>JAZHEH010000051.1:0-5097185 GCA_036589455.1 Ateles fusciceps
TTTCATTGTTTTTAAAAGCTTGTCTTATTATAGCTTTTTCATCCCAGGTTTGCATTACTTTCAAATGCAAAAATAAAGCATGATTATTTGAAAAAAATACTTGCACATTACAGGAATGCATAAAAGCAAAAAGCAAATGTCACTCTGAATTTTCCCCCACCTCCTACCTCCACATCACTTCTCAAAGGGGCAACTATTGTCAACAATTTGATATAGATCTTCCCAGACTTTTTCCTATGCCAATGTAAACATATATATTTAAAATGTACACATACCGTATGCAACTTGCTTTATTCACTTAAAATTAGAAGGTATAAAGATAGCTATATTCTTTTAAAAGGCTTTATCACTAAGAATCCTATTAATGGACATTTAGTTGCTTTAGTTTTTGTTGTTATCATATCACTATTATAAAAAACACTTTTGTGTACACACACACACACACACACATACCCCTGCATTCTTGAAGGATAAATTTTTATGAATGAAATTTCAGTGTTAAAGGATAAATTGTAAAAGAAACCAATTAAAATAGTTACCATTTAGAATATGGTAACTATTTATTCCCTCATCAAGAGTACATATGAGGCCAGGTGCAGTGGCTCATGCCTGCAATCCCAGCACTTTGGGAGGCCAAGGAGGGAGGATCACTTGAGCCCAGGAGACTGGCCTGGGCAGCATAGTAAGACTCCATCTCTATTTTATACTAAAAAAAGAAAAAAAAGAATGTATATGACATAGTTTATTTGCCTATATCCTCACCAACAGCAGATATTAATACTTTAATATTTTTGGCCCATTTGAGAAGAAATTAATACCTCAATTTAGTTTGAACTTCTTTGATGGTGAGGCTATTATATATACATAAACAGTAGATTTTCTATTTCTTCCGTTAGCTGGTAGTTTATATATTTTAACCATCCATAGTGGGGGTATCTATTATTTTCTTATTAGTAGATTTTTTTTATAAATTAATAAGAACTACTATGTGTTGAGCACTTACAAAGTGCCATTGTCCCATGTGCTATTTAAGTAGTTACTCATTTAATCCTCTACAGCCCCATGAGGTCATATGATGATCCCGTTTTAGAGATGAGAAGTCTGAGGCATAGAGTTAAATAACTTGCCAGCCAGTAGGTGGCAAAGCAAGAAGCAAACTCAGATCGATTCAAGAAAAACTTTGCTCTTAACTGCCATGTTTTTCTGCCTGCTTTCTGGCTCAAGATGGCAAAACTATTCTTCTTACTTTGAACTTTATGTAGTGTTTATGGTCTGTCTTTTGCCACACAGAAATGCAGAAAACCTGTCCATTTTCTTCCTTATAGCTTCTGTGTTTCATATCTTCCTTAAAAATATTTTCTTAGATAAGCATCCTTCTATATTTTCACCTACTACTTTTACTTTCACAATGTTTAAAATATTTTTCATATTTAAATCTGAGTCTTCCTACCTAGAATATGGTATGTAAATATGTTTCTCCATTAACTTTTAAAGATTTTATAGTTTTTCCATGTCCCACGTTTTCCTTTTTAAATTTCCCTTTTAATAATGACTGTTTTATTTGTCATTCATTTAACATTTTTAGCTTTTAAATGTACCTCACAGTAAACTTCTCTCCTTTGGTTTTATTTTTCTATTTGTTACTTCAATTTTTCTTGAAATAAAGTAGAGACAATGAAATAATCTATTTTTAAAAACTGATTTATTTACATTTCAGAGTTCTTTATTTTTCCCTTCTTTTAAGCTGAATTACGTATATGTAGTTTATTTATCTACATTCTAAATACTTTGGCCTAAATGTCTAATTTCTTTATTTTATAGATTATCTTTCAAATTCCTGATGTATATATATTTATTTCATTTTTATCATAAGTTGACAATTTATAATTGTATATATTTGTGGGGGTGCAAAATAAATTTATGAATACAATGTGGAATAATTAAATCAAGCTAATTAACATATCCACCACCTCAAATACTTTTTTAGTTTTTGAGACAGGGGTCTCACTCTGTCACCCAGGCTGGAGTGCAGTGGTGCAATCACGGTTCACCGCAACCTCGACCTCCCAGGCTGAGATGGTCCTCCCACCTTACCTCCTAGGTAGTTGGGATTACAGGTGCATGCCACCACACTTGGCTAATTTTTTGTATTTTTTAAGAGGCAGGGTTTTGCCATGTTTCCCAGGCTGGTCTTGAACTCCTGGGCTCAAGCAATCCACCCTCTTAGCCTCCCAAAGTGTTGGGATTACAGGTGTGAGCCACCATGCCTAGCCTTAAATACTTATTTTTTGTAGTGAGAATATTTGAAGTTTACTCTCTTAGCAATTTTGAACTGTACAACACACTACTATTAACTACATTCACTATGCTGTGCAATAAATATTTTAAAAAATCCTTTCTGTCTAACTGATATTTCATTCTCTTTGACCATTATCTCCCCATTCCTTCCAACTTCTGGTGTCTGTATCCACCATTCTACTATCTGCTTCCATGAACTTGATTGTTGTAGAGTCTATGCATGCTAGGACATGCAGCATTTATCTTTCTGTGGGTGGCTTATTTTACTTAGCATATTGTTCTCCAGTTCCATCTATATTGTCAAAAATAACAGAATTTCTTTCTTTTAAAAGTCTGAATAGTATTCCATTTTGTATATATGCCACACAATATTTATCCATTCATCTGTTGATGGACTCATGTTGATTCCGTATCTTGGCTATTGTGAATAGCACTGATAACAACTTAACACCATTTGCATAAAGAAACAAACAAGCAACAAACAGAATGCTAATAAAAAACTCAATATCTTAACTTCATTCTCCCACTTTAAAACTTCTGTTGTTTCTGTTTACATCTTATTGTACTTGTATATGTCCTGAAAAGTTATTATAGTTATTATTTCTGATTGGCTCATCATTTAGTTTTTCTACCTAAGACAAGAGTGGTTTACACACCATAGTTACAGTGTTAAACATCGTGTGTTTTCTATGTACTTACTATTGCCAGTGAGTTTTGTATCTTCAGATGATTTCTTATTGCTCATCAACATCCTTTTCTTTCTAATTGAAGTACTCCCTTTGGCATTTCTTCTAGGACAGGTCTTGTGTTGATTAAATCCCTCAGCTTTTGTTTGTCTGGAAAAGTCTTTATTTCTCCTTCATGTTTGAAGGATGTTTTCACTAGATATACTATTCTAGGGTAAAAACTTTTTTTTTTTTCTTTCAGCACTTTAAATATATCCTGCTACTCTCATCTGCTCTATGAGGTTTCCACTGAAAAGTCTGCAGATGTATTGGAATTCCATTGAATGTTATTTGTTCTTTTCTCTTGCTGCTTTTAGGATTTTTTCTTTATTCTGGGCCTTCGGGATTTTGATTATTCAATGACTTGGGGCAGTATTCTGTGGGTTAAATCTGCTTGGTGTTCAGTAACCTTCTTGAACTTGGATATTGATATCTTTCACTAGATTTGCAAAGTTCTCTGTTATTATCGCTTTGAATAAACTCTCTACCTCCTCTTTGAGGCCAATAACTCTTAGATTTGCCCTTTTAAGGCAATTTTCTAGATCCTGTTGGTGTGCCTCTATTGTTTTTTATTCTTTTTTCTTTTGGCTTTTCTGACTTTTTATTTTCAAACAGCCTGTCTTCGAGTTCATTAATTCTTTATTCTGTTTGATCAGTTCTGCTTTTAAAAGACTCTGGTGCATTCTTCAGTGTGTCATTTGCACTTTAGAGCTCCAGAAAGTCTACTTGATTCTTTTTAATTATTTTCATCTCTTTGTTAAATTTATCTGATAGAATTCCTTTCTCTGTATTATCTCGAATTTCTTTCAGTTTCCTAAACATCCCTATTTTGAATTATTTGTCTCACATATCTCTGTTTCTTCAGGATTGATCTCTGATGTCTTATTAATTCATTTGGTGAGGTCAGGTATTACTGGATGGTCTTGATATTTGTAGATGTTTGTCTGTGTCTAGGCATTGTATTTACTGTAGTCTTTATAGTCTGTCCTTGGAAAGGCTTTTCAGATATTCTAAAGGACTCAGGTGTTGTGATCTATGCTGTATCTGCTGTAGGGGGGCCCTGCAAGCCTAGTAATGCTGTGGGTCTCGCACACACTCATAGAGGTACCACCCTGATGGTCTTGGACAAGATCTGGAAGAATTCTCTGGATTACCAGGCAGAGACTCTTTTTATATTCCCTTTACTTTCTCCTAAACAGGATCTCTCTCTTTGTTCTGACCCACATAAAGCAGGGAGTGGAGTGACACACTCCACCACAACTAGGACTTTGCTGGGTTAGACCTAAAGCCAGTATAGCACTGGGTCTTGCCCAAAGTCTTGCTGTAACTATTTCCTGGCTACCATCTATATTTGCTCAAGGCTTTGGGACTCTACAATCAGCAGGTGACAAATCCAGCCAGACCCGTATTCTCTTCAGGGTGGTAAGTTCCCCCAGGCCCTGGGTTGGTCCAGAGGTGCCACCCAGGAGGCAGGGACTAGAGTCAAAAACCTTAGAAGTCTACCTAGTATTCTGTTGTACTGTGGCTAAGCTGGCATTCAAACCCCAAGACACAGTCCTTCCCATGCTGTCTTCCCCCTTTCCTAAGGCAGAGGAGCCTCACCTCATGGCTACCACCATCACAGGCCCACAGGGAGTACTGCCAGTGTACTGCTAATATTCCAAGACTCAAGGGCTCTTTAGTCAGCTGTGGTAATCCCGCCTGGCCTGGGACTCACCCTTCAGGGGAGACAGCTCCCCCTCTACCCCAGGGCAGGCCCAGAAATGCTATCAAAGAGCCACATCCTGGAATCAGGGACCCCAAGTCCAATTGGTGTCCTTCCTCTCCTGGCTGTACCTGAAACCAGCAAATCTCAGAGTCTGACCCAAGGCCCATGACATACGAATTGGGTATCACTTCTGTTTTTTCAGGGCCCAAGCGCTCTTCAGTTAGCAGGTGATGAATCCTGCTAGGACTGGGGTGCTTCATTTCAAGACAGCAGGTTCTCTTCTGGCCTAGGGTGTGCCTAGAAATGCCATCTGGGAGCCGGGGGCCTTTCCAGGTGGCCTCGTAAGCTCTCACCAGTGCCTTATCCTGTGGCTGAGCTATATCCAAGGATATAAGACAAAGTCCTCCCCCACTCGTCCATCTCCTCTTCTCAAGCAGAAGGAAGGGGCCTCTTTTGGATACATGAGCTGTGCAGCCTGGGCTTAGGGGAGGAGTGATGCCAGCACTCCCTTAGCTATCCTGGCTGGTATCTCCGTAGGTCACATGTGCCACTGGCTTTGGGCTCAGTTCAGCATTATGACTCACTTAGGAGTTGTAGTCCTTGTGGCCTAGACTGCCCTTTAAGTTTATTTAGAGCCCCAGGGCACTTTAGTCTGCAGTAGTGAGCCTTGTGAAAAAGGTTTCTAATGCTGGGATTGACAGTTCCCTTCTGACTAGGGCTGATTTAAATGTTCCCTCTGGGGACAGGCATCAGTTGAGTTTGGTCTGGTATTGCTTTCTGCTGTAACAGGGAACCACTGAGTTCAAGCCTCACATTTGCTATGCTCTTCCTCTCCCTAGCACACAGAATCCCTCTCCATACCAAGCAGCTAGTGCTGGAGGGTGGGAGAGAGGTGGCACTGGTGATTTAAGACCATTCTGTCTACCTTTTCAGTGCCTCTTTCAGCGACATTAAGTTAAATCCAGGTACTAAAAGTGTCCCCCTTGGTTCTTGGTTCTTATGAAGATGCTTTTCTTGTATAGACAGTTGTTAAATTGGTGTCTTCTGAAGGGGACGTTTGGTGGAGGCTTCTATTCCTCCATCTTGTTCCACTCTCAAGTCTGAGTTCCTTATATATTTTGGATATTGATCAGATGTATGGTTTGCAAATTTTATCTCTCTATCCATAAATCAAATTTGTCTTTTTTATGCTGTTAATTATTTCTTTTGCTGTACAGAAGCAATTTAGTTTGATGTAATCCCATTTGCTATTTTTGCTTGTGTTGCCAGCATTTTAGAGGTCAAATGCAAAAAAATCATTTCAAAGACCAATTTTCTGTAGTTTTTTTCCCTATGGTTTTGCTGCAGTTTAGACATTTGATCCTTTAAACTTCATGTTGAAATTTCATCCCCAATGTGAGGAGGTGAGGCCTAATGGGAAGTGTCTGGGTCATGGGGGCAAATCCCTCACAAATGGTTTGAATGGCTTGGTGCTGTCTTTGTGGTAATCACTGAGTTCTCACTCTCTTAGTTCCCATGAGAGCTGGTTGTTTAAAAGAGCCTGGCACCTCCCCTCTCTTTTGCTTCCTCTTTCCATGTGATCTCTGCACACACTGATTCATTTTCACCTTCTGCCATGAGTAGAAGCAACCTGAACTCCTAAGCAGATACCCAGCCTTGAACCTTACAGCTAGCAGAATAATGAGTCAAATAAACTTTTTTTTTTTTCTTTTTTTTTTTTTTTTGGAAAAGAGAAAAGAGAAAGAAGAAGAAGAAAAAAGAATAAATAAAGAGAAAAAGAAGAAGAAAAAAGGGGGAGAGAGAAGGAAATTTACTATTGCCCAGGCTAGTATACAGTCTACAAATGGATATTAAAAGCTTTTTTATACTAATAATTGTATTATATAGTGGAGAAGGAAGGAATAAGGGAGGAAAATAACAAACAGCCAGCCAACCAATATTTCATTTAAACCTATGAAATGCTATGCAATTGCTAGGGAGTGATTTACTCCCAACCATGTGGTCACTTTTAGAATAAATGTGATGTGTTACTGAAAAAAAAAATGTATATTTTGTGGATTTGGAGTAGAGAGTTCTGTAAATGTTTATTAAGTTAACTTGTTTGAGGTTTAAGTTAAGTCCCGGATATCCTTCTTGACTTTCTGTCTCATTAATTTGTCCAATATTGACAATGTAATAAAGTCTCCCACTATTATTGTGTGGGAGTCCAAGTCTCTTTGTAAGTCACCAAGAAGTTGCCCTATGTATCTGGGGTGCTGCTATATTGGGTGCACATAGACTTAGGGTCGTTAGCTTCTTCCCGTTACATTGATCCCTCTACCATTATACAATGTCCTTCTTATCTCTTTTGGTTTCTATTACTTTAAAGTCTATTTTATAGAGATGAGAATTGCAACTACTGCTTTTTTTTTTTCTCTCCATTTGGTTGGCAAATCTTCCTCCATCCCTTTGTTTTGAGTCTCTGTATATCCTTGCATGTAAGATGGATCTGGATGCAGCTTACTGATGGGTCCTTTGAAGTGGCTGATACTGGTCGTTCCCCTCTATACATAGTGCCTCCTTCAGAAGCTCTTGTAAAGCAGGCCTGGTGGTAATGAAATCTCTGAGTACTTGCTTGTTTGCAAAAAATTTTATTTTTCCTTCACTTATGAAACTTAGTTTGGCTGGATATGAAATTCTGGGTTGGAAGTTCTTTTCTTTAAGGATGTTGAATATTGGCCCCCACTCTCTTCTGGCTTGTAGGGTTTCTGCTGAGAGATAGCTGTGAGTCTGATAGGCTTCCCCTTGTGGGTAACCTGACCTTTCTCTCTGGCCGCCCGTAGTATTTTCTCCTTCGTTTCAACCCTGATGAATCTAATGATTATGTGCCTTGGGGTTGCTTTTTTGAGGAATATCTTTGTGGTGTTCTCTGTATTACCTGGAGTTGGGTATTGTCTTGCCTTGCTAGGTTAGGAAAGTTTTCCTGGATAATATCCTGAAAAATATTTTCCAGCTTGGATTCATTCTCTTCGTCACATTCAGGTACACCTATCAAACGTAGATTAGGTCTTTTCACATAGTCCCATATTTCTTGGAGACTTTGCTCATTCCTTTTTTAGCCTTTTTCTCTAATCTTGTCTTCTCGTTTTATTTCATTAAGTTGGTCTTCCACCTCTGAAATCTTTTCTTCTGCTTGATCAATTCGACTGTTAAAACTTGTGCATACTTCTCGAAGTTCTCGTATTGTGTTTTTCGGCTCCATTAATTCACTTATATTCCTCTTTAAATTGTCCATTCTCATGAACATTTTCGTGAAACCTTTTTTCAAGGTTCTTAGTTTCCTTGCATTGGGCTAGAACATGTTCTTTTAGCTCACAGAAGTTTCTCATTATCCACCTTCTGAAGCCTGATTCTGTTGATTCCTCACATTCGTTTTCTATCAGGCCTTGTTCAATTGGTGATGAGGCACTGCAATCCTCTGTAGGAGGAGAGGGCATTCTATTTCGAGTGTTTTTCAGCCTTTCTGCGCTGGTTTCTTCCCATCTTCGTGGATTTATCCACCTGTCGTCTGTGTAATTGCTGACCTTCAGACTAGGTCTCTAAGAGTGGACGTCCAACTTGCTAGTGATAAAATTTCCTCTATTTCTTAATTTTCCTTCGGCGGATGCCCCTCCCCGACAGAGCTGGACCTTCCCGGGTTCAGCTGCACTTGCTGTGAAACTCTCAATCTTCAGCAGTTCCAACCGCTGTTTTTATTTTTATTTTTTTGTGGGAGGGGGGTACCAGCCTTCCCCCTGCGGCGACCCCACTACGCCGGCTGAAACAGCGGCGTTAAGATTCGTGGCGCTTCGGCCCGGGAATCTCCCGGTCTGGTTCCCCACTTCAGTCCGCTTTTCAATCAGCTGAATGGGAGACTCTGCTCTTCCTGGAGCTCCAAACGCCAACCAAAGGGCACTCAGTCCCGTATACTCCGGACTGAGAACCGCCGCGTCGGGGCGCCTGCAAAGCGGCCGCGCCCTCCAAAAGGGTCGCGCTGGCGACCCGTGGGGGCTCCTCCGCCAAGAATCTCTTGGTCCGTAGGCTATGAAAATTGGTCTAAAATGTGGCGTCCACTCACTCTCTGCGCTTTCAGTGGGAGCTACAATCCTGAGCTGCTGCTAATCGGCCATCTTGGATCTCTCTTTTTTTTTTTTTTTTTTTTTTTTTTTTTAATAAATTACCCAGCCCTGGGTATTCCTTTATAGTAACATACTAACAGACTAACATAGTTTTTTTCTAGTAGTTTTATAGTTTCTGGTCTTACATTTAATTGCTTAATTTACTTAAATCAATTTTAAATTTAAAGGTTATGTAAACTTTTTGGTTGATTTTTCATATGATATGAGATAAAGGTTCAATTTTATTGTTCTGTGTGTCTGTGTGCTGCTATTCAGTTTTCACAATACTGTTTATTGAAGAAAAATTTTTTTTCTCATTGTATATTCTTAGCACCTTTGAAAAAAATCAGTTGACCATTCATTCATGAGTTTATTTTGGGGCTCTCTAATCTATTCCATTGGTAAATATATTTGTTTTTCTTTGCCAGCACCATACCTAGAGTTTGAAATCAGGTCATGTAATGCCTTCAGCTTTGTTCCCTTTGTTAATGATTACCTTGGCTATTTTTTTAGTGGGTTCATATGTGTTTTATAATTGCTTTTTCTATTTCTGTGAAAAACGATATTGGAATTTAGACAGAAATTGCATTAAATCTGTAGATCTCTTTGGGTAGTATGGACATTTTAGCAGTATGAATTCTTCCAATCTATGAGCATGGAATATCTTTCCATTTATTTGTGTCTTTTTCAATTTCTTTCATCAATGTTTTATAGTTTTTGGTGTACAGATCTTTTACTTCCTTGGTTAAATTTATTCCTAAGTACTTGGTGTTTTTTGTAGCTATTGAAATGGGATTATTCTCTTTATTTCTTTTTCAGATAGTTTGTTGCTAATGTACAGAAATGCTATTGATTTTTGTGTGTTGATTTTGTATGCTTCAACTTTACTATATTTGTCAGTTCTAATAGTTTTTTGCTGGAGTCTTTAGTGGGCTTTTAAAATATATGTAATTATGGCATCAATAAACAGTGGCAATTTCACTTTTTTTTGTTGGATGCCTTTTACTTCTTTCTCTCACCTAACTGCTCAACAAGGACTTCTCCATTATTAGGTTAAATAGTAGTGACAAGAGTGGGCATCTTTGACTTCTTCTAGATATCAGAGAAAAGGCTTTTAATTTTTTGCTATTGAGTATAAGGTAGCTGTGGGCTTCTCACATATGACTTTTATTTTATTGAGGTACATTCCTTGTATACCTAATTTGGCAAAGGTTTTTATTACAAAGGATGTTGAATTTTTCAAATGGTTATTCTGAATCTAATGAGATGATCACATGCTTTTTGTCCTTCATTATGTTAATGTGTTATATTACATTTATTAAAGTTTGTGTATGTGGAAGCATCCTCTAATCCCAGGGACAAATCCCACTTGATCATGGTGGATGATTCTTTCAGCATTTTGCTGAATTCAGTTTGCTAGTGTTTTGTTGAGCATCTTTGCATCTATGTTCATCAAGGATCTTGGCCTGTCATTTTCTTTTCTTGTAGTGTCCTTGTCTGGCTTTGGTATCAGGGTAATGCTGGCCTCATGAAAAGAGTTGGAAGTATTTTCTCCTCTTCATTTTTTTTGGAGGAGTTTGGGGAGGATTGGATTTAGCTCTTTAAATGTTTGATATCATAGCACTCAGCAGTGAATTCATCAGGTCCTGGGCTTTCCTTTGATGGCTTTTAAATGACTGATTCAATCTTCTTACTCATTATTACAGTTCAGATTTTTCATTCCTCATGATTCAGTCCTGGTAGGTTGTATGTGTCTAGAAGTTTATCCATTTCCTTTATGCTATTTAACTTGTTGGCATATATTAATAATTGTTCGTAGTGTCCTTATGACCCTTTGTATTTGTGTAATATCCATTGTAATGTCTTCTTTTTATGTTTCTGATGTTATTTGAGTCTTCTCTTTTTTCTTAGTTAAGTTAGCTGAATATTTGTTAATTTTGTGTATCGTTTCAAAAAAACCAACTCTAAGTTTTGTTAATCTTTTGTATTGTTTTCCTACTCTCTATTTTATTTATTTCTTTTATAAGCTTTATTTTTTCCTTCCATAATGTTAAATGTTTTTGTTCTTTTGAGATCTCTCTTCTTCTTCATGTAGGTATTTATTACTACAGCTTTTCTCTTAGAACTGCTTTGGCTCCACCCCCTGTGTTTTGGGTATATGGTATTTACATTTTCGTGTCTCAACATATTTTTTAATTTTCCTTTTAATTTCTTTATTCACCCACTTTTTTTCAGGAACATGCTGTTTAATTTCCATATATTTGTGAATTTTCCAATATTTCTTTCTTTCATTGATTTCTAGTTTCTACTGTTGTGGTCAGAAAAGATACTTGATACGACTTTAACCTTCTTAAATTTGCTAAGGCTTGTTTTTTGTGTCGTAATATGTGCCCTACCCTAGAAAATATTATGTGTGTGCTTGAGAGGAGTGTGTATTACATTACTGTTAGATAGTGTCGATGCTGATGTATATGTCTGTTAGGTTCATTTTGTCTAAAGCATTGCTCAAGTTCATTGTCTCCTTATTAATTTTCTGTTTAAATGATCTGTTTATTGTTGAAAGTGGGTATTGAAGTTCCCTACTATTATTGCCTGACATTATATCTCTCCTTTCAGATACTTAAATACTTGTTATTTATATTTAGGTTCTCTAATGTTGGGTACATGTATATTTACAATTTTACAAATTGTTACAAATTTTACAAATTATTACAATATTACAAATTGACAGTATCTTCTTAATTAATTGATCCCTTTATCATTATACAATGTTGTTTGTTTCTTTTTACAGTTTTTGACTTAAAGTCTATTTTGTCTGAAAGAAGTGTAGTTACTCCTGATCTCTTTTAGTTCCATTCACATGGAATATGTTTTTCCATTCCGTCACTTTCACTTTATATGTGTTCTTAAAAGTAAGGTGAGTTTCTTGTTGGCAGCATATAGTTGGATCTTTAAAAAATTCTATTCATTCCCTCTGTTTTTTTTGTTGAAGAATTAATCCTTTTACATTCAACATAATTATTGATAGGTAAAGACTATCTAGGAACTTAAGCTAGATTGAACTTCCCAAAGTGGTGCTGAAGGAGACCAGCTCAGCTTGTTTTGGGCCATGAAACTGGCTGGTATTTCCTATAGGATGCCATACCTGGCAGAAACACAGAGGTACCATCAAGATCCATGTGCTGGTCACTATGACTTCTGCCTCCTTTCTTTGTTTCTACCTAATCTGGTGCAATCTAGTTGTTGTCCTCCTATCCTCAACATTCCCTGTGAAATAAGACTGGAGTCAGCTTTACTGGAAAACATCTTGGAATGCTAGAGAAGATGGATAATTACCTCTGGTTCTCTTTCCCCGTATAGAAACCATGGCCCAGGAAAATCTTCTCCATCTGGTTTTGTGTCCTTCTTTGGGGGAGGAAAAGGGGTGCCATAGTCAAAGTGAGATCTTTCTTCTTACCCATCCAATTTGGTTTTCATTCAGTTCTATGGACCACATAGGTGTCTCAAGCTTGTTTTCAAGTATTGGAGCCTTCAAAAAGACATCCTGGTCTGTGGATAATTGCTAGTTGAACTTTCTATAGAGTCGAGTCTGAGACTTTCTATTCTACCATCTTGCTGATGTCACTCCTCTAGGCATGAAGTATTTGGTTCTGGAGGCTGAGAAGGCCAAGATCAAGGCACTGAAAAAGTCATTGTCTGGTGAAGACTTGCTCTCTGCTTGTTGCTATGTCCTCACGTGGCAGAAGGTGGAAGAGTAAAAAGGCCTAATTTTTATATTTTAATTTTTTAGTATTTTGTCTTATTTTTTTCTCAACATTTTAACCTGATTTAGTTTTGCCTTGTTTATTTGTTTTACTATTTTTTATTCTTTCTTTCTTTCTTCTTCTCCTCCTCCTCCTCCTTCCTCTTCTTCTTTCAGAAACAGTCTGTTCCTCTCACTCAGATTGTGGGGCACAATCTCAGCTCACAGCAGCTTCAACCTCTTGTGCTCAAGCATTTCCTCCTGTCTTAGCCTCTTGAGTAGCTGGGACTATAGGCATGTGCTACCATGCCCAGCTAATTTTGGTATGTTTTGTAGAGACAGAGTTTACCATGTTGCCCATGTTAGTCTCCAACTCCTGGGCTCAAGAGATCCACCTGCCTTGGCCTCCCAAAATGCTGGGAATACAGGTGTGAGCCATTGTATCCAGCCTGTTTGTTTTAATATGAAGTTCTTAATTTATGTTATAACTTTTTAATCTCCTTTTTTCTCTTGCCTTTTTTGTATTCTTAAGTTTATTTCTGTTCCTTGCTAAATTTTCTTCCTTTTCTTTTTATTCCTAACTTTAAATTTTTATTTTATGTTGTGTTTACATTTTTATAATGGCAGGCAGCAATGGGGAAGAATCCTATTGGGAGAGGAAAGATGACGAACTGAGAAAATCTCTTTAGATGTGATTGTGAAGATAAAAGAGGTTTACATTCATGAAAACATGTATGCTTTAAAGCACTTTACAAAATGTATGTCTGTTTCACCATCAACATTTTTACCTCTATCAGGAAGATAATTCCTTTTGACTCCACAATAATTATTTACATCTGTACATGGGAATGTTTCTTTTTTATTTGTGTGATTTTGGTTTTAAAGCATTTAATCATTATGAGACTCCTAGAATTACTATATCATGTACCCTCTGAAGGCAAGATTCCCATCTAATTTATCTTTCTAAGACCTAAAATTCAATAAATGTGCATTAAGGCAGATATCTTTGGGAGAAGTGACACAAAAACTATGTATTCATGCTCTATATCTATTGTACTTTACTCGGGGCTAAGACTGCCTTGATGGGGGCAAGTTCAGGAAGACTCTGAGCCTGTCTGAGAATAAGTGGTGAAGACTTAAGAAGGTGGGGCAGGAAACTCAGCCAAAGAGAATTGTCAGGAAGCAGAAAAGTGGTTGGCAAAAGCAACCACTGAAGGACTGATCTCACCTCTAATTCTTCCTGGACTGGGGATAATGTAGAGGGCTTGTCTCTATCAGATGAACTTTTGCTAGCATTTCCCAGAATCATGACTCAAAACTTGCCACTGTGTTCCCATCTGGGATTTGGAAGATAAGGTAAGAACTTTGGAAGGAATTCAGGGGGACACTTAGTTAAATTGGGTCAAAATATGTCCATTCTCCAGCCTCCGTCTTGGCAGTGACACATTGGAAAATGGATCCACTATGATTGAACAGCCAGGGAAGAGTGGAGCTTATTTATAGTCACTCTTTTCCACTTTATTTTCTACAAACTGTGTCTTTTAGAAATAAACTATGGATCTTGCCCAGACTGGAGAAAAGACTGCAGCAACAACCCTGTTCGGTGTTTTGGAAAACGATTTCCCACAGGGTAAGTACCAAGCAGTGAAATTCTAGAGCTTTGGAGACCACAGAACTTAAGATGTCATACAGTCAGTGCTTGGTTTTGACACTTTTGGATTACAGATCCTTTTAGGAATGAAAGTACAGGATTCATTCCTGAGAAAAAGGTTCAGAACCACATGCCAGAAAATGTACACATCCGATTTTAGAACATTTCATAGATGGTCCGTGGCCTCCAGTTGCAGAATCTTTGCTCTTACACACTCTTTGACTTTGGCTACCAGGAACCTGGGGGTTTAATTCTCTGATTCAGGTATTAAGCAGTCTTAGATCCCTGAGACAGTCATAACAATCTACATGTGTAGACCACTTACTATGTGCCAGGTACAGTCCTCAGCTCTTTTGTGTGTGTGTGTGTGATGGAGGTCTCGCTTTGTTGCCCAGACTGTAGTGTAGCGTCACGATCTCAGCTCACTGCAACCTCTGCCTCCTGGGTTCAAGCAATTTTAGTGCCTCAGCCTCCCAAGTAGCTGGGATAACAGGTGTGCGCTATCACACCTGGCTAATTTTTGTATTTTTTTTTTTTTCCTGAGAGAGTATTGCTCTGTCACCCAGGCTGGAGTGCAGTGGCACAATTGGCTCACTGCAACCTCCTTGTCCCAGGTTCAAACAATTCTCCTACCTCAGCCTCCTGAGTAGCTGGGATTACAGGCACCCACTACCACACCCAGCTAATTTTTGTATTTTTAGTAGAGATGGGGTTTCACCATGTCGTCCAGGCTGGTCTCGAACTCCTGACCTCATGATCCACCTACCTCAGCCTCCCAAAGTGCTGGGATTACAGGTGTGAGCCATCATGCCCGGCCAGTCCTCAGCTCTTTATGTGAACTAAGAACTTGCATCTAACCAGAGCCCTGTGAGGCAGGTACCATGAGTATTGTACTCATTTAACACATAACAATGTGAAGGTACAAGTAAATAAGGAATCTACTAAATGTACAGACATAGTAACTGGCATATATGGGAGTTTATCCCTAGCTGTCTGACTCCAGATTCAAAATCTAGGCTGGGAAATACTCCATGGCACCCTCTACCTATTTTTTTTTAAATTGATACATAATAATTTTACATATTTATGGGATATATAGTGAGGTAATACATATAAGATATAGTGATGAGATCAGGGTAATTAGCATATCTATCATCTCAAACATTTATCATTTCTTTGTGTTGGGAGCATTCAACATCCCCCTCCTGGTTGAAACTATTTAATATATTATTAACTATAGTCATCCTACAGTGCTATCGAGCAACAGAATTTATTCCTCCTATCTAACTATAATTTTGTATTTTTTAACAAATCTCTACCTATCCCCCTCTCCTCCTACTTTTCTCAAACTCTAGTGGCCTCTATTCTGACTTTTACCTCTATAAGATCAGCTTATTTTTAGCTTCCATATGTGAATGAGAACATGTAGTATTTAAGCATCTGTTTCTGGCTTACTTCATTTAACATAATGCCCTCCAGTTCCATCCATGTTGCTGCAAATGACAGGAATACATTTTTTTTTTTAAGACAAAGTCTTGCTCTGTTGCCCAGGCTGGAGAGCAGTGGTGCAATCTCAGCTCACTGCAACCTCCATCTCCTGGGTTCAAGCAATTCTCCTACCTCAGCCTCCCGAGTACCTGGGCCACCATGCATGGGCCACCATGCCTATCTAATTTTTGTATTTTTAGTAGAGACAGTGATTCACCATGTTGGTCAGGCTGGTCTCAAACTCCTGAGCTCAGGTGATCTGCCAGCCTTGGCCTCCCATGGTGCTGGGACTACAGACATAGGCCACCATGCCTGGCTAATTTTTGTATTTTTGGTAGAGAGGGGGTTTCACTATGTTGGCCAGGTTAGTCACAAACTCCTAACCTCAGGTGATCTATCTGCCTTGACCTCCCAAAGTACTCGTATTACAAGGATGAGTCACTGCACTTGGCCAGGAATACATTTTTTAATGCCTGAATACGATTCCATTGGGCACATATACCCCCATCTATTTCTGACCTTACTCAAAGCTGACTGTGTGTATTTATTTATCTTGTAAGTTGCTTCAGTATAAGTGGACAAGGAAACATTTCAAGTGTATTAGGAAAAAAGAGAAAGGAAGGGGAAAAGAAATGAGAAAAGAAGGTGGGAGCAACAATATACTAATTATAATTCTTCAGAATTAAACTTAGACATCTGAGGAGTTGGGCCAGGTGGAAATGTATTTGTTAAGTGCATATGTCTTAGTCCATGTGTGCTTCTGTCACAAATTACCTGAGACTTGGTAATTTTTTAAAAAACAGGAATTTTATTTTCTCATTGTTCTGGATACTTGGGAAATCAAGAATTAAGGTGCCAGCAGATTGGATGTCTGGTGAGGCTGCTTTCTGCTTCCAAAATCGTGCCTTCTTGCTGTGGCCTCACATGGCAGGGGCAGGGGCTAAAGGAACCTAGCTAGTTCCCCGGAGCCCTTTTATAAGGGTATTAATCCCCTTAGGGCCTAATTATCTCCTAAAAGACCCACTGCTTATTACCATCACACTGGTCTTAGGTTTCAGTATAAGAAACACATACATTCAAATCATAGCAGTATATCTGTGACAAACCTTGAGGAACATTCCTGTGTCACTCCCACTGAGTCATCCCCATAGGTAGTGTGACAAATCCCCCACATTAAAGGTGAAGAAACTAAGCCTCAGAAGTTAAGTGACTCATCCAAGTTCCCTGGGATAATAAGCTGCAGAGCCAAGATCCTAACCTTGATCTTCCTGATTCCAAAGCCATGCTCTTTTCAATTTTGTTCTTTGAATCTGCTTATTAATTCTATCTTTTAAATGACAGTTTGATTTTAACTCTGGGTTGTACCTAGCTAAACCTCTGTCTTAGGGGGATTCATGTAAACCCTGCTATGATGAAGACAGGGAAACAGCCTGGAAATTGACATAAGGAGACCATGTTTAAACTTGGGCAGATTCTTTTACTGATTCTGATCTTCAGATTCCTCATTTGTCAAATGGAAATCAAAACATGCCTGTTCCATAGGGTCACTGCAATGTTTAAAATGAGATACCACTATCCTGTAATGTAACTCAAAATCCACCCACTCTGAAAATAATTTATATTCCACCTGCCCCAGCACTTCAAATGTCTAAGTTTAATTTTGAAGCATTATAGTTAGTATATTGTTACTCCCACTTTCTTCTTTCATTTCTTTCTTACTTCCTTGCTGTTTTTTCCTAATACACTTGAAAAAAAATGCTTCCTTGTCCACTTACACTAAAATTGTAAGTTCCTTACACTGAAGCAACTTACAAGATAAATAAATATACACAAACTGAGTACTTACTATGGACAGTGAGTGATCATGGGCACTTTATAGTTTTTGCTTGTTTGCTTTTTCTGAGAATAGTTTCTGTTTCACCACTTTGTGGTATGTTTTAGGGCAGTGCTGTTGCTAAGAACTTTTAAAACCAAGTCGCATTTTATATGCATCAAGAACATCCTTGCGTTCCCCACTCAGTCCTTGGCACTAGGAGTATAGAGGTGTGCAGGAATGAAGGCATCCTACCCTTGTGAGCTACCAGCACCTTTATCTTTGCCATTCACTCACGGACGTACGTGAATGCCCTTCTTTTTCAGACTTGTTCCTTTTTTTTTTCTGATAACAGAGGCAATGTGTGTTTTTTTTTTAATTTTTAATTTTTGTGGGTAGGTTAAACTCATCATTGTAATACCATACAGTTGGATAATGTGGAGGGAATGTAGGATGCTGTCAGAGTCAGCGAAGGGGACCTGAGCTAGTTCCAGGGGTTGGGGAGGCCTCCTGGAGGGAGCATATCGGCCACTTTATTTTGCTCATTTTTTCCCAAGCCTAACAAAGATTCCTGCTGAATGTTTGTTGCATGAAGAAATAAGACTCTTTGCTCAAGCATATTTATTCATTCATTTATTCAGTCCTCCTTTCTCTCTGTACCTTTCCAGGCCTGAGGGTCTCCTCTTCTCTCCTCGGCGTCCCCTTTTGTGGTGTTCCCATTTCCCTTGTCTCAGAATCATCCACCTGCTCCCACTAAACAAGTGTAATGTCTACAGTGCATGACACCGAGAAAGCACTTTCATCTTTCTGCTCTAGACATTCCTCTTACTCATCAGGACTTCTAACTTCTGAACCACTGAATTTAGCAGCTCTATGAACTACAACATTGAACATTGTTCACTTCCAGATTGGAGCAACTGCTTCAAGAATTCTGATATGAAGCATAATCTGTCCAGTGGCTTGGAATGAAAATTACATAGATCTGACGTTCCTGTGCTAAAACCATATAGAACATCTTTGCTTAACTAGCTATTGCTAAGTATTGTTCTGAATGAAACTGCTGGAGCATGATGATTAAGTTTGCATGATGAATGGTGGACATTTCTTTTTTTTAAGTTTGCAGAAACTGCTTGTGGTGTGGTCCATGTGATGCTCAATGGGTCCCGCAGTAAAATCTTTGACAAAAACAGGTACACATTTATTTTGCATCCTGTTTGCATGTATACTGTTGCAAATTTCACAGTGGATATTTCATCCCTAGAAAGAATATGCTTTTCATATTTCAGGTCAGTTCTGAAGATCTGAGCCAAAAAAGGTAAACATTTTGAATTCTATGGAGAGAGTTGTCTCCTAAGTCAATGCTTTTGTCTGATTTCTCCTTTGCCAAAAATCCTCTACCAGGTTCTAATGGCCACTGCACTATATCTATCCCCTGCTCTTAACTTCTCCAGATATGGTGTAATTTTCTTAGCTTTCTCTCCTGTTACATTCCACCCTACCCATTCATCACCATTGTTCACACTGTTCCCCCATATGACCTGCCTCCCCTGCTCCCTTCTGTCTAAATCCTCACCATCCATGAAGACCTGCCTTACCTCCCCTTTCCTCCAGGAAGAGTGTAGTAATCTCAGTTCAGTAGTATCCCAATTCAGTAGTAAAACTATTACTGGGAACATCGGGAACTGTGCTGGGCTCTTGGCCTTCACTATCTTTTTGCAGACATTGTCAGCAATGTACTGTAGTGGTTAAAAGCAGGTAATGGAGGTCATTATATATTATCTGTGTGACCTTAGGTGAGGCACTCAACCTCTGTAAGCCCCTGTATATGTACCTGAAGAGTTGATGGTAATGGGAAGATTAACTGAGACAATGGATGAAAAATGCTGAGCTCTGTGCCTGACAACAGAGAAAGTGCTCAAGTAAGAATCAGCCATCATTCTCATTTGATGATCCTCACCAGTGAATCTGGCCACACCTGTGCCTTCTTGTCTGATCTCCTACACTTACAGTTTTTACGACATCAATTGCCTTTTTGGTCTTTGCTCTCTAATTTTTGTTCTCTAATCCCACATAAGGCTGACTGAAAGGACGAAGCATATATTAATCTGCCTTGGAAACTCTAGGTGCTCCACATAATTTTTCTTCTCTCCTGTTTTGATATTTAATTATACAAGGAAGCATTTGTCCTTTTGTCTTCTGATCCCAATTTTTTGGGTAAAAGCATTAACCTTTCAGAATTTTATGATCTGATATTATGGTTTAAGTCCTGGAGTGTCAGTTGCCAGAGACTAACAGGGAAGAGTTTAGGAATGGGATTAGGGCAGGCCTCTGTGGTCTTTCAAAGCACTGCCTCTCAAACTTTGCTGAGCATGTGAATCACTTGGGGATCGTTCAGCTGCAGATCATTGCAGCAGGTGGTGGTGGCTGAAGTTCTACATTTCTAATGAGATCCCAGGTGATGTTCATTAGGTTGGTCTAAGGACTACTTTTCAAATAACAAGTATTTAAGGAATCAACATAATTGCACAATTTAAGAATTTTATTTTGAGACTCTTGTTAATCGAGGGTCATGCTGAATAAGAAAATGTTATTGATTTGCAATTTGATGGGTCAACTCCAAAGGATAGGTCCTAGCCAGTGCCATCCTGTCTGCTGGTTTTTAAGAGGGCGTGGATGCTTTAGTTTGGGGTTGATGGTGTTCTTTGCTTCTTCTATTTTAGCACTTTTGGGAGTGTGGAAGTCCATAATTTGCAACCAGAGAAGGTTCACACACTACAGGTCTGGGTGATGCATGATGGAAGAGGAGATTCCAGGTATATCTTACTACTTTGTACCCAAGGGGTATTTCATGAATCAGTTCATGAAAGAATCCACAGTCACAAGAACTCATTGGGAGCAAACTGACTCAGAAAATGAATGTACATGAATCTCATCCCAACAGCCTCTTAACTTTATTTCTACAAAGGATATTTACCTGCTTCACACTTCAACTCTCCTGCTGACCCAGGAGCTCTTAGATACTGGGCTTCTGCTTTGCCTCTTTATCTAAGGGTCTTGTCCAGGGCCTGCTACAAAAACAAACTAAGAGGCTCAAAACATGTTTGTGAGGTCTCATAATATTCTACTTTCTTCTTTCTTCCCCCAGAGACTTATGCCAGGATCCCCTCCATAAAGAGCTGGAATTGATTATAAGCAAAAGGAATATTACATTTTTCTGCAAGAATATCTACAGGTAATTGATTTCTTCTTGAAGAAAAAAAATGACTGTCTTGCCACCTGTTGAATTTCCTTTTACCCTCAGCCTCCTCTGAGCTTGGAGGGCTGTGGGAATCTTTCTTGGGGCTTAATGATGATCTCAGATGGCAACCTCTGGTGATCTCTGTCCCTTCTTCCAAGCCTAGTCCAGAAGGTTTTCCTGGCTAGTGGCCTTCACTTGGCCACCTTTCCCCAACCTTCTCTACTGTTCCCAAGTAGGACTTGCTTCTAAAGCTGACACAACCTTTGACAGCATATTTACTGGTTCCCAGTGTGAGTGCCCCAGCCCCGGGGTTCACTGGCCCGCTAGGTTTCAGGAGATGCGAGGGAATGATTTGCTAAGCCCTTTCTCCTAAGCTGTAAAATTCTTGTGACTTGACATCATTTTGCATGTGAAGCTTCCTTAGTTGGATCTCAGTACAAACGCCTAACATGTGATAAGGTATCATATGGCAGTCTACCAAGATCTATCTTTTTTAATAAACAAAATAATTTAAAAAATTTTACTAATTTGTATTTATTAGAAAACAGTTTAAAATTACAGATAAACATATATTTTCAAAGTCACCTATAATTCTAGTTTCAAAACTAAGACCCCCTCACTCATTTTTAAGCAGTTGTGATCAATGGAGTAGATAGGGACTCACTGGTAGAAGCATCTTTGGAGATTTTCTGACATGTAATAGCTTGGAACAAAATTGATGCAGAAAGGAAAAGCTATTCAAAGAAGGTAGAAGCTGAGATGCTAGAATATTGTTCCTGTCTCCTGCCATTACCTTCTCCTGTTAACCACATCAGAAAAGCAGAGGGATAGATTCAAGGGACTCTTCTGATAGCTTTAGTTTCCCAAATGACCTGAATTCCTCATCGGTCAGCTTGCTTCTATCTGGAAAACGCCAGAAAAGGACGTGAGTATTCTACAGCAGTTAGACAGGAAAACAGAAAGAATAAATGAAGGAGCAACTGTGAAAAAAATCTTGCAGATATCTGACCAGTCTAAGCTGTTCAAAGACATGTTGCATGGAGAAAATAGAATAGTAGAAACCTGGATAAAGATTGGGAAACAAAGATGCCCTTATTCCCAATACTCTATTTTTTTTTTCTCATTTTAAACATTAACCTTTTTTTCATAAATGACCAGAGGGCCTTTATATTACAATTCATCAAACTCCTCATTTGTGTCTCCTCTAGTATCCAAGTGAGCTCACTCATTCTTCATCTGGAAAAAAATATAGGCATGGCTTCCATTTGGACTTGTACAGACAGTGGTCCATGTGGGAAGCAGGTCATTTATAAGCCAACACTTATTATTCAGAGCATCAGATCATGTGACTTTAAACTTGGGGATTGTCTTGAAATCACTGTTGATCTTCTCCAACCATGAAGTTGTAATATATTCAGTATGACTCTTTGAATGACTGGATCGGCAGGACCCCTTGTTGTGTCTAACTGCTGTGTGGCTTTAAAGAACGGTTGTTTGTCTCTAGGGGAGCCCAAGGTGAATGTCATGGAATTAAATCTCTCCATTCCAAACACACCTTCTCATTTTAGCAAACTTCTGTGTAGCTATTTTGGTGTTATTATTTAATAATCAAACAGAAGTGTAATTATATACACATATATACATATATATGTATATATTAGACCTATACAAATTAGACTTCCTGATGACTCTGATATTAACCCCTTAATAAATTTCATCACTCAGAGACAAACACTATTAACATGTATATTTCCAAGACTCTTTTTTTTTAATACACACACTCATGGTCCTGATAAAATGTATATGGGATTTCTTAACATATGTTTATATGTTTTAACCAGTGGAATGAACAGTGGATATCATAAAATTAGCGGTCAGCATGATTTCTCTGGCTAGACCCTCTAGTGGCATGTAAACAAAACCCCTAAAGGGTACATTAATTCCTGTATGTTGCTTCAAAACATCAAAATGTTCTCTCTCCATCAAAATGTTATTCTTTCCGTCAAAACGTTATTCGACAGATGAAAAGTCATGTCCATTTCATGGGGACACTGGACGTGAATACTTACATATTCATGGAAAGAGATCATCTTAACAGCATAAGTGCTACTACTTTTTCAAAATTGAATTCCCAATTAGAAACTGGAATTAATAAACATAGTCATATTCTCCTCATTTAATGTAAAGCAAAGGTAGCTTCAAAAATCCTAGATAGTCTTAGAAAGATTTCTTTTCCATAGCAGCATTTCCTTAATAAAGAGGATACTTTGTTTTCCCAGAATGTCTTCATGAGGGGGACCCCAGGTTATCATATTGGTGAGGATGGAGTGACTCTATATTTAGAGCTGCTGTACTCAACTGGTCATGACAGTTCACGGGGGGTGAGCCTGAGGTGACCCATCACAAGGGCAGGTTCTGACACCTCTTCCTTCCAGAAGCCCAGGGGTGTTGGCAGCTACTTCTGAGGATCTCCCTTTTCCTTGGCTCATATTTAGCAAAACCAAATTTAAAGAATCTCCTTCCTCACTGTCCACCATCCCCCTCTTCATGTGCCAGCCACTCACCTTGGATCCTGTTGCTTTAACTAATTTTTGTGAAAATGATAGTCATTCACTTGTTAGATGCTTATCTAGGGTTTGTTCTGTGCAAAGGAAGTTTGGTCTCCTTGCTGAGGGTCTCCAACCTTTCCCAGAGGGTCTATAACCTCTGCCTCTGACACTGGATCCAGCACTTCCTCAGGAAGCTTCCAAAGAGAGGAAAGCAAATTAGCCACAGAAACTATGGGGGTCCCTGGCCTTGGTTGCTGCTCCTGCTGTGTTTTGACCATCAGCTGACATGGACAGCTCCTCTCCTGACGTGTCACTGCAGGAGATGAATTTGTATGGTTGCTAAGTGGTCCGTGCATATCGTTATAGCTAAAAAGGGGACTGCCTCCATTAGCAAACTGAATGACAGATGTATTCTATGGCCTCTTGATTTCCTTTTTTGCTTTCCTGTCATAGACCTGCCAAGTTTCTTCAGTGTCTGAAAAATCCTGAGGACTCATCTTGCATATCTGAGATCTGAGCCAGTTGCTGTGGTGTTTTACCTCCTTGACTCCTTGTGGTTTATGTCAACATACATGACTCAGCAGACTTGCTGGTGCAGAACCGAAGATTTTGGAGGGTCCTCCACAATAAGATCCACACCAGAGATAGAAGCCTTTCCCCAAAGTCTTAAAATAATATATCATCAGCATAGCTTTTATTGTGATCTATCAATAGTCAAGAAAAATTATTGTATAAAATTAAAATGGAAGTTTTATATTAATCCTTTCTACTGAAAAATGACCACACCAAACCTCTCTTATTAGAACAGGCAAGTGAAGAAAATGAATGCTCAAATTTTCAGAAAGCATTACATTTCCACATGAATGACCTTGTTGCATGATGTATTTCTGTGCCCTTCTTTTCCCCGGTAGTTCCAACGTGGGTGTCTTTGCCATCTCTGGCCCAAAGGACTTCCTGACCTACGTGTATAAATATTCCCTCACCACGTATATTACTCTTCTTATAAGTGACTTCTCTACTGGATTACTGGTTGCTCATAAACCTCATATTTTACTCGTAAATGTGCTACTACTCCCTGTCTCCCTACTCCATTCTCATTTGCTGTAAAAATTTACCTTACCATCCCAACTTTCACCTACCATCATGCTTACCCAAAAGCTGTGGGAATGACCTGGGCTCTAATGCCCCTTTTCTAACTTCCCAAGGCTCACCATTTTCCTATTGTAATGGTTCTTGACCTTATAATGTTTGAGGCACATTTTCAAATACAGTCATTTGATTTTAGACTGAATACTTGAAAGGACACACACACACACACACACACAAATATATGTAAGTGCATATGACTACATACACATACACATGCTTGTATACAGTCATATGATATATATGCACACACACACACCTATCTACATAATATGTCACTTAACAATGGGAATATGTTCTGAGAAATGCATCATTAGGTGATTTTGTCATTGTGTGAACATCATAGATTGTATTTACACAAACCTAGATGGTATAGCCTACTACACACCTGGGTTACACGGTATAACCTTTTGTTCCTAGGCTACAAACCTGTACAGCATGCGACTCTACTGAATACTGTAGGCAATTTTAACACAATGATGAATGTTGGTATATCTAAACATAGAAAAAGTGAACATGCAGTATTATAATCTTATGAGACCACCATCGTATATGTGGTCCATCATTTGGCCCATTGTTGAGGTTATGAGGCACATGATTGTACATATCCTTTCCTGTTACAAAAACAGGAAAGTGTCTCTTAGTCCACAGTAATGACAGCATTCAGTAGGTCTTACTTTAGCCCTGAGTCACCATTTGTGTCAAACTGTTTAGTGCCATGTCCACATCTCTTACATAACCAGAAGACAAAGCTAGTGAATAATTTGGCAAAACATTGTTTCTTTGGCTTTGTCTTGGCAACTTTCTGTGCCTTTTGTAGCTCTTGTTTGGAGGAAGCTCGACCCATGTCTGCACACTGTGATACAAACTGGACAGCATCAACTTGCTTCTTGGTGCCTTATTCTTTCTTAGAACAATTCCTAAATCTGTAACTTAAGTTTCTCAGGAAGTTTCCATACTGCACAGAAAAACTGATTTTATGGGTTTTTAAAAGGCAAATTGTTTTATGTGCTGGATAATTTTTATGTATGACAGATAAAAATTGTATAAAGTAAAATATTAAAGTACACCTAGAATACTGTATAAATTTAAGTCATTTTATAAACACATTGCTGTTTTCTCAGTTTCTTAGAATAATAAAGCAGTTAATTATACTATGAAGAGTCATTATTTTAATATATATTTTAAGCAATCCACCAAGAACTCAGTAGCCAGCTGAGAGGTGCTGTCTAGCGAGGTGGTGATTAGCTGGGCCTTAGCTCACACACACAAAGCACAACAGGCTTTGAACTATCCCCCAACAGGGCATTTATCCTTGAACTTGATTCAGAGAGGCACACATTACCATTCTCTAATTGGAATGCAAGTAGCACAAGGAAGTGAAAACTATGGAATTAAGAGACAGGTGACACATTGGGCAAGTTTATTAACATCTGTGACTCTCTAGTTTGAAATATATTTGTAACAGACAAAAATGAATCATACAAACAATAAAAGTATAATAAAGAGCTGTGTTGAATAATTCTTTTAAAAAGAGTTGTCTCCGGATTTGAAAGAATTAAGGGACGTGTTAAGTGGGTGGCACACCGCAGACAACAGGACCTCCCCACCTACTGCACCCCACGATTGAGTGAGTTAGTTAGCTGGGAAAGGATAGGTCACTGTCCTGGTGTGTCTCATTGGTGGAGTAAGTGGGAATAGATGCCAACAAGAGTCCAGTGCTGCTGTCTACAAAGACCTGGGAGTCCTTACTCATACCTCTGTATCCTTCGACACACTGAAGAAGAAAGAATGTTGTTTTTCAGTAGGAGTCTCACATTTGAGAATCACATCACGACACATCTTTTGTTCTCTGTTAGCAAGACTCACCTTGAGACCCGGCAAGATTTAATGTAATGACAACAAAATGTGTGATTCTTTTTTTTTTTTTTTTTTTTAAGTTCAGGCATACATGTGCAGGCTTGTTACATAGATAAACTTGTGTCATGGGTGTTTGTTGTACAGATTTTTTTTTTGAGACAGAGTCTTGCTTTGTTGCTGGGCTGGAGTGCAGTGGCAAGATCTGAGCTCACTGCAACCTCCACTTCCCAGGTTCAAGTGATTCTCTTAGCCTCCTGAGTAGCTGGGATTACAAGCCCGTGCCACCACTCCCAGCTAATTTTTTTCGTATTTTTAGTAGGGATGGGGTTTCAACCTGTTGGCCAGAGGGTCTCAATCTCCTGACCTCGTGATCCACCTGCCTTGGACTCCCAAAGTGCTGGGATTACAGGTGTGAGCCACCTCACCCCGTCTGTTGTACAGATTATTTCATCACCCAGGAATTAAGCCTAGTACCCATTAGTTTTTTTCTTGATCCTCTCCCTCTTCACACCCTCCATCCTCAAATAAACCCCAGTGTTTGTTGTTCCTCACTATGTGTTCAAGAGTTCTCATCATTTCGTTCCCATGTATAAGTGAGAATACGAGGTATTTGGTTTTCTGTTCCTGCATCAGCTTGTTAAGGATAATGGCCTTCAGTTCCATCGATGTCCCTGCAAAGGACATGATCTTGTGTGTGATACTTAATAAGTGACATAAACATGGAACAATACTTAAAGACTTGATGCAAAAAACCTGGAAGGGTGGCTCAAGCCTCCCACTTTGGGAGGCCGAGGAGGGAGGATTGCCTGAGCCCAGGAGTTCAAGACCAGCCTGGGCAACATAGTGAGATCTCATCTCTGAAAAAAATTTAAATGAAAATTAATGAGAAGTGGTGGCATGTTCCTGTAGTTCCAGCTATTTGAGAGGCTGAGGTGAGAGGATTGCTTGAGCACAGGAGGTCAAGGCTGAAGTGAGCTGAGATTGTGCCACTGCACTCCAGCCTGGGTGATAGATGTTTAGACACTGTCTCAAAAACAACAACAAAGAAAACACCAAAAAAAAAAAAAAATCTTGATGCAAAATGCAGACCCACAGAAAGAGAAAACCAATGTTTATTGTTTTTATTTATTTATTTTTTGAGACAGAGTCTCATTCTGTTGCCAGGCTGGAGGGCAGTGGTGCCATCTTGGCTCACCG
This sequence comes from Ateles fusciceps, assembly GCA_036589455.1. NCBI lineage: Eukaryota > Metazoa > Chordata > Mammalia > Primates > Atelidae > Ateles > Ateles fusciceps. Next base: position 27,552 of record JAZHEH010000051.1, read on the forward strand.
CAATCTCCGTCTCCTGGGTTCAAGCAATTCTCACCATGCCCAGCTAATTTTTGTATTTTTAATAGAGACAGGGTTTCATCATGTTGGCCAGGATGGTCTTGATCTCTTGACCTTGGGATCTGCCAGCCTTGCCTCTCAAACTGCTGGAATTACAGGTATAAGCCACCATACTCGGCCAAGAAAACCAATGTTTATTATACAGGGCACTTCACATATTGTATCAGCCTGTGATCTCAGCTGCGACAACAGAACACCACTCTGGCTGTGTGTTAGTCAGGGTTCTCTAGAGGGACAGAACTAATAGGATAGATGTACTATGAAAGGGAGTTTATTAAGGCATATTGACTCACACAATCACAAGGTGAAGTACCACAATAAGCCATCTACAAGCTGAGGAGCAAGGAAACCAGTCCGAGTCCCAAAATCTCAAAAGTAGGGGAGCCAACAATGCAGCCGTTAATCTGTGGCCAAAGGCCCGAGAGCCCCTGCTAAACCACTGGTGTAGGTCCAAGAGTCCAAAAACTGAAGAACTTGGAGTCTGACGTGCAAGGGCAGGAAGTATTCAACATGGGAGAAAGATGGAGGCCAGAAGACTCAGCCAGTATAGTCCTCTTTTGTTCTTCTGCCTTCTTTTATCCTTGCTGCACTGGTAGCTGATTAGATGGTGCTCACCTAGACTGAGGGTGGGTCTGCCTCTCCCAGTCCACTGACTTAAATGTTAATCTCCTTTGGCAACACCCTCACAGACATACCCAGGAACAATACTTTGCAGCCTTTAATTCTATCAAATTGACGATATTAACCATTACAGGCTGAAAATGAATTTTCCAAAAACTATCAAGAGTGTATAGATTCTCTAGGAAGGCAAAAAAATAGTTTGAAGCCACCTAGTCAAGAATAACACTCCAGATTACTTCACTGGGTTGTCCGGTAGAAAAGTTGCCACTTGCCCTGTGGACACTTGGCTGTTGCTCTGTCACCATCAGAACACAGACATGGCTATTTCTAGGAATGAAAGTAACCAAAGAAAATGGTAGATAGTGCGTGGTGCCTGCTTTCCTTCCTCACCAGCCACAGATTGATGGGTGCACAGATCTGTTTGGTGTGAAGGGCCTAATACAGGTAAAATGCTTAGGACAGAGCTCAGTTTTTCTGTCTGTGAAATGGGAGTGATAAAGTGTCTATCATTTTGGGTTGTTTTGAGCATTAAGTAAGATAATATGTGCCCAATTCTTAGAATAAAGCTTAAAACCTATGAAGAACTGTATCAATGTTAGTTGGTTGGTTTTTTTTGTTTGTTTGTTTTTATTGAGCCTGTTTTTATTCTGGAGGAAATTCCTTGACTAGCCCAACTAGTTTAGATGCTGAGACCCTGAGATGTTGGGGGCAATGGAGAAGAGGGTAGAGAATCGTTCTCCTGCCCACCAAGACTATAGGATCAGCTATAGTCTCTCACAAGCTTTGAATCATCCTAGATGGTTAGAACTTTCCCACCTCAGAGAGAAATGGGCCAGATACTTTTCACTAAGAGCTGACCCATCCCAAGCCGAGTTGACAAAATGCAACGATAGACTCCACTGCTCACAAATCTAAGAAGTTCACATGTATAAATTTCGTCCTTCAAGCTGATCAAGAGTTCAACAGCCCCCTTTGCCAATTCAAGACTCTGCTCTTCTGACTAGGCTGACTAGGTACTTACTGCTCTGATGATGGTTGAAATATGCAGCCTTCCTTGGTGCAATGAAGCCAGAAGACAAGATGTGCTCGGAGTAGAAATTTTCTCCCTGTGGAATCAGAGAACTGAAAGAACATTGAGAGAGTAGAAGAGCTAAGAAGAAATTGGACAGGTGGCCCTGACCTTCTGCACAAGAACAAATCTCCCATTGTGAATATGTAATAATCATTCGGTTTTCCCAGTGTTGCCTTCCAGGGAATTTTCCTGCACTGATGGAATAATCAGACACAAGCTGGAGAGACAGAAAGAGAGATGCCCTGTGGGAGCTGCGGCTAAGTCCCAGATTCTTCTTAGACACTTCAGAATTGGATGACTTTTGCTTTGGGCCACAGAAGTCATGAGCTTCTCCAGCCACAGCCTGTTTGGCCTGGTGCTGTGAGAGGAAGGAAGCAAGGTAGGATCTCATCAGACCTTCCTTCTGTCAGCCTTTTAGAACACAGGTTATTCTGTGCTGTCAGATGGGATTATTTTCAAAGTGTGTTGTTTTGGCTGGGCATGGTGGCTCATGCCTGTATTCCAGCACTTTGGGAGGCTGAGGTGGGCGTATCACGAGACCGTCCTGGCCAACATGGTCAAACCCATCTCTACTAAAAATACAAAAATTAGCTAGGCATGGTGGTGCACACCTGTAGTCCCAGCTACTCGGGAGGCTGAGGCAGGAGAATCACTTGAACCCTGGAGATGGAAGTTGCAGTGAGCTGAGATAGTGCCAATGCACTCCAGCCTTTGGCAGAGTGAGACTTCACAAAAATCACAAGCATTCCTATACACCAATAACAGACTTAAAGAGAGCCAAATTATGAGTGAACTCCCATTCACAATTGCTACAAAGAGAATAAAATACCTAGGAATACAACTTACAAGAAATGTGAAGGACCTCTTCAAGAACTACAAATCACTGCTCAAGGAAATAAGAGAGGACACAAACAAATGGAAAAACATTCCATGCTCATGGTTAAGAAGAATCAATATTGTGAAAATGGCCTTACTGCCCAAAGTAATTAATAGAGTCAATGCTATCCCCATCAAGCTACCACTGACTTTCTTCACAGAATTGGAAAAAAACTACTTTAAATTTCATATGGAACCAAAAGAGAACCCACATAGCCCATACAAACCTAAGCAAAAAGAACAAAGCTGGAAGTGTCTTCACTTCACTGACTTCAAACTATACTACAAGGCTACAGTAATCAAAACAGCATGGTACTGATACCAAAACAGATATATAAACCAATGGAACAGAACAGAGGCCTCAGAAATAACATTACACATCTACAACCATCTGATCTTTGACAAACCTGGCAAAAGCAAGCAATGGGGAAAGGATTCTATATTTAATAAATGGTGGTGGAAAAACAGGCTAGCTGTATGCAGAAAGTTGAAACTGGAGCCCTTCCTTACACCTTATACAAAAATTAACTCAAGATGGATTAAAGACTTAAACGTGAGACCTAAAACCATAAAAATCCTAGAAGAAAACTTAGGTAATACCATTCAGGACATAGGCATGGTCAAAGACTTTATGACTAAAACACCAAAAGCCATGGCAACAAAAGCCAAAATAGACAAATGAGATATAATTAAACTAAAGAGCTTCTGCACAGCAAAAGAAACTGTCATCAGAGTGAACAGGTAACCTACAGAATGGGAGAAAATTTTACTCATCTGACAAAAGGCTAATATCCAGAATCTACAAAGAACTTAAATTTACAAGAAATAAACAACCCCATCAAAAAATGGGCAAAGGATATGAACAGACACTTCTCAAAAGGAGACATTTATGCAGCCAACAACCATATGAAAAAAGCTTATCACTGGTGATTAGAGAAATGTAAATCAAAACCACAATGAGATACCATCTTACACCAGTTAGCATGGCGATCATTAAAAAGTCAGGAGACCACAGATGCTGGAGAGGATGTGAAGAAACAGGAAAGCTTTTACACTGTTGGTGGGAGTGTAAATTAGTTCAACCATTGTGGAAAACAGTGTGGTGATTCCCCAAGGATCTAGAATTAGAAATATTATTTGACCCAGCAATCCCATTACTGGATATATACCCAAATCATTCTATTATAAAGACATATGCACATGTATGTTTATTGTGACACCGTTCACAATAGCAAAGACTTGGATCCAAATCAAATATCCATCAATGAATGACTAGATAAAGAAAATGTGGCACATATACACCATGGAATACTATGCAGTCATAAAAAAGGATGAGTTTATGTCCTTTGCAGGGACATGGATGAAGCTGGAAACCATCATTCTCAGCAAACTGACACAAGAACAGAAAACCAAACACCACATATTCTCACTCATAAGTGGGAGCTGAACAATGAGAGCATGTGTACACAGGGAGGGGAACATCACACACCAGGGCCTGTCACAGGGTGAGGGTATAGTAACCAAAACAACATGGTGTTATCGGTATAAAAACCAACACATAGACCAACAGAACAGGAGAGATAACCCAGAAATGAATAAATATATTTATAGCCAACTGATTTTCACCAAAAGCTCCAAGAACATACATTGGAGAAAGGACACTCTCTTCAATAAATGGTGCTGGGAAAATTGGATATCCATATGCAGAAAAATAAAACTGTACTTCCATCTCTAATCGTATACAAAAAATCCACTCAAGATGCATTAGATACTTAAACACAAAACCCTAAACTATAAAACTACTAGAAGAAAACATAGGGAAAACACTTCAAGACATTGGTCTAGGCAAAGATTTTGTGGCTGAGACCTCAAAAACATGGGCAACAAAAGCAAAAATTGACAAATGCGACTATATTAGAATACAAAGCTTCAGCACAGAAAATAATCAACAGAGTAAAGAGACAAGTAAGACATTCTGTTCATGAAATGTCACCAAACTGGGAGTGTGTGTATATGTTTTGAATCAGAAACTTCAAAGCGAATATAAAACTTTAGAGCCAGGTAAAGGGTGTATTTCAAGTCCATTCTATTCAGCAGGTTCAGGACTAGGGTAAACAAGAGGGGCTTTGGGAGCACAAAATCTAAGGAGACGTCATTCTCAGGGTTGCACAAGTACCCTAAACATCTTAATTATCTCACCCTAATCCTGCCCCTGCCATTCAACATGTAGCTTATCGCTAGATGGTGTTTTAAAAGGCTATTTTTTGGTTTATTTTTAAAGAGGCAGTCTTTAAGTATTTTTCATTGAAGAATTCAAAATGTGTAAAAGTTTTCTAAACACACTGATTGATATTTAAAGAAACCACAGAAGGAGACCCACCAGAAATAATCTAAACAAATGAGAAAATTCAGTTAATACTATCGAAACACTGCTAAGATGATTCCAGGAAACATAGTTTATACAATACAATAAAACCTCTTATATGTTGTAGAATAAGAAAACTGACTGCTTTTTGGTATAATAGTTAACTATATTTAATTACTTCTGTTCTTTTCATAAATTCATAACTAAACAAATATTAATATACCAAATAATAAATGAATATATCTTCTCTTTCAATATTTCTTAAAGAGATTTTTATTTGTTTTGTTTTATTCTGAGAGGGTTTTTCTTCACAAGTGGAACAACAACCTATCCAAAGGGAGCTGATGATCTGTTGGTTCTAGTGCTAACAATGAGTTTAGGATGGCGGTAACTGTCATATCTAAAATACGCAACAGACAAAATTCTCAGAAGATCCATGCTATGCAGATGACCACAGAAGTGTAACATTTGACACCTTAACTGACAATGTCAATGAGATTCCAGATGTTCCCAAGCTCTGCTACTCAATGTGACCCTCATTTTTGCCTTTGTATTTTGCTTTTCCAATTTTGCCAATGACACAAGCATGATTCAAATCCTTGAAGTATTAATTATATAGTCAAGGACATATCCTACAACAAATTGGTCTGAAACTTCACATCCATCTCAGTCTGGTCTGTACCCAGTGGTTCTGGTGCATATCCGTCAGGCAATGTCCATCATCTTTGGGTTATACTGCTTGGTCAAGGAAAGCCAAATTTGTACTGTTTTGTCAGAGGTAATTATATCTTTTTCAATCAAGACATTCTTCTCATTCCCACTGAGATTGAGGATAGTGAAAATAAAGTAATTTTTTAAAAGATATTCTTTCCAGTTAAAGTTATAAAATAATCTTCCTAAGTTATTTTATGTCCTCAATTGAGTGACCATTACAGTAACTCTTTGGTCTGGTAAAGTCTGCAGTCATAGAATAGATATGTCCTTATTTCTGCCAAGTGTTTTGCTGTCCAGCAAATCAGCAAATAATTTATGGTCTCTTGAAATGTGCAGAGGGCTGCAATCTGATTGCCTTCTACCTCCTTCACGGGACTTCAAGAACAAGCCATTTTGTCCCATCTGTGATTAGTCCATGAGGTATAAATATCTTTTCTAAATCATCAGCATAACGGTTAAATATAGAAAACCAGCTGGGTGTGGTGGCTCACACCCGTAACCCCAGCACTTTGGGAGGCTGAGGTGGGAGGATCACTCAAGGTCAGGGGTTTGAGACCAGCCTGGCCAACATGGTGAAACTCTGTCTCTACTAAAAATACAAAAATTAGCCAGGTGTGGTGGTGGGTGGCTGTAATCCCAGCTACTTAGGAAGTTGAGGCAGGAGAATCACTGGAACCTAGGAGGCAGAGGTTGCATTGAGCCAAGATCATGCCATTGCACTCCAGCGTGGGCAATAGAGTGAGACTCCATCTCAAAAAAAAAAAAAAAAAAAAAAAAGAAGAAAAACAAGAAAAACAAAAAAGAAAAAAGAAAACCAATCTAGGTCATAACCTGGTTCAAATCACTAATCCTGATGTGGAGCTGTGGGCCTCCATGATGAAACTGTCTCAAAGGAGGGGCATGAAAGGGTATCTTTAGCAGGTGTTTGAAATTCCCATGTTTTAAGCAGTGTTTGGATGACAAGACCATCTCGCAGCAGCCCATGTAACCCCTTAGCTAGAGTTGTCTGGTAGAAGGAGCACTGGTCTTCTGGTCTTGAACAGACAACAGCCTACTTGCCCCAGTTTGCACCCCCAGAACTGTCCCAGTTTTTGCACTGAAAGTCTTACATCTGGGAAACCCTCCAAGTTTCACCCAAGTGGGATGACTTGTCATCCTTACCTGGAGTCAGAGACTTTGAGCACTAGTTGTGGGACTTTGAGCCACTTTTCCATAAACTAATTGTGGGACTTTGAGCACATCAGTTAATGTATCAGAGTTTTTTGCCTCGTGCATAAAATAGAAATGGTGGCACCTCTGTCCCAGGCCTGTTGTGGAGATCTCATGTGAAAATGGTGCTTGGGACTCAGGAGGAGCTCAAGAACTCATGGTTAAATTTACATTTATTATTGGCTTCTAGTATCAAGACAATAATCCCTCCCAGTGACTGTAATGGTCTCTACTCAGTGAAATGGGATCCTCAGATATTTGTAACTCAAGCATGCCTTTCCCTTAACAACAAAAGAAAATTCTGAGCCTTGGTAGATTAAGCTATGACCCAAGCTGAGGCCTGACATCTGATCATGGTGATAAATGTATCTTGTGTTTGGTTTCAAGGCTGTAGTATATCTTCAAGTTTTTGAAGTATTCAATGTCATATCAGGGAGATTTATAAGACAAACCATTAATGTCTAATTTCATTTGCAGAAAACAATATTTTTTAGAGTTATAATGTGGGTGTCACCTGATTTTCAAGAAAATTAGGAGAAGCAAGGCCGAGTTTCAACTTGAAAAAGGGATCTAGGCTTTTCCATTTTCTGGGTCATTAAGGGCACTGACCTTGGCTCACTGAAGACATATAACCTGGAAGCTTGCTACTGGATGTGCTGCAAATATTACGGATTGATATAGAAGGGCAGTTGGCCAGTTTTTCTGCATGGTGTTTTAAAATTTCATTTCTTTGCTGAAGACTAATGATTGTTTTTCAGCAAAAGCCAGATAGGAGGCCACAGGACCGGCTGAGTCATGAGTCCTGGGTCTGGATGGAGTCAGTCAGTGCTCAGAATGCAAAAGTCTGACAATCATCTCAAAAGATCAAACTTAAGTCCTACAATAGTGATGTTATCTATAGGAGCAGTTGGGGAAGTCACAAATCTTGTGCCCTCTGGCTCCATGACTCCTAAATAGCAAGAGATTATAAAAAGGTAAGATGGAGAACGATGGCTGGTTATCATTTAGCTACACCTACATTTTAGGAGGATCCATGTCGCTCTTACAATCCTAATCTTGTGGTTTTTCATTCATCTTAAAAAGGCAGTTTTTGTCTCTGAGCAAGGAGGGGGTTCATTTCAGGGAGGCACTAGTATCATCCTTGCTTCCAGAGTCAAACTAGAAGCTAAATTCCTCCCATAGTTAGCTTGGCCTGTGCTCAAGAATGGGCAGGGACAACCAGCCTGGGAGGCTAGAGGCAAGATTGGAGTCAGCCATGCTAGGCCTCTCTCACTGTCATCAACTTTGCAAAAGTGGTTTCAAGACCAAAGGAGCACAGAGATGACATATATGTGAAAGGGAGAAAGATGAGGAAAACAGTGTAGTGTTAGATTTAAATCAGTGGCATCACCGTGTACTCACATATTTGCAGATGCGAAATCACTTAGCTACATTGCTATTTTGCCATATTTAATTCCTCTGACATTTTAATTCCTCTGTTGAGTGCTTACTGTATTCCAGACACTATAGTGAGTACTCGACGTGAAATATTTGATTTAATCTGCACGCTGTGCTTTGCAATATACAAGACTGGTATTTAAAAGGCGAGAAACTTGCTGTAGGTCTCATAGCTGTTAAAGGCAAAGCCCGACTGAGACCAGGTTTGGTCTGACCTCAGAATTGTGTTCATAATGACAGGGATAAATAAAGTGAGTAAATGAAAAACGTTTAAGGGATATATGCATTTGTGACACTAAACTTGATTTAACTCCTAAAGTGAGCAAGCTGTACGGGGCAACAAAAGACCTTTGGGATCACCTAGCTTATCAATAAAAGGGTTTGTGCTCATTTGCCATGGAGCGTATCCTCAGGTACCAGGGAGGCAAGAACTGGGGTTTTAGAGCCAGCGTGGCCAATCCCAGCTACACCGCCCTGAGCAAGAACACTGGACCTGTCTGGGCCTCTGTTTCCTCATCTCTAAGTGAAAACAGCTGGACAACTGGAGGAGTCACAGGCTCCAATGTCTACAGGGGTTGGCAGGTAACACAAATGAGTAAAATGGCCCTGTGACCTAGGTCCTATCTCTAGTGGCTTCAAATCAGTGTCACTAGGCAGATGTGAAGGCCTCAGGTCACCAGGTCTTCCAGCCACTCCAGAAAAGCCAGGAATCTAGACTTTTACATGACATCTTTCAAATCTTAAATTAATTTTTAAAAATTGCATGAGATAAAAGAAAAACCTCCAAAACCTCATAGCATACCCGTATGTGGCCCTGAGGCCAACACTGTGATTCTATTTTATTTTATTTATTTTATTTCACTTTAAATTCTGGGATACATGTGCAGAACATGCAGGTTTGTTACATAGAGTATACATGTGACGTGGTGGTTTGCAGCACCTATCAACCCTTCATCTAGGTTTTAAGCCTTGCATGCATTAGATATTTATCCTAATCCTCTCCCTTCCCTGCCCCCCCACTCCCCGACAGGCCCAGGTGTGTGATGTTCCCCTCTCTGTGTCCACATATTCTCATTGTTCAGCTCCCACTTATGAGTGAGAACATGTGGTGTTTGGTTTTCTGTTCCTGTGTTAGTTTGCTGAGAATGATGGCTTCTAGCTTCATCCATGTCCCTGCAAAGGACATGAATTCATTCCTTTTTATGGCTGCATTAGTATTCTATGGTGTATATGTGCCACATTTTCTTTACCCAGTCTATCATTGTTGGGCATTTGGGTTGGTTCCAAGTCTTTGCTATTGTAAATAGTGCTGCAATAAACATACGTGTGCATGTGTCTTTATAGTAGAATGCTTTATCATCTTTTGGGTGTATACCCAGTAATGGGATTGCTGGGTCACATGTTATTTCTGGTTCTAGGTCCTTGAGGAATCGCCACACTGTCTTCTACAATGGTTGAACAAATTTACGCTCCCACCAACACAACACTGTGATTTTTAAACCAGATAAACTCTGAAATCCCAACAAAGACTCTTTCTTGGAAAAGAAACGGTCCCTCCAGGCATGGAGCAGCTGTTCTGTGCCATAAGCTGTGATGCTCAAAGCTTCATCTTTTCAGAGCTTTGCCAGGTGACACCGCCACAGTGGACAGTCCTGGTACCTTTTGGGCCATCATCTTCTTACCTGTAGAATAAAGAGGCTGAATTTCTCTGGGGGAAGAAGGAATAAAACTAGTATCCTTTGAGCATCTGTTATATGTTAGGAACTTCTTTTTTCCTTCCTTCCTTCCTTCTTTCCTGCCTGCCTGCCTGCCTGCCTGCCTTCTTTTTCCTGCCTGCCTGCCTTCCTCCCTCCCTCCTTCCTTCTCTTTCTCATTTTGAAAAATCTAGAAATACATGATAATGCAAATAAAACTCACCTGTAAACTTACCCTTGTTGATTCTCTGTACTTTTTTAATGAATTTTTTATTAGTTTTAAATAACTGAATACATATCATGTATGCAATTTTCTGGCTTCATTTTTTCCCCCTCAGTTTTTATTTTCAACAAATTTCATAGATTTCCATAGAATTAAATTGTTTTTGAAAAATGTGGAAAAAACCAATCTCTTTACCTCACCGACCCTGCTTTGCTCCTCATCAGAAACAAACTTCTTCAACCCTTTTGCTGTCTCTTATTAGGTTGGAGTGCAGTAGCACAATTGCAGCTCCTTGCAGCCTTGACCTTCCAGGCTTAAGTGATCCTCTCACCTCAGCCTCCTGAGTAGCTGGGACCATAGGTGCATGCATGCCATCATGCCCAGATAATTTTTTTGTTTTTTGTAGAGACAGGGTCCTGCTATGTTGTCCAGACTGATCTTGAACCCCTAGCTTCAAGAGATCCTCCAATCTCCACCTCCGAATGTGCTGGGATTACAGTATGAGCCACCACACCTGACCAAGATGAGTTCTACAATTTTTTTTGTTCTAAAATTTTATGATCCCCAAACCATGGAGTCAACAAATCATCTACCAGCAAATGCAAGTGGTAAGAAATGCTGCTTTAGGGAGATTAGTAGTAGCCTGGGGATCTGACAGATTCTATAAAGAGAAAATTAGGTAGACACACATTAGAATCAAGGAAGGGGACCGCTTGATGCACAGAATCAAGAGACCAAAGTGTCCTGGTTCTCACCACATGCCATTTGATACCACACCGTGTTAGCTTCTAGCAGTTCATAGCAATGACAATCACCCCCCCACCCCAATCAGGGAGGCTTAACTCAAGCAATTCTCTAATGAAGACCTACGATATCCTTGAAATTGGTGAATGCTGCCAATTCCTGGGAGTCTTCATTATATTTTTGTTTGTCCCAAGACCAGGGAAAGTCTGGAATGCTGTTTAAAGGGGTCTACTCTCCTGAATTCTCACTTCTGATATCCTTAGTTACACCATGTTCAATTAGATCAGACAGTGCCACCAGGGTGTGACTTGGCCTCGGATCACCATAATTGGCGGACTCGTAATTTGGAGTCAATTTATTCATATATCTCACTCTTTTTCTTGGCTTGGCAGGAATGTATAGCAACTGAAGGAAATTCCATAGAAGTGTACACATTTCAATTAACCTTCAGGCTGACCTTGTTTGAATTCAGTCAAAAGGTTTTTGCCAGAGAGATGTAATAAAATATACTTATTTGGGCCATCAGAAAAAAAAAATCAAAGCAAATACATTTTGGAGAAAGGAATCATACTCTAAATACTTTGCCCACATTAGAATGACAGTGTACCAAATTTTCTTTCTGAATCGAAGACCAATATAGTCAGTGAAGAAGATATTCTCAAGAAATTTGTGGCAAAGAAAAATAAATGAATATAATCTTTGGGTAACGGATTCCAGGTTGGTCTGATAAAGAATGTCAGATGTGTGGGGGTTGGTTCCAAACTCTGAAGTCAAGCTCTGTGTTCTTGATGTCTATGGTGTCCTTATCCAAGACCACACTGGGAAACTTTTATGTTCCTTCTGTCATGTAATCTGAGGTCAGTGGGAAGTTCCTAAGAATCCCCTTTCATCAGCTTAAAAATGCAAATGATTCATAAAAAACTCAGGCTACTTTCAGTACCAGAGAATTAATGTCAACTCTGCAAATCCCAACTCCTGAAACATTCAAAATGTACTCTTCCACTTCTGTTGAAATGACATGTCTTATTTTTGTAGGTCTTGGGCTTTTCAGAGAATAGAGAGAAGAATTTGGAAATTCACGTCACGTAAAATTACAGAAAATGTTTATTAAAATGCTTGATGTAGTAAATATTTATGTAAGGCTGCTTTATACATTTTTTTTATAACTTTGTATCTAATTACAAAACAATATTTGGGAAATATTCTGAGAAGAGAAAGAAGAATATGAACATGATTTCTAACTCCACCACCCAGAATTAATCATCATTTTAATAGTTTTAGTGTAATGCCTAACTGAAGCCTGGCAAAGAGTAGGATCTCAAAAAGTATCAAGGTTTTATTATTATAAAATTTATATACATGTATATATAAATATATGTATGGAGGGTTGGCGCAGTGAGGATGCAATGAGGTGAGATCATGCCACTGCACTCCAGCCTGGGTGACAAAGTGAGACTCTGTCTCAAAAAAAGGAAAAATATAGTTGAAAACAGTCCTCATGCACTGAGTCTGAGACTGGGTCTGGATGGAGTCAGTTGGTGCCCAGAATGTAAAAGTCTGACAAACATCTCAGAAGACCAATCTTAAATTCTACAATAGTGATGTTATCTATAGGAGCAGTTGGGGAAGTCACAAATCTTGTGCCCTCTGTCTCCATGACTCCTGAGCAGTAAGACATTATAAAAAGGTGAGATGGCTGGTTATCATTTAGCTACACCTACATTTTTGGAGGATCCATGTCCCTCTTATAATCCTAATCTTGTGGTTCCTCCTCTTACTTTTGGGAACGCCCTGTTCTGTCTATGGAGTAGCTGTTCTTTCACCACTTTGTTTTGTTAATAAAGTTGCTTTTGCTTTGCACTATGGACTTGCCATGAATTCTTTCTTGTGTGAGATCCAAGAACCCTCTCTTGGAGTCTGGATCAGAACCTCTTTCCTGTAACAGTTTGGTAATAAGGAAGAGAATGAGAAAGTAGAGACTTGATCTAGGTTGAAAGGCCTCTCCTTTAGGATTGATCCAAGCAGAGGCTCCTTTTCTTTGTTTTTTTTTAAATGAGATCAAAGTGCTCATCTTCAAATGGTAAGATGCATACATCCACCAATTAGGCAATCTCAGATTGAAAAGCAAGGCATGATTTCTAGAAGCCTGGGGAAAATTCTAGTTCCCCAGTGTGCTCTGGAAACTACCCAGGCTTCCTCTACTTACATTTACATTTTTATTTCTTAATTTTGTTCTCACTGTAGTGCTTTAACAAACATTTATGAAACTTACATCAATGACTTTAGCAAGAGTTTCCATTTTCCACTCCTGGTTGTTCCCATGCTAAATATTGTGAGTTGTCACTTAGTAACAGAAATATAACCACCCTTTGATAACACTAATGGGAATAATTGACATTTTCTTGGTGATTCTCTGGATATTTAGGATGATAAAAGATCCCAAAAGCTGTGTCATACCTCAGTAACTGAGTCCAGGCACCACATTTGGATTGTCCTCACGGCGCAAAGCAGAATTTGTATTTGGTAGGTTTCCAGTTAATTTGATTAATTAACTAAGCCAACACAGAAATCTGGCTTTTAAGCTAGTCCTCCAACCGACTGTTTACCAATTATAAGGGTGATATTTTATTCTCCATCTCCTTTACTTCCTTGTCTATTTCTCAACCAGAGTGCTATTTCTTGGTCTCCTAAAGCTCCCAAAACATGCTCATTAGAAGACATTGGGAAACTTCAGAGAAGCTCAAAAAAGAAATAGCATTCATACTTTCACCACCCAAGTACCATTGTTTGGTATGTTTGTTTCTGATCATTTTTTTCTTTTTAGAATAAAGCAAAACAAACAAAAACGGGAAACTTTTTTCTTTTGTATAAACTAGCTGCTTACCACAAAACATTTTGAAAAATCTAGAAATACATGATAAGGAAAATGAAACTCACCTGTAAACTTACCCTTCTTGATCCTCTGTACTTGTTCTATGAATTTTTTTATTAGTTTGAAATAATTGAATACATATCACATATGCAATTTTCTGGCTTCATTTTTTCCCCCCTCAGTTTTTATTTTTATCAAATTTCATAGATGTCCATAGAAGTAAATTGTTTTTGAAAAATGTGGAAAAAGCCAATCTCTTTACCTCACCAATCTTGCTTCGCTCTTCATCAGAAACAAACTTTTTCAACCCTTTTCCTGTCTGTTACAATAGATAATATTTCAGATTTGATGAATTGAGGTATTTATCAAGAAATGTACTCTTGACTAGTTGCTTAAACTATAGTGTTTTTTTTTTTAATTTAGAAATACAATTATAGGTCAAATAGATAAATGGTGATATAGGAGTTAAAGAAAAATTACTTAGGCAGATAGTGAGGGTATGGAAATCCTTGGTAAGGTTTTTCTTTTAATGAATAGCAGCCCCAAATAATTTTCCTTTTCTAACAAAGACTAGTCTGTAAAATCAAGCTGCAGACATACATCCCAGTAGTTGTGCCAATCATGTTCAAAATGGCAATTCCATCTTCTCTTCTCTTTGTCAGCCATGGGTACAGTAAAGAGCAGACAAGATGGTACCAGTCAAGTGAAAAGCCCATTTGCATAATAAGATTAGGGTTAGGTGGCCAGCCTTCCCCGAATGCTATGTAAACGTCACACCTGCAATCTGCGGGCTCTAGGTAAATCAGACACCGCCTCCTCAAGCTTGCCTGTAAAATCCAGCGCATCTGCCATTGGCTGGTCCTTCCCTTTTGGAAGCCCCTCTCTTTCATTAGAGAGAGAGCTGTTCTCCTTTCTCTTTCTTATGCCTATTTAACCTCTGCTCCTAAACTCCTGTATGTGTCCATGTCTAAATTTTATTGGCACAGGATGACAAACCCTGGGTATTTATCCCAGATAAGGAAGCCATATCAATAGAACATGATTCCCTTCTGTTAGAAGGTTCACTTATACAGTCATAAAAATTAGCTTTAGGAAGAGTTCCCAGTGATTTGGGAAAAATCCTAGGTTTGTTCATCCTTCCTTTCTCATTCTTTTCTTTCCTTTTCCTTCCTTCCTTCCTTCCTTCCTGAGATACAACCTATAAAGAAGCAATTAAATTAAAATGAGATCATTAAGGTGGACCCTAATCCAATTTGACTGGTGCCCTTAGAAGAGGAGGAGATTAGGACACAGACTCCAACAGAGGAAAGACCACGTGAAAACACAGGGAGAAGGTGCCATCTGCAAGCTAAGGAGAAAAGCCTCAGAATGAAATCAACTCTACGGATTGCCTAATCTTGGACTTTCAGACTCCAGAATTGTAAGCAAACAAGTGTCTGTTGTTTTAGCCACCCAGTCTGTTGTACTTTGATATGACAGCCCTAGCAAACTAACACACTGCAATCCCTCAGAAGGAGATGATAAAAATAAATACCTCTGGAAGTTAAAGGAGAGTGGTGCATTAAACCAGAGGACTGCTTAAAGGTCTGATTAAGAATCCATTCACATTCCCACTGATTCTTCAACTCTAGAGATTTTCAGAAGTCTATTTTGTTATGAGGATAATGTAGAGAGAATCTCTAGACCAGGGCAACAGTCACGTGAGAGAATAAAGTACAAGACCAAAACAAAACAAAAGAGCAAGTAAAATTTGCATTCTGAATGCTGAGACATTGCTCCCAGCCTTCTTCTTCACTCAGTCACCAGGATATTGAAGCATGGATTTCAGAATATTGAAATCTTCAGGAGAGATTTGAAGAATTGTCTCTAGTGAATTGGACCAGCCCAAGACATCAGAGGTTTCCTCGATGAAACAGTCCAGTCAGATCACCTTATAATGAAGTCCACATTCAATAAGCGCCCCTCATTCTTGCCCACTTGTGCTAACTTCCAACTGGTGTTTCAATGCCTCCTTGTATAATATGAGAAGATATGGCAGACTATGGTATTATTCACGAATATTCTGTGTCCCTTCCTAAGAAAGGAGTATAATCCCCACCATATGGGACTCAGACATAGCCATGTGAGCTGCTCTGGCTAATTAAGGTGTGAAGGGAAGTCTTGTGTGTCATTTCAGGAAAGAATCAAAGTCAGGGCATGCTTTCTTTCCCCTACCTCTTTTAGCAAACACACATGAGACAGTATGAAATAGACAGGAGCTTGGGGCTTGAGTGAAGGTGATGAGAAGAATTCTCTGGTCAATCCATGAGGTCACAAACCATGACCAAAAAATGAACATGCTTATTTTACACTATTGAAATTTCTCTCTTTGTGACTGCAACATGATCTAATTATTCTGATGGATAAAAAGGCAACTAAGGATCACCAGACAGCTAAAAAAAAAATCTAGTATAAAAACTAGATACTCAAATGACAGGGAGAAATCTGGAGGAAAATTTAAAATGGAAGAAGAAAACTTTAAAAACAAGAAGCTGTAATAAATATAGGCAAAGATATGAAAGTCAAAAAATAACAGGATGCTATTTTTTAGAAATGAAAAAAGGAGTATTTTAGAGAAAAAATAGCTTTTGGAACGTTATAGAACAAATGAAAATTTTAGTGGAAGAATTGGAAGATAATGTTGAAGAGAGCTACCAAAAACTTGGATGCAAGAGAAAAAGGGTTGGAAAATAAGACGAGAAGAAAATGAGAGACAAGACCGAAAGGTCAGAATCCTATAGTAAGAATTCCAGAAATAAAGAACAGAAAGAAATAGTGAGGAAGAAATCATTGCTAAAAATCTCCAGAACATTTTTCTGAACTGAAGGATTGAATTTCAAAATAGGAAGAGGCCACCAAGCACTCAAAACAGAGATGAAAATAGAATTTTGACAGGGCACAGCATTGTGAAATTTGAGAGTTCAGGGAACAGTTTGACAAAAAAAAAAAAAAAAATTTCAGATAGGTCACGTAAAAAGAATCAAGAATTAGAATGGGGCTCACGCCTGTAATTCCAGCACTTTGGGAGGTCCAGGAGGGCGGATCACTTAAGCTCAGGAGTTCAAGACCAGCCTGGGCAACACGGTGAAGCGTCGTCTCTACAAAAACACAAAAATTAGCCAGGTGTGGTGGTATACATCTGTAATCCCAGCTACTCAGGAAACTGAGATGGGAGGATGGTTTGAGCTCAGGAGGCAAAGGTTACGGTGAGCCAAGGTTGTGCCACTGCACCCCAGATTGAACTCCAAGTTCTGCTAATTCAGTATCTATAATATTTCTCTCTCCTCTCTCTTGGCTTCTCATCTCTCTCTTCTTTTCTCATCCTTACATATTACATCTAGGCTGACAATTGTGATAGTTTCCTTCCTGACTTAGAAATGTGTCCAGTTGCCAGTAATAGAAAATGCAAACTGTAATGTCTTAAACAAATACGGATTTATTTTGCTCATACAACTAGAAGTCTAGAGAGAGGTATTTTCGGCTTTGGTTCAGTGGCTCAATGGCTCCTCCTCATGATCCTTTTGGTTTTTCTCTTATGCTTACACCTATTTGTTGCAAGACATCTGCTTTACCCAGGAGATCACATTTGAATTGAAGGAGGAGAGCAGAAGAATTTCACCTGGCCATGCCTTTACTTCTTGTCAATCAAACAAACAAATAAACCAAATCAAAGCAAACAAGCCTGCCAGAATGTCCCAGCAGATTTTTTTTATATTTCATTGACTAGAGTTGTGCCACATGACTAACTCCAACTGCATGAAGCTTGAGAAAGTATTTACTTTTCTTCTAGCTTTTAGAGTATAAGTGGCCTAAAAGGAAAAATGTGGGAGTATCTATAGCTTTGGACAAAATGTTTTTCTGTTCTGTTTCTTAATTTTCCTTTTTCTGTCTAATTTGTCCTCTAAAAAAGAAAATAAGATGTATGTGATGTTAGCTCCTTAGGGCCAGCTGTGACAAATTACCAAAACCAGGTGGAGTAGAACAACAGAAATTCATTCCCTCGCAGTAATGAAGGCTACAAGTTCACAACCAAGATGTCAGCAGTGCCATCTTCCTTAGAAAATGCTTCCCTGCTGCTTCCTAGCTTCTAGCGGTGGCCGTCATCCTTGGCTCTTGACTCGCAGCTGCAGTACTCCCATCTCTGCTTCTGTCGCCACATGGCGTTTTCCTGTCTTTAAGGCCATCTGTCATGTTGGATTAGGGCTCACTAATATGATCTCATCTTACTTTACATCTACAACAACCCTATTTCCAAACAAGGTCACATCCATGCGTAAGTTAGGATTTCAATATAACTTTTGGGGGACACAATTGAGTACATGATACACACGTTAATAGTTACTATTTTTTTCTAGCCCTTACTTTGAGCAAGGGACCATTCTGACGTACCGTATACGTTTCATTTTTTATATTTGTCCCCGAGTTTAAGAAACCCTAATATAAACATCTCAGCTTGCAGGACAGAAAATGACCCTGTAGTAATTCATCATCTTAAAAATGATTCAAGCACTATAAAAAGTTCACTGCTGATTTTTCTTTAAATGAAAATTTCTATTTCATTAAAATATGATTTGTTTACATACAGCTTTTAAAAGACTGGTTTTATTGTGAAAAGTAGGGCCTATCTGTAATAAATCTAATGAACGCACTTCAAAATACTGCTATGAACACGTTCCCTTGCACAATTTTTTGAGAAATTTTAATTTATAAATTGAAATATGTCTAATGAAGTAACTAGAGAGCATAGTAAGTCAGTATGTAATTGAAAGCTGAATTGTGTGGTACCCACTGAATGTGTGTGCACTTTGAAGCCTATCATTCTGTATTAAAATCTTAAAATTCAAGTTTTTATGCAGTTGGAATGAAGTGTGAGGAGGAAGAACAAGAATTCTGTCATTACTTTTGGAGAGCCTATGTGGAGAGGAGGAGACCTCTGTTTGAACCTCAGCTCTGCTATTCACTCTATGTTATAGAGTTTGGGTAAAGTAACTTATTTGAGCCTTGATTTTCTCATGAACAAATGAACTGTTTGAGGTGCATGGTTTATAAGACCCTTGTAGCCTGAACATTCAAATGTTCCTTACTTACGTGTTTCTGTGCTCAAATAAACTAAAAGCCCTGCTAGAAACTGTTTCGACCATGTGTTGCTGCATCACAAATCACCCCAAAAATGTAGTGGCTTAGAACAGTAACCACTGTGTTGTGCAGGGTTCTGTGGGCTGGGAATCGCAGCAGGGTCCAGCTAGAAGAGATCACCTCAGCCCCTTTGTGGTCTCACAAGACTTGCAAGTGACTGGGGGGATTCAAGAATGGTCCTATTCACATGTCTGGCACCTTAGCAGGAATGGCTCGAACAGCTGGGGACTGTCTAGGATCTCTGGGCCTCACTCATCTTACGGTGTTGGCTGGACTTACTCCTAAGCCTGGAACCTAGGTTCTTCTCCACGTAGCCTCTCTATCTTTTTCCACAGTTGGCCGGATCCTTTTTGAGTGAAGGCAGAATCAACCTGGCTTCTTAGGGTCTAGGCCCAGAAATTTCAGAATATCACATGGGTTACATTCTATTGTTAAACCAGGTCACAAGACCAACCCGTTTGGGGGCTGGGGAAGACAGACTCCCTCTCCTGATGGGAGTAGAAGAGGCACAGTGCCCATCTTTGCAGAGTCTACCACAGAATCCAATGAGGAAAGTCATTTTCACATTCCTCTACCAACTTGTCTTCTCTCAGTTTTGGCTGAAGTTAAAATGCCAAGAGCACTCAAGTCTTATCTAGGGAAATAACAGGGTCTTGAAGGGAAAGAAATTGAATAATAAAGGAAAAAAGAATGAAATGGAAGTGAGAAATAATTCTGACAGACTTGTACACTTTTAAAACCTAGGACTGCAAACACACAGCCACAGCTATCCCTCCCTAATCCTGTATCCCTAGAGACAGCATTAATCAACCACAAAACTGTTTAATTAAGTCTATTCATGTCCTTAGCAGACTTCTCAATACAAGGGTCTAGGCAACCGTTACCAGTTGATACGGTATGTCCACTCCCAATCTCATGTTGCAATGTGACCTCCAGGGTTGGAAGTGGGGCCTGGTAGGGAGGTGTTGGGTCATGGTGGCGGATCCCTCATGAATGGCTTGGTGCCCTCCCTGTGGTAATGAGTTCATGCAGGAGCTGGTTGTTTAAAGAAGCTGTCTCCTCCCCTTGCTCCCTTGCTCCCTCTCTTGCCATGTGACATGTCTGCTTCCATTTCACCTGCCACGAGTAAAAACTCCTTGAGGCCGTCCTAGAAGCCAAGCCGATGCCAGTGCCTTGCTTCCTGTATAGCCTGCAGAGCTGTGAGCCAGTTAAACATCTTTTCCTAATAAATTACCAGCAATACAAGAACAGACTAATATACCCATCTAATAGCTCAAAAAAGAGAAGAAACCTATTTATCCCCTGACTCAGCTTCTGAGGTGTGGGAAAATAAGTGTTTTGAAAATACTCCAGAGGTTGGTTCTGATACATTCCGCCCTCTCCTTGTTGAGAGTGGCTGTTTAGCTCCTAGATGGATTAGCAGGGTACTCCTAATAAAGAGATTTCTCGAAGGAGTGTATTCGGCTCTCACAACACAGATAAAAGATAGGAAGACTGAGGCTCAAAAATGTGAGCAATGTGGCCACATTCCACAGAAGGATAGTGGTGGCCTCTAATCTATTTCTACTGCCCACAAATGGTTCTGAATCTAAACTCTCAGAATCACAGAACCTGACGGCAGAAGTGTGGTCATCAAATCCAAGACTTTTTTTACAGATTAGGAAACAGATCCGGAAGGTTAAAGATCTTTTATGGTAAGATCCATTAGGACAAGTTAACCTCAAGCCTTGAGCTTAGCCCAGTGCAATCTGGCTCATGCATTTGGTTAATTCATTCTATGAAACCTAGAGGTAGATTCTTACGGATTCTGACCTATAGCCTGAAGCAGATATCGCACCTGAATTTTTATCATAAAGGATATGGAACATTTAAATAAATCTTAAGTTTTAAACTAGCTTATCCAGACAGGACACTAAAGATATGAAATATAATGCACTGTCAGATTTTGTCATTGCTTTTGATTTAATATTTTAAAGAGGTGCATTATATGCCGTGTCCTGAGGCACTTTATTAAAAGTGGAATGTTTTAAAAATCTGATTTATGGATAAATCCAGTCTCACTAGCTTCTGCAATTATCTAATATATACACAACCTTTCTGTGGAGAGGTTCCCAGGTCTGGAAAATTGTGACTTAGGGACAGTGTGACAAGTCAGGGATTGTAGTTTGTTTAGTGCTGCTTGAAACCAGACACTCACCTATGTGAACTCATTTAGTCCCCACATAATCTATGTCAGATGAGCATTGTAAGCCCAAGTTAGGGATAGGAGAACAGACCCAGAGAGGTTTTCCATACACCAGCGTCTGTACCCACATAGGCTACGTTTCTAGCTACCAGCATAGATGATATAGAAAGCCAATCACTTCGTGGACTAGATCCCACTCCTGTTGCCTTTTTAAAGGACATTTTTGAGAAATTCTCCTCTGTTCCTCTATATATTTTTTTTCTTTTTTGCTAGGTTATTCTCATCGGCATACAAACATGCAGTTAATTCTCGCATTTAACAAAAATAGGCATGCAAATAGAAATGTCTGGACCCCTGCATTTGGAGAGCTCATTTCTTAGCTCCCTTTCACAGTAAAATTTCATGGAAGAGTTGACTAAACTTACTGACTCCTATTTTTCTCTTCCCATTCTCTCTTGAACTCATTCTATCTTCCTTCTGGTCCACTACTCTAGCAACAGAGCTCTTGCCAAAGTCATAATGACCTCTATGTTGCTAAGTCCACTGGTCCTTCATAGATGCTCACCTTAGTATTTGCATAGTTGGTCATTGCATCCCTGGCAATTCCTCACTTGTCTTCCAGGATGCCATGCTCTCTTGGTTGATTCCCTCTATTATGGCCCACTCCTTTGCCCCCTCTTTGCTGCTTCCTCTTTTCACCTAGGTCTCATGTTGTAGACCCAGATCCCAGTCCTTGAACCCCATGTACACTGTCTTTCTTCCCTCCTTTTCTTTCTTTCTTTTCTTTTCTTTCTTCTTTCTTTCTTCCTTCCTTCCTTTCTTTTCTTTCTTTCCTCCTTCCTTCCTTCCTTTCTCTCTCCTTCTTTCTCTTTCTTTCATTCTTTTCTTCTTCTTCTTTCCTTCTCTTTCTCTCTCTCTTTCTTTTTCTATCTTTCTTCTTTCTCTCTCTCTCCTTTCTTCTTTCTTTCTTTTGTTCTTTATTCTTTCTCTTTCTTTCTTCTCTTTCTTTCTTCATTTCTCCTTTCTTTTCTTTCCTCCTTCCTTCCTTCCTCTCTCCTTCTTTCTCTTTCTTTCTTTCATTCTTTTCTTCTTTCTTTCCTTCTCTTTCTTTCTCTCTTTCTCTCCTTTCTTTTTCTTCTTTCTTCTTTCTCTCTCCTTCTCTTTCTTCTTTCTTTCTTTTTTTCTTCTTTCTTCTTTCTCTCTCTCTCTTTCTTTTCTTTTCTCTCTTTTCTTTCTTTTGTTCTTCTTCCTTTTCTCTCTCTCTTTCTCTCCTTTCTTCCCTTCCTTCCTTCCTTCCTTTTCTTTCTTTTTCACGGAGTCTTGTTCTGTCACCCAGGCTGGAGTAAGATGGTGTGATATTGGCTCACCATACCTCCTCCTCCTGGGTTCAAGTGATTCTCCTGCCTCAGCCTCCCGAGTAGCTGGAATTACGGACACCTGCCACCGCACCCAGCTAATTTTTGTATTTTTAGTAGAGACGAGGTTTTAGCATGTTGGTCAGGCTGGTCTCGAACTCATGACCTCAGGTGATCCACCCTCCTCGGTTTGTCAAAGTGTTGGGATTACAGGCATGAGCCATCGTGCCCAGCCCCACTTACTCCCTTTCTTGCCTCTAATCTCATCCATTTATATGCCATCCATATACTGATGATACCAAAAGTTGTCTTATTGCTAGATCTCTCCTGATCTGCTGCAAGTTGTACTCCCAGTTCTAAGTACTGGAGTCCAGATTTGAGTCCTAGTCTATCCATCTTCAATGTATTTGTACTCTTCCCTTACCACAGTGCCATAGTTCAACTTGTGAAGGCCCAGGGGGGTATTAAAAGTGCTTTCTACAAACTACCTCACTTGATTCCAAAAATAATTCTACAGGACAGATACTAATATTCTAGATGAGGAAGCTAAGGCACAGTAGAAAAGTTCATTCATAATTTGCCCAAAGCGCATAGCTAGTAAGTGACCGCACCATGACTTGTACTCAGGCAGTATGACTCATGAATCTTCCCTCTTAGTATTTTAGGACACTGACCCACCAATGATGACATGGGCAAAAAGTTGGTAGATTCCAGAATGCAAATTAGCAGAGGCAGAAATCTTCCCAGTTCCCTCTAAATCACTTTCTTATTTGCCAAGGGATTAAGTAGCAATATAGTTCCTCTCCTCTTTCCCCTTTTCTGTTGCCATTTCCGATTTGATGACATGTGGGAAGTAACCCTTATGATGTCTACATTTGTTTATGAAACATGAGTGTAACCCACATGCAGAGGTTCAGCAAAGGGAGGATGGATTTAAGCTGACTTCTTGGTAGGAACAGCTGCAGTTCGAGATTCTGCTACACTTTCTACCTTGTTATTATGTGACCTGTTTTTTTCCAGGAGAGCAAAAAGTTTTGGGAAAAGCATATAGAAAAAAATAATGTCTGTTGTTTCCAGGATAATGGCCCTAAGGACGGCATCACATCCAGAAGCTGTTTCTTCTCAGCCCAGTGAACGGAGGCCCAATCTAGCCTTCCTCCCGGAATGCTACCAGAGAGACTAGAGAATCACATGGGATGTGAAGGTCAGCAGAGATGCCAGGGGACATTGCGATGAGGACTCAGAGAGGGACCCCCTTATAGGCAGCACGATGCTCCTTTTGAACAGCACAGCACAGGTGTGTGGTAGCTGAATCACCCCCTGCAGGAGATCCGGGCTCTCATCCCTGGAATGTGTGAATAATACTTTATTTGGCAAAAGAAGCTCCACACATGTGCTTAGATTAAGGATTTTGAGATGGGAGATTATCCTGTATCATCCAGGTGGGCCCTAAATATAATCACAAATGTCCTTATGAGAGGGACACAGAGGGAGGTCTGACAAAGAAGGCCATGTGACCACTAGGGCAAGATACCACTCTGATGGCTTCTAAAATAGACGTGAGAGCCACCAGCTAGCAGTACAAGAACTGCAGCTCTAGAGGCTGGAAGAGACCAGCAAGCGATTCTGCTCTCCAGCCACCAGAGGGAGCATGTGCGCTGCCAAAGCCTTGATTTCAGCCCAATGAAGGAATTTTGGGCTTGTAGCCTCTGCAACTGTGAGAATAAATGTGTGATGCTTTAAGCCGCCAAGTTTGTGGTGACTTGTTACAGCAGCCACAGGAAACTATCTACCTGATGACAGAGAGGAGGAGCAGAAGCAAGGGCAGCAGCAGTGATAGTCAAGTTGAAGTCATATTTCATAGAAATCCCTGGAGCTGGAGGAACCATCCCATCCCACCCCACAACCTCTGGGCTTTACTCCAGGTGGGTGAGAAAGAATCCATTTTCTACTTTTTTTTACATACAGGAGCTATTATCCAGGAGGGACCCTAAGCTAGGACAAAATGCCGTCATACCTTGAGCTCAAAGCAGGGCCTGTTTTCATGGCACCGTGGTTCAGGCAAAATCTTGGAAAGGGCTTTCTTTACCTTTGAGATGAATGAGGTCCTTTGAACAGGGCCTACGAGAGTAAAATGGCAATTAAAGCATTAAGCAGTTCTATAAAATATACCAAAAGGAATTTCAGTTTTTGGAGATGCCCAGGAGAAAGAGGGTAAGGGTCTTGGAACCTAGGGGAAGAGGGGAGCTAGGAGAGGTTCTCGGCAGACATTTGCCCCAACAAGGTGGAGGCAGGATGGAAAGCCAAGGACTGAGACAGCCCAGGAGCCACTCACTGTTGGAGGGGAGAGTCTGGGGGACTTTTGAACAGCGATGCCTCAATATCTGTTTTAAGTGGTTTCATGTTCCCCACTGTCAACTGAAGAATCAGTAAATTTGGGAAGGAGAGCTTTGTTTCTTATAAAGGGCTGCCTCCTGCAGGCTGGCCATTCTGCAGGCTGGGAAGTGTAGTTTCTGGCAGAAGCTGGTAGCAGACATTTTGAGAGAGGGAAGGATGCGGCAGGAATTGATGCTGAACGGGTTGGCTAAGTAGACATATTCAACAGATTCTAGGAGGAGCTATGAATATTCATGAAGGGGGAGGCACGCACATGTGCAGTAAGCTAACATGTATGTTACATGTTCGCTTTGGGTGGAGACTTAACATTTAGATATATTGCAATTAGGCCTTATATGTCAAAAGGTGAAGCAGGGGACGCCAGAGCACTCAGTGCACAGGCTCCATTAACCGGCCGGAACCACTTCGTGGCCCAAGGTTTCTTACCAGAAGAGAAGGTTGGTCAATTTCTGTGCTGAGCCCACAAAAATGGAGGAGCAGCTGCAGGTGGTTGGCTGTAACCAGTGGCAGAGTAAGTCTTCAAAAGGGCTGGTTCCTGTTTAACCCTTAGGAAAGAAAGCCTAATGGTGACTATCAAAGGAGGGGCTGTAATGAGGTGTGCCATGATGTCATGGTTGGGAACTCAGGTTTTAAGGTTTTTCTGGGCACCCCTCCCAGCCAAGCAGAGGTCAGTTCAGTTGGTTGGGGGGCTTAGAATTTTATTTTTATTTCTCAACACTATAAAAAGTCCTCCTGTCCTTACCCCCAAACCTTCATCTGCCATATGGCCAAGCCATACAGCAAGGAGGCAGGCAAAAAGACGAGCAGAGATATTAATTCAGCAAGAGAAGAAATCTAGAGTGAGAGTTGAACAGGATACTGTCAACATCACCCAGGGGATCCCTGGAAATGTTGGGGGAGGCAGCGGCATTCCAGGAGCAAATGGGATGAAACCAGAGCATTTTCTTTGGCTGCAGGACTTGCAACTGTTGGGACGTCAGACTAGGTTCACGTGTACGCAGGCAGAGGTTAGGGAACCCCTGAGCCAAATGTTCTGGAGACATACAACTAATAGCAGAAGGCTGTAAGCCAGAGAGGAACACACGGGGTGTATTCAGGACCAGAGCCTTGCCCACACTACTTTTGTGAAAAGACAACTGCAGTCCATAGAGAGCACTGGTTAAATAAAAATACACTCAGCCACTCATTCTTTCTTTATGTATGCATTTACTTATTCACCTACAACTAATTAGACTCTGCGGTTATAATGATGAAAAAGACCTATTTCCTGCAGTCAGAGAATTCCAGTCCAGCAGAGAAACAGAATCTCAAATAAATCATTAGAATAGTGTGTAACACATGCAGTGATCGGGCCCACAGCAAGGGCACCTAACCTATCCTGCAAAGAGATTCAAATGAGCTTCCTAGAGGGGCAACGTCTAAGGCCGTGTTTAAAGGAATGTTTTCCAAAGGGTGGTACCTGGAGAGGTGCTTATACAAATGTGTGTGTGTGTGTGAGTGTCTATGTGTGTGTGTGTCGCGCATGTGCAGGCGTGCGTGTGTGCTGTGTGTGAGAGAGATTTTAGTAATGACTTATTTTTATGATTACCATGTATTTATGGCAAGTGGAATTTCCATTTATGATAGTAATAGGGCTTCTTTTAAATTTTTAAAAATTTATTTCATTGTCAGGTGACGGGATTCTACCCTTGGAATAGGCAAGGCATTTACATAATCCAAAAGTCAAAATTACTTAGAAAGATCAACAGAAAAGCCCTTCTGCTCTGTCTCCCATCTTCTTCCTTCCTGTCCTCTACAGGTAAAGCATTTTTATTAGTCTCTGGTTTATTTGTATATATACAGCAACACACATGCACGCACACATCTAAAAACATATATATATATATGTATTCTAGATATATAGTGATCCTCTCCCTTCTTACACAAAAGGTAACATACTATATGTGGTTAAACGCTTTGCTTTTTTCCACTGAACAATATGTTCATTCTGGATATTATTCCATATCAGTACAAACAGACAGTCCTCATTATTTTTTAATGGCCGCACAATACTTCATTATATGGCTGTCCCACAGTGTATTCAACCAGTCCCTATTGCTACATATGCGCGTTGTTTCCAATCTTGGCTTTTCAGACACTTCCACAGTTAATTACCTTGCATTCATGCATTTCTTACCTATGGAGTCTACTATAGGATGAGTTCCTAGGAGCTCAGTTGTTGGAACAAAAGGTAAATGCATGAATAATTTCCCCTCTACACAGAGGGTATCATTTTGCATTATCACCGGTGATGAGTAATTGAGGATTTCTTTTGAAATAAACATACTTAAGGTTAAAAAGAAGAAGAAGAAGATAAATCACTTTAGAAAGCATTTTTAAATAAAGTCAAGGAAGGATTTTGATTGTACCAAGGCCATGAAGATGATGATGAGTTAGTTGCAGACAAAAAAATGCAAGCAGGTAGATGATGTAACATGAATAATCCATCTAGTATAGTTAGTTATTTTTTATGGCTAATTAACTGCTAGTTGAATGTGGATGGCTCACTCACACTGAGGTTTGGATTCTTCTAGATTAATCCCTCCAGTTCTCAAAATCTTTGTTTGTGTTGGATCTTGTTATCCAGACTGGCACTGCTCTTGACTGTGTCCACCAGTTCACCTGTTACACAGATACCCATGATGTCATTGTCTGCAGACAGACAAGGCCCTCTCTGATGTGAGTAACTCCTCCAGTAACGGCAACCACAAACCCTGCGTGGTGCTCGTTTTCAAGCACATACAGACACACGACACTATTGATAATAATAGCAAATATTCCTCTAGGGCACACTTTATGCCAAGCACTGCTTTAAGAGCTTTATTTGTATAAATTCATTTAATCCTCAGAATTATTCTATGAGGAAAATAGAGTTACTCTTTTTCACTTCAGTTGAGAAGGCTAAAGCCATCATGGGATTAAACAACTTGCTCCTGGCCTCAAGAATAGTAAATAGTAGACTTGGAATTTGGACACAGACGATCTCTGAAGCACTGTGATCCTATAAAGTGGGTAAAGCAGGTGTCATCAGACTTTATTTTACAGATGAGCAAACCAAGTCTCAAGGAGGTGAAAAGACTCGCCCAGCCCCACTCAGCCAACAAGTAGAAGAGCTGGTATTTAAATTATTCTTGGGACATTAAATCATGTTCTTATATTCATACAATTTTATATGTAAGATTCTTTTAATATGACAGAAAACGACTATATTATCCATTTATTGGAACTAACAACATTTCAATTATTTTTAAAAATTATACTTTCCTTTTCTAGGATATAGATCCTTTTTGATGCAGGAAAATCATCTGTAAGAAAGTTTCAGGTATGAGGAGCAAATGCCCAATCTTACTTTAACTCAGATCATTGGTGTGGTAAGGTATCATATGAGATTTGTTTGTATTCTGCTTATAAATTTCATCAGCATCTACAATGAGACTGTTGGGTCCTTTAATCTTGGTTTTGTCCTCCATGGTTTAAATATCAGGGTACCAGGAGTCCACAGAAAGATTCTCATTATTGCTGGAAAATCTTTACTTTTGGCCAGGTGCAGTGGCTCATGCCTATAATCCCAGCACTTTGGGAGGCCGAGGTGGGCGGATCACAAGGTTAGGATTTCGAGACCAGCCTGGCCAATATGGTGAAATCCCGTCTCTACTACAAATATAAAAATTAGCCTGGAATAGGTGGGTGCCTGTAGTCCCAGCTACTTGGGAGGCTGAGACAGGAGAATCTCTTGAACCTGGGAGGCAGAGGTTGAGTGAGCTGAGATCATGCCACTGTACTCCAGCCTGGGTGACAGAGCAAGACTCCATCTCAAAAAAACAAAAAACAAAAACGAAACCTTTACCTTCCTCTGCTGGAGGGGATCCTGAAACCATGGTGCAGGAGGGAATAAGGTAGCATGTGGTTTAAAGGGTGGACTTTGCAGGTGATAGGCCCAGGTTTAAGTCCTGCCTCCTCTATTCCTTAGTTATGTGACATTGGGCATATTTAGCCACTTAGAGCCTATTTTCCCATCTGCAAAGTCAGAACAAAATTCCTGCCACATACTGTTGTTGCATAGATCGAATGAGAAAACATATGTAAAATGCCTAGCAAAGTGCCTGTTACTGTGTAATGCATACACGGTAAACATGTTCAATAAACAATAGCAATTTGAATGGTTAAACTGTGTCACCTGAAAGCACTGTAATCTTTAACAGGAAAAACAATATGTTCAAAACAGAATTTCTAGCAGTCCATTCATTGAGGTCATCATAGTGAAGAGTAGCTTTTTGCAAATTCTTCATCAAATTCTTCCCCAAACTGAGTCTACTTTTATTCTGAAGAGCTCTGAAGAATCTAATGAGAATGACCAAGAAGCATAAAGTGAAAACTATTGCACACAACATTTCAGGTCGTAGAGACTGTATTGTAAAAATGCAAAGTGTAACCCTCTTTCCAGCTCTACAGGTAGTGTTGACAGGTGTATGGTTTGGATCTGTGTCCCCACGCAAATCTCATGTTCAGTTATAAGCCCGTGTTGGAGGTGGGGCCTAGTGAGAGGGTGATTGGATCATGGGGACAGTTTCTCATGAATGGTTCAGCACCATCCCCTTGGTGTTGTTCTTGTGACAGTGAGTGAGTTATCATGAGATCTGGTTGTTTAAAGATGTGTGTAGCACCTCCCCCACCCACTTCCTCCCACTCTGCCCACGTGGAGCACCGGCTTCCCCTTCACCTTCTGTCATGATTGTAAGTTTCCAGAGGCCTCCCCAGAAGCCACTCAGATGTCACCATCATGCTTCTTGTACAGCCTGTGGAACCGTGAGCCAATTAAACTTCTTTTCTTTATAAATTACCCAGTCTCAGGTATTTATTTTTATTTATTTATTTATTTTTAAATTTTACTTATTATACTTTAAGTTCTGGGGTACACGTGCAGAACGTGCAGGTTTGTCCCATAGGTATACGTGTGCCATGGTGGTTTGCTGCATCAATCACTTCGTCATTTACATTAGGTATTTCTCCTAATGCTATCCCTCTCCAATCCCCCAACCCCCTGCTATCCCTCTGCCAACCCCCTACCCCTGACAGGCCCCAGTGTATGATGTTTCTCTCCCTGTGTCAACACCCACTTATGAGTGAGAACATGTGGTGTTTGGTTTTCTGTTCTTGTGTCACTTTGCTGAGAATGATGGTTTCCAGCTTCATCCATGTCCCTGCAAAGGACATGAACTCATCCTTTTTTATGGCTGCATAGTATTCCAGTCTCAGATATTTCTTTACAGCAATACAAGAACTAATACAACAGGGCTTTGAAAAATCAGATCTTCAGCATTGCAATTGGAAGCTGAAAGGAGGTGGTGAAATCAACCCAAAACCTTGATAGAAATGTGTTCTAGTATGATTTTTAAATTATGTTAACATAATTTTAATAATATTTTATTAAGAATTTAGACATGTCAAGTGGAATGAAAGTCTTAAGACTCAGGAATAAACCGTGCTGGGAGGCAAATCCACTTGCAAGAGTTTTGTCAGATCAGAACGTCAAATCATAGTAGGCAGATAAGTATTTAAGTTGAATTTGTCTTTACAAAACACATGGGAGTTTAAATTAAAAACTTTTTAGTAAAAAACAAACAAAAAGACCAAATGAAAAGCTGATTTTTCTCGTCCAAAGGAAAGTTATGAGGACTTACATATTTGTTATCCTTTGAACTATTCAATTACTATATCTGCTCTGTTTAAGGAAATGTAGTACATGATCTGGAGGTACAAAAGATTTATAGCTGTCAAAGAACGTCCTAGATAGACAGGCATGAACACCTTGCTAAGAATGCACAAAGCATACATAAAGTTCTGTGGGAGCTCTGGAAGCAGGAACCACTGTGGCTGAGAATGTCAGCTAAACCTTCACTAAGGAGACAGAATTTGAGGTGGGTTCTTATGGCAAATACTGCTGATTACCTACTCAATATCAATTTCTTCTTTTTCCTCTAAACATAGCATAGATTTTGTTCCAGGCTGCAATGTGATCATTTATGTTAATAAAAAACCAAAATAAGCAAAAAAAGCATACATCCCATCACAGCCTCACTTTAAATCTAGGACTGATGCATAAACCCATCTCCATGAGAATCTTCCAGGAAAACTCTTGACAAAGGTCTGATGAGCTGGCCCAAGCCTTCGTTTGGTCCTTCATCCTTCATCTTTCCCTGTCTTCCTATCTGCAATGTGGATAAGATGCCGGAGGGAGAGTGGCCAGCTAAAATCACAGAACAACAAGCCTGAAGATGAACACCACAGCTTGTCAGTCCATGCTGTGCTGCGATGATAAAATACCTGAGAAGGTTCATTTATAAAGAACAGAAATGTATTTCTCACAGTTCTGGAGACTGGGAAATTCAAGATCAAGTGCTGGCAGGTTTGTTGTCTGGTAAGGGGCTGAGTCTCCTCTTCCAAAATGGTACCTTTGAGGCAGGATAGATAGTCAAGGAAATGACTGTGTTCCCAGAACGTAGCAGCCGTGGTGATGATACAGCCAACACAATAAGTCTTAGTATTCACATTATAATTGCGCTCACTCAAGCAAAGCTATTTTCAATATGGATTTTCCTCTCTAGATAGCATGCACACCCTTATTTTACCTGTCCTCAAAATGACCCCTTGCTCATTATAATAGTAAAAACCACACCTCTGGGTGGAGATTTAAGATGTTAATGAGAATGTGATGTATGAACAAGCAGCTACTGCCCATGTGCATCCAGACGACAGCCCAGAACATGCTTACTAGTAACACCTCTTTCCAGCTCCCTATGAATAACCATATAAGGAGTCTCCCTAGTACCATGTTTGCTGTCTCACCCTTATGAGAAGCCCACCCTGAAATCTCCCTCTCAGGGTGTACTGTCTACTCTGCATTCTTTTATCAAAAGAATAAATTGCTCTGTGCCGCACTTCCTTTGCTGTGTGTCTCTTGTTTAAATTCTTTTAAACCAGGAAGACAAGAACTGAGGTATCACATCAGCCGTCAACACCTTGAATGCTGCATCCACCAGGGGGAGAGGGGAAACTTCTTCATGTGACAGAAGAGCAGGAAAGCAAACCCTCTCTCATAGGCCACTTTTATAGTAAAGAGCTTTATTCCAACATTCATAAGGCTTTAATTCACTCACGAGGGCAGACCCAACACCTCCCATCAAGCACCACCTCCCAATGCTATTGCATTGGGGATTCAGCTCCCAACATATGAATTTGGAGGAAACAAAAACACTCAAACCGCAACACTAAGGATGGCTGAGCAGAAAGACAAATGAGGCCAGATCCCCAACAGCACTGAGGAGCTGATGCACCAGCCCGGGGCTTTCTTCTTCTAGGCTTTTTGTTACATGAGAAGCATAAACCTGTTTACTTGTGTACATTACTGTTTTCTTGTAGCAAAAGGTAATTCTAACTGCGGTGGTCTTTAAGGAAGGAGATGACTTTAGTAGATGGGGTGGAGGAGGAAAGGGTTTCTAGGTGAGGGGAAGGGTTTAAGCAAAGTCTTGGCAGCACCAATAATCAAGTTGTGGCTAATGAGGTCAGTCTGGCTGAATTGAAGCATCTTGGGGCACTCTTTGGAAAATCCCTGGGGTCCCTCTGAGGCCCTGTGGCAT
This sequence comes from Ateles fusciceps, assembly GCA_036589455.1. Classification (NCBI taxonomy): domain Eukaryota; kingdom Metazoa; phylum Chordata; class Mammalia; order Primates; family Atelidae; genus Ateles; species Ateles fusciceps. The sequence continues at coordinate 60,224 of JAZHEH010000051.1, forward strand.
TATTGTGTAATGATTCTTCCTTTCTAAAATGGAAATAGCAAAGTGAGACAACTGGCTATTAATCTTAAGCAAGTTATTGTAAAGATGTATGGGTCCCTTTCCAGAAGACAGAAACAGGAAGAAAACATGTAGAGTTTACATATTCCCCCTAAAAGTCCTTCTTGTCTAAAACTTATGGTTTCTGGTTTTTAAATGTTTTTATTCAAGAAGAGGAAAAATAATATGTCTTTCAGTTTTTCAAACTGAACTTTGTTTGGATGGCTCAGTTGAACATTCCCCAAACAAGGTAACATGCAGGTCTCCCCTGGCTCCTGTTCTCCACTTCTGTTCTTTGGGGATGGATTTTCTATTTCTGTTTTTTTTGGGATGGCTGCCGAGTCATGCTGGCAGAGACACTGCTACAGGATGTGGACGCTCCCTTCTCTTAAGACGCCTGAGGAGCCAGTTCTGGGTTGCTGGATGGCTCAACACCCAATCATTCAGAGGATGGGGCAGCGTGGGTGCTATCTAGATTATACCTGGGGCTGCATTTGTTGGGAAATAAGAAGATCATCATTTTTTCATGTGCCTGTTTCTTTGTTTTCTAACATTTCTATTTTTTGTATGTGATAAATGTCACTGGAGACCAAAGAGGAAAGAATTCTGAGTTAATTCAGGTGCTGAAATACTATTCAAAAGAATATGGTACATATTTCTGCTGGCTATCCCAACTACCATTTCCAGCTCTATTATCTCTTGCCACTTTTTACTTTAAAGTCTAGAAAAGTTAAATAAATATATATATGCATACACACACACTCACACACACACATATATATATGTATATATCTTTCCAGAGTCTTTTGAAACTTGAGGTTATAATTTGACATAATTCTAGCCAATAATATGTCTCTGGAAGTTTTCTGGACGCTCTGATTAAGATTTTGGTTTGTTTGTTTGTTTGGAAAAGGCAGACATATACTGCTAATGGATGTGGTGGCTGGGAGGTGTAGCAGCCACCTTGAGACTACGTGGTGATAAGCATGAAATTAAAGCCTAGAAAGTATCAGAGACTTTAGCCTTGGCACATCAAGCCACTGAACCAAAGGCAAGAATTACCCACCTCTAAACATCTTATAATATGTTAAAAATAAATCTAGACCCTCGTTTTCTGTTACTTGTGATTGAAAACATTCATAATGGGTACAGGTGGGTTGGTTCTGAACTGTTTGGGAAACCTCAAATTACAGACTAGAAGATTTGGATTTTTAAATTTTTCCACAATAACTACTTAAGACCCGTAAGAACTTATACTAGAAACATTTCTGCCAAGTCCCCTGCTTCTGGAAGGGGCAGCCCTGAGATATCACATAATACACTCCTTGAAACAGCTCATGGAAACTGGACTCAAGTGGTGTGTGTTGGGAGTGGCAGGGGAGTATGGGCGTGGGGGAGTATTGCCTGGGCTGAGCCAACCAGATTTCTCTCTGTGTGTCTACAATTTGAAACAGGAGGCCAAGAATGATGGCATCTGGCGATGACCATAGAAGCTGAGAGTTCAAGGTCCAGGGTCAGGGATACCCCACAAGCAATAGACCCAGAAATCGGTTGAGAGAGAAGAGAATGGAGCACTTGCACTGAGGGAGAACAAGAAGTGAGAGGCAGCCTCGGCTTCCAGGAGTTTCCAGTGTGCAGCTTCCATTTCCTATTAGCTCCTGCTGCATTTCTTGCCCTTGAGTACCGTGAACACCTCCTGTGTAGCAAATTGAAAATGGATGCGAAGTGTTTGCAGCTCCTGTTATGAGTGGAATGTCTGTGGCTCTGCCTCCCTGCCAACTTCATATGGTTGAAGCCTTGGCCCCCAGTGTCGCTGTATTTGAAGACGGGGCCTCTAACAACGTAGTTAAGGTTACATGAGGTCATAAGGATGGAAGCCTGATCTGACAGGATTGGTGTCCTGACAAGAAGAGATCCCAGAGAGTCTGCTGTCTCTCTCATCATACATGTGCAATGAACATCCATGAACACACCATGTAACAAGCACCCAGGTCAAGAAACAACATTGCAACCACTGTAAAAGCGTCCCTCGTGCCCTTTCCAACCAGTAACTGCTCCCCAAGGAAAACCACATCCAGGTTTCTAATACCACAGCGTGTTTTTTTTGCCTCTTTTGAACTTTGCGTACCGCAAAGTTTTATGTGTACCACATGTTTTTGAATAGTATTTATTTCAGGACCTGAATTAACTGAATTATAGTCTCCAATGACATTTATTTAATATGTATAAACAGAACCATACTTCATAAACATTTTTGTAATTGGCTTTTTCGGATCAACACTGCGTTTGCAAGATTCATTCCTGTTGTGTGCTGTAATTTTCTCACTCTTATTGCTACCCAGTATTTTGTTATGTGAATATATCATAACTTGTTTTTTATTGTACTCTTAATGGGCATTTGGATACTTTCCAGTTTGGGATTAATAAAAGTAGCGATGCTACATTCTTGTACATGCCTCTTGGTGAAACTGTGTGCATTTCCCTTACGAATGTTTAAGGAGTGGATGGTTGAGTCATAGGTTACGCATGTGCTCAGCATTAGTAATTTCTACCAACAAAAATTTCCACAGTGATTGTCCCAACAGATACTCTCCCAACGTATGAGATTTCTGGTCGCTCCATATCCTTACCAACACTTGGTGTTGTTTATTTTTTCCATTTTAGCCAGTCTGGTGGGGGTGAGAAGATACTGCATTGTGGTTTTAGATGTACTTTTAAAAAAAAAAAGATTGTGTGAGATGGCTTTTACTGTCAGTGGTACTACTACTACTTCATCTACATGGTACTGAAGAAACCAAGTTAATTTAAATTTCTTAAATAGCTCTCCACTACCTTTGAGGTTGTGCTAAAACTCTATACACTTCATATGTTATGACGACCACATAAATTGCCTTTTCCCTTAAAGAATGGATGGATATAAATAAGCAAATTGGCCATTTTGGCACATTATCAGCAGCTAAGCCAGGATGGTCAGGAGAGGGTTCCTGGAAGAAGCAATGTTTGCACTCCATCCTGAAGGTTGAATGAATCAGGCAGTGGTGTTGGGGAATGAGATTCTAGAGAGAACAGCACAAAGGAAGGACTAAATTTGGGAGAAGAATGAGAACAGCAGTTGCTCAGTGTGACTGAAGTGATGGCACCTGGTGGTTGTCATAACATATGAATAACAAATGTTTGTTTAATGAATGGCAGTGAACAAATAAATGCATTAATATGGGATATTTGGAAATAGGAGCAAATGTAAAGACATCTAATAGGGATTTTTAATAATAATAATGATAATAAAATATTCAATGTCTCTTTTTTGCTCAACTGGTTTAAGCAAAGAGTTGGTTCTGGAAAACAAAATACATTCTGTTCAATTCCAGTATTAACATAATTTTAAGAGATGCTCCAGCCTTATGCAAAGTTCACTTTCTTTAATCTTAACACTTAGTGGGACATAAGGAAACTGATTAAAGCAAGTGACTCACTACTGGTCTCAATGAGAACATTTTTTGAACCCTGTCCTGACGGCCTGGTGGGAACAGAGCTCTGATGTCCTTTTCGCTGTCTTTAGACTCAAAAGTGTTCAACACAAGTTTGATTGCTTGGTATTTCCCTCTAGATTTCCTCCATAGGGAAGCTCTTACAATCCAAGAATCATCTATAGAGCAATCAGTCACGAGTGGGATATCTGATTCATCTTTAAATTTCAGAACACTGTGATTCTTATTGAACAACAGGGCATCGGTTGGCTCCAGACTCAGGAATACTGACGGATGAATCTGTTGACCAGCCTGAAGACGCAACATTCTGAAGTGATTACCAACGTATGCCACTGATAGCAGACTAAAACAGAAAGAAGAAACCTTGAATCTGATGGGGCTACCCACTTGATTTCTCCAATTTTAATCAGGATATGTTGAGACAAAAATCACCGGCTAGTGAAATTCATTTATTACAGTTGTTTTAAAACCACAATGGTCTTTAAACATTATTTTCTTACTCTAAAATGTAAAAGAATAGAGAATTCAACATATAACTTTGTGAAAGCTCATTTTTTCTATGGGAGACAACTCACCCCCACCACTTTCATCTAATTACTATGAGCATCACAAGAGGAGGGAGCAGGTCTTCTCCATTTCCACACTCCCAGTGCCCGGGCCAGAGCCTGGAACTAACAGATGTCCACTCCCTGCTTGCTGAGAGAAATGGCACTTATCGCCCATGTGTTGACTGGCTGACTGATTCTGTTTTTGCCAAGTAGCAACTTTGAAGCACAACTCAGTGCTTTTTTTACATTCTGAAGGAACTCATTGCTTAGCATTCCAAGTAGATTTTACTGAGAGGTTTTTAGGGAAAAGAGAGAAAAAAGTTTACAGCGCATGCAGCATTTCATTCCCAAATATCTTCTCTCTCTTTCTCTCTTTCTCTTTCTTAGCTTTTAGACACTGAATTCCCTTTGTTCAAAAGCAGAACTTCCTTCTTAGGAGTCTATGTTTTCTAAGAAGTAAAATAAATATCTATGAAAGACAACTTTTGGTGGTACTTGTAATGATTTTAGATAATTCCCAGAAACAACATAATAACAAGTCTTTGGTTAAGAAAACTATTTTGTTTAGTTTTTTTCTCCTTTTATTACTTCTCCCTTTTTTCCCCAATGCCCATCATTTTTCTTTTCTCTTCTCTTTTTTCTTTTCTTCCTTCCTTTTTTCTTTCTTCCCTCTCTCCCTTCTTCTCTTTCTTTCTTTCTTTTCTTTCTTTCTCTCTCTCTCTTTCTAGAGGGAGAAAGAAAGAAAGAAAGAAAGAGAAAGAAAGAAAGAAAGGACTTAGTCTCAGAGCCTAGATGAGGCAGCAGTTTCTAACTAAACTTAAAGAACTTAAATTTCTTAATGTAGTATTTAATTTTATAATTATTTTATTATATATAAAATTATACTAGCTTTTATTTTAACATAAAAATAAAATAAAATAAACCCTCTTATTAAAATAAATTTAAGGCTGGGTATGGTGGCTCATGCCTACAATCCCAACACTTTCGGAGGCCAAAGCAAGTGGATTGCTTGAGCCCAGAAGTTCAAGATCAGCTTTGGAAATGTAGTGAGACCCCCATCTCTACTAAAAATAGAAAAATTAGTGAGGTGTGGTGCTGCTTGCCTGTAGTCCAGCTACTTGGGAGGCTGAGGTGGGAGGATCACTTGAGTCTGGGAGGTCAAGGCTGCAGTGAACTGAGATCATGCCACTGCACTCCAGCATGGGCAACAAAGTGAGACCCTGTGTCGAAAAATAAATAAAATAAAATAAATTCAAAATTAAGTCAATTTTAAAAAAATAGTAACTGCTAATTGATAACCTTAGAAAAGGAGAAAATGGTAACATTAGGGGTTCGGAAAAATGACATAAGATCAAGTTGGATTTCTTGCTGTTGTTGCTGAAACAAAGTCTGGTATTATGTGATGATTAATGTTATATGTCAGCTTGACCGGGCCACATTATATCTAGGTATTTGGTCAAACATTACTGCAGATGTTTCTGTGAAGGCATTTTGTTAGATGAAATTAATATTTAAATCAGGGTGAAGGGAAAATTTTCTCTAACTGTGCTTTTTCTCTACTCTCAATCCACAGTCATCAGCACAGAAGATTTCTGTGATCAAAAGTGGGGGCTTTTCCCCATGCACCAAGCAGTGAACACCAGCTGGGTGTCCTCCAATTCAATTCTGACAGTGTCTACCCACTATCTATCTACCTGGAGACAGTGTCAGATCCCACAGGTTGGGGGCTTAGTCCTCAAGACTGCTCCCCCATATCCCCAGACACCAGGTGCAAGTCCGGACCTCCAGAACTTCAAAGTTAGGGTTCCCATGACTCCCTCTTTGAGTTGGATTAATTGGCTGGAGCAGCTCACGGTACTCAAGGAAACACATTTACGGATATATTATAAAGGATATTACAAAGGATACTAAGAGATGAACAGGGTAATGTATGGGTGGAAGGGACGTGGAGCTTCCATGCCCTTCCTGAATATGCCAACCTCCAGGAACCTTCACAGGGTCAGCTGTTCAGAAGCTCACTGAACCTAGTCCTCCTGCATTTTTACAGAAGCTTCATGACATCAGCATTCCTTTCCCCAGGGTATAGGATGGGCCCCTCTTGTGGGAGAGTCTTAAGACCCACAGTCAGAAAGGTAAGGGAACAATAGAGTGAAGGGAGGGCAGGAGATCAGAGGCCTGACAAGAAGCCTAACCCACCCAACATTATAGCAAAAGACTGTACAGGGGCTATGAGGGTTATGAGCCAGGAACTGTGGATGAAAACTAATATATATCATAACACCACAGTCAGATTTTCAATAAAGCTGACTACCCACCATAATATGGCAAGCCTCATCCAATCAGTTGAAAGTTGTAAAGAAAAGACTGGGGTCCCCTGAGGGAGGGAAATTCTGCCAGCAGACGGCCTTTGGACTGGAACCTCAACGCTTCTCTGGGATTCCAACCTGCCGGCCTACCCTGAAAAGTCTGGGTCCCCCAAACCTCTACAGTCATGTGAGCCAGTTTCTTAAAATCAATCTCTCTTTCTCCCTCTCTCCTTACATCCTGTTGGTTCTGTTTCCTTGGAGAACCATGACTAACTCATAGTGTTACCTGCATATTAAAGATGAGGTTTAAAAGTTAAGAGATATCCCCTAAGCCATTGTATGAGTAAGTGGCAGAGCAAAGATTCAAGTGTGGTTCCAAGTCCACCCATTGTACCGTGTGACCTTTACAATTACAGATACTGTTACCATTTTCACACTTCAGTGATGACCCAAAAAGGGGAGCCATAATGACAGCAGGTCAGACAAAAACAGGTAAATGGGATATGAAACTGTCTGGCCCAAGAAAGACTCCACTTAGGTGTTACTTTCTTCAGAAGTCCCCGAGAGCATGTATGTGCACACAGACGCAAGGACATTCATACCCCAGGCACACTTTCACGAAGCACTAATACAGGGTTACTCACTCATTTTTACTCTCAAATGCCTGTTCTCTGACAATACCACTGCAATGAGCAGTTAGTCAGCCAAGTGGAGTTTAGTGCCACCCTGGCAGAGCCTTAGTAGCGTTCCAGAGCAAAGAAGACAAAGTCAAGGTGTTTAGATGCTCATGGGGCTTCAGGGTTTGTTTTAAGGTGGGTCTTTCAAAACAGAGGCTTGATTAGGATTGGGTAAGGATCATTATACAATTCTTCAGGACTGGAAGACCCAGCAAGTTAAGGACTGATATGATTTGGCTCTGTGTCCCCCACGCAAATCTCATTTGGAATTTTAATTCCCAGGTGTTGACGGAGGGGATCTGATGGGAGGTGATTGGATCATGGGGGTGGTTTTCTCCATGCTGTTCTCATGATAGTGAGTGAGTACTCTGAGATGTGATGCTTTAAAGTGTTTAACAGTTCTCTCCTTCGCACTCTGTCTCCTGCCGCCTTGTAAAGAAGGTGCCTGCCTCCCCTTTGCCTTCCCCAATGATTGTAAGTTTCCTGAGGGCTTCCCTAGCCATGTGGAACTGTGAGTCAATTAAACTTCTTTCTTTTACAAATAACCCAGTCTCAGGTATTCTTTATAGCAGTGTGAAAATGTATTAATACAGACTCCCAGGAGAAGCTTTACAAGAGTCCTGGAGCATATGAACAGTCATTTGATACAGTCCATTGAAACATTGAACAATGTCATGCTCATTTAAATCAGTTTCCCAGGAAGTTCCTGATATAAAGTCTTTTTCTCTTCCTAGGCAAGAGTTTCCTAGAATAGTAAAGTCATATTAATGAAGACAGTGACTGCAGATTTTACTACTCAGCAACCTTAAAGTATGACTCAACAATCATTGACATTCATAAAAATCTCAGTGTATTGGCTGGGCATGGTGCCCCATGCCTGTAATCTCAGCACTTTGGGAGGCTGAAGCTGGTGGATCACTTAAGATCAAGAGTTAGAGACCAGCCTGACAAACATGGTGAAACCCCATCCCTAGAAAAAATTAGCAGGCGTGGTGGCGTGCACCTGTCATCCCAGCTACTTGGGAGGCTGAGGCAGAGGCAGAAAATCGCTTGAACCAGGGAGGCAGAGGTTGCAGTGGGCCAAGATCATGTCACTGCACTCCAGCCTGGGTGACAGGGAAAGACTCTGTCTCAAAACAACAACAACAACAACAAAAACTCAGTGTATTGTCATGCAACGTTGATTTTACTAAAAATTTTTATAAAGAGAAAATAAAGAAAAAGGTTTATCTTGCAAAGTAAAGGCATATTGATGAAGACTGTGGAAAAGCAAAGTCATGTTAAGGTAGACAGAGAAATGAGTTAGAGGTATGAAAAATTAGAAATGAGAACAGAGAGGGAAGCAAGGGTCAGATTTAACAGGGACCTCCTCCATGCAGAGGAGGTTGGTTTTTATTCCACATGTGACGAGAAGACTTTGGAGGGTCCTGGGCAGGGGTGTGATAGATCTTTTTTATGTTTTAGAAAACATTCTGGCTGCTGCATGGAGAGTTGCCTGTAGGAGAATGGGAACAGGAGGCCCAGTGAGGAGACAAGGTGAGATATGGTGGTGGTTTGATGGCAGAGCCAGCAGGACTTGCTAATGGATCAGATGTGAGGCATAAAGGAGTGAAAAATGACTCTTGGGTTTACAACCTGAATACATGGAACCCGAATACGTCCATAAGCGAGAATGCCGTATACAGAGATGGGGACACCTGGACGAGGAGCAGGTTGAGAATCAAGTCTTTTGGATGGGCTATCTTGGAAATGACCACTAGGCATCCAAGCGCTATGCCACGTAGGCAGTCGGATACACGAATATGAACCTAGCGGAGAGATTGGTCTTGGGATTCTTTGGAAGGCAAGAATGTAGATGGCAACAGAAGCATTCCAAGGACCGACCCCCTGAAGCACCCCAATATGTGAAGGTGGGAAGGAGGAGATGAGGCCAGCGTAGGTGACAGAGAAGACCTATAAAGTATACCTATAAAGTAGAGGCAAACCAAGAAGGTGATGCACCACAACCCTCAAAGGAAGGAACTCATGAAAGACTGAGAGTCTGAGTAAGGTGAGCTCTGAGCATCCACAAATGAAAACAAATATGTTACAATTCAGGTAGGTCTGCATACATCAATATCTATAAACTGCTGGCATTGTCTAGTGAAGTCCCATTCCTGCTAATAATGGTGGAAGAGGGGGTTAGTGAGGCAATTAAAGGTTGCTTTAACTCTGGGTTTTAGTTATGCTGTTTGAGGTTAACTTAGCCTCTTCGGGTAAATAGTAACTTCAAAGATAAAGCTGCTCATCAAGTGTTATTTTCTCCCTCCCTCAAGAAGCTCCTCCTACACATCTCATTTGCAAGAAGGCATCTGGGAGCAGCAGGGAGTGTATGGAGCTGGGACGAGGCCGGTAGTCCTTGTTCTTTGCTGGCGTCCCTGAGGTGTGGCTCCTGCTGGCAGATTCTCTCTGGGCTCTGAAACCAGAAGCGGTGCCTCTTCTGTCCACCAGTTCTCTCAGCACCTTCGTGTCCCCCTTTTGCATGGTGGGTAGCACAGGAACTCATCAAATCCCCCAGCCATCACATCCAGGGTCTCCCGTCTGGCCTGTGGCGTAGCTATGGGTGCCATGTTTAACAAAGGCATTCTCTCAGGGTTTTGTGATTTAACCTGAGAAATACTGGGAGAAGCAAGAATAAAGCCTTCTTTAGATACACTCCAAAGCTTTGCAGATTTTTCTGTTGCTCTTCACTCCCTTCCACACTCTGGGGTGTTCATCCTGAACAGGAGCCAGGACAGTGGCTTACATCCCTATTGCCCTGATCTTCCTGTACTTCCCTTCCTACTCTGATGCATCACATCCAGAGTCTCCCCCTCTGGCCTGTGGTGTAGCGGTGATCCTACACAGCTAGGCTTGGCTCTTGGTAAGTACAGGGGAACTTTTCCAGTGTAGAGAAACCCTTTTCTCTTGAAAACAAAAAACAAAAAAAACCGCTGGTTTTCAACACTACTGTCTCCCTAGGGACTCTAGAAAGTCAACTTTGGGACTCAAAACTGTTAAAAAAAAAAAAACAAAACAAAAAAACTTTGCCCAAATTAAATTTAAAGGAGTTTAATTGAACAATGAACAATTTGCAAATTGAGCAGTCCCCAGAATCAGTAGATTCAGAGAGACTCTGGGGGTATCTTGTGGTCTGAACAAATTTATAGACAAAAAACTAAAGTGACCTACAGAAATTGGCAATGATGATGTACAGAAACAACTGGACTGGTTACAGCTCAGCATCTGCCTTATATGAAGACAGTCTGAACACTCAGCAGTGTATGAGTGGTTTAAGTATGGCTGCTGGGATTGGCCAAGCCCCAGCGATTGTTGCAAACACATACTCCTAATTCAGGTTTTCGATCTTGTCTGCCTTTAAATTAGGTTGCAGTTCATCCACCAGGACTCAAATATAGAAGTAGGGAGAATTCCTTCTCAGTCCATATTTAGTTTGTTTTAAGAAAACTAAGAAATCTCTTCAAATTAGGCCTTCTCCCAAAGTGAGAAACGTATTGATCTAGCATCGTCTGTTGCCACAGGGCAATATGCTCTAAAAGGAATAAAAAATACAACTGTGTAATCAGGGGCACTATTTTTACATTACCCTCTTTTTGTCTGTCCCCTTACAATATCCCTTGGTGTGGTTTCATGAACTATATTTGCTCTTACTCCTAATGTGCCTTTTAGCCATCTCTGAGCAGTGGCCTCCTGTTCTGACTTCACCATCGCACACTCTTGTTGCTGCTCTTCAACGAAGTCATGCCCAGCCAGGGAAGATGTCCACGCTCATCCCTGCCATTGCTCTTGTCAGGGCATTGCCAGGCAGGACTGAATTCAAATGACCATTCCAATTTGCATAACCGTGTGTAAGCTACCCATGATTTCTGAGCCTTACTTTTATCTTAATTGTAAAATGGGCATGATGATACTGTTCTCATGTATCAAAGAGTTTTTGTGAATATTAAAAATAAAGGAATTCATGTATGTAAGGAGATAGTTATGGAGTTGGCCTTCCAAAAATACAAATGATACAAAAGCAATTACTTAGACTAGAATCCAAACTTCTCTTCATGGCCCGTAAGGTCTTTCACAGTCTGGTTCTTGGGCACCTTCTACCTTTACAGGGTTTTTATCTCTAACCAACCAATTCTCTGACACCAACTGAGAGTCCTACAATTCAATTTTGACATAAGTTACCTGGAGTAAGTCTCTGACTCCACAGGCTTAAGCGTTTAGTCTCCCAAGACTGCCCTCACCTGAGATGCCAATTGCAAGTAACCAGCTACGTTTCTCCCAACTTGGCTACAAAGTTGAGGCTTTCCATCACCCTCCCCCCTGCCTCAGGTCAGGTTCAGTAATTTGGAGAATGACTCACAGAACTCAGGCCAATATTCTACTTACTATTAAAGCTGATTATAAAGGGGGCAAATAAACAGCCAGATGAAGAGGTACATACGGTGAGGTCCCAAGTGCAGGATCTCTGTTTCCATGGGGTTGGGGTGCACCATCCTCTTGGCACATGGACATGTTTGCCAACTTGGAAATCCCTCAACTCATTGTTTAGGGGTTTTTATGGAGATTTCATGACATAGATATGGTTGATTAAATTATTGGCCATTGGAGATTGAATTCAGTCTCCACCTCTCTCCTTTCCCCAAGGTTGGTTGAAAACCCCAAGCTTATAACAAAAACTTAGTCTTTCTGGTGACCAACCCCCATCTTGAAGCTATCCAGGGGTCCTCCAAGAGTTGTCTCATTAGCATAAACTGAGACAAAATGGGCAAAAGAGACTCCTTAAGAATAGCGAAAGACATTCTTCTCTACCCGATTACCCAGGAAATTCTAAGTACTTCGGGAGCTCTGGGCCAGAAACCCTAGACAAAGGCTATTTTAAGAAACATAATTATTATATCACAACCTCTTTTCCTCTTCTCCTGCTCCCTCTCCTACCACTCTGTCCCCTTGCTTGAATACATCAAGAACACTCTCCACAAGGAACTCCACTTATGCTGTTCCTCTTCCCAAGACATCTGTCCACAAGGCACATTTTCTCTCCTCACTCTGGTCTCTGCTGAAAGATCAGCTTCTTAGAAAGCCACTGCCAGCTACTCTATCCAAAAGAGCCCCTGGGCTCTCTACACCCCATTCTTCTTTGTCAGTTTTTGTAGTAATTATGACTGCATGACATTATGAGGTTAGCTTTTTTGTTTTTTCTCCATCTCCATCCTCAAAAATAACATACACTCCATGAGGGTAGCTTTGTTTTCTCCACTATGAGCATCAAGATCAGCTCCTGACAAGTGATAGGAGTTCAACAAATATTAGTTAAATGGAAGAATGAATGATTTTGTCCTGCTCTAAAAGATGACCTAAAGTCAAGTGCCCAGCTTGATGTATCCTGGGATGGAGGCAAAACACAACTTTTCAAACTTGCATTTCAGAGTAATTGGGGTGAGGGTGAGGAGGTCTTTCCCATTCCCTTTCTTTCACTTTTGCCACTCAATGGTCCTCAGAAAAGGTAGTGCTGCAAAGATCTTTTCCGGCCTGACCTGCTGTCACTTGAAGCGGTTCTTGTTCACTCAAGGTTAGCCAATTGCCTAGGGGTTGGCAGGAAATATCAACCTGATCATCCTCTTCCCATGGGAGGTGTCCTTTCCATGTGATCTCTTTGGGCATAAATTGTTAATGAGCAATCAATGGGCTCACTGCCCAATGCACATAGAAGCCAACGCCATGGCACTGGCGTTAGAGGAAAGAAAAGCTTTATTGCAAGTCAACTAGCTCAAATCTGTCTCTCTGAGCTGGGGGTTGGGTCAGGTTTTATAAGCATAAGGTAACAAGGTGTGATCTGATTGGATCTTGTAATGAGGTGATGATCTGATTGGGTTCTGCCATGGGGTAATGCCAGGACTCAATCTGATTGGATCCTCTGTTTCTTCTTTTCTTCTTCTTCCTCTCCTCCTTTTCTTTCTCCTTCTTCTTCGAGACAGGGTCTTGCTCTGTTGCCCAGGCTGGAGCACAGTGGCATGTCCATGGCTCACTGTGCCCTCTCCTCCTGGGCTCAAATGATGCTCTTGCCTCAGCCTATTGAGTAGCTGGGGCCATAGGTGTGTGCTACCACACCCAGTTAATTTTTTATTTTGTAGAGACAGGGTCTTGCTGTGTTGCCCAGACTGGTCTCAAACTCCCAGGCTCAAGTGATCCTCCAACCTCGACCTCCCAAAGTGTTGGGATTACACTAGTGAGCCACCGCATCTTCCCAGTGTCCACTTTTTAATACAGTCTCTGCTCTCAGTCTGAGAACAGGCATGGTTGCACAATTGGTTGATCTGGGCACGCTCAGGTTATGTAACCTGGGGGCCCATGACAACTAAAAAACAATTCACAACTTTGTTACATAAAAGTTTAACCAGATTAGAAGAGATACTTAATGTGTATTTGATAAGTATGTGCCTAGAAGGGTACATAAATGAACGAAGACATGAATGAAAGACACTGCAAAATCCGATACACAAAGATCAACCCATCTACAGTTTCTGCAAGACAGGTAATTCAGGATCCATTCTTTTGCCTTCAAATTCTCCACTAGCTCAGGTCTCCAAGTCTTGCTATGAATGTCTTAAAATATAAGAAAAATTGAAAGATTATGCAATGAACTCCCAGAATCTCTTCAGTCTGATTTAACAGGAGTCAACATTTTGCCATCTATATTTTATTTCTTTCTCTTTACTATTTCTCCTTCTGCATTTCCTTCCTTCCTTCCTTCCTTTTTCCCAGTAAGCTGCAGATACTACGGTACCTTACCCCCTAACTATTCCAGCAAGTATTTCCCAGGAATAATAACATTCTTCTACTAACCACGTTACCATAACTAAGAATATTAACAATAATTCTATGATATAATCTGCTATAAGGACTATATTCAAATTTCCCCATTTGCCTCAAGAATGTGTTTTATAGGCTGCTTTATTAGGATCTAATCAAGTATCATACATTGCTTATGGTTATGTCTCCTTTGTCTATTTTCATCCAGAGCAGTCCCTCTTGGATTATTTTTGCTTAGCATTGCTTTGTGAATAATCTAGCCAATCTCTAAAGCCAAACTAAGATTTGGCTTCTTCAATAACATGCTACAATCTTAGTTTGCCTGGATGTTTCTTTCTTTTGTCTCTTTTTTTTTTTTTTTTTCTTGAGACAGGGTTTTGCTCTGTCACCCAGGCTGGGGTGCAATGGCACGATCTCAGGTCACTGCAACCTTCACTTCCTGGTCTCAAGAGATCCTCTTGCCTCAGCCTCCTGAGTAGCTGTGATTACAGTAGCTGTGATTACAGGCTGTGATTACAGCTTGATCACCACCATGCTTGGCAAATTTTTCATATTTTTTGTAGTGATGGGATTTTGCCATGTTACCCACGCTGGTCTTAAACTCCTGTACTCAAGCAATCCACCCACCTTGGTTTTCCAAAGTGCTGGAAATATAGGCATGAGCCACCACACCCAGCCCTGGTTATTTCTCTCTGATATCATTTAAGTCATCATTTTAGTCGTTGCATTTCTTGTAATCGTAGATTCACATTGAACACTTTTGCCCAAAATATTTATATGTTAGTTTCCCGTTACCATTGTAGCATAGTATCACAAATTTAGTGGCCTAAAACAAGACAAATATATCATCTCACACAAATTTATTCTCTGATTGGGAATAAATTCTCTCAATCCTGCCATGCAGTGTCTGTTGCTTCTTGATTCTTTTTTCTTCTCTTTCTTCTTCCTCTTCCTTCCCCCTCCTCCTCATCCTCTTCTCCTGCTGCTGCTGCCACTTCCATTTTCGCTTCCGCTTCTTCTTCTCTTCTTCTTTTTTTTGGAGACAGGGTTTTGCTCTGTCACCCAGGCTGGAGTACAGTACTGGAAACATGGCTTACTGCAGCCTTAATCTCCTGGACTTAAGCTATCCTCCTGCCCCAGCCTCCTGAGTAGCTAGAAGCCCTACACAGGTTTCAGTGGACAAAAACCAGCATGTTCTTTTCTAGGAGTTTCAGGGGATAATCTATTTCCTTGAATTTTTTATCTTTTAAAGGCCACCCACATTCCTTGGTTGTGGCCCCGTCTTCCAGTCTTCCATCTTTAAAGCCAACGCCATTGCCTCTCTTTGTCCATAGTCACATTTCCCCTCTGACTACAGCTGGGAAAGGGTCTTCTCTTTAGGGGCTCATGTAATTAGATTGAGCCCCACTAGATATTCAAGATGCTATCCCCATCTCAAGTACCTTACCTTGATCTGGAAATTTTCTTTGGTCATGGAAGATAACATATATGTAGGTTCCAGGAATTAGAACATGGACATCTTTGTGGGAGGCTGAGCAGTATTCTGCCTCCAACTTCATAGGGGGATACTTTTATGTCATCACACCAAGAAGTCCTTTAGGAAACTGTCATCTTTTAGTGAAGCCAAGTTCAGGGGGTTTAAATGTAAATTGGAGAGGGAGGCAGCTAACCAAGCTGTGGGTCTCAGAACTACCTAAAAGTAGCAGGGAGGGGATTAAAAAAATGTAGCTGTCAGAGCCTCACACCAGAGATTCTGATTTATTAAGTCAGGCCTGGCAGCTGCCATATTTGCCATTCAGAAGTGGGTGATTCACACTTGCACAAGCTGGAGCTCAGCCCTCAACAATCAGGTGAGAGATAACAGGTGGAGGCTAATTTTCTCAGATGGAGGGTCATTTTCTTGATCCCTTTCTGAAGTTGGCCTCTCGGGGACACTTCGTTGGTGGAGTCATTTTCCAATTAGTCAAAAGTCATCAGCAAGAGTGAACACTCAGGTGACAGTCAAAGGGTGAATTTCCTAAGGGAAGTGGTTATTGACAGATTTCCTTTCTCAGGGATGATGGATTTACTCCTCCTGGTCAAAGGCAAGGGAAAGGTGGGTAGCAACACCTATTTATCAACTTTTATTTTGCAACATTTAGTATTTAAATTATATGGAGGTTTTGATAACAATTTTTTATTAAAAAGGCAATACATGACTGTTAAAATTTTTTAATACAAATGTGTATAAAGTAAAAAGACTTTCTCCCCAGTTCTCCTCCTTTAAAGAGCTACTGTTGCATTTCTTTCCAGTAATCTATGTGTAAATAACAAACGAAAGCTGGAAACCACCTAAAAGAACATTACCAGGGGAAGTGGCAAGATAAATCATAGATTTTCATCTAAGATTTGCGATTGTGAAAAGGATGCAAAAGATCCCCAAGGGGGGAAGGCAAAATACAGAACAGTGTGTGTACAAGATGGTCTCATTTGTATAAGAAAAATAGGGATTTCCTTCCAGTAATCTATTGTGCATATAACAAACGGTATACACAATTGTGTATATAACAAACGGTATACACAATTGTGTATATAGCAAACGGTATACACAATTGTGTATATAACAAACGGTATACACAATTGTGTATATAACAAACGGTATACACAATTGTGTATATAACAAACGGTATACAGAATAGATTACTGGAAGGAAATCCCTATTTTTCTTATACAAATGAGACCGTCTTGTACACACACTGTTCTGTATTTTGCCTTTCCCCTTGGGGATCTTCTGCATCCTTTTCACAATCGCAAATCTTTAGATGAAAATCTATGATTTATCTTGCCACTTCCCTACTAATGTTCTTTTAGGTGGTTTCCAGCTTTTGCTATTACAAACATTGCTGCAATAACTAATGTTGCACACATGTCACTTACCGCATGTCTGAGTGTATTTTAGGGCAAGTATCCAGAAATGGATCTGCTGGGTTAGAGGGTTGGCTTATTTAAAAGTTTGAATAGATATTGCTAAATCGCTTTCTAAAGAGATTGTGGTAATTATACTACTACCAACAGAGTAGGAGAGTGCCTGTTTTAAAACATCCTTTTTTGTACCCCCCCCTTAAGCAATAAGAGTCTCAAACTGGAGTCTGTTTTTTTTGTTTTATTTTGAGATGGAGTCTCCTTTGTCTCCCAGGCTGAAGTGCAGTGACAATCTCAGCTCACTGCAACCTCTGCCTCCTGGGTTCAAGCAATTCTCCTGCCTCAGCCTCCTGAGTAGCTGCGATTACAGGCATGCCACCATGCCTGGCTAATTCTTTTTGTATTTTTAGTAGAGACAGGGTTGGACAGGCTGGTCACAAACTCCTGACCTCAAGTGATCCGCCCAGCTCAACCTTCCAAAGTGCTGGGATTACAGGTGTTAGCCACTGCGCCCAGCCTGGTGTCTGTTTTTATAGGTGCCTTTTGCCCAGGACTCAAGCTTTGTGAATATAGGGGAAAGAGAGCTGGTCTAAAAATCAGAGCTTCTGTGTCCTCATCCTGGATATATTTCCACTCTCTGGGACTTCAGTTTCTCATCTGATGAAAAGAGCTTTGACCTAGTGAAATGCTGAATGATTCCAAATCTGTGGTTCCCATCTGATGTGGCAATGGCCAGTCACCACAATGTATAAAAGAAGCTCAATCAATGTCTCATAATGAGCCAAGACTGAGATGCCAAGGATAAAGTGTAAGCATTGATCTTTTAAGAAAGATAGCTGGCAAACTTCAAGGAATTGGTGAACCACAAATGACTGCAGATAATCAAGTGTCCACTTGGATGTCATAGATTACAGGGACTGAGACTGTTCATGGGAGTTAGGCCTGGGTGTAATCAGAGGATTCATAGGAAGATGGCATTTTTCTAAGATTTTACAGATAAGTAGAAATGCACCCAGCAGTGGTGGTAGAAAGGGTGCTGTGGTCACAGTGGACCATAAAAGTCAGGGCATGGAGGTGTGGAAGTCCAGTCAACATGATGGAACAGGATGCTGGAGTGTGGGGAAACCTCTTGATATATTTGGCTGTGTCCTCACCCAGACCTCATCTTGAATTATAATTCCCATAATCCCCACATGTTGTGGGAGGGACTCATTGGGAGGTAATTGAATCAAAGGGGGCAGGATTTCCCATGCTGTTCTTATAATAGTGAATAAGTCTCAGTAGACCTGATGGTGTTATAAAGGGGCAGTTCCCCTGCACATGTTCTCTTGCCTGCCACCATGTAAAATGTGCTCCTCCTCTTACCTTCCACGATGATTGTGAGGCCTCCCCAGCTATGCAGAAGTGTGAGTTCATTAAACCTCTTTTTCTTTATAAATTACCCAGTCTCAGGTATTTCTTCATAACAGTATGAAACTGGACTAATACACCCCACACCAAATGTGGTCCTGCCTTATCACTTGTTCGCCCAATTGCTGAGAAAAATCAATGAACTCCTAATCTCCACCACCAACATTCCTTCTACAGCATTTCCTGTCTCAGGTGATGCTAATTCCATTCTTTGAGTTTGGTTAGACCTTCAGACCATATTTGGCTGCTCTTGTTCATAACCCATGCCAGTCCATCTCCAAATTCTATTGATACAAGCTTCAAATATATCCATAATCCAAATCTTCTTTCCACCTTCACTGCTCCCACCTTGGTCAATGCCACCATGGTCTCTCAGCTGGATTGCTGGAAATACCTCTTAACTGGTTTTCTCACTCTTGACACCCTGCATGCTATTCTCAGCATAGCAGTAGAGTAACCTGTTTGAAATGAAAGTCCAATAATGTCACTCCTCCAATGGCCTCACATGCCACCCAGAGTGAA
Organism: Ateles fusciceps; assembly: GCA_036589455.1. NCBI lineage: Eukaryota > Metazoa > Chordata > Mammalia > Primates > Atelidae > Ateles > Ateles fusciceps. The sequence continues at coordinate 78,958 of JAZHEH010000051.1, forward strand.
AGTCAGTCTTTATAATGACCTACAAGATCCTATGGGTCGTGACCTTACCCTGACCTCCATCATACCACTCTTCCCCTGCTGTCTCTCCAACCCTACTAGCCTCCTTGTTGCTCCAGACATACTCCAGCCTCAGAATTATTGCATTAACCATTCCCTTCGCAGGGAAAACTCATTCCCAAGATATCAGCAAGTTCACATCCTGGCTGCCTTCTCAATGAATTGTACCATGAAAACCCTATTAAAACAGAAATCTGCTTTCGCCTCCCCTACATTCTCATTTTCTCCTAATGCTCTGCTTTCTCTCATAGCACTTACTTTGCTGTATAATTAAATGATTTTCTTACATTTATTGTTCATTGCTGGTTTTCCCCATTCCACTAGGATTTTTGTCTGATTGCTGTACTGCCTGGCTCCACATGTTTGTTGAATGAATGAGTAAATAAATAATGGGATTTTCTGATGCGGAGCTATGGAGACAGAGTGAGTTGTACGGTCACCATTAAATAGGTATTTTCCCTCATTCTATTTTCACGTCCTCTGCCCAGGAAACTGGCGTGTTCAAGTTTGAGTCTCTGTTGAATGTCAACTGATCCTTTAGAGATTAAGAGGGATTACAAATGCGGGTGGCCCCATCCAGGGCTTTGCTTCTGGGCTGCCCCTACTCGTTGTGTAAACCACCCTCCCGACCTCAGTTTCCTCCTCTGCAAATTGGGGACAATGATGCAAACCTCTCAGAGAAAACTAAACAAGCTAACAGTGCAAAAGCGTTTTAGTAGGATGCCTGCTATTTTATAAGCGCTCAATAGATCTGAACAAATTATTAGTATTTAAGAGAGGCATTATATCTTCGTCTAGAATGTGCGTCCTAGAGGGGGGGAATCCGAGTCAGAGGAAGCTCCTTGCTCTAAGGACACTCATGGTGTAATTGCACGGGGGTGGCCTGGCAGCCACACCTTTGGGACCTTGGCCATGACACCCCACTTCCACTGTCTTCACATCGAACCAGCTGCTCTTGCCCAGGCCTCATTTCCTATTCCATGTGACGACCTTTGCCAGTGAAGCCAAAAAAGACAGTTTGGGTCTTAGGGAAAACTAAAAAAAAAAAAAAAAAAAAAAAATTAAAGCTAGTCTAAGCCCAATTCTTGTTTCTTTGTTTGTTTTTTGAAGCCGTTCTTTCCCTCCCCCCATCCCCAGTTAGGAGTACAGGTACCCGCCCTTTAAGGGTTGGGGCCCTCAAAAGAAATGAAACGGGCGAGCGAGGACAGGGCTGAAGGTGAAGGCTCGCAGCGGGTTCCGGCTGGAGCAGGGGAGGAGGTGGAGCCGGTAGGGGGCGCGTCCCGGACCTGCCCGCTCGCTGGGGCAATTGCGAGCCAGGTGCCTGCCGAGGGGACGCGGCCTGGCTGATTGGCCCCGCGCGCATCGGGCGACATAAGGCGACGGGCGGGCCCGGGGCGGGGCTGGCCTCTGGCCTCTGGACCCTCCTCTCTGCAGGGTGCGTCATGCCTCTGGCCGAGTTTCCTTTTCCCTCAGGTGTGATTAGGCAAGTGTGCGAGCAGCCAAGCCCCAGCCGCTGGCTGCCAAGCGGGTGACTAAGTCTACCCGGGCGGCGGGTGAGAAGTGAATTTAGAAAGAATGAGTAAGGTTTCCTGACAAAGAGATGGCCATCTTCAAAGGAGCTTTCACTTCCTCTCCGTACAAAGGGCCATGTATTGACACAGCCGCGAAGTACCGGGCGCCGTGTGGCGTCCTTACACGCTCGGGCTCATTGCATGCTTTAAATTCCTGCTTTATAGGTAAGGAGAAAGGGGGCGCAGAGAGGTAAGAACTATCCCCTTGCTGCAGTCGGTAAGTGACAGTCAGGCTTCCCAACCTCAACCCCTTGCCTTGAAAAGGAATGAACCACTCACATCCTTTTTTTTTTTTAAAGGAATATAAATTCCATGAATAAGCATCTTCTTATTTATCCTAGATTTTCTTGAGGACTTCAAACTAATTTTTTGCATTATAGATGGTAACAAGGAGCCCACACAGACCTTAACCTCCACCTGCCTGAAAAGCCACACTCCCAATCCTACCCTTCAAGCCTGCTTGTCTTGAATTTCTTATTTATTTTTATTTTATTTAATGTTTTGAGACAGGGATCACTCTGTTGCCCAGGCTGGAATGCAGGGGCGCCATCATAGCTCACTGCAGCCTCTATCTCCCAGGCTCCAGTGATCCTCCCACCTCAGCCTCCTGAGGAGCTGGGTCTATAGGTGCATGTCACCACACCCAGCTAATTTTTTAATTATTTGTAGAGATGAAGTCTCACTATGTTGCCGAAGCTAGTCTTGAACTCCTGAGTGCAAGCAATCCTCCTGCCTGGGCCTCCTGACACACTGGGATTACAGGCATGAGCCACAGCACTCAGCCTTGAATTTCTAATGTCACTGAATCACTGAGTCAGAAATTTAGAAAGGGGTCCAAACTGTCCAGGCCCTCTGAACTGTTCTACTGGCAGCCTAGAAAGGGTAGGCTCTTCCTGCCGGTAGCTCCCACCAGGCCAGGCCAGCCCAGCCCAGTCGTCTCCGGATTGCTTTGGATATAGGAGGTGACCATGTCTCTTGACTGCCTGCCGCAGGGGTCTCAAAACTTTTGGCCTCTGAATCCCTTTACAGTCTCAAAAATCAGTGAGAACTCCAAAAGTTTCTGTTTCTGTGAGTTATGGCTGTTCATAGTTACTGTATTAGAAATTAAAACTAGAAAATTTTAAAAAAACATTATTTTAAAACAATAGTAAACCCATGACATGTTCACAGAAACAGTTTTATGAAAAATAACTATAGTTTCCAAAACCAAAGGTAACTAGAATAGCAACATTTGTTCACATATTTGCAAATCTCTTATTATTTATTTATTTATTTATTTTTTTGAGATGAAGTCTTGCACTGTCACCCAGGCTGGAGTGCAATGGCTCCATCTCAGCTCACTGCAACCTCCGCCCTCGGGTTCAAGCAATTCTCCTGCCTTAGCCTCCTGAGTAGCTGGGATTACAGGTGCCTACCACCACACCCGCCTAAATTTTTGTATTTTTAGTGGAGACAGGGTTTCACTATGTTGGCCAGGCTGGTCTCAAACTCCTGACCTCATGATCTGCCTGCCGGGGCCTCCCAAAGTGCTGGTATTACAGGCATGAACCACCACACCATCTGCAAATCTCTTTAGTGTCTGCTTTAATGGAAGCCAGCTGCGTTTTATTGCTTCTGCATCCAATCTGTCATGATACCACTGTAGCTTCTGGAAAACTCCACTGGTGACTCTGGAGGGAGAGACAGTAAAGGAGACAAATAATCTTAGTATATTAGAACAATAGTTGTGACTTTAGAGACCCCTGTAAGGGTCTGAGAGACTTTCAGGAAGTCCCCAGACCACAATGCAAACAGCTGGTTTGTTTTAGAATTTGTGGCTTTGTTTTGCTTTGTCTTGGTCTGCTTGATTTTCATTTCCAATTCATTTTCTGCCAAACATTTCTGCTTTGTGCTCACTCTTCTAAATAAAGATTGTAAGTGTCCTGGACATCCAACAGTAAAATAGGTAACTCCCTAAACCAAATAAAGTGGCGCCATTTGAAAAATATTTCCATTTTATTTCAATTCAGTCTCTTTCCATCTACAATAAAATCAGAAAATTGTGAATACCTATGAGCTCCTATACCCAAAGACACTCATCATCACCAGTGTGCGTATACGAAACTGACAATAAACCAGGGCAAGAGAGTCCCTGCCTATAGTAGGCGGAAAAATGCCCCTGCCTCCAAGATGCTCACATCTGAATTTCTGTAACCTGTGATTATCTTACACAGCAAAAGGGAACTAGTAGATATGTCAGCATTAAGAATCTTAAAATGGAGTGAGCATCCTGGGTTATCCAGGTGGACCCAGTAATAGTCACATTTATCATTAAAAGAAAGGAGACCCTTTCTTAGCTGTGGGAAATGTGACTATGGAAGGAAGGATGGTCAGAGAGATGAAACGATGCTGACTTTGAAGATTCAAGAAGAAGCCACAAGTCAAGGAATGTGAATGCCCTCTAGAAGATGAATCAGGCGAATTAGTGGATTCTTCCCGAGAGCCTCCAGAAAGGAATGTATCTTGCTAACACCTTGACTTTAGTTTTGTGAGACCTTGTTGGCCTTCTGACCTCCAGAATTGTAAAATAATATATTTGTATTGTTTTAAGTGATTACATTTGAGGTAATTTGTTACAGCAGCCATGGGAAACTAACACACTGCTTCAGTCTTCTCTTTCCTCACTAGAAAGAGACTACTGACCATGGAGTTGTTCCAACCAGTCTATGGAGAATGCCCATAAAGGGTTTTTGTGTCCTCTGCTTCACCTTTTGACATCAGATGGCCCAAAACTCCACCCTTGGATCATGTCAGCACTGCCACCTGTTCTTTGTACATGGGACTCAAGAAGTGGCATGAAGCTCAACTGTGCCTATTTCTCCTTTTGTAAGTATCTGTGACTCCTCCTACAGCTTACACAATATACATATTCAGCTTCCATGTTCAGCATAAATTCCTGTTCCCCTTACCTCTGCCTTAAGGTGTTGCTGGCTTTTGGTCAGAGACTGTGCTTCCCAACCTGTCAGAATGGCCACCCTGCAGGCAGCAATTGTTTATGAGAAAAAGCTCTCCTTTCCAGATTTATGAACCTTGAAATTCTTCAGTTGACAGGCCATATGTACTCTACCACCACCTCTGACTGGCGGGTTCAGCCCTCTCCCAGGATGCCTTGGGACTTGGCTTGCATGTCCCCTTCAGCATAAGGTCCTTTGCTCCTCAGGTGGCTGGTCTGAAGATCCTCTGGGTACAGCTTCCACAGAGCAAAAAGTGCCTCTGCCATTGGACCATGCTTTCATATCTCAACTGCCTTCTCTGCAAGTTCAGAGCCCCTGTCCTCAGCAGAAGGGACAAAATCAGAGTCAGTTCATTATCTGAGAACATGCTCCCTTCTGGAACCTTTCCTTAAATACCCCATCTGGGTCAGGTGCTGTGTTCAGGCTTAGGGAAATACCATCTCCAACATAGACTCACGGGATTGTAAGATTAACAACAGACCCCAGCGGTCGAATCTGCAATTCACTAAACTTTAAGGAGCACTTACTAAGATTCAGGCATTAGAGGTAAAGCAGACATTTCTATGCCCTTCAGGAACCCACAGCTAAGTCAATGCATGCAGGGGAACTGTGGTGGCGTAAAAAAGGCAGCAGAGCAGTTGGGGATCCAGAAGGAAGTGACTGTCAAAACACCTGGAGAGACAGGAGGCACCAAGGTATCACAAAGAGCTTGCAATAATGATTTTAGATGAGTTAACACCCATCAGATTGGGGGGAGGAATTTATTATACACAACATGGATATTAGTCTCAGGAAATGAATTCCCTCCTCCACTCTTGGTAGGAGCATAAACAAGGCAGAGATTTGACACAAACCACCAAAATGAAGGCTGCCCAATCCCTTGACCCAGCAGTCCACCTACGAGGAAACTATTCTCCGGATTTACTTGTGAAAGTCTGCCCAGATAAGCATACAACCATGTTCACTGTAGCCTTGTATGTGATGGTAAAAATATAGGAAGTGAGCCAAGTTTTCATCCACAGGGGCCAAATTAAATAAAGTGCTGGAAGGCTCTGCAGCCCATACAGAGCAAGACAGATTTGTATGTCGATATGTGAAGACAACCAAGATACATTGTTAAGTGGACGAAGCAAGATGTAAAACTCTGTAAAAATCACAATCCCATTTCCCTGCATGATTTTCATGGTGGCTGGCAGGAGAATGTCTATGCATATAAATTAAGTGAGTGGGTTTGGGGGGAAAGAATCCTAAGAAACTGTTAGCTGTGGCTCCTTGCGTGGAGAGCCATGGGAAAGAGGAAAACTGCTTTTGTTTTCATGTTGTATCTTTTGCTCTGCTGGAATTGTTGAACCACTTATTACCGTCTGAATTGTGCTTCCCAGTATTTCCTATTCTGAAGTCCTCAGGATATAATTGTATTCAGAGCTGGGGCCTTTGAAGAGGTAATTTGTTAAAATGAGGGCATTAGGATGGGCCTTAATCCAGTATGACTGATAGCTTTCTAAGAAGGGGAGATTGGGACACCGATAAACACAGAGGGATGACTTGGGAGGACCCAGGAGAAGATGGCCATGCACAAGTCAAGGAGAGGAGCAGCAGGTTTCAGGGACTGGATCATTTGACCTCTCCCGAGGAAGTACACATTGTGTCCAAACTCAAGTTCCCAAGCATCTCTGGTCCTCAGTGAAGATGGTTTTACCACAAACTCTCATTGGCCACAAGCCACCGGAGTGCGAACACAATTTTGTATCTGTTAAGAGATGATACGTCAAGTGAACAAAACATTGTGTTTCTCTTTGCTTCTTTCCCTAGAGGCTGTTGGGTGTTGTTTAGGTTTCACAGGAAGGACAAGGAGGAATTGGAAACTATGACAACTTCAAATAAATGAAACCAACACTTGGCAAGGAAGGAAAGTTATAATTGTGCAGTTCCGCACCCTAGAAAGTCAAGGAGCCTATAGTTTCAAAGGATCCTGAGACATCTGTGAGATAAGTAAGTTGAAAAGCAGGTTAACTGTTTCCTTGCCCAGGGAAAGAGACTTAGCAAGTTAACCCCTTTGTGGTCATGCTTTGTGAGATTTCACAGCTTAAACGTTTTCAGCAACCCAGAAGTTAGGGTGACCACTTCATTCTGGCTTGCACAGGACTTAACCAGTGCTCTGAAAGTCCTGTGCTCTGGACGTTCTGATCCCCAGTCTTGGACAAACAGGGACAATTGATCACTCTATCAGGAATTCCCTTCTCTGAATTCTGTGCTATTGAGCACATGTATTTAAGTATAGCAATGGCCTCAGCAGAGCCTTTGTAAGAGGAAGCAGGAGAAGACAATTGGAACTTTCTGCATTCTCTTAGTACGATTCCCTCCTCTAATCCATTAAACAACACTAATTTCATCAACAGAGGGTTAGAGAAGGGATGTGGCTGGCCCATGTTCACACAATTCATGAGGTCATGGGCTGGAATGTAAACCCAGGTCTGTCTGGCTTCAAAACCATCAAAATTGTTATTTGGACACTGAAGTTCAACGTTCTGCTGAAAGATGATTGTATATGTTGAACCTTCACAATGACTGTAAATCTTCTTTCGTTGCCTGTCCATGGACTGCAGACAGGTCTGTCTGGCTTCAAAATCTCCATTTTTAACACCTATGATGTGTGACCTAACCTGGGGCCTGGCATTTAGTAGGACCTCAGTGAATGGTTTCTAAGTGAGCTGACTGAAATTAAGGTACATAAAAATTAAATGACTTGCTTTTGGTCACATCTTGTTTGCAGAAAGCCTGAGAATAGAACCCACACTCCTGGCTTCATAACCAAGGTTCATTATACCAGAAAGCAGGGAGGACTTATAGTTATGTGAATACTGCACCAGATTTGCCATAGTTCAGTGTAGAACTGTGTATGAAATTAATCTCTCAAGACTACTTTGTGGAAGATATTTCTGAGGCAAAGACTCACATGGCTCTAGGTCACTTGACCAGAACACAGCTGGTACTAGATAAGGGACAAGCGCTTAATCAGGCAACTCTGGTGAAAAGCTGATATTCCTGACATTTGGGTAAATACAAACAAACCAACCAACTCTCCCTAAATGAGCAATGATATGGTGTTTTGTTGCATCAGGAAGTGTGTCATAGAAACTACCAGCTGGAGCTTGACTCTGTACTATTCTATCAGTTTTAGGAGCATTCCACTTCATTCCAACAGCATTACAAATGAGCCTTGTTTTTGGTGAAACTTAATAGCGTGCCAGTCACCCACAAGTCACTAACCTGGTAATGTTAGCTTTTTGGCATAGACATGAGGTTGAGAAATCAGGCTGTACAGATCTGGCTTCAAATCCCAGCTCCATTATTTTCTAGTCATAAATCTTAGGATGCCTAGTTTCTCCAATCTTTCTTTGCCTCATCTGTAAATGAGGATGGTAAAGAATCAGTCAAGGCATCTGACTGTTAATTATACTAATAAAAATTAGTATTGCTACAACTTTCCAAAAAACTAGAAAGAAATAAGACAAATGTCTTTTAAACCATCAAAATTGTCATTTGGACACTGAAGTTCATATGTTCTGCTGAAAGATGATTGTATATGTTGGGCCTTCACAATGACTGTAAATCTCCTTTTGGTTGCCTGTCTATGGACTATACATGTCCCTTTTGAATGAATGTCACATAAGAAAGTAGAGGCGTGTAATCAATTTTCAGATAAAATTCTTCAAAGGGAACAAATTTCATAGGGAACATATACAAGATGTTCCCCATCTTGCATAATAGGTATCTTGCTTTGAGAGGCTGTGGGAGGCCAGGTGCGGTGGCTCACTCCAGCACTTTGGGAGGCTGAGGCTGGCGTATCATGAGGTCAGGAGTTTGAGACCAGCCTGACCAACATGGTGAAACCCTGTCTCTACTAAAAATACAAAAATTAGCTGGGTGTGGTGGTATGCTCCTGTAATCCCAGCTACTCAGGAAGCTGAGGCAAGAGAATCGCTTGAACCCGGGAGGGAGAGGTTGTGGTGAGCTGAGATCATGCCACTGTACTCCAGCCTGGGCAACAGAGCAGACTTCATCTAAAAAAAAAAAAAAAAAAAAAAAAAAAAGGAAGAAGGAAAGAAAGAAAGGTGGGAGGGAGGGAGGGAGGAAGGGAGGGAGGAAGGAAGGAAGAAGGCTGTGGGATTTTGTGGAAAAAGTGTTCATAGGCTCAGGATACTGACTTCACCACAAAAATACAGCATATGGGAGATCTGCACAAACGTTAATTCTGTTTCAGGACCTGCCAAATTGTCAATGACTCACCTCTCTGCCCCAGATCTTACTTTAATTCTGTTAATCCCAGTGAAGTTTCAGGAAACCAAAAGATCCAGGCAAGTCAGAGGCCTGTCTTTCCCATCCAAGGCAAAACTAAGCAGCATTCAGATATTGGATACACTGTTTTGGGCCCTCTTCACAAGGTTTTATTGTATTCTTTGGGTATGGTGAGGCCAACAGACCAGGAGATGACTGCCATTGAAAAAATAGTTTGTTACTCACAGTTCCCTGCAGGAGGGGTCATGCCACATCACTCAGGGTGGGCAAGCACCAACAGGAGAGGTGTCCCACACCACTCGGGCACATGGGGAAGCACCAGGAAGCAGGGGGAGCAGGAGGACACTGTGGCAGGCACCTTTCTTTTTTGCAGGAGGAAATGGTCAAGGCAGGGTAAGCAGGTGTGGGGTTGGTTAGTTTGAGTCATTTCTGAGTTTTTCTGAGCTATCTACAGTGAATGGACAGGAATTGGTAATGCATTTTGCTGTGGAGTGTGCCACATAGCATCCTCAGTCTCTCCACGTCTTCAGAAAAATAGAGACCACTCATTAATGGGATGTTGTTGGGGCTGCAACTCAATGTTGGGTCTTTCTCTGAGGTGAGTACAGAATGGGAACAGAGGCTGCCCATGGAAGGCGAGACACACTGAGTTCACGTCTGCCTCATCCACAAGAACCGGAGGTGCCTTGGCAGTAAAATTGTTCTTATCCATCTCTGTACTTGGAGTGCACAGTGCTTGGCAGAAAGTGGGTACTCAAAATTAGTGTTTATTGCATAAAATCGTCTCTACAGAATGTGCCATTTCTTTCCATCACTCGCATCTTAAGTCAGGTTGTACCTCGATCGTTCTGTTACCTGATGGAAAGTCTTGACTGTGAGTCATTCAGGTTATCAGTGCATTGAACAAAGAATTGAACAAAATGCACAAACCAACCAACAAAAGAATGAAGCACTGAAGGAAGCAATGAAAGCACAGATTTATTGAAGCAAAAGTACACTCCACGGAGTGGGAGGAGGCTCGAGCAAGTGGCTCAAGAGCCACGATTAGAGCGTTCTTTAGGGTTTTTATTAAGCTATGGAAATTTGGTAACACCCCTACGAAGGATTGGCCTGCGACCAGTCAGAGGCTGTAGTGGAAGCTTCTGTCTTCTTATTACAGGAGTGAGGATGGGGCCTGCATGCTGCCCAGTTTTGCCTAGAACTGGCTGCACCTGCTGTTCTTCTGCTTATGCCTTAGCCCTTGGTTCCCCTAATTCCTTATTCTCCTGCCTCAACTCCATTATCTTTCCTACAGCTCCCACGTTTGCAGATTCTCCCATTGCAAATGCATTCTGTATTCTTTCCCCATTGTCATTGATCTTCACCACTACTTTCATTATAGCTCTCATTGACTTATTGAACTTCAGTGCTTCTATCCCTCCCTCCTCAGAAACCTTAAAGAATTCCTCCCCTATTGCTTAGAATCACATCTGATTTCTTCATCCTGAGATCGGAAAATTCACAGGGAGTTCTAAAGATGAAAAGAACTCAAGTATGTAAAACCTCTTGCAAAACATTCAGAATATTACATATGATCATTAACATTTTCAGTTTTCTTCCATCCAGATTTATAGTAATTGGGACTTGTCGACCCCCTTGAGTGTAGCCCCTGGCTTGGCATTGGCCAAAGAAGTGGAAATGAGCATGTCACTGGGTGGAAGCTTCAGAAGCCATGCTGATTTGCCATGCTCCTTCTTTTCCACAGGTAAAGTGACCACAACATTCCATCTGGCCAGGTCCTGGTGTGAGAACCCACAGAGGAACACCCCCCTCCCCCCCCAGGCTGATCTGAGACAAGGCTGATCTGAAACAGGACCGATCAGAGACAGGCATGTACAGCTAGCCCTTGAACTACACAGCTTTGAACCATCCAGGTCCACTTATATGTGGATTTTTTTTCAATAAGTATATCAGAAAATTTTTTGGAGATTTGTGACAATTTGAAAAAACTTGCAGATGAACCACGCAGCCTAAAAATACGGAGAATTTAGAAAAAGTTAAGTATGTTATGAATGCATAAAATATATGTAGATATTAGTCTACTTTATCATTCATTATCACAAAATATACATAAACCTATTATAAAAATTAAAATTTCTCAAAACTTACGCATACACTTACAGACCATACATGGTGTCATTCCGTCAAGAGAAATGTAGATAAGTATAAAGATGCAGTATTAGATCATAACTGCATAAAATTACTATATGTACTACTGTAATAATTTTGTAGCCAACGAAAGCTGTTATTACAGTGAAATCAAGTGTTGTATCTACTTAAAATGCCTTGTGACACTGATCAACTCCACATGAGTTCATCTCTCTAGCAATTTGCTTATTGCAGTAAATAGTGATCTCGTGTGGTTCTCAAGTATTTTCCATCATGTTAAGTGCAATACCCTAAATCTTGAATAATACCATGGCACCCCATACAAAGGCAGTGCCATATAGTGATGCTGGAAGTGCTCCCGAAAAGCAAAGTCACAAGTTGACAAACAAGATCTCCAATTGCTAGATATGGACCATCAGTTGAGGTCTGCAGCTGCAGTCGCTGCCATTTTAGATTGATTGTTCATCTTGTAAACTTACAGAATCAAAACATACAGTAGAGTGCTGTAAATGTATTTTCTCTTCCTTATGATTTTCTTATAACATTTTCTTTTCTCTTGCTAACTTTATTGTAAGAATACAGTGTATAATACATATGAAATACAAAATGTGTTAATTGACTGTTTAGGTTATTGGTAAAGCTTCTGGTCAAGAGTAGGTTATTAAGTTTTGGGAGAGTCAAAAGTCTGAGTGCACTGGGGTTTGTCCTTCTAACCCCTCCATTATTCAAGGGTCAACTGTAGCAGGAACTGCTGTTCCCCTTATTTAATAGGAATTATTACTGTCTCATATTATAGGGGAGGGAGGGGAGGGTGAGAGTGACTAAATCACTTGCCTAGGTTCTCAGCTATTCAGAGGTAGAACCAGGATCTCCCAAGTTCCAGTGGGAGATCTCGTCACCAATGAAGCCCCTTTTTCACCGTGCAGGAAGATACCTAGGCAGAGTGAAAAGCACAAGGGTTTTGTTGTTAGATCTGGATCAAATTCCAGCTTTGCCATACCCCAAGGAGTCCTAGTTTTCCGGTCTTTAAGATGGCAACAATGACAAAATCTGTCTCACAAGTTTCTGGGAGGGGGTGAAAGAAACTCGGATAGAAAGCCCTGGCAGGCGTGCAACAGGGACTTGGTCAGGTAACTAACCTTCGTTCTTTCCCACAGTCCTGCTCTCCTCTTTGTCCCCCTGGATTGGCCACACCCACTGTCACCTCTAAGCCCTTGCTCATGCTGTTTTCTCTGATTATAAATTCCTCCCTGTCTCCTCCTCTTCTATCACTCAAAACCCAGCTGAGATTTCAGCTCTTCCATGCAGCCTCCTCCCTTATTCTTGTTCTTCTTTCCCCACTTGGTACCCTGCCAGCACTTGACGCTTCATCAGCCACAGTGGATTTAAGGGTTTCAGCTGTGAGTGGCTTATCTCCTACATTACAATAGATATACCTTGAGGGCATTGACCAGCCTCCTACATCCCTCCCTCAGCCTGGCCCAGCCCCAGCTCTGTCTCTCCTTGGATGAGTTGCTCTGGGCACTTGCCCCTTGTGATCAATGTGCCTAATCCCTCTTCTGTACACACTGGGGGACCACTGGAGGAGCTCTGGAGACTCCCTCTTGTGAATACTAGGTGAGTAAATGAAACTGGGCCGAGTCTATAATAGGAAGTGACCAGTAGGAACTGGTTGGGTTTTCCAATCCCCTCTGTGGACCAGACATTGCCCCCAGTACCTTGGAACTTCTCTAGTCGTCAGAAAGGCCCTAGGACACTGCGTGTTTATAGCTGAAGAATATGAACTTTAAAGGGATACATAACTTAATTGGCAGTAATTGGTTGAGAATGATTTCTTACTGATGACCACATATTTATACGCCATGTGCTGTGCCAAGAATTCAGAGAGATTCATAAGGCACACATGGCTATCGTGGGTGCAACTGGTCAGGGTGGACTTTGCAGGTGGTACCTTTAGAAAAGGCAGTACCTTCGCAGATGGTACTTTACCAAAACAGTCATAGGTAAAGAAAGGCAGATTTATTAGAGAAAGTATAAAAATATGTTGCAAGGTTGCAGCAGGCAGCAACAGCAGAGAAAGGGCTATCTGTAAAGAAGCAGGGGCTGGAGGGAGTTATTTTGGTGGGTAGTTTGTGATTGATTAGCTATCTTTTAAAGAACAGTTGTTCATTGTTCTTCCCCACCTGGGTCCCTGCCCTACCTGGGGCCCCTTCCTAGTGGTTGCTTACTTAACAGAACTCCAAAATGGTCCCCGGCTTGCTTCAGAGAGCTCACAGCCCTGATGACAAGTGAGACAATCAACCATCAGTACACTACCACCCTCGTATCATTCTTTTCTGTGTATGAGAACCACCATCATCATGGCAGTTACCTCCAATTCAGCACCTTTTACAGATCATCTTCAGGTCATTCTACATGCACTATCTCATTTATTCCCCCAACACAGCCTGAAGAAGGGGAATTATTTTTCACTGATATTCTTCAAGTGCCTGGAACAGTATGTGGCACATTATAGAGGGTAATTAAGTTTTAATTGAATGACTTTGTTACAGGTAGTTAGACAGGTATAAGAGGGGCAGGAGAGGGCTCTCCCACCACCTACTAAGAATTTTGGGTGACTGCTTAGCAATTATCACATTTCCCCTCTAAAAGTGATAAATTGGCAGCCAACACCAAAGAGAGATCATTTCCTGATGGTCCACCTCTTTCACACCAAAATGTTAATTGAATGTGGGTGCCAGGAGGAGGCTGAGGCAGAAGAATCGCTTGAAACAGGGGAGGTGGAGGTTGCAGTGAGCTGAGATCGTGCCACTGCACTCCAGCCTATAAAGTCCTAGGATCAAGGTTAAACATTGCACTTGACCTCAGTGCCCACTTGGGTCTCTTCCAAGTGTACTTTCCTTTCCTTTGTTTCCTGTTCTAAAGCATTTAAATAAACTTACTCCCGCTCTGAAACTTGCCTTTGCCTCTTTTTCTGCCTAATGCCACTCTGTCAAATTATTTCTCCTGAAGAGGCAAGAATTGAGATTGCACAGACCCATACAGATTCACCACCTGGGACCTTCCATTGGAAACCTTACACTGGTAACTTGTTCCCATTTCACAAATAAGGTTCATGGAGATTTGCCCAAACTTAAGGGAAGCGTGAGGCTGGGATCCAAGGTGTGAGTGCATTTTGCTCCTTCAAGTTATTGGTAACTTGGTTGGTAAAAGAAATACCAATTCTTTGCTTTCCTCATTTACCCTCACTCCCTTCCCTAAGTTACTATTTTCCCTATTTTGCTTTCCAGCAGCTTCTCACTCAGTTGCCATGCATTGACTTCCCTGTTGATCCAGCCTACTGTGGACCCAAGTATTCCTGTTGCCAGATAGGAGGGATGAGTAATGGAGACTCCAGCCCTCAGAGACCTTGATCAAGTAAAGCAAAATTCCCTTCCTCTGCTTTCTTTGCAAGTGGCTAAACCCTTAGTCACTCTGGAAAAAAAGTAAACTGAAAACTTGAAAAAGTCTCGAGACGGAATCTAACTCCATCTCTGCCCCAGATAAAAAGCAAGATCTTAAGCCAAATTAAATGAGCTAATAAAAATCAGTCCTATTCAAGTGCCCAATTAATTTAAACATGAAGATTGTCAGTTTCCAGCTTTACTGATTTTAATCCAACAACCCTCACTATAGAGGACTTCATTCAGCCTGCTCTGTTTGGAGGTTTTGCTTGCTGGGTATGTATCTGTAAGGTAAATCTTGATTATTTCCTTGCTATAGACAATTATCTGGCTGGAGATGTCATGTTTTAGACCTTGGCCATCTCGTGCAAGTTACAGAAGCTTTGCCAAAGGTGCATTCCTTCTGTCTGGACTTATGTCCCTGACTATCCACTCTACCATCACTTATTCATTCACTCAGCAAGTAAGGATTTAGCATGGCCGTGTGCCAGTCAACACTCTCAGCACAGCAGATATGGAGCTCCCTGACTGGTAGACGGATGTGGGAGATGGACAAATGATCAGGCAGTAAGAGCACAGAGAGTGCCAGGATCTGTGCCCTCTTGGCCCCTCCAGGTCTGGGCTTCATGAACCATCTTCCCTTTTCTGCAGCATCATCTGTTTCTCCTGTATGTTCCCCTAAAACCGTAAAACTCATGCACTGGCCTAGGATGATACCTAGGAGAGATATCCTACTTCTTATCCTTATCCAGACTTCTAAACAGAATAATCTGCATCTTCAGTGCCTACTTTACCTTCACGTCACACCTCAACCCCCAGTAATCCATCCACCAAGAGAGTCATAACTGCTCTTTCTAAAGTCACCTACAACCTCCGAAGTTCTGTGAACCCAAAAAATTTGAGACAGGTCTCAGTTAATTTAGAAAGTTCATTTTGCCAACCTCGAGGTTGCACACCCATGACACAGCCTCAGGGAGTCCTGATAACATGTCCCCAAGGTGATTGGGGCACAGCTTGGTTTTATACATTTAGGGAGATTTGAGACATAAATCTTGTAGTTGCTAGCCCAGGTAAGGAGGTGGAAGGACCCTCAATTTAAAAAAAAAAATCAAAGTTTAATCTCATTTGTGTCCTTTCTGTTACTTCCTTTTCAGTATATGTAAGATGTACATTGGTTCCGTCCAGAAAATCGGGGACAACTCAAAGCAAGGAGGGGGCTTCCAGGTCACAGGTAGGTGAGAGACAAATGGTTGCATTCTCTTGAGTTTCTGATAAGCCTTTCCAAAGGAGGCCATCAGAATATGCACCTATCTCAGTGAACAGAGGGATGAGTTTGAATAGAACGGGAGGCAGGTTTAACCTGAGCAGTTTCCGGCTTGAACTTCTCCTTTAGCTTAGTGATTTTGGGGGCCCAAGGTATTTTCCATTCACAGTTCTAAGCAGAAGATGCTCTTTGTCTCTTATTTACCACCATATTTAATGCTATGGATCACTCCAGCCTCTGCTCCCAGGAAGCTTCTTTCTTCTTGTCTTCTCTGGTCTTTCATTCCTTGTCTATAGCTTTGTAGATTTCTTCTTCCTTTCACTCCGCAGTGCTGGTGCTCCGAGACAACCTGTCTACTTTCCTAGATACTCCTTCTCCCTGGGACATCTCATTGCTCTCAGGGTTTTAACTAGAATTTACCTTCTGGTGGCTTTATCTATTTATTTTTGAGACAGAGTTTCACTCTTGTCACCCAGGCTGGAGTGCAATGGCACAATCTTGGCTTACTGCAACCTCCGCCTCTTAGGTTCAAATGATTCTCTTGCCTCAGCCTCCTGATTAGCTGGGATTACAGGCGTGTGCCACCTCGGCCAGCTAATGTTTGTATTTTTAGTAGAGATGAAGTTTCATCATGTTGGCCAGGCTAGTCTCGAACTCCTGACCTCAGATGATCTGCCTGCCTCAGCCTCCCAAAGTGCTGGGATTACTGGAGTGAGGCACCTCACCTAGCCTACTGGTGGTTTTAATTTCCAAATCTCCAGACAGAGACCACTCAATATTTGGACTCAAATTGAATGTCTGCTAGACGTTTACACTTGGATGTCCTACAAACTCAACTTGTCCCAGACAAAACTCATCAGTCACCATTCTCTAAACATCGTTTTTGCTCCTTTTGTATTTTAAGTTTTTTAATTTTATTTTTATTTATTTCTTTTGAGACAAGCTCTGGCTCTGTTACACAGGCTGGAATGCAGTGGTACGATCTTGACTCACTGAAACCTCTGCCTCCTGGGCTCAAGCCATCCTTCCACCTCAGCCTTGCACTCGCAAAGCTGAGACTACTGGCACATGTCACCAGCCCTGGCTAAATTTTTTGTATTTTTTGTGGAGACAGGGTTTTGCCATCTTGCCCAGGCTGGTCTCAAACTTGTGAGCTGAAGAGATCTGCCTGACTTGGCCTCCCAAAGAGCTTGGATTACAGGTGTAAGCCTTTACGTTCGGCCCTGCATTTTTATTTTTAATCTCAGTTATTGGCACTAAAATTCAGTTGATTATCCAAATATGAAGCCTGGCTGTTGTCTTCACTAAGACCTCTCAGATTTTTTAAAAAATCAAAGTTAAATCTCATTTGTGTCCTTTCTGTTACTTCCTTTTCAGCTCCTTCTCATCTCTCACCTGGGTAAGTTCTATCTCCTTCCATCTCATGCCCCATTCAGCTCCTCACCATCTCCCACATTGGCCCTTATTTTTCTGGCCCAGTTGGTCTCCCGGGCTCATCCCTTCTGGCCCATAGCTCTGTCTACTGAATTGCTGCCAGAGAGGTCTTTATTAGAATCCATATCTGACCATGTTGCCTCCATACCTAAAACCCCTCAATGGAACCCTGACACTGATGCCATAAAGTGTCAACTCCTTAACCAGAAGTGCTGGGTATTCTCCACCTGCCTTTCTGGACTCACTCACCACCTTTCTCTACCTCTCTGACCTGGAAGGCTGACCTCCACCGAGTGCCTCAGCTGAGCCCTCTGCCTTCTGGATGGGTTTGGCCATTGGGAGGCATGAGAAGGATGTTAGAAGGCAGGAGGAAAACATAGCTGGGATATTTATTATCTTGCCTCCATGTCAACGCGGCCTATGCTTCTCTACCAGAAGCTCCAGCTCCAGTGGTGTGTGGTGGTGGTAGCAGGAGGGGGTCCCTAGTATTAAAGGCACAGCCACCATTCTCTCTTGAGTTCTGGTCCTCCTCTTTGCCTCTTTTGGCCTAGGGGAGGTGGTGGCTCCTGGGCTTGTAGTTGCTAGCCCAGGTGTCTCATAACCCATTGTTGGTGTTGTTAAAACGCATGCTCTGAATGAAGAGAACCCCCCAAACAGGCTCTGTGTGAGAAACATGGCTGTTTATTCACCCAGGTGCGGGCAGGCTGAGTCCAAAAGAGAGTGAGCGGAGGGCGGTGGGATAGGAGTAGGTTTTATAAGTTTGGAGTAGGCTGTGGAAAGTTACAGTTTAGGGTGATTTTTTGCAAGCTGGGAGGGGGTCATAGGGTCTGGAGTCACGAGGTCGACCAAGGTCGGTTAGAAAGTCCAATGGCCTTATCAATTGAGGCCGGAATAAGAAACAATAGAAGAGTGTCTCAAGTTAGTTAGTCACCACAGGGGTTGATTGTTCCACTCTTCATGGTCTTCCAGTTACTTCAGGTTTTCTAATTCTGGAAGGTCCTCCAGAGGTGTACATCCAGAGGGATCCAGAGGGATCGCCATAGGGTCCATGGCGCCATCAGTCAGCCTAAAA
The DNA here is from genome assembly GCA_036589455.1 of Ateles fusciceps. Taxonomy (NCBI): domain Eukaryota; kingdom Metazoa; phylum Chordata; class Mammalia; order Primates; family Atelidae; genus Ateles; species Ateles fusciceps. The sequence goes on from JAZHEH010000051.1 coordinate 97,239, forward strand.
GACCTTACAGGTTTCCCTTACTATTCCCACTCCTGGCCCTTTGATGACTCCTGGCAAACCTCTTCCCTTAACTGCCTGCATCTTCGCTAATAGGTCCTCTATTAACACTCCTCAGCCACCCTGTGTGCTGTGTTTGCTTCCTGCTAAAACTCTCATTTTTGTGCTTCCCAGTTCTGTCCTCAGGTGTTGCATCCCAGCAGCACCCCCTTGCTTCTGCTTGGGTTTCTCTGCAGGAGCCTTGCTTTTCCTCACCTCTAAGCCTTTGCTCAGGCTAGCCCTCTGCCCGCAGTACCCTTCCCATTCCTCCTTACCTGGTCTAATGCCCCTCTGAAGCACTACCTCTTAGAAGGTTTCTATCTGTTCCAGGGTAACCGTAGGTCTCTGTCCACTTTCATTGCACTTGACACATTACCATTAAATCCTTCCTTTCTCTTAGCACTTAGAAGCACAAAACTTAACGATAAGTTGCCCATGTTAAAACTCTAATCCTGCCTCAGTTTTCCCCTCTGAAAACAAAAGTCGCTACCTAATAGGATCATGGTGCTCATAAATGAAGCCATGTGTGCTGAGTGTGTAGAACATATAGAACATCTGGCAACTGTGAGCTGGACATATAGAAACATTTGGCAACTGTAAGCTTTTGGTCTCTGTCTGTTTCATTCTCTTGATAATGATCTCTAGGAAGAAGGACCTTTTCTTACCCAACTTTCGTCCTCCTCCAAATGCAGTCTAGTACTTGGCATATAGGAGGGGCTCAATGAAAAGGTGTTGAAAAAAGGAATAAAAGGTGGAAGGAAGAAGGGAAAGAGGAAGTAAAGAGAAAGGGAGAAGGGAGGAAGAGAAGAAGGAAGGGTGTTATACTAGAGGGAAGCAGAGGAGATATAGAAGGCATTGCTGGCAGGAAACGAGCATACACAATGGGGAGAGGCAGAGGTCTTGAGAGAGCATAGTGAACTGTGGGAAAGAGAAGGAGCTGGGGCTCTGCTGGGCAATGGTGTCTAGCAGGGGCATGAAGGTGGGAGGCAGAGGCAGACTGGCCAGGCAAGTGGGACCCAAAGCACCTCCTGTACTCTGATCTGAATGTGAATTGTATTTCAAAGGTGATGAGAAACCACTAAAGGGTTGAAAGCAGATATGAGATGCACTGTCCACTGCCCATCTTGTCCCTAAGCAGCCTGTACCTGGCGAGCTACACCTGCCCAGCATCCACCTCTCCAGCTGTCCTAGCTGCCATCATCCATCACTGGCTGTCGTCTTTAGCATCTGTCCCACCCAGGGTGACCATCAGGAGAATAAGCTTCAGACTAAGGCAGGCCTAGGTTTTCCTTTCCTGAGGGGAACGTGGTGAGATGAAGCCTGTGTGGCTCTCAGTGCCTCCCAGGCTGTCTCTTGCTGGTGTTACTTTGCCTCCTCCTGTGCTTTGCCGTTGCAGCTGTAGCCCCCATCTACACCGTGAGATGCTCCTGCTGAATCCAAACAAGTCTAGTCACTCTTCAGAGGCCCCAGAAGTCCCTGCCAGCCTCTGGAACGTGAAGGGCCATGGGGAGTTTTTTGTCAGAGTCTGTCAAGATTGATTACATTTCTTTTTATCTCTTACAGTGAACAAAATTGCACTTCAGGTCTGTGAACAGATACATGCCCAGTACCCTCAGAGTTCCAGAGGGATTGTTTGCTTCCTAGTTTGGATTTGTTCGGGGCCCTCGGCAGTACTCGGTGTTCATGAAAAGCGCACACACCACCCCCATCTGCCTTCCCAGCATGCCTTTGTTTTGAGCTACTTTGAATGCTGATATTGTGTTGAGAATTAGGATGACATCCTGGGATGGTAATTCTTCTGGAAGATTCGAGCTCATGGGACTTCATCCTATTTTTTCTAATTTAATTCTGCAGGCACATGGAATCATATATTACTGGGTCACATTCTTGCCTTATTAGAAAAGCCAACTCCAAATGTGCTGCTAATTGCAGCTCTTTCCGATGGTCTTTTGAAAATCAGTTTCTTTTTAATTAATAAAGGAATAGAGTTTAAACCATATGAAATTGTTTGATGAGTCAAAAATGATAGACTATTGGTGATTTCATATGATTAGCCTTATACAAAGGGGAGTGAACAGATTTTAAAAGTAGTGAGGGTACATACGTCTCTCTCCTATCCCAATCTCCTGCTTCCTCTCCCCAAAGGCAATTCCTGTTGCCAGTGATCTGAAAAGCAATTGTATACCATTTGAGAAACATTGTACATGTGCACTAATTTATAAACATGTGGACACACGAAACTCATGTTGTTTGTTTTAACCTTCATTTATTTAGCTTAGATTTCTCTTAGAAATCATCACGGCTAACTCATTCATGTTTTTTAGTCAGTTCCTGTGAATGAATACATCCATTGCTTCCAGTCTTTAGTACTGTAAATAATAAAATAAAAGTTAAAAAAAAGAAGAAGAAAAGCAACGTCATCATGAACATCTTTACACACACATCTTTGTGATGTGCGTAGCAAAAATCTCTGGAAGGGACTGTGATTTTTAAAACTTAATTAATTAACTAGTAATTAATTAAATTTATGTATTTATTTATTGAGACAAGGCTCTGTGCTGCCGCCCAGGCTGGAATGCAGTTGCAGCACAATCTGAACTCACTGCAGCTTCTAACGCCTGGGTTCAAGCAATCCTCCTACCTCACCCTCCCGAGTAGATGGGACTACAGATGTGTGCCACCAAGCCTGGTTAATTTTTTGTACTTTTTGTAGAGATGAGGTTTCACCATGTTTCCCAGGCTGGTCTCAAACTCCTGGGCTCAAAGCAATCCACCTGCTTCAGCTTCCCAACATGCTGGAATTACAGGCGTGAGCCACCACTCGCGGCCTGGATTGTGATTTTAAACTTAGAGAGCTACTGACAGATTCTTATGAAAATGGGTTGTCCTCATTTGCATTCTCCCCAATAGTGTGTCTTCTCTTGCTGTAGTCTACACTCATGCCTTCCCTCCTGACTTAAAGACTATTTTGGTCCAGAAAAGATCATATTCATTTAAAAAGCTAAACTAAAGGAGCAATGATCAGAGTGCTCGTCACTGCCCTGTGGGCTCTCAGATCCACCCCCCACTCTCCCCATTGCTTTTTATGAGGTTGGGGTGAGACTGTGGACACAAACTCATTTCCCAGACTCCCTGCTCACTGCTTCTGGTTAGGTGTGACCAGTAGGAGCAGAGGGAGGGAGAGAAGACAAAACATTGCTTCTCTCTGTTTCTGGTGGCATTTTCAGCAGTCACTGTGACTCCAGTGTCCTTGGGGTGGTTCCTCCCTCCAGGGTTCCATTGCAGCAGCAGCCGCCCTGCCAGGGTGTCCTGGCTCCAGCTGGGTGCCCTGGCCCCTGGGCTTTAGCAACCTCGCCTCCTCCATTTGTCTTTCCAGCCCTGGGGCTCCCTGTGGGAAGCTTCTGGCTGTTGGATTGCCCCATTGTGCCCAGGCTGCCCTTTCAGTTTTCCAATATCTTTGTAACTGGTTTCCCATTTTTGTTTTTTATTTTATTTATTTATTTTCTTTGAGATAGAATTTCACTCTTGTCGCCCAGGCTGGAGTGCAATGGCATGATCTCAGCTTACTGCAAACTCTGCCTCCTGGGTTTAAGCAATTCTCCTGCCTCAGCCTCATGAGTAGCTGGGATTACAGGTGCCCGCCCCCAGGCCCAGCTAATATTTATATTTTTAGTAGAGAGAAGGTTTCACCGTGTTGGCCAGGCTGGTCTTGAAATCCTGACCTCAGATGATCCACCCACCTTGGCCTCCCAAAGTGCTGAGATTACAGGTAGGAGCCACCGTGCCCAGCCTGGTTTCCCATTTTTAATCACCTCTGTTGAACCGTCTGTTTCAGTTTTGTCTCATTTGCTCACCCCTTCTTAACTGGACACCGAACTGAGGTACACAGGGTTGACAAGGAGAATGACCACATTCTTATACTATTGGTGGGAATGGAAATTGTTGCATATTTTTTGGCAGGCAGTTTGGCAGTCTACACCAACAGCTTTAAACATGCGTACTCTTGTCTTATCTTTGAGAGATATGTGTTGAAATACTCACGAATGAAATGATATGCTCTCTGGAATTTGTTTCAAAACAAACCAGAGAGTGGGAATAAATGGGATCTCATGTAGATGCAACAGGATTGGCCACAAGCTGAGAGTTGTTTGAGCTGTATGAGAGATACATTGGTATTCATTACGCTGGTCCTCTTTACTTATAAATATTTGACTTTTCAATAATCAAAATTGTTTTCTGGCCACGTACAGTGGCTCATACCTGTAATCTCAGCTCTCTGGGAGGCCTAGGCAGTAGGATTGCTTGAGGCCAGGAGTTTGAGACCACCCTGGGCAACACAGTGAGACCCCATCTTTACAAAAAATAAAAAAAAAATTAACTGGGTGTGGTGGTGCAGGCCTGTAGTCCTATCTACTCAGGAGGCTGAGGCAGGAGGATCACTTGAGCCCAGGGGTTAGAAGCTGCAGTGAGCTGCTGTGATTGTGCCACCTCTGTGCTCCAGCCTGGGTGACAGAGTGAGACCCTGTCTCAAAAAAAAAAGAAAAAGAAAAAAACAATTCCAAAAAACCCTGTTTTCCAAAAGCAAAATCTTAGACCTTGGAGATGATTTTTTTTTTTTTTTTTTTGAGACAGAGTCTTGCTCTGTCACCCAGGCTGGAGTGCAGTGACGTGATCTCAGCCCACTGCAACCCTGGCTCACTGCAACCTCTGCCTCCTGGGTTCAAGCGATTCTCCTGCCTCAGCCTCCTGAGTAGCTGGGATTAGAGGTGCGTGCCACCATGCCCAGCTAATTTTTGTATTTTTAGTAGACAGGGTTTCACTATGTTGGACAGGCTGGTCTCAAACTCCTGACCTCTGGTGATCTGCCCACCTCGGCCTCCCAAAGTGCTGGGATTACAGGCTTAAACCACCGAGCCCAGCCCAGCATGTCAGTGTATCTTGATCCTTTTCAATATCTGCCTTTCTACCTGCTAACCCATTTTTGGCAATGTGGTCTAATAAATGATCAAGCTGGATATGTCCCAGAAATGTTGTCAGGAGCTTCATAAACTTCATCTCACTGAATCCTCCCTGTACTCTGCAGAGGTGATGGGGTTCCTCCCATGCACAGATAAGAAGGCTAAGATATTTGGAGAAATGAAATGACAGCCCGAGGCCTCCCCAGACAGTGGAAAGGCAGAATGGATTTCAATCCCAGGGCCCTGCTCATTCCACTGCCTGGGGCTGCCTCCTCAGCAGACTCCTCTGTATGAGTGCTTGAGAGCATGGCTGCCTGGGGGAGGTTCCAGGCTCTGCTCTTAGAAACTCTGTGACCATGGAAAGCGACAAAACTCCTTACAATCCTGGTCCCTGGACAGTCTTGACAATAGGGTGGTCATGAGGATGAAATGAGCTAATGCAGGAAAAGCAGTTTGAACAGTTCCCAGAGGAGTGGACCTCCACTTTGGCTGCTTATTGCAATCACTTAGGGTGCTTTAAAAATTCCTGAGCTGTCCACTCCTACAGTTCTTATAGGACTGCTCTGGGATGCAGCCTGGGCATCAGGATTTTCTAAAGCTCCCCAGGTGATTTTAACCTGCAACCAGGGCTGGGAACCACTGCCTCTAGCAGGCAGGAAGCACCTAATAAATGCTGGCTAGGACTCTTTTGTCCTGTCTGGTCTCCCCCCTCCACTCCCCCGCTTCTGCTCTGAAGCTATGGCCACTTCCCTCCCCCACCTTGCCCTGTCTGGTTGCCCAGAGTCCAAGGGCATGGCTTTGGGCTTTTCCAACGACAATGGCACGTATACCAGAATGGCCCATCTGGGTCCTTGGACACCTGCCGTTGCTGAACCCCAGCCTACCTTGGGGCTACCAATATTTGGCTTAGAGCAAACATCATACTCAGTTCCAGGAAAGACAATTCCAGGAACTAAATTAACAGTTGTGTTAGTGGGAGTGGGTGTAGAAGGAGGTTGCACCTTCAGGTTTGGGGGGGCCCTACGTACTCTGGGACTCTCCTATGACATCACTCACCCTGGCTCTTTTCGATGGGAGTCGGGGGCATTGCTTTACTTTGGATGCTGGTTCTGACAGCGTTTGATAACAGATGTGCCACCACTAAATCACCTTGTGCCTGGCAGTCAGGTTCTGGAGGCAGTGCTTATGTTTGTAAAAACTTATTTTAGTCAAAATTACCTTTAACAACCTTTCTTTTGTTGGGTACCAGATAAAGTCGTTGGTTTGCATTTAGAACAAAAATAAAATATATATTTTTAAACACTGGAAGACCAGAGACAGACTGAAAAGCAGCAAACCCCCATCTGCTCTCTCAAGCACACCCTGGGCATATTTCCACTGCATACAAGGGTGGATTAAATTGTTTACAGTATTCATATCTTTACACTTCTCTCTTTCCCCCTCCACAGCAGGGCACATACTGGTGAAGGAGCCGAAGTGAACTGTGAATGTGCCACAACTTCACCGCAGTCCAGTTCTCCACTGTGGGTAGTTTTGTCTCCAGGGGGCATTCAGCAACTTCTGGAGACATTTTTGGTTGTCATAACAGTGGGAAGGTTGCTACACTTATCTAGGGCCTAAGGGCCAGGGATGCTACTCAACATCATAGCATGAACAGGGCTGCTCTCTACTACAGGGAATTATCAGCCCAAACTGTCAACAGTGTCGAGGTTGCGAAACCATTCGGTAACCTCTGAGGTTTATTGAGCAGCTGCCATGCACTGGGTGGGTGCTGAGAATAGAGTGGGAAGTGAAGCAGATTCATTCTCTGCTCACTCAGTGCCCTCAGCAAGTGGCAACGTGATTCTTATCAGTGGCTCCCCTGAGTACCAAGATCTAAGAGCAGTAAAGGTGGGGGCCTCTGTACCCACAGGAGGGTCTGCCAGCTGCCCAGGAGCTACAGGAGGAGCCTATGGGAAGTGAGCTGGAAGTCAGGTTAAGAAAGTCGCAGAGGCTGCCCATAAGCAACAGCTTTGTTTCATCTTCACCCTTCTTCATGGAAAGCACTTCTGTGCAGCTCATAGCATGGGGTTCTTAAGGCCCACTGGGTAGAGGCTTTAGGAACCCCATAATCGTGCTGCACACAGCCAGGCTCCATCTCACAGGCAGGTCCTTGGCATGCCCTATCTTGAGTCTGGGGTAGCTTTTCTAGAACATTGCCTTCTTATCTCCTCTGTCAGAGAATTGGTTCTTTCATTTACTTACTTATAACAAACATTTGATGAGAATATCTATGTGTAAGGACCAAGATTTAGATTTTAATTATGAATAGTCCTTATTGGATACATATTCCAGACCCATTTATAAATGGAAAGTGTGAGATAAAATAACTTGTCCTGGGTCACTTTTCTTTTACTCTGGAGCCCATAATCATTGCCCCTGCAGTGATTTCTCTCCTTCTCTTTCATGCACTCAACCAGTATTTATGGAGGATCCACTGTGTGCTGGGCATGCTCTGAGCACCAGGGCTATAATGGTGGACAAGATAGATTTCATGTCTGCTGTGTTATTACCCACATTGTATTAACATGTTCTCACACTGCTAATAAAGACATACATGAGGCTGGGTAATTTATAAAGGAAAGAGATTTAATAAAATCACAGTTCCACATGGCTAGGGAGTCCTCACAATCATGGTGGAAGGCAAATGAGGAGCAAAGTCGTGTCTTACATGGCTGCAGGCAAGTGAGAGCTTGCAGAGGGAACTGCCCTTTAAAAAACCATCACATCTCATCAGACTCACTCATATCATGAGAACAGCACAGGAAAGACCTACCCCTCATGATTCAATTACTTCCTATTGGGTCCCTCCCATGACGTGTGGGATTTATGGGAGCTACAATTCAAGATGAGATTTAGGTGGGGGACACAGCCAAACCGTATAATACATTTTCAACTATGTAAACTTCCCCTGGATGGTCCACCTCAAGCTCTCCAGGTCCCAAGTCAGCCTTCTTCCAGAATCTTCTCCCCATTCCTCCCATTCTTCAGAGGGAGTCTCATAAGGATTTTCTTGCATATTGCTGCATGAAATATTTTTGACATTTCAAGGTGAGCATTGTACACAGCACATTACCAAAACCAACACATCAGAGGATGGCTGGCGTCATATCTGCTTGAAAGCTTTCAACTCCAAACACTTTGGCATTCTTTGCTGGTTCTGCCAAAAGCAACTTACGGGAGAGGCTGGGGAAGGAGACTAGGTGAGATATGCTGGATTCCAGAGATTCAAGTCAGCACTGGTGTGATTGTGAGTTACCACACAGAGCTGGGGTGCTGAAGGGAAGAGGGCCCCTCTCTCTGCCGAGATGCAGTTTTATAAGGGAAGAGAGACATTCCCACTTCTGAGAGGCTTTTGGGAATACAGACATGCCAGTCTTCAGCACATCTTACCTACCTAAAAACGTCCATCTTTTGCTGTCAAAACAAGTCATATCTTAAAGTCCACACACACAGAGAAAGGTGGCTTTTCTACTTCATGTCCAGAAAGTTCTTAAGGAGAAAGTATATAGCACTAAGTTGAATAGAAGTCAATGTAGTCGGGCACAGTGGTTCATGCCTTAATCTCAGCACTTTGGGTGCTGAGGCAGGTGGATCACCTGAGGTCAGGTGTTCGAGACCAGCCTGGCCAACATGGTGAAACCCTGTCTCTACTAAAAATACAAAAATTAGCTGGGCATGGTGCAGGTGCCTGTGTAATCCCAGCTACTCGGGAGGCAGAGGTAGGAGATTGAACCCAGGAGGCAGAGGTTGCAGTGAGTTGAGATTGCGCCACTGCACTCCAGCCTGGGTGACAAGAGCAAAACTCCATCTCAAAAAAAAGGGGGGTGGGGGAAGAAGTCAATGTAAAGTCTGTGGAGCCTCTATTTATGTATGTATTTTTACTGTGTTCTTAAAATGTCCCCTCAGCATGTGACTATGATGGGAGGCTGAACACAATGGAAGCATTCACTTCTAGAATTTTCTCTCTGTACAGACAAGGAAGAGGATACATATGTGGAAAGGACTGATGGCTCTTGTTCATTGTCAGGTTTGGCCCACATCCAGAGACCATAAATGTCACTCTTCTCTCACTGAGTGAAGAAAATCATGCACTTCAGAGGCAGAAAGGGCTTAGGACTTTCCGGTCAGGGATTCTCATTATAGGCTCTGCCATTTCATAACTTCGTAACCCCAGGCAGGATCTTCAGCTTTTCTCAGCCTCAGTTTCCTCATCTAGAAAGTGAGAGTGAGACTCCTACCAGATGAGGTTGTGGGGGATTCATGGGACAATGGAGCAAAGCCACTGGCACATAGTGGGTGATCCATAGGGTAGCTTCTGGACACTTGTACTACAGAAACAAACAAACAAAACAAAAAAGCTTCCACAGTTAGAGAATTTTCATTGGGAATTTTGACTTTCCTCTACAATTCAGTCTCCTGCTGTGGACTTGAAATGGTCAGTTGTGTTGAATACCTATTATCTAACTATTGGCACAGTATTAAGAAACTCAGAGATATTGACCAATGTCAGTGTTTCAGGACCCTTAACAGTGGGTGGGTTTCATGATCTCATGGTCAAGATGAGCTCATTTCTGCTCAGAAGATTAAATAATTGGCCCTGAAACTGGTTATCTATCAGCAGAAGCAAACTTTGAGGCCAGGTCCAGCTCACTCTTCCACGGTGGAGGCAAAACTCCTTCCAGTTCTGCCAGTGGCCAGAGGCCAGGAGTGAACCAGAACCAGCAACTGCAGGCCTGGAGGAGTTTAAGAAGGCTTTGGGTCTGTTCTCCAATGTTCATGCCAACCCAGAACAAACCTGATGACTTTTTATCACTCCTAGAGATTACCAGTCTTTTTCTATCTCAGGGGTATGTTATATTAAGTTATATCTGTAGTGGAGGGGGCCACAGGGCTGAGAACCTGTGTAGATCTTAAGGGAAAATATCCTTTCTTTGTTTGGCTTGAAGGATCTTGGGGAGGGTCTGGGATGTTGCTTCAGAGCTCTTGGAGTTGGTGGCAGGGTACACAGGTCAGGACCCGGGCCCCATCCTACATCCTACAATGAATGACACCACCCTCTTGGACATTTCTTAAACATGCCAAGCATGATCCCTGTCATGGGAATAGAAGTGCCATGAAGACAGGGATTTTTTTTTTCTCTTTTCTTTGTTGCTATTTCTTGACTCTGGAAGAGTTCCTAGCATAGAGAAGAAGCAGATAGGATGGAATAAGTAAATTAACCACAACTTCAGGGCAGTTTTTCTGACTGGTCCCTCTGTTTGGAACATTCTTACCCAGGAGTGTCTCCTGGCTTGATTCCTCTTTTTAGATCTAGGCTCAAAAGTCACCTCCACAGAAAGGCTGTTCCTGACCACCCCATCTAAAGCTCATTACCCTCGATCACTTTTCCCCTTCCCTTGCTTTAATAGTCTTCTGTAACTCATGTGTAATCATGTGCTCATCATCACATTCCCCACTGCTAAGTTCCATGAGGGCAGAGCACTCGTCTCTTGTACATCCATTGCTGTATCTCTGGCTCCTAGAACGGAATCTGGCATGAGTCAGTGCTCTGTAAATTAAATGGTAAGTGAGTGAGTGAATAAATGCACCATCCATGGGGAAAGCAGCACAGTGCTTCCTCATAGCAGTTCAGAGATAAGTGTTCCACCCGCCTAGATCTAGACCATCCTGTCTAACACTGTAAAGCCCTGTCTCTACTAAAAATGCAAAAAATTAGCTGGGCATGGTGTCATGCAACTGTAGTCCCAGCTACTCAGGAGCTTGAGGCAGGAGAATTGCTTGAACCCAGGAGGCAGAAGTTGCAGTGAGTCAAGATCTTGCCACTACACTCCAGCTTGGGCAACAGAGTGAGACTCTGTCTCAAAAAAAAAAAAAAAAAAAAAAAGGTAAATGTTAGTTTTATTGATGATGATGATGATGACATCCAAATGTCACTCTGAGGCTGTGGCACTGTGGATTGGCCTCTGACATCCTCAGTGCACATCCCAGTAGGTTGGTGAATGTAAAAGGCTTTCCTTCCACCCCACCTGCCATTCCTCCCTGCCACCATCAGACATGCTAAAGAACAGTGCTTTCATCAACTTCTGCTCCTCTTTTCCCTGGTTGTGGAATTGTGACAAGGCATTGGGAACAGTTCATCCTCTCTCCTCAGCTCTTAAAATAAAACTTTCAGCTCCTTTATACTAACATATACATGAAGAATGGTAGTCCCGTCCCTGTTTCCCACCCCCCTCCCAGCCACCTGATATCTCCCAGAATCTGGAACTTCCCGTCTATTCACTTTCATTCATGTTACCAAATGCCTAAGTGCCTCCACTTTGCCCCATTTTATTCCTACAGATACTCTTTCTGAAATCCAGCTCCAGTATTACCTTCCCTGCTATGCTCAAGCCCAGATCTTACAGCAGTTTCTGCCTCCTCTCTCCCGTTTTCCTTGTAGCTCTCTCCCCCTTCCTTTACAGCCCTTATCATGGGCACTGTGCTTAACCAGGCTTTTCTTCTCCAAGAATGAAGACATGAAGCTCATTTCTTCTCCAAAAATGCACTCTGCAAGGCAGGGGTCCTGCAGATAGGGGAGGGAATGGGTAGCTCTGACATGAGTCAGTAGGGGAGGTCCCTCAACCCTGCAGATTCAGCTGTCAGAACTTCTGGGTTCCAATCCTACCTCCCCTCTTACCATCTATGAGTCCCTGACAAGTGATTTAATCACAACATGTACCAGGTGTCCCACCTGAAAATGGGAATCCTAATTATTGCACCTCAACAAGCACCAAACACCACAGACCAATGGATAAAAATATAAAGAAGGATTCTGGAAAGAGAACTTGGGAAGGGTCAGGACCGGAAGTTGCTTTTTAGATAGTTTTTCCATTAATATATGGGGACTACTTTATGAGTTTATTTGGGACCAGACACAGAGAAACCAAGCAATGTTTGAATGTATTTCTGAAAAACATCCAGAATTTTATTATCTTTGTTAATTCAGCAGAAAGTTCTTCACGCTGAAATTATCACTCTGGCTCATTCAGCTCAAAGACTTACCACATCCAAGAAAAATAAAGCAAATTCCAAAACACAAAAGCAAAAATTACAAAATCTGTTTAAATATTTTGTTGCGCTCACTTAGCACAAAAGTTCCTATCTATTGGGGACTGTAGAGAGCTTTATAGCATACAGAGGGACTTACGACATGACATCTCTTAAGGGAATCCGTTCTTTTTTGACCTCATTAGCATGACGTGTCCTGAATCATTCTGAGGAAGAATGTGCAGAGAGAGCTCCACCTCTCTCCACAGAAGTCCAGGGCAGTCTTCCTGTGGTTCGCCACATCTGGGTCCTCCATACACTCGGGGAGCTTTGGTGATCACGGTCTGGGTCACTGCTGGGCTAGAGGGGGTAGTCTCTTTGTCCTTGATGTGCTCCCTGGGGGACATCTCTGTTTTCTCCTTCCTGGGCTTTGTGCTCCCAAGTAGAGTGGAACTCACTAGCTTAAGATTGGATTCCGGAAAATCCTCTCTGCAGACCCTGGTTTTCACAGCTGTCTTGGGATATCTACAGATGTCTTTCTGTGAGCGCAGATTCCGGGCAACTTGTTTCCAATAGACTCTCTGGTCCTTGAGCTTTAGGCACGAGGTTGGATTGCCAGCAAAGACACAGGAAAATTCATGGTCCAATCGAGTGCACTCGACCTTGAGCGAGATGCCCTCATCCTGCTCAGTCACAGCCCATCTGCAGCTGGCTTGGTCTTTGGTGACAAACTTGCCTCTGTTCCCAGGCCTGCTTCTCTGCTTAATCTGGGTGATGCCCAGAGTGTCCTTTTGTTCTGAGACTACTTTGCTGTGAAGTCCATTCTTCACTTTTTTTCCCCCCCCCTCCACCAAGAGCACCTGAGCCACCAGTAGGAGGAAGGAGAGCAGGGTGAGGCTACAGATCCTCATGGCTGCAACTGGGCGAGCACCTGTTTGACAAAAGGCAGGTGAGTGAGTGGCAGGCAGCAGTTCAGCTGTGCAGGACTACACACTGGCCTCCCTCCACCCTGACAGGTATCTGCCTGATTTCAGAGTAGAGCAAGAATGCTTCTGGCTCCTAGAGGCACTAGGCAAGCAGCTGTCTACTCACATTTCCACTTGTCTTGAGTTTTGAGTGTCACAAAAATACCACTCTTTGGAGCCTCACGAACTCTCTCATTTAGGCACTCATCAACTCCTGCACTCGCTCACTCCTCATTCTTCATTCACTCATTCAACAAGCAATAATTGAGCACCTACTCTATGCCGTGCACTAGAGTAGGTGTTGAAGATATCACCATGAACAAGAAACCTCAGGTTTGAGAGAGCTTAGAAGCCACTCTTTGAGAGAATTTAAATGGCATTGATTAGGGAATCTATCCCATCATCTCTGCCTCAACTTAATCGAAACAAGCTACTGCTCCAAACTCTCTTCCAGCTCCAAAGGGCTGGATTTCTATCTCACAACTCCATAAGGACACAAATGCCCAAAATGAGAAAGGATGTGGTAAGCATCATGGAAGGTGACGCTGACCCAGAGTTGAACATGCCTGGGGTTTGGGTGTGGTGGGTGGGGCTGTGGGGGGTGGGGGAGCTTTTTGGGAGGAAGTAAGAGCCAAAGGAAAGGCATGAGGTGGGGAGGTTGTTTGATTTGCCTGGGCAAAGTGAACCAGGGTGGAGAGAGGTGAATTTCAACCGGATAGTTCACACTACAAGATTGAAGACAAGGATCATGAAAAAATCACTGAATCAATAGGATGAACATCAGTGTCACACTGAACTGCACGGATCTAATCATGTGTACAATAAAAGCCCATGCTTAATAGCAGAAGAGAAGTCCATTTCTATATGACACCTCTTGTGTGCTAAGTACTGGTCCTGGGTTTGATTCCTACCTTGTTAAGTCCACGCAACAGCCCTTCTAGGTAACTGTTAGTATGTCGTCCCAGGTGACAGCTCTGAGTCTTAAGGCTGTCTTAAGAAAGATAAATAAATTGCTCAGGATCTCATAGTGGGCAAGTCACAAAGCTGGTATGGGTAGCCAGATTAATCTCCTATTCCTTTCTGTCACCCCCGGTTGATCCCTTTTGCTTTTCACATTTACTCTGCCCTTTAAAAACATTGGCAAAGAATAAGAAAAACAACTGTGAACGATGCCAATTTAGTTTGATATAATGCATGATGATAAGATGATTTATATTATTTGTGCTCCATTTAAAACAAAACACAGAGTTTTTATAAAAAGAGGCAGGCAGGCCCAGGAAATGGTCCTGATCTGATTTCTACCCTAGAAGTTGGCCTCCTTCTAGGGTTAACAAGAAGAAAGGCAATCACGAAAGGGCAGAGAACAGCAATAAATAGTGAAGAGGAGGCTACATATGCCCAAACCACACCCAGCCATTTCTCACAGCCCTGGGGCTCAGCCCCCAACCTGCCCATGATGGATGCAGGCCCAAGGAACTCCAGGCCCTCAGTGGAGTGAGAAGTTGTGGCATGTAATAAAGCTGTTAAAGGAGCAAGGCTCTTACCTTGTTCTGAGCACACAGATCCAGTGTGATCCCAGGAGTGAATTGCAGGCTGCAGCTGTCTCAGGTAGTGTGCAACAGGGTGGACTATTCAACAGGAGCCAGGCTGACTGGGTTTTTATAACATTTATCTTGACACCTTACTCACAGCTCCTCCCAGCCACGCCCCCTCTGAGGGAGCCCGTTCCTGTAGGGAAAGTGCTGGATGTAATCCAGTGAAAATGCGGGTTACCTGCGCCATTAAATGCTTCCTCTAGACTCTTCCCTGTTTACCCTGGGTAAAAAAAAAAAATGTAAAAATAGTACTTTTTTACTTAGTAATATGTAACTGGAGACATGCAATAGCTTGTCCAAGTTCACGGAGTCAGGAAAAGGGGGATCTCATAACTCGAATGTGAGATTCTCTACATCCATGGTCTGATCTCTTCCTGCCTGCCACTCTCAATAAATATTTGTTGAATGGGTGATTGAAGTTGCCGAAGTCTTCTTAGTGTCTGAGTTTCTTTTAGCATCTGAAGTTACTGCATAAACAGAGGATTTCCTAATTCTAGCAGTAGGGAAATTTATGTTAAAAATTCCCTCTTTACCAGCCTCTCAGAGCCTAGTAGAATCTGGGAATTTTTACTGGGCTAAGCTATTATCATAAAGTAGAGCAGAATCATTTTGCCTCATAGTAGGGTCTTAAGTGGTTATCTGAACTTTGCCAGGTGACACCGAATATTCCCCATGGGCTCCCAGGGCCCTTCTCCTTCATGTGACTCCCTTTCCAGTGTCTGCTTTGCTCTTTCCCTACTAGACTCAGTGGCACAGCATCAGAGCAGGCTGTGGGGCAGATGCCTCCTTGGCTCATCCTGCCATCCCAATCTCATTTCCAGGTACACACACCCAGACACATACACATAGACACTGACACACCTGCAAAGACATACACAAACACACACTGACACACACTCAAAGACACATGCTGAAACACACTCATAGACACACAGAGACTCACACACTGACACACAGACACATGCACAAACACATGTACTCATCGGCATACACAGAATCACACACACAGACACACACAACACTGACACATACACAGAGACACAGACACACACACACAAACACACACACATGCACACACACACACTGCAATCTGGCCACACTGAAACCCTGTCCCACCATTTGCAGACCCTCCATGCCCTTGCCCACTGCCTGCCTTTGCCTCTGCTGTTCCCTGCCCTTGGGATCCCCTTCCCGTCCCTCTCCGCCTGGCACACACCACCTCATCCTTCAAGGCCAGACTCCAATGCCAGCCCCTTTCTGTTGGCGTCATTGGCTCCTGATCCTCCTTACACCACCCATGCTGTTATGGATGTCCACGGGGAGAAATGCACACTTCCTCCAATGAGCTTATATTGTGCCAGGCACTGTGCTGAGGCTGTTTCCCCAAGCTTTCTTCACATCTCCATGAGCTTAGGAAATGAGCTCCTTTTCCAGTGGCTCTGGGGAGACTGCAGAGGACGTGGAGCCCCGGCCATGCAGTGCATAGCAGGTTCCAGTAGGTTCAGGCCCTTCTACCTCCCCCATGCTCCCAGGACCAAAGGGCTCTGTAACTCCTAGGGATGAGTACACAAAGGACCATTTCACAAGAGCCCTAGGCAGAGTCTGTCTCCTCAGGTCCTCATGGGACAGATGTGGAGCCAAGGCTTAGAGGGCCCAAGCACAGTGTCTGACACATAATTCGAGAAGAATTATCTGGAAGTCACTGCTATTATTCTAAACACAAATGAGGCAATGTACCCATACGTTGATAAATTGTGGAACTCTCCTCTCTCCGTCCCTTCATACCTTCCCTTTTTAATTTTTTAAAAAAAGTTTTAGAATACTTTTAGGTTTACAGAGAATCACAAAGATAGTTATCATTCCACTTCTCACCTGGGTTCCCTATTTATCTGTTACATTACTATGGTACATTGGTCACAACTAATTAACACATATTGATACATTATTATCAATTGAAGTCCATACTTTATTCAGATTTGCTTAGGATTTACCTATTGTTCTATATTTTTTATTATTATTGACAGACTTTATTTTTTGAGTAGTTTTAGGTTCATAGCACAATTGAGTGGAAAGTATCAAAAGTCCCACGCACCCCTCCCCACACGCAGGCAGTCTCCCCTACCTTCAACATCATGAACCAGAGTAGTACATTTGCTATCAGTAATAAACCTACATTAACATGTCATTATCACCCAATGCCCATCGTTTCAATTAGGTTCACTGTAAGTGCTGTACATTCTTTGGGTTTTGAGAAATGTAACATGACATGTTAATCTCAATTAATTAAGAAAGGTATAATGACAATACCCACTACTATGATACCAAACAGAATAGTTTAACTGCCCTAAAAATCCTCTGTGTTTTGCCTACTTACCACTCCGTCCCCTCAACCCCCGACAACTGCTGATCCTTTTACTGTCTCCATGGTTTTGTCTTTTTAAGAATGTCATATAGTTGGAATCTTACAGTATGTAGCCTTTTTATATTGATTTTTTAACTTAGTAATATGTGCTTAAGGTTTCTCTTTGTTTTTTATAACTTGATAGCACGTTTCTTTTAAGTGCTCATAAAATTCCAATGATTGAATATATCCAAGTTCCTTTATTTCACCTGCTACTAAAATTCCATTAATCAAATCTACCCAAGTTCATTTATTCATTCATTTAGGACATTTGGGATGCTTCTAAGTTTTGACAATGATGAATAGAGCTGCTATAAACATTTACCTGCAGGTTTTGTATAGACTTAAATTTTCAACTCCTAATGTTCTTTTTCTGTCCAGGATCCCAACATGACAGTGAGGAAAGAGACCCAAGAATCTAGGATCACCTCTCCCTTGACTTCCACACTGCATTTCAAGAGAAGAAAAGGCTGGCCAACCGGCACCTCCTAAATTACCTTCCTATAGATAGCAGGCATAGTATGGGGGAATTTTTCCGGACAGCACTGTTTTACTTAAACAAGATCAAACCCCCACCCCACGCCTACTCCATGGACCAAGACCCTTTCACGTGTAATTTATTTCTAAAACTATAAACCCAAGACCCTTTCACATGTAATATCTAGAGTTATAAGCCTATATAGAGGCAGAACTTCTCTTTGTTAGACGAGCTTGGCTGTTAGACAACTATGTCGCCTTGTTCGAGGACGAATAAATCACCTCTTCCTTCCTAGTTCGGTGTCCGAGAGGTCTGTTTCTCGTGGCTGCTCCTGCTTCAACACCATGTTGTATTTAGTGATCATGACTTTCTGGGTTCTTCTTGGCTATGACTGTTTCTCAGATGTTGCTTGTTTTTGATGACTATCACAGTTTGCAGAAGAATTGGTTAGGTGTTTTGAGAATGTTTCTTATTTGGAAACTGGTGTTTTCTGGTTGGATTAGGATCATGTTATTCTTCTCATTATTTGGGAGTGTGAAAGGAAGTCTGAACACAATTGGTAAAAACACACTGGTTAAGGCTGGTAATTGAATGCATGTCTGGTCATCAGTTGGGGATTTGAAATTCAAAAGCTGATTTTACTCTCATGCCTGTTACTCCCATGAAGCTTCTAGACCTAGAGGCCTGGTCCTATTTATGCAGTCACCAGAGATTATATGAATGGATGCAATTTGGTTCTGAGGTAAGCCTTAACTGTGCCAAACTTACCACCAAGCCGAAGTTGTCAAAACTCAACCCTTCCTTCAAAGGTTACATGATAAAAAGACACAGCAAATGCTGGGCTGCTGCACCAAAGTAATATTAATTCGTTGGGCAAATAATGTGCATTAAAATATTTATTATCAGAAAAAAAGGAAGTTAGTGAAACAAACATCAGTAAAATCTAATTCATCTGGTAAAAAGCATTAATCTTAGACCTACTCAAGAATATTTGCATTCCAAATTTAACGTGCTCATTCGTCATGAGATTTCAGGATTCTTGTTCAGGACAACAAAAGTTTTATTTCTTTAGAAAATGAAGAGATAGCTAAGTGTGGATTTTATTGTACTGGGTGTGATTGCGAGGTGAAAACCAACTCAGTTTATTTACCTTAGAAAGAATGTTGTTATGTCCAGGCGCGGTGGCTCACACCTATAATCCCAGCACTTAGGGAGGCCTAGGTGGGCAGGTCACAAGGTTAGGAGTTTGAGCCCAGCCTGGCCAATATGGTGAAACCCCATCTCTACTAAAAATACAAAAATTAGCTGGGCATGGTGGCATGCACCTGTAGTCCCAGCTATTCAGGGGGCTAAGGCAGAAGAATAGCTTGGACCCGGAAGGCGGAGGTTGCCGTGAGCCAACATCATGCCACTGCACTCTAGCCTGGGCAACAGAGCAAGACTGTCTCAAAAAAAAAAAAAAAAAAAAAAGAAAACAAAAAGAATGCTGTTATTAACCACATAATATTAACACATTTCTTAACTTTTATTTTAGGTTCAGAGGGTACATGTGCAGCTTTGTTACATGGGCAAATTGCATGTTGCTGAGGTTTGCTGTACAAATGATCTTGTCACTCAGGTAGTGAGCATAGGACCCAATAGGTAGTTTTTCAAACCTTGCTCCCCTCCCTTTCTCCCCCACTCTAGTAGTCTCCAGCTCTACTATTGACATCTTTATCTCCATGCTTACCTAATATTTAACTTTTTCTTATAAATTAGAACATGCAGTATTTGGTTTTCTATTCTTGTGTTAATTTGCCTAGGATAATAGCCTCCAGCTCCATCCATGTTACTGCAAAGGAAATGAGTCATTGTTTTTCACGGCTCCATAGATAGTATCCCATGGTGTATATGTTTCACATTTTCTTTTTTCAAATTACCATTGATGGGCATCCAGGTTGATTCCATGTTTTTGCTATTGTGAACAGTACCATAATGAACATACGAGTGCATGTGGGTTTTTTTTTAAAAGAATGATTTATTTTCATTAAGTAGCACATGTTAGTCACATTAGTAAGAGTGAAATATTTGTCAGTTGCTGATTGGATAGAATGAGTAATTTTGAGAAAAGTTGGGGAGCAGGAGCAGAAGGGCCCAGGGTCCCTGTCACAGCCCCCATGCAAAGCATAATCTATACCTTTCCCTCTTCTTTTTTTTCCTCATAAACTAAATCTTTAGAATAGGTTGTATTTCTAGATGGCTAAACTTTTCACTTTTCCCTTTTGGTCTCCTTTCAATACCAGTTTTTTGTTGCTGTGTTTGTTTTGCCACTGAGTGCTTACCTGACAAGCTCCTGGTGGTCCTGATGGCCTCTGCTGCTGGCAAAGACCTCCCTTTCTAAGGTGTCCCAAGTAACCTCAGAGGGCCCGGGAGCTACATTCAAGAAGGCAATCATGGCAGAGTTCTGATTTTGGGGCAACTGAGTTTTAAGAAGAAGCTCTTCTATTGAGAAATTGTGGTGTCAGGAGTGCCCAAGCACGTTGGCCAGGAGATTGACAAGCTTTCATAGGCTGAGGAACATCTTCAGGCATCTCAGGGAGAGCAAGATGGAAATTCTTACTCCTCTTTTCCTCTTTCATGAAGAATTGGATCTTCCTTCTCCAGGGATGTGATCCCTTGCACCCCACCAGGTCAAGGAATGAATCACAATAGCAGCAAGGCCAGAACAACAAAGAGATTTGCCCATATAGCAATATTTAAGGATTTGGGGAGTCATGGTTTGCCATGGAGAGATACCTTACACCTAACCACCAACCATTAGAGATGGGCCTGTCCAAATTTGGAATCAAATGGGTGAGTATCTTCAGAGGGTCCCAATGCTCAGGGGTCCAGCAGTCAATATCAGCCCCTGATGGACTGTTCAAGGAGGACCTCACTTGCCCAGGACTTTGTCTACCAGAGTAAGAGAAGATTTGTTACAAGAAGGGAGTTGTGCCTGGGCCTGAATGCCCAGCTCCTGAATGCTCTGGGGTGAGCCCTGTCTACGGTCTTGGCAGGCAGATCATCAGTCTGGGTGCCCTCAAAGCACTCTAGGGACAGGAGCCACACCCTGTTCCTTCTCTCTCCAGGAAGTCTTTACTGTGCTAATTAGCACAAATTGCCTGCTTAACTTCACATCTGCCTGGTCAATAGGTCTAATAAGGTATGCACTTGGGGTCCTCTCTCACTCCCAATGGTACTACCTGTGCAAAGCGAGATCTGCTGTCCTTCCCTCAGCACAATTTAGACTAGAAAACCGTGAAAGGACACAGCGGAGGTAGCACAAGGCAGGCAGTAGCAGCCAAAGCACAGGCACCTCACCAGCTGGCAGTGCCCTCCCAGGTAGAGCTTGCTGGTTGGCACAGTCAGTTAACAAGACAAGAGCAGCAGGAGGCACAGTCCTTATGGAACACTGAGTCACCTTGTTGGCTGCTCAACTGTCCCAAAATGTACCTGTGGGATTTTAACTCATGAAGGTGACTGAATGATGACACAGAAAGGCTGGTGCCATTGAAAAAAGAATGTATTACAGTTACCTCTTCCCCTTACCTCTGTATCTGCAGGTTTCACATTTGTGAATTCAATGAAACTGCAGATCAAAAATATTTAAAAAAATAAAAATAAAAAATACAACAATGAAAAATAATACAAATAAATAATACATTATAACAATGACTTACAGAGCACTTATTTTGCATTAGGTATTGTAAGTAATCTAGAGATGACTTAAAGTGTACAGGAAGATGTACATAGGTTATATAAAAATACTATGCCATTTTATAAGGGAGACTTAACATCTGCAAATTTTAATACCCATGGGGGTCCTGGAACTAATGCTCCTTCAATACCTAGGATGACTGTACTTACCTTTCCAAAGAGAAGAGGTGTGCCACAGCACGCAGGGCTTCAGCAGGGGAAACATGAGGTTTGGGTCAGTTGGTGAAAGCAGAAGCGAGGGAACACCGAGGCCAGAGCCTTTATCATCATTTCTGAGGGAAAGTTGAGGCTGGATGGAGAACACAGTTTAGGGCGTACTGTTCTGAATAATTCCAGCAGGCTCTGGGACATATGGTCTGGCTGTCTGGTCCTGTCTCTGGGTACATTTAGGGTAGGGGTAACACTGGTTTGGTATGTGAGGGTTAGATAAAGGGAATGGTTGACTTACATGTGACAGGCGTGATTCCAAATATACCGTATTATCTTTAGGAATTAGCTAACCCAGGGAGGGTCTGTCTCTCCCTGAATTTATAAGGCTCTCAAAGGTACCAAACAGCGTGAGCTGAAAAAATAAAAACACATGATGAATACAACCACCCAGTCAGAGAGATGAAGGAAACTGAATGTCACCATCATTCTTGGTTTTGTATCTCCTCAGCTTTTCTCTGCATTTGTGCTTTGTTTTGTCTGACTAATTTTCTCTCCTGTGTGGGAAACATGGGTGTCACCAGTTCCAAGCCAAGCTGCAGTGTGAAAAATCCCAGGGAGAGATACGATAGTTCGGTCTTGAGTCGCATTCCTGCCATTGGACTTGTCAACCATGGCCAAAGGGCAGGATTCTCTGATGGACAGCCCAGACCTCTGAAACAGCCAGCTGGGTCTAGAAGAGGAGCCACTGTTCTCAGAGAAGCAGAGCGCTGTTCCCAGAAGGGACAGAATCTATATGTAAATGTCTGGACTGGAAGAAAGCTATGGATAAGGTCGGCAAAGAGTTTTGCGGGGGAGCATTCAAGGTTTCACCTTAGGCTTCGTCCAGACCAGGGGCTGCCAATCTTCCCAAGGATGAGGATCCTTTTACAACATCCACACTCTGTGCAGACCTGCTCGTCACAGCACTCATTCATAAAGTGTGATTGAGAAACAGTGTGATGGTGAGGGTGACAGAAGCTTCCACTTGAGCTATTACTCCATGCAATTTGCATGGATAATCTCATGTAATCCTGATTTCAAGGGTATGGCTCCCTGCTACCTTCTGCTTGAGACACAGCTGCTGTCCTACACCTGGGCCTTAGAGAAAACTCCTAGTTACCATTGCACCCAGATATTCCCATCCTGCGTTGGTCCCCTCATGTAAGAAAGATAGAATTGAAAATGCACAGATTTCTCATACTAAATGGAAGTGGAACATTTCCCGGGGCAAGTCTGGTCTCATAGGTAATTCTCTTTACACAAGTAAGTTGAGACCTCACCTTTAGGGCCTTCTTGTCCCTCTCTTGATTACTCACAAGGTCAGCTTTTGACTATCTGGAGACCACTCCCAGGAAGTCCATGGGAATGCTGGGGCTTAGCTTACTGAAAACTAGAAGAGCTGGTGTCCACCTGGTGGCAGCAGCCATTTAGCCCCAGAGGCAACTCTGGAAGAGGTACTGCAGGGGGAGCCCATAACCCAATGAACTAAATGGAAAACCATCACCTTTGCCTTAATCAGTGCTTATAAGAACCAGACATGCCTTTTTCACCTATTATTGGGAACAGCCAGCAAGCTGCCTGGTTGGTGACAACTGATTGGTATATTAAGGATACTCCTCTATGGGGCAGCAAGCTATTGATAGTCACTACTGCAACCTCATGAGATATTTTTGTTGCCCTTTTGGATGCCATGGGAAGGATGTATCTAGGAAGTAACTAGCTTGTGTTTGATTTTACAGGCTCATAGGCAGAAGGGACTTGACTTGTCACAGATGAGACTTCAGACTATGGACTTTTGGGTTAATACCAAAATGAGTTAAGACTTTGGGGGACTGTTGGGAAGACATGATTTGTTTTGAAATTCAAGGACATGAGATTTGAGGGGATGGGGCAGAATATGGTTTGGTTACGTCCCCACTGAATCTCGACTTGAATTGTATCTTCCAGAATTCCCATGTGTTGTGAGAGGAACCCAGGGGAAGGTAATTGAATCATAGGGACTGGTCTTTCCCATGCTATTTCATGATAGTTAATAAGTCTCACAAAATCTGATGATTATATCAGGGGTTTCCATTTCTGTTTCTTCCCCCATTTTCTCTTACCACCACGAGGTATGAAGTGCATTTTGCCTCCTGCCATGATTCTGAGTCCTCCCCAGCCATGTGGAACTGTAAGTCCAATTAAACCTCTTTTTCTTCTCAGTCTCAGGTATGTCTTTATCAGCAGCATGGAAATGGACGAATACACTAGGCATAAGAATGACACAATGCACTTTGGGGACTCAGGAAAAAGGATGGGAAGGGGGGGTGAGGGATAAGAGAGTACAAATTGGGTTCATTGTATACTGCTTGGGAGATGGGTGCACCAGAATCTCACAAATCTAAGTTACTAAATAACTTATTCATGTAACCAATACCACCAGTTCCCCCAAAATGTATGGAAATAAGAAAATAAAAGCTAAAAAATCCTTGTTGTGTTTCTAATTACTAATATATAACATATTTTTGTGCCCCTACAGTGATTACAGTTAATAATCAGCACAGAGGAACTCTTAAAGAACATATTTTGCCTCTAGATCAAGTCTAATGCCATTCTGTAGGCAGCTGGGAGGTTTTGTAGCTGTTCCTTAAATAACATATTTGTTACCTACTGGGCCCTCTAGCTCTGGTGGCCAGCATCACTGTCTCAACCCATTATTGGACTGGAGATGGTAATCCTGCCACTAACACAATAGGCTCAAAAGTAAAACGGAGAGTAAAATGGCCTATGGAGACTGTGGTCCCTCTCAGCAGTTGATCTCTCTAAAGGTGACAAGGATCCTTAGCTTTGGGGGTAAGACCTGCTCTTGTCTGGCAAATGCAATATATTGGTCCTCTGCTGTCACCTGGTGGCCGCCACTGGCATGCAGTGGTAATTGACAACTATCATCATGGAGTTGCCATTCTGTGAAGCTGGCAGATTCTGGCCACACCATGGTGGCACTGGAGACTGTTCTCTGCCTTGCTTAGTATCTGGTTCACTTGTAGCTAGTTGATGCCACACTGTTCACAGCAATGGGGACCCCAGTAGTGGCCTAATGGACAAAACATTCAATGCACATCTCATGTCCTTGGTCTCAGGTTGGTGGCATTTTTAAGTGGTGGGATAGGCTTTGGAAGATGTGACTGAGAAAATTGTTAGTCAGATGATGTTATCTGCACTGTGGCCTACACGTCTTTAGCAGACAGTGTGAGCATTACATGCAGCTGCTTCTCAGAGGAAACATTCCCTTTGGAGGAGGTGTTTGGAGAAAATCAGGACAGAAGACGCAGAGATTCAGGGAGATTGGTTCTCTGTGTCTGTGATTTCACCATGAAATCTCTCAACCACTGCTTTTGTTTTTTGGTTTTTTTTGTTTGTTTGTTTAAATTGACCCTACCGCCTGGGAAACCTCACTGGTTTCATCATTAGGTGACACCATCAGTGACAACACAAAGAGGTGACTTTAATCTGTTGCTTCTACTGCCACCTGGTTTGGGTTTTTGAATATGGAAGATCATATGATTAATTGCTAGAATTTGTAAACCCTAATAAACGTTTTCAGTGGCCCAGTTCTACTACTGTACCCAGCCCTCATGATTGGTGACCATCAATGGGGAAGGCCTGGGTGTGGGCGAGTAATTGATTAATAAAGATGGATACAGCAGTTACTGAATTAGAACAAACAGATTATGTCACTGTTGAAGGAAAGGAGCACCCCCAGTACTAGGGAGAAATCACCTTTTACATTTCAGTATATAAACCAACTTCAGTTTATTTTTTGTGTAAAGTAATAGTAGATACTCATATTTTTCTTATGGATATGCTGTTATTTCAGTACCTTTTGGTGAAACGACTTCCCTTTTTTAAAATTTCTCTTTAAAATTCAAATAAAATACGTATATCGTAAATATGCCATCTTAACCATTTTAAGTGAACAGTTCAGTAGTATTATTTACATTTGTTATGCAACCATCACTGGTATTCATTTCAAGAACTCTTTTAATCTTCTAAAATGAAACCTCTGTAAACATTAAACTTTAACTTCCCATTCTCACCTCACCATAGTCCCTGGCAACCAACATTCTACTTTGGCTCTGTGATTTTTGGCTTGTCTAGGTACCTCATATCAGTGGAATCATGCAGTATTTGTCTTTTGTGACTGGCTTATTTTGTCTAACATAATGTCCTCATGGTTTGTCCACATTGTAGCATATGTCAGAATTATCTGCCTTTAAGGCTTAATAATATTTCATTGTGTGTATATATCATATTTTGCTTATCAGTTCATTCATCAATGGACATTTGGGTGGCTTCCACATTTTACCTACTGTAAATAATGTTGCTATAAACATGACTTTACTAATGTCCTGCTCTCAATTCTTTTGAGTATATGCACACATAAAATTGCTGAATCATATAGTAGTTCTTTCTTTAACTTTTTGAGGAACTACCATATTTTTTCATAATGGCTATACCATTTTACCTCCCTAGCAAGAGTGCACAAGGGTCCCAATTTTTTCACATGTTTGACAACTCTTGTAATTTTTCTATTTTTTTACAGCAGCCATCCTAATGGTTGTGAGGTGGTATCTTGCCATGGCTTTGATTGTCTTAATAATCAGTGATGTTGAACATTTTTCATGTTCTTATTGGTCATTTATATATCTTCTTTGGAGAAATGTCTGCATAAGTCTTTTACCCATTTCAGAATCATATTGTTTGGTTTTCATTGCTGTTGTGGAGTTGTCTTTATATTCTGGATATTAATTCCTTATGAAATCTATGATTTTGAAATAGTTTCTCCTATTCTATGGGTTTCTTTTTTACTCTGTTGATAGTGTCTTTTGATACACAAAGGTTTTAAAATTTCATAATAAAGTTCAATTTCTTAGTTATTATTTTTGTTACCTGTGGCTTTTGGTGTCATATTTAAGAAATCATTGGCAAATCCAGTGTTATGAAGCTTATGCTCTATGTTTTCTTCTAAGAGTTTTAAAGGTTTAGCTTTTACATTTCGGTGGTTGACCTATTTAATGTTAGTTTTTGTATGTGGTGCTTGAGAATAGGCTGACTTCATTCTTTTTGTATTGGTATATCCAGTTTCTGTAGCATGTATTATTGAAAAGAGCACATTTTCCCCATTGAACAGTCTTGGCACCCTTGTTGAAAATCATTTCATCATATGTGCAAGGCTGTGTCTCTGGGCTTTTTATTTGATTCCCTTGGTCTATATATCTGCTTTATGCCACAACCACGGGTTTTTGCTCACTATAGTTTTGTACTAAGTTTTGAAATGAGGAAGTATAAGTCCTCCAGCTTTTTTTTTCTTTTCAAGATTGTTTTGGGTATTTGGAATTCCTTGAGATTCCATATGAATTTTACCATTTCTGCAAAAGAAGGACATAGGTTATTGGGATTTTGAAAGAGACTGAACCAAATCTATAGATTGTTTAGGGTAGCATTGATGTATTAACAAGATTAAGACTTCCATGCCATAAATATGGAATATCTTTTATTACGTCTTCTTTAACATCTTTTAGCAATGTTTTCTAGTTTTCACTCTACAAGTATTTCACTGGCTTAATACATTAACTCATTTAGTATTTTATTTTTTATGCAATTGTATGTAGAATTCTTTTAATTTTATTTTAGATTGTTCATAGTTTGTGTAGAGAAGTGCCACTAGTTTTGTGTGTGTGTATGTGTGTGTGTTTATGAGTGTTCTGCAGCTTTTGTTGAATTCATTTATTGCCTCTCAGAGTATTTTTGTGAAATCTTTAGGATATTTCTACATGTAATCATCATCCGCAAACAGAGATAGTTTTGCTTCTACCTTTTCATTTTGGATAGCTTGTGTTTCTTTTTCTTATCTAATTGCTCCAAATAGAATTTTTACTACTGTATTGAATAGAAGTAGTAAAAAGAGGCATTGTAAGCTTGTCCCTGATTATACAGGAAAAGCTTTCATTGTTTGATAATTTCATATGATATCTGCTGCGTGTTTTACACAGATGGATTTTTTTTTATGTTAAGGTACTTACTTTAATTTTTTAAATGGATTTTATCATGAATTTTTATTTTTCTCAAATGTTTTCTCTGTATCTGTTGAAATTAGCATGTGAGCTTTTTCCTTCATTCAGTTAATGTGTTGTATTATACTGATTGGTTTTCATATGTCAAACCATCCTTGACTTCTAGAAATAAGTCCAAGTTGGTCATGGTGTGTAATCCTTTTAATGTGTTGTTGAACCCAGTTTGTTAGCAATTTGCTGATGATTTTCCATCATTATTCCTAATAATTTTAATTTTTTCATATCTTTTCTGGCTTTCATATTAAGGCAACGCTAGCCTCATACAATGAGGCAGAATATGTTCTGTTTTCTCCAATTATTTGAAAAATTTGAGAGGGATTTGTGTTAAATCTTTTTAAATGTTTTGCACAATTCACCTGGACATCAGATCCAGGGCTTTTCTTTGTCAAGAAAGTTTTTATTATTATTATTACTCTTTCTATCTCTTTAGTATAGAAAGATATATTCAGGTGGTCTATTTCTTTGTGATTCAGTCTTGGAAGCTTTTGCTTTTCTAGGAATTTAAGATTTCTCTAATTTGTTAGTGTATAATTGCTCATTTTGCTCTCCATAATCCTTTTTATTTCTATGGAATTGAAGGTGGAATGCCCCACTGTATTTTCTGATTTTAGTAATTGAGCCATCTCTCTTTTTGTCTTTTTCCACCTAGCTAAAGGTTTGTCAATTATGTTGATTATTTCACAGAACCAACTTTTGATTTCAGGGATATTTTTTCTATTATTTTCTTTTTGTTTGTTTGTTCATTTTGTTT
Source organism: Ateles fusciceps (assembly GCA_036589455.1). Lineage (NCBI taxonomy): Eukaryota > Metazoa > Chordata > Mammalia > Primates > Atelidae > Ateles > Ateles fusciceps. The sequence goes on from JAZHEH010000051.1 coordinate 125,528, forward strand.
TGTTTTTCTGAGACAGGATCTCACTCTGTCACCCTGGCTGGAGTCTGGTGGTGTGATCATGCTTCACTGCAGCCTCGACTTCCCAGGTTTAAGCAATTCTCCCACCTCAGCCCCTGAGTAACTGGAACTACAGGTGCACACCACAGTGCCTAGCTAATTTTTTTGTATTATTATTATTAGCAGTAGTAGTAGTAATAGTGAAGATGGGGTTTCACCATGTTGCCCAGGCTGGTCTCAAACTCTTGGAATCAGGTGATTCATCTACTTCAGCCTCCCAAAGTGCTGGGATTACAGGCATGAACCACCGCACCTAGTGTGTTTTCTATTTCATTTATTTCATCCCTAATCTTTACTGTTTCCTTCCATTTTGCTACCTTTGAGCTTTGAGTTTTTGGTTGTATTTTAATTAAAAGTTAGGTTGCTAATTTGAAATCTTTCTTTTTTAATCTAAGAGTCTATAGCTATAAATTTTCCTCCTAGTGCTACTTTTAATAAGTACCGTAAATTTTGGTACGTTGTGTTTTCATTTTTATGTGTCCATATTTTTAAATTTTCCTTAATCTCTTTGGTTGTTATTTGCATAGAATATATATATATATATATATATGCATAGTTTTTTCATTTTTGAACTATTTGTGTCTATGAATCTAAAGTCAGTCTCCATAGATAGCATATTTGGGTCATGGATTTTTCTAATCTGTTCGACCAAACTCTGTTCTTTGCAAAGTTTAATCCATTACATTTAAAGCAATTACTGATAATAAGAAACTTAGTTCTGTCATTTTCCTATCTGTTTTACATATGCCTTTTCACATAGTGTTTTTTTGGCCCTAATTTCCTTTATTACAGTCTTCTTTTGTGTTTACTTGATTTACTGTAGTAAAATCTTTTAATTCTCTTTTTATTTTGTGGATATTCTAAAGCTATTTTTGTTGTGATTACTACAGAGATTTCATTAACCTCCTAAAGTCATAATACTCATTTAAATTTGTACCATCTTACTTTAAATTGCATACAAATATTTCTACTCCTTAATTGTGTCCCCATCACTTTCAGTTGTTGATATCACTTTATATACATTGTGTGTCCTAAAACTTAAACTAATAACTGTTTTTAAATGCATTAGTTTCTTATATTATGGAGCAAACAAGATGTGGAGTTTTATCACTGAAAGTGACAATAATACTAGTTTTTAGACTAATGATCATATTTAAGCATCTTAGTCTCTGAAATCATGTAGAAAATCATAAATGGAGTTAGAAATGGTCAAAACAGTAATGCTAGCTTTTATAATTGCCCATGCATTTATCTTTACTGAGATACTGCGGTATTGATAATGGGTATTGAAATTTTCAACTATTATTGTAAAAACTATCAATTTCTTCTTTTAATTATGTCAATTTTTGCTTCATATATTTTGATGGTCTATTATTAAGTGAATAAAAGTTTATAACTAATATATTCTTCTTGCATTAATCTTATTAATAGATACTATTCTTTTTGCTGCTTGTAAACTCTATTGACTTAAAGTCTGTTTTATTTGATGTTAGTATAGCCTTCTCTACTCTCTTTTGGTTACTATTTTCATGAAATATCATTTCCATCCTTTAACTTTTGACCCATTTGTACCTTTGGATCTGAAATGATTCTCTGTAGACAGCATATAGTTGGATCATGTGTTTTATTTATTCTGCTAATCTGTGTGTTTTGTTTGGAGAATTTGATACATTTACATTTAAAGTAATTACTAACATGTCTCTTTCCTGTGATACTAAAAAATAAAATAAAATAAAAATAATCACTAATTTTGTTATTTTGCTGTTTGTTTTTTGTAAGCTTTTTGTTTTCATTTTCTGCACTACTTTCTTCTTTTTTGATTCATTAATTTTATGATAGTGAAATATTATAATTCCTTCTCATTTCCTTTTGTGTATATATCTATATTTTTGTGGTTACCCTGGGAATTTCATTTAACATTCTAAAGTTATAATGCTTCAATTTGAATTTATATCACATTAACTTCAATAACAAAGTAGTCTGCTTTTTTTTACAGCTCTATTCCCATCCTTTTCATTCACTTGTTGACATAATAAAATTACATTTCTGTACATTGCATTTCAAAAACATAAATTAATGATCATTTTTTAAAATGCATTACTCTCTTAAATTACATAGAAAACAAAAAGTAGAGTTACAAATGGTGGTTATAATAGCACTAACTTTTATAACTGCCCATGAATTTACCTTTACTAAGATATTTACTTATTATCAAGTGTCCTTTCATTTCAACAGGACTCTGTTTACCATTTCTTGAAAGGTTGGTTTATTGGTAAAAAAAACTTCCTCAGCTTTGTGCATCTAGGAATGTCATGTTCTCTCCCTCACTTTTGAAGGACAGCTTTGCCAGATATAGGATTCTTGTTTTACTTTTCTTTTTAATCACTTTGAATAAATTATCACTGGTTAATGCCTTCTGGATTCGAAGTTCCGGATGAGAAATCTGCTAAAAATCTTATTGAGGGTCCTTTGTATGCAGCAGGTCACTGCTGTCTTGCTGCTTTCAAGATTCTCTCCTTGCCTTTCAATAGTTTAATTATTACGTGTCTTGGCGTAGGTCTCTTTGAATTCATTCTACTTGGAGTTTGTTGAACTTACTGGATGTTAGTATTTATGTCTTTCATCAGATTTGGAGAGTTTTCAGCCATTGTTTTGTCAAATAATCTCTCTTCCCTTTTTTCTCTCTCTTCTCCTTCTGGGATTCCCACAGTGGATATGTTGGTCCACTTTGTGGTGTCTTTCAGGTCCCTTAGGCTCTGTTCACTTTTCTTTAATCTTTTTTATTTCTGTTCTTCAGACTCAATAATTTCAATTGTCCTATTTCCAAGTTTGCACATTCTGTCTTCTCCCTACTTCAAATCTGCTTTGGAATTCATCCATTGAATTTTCCATTTTAGTTATTGTACTTTATAACTCCATAATTTTTTTCATTTTAGCCTGGATTTTCTATCTTTTTATTGATATTTTCATTTTATTTATCCATCATTTCTTGACTTCTCCGCAACCTCCTTTAGTTATTGAAAATCTTCAAGAGAGTTGTTTTAAAGTATTTCTCTAGTACATTCACCATCTATCTTTCTCTGGTACATCAGGGACATTTTCTGTTGGCTACTTTTTTCTTTCAAGTGACTACACTTTCCTGTTTTTTCATATGCCTTATGATTTTTTGTTGAAAGTGGGACAATTAATAATGCGGGAACTCTGGAAATCATGTCCTTCCCTTCCACCGGGATTTGCCATTTTTGTTTTGATTTTGATTTTTGAGGTTATCTCCACACTGAAGATTAGCCTGAGATATAAACTTAAGGATATCTCAGATCTTTTTAAGAGACTACAGCTTTCTATGGGAATGTACAGTGATGTTCTAATTTCCCCACATATGTAGTGGCTTGTGACTGTCTTAGATTTTAATAGTAATTAAATATTTTTAAATTCCCTGCAAGTCACTTCAGTTGGAGGGAGGGAGCTTGCAACAATATTTGCCCACCTTGTGTCTGCACCTCTGTGATCAGACACAGCAATCAGTAATGAGGACACAGATTCCTGATATTTATAAATTATGGTCATTACTGCTCATCCTGGCTCCAAAAATCTGCATACAAGCTGCTTCAGAAACACATGTTTGGCTGCCTGCCATAGGGCTGAAATTGGGGGCTGGGTAACTACTACAGAGCTAAAAGTTGAAATTGACCCAAATTAACTGCAACTAACCATCCATGCCTTCCCCTGGAAGTTGCAATCCTTCAATAGACTCCAGAGTTCTAAAATAGTGACATCAGGTAGATTCTGCCACTGCAATTTTTATCTAAGTGGGGAGTTAGATTTATATTTCTTAATCCATCATCTTCTACTTTTTTTAAAAAAATAAATTTTGAATGGAGACAATTCTTCCTGACATCTCGTGGAATGATTGGCTTGCCTTTGCTTAAACTTTCCGGTAGCAAGACATTTACTCCCTCACAAACTAATTATGTGCTATTTATAGGAAGCCTGCTATTGTAAGTGCCTAAGGGATTCACCTTGCTTGCTGCCTAGACAGAGCCAATTCATCAAGACAAGGGGAACTGCAATAGAGAAAGAGTAATTCATGCAGAGCCGGCTGTGCCGGAGACTGGAGTTTTATTATTACTCAAATTAGTCATCCTGAGCATTCAGGGAGTAAAGTTTTTGTTGTTGTTGTTTTGTTTTGTTTTTTTGAGACAGTCTCTGTCACCCAGGCTGCAGTGCAGTGGCATGATCTCAGCTCACTGCAACCTCTGCCTCCTGGGTTTAAGCAATTCCCTGCCTCAGCCTCCTGAGTAGCTGAGATTACAGGCACACGCCACCATGCCCAGCTAATTTTTGTATTTTTAGTAGAGATGGGGTTTCATCATCTTGACCAGGCTGGTCTTGAACTCCTGATCTTGGAATCTACTCTCCTCGTCCTCTCAAAGGGGAGCAGAGTTTTAAGGATAGCTTGGTAGATGGGAGGAAGCCAGTGAGCCAGGAGTGCTGATTGGTCGGGGAGGAAATCATAGGGAGTTGAAGCTGTCTTCTTGTGCTGAGTCAGTTCCTGGGCTGGGGGCCACAAAATCAGATGAGCCAGTTTATTGATCTGGGTGTTGCCAGCTGATCCAGCAAGTGCAGGGTCTGCAAAATATCTCAAGCACTGATCTTAGGAGCAGTTTAGGGAGGGTCAGAATCTTGTAGCCTCCAGCTGCATGACTCCTAAAAAATTATTTCTAAACCTATGGCTAATGTTAGTCCTACAAAGGCAATGTAGTCCCCAGGTAAAAAAGAGGTCTCCTTTAAGAAAGGGATGTTACCATCTTTGCTTAAACTGTAAACTAAGTTTCTCCCAAAGTTAGTTCAGCCTACCCCCAGAATGAACAAAGACAGCTTGGAGGTCAGAAGCAAGATGGAGTCAGTTACGTTAGATCTCTTTCACTGTCTCAGTCATAATTTTGCAAAGACAGTTTAAATTCCTCTGGGTTTTATAACATCTTAATCTTAAGGTGTAGGCTATGAAGATGGAAAAAGATCATCAATCACTCTGGCTTCTTCCTACCGACAGGGGACATAGTGGGAGGGAGAGTGAACCCCAAGTTTTGAAGACTGGAACTGCTTTGCCACTGTCACCTTGCTCATGCAGGCCTGGCTGGGCTTTCAAGGCTTGCACTGTAAAACATTAGTACTTTTATCTATCGTTTTACTACCGTATTAAGTGAACAGCCTACTATAAGGTAAATAATAAGTCTTAGGATGAGGAGTACAATTCCCAATTTTAAAGGAAAAGATTTGGGCCAGGCGCAGTGGCTCACACCTGTAATCCCGGCACTTTGGGAGGCTGAGGCTGGTGGATTATGAGGTCAGAAAGTCAAGACCAGCCTGGCCAATATGATTAAACCTTGTATCTACAAAAAATATAAAAAATTAGCTGGGCGTAGTGGTGGGCACCTGTAGTCGCAGCGACTCGGGAGGCTGAGGCAGAAGAATAGCTTCAACCAGGAAGGCGGAGGTTGCAGTGAGCCAAGATCACGCCACTGCACTCCAGCCCGGGTGACAGAGACTGTCTCAAAAAAATAAAAACAAAAACAAAAACAAAAGCCAAGATTTGAAAGCATTAGTTTCGGGACTTCTAACCCACAAATCCAAGATTTTAGGATTTAGTCCAAATTGCAGAAAAAAACTCAAGAACAGCTAACAACAGTGTGCTATAGTTTTTCTTTTGAAGGATGATTTTTCTCTCTCCAGTCCCTGTTTTTATTAAAAAACAAATCATAATAGAACTGATTTGGAACTTAAGACATGGCCCTTGAGCACATGTTTGAGGTCTCATGAGGGGGAAGAGGAATGAGATAACTGCTTGCTTAAAGGAGGGCAGTGATGTTGGGGGCGTTACTCACTCTTACCTAGGGAAACGGTGTCAGAGACATTCAAAGCAGAGTGACTCCATCTTGAATAGGGGCTGGGTAAAACAAGGCTGAGACCTACTGGCTGAGGTTAAGGCATTCGTAGTCATAAGATGAGACAGGAGGTCGGACAAGATACAGGTTGCAAAGACCTTGCTGGTAAAACAGGCTGCAGTTAGGAAGCTGGCCAAAACCCACCAAAACCAAGATGGTGACGAGAGTGACCTCTGGAAGTCCTCGCTGCTCATCATATGCTAATTAAAATGCATTCGCATGCTGAAAAACACTCCCACCGGTGCCATGACAGTTTGCAGACACTATGGCAGTATCACAATGTTACCCTATACGGTCTAAAAGGGGAGGGACCCTCAGTTCCAGGAATTGCCCACCCCTTTCCTGGGACACTCATGAATAATCCACTCCTTGTTTAGCATATAATCAAAAAATAACTACGTGTCCTTAATCAAACAGCCCACACCACTGCTCTGTATATGGAATAGCCATTCTTTTGTTTCTTTACTTCTCTAATAAACTTGCTTTCATTGTGCTCTGTCAACTTACCCTGAATTCTTTTTTGCACAAGATCCAAGAACCCTCTGTTGGGGTCCGGATCAGGAACTGTTCCGCTAACAGCAGTACTCAGGAAAGGCACGGGAGGTGCAGGAGCTCCCTGTGCAGGGAAGATAAGGGTGGAGACAAGCATTTCCCACTGAAGGTGAGCTTTGGGCCTGCTGATTGGACCTATGAAACACCCCTGCAAAAGCAACTCTCAGGACCCACTCCACCTTGTCCCTTAGTTTGTGCAGCAGTTATATAGGCACAGAGTGTTTTGCCTAACAACCCATAGTCTGAAATCCGGCTGAGACCACAATTCTTGGGCAAAAACTTCTTTCGGAAAAGTTTCAGGGCCTCTCCTTTTAGGATGACTAAAAATATTGCTTGGCCAACGTTACTGTGCATAGAACACATGGAAATGTTAAAATACACATTCCTGTGCCTCACTCCAGATACTCTGCTTCAGTTTGTCTGAGGTGGGGCCTGAGAATTAGCTTTTTTTTTTTTTTTTTTTTTTTTTTGGGCCGGAGTCCTGCTCTGTTGCCCAGGCTGGAGTGGATTAGCTCTATCTCAGCTCACTGCAAACTCTGCCTTCTTGGTTCAAGTGATTCTCCTGACTCAGCCTTCTGAGTAGCTAGGATTATAGCAGTCTGCCACCATGCCCAACTAATTTTTGTATTTTTAGTAGAGACAGCGTTTCACAATGTTGGCCAGGGTGGTCTCAAACTCTTGGCCTAAGGTGATCTGCCCGCCTCAGCCTCCCAGAGTGCTGGGATTACAGGTGTGAGCCACCACACCCCACTGAGAATTAGCATTACTAAAGTTCCCCAAGAGAAGGAGATGCCTCTGGGACACCTGTCACCCTTTGGGTAGCACAGATTTGAATTGTGTTTCATCATTAAAATCACTGGTCAGTTATATGGTGATCTTATTTTAAAATGTTGGTGAAAAATGATCTGTGACAAATCCCAGCCTATCCTGTGATGTTTATAAATTGAAAGCCATGAGCTTTAGAATTGGGTGGACCTGGATTTCTCTGCTGTCCTGACTCTTACAAGCTGTGTACAACTCACCTCTCCAGGCTTTGAAGTCCCTCAGTTTTTTAATTGGGAATAAAATTACTTACCTTTTAGGGATGTGGTGAGAATTATATGAGGGGGCAAGTGAAAGGCACAGAGCCCTTATAAGAAATAGACTTGGTATGTCACAGTAGATGCTTGATGTATATATTTTAGAAACTCCTCCCCAGTAAATGTCCCCTGACCCCTCCCACCCACAGTCTTCTGTGTCACCTCATACACTCATCAATGTGCTGCCTTGGTTTTCACTACTTCACTGTATTTCTAAGATGTGAAACCTAGTCAGTTTCAGTTAGCTCATCTCTCCCCTATCCAATGTCTTGCACGGTGCTTGGGACATAGCTGATGATGAATAAATATTTGTTAGTTGTGTGAACTACATATAGAGGCCATATTAGTAGTCTTCAACCCAGGTTACACATAGAATTGCCTGGAAGTTACCTGGGATACACCCCAGAGTTTCTAATTCAATTAATCAAGGGTAGTGTTTCTTAACCTTGGCTGCGTATTAGAGTAACTGGAGAAATGTAAAATTGCACATGCTCAGGCTCCATCCCTGGCCAGTTACTCCACAACCACTGGGGCTGGCACCCAAGCACTAGTGTTTTTGAAAAGTTGCCCCAGGTGACTTCATTATGCAGCTGGGATTGGGCACTACTGGGCTAGATGGGGAAACAATTTAAGCACATGAAGAGTGGACTATTGGGCAGGGCGTGGTGGCTCACACCTGTAATCCCAACACTTTGGGTGGCTGAGGTGGGCAGATCACTTGAGGTCAGGAGTTCGAGACCAGCCTGGCCAACATGGTGAAACCCTGTCTCTACTAAAAATCCAAAAATTAGCCAGGTGTGGTGGCATATGCCTGTAATCCCAGCTACTCAGGAGGCTAAAGCAGGAGAATCACTTGAACCCACGAGGCAGAGGTTGCAGTGAGCCAAGATTGTGCCACAGCACTCCAGCCTGTGTGGCAAAGTGAGATTCTGTCTCAAAAAAAGAAGAGTGGACTATTAATGTGTTCTTAGGTCAGACAAATACGAAATTAGGAAGGGAGTGAGTCACTTTTTGCGTATGTCTAATAAAATCTAATTTTTGTCCTTTCCAACTCTGTTGATTTAATTTAATTGCTGAGTGTACAGGGTTGTTCTCTTCCAGGTCCACTTCTCTATCCTTCTGGCTAGGTGCTGTTGCTGTAGGGTGGCTGTGCTGGGTTGAATAGTACAGCCAAAAATTTATGTCCATCTGGAATCTGTGAACACGATCTTATTTGGAAATAGGGTGTTTGTAGACACAACGGAGTTAAGACAAGGTCAGTCTTGATTAGGATGGGCCCTAATCCAATGGCTGGTGCCCTTATAAGGAGAGGGAAATTTGGACAGACACATAAGGGAAAACTTCATGTGAAGACAGAGACAGGGATCAGAGTGATGTGTCTGTAAGCCAGGGAATGTCAAGGATTCCAGTAACTTTAAGAAACTGGGAGAGAGGCATTTAACAGATTTTCCCTCAGGCCCTCCAGGAGAAACTAACTTTGGCAACACCTTGAGGCACTTCTTACCTCCGTAACAGTGAGAGAACACATTTCTGTTGCTTTAAGTCACCTAGTCTGTGTAATGCATGATGGCAGCCTGAATAAAATAACAGTGACTTAATGGATATCCATGATCTCTATAGCATCTAGGTGTCGAGTTTAAGAAGATTAAAGTCGTATTTCTGAAATCATTCCTTTATTTTGCACACACATAGCTGCTATTCACTGAACTTTCTTTAACTACAAGTTCATGCAAAGAAATGTGAGAAATTCACGTCTTGCTCAGAAGGCTGAACTGGAAATTCATGAATGTGTTACATATTTAAACTTTCGTAGAACTCTCAGATCAACAAAGCAAAGCTTCTACAGATAGAAAGTAGATGTGTATGCTTGTCACTCTTGGGCCCGTCAGCTCCTTCCAGAAAGGAAGGTTTCTTTTCCAAACTTCCGGCAGAAAGAGACGCTGCAGATCAAGAATTTGGGCAGGTGTATCTGATTAGAAACTCCCTTCATCCAGTGTGAAAACGTTGACCTGAAAGCAGCATAATATAAAAAGAGGTTGTTCTCTGTCAGGGAGAAGTCAGCTCTAAAAATAAAAATAAAATAAAAAAAGCAAGGGATGTGAAAAATTCTTTGTTAGTTTTTATGGGCTGAGTGGTGTCCCTTCCAAAACCTAAAAACCTTAAATTGAAGGCCTAACCACCAGTACCTCAGAGAGTGTTTGTATTTAAAGATAGGCGTCATTAAAGAGGTGGTTTAGGTTAAATGGAGTTGTTAGGGTAGGACTTTATCCAGTATGACTGGTGTCCTAACAAAAGAGATGAGGACACAGATCCACACGAAGGAGTGCCAGCGAGAAGGCTGCCGTCTGTGAGCCAAGGAGGGAGTCCTCAAAAGACACCGATCCTGCTGACACCTTGATCTTGAACTTTCAGTCTTCAGACTTGTGAGAAAACATATTTCTGCTGTTGTTTAAACCACCTAGTCTGTGGTATTTTGCTATGGCAGCCCTAGCAAGCTAATCCAGTAGTCCTATGCAGCTTGTCTGCAGGATCAAGATATTGTTTCCAGCTTTAGCCCCCTGTATGCATCTGCATACAAGCTGTGTATTTGTCTGTATAAATATGCATAGATGGATGTCTAAAAGGGTACTGTTCTAACTGTTCACATTGTTTAGCTCTTTGTGGTGGGATTATGGATGAGGTTTGAAAATTCTTTGTATTTTTCTGTTGTGTTTCAATTTTTGAAATGATTTGTATGTCTTATTTGTGGAAAGACAAAAAAAAATCTACTTTTAAAAGAAAAAAAAACAAGGACCTCTCCTCCATAGTAATTTATTCTGGCTTAAGTGGCCCCTTTTCTCCTCTGGGACAGATCTGAAATATTAAACAAGCAGAAAACCTCCAGCCCAGAACAGCAGACACTAAACCAAATCCAGTATGACCCAACATTTCTTGCTGCCTGGGCACTTTTAGAAAAAGCCTTATTTGTTTTGTGGTATTAGTTATCAAAGTGCTGTTTATCAGGAAATCTGCTTTTTTCCTAGTTTTTTGCATAGATAATATGAAAAACTTCAGAAACTCTCCTTTTAAACTCAGAATGCACAAATAAGACTAGAACCCCATGTAAATGAACTCCTTGCTGGTGTATAAAATTAATGAAAGGTGGATAGAGATCAGTCATAAGCCTTACTTTCCACAAGAAAAAATTTGACCTTTTAAAAGCAACACTTCGGAGTTCGGGCACGGTGGCTCACACCTGTAATCCCAGCACTTTGGGAGACTGAGGTGGGTGGATCACGAGGTCAGGAGATCAAGACCATCCTGGCCAACACTGTGAAACCCCATCTCTACTAAAAATACAAAATTAGCCAGGCGTCGTGGCACGCGCCTGTAATCCCAGCTACTCAGCAGGCTGAGGCAGGAGAATCACTTGAACCCGAGAGGAGGAGGTTGAGGTGAGCAGAGATCGCGCCACTGCACTCCAGCCTGGGCAAAAAGAGCGAAACTCTGTCTAAAAATAATAAAAATAAAAAAAAAATAAATAAAAAATAAATAAAAGCAACACTTGGAGTTGATTAAATCTGTTATTATTAGATTTTTTTCTTCTGCAATGAAAAAATATGATTAAAGTCTTTGAGAGCTGTGAGAAAGACTGAAGATTATTTGACTGACACTTTCCTCCATACAAAGCACCCCCCACCCTAACTCAACTCTGTAGGAGAGGAAACAGAACAAGACCGGTGAGGTGACACTTCCACCGTGACATTGCACCCCAGCCACAAACAACTGCAGCCAAGGCTTGGTTCAGTAGGAAACATCACCAAGCAGAATTCCAAAGGCCTCAGTTTAATAGTGAGGTGGTCCCATCGCAAGGAGATTCTCATCGTTGGCTGCACATTCAAATCACCTGGGGGGAGAGTTTTAGAAGTACACACTCCTGGGCTACTATGTTGGAGACAAAGATGAAACGGTGTGGCAAGGGGCCTGGGCATCAGCATTTTTAAAGCTCCTTGTAGGTGATTCTTGTGCATCACCAGGGTCAAGTGCCTCCTGGTGAACCACTCATCTACTCTGCTCTGCAACAGAGAGTCCCAAACCCACCCGCAAACACATGCTGAGACTCTGATGTGGTCGCAGCAGTTGTGAAAGTGCTAAGTGCCTCTTGCATACTTTCTGTATATGAGTAAAAGAAAGGGTGTTACCTGTAGGGGTCTTTCACCTGTCACCCTCGGAAGAAGCTGATGAGAAAGGCACACAGGGCCTGGAAGGGTTTCCAACAGTGTTCCCAGGGCTGCTTCTTTGCTTCCTCATTCCCTCCGGGCCTGGGTGCAGGCTGGGTAGCTTTGGTTGTGGGTTGGGTGATGGGTTTGGCTTTTCCAAGCTCTTCCGTCGAGTCCTTTCCCAGCTGTCTTGCTTCTGTGGGTTTCACTGAGGCCTTGGGCTGGTTGGGCGCTGGGCTGCCCTTGAGGCTGGAAGTCACCTGCTGCATGTGGGCCTGGGGCCCAGCCTTCCTGCACACAGATGGCCTCAGCACAGGGGCCCCCTGGCACGCATGGTGAAGGCGCCTCAACTCCTGCAGGGCTTGGTTCCAGTAAGGTTTGGGGTCAGTAGCGAAAGCCTGGCACATGCTGGGCTGCCCCCTGTACTCACACCAGTATGTCTGATCTGTGTTGTGGCAGTCGATGCGAAGCCAGACTTCCCCCGGCACCTTGCCCCAAGCTGCTGGGGCGCATAGTGCAGGAATCTCTCCCTCCAGTTTGGAAATGGAATTCCTCCCCAGTGATTCCTTGCTTCTGCCTTGGGGCCTGACCCAAAGTCCCCAGGCAGGACAAGGTCACCAGCAGGAGGCACGGGATGAACTTCATGGTGATGTTCTAATTAACCCGCCTGCAACACCGCACCAGGAGAGAGAACCCAAGTGGGACGAGTCACCCTTTAAAGGGTGCTGCACAAAAGACTCTTTCTCTGCAAGGGTGGGAGGGTGTTTTGCAGCAAATGCGAAACATGACCACAGACCTTGGACACATAACACTTGGCAAGGGCAGAGCAGCCACCAGGGGGCTGCCTACCACGAGCAAAGGGAATAGTTTTCCTGAGTGCATCAGAGAGCTCAGCCCCAGCTCTGTCACACACAAAGCACTACACACAGCTTTGGGGTTGAGGGTTTTACAGTTTTGCAACCATGGGGAGCATGCTCTAAAATTGGCCCCTGTATGGGAACAGCCTTCTTTGTCAACATTTGGTATATGCCAAGGTGTGGCAATGGAGTTCTGGAAAGAGAGGTTTGCAGTTCGGAGTCTGGGCTGCCCTGAGGCTCCCTCCTGCTCCTCATCTTGGGGAACAATGGGTTTAGTTAATCCAAAGGATGCCAGAGTTTTGTTAGCCTAGGTTTTATGAGATGGTCTAGCAAATGCAAAAAATACTCTGTGAGGTTTAAAAACAAAGGAATTGTGTGAGGGTGTGTGTGCTAGAGGAATACAGGAACACTCCCCCCTCCCACCCACCAAGCTCAGACGAGGAAGGCATGCAAATATATGTTCACACTGGGATTCAGTCTATTTTAGACCATGAGTTCTATTTCAAATTCAACTGAAATAATACAGTTTTAATTATAGCACAGAAAAATATGATTTTAAATATTATCATTATTGTGCTAAAAATAGGAAAAAAGCAAAATAAATTGAAAACAACTTCTGGTTCTGTGTCAAGAATCATATTTTGCTATGGTCATAAGTGTCTTTTGGTGACCCTTCCAGAGGGCACTGTGGAGTGGACGAAAGGTGGCAATTTGTTGTTAGGGGTGGGATTGACAGACATTGGGGGACTAGATTGAATGTGAGGGATTTATCTTGGCGATCCCACCTTCAAGACAAATCAGTCAACTTGTCAGGTTAAGAAGGGATAAAGGACAATGTCTGTGTGTGTGTGTGTGTTTGTGCGCGTGTGTGAGTGTGTGTGTGTGTGTGTCTGAGATGGGGCCTCACTCTGTCACTCTGTCACCTAGACTGAGTTGCAGTGATGTGATCGTAGCACACTGTGATCGTAGCCTTCCACTCCTCGGCTCAATCACACCTCTTGCCTCAGCCTCTCAAGTAACTGGGACTACAGGCATGAGCTATCCTAAATTTTTAGTTTTTAGGGACAGGGTCTCATTATATTGTCTGGGCCAATCTCAAACTCCTGGTCTCAAGCAATCCTCCTGCTTCCTTGTTCTCTGGAGTCGCTGGAATTACAGATGTGAACCACCACAACCAGCTAAGGGTAGGTTCTTTTTTTTTTTTTTTCCTGGAGACAATCTCACTTTGCCACCGAGGCTAGAGTGTAGTGGAGAGATCTCAGCTCACTGCAACCTCTGCCTCACAGGTTCAAGTGATTCTTCTGCCTCAGCCACTTGAGTAGCTGGGATTACAGGCGCTCACCACTATGCCCAGCTAATTTTTGCATGTTTAGTAGAGACAGGGTTTCTCCATGTTGGCCAGGCTGGTCTTGAACTCCTGACCTCAAGTGCTGAGTTAGCCTTGAGGACTTAGCTTTCCGAAGTGCTGGGATTACAGGCATGAGCTACCGGCCTGGCCAAGGGCAGGTTCTTAAGGCAGGACAATGCTTCCCATAATGGAGTGCTCCTGGAGGTCAAGTTTACGGACTGCTGAAATGTCAAGGGCAAGGAGGCAGTGCTGAGAGACAGGCTGGAGAGGTGACTCAGGGTGGGGTCCGAAGCGTCAGTATCAATCCACAGGGCCAATTCTGAGACAGAGGTTTGGCTTTTGTGTGCTTCTGATTCAGGAGCCCCTGGAGTAAGCAGCACTGCAAGCCAGGCTCCATGTCGTGGCCAGAGGAAGGCGGGTGTTAAGCTCCAACCTCCTTTCCCCCACCTGCCACAGTGTTGCAGGAAACAGCTTGCTAGACCCATCCAGCCGCCCTGAGTTTATCACCAGCCCTTTTCAATGTCCTAGTGAGGCTGAGTTTATCCTGCAATGGGAACTTACCATAAGAGTGCTTACCACGCTCTTCCTCCTTTCGCTTTTGGAACAAGCCAGTCCTCAAGACCCTTGCACTAATTGTATCCACTGTCTCAACACTGCATGCCTGGCTTCTTCCTGCCACCTTTACAGAAGCCTTCCCTCGCTATCCAATGCAAAGGAGCTCTTCTGTTCCTCTATCACTTCATCCTGCTTCAACCCTCTTGAAGGCAGTGATTTCTTTCTTATTTGCTTGTCCATCTTTAAATGTGGAGTGTCATGACCAGATTTGCACTGTAAGAAACTGAAGTGTTGAGGAAGGATTGGTGGTGGCTCAGGCTGTGCACAGGGAGGGTAGTGGGCAAGCTGGCTGTGTACAGGCTGAGTTGCTGTAACAAAAAGACCCTCTGTACTGTGAACCAGTCTTCCAGGTTCATGCTCAGCTGTTCTTCAGATTTAACACATGGCTTCCAAGGTTTGTTTGATTGCTGGCATTTCCTGTGGAGTAAGTCAAGGATCTGCAGTTTTGTCTTAGTAGATACTTCACTTACTTATCTCTGGCCAAAGTCTAGTTACTCACCACACCTAGCTGCAAGGGAGTCTGGGAAATGTAGTGCCCACAAGATAGCCATATGTTTAGCCAAAACTCAGGGGGCTGGAAGCATAAAAGGAAAAGGAAAATGCCTCACTAGTCAAGAGACATTAAGAAAACTTTAAGAGGGTATTGTCAGTGGAGATGGAGAAGAAGCTTGGTGACCAAGGGTGGATGGAAGGCAGAGGGAAAGCTGACTTAAGAGATTCCTGTGACTCCAGTGATATGATGAAGGTGGAGCAATTCAAGAAAAGGAACATGGCTGGGAGAGCTGTGGGGGTGTGAAGGTCAGGACAGTGGTTTAAGGCAGGGGCCATAAACTGTGGGCCATGTGGCCTGCTTTTGTAATTTTTGGAGAACACGGCAATGTCCATTCACTTACTTATTGCCTATGGCTACTTTTGTGCTACAACAGAGTTAAGGAGACATAGGCCACATGGCCCAGAAAGCAAAACATATTCACCGTCTGACCCCTTACAGAGAAAGGTTGCCAGCCTCTGGTTTAAGATGCATCTGGGTGGAGACATGTCGTGAATACAGGGGGTGGCCGGAGCTCTACTGTGACGAGAGAACCAAAGGGAGCAGGTGAAGCAATAAGTGAATGAAATGGCCAAGGAAAGAGTGAGGGGTGGACCAGGAGAGAACCTGCGAATGCCACCTAAATTTAAGGATTGGAGAGAGGAGCGTTGGAAGGAGACTGAGGAACAGACAGCCAT
The DNA here is from genome assembly GCA_036589455.1 of Ateles fusciceps. Classification (NCBI taxonomy): domain Eukaryota; kingdom Metazoa; phylum Chordata; class Mammalia; order Primates; family Atelidae; genus Ateles; species Ateles fusciceps. The sequence continues at coordinate 141,407 of JAZHEH010000051.1, forward strand.
GCCCCAGGAGGACACTAGAGAGGGATTCTTTGGGAGCCTGAAGGGAGATCTTTGCAAAGGGGCTGTGTTCACAAAAGTCAAGACCTCAATGACCCAGAAAGGAGCTCTTCAGGAGTGGTGGAGACAGAAGCCAGGTCACAGGAGTTGAAGAACCAATGGAGGTGAGAAAGTGGATATAGAGATGTGTAGAGAATTCTTTTATGGAAACTATTTGTGAAGAGAGAGGGAAAAAAGAAACATGTTGTTCTACCAGGCTGAATGTGCAGTGGGGTTGAGGAAAGGCTGATTTTTTTTTCTTTTCTTTTTTTTTTTTTTTTTGTTGAGACAGAGTCTCACTCTGTCGCCAGGATGGAGTGCAGTGGCATGATCATGGCTCATCGCAATCTCTGCCTCCCAGGTTCAAGAGATTCTCCTGCCTCAGCCTCCTGAGTAGCTGAGACTACAGTTGCATGCCACCACATCAAGCTAATTTTTGTATTTTTAGTAGAGACAGGGTTTCATCATGTTGGCCAGGATGGTCTTGATCTTCTGACCTGGTGATTCACCCTCCTCGGCCTTCCAAAGTCCTGGGATTACAGTAGTGAGCTGCCGTGCCCGGTCAGGCTGATTTTTTTTTAGGAAAGGTAAGAACTTTAGGACCATATCCTTCCCCTGTGTGTTCAGTGATTTAAGATACTGAAAAATAAATAGGTAAAAGTTGCAAGAGTGACACTAGTAGTACTAAGTTGGCTTGAATAACTTGAATTATTTAAATGGGCGATGGAAAAATCAGGTTTTCAAAAAATGGAAAGAGATAATTTCCTCCAAAAGAATTATACACTATATAGTCTTGTTTAAATTGCAAGCTTCTTGTGTGTAGTTTTAAAAAAAAATTCATTTTTACTTATGTATGTTTAGGAGTACATCAGGCAAAGTAGAATTTGCCTAGAGTTGGTATTCAATTGCGTATATTGTGATCTGGACAGTTCCCTGAGAAATGATGACTTTAGATCTGAGAAAGGGAGGATCTAAAAAAAAAAAATAGCCCACTTTGACCTTGACCTTGAATTACTTCTGTATAATGGGCGCTTTAATAACAAGAAAATAACAAAATACATTCACAAATAACATATGCCCAAATTTCAGCATCTAAGTTGTGAGTCTCTGGATCTATTCAAGGAGGCAACATACAGATCACGCTTTCCAAGATCGTTTTTATTGAAGTAAATCAGAACTGCAATCTGCACACGAAAAGACCTGGGAGAAAGCCTACATCCAGAATTTCATTATGTCAATGTTAAATTTTGTCTGACCAGTTTTCATTGTTGATGATTTTTGACAATGACAGATCCAACATGAAAATCCTAAAGCAAATGGATATTTACCTTGTGCTTTCATGTTATTTAGGGACCAAACACAAAGGATTCATCCATGCTGGACACCAGATCTAAGAATTGTGACAGGATCTTTTCATATTTCATTTTAGAACCCTTGCCACTAGTCAGGTGATATTCATGGTAGCTGCATTCCATTTAATGCTTACCCTAATACAACAGAAGACTCTGTTAAAGTGTACACTGTAACTGGCATCTGTTAAAACAACTCCACTTTTGAACGAACAGCATTTCTTTCTCTCAAGATCTCTTTCTATTCTGAATTTGCCAGATGGAGTTACACAGGCTTCTCTGTGATTGCTTTTGCATGCCATTTCCAAATGGAACACGATCAATCTCTGATAAATAATAGATGAAAATCTCTGAACAAAGAATATGCTGTAGGTTTCACACACTTTTAGTGAAAATGGATTATTTTCAACAGCACCAAGAAGTCAACGGTGACTTATTTAGCTCATTTAGAAGAAAATCCTACAATACTCATTTGTTTAAAAAACTCTGTGGTAACAAAAGGTATATACACCATTTACTGTACACAAAATGCATCGTTCCTGTAAACCAGTGTGTGTTTAGCACACCCCACACATGGCAGTATGTTAGAACTTAGCCATCACATTTGAACAGCGTTTTGACAGAAATGCATCCAATGGGAACAAACACCCCATATGTTGTAGTGTCTAAATAGAAACTTGGTGTAAAAAAGTAAAAAACAAAAATAGGGTGGGAGGGAGTCATCCTTGGAGAGTGATGGACCATGGACTATAAGTGTGATTGTGTTAATACTTAATGCACTACCCAGAGACCAAGGGTGCCATTTTCTTGGTGCCTGCCTGAGTCACTATGTCACCACTGGCGTTCCTCCTGGATTTGGAAAGTCCTTGTAGGCCCAGAAACTACCAAAAATCAGTGATCCTTCCCACTTTGAGTATCCTGATGCTGAAATGAAAGTTAAACAAAATTTTAGAAATTGTTTTTGAATTAATAAAGAGAAAACCAGGAATGCATAATCCTAAAATCGTCCCCACCAGGAACCAAAGAACTAAAGAAAATATAAAGTCGTTCAAGAGGCACAGAATACGTTTGTTGCAAATCAATTTGTTAAAATATAGAAATATAGAAAAAAATTGTGATTTTTTGTTTGGTTTTTGATTTTGCTTGCTCGTTTGTTTGTTTTTTCAGATGGAGTCTCGCTGTATCACCCAGGTTGGAGTGCAGTGGCACGATCTCATCTCACTGTAACCTCCACCTCTTGGGTTCAAGTGATTTTCCTGCCTCAGCCTTCCAAGTAGCTGGGATTATAGGTGCATGCCACCACGTCCCACTAATTTTTGTAATTTTAGAGATGGGTTTTTGCCACGTTGGCCAGGCTGGTCTCGAACCCCCGACCTCAAGTGATCCGCCCACCTCGGCTTACCAAAGTGCTGGGATTTCAGGCATAAGCCACCATGCCTGACCAGAAAAAAAACTTTTTTTAAAGTCTATAATACTCAAGGTACATATCTGGTACACAGATTTCAAGATTTTTGTTGGTTTGTTTTTTAAGAGATAAGGTCTTACTGCATTGTCCAAGCTGGAGTGCATGAGTGTGTTGGCAATTCACAGGAATAATCATGGTTCACTGCATCCTTGAACTCCTGGGCTCAAGCATTCCTCCTACCACAGCCTCCCACCTCAGTAGCTGGGACTACAGGCAGGCACCACCATGCCTAGCTTATTTTTTAACTCTAAAAAAACCTTTTTTTTTTTTTTTTTTTTTTTTTTTTGAGACGGAGCCTTGCTCTGTTGCCCAGGCTGGAGTATAGTGGTGCGATCCTGGCTCACTGCAACCTCTGCCTCCCAGGTTCAAGCAATTCTCCTGCCTCAGCCTCCTGAGTAGCTGGGATTACAGGCGCCTGCCACCACAACCAGTTGACTTTTTTTAGTAGAGACAAGGTTTCACCATGTTGGCCAGGCTGGTTTCAAACTCCTGACCTCAAGTGATCTCCCTGTCTTGGACTCCCAAAGTGCCGGGATTACAGGTGTGAGCCACCACGCCAGGCCTTATGTTTTTACTCTTAAAAAAAACTTATTTTTACACTATACACACACATACTCATTGTGTGTGTGTGTGTGTATGTGTGTGTATATAAATACACACACATTTATATAGCAATGTATGTATACACAGAGAGAGTGACTGTATAGTATATATACACACGGCCGTCCCTCAGGATCCATATAGGATTGGCTCCAGGACCCCTACACACACCCTCCTACATACCGTATACCATCTCTAGATTACTCATAATACCTAATACAATGTAGGTGCTATGTAAGTAGGTGTTATGCTATGTTGTTTTTCTAATTTTTATTTTTGTACTGTTATTTAAAATTATTTTTGGAATATTTTTGATCCATAGTTGGTTGAATCTGTGGATGTAGAACCTGCAGGTACGGAGGATGGATTGGATATATAAAATCATCATGTTCAACATACTGATCTAGATTTCTCACTTAATGTATTAAGAATAGCTATGCTTTGACGTTCTAAAAACTAAAAACTATAGTCCTATAGATTCTCTTCAGTGAAATCATGAAACTTACCTCAAGCGATTTCAACATCAGCTATCAATGTTGTGAGGGGCTAAAAAACAAAAAAATAAAGAAATATAATACCTGCGGTAAAGCTGTGGGTGGTTTCATCACCTCTGTGCTAAGAAGCAGGCATGTGGCTAAAGGTACAGATGAATGTAAACCACAGCCCTTAAAGTTTATCAGGAAGAATGTGTCAAACAACACATTGGTTACTCTAGCTTCTGTTTGTATTGCCTTTAAAAAGAGGATAAAAGACAAAGAGGATAGATAAACAGACTGTGACAAGTGGAACTGTGAATATTCACAATCTAAGGTTAAAAGTGTTCAGAGTCACTGAGAATACGAGTTGAAGACATTAGAGCAGCAGCAACGCAGCAGTGCGCACCAGTCTACCACAAGAGTCTTTCCAAAGTCTGCCTCTAGGACAGAAGACAGAAGCAAATGGAAGTTCTGCAGGGACCTTATCACAACTACAAATTCCCGGGTGTGAGACCAGACAGTACACATGTCCTCAAAGCGGCTCTCTGGGTGAACCGTCAACAGAGGCCGTAGTGTCATCTAAAGTGACTCTGTGATAATGGCCTTGACAACCAAAAAGGTATACACTAGGGGGTGACTAGTGAGCTCCACCTGGAAGGTCTGCAGTTTCAACTCTTCGCCACCCTCCCCGAATGTGACTTTGGGAGGATCACAACCCCTCTGAAGCTGCAGGATCCACCCCGTCCCACTGCAGTGCTGCATCAGACACATGAGGCTGGGGGATGATGTGCATAGAGGGTATCAGGGCACCTGTCAGGTAAGACATTCCTTGTAAAGTGTTTCACTTTAGAAACTGCACATGCTTGGTTCTGTGTGCCTCTTCTTGAGCTACTCTTTATGCTTTCCGTAAAGAAACAAATTCTTTATTGAAAGGGCTCAAACGGCCCCTGGAAAAGGGTACAGGCAGGGGCTGGCTCGATCTCTTGCTACTGTCCACTTCATCAGGACCTGGAGCTGAACATTATGAAGGACTGTAGGCTCTGGTGATCATTTCTAATGAACACCTACATTTGCCTTATTGAGCAGAGGGATGCTGGGCACACTAACAAGAGCACTAGTTCTTCTCCTCCTGCCTAGCAGTGCCTCTCCTCCAGACAGTGTATCCATCCTATTCTGGAAGAGAAGGAACTTTGGAGACCTCAGAAGCAGGAAATGAGCAAAATAAACTAATTTAAGCAGTGTCTTAGTCTGTTTTCTGCTACTATAGCAGAATATTGGAGACTAGGTAACTTACAAAGAAAAAAATATGTTTTTCACAGTTCTGAAGGCCACGAAGTCCAAGAGCCTGGTGTTGGCATCTGGCGAGGGCTTTCATGCTGCATCACCCCATAGTGAAAGGGCAGATGAGCGCAAGAGACAGACAGGGAATGGGGTAGAACTTCCTCTTTTCATCAAGAGCCCACTCCCATGATAATGGCATTAATCCATCTATGAAAGCAAAGCTCTCATGACCTAATTACCTATCCAAGCTCTCACCTGTTAAAATAGTCACAATGGCAATTAAATCTCAACATGAGTTTTGGAGGGGACAATGAAATTGTAGCAAGCAACTAAAACTAATCCTGGAAGCTCCTGATGTGAGAGGAACAACGGGCCTTAGATGAGACCATAACTGGAGGACACATTTCTTCAGGCCATTAGGATTTGGGCTCTGAATGATAACTTCCTGGGTGCCCAACACAATAAAGTAATAAAATAAAGAAGGTCAATACATGACATCCAAGACTCTCCTCTCCCCAGAGCGGACATCACATACTGATTGATGACAGCACTTTTCAGTCAGTCTGGATTAAACCTGCAGATTTCAATCAACACAGGATTCTGGGCAACCTGATCAACAGAGAAAACGTGGCCCAGGAGGTACAATCTGTTTGCCACTGATACATTGTCCCCTTCACAGAAAAAGGAAGGTCATGACTCCTGAAGAAGCTGAAACTTAACACAAAGGAAGGGGCTCCAAGCACCCTCTACAAGACCTATGTAGCCAGAACCTACACAGGTGAGGGTCAGCTGTTGTTCATGTAGTATTCCCTGGGATCCACCTGCTTCCTCCTCCAGGCTGCAGAAATGCAGCCTCCTACTTCTATCTAAGAATCTGGCTGTGTGCGGTGGCTTACACCTGTAATCCTGCACTTTAGGGTAGATCACTTGAGGTCAGGAATTCAAGATCAGCCTGGCCAACATGGCGAAACTCCATCTCTACTAATAACAAAAACTTAGCTGGGCATGGTGGTATGTGCCTGTAATCCTGGCTACTCAGGAGGCTGAGGCACAAGAATTGCTTGAATTCGGGAGGCAGAGGTTGCAGTGAGCCAAGATCACACCACTGCATTCCAGCCGGGATGACAGAGTGAAACTGTGTCTCAAACAACAAGAACAACAAATAAAAAAACAGCAACAAAAAAGAGTCTACAGCAGAACTAGCAAGAAGATCCAATGTCAGGGCAACATAGGTAAATGAGAACAGCCGTCCTCTGATCTTGAAAATTTCAGTCCATAAATGTACCCTGAAGCATGCTACACCATGAAAAGGAAGACCAGTACATTCTGCAGGCAACTGCACTGTCACTCTCCCCTGAGCACACCTGGCTAATTGACACTTAAATCGATTTTCAACTCTGTCACAACCCAGCACACTAGCCTTGCATCCTGGAAGTATCAGATGAGATGAAGTCAATTTACCATTTCAGAACTTTATTTTTTTTTTATTATCACCATTTCTGCTATGTGCTGAATGTGCACTGCTAAAATTCACACATTGAAATTGTAATCAAGGTGACGCTAATAGGAAGTGAGGCCTTCTGGGAGGTCATTAGGTCATGAAGGCAAAGCCCTCATTAGTCTCTCATTAATGCCCTTAGAAAAGACACCCCAAGGAGCCAGCTTGCCCTTTCCACCAAGTGAGGATTTGGCAAGACGCCGCCACCTATGGGAAAGTGGTCCTTCACCAGACACTGCATGTGATGGCACCTTGAACTTGTATTCCCAGCCTCCAGAACTGTGAGAAATAAACTCTGTTGTCTATAAGCTACCCAGTTTAAGGCATTTTGTTATAGCAGCTGGAATGCACTCGGGTAACTTCCCTTCCCCTAAATGGAAAATTATAATGAAAAGTTCTGAAGTTTTTACAATGTTCAAAGTTTTAAGTTCGGGAAGCCACTTATCCTTCTGAAAGGACAAATTTTAATGACTTTCCAGTTCTGTTCATCTTGAAATCTGACCAAGGTGGAGCATGAACCGTTATTAGATAATATTGCTTGAGATAAGGATGTGCCTGACTGGCAAGCAGCTTCTGGTCTGGGAGGCTCTAAATATAAATACCTGGTGTGAAGCCAAAGCTGTGGGCTTCTCCGAATGTGGGCACTTTTAACTGCATGCCTCCCATGTGGAGCATGGGCCTTCTAAGGTGGATCTGCCACCCCATGCACCAACGTTAGACTCACCCTTTTGTATCTGAGACATCACTGTGGGGGAGCAGCGAGGGCAGGGGGAGCACTGGGGGGGCCATTGCATGGGTGTGGGAAGGACCATGCCCACTGAAGGGGATGGCCCACTGCTGCTCTGCTGCCCTGCACACTATGGCTCTACCTCTTCTGAGCAGATAGGTCCCTGGCTGACATGTGGGTCTGAATTCTTAGTAGAATCTCAGAAGAGGACTGACCTCTGGCAAGCAAAGCTCAGTTACCTGACGTATAATAGATCCAGAACCACAGAAGCTCCTCAATTCCAGAGAATGTAAATTCATACAGATTTTGCAGGAAGAATTAAGGTTCTTTTTCTGGTTGGTTACAGTTAATTTATAGGAAGGAAGGAAGGAAAGAAGGAAGGAAGGAAGAATAGAAGGAGGGAGGAAGAAAGGAGGGAGGGAGGGAAGGAAGGTAGGAAGGAAGGAGTGGGGAAGGAAGGAAGTTAGGAAGGAAGGAGGAAGGGAGGGAGGGGAGGAAGGAAGAAAGGAGGGAGGGAGGGAGGAAGGGAAGAAGGGAGGGAGGAAGGAAGGGAGAGCTTTGAAAACTGTATCTACTCAGTTTATTTGGTGTGGAGAAATTCTAAATGCAAGGTATGCATGCATTTAATCTGCAATGATCTGTAGCCATACACAGCAATTTAAGATGACACCAAATTTCAGTTGCTGAACAATTCCATTGTTTAGAAATTGATTGAACATTTAAACTCATGGCATCATGGAAAGCTATGTAGAGCATGACTGGAGACTAGCATTGATAAAGTATCACACAGAGAGAAGCGACGGCATCAACAGCATGCAGAAAATTCAGTGTTGATCTATAGGAGATGAGACAGCTTATCACAAGATAGGCATGCACTTCCAGACTTTGCTTTACCTTGTCATAACAGGATTGTGAATACCATATAAATGATCTTTATGATAACCATTATTACCATTTTCCATACTGTAACAAAATAAATACACCAAAAACACCATGTTATCTCTAAGATGAAGTATTTACACCATGGATTACAAACACAATGTAATGGTCACGAAAAGTAACAATTTGTTAAATCAAAAAAAAAAAAGGACAAATGAGTAATTTACATTTTGCTCCTTTTAAACTTCAAAGACCAAATGACTACTTTATAGATTAATAAACTTAGCATATAAAATTTTCATTAATTCATCAAGTATTTCTTGAGCACCTTCTATGTGCCAGCCCTCTTTTTAAGAGGTGTTGCAATTTATTTTTGCCTGGACAGATCTGTTGTTTCTATGTAATTTTAAGACGTTAATAAGTTAATCTTTAAAGTCCATTACGTAATAATATAGACCTCCCCCACCCCACCTAGGAATATAGCTTTTTTTAAAAAGAGTCTTACTTTTTCATGGGTATGGTTTCAACACTATAAAATACAAAAAAAGGAGATGAAATTAATTTTTTAAATTGTTATTAAAGCTCATCAACTACATCCCCCACATATTTACTTAAACACAGATACTGACAGTGCCAATTCAGGAGAGACCCATGTTGAAAGACGAGTGAAGTGAAAAATGAGGCATACAAATTCACCAGACACAGAATGAGGGGCAGACTACCCAGCCAAAATGGAAAGAGTAAAAACAGTTATCATAAAGTGAAATGCCAGGTCCCCGAGAGAGAGGAACTGCAAACAAGAAATAAAAAGGCTGGTTAGGGAAGCTGAGAAGATTAAGCAAGAGAAAAAAAGTAGTTAAAACAAGTATAGAAAAATCGGTACCAAGAAAAAAAAAAATCCACCTGAACAGAAATGACCTAACTACTTAAAAAAAAAAAAAAAGGAAAAGAAATCAAGTTTAATCTCATCAAAGCTCATCTTTAGCAACTCTTTGAAGACAGCACCACCTAAAAAACGACCCCCATGTCTGTGGAAGCCCGAGTACTTACTCATCGTACACATCCTCCGAATCCATTCGACGATAGTATTTAGCCAGTTTTACCGCAAAAATGAGAGCCGGAAGTAAAAATACAGTAGCTTTTCCTATGCCAAACCAAAACAAATTCTAGGAAAAAAAATCAGGAGAATTAAATGTTTGAAGATGGGAAATGGAAAAAAACAGGTGTTCGGGGAATTTTCTTTGAAATTTTTAAAAAATGGATTGTCATTTATTTTTTAAAACCATTTGAGAATGTCGTGTGAACCAGGCACTTTGTGAAGTACTACTCACGTTGTTAGGATTCATTTCGTATTTCTAAAAACCTTGAGTAGATCCTATGATTATGCTTATTTTACAAAGGAGGAGCAGAAGTGGCAAGTGGCAAAGCCAGGATGTGAATCTAGTCCACTCCAACCTAACTTCTAACCACCCCAGACAAACTTTGTTTCCCGACTGTCCAGGACTCAACGCATGGATGGTCAGCAGGTTTGAGTTTCAAACCCTCTTATGAGTTGTTTGTTATTAAGATGACAATTAACCCTTCTGGCTTTGTTCTGCATCTGAGCAGCTGGGATGCCTGCATCTTCATTCCATAACATTATTGTGTCAAGAAATGAGAAGGAATGCATACTGCATACTAGGGTCTCAATCAATAATCAATGTTCCACGTTTAATTTAACCAATCTTGAAGGTAGATAGAAGGTAGATGACCACCTTTTGTCTAAACAGCAATGTTAAGGTATCCTTTTTCAAATGGCTGCCAACATTTGTAAGTCAGATTTCACATGTAGACCTGGATTTATGTCTTTTCTTGAAAAATCTTTAGTTCCATCTCTTAACATTGAACCCTTGTTCCCACAAAGCAATAGTCTGGAAGTGGTTCTTCCTTTAAGGGGACGTTTGTCCTCAGTGGTGATACAGTCTACACCACTCACTTCTGCCAAGAGATATTCCAGTGATTTAACTTTATGGACAAATCAGGACAAACACACAATGCATAGATGTCACAGGCTGAATGCCACTCTGGCCAGCATCCTACACTTGACCTGCTGTGTAAATCTACAACCTGCCAAGTTACTATGTAATTTCAAGTCTGAGGATATCCCTGCCTTAGGATAATGCTGTCAGCAACACTAGAACGACTCTTTCCAGCCCACTATGAGGCCAAATGCCACTGGGAAATAACAGCTGCTTGACCCTCACAGCTAGACCCTGCATTTCTGCTTTGCTCCTGGCTGAGTTCAGAATTACAGAGATGGCACCTCTTGGCTCCTAATTTCCAGTCAATTTGTTCTCCCTTCCCTCTATGTTCTGTTATTAGATTTCTGTTTTCAACCTTTTTTTGAGAAGTATTATAACTTTATAACAACCCTATCCTTTTTCTGGAAGCTACCTCAATCCTTTTGGGAACAATCGAGATACAAAGAAACACGTTAGCCCGTCCACAGCCTATCTTATTGACTAAACAGATGCCCGAGCTCTTCCTTATGATGTAAACCATCTGCTAATAGGTCCAGCCTACAATCTTCCTGAGCAGCCTCTAGGCCTCCCCTCTGTCCCTGGTGATCTGTAGAGAGGCAACCGGTACTTAGCTGGTTCCACTGAATGTGGTGGGTGGTGGAGGCTGGGCATTGACCAGAGATATGTCAATGTAGAATCAAGCAGGTTGGCTCTGGACTCCCCTAATGAAGGCTTCGGCCAAAGCTGGTGACAGGGGCCACCAAGCGCAAGAGGAAGTAAGCATCCAGGAAGCAGGGCCTAGGGTCTGTGTGGTTGGGACAGGGGCAGAATCCTTTTCACTTAGCCGTGAAAGTTCCTCCAGCAGACAGATGGACAAATGAACAAGGGAGATGGACAGACGGGCAATAGGGATGAACTGTGACAGAGAGCTACCTGACAATGCATCAGTGATCCTCTGTGCCAGGTATGATGCCAGACAACAGGGACACAGCCTTGAATGCGCTGGTGACTCATGGAGTGGAGAGTCTAGAGTGTGCTGGAGGGACAGGTCTTCATCAAAGAAACATATAAATATACAACGGAGACAGCAATAACATCTCCAGAGGAAAGGTATAGAGTTCTACAGGAATGTGGAAAAGGGAGCCCAACTAGTTTGGGGGATCAGAAAAGGCTTCTTGGAAAAAAGACATGTTTGAGTGAAGACCTGAAGACTGAACAACAATAGTAGTGAACCTTCGCTGAGTGTTGATGTTCCAACCCGGGTTCAGGGCTTTACAGGCGACCTCTCACTGAACCATCAAAACAGCCCCAGGTAGGTGAGAAACTCAGAAAATTTCAATAATTTTTCAAAGTCAGAGCTCTGAAAATGTAGAAGTGGAATTTTAATTCAGAGTTGGTGTTCTTTACCATCGTGTTACAAGTTTTAGAGGAGTTAGGTCTTACAGTGGGGAGTGGGTAGGTGGGAAGGGGAAGAGGGAGAGAGAGAAAGGTGGTGTGTGCCCACCTGCAGTCCAGGCAGAAGAAACGGTATGTGCAAAGGCCCTAAGGTGGGGGAAATTGAGATGTATTTGATGAAGTGAAAGATGAGTGTGTCTTGAGCACAGAAAGAAAGGCGGGCAGGTGGCGAGCACACAGCAAGATCTGGAATGGGGAGGCTCAGCCTTGCAGAGCCTAGTGTGACCTATGAAGGATCCTGATCTTTATGTAGCAATGGGAAGCCACTGAGGTACTTTCATCAGAGGAAGGGAGAGGATTTGCTCACAGAGAGAGTCAGCATCTGTTGAGGAGAGAACAGAGCTGAAGCTTAAGCCTGATTAACTGGAACTTACCATTCCAACAATCACATTTCCAAGGGCTGTTTAATGACAAATGAAGTTTGGTACAACTTTGGGGTTGTATACGTAGTTGTACTGAGTATTCTTTTGAAGATTAATGATCTGCACACCCATGACTGTCTTTCTGATTATTCTAAACTAATAGGAGTTTTCTCCCCCGCAGGTCTCCTGAACTCTGTAAATATAATCCTAGTGAGGAATGAAGATAAGCACATAGGACTTTGACTTTTCTAGTCTATCAGCATCTCAATACATTGACCAAAATGTTAGATTTTCAGTTTTGGATTCTCTCAAGCAGAAAACAAATATTATAATGTGTAACATAATCCAGAAAAACAAGCAAAGATGATGGATTCATTGTGTCTTCTTTTGAAAGATGAAATCTTACCAAAGGGTCGATAACGTAGCTACACAGAAAGACATCAACAGCAGTATCTAGAGCGGTGGCCACAGGTTTGCAGGATGCCACTTTCTCACGGATCTAGCGGGGGTGGAAACATGGGCAAAGTTTGAGCCACATCCAAAAAAATCCACAGGAATGAGATGTGCCAATTACTTTTGACTTGGCGTCACAAAAAGGATCTCCATGTCCTCCAAGACAGGGGTCCTCAACCCCTGAGCCACAGACGGACCAGCTAATACCAGTCTATGGCCTGTTAGAGAGCCAGCTGCACAGCAGGAAGTGAGCGGTGGGTGAGCGAGCAAAGCTTCACCTGTATTCACAGCTGCTCCTCATCACTCACGTTACTGCCTGAGCTCCGCCTCCTGTCAGATCAGCAGCAGCATTAGATTCTCATAAGAGCATGGACCCTACTGCGGAAATGCACATGCAAGGGATCTGGATTGCGTGCTCCTTATGAGACTCTAATGCCTGATGATCTGTCACTGTCTCCCATCACTCCCAGATAGGACCATCTAGTTGCAGGAAAACAAGCTCAGGGTCCCCATTATGGTGAGCTGCATAATTATTTCATTATATATTACAATGTATTAATAATAGAAATAAAGTGCACAATAAATGTAATGCCCTTGAATCATCCCGAAACTACCTCTACCCCTGCTCTGTGGAAAAATTGTCTGCCACTAAATCAGTCCCTGGTGCCGAAAGGGTTGGGGACCACTGTTCTAAGACATGGAGCTGGCAGCTGATTTGCATGGATGAGTTCTACTGCATGTACAATTGCAGTTAGTCCTCTGTATCCCTGAATTCCACATCCATGGATTCAACCAACCACAGATTAAAACATATTCAGAAAAAAAAAATGGACAGTTGCTTCTTTACTGAACATTTACAGACTTTTTCTTGTCATTACTCCCGAACCAATACAGTATACCAACTATTTACATAGCATGTACATTGTATTAGGTATTACAAGTAATCTAGAGAGATTTAAAGGATACAGGAGGCTGGGGATAGGTTATGCACAAATAGCTGTACCTTTTATATATGGGACTTGAGCACCCAAGGATTTTGGTATCTGCAGGGGGCCCTGGAACCAATCACCCATGGATACTGAGGGACAATTGTATATATTTTAAAGCAAGATCCTTATTCTCTCTGAGCCTTGGTTTCCAGTTTCCTCATTTGTTTTGGAACAATAAGACCCAACCTACAGGACTCCTGCAAGAATTTAAAAGTTCTTGTTCCCAGCATAGTGTTTTAGTTCAAATTTGTTGCCTGACCTCTTTGTTACCTGACAAAGGGGGTGGAAGAAAATGGAAGAATTGCATATGGCAAGGGTGAGCGAAGGGGACCCAGGAGGTGGCTGTCCTCCGACCTGGTGGGCAGCCCCAGAAGTCTTGGTCCTGCACTTCAACATCCTCCTACCAAATTACAGGAAATTTCATTTCATTTCTTCCAGATTTTACCCTAGAGAATGACTATCCTAAAACATGACCCCCCTTAATGTTCATAAAAGATAAACTACTTACAGAGAACTCGATCCACTGCAAATAATGTTCAAAATATCCTATTATTGTTCTCCCATACTTCTTAGTTTCCTAGAAAGAAACAAAAGATTAGTAGAAAATGAAGTCAGCATACTTAAACACTATGCATATTTAATCTGTAACGTTCACATGCCCACTTACTGACATGCTTATTTTAAAAAACAAGACTCACCTCAATAATAACAGAGGAAATATTGTTTGTGATGAAGTTCTGAGCAAAATCCAGAGAAGTTAGAATCCTGGTCACTTTCTCCTGAAAAACACAGCCACAGTCATCAGGGTATCAAGTCATACAAAGATTTAATTAGACACTTTGCATATTGAATCAAGTACTGTAACTCATCCCACAACACCATGACCTGGACCTGCTAGTTAAGAGGAAGACAGAACTGACCCAGCCCCCTGAGGGCAGGGAAGGAGATGAGCTGAGAGGGAGCATTTACTCTGGGCCAGATACCGGGCTAGTCCTTGATAGGAGTGGCCTTGCTGGATATTCACAATGAGGCAGGAAGGAAGCTACTGTTTGTTAGGCTCCCTTCACAGATGAGGCAGCTGAGCCTCTTCAAGGTCACTATCCTGGGAAGCATAGGACAATGCTGGGATTTGCACTGAACTTTGTTTTTCACCTCAAAGCCCATGCTCTTTGCACCACGACACATGCAAAGACAAGTCCTCTGCCAACCCACATGGCAGCTTGGTGCAAATTGGGAAAGGGATGTCTTCTGCCCAGGGACCTCAGTGCACAGAGCCTGGCGAGCGAGTCAATGACCAGTTTCTGCCCTCTACTGTCCCTCTTGGCTGGGCACCTCATGAAAGGACTTGCACGATTGCACACCATTGCCCTGTGCACAGAGGGAGCAAAGCACCTGCAAGTAGTCACTGATGTGTTTCCAGGTTCCTCTGGCATACACACACACACACACACACACACACACACACACACACACACACACAATGAAATGGCAACTGTGGTTAGAGGCATAGGGATGGTCCTGGAGAAGAGTAAACCTAAACATCTGCAGAGGAGTTGAGCCATGATGTTGGTCTCACTGAGAAAAGTGGAGGGAGAAACATTTAGTTTTATCCTGTGGGGCTGATACCAAAAACCTCTCATGGACAGGCTATCCATTCAATTAAAAAAAATGTCTGAGTTGCCTATTGGTACTGTAGATACAGATGAATATGACACAGCCTTGCAGCTCCCTGTCAGCTGAGGGAATGCTTGCAGCCCACAGGTGGCCCCTGGGGTAGACTGCATTAGCTGTTCAGGATTTTGACACCCTCCTTGGAGTGGATTCCCAGAGTGTGGAGTATACTTCTCCAGCCAGATGACGATGGGCATGATCATGTGACTTGCTTTGGCCAACGGAATGCTGGTGAAAAGGGAGGGTGCTCATTCTGAGCAGTGGCTTAAAGGATTACCTGTGCCTCCATTCATCCCCTGAACTCCTGTCCTCCACTATGAGGACATGAGGTGCCCCAGACAGGAGCTGCTCCTTCAGACTGGGTCTCTCAATGGGAAGATATGTAGAGAAGCCTGCTGTCAAACCAGCAGGGAAATTGAACATTTATACTTAGAAGGCACTGAGGTTTAGGATGGCTAGGCAACATCATCTCTGTAAAAGTGACCAATGTGCCTTCTAAGCTTGCATCCTACACATCAAAACATAGATGTCACCTACGTATCTAACAGCCTGCTAAGATGAGCTCTGCACTTATAGAAGTACATGTAGAAAGGAAATAGCAGGAAACCCAATTTGGTATTTTAAATGGGTAGATAACCGAGACTTTTTTTAACTTAGAATACCTACTAAAATCTACATTTCTGGAATTCTTTGTGTGGTATTTTACAACAAAATCCCATGACAGAAAACAAAGTAAACCCTTACCAACAATCCATTGCTTGTGCGTTGAAGTATCTTGACACTTTGGTATACAGTGCTCTGGTGAACATACATAATATTTTCAAAATTATTACATGAAGCAACCAGATCACATACCTTGTGTCCTCCCCTCCCACAAGACAGCCATTAAATCTGTCTTTACATTGTAATGGTTTCATTCGACAAAAAATAACCAACACGATTAACAGTGTGTGCCTTATATGCCTCTGGTGTAAGAAAACCTGAAGAAAAAATTCAGGACACATATCCTGAAGCTGTGAGGGACAGCAAATCACATGTGAGGCATCCCAGAAATCCCTTTGAATTAGGTTTGGTCAAAGTGAAAGGCATTATTTAAAACAGAGCCTGCCCTGCGAGAGTGGTTAACCTGAATGGTTTAGACTGGACGTTGGCAAACTTTATCTGTAAAAGGCCAAAGTAAACACTTTAGGTTTTATCTGCCGTAGTCCCAACTACTCGACTTTGCCCTTGTAGTCAAAAGCAGTCACAGAGAGTTTGCAAATGAGTGGGTGTGGCTGTATTCCAATAAAACTTTACGGTGTGCTGAATTTGGCCTGCAGGCTGTAGTTTGCAGGGGCCCTAGTTTGCCAACCCCTGGTTTAGATCATAGGTCACATGTACAAAACAATCTGCTTATTTGTGGACAGGTTTCCCTAACTCCGAAAAGGCCAAAGAGTCCTGTGTACTTGGAAAAAAAGCACTTAAGAAAAATGCAGGCTCGGCATGGTGGCTCACCCCTGTAAACCCAGCACTTTGGGAGTCTGAGGTGGGCAGATCACGAGGTCAGGAGTTCAAGACCATCCCGGTTAACATGGAGAAACCCCCATCTCTACTAAAAATACAAAAAATTAGCTGGGCGTGGTGGCAGGCGCCTATAATCCCAGCTACTTGGGAGGCTGAGGCAGGAGAATCGCTTGGGCCCAGGAAGTGGAGGTTGCAGTGAGCCGAGATCGTGCCACTGCACTCCAGACTGGGCGGTAGAGTGAGATTCTGTCTAAAAAAAAAAGAAAAAGGAAAAATGCAAAACGAGCTTAAAATGTTAACTAATTTGTGTTAGGCATAAACAAGTGTATAGAAAATTGTCAAGAGCACAGGACACAAATTAAGAAAATTCACTGAGAGGACTTTGTGAATAGTCTAATCAATTAGGAAACCAAGACAGAAAAAAAGAGTATTGGAACTAGTTCTGCAAGGTTTGGATGTTGGGATACTCGGATGCTGGAGCTGAGTGGATTTACTTGCTTCTCCAAACCTGAGCAAGCTGATTTAGTAACGCAGTTTCCACACACTTCTCTACTTGATGGCTACGAATACGGCCCCCACACAAGCATAATAATACTTCCTTCTCTTTACTGAGATCCTCGAGGTCAGGTCCTTCATCTTCATAAACAGGTAAGAGCAAGGCAATTACCGATCCCACCATTTTTACATGAGGAAACTGAGAAGCTACAATAGTCTGGAGAGCTGGAAGCAGGATTTAAAAGCAGGTCTGTCTGACTCCAAAGTCCATGCTCTTTCTTTGCTAGAAAATGTTGTTTATTGCATTAAGGAAAGAAGCCAGAAGATGGTGAGAAGCAAATGGAAAGGATGGAAGAGACTCCCATTGAGACAGCGGACCGGGCTAAGTGTATGTACACAGAGAAGCACTTAACCTCACCTTCACATATTTCTAGACAAAGTTTGGAGAAAAAAGAATGGAAGAATAAGTGACAGTGAGTCCTCAGGCACTGTAGCTAAATGTGGGGCATAGGAGGGCCTGCTCAGAGCAATGGAAACTAGAGGAAGGGGGAGGAAATAGCCACAGATTTTATCTAACTGTTCACATTCAAATGAAAGAAGGAAGGGAATAAGCAGAAGAAGGTGGTACAATTTTTTTTGTCTAAAGGCCAGCTCAACTGCTGGGGCTGAGGCCAGTCAGCTGGGACCTATGAGAGATGAGCATGTGTTGTAAGGCTAAGTGAAAGCCAGCTAGCTGCAGGAGATTTGCTCATGTCACAGTGAAATGCACTGTGTTGTTGACTGTTACCAGTGATTGTTCTATAGGAAGGACTCGTTGCTGGTGAATCGTTTTAATAGTCTGCGCATCTCTTTTCAGGGAGTTCCTCAAATTTCCTGGGGGCTACAAAAAGAATAAAAAACAAAGATCAATACTATTCTTCCAGACTCAAAGCACTCTCTCTACCCTCAGGGGCCTGTAAAGCCAGGAGGAATGCTATGATGTGAAGCTTACAGCCTTCCTTGTGCCATGATGGCTGTGAGCGGGCTTGGGGGATGGTGTGAGGGGACAGTGCCAAGACACTCCTTCAAATCACAGAACCATGGGTTCTCAGCAATAACCCACACCCATGCGCCCTTCCAGAGGCTGTGTTATCTCCACCTCACCAAGATACAGCCACTATCAGTTTCCCATTTTACAGGTGAGAAAACCAAAGCTCCATGGAGAAATTTTTATTTAACCCATGCTCAGTTAGTGTTTACTAATGAATAACAATCCTATGAGGTAGGATACCATTACCCCATTTTACAGATGAGGAAACTAAGGCAGAAGGGAGAAATAACTTGTCCAAGCTCCTATCATTAATAAGAGGCTGAGTCAAGACTCAAACCCAGGTCTTCCTCAAGAGCCCAGGTTCCTTGTCACCATGGTGTGCTGCTTCTTGGATGGGGCTAATTAAGGCCAAGTAGTCACCAACCAGCAGAGGAGTTGAAAGAGGAAGCTTATGGGGCTCAGGTGGTATCTCTGCCTTCCCTCATCACTTACTATCGGTAATTCAAAGCAACACATGACATCTTCCTCTCACAGCCCCGGGTACTATTCCCTACACTGCAGGAAAACAGCCTGTGTACATGGGTGGGTGTGTTTAGAAGTGGAGGGGTTAACAGGAGTGGAAACAGATCCAGAGCTAAAGCAGTGAGGGTGCCCGCACTCGGGGCAGAGGGTGGGGAGGCTGCAGTCACCTTGAGATAGAAGGCAGTTGGGGACTCCGGACCAGATTGAAGACTGGCAGAAACCAGGAAGAGGATTCCAAAGTACCTCTCCCTGTCCATCACCATAAGGCATGCTCACCCGAGTCCCATGACAATTTCCCATTGCCATGGCAACATGGGAAGTTATCATTTTCTAGCAATTGCTGAACAACCTGCCCCTTAATTAGCATTCCATTAAAAGTGGTTATAAATAAGACTGCAAAACTGTCCCTAGGCTGCTATTCTCTGCACACTGCCTATGGGGTAGCCCTGCTCCAAAAGAGCAGTCTCTAAGCTGTATCACCGCCATTGCCTCAATAAAGCAGGTTTCACCTGCCCTGCATCAACCTGATGCCGTCCTGGCAACATTCAAGGCTCAGAGAGGTTTGGGCCACATGGCAACGGCTGCGGATGGAAACTTAATGACACGCACAAGAGAGGTGTTCATGAACAAGGGATTACTCGTGATGTGAGGAACCTCGTCAGTAGCTTCCCTAAGAATGGTACTGACATTTGACATCTACAACTACTGCGGTATTTAACCGGACAATCTGAACTCACCAAATGATTTGCTTTTGCTTCTAGATCATATGCAAATGATAAAAGATTCACTCCTGCAGGGGATTTACCAGTCTGCAATAGAAGTCAAAAAAATTGTGTTATCGATATGGGATCTTTAAGCCTTAACAATATCTAGTAGGCAACAGATTATACATGGATTCATAGCCATAAAGTAATCATGTAAGGTCAGAAACTCTTGAACAGGTGGCAACATTTGCATTCCTATTTATACATATAAAGCCATATTTTTATTCCATCATATTATTCCACTGTGAAAAGGAATGAAGTACGAACACGTTATACTGTGGATGAACTGCAAACACATGCTAACGAAAGAAGCCAGGCACAAAAGGTTATATGTTATATAATCCCTTTTTTTTCTTTTAAATATCCAGACTAGGTAAATCCATCTAAAGGGACCACAGATGGGTGGTTGTCAAGGGTTTGGGGGAGGAGGAAATTAGGGTAGCTGCTTTGGGGTTTGCTTAGGGCGATGAAAATGTTTTGGAACTACATAGAGGCAGTAGTGGTGCAACACCGTGAATGTACTAAACGGCACTGAATTGCTCACTTTAAAATGGTTAGTCTTAAGTGAATTTCATTTTAATTAATAAAAAAAAAAGCAAAACAGAAATACACATCTGAGGCTCTAATATCCACCAGAGGATCAAGCATGAACACATGCATCATACCTGAGCCAAATAGATGTCATAATTCATTCTGTCTATTCCGCAAGCAGCAAAATCTTGAAGGTTTTTTCTTCCTGCTTCACCCAACAGAACGATATTGAAATTCACCTTCAGATTTTCCAATTCATTGCTTATGCTTTCAGTATGCTGTGAAGAAAGGAAGTTACAAATCAATCCCTTATCCTCCAAGAATGTCACAAACAACTGAATGCTTTAAAGGAGCAATAAAAGCCAGACGTGGTGGCTCATGCCTGTAATCCTAACACTTTGGGAGGCTGAGGTGGGAGGATCGCTTGAGCGCAGGAGTTCAAAACTAGCCTGGGCAACATAAAGAGACCTTGTCTCTATTTAAACAACAACAACAGCAACCAACTTTTAAACATACATTTAAAAAATAAATTTAAAAAGAGCAATCAAACCACAAAGGACAAAAAAAAATACACGAGCACTTGACTGGCATCTCTTTCTGGTATTTCCCATCCTGTTCTTTTCCCATGTCTTTCTTTATGGGTCCCATGGCTTCTAAGTCCCCAGCTTTGACAAACAGAGATGCTGAAAGGGACAGGCTAGGCTGTCATTCCAGGGGAAGGGACCAGCACACACAAAAGAGCTGGGAGTAGGAGAGAAATGAGCGACACCATTTGGGGGAATAGTGTTTAGTTACTTGGGCAAAGATTATGGAAATATGGTGGTTGATTCAGGGTTGCGCTGATAGTCGGCAGTTTCCAGCAGCATGGAGTGCCTGTATGTCCCAGGCAACCCCTCCAACTGCTACCCACCACAGCACACAGACAAGTGACCCACAGCATGACAGGCATCTATTTAGGGTTTAGTTTCAAAATTATATGTGTTTAAAGTACATGTATGTAGTATTTAGAGAAGATAGTAAACATTTTATACACAGCTTTCAAATACAGCTTTTCACATTTGAAAACCCTCAAGCCATCATGGCCTCACGGTAACTGTAGCAGCAGTAGGAAAGCTGTGGGGGCTTGGGAACAGCCTCCTCCGGTGAGATCCCTTTGTTTCTGCTCTCATTCTGGAAACCTCAAAAGAGAGGGCTCTTTAAATTCTTTCTGGCAGAAAGTCAGAAGAGGCCTCCAGGTATGGGGGAGTGGGGTTGGTCTAGGCTAACGGCACCCTCGGCCTGGGCAGCTGAAACTCTTGCTCTTTCTTCAGGTCAGTGTGCTCTGGAATGGCCTTTCCTCCGAGGCTTAAGACTTAAGACTTGGGATGTGGGCTCTGGCAAAGGAGAAGAGGAGGTTCTGTCGGCTCCCAGCCTTTGTTTTACTTCACACTGGAGTCCTGGGGCTACCGTGTGACTCATAAGGAAGGTGGACAGTGTGGACCGTGCTCCTCCACGCTGAGTGTCCAATTTCAGGGACTGGCAGAAAGGGAGGCTGGTCTTGGAGTGAGAGCCTTTTGTTCCTATAAAAACGTATATACTCAGCCAAATGACATCTTTCCCTGTGAAGTGTCCATGGTGAGGCCCCTCTAGAGGCTCTTGCATAATCCACTAGAAAAACTGAAACCACAAGAAAGACAGCTGGTCGGGCAGTGAGAAAACGTTTTGAAACCAAATAGAAGTGAATGTTACACAGCCATGTAAATATACCAAACGTCGCTTTTAAATCGTTAATTTTATCTTATGCAAATTTCATCTCAATTTCCAGAAAAGAAAGAAAGATGTGGATTCTGTAAAAGAATGTGTTACATCGATTCCATGACTAGTTCTAATTACCTCATTAATGTTGAGTCGTTCACTGATATTGAAGCTGTTCTCCAGGTGAAGAGTGCCGTAAGTGCCTCTATTATTTTTGCAGTCACTGTGGGAATAAACAGAAAAATTAGGACCTAGAAAAGCTGCTGCAGCTCCCTCTGTACACTGCTAAAGATGACGAGAAAGGCTCACTGTTTCTCTTTGTTTAATCTGTGAACCCAGAAGTGGGGCTGGGTGTCCCCAGTGGCCGCACAAATCCCCCAGCACCCACCACTTCTGACTTCTGTCCTTGATTTACTAACAGTCCTATTCTTGGAAGAGATGCAATAGGATTGATAAATATATCTTTCCATCTGTCTCCTACATGCCCTAGTTCTGCTGTGGACAACAAGTTTACAGATCAGGAAGAAATAAATTCTCTTTAAAAAGAAAAACAATATTGCTAGAAAGAGACACACTGCAGAGCAGATTATGAACTTCATTAAAGATTCTATCAAGCTCTTGCCAAGAACATTTCTCCTCTGTATTTCCAGGGCTGAGCTGCACTGACTAAATGTACGCTTAGACGTATATCCTCACGGTGAGGACAGAGACAGCGAGGAGCCGCAGACATCTTGATGGTCAGCACCGTTTGGCTGTAACCTAACTCAGCCCCCTGGGTGAAATGGCCTCACCTCACCATGCCTCAATCTTATCTCTAAAATAGGAAAATTTGACTTTTTTAGACTTGACTGAGCTAAGAAGGGTAGGCCTCATCAGATGTGTATTCCTGCCACAAAAACGGAGGCATCCAGGAATGTGGCATCTCTTCCTTGCCACAGCAGCCAGGACCCTCTAGGCCAGAGGGATGCCTGGGGAGAGGCAACCTTCCCACATCCCTAGGAGGTGAGATCCTTCCCTCCAGAGAACAAGTGGGTTGGTGTTGTTGGAACGTATAACCTGATGCATGAACCACCAGAGGTGAAACTGGAGAGCTCTCAGGAGCCAGAATCACAGGGAGCTGGCATGCCCGGCCAAGACACTTGGCTTTGTCCTCTCAGCCTAGGGATGGCAGATGAGTTTAATTGTGCAGAGAAATGCCAATGGATTGCTAATGTCTGCCTAGAGCACGCTGTCCAGAAGGAGCCTGAGGTTCCCTGGGCTAAGCAGAAGACCTCAATTGACTATCAATGTCTACCCTGAGTGCGGGGGATGGGTACCAAACACATTAGCTGCCTCTGCCAGAGGTGATGGAGAAACACGCAGGAAGTGACACAAGTGCTTGAGTCACATCACATGCTCGGAGGTTTGGAGGATGGAGTGGGAGACAAGGAGACCAGCTGGAAGCAGAGAGAGAGACAGAGAAGGAGACCATTTAAGAAAGATTTAGGAGAGAACGTCTACAAGTAACATTAATAATACAGGTTTGGGATGAAGTTCATTCTGAGTGTTGTCTCACTGCTCTGAAGCTCAGTTTCACTGCCACTCGCTGAATAAAGGAAACAAAGACTTTTCTCTGTCCTTTTACTTTGTATTCGGCCCCAAAGCTGGTAGTGGGATTTTTAAAAGCTCCCAAAGGGCAGCCTACAGCCCCTACCTCCCTGCCTTTGCCTGTGTCCCTTGGCCTAGGTACATTTTCCTTCTTCTTGGCCCAGCCAATGCCCACTAACCTATTAAGAACAGCTTAGGTGCCATTTCCCTCAGGAAGTCCTTCCTAATCCCTCTGTCCCCACACTGCATAAGACACTTCCTTGGTGCTTCGACAGTGGCCTCACTACATTTCTTAACACCTGTAAGTATCACCGTATTCTAGAACACTTCTGTACAGATCTAACTCCCTGCAAGGTTTTCCTTGACTGTAGTACCAGAGTCTAATTCAATTTTGTAATATCTCAGGTATCCTGTTACCCCAGGTTCTCATATGATAACAAAAGTAGTTGTTAGCATGGTACCTGCTCACAGAGTGGTGTGGACGTTAAAGAAATTTATACATCCAAAGTGTTTCCATCAGTCTTGGCATACAGAAAGTACCATGCAGGTGCTAGCTCTTATAATCTTAAAAAATTACCACTATTATCACTTAGCATAATATTTATTAGGTAATAGAAATAAATAGTAATGGTTGGGCATGGTGGCTCACGCCTGTGATCCCAGCACTTTGGGAGGCTGAGGTGGGTGGATCACCTGAGGTCAAGAATTCAAGACCAGCCTGACCAACATGGTGAAACCCTGTCTCTACTAAAAATACAAAAACTAGCCAGGAGTGGTGGCAGATGCCTGTAATCCCAGCTACTCAGGAGGCTGAGGCAGGAGACTCGTTTGAACCCGGGAGGCGGATGTTGCAGTGAGCCGAGGTGGCACCATTGCATTCCAGCCTGGGTGACAGAGAGAGACTCTGTCTCAAAATAAATATATACATACAAAAAAAAAAAAACCCTTGCAATACCTAAAAGTATACCTAACAATTCACAAAATGCTTAAGAATTTTCTTGAATAGCAAATGATGGTAAATACTACTAAGCTATATAATAATGCTAGGCAGAGGATTAATACTTGCTTAAAATTGCATAAAGGAACTCTGAAAGAGTAATAAGAACACTCAGAATGGTGGTTCACGTGTAGGCCATGGAAGGGCTTCTGGGCAGATGAGGACCTGTGTCTGTGACTTACAAAACGTTCTTCTCTCAGTGTGAGTCACTACCGCCCTGCATATTTTTAGTTTTATTTACTATGAACACATCGTGTTAACACACACATCCTCTGGGCCTTCAGTCTCATGGTGGGAGAAATAAGTGTCACCAGTGTTTATACAGCATCCTGTGAATTGATTTCAAATACTCTTAAAGTGATTCCCTTTCCTATGGCTCACAGCAGAGAGCTGCCCATGGGTTCATATCTAAGTTTAGACATGTAAGACTACCAGCCATCAGAGTAGGAGGCCCATTTCACCACTGGGTCAACACACACAATGCACACAGTGACTTAAGAGAAATGGGAAAAATGCATCTAGATGAAATATATATATATATATTTTTTCCTGAGACACAGTCTCACTCTGTCACCCAGGCTGGAGTTTGGTGGCACGGTCTCGGCTCACTGCAACCTCTGCCTCCCGGGTTCAAGCAATTCTCCTGCCTCAGCCTCCTGAGTAGCTGGGTCTACAGGTACATGCCACCACGTCCCGCTAATTTTTGTATTTGTTTTTTAGTAGAGATGGGGTTTCACCATATTGGTCAGGCTGGTTTCGAACTCCTGACCTCAGGTAATCCATCTGCTTTGGCCTCCCAAAGTGCTGGGATTATGGGCATGAGCCACCATACCCAGCCTAGATGAACAATATTAAGAACAGGTATTGTTTACCAAGTCCAAATGATGTGTCAGGCGCCATTTGAATCTCATATATCTTACTTAACCATAAAACAACCTCAGGGTCAGATTCCTATGACCATGACCCCTATGGAACAGAGAAGATGTGGAATTGTCCAGGTGACAGAGCCTCCGGGAGGGGGCTGGGTCAGAGCCCAGGAGGCCTGACTGCTGACAGCTCTCCAACGGCATTGCCTTCATCCTGTCAATGATCCAAATCACTGAATCACCCACTCACTGAACTCTTGTTGGATGGCTTTTACTTAGGGCAATGTGGCTGTTAAAAAGATTTCTCATGGGGTCCTGTTAGTGCATCATAGGGTCACCTTAACTAGTGAGTTCCAGAGATTACTGGAAGAGAGAGACCTTGAAACACCACCATTCCAAGGTCTCAAAGGCTTTCAGCAGAATGAATATCTTTTTGGTCTAATTTCTACTGTGCCCTTAAAATACTATAGAATAGCTTATCTGTGAAACTGGAAAGTCATATAATTAAGATTTAAAAACACTTCAAATGCAAAATTCTCATTCTGGAAAAAGAACATTTTAAATAGCAAAACGTATACTGCATATATTGATACCTGTAAACTTGTTCAAAAGTGAGCTTTATCTTTGATTTATTAAATAGCTTTCCAGAGAGATAGTATTCCCAGTCTTCATTTAGTAAGCGGGGGTGTGTCCAAAACCTAGAACACATTAGGAAGTATTTTCAAAAAATCAGTTTTACACTAACATACATACTAATATAATAAAACAAATATTCTCTTGAATATATTTTTGAAATTTTTTCATAACATTTTTCTGGCTGATTGCCAACTTGTAACTAGAAAATAATAGTATAATTGGAATAAATCAATTGACCTCTGGGTAGAATTATTAAAATTACTTTTTTTGATAACTCTTTTTTTTTTCTATTTTGAGACAGAGTCTCACTCTGTCGCCCAGGCTGCAGTGCAGTGGTGCAATCTCGGCTCACTGCAACCTCTGCCTCCCAGGTTCAAATGATTCTCCTGCCTCAGCCTCCCGAATAGCTGGGACGGCAGACAGGCACCACCACTGCCCAGCTAATTTTTGTATTTTTAGTAGCAACAAGGTTTCACCATGTTGGCCAGGCTGGTCTTGAATTCCTGACCTCAGCTGATCCACCCGCCTCAGCATCCCAAAGTGCTGGGATTACAGGTGTGAGCCACCCCCACCTGGTTGAGAACTCTTTATCTTAATAAAACACATTAGAAATAGAAGCAGAATAGACCAACTGATTCAGAATAGCTAATATACAGCTATGAAGTGGTGTACCCAGTGCTGCGCTATTTCTGTCTCTGGACAAAACGTATTAAAATTCACACACTCTCTGCCTCTGTACCATACATATTTAAGATGGGCAAATTAGTGCATGACTGTGTATGCACTGGAGCAGTAGAAATGGTTTTGAAATATCCCCTACTTAAGAACAATTATCTTCGAATGATTCAACACTCTACAGGAGACAATGATGCCTGGCTTGATTTCTATGTTTTATCAAAAAGCCAAATGGAGATCATTTGACCCGCTGGTGCTCTCAATATAATCTCCCTTGACCAGTGAAATAACTAAGATACTGTCACAACAGTATTCACCTGATTTCCTAACAGATTTTAGGTGGAAAAATCTGTATATAATGAAAGAGTGAATTAGAAACATTTTAAAAATCAGAATCTGGAGAAAAAAACACGGAAAAGCCAAAATTAGAAGCCAGACACTTAGAACAAAATTTCCTCATTAATGAAGAAAGCAAAACTGCTAACTGCCCACCGCACCCCCCCCCCCCCGCCCCCGCCCCCACCGCTGCCCCTAGAATCTGCGGGAGTTCGACCGAGAGGGAGAAAGCGAACCTTGACTTCGTTTCCTGGCAACCTCACTGGATGTCCCCAGGGTCAGCCTCTGCCACGAGTCATGCACTTATCTGTCTCTTTCCCTTCAAATTTAGGGCTCATCTGTGTGGACATCTCTGTCACCTGAGAATCTCCCAGGCTGTGTGGGAGGAACCTAGGAACTCATCTTCTGATGTTCTCAGCCACATTTAAAAACTACTGCTGAGGAAAATTCTATTTTCCCCCAAATACTGCAATCCACATTGATGGGCAGGACTTAACCTGTGGCCCTGATTTCACTTACGAAATCTTCAGTGCATATATGTTTGCACTTATATATCACACGAGATATGGAGAAATCCGAGTTTCTGTTCAAGTCCTGTCATAATGAGTAGAAAATCATAGTTACCCGGAATAATTCCTTGCTCGTGTAAGGTTCACACATCAATTTTTCCCACATTTGCACCAACGACAAAAGTAAGAACGACAATGATCATCAATATCCAGCAAAAGAGGAAGCTTAGTCCAACTCCACTGGAAAAAAATGTAAATAAAGTTAGTAATTCAACAAAGAATGATTCAATATTACCTATGGATACTTACTAAATCTACCTATACTCTATAAAATAGAGTCTTCACTGTTATTGAGGTTAAACAGATCAGCCCACCTAGGAGTGACACAGGGCCTGGGGACCTGGAACGGGCAGTTCCAGGGCAGGCAGGAGTGCACTATATAGGGGCCTGGGGGCCTGGGGGCCTGGGGATGAGCAGCTCCAGGGCAGGCAGGGGTGCATGGATAGAGGCCTGGGGACCTAGGGACGGGCAGCTCCAGGGCAGTAGGGGGTGTACTGTATAGGGGCCTGGGGGACCTGGCAATGAGCATGACAATGAGCAGCTCCAGGGCAGGCGGGGGTGACTGTATATAGCCTGGGGACCCATGAGGGGTGGCCTACAAGGGGCTGAAAGCACAGGAGGATCACAACCCGACTTCTCTCCGAACAAGAGCACTCTTGGCACAGTGTAAAGGACCGGACAGGTGCCAGCATGGATGGGACATCATTGCGGAGGCTGTTATCATGGCCCACACGGGTGGCCTGAGGGGGCAGGAGTGGTGGAGAGTTGGTGGATGACAATGATGTAATGTAGGAGGCACAGGAGGCATAAGATAGGAGGCAGCAGGGCTGGGGAAGCCCTGGACACGAGAGGTAGAGGCAAGGAAGGACTCCAAGGGCAGTGCCAGGGAGCATCGATGCTCTGGAAGAGAAGATAGGCTGGATGTTTGTCTTGTTGCCAGAGAGACACTGAGTGGGAAGACTGTGTAGGAGTCAGTGTGCTTGAAGCTCAGATATCTGGGTTTCGGGTGTACATTAGGGAGCCAGCAGCTTAGCCATGATCATTTATCCCCAGGGCTGGCTTGGAGAGAGAAGCAGCCTAGGGCTGGGTCTGGAGGATTTCAACATTTACAAAGACGGGTGGTGGAAGGGGGGCCAGCAAACAAGACCAAGATGATGAGGCAGAGAAGCAGGAAGGCAGCCATGTGAGTGTGATGCCACCTAGGGGACAAAAGGAGTCTTTGCAGGAGGAGGGAGTGGTCCGCTGTCACCAACCAACGTGCTGTCTACATTGTACAGTCACTGCCAACTTAAAACAAGTGCAGTGATGGTGGAGGTGGGGGGGGGGGGGGGGGACCAAATTGGAGTGGACTGGAGAGTCAGCAGGAGAGGGGGGACAGGCAGCAAGCGCAGATCACTCCTCTGATGGAGTTGGTGTGGGGGGAAAGGAGAGCTACAGGGGAGAGGCAGTGTGGGCAAAGGGTTTCTGCTTTTATTTTTAAAGGAAGAGAACACAGCATCATTAAGTGTTGAGTGAAAGTCAAGGAGAGAGGAAGACAAGAAAGACATGGAAAAGAAAGGGGATGATCCATTTTATTCCCAGAATCAGGGGAAGGAATGAGATTGAGAATATAGCTGGCAGGATGAGCCTGAGAGAGGAGGCATCCCTCTGCTTCTGGCACTGCAGAGAAGGGGCAGATGTGCTTGAGAGCAGGTGTGTTTGGAAGTTTGGCGATGGGAAGTTGCAGGATGGCTTCTATTTCTCTGAGAAGAAGAGGGTAAAGCCATCTGCTAAGAGACGGGTGAATTAGAGGAAGATGGATGTATCAGAGCGAAAAGACTGTTGCAGAAAAGTGAGCGGGCTGTCAAAAGAGAGAAAGGGAAGGAAGAAACGAAAGAAATAAAAGATTTGTCAGACTATGGCAGGTCCATTTGAGACAGGAGATCCTAAGTTTGTAGGGATACCCGATGTACCCACTGCGTAACTTTTCTCAGCAGTGCTTAGCTGTCCAGGTGTAGACACAGAGAGAGAACAAACTCTTAAATCAATCTAGGTGCAGTTGCCAAATCAAAGACCCTCACTGATGCACACTAGGAAGGAGCCTCAGAAGGGCGTGGGCTTATGTTCGCAATCACAGCGTCACCTCTTAAGAGCATGATTCTCCCCAGCTGCAGACACCAAAGTCATAATTACAGCATTTGCACATCTCACTAAAATAAATAGCAAGTAAAGTTCACTGGAAAGGCCTAGGTCAGCCTGACCTCCTCTGGCCTACAAGCCTCCTGAGTCTGGGAGAGCACAAAGAATAAGTGAGTGAGGGCCAAGCCAGTGTCCCTGTCTGAGCATGTGTGTCTGTGTGTTGGACTTAAACAACTCATAACAACCCAGTCAGCTGTCTAAAAAGAGCACCATGACTCTTACTCTAAATCGCATACAGTTAACATCTCCAGCCTTTATTTTCTAAATACACACATTCCCAGATTAGGGGTAGGGAAACCATTGCCCAAGGTCTGTTTTTCCAAGGTTAGTGAGATGATGGCTAATGTGTACTGAAAATATGGAAAAGGAGGAAGAGGAGGAGGAGAATAAGAGTGAGATGAAAGAGCAAAGGAAGGTGAAAAAGAACAAGAATATGTGACAAAGACTGTATGTGGCCAGGAGAACCTAAAATATTTATTACTTGGCCCTTCTTGGGAAAAGCTTTCTGACTACCCCCTGATTTGCACAGTTAGGATAATATACACATCATCGTCTGACCCCTTTCCAAATGCGTTATCTTAGAAACTTTTGTCAACAAATCAGGACAGTCACTTGGTTATCACTTCAGGGGCATGTGATTTTCCACGCATGGATGTGTCACAACTTACTTGCCCACTCCCCTACAGCTGGACATGTAGGCCGTTTCCAGTGCTTCACTAACTAATACTGCAAAAACACTTCCCTGTTCATGATGCTTTCTTCATAGTTTGGTCTAATTCCTTCACCTATATTCTCCCAAAAATGGAAATTATTGGGCAAAGAGCACTATTGTCTTTTACAGCCCTTGCTATATGGCCTGACAAACTGCTTTCTGTAACTTCAGAAACTGCCACCAGCCATAGGAATGTGCCCAGTTTGTGATACCTGTGGCTGCTCTTGGCATTGTTGTCAATATCTAAAATGGAAAGTTTTATAATGGGCTTCAAAACAAGAGATGCTTGTGCCTCTGTTAGATCCACTTATTTCTGGGAAAGCCTCCTACATCCCCCTGCAACAGATAATACATTCACCACTGCATCCTATTCAGCTGCTAAATTGCTCCTGGGGCCAGGGGTAGCAGCTCACAACGGTAATCCCAACACATTGGGAGGCTGAGGCTGGAGGATCTCTTGAGACCGGGAATTCAAGACCAGTCTAGACAACAAAGTGAGACTGTCTCTACAAAAATAAAATAAAACTAAAATGCTTCTGGGAGCCTCTGAAGATACAAGATCAGAGCAGAGCCAGGGCTCCCTGACTTTCTTCCTTCCAGATCTTTCACTGGTATCGTTTTGGGAGATAAGAATTCCTGCTTGGTTTTGAAACAGACGATGCTCTTGATTGGATGGTGTCACCATTTTTAAAGAGCAGGTGGGGTTTTGGTTGCAGCAAAACTACATATACTCTTTCTGGTTTCTACAAGCAAGTAAACAGTTTTAAAAAAAGAAACTGTATTCTTCTAATTAGTCTGATTAGACAGATGACACTCATATCACTCTCCCTTTTGCAATTATCCAGTTGTTTACCAGATACTTCAAGAAGTAGAGAATTCTGCCAAGCACAGCAGAGCGCCGTGCTGACTGGTGGCATTCAACAATAAAGAAATCATAGCCACCCTAAGTCTGTGACTCCTTGAAATGAATCTAACAACATCTGACAGTTACCAGCCTTTTTCCTGCTGCTGAGATGAATCCTATGGCCTCCAATCGTCTGTTTCAAAACCAAGCAGGAATTCTTATCTCCCAAAAGGATACCAGTGAAAGATCTGGAAGGAAGAAAGTCAGAGAGCCCTGGCTCTGCTCTGATCTTGTATCTTCAGAGGCTCCCAGAAGCATTTTAGTTTTATTTTATTTTTGTAGAGACAGTCTCACTTTGTTGTCTAGACTGGTCTTGAATTCCCGGTCTCAAGAGATCCTCTGGCCTCAGCCTCCCAATGTGTTGGGATTACCGTTGTGAGCCGCTACTCCTGGCCCCAGGATCAATTTAGCAGCCGAATAGGATGTAGTGGTGAATGTATTATCTGTTGCAGGGGTTAGGTTTCCATATCTGTAGAATTAGTATATCTAAACTAAGGTAGCTTTTAGCCTCCATCAATTTCTTAATAATTTTTGTTTGTTTTTTTTCTTTCTTTGAAGCTGGATATCACATTTTTTTAATTGTATCCCTTTAAAAAGTATGAATAAAATTTTGATGATGGGCACACCATTTTTCGGAGCAATTTACCCTTCAAGTAGTTAAAAAAGATGGAAATATATGTATATATATACACACGCCACCAAAACACTGACAAATAGCCAGTTTTCAGGGTTGTTAAATTTGTAACATTAAACTTAAAATTAATTAAACATTAAAAGTAATGGCAAAAACCGCAATTACTTTTGCACCGACCTAATCATTTTTTGTTTAGTGTATTTTTGTGTATCTGTGTACATTTGAACAAAAAGGCAAGACAAATTCAGCTTTCCTTGCTGATGTGATTTCTTATTTCTTTTCCTCCCTGTCCAGAGGTACTTGCAGCTGCCTTCTTTCCCTCCCTTCCTTCCTTCCTTCCCTCTTTCTCTCTTTCCTTCTTTCTCTTGTTCTTTTTTCGGACAGAGTCTTGCTTTGTCACCCAGGCTGGAGTACAGTTGGCACGATGTCAGCTCACTGCAACCTTCGCCTCCTGGGTTCAAGCGATTCTCGTGCCTCAGCCTCCCAAGTAGCTGGGATTACAGGCATGCACCACCATGCCTGGCAAACTTTTGTATTTTTAGTAGAGACGGGGTTTCGCCATGTTGGCTAGGCTGGTCTCAAACTCCTGGCCTCAAGTTATCTGCCTGCCTCAGCCTCCCAAAGTGTTGGGATTACAGGCCTGAGCCATTGCGCCCAGCCAAATATAATTTGTTAAGCTTTAGCCTGTGAGCATGTGGGCTTCTCCACGTGTGGATTTCTTTGCCCAAGTCATTAGCTCTAAGGTTATTTTAAGACTCTTGTTAATAAAGACCTATACCATATTGGAGCCTAATTATTTTAGGAAAAGGACTTAGAAATCATAGCTTATAAGAAGCCTCATTTATTGTTCCAGTGACCCAAAGTTTTGTTTGTTTGTTCGTTGTGTTTGAAGACCTGAACTCTTAAAAAGCAAATTAATCAAATTAAGCCACACTATCTGCTCTCCAGCCCACTCACTCGCAGCCCCACACTAGTGACTTCAGTGGATAAATGAGAGAACGTGACTCAGGTTTTGGTTCTTCACTCCCCAAAGGAATTGTTTCAAACCTTAACCACCGCCCTCGAGCCCCAACACACTCCCTACTGCTGATTCTTCATGATCTTATCAAGAGAATATTGACTTAGAACCCACACAGCTTCCTCTCTGCGGAGCACTCAAAGCCAGTACACTGCATCCTAGCTGACATTTCTGGCTCCGGCTCCTGTTGCACCTGGCTCATGCCTGCGATGCTTTGTCATACCCACGGAGTCAAGGATTTGCAAACACATGAACTTGGAGGTGAATGTCTTTAAAGCAGGGGCAGTTGCTCTAGTCTTCGGCCGCAGTCTTACCTCTCCCCTGCTACCCCACACCTGTTCTCATGCCTAATCTAGGCTACTTGTCTAAATCCTAAGGGTTCTGGCTTGCCTTAGTTCTAAATTAAGTTTCTAGAATTTCAAGGTAGCAATACTGATGTCCCACAGGAGGTTGGCTCAGCCTCTGGTAAGTGAATAAGTGAACGAATAACAAGAAGGAACAATAGAAATCAAGAAAGCAAGCCTAGCTGCTTTTTTTTTTTTTTTTTTTGAGACAGTCTCACACTGTCGCCCGGGTTGGAGGGCAGTGGCGCAATCTCAGTTCACTGCAGCCTCCGTCTTCTGGGTTCAAGCAATTCTCTGCCTCAGTCTCCCAAGTAGCTAGGATTACAGGCATCTGCCATCACTCCTGGCTAATGTTTGTATTTTTAGTAGAGACAGCATTTCATCATCTTGGCCAGGCTGGTCTTGAACTCCTGACCTTGTGATTCACCCACCTCAGCCTCTCAAAGTGCTGGGATTACAGGCATGAGCCACTGTGCTTGGCCACCTAGCTGCTTTTAAAAGGAGCCTGCCATATATAAATAGTGTGCTTAAGCTGGTCTATTAAAATGCAATTAATTTAGTGTTTTTATTTTTTTACTTTTTATGCTTGATGAAAATACTCAAATCAAGGAAGGTCCAGTCACAGCAAGATCTTTCCTCTTCGTGACCTGGGAGCTGGATCCCACGCAAGTGGCCCAGAGGCCACCCAGTTCATGTAACACCAGAATCAGCACCCATTTTCTCTCCTGCATTCCCACCCCCAAGTGACAGAGAGGAGCAGGCACTCACACCATGAGGAAGAGGCCCCCAGTGTTGGAGACACAGCCTCGGGTGGTTGGGGTGGCATGCCTGTCATAGCCACACACGCCACACAGTAAGCCCAGGTAGTAAAAAATCACGATGAGGGTCAGCAGAGAGCAGATGACCAGACCACCCAGCCACCTGGAGAGGCAAGCACAATGTTAGCAGACATGACACAGGTGACGCCATCCTAACCCAAAAGCTGCTGGACTACGGCTGGAGCCGATGAGTTATTCTTGACCTTCTAAAATCAGAGTCTTTTATCAATTCCTCTGAGGGCAATAATGTTGAGTGAAAAGATCGCCTGCCACCCCTAGTCCTCCAATTCAACCAACCGAGAAACGTTTATTTTCATCCTAGGTTTGCACTGTTCTCGGTGGTCATGGTCATTGCTCTGCTTCCTTCCTTTGCCTTGACTCCTACAGGTGTCACACAGGGTTCATAAGCATGGCTCACCGAGCTTCTTCAAGGCTACTAATGAAAACACGCTTAAGATTTTCACATTCTTTTAAGGTTTCCGAAGTTCTAAGTGCCTACTACAATCTTGATGGCATATGGCTAGATCATTATTAGACTACAGATAAAGAAATACTGGACTATTTTCCCTGGCCTTTTTCCAAAATATTTTGTGGTTGCAGAAATCTTTGGGGCCACTGTGTTCTTTACTGAACCAGATTATGTGGCAGACGCATGGGGTGTTTAGAATTTTATGAACATCCTAAATCAAATGCCTGCAGAATGCAAATCTCAATTTCATAATGGTCCTGTGAAACATTTTAGGATAATGGATCCTCAATTAGGTCTTACTGGCATTCCCGGAAGGTACAACAACCTTTCCCAGCAGCAAGAGGCATTCAAGGGTAGTAATGCTTCCCAACATTTAAGACACTAAAAAACCAAGAATTTACTTCTGCTTGGTGCCTCTTGACAAAAGTTGCCACTGAAGCTTTTCATTCAATTAAGAGCAATCTCAGTAATTATAGTAATAGCCACAGGCAGCCGTTCTGGGGAGGTTTGTTGCAGACACTGAGGGCACAAAATTAAATAAGCCATGGAGGCTGGCCTCAGAAAACTTTTAGAGTTAAAGAACCGTCTGCTTAGTTCAGTTTCTTTTTAAGATAAGCTCGTGGGGTCAGGGCAGGGGGAAAAGGAAGGGAGATGGATGGTAGTCAGATAGACAAGTAATGGTACATTTTCTTCCCGTTTGTGAAGCTCTGATGTCTAATGAGATTGTAAGCTCACTGAGAAAGGGCTTGCCTTCTGTTTGTCTCCTGAGACTTGCTGGGGTGGCCTAGTCCCACAAGGGAATCATGGCAGGTGCCCCCTGGAGCTTGTTGTTTGTGTGGCAATGACAAAAGCAGAGACAGATGGAGCTTCAAAACCCACCTCTGCCATATGCTAGCTGGCCTTAAGGAAGTCTCTTCACTTCCCTGAGCCCATCTCCTTGTCTATAAAATAGGGTTATAAATGGAACACAACCCAGGGGAATTTTGTGAGCCTTCAAAGAAATGTGCAGAATGTGCTTGGTGGGCACACTGAAACTGACACTGAAACTGTCCCTTAAATGGTAGCAATTGCTATTATCTTACTAATCTTGTGGTCTGGTATAAGAAATAATCCACATGAGAACGAGTCTCTGGACTTCCCATGGGCTTGGGAGTTACGAAGGGTTTAGTGACAGGTCATGGGGCTGAGCTCTTCAGACAGAGAAGTGCATCTTACCTAACAGATGATCCTCTAAATTTCTCCAAGTCCCTCCCTCCCCAGGGCTCTGGCTGGGATGTCCACCACCCTCACCCAGGGCCATACCCCACCACCCACATTTTCTAATGGAAAAACCAGTGGGCACCACAGCCACTCACCTAAGCTCTGGGAGCAATTCACTGGTTTCAAGGAACAGCTAAGAAAAGGAGGCTCCTTCTTTTGGTTGGTTGGTAAGACCAACCTCTGCATATTTATTTTATAAACCAATGTGAAAAGAATATTTCCCAAATGTCCTTCTTGATTACTTTTAAGCTTTAAAATCTCACCACATCATCTGGTTTGATAACTATAACTAATAGTCTAGAAACCACTAATGACATCAAAGTTATAAATTATCAAATACTTGGCTCATGAAGGTCCAGCCTTCAACTTAGAAAGAATGTGGAATGCTTTGCAAATTTGCATATCATCTGTACACAGGAGTCATGCTAACCTTCTCTGTATTGTTCCAATTTTAGTATATGTGCTGTCTGGTCTGAGCAAGCACTTCAACTTTTTTAATGAACATAAACTGGGGTTAACATATATCAGGTCATGGCCTCTTGTACAATTTGCTCTCATAAGATTATCTTGATGCTAATGTCAGATTTTTATCTCATTCTCTGTAGAGTTCACTCTCGTAGTTCACCAGCTCCAAGGAGACACTCACCAGTATGAATCATACTCTTCCAATGTGGGTAAATGTCTGTGCATGTAACTTTCAGTGTTATTAACGTAACCAGAGAATTCTGAGAGTATATCCTGAATAGGAAGACGCTGAGTTACATTGTTGATATCTGAACCAATGGAATTCAAGACCCTTTTGATACCTGAAAACAAAGATACCTTTGTTATGCATTTGCAAACATGGAGGAAATGGAAACTTTGTTTTGTAACCAAACAGAAAAGCCTGAACCACTTTTAGTTTTTCCCATGTTATGTATGTGTTTAAAATATGGTAAGATTTTGCAACAAGCACGAAAATAGCCAAGATCACCGAAAAGCAATTACTTAACAAAACAGCAAGCTGTGAGCGCTGACTTTAATGAGATGGTGCTGAAGTCAAGCCAGTTTCCTTCTTCTCCTTACTTTATTTAAAGTAGATCAAGTGATTAAAATGTACGGTGTGCAGACTATGTGCCAGGCACTTTTATAAACGGTAACTCATTTATTCTACTGAGGTAGATATTCTCATTCCCCATTTTACTAACAGTAACGCTGAGGCTCACAGAGATTCAATTAATTGCCCATGGGTCTTTTTAAAAAGGCTCTGGTAATGGGATTGAAACTCAGGTGTCTCTGACTCTAAAGCCCCTGTTACATACTTTTGGAAAAATAATAATAATAATTCCTCCATCTAAGAAATGATATTTGGGGGTGGGCACAATGGCTCACGCCTGTAATCCCAGCACTTTGGGAGTCCAAAGTGGGAGGATCACCTGAGGTCAGAAGTTTAAGACCAGCCTGACCAATATGGCAAAACCCCATCTCTACTAACAATACAAAAATTAGTAGGGTGTGTAAAGCCCGTTGCCTCGCCAGAAGCTCGGACGCGCCCATTCCTCCCAGCTTCTGGGAATTACGTTGCCACTCCGTGATCAACATGTAACTCCTCCACATAGCCTCCCCAACACCCACTCCTAAAGCAAACTCCACACCGGACACCTAGCCCGCCACTGAAAACCCCTGCCCAAAAATTTTCAAAAAGCCCCAACAAACCTTGCCCAATAGCACTTTCCTGCCCAATAGCACTTTCTTGCCCAATAACACTTTCTTGCCTAATAACACTCCCTTGCCCAATAAGCACTTTGCCCCGTCCAAGTCATTTTTCCCCAAGGCTGCCCACTCACCAAAAATCCCACCTGCCCACTAGTAGTAGCCTGCCTCCTCCACATCCTGTGTTCCAATATCCAATCAAGTGCCTTATGCTTTGTCTCCTCAGTTCCCAATTAAACGCCTTCACTCCCTATAAAATCCCTTGCCCTAAAAAGTTAAACGCAACTTCTCTAGCCCCCTCCCGGACCATAAAACCTCGCCTGGTACCTAAATAAATTG
Source organism: Ateles fusciceps (assembly GCA_036589455.1). Classification (NCBI taxonomy): domain Eukaryota; kingdom Metazoa; phylum Chordata; class Mammalia; order Primates; family Atelidae; genus Ateles; species Ateles fusciceps. The sequence continues at coordinate 179,261 of JAZHEH010000051.1, forward strand.
TTTTTTTCATTTTCTTATACTAGTCTCAGTTTCCTCATTTTAAACTCAGCAACAACCCTTACAGGGTGTGGTGGCACAAGGCTGTAACTTCAGCTACTCAGGAGGCTGAGGCATGAGAATCACATGAACCCAGGAGGCGGAAGTTGCAGTGAGCTGAAATCGTGCCATTGTACTCTAGCCTGGGAAACACAGCAAGACTCCCTCTCAAAAAAAAAAAAAAAAAAATAAACGCATTTAGGAACAGAGTAATTCTCCAGGCCCATTAAAACATAAAACAAACAAACAAAAAACCCAAGTGAATCTGGGTGATATTTTTGTTAAAATTTTACCTGAACAGATACAAATTGAGACTTCTTAGGAAGTACATCTGTGTCTTTTCTATGTAAAAACCAATAGTAGTCTCAGTGGTCAAACAGTTTCTTTTGCTATCAGTCCTAAGTTCTCAGACAGGAGTTAAGTTCAAAGAAAACCAGTTTTCTGGAAAGTGTCCATCACAACAGGTGCTAAAAATCAAACTCACCTGGGGGTGCAGGATTTCACCTGAACCAGTGCTCACAGGAGTTCCGAAGCTGACTTTATCCAAGTGATTCTTGATACAGACATACTAAGAACACACTAATCAGTTAAAAGTCCACTGATCCTGCAAGAGCAGTAAATCTCTTTGCAGCAGCAGAGACAAGATTAGCTGTTCTCGAAATATTATTCTGATACTCCCAGTGAACTTCAGGTATAGGGTAGAGATGGTAGCTTGGTCCAAAATGTAATCACATAAAAATGGCAGGAAACTTTTTGTTTTCTTTTTGAGACAGGATCTCACTGTATTGCCCAGGCTGGAGTGCAGTGGCATGATCATGGCTCACTGCAGCCTCAACCTCCTGGGCTCAGGTAATCCTCCCACCTCAGCCTCCCAAGTAGCTTCATCTACAGGTGTGTACCACCATGCTTAGCTAATTTTTTATGATTTTATTTTTTGTAGAGATGGGGAGATGGAATCTCACCACGTTGCCCAGGCTGGTCTTGAGCTCCTGGGCTCAAGTGATCCCTTCACCTCAGCATCTCAAAGTGCTGGGATTATAGGAGTGAGCCACCACACCCAGCCCTGGAAACTCCTGAAAGTTTGTTTTTCACATAGCTGTGACATCTAGAGATCAAAGACGCAGAAGGGAGCAACAGAGTGTCAGGTGTTTGGATGTGACTCGTCAAGAAAAGACTGTCACTCCAGGGGGGCTCCCTGCCTTCACCAAATGGCTTATGTGAAAACACCTGAGGATCCTTGGCCAAAATGACTCAGTGGGTCTCTTGGTTACTTCTGAGATTTTGAGAGATGGGGAATGCAGCCTTCCCATCTTCTGGGAGCAGCTAGTAGGGCCCCTGCCTGCTTCTTAGCCTGGCTTGCCCTCACGCACGACATGACTCTGAGACCTTGCTGCTCTGGCGACTCACTGTGTGGCTGGTGCCCTTCCTTGGCATCTACCCTCTTCAAGCCTCTCTCCATGTCCCCTTTTCCAGGTAGCCTCCCATTAGCATCTCCTCACCTTGTTTCCCTGGCACATACCTGGTCATGGTGCCAGGGTGTGACAACACGCTTGTGTGCACACGGCTGGCTAAAGGACAGGCAGAACTCATGCCTTATGCATCTCATAGCCCGGTGCCTCACAGAGCCTGGCACACAGTCAGCACTAAATAATTTGTTCAGGTTGGGATGAGACAACCTAAATACGAGAGCTAAGGACATGAAACTAAACTCCTGCTATCCAGGCTGACAGAGTGGCACTGGCCCGATCCTAGGAAAATGCTGGCTTGTGCTCAGGCATGACCCCATGCACCATGGGCCGCACTCACGCGCGCAGCACACTTTGCTGCGTCAGACTTACAAGGAAGGGCTGCACGTATGGGCAGGAGAGGTCCAGAGAGGGAAACCGAAAATTAAACACAGAGATTAGTGAGCACGTGGCCGTCAGATGTACAGCATGCATCAGCCTTCAGAGGTTAGCACATGAACGCTGTCCTTAGTATCTTAATATTTTTAAGTAGACTCATGTTATACAAAAGGAAACACACAAAACATCTAAAGAGTTATGTAGCAAGATAAAACACTTTTTTTACTCGAACTCTTCATAGGTCAGAAAACACTATTAGGGAAAAATAATCAAATATCTCTAACATAATATTTTAAAACCACTTACTCCCCAGATAAAAAGCAGCACTAAAATGATTTTTACAAAGAAATAAATGATAGCTTTACATAGCTTCAGAGATTTCGTTTTTCTTTTCTTTTCTTTTCTTTTTTTTTTTTTTTTGAGAGGGAGTCTGGTTCTGTCATCTAGGCTGGAGTGCAATTCAGTGCTGTGATCTCGGCCCACTGCAACCTCCACCTCCTGGGTTCAAGCAATTCTCTGCCTCAGCCTCCCAAGTAGCTGGGGTTACAGGCACATACCACTATGCCTGGCTAATTTTTTTATCTTTAGTAAAGACAGGGTTTCACCATGTTGGCCAGGCTGGTCTCGAACTCCTGATCTCAAGTGACCTACCTGCCTCGGCCTCCCAAAGTGCTGGGATTACAGGCATGAGGCACCGCACCCAGCCCAGAGATTTCTTCTCCAAGCAAATAACCCAGATTGTCTCCATCCTTGCACAAAGAACTGCTTCCACTGCATTCTCTCCCACTGTACATTCACCCCAAACCCCATAACCTGAATGCAGCACGATTCAGTAATCTGAACAGAATCCTCTCCACATTGATTCTGTCTCTCCAAAGTTGTAAGCAACCTTAGGAGCCTAAAATACTATTACATCAGCCTCAGTGGACAGATTAAAATCTTCCCAATAGATAAAACAAGTCCTTTCCACAGTATTTCTTTAAAAAGTTTGATTTTAAGTTTGTCTAGAAAATATAATAATCTACAGTTTTTTCTTCAGTGAAAATCAGAGTTTCCAAACTGTGGCTGCCATAGGATCTGAAGGCACATACTCTGGGGACCTGGAGCACGCCGTGGCCCTCAACCACGTGGCAGCTGCCGGCGCAGCCGGATGATGATCATCAGTGTTCAGTAAAAGGTTTGTTCTTGCTTTTAAATCGATGTCACTGAATGAAGTGACATGATTCTAAAGCTCTGATATTCATTTAGTTTTGACGGTTTTAATGAGAAACTGTTTTGTTTTGTTTTGTTTTAAAGAGGAAAAGAACAATGCAATACTTGGTAACACATTTCTCCACACTGACCTTCCAATCAGAGAGACACAAAATCACCTCACACTGTGAATCTCACCTGCTACGACAGACGTGGTTTGGCTTTGTACTCGGTCAGGTATATCATTAAGGGATTGATAGTCCTGAAAAAGATTTCAAAATAAATGGATGCATACAGAAAGTTGAAGACTAGTTGACTAGTCAGTCACTCATTTTTCAACTTACTGGAAAATACAACATTCATCATAAGGCTGAAATGATCATTATATGGCCATCAAGAGCCTAAAAGAATCCCCTTTAGAGAGCATTGTCTTTAAATTATATTAAAGATCATGTTAGAAGTTATTCATATAGAGGGGCCCCATAATTTTAAAATCAACATATTTACACAGAGCCTAGGAACTATGATGGGTACATACATCTATACCAGTTGTTCTCAACTGGGTTATGTTTGGCAAAGTCTAAACACATTTTGGTTATCACAGTGGTGGGGTGCTGCTGGCATTGTGTGGGTGGAGGACAAGGATGCTAACGAATACCCTACCACGCACAGGAGGGCCCCCACCACTAAGAGGCATGCAAGGTGTCAGTAGTGCTGAGGTTAAGAGACCCTGATCAGTACAATATGCCATGTGCAAACAGAAAGTGAATTTCTAAAAACAGAATCTTAGTTTCTAATTAAACATAAAATTAGAGGCCGGGCACAGTGGCTCACGCCTGTAATCCCAGCACATTGGGAGGCCGAGGTGGGTGGATCACCTGAGGTTGTGAGTTCGAGACCAGCCTGACCAACATGGAGAAACCCCATCTCTACTAAAAAATACAAAAATTAGCCAGTGGTGCATGTCTGTAATATCAGCTACTCGTGAGGCTGAGGCAGGAGAATCGCTTGAACCCAGGAGACAGAGGCTGCGGTGAGCCAAGATAGTGCCATTGCACTGGGCAACAAGAGTGAAACTCTGTCTCAAAAAAATAATAGTAATAATTAGAGATATAGTCGAGGCTGGGCGCGGTGGCTCACGCCTGTAATCCCAGCACTTTGGGAGGCCTAGGCGGGCAGATCACAAGGTCAAGAAATCAAGACCATCCTGGTCAACATGGTGAAACCCCGTCTCTACTAAAAAATACAAAAATTAGCTGGATGTGGTGGCGTGCACCTGTAGTCCCAGCTACTCGGGAGGCTGAGGCAAGAGAATTGCTTGAACCCAGGAGGCGGAGATTGCAGTGAGCTGAGATTGTGCCACTGCACTCCAGCCTGGCTCCTGGCGACAGAGCAAGACTCTGTCTCAAAAAAAAAAAAAAAAAAAAAGAGATATAGTCGAACAGAAAAAAAAAAAAATTATGTCCCAAAACACAGTTTACAGTGGATACAAATTGTGGCGAGGACAAAACAAAAACAAAAAACAACCGTGACACGCAATAGGGCTTTGGGGCTAAACTTATGAGAGGGAAATATCATTATTTCCAAAGAATTCAACTACGCATCCAGCCTTCCCTCTGGAAGAGGTTTAGTGTGTGTTTCTTCACTGTCCGCTGGTGTACTTAGCCGTCTGCCAGGGAAAAGTAAAGCACTTTCAACCTTCATAAGATTTATGGCACCAGTCAGTTTCCCCTTAGCCTAGCTACATCAGATGTCACAAAATGAACATCCATGACTTCTGTCTCCTCCAGGGAGACTAAACTACTCAGCATACCAATGCTTGTGTTGCTTTTCTGTGTGCCTGACTCCTCTGACATTCATCTGTGTCTGGACTTGCAGATGTCATGGGGGATTTCGCAGCTGGAAGGTGTCTTACAGATCTCCTGGTTCAATGCCTTCATTTAAGAAACAAAGTAACACCAGAGTGCAAAGACCAAGAAATTCTGAATAACTTGTGTATGGGGCCACTTACTTTGTCAGTAAGTGTCTAGTAAACACAAGTAGTAGATAAGTGTTTTACTCATTTATGCTGAAGGTTGCAAATTTTTTTGTGAAAAATCAGAATCTGGTGATGACATTGGGCAGTAGGATGTAAATAACCCCCACAGCTTAGCGTTCCAATAATGGAACACTAGGCATAAATGGGTTAATAGCGATTTGAGATTTTTTACATCCATGTTAAAAGAGTCAAAAATAAAACTGTTCTCCCCCTTTCCCATAGTCCCAGGCACTCTACTGAATCATAAGCTATAAAGAAATATTTATTGCATACTCGGTATCGGTTGAATAAACAGCAACATTTGGTAAGCTACTGGGGAAGTCAGGGTATTCCAGACCAACGCTGTCCCTGCCTTTTGGGGGGGTTTCCAGTCCAGTGGTGGGAAAAGAGACATTGAAGAAATAATTACAGTTATGAGGAACTTAACAGAGAGTATTTCCAATGCTGTAAGAATGTATTAAAAAGGGTTTGACCTAGTCAAGAACCCCAGGAAAGCCCTATTAAGAAGGTGAGATATGGACCAGGTGCCATGGCTCACGCCTGTAGCACTTTGGGAGGCTGAGGTGGGTGAATCACCTGAGATCAGGAGTTTGAGACCAGCCCGGCCAACATGGCAAAACCCCACCTCTACTAAAAATACAAAAATTAGCTGGGTGTGGTGGCGGTCACCTGTAATCCCAGCTACTTGGGAGGCTGAGGCATGAGAATCGCTTGAACTCAGGAGGCAGAGGCTGCAGTGAGCTGAGATCGTGCCACGGCACTCCAGCCTAAGCTACAGAGCAAGACTTTGTCTCAAAAAAAAAAAAAAAAAAAAAAGGGAGAAGGAAGTGATATATGAAGCTTAAAAAACTAAGTAGCAGCCAGGTGCAGTGGCTCATGCCTGTAATTCCAGCACTTTAGAAGGCCAAGGTGGGCAGATCACTTGAGGTTAGGAGTTCGAGACCAGCCTAGCCAACATGGTGAAACCCTATCTCCACTGAAAACACAAAACTCAGCCAGGCATGATGGTGCACACCTGTAATCCCAACTACTTGAGAGACTGAGGCAGGAGAATCACTTGAACCCAGGAGGCAGAAGTTGCGGTGAGCTGAGATTGCAACAGAGCGAGATTCCATCTCAAAACAAAACACACAAAAGGAAGTAGCTAGGCTACTAGGAGGGAGGAAAGAAGAGAGTGCCGAGCAGAGGAGAGAGCATGTGCAAATGCGTGAAAGTGGGAAAGAATGAAAAGAAAATCAGCATAGCTGACCCACTGGCAGAGGGGGACAGCATTTCGTATTAGAATCAGTGTGGGGTTCAGCATCACACCCACTACATTCTGAGGCTTAGGCAAGCAGAGGTCATGTTCTTCTTGATCTCTCCTGGTCTTAGCGTGGCACTTTACACATAATAGGTGCTTAACAAAAATTCTGGGAACTGGAATGATGAACACAATTGCCTGGAAGGTCATAACTATCACCCTTCTTAGCAATCCTTCTCTAGAATTTCACTGCTTTTTTGCTGTTTCCTATTTTCTTAAGTACTAGTCCACCCTTTAAAATGATATAAAATCAGTGATTGTATTTATTCCAAATAACATACCTGTTGGACCAGGCCATCCAAATCTGTTCTAAGAACGTTATTCACGTTGTTAAGTTCTGCATCCACAAGAGGAAGCTGAAAATTTATGAAACAAAAATATAAGATGAGGTTGTTACCTTCAAAACAATTCCTCATGAAGAAAGAAGTCATTGTATATCCAAGTCCCAAAGCATCTACACTATAGGGTACAGTCGCAGTTTGTATTTCTTTTTCCCAAACAATACTCTATTATTAGCCATGTGTGGTGATGGGCGCCTGTAATTTTATTCTGTTTCAGTGTACATGGTTAATAGACTAGGCACATCATTTAAAATATTTTTTAATTCTTAAAAACAATACTCTATTATTTGGGAAAACACAGCTCAGACCCTCCTTGGCAAGCACTAATTTTTTGGTGTCTGGAGGTCTCTTGCTACAATCAGCTGAAAAAATGAGGCAAAGAAGCCAGGTATGGTGGCTCATGCCTGTAATCCCAGCACTTTGGGAGGCCTAGGCGGGTGGATCACGAGGTCAGGAGTTCAAGACCAGCCTGGGCAATATGGTGAAATCCTGTCTCTACTAAAAAAATAAAAAACTTAACCAGGTGTAGTGGCATGTGCCTGTAGTCCCAGCTACTTGGAAGGCTGAGACAGAAGAATCACTTGAATCCGGGAGGCGGAGGTTGCATTGAGCCAAGATCATGCCACTGCACTCCAGCCTGGGCAACAAAGCGAGACTGTCTCAAAAAAAAAAAAAAAAAAAAAAAAAAAGAGGCAAAGAAATTTAATTTTTTAATTAATTTTAAAATTATATTATCCAGATGTAATATATAGGACTTTACAATTTCAAATAACAGCAGTTCAAGAAAATTGTAAAAAACCTTTTTAAAGTCACTTTTAAAATCAATGTAGTCAGTGTTTACACTGGTGAGTAATCTGGAATAGTTTTTCCACTTACAGCATTATACATGGATTTGAAGTGGTCTAACTCTTACCAATACTAGGACAAATTTCATATGCCTCTGACATGATATCCAAGAACCTAATATCACTACTGTAATATTTTCCTGGCAAATATGAGTAACTTTAATCCCATACTGAAGATCATTCTACAAAATAAATGGCCTGTTCAAAAATGTCTATGTCACAAAAGAAAAGACACACTCAGAAACTGTTCCAGATTAATGTGAATGAATAGAGACATGGCAATAAATGGCAATGCTTGATCCTGGGCTGGACCCGGGACTGGAAAAGAGAAGATGGTTATAAAAGGCGTTTTTGGAAAGATAAACATTTGAGTGGGCACTGTGGATTAAATGATAGTGTCGGGTCAATGTTATATGCCCTAATTTTGATCATTATATAATGACTATGTAAAGGTAGGAAGGTCACTGAAATATTTACAGTAAAAAGGCATGATGTCTACAACTTATTCACAATTTACCATTTGAGAAAAGAACAAAATGCATATTATTTTATGCATATGTATATTAAATGATACGAACAGACAGATAAACTGATAAGATATGATAAAGCAAATGGAGCAAAATGGTGACCCTTGAAGAATGTGGCCAGAGGGTGTGAACAAGGATCCATGCACTCATCTTGCAAGTTTTCTACATGTTTGATAGAACATTAAAAATAAAAAGTGTCCCCCAAAAGGATCTATCTCAAACAACTCAGATGCAACTAAGCTCTAAAAAACTTTTCAATCAAAAATGATTACAGTAATATTCAGACACAGATGTTGCATGTGAAATGTTTGAAAAAAATGGAATGAAATGTAAAAGTGAGAAACAGTATATCTATACTAAAATGTTATTTTATATAAAATGTGATGTGGCCGTGCACAGTGCCTCATACCTGTAATCCCAGCATTTTGGGGGGCTGAGGCAGGCAGATCACTTGAGGCCAGGAGTTCGAGACCAGCCTGACCAACATGGCATAACCCCATCTCTAATAAAAATATGAAAATTAGCCAGGCGTGGTGGTGGGTACCGGTAATCTCAGCTACTCAGGAGTAGCTGAGGTAAGAGAATTGCTTGAACTCGAGAGGTTGGAGGTTGCAATGAGCTGAGCATGCCACTACACTCCAGCCTGGGCAACAGAGTGAGACTTCATCTCAAAAAAACAGTGAGATGGATATCTAACTAAATAAGTTAGACATCATTAATAGACATGGTCATTTTATCTACATCTCAGAACTTTATATATTCAAGTTGTTCCAAATTCTTTTTAAAAAAATATGCCATGTGTGTACATATGCAACAATCTTGCATGGTCTTCACATGTACCCCCAAACCTAAAATGCAATAAAAAATAAATAAAATAAAAAATAAATATTTTCTTTGGGAAAATGGGAGTATTTTCTTCATTTTAGTGTATATGGTTAACAGACAAGGCATATCATTTAAAATATTTTTTAATTCTTAAAGGCCTACATGAATATATCCTGTTTCCTTTTTTTCTTTGTAAAGCTAAATTAATTCTGATATGATTCATTCAATGGCAGAGAACTCCCATGAAGGGGTTCCCTTTTATGCCTTTGTTCCTGTTGTGGTCATTCCAATATGGTGATCAAATGACCCAGGAAGGCTGACAGAGGCCAGGGGCTAACTGTTCTTCAAGTCAGGCCACTGTGCACTGGATAGGTCACCCACGCTTAGCCCTGCCCGGCAGTCCCCAGCATGCTGCCCTTGACCATGGCATGCTCATGGCTGCTCACCTGCCTCAGTTCAGGGTTGCTATTCAGCTGGTTTAGAGACAGTCTGATGCTGTTGCAGGTTTCACTTGTTGGACGCACAGAGCACAGAGGGTCATTGAGAGAGCCCCGCAGGCTAGTTTTCACACTGGTCAGACTGCTGCTAAGCTGGGTACTTTGTTGGTGCAAGCTCTTCAAGGTGCTGTTCATGTTCTCCAAGGCCTCTTTGGTCTCTTTGATTGCTGTAGAAACACAGCCCGCTTCAGAACAGACACGCAAGTCCCTTCTCATCTGCAAAAGTGTGTCTAAAGGGACTTGGGATGGAGTGGTAAATGACTTTAGAAGGCAGTGAGGGGTACACACTTCGAGGGGCAGTCTGGGAGGGGAATACAGGAGCATTGCTAGGCTGTTCTAACAGCTACTCCCAACAGCTCCCGCTCTCCCGCCAGGGGTCTCTTTCTAACAAGAAGCAGGGGGCAAGCACCAACCTCGGAGTGTGAGGGGACACCTCAATGCAGCAGTAACTGGCCAGCAGTGGCCAGCAAAGTCATCATCACCCAGCCTTGAAGAGGTCAGTCCAAACGAGCCAATCCCAGCAGTTTAAATGCACATCAAAATGGATTACACACCCAGACATACTTTAACTTTGATTATTCTAAGAGTTGAAATCAAAACTAGCACAGTAGTTAAGTGCATGGTTTTAGTTTCAGGCAGGTCTAGGCATGGATGTCAGCTTTGCTATTTGCTGTGTGATTAAATATAGACTCCTGATCCGCTCTGAGCCAATTTCCTCATCTTCAAGTTCTGAAACACCACCACATTCATCATGAAACATGGGGATTAGATCAGTCAGATGAAAATGCCTCAAAGGCAGTGGTCTATCTGTTTAATTTTGGAAGCCCCACCGCCTAGGACACATTCTCATACAGATAGTCCCCAACTAACAATAGTTCAATTTATGATTTTTCAACTTGATCATAGTGAAAAGCTATATGCATTCAGTTAAAACTGTACTTCAAAGTTTGAATTTTGAACTTTCCCCAGGCTAGTGATACAAGGAAGGATACTCTCTTGCAATGGCAGAAAGCCACAGCTTCCAGTCAGCCACACAATCAAGAGGGCAAACAAGCCGTATTCTCCAGTGTATTAAAAGCATCTTAAACTAATGATGTTTTTAGTTCACCGTGAGTTTATTGGGATGTGACCCCACTGTGTACGTGGAGAAGCATCTGTACTAGGAAATCCAGAATAAGTGTTTGCTATCCTGATTTCTCTGGATGGTGGAGCACCATATACACACTAGGGAGGTAGGGAATTACAACTTTTTTCTACAATGGCTTAAAGCCACAGCAGTCAAAGATATGAAATTTAAATTAGAGATTGTTCTTCTTCTAAGCAAACAAATCTTCTTGGTCAGGTCTTTGCTCTGTGGCTCACAGAACAAATGGCGGAGGATCAAGCTGCAATTGGGTGTTTCAAGGAAAAGTATGAATGCCCTTAAAAACTGGCTTCCCCACCCTTTCCTGGCAGCCACATAACACATAATACTAGAGGGTTCAAACCACACACACACATATACACACACATACACACATACACATAAACACACACAGACACACACACACACATACATTTTAAAAATGTTTTTATGTTGAGTCTAGCCAAAAGTAGCCCGAGGTTGCATCCCAGTTTTGCTTGTCCCTTGCTGTAGCACATTTGGCAGACTCTCACTTCTCAGGACCTCAATCTCATCTATAAATTAGGGAGTGGGTTGGGTCCCCTCCTGGTTACTAGGAGAGTCTGATTCTAGGCTGTGCCCTAATAGCCTGTGGGGCTGAACTCTTAGGCGATGGCATGCCCCCATGCTAACTAGATACTGCAACCTAGCTTTGAGGATGTACCCAAAGAGCTGGGGAGGCTTCCAGAATTACACTGTATCCTCTTTGGCCTCAAATTTCTATCACTTTACCTGGATAGAAGACCTTAAAATCTGTTTCAAATAGTATTTTCTCTTGAATTTCAGTCTAATCATAGCTTAACAGTATTTAAGATGATAATATTTAGAACTATCGAAGAGCACCCTGGAGATGAGTTTCTCATCTCGCCCACCTATCATCCAGTTTTATCGGGGAAGCATGAAGCCTGGTATCTGGTTTATAGTAGAAGCTCAATAAATACTGACCACAGCCAAACAAAAAGAATTCAGCTGCAACCAGAACTACACAGAAGAATGCAAACAGCATGCTAAAACACACTTCACATTTTCATGTTCTGTGGTTTGCTCCTCACAGCTCTTTTCACTTTGACTTCAAGATATAAGTTATCTTAAGGCTAGACCCACCACCACCAACAACAGAGAATGACAGATGATGAAATAAATGCATGGCCCAGGAAATGTGTATTAAGCCCTGTTCATAGACATTCTAGGCTATGGATAATATTCTGTTAATTATGTCATAAGGAGGACTCAGAAGTAATAAATACATGTTTTCCAAAAGCTTCAAAGCATTTTATGTCTATGAACTATTAACTGGGTTGTAACTCCGAGAGTCCTTCCGGCCCACGAGGATCATATATATTATGAATCTGAAGTAAGTGGAAAAGATATCTCAGATTCTCAATTTTAGTTAATTAACCTTTTACTAGCCCATAGTGTATTTCCTTTATAGGTCCTGATCTGCAGTCCACATATGATTTGCACACCAAAATGACTGCATGTTTCTGCTCTCTCCAAGACCCACTAAACACATAGGGCTGCAAAGTATTTTTGGCAAAAAAAAAAAAAAAAAAAAAATTGCTTGAGTAGTTTATTAAGCATGTTTTAAGAAGTTCTGACAACATGAGAGGCTAAATTTTAACTTATTCAGGCTGAATTTTAGAAGAAAAAAAAGAACTTTAATAATAACACAGGAGGCACTGAAGAGAGAAAGAAAATCTTTGAACTATCTTTTATCTAAAAAGTACTATAATTTAGTTGTTAAAAATTAAAAGAAGCCATCATTAGAGTGAATCGGCAACCAACAGAATGGGAAAAAAATGTTTGCAATCTACCCATCTGACAAAGGGATAATATCCAGAATCACCAAAGAACTAAAATAGATATGCAAGAAAAAAACAAACAACCCCATTCAAAAGTGGGCGAAGGATATGAACAGACACTTTTCAAAAGAGGACATATATGAGGTCAACAAATATATGAAAAAATGCTCATCATCACTGGTCATTAGAGAAATGCAAATCAAAACCACACTGAGATATCATCTCATGCCGGTTAGAGTGGTGATCATTAAAAAACTGGGCGACAACAGATGCTGGAGAGGCTATGGAGAAATAGGAACACTCTTACACGGTTGGGATTGTAAATTAGTTCAACCATTGTGGAAGACAGTGTGGCAATTTCTCAAGGATCTAGAAATAGAAATTCCATTTGACCCAGCAATCCCACTATTGGGTATATACCAAAGAACCATAAATCATTCTACTATACGGACACATGCACACGTATGTTCATTGCAGCGCTGTGTACAAAGCAAAGACCTGGAACCAACCCAAATGCCCATCAATGACAGACTGGACAAAGAAAATGTGGTACATATACACCATGGAATACTACGCAGCCACAAAAAATGATGAGTTCGTGTCCTTTATAGGGACTTGGATGAATCTGGAAACCATCATTCTCAGCAAACTGACCCAAGAACAGAAAGCCAAGCACCATATGTTCTCACTCATAGGTGGGTGTTGAACAATGAGAACACATGGACTCAGGGAGAGGAGCATCACACACAGGGGACAGCTGGGGGGGGGTGGGTAGGGGAGAGACAATGGGGGGATGGGGGAGGGAGGGGAGGGTGGGGAGGAATAACATGGGGAGAAATGCCAGATATAGTATGCACCTAAAGTAAAATAAACAAATAATTTAAAAAATGTATATATATCAAATCTTAAAAAAAAAAAATTGCGAGAACGTTGGACAAAAAGTAAAGGTACGCATCAACCATACTGCATCATCCATACACTTTTGCCCAGACTTCACCGTTACTTAATTTGTGACTGGAAGAGATCTTGGATCTCTTCAATATGGGAACATAATATATGTGATCTCTTCAACATTGCAATCACATAATATATGTGATCTTGGTGGCCCTGGAATGACTCCCAGAGTTACAACCCAGTTAATATGTTATAGACATAAAATGCTTTGAAGCTTTTGAAAAACAAAAAAGATCTTGTTCAATATTGTGAACGCACTGATGCACAAGGGTTCTGAGGTGCAAGGATGCCTGGCCTCATCTGTGGCCATGTAAGCACCTGAATCCCAGATTTCCAATTCTCCCTCCAATGGTGCACATGTTGCTTCCTCATGGATGTCACCACAGCACCCTCCATCTTAACACTCTTCACGATACTAAGTCCCATCTAGGGTGGTCCAGGTAACATAGACTTTAGCTAGAATGGGGGCTGAATCCCAACTCTACCACTTCCCAGCTGTGCAATTGCTATGAACTGAGTAAGCTGAAGCCCTAACCACTAATGTGACCCTTAGGGAGGTAACTAAGGTTAAATAAGGTCGTAAGGGTGGTTCCCTAATCCAACAGAATTGATGTTCTTATAAGTAGAGGAAGAGACATCAGAGATGAGTGTCCCAGACAGGAAGTGAGACTGGAATGACGAACAGGGGCCAGATGTGCAAGGAAAGAAGGAGCGGGGAGAGGGAGGGAAGGAGAAAGGAAGAAAGGAGGGAAGAAGGGAAGGAGGAAAAGAAAGGGATGGAGGGAAGGAGGGTGGAAGGAAGAAAAGAAAGAATGGAGAAGCCACACGGAAATGGCCAGGACAGGAAGGCAGGAAGCAACAGTCTCTGAGGTCATATCCCTTCTCTGGGCCTCAGTTTCCTGGCCTGGAAAGAAAATGGTTGGTAATGAAGAGAAGAGATGTCTAGAGAAATCTAGGGCATCAACAGCAGGGGATGTCGTTCGTGATGTTGTCAATGCTGAGAGTGTTGTTGGCTGGACCCTTTGCACGGTCAAGGACAAGGAAAGGCCTTTCAATTAGTTAGGACTTATCATAACAACTCCTGGCCTGTTCTGCACATCCTCATTTCCGCACATTTGTCTCAGTTGTTGAACTATAAGGAAAGCCGAAAGGAACGGGCATAATTTTCCAATTTCCATGCAATTCTCTTCTTTAAGGACTATGTTCTCAGGAATGCTAGCTCATGAAAATAAAATTCATATTGGCAAAATCAACATTTTACATAGATGTAATTGTCCTCTCCATTACGTACCTTGCAGGGACATTTTTCTCAACATTTGGAAGGGCCTGGGAGGTCTTTTTCATTACAGTGGAGCACGTAGTTTATTAAAATCAGTATATCTGTCACTTACATCATTGACCATGGAGGCTTAAGATATCTATGTATATTCCTTGCTTCTAAGTTTCTCTTTCAAGAAGGAAAAAGGAATCAATTGCCTTCAAATGACCTGAATGTCTATAGGTTACTTGTCTTCTTTATTAGGGGTCAACAAACTTTTTCTATAAAAGTCCAGATAGTAAATATTTTAGGCTTTGGGGGCTATACTATGTTCCAACGACTCAACTCGGCCATCACAGCATGAAAACGGCCACAGATGCTATCTAAACAAATGCGTATGGCTGTGTTCTGATAAAACTTTATTTACAAAAACAGGTGGTGGGCCCCTAACAAATTCTGCCCCTGTCATCTCAAATGGCAACAGCTTTGGCACAAGCTTTAATAAAGAACACAACAAGCTATTGTAACACAGCGTCTTGATCTGAACTGCCTGCATGGCCATGGCCGGTGACTCTCCCCCAAGTCAGCTCTCAGGGAGCAATGAAAGAGTCAGTGAGCCTGCCAAGCTCAGGGACTTCTGGATAAAACTTTCTTTGGTCATTTTTGCCTGTTGCTTACCTGTCGCCATGGACTTAATCTCATCGAGAACAGGGATGATGTTGGGTCTTAGTCGGTCAAGAATTCCGCCTCCTAGCACTGAATTGATACCTACATGCAAATGAGCACAGGGACAGTGAGGGTGGCCTCTGCTCGTCTCTCCAACTGAACCTCATTCTCTCCACACTGCCTCAGCCTCTCCTGCTGCAAAACCCATTTGCATCCTGGACCCTGTCTAGGGATTGACTCGTGTATGGAGATTTCTCTTCGGGGTCTCCGCACCAGCTGTCCCCCAGGGGAAAAATTAATCACTACGGACTCACAGACCCAGTGTTTACTTATACCAGGAACAGGGTGTTACCATCTTGGTCAGTATGTAACTGCCTGTGTCTCTGATCTCTTCAGCTAGACCGGGGTTCGCACTGGGACTGCACTCTGGGCGGGGAGGGGAGCTGTCGTGCGCATTATGGGATGTTTAGGGGCATCCCTGGTTTCAACATGCTAGATGTTGGTAGAAGTGTCCCCACCCCACCTTCACTTCATTGTGACAACCAAAAATGTCTCCAGATGTCATCAAATGTGTCAAATGTCACCCCCCCCCACCCCCTGGTTGAGAAGCACTAAGCTAAACCTTGGCCTCTCCACCTGCCATTTCTGAAGCCACTGGTTTCTCTGAGGAGCTCGCTGTGTCTGTGCAGGGCACCTAGCAGTAAAACAGTCTTTCCCTCATGAAGGAAATGGAGAATTGGTGCTTGTGACTACAAGAATGCTAACGCCTTCCAACGAGTATAAAATGAAAAAACAAAAAGTGCTGCTGCCTGTGAAAAAGACGCCTTCGATGAGTGCTAGATTCTCATCGCTGGGTAACAAATGGCACGTTGGCAATAAGGCTAGGGAATCATCTTTGTCTTCCCCCAACTTTCACGTACGTAATGCTTAGTTTATGTTTTATGGGAGATGAATCAAAACAAAGAAACAAAAAAATGTGAAGCAACTTTAAATTTTACTCACTGTTCAGATCTAAGAACGCCTTGTCCTTGGTAGTGTTGTACTGGGCCAATATATATTTGATTTGCTGAAAAAGAACATTCTGTGAAACCTCCCCTTCTAAGGTCCAAAGGCAATACAAGGACAAAAAGAGATTTAATATACAAAAGTTATCCTGAATCAGAACATTTTGAGGTAACCAAGTTCTTAGAGACTTTTCTACTTTCTAACATGTTGGTACCATGAGCATCACAAATTTAGGCTGATTCCTGCCCAGACACTTTTTAAAACAATGTCCTGAATAGGTAAATTCATCAACATGCTTCTGGAATACAGAAAAATATATCTGGGGAAAAAGGGACCTCCTCTCTCATCCCCACCCTTCAACCATCCCATTGCCCTTCTCTAAAAACAATTTGTGTGTCCATGAGTATGTGTGCATGTGTGTATGTGAATGTATGTGTGTGAGATAAGAGAGAGTGTGTGTGTCCTTCCCAAGGAATCTGACATACCAATGCAGACATTAGCAAATGGGTGTTTGTAAAGCAGGATGGTTTCATTGCAAGAGTAACTTTGTACAAGTAATGGAAAGTTAACCGTACCACCAAAAAGAAAGGATAATAGCACCCAAAAACTTAAAAAAAAAATCATAGCCTTAAAATGATTAAGTCCTTTTATAATACACATTGTGATGTTATGTTATATCTTAATAAAATAAAAACCCCAATTCTGAAATTCGGCTTTTGTATTCTCAAAAATCACTTTCTGGGCCTTTATTTATTCATCCAGGACATTAAAAGACAACACCAGTCTACGCTGATTCACTGCATTTCTAGAAGGTTTGAATGAGATTCCAAATATACACAGGAACTCCAAAAAGCCAAAAATATAAAGCATCTTGGTACATACAGACGATGGTTTTTACCTCTGGAGTTTCATTCAGGAGAGTTCGCAAGTCCTTGAAATTGCTGTCTGCCAGTTGCCGACTTCTTTTGATCCGGGTCCTTACCTGGTGATTTGCCACAAAACCATAGAAGATGCCAATGCTGCAGGAAAAGGCAGAGAGAAGGAAGAGTACTTACTGCGTGGTCCATGGTTCTCTGTCCAGGTCCAGGCAGCTGAGCAGGAGTAGGGAGGGGGCCCACAGAAGGATTGGCCTTTCCTCTCCCCAGGTCCTCTCCTGCCACAGCCTTCCCGTTGCCATCCCACAGTCGAACCACCACCCACATAGAGGCTACAAAATAGGACACAGTCCTCGCAGAGGAGGCAAATCTCCATTCAGTTCCAAATGACTCTCATCAATGGAACAATGTTTACAATACATTGTGGAGGAAATAGGTGCAAAAAGGTTATAAGGCAGCATGCACGAACCAGTCCCATTCCTGTCCTTATGTGAATGTGTGTGTACACCCTCCCATATGTGCACGTGCACACACACACACACACATACACACACTTCTGTTCCCCAACTCCCCAAAGAAGTCTATAGAAAAAAACATCAAAATGATAAGAGTACTTGAGCCTTCTAAGGTTTTTGGTTTCCCTAATTGTCTGTTAGTGCCCTTATAGTCCAGGTTGGAAAGAAACATGAGTTACTTTAGCATTAAAATGCACATACAACAGAGCACCTGTATTATTTCATCCACAGAAAGTGCAAAAACAAGTGAAACGGTGGTGCTAGAAGTCCGTGGTTATGCTCAGAGGAGGGGTGGAATGGCAGAGTATTCTGCTCATGGGTGTATTCACTTCATGGACATTTATGCATATGTACTTGTGAAAAGGACACTTTCCTCCATTTGAAATCTACTTCAAAAAAAGGTTCAAAAATGCCATATGAAAGGCATCTTGCAAGAAAGCCTTCTCTATGTGGAAAAAAAAAAGTCTTTTTCAAGCCATCTAAAATGTCTAATGTAATACTTTTTAAGAGCTCTTAATGTTGACTAGTTGCTAATAATCATTTAGCTTAAAGTAATTTGACCAATTGGCTTGTTTTTGTGCCAAAGCCTTTGAATATTAAAATGTTAAATTGATTATTATAATCAATTGATTATAATAATTGATTGAATTATTATAATAATTGAATGATTATAATAATTGAATATAATAATTGATATAACGTTAAATTGATTATTAAAATGAATATTAAAATGTAAATATTAAAACGTTAATTGCCAAGGTTCTGTTGAATTTGGCCACTAGATGGCAGTAAGGAAATACATAAACATAGCGGAACTATTTTTAGCTACAGAAGCAAGTAACAAACTTGTTAGTTTGTAATCCAATGGAAGATGTAGATATAGTTTTAGAACTAAGTTTTGCAAATAATAGACAAACTTTAAAAAAAAAGTCAGATGCAGAAAATTAATACAGTGCCTCTTCAACAAAAGCAATGTCTTGAGGCATTATTTGTGCATATATTTATAGGTAGGATGACTAAACATCCCATTTTTGCACCTAAAATCCCACGTCCCCAGGAAACTTCTCCATCCTGGGTAAATGGGAACAGTTATTCACCCCACTTATGGTATAAATATATAAATACATTCCAAGGAGCATTGATTCATTACTGGTTTTGAAATATACTTTCCCATAGCAGTATAGCATTGATCCATTAGGTTTCCCAAAATGATCCAAAGAAGTCTATATAATACAATGTTGAGGAATATGTCACGGTTAGCAAGTTGCAGTGTACTGAGTACTAGACTAGGAGCACAAGATGTAGGTTCTAGGTCTTGTCCTACCACCACCGCACTGTACAAGCCAGAGAAAATCACTTTCCTTCTGTGGGACTCCAGTTGGTATCTCCAAACTGAAAAGATCAGTTTAGATCTCTAGGTCTAATCAAGTAAATTAGATCCAATCTAACTTAGATTAGATAAGTGCTTCTCAAGCTGTAAAGGAGAGCAGCACTGGATGTACACGTTCTCTAAGATTTTAAGTTTAGGTTAATTCTGATGGTAATCTTTTAAAATAAATATTAACAATATTATGTGCCATTTGGAATGACCGCCTTATAAGTTGTCCTAAATTTGCATTGGTATTTTAAGCCGATGTACTATAGCAATAAGAGTTATTAAATCAGACACTCCTGCCAAAAGAAGTCAAATTATTCAAAATAACGATTTTGGAGTTTTGTGGAGAAGCGCGCACACACACACACACACACACACACACACACACACAAGCACAGAAGTTGAGTCACAGCAACGCACCTGGAGCTTGTTACCATGCCAAATTCAAAACATTCTAGACCATGATGAGTCGGGATCACCACCTGAACATACCCGATGTTCACAGTGGGGTCCCTTGCTCTCTCTTCCCAGCAGGTCCAAATTATTTTATTCACTCGTCAGCTTCCAGATATAAGAAGTCAAAGTGAACTTGGGAGAAAAGAACCAGTCCAAGTCCACTTGACTTGACCCTCACTGACCCCCCCACCCATCCCCAGAAGGGGAGAAGAACCTCCTTGCCTTGAACTCTCAAAGGCTTTCCCTTTAATTCTGATGGGGCATTTCTCACTTCACACTCCAATTTGTCTTTATTCTTATCTATGTTTAATTTTCCTAAGAAGAGGTGGGAACTACTTCTTTGTTAACTTTGCATAATGCAGTCTTGTTCACACTGGGTGCTCCATGAAGGTGAGTTTAAGGGTCGGGCTTTGGTTTCATTTGGCCTATTTAGAAGACAGGCCATATGTCTGGAGTGTGAGTCAGAAACTGTCTTTGTGCTTTATTGAATAAATGTCCTTACTTACAGATCACCAGTCAATGAAATGAATTACAATACCACATTCCAATACAACACTGAATTTCAATGCTACACATTTTGAAAGACCTATATTTCTACTAATCAATAATAGATCTATTAAAATTAAAGCATTGATTTAAAAAAAAACAAACTACTAAGCTGGGGTGTGGTGGCACGTGCTTGTTGTCACAGCTACTTGGGACATGGAGATGGGGAGATTCACTTGAACCCAGGAGTTCAAGTCCAACATGGGCAATATAGCAAGACCCCATTTTAAAGAGAAAAAGGAAAGAAAACTGTACTAAGCATAATTATAGAGTAGAAGTTAGTGATTTTCAAACTCACGCACAAAGTAAATTTTATATTTAAATTCAAATGCCTACGTAAGCAGGCAGAAAGCATTAAGGAAAACTTGGGTGGCATGGGGCCATAGAAGCCGGGAGATCAAAGGTGCTCTGGAGGAGCAGTTAATCTGCAGGTCTCAAAAGTGCCACCATGATGGCAGATAAGTATCACCATATCTTCCCATTATCCACAAAAATCTGGGAATCTGGATTCTTATGTGAAATCTCCCAATTTTTAAACATTAGCAACTAATCAGAGAAAGATTTAAATACTTTGAAGACCAACTGATGGTCTGCATTTGCAATCTCAAATTTAAACCTTTTCAAACACAAATAGAGAATAAAGAAATTATGCTTTGTAGTATTGATTTAGACATTCCCTGTTGCTCGATGTCTTTTTTGAGCAAAAAAAATAGTATGTGAATAAATATTTTTATTTTTAACAACCCCCGGTCAATTACTAGAATATAAGGATACTAAGAGACATTTACCTAACACAAAAAGGAAATAAAATTTCAGCGAATGTCAGTTCTCTGGCATTTGACACATGCCTTTAAACAATCAAAAATGTGCTTTTAAGCAGTACAACAAAATCTCTTGGAACTTTTTAGCAGAAGATAGGAATTTTTATTTTTCTGGCCTTACATCTTCTATACTTTATTATAGAAAATTCAATTTTCTCAAATATGCACTTACAAGTAAGTAAACTTTTTATAGAGTAAGACTAAACCTTTCTTTTAAATCTTAACTTTAAAACTTGTAACTTTATTATTCTTACCAATTTCTACAGATTCAGTAAAATTAGTTAAAGCCAAATAAATGCTTTCAGTCTGTAACTGGTCTCTTATTTAAAAAAAATTTTTTTTACATTTAAACTGTAAGTAACAAGACCTCATTCACATGAAGAAAGTTTCATGATTTTCAGGACTGCTGTTGTAACTCAATCTTTTTTCTACAACCTTGCAGCCTCCCAGTCAGGAATTAGCAATCACATCCTAATATAAAATGAACTTTGAAAATAGCCAGCTTGCTGAAAATGGCTCAGATTCAATTCACTATGGGAATTATTACCAAGTCTGGCTTATCATACTCAGAAACTTAGAAACATACAGAGGAAGTCAACGCATAGTTGTTCTTTTTTAAAAAAAAAAATAATAATAATAATAACCTTTTTGAAAAATGCAGCGGTGACAAGCAAAAAGAAAGAAAGGAGAAGAAACTTGGCTTTTTCTGGAGTAAGACCCATCTGCTTAGCAGTCTACAGTGACAGGTGGAGATTCGATCTTGTGCTGATGGTCAAACAGACTGTATAAACATATGTCAGTGTCTACGGAATTCTCACATTCCACAGCTGTTCTGGGAACGCTCAGAGAAAGAACATGCCCACGTAGATTCCACATCTGCTAGGGAATCTTTCTCTTAACACCTATGTCTTCCCTTCACCTGCCTCAAAGAAAAGTTTAAAATAAAGAAGGATGCTCAAAACTAACTTGAAAACTAACTTCGTTTAATTATAAACATTTTGAACCACAAAATGAAATTGAGTCCAATAAAGGGCAGATGAACTGCTCTGGGTTTCTGAAAGAATTTTTTAAAAGTCATATACAAAGACTATTTCTCAATAGTATACAATCTCCGCTGAGGTCAATGTCAGCTAGAGGCCCTGCAATAAACAAGAGAGAGTCCACTCTGCTAGCTTTCCTTTCTGCCTTCCAATTTTATTGACATTCTTTTCCTTCTTATTTTTATCTAATCTTCTAATTTTGCTGACATACTTTCTTCTCCTGTCTAGCTACTCATAATACAGAAATCTTAACTTTCAGGTCTTTAATCCCCCTGGCTAGCTTTGACTACTTGCAAACAGTATGTAAGTATTACTCAGCTCACGATGTCTGAGATATAAACCAGTGGGAGTTTCAAAAGGAAGCCGTCAAAATAGTCATCACAAATCAAAAAGCTCGTCAGAATTAAAAGTGAGAAAAAAAATTCACATACTATTCTCATTTACGCCTATTTATAATTTATGTATCAATTCAACATGCTACATGAAATCAAATTAGTTGTGTCACAATCTCAAACAAGTTGATCATCTTTGGTTTAATTATATTGAAATCTAAAATTTCAATTTTCACATTAACATTTTACTTGGGTGGAAAAAAATAGTTTTAACTGAATGTATAGGAGGCTATAGAATCACAGTATGCATTTTTTAAAAGAATTTTCTAAATTAAAATATACTTAGAGAAAACGTATTGATTTGATAGGTCTGAATTCTCAAGAATTAACAAAATGGTAGCTTTCATTTTATATATAAATGGAAGCCACATTTATTTTTTAGTTTGTAACTTTATTGATGATATATTTTGGCATTTTCAACATAATGTAAATAACTCAATCAGCTGAGAGTTATAACTATAACAATCATAATACCTAATTATATATAACACAAATGAAAGTTCAGTTTTTAAAAAGAAACCCAATGTCATGGCTAGGCACAGTGGCTCATGTCTGTAATCCTAGCACTTTGGGAGGTTGAGGTGGGCAGATCACTTGAGGCCAGGAGTTTCAGACCAGCCTGGCCAACATGGTGAAACCCCGTCTCTACTAAAAATACAAAAATTTGCTGGATCTGGTGTTGCACACTTATAATCCCAGCTACTCGAGAGGCTGAGCCACAAGAATCACTTGAACCCGGAAAGCGGAGGTTGCAGTGAGCCAAGATCGCGCCACTGCATTCCAGCCTGGGTGACACAGTGAGACTCTGTCTCAAAAAAAAAAAAAAAAAAAAAAAAGCTGGGAGAGAGGGAAGGAAACCCATTATTACACATGTAAACATTTATTCAGGTAAATACTACATTCAATAAAGAATTTTCCTGAAATTATACTATATATATTGACATCAAGCGAAAATTATTAACTTGATAAATAAGTAATCACTCTAACAAGAAGTCCTAAGGGCAGTATTTTCAGATGACACTGTCATACCTGAATCTCATCTCTGAGGTCCAGGATGTATGGAACGGGTAAACATGGCTGTGCAAGTGTCCAGACAAATGCGGCCTGTGAGTTTCAGGCTTACAGGAAAGGCACAGGGATCCCGGTGGGTCTGACAGGTTTTGGGGCTGTAACTGACATTCTTCTGGTAGCTGGAAAGAGGAAACTACCCCTACAGCTAGGAGTCTGTGCATTCCTTACAGCATATCAAATGCAAAGCAGAGAGAGACAGGGACATCTGGAATGACCACTGACCTGATCCCAAACTGCCTCTCAAGATCAAATGTGAAAAAAACAGTATCAAATGATTTTTAGAGACACAGAGAAAGAGACAGTGACAGAAAAATACAGAGGGACAAGGAGAGACAGTAAAAAGAGAGAGAGAGATTGACAGACAGAGATGCCCAAACCTCGATCTCTTGGAGAGAAAACAAGTAACTCTTGGGCCAATCGACAGTGCATGAAGTCAGCTAACACATTCACTTGGATCCTGTTTACACACATATATTGTTAAGGTCTATTATTCCACTATTAACAGCAAAAGTGTGCCTTTGCTTAAATAATCACTGCCCTGGACTAAGTGGAAATGCATTGGCCTTTGTCTGTTGTGAAGAATTTTTTTGTCATTGTTCAAGTTTTAGTTTAGTTAGTTCAACAGGTAATACCCAAGCCTGGTACATATTCAAAAGAGACAAAAAGCCCAGCTACAGCAAGAAATGAGTTTCCTTCCTTCCCCTCACAACCCTCAATTTCCTTTCCAGAGGCAACCACTACTGCCAGTTTCTTGTCAACCCTTTCACATCCCATCCGCTCTATAAAAATACGACCAAGTGCTTGTGTCTCCTTCCTGATCTTTTTTTTTTAACATAGCTATCGTGTTCTGCACATGGTCTGCAACCCGCTTTCTTCACTTCATCTTGGTGACGGTTTGGTATCAAGTCCAGAGCTGCCCAGTCCTCTCCAATGGGACACTACATTCCAGTGAGTGGTCAACCTAAGCCATACATCTTACCAGACCCCTGCTGGTGGCCACACTTAAAGGCTCTCCTTCTTAGGTTTGCAGCTAGAACTCTAACTCATAGCACTTACTGTTTTCTGCTAAAATTCCTGACTATCAGTTCCTTAGTGAAACTTGAAAAAACCTTATGGCTACTGAGCACATGTGGTATTTGGAGAAACAACAAAGGGAAGCTGTTGGCCAACCCTGGCTGTGCCTTCATGCCACCGGCACTTTGTTTCTGTCCCTGCATAAAACGGTGGAATGAGTGAGGAAATGTGGAACAATAACCAAGCATCCTAACAAGGGAACATTATTGTGGTGCACATTCTTCAGATGAGCAATCTAATCTGGACTCGAAAAAATGTCATCTTAAAAGCAACGTACTTCTGAACAGCCAGTCAACTGGAAAACTTGAAAGTAGCAGAAGCTGCAGCAGAAACACCCCTAAATCGTGAAGTGTGTTCCAGACTTCGAGAGAGGGTAGTGGATTAACAACAAATATGAAAAAAAAAAAAATGAGTTTGTTATTAGAAAGTCAATTGCATTCTACAATAGCCTCAAATTTCCAAATTCAGGGACTGCATTCGTCCATCAAGATTCCTCTGAACTCAACCAGCAAATCAACTCGCAGATCCATCCCCCTTTCTGCATGCTGCCTGCCGGTAAGCAGCTAATTAAGAGGAGTCTGCTGCACTGGGAGGTAAATGCTTTCTGCAGTTCAAGATTTCTCAGAATATCTTCAAGAGGAAAACAATACCAAAGGGCTGGCTCCTCAGCTCAGTTAGGGCAGCTTCATTACAACACTGATGTCTGGCAATAATGAGATCCTTTTGAAACACTCTAGACAAGCACTTGTATTTTCCCTTTCCTGTTTTGTGGGGTTTTTTTCATTGTTGCTATTTTGTTTAGTTTTAAACTCATGGTTTAACCATTAAAATATGAGACGTTCTTCATCAGCCTAAAACACAATCGGTTGTTGTCCAAGATTCTACTTGCCTTATTATTATACAAATCACCAAGAGGGAGATTGCAAAGCATTTCCTCAGGAAGGGCCCATTTTCCTTCTGTCGCTGGTGCATTTCTCCACCACATTTGTTACAGCAACGACACATACAAAAGAAATACCCCCACCAGAGGCATCAGAATAATAAACAGCAGTCCCAGGAGACAGCACAGAATAATCCCTGCTTCATAGTAGGCAATCTGCAATTCAAACAAAAGAAACAGCACATATTGTAACACGAAATAATAAGTAAAACAATCCATGGTGTACATGCTTCCTTTTTTTTTTTCCCTAAGACAGAGTGTCATTCTGTTGCCCAGGCTGGAATGCAATGGTATGATCTCCGCTCACTGCAACCTCCATCTCCTGGGTTCAAGCGATTCCCATGCCTCAGCCTCCGAGTAGCTGGGATTACAGGTGCCCACCATCATGCCTGGCTAATTTTTGTATTTTTAGTACAGACAGGGTTTCACCATGTTGTCCAGTCTGGTCTTGAACTCCTGCCCTCAAGCAATCCACCTGCCTTGGCCTCCCAAAGTGCTGGGATTACAGGTGTAAGCCACTGCTCCTGGCTATGTTTCATTTTTTTAAACCTACCTGCTATCTTTAATTGAATCTGAATGTGTGTTTTCTTTTTTGTTGTTGTTGTTGCTTACATTTTGAAGTCCTTCTTGAAACAGAGGAAGCAGAGAATTGAGTTATTAAATACAGGACCAAGTGGTTACTGGAAGATGTCTTTCAGCCCCTAGGAAGATGTCTAAATGCTAGGTTGAGCTGCAAATGGTTTAATTTCAACCCCAAAGGTACTTTGTTTTTAAATGGTTCAGTAAATCTTGGCAGGAATACTTGCATAACAAATAGTCTACATATAAAGTGCTTTACACCAGGAAAACCGCACAAGTAGAAGTTATTAAAGATTCAAAGCACTGTGGATTGGCTGGCAAACAGTTACAGAAGAATCTGGAATGTATCTTAATTTAGAAAAAGGCTCAGACTCTGAGTCAGGCATATTAAACACTGGCCAGTCACCAGGTTTCTCCATTGATACACTGGAAATAATAATACGTACCTTGACAAGTCACTGTGAAAATGAGCGATAGGGCATGATTAGAAATAATGTGACAAAGTGCCAGGCACTGAATAGAGAATAAAGATGCCTCTCTTGCCAGCCCAGGAGCCAGATCCACAGTGAAGGACCAACCTCGGCAGTGCATGTCTCAGACAGTTCCTAAGCTCCGAGGAACAGCACAATTTCTAGATACAATCATGTGACCTAAACATATTTTCATAATCACTGCTGACTTTATTCCCCGGATAAACAAAAATTAATGCAACTGGATGATGAAACTTGATGTCGTTCCAATTCATGCATGTAGTTGCTTACATTTCTAAAGAATGTCAGAAAATTGCAAGTTGGCAGTTTGCAACTAAATGGACAATCTAGACAGCTGCGAATTCTGAAGCCAAGCTGAGTAAAGGAAAATAAAACACAAGTTTTGTTCCTGGGAGCAAATATGATGTTTTGCAGGAGAGATCTGGTTTACATCCTAGCGGGGGGGCTTCCAGGTCCCTAAGCTGGATGGTGTTACATTAGCATTAACCCCACAAATACACTGCAAGGGACAAATAACTAAATGACTGAATGTGAAAATAACTAGCCAAGTGCCCAGCACACAACTGATACTCAATAAATGATAGTTAACTCTCTGAGCAAATGCTCAAGACTAGTAAATCTGGTGCATCTGGTACTTGAATATTATCTAGTTCCACATTAAAATTAAATCGCTAAAAAAAAATGGCTGAATCTTGCTTCGTTCATCAAATATCTGCTTGTGCTTAAGCTAACCCCCATCCCATGTCCACGAAGAGGCATTATTGGCTGACTTAACCCTTCCTCGAGGACCAATATCACTTGCCAATTAAGAAACCAGCCCACACATTCCAAACTCTTACTTATGTATTTTTCCATCATTTCTCAGCAAATATTCTAAATTATTTACTCTTTTAAAGAAACGTAAATTCTTTCTGAATTCCAGGAGACACTGAACCAACCCCAGGAGAGTAGATTGAAATGTTTTAAATGCACTAGCTTTAAATAGAATTAGTACGTTTGATACATAGTCTTTCTAATGTTACTAACTAAATATCAGGCAGTATCAGGAACAAGATAGGGCCTTTCCGGAGTCCACTTCTAGGCTGAATAGATGGAGGCCTGTCAGTACTTAAACTGTTTTTTGATACACCAAGATCTTTGAGTACTTTGTTGATTATGTTGAAGATCAACATCTAAATATTACAGAGATGTCTTTCTTAAAAGAGAGGGTTAAAAGAGTGATAAAACAGAAATGAAACAGATCATTTAAAAATCTTCACAGTGAGGATGACGGTGAAGAACAGAAAGGCTTTCAAAGAGCAACTGGAAATAGCAGACGAGGACTTTACCTTCAGACCTAAGAGTACAGTTTCTGGCTGTAGAAGTCAACGCAGGTGAGGAATTTTGGTAGAGGCGGCATGCATCAAGAAAACAGACAGAAAAAGTTATGAGTGATCAACCATAACCAAAAACATTAATATCCCACACGGAGAAAATTGAGTGATAGAAGGATAAACACAAGAGAGGAATATAAAACTTGAGTGCAAATTCAAGAAACGGTTTATTAAGTTGCTTCAAGTTATGAAATTTACATTTGCATTTACATTTGGATTTCCCAAAAGGTTCTTAATCAGTATGCTAATCAGTTATGAAAAGGAGAATCAGAGGGGGAGTTACAAATGCTTAACACACTAACCATGTGATCTTCATGA
Source organism: Ateles fusciceps (assembly GCA_036589455.1). NCBI lineage: Eukaryota > Metazoa > Chordata > Mammalia > Primates > Atelidae > Ateles > Ateles fusciceps. The sequence continues at coordinate 207,418 of JAZHEH010000051.1, forward strand.
AATAGAGAATCAGGCCTGAGAACTCCAGAACTAATGACAGCATCTTCCAAAGTTCCTTTTCTAAAATAAAAATCTGATGGTGTTATTCCCTTGCTTAAAGTGATCAATGGATTCCCGCCATTTTTATTCCGAACATCTCAATGTTTAATTTTAATGTCCTTTTATGGCAAAATAAACTTAGGTGGCTCTATGTCATTTTCCAGATCATTTTTTTGAAATATTCTGATCCTGGAAATCTAAAAGTTTAGAAACTATTGCCTTAGCTGGCAGATCTTCACAGATCTGAGGGAACATTTGTGATAGGAAACACTTTTAAATGAGGCATCCAAAATACTGGGACTGGGGGCCAGTTCAGATACACCTGCCTCTGGGGTCACACTGGGCATCTTAAATGGTCCCAGTCTCGCTTTCTGGGGGGAGGGGCATACAAGCTTGTTACCAACCAGGGCACAAGCTCCCAAGCTCATCAGACATAAAAAAAAGCACCTCACAGTGTCTGTTTTAAAAAAAAAAACAACACTGACTCCTGGGCTCCTGCACTAGAGCCCAGGAGTCAGAAGGTATGGGTAAGACCAGGAATCTGTATTCCCTGCGCCTCCCAAACAAACAACTTGACCTGGAGTCGTTGGCTTAGCGTCTGCTTCAAGGGGAAGCAACCCAACACACCCAGCCTTTATGAGACTAAATCCAGTCCAAAGCCCTCCTCCAGATGTGGCCTGGCTCCTTTGGTATCTTTGCTTTAACTAAACCCCTATCTTTTAGAAAGCGTGGTCCAGTTCCACATCTAGAGGAAGATTCAGCTCATTCATGTGGGCTCAGTTCTGCATCTTCTCTCCGCTCACCCTCCCCAGAGTTTTTATTCATTTGCAGAGGCAAGGAAAGAGAACAGGAGCCAGGGGTATAAACCAAGGTTATGGGAGTGCTAAATCTAATACCAAGTCAAGTACAAAGCAGTTGTCCAACTAAGACCCTGCCAGGGACAGTGGCAGCCCAGCTCCTGCTCAGAGTCGCAGGTTCATCAAGGCCACCTAGCGGTCTCAGGACCTTGTCTTCCAAGTCCTGGACCCCACTGAAGCACTGCCCCTATTCCATTCCTTGGTTGGCATTCAGGCTGGCTACTAATGTTATGCTAATTTGAATATAAATATAAAAGCTACAGTCATTTTCTTCCCCCCCAGATATGCAGGCCGAGGTGGCAATCACGACGTTTTGGAGATATAAATGAAGCCTGTGGCACTGAAGAATGAAAAAGCTTTCCACGGTGCTGGGGAAGGCTGTGAGCCCTGGCAATGCTCAGTTCATCTTCCAGAGAGTCTTGCCTTGCTGAATGCAAATGGCCTCCAGATAAGGCTTTCCTCTTCAGCTTCTGCATTTACTTTTCTCTTGCGTATAATTTTCTTGCAAATTAAGAATAGGATGAGGTCATTTGTAACTACTGTATCTGAGGCAATGATTAACTGGGCAAGAGTTAACTGCCCTCCCCCGGGCCAGAAACACTAGCATTCAGATTTGTTGTGCAGGCCAGTAAAACCCGTCCACCTATACATCTGCTTATTGGAGCTTGATAACCACCTTCAAACCAGGAAAGGAAGGAACAAAGTGCTTTACTTACCGAGAAGGACTGAGAACCTGGCAAACACATTTAACTAATTTTTATCACCTACATTCAATGCTACACACTTTTGTCTGTCTGTTTCATGGGCAACCTACACTCATAACACACCAAAATCAAAAGACCATTCTTCGGTTTAGGTAGGTGGCTGCAGAGGTGTGCATTGACAGCACCATGGGTAACAACCAGAAAAATGGAAGGAGCCTTGATACTTTCTGAAAATACTATGGACTCACTTTAGAGAGGTGTTCAAGACCCTCCCATGATGAGACCCCAATTTACCTTTTTTTTCTCTCCCTCTGGCTAGGGGCCTGCTTCTTTCATACCTTGACCTCTTTGCTCACATGGTTCCTGAAGCCTGGAATGTGAGCAGAGAGAATGCCCAACCCTCTCACCGGCTCCAGCCCTTGTATGATCCTTGTTACATATTAACCAGATACTGTCTCTGCTATCGTCTTCTAGCCTCTTGAGTCCAAAGGCTATCATCCTCATCTCCACCTTCTTTCAATTCTAGCCAACTACTCCCACAGCAGGAGCTTCATAAACCTCGTGCAAATGCAAAGCTACTTTTTAACAAATGATGTTTTATAACAAAGTGCACAGTCACTGTTTCTAGAAATTTTCAAACAATTCTACTTAATGAGGGAGTTCTTATCCCTCAGCTAAAGGAAAAGTAGCGTAATATTTCTTTTTGAAGAAATTTTAGTTTTTAATTTCTGAATAACATATAACTTGAAAGGTTTTCTTCAAATGCTACTTTTGAAATTTCTGCCATGGTTCAAATGGGATCTGTAAGGTGGTTTAATATTCCATAAAAGTTCTTAGTCAAAAAAGGTTACTAAAATTGCAGATTGAATAACTGGTTGCTTAAAGATTTACTTTCAAGTCAGACAAAATTTTTCTCATACTTCATATTTTTAATAATAAAAACACCAATGAAAAATTACCTCATCATAATTAATTTTGTACTCAGGTGCCTTCTGTATGACTTTTCTCAAAGTATCTGGAAAAAAAAAAGCCACAAAATAACAAAATTATTTTTTCAGTAAAAATATAAAATGCATATTTAGAAAAAAAGAAGTCTATGTATGCTTACACATTATTATACCTATATTTCCATTATTCTTATTTTATTCCTATTTCTTAATGTAGATAAATAATGACCTCTAGCCAGAAGCCAAGAATAGAAGACAATTACTTCTGATTTACCATTTGCCAGTGGCAGAATTAGAGTTGCTATTTTTAAGTAATTTATCATAATACACCTTAATATTTACCAGCAAACCACATACAGCTTATTAATAATCATTTATAAAAATTATGCTGAAATTGCTAATTCTCAATTATCTGGAAACACAAATGCAATTTATTTTTCAATAATTCTTCATTTGCATATTAATATTTTACAAAGGAAGGGATTAAAGGAATCTTAAAATTAACCCAACTCAGTCGGGCGCCATGGTTCATGCCTATAATCCCAGCACTTTGGGATGCAGAGGCAGGCAGATCACCTGAGACCAAAGGTTTGAGACCAGCTTGGCCAACATGGTGAAACTCTGTCTCTACTAAAGATACAAAAATTAGGCAGCCATGGTGGCACATGCCTGTAATCCCAGCTCCTCAGGAGGCTGAGTCAGGAAGATCACTTGAACCCAGGAGGTAGAGGTTGCAGTGAGCCAAGAGTGCGCCACTGCACTCCAGACTCCATCAAAAAAATAATAATAATAAATAACCTAAGAGTTCTGAACATGGAAATCCTTCTCTTCCTGTCTCCAAGCAGTGCACAAAAATCTATGCAATGCAAACTTAAACTTTTCCATAGATATTCATTTAGGGCATTTCAAATTCTCACATAGGTCTGGGACCAAAAAAGGTTAAGAGCCACCTCTTAACCCCGAGCCACCATCTAAGAATGATATGAGACAACTGAGACACGGACAGAGAGGGTGACATAGAAATTCGTGAGGAGGCCAGACCAAGGCCAGGTCTTCCTTCTCCCGTGCAGGTGCCTTCCCGCCACCCTGACACTGTCTCTCATCCCAGGAAGGAGCTTCTGAAGTGCTATCACTGTATCCATCACACCTGAAATGTACTACTAGGGGGCAAAAGAAATCCCACATTGACTCCTTTTTTATGCAAAAAAGCTCAGATTAACATACAGGAAAACGAAGCAAGCCACTTTCCCACACAGCCTTCTGCAAAACAATTTTTCTACTATACAACTCAGAGATATTGGCTGATGTTTAAAGATTGTGCTGCAGGAACAAGGGATTTTTCAAACTGGTATATACCCTGGGAACCCCAATAGTTCCTTCACAGTACCTCGGGGGCCGCCCAGGGACCAGAGGGACATTGAGGCTGTCCAATCACACAGGCTCCCTCCTCCCCCCTTCAACCAGTCAGCATTGCTTTGGCATGTTTTACAGATCAGGCTTCTGTTTAAAATGTCATTGAATGAAAGAGTCTACTGCTACTTAAAAAAATGAGAAATCACTTATTTATTAAAATATATTTAGTTGCACAGCATAATATGTTGCAATTTGGGATCCTGATCTAGTAACCATTTAGAAGGGAATCCAAGCTCCACCACTTACCGGGTATCTAATCTTAGGTGAGTAACTGCTACAAACATCCTCATCTGCAAAATAAGATGTCCCTACTCTCAAAGGACCATTTAGGGTGAAGTGAGAAAACATTTATAAATAAAATAGCACCAGGCCTGGCACACAGTGGGCACTTGCTGTATACCTGCTATTATTACATGAAGGGATTTAAAGAACGCACATTACAGAACAGTGTCCATGGTAAGTGCAGTGTGCAAGACTGTTATTTTGGCCATTCAATATCCATTCACTTTTCTTTTCCTCACAAAACAAAGCAAACAAACAAAAACAAAATGAAAACCTTTGGGTTTCTTTTGGGGAACTGCTCCTTCCATCCTCTCAGGCCACATGGACTGAGGAAGCCGTGAGCCCAGCACCACAAAGGTAGATCCTCACTGGTCTAAACCAGCAGGTCTCCAAGCGTGGGCTGTGGGAATCCCCAAGATATGTTCAGGATGTCCACGAGGTAGACATACAAGATGTTAATTGCTTTTTTGTTGTGCTGACCTTTGCACTAGGAGGCAAAGGCAGCTGTAGATAAGAATGCAGGTGATTTAGAACGAATCAAGGTTGCAGCTAATACTCATTATATTCTTTGCCATCATGCATTCATGTTCAGTAGTCAGTTACACTTAAAAAGAGTCTTGATAAAGCATTAAAAATTATTTTTATCAAATCTCAACCTGGAAGTACAGCTTTTCATTATCTCGTGTAAGAAAATGGCAACTATACATAAAGTTATTCCATGCACATCAAAGTATAATGTGCAGAAAGCATTTGTGCAAGTGTTTTAAGTTGTGAGCTCAACTAGCCACAGTTCTTATGGAACACCATCTTTATTTATTTTTTTAATGGAACGCTTCACGAATTTGCATGTCATCCTTGCGCAGGGGCCATGCTAATCTTCTCTGTATCATTCCAATTTTTATATATGTGCTGACGAAGCAAGCACGGAACACCATCTTTACTTGGAAGAAAGGTAGATGGCCAGACACGATGGCTCACACCTGTAATCCCAGCACTATGGGAGGCCAAGGAGAGAGGATTGCGCCAGCCTCAGGACTTTGAGACCAGCCTGGGCAACTGGGTAACATAGTGAGAGGCTGAGATAGGAGAATTATTTGAGCCCAGGAGTCCGACTAAGCCACTGCACTCCAGCTTGAGTGACAGAGCGAGACCCTGCCTCAAAAAAAAAATTAAAAATAAAATAGGCAGGGTGCTGTGGCTCATGCTTGTAATCCCAGTACTTTGGGAGGCTGAGGTGGGTGGATCACCTGAGCTCGGGAGTTTGAGACCAGCCTGACCAACATGGAGAAACACTGTCTCTACTAAAAATACAAAATTAGCCGGGTGTGGTGGCGCATGCCTGTAATCCCAGCTACGTGGGAGGCTGAGGCAGGAGAATCACCTGAACTTGGGAGGTGGAGGTTGCAGTGAGCTGAGATGGCGCCACTGCACTCCAGCCTGGGCAACAAGAGCGAAACTCTGTCTCAAAAATGAAAAATAAAAAAATAAAATAAGAAAAGCTGAGAGACAAATTGTTACTATTCAGATTGGGTATACCCAATCTCTGCCTTTAATCGTGGTTCACCGCAGGCTCAAACTCTTGGGCTTCGGTTATCCTCCCCCTCTCTCCTCAGACTCCTGCATAGCTAGGACTACAAGTGCACACCACCATCAGCAGATATTTTTTAATTTTTTTTTTTTTGGAGGGATGGGGCCTCACTATGTTGCCCAGGCTGGTCTTAAACCCCTGGCTTCAAATGATCCTCTCACCTTGGCCTCCCAAAGCACTGGGGTTACAGGCGTGAGCCACCATGCTTGGCCAGCATTTTCTCTAAAATGAAAGAAGTGGAGCTAGTAAGTTTAAGAAGCCACTGATGGGATATATTGCCAATGATAAAAATTGGAGCTTTTAAGCAAAAATTAGAATTTTGCAAAATTTGTATCCACCACCACGAGCTTGACAGCATTGCAGTACTTAATGCCTTGCTAACGCGATCAGTAAGGATATTAAAGAATTCTTGATACTATGAAATGAAATATGTCCATATTTGGGAGATGTGCAAAACTCAGTGAATGAATGTTTTCCAAATGATTCATGCATCATGACACAAAATCCTACATGGAAAAAGATCCATTCAAAGTGGAAGACAGGGAGGTGGGAGGAGGTCAGAGGATGAAAAATTACTTAATGAGTACAGTGTATGTTATTCAGGTGATGGACACTCTAAAAGTCCTGATTTCATGACTATGTACTCTATCCACATAACAAAATTACACTTGTACCCCATAAATTTGTACAAATTTAAAAATTTTTTTAAATAAATAAATACAGTGGAAGACACACCAGTGGATGTTAATAGACCAAAGTATGAAAAATTAATTCATATGGTCCCAGATTCCACGTTGCAAATAACCTTTAAAAACTAGCACTTGTACAGTTCTAGTGTGGTATTAAAGAAAAATGGCCACAATTATCTGAAGAGACTACTAAAATTCTGCTCTCCGTTACAACTACATATCTCAGTGAGAGCAGACTTCACATTCTACTTCAACCGAGCGAACACCCAGTACCTCAACCGGACGAAATCAGACACAAATATGAAAATCCAGCTGACTTGCACTAAGCCAGATGTTCAAGAGATTTGCAAAAAGGCAAAAACCAATGCCGCTCTTCTCATGAGTTTTGCTTTTGGAAACTGTAGTTATTTTTAACAAAATTAAGTTATTTATGGGAAGGCTTTATTATCATTCTTTTTAAATGAATTGACAAATATATGTTCAAGTGTTCTCCATTTTATCTTCAAATATGATAAATATTGATAAACAAAAGGGGCCCTAAATAATTTTTAAGAGTTAAAGGGGATTTGAGACCCACAGTGTGTAACTGAGACCTTCTGGTCTGAGCCAAGTAACATCTCCCCCCAACCCCCATAACTTGCTTTAGGATCCAGCTTCAGCCAGTGAGACACACTCAACAGACTCAAACTTGGATTTTCTTGTATTTTGTTTGGTTTGCTTGTTCGTTTGTTTCATAGAGATGGGATCTCGTTCTGTCACCCAGGCTGGAGTGCCGTGGCACCATCATAGCTCACAGCAGCCTCCAACCCCTGGCCTCAGCCTCCAGAGTAGCTGGGACCACAGGTGTGCACCACCACACTCAGCTAACCCTTGGCTTTTTCAGGGGAAGAAATGCTCACTACCACCACCCTTCCCCAGGCCTGTGGTGGAGAGGACGTTGGTCTGAAGCCACTGCCACAGTCCTCCAAGCACAAGGCAAGAGACTGAGAATTGAAGCCCCCACCTGAGAACCAGTCCTGGAAGCGTCACGGGAGCCCCATTTTGAATGGACTGTGCTGATGAGGTGAATGAGGGATATGTACCGTAGCCCAAAAATACAGAAAAACAAGGGCAGCCTCCTCTTGAGGGCACATGGGTTGCCCCACGACGCTGTCTGGGAAGTGGTTCTGCACCTCTCCATCCACTGCTCTGTCCATGCCTCTGACTGCCAGCCTCTCCAGGGTGGGTGGCCTGGGAGAGAGCAGCCATGACTTCAGGATGGACCTTCTGTGGCCAGAAGCCAAGTCTGTGGAAATGAGTTCTGGAACTCAGGGCCTCTCTGTCTCTCTCTCTCTCACACACGCTCCGCGGTCAGGATGTCTTCAGTTTTGTAGGGTTCTCTCGCACCTTCACTCCACTTCAACAGGCCTCTATCAATAGCACAGGCAGCAGGAGCTTCTCCAACAGGCTGCGTGTGTGTGTATGTGTGCCATTTACGAGTTTTGTGATGTCTGAGCCACAGAAGTAATCTAAAATAAGAAACGTGCCTCATGCAGGACCCATGAATTATAACAGATCCATCTTCTTCGTTAGTCAAAACTCATCTTTGACTAAGATATTTCTGTTCCCAGACTGGTTTCCTTTAATACATATGTAGATTCTGGCCCAAGCTGGGCCTAGTGAGATTCCATCCCTGTAATGTTCTCTTGTAAAATGAATAGAGAACTGAAAATCCCTTGTTGTTTGCAGTAGATTTATCAGACTTGTGCCAAGCTTAAGTGCTCTTGGAAAGATTTTGCTGATAGTATCTGTAAGTCAGCTCTCTTGGGCACTTGTGTTTAGAAATGTGATTAATTGAGAGCATAAATAGTGTTAAGTGCCTCCCTGTGGAGAGACCACAGAGTCCCTCTTTTGCCTTTGGTGGTCCCGTCTGAAACACACATAGCTCAGGGGGTCTCACATGTGTCTGTGTGCTAAGAAGGATTTAATATGTTAACTCATACATTAAAACAACACTGATCAAAGTGAAAGAGATTATTCATATTTTTTGAAAAGACATAGAATAATATTCAAGTTCAACTTAGAAACTTGCAGAAACTAGGTTTGAACATGCATAATTTTAGTAAATTAAATACTAATTTAAAAGTAACTATAATTGTTTCTTTCCGGGCACAAAAAAACTTTCTGCAGCCACTTACAAATAAATTTGACAACTTGCCCCTGTCTAGAGCAAATTCCTGAGGGGATGAGGGAAGTAGGCACACCAAGTAGAACTGACAAGCCCAGGAAAAACACAAATCTAGACAGCTCAAAAAGTGGTAAGTCTCTGGATGTGCTGGCATTACACAGGCGATGGAAGATCGAGAGGCATCTTGTCCCAAGAAAAGAGTCCAGCACAGTGTTTGGTATCTAATATACGGAGCGCTACAGATGCTAAGAGACATGTTAGCATCTCCCACCTCCGCTCTGGGATGCCACAGCCTTCAACACTCCACTCTTCCCTGCCGGCCCTCAGCGAGTGGTACAGAATGAAAGTGTCCCACGGCATCTGTGTGTTGCCTCTTCCTCCCTGGCCCACAGCCTGACGCTATTCCCCCAGCTCCCTTGCAGCTACCAGGGACCAGAGGCCTTGAGTTCTGGCCAGTGGAACATGGTTGGATGTACACACACACCACTTCCAGGCCTGACCTCTGAAACCTCCCAAAAAACCCTGCATGTTTGTCCTCTTTATTCATCTCTCAGCCGAATATGGAGGATCCAGTAGAGAATTCCGAAACCCAAGGGGCTGGTAGAACCATTAGGTAGAGCGAGCCAGAGTCCCCCGACCATACCACCCAACTCACGGCAGCCTCTACGTTGGACTGAACAGTGAACCATAGACATTTTGTATGGAGACTTCAGCTTGTTTCTCTTAGTAAAGGGTGTTACTTACCCTAGTAAAACACACCTTACCGAATTAAGACCCCCAACATTTTCTAATTACATGCCTCCTCTACCAGTAGTAGCCTATCCTGACGGCTTTGACTAAAAGAATGAGAAAAAAACAAAACAAAACTTATTTTTCTCAGCAGAAAGTATACATACATATGACACATGCAGAGACTTAGTGAAGCTTATAGACTAGCACCCACATAAAGGGGGATTTTAAGACATCTTCATTCAATGATATGAATTCCTGTATTCATAAAAGATAATGCATGAAAAGGTACTTGCACTCATAAAAATCACTACTAAATACAGTGGAGCACAGCTCAGATGAATCACACTTCCCACCTGTTTCTCATTCACGGTCTACAAAGCTTGGAGAATCATCCCGGGCCTGAGACACATCCAGTAAGCCTACCAATAGAATTGTCCTAATCGACAAAACACATGTTCATAACCAGTTTAAACCACCAATTCAAACAAGTTTCTACTGCCAAAATACTTAAGGAAAATGTTCTCAGGTAACATGTTATCCTGGGAATAGTGCATCAGATAGGGGTCAAGGCTAAGTTGGCTTAAGTCTTGGTAGCATCTCCAAGAGTTATGAGCACAAATGGCTGGCAAAATGAGCTGGGAGCACCAGCTTCCAGGTTCCAGGCTGCATTTTCTAGAGAAGAATGCAGATTTAACTCAAGGTGTAGAGCCAGTTAGTGAAAATATAAACATTTACGCAGTTTATATGTGGCCACCAGCACTTTCTCCAGGGCTCCTATACAGAAGGGATCTTAAATTATAAGCAGAGTTAACACTGCCTCTGAGTCTTGGGCTAAGCCTGCTGGGTTTTGTTTTTTTGCTTTAGAACTTCCTGATTCCGATTTCTAAAATGAAAATTTGTCTTCTCTTGACAGAAAAATACCTCATGACTTTAGACAAATTCAGAAATGTCTGCATAGCTTGACTCAATTTACCTTTTATCAAGGAAAACAATGTTTAAGGAGCCAATTCATTGGCGTGAAAATGTTGAAATCTACATTGAATCAGTGTAGTAGATATCATCAATTCTGATAGGTTGATCGGAAAAGAAAAAGAAGGAAAACAAGCCTTCGATATTTTGTTTTAACTTAAGACATACAAATGCACATGCGTTTGCCTATCATGTGGTGCAAAGCCAGTCACTTCAGCTCCAAATCACAAGCTCAAGGGAGAAGAGAATGACCCCATCGATTCGCGGAGTCACGCTGTCTACACAGAGTGAGTACTTCAGAGATAGCACTCAGTCATCACTGACTCTGCCTCAAGATACAGGTGACCTTGTTCACTTGATTCTTCAGTGACTAAAATAGGCAGAGGACTAGGTTTTCCTCCAACTACACACTCCTTCCCACCCTCATTCCCAAATATTGGGGATAACTGCCTGTGTCTGTCATCGTTCTCCAACAAGAGACAGTAGTATAGATATACAGAGACTTGTTCTAAGGAATTGTGGGGATCTAGCAAGTCTGAGATCTGTAGGAAAGGGTGGCAGGCTGTAAACTCAGGTAGGAGTAGATGCTACAGTCTTGAGGCAGAATTTCTTCCTCCTCAGGAAACCTCGGTTTTTGCTCTTCAGGTCTTTCAACTAATTGGATGAGGCCACTCACTTTATCAAGGGTACTGCCTTTCTTTTTTTCTTTTCTTTTTTTTTTTTTTTTTGAGAGTCTCTGTCACCCAGGCTGGAGTACAGTGGCGCAATCTCAGCTCACTGCAACCTCTGCCTCCTGGGTTCAAGCGATTCTTGCCTCAGCCTCCCAAGTAGCTGGGATTACAGGCACATGCCACCACACCTGGATAATTTTTTGTTTTTCCAATAGGGATGGGGTTTCACCATGTTAGCCAGGCTGGTCTAGAACTCCTGACCTCAAGTGATCTGCCCACCTCTGCCTCCCAAAGTGCTGGGATTACAGGTATGAGCCACCACGCCCGGCTGGTACTTACTGCGCCAGGCCAGCACTGCCTTTCATTTAAAGGTTATAGTTAGTTACGTTAAACTAGTTGCAGATGTTAACAACAGCTACAAATACTTTTAGCAGCGACACTAGATTGATGCTTGCTTACGTCATTGTCTAGGTCATCATCTGCTATAGCCTGGCCTAAGTCTACCCCAGCCGGCTATTGCTCCTGCTGGAATGGTTACACCCCATGGATGCTGGGGCAGAACATCTCTGAGCAGCTAGCTCTGTTTCAGAGCAGGTAGAGAAACCATCATTAATGACAACTGCCGACAATCTGAGCCCGCTACCAAGCAAAGGGCCGCAATCGGGGCCCAGTGAGCACAAGGGCAAGAGACCACACACAGTCTCTGAGGACAAGGATCTTGAATGAGGACCCTTAACCACTCCCCCAAAAAAGTTGATTTATATTTGGTGTGCACTCCATTCAAAGGCCTGAATTCAAATAAATGCCTTTTGAAAAGATTTCCATGGAAAATACTAGAACTAAAGAAGTTTGTCACTTGAAAGATAAAGTGTGGCTTTTCTGAAAAATACACTTATCAACTCCACCTTCCAGCACCCCATTTGGTTAAATGTGTTCATGATCATTTATAATGAAATAAATACAATCTGTCCACTCCTGGGCTCACATTTTCCCATGGCTGGTATGGCTGAAACTGAAACCAAATAAGTGATTCGGGGGAACCCAAACAGCACAACGGCCTCAGGTCCTGGAATTCACCAAATTTACTGACAGCCCATTTCCTTCCGCTGTAGCTGAGCTGCCCCTGTCTGAATTTAGCACCTGAGTGACACGCATTGAACAATCATTTTCTGCTGCAACAGGGCTGTACTTTTCAGTTTCTCGGCACACTTCAGTTAAACCCTGCAAATCCTCACATCCACATGACTAAACTGTTCAGTCTGGTTTTTGATAAAAGGATTGAAGCTTCAGACTTTTAGAAGCCAAGCCGTATTTATTAGACGTATCAAATGTATCCCCGCTGCCTCCACATATGTAACAAAGTACCCTGGAGAGGGAGAGCTCCCTTTCCTTTATTTAAAATACAAGTTGAGGTGGGGGGCAGTGGTTCAAGCTTGTAATCCCAGCACTTCAGGAGGCCAAGGTGGGCGGATAACCTGAGGTCAGGAGTTCAAGACCAGTGTGGCTAACATGATGAAACCCTGTTTCTACTAAAAATACCAAAAATTAGCTGGGCATAGTGGCATGCGCCTGTTATCCCAGCTACTCTGGGGGGCTGAGGCAGGAGAATTGCTTGAACCTGAGAATAGGAGGTTGCAGTGAACCAAGATCGCGCCATTGCGCTCCAGCTTGGGCAGCAAGAGTGAAACTCCATCTCAAAAAAAAAAAAAAAATACAAGTTGAACATCTTTGGGGTGCTTTTATCCTACATCAGCTCCTCTCCTTTAGCTGACCGGAGTGGCTTCTCACTGCAGAACTGACATACACTGGCTTTTACCAGAATTAACAGTGGCACGAAGTCACTCTGCAGGTAAGGAGCTCAGAAAACATGCTGCCCGGGAAGCTATTCCTGTGAAAACATCTGGACCAGCCTGGCCCGTTTAGCTTTCTGGCAGCCATATGCTCAGTCGTGTGTGGACTGTGATTTTTACTTTACGTGGATGTAGCATGTGGTACAACCCAGCCTGTAACTGGGAAGATTATTATGTCCAGTTCCTTTAGAGAAAGCGAGTACTCAGGTTGCACAGGGCGAAGGCTTCAGAGGTTTCCTGGAGCCTGGAATCCTGGCCATTGTGGAGTGGCCACCCTGATGATGGGGCGGCTAGGCTGGGGCTCCCCCATCAGTGCAATGGGCCGGGCCCCCGTGCTGCCGCCTCTGGCGAATCCAGAAAGGTGGCGGGGTGGGGGTGGGGGGGCGGTGGTTAAGGACCACCGCCAAAATATTTGTGGATTCCGATGGCATTTCCTTCCCTAAGACATTCCTGGAAAGCATAACTCCATTTACAGCCTTTGTCTTTGCTGCTCTTGGGGGAAAGTTTGCTGGGAGGACCTTTAAAAGGAATGTTATTTGAATCACATGTTTTGGTCTGTAGGGAGGTCCATGTGAGATCACAGATACTGCTTGTGAGAAGATGAATCAGCCGAACCCTATTTTGTTCTATGTGAAAAAAGGCTCAGCTGTCAACAATGGCTTCCCCTAGACAGACAGTAAGATTAGAAGTTGTATGAAGGGGAAATTCTTTTCTTTGTATATAGTTTGAGCTCACGTAAATTTGTTTTAATGTCTAAAATAAAATAATTTCATTAATCTACTCCTCTATCTCCCTCTTCCCCCACCCACAAGTAAGAAATATGAAATACACACTTCTTGACAAAACAAAGTTAAAAATGCTGGTTCCTGTAAATCAGATGTCACCACATTCTTATGTAGGATATGTGACCTAGAATCATTTTTACAGTATTTCAGCACGTAGTATTTGTCGTTAAAAACTTACCAACTGCCAGTTGTAATTGTACTGAATAAGAGGGCTCTGATCGCCTTAAATTTATATACAGAAAAAATATATATAGTTTTTATTATATTCAACAGGACATGAACAAGATTAATTTTTTTCTTGTAAATTGATGTGCATGGTTTGCCATTGCAAGCTTCATCTTCAACCTTGTCTCATTCCTTCTTAAAATGAGTTACCCATTTGTAAACTATGATTTCTCTGAGGCATTGTCCCCACACACTATGTGTAAAGCATCAATTATTTCACTATTCTTCCACCCAAGCTTCCCCATAAATATGATGTTTGGGCCAGGCACGGTGGCTCACACCTGTAATCCCAGCATTTTGGGAGGCTGAGTCAGGCAGATCACGAGGTCAGGTGTTCCAGACCAGCCTGGCCAACATGGTGAAACCCTGTCTCTACTAAAAATACAAAAATTAGCCAGGCGCAGAGGTGGGTGCCTGTAATCCCAGCTACTTGGGAGGCTGAGGCAGGAGAATTGCTTGAACCCAGGAGGCAGAGGTTGCAGTGAGCTGAGATCATGCCACTGCACTCCAGCCTGGGTGACAGAGCAAGACACCATCTCAAAAAAAAAAAAATTGATGTTTGTTCTTGCTTCAGTTTTAAGATTTATGTTGCACTGATACAGGGTGTTTGTTTGTTTGTTTGGGTTTTTTGAGACAGGGTCTCACTGTGTTGCCGGTGCTGGAGTGCAGTGGTATGATCACGGCTCACTGCAGCCTCGATCTCCTGTGCTCAGGTGATTCTCCCACCTCAGCCTCCTGAGTAGCTGGGACTACAGTTACGTGCCCCCACACCTAGCTGATTTTAGTATTTTTTGTTTTTTTTGTAGAGATGGGGTTTCACCGTGTTGCCCAGACTGGTCTGAAACTCCTGGGTTCAAGAGATCTGCCCACCTCGGCCTCCCAGAGTGCTGGGATTATAGGCATGAGCCATTGTACCCAGCCTAATCCAGGCTATTTTAAAACTGATGTCTTATCGTTCTTAGTGAATCAAACTAGTACCTATTCAGATATCTTAGAAGTTAATATAAGTTTATTTCGATGCAAAAAAATTTTGAAGTCCATGCAGAGTTTTTTCACATACACATTTTCCATGAACATTTTAAAATCCCTTCATCTATTTAAGGACATTGTCGACTATATTCTCAAAAATGCTTAATAGGCACAAATACATTTCACACTCTGCTGCATTCTAAGGACACAAGGTTGAAAAAATGCAATCCATGCGGTTAATAGGCTCACTGTCTACTGGGAAGACAGATCAGTAAACAAAATACAGTCTGTGTACTGTGTGGGGGAGATGCAGGCATATAAGGCTTGGCATCAGCTGGCTAGGTTGAGAGTTATCACGGGTAAAGACTTACTGAGCAGATGATATTTCAGCTGTGTTTTAAGAGTAGAAATATCCAACTATTAAGTGAAGGGAAAAAACTCCAGGGGACAGGGAACATCATGTTCCAAGTTATGCAGACATGAGACAATATGACGGCTTAAGGAACTGCAAGTAACTGGCACTGCTTAAATAAAAATGCCAAGATGGGAGATGAGGAAAGACAGGCAATTACCACAGCAGTGAGGGGCAGAGAACTCCAGCCCTGCTGTGTAATGGTCGTGTGGCCTTGGGCAGGTGGCTTAGCCACTCTGTGCCTTGGTTTCCTCTTCTATAAATGTTATGCTATTATTATCATTAACATCTTTTTTGAGTGCTAGGAGAACGTTAACAAATGATTAGCTGCGAACTCTCTAGCCACTCTAAATATCCATCATCCTGTGAAGTGGCGAAGGCACCTACCATGTGCCCCCTCTCTGAGCACAGCATGAGTTGATTTTATGCCACCAGATGCTGAGTATGGGGTTTTGGCCACAGCTTGAGTGGGACATGCAAGGCCTCATCAGGATGTGCTTTGGGAGTTCGGACTGTAAAGTCCTTTCCCCTTGTGCCCAAAGCAGAGCCACTGTGGCTGCCTGATCAGGTAGTCAAGACCCAGACTGTCTTTGGACACAGAATGGTTTTTCTCCCAGCTGAGCAAGCTGGGACTGGGTTTCTGACCCTAGTTTAATGAGCCTGGCATTTTAACAGACTCTTCCAATTATTCATCACAGCTGAGAGCAGAGTCAGAGACTCCAAATGAGACTGGGGTTTGTAAGAACTCATTGGCCCTCCAAGAATCTTCCTAGAATCTAATATAAACATGACATCTTATTTGCTTTGAATCTCTCCTACATAAAGTTCTACGTAATGTCAGAAAACAAAACCCCAAATGAAAAGAAAGGGAATGAAATGCCCAAAGGCCACCTTCTTTCAATTTAAACACAAAACAAACCAACTTCTCTGTTGTATCTGTATTTACACCTGTTTATGAGCTATGGGATTGGAAGCCCTTCAGCCAGTGTGGAGATGAAGAGGAATGCTTTGTGAGAGCTGAGCCTGAACACTCGTGAAGCCCCACTGAGAATGCCAGGCTAAATAAAGCCTCCTTGGCAACTGAAGAAGCACCCAGCCTTTCCTCCCTACTGTTTCTATATGTCCACGTCTCCAGCCTTACTGCACTCCCACAGAGTCCACAGCCCTGAGCTCTGTTCTGGCCACTCAAAATCACCATCAAGTTCTTGGGAAATACTGAAACAGGCAGATTTCCCCCATTTCTATAACATGTTATCAGAATGCTCCAGATACAGCAGAAAGCCCCCCTAATAAATGGAAAAGAAGTGACAGAACACCACCACTTTATAGCACTATTGTAAGTTATTTTTTTATTTTTTATTTTTTGAGACAGAGTCTTACTTGGTCACTCAGACTGGAGTGGTGTGATCTTGGCTCACTGCAGCATCGACTTCCCTGGGCTCAGGTGATCCTCCCACCTCAGTGTCCCGAGTAGCTGGGACTACAGGTGCACACCACCAACATGCCTGGGTAATGTTTGTATTTTTTGCCCTGTTGCCCAGGTTGGTGTCAAACTCTTGGGCTCAAGTGATCCGTCCACTTCGGCCTCCCAATGTGCTGGGATTGCAGGTGTGAGCAGCCAGGCCTGGTGTTAAACAATTTATTAAGGCAAGAATAACCTATAAATGCTAAAAGCTCAAGGCGAATGATTGTTGGGGAACAGGATAGTATATGGAAAAATCTGGAAGACATTACCTTAACCACACTGTTAATTTCACCAACAATGGGACAAATTGACATCATGAGCCTCCTAATGTGATACAGTGAGAGGACATGTCATTTATGTCATACCACAGACAAAATATTTAATTTGAATAAAAACTATTAAAAAATAATGCCAATATTTGAGAAATGTAAATATGAACTGTTTAGGTAAAATGACACAAAAGTGTCATAATAATGCTAAATGTCCTGCATGCCATATTTGCATGCGGTTATGTAGGAAAATGACCTGAGATGCATGCTGAGGTATTTAACTGTGTGGCAAAATATTAACAACTGATGAATTGAGGTAGAGGATAAACCAGTGTTCATCTGTACTACTCTTGCAATGTTTTTAGGGTTTGATGTTATTCGAAATGAAAAAAGGTCTTGGACCTCCTTTTTATTTTTTTTGAGATGGAGTCTTGCTCTGTCCCCCCAGGCTGAAGTGCTGTGATGCAATCTCGGCTCACTGCAGCCTCTGCCCCCAGGTTCAAGCAATTCTCCTGCTTCAGCCTCCCAAGGATGGTCTTGATCTCCTGACTTCATGATCCACCTGCCTCGGCCTCCCAAAGTGCTGGGATTGCAGGCATGAGCCACCATGCCCGGCCTCTCGGACCTCTTTCTGTCTTTCTCTGCAGTCACTTCCCCTTTTCCAAACTTTACTTCCTAGTTAACCAGTTAACTAATTTTTCTCATTTATCAAGCTCAAAACTTTGTGACTCAGTTTTGGAGAAAAAGCACAATGTTTACGAGTTTCTTTTTCCTTTGTGATTCTGATTCAAGGGAAGGAAGTAAACTGTAAAAAAGATAACTGAGAAAATGTGGGCACTACACTTGATGATACTTAAGAGTAAAATAATTAGAATTCTTATTAACTTTGGTAATTTGGTAATGACACTATGAATAGTCAGTATTCTTTAGAAATGCACGCTGTGGTGGGAGGGAAAACGACGTTATGTTTGGGTTTGCTTTAAATGCTTCAGCAAAGAAAAATGGAAAGAAAATGCAAGGAAAACACAGATAAAGCAAATATGACAAAAATCAAATAATTTTTTTTTCTGGGCCACTGGCATATGGGGATTCACTGTATTCTTTCTGGTTTTGAGTAGGTGTGGAATTTTTTATTATAAACAATTTACAAGCCCAGGCGTGGTGGTTCATGCCTATAATCCCAGCACGCTGGGAGGCTGAGGCAGGTGGCTCACTTGCGGTCAGGAGATCGAGACCGGCCTGGCCAATATGGTAAAAACCCGTCTCTACTAAAAATACAAAATTAACCAGGCGTGGTGGCGAGCACCTGTAATCCCAGTTACTTGGGAGGCCGAGGCAGGAGAACCACTTGAACCGGGAGGTGGAGGTTGCAGTGAGCCAAGATTATGCCACTGCACTCCAGCCTGGGTGACACAGCAAGACTCTGTCTCGAACAAAACAAAACAAAAAACAATTTCTATGATGTCTTACCTCCCTTGCATTCCATCATCCAATTCAGATCTCCATCACAGCTACCCTACTTTCAATGAAGTCACCCGTTGATTATTGTTTTGGTCTCTCATCTCTCTTCTACTCCATTTCGTTCTATACAGTGCTGTCAGGTTAATCAGTCTATAACCCCTTTTACGTGGCCTCCATCAATTGTCTTTCAAGCTACCCCACAATGTAACCTTATCATTCCAATTCAAATCAAAGTGAAATCAGGCTTTGGAGTCAGAGTGACCAAACGTATATCTTGATTTGCCCAGACAGCCCTGGTTTACATCTGTTGTCCTGGCATAATCATTACCAGTGCTCTCTTTATTCTCAAAAGGTGCCGGTTTAAATGACACATACATGGTCACTATAAATCAAGTGATCCTGAGGTCAAATTCCAGGTCCTACACTAATTGCTGTGCAACTTTAGCAAATTATTTAAATCCCCTGGGCCTCAATTTTCTCAACTGTAAAATGAAGGTAATAATACTCATCATTAAAAAATAATGTGTGAAAATCTTAGCAAGATGCCCAATACATATTAAGCAATTAATAGAGTCGCTATAACAATGTCTCCCTTCAAACGAGACCCCTTCAATCCAGCAAGATCCCTGACCTCCCAAAACATGCCTTGTTCATGACCCCTCTGAGGTCTACTGATGCTATTTCCCCACCTATTAAAACCCTACCTATAATAGTCAGTACCCAAGCTGCAGTACCTGCAACTCATAACTCACTTGTGATGTGTAATGATCCACTGGCTTACATGTTCCCTGGACTATTTATTCTATGTAAATACCTTTGTCTCCTTCACTAGAGAGACTGTTCATTCCTTAAAGCAGAAAATGTGCTCTCTCCCACACAAATCCTGTAACCTCTAACCCAGTGCTGTCCACCTGCGGCAATTGCTCAGTAAAACTTGCATGCCCCAAATAAAACATATAAATGAGATTTAAGAACCCAGCATTTGCCTAGGCAAGACTATTTTCCTTGGAGAAACAAAATCTGGATTCATAATCACAGTATTATTTTTAAGAAATTGTGGGGGTCATGGTGGCTTACGTCTATAGTTCCAGCTACTCCAGAGGCTGAGGCAGGAGGATCACTTGTATGCTGAGATAACCTCCCAGACAAAAATTCCTCTTGTCCTCTTTCTGGCTTAGTTATCCTACCAGCTCTCATTTGGCTGCATGGTCTTAAATGAACAGGCTTCCTCTACCTGGGCCTTCGTGTTCTCATCTATAAAATGAAAGTGGGGGAATTGAATAACTATTTCTGGTCAGAAGATCTCCCCTAACTCACAAGTTCCCTAAAACCAAATAACCTAATATCAATTCACCGTAAACAGCCTACACAAATGGTTTTCATCTGAAGGGAGGCTGTCATGGAATCAATAATAAAAAGACTAAGACTCTGCTACATAGTTAGGAAGAGGCATTTCACAGACAAACCCCTTAGAAAAGAAACAGATGTAAAAGCAGTCAACCTCAACAGTAATGGGAAATACATATTTTTTAAAATGCAGTGTCATAGCCTTTACTGTTCCATTTTCTCTTTCTCTCTCTCTCCCTTCCTTCCTTCCTTTCTTTCCCTCTTTCTTTCTCTCCATTTTTTTTTTTTGAGACGGAGTTTTGCTCTTGTTATTGAAGCTGGAGTGCAGTGGCACCATCTCAGTTCACTGCAACCTCCGCCTCCCAGGTGCAAGCAATTCTCCTGAGTAGTTGGATTACAGGCACGTGCCACCACGCCGACTAATTTTTTGTATTTTTAGTAGAAACAGGATGGGGTTTCACCACGTTGGCCAGGCTGGTCTCCAATTCCTGACCTCAGGTGATCCGCCCACCTTGGCCTCCCAAAGTGCTGGGATTACAGGCGTAAGCCACCGCACTCGGCCTACCATTCCATTTTCTAAATGCCCAACACATTACTAGTGGTGGTGCCATTTTCTAAATGCCCAACACATTACCTTCTGGTAGACTGATAATTCTTTCAAAAACTTGGAAATTAATCCTATCTTTTGGCTAATAACGTTCTGGGGAAAAGAATACTAAACGCAAACAAACAAAAACGTTTTCTGCGTATCTAACCCTAGCAAAAACCTGGAAGTAAAAACAGGGAGGAATGAGTGAGTTTGCATGTCATTCTATCCATATTCTCCATGAAGAAGGTCTCTACCTGGCAGAGGAGAGTTCAGGGTAGAGATTTGAGAAGAGCAGAGGACGTGTGCAAGCAGGAGGTTAGGAAAGAGGATTGACTGAGAAACAGGTCAGAGCTGCCAGGAGTATGAGCATCCTCGTCGGGGCTGTGGATATTCATTTAAGCAAGTCCAGCTGGCACAGTCGCTATTGTTGCTAGGAGTAACCAGCCGCTTGGGTGTAGGTCTGAGAAAGTGGAGTAACCAGAAAATGCTGCAACCGGATTTAGGATTTCACCAAACAACAATCATGGTAGGAGAGGAGGGCAAGAGGATCTTTATAATACAGGACTGTGGGTGCTCACAAAGGGAAGAGGAGGGGGGCCCTGAGAGGGTACACAAGAGTGTATCCGCTCATGTATGCAACAATTACGGGGCACTTGCTACTTTGCGGGCACTGCTCCAGATTCTGGGGCTACGGTATGTATGGAGGAGTGAACAAAATCAATAGAGCCTCCTCCTTCAAGATGTTGAGAGTCTATCAAGTGAGATAAACAAATATTTACTGTAATACCAGAATAAACGCTATAAAGAAAAATGAAGCAAGGTGAGGGGTGTGGGAGGTAGAAGACGGTCTGTCCCTGTAAGATGACATTTGAGCAAAGGCTGGAGTAAAACAAGAAACAAGCCATGCATAAAAAAAAGAAAGAAAGAAAGAAAAGAAAAAAGAAAGGAAAGAAAGAAAGAGAAGGAGCCATGCAGAAGAGTCGTCCAGGCAAAGGGAATAGGCAGAGAAGCCTCAGAAGGGTTGAGGCTGAGGCTGAGGCTGAGGCTGAGGACCGTTTGGCGTGTTCCCGGGAGTCGGCTGGCCTAGCTGTTACTGGGGCTTGGGTCTACTACTACTCGAAGGTGCCCATTCTCTCTACACATCAGGAGGCCCTGGCCCTGTTCAGGGGACTAGCAGCCTCAGCTTCGGGAGGGCAGTCCTGGTGGTAAGAAGGGGATGGATTTGAAATATACTCTCACATAAGAGCATGTGATTTCCAAGCGGGCAAACTAGTCTTCAGGAAGACTGGCCTGCTCCTGTTTTTGCAATGCAACGCTTGGGAAGCTGTCATTTCTGAAGTCAGGGAGCTATTTACTTGAATTTCAGAAGGAGATACTCATTTCTGCTCAGTTTTATTCCTATGCACAAGTTATATTTGGATTGGCTCTTTAAAGAAACGCAATTTCTCGCCAGGCAGGCATCCGGGTACTCAGTCATTTATACACAGATCTGTCACATAAAACGCAGAGCATGTCACAATCAATCACCCTCCTTCAAGCCTGCTGTCCAAATCTCATTAGGCTGAGCTTCTGGGTCAGCCAGTTTCCAAGAGGGTATAACAATGTATACAACCTCCTCTTTCCCAGGATGCAGTCAGGTTTGAAGAGAGCCTTCATCTCAATTAGTAAACATGTCCTAATATCATCAGTGACAGCATCAGCTTGAAACATTTTAAATCATAAATCAGGAACTTAGAGATTCCTACATGAAGTAATCAATGCTAAGAAAATAACCAAATGTGAATAGTCACATCACCACCTTCTGGCTCCCAGAGTAGAATAAGAAGTTTTTTCTCCACAGGCTTATTAAACAGAATCTTTGTCTCCCCCAGCTGTTTTCTGTAAACTAATTACCACTCCCCTTGCCAGGCTAGAGAAACCTTTCATCCAGGCTGGTGGGGAAAACAGATCTTCTCTATTTCCCTTCTCTGGTTTTAAATTATCAACTCTTCTTATTTTAATCTCACTCAAGAAAGACGAGGATTTTAATTTTTTTGCCTATCTACCTAGGCTTACAGAGATACCTATAGAATTATAACACAAATAAGAAGAAAGAAAAGCAAGCCCAGGGCCCTAAGAGGAAACAGGAGCTCCATAGAGTCAGATGCTCCCTGACGCAGGATGGTTCCATCCCCCACACCATTCATTTCTTACCTATTTGCTGAACAAGAAACAGAAGCAAAAGGTATACCAGAATCCTATGCCTGTGACGAAGGGTGATTCACTGTTTCAAAACTTCCCAGCAGCAGCCACCTGAAACTGTCAAGTACCAATTGTTCAGGAAAAAGACTAGAAAGAAGGTGTTTTTCCAAGCGGTCTCACAAAAAGAAAACCAAGACACGGTCAACAACTGCTTCAGCAACCTTAGTGGAAGGAACAGGTTTCATTGTGCAGTTCCAGAAAACGATGAGCAGAGAGTGAAGGGGCCTTATGGATTGCTCTAGGCATCTGGCTCACAGCTTAGGACAAAGCCCAAGTGGACCTCAGAACATAACCATTGAAGACGTTAACATTTTTTACTGAACTAACTATAACAATTCATACTTTTTAAAAAAATCAGTGCTTTTCAGAAAGATAAAATTTATTCAATATTATTAACCAAATGGGTATAGAGGGGAATCAAACTCAAATTATAAACTATTAGAAATAAAAAATGAGACCAAGGCAGGCAGATCACCTGAGGTCAGGAGTTCAAGACCAGCCTGGACAACATGGTAAAACCCCATCTCTAAAAAAATACAAACAATTAGCTGGGCGTGGTGGTGTATGCCTGTAATCTCAGCTACTGAGGAGGCTGAATCAGGAGAATTGCTGGAACCCAGGAGGCGGAGGTTGCAGAGAGCCACGATCACACCACTACACTCCAGCCTGGGCAACAGAACCAGATTCCCCCTCAGGAAAAAAAAAAAAAAAAAAAATGAGAACACTGCATTTAAAAACCTACAGGATGAAACCAAAGCTGTCCTCAGCAGAAATTTCACAGAATTAAATGCATTTATTAGAAAATGAGAATAAAAATAAAATAATTTACCTCAAAAGGCTAAAAAAAAATTAAATAAGCTTCCAAAAATAAAATGGAAGAATTACTAAAAATAAGCTAAACAAAGGTAATTTTTCATTTCAAAGACACATTAGAAGCCAATAAAGCCCAGCTCTTAACTCTGAAGTCTATTCACATTGTAGCAGGGAAGACACACTTGAAAAAGAAGCAGTACCATGTCAAGAAAGATAACTTGGAAATGGGCTAAAATCCACTGAGTAACACCTGGACAGAACCTTATATCAAATGTTCAAAATCACTCCATGTGTTCTTCCTGTCCAGATGTCTAAAAAGTACTGGAACTTACAAAGAATTTTCCATGAGATGCATTGTTCAGTCCTCCTAAATATATTATGTAATAGCCTTGTTTAAGAGGATAATGGAAAAAAAAAAAAAAAAAACAAGATTCTGAAATCAATCAGGTGTGAGTTCAAATTCCTGCTCTGCCCACTTACAAGCTGTGTGACCCCCGGCTAAGTGAGTTACCCTCTCTCAGCCTCCATTTCCATACACATAAAATAGAAATGCTGCCCACCTGACAAAACAGTAGACAAAATTCAGTGAGTTTTTCTGCATATTCTGATATATAAGTAAACTGGTTCAATGTTTATAGAGTGCCATTACGCAGTATCTCTCAAAAGTGCAAATTGCCCAGGCTCAGAAATTCACGTCTATAATCCCAGCACTTTGGGAGGCCAAGGCAGGAGGATGGCTTGCGCCCAGGAGTTCGAAACAAGCCTGGGCAACATGGGGAAATCCTATCTTTATAAAAAATTAAAAAATGGCCGGGTGCGGTGGTGCATGCCTATGGTCCCAGCTATTGGGGAGGCTGAGGTGGGAGGATCGCTTGAGCACAGGAGGTGGAGGCTGCAGTGAGCTACAATTGTGTCACTGCACTCCAGCCTGAGTGACCCTATCTCAAAAAAAAAAAAGTGCAAATTCACGAAATTATAAACTGACCTGGTAATTCTATTTCTAGGAATTTATCCCATATATATACTTGCAGTTTGCGAAATAACTAAAATAATTTATAACAATGTGTATAACAGCAAAATGGTTGAAATTAATTGATAAATAATAAAATACTTTACAGCAATAAAAAAATGGTAAGACTGTTAGGGGTAGATCTAAAAAAATAAGGATGAGAGGGCTCTTTATGTGTTAATATAAACTGATAACCAAGCTATATGTTTAAAAAGAAAGCAAGGTGCCAAATAATATATGCAACATTTTATCACTGATGGACACAAGACCATATGCACATGTTGGCTTCTAAATGCATAAAGTAGGTCCGAAAAGACACAGACGCACACAAAGCCTGATAACAGTGGTTGCCTATAAAGGGAGGTGGGTGGCTGAGAATCAAGAATGAGACGGAAGCGTCACACTGCATATCCTTTTGTACTTTCAAATTTTCAGTCATATAAATAGGTTATCCCTGCATTTTTTTTCCAAATTAAAGAAAATGCATGACTAGAATTATCTACCAGATATGTTAAGTTTTAAAAGCAAGGGACAGAGAGCATGTCAAGTAATTCTTTTTTTTTTTTTCCTTTCGGACAGTCTCACTCTGTGGCCCAGGCCAGAGTGCAGTGGTGCAATCTTGGCTCACTGCAACCTCCACCTACCTCCCGGGCTCAAGCAATCCTCCACCTCAGCCTTCCACGTATCTGGGACTACAGGTGCATGCTACCACACTCGGCTAATTTTTGCATTTTTTTTTTTTGTAGAGACAGTGTTTTGGTATGTTGCCCAGCTGGTCTCAAACTCCTGGGCTCTCAAGTAATTCCTTTTTTTAAAAAAATGTGTGTGCTGTGTGTGTGTGTGTGTCTAAAACATTTTGTGGATGTTTATTTCCCAGAGCTTAAAACAGAGCCTGGCACTCAATAAGCATCTACCAAATGAATGAATGAATGACTGCGCACAAAACTTTGTCATCACCAATTACCCTGGAGAGTGAAGTGAGGTTTTTTACTTTTCCTTTTTCATCCTTTAAGTGGTATTTGCATTTTCCCCTACATATACATACACTGTTTTTAAATTTAAAATAAACTTAGTTTGATATTATTTTAGCAAATATTGAACATGAAAGCAACATACATAATTGAGCCCATTTGATGATTCCGATTTAATTCAATACTGTGTCTCTTATTTCAGGTATCCCTAGGAGCCCTGTTACCTTTGGTCTGCAGCACACAAAGTGTTTCTCACATCACAGTTGTTGCTCGCCCCTGGGCTCTTCACAGATATTTAATTACTGTTAAGTAGTTACTATGAAGCTGGGGATTCCTGCTGGCTAAAATATTATAAACTTGATTTTTCCCATGGAAGTAATAAGCAGTTATCTTAGAAATAAATAATTAAGTCCCTGAAATATAAATAGCTGTCACAAAATCCATGCACTTTGAATTCTACAGGAAAAATGGTGCCACCCACTGGAACTCACCCAGAGACTTGAATAAAACGAATCATTAGGATTTTAAGAAAAGAGAGGTGCATTATCAGCTGACTCTAGAGAAACGGCAACAGCAGAATGTCAACCCTGCGAGGACGGGCTTCTTCAGCTGAATGCGGTGTGATCTAGCTGCAGAACAGTGAAAAGAATCACGTGCACTATTTAAGCTATTTCTCTTTCTTTTCCTTTTCAGCACATAGAGTTGACCCTCCATGATTAAATAGATAATGTGATTCAGATGTATGTATACAGATTAGCATATGTAGAATACAGACCCCAGGAGCTAAAGCCCACTTTCCTAGCTGATCAGATGACATGGACATCAGTGCCATCCCTCAGAAAACATGGCTGTGCTCTGTTCCTCCCCCATGAGGTGACGTCTCTGTCCAGTGCCCTTGACCCTCTGCAAATAGCAGCTCATTTATCCACTAACAGGTGAATTAGTTTGCCGGTGCCGTTGTAACGAAGTACCACACTGAGTGGCTTATACAACAGGAATGTATTGTCTCACAGTTCTGAAGGCAGGAAATCCAAGATCAAGGTGTCAACAAGGCCGTGGTCCCTCTGAAGGTCCTAAAGAAGGATCTGTTGTTAGAGGCCTCGCCTGGTTTCTGGTGGTTCCTTGACTTGCGGCAGCATGATCATCACTTGGCATTCTCCCTGTGTGTTTGTGTTTACAAATTTCTCTTTTAAAAAGACACCAGCCATATTGGATTAAAGGCCCAGCCTGCCCCAGTACAACCTAAAAGTAACTAATTTCAACTGCAACAACCTGTTTTGAAATAAAGTCACATCCTGAGGTGCTTCAGGTTAGGACTTCCACATATAAATTTTCGGAGACACAAGTCAACCCACAACATTGGGTTTTCTCCCAGGCCTCTTTCTGTGTAACAAGCACAATTGTTAATGAATAATAAATAAATACTATACAAACTGAAGAAACATGAATATAAAGAGAATGAGCATGAAAAATCCAAGTCAAATGTTCTATAAAGACTTATTAAAGGCAAGTCATTTAAATGAAATTACATGTGAGTAAATTGTAAAAGTCTGGGGAGAAAAACTAGAAACTAAAAATCTAGAACTCTGAACTCCAAGTATTTTACTTTTTGCTACACTTCAAAGAAACCAAAACAAAGAAACCACAAATTATAAAGGATGCATTTTGGGTATGATTTATATCAGAAACACTAATTTTGAAACTTCAAACAATTAACTCCTAATAAAAACAAATTCTAAGCCCTCGCTCTACATCAAAAGATTGGTGAATGTTTTAAGTTCCTTGCTTAAAAAACCTTCTTAATTTAGTCAACACCCTATTAGGAACACACATGGAAAGACGTCCATGATGTAACGTTAAGTAAAAAGTTTAAGTTACAAAATATGCAAAGTATCTCCCTTTTTCCCCTAAAAAGGTGCACTATATTTGAGAGCATGTTTGGGAATGATTTTGAAAGGATTGGCCCCATTACGAATGGATAAATCTAAACAGTGATCATCATCGCTGCAACATCAAAAAAGATACAACCAGAAATTATCCATCTCCTGATGCAAATGTATGACACTATCTATAAAGGTGTTTTTCCCCAAAATGAAGCTGAATCTGATCTCTAGAAGTACTAGTTCACAGGAAATGTGGAAGACAGAGGAACATGATAAAGAACACCATAAAGATGCAATCAGCAAAATGCAGCCTAAAGGAAATACTACAGGAAAAGCAACTTGGTCTTCAACAAATAAATTGCAAGAGGGAGAAAGACATAAAAGGGCACCTTATAGATCAAAAATAGATGTAAGGAGGCTGGGTGCAGTGGCCCGTGTCTATAATTCCAACACTCTGGGAGGCCAAAGTGGGTGGATTACCTGAGGTCAGGAGTTCGAGACCAGCCTGGCCATGGTGAAACCCTGCCTCTACCAAAAGTACAAAAGTTAGCCATGCATGGTGGCACATGCCTGTAGTCCCAGCTACTCGGGAGGCTGAATCAGGAGAATCACTTGAACTCAGAGGCAGAGGTTGCAGTGAGCCCAGATCTTTCAATTGCACTCCAGTCTGGATGACAGAGTGAGACTCTGTCTCAAAACAAAACAAAACAAAAAAAATAGAGGTAAGGAGATACATCAACCAATTGCAGTGTATGGGCATTATTTGTATCCTGATTCAAACAAAAAAACTTTAAAAAATGCATCTAGAGAAAAATCAGTAAAACTGAACATTTCCTGAATGTTTGATTATAATGAAGATATACTGTTAACTTTCACAGCATGATAATAGTATTGTTCTTGTTTTTAGAGACATATACTGAAATACCAACAGATGGAATGACAGAACAACTGGGATTTGCCTCAAAGTAAAGGAAGGTGGTAGGAGGAGTGAATGGTATAGAACCAAAGTAAGACTGGTAATGAGTTGAGAGTTACTGGAGCTGAATGATGGATAAATAGGGGCTCGTCAGACTCTCCTCCTACTTTTATACATATTTGAAATCCTCCATAATAATGTTTTTAAAACATTTGCCGGGCATATGCACTTGAGAAAACTTTTTGGTACTATTACTAGATATGAAAAAATGCATACCCCATGGCACAGCAATTCATTCCTAGGTATATCCTCAGCAGAAATGTGTACATGTAGTCACTAAAACACACAGGAAAAATCTTCATAGCAGGACTAAGCATAATGGCCCCAACCAAAAACCCCTCAAGTGCCGATGCAGTAGGGGAATCAACAAACAATGGTATATTCACATAATAGAAGAGTGCACAACAACGAGAATGAAGATTTACAACTACACATTACAATATGCATTAATGTCATAAAATGTTGAGCAAAAGAAGCCAGAAACCAAAGGGTATATATTGTGAGATTTCACCAGGAATAATCTATACTATTGAAAGTCAGGCGGGCACTGCCCTTGGGAGGATGCAGGAGGCAGTGACCAGGAAACAGGAGGCAGTTCTTCCCTGGGATGGTTCTTTTTCACGATCTGAGTACTAGTTACACGGATGCGATTTGCGAAAGTCATCAAGTTGTAAGCTTACACATACTTTTTCCATATGCATATACTTTATCATTGAAATTTTTAAATTTTTTAAATTTTAAAAAATAGAAAATTCTGATTTAGTGAAGTATGGCATGGAGCCCAAGAATCTGCATTTATTACAAGCTCCCTGGTGATGCCGATAGTGTCGGCCCCAAAGGCCACACTTCGAATAGGACTGAGCTAAGCTACTAGTGTCCAAATATACACAAGAATTTCCAGAAACAAACTCAGTGGTCAATGCACGCTCCCCATGCTCTCTTTCATGTCACTGTGGACAGGGTTAGAGGTTTTCTTCTGACTGATGCCCAATCTCCACTGTCTGCAGCATCCTGAAGGCATGACAGTCCAGAACCTGTATGCCATCTGCTCCAATCTACTCCCCCGGTTCATGCCCTCACAACCTGCCAGACATGCAGGGAACCAGCCTCACTGTTCCCCAGGTCATGTCCTATGAGCCGGTCTAAACTTGCATCATTCAGGCCTCAGTTCCCTCTGCCTGGAAAGCTGTGTCTTGAACTCTTCGAAACACTCACAGCTTAGTTCAAATGCTACTTCCTCCAGGAAGCCTTCTCTTACTGCCTCCACCACAACAATCCCTCCTCTAGACAGCTGTGAACACTATGCATACCTCACAGTAAGCACGGACCAGCCTGCCCTGTGTCATAGCTGACTGTAGAAATGGAGGTCTCCTCAGCTGAATGTCAGTTTTTTGAGAGCAAGGGAAGCCAGTCAACGCCATCTGCCTAACAGCGTCAGGCTTGATGTCCAGTAGATGCTTGCTACACATCTGCAGAAGTGAAACAAGCACTTGGAATCAGACAGTCAGGTTTCAATCCAGTTCCATCGTTTTCAAGAAATATGACCTTGGGTGCAAGGCTTAATATCACTGAGCAGCACAGGTTACTTGGAAAACTAACTAAAATAGAATATAGCAGGAGTGGCAGGCTGAGTGGTGTCTCCCAAAATGATGGATCGATGTCCTAACCCCAAGACCTGTGAACGCTGACTTTACCTGGAAAAGGGTCTTCGCAGACATAATTATGTATCTTGAGATGAGATCATCCTGGACTTGGGACAGGCCCTAAATCCAGTGGCAGGTGTCCTTAGAAAGGAAGAAACACAGAGATGGCCCTGTGAAGACAGGCAGAGATGACAGTGATCCTGGCCAGGCCAAGGAACACCTGGAGCCATCAGAAGCTAGAAGAGGCAAGGAAGATTCTCCGCTAGAGTCTTCAAATGGAGCATGGCCCTGCCCACACCTAGATTTTAGACTTCCTGCCTACAGAACCACAAAAGAATACACTTCTGCCGTTTTAAGCTACCTGGCTTGTGATAATGTATTATAGCTGCCCTAGGAAACCAATAAAGCAAAGGTCTTTTTCGGCCATGTCATCACCAAGACCTGAGATTAATTTCAAATATGGATTTTATATATTCATATTTTATTTGATAAACACATAGTATCTACCAAGTGCTATTCTAAATGCTTTATAAATATAATTTCCCTAAATAAATATTAAGATGACCTGAAAAGCAGGTACTGTTATTATCATTTCCACTTTACAAAGGGAAAACTAAGGAATAGAGATTAAGTAACTTGTGCAACACGGGGCTCGTGGATCTCAGAGTTAGGATTCAAATCCAGGCAGTGGCTCCAGAGCCGCTGAGTATGGGGCTCCTTTCTGCATCTTGATCCTGGGCACAGGCCATCTGTGCCATCTCTCCTGGGAAAGTCATCCTGCTCTAGGCTCTGACCTGGCACCACCCTGCAGACAGACCACACTTTCCTGCCCTTCTCTAAGGGAAAATCTCAAGACTTCATTTCTGCTCAAGCCCAATGGACAAATGCTATTTAATACCATGGTGGCTTCATGCAGCAGCTACTGGCGGGGCAGGGGCGGGGGCGGTTCTCTGTATTTACATTCATACTTAATCGTTTCCTGCAGGTATTGAAGGCCTCCTGAAAGGATGTCATCGCTGAAGATCAGCAGAGCAGGAAGCTTTTCTTCTGTTGTCTTTCACTGGACATTTCCCAGCTGTGCACAGCCTGTCTCGATTATTTATATAGAGCAAGATAGGACCCCATTTCAGAGGGACTTTGCAGGCTAAGTAATAGGATAAAAGTCTCCAGGACCAGTTTTTCAGTTTGGTTACAGAAGACTGTCCTATGAAACTCAAGACACACAAGGAAGATTAGGAGTGTCTATTATAATCTGCAGACACGTCACCTCCCACTCAAACCCACCCCACGCACAGGTCACTGGGGACGTCAAACAAAATCTGTGCAGCAGATCTTCTCCTCCATTTAGGCAACAGGGTGCAGTACGGAGGGAGGAGCCTGCGCTTGGGAGGCACAGGGACCTGGGTTTAACCCTTAGCCTTCAGGGTGTGTGACCCTGGACACTCCTTAAACTCTGAGTCTCACTCTTCTTATCAGCAAAAGAAAAGTGGCAATAATGAACCTGGCCTGCCTGGATTCAATCCCTGCCTCTGCCACTGATGAGCTGTAGGACCCAGGGCAAGTTATTTGATCCTCTGAGCCTCAGCTTCCTCTTCTGTAAAACGAGATAATAATGGCACTTAGTTCCTGGTGCTGTTGATTCGCCTAAATCCCTGAAAGCGGGCACACAGTGGTGCTTACCGTTCTGACTGTTGGAATGGCAGCTGTAGGCTGCCCAGCAGAGGGACTGACATGGAGGAGGAAGGATCAATAGGTATCAGTTCATTCCTCTGTGACCTAATTTGTGGCTAGGCCCATTGCCAGCATGAGTCACACGTACTAAAGGCGACAATGCTGGCTTTGTCTGAATTAAGTAAGGACACGCAGATGTTGGAGTCTGATTCTTCATGGACATGGGCATAGACACGTCGATTTGGCTGCCCACTCAGCCACCCCTTTCCTGGGCACTGCTTCTCTCTGCCTCTGAGGCCATGGTGACAGTGAGGGCCCACAGCAGCCAGGCTCACACAGATAACCCTAGCCATGTGACTCAGTGGCTCCATGGTCGGTGATTGGTTCAGGTGAGCCAGAGGCCCTCCCTGGGAATTAAGAATTTGGATAAAAAAAGAAAGAACTCCCAGTCACTCTCCAAGAAGCTGACCTGAAACCTATGATGTTGACAAGCTGGTCGTCCATCATGAGGACTGCAGGGGTGCAGGCAACCAGAGGGAGAGGGGTAGGGGAGGAGGCACAGTGGAGATGCACAGAGAAGCCAAGATGGGAGGCAGGGAGAATCCGAGTGAGGGCTGGTCCCTCCGTGGTGTCTCATATGGCACTCAGTGCACTGAGACAAACTGGAGTCCTGATGAGAAACTCTATTTTTGATTATCTTGGCTACGTTAGATAAAAATGATAGGAGGCCACTGTTTTGGACTAAGCTCCTGTACTAGGCCCCAACAGAGCAGAATAAAAATCAAAATGGAGTCACCCATGCTAAAGTCACCAGACAGAAACTGACTTGTTATCTGGCCTTCCAAGAAATCAGGAGAGACAGATAACAGCCTATTTCCCAAACAGGCCAGTTTCTATTGGCATGATAATGAAGTTCCCTCCATTTTCAGTCCTTAACCTGAAGTCACTTGATGTAACCAGTTATTTCTCTCTTGCTCTGTCTCCATGTCCCTGCCTTATAAGGAAAGTAACTTTGAAATGACAAATTCACTTTATGTTCTTTGTTTCTGCTTTCTTCAGCCCCTTTTCTGACTAGTAAGCTAGGCTCTGCTGGACTCACTGCAACACTTATTCAATTTTATGGAGTAAAGTGTTGTCCAATTCTAGAATTGCAAATATAGCCAATTGAGATCTATACACTAAATTTGTCATAATTTTGTCCTTACCGCTAATAGGATTCTGTTACCTGCAACAGAGAAAGCTTTTATACGCACTATAACATCCTGATGGCCTCTCAAAGTCCACGGAAACAAGGCTACGTCTCCACCTTCCCCCACTTCTACCAACTCACCCAACTGCACTCCCACACACACTAAATCCCAGGAGCAAATCAGATTACTTAAAATGTTTTTACAAATAGGTCAGCCATCCTAAAATCTAATTTTAAAAACATACCAACACCAAGCATGGTGGCTCACGCCTGTTATCCCAGCACTTTGGGAGGCCAAGGTAGGCGGATCACCTGAGGTCAGGAGTTCGAGACCAGCCTAGCCAACATGGCAAAACCCCATCTCTACTAAAAATTACAAAAATTAGCCAAGTATGGCGATGTGTGCCTGTGATCCCAGTTACTCAGGAGCCTAAGGCAGGGGAATCTCTTGAACCCAGGAGGCGGAGGTTGAAGTGAGCTGAGATCACGCCATTGCACTCCAGTATGGGGAAGTGAGTGAGACTCCATCTCCAAAAACAAAAACCAAAAAGAAACAAAACAAAACAGGGCAGAGAATAATTTTAGAGAGTTTATATAAAACTAACAACAGAGGAGATTTTTTTTCTTGCTTGCTCCATTAGAATAGCTCAGATTTGGGTCAGAACTTACGCCAAGTTCATCACAGCCACATACAATTGAAAGTGGCACTACTCATCATCCACATCAGACAGGTTTTACAATGCACACTTTTAACATGCAAAAATTACTATTTTCCATACTAACCCATGGTCATGTTGGAAGCATCATAGTAAAATAAAAGAAAAATACACACAAAGCAGCTGCTGCGTTTTATAGGAGAAAAAACTAGTCCTAGAGATGAGAGTTTCTCAGTCTGCCACAAGCTAATGTGTGCTCCTAGGGCTAACATTACTGCTGTAAAGCCTAAAATCAGTGCTTGAGATACTTTGCAGACCCTGCGTTTCCATGCATCAGCTGATGCCACCTAGATAGATAAACTGGCTCATCTGTCTTGTGGCCCCCACCCAGGAACTGACAGAGGAAGAAGACAGCTTCTATTCCCTATGATTTCATCTTCAACCTGACCAATCAGCGCTCCCCACTTTCTAACCCCCACCCACCAAATTATCCTTAGAAACCCTAATCTGTAAATTTTCGGGGGAGACTGATTTGAGTAATAATAAAACTTCCATCTGCTATTAGCTAGCTCTGCTTGAATTCAGCTCTTTCTCCACTGCAATTTCTCTGCCTTAATATATCGGCTCTATCTGGGCAGCAGGCACGAAGAGCCCATTGGGCAGTTGCATGCTTCAAATGAAAGGATATACCTATGAGAGAATAGCTTCTATGAAGACATTACTCCACAGAGGACCTGTCCTGAAGTCTTGTGTCTGGTTAATGTACTAAGGTATTCAACTAATAAACAATATATAGGACTCAATCATGCATACACTCTCACTCCCTCTTTCTCTGTTTTGTTTGTTTTTGTATATTGGATTATGAGGGGCATCTATTTATGATTTGGTGCTTGTGAAATGCGCTGGCCCCAAATGGAAAAATAATGATTGTCTTATATGTGTCCTCTACATTGCAAAGCACCCAGTGGGCACTTTGAGACTACGGGGAATGTAGTAACTAGATGAAAGAATTCAAACACATGGGATGATGGAAGAAAACCAATACCCCAAGATTCATCTGTTAAATTCAATATTATATTATTTAAGCAACCTAATAATTTTTCCTCCCAAAGGGGTAATGCTGGTGTGCCCTGGTCTACAGTTGAAACTTTAGAATTTCCTTCTCCAAGGGATAAGTATTGATGAAGGTCAAGAGACAAACTAGGCTAATACCCTCAGATTACATTAGGATTATAATTCTTCAGTTCCCTCCCTCGGTCTAACAATGTTGTTGCAGTCAAAATGTTGTGACGCATTGGAAGTTGTGTAAGCTAAAAGACATCTTCTAACTTGATTACTAGAAGGAAGACCTTAAAATATACTGCTTTTGATTATTAAAAAAAAGAAGAATGAGGAAACCTTCCAATTGAATCTAAAGGGACTAAAATAGAGCAACATATGGAAAGAGATTATGAGATTAACTAATTCCATGATATGCCTTAGAATGAGACATGAGAAGCTTTCCAATCTTTTTGAAGAAGTCATTGTAAATTCATATTCAACAACTGAATTCTATGCCTTTTATATTAAAACAAAACAAAGAAGCAAAGACTAAAAACACTAGCAGGAAAATAGTTTTAAAAGAATGAATAAGACCTAGTATCTGCTAGCACAACAGATGACTATAGTCAATCATAATGTAATTGTACATTTTGAAATAACTAAAAGAGTAATTGGATTGTTTGTAACACAAAGAAGAAATGTTTGAGGGGATAGATACTCCATTTTATATGATGTGATTTTTATGCATTACATGTCTGTATCAAATATCTCTTGTACCCCATAAATATATACACCTACTGTGTACCCACAAAAATTAAAATAAATTTCTTTAAAAAAACACTAGTAGGTATTTTATTCAGTAACACATATTAAGTCTCCAAATAAACCGAGAGATATCTATTTAGAAGAGTAAATTTGAATCCAATGTTAATTAATAAACTCCGCTAATTTTCTACTCCTGTCTTTTGGATTTCCAAAGTTAGTATTTTAACAGCAACATACACAGTAAATAGCATTAGTTCAGTATTCTCTTCAATGAAAATAAGCATTTAAAGAGATTTGTTTCAGTGAACTGAAATTTAAATTAGCAAAATATTGACAACTATACTTCGAGCTATTTTAATTGCCCAATCTAAGACAAATAAGTGTTAAAGAAATCAATGAAAATGTATTTTAATGTAAATCTATAAACTCCCGTCATATAAACAAGTGATGAGGTTCACTAAATACATTCTCT
The DNA here is from genome assembly GCA_036589455.1 of Ateles fusciceps. NCBI lineage: Eukaryota > Metazoa > Chordata > Mammalia > Primates > Atelidae > Ateles > Ateles fusciceps. The sequence continues at coordinate 243,178 of JAZHEH010000051.1, forward strand.
CTTTTCCTCCCTCTCTCTCACACACAGGCACGTACACACACCAGTAGCCTCTTACAAACAGTAGTCAACCAGCTAAAGAAGATAAGAAAGATTACTGCCAATTTTATGATCAATGATTGTATTCAAATCTTTGTAGCTAAAAGAACAGGCTTAGGACAGACTTAATGTTAAGCCAATCAAAAATTTAGATGCCAAACCCTAGTAGCAGATATTTCCCACAGACTATTTTTATTTTCATGATCCCATTTCTGTGAACACATACCCTAAACTCAGAAGAGTAGAGAAAACAACAAACACTCAGAAGGCGAAAATGGCAAAGAGCACTGTGTGTGAAGAGTAACAGCACTGCGGCACGACGACTCCGGTAAGTGCCAATCCTCTTCCTCACATCCAAGCTCTTAGCACTGAAGAAAACAGCTGATCAGGTAAACATGTTTTTCCTATCCTAAGCAATGTCAAAATTTGCCTATTGTGATGGGCAGAAGAGAGTTAAATTTTTAAGCACTGAGGTGGCCATCAGATGCCAGAAAATTATTCGTTTCTCCTTTGATGATACACAATTGTATTTTAACCCTAACTTTACTCTAACTTTTACTCTAGCTTTACTCTTTTTACTCTCTAACCTTGCTTTTACTTTTACTCTTTTACTTTACTCTAAGCCCCTTAAAATAATTCATTGCTCTAACCCAAACAAAGCAAAACAAAACCAAACAAAGGTAAAGACCTGGAAGACCAACACGGCAACATCTTGCTTCCATTTCTTACAATAACATTCCTCACAACCTATTTAACCTGGTACAAGTCTTCTTAACTTCAGTCTAAACGCTTTCTGCTTCTGTGCAAAGCAATCACTAAAATACTGAATATAGCATATATTAATTGCATTGACATTAAAAGACAATATTGTGGGTGTGTTTGGGGATAAATCCTACCTTTGCCCACCATCAGCACTTACCTTCTGGGAAATCATGCGGCTGTACCACATAGAGAAAGATATGCACCAGTTCAAAGAGAATGCCAATGGGTCCAGCTTTATGGGAGTCTTGGGTCTCATAATTTATTGCAGGCAATTCATAATTCCAAGCCTTCGGAGCATCTGTGGATGAAGTTTGCCCTCCCGAAAAGGTGTTCCCGCACAGCCCCAGCAGCAACAGGGAGCCGAGTATGAGGGCCATAGCTAGCAAGATCCTCCAAACATGAGGTAGAGCTGGGTGCCTCCTGCCTCAGAGCTTCTGGAAGCCGTGGGGAAGACAAGTGTGCTCCTAGCAGAAGAGGAGCAGCAAGCACTGGATCTGCTGAATCTTCGTTTTCTGGCTGGGGCTGGCTTGAGGTGGGGGACACAGAAGAATGTTCTCCAAGGGGTCATTCATTCAAGGCACCATCCCTGGCAGGGAGAGAAACAGCAGGAGAGTCATCAGTGCATGTAACCTGCCTGCACCTGGAGCTGCCTGGGGAGGAGGCTGCAAAGCTTTAGAGCAAGGCCTTCAGCCTAATCCGGATGGGTGAGTAGAAACCAAGCACACAGCCTGCTCCAGAGACACAGGGCAGGCGCTGGCATCAAAGCCATGACTCAGAGAAGATCTTTCCTCAGGAGGGCCACACTCAGAACACAGACCCTTTTTGGGTTCAGGAAATATCAGGTATTGTAGAGAAGTCTTGGGCTCTTGGAAATTAACATTTATTGAGCACTTACTATATTCCAGGCACTGTCCTTCATGCTTCACAGATAGAAACAAGGTCCTCCTTGTTTAAGGCATTATCTCATTTTGCAGATGAGGAAGCTGACACAGAGAGAATTCACCTGTGACTTGCCCAAGGTCACAGGTGATTAGCTGTGCAGCCAAGATTCAAACACACTAGTTTACCTTCAAAGTCCAAGATCTAACAATGACCTAAACACACTGTCCCTCCCCTCTCAGGCTCTAGCAAGAGCCACTGAGGCCCCCGCAATCGAGTATATGCTTATTTCTTCTCCAAGAGTGTGTTGTTCTCCTTGACGCTTACATATACCTTACTCTGCCTTCTATTCTACTTAGTTGCTCACTAATCTCATTGCAAACACCCCCCCTCTCCCACTTCACCCCAATCCAAACTAGAAGGACATGGCCTCAAGGATAAGGACCACACTGTTTGAGGCCGGACACATGTGTGTCACTGGGTCTGTCTTTCTAATAAGCTCACCAAGTAATCCTGATGGAAACCTTCAGCCTAAGTCACCACCTCGACCACTAGGTGTCTTGCAGATGAAAGGCAGGGCAGGGGGAGACTCCTACCTACCCCTTGGGAGAGGGAGAAAGACAAAAGAATCCTAAAGCAGCTGTCGCTCCAGAGTCTGTGAAGGGAATGGGACAGAAAGTGCCTCCAAGGTGGACCCTGTCCTACGGGTCTTTCAATCCCCAGACCTTAACACCAGGCATGGCACACGGTTGGTGTTCAGTAAGAGCCTGATGAGCAGCTTCTTTCACTCATGGCACCAACCCTGGCAGGCAAACAAATGGCAGTAGAGTCACCAATGCATGTAACCTGCCTGCACCAGGAACTGCCCCAGAGAGGAGGCTGCAAAGCTTTAGAGCAAGGCCTTCAGCTAATCCAGGTAGATGGGTGGAAACCAAACACAGCCTGCTCCAGAGCCACAGGGCAGGCACTGGCATTGAAGCCAAATACGTTATTTCCTTGTCCCATTCCAGGAGACTAGGCAAATCAGCTCAGAACCTGGAAGGATCCGGAATGTACCACTCTCCCTCTCTGTATTAAGTGTTCTGGGGCAAGAGCAAGCCACTGTCATTTTGTAAGCTAGATACATATTTATTAACTTTCCGGATAAGTACAGGGTGCTCCTGAAACACACACTGTGAGAAAGGGAAGGGGGATGATGAAGAAAGTGACATACTTTACAAGAGGCCACAGGACCCACTACCAATATTCCAAGTCAAAGAAAGCTTTGGACAAGAGATGGGATTTCATGAGCTATTTGAGCAAAGATATTAATTCCTATCTGATCCCCCTCCACTGCCTCATCTTCTAAGTCCTGTCCCACTCCAATTACTCCTGCACAAAGCTACCAATATAATGGCCCTAAACTCTTCCTTTGTCAAATCATGGGCTGTTGGGATCCCAAGTGGCTGCCTGTACTAACCTTGCACCCCACATGTCAGGTTCTGCCTCCGTCACACCCACAGTAGACACCATCACCCTGGTGTTTCCAAAGGGCTCCCTTCGAACATGTACTGCAAGCACACACACACCATGTGTACTCTTTATCTTTTTTTTTTTTTTTTTTTTGCTACAGGACCGACAAAGAGCTAAGCCTCCAACACAGCAGCTGGAAGGATTAAAGGCTCAGATGCTGAGAAAGGCCCGCTTTCTGGTAATGCCACCAAGCCTCAGCCCAGAGAGAAACTGCCCAAGGAAGAACTATGAGCAAACAGGCTTTCCAACTCCCTCGGTGACAAAGAGGGGAAGGGAAATTTCCAGTGAGATGAAACACAGCTGCTCACTGCAGCAAAGACGGGAGACAATCATTTGAGATCGACAGCAGCTAGAGTTGTACTTCCGCATTTCTCTACATCTTGCTCCAAAATGTAGGTCCCTAGGAAGTTTTAAAGTACATTTTAAGAAAATATTAAAATCTCACTAAGAAACACTGGAAACTGATTAAAGTGAAGTCAAAGAGGAAGTTTTCATCTCGGGTTTAATAGGTTTTGCCAAAAAGAGAAGCTCTGAGTCTTACCTGGTAAACCCCACTGGGTCCGAGAACCACTCAGAGCAGCATCTGTCTCAGCATAAAATGGGGTGTTTACTTGAAATGCAGATTACTAATGCATCTAATTTCTGGGATGAAGCCCATTAATCTGCATTTTTAACAAGCCGTCCTGGGGACTGATTCTTCAAACAACTAAAGTTTGAAAACAGTTCTGTTCCTGGAGTACTCTGATCCTGGAGTATCCACCTAGCCACTTCATGCTGCTTTCCAAGGACACTTCAGGCTTCCCAAACATACTGCAGAATAACAGATATAAGGTGAAATCTCCCCAAATGCCCTTTTCATGTTGCTTTGAATTGATGTATCCCAGCTGCTGTGCAGGTTCCTGGCTTATTTCTGTATCCCCAGGACCTGGAACACAGCTGGTACTCAATGAAAGGACTGCTACCCGCCTGGGCAACATAGTGAGGTCCTGTCTCTACAAAAAAAAAAAAAAAAGTTTTTTAAAATTAGGGAACATAGTGGTGCACAACTCTAGTCCCAACTACTCGGGAGGCTGAGGCAGGAGGATTACTTGAGTCCAGGAGGTTGAGCCTGCAGTGAGCCATAATCACACCACTGCACTCCAGCCTGGGTGACCTTACATGATTCTGGAGTCCAGAGAACTGCATTTCAATACTGGTTTAAAAGCAAATATGGTGATCAATCACTTTCTTTTCTTCTTTCAATGGGACCCCTCGGAATCTTTCTTTTTAAAAAGGATCTTTGTCGTGGATTTTTGTCATCTAGGGTGCTTTCTGGGGGAACATGAGGGCTACCCAACTTCTGATCTCACCTTTGTGAGTTGAGTGGGAGGCACCTCTGCCTTGGATTGTGAGGCCAGCAGAGGTGCCCAAACTGTGTCCTGGTGGGGCTGAGCCACACTGGGACAATCAGAAGCTTTCTTCTGGGCCTGGGCCTGCGCACTCTGAAGCAGGACAGTGTCTAATTCATTCTAGCAATGATGGCAGCAATGCCAGCAGCCATATCCAGGGTCCTGCTCTGGCAGCCACAGCCATCCACCCATCAGGGGTCCCGTGGAGTGTCTTGGATTCCTAAGCCTAGCTAGCCAGCCTTCCTGCTACTTCCCTAAGCCATCCAGGGCCCATTCGTCCAATAAGTCCTTTATCTGACAAAATTACCCCAGTCTCAGCTTCCACTGTTTTAACAAAGTATCCTGACCCTTAACCAATCTCAGAAATAGCTCTTTGCTCCCTGAAAAACCTATTTCCTTTATATTTTAAATAGTACCAACAAAACAACACTTGGTTTAAAGTTTTCAGCTTGTCCTTTGACGCATTTGTTTATTTCGCTGTACTAAAACACAAAGAAACTGTCTCATATAAAAATCAGAAGGAAGTTTAGAAAAAAAAGTATGGAACACGTTAAAAAAAAAACAAAAACAAGAATAAACTAAAGGGCACCGCTGAATAGACAATAGCCCAAGCTCTTGAGGCAGGGCAGGGGGCTCTGGTCCCCCTCACTAACTCTGCCAAGATGACAGTTGTTTGCATTCTCCAACCCTTCCTCTCCTCATCTGTCAAAAGGAGATTTCGCACAGGGTTGGCTGGCTAGCGATCTACTAGGTGAAGCACCGGGCACGCAGCTGGGAGGCTATCTGGGGCCTGTCTGCTTCTGCTAGCATCAATACTCTGATCTCAACTCCACCGGGGCTCCTAGAATCACCCTGACAGACACGACGGCGAGAAAGAAAAATAAGTAACATCACACAAGTTGAATCATATGAGGTTGACGATATTCATATCTTCCATCCAAGAAACCGACAATTTCATATGACTCAACTCAACATATCGCCGCAGTTGTTCGTGTCGTGTGACTCTTGAGGGGCACTCAAGAACTAGGATCATGCACTTGGTTATCTTAACAAAGAGCAGCTGCCGCCCCAAGAACTCCAGCAAACCTTTCTCCGGAAAGGTCAGTCCCCATCGCGGGCTCCGGGAGCAACCTGTTGCTGCAGGAAGCCTGGGGCGCCGGCTTCCCAGCCCTTTCCCTCCAAACCACCTCCAGGCCAAGACCCTTCTGGCCTAGCTCCCTTCTGGGCAGAAGCCTCTCACTAGCTGCGGGACACAAAAGAATGAGCGGCGGGGCGGGCGCGGGAAGCCGGGAGACTCCAGGAATTCGCCGCCGCGCAGGGGAGGGGGTTGCCAGAGAAACTTGGCTGCCCCGAACGCGTCGGCGCCAGTTCCCCGTCGCGGCCCCTGCTGGGCAAGGATTGGGGGCGATTCCGCCAGAGAGTAAAGATAGGAGGGAGCTAGTTCTTCCCTCCGATCCGACCCCCCTGCCCCTCCAGACGCGGGCTCTCAGGGAAAGTGATCCCGAGCCTCCGACTTTCTACAGCCGTGAAGCTCCTTGTCTGTCCACGCTCCTCTTTGTTGTCGGGTCGGCGCGTTCTGGCGGAGTGTGCCGTGAGCACCCCAGTTCTCCATCTAGCGATAGCCGCGGATCCCCGCGCATGCACGCAGAAGGGCCGTGGGGTGAGGGGCTAGGAGGGTGTTTCCAGCCAGGGGTGCAGGCGCTCCCCACGGACGCGGGGAGACGGCTTCGCTTTGCACCCCCATGTCCCTCCTCTGGCTGTGGTCGGCTGCACAGTATTGGCCCCTTTCCGCACTCAATCGGGGAGGCTCAGCGCCTCACGTCCCCGGGGCCAGCCCTAGGGCTTCCTTAACCGCAGACTCTTTCCCAAGCCCCTGGCGAGTCTCACCTCGATCGCCGTTCTCACCGAGAGCGAGTCCGAAGTCTCTGGGGCTCCCGTCCGGTGCGCACACCCACCTCCTACTTCGGCTCCGGAACCACAGCCGCTGGCTACCCCTACCCGCGCCCCCAGCCCCAGTGGATGGGAAGAAGACCCAAGTGGGGCGGCCTGGGCCACCACTCAGCCTAAAAAGTTGGGGTGGCCGGGCACCGGGACCACGACACGCTCCCCCGCAGTCCCTCCGGCCCCCAGCCGCTGCCCCGGCCCGCACCGCCTGCTGCGGGACCAGGGAGGCGGCGCCGATGGCCAGGGTAAGGGAGGCGCCAAGCGAGCCCGTCCACTCCTCACGGCACACCCCCAGTAAGTACAGTGGAAGGAGTGCGCTCAGCCCCGCGCCTGGACAGCAGACGCCTCTCCCGCTCCGGGATGAGGACGCAGCTACTCACCGTGCACCCGGCTCCGCTCCTGCTCCCGCCCTAGTCACCGCTGCCGCCGCCCTTCCTTTAGCTCGCCAGGCCCCGGCTCGTGAATTATTTATGACCCGGCTTCGGGGACCACCGCGACGGCTTTCGGAGAGCCCGCCCCGCTGGCACGCCCGCCTACCGGGGAGGAACTCAGGCGGCGCTGCAGCCGGACCCCCGGACGTGGTGGGAGGCCGGAGAGTGAGGCCCGGGTGCCGGGGACGAGGGGTACCTGTTGCGTCTTCCTCTGTCCCGGGCGGGTACCTGGGTATGGGAAGGATTCCTCAAATACACTCACGGCGGCAGGAGAGCTGAGCGCGTGGCCAGGTGCCGCGTGTGGATCTGACTCAGTCGCTTAAAGATCGCGAAACCCGAGCCCTGGGCGCACTCTGATTGGGCCGGCTGAGCTGCTTTGCCACGTTGCCCCTGGGTGCCCACCAGCACCTGGACAGCATCCATTTCCTGCAGGGGTGCCTAGTTAATCCCGCACGCCCTTCTTGCAGCGCTCATGCCTCTTTTACCCAAGCAGAGTCCCTTACTTGGAATGCAGCTACCCTCCTAAAAACTCTCCTCTCTCATCCCTGCCGCATTAGACCCTTCTGCTGCCTAATCTAAATGCAATTTTTAAAAAACAATTTGGATCCTTAGTGTGCATCAGTTCCAATGCTAGTGGCTGAGGCGGATGAAAAACGGCATAAAGCAATACTCGCTCCCACGTGTACACACCAGCATCTGCTATGGCATGAAGCCACTGCACCTTCTTTTCTCACAGCATATTGGTCTTCCCGCTCTGAGTTGCAGCTCACCCTCGGAGTCCTCACCTTGCTATTTAGCTGGGTGGTGGAAACCTGTCAGAAGTAATCACTCCCTTCTCTAACTGTCCTCAAAAATTTGCACCTCACCTCACTCTTATTCACCACTTCTTATCTTGAATTGGGAATACTGTACTCTCTGGTAGGCAAAATAAGACTTAGGGAAGAAAAGCACCTTCAGGATTGTGTCTTACATACAGTAGGTGTTTAATACATGTTTGTGATATGGAGAGACAGAGGAAAGGATAGATGCACAAGCTACAAATGAATGATAGGCCAGTATCTTTTTCACTTACCCCAGAATCTAACATAAAACAGGTACTGGAAAACAAGCCTTTGTTTTGTTTTGTTTTTACTAGTTAAATTGATCTTGAGTGTGCATACTTCTAGACAAGAAATGTTAGTTCAGAAGACTTCCAAAAATTACACAAGGACATGGCAAGGTTAGGTGGTGATATGATTTAGTTCTATGCCCCCACCCAAATCTTATATTGAATTATAATTCTCAATGTTGGGAGAGGGACCTAGTAGGAGGTGATTGGATTATGAGGGCACATTTCCCCCTTGTTGTTCTCATGATAATGAGTGAGTTCTCATTATATCTGCTGGTTTAAAAACGTGTGGTGCTCTCCCTTTGCTCACTCTGTCTCTCCTGATGCCATGTGAAGATGTGCTTGCTTTCCTTTCACATCCTACCATAATTGTAAATTTCCTGAGGCCTCCCCTGCCGTGCCTCCTGTACAGCCTCTGAAACACTGAGTCAATTAAACCTCTTTTCTTTATAAACTACCCAGTCTCAGGTAGTTCTTTGTAGCACTGTTAGAACAAACTAATATGGGTGGAAAACAAACCTTCTAATCGGGCCTGCAGATTTCCCCTCTGCTGCCCCTGCAGGTCAGAGGCCTCTGGTTGAACATCTCCTGGGGCCCCATAAACCTGTTCCTAGTTAGCACTCTTAGGCTGGAGCTAGCAAGAAAGGTGAGTTCTCAGAGGAGTGGGCCCTGATTTCCATCAAGATTGGTCCCGCCTTTTTTATTGCTGTGACTTTGGCTACTTAATATTTCTCTAAGCCTCAATTTCCTGGTCTGCAAAATGAAGACAGTTATAACTCACAGGGCTCATTTTCATTCCTAACAAAATCAACTACAGTAAAATCAGTAGAGAGAGATGAAGCAAGATGGTCAAATAGAAGGTTTAACTCCTCCACCCTGCCAGGAACAAAATTTAACAACTATCTATACACCAAAAAAAGCACCTTTGTAAAACCAAAAATCAGGTGAGTAACCACAATACCTAATTTTAACTTCATATTGCTGAGAGAGGCACTGAAGAAGGCAGGAAAGAGTTTTGAATTGTCAATGCCACCACCCATCCTCCATCCTCCAGCGGCAGCAGCCTTGTGGTTTGAGAAAGGGAGAGTGCAGTAATTGTAAGACTTTGAATTCAGTGCTGCCCTGTCATAGCAGAAAGCAAAAATTGGGCTGAACTCAGCACGATGCCTCCCAATGGAGGGAGCATTTAGACAAGCCCTAGCCAGAGAGAATAGCCCATCCCAGTCATCAGAATTTGAGTTTCAGCAAGTCCTGCCACCATAGGCTAAAGTGCTCGGGAACCCTAAATAACCTTAAAGGCAGTCTAGGCCACAAGGACAGCAACTCCTAAGCAAGTCCAAATGCTGAGCCCAGAGCCAGTAGACTTGAGGGGGATGTGACTTACTGAGACACAAGACAGGGCAGCTAAGGGAGTGCTTGTGACACCCCTGCCCCAAATTTAGGTAGCGCAGTTAGTGGCTTTTCACCACTGCACGCCCTTTCTAGCACTCATGCCTCTTTTACCCTAGCAGAGCTCTCTACTGGGAATGCAGCTACCCTACTAAAAACTCTCCTCTCTCAAAAACTTCTCAGCCACATTAGACCCCTATGTTGCCTAATCTTAATGCAACTTAAAAAAAAAAAAAAAAAAAACAGGAAATTATTTAGATCCTTAGTGTGTACGTCAGTCCCAATGCTATTGGATGGAGTGATTAAAAACAGCATGAAGAGACCCATTTCCTCTGCTTCAAGAGAAGAGGGGGTAAAGAATACTTTGTTATCTTGGATACCAGTTTAGCCACAGTAGGATAAGGCATCAGAGTCATCAGGCCCCCATCCCAGGCCCTCACTTGTGGATAACATTTCTAGACACATCCTGGGCCAGAAGGGAAGCTGCTACCTTGAAGGGAAAGATGCAGTCTAGGCAGGACCCATCACCTGTTGGCTAAAGAGTCCTTGGGTTCTGAATAACCAGCAGCAAAACCCAGGTCGTACACTGTGGTTCTTGGGTGAGACTCTGAGATCTGCTGGTTTCAGGTGAGACCCAGCACATTCCTAGCTGTAGTGGCTACTGTGAGAGACTCCTTCTGGTTGATAGAAGCAGAGGGAAAAGTAAAGGGGATGTTTTCCTTCCCCTTAGGTACCAGCTCAGCCACAGGGAGGCAGAGTACTAAGCAGGCTCTTGGGGCAGTCTTCAATGCCCAGACACCAGTGAACATCCAAAAGCATCCAGACCATCCAGGAAAACATGACCTCATCAAACTAAATAAGGGCCCAGGAAACAACCCTGGAGAAATAGAGATACGTGACTTTTCACACAGAGAATTCAAAACATCTGTCTTGAAGAAACTCAAAGAAAATTAAGATAACACAGAGAAGGAATTCAGAATTCTATCAGATAAACATAACAAAGACATTTAAATAATTTAAGAAATCAGCAGAAATTCTCAAGTTTAAAAATGCAACTGACATACTGAAGAATGTATCAGAGTCTTTTAACAGCAGAATTGATCAAGGAGAAGAAATAGTGAACTTAAAGACAGGCTATTTGAAAACACACAGTCAAGAGGAGACAAAGAAAAAAAGAACAAAAAAATAATGAAACATGCCTACACGATCTAGAAAATTACCTAAAAAGCAAATCTAAGAGTTATTGGCCTTAAAGACAAGGTCAAGAAAGAGATAAGGGTAGAAAGATTATTCAAAGGGATAATATCAGAGAACCACCCAAACTTATAAAAAGTATCAATATCCAAATATAAGAATTGTATAGAACACCTAGCAGATAAACTCAAAGAAGACTACTTCAAGTCATGCAATAATCAAATTCTCACAGGTCTAGAATAAAGGATCCTAAAAGCAGCAAAAAAAAAAAGAAACAAATAACATACACTGGAGCTACAATACATCCGGCAGCATGCTAGTCAGTGGAAACCTGACAGGCCAGGAGACAGTGGCCTAATAAATTTAAGCTGCTGAAGGGAAAAATCTTTTACACTAGAATAGTATATACAGCAAAAATATTCTTCAAACATGAAGGAGAAATTAAGACTTTCTCAGACAAACAAAAGCTGAGGGATTTCATCAACACCAGACCTGTCCTACAAGAAATGCTACAAGGAGTTCTTCAATCTGAAAGAAAAAGATATTAATGAGCAATAAGAAATTATCTGAAGATACAAAACTGCCTGGTAATAGTAAGTACACAGAAAAACACAGAATGTTATAACACGGTAACTGTGGTGTGTAAACTACTCTTATCTTAAGTAGAAAGACTAAATGATGAACCAACCAAAAATAATAATTACAACAACTTGTCAAGACATAGACAGTACAATAAGATATAAGGAGAAACAAAGAGTTTAGAAGGAAGGGGAGGACGTTAAGGTATAGTGTTCTTATTAGTTTTCTTTTTGCTTGTTTATGTAATCAGTGTTACATAATTACTAGCATAAAATAGTGGGTTATAAGATAGTATTTGCAAGCCTCATAAGCACTTCAAATCAAAGATACACAATGAATATACAAAAATAAAAAGCAAGAAATTAAATCATACCACCAGAGAAAATTATCTTTGCTGAAAGGAAGAAAGGAAAGAAGGAAGAGAAGACCCTAAAACAATCAGAAAGCAAATAATAAAAGAGCAGGAGCAAGTCCTTACTTATCAATAATAATATTGAATGTAAATGGACTAAACCCTGCAACCAAAAGACACAGAATGAGTGAATGGATTAAAAAATAAGACCCATTGGTCTATTGCCTGCAATAAACATACATAACCTAATGACACAAATAGACTGAAAATAAGGAACAAAAAAGATATTCCATGCCAATGGAAACCAAAAAAGAGCAGGAGTAGCTATACTGACATCAGACAAAACAGATTTCAAGACAAAAACTGCAAGAAGAGACGAAGGTCATTATATAACAATAAAAGGATCAATTGAGCAAGAGGATCTAACAATTGTAAATGTATATGCACCAAACACTGGAGCATTCAGACATATAAGGCAAATATTATTAGAGCTAAAGAGAGTGATAGCTCTCAATTCAATCACAGTTGGAGACTTCCACATCTCACTTTCAGCATTGGACAGATCTTCCAGACAGAAAATCAACAAAGAAACATCAGACTTAATCTGCACTGTAGAACAAATGAGCCTCATAGAAATTGACAGAACATTTCATCCAATGCCTGCAGAATACACATTCTTTTCTTCAACACATAGATTATTTTCAAGGATAAACCATATGTTAGGTCACAAAACAAGTCTTAAGACATTTTTAAAAATCCTGAAATAGCATCAAGCATCTTCCCTGACTACAATGGAATAAAACTAGAAATCAATAACAAGAATGATTTTGGAAACTATACAAACACATGGAAATGAAACAATATGCTCCTTAATGTCCAGTGGGTCAATAAATAAATTATGAAGAAAATTGAAAAATTATACTATAGGCTATAGTAACCAAAAATGGTATGTTACTGGCATAAAAACAGACATATAGATCACTGGAACAAAATAGAGAACCCAGAAATAAATCCATACATGTACAGTGAATGCATTTTTAACAGAAGAAAGGACAGTCTCTTCAATAATGGTACTGGGAAAACTGGATATCCATATGCAGAAGAATAAAACTAAACCCATATCTCTTGCCAAGACTTGAATAAATAAAATCAGACATGAAAAAGGAAACATTACAACTGATGCAGATACAGTATTTGCTAGCACAACAGAATAACTAGAGTTAAAAATAATAATTTAATCAAACCAAAATGGATAAAGGACTGAAATCTAAAACCTCGAGCTATGTAACTAGTACCAAAAAACATTGGGGAAATTCTAAAGGACACTGGATTAGGCCAGGATTTCTTGAGGAATATTCCAAAAGCAAGAGACGACCAAGCAAAAGTCACAAATGGGATCACATCAAATTTAAAAACTTCTGAACAGCAAAAGAAGCAATCAACAAAGAAGAGACAACCCACTGAATGGGAGAAAATATCTGTAAACTACCCATATAACAAGGAACTAATAACTAGAATATATAAGGAGCTCTAACCACTCTGTAGGAAAAAAAATCTAATACTCTGATTTTAAAAATGGGCAAAGAAGTTGAATAGACATTTCTCAAAAGAAGACATACAAATGGCAAACAGGCCTATGAAAAGGTGCTCAATGTCACTGATCATCAGAGAAATGGAAATCACAACTACAATGAGATATCATCTCACCCCAGTTAAAGTGGCTTTTAGATGGCAAGGATGTGGTGAAAAGGGAAACCTTGTACATTGTTGGTAGGAATGTAAACTAATACAACCACTATGGAGAGCAGTTTGGAGGTTACTTAAAAAAACTAAAAATGGAGCACCGTATGATCCAGCAATGCCGCTGCTGGGTATATACCTAAAACAAAGGAAATCAGTCTATCAAAGAGACACCTGCACTCCCATGTTTGTTGCAGTACTCTTCACAACAGCCAAGATTTGGAAGCAACCTAAGTGTCCATCAATACATGAATAGATAAAGAAAATGTGGTACATATACACAATGGAGTACTATTAAGCCATAAAAAAGAATGAAATCCTGTCATTTGTAATAACATAGATAAAACTGGAGGTCATTATGTTTAATGAAATAAGCCAGGCACAGAAAGGCAAACTTCACATGTTCTCACTTACTTGTGGGGACCTAAAAATTAAGACAATTGAATTCATGGGGACAGAGAATGGAAGGATGGTTGACAGAGGCTGGGTGGGGTAGTGAAGCAGTGGGGGAGGAAGAAAGGGTGGCTAATGAGTACAAAAAATAGAAGGAATGGATACAATACAGTATTTGCTGGCACAATAGGATAACTAGAGTTAAAAATAATTTAATTGTACATTTTTAAATAACTAAAAAAATATAACTGAATTGAAAGATAAATGCTTGAGGGGATGGATACCCATTTACCCTTATGTGCTTATTACACATTGCATGCCTATACCAAAATATGTCATGTAACCCATAAATATATATACCTACTCTGTATTCACAAAAAATAAAAAATAAAATTAAATTGTAGTGAGAGTAACACCCACACTTAATGAGCATTTACTATGAATGAGGCGCTGGGCCTAGTGCTTTAAATTATTTTATGTAATCTTAACAACAACAGCAGTTTGAGATCATATTATTATCTCTAACTTAAAAGAAAAGGCTAAAATAGGTTCAGTAATCTGAGGACAACCAGGTAGTAAGTCAAACACTAAATTTGAACTCAGATCTGGCCCATGATCACCGATGCACCAGAAAATAACATAAAACCCTTTCAGGCCACTGCCACACTGGATCGAATGGGTGGCTCTCTGCTTTATGGTAGGGCACCGAATGCTTCAACTGTTTTCACTCATTTCCATATCATATCCCAGCATCTTTGCCTGGACCATTGTGGTTGTTCAATAAGTGAGTGAATTAATAATAAACATACGACACAATATTATGACCTAGTCTGGGCAGCCTTATGCAGGCAGTGACAGGACCTGATGATTTGTTCCATTCAATTCCACGTTTCTACAGTCCTGCAATTTAGATCAACCGAATGCCTATGTCATTTGCTACTTCCAAGGCTAGAGGGTGAGATGTTTATTCCCATACACACGCTCAGAGTCATTAGATGCAAAAACTTAGATCACCTCCCTTTCTGAAGTTACTGCTCATTTTTATATGCCTGAATGAATTGTACAACCACTATGGAGAGCAGTTTGGAGGTTACTTAAAAAAACTAAAAACGGAGCACCATATGAATCAGCAATGCCACTGCTGGGTATATACCTAAAACAAAGGAAATCAGTCTATCAAAGAGACACCTGCACTCCCCACGTTTGTTGCAGTACTCTTCACAACAGCCAAGATTTCGAAGCAACATAAGTGTCCATCAATACATGAATAGATAAAGAAAATGTGGTACATATGCACAATGGAGTACTATTTAGCCGTAAAAAAGAATGAGATCCTGAATCATGAGATCCTAATCATGAAGTAAGATGATGTTCTAGAAAGAGAACTGGACTGAGAGCCAGGAGAGTCATTCAGGCTCCGTCAGCTGCCAGCATGGCCCCTGGCAAGTCACATAACCTTCCTGGGCCTCACACTCCTCATCAGCACAATTGCCATGCTCAGTGACCACATGGGCTAGTGGCTGAGGAAGGGTT
This sequence comes from Ateles fusciceps, assembly GCA_036589455.1. Lineage (NCBI taxonomy): Eukaryota > Metazoa > Chordata > Mammalia > Primates > Atelidae > Ateles > Ateles fusciceps. The sequence goes on from JAZHEH010000051.1 coordinate 258,418, forward strand.
TTTGTTACTTTTCTCTGAGTTACTAAGACTGAAACAAAATAGGTTTATGAGCAAATTATTCCAGTTAACCTAATAATTTCTACCATGAATAACCATGCCTTAAAAAAATTATGTGTTTGTATAACCAACAAACATTGCAGCATATGACCCTGAAAGAAAGAGTTGTGTCATCTCACCACATGCTGATCTGCTCTCTTTAGACTGAAATTTATATATGAGATAGTCAAGGAGAGAGGGAGAAGGAAGAGGAAGGAGAAAGGGGTGGGGGGGGGGGGGACCAAATAACTTCACAAGCCACAGTTGTCCTGTAAATATTTAACTTCATGATTTCCTGTTCCTCTTGTCTTTTTTTTTCTCCTTTGCTCTGGACTTGGATACCAAAATAGCATTGCTGGCATTTAATAACCAAAAGCCAGGAAAACATTCCTTTTGTACTTTAAGCACCTTCAGGTATGCTTTGTAACTTGTCATCAAGCCCGTTACACACTAACTTGGAGGCAGAGGAAGAAAACTTCAATCCAGCTTGAATAAAGGGGAGGAAAGAGCAAGATGGAGTCAGGCAAGGGCAGTGCCTCAGAGCTTGGATTCCGAATGTGAAAACTGGGGAGCAGTTGGAAAACTCAGTCACATTTTGATGGTGCTATGAGGAGTAGTTTTATCTTTCATGAGTCAAAATCTGCTTTTCAGTGATCATTTCAAATAAAAGTCTCATCTCTAGAGCCAGCTTTCATCTGTGCGTTTCCCTCTGACATCATTTTTAATATGTGCCAACCCCAGTGGGGCTTTGTAACTTACCTTTAGTAACCATGCTGTTAAAAGGAGAGCAGCACAAAAAGCATCAGGGTACTTTCTCTCACTTGCTCCAGGAAGGGGAGGTCCATCCACCTAAGTGCTACGGATAGACTGCTAAAGGAGCCAGGCAAGAGAATTCCATAATTTCTGATTCTATAGTTGTCATTTTTTCTCATAACCCATAAATGGTTCACTCAACAACTTACAATTTATACAACAGCAAAACATATGTCTATGATAAGTAATGTTTTACTTTTCTGGAAATAATTCTATGACTAGCTTTCTCTAAAGAGTTACTAGGCTGGGAGCGGTGGCTCACACCTGTAATCCCAGCACTTTGGGAGGCTGAGGCAGGCGGATCACAAGGTCAAGAATTCGAGACCAGCCTGGCCAACATAGTGAAACCCCATCTCTACTAAAAACACAAAAAATTAGCTGGGTGTGGTGATAGGTGCCTATAATCCCAGCTACGTGGGAGGCTGAGGCAGGAGAATTGCTTGAACCGAGGAGACGGAGGTTGCAGTGAGCCAAGATCATACCACTGCACTCCAGCCCAGGTGACAGTATGTGACTCCGTCTCAAAAAACAAAACAAAATAAAAACAAGAATTACTAATTTGCACATATTCTTGTCATCTGAAAGTACTTATTAAGCATCTGTTAGTCAGTCATTCCTTCAGTAATATTCACTCTTACCCACTATAGGTTGGAGTTAGGGACTCTAGCTACTGAAATGCCTTCTAACCCAGAACATGCATATGAAAATAAACCTTTTTATCAAATGTTGTCTCTTTTCATTTACCCCTTGCATATTTACCCCATGTGAGACATTTTTCTTAAAAGCAGTCTCTGCAAAGTTCTCTTCTGCTTCGTATTTTATCTGCTACCTAAGCTATAATAGATGTTTATTTTAAACCCAGAAAGCTTCATGCTAACTGAAACCTCATCCCTTTTTCCAAAGCAATGAAAGTGTTAGATTATAGTCCCAGCCAGCCACTTATATAGAGAAGGGAAAAAGAATAGCAATTTTTGTATGGTAGGAAAAGCATGGCATGTGGAGGTCAAATAGACCTAGGAAGGGGTCCCCACTCTGCTACTCCATTCATTCTCTCATTCATTCATGTCTTCATGCATTCAACAACATGCTGTGTTGTTTCTGCAGGACAGAGTGACCAAAGAGATATGGCAGAGAAGAAACAAAGCCCCTGCCCTCACAGAGATTACCATCTTACAGAGTAGAGCACTAAACAAGCCACCAAATCTATAGGCATGGTCACTGGATAGACTTAAATAAGTTCACCTTAAATATTTCACCTCTCTCAGTTTCATCTCCTCACCTATAAAATAGAAGTTTTGCAAAGATTAAATGAAGTTATATATGTGTAATACCTGGCACACAGTAGGTAATAAAACAACCATTATTACTTCTGCTCTATTTCTTTGTCAAGCTCTCTCTTACTCCCACCACACTCCTTTTTAAAATTTTTTCCAGTTTCCTAAATTAAGAGTACAGGGCTATTGAATCTTCATTTCACAAATATTTTTACATATCACATCTTGAGAATTTGGAAGTTTCCAGGCCAGAAGGATCTAAGGAGCGAGACATATGCTGACCTGTAAGTGGGATGATCTAAGGGAATTACTCTCTATAATTACCCTCTGGGAATTACTGGAGTCTAGAGAGGTGAGTGCCCTGATCGTATTTCGATTGGCTAGGCTATGTTTCAATTGGCTAGGCTCTATTACAATTCGGCAAGAGTCAAAGTTAAATTGTAGAAGACCAATAGCAATGCAAATGAAAGTTCTCCGGGAGATATCAATTCATCTCTACCCTGTAGAAAAAAATCCCAAACATAGCATTTTATTGCCCTGTAGGATATTGAGAAATTTTACATTTATTAGAAAATATTCATTTCAGGGGGTGGAACAAGATGATCAAATAGAAGCCTCCACTGATCGCCCCACCACAGGAACACCACATTTTAACAACTCCCTGCACATAGAAAAGTACCTTCATGAAAACCAAAAATCAGGTAAGCAATTACAGTACCTGATTTTAACTTAATATCACTGAGAGAGGCACTGAAGAGGGTAGTAAAGACATCTTGAATCACCTGTGCCAACCCCCAACATCCCCCAGAATCAGCCATGTAGCATGGGAGAGAGAATCTGCACATGGGGGAGAGAGAGTACAGTAGCTAGGGGCTTTGCATTGGACTCAGTGCTGCAGAGAGCAAGAGCAGAGAGGAAAACCTTGCTGAACTCAGCCTGCACCCACCCACAGAGGGAGCATTTGGACCAGTCCTAGTCAGAGGGGAAGTGCCCATCCAGCAGTTGAAAACTGAGTTTCTAGGACAGCCTTGCTACTGCAGGCTAACACGCTCTGGGATTCCAAGTGAACCTGAAAGGCAGCCTAGCACACAAAGACTGCAATTTTAGGCAAGTCCCAACGCTGTGCTGGACTTAGAGACAGTGGACTAGGGTAGAGCATGACCTAGTGAGACACCAGGTGGGGTGGCTGGGGGAGTGCTTGCTTCACCCCCTCCCTTAACCCCAGGTAGCATAGCTCATAGCAACAAATGTGATTCTCCTTCTGCTTGAGGACAGGAGAGTGAAGAGTGGAGAGGATTTTGTCTTGGATCTTGGATACCACCTCAGCCACAGTAGGATGAGGCAGTGGTGAGGCGTGAGGCTCCCATACCAGGCTCTAGCTCCCACATGACATTTCTAGAAACACTGTGAGCCAGAAGGAAACCTGTTGCCTTGAAGGGAAGAACCCAGTTTTCGCAGGATTCATCACTTGCTGATTAAAGATCTCGTGGCCCTGAATACCCTGAATAACCAACAGCGATATGCAGGTAGAAAACCTGCTTCTTGAGTGAGACTCTGAGGTGTGCTGGCTTCAGGTATCAGCTTGGTCACAGTGGAGAAGAGCACCAAACAGGCTCTTCCAGTATCTGATGCCAGGCCTAGGCACTTGCACAGCTTTTATGGACCTGCCATGGGTCAGATGAAAGCCCACTGCCCTAATGGGCAGTATTCACCACAAGCTGAATGAAGAGCCCTTGGGCCTTAAGTGAACATCACTCGTGCCCTGGCAGAGCTCCTTGTGGGGCAGAGGTGGTGGTGGCCACAAGGAGAGGTTGCTCCGCCTCTGGAAACAGGAGGGAAGAGGGAGAAGGACTTTGTCTCATGGTTTGAGTACCAGTTTAGCTACAGCAGAATAGAACATCAAATAGATTTCTAAGGTTTTTGATCCAATCTCTGGCTCCCAGATGGCATCTCTGAACTCACCCAGGGCCTGCAGGAGTTCGTTGCCCTGAAGTAAAGGACACAAACAAGGCTAACTTCACCAGCTGAAGATTGTATAGCCCTGAGTAAGTATAGATGGTATCCAGGTAGTAGTTACATTAGGCAGTGAACGAGACCCTGTGCAGTCTCAGTGGATGTGGCCATGGGAGTGCTTGTGCCACACCACCCCCAATATCCAGGCAGGTCAACGCAGAGAAAGAGAGAGAGACTCCATTTGTTTGGGAAAAAGTAAGGAAAGAGCTCAAGGGTCCCTGTTAGGGATGAAAAAGCCCCTCCACACAGGCTGACCCCTTCCCCTCTGTCTGATTGCTCTGCAGCTCCATTCCTAAACCCCTACCTAGGTGCCACATCAAGGCTGCCAGACGTGCTACAATTAAGCAAAGCCTGATTGGAGACATCCAGGCAGCTCGAGGGAGGACAGGGAAAACATATGTTGGTTATCCATACTTGTAAATTCCTGTTTGACACGTATCTGTAAAAAACTCCTGGTTTCTCTTTTTTTTAAAAGACTGCCGCCACAAAAGTCACAGGATAATGTATTGTAGGTCTGTTACAAGTTAACAAACTATCTCTGTGCCTGTTACCAGTGGATAGATTATGCCCCTCTCACTGATATAAACCCCTCGTTTTGTATGCTCATTTTGTAAGCCCCTCTCACCCTATATAAACCCCTCGTTTTGTAAGCCCTGCCTCCTCTAACTGTTACGGAGCAGCGCGGCGGGTTAATAAAACTTTCTTGCTTGACTTTGGGCCTATTCCCCTTTCTCTCGGCTATCCTCACTGTCCCTGTATGGTAATCCAGAGAATTCTTGCAGATCTTACACAAGACCATCAAGGTGGTACCTCTACAAGTCTATAAGAACCATAACATTACTGGGCATGAGGCCCAAGTCACTTTGAATATCTGGAAAGTCTTCCCAAGAAGGGTGGACACAAACAAGCCCAGATTATGAGGACTACAGTAAACACCTAACTCTGATGCTCAGACACCAATGAACATCCACAAGCATCCAGACCATCTAGGAAAACACGACCTCATTAAACAAACTAAATAAGGCCCCAGGGGAACAACCTTGGAGATAAAGAGATGTGTGACCTTTCAGACAGAGAATTCAAAATAACTGTCTTGAGGAAACTCAAAGAAAATTGAGATAAGACAGAGAAGGAACTCATAATTCTATCAGATAAATTGAACAAAGACATTGAAATAATTTAAAAGAATCAAGCAGAAATTTTTAAGTTTAAAAATGCAATTGTCTTACTGAAGAATGCATCAGAGTCTTTCTGTACCAGAACTGATCCAGGGAGAAGAAAAAAACAGTGAACTTGAAGACAGGCTATTTGAAAACACACAGACAGAGGAGACAAAAGAATAAAGAATAAAAAACAATGTGTAACTGCTCAAATTTGTAACAACCCAAGGACTTTACCTTGCCTGCTACCTAGACAGAACTTATTTATCAAGACAGGGGGAATTGCAATAAAGAGGAATTCACACGGAGCTGGCTGTGCAGGAAACTGGAGCTTTATTATTACTCAAATCAATCTTCTCAAGCACTTGGAGATCAAAATTTTTAAGGATAATTTCATGAGTAGGGGCCAGTGAGTTGAGAGTGCTGATTTATTGGGTCAGAGATGAAATCATAGGGAGTCCAAGCTGTACTCTTGTGTTCAATCAGTTCTTGGGTGGGGACCACAAGATCAGATGAGCACTTACATTGATCTGATTGGATGGTGCCAGCTGATCCATTAAGTGCAGGGTTTGCAAAATATCTCAAGCACTGATCGTAAGTTTTACAACAGTAATGTTATCCCCAGGAGCAGTTAGGGGAGGATCAGAATCAGAAGGCCGAGGCAGGAGAATTGCTTGAACCTGGGAGGCAGAGGTTGCAGTGAGCCAAGATTGTGCCATTGTACTCCAGCCTAGGCAACAAGAGCGAAACTCCGTCTCAAAAGAAAAAAAAAAATACAATGAAGTTCCAATCTACCTGGCAGCAAGCTTTTCAGTGGAAACCTGAGAGGCCAGGAGAGAGTGGCATGACATATTTAAAGTGGTAAAAGAAAAAACTTATACTCTATAATAGTATACACAGCAAAAATATTCTTACAGTATGAAGGAATAATAAAGACTTTCCCAGACAAACAAGAGCTGAGGAATTTCATTAACACCAGATCTGTTCTACAATAAATGCTAAAGGGAAGTCTTCAGTCTGAAAGGAAAGGACATTAATAAGCAATAAGAAAAATCATCTGAAGGTACAAAACTCACTGGTAAGTGCACAAATGACACAGAACAATATAACTGTAACTGTGGTATATTAACTACTCTTAGGTAGAAAGACTAAATGATGAACAAATCAAAAATAATAATTACTACAACTTTTTAAGACATAGTCCATGCGATATAAAGAGAAACAAAAAGTTAAAAAGCCGGGGGATGAAGTTAAGGTGTAGAGTTTTTATTAGTTTTCTTTTTGCCTGTTTGTTTATACAATCAGTGTTAAATTGTCATTAGTTTAAAATAATGGGTTATAAGACAGTATTTGCAAGCCTCATGGTAACTACAAATCAAAAAACATGCAACAGACACATAAAAAATAAAAGGAAGGGAATTAAATCATACTACCAGAGAAAACTGCCTTCACTAAAAAGAAAGACAGAAAGAAAAGAAAGAAGGAAGAAAGACTAAAAAAATTTTTTTAATAAAAATAAGAAAATTGCAGGAGTAAGTCCTCAATAATAATGTTGAATATAAATGGAGTAAACTCTCCAATAAAAAATCATAGAGTGGCTAAACCGACTTTTTTTTAAAGACCCTATAGTCTGTTACCAACGAGAAACACACCTGACCTATAAAGATACTCATAGACTGAAAATAAAGGGATGGAAAAAGGTATTCCATGCCAATGCAAACTAAAAAAAGAGCAAGAGTGGCTATGCTTATATCAGACAAAATAGATTTCAAGACAAAAGCTACAAGAAGAGACAAAGAAGGTCATTATATAATGATAAAGGGATCAACTCAGCAAAACGATATGACAGTTGTAAATATATATGTATGTACCCAACACTGGAACACTGAGATATATACAGCAAATATTATTAGAGCCAAAGAGAGAAGTAGACCTCAATACAATAATAGCTGGAGACTATAACATCCCACTTTCAGCATTGGACAGATCTTTCAAACAGAAAATAAACAAGAAACCATTGGACTTAACCTGCACTACAGAACAAATGAACCTCATAGATATTTACAAAACACTTCATGCAATGGCTGCTGAATATACTTTTTTTTCCTCAGCACATGGATCATTCTCAAGGATAAACCGTATGTTAGGTAGCAAAAGAAGACTTAAAACATTAAAAAAAAAAAAAAAACCCTTGAAATAATATCAAGCATTATCTCTGACCACAATGGAATAAAACTAGAAATCAATAACAAAAGAAATTTTGGAAGCTATACAAAGACACGGAAATTAAACAATATGCTCTGGAATGACCAGTGGGTCCATGAAGAAATTAAGAAGGAAGTTGAAAAATTTTTTTAAACAAATGACAATGGAAACACAACATACCAAAACCAATGGGATACAGTAAAAGCAGTACTAAGAGTGAAATTTATTGCATAAGTGTCTTTATCAAAAAAGAAGAAAAACTTCAAATAACCCAACAATATATCTTAACTAGAAAAGCAAGAGCAAACCAAACCCAACGTTAGCAGAAGAAAATTAGTAATAAAGATTACAGCAGAAATAAATAAAATTGAAATGAAGAAAACAATGCAAAAGATCGACAAAAATGAAAAGTTGTTTTTTTGACAAGATAATAAAAATGGACAAATCTTTGGCCAGACTAAGAAAAAAAAAAAGAGAGAAGACCCAAATAAATAAAATCAGAGACAAAAAAGACATTACAACTGATACTGCAGAAATTCAAAGGATCGTTAGTTGCTGCTATGAGCAACTATATGCCAACAAATTGGAAAACCTAAAGGAAATGAACAAATTCTTAGATATGTAAAACCTATCAACATTAGACCACGAAGAAATCCAAAACCTTAAAATATCAATAACAAGTAACAAGATAGAAGCTATAATAAAAAGTCTCCCAGTAAAGAAAAGCCCAGGACCCAGTGACTTCACTGCCAAGCATTTGAAGGACTAATGCTAATCCTACTTAAACAATTCTAAAAAGTACATGAGAAGGGAATACTTCCAAACTCATTGTATGAGGCCAGTATTATTCTGATACCAAAACCAGACAAAGACACATCAAAAAAAGAAAACTACAGGCCAATATTACTGGCAAATTTTGATGCAAAAATTCTCAGCAAAATACTAACAAACCAAATTCAACAATACATTAAAAAGATCAGTCATCATGACCAAGTGGGATTCATCCCAGGGTTGCAAGAATAGTTCAACATACACGAATGAATCAATATGATACATTATATCATCAGAATGAAAGACAAAACCCATGTGATCGTTTCAATTGCTGATGAAAAGCATTTGATAAAATTCAACATCGCTTTGTGATTTAGAAAAAAAAATCTTTAAAAAACTGAACATAAGAAGGAACATACTTCAACATAATAAAAGCCATATACCACAGACCCACAGCTAGTATCATACTGAATGGGGAAAAACTGAAAGCCTTTCCTCTAAGATCTGGAACAAGAGAAGGCTATACATTTTCACCACTGTTATTCAACATAGTACTGGAAGTCCTAGGTAGATTAATCAGAGAAGATAAAGAAATAAAGGGCATCCAAATTGGAAAGGAAGAAGTCAAGTTGTCCTGATTTTCAGATGATGTGACCTTTGGAAAAACCTAGACTCCACTAAAAAACTACTAAAACTAATAAATTCAGCAAAATTGTAGAACACAAAATCAACATACAAAAATTAGTAACATTTCTATACACCAATACTGAACAATCTGAAAAAGAAATCTAAAAAATAATTCTATTTATGATAGCCAGAAATAAAAATTAAATTTCTAGGAATTCACAGAAGAAGTAAAGGCTCTCTACAATGAAAAACTATAAAACACTGATGTAAGAAATGGAAAATAGCACACAAAGATTTCTTGAGGAATATCTCACAAACATAGACGACCAAAGCAAAAATGGTCAAATGGGATCACATCAAGTTAAAAAGCTTCTGCACAGCAAAGGAAGCAGTCTACAAAGTGAAAAGACAACCCACAGAATGTGAGAAAATATTTGCAAAGTACACGTCTGACAAATAATTAATAATCAGAATATATAAGGAGCTCAGAACACTGTATAGGAAAAATATCTCAGAGTCCAATTAAAAAAAGGGCAAAATATCTGAATAGCATGGGTGTTGTGGCTCATGCCTGTAATCCCAGCACTTTGAGAGGCTGGGGCAGGTGGATCACTTGAGCTCAGGAATTTGGACTTCACTATGTTGGGTAATTAAGCCTCTAACCATACAGACCTCTTAGTTGTACACCCTGACAGCCAAGACAGCAAGAGTAAGAAGTTCATAAGGTCGATGCTGGGGATTTTCTCACATTTATGCAATATCACCCCCAGTGACAGCCTGTCCCGGGACAATGACAAAGTGAACTGTTTCAGGGAATGTACTCACCTCCTTGTATTCTTACACTTGGATGTTTGCAGCACAGGGGGCTGGAAGCTCGTTATGGATATAGACCAGCATTTGCCAAAACTCCAAATTTTACTCATAAGTTTGATTGTGCATAGAAGCACTTAGAAAAAGAATAGAAGGAGTGTTAATAAAATATCCTATGGACTGAATGAGAAATTGCTTAGCAGATGATAGCCTTCAATAAATCCCAGAGGAGAACAGAGGCAATAAAGTAAAATTATAAGCTCCTTAAGCAGACAAATAAATGTAGCAACAGCAAAGGTTGTCTAAAAGATCAATGAAATACATCCACGGGGCAGTTTCATGTCCATGTTGTTGCCATTTGTTGACTACTACCATCTCTCAGGCCCTGAGTGAAGTAATTTCCACACATTCTGTTATTTAATTAAACCCTCATAAGGGGGGCATTTTTAATCCCCCATTTTCCAGAGAAGAAATTGAAGTTCACAGGACCAGGCTCTACACTCTCACTTCCATTTGTCCAGGCAACTATTACTCTAAGCACCTTACACATGTATTTTATTTAATGTTTAAGATAATCCTAGGAAGTAGATATTATCCAGCAGACTAAACAGAAGCATACTGAGTATGTTATGCGCCAGGATGGTGCTAGGTGTTAGGAATACACCAGTAAACAGTCCCTGCCCTCTAGAACTCACAGTTTAGAAAGGAAAGTAGACATTAACAAACACTTCCAGATGCATGAGTGTTACATAAGCAGACATATCCAGAGATGTTATAAAACCATATAAAATGGTGTCTGTATTCATTTCCCTGGGGCTGTCATAACAAAGTTCCACAGACTAGGAGGCTTAAACAACAGGAACGTATTGTCTCACAGACTGGAGGCAAAAATCAAGCTGTCAGCAGTGTTGGCTCCTCCTGAAAGTGGTGAGGGTGAATCTGCTCCAGGACTCTCTCCTAGCTTTTCATAGTCCCAGATGTTCCTTGGCTTTTAGATGGAATACTACCTGTGTCTGGCCATCATCTTCCTTCTGTACATGTCTATCGCTGTGTCCATTTTTCTTTCTTTTTAAAAGGACAACAGTCAGAATAGATGAGGGTCCACCCTAAAGACCTCATCTTAACTTGATCATCTGCAAAGAACCTATTTCCAAATAAGGTCACATTCACAGGTACTGGCATTAGGACTCTTAATATCTTTTTCAGCGTACCTGATTCAACCCATAACAGTGTCATTTTTACAGATGGAGTAACTGATGGTCAGAGAAATTGACCTGCCTAAGATCACCCAGCTGGCAAGTGGTAGAAGTGTAATTCTGACTTGGGTCTGACCAGTCCTGCAGGCCAAACCTTTAACCACTATGCTAAATCAACTCTCAGGAAAACAAATCTTAAGAAAGTGCTTCAGAAATTCTTGCTCAGTGATTATGTCTATAAGACCCAAAATCATTCCTTCATTCTTTCATTCATCCAACAAATAGTTACTGAGCACCTGCAGTGTGCCCATGCCAGGCTTGGCACCAGCACATGCGACCTATCCATAAAAAAAAAATTATTATCCCTGCCTTCAACATTTACACACAGTTGTTAGAAGTCTATAAGTGCTCTAAACATAGAGAAGAAAAGAATGAAGAAGAGAGTCTTGGAAGCAGCAATTCCAGCAGGTCTCACTGAGAAAGGGTTTCAGATTGAGTCCTGCAGGGGGTGAGGAGTGAGGCAGGGGGTGAGGAGTGAGCCACGTGGTGAGGACAGAGGACAACCAAAGCCAGGCCCTGGGGCAGGAGTAGGCCTGGCCTGTGTAAATACCTCCCAAGAGGCCAGATGAAGTAACTGAATGTGGAGAACTGGCAGAAAAGACCTGCTTGCTCAAAGTCAAAGCCAATCAATGGCTAATGTGTTTTCAAATCCCACCTCCTGCTTCCAAGATGGAAGGCCTTACCATGAAAATACCGACGGTGATGTTCAGACCTAGTGCTGGAAGTAAAGACATTTCTCGATGAGCTTTCAGTGAGCATTTAGTCTGTGCCAGTTAGGCCCTCTCCTTGACACTTACGGACATAGAGGTGACTTCAGCCCCACCCCAGAAACTTTTTGTTTGGACCTGGCTGCTTACACACTGTAGCTACCCAATTAAACTCTATTAAATGGCAAATAATGATAGTGGTTAGCAAAATAATAATCTCAAAAGAAAATGCAATAGGAGCAGCAACAACAAAAACCCTGGATCTATCTGAATGTGACAAAGTAATGATCATAAGCCTAAGGAACCAAGGCCTTGGGAAACTGAGCTGAGGTTAGAGGATTTTAGAGATTAACTGAGCTACAAATTTGCAGAAGGTAACATTTATATGCATGTCATTCTGCATAACATTTCAGGAGCCATTTAATACTGTCAAGAAGTACTAAAATACATAGACCTAAAAAGAGGATTTGTTGCTTTCAGAGATACCTAATTTGAAGAGGGGTTAAAAAAAAAAAGAAAACAAAGTAGGTAAAATTAACATTGAATTCTAAGGAAAAATCTCCTGGTAGGAAGACCTAGAGATGCAAGGAATGCTAATGAACATTGTAAGGGTACACTGAACTCAATTCAAGTCAGTAAAGTTATTAATGCTGGGTAATAGGTATCGGGGGTCTGTTTGGTGCAGATTTGAAATTTCCCATTATAAAGAGGCAAAAAGAAAAAGGAAGAAAAAAATCAATGGCTGGAAAATGGAGGTGACACCAGAGCCCCTTGTATTAGTCCATTTTCATACTGCTATGAAGAAATACTCAAGACTGTATGATTTATAAAGGAAAGGGGATTAGCAGACTCACAGTTCCACATGGCTGGGGAGGCCTCACAATCATGGTGGAAGGTGAAGAAAGAGCAAAGGTATGTCTTACATGGCAGCAGGCAAGAGAGTGTGTGCAGAACTGCCCTTCATAAAACCAACAGATCTCATGAGAAGCATTCACTATCACGAGAACACCACAGGAAAAACCTACCCCCATGATTCAATTACCTCCCATTGGGTTCCTCTCATGATGAGGGGATTATGGGATCTACAATTCAAGAGGAGATTTGGGTGGTGACACAGTCAAAACGTATCACCCCTCAACAAGCTGCAGGAAGGGTATGCTGGAAGCAGGGTGCAAACTCAAGGGCCAGGTGAATCTAGAGTAAAGGCCAGAGTCAGCAAGCAAGGAGAGTGCTGTCATTCATATGCTCAGCTATTTTCATCACATTAAGTGTTATGGAAGGAAAATGTCAAATGCTCAAAGGCTTAACAAATAAGGACCGCTGGGCATGGTGACTCACGCCTGTAATCCCAGCACTTTGGGAGGCTGAGGCAGGCAGATCACGAGGTCAGAGTTCAAGACCAACCTGACCAACATGATGGAAGCCCGTCTCTACTAAAAATATACAAAAATTAACTTGGCATGGTGGTGGGCACCTGTAATCCCAGCTATTTGGGAGGCTGAGGCAGGAGAATCACTTAAACCCAGGAGGCTGAAGGCTGCAGTGAGCTGAGATTACACCACTGCACTCCAGCCTGGGCAACAGAGCGAGACTCTGTCTCAAAAAAAATAAATAAATAAACAAAATAATAATAATAATAATAATAATAAGGGATTGCTCTTATTGGCCAGGCAGCAACATGGTCTCTGGGGTAGACAAACTTGGGTTCAGATCTGACTCTGGCACACCTAACTATATATGCCATCTTGAGCTTCTTATACTTAACGCTTCTGTGAGCCTCCACTTCCTCACCTGAAAGTAGGACTCACAGTGATAGCACTGCTGGGTGTCATGAATCTCACATGAGACAAGGCATGCATGGCACCTGCACAGCAGTGGCTTCCAGTAATAGCTGGTGCTCTCCTCCCTACCACTCTACCTCTGACTGTATTTAGGGCAGCACAAGGACTCTTCTTAAGAAGGATCCTTGCTCCCTGCCATCCTACAGGTCTATAACTGGTTGGATAAGCCAGATAATGTAATATCATAAAGACGCTAGAGGCACAGATTATAGCACAGCTCTGATCCCACCCCAATCCCACCCCTGAGAGAGGCAGCTCTTTGGTATAATTGTGCAGGGAAGTACAAGAGGGCCTCAACCTCCCCACAGCTTGTCCTCACCATAAAACACGTACAAGTACATCCCAGATGGGGCCAAACATATTCCTAAAAGTAAAACCGATGTAGTATTTTCCTTCTGCCATTAAAAAAAATAATAATAACAGGCTCATTCCTTCTCCACAGTTCTCTATTTTAATTTATAACTTCAGCCTCCCAAGAGGAAAATTCAACCTTACCTATATTATTTTTCAAGTAGTTGCAACCATGAAACCGCTTTCTTGTTGGGGACCCACGCCCCACCCGGCAATTTGTGGAAAGTAGCAGTGGGATATAGCCCAGGACTTTCCACCACAAAGACCTAGCAGTCATCCTCCCATGCACCCGTCATGCACCCAAGCACGACCCCTTCAAGACCTGGCTGGTTGACCACTCCTGCCCAGGACTTTGACCCTGGAGTGTGTGATGCAGCACATGAGGTCAATCAGACATGAGAGTAGCAGCAGGGGTGGTGGTGTGGGTGGGGCCAGGTACCAGCAGTGGTGTCCTAATCAGGCTGTAGCTGGCCTGGAGTGCTGATTCTGAACTCCAGCCTCCTGACAGGGCCAGGAGCCATCCAATACCCTTTGGATATATTCCTCTTCTGAGTACTATTAGCCAGAGTTGGCTTCTGGTGATCCTCGATTGATTAACACACCACCTTCAACATCAACCTCGTCTTCCTTTTGTAATCCACCCCCTTCTCCACAGTCTCATGGTGGCAGTGCTAACTCAGCCACTCATGTGCTGTGTGGACTCATCATACTCCATGTACTGTGTGAAGTCCCCCTAAAGTCTCAGCTCACTGGGATTAAGGGGAGGCAAGTGAGTTGTCATGCAAGTACAAGTTCAGATCCTGTCTTATGTTACATTCTGAGGCGTGTGTATCTTGGAGATAGGGGCACAAATGTGGATTTTTAAAGTATTGCATTAAGTATTATTTACTATAATTAACGAGCTGTTTGGGCACGCCCTTAGATTTTGTGTTGGCCCTTGCATGACTATGCAATACTGACCAAGACCATAACTCATCCTCACACTTCCCTTCCTTCACTAAACAAATTCTTCAGAGCATTGCTCTGTACCCAACTGTACTAGGCTCTAAGGATGCAGACATAATTAACACCAAGTCAGGCCTTCAAGAATGTTATTATCTAGTGGGAAAAACAAATAAATGCCACTCTGAATTCTACATGCACCAATAAACAGAAAGTACAAGATAAGCATGGCCATAAGGCAGGAAGTCTCAGTTCAATCCCATATGAAATCTTCCAGAAAAGGCTTCCCAGGGCTATGATGCTCCAGCTAACTCATTAAAATGAAAAGTTCCTCAGATGAAGATCAAAGGGAGAGGAGTCCTGGGCAGAGGAGTCAGCACACAAGTGTGTTCAGATTCAGCCAGTGATATGGTGGGGCTGGATCGTGTGGGCTGGGACATAATGTTGGTAAAAATGAATAACAAGAGATGAATCTAGAGCAGTAAGCTGGAAGGGTTCAGGGTGTGGAAGAGCTCACATGCCATGCGGAGGAATTGGGACCATCTGAAGGCAATGGGAAGGCATTGAGGATTGTGGAGGAAGAACTGCTTGACATCATAGTAGGAAGATCACCCCAGAAGGAGGGCTGGGGAGGAGAAAGGTGTGTGGGGGAGAGGAGCCTGACAGGAGACACCCAGGTGGCTACTCAGGGGCTGGTTCAAGGGCTCGGCATTTTGGAATAATCCATCAGGTTTAATATCTCCTTGTGTTGCTTCTCTCCTCCCAGTTGCTGGCAAGCAAAGTGCAATTATTATACGTAGCAACTGTCCGCTGGCCTCAGCAGCCTGGGTCCACAAAATCAGGTCTCTGTTAGACTTACATCCATGCCCTGCCCCACCTCCACCTGCCTCAGCAGGAAATCAAGTGCCTCTTACAGCACCTATCTGGCATTTCTGGGGGTGCCCCCACCGCTCAGGGCCTGACATATTCTTAGGCTCCAGCTCTGATGGTCACAACCCACAAAGCCACCTGATAAGGCCCTTCCACTGCCCCTGCTGATTGAGCCCATCCTGAGACACCAACCTCCCTGCCACTGCTATCTCCAGAGCTCTTCCAGAGCCCTCAAAACTTGGAGCTCCAGGGGCTGCTGCATACATCTTGGGAGAACGGCTTCCTCCCCGAAGTGGGGCCATAATCCAGAATTCAAAATGACCATGCATTTTCCTAGAAATTCCTAGGAGTCCCAGGAAGTATTCCATTAGCTTCAGGATCTTAACCCTCAGATGAGAAGGGTGCTAATATTCTCACCTCCCACGGAAGTGGCAGGGCAGAGGCTCTGCCCCACCTCCCCCATTTCCTCATTTTCCTCCAGGCCCCATGCCCTCCTTTATGTCTCCACGCAGTTCCAACTGAGAGCTAGACTTTCCCAAGAGTGTTCACAGCATGCTTGCTTCTTGGAGCTGTGGTCTCAAACGCTTCCACCTCAGAAGACCTTTTGTGTTCATTTGCATAGCTGGAGGCTCTCTAGTGTGGGTGGGTTTTCCAGAAAAACAATGGGACAATCTGAATATATCCAAATGTCCACTTCTTCCAGAGACATGCCCAGTTTTAAGTTGCTCTCCCCATTAGGTTTCCAAGAGCCAGGCCCAGCGCAAATGAAGACTGTGTGTTTCTCCAATGCTCTGAGTGTTGTCTGCTAGAGAGAAACTTCTATGAAGCCTGAGACAGAGATGGTAGGAAGCTCGCAGCCCAAGGTGGTGGCCCCAAAAGGTCCACCTCCTATGTGTTCCATCTCGGGGCCATTGCCCTTTCTCTGATCCACATCACGGAAATTTTTAGATTCCATGAAATGTAAGTTCTGCAAGGGCAAAGGTCGTGATCTGTTTTGTTCACTAAAATATCCCAGGAGCATAGAACAGTGCCTGGCACAGAGTTGGAGCACAATAAATATGCGTTGAATGAGTGAGGGCTTATTCCTTCCATAAGCAGGTTGTATAGTGAAAAAAATGTGGGATAAACACCAAACCTGGATTCAAATCCTGCTCTGCTACATGTTAGTTGAGTAGTCACTTGAAATTCGTCACTTTACCTTGCTAAACCTAAGTTGCCTCATGGGAAATGGGGCCTATAGTTATATTTTAGAAATAAGTGATGTACAGGCTGGGCATGATGACTCATGCCTACAATCCTAGTACTTTGGGAGGCCGAGGAAGGTGGATTGCTTGAGTTCAGGAGTTCAAGACCAGCCTGGGAAACATGACAAAACTCTGTCTCTACAAAAATACAAAAATTATCTGGGCATAGTGATGCACTCCCGAAGTCCCAAGTACTCTAAAGGCTGAGGTGGGAGGATCACCTGGCCTGGGAGGTGAAGGAAGGCTGCAGTGAGTCCTGATTGTGCCACTGCATTCCAGCCTGGGTGACAGAGCCAGATACTGTCAAGAAAGGGAAGGGAAGGGAAGGGAGGGAGGGGAGGGGAGGGGAGGGGAGGGGAGAGGGGGGGGGGGGGGGGGGAAAGGAAAGGAAGAAGAAAGAAAGAAAGAAAAGAAAGAAAAGAAAAGGAAAGGAAGAAGGAAAGGAAGGAAAAGAAAAGAAAAGAAGGGAGGAAGGAAGGAGAGGGAGGGAGGGAGGGAAGAAAGAGTGAGATATATTAACACAGAAAAAAAATGAAATGTGACTGCAGTGTTTGGTATATTGTAGGTGCTTACAGATGTTTCTGTCCCTCTTTTGTCCTTCTCTTTCTTCTACAATATTTATTGAACACCTTCTATGTGTGCCAGGCATCACACCAAGTGTTCAGGACACAGCAAGATTAAGATAGTGGAGGGAAATCTCTAGTTTGGGAGATGGATAAAAAAAATCTGTAAATAAATAAACCAAACAAATCATTTCAGAAGGTGCTCAGAACTATCCGGCGATGTCCAGATTTTAATCTTAGTGGAAATCTCTTTTGTTCCTGACCCATGGGCCAATGCTGGGTGCTAACAGGGGTCAGAGGCTGGAGGTTCTAGGCCTGACTCGGCCCTTGACCAGACACATAGACTTAAGGAACTACCTAATACTTCCGGGCCTCAGCTTCCTCATCCAAGAGCGGAATCTCTCAGATTCTTCTTATGGTCCAGTGGTCTGCGAGTCATTTTTTTTCCTCCAAGGTCAGCACTATATTGGAGCAAGTTTGTGATTCGTAGGGAGATTAATATTTTAATTTAGGGAAAGGACCATTAAATTCTTTGCTAATAGACACTGTCATGCTGCTCAGCACCTTCGTCAGCCAATCTATCCTGAATCTTAAATTAAAGTCAGGAAACTCCGGGGTGTCAGTGAGTGTTAATGTCTTGATAGCATTAAGAGGTTTATAGGAGCTTATATTAAGCTTCCCAGCCACCTTCCTTGAGTCAGCTTCCATTCTGCCCCAGCTTTCTGGATGCCACTCAGAGCAGCCCATGTTGGCAATGACTTTGATGGTGGTGTTTCAAAGACATTTTA
This sequence comes from Ateles fusciceps, assembly GCA_036589455.1. Classification (NCBI taxonomy): domain Eukaryota; kingdom Metazoa; phylum Chordata; class Mammalia; order Primates; family Atelidae; genus Ateles; species Ateles fusciceps. The sequence goes on from JAZHEH010000051.1 coordinate 276,689, forward strand.
AGTACAGTCATGTGCTGCTAAATGATGGGGAGGTTCTGAGAAAGGCACTGAAGGCTATTTTGTTGTGCAAACATCACAGAGTGCACTTACACACACGTAGATGGTCTAGCTTACTACACACCTATGTATATGGTATAGACTATTACTCCTAAACTACAAACTTGGACTGCATGTCACTGTACTGAACACTGTAGGCCACTATAACACATGGGCTGGCATTTGTGTATCTAAACATAGAAAAGGTACAACGCAAATACGGTATTATAATCTTATGGGACCACCAAGTGTGTATATGCCGCCCGTTATTGACTAAAATATTGTTATGCGGCACACGACTGTAATCGTGCACTGTAGAAGGCATTGCTCTGCAACAGCATGTCCTTGACGTTTCGTGACAGGGTGAGTATGTTCTCTGTAGGGTCAGCTTAGACAAGAAAGTGGGGTATGCATAGGAGGAAGAACATGGACTCTGGAGCCAAACAGACCTAAGTTCGAAGCCTCTGTCTGCAATATCTTGTATGATCACGCACATGTTTTCTAGTCATTCAGAATTCCAGTTTTGTCATTGAACAAGTGGAAATAACAGCACCTGTTTTACATTGTCATTGGTAGGATTTCATGGAGAGGACATACCTAGTGCTCAGTAGGTCTGGGACCTCCTAGAAGCTGTACCTATGTGTCACCCTCTGGACTGTCTGCTCCCATCTGCTTTCTCCACTGTCCATCCTGGGTATGCAATCTCTGCCTCTTCTGCATTTTCCTATATCAGACATGAGTCTTTGAGGTATTCAGAGATTTGAAGGAACGCTTCCCTTTCCTTAATCCCAATCCTAGCACTCAAAATGACTTAGGCTCAAGCATAGCCCCATCCCCCAAGCACCTGCATATGAGAAAAAGGAGACTCCAGGAAGTTGTGTGCAGTGAGTGTTTTATATCAGAGGGATTACAGCATGTGTTCTGGAGGTAGATCGGCTGCGTCTGACCTCTCTGTATTTCCGTTCCCTTGTCTGTATATTGTGGCTAGCACCTAATGCAGCATAACATTGTGAGGATCAAATGAGTTAATACACACAGGGCTTTGCCCAGCACCTAACATGTATTATTTCCAACAAGTGCTTATTGAGTGTCTGTCCTGTGCTGGCTGGTGTCTTTCCTAATGTCATTGTGTCAGTCAGTGGGGAACAAGTGATTAAATCCCAGGTCTCTGACTCAAAAGTGCCACTCTTCCCAGAATACCATGCACCTTTCCTCTTTCTTCCCTTCCTGTCTTTCAGGCAGAGAAATGGGAAGGAAGGAGAAGAAGGAAGGAAGGAAAGGAAGAGGAGGGGAAGGAGGGAGGGAGGGAAGGAAGAGGAGTAGGATTTAAATCTGCCAAGCATGCTTTCCCTCCTCCTCTGGGGTCAGCTGAGCCTGGGATCACTTTCATTGACTGGAAGATGATGGGTTCTATGGGGGTTTCTTTATTTGATGGTCATGTCTACCTTCATCACATAGTGTGTGCAGACTCACACTCTACCCTCAACCACAGATTCTTCATTCAGAAGGGTCCAGTTCCAGTTAACTGCACAGCTGATAGAGACAGTGAGAGGCTGGGAGGAAAGAAGACAAATTTCACATCCAGGGCAGAGGGAATGATTTCCCCCCTTCACATTCATTTGTCTGTTCTTTGGTTTAACAAATACTGACTGACTCTGTGTCAGATACTGTGTAGTATCTCATCCGACCCTCACAAACCACACTATGATGGAGGCGTCATCTCATTTTCCAGATGGGAAAGCTGAGGTTCTAGAGGTAAGGAAATGGCAGAATGAGAGTAAGTCTGTCTACCGTGGTCTAACACTAGATCATTATTATCAAGAACTAATTATTATTATTATTATTTTAAGAGACAGGCTCTTGCTCTGTCACCCAGGCTGGACTGAAGTAGGATACTCACAGCCCACTGCAGCCTTAAACTCCTGGGCTCAAGTGATCTTCCCTCCTCAGCCTCTCAAGTAACTAGGACTATAGGCATGCACCACCATATCCAGCAAATTTTTAAAAATTTTGTAAAGATATGGGGCTTAGTATCTGCCTAAGCTGGTCTCAAACTCCTGGCCTCAAGTGATCTTCCCACACCTGTGCCTCCCAAAGTGCTGAGATTACAGACATGAGCCACTGCACCCCGCCCACTGATTATTTTTTAAATCATAAAACATATCATCATTTGTCTGGTGGGAAACTGTCTAATGTATTCCCTAAATTTACCCCAACAAGGCAGAGAATGAAAAAGTCTGAAAAATGTCCTATTCCTAGATCATAGTGATAAGAAGGTGGGGTTAGTCAATCAGTTACCCCTATCTGAAGTTGCCAGCTCCCTGCCATGCACTATTCTTGGTGCGGGTCATCATTCATGTGATGTTTTTGGAGCACCAAGATGTTTTGCTCCAAAGCGTGGGCACCACAGTTTTCTGTGCAGAAGCAACATTGCCCTGATGCACTCTTACGTTTCAGAAGGAAAAATACCAGCCAGGGATGCAGAGAGCTGGATCTGATTTCACCTCTACCACCTACCAGATGTGTGACTTCAGATAAGCTGGCTAGCCTCTCTGGGTTTCTGCCTCTTCTTCATGACCTCTGAGAGTGTCCCCACCTCTGCTTGTGCTTCTTGTAAGTGTTCCTTAATTCATGCTCTGTCAAAATTTGTCAGGGCAGAGCTATTTACAGTTGTCTATAAAACTGTACTTTCAGTAAAAGTTCTGGAAACTTCTATTTGTCCCTCAAAAGAATTCACATAAATAAATATCAGGCTTAGTTGCAAAGTTTCTTTTTATAATAGAGAGGAGACATCTGAGAAGGAACTGTTGTTGTGTTGAAATAGTCACTACAATCATGTTTTTGCCTTCTCTTTGACCTTACTTTTCTGGGAACCTCCTTTGGGAAGGAGTCCCATAGAAATATATTTCCAAAACTTATTTGGTGATAAGATTCACCTGGGATACTTGAATAAACAAACAAATAAACAGAACCAGGATCCCAAGTCCATCTTTTGGAGCTGTGATTCTGCAGGTTTGGGTAAGTATTCTTATCAGTGTCCCTGGGCCTGGGCAATTTTTGTGGTCAGACGGACTGAGAGAGCATGGAGCCCTGGAAATGAACTCAGGGTCCAACCCTCTCAGTTTATAGCTGGGGAGCCCGAGACCCAGAAAAACTGAATGTCTTACTCACCAGCTGTCACCAGCTGGAACTAAACTGAGACTTGAGTTAAGGTCCTGGGGCCAGGAAGAAGTTGGAGTCCGAAATTTGATCCTTGATCTGCCCACTTAGTAGCTGTGTGATGTTGGCAAGTGTTCTGTTCACCTCACAAACTATTCCTTGTCAAGGGTCCAAATATTCAGGATGGTCATGGTGCCATCAGATTTTTGGGATTGTGTCTCTGGCTTAAGTGCTGATGGGTGAACAAGAGAGAAGTTGACCTGGACTTGGTGACTGGAGCCCAAAGAAGGAGGCCAAAAAGAGCAGGTAGGTACTCCCAAAAGTGAGGAGTGTGATTGAAGTGGATAGGGAGAACCCTAGGCTATGGAGCCCTACCCAGCCTGGTCTGTGAGAGGCAGGAGTGGCTTTTCTGAGAAAAAGAAGGCTGAAGATGTTAAGGTGACCGGGACTTAGCCAGATGAAGAAGTGGAGGAGAATGCCGCAGGTATCAGGCCAGGTAAATACCAGAAACACAGTCTCGGGTGGAATTACCAAGTGAGAGAGAGAGAACAGAAGGAGAGTCCGTGGTAGCAAGGCAATGCAGAGGGAGGCTGGAGCAGATCATGCAGAATCTCATGGGTGTCATGTGCATGTTCCATCCCAAAGGCAGTGGGAAGTCACCCGCGGATTCAGGACAAGGTCAAGGTGTCATCAGATTTTGTAGGCACATCTGTGAGCTGAGAATTTTCATCTGAATATGGCGAAGGGTGAAGGGTTCCTCATTTGCCTCCTGCTTTCTCTCTGACCCCTCTGTGGTCTAATTCTCCACCCAGTGGCCCGAGCAATGCTTTCATAATGGAAGCCAAATTCTGTCACTTCTTTTCTCAACAGCTCTGACGGCTCCCATCTGCTATAGTTTGGATGTTTGTCCCCTCCAAATCTCATGTTGAAATGTGATCCCCAATGTTGAAGGTGGGGCCTACTAGGAGGTGTTTGGGTCATTGGGTGGATCCTTCGTGCATAGCTTGCTGCCCTCCCAGCAATAATAAATTCATGTGAGATCTGATTGTCAGAAAGAGTCTGGGACCTCTCCACTTCTCTCTTGCTTCCTCTCTTGCCATGTGACATGCTCGCTCTCCCTTCTCTTCCAACATGATGTTAAGCTCCTGAGGCTTCACCAGAATCAGACACTGGTGCCATGCTTCCTATACAGCCTGCAGAACCATCAACAAAATAAACCTCTTTTCTTTATAAATTGCCCAGTCTCAGATATTTCTTTATAGCAACACAAAACAGATTAACACACTATCTCCTTCCTCACTCAGCACAATGTCCAAAGTGCCCAGTGTGGCCTGTAACTATCTGTCCTAAGCCCCAACACCAACACCTTCCCTTTCTCTCTCTCTCTCTCTCTCTTTTTTTGAGGTGGAGTTTTGCTCTTCAGGCTGGAGTGCAATGGCATAAACTCAGCTCACCACAACCTCCGCCACCTGGGTTCAAGCGATTGTCTTGCCTCAGCCTCCCAAGTAGCTGGGATTACAGGCATGTGCCACCATGCCCAGCTAATTTTGTATTTTTAGTAGAGACAGGGTTTCTCCATGTTGGCCAAACTGGTCTCAAACTCCTGACCTCAGGTGATCCGCCCGCCTCGGTCTCCCAAACCTTCCCCTTTCTAACTGGACACCCATCCCGCTGGCCTCCCTCAACACCGGGCAGCTTGCCCCTCAAGACCTTTGCATTGATTGCTCCCCATGATTGGGAGACAGAGGGGTCAGCCCCAGATACCCCCATAGCTCCCTCACTCCCCAGGCCTTTCCCAACTGCCTGCCACTTGCTGTCCTGGCAGCTCAGCTTTCCTTTGGTGCACTCACACTTGTCGTCACTTAGACCCATTTGCCCAATTCTCTCCTGAATGCTTGCTCATTAGAAGGTAAGCTCCATGGCAGCAGGGACTTGGGTCAGTTTGCTTCTGTCTCCCCATGGTCTGGCACAGAGCCACCAGCCAGTAATATCATTGGGTGAATGGCTGAACAATACCTATCTTGAAAGTTTATTGAAATGTTTGAAGAACAGAATTACTGTACACGTAGCACTAGTTGCAGTATGTGCTCAGTGAGTAGAAGCTTCCTTATTTCTTCCTATTGCATTCCCCCCTTCCAGACTTCCAATTAGAAGTTATTTCCAGGGCATCAATCACCCCTGGGACCACAACATCCTCTGCCCTGCCTGCCAGCACCTGGCTGTGTCCGTGACTGGGCTTGTTGTTTGCATTTCTCTGGTGTCAGCTTAGCTGTGGTCCCTAGGGGAGGAGATAGGGGTGTGCAGTTACCATGTAGCACGTTGGGATGTTTGGGAAGTTGGTGTCTCTTGGATCTAGTCATTGCTCTGGTTCCTCTGGACCCTGTGTGGTTAGAACCTAGAGGCGGTCATCACACCCATGTGACACCAACTGCATGCCAGGGCATGTAATGAATCAGAACCATTGTGAAGGGACAGAAAAAAACAAAGCCTTCCTTGAGCTTGACTAGTAGGTTCTTCTCCAGTGACTCCAGCACAAATAAACTGTGTTAATCTGGATGTCGCTGGCAGTGTGGACTTGGGATCATGCACAGAAGCCTGCTTTCCTCCCCCACTTCCTACAGCATGGCTTGAGATTCCAGAGATGGCAAGGCTGTTTGTAGTGGAGAGGCCCAGACAACCAACCAAGAAGGCTTTCTCTTCCTTCTTTCTTACTTACAATTCACCTTGACTCAAATAATAAAGGGAGACATGTGCAAGCTTCCTTGAAAAGGCAGCATTGCAAACTGGCAAGGAGTCTGATACCTGGTTCAGGATGTTTAACCTGAGGCTCCTGGATCGCTAAGGGATTTGGATGTGGGCCCTGAACTTATATGCAAAGTGTGGGTCTACTGTGGGTATTTATGGAGAGGGTCCGCTGCTTTTCTCAGATTCTGAGAAGTAACCTGTGAAAACATCTGGCTTAGAGATGAGAAATGACTCACCTGACTGACAGCTTCACTGGCCACCCAGCCTCCACCTCCACGTCTACTGCTATCCACAACCTGCATCTGCGAGGTCACCGGCACTGTTTAGAACAAATCATGAGCAAATCAATAACAGCAAAGCCAAGGTCTATGAAAACCAAGCTTAGGAAAAGAAAATACATCAACACGTTAACCATGATTGCCTCTATGAGCAGTGCAGCAAAAGTCTTTTTCTTTTTTCTTCTCTTTTGATTTTTGTGCATTTTCCAGGCTTTCTATGAAAAAGCATTTAAATTTAATTATCATCAAGAGGAAAACTTTAAGAAAAACAACTGTAAATATATAAACGCAGCTCCATCCAGTCCTTCTTTATGTAGTTTTTTAGGTTTTTAAAAGGGTTGCTATTGTTCAAGTTTACAGGTTAGATATTTTGGGAACCAGCTTTTCTAGGGAAAAAAAAACATGGAAGTTTTAGAATGCATTCATTTTCACTCTGGAAGCATTTAGTTGAAGAAGGAGTTAGTGGGCATGCTTTAAAGGACAATTTTCACACTCTGATATGTTCTATTAAGTGGCAAACTGCACTCCTTGGAAAGATGCCTTTTTAGGGATAGTTTTGATGTGGTGAAGATTTAGGTTCACTTGAACTATTGTAAAGTTTTACTTCTTTAGGGACCAAACTAAATTCAGTGAGCTACGTTTGCCCTAAAATACCACTACAGGGTAGCCCTCTATTCTTCTATACTTTAGCTTCAATGAAGGTTTTCAAAATATGAATTCTAAACTGTTGCTACAGCTGAAGAACTCAAAGTGACAGCTATTAAACTCAGTATTTATAAGATTTCCTAGAATAAATTTAATCATTATACAGATACTTGCAGTCAGCTATCACTGTTGCTATAAATACCTCTCTTGCCTTCTCAAGCCCCAAGTGAGCCAACATTAGCTCTGGCCTCAAGAAAAAAGTTAACTAGGTATCACCAATTTATGTGACCTCAATGTAGTCAATTGTTTTGATTCATCCTGAGCAGGTCTTTGTGTAGTTCAGACTCTCTCCACACACAAAGACTATATAAAAGTATTCTCATCCTCATGGAGAAAGGACACACAGCTTTTATTTACCCTTCAACATGTTAAAACCAGGCTTCCAAATCTATGCCTGATGTGTAGCTATGCCGTCTACTAGAATCTCATCCTAAATTTGTAAGAATAAAAATAATTTAAATGAATATAAGCCATGTCTTTAAATATATAAATCCGACTTGAAACCCTGGTTCTGCCTCTCAGTAGCTGTGTAACCCTGGGCAGCTCACATAACTTTTCTGACCGTCCTCTACAAAACAGGGATAGTAATACACACTTCAGTAAGATTGCTGGGAGGGTCTTTGGAAATAAAGTATTTTATGGCATTATTAGCCCAGTGTGTACAGCATATGGCACACATTTAAATTCATTTCATTTTCCTCACCTAATTCTCAGAGAATAATGTCAATTTTACTCAATTAAGCAAACATTAATTGGGCATTTATTATGTGCAAGTTACTAGAGATATCAGCACTTCATTCATGCCTTTAAGAATCTCAGCCCAGTGCTGTGGCTTGTGCCTGTAATAGCAGGGAGGCTGAAGTGGGAGGCTTGTTTGAGGCCGGGACTTCAAGACCAGCTTGGGCAACATAGTGAGACCTTGTCTCTATTAAAAATTAGGAAAAAACTTAGGCATGGTGGCTTGTGCCTGTAGTCCCAGCTATACAGGAGGCTGAGTGGGGATGATGCTGAAGCCCATAATTTGAGATTATAATGAGCTATGATCATGCCACTGTACTCCAGCATGGGTGACAGGGTGACAGAGTGAGACCCTATTAAAAACAAAACAAAACAAAAAAAACACCTCCCTGTCTTTCAGGGAGGAGAGAGAGCCTTGTCCTTTGTTATGTCCTAATTATGTCAGATTCTAAAAAGTGCTTTAATCAAAGTATCAAGAAAAGGTTCTGGGATCCAAGGAAAAGGAATATTAGATTCACCTGGTATGATTTTACAAAAAAGATTACAGAGCCTCCAGTTAGCTCTTGAGGTACGAATAAGTTCTGGACTTAAAGAGAAGCAAGATTTTGGAAAGCTGAGAAGAAGGAACAGTAAAAAGCAACAGCAGGAGCACAGGCAAGGAAGAATAAATGTATGTGGTGCAGTCAAAGTATCCTCTGAAGGGACAGATCTTGGGGGAAATGATCAAGTAACAGAAAGACAGGAAGACTAATATAAAGGGCCAGGTGGAAATAGCCATGACTCTTCACCATTGCCTCTGCCATGTTCCCACTTCTTGAAGCAAAACTCTAGCAGAAGGTAAGTTGACACCTATTGTCTTCACTCACTCAACAAGTATTTATTGAAACTACTATGTGTCAGGTCCTGTTTGAGGTGCTTGGAAGTCAACAGTGGTCAAGACACAGTTCCTGCCTTCATGGTGCTTACACTCTACTGTGGCAAACAGACAATAATGAGAGAAACAAATAAACATAATGTAGAATATAATTGTAGGAAATTAGTGTTATGTAGTAAGAGAATGCGTAAGGAATGGATAGAGTTGTTCTTTTCCATGGGGTGGCCAGAGACCTGTCTCAGATATTTGAGAGGACTTGAGTACAGTTAATACCCCATAGAAGCAGGTCCCAGGGAAAGTACAGGGCAAAGCCTGGGGAAAAGGGGCTGGCTTCATGTGCTCAGGGAACAGCAAAGAGGCCTGGATGGGTCCAGTGCGGTTCTAGGAAATGAGATCAAAGAGATCTGGAAGTTGGAAGAACACTGATAAGGTTTCCCAACCCCAAGCTCTGTAACCCACTCTCTGCTCCTGCTCTGATTCTTGGAACCCGGAGTTTAAACCTAGGCTTTCTGGGACAGGTTCTCTTGGCTTCCTGCTGGCTCCCTCTGTTCTTACAAAACACCCTTCACCAGACGCAGCCCTCGGCACACAATCCTTGACACCAGTCTTTGGGCAGAAAATCCACTGACAATGGCTTCAGTCACTGGGGTGGCTCTGCCCCCTTCACTGGCATCCTGATTAAATGCTCCCCTCGATTCTCCAAGGTTGGCATCAGGCCGGGAGTTTCTCTACCATGGGAGGGCCATGGAAGTCTTGCCTCTGAGGTTCCCCTTTCCCTCAGGGGACCTCACTGGTGTCATCCTATCCCTGGCATCGGGGCCTGCCTGTTCTGCTCTATACCTGAATACAGACTCTTCCCTCAATTTGCCCCAACTCAAATGAGATCAAACCCGATTGTTTAGCAAGATTTTAGAGAAGACATTAACATAAACAGAGCAACTGACAACTGCCCACTGCTGCCCATGGCTGCTCTCAAAACCTTTAAGGCTGTCCACAGCCATCCCTTGCCTGGCTCAACCTCCTACAGGTCACCACCCCCATCGCCCCCATTGCCCCCATCGCCCCCATCACCTGGCACCCTCCTCCCTATGCCCAGGAACTCCTTGGGTCCAGATCCAGGAGAGAGGACTCCACAGAGAAGAAGGCAGCAACTTCTACTATCCTAAGGCCCACCTCCAAGCTACTTCCTGTCCCAGCATCCTCCCCTTCCTGCCTGATTGACACTGAAAATGGCCACTCTCTGGGGAGATACTGCTCAGCACTCTGGAAGCTTGGGAATCCTCCTCAGTCACCTCAGAGCATCAGAGCAGTGTCCTCTCAGGGTTATTCCTGAGATCACAGTTATCCCCCGCAGGAGGATTTCTCACAGCCCCATTTGGTGCACTTGGATTTGGTCTGTCCCTGCCCTGACCTGCTTAGGGTGGGAATTTCTACCTGGTCTGGCCCCTCAAAGTATCAGCTCAGCTCAACAGCACCACCCAGCACTGGGAGTCAAGAGCACAACAAGGCAGCCTTCGTGCCCCACACTCTGCCAAGGCAGACACTGCATCTTTGGGCTTGGGGGCAGAGTGGGGCTCACAGAGGGTTTCTTAAAGATGTGCTCAACTCAGGGTGGGGGATGTGGTTCCTTTTATGCATCAGGCTCCGGCTGAGGAACTCTGACCCTATTTCCAAGACAGATACTAAAGTCAGTGGTGCAGAGCAATTGTGAAAATTCAAGTGGGATGTGAAGGGACTGGAGCCTGAATGAACTGCCAGGCTCCAGTCTGTTCAGAGAGAGGTCATGCCGTATTACATAGTTGTACACACCAATATTGAGTATATGCAAACTTGGTAAAGAATATACAAGAGCAAACTTCAATCCAGACATAGAGAATGTGATTAATTCTGATTTCCAAGATGAAGGGCCATTGCTGAGGAATGGAAATGGGGGGTTGAAATGCAGATTGGCTGACTCTGGGCCTGAGAATTTGGCTACCACAACAGACTGCTTGTGAAGTGAAGAGGTCTGAAGAATGAGGAAGAGAAAACAAGGTCTGGAAGCATTCACCGAGTCAGGGTTTGGGACCACTATGACATTTTATGCTGAGTTTATGGCACATATACCTCAGAGTGTACAGTGGAATCATCTGCAGTAGGGTAGGGAATCAACCAGCAAGAATCTTATGTGAGTTGCTTCTACCATCCAGGCAAGATGAGGACAAAAAGATGTCCCCAGAAGGAAGCCTCCCCATTCCTCCAGGAGAGTGATATTTATGAATGCTTAACTATCCCTGATTTCCTGTCATCATCGTAAGCTACCTTGTTATGGGCTAAATGGTGTCCCCCAAAAAACTCATACATTGAAGTCTCAATCCCCAGTATCACAGAATGTGACCTTACTAGGAGACAGGGTCTTTATAGAGGTAGTTCATTTAGTTAAAATGAACTCATTATGGTGGGCCCTAATCCATTATGGCTGGTGTATTTCTAAAAAGGGAAAATTTGGATGCAGAGACAGACATGCAAAGAAGGAAGACAGTGTGAAGAGACATAGGGAGAAGGCCACCTATGAGCCAAGGAGAGAGGCCTGGGACACATCCTCCCTCACAGCCCTCAGAAGGAGCTGTCACAATCTAATCACGTCTTAGTTCAGCTAGGTCCAAGTTCTTGTCCCACAACTAAGAAGAATAAGGCCTGTGGACACCAGAGAGTGAGTAAAGCAGAGCAGTGTTTTATTAAGCAACAGAAAATCTCAGCAACCAGAGGATATCCAAGGACAGTTGCCAAAAATGGGGCCGAGTTCTGGGTCTTCATGTGCCAAAGACAAGGAGTCTTCTGTGGGTTCTGCTAACGTGGGAGAGGTAACATTCCCCCCTTGGGGGTGTTGCATCTGTGCAGGCCAAGATAAGGACATTTTTATTGTCCTCATCTTTCCTGGGTGGTAGAAACAACTCATGTAGGATTTTTGCTGGGTGGCTCCCTACCCTATTGCAGGTTATTCCACCATACACACTCTGAGGGGTTGGCCATAGTGACTTCACCTTGGTTATTACTCATGAGTGTCTAAGCAAAACCTACATCAGGGTGGGGGGTGGTGAGGGGGAAAGGCTAAAACACAATGCTAATGGAATGCTAATGACATTATAATGAACTGGGTTAAGTTAAGGACATTTAGATTGATTTATTGTGCCTGTACCTAGGCTGGCACAGTCCCTTCTGAGCAATATCCTGGCATTAGAGGAAATTCTTAACCACATTTCTTTCCCCCTAGCTACAGGGTCAGTGCAGGTGCTGTTCCACGGGTAGTTTTCCACTCCCGAGACCCTCCTTCTCTTTCTGTCTAACCAGCCTCTAACTGCTTTCTCTCTCAGAACCAATCCTGCAACATCTTGATCTCAGGCTTCCAGCCTCCAGAACTGTGGGACAATACGTATCTGTTGTTTAAGCCACTTGGTTTATGGTACTTGGTTACAGCAGCCTTCACAAACTAATCCATACCCCGTGAGAGAGGAGTTATCTCTTTTGTGGATGAGGAAACTGAGGCTCAGAGAGGTTGGATGTTCCCCTCAAAGGCCCTCACATCCAGTAAGAGGCAGGGCTTTGGGCTTCCAAGCCATTTCCTGCTGCACTGAGCTGTTCTTCTCGAGGCAGTGAGGCGTTTGGAGTCTCTGGGGTTTTCCCACACCTGGTACAGGTTGCACTCTCATGCTGTAAACAGAGAAGGCTCTGTAATTATGATGATTCTCCACCCTTCTGTGGTTTGGTAGCAATGCTGCCAATTACCCCCCCTAGTGCTTACATGGGACAGAGCACCTGCTTCTCTGAGGGGGGTGCCAGGATCCTATTCCTGGCAGCCAAGAGGATGTAAGTCTGAGTAGTGCATTTCCTTGTTTACATTGCAAAGCTGAAGAAAGCCTTGGTTATGAGGCACCAGCCCTTTAATCCCGAGGATCCCTTCACTCACCTCAGCCTCTCACACCTCTGGGAGCCAGAGGCTAGGCTTTTATTTCCCCCTTTATGGCCAAGGAAACCCAAGCTCAAGGAAGCAGAAAAACCCACCCAAAGTCACCCAGCTAGTTACTGGCAGACCTGAGAGTCAAACACAATCTTTTGTTTCTCTCCATATAATTCATCTAGAAACCATTACTGAGCATGTGCTGTTTGCACTGAGAAAGGCATGGAATCACCCCAGCTAGTTACCAGCAGACCTGAGAGTCAAACACAATCTTTTGTTTCTCTCCATGTAATTCATCTAGAAACCGTTACTGAGGAAGGCGTGGAAGAATGAAATCATGAACCAGCCTTTCTACACCATCTGGAGGTGGCCCCTCTGGATGTTCGTTAAGGCTGCCTTACCAATGTGGTTTCCCAAAAGTGTTGAAACAGGAAATCAGGGTGATCCTGTCAGAGGCCCCAAGACCCACAGGCCCTGAGGCTACAAAGCAGGTCTGATGTGACCACAGTACCTTGCCAGCTTGTGTGGAACAGGCGTTTCCCAAGAGACAGCAAAGCAAGGAGAAAATTCCAGGTCAGAAGTTCGCTCCGGACATGCAAGTTCTGCTCCCCCATTTCAGTTTCAGGAGTCCCGGGAAAGCAGCTTTCCAGTGTTTTGCTCAGTGAGGGTTGAGGGTAGCAGGTTTGAAAGAGGGAGGGGTTTAAGGGGAAAGATGATTCACCTTTAACGTCCACATTACAGGTAAATAATGTAATGATTAACTTCAGAAACAGGCACATTATTCATTCCCCCATCCTTCTGGGCCCTGAGGGGACTTTTACCAGGATGAAGACAGGACTCTGGGCTCTGAAGCCATCAGTAGAGCAGAGGATGGAGGTAAAAAGGCAGGCCCAATAAAAGGCCCACAAGGCTCTAATGGGCCTGATGAGTTCCTTCTCCTCCTCAGGGGTTGTGGGGGCACAAACTGAAGGTCTGGCCCCTCCCAGAGGGTCAGGCAAAGCTTCAGGAGAAGTTCTCAAATGAAGCTCCTCCCTGGAGGAGGATGAAAAGGAAAGGCATTTCCAGTACAGCAAGTCACTGAATAAGAATTAACTACCCACATGATCCTTACTCTCTCTCTCTCTTTTTTTTACGTTGAGGTTAAATTCACAAAAGAAAAAACCTTTTAGAAGTGAACAATTTAGCAGCATTTAGCAAAATCTCCCAAAAGGAAATCTGTTCCCATGAAGCAGTGGCATCCCATCCCCCCAACAATTCCTTGACAATCACCAATCCACTTTCTGTCTCTATGGATTTTCCTCTCCTGGATATTTCAAACAAATGGAATCATTCAACACCCTCTTCTTAATAGCACACAGAGCATCAGGCTCAGAAAGGCTGGATTGGGGTTTCTGTTTTTGATATATTTTGACCACTGTTGAGACCGTTTTGTGTGTGATAATCAAACTTACACATTCTGTGGTAGAAAACCTGGAAATGCCCAGTCGATAGACTGGACAAAGAAAATGTGGCACATATACACCATGGAATACTATGCGGCCATAAAAAACGATGAGTTTGTGTCTTTTGTAGGGACTTGGATGAATCTGGTAACCATCATTCTCAGCAAATTGACACAAGAACAGAAAATCAAACAACTCATGTTCTCGCTCATAGGCGGCTGTTGAACAATGGGAACACGTGGACACAGGGAGGGGAGCATCACACACTGGGGTCTGTTGGAGGGGGTCTAGGGGAGGGACAGCAAGGGGTGGGGAGGGTGGGGAGGGGATAATGTGGGGGAGAAATGCCAAATATAGATGAGGGGGGGGATGGAGGCAGCAAACCACCTTACCATGTATATACCTATGCAACAACCCTGCAAGATCCACACATGTACCCCAGAACCTAAAGTACAATTTAAAAAAAAAAAGGAGAGAAAAGAAAAAAGAAAGAAAACCTGGAAATGGAGAAAAGTCCAAAGAAGAAACTGAAAATGACACATTTTTACTCCTTGTTTTATATATGTATATACATGATAGATAGATATAGCATATTAACTATGCTAATATTTCAGAGACAGACCTTCCATTTTCCCCCTCGTGCAAATGTGGATGGGCAAATAGGCTACTGTGTGCCCTGGACTGGTTTCTTAAACTCTCTCTGTCTCATTCCCTCACCTGTAAAATGAAGATGTCAATTGCACCCACTTCATAGGTCTATTGGGAGGATAGAATGGGTTAAAATGGTGTGAGCTACAGAGCACGTGCTCAGTCAGTGCAGCACACATCAGTTGTCATGTTTTTTCTGTGCAACTCAATGACACGAGGCTTGTTATATCTGCAGGGGAAGAAACTGAGGAGTCCGGAAGGTGTCGGGTAACTTGCCAAACAACAAAAGGAAGCAAAAATTCTTTTCTGAGTACCTCTGTGTGCTGGGTCATTATCGTCGGTCCATTTATCAGAGGGGGAAAACTGAGGCACTGAGAGGCTGAGAGTGTCCCAAGTCACCCCAGCTGTTTCAGGGCAGAGCCGGTTGACGTGGCAGGCTCTGTGTGTTCCTCCATCCTGCCCCACCACGTTTTCCTGTGTGGCAAGGCCCCTTGTCTTGGTACTAAGAGTCACCCGGCCAGGGCCCCTCACCTCTGGGTGTTTCCAAGCATGTGCTGCTGCTTTTCTGCCTGCCCAAGGTTGCTGTTTGCCTCTTCTCTGGCTTCTCCCTGTGGTCATCTCCTGGCTGTAACTGCAGGCACGCTTGCAGTGCTCCCAAAAAAACAGAGGTAGGGGCCAGCACTGTGGGAACAGGTGTGTTGGTCCCTGAGTTTCTGTCCTCGGAGTGTCTCAGGCACTGCTCTGAAGCTTCACAAGGCTCTCAGGCGATGCCAGGCCAAGAGACACTGTCCGTGTCAGATACTGAGCCTGCCCTTACAGAAACTTCTCATATAAGCCTCCCAACTCTTCCCTGGGAGAAGGGTTAGGTTCTTAGAAATACAGGAAAAAAGCCTCAAGGCCTTGTTGAGCAAGGAAGACACTGTCTATCTCAGGTCTGGCTTCTCATCTGGAGATGCCAAGAGCTCAGGGTGGTTGGTATTTGGTCCTGTAACCAAAACAGGGTGATCAGCCTGTAAGGCATTCCCTGAGATTCCACAGGAGGGCCACGATACAGCAGCATTTTCCCAGGATGCTAATTAAAAACACTGAGACCCATACTGCATCATAAATAATTCAACTTGGAGAGCCCCAGGGACCCAGGGTCCATGCTGTTGCTCACATCCGTCCAGAGCATGCTGGTTCTTGCAGTTCTTCATCTTTCTAAAGAGCTTTTAGAGATGAGGGCACTTCTTGGTAGGCAGCTGCTCCCCCAGTCCACAGGAACCCCAGGACTAGAGGCCCACATAGCTTCCTGGGTCCTGGCATCCCCCTGGGACATGGGGACATTCACTGACTAAGCCCATCCTGGTGGCCCTGCCAGGTTGGCCTGTAGCTTGTTAAGTGGGTGTTGAATCTGGAAGCAAGATTCCCTCTTCTCAATGAAATTTCACATCATCCACCTGCTGGGGACTTGGCATGATCTTGCGAGGCCATTTGCTTTCTGAGCTCCCAGCAGGTCCACAGGCAAATTCCATACAAGAGCAGCCTCCTGTTGTCATCTCCTCTCTTCTGAGACTCTCAGAGTCCCAGAAGTCCCTCTGGCATTGCTATCAAGAAAGACCTTAGTACTGTTTGTTCTGCATTATCCAGCAGCATCATCTTAACCTTTGCCCAAGGTAAACATTTATTGAGTACCATTCTGCTCAATGAACTGAGCCCTCTAAAAGCAAAATAGCATTTCATCTTCCCCCCAACTCATGCGATATGTGCTGTCATCATCTGCATCTGACAGAGACCCACTGGGGTTCACAGAGCTTACATGCACTGCCCAAGGTCACACCTGGTTAGTTAGCAGTGGGCCAGGGATCCACATCAGGCAGGTTGACTCCAAAGCCCACAGTCCTGACAAAGTCTGCTAAGATCTACCAGTCCTGGGATGGTCTGTAGGATTAATAATTTGTCGTAGGAAGAAGATAAGACTGTGAGGATGAGACAGGATGTTTAGTTCCAAAGCAAAAGCCGTATCAACTAAAAGAAGAATGTGAAGGAGGAATGGCAGACAACAGCAGAAACTTTGGGTAGACTGGCAGCAGGGCTCAGCTTCCCCGTGTGAGAGCTCTTCACTTTAGATGGGGTCAAGGGGTGACTTTGATGCATATTCGATGTGCTTGTCTGGGCCCCCTCTCCTGCCGCTCCTCCCCCCAAACTAGATGTAAAGTAAATCCCTGGTATCTATAAATTTAACAATCCATGTATTAACCTGCCATTTTTTCTGAGCTAAGAATTTAAATGACAAACAATGATGGGTGAAATCAGCCTCCCAACCAAAATAATTTTATGTCATATAACCTAAAAGTTAAACAGTAGACAAATACTGATTCCTTTCTTTTTCAGATGCTTGTCTAAACTTTTTTTCACTTGTTTATTCTTTATCTGTCTTTATTTTCAAAATGTACGTTTAAAGTATACTTTACCCTATTTGCTATTATTCCATCTGTTTTCAATGTGTATACTTACAATATTTGTCAAATGAGCATTTTATGTTTATTTGCTTGTAAGCACTAGGACCTGCCTCCCAATGTATCCCAAAACACAAAACAAGACACTTTCTGGAAAGGTGCATGTATAGGGTGGGTGGAATCTTGGGTTTCATTGATGTATAAAACAGAACCTATAAACCTGAAAGGAAGCAGTCACTTGCTTTCTGGCTCCTGGATAAAAAGCCCTCATTTCTTCCTGCATGCACAATTTTTGTGAGACAGCGAAAGTGTTACCTCAAAACATTTTATGTCAGTGATTGTTCCACAATAACTCTGTGGGGCTACTGTGCAGAGTGATTGACAAGTGAGTGTGTTGAGCTGTCTGCCCAGTGCCCACATCTCTACTTAGGTGCTTATTCCTTAGCATACTTGTTGTCACTGACGTGAAATATACTTGGTGCATTTTAGAGGGAATTTACATGCTATAGTGATATTCATGAATTTAGGAATTACAGATACCTCAGAACCTATCCCTTGAGATGTCAGGTATCCACTAGGTGATGAGATAACCGGGCATGTGTAGAACTACTGTTCTGTGGCAAACTGATAAGGAAACCATGTTGCTGTTGTGGGTATGGCCTTGGAGAAGATTTGGAGCTTCCACACTAGGTAGACCTGCGAAGCATGTGATGTTTTCTGTGGCCTCTGAGAATAGTGAACCCCTGCCCACCCAATCACTTTCCTAGGCCTTTCCGAACTAACAAAAAACTCACTTGAAACATCTCTGTTATCTGTGACCCACGGTGCTCATGCTGATGCTGGTTCAGGCCTCCAACTTTGAGTAGCTATGGCTGAAACTAATTTTAGTTGCATGCTTTATTACTTGCTTTTGGTGGGTACATGACAATGCATAACTTTACATTGCTCTGATACAAACATTAGTTCACTTGACCCTCACAACAGAACTAGGAGGTAGCCTGTTTTGCAGAAGAGGAAACTAAGAAAATTGCATTTGTCAGAACACTTCTTCTTGCCAGTGACAGATAACTAACTCCAAATAAATATAAACACAAAAGAGAAGCTGACTTAGGTATCCAGAACCCATAGCGGCAAGCCTCTGGCACAGCTGCATCCAGTGTCTCAAATTATTTTTCTAGGACTTTGTTAATTTTATTCTTCTCTACTGCGGACCAACTTTTTTCAAGTAGTAGAGAAGCTGACCACTAGCAACCCAAGGCTTCTATCTTGTCCCATAGGATTAAGACTCCAGAAGAGAGCATTTTCACCTGCCCAGTGTCTATACACAAAAGTCCTTGAACCACTTGCAGAGGGTAAGAATGGACACAGTGACTGATTCCCTTGATAGACAGGCACGAGATTACATGGCTTCCATTAAGGTGGGAGAGGAGGAGGTTATAGAAAGCAGTTGCATGTGTGTAAGCTGGGATATTTTCATGTAAATATATTTTAAAATCAGAAGAAAAATACTTTATTAGAATTCTTGTTGCAGGGTTTGATCCAGAAAATGGGACCCTGTGGGTGTAGCACTTATTTGGTCCTGTAGCTTATAAATGTATGTTATTACCTCCTCCACCAGATTACAGGGACCATGACAACAGGAAACATTTCTTTCATTTATTCACTTACTCAACAAATATTTGTTGCCCTGCTGTGGACCTGGCTCAGGGAAAGTCACTGATAAGGCTGAGTCTGTTTTGATTAGGAGGTCTCATCTGAACAGACGGCCTCCCTGTGTGCCAGATGTCCTAGGAGAGGCAGCCGCGTGAACCACTTCGTCACACTCTCCTTAAATAGAAATGTATGTGATCACAGTTTTGCTAACACACACACACACACACACACACACACGAGTTAAACAGTTTCACTGCAAATATCTTAAACATATATTGAGAAGGAAAGAAGGGGGAAAGGATGTTGAGAAGGCCATGATATCACTGTATCTGCCATGATATATATTTGTAATAAGATATATTTGTAATAATATGTATATATATTTATAATAAGATGTTTTGATATTGGACCTAATTTTTTTGAAACCTCAATATCAAGAAGTGGAAGCACATTAGTATCTTTACATACAGGCAGATAAGTTCTTATTACTGTAAAGCACACTTTATCTTTGGGCAAAGACTATGTGTTGTTTTTGTTTTTGTTTTTGAGACAGGGTCTCACTCTGTCACCCAGGCTGGAGTACAGTGGCATCATCATGGCTCACTGCAACCTCAACCTCCCAGGCTCAACCAATCCTTCCATCTCAGCCTCCCGAGTAGCTGGACCATAGCTACTGTCAGCGCGTTGTCAAGCCCAGCTAATGTTTTTAACTTCTTTGTGGAAACAGGGTCTTGCCATCTTGCCCAGACTGATCTCAAACTTCTGGGCTCAAGTGATCTTGTCTCTGTCTCCCAAAGTACTGGGATTATAAGAGTGAGCCACCATGCCCGGCTGACACATTGATTATGAGAAGACACTGCAAAAAGACTCCTCTAATCCAACAAAAAGATCAGGACATCTTCTGAACTGAATGAAGTTTTGTTAATCATGGTCTGCAAAATGATACAGGTAGATGTGTTCATTGAAGGCAGAGTTGCATGGCTTTGAGGATCATGTTTGCTCTGTCCCTTTGGGGTCCAGGACTAAAAATATCTGAATCTGGCAAGAAGAAATGGCAAAAGGCTGTCATCTTGTTTGGAGACCAAGTAGGTCAGAGGTAGGTGTGGGGCTAAGGAGAGCCCATCTGAGAGGGATTGGTCCCTCAAGGCGGGACTCAGCCTCTGTATCTGGGAGCCACGATACTTTGTGTCCTGTTTAAGTGAGTTCTTTTTTTTTTTTCTGTTTTTAATTACCTTCTCAGGATATTGCCTACAGGGATATTTTATTAACTCTTCCAGTCTGGTGTCAGCTGTGGTCTGGAGATTGGGAGGCAGGATCCATGCGTGGGAAAGCTGCTGCTGTGAAATATTGAGAGAACATCTGCAGGGAGTGTGCAAGGCTGGAGGGAGGTTGCTGTCGAGGTGACAAATAACATGAAAGACATATTTTGGAACATGTGGGTGTCCCTCTGGGACCCCTGGGGGAGACTCAGTTATAACTCTGTATTTTCTGCTAATCAAGTAACTAATGAGGGCTTGGGCCTACACTGGTTGTTTTTTGTTCATTTGTTTGTTTTTCTTTTTGTTTTGAGACAGAGTCTCTCTCTGTTGCCCAGGTTGGAGTTCATTTGTTTGTTTTTGTTTTTGTTTTGAGACAGAGTCTCTCTCTGTTGCCCAGGTTGGAGTTCAGTGGCGCTATCTTGGCTCACTGCAACCTCTGTCTCCCAGGTTCAAGTGATTCTCCTGTCTCAACCTCTGGAGTAGCTGGGACTATAGGCATGTACTACCATGCCTAGCTATCTTTTGTTTGTTTGTTTTGTATTTTTAGTAGAGACAGGGTTTCCCCATATTGGACAGGCTGGTCTCAAACTCCTGACCTCAAATGATCCACCCACCTTGGCCTCTCAAAGTGCTGGGGTTATAGGCATGAGCCACCAAGCCTGACCCACTGGCTGTTTAAGGGAAGGGTTTCTCATAGGTTAGAGAACTTGGGAATAGCTAGGCATATACTAAGGGTACAGAGTTTGACTTTGGTCTCAGTGTTTTCCAGATATACAATTGGATTTAGCCTTGGCCTTTGAAAGGCTCGATAGCCAAATGCCCACCTCAATGTCGTATCTGGCACCTCTGAGATATTATAAACATTCCTCTTATCCTTCTACTCCAGGGAAAGGCTGAGATTTATGTGCATGCATTGAAAACTGCGATGCAGTAGAAATTCAAATGTGATCTTACTGCCTTAAAAGCCAATTACCTAGCTTTATTACCACATTTCCAGATCCAAAATTTAAGGATACATTTGTCTCAAAGGATCGTATAAAGTATTAAGTCCATGCAAAAGTATTGGAAATTTAAAACTGCAGGGAAGAGTAGCAATCTTAAAAGCCCTTTTTTTTTGAGTCAGAGTCTCACTTTGTCACCCAGGCTAGAGTGCAATGGTGCAATCTCAGCTCACTCCAACCTCCGCCTCCCAGGTTCAAGGGATTCTCCTGCCTCCGCCTCTTTAGGAGCTGGGATTACTGGCGCCCGCCATCATGCCTGGCTAATTTTTGTATTTTTAAGAGAGATATTAAAAATATCACCATGTTGGCCAGGCTGATCTCAAACTCCCGACCTCAAGTGATCTGCCCACCTCAGCCTCCTAGTGTTGGGATTACAGGCATGAGCCACCACACCTGGCACTTTTTTAAATATTCAAGAATATTAAATATTTTTTTCTTCCTTTCCAATCTGCATGCCTTTTCTTTCCTTTTCTTGTCCCATTGCTAGGCCTTCCAGTGATGAGAAGGTGTCTTTGCCTTATTTCCAATCGTAAAGAGAAACCGTTCAGTCTTTTACCATTAGTATCCTGTTAGCCATAGATTTTTAAAGAAAATATTACCTTCATTGTGTTAAAGAAGTTCTTTCATAATCCTAAATATTTGAGGATTCCCATTCTGATGTGACTATTTGGGTTTTCTTATTCAGTCTGCTAAAAATTATGTCAATTCATTTTTAAATGTCAAACTAGTCTTTCATGTCTGTAACCATATATATATATATATATATATATATATGTATTTATGTATATATGGTTTTGATTTTGCTCATATTTTGTTAAGGGTTTTTGCATCTATATTCTTGAGAAATATCTGGTCTATAGTCTTTATTTCTTGTACTGTTTTTATCTGCTCTGGTAGTAGGGTAGTGTTGCCCTCTTAAAATGAGTTAGGGAACTGTTTCCTCTACTTCTATTTACTGGAAGATATTGTGGAGAATTGGTATTTTTTCTTCAAATATTTTGCAGAATTCACCACTGAAAGTCTAGTGCTTTACTTTTTTTAAGTTTTAATTATCCATTTGATTTTTTAGTAATTATAAGTCTATTGAGATTATCTGTTTCTCTCTTGTTAGTTTTTATAGTCTCTTTCAGTGAATTAGTTTATTTTATCTAGGTTATCCAAGTTGTGTGGAAGTATCTTCTTCACGTGTTCAAAGCTTTGGTTTGTGAAATTGCTTCCATGAAATTGCATCAGCATCATGAACCAAATTCTCTTGTCAAATAGGTAAAGAGGCAGTAAGTCATGACCTTAGTTGCTTACTAAAAACGAAAGGAGTTTGAGGAAAGCCTGATAATTTATTGAAAACATTACCATCAGCCACACCTTATCATTCCTAGCAGAGCTGGCCAAGCAGATCTTCCTCTATCAAGAGCAGGAAGTGGGTATCTATTCGGTATTAACAAACATGCAAATTAGTGATTTAGGAGCCACACAGCCGCCAATGATGAAGTTACATGATTACTACACTATAACTTCAGGATGTAACATTGGCTACTAAGCTGTTTTAACAATAACAATTTTAAATTAATATATTTTGGATAAAATATCAGATTTATGTTTTCATTGCATAACATCAATCTATGATTATAATATTCAGTTTTTGCCTTGGCTTTGACCAGAGACAGACTTTACCATTTGCCAATTTGGAATCTGGTCAAATGCATATTTACTATGCACCTCTAGAATATACACGCATGGACACACACGCACTCCTCATTATCTCAACGTCTCCAAGCCTCCCCAGGCTGTATTTATAATCACAGTGACAATTATCTTTGCGGCTTGCAAGTAGTTCTTCTGTTTACATGCCTGGCCCTTTCCATCCCAAAGTGCATGTTAGTTGGGTCAGAATGGATTTATAAACACAACCTTACAGAGCATTTTCAGATTCCCAGAGCTCCTGTGTGGTCCCCAAGTCTTGAATCTGAGTGGTTTTGTCAAAATCCCACTTCTCTTTCGAATTCTTGTAGGGTTCCGACAGCACACTTGGTAGCTGTGTAAATTCGTTCATCTCTCAGTGCATAGAAAGACAAGAGAATCACAGTTGAAGTTTATCTGCAATGTTTGGGACTCATTTCACATGTGTATCATCCAGGGCTCAGAATTGTCTTTCCTGCATCAAACACTAAACAGCGGCTTGAACAAGATCGATGTTTATGTTTATCTTATGTAAATGGAGTCTGGAGGCGGACTGCTCAGGGCAGGATGATGACTCCATGGCCATTGTGGCTTTGGCTTCCATTTTTTTGCTTTCTCATTCTATCATATACTCAAGGTCACTACCACATCCAGGAAGGCTGTTGGGGCTTCAGTACACAATATCTGCATTGGGGGTCATGCTATGGTCTGATTGTTATTGTCTCCAAGCTATATGCTGAAATTCTAACTCCCAAGGTAATGGACCTCCTAAAGGCTCCATCTCCTAATACCATTACCCTGGGGGTTAGGGACCATCTCGAATGGGCTGAGTGCCCTGATTATGTCATGGGGGAGCAGAGCTGTCATGAATGGGATTAATGTCATGATAAGAGAGACCCCAGGGAGCTTGCTCATCCCTTCTACCACATGAGACACAGCTAGAAGGCACCACATGATAGCAATATGGAGGCAGAAACGAAGTTGAGACCAATTAAAATGGAAGGCTGATGATCACATAGTTAGAATCCAGAGGTCCAAGGGGTAGATAGACGTGGCCCTGCTGATGATATCAGGTGTGAACTTGCTGCGATATCCCTGTGGTGCTGCCGCAGCTCGTCAGAACAGCCACCTTAGAAGCCTCAGCTAAAAAGTTCTGCTTGAAGGGACAAGAGAAAACTGGCATGTCTAGAAAGGAGAATAGACACAAAAGAAAACTCTCTCTGGGGGTAGATCCAGGTTTGAAGGGCAGAAGGAAAATATAGCAAATGGAATTAGTGAAGAAGACAAAGGAACAACAGCTGGAGAAACAGGGGGCAAAGCAACAGCAGTGCAGAATGGCCAAGATCCAGGGAGGAGCATGGCTGGAGGGGAAAGGGAGAGAGAAATGGAGCGGAAGCACTGAGAAGTCAAAGTCAAATGGAGCAGACGATGGCAGAGCGGGCCAGTGAGTCTAGTGTTTAGAAAGCCAGTGGTGCCCAGAGAGGGCGTTGTTTTTTGAGGTATTATGTGTGGGACAGATGGTAGTGTCCTTAAGTCTAAGTCAAAATGAGTAATTTAAAAAAAAGAGTCAGCTGTGAAAATAACTTTGAAGGTTACAGCCAGCCCTTGCATTTGCATGATGCTTGGTGCCTTCCTAGCAGGACAAGCTCCATAATTTGCAAGGCCCAATACAAAATCAAAATGTGGGTCCTTTACTGAAAAATCATTAAGTATTTCAAGACAGTAAGAGAACATTAAAATAAGTGCAGAGTCATTTTGAGTCTGGGGCCCCATGCAACTCCATAGATTGCCCGCACCTGCGAAACCCCCCTGCTTCCAAGCAGTTTCCCTCTACTCTTTAATTTCAGAGGTGAGTTTGGGAGATGGAAAAATCCGTATGAGTCATTTGGGATGAGTATCTTTGTTGGTTTTTTGGTATCTTATCATCCTTCTTACTTGGGAGGTAGAGGATTTCCCATTGTGTTCATCCAGGTGAGAAGCATGGTCCCCTCTACCAGGCAAATCCTTTCCCAACCCCAAGCAACCAGGCTTAGCTTATCAGGTGCTCCTTCCCAGGATTTTGAGTCTGAAGGGAGAAGTGCAAAGACACAGGATTGTTAGAGACGATTTCCTGCAGTGGTGGCAGAATGGAGAGACCAGGGCAGAGGTGAGGGTGGGGCAGGAACAGCAGTGAGTGTCTAGCGGAACCCAGGGGTAGCGTCCCATCCCATATTTCCCTGGAACCTGCTCATGCAGTCTCTGTTGCTAGCCTTCCTTAACTGTTGCCCATTCTCCATGTACAAGTTTATGTTGGGAGAAGGATCCCTAAGGTCACGCTTGGGTTTGGTAATTCACTAGAAGTATATCATAGAACTCAGCAAAGCTGTCATGCTTACAGTTTTGATTATTACACTGAAAGGGCACAGACTAAGCAACAGGAAGAGGCAACAAGGCAGGGTCCAGGCCTGAGCCTCCAGCTGTGCTCTCCCAGTGCATATGTGACAGTGATTACCTCTTTCAACACTGATGTGTGCCAACACAAGTATTACCAACCAGTGAAGCTCACCAGAGCCTGGGTGTCCAGAGTTTTTACTGGAGGTGAGCCATATAGACACAGCTGACGGCCCACAGGGGTGAGATTAGTATCCAGTCTCTCCAGAAGTTCAGCTGTGTCCCCAGGACCCCACCATAAATCACAATTCTAGCATAGCCTATATGACACAGCCCAAGACCCCTAAATAAACGAAGACACTCCAATTTGGCAAAACATTCCAAGGGTTTAGGGCTTACCTCCCAGAAGTACGGATAGAAGGCACACCTTTCTTTGGGCAAGATAAATCCTTTACTGCACGCCAAGCCCTCTTCTCCTGCTTTCTCATCCATTCCTCTGGGTTCTCCCAGCCCTTTCTTAGGAAGCCCCTCCAAAGAGTACCTGGATCCTCTCAATGCCTCCTGAAGTGGGCACAGCAGATACTGCAATCTCTAATTTTCCAATGAGCCAACAGAGGCCCAGAGAAATCTAGGAACTTTCCTGATATCACACAAGTTGTTGTAGGGCTCACGTGTCCTGGAACCTACCCCAGTGGGCTTTTGACGCCACCCAGCTGTTGGGGATGTGATTGCTCTAACACACCAGGAGTTGCCCAGGAGGAATTAGTCATTGGAAGCCTCAGAACACTGAGGTTGTCTGAACTTCATCTCAAATGTTTGGGGATCTGATTTTTTAAAATTCTTCATAAGCCTGATGAAATTAACCTAGGGCTGGCCCTCCAACAGTATTCTAAGGAGTTTTTGTAGATAAATAGGGCTTTTTGTAGATTTTTACAAGTGTCCAAAAATAGCCTCCCTTCTCTATGTTAGGAAGCTGCCCAGACTTTCCAGGAAACATGGCAAAAACAGAGGGCATCCCTACATCCATGGAATGGAAAATAAGCCTTTATCACCAATAGGTGACATCCCTAAGTGACTATCCCCCACCGTGACCCAGAAGTAAAAGTCCTTTGTAGTGGACAAGGCTTGTCTCCTAGCCAGAAGACAGCTCACTCCAGCCTTACTGCCAGCTGGTCCCATCTGCTGCCAGGAGCCCTGGGAAAGAGATGGTCACTAAGGTAACTACAAGACACTGAGGGTTGGGCAGACACAGACACACAGCAGCTGCAACTGCTGGGCACACAGCCCGTCCCCTGCTCTGGAGGGAACCCGGGGTCCTTCTGCCAGCTGAGGCCTCAGACCTGGGGTACACAGGGTTGCCTAGAGAGAGGTGCTTTGAGAACCTTCTTGGTCTCTGTAGTGTTCCTACAGATCATGGATCGTGGGGATGTCTCTTCCAACTGGGGAGACTGAGGCCAGGAGCAGGAACTAACATTTAATAGCAGAGCTCAGACTTAAACTCAATGGTCCTGACATCAACTTCAGAGCTCCCTCGTTTAGAGGTGACCCCTTGATGTAATGAGCTCTCCAGGATCCCAAAGAAAGGGGCTGAACACTGCTGCAGGGGACAATGCAGAAATACCTCATTCACTCACTCAGTAAACGTTTACCAACTGAAATCAGTGTGTTGACAGGGTCAGGGCTGTGCCCCCTCCAGGGGATCTACTGGAGAATCCCTCCTTGCCTAGTCTGGCTTCTGGTGGCTTCAGGCAGCTCCAGGCATCCTTGGCTTATGACTGTGTAACTCCAAACTGCCTCTATCTTCACCTGGTCTTCTCCTCTGTGTCTCCACACATTCTCTTCTCTCAGAAGGACACTTGTCAGGAGATTTAAGGCCCAGCTTAATCCATTAATAATCTCAGCTCAAGATCCTTAACTTCATCAAATCTTCAAGACCCCTTCCCCAAATAAAGTCAGATGCACAGATTATAAAAGATGTATATTTTGGTGAGGGGGCACCATCCAACCCACTGCCCCCACCCTGTGTCAGGCTGTTTTAAGCTATGGGTGCTGCAGGAAACATAGCAGACAGGGCCCAGTTCTTTGAAATTTATAATCCAGTGAAGAAAAGACGGTCTACAGATGGTCACCAACTTATGATGATTCAATTTAGAGTCTTTGCCCTTAAAAGGATGCAAAAGCAATATGCATTTAATAGAAACAAGTACTTCAAGTACCCATAAAACCATTCTGTTTCCACTTTCAGTACAGCATTCAATACATTACATAAGATATTTAGCACTGTATTGCTAAATAAGCTTTGTATTTATTAGATGATTTGCCTAACTGTAGAATAATGTAAGTGTTCTGAGCATATTTAACATAGGCTAGGCTAAGCTATGATATTTGGTGGGTTAGGTGTATCCAATGTATTTTCAGTTTACAGTATTTTCAACTTATGATGGGCTTATCGTGATGTAACTCTGTGGACATCTGTATAACTTAATGTACTTTCAGGTAATGACAACTGCTCTGAAGAAAAGTTAGGAAGGGCAAAGGAAGACTGGGCATGGAGTGGGTTCTCTTTTGGGTGAAATGGTCACAAAAGCTCTCTTGGAAGGGGTTTTTGTTGGCTTCGACCACACACAAATTTCCACCTATCCAAGTTCAGGGGCCTGGGAGACAACAGGATAGTACCGTGGAAAGAGCAGAAACTTAGTAGCTTGTCTCTCACTGGGCATGCCTCAGAGGGGTGAGGCATTTCCTGCAGTTCTTGTGGCTGTAAACTGAAAATGCATTTCATATACATAATCACCAAATACCACCGCTTAGCCTCGCCTGCCTTAACTATGCTCAGAACACTTACATTAGCCCACAGTTGTGCAAATCTTCTAACACAAAGCCTTTTTAGTAATAAAGTACTAAATATCTTTTTTTTTTTTTTTTTTGAGACAGTCTCACTCCGTCACCAGGCGCCAGGCTGGAGTGCAGTGGCGCGACCTTGGCTCACTGCAACCTCCGCCTCCCGGGTTCAAGCAATTCTCCTGCCTCAGCCTCCCGAGTAGCTGGGACTACCGGAGCGCGCCACCACGCCCAGCTAATTTTTTTGTATTTTTAGTAGAGACGGGGTTTCACCATGTTGGCCAGGATGGTCTCGATCTCTTGACCTCGTGATCCTCCCGCCTCGGCCTCCCAAAGTGCTGGGATTATAGGCATGAGCCACCGCGCCCAGCTAAAGTGCTAAATATCTTATGTAATGTATTGAATGCTGTACTAAAAGTGAAAACAGAATGGTTGCATGGGTATTTGAAGTACTGTTTCTACTAAACACATACCATTTTTGCATCATTTTAAAGGTGAAAAATCTGAATATCCGCCAGTAGCACGCGTGAAAGGAAATGGTGGCACTTTGGGACGGCAGTCATTGGAACCTGTACTTTCAACACTGCCATTTACCGAAGGTTTTCTAAGAACGAGGCACCTCATCCACCAACCAGGATGCTGACTGGCACTTGTCCGTTGAGAATTCCCGAGTCCTCAGAAATGAAGATAATAGAGTCTCACACATTTTTAAAGGAGGTGTTAGACACATACCCACAGAAATGCACAAATCTGCAAAAACCTGTGACCCTTGCTCCCCACTCCCTTCCAACCTACACAAGAGGTGAGAAATTCAGAGAAGATTGATCAGAGAAAGCTGTCCCTTAAAGCAAATGCACAGGTGTGGAGCTTGTGACAGTGTTTGTTCTCCTCTTCTTTTTATTATTTTTAGAGACAGAGTCTCTCTGTGTCACCTAGGCTAGAGTGCAGTGGCACGATCACAGCTCACTGCAGCCTTGAGCTCCTGGGCCCAAGGGATCCTCACAGCTCAGCCTCCTGTGTAGCTAGGGCTACAGACCCATACCATTGTGCCTAACTTGTTTCTGCTTTTCTGAGAGGAATGAGAAAGGCCAGGGCTCCTCATCCTAAATGAGGGGAAGGGGCAGGAGAACCTCTAGGGGAGTGGAGGGGGGTGTCCATGGGCCAGTCTGGTTTCTGACTGCATGCTGAATGCCTCCTAAGCTGCTGAACTGTGTACCTGGGGCCACTACAAGGCCAGAGCGGAGTGCAGTGACAACGCTGAGTGACAATGCTGAGTGACACCTTGGCCTCCTGAACTTTGGAGGCCACACGCCAGAGTCAACTTTTTCCTGAAGATGTCCAGGATGCATGAAGAGGATGGTCAGACAGCCTGGGGGAGCAGCCTGCACCCCCAGAGACTGGGTGAGCTGAGGGAACACCAAGGAAGGGGCCAGACTAGAGCCACCCTGGAAACAACCCTGCCCAGGTAGGCTGCCTGCCACACCTCCAGGGTGGGCCCCTGGGGCAGGAGATGAAGAGATGAGAAGGAGCTGGGAGAGATCAGACAGAGGGTGCGTCTGCCATGCCAGCAGGCCCCAGGTGGGGTGCAGGGGTGGAAGTCAGGCTAGTGGATATCTCTGAAGAACCCACAAAAAATACCTCCTGGGAGGGGGGGAGAAAGAAAGGGGGCTATTACGGGTTGAGCTGTGTTTCTCACAAAGATGTGTTGAATGAATTCCTCACCCCTAGAACTTGTGAATGTGACCTGATTTGGGCATGGGGTTGGGGCTAATGTAATGAATCAGAATGAGGTTGCAGTGGACCAGGGTGGGCCCTTAATCCGTTATGACTGTTGTCTTTATCAAAAGAGGGGAAATTTGGACATGGACGCAGAGGAGACAGCGCCATTTGAATAGATGTGAAGATTGGAGTGACCTATCTAAGAATAGTGATTCTGGGGCTGCCAGAAGCTAGAAGAGGCAAAACAAGACCCTGTCCCAGGGGTTTCAGAGGGGAAGATGGTTCTGCCAGCACCTTGATTTTGGACTTCTAGCTTTCAGAACTATGAGAGAATAAATTTCTGTTGATGTAGGCCACCCAGTTTGAGGTATGCTGCTATGGCAACCTTAGCAAACTAATATAAGGGCCAACTTTTGGTCATCTGCCACATAGAAGACCCATGGCCAGATGCTTCAAGAGTCAGGTGAGGCAGCTTTGAGTTCACATCTCTCCTTTCCCATCCCCTCCCCCCAGCCAGCTCCAGGTACAACAGGGCATATGAGGGACACACCTATTCCTGAGACTGTCCTTGCCTGAACTGGGGGAAAGGCAACGGCTTTGAATGGGAAGTGAGATGGAAAAAAAAAAAAAAAAGTAAAAATGAAGATCTGAGTGACTTAGATTGGACTTGAATCTTTTTACTACCAAAACGTGCTATAGGATCTACCTATAGTATGAGAAGTTTCCCCAGAGAGCCAAGAATATGGAATAATCCACAGGAAACATACA
This sequence comes from Ateles fusciceps, assembly GCA_036589455.1. Classification (NCBI taxonomy): domain Eukaryota; kingdom Metazoa; phylum Chordata; class Mammalia; order Primates; family Atelidae; genus Ateles; species Ateles fusciceps. The sequence continues at coordinate 306,977 of JAZHEH010000051.1, forward strand.
GGTAGGAATATCTGATGGGCTCTGGCCCAAAACTTTCCCCTAAGCCTCAAGGAGAGCCAAAGCACTACTCTGAAAAGGTTGGAGGTCGAAGAAAGTTTTCTCAGATTCCCTGCCATCTCCTGGGCTAGCCTTTCCGTAAATGGAAAGAATGCTCAGTTCAGCTTCACTAAAGTCTTGGCTTCCTGTTCCTCAGGGACTAAAACCTAACCTGGAGCCCAGGTCACTACAAGGAAATGATCTAGACCTGAAGGAATTTCAAAACGCTTACTCAGGCAGCAGCTTTACCTGGAGGCTGGCCAACAAAGGTCACATACTGGACAGAGCAACATTCGGTGGTTGGGGGAATGCTTTCAGAGAGGTAAGCCTTTGGGACTGTAGATTCGGATCCAAATACCAGTGTAAATAGAGTAGAGCTTCCTGGTTGAGGGCTTGGTCGCTCAAGGTGAACAGTGTGCGTCTTGTCCATAGTCAGCTCCACAGTCTGGAGTAAGTTACTCTATCATCAGAGTTAATGGCAGGAAACACAAGTCCCCAAGTGGGTTTTAGGTATACAGAGAATTAATACAGATAATTAGATGCTGGCAGAAATTATCTGAAGGCTGCTGGGAAGTCGGGTGGCTCTAGACTGGGTCCCTAGGAGTGTTTAAAGGGCTTCCCAAATTTGTTTTAAGCAGGTCTGGTGAGACACGAAAGTGACTGTCATGAAGAAGTTTGCTACACACAGGTCCCTAGAAGCAGGGCATGCAGGACCATATGGTGAAGCACCCATGTTAGTCCTTTACTGAGGTTTCCACAGGGAGGAACAGGCAAGGGAGGGTAAGCAGCTTTAGGATTGTCTAGTTTGAATAATCTTAGCAGGCTCTCGGGCACAGGGGCTGCCCCTAGTTGTTTGTCCCTAATTGCTTTTCCCTAGGGCTGTCCCTAGGAACAGACCCCCCACCCAACTTCCCAACCTGGAAGTTTTCTGGCCCTGGGGTGATTAGAGCAGGTGGATAGTGACCTAGAGTATGAGAGCAGATATAGGTCATGGTTAGGATATGGCTCTGAATTAATTGGTTTGCATATGAAAGGCACGTGGGCTCACAGACCAGACGTTTGATATTCCTAGGAATTTGTTAGTCCTTCAAGGACCAGACGTTTGCTATTCCTAGTAATTCGTTAGTCCTCCAGGGTCAGCAAAGTCCCAAGATGTCAAAGCATCGAAAATACAGAATAAAAACACCAACTGGGCAAGGAATGGCTTCTGCAGCATTTGAGAAGGGAAGGAAATAGGGGGCTACAAGGAAGCTCATGAGTGCCAGAGGATTAAGATAGTGTCTATAAACCACTAGCAGAGTTAAAGGCATTAAATCCTCAATTAACAGTGACTGCTACCATTCTTAGCACTGTTTTGAGTCCTGTAACTTGGGCTACACAGACAATAATCATATTATTAAGTTTGCACTTAAAAAGAAAAAAAAAGTGCCCTGCCATTTGACTATCTCTGAGACATGTGGAGTGTGAGACTCTCCAGGAGCACCTACTAATCACATGTGCACTCCAGCAATACTGGATGCACTAAGTTAAACTGGTGACCTGGAGCACAGTTGAGGTGCGTGGTTCTGAACCTCACCTTTTCATAAAGGTTTGGTCCTTGCTGGGAGCTGACATTGCCTGTAAGACGATCTAACAAATCTCCAGTGCTCTTTCCAGCATCTTCCTGTAATACCCTTAGAGGTCTTCTATCCACGTAGTGCTTTCTGTTGCCCACTAGCCAAGGAGCAGAATGAAGTGAGACCCAAACCAGAAGGTAAACCTGAAATGCAGGTAGGGAGGGCCAATCCCCACACGCTCACAGCAGAAGTGCAGAAAAAGGGAGCAGGAAACACACCTCTTGTGAGCACCCTGGAGGGCCGTTTTGCATTTAGCCATTGGCAATGCCTTGAGACTGAGATGGGTCTCAGTTTTACAGAGGATGGCAAAGCTCAAGAGGTGAGGTACTAGCAGAGGGTCCCACAGCAGGGTTCACACCCCAGTCTGCCTTACTCTTCAGGCCAGGAGGCCTCCAACCACACTACACAGCCTGCAGAAAGAACTGCACATAAAGAATGACCTGTGGAGGAGGCTGCCACTGCCATGCCCGTAGAGGACAGCCCGGTGGGTTTGTGGAAACTGTGGAGTGAGGTCAGGTCCTCAGAGAACAGCGAGAGAGGCAAGCTGCAAAGACTTCCCTCCATGTCCCTGTTCTCCCACAGACCCTCCACCCAGCTTCCCAAACTAGAATTGCATTTCCATGCACTTTTGCTAATGGAAATCCCAGCAGAGGAGTTTTTGACTTTAATGGTTTGTTTTAATAACACACCCCTCACAATTACTAAAGTGATACACATTATCGTAAAAGAGAGAAATGTACATTGTATGAAAACAAGTCACCACATCCACTAGGATGGCTGTTATAAAAAAGACAGATAATAGCAGGGTTGGTAAGGACGGGAGATATTGGAACCTTCATCCTCTGCTGTGTTTGGTACAGCTACTTTGAAAAACAGATTGGCAGGTCCTCAGAAGGTTAGACTGAGTTACCATGTGATCCAGCAATTCCACTCCTGGGAATAGGCCCAAAAGAAATGAAAATATAGGTCTACAGAAGAGCGTGTACATGAATGTTCACAACAGCATTATCCACAGCAGTTAAAAGTAGGAAGCAATCTAAATGTCTGCTAATTAATGAGTAGGTAAAGAAAATAGAGTATATCTAGACAATAAATATTATTCAGCAATACAAAGGAATGAAGTGCTGATATGTGCCGTGACATGGATAACCTTAAACATGTGATGCTAAGTAAAAGCAGCCAGTCGCAAAAGACCACCTGTCATATGATTCCACTTTCACGAAATGTCCAGAGTTCATAAATCTATAGATAGCCAGTAGGTTAGTGATTTCCTAAGGCTGGGATGGGTGTAGGGTTTCTTTGGAGGGTTAAAAAAGTGTTCCAACATTGATCATGGTGATGGTTGTACAGCTCTGTGAATGTACTAGAAATTATTGAATTGTTATACTTTAAATAGTGAATTTTATGATATATGAATTGTATGCCAATAAAGGTGTTATAAAATTGTAAAAACTTACACGTGGATGTTTATAGCAGCTTTACTCATAATTGCCAAAACTTAAAAGCACCAAGGTGTCCTTCAACAGATAAATGAGTAAACACACGGTGGGATATCCAGACTATGAAATATTATTCAATGCTTAAAATAAATGAGTTGCCAAGCCATGAAAAGATGTGGAGGAAGCTTAAATGCATATTTCTATGTGAAAGAAGCCAGTGTGAAAAGGCTACACACTGTATAATTCCAAATGCTGTATATGACATTCTGAGAAAGGTAAAATTATAGGGACAGTAAAAAGTTCAGTTGTTGCTAGGGATTGGGGGAGAGAAGGAGAAGAGGCAGAGCACAGAGGATGTTCACTGCAGTGAAACTATTCCGTGTGATACTCTGATGGGTAGATCCATGTCATCACGCATTTGTCAAAGCTTACAGAATGTACAGCACCAAGAGTGAACCCCAACGGAGAATATATTTGCTTGCTTCCTTAGGAAAGGGTAATCGGAAGCTCAAAAGAATGCAACCACTTGTCTCTTATCTACCTATGACCTGGAAGCCTTCCTCGCCATTTTGAGTTGTCCTGCCTTTCGGGACCAAAGCAATGTTCCTCTTACATATGTTGATTGAATGTCTCATGCCTCCCTCAAATGTATGAAACGAAGCTGTTCCCCAACCACCCTGGGCACATGTTGTCAGAACCTCCTGTGGCTGTGTCATAGGCATACGTCCTTAACCTTGGCAAAATAAACTTTCTAAATTGACTGGGACCTGTGCAGATATTCAGGGTTCACACTAGCGATATGCTGTAAATATTTTTCTATGTCAATAAAGATGTTATATTTTCAAATACCTCCGTGGAAATGTATTATATGGATGAACTATAATTAATTTAAACACCACATTTTTTTATACATCATCATAATTCGTGTTATTACAAAGAACACTGTGAACAAACCATGTTCATAAGATTAATGACAATAAAACAGTGAATATTTGCTGAGTGCTTACTAAGAGCCAGTGACTGAGTGAAGTGCCTTGCAAATGTTGCCTCAATTACTAGAGAAATGTAGGTGGCAGATACTAAAATTAATTCCACTTTACAGAGAAAGTAACTGAGACTTGGAGATTCAGTGACTTGCCTAAGGTTAAACAGCTCTAAACAGCAAATACTGTAATCAAACTTGGTTTGTTTGAATTTAGAACTTGAGTTGTTAACCATTGTGGACGCCAGAATATACTGAGTTTATGTCTCTTTTAATTCTTTTGATATCTTCTATCAAGTAGCTCTCCAGAAACGTCATATTAATTTACAGTTTCTACCAAATATGCAGAAAAGTGCTCATGATCCCTGGCATTGGTTTTACAGTTCTTCATTATCTCGTATTTAATATGTAAAAATTGGTCTCTTGTTCTTGCTTCAATTTGTAATTTTTAAGTTACTTGGAAGATTGCATACGTTTATGTTTACTGGCATATGCATTTGTTTTTTTTCCAGAATCAGTTTTGCACATCCCTTTGTTCTCTTCCTTTGAGCTCTCTTTTTCTTATTGATTTTTTTATGGCAAAATATTTGTCATGCTTTATAATTTATTTTTTTTATTTTTTTTGGAGAAGGAGTCTCTGTCACCCAGGCTGAAGTGCAGTGACGCGATCTCGGCTCACTGCAACCTCCGCCTCCCGAGTTCAAGCAGGCTCCGCCAGAGTCAAAGGCTCCTTACTTAAAATCTCAATAATTCCAGAGCTTCCTTAGGAAAGGATCTACTTTCCTAAGGAAGCCTCCTGAGTAGCTGACACTGCAGGCCCATGCTGCCATACCGGGCTAATCTTTTGTATTTTAGTAGAGACGGGGGTTTCACTGTGTGGCTCAGGCTGGTCTCGAACTCCTGAGCTCAGGCAATTCACCTGTCTTGGCCTCCCAAAGTGCTAGGATTACAGGTGCACACCACTGCGCCCAGCCACAATTTTTTATTGTAGCTTGACATTCCATCAATTTTTATTGATTATTGATTTTAGACTAAAGTCAAGTGTGGGCTCCAGTTAGAAACCTTGTACAGAGAGAGGGGTGGCAAAGCACAGGAGAATGGTTTTCAATTGTGTTAAAGCAGTAGAAAACTTTTTGCCTGATAAAATTTTATTCAGATCCTAGAGTGAGATATAAAATATTTCCCAACCCAAAGGCATGGGCACCAATCGGAATAGACTCAGGCCTTGGCCATGCCAGGTATTGTCCTTTGAATGAGGGGAACCTGGGGACATAGCAGGTGTGCAGGTGTCCTCCAGGAGTGGGCCTCCGAGAACTTGTTCTTTCAGGGATCTGCCTGATTACTCCAAGGTGGAATGGGAAAAGGGGTATTTGGGGGAACTTGGCCTCCCAGGCTGTCCTGCCAGCCTCTGTAGCTCTCCTGGCCTCCAGCCCCAGAGGCTGTCTCCTAAGCAGGGGAGACATGTAATGCTAATCTCCCCAAATGGATCTCATCTTTTTATGTAGGTCTTGGCAGCTCTTCTGCTGAAGAAGGGTGGGTAAGGGGGGTTCTACAGTGGGGAAGAGGGCAGGTGTGGGTGAGGGCAGGTGTGGGTAAGGGCAGCAGGGGGAGACATGGCCTGTCCTCCTTATTCCCTGAACCTCACAGGTGAGGGTGGCCTCGCAGAAGACTGAGTCTGAATGAAGAGGGCGGGAACTCACCTTTCCCCCAGCCACTCTTCTCATCCTGTCCTCTCTAGTCACTGTAGGAACTGCGCCCTCCCTCTACAATCTTGCTTTGTGTGTTTTGTCATCTTTCTACTACCGGATGCCCAGGTCTCATGAAGGGGGAGACCGCAAGGTCTTCTGAATGCTGGTCAATCTGAGAACTGGCTGAATTCCGCGTTATCTGGAAGGAAGCAGGGCGTGTCAACATGAGTCTTGATTTTTCTAGGAAAATACTGAGTCTGGCTCCCCTAAAAAAAGCATGTTCCATCTATAATGTGTCTTGGACCTTGTTCCTTGAAAAACAAAAGCTCTGAAATTATTGAGGTTTTAAGGACACTTTGACTCTGAACCTGGTTTATACTGTGGTTATAACATTTAGCTGCCAATGGCTCTTTCTTAATCCTCTTTTATGACTGGCACCAGTTGCACCTGGGATAGTTTTCTCTGATTCTGAATAGGCTGTGGCCGCCCTTCCGTCTGCTCTAGTGGGATGGTCTTTTGCATCAGACAGACTGGGTTTAATTCTCATCTCCCTACCTGCTGTGTGGTTTTAGGGGGTTCGCTTGGCCTGCCTAGATCTCAGGCTCCTCAGCTATGGGCCTGAGATATGACCCTCCTTGCCGTAAGGATTAAGAGAGATGTGGCAGGTACCCACCCCTCCTTTCTCTGTACCCTGTGGTCCCTGTGTGGAATCAGCTGATGTGCATGTCATCTGGAGGGGCACATGGACGAGGACAGTTCTAGGACATTTTGCTGCTTTGCTGGACTTGCCCCTTCTATGGGCTGGACCTGGTCCAACTGTCAAACACAGCCCTCAGCACCACAGAAAGGCTGCAGAGAGGGAGGGCATGGGACAATGGTTCAAGTGGGGTCTGAAGCCAGCCTGCCTGGGTTTGAGTCCTGCCTCTGACACTTACTGTATTACTCTGAACTTGCAGCTTCTCTCTAAATGGCAGGGTTGATGAGTTGTGAATGGTGGCTTAAACATAAAAGCTTGGTGTCATTTGATCATAACAGTGAACTTCTCTAGGACGAAACCCAGGAGTTGGGAGGCTGCCTTTGTGTGTGTAGACGGAGTTCATGGACACGTAGGAGACTGTAATTCCCAGTTAGGATGCTGATTCTGCAATGAGATAAGACCTCAGTTTTTCAAATGGGGTTAGTAGCTTGCTAGGGGGATTATCTTGTGGCCTAATTAAACAGTGGAAAGCAAAAGGATTTTTGCAGCTGAAGGAAAAGACTGCATGGATATCAGTCATCTATGTTAAAATGACAAAGCTAATTACTGCCATTTTAATTAGGAAATCATAAGAATGCAATTTACAGTGGCAGTAGGGTGCTGTCCTCAGGGGGAGGGGTGGGACAAACCCACAGCTGTGGGTCAGAGACTCGTATTTGGGTGGGTGTTGACTTCTTGACTAGTGTGTGACCTGTGACCTAGGGCAGGCTGTTTAGCCTTTGCAGGCCTTTCCTGCTCTGAAAAATGGAGATAATTAAAGCACTTCCATCTAGTAAAGAAAGTAGTTGAGAACACAGTACAGAAAGTACCAGGCTCTGCAAAAGGCAGGGGATGGATTATCGTCACATCTGATCGTCTCTCTCAGCTCTCAGAGCAGGGGGAGCCCTACCTTATTGGAAAATGGAGATTCTGTTTCTTGTTCATTAGTTATTTGTCCACCGCCTTTTCCCACAAGGATTCAAGGCAACATATAGTGTATGTATCTATTTTACATGTAAGAAATAGCCATCTGAAACTCTCTGTGGTATTTATGGCAATCAGTATTCTAATAAATACCATAAGGAGTTTCGGATGGCTATTTCTTTTCTTTTCTTTTTGGGGACAGAGTCTTGCTTTGTCACCCGGGCTGGAGTGCAGAGGCACAGTCTTGGCTCACTGTAACCTCCACCTCCCGGGTTCAAGTGATTCTTGTGCCTCAGCCTCCAGAGTAGCTGGGATTACAGGAGCACACACCACCATGGTCGGCTAATTTTTTTTTTTTTTTAATTTTTAGTAAAGACGAGGTTTTGCCATGTTGCCCAGGCTGGTCTCGAACTCCTGAGCTCAGGCAATCTGCCTGCCTCAGCCTCCCAAAATGCTAGGATTACAGGTGTGAGCCACAGTGTCCAGCATCCGATGGCTATTTCTTATATGGAATGCAGAGCAGTAAAACTGATCCTTTGAGACTCTTCTTCCCACTTAGTTTGTTGAGTGAATGAATGAGTGAATGGAAGATGATGACTTAAGGTTCCCTTTAAATAAGATTCATCTTTATTCCCTGAAGATTACTTTATACTTTTGCAGTACCCATGATAACCTGTTAGACGATGCCTCCCTTACAAGCATAATCCAGTCACAAAGGCATTGTGGGCACAGGACCCCTTCCCCCTCCACCACCCTCTGACCGTCACCGACCATCACCTTCATGACAAAGGAAGCTGGTGCTGCACATGGTCAGGAGCCAGTGCCAGGACTTTCACTAAAATAAGTATCAGGATGTGACATATTGAAGGTTTGGTGGCACACTCATCCAAAGGAATGGAAGAGAACCACTAGTAAAGACAAAGATGCTTTATTTCTGAACACAAAGGAGACTGAGCAAAGCCCTCTTTGCAGGAGAAAAGGGATCATTTCATACCCAGCTGCTGTGTCTTCAGTCTATGGGGCAACAATGGTGGGGGAAAATAAGAAGATGCAGAGTGCCAAGTCCCACGGGCTGGGTCTGATCCATCAGATGCCTTATGCACCCTGGCTGCAGCGATGTAAGCCCCACTGAAGAATGACTCATAGTCGACACAGGTGTCCAAAGTCATTTGTGGAAATATCCAGATGATGAGTTTAAACAAAGTATTAGGGAGCATTTGTGACAACTGTGTGCTTAAAAAGACACAAGGACACTTTATCTCACATGAGAAAAAGAATGCCGAGAAATAGTTGTAACTAGAGCACACCTGGAGAATATCCCTGGGGTGGGGTAGCCTGTGTTAGAGAAATGAACCCTGGGAAGAAAGGGACTGAGGCACTAAGAACCCCTGCCGAGCACTAACTATTCCAGAAGGGCTTATCTGCAACCTGGCAGCCAAGGTCTTCTGTGGCAGGCAGACCTCAAATAATTCTTCCAGCCATACTCTTTCCACACATCCCAGAGCTCAGCTGACCTGGTGCTCTTAAAGCTGCCGGAGTTGGGTTTACTGTCACTTGCAGTTGAATCTTGCCTAACTAATAGAAATCCAGTTCAAATGCTTCTTTCCCACAGGGCTTAGCATAGCCTCCCCTCCCTCTGACGTACCCTGGCAATTATCTCCATATGCCCAATGGTTCTTACTGCATCTGTTCGGCAGTACAGTGATGGTGACATGTTTGATTCAGCTTGGGTTTAGCCATCAGTACCTAGCACCATGTTTTTAATACTGCAGGTAAACCTTTGTTGGCTGAATTGGACAAAATGGCCAAAATGTGAAACCATTAACCTCTTAGATTGGAGAGGGTGGGTAGAAAGGAAGTATGACTTACTGGGATACTTACATACATTATTCACTTACACATGCAGCCATGCTGGGAGGTTTGCATTATTGTTTTCATTTCACTCAGAGGGAAGAGCCTCTCAGAGGCAAGATTGTTTGACCAAAGTTACTTGTTAAGATAGAGGCAATGCCTTGATTCAGACTCAAATTCCAAAGTGGAAACCTTTTTCCACTTTCTCCAGCAGTTTTCCAGAAAAGAGTCTGTTTTATAAAAAAGAGACTGAGTTTCCCAGTGTCTGGGTTGCTCCTTAGCAAACAGCTTTAAAGATTTCTGAAATTTCCTGAAAGAATATGGGGTAGAGGACAACTCCCTCAGGCCCACACACTCAGCAACCCCCAGGAAGGGGGAATAGACTATGATTCCCAGAACACTAGGGATTGGAAGGCATCCAAGGGTCACCTAACCTTCTGTCCGAGGCGGGTACAATTCAGTTCCTTTGGTTTGTGCCGTCTTCCTGCCTTATTCCGTCTTCTCTAGAACATCTACCCGTGGAAAATCTTGGTCCTTTGAGCTCACTGCAGTGACTCCTAAAAACGCTGAAGTCTCCAGTAGCTGTCTCTGAACTCCCAAGTTGAGCATTGGCTCAACTGACCAGAAAGGTTATTAAATGGAAGAGAGGAAAAGGCGAGCAAATTGTACGCGACTATAGAACGGCAGGATGGAAAATCCCTAAGTGAATTAATTGGTGAATGCATCCAAACATCGATCCCCACTTTATAGGCAGACAAAACGAAGGCCTCAAATAGTTGGGAGATCCTTCCAATACTTCATAGTGGAGCTTCGCTAGAATCTATTTTTTCTGAGTCCTAATCCAGTGACTTTGAATATACATTATTTTTCTATGCATGGCAGTTTTTTCTCGTAGATGCATCACATGAGAGATACTTCATGCATCCCCTTTGGCTTCTTACCAAAGGCCTTGTAAGTATTAAGCATTAACATTTCATTTTGTTCCCCTTCTTTGTAGGTGGCATATTTCAAGAGTAAAAATTGATTTCCAAGTCTCATTGAGGACCTGGCCTAATTCCTTGCGTGGGGCCTTCCCTCCTTCCCTCCCCTCCTTCCTTCCTTCCTTCCTTCCTCCCTCTCTCCCTCCCTCCCTTCCTTCGTTCCTTCACTCCCTCCCTCCCTCCCCTCTCCCCTCCCTCCCTTTCTCCCTCCCTCCTTCGCTCTCTCTCTCTTTCTCTTTCTCTGTTTCTTTCTTTCTTTCGATGGAGTTTTACTTTTGTGGTCCAGGCTGGAGTGCAGTGGTGTGATACTCAGCTCACTGCTGTCTCTGCCTCCCGGGTTCAAGTGATTCTCCTGCCTCGGCCTCCTGAGCTGCTGGGATTACAGGCACACACCACCATGCCCAGCTAATTTTTATATTTTTAGTAGAGGCAGGGTTTTGCCATGTTGGCCAGGCTGGTCTCGAACTCCCGACATCAGGTGATCCGCCCAATTTGGCCTCCCAAAGTGCTGGGATTACAGGCGTGAACCACTGTGCCCAGCCGGAATTTCCACCTTTTAATGGATACATTTGGATCCCCTAAATAAGTGAATGACATTTAATTCACTGATTTTTAAAAATCATCAAGGAAACTATTAACATCAAAAAGAAAAATATACAAATGTCACTAAATATGTACTGAAAATATCCGATACATAGGTTTAAATATTTAATTACATTCTTAAAACTGGGCACCTTTTTAAAACATCTGTAAGCTTGGCAAGAGCTAGAGGTCACTCATTCAACCCAGGGCTGGTGAAAATGTGGGGGACTTCAGGCACGCTTCTACACTTGGTGCCTCTGAAAGGCAATTTGGCAACAGACATCAAGACTTTGTCCAACGAATTCTGCTCTCAGAATGTATCCTAAGGAAATAATCAGAGCATTGTCCAGCACAGAGGAATCAAATAAACAAATGAAGACATGGCCATACATGGGAATTCTACATAGCCATTGGAAATATTTTAAATTACCGACATGGAAAAATTCCCACTACATGTAAAGGGAATGAAGCATGTTACAAGCCAGCATGTACGGTAGAGTTTCACTGAGGTATATTTACATGTGGAAACCTGTATCTATTATATGTGGAGACATATGCACCAGATTAGATGGTGAAATTATAGGTATTCTGGGGTACATGTCCAGGTTTGTTATACAGGTAAACTCATGTCACGGGATTTGTGGTACCCGATGACACAAGTTTACCTATATAACAAACCTGCACATGTACCCCAGAATTATTTCATCACCCAAGTATTAAGCCTAGTGCTCAGCAGTTATTTGTTCTGCTCCTTTCCCCTCCTCCCACTCTCCACCCTTAGGCAGGCCCCAGTGTCTGTTGTTCCCCTCTTTGTGTCCATGAGTTCTCATTATTTAGCTCCCACTCACAAGTGAGAACATGCGGTATTTGGTTTTCTGTTCCTGCATTAGTTTGCTAAGATTAGTGGCCACATATTACTTATGGAACAAAACAATAAAAGCTCTAAAAATGTGTGATAATTACCATTGCTCGAGCCAGGAAGCGGGCTACTCTCCCCACTGTCTCCTCCTCAGCACAGACAGCAGTGCTGGAAGCCCTATGCTGGTCTTCGGCAGGAAGCCCCCCTTCTCAGCTCGGACACTGCACTTGGACTCTCGGAACACCAGGGCCTCGGTTTCCTGGTTGGCATATGAATATCCCCACTTATATTGTACCCACCTTGCAGGGTGGAATCAGAAGTTAGGAAGAGAAAAGAATTATCTGGCCCTGGTGGCACATGCCTGTAGTCCCCACTACTTGGGAGGCTGAGGTGGGAGGATCCTCTGAGACCGGGAGTTCAAGGCTGCAGTGGCGCTATGGTTGAGCCACTGCACTCCAGCCTGGGTGACAGTGAGACCTTATCTTTGAAAAAAACAAAAAAGAAAGAAAGAAAAAGTGCCAGGCATCACATAAATACACCTCATGCTGTCATGATTCCTTAGTGAGAAAAAAGGTGATTCAACAAGATAAAATATAAACAGGATAACCAGAACAATTTATTCATAATCCAAATGCTAAAAATAACATTCAGCAAAGCCAATCTATGGAGAATTAGAATCACATGAGAATCTGGAAAATGTGAACTGAAAGGCAGGCAGAAGGAATGGAAATTCTGTTAAGTATGCATACTGTTGTTAGAAAATGATTTAACAAAAAAGAATTTTGTAAGAGCTCTTGTGGAAGGCTGTTCTGAGTCCTATAGGCTATATGCTGGTTACGGGCTGGCACTCTGGGATCAGAAGTACCAGGGTTGAAATCCTGGCCCTGTTACTCCCTAGCTGGGTGACTTTGTTGAGAGAAGAGCCTCCCAAGCCTCAGTTTCCACATCTGTAAAATGAGGACCTTTCAGGGACAGTGTAAAAATTAAATAAGGTAATGAATTTAAAGGGTCTTGTGTGATGCTTCCTAGTACATGTTTAATAAGTAGTGGTTTTAGGTTGGGCGCAGTGGCTCACACCTGTTATCCCAGCACTTTGGGAGGCTGAGGGAAGTGGATCACTTGGGGTCAGGCGTTCAAGACCAGCCTGGCTAACATGGTGAAACCCTGTCTCTACTAAAAATACAAAAATTAGCTAGGCATAGGGCACGCATCTCTAGTCCCAGCCACTCGGTAGGCTGAGGCAGGAGAATTGCTTGAACCCGGGAGGTGGAGGTTGCAGTGAACTGAGATTGTGCCACAGTAGTCTAGCCTGGATGACAGCGAGAGATTTCTCAAAAAAAAAAAAAAAAAAAAAAAAAGTATTGGTTTTAAAATTATGAATACTACAGCACTTATTTCAAGACAAAATTATTTGGTAACTTCTCAGGAGTACAGGACAACAGAGTCCTGGAATAGGGTCAGATGCTTTGTTAGAACTGCTTTAAAGCTGAGATCCCATCATCCTAGGGCCCAAGTCATCTTTGAAAGAGAAATGAACAGTGCATTTATAGCCATAAGAATTGCAAGGGAAAGTCACCTTCTTTTCTACTGTGTTTTCAAATAAAGAAGGATAGAATCTGAACTTTCAAAAAATTTCATCTTGTCAACACCTTCCGGTTTCCAGTTCTCAGTGCAGTTCCCTCAGTGGGGGAGAGAGGAACTGTTTCCTGCCGCTGGGCAGGGGGCTCACAGATGCTTCCCTCTGTTTCCCCCTGGGCATCATTTCAGAGAGTAGCGGAACTGGCAGCCATTCATCACCATGATCATCCAGTGAGAAACACAATTGGATCGAAGTTGACTTTGCCTACTAGGCGGTGTCAGCATTGAAGAAACAAATGGGCAAAGCTAGGTTCAGATCCTCTGTCCTGTGTCTGTGTCGCCAAAGGAGGTGTTAAGTTTCCTGCAAGAGGCTGGCGCTGCTTTGCCCTTCTGAGGTGGAGACAGAGCCGGGGGCAGGCTGGGGGCTCCTGGCCCTGCCCCGGCATGACTCCAGGCCTTCCTGAGCCCTTCGTTAGCCTCTCTGATTTTATGCTAGTTGCCTTGCAACCTGTTCTTCGGACAGCAGAAGGCAGTAATATCCTAACCCCTTACCTGGTCCTTGGACCAGTAATATCCTAACTCCTTCGGTCCTGGGCTTGGATGACCTGGACTTCCACCCCCGTCCCATTTCACGCTGCAACCCACCCCCACCCCCATGTCCTCATTCCCCCAGCCCTGATGAACTTCTTTTTGTTCCTAGGATGCACTCTGTTCCCTCTCACTTCGGTAGCTTTGTACTTGAGGGCCTCTGCCGGATGACACTTCTTCCCTTAGTTCAGGTCTCCGCTTGCATGTCACCTTTCCATCATGTCCCTATCACCTTACCTTGCTACCTCTATAGCACAGGTCACCCTCTGGAATGCCCCATTCACATTTTTATGATCTGTTTTCTCTACTGGAATATAAGCTTCTAAAGACAGGGGCTGTGCCTGTCTCGCTGGCTGTACCAGCAACTCCTAGATGAGAGGAGCTGCTCCATGAAAAGACTGAATCTCCCACAAAGTGCTTTGGTGCTGAATCACGCCACTTAGTGGATTGTATATCCTTTCTCCCTTCCCCAACTCTTGGTGATTAAAGTTTTGGTATCCTGAGTGCTCTATGATTTCTGCAGGACTCGTCTGAAAGGTACTGTTGCCAGTGGATGGGGATGGAGCCCTGAGGATGCAGAAGGAGTGCAGGGGTTCAGGAAGATCTAGAAGCCCCTGGTCCTAGCCTACTCTGCCTCTGCCTAGCTGCTTGGCCTTGTGCGAGTGACAGCAATCTTGGATTTTAAACAGAAAGTAGGCATATGCTAGAGAACTTCTGGCCTCTAAATCCTGTTTTAGTCTCTCCAATATTTACTATGGAAAAAGTAGATAGAGGTGAGTTTTGGACCCATCACCCTGAGGTCCAGATCCTAGAGGATGATTTTCCAGGGTTTTCACACTTTAGTGGGCAGACTCGCCTGGGGTCCTGACTCACCCCGGGGGCCTGTTAAAACAGATTGTCCTGGCCGGGGGGAGTGCCTCAGACCTGTAATCCCAGCACTTTGAGAAGCCTAGGCAGGTGGATCACTTGAGGTCAGGAGTTCAAGACCAGCCTGGCCAACATGGTAAAACCCCGTCTCTACTAAAAATACAAAAATAAGCCTGGCATGGTGGCGCACACCTGTAATTTCAACTACTCGGGAGGCTGAGGCAGGAGAATCCCTTGAACCTGGGAGGCAGAGGTTGCAGTGAGCCAAGACTGCGCCACTGAACTCTAGCCTGGGTGACATAGGGAGACTCCATCTCAGAAAACGACGACTCCATCTAAACAAACAAATAAACAAAACAGATTGTCCATCTCCACCCCTAAAGTTTCTAATTCAGCTCTGGGCAGGGCCCAAGGATCTGCATTTCTGGTCTGTTCCCAGGTGATGTGATGCCACTGGCCCGGAGACCACACCGTGGGGGATCACTGATATGGGCTGAGTCAGTGTAGCTTAGACATGTGTGTTGCCTTCACAAACAGTTTCTGATGCATTATCTGATTTGCTCTTCACAAGCCTGGAAGTGGATATTCTGATCGCTGATTCGCAGATGAGGAGACTGAGGTTTGTTGTGTTGCATAGAGCAAGGTCTTGACTACAATATCACATGACAGGCTAGCTCTCCAGAGCATCTCAGAGGGGCAAATATCCCAGAGCTCAGTACACCCTACATCCCTGAAGCCTTCGGACTCTAGCATAAGTGGCTGCAGGCACCTCCCTAAGGGGTTTCCTTGCCTGGCTTCTCCCTTCTCCGTAAATAGCAGAAGGCAGGGAGCTTGAGAGTGCAGGTTTTCCAGTTCAGGAAGGGGGTTTAACTTTCTACTATGCTCCTTGCTCCCTGTGTGACCCTGAACAAGTTACTTAACCTTTCTAAGCCACAGTTTTCTACTTATAAAATGGGGTAATAGTGTCTAGAGAGACATAAAGGTTCAATGAGAAGAATGTAGAAAATGAGCTTAGCCCTGCTTTCACACAACAAAAGCGATTTCACAATAATCCTTCGCAAGGCCGCCACCCTGACTTTTCTAAAACATTGATCTGATCATAGCACTTCATAGTTTACAAAGTAGTTTTCTTTTTCATTTCTCTTCTCATTTGACAATCACAACTTAAAATTCTGCTTAAGCTCCTCGACCCTTTGTTTCTAGGATTAACAGTCTAAGATTCTTAGCAAGGCATTAAGAGCTCTCTGAGATCTAGCCCCTGCCTCCATCCGCCATCTCGTTTCCCTCTCGTGTTCCCAGCATGACGGCTGGCATTTAACAGGCCCTGATGTTTAACCAGGGAGAGGAGGAAACCTGCACTGCAGCTCTGCTGTGCTCCTTCCTCTTTTGTGCATTCATGCCTTATCCTTCTTCTCTCTTCTTATCCATCTAATTTCTACTTTTTTCAAGGTAGCCCCAAGTGCACACCTTCCACAACGGCCCCTATGTTTTCTTCATCCAACAGTAAATGTTTACAGCCTGCCTCTGTGTGTCAGGAACAAGGTGCGAGGACTACAGCGGTGTGTGGTTGAACGTTCTGCTGCAGCCAGAGCCTTGGTTTATGGTGGTACTTACCACACAGGGCTGTAATTGCTGGGTCGGTTTAACCGTCAGCCCTCCAACCTTTAAGCCCTTGCTAAGAATCTTGGACTTTTCACTGTCAGACTACAGATAAGCCCCGTGAGCAGAAAGCATAGCTCCTTCATTTCTGTGCCCTGCCCAGTGACTGTGCAATTAATATTTGTGAAAGTAAGTCTAACAAGCTTTTTATGCCTTTTCCTTGTTATACGTTTCACTTATCTGGTTAAACTTGACATCATGGCTATTTCTAACCTTCCCAGTATTTACATTCTTATGTTGATCTATTAAAAATAGAATGAGAGTGTGCTTATTGAAAATAATTGCAGTTTCAAAATTAACTATCCACTTTGCAGGTTGTTCACCCTGCAAGAGCTTATTAGTTCCTGAGCTAATACCTTTAAAAAGATGCCAAATGTGCCCTCAAGACCTCCCTTGGTTTCCTTACAAGCGAAAAAAAAAAAAATCATATATTGTATTGATACCTACACCTACCTTCTTTTTCACTACCTTAAATATCAAAAACCTTAAATACAACTTTACTACACTATGCATAACTGTGCCTTTTGCCAACTTGCTGATATGTTCGTTCTCTTTTCTTAATGAAATTTAGCACAGCAATGACTTGTTTGGTCAGCAGTTAGGCATTAGTTCTTCCCTATAAGCAAACTTTTCAGATCATTCAAGCTCCCTTAGAATACCATTTTTTTTTTCTGAACAACTTCCCCTCTCAATTGTACAAACCTTAATTTGTATTAAACAACACAATCTTTAATTGTATGCAATGAACACCATCTAAATCATCCTAGATCTCAGGCACTTAATGCATACCACACATCACACTGAACTGTAACACAGGTTTATCAGTGATCACACGCATGGCATCATTGACCTCAGATATATTTTTATTGCTCTCTTAACTCCTTTTGCTTCCACTTCCTGCTGTTAAGCTGTACTTACCATTTATTCTTTTACTAAATATACTTTCCTGAGATAAAGGGCAAGAAATGTCTATTTGGTAGAATATATGGACAAATAGAACTTGGCCACTTATGAGCAAGTTTAATGTTCAGTTCAAGACAGCCAAGGGTGCTGTGAGTCTGACCTCTGAAAAAGTGGGGTGGAGTAATCTTTATCTTTTTCCAGATAATTAATGAGTATCCAGAGAATTTTCAGAAGAATGTATTTTAGCCAGATAGGTCTAACACCTCGCTCATTTTATGTAAAGATCTCTAAATAGTCCCTCTCAGATTTCCTAGTGTACTAACTAATGTGGGCTTAACTTCACGAACAGAACCTCCAGATTCAGTGGCTTAGAAACAATGGCATTTCAAAAGTTTTTCTCTTATGTATAGTCAAGCGGAATTTTCAAGTTGACCAGCAAACCTGCTCTACAGCGGCATTCAGGGACCCAGGTTCCTTCTCTCTCGTGGCTCTGCCATGATGGGCACTGACTGGGACAAAGTCACCACCTTCTCTAGGTTCCATCTGTGGGAAGGGGACAGAGGTGGTGAGGGGGGACTCACCCACAGTCTTGAGTTCTAGCCCAATAATGGGATATACCCCTTCAACTTGCATCCCCTAGGGAGAGTGAGTCCCTTGGCCACAGGTAACAGCAACAGGGGCTGAGAAACACAGTCCCTAGCAAGCAGCATGTACCCAGCTACAGCTCTACACGATAGATTCTGCTGGACAACTAGTCTAGGAGAACAGGTTCTGCTGGACAACTAGCAGTCTTCAGGGAAAAAGTATTTTCTTATTTCTATTTTATAGAAGCACTGTAAAATTGCTATCAATTATCTTATTTCAACCAAATCCAACAGGAGAAAAATCTGACTTAGATAAAAATTTTACAGAACTGTATTTTACAGCTGAAATAAGCCTGAGAGATCATTGGTCAGTGGACACCCTGTGACCAACAGACATTATTTCATTGACTTGTTCCTATCAGTCTTCTACAGAAGAACAGGGACTTATCTTGCTCCTTGCTGATTACACCACTTAAAACAGTTTCTGACACATAGGAAGTGATTAACAAAACTTTGTGGGTTTTTTGTTTTTTGAGATGGAGTCTCACTGTCACCCAGGCTGGAGTCCAATGGTGTGATCTTGGCTCACTGCAACCTCCACCTCACCGGTTCAAGTGATTCTCCTGCCTCAGCCTCCCACTAAGCCTGGCTATGTTTTATTTTTTTTGTATTTTTAGTAGAGATGGGGTTTCACCATGTTGGTCAGGCTGGTCTGGGACTCCCGCCCTCACGTGATCCACCTGCCTTGGCCTCCCAAAGTGCTGGGATTACAGGCGTGAGCCACCTTGCCCAGCCTAACAAATCTTTGTTGATAAAATACAGTTAAAATGGAAACACATAACAATGTAGAGATACTAAATTATTTTGTGAATTTATCTCCTCCTCTGGTGAGTTACCAGGAGTGGCAGGATATATTTTGATGACCTATCACAGCAACTTTCTTTCACTTTATGTATAATGAATATAAAGTCTAAATACTGGCCAAAGTCCACAAGAAAATCTGGACAAGCACATCAATGACACTTGGTCTTTACACTTCTTATAAAGGAAAACCTAAGAAGGGTCTGGCCCATGCTGTGCCTTAATTAGATTTTTTTAAAAACCAAAACACTGTCTTGAACTTGACTTCCAGGGGTGAAAAATATTTTGTGTGACATTCAAAACACTTGTAAAATGCAAATACCATCATTTGCTGAGAAATATTAAACGGTCTATAATCAAGTCCCAGTCTATTTTTTCCAAAAACAAAATAAACATTTTGCCACCATTAAGACCAAAACAATAATTCAAATTAAGATAGTTCTATCACTTGTGAATTACAAATAAATTCCTACTATAGAGTAGGAAATCCACTCCACCGAATAGTAAATATTAAAATAAATTCAGTGATCTTTTTAAAAAAGATTACAAAATTGAATTTATTGAGTTTCACACAAGATGCACTTATAAAATTAGTACTGAATGCCATTATAACAGAAGAAATGAACATAATCCAGAACTCCCAACAGCATCTGCAAAGGAATGGAAATCTTCTGAAAATGACAGCACAGTAACAGAATAATTCAAGCGGAATTGAAGATCTATCCAAACCATATTCCTACTCTGAAATCAGGGCTGTGTTTAGCAAAGCTTTCCCCAAACTATTCCATTCACTGTGGCGTTGTTCCTTTTGTTGGTAAAGGGAGATGGAAAAAATAATAATTCTAAAACGGGGCTCCACTAAAACACACACTAAAAAATTAAAAGCTTTTTTCATTTTTAACATAAAATACTTCCTGGTTTCACAAAGGCATGTCCATACAATTTCAACTTTAATCTTCAGATTTCTTTAGTTAATGCAAAACATCAAAATTCACTTACTGTTTTTGTATTTCAAATGAACAAGTCAGAACATTAAAGCTTGCTTTATATTTCATCCAAGAAACAGATAAATCACCTAAAATATGCCTTCTGCATATACTTGCCTGAAACATTTGCATGAGAGCTAAACTTCAAAATCAAAACATCAAAGGAAATAACAGTTAACAGTACCATCTTCTGGACAGTTCTGAAATCAGAAGTTGTAGAAGTTTTACAGAAATGCAAACAGGATTCTCAAGATAAAATGGGATGGGAAATAACCTGACCTATGATGTAGGCCACAAACTAGTAATTAAGTGGAAACAGAATCTTGATCTCAAACAAAACCAAAAAGCACCTTTTGGTTGCTGTTCCAATAGCCATACACAGTCTCCCCCACACTGACAGCCACCTATACGCCTCAAATACCCCATTTACCTTCACGCAAAATCCTCTCCAGACCGGGGTCTGCCCCACCCCCAGCACAGGCCCACTCTAACAGTCACATTCCCACAGACACCCTCCCACAGAACACACACCCTGCCCCAGTACAGGCACACCCACTGTTGACTGTCAACCCAAACAGAAGGACTGATGCATTCGACAAGCCCAAGCAAGATGATGCCGCCTAATACACTTGGAGCATTTACTTTACAGTTGACAGTTTTGAATTTTTGTACATTGAGAATTTTTCAGCCTGTTCAACACCAAATCCTTTTAGCTGTAATAATTATGAAGCAATTAGTTTTAAAGCAAAACCAGTTAAGTATACCTTAAAGTTAACACTGCTCTGCTTCCTTGGAATAAAAAGTGCCCTTTTGTAAGGAAATTTACATTTTATCCACTGCAATTAAATGACCATACAGTTCACATTTTGCTTTAAAGAATAAACAAAAATTATGAAGGATTTTTCCCAGTAATGCGTAGCCTTCATTAATTATTTTAAAATAAATGAACTGGTTTAACGTTTGTTTTTTTATCCTACAAAGTGCTACTATTCATCATGTCTTATTTAAGGTAGCCTTTTATTCTAATTAAGATACATCTTTAAGGATTATTCTGGTTGTAAGAACATTTATCTTGACTTATGTTTAATATTTTTTTAATGCTTTGGCAGATGAAGTAAAGTTTGAAAACTGTTTGTGAAAATAGTATGAGACTGGAAAGGTAACGTCATGGTAAAAGCCTCACAGTTTTCCAGGTATTTCCCTATACTGAAGAGGCCTTGAGGCAAATTCAACATTCTGGAAGCCCAGATTGACAAAGCAAAACAGATTTTGATGTTGCCTTGGTTGGGTCCTGGAAGTGACACTGCTGCCTGGCCAAGCAGGAGGAAGTTTTATAATCCATCAAGTTTCCCAGAGAGTCAAGGCCGGAGGTTGCTCCTGTCCTGTGATCTGACCCTCGGCCAGACCACATTACTGGAAGAAAGATACTAAGATTTGCTTGCCAATAATAATTTAAGTTTTTAAATAAATATTTAAGTGCCATGTTTAGCATCTGTCCATCCTGGCAACACAGCACTTGCTGCCCCAGGACCTGGCTTCTTCAGCACACAGAGCCACAGATTCAGTCAATTCGGTTTCCGCAAATTGTGAACCTGTCTATCTCTAACAAATCTTTCTTTGAGGATCTGTGTTTTAATTCAGAATTGTCCTGCGTTATGTCTTTCTCATCACCATCTGGAGTTGTCAAAAACTGATCTGAATTGCTTGTAACAAGTAGTGGTATGACATTTTCCTTTTGATGAACAGGCTGGTTGGTGACAGAGGCAGACAGGTTTTCTTCTGTGGAAAGGCCTGTGATAAAACAGATTCATTAAATTAGAGAAAATATTTTCCCCAATTCATACTAAATACAAACTTACCAATATAGTGGTGCTGAAAAGAGTGCCCATTATCCATGCTTTTAGATAAAGCAAATGATAACCAAATAGCATGTTGTATAAGCAGCCATCTTTTATAATAAAACTTAGAGGCTAATCATCTGTTCAATTTTATGGAAGGGTATATTACCTTGCTTGTATCACACAAACAATGCCATCACCCAGCTGTGGAAAGATCACAACTCCTACATTACAGCTCCTCTCTATATAATCAACACCTAACATGACTGTTGCCAGTCCTGAAAGTTAACATTTGCTCCTGTTGAGAACATCAGGGAGTGGGCCAGAAGGCTCTACTACATCCCACTTGTTATCTGTAGTCACTTCAGCTACAGTTGGTTTAGCATCATTATCTCTGGGAAGTCCAAACCAGAGGTAAAAGCAAACAAACAAAACCCCCAATGTTTATTTTAGGCCACAGAGATCCTGGAGCCTGGCTCTGGGGACAGCTAGGCTGGGGCCTGGAGTAACTCATCTGAATCATACATTCAATCCTTGTAAGAACAGCTTCTTCGAGGCAAAAAAAGACATACCATCAGCTGTTCACATTTAAAATGTGTAATCTGATGAGTTCCGATATGTGCATACACCTGGTCACACCGCTGCCACGATGGAGGTAATGACACATCCAGCTCTCCTGCAGTAATCTCTCTCGTCTGCCTCCAACCCCAGGACTGCTATCTTTTGTCTCTTTTACAACGGGACAAATCTGATGAAGCCTTGAGAGACAGTCCCTTCCCTCTCTTCAGCTTGACTTCAACACCCTCCTGAATGGTTTCTAGTCTGTGTTCTCCTGACCTCCAAGACATTCTATGCAAACACTCAGACCCTCGTCCTGAATGCACTTCTCATAACATGACCTCTGAGTCAAAGGCCTGGTCCTGCACTATGTGCTTAAGGCTTTTATCCCCATTAGACTGGATCCTCCTTGAAAGCAAGTCTGACGCTTATTAACCTCTTCTTATATTTTTTGTAAAGACGGGACTCACTAGGTTGCCCAGGCTGGTCTCAAACTCCAGGGCTCAAGCACTGCTTCTGCTTCAGCCTCCCAAAGTGCTGAGATTATTAAAGGCAGGTGCCACTGTGCATGGCCTAATTTCTTAACTAACAGAACCTGTACAGGCCCCATTGTGAATTACCTAGTTGGTTGAAAAAAATGCAATCCTTATTGCTAATAGTCCATGTTCTCATAATGAATATAATTACTTCCCAGTGATTATACAGATTGTTTTTGTTTTAAATAATTTATTTATTTTACTTTAGGTGCATACTATATCTGGCATTTCTCCCCATGTTATCCCTCCCCCACCCCCCCATTCTCTCTCCCCTCCCCCCTCCCCCAACTGTTCCGTTTTTTTACTTTATTTTTGCTTCCTGTTAAGTACGCACGATGAGCACAGTCCCCCTTTCAGGTAGGACTCCAGTCCAGCCCAACTCTCCTCTCCTCCCTCTTTCTGAAGCACACTCCACACCAGCAATATTGAGCTGCTAGTTCTCCAGATGCTTTTCCAGGCCTCCATGATGTAACTCGTGCTGGTGCTTCTGGACTGTCCTTTCCACCAGCCTTCCTTGGGCCAGTTCCGTCCTTCAAGCTTTAGTTTAGAAGAGCCCTCTCCTGTCCCTCCAAACCCTCTACTCACCTATGTGGACCCCTGTAGTAGTTACATGAAACCTTGAAGGGCATCCTTTATTTATCTTTCTATCTTCAGCATCTCCTCTATTAACCTGGCACACAGTTGTTTCACACATTTAAAAATAAGCCATTTAAACTAAAAGTCATATGAACAAATACCTTTGTGAACAGGGGAACTGCCATCTAACAATAAAAATTAATCAGTGTCCCAGGTCTTCCTCCAAATCTTCCAACCCAGAAACCTTGGAATCATCCTGAACTCCCCTCTTCTTCTCACACTGCATAACTTCCTCATCAGCAAATAGCTCATGCAAACCTCCCAGGTCTATTCAGAACCTGGCCAGGTCTCCCTGCTCACACCACCTACCTTGCTCCTGGCCAGGCAGCTGCCTCTCTGGCCCCTGCCTCTGGGCCCACCCCTCTGGAGTTTATTTTCTGCAAAGGTTGAGAATAATCCTTTTAAAATGTCAGCTGCACCATGCCACCGCTCCGCTCAAAGCCCTGCAACAGCCCCCTTCCCACCTGGAGTCAAAGTCAAGGTCCTCATAACAGCCTGCAGCCCTCCATGGCCCCCAAGACCCCTATTCCAGTTCTTTTCCCTGGGACTGGGCCACTGCGGCCACCTGGCTTTTACTGTCTTTTGATGCACCAAGCACCTTCCTGCCCTGGTGCCTTCGCTGGGTGTGCTGAGCCTCTGCCTGGGAAGTGCTCCTGGGAGGCTGGCTTTGCTGTTCTCGGGCTCCAGGACTCTGAGCAGTGCCATCTCCTCACACTTGGGGGAGCACCCAACTGACTGTTGTACTTCTCTTTCCCCGTCCTGCTTTTGTTTTCTCTGTAGTACCCCCTGCCACCTGACATAGTGCATACTGATATCTCTCTACCCTTCTTCCCGACAGTCTAAAACAAGCTCCATAGGAGCAGAGAATTGCCTTTCCACCCTACTGCTGTATCCAGTGGAGCCGGCATGTCACAGGTGCTTAACAGTGAACAACAAATGAGTAAACAGAAAAACTCAGAGCACTGGGCCATGTATATATGGGATGGGATCTAAAACACAACCATTAAAAGATCTGAAAACCTACGCAAAGTGAAACCAATCTTGAAAGCGTTGCTTAACATTGACCAAACAAAGATATAACTCTTTGAAAATGATTCAGGGAAGTGAAGAAAGAGACCAAACCTACCTTGAGAGTGTTTACATTTGCTTTGTGATTTACTGGATGGCTTGCCTGGAGTGCTGTTTGGGGGAGGATTTGACAGCTTCTCTTCCATTTTGGCTTCCTTCACATACTGGCACGATTTCCCCAACAGCACGATGCTATTAAGTACTTTCAGGGATATCAACCTAAAAACAGAAAGAAAACAAACCACATCCATTGGAATTCATCTAAATCCCTGTGAGTGCCATATACTATCATGGCTAAGGAGAAGATGTGGGGCATGAGGTGGGGGGAATGGGATGGAGACAGGTCAGGGGTTAGAGGACCTTACGCCAATCTTGAATTTTCTGAGGCTTCTTTGCCACAAAGAAAAAAGTTGGAATTCCTTAGTTCTCTTATAAGAAATTACATCACTTAGAAGTTTTTCCTGGTATTAAATATTTTAACATTTATCCTTTCATTACACAACAAGTACATTTAGCACATGCAGATGAACAAAAAGAAAATAAGAAAATGACATGATTCCACACTCTTTTGATAATCACTGTGACATTTAGTATGCTACCTTTCAGTTGCTTTCTCTGAGTACACCTCTATTTCTACTTTCTTGCTGTATAGAAACAGGGTCTATTTTACAAGGCAGTAGGCAAGTAGAGTCAGGAGGCAGAGCATGGACCCTGGAGTGAAGTGTGTCTGTGTGGAGTCCTGAGTTTGCTGCTTAGAACCTGTGTGAGCCTAGGCAAGTTACTCAACCATCTAATATTGAAAGGAAAGCAGTGAGGCAAGGTGCTTAGAGCAGCGCTTGGCACACAGAAATGGCAAGCAGTTTTGTGACTATTGTTGTTCTTTATATAACAATGTATCATGAATATTTTTTCTGTATCAGTTAATGTTCCTCAGTGACATTGTTTTAAATGGCCTTATAACATTTCACTGTATGGGTTATGAAATAACAAAGCCCCAAACTACTCCTATTTCTGGATAGTTAGATTATTTTCAATATTTTGCTTCTACTAAAAAGTTTCTGATTAAGAAAACACGTTAAATCTCTATTTCCTTAGGATAAATTCCTAGATACTTATAATTACAGAAATAAAATTTCTGGGTCAAAGAATATGAATATTTTAAGGGATTAAATATAAATCTGGAAAAAAATTATGGGAAGCAAAAGCCTCACATTAACCTCAATGCTAGTTTTACAGCCAGTGAATAAGTTGTTTTGTTTTGTTTTCAAGAGACAGAGTCCTGCATTGTCGCCTAGGCTGTGGTGCAGTGGCACGATCATGACCCACTGCAGCCTGGAACTCCTGGGTTTAAGCAATCTCCCACCTCAGCCTCCTGCACAGCTGGGACCACAGGCTTATACTACCACGCCTAGCTAATTTTCTTTTTTGTAGAGATGGGGTCTTGCTATGTTGTCTAGGCTGGTCTCAAACTCTTGGGTTCAAGCACCCACCCCAGCCTCCCAAAGAGCTGGGGCTACAGGCATAAGCCATCATGCCATCTTCTGCTTAGCCCCTCTAGTGCTCTCCCCCTCCCCAGGCCCTCCTCCTCCATGGCTGCTCATGGACTACTGCAGCTGCCTGAACTTGCTGTTCCTCCATCAGGACTGTGTCCCTGTGCCTTTCTGCTGAGCCTACGCTCTTCCTAGGCAGCTGCACAGCTCCCCTCCTTTCTGAAACACCAGCTCACCAGAGAGGCCTAACCTGCCTACCCTCTCTAAGGCGGCTGTGTCTGCCTCTGCCGTTCATCTCCTCACACTGTTATGCTTTTTTTCCTAATGATTCCTACCAACTGTCAATTTAGAGTGATTTGTTTTCCTAGTTGTTGTCTATTTGTTGTCTGGAATTTCAGTCACATCAAGGCAGGGCACTTGTCTGGCTTCTTTTTGGACAAACCCCAGACCAGCCCAGGCCCTGATGCTGAATAGTCGCTCCCTGAGGAGCACTAGACAGAGCAGTAATGGCAGAGGCTGGCAAGTCCTCCCGCCTTAGCTGGCAAGAGTGAGTCTGGAGGGAAAGAGAAGAAGCTCAGTGTGGGGAAAAAACTCAGCATTTTATATTGGGAGGCTCAACTGAATTCTATTTTTTTTTTTTTTAACTGAAGACAGATTCCTTGGTGGAGTTAATTGATAAAGGCATGGACAAGGAGGTTTTGAGAAAGTTTCTGAAGGAGAAGAGAATAATTTAGCAATTACCCTGAGATGAGTGTTAGAGTAGATGAATGAAGTAGAAAGGTAAGTGAGCAGATCTGTCTGGCTGTGCTATCCAAGTGGAGAAGTGAAGCAACATACAGAGGGAGGTGACTCTGGAGGCTGGGGGGGACAGGTGCCCTGAATTCTAAGTAACTCAGATTAAAGCACATCCCCTTTGGTGAACTATGCACAGGCAATTGTAACTAAACAAAGGTTTTCGGATGTAGCATATACATGCTTCACTTCCTGATTATTATGTAAAAAAATATCAGAGTAATTAGATTGTCAAACAACTATTCTCATTGCGATTACTGCAATACCCCTTGGTAAACACAGCACAATGTTAAGAACTTTGAGGGGCAATGTGAGGATCTATATTAGAAAAGTAAGGTCTTAATGTTTTTTAATGTCAAAAAACGGAAAGAGTTACCTTAACATAGTAAACCATTTATGCACTCATTCAAACAAGAAATAGGCAATCCTGTGCCGAGTGATCAGAAACTCATCCTGCTGTGTTTAACACTGAAATTAGCTGCATGACCTACACACAGCTTCGCAGGTCAAGGGCCTGAGCCAGGCACTGCAGGAGCTGGGAAACAGGCTCACGACTCAGGATACTTGGTGGAGAGGTGGGAACCGCAGGCAGTAAGTGACTATTCCCATGCTACTTCAAAAGAAGCTTCCTGAGCATGTGCCAGGTAGTGTGCTAAGCCCTGAGCAGAAAACAATGTGGTGGAAAACACACTAAGAAAAACCATAGAACTGGAACACCATGGATGTCTCTGGAAACCAGACCTTGTCCTAGGGGAACATTAAGCAAATCCACTGCTCAAGTTGTCACTGCTATGCTTACCCTCCACCCTTTTTCATCTGGAGGTATTCAAGTCCGACCCCTCTCAGGCCACCCCTCCCTGAGTGAAGCTCCCGATGCATCCCACCTAAGTGAGGGTGGAACAGGTTTCCTGTTTCATTTTTCAGTAAGTTAATTGAAAGCCAGGTCTGGTTACTTTATCATCATTTCACTTCTTGAGAAAAGTAACAATGGCAAAATCATCATTTTATATTGTTATTTTCTTCATGCCATTTATTTTAATTGAGTTGTTACTTTAGTGTTTGTCTCCCCCAACCAGAATGTAAGCTCATGAGACCAATGAACCTGCAGATGGATTCAGCTGGCCACAGACAGAAAACCTAAACTTGTACATTACCTTTGGGTTTATGTGATGCAGGCTTACAGTGTGCTGAACAATTCACTGTGGCAAATATATTAGAGGGTTAAAGACGTTTCTAAATATGTAAACGTGTCTGCAATGGCACACTTTTATTCATCAAAGAAAATGTGAGTGAAACCTAAGTCTCAAGCAAAAAGGGCTTTAAGATTTTGCTAAAAATTAAAATAAACTCTAAAGTACTATTAATACTACTACCAAATAGCAGTGTAGTTAATCTAACTGAGTTACAAATACACTTGGAGGTATAGCTGTTGAAAGGAAGCTCCTGGCATAGATTTGGAGTAGTATGATTTTTACTTCCATTATATCTTGCATTTATGCTTTACTGTATAACCAAAAACATATTCAAGAATAATCTTACCCAAAATAGAAGAGTATGACACAGGCATAAGACAGGATTCCTTGCACTTTAATTGAGCTTGTTACAACTCTGATGAGCTAGCCAGAAATAAACCAAAACAACAAAAACACACAAACAGAACATACAACCACAGAGTTATTAGTTAATACTTAAAGATTTCTCCATGCTGACTTTAACATTTTAGGCATACATCTCTGGCCTCTGTCTAAAAATCCAAAAAGGCAGATTTGATGATTTGTATCAAAGTCTGCCAGCTTGTAAAACCTTCTGTGGTACATCTGGGTTTGTTCAGGCAAATCTGGGATGCCTGTGGCTAAGGCAACAGTTTGACTCTTGTTGACTCTCTGAGGTCGGCCCTGTATCAAGGTCATGAATGACATATGTACTTACACCTTATAGATATGCAAATCAGCTGATTTTTATATTATTCTTTAAAGTACCAATGATTTCATCTTGCTACATGCGTTCACACCAGAGCCAGAATCATTTGGTGGGCATTTCCTTATTCCTGTTTCTTCCCCTGCTCCTGCCCCCATCCTTTCTTCTTTGATTCTTTTAAGAACCCCCAGTAATTCACAGGGAACACAGAGAAAATGGAACCTTAAAAGTTTTGTATTTAGAAAAATGAAACACTATTAAAAAGTTAAACATTGAAGCATTTCTCTCTTATGGATAGTTACAGTTAAATATCAATTTTCTTACATCTTTCACAGAAATAAAGGAATAACAGCATTATCCTTAGAAGTCTGCTGAATAAATCTGGTAGAATCAGTTAAGGAAAAATTTATGCACATTACAAGTGCAGCTGTCCCCCATATGTTAAAAGAGAAATAGAGAATTAGGGAGAAGTGGCCTTATCCAGTAATGTCAAGTTATCAAATGTCTATTAAGGTATCTTAAATAAACATCATAGTAAATTTTAAAATGCTTTACAATTGGGAGGAGGTGGGGCAATGGACTGTCATATGTTCAATAAACTCTCACTATGAGAAAAGTGAGAATGGAAGCCCTCAACTGTGTCACAGTCTCTAACAGGGAAATGTCTACTGTATAGGCATTTGTGACTAAAGTTAACATGACTGTAGGATTTTGTTCATTAATATGAAAGGCAAACCAATGATCACATTTAAGCCTCAAATAACTTCACTTCTATCTAGCACATTATCAGGTAACTTTTACCCAAAGTCTAACTTCCATGAGACTTTAATACACAATTTCTCTTCCTTGTTTTGGATATAAAATCATTTTAGGAATGTAACACTTAGAAGAAAAAATTGCCATCTTTGTGAGCAAAGTGCTGTGGAAGGAACCAACTATATAACCTCTCTTTCAGCACACTGAAGGTGTTCCAAAAGTGTTTTGTCAATTATTAATCACTCATAAATCTTTTGGTATAACAGCCATAAAAACTCATTTAAAGAATACAAGAAGAAAAAATTTTAAATACTAAATCATAAAAGTTCATACTAACTATGAATTTTCTGACAAGTTACTAGACAAATAAGTCAATTATTATTTGACAAAGCAGGATCATATTTAAATCCAATCATTTTACCAATCCATAAAAAAAAAAAAATCAGCCAATCTAGGTTTATCCTTACACTTGTATGTTTCTAGTTGTAATAAACAAATGGAGAAATATTTAATATTCTATTTTATCAATCTCTTAAGCCTTTAAGAAATAATTTTATTATTTAGAAGCCTCCATTTTTCCAAAATTCTAGGAGTTCCTTTTCCCAAGCAAAAGAAAGCTACATTATTATATAATAAACAAGCCATTAACACATAATTAAGAATGTTTAGGCATGTAGTTATCTGGAAAGTCATACTGAAATTTAAATACCATTAAGCCTATTAATCATCTGTCATCTTAAAAAAAGTCAAGGAAGCTGGTCTAAAATATAGCTGGTATGACCTTCATTTTCTTTACACATTTCTTAGTTGAGCTGCATGAGACTGCAGCTATAGAAGAAAAGTAGATATCCTTTGGCAAAAAAGCCAGTTGCATTTGTTTTTCCTTTTCATTATGTTGTTGTTGTTGTTGTTGCTGTTTTTGAGAAGGAGTCTTGCTCTTGTTGCCTAAGCTGCAGTGCAGTGGTGTGATCTCAGCTCACTGCAACCTCCGTCTCCCAGGTTCAAGTGATTCTCCTACCACAGCCTCCCATGTAGCTGGCATTACAGGTGCCCACTACCACGCCCAGCTAATTTTTGTATTTTTAGTAGAGATGGGGTTTCACCATGTTAGCCAGGCTGGTTCTCGAACTCCTGACCTCAGGTGATCTGTCTGCCTCAGCCTTCAAGTGCTGGAATTATAGGCGTGAGCCACCCCGCCCAGCTGGTTGCATTTGTTTTTATGTTAGAATAGGTAGTCAAGAAGGAACATAATCAAATACAAGTGCAGCCAGCAATTTTTTTTTTGGCCTCAGCCTCCTGAGTAGCTAGGGCTATAGGTCCACGACACCACGCCAGGCTAAATAAATCCTCTTAATTAAATTATTATAGTCTAATGTGGCTAGAAACTATTTGCAAGCCTGTTCTGAGCAATTCATTACATTCAAAGTTGATGACTTGCTGAGGGTTGATTTAGTAAGTTTCAGTAGTATTTTTTTTTTAAATACATATTTCTTGAGTATAAAAGCAGAGATTTTCCTTGCAAAAAGTTTGGACAATTTTTAAAAAGTATTAATTACAATTGATAGAGAATATGTCTTCATTTGGGCATACCATAATTTATTTAACCTATTTCTTTTTTTCCTAAATTTGTATTACAAATGTCACTGAAATGCATACTCTTGGCCATAAATCACTGTGTGTCTTTTATAACTATCTTCTTAGGGTAATTCCTAGAAATGAAATGACTAAAAGCATGATGCTCTCACATTGCCCTGTAGAAATACTGGATTAGGCTATACTTCCACCAATATGTGTTACAGTGACCACATTAATGCCCATGCTCAGATATTTCCATTAAAAAATATTTTTACTAAATGAATAATCAAAAAAGAGTATTCTCATTGTTAGCCATTTACATAAAAGCAGCTTAGCATCACTTATCTATTGGATGGCTCAACAACAGATATTTGGATATATATTACCATAATTAAAAAAAAATTTTTCTTCCAAGTTATTTACCCTTAATTTTTATATCAAGTTCCTTTTGAAACAATCTTATTAATAATCCATTCATGAATATTCTATAATAATGGCTACTTCATTACAACAACTATTAAAAAGTATGCACTTACTAAAACAGCTAGTGGGAGAGGAATAAAGCCCATCCTCCGTGCTACAGAGTCGCTGTAATCAGTATATGCCTGAACAGAGAAACACGCAAAAGATTCAGATTTATGGGATTTAAAAAGCACTTTAAAAGTACTATTCACTTATTACCAGCAAATGTTCTAAATAGGTGGGGCTATGGAGCAAGAACAGAACCTGGGACCTATAAAATGATGTAGAAATCTAAATGTTGACAAGTCTTAAATAAAAAGTTGAATAACTTAAAATGTGGCAAAAATCATACACTATGTAATGTTAAGTTTTTTTATTATTTCTTAATTTGTAAATGTTTAGTGTGGAGAACAGAGATAAGTAGGAAATTTATGTAGCTTTCCTTTAGCCAACATTTCATGCTAAATTAAACATTATTCAGTTAATTTCAGACTATGCCTTTGTTAATTTCAGACTATGCCCTAGATAAATGCTCACATTTTTCTGTCGGCTGCTAACAAGGTCAAAAGCAAGACTGGCTCTATATTCACTGTAGACCTAAAGACAAATAAGAATGAAACATTAAGCAACATAGTACAAATATATCATGTGGCAAGACTTAAGACTTTATAAATAAAAACATTTAATAATTAACCAGAAACAAGTGCTAACAACCAAACAGTCATCTCGGCATAATTTCTCTATTTGTTTTCCTACAGTAAAGGTAGAACCTCAATTCCTCTGAACTGTTAACCTTCATAGATCTTTTAAAGGTTTCTTTTCAAAGAGGACTAAATATCCAATGATTATGATCCTGAGAGTTTAGAATTTGGAAAAGAGTGATTAGTTTAAGTAGTGTAATGTCTATAAAATAATTTTGAAATTTTAAATTAGTTTAAAATATTATTACTGTTTATCTAACCATAATAAAGCCTTCTTAGAAAAATGAATGCCAAAAAAGATATAAAGCTAAGTTAGGGAACATAGTAAATATGAAGGCACTTGTGACTTGTCACTTCCGCTAAAAATTGCACAAGTGTTTCAATCAAGCCTATTAATTTTGACTTCAGATGCTAAAAAATGGTCCTATGAAAAGAGAGTCATTCTGCATTGAGAAAGCTGATAAAGTAAATGGTGAAATTACTTTATCAGTGTTCTACATGAAAGTGCAAAACTGCATTTAAGTGTATTAAAACATTCAAAAACTCATAATCAAATCAGAGCTGTTGCAACTGTATTTTATTTTAAATAATTGCCTTTTGAAATAAAACAAATATTAGAGTGAGACTGTCATAAGTACCACCCAGTACAATCTAGAAAACTGCCAAACTACTATTTATTTTGGGACTAAGGTAGGAATGAGGAATACATTAGGAAACTTTCTTATGTTTTACATGCAAGAAAACTATAGCCACATATCTATTTCTAGAAATTCTCCAGAATACCTGGTTAGAGCATAAAAATTTCTCAAAGTTTCAGCAAACACTTTCACCAGAAAAATGTAAGGCTCTTGTCTTCTAAAACTTAGCAGGAACCTACTTATAATCATGGAAAAATATCGATTTAAAAAAAAATGTTTAAAACCTAGCCAGAAAACAAACAAACAAATAAAAAAAAAAAACAAAAAAAAACCAAAATACCTAGCCAGAGAGAAAAGTTTTGATGGTCTAAGTTTTAAAATAGAAACAATGTGATTTTAAAGTCTTTAAACAGATTATGACAGTGTTAACTGATAAGAATAATTTTGAGTTAGTGACACTGTGACCTCAAATATAGGCTGGTCTATACTTCTACCCCAAGATATGGAATTAGCATTGCCTAATATAAAAGAGAGTACTTTCAGTAGTGTAGTAATTTTTTGAAACTTAAAATTACAATTCTGACTTTATTAACAAACTTCTATCATTCTACAACTTTTTAAAATTAAGCAGCAGAAGTAAACTTTAAACACTGAAGTCCATGTCAAAATACATACATCTGCAGTAATGTCATTAAATTTGGTGATAAAGGCATGTTTTACAATATCCACAGCAATTTCTGATGCAATTACCATACAGACATCTGGAAACAACACCCAGAGATGATCTACAAATAGAAAACAGAAAAACAATAAAATATTTTCAGTAAATGTAATATTTTCAGTAAATGATGAACTAGCATTCAATTATAACCTTTATCAAAACAGCTATACTGTAACAAGTTAAAGGATACTTCATTCAACAAATATTTATGCAGGCCTGGCACTCAATTATAACCTTTATCAAAAGAGCTATACTGTATCAAGTTAAAGGATGCTTCATTCAACAATTATTTATTTAGGCCCAGCGTGGTGGCTCATTCCTGTAATCCCAGCATTTTGGATCACCTGAGGTCAGGAGTTTGAGACCAGCCTGGCCAACATGGCGAAACTCCGTCTCTAGTAAAAATACAAAAATTAGCTGGGCATAGTGGTGTGCACCTGTAGTCCCAGCTACTCAGGAGGCTGAGGTAGGAGAACTGCTTGAATCCAGGAGGTGGAAGTTGCAGTGAGCCAAGATCGCGCCACTGCACTCCAGCCTCGGTGACAGATTGAGACTCCATTTCAAACAACAACAACAACAAACGCAAATATTTATTCAGTACTTTCTATGTGCCAAGCACTGCTTTACATGCAGGTTCTGGTGGTTTAGCAGAGAGCCTCTGCCTTCATGAAGCCTACGTGCTGACATGCTGATGGGATGACTAGACTAAGCAGGTTCCTTAGAAAATTCTTTAATTCCATAGATGCCTCAATGTGACAGAAAATAGCTAGCAAAGATGTGCTGTAGTCAATGGAGCAATCTCCTTCTTTGATCAATACAAATTAAAGATATTGATCAATCTTTTGTTTCACTGTCATACAGATGTTAACCTGTTAAATTTGCTCACCATTATGACATTTATTAAAATGTCTATTCAAATAAGACCTAGTGTTAGATAGATAAGCAGAGTAAATGTAGTTTACAATAATCTACTGTGTATTTCAAAATAGGTAGAAGAATTTGACTGGTTCTAACAAAAAGAAAAGACAAATATTTAAGGTGCTGGATATCCCAAGTACACTGATTTGATCTTCGCAAATTACATGAATGCATTAAATTATCACTTGCACACCCAAACCATGCACATCTATTATGCATCAATAAAAAATTTTCTTTAAAATGCCAATTCGGTACCAGGTACCTGAAAAAACAGACCCACAGACAATCTCCTAAGAACTTGGAAAAGAATGTAAGAGTGGGACACAGCAAGAACAAATAGGGAGAAATGCTGACAAGGACCCATAGCAACACAAGACCCAGGTAGCCAGAGGGTGCAATGGAGACCACATGGCTGGGCTATCGTGGCTGACAGTACGGGGCAGCTTCTGTGAGTCTGGCACTGCATTAGGTTTTGGAAATCAAGGGACCTCTTTCACTAATAAGTTCTGCTACTAACTGCTATATGACCTTGGGCAAGTTTTTTTTTGAATCTACATCACTGGCAAAGGGCAAGTTTCTTAATTAGCTAAATTCCAGCTTCCTCAACCACAAGGTAAAGGATAGTAAGTGCCTACACTTAATTATTATGAGAACTAAATGAGATATAATGGTGCACAACAACAATGTGCTGGCATACAAAATGGTCTAGTACTGTTTATGTTCCTAACGACCCTGAGAACTTAGACCAAGCTTCCATAAATGGCACTTTGTGTGTTTTTTTTAAAGAAATTTCAATAAACCTAAAAAAAGGGGTGAAAATGGTGAATTCATCATTAAAAGCAAGTGCTCCTTTTATCATACTATCTGCCATAATACTAATAAAGGAGGCAAGATAATGTGTTAAAAGTCACAGTATAAATGCAAATAAGACTTCAAATATCCAGCTGTCCAGGAGCCATAAGGACTATTTGTCCTTTGGTTTAACAACTCTGCTTCGGGAATTGCTGATCCTACGTGCACTCCACTGGAACCAGTGACACGGACCCATTCTGCCCTTCATGGACACTGTTAGGTGACTTAGTTATAAAGAAATATACCACCATGCACTAAAGAAATACGGGTATACAAAGAATCTCGCTGTGTGTGTGGAGGAAGAGGCTTTTTGACCACAAGCCAGGGAGACTTTGGATTAGAACTCAAGCTGCTGTCAGATCTTACGGTTTCTCTATGAAAATAACTTTTGAAAATATATCTCCAAGAGCGTATACCTCATTTTGTATGTTTCTGATTTTTCACAGGTACTTAAAAATTACCAATGAATTAAAATAAATTAGTAAGAAATTTAAAAATGCTTATACATAATATTGGGAGTAAATGAAATGCAAACATGGTCTCATCCCTTAAGAATGAAATTCCAACAAAAACATCAGACATTTAAACAAAAATTCTACAAATTACTTGAGATACCTGAGAAACTGATCATTTCCACCCAGCTCACTTCAGCATTATAATTACTCATTTCCCCTATTAGCCTATAAGTCCTACAAATGTCTTATTTTTTTTTTTTCACATTTGTCACAGTGCCTGCCTTTGTGCCTAGAAACTAGCATATGCTCAGTGAATGTCTGCTAACTGAATGGATGATGAAAATTCATGGAATCTTGACAATTTCCTGTCAGCCTGACTTTAGAGATGCACCTAAGCAGCAAAATTTCCACTTTGTTTTATGTTTAATTTATCCCTATTTAAAATGCTAACTGATGGGTAAAAGATAAACATTAGGGAAGAGCAAAGCTTCTTCTGATCAATCCCTAAGATGAAAATGATCTTTTTGGATTTAGGTAACTAAAGCACACTAAGGTTAAAAACAGAGAGGCTCAGAGCTGCCAGGTACAGCAGAGTATACTCACCTACTGAGTATACAGCAACAGAGCCAATGTGAGTTTAAGGGAAACAACAGCATCCCACCACACCACAGAAAACATACCCAATCTATTCTACTGAAACAGTACAGTCATGTGTTGCTCAGCAACAGGATACATTCTGAGAAATGTGTTGCTAGGGAATTCTGTCATTGTGTGAACATCGTAGAAGGTACTTACACAAACCTAGATGGTATAACTACACAGACTATATGGTATAAACTATTGCGCCTAGGCTACAAACCTGTACAACATGTTGCATACTGGATACTGTAGGCAACTGTAACACAATGGTAAGTGTATCTAAGCATGTCTTAACACAGAAAAGGACACTAGGAAATTAGGTGACAGGAATTTTTCAGGTCCATTAGAATTTTATGGGACCACCGTTGTGTATGTGCTCTGTTGTTGACTGAAAGGTCATTATGCGGCAGATGATTGTTTCTCCAATACCCAAACAGTAAAATAGCCAAAGTCTTTTGAAGTTTTCTGCAATATTCATTTTATTCCAGGTAAAGGAATGATTTTGGCTTAGAAGTAAAATTATAAGACACTGTTTTGTTAGGAGTGAATTACCTGGATTCCAAGAAAACTGTTCCATGTTTCTTAGACACACTATCAGTAAAAGCACATAATTTGTGAACCGTTCCTTAATATCTACAAGAAAAAAAAATCAACATATAAGTACTATAGTGTATATAAACAACATAATAAAGCACATATATAAAACAATTCTTTTAGCCACAACATGATGAAATTATTAGATGTATAAATGTCTATAAAATATACAACTTTATATATATATGTATATATATATGTGTATATATATATAGGTGGGTGCTACCTTGGTAAGCCATTGACTTCTTTTGCCAACATAATTCTAGTATGGAAATTCCAGTTTTCTACAAACTTCAAAAAGTATTCAAACCATCAAACTGCTCAGACTGGGTCATTAGATTCCTCCAATGGTCTTTGGAGACATATGACAACTGTTTCCATTTTACAGAAGAAGAAAAGAGAAGCAAAGAGTAAAATACAACACTCTGGGTAACAAAACCCCTGTATAAAATCCCAGACTATTTCCAATCTGGTAAATAATAAGTACATAATTACTGAACTGATGAGTCCTTTAGCTGAGAGAATCCTGCTACTACAGCAGCATTTCTTAGGGTGTATGTAGAACTTGAGGGAAAATAACCCCAAATTGGGCTTCATAGTATTTCCCATAAACTAATAACTATGTGCTGACATTAGGTGGAATGAATTTAATAAAAGCAAATCATTGAATTCCTGCTAAAGGCTAGTGTACACATTTCACTTTTTAAGTTGTTAACTTTCTCACAGTCTAAGATACTGTGTAATCAAGAAAGGGGGCACAATAAATCTGTCTGCAGTAAGAGTGGCACATCCATGTATGTGTGTCTATGTAATGGAGGGGCTGTGACTAGAAACAATCACTCATATAACAACCCATCTCAAAAGCTTTTTTACACTCTGCTGTCATTTCCCTTCTTTCCCACTACCTTAGTAATTACTTCAAGTCTCACCCATATCATTCAGCCATGGTGCACCTCCTATAAGTGCTCTGAATTTCAATTGCATCCTGATGTATTTCATGGGACCTTCTTTGCTTCTCTTTTTACTTCCACCTTTCCCCATTATTCTCTAGCAACATGATATTAACTTTTATTCCACGGCAAAACCTCCTTTTCTATAAGTGAGTTGGCCTTTATTCTCTGTACTTTCCCAACATCTTTAAGCTCTTCCAGGCAGCTGCTGATACCTTCTTTTCCAGGGTAGCTCAGCTCCTTATTACTGATGGGTTTGAGCTGTGTCTTCACTCCCTCAAAGCCCAGTGGGCACTGCTTACTTCTTATTTACAAAGCTGAAGCACCATTCATTATGCAGTACTGTGTTTTGGAGCATGAGCTCAGGGCACAGTGAGTCTCAAGGTGCCAAGCACAGAGATGCCTCCTTAGGAGGCCGGGCACATCTGGAGCAAGTCCATATGAAGTTTTCAGGTGCACCTGTTTTGACTCATTCTAGATCACATGTTTAATTTATTCTGTGACTTCAAAAGAGGATACAGGTTAAAGGAAGTAAGAAAAGTCTGCCCTAGAGTAAGTTCCTTCAAAGTCTGACACAAGATATATTATTTGTTACTACAGTTAACTGTGCATCTTAATTCATGGGGTATAAATTTGCCAGTAATTGGAATTCTGTAGAATTATTCACAAAGCTATACCTGTATGTGTGCTAAGTCCTTTCCCATTTCCATAAATGAATTTAACAAATAAATGCATTTATTTTTTGATGCTTCCCAAACATGAATATATAATATGGACTTGCTTCATTACAGAATTATCTGAAAATAAATGGCCTTGAGAAATTTAAAACACTATTTGAAATGAGCCAAAGTAACTTTTTTTGTAAACTCTAATATAACAAAGCAAAACCAATGTAGAATTTAAATTGATCATATTTGGTTTTTGGACACATGGCAGCTCCAAGTACAGGGAAAATCTGAAATCACTTCATTTCTAAGGATACTGATGAAAGGAGAAAAACCTATCTTATTAAGGGTATATTTATGGATAAACATATTTATTTTATTTTTTATTATTTTGAGACAAGAGTCTTGATCTGTCTCACAGGCTGGAGTGCAGTGGTGCAATCTCGGCTCACTGAAACCTCTACCTCCCGGTTCAAGTGAGTCTCCTGCCTCAGCCTCTGGAGTAGCTGGGATTACAGGGATGCACCACCATGCCGGCTAATTTTTGTATTTTTAGTAGAGACAGTGTTTCACCATGTTGGCCAGGCTGGTCTCTTTGGGAGTTCAGTCAGGGTGGTGGCAAACATATTAAAAAAAAAAAAAAATTAGAGTTAGCTTTAAGGAATAATCACAAACCTTCTTGGAAGGCTGAGAGGTTTTTGCATAGTTTCAGTAGAAGTTTTGGCTGAAGGCAGCCTAAATCCCCTTTACATTTAGTTAATAAGAAAAGCAAATAGCTAGGGTATGTGGGGGAGTTTATCTGAATAACTTGTTTATTCACATAGTCTTAAAACTAACCCTTGAGCTGGATGGTCCTCTTGCAGGTAGGTCGACCAGGGAGATTATCCTATAATGGTGTTTGCTTTGGGCTTGGAATCTGGCCTTTAATCTTTTCCCACAAGTGTGTTGACTTAGAGCCTCTGTTATCAAATCTATACTGAATAAATGTGGAGAGAGCAAAGTAGTGTCGTGTAGCTGCGATCTCTCTGTGAGTGGCTCACGGCCCCCTAGCCCATTTGTTCACTGGAAATTTGTGTCTGAGTGTATTTATTCATCTGTTGGGCAGCTGAGGTCTGTGGGAAAGACCCTGGCAGTCTCAAACTCCTGATCTCAGGTGATCTGCCTGCCTTGGCCTCCCAAAGTGCTGGGATTACAGGTGTGAGAGACTAAACCTGGCCCAAAACAGATCTTAGAAAAGCGGACTATTTCAAAATATGATAGAGATTAATAAAAATTGATAAACATGGTAAATAAATACAATTTTGTAAGATGAAAGATGTGAAGGATGGTAAGCTTAAAGATTAAAAAGTGATCCCATAAAAATAACTATATCTTTATTTGATAAGATAAAGATATAAAACTATAACTATAAAAATGAGGCTGTTATGTGAAGATGTTTTAAAAAGTTTTATTCTTACACTTTCACAACTTTTATATTTAAATGTTTTATATAGACATTATAAAATCAAGATTTGACTTTTAAAATTTGAGCTAAAAAATATCCAAATTTTAAGCTTCTCCAAAATAAGACACAAAAAGAAACAAAAGTCTGATATTGACAATCTAACATACATTAAATAATGCAATCAGCAACATATTTATACCATATCTCATCTTTAGAATAGTCAGGGTTCTGATTAAAATTGAACTGTTACATTGATAAAAAAATTAAAATTTCTAAGAAAATGGGAATGTTTTCTCCTAACCCTTTATTAAGAAGCTTAAAAACACTGGTATTAATGCTTTTAAAATGTTTCTGATATTCAGATTATTAAGTTTTTTCCTTGCTATATTACCATTAAAAGGGATATACTTTAACATATTTGCAGTCACATTTTAAATATAAAATGAGTGACTATTTCCAACAAACATCCACATTTATTGCAGGTATGCCGGCTTCTAAGAGTGTTAAGTGAGCAAGAAGCTTACTTCAGATAACTCAACTCCTGAAGGACCTTTCTAAATGCACAGTTCACATTACCAATGGGTAAAAAACTACCTAAAATTCTTCATCTCAAGAATGCAAACCAGAAAGGCTGGGGTTCGACGCTCAGCTGGTGCTTATGTTAAAATGAAGTGAAGAAAAGGATAAGTTGTTAAAAGTCTGGTTTTATTAACTACATTACTTTTCACATTGCCTCAGGCAATTCCTCTAAAGAAAATATACAGTGAGCTACCACTGAAAGGGGTAAAATTACTCTCAGATTTCTCCGTGAAGTCTTCCATATTAAACCAGCATGAAGGACTGAACCTTATACTACGTTTCTGGGAACTCAACTTCTAATGGAGAAAAAATTACTTGGAAAATTCATAAGAAAAAAAATAGGCAATATGAGTATCCCTGCTGACTGGCTCTCATTAAGTAGCTACTACTAAAGCATATGAAGGAGGCAACAAATTGATATCAAGAGTGAAAAGCAGCTCTTGGTGACTCCTGATCTTTCCCTCTTATTAGCTGAATGTTATGTGCAATGTTAGCAAGATTGCCTAGATTTTTTTTTCTTACTTGGGAAGGGTTTTAAAATCTACCTTAGGGTAAAATTAATTTCTTATAATACTCTTAAAGGATACAATGCAGACCACCTTGCATTGTAACATGAGCTATTCTGCTTACAGCAATAAGTAATACTTTCTTTGGTGCTAAGTACTAACCATTTTAAGCCAAAATAAAGTCCTGAATTTCTTGTGAACTGATATGCATACTTGATCATATCATTTTTTTTTTTTGCAGTGTTTTCTAAAAATTCAACAATTGAATCCCTAACTTTCTAAGCTAAGAGGCTGGAATTCTGGAGGACACATTTATAGAAATGAAAAGGGGTATTAACTACATTAACATGCCGGCCATCATGTTAAAAACCATTTACAATTTCCTCCTCATAATTCTGAGGCTTTTATACACAAGGATTGAAAACTCTTAAAACTTAAGATCTGCATGTCTAGTTTAAGGCTCTATAAAGAGCACTTACCCAAAGGAGACCACTAATATGAATTAATTAAAAAAAAAAAACCACGGTTTCTACAACAAATGAAATTGTTACAGTTTAATCAATTTACTCTATAGTTAACTACTGAAACAAAGTATTCTATAATTTAGTCCCTTCCCTCCTTCCTCTTTCATTTCAACTTTAGGACACTTGGCAGTCTGCACTTGAAAGGTGAGAAACATTAATAAGCAGCAAGAATACGAACTGCCCTCAGAGTTTTGAGATTCAGGTCCAGCATGGCCTCATAGAATCATCTAGGCTTTATATTCAAGTTTTCCATTTGTCCATTTGTTCTTTTGTTCCTTGCTAGTTTTCAAATCTTCTATAATTTGTTTGTTTTTAATATATTCATATGTCATTATTTTCCTTGTCTAATATACAGGTAAAAATTACGTACAGTGAAATGCACAGATCTTAAGTATACAATGCGATGAGTTCTGATCAATATATAATTTGTGACACCAAGACCTTAATTAAAATATAGAAGTTCCATCATCCAGAAAGCTCTTTTGAATCCCACTGTAAATCCACATCCCCAATAAACAACTTCTCTTACTTCTGTCATTATAAATGAATTTTGTCTGATCATAAACCTCAAGTAAATGAAATCATACATTATGTGCATTTTTGTTTCTGGCTTTTCTGCTAAACATAATGCTTTTGAGATCTACATAGTTGAATATATTAGGAATTCATTCTTTTATCTTTAATTGCTGAGCGGTATTCTATGGTATGGATATCCAATTTGCTTATTTTCCTAATGATAGATATTTGGGTTGTTTCCAGTTTTTGGCTAGTATGAACAAAGCTGCCATAATAATTCTTGCACAAGTTCTACTGAGAAAATATGTTCTCAGAGCTGAAATATAGGGCAGGTGAACAGTTAACTGTATAAGAAATGGCTAACAACTTTTCCAGAGCAGTTGTAATACTTTACACACACACCATCGATGCATGAGAAAGCCAGTTACTCCATATCCTCACTAACTTGTGGCACTATGAGGCTACACAAGCAGTCATTCTGGAGGGGGTGCAGTGCCATCTCATTATGGTTTTACTTTGTATTTCTCCAATGGTATTTTCCCTAATAATGCTGAACAGCTTTTCATGAGCTTATTGGACATTTATAGATTTTTCTTTTGTGAAATGTCTATTCAAGTCTTTTCCCCATTTTAAAACTGGATTGTCCTTTCATTATTGATTGGTAGAATTTGTTATATATTCAGAAAAAAAAAATCCCTTGTCAGATATACGCACCTCAAATCTTTTCTCTTAGTACTGTGGATTGCCTTTTCACTTTTTAAATTTTATGAGCACACATTTTAATTTTGAAGAAGTCCCATTTCTCTCTTTTGTTTTACAGTTAGCACTTTTTGGGTGGTCTCTAAAAATGTTTGCCTAGACCAAGACTGTGAATATATTATCTTGGATTTTGTTCTAGCAGTTTTAGAATTTTAGCATTTATGTTTAGGGCTGGGAACCACTATGAATTAATTTTCTTGGCAGGGGAGGATCCAAAGTTCTTTTTTTTAACCTTTACTCAACTGTTCCAGCATTACTTGTTGAAAAACTCTTCTCACTAAATTTTAATTTGTTTTAGAAAACATCTTTTTTTATTGAAATGTTATTTTTGTAAGCATGTAATATTTTTATTAAAACTTCTCAGTTTTAATTTTGAATATGGTGAATAGCGAGAGACATAATCCATATAAACAAACTCCTTTGAGATCATCACTACTTTCTTTTCTTTTATTTTTTTTTAGACGGAATTTCGCTCTTGTCACCGGCTGGAGTGACAAGAGCAAAATTCTTATCACTATGGTGCAATCTCGGCTCACTGCAACCTCTGCCTCCCAGGTTCAAGCAATTCTCCTGCCTGTCTCCCGAGTAGCTGGGATCACAGGCGCCCACCACCACGCCTGGCTAATTTTGGTATTTTTAGTACAGAAGAGGTTTTACCATGTTGGCCAGGCTGGTCTCGAACTCCTGACTCAGGTGATCCACCTGCCTCGGCCTCCCGAAGTGCTGAGATTACATGTGTGAGCCACCACACCCAGCTGATCATCATACTTTTTAAAGCGTGCAAAAGGGTCCCAAGACCAAAAAGTCTGACAAGTGCTGCTCTGGATGAGCTATGTGTGCTCTATCTATGACCAACCTGCATACCTCCCCTGTGACACACCTCGCCTTCCTCAAGGATGTCACCAAGCATTCTTTATGGGTCCTCTGTATCCTACATCTGTCTAAATTCATGCTAAAACACCACCATTTTTTTATGACTAGTGCAACTGTCACCATGGCAGAAGAGATAGTGTCTTCATATTCTTGTTGAAAACACTTTTGACTTGGAGCACACCCTGGCAGATCCTCTGGGACTGTTCTTGAGGGCTCCATGATCCACCACACTTC
Source organism: Ateles fusciceps (assembly GCA_036589455.1). Lineage (NCBI taxonomy): Eukaryota > Metazoa > Chordata > Mammalia > Primates > Atelidae > Ateles > Ateles fusciceps. The sequence goes on from JAZHEH010000051.1 coordinate 350,892, forward strand.
ACTGCTCTGGCTTTCAAAACTGTGTAAGACAGCAACTCCAGGCACAAATTTTGTGCCTTCACACTTCGTAGGATTAGAACAAAGGCAGTAAACTGTAGCTAAAAAGCTAAGGATCTAGAGACAATCTTAGATTTACAGTCATAATTCTCCTAGAAGCTATGTGATTGTGGGGGAAGTCAAATTATTTCCTTGTGCTTCAGTTTTCATATCTATAAAATGAATAATACCACCCATTTTCAGAGAAATTTCTAGATTATTAAGAAGCTTCTCGAAGTATGGTATCGTGCGACACGAATGTTTCTCATTTTTATCTCAAACATCTTGTGATTACAGTAACCAAAGATGATAATAAAACCTAGTAAAGACATTGATAACATAAGAGATGGTAGATTTTAAGTTGAAGAAAGAGTGGCCCAGAGAAAATATGCCATTAGGATTTTGGAATGAACTGCAAAATAATACTGTACAGGACTGCAAGTAGAATCTAAGTGTACATACCGCTATTTGACATTTGAAAGAGATTGTTCTTTTCAAACTTCTTGAAAACACTTCCTTTAATTTCAACAAACTGAAACAGTAAACAGAAATACCATCTTTATCATTATAACAGTTTAAAAACTGGACTTGTTACCTATAAAACTTCCAGGAGAATAACATATAGAACAAAGAATTTTATCCCACCCAGAATATTGCAGCTGAAATGCCCATATAACTTCAAAAATATAAAATAAATCTCATACTTACATTATTAGACATCATGATAGTAAGCAAAGACTTGTTGTGTGAGTTAAAAGCTACATTGAGAGTTGTTGCTTGAACCATTATAAGAATTGCATGCAAAACTAATAGAAGGTCAAGGAAAAACTTAAATTTGCCTTCATATTATTACCGATAAACTATAACATTTTGAAAGTGAATAAAAGAGAAAGAAAACGATGTTTTCTAAATAAACTTACGTAAGTATTTTGTTATCTTAATAATTTCCCTATTAGCTATAGTTGATATAAATTTGACAGGATATGTGTAATCCACATGAAACAAACCAAAGTAGAAAGTACCTCTATGCATTCATTTATTTAGACCATGAATCCTTTGGAACAGGGTTTTTTTGTTCTTTCTGTATCTCTGGCACTTGGCACAGTGCTCAGGAAATAGGCCCTCAAAAAAGTTTCTTAAGTTAATGGAATAAATTAGGGTAAATACTGAAAAAAGAGACTTAGAAATACACATTCTGAATTAAGACAATATGCATTCTAAAAAAGAAAGCACAAAATAAAAGTCTGGAAGTGATTTTCTTCCCTAGTTCTTTGGAAAATGTAGAATGTAAGGCAGTAAGCAACATCTGATAATTAAAATGTCACTCTTACAGAGACAGGAATTTAAGGCAGTAAGAAATATCTGATAATTAAGATTCTTCTTCATATGTCATTTTGAAGATATCCATAACTGCAGAATTCTATTTATATTACATACAGCATAGTTAATTTATATCTAAGAGTGGTAACGGCTTTACTCCATTAACACTGGAACAAGCTTTTACCCTCACAGGCATCTTCCCACTTGGTTCTTTAACTTTCCAAGTATTAACCCAATTTCTTTCAAATGTTACTCTTTTACAGGTAGGAAAAAAAAATGTGGCACATTCTTGTGAATGAGTCCTGACTTCACATGGAACTTAAGAGCAGAAATGTGTGTATAAATATGCATGAGTACACACAAACATTTACACTGCTTATATAGTAAAGCATTTACTCTCCAATAGAAAAGCTTTAAGCCAGGGATAAATACACAAACACACAAAACCAGCAAAACTCCTCCCAACCAATTTCACATTTTACTTTTAGATAAATTCTATGCATTTTAACCCCAAGGTTATAAAAAGAATTCCCAGATTTAAAGATAACTTCAAGAAAAATTCTAGTAAGTATGAAAAAGTTATATAGATCTATGTAAATGTAAGGCATGTATAAAAATATACTTTTTTATTATAAAATTCTGCCTTATAATCAGTTACAATGAAAATAGAACTGTTTTCCAGCAGTTCAAAGAGTAATGCATACATGAGGCTCCTTAAATTAATTACAATTATTATGACAATGAATTTATCAAAAGAATGCAAATGTTTCTCATTAATCTTCAGGATAAACACATTATCTATATATCTTTAAACCTATGAAATGGCTAACCAAATAAAATAAGGTAGACTATGCATTAACTGCTGGAATTTCCAGCAAGTCTATAAGGATACAGACATAGAGAACAGCCATGAAAAAGTGAGGAATCACCCCAATGTGGGCTCTTTTTCTTTCTTTAGGCTCTGTTGCTGTCCAATAGAGAGCATCTAATATATCTTGTCCAAATGATGAAAAAGACGATCAGCTACCTAAAAAACAAATATTGGTAAGATGTTTCTTAATATTCCATTTGAATATGTAACTAAAATTGAGATACAGCTCAAATCCTGGAGAGATGATGTTTTAAATCCTAGTTGAAGGCAACCTAAAGAGTGAGGATCTTTGTTTACTATTCATTCACATTTCTTTTTTTTTTGGAGACAGAGTCTTGTTCTGTTGTCAGGCGCCAGGCTGGAGTGCAGTGGCGTGATCTTGGCTCACTGCAACCTCCGCCTCCCGGGTTCAAGCAATTCTCCTGCCTCAGCCTCCGGAGTAGCTGGGACTACAGGCGCACGCCACCATGCCCAGCTAATTTTTGTATTTTTAGTAGAGACGGGGTTTCACCATGTTGGCTAGGATAGTTCTGATCTCTTGACCTTGTGATCCACTGGCCTTGGCCTCCCAAAGTGCTGGGATTACAGGCGTGAGCCACTGTGCCTGGCCACATTTCTTTATTCTTTAACAAATAGTAACTGCTCAAATATAATTTGAATTAGAATGTCTAGTTAGCGATGTTGGTAACAAAGAAAGTCTTAAATAGTGGCAAAAATAGGGGTGGGCAAAAATAAAAGGAATCAAAATCGTGGTTACTCTGGTTTTAGAACTTTAAATTCAAACTCAGGATTCAAACTTAGGACAAATATATGATTTGACCTACTCATGTCTAATATTTGTAAACAATGGTAACTGTATTTTTTTTTTGAGGTTTATTACATGGAATAAAACATGCAGATTTACTTCCTAACCACATTTTCAGGTATCAATCTCCTTAAATACAGTATAACAAGTAAAAAGTGACACATAAAAGAGAGAAAAAGAGGGGGATGACATTCACGATTCAGTCTGAATGCCACATCCTACAGAGGCTTTTCCCAGACCATCCAATCTCTTGTGGCTTCTATGGTCTCTACTGCCTTAGTCTGTTCTTTTTCATTATATGATTTATCATTTCTTAATATCTCCTTGTTTATTGCCTAGCTCTCATCTGTAGAATATAAGCTCCATGAGAATAGGCTGGTTCACCTGTGAGTCTTCAGGGTCTAAGATGTTTGGTATGCAGGAAGTGTCTACTAAAGATCTGCAGAATGAATAACAGCTACCATTTAGGGAGCTCCTACCATAGGCCTGATATTGTGCTAAATCCTTTCTATGTGGCATCTATTTAATCCTCATAATCTCCTCATATCCCCACTTTACAGATAAGAAATTGAGGATTAGAGATATTCAGCCACAGTAACTGTGTCCAGGATAACTAGTTAATAAAGGAAGGAGCTAGGATTTGGTCAGAGTGGTTTGCCTCTAGACTAGAGCCTGGATTCCTAACCATTATGTTTAAGTCACATCATCAATTACAGTCTACAATGTGAATATGTATATAAATCATTTTAATCAGCAATTCATAGATCCTGCCTTCTTGGCCTATTTTTCTAGTGACAATAATAATACTAGCTTGACAGGGCTTTGTAAGACGGGGCAGGGAGAAGCCCTCGCACTCTCCAATCTCCTAAGATGGAAAGCCTACGAAGGAGAGACTAGTAGGACAGCGGTGCAAAGAGCAAGGCAGAAAGCAAGAGGGGAACAGGGAATGAGGCATAGGGTCTTTCTATGAGAAGGAAGGGAGAACAAGATGAGCTATTCTGTTTCAGAAGAGCTTTGTCCCCATCCACCCCTAGGCAACGTACTTGGTGGGGCAAAGCAAGTGTATGGGCAGCGAGCCCAGACTCAGGAAGCTGGTTTTAAAACATCTTCGTCTTTAATTTAGGAGTTACTCAGACGGCTAGAGCTCCATGGCTTCTGTGAAGAGATGGAGAGCCCTTGTCTACCACAGCAATGCAGCTTCAGAGTAGACAGGCCAGCAGCCCCCACCCCATCTGTCCTCTCACTAGGAGAAATCTCTTCATGCCTAATTAAAAAGATAAATAGACCTTATTTGTATCCTTCCCAAAATAAAATAGAAAAATGCAATTTGAATTTCTTTCTTTTTTTTTTAAGATGAAGTCTTGCTCTGTTACCGAGGCTGGAGTGCAGTGGGGCAATTTTGGCTTACTATAACCTCCTCCTCCAGGATTCATGCGATTCTCCTGCCTCATCCTCCTGAGTAGCTGGGATTATAGGCACACACCACCACACCTGGCTAATTTTTGTATTTTTAGTAGAGATGGGATTTCACCATATTGGCTAGTCTAGTCTTGAACTCCTGACCTCAGGTGATCTGCCTCCTTCAGCCTCCCAAAGTGCTGGGATTACAGGGGTAAGCCACCGTGCCTGGCTTGCAATTTGAATTTCAAAATTTATTATATAACTTAGGGTAGCTTACTGTTTAAAAAAACTTATGAATATTTGGCTTATAAAGCAAAGCATTTTTTTTTTTTTTTGGTAAAGTGAATGTATATCAGCTCAACTTATTTTCTGTATAAATGCAGATTTTCATAGGCTGAATGCTTTAAAGAGAGATATATTGTACTAAAAACGTTAAGTACTCACAAAAATTGGGAACTTATGCTTGTCTGCTCTATGTAAAGATTTCAAAGCAATTTAAAATGTGTATTTGTTATAGCAACCATATAAATAATCATAACATTTTACTTCACAATCTTTAAAGTTCTAGCATGGGTTTCTAATGAATTTATGAAACTAATTTCCTAGCACTTGACAATTTGCATACTCAACGGTTACTGGTTCTAAAATGTCTGGGCAGCAAGAATCTTTCCAGCCTACATGAGGACATGTCATGCTTTCAGGCTTGCCAACCGAGGTGTACCCTGGACCAGCAGCTTGAGCCCTACCCTCCTTAGAGATGCGGATTCTCCAGACCCAGCTCAGATCTCCTAAATTAGAATCCATGTTTAGCAACAGCCCCCAGGTGATGGTAGCACAGTAAAGGCCAGAAGCGCCGTAACTAAATTTAGTAGACCTTTTTTGACTCTCAGGTACCTTCAGAATTGGAAGACTTGAAGATGAGTGCCCTGGTCAGGCCAGAGCAGGGTAAGTGAGGTCCTTACCTCTAGCATGTTGTAGATGATGTAGAGCTTGATGACAGACTGCCCCCTTATCAGGTGGTACATCATGGAGTAGTCAACATAGTGCATCATAAAATAGCAGATTACCAAAATGACACCCTTCAATATGTCACACACCTGGGCAGGCTGAAGCAAACGCCTGTCCCTGAAACATACAAGAAGTAATAAAAATATGAGTTTTACTTTGTATGTTCTCACAAAAACAATCATCTTTATTGGATATACACTGGCATACAAAGGTAAAAATGAGAATTACGTTGATCTTTTAAAAACTTCAAAAAAGGGAAGTTAAACTAAATAACTACTCAACTGTGTAAAATTTTCTGTCCAAGTACAGAATACAAAGATTTTAAGTGAGAATTACTATTAGAAGTTGGCAATCTTAACAAATGAACATGGAGGGAGGATATCTACCAATAGAGTACTTTCGAGCAACAGATTTCCACCCTTACGGCATAAGCCTTTAACCTAATCATGAATCTCTGCATGCTGCCTGCTGGATCAGCCCTTTTCACACAATGTTACATTCTATGCATACTGCTCTGCAGCTTGTACTTTATTTAACAGCATAATATTCCATATAAGTTCATCAGAAGCTCATATTTTTAAGAGCATAGTGTTCCACTATGTGGATGAACCATAGTTTATTTAACGTACCCCTAACAGATTTCTAGTCTTTTGCAATTATAAGCCACAATGCAATGTACATGCCATGTCTCATATATGAAAGTATATCTGTAGGACAAAATCCTGAAATTGGAATTTCAAGATTATATTCACTTGAAATTTTGATAGAAACAGCTGAACTGCCCTCTGCACAGGGTGCGGTTTATAACTCAACTAGCAATGTCATGACAAAACCTGTAGCCCAGGGCATTGATACAGTGTTTGACCAACTTTTGGATCTTTGCCAGTCTCATTGGTGAAAAATGGTACACAGTATAGATTCAACATTAATTTCTATCGTTAGGAAACTAAACATCTTTCCACATATTTAACAGTTATTTACATTTCACGTGAACACTCCCTTCCTATCTTTTTTGTACTGGTTTATAGGACAGTTTTTGTATTACACATGTTAGTCCTCCGTGACTTCAGTTGAAATATTTTGTTTATAACTAATATGAGCAGAAGAATCACTCCTTACTTCTGAGGTTAGAGTATAAGGAGCTAAACCTAAATTGTGAAAGGAACCATCTTAACAAGATAGTGCAAAAAATAAATTAGAAAAAAAGAAATTTAAGATTTAAAATTCATGTGACAAGAATGGGAAAGATATGTTCTCTTTGCCTGTCGTAGGCTGATTCCTCAGGACAGAAAATGCTGTCTCTTGTTTTGGCAGCTTTTATGCATAGTGCGATCAATACAACAGCCCGAGTATTTTCTTTAGGAGCTGCAGAATCTTCATTTCTACCAGTTGTGACAATGTTCTAAGCAACAATACAGGGGGGTGGGCTCATTTTCTAACTGGCCACTGGCCGTCTGAGCCACCTATGTATTTGATATTCCTTGGCTACATATTCTCCAGAGTTCTTTCCTAATGCTTTTCCTCCAGTGATCTTTGCAGAGTTTAACAAGGAATTTGTAAGTCTTCCCAACTGTTACCTGAGACATTATTTTATAAGGTCACAATGATGCCACACCAATTCTGTGAGCAGTTGTTACAGAACCTCATTCTTGTTTTCTACAATGTGCACTGTACAATGTTTTCAGCTAGATATGAATTTGGCTGATCTGTTTACAGACAGAATCTAAGATATTGCAGAAGTTCTGAAACAGGCAAATTCTGTGAAGACTGTTGAGAGAGGGCTGAAGGTGGCTGGAAATATATTGGACTAGACCAATGAGCCTAAATGAGGGGGAGGTCAGAATTTGTCTAAGTTAGATCACATGACTTAAGATGGGTATAAAAAGACAAGTAAAATTATTCTTAGCAGTTGAAGTTAGGGTTTTGGGAAAAATCTGCATCAGGGACAAAGTTCATCGATCTCTATCATTATTTCTCTTTCATCATGACTTTCTTTTATCCAGTGCTGTTCCTCTCTCCCCACAGAGAGAGACCTTTTTCTCCCCAGGGAACAAAGAATGCCCTTCATCTCCTAACTCCCAACCAACCAGCCTACAGCACAGATCTCTGCAAAGGGCTACTTGAATATCAAGGTAATTTCCTGCCCCCATCCCTACAAGACTGAAGATGGAAGACCTATTATATCTGCCAAGAATTGGATCTTGGTCACTAAAACATATTTCTCATTCAAACATTGTGAACACTTGTGAGCTCCTGGCCTTGGTGTGACTGTCTCTACTTGGGTGGCAGGGAACAATCGGTAAGCCGTGAGCCACCAGCCCCCACTCAGAAGTGTGGCACAGCTCAGCATATAATCAAAGTCACACATTATCAATAGTCATGAGCTTTTGTGTTTAAAAACTGTAAGTTATATTTATGAATTAAATAAAATGATAGGAACTAAAAGTAAGGTAGTATTAATTTATATTAATTACCAAAATTAATTTTGATAATCAATTAAAGTAGAAAACTATATTTAGAGCTTTTGGTACTAGATGGCATTTACTTAGTTGAGTGATCTCAGTCAAAACAATTTTATTTAAGAAACAAAGGCTTTTAAGTATATATCTAATTGTGTTTCTTTACATATATATTTCAAACCAAAGAACAATGTGTTAGTATATCAATGAAGGAACAGTATATTTAATACAAGCCATAGTTAGAAATTAGATCTATCAAACATTGGAAAGTCATATCCCAAAATAATATGCAACAATTTTTGAACCAAGCTGATAAGTTAACAAAGAAAAGTTGTAGAAACACCTAATGCTACAATTCAGTTACTATGTGGCAGTTCCAGACACTCCACATATATTCCTTTTCGTGTTCACAATAATCCCATTTGATCATCTCACTTTTACAAATGAGCCAAGGGACACAGTCAAGAACATGCCTGTGGTTGTACAGACTAAGTTCCCACATGGTGCAGCAGGGATAGAAACCTGGCAATCTGGCTCCAGAAAGCATGCTCTTCAGAACCATCTGCATTCTAGACTTTTTAAAACAGAACTTCTAAACTTACAGGAATCAACATCTCAGAACCTATTATCTTTCCATAAAATTTAATACTGCATAGTTTATCACTGTACTGTGATCTCTTCTGAAAAAAATGCTGCATAAAAAAACAAACCTATCTATCATTTGGTCTTTATTTCTAAATACGAATGCCAAAAAAAAAAAACCCCAAAAAACCAGACTATATATGTATATGATATACACATATTGAATTCACTGCTTTCTGTGCACCCCCTGCTCTGCTGAAAATGTTCCATTGCTAACATCGTATTTGGTTGCTGCAGGGATGACTGTGATTTTCAAAACTAAGGAATATTATTCAAATAAAGAATACAAGCAGCAGAATCTTTAAAAAACAAGGTCTTGTTTTCATATAAATGTCCTTGTTAATAAAAAGAAAAGCTGCCAAAGAAAAAATTGTCTCTAAGGTGACATCTTAAAAGACAGCTGTATGTGTACCACAGCCTCTTACCAAGAGAAGACCTAACCTCATAAATAAGTTTACCTGGTTGAAACAACTTGAACCAATCAGCGTATTTGTTCCTTCTCTGCCAGGATATTTTTAGATGACTATCTGATAAGCACTTCAAACTACCTAAGAAGCTTATCCAAGGCCCTGCCATTCAACCCTGAATTGGCTTTTGGAAAATATTTTCATGCTAAAGTTCTTATAAATGGCTAAGTGGTGATTACTGGCAATTCATCTTGCAAATGATGACAATCCCATATGAAAGCATAAACAAGTGAAACATACTGTTGGGCAAAGTGAAAAACCCACTAATCTAATTTGCAGGTTTGGGTGTATGTTATCACACAAGTTATATTACATCAAATATTTAACAGAACTTAAAACATTTTTCAAAATAATACATTTAACAGAATTATTTTAAAATTTTCTAGTAAAATCACCTTTAGAGAAACCAAATTCTCTACATTTCTAAATTTTATTTTTTATTCATATAAATATTTCTGTTTCCATTGTATTTTTAGCAACTGTACAATTTTATATTGTATAATTTAACAGAGTATCTCTGGTTGTTTTGAAGGGCTCACAGGTTTATAGAAACTGAATTAATACAGTAGAGAAAGATGATCAAGGGTAAGCTTTTTCTCCTACTCTTTAGTGGAAGATAATATGCTAACTATGATTAAAGTAAAATCTGGTAGTGGACAGAAAGATCAAGAAGGAAGACACGGCACCAAAAATGAGCAAGAAAAATGGGAGAATCCCTGCATAGTCACTTCAAATCAGTGTTGAAACATGCCAGAGTATTAGCATGAGTCGTTTCATTACAAAATACATAGACTAGATCTCTCATTCTCTATTTTCAGCCATTTGTGGTATAATTCAAAGAGTGAAGAAACACAAGCATTGCTGAAATAAAAATGTAAAATACTTACTATGGTTTTATTTTTGAAAGTGAAGTCCTTTTATAATTTTAAAGTAAACTGGAATAAAGTAGTGAAATCAAGATGTTTTCCTGAATTAGAAAATTAAGTATTTTCGACCTTAAGTTTGACTGACATGTAACCAAAAAAAAAAAAAATAAATATTTAACATAAACGGAATGATTAAAACTATTTCTTAAACTTTATTTTCAAACCAGACTAGAAAATAAATGTTTTTTGTTCATTATTTGTAGTAAAGCAAAATAAAAACTGCTTATATGGAAGGAATTAAGCTCAGCCAATTTCTGTGGCATTGGGGATGAAGTATTTGCTACATCTAAGTTAACATGGGTAAAGATCATTTTTGAGCGGATTTTCATGTTAGGTGAAATCGCAATCAAATCCTTCACAAAGAAATGTGGACAAAGCTTTAAGACTAAGTAAAGATGCTATTTTAAAAAGGATAAGGATTCACATTTTCTTCAACATGTTTCTATCCCCTAATGGCTATGTCTGCCTATCCTATTTACTTTTGCATTTAATTAATGTCAATTTGGCCAAGAGTATAGAAGGAAAAATCAGGGTTTACTCACCACAAGGAGTCCCTGTGCCACCACATTCCATTCTATAAGGGAAGTGAAAGTGCTCCTCCCTTCGGTCTGATTTACGAGAGAGAAAGAAAGAGAGAAGGTTGTAATGTTGCTACACTACTTAGAGCTCCATGGTGAGGAAACGGGACAACAAAGACTTTCTAATAATAACAAATATATTGCTCTCAACAAATAAGCCACATAGATCAGCCCTGGTAAAAGGAAGTAAAAGGCAATTTGTTTCCCCACAGAAAATTACCAAGAGCTCTCCCTACACGTGCTACAGTGGTGGCATCAATCACTTAGGCCAAAACCAAGGCTTAATTTTGTTTAAAAAGAGAAAAATCTATTATAACATATAGGTGAAGTTAATTTTGGGTAGAACTATTTCAAAAGAGGTAAGGCATATGAAGGAAACTCAAAAGGTTAAGAAACTCCCAAGCATTTAAAATTCTTAATTCTGGGAGACAGGGAGGTTTCCCATGGGATAAACTCTCAAAAGAAAATCATACTGTTGCCTCTTAAACAGGAAAAATAAAAGCCTGTGAAGACTCACATGAGAGTTATGCCTAAAGCTGGGCAAGGGGTCAGAACATTTGCTCACACATATTTTACTTGCTCTAATAGTAAGAAACAAAAACCAAAAACACTCCGGCATTTATTACTTAAGCCTGTTGAACTCACTAATCACTTTCTAAAATGTTTCAGTAAAATTTTTTCAACAATAATTCAGTTCTTGGTACCAGACTATATCATTTTTCTCTATAATCTTTAACTTTTAACTCACGTGACTAAGAATTCTAAAGCACAAAATAAAGTTTCAAATTTTAGAATAGAGGGTTCACAAAAATGCCAGGTAAATCAAACTTACATAATTAGCTATTTTTCATTTAATTCTACAAGTAAATTTGGAAAAATGATGTTTGGTACCCCTAACACAATACAGAACAGTCTGCTCTTCTAAAAAACAAAATTCTATCATTCTTCCAAGGAACAGATACTTCATACAATAAATCAAAACTTAGTTCTGTTTTATATGTCATGAATCATTAAAAAGATTATCCTAGTTCAAGAAGTTTCTCAAATGATTTCTAAAATGACACTACTCTTACCTGGGAAAGAGGGAAGATATACATAAATGAATCTGCTTTTAAAGAATTTAGATGCATTTTCTATTTTTTTTTTTTTAGGTCTACAACAAAACATTTTGGGGCAAAGATTTTTCAAGATTGTTAATTCATGAGAAACAATTTCAATGAAGTATTCTTGAGATCACTGAGAACAGACATAAACTTTTAGGGAGGCAGTGCATCCTTGGCAAACAACACACACAAATATGACTCCAGATAATTACCCTGCCAACATCTCATAATGAACAGTACTTTATAACAGGGTCAAAGCCAGCAAAACACCCTGCTGGATGAACAATCATGATGAAGGCTGAATTTACTTAAGGCACTGTAGAACCACCCTTGTTCTCAGCCTTAGTGAAGGGACAGGGTCTTTATTTACTTAAGTCAAAAACCATGGCAAGTTTATAGAAGATCTACAAATAGGTTCAAATATTAAGCTATGAAGCAGAGAACATGGGGGTCTATCTGTAAAAGCCTCTCACAAATGCTGTACAAGAAGTAAATCTGTAAGCAGATGAGGTGAGAACACTGATCTCAAATGTAAAAGAAGGTAATAATATTACCGTGTTATTCAAGTGATATTGAACCAAACAGTTCTAGAGACTGCAAAGAGTTACTGTTTTCATGTCAGCATCGTGATTAATTTGACAAACAGACTGTTTCCTCTCTTTTGTGAAAACAATTTCAAAGAACAAAGAAACTAGGAAGACAGTAAGTTTTTTACGGAAAGAAGACTGAAATACAGGAGAGTGAAAAAGGAAATATTACTTAAAAAATTGCAATCAACTTCTTTGCCAGTCTATTTTATTTCTTCTTATTCCTTTGCAAAAAATAAAGTCAGACTGAAGGAAAGAGCACCTTTTGCTTGCTGAAAAGGATGGATCATGACATCACTACAGGCAAGACAAACCAAATAATCTTTAACGGAAGTAGAAAACGTTGGAAGAAAAGCTATAAGAAGGCAGAATCTGGCTATTTCTAAATAATCATTTGGTAAACCTAAAAAATATTTTTATATTCCTAAATTATTTGAAAAGTCTTAGACTTAAAATTAGCAATAGCTTTAATATAACTTTGACCTTATCAAATATTTCAAGTTTTGTGACTTTAAAAATAATGCTCAAAGAGATATTTTCTAAATGGCTCAAAGAAAATGAAATTGCAACCTATATTACTGTAAGCACAAATTACTCAATTTTAACAAAGCATACCTAAGGCACTAAGACATTAAGGCAGTATTTTCATATTCTGTGTAACTTGGCCTATCCTCAAAGCATTTAAAATTGTTGAAACTGTCTCATTTAAACTTTAAATGAAAATTTAAGTTTTGTTTAAACTCCTATCATTTAAAATTGCCGAAACTGTTATATAATTTTAACTGCATTCATGTTTTTATACATATAAGCATTAGTGATAGCATGAAATTAATTTTTCAGTTAATCCAAAGCAGAAATAGTAAGAACTGTTTGCAGAGGAAATCCTCAACGGAGTCTTAAATAGTGTAACAGGCTGCCCTCTAGTGTCATTTTAGCTATAAAACTTTGAAAATAGAAAACATCTTCTTTTCAGATGCTACTCAAACTAATTTAGATTCAAAGTATTTCAAACTAATGTAAGAAAGCAATCATCTTAAATGCTACAAAAAAAAACCTTAAAATATCTGAAAAAGGTTGGAGCTAGGGATCATTAACCATTCATAAAAGTAAATAATGGCAGAGGATTTAAGATTTTCCAGCTCCCTGCAACATCTTTTAGTTTCCAGAACAAAAACTTTAAGACTTTTTTTTTTAGAGACAGAGTTTTGCTCTGTCATCCAGGATGGAATGCAGTGGTACAATCATAGCTCACGGTGGCCTGGAATTCCTGGGCTCAAGGAATCCTGCCACCTCAGCCTCCCAAGTAGCTGGGACTACATGTGTCTGCCACCACACCCAGCTAATTTTTTTATTTTTTGTAGAGACAGGGTCTCATTATGTTGCCCAGGCTAGTCTTAACTCCTGGCCTCAAGCTACCCTCCCACCTCGGCCTCCCAAAGTTCTGGGATGACAGGTGTGTACCACCGTGCTGGTCTAGAAAAGACTCTTCTAATGCTATTTTATGAGCCCTGTTCCTCCATGTAACAGGAGTTACACAGAAATGAACTGAGTGCAGCACAGTTTTAGATGTCTGTACAATATAACAACATGGATCTTCAAATAAGTGTCCCCAAAGAGAGACCCTTGGGATCACTGGCAAAATCACCACTGTTCCTTAGTATACCTCATGTGTGCTAACCAATGCCCAAAGAAGGAATCACTCCAGAAGGAAGATAGTCATTAGCTTATCTATTATTTTAATGTTTTATCACATTGTGCCAACAGCCACTGAGAACATGACATGTCTTTAAAAGCCATCCACATAAAGACGGCTAGAGCATGAACTTGCCCCACATTGTTGATCAAATAATAACTAAAAAGTAATGTAGCTCATAATGTAGATGTGAAAAGCCTTACACAGCGTTAGTTATTCTCTTTCTTTACTTGAAACAAGGTCTCATTCTATTGCCCAGGTTGGAGTGCAGTGGCATAATCATGACTCACTGCAGTCTTGACTTCTCAGGGTCAAGTGATTCTCCAACCTCTCAGCCTCTGGAGTAGCTGGGACCACAGACATGTGCCACCATGTCTGGCTAATTTTCTGTTATTTTTTATAGAGACAAGGTCTTACTATGTTGCCCAGGCTGGTCTTCAACTCCTGGCCTCTAGTGATCCTCCTACCTTGGCCTCCCACAGTGCTGAGATTACAGGCATGAGGCACCACACCCAGCAATATTAGTAATTTTATGTCATGTGTTTTACCTGACTTTATCTAAATGTCCATGTGTCTATTCACTTTATGTAGTTCCAAATAAAGACGTATATTTAGTAATGTTATTTTAGATTGTATTTTGGTCTTCTGAAAATGAACTAAAATGCCATGACATGAAGCTCCCAATAGCGATAAAGCAAAATAGTTTATTGCGGTTAGGCTTTGTTAGTATGAATGTGCCATGCTTTTAAAATACATTTAAAAAGGTTTGTTAGTAATAAGGCCTTCTTAAAACTTCTCCTAAAGGAATAAAACATGTACTAGAAATACCTTAAAGCAAATGACTAAATTCCTATATCATCCCATTTGATTAACTTGTGATTAATAAAATATGTACCATTAATCCACTGTTATCCTACAGGGCAAGTAAGTTACAGAATAGAACATATAACAAGGACAGGAGCTGAATTTTTATAATTGTTTTACTCCATGTAATCTTGCAAAACAAGAATTCTCAATCCCTTCATAATGTGATCATCATAATCATTAAATTATTCCAATTTACACTAGGAGGAATTTCTATCAAAACAGATTGAGTCTTATTTTTAAAACGACTATACGTGTTACTAAATATTAAGTATATGCTCATTTATGACTTTAAGAAAGAATCTCCCATGGCTTTAGTCTTTTAAAAAAAAAACATATAATTGTGTATATTGGTCACTGACTTTTAACTCAATTGCTATGGCTAAATTATTTTATTAATTATATATTTTATATACCATTGCACAGTCATCATAGTTCAATGAAGTCTCACAAATTATTGTCTATTTTAGAATTTCCCCAGAAGGTAATGTATTTAGAAAAGTGATGCATGTCAGAAATGTAACCTGGACATCTCTGCTAAGAACTAAATAAAAATGCTGTAAAGAGTGACTATATACAGAATAGAGACACACTGGCGTAACTGTACAAAGAAAGAAAACTGTAAAAGTCAAACTTCCTTTTAACCTCCAGAACAATAAAGCATAAAGCTTCACGTAAGCTTAACATCTTCACTTACTATTCTTAGTTTTGGTAGAGAAGAAAAAGAAGAAAACTGATTATCTGTTCTGGTCTACTATGAGCCAGGCACTATGCTGGCTATTATTTTAACATCTTCCAATCTTTGTGGTAAAAGATGCTGAGCTCTCAATAGTCCCTTTTGGTTGAGGAGGAAGCACACTTAGAGAAGTCAGGCATTTGCACACAGCTCACAAGCTAGTCAATGTCAGGTCGGGCTGTCTGATCTTCCCAGTGGGGACAATGATCCCTGAGAGTTTTTCTAGGGATCAGAGTCTTGTTTACAACCAGTAACTAAGGCTCCACAGACCATTATAACAATGATTCTCAAATGAAATGGAGGAGGAACCCTTGTAGTAAGAGCTCCCGAGGAGATTCCTTTACCACTCCAGCCTAGAACCCTGTCCTTTCTACATACGATGCCTAAGAGGCCCAAGGACTTTGTGGAAATAAAGGCACAGGCAAATTAGGAACATGGTAAGTAGGTCTTTGACTTTCAGTCCCAGGTCCTTTCTACACTGCCACAGCCTCTAGCATTAACATTTTTTTACTGGCTACAGCAAAGTTTTGGTTCAAAACAATTCTGGAAAAAAAAAAAGTATATAAAAAGTATAATATTATATAAACATATTATATGATATCCATCAAAAAGATAAACAATTATTTTATGCATGAAGGGCCAAAGTGTGGATTAAACTGTATAAATTATCCTTACTCTGCAAGCATCACAAGTATTAAAAATAATGAAATACTATACATTTACAATAGTTAATGATCTTAAACTTACCTTAAGCCATAGCAAGGCAAAGTGAGGAGCCTGAATAGTGCCAGGAAAACTCTTAAAGGAAGCAGGGTGAACACATACAAAAACGCATCCAGGCACAGAAAGATTCCAAAAACCATCAGCTGAATTTTAACAAGGAGAGAAGAAAAAAAAAGTATTTTTAAAATACTTGTAGATGAAAATTTTGAACAATCAGAATTTCTAAACATTATAAAAACTTAAGTTCTTAAAACTTAGCCCTGGGAATAACAAATTAATAGTTCTACTCTTCAAAGAGTGAGTCTGTACTTTACAGAGCCTTTGGTTTAAACTCACAGAATAAATTACTCAAAACCAAGTTGCCCTTGACCTTAGTTAATGGCACATCATCTGATGCGGCTTTCTGAATACTTCCTCAAGCTCTAAAGATATTATAGAAAATCTTTATTCCTCATAATTTTGCTATTCCTATTAAGAGTGCTTCACTGATGGGAAAGAGTAGAATATATATTGAGTTACAATACTGTTTATGTTAAAAGTATGCAAATTCATCACTAACTTTTTCATGTGCACTGAAACTTGCTGCACTCAGAAGGCATTATTCTTAATCCCAGGACCAGCCGCTTAGTGTTTATTATTTTTCCTTCTTTCCTGAGTACTTGCCATACCCTTTCTTTTTGTGGTAACATTACACACTCTTACTTGTTAAGTTTAGGACTATATTTCACAGAAGGAGGGTGAAGTCTTTTGATGACTTGGCCAAATAGCCACCCCTGGGTTAACAAACTCAGCTATTCATTTTAAGAGTGGTGACTTTCTGTATGTCTGACACATAAATATGATATGATACATATGCCCTCACCATAGCACTCCATGTATCTTTAGTCAACAAAGTGCCCTACCTCCACAGATTACTTAAAATTCACACCGTTACAGGCTGAACTGTGTCCCCTGTCAAGTTCCTTTGTTGGTACCTCAGAACACAATCGTGTTTGGACAGTGCCTTTAAAGAGGTAATTTAAGTTTAAAAAGAAAAAAAGGTCAGTTAGGGTGGGCCCTAATCCAATATACTAGAGTCCTTACAAAAGAGGAAATTTGGACACAGGCACAGACAGAGAAAAGATGATATGAAGACTGAGGGAGAAGGTGGCCATTTGAAAGCCAAGAAGAAGCCTCAGAAGAAAACTACCCCACTGACACTTGATCGCAGACTTCCAGCTTCCAGAACTGCAAGATAAAAAATATCTGTTGTTTAAACCACACAGTCTATGGTACTTTGTCATGGCAGCCCTAGTAAACTAATACACACGTCTTTAAATGAAAGAATACATTTTTATTAATTTTGGATAAAAATATCTTAAAAATATGCTATACATATATATGACACATTTTAAAATCTGACTATATAGGCCCTTTTTTGTTTTCAACAATTTAGACTCATTATAAACAGCAATAAAATTACGATGCTAAACTACTAAGTTACATGTGGTATATTAGCGTACAGTCCCAGTGTTGAATGTTTTCTGTCTTACACACAAAGCAGTGCAGCAGGAAGCTGAGCAAGGTCCATGTTGAGTTCATGGTCCTTTTCTGTCACTCTCCTGTCACTGAGAAGTCTTTCCCTCCTTGTGAGGGAACTACTGGTTCAGTGCTGAGGGCAGAAACTGCCAGAAACCCAATTCCCCAGAAGGAACGTTAGTGTGTATGCAGGATGCTGAGAGGGAGTGTGTGGTTGTCTTTCTCACTCAGGATGAACATATTATTCATTCTACCAACATCTATGAAGCTGGTAATATGGCCAAGTAACACGCTCAGCCCAGCAGGCACAAAGACAAATAGGACACCAGTCAGTGGTTCCTGTCCTCAGTAAGCTTATTCATATTTGAGCACAAGAACACCAGCGGGGCCAGGTACAGTAGCACACACCTGTAACCCCAATACTTTGGGACACCAAGGCAGAAGAATTGCTTGAGTCCAGTTCGAGACCAGCCTGAGCCACGTGGTAAAACCCCATCCCTACTAAAAATACAAAAATTAGCTGGGTGTGGTGGCAGACAGACACCTATAGTCCCAGTTAGTCTGGGAGACTGAGGTGGGAGGATCGCCAGAGCCTGGGAGGCAGAGGCTGCACTAAGCCGAGATCATGCCACTGCACTCCAGCCTGGGTGACAGAGCAAAAAAAGAAAAGGAACACCAGCAGGTAGGCCAGTGCAGTGTCAAACAGCTGCCATGTCAGACCTAGTACATAGGAAACAGAAGAGGCCCAAAGGCCAAACTAACTTGGAGAGAGTCAGAAAAAGGTCCACAGGAGAGGAGGCCCTTTAAAAACATCTAAAAAAATGAGGGGCTGTATGCTAAACAGAGAGGGTGGACTGGGCAGAAGTGGGTGCAGAGGCAGGAAGAGGAAGGAAGTTTTCCAGGTAAGGGAAGCATGCGTGGGAATGCAGAGGCGGAAAGCAATCACGAAGACAAACAACCTCTCCTAAAAATAAAAAGCACAGCCACCTTTCTCTCACTTGGAGGAATGTGTATTAGTATTGTTTATGGTAAAAAACAGCAACACAAGTCTAATAGGTCTTCCCCCCTCACATGTTAAAGCAGTCACATAAACTCGGTGGACAAGGCAATGGTCTGCTCACACTGCTTCGGCCCCGTGACTATGTTAGACCTGGCCCGTGACTATGTTAGAACTCCACATTGGAATGGAAGGAAACAAGTGGCTGCAATCTAAAGAAATTTCCAATGGGTTAAAGAAATCATTCACATTTGTGAGAATACACAATACAAAAAAAAAACCAAAGAAATGCTTTTCAGAGTTTGGAAACGTGACTCAATTAGGGTACCTATTGTTCTACTGCTATGCTTTCTCATAAAACACAGTATTCTTTGAAATTCCTTAGATATGAAAATAAGAATTTCCTTAAAAAGTAAACAAGGTGTAATCCTGAAAACATTCACCCTGAAGGATATAAGGAAACTCATGTTGTGTGTAGTGTAAGCCTGACTCCATGCAGGAGGATTTTATACTTATGTAACTCACTGAATTTACACGATGACCCAGGAATTTGAAGGCACTGTGCAAAGAAGTCTCTTGTGTTCGTGGTATTCGAGGTGTGGTGGTAAGCATTTACTACTTAGCCCTCCTAACAGCTCTCTGAGATAGCTATTATCATCACTGCCTGACACAATAGGAAACCAGGCTCTGAAGACCAAATGTTTGCCCAAGGTCTTGGGATTCAAGTCCCAGTCAGGTCCTATACACTCCCTCTTTGAAAAAATTTTAGCAAAGCAAAAAGATCTTCCTATTTTTACAAGGCATAAGAGTTAAGGTAGCTTCTTTGTGCTAACTTGTCTTGCCAATTTGCCTAGTATCATTAAAAATGCAGGAATAATAGGAATTTAATGAATCAAACTTATAAAAGACAAACATTTTACATATTTAGATTACTAGCTCTAAAAATGTTACCAAGAATTAAAAGCTTTGAATACACATTATTAATGAGAATGTGTACTTTTACACCTTCAAAAAATCTATACTGTATCTTGGTAAAATAGGTAATTACTATTTCCTTCTTATTTGGACCAAATAACTATAATGTACTGAAGCACTCTTAAATAATGGCTAATAAGAATTTCCCCTTAAACATACAAGGTATCATAAAAAAGAATGAGATCCTTCATTTGCAAAAACATGGCTAAAACTGGAGGCCATTATGCTAAGTGAAATAAGCCAAGCACTGCATGTTCTCACTTATTCCTGGGTTCTAAAAATCAAAACAATTGAACGCATGGAAATAAAGTAGAAGAATGGTTACCAGAGGCTGGGAAGGGTGGTGGGGGGTGGGGATGGTTAATGAGTGCAAAAAAAAAAAAACCAGAGTATTTGATGGCATAACAGGGTGACTATAGTCAATAATGATTTAATTGTACATTTTAAAATAACTAAAAGAGTAAAAATGGATTCTTTGTGACACAACGGATAAATGCTTAAGGGGATGGATACCCCATTTTATATGATGTGATTATTATGCATTGCATATCTGTATCAAAACATCTCATGTAGCCCATAAATACATACACCTGCTATGTAATCACAAAAATTAAAATAAAAACTAAAACAAAAAAATATACAAGGTATGACTATGAAGTAATGAATTGGTACCATATGCCATTCAAAAATTTCCTGTCCTTCTTTAAATGCCATTTGAAATTTCAAAATAGACACAATGTTGTGATTGAAATGAAAGCAGCACAGTAATTCTGGACTATGACAGTTTAAATCAGAGGTAACAATCTTTCCTATTAGTTGACACCCACACCTTGCACATCAGCTCTCATCACTCTCTCTTCCCATTTTCCCATATTTTCTTCCACAGTCCTGCCATTCCAGTCTCATCTCACCTTATCTAACTTGACATGTATCAAACCTTTACGGGGAAAACTTATAATGAATATCTCATCTCCTTAAACTGGTAATTACACATATAACACAAATCAGAAAAGCAAAATATGGCAAAGTACCAAAACATAATGAAAATACTTCAAGAAGAAATTATACACTAGAGTGTAAGACTTTTAGCTGTTTTCCATTCTGTGATTGACAAGCATTTCCCAGGGATGGAAGATAAAATGCTACACAAAGCCTTCTGTGAAAACCTTTCCAAGGCTTATTCTCAGATTTGTACCTTTATCCCTCCCTCAATCATTTTACTGAACAACTCTTATGTGGTAGAGACTGTGACAGATGAATAAAATATATGTTCCCTTCTTTAACAAGGTAGAAGTCTTGCAAAGAAGCTCATTGTCCAAATAAGAGGATCAAATTTTGACCAAAATCCACAGTTAGAAACATACTTTACAATGTAATTCACTATACACAGGTTCATAAACACACTAAAAAAAAGAAAAGCTTCATGAAAATAATACTTCCCTTCTATGAAATACAGGCTATTTTCTATTCCCTTATAAAAAAGAAACAATGCTGCTGTGCTCACTAAATTTGTGATCCACTAAAAAGTGTCAACTCAACCTGAAAATCAAGTCCCAGATAGGCAGCCAGGTTGAAATTCAGTCCCCTCCTAGGCAGATTCCAAGGCAGTGAAGACAGTCCAGTTCAAACTGACTACAGAAAGCTTTGCACAAGAGTTTATGGGTGGGAACACACTGGGAAGTTCTTTGCACAAAACTGAATTAAAAGTACTGGGTTACAAACTGCAGATATACAATTTTAAAATATTCTCCAAAATTCATTCTCAGCAGAGACTTACCAAAATGTACATGTTTCAATATAATCTTCTGCTTAATTAATAATCTTCGGAGACCTCTTTAAAATAAAAAATTTTAAGTGAAAACAATCAAAGGATAGATACGTTCCAGCCTCTCTGTCTCTGAGAGATCTTGTCTGGAAGGACTTGAAAAGCCTTCTACAGGTTCTGGGCAATGCAACCAGGCACTGGCCAGGTGCTGGGCTGGGGGCTTGCCTGTGCATGGCCGCAGTCCAGTACCACCCACACGCTGCAGTGAGACAAGAAGTTGGCTGGGTTCTTGAGTGGTAGAGGCAGAGCCAGGACTTCACTTAGTCTGCAGAAAACTGAAACACTATTTCTACTAATGACACTTTCATTCATCCTTCTAGCCTCACTCACCACTGGATTTACCATTATACATATTTTTAAATAAGGTTTAACATAAGTTTTTAACATCTGAACTTTAATGTTAAGGAAATTACAAAATGAAAATTATCCTGTGACACTGTAAGTAAACAAAACATTCACTTGAGAAAATTTCTACAACCTGCTCTTATCATATTTATTTTGAACCTACTAGTATAATAGTAGTAGGTTCTCAGCATCTGAAAAATACTTGTCTCAAAAGAAACAAACAAATAAAAATGCCAGCCTCTCTCTGTGAGGAATGAGGCAGGGTTTCTTCACCTTAAAAAAAAAAAAAAAAAAAACACCTATGTTTCCCTTTGACAAAAATCTCCTGCCCCCATTTGAAATTTCAAAATGAATGAAATGTTATGGCTAAAATGAAAGAAGCATAACAATTCTGCAATATACTTCCTTGAATTACACTAACCATCTTCTGGAAATTCTGAATACCATCTCCTCCACCACAACCACCAAATATCACCTGCTAGGAGAGGATCGCTGATCTGAAGTGCAGAAAATAGGAGTAAAGAGGCCTAGTTTCACTTTTACAAAGCTTTTGCTAAAGCTCTGGATCTACTCCTGTAAAAGCAGAGACCATAACTTGCTTAATATTGTACTGGGAAGAAAGACATCTTCTCTTGGGAATTCACAACCCAGTGAGCTTGACACGAACTGTGTCGTAAGTGCCAGATGAATGATGTGCTCTGGAAACACAGGTGATGAGCTTAGGTCTGTAAAGTGTGTGTGTTTTGGGGTGGGGGAAAAGAGGCATGCACACCACAGGTAAGGAGAAGAGATAGCAGGGATGTCCCACAGAGGCAAGAAGACGGGCATTAGATTTTGCCAGGTAGTGTAAAGAGGACAGAATTCCAAACAAAGGGAAGAGTGCACAGGTGCAACGTGAGTAGCCTCCTGGTGGTGAGGCTCGGATATAACCATTACACAAGAGCCATAAAAATCATGTTCAGTTCATTGCTAAGGAGCTCAAATTGTATTATTCTTAGTTTCTAAGGTATCCTTGTCCCTTGATTATTTTCACTTATAGCTTTTTGTTTTAAAGAGGTACCTGAAGATGATTAATTAAACAGAAGATTATTTTAAAACATGTGCTTTTGATAAATCTCTGCTAAGAATGAAGTTCTCAATAAACCTACATGTAGGGATCAGTTAAGGAGTAGAATGTCAAGGGGAACAGGATATCACCAAGAATACAAATGACTGACTTTGAAAGTAATTACTGCAGATTCAAGGTCATCCCTACAATAAAATCATTTTAATCATCTAACTTAAAAAATTCATGCCCCAGCAAGTCTATACTCTAGTAGATGGTTAACAAAGGGATTACCATGAGCCAGGTTCTCTTATGATAAGCAAGGTTACGTAAGCATATGTAGCCATGGAAAAGAAATAAATTGAAGATTTTTATTTGTAGGATTATGCACATAGAATGATCTTGAGACTTTCTCGCTTCTCATATTTGCAATCCATGTTGAATATTGTTAATTCTAAGTACATGACCAACATTAACTTACTTAATCCTCACAACAACCCACCAGGTAGGAACTATTATTTTGCTTGCTATAAACAGGGCTTAGACAGGGTTGTGGCACTCCTGCTGAGGGGCTGGAATGATGCAGCAAGGCAGGAGTGCCCTCAGGGTCCCAGGACAAGGCTGAGCATCACCTAAGGAACAGAGGTCTTAGCTGCTGCTCTAGGTTCTGATCCTACACCTTCTATCTAGGATCAGATTGACTTTCTCGGGAGTGGTCAGCACACAGCACCACAGCAGGCTGCAATGAGCAGAGAGGACAGTTCAGAAGGAGAAGAGCCATCACTGAATGATCACAGCAACTTGATACAGGACAATGGAAAGACACAGAAGAGAGATTTAAGACTGTTTCCAAAGCTGAAATGAGAGAAATAAGAGATCGATTCACAAAGATAAACATGGTCCCATGGTGCCAAGTTCAAAAATTATCTTTTAAATACATCAATACATGTGGTAGAGGCCTAAAGGCTTTGCTCTCACATGTTCAACCTCCCCTGAGAAAATTAAGAATGATAAGACAGTTGCAGAAAGAACATGGAAGCTGTGGTCATCACCATCACAAGCAGGGTGTGACAAGCCTCCGAGAGAAGGGGAGAGCACCAGCCAACGCTGCTGAGATTCTGAGACATGTGGATCCCCAGTGGCTTTCCTGCTTCTCAGCAGCCATGCTGGGGCTGGGGGTGAGATGGGGTAGGGAATCTGCACAAGGGTGTGTCACCAGCAAGAGCTGCGTCATGAGAAGAATTTAGAGGGATGATTCTCTAAACATGTTTTCATGAAATTAGAAACTGAGTAGGATGGCCAAGAAAACACGCCACAAATATCGGTCTGAGTAAGTACTCTCTATTAGTTTCACAATGGAAGCCCAGGAATGTTTTACTGAAATAAAGAAGAAACAATAGTCATTATGTTTTCTTAACATATATCTCAAACTGACATACAACAAAAAGGCTTTATATGACATTTTAAGTCCATTCATTTGAAATGAACTTTTGGATTATTTTTTCCTACATGTTAACCCCGCCACTACCCTCAAAAAGGCAAAACTAAGTTACTCTACTAGACATTTAAATCTTCCCATTGGCCCTCACCATTCCTCATAGGCAAACTCATTCACTGAATCATGCACTATTAGACCTCTTGAGATTACCTAGGTCCAACCTTCTAATCACAGATGAAGAAAGTAAAACCCAAGAGAGGTTTGATGCCTTGATCAGGCCTCAGCTATTACAGATTCACGATAAGAAGCTAAGGTTGTTGATGCTTGATCACAAATAATTCCCCTGTATGACAGTAACCCTTCTTCCCTTCAACACTAATAGTCTATGCCTAGTATTAACAATAAATCAATACTTACATTTTCAATCTGACAAATTGAAGGCTTATAAAAATTTGCTACATTCATAAGAACACTAAATAGTTCCATTTAAGACTAAGCAGTTTAATTTTTAGAAAAATGTATTAAATAACCATAATGTACAAGGCATGGTAATAATAAAATAATGAACTGCCAAAAAGCACAGAATTACAAAAGAAAAGTCAGGCTTCATGATAATCACAACATACATCTGACATATTTAACACAAGGAATAAATATTTCGAGGGGGAATAAATAAATCAAAGATTTTAATCTACAGAATTAAATTATATAATTGTAGAATTAAATTAGAATTTTAACTGTAGAATTAAATTATATATTAACTATATTCATAGAAGGATCTTGAGCTCTCCTTGCTGGTTTCATTTCCAGTCCATGTAGAATATGACTATATGAATTTTCCAAAAGGAAAGTTCTGAGGGATGGCTAACCCTATAACCATTCTTAGTTCTTTTCTGTTTGTAGGAAAAGCATAATATTCACTGTCCTAGCCTCCTCTGCAGCTGGAGATGGCTATGTAACTCAGTCTGGACAATAAGACAGAAATGGAAGTATTCCAGGCTACATGTGGGAAAACTTTCAATTCTTTATAAAAGGCATAGTCAAAAAGGTGGCAAAGCCCACCCCATTCCTTTCTGTTTATAATGCAGAGGAATGCTGAGGTTGCAGCTATCGTCTTTCTACTAGAAGACAACAAGCAAGAGGACCCAAAGCCAATTTGCCAAGGACGGCAAAATAGAAAGATGAAAAGGGCTTGGGTCCATGACAGCTTCATTAACCTGCTGGAACTGAGACCTCTTTTTTCTAGACTTGTTTTAAAAAAAAAGTTTCCTACTTGCTTAAAGGGCTGTTAGTCAGCTTTTCTGGTCTATACAATTCAGCATTCCTAAGAAAAACATATTTAATAATCTCCTTCCACAGACTCGACTCTAAACTCTCTAGCCTGATCATTCAATATAACTGGATCCAGTCTATCTCTTTTTTTTCCTTTTTTTGAGACAGGGTCTCACTCTGTTGCGTGATCTTAGCTCATAGCACCCTCTGCATCTGGGGGTCAAGAGATCCTTCCTCCTCAGCCTCTCAAGTAACTAGGACCACAGGCGTGCGCTACCACTCCTGGCTAATTTTTGTATTTTTGTAAAGACAGCATTTTGTCACATTGCCTAGGTTGGCCAGTCTATCTTTCCAGAATGTGTTGGTGATTTCCTGCCCACATCTAACAATTTTCCACCTCTGGATCTTCCTAGCATACCTACCCCATCCTACAAGGCCCATACAACAAAATCTCCTCCTTTTTCCTTCCTGGATCCTCGTCCCAGGTCTGTCATCTAAGTACACTTTCCCTTCTCTAAATTCTTCACATTTTATTTATACTATTTAAAGGGATTTGTCACTTTGTATCCTGTATTTTAATAACTTATGGATCTGATATCTTCTAAGCTAGGTGTGAGTTGTTTATCTCCATACTCTGCACTGCAAAAGTGCCTTCTTGGAACATAGAAAGTATTCAAAACAGATGGATTAAATTAATAATTAAGTGTATAAGTGATCTGTATCTTTCTAAATTAGAATTTAAATATACCAGGGAATTTCAGAAGATCCTATAATGTATATTTCTTTACTATTTACTGTATCTTTAGATTCACAAAGATGACAAAATGAGTCCTTAGAAAAGGGAAAATTTGGTACCTGATGCACGGTAAACTGTTTCTTTGGGATCTAAATGGAGAGCATATACTACTAGCACATACTACCACGAAACAACAGTGGAAGGAGAGATCTGTCTGGAAGTCAATGTAGAACTGCCACATGGGGTGGGCAAAGGAAATGGAGCTTTAATAACAGTACCTATATCTTGTGAGGCTGTTGAAGGGATTGAACACAAACACATGTAAAGTGCCTAGGACAGTACCTATCACCTAATCCTTATATAACAAACGTTATTTATTTATTCACACAGAAATGGATACAACAGGTGGGATGTTAAGTGTCCAAGTCAAGGTGGGGTATGGGACAGTGAGAAATCACTCACCAGGAATTTCCTCTTTAGGAAACTGATGCTCCCTATCTCTGATTTCACCAAGTCTCTGGTTAAAGCACCCTGTTTCTGTAATAACCGTAGGCTTCAGGCATGTGCCACTGAGGCCAGACTCTATAGGGCCTGGCAGAAAATGGCAAGATGTGCTATCTCTCCTGGCCATTGTCCTTGGCCATTTCATGAAGGCTGTGTCCTTCATGAAAAAGATCAGCTTTAGTCCCAGATAGCCTGGCTAAAAGGAAAGAGGAAAGAAGACAGCTTTCCCTAGAGGTTTTTTCTGCTTATGGTGAGCCACCCAAGAGGGCCAAGAGTCAGAAAATCATGCCCCTTGCAATGTTAGCAAAGTCAAGTTAGTGGCAAGCAAAGCAGGGAGAATAAAAGTATAATGCGAGATAAAACTGGGACACACGGAAATCCTAAAAAACACACCTCTCCCAATCACCTCCTGCTGTGTACATCCCAAAGATGAAAGCTATCCCAACTGCAAAGAAAAGTATTACATCCACCAGAAGGTAATCTAAGGACAAGAAACCTTTAAACTCCTCTCACTCTAGCAGAGTAATGCATTCACCCTGAGTTGCTGATGTGAAGGTTGCGAAAAAATTTTACATGCTCACCATATAATTAATATATAGATCAGAAAACTCAGGCACAGAACAATTAAGTGAATTGCTCAAGGACTCACAGCTAATGAATTATGAAGCCAAGATTCAGAGTTAGGCAGTCTGACTTTAGAGATCATCCCCTTAAACACTTCGCTATCTTGCCTCTCAATTTAGAATGCAGAGAAAGTATAGTTTAATCTCCTTGGTTGCATGGAAAAGAAAGCTCCCAAAGTGGACGATGTAAGTAGTTAGTAAAATATCTGGTACATAGAACCCAAGGGTTGTGGGGGACAGGGGAAAACATTTATGGTGGAAGAGAAGAAATGTCTCTCAAAGCCAATCAAACACTCCAAAATTATATACCCCTACATTAAAATAAGGAGTTTAAGAGTGAAAATAATGTGCTAATAATTGGAAATACTATTTAAAATATATAAGCAATTCATCTTTACTAATGTCAAGTATAAGGTATTTATCCAATGACAATGTAACACAAAAATTAGGGGATTTTTTTTCACATTAGTAAACAGGTTCGATAAGAGATAAGTTAACCTTCATCTTAAAGTATAAAAATTAATTACATGTTTTGTGGTGTTTGCAACCTTTGTAGAAGTAAAGTGCTCTTTAATTTTCAAGTTTCTCTTCCTGAAAAGATTAGGTGAAAATATCATAGCATTTATCAAAAACAAGAAGAAAATGAGTAAGGTTTTATATATTAGAATAGACAATGTAAACAAAAAAAGCCAATAAAAAATAATTTAGATTTTCTTGAATGTCTAGATAGGCTCTCAACTCACAATAAAAACTTTAAGTGAAATCCTACTTATAAAAAATAAAGGCCTTAAAGATATCAGAGTGAATTCATGCAGTTATGAGAGATAGTTAAGCCAAGAATTAAATTGAAACTTAAATCTGCTTTCCTCTACATCCCACTTGGTTTTGGAAGTTAAGAAGAAATGCTTTAAACACAAAACCATGATGTTCTTTGTACATTTAGGCTACAAAGTTTCTTAAGTATTGTTCTAAGAGACTACATCAAATTTTCCCAAACAGGCCCTAAAGCCTTTTTCAGGGAAAACAAAAATCATTAGAAAATTATTATAATTGTGTATGTGCAGTGTTAATGCAACTTTTCTGACATTATACATTTACATTCATACAAATGAAACCAAACTTTCATGAAACAATACTTAGTATAGGCCATGTTCTCTGATAATTCTTCTATTTTCTTAAAAACAAAATTTTGATGGCAACTTATCATACTGATTATTTGACTCATTAGTGGTTCTATAGTGGGCCAGACAATTTATACTCATAATTACAAACATGAAGTTCTTATGAGTTCCTATGAGTAATCTACCCCAAAACATTGCTTGTTATTTCAGTGTTGCTTTAAGAAGAGAAAGAAAGAAGGAAGAGTGAAACAAGCCTGTCTCTGCTGAGGTATCAGAATCAGAAGTGGATGTTGCCACTGCTCATTTGTGTTTTGCCACAGGAAGGGTAACAAAAGGGGTCAGACAGACACCAATCCACTCTGAGGCAGTCCCCTGGTTGTGTTCATAAAGTTTGGTGGGGGTTGCAGGTAAATCCCTCTGTGTCCTCCCCAGAGAAAAATGGGAATTCCTAACTACTCAGACCGGCAGGAACCAAATTCCCCTGCAGAGGGCTCAGGCCAGGTGGGCAAAAGCTGACCATGGCTGGCACTGCCCTGTTCAAATATAGGCCCCGGCAGGCTGTCCCACCCACTTCCCCTGCACTGTGTCCTCACATTTCCATCTCATGGCTAATTGCTGGAAAAAAGCTGAAAAGCAAGCTAATAGTCTTTTAAGACACAAGAACTGGTTTAATCTTTAATTTTTTTCCAAGTAAAAGAAACATCTGCCTACCCCATTCCTTTTTTCAGACAAAATCTTCAATAAATTCCAATATATATGACAGAGCTGTTGCTGTGCGGAGAAGTGCTGCGGAAAGTCCTGCCCAGTCCTCCTTCCTCCTTATCGGTCAGCCCGTCAGGCTCCTCCATGGAACCCTAGTCCTCTAGAAATGCAGCAATATGGTAATAGCTAAGCATATTTAATGATCCTTGCCAAAGGCAATCAAACCAGTGCCATATTTGCTCTCTCTCTAATCTTTGCTTGCTCATCAGCTCTCTAAATCCCACTCTGATACAGAACTCCTTAAAACTTCATCAAGTGACGCTTCACCAAGAACCTACATAAAGCAACATTTCTGAAATTGTCACTCTACGTTTGGCTCTTTTTCTTCTATCAAACTGATAGATTGTCAGAAACAGAATATCAGCCAAACCAGTTGGGTCCTTACTCCTCATTGCCTACAATAGCTCTTGTTATTACAAAGTGCCAATGAATCCAGCCAAACAAACTCTTCTGATAGCCACTCCAATAGAAAGTATGATTCTAAGAAGATGACTAGACTATTACAAGATTTATGTTACTATAGAAGTATGAAAACATGTTTCAATATAGCTGAAGCTGAATTATTTCTTAATTCTTTTCTTTAGCAAGAAATGTTGGAATTGCTTAGATTCATCAAATCTAGCATCACCTAGGGGAGAAGGGGCTGCTTTCTCAGCCCATTTTTATTAATCTTGATAGGATAAGGCACAGCCAAGGGAATAAGATAATGTGAAGACATAGTGCTGATGTTACTACACTCACCCAGTAATGTGATGCTTCCTGTGATAAAGATTAAACAAATCATCTTTTTCTTTCAAGAGACTGTCCTGTATCTTTATAAATGTGTGTGCTTTCTGAGAAACTGAAACCTTTAAAAAGGCTGAAATTAAATAATTTATCATGCTGAATGGGGGGAAAAAAATACCTGTTTCTAGTAAAACAGAACTGAGAAGAACTAAAAGAGTACAGAAGTAGGGATTAATTCCTTAAAAGAGTTATTTGGATGTAGCACACAATGACAATAATAGGCAGAAAAGCTAAGATTTTGATAGATCTATTAATATCCTATCATTGGGTCTTGCACTAAAAATTGTAACTTTAAAGCTTCTTCCTGTAAGGAAATTTCCACTCCCCCAATATATTTACTTATTACATTATTTCAATTATTTAAAAATCTCAACTCTAGCTGTCCACCATTTTTTTTTTTTGCATAGTTAATACTTTGACGTAACTTTCAAAATGATGTCTGGTAATGAAAAAAAATAGTACCTTTTCCAATTCTCTTGGTATTCGCAAACAAGTGTATACTCTTTCTCTTCTTTCTGTATACTTGGCCTCATTATGTTCAAGGAAGTACCCTCTTGTTAGTTCAGCACTGAGGAACCTCAATAATGAAAGCTCTACAGAAAAAGAAAATGACAGAAAACAAAAAGAACAGTATTTATCAAGAAATTTACACACTAGCTAGGGCCACAGGTAATACACATACAAAACAAAGAGACCAAAATAAATGTAATCTATAATTCTATGCCTAGAACTGAACAACTACACACAATGATCAGCAAGTATTTTTGAGAAAAGTATTTTTCTGTGTCGTATAAACTGAAAATGCCACAGGAATATGGAAGGGAATGATTACTAAGGGCTAGAATAGTCAGAAAAGTATTTTTCAAGAGCTCAGTCTTGCGTTTTACAGGTGATACAGGACCTGGACTGGCAGAGATGAGGGATGGAAAATCAGTAGCTGTCCAAAATATATAAAATAGAGCGATATATACAGTCGAAAGGGAGTCAAGTCATACAACTGGCACTGCTTTAGTCCAAGAACCATCGTGGGTGAACTACGTGGATACTGGTACCCCAGCTCCCTTCTTAGTTCAGCCTCAGAGATCCTGCACAAATGTCTAAATAATGCCATTTCCCTAAATGAAGGCTTACCAACATGATACAATAGTTACACAAAGTGGAATCTCAACTAGATCAGAAAAATCTCCCTTTCCTTAGATCTGTCCATTCACCCATGTCATTCCTTTGTTTCTCTAAAGCAAATGACTCCGTAATCATCTCATCTCAAATGAGAAAAACAAGGTCAAAGGAAGTTAAATACCTTCCACTCACTACAATTGGCAGCTTGAGGTGAGAAGCTAAGGCTCTGGATGTTCCACACCACCTCTTCTCAGTGCATTACACTTCCCTGACAGCCCATCCCCCTCAATGACCCTCAGCACCCCTTACTTCATCTACACCTTCCTACTTCTACTCTGCAGGAGGTAAAGTCTCTTCCAGAATGCAGGTTACCAAAAGGTTTCCAACTGCCCACTGTTCTCTTTGCTCTGAGCTGGCCTTGTGGTCCTTTTTATCAAATACAGTATTAATGTTCCCTCCAAAAATGACAAGGGAGGAAGGCTGATTTACGTGGATCTACTTAAGGAGCTGCCCCTTCTGAGTGCTATGATCTAAAGCCTACACGTGAGGGGGAAAGGGTTTATAGTAAAAAATATCCTTGGCAGGGTGCAGCGGCTCATGCCTGTAATCCCAGCACTTTGGGAGGCCAAGGTGGGAGAATCACAAGGTCAGGAGTTCAAGATCAGCCTGGTTAACATAGTGAAATCCTGTCTCTACTAAAAATACAAAAAAATTAGCCGGGCATGATGGCAGACGCCTGCAGTCTCAGCTACTTGGGAGGCTGAGGCAGGAGAATCACTTGAACTCAGGAGACAGATGTTGCAGTGAGCTGAAATTGCGCCACTGCACTCCAGCCTGGGTGACACAGTGAGACTCTGTTCAAAAAACAAAAAAAAGCAAAAAACAAAACAAAACAAAACCAACATCTTAAAAGCCCTTAGAAAGACTTAGAAGCCAACTTGATTATGGCTCTAAACAACAGGTCTATAACAGCTTACTTCCTCCAGCACTTAAACAGATCCCTAATTCTTTGAGTATTATGTCAAGTGGCTTGCTTATGTTAGGGTTTATTCCATATACATGTGTGCATACACACACACACACATACACACACACACACACACACACACTTCTCTCTCTCTCTCTCTCTCTCTCTCTCTCTCTCTTCTTTAAATACCAGATTCATAATCTGTTTGGGGGAGTCGGTGTTACCATGAGAGATACCTGGAGCTGAAACAGCAGGAGAGAAAAGTAGACTTCTTTTTATCTATGTCAGCCTCAGGCAACAGGAAGTGGAATTTATTTATGTGTGTTGTACTTTCTCTCTTCGGTACATTTACAGTTGAAGTCATGTGGGTTACGTGTACGCAACATGTGAACTCTATTGTATATATTAACAGATGTTTGGATTTAAAGGATTTAGTCTAATCAAATCCATGTGGAGTAGAACTTCTGGTTAGGAACTTTCTAATATGTTCTATGCTGGCTAGAACCAAAATGAGATCTGTTCTTTCAAGAGGAGAAAAAGAAAGCCTTTTGAGTTGCAAACAAAAGCAGCCAAGACTAACGAAAGATAAAAAAAAATCATACTCAGTTCAGTCAGTTTTACCAATTAGGAAGAAAAGTATGTTTTGATTAGTTGGTATCTACAAATACCAGTTCTTTCATGTAAAAATCGAAAAGCAACAGGACTTTCAGAAAGCAGAGGAGATTCTACATATACAATTTTTCACTGACCTTAGTGAACTCGAATTTTGAACTCCAGAGGTCACTTCACCACTCTCTCCAGGCAGCAGCCAACCCTGCAGCTTCCCAATCCCTCCCTCCCACCCAAATCTGATTCACTAGTGCTCTTCTCTCTTGAATGGCTCATTTTTCCCATCTAAGTCTCTTTGGTAGCTCTTCCACCTCTACCTGACTCTGAAGTGTTTGCTGGTTCAGTGCTCTATTCATTACAGTAAAATGTCAGCCCTCCTCTAATGCTGGTATTCTCCAGTATGTCCTCATCATTTTTTCTAGTATTTATTTCCTATACATACTTTGTTTCCTATATATTTCTAACTAAAATTAAAACCATCATTAAAATCCTAAAGTTACCACATCTTCAGCTCTGGCTCATATTTCCAACAGCCTCCTCTATCTGGATATCCCATAGACACTGAATCGCCTACAAAACGAAAGCAGTATCTTGCCCACTGATTCTGCACCTCTCCTGAAGTCCAGACTTTAGTTCCTGGCTTTACCATTGACACACAGTTGCTGCACTAGAAGCCCAGGGCCAATCTTGACAATCTCCTCACTCTTCTTACCAAGGCCTACCAATTCTTCCTTTAAAACACTAACTTTCCCCCCCCCTTTTCCTATACTCCACCCTAGTTTAATCCTCCCTAGCTCTCTCAAGGTTATTGCAAAAGCTTCTTGACTGAGCACCATCTTCCCATCTTCTCTCCCTTCAATGCTAACTCAACCTGGCAGCTAGCCAGCACCTCACACAGATCAGATATGGCTCTGAAACCCTTCAGTGGTTCTTCATTACCTACAGAATAAAGTCCTATCCCCCTCAGTGCAGGCCATCCTAGATCCCCTACGACTGGCGACAGGCCATCTCTTTAGTCATGCTTCATGCTTGCCTCGCCTGAGTCTCTAGGTCACAATTTTCTGCTTATCCTATTTTTCATTTCTCCCAAACATGTCAATGGATTCACACTGTTCCTTGGTCCAAGAATTCTCTACCAGTTTTCTAGGAGTGATCACGCCCAGACGTTACCTTCTCTGTGAAGACTTCCCTAGGTTTCTCAGGCAGAGTATGTCCTTTCCCCTGCTT
Organism: Ateles fusciceps; assembly: GCA_036589455.1. Lineage (NCBI taxonomy): Eukaryota > Metazoa > Chordata > Mammalia > Primates > Atelidae > Ateles > Ateles fusciceps. The sequence continues at coordinate 384,980 of JAZHEH010000051.1, forward strand.
GGCTTCCACAGTACCTGCACTTGCCTGTGATTTCCCACAGCTTACTACCTTCATTTTCTTGTCTAGTTTTCTGGTTCACTTCTGCAACTCTAGGACCCAGTACATAACACGTACACAACAAATGTTTGCTAAAACAATATATGGGTCAGAGAAGAAGAAAAATCACAGAGAACAAAAACAATCAGACAGTGAAAAGCTAAAAACGAAATAGAAAGGGAAGTGACTAAGAAAAGAAAGAATTATAGACGTAAAATGAAGTGGCCAAATTAGTCTCTTTAGGAGGCAGGCAGCAAAGAACAGAACTGACACAGAATTGAGGAAGCAATGCAATTGGCAAACTGGCCTACACTTTCTTTGTTTTTTTTTTGTTTGTTTGTCTTTGAGACAGAGTCTTGCTCTGTCGCCAGACGCCAGGCTGGAGTGCAGTGGCACCATCTTGGCTCACTGCAATCTCCACCTCCTGGGTTCAAGCAATTCTCCTGCCTCAGCCTCCTGAGTAGCTGGGACTACAGGCGCGCACCACCACACCCAGCTAATTTTTTTATTTTTTAGTAGAGACAGGGTTTCACCATGTTGGTCAGGATGGGCTCGATCTCTTGACCTCGTGATCCGCCCGCCTCGGCCTCCCAAAGTGTTGGGATTACAGGCGTGAGCCACCACGCCCGGCAACTGGGCTACACTTTCATGTGGGTGATTTGTCCCTTCTGATATGATAATTTCTGGAATTTTCCCATTTTTCTTTACCGCTAAATTTCTCTAATGAATTATGATCTATATGAATACAAAAGTGGAATTAATCAAAATGTTCAATAGTGATGGAATTGCTTAATAAATAACAATGTACCAATATAAAAAAAAATCAGAAGCGGCAAAAGAAGAACATACCAGATACTTGAGACAAGAACTTGGGATTATGACAGAATTGTTCTGAGACTCAGGGAGTTAGCAGGGAAGGAGTGAAAAGCTTCACTCAATGTAGCAGCTACTGAGGATATAGGAGCCTCTACTCTGTATGTGTAGCTGAGTGACTGCAAAGGTAACCCAACAGGTACCTGAACCTCATCCCCCTGAGGAAACAAGGTACCATGATGCAGTCACAGCCAGTGAGTGCCCTGGCTTCAGGAATGAGGAGATCCTCACTGTCAACACTAAGTGCAAGGAAAGAAGTTAGGCAGCCCACAAAAATGCCATCTGGGTTAAAGAGATCAGAAACACATTACTACACAATCATTTAAAATTTTAAAAAGCAAATTAAATAAAAAGGTTTATTTGGGGCCAGGCGTGGTGGCTCATCCCTGTAATCATAGCACTTTGGGAGGCCAAAGAAAACAGATCACCTGAGGTCAGGAGTTCAAAACTAGCCTGCCCAAAATAGTGAAACCCCATCTCTACTAAAAATACAGAGGCAGGAGAATTGCTTGAACCCAGAAAGCGGAGGTTGCAGTGAGCCGAGATCACTCCGGTATACTCCAGCCTGGGCAGTAAGAGCAAAATTCTGTCTCAAAAAAAAAAAAAAAAAAAAAAAGTTTATTAAAATTCTCCACAATGGTATCTTCTCTGGTGACTGCAGATAGATGACAGCTTTGACCATAATGAGAGTTCTGTTATGATCTACAGAAGAGCATGGGATTAGCAATCAGAGGAAGGGAGTCCTGGTACTAGCTCTCCACACATTAGTCCTGGGACCCTGGTGCAGTCACAGTTGTCAATTTCACCGAAGAGAAAACGGAAGCTTAGAGCAGTTTTTTTTAATACCTGTCAACTGTTTGCCTTATCCACAGAATCATCAAAGGACTAAGAGAGTATTTGTATGAAAGTGTATAAAATTTGCAAAGCATGATGCAGTGTCTTGAACTACTTCCTATTAACTTCACAAGTACTGTGATATTAATCAATTCTGGTTTGGTGGTTATCTTCTTGTTCTGTGGTTAAAAGGTAATATAACAAATAAGTATATTCAATAAACTATATCACCTAAATAATTTTCTGTAAACAGGTTGTCATACAATATAAACACATGAGTGTTTTAATTACAAGTACAAAACAATGTTGTGTCAGGATTTTACCTCCAGATATACGAGAATTTTAATTATAAATACTAGTTTAGATTCTACAGTGAAGAATTTAAAAAGTCAAATGATAAAAACATAACCTATTTTGAGTGTACAGCTCTCACAACTATGAAACAGGTTCTACTGTTATGCCCATTTTGCAGCTGAAGAAACCAAGGCTCCGAGAGGCTAAGGTGATCTCCAGGGTCACACAGGAAGCAAGCAGAAAAGCCAGAAATCAAAGTGAAGCAGTCTATGGGTAAAGTGTGTGTGCTTTTCACCATTAGATAGCTTTGCCTATCATTGCCTCAAGTGCTTTTGTAAACATGCCACTGTGTTATTTCTGGAAAGTTAGGAGCCCTCTGTCCCTCCCCTTTCTCTGTGCTCCCATTAAACCTTGAGCTAACTTCTGTGAAGCTACACTCTTTATTAGCTGCTCCCTTACAAGACCATGAACCTTCTGAGAGCAGGCCCCATGTATCCCTATATTCTCGAAGTTCAGCCCCGGGGTGAGTTCTGAAAGTAAGAGTAGTCTGTGTGTACAATTAGCACCATGCTAATGGGCTGGGGAACTGTTTTTAATGATACATTAAAGAAATACTAACCACAACAACAAAGTTTCATAAGGTTAAATATCTTGAAAGCTTTATCTTACCTCCTTCTCACCTACTCCTGGAGAAATGGGCGTATTTTAGGGATTAGGATCCTTCTACTTTACAGTATAAGGCAGTTTACAAAGGTCTTGCACACACTATTTCATACAATTCTTGCTACAATCATGACAGTTAAAGAAAGTAATTAATGGTGTCCATATTTTGCAAATGAAAAAACTAAGAGGTTCACAGAAGTTGAGAGACCTGTCCAAAGTCACTGAAAAGCTAAGGGGTAAACTGGGAATAGCACCTAGTTCAGCATGCTCTCTCCCCTGTATCAAAATGATCATCCATCCCTCTGACAATTATAATTTGGCTGTGATTCACGGTGAAGGAGGTAGGAGGGTGCACTGCCTCGCTGCTGGAGCCATTGAGTTAGCCTTGCTGTTTCTGCTCTACCGGGACCACTCCCACCTTTCCTGGAAAAGGCTACATTTCCCAGTGTGCCGCTCAATCCTCAGTGCTGAGGTATACCTGCGTTTCAGTGTGTCGCTTGCTTTTATTTTGTTAAAAGTTGCTCTCTAGCATTCTATAGACCTATCTGAACTTATCTGTCCTATGATTTAAGGTATAGTTGCCTGGGTAATTATTTAGCAAAGCCACTGTTCTTTACCTATGGGTATCATCAAGAACTCTGATAGCTAAGTACATCTTAACTTCTGTCAGACTTTCCTGGTATTTCAGTCCTTCTAAGCAAAACAGTCACTCTCATTTTTTATGCCAACAGCTACCTTTATGCTTTAAGAATAAGTATTTTTCAAAATAAAATAATCCAAATACTTACTTTCTGAACACTGATTTAAGTTTTAAAGATGTCAATTAATTTTAGTTCATTTATCTCAATCTTACCAGGAAGAAATATCACTCAGTAAAAGTCTTTTAAAAATAGACACTTTGGGAGGCCGAGGCGGGCGGATCACGAGGTCAAGAGATCGAGACCATTCTGGCCAACATGGTGAAATCCCGTCTCTACTAAAAATACAAAAATTAGCTGGGCATGGTGGCGAGCACCTGTAGTCCCAGCTACTCGGAAGGCTGAGGCAGGAGAATTGCTTGAACTTGGGAGGCAAAGGTTGCAGTGAGCTGAGATTGCACCACTGCACTCCGGCCTGGCAACAGAGCGAGACTCTGTCTCAAAAAAAAGAAAAGAAACATTTTACTGTTTAATTATAACATAAACAAGTGCTTCTATATTAGAAGGACTATGTTTTGTCAACTGTGAATTTTCTCTTTTTTTTTTTGAGACAGGGTCTCACTCTGTTGCCTAGGCTGCAATGCAGTGGCAGCACAGTCCTGGCTTACTGCAACCTCTGCCTCTGGGGCTCAAGCGATCCTCTTACCTCAGCCTCTCTAGTAGCTGGGACTATAGGTACATGCTACCATGCCCAGCTAAGTTCTGTATTTTTTATAGAGACGGGGTTTTGCTATGTTGCCTAGGCTGGTCTTGAACTCCTGGGCTCAAGCAATCTACCCCACCTTAGCTTCCCCAAGTGCTACGATTACAGGTGAGAGCCACCATGCTTGGCCGTCAACTGTGAGTATTTAATACGAGGAAAATAATACCAATCGTCAATCCAAATCAATTCCTCCAGCATATTTTTACATGATATCATCTCCTACCACAGAACTGCTCTTTGATCCAGTACCTTAAATTGAGAAAAAGGATAGTATAAATTGCTTTTTCCTCAACCCTAAAAGAAAAAACAAAATGTTTAATTATCTTCTAAGAAGGCTTATTTTAGAAATAAGAACCTAATATTAAAAAGTATTAGTTAAAAGTAATGAGTAATCATATTTATATGTTCAGTAATATGTCTAAATATATCTTTCTTAAAATAGCATTCAGCATTTAAAAAGTTGGAAAGTAATACGGTTAACTGTTAGGAAAATATGAAACATGCAAATCTCCATAGTCTTAATATAAAACTTTAGTAAACTTTATTAAGGTTACAGTAAAATATTAAGTAAGCTTATTAAACAAATATAGAGACACACTCTTGTACAAGGCCAATTAGTAATCAACTTTACTGGGAATCAATAATAAAACAGCAATTCTGCCTTCCTAAGTCAAACGTTAAGTAAAAGAACCATTTTACACAGTATATTCAAGTTTTTAAGATCTTCAAAAAAATGTTTATGGTCTCATTTAGAGGAGTAAAGAGTGGAACATTTATAAATGTATAGATGGAAAACACATATATTAGAAAAGTGACTGTTTTCCAAGGACATAAAGTTATAAAGCAAAGGACTACAAATGAGAACAGAATATCATTAATTTGATAGTCAATGCTGTGTAGTCTTTCTAGAGGCTTCTTTTAGAGCACAAATGAGCTGCTAGGATTGACTTTTGGAGAGTAAACTAAGTTAAAGTTAAAAATTGTAAAAAGCCAAGACACTGAACTGATCAAAAACCTAAATCAGTAACTTTTCATTGTTTGTTTCATTTATATATACTAATTAAGTAAAGCAAGTGAGAATTTTAAAGGCAAAGCAATAGTTTGTCAGAAGAAGTTAATTTTACTTTGTATCTGGTTTGTTGTTACTCTAAGTCATTTCCCAGTTTGATAATTATTTTTCTTCGTAAATAAGTTAATTTACTCTAGATCATAATTTTAGAATCAGTCACCCTTTAATCATCCATTAGGTTAAGTTTGGGGTCACTGGAATAACTATGTGATATAGGCTATGGATGGTGGAAACTGATTAAATGAAAATGTATTTTAATAAAAATGAGGTATTTTTAAGAAGAAACTGAGAAATTTTCAACTACACAAAGAATAGGACATATGTAATATGAATAGTTAAAACCTTTGTCCTACTCAAAATCTTTTGAAGGTATTACTAAAAATTCAGTTGACTTTTCTGGGTTTCAATCTTCCTGACTCTGCTCAATCTCTAACCAGACGTGAAACAAGAAGAGGTCTAACCATGGTTAAAGGGAGAGGAGAGAGGCAAAAGAGACGGAAAAGAAGTTGAAGTTTTAGAAGTCCAGAGTCACTATTAAAGGAGGAAAGAAATGGGTCCACAGCACTGTTACCAGTAGAAACAATATGTTCACCTGTATCTGACTTCAACCTTTCTTGTTTTACAAGCAATACCTATCCCTATGTATCTCCAACATCTGCATTACACAGGTATTGTTTCATCCACACAGGCAGGTGCTATCCTATTTACACCAAGCCTTCTGTTAAGTTTCCATGGTGACTAGAACCAACCTAGATGCTTCAGATACTGAACTATCTAGTAGTGGCATTATGAAACAGAGCCAGATGGATTAGGCAAGCAGTCTAAGCAAGCACAGAGTTTACAAAGCAATTCAACAACCCAACCAAGCCAAAACACAGATTTCCTAATGCTTAGTCCAAAGTTGGTTTGCTGGACTTAGATTCCCAAATAAAAATATGGCTATACAGAAACTCTCCTTCCTAGGACTTCTGCAGATGAATCAAGTGAAGTACAAGCAGAAAAACATAATATGTGTTTATTATTTGGTTTTTATGTCAAAAGGGACAATAGAAGTTGGTATATTTTTAAGGATAGGAAAAAAAAGAAGAGATCAATCTGCAGTTCTTGATAACCACTATAACCAGAGTCCAAGGCCAGTAACCACATATGCAACAAGGGAATACACAATGACCATCCTGAGAGAGCAAATGAAAATAGGAATGATGAGTGGGACAGCCAATTTTAACTCTGTTGAAAGGTGTAAAGACTCACATCTGAGACAAGCTTCAGCCTACTGCCAGGCTAAATATAAGTCAGAACGGGAGTTCTAAGAACCAAGTGATAAGGAAAAGGAAGCTTATACTTGATGGAGACACATATATAATACAACATATGGCATATACAGCTGTTCATACAAACAAATGTACATATTTAGTTTCTAAACATGTAAATCAACAAGGAGAGATATAAAACACAAAATCAATCTCAGACACCACATTTTGATTTATTTTATTCAGATGGAAAGGGTTTGCGTAAGTACCTAATAAGTACATTCATTTAGGGAGTTCTAGGCTGTTGGGACTGATCAACAAATGTCTTATTATAGGCACCCTAAATTCCTTGTGAGAAATGATAAAGAGGACTTTGCAACTGACTGATGGTTCGGCCACCAAGACACTAAGATTATGACTTTCAAAAAGAAAAGCCAAAGGCTGCCTTAACTTTCAGGGGGGATCTAGAGCTCAAGAGCAAGGGTGCTAGACTCTCAGAGGCACCACCAGAATATAAAAAATTGACAATAATACCTTAAGTCTGAGCATCTACCCTTGGAGGACTAGTTTGATTCAGGGATAAACGCTATCCAAATGACACTAGGTGCTGCCACTCAAAGGCCCTCTGACGCAGGCCAGCTCCCAGGGAATCGTTTTCTAAATTCTTAAAAGGAGAGGAAGGAAGGATTACAGAGCAGTGGAAGAGGGCAGCTCTAGACTTAGCAGCCTGGGCAATGAAGGACTTAAATAATTCAGTCTCTAGTGGGGAAACCTCTAAGAAATGTGGTTATCAGAGCTACAGGCTGGGTGCTAGCAGTGGCAGGAGCTATGTGACTAGCAGAGCAGGGACACTAGGAGAAAAGAAGGAGGGGTTCATGTGGAGGCCCAGAGAGAACACTGGCCAGTGGCTCCAGCTGAAATATTCCTGGAATTTGGAATTCTCACCTAAATCCTGATCGCCAAGGCTAGTGTGACTTGGTAAAGCAAGAGTGCCACTGACATCTCACACAAAACCAATGGAACTGGGGAAAGAACAGGGACTACCCCAACAGGTAAACCTGGAGGCATCTCCCTGATAATGACTTCCTGCAACTATGGGTTACAAAATCCGGCCTTAAACATGGTGAACCATATTGGTGAAGAATGGATATGTGGTATAATGAAGCCCATGGAAGTCCAGATATCCAGACACATCCCAGGTATACAGTCTCAGAAAGAGCCAGGGAAGAAGTGTGAAGTGATACTCCGAGCTCAAGATCTATGCTCATCAGTAGACTCCAGACAACTTCATTTCCTCCTCTCCATGCAAACAACAAAAAAGGGCTTTTAAAATGGTGGCTTTCCTGCAACTGAGAAATATTTTAAAGAAAGTATAGTGAAGCCTGGCCCCATCTATTTCTATTTACAACACAGCGCTTTTAATATTCAAGTCTAAGTAAGTAAACAGGGGAGTTAAGAGATTTGATATTCTGTCTTACTTAGATCCTGTCAATTCAGAAAGTAAATACTCTTGCAAGCAAATGTTTAACTTAGAACTAAACTAAATAAAGTACGGTTGAGAATTCTTAAGTGGTTAATTGAAAAAGACCAAACAAGACAGTCTGTAATTTTCCAAAGATATGGACCGCTTCAAAATCGAACCTATGTCCAGTTCTGGGATTTAGCAAGTCAATTAGAATCTCATCTGATCAACTTTATGGCCCTTTAAGTACTCTTAAAATTTCAATACTCAAGTACAATAAATGATGTAATCAGCCTCACAACTTAAACAGTTATTCACATGAACTGCAGGAAATAACGGCTAACACAGCCCCTTTTGGACAACAGAAATAATTTTTTAGTTGGAAGAAATTTAATGGAGTGACGGTTCAGTTGCTGTTTAAAGTTTAGACTTAGGCGAGAATTAAAACGTTGGGTTCACTCTATATTCAACAAGACATCCATCTCAAAATCTTTTTTTCATTTAAAACTAATTTGCAACTTCAATATGAATACAAATGCAATTTTAAAAAATTCTTTAAAAACCAGAAAAAACCTTACAGCTTATAGGAACTGTAACATTTTAACGATACGTTTAAAACTGGTCATTGAATGTTGTCTTAATAAGTACACATTTTCTCATCCAGCAATTTTTTTTTGACATTAAGTTTCAGTTTAGAAAAAGTTCAGGTGCAACATTTTATGGAGTGCTAAATAGTTCTGTCCTGGGCAAAACTATGGAACCATGGTCACTATCACACCGTTAGCTGCCTGTGAAAAATCTATTCGAAGGGCAAGTTAACACGTTTTTATGGCTCAAGTTCGCTTAAAATACAGAACAAAAAAGTCACCTTGGCATGAATATAATTAAGAAAATCAGCCGTGTGCTTCTCACGTTTGGGCTTCCTGAGACGTGGGGAGATGCCCGCCAACCTAAGACCTTCCGAGGACGGTGCAGGGACCGGACAGAACTTCCCCGGCCGCAGACCCCCTCCAGTGCACACCTGGCCTGGCGCGGCCGCTAGGGCCTCGCGGCTGCGCGCGGAACCCGCCCAAGGAGCTGTCAGCTACCGCTGAGCCTTGGCGACTCCACGCGCCCACAGCCTGGACGGTCTCAGGAGACAGCGACAGCCGCGGGGCTCGGGGGCCGGGGTCCCAAGGCGCCCCCACCGCCCTCGGTCCCCAGTTCGACCCTCGGCGCCCGCCGCGGCCTAGCGCCACCAGCCTCACCTGTGCGGCCGCGGCGCCTCTCCGCCGCCGGTCGCTCTCGTAGAAGCCCAGCGTCTCCGTGTGCTGAGGCGCCGGCGGGGGCCCCTGTCCGCCGCTGCCGCCCGGCTGCTCCGCCTCGCCGCGGCCGTCCCCGCCGCCACCGCCGCCTTCTCCCAGGGCGGCCGCGTCGCCGACGCCCGCCATGTTCCGAGCACAACAAACTGTCCCCGCCGCCTCCCTCCAGGTTCTGGCTCGGCCTCCGCCTCCGGCCGGCCCCTTCCCCGCCTCGCCCCGCCCCTCGCCGGAGCCCGGGCCGCCGCCGCCGCCGCCGCCATCCGCGGCCCGTCGACCGGCGCGCACCATTGGCGTCAGCGATGCGTGTGAGGCAGCAGCGGCCGCCGCCGCCGCCGCCGCCATCTTCTTTTTGCCCTCGCCGTGGCGGGCGGCTGCTTCCCGCGCTGTGGCGGGCTCGGCCGGCCGAGGCACCGCACCGGGCTCCATGCAGCCGGGCTGCGCGGCCGGGCAGAACGGGCGCCTCCGGGGCTCGGGTCGAGGACCAGGCAGGAACAGGCCGGGGATGGCGGGCGATGGGTCGGCCGTGGAGCCCCAGGGAGGCTGCCGCAACGACCGCTGCCCGCAGTCTGCGAGGTGTGCGGTCGCCCGCCCGGGGCCTCTTTTGCAGACTCGGTGCCCGGAGTGCGCCGGCGCCGCCCGCCCGGTCTTGGCACTGCTGGCGTGGCCGTGGCGGCGGGGGCCGGGCTCCAGATCCGCGACCTCCGCGAGCGGCGGCTTTGCGTGCCCACTATTTTGGTTCCATCTCTTCTGCATATTTATGCTTGCCCGTCACATTCCCTGGCCTCTGAGTGTCCTCTGGCAGTTTCCAAAGCACTTGGGCAAGAAGGAGCTTGGGGAGCTTCACAACAGGTGGGGGCGCGCAGGGAGGGGCCGCGGCCGGAGCAGCAGAGCGCTTCATGGGCTAGGGCGCCCGCAGAGTTTCCACACTGTGTTTCGGGACGGGGGCTAGGAGACAGCCCTTGGCCGCCACTGTGTCCTTACTCTGTCGATTTACTTGGGGCTGGACCTCCCCTTTCCAGCTCTGGCGTGTGACCCCGCACTAGCGTGGTGTGGAGATCACCACCCGCTGGGGCCGTGGGAGCGAAGGTGCCCCAGGCTCGGGGAAGGCGGGGGCCTTTCCCCGCTCCCCAAGTGATGCGCCTTCCAGTGAGGGGACAGTAGTACCTCCATTTACCTTGTGCCAGCTTTGGGATTCAGCTGTGCTTTTGTGTGTCTCATTAGCAAAAGCAAAACGAGTTCCTCCCCGAACACCAAGCTTCCTGGAAACTTCCCTAGCTTTAAGCTTGAGAACCACATAAAAATAGGCCCTGAGGGTTACCTGATTGCAAACTGAGCAAGTTTAAAACGGACTGGGCTGCTTTGGGCAGCACAGCCGACTGGCATTCCGACAGCTGAGCAGGAGGCAGAGGTGAGAGACCAAGATGGACTAAAAATGTCCCAATAGCTTGGAGCCCACCCTCGGCCCAGGCTCGTTGAAAGGAGGAACATTCAGTGAAGTCGTCGGAACCTTATCCTTTATGAAATGGGGCAGCTCACAGGATTGCATTGCTAAGCCAATCCTGTGACCATCCTCCATCAAATTCTCTGTTTTGGTTGTATGTGATCAAAACAGCCTCTCTGAAACAATTGAAAACAAATACTCTCGTCAAATCTTAAGAATCGTTTTGAAAGTCAAAAGGTATGGAAAATGTGGCTTCTAAGCTTTCTTCAGCCCAAATTCTATTATTCTTTGATCTTGCATAGTATAAAATCATACCCATTCCATTATGTATATTGGTTGTCAAGTAGGAAGTAGGCTTTTATTGCTATGTTTATGTCAGTTTCCATTTATTGTCTCACCACATTTATTGGGTTGGTGCCTCTGCCTTTAACTTAACAGGAGCTGGAAGGGAAAGAATCCCAGATTCTGTTTCCTAAGGCAGCCAGTCGTCAGAATGGACTTTCCTCATTTTCTGTTATGTGACCTGGGGAAAGACATTCAGTCTCAAAGGCTGTGCCTATCCTTTTAAATAGAGAAGAGAAAGCAGCCGTGCCAAGGCTAGATACTGACTGAAGCGGGAGGAGCAAATTGGAAATGTGGGAAATGGGAATGTGGGCAAGTTGAGGGACTTGTAGCTTCCCTGAGTCTTTTCACTGAACTGCTTTATTGTATCTGACATGTGAAAATGCACAGTTTCAAACAAACCCATATTGAAGTGAACATACAAGAAAGCATTTAAAAAACAACCATTAATAAAAATAATTTTTCAGTTAATGCTATTCTTCCCTTGTATAGGTGTTGATAATCAGATAGCTTATTGCATATGAAAAGTTGTTTTCTTTGAGTTAATTCAACGTATTGCAACTTTTTTAGAATCCAGGAAAAGAGCATTTTCAAATATGTATTTGGAATCTTCAAAATATTCGGTTACAAATTACCTTAAAATAAGAAATATTTATGCAGCATAGAAGAACCAGCTGTTCTCTGAGGAAAATAAATAGCAGTAAAAATGTCATAATGCACTTTATATCAGTTGTAAAAAGAAAGATACAGGCTTATATTTACGATATTACCATTAGAAAACAATATGAGTATTGAAGAAACATAGCAACCCTAGCCATTAAATAGGCATCAAATAACATTCTGAGTTAAGTTATAAGATAAAACCAGGATTTGGATGACAATGACAATATTGACCATCATTGTTACCCAAATCCTGGTTTTATCTTGTAATTGGCTTTAGGGGCAATTCTAGTGTATTGTCCCTTAAAGATGTTTGAAATTAGTTTTCATACACTTTTCCTGAATCAATTTAAGTATTGATTTCACAAACAATAAGATGGTGTGCTGTAGCATGTCATTGCACTAGTAAGAAAAAAATACTCCACTAGTGGGGAACAGTTTCAGTAGAGGAAAGTGATGAATATTGAATGTGAGTGCAGAAATCGGACATTGATAAAGTCTTATGATTGCTATACGCACTATGAGGCTACTGTATTTTGAAAATTGCAAAACAGTATTTTTTAAAGAACAAAATTGGGGGAGTAGCATATACAACTTTCAAAAATAAATTGCATAACTTCATATTTCAGTAATTAAAGATTTAACAATTGTGGTTTTGTGTCTAAACCAAATATACTGAACCCATTATGTATAAACTATGGATTCAGAACTCCAGAAAATTATCTTAATGAGGCGTATAAACTCCTTTTGCTTAATATCCACACCAAATCATTATGGTCTGCCATTTCATGAAATAACAAGAGTTTTAAAATAAGTGATGGTTTTTTAGTTTGTATATCTGTATTCTTTCCTACCAGGTATAGTACAGTAGTACAAGGGCCAACAGTTATAAGCCTTGGGAAAAGATACTGTTTTGGCCATGTTTTTCGGCTATGTGACCCTGGAAAGAGGGTTGCAGAGGGCCACTGCGGCCCTCAGTGTCTTTTATTGGTAAATGGGGGCAATATCTCTTGTATAATGAAAGCTGGAAAAAATTTGATTTTGCTTTTATTCTCCCTTTCATTTAGACTGCAGTTTTCACTTTTTAACTACAAAGCAATTTATCTCTTGATAACACTTCTAGTGTATTGTCCTTAAAATATTTTTGAAATTAGTTCCATACACTTTTCCTGAGTAATGAAAACATTACGTATTTGTTAACTTGAAATAATCGTGAGTCATGAGAAGGCCAGGGTTCTGTTTGGCCCTTCAACTAAAGTCTTTGACCAAAGGAGCACAGGTGACCCCTCTCTGCTTCATTTTCTGACCTGTAGAGTAGTGAACTCAATAACTGATCCTCCCTTCTAGCTCCAAAATACTGGGCTAAACTCCACGCAACTCCCTTTGTAGATTCTTGGACTTCTGAGTTTAAAATAGTAGACAGGGCTTGGTACTATCAACATTTGTAGAAAAAAATGATTGCTTCTAGTCACTTTGTAATTGAGTCTAAGGTTTGAATGCACAGAGTTCAAATACTGTAATTGTGTTGATAACATATCAAAGACATGTAAGTTTTTATGTACCTTTATATTCTATGCATTAGTTCTTCATTCCTTGGCATGAGGAGAAGTGATGGTTTCTCAGTGACCTTCCAGAACTCTAAGACTGTGTTTCTCATACCAGGCCTCAGGGTTTCTACATTTTAAACAAATTTCCAATATTGTACCCATGCCCACGTAAGTCTAAGAACTCTGCTCTAAGGTAACATTAAACCACACCTGAAGTTATATTTGAGATGATTACTCAGTAATCATTGTACAGTTGATTTTCGTAGTATGGATTCAAACACTGACTAGAGCACAGTTTTAATTAAATCTGTATTTCTCAGTTGAAACTTTATTTTTAGCAGTACATGTCTTCTGTTTTGTGAATCCTAAATGCCATGTGCTTCACAAACTGCAGTTCTGAATTTAATTCATTCACCATTTTGTCATCAAAAAGAAGAGTTGATGTTTTTGAAAGTTCTAAACAGCTTTGCAACTGCTGTTCTAAAGAAATAAAATATACCGCTGAGCCCAGAACAAGCCTTTGAACTAAATTTATGTGAGTTTATGGAATTTCTGAGTTTCAGTAATATTTTCTATTTTTGGCAATCATTTTTTGACTGATGCTCATTATGTTTTATCCTCCTTGGGCTTTATTCAATGGATTTCTAAAGGACATCAGCTCACTTTATTTCTGGGGGATGTAACACAAATTAAGTAATGTGCCATTGACTCTAATGTACCTGTTGCACCTTAACTAAAACTGTCATGAGCAAAATCATTTTTAAAAGCATTTCTTTGACATGAGAATATATGACAGAAACCATTGTAAATAGAATTTCTTGAAAACAATACTTTGCTAAAAGGGGTGTTTTATAAAGGATATTCTGTTCTAAAGACCTAAAGGTAGGTTTTGTTTATGTCATATAAGTGTGTGTACCTATATAATTTCATGGCTTATTGGCTTATATGGCCTTTTATTCATGATCAAATATAAAATTTATTTTGTGCTGGACTTTAAATTTCTGGAAAATTCCAAAATAACAATGAAAGGACCCTGGTAATGACTCAGCAGGCTTTCCATTGCAGGTTTATCATTTTGAGAAAAAAAGAACAGTCTTATTCATTATCATGATGAAAATAAATAGATGTTGTTTCAAACCATATTAGTCATTTAGTCGGTTAATTAACAAGAATCCTTTTGCAGAATAAATTCAGACCTTCCAGAAAATGTGTTGATAACTGTCAAAAATCCTTCTTTGTAATTCTAGCCAGGAAGGGCTTTCATTTTGGAATTCAGGAAGCAGGGGAGATTTTATTTACCACCCAGCTCATGTTGCTAGTCCTTTTGAATTTTGCCTTGCAGAGGGTTTTTTTTTTTAAATTATTATTTTTGTTATTCTTCAGTGGCAAGTTATTTATTGCTTCTTTTGGCCACTCATCAAAGAGTGGTAATCGGAAGATTTTATGTGATATTTACGATAATTTTTGCTTTTTTCTGGTATTCTAGTTGAACTATGATGGATTAAGGTAACTGAGTAATTTTGTTCTTCACATCTATGCCCTTTAAGTTCTTTTGGGCTGCGATCCTGCTCTTGTAATTAGCTTTCATTCTATTCATTAATCAGTGTTTCCATTCTAACAGTTTTTCCATTTCTTTGTTCTTCTTGTTTCAGAAATATTAAAAGGTGAAAGCAGTCTCTTACAAGGATCTATTTATTGTTTGTTATCTCTGAGGCAAACCTAAGTATTTATCTCTTTATTTTGCCTTCATACCAAAATTTATTGCAAATGCATGATAAACTTTCAGATTCTCAAAAATCTTCTTCTCAGGGTTTGTGCTTTCCAGGTTTTAGAAATTAGTTTAATCTGATTTCAAGGCCTTAGATTTTCAAATTGCGCTTTTGTATGCATCTATTCTATTCCCTTTTCAGTTCTAAGCCTATGTTTATGTGAAAAATGCTTCTCTTGTTTCTGACATTTTCCAATTTAGTATCAATTTCTAATAATGAACCAAATTTACCTGCTTGTCTTCCATGTGGATGCTTAATAAATACTATAACTTACGTGTACAGTTTCATGGAGGAGAATGGGAGAATGTGGTTATTTTGAAACAGCAATAAAAAGAAAACATATTATGGCTTTAGCAAGCATTATTTTTTTATGACAGTTTTATCCTTCTAATTACCCTTTACCTAAGCTGATACTAACGTTAATTCACATTCTCCTAAGCATATGCCCACTCTTGACAGATATATACTGGGGTTACAAATTTGGCATGTATAATTTATACATAAATATTAGATTACAAAGAAAACCGAGACTAAATCAGATGCTGGTCATTATTTGTCATCTTTTGAGTTACACTCTGACTTTTCATCCATCTACTGAGCAATGTAATAACACAATTGTCTTAATATAAATAAAAATTAATTTCTAGTGCTGCAACCCATTTTTAAATATTTGATTTTACTATTATAGTTCTGATATTTATTATCTGACGTGGTTGGCTGTTCTTTTTCTGAGCAATACTTAGTTTCGTGTAATTTGATTTTATTTTTACTAGCTTTGTAAATACACAGTTTCTACCTTATCTTAATGCAGCCAACACAATCATTCTTGTATTAAGTAATTAAAGGTCCAAAAATCATTTGGTTCCACTGACTTTGGCAATGCGATGTCCACTCCAAATCTGTCATTTGTCCCCCCTCTAACATTTAAATAGTGTTCCATAGAAAATGTCTAATTTGTGTGATTAGCCTTCTTCACTGGTGTTTTATGGACAGTATAACTGGCTTCTCCCTTGAAAGCAAATAATTTTGTTTATGTTAGGAGTATTTTTTAAAAATAGCTTATCAGCAAAGGTTTTTCTTCTGAGTATGTGTGTGGTTTGTTTGTTTTTTTTTTTTTAAGCTAAATCTTTTAGAAAGACAGCAACTGTTAATCCTTCAGGGACATATATAAACACACAGGTGGATTCACTCATGCGAGCATTTGTTTTTAGCTAATGGATAGTTTTCTCAAAACAATCTGTTCTTCGCCTGTGTGCCGAAGTGAGTGAAATATTTGTTTGGGACTAGACCATAAAAAGTAATCTTGAATGATGACAGAGGCTATAAAAGTTCATCATATAGAAAGTAGCAGAATATAATGGAGAAAGCTATAAACTTGGAATCAGGAGGCCTGCCACTTACTAGTTGTGGAACATGGATGTGCTCGGGGCCATCATTACTTAATTCATGTAGCAGAGGGTGGGCTAGATTGTCTCGAAGTCTCCTTTCAGCTCTAGAGTTGCATGATTTTTAGGTACCTCAGGTTATTTGAGGCTAGCATTAAATGTGGACTTGACATTCATTTGTAATATTTTCCTTCTGGTGAGCTCAAGTACCCTCTTGTAAATTATAATGTTTATTTTAAATTGCTTACCTTCAATCAGCAGTCTTTAGTATTTCTTATTCAGCATACATTTGTTGAGTGGATTCTGTGTGCCAGGTACTGTTACAAAGCCTTTGAATAACAAAGGTAAATAAGGTGAATTTCCCACCCACGAGTAATTACATTGCTATACAATAAGTACCACAATGGAAGACTGAAGGAAGTACCATGGTAGTTCAAAGGAGAAATTAATTAATTCTTCTCTGAGATGACCAGGACAGTTTAGAAGGAAATGGCATTTGGATGGATCTGGAAAGATATGTTTGCCAGATGGAAAACATAACTGAAGGGCCTGACAGGTGGGCACTACGGTATGGGCAGACTGAGAGAGTTAGGAAGATGCGTGGTGTTTGAGTAGAACTTCAAGATCAAATTTGTTTCCAAGGCTAAATAGTAGGCCATAAATGGGGGGTGGGGTAGGGCATTTTGACTTGAGAATGTGCAAGGATGGCCTGGAAGTGAAATGAGAAATTAGGGCATTAATAGGTTGCCAACACTTCCTCTTGGTCATCTCCACATGTTGAAGAATAATTCCGTTTTTTTATTTTTTAGCTGGTGTATATTGTGATCTGCTTGCATTTCTACCCAAAATTTTTACAAGAACAATTAGAACAATAATCTGTGTTTATTGAACATTTACTGTGTATTAAGTCTTATTCTCAATGTCCAAGTCCAGTGTCTGGTTAAGACATTTTACCATCATTTTTTCCTTAAAAGTTATTTCAGCACATTTATAAGACAAACTTTTTTTTTTTTAATTTTGTTTTGTTTGGCTGTAAGACAACAGATCATGCATTAAGGGTTAACATTGCAGCAACTCACAGATACACTTTAATGATAGGCAATGTATTCTTCACATATAAAATATATTTAGCCTCAAAACCTCAGATCAAATCATTTCAGTCTATTGAAAGAGTGAAATGGGATGTGATGGTTTGGAAGTGGTCCGTTGTAAACTTTAAAGTTCTAGATTATTGTGAGTAATTATAAATAGGAAGAAGACATTATGTATTCAAATTTGTGTCTGGGTCTCAGCCTAATCCCCCCAGTAGTTATGGAGTAGGGTGAGAACTGTATGTCAACTTGGAATCAGACTCTCTGTTTTGAGCCATTTAATTTAGACACATTATTTTAATGTAAGCGCTTTTGCTTTTTCTTTGGCAGTCAGTGTGCAATTTTAATTAGCACTTGGAACCCAGTAGAATACATTGATGAGCACAAGACATGAAGAAATACGTTCATAATGGCCTGCCCAAGGTCTCTGGCAGCATCCAAGAAGACGCTTTCAGTATAATGCCCAATGCTTCTGAGAAATCATTCTTGCTGATGACTTATACCTTTGTACATTTAATCATTTTACAGTTTCAAAATATTGGCATTAGCCGCTTTGTCATCTATACTACACTTAGAAGGAATATTAATTTCCTAAGCTTATTCTGATGCGGTAACTGATGTATAAGAAAACAACTTATTTTCTACATCTGCCCAGGACTCTCTTCCCAACTTTGCCAATCAAGCTCTTCCACATCCTTTAAGCCTCAGCTCTAATATTCCCCTCACAGTATTTTTAACCTCTCCCATTCCCCCATGGCCATTCTTTTCAATGTACACCCATGGTTCATGCATCTACAACTGCACACCACACTGCGTTGTAACGTTTTTAATGCATTACTCGCCCTGTCAGCTGTCGGTTCCATATTTGTTGGAACTGTGTTCGGCATATCTGTATTTTGGTTGCATCCAGTTGAAAGGCAGAGCATGGTAAAATAGAAATAACATGCAACTTATAAACTGATACAGGTTAAATCCAAACTGCTCCTTACTTGCTGTGGGGACTGGTGCAAATTACTTAACTTCTTTGAGCTTCTTTAAAAACGATAGTAATACCTGCTATGCAGGATTGTTGTGAAGATTAAATAAGCTCCATTCATTAGTTCAACAAATATATGGAGAGGTCCTATTACATGTCAGTAATTGTGAGTGTAACTGTTCCTGATACTAAGAAGATAAAGGTGAATAACTCATGACTTTGTCCTAAGAACTTTATAATGTGGTGGTAGAGACAGACTAGGAAATAGACAGTTGCAACATAATTCTTAAAGGGTAAGTAAGAATTCATTAGCACAGGGTTATAGGGTTGAGGTTGAAAGCAGCAGGATTTGAGGTAGAAGGAGAACCATGTGCCTTTAAGCCAGGGAGAGGATGGGAAGTCCAAGGCACGGAGGGAGGTGTAATGTAGCTGTGATGGTGGGGTTAGACTGGAGATGTAAATATTGCAAGGGGCCTTGCAAGCCAGGCACAGGGCAGAGGGAACCTGTGACGAGTGGATGATTAGATTTGCGTTTTAGGAAGATCTCTTTCCTTGCTGGCATGTGGAATGGTTTGAAGGAGTCAAGAGAATCAGTATGACCAGCGAAGAGGCTGTAGCCCAGAAGTGTTAATAGCCTCAACAGCAGGAGTTGCAGTGGAAATGGGGTGGAGAGAATACATTGAGAGATAGTTCGGAGGCAGAAAAGGCAGGAGGTGATACAAAGTACAGGTGGGGGGAAAAGTACGCAAGGAAGGAGAGGAAATTTCGGGGGAAATGTACAGAATTTTGACTTGGGGGATGACGGTGCTATTCTCAGAGATGGGAAATGCAAAGAGAAGCAGTTTAGGGTATAGTTAGGGAATAGAAAGAGTCCAGTGTGGAAATTGTGGGATTTGAAGTACCCATAGGAAGTGCAGGACATCTTGACATCATCATTTTGAGCTCTTGTATGTTTTGACCCTGCTGTTTTTTGTTCTTGAATATAAACATTTATATCAAGATGTTATCAACACTGATGAATTTTGTGGCCAAGATTTATTCCAGGATTAACTTCATTAAGCCAGTTTAATTTCTTGACCTAATTTCCATATGGCAAATTTAATCTTTTCCCATTTGTTCCCACTTGTATTTTTATTTTACTAGCGCTGTTTCCATCAGGACAGAATCTTTCTTGTGTACATTTTACAATGAATACCTGATTTATCAACTTCTTTATCATCTTTATCAAATTTTTACAGATACAACTTTTTCATACTAAATGTCATTTCAGCTCTACTATTTTTACCATGTCAAATATTGTACATCTACTTTTTTTGATTTTTCACTAATTTGTAGCAATAATTTTTTTTTTACCATTTTCTGTTTTTGCTATTTTCAGTTGTATTTTATGTTTTATTTTGTAACCAACTAAATAATTTTATGAGACAATTTTTGCAACTTTAAAAATTACCAATGATCTGTAATTCTCAAGTCAGGTTTTCATCTATAACAAATTTGGCTGTGGATCATTTTGGCCCTTGTCAGTTTCATTTTGGTTCTTAAGACCAAAACTACCTGAGAATCTAAATGGTGTTCTTTTGTCTATGGACGAGCCAAGGGGAGAAGTCCAAAAGATAGGTACATGTATGTAGGTAAAGTGATTTGGACAGAAGTCTGGGATAAAATGTAAATTTGTAAGTATTTGCATCTCGGTATGGGGGCAAGAGAGTGGATGACATCTCACCAGACGGTGCATAGCATGAGAGAAGGGCACCCCAGAAAACTAGGAGAAGGAATCCAGGAAGGAGCAGTAGAAGTTGGGGAGAAACCCACAAGATGGCATTCTGTGGAAATCAAGTCAAGAAAGAGGAAGTGGTCAACAATGTTGGATGCTGCAAAGAGACTGCATGCTGAAATGTGTGGATTTTGCAACAATAACATCATCCTGTCGTCACTGAAGGCAACCTCATGAACGAAGATACGCAACTGGGTATACAGAAGAGGAGCAAGAAGGAAGCGAAGATGTGGGAGACAATTACAAGGACAACACTGGGCTGTAAGAAGGAAAATTTGCTTATCAATTGTCTGGTTAATTTTCTTTTAATATGGGAGAAACTTAAGCATGGTTAGGTGCTGATAGCCTGGAGGGGAGAGGATGCATGTACAGGAGAGTTGGAACAGGATGCCCAAGAAGAACATTAAGATCCCAGTCCTTTCTGGGGGGTAGAATTTAGCACTGCTGCCTAAATCTCCATGTCTAATGATTCCTCTGCAGCCGTGTGCCCAAGACAGAACTATGCTCAATCTGGCCCAGGCATTTGGGCTTTTACTTTGAGTTCCCAATTAATCGTCTGATTTCTTCCTGGGCCCAGAACTTTCTCCAGAGCTGCTATCACTTGCTTATCACATCTTAGTCAAGGGGATCTCAACTGCCCTTAACCCCACAATGCTATCACTTGCCATGACCCTTGAATAGTACTGCTTTTGAGAAAGTCCTGCTACCATGTGTTGGCCACAACATCAGGTAAGCTTTGATACTCTTGCTCTCCAGCTGTGAGCTGAGTATTACCCCGTCTACTAGATCCACCGCTTACAGGTCAGATGAAGCAAAACACTGTGGTAACCCTGATCATTCCCTATTCCTACCATTTGTCCTGAGACTGAACAAATTACTGCAAAACTTGGGTTGCCTCGTGAATAACAGGGCAATGGCCAATGCACACATCCTTCCTCTCTTCATCCACTGAGGGCTTATCTAAACATCCCTGGCGTCTTCACTGCATGTTTGTGGGGCACTTCCTAGCACCAGGCACTGCGATAAGAAATAGAAGTTAAACCATGAAGAAACATGGCTCCAGCCCTTAGGGAGCTCCTGGTCCCGCAGGTAAGTTAATCCTTGTTGCAGTACTGTGTACTAGATGGGCAAAGTGAAGAACCAGTTAGTTTAGATAAGCAGAGACTGGTAGATTGCCCTAAAATTTTTTTTTTGGTAGGATCTATAACAATCTCGTGATTTCAGTTGAACATATGAAATATACTCTTCTAATCCTAATGTAATTGTTTCCCCTGCCAGTCTACACAGCTCCAAAGGGTGAGTCTATTTTATGAAGTTGGATAGGTTCCAGGACTGCGATTTATCTTAAAGAAGACTCATCTGCTTGTGTAGCAGCCAAGATCAGCTACTAAATCTTCAGAACATTGAAAAAAGGGTATTCTCTTCAAATTCCTCTATATTTTTAGCTAGCATCCCCTTGCACCCTGACCCCATTCTGACCTTTTTGTTTGTTTTGCCTTCAAAACAAAGTGCAGGACAATTTTGTGTCTGTTCTTGGGTCAAGTGTATTTGTTTGAGCTCTGTGGACTTTAGTTCTGAGCATAGGAATGAAATAAAGGTAAACCGAGAGGTCATAATCTGTATCTTTCTCTGACAGGTTCTCCAAGCCTCTGCCTCTGCTTGCCTTGCTGTTTCTTGATTCCTTGGCTGTGCTGCTGTCTCTGGGTTCCAGCACTGGCACCCCATGTGAGTAGGGCACTGTGGGGGGACAGCATGGGTTTGAGAGAGCCTGGGGAAAGCTAGAGATGCCCTATTTTTGTTTTCCTGCACCAGGCCTCTATACCCCTTGAGGGCAAAGCATGTCTAATTAGGTTGAGAATGAGTCAGAGATATTGGACATAAATGTCATCCCAAAAATTGAAATGTGCAGTGAACACTACATTAAAATTATCCGTAAACCACTTTAGTATTAACTTTGAACTCTACATTATGGCACACTATTGAGAAAAGAAAAGGTTTCCCAGCACTCTCTCTCTCTCTCTGACACTGTGTCCACCAGTTCCTGATTTTGTTCCTTGTAAGGAATGGGTGGGACTCCACAGGTCCCTGATTGCGTAGCTTTTTCAAATCCAATGAGTCTTTCTCTGTTCCCCTCAAGCTCACTTGCTTGGAGCACAGATGCGTGCAAGGCTGCTTATGATGCCCTCTGCATAGAGTGTGGCAGCCACTTGGCCATGCCCAGCACGAGTCTTCCCCTCCCTGCAGGAACGGTGCTCAGAACCCCGGTGGCTGCTTCTTCCTCTTCCCACTTCCCTAGGTTAGGAGGTGAGAGGAGCAGTGAATGTTAGACAGAAGGGCTTTCATTTTGTACCTTCCACATTTGCTCCCTGAGGCAGTGAACACATTGGTGCCTACCTGCTCAGAGAGGAAATAGAGGAGCAGGGAGGGAAAGGATGAACACATGTGGAGACAAAATTGCACAGCTTTGTATCTTAAAATAGTACCCTGCCACACAAACAGAAGTGCTAATAGAGAAGCTCCCCTAAATAACTAGGGCTGTTAGAAAAATGTGTTTCTAACTTATTTAAAAAGCCAGTATTAGCTATTAACAGAGATCTCTGACAAGATTGAGGGAGAAGGCTTTGCAGACAGGCGGTGGTCTGGAGAAGCAGTGTCTTGTTGGTGCTGCTTTTCACTTCCTGTTCTCTTGTCACTTTCTTTGGCCACACTCTTCTCGACATTGTCTCCCCTTCTCTATCCAATCCTTGTCTTTTCCCTGCTACTGTCCTCCACTCCCATTTCATACCCATCCTTGGCAGGCCATCTAGAGGGTTAAGAGGGCACTAAGGGCCATAAACCATGGTGAGGCCTTGGTTTGACTTCTCCCCTGCAGATTTGCTTTTGTAAAATATCTCCTATGAATGTCTACATGAGATGGGTTTATTCCTTTTCAAAATTTAATTTCACTTTTTGAATATGTGTAACACATAATTCCAAAGTCAACATTATATAATTATAGGCAACATTATATAGTTATACCTAGGTGATATGGTTTGGCTCTGTGTTCCCATCCAAATCTCATCTTGTAACTCCCATAATTCCCACATGTTGTGGAAGGGACCCAGTGGGAGATAACTGAATCATGGGGATGGGTCTTTCCCATGCTGTTCTCATGATAGTGAGTGGATCTCGTAAGATCTGCTGGTTTTATAAAACAGGAGTTTCTCTGCACAAGCTCTTCTTTGCCTGCCACCATCCACATAAGATGTGACTTGCTCTTCCTTGCCTTCTTCCATGATTGTGAGGCCTCCCCAGCCATGTGGAACTGTAAGATCATTTAAACCTTTTTCTTTTGTAAATTGCCCAGTCTTGGGTATGTCTTTATCAGCAGCATGAAAATGGACTAATACATCAGGGTACTCTTACTTCAGACCTTGTACCTCAAACCCTGTTTGCCTCAGTTGCCTACTTTGTTTCTGGTTTATTCTTCCAGTATTTCTTTTTGCAAATATAAGGATATATATATATGCTTATATTTAATATAAACTTTGATTATATATTAACTTGGATTAATATATATGCTTACATTTGCAAAAATATGTATGCTTATATTTGCAAAAAGAAATATTGGAAGAATTGCATATGCATATATATATATATATATATATATATATAAATATGCATATATATAAAAGTGGCATACTGCTTAACTTGGTTTGCACCTTGATTTTTGCACCTAACAATTTCTCTTGGAGATAACTCCATATTAGTAAATGAGGCTTTTTCTTATTTTTCTTCTTTAAAGCTGAATGTACTGCATTGTGGG
Organism: Ateles fusciceps; assembly: GCA_036589455.1. Lineage (NCBI taxonomy): Eukaryota > Metazoa > Chordata > Mammalia > Primates > Atelidae > Ateles > Ateles fusciceps. The sequence continues at coordinate 408,953 of JAZHEH010000051.1, forward strand.
GACATGTCATAGTTTATAGATCCCCTATTAGTAGATATTTGGATTGTTTTCAGTCTTTTGCTATTATAAATAATGACAAAATGAATAGTCCTTTGCATCTATGATACAAGTTTACTGGCACTATGATTAAAATGCTGTATCTTTATCAATAGCTTTATTAGGCTTTACTAACATTTATTGCAAACACCCCTTGGTAGATATTGTATAAAAAATAGCGTCTATAACTAATTGGTCACGATGTTGGATTTGCGTCCGTACACTATATGAAGAAACTGATATATTTTCACAGTTGCATCCAGCCAATAAAACAGTCTGGTACCAACCTACTGGGATATGGACACATCTAAGCCTAACTAGTCTTACCCAACTATATTCCCTATCTATCTTCAAGTGAAAGAAACTCCCTGTCTGTACTTTTAGTAATCACACTTATTTCTCTCTAGAATTTATTACTCCTCAATTATGTGTTGAAACTGTTTGGATTAGCCTTTCCCAATGTAACCACACAAAATCCTCCTCTGCCTATACCCATTATTAATACTATAATCCAAATAGATTTTCTTTACTAGCTACTTCTCAAATCTATATCCAACAGCAAACTCTTCTTATTATCTAAAGTCAATAATTGGAAGTCTGCTTACCCCCTACTTCTTAAGGAAACTGAGCGGAATAGAACTGAGCTCCTAAAATTTTAGCATTACTCACAAAAGGAATGGGACACTATTTCCAGTGCAGCACATTTGTGCAAGAATTGCCCCCAAATTGAATGAACATTTTGGATTAAAGTGGTTCAAAAATGGTCAGAGGCAAAAAAAAAAAAACTCTCTCTGCAATGAAACCATTAATCTTGGTTCATTTGTCCATAAAATATCTTCTCATAAGAGAAATTCATGCAGTGCTAACCTTCTCACTACATGAAGTTCTAGGTTTCACTCATTTGTCAGAGCATTGATTCCTTCCATTGATGCTTCTGAATTAGAAAAGGCTATTATAAATGTTCCCAGGACTTTAGAAAAAAGCTTCAATGACATTACCACTTTTGTCTTGGCTTTACAAATGAGGTCTCTCCAACCTTGCTTCATTCGTTTGCAAAATGGAGAAGTTCTATATACCCTAACCATTCACTAGGGTGGTACATGTGCTGTTAGTGGTGAAAAATGTAGCTTCTATGTTAACAGATCAGGAATTCTTGCCCCAAATCTAAAAGATCTTAAAAAACAGATAACAGGTCTTTCATCACATAGGTAAAGCTACATCTTCTAATTTGTTTAGATGATTAAATCTTGGCTCCTGAGAATCTCTGCTCTGGGAGTTTTTTTTTTTTTTTTTTTTTTGGTCTTTGGTGATTATTCTCTTTAGAGTCATTGTATTATCTCCCTAGTGCGTGGTTTCCTGTCAGGGGTTTTAAATGCTTTCCAACAGCTATTCACATGTCAAATGATTGCCATCAGGATCAGACAACTTGAGGAGCTCAACCACCTGACCATTGAAGGCTACAGAGGTGCTGATAACAGTGACACCACCACCCTTCCTTCCAGTGCAACTATGGACGATGATAATGTCTCCATGACTCTGTCCCAGTGACTACGTCAGCTCCCTCAATGGTGATAACCAAGAGGAATGCTATACCATTTAATCACACTCTCAGCTTGCTGAGAGGATAACCAAAAGGGGCAGTTGTTAAAACAAACTAAAATGGAGACTAGACCTCAAAAATCCCTCAGCAGTTGAAGTGAGTTAGGCCTTGAAAATAATCTTGACCTTGCTTAAATTGCAAACATAAGTAAAACTTAACTTGGGCCATTATATGTAAACGCTTATATTAGAGGAAAACAAAACTTACACACAATCAGAAGCAGCCAACTAACTTATGTAACTAGAGACTTTCTAGTTGGACAAACCAAATAAGGGAATTAAATATTCCTAATCAATCAAATATTTTATTTTTAATTTTAAGAAACAAGGTCTCACTCTGTTGCTCAGGTTGGAATGCAGTGGTGTGAGTGTAGCTCAGTGCAGCCTCAATCTCCTGGGCTCAGGTGATCCTTCTGCCTGAGCTCCCAAGTAGCTAGGATTAAAGGCTGTGTCACCATACCTGGCTAATTTTTAATATTTTGTAGAAAAAGGGGCTGACAGGGAGACAGAATAGGGAGGTCTTGCTATGTTGTACAGACTAGTCTCAAATTCTTGGCCTTAAGTGTTCCCCCTCATCTTGACATCTCCAGGTGCTGAGCAGATATTTTCTTTATTTCTGCATTCACCCAGTCCTTAGTGCCTCTTTAATGGAACTCCAAACCTCTTTTGGTTTGGTGCTTCCCAACTCATGAGTTGTTGTTTGTTCAGATAAACTCTTTAAGATTTGTATTGTGCCTTAGTTTTTCTTTTAATACTTTCTTTTAACAAAAACAACTGGGGGTGAGGGCAGAAAGACAAGAGAGAGACAGAGAGGTGGGTGTGGTGGGGGGGGAGAAGGAAGATGCTTGATTTTTCAAAAGATAATCTTTTGAACAAGAACTTTTCTTTTGTTTTTTGAGACAGGGTCTCACTCTGTCACCAAGGCTGGAGTGCAGAGGCTTGATCATAGCTTACTGCAGCCTTGGTCTCCCATGCTCCAGTGATCCTCCCACATTAGCCTCCTGAGTAGCTGAGAACATAGGCATGCATCATCATATCAGTCTAATTTTTTTTTTTTCTGCCCCTCCCTGTGAGAGCAAATGCCTTACTAACAGCCTTCTTTCCTTCTTTTTTTATTTTTTTTATTTTTTTTTTAAAGAGAAAAAGAGAAAGAAGGAAGAAAAAAGAATGAAATAAATAGAAAAAGAAGAAGAAAAAAAAAAGGAAGAGAGAACGGGAATCTTGCTCTATTGCCCAGGCTAGAATGCAGTCTACAAATGGATATTAAAAGCTTTTTTTATACTAATAATTGTGTTATACAATGGAGACAGGAAGGAATATGGGAGGAAAATAACAAACAAACAGCCAACCAATATTTCATTTAAACCTATGAAATGCTATGCAATTGCTAGGGAGTGATTTACTCCCATGTGGTCACTTTTAGAATAAATGTGATGCGTTACTGAAAAAAAAATGTATATTTTGTGGATTTGGAGTAGAGAGTTCTGTAAATGTTTATTAAGTTTACTTGTTTGAGGTTTAAGTTCAAGTCCCGGGTATCCTTCTTAACCTTCTGTCTCATTAATTTGTCCAATATTGACAATGTAATGTTAAAGTCTCCCCACTATTATTGTGTGGGAGTCCAAGTCTCTTTGTAAGTCACCAAGAAGTTGCCCTGTGTATCTGGGTGCTCCTATATTGGGTGCGCATAGACTTAGGGTCGTTAGCTCTTCCCGTTACATTGATCCCTCTACCGTTATACAATGTCCTTCTTATCTCTTCGGTTTCTATTACTTTAAAGTCTATTTTATCAGAGATGAGAATTTCAACTACTGCTTTTTTTTTTTTTTGCTCTCCATTTGGTTGGCAAATCTTCCTCCATCCCTTTGTTTTGAGTCTCTGTATATCCTTGCATGTAAGATGGATCTGGATGCAGCTTACTGATGGGTCCTTTGAAGTGGCTGATACTGGTTGTTCCCCCTCTATGCATAGTGCCTCCTTCAGAAGCTCTTGTAAAGCAGGCCTGGTGGTAATGAAATCTCTGAGTACTTGCTTGTTTGCAAAAAATTTTATTTTTCCTTCACTTATGAAACTTAGTTTGGCTGGATATGAAATTCTGGGTTGAAAGTTCTTTTCTTTAAGGATGTTGAATATTGGCCCCCACTCCCTTCTGGCTTGTAGGGTTTCTGCTGAGAGATCAGCTGTGAGTCTGATAGGCTTCCCCTTGTGGGTAACCTGACCTTTCTCTCTGGCTGCCCGTAGTATTTTCTCCTTCGTTTCAACCCTGATGAACCTAATGATTATGTGCCTTGGGGTTGCTCTTTTTGAAGAATATCTTTGTGGTGTTCTCTGGATTTCCTGGACTTGAACATTAGTCTGCCTTGCTAGGTTAGGAAAGTTTTCCTGGATAATATCCTGAAAAATATTTTCCAGCTTGGATTCATTCTCTTCGTCACATTCAGGTACACCTATCAAATGTAGATTAGGTCTTTTCACATAGTCCCATATTTCTTGGAGACTTTGCTCATTCCTTTTTACCCTTTTTTCTCTAATCTTGTCTTCTCGTTTTATTTCGTTAAGTTGGTCTTCGACCTCTGAAATCCTTTCTTCTGCTTGATCAATTCGACTGTTAAAACTTGTGCATACTTCGCGAAGTTCTCGTATTGTGTTTTTCAGCTCCATTAATTCACTTATATTCCTCTTTAAATTGTCCATTCTCATGAACATTTCGTGAAACCTTTTTTCAAGGTTCTTAGTTTCCCTGCATTGGGCTAGAACATGTTCTTTTAGCTCACAGAAGTTTCTCATTATCCACCTTCTGAAGCCTGATTCTGTTGATTCCTCACATTCATTTTCTATCAGCCCTTGTTCAATTGGTGATGAGGCACTGCAATCCTCTGTAGGAGGAGAGGCATTCTGATTCCGGGTGTTTTCAGCCTTTTTGCGCTGGTTTCTTCCCATCTTTGTGGATTTATCCACCTGTCGTCTGTGTAATTGCTGACTTTCAGATTAGGTCTCGGAGTGGACGTCCAGCTTGTTGGTTATAAAGTTTTTTCTATTTCTTAATTTTCCTTCGGCGGATGCCCCCTCCCCCCACAGAGCTGTACCTTCCCGGGTTCAGCTGTACTTGGTGTGAAATGCTTAATCCTCAGCAGTTCCAACTGCTGTTTTTTTTGTTATTGTTGTGGGGGGGGACCAGCTTTCCTCTGCGGCGACCCACTATGCCGGCTGAAACAGCGGCGTTAAGATTCGTGGTGCTTTTCTGCCCGGGAATCTCCTGGTCTGGTTCCCCACTTCAGTCCGCTTTTTAATCAGCTGAATGGGAGACTCTGCTTTCCCGGAGCTCCAACGCCAACCAAAGGGCACTCAGTCCCGTATACTCTGGACTGAGAACCGCCGAGTCGGGGCGCCTGCAAAACGGCCGCGCCCCTCCAAAAGGGTCGTGCTGGTGACCCGTGGGGCTCCTCCGCCAAGAATCTCTTGGTCCGTAGGCTATGAAAATTCGTCTGAAAATGTGGCGTCCACTCACTCTCTGTGCTTTCAGTGGGAGCTACAATCCTGAGCTGCTGCTAATCGGCCATCTTGGATCTCTCTCCTATCAGTCTAATTTTTTATGTTTTGTAGAGATGGATCTCCCTGCATTGCCCAGGCTGGTCTTAAACTCCTGTGTTTAAGTGATCTTCCTCTTTGGCCTCCCAGAATGTTGAGATTACAGGTGTGAGCCACTGCACCCTGCCGAAGAACATTTTTGAAAGAAGGCCTGGATACTCTAGGGAATTAGCTGACATTCCAAAGTGTTCTTTTTTCCTTGTGGCTTTTGTGCCTTGTGAGAGGACTCTGAGAACTCCCCAAATCCATTCCATAGCTGTTGATAGGTTTGAATGTCTGGTTTTGTCTTGGGAAGAGGAGCTGAGTCATACACTTAGGCAGAATAGATTCTCCAGAAATGCCTCTCCATCATATTCTATTAATTTTTACTGATTAATTAGTGGTTAGGCTCTCATTTAATATCAGGCCTGCCTAGGAAGAGAGAATTTGCTGACATTCATGTGTGAATGGCATCTATACTGGACACTGTCTTAAGAACAGACTGAGCAAAGGAGAGAGCATATGTGATGATACCAAGTTATGGAAGATGGGTGTGTTAATCAGGGTTCTTTAGAGGGACAGAACTAATAGGAGATACACACGCGCACACACACGTGTGTGTGTATGAGTTTGTTAAGTATTAATTAATGCAATCACAAGGTCCCACAATAGGCTGTCTGCAAGCTGAGGGGCAAGTAGAGCCAGTCCAAGTCCCAACAATGAAGAACTTGGAGTCTGATGTTCGAAAGCAGGAAGCATCCAGTACAGGACAAAGATGTAGGCTGGGGGGCTAAGCCAGTCTAGCCTTTTCACATTTTTCTTCCTGCTTTATTTTCTAGTCATGCTAGCAGCTGATTAGATGGTACCCACCCAGGTTAAGGGTGGGTCTGCCTTTCCCCAGCCCACTGACTCAAATGTTAATTTCCACTGGCAACACCTTCACAGACACACCCAGGATCAATACTTTGCATCCTTCAATCCAATCCAGTTGACACTCAGTATTAATCATCTGTTGGGATTTGCCTGGGGTGGCTAGCAAAATATTAGGGAAATATTAGGGAAAATTATAGATTATAATCTCAAACGTTTTGGAAGACCAAAATGTTTCAATGAGACTGGCTGAAAGCAGCCAGTTCTTACATTAGAGCATTAAGTCATAGAATAAAGATTAGGATAATTAAAGCTTCCCCAGTTAAGTCTGTTTACCCCCCCCACGTTCCTTTGTCCTTCCTCTGTTTACTCATGTAAACTTTGTGCTGGATGGTCCTCTCTGGGGGAGGTTTAAAGGGAATTACCCGTTAATGATGTTTATTCTGGGCCCCGGAACCAAAAGCTTTTATCATTCATATAACCAGTCTTTAACCATGTTAATATCCACAAGCATGTTGATTTAGATCCCTGTTATTAAATCTATACTGAATAAATGGGAGAAGGAATAGGGAGTCGTGGTGTTGGTTAGCTGCAATTGTCCTCTTGAGAGCAGCTGACAACCTCCCTAGCCCACTCAAATTCACTGTACTCTGGTGTGTGAATGTATTTTATTCATCCATTGCTGGGTCAGGGTCTACAGGACAGACATCGCAGGTGGTGACCCCGACGTGACACTGATCATAACCATCACAATGGGAGAGGATATCTTAAGATAAGGCTGGGAGTAAGACAGACATTTTCATTTTCAGTCATCTTACTAGAATGTCTCCAAATCTCTGCAAACTTAGCATGCTTCAAATCTTGGTATTCTTTTCACCTCTGAAGTTGCTGCTCCATCTCTTATTAATCCTAATTCTCTTCTCCTGGGTCACTGAAACTGGAAACCTCAGTTCTTTTTATTTATCTCTTTGCCTTACCTATGTTCACCCTCAAAATGTCATTTGTCTTGTCCTCTGTTTTCTATTTTAGTTATTACTGCCCTAGAATAGTCCCTCAGCATTTCTCCTTAATGATTTCAGAATAGGGGACAGAAAAGTGTGCAGACTCGAGAGCCAGACCCCCCTCAGTTTAATTCATTGCCCTGTACTTACTAGCTTTGTCTCTCTGGGTAACTTATTTAACCTTCTGCGCCTCAGTTTCCTCATGTCATTTGAGATGCCAAAGAGTATTTGTCACATGCAGTCAGAGTGAGGATAAAATGTGTAAAATGCTAGGAATAGTGCCTGGCACATAGTAAGTATATAATGAGCACCAGATATCATTTCAAAAGCCTGCTAACTGGTTTTGCTGCCTTCTCATCTTGCTAATCTATTCCCCAGAGAGTGGGCAGATTGGTCTTAACAATACACATGAACAAAGCACTTCCTGCTGGAACAATTTCCATCATCCTCTGAACCTTCTCAAGTGGGTTTCAGGCTATCTTCCCAGCCTCATCTACTGCCACACCCTAGCAGGTAGTCTGTGCACTGCCATCCACATCTCTGTGCTGTCCAGGCTCTTTGCCTGGGACTTTTTTCTTCTCCTTTTCTGCTTGGCCATCTATTTATCCTCTCAGGCACAGATCAGACATTCTACGCTCAGTGGAAACTTTGCTGACCTTCCCTGCCTGCTCACCAAGTGATGTTGGTTGTTGTTTTTTTTTTTCTGTAGTCTTGTGGCAATTTGTATATCCCTCAAATTTAGCCTACCCACCTGAATGAACCATGTAGCAACCTGAATGGACATTAACCCTATGGCACCCACACCCCGTAGGTGGGGAAGCTGTGCCCTTCCTGCCCATCTTGGGTTGCACAGACTTCCTTGTGATCGCATTGCCTATACCCTCCCTCCTGGAATCACAGTACTCTCCTGGTAGCTCTTAGCACAACCTCTAAATGAATTGTGGGAAGCATTTTTCAGTTTTTAGATAAGCATGGGTGAGAAAGAAAGTGAGAGGAATGAGTTTGGGGAAGGATGCATCTATAAGAGTTGAATTATCTGGTTCCTATGCCGTGTGTCTCTTCCAACAGCTTTCAGAAACCGTTTGTTTGTTTGTTTGTTTGAGATGGAATCTCACTCTGTCACCCAGGCTGGAGTGCAATGGTACCATCTCGGCTCACTGCAATCTCCACTTCCTGGGTTCAAGTGGTTCTCCTACCTCAGCCTCTCGAGTAGCTGGGACTACAGGCACACATCATCACACCCAGCTAAATTCTGTATTTTTAGTAAAGAATGGGTTTATTTAGTAGGGACAAGATATATTGTTAAGACCAATATGGGGAAACCTCACCATATTGGTCATGCCGGTCTTGAACTCCTAACCTCAGGTGATCCATCTACCTTGGCCTCCCAAAGAGCTAGGATTACAGGCATAAGCCACTGTGCTCCGCCAACTTTCAAAAACTTTTTAACATGAGTGTCAAACTCTAGAAGATTCCTACACCAAGGATTTTCTTTCTTCTTTTCGTGCTCACTTCCCTCCCTGGGAAGCAGTCAAGAGATAGGACAGAATAAAAGCCTCTGATACATGAAAATAGAGATGATGTTCTCAACTTGGGCTACAAAACTTTACACAGAGGAGAGGACTGTGGACTCTGCAGTTGTTCACTGATGCTCCTTCTTTAGCAATGTAGCATGGATCCTCACATCTAAATTGCTACTGTTCTATGTTGAGTTATTATTGCCCTTCAAGAAAAATCTAAATCCAACTGTGTCAGGAAGGGTTCCCAGGAAGTAGAGCCTGATACAGGGTTGGTTGTGAAAATGACTTATTGAGGGAGTGCTCTCAGGACAAGGGAAGTGAGAGAAGAATTGGGTGGGGGAAGAAGTCCAAGTGTAGATGTTGTTTTGGCTGGGAATCAAATTAGTCTAGATCCCATGGAGAGCTCTCTGGAGCATGAATTGCACGACAGAGTTGGACTCCTCTTAGCGTAAGGAGTATGGTCTTTAAACCCTTGTGTTTGTCAGTCATTGACCCAAGTCTTCTCTGAAGGGGTTGAGGTGGAAACATGATTTAGATGAGGCAGCTCCCTTTTGGTTGAGACAATTCTCTGATGAAGGGAGCACCAGTGGCATCCACTGTACCAACCATCTTGGAGCAAAGCAGTGGGGAAAGAAGACAGATTGGAGGATGTGCCAACTGCTTGAAACATAATCTCACTGGGGTAACTTGGGAGATGCTGACATTGGGATGGGACAAGTGTATGTGCGTGTGGTATCTGTCTGTGGGAGTCTGTGATGGGAGAGAGTAGCCACAGAATTTTCCAAGATATATGGAAGGGGCCCAGACCCTCTTGGTAGGATGTTTAAGGGATGATGACTTCAGAAGACATGAGGGCCTGGCAAAAAGAAGCCTCAGACATTTGATTTTTGATAATCTAGCGTCTACTTAATAAGCCATAGCCATACTATGTCTGTACCTTGGTCTAGCAATAATTGACTGTGATGATATTATGCTTTCTATTTAATTTGTTTATTTGGAAACTGTATTTTGGTTTTTAAAAGTTTAACCCATCTAAACAACGTGATTTCAAAAGGGAGGTGATATGTTCAGCTGTTTAATTGGGGGAGCTACTGCCAGAAGTTCTGAATTGGGCTCTATTCCCTGAGAGTAAGGCAAAAAGGGGCTTAGCAATGGGTTATAAGGTTCTTCTTCTTATTATTATTTTTTTAAAGGTGCTGTAATGTGAAGAAGGACGCAAAGCTTTCTTAATCTCTTCCAATAATCTCAAACCAAATAGGTGGAACTCCTTGCATAAGTTGATTTACAAGTGCCTCTCTAGATGGCTTTCAACAGTGATTCTTGGGCCCTTCCAGAGGTTCTAGAGCTGCTAATGTCCTTGAATTAGTTTCTTGTCTGCTTTAACTTGGACTTTTAAGAATGGATGATACTCCCCTCCCTGTGTCCATGTGTTCCCATTGTTCAACACCCGCCTATGAGTGAGAACTGGGGTCTGTTGGGGGGAAAAAGGGGAGGGATAGTGGGGGGGTGGGGGAGTTGGGGAGGGATAGCATGGGGAGAAATGCCAGATATAGGTGATGGGGGAGGAAGGCAGCAAATCACACTGCCATGTGTGTACCTATGCAACAGTCTTCCATGTTCTTCACATGTACCCCCAAACCTAAAATGCAATAAAAAAAAAAAAAAAGAATGGATGATATCAGAAATCTGAAGGAGTTGAAAACATACGTGGGACTGATTTTTATATTTTTATGTATTTAAAGATCTTTAAAAAGACTGTAGCTTTCTAGTTGATAATATGACCGTGGGACCTGTAGATATTTTTATTGCTGTCAGAGGATCCAGCATTTTACTCCTAAAGTTTTGTTCCATCTGTTCTTCATTGGAAATTCCCATCTCCGCAGTCACCATTTTCTACACACCTGAGTACGATCTTCCAGAGATAAGCTTATACATGGTGAAAGGGCTTGAATGGGACAAGTTTGAAGACTTTGTCCTCTAAAATGTCAATAGATCCTAAGAACTGTAGGTGTATGCATGTGTGTATTTATGAATGAAGTCTATAGATGAAAGCGTTGTTTCAACAGCCTGAAAATGGTCTCTGACACATCTGTATTTATTAGCTTCTTTCTTTCTTTCTTTTAGAAGTCTGGTGTAGAAGAAATAATAATCAGTTAATTGAGAGGATTCATTCATCTGAGTCCTGTTTAAAGTCACAGAAAGCTCTGATCTTAGTCCTGTGGACCCCTATAAAACAGCAATAATATTATTAAAAGATGTCGTCAGAAAAGTAATTTTCTAAGCTGAGATATAAAGCTTTAAGATATGTGTATGTATTAATAGTGAGTTGAATTTTATACACATCTAATTATATGTGTGTAATAGTGTACCTGGTGAGGTGGAATTTTTTATTTAGAGGTGAACATAGAAAGTTATGTTGGAATAGAATCTTTATGTGAAGAATTGAGGCATGTTTTGACTTTGGAAAATTGTATACAATTACTTTTTTAAAATTCCTGTGTCTTAGCAAAGGCTTCTTCTCAGTTTGCAGAGGTTTGGGGAGGGAGTGGACATATTTGAATAAGGATCCTAAAAGCCTTCTGAAAGAGAAGGAAGGGAGGCACCAATTCTTACTATCAAATGTTAAAATTAGGAAACCCTGTCACAGTGGACTGTGATGGTCTTGACCAAGGTGCAATGACAGAAGAGAACAGTAAAGTCCCAAAGGACAACTCACCACAAGAAGTAGAGTCTAGCAGTGATCTGAACTCCGCACAACAGCACTAACTCCAGGTTAAAGAGCTCAGTCTGGTGCACTCTGAGTCTAGTGCAGAATATTCACAGGTAGAAGCCAGGAGACCCATCAAGTTTGCATATTACAATAAGGAGTTTAGACATTGCATGATGCTTTCAGAGCCATTGATGGGTTTTAAGCAAGGACAGCTTGGTTTTTATATTAAAGAGCTGATTTTGGTGACCAATATGAAGCATATTTTTAAGAAAAATAAGAATAGAGGCTGGGAAGCTGTTGTCATGATCCATAAGAGAGGAAAAGACAGATGGAATGAGTCAATGGTGAAGGAAAAGATTCAAGAAGTAGGAGGTAAAGTTATCATAACTTGGTAATTGATTGGCTCAGGGAAACAGTCATTAATTTGTTTGCTATTTGTGCTGTTTATTATTATTACAAATGGCAAGGATTAGAGTAAGTGGCCAATTATTCTCTTCCTGGTCTACTTGTTTTTAGCTATTGGTCTCTAAAAAGACAATTATGAAAATGGGGCTTTGATTAGCTTCTCTTACTTTCATAATGACTGTGGTTATCATTCCCAGTTTATTGAGTGAAGTCATTGTTTTAATTTGCATAAGTGGCTTTTTGGTATGTGAAGATCCAATTACATTAAAAGCTAGATATCAATTGATATAGAAGAACAATTATCCTAGATATGTCCATGACATTAAAAAGAACAAAGACTGGAGAATTTGCCAACATTTCCATTGAGTTAATTCTGACTGCCAAAGAACTATGGGAGGAGAACATGAAGAAAAGAAGAAGAAATATAGACAATCTTAGCCAAATGGTACCTCTGCAGATTAGAAGAATGGAGGGCATGCTTTTTAAAATACAAACTACAAAAAAACACACCCAAGATATTTAAAATTTGAAAACCAACACATTTTTGTTGTTGTTGTTGTAAAACAACAACAATCACAACAACCTAAAACAATAAAGTGATGTATATGATAAAAATAAAAAGGCACCACAACTTCCGACTGGCTAAAACCCTGGGGATAACTTCTTTTAACAGACAGGTGGGGATTCTTTCAGTTCAAAATGTCCTTAAAGAGATTTCATTTATTGTAAAGAATCTATGACAGCACATGTTTCTCCAAGGTAACCTTTGATCTGTTTTCTTATCTGTTAAAGTCTACTTGATGATTCAGTTCATAGCTTGCTAGTTGGCTGAATGCTAGAATTGTTGCTGGCAAGAGACACCGTTACAGAGGGCCAGTAGACAGTGGAAGTGAGAGAGACAGGACAAAATACCAGGAGAAAAAGGTCAAGTTAAGGTGGAGTACAAAAGGCAGATGCCAGGCAGGAAAATGGGACAGGCTTGGAAAAGAAGGCTTAGTAGCTCACCTTCCCTGTTTTCACTTTCCATAACCTACTTACTCCCACATCTTTGCTGCTGACTTTTATTCTCTGCTTTCTTCTAAAGGTCACCCAAGGACGATGTGGTCGTCACATTTGATGACCATCTCTCCATTTTTACTCTCCTTAACCTCTCTGTGTTTGATATTGTCAACCACTGTCCCTTTCAGGAGTCCCTGTTTCCATGGCGATGGTGACAGTGTACTCTTCTAGCTCTTAAATGCTCCTGAAGGTTCTTTCCCTAGGCTCCATAATGACTCACCTTCCTCTTCTCTAGTCTTCTAGTTGTGGGCTCTGCCTACAGATATGTCCTTTTCTGTCTTCTCTTTCTCTGCATTTTCTATTTGTTAGATATTTAATTCACTCCTATGGCTTCAATGATGATTTCTATAACACAGGTTTTGAAATATTACAGATACAGACATAAATAGAAATATAAATCTGGTCCTGACCTCCCCTGGAGTTCTAATCTCCCATTTTCTGTTACCTTCTAGGCAAATCCCATTTGTATTTTATTTTATTTTTATAGAAGGAAATGAGATAACCATATGTATTATAAAAATATGAATGCATACACATATGTATGCATATATATAATACTTATACATATGTATTGCATATATATGAATACATGTACATGTATATTGTGTATATAAACACAAACACATCTTAATGAGACCAATGGCAGGTCTCTATCCTAGAACAATTGTATTAGAATATGTAGGGTAGGGCTGCAGCACTTGTGCCTATTAAAAGCTCCCAGAGAGATTTAAAAAAAATTATTTCCATAGATTTTTGGGAGAACAGGTGGTATTTGGTTACATGAATAAGATCTTTAGTTGTGATTTGTGAGATTTTGGTGTACCTATCACCTGAGCAGCATACATTTGTATTTTAAACTTAGCATTTCTAAAATGAAACTTGTCTTCTTCGCCTTTGAATTCCTCAATGTGGGCTAAAGAGACCTTTCTGGTCTATCCCCTGCTCACCTTTCCAGTATCATCTCTTACCACTGTTCTACAAGCACCTGCTTTTCCAGTCATATAAATAACTGCAGGTGCATGAACATGTCATGTTTCACATGCCTCTATGCTATTGAAAACTATGATCTCACCCTTGAAACATCCTTCTCCTTGGGCCTGAATTTTTTGTCTCCAGGCAATCCTTCCTCAACCCTCCAAATTTTTCTTGAAGGCTTCCTTCAAGAAAGGCTTAGGAAGGTTTCCTCAATGCCTGCATCTGGTGCCCTTCTGCTGTCTCTTATAGCACCCCTTGGAAACTTCTGTTATAGATTGTATCACACTGAAGTGTAGCTGGTTGCTTACTTGTTTGTGTTCCCAGGTGAACTGTGAGCCCTTGGAATTGAAGAAGTGTGTTTTTGATGTTTGTACCCCCAGGGCCTAAAAAAGTGTTTAACACATAGTAAGTGGATTTACACACTTATTCACTACTTAATACATATTTCAGAACAAATATGTGAATCCGCTTCTCTTGCCTGGCTTCTCTATTTGTGATGGTTGTGAAGCCATCTCAAATTTAAATCTCTAATCCTGATAGTCCTCCTAACTCCATGATCACATCCTGTTTTCAAAACATCTCCACCTGAATGTTCAACAGGTTTGTTAAATCTAACAGGGACTAAGCAAAGCCCTGGCTGTCTTTGCCCACCATTCCCCATCTCAGTAAGGGCACCACCACGGTAGAGATGATTCCAGGGTTTGTACTCAGAGCAGCTGAGTACAAATCCTAGAATCATCTGTAGGTTCTCTTTTTCTTCTACTCTACATCAAATTGAATAAAAAAAAAATCCTACAAGCATTGCCTTATCATAGATCTGGAATCTGGCCATTTTTCATGTCCTCCAGTAATGCCATATCAATTCAAGCCACCATCATCTCTTCCCGGGGCTCCTATGGTGCCTTCTCACTGGTCTCTGTTCACTCTTGCTCTCTGCAAATGATTCCTCCAAAGGCCAGAGGTCCTTACCTTGGCTTACAAGACCATTCAGGATATGGCCTGTGGCTATTTTCCTGGGCTCCTGACCTGTCACCTCCTCCTTGTTGACTCTGCTGCCTACACAGGCCCCTTTGTTACTTTCTGAACACACCAGATGGGCATCCATTTCAGGGCTTTTTTCATACTGCTCTCTCTGCCCCAGGTACTTCTCTTCTAGAACTTCACGTGGCTTACTGCCTTGCTTCCTTTTGGTCTCTGCCCAGTAGTCACTTCTGGAAAGAGGCCTTCTCTGACCATAATATCTGAAAAAGCAGCCCCACAGACTGTCCTCTTACTCTGATTTGTTTTTTCCTTTGCCATATGATATTTTATATTTTTTATATGTCTATTGATTTTCTCTTTCATTAGTACATTAGCTCCCTGAGAATAGGGTCTTTGTCTACCATGTTCTTTGCTGCAATTCTAGCATCTGAAACTTTTCCTGGCATATAACAAAAGCTCAACAAATACTTGATGAATGAACGATTCCAGTTATTCAAGACTATGAGTCATATTTGACTCCTCGCTTGCATTCCCTCCTGTGTATCGTCGTCAGCCCTTTAGAGTCTTCCTTATGTTTATTCATTTCACATTTATTGACTGTAAACTGTCTTATGGTGTGTTTATCTTTGAGCTAACTTACTTCCCATAAGTGCCATATCAAATTAAGTAACGAATGCAACAAGAACTTTTTAAACTCTAAAGCACCATACAAATGTCATTTGCCTTCCAGTCCCACTGCAGTGACATTAATAGTGCAGTGACACTAATTAATTAATCAGTTCCTCTTCCAATCTATACAGAAGCCTCTAATTGATCTTTCTGCTTCCTAAATTCTCCCAAGATAACATATTTTGCAACCTGCTGCCCACTTAATCTTCCTAAAGCCTTGCTATAATTATGCTTTTCTTCTTAAAAACTTCTACTGCCTTCCAATTCTTGACCAAAGAGTATACAAAATCCTTGACTTGTAACCAAGACCCTCCCTGAAGTGGCTCCAGACTGCCTTTTCACTGTCTGCCACTGTTCTCCCACCCAAACCCTGGATTTTCAAGTCAGTTTAGCCCACTAACTTTTCCCGGAGCCCACTGCCTTCCCCCACCTGTCTTCACTCATGCTTCTCCCCTGAATGGAAAGCTTCCTGCATACCTTCTCCTTAAAAAAAAAAAAATCACACCTTGCAAGTTCAGAACAAGTAAGCATCCATGGATTCTGCCATCCCTGGATTTTTCTACTTCAAGGTGATCTTTCTGTACTTTCTAATAGCATTTAATTCTTCCTGTTGAGGGGTACCCTTACCCTCCAATGATCACTTTTAACATCTGCCTCCATGTTCATTATTCTGATTTGGAAGGCAAGGAAAGTCTGACCTTTCCTTGTCCAAGTTTCTCAGATTGTTTGTCCCTCCTTTCTCCTTCTGAGATCTGCCTGCCAAAATAAGCATGCTTTCATGGCTCCCACTTGCATGTGGGAGGGTTTCAAGGATGGGCTTTCATCTTGGCAAATATGGCAGCTTGCCTTTCTGAGCTGGTAGTGGAGGGAAGTAGTGGGAAGCCTATGTTTTACTACAAGATAAGCTGCCTTCTCCAGTGTAGCCTTTCTATGTTATATGGCCAATGATTTGGCTTCCTTGAATCTGACTCAATTTCTTAATTAATTTTGAACTCTGGAGAGAAAAATCAGCTAATTATCACCTTCCCTTAAACTCAAACATCACCCAGATGACTTTTTTTTGGCAAACTTCTCTATAATACAGATTTTCACAAGGCCTTATTCATGTTTGTAACCCAATACATAAGCATATAGAAAGAAGAGTCATTATTATATACCATCATTTGTCTTAAATTTCTTTAGACTTCAGATTCATGGGCCAGTATTTTTTTGCATGGAGGCTATATGGGCTAATACATTTGATACTGAGGGAAAAAAATAAAAATAAAATATATATGATATGAAATGGGATGTGTATGAGCTCGGTTCTTACAGTGCTATAAAGAACTATCTGAGACTGGGTAATTTATGAAGAAAGAGGTTTAATTGACTGACAGGTCTACAGGCTATACAGGAGGCATGGCTAGGAGGCCTTAGGAAACTTATAGTCATGCAGAAGGTGAAGTGGTAGCAAGCATTTCTTACCATGGTGAAACAGAAGAGAGAGAGAGCAAAGGAGGAAGTGCTACACACTTTCAAACATCCAGATCTCCTGAGAACGCTATTACGAGAACAGCAAGGGGGAAGTCTGTCCTGTGATTCAATCACCTCCTACCAGGACCCTCCTCCAACACTGGGAATTACAATTTCACATGAGATTTGGGTTGAGACACAGAGGCAAACCATATCAAGATGTTTCTAGGAATTTTTGCTGAAGCTCAAATAATTTACAAGTTCTCTACATTATAAATAGTGACACTAGACAAATTTTTAGGACTTACTGAGAAATGATGAAACAGAATCTGTGACTGTCAACTCCATCAACCCCCTTCGACTATGTAAGAGAGGGTTTGAGAAGGTGCTTTAAAGGGGATTTGTAGGTGTATGAGCATTTCGATATTTCTTGACTCCTCACTCTGTGGGATGAAAAGAGGATTTGTCCTTTTATGCCAACTTAGGGCAGCCCTCAAAGCAAACCTCGAAGGAAAGATGTCTATCAAGAGGGGATTTTAATGTATCACTCCATGAGACTGGTGCCTTTCTCTAGCCTGTAGAATTCCAAGGGTGCAAAGCTGGCTGAAGCTATCTGATATGGCTGGTGAGGATTTGGGCCAGCAGAGGGGTAAGCCTCCAGGACTTTCAGAGTTTGGATGAGCAAGCATGTCTGAATGGACCCCATGGAAAGCATTCAGGTTTTAGTTGTCTTAAAACAGCCATACCCAGAGTGAATGTAAAGGCATTTGTGGAAAATAATATAAACCATTTACAACAGCCTTCTTGGAGTGCTTACCCAGGTACTAGGGATTATTTCACTAATTCTTACAACCACCCTAAAAAGCATTACTTTCATTCCCATTTTTCAGATGAGAAAATGGAGGAGTGAAGTTGTTATTTTCTCAAGATCATAGAATTAGCATGGTTCATAACTGGTGTTTAAATAGCGGATCCTTGTGTATTAGCTTGGTGTTGATCCCATCTGTCTGTGGCTGATACCCAGATTTACTACTTCCAGCTTTGATTTCATTCCCTCCTGAACTCAAGACTTGTATGTCCAACTGCTTACTTGATATTTCCATTTGGGTATTTAAGAGCCAATGGAAAACACTGGGTAATTTATGAGGAAAAGAGGTTTAGTTGACTCACAGGTCCACAGGCTGTGCAGGAAGCATGGAGGGGGAGGCCCCAGGAAACTTACAATCATGGCAGAAGGTGAAGGGAAAACACTTGCTCTCGGGTCTAGAGGAAAGTTCTTGATTGCAACTTACCACTACCTTGCTTTTCATATCCTGGTTGCTTAAGTCATGATCCTTTCCCTTACCTTCTCCCTTTATCTGACATACCCAGTTCCTGTAGAACTTGAATCCATTGACTTTTCTCCATTTCCACTGCCGACTTGTGAGTACAACCCACATCACTCCCCTGATTTTATTCTTTCCTCTCAGCCTACTCTCCACAGTAGAGAGACAATTATTTTCATCTCCCTTTACTGGCTCATCATTTGTCTGAGAATAAAATCCAAACTGCACCATGGAGCCCTGTGAGGCCTGGCTGCTTCTCCCCTCTCCGTTCCCCATGGCTCACTGGACTTCAGCAGCTCTGGCCTCCCTTCCATTTCCAAGGAACCCCAGCCTTTGCACTTGCTCTCCTCTCTGCCTAGAGGGCTCTTTTCTCTTTGCATGGCTGGGTCACCCTCATTCTTTAGGTCTCAACTGAAAGGTCACCTTCTCACTGCTACTCCCAGCTACTTCATCTCTTTCCCATGTTTATCTTGGTCATAGTCCTTCAATAATTGATAATTTGCTTATTTAAAAAAACTTGTTTGTTAGATGTATTTGTCCTGTTTCCTCCTCCCAACCAGTATCTAAGCTCCCTGAGAAGGGGCCTGACCTTTATGTTCATCACTGTAGTCCCAGAATCTAGCACATTGCCTGGCATATAGAGGTGTTCAGCAAATATTTGTTAAATAAATGATTTTTTAAGTAAATGTTGTTTAAAAGAATGAAGAGAGAACCAAGTGCCAGATGTCATACACTACATATAGTGGATTTTTAACCTGATTGGAGTGGACAGAATGTTGTAGGAGCTAAAACATTTAATTATCATACTTAACGACAATTGTATCTCCTATAGATTTTTGAAAGCACCACCTGGCCGGGCGCGGTGGCTCATGCCTATAATCCCAACACTTTGGGAGACCGAGGCGGGCAGGTCACCTGAGGTCAGGAGTTCGAGACCAACCTGGCCAACATGGCGAAACCCCATCTGTACTAAAAATGCAAAAATTAGCCAGGCGAAGTGGCAGTTTCCTGTAATCCCAGCTACTCTTCTGAGGCAGGAGAATCACTTGAACCTGGGAGGCAGAGGTTGCAGTGAGCTGAGATTATGCCCTTCAATTCCAGCCTGGGGGACAAGAGACTTAATAAAAATAAAAAAAAAGCACCATCCATATTTATTCCAGTATTCAAACAATATTTATTTTTTCCTTATGTTCTAGACACTAGGTTGGTAGCTGGAGATATGATGAAATAAACATAGTCCCTCTCCTCAAAGCTTATGGTCTAGCATTCCTCCCTGGACAAGAGAAGGAAAAGTGGGGGGAGAAGAGATAGAATCAGGTTAAGCCTTCCCTTCATTTCCATAATATCCCTAGGAATATATATCAACATAAAAATCGTAAATAAAATGTATAAGAAAAACACAGAGTCTCTGAAGGCTAGCAAAATGCCCATCATTTAAACAGAATACGTAGCAAAGAGAAATTGGAGCAGAGCTTCATTTAGAAAACGGTTGTTGGTATGAATTTGTCACTTTTCTAATGTGAAAAATATAAGATGCCAATGCCGAAACTGAAAGTCAGAACCAAAGAAACTTGTATCCATTTAGAAATT
Organism: Ateles fusciceps; assembly: GCA_036589455.1. Taxonomy (NCBI): domain Eukaryota; kingdom Metazoa; phylum Chordata; class Mammalia; order Primates; family Atelidae; genus Ateles; species Ateles fusciceps. The sequence goes on from JAZHEH010000051.1 coordinate 428,712, forward strand.
ACAATAGCCCTGTTATTCAGTACTTCTGCCAATATCAACTTCTAATTCAACGGAACATGGAACAATGGAGAAAACAGTGGAAAAGTTGGAATTGGATAACCTGGATCAGAGTCCTTGCCCTGGTCCTACAGCTCTTTACCTTTACATGTGTCCTAACGTTTTTTCGGTCCCAGTTGACTCGTCCATCTAATAGGGATGAAAAAGAATATATCTCAAAACTTTTTTGTAGATCAAATTGGCAAATCCATGTTACATGTTCAGCATAGTGCCTGTCATCCAGCATACAGAATAATATATAATAATAAATATAATATGTAATATTGCTAATACTATGATTTTTGGTAAAATTTATTATAGTACCACCCAAGTGAGGGGACTGTCAGGAATAAATGATGTGTGCATATACATGTGTGTGTAAATACCTATCACAGTGATTGGAACACAGTAGGGCTAAATGACTAGTTGTTGAATAAGCTAACGTATTGGAAAAGCTACAAAGGTTAGATTGTTATAAAAATGCTTCTACTTCTTATATCATTTTTAACAAAAATAGATTGAGCAATCAGAATCTCTCTGTAAGCAAACAAAGGAGGTAAAAAGATACTCAAAAATGTCCCTGCCAATCAAGTATGTTATTGGAATATTTAGCAATCAGTAGGGCATGGATGCTGCCAGACTGGAATGAATGCTGGCAGTAGCTCCAGAGGAGGGTTCTAAGGGTCCCAACTCTGCCATGCATTATCCCTTTAGTCAGAAATTGTGGAAAGGTCTTGGAGAGGTCCTAAGAATGTACCGGAGAAGAGGAAGTGATAGTATGGGGTGAAGGTGTTTGCATAGGATAGCAGCCATGTTCCAACAAAGCAATTTCACAATGTTAATATCTGGTTTAGCTGTGCTGGTGCTTCTGATCTAAAGTAGCTCTACCCCACAAACAAAGTCCTACAGAACTAGAGTTGAAAAGAGAGACAACATATCCTATGTATACTATGATCCCCAATTCACTTCCCATCCTAAACCAGGTACAAGGGTTTGTTGGCTTGAAAATAATGATCTGTCAGCAAACTGGTCAAAGAAAAGACCCTGACAGGTTAGCATGAGGAGAAGGTTGCTAGTGTCCTATCACGCATCTTTAAAGGTGGCCCGCTTTTGGAAATATGTGGGTGAGTTGCCAACTGCATCAACCTAGCTGTTGCTGTTCTTGATAATAATTATTAGTCATCTTTATTCCAGCAAATTTGTCATCATTCTCAGTAGATTAGAAGTTAAATCTCAAATCCACTTCAGTAAAAATTCTTACAATTGGACTGTTAGAAACCCTGCATTATTTGAACAAAAGCAAGGTATTTGAAGATCAGTGGGAAAGTTGGGAAATAAACAAATTCCTGCTCACTAATTATTATTTTTAAATGCTATGAATGAATTGAAGCTTGGTTTCACTCAATATGCCTTTAAAGATTTTTAAATGTTTTATAACCAGTCAAGTTGAGATTTTTAAGAACATTTTTAATTTGTAATAAAAGTTTATAAATTGATTTTTTTTTTCCAAAAAGTTAAGAAACTGCAAACACTTGTTAATAAAGGTCTTAATAATTTAAAAAATGAACATACCACTGTGTAACCAACTCTTTTAAGGTCTCTACTGATAGACTAAATTATCACACAAGATTTGGTGGTCTCTGTGGGGTTTGGAATTTGGAAATTACTGTTAGTGAGAAGAAATGGAGGAGGGATCTTACATGTTATGTCTCTTTCTGAGTGAATGAAGTTTGTTTGCATGGGTTGATTAGCACAATGGCTTCCATGATCCACCTACTGGATAGCTTATGTGAAGGCATTTTTAAAAATAAGGTGTATTAGCAAGGGTTCTCCAGAGAAATAGAACCAACAGAAGTATATATTGCTATGCTTATATGTCTATGTTTGTGTCTATGTTTATAACTACCTTTGTTGCTACATCTATATCTGTGTATCTGTCTATCTGTCTATCTAGGTTTGTTTTAAGGAATTGCCTCGTGATTGTGGAGGGTTGGTGAGTACAAAACCAGTTCATGCAGGCCACCAGACTGGCGACTCACAGGAGAATTGCACTTGAAATCCAAGGTCAGTCCACCTGCAGAATTCTTTTTTGCTCAGGGGGAAGGTCAGTTTTTGTTCTATTAAAGCCTTCAATTGATTGGATGGGGCCCACCTGCATTCTGTAGGGCAGACTGCTTTGCCCCAAATCAGCCAATTTAAATATAAATCTCATTCAAAACCCATCTTCACAGAAACATCTAGAATAAAGTTTGATGAAATATTTGGGGATTGTGGCCCAGCCAAGCTGACATGTAAAGTTAACCATCACATAAAGTAATGTCAAGAATTATTAACTTTTTGTTGTTGTTTGTCTTCTTCCAAGAGAAAACTGCCAAGTTGGCAAAACGACTGTTTTTTGAGGAATGATTGTAGGTTGAGATATTAAACTGGAAAGAATACTTAGGGACATTTATAGTAGGTTGGTGCAAAAATAATTGCAGTTTTCACCATTGAAAGTAATGGCAAAAACCACAATTACTTTTGACCAACCTAATAGTAACACAAAGTAACACCTCCATATTCTCACTACCCAGAGATGTGTAGTGATACACACACACACACACACACACACACACACACACTCTTCTGCATTTTCAAAATGCTAAAATGTCTGCATATGAAGAAAAAGAACAGACTGCTAAAATGTCTGCATATGAAGAAAAAGAACAGACCCAGGACTCTCAGAATAGACAGCTTTGCCTGGAGACTGACTGATGCCATCATAAACTGAGGACTTCTTATCACACCTGGCACTGGGCAGTGTCAGTACTGCTCTTCTGTGGTGAACTTGTTTCCCAGTTTTTCAAAGTGGCTGTTGCAAACTTTTCTCATATCCCTCAAGCCCCAACCCCATCCTATTCACTTTTTCTTCCACAATGCAGAGACAAAAGGCTGCCAGTTCTGCAGCATCCCCCTCACAGCACCTCTGTTTTCAGCCCTTCTTCTTTTCTGTCTCAATGACAAGGTTCCCGGATTTTTCCTAAGGCCGATTCCCCTGCTTGTCTCTTGGTCCTGTCCTTTCCACCTTCTCTGGAGCCTTATTCATTTGGTGAAGTGTGACTCCTTAGAAATAAATATGTGATGGTCTCTGCACTTACTATTTTATTGCAAGTAGGCTTTATATTCTCAGTGTCTGCTATGCTGGGTTATGACTGATGGGATTTTATATAAGGCAGAAGATACACACACACACATTACTCTTCATTGCTATATTTGGACTAGTGCAGCAGTCAGGATAACAGAAAGAAAAGCAGATGTACAAAAATGCAGAAAAATAAAGTGTAAAGTGTTTGTAGGTGGAGAGACCGAGAATTCTTTTCTATTTGTATTGAATCCTTAATATATTCTAGTGCAGAAAGCATGAAGCATGGCAACCGGAAGCGCACATGTGTCACGCATCAATGGCAGGCTGCAGAAAACAGCGATGTTGGTGTGATCACTCTTTCTTATATTTCCCCTCCCCACACTGCTGGGCCCACTGATTTGGTTATCTTTATTGTGGAATAATTTATATACTTTCCCCTCCTTTTAAATGCACAGTTCAATAAGTTTCAAAAATATGTGTATATTTTCACTTATGTAATCGCCAGCCCAATCAAGATATAATTTTGATTCTGTCACCCTAAAAAGTTATCTCATGCTCCTTTGCATTCAAAGTCCCCCGTCTCCAGTCTCAGGAAACCGTAGATCTGCTTGCTCTTAGTATAGACTAGTTGTGCTTCTTCTAATGTAGAAAGCCACTATATATATATACACACACACACACACATATATATATACACACACATATATATATATACACACACATATATATACACATATATATATACACACACACATATATATATACACATATATATATACATACATATATATATATATATATATTTTTTTTTTTTTTTTTGACACAGAGTCAAAAAAACCTGTCTTCCAGGTTGCAGTGCAGTGGTGCAATCTCAGCTCACTGCAACCTCTGCCTCTCAGGTTTAAGCAAATCTCCTGCCTCAGCCTCCTGAGTAGCTGGGATTACAGGTGCCCACCACCATGCCAGGCTAATTTCTGTATTTTTAGTAGAGACGGGGTTTTCACCATGTTGGCCAGGCTGGTCTCAAATTCCTGAACTCAACTGATTCACCCACCTTGGCCTCCCAGAGTGCTGGGATTACAGGTGTGAACCACCATGCCTGGCTGGCACATTAGTTTTGACTGTTTATATGAATAGTATCAGATAGTATACACTCTTTTGTGCCTGGACTCTTTTCTTCAACAAAGCATTTTTGAGATTCATTCATGTTTTTGCATATATTAGTAATTTGTTCCTTTTTATTTCTGGGTGGTATGCTATTGTGTAAATACACCACATTCTGTTTATCCAATCAAACCACACAGTTGGGTTGTTTCCAATGGTTGGCTATTATAAATAAAGCTGCTGTGGAGATTCATGTGCATATACATACACTTCTATATACTGAATAGTGAGATACTAAATATACATTTAAATTTATAAGAAATTGTCAGATGGTTTTTCACCATTAATGTTGCCTCTTACCTTCATTAATACTTGATATTGCCAGTCTTTTAAATTGTATCCATTCTAATAGGTGTGCAGTTATTTTTATTTTGGTTTAAATTTGCATTGGTCTAGAGACTAATGATGTCGCCTGTCTTTTCATGAGTTTATTGGCTACTCATATATCTTCTTTTGTGAAGCATCCAAATCTTTTGTCCATTTTTATTGGTGTTTGTCTTCTTGTTATTGAGTTGGAATAATTTTTTATGGATTCTGAATACAAATGTTTTGTCATATACATGAATTATGAACACTTTCTCCCAATCTGTGGCTTGTCTTTGCATTTTCTTAATAGTGTGTTTTAAAAAGGACAAGTTTTGATAAAGTCAAATCTATAGATTTTTCTTTTGTGGTGTGTACTTTCTATTCTATCTAAGATATGTTTGCCTATTTCCAAGGTTGTGAGTATTTTCTTTCATGCTTTTTCTGTAAATTGTTTTCTGCCTTGTCACTTAGGTCTCATCCATTTTAAGTGAATATTTAATGTGTGGTGTGAATTAAAAATTGAGTTTTTTTTTTTTGTATATGGATAGTTAGTTTTTCAACACCATTTACTAAAAAGACTGCTGTATTTCCATTGATTTATTTTGGAATTTTCAGCAAAAATTAAAGGCCATATATGTTTGCATGTTTCTAAACCCTTTATTGTCTTGTCTTCAATTGATGTGTATGTCTCTCTTTGTATCTCTATCATACTGTCTTGGTTACTGCAGCTTTAGAATAAGTTTTGAAATTAGGCAGTTTAAGTTCTTAAACTTTGTTCTTTTTTTTCAGAATAGTTTTGGCGATTCTATGTCATTTGGATTTGCAAATTATTGAATTAACTTAATCTTACCAAAAATGCTTGCTGGAAATTCGATTGGGTAGAATTGACATCTTAATATTATTGACTCTTCCAATCTATGAATGCAACTCTCTGTTAACTTAGCTCTTCCTTAATTTCTCTCAGTTTTCTATAAAAGAGTTCAAATTTGAACATGGGCAATTCTACACACACACACACACACACACAACATGTTCATCCCCTGAATTTGTAGAATGCTACCTATGGCCTTAAATATTTCAGTTGCATTGGTATTTTTTTTTCTAGATCTAAAATTTTGGTACTCTTTTCTAGATCACTAATTGTCAAATAAAATCCTGACTGTGAGAAAGACTTAATTGTAACTGATTGTTGGTATCTTTTAAAACTTCTTTGGCTTAGAAGTGAGTTTTCATTTCCTTGATCTAAATATGAATGAAGAAAAGGATGTCGAAGAGAATCCCAACCCCTCTAGCCATTAGGCTTTAATCCCAATAATTTTTACTTAAAATAGAATGTGTGAATGTGTGGAGAAAAAAGTCCTCTAAAGGACTTTAAAGTTATGCCGAAAAAGGACTAGGACTGTTTCTATTACTTTAGAATCTTTGTGAGGCTGACATTTGGTATTGAAGTATATGGAAGTTATCATTTTATAACTTATAGCCTTGTAATGTCATTATTTGTTATTACATGCTGCCACCTAGTGAAATTCACAGGGATGATGCAAAGGAAGCAAGAGAGCTGTGCCGAGGATTTCAAATTTGTGCTTTTGGTGTCTGAATTTTGGTAAGTATTGTGATTTTTCCAAATTTGTAGCACTTTAGAGTGAAAACACTGGTATAGGTAAGATTTCCTAGAAAAAGGTCCCTATAATAGATAAGCATTTAGTCTTTTTTCCTTAGCAGAAAATTACTCTGTCAGATTTTTGGAGGACCAAGATACAATTCAAAAGCATATTATGTATTAAATATATTTTAGCCTTACTTACAGCTGCTTTGTTTTGAAAATTGTCATTTTCCTCAGAGATATGAAAGTTTAGGAAAAAGGGGAATTTTCTGGAAAAAAAATTTTTTTAAAGAAAGTTTCTCTTGCTCTACCAGGCTGCACGCTAATAAATATTTCCTATTATCTATGGCTTTTCCTGCCATTCCCCATCACCAAATCTTCTTATACCCAATTCTGAGGATTAGTCTAATTTCTCAGCAAAGCACTTAGGATTTGAAATTTATAATATGTTAAAAACAAGATCACTTACTACAATTAGATAGATTCATAGCATTTCCCTCAGCTAGCAATGACCTCAAACTTAAAAAAAAAATGTATCTCCCTTACTCTGTAGAGGAAACATGCACCCAAAGAGACCAAGTGGTTTTTTCTGGTCTCTGAGCTGCTTCATGGTAGAGCTGAGCTTAGACTGAGGTTTCTTGATGGTTATCAAAAGCCCTAGACACTGGGATGTGCTCTTTGTCCTGGGTGAGAGCTGGATTAAGACTTACCCGGGGTGGAGAGGAGCTGCAATACATTAGGAGGAGTGGGATGAGCTGCTCAGAATAGGGCAGTTCTGCTTAGCAGCATCTGCAGATGTCAGCAGCCCATGAAGAAGGGCTCATCAGCAAAGTCTTGGCTCCCCCGTCCCTGACCAGCACATGCAGGGCAAGGAGAGCCAAGGCAGAGCTTACAGGGTATGCTTCTGCTTTCTCTCACTGAGGGCTGGCCTAAGCAAAGGGGTACTGAGCTTGCAGGCTGGAAGCCCAAGCCATGCTCACTGCCTCCAGGAAGCAAGAAGTTTTCTATTTAAGCTCTCCTCCCCCAAAAGTTGTGATAGCAATATTAAAAGTATTGGCCTGGAGCGGTGGCTCACGCCTGTAATTGCAGCACTTTGGGAGGCCAAGGCGGGCAGATCACCTGAAGTCAGGTGTTCGAGACGAGCCTGACCAACATGACCAAACCCTGTCTCTACTAAAAATGCAAAAAATATTTAGCCGGGCGTGGTGGTGTCGCCTATACTCCCAGTTACTTGGGAGGCTGAGGCAGGAGAATCACTTGAACTCAAGAGGGGAAGATTGCAGTGAGCGGAGATTGCACCACTGCACTCCAGCCTGGGTGACAGAGCCAGACTCCCTCTAAAAAAAGGTAGCATTATTATTGATATTAATTATCAATATTAGCCTGATACTGCGTTTTTCATAGCAGTAAAACCAGGGTTAGGGATAAGAGAGTGACTATATAACAATAAAATAAACAGGAAGCTAAAATAGTTTGACCCCATCTGCACCTAATACCATTGTCTTTCGAAATGCTGAAGTAAACACCTAAAGAATTTCAAACGTATATTCTTTCTAAATATGGGAGAATTTAACACATGTTTTCAAAATTTGATAAATAAAACAAAATTTTTAAAGGTTTTAGAAAATTTGAGCAATACAATAAAATGAACATAATCGAGCCTTAATATCTTTAGTTAGAGAATACACCTATTACTGAGTGACACAGAAAAATCTGAGCCAAAAAAGTTATATTATGTAAAAATTAATATACTGTAGGCCCCATTGTTTGACTGAAATGCAGTTACACTAGCACTTGATACTAAAAGCAATCCCCATTGTTTTGGAAATTAAAAACTTCATAGTTATCAATTAATAATATATATCTTAAGAAGAAATTATAGTCAAAGTTACAAAATATTAAGAACAGAATAACAACAAAACACTACATATACCATATAATGAGATTTAGCTATTATAATACTTTAAATTTATGGCTTTAATACATTTGTTAGACAAAAGAAGATATAAAATTATAAAAGAAACTATATAGTCTGAGAAGTTAGAAAAAGAAGGCAGAGTAACCTTAAAGCAAGAGAAAAAGGCAATAATGAAGATAAAAGCAGAAATTATTTAAACAGGAAGCAAAAAATAGACAATCAGTGAACATTAAAACTAGTTCTTTGAAAAGAACAGACAAACAGAGCAAAAATAATTGATATTAAGCATTTATGACTAGCAAATGATAATTAACATTAGGAATGAGAAAGGAATCACAACCACAGATACAGAAAATGTTACAGATATTTACAAGAAAATATGATAACTTTATGCTAAAAAGTTTGCAAATAGTTCATTAAGCTTGTAGAAAAACATAGAGAACCAAAATGGTTTAAGAGGATATGGGAAATCTGAAAAGTCCTGTTAATACTAGAGAAATTGAATCAGTGTTCAAAAACAGACACACACAAACACACATGCTGTCACTTACCTGGATCAGACAGTTTTCAAGACTAAGCCCATCAAATTGTGAAGAAAGATTCTTCACTAGCTTATGCAGACTGTTTCAGTGACTAGAGAAAGACAGAATGTTCTTAAGTTCATTTTATAAGACTGATCTCCCCTTGAAAACAAAACAAGGACAATATGAGAAATGAAAACAGACGAATCTTCCTTAAGAATACGTATTTTTAAATTTCAAAATAAAACATTAATACATACAATCAGCAGTTTATATATGTGAACAAGATTTAGTAGTTGAGGAAGGAGAAAATATAAAAAAAAATTGGGTGTTAATTTGTACTAGCTTAAATTTAGCAACGTTGCTGAAGAAAGAGTCACTGAGACGGCCAAGATGATGTTAGGAGCTTGGTGTCAAAATTGTGGCAGGAGACCTATAGCAACCTGTTGTCACTGAAACCCACTGGGCTCTGCCTTATAAGTGCTGCAGATGCCTCCATGGAGCCTCATGCTGTGGGTCAATAATCTAGAAGTACCTTGAGAATGGGCCTTGTCCATTGTTTTCTGCCTTCTTTTCAAGGACTGTTTCCCCTGCACAGGCAGAGAATGACCTCTCTGGAGCCTGTGTGTTCGCAGTAGAGTTCCAGCTGTATCCCTGTTTCTGAACAGCCCTGGCTTTTATTGTAACAGGGAAACAGCAAAAGAGCTAACGTAACTAACTCCATTTTTGTTTAAGGAGCATTTACCCATTCCTGCACTGAGGCTAGGATAATTTTAGAGCGCTGAGATAACATGCAAAAACAGCACTCATGAAGTTTCTATAACTAACTCTGGGATTAGAGGGAAAGTAGATAAACAACAAACTGTGCTTTGTTAAAGATATATAGGTGCACTGTGACCTGACGAAGGACAAAGAAGTTTCTAGCCTCCTCGAACCCTCACTGGTGCTCAGATGTCTGCAGTCATTGGTCCCCTCTTGATCACCACTCCCCCCTTTTTCCCCCTGCTTTTAACATAAGAAGAGCCTGAAGTTTGTACCAACTTAAGATGGTACTTTAGGGTGCTAGTCCACCATCTTCTTGGTTTGCTTGCTCTCCAAATAAACCTGCTTTTCCTCCCACCAACCCTTGTCTCTGGAGTTTAAGCTTTCCAGCAGTGATGAGCAGAACCAGTCACCTATTCCCAAGCCTCTTTTCACTCATCAAGCTGCACTTTGTGTCCATATTGGCTTCGGAGACAATCATCTGCCTCTGTTTCCGAGGCTGTAGGAACTGAAGCAGCTTTCATCTAAGAGCCTGAATGGTTAGGCTCAGAGGCCTCCTAGGCTGCATCACTGGTGAGCCAGTATCCCTAAAAAGCCACCACTTGTGTTCACCATAGGACTTGGTCACTTGGACCATCTTTTGGGATCATAATAGGATCAGCAAGGCCAGCTTCTACTCAAACACTTTCTTTGATTCACACATATATTGAAATACACCTGTGCCTTGATGATATCTACTACCACTACGCCTCAACTGAGACATCTGTAGGCACTGGAGAGTCCTGAATAAAAAGCACAGCTTAAGTTGGCACTGGGATGGGAGATCATGGGCTTTTTGATTTCCTGATCTTATTGGCAGCTGGCAGCTAAAGTATCTCACTGTCAACTATCTTCAAATCCTGAACCGTGCAGAAGGTTAAACCTTAATAGAGCATTGGGTGGAACTTCAATTACTCCATAGATTCAGTTTTCTGGGAACTGATTCAAGTTAACATGCATCAGGGACTATGATGAATGGACTGACTCTGGATATCTTTGGAGAACTTAAGAAAGCAATCCGGATAGAACTAGGGAGCAACCAACCGAAGCCTTGGCAGAGGATCAAGAGGTGGTGGCAACAGCAGCAGCACTTATTGATCAAGACCTTTAGGAGAAGTGAGATGGGACATAGGGCCAGGAAAACTTTCTGGGACTGAGGTTTCCTTGGAAGCCATCTGATACCTTGTGAAGGCCACTGAGGAGACTTAGAGTCTTTCCAGGCAATCACTTGGAGTAGTTCCACAGGACTTGGTTTCCCCAAGCCAGTGAGGCTCACAGGAGCAAAGATTCACAGTTCCTCACCTCTGTGGTTACCTGCAGCACAAGGCTTGAGTGACCAGAAGGAGGAATGGTCACACATTTAGCATAGATATTCTAATAATTATCTTCATTGGCATTTTGTAACTAAATGTTTTTCTTGCTGAAACAAGGGTAATCAAACCTATGTATGGCAGATTGTAAATAAAATTCCAAAGGAGAAATTCTGAGAGAAAAAAAAAAAACCTTGAATAATGGCAACATCATGAGAATATTTGTAGCCCCAGGGTGACTACTTAGGATGCTGTACAATCACTTGTATACGGATATCAGGTAAGTTTATTGAATCATTATTTTTAAAATCTTATTTGCTTACTCAGCCTATTTTTCAGAAGTCTTAATAATCACATTTTACATGCTTACAAATACTTGCTGGTGTCAGGCTCTGCTCTATGAATTCCACATGTACAACTCATTCATTCTCATAGCAGTCAGTCTCAGGAGGAATGGCTTCTTGCTTTCTCCATTTCACTTCTAAGCAACTTGCCCAAGGTCATACAACTATTCAGTGGAGGAAGTGAACACAGCCTGACTCCAGAGCTTAGTTCTTAACCACTACCTCCACTGTGTCTAATTATGTCATCTACTCACAGGATATTTTCCAATTTAAAATGACAGCAAGCAATCCTTAGAAACAGCCCTACTTTGCCAGATAATCATGATTGTCTTCTCTCTTACCCCTCAGTGGAAGCCATGTGGATCTGGCTTAAATTTCTTAGCAGAGGTGTATCAGTTAGGGTTCCTCTTTGGAAAGCCACAAAAATGAACTCTGGCCAAGATCTTATAAAAGGGGAATTTGTTAGAGGGATGTATGGATCAGGGAATGGGAGGGAAACAAGAATCAAGCTTAAAAACAGGATGGGAGGAGCCACGAACAGGCTTGTCTACTGTGGAAGTATAAGCAGCAGGAACTCCACAAAATTTAGGGCACTGCTGCTGGAGCAAAAAAACCCCCAATTCACCTGAGTCTTGGGAGCCTTGGAGGAATTAATATAAATTAATTGGGCTATGCGCTTTCTAGGGACTGTACAGAATGGTGAGAGGAAGGTTCTGGGGGGAAGGAGCCTCTGGGTACTTCAGAACAGAGTAGACGTATTGGGACGTCAGTAGTGGGAGGAAAGAACTTTATGTTTTACTACTGATATTGCACAGAATTTGGAAGAGGGACGTATGAATGGGAAAGAGGAGGGAGTGAGCAGGAGACTGACTTGAAAACTATAATAGTAGACCAAGTTGGTGGTCATGTAAGATTAAAACTTCAATAATAGAAGAAAGAATGGGAGGAAAAATGGGATTTAAGAGGGTGACCTAACAGCAGTTTTCTTTTTCTTTGTTCTCCCCTAGTTTCAGAGTTCTCAACCATCATCTCCTGCCCCCAGTATGTTTGGGCAACTCTGGAAATTAGAGGTTGTCTATTCCTATGTCTGAATTTTTGCCTAAAGGTCTTCAATTGCTAACCTCTCTTCTCAAATTTTCAGTCTCATCTCAGTATCATTTTGCTTCCCAGTGTTTTCGATCCAAATCATTTTACTTATGCTAGAAACCAAAGCAAGTATGGTTTGTCTTTGTAATGTAAACGTAATTTCAGTAGACCATTCCCCTTGATTATAAGCAAAGTCAAACCTAATATTAGTTTGGATTTATATTACTGTTAATATTATTTACTCTCTGAAAACAGACTAACCCCAATTAACATTGTGAATTGTCTGCCCTGTAATGACCAGATACTCCATTCTATTACATTTTCAAAATTATTTACATGGTAATTATGGTTTAGCTCTATCAGTAATTGGAATTGTTTGCCTTCTGGTAATGTACAACGGTGGCTCATTAATCACATAGAAAACCTTTTCACGTGGCAGAATTAAGGAAGTATAATATTACACTCCCACTAAACTCGTAGTACTAAACCAGCATTTCAGTTTGTTCTATTACCTTTCCTCTGGTGTAGATTTTTGTTTGTTTTGTTTCTAAGCCACTCATGACAGAAAAACAATATAAACTGCAAATGTGAAAATGTGATTGATCTAGGAAAATTTTATTTAAAAATTCCACAGCGCAAATTACTCATCTTTCTCATCTCTTCAATATTTCTCCTTCCTCCAATCTGATAAATGAAGCAAATATCATAGGCTGTCAAGGGAATTGAAATATATTTTGTGTGTGTGTGTGTGTGTGTGTGTGTGTGTGTAATTTAAGTAAACAAAATATGTAGGAAAAATCTGAGTGTGCATTAAAAACAAAACAAACAACTGGGGACTTAACCTCTACTTTACTAAAGGATTCTTTTAAAAACTGTCTTTAAATCCCAAAGTACCCCTGGTGCAGTGAAAATACTACTTAATCTCTAAAATTTCTATTTTTTTTCAGAAAGTGTAATAAAGTTACACATGTACACACACATGTACACACGCATGTGGATGCAATTAGAATATGGTCATCTTCTTGTCTGATGTGCTAGATCTGTGCCTGACATGTCAAAGGCGCTCAGAGATGATTTCTTCAGTGGTGGTGGTGGGGCATTCTGGCAGGTGATCGCCCCTCAGAGCCACACATGTAAGTGAGGCAAGTGACCTCTCTTCCCTTGGCCTCCTGTAACTTCTTGGATGTGCCCTCCCCCTTTCCCAGCCAGAACCCAGAGACCAGAGCAGGGAAACAAGGACAGACTGTCTCTTTGGCTGCTGGTCTACTTGTACTTCCCCGCTATTCCCTGGAGACCAGAAGTGGGGGATGGGTTTCTTATTCTTGTCTTTTCCTCTCTCCCATGATTCCTTCTGGTATCCACAGTCTAGAGGAGGCAAAGACTGGTCGTCTGAAACCCCTAAATCACATTCTCTTTTTTTCTTAATTCAGCTCCATTGTTAAGTTTAAATAATGAGAAGAGTGGATTACAAGTGTTTCAGTTTTTTGATATGTGAAATTTGGGCTGACTGAAAACTTAATCTGAAATGGGATTGTTTTAACCTGGAAAAGAGTTAGCAAATTCAGATTTTTTCTACTACCCATTGGGTGTCGACAGATATTAGATGGAATAAAATTATTTTTTTTCTGCACATCTGAGTCCAGAGAACAAATTTTCAGCTGTCGCTTCACAGCTCTAAGGGTTCATCTTGGGCATCTGCAGAAAGATTGGGTGAATGTTTGAATGTGGAATGAAAGATGACTGTGAACTTGGGCCCCTTCAATGAGCCCAGCCTTTAGGGGTACACTTCAGGGCCATACTATAGCCTAGTTACTCAAACTAGAGATGCATAAGGGAGAGAGAAAAGATTTTGGAGTCAAATAGCTTCAGTTTTCTTTTGTCTTGTCAGATAGGGACAATTATTTCTATCATAATAATTAAATGAGATAATATGTGTGGGGCACACAGTGTGGTATCTGGTAAGTTCTCAGTATGCATCAACAGCTGTCTTTCATGTTATTATTAATGGGCCTCGGGGCTTCTTGCAACGTTTTCCACATCTGAGCCATCGTCATGTCATCCTTGAGTAACCCATCTTTGGCAGGCAGCCATCAGAAGGCTTTAGAGAGTTGCCAATTTTGAAAAGATGTATTAGTCATCTAGGGCTGCCATAACAATATACCCCAGACTGGGTGACTTAGACAACAGAAGTTTACTTTCTCATCATTCTGGAGGCTGGAAGTTCAAGATTAAGCTACCAAAAGGGTTGGTTTCTGGTGAGGCCTCTCTTCCTGGCTTGCCACCTTCTCGCTGTGTCCCCGCGTGGTCTTTCTTCTGTGCGTGCCCATGGAGAGAGTGAGAGAGTTCTGGTGTTTCTTCCTCTTCTTATTAGGACACTGGCCCTTATCAGACTAGGGCAACATCCTCATGACCTCACTTAACTTTAATTACTCTATCTCTAAATATAGTCACATTGGAGGATGAGGTTCAACATATAAATTTTGGGCAAGGGGAACAAAATTCGGTCTGGAACATAAAGCCTAATTGGACTTCCAGGTAGATTTCCTTCTTGTTCAAAGCAGTCTGAGTTTGGATTTACAGTTAATTGCAGCTTAAATCCTTCTAAGTGATATAACTATCACATCAAAGAGCTTTTACCTGAGGATCCATGGAAATCCCTAAAATTGTATGCAAATTTTTGTATTCATGCCTATTTTTAGAGCTACCAGCAGATTATAAAGTGGACCCCAAAAGGGCAAAAGTCCAATTATTTAAAGCACTATTTGGGCAAACAAAATTGTCATAGTGGTTAAATTTAACTTTTGGGCATCCAAATTTCAACCATTGATGTAAACATTTTTCGAGGTACTTTGGAACCAGGTAAAAACTCTTTAAATAAAAGTCACAGAATGTGGCCTTACTAGTGAACCATTGTAGAGTTTGTCTTAATCTTCTTATATCTTAGTCTTGTATCCCACCATCTAGCACAGTGTTTGACATATACTCTAGTAAATGATCAAAATCATTTTCTTAATGAATAAATAAATGAAAGAATAAATATCTCAAGTACTGAAAAGCCAAGGCATTTTTTTTGTTCCTTATCCCCATTGCTGTTTTTTTTTTTTTTTTGAGACAGAGTCTTGCTCTGTAACCCAGGCTGGAGTGCAGTCGCGCTGTCTTGGCTCCCTGCAACTTCTGCCTCCCAGCCTCAAGCGATTCTCATGCCTCAGCCTTCTGAGTAGTGGAACTACAAGCCTATGCTACTGTACCCAGCTAATGTTTGCATTTTTAGTAGAGATGGGGTTTTGCCATGTTGCCCAGGCTGGTCTTGAACTCCTTGCCTCAAGTGATCTGTCCGTTGTGGCCTCCCAAAGTGCTGGGAATAAGGCATGAGCTGCCATGGCTGGCCAGAATAACGATTTTAAATCAACAACCCAGTGCTGTTTTTTCATTTGTTTTTTTTTAGGGATTTCCCAAAATAACAACATAACAATGAGAATATAACTCCTTATACTTACCTGGTACTTTACAGTTTACAAAGCACTTCTGAATAAAGTGTTTTTTATCAAGAGAGGTGGTTCCTGCCAGAAAAATTCACAGCATGATACCAGAAGAAAGACAATAAACAATTAAGACTAAGATGTCACTAACCTGCAAAGTAGAGAGGTGGCAAGATTCCTGGTCTTTAATGATGTCCCTCAGCCATCGAACTTTGCTTGCCTGTGGGCTTCTGTGTATATTATCTTCTTATTTAAAGCAGTTTGAGGCCGGGTCAGTTTGGGGCTGCAGCCGAAGTCTCTCTAACTAATGCAACTGTGTCATAATGGAGACTTTACCTGGGGGGGAGCTTTTACCTGGGGTGAGTTACTAGAATAAGCAGGGAATAGATAATGGACATGTGGAAAGTTAAACTATCTTCAGGACATAGTTGAGAAAGAGGTAGAAATGATACTAAAGTTAATGTATTCTGACTCCAGCCTAGAGTTCTTTTCACTATAACAGGAGTGAGCACATTTTTACATGAAGTTTAAGACAATAAATAATTTGGTTTTTGTAGGTCATGGACTTCTGTCATGACTATTCAACTCTGCTGTTTAGTGGAAGCACCCATGGTAGTATGCCAATGAATGGGTGTGCTGTAACCCCCACTTATCTTAATGGTACTGGTGAGGGATAGTGGTGGTACTGGTGAGGGACAAGGACCTCAAAACAAAACTAATCTTAGTCCAAATCTGACCCAAGTAGGGGCACCTCTCCACTAACAATATGTCACAAAATGTTAGTAGTTACATAGAAAGACGTCATCCATACGCTACATTTTCCAACGTGTCTCTCTCCTCTGTAGTTTCCACCAACCTCAGGAGAGCTAGACTCAAAAGAGGAAAAGGATGGAGGTTCGTGTGTCAGGAATTACCATACCTCTCCTTCTTCTTTAAGGAGTCTGAGACTGATGAGGAAAGAGTAGCTCACATCCCCAACTTCTATCCTAATCCTTTTTTGCCACCAAAACAGTCTGAGGTGGGAAGTGTTGAGGAGGGAGCAGAAAGAAGAGGAGATTTGAATCTCATGTTTAAGTCTAAAGTTTTAAACTGGTCTGGACTTTTAATAGCAGGATAGGTCTGAAGAATTACAACACCTGCCCCAAAGATGTCCCTCAAAGATGTTGATATGGTTTGAGTCTGTGTCCCCATCCAAATCTCATGTCAAATTGTAGTTCCTAATGTTGAGGGAAGGACCTGATGGAAAACGATTGGCTCATAGGGGCAAATTTCCCCCATGCTGTACTCATGATATTGAGTAAGTTTTTATGAAATCTGATTGTTTGAAAATGTGTGGCATTTCTCCCTGACCTCCTGCCACTACGTGAAAAAGGTGCTTACTTCTCCTTCACCTTCTGCCATGCTTGTAAGTTTCCTGAGGCCTCCCAGTCATGCTTCCTGTTAAGCCTGCAGAATTGTTAGCCAATTAAACCTCTTTTCTTTATAAATTATCCAGTCTCAGGTAGTATCTTTATAGCAGTGTGGAAACAAATTAATACAGAAAATTGGTACTGGGAGTAGGGCATTGCTATAAAGATACCTGAAAAAGTGGGAGTGACTTTGGAACTGGGTAATGGGCAGAGGTTGGAACAGTGTGGAGAGCTCAAAAGGAGACAGGAATATGTGGGAAAGTTTGGAAATTCCTTGAGACTTGTTGAATGG
Source organism: Ateles fusciceps (assembly GCA_036589455.1). Taxonomy (NCBI): domain Eukaryota; kingdom Metazoa; phylum Chordata; class Mammalia; order Primates; family Atelidae; genus Ateles; species Ateles fusciceps. Next base: position 446,105 of record JAZHEH010000051.1, read on the forward strand.
TTTTGACCAAAATGCTGATAGTGATATGGACAATGAAGTCCAGACTGAGGTGGTCCCAGATGAAGATGAGGAACTTACTGGGAACTGGAGTAAAAGTCACTCTTGCTATGTTTTAGCAAAGAGACTGGTGGCATTTTGCCTCTGCCCTAGAGATCTGTGGAAATTTGAACTTGAGAGAGAGATGATTTAGGGTATCTGGTGGAATAAATTTCTAAGAAGCAAAGCATTCAAGAGTTGACTTGGTTTTTCTGAATGTGTATGCTCATATGCATGAACAAAGAGATTATCTGAAACTGGAACTTATATTTAAACAGGGAATAGAGCATAAAAGTTTAGAAAATTTGCAGCCTGGCCATGTGGTATAAAAGAAAAACTCATTTTCTGGTGAGAAATTCAAGCTTGCTGCAAACATTTGCATAAGTAAAGAGGAGCCAAATGTTAATAACAAAGACAATGGGAAAAATGTCTCCAGGGAATTTTAGGCTTTTATGGCAGCCCCTGCCATCACATGCCTGGATGTCTAGGAGCAAAAAATGGTTTCATGGGCCAAGCCCAGGGACCTGCTGCTCTGTGCAGGCTCTGAACATGGCACCCTGTGTCCCAGCCACTCCAGCCCTAGCCGTGGCTAGAAGGGGCCAAGTTACAGCTCAGGCCATTGGTTCAGATGGTGCAATCCCCAAACCTTGGTGGCTTCCACATGCTGTGGGGCCTTCAGGTGCACAGAAGGCAAAAGGTGAAGCTTGGGAACATCTGCCAATATTTCAGAGGATGTATGGAAAAGCCTGGATGTCCAGGCAGAAGTCTGCTGCAGGGGCAGAGCCCTCATGGAGAACCTCTACTAGGGCAGTGCAGAGGGGGAAATGTGGGGTCGGAGCTCCCACATAGAGTGCCCACTGGGGCACTGCCTAGTGGAGCTGTGAGAAGAGGGTCATCATCCTTCAGACCCCAGAAGGGTAGATCCACTGACAGCTTGCAGCATATAACTGGAAATGCCACAGATACTCATGCCAGTCCATGAAAGCAGCCACAGGGGATGTACTCTGAACCACAGGGCATTGCTGCTCAAGACATTGGGAGCCCATCCCACGTGTCAGTGTGGCTTGGATGTGAGACATAGAGTCAAAGGAGATTATTTTGGAGCTTTAAGGTTTAATGACTGCCCTGCTGGATTTCACACCTGCATAGGGCCTGTAGCCTCTTTGTTTTGACCAATTTCTCCCCTTTGGAATGGGAGCATTTACCTAATGCCTGTAGTTTTATTGTATCTTGGAAGTAACTAACTTTTAAAAAAATATTTAATAGGCTTATAGTCAACAGGACTTAGCTTGTCTCATATGATACTTTGGCCTTGGATTTTGAGTTAATGCTGGAATGAGTTAAGACTTTGGAGGACTGTTGGGAAGGCATAATTGGTTTTGAAATGTGAGGATATGCAATTTGGGAAGGTCCAGTGGAGGAATGATATGGTTTGGCTCTGTGTCCCCACCCAAATCTCATGTTGAATTGAAATTTCCAATGGTGGTAGGAGGTGACTGGATCATGGGGGTGAATTTCCCCCATGCTCTTCTCATGATAGTGAGTGAGTTCTCATGAGATCTGGTAGTTTCAAAGTATGTGGCACTTCCCCCACAGCTGCCACATGTGAAGGAGATACCAGCTTCCCTTTCACCTTTTGCCATGATTGTTTAAGTTTCCTGAGGCTTCCCAGTCATGTTTCCCATTAAGCCTGTGAAACTGTGAGCCAATTAAACCTCTTGCTTCATAAATTATCCAGTCACAGGTAGTTCTTTATAGCAGTGTGAAAACAGAAAATACAGATATCAAAGGAAATTTTAAAGAGTAAATGAAGGCAATAATTGTAGAAAAGTAGATGTTTCAGGTTTTCATGTTTACATCCCACTGAAACTATATTCCTGGTGTATATTGAGTTGCTGCAAGACCAAGTACAATCTGTAGGTGGAGCTGCAACCTTTTTCAGAACCATAACATTTTGAATTGGGAGGAAACTTGGAGCAGCTGAGGGCAAATTGGGGTTCCTTTGAGAACCTGAAGAGACTTAAAAATTTGGATTCCTGGGCACCAGAATCTTGGAGATTCCAATTCAGGAGGCCTAAAGTGAGTCCCAGTGATAGGGATGACAGGGATGCAATCCTTTCAGCTCACCTTGGGATCACTCTGCACAACATAGACACCGACTCTGCCTGATGAATTTGCAGAGGCGCATTTATCATTTTCCTGGAGAAGCAGCACTTGTTATTTGTTTCTCTTCATGAGACCAACCACTGTTCTCAAAAATTTAGTTTGTCCAATTTTAGGGTCCTATAAATGGGAGTTACCTCATCTCTTTTGATAAAGCCATAATATTGATGTTTTGGATTATAACAAAAGACCCCAGAGACTGGAGACTGCCAAGGAGTTTTCTTTTCCATTTAGCTTTTTAAAATAAATCTTAAAATTGTTGATCTGCATGGTCCCTGCCTTCTACTAGGAGATGGTTTGGGAAAGTAGAGAAACTGTTTTTGTATCTGTATGTTTAGGGCTTTCTGAGTGAAAAAATCTGGGGCTTGAAATAAAGAACAAGCCTGAAAGTGAGATGATGATTTAAAGCCAGGAGACTTTAGCAAGGATTTAGAGTTATCTATGTGTTTACATTTCAAAGAGGGGAATAAGGCCCTTGGTTGTAAACTCCAGTTTGTCTTACTTACCCTTGGGGATGAAACATTTATTTATATTCAGAAGGGAAAGAACCCAGGAAGCTTCTTCTTCCCTTTCCAAAGGGCCTGCATATACAATAAGAAGACCAGATTTCCCTCCCTTTCTTTGGAGTAGAGAGGACAACTTGTACATGGGCTTGCAGGTTCATGATTCTGGGGTTCCTCTCCCATAATACAGGAAACTCCTTTGTGTGGCGAAGTGTGGCTCTCATTGCACCACTCCTGAAAGTGAAAGAATTGAGGCATGAGGAATGGATGCAGTTGTTGCTATAAGTAAGTAAATAATTATTGCTTTGATCCAGAAACCTCACATTTGCATTCAGGACAATACAAGGAAATATGTATATTAAAAGTTTATCAGCTGGGAGTCTGAAGAATGTTATGGGTCCAGATATGGTATAGATGGTATCACTCCATTGATGGGGTCAAACAGCAGAGAGCTTGCTTAGACTTATGGCTGAGCCTCTTCATTGACAATGTTGTAGTGTCTGATGTAGGAGTGAGGTGGCAGAGCATGGACATCTTCTGATTTCTTTTTTGGTTTCCATAAGGAAAGAAATAAAAGGCCCCTGGTGTTATCTACTCACTGTCTTCCTTTGCCTTTTTTGGTATTTTATATTTTGGTATTTTATATTTTGGTATGTCTATTTGGCATATGTATAATACAGGGGTGTGCTGATAACTTTTACAACCAGCTCCCTAGGAAAAAAGTCCTAATTTTTAGTGTCTGCCAATATCATAGTTGATTTTTGCATACATGATGTCAATCAGTATGCAAAGTTTCTGAAAATTTAATAATAGGCTCTTTCAAGCTATAAGCCAGCTGTGCCACACCATTGATATATGGCTAAAACAAATAAAATGAAATAGAATATGTGTATCAAAAGAGTAAGCAATATAGGAGAATTTCAAATGACATATACAGTAGTCTCCCACTCCATTAAGAGTTGGAGCTTCATTCCCTAACTTCCCGTCATTGAAAGTAGACTACACTTAATGACTCCTTCCAAAGAATAACACAGGGACAGGGAATAAAAGTACCTTTGCAGTGGAGAAAACCGGAGAACACTGTTTTAGTCAGGTAATAAAAGTTAACATAGTATTGTGGTGTCATGCAAATATCATGTATCACCTAATCTGATGTGATGTAATTCACATCAGTAAGGTTTTTGCAAAAAGCTAGTAACTCCAGGATAATCGTGAGGAAAACATCAGACAAACACAAACTACAGTACATTCTATAGGATATCTGGCCAATACACCTCAAGACTCCCAAGGTCATGACCATCAAGGATAGACTGAGAAGTAAATTCATTTTTTGAAGTACATTCTTTAAATCAAGAAACGCTTGTCTGCTTCTGGATATTATACTGCTTTGTTTCAGGTATTTTTAGAATGTGTTCATTTTCTATCCATTTAAAAATTCAGACATTAGAGTCAAATTGTATACTTATAATCTCATGTTACCATCAGATTTATAAAATCAACTCAACTTCAGAATTTCTGCACATAGGTTTTATCATCCACCTGTGAGGTAAATTGATACAAAAGAAAATATAAACATTTTTTGGAAGTTTACCCCCTTCAAGTTCTCAAACTAACAAAAGCACACTGATCTTCACTCTGTGATAAAAAAATGCTATTTCCTGGAATGTTAAATGTGGTGAGAACGTGGACAGAATGTGAGCTCTAGCCCCTCAATTGACAGAGGAAAACTGACGCTCAGTGGACCTGCTCAGGGTCAAGTCAAGTCCTTGGGAATTTTGACTCTCACCCCACAGTTTCTTCCATTACATTCAGCTGGTAACAGTGCATTAGAACATGAGAAATGTGAACTAAAAGAAAATCCTAACTCTACCACCTGACTAAGGTACTCCTCCCCTTGGCCAAGGGTACCCCAGAGAAACTGAAATAACTGAGTTCCTGGCCATGATGGGACAAGAGCTCAGACACACTTCATTATACCCTCTTCCTTTTGGGTGTAGACACAACTGATTAGCATTGATGTTTAAATAGAGATCATAAGACTGACCGAATGGACTCTGTGGCAATATGATTCCAAAATGTAAACCTAAGGCCATGCCAGGCAAGATCTACACACCTACACTTAAAAGACTAAACTATGTTTGTTTTTTAACATTTTTCATTTTTTCAATTTTAATTTTTATATATTTACTTAGCTATTTTTATTTTTAGCAGAGACAGGGTTTTGCCATGTTGCCCAGGCTGACCTCAAGCTCCTGGGCTCACGCAGTCACCCGCCTCGGCCTCCAAAGGTCCATGGAAGTATTTTGAAGGCTGTTATGGGTTGAATTGTGTCTTTCAAACTATATATTTTTTGAATTTTTGTAATTTCAGGACAACCTATGAAGGCATCAAAATTTATATGTTGAAGTCTTAAGCCCCAGTACCTCAGAATGTGACCTTATTTGGAAAGAAGGTCATTGTAGATGTAATTAGTTAAGATGAAATGATACTGGAATAGGGAGGACCTTTAATTCAATATGCTGTTGTCTTTATAAAAAAGGGGAAATTTGGACACAGACATTCACACAGGGAGAATGCCATGTAAATAAGAAGGCAGGGACTGGGGTGATACTGCTAGAAGTCTAGGAATGTCGAAGATTGCAAGCAGATATTAGCAGAGATTGTATCAAATGATAACACTGTTTCTCTATACCAGCAACATCAAACTAGAACATATAATGGAAAATAACATAACATTTACAACAGCAATAAATCTCTAGCATATTTAAGAATTAACAAAGAAAATACAGAGCTTTACAGATCATAATTTAAAGCTTTATTAGGGGAAATAGACAAAGACTTGAATGCATGAAAATGCCATTATGTTCATAGGTAGAATGACCTAAAATTGTAATAGAGTCAATTCTTTGAAAATTAATTTAGCCAGGTACAGTGCCTTACGCCTGTAATCCCAGCACTTTGGGAGGCCAAGGCAGGCGGATCACGAGATCAGGAGTTTGAGATCAGGCCTGGCCAACATAGTAAAACCCCATCTCTACTAAAAATACAAAAAAATTAGCCAGGTGTGGTGGTGGGCACCTGTAGTCCCAGCTACTCAGGAGGCTGAGGCAGGAGAATTGCTTGAACCCTGAGGCAGAGGTTACAGTGAGCTGAGATCACGCCATTGCACTCCAGCCTGGGTGACCGTGTGAGACTCTGTCTCAAAAAAAGAAAAATTAATTTAGAAATTAAATGCAGTTTATAAACATCAGCATTATTTTCTTGTAAACTTAAGACCTATCTCAAATTTGTGGTTAATACAAAAAGTCCATGAATAGCTAAGTTAATTTTTAAAAAGAAGAGAAAATAAAAGGGAATTTCTTAGCAGATATGTAGATATAATACAAAACCATGGAAACAAAAACAGTGCTATTACAGAAATATCCAACTATCACAATGAAATGAAACAGAAAATTTTGAAGCAGAGCCATATATATCTAGGAATTGATATATTATAGAGGTGCTAAGACAAGTCAGTGGCTCAAGGACAGATTTTTGAGAGTTGATATTGGGAAATAGACTCATATTAAGGAGAAAAATAAAGTGAGATCTTTACCTCATTCCATAAACAAGGAGAGGAACTTTTATTTTTGAGGTAGGATTTCACTCTGTCACCCAGGCTAGAGTGCAATGGCATGATCAAGGCTCACTGTAGCCAAGATCGTGCCATTGCACTCTAGCCTGGGCAACATGAATGAAACTCCATCTCAAAAATTAAAAAAAAAGGCTCACTGTAGCCTCCACCTCCCGGCTCAAGTGACTGTCTCACCTCAGCCTTCTGAGTAGCTGGAAGCAAGGCATGCACCACCATCTGCCATGTCTGGCTAATTTTTGTATTTTTTTTTTTTGTAGAGATGATGTCTCACTCTGTTTCCCAGGCTGGTCAAGGGAGGAACTTTCTGATAATTAGAGACTTCAATGTGAAACATACAGCTGCAAGCTAACGAAAAAAGTAGGAAAGTTTTTGAATGGGATTAATAGCTAGAATATACGAAGTATTCCTGCAAACTGACAAGAAAAAGGTAAGAAAGCCAACTCTGTGGACAAAGGACATGAGTAGGGGAGGCATAGAATGGGAAATTTAAATAGCTCAGGAAAAGAGTTCAACATCTCTCATAACCATAGAAATACCCAACTTAAATGGCAACATGACACCACACGACATCTACCAGATTAAGGAAAATCAGATTGTTGGAAGATATTTAGTTCAACAAGGATGGCAGGGATGGGGAGGGAGAAACAGTAAGCTTCGCCTCTCAGCCTGTGGGAGGCGTAGGAAATGTGATCTAGCCCGTTGTTAACTGGATCAGCACTCAGGGGAGTGGGCTGGCAAGCAATATAGCAGAAACCGGGAAGATAGTATTTTTTAAGTTGTAAAATAAACAGATTCTAATGAAAAATATAAACTTATAAAAATAGTGGGTTTTTTGCACAAAATATGCTGGAGGACATAAAATAATTTATATCAATAGACATGAGCACCTCAATGAGCAACAGAAGCCCATATTTATTCTCAGGCTCTGTGGTTTGGAGGAATGAGGGTATCGTTTGGGTCAGACCCTCTACCTCCAACTTCAGTGCTCTTTCTACTGCACCACAGACAACTTGCCATTGCTGTGAAAACCACTGGTGCCAGGAGACCGACACCAGCTGCAGTAGATGACTTGCTAACGGTCAGCTCAGACTGAAAAGCCAGCCACACAGGCCTCAATAAAATAATACGGTAAAAAATTACTTGGGTTGCCATCCCAATGTTGATTGAAAGGTTTCAGAGACTGGATCTATTAGAGCGAACTGCTGACTCATCTTCGTATCTCTACTGTTAACTCAGTTTCTAACATTTAGGGACATCCTAATCTTATGGGAAGAAAGGACAAACTCTTTGATTTCAAAATCATGGGAATACATTTTCTGGAGACAATGACCTCAGCTACTTTTCCTTTTTTGAGGGTCCTATTATTCAGGAAACCTGTTTTGATCCCCAGCTGTGTGCCAGGAAACATGCAAAGTGCATTACATACCTTGACTCATTGAATCTTCCCACAGAACCCATACAGAGGAACCATTGGATCCCAGTGTACAGATGAAGAACCAAGTCTTGGAAAGCTTGACTGCCTTGCTCACAGTCACACATTAAGGTCTCAAGTGAGAAATGACACCAAATCTTCCAACCTCAAAGACTTTAAAGGAAAAGCTACAAGCTACAAGGTAAGCCCCTCTCTTGTTATGAGAGAAGCTGCAAAATGAAACCAGATATGTGTTTTTTTTTTCTTAAGAACCTGTCTACTCGGGCAGTTATAAACAGTGGAAAGTCTGAAATATTTGATGTGAAAAATTCAAAAAATAGTCTAAGAGATTACTAAGGGAATGTGTAATTCTCTCTGATTAGGGATTGGCTTCCCAGAGATGATAGCATATGAACCGGGGCTTGGAGAGTGACAGAATTTGAGCGTGCTAGGAGGCATTCCTTGAGAGGAGATCTACATGGCTACAGGGTTAGCCACAGGACAGGGTAGGATGTTTACATCAGAAATAGTGAGGGTGGTTGGAAACAAAGGACCTGGGCATCTGAGATACATCTTCATAGGTGTGATAGTTACAAGTCTGGGATTCCATAACATCACTGAAGGAAGTACTGTCAAGCAAAACTTCTAAACATGAAACCAGGAGCTTTGTGAATGCCCCTGAAATTGTTGGCCGAAATGTGTGAGCATGTATGTGAGTGTAGGTGTGTGTGAGTTGTGTTCTGTGTGTATGAGCATGTGTGTGCTAGGTGGGGCACAGTCATCTGAGTAACTTTTTCTGGAAAGAATGTCCATGGACTATGGGTAACCACTGGTTCTCTATGGGTTACTAACCCTATGGAAAGGTGCATAACCACTACATCTAGAAAAAGATGGCAAAGAACACACCTTAGGAGTTACGTAGGCAAAGTAGATTTGGTGAAGGCTGGAAGAAAATGGCCAGAGAGAACCATGAACATCTACTATTACAGAGGGCAAAGACAGAAGTTATTTAAAGCATGGAATGACTGGCTAACCATGCCTAAGGAGGATGAGATATCAATAAACATACAAGTTCCACCAGGTGTATTTATCTGTGCTCTCTTGGGTTACCTGGAAATCATTTGCAGGCTTTAATAGAAGCTTTACATGATTAGGAACAGTCAGGGTAATGCTATCACAACTGAAAACGAAGCCCTATTTAAAAATGGTCCACAAGATGGCACTGTGGGTCAGTAAGAATATTCATCTGGTTTTCACAAGTGAAATATGTTTATCTTTCACTCGTTTTTCTTTATCTTTTGCTAATATACTGCAGCCTGATCCCATACATTATTTGTCTATTAAAAACCCTGGCATTTGAAAATAATATTTTTAATTTTTATGATTCCTGCTTACTCTTTATATAATCCTCAGTAGACTTTGGAAAACCTTCATTTAAATCCTGGTTTTAATACAGGAAGTTGGATCTTATTTCTAATATACTGAAAACCCTTAGAAGGCTGTGTGTAGTCATTGCTGGAATTTATTGGTCCTTGGGGAGCTTCGAGATTGGGAAAGACAGGAGGAAAATAAAGGGAAAAGAAAGAGAAGGGCTCTAAGTTTGATCAGAAAAGCAAAGAATACAAGCTTCAGCCATGATTAGCCTGGCAAGGAAATAAAGCAGCCAGGAAATCCACATAGGTGTAATATTGCTTCTAAGAAAAAGAATCTCATTCTGGAGTGTGTGTTAGCTAGGGCTTTCAGTTTGAAACATGCATTATCTATTTGTTATTATTATTGTACAGAAAGAACAACAAATGGCTTAAATTAGGCACCAAGACAGAGGAGTTAAAATGTATCCTTTTGTCAAAGAAAATCATAATGCAATCTTACCCTTATATGGGACTTCACTACATAATTAAAAGAGCTTTTATACTTTCATCATCTTGTTTGATTCTCAAAACCACCCTGTGGGTGGGAAATGTCACCAACCCCCACTTCACATATCAGGACACTGAGACCTCGGAGATATTCAGAGACTTGCTCAAGGACACACAAGCTGCACAAGCTGGCAGGGGAATCTAAGTCTTCAATTTTCTTCTCTGCAAAATGGGGTTAATGATGCCGACTGTTGCCAAAGTGTGTTAAACATAACCATAGTAAAAGTCTAGACAGAGAATCAGTAAATGTTAGCTAGTTTCATTATTCATAAAAGAACATTACAATGTCTATTTCCAGTGATATAAATTTTGAAGATCTTTTGTTGCAACAATAGAAACCACTTGTCTTGCTAACTTAACTTGCTAACAGTCTGCTAAATTACCTTCCATATTTCTTTCACATGCCTATTGTTCATGGGCAATAAAAAAGGAATTTATTGGAAGGACAGTAACTTTGGAATCACAAGAAAAGCAGAATAATGTGGCTTTGGAAAATACAGGACACAGGAGAGAGACTGGCTGACCTAGCTCAGGGCAGCTGTATATGCCATAGTGAAGGGAGCAAGGATCCTTGGTTGATAGTGAGTCGGGGGGATGAGTTACCTGAAAGGGGAATTGGGATGCTATTTTAGAAGAAGAAGAAATGAGTGCCTGGCAGGAAAAAAACGTGAAATGCCACTGCACAAAGTATTTCTAAATGAAAGAGACCTTAACATCACTTTACGTAGAGCTAATGGCAAAGACCAATATTTAGCACTTATGTGTCAGGCACTGTTACATTTATTAACTCATGTAGTCTTCGTGATAAGCCTATGAAGCAAGCAGTATTATTAGTCTCATTTTACATGGCAGAAAACGAAGGCATTAGCAGAGCTGAGGTAAAAACCCATCTAGAGCTCATAACAAAAGAAAGCAACAGTGTTTAGAAGATTGTTGTAAATATCAAAAGAGTTAATCCTAGATGGAAACATAAAACATGAAATTGCTGGTGTTTAGCCTAGAAAAACAGCAGCTGCATATGACTCTACCTCATACCTTTACAGCAATCAGAACAGTGCCTAGAACTTAGCGCCTGACGATGTTTGTCATTGTTACTAGATTAGCCTGCCTGTCTGAGGCAATGGGCTTTAAAAACTATTAAAACATGTAGGTCCATTGTCATTTAAACCGGATTGGGTTGGGGTAAAGCCCAGGAAGATATCTTTTGTTTAGTGCCACATTGCAGTTTTCTAAGGAGCAAGTTAGGCATTGTGTTAGGGTTTTTTGGTTTTCATTTATGATTTCTATGTGTCTGTGCCATCTCCTTCGGATCTTGGATCTTTCGTCTCAGACATCAGCATATTCTTTGGGGGAGCACAGCGAGAGGTCTTTGTTTCATGGCAATGCAACAAAAATAGAGAAGCCCTACCTTATCATTGGAAGCTGAATCCCCTCTCCCTCCTCCTTTTACTCCAAGACCCGTGCTTCTTGCCCTGATAGCTGTGTCTCTGAAAGTACCCTGAAGAAATCAGCTGCATGACCAGAGCTGGGAGTGTCTCTGGGAGCTGCTTAGTTCAACCTATTTATCAAAGCTGTTTATTGATGAGGAAGTGGGCTCAGCTAGTCAAACAGCTGTAAAAAATGGTTGGGGCTTGTTTACATCTAGGAGGAACTGTGGAGAACCAGGACCAGCCTGGAGTCCTCTGAGCCTCAGATTAAGTGGAACAATCAGTGACTCCACCATTCACTGCAGATCCAAGCACACAGCTCCACACGCCACCCCTCAACGAGAAAAGTAAGTGCTGTAAGCACATTTCCATTCTTTTCTTTCAAACACAATCCTCTCTCCAATCTGCCTGAAGAAGCAAGGCCGTGCAGGAGCCACAGGTTACTTATTTCCTGGAAGGATAAATGTGGGCCTGTTTCCAGTGAAAGTGACTTCCAAGAAGCAGGTGCCTTCCTGACTACTGACCCACTTCTGGATGTGATCCTGGCTGCGGCGGTTTCCAGAATATCATCAGGGTAACGTCCCCGCTGTGCAGTCTATGTTGGAACTTACATCGTCTTTAAAAGGCACAAATAGCTGAATAGCATAATGTAACCTGATGTTCTGACAACCCCACTTATACTCAGGCTAAATTTAAAGGTCACCATTGCAGGGAAATAGTGGCAAGAGAATAAAAGTGCCTTAAACATGGATTTCACTGATGTTTCCTCATTTCAAAATTCTTACACTGTAAAATAGAGGCAAAATTGCCTGTGAGCTTGGAAATATATATAAGTGAAGAATCTATTTCTTGGGAACAAGGTGGTTTTAGGAAAAGTTGTAAAATAGGTAGACACAAGTGTACGGTAGCCAAAGTTTGTCTTAGACGTTCTCTGTAAAATCATGCTTATTCATTCTTTTCCCTTGTATTTACCAAACACCTACTATGTGTAGGGATTTGTGCTAAGCCCTGTGATCAAAAGGCATGGGAAATAAACAATCTCTGCTTTCCCAGAGCTCACAGTTTAGCAGCGAAGAAAAACATGGATATAAATAATTATAACAAAGTGAGATGAAGGAGATAAAAGAGGAAATGCATTTGGGAGCACACAGCAGGGGGGCCTGTAATAGTCTAAAGGTGTGGACAGCACTTTCTCCCAATGAGGGAATGCTTTACTGAAAGCTAACAGATGAGTAGAAGAAAAGCATTTTAGGAGAGGGGAAAGTGTAATACAGATAGATGGGACAGCAGAGCTAGAAGCTAGGAGAGGCAGAAGAGCAGGCCACAGCTGGGACTAAAGATAACCTGGAGCAGAACTGGCAGACTGCTGCCCACTGGCCACATCCTGCCTGCTGCCTATTTTTGTAAATAAAGTTTTATTGGAATACAGCCACATACATTTGTGTTTCTATACTTTATGGCAGCTGCTGCCATACAGTGGTTGAGTTGATTAGCGTGTGGCAAGTAGCATAGAAGGCTCTTAATACATAGTAGTTGTTACAATATCTGTATTCTCCCCATTTTACAGGTAAGAACATTGAAAGGAAATGGCTTAAGGAAGAACAGAAAGTTCCATCTTCTTAGGAAAAGGCTCATTGTTTTTTGGCCTTTGCAACAATTGCCATACATGGTTTTAAACTTATCCTAATTGGTCATTAACTATTTGGATCAGCACACACACTGCTGAAAGTCCTCCAATCAGCAAGACTGTCACACAGACATACAGCTAATATTACCCAATCTGTAAACACCCTCACTTCTGAAAAAGTCCACGAATCCCTGAACTCCACACATCCCAGATAAATATAGCCAGCTCTCAGCTATGCTTGGAAAGATGGGGCTTTACAAGTTATTTTTCTCCCTGGTTATGATGGCTTATTTTTTGGTATGCCCAAAATGAGCAAAGGAACTGACCTGGGATTCAATTCCAGACATATCTTCCTTCAAATCCCATACTCTCCTGTCTACTCCTGCGCTCTTAGGGTTTTGAATGCATGCTGCTGGTGTTAGTGGAGATGATGGTAGCTGGTACACAATATTGGCATTAAATAATATCACATACTAAAGAAGTCATTTTCTTCTCACCTTCAATTCTTTTTTAATCCTTCTTTGTATACCAAAGGGAAACTGTCAGGTGAGAGACAGTACACATAGCAATTAAGAAAACAGGCTCTGGAGCCAGACTTTCTACTACTGTATTAATTATCTATTGTTCGATACCAAACTAGCCCCAAACTTAGAGATGGAAAACACCCCAAAAATTTATTATCTTGCACAGATCATGTGGGTCAGGAATTGAGAAGTGTCTATGCTTGGTAGTTCTGACTCAGCATCTCTTGTTAGGTCATGGTCATGATGTTAGCCAGAGCTAGAGTCATCTGAAGGCTTGAGTGAGCAGTAGGCTTCTCTTCCAAGAAGACCCCCTCCCACAGCTTGCAAATTGGTGCTGGCTGCTGGCAGAGGCCTCAGTTCCTTGCCTTTCCATAGTGCTGCATGAGTGTTGTCATGACATGGAAGCTGGTTTTCTTGAGGCAGCTGATGCCAGAGAGTAAGGCAGAAGCAACAGTGTCTGTTAATGATCTACCTTTGAAAGTCATACAATATCATTTCTACTGTGTACTTTGGTCACACATACACTATGGGAGCTGATGACACAAGGTGTAAATACCAAGAGGCAAAGACCACTGGGGTCACCTGAGAGGCTGCCACTGCCACTTCCTAGCTGTGCAATGTCGGGAAAATCATTAAACTTCACTGTGCTTCAGTCTCCCTTCCTGTAAAGTGAGAATAATAATAGAACCTACCTCATATGCAAGTTTGTTTTGAGAATTAAATGAGGTAATATCAGTAAAGCCCATGGAAGGGTGCTTAGAACAGAGTGCCTACTAAGAAATGGCCCTGTTAGTACTTTGATAACTCTAATCCTGTAATCCAGTGTTACTTAAAGAGACAGTACTTCATGAGATCAGGAGTCTGACACAGGAGTGTAAATCGATACTTTGCTTTCTTCACTGAAGAAGTTTTTAAAGTCAGTCATAATTTGTATATAGTGATTTAGTTGATTTACATTTGGAGCAAATTTATTAAGTGTTTGTAGACTAAAAAAGCAGTTTGTAGACCAATAAATAGTCCATAAACCACATTCTGAGTACTGCTTCCCTAACTCTGCTAATCTTTTGTTAAGAGTTTAAGCAGTAGTCCCTAATGGCATTGTTTGCTTTTCTTATCTTCTAAATTTCTCAAAATATAGAGGAAGGTATGTAAGAACAGATAATTTTATGCAACTGATAATGTGCTATCAAAATGCAGAAAGATGGGAAGAATGAGCTAAGAGGAATAGATTTTGACAGGCAAAGAAGTTTTGGAAAGTCATGGAAGGGAGGAATTCATTTTTGTAACAGCAAACAGCTGTTTTTATCCATTTATGGACATGTTATTTTATTTTAAATAATCTTAGGTCTTAGCCTCAGTTCTCCAAAAGCAGAGCCCAAGACAAAAGTTCTCATGTAGGCTATTCCTCTGGAAAATGATTTCAGGGAGCAGAAATTTGGGAGTAGATCAGGAAGTAGATAGGAGAATGAATTGTTAAACTGGCCACTGCTGCAGGGGGTGGGAGTTTGGTCTCACCAGGATCTTCTGAGGGCCTTCTGAAATCCTATGTCCCTGGGAGATGAAAGGGAAAAACATTTATTCATCAGCCTCTTTCCTTCCGTTAGTCAAAGATGGTCCCCTGGTCCCAATGTCTTTTACTTCCAGGATGCATGTTGCATATAAGTGCTCTGTGGGTTCCAAAAGGGAGTGGGCGGCAGCGTGGAAGAGTTCCGGGCAGGAGACAAAAGGTATGTGGTCTAGCTGGAGGCCAGTGGTTCTGTGGTTATTTCTTTGCAGAGCTAGAAAAAATCTGCTGCTTAGAACTTTCTGAGTCTGCCGGGTGCAGTAGCACATGCCTGTAATCCTAGCACTTTAGGAGGCCAAAGTGGTCAGATCACCTGAGTCAGGAGTTCAACACCAGCCTGACCAACATGGTGAAACGCTGTCTCTGCTAAAAATACAAAAATTAGCTGGCGTGGTGGTGCATGTTTGTAATCCCAGCTACTTGGGAGGCTGAGGCAGGAGAATTGCTTGAATCAGGGAGGTGGAGGTTGCAGTGATCTGAGATAGCGCCACTGCACTCCAGCCTGGGCAACAAGAGCGAAACTCTGTCTCCAAAAAAAACCTTTCAGAGTCACAGCAATCACAAAATACAACAAAATAAGACTCACGAAAATTTCTGTGGATAAGGACTGTCCAATAGAATCCATTAAATAGAAAAGCACATTTTGAAAATATAAAACATTAAGTAGGGAGTTTTAGCTCAACCATGTAAACAGCTTGGAAGTCATCAGTCCCATCATTAAAAGAAAAGCTGGACAAAGTGAAAATCAATGACTTTTCCTGGAATCATCAGAGAAGTGTGACTATAAAACAAGCTGCCAGCTTATACTGTAGAGAGACAGGCATCCAGAGATTTGCTTACCTAGAGGGAAGCTACTAGAGTAATAAACTGATGAATATCTAAATAGTTATTTAAATGAACTGCCTGAGATGCAAGACCAATGTGAGAGTGAGACACTGGTGGTCTCCAAACTTTCAATGGGCTTTTCCTCCAGGAGGCACATTGAGTTCTCATGATGGGGAAGCTGAGAAAATCTCCTGGAGGCTCTGGCAGTGGAAAGGGAGAGTAACTATTGTGGAATAATCTCAGAGACTACTTGATGAAGAAGGGCAGCTCTCCTAAAAATAACTTTGATGGAAACTTATTCTAGCTGGAAGGAGGAAATTCCTCCCCACTCCAGATCCCATTGGCTTTCTTGTCACACCTGAGGGGAGGAAAATTCATAGTCATTTGGAATGATGTGGCCAGGGAGGGGATGCTCAGGGGCAGCGGGGGACATCTATATCATGGAAGAAACTCTTGTGAAGATCATAATCCCAAGACCCAGGCACAATAAAAGTCTGAGTTTTAATCAGAAGATGGTAAGATGCTCTGTCTCCCTGATACCTGGTGACCCCACCAACAAGGATGCAGTATCACGGTGGATTGCAGCTGAAAGAACTGCAAGACACTCTCTCTGAGGAAGAGCATACTGGGAAGGCCAAAGTCAAGAGGTAAGACGAAAAGAATGATACTAGAGGAATCTGAACTGTCAGCAACTACAGCTACAAGAGAACGTGGAGCAGTGACAATAGGTATAATTTCTGTGTAGTGGAAATGGAAGAAGACAAAGAAAGAGAATAGAGCAGAAAATATATGTAAAGTAATAATGTCCAAGAACTTTCCAAAATTAATGACAGACATCAAATTACAGATCAAGAAAGCTCAGAGAATATCAAGCGGATAAAAATCAAAAAGTCTACACTTAGGCATATCATATTCAAACTGCAGAAAATCACAGATGTAGAGAAAATCTTGAAAGAAGTCAGGGGAAAAAAGCACTTCATCTGTAGTAGAAGTAAGGATAAGATTTACATCAGACATCTTATCAGAAAGTGTACAAGGAAGAAGAGAGTACAATGACATATTTAAAGTGTTGAAAGAAAAATCCACCAATCTACAATTCTATACTCAATGAAATTATTCTGAAAAATGAAAGGAGGAATAAAGAATTTCTTAGACAAAGACAGGAAATTCATTATTAGCAGAATTGTCTTGCAAGAAGTGTTAAAATATATTCTGTAAGGAGAAGAAAAATGATACAGGTCAGTAACTTGGATCTACATAACGGAAGGAAGAGTGACAGAAGGAATAGATGAAGGTGAAATAAAATTTTTATATTTCCTATTCCTAATCAATCTAAAAGACAACTATCAGTTTGAAGCAGCAATAGTATCAATGTATTGGGTGATATTAGCATATATGGATAAGTGAAATGAATGACAGCAAAGTCACAAGAGACAGGCAGGAGGAATTGGTAACATTTTGTTATAAGATATTTGCATTACTCATCAAGTGATGTAGAGCTATTATTAATTGTGAATGTGTGTCACTTAACTCAGGGCAACAACTCAAAGAGAAGTTAAAATGGAATCACACTCAAAATGGATCATAGACCTAAATGTAAAATGCAAAACTGTAAAACTCCTGGAAGATAACATAGGAAGAAATCAGGGTGACCTTGGGTTTGGTGATGAGATTTTAAATACAACAGCACAATCCATGAAAGAAAAAATTGATAATTGGGCTTCATTAAAATTAAAAACTTCTGCTATGTGAAAGACACCAAGAGAATGAAATGACAAATCACAGACAGAGTAAAATCCTTGTAAAACACGTACCTGGTAAAGGGCTGGTAATAAAATTATGCAATAACTCTTAAAACTCAACAACAGTAAAAACAATGTAATAAAAAAAATCAGCAAAATATCTGAACAGACATCTCCCCAGAGAAGATATGCAGATGGTAAATAAGCATAAGAAAAGATGCTCAACATCACCTGTCATTAGAGAATTGTTAATTAAAATGAAAATGAGATGCCACCGTATACCTATTAGATTGGCCAAAACTCAAAACACCAACAACACTAAATACTGACAAAGGTGTGGTACCACAGGAACTCTCATTTATGCCTGGTGGGAATACAAAATCGTACAGCCACTTTGCAAGACAGTTTGGATATTTCCTAAAAACTAAATTGATTCTTATCGTATGATCCAGCAATCATGTTTTGCTTTTGGGCAGTTTTTGTAAATGAATTGAAAACTTACGTCCATGTAAAACCTTGTACATACATTTTTCTAGCAATTTGATTCATAATCACCAAAATTTGGAAGCAAAACTGTGGTACATCCATATAATACTATTAATACTATCCAATAGTGGTGGATAGTGTTCATAATCATATCTAATAATACTGTCCAATAATATACTATTATTCAGTGATTTAAAAAAAATCAGCTACCAAGTCATGAAAAGATATGAAGAATCCTTAAATGTTAAAGAAGCCAGTCTGAAAAGGCTACATATTGTGTGATTCCAACTATCTGACATTCTGGAAAAAGGCAAAATAGCACAAAGATAAGTGGTTGCCAGGAGTTAGGAGGAAGAAAGGAATGAATAAGCAGAACCGAGGATTTTGGGGCAGTGACAGTATTCTGTTTGGTACTATTGTGGTGGATACATGTCATCATACATTTCTCAAAACCCACAGAATGTTTAGCACCGAGACTTGAAACCAGGACTTTTGGTGATCATAATGTATTAGCGTAGGTTGATTGACTATAACGAATGTCTCATCTG
This sequence comes from Ateles fusciceps, assembly GCA_036589455.1. NCBI lineage: Eukaryota > Metazoa > Chordata > Mammalia > Primates > Atelidae > Ateles > Ateles fusciceps. The sequence continues at coordinate 464,514 of JAZHEH010000051.1, forward strand.
GTGTGAATATTGACAGTAGGGGAGGCTGTGCCTGGGAGGAAGCAGGGGACACAGGGGAACCATCTGTACTTTCTGCTCAATGTTGCTGTGAACATAAAACTGCTGCAAAAATTATAGTCCATTAATAATCAAAAAGATGACCAGCACCGGGCACGGTGGCTCATGCCTGTAATCCCAGCACTTTGGGAGGCTGAGGTGGGTGATTCATGAGGTCAGGAGTTCGAGACCAGACTGACCAACATGGTGAAACCCCATCTCTACTAAAAATACAAAAATTAGCCAGGTGTGGTGACGTGTAATCCCAGCTACCCAGGAGGCTGAAGCAGGAGAATCACTTGAACTCGGGGGGTGGAGGTTGCAGTGAGCCGAGATCATGCCACTCCACTCCACTCTGGGAGACAGAGCGAGACTCCATATGAAAAAATAAATAAATAAATAAATAAAAAGGACATTAGGTATAAACTAATAAAGTCTGAATAAAGTATGGAGTTTAATAACAAGCTATCAACATTGGTTCATTAGTTGAAAATGCACCACAGTAATGTAAGTGGTTAACATAGGGGACCCTGGGTGACTGTAGGACAGGACATTCTTTGCAATTCTTCTGAAAATGTAAAACGATACTAAGGTTTTTTTTTTTTTTTTCCTAAATGTAAAGAATGAGAGGGAAAGAAAGAAAAAGAGGTAAGTTTTTCAATGTATGGCACATTACTTCATTTTAATAAAAATAACAGAAGTGATCTTTAAAATAAATTCTCTCATTTTGTTGTGTGTCAGGCACACACGCTAAATACTTTGTACAGATCTCACTTAAGCATAACATAACCCTGTGAGTGGACATAGTTCTCCCCCATTTACAGACAAGGAATCTGATTTTCAGGTCAAATGAATTGGTCTGGCAAGTTTTTCTTTTCTTTTTTTTTTATTATACTTTAAGTTCTGGGGTACATGTGCGGAACGTGAAGGTTTCTTACACAGGTATAGACACATGTGCCATGGTGGTTTGCTGCACACATCAACCCATCATCTACATTAGGTATTTCTCCTAGTGTTATCCCTCCCCCTAACCTCACTCCCTGCTATCCATCCCTTAGCCCCCCATCCTCTGACAGGCTCTGGTGTGTGATGTTCCCCCTCCCTGTGACCATGTGTTCTTATTGTTCAACACCCACTTATGAGTGAGAATATGTGGTGTTTGGTTTTCTGTTCTTGTGTCAGTTTGCTGAGAATGACAGTTTCCAGCTTTATCCATATCCCTGCAAAGGACATGAACTCATCCTTTTTTATGGCTGCATAGTATTCCGTGGTGTATATGTGCCACATTTTCTTTATCTAGTCTATCATTGATGGGCTTTTGGGTTGGTTCCATGTCTTTGCTATTGTGAACAGCACCACAGTAAACATACATGTGCATGTGTCTTTATAATAGAATGATTTATAATCTTGAGAACTTGTCTAGCAAAGTTTTTTTTTATCCTCTCTGTGCTTTTGTTTCTGTATTATCCTTTCTAAATGAAAGGGGATCATAGCTGGGTTGTTGTAAAAATGAAGGGAGACAGGCTTTTACAGCAGTGCTTAGAATGGAGAAGCACCGTGTTGCTGATAGATGTTATCAGTATCATCATTATCATCATTATCTAGATATCGTGGAGGAAAATTGCTTAATATCTTAAATCTCAGTTTTTTTAGTGTAAAATAGGGATAAGTGTCTCACCCATCTGCTAGAAGGATAAAGTGAGTTCTGTTAGGTGAATATTTCTCAGCTTCAAGGCCCCTAAAAGAGTCATAACGACATGAAGTTTCCTTCTCCTCCGATTGTCCAGCCCTGTCTCTGTGCCATTGCTTCTCTTTCCGTCTCCCTTTTAGGGTTGGTTGATTGGAGACAAATCCTTTCTCAGACCAAGGGGGAGACATCCAACCCTGGGGTTTTAGATGGTACTGGTTCTTCTTTTTCTCCAGGGTTACTAAACCAGAACAAAATGTGAAGGAAAGGAAAGCCTCCCATGGAATTTCTACTCCTGATGCATGTTTAATTGCTTGTTTAAAGCTTGAGGATGCTGTAAGGGTTAAGTTTGCTCACTCTTCTGTTTAAGAATGATGATCAAAACCTCTTCCCCCATCTATAGCAGAACCAGCAGACAGGTTGTTCTTCATGCTAATATTCTGGATGCTGGGGTTGAAATGGCCTCTGAGGCTGTATTCAGGCCTGTGGGAGTGCCAAGCATCCTTCTAGGGGCACTGAAGGGGAAAGTGATCCAGGTGAATTGTCATCTTTGGCCAGTGGGATAAACTCTTCAGCTTTGCAGTTAAGACCTCTCTTCGACTTTACAATCTTCCTTCTACTTCTCCACCACAAACCTTCTCCTTTAGGTAACTAGATTCCAACAGAGTGTCCCGTGAGTTTGAAATAACTTCCTGAATCAGTCAAATGGTACCCAGCCCCAAGGAAGTCTTTCTCAATAATACAGCCAACTAGCTAATGGCTGTGAATTTTTTTTTGTAGCTTATGATCTGGATTAGTTCCTATCTAATGAGTGACTACTGAAGTGCAGGTGTGCAAGTGTATCAGTCTTTTTCTGTGGATAGTAGAAGCCTCTTTTCCTGTTGAGAACTGCTCTCCTCTACTCTGTGGGTTTCTGGGCAGCTGTCTGCCACCTGGCTGCTGCTCCCTGTGACGGACTTGGTGATTGTACTGGGGTGGGCAATAAGAGATCCCTTCAGAGTTCACATGAATGCTAGGGAGATAAAGGTCAGGTTCTTTTCTTTGGCAAATAGAAGGAACCTGCTTGAGAATGAAGCTAGATAGTGAAAAGTGTATAAGAGACAGAGAGAGAGAGAGAGAGAAACAGAGAGAGACACTCACAGAGATGTGGAGAGAGACAGAGCTACAGACACACACATACATGCACAGAGCCAGAGGTACAGACACACACACACACACACACAGAGCCAGAGGTACAGACACACACACACACACACACACATGCACAGAGCCAGAGGTACAGCACACACACACACACATACACAGAGCCAAAGGTACAGACACACACACACACACACACACATGCACAGAGCCAGAGGTACAGACACACACACACACACATACACAGAGCCAAAGGTACAACACACACACACACACACACACACACAGAGCCAGAGGTACAGACACACACACACACACATACACAGAGCCAAAGGTACAGACACACACACACACACACACAGAGCCAGAGGTACAGAAACACACACACACACATACACAGAGCCAGAGGTACAGACACACACACACACACAGAGCCAGAGGCACAGACACACACACACACACACACACACACATGCACAGAGCCAGAGGTACAGAACACACACACACACATACACAGAGCCAGAGGTACAGACACACACACACACAGAGCCAGAGGCACAGACACACACACACACACACACATGCACAGAGCCAGAGGTACAGACACACACACAGAGACAGAGAGAGAGTAGAGCTAGAAAGAGAGAGATGTGGAGGAAGAAAGAGCTACACACACACACACACACACACACACACACAGAGCTACACACAGAGAGAGAGACAGAAGGAGACACAGAGAGAGAACTACAGAGAGTGACAGAGACAGGGAAACTCACACAAACACACACACACACACACACACACACACACACACACACAGAAGACAGAGATTATGTGAACATTTGGATACATGTTTATCTGAACCATCCTCGCTTCTTATATAAAGTGAGCCAGAAAATGTTTTTCTTTTCCTTTAAACTGGTTAAAGTCAAGATTCTCAATCTATTATTAAAATAATTAGACTAAGGCACTTAGTATATACCAGGAAGTACTATGGATAATGGAAGATGGAGGTATCTAAGACAGAGGGATTGTCTTTTCCCCAAAATCTACGGGGAGAAAGACACTCAGATCTAAGAACCATATGACAATGCCCAAAACACTGCTGGGAGGGTCATTGCCCATAGACCCAGGCAAGTCCAGGCTCTGCTTTCTGAGCTCTGCAGCATTTGCCAAAGGATTTGGCCCCTGTAAGCCTCAGTTCTTATCCATCCCATGAGAACCTGAGCAGACTTTCCCCCAGGTTAGGATTCTTATGAAATAAAAGCCAATGGGCCTTTACACATTCATCTCTAGGAGTTACAGATCCCCTTGGTCCTGGGAGCATGGGGAGGTGGAGAGGCCTGCAGCTGCGGGAACCTGCAGTGCACCGTGTGGTTCTGTGTCCTCTGCAGTCTCCCCCAGGGCACTGGAAAAGGACATCCTTTCCTAAGCTCATCTAGATGTGAAGAAAGTGTGGGGAAAAAGCCTTAGCACAGTGCTTGGCATGCTGTAAATTCTTTGGAGGAAGCGTGCATTTCTCCCCATGGACATCCATGAAGGTGTGGGGTGGCGTGGGGGAGCATCAGGAGCAAATGACACCAACAGAGAGGGGCTGGCATTGGAGCCTGGCCTCGAAGGATGAGGTGGTGTGTGCCAGGCAGAGAGGGATGGGAAGGGGATCCCAAGGGCAGGGAACAGCAGAGGCAAAGGCAGGAAGTGGGAATGGGCACGGAGTGTCTGCAAATGGTGGGACAGGGTTTCAATGTGGCCAGATTGCAGTGTGTGTGGGTGTGTGCGTATGTCTGTGTGTGTGTGTGTCTTTGTGTATGTGTGTCTGTGTGTCTCTGTGTGTGTGTCTATGTATGTGTATCTTTGTATGTCTCTGTGTGTCAGTGTCTGTGTGTGTCTGTCTCTGTGTGTGTCAGTGTGTGTGTTTGTGTATGCGTCTTTGTATGTCTATATGTATCTGTGTGTGTGTGTGTGTGTGTGTGTGTGTGTGTGTATGTGTCTGTGTATACGTGTGTCCCTCTGTGTATACCTGGGGGATGGATGACAGGATGGGCCAAGCAGGCAGCTGCCCCACAGCCTGCTCAGATGCTGTGCCCCCCAGTCTGGAAGGGAAAGACCAAGGCAGACACTGGGATGGGAGTCACAGGAAGGGGATGGGCCGCAGGGAGCCAGTGGGGGAGTGTGCGGTGTTGCTTGGCAAATCTCAGAGAAGCACTTCCCAGAAAGACCACAGAGTCTGTGTGTTTCTTTGTAAATATGCTTTGTGTTCTGACAATCTTCCTCCAGAATCTGCCTGCCTCCTGAGGATCAAGTAGAGTTTCACATTTTGTAGGAGATCCCCAATTTATGTCTCCCTTGTTGAGCAAAGCAGCTTTATCTCCGTTATGTCCAAATAATCCTCCAAAAAAAAAAAATACTGCACCAGCGCGCCTGTTTGCAGAGGTCAGGGCCTCAGTGAGGTGTCTGTAAGGACAGTGAGCAAGGACCCCTGGGTGAGCCAACTTTAAGAGAGGTGCATAGCTTCAGAAATGGCCGCTTCTGATGGATTCATGCAGAGACTGAGCATGTGAGTAAATCAGTCAACATCTGTCACTGTGACCACGGATTTCTCCAACAGGTGGATTGTACATGAAATCCAAACACAGTTATAAGTTTTAACCTGTACAGTGTTAGATCAAGACACTGCTTTTAGGAAACTTGGATTACATGCCAACCGATTTCATATAAACATACCTTTATTTTGAAGCATCTCTTAAAACAATCAAAAAGTCTGACAATATTGAGCCCTCTCCACACATGGTCTTAGTCAGTTGCAGCTGACTGTTGACCTTTAGAGAGGCAGGAGCTCCAGTTTGCTGCAGTCCCCACCTTTCCCTATTGTGCCTGCCCCCAAACCAAAGGTCTTTTACTACTTATCATCAAAGTTGTACTACTGCTTTTTTTATGCTTGGCAGTTAAGAAAGAAGTGAACAAGTTTTGTACCCCTAAATCTATGAAAAGGAAGGTGACAAGATATACTGAAGTCCAGCCCCCCTTTTTTTTTTAAATAGAAGTCAGTCGCTTACTATCTGATGAATATATAAATAATACATCTTTTGTGAAGAACAAAGTTTCAGGCCCCATTATGAACCAAATTGCTTCACTTTATCTTAATAACTCAGCACTGTGAACATTGAGTAACCATACATGAAGCAACTACACATGAAGTGTTGTTTTTGTCAGGACAGGGAGGATGAGTAGATGGGAGATAAGAGAGGCACAGTAGTTTGGTCAAGTCATCATTGAGTCATCAGTCACTGAGTCAATGATTTCTTTCAAAAAGCATTGATTACAGGTCTTCTTCTTTTTTTATTGTTTTGAGACCCAGTCTCACTCTGTTGCCTAGGCCGGAGTGCAGTGGCACGATCTCAGCTCACTGTAACCTCTGCCTTCCAGGCTCAAGCAATTCTCATGCCTCAGGTTCCTGAGTAGCTGGGACTACAGGTGCCACCACCAGGCTGGGCTAATTTTTGTATTTTTAGTAGAGATGGAGTTTCGCTATGTTGGCCAGGCTGGTCTCAAACTCTTGACCTTAGGGGATCCACCTGCATCGTCCTCCCAAAGTGCTGGGATTACAGGAGTGAGCTGCCATTCCTGTATGGGTCTTCTTTATGCCCTGGGTTCACTTTACCCAGTCAAATTGGATGACTTCCTCACATTCATGCCTTTCCTGAGGCTCTTACTTTCTCCCCCAAATGCTCCTCCTACCCCTACAACTGCATCCACTTCCAGTGTCAAACCCCATGTTTAACCCTGTGTCAGCATCACCTTTTATGACGCTTTCATGAGTCTTACCATGCCCTTTCTCATTTGTGATCATCTGAGTCCATGTGGGATTGTGAGATAGAAATATAGCACATTGGAGCTGGAAGAGATCTTGGTCATCATTTTATCCAACACTGTGATTTCCAGATGGTAAAGAAACAGGTCCAGGCACTGTGGCTCACACCTGTAATACCAGCACTTTGGGAGGCCGAGGCAGGTGGATCACCTGAGGTTAGGAGTTCAAGACCAGCCTGGCCAACATGGCGAAACCCTGTCTCTACTAAAAATACAAAAAATTAGCCAGATGTGTTGAAGAGTGCCTTCAATCCCAGCTACTCGGGAGGCTGAGGCGGGAGAATTTCTTGAACCCGAGAGGTGGAGGTTGCAGTGAGCCAAGATCACGACATTGCACTCCAGCCTGGGCAACAAGAGCAAGACTGTCTCAAAAAAAAAAAAAAAAAAAAAAAAAAAGAAAAGAAAAGAAAAGAAAAAAAAAAGAAATTGAAACCCCAGGGGAGAGACACTTGTCTAAGATCAAGTTGAGGCAGAGATGGGACAGACTCCCTGGTTAATGATATTTAAGTTTCCAAATGAGTAGCCTCCAAGGTCTTTAAAACCTGAGGCTTGCTCATTCACGGTGGTATCTTGAACACCTAGTCTAGTGCATGGCAAGTATTAATAATAGGCACTCAATAAATGCTTGTTGAGTGAGTGAATGAGAGTGAAGAGTGAGTAAAAGCAGGAGTACATGAGTGAGTAGATGGGAAATAAGAGTTTGTGAGGCTCAAAGAGTGGCAGTTCTGTGACACTCAGGACTCAAGTCAAGTGGAAATGTGAGTAGACAGGCTGTTTGGGAGCCAGAAATGTTCTTGGTCTACTCCTAAATTAGGCAAAGACCTGTCAGGGTGGAGAGAGGCCAAGGTGCAATCCTGCACAGCCGAACTGCTGCCTTCCACTGACTCACCTGCCTTTTGTCAAACAGGTGTCTGCCCAGCTGCAGCCATGAGGACCCATGGCCTCATCCTGCTCTCCTTCCTCCCACTGGCTTCTCGGATACTCCTGGTGGAGGGGGAAAAATGGAGTAAAGAAGACCACAGAATACTGCCCAGGAATCAATGGGTCCCTTAGGGAAAGCCCCGGAGCTCCAGATTGTGACAAAAACCCTGCCATACAAGTTCCCAATCACAGCAGCCTTGTCACCAAAGACCAAGCCAACTGTAGATGGGCTGTGACTGAGTAGGAGGAGGGCATCACTGTCAAAGTTGAGTGTGTTTTAGAATAAACAGTGAGTTTTCCTGTGTCTCTGTGGGCAATTCAGCCTGTGCCTGTGGTGTTTGGACAACAATATGGTCTACTGGAAACAAATTAGCTAGAACCTGTGCCACAAGAAACACATCTGTGAGAACTCCAAGGCCAACCTGGTGACCAGGGCATGTTGTCAGAAGTATCCAGAATTCAGTATCAAGCTTGTGAATTCCACTCTGATCACGGATAAGAAACCTAGCCACTATGCCATGGAGCTTATTCTCACAGTGTGGGATAAGGTCAGAGTCCACTCACAGGGACTCAACCAAGGCCAAATCATGCTTCCCCAGATGGAAGACCCAGAGCCAACAGTTATTCTCCACAGAGTCACTGAGGATGAAAGAGATCACCCCCCACAGGGCCAATCAAGACCCAAAAACACCATCCCTACAGAGCCAATCAAGATCTCAAAGACCACCCCCCACAGAGCCAATCACCCCTAAGATACCACCCAATAGAGCAAACTGAAGAGTCCAGTCCCACTGAGACAATCAAGACCAAAAAGATCACTACGACAGAACAGGTGGAAATTGAAAAGACCACCCCTACAGAGCTAATGGAGGTCCCAGAGACCACTCCCAAATATTGAATGGAGATGGGAGAGACCACAGAGCCAAAACAGGACATAGAAAGCACCCTCACCAGTTCAACTCAGACACAGATCTTGACCACTGCTAAACCTAGTTGTGTAAATACACCAGGCAGCAAAACTCCGTTAGAGACAGCCCAGCGGACAGATCAGCAAATGGACCAGCCAGTAGATCAGTAGTAATGTGGGAGAGTGCTCGAACTCCTTCTGCAATATCTTCCTCATGGTATTACAGACATGTAATGGTAATTAGGTTAAGAGAACAGGGCAGGTCATGTCATAAACCCCTCTGTATGCTGTTAAGTTCCCCATAAGATATGAACTTTTGTGTTATGAGAGTACAGTGGAATATTTAAACAGATTTTATAATTTTGTTTTTTTCTGTTTTGGAGTTTGCTTTATATTCACTTCCTTGGATATCATTTTCAGAGGCTGTCTACCTCATTATATACTTCCATGGCCCACATAGCTATGTGCATGTGAGCAGAAAAGACCTGTTCTTGAGCTGAATGAGGCAGCGTGATGAACTTACTGCTGAATTAACAAAGGTAATACAGCTCTGAATGATTTTCAGAAATGTTTTCAACCATTGTTTTATTTCTTTGTGTCTAATCCCAAGTGAACTCATAATGTAGTCCCTATACATCAGTGGAAAAACTAAGGAACGACTTCTAGCTTTCTGTCTATTTCCTAATGCAACCCATTTCAGAATCCCTCTTTATAGTTTTATCCATTGGTCTGTGGTGCTTTATGCTTATTGAAATATAATAATTAGGATCCCTGTTTTCAGGCAAAATACTCAGTATATGGTATGATTAAATCACAGGTTGGGGTCTCACTGGTGGTCAGAGGGGGAGGCTGGATTAGAACCCAGGAGTTCTGGCAGCAGAGTTCACAGGATTGAGGAACCTCCTGTACTGAGTCAGGTCAAAACTTCCCGTTCACACTGCCATGTGCAGGACCCCTGTCCTTGCAGAGCTCATTTCTGGAAAAGAAATACCTGATTACATAGAGCTACATGAAAAACCAGAGAGAGGAGGCAGAAACTGCTGCAATATCTGGGCTTGAGCTTCACAGGGAAGGTAACATTGGAGCTGGATTTTGGAAAGACTATCTTTAGAAATAAAATAGGGGCAAAGTGGAAGTACTTTAGGTGTTTGACAACATGAATGAAAGAGAAGAGATGGGAAATTCCAGATTCCGAGAGAGCTCAGGTGGCTGGGATGGGATGAGATGAGACTGCTGTTAGTCATTTACACATTAGCATAATGTACCTGAAATTGTTTTATTTCAAGAGTTGGGGAAGAGGATGAACTGTCCCCAGTGCCTAATCATAATTCCACAGACAGGGAGAAGTGAGGAGTGGAAGTTGGTGAAAGCACTGTTGTCTAGCATGTCTGATGGTGGTGGGGAGGAATGGAAGGTAGGGTGGAAGGATGATCTTTTATACTCCGCAACTTACTGAGATATACACTGAGAATGTCAGAGGCCAATCCACAGTGCCACTGCCTCAGAGTGACATTTGGATGTCATTATCAACATCATCAAAACTAACACTTATCTCTCATCTGCTGTGTGCCAGGTACTGTGCTAAGGTTTTCCCATGCATGATGCCTGCATTCATTTATTCACTCACTTACTCAACATATAACTTACAGAGCACTGACTCATGCCAGGCTGTGTTCTAGGTGCCAGAGATACAGCAATGGATGTACGAGAAATGGGTGCTCTGACCTCATGGAACTTATTGGAGAAATTGATGATGAACTCATGATTACACATGAGTTAAGAGGAAAAGTATAGGAAAGGAAGGGAATAAAAGTGATAGAAGGTAACTGTTTTTAGGTGGAGTGGTCAGGTGGGGCATCTCTATGGAGGTGACTTTTGAGTCTAGACCCAAATGTAGGGATTGAGCCATTTAATTCTGGGCTAAAATGTTCCAAACAGAGGGAACAGTTAGAGCAAATTCCCTGATGTTAATTAATTTATTGCTTACTATGAACTCTAACTATATGCTGGGCACTGTTCTGGGGGCAAGAACTAGCAGTAAACATCAACAACAAAATCTCTGTCTTCACGTCTTATATTCCAATGAGTAGGATTACACTCTGCCTGTTCAGGAAACATCAAAGAATGTGTGTCATTGTAGGATGGGGCCAGAGCCTGACTGTAATACCACCACACCAGGAGAGGTGAACAGACATTCCAGAACCTCCCCAAGCTCCTGCTAGCCACAACAAATGAGGACATATTCCCTTGAGAGCTACACAGATTCTCACAGGTCCCCATACCTGACTCATACAACTCAATTCAAGTAAGCCTTGAGATTAGAAAAGACTGGTAAACTCTTCTAGAGATAATTACATAATAACTCTGGTCTAATGTGGATTAGTGCTGTAGTTGCAATGTTTGTGTTTCCTACAAAATTCATGTTAAAACTTAATGCCCAGTGCAACAGCATTAAGAGTTGGGACCTGCAGGTGGTGATTAGGCCATGAAGGCAGATGGGATTAGTATCTTATAAAAAGGCTGGAGGAGGGAAATAGCTAGGCTCTTTTTGCCTTATTGTCACTTGAGGACATGGTGTTTGACCTTTCCAAAGGACGCAGCAAGGTCCCACCTTGGAAGCAGATACTGGGCCCTCATCAGACAGCCAACCTGCTGGTGTCTTGATCTTGAACTTCCTAGCCTCCGAAACTATGAGAAATAAATTTCTCTTCTCTATAAATTACCAAGTCTCCTATATTTTGTTACAGCAACAGAAACAGACTGAGACAGTTGACAATAACGTTGGAGAACCCACCCAACCCAAAGCCACTGTAAGATCCCATCCATTCCATGAGGTTGTGGCTTCTTGTAGCTCACTCATGGCTTTAGGCCACTGGCAGAACTGTGGGGGAGTTTTGCCTTCCAACATGGTGGCATCACCTGGATCTGGGCTAGAGGTTTGCCTCTGCTGTTTCTGGGCTACCCTGTTTCTGGGCAAATTATTAACCCCCTGACCACCAGTCAGATCCTCTCCACATGGGAAATCCCACCTACGGGTTGCTGGAACACTGATGTTTGCCAATATTTCTAAAGTGCATGTAATAACATTTACATAGTAGGAGTTTAACACAAATGATCATTAAAAGTATAACACAAGAGTGGATTGTTGAGGGAAGTCAAGAATTTTCCTAGTGAAAATTTTTTTAAAGTGGGAGTTTTGTTTTATCCTCTAGGATGTTTAGTGGACAGGAAACATTATCATTGATCACCTATGATGTGTCAATGGCTTTGCTCCTATTCTCTTACTTAATCCTTCCACAGCCCCACCTGGTAGGAGTTCTCATCCTTACTTTCTATATGAGGAAGCTGAGGAATTGCCAAGGTTACAAAGCCATTAAGTGACAGAGCCTATAAAGAGAACTACTGGTCTGCAGGTCCCCAAACCCTTTCTTCCACTGAAGCTCATGATTTCTTTACTTGATAAGAGAAGAGTGACATTTATGGCCTTCAGATATGGGCCAAACCTGACAGTGAACAGGATCTGTCAGTCACTGTGTACAACCTCAACCAAGTCTTTACAAAGAGAAAGTTCTAGAAGCTAACACTTTCATTTATGCTCAATCTGGAGGGGACATTGAAAAAACATAGTAAAAAAGTCTCTACAGACTTTCCACCAGATTCCACCTAACTTGGTACTGTATCTGTTGTCCATGAGGCCTTTCTAGATATGAAGTAGAGGAGTCAGCTCGTGTGTGTGTGTTTCTTAAGGAATGATTTGACTTTAAAGCAATAAGATGGGAAGATCTTTTTCTAGGTGAGAGGTATTAAAAGTTGGTTTCTTGTACACCCCATAGTTGTAAACAGTGGGAATATCTCTTCTTCTTCGTATTCCAGCACCAGCTCCATGTAGCAACTGAAACCAGACCAATGCCAACTTGAGTTGCTGGAATCCAGCATATCTCCCCTGACCATCCATCTATATACCTCCTTTCCCACATTCCCTCCTTCGTTTTTTTGGCGCAACAGCAAAGACGATGTCTCACCTAGCTTCTGGTAGCTCTAGCAATTTTTGGCCTTCCTTGGCTTATAAACATATCTCTCCAGTCCCAACTTCTGACATCACATGGAGTTATCTTTTGCTAGTCTATGTGCAAACCTCCCTCTTTTTTTTTTTTTTTTTGAGACAGAGTCTTGATCTGTCACCCAGTCTGGAGTGCAGTGACACAATCTCGGCTCACTGCAACCTCTGCCTTCTGGGTTCAAGCAATTCTCCTGCCTCACCCTATCTAGTGCTGGGATTACAGGTGCATGCCACCACGCTTAGCTAATCTTTGATTTTTAGTACAGAAGGGGTTTCACCATGTTGGCCAGGTTTGTCTCGAACTCCTGACCTCAAGTGATCCATCTGCATTGGCCCCTGAATGTGCTGGGATTATAGGCATGAGCCACCGTGCCCAGCCTCAAACCTCCCTCTTCTTAGAAGAACACCAGTCATTGGATTGGAGCCCAGTCTCATCCATTATGACCTAATTTTAACTTTACTGTGTCCATAAAGTCCCTATTTCCAAGTTCACATTAATAAGTTCAAGGTAGAAATGAATTTTTGGGGGACACTGTTCAACCCAGCACAGCCACCCAACAGCAATAACAATAGCTGAAAAGAAAGAGAAGTGGACTTGAAAGTGAGCAACCCTATATAAATCATAATAAATAACTTTATCCAAAATATACAAAGGTCATAAAAAACAAGAAAAGTCTGAAAAGCTGTCCCAGTCAAGAGAAACCTAATGAGACAGGATGATCAAGTGCCATATTCTGGATGGGATTCTGGAATAGAAGAGATGACATTTATAAAAACAAAAATTAAGAAAATCTCAATAAACTTATGGAGTTTAGATGATAATAATAATGTATCAATATTTATTCATAAATTGTGGTAAATATACCCTACCAACATAAGAGGCTAATAATATGGAAAACTTGTAGAGGCTATGTGGAAACTCTCTGTACTATCTTCACAAATTTTCCATGAATCTAAAACTCTCCTAAAATAAGCAAGTTACAGTTATTTTATTCTATTTTATATTTTCATTTTTATTGTATAACTTGTGCAATCCTATAGGCAAGTTATTTTAATTTTAATTTTTCTAATTTCTGGGATACATTTGCAGGATGTGCAGGTTTGCTACATAGGTAAACCTGTGCCATGGTGGTTTGCTGCACCTATCAGCCCATCCAAGTGATTTTAAAAATTAAATGAACAATAATGCAGGCATGACTGTATAGCAAGACAGAATCACAAAACTGATGTCAAATGGCTAGCATTTGGGGCTCCCCACTTCCTCAAAACATGGAGGAAGATGGGTGAGAGCCAAGAACTGTGTGCCAAATAACAAGGAGATGTATGGGTGTAGAGGCAGGAGGTGAGGAAGGGCTAATAAGGGTCTTCTCGAGCAGTCATGGAAGGGCATGGAAAGGCGTTGCAAACAAGGAGAATAGCTTGAACAAAGAGACAGAGGTGGAATCTTCACAGTTTTGACAAGAAGACCTGCTCGCTGGAAGCCTGGCAGCTGTCTTTGATTGTGTTTCTCTCTTTGCTTCTCATTTCCAGCTTTATTGCAATTTATTTATTTACTTGAATTAATTATAATTGCATCATAATTTACTTGGATTAATCCTGTTCTCTGGACCTCTTCCAAATTACTTTGATTTAGGCCACCATCCTGTGGCACTTGGCATATGAGTCTGGTTACTAGTACAGGCACTGAAACCTGCACTTCAGTTCTTCGTATCTTGGTTTCCTCCTTTTAAAATGGTGATTGTAATGCTGCCTAACATCTCAGGGTATTTGTGAGGACTAAATTAGTTAATAAGAAAAAAGAGCTTAGGATAGGGTCCGGCACATAACATGATATAAATGTTAGATATTATATTATTATTATTTTCGTTTTTAATACAGAGCTAAAATTACTTATAAAACTAAAATTTAAGAAGCAAAAGCACTACATATGTATTGTATTTGCTTTGGCCTTATTTCCTTCTGATTTGATAACATCCATGCAATTCATTGGTGATAAGGTGTGTGTGTGTGTCGAAGTCAAATCATTCATTCCATCAGCTTTGAGTGCCATTGGTGGCAGATGCTGGCTGTGTGTCTGGAGAGCTGTGTCTGAAAAATAAAATGAATTCAAGGCCTATCATCAACCAAAGAGGATAACCTTGGAGTTTTTCACAGTCTGTGTAGGGAGGGGGAGTGGGTATTGCCATTGCAAAATCTATGTCAGAGAGACCCAATCCATCAGTGTAAATCTATGTCAGAAGAGACTCAATCCATCAGTGTAACAGCTACTGGTAAGGAAGGCAGATAAGGCAGATAGTGGTGGTCACACTATAGGACATCAGGGGGCCTGCAGAGGGCATTCTGAGACACAGCAGTATAGAGGTATGAGGGTGGAGTGTGGTGTTTAGCCAGGGGTTTCTCCTCTGCCACTTGCTTGCTCTGTGACCTGGGAGGGCTTAGGTAACCCCTGTGCCCCAGTTTCTTCATCTGTAAAGCAGAAAAAGATAAGAGCACCCACCTTTGATCTTAGGATTGATGTGCAGTTTTAATGAGTTAATAACTATAAAACACTTGGAGCAGTCCTGACACTTGGGAGAACCTCCTAAGGAGTCAGAGACCCCAGAAAGATGAATGCTCTTGTCCTGACCCCTTGATGTCACTCCATTTTCCAGAGCTGCTCCTGTGAGGCCAGCCTGCATCACTCTGTGATGCTGGCCCATGCAGAGAATTAGTCAGATATTATCAGTGGAGGCCCCACTCTGGACATCTTTAGTGATAAGCCAATCATGACCTTGAGACCTGGCTCATTCTAGCTTCAGAGCATCTTAATGATGAGAAAGAACCGTTGCTGGATGGGCTGGAAGCCTCCTCCCATTTCTTCCACCCACTGTCTATCATTTTGCCCACTGGTCAGAATGGACCTTGTCCTTCCACCTGACAATCCATCAGAGCACATGGAATTAGCCACGAAGCCACTCTGAGTCTTCCCTTTTCCAGCCTAATGGAGACTGATAAGATAATGTCTGGGTGTAGTAGGTTGAATTTCAGTATCTAAAATAGACACAGTCTGTTTTCTCGAAGCCATCGCATCAGAACCTGTGTGCCTCTGCAGGACTCAAGTACCAGCTCAACAAAGCATGAAGCTGCATGTGTTTTGGAAGAAGGGATGACTGTAAAGCATTTTGTTCGCACGTATGCTTGTCCAAGAGCCTGCACAGTCTAATTTCCTCCAAGCCTCTCCAGAAGCTCCATTTCTTGATGATGAGTGGTAAAATCCCTGCAACAGGATTGGGTGCGTGAAATTTCAGATTTTATGCAAGTTCACAGCTAGAACCGATGCACAATTGCTGCTAAGAGTTTGATTTTGTCACTGTGAAAGCCCTGTGGATTAGGCCTTTCAGAAGAAAGGGAAAAGCTGCTTCTGAACTTTTAGCCTCTGTTGGATACGTTGCCATAGAATAGTCTTCATACTGCCACTGCACTTACAATATAAATGTTTTCTTTCCAAGGTCAAGGTTTTAGAACCCAAGGCCACTATTGAGACTGCAGGGGCTGAGCCAGAATAATTCTGCTGGCATCAAAAAGTCCTAAAATAAAAAACTTTATTTTCAAATTGCAAGATGTGGTTTAAAAGACAGAGTCTCAATAATTTGCTCTTTTGACTGCCACTTGCATCCTTTTCCTGTTGATTGGGCCTGGGAGAAAGAGGTTGGCTTCATACCAAAGGAGTGCCAATTTCTGAGACTGGCATAAGACTAACCCTCTTGGATTCTGGTACTAATGTCCCAACCTTCTCCTCCCTTCCCTGTCCAGGTGGTGAGCTGTTAGATTCATGGTTAGGTTTCATTTGCAAACAAATGCCTTTACAGTCATCCCAAAGCATGGTTAGGCTTCCGGCAGTCATACAAGCAGATAGAAAATTCTGAAAAGACACCAAAAGGGCAGCAATTGACAGAACTGAAGTGCCAGAGGCTTTAGGGGAAAGCTTCCCATAGCCATCTCAGAGGGTCAGACAAGCATAGGAGGCAGGCTGGGGTTATCTGTTCTTTCCTCATCATCATCCCTTCCTTCTTTCCAGTTCTCACCCTCCGTGGAACAGAGAATTCTTTTTAGAGTAACAATGCATCCAAGGTATTTAATAAGATGGACACAATATTAGCACTCTCAAAATTTGTCTTGAAGATGCTCTTCTCCAAAGACCCTGGAAGATTCTAGTAGGAGTCATTGCTTTCTCTGGAGGGTGGATCTTTGCCTTGACCATATTAGACTTAGGCAGTATGCAGTTGGGGCCCTAGGGAATAAACTTGGTGGGGGGCAGAGGAGACAGAGGAAGATCAGAGTATGGAAAAGAAAAAAATGCACAGGTGAAGGGCACTGACATATGAACATGTTGAGTCTTGAGTGTACGTGAATGGAAAACGAACACACAGGGAACAGCAAGTCCCTGCCACCATCTTCTCAGTTGGCCCATGGTCAGCTACCAGTAACACTGGGTGCTTGCTGTTAATGAACTGCACCAACAGGCCCATGCAGAATTTGATGTACATAACAGCAGTCTTTCACATAGTTTTCATTTATATATAAATATATATTCATGTATACATATAGAAATTTATACATAATATTAATATAGAAATATATAAATATTGTATTTGTATATTTTTACATGTTTATATATGAATATACTATGAATATAGAATATACTTTATACATTTATATGTGTATATATTTTTCCAAGCACCATGTTATTCATAAGATCTCCCTCGAAATCCAACCTGTTTTTCACAAGATTGAAGCAACCATTTTACAGCCATCATATAATAGCTGTTAATCTTTTTTCCATCAGTCTTTTGGGATTTTTGAATGACACTTTTTAAAGTAAAGTATCATTTACAATTGTTTTTATGGTGCTTGAGAATCTTGACTGGGTACTTCTCTGAAGGGAAGGGTTTAATATGCATTTGAGTGCTTTTCTCTACTCCCTCCAACCCCATAGCTAAATCATTGTTTTCTACTTTCTTACTAAAGTTATGTCATAGATTTCTAATATCTACGATAGTTTAATATTTGACTTACAGTGGAATATAAAAGGCTGTGTCAGAATAGCTGGCTAACTGGTATTCAGGAAGGTCATCTTTAATCATGTTACCCTACCAAGATGGCCTTGACAAAATAACCAGATTTTCTGAATCGCTGTTTTTATATCTGCATAATGGAAGAGGTATGATGGCTTGATGATGGTAAATTTTTTTATATAAATTTGAAACTCCCTCTTCCCCTTCTTTGATTCTTCCTTTGAATCTATTTTATTATAGGATATGCCATCATTGGTCTTGGCTCCTAGATTTTTATTTTCCTAGTTTTTCCAATATTTGCTTCATTTTTATTCTATAAAGTTCATGTGTCAAAAGTTACCTCCTGAAGATGCCTTCCTGAACCACTCTAAGTCATCCTGACCTGCAGATACCCTGTCTGTTTCTATGTTGTCATGTATTTATTTTCCATGTCCCCCCACTAAGGCTGGAATCTTGTGTTTTTTGCTCACTGGGAGCTCATAAGCTTGAAGAGTGCCTGGTTCATCATACATGTTAAGATAAATGAATAACTTGTACTTTTTTCAAAATTAACTTTATACTTTGTTATGATAGAGTTTAATTTCTTAAATGTACCAACTTTAGAGATGTGAGAGGTAGACGGTGATGGTTTTTATTTCTTGCTAATCTGATACGAGGCCTCCTGGAGGTCATGTGGAAAGCCCTGGAATTCAGAAACCAGGGTATGATGTGTGGGGCTCATATCCAGCTGCCTTCTAGCAGCAGTGAGCACTTGACATGGGAACTCGGTGACTGTTTCTGATGGAGAAGTCATTGGAAGAGTTTGATATAGTTCCTTAAACATTTTAAGTGATTCAGTGTCCAGCACATCAGTGCTTGACGGGGAAAAGAAGCTGAGATTACCGATGTACACATATCATGCTAATAATTTGATGACCGGGGAGCGGTTGTTTTTATTGCTTTCTTTGAGACAGTTCTGTGTTCCTAGAAACTGTGCTTTACATAGCAAAGCACATCAGATCAATAAGCAAATATTTTTTGCATACTTACTTACCATTTGATGCTGTGGAATATTTCTTGTCATAACCTCCTTCAACTTAAAAGCATCCAGGAATGCTCTTCACGAACAGATTTTAAAATGATTAAATATGATCTTTATCTAGGGGTTGCTGCAAGGGTTGGGTTAATCTAAACCATCTGTCCTTCTTAGATTATCTCACAAAGTTTACTGCATCTGCTTTTTATTTTTCAAGCCAACTATGTAAAATGTTCATTCACCTCTTAAAAATTGACTCCTAAAATGAAATCTTTTGGTGGCAGACTTCTAAGGTCACATGGTCCAAGGAGTTTGGCAAAAATCAGAAGCAAGGCTTGTCTGAGGTAAGAATTTAGCATCTTTTGCTAAGCTTAAAAAAAAATCCAAATGTGCCATGTTTAGAAGGAGAGGGAAGCATGTACCAACCTCTGAGAAATCTGATACAGTTCAGATTCTCTAGCAAATTCTTTCTTAAATCAAATTTTTATTTTTAAGGAAAAGAAAATGAACACACAATTGGGTACCTTTTATTTTCTGCTACATGGTATGTATTATTATTAGAAATTACAGTCATTTTCTAGCAAGATTATGAGTTTTAATCAGTAATGACCCAGACTTCTTCAGCTTTGATGATCACTCACCCAACTTTGTGCGTTTTCTACAGAGAAAAAGTGCAAAGGAAAACACTGGGCAACCTCAGAAGCACACAACAAATTGGGAGAAACACTGACTAAGTGTTTCTCAAATCTTAGACAAACGGCTAACTAGAAATGGTAAGAGAAAGACCCATGATCAAAAGGCAAATAGCTAAAGGATGTAAACAGACAGAAAAACATTATAAAGAGAAGTAAAAAACATACAAAAGGATGCTCAACTTATGCTTAAAAGAGAAATGCAAATTAAAACTATGCAAGAATGTCGTTATTGCAAATCATACTGTCAGAAACCATACTAGCAAAAATCTAAAATTTGGATGTTATTGGGGTCACAGGAAACCAGGTATTTTTATACATTTCTGGCAGCAATTGAAATTTGCACAATTCTACAGAGAATAATTTGAAAGTAGCTATCAAGTTTGCTTATGTATGAATTCTTTATATATATATACATTATTGCACTGTAGGTTCTGGGGTACATGTGCAGAATATGCAGGGTTGTTGCATAGGTAGGTACCTATATGGCAATGTGGTTTGCTGCCTCCATCCCCCAGTCACCTATATCTGGCATTTCTCCCCCACGTTATCCCTCCCCCAATCTCCCTACCCCCCCGCTGTCCCTCCCCTACTCCCCTACAACGGACCCAGTGTGTGATGCTCACTTCCCTGTGTCCATGTGTTTTCATTGTTCAGCACACACCTATGAGTGAGAAGATGCAGTGTTTGATTTTCTGTTCTTCTGTCAGTTTGCTGAGAATGATGGTTTCCAGATTCATCCATGTCCCTACAAAGTACACAAACTCATCCTTTTTTATGGCTGCAAAGTATTCCATGGTGTATATGTGCCACATTTTCCTTCTCCAGTCTACCATTGATAGGCATTTGGGTTGGTTCCAGGTCTTTGCTATTGTAAACAGTGCCACAACAAACATATGTGTGCATGTGTCTTTATAATGGAATGATTTATAATCCTTTGGATATATACCCAGTAATGGCATTGCTGGGTCAACGGAATTTCTATTTCTAGGTCCTTGAGGAATCACCACACTGTCTTCCACAATGGTTGAACTAATTTACACTCCCACCAACTGTGTAAGAGTGTTCCTATTTCTCCACATCCTCTCCAGCATCTGTTGTCTCCAGATTTTTTTAATGATTGCCATTCTAACTGGCATGAGATGGTATCTCAATGTGGTTTTGATTTGCATTTCTCTAATAACCAGTGATGATGAGCATTTTTTCATATGTTTGTTGGCCTCATAGATGTCTTCTTTTGAAAAGTGTCTGTTCATATCCTTTGTGCACTTTTGAATGGGTTTGTTTGGTTTTTTCTTGTAAATCTGTTTGAGTTCTTTGTAGATTCTGGATATTAGCCCTTTGTCAAATGGGTAGACTGCAAAAATTTTTTCCAATTCTGTTGGTTGCTGATTCACTCTAATGATTGTTTCTTTTGCTGTGCAGAAGCTCTGGAGTTTAATTAGATTCCATTTGTCTATTTTGGCTTTTGTTGCCAATGCTTTTGGTGTTTTAGTCATGAAGTCCTTGCCTATGCCTATGTCCTGAATGGTTTTGCCTAGGTTTTCTTTTAGGGTTTTTATGGTGTTAGGTCTTATGTTTAAGTCTTTAATCCATCTGGAGTTAATTTTAGTGTAGGGTGTTAGGAAGTGGTCCAGTTTCTGCTTTCTGCACATGGTTAGCCAGTTTTCCCAATACCATTTATTAAACAGGGAATTCTTTCCCCCATTGCTTGTTTTCGTCAGGTTTGTCAAAGATCAGATGGTTGTAGGTGTGTGGCATTACTGTTCTGTTTCATTGGTCTATATCTCTGTTTTGATACGAGTACCATGCTGTTTTGATTACTGTAGGCTTGTAGTATAGTTTGAAATCAGGTAGCATGATGCCTCCAGCTTTATTCTTTTTGCTTAGAATTGTCTTGGCTATATGGGCTCTCTTTTGGTTCCATATGAAGTTTAAGATGGTTTTTTCCAGTTCTGTGAAGAGGGTCATAGGTAGCTTGATGGGGATAGCAATGAATGTATAAATTACTTTGGGAAGTATGGCCATTTTCACAATATTGATTCTTCCTAGCCATGAGCCTGGAATCCTTTTCCATCTGTTTCTGTCCTCTCTTATTCCGTTGAGCAGTGGCTCATAGTTCTCCTTGAAGAGGTCTTTTACATCGTTTGTTAGTTGTATTCCTAGGTATTTTATTCTCTTTGTAGCAATTGTAAATGGCAGTTCATTCTTCATTTGGCTCTCTTTAAGTCTCTTATTGGTGTATAGAAATGCTTGTGATTTTTGCACATTGATTTTGTATCCTGAGACTTTGCTGAAGTTGCTTATCAGTTTAAGGAGATTTTGGGCTGAGATGATGGGGTCTTCTAAATATACAATCATGTCGTCTGCAAATAGAGACATTTCACTTCCTCCTTTCCTAATTAAATACCCTTTATTTCCTTTTCTTGCCTGATTGCTCTGGCTAGAACTTCCAATACTATATTGAATAGGAGCGGTGAGAGATGGCATCCTTGTCTGGTGCCAGATTTCAAAGCGAATGCTTCCAGTTTTTGCCCATTGAGTATGATATTAGCTGTGGGTTTGTCATAAATAGCTTTTATTTTTTTGAGCTACGTTTCATCACTGCCTAGTTTATTGAGAGTTTTTAGCATAAAGTGCTGTTAAATTTTGTCAAAGGCCTTCTCTGCATTTATTGAGATAATCATGGTTTTTTTGTTTGATTCTGTTTATCTGGTGGATTACATTTATAGACTTGCGTATGTTGAACCATCCTTGCATTCCCGGGATGAAGCGTACTTGATCATGATGGATAAGCTTTCTGATGTGCTGTTGCAATCAGTTTGCCAGTATTTTACTAAAGATTTTTGCATCTATGTTCATCATGGATATTGGCCTGAAGTTTTCTTTTTTGTTGAGTCTCTACACCAGGTTTTGGTATCAGGATGATGTTGGTCTCATGAAATGATATGGGAAGGATTCCCTTCTTTTGGATTGTTTGGAATAGTTTCAGAAGGAGTGGTACCAGCTCCTCTTTGTATGTCTGGTAGAATTCAGCTGTAAACCCATCTGGACCTGGGCTTTTTTTGGTTGGTTGGCTACTAATTGCTGCCTCAACTTCAGACCTTGCTATTGGTTTATTCAGGGTTTTGACTTCTTCCTGGTTTAGGCTTGAGAGGGTGCAAGTGTCCAGGAATTTATCCATTTCTTCCAGGTTTACTGGTTTATGTCCATAGAGTTGTTTATAGTAATTTCTGATGGTAGTTTGTATTTCTGTATAATTGGTGGTGATATCCCCTTTATTGTTTTTTATTGCATCTATTTGATTCTTCTCTCTTTTCTTTTTTATTAGTCTGGCTAACAGTCTATTTTGTTGATCTTTAAAAAAGACAGCTCCTGGATTTATTGTTTTTTTGTAGGGTTTTTTGTGTCTCTATCTCCTTCAGTTCTGCTCTGATCTTAGTTATTTCTTGTCTTCTGCTAGGTTTTGAGTTTTTTTGAAACTTGCTCCTCTAGCTCTTTCAATTTTGATTATAGGGTATTGATTTTAGATCCGTCCTTGTTTCTCATGTGGGCATTTATTGCTATAAATTTTCCTGTAAACACTGCTGTAAATGTGTCCCAGAGATTCTAGTATGTTGCATCTTCATTCTCATTGGTTTCAAAGAACATCTTTATTTCTGCCTTCATTTCATTGTTTATCCAGTCAACATTCAAGAGCCAGTTGTTCAGTTTCCATGAAGTTGTGTGATTCTGAGTTAGTTTCTTAATCCTGAGTTCTAATTTGATTGCACTGTGGTCTGAGAGACTACTTGTTATGATTTCCGTTTTTTGCATTTGCTGAGGAATGGTTTACTTCCAATTACGTGGTCAATTTTAAAGTAGGTGTGATGTGGTGCTGAGAAGAATGTATATTCTGTGAATTTGGGGGTGGAGAGTTCTGTAAATGTCTATTAGGTTTGCTTGGTCCAGATCTGAGTTCAAGTCCTGAATATCCTTGTTAATTTTCTGTCTCATTGATCTGTCTAATATTGACAGTGGGGTGTAAAAGTCTCCCACAATTATTGTGTGGAGTCTAAGTCTCTTTGTAGGTGGTTGAGAACTTGCTTTATTTATCTGAGTGTTCCTGTGTTGGGTGCATGTATATTTAGGATCATTAGTTCTTCTTGTTACATTGATCCTTTTACCATTATGTAATGCCCTTCTTTGTCTCTTTTGATCTTTGTTGGTTTAAAGTCTATTTTATCAGAGACTAGGATTGCAACTCCTGCTTTTTTTTTTTTTTTTTTTTTTCTCTCCATTTGCTTGATAAATCTTCCTCCATCCCTTTATTTTGAGCCTATATGTATCCTTGCATGTGAGATGGGTTTCCTGGATACAGCACACCCATGGGTTTTGACTTTTTATCCAATTTCCAGTCTGTGTCTTTTGATTGGGGCATTTAGCCCATTTACATTTAAGGTTAATGTTGTTATGTGTGAATTTGATTCTGCCATTTTGATGCTAGTTGGTTGTTTTGCCCATTAGTTGATGCAGTTTCTTCATTGTGTTGATGCTCTTTACTACTTGGTACGTTTTTGGAGTGGCTGGTACTGGTTGTTCCTCTCTATATTTAGTGCTTCTTTCAGGAGCTCTTGTAAGGCAGGCCTGGTGGTGATGAAATCTCTGAGTAATTGCTTGGTCTTAAAGGATTTTATTTCTCCTTTGCTTATGAAGCTTAGTTTGGCTGGATATGAAATTTTACGTTGAAAATTCTTTTCTTTAAGGATGTTGAATATTGGCCCCCCCCCTCTCTTCTAACTTGTAGGGTTTCTGCAAAGAGATCCACTGTGAGTCTGATGGGCTTCCCTTTGTGAGTAACCCGATCTTTCTCTCTGCCTGCCTTTAGCCTTTTTCCTTCATTTCAACCCTGGTGAATCTGACAATTATGTGCCTTGGGGTTTCTCTTCTTGAGGAATATCTTTGTGGTGTTCTCTGTATTTCCTGGACTTGAATATTGGCCTGCCTTGCTAGCTTGCCCAGATTTGTGTGATTTTTTATGCAGAGACCCACTGTACTGGCTGAAACAGCCATGCTGGAAACTCGTGGCACTTTTCAGCCCAGGATTCTCCTGGTCTGTGGGCAGTAATAACTCGTTTGGAAATGTGGTGATCACTCACCCTCAGCATTGTTCTTGCTGGGAACTGCACTCCAGAGCTCTTCCTATTCAGTCATCTTGGATCCCTATGTATGTATTATTTGACCTCATATTCCTATTTCTAGAGACTTATCTGGCAGATATGCTCCCATCCACGAGAAATAATGTTTGTACAAGCACGGTTATTTTTTGCATGATTTTTAATTGTTTATAATTGCGGAGAACTGGAAACAACCTAAATGTTAAAAAGAAGGTGACTGTTAAAATTTTTTTTTATCTACACAATAAAGAAGCTCTTTATGTATACTTTAAAGAAATTTGCTAAGGTGTAGTCTCAAATCCTAACAAAGCAAAGTTCAGAAAGTGAGGTACACCACCATTGTGCAGAGAAAAAGAATAAAAACTTGTATGTGTGTATTGTGTGTAGATAGGTATTTGCTTGTTGTGTTAGTCAGGATTCTCCAGAGAAACGGAACTGATAGGTATATCTATACCTATATAGATAGGTATAGATAGATTAGTATGGAAATGGATTTAGTATGAGAGATTGGCTCACACAGTTATGGAGTCTGAGAAGTCCCATGATCTATTTGTCTGCAAACTGGAGGCCCTGGGAAAGTAGTGGTGTAGTTCCAGTCCAAGCCTGATGGCTTGAGAACCAGGTGAGACAATGGTTTAAGTCTGAGTCTGAGTCCGAATAGCAAAGAACCAGGAACAATAATGTTAAAGGGCAAGAAAATATGTATGTCCCAGTGCAAGCAGAGAGTAAATTTGCCCTGCATTTGCCTTTTTGTTCTATTTGAGCCCTCAACAAGGATAATGGCCACCCACATTGGTCAGGTAGATCATCTTCACTCAATCTACTGATTTAAATGCTAATATCTTCTGGAAACACCCTCAGAGACACACCCAGAAATGTTTTGCTCAACTATCTGGACACTTCTTAAACAAGTCAAGTTGACAAACAAGTCAAGTTGACACATAAAATTAACCATCACATTTGTATATGCATGAAATACTTATGGAATTAAGAACTTACTGTGTAAGTAAGGAAAGAGACAGTCAAGGAATGATTCTATTACCATGTAAAATGTGACATTACAAAGAAAAGTACAAGGCTCCCATGGGAGCCTAGAGAAAAAGGTGACTCTTTGTAGGGCTTGATAAAAGCAAGAGGCAAGTCTTTATCTAGAGGGGGATTCTCCTGATAAAGAGGAAGGAAAGGGACACTTCAAGTAGAAAACAATGTGCAAAGGCTTGAAAGAAGTTTATGTGACATTTGATGCTCAGTAAGAAGTGCAATGTGTCTAGAATTTCAGGTGAACTGGAATGGAGTGGCAAGAGATGAGTCAGGTAAGGCTGAATTCCAGGCCAAGGGAGCAAGATGGTGACAATACTTGGGTGGGGAAGGATATCAGGTGAATGACAGCAGCCTCATCATGGCAGAGTCATTGCTTTGGGCCATCAGGAATACAGCTGAAGCAGCCAGGAAGAGCTTTGCACAAACTGAGTTAGCTGCACAACTTTCACCCTTCCCTTGTATGCCTGGATTATAACAACAGCCTGGTTTCTAGTCCTGCCTCATCTAATCCACCCTCCATTTGGCTGACAATGTGGTTCCTAAAGCAACATTCACCTACTGCTCTATTGTTCTCAGAATCAAGTCCAGTTTCCTTAGTGTGACACATAAGGCCTTTTGTAATCTGGTCTTGGCCTTGTCTCGCCCCAGCTTTATTTCTCTGAACTTAGTCCTCCAGCCATCCCATACTACTTGAGTCTGGCCACAAAGCCTTATGCTATTCCATGCCTCCCTGCTTTTTCCTGCCCAGGATGCACCATATCCACTGCCCCTTCCTTCTTGACTCATGGCTCAATGTTTAACACATTGCTCACTCAGCCTTCCTCAACGATCCACTCATTCCTATCACCACCCTAGGCTGATTTCAGTGCCCGCTTCTATCCTTCTAAACCATACTATATACATCTACATTAGTAGATGTATATACTTTTCTCATGCTGCTAATAAAGACATACCCAAGACTGAGTAATTCATAAAGGAAAGAGGCTTAATTGACTCACAGTTCCATGTGGCTGGGGGAGGCCTCACAATCATGGCAGAAGTTGAATGAGGAGCAAAGTCACATCTTACATGGTGGCAGGCAACAGAGAATGAGAGCCAAGCAAAAGGGGGAAACCCCTATAAAATCGTCAGATCTCATGAGACTTATTCACTAGCACGAGAACAGTGTGGGGGAGACTGCCCCCAAGATTCAGTTATCTTGTACCAGGTCCCTCCCACAACATGTGGGAATTATAGGAGCTACAATTCAAGATGAGATTTGGGTGGTGACACAGTGGAACCACATCAACATCCTTGGGAGAAGTGGGGGAAAAATCGAGAGTTTGGTGTCAGGGAGATTTTCCCCTCTCATTCCCTCTAATTGTATCTTGATGTTTTTCAGACAACTACTTAACCTTGCTGTAGCTCTGTTTTCTCTTGTATGAAATAAGGATCATAATCTTGTTTTGCATGATTACCATGTGGATTAAATGGGGTCGTGTATCTAAAGCATGACTGACAATGCCTACCTTGGCTGGAGTTGCCTACCACTGCAGGTATTGTTGCAAATATGTCTCTGCTGCATTTCTATTTTTTACATCAAAATTATCTGCTTATGTGCTCTGTGTGTCTGCTTTTCCCCTTTGTCGTGAAGGAACTACCTTCTGCTGCCTCTGCATCCCTATGCTCAGCACAGTGTGTATCTTACACTAGGTACCCAAAAGATATTTATTGAAAGCAACTATAAAATATTTAAAAAATATTTTCTATGACAATTAATACCTACACATGATAATAACAATGGTGGTGATGGCAATATAGATTTGCGCAACTTTACAGTTTAACAAGGAACTTTGACGTACTTTTAGGCTGTGTTCCTTGCTTCATTTTTCTTTACCAAAGAGCATCTTTACTTACCCATTCCTCCACTTAAAAAATGAATGTGTTACTTATTGCATTCATTAATGTTCACAAGAAATGTACCTGTGTGCTATTCTTTTGATGAATTTGACCTATAATTTGATTACATAAGAAAACATCTCTGCAGGGACTCCCTGAAGAAACAGGAAAGAGCACAGGAGATGAGGAACAAACACAGCCAGTGGTGAGGCCCTCGGCACGGTGCAGGGGAGGGGGTGCTATCGCTAATAAAAAAAGAAGAAAAGATTTTCATCTAAAATAGAGAGAGAGGAGAGAAAACAGCTGCATTTATACAAGATGGTATGATTTGCTTCTATTCACGGGCATAATGGGAAAAAATAACTTGAACATTGGGGTTAAAATTGGGTTGAATTGAAAAGAAATCCAGCTGGATAAAATGACATATCTGAACGGAAATGTAAGGTATCCTTGAAATGGCATTAAACATGTGAGGAAAACAGTCATATTTTAGGAGGGGGTGATGGCTGTGTGACCCAGAGATGCTTGGTCTATATTATTCATTTAAACTTCTCCGGTTTCCAGCCTATAAGAGTTCACAGAGATGTGAGCTTCGCTGGGCTCAGTCTGGACTAGGTGAGGGTGGGGCTAAGCTGGCTCCACTGGCATTGTGGCAGTCTATGGAAAGATCCCTGTGCTTCTGCCCCAGTATTTCTCCATCCTAGTTGTGCAGTAGATGAGTATAAATTGAAGCTCCAGTCTACCTTCACCTCCTCTCTGCCGCTCAGCTTGTCATGACCTGCGCAGCAAATAGCTCCACAATTCCTAGGAGGTGTCCTTCAATGCTTTCCTCTCAACTCCCTTATCCAGTCCATCAACAAGTGCTCTCAATTCCACCTCCTAAGTATGTCTCTAATCTGAACAGTTCCTCCTCTACTCTCAAGTCACTAGTCCAAGCCTTCAACATCTTTTACATTCTGATTGGTCTCTCTGCTTCTCCTACTGCACTTTTCATACTCAATCTCTAAATAGGAGCCAGAAGGAGTTCTTAAAATGGATCAGATCTTCAGTGGCATGAAAACCAACCCTCCCAAAATGGCTTAGCCAGCCCTGCATTATGTGGCCCATACCTTCTTCTCCAAACCCTTTTCTTACCATTCTACTCTTCATCCACTACACTCTAGCCACTGACCTTTGTTCACGGTTTTCTCCCGGCCATGCATCTTCTATTATTCAGTGGGTATCAGGGTCCCCAAGGCTCACTTATGTCCCTCAAGCCTTATGGTTCATGTGCATGCAAACCAGGTGTCTAACCTTGACCTCCAATGACTTGTCCCTTATCATACCCTCAACAGATGTGTTTACCTATGTTCAAAGCCCTTGGCCTTCTCCCTCCATCTGGTCTTTGCTGGATTGGTGAGAAGAGACAAGTCTAGACCATCTTTACATCCCATTCCTTCTCCCTTTTAGAGGCTTAGCAAGCAGCTGGTGCCATGGGTCTGCTATCCTCTCTCCTGGAACAGCTTCAGCAGTGGGTGCAGCCCAGCTTTGTGTGGGGGATAATGAGTGCTGGGAGATTGTACACTCTGTGCTACATGACATACAACTTTCCCCTCTGAAGCCCATTTTATGTATATTGCAATGCATGGCTTCAGCTTTCTGCCCCTTTCACCAAATCATTAAATTCATCTCATTCTCGTCACTAGAAAATCAGCTCCAAGGGGGCAGGGACCTCTCTGACACATCTACCTCTGTATCCCCTCCCCTCCTAACATAGTGTTCAAGAGCACCAATGCTGCACCCAATAGGCTGGGCAGAATCTAGCCTAAAACTTTCTAAATGTGTCAATTTGAAAGAGATACTTCAAATCTCTGTGCCTCCTTCTTATTCTTTTGTAAAATAGGAGAAAATAATAGAAGTTACTTTCTACGTTCAGGTAGATTAAATGAGTTAACATATACCAAGTACTTTGGATACTGCCAAACACTTGAAAGTTCTCACATAGTTTTGAATGATTCTTTTTATTGTCCTGTGATAGATGCTCAGCAAATGTACTTTGAAAGAATGTAAAAGATGAATGAATGGACTCTGCAGGTATCCACTTAAACATCATTTCTTTAGCAAGGTTTTCCAAGAAATCCAAGCTATAGGAGGTTCTTTCCTACAAGGGCACGTTACTCCAGTTTGGCCCTCTCTTCTTTGTCTTGCTCTCAGGATCTCTCTCTCTGACTAGACACGATCACTCTGAAGGCAGCCCATGTTTGCTTCATGGACACATCTTTGCAGCAAGTGCTTAGCACATAAAGTTGCCCCAGGGTTAAGTACTGACTGAAAGAAATGCAACAGGAAGACTAGAAGGTTTTTGGAGTGTGTCTGAGTAGTTGTGTGTGTCCCAGAAATGCAGGACATTAGAGGTCAAGGCTGGATATCCTCAGATTTTATGCACATGGACCATAAGGCTTTGGGAATCCAAGTTTAGTTAGATGAGAGAGCTTTGGGGACCCAGATGCCAGTGACTAATGGGACCAATTAATTTGAAAATCCACACATCCACACTTAAAATCAGAACAGTACCAAGTATAGCCAATATAGTCAGGGTCTTTGGAGTCAAAACTGGTCATAAATTCTGGCTCTGCTGCCTATTGGCCATGTGATCTAGGCAAGTGCCTTAACATCTTTGAGTCTCAGTTCCCCTATCTATATAATAGGAATAATTATCATTCAATTCATAGGATTATTGTGAGAATTAAATGACAGAATGTGTAAAACTTGCTTATGATTTATATTATTGAATTCTTATGTCTATTCAGCTCCCCACTAGATAATCACTAAAATGAAAGTAAAGGAACGAAAGAGGAAAGGGGGATGTAGGAGAGGAAAAAGTCTATGAGAAATAGCAACATGTATCAGAAGCTGGAAAGTGCATGGAGTAGGGATCGGTGACACAACAGAGCAGAAAAAGTAGAAGAGAGTCGAGGAATGAGGGGTAAAAAGCAAGTTTGAATTGACCCTGTAGAACCCAAGAAAGCATTCAAACTTGGAAACATCATGAACTGCTGGGCCAGAGGTGAGGATCCAGATGAAAATCAAAAGATTTAACTGAAATTCTGAACTAGAACAGTAAGACCTCTGGATGTCTCCACCTCTCACTGCCCAAAGACAGCTCCTTTCCTCTCCTCCAAAGGGACCAGAGGTTTAGTCTCAAACCGCAAGGGCACCAGTGAGAAGGGAATAGAGGAGTGAGGCATTCAGGTTGAAATCACAGGGGGTAGGGGAGAGTCTAGACTGAATAGCGAGACACTGCCTACCTGTTTCAGTTCCTGACTTGTGTGTAAAAATTCATCACCCAGGGGTGTCCCATCCTCTGTTCACTAACACACACAGGAGATCAGACAATTATTCTCTGGAGAATTGGAATTGCAGAAAACTGCTACAGATATTGGCATCCTGACCATGTAGTGGCCTCCCCAGTTAAAAACCCAATTTGGCCAGGTGCGGCCCCAGCACTTTGGGAGGCCGAGGTAGGTGGATCACTTGAGGTCAGGAGTTTGAGACCAGCCTGGTCAACATGGTGAAACCCTGTCTCTACTAAAAATACAAAAATTAGCCAGGGGTGGTGGTACACACCTACATTCCCAGCTACTCAGGAGGCTGAGGCAGGGAACCTGGGAGGCAGAGGTTGCAGTGAGCCAGGATTGGCCATTGCACTTCAGCCTGGGCAACAGAGCGAGATTCTGTCTCAAATAAATAAATGAGTAATAAATAAATAAAATAAAAATCCAATTTGCCTCCAAACTACCCTGCAGCAAGACTTCCTACTCTTCTTTTAGTGACCCATTCTGAAATATGAAGTATCATTAAGTAATTGAAAAACACGAGAAATACACCAACATAAAAAGGAACTCAGAAGAAACAAAGGCAATAGAGAAAGCAAAAACAAAATTTAAAATTTTGCTATTAATACCTTTAGACATATAAGGCAAGATATTGAATCTATGAAAAAGAATAAGATTACATAACAAAAGGTAATAAGGAAAAAAACACTTTTCAATTAAAAAAAATATAACTGAAATGAAAAGTTAGTTAGAAACACTGGTAGAAATATCAAGAAAACCTTTCAGAAACTTGAGTAAAAATCAAATAGGTGAACATTAGGATGGAAGAAATAAGAGAAATTAGAAAATGAGTCTAAGGAGTCTAATATCTAGCTAACAGGGATTTTGGAAAGAATAAAGAGAATAATATTGAGAGAAAATTATCAAAAAAATAGCACATAGACATTTCTCAGAACAGTAAGAGATTACTTTTCAGGTTGAGAGGGCCTACCCAATCCCCAACACAGTGAATAAAAAATAGATTTACAGAAACTTTAGACTACCAGTGAAAATGAGAAGAACTAAAGATTTCACATAAAAATGCAAATCAGTACAAGAAATTAGATTCAGGATGGCATAAGGAAGTAGAATAAAGATGCTATATGCTAGGAAACCAAAATGTTTTCAAAATTTTGAGGGGAAAACTATTTTCAACATATAACTCTCCAATGTCACCTTTTAATCAAGGCTGAGTGTCAACTAAAGCCATTTTCACACAGAAAAGAACTTAAAGTTGTTATCTCCTACATATTATTTTTATGAACCTTTTGGAAGATGTATTTCAGCAAAACAAGGGAATAAGCTAAGACATAAAAGTAGAAAAATCCAGAATCCAGGGAACAGGAAAACCAACAGAGAGGCAGTGAAGGAGATTTCCAGATAACAACCATATAGCAGTCCTAGAGAGTCATCCAGTCTATGTTCACACTGGGTAGCCACGGCACTGGAAGTGGGAAGCCAGGCAGAGCTCAGTAGATTCTAAGAGCTGAAGAAACAGAGCTCGGAGGCTGGAGAAGCCAAGGCAACTAATAAAATTCACAGGGTAAAGTACCAAAGAGAAAAGTGTTGTGGAGAGAACTTCAGAGATTTACAGAGGATCTTTCTCAAGTATATAGTTGAGTATTGATGCCTATCTGTAATACAATGCATGCCTATAAGGAAACTACTCAAGATCAGGGGAAGAACCACCCCGAAGGATTAGAGACAACAGTACTCAGAACTTATGCAGGGCTGGGAATAGTGCCTGTGCCCAACAGCCGCAGTAGAAAACCTTGTAATTCACAAAAGATTCATGAATAATGATCTTGCAGTAGTGGAGAGCAACTAAACCTACCTGGCACCCAGTCAAAAATTATCAAGCACACACAAAAGCAAAAAAAGATTACCTTAATTAGGAGAAACATCTATCAATTGAAACTGACCCAAAAATAACACATATGGTAGAATTAATAGACAAAACATGAAAAGTTATTACATCTGTATTCCATATATTTAAGAAGTTAGAGGAAAGACTGAACACATTAAGTAGAGACATAGAAGAGATTTTTTTAAAGACCCAAATCAAAGTTCTAGAGATAAAAAGTACGTCTCAGATGAAAAGTACACTGAATAGGATTAACAGCAGATTAGATATTGCATAAATCTTACTCAAACATTACTTTGATTATAGAATAGCTACAACGTATTTTTAAAGTTCTGAAGGAAGCAGTTCTCTTAATTCTCATTTATAATCAACACTGGACTTTCCTATTGACAGTGTCTGTGAATTAATTAAGAAGTCACTTGGCATTGATGTTGAGAAACCTGGCATGTTCTTCATCAAAATAGACTCTTTTCAAGCCATAGAGGATAAGCACTGCCTCTTTAATGATACTGAGTGGTTGGCTCATTAGCTTGTCATGACTACATCCTCTTTCCAAACACATGCATGCCATGTTTTTAACCTCTTGTGCTATAAAAAGAGAGTCCAATGGGAAAAGCCCAGGATTTGGAGTCCTGGTTTTCCATACTGTTCAATCAATATTTGAATGTGTTCTAGGTATGGTGTGAGGTTCCAGTGACTAGGTGACAAATCAGACACAGCACCTGTCTTTATAATGCTCAAAATCTAATGGCAAGAGACAGATGAGGAAATGTGGAATTATGATACAACATGATATGGTTATGATGGGAAAGAACTGGGTATTAATGAAAGCATACACAATTGTATTCATATTTGGAAGTTAGAGAAGTTTTGGAGGAAATGAGGTCTTTTATGAACCTTGAAATATGAGCAGGAGTATATCCAGTGAAGAATTGGAACATTGGTCAAGCAAAGGCCCAGAGCCAAGAAAAGGCAAGACTATTTCAGAAACTGCAAGTAACTCAGCATGGTTAGAAATCTTAAGGATTGGTCTTGGTAAGAGAGAAGGCTGGGGAGGCTGGATTTGGATATTGTCCCATGGGAACAAAAGAAATGAAAAGGAATTTAGAATGTTATCACATTTACTTTAAAAAATGCCATGATGATCATCGATGCAAAAATCTTCAATAAAATACTGGCAAACCAAATGTAACAGCACATCAAAAAGCTTATCCATCACGATCAAGTAGCCTTCATCCTAGGGATGCAAGGCTGGTGCACACAAATCTGTAAATGTAATCCATCACATAAACAGAACCAAAGACAAAAACCACATGATTATCTCAATAGATGCAGTGAAGGCCTTTGACAAATTCAACAGCCCTTTATACTAAAAACTCTTAACAAACTAGGTATCAATGGAACACATCTCAAAATAATAAAAGCTATTTACAACAAACTCACAGCCAATATCATACTGAATGGGCAAAAACTGGAAGCATTCCCTTTGAAAACTGGCACTAAACAAGGGTGCCCTCTCTCACCACTCCTAGTTAACGCAGTATTGAAAATTCTAGCCAGAGCAATCAGGCAAGAAAAGGAAATAAAGGTATTCAATTAGGAAAGGAGGAAGTCAAATTGTCTCTATTTGCAGACAACATGATTGTATATTTAGAAGACCCCATTGTCTCAGCCCAAAATCTCCTTAAGATGTTAAGCAACTTCAGCAAAGTCTCAGGATACAAAATCAATGTGCAAAAATCACAAGCAGTTCTATACACCAATAACAGACAAACAGAGAACCAAATTATGAGTGAACTCCCATTCACAATTGCTACAAAGAGAATAAAATACCTAGGAATACAACTAACAAAGGACATGAAGGACCTCTTCAAGTGGAACTACAAACCACTGCTCAAGGAAATAAGAGAGGACACAAACAGATGGAAAAACATTCTATGCTCATGGTTAGGAAGAATCAATATCATGAAAATGGCCATACTACCCAAAGTAATTTATACATTTAATGCTATCCCCATCAAACTACCATTGATCTTTTTCACAGAACTGAAGAAACCACCTTAAACTTCATATGGAACCAAAACAGAGCCCACATAGCCAAGACAATTCTAAGCAAAAAGAACAAAGCTGGAGGCATCACGCTACCTAACTTCAAACTATACTACAAGGCTAAAGTAATCAAAACAGCATGGTACTGATACCAAAACAGAGATATACACCAATGGAACAGAACAGAGGCCTCAGACGTAATTCCGCACACCTACAACCATCTGATCTTTGACAAACCTGACAAAAATAAGCAATGGGGGAAAGGATTCCCTGTTTAAGAAATGGTGTTGGGAAAACTGGCTGGTCATGTGCAGAAAGCAGAAACTGGACCCCTTCCTAACACCTTATAAAAAATTAACTCCAAATGGATTAAAGATTTAAACATAAGACCGAACACTATAAAAACCCTAGAAGAAAACCTAGGCAAAACCATTCAGGACATAGGCATAGGCAAGGACTTCATGACTTAAAAACCAAAAGCAATGGCAATAAAAGCCAAAATGGACAAATGGGATCAAATTAAATTTAAGAGCTTCTGCACAGTAAAATAAACTATCATTTGAGTGAACTGGCAACCAACAGAATGGGCAAAAATTTTGCAAGCTACTCATCTGACAAAGGGCTAATATCCAGACTCTATGAAAAACTAAAACAAACATACAAGAAAAAAACAAACAACCCATCAAAAAGTTGGCAAAAGATATGAACAGACACTTTTGAAAAGAAGACATATATGAGGCCAACAAATATATGAAAAAATGCTAATCATCACTGGTCATTAGAGAAAGGCAAATCAAAACCAAATTGAGATACTATCTCACACCAGTTAGATGTGATCATTAAAAAATCTGGAGACAGCAGATGCTGGAGAGAATGTGGAGAAATAGGAACACTTTTACACTGTTGGTGGGAATGTAAATTACTTCAACCACTGTGGAAGACAGTGTGGCAATTCCTCAAGGATCTAGAAATAGAGATACCATTTGACCCAGCAATTCCATTACTGAGTATATACCCACAGGATTATAAATTGTTCTATTATAAAGACACATGCATATGTATGTTCATTGCGGCACTGTTTACAATAGCGAAGACTTGGAACCAACCCAAATGCTCATCAAAGATAGACTGGAAAAAGAAAATGTGGCACATATACACCATGGAATACTATGCAGCCATAAAAAAAAGATAAGTTAATGTCCTTTGCAGGAACATGGATGAATCTGGAAACCATCACTCTCAGCAAATTGACAGAAGAACAGAGAACCAAACACCTCGTGTTCTCACTCATAAGTGGTTGTTGAACAATGAGAACACATGGACTCAGGAAGGGGAACATCACACACTGGGGTCTGCTGAGGGGTGGGGAGATTGGGAAGGGATAACATTAGGAGAAATACCTCCTAATTTAGGATATTTCTAGTTGGGGGGATGGAGGCAGCAAACCACCATGGCATGTGTATACCTATGTAACACTCCAGCAAGATCTGTACATGTACCCCAGAACTTAAAGTAAAATAATTTTAAAAAAAAGATAAAAAAAAAATGTTGACTTAGAATAAGATGTCAGAGTTGAAGGGAGGGCAGATGCAATAATCCCAGTGAGATGAATGTTAAATGACTTGAGGCAAAGGCTGCTAGTATGGAGAGAAGTGGATACTTTTGAGAGAAATTTAGGAGCTCAATTTAACAAAATGTACTTGGTTAATGATAGGGGTCATGATATCGGGAGAAGCTATAAGCCATTTTTGACTTGAACAACTGTAAGTCCCTATCCCTGCGTCACTCTAACAAGCTTTTGTTCCTGAGTGTCCACCTGGGTGCTGGCTACTACTTGTAAAGTCCCTCAGTTTCTGTGTGGGCTAGTGTCTGTTTGAATTCACATTCTTGGAGCTCACCTCAGTCTCCAATGTTACCTGGCAACAACTGTACATTTCTTGAGTCAGCTTTCATTCTACTTCTCTGTAGTGCTTCAAACCTCCCGCCCTCCTTAAAACTCCCATCCAATCAGCATCATCCCCTTTTCAGTTCACAGACTTGCCTTCTATTTCAGTAAAAGCAATCAAAGCCAACCAAACCAACTGATGCTTGTTACTCCCTCAACTCCTATATGCTAACTTATCCTTACAGCTTTCCCTTGACATGCAGAGAAAAATGTACCCTATTGCACTGTAAGCATAATTTTCTTTGCCTGTGCATTAGATCACTTCCCTTATCATTTCTTCAGTCACCTGGCTCTATTATCTTCTCCCTCTGTACCTCTCCTACTCTTCTGTTTCCTTCCCACCACCATCTAAATAGTCCCAAACCTCTGCCATCTTAGAGAACCCTCCCCTGAGTCTTTCTGGCTTGCATGGCTCTTTCTTTTCTGTTCTAGTTTGCCTAAGACCTAGCCACCCTTTCTCTCACTATTTCTGACTTTCCCATTGATTCCCCAACCTTCAGAGGCCACCTGTGGGCTAAACTAGTGCATTTCTTTTTAGCTTTGATGTTACTTTTCAAATTTCAGCAGCACTTCACATGGTTGAAACTACTGGACACATTCTTCAAATTCTTTCTTTCCCTCACTGTTCCTTCCATTCCCTTTTGCCTATTCCTCTTTTTTTGCTGGAATGTAATAAATTCATGTTACCTGCAGTTTTATATTCAGGTCATTTTATTTTCTGCTTAAAGGATTTTAACCAATATTTGGATTTCTGTTTTTCACATAATAAATGTGTGAATATATCTCTTTACAAACCATTCATTGTTTTTGGATAAAGATAAAGTTCCCCTAAAATACCATCCTTTGCCCCTTCTATATTGTAGAGGTAACTGTGTTTATCTTTTGGTGAGGTTCATTCCTGAGTTTGTTTTTCAGCCTTTACATACACACCTATGAGGGATCTTCGGAATGTTCTGATTGCTCAAGGATCTAGAACTAGAAATACCATTTGACCCAGCAATCCCATTACTGGGTATATAACCAAAGGGCTATAAATCATTCTACTATAAAGACCCATGCACGTGTATGTTTATTGCAGCACTGTTCACAATAGCAAAGACTTGGAACCACCCCAAATGCCCATGAATGATAGACTGGATAAAGAAAATGTGGCACATATACACCATGGAATACTATGCAGCCATAAAAAAGGATGAATTCATGTCCTTTGCAGGGACATGGATGAAGCTGAAAACCATCATTCTCAGCAAACTGACACAAGAACAGAAAACCAAACACCTCATGTTCTCACTCATAAGTGGATGTTGAACAATAAGAACACATGGATACAGGAAGGGGAACATCACACACCAGGGCCTGTTGGGGAATAGGGCACAAGGGGAGGGGATAGCAGGGTGTTGGGGGTTAGGGGAGGGATAGCATTAGGAGAAATACCTAATGTAGACGACAAGGTGATGGATGCAGCAAACCACCGTGGCACATGTATACCTGTGTAACAAACCTGCATGTTCTGCACATGTGCCCCAGAACTTAAAATAGAAAAAAGAACACATCTTTAACTTCATGTCACTTGCCAAAAAACAAATGAAATGTTCATAGAAAATTGATATTATGAACAAACTATGTATAATTTTCACATGTTTTTTTGCACCAAAATAAACTTACAGTAAAAAAAAGATAAGTTAATGGACTGTACAACATGTCTGAACAGGATGTAGTTTGAGGCACTAAGAAGGATAATATATCAGTTTGAAAAAAATCTTTATCAGGGCAACGTGAATTCTGCTAAAACTGAAGCAAGAACAAACATCAAATTTATGGTGAAACTAGAGTGGAAGATTGATAAAAATCATTGATGCTTTCTGAAAGTTTATGAGGATAATTCCCCAAATTATTCAGCAGTTTATAAATAAATAATTTCTTTTAACAAGGAATAAACCCAATGTTGAAGATGAAGCCCACAGTGGCAAGCCATCCACATCGACTTGCAAGGAAAACCTTCATCTTGTTTGTGCTTTAGTTGAAGAGGACTGATGATTAACAGCAGAAGCAAGAGCCAATATCATAAACATCTCAACTAGTTCAGCTTACACAATTCTGAATGAAAGATTAAACTTTCCACTTGTTGGGTTCCAACACCACTGTGTCCATCAAGTCATCTCCAGCCAAAAAACTTTTTTAATGAAAATTTTAAACAAGTGGGATTAAGATTCAGAAGCATTTTTTAAAAGAAGAATTGTAACAGGAAATGAAACATGGCTTACCAATATTATCCTGAAGACAAGACACAATCAAAGCAATGGGTACTAAGAGGTACAAGTGGCCCAGTCAAAGCAAAAGTGGACCAGCCAAGAGCAGAGGTCATGGTGACAATTTTGGGGGATGCTCAAAGCATTTTGCTTGTTGATTTTCTGAAAGGCCAACAAATGATAACATCTGCTTATTATGAGAGTGTTGAGAAAGTTAGCTAAAGCTTGAGCAGAAAAAAACAAAAAAGTCTCGGAAAGCTTTACTGGAGTCCTATCCCACCATGACAATGCTCCTGCTCATTCCTCTTATCAAACAAGGACAATTTTGTGAGCGTTTCAATGGTAAATTATTAGGCATCCACATTACAGTTGCCATTTAGTGTCT
The DNA here is from genome assembly GCA_036589455.1 of Ateles fusciceps. Lineage (NCBI taxonomy): Eukaryota > Metazoa > Chordata > Mammalia > Primates > Atelidae > Ateles > Ateles fusciceps. The sequence goes on from JAZHEH010000051.1 coordinate 503,816, forward strand.
TCTGACTTCTTTTTGCTTCTTAAAAAAAAATCTGTAAGAGGCACCCACTTTTCTTCAGTTAATAATGTAAAAAGGATTGCATTGACATGGTTAAATTCTCAGGACCCTCAGTTCTTTAGGGATGAACTAAATGGCTGAAATCATAGCTTACAAAAATGTCTTGACTTTGATGTAAAATAAAACTTATATATTTTATTTTTATCTTTTAGTTCCACTTTCCATAAACTTTTTGAAGTCCTCTAGTATCTGCAGTCTTGAAGGCCTTCTTGTACCCCAGAGGTCACCACTCTTTTGGTTTGATAGAAATGGTACCAGATCTTTTCCCATGCATTTATAGACCTGTATACATCCATGAGTATTTACTTTGGTTTTATGGAGCTTTAAAAAAGCTTACATAACTTATTTTTGCAGATCGTCTTAAAAACAATGATAATGTGTGTTGAAAAATATTTCCTTGTTACTACTAATGGTCCAGTCACATTATTTTAACATACAACAGACTGTTCTATGGGTACTGTATTAGCTTCTTATTGCTGCCATAACAAATTACCACCAACTTGGTGGTTTAAGCAACACAAATTTATTTATTTATTTTAAAACTTTTATTTCAGGTTTAGGGGTACATGTGAAGGTTTGTGACACAGGTACACTCATGTCATGGGGGTTTAAAGTTTATTATCTGATGGTTCAGAGGTCAGAAGCCCAAAATGGGTTTCACTGGGATAAAATTAAGATATGGGCAGGGGTGCAGTCCTTCTGAAGAAAGTGTAGGAAGAGGAAAGAGATAGAAAATAATCTCTTTCCTTGCCTTTTGTGGCTTCCAGAGGCCACTTGCATTCTTTGGCCATAGACCTTTAGTCCATCTTCAAAGCCATCAGTGTAGCATCTTCAAATCTCTCTCTGACTCTAACATTTCTGCTTCCCCCTTTTCATCGATAAAGATCTTTGAGATTACATTGAGCCCACCTGTATAATCCAGGATACTCTCTCATCTCAAGATCCTTAACTTAATCAACTGCTCAGTCACTTTTGCCATGTGAGGTAACATATTCACATATTCCAGGGATCATAATGTGGACTTCTTTGGGGGACCATTCTTCTGCATACCTCAGGACCCATAGTGTGTAGCTGTTTTCTTCTTCTATCCTTCTCATTCTCCTGCATTATGCTACATTTCTATCTGTAACTCCAGCTACAGCTATTTATTGAGTATATCTGCCCTCTGAGGTTCACATGCTCTGGAACTATGCTGTTTGTCTTCCTTAGGTTTTTGCACATTTGGTATCTTGGTTTCAGGACTTTTTTCTCTTTCCAAGTCACACTGTCTTCTTTGTCCTTGAAGACTCAAGGTGTTTGCATCCTTCCCCAGATTTTTTTTTTTCCAAATCAGTTCTCATACCTTCCAGAATTATGCCTATTGCAGTTTTCATCTTGCAGTCTAAATGCCTGTGTTTTACCTGTCAACTTTATGGGCTTATCTATTATTTCTTGTAATCCTAGTGCTTGGACCAAATGTAGACATTTAATCAATGTTTATTGAATATATGAGGTCAGAAAAAGCAGTCCTGAGGGCAACCATTTGCTTTGAAATCTGTCTTAAAGTTGTAGTGACCTCTAGATTTCCAGTCCATGAACTTCTAACATTCTCCAACTGGTACAGTTTAGGAAAAGGAGACTGCAAGTTTAACTTCATGCCAATCATCCAGGGGTTGTCTGAAGACCTCAGTTCCTATCAGGTGTCTCTGCATGCAGCTACTTTAGGTCCTGGTAACCTTCCCTTCCTCTTGCCCATGCAGGAAGAGAGGTGAGCTGCTTCTCACTGTCGCTAGTCCCAGGGTCCTATGCTTGATCTCACTGGTTCTTCTATTCCTGCCCATTCCTTTGCAGGTATTCCCTTTACTTTCTTCTCCTTAACTTATCTAACTTGAACATGCTCTCTGTTTCCTGCCAGAGCCCTGACTAACAGGGACAATGATCATATCTAATCTGCAACCAGATCCTCAATATTTCAAACCAAGCCTGTATCTCAACACTCAATTGATGTTTATGGAAGGAATATTGAATTTCTGTGATAAAATTACTAAATTTTGTAATGTTATAGTGTAATTGTGAAATGTTATAACTGGACCTGACTTTAGATATTTTCCAGCCAAGACCCATCATTTTATCTAAGAGGAATTTTAGTTTGGAAATTGTGGTGGAACAGAGAGTGTGCAATAATGGGTAAAGGAAAGATTTCAGAGTCACACAGACTTGAGTTTAGCTCAGAGGTACCACTGGGCATACTCAGTTTTGTCAATTGCTAACCGAAGACAATATTATATCACTGGGTTGTTGAGAAGATTAAATGAGTGGATGCACCTGAATTCCCTGGTATAGAACCCAGATGTCCTGGTTTCCATTCCAGGGTGCACTCCACCATTTGGCCAACTAAACTGAGCTGAATATGTGATAATTGAGTATATAGGAAGGACTTCATGTGGCCTTGCTCCTGGTGTGTATGTCCAGGCTGCTAAACCAGTGGTAAGAGACGAAGGAGCACTTGCAGCTGGCTCCCAGCTGACTCTTCCAGACTGTATTTTGACATTTATGTTTTCTTCTCTTTCATCTTGTCTTTATACTTATTGTTGTAGCTACAAATTTTTATATTTAAGCTCATGCTCATAGAAGATAGAAAAATTGAAAAAAAAAGTTGTTCAAGGGGGTTCCACACTTGTTCACCAGAACATTGTTTTCTGACTCCACATCTCTTCCAACAAAGGTTCTGCCCAGGGTGGGTGCCCTGCGAAACAAGCTTCCTATTTAGCTCAGCCCCCGGCAAGCTTATACTCTTTTTTTTCTAAGGGATAGAATTGTGGGTCTGCAGTCCTATTCTAGCAAATCTCTTGATACAGCAAACATTTCCTGAAGTCCTATTTCCTTCCAAGTATTTTGAAGCTTGCAAACTCAGATATAATGAATGGAGCCTTTAGAGTGAACGATCACTCAACAGCATAAGTTATTTTAATGGGCCCATCACTTGAAACTAAACTTCCACCATCTGTTCTACCCTTTAACTGCAAATGCAAAAAGAACACCATTCCCAGTGGCATCATAAAAAGTTAGATATAAGTGATTTAAATGCATGTTTTGGTTTAGTATTCAGTGCAATATACATCTGAATGAAGGCTCATATTGGATTTATTTTTTATGGCAAAATCAAAATTCAGTGTGGAGGAGCTTCTCTGTTAACAAACAAATACCTTTAGAGTTGGCATGGAATGTGTTCTACCATGTCATTCATTCATTCATGCGTTCATTCATTTATTCATTCATCTTCCTTTCTATAAATATTTATGGAATGCACCATGTACCTGGCACTGTACTGGGCACTTGGGATATAGGAGTTAACAGTGACAATTGGTAAGACCCCTACCACCTCTAAAGAAAAGTAAAACAGGACATTTCATATAAATACACATAAAACTCACATAAAAAACTTAAGTTTCATGTTCTGCTTCAGAATACTAATGTGAAGGAATAAGAAAAAGTTTGCAATCAGCCAGATCTTGATTTAAAATTCCCAACTCTTCCATAATGTATCCTGAGACTGTTTCCCTATTTAACAATGGTTTACGTATCAAACTTTGTCTCCTCATCTGAAAAATGGGAGCAATAATATCTCCCTCATGAGTCTGTTGCAAATGAATAAGTTGTATACACAAAGCTGTTAGCTCAGGGCTTGGTGCAGAGTTGGTGGTATATGTTAATTCTCCTTCTGTTTTCTAAATAGCATTTTTTTATGGATTTGGGGAAATTACTTCTTAAAGTAATTTTCCCTTCTACTACACAAAATAATAGACTCGTAGAACACCAGAATAAAAAAGAATCTAAGAAATATTCAGCTTTCAGACTGGGAAACATGACGAGACCCTGTCTCTACTAAAAATACAAAAAAATAGCCAGGCATGGTGGTGTGTGCCTGTGGGTCCAGCTACTAGGGAGTGAGGTGGGAGGATTGCTTGAGCCTGGGGGGGCAGGGGGCGGAGGTTGCCGTGAACTGAGATTGTGCCACTGCACTCCATCCTGTGTGACAGAGCGAGACCTTGTCTCAAAAAAAAAAGTCAACTTTAACTTATTGTTTCTTATTTTATAGATAAATTCCAGAGAGAATTAGCAACTAGTTTAAAGTCTTGCATTTTTCAATGGTTTCTAAAGCATTTTAATTGTGTACCTATCAATAAAAAAATTTTAAGCATGCACTTCTAATATGTATAAATAAATATATATATATATTTGGAATCATGGACGGCTACATTAATAGATTATATACAACACTATAGATAATAGAAATAAAAAAGAATGAGATAATGACACAAACAATATTGTCTTACTAATTGTAGTGGCTTCATACTATGCTTAAGGCATGTGTATTGGTCTCTGGAAGCACACTGCATGCTTGGATGAAGTTTATTATTAATATTAATATATAATTTCACCGTCAAACACTTTTTGAAAACATACTGCAGAGATTTTTAACTGACTGCATTATTTCTACCTTGTGATGGGGCTAAGAACTCACACCAGGAGGAGAAGCATCAACTCTACCCTTTTCTTGTTTTTCTCCTGTATTATGCTCAACCCACTATTTCTTTGCAGGGATATTTTCAGCCACTTCTCCATTTTGTGATGATTAGTCTGATTAGAACTGGACAATAAAATGCATATCGACTTAACCAGGTGCATGTTAATATACTGACGGTGAACAGATGTGTGAGGGAGCCACAGCTCTCTCTTCCCTTTATGGAACTTGTCATTGGGAGCACTCTGTGCATATTATGTGGCATGTGACCCTCACATAAGAACCAAAGGTGGGTGAGAGTATCAATATGCATATAAAACATTAGCAAAGCTCTTATTATTTCTCAAAGATAAATAGTTAAATAGTTTTCTTGTTTTCTTTTCACTTCCCCAAAATGGCCATGCTCACCTCACATTGAAGGACACCGAACTGCTGTAAGTGGAAGGACTAGAGTCTATAGATTTCAGCAATTTTTTTTTTGTCAGAAAATACAATAAAGCAAATACAAAAAAAATTATTTCATTGTAGTATAATTTGTTCAGAAAAGTGTGCATACCATAAGTGCACACCTTCATGAAATTTCCTAAAGTGAATCCACCTACATAACCATGGTGAAGGTCAAGAATTAGAACCTTGCCAGCACCCAGTGTGGTTGTGTGCTTCCGTCTTCCCCAACATAACTCCTGTCCTGACTTCTAAATCCAGAGATTAGCTTTGCTTGCTTTTCTAATTTTACACATAGGCAATCATACAACAGAAATTATTTTGAATCTGGATTTCTTTTGTTTAACAAAATATTTATGAGGTTTACCTGTGTTGGTAGGTGTAGTGTGGTTCATTCGCTTTTTTTGTTTTTGTTACATAGTATTTTATTGTTTGAGCATATAACTGCATATTTACCCATTCTAAAGTTGATGAATATTTGACTTATTTTTATTATCTGGTATTATGAATAATAATCTAATGAGGCTCATACATTTGGTGTGTGTGTTTATATACAGGTATACACACATTTTAATTGGATATATATGTATATCCCATTAATATATATTTACATATATTTATATATAATTATAATATATATGTATAATATTATGTAATACATAATATATGTTTTACTATCTATAATATAATTATAAATATATATATATACACACATATACACAGTGGATTTGCTGAGTCATAGATTGGCTATATATTGAGCTTTACCAGGTAGAGTCGAGCACATATTAACCAACCATTGTCACAATAACAGCATGAAGTTAACCACATCAAAATGAGTAATATAAAACAATAAGCATTTATTACTCACCCATCTGTGATTTCAGTTGGGCTTACCTGGGCTTTGCTTGGGTGTCTCTCATCTTTCTTGGACCAGTGGCTTCTCTGGGTACATTCTTTTCACAGCAAGAGGCTGGAACTAAGATGGCTTGCCTAACGGCAAAAGCATATTTCAAGCCTCTGTCCACATGTTGTTCACCAGCATCCTTGGTGCAATGCAAGTCAAACCCAACGGATGGGGAAAGATTATGCCATCTGCTATGTGGTCTTTGTTAGTGTGTGAATATATAATTCTATCACAGAGAAATGAGGAAATTCGGATCAATAATTAAATTGGCCAAATAGTTTTTTAACGTGTATCAATTTATGCTGCCCGCAGTGGTTCTTAAAGTTCCCATTACTCCACATTTTCAACATTTGGCATTTTCAGCCTTTTTAAAGATAGTCATTCAGTACCATGGTTTTAACTTATATCTACGGATTGATTGATAAGGTTGTGTACCTTTTCATATGTTTATTGCCGTTTCTAAATTGCTTGCCCAAGATTTTTACCCATTTAAAAAATTAGGTTGCTAATCTTTTCCTTGTTGATTAGGGAATATATTCTGAATAGGAGTTCTTTGTCAGTTATATCTTTCCCCACACTGCACCTGGCCTTTTTGCTCTTCTAATTGTGTTTTGGATGAATATACACTTTTTTTTAATTGTGTTTTTGGATGAATGTAGTCGAATTATCAATCTTTCCCTTTATGACGAATGCCTTTTATGTCCTATTTAATAAGGCTTTGTCTACCCTGAAGCCACAAAGATATTCTCTCATGTTTTTCTTCAAAATCTTTTTTGTTCTTTACATATTTAGATAGGCAATCTCTCTGGAATTTGATTTATGTATTTTATAAGGTAATGATTCAGATTCATATGGATGTCTAATTGACCTAGTACCACTTATTGAAAGATCTTTTCCCTACCGCAGTACAGGGGCACTCTCATATCAAATGACTATTATGTGTTATTCATTCCTGAACTCTTTTTTCCATTCCATTGACCTATTTATCTGACTTTATGTTAATATTACACTCTCTTAATTACTATAGCTTCATGATACATCTTGACAGTTGACACCAAGAACCCTCTAGCTTTGTTCTTCAAGATTGTTGACTTTTCTTCACTCTGTATTTTCATTAAAAATGTTTAAACTTGCTTGTCAATTTTTACTGCAATCATTCTGGGATATTGATTAAAATTACAATGATTAACTTGTGGAGAATCGATTATTACAACTTCTTTCAGTCTGTAAGCGTGAAATAATCCTCCATTTTTAAAAGTATTTAAAGTGTTTTCCTCAATAGGTTTCTGTGTAGAGGTCTTGTACCTCTCTGTCATGTGTGTGTGTGTGTGTGTGTGTGTGTGTGTGTGTGTATTTGTAGTTACAAGTTTTTGTGCTATAGCAAAAGATATCTTTTAAAATTTCATCTTCTAGCAGTTTTTTGTCAGTATATAAAAATAAAATTAATTTTATATTGTTTCTATCTAGTGACTTTCCAAAATTTACTAACAAATTCTGTCTTATCTGTATTTTTTCAGATTTTCTATATACACAATAATGTTATCTGCAAATAATGACAATTTTCTTTTTTCCCAATTCTTATACCTTTTAGTTCTTTATCTTGCATTATTACTTTGAATATATTATTATATGTTGAACTAAAATATTTTCTGAAGTTCTTTCTGTAGGTGCCCTTAATCAAAGTTAACCTGTTCCTTTTTAGTCTTAGTTTGCTCAAAGTATTTAGTAGTAAATTTTACCCATTTTTTTGCATTAACATGTTTATATAATTTTTTATGCTATTCTATTAATATGGTGAATTATATCCATTGATGTCTGAGCATTAAGTTAACCTTGTGTTCCTGAAATAAGCACAATGTGGTCATAATAATTCTTTTTATGTGTTGCTTAATTTGTTTTGCAAATACTTTGTTTGGTATTTTATTCATTTATGTTCATGTGAATTATTGGTCTCTAGTGTTTTTCTTGCAATATGATTGTCAAGTTTTAAATACAAAGATGTACTGGCCTTATGTGTAATATGACTTGGGAAGGGGACTGGCTTTGTCCATACTCTGGAAAAATTTGTGTAATATTGGTTTTACTTCTTCCTTAAAGTGTTTGGAAGAGTTCACCAGTGATGTATCTTAGTATGGAATTTTCTTTATGCAAAACTTTACTTACTTCAATAACTTTTTTTATTTTTTTGAGATGGAGTCTTTAGTATCTTTAATATCTATAGACATAGTCAAATTATTTTTTCTTGTTTAGCCTTGGAAAGTTGTTTTGTAATAAATCACCTACTATTTAATCTACATTTTCAAATTTATTGGTATAAATTGATCATAATGTTTTATTAATTTCAGTGCCTATAGAATCTCTAATCATGTCCTATTTTTCATTTGTGGTATTACTTTTTTTGCACTTACTTTTTTCTTGATGTGTTTTGCAATGGATTTATCAATTTTATTAACTTCTCAAGTATCAACTTTTAGATTTGATTCTCTTTATTGTACATCTGTGCTGTATTTCAATAATTTAGAATTTTGTCTTCATTATTTCCTTCTTGACATGTTTTTCCTGTCACTGTCTTATATCATGACTTCAAACCTGTCTTCTTATCTGCTAGTTTTAATTGAGACTATATGTTTTATTATGGGCATGATTTTAACTACATCTAATATATTTTGATACCTTGCATTTTTTATCTTTCAGTTCAAATTATTATTTAATTTCCATTTTGACTTTTTCTTTCACTTATGGGTTATTCGAGAGTATAAAGCTTAAATTGAAGGTATTTGGAGATTTTCCAGTTTGCTTATGTCATTAACACTGTTCTTGCTTAACTTCACTGTACTCAAAGGATATATTCTCATTTAAATCATTTAGAATTTGTTGAGACTTACTTTATGGCACAACATATGATTTGTTTTCACAGCTTCTATATGTCCTACCACAAAATAATATGTTTTCTATAGGTTATGAATGCCTTTTCCTATGTAAGTTAATTAGATTCACTATTGCATACAGTTTCAAATCTTACATTTCCTTAGTTTTGTTTATGATAGCATAGTCCATTAATTACTGATAGAAGTACCTTAAAATTTCCAACTATAATTGTGGCTTCATATATTTCTCCTTTGAATTTGGGTCATTTTTTGCTTTATATCTTGTGAAGCTGTGTTATTTTGTGCATAAAAATTTAGATTAAAAATATTTTCCTAGTAGATTGACTCTCTTATTACAACATCCCTTTTATTAAAATTTATTTTCATTTTTAATTTTAGATATGTGGCCTCGTTGCCCAGGCTTGTCTCAAACTCCTGGACTCAAGCAATCCTCTGCCTTGGCCTCCCAAAGTGCTGTGAATATAGGTGTGAGCCACTGGATCCAGCCTTCCCTTTTTAATCTCTAATAACATTTTTTACCTTAAATTCTATTTTCTTTCATATTGATTGCATATTATAGATTTTCCATTATTTTACTTTTTCATAGTCTTCTACATAAGGAATATCTATTGAAAGTAGCAAAGAGTTGCTATTTTTCCTTTTTCCAATCTGTCAATCTTTGGCTTTCAAGTAGAGTACTTATTTGTTGATATTTTATGCAATTACAAATATATTTGGTTTTAAATCTGTCATCTTACAACCTTTTAAAAATTTGTTTCAATTTTTTCATGTTCAGTCTCCCTAATTTCTTCTTATTTTGGATTTATTATTATTATTATTATTTGACTTTCTTCTACTACTTGTTTCTTTTACTTTTTTCTAAGTCTGGATTCCCAAGAAATACAGCCTGAGATGAGGATCTATGTTCAAGTTATTTACTGCAGGGATGCTCTCAGGAAAAGAAAAGTAAAGGAAGCAGAATAGGTCAGGGAAAAAAGTCAAGAAAGAGTGGCTCTCTGCTGTAGACTGGCTTCAATATGATCTCAGGGGGAACTCTGTGAGCACAAATTGCACCATAAAGTTAGTCCTCCTTGAAGGAAGGAAGCTGGCTTTTTGTACTCCTGTTAGTCAAACATTACTCAAGTTCTGTTGTGGTGGCTGGGGGAAAGAATGAGGGCACACAGCTTGCATTTCCTTGCTTTTTAATAAGGTTAATTTTTTCTTGTTTGTTCACCATTTGTGATTTTTCTCCTGTGAAATGCTTGTTCATATATATTGCCCATTTTTCTATTGGATTGTTGATTTTCTTTCTGTACTTCTTTATAAATTCTAGATATTCATTCTTTGTCAGTATATGCTGCAAATATTTTCTCTTTCTTGTTTTTTCATTTTCTTTATTTTTCACAAATGGGAAGTTCTAAATGTTTTTAAAATTTTTCTTTTACTTTAAGATCCCTGGTACATGTGCAGGAAATGCAGGTTTGTTACATAGATAAATATGCACCATGGTGGTTTGCTGCACCTGTCATCACCTAGGTTTTAAGCCCAGCATGCACTTGCTACATTTCCTGATACTCTCCCCGCCTCACCCACCCCCCTCCCCAACAGTCACCCTGTGTGTTGTTCCTCAGCCTGTGTCCATATGTTCTCATTGTTCAGCTCCCACTAATAAGTGAGAATACGTGGTGTTTGGTTTTCTGTTCCTGCATTAGTTTGCTGAGGATAATGACTTGTAGCTCTGTTCATGCTCCTGCAAAGGACACGATCTCACTCCTTTTTATGGCTGCATAGTATTCCATGTTGTATATGTACCATATTTTCTTTATCCAGTCTATCATTGATGGGCATTTGGGTTGATTCCATGTCTTTGCTATTACGAATATTGCTGCAATGAACATATGCATGCCTGTATCTTTATAATAGAATGATTTATATTCCTTTGGGTATATACTCAGTAATGTGATTGCTAGGTCAAATGGTATTTCTGGTTCTAAATCTTTGAGGAATCACCACACTGTCTTCCACAATGGTTGAATTAATTTGCATTCCCACCAACAGTGTAAAAGTACTCCTTTTTCTCCACAATCTTGACAGCATCTGTTGTTTCTGAACTTTTTATTTTATTTTATCTTATTTTATTTTTTTGGAAAGAGTCTCGCTCTTGTTACCCAGCCTGGAGTGCAATGCCCCAATCTTGGCTTATTGCAACCTCCGCTTCCCAGGCTCAAGCAATTCTCCTGCCTCAGCCTGCTGAGTATCTGGGATTATAGGCACTCATCACCAGGACCAGCTAAATTTTTGGGTTTTTAGTAAGAGATGGGGTTTCACCATGTCAGTTAGTCTGGTCTCAAAAACTCCTGAACTTGGGTGATCCACCTGCCGTGGCCTCCCAAAGTGCTGGGATTACAGGCATGAGCCACTGTACCTGGTTGGACTTTTGAATAACTGCCATTCTGACTGGCATGATATGACATCTTGCTGTGGTTTTGATTTGCATTTCTCTAATGATTAGGGATGTTGAGCTTTTTTCCATGTTTGTTGGCCATATGTATATCTTCTTTTGAGAAATATCTGTTCATGTCCTTTGCATAAATGGGAAGTTTTAATTGGTGTATTTGAATTTATTAGTCTCTTCTATTAGAATTTGTGAGGAACCAACCCAAATGCCAATCAATGATAGACTGGATAAAGAAAATGTGGCACATACACACCATGGAATACTATGCAGCCATAAAAAAGGATGAGTTCATGTGCTTTGAAGGGACATGGTTGAAACTGGAAACCATCATTCTCAGCAAACTAACACAAGAACAGAAAACCAAACACCACATGTTCTCACTCATAAGTGGGTGTTGAACAATGAGAACACATGGACACAGGGAGGGGAACATCACATATCAGGGCCTGTTGGGGGACACGGGGGCTAAGGGAGGGATAGCGGGGGGTGGGGGGGATTGGGGAGGCATAACATTAGGAGAAATACCTAATGTAGATGACGGATGGATGCATGCAGCAAACCACCATGGCACATGTATACCTATGTAACAAACTTGCATGCTCTGCACAGGTACCACAGAACTTTAAGTATAATAATTAAAAAAACTAAAAAAAAGAATTGTGAGTTTCATTTCATTTTGTTCTCTTGTTTACAGAATTAATTTCTACCTCCATCTTGTAAAATACTTTTCAGTGATGTCTTCTAAAACATTTTACAGTTATGCCTTTAACATTTAAGTCTTTGCTTAAGCTGAGATGGATTTATGTATGGTGTGAATTAGGGATGCAAATTTAATTAGGAATCTTAATTCCACTTGTAATCTTAACTCCCCCCTTGCCATGTAACATGATATTTTACAGCTTCTGCAGATTAGCACATAGGCATCTTTGGGGTGAAAGAAATTATTCTGCCTCCTACAGTGTGCTGTTTGGCCTCAAAATTTCATATCCAACTTATATGCAAAATATAAGTTGGATATGAAAACATTCACAACTGTCTAATTCCTCCTAACAGCCACAAATGTCTCAACTAATTACAGCATACACAGTAAAAAAAAAAAAGTCATCTAAATTTCATCAACTTGAAAGTCTTAAGTCTAACCATCTAAATCATTTAAATCAGGTATGAATGTGGCTTTGTGTATAATCCATTCTAAGGCATAATTCTCCATCTGAAACCTGCAAAACTCAAGAAACAAGTTATCTGCTACCAAAATATACCTTGGTAGGACAGACATAAGCTATCAGTTACAGAAATTCCCATTCGAAAGGGGAGAAAATTGAAGGAAAGAAACAAAAAAATCCAAGAGTCAGTGGTTCCAAGCAATTTTGAAATCCGGCCAAGAAAACTCCATTTGGTTCCAAGGTCTGGGAATAATCCTCTATACTTGAGACACCTCCCTCTGGGCTGGAGGCTTCAACCTGAAGGCTCATGGATTCATTTTCACAATCATAACTCCTTTTTCTTAAAAGATAGCATGCATTTACAGCTGAGTAGTTTTACAAACCTGTTTCTTGCCTGTAGAATCTGGGGAAGGGGTTGACAGACTGTTTTCATTTCATCCTCTCCCTGCACCTTTCAGTCCAAGATGGCAGTATTTCTACTAATAAGAAATTTCAAGAACTTTGTTGATCACTCATGTATGTCATGGGGATTCATACCATTAGACAAGAGGCTCCTTCACAGGTCTTTCATGGATAATCTCAACTCTGTTCTTGGCTTCTGCTTAGATGGCTGAAACAATCCATGAGTTACACTTCTAGTCTCTTCAAAAACCATCTGTGCAACTGAATACTCTGATCCTTTGATCCTTCCAAAGCACTGGCATAAGGCTGTGCACCACACCCTTGACTTTCTCTACAGAGCATGCTTCCCTGAAAGTGAATATCCTAATTTTAATATCTTTTATAATATGGATAAGCCAAGAATTTTCTGAATTATCAAATTCCAGCTTCTCTTTGCTTAACAGTTCTACAGTCGATCTCTTTTTCTTGCATTTTATTATAGCAGGGGAGAAGAAACTAGACCTCACCTTTAATAATTTGGTTGAAATATTTTCTGCTAATATCCAAGCACATTGTTTACAAATTCTGCTTTCCACATACCTGTACACAATTCTGCTAAACTTTCTGTCACTATGTAAAAAGGATCCCTTTTCCTCTGATTTTTAATAACATAGTCCTTATTTCCATCTATGCCCTCACTGAGAGGGCCTTTAATGCCCATATTTTCACCAACAATCTGCTCATAATGATCTAAGCATTCTCTAAGATGTGGTAAGTTTTCCCTATCATGATCCTCGCTTTCTTCCATGTCCTCACTAACAGACATTAACAGAAATATTTCTGCTAAGAGTGTTTGTGAGGCAATCTAGGTTTTCTTCTCTCATGCACTTCAGAATTCTTCCAGCCTCTGCCCAGGCTGGTATTATTATTATTATTTTTTTTACCCGAGACCAAAAATCATTTTTTATTCAGAAAAGGGACAAAGGGGGAAAAAAAAAACAAAAACCGTGTAAGGTTTTTTTTTTTTTTTTTTTTTTTTTTTTTTTTGCGCGGAAGATGGGTTTATTGACACTCCTGCTTTGGATCAAGCCACATGGTGTGAGGAGGGACAGTTGCAGAGAGCAGGAGGGCCCCAGGATGCTGGGGAGCAGCAGAGAGGGAGGCCCAGGGGTGCTGGCACCACTGTGAGCACAGGCCTGCACTGCTCGCCTTCCCAGGATGGCCCCCCCATGGCCACGGCCTCCCCTCACCCAGCTGGGCCCTCCTGCTCACTCCCCACATGCAGAGCGGGACAGGACTGTACATTGCCCAATTCTAAAGTTAATTCTGTGTTTGTAGGTATTTATCTCAATAACATCACACTTATAGGTACCAATATTTAAATTAGCTTCCTATTGCTATAATTATAAATTACCACAAACTTTGTGGTTTAAAACAGCAAAAATTAATTATCTTACAGTTATGAAGGTTAGAAGTCCAAAATAGGTCTTACTGGGCTGAAATAAAGACATTGGCAGGACTGTGTTCCTTCTGGATCTTCTAGGGGTGAATTCATTTTCTTGAGTTTTCCAGCCTTTAAATGTTACTCACATTTCTTGGCTCTCATCCCCTTCTTCCATCTTCAAAGCCAGTAATGGCCAGGCAAGTGCTGCTGATAGTGTATCACTGACTCTTTTGACTCCTTCCTCCACAGTTAAGAACCCATGTAATTGCACTGAGCCCAGGTAATCTAAGATAACCCCATTGTTTTAAGGTTAACTAATTAGCAACCTTAATTTCCCCTTGCCATGTAATAGAACGTATTCCAGGGATGTGTATCTTTTTTTTTTATTATTGTCACTGAGTCGTAGTATACATATCTTTATGGGGATATCTATCTGCCTCATGACATGCTTATTATAGATTTCTGTGAATATCTTTTAATAAATAGTTTTTAATTAATATTTTTAAAACAAATTAAGAATGTGTCTAATGTGTCTTAAGTTTCATGAGACACAATTACATATTCATTCATAATTTCTTCATTCATTGTAAAAATGTTTTGAAGACTAATCTTAGTTTTGGGTACTCAAATGGGAATTGTCAAAAATGGAACCATCTCTGAGAGGTAGGGAGCATGTGGCTAAGCTCACAGATTCTAGAATTTAACTGCCTGGGGTTGAATTCATTGCCACAGCAGCAACGCTGCTTATAAGCTCTCTGATCTTGGGATAGTTATTTATCCTTCCATGCCTCAGTTTTCTTATCTTAGCAAGAGGCTTAAACTAGTGCCTAACATATTAAACATCACATTAAGTGTTTGCCATTAACATCATTTTCATTTTCAGCCCTCAAGGAGCTCATGGTTTGGTTGTGGATTCAGACAAGTAAACAAAGTATAATTGTTTCCATGACCAAGGTAAATTTTAGACATTATGAGGCTTACTGCATTTTGGTTAGACTATAAATTCATCTTATCTAAGAAAATAAAATATTTTCTTCTCCCCTGACTATCGTCTCCCCTTTCTTCTGTGTTCCCTCATGAAATGTTAGCATTCTGCTCAACTTACCCATGTGAGAAATCTAGGTGCTCTCCTGCCCTTTCTTTACCCATCCTTCACATCTACTCAGCCAAGTCCTGTTAATTTGATCTCACTAACATACAGCCACTCTTTTCCCTTCTTTTCATTCCTTTTCATGTCTCTTTTCCATTCTTTTATCATCATTAACTTTGAATATTTAGTACTTTACTAATTGGGCTACCTATCTCTTTTATCTCACCCCTTTCTTCTATCTGTCACAAAGCTTCCAGGGTGATTTTTCTAGAAAACAAATTTGATTGCTTTCTGTTGAAAACATTTTCACCCTCAGGATTAAAGCCAAACCCTTTCACATGATACAGGCATCAGTTAGTATACTTTTGTCCACTGTAAATTAAATCTACCTAATTTGCGACATGAGTACCTATTAAATACATAGGGGCTTATTTTCTTCACATGATAAAACATCTGCAAACAAATGATGGCTGGAATTTGTTCAGAGCCTCAGTAAAGGATCCAGGGTATTTCTCCCTTTCTGCTTTGCCACTGTTAACATGTTGGCAACTTTCATGCATGCTAACTCATGGTCACGTGGTGCCTGCTACTGCTCCAGGCACCATATTTATGTCGAAGGCAGGAAGAAGGGAAGGGACAAAAGATTTCTCTTTACATCTTACTGGCCAGAACTGGATCACATGTCTGCTTGTTGGCCAGTCATTGAGGAAGGGGAAGGGTCCAGTCATGATTTAATCCCTAGACTGAGAAGAGTGTTACCTTCCCAGAGATCATATGTGATCTGAGTCAAGGTTCTGATAGTAGGGAAGACATAGTAAATGACATTGGGTAAGCCACAGGCAGGGTTTGCCACAGCATCCATGCCTGATCTGACTTTTGCTTACCTCTTCAAGCTCATTTCTCACCATTGTTACTCTCAATCCACACACCACCCTTAACCCTAATCCAGGCAATCTGGGTCTCTGTTATATGTAATTTTCCAAGATGCTATCGTTGCATTATGCCTTTGTGCTTTTCCCTACATTGTTGCGTCTGTCTGGAAACCCTCTGTGCTGTGTCTTCCTAGCAAACATGTTCTCATCTTCCTGGAAAATATATCCTTATCCTGCAAGAAACTAGAGTATCTGTCCCTCTGTGAAGACTTCTGAGTCTGCCTGAGCTTCCACTCTAACCCACATATGTTTCCATTCCAGTAGGTATTGTATTTGTGTGTTATATATTTGTTTTCCCTCCCTAAACAGTAACTTCCTTGAGAGTGGACCAATGTTTTACTGTCTTTGTATTCTCAAAGTGCATGGTGGCTGGCATGAAGCTTTTCTTTGGACATATTTGGCTGTGACAATGAAAGGGATGTATTGTCTGGAGCTTGAAGAATGAGTAGGGTTTGCTAGAGAGGCCATGAGGAAGGTCATTCAAGCAAGAGAGAATGGCTTATGTTTCCTAAATGACCTTTAGGTGTTACCTTAAAAGTCATTTCCCATGCCAGTTTATGTTACCCTGCTCTATTTCCACTTTCCTTATCACAACATTGATCCCCTCTTCCTCCCATCACTTACCCACCTAGCCGATCTCAGCAAAGGGAATTACCATTCATCATTCATTCACTCAGTTGCTCAAGCTAAAAACATAATGGTCATTCTTACTTCCTTACTTTCCAACATGCCTTTTATTCATTCCAGCAGCATGCCTTGCCAGCTCCATCTCCAAGTTACCCTGTCGTTACCTCTTTTCAAGTCAATCTTGGCCATGCTCATTCAAGCCAGCAGCGTTTCTCTCTTGCCCTTCCTTAAAATCCTTCTGCTAACACTTTTGCGCTCTCTCTCTGCATGCCATTCTTCACCCAGCTCCCAAGGTAATATTTTGCAAACCCCAAACATATCACACCTTTCCCCTACTTAAAATTCCCCATCTCCTTTAGAATAAAGTCTTTTCTTGGCTTCCAAGGCCCTATGTGTTCTGCCCTCTGTTTGTCTCTCAGACTTTGTGCCTGTTCCTCCCTCCCCTGATTCACTGATCCAGACCTCTTCGCCTTCTTGCTGTTTCTTGCTCTTCTGTCTACCTGGACTACTCTTCCCCCAGTGACTCCCATGACTTGCTCCTCCTGATAATCCTCATCTCTTCTCATTCAGATAATGTCACTCGGAATGTACTGGTAAGCAATGAGGGATTTGGGAGTCAGATTTCTTGGATTAAAAAGCAAGAGATATTAGATAAGTTTCTTAAATTGCCTTTGCCTCAGTTTCCCTCAACAACTTGAAAGTTTGTAAGTACTTAGGAGAAGGCTTGCCCATAGTAAATCTTACGCAAATGTGACTCGTTATAATTTTATCAACTTAAATATAACTCTTCAGAGAGACTTCCTCACTCAGTGTAAAAGAGTAGCCCCAGTATTTCTATCATATCAGTTTGTTTTTAATTCTTTGTAAAACCTATAGCATTGTTTTGCTTGTTCATTTCTGTGTCACTTTTTCCTCCTGGAATTGAGCTGGAGAGAGCAGAAGGTATGTTCCTGCTGTATCTTCAGCATCTGGAACAGGTCTAGCAACTGGTGGCATTTCAATTGGTACACACACACACACAGGTGTGCCATTGACCTTGGAATAAAATCCAGACTCCCAGCTCCATCCTACAAGGCTGACGTTGTCTCCTCTCTGTCTTTGTGACCCCATCTCTAACCTCCATTCTCTTTCCTCATAAGGCTTCTTCCTTAGCGTGAGTTTCTTCCCGCAGGATTCTTTTGAGCACCTTCCAAATAAAGTTCTCAGACTTTCCTGAGAAGACCTAATATTACTCCTAATTTTTCTAAATTTGCAGCCAGCACCCATCTTAGGTCTTTTGCTATGGATTCCACTCTTTTAGATGTTAAAACTTTCTCTTTGAATTCATTTCTGTACTTTAATTTAGTTCCCATGTTACACAGTTCCTGTCTGCTAGCCTCTCTCCTCCTTCTAGAATCCCACTTCAAGGGAGTTTAGCACCATGCTGTTTGGTTACAAATTTAATTTTAGGGACATTGTAAATAATGTGATCATACTGCCTGGGTATTCTTTTCTCCTTGTCCTTTATACACAGATTATGGTTGACAACTCACCATTGACACAGTATATAATTCCAATTCTTCTTTTTTAAAAATAATTATTATTCTATTTTTGGGCAAGACCCCAACCAGGGGAGGTAAACAAGTAAATCATTATGATTTTACATGCCTACAGAGAGAGATGAAATGATATAATAGCAGAATAACTAAAAAGCTAGTGTGTTGGTTAATTATAACTTTAAAATAATTTATTCTTTGGAGAAAATAAAAATAAATAAATAAAACCCCTATGAAATTACGGCATGCTATGT
This sequence comes from Ateles fusciceps, assembly GCA_036589455.1. NCBI lineage: Eukaryota > Metazoa > Chordata > Mammalia > Primates > Atelidae > Ateles > Ateles fusciceps. The sequence goes on from JAZHEH010000051.1 coordinate 522,476, forward strand.
AAATATATCTCTTTGATGACACTTAAATGTAAATAACTCCTTTTAAAAATTGGGTTCTGATTTTGAATACACTTGGAATTTCATGCCTGGTTCCAGATTAATAATGATAGAATAAAATTCCTTAGTACTTAACACATTACTGTGACACAGCGCTTCCTTATAATTTTGGGAAGTTTAAGGCCAAACTGAAATAGAAAGAGCATTAACCCAATTCTTAGAGAAAAAAAAGAAAAAAACTGGAATAAAATAATTAAGTCCCCTTTGCCTCCTAATGAACTGGCATGCAACTGTATCCAATTTCCCTTTGCTTTTCCTTTGATCTCTTTAAGCTCTCCCTTGGTCAAACCTCTATTGTTTGAATTGCACTAATTTATAACTCGGCTTCTTCATCTGGGGATACAGATTTGTGCAGGCCCCGTTCCACGCTGGGCTAAATGCGTTGAGCACCTGGCTGAACATATTGGTTTCAGCATATTTACCCAAATTGTTAGTAAAACATCAGAAACAGTCGGCTCCTGCGTATCAAATTGCAAACGGGGTCCCTGTCACTTAATGCTAATGCAATTTAGACTTGAGGTTCACAAGCAGAAGTGCGGCATTTCCAATCATATCAACTGCAGCCTCTGGAATCCCAGATTTGGTGTCTAAAACATTCAGAGAGAGAGAGAGAAAAAAATAGGGACAGTATTCAGTTGGTCACAGCCTCGTGTTTTGTACATATTCTGTGGATAATTTTTTGACTCTTTCTTTTCATTGCCTTTTAACTTCCCCAAATCTTTTGACTAGGGCCGTGTCCTGAGTTCTATAGCCACTCTCATTTCCTGTGGTCTTTTCAAATCCACTCTTTTTAGCTCCCTCTGTTTGGTTGAGGGATTAGAGCTTCTTAGCCTTAAAGCCAATTTTGGAATGCAGGTTGAGGGTCAGTTGTGAAGAAACTGTTTCCTCCTTCCATTTTTGTCTTGAAGTATCCTTTTTGACTTACATGTCTAGAAACCAACAAAAGCTTTCTGTTACTATGGTAGTTGGAAAATGGCCCAGTTCCAACCCAATCCTTTGCAGCAAAGAGGTCCTTACCCTGTTCTTGCCTTATGCTGTAGATTTCATTATTGTCATGCCTGTTTACTTACATTTCTATCTGGTGATAATAGGCTTTTCAACCTTTAGGCTTCAAGGTCCTTGGCTGCAGAAGGAAGGCCAAAAAAAAAAAAAAAAAAGAAAAATATGAGATGCCTGGGGGAACTTGCCCTGGGACTGGCTTCTCTGTGTAGATTCTGAAACACTGATGATTAATTCATTGTGTCCTTCCCATCTTTCTTAAAAAATTAGAATCTGTGAATGAACTAGTTTGTTTTCTTAGCTTAGTGTCTGGCTGGGGTTTCAGAGCTGTGAGCAAAGTTAGTCACTTGTTACGTCTTCTAAGGAGGGGATGTGGTGGTCCCAGGATGAATAAAAGCTACTCTACACTGCTATAGGAGTGGGATCTTTAGCTGGCCCTGCCATCTCCTTTGACACAGAGAAGACGTCTCTCCTCCCACACATAGATAGGAACAGAGTCCACCCCGTCTCCAGCCCCCCACTACCCCCCCACTACCCAGTGACACAGCAGCCTTAGGAAATCAACTGTCATGTTTCAACACAGCCAGGATTTTCTGAGGAATAGATTGAAATTGTGTCTGTGGTTATGGGCCAGAATTTGTGTGCTTTATATGTCATTTGTGTGCCACAAGGGGGTAATTTTTTATAGTATCCATCAATTTATTTATCCACCCACTGCTTAGTCATTATTTCATGCATTCATTTACCAGTCCTCAAGCCAGAACAGAGTGCTCACCACCTTCGGGGTCCTGCACTGCGTCCTGACAATAGATTCTCACTAAATGATGAGCAAGAGATGAATAAGAAAGTTGAAACAAGGCTGGGACTCTCCCACAACAATTTATAACCAGGAGACATCAGTCACAATCCTGACTATGGTGGTGAAAAGGTAACGGAGTGTAAAGGGTCAAATAATCCAATCATTTGGCAATAAAATATTTTGTTCAAAGCAGTGAGGATGAGATGAGTGGATTTTGTGTACTCCATCAGTGATGAAAGTTAAAGAGGTTGTCTTAGGAAAGGGGTGTGGTGAAACTGGGGTTGCAAAGTCAAATCTCAGATGAAAGCCTTGGCTATGGTGGCCCATTTAATACAGTGGGCCCATTTTAGAGAGGTCCTCTGTGTATCTTAGATGTGTTTCCTTTTTCTTTTTCTCTGCTGATCATAGCAATCCATCTCCTGTGATGGGGAAGCCCATCCCTTAGGAGACTTGATGACAGTGGACAGAGACTTGATGACGTTGCAGACCCTGGAAGTCGGATCCTGACTTTCCTAGCTTCCATGCAGCCAATGCTTTGGGATGTGCCTTGGACTCAGGTAATCAGATACAGGTGCTTTAGGCTGTGAATGGTGAGCTCCTGATGCAAAGAAAAGCAGAGAATTTATTCTGGAAGCAAGTAGCAACAGCTACATCTGCATCCAGCTTCTCTAGAGGAGCAGTGGCCATGGTGGTGGTAGCACTGTCTGTCTCTCAGGTGGTACCAACGATGGTGCACCCTGCCATGCCTCATCTCAGCACTGACGCAGTGTTGTTCTGCAAGGAAGTTCAATTTTGCTATTTTACCTAAAAGCGTAGCCTCTGAAACTGGTTTCCCAACATTCCTTCAACTCTAAAGAATCCAGTATCCTAATGGTAGAACAGTTTATGGTTTAAATTTGCCAGTGGTTTTCTGTTGTGTGAAATAATCTATTGCCCAAATTTAATTCTCTTTGAAGTCACATCCAAGTTAGCATAATCCCATTCAAAATCTTATTTTTAATCTTTAATTTTGTTTTTAATTAACTTTTTATTTTGTAAAAATAACTACAGCAAACTTGCAAGAATATTACACTGACCTTACCCCTCATCTACATTTACCCACTGTTAACATTTGTGTCACATTTTTGCTTTTTCTTCCTCTCTACACACAAGTGTGCATACATTCTTACTCCTTCCACTATTCTTATTTTTATTTTTTGCTGAACCATTTTTGGAGATCTGGCATTTCACTCCAAATATTTCAGTGTCACTACCCTAAAGAAAGTGATATTTTCCAATATAATTACAATGCAATTATCAAACTCAGGAAATTTAAATTTAATAAAACTAATATCCAATATACAGTCTCCATTCAAATTTTGCTAATTGTTCCCCTAATGCCTTTTTGGCTATCATTTTTCTCCCTAATCCAGAATCCAATTCAGGATCATGCATTACATGTAGTCATTGTGTCTATTTGGCCTTCTTTCTCTCTCTCTCTCTTTATTTAATGACATTGACATTTTTGGAGGGTACAGTCTGTTGTTTTGTAGAAGGCCTGTTAGTTTGGGTGTTTCTGGTTGTTTCCTCTTGGTTTGATTTAGGTTATGTGGTCCCAAGTCTTTGACAAATCCCTTAATTTGCAACCTGTATCTCAAATCCCTGACAACATTGAATCTGTAAATTCATTTGCTAAAGTAGGCCTGAGATGGGAATTCAATTCTCTTTAGTTGGATAAGTGACTTTGTAACTACAGAAAGTATAAAATATAAGTGTAGAGATGATAAAAAATAAATTTGGTGTTTAAACCTTCATGTAAATTGTGATCATACAAGTGTAATTAAAACTTTTGTATTCATTATATTGTTTGGATAAACTTGGTAGGACGTTTGAAACATTTAGGATATAACGACAGTCTAGAGAATCTAGCTTAAGATTTTAATTTAAATTGTAAGATGGTTTTATTTAATTACATTTGCTTAAAGCTTAAGAGAATTGAAGTTATTAAATTTATATATTGCTTTTGAAGATATTGAAATGCTTACCTGTATCTGATCTACAAATTTGATAAATTCATATTTATTAAAGCTGGAAGAGTTACTGAAGAGTTACAAAAATTTTTATTGCTAGGTTTGCCTTTCCTGGTTGTTCGAAGTGCTTGAGAAAATAAAATATATTCGTTTTATGATCATAGTTTGATGTGTTTAAGGAAATTTAATTAAATTTAGATAGTATGAGATATTTTAATTTGTTATTTATAAGCTTGTATGACTTTAATTTGATATGTCTGAAAAAATGTGTCAAAGTTTGAAAATAATGCTTAGGAAAAATTAATCTGTGAAATTTATGATATAAATTAACAGAAATTAAAGAATGAGAATGTTTTTAGTTTTCACACCCAAATTAAATTTGCAAGCAAATATACTGGATTTGAAAGTTGAATTTAAAGGCTAAAGGAAAGACAGATTTTAAAATTTTTAAAAAGTAAGTAAATTACTATCAATAAAAACCCAAGCCATAGTAATTTTTTTTCCTGTACACCAATCCTCCTTTGAACATTAAAAAACCAATGGATAAGTTCTGGGTACACAGTTCCTGATCTGATTATTAAGTCTTAGGAAAGACAGACAGATGGACAGAATATCATGGTGCAAAATTCTGAGTACAATGGAAGAGGCAGGCTCAGGGGGCTGGAGAAGGTACATATCTGATCTCAGGGTGGAATAGGATCAGAGAATGCTCCAGGTGTGGGGACGTCAGAACTGAGTGCTACACGGTGAACAAGAGTTTATCTAGTCAAAGAGGAATGGAATGGCTTTCCCAGCATGAGTTAAAGAATTGCAATAGTGCTAGGGAGAGGGAGGTATGAGAGGCAAGAAATGTTGTGCTTGACAAGAGCCAATCAGATCCCACATTGCATAGGGCTGTGAGAATTTTTTTCAAGTGATTTATTTATTTATTGAGGGTCCACTGTGCGCCAGCATCTGTGTTTCTCTTTCAGGGCAAAGACATGGAAGATGCAGGCCCTCATTGTACAGTAGCTGTATCAATCTTCTCGGGTTGCTGTAATGAGTCTCACAGGCTGGACGGCTTAAACAACAGAAGTTAATTTTCTTACAGTTCTGGAGGCTGGAAGCCCAAGATCAAGGTACCAGCAAGGTTGGTTTTTAGATCAAGGTGCCCACAAGGGTTTGGCCTCTCTTTTCGGGTTGCAGATGGCAACCTTCTCACTGTGTTCTTATGTGGTCTTACCTCTTTGCACATGCAGAAAAGAGAAAGTGAGCTCTAGAGTCTCCTCCTCTTCTGAAAAGGATACCAACTCTATTGATTTAAGGCCCTACTCTAATAACCTAATTTAACCTTAATTACCTCCCTAAAAGGCCTATCTCAAAATATAGAACCTATGAATTTGGAGGTACAGTTAAATCCATAACATTAGCATTCATTATATTGCACTCAAGTAAGTAGGTTTATTGATATGTCTACATGACAAGACTGACGGTGCCATCAGAATTGGAGTACAGACTTACTTTTTTTTGTATTTCTAACACTTGGCATGAAGCCTAAAACACAGGAAACACTAGATGAAATCCTATTATGTGAGTAAAAGAAATTACTGAATGAATAAACGATGGCAAGTAAACTCAGCATGGCAATTCAGTATGATATGATTGAAACTTTTATTTAACAATATTATCTGGGGTTCATCGTGTGCCACGCTTACTAGAACCTTTCAAATATCAGTGAACAAAACCATTAAAACTCTCTGTGGTTTAGGTAAAATTCCCTAGAAGCTGCTGGAACAGGTATCTTTGTTCAAGTAATTTTTCCAGGAAATGGTCATAGGAGAGGGGAATGAAGGGAGCAGAATAGGGAGGGAATGAAAGCTAAGTAAGAATGAGGCTGCAACTGGAGGCTAGCCTTAGTTTGTTCCCATGAAGAAGCTCTGAAGCACAAATAAAATAGCAGAGTTAGTCTTACCTTGACACAAGGGGTGCTAGTCTTTTGCACAGTCATGTCAGCCAGTCATTAGCTGAGGTCTTTCCTCCAGAGAATATAGGATACAGTTTCACAGGACAATGGTTGTTGTACTTGCCCATTTATAGGACATAGAACTATCAAGATATTCTGAAAATAACCTTCATGCCAACCATTTTTTTCTGGGCCCATTATGAAGCAGCAGTTCTATACCCTGGTGAGGATGGTAGTCTATTATCCCTGCTGTCATGTAGCCTCTGCTTTCTGTGACTGCTGGTCTATTTGCATTAGGATGCCCAATGACCACGTAGCACTCTCAGATGGTGGAAACACGTCCTTCTCTGGAGACTAAGACTTCTGTACCTATAGCGTGTAAAGGTACAACTACAGGACACATAAATTTCCTAAGTAGCTCATGCTACTCCCATTCCTGGTTCTCTCACCCATGTGTTCTACCTATTGGGTACACCACCATATAATGACCATTGGTTTATAGCATATACCCCATCATAAATTATAGCACTCATCTTCAAAAGGATGTCATCTTCAATCTGACCCCTCAGCTATACCTTCAAAAGTTATTTCATCACTTTTTGTTTCATACCATCAAAAGGTTGTTTCGTCTGGATGGTTTGCTGTCCTGCCATACAGCAATAGCTTCTGGATGGTTTGCTGTATGGCAGGACTGATGGACTCCACAGTTATGTGCTCACTACTGTTTTCAGGATGTCTAGACATTCACAGTCCTTTTGAACTTTAACATGACAGAGAATGGAAAAATTAACAAAGTTCCACAGCAACTCTGAGTTTGTATCATTATTCGTGCCATGAGAATGCAAGCTGCTTTTGATCTTCCTCTCATGCGGATATGGAAAAGAACACATTCATTAGATCAATAGCTACATATGATATACCTCAAGCTGTGTTAATCTCCTCTAGCAAAGATACCATATCTGGCACAAGCAGCTACAAATGAAACTACACTTGGCTAAGTTTGTGATAGTCCATTAGCATCTATCATAATGCATCCAGTTTTTGCCCTAGTGACTAAATGGGATATGACAGAGTCTATTACTCCTGCATTACTTGAGTATTTGAAGGTGGCATTAATATTTGTTGTATACTCCAGGATGGGATCTTGGTTTTGATTTACTACCTTAGAGCAGGGAGCAGTTTCAGGGACTTCCACTTGGCCTTTCCTACTACCATAACTCTTACTCTGCATGCCAGTATGGTAGTTCTGTCAACTGCTGAGTGTGAAATTGTTGTTTATGCCTTTAGGAATAAGGGAAACAGCAATGGATGAGAATGAATCCACTGTGAAATGGACCTGGGCCAGGACTTCATTTATTATTTGACCCCCCATAGGCACTCTCTGGGATAATAGTGGCACTTTGGGTTCCTGGGTACTAATCCCTACTCAATTCTGTGTCCTATAGCCCTTGAAGGATTTGAGAATTCCCCTTTCTGCAGTGTACAATTATTTGAGTACGTAGTCATAATTCTTTTCTTTTTATTGTTGTTGTTTGCTTGTTGGGGGGAAAGAACTGGGAAAGCACTACTGTGCTTACTGGCTGTGTTGTTGTAGGATTTTTTTTCCACGGGAATATGATCTTTCTTTAGTCAATGTGCTCTGGATCTGAGAACTCCTCAGGGCTGCAAACTGGGCAATCAAGACTTTCTATGAGACCAGCCTGGGCAACATAGCAAGACCTTGTATCTACTAAAAATTAAAAAAAAAAATTAGGTTTTGTAGTCCTAGCTATTTTGGAGGCTGAGACAAGAGGACCCCTTGAGCCTAGGGGTTCGAGGCTGCAGTGAGCTATGATTAGGCCATTGCACTCCAGGTGGAAAACAGAGCAAGACCTGGCCAAAAAAAAAAAAAAAAAAAAAAAAGACTTTCTGCAGAGGCAGCGGGCCGTAGTCTTCTGATCATGAATTCTTTGTGAAACTTTTTTTTTTTTTTTTTGGGTGAGACAGGGTCTTGCTCTGTTGCCCAGGCTGGAGTACAATGTTATGATCACGGATCACTTCAGCCTGAAACTCCTGGGCTCAAGCGATCTTCCTGCTTCAGCCTCCTGGGTAGCTGAGAGTATAGGTGCATAAGCACTGCACCTGACTAATTTTTGTATTTTTTATAGAGACGGGGTTTCACTATGTTGCCCAGGCTGGTCTGGAACTCCTAGACTCAAGCGATCTGCCCATCTCAACCTCCCAAAGTGCTAGGATTACAGGCATGAGCCACTGCACCAGGCTGCCATTCTCCGAACTTTTTTGATCATGTATTTTAAGCAGTACACTTTCTGGTTGCCCATCAATTTTGCACCTAAGAATACTATGTTCTATGAGCCATTGCCATGATCCCTGTGGGTCAGGTGCCTCTGGCTGCCGTTCCAGGCTTGCTGTCCAGTACAGTAATTGGACTCACTTTATTTTTTTTCTGACTGTTAAGGGCTGCCTCCTGGCCTCTCTATTCCAGAGTCTTATCCTCATTGCTATTAGGGAGCCCACTTCTGTAACAACAGCTTCTTCTATCATCACTCCCGACCTACAGAGGGCAATTACTGCTCAGTTTTGCACTGCCTGTGACTGTCTCACCAGAGCCCTCTATCATTTTGGTTAATAAAATGTCCTCTCAGCCATCTTAAGAACATGTATAGTTGGTACATTTTCTGGTCTCCTATGATAGACATATTCTAGCATCCCTACTTCTCTGAGGCTCAGGATTCCTTCCTCCAGAGTTTTCCATGACCGCTCTGGCATCTCTCCTTTCTACAAGATGGGCCATAGCGTTTCCCAGCTTCTCAGGAGTTACTCCAGTAATGTATTAGAACAATCACATGGGGTCCTTGACAGGTGTTAAACATTGTATTACAGAGGAATGCCCCATGTTGACAAGGTCTCCATCATGGGCTTCCCATTTTTCCACTTTGTCCAGGGTGCTCAGGATCCACTTCTCTGAGTTCCTGACAGTACATATTAGCACATGGTCCTACAGCTCCTTTGATAAATCATTCCTTTCTTTGCTTAGCAGGATTGCTACTTCTCTTGTCATTTCTGGCTGAGATTTGTCTCTAGTTATGGATCTGGTGGCCAGGAGGAAAAGTGGAAAGAGATTCTGATGAAGGCAACTATTACCTTGTAAAGCACCTGCTTCATTTTAGGTCTGTACATAGTTTTCAGGCAAGAGGTTTTCTATCTTCCAAAAGAGAGTGGGACACTTCTGCAGGTACAGAGGATTCAAAGGAATCTGGATGTAACTCTTCATGTGTATCTCTCTGAATATCTCTATCCAAAATCTTAGGGTTCTATTACTTTGTATCAGGGTCCTGACTTTTCACTGTATACTTGAATAAGCTGATAATTCAAGATTCTCTTAAATTCTACAATTCTTTAAAAATTCTACAATTCTTGCCATATGTGTGCCTATGCAACAATCTTGCATGTTCTTCACATGTACCCCCAAACCTAAAATGCAATAAAAAAATTCTACAATTCTTAAAATTAGGTCTTGTGCCTAATCTTAAGCAATGTCTGCCTGCTGGCTGTAGGAGATAAAAGTCTTTAAATGCTGCCAAGAATACTCTATGACTCTCTGCTGTAAGATGTTGAATAATAGATCCAAGCCTGTCATTTTTAATTTTTAATAAAACAATGATACTTAGAAACAGCCACCAGTTGTAGTTCTTATCATTATTATTTATTTTACATCTCTCAAGTGCCCAAGATACTGCACCAGCTAGTACACCTCTTTCCAATTGCATCTCATCTGAGTCCATCTAAAGTAGTCTTAGCGATTACAATGCTTGAATATGCCGGGGACAATCTATAATCCAACTAACACTAGTACCTGGGATCCTTATTGCCATTCAGCCGGCAAGTGACACAACTTGAGAATCCCATCCTTAGAGCCTCCTAGGACTACTCCACTTTGGGTACCAGTTGTCTTAGGCCAGGTTCCCTAAAAACGAAGTACCCATCCGGAGATGGGTATTGGTACTCAGGTGTTTTATTGGAAAAATGCTTTTCAGAGCAGGTGAAGTGAGGAAAGAACGATGATAAAGCAGGAGAAAAGCTAAGCAGGGATGTAGTTTCAGAGGAAACCTAGTTTCAGTCTGATCTCACAGTGAGTTTTGGAAAACAATTTATACTACAAACTTAACCCCACCTCAAGACAGTGGGCCAGCTTTTGTTTGTCATTGGCTGTGGTCTGCCTCCTAAGAGAAGTGTAGTTGACAGTTATTTTTATTTTTTTAAGCTCAATTTTAAAAAAGCACATTTGCTGTTGGGAATTACCTAAAGAGAACATTAAACTTGAAAACTAAAACTGAGAAGAAAATAAAAATAGGAGACAGAGAGAATTGTTGCCGCTAAATGGATACGTGGATATTTAAACAAATGTATGGCTTCACCTAAGCTAGAAGCATGGAGTTTCATATGCAATAACTGCAGAGAAGGAGGAGCGAAGGCAGAGGCTATAGTGAAGTGTGTTCAGGTCCCAGGTAAGTGTCCCATGAGGTTACAAAGCAGAAGTATCAACTCTGAGTGGCGCTTGCCCGAATGGGAAGAAGTCTTTCTGACAGACATCAAATTTGATCTGCATCTTAAAGAGTAGAAAGCATTGTTTAGGTGGAAAAGAAGGAAGGGAAGAGTTTATATATATGTGGTTTGTCCCTTCTGAGAAATTTATATTGTTTTCCAAGTTAAAGCAGCTTCTTTAAAAAATATTTCACAAATATCTTTCTGAATTGAGGGAAACAGCATTTATTTAAGATCTACTGTATGCAGAATGTAGAGCTCATCCCCATTGGAAATAAAAACAAAACAAAACAAAAAAACAGAAAAGCAAGAGATACAACTTATCACCCTGCCTTTATGGCTTGACATGCCTTTGTCAAGCTGCCTACTCAGGAACAAAATCCTCAGTATCCACTTCCTGCCACTTTCTTACAATTTGACTGATTCAAATATCACAGTTCTTTCTTCTCAGCAAGTTATGTTTCACCTATTTGAGAGTATCTTCATAGACAACTTAGATTTTTTCTTTTTTTTTTTAATTTCCATAGGATTTTTTGGCGAGGAAAGGGTGGTATTTTGTTACATGAGTAAGTTCTTTAGTGGTGATTTGTGAGATTTTGGTGCACCCATCACCTGAGCCCTATACACTGAACCCAAGTTGTAGTCTTTTATCCCTCACCCCCTTCCCACCTTTTCTCCCTGAGTCCCCAAAGTCCATTGTATCATTCTTATGCTTTTGCATCCTCATAGCTTAGCTCCCACTTATGAATGAGAACACACAATGTTTGGTTTTCCATTCCTGAGTTACTTCACTTAGAATAATAGTCTCCAATCCTATCCAGGTTGCTGCAACTGTCATTAATTTATTCCTTTTTTGTGGCTGAGTAGTATTTCATTATATATATATGTATATATGTGTAGCAGTATCCGAATTAACTTGTGCACCCAGAAGGAACAACTTTATCAGCTATAGTGTTTACATATAATTTATTTTGTCTTTAGTTTTACAGACTCGAATAATTTCCAAATGTACTTCAATGAGCACCTTCTCCTTTCCCCCAAATTCTTCACTAAAGTTGTTTCATACATTTGTAATACACTTAGATTTTTTTTCACATTGTGTGTTTTATCCTAGTATTCCCCTGACCACTTAAATATATATGTATATATTTTTAATTTGCATACATTAAGACATACTCTGTGCAATAAAGTTCAATGAGTTTTGGCAAATGCATAGTGAGACAGATTCACAGTATCATACCATGCCATACACAATAGTTTTACCTACCTAAAACAATGCTACATTAAGAATACTAATTACAAATTCAAATTCATCTGGGTATGTGCAGAAATTTTGTACTGTCTGGGTATTCACAGTCATGAAAATCTCTAGCTAAAGTGTCATTTCATTTAATTTTCACTTATATTTTCTATGTTCTTGTCTCCCTGATTGTATTACTTCTAATTTATTCATATCTATTGAAGCAGCCTCATTGTCTGTGGTATTACCCAGAGTTCTTTTTCTCACATTCAAGAAGATTAAGGAGCCTGGACACCAAGTGTGAGGTTGGATTAGAAGTTTAATAATCAAAAGAGGAAGGCTCTCTGCAGCAGAGAGGGGGCCAGAAAGAGGATTGCCAGCTGTAAGGCTGAGTCTGGGGTTTTTATGGACTGGAAGAGGGAGAAATGTGCTGACTGGTCTGCAGGCCATTTTGGAGAAAGTACCACTTAGAAAGAGGTATGAGAGTATGAAGCACTAATTGGATGCAGAGGTGAAGGTCTGGCCCCAGACCTTGGACCAGGACCAATCAGGGACTGAAGTGAACTTGGCCGGGGAACTTGGCCCAGGATCAATCAAGGGCTGAAGCAACGATTCGCCTGATGTAAATGAAGTCTTCACTCATGGCCAATTACAGAAAGGTAGGCATATGTAAAATAGGTGAAAAGTAAGCGAACAATTGGTGAAAAGTAAGAAACTAAGGTATGCCAAGAAGAGAAAAATGTGTCCAAAAAGGGGTGGAATTTGTTCATATGGGTTTATAGAGTAAGCATTTCCCTTCAAGGACATGGGGTTTTTCTTTTCTGGGGCCTGCAGTTTGATTTTCTGGCCGTTCCTTGTTGTAGGGAGTTTTACCAAGGACCTACCTTAACTGCCTGCTTGACTGGTTTCTAACTTTCTCTCATCACTATCTTTTAGTTCACATAGTTTCACTTTGGATTCATAGGGTCTCCATTAATGTAGTAGAAGTAAATGTCAATTGTTTCTGGAAAAAAAGACTTTAAACTCAGACCTCAAACAGTAATCACATATAAAATACCACAGATGAGCTCACATACATATGTATGCTGTGCACATACACACACACACACACACACACGAACACAAAAATCATCAAAAGCACCAGCAAAAAAAGATATCATAAATAAGTCAGGACACAAAAAAAAAATATGGGGTAAGATCCCCAGACTCCGGAATTTTCAGATATAAAATACAAAACAAACAGGTTTAAATGTTAAAAATATAAGAACATTAAAGAAATGATAATGGTACAAGAGACTACCATAAGTGCCCCATCACAGTGAGAAAAAAGCACATTTGACATCTGGAAATTAAGGGAAGTAAAAACTAATATTAATAACTCAGTAGAAGAATTAATGTAAATTAGACATTGCAAAAGAGAGACTAAGCTGAAAGATAGACATGAGAAAATTACACAGAATGAACTTTGGAGACAAAGAGAAGGAAAATATGAATAAGAACAAAAGAACGTGAAAGACTTAGGGAGTCAAACATAATCTAGGGGAATTTATAGAAAGAGATGATAGAAAAAGGAGGGAGAAGTAATATTTGCAAAGGTAATGGCTGATAATTTCCAGTATTAATAAAATACACCATTTCTTACAGTCAAGGGTCCAATAAGTCCTAAGCAGGACACTAAAAATGTAAGTCACACCTAAACATATATTGAAATTGAAGAGTGATAAAGACAAAGAGAAGATCTTAGCATGAGTCTGAGATAGAAGATAGAAATGCACAAAGAAACTAAAATTAGATTGACAGCAATTTTCTTAATAGTAACAAAAATACTTTGAAGATGAAAAAAATTATTCAATATGTTGAGAAAAAAGAACCCTGAAATTATAATCATATGCAAGCAGAATTGTTTTCAAAAATAACTTTGGAATAAAAACATTTTCAAACAAACAAAATGTGGAATATTTTTTTCATTGGGCTTTCCCTAAAGAAGTTTCTTAAACAATGCCATTTATAGAGTGAAAATAATTCCAGAAGAAGATTTGAAATGCAAGATAAAAAAGTGAATAAAGACAATAGTCAGCCTTAGGTAGATCTAAACAAGTATTAACTGTAAATGGTAATACTGATATGTTTAATTTGTGGAGGTAAAAAAATCAAAGTAGAAATAACATTCTGAATATTTGTAGTGTAAAAACTCTGAGTGGTATTTGTAGTTATTGTACCTAATAGCACTCAAAAAAATCATCCTGTGCAGGAGAAAGATAAAGATAAGTATGCATTTTAAAATTTCCAGAAAAACCAAAAAAAGAATAGAGGGAGTACACATGATTTCCAGGCTAATAAGGAAGAAAGAATGGAAAGCATATGGTCCACCTTACGGGAGGGTGGAGAGAGAGAAATTGAATTAATTCTATAAGTGGGTAGTCAATAAAAAACAGAAAAAGAGGAAATGTAGCATGTATAAAACAATAGCAGAAGCCATGTAAAAATTTGGTAATCAAACACCACTGTGCAACTAATGCAAGTGTTCCCTAGTTACACTGCACAAGCTGGTTATTGCAGCAATGTCTGGAGTAAAAGATAGAATTGAATAATAGGGGTCAGGGTACAATGGAGTCTAATATATCATTCACTATTAAAAAATCCCTCAAAACTAGCAATAGATGGGAACTTTCCTCAACTAATAAAATAATCTATAAAAACCCTACAGCAAACAATGAATGTACTCACAGGAAAAAATGTAAGGAATTTTCTTAAGTTCAAAAACAAAACCAGGATGTACTCACTCTCCACTCCCCCAGTTGCAACTTCTATGGTCAAAAAAGTAGTAACTCATGTAATTAGATGAGAATTATAAGTGAGTTTCAAGGACTGGAATGTAGGAAGCAAAGTTGCCATAATTCACAGATAATTCCTTTTACAAAGGAAACCTAAATGAAGGTAAAAGCAAAGCAAAAGACTTAATAAAACTGTTTAGTAAGACTTATGTATCTAAGACACAAAAGTTAAGGTATTTCTTTACATCAGCGATACAACATAAAACAAACAAAAAAAATCAGCTTAAAAGCCAGAAAATGACAATTTAAGTATGTAGTTGTAATCTTAACCAAAACAGAGTACAAAGGAATACATTTTTGACAATGACATTATACATTATGTTTTGTGACAAAAACTTTATTGAAGGATATCAAGAGACATAATATATAGACATAGCAAGTATATGTACAGAAAGAATTCATATTGTAAAGAGGTTAATTTTCTCAAAATTGAGCAATAGAGACAATGCATTTTCAACCTGTATCTCAACATGTTTTCTTATGAAACATGATTGAGAAGTTCAAAAGCTTTCCTGGGATTGTTGTGCATTGGTTGTGTTCTGTGGGAATCAGATACCATGATGGAGTTAGAGGTACAAGAAGTTTATTGGGTGAAATGTCTTAGAAAGAAAAAAGGAAGAAGGAGTAGAAGTAGACAGGGAAGGTCTTTAGACTGCCACATTGATCTGATCCCTGTAAAAGGAGCTAGGGAGGAAAGGAGGCATGAAGAGCCTCAGTCTGCAATGCAAATGTGAGAAATTTCCCTGGTCCACACTGGTGAGTGTTGTTAAAATAATCACCTACAAAGGAATCTCAATCTGGCCCAACACAGTGAGCCCATCCTCAGCCACCCCCGTGCTCACTGCTGGGACTTGTCTGTGAGTGCATAGCCTTAGGTTTAAAGCTGAAGTCAATTCTGAAGACATCTCCAGCTTACTGCACTCCCCAGTGGAAGATTCTCTCTTAGAGGGAAGACCTAAGTAGTATGCTTTATTGCTGCTACAAAGGACAAGATACCAAAATCAGCCAAGACACTTTTGATGATGAAGTCCCTACCCAGGTGCAGTGGAGACTTACCCTTCTGAATATCAAGACTTATTATAATAAAGCTAAAGTATCAAGATATTGCAATTTTGATCCATAAATAGGGAGGGGAATGGGACAAACAGGGAGCCAGAATCAGATCTACACGTATATGGAAACTTGCTACATAATTGAGCTGGCTCTGATGATCAATGAAAAAGGATGGGAAATTCTATAAGTAATACTTGGACAGTTATCAATCCAGATGGTAAGAAATGATAATGAGTCCTCTATCTCAGGCACGAAAACCAATTCCAGATAGATTAAGTAGTTATTGTGAATGACACAACTTTCAAACTTTTAGCAGAGATTATAAGAGATGAATTTATGATTTTGAGATAGAATTTCCTAAAATACAAAAAGTACAAACCATAAAGAAAAATATTGACAAATTCGACTCCATTAAAATTGAGAACTTTTGATTATCAAGACGCATTATAAATGTGAAGAGGTAATTCACAAGCCAGGAGAAGAAATTTTTATTTTATTTAAAAGAAGATATTTTTAATTATATAATTGACAAAATACTATTATTCATAATATCTTTTTTAACTCTTGATAATCAGCAAGAAAAAAACCTAATGATTTTCAGTGGATAAATGCACTAAAGACACAAATAAGAATTTAGATTAACTTCCCTCTTTTATCTTTCACACGTTTTGAAAGTCTTTATGACTATCATGTTGTCTAGGCTGGAATATTAAATACACTCTTTTAAACTGGAAAAAAATGAAAACAAGCTACACAAAAAAGAAAACAAACTGTAACCAATTAAATTGTTGTAACTCACAAAACACTCTTGTATAGAAAATGTTATAATCCTACTAATTTTTATTTTTGCTTTCTGTCTATAAAAGCAAGACCTTAATATTTACCTTTGAAGTACTGACCCCAGTTCTCTGGAATCCATCTTCCCAGAATGACCATTCCCATCTTTTAGCCTCAATAACTATTTAAAACTGGATTCCTGCTTGAACTCAGGAGGTGGAGGTTGCAGTGAGCTGAGATTGCACTACTGCACTCCAGCCTGGGCGACAGAAAGAGACTCCATCTCAAAAAAACAAAACAAAACAAAACAAAACAAAAAACCTGGATTCCAATTCTTTTGATTATTTCAAGTTGGCATATATTATATACAGATTGAATTAGCATTATCTTTATTTCTTAGGTTTGGATGAAAATATTTTAAGACATGATAAGTACATGATATGATAAAAGCACTTTCTCAAAAATATATTGGCAAAATTTGATGCAAATGAACAGCATTTTATTGTCACAATTCTTTCCAAGTGCATCAGGTTAAGCAAGGTGACTTTAAGTGAAAAAGTTACAGATACAATGAATAGTTATTTGTTAAATTTTCCTGAAATTGATATATAATAAAGTATCTTTGCTATCTTTCCCAGAACTGAACAAATGACTAATTCAAATTACTGAGAAAGTTATTGCAAGTCAAATAGTTTCCAATTCTTTACTTTCAAACAAATTGACAAAAGACCTTATCAAATTGTTAGCTGATGGGCTCTTGAAAATAATTTTTATGATGCTAGATTACTAAGTAAATTTTTGCACAAAACGGAGAAAAATAAAAAAAATTGAGCAATTTTTCTTCTGCAAATTTTTTTTTCACTTTCAGGTTTAATAACAAAGGAAATGTTTCTGAGTCCTGCAACTTTCTGGAATGCTCAGAACAATGGTAGCATCGTTCCAGCCATCTCTGTTAGGTGAGGTTCATCTTTCTCAGCCTGCTCTCGGGAGCCTGGGCTCTGTTGGCCAAAAAAGCCAAACTCTGTAAAATACTTAAAGAGATGTATCCTGAGTCAAATGTGAGGACTGTAACCTGTGACACAGCCTCAGGAGGTCCCGAGAACATGTGCCCAAGGTGATTGGGTTTAAGTTTGTTTTTTAAATATGTTTTAGGGCACATAAGACATTAATCAATATATGTGAAGTTATACATTGGTTTGGTCCAGAAAGGCAGAACAAATTCAGAGTAGGGCTTACAAGTCATAGGTGGCTTCAAAGATGTTCTGATTGGCAATTGGTTGAAGGAATTAAGTTATTATCAAAAGACCTGGAATTAATAGAAAGGAATGTCTAGGTTAAGATAAGGGACTATGGAGACCAAGGTGGATATTATGTAGATGAAGTCTCATAGGTGGCCTTCCTTAGAAGCAATAGATGGCAGATATTTCCTGCTCAGACCATTAAAAAGTGCTAGACTCTTAATCTCTTTCAGGATCAGAAAAGGACCTGGAAAGAGAAGAAAATTCTCTACAGAATGTAAATTTACCTCACAATAGACAGCTCTGCAGGGCCATTTCAGAATATGTCAAAGAAATATGGTTTGGGGTAAAAGACTTTCAAGGCCTACTATCTGTCATATGATGCTGTATTAGAGTCAGGTTGAAATTTGGTATCTTATTGCTACAAAAAGTCTCTCTGTTTTAACCTTAATGCTGGTCAGCTGTGCCTGAGTTCCAACGGGAGAAAGGTACAATGAGGCATGTCTGACCCTCCTTCCCATCATGGCCTGAACTAGTTTTTCAGGTTTTTTTGGAATCTTCTTGACAAGAGGAGGGATCTTTTCAGCAGGTTGAGGGATTTAGAATTTTATTTTTGGTTTACAGCGCAGAGATTTCTGAAGACACAGGAACCCACTTTCTACCTTCTGTGTTGCCTGCTGTTTTCTTCTCCCAGCTCTATCCTCTCCTTTACCTCGGCTCTCAGCCCCTGTGCCCACTCATTTGTGATTAAAGCTCATTTGAGAACAGAAACTGGTAGAAGAAATTGACAATTACTAAAGGTTTTATGTTAGAATTTGCCTTATCACAAAGTTTTACCATATTTATAGCATGACACATATTACAGTCTTTGCAAAAATGTAAACTTCTATTGATTAATTTTAGATGTCCACGTAGAAATATTTCAAAATATTTGAGGGAATTTTCAAAAAGTTTTAGCCAATGCTCACACAAAACAACAACAACAAACCCCCCAAAAAACAAAAATAAAACAGAAAGAAAAATTTGAGGAGCTTCACCCTAGAAGTTTTTGTGCATATGCAATCGGGCCTATAAACAAAAATAAAAATGTTGAAAACATTTGAATGTCGCTTGACAATAGAGTTGAGAAGAAGTATGCTGCATTCAAACAATGAAATACCATATAGCAATGGAATTCATGAAAGTGGAGTTATATTTATTCTTATGGTTCTGAAAGTTGAGTGAGAAGAACAGTTATAAAAGAATATATCCAATATGATTTCTTTTTTTTTTTTTTTTTTTTGAGACAGAGTCTCACTCCGTCACCAGGCGCCAGGCTTGAGTGCAGTGGCACGACCTCGGCTCACTGCAACCTCCACCTCCCGGGTTCAAGCAATTCTCCTGCCTCAGCCTCCCGAGTAGCTGGGACTACAGGTGTGTGCCACCACGCCCAGCTAATTTTTTTGTATTTTTAGTAGAGACGGAGTTTCACCATGTTGGCCAGGATGGTCTCGATCTCTTGACTTCCTGATCTGCCTGCCTCGGCCTCCCAAAGTGCTGGGATTACAGGCGTGAGCCACTGCTCCTGGCCCCAATATGATTTCTTTTATTCAAAGTTCAAAAATTGGCAAAACCAAACATTATATTGTTTGGGAATAACCATGGAAAAATCTGCAGAACAGATAGAGAATGATTAACATAAAATTTATGATAGCAGTTTTTTTTTTTAATGAGAGAGGTTAAGACAGGGATGTAAACCATTAGACATACACAGAGGGCTTCACCTGTGCTGACAGTGTTCTATTTGTTAAACTGCAAGGTGAATACTGGGCTTTTAGTATTCTTTTTATTTTTAAATTATAAGTATGCATTCTATTGTTACAGTAGATAGCTAGTAAGACATGAGCAGGGCAGGAGAGGGCTCCCCACTACCAGGAATGTCAGGTGGAGTGTGAATCTTTTGTTTCGGAGGGAGAGGATGCCATTTGCCCTAATCACCTAATAGACTTAACCCCTGTCCTCCTATTCCGCTCTCAGTTATAAAAGACTGAAGAGGC
Source organism: Ateles fusciceps (assembly GCA_036589455.1). Taxonomy (NCBI): domain Eukaryota; kingdom Metazoa; phylum Chordata; class Mammalia; order Primates; family Atelidae; genus Ateles; species Ateles fusciceps. The sequence goes on from JAZHEH010000051.1 coordinate 542,005, forward strand.
TAACCTGAGGACCTCCTGCACAGGGGCACTGGGTTCCAGGGCTGACTTTTATAATTTCCTCCCAGTTCATTTTTAAGCCAAACAGTATTACAAAGGAAAACTAGTTTTGTTTTTTTTTGTTTTAAGGTTTAGGGGAATCAAACTTTTCCTGATTTTTGCAGATGCATCCAAGGGGCATGTCCTGTGGTATGGAGACATGATTACCTACCTGTGAAGACAGAACAAAGGAAAAAAAAGAAAAATGGAAAAAGTAGATGTTCCCTCTACTTTCCTATCATCCTGAATGGGGCATACCCCATCATGCTCTGGGTCCTAGAATGAACCAGACTTACGGTGTACCCTTGGTCCCATCTTGTCACAATTGCCCACTTGAGAATAGAGGAGATATGGAGTGAACAGTGGGCTCCCTCTTCATCCTTGGGGTTCTGAAATAATCAGCCTTATCATGTATGCCCTAACCTTTTATCTCTGTTCTAATGATAATCTGTTAGCCTGAGACCACCCTTCAACTCTGTCCTATGGGTTCCTTGCACCTGAGGCCTTGGGCCAGCCTATATCCTTGTCTCCATGACCTTATAGTGATCTTGTTCAGAGCATTCTAGCAAAAAAAAAAAAAAAAAAAAAAAAAAGATTATCTCTTTTTTTCAGATTCCCATTTCCCATGGTCTTTAAGTAGACAAGAAACCTATTTTTTAGATAACTGCCACATGGGGGCTGAACTTCCCTCTCCACTGCCTTCAAATATAACCTTGAAGGTCTTGATGCATATTGAGAAGGGTGTGGAAGTAATTGGAGAAATGGAGGCTGCAGGAGGAAGTGGAAGGAAGTGAGAAGGATTCTTGGAAAGCCTTTCTATGCTCGAAAAAATAGCAGCCCTTGGATTCCAAAGGGCTTTATGTGCCTTCTCGACATAAAGGAGGAACCTCTGGAGGACTTGGGACTTGGAGTAAGAACTCACAAATGGCAAATGAAGAATTTCTCTCCTCCCAAAGGGGTGCTAACTCAAAAAAAGCAAGTAGGTGGAATCCTTAAAGGGCCAGAGTGAAACCCTATGCTGGCGAACAAACTGCTTCAAATGCCACTGGAAAACTCGGCCTTGGGGCATAACAGGAATGAAAAACATATGGTGAGTCATTAAGATCTGGCAGAGCTGGAATTCCAATTAGTGTCTGTCCCGGCAATGTGCCAGGAGACAGGGGAAGGGTTGAAGGTCATCTGAGACTTAGGTTAAAAACAAGTATAAATCTCATGGGAGATTTATACTTGTTACAAGGGAGCCTGTGTCTTTGCTCCCCCACACAAATGCAGCAAAAGCCGCAGGTGCACGAATAACAGGGAGTGTGTGTTTAAGAAGTCACGTGGCATGTGAGGTGAAAGGAATGAAGAGGCGGGGTGCTTAAGGCCATTTCAGAACACACACAGAGGAAACAGGAGAATGGGTGGTTCAGGTTTTTGTGAAAGAGCCAATTGTAGTTAAAAAAGTGGAGGAAACTCCAGACATTGCATGGGTTTAGGCTGTAGGCCTACCACTCTTGCAAGCCTCCTGTCCAGGAGGGCCACTAGTGCCTCAGTTATACTCAGTGCAGACCCCAAGATTCTTCCCACCCCAACGAGCCACCAAGGGGAAGCAGAGTCACTTAGGGCCAAGAGAAATCGCTCTGGAGGTTGATTAGTAAGCGGGAGAGAGAAAGAAGAGAAGAAAACTACATATGGGGATTGAATGCTTCCAGCTGAAGCAGATGAGGCGAAGAGATCTCTTAACACTAGGGGATGTATCAGAGTCACGTAGCACCAAAGTATGTCAGTGGTAGAAGTTATCTGAGTCACGGCACCAAAGTATATTACTGGTGGTGAATCCAGATGGATCTGCAGCAACATCAGTTCTTGCCTCCTCAGAAGAAAGAATTGGACTGAGGGGCATAAGGCAGAAGGAGACACTGAGGCAAGTTTTAGAGGAGAAGTGAAAGTTTATTAAAAATTTTAGAGCACTTTATGCATAGTGACTGGCTAGCACTTGGGAGGGGAGCATGCACAGTGTGTTTACTGCAGTTGTACACATACTCACTTGTGTTCTTCCCTTACTGGTGGAATGTTCCTGGAAGGTTCAACTCCTCCATTTTGCCTCTTAGTTTGCATGCTGGGGCCCACTCACTCAACTCCTGAGATCTTACTGGGAAGCTGCTGATCACCAGTTTCAGGTTTTTTCTATCTATAGGGAGATTGCTTTTCCATGGTGCTGGCTGTGACCAATTATTATTTTAGAGAGACAGTTAACAACTGCCTGACCATCCCCTAATGGTTGCCTGACATTCGTGGTTGGGAGCAGCCCTCTGCTGCCCTGCCCATGTCTGACTAGTTACCTACAGTAACAATATATATGTATATATAGATAGATGCTATTCTTTAATATGACTGTTTTATGACTTTTTAGAAGAAAAGGGGATGGAAACCCAGAATGTCTCAATCTAGGATGAAATACTAGTGTCAAGGGATAAAATAAAAAGTGAGAAAAGTGAAAGGCAGCTGAAAGCGCTAACACAAGGACCCTGCACATGTGGTTCTTTGTTTTCTTGATGGATCTCTCTCTTTCTTTCCTCAGGAGTCTCTAAATCATGTGGAAGCAGAGGCCATGATGGTAGCAATATTCTTGCTCTGCATGGTCTTCCTGTTTTGATACCACGTTCTTTGTGGCAGCTGGGGCTCAGAAGCAAATCATAATTAGGGGAAGAGTTGGCAGGGAGAAGGCAGGTTGTCAGCCTCCCATCTCAGTGAGAAACTAACTTACTTATCAGGAGCCAAACTGGAATTGAGGCAGATGCAGTGGTGATGAGTTGTCTAGGATCTTGTAGGAGTAAAAGGCTCACCGGGGATTTGTTGAATTCCATGACTATGATAGTGTTGAGGAAAAACTGAGTCAACGATTCTTGTAAAGGTGTGGTGATAAGAGTTTACTCAAGACCATCACAAGAGGTATAGAGATTGCTGTAATGGGATTTTGCATTAAAGGAGAGAGACTGGGCTCAACCCTGAATATAGACAGCATGGGTAGATGGGCACTTATAGCCAGGGAGTTGTGTGGGGGGTCAGTGGATGGAAAATGTCTCAAAGGAAAAAGCAGGGGCAAAGGGGATCCTGTCTAAACTGACCTAATAGGATTCTTGCTGAAGACAGGCCAGGGTGATCAGATATCACCTGGGGATGGCGGAGGATGAGGTGCCTAAGCAGCTATGGATCAGTTACTGATGTCAGGAACTTCCTGACGAATTGACTCAGGAAAATTATTTGTCAATGTTAGATTTTACAGAGAGGTACACAGATGGGCCTAGGAAGTTTTCAGGAGCATAACTAAAGTTTGGCCAACCAAAAAAATCTTTGCAATTCCAGGTGCCACCAGCTTGTGAGCCTGGGCCTCCCAACAGACAGTCTGTCTTGTTTAGAACTTGCTTAGGACCTTGATTATCAGCATGCACCCCGGGCTTTTGAATCAGACTGACCCCCTCCGTCACTGCCCCGCCCCAATTTTAGCCATGCCATGAACCCATTTGTTTTGTTTCCAGAATTCCTTTTCCTCTTGCCCCTTGCTCATCTTTAGTAGATCTATGGGCTTAGAACCTTTGCCACTTTCTGCTGTTTCTGCTCCTTGAACTCCGTATCTGATGTCTGAGTAAGACACCCTAGTTTAAGCTTGGCCCTGCCTAAAGATGAGATGGTGAAGAAGAAGAACTCCAGTTCTTCTTCCTGGGAGCTCAACCTGGGAAAGGCTGGCATCAACGACTGCAGTGCCTAAAGGACCACTTCATTGCTGGCTTTGAAGGTCACTGAGGAAGTCAAAGATTGGCAATATACCCACACAGTGTAATGTTCTTCTTACAATGCCTGAAGTAACTGCTGTGAGGATAGTTGTGATGGACTGAAGGTTTGTGTGCACCCAAATTTATGTGTTGAAACCTAATCCCCGATGTGATGGCATTTGAAGATGAGGCCTTTGGAAGGTGATTAGACCACGAGTGCAGAGCTCTCGTAAATAGGATTAGCATCCTTATAACAGAGGTCCCAGAGAGCTGTCTTGCCCCATTTGCCATTTGGAGACACAGGGAAGAGATGGCATCTAAGAACAAGGAAACGGGTGCTCAGGAGACACTGAATCTGTTGGTACCTTGATCTTAGACTTACCAGTCTCCAGAACTGTCAGGAATAAATTTATGTTGTTTGTAAGCCATTCAGTTTATGGCACTGTTTTTTTAAATAGCAGCCCAAACAGACTAAGACAACAGTTGAGGGCTTTGCAGGAGCTTCAGCAAAGAACTGTAAAAAGTACGACTTGAGTCATACTCAGAAGGAAGAAGAACAGGGCTACAATAATTTTTTTAGTATCTGAGTGATTTTCATGGAGCCTAAGTCCTTTTAATAAGCCATGCAAGTAGAGCACTAAACACAGGATTTTCAATCCTCCACTTAGAAAGTCATAATGCAGAGTTGTATGCATTATGTAAAGGCTGTAAAGGCTCTGAGAAGCCCTTTAATAAATATTGTTTAATTCCATGTTTGCCAAACATAAAAGATGGTGGGAATTTCTCTTTTCTCTCCCTCCCGACTTGTCATTCCCTACCGAACCTTCCTTCCCTTTCTCCTTTCCTTTCCTTTCCTTTTTTTCCTTTCCTTTCCTTTCCTTCTTCTTCCTTTCCTCCCTCTCTCTCTCCCTGCCTCCTTCCCTGCCTTCCTTCTTGCCTCCCTCCCTCCCTCCCTCAATTCTCTGAAGATCTCAAAGGACTAGACTTTTTAAAAATACACTTTGGGTGATATGGCTTTAATGACATGATTCAGCCCACAATAGAAAATGAGAGGTGGGCCTCACAGCCACTGTGCACTGACCAGCCAGCTGACCTTCACCCCTGGGTGCCCTTAAGGGGGCACAAATCAACAAGCTCTGTGACATCACTGAAAAGAGCATGTTGGAAGGTCACCCTGCCAGATGTTCCACATTATTAGTTGAGTTGGATGAACTCATTATGCCTAATGAGAATGAATTTATGTCATTTTATTGACATAAAGTTACCAGTAAAATGTAGATCTAAATAATAGAATGGTCCCTTTGCACATAGTTTTAGAGGCTTTCAACATGTTTCCATAATAAATTACGTTACTTAATTGGCACCTTCTGTCATTCTGGTGACATTTTGCCTACTGATCATATAACTAGTTTTGACTGTTGATGATCTATCACTGAATCATAAGGTAGGCATTCCAAAACACTGTGCCATGTTTAAGTCATTTTTATATAATCTTAGAACATACTCATTTTTTCTACAAACATTACGAGCATACCATGTTAATTCAGAGAAACAGAGAATGGAACAAAACCAATTTTACTTCCCTAACAGAAATTTTAACAAGTGTGAGCCTCCTGCATGCAAAGTAGCACACTCAGCTTTCCCCCATTCCTTGGGCATTTATTCAGTAGGTATTATTATCTCCATTTCGCAAATGTAGAATCTGAGACTTAGAGACATTAAACTTTTCCAGGGTTATTCATGCTGTGAAATTAAATTTGAGTGAAAAATGCAAGATACTTGACACAGGCTGCACATTTAAGCAAGGAAATTTTATACTTCTTCAATCTGCAAACTTAAACAATAATGGCAATGCCCAACTGGTAAATCTAAGCAAGGGCTACCAAACCTCCCTGCCAGGCAACTTATGAATCATTGACAATTTTCTTTCTCAATGGTGCTGTGATTTAAGAACTTTGTTATTCTGGCCAAATATTCTTCGTAGCCTAATCTGTTCTTTTTAGGACAGTCATGTCGAGAGCAGAGGTTTTGTATCTTCTAAAAAAAAGCAGGACTTGAACCTTGTCTTCAAATGAAGCAATGCACAGATGTCTGAGAGAGAAGCAGCTCTAGGAGGGTCCTTGGTTCCCCTTTGCTTCAGCCTCTCCTTGCCTTTGGCAGTGGTAGCTCCCGTGTATCTTCATGAAAGGAGATTAAGACCACTTATCTGGTTATAAAGGGGCCAGGGACCTGATCTTAAACTCTAATTAAATACCAAAGTTTTATTAGATATAAGTTGTTTAGGCTTTTATTAGATACAGCTTATTATTATAGGTTATATAATATTAGATATGATTCATATTACATTACAGATTATAGATTATTATTACTATAGGCCATCATTGAATATAGGATATTATATAGGTTTATTCTATATAGGTTAGATATAGGTTTTTGTTAGATGATAGGTTATTTGGGGATCCTTGTGTCTGGGGTAACTGATGTAGAACATGAGTGGATTAGGGCTCCCTCTACCAAGGCACTCACTTATTTGCCACTTTTATGCCCAAGTCCCTTTGCAGAATCAGAGCTAGAGCACAACTCTCTGCATTTAGAGCACAAGCATCCTGTGACCTCGGCAACCTTCTTCTCCCTGCAGAGAGTTTCTGCAGGCACATGAGGATGCAGCATCTTGCCCCAGGATTTCCTGAAGACTAATAAAATCAAGTCTACAAAGTCTTCTCTGCTCCTTGGGGAACTAGTGGATGAGGGGGAAGAGAAGAGAAAAGATATCGTTAAATTGAATTATCAGGCCTGGCCACACTGGGGCAACATGAATCCAGCCTGTTACATTTGAGATTTTGGTTCACGTATTTACAAAAGGGCCCAGAGCCTCCCCTTTCTTTCCCTGCATTAGGAAAGAGTTTGGAAGTGGCTGACAGCTGTGTCTTCCTTCTGGCAGCCCTTATATTTTCTCTCTACACAAAACTCAAAAGAAATCCTCTGTCAGAAGAAAAAAGTAGAGGCGGAGGAGGTGGGATAATGTGACCAACAGCTAAGCTCAAATCCTTGACACAGGCTTAGGTGATGATCCAGGCTGAGACAAGGATTGGTGAGTTACCTTAGAGAAGAAGCCTCTTCTAAATGCTCAGACTCGCTGTGGGCTGGAAGGATTTGACTTTGAATGCTTCTGAAATTCTTCCCTCCTTGTTCTTGATTAACCATTGAAATGACAATGTAGATTTGAGGCAGAGGTGGCTCTGATTCTGCTTAAACCAGAGAAAACTGAAAGTGATATTGGCATTCTCATATATCAATCAATTAATTGATTCATTCATTGAGTCACTGATTCATTCATTTATGCGTCAGGCATTGTTCCAAGCAGTCGAGGTGCAGAGGCCAAATAGCAAAATCAGGACAGTGGATTCTTACTTGGGGTTTAGCGGTCTGTGGACCCTCTGGTAGGCTAAGTGAAATCCATGTGTGTACTTTTCCAGATAAAAGATGTATTGCTCTGGTCAGATTCTCAGAAGTTTAGAAGCTGCTAGCTCTTGGCAAATAAAGGCTCTTGGGGTAAAATATAGAATCTATTAATTCGATCAGAGTGCAGTGGGAAGGTAGTGGGATGTGCAGGTGAACATCTGAGATTCCAAAAGGGGCCAGAGATGACCAAACCTCACAGCAGCTGGACACGAGCAGCAGCAACCAGTTCTCTGGGGTGTTTATTTATGATGGCATTAAAAGAAATGTTTACCTGATGCCTGAGAATAGAAAGGTGAATGTAAACCTTCTGGGAGACAACAAGAGGACCAACATATGGAGAGAGAAGTCTGAATGGAGAGGATATGCCTTAAGGCTCCTGAAGAATCTGCAAATATTTTGGGAAGACAATGTAAGTATTCTTTTTCCCCATTACCATCACCTCTTCTTCAGCAGAGAGAATTATAGTATTCTTTTGCAATCATTGTCTTGACTTCCAAGGCTGGAAATGTTACCCAACCTGTGATGACAGTGGCACCTAATTTAACGTTTAGTAATTATTTACTAATCTGTTTCCTGTCTGGAGGACAGAAACTGTGTCTTATTCACCAGTAAAATAATCATAGTAACAGATACTGGGTATTTCCAGTACCCTAAACACTGCCTGGATGTCTTAGACCTTTCAGGATGGTCCCTACACTCTACCCCTTGGCACCTCCCTTTAGGGGATGGTACAGTATTTTATTTCTTTACTCCTTGAATATGATCTAGATTTCTGACTTGTTTTGACCAACATAATGTGGCAGAAGTGACATGGTGCATATTTTAGAGCTTGAGTCTCAAGAGGTCTTGCAATTGTGCTTTTTTTCCTCTTGAAAAAAAGGAGATACCCTGCCCAGGCTATCCTTCTGTAGAGACCACATAGGGAGACAGAGCCTGGAGGAGGAGAGAGCATGAGGGAAGAGATCCACAGCCACACGGAGGCCTTTCTGGTCACCGGAGCTGAGGCACTAGGCAGATGTAGATGTGATGTAATCTTGCGTCCCCTAATTCCAGTTGGGTTGTCCCACCAACATCACGTGGAACAGACACAAACTGTTCCCACTAAGACCTGCCAAAATCACAGAATGGGGATCAAACAATGGTTATGGATGCTTCAAGCCTCTAAGTTTTGAAGTCATTTGGCATAGAGCAACAAATAATTGATATGGTGCCAGGTAGCTACCACCGGACAAATATGTGTAGTTGGATAAATGATTGAATCAACGTGACCTCAGCTCTGAAGAGGTGCACATTATCTGCTGAGGATCCCAGGTTTATTGCATGTACTTGGTAACCTCTCATATGACCTAGAGGAGCTAATATAAATACTTGGACCAATTTGCACTGTGCTGATTGTCTTTATATTAGTGATCCCTGGTGGATGCTTGGAAAATTCCTTTCTGCTTAACAGACCAGACAGCAAACACACCGTTTTAGGGCAATGAAGTAAGTGCTATGGACGAAGAGCATGCATGGTTCCAGGGAGCTGTAGTGGAGGGAGCTTATTGCTGCCTAGAGTGGTCAAGAAAGTCTTCTGAGGGGGATGGCTTCTGAGTTGAGGGGATTTTCTTCAAACTCTGGAGCTGTAGAAAGAGCCTTCCAAGAAGTAGAATGAAATGGACAAAGACACATCAGCTGGGGAGGTTTTGCAGCACATATGGTACCAGGAGTGGCTTCTGGACTGTTTTTTATCCACAACACCTTACTGACTAGGTCTGAGATTTCCCGTGTACATGAGGGGTGGTGGGTGGGGCAGCTGGATGGAGGTGATTCTGGGGTGGGAGTGGACAGGGACCTGAGCATAAGCATCCTTGTTAGCCCCTGAGAGTGGAATTTTTCCCTAAAGACTTAGGAAACTGTTGAAGGATTTTAAGAAGAAGTTTGATGTGATCTACTTATAAGGATAGCCCTCAGCTTTTGAGACTTCAAGGGGCCAGAGCAGCTTTCCAAATCTTGGACTTTGATCCCACGTGGCTCTGCCTTCTGTTTGTTGCTGGCTGCCATGCACAAAGGGCACTACCTTCAGACACCAGCAAGTCCTTGGTCCATTCTTTTCCCACTATGCTTGGAAATCTTCAGAGGGTAAGTGCTAAGAGGAGAACAACGGCTAATTCATTAAATCATTAACTTGTTCTTCAGTCATTGATAGGGGTAACAGACTCCTGAAATAGCATTTTCCTTATGAAACTAGTGACAAACATTTTTTTCTTGGACAAACTTTAGTCAGCCTCCTGAACCTTCTCCTAGGCTCATCCATGCACTCCCTAGTAAAACTCAGTTTTAGCAAATAACTGCTGAGTCACGTTGGCAAGAATTCCCATCCTTGATACTTGAGCAGCCTTGATAGATGATCAAATTCCTCCTTCTCTACTGTATCCCCTGTGATTTCTGATTACCCTGCACCATCTTCAGCAAGAATCCTATTAGGTCAAAATTGAACCAGAACCCTCCTCTTAGTAATTTTTTATCCACTGACTCCCCTCCTACTTCTCCCCAGACCTCCTTGCCTCCCAATTCCCACTTGCCCATGCTGTATTTGGAGTTGAGTGCAACCTCTCTGTACTGCAGAATCCCATTGCCATGGTCACTGTGCTTATTTGTGATGGTCTTAAATAAAGTCTTCCTTACCATGTTTCACAAGTATTGAAAAATTTTTCAATGCTAGACATCAAATGCATAGTGCCTTGAGTCTCTATGAATATCCGTTCACACTGATAATGAACATACAGAAAATAGAGTCTCAAGTTAAAGATGTTTTTTTCAGAAATAATTGGAAAATATTTCTGAGTTAGCAAATTGTGATTTTCTGCAATAAGTTTCTGAGGTCACAGAATAAAATATGAGGGAATTTCTCTGAGTGGGATAGATACTGTTCTGGAAGGTATTAGACTTCAGAGGCCAGAGAAAGTTTGTGTCTCCCTCTGATCCCGGGGATTTATGACATTCTTAATCAGGAAGAAGGTTCTGTAAGATTTCTTCCAATTTCAAATGAAGGCAAAATTTATGAGTGGTCAGATGAATAGGCCATCTTTTTCTAGAGACTATTTCATTTCCAGCCTTCATTCAGAGTTAGGATTGATTTATCCCTTAGGTTAGGTGCCAGATGGTCAGCCCTGAGCAAAGGTAGAAGTGAGATGTTTGTTAGGCTGGAGCATGAGCCTGATGGTGTTCTGCTCCCAGTGGGCACTATGGTCTTGTCCACCCACCAAACCACAGCCAGGCTGCACAGAGTTGCACTCAGAGCAGTGGCAGTCCCAAACTAATAACAAGTGCACAGCAATTTAATCTGTCTCACACACAGCAAAAGTTTTGAATCTGCTTTTTTCATCTTTTGTACATAAATTTTACTGCCATGTGCCACCCCCAACCTCTGCCTTCCTCTAAATCCCCCATAAAACTCTCTCTCAATGGGAGTACAACAGACTCTCACGCTTTTCCCTCTTTCCCCATTTCTCTTTGAGTTTAGTTCTTCATTATATTGATCAAAATTATCCCCCTTCTGTCATTATCTGTATTGAGCCAAAAAGAGCCAGGGAGTAAACTTGACCAGAATTCCTCCTTCAACAAGGGGATATGGGGAGGGTCAGGGAAATGCTGAGTTCTAAGCCCAGGACTCATGAGGACTTGCTTCTCACATGCTTTCCGAAAATCCTGACATGGCCACAAGAACTGGCCCAAACAAGCCTGTAGGAGATGAAGATGGTGGGGAAGCAGAAAGGAGCCATCCCACTGGGGCCATCCTTGACCCCCCAGACCCAGCCTCCACGCTACCTGACCACCAGCACAAGAACAAGCCTGGGGAAACTTAGCCAAGCCTGGTCCAGATCAGCAGAGCCACCCAGCCTTCCTGCACAACTGTGAGAATTAATACATGGCTATTATTTTAAGCTGCTGAGTTTGGGGTAGGTGGTTGTTTCACAGCAATATTATGGTGATAGACAGCCAATAATATCTGTCTACTCTCTTAAATCCATCATGGTTCAGGCCAGCGTCTAACTTGGTTCTCACCTTTTTCCAAGTGGGTATCTTTGACCCCTCCAGGCTACCATGATTTTCCTCTCAGACAAATGTCTTTACCAAACAATGTGTGTCAATCTCTTACGATGTTTTCTGTTTTTCTCTTGTGCACCAGAGAGTCACTGTATAATCTCACTACTCTGCCCCCAGCAAGATAATGTTCCACTGTAACATCTCATTTAGTCCACAGGAAAAAAGAACTTTTGAACTGTCTACATAAAATTAATCATATCAATTTTGAAACCTAACTCAGACATTATGTTCTGTCACAGTGTAATCTGTCAAAACAAAAACCAATGAAATGACTGAGTAGTATTAAGAAGGAAAGTAGCTGACCAGGTTAAATGGTACAATCCACCCTCCCACACTTGCACAGACATATATTTTAAGCCTTTTTGTCCGGGCAAATCTGCCATTTCTACTGGATTGTAAGCTTCCTGAGGTCAGCATCCTTATCCTGCCTTCCTCCTAAGACCTCACTAACCACCAAAAACTACTGGTTTTTGGTCATAGATGACTGTCAGTTACGTGCTTGATGGATCCTTTAAAAGAGGTAACCAGCTAACCGTTTCTTCTAATTGATGGGTATTTTGCAATCCTTACCTGCCTCGTCCTCTTCCCCTTATTTCTCCTTGATTACTGCCAGGGTAAATTCCTCTGTCCCAACCCCAGGGAGTCTATTTCATTTCCTAATTACTTTCCCTGCTGAGAACTTTCTTGTCTTGCTGTATCTAACCCAAATTCCCCCTTCTGTAGCTTCAGGCCATTGCTCCTTAGTCTAAATCCTCTGGAAGGAAGAGTAATTCCCTTGATTAATTTATATTGTAATCTCAAAGCTGTTTATACATCACAATTTCTGCTTCCCCTGGAGTCTCTTTTGCTAGATTAGAGGAATAAGATTTCTCTTTTCATTTTTTTCTCTATATCTATTTTTTTTTTTTTTTTGTCTTACAGACCTCTCAGATCTTTCTAGGTGCTGCAGTTAGATATCTTTCTTTCCAGGCTGATATATAAGAATTGCTTCTCCTTTATTGACTATTTTCTCTATGTGTTAGGCACTGAGCTAAGCATTTTTACACACATTAAGTTGTTTGATTCTCAGAATGAGACAAGTGTTGTTGTTAACCCTATTTAATAGATGAAGAAATGGAAGCCTGGGAAGGATGAGAAATATCCACACAGCACAATAAGCTCACACAGCTGATGATTGGCAGAACTGGGGCTGGAGCATCTGTCTTTCCATTCTCAATGTAAGTTCTTATCTATTGTTCTACACTCTCTTCAAATATGGTATGTTGTCTTCTCAATGATTCTCACCAGGTTACCTAAATCACACCATATTCTCCTCTTTGGATATTTAATTTTCACATGCTTACAGAAATAAGTGCCTTTAAACAGTCAAAGAATATGGGTTTGAGTATCAGTTTGAGCACCTATTTTTTCTGTAACTTTGGACAGGTTACTTTCTAATCTGTGAAATGGGAGGGGAAATCATGCATACTGCAATTTCAGATGAGATAAGTATGAAGCACTATACCATTAGAACTGATTTTATTAGTTGGAATTATTTATTTTTGTTACTACTGATTACTTATTTTTGTCACTAACTTTGAGAGTGAGAAATAAGGGAGTGGGGGGAACTTGACAAGTCCAGAAATATAAAAATAGCCAATAATTATATGGTGTGGCAGCCTAGTCTGGATTTGGAATTTGGAATTCCACCCTTGATTTTTATCTCTGTTATTTATATGAGTCTGGGTGTTATGCACTGAACTGTGTCCTTCCAAAATTCTTATGTTGAAGTCCTAGGAGTGAGTGTGATTTTATTTGGAGATAGGCTTTTAGAAGGTAGTAAAGGATAAATGAAGCCATTAGGTGAAGCCTTAATCCTATAGGACTGGTGACTTTATAAGAAGAGGAAGAGACAGTGATTTCACTTGCACATACAGAGGCCAGACCATGTGAGGGCACAGAGAGCAGGTGGCCACCTATAACCCGGGGGGGAAAGCCCTCACCATTTAGTGACCATGCTGGCACTCTGATGTGGTACTTCTGTCTTCCTGAACTGTGGGAAAATGAATTTATGTTGTTTAAGCCACACATTCCATGGTATTTGGTAATGGAAATCTGATCAGGCTAATGCACGGAGTCAATCACTGATTGCCTTATGATCAATTCATGGTATCCAACTGGAATCTTCCCTTCTTGTCAGTGAAGGTGCGAACTCCATTTGCAGAGGTGTTTTCTCTGCTTCCTGAGACTTCCTTTCCCATAGGGAATGGTGAAATGATCTTGAGTGAGTCATTAAGGAAAGGACCATCTCTCAAGATGAGTCTTTGCACGTAGTGCAGCCCTGCAAGGAATCTTCAGCCTTCCTACCCCGTGGGGAGATTCTTCCTCCCTTGCAGTCTTGGGAAATCTGGGCATTTTTGTTGTTTATTTCTTTATTGATTTTAAAGGAGCCGGTGAGTTCTTTAAAAACATTTCAGTTCTCTCATCTTCAAGGTAACAATGAAGTCACTTATCTATTACTTAGGCAGGATAATAGAAGTGAATGAGCATTATACTAGCTGTGATTCTTTAGCTGAAATGCTTAACCCTTCTAAACCTGTTTTCTTTTTCTGTAAAATGAATTTTGTTGGACCAAATGACAGGTTGGAAGTGAAAATGCCTATCTAGACAGGTATCAAGGGTGATTGCAGAAACTGGAGCTTACCTGCCCCAAGGGGAACCACTGCTCGCCTCCTGCCAATTGGCGCCTTGTGGAATGCACACACTTGGGGTTGCCAGATTTCAGATTTTTTTCAAAACAAAGTTAGGGATTGTATTTCTTTGTGATATTCCTTGCTTTTTAAATATGAGAAACAAAGTTACATTTTATGAAGACTCTGAGCAAGATGAAGGTGGATAGTCCAACGAAAGACCTAGGATGTTACTGGCAGGTGAATGGGCTAAGGCAGGACATTGGGATGTGCACATGAATTCTCCCTTGCTGACAGGCAGTGTTGTGAATGAGCTCCCAGGTGGTTCAATGCTGCTACTTAGAGTAGCAAGGCAGCTAGACAATCTCTGGAATAGGTTTCCTTTACCTCTAACAGCTGGCGATGATGTTGGAATTCTTAAACTTCAAGACTAACCTACATTGGACTTGCATCTTAAAGTCTGTACTTCACCCACCTAGACCTGCATTCCTCGTGTCTCTGTCCCCCCTGTATCACACCTCTATCACACTAACATCCTGAATTCCCTTTGACCTTGAAGTAATTATAGTCTCTTTGGGTCATTTTGGATGTTTGGCATTGCTGGATATTACAGATGACATATGTGATATAAGGGCATCCCAGGTTTTTCCAGGATGATTGCATGGGAGCTATCATAGGATGATATGAGAAGAGCAGAGATTGCAAAATGGGAAAACTGAACATAGAATAGGAAATGATGGTCACAATTTCAGACTCAGGTTTTTGGTTTTTCCTGATAAGATCCCCCACAAATTAGGTTGTTTTGGTGATAGGGGGCAGGAATTTATTCACTCAGCTGCTTTATAAGAATGTATTCTTTGTCTATGATGTGCCAGGTAATATTCTTCTGGCTAGGGATATAACAGAGAGCAAAACAAAATTCCCTGCTCTAATGGAGCTACATTCCAGTGATAGAAACAGATAAGAAACGAGGAAACAAACAAATAAGTAATATAATGTCAGACAGTAATAGGTGCTGTGAAGAAAAAAAATATGTCAGGGTTAGGTGATAGAGTTTCCTGTGGGAGGAATGGGAGCTTCTCTGAGTGGTCAGAGAAGATGTCACCAGGCAGTGTGAAATTCCCCTTCATGGGATCCAAATTTTTCATGGTCTGGCTCTAGCCTCACCTTGTACTTTCTACCTTACAGTTCATGACTTAGAAAAGCTGAGCCACGTTCTGTTTTTCCTTTCTGTGCTTGTTCTGTCTGGCTGCTCCTTCTATCTGAACTGTCTTCCTTCCCTAGTTACTCGCTCATCTGGTTAGCTCCTACTCATCCCAGTAGGCTCCAGTTGGGTGTCTCTTCCCCCAACCCCTCCCCGCCAAGCTGCCCATTACACCCATATCCTCACTGGGACTGCTGGTGGTTACCCTTTAACCTCAGCGATCCTTTAATGCCCTCTGCACTACTTTTCACTGCATTCTCAGTTTCTATTCAGTTGTCTCTATCAATTGGAACAGACCAGCTCAAAGAGGCTTGAATAATGAGGAAAAAAATGTAGACTCCTGCTGCTGGGAATGTACAGACTGATTGGGCTGCAGGGCTGACCTAATCTGGGTGCTTCTGCTCAGTTTCTCTGTGATTCTCTTGTCCTGCTATCCTCTAGGTGCTGGCTTCATCTCCAAGTTGGAAACGAGATGGCTGTAACGATTTTACTATGTCCAGTGGCCAGAGAAAGAGACAGTAAAATATTCCTCTTTATGTCATTGACCTCTTAGAGGTCATGTGGCTGCTTTTGAGTCAGTCTTGTTAATTGGGAAGGCTGTGTGCTGACCCTCTCAGGCTTGGGTTTCTGCACTAATTCCTCACTGGCAAGGCTAAGGGGTTCCCCTTAGAACCATCATGCACAGTCTTCAAGCCAGGAATGGGATCATCTTGTCCTGGGACCCATGAGTGGCAGAGGACAGATAATTGAACAACAGCAGGGTTCTGTTTAGGAGAAGGAAGGGGCTACGGATGCTGTGTGAGCTGTCAATGCTGTCTTGTGCTGTTTGAGTCCTCCAGTAGATGAATCTCCTTGAGGAAATGATACTGCCTTTTTTATCTCCTTCTTCCAATACTTGGCACAATGTCTAATATATAGCAGGCATTCAAGAAAAACTTGTTGAATCACTAAGTTATAAGGACATTAAAATATAAGTTAGTTAGAAGGAAGACAACCTTCAGAGAAAAGTCACATTTTGGCCAAAGGAAAAAAATCCGTATACATTTCCCAGCACTTTATTCCCTACCTCATGTCTAACCCTGCCCTTTGTTATTCCAGATGATCCATGTCCTTTTAACTGTAGAAATGTTTTTATCAATAATTAAAATTAAGTATCTAGTGGATAAAGGTATGAATGACAATAAGTCACTGAAAAATGTGGACTGATTGGCAGGTAGTGGACGGCATATGAAGCTGTGGCCTCTACCTCCTCGTGGGTACTGTTGATGACCATAGATCAAACTAAATGCTGAAGGTAGAAATTCACTGAATTCAGATATTATCCAAATGTTCTGAAACCATTGAGTGAATGATCCCTGGAAACTTTAATCACCATATTCAAAGTCCCTCAGGGGACAACAACATTTAGACTTAATTAATATGACTTCCGGCACTCTGCCACATTCTGCAAGGTCTGTAGGATCATGGTGAGAATCGTGCTGACCTCTTCTAGTCAGTCACCTTCCTGTGTGTACAACCTTTGGCGACAAGATGCATGAACCCAACTGGAACTTCCTGAAGATTCTGGAGTTGCTCTCAGCCTCAACTAAAAGCCGAAATCCAGGCCTTGAGAAGGAAAGGCAAATCCGGCACCTTGAGAACTAGACTGAGAGACCTGAACTCCACCGAGATTTACTCGCGGTCACTCTTGCTTTCATCTCTTTGTTTTGGAGCTCTGATCTCTCCCACTGTTTCTACAGATGATGTTGTAGCTCTTTGCTTTGTTTCTTCTGAACTTGGTCTCCAGAGGCAAACACTCATAGGAAATATTCTGATTGGCACAAACTTGGGTGACATCCACATAATTTGGACCAATTAGTGGCCATGAGCTGAGGTTCAATCATTGGGCCAGCTTGTTAGATATCTTCTCTCAGACCAATGACACACCAGTATTTAATGTGCTAAGTTCACATATCTCTCATTTGTAACAAGTGTGTACAGACCCTGAAGTAGCTTAGCTGTATGACTTTGGGCATGTTATTTAACTCTTTGTGTCCAAGGTCACTTATCTGCAAATAAAAATAATAATATTATGTGGGCATTGTGTGTGTGTGTATATTTATATATGTGTATGAATTGATAATATTCATTAGATCTCACAATGTCACAATGTCCATATCATTATTCTTCCCATTGTTTAGAACTGTGCCTGAGACATAGTGAGTGCTGTATAAGTCTTAGCTTACCAATTAGGCATTAACTGGGTCAGAGCTGGAAAGAGTGGTTCACCAAAAGAAGTGTGGGCCTTAGGTTGCTGCTTGACCTTGCCTATTTCTCCTAATTATAACGTTGAAATTGTAGCCCAGATGAGCGGCCCTGTCTATTAGGCTCAGCTACTTGCTACTGGATTCCCCCTGATGGTGGCCAGATTTAAATGCAGAAAGACCCAATCCTGGGTCATCTGAACCACTCTGATATGGCATTGCCAATCCTTCTGACCAAGGTCAGGCTTGGCATGTGGGCCCTGTGCCTGCATGGGGGGCCAAATGCCCTCTTGATTCTTTATGTCATCATATTTGTGGGCTCAAAAATGCAACCCTGGGCTAAATACAGTTCATCATTCTCCAGAATGATGCATCAGTGTGTATTCTGAAAGGCCTTGTTGCCACTGGTCTCTGGCCTGAAGGGTCAAGATTAAGGACACCATGAAAAATACCTTGTTATGTTTGGTATGTGTTTGACTTGAGAATCACTAAGGATGATGTAGAGTCAGCCACAGGACTTATTCACACCTTATAAACACTACCAACAGGATTAGAAGAACAAGTTTGGTCAGCAAGCACACATTAAAACCTGATGTCTTTGGTTGATAGAAAAATCTGACAAATCCTATTTCTATTTTCCAAAAGAGTGAGTAGTCTTATGAGAGAGTCTTTTGGATCAGGAGACTGAGTATCTTTAAAAACATATGTGGGAAGTGTGGCACCCCTGAGCTTACAAAATCTCCAGTGGTTCCCATTGCTCGTAGAATACAATTTGCAGTCCTTAACAGGGGCTATAAAGCCCCTGATCTGCATTTTTTAATATGGTGGCCTCTGAACACGTGTCACTATTTAAATTAAATACAATTATAATGAAAAGTTTAGTTCATCATTTTCATTGGCCTCATTTTAGGTGCTGAATAGATACATCCATATTAAACAGCACAGATACAGAACATTGCCATTAATTCCAGAAACTTCACCATCTCTCATTCTTTCCAGTGCACAAAACTTTCTCCTACCATTACACACTTCTCTCTTCTTCCCTTTTCGCTAACTCCAGGTTTCAGGTTAAATGTTACTTTCTTAGAGAGGCTTTCCTTAATCCCTGCCTCTAAATTAGGTCCCCCAATTAGTCTTTCTCATAGCAGCTTGTCCTTTACTTTCATGCTACTTAGATTTACAGTTATTTAAGTATTTTTGTGGGGGAATGTCTGACTTCCCCCTCTAAGTTGTAAAGAGGAAAGTCATATGTCAGTACTTTAACCCCACTGTCCAGCGTATACTAGGTGCTCGATCAATAGCTGTTGAATGAACGCATGATTGTATGAGTTCTCCTATGTGCTACCCCCCACATGACACATTCTTTTTGGCTTTCAGAGGAGATAGAGACCTTAATTTTCTCTTCCTGCATATATTTTCTTCCTCCCCTTACTCTGGTGTAGGTCACACTTAATTCCCTTGCGATCTGCTCTTCCAAGCTAGCCCATTAGAGCCTCTCTCTGTGCCGTGTCTGTGCCATAACCATGTTAATGGAATGTACAGTTTCCCTGGAAAAAAGGAAGGTATGCTGGCAGAGTAAACGACACTTTCCTGTTCAAGGTCTATGGTTTGTTTATTTTTGATAATACTAATTGACAGAGTAAGCTATTTTAATTTTCCTATATCTATGTAATTAATATGTCCACTTTAGAAATCAATTATCCTTAATAATTACCATTGGTGCTATGGCTATAAACTGAACACCAGTCTTGCTAACAAACTGAATAAGACATAATTTCTTGTTGTTCAAAGAGATGATACATTCTAATCAGCAGCAAATTCAATCAAAACTTACTGACGTCAATTGAAATCACATTAGAATTAGTAAAAGAATGGGATAATTTTGCTCATCTTGTAAGTTGCAGGTATTGTAACAACTCTAAAACGTGGGCCTATTTGAATAAATGCTTATGTTTGCTGGCTCTATGCAAGCAGATGCAGAAACGTGTAATCTGCATAAATAAATCAGGAGACTTTTTTCCCCCTTTATAGCTCTTTAGTTCTGTGAGGTTGAATTACTTCAATTTTTCCTTTTTTTTTTTTCTAAGTGGGCTCAATGTAGAGAGCTAAGCAGGTGTTACTGTGCTGGCCACTGAAGCGGGGACAGCCCTGGTACAGAGTTGTCACATGGGGTTACTGTTTAAAGTACCCCTTGATTCTTTAGAGATAAACTTAACAGTGCTTAAGATAATGACTTGTGGAGCTATGTTGGCTGGGGTTAAGTCCCAGCTCCACTGTTCAGAACTGTGTGTCTCAGCCAAGAATAGGGAGGAATTTGGTGCTCTGGCCCAGTCCCTCTGAGTTCCCCTTAGTGGATTGGCTAAGATGACCTTTACCCAATGACTGAAGAGCACAGGAGTACAAAGGGCTCAATTCTGTCATATTGTGATATCATAAGAAATATGTATTTGGTTTCTATCCCTGGTTCCTGGCACAAAACTCCTAAAACCCTTGGAATCTCCAGAACGATGAGGGTCTTTTGTATGCTTATGAGGTGGCTGGTGGCTGGGGGTCCCTAGGTAGCTTCAGGATGCAGACTGGTCACACAAAAGACCAGGGCATGATTAGAGTGTTGGGACTTTCAGCCCCATCCCTTCACCAAACCTCCAGTGAAGGGAGGGAGTTTGAAGATTCACTTGATCACCTTTAATCAGTCATGCCAATGTAATGAGGTCTCCATGAAAACTCAAAAGGCCCAGGTTCAGAGAGCTTCCTGGTTGTGGAATATGTAGAGGATCCTGGAGGGTGTCGCACCTGGAGAGGGAAAGGAAGCTCCATGCTCCTTCCCACGTGCTTTGTCCTGTCTCTTCATGTGGTTCTTCATCTGTGGTGTGTGTGTGTGTGTGTGTGTGTGTCTGTGTGTGTGTATGCGTGTGTGTGTGAGAGACAGAGAGAGAGAGAGAGACTCCCTGTGTTGCCCAGGCTAGAATGCAGTAGCACAATCATAACTCACTGCAGCCTTGAACTGCTGGGATCAAGTGATCCTCCCACCTCTGCCTCCTGAGTAGCTGGAACTACAAGGATGCACACCACCATGCCTGGCTAAGATTTTTTTTTTTTTAGAGACGAGGTTCTTGCTACATTGCCTAGGCTGGTCTCAAATATCTGGCCTCAAGAAATCCTCCTCCTGATCCTCCTGCCTCAGCCTCCCAAAGTGTTGGAATTACAGGTATGAGCCAGCGTACCTGGCATCATCTGTATCCTTTGTAATATACTTGACAATAAATAGGTAAACAAGTAAGCCATTTCCCTGAGTTCTGTGAGTCCCTCTAGGAAATTGCTGATTTGGCTGGTTGATCAGAAGTTACAGCTTACATCCTGGGGTTTGGAATTAGCATCTGAAGTCCGGGGGAGCAACAGATCCCTTAACCCATTGGATCTGTTGCTAACTCCAGGTACACAGTGTCAGACTTAAATCGAACTAAATGACACCTGACTGGTGACTGCTGGAGAATTGCTTGGTTGGTATGTGGGGGAAAAAATAAACACATACATTTAGGTAACCAAAGTGAATTGTTTTGTGTTGTGTTGACTGTGTGAGAACAGGAAAAACAATCCGCATTTTTCCTTCAGAATTCTCCTGTCTTGAGTCGGCACAACTCTGAGAGCATTTACACTCCAGAGCTCCCTTGAAGGATCAGGTGGATGCTACCGCATGCCAAACTTTGACTGATTTCTCACCCTTTGCTTATCTTCCTCCCTTCTCTTGTCAAACTTCTCCCAACACCTGCGGTGGCTCTCCCAGAGGCATTTCCTTGAGAAATCATTTGCACACAATCTTTTTTTTTTTTTTTTTTTTTTTTAGACAGAGTCTCACTGTGTTGTCCAGGCTGGAGTGCAGTGGTGCAGTCTCAAACTCACTGCAGCCTCTGCCTCCTGGGTTCAAGCAGTTCTCCTGTCTCAGCCTCCTGAGAAGCTGGGATTACAGGCGTACACCATCACTCCTGGCTAACTTTTTTCTGTTTTTAGTAGAGACGGGGTTTCACCATGGTTCAAACTCCTGACTTCACGTGATCCACTGGCCTCAGCCTCCCAAAGTGCTGGGATTACAGATGTGAGCCACCGCGCCCGGTCTTGCACACGAACCTTCATCTCAGGGTCTGTTTTGAGGAGTCTGACCAAACACAAGTTTCTTAAATTTCTGCACTTCATTTTTCTTTTCTGTCATTTGGGAATAATGATAGGACTTTAATCATGGGACCGGTATGGGTCAATTCATGAAAAGCACATGAAGCTGTGTGTGGTGGGCCCTACATAGAAGTTAGACATTATTAGTAGTATGATTAGAGCTTTATGAACTAATAATAATGTCATAATCATTAATGGACATTAATGTCCTAATACATATTATTGTATTGTATGTCATGCTGTATTATAATACAATATTGCAATATGTACTGCTGCATTGAATTATGTATCATACAGTGGTATTTACACTTTGCTAATGCAATACAGTACAGTCTAGCTTAGTGAAATGAACTGAGGTGATACACTTGGATTTAAATTTTGGCTCTGCAATTGACTGTGTGCCCTTTCAAAAGCTTTTCCTAACCTGTCTGAATCTCATGTCCTCATCTGTGAAACTGGGGGATATAAGCGTGTTATATATACCTGATTTGGTGGCTGTGAGGATTTAAAGAGAGAATGCTGGTCATAGGAGCAGCATCATGCCTGGCTCACAGTAGGCACTTGATAAATGGCAGCTCCTGTTATTACTCTTATTATTAATATGGCTTGCAGAGCAACTGTCATCGGATTCAATGCAGCTAACAGTTATCAACAGCAATAGTAGCTAGGAATATTTGCCAGCATGCTCTTACTGATGCTGGTCCATGTAACAACTCTGTGAGTGTCGGGCAGGGCAGGGATTGTGTGCCAAAAAGAGAGATAACGCGACTGAGGCTCATGATGAGTTAGTTACTCAGGAGAATTAAAGCAGCTGATCTGACACAAAAGCAGAACAAAAACCCAGTCAGTCTGTATTTCTGTAGTGTGTCTACTGTACCATGCTTCCCTGTGTGTGAAAAAATTGGGAAAGTTTATGCAGAGGAGGGGAGCAAAGACTGAAGAGCTGTCCCAGACATTTGAAAGAGAGAGGTGCTGTGGCATGGTAGTTATGAATGACAAGGGCCTCAGTGAGCAGATGACCTGTGTTTGAATTCAGCTCTCCCTCTTACTGTGTGACTTGGGGCAGGTCACAACCCTGCCTTACTCTGCTTCCTCACCTATAAAATGAGACATTGCTGGAACTTTCCATATAGTGTTGTGAAGATTAAATAGATGTGTCTGAGGCAGGACCGACTTATCCATTAGATATTGGAGTCACATACCTAGGGGGTCACAAAACTTTCAGGATCCCAGGAAAATGTTTTAATTTACTTTAAAAATCAGAAGAAAAAAATGAGCTTTTAGATGAAAGAAAATATTTTATTACATCTATAAATATAGTCATCTTTATACCAATGCAATTATAAAATATAATTTGTTTTGTTATTAATTTTTAATGGAGGAAGGGGATCATGAAGGCAAAGTATCTAGAGTTCCTGGCAGTCCTCATGTGGCTCTGGTTAGAGGTATTTAGTGCACAGGCCAGCACTGCACAGGGTGAGTAGTAGGCATTCTCTCTCTGTAAGGTGCACTGCAGAGTTAACTCAGAGCCGCTGGGGTTCTTGGAGGCTCAGTGCACCCACACTTCTGCCCTGTTTTTCTTTTCCACAAGAGCTCCTCTGCTGTACCTGCACCAGATAGAGAATACATCACTGACCAGACTTTCTCTGAGGAAGGACTTCAGCGAAGTCCATGGGTTAGAAAGGCAGACTTCACAGTGGGGTGGGACGTGGGTGGAGCTTTTTGGCTAAGGCCAGGGAAAACTCATCCATGACTCTGGGGTCTGTGTCTGGGATTGAGAGGCAGGCAAGCAGGTGGTAGAGAAAGCTGTGAGGTGGGCCTGTGGGATGATGGTGTTCTATGTGTATGACCTCCAGCTGTGACCCACCCAAGTCTTCAGCAAAGTCACCCAACTGAACAGACCTTCTCCAGCCTTAGTCTGAAGAGAACTGCTTTGAGAAGTTCAAGGCCAGAGGCACAACTGCATCGTGGCTCAAGAAGAGAAGCTTTGACCTCGAAGAGAAAGGAGATTAGAAATTCTCTATTTGCAGATGACATGATTGTATATCTAGAAGACCCCATTGTCTCAGCCCAAAATCTTCTCAAACTGATAAGCAACTTTAGTAAAGTCTCAGGAAACAAAATCAATGTGCAAAAATCACAAGCATTCCTATATGCCAATAACAGACAAACAGAGAGCCAAATCAAGAGCGAACTCCCATTCACAATTGCTACAAAGAGAATAAAATACCTAGGAATACAACTAACAAAGGATGTAAAGGACCTCTTCAAGGAGAACTACGAACCACTGCTCAATGAAATAGGAGAGGACACAAACAGATGGAAAAATATTCCATGCTCATGGTTAGGAAGAATCAATATTGTGAAAATGGCCATACTGCCCAAAGTAATCTATAGATTCAATGCTATCCCCCATTAAGCTACCAATGACCTTCTTTGCAGAACTGGAAAAAACCACTCCACTTTAAATTTCATATGGAATCACAAAAGACCCTGCATAGCCAAGACAATCCTAAGCAAAAAGAACAAAGCTGGAGGCATCACACTGCCAGACTTCAAACTATACTACAAGGCTACAGTAATCAAAACAGCATGGTACTGGTACCAAAACAGAGACATAGACCAATGGAACAGAACAGAGACCCCAGAAGAAACACCACACATCTACAACCATCTGATCTTTGACAAACCCAGCAAAAACAAGCAACGGGGAAAGGACTCCATGTTTAATAAATGGTGTTGGGAAAACTGGATAGCAATGTGCAGAAAGCAGAAACTGGATCCCTACCTGTCACCTTACACTAAAATTAACTCCAGATGGATCAAAGATTTAAACATAAAACCTAACACCATAAAAACACTAGAAGAGAACGTAGGCAAAACCATCCAGGACATAGACATAGGCAAGGACTTCATGACTAAAACACCAAAAGTGATGGCAATAAAAGCCAGGATAGACAAATGGGATCTAATTAAACTCCACAGCTTCTGTACAGCAAAAAGAAACCATCATTAGAGTGAACTGGCAACCAACAGAATGGGAAAAAATTTTTGTAATCTACCCATCTGACAAAGGGCTAATATCCAGAATCTACAAAGAACTAAAACAGATATACAAGTAAAAAGCAAACAACTCCATGCAAAAGTGGGTGAAGGATATGAACAGACACTTTTCAAAAGAGGACATATATGAGGCCAACAAACATATGAAAAAATGCTCATCATCACTGGTAATTAGAGAAATGCAAATCAAAACCACATTGAGATATCATCTCATGCCAGTTGGAATGGCAATCATTAAAAAATCTGGAGACAACAGATGCTGGAGAGGATGTGGAGAAATAGGAACACTCTTACACAGTTGGTGGGAGTGTAAATTAGTTCAACCATTGTGGAAGACAGTGTGGCGATCTCTCAAGGATCTAGAAATAGAAATTCCATTTGACCCAGCAATCCCACTATTGGGTATATACTCAAAGAACTATAAATCGTCTACTATAAAGACACATGCACACGTATGTTCATTGCAGCCCTGTGTATAATAGCAAAGACCTGGAACCAACCCAAATGCCCATCAATGACAGACTGGACAAAGTAAATGTGGTACATATACACCATGGAATACTATGCAGCCATAAAAAACGAGTTCGTGTCCTTTGTAGGGACATGGATGAATCTGGAAACCATGATTCTCAGCAAACTGACCCAAGAACAGAAAGCCAAGCACCATATGTTCTCACTCATAGTTGAGTGTTGAACAACGAGAACACGTGGACTCAGGGAGAGGAGCATCACACACAGGGGACAGTTGCGGGGGGAGGGGGAGAGACAACAGGGAGTAGGGAGGGAGGGGAGGGTGGGGAAGGATAACACAGGGAGCAATGCCAGATATAGTATGCACCTAAAGTAAAATAAATTAAAAAAAAAAAAAGAAATTCCTATTCTGGCTAGGCACAGTGGCTCATGCCTGCAATCCCAGCACTTTGGGAGGCAGAGGTGGGCGGATCATGAGATCAGGAATTGGAGACCAGCCTGACCAACATGGTGAAACCCCATCTCTACTAAAAATACAAAAATTAACCAGGCATGGTGGCATGCCCCTGTAATCCCAGCTACTGGGGAAGCTGAGGCAGAAGAATCACTTGAATCCAGGAGGCGGAGGTTGCAGTGAGCCAAGATCAAGCCACTGCACTCCAGCCTGGGTGACAGAGGGAAACTCCATCTCAGTAAATAAATAAATAAATAAATAAATAAATACATAAATAAATAAATTAAATTCTTTATTCTGTGGGAGGCACTTGAGTGCCTTGCTACTCCCAGTGTGGCCCATCCTCCACTAGGACATTGTTAGAAATGCACAATCTTGTGTCCGCCCCAGACTGGCTGCATTTCTACAGGACAGGTGTTTTTGTGTACATTAAAATTTGAAATGCACTGCTCTAATTCCTAGGCCACTTGGCCGCTGCTATAAATTGGAACTGGAACTCCACCCATCTAGAAGAGATCACTCTTCCTTCCTTTTCTTAGCAAGGGGAGCAGGAACTAGAAGACAAAGAAACTTGCACGTTTTGGTTTAGGTCAGAGTTTCTCAGCCTTGATCACTCATTAACATCACTCAAAGACCAATTCAACCAGAAACTCTGATGGTGAGAATGAGGACTGGTAGACGTTAAAAGTTTCCTGTGTGATTGCACTGTGTGGCCAGATTTGCAAACCACTAATCTACGCCTTCAGCTGTAGGGGTAAAGGAGAAGGAATTTTAATGGAGAATTTCCTACAAGGCCATAGGACCAGATCTCTAGCTAAAATGGAAGAACATTTTTGCCTGAAGTCTTCTCTCTACATAGGTGTGATGATATCCACGATAGATGGCTGTGGAGGAAGTTCAAGACCAAGGCTGTCTCCCCCCCGGCCCCCCTCTTTTTTTTTTTTTTGAGACAGAGTTTCACTCTTGTTGCCCAGGCTGGAGTGCAATGGAACGATCTCCACTCACTGCAACCTCCACCTCCTGGGTTCAAGTGATTCTCCTGCCTCAGCCTCCCACGTAGCTGGGATTACAGGCATGTGCCACCACGCCCAGCTAATTTTGTATTTTTTTTTTTAGTAGAGATGGGGTTTCTCCATGTTGGTCAGGCTGGTCTCGAACTCCCGACCTCAGGTGATCTGCCCACCTCGGCCTCCCAAAGTGCTGGGATTACAGGCGTGAGCCACTGAGGACTGTTCCTCTTTAACTCTTTGAGAACTTCTTGTTCTGTGACTAGTCCAAATCTCCTTATCTTGTGTGAGATGAAAGCTCACAGAAGAAGAATATGGAGCCTTTAAAGGAAAGACCTCTGAGCAACAGGTGTCCCTGATATTTTTAGCATCTAGACAAATCTGAGGCCAAGATTTCCTGAGGGAAGGCAGGGCACAATCAGAATTCAGTATCAGAGAGCAGTGAGCCGCTGTGTGTCTTATTTCTGAATTTGTTTCAACATCAAGCTTCTTGTTTTGTGGATTAAAAAAAATGTGGCAAAGGACTTTAGGACCAATACAACAGGTATAAATTACTCTGTAAGTTTTGAGGTGGATAAGATGTCACATTTCTAAATTTGTCTAAATCATCTACACCCTAGCTTCGAGTCTCTGCTCACCAAGGTCCCTGAGAAGGCCAATAATAGCTCTTGACAGACTTGCTCTGCAGCGCCGGGGCTTCCACACATTATAATAAATGGAGAGAGGAGGCTGCGAGGCATCTGTCCCCCGCTGATCACACCGCTCTGCAACAAACACAGGGGTCAGGTGCTGTTCCTTCAATAAACATCCTTTCTGGTGTCTCTGCTCCTAGTGACCCCGGAAACATGCCTCCCAACACATCTTTCCCTCACTTGGATTAGCGCTGTGTCCCCAGGCCCCTCCCTTGGGCCCCTGGAGTCACAGAGCTTAGTGTTCATGCTCTCCCTAGGCACCCCCACACAACCTCTCCCAGGTCCTGCTGTCCTGGAGTGATGTCTCAGAGTAGACCGCAGCCTCCAACCCTGCTGCAGCCTGAAGCCTCTGCCCTCCCCTTACAGCATGGGATCCAGCTTCCTGGTAAAAGATCAGTCCTTCTCCTTTGCCCCTCGGAGCACAAAGGCCTCCGTTCTCTTTCCCACTAAATGCGCTGCGCAATATGATGGCCACAAGTGCCACGTGACTATTCTTGGAGCAGCTGACATGTATCTAGGTCAAATTGCAATGTGCTACAAGTGTAAGATCTACACCGTATTCTGGGGACTTGGTACAAAGGAAATGTAAAATATTTCAATAATAATTTTTATATCACTAACATGTTGAAATAATATTTTTAAACTATTGGGTCGAATAAACATTATGAAAATTAATTTCACCTGTTTTATTTTACTCTTTCAAGTACTTACTAGAAAATGTAAAGTTCACACGTGGTTTGCATTGTTTATTTTGGACAGCACTGCTCTCTGCCCAACGCCTTTCTCCTGACCTCTGAATGAAAAGCTAGGGGAAGAGTAGGGGAGCGTGTTCAGGGAAGCTCACTCCCATCCATCAGGCCTGAAGTGCAAGTGGGCCTGTCCCCTGTTCCTGCCCCACTCTTCCTGGAAAGCCTGGATCTCTGTACCTGGGCACCTTGCTGCCCTGGTCCATTGTGAGCATGTCAAGGAGGGAAACAGGATTACTACATTGAGCCAATGTCTTGGTCTTATCTATTCTTAATGTTCTCTCTGGTTTTACAGATGAGAGAGCCAAAGCCCAGAGAGGACAAGTGACTTACCCCAAGACATACAGATTGAATTACAAGAGGGTGGCACATCCACGGCTCTTGCCATCACACCACAGTATCACTGCAATCCCAATGGCAAAAGAAAGTGTCAGGCAGAGTCAGACAGGAAAGAAGGCCTGATGACAAGAGGTAACCACACAACCCTGGCTTTTGAGAATGCTACTGGGATGACTGGAGGTATTTGGGGCAAGTGATGTGAGTTTAACACCCTAGCCCCATTCTAATCTTGAATTCTTTGTCCTTCAATTATATTTTTCAGACTTTCAATATTTAAATCTTATTGCTATAAAAAATACTTTGGTGATGGTAGCATGGGTTTTTATTTATTTAAATCTATCTATCTCTATATATGGCTGAAAACTGCTTCAAATCCCTTGTGAAACAAGACAGAGTAAAACCAAACCAGTAGACACAAATTTCAATAATTTTTGTGGTGTCCCCTTTGGCATTGTCTCATGAGGTGCCCCAGAAAGAAGGCTGAGGAAGGAGTGTGGTCTCTCACACAGCACACAGCTGCACACAGCTGGGGAATGGTCTTCCGCAGGAGATAGATACCTATCTTTTAATAAAATACAGACCAGCCTGCAGGGGCAAGGCTGTGAGAGCCCTTGGTGGGCCTGCAGAGATGAGGAAAGACTCAGGATCAAGTTAAATTCCCTGCAAGCTCCCACTGCCACTTCGGTTTCTTCCCCCACTTTCTTTCTCCTTGGGGGATAACATTGCTTTTCTGTATCAGAAACTCTAGGAGAACAGGACTCTATTTCTTGGTGGAATTTCACCAAGACTTGAATCTACCTTTACCCTTGTTCTTATGTGCATCCAACAATAGAGATTTTGCAAACAGCCCAGGATGTCTTTTAAGACTGTAGTGGAGATCCATGGAAGCTCCCGCTTGCTCCTTCCTTCCTCACTACCACCACCGAACAGGACATGCAGGAGGCCATGGGCCCCCAGTCCCCTCTCATGCTCATTGGATTAGAGAACCCCATCATGGAACAGTCCACGATGTTTGATTAGAGACAGCTGGTTTTCACTGTATCAGCCCTTCACTAAGAATACATCTTTAGGGGAAATTTTCAGGACAATGGGTTGAATGGGTGTTCATGGAAGGCAGATAAATGATTTAGTGGGGGCTTAGTTATCTCATCTTTTAAAAGGCCACAGAGTCATGGTCATGATGGCCTTTTTTTGAGCATCTACTTTGTGGCAGGAATTGGGCCAAGCCATTGTCTTGCATGGCAGCTTTCTTTGTTGGAGGGTGTCACATGTGTCTTGCCTCACTCTGCTGAGACCAGATGTCAGCCAGCTGGGATAGATCCCTCACTGGACAGGACTGAGCAGTGTGTTTTGTGGAACAGCTGCCCTCTAGAGAAGCCAGGTCTGTGTCTTACATAATGGTTTTGTGTGTGTAAAATTTGCCAGGAGTTGATTTTGGAAGTCAGGGATGGAGAGGGGCAGGATTGCCACACACAAGAGTGAGAGAATAATTCAAAAATCTAAATGTGGGAAGGAAGCGGGTGAGAAGGGAGAAAATGGAGAAGTCAGCAAGAGCCCTGGCAGGGAGTGAAGTCTGCAGTGAACATCCCATGATGCCAAAATGGCCAAAGGATGTTTTAAAGAAAAAATGTTCTAATGTTCAATTTCAAATGGTTTGTTTCTCCATGATGTAAACCCATTCTCCATCTCCCTCAGGCTCCCCTCCAAATATTCAAAAAAGTGTCTGATCCTTATGCACTTGCAAATGCTTTCCGTGAGCTTTTATGCTGTCATTATCATCGTGTGGGAATTGAAGAAGGGTTTGAATTCCACATCTGGATCTAGATGAGGAAGAACCCTGTTTTAGCAGAAGCAGCACCTTAAAAGTAGATTTGGCTGCAATGATGTAACTGTCTCCCAGTTTTGAAAATAATATTGGTGGAAAGCTCTGGATCTTCACAGATCATGAAATACAGGTTTCAATCTTATCAAGATTTCAAGAGTCTGGAAGATTCCAACAGACATTTCTGTCTACATGTTATTAGTTAAGGCTTTCTTTTTCTCTCTTTCTTCATCTCTCCCTTACCCCATCTCTCTTTCTCTTCTTAAGCTTGTATACAGGAATCCACATGTAAGGCTACTGGTAGGTTGAGAAAGATTTTATAAAAACTTCCTCCAGGGAGTTTGCCCACCAAGAGGCATGGGAACGGGTGGCATAAGACAGGAATAGGTGGGGAACACACACTCTGTTCCTTTAATAAGACAAAGAGTGAGGCTGAGGCTGGACTTGGTGGCTCATGCCTATAATCCCAGCACTTTGGGAAGCCAAGGTGGGCAGATCACCTGATATCAGGAGTTTGAGACCAGACTGGCCAACATGGCAAAAGCTTTTATCTATAAAAATACAAAAATTAGCTGGGCTCAGTGGTTCATGTCTGTAGTCCCAGTTACTCTGGAGGCGGAGGCAGGAGAATCATTTGAACCCAGGAGGCGGAGGTTGCTGTGAGCTGAGATCACGCCACTGCATTCCTGCCTGGGTGGCAAAGCAAGACTCTGTTTCAAAAAAAACAAAAACAAAACAAACAAACAGAAAAGACAAAAGTGAGTTTTCTATTACGTACTCAATTTCGGGTAGGAAGCCCCTGTGGGAGATGTAGCAACAAGTTCGTATGTATGCGCAATGTACATATAGACTTTATCTCAATTTCACAAAAGTATTTTATTCAAACTTAAGTAGACCATGACCAGCAAAGTAGTTGATATTAGACTTCAGCTCAGGATTAGTTATATAAATCTTTCAACAATTTCATCTATCGCATCTCATGCCAGGAGTTATTCAGTATCTTTTACTATTCATATAAATTGTCTTTACCAATATGTTCCTTTGCATTCAGCCTTGTTAACTCCTGGGTTCCCATCGCATTTTGCTGTGTTCCAGCCTTAGAAATGCACTGTTATCTTTATGGCCGTGTTAGCATCTAATCTGGCCATATATATTTCAGGCTTTCCTGGCTGCGCTTGAGTGATCGGTGTGTCTACCAGAAGCTTCCTGATAAAATACTGCCTTCTCTGCCTTAGCAGACTTATAGTTTACTTTAAAAATAACTTGCTTGAAATTTAATAGGTGGTTTTAAAGCTACATCTGATTTAAGCCCCATAAGTTCTAGCTTTTAAGAACACTCTTGACATGCCAACCTGGGGCTTTCTGAATTGTGGAGTGGAAACACAGGCTTGCCATTGTATTGTGCATTGTGGCTGTGTCACTGTGAATATAAAAACAAAACCAAAAAAGCAAACCTGGGCTGTCCTATTAATAAGCTTGGTAACATCTGATAAACAGCCAGAGAGTGTCTAAAACTATGAACAAAATCTTTCAGTTTATAGATGAGGTGTTCAAGTGGTGCTCTCAGAAAGAGGGGAAAGAAAATACAAATCCTTTAAGATACAAGTTTATTATAGTCAGTGATTCTTAAAAATCAAAGAAATCACTGGATCAATAATATTTATTTTCTAACCACTGATAGAAAAGAACAACAAATGGGCTTCAGTTTCTCTGTCTTGGCAAATCGCAGTGTCCTTGTGGAGGGAAAGGAAAGGGGCTAGACAATCTTCAGCTTCACAAGCAAAGCCCTGAGCAAGAATCCTTCATGAACATTCTCTCCCGTGTTTCATAACAAGTCTGTGCCGAAGGCATCAGGATTTCCATTTTACAGATGAAGACACTACGGCTTAGGAGACACGGGTGGAGTACGTTGCAATCTACCTAAATCCCTGGATCCCAAGCCCATCCCCCCTGCTGTGTGACCACTCCCCTGGACTTGCCTGGTGTTTAGAGTTTAGTCTTTGTAGACTCCCATGGACATCCCTTGCAAACTCAGAAAACCCTGTCTCCAAGCCGTGCACACACATTCCTGAAAGTGTCTCATAATTTAGCCCTTTATCCTTCATAAGGACATGTCAAACTCCTGGTCTTAAGAAATAAAGCAAAACTAGCTTTCTGCTGGGTCATTATTGCAGAGCAGCATTTGTTTTCTGTTCATCGTTGGTTTACTAGAACTTCCTGGCTGTTCACAGAATTATTTCTGTCGTTCCTCTTCAAGATTTAACTTTGATTTCTCCCAGGGAGAAAAATCTTGCTTTTAAAAGTCACAGAAAAAAAATCTGTTCTGATATGTCCTTCGTTTAAAACTAGAGAAATAATTTGCAAAGCTCCTGTTGGAAAGACATGAATGCTTTCATGCTCTATTTGTGGTTCTGTAAATCACACTAAAATGATGGTAAAGGGATTTAAACAAGCATAAGACCATAGAGTCCAAGAGAATGAGAGAGGAGACTAAAACAGATGAGAGACGGCAGCACAGCTTAAAAAGCTGTACAGCAAGTTGACTATTGGTAATGAGTTATGTGGCTGAGAAAGCTGAGCCCTAAGTGCCCACTGGGATGAAGATAAGAAGGAAACAGATCCAAGTCAGAGAGCCCTGGAAGGCCTCAGGGACTCAAGGCATCAGGCAGCATCGAGGGGGAAAAAACGTGTGGAGCTGAAAGCAAGGCATATGGTTGAGTTTTTATGGAAGCAGTAAGAGCCTGGATCCTTTCCTCAAATAGGCAAATCTCCTGAATCACCTCTGCAGAAGATTGGAGGTTTACTCTCAGCAAAAATTAAAACAGATAAATTCCAGATTTGGGGACCTGAGACATAAAACAGGAACAGATAAAAGCTTCATCAGAAAAAAAAAAAAAAAAAACAGGGACTGATTGGGAGTTAACATACTGTATTGTGAAAATCTCACCATCCCTTTCCCAACTGTGTGAAGAATGCTAACAGGCCAGCTCATAGCCCTTGACAGAACATTAAAGAATTCTCTAGGTAGAAACTAGGAATTCCCTCTCTTCCCCCAAATCTGCAGATTTTGATAGTTGGGGGGGGATTGTACATAATGGCCAGGTCCAAGTCCTGTCACTGTATTGTGAAGTTCCCTACTTGGTAAGCCTGGCCCATATACAGAAGCCCCAAGTGGCTTTTCAATGGCCCATCATCAAATAAAAACAGATGGGTGAGGATGACATGACATTTGCAGAAAGCATACAATATGAAAGGCAGATGTCAAAATGAGCTGTCAACAAAAAGAAACGGAAAACAAACAGTGCAGCAAATAAAGAAATAAAAAAAGGCCCCAAATTAATAGTTACTTAGGAAGGTAAAACAAGATATTATACCTATGAAAGAATGTGATGGAATATTTTTTAAAATTTAAAAAGAACTTCTGAAAGTTAAAAATACGAGAGTAGAAATATTAAAAATCCAACAAAATAGTTGGAACTTAAAATTGAAGTGATCTCCCAGAAAGCAGAACAAAGAGACAAAGACGTATAAAAAAACATAAGCAAATTCCAACAACAGGGAACAGAGAAAAAGAGGAGGAATCTACGGAAATAAGGTAAGAAAATTTCCCAGATTTTAAAGGGCACACTGTGAAGATTTTTTAAATGACCTTTATTGAGTCATATTTGAATGAAATTTCAAAACTCTGGAGATAAACAAAGGAGACTGAAACCTCCCAAAGATGAAAGCAGTGTTCAGGCAGAACATTAGGGATCAGAATGACATTAGACTTCTCAATAGCAAAAGAGTAACTTTAAATTCGGAGGGGAAATGATTTCCATTCCAGAATTCCGTGTCTAGCAAATACTTATTCCAAGGTGGTGCTGGAATAAAAACATTTACAGGTGTGCAAGTTCTCAAAAGTCTTACTTCTCCTACTTCCTTTCTAAGTAGAAAGTGATTCACAACAAAAATGGTATAAGACAGGAAGTTGAGGGATGTGAAATTCTGAAAGGGTCAGTTAACACAGCAGAACAATGATGTAGTCTGGATATTTGTCCCTGCCCAGATTTGATGTTGAATGTAATCCCCGATGTTGGAGGTGGGGCCTGGTGGGAGGTGATTGCATGATGGCGGTGGATTTCTCATGAATAGGTTAGCACCACCCGCTCGGTGCTGTTCTCTCGATAGTGAGCTCTTGTGAGATCTGGTCATTTAAAAGTATGTGGCACCTGCCCCCCCCCTCCTCTTGCTCCTGCTCTGGCCCTGTGACATGCCTGCTCCTCCTTCACCTTCTGCTATAATTGTAAGCTTTCTGAGTCCTCCCTAGAAGCCAAGCAGATGCCAGCACAAGGCTTCCTGTAAAGCCTGCAGAAGCATGAGCCAATTAAATCTCTTTTATTTACACAGTATCCAGTCTCAGATATCTCTCTATAACAATGCAAGAATGGCCTAATACAAGCAGGGAGAGGATTCACAGGATGATGGAGAAGAGACATTCTGGGAGGACAGTTTTGCAGCCACCTTAGCCAGTTCCCAGTCTAGACTGGGACCAAAGGTCAGAGAACTGCAGAGGAGGGCCACCAACATAAATACAACTGACAGCTGTGTGGTATTCAAAGGGTATGAAAAAGCATTTGTGATGGGTGTATAGGAAATTGAGCAAATTAAATATGAGGTAACTATTAACTTGAAAAAGAATAAAAAGTTTCAGAAAGGAGAATTAAGAAGTTACAAATAGCATTTATACAGAATCAGTCAGATAAACACTAATACACAGTAGAACAAATGTCTTTCTATATATACATTAGAGAGATGGAGGGAGAGGAAGGTGTATGTGTAGTGTGTGTGTGTGTGTGTGTGTGTGTGTGTGTAAAGAGAATGAGAGCTGAATTTCTAGAAGGAAGGTAATGTCTAAACCTGCAAAATTAAGAAATAGGAGATAAGCATTAGGACAGGCTGCTGTTTGTCCTCCAATATCAGTTTCCGTCTGAAGATTTATCAAATGTGCATCCACAAAGACCTGGAGCTCAAAACTGGAGCAAAAGCTGCAGGGTCTTACCTATTGTGGCCTTAGATCATGAACATATCACAAAAGATTAAAAGAAATTTTGTGAATGTCTACACAGCTGAAGATCTGTGGATTAAGGGAGAAGGTGTCCCTTCTCCAGTGATGACTACAGTGTTGAGAAATCAACACTATGTATAGGGAATTCCGAGATACACTTTTGTTTGATATGCCAAAATGAGATAATGTGATCTTTCATGAATTTCAGTATTATGATGGAAATCAGACTCACTAACGAAAGTAATCACAGCACTCAGAGTGAGAGCTGTAATAAAATAAAAGAGGGAATACTGCAGAAGCAAAGAACAAGAACCCAGCTCATCCTTGGAGTCCAGGGATTTATATACAATACTTCAAGCCCAAGCTTAGAAAATGCCAGTCTTCAAATTCCAGGGACTACCATTATTACACCATGAAGTAATGGGGTGAAAATAAATAGCCTCAAGAGAAGTTCAGATAAATGAATGGGTGGTCATAATAGAGATGAGCATTTTGAGAAGAAATTGAAGATGTTTAGAGCATCCTTTATTGGGATGGATTCAGAAAAGTGAACCTCCTAGGTATGTGCTCTGTCTTTTAAGTTAGGCAGTCAAATGGAAGCCAGTGCCTCCAACCTTCCAACAAATTAGCCCTTGCTGCTACTATGAGTAGACAATATAGAATGTCACCCACCGTGTGCCCCAGAATCATAGACTTAGGATTGGAAGAGGCCTTAGGTGTTCCTTACAGACTGGGCAGGCTCCAATGAGTTAGTAGCTTCACTTTGGACTAATCTAATTATATTATTATATGTGTGCATGCATTAGTCTGTTCCCATGCTGCTATGAAGAAATAAATGAGACTGGGTAATTTATAAAGGAAAGAGGTTTAATTGATTCACAGTTCCACTTGACTGGGAAGGCCTCAGGAAACTTACAATCAGCATAAAAGGGGAGGGAAACACTTCCTTCTTCACATGGTGGCAGGAAGGAGAAATGCAGAGCGAAGTGGGGAAACCCCCTTATAAAACAAGCAGATCTCGTGAGAACTCACTCACTATCATGAGAACAGCATGGGAGAACTGCCCCTATAACCTAATCATCTCCCACAAGTTCCCTTCCATGATACCTGGGGATTACGGGAACTACAATTCAAATGATTGAATTTGGATGGGGGCACACTCAGACCATATCCGTGTGTATGTATGTATATATAATATATGATATTACACTACCTGTGTTACACTAAAATATAATATTACATACTACACTATAAGTCGTTCCTACTGGAACCTCTTATGGGCAGGAATGTTCTTATCATCTGGTTAATTAGTTCCAGATTGTCAAGCAGAAACATGAACTATAAAAATGGGTCTTTGGAAACCTCACTCTGACATTCTCAGCTCTCTTCTAGCCCAGACACGAGGAGTCTAGAAGTTTAGGAATGCCCCTCTGGAGAATAGATGTGTTAACGGGAAAGGCTTCAGTAATGAAAATAAAGCTGAAGATGAGTAAGCTATATCCTGTAAAATGTATTATCTAGATCCATATTACTTTTTGGGTGGATTTTGCTTTGTCATACCCTGACCTATAGTGATGTCTCCTTATAGGTTTCTGTTTAGTATCAGCTGTGCTAGGGTCATCAAGAAAAGTATTAAATGATTCTGATGAAACCTCTAACTTTGCCAGTAAGAAAAGTAAAGCATAGAAGGATTAAGTGTTTTTCACGGTCACCCAGAGCTGACAAGAACAAAGTCTTTCTCCCGCCTGTTCAATCATCAAATTATGAAGTTTCTTATAGTTGGAGAGAAATAGATCTTTTACTATGAAGCCCTACTGCCTCTGAAGCTATAGTCTGAGAACATTCTCCATCATAGCCAATTCATTCAGTCAGTGGTTGCCTTGGTTAATACTGTGGCCTATTTGATTGTCATAACATACATAAAATATTAAATCAACCAAAAAACCGCAGATCATCTATGTTTTAGTCTATCACACACGTGAATATAAAACTCAATCTTGTGACCATGAATATGAATAAAGAAAATTTCCCTTTGGAGTGGTATCCTAGCATCAGATGATGTCCATTTGCCTGGAACACCTCCAAAAGCACCTGCTGTTAAAATAGGGGTTAGCAAACTATGGCCCATGGACCAAACGCATTCCACTGCCTGTTTTTGTAAATAAATTTTATTGGAACACAACCACTCTCACCCATTCTTTTACATATGGCTCCTTTTACAAATGACAGAGTTGAGTCGTTATGACAGTACTAAAATATTCATTACCTGGCCTTTACAGAAGATGTTTGCCAACCCCTGTATTAGAGCATCCTTTCTTGTTACAAAGCCTGGGTGCCTCTAGTGGTGACTGATTTTAAATTGGCTACAGTCTCTTCAACGTTACCTCTGTGATTACGAAAACATAAAGGGGAAAAAAAAAGTCATCATGAACAGAAGTTTTCAAGTATGACTGGGCAGAATTAGCTGGAGAACATACAACAGAAATTACTGGACCCATTCCCAGAGATCATGATTCAGTAGGTCTGGAGTAGGGCCTGGGAAACTTACTTTGATACAGATGATTCTGGTGCACAGCCAGGAGTGAGAAACTTGAGGAAAGCACATGGAAGTTGGAAATGAAACAAACAGGAAGTGAATTCTGATTGAGTCTTGCTGTGTTAACTAGGGTGAATTGCTTCACTGCGCCTTAGTTACCTCATCTGTCAAGTGGAAATAATAGTTTTTCCTTCATAGGTCTATTCTGAGGACCAAAGAAGACAATGATTATAAAACGCCCAGCACTGTGTTTGCACAGAGTAGACAGTTAGTGGTCCCTTCTTTTCTCCACTGGAGAATTCAGTGCCTTGGAAAGCATACCAGTTTGATTTTCTTCATTTTGTCTTGTGTATTATGTTTCCATTTCTGTTTATGTTAATTTTGCTCTCATCAAACTGTTCCCCAATATATAAGTCCTTCTCCATGTATATTAAAGCTAGAGGTGTTTAAATTTTTTTATTTTTTTTACAAAGTTGTGTCTCTGGGAAGCACCCAGAGAACTGAATGGCTCCAAATGGCTTGTTAGCCATATGACTGCCAATGGTCTTAATTAATTCTGGAAAAGATAATTAAGGCCAAGTTTTAAAATACCTTTAGTGATTTTCTTAAGAAACCTTGATGTAAGATGATAGACTTTATACATTCAGAAGGCATTCCATTAGACAAATGGAGATGAAGTTTAATGAGAATCTCTTCCTTTAGAAGTGGAAAGACTTGGTGTTAGTTTTTCCTTCAATGTGTGGTAGAATTGAACAGTGAATCCATCAAGTTCTGGCTTTTTTTTGATGAGAGATCGTTTATTACACTTCAGTCCTGTTACTCATTATTAGTTTGTTGCAGTTTTCTATTTCTTCATGTTCTATCTCGGAGTTTGTATGTGGCCGGGAATTTATCCATTTCTTGTAGGTTTTCCAACTTGTTGGTATACTGTTGTTCCTGACGGTTTCTAATGATTCTTCATATTTAGTAGTCTCAGTTGTTAGTCTCCTTATTTGTTTCTAATTTTGTTTAGATCTGCTCCGTTTTTCTTAATCTACCTAATGGTTTGTCAATTTTACTTATCTTTTCAAAAAACCAACTTTAGTTTTGCTGATCTTCTGTATTTTTTGTCTCAATTTCATTTATTTTCACTCTGATCTTTATTCTTTCTTTTCCATTACTAATTTTGAGTTGATTTGTTCTTGCTTTTCTAGTTCCTTGATGTGTAACATTAGATTATTTAGTTGAAGTCTTTCTAATTTTTTGATATGAGTGTTTATTACTATAAACTTCCCTCTTAGTGCTGCTTTTGCTGTATCCCATAGATTTTAGGATGTTGCATTTCCATTTTTATTTGTTTCAGATATTTAAAGAATTTCTTT
The DNA here is from genome assembly GCA_036589455.1 of Ateles fusciceps. Lineage (NCBI taxonomy): Eukaryota > Metazoa > Chordata > Mammalia > Primates > Atelidae > Ateles > Ateles fusciceps. The sequence continues at coordinate 581,168 of JAZHEH010000051.1, forward strand.
CTTAATTTCTTTACTGACCCATTGATCACTGAGGAGCACGTTGTTTAATTTCCATGTGTTTGTATGTTTTCTGATGTTTATCTTGTTACTGATTTCTAGCTTTATTCCACTGTGGTCAGAAAAGAAATTGATACAATTTTTGGGATTTGTTGAGGCTTGTTTTGTGGCTTAAGATATGGTCTATTCTGGAGAATGTTCCACGTGCTGTTAAAAATCATGTGTACTGTTCAGTGGTTGGGTGATTTGTCCTGTAAATGTCAGTTGGGCCTATTTGGTCTAGTGTATAGTTTACCAACTATGTTTCTTTGTTGATTTTCTGTCTAGGTCTCTTTGCTTTGCCATCCAGACTGACTGAGAATAAGCTATCTGTGAGTATCAGACACTATCTACATTTTGCCCACCTGTCTTGCCCCCTCTGAGTTAACTGGCAGTCCAAGTAGACTTCCCAGCATGTTAACACCTTCCCACTTCAAGCAACAGATCATTCGTCTGCTCCACCTGAGACCTTTCTCAGCCCCTTAGGAGCTTGCTCTCCAGAAATCAGACACGACCTGGCAGTATGGGGTAGTGAATAATAACCCCAGTCCTCTGCCTGTAACGGGACAATGCTGTGGGGTGTTCTACAAGATTCCTCAAAGGGTCACCAGCAGGATTGAATCCCAGTTGCCCAATGTGTTTATCTACTCTTTACTGGCTTTTCTCCCTTCCCTGTCTCAGATTTCTCACCTCCTCACTTAGAATGTGTGGGATTATCTCCCAGGTAAGCTACTAGTTCCCAAGTCCTTGTCTCAAGGTATGCTCTTGTGAAAATCAAAACTAAGACCAGTTTGGACCCCAGGACATAACAGAGACCATGGTCTGGCTTTAAATAGGCAGCTTTAAATCTGCCTGTGCATTTCTAGCCTTAGCTTAAAGCTTTTTTGCAAGGGAAGCTTGATTATTAGGATCACAGCTGAGGCCCAAGATATAAGAAAAATAGCCTCTGAGCTCCAAGTTATGTCTATGCTGAATCTCTTGCACTTTTTTCACAGGTGAGCATCTTTAGGCCTCTCTTAGAACCTGCTGTTTTTTTTATTTGCATTGATGTAAAATAATTGTCTCACTCATTCCCAAATTTATAAATGTTAAAAGCAGCAAATTATAGAAAATTCAGAGGTTGCTATTAGTACTGTGGCAAATATAGTTGTTATTAGCCTGCTGGTAAACAAGCAGATATACATTGCTCACAGTAAAAAGCACAGTAGTTTAAGACCATTAAGTGAAGGGGTGTGTAATCCCACATACATACAGACTCCAGGGTTTTGTTCTATTTTAGCCTAGCACAATAATTGATTGTGATGGTTACTTTTATGTGTCAACTTGTCTGGGACATGGTGCCCAGATACTTGGTCAAACATTATTTTAAATGTTTCTCTGATATGTTTTTGAATTACATTTAAATCAGTAGATTTCAAGTAAAGCAGATTTCCCTCTATGATGTGAGTGGGTCTCACCTAATCAACTGAAGGCCTGAATAGAAAAAAACACTCAAAACTAATCTCTGAGCAACAGAGAATTCTGCAGCACATGGCCTTTGGTCTTGAGCTATATTGGCTAATTTTTTTCTGAGTCTTCAGCCTGCTGGCCCTCTCTGCAGATTTTGGACTTGCTAACCTCTGTAATTGTGGGAGCAAATTCTTTAAAATAAGTATCTCTCTGTATATATACATACACATTCTACTGATTCTGTTTCTCTGGAGAACCCTAATATGCTGACATTTATAATAATTTACCTCTTTGTTCAACACCTATTTACTGAGCACTTATTATGTGCCAAGTACCATTCTAGGAACTTGGAATGCATTGTTAAACAATACAGGGTCTTACAGATTAAGACCCTGCCCCTGGTGTGCTTTTATTCTGGTGGGGGGAAGATAAATGGTAAAAAGTAAACATGAAGCATTAAATTATGATCTAACATGCTAGAAGTCATAAGTGCTACAGAAAAGAAAAAAAAAGGAAGGTAGTGTGAGGAGACAGTGGGTCATTAGAGAAGGTTAAAATATAATCAATATATTGGGAAAGTAGATAGCTATGAAAGACTCACAAATGTGCAAATTGCTTTAAATTAATCTTTTAATTTTGAGTTAATGATAGATAAATGTGCAGTTGTAAGAAATAATATAAAGAGATCCTGTGTATCCTTTAGCCAGTTCCCCGCTGTGGCAACATCTTGCAAATCTATGCTAAAAATCACAACTGGGCTATTAACCCAGACGCAGTCAAGATACACAGCAGGTGCATCGCCACAGGTATTTCTCCTCCTGCCTTTTTACAACCACACACCCTTTCATTTCTTAGTTAACCATTTCATAATTTTGTCATTGTGAGGTGTTGTATAAAAGGAATCATATGGCGTGTAACCTTTCAGAATTGACTTTTTTCACTTGGCATAGATCCTTGACAATTCATTCATGTCATTGTGTATCAATAATTCATTCCTTTTTATTGCTGAGTAGTATTCATGGTATAGATATACCACAGTTTGTGTCATCATTCACCCATTGAAGGGCATCTGAGTTGTTTCCGGTTTGGGGCTGTTATGAATCAATTTGCTGTAATTGTCCATGTGTACGTTTTTATGTGAACATATATTTTTGTTACTTCATAATGAATGCCTAGTGGGTGCAGTTCTGGGTTCCTATGGTAGTTACATGTTTAGTTTTGTAAGAAACTGTCAAGCTCTTCCAGAGTAGCTGTGCCATTTAAAATTCCCATCAGCAATGTATGAGTCATTCAGTTTCACTGCTTCCTCACCAGCGTCTGGTATTGTAACTATTTTTCATTTCAGTCATTCTGGTGTTAGTGGTATCTCACTGTAGTTTTCATCTGTACTTGACTAATGGCTAATGACGTTCCACATCTTTTCATGTGCTTATTTGCCACCTGTATAGCCTCTGTAGTGAAGTGGTTCTTCATGTCCTTTGCCCATTTTCTAATTAGATTGTTTAGGTTTTTTTTTTTTTTTTTTAAACTTAAGAGTTTAGAGAAATATCTACGTATCTATATACTAATCCTTTACTAGATATGTAGTTTACAAATATTCTCTCCCAGTCTGTAGCTTGTTTTATCGTCCTTCTAACAGGATCTTTTGCAGAACAAAAGCTTTTACTTTTGATAGAGTTCAGTTTATCAGTTTTTCCTTTTATGGTTCATGCTTTTGCTGTCAAGTCTAAGACATCCTTGCCTAACCCTAGATCCTGAAGATTCTTATCCTCTGTTTTTTCCTATAAGTTTTGTGGCTTTATGCTTTACATTTAAGTTTGTAATTTTGAATTAATATTTGCATTAGATGTGAAGCTTAGGTCAAGTTTCATTGTTTTTCCTATGGATTCAATTGCTTCAACACCATTTATGAAAAGTCTCCATTTCTTTCATCGAATTGCTTTCATATAACTGTGTCGAAAATCAGATGGGGATATATTTGTGGACCTATTTCTGGATTTTTATTCTCTTCTATTGATCTATGTGTCTATCTCTGCACCAAGACCACACAATCTTAACTACTGTAGCTATATAATATGTCTTGAAATTAGGAGGACTGATTCCTTCCACTTTATTATTTTGTAAAATAGTTTTAGCTATTCTAGTTCCTTTGTTTTTCCATTTAAATTTTAGAATGAACCTAACTATGCCTACAAAAATTCTTGCTGGAGTTTTTATGGGAATTGCATTGAATATGTATATCAATTTGAAGAGAATTGATGTATTTATTGTGTTGCTTTTTCAAATAATGAGCTCAGCATGTCTCTCCATTTGTTTTGATCTGTAATTTATTTCATCAGTGTTTAGTGATTTTTAGCATACAAGCCCTGTGTATGTTTTGTTGGATTTAAAACTAAGCCTTTTTATTTTTGAATAGAAAATGGTATTGCTTTTTAATTTTCAGTGTCCATTGGGACAGTTTTAATTTCTTTATTTCCTTTCTCGTGTGTATGTCTTTATTTCCATTGTTGTTTGGTTTCACCTTATAGCACTGTCTAGAACTTCCATCCCTATGTTGAATAAGAGTGATGAAAGTGGACATCATTGCATTGTTGAATTGAAAGAGTGTGTGCCCCTTATTACTTTCAGGCGTGGGAAAAAGTTCCACTTCCCCACTCAGCCTCCATTGACACTCAATGCTGGGAAGGTCCTCATTACTGCTGATTAATGTGGAAGCTACAGATCTTCACTGAGCTTTCACTGATAACCTCCTTGGCTGGAAGAGGTAGGAATACCTTCTTACTTCTCCCTATATAACCCCCACTATCATCGTGCTGAAGAGGTGGAGGATCTCACTACCACTGGGTGATGTTGAAGATCCTAACTTTCCACTAAACCTCCTCTGACACCAACTTAGTGTGGAGTGGGAGGTGCGCCCAGTTACTTCCAAGTGGGGTGCCACTACTGCCCAGCAAAGATGGAGTTCCTATTTTTATATTCAGCCTCCTTTGATATCCCCCTGTCTCCTTATGGCAAAACTGGGGGAGCATCATTATATCTCAATTAGGATAGAAATCTAGGCTCTCTACTGGACCTTTCCAAACATGAGTGGGCCACAGAATTTTCTGCTGGGTTTGGCTGGAGATGAGCTGCTGTTTTCTGGAAGTTTTCTGACTTGGTTGACTTGTTGGGTTGCCTGTTCCCGGTTCTTTGTTGGAGGAAGCAGGCTTCTGTTGGGGTTTGCTTTGCATGTGCTTGCTCACATCTATGGGCTGCTGGCTTCCTTAGGAGCTATTTGGAATATATGAGGCAAGGAACTTGGGTCCTGAGTTCCCAAGCTGGCTGGCCTGTCTTCTTCTCTCTACTTTTTATAGCCTTCTCTTGTTTATTTTACATATAACATCCAAGGTTTTAAGTTGTACTTAGCCAAAAGAATAGGAAAAAGCACATTCACCTCATCTTCTCCGAAGTTGAAGTCCTTCATAAGTTTTTAAAATTTTCTGTAGCTAAAATGACTAAGTTTTCAGTTATCTAGAAAACTTTCCTATCCAAAGTGACTCATCAAGGACAACTGTAAAATTTTGTTTCACCACCTATGTTATTAAACTGTAAATTTTCCCCAGAGAATAACATTTACTTTGTTTGGTATTCAGTTATAAATATCAGATATTTAAGGCTGAGCCACCTATTTCTAATGACCACAGTGACTGTACCAAATAATGACATATACAACATAAGAAAGGCAGTCCTCCCGCTGAGGGATCTATGGAACCACATAGTCTGCAGAACTAGACAGAGTGTGAAAATCATTAAATCCTTCTGCACTGAGGGCTGGGTATCTGAGTTGGCAGAACAGGAGTTGAAGGTGCAGGTTTTGGCATTTTGGAATGGAGTTGGCCGGGCTCAAATTTCTACCCTGTGTTTATAAGCTGGGTGACTTTAGGCAACTTTTTTGATCTTATTTTGCCTCAGTTTCTATTATTTTAAAATGGAGATTATAATCATACTTATTTAAGGGGGTTTTGGTATGCATTAGATAATTAAATAAGTTAGTGTAATGAAACTCTTATAACAATTATTGGCAGATATAATTATTCAATGAATATTACCTACCATAGTGACTCATATAGTGTGATTTAGAGAGATTAGGAAGCCTGCTTTCCTCCTACTTTCCTGCCTATTTTTCATCATCTGCTGGTTTTCAACCACCGAGTAATTACTTAGGTGAAGGTATGGGCCTTATTAAATGAAAATGTCAAAAGGCCTAATGTATTATTATGAAGGCATCTATCCCTTGTGTTAGAGAGATATAGCTATTGCCTTAGCTGTTGATGGCAGAGACCCAAAATGACAGTGGCTTAAAGAAAGATGGATGCTGGTTTGCTCTCTTCTAAAAGTTCAGGCGATCTGGAAGTTTTGTTCTGCAAAGTTACGAGGGTCCAGGCAGCTACTGTCTCATTGCTCTGCCATCTCTAACACGTTGTCCTTGTCTACATGGTGCTAGATGGCTCATCATGTATCCATCGACCAAGCATCAGGATGGAGCAGAGACTAAGTGGGAAAGCATCCGCCTTCTTTTTAAGCACATGTCTCCGAAGAAGCCAGCATCACTCCCACTCATATCCCATTGCCAGATATAAGTCACCTGGCCACATTTAGCTGCAAGTGAGACTGGACATGGATTTCTTCACTGCAGTTGACTATAACACTATCTAAAAATGCAGTTAATATGGAAGGAGAGTTTGCCCCACATTTCAGGGTGGATTAGTGTATCTTCTACTGCCTATCTTAAAACCTGTGAAGAATCTTCCTGATTCAAGCCCTGTATCCTCACTCTGTCATCTTATTTGCCTCAGATATAAACAGTATAAATAGTACCTCCTTCCACTCTCATCAAAAGCCAGCATTACCAGGACAAAAGGGAGAAAAGCCAGTTGTCTCTGTTTTAGGGTAAAAGCTCACCTTGTCTGTCATTCTTGGCTAACAATACTCACGTGGGTTTTGTAAACCTAGGTTATGCTGGCTTTGTGATGTTGTAATAATAGCTAATAAATCTCTCTAAACCAGTGGTTTTCAACTGGGGTAATTTTGCTCCCCAGGGGACATTTGGCAATGTCTGTAGACATTTTTGGTTTTCTCAGTTGAGGGAAAGGGCTGTTTAGTGGGTAGAGGCCACGAATACAGCTAAATATCCTACAATACACAGAAGAGCACCAAGTTATAAAACATTATGTGGTCTAAACATATTAATAGTGTCATGGTAGATAAGTTCTGCTCCAAGCTTTAGTTTCTTTCCAGAAAACTGGGACGAAATAGCACCTGCTTCATAGGTTGTATGTGAGGAGGCACTGAACTAGCATTTGTAAAGGATTTAGCTGGGTGCCTGGCCCGTGGTGGGTTCCAGACAACCTCTGTCCCCCTTCTCCTTGTTTTATCTGACTTCTCTACACTCATCTTCCTGCAATCTCTATTATTGCTATTTTTAAATTTTAGATTCAGAAGGTACATGTGCAGGTTTGTTACCTGGGTATATTGGATGATGCTGATGTTTGGGCTTCTAACGATTCTGTCACTCAGGTAGTGAACACTGTACCAATTGGCAGTTTTTCAGCCCTTCTCCACTCCCTGCTCTCTCTCTTTGGAATCTCCAGTGCTTATTGTTCCCATCTTTGTGCCTATGTGTACCCAGAGTTTAGCTTCCACTTATAAGCGAGAACATGTGGTATTTGGTTTTGTTTCTGCATTACTTGGCTTAGTATAAATGGCCTCCAGCTGCACCCGTGTTGCTGCAAAGGACGTGATTTCATTCTTTTTATGGCTGCATAGTATTCCATGGGGTGTATTGGTACCACATTTTCTTTATCCAGTCACCACTTATGAACACCCAGGTTGATTTCATGTCTTTGCTATTGTTATAGTGCTGAGATGAACATGTGAGTGCATGTGTCTTTCAGAAGAACAATTTATTTTCCTTTGGTTAAGTACCCAGTAATGGAGATGCTGGGTTAAATGGTAGTTCTATTTTTATTTCTTTGAAAAATGTCCAAACTCCTTTCCATGGTGACTGAACTAATTTGCATTTTAACCAACAGTATATAACGTCTTCTTGCAATCTTTAATTCATAGTATGTATGTCTCCTGGGAAGGGGAAATGAGGGAAATTACATTTTACTGTGGAACTGGTGGATACCAGAATTTTAACATAAATTATTTTACACAAACATCTCCAAACCATGTGAAGTTAGGATGACTCTCCCCAACTTGCAAATGGGCCAATGAGGCTCAAGGAGATCTCCCCAACACCCCGTGAAAGCAGCGTTAATCATGGGCTGAGCAGGGATTGAACGTCATATGTGTTTTCCCCCAATATTTGTATTTAGGTTGTAAATTGGTCCTTCCCAGCCCTGTAACCTGGTAATTCTAAAAGGGTAAAGGGGTGCCAGGTATGGTGGCTCATGCCTATAGTCCCAGCACTTTGGGAGGCCAAAGCAGGTGGATCACCTGAGGTCAGGAGTTTGAGACCAGCCTGGCCAACATGGTGAAACCCTCCTAAAAATGCAAAAATTAGCTAGGTGGGTGGCAGGTGTCTGTAATCTCAGCTACTTGGGAGGCTGAGTCAGGAGAATCACTTGAACCTGGGAGGCAGAGGTTGCAGTGAGCTGGGGTCATGCCATTGCACTCCGGCCTGGGCAACAAGAGCAAAATTCCGTCTCAAAAATATAAAATAAAATAAAATAAAAAGGTAAAGAGAATTTGAAGCACCAGAATGCTCTGGGAAAAGTCAGGAGAGACTGTTGGAGGGAACAAGGACGCAGTCACACTTTTTCCTCAGGTTGGGCTTGCAAAGGCAGCATTTGCTTCAACCTGTTTAGAAGACTTGGCCACATTATCTTGTTCCCACAAAATGGTAGGCAATGTTATCCTCTTTTCAACCCAGTTGATAACCCAGAGGATAACACTGCCTACTATTTTGTGGGAATAAGATATATTATATTTATACTAATATAAACGCAGTTCCTAGGATTTCAAACCCAGTTGAATCCTAGCAACTGGGTTTACATTAGTATCATAAGGATGTTTTAAGAAATTACCACAAACTTTACTCACTTACAGTTCTGGATGCCAAAAGTCTGAATTCAAGGTGTCAGTAGGACCATGTTCCCTTTGGCAGCTCTAGAGAAGAATCCTTCTTTGCATTTTCTACTAGTTGATGATTGCTGGCAATTCTTGGCATCCCTTGGCTTGTGGCTGCAGCACTCTCATCTCTGCCTCTGTCTTTACTGGCTTTTTTCCCTGTGCATGTACATCTCTGCATCTCTGTATCTCTACATGGCCTTCTGATAAGGCCAGCAGTCATTGGATTTTTGCTGATTGTAATCCGGCATGGCTTCCTCTTAACTTGATTACATCTGCAAAGACTATTTGCAAATGAAGGCACATTCACTGGTGCTGAGAGTTAGCACATAAAAGTAGCTCTTGGAGATCGAGACCATCCTGGTCAACATGGTGAAACCCCGTCTCTACTAAAAATAAAAAAAATTAGCTGGGCGTGGTGGCGCGCGCCTGTAGTCCCAGCTACTTGGGAGGCTGAGGCAGGAGAATGCTTGAACCCGGGCAGCGGAGGTTGCAGTGAGCCAAGGTCGCGCCACTGCACTCCAGCCTGGCGCCTGGTGACTGAGTGAGACTCTGTCTTAAAAAAAAAAAAAAAAAAAGTAGCTCTTGGAGGTACACAATTCAACCCATGATGGGTCTAACTAAAGTTTTATCTTTGATGTAAAAGCTAAACCATGTTTTCTTAAAAACACTAGAAATTGCTAACCCAGTGGCAACTTTGGGTGTGCAAGAAAGCTCAAAGCAAACTCTCAGTTTCCTGGCAAGAGAGAAGGCCTCCACTATGTCACTCTGTGGAGACCCCTCCTTGATACTGACATTATTGCAATATGTGCAAAACACACAAAAAAATCACCTTAGAGTTTGGGGAAGATAAGGATGTTTAATGGCAGCAAAAAAAGTAAATTTTTTTGCCTCTGCGTATACTCTATCTTAATTTAAAAAAAAATATAGATTGGGGTAAGGGCTTTTTAGTTTTTACAGGTGATATGAAAGGAGAAAACCTGTATTGCTTCTGGTCTGTATATGTGCATTGGAACAGAAAGTCTTAATTATACCAATCAAGGCGACATCCTTTTCCACTGAACTATGTATTATATTTTCCCTTCAAGACAAAGATGAACATTTATGCAATTAAAATAGGCTGATTGAAAAATATCCATGTCAGGCATAAGCTCGGATTTATACTTTCGGGCTCAAATAACTGGGGGGACATTAAAAAAACTGCACAACTGAGCAAAAATGGTCCTTTTTCAGCACATAGTTTGAACAGGAAAGAAGAGTTTGCTTTCCCTGCATTCAGCAACCCAGCTCCCCCTCCTCATTAGTCCAGTGAAGAGCCGGGGCTGCTCCCTCAGGTCTTCATCAGCTTACTCAAACATGTTGTAAAATTGATCTGACAGCCCATGGAAGGGAGTTCAGAGGCAGGGAGGGAAGCACATGAGAGAGCCGAAATTCTGGAGACATGGAGCTCTGTATTTTCAAGACTATCGCCATGTTTGCCCAGTGTTAAAGGCTGTGACATTAGCAGGGCCCTCCGATCTATGGGCTACAAAATTGTTATGACAAGTTCCCTGTGTGTGTGTGTGTGTGTGTGAGTGTGTGTGTGTGTGTGTGTTGAGGGGTATCTTTTGAGTCCTGAGCTTAAGAATACTTATTTGTAGTAATAGGAAAGAAAGTTCTCTCTGATTGAAGGCTGAATCCTTTTGACATGAAGAACAGACAGCATTTGTTGATCATTTGCTAATTGTCAGATGCTTTCATTTTTTTTCTTTTAATCACCATGATAATCCTCGACGTTTGTATTATTATCCCATTTTACAGATTAGTACACAGAGACCAAGAAGGATATTTGACATATTTAACAATCAGGAAAACACAGGCAGAAACGATTTGAAAGTACTCTGGCCATAGGTCCTGGAGTTCCCTAGGAGCAAATTAGGTTTCCTGGGGCATGGGAAGGTGCACCAAGGAATCTTGGGGCAACAACTATTTATAATCACAAAAATATTTCAACTGCTACCAGAGCAAACCAGATAAATTGTCTCTGGGAGAAAAGTTTGCTTCCCCTAAGACAAGCAGTTAGTCACATGGTCTGACTTGGGGTTTGAACTAAGTTCATTTTACTGCAAAGATAATACTTTTTCCAATGTACCATACTCTTGTCTGCTCATTCTATCCTTTTTGTGAGGGCGGAGCCTGCAGATGTGTCTGGAAGAGGATCAGTGGCAGATATTATCAAGGGTAAATGATGTCAGAGACTTTCTTGTGAATATCTTTGTCAAGGTGATGGAGACAGTTTCCAGCATCCTTGAGAATGTGTGTCCTGTATCAGAAGGACTGGAGACTACTTAAAAGGGGAAAATGTTCAAATTCAAAGTTGAATAATAAAAATAAATATTGTCAATATCAATAATTTTCCCCAGAACTGCTCCTTCCTTTATGGTATGGAAAGTTTCAAGACTTATGACCTAGATGCTCTTCTAGGGAGAAGGTACATTTTCTGATGCAATACATGGAGAAAATACCAACATATTTTGTGGTTATGCTAAGCATATTTTGAAAACTTCTGTTAAGATTTTGGTTCAGTTTAGTGTAGGACTCATGCCTATAATCTCAGAACTTTGAGAGGCTAAGATGGGTGGATCACCTGAGGTCAGGAGTTTGAGACCAGCCTGGCTAACATGGTGAAACCCCATCTCTAATAAAAATACAAAAAATTAGCTGGGTGTGGTGATGGGCACCTGTAATCCCAGCTAGCTACTCAGGAGGCTGAGGCAAGAGAATCGCTTGAACCTGGGAGACGGAGGTTGCAGTGAGCCTAGGTGGCGCTAATGCACTGCAGCCTGGGCAACAAGCAAAACTCTTATCTCAAAAAAAAAAAATTTTTGGCTCCCCCCACAGACAAACAATAGAGTTTGAAATTTAGCCAATTAGTAGTATTCTATGGCTTTTTCTTTACAGACAGATTCAGGTCTTGTGAAAAACTATACTATCTGTACACATTCTGATATATACAGCAAAATGCTATCATTTTCTTTCAACTGGCAACCCCAAACTACAAATGAAAACATGTTGGTAGGAATTAAAGGAAATGCCCTCTCTAGCCAATTGAAACAAAGAGAGGTATGAAATCCTTTCTTTTCTTTTCAAGTAAGGGGGAAAAACAACATTCCTTTCTCCAAACACAAATAGAAATTTACTCACTAGCTTAGAAAAAACAGGCCAAGCATGGACACATTTTCCTCTCCAGGGATCAGCCTAGCTCTTATCTCTATTTAAAAACCTTTGAATCTGTGCTTCCTGCTGTTCTCGTACATTTTTAATTGCAGCTATCTCACTGTGCTGTTTTCCTCAGTGAGCTAGTACCACCTCTCCTTTCCTTCTTGCAGATTCAAACCTCTTCTGTGATAATCATAGAATTGTAGCATCAGAAGGCAATTCCCTAAGTGTGGTCTGCCCACATCCCTGGTGGTAAGCCAAATGATCGTAAGTGGTAAAGCGGCAATTACTTTTTAAAAATTTTGACAGTCATATATCTATTTCAATGTATATCAAATATAGAATTGGAACATCAAACTATGATTTCATAGATATTATTGTCTAGGACCATGCTAAGTTTCAAAAGTGAATCTATTAGACCAATTAAAATATATTAAGAAAGTAGCGGCATAGGTGATGTGTGAATATAACCAAGAGCATAAACCAGTGGGGAGAAAATCCTACCAAGGTCTGCAGTGGCATTCTCACACATGGACTACGTTCTCAGCAGGTAGGCAGCTACCTTCTGCTCATGAGGAGCGGAGGTAACTGCAGTAGCATAGTCTGAGTGAGGATTGAGCAGACCCAAACACAAGTTGGGAGAGGCTGGGCGTTAGAAGAGCAAATATCTCTTTTTAAGATTGTTCAGCCTGATAGTCTCTTCTCACTGTGAACTCAAGAGCCTGCTCCCTCTGCTTGCCCATGCAAAGCTCAAATCTGAGATCTCAACATTCCAATTTGAGGAACAGCCGTTTACCTTGGAGAAACTGAAGTGCATGCAAAAGCCTGAGAACCAGCTGGGTGGAGGCCTGTGCCAGGCCTTCCTGCACTAGGTGTGCCCGGGTCAGGGGAGAAGTCCATGGGACTGAGCTCAGGCAGGCCAGTGGTCACTGTATGTGGTACCAAGAAGGTAAAGGAACAAGAAAAGTTGTTGAACTAGCCATAAATTGGCTGTCTGCTCTGATATTCAGTGTTCTGCTTATGACTGTAACTTGGGTGTATCTTTATTATAAAAACAGCAAGTATTTCTCTCAAGGATTGGGTTTACACTGAATATTTGGTGTGTTAGTTTGTTCTCACACTGCTATAAAGAACTACGTGAGAGTGGGGAATTTATGAAGAAAAGAGGTTTAATTATCTCACAGCTCTGCAGGCTTAACAGGAAGCATGACTGGGGAGACCTCAGGAAACTTACAACCGTAGTGTGAGGTGAAGCGAAGCAAGCACCTCTTACCATGGCGGACAGGAGCGGGGGTCAGGGAAGTGCCACACTGTTTTAAACTATCAGATCTCATGAAAACTCACTCACTGTCACGAGACAGCATGGAAGAAATCCGCCCCCACGATCCAGTCACCTCCCACCAGCTCCCTCCCCCAGCATGGGGAATTACAATTCAACATGAGATATGGGTGGGGACACAGAGCCAAACTGTATTACTTAGTGTGTTAGTGAGCGTTCTCTAGAAAAACAGAACCAACAGGCTATGTATATCTATATATTTATTTATAAGTAAGAGATTATAAGATATTGGCTCACTCAATTACGAAGCCTGAGAAGTGCCACAATCTGCTTGTCTGCAAGCTGAAGACCCACAAGGCTGGCGGTGTAGTTTAATGGGCTGAGAGCCAGTGATACAGTTTCAAGTCCAAGCCCGAAGGCCTGAGAACCAGGAGCTCCAAGGACAGGAAGATATACTTGCTAGCTCACGCAGTCACACAGAGAACAAATTCAACCTTCTTCCACCTTTTAGTTCTATTTAGACCTTCAACAGATTGGATGATGCCCCCTCATGTTGTGGAGGGCCATCTGCTTTACTCAGTCTACAAATTCAAATCCTAATCTTTTCTGGAAATACCTTCACAGAAATATCGAAACTAATGTGTAATCAGATATCTGGCCATCCTGTGGCCCAGTCAAATGGACGAATACAATTAACCATCACACCTAGTATCCTCAACATTGTTCTACTTAAGACTGAATTTTTTAGACTTTGGAAATGTACTGTGGACTGTTGTGCTCATTTGAGGTTGTCCATAAAGTCAGCCTTTAGTACTAAATAAAAAACAGACAGATATGGAGAATTGATTGTTTAGGCAGATTATGGGGCCCAGAACATGACTGATATTAGAACCTCCCCTCCCCCAAGGTCATGACCTTGGGAAGAAGAGATAGAGAAGTGAACACTTATACCTATCTCAGTATTATCTCCTCCCTAAGTTCTTTCCTATAGTAACTGTACCTTACCCTTCTTTGTTCGTTCATCTTCTATATCACTTTATCTGGACAACTGTTAGGTTAGCACACTGCTAATTGTGTTTTTGTCTAATCCACTTTGGTAACACTTTAAATGCCCAGAGTGTAGAGGTCTCTTCATGATCATCTCTGCACTCTGCTCAGAGTCTAGCTCAGTGCTTTATGGAGAATGGTAACTCAGAAAAACAGAAATGGAACTGAAGGAGCAGGTAGAAGTGGGGGAGATGCAGCCATGCTCAGCAAGACAGGGTCATGTGGTCACAGAACTACCCAGGATACTCTGTACCTGGCCAGCGCCTAGATGACATTTGCTGGGCACTTGGCACTGACTGCTCTAGCTGAGTGGGGAGGGAAAAATCCCAAAGTATATTCAGCTGTTCTAGATTTAAGGTTTTCCTGGCTGTTTCATGGTCACAATTGAGCATGCTGGTTACTTGGGGTAAGTTAAATTACCTCCAAAGATATGTCGAATTGCACCTAATCCAGGTGTTGACATGTCCTTGCCTCTGAAACAGGATCATTGGTGGCAACAAATTTCACTTCTTTGGCTTTTGTAAAATCTTAAGGGTTTGTTCACATGGTTATAAACGGCTAAAGAAAACAGAGCAGCAGGTGCTAAGATATGTGTTGTTTGGTTGCCCAGACAGGCAGACAAGACCCTTAAATGTTGTAACCTTGGAACTCAGGATGAGGCAGAGTGGTGTCTGATGCCATGGCAAGCAGCAAAACAGGCTGGGGAAGCATCATCATTGCACCAACAGGCAGGGGTTCCAGTTCTACCTCTGCTGCTTAGTGCCTGTGTCACCTTGGACAAGGTTATGTGACTTCTCTGAGGTTCAGTGTTTTTCCTTTGGAAAATGGATTTAAAAACACTTGGCTCAGTGTTCAATAAATATTATTTATTTATTTTTTTATTTTAATGTGGGATCTCATTTAATCCTTACAAGTGCTCTATCAATATCCTCATTTTATAGATGAGGAAACCAAGGCAATGGAGGCTTGGAGAGTGTATTAGTCAGTGTTCTCTAGAGGGGCAAAAATAATAGGATAGACATATGTATATAAAGGGGAGTTTATTAAGGAGAATTGACTCACACAATCACAAGGTAAGGTCCCACAATAGGCCATCTGCAAGGTGAGGAGCAAGAAAGCAAGTCCAAGTCCCCAAATCTCAAAAGTAGGGAAGCCAACAGTCTGTGTTCTAAGGTTCCAAAGCAGAAGAACTTGGAGTCCAATGTTTGAGGGCAGGAAGCATCCAGCATGGGAGAAAGATGTAGGCCAGAAGACTAAACCCATCTAGTCTTTTCACTTTCTTCTGCCTGCTTTTATTTTGGCCTTGCTGGCTGCTGATTAGATGGTGCCCACCCAGATTGAGGGTGGGTCTGCCTTTCCTAGTTCACTGACTCAAATGTTAATCTCGTTTAGCAACACCCTCACAAACACACCCAAGAACAATACTTTGTATCCCTCAATCCAATCAAACTGACACTTAGTATTAACCATCACAGAGAGCATAAGCAAATTGCGCATGGCCTTAGAAGCAGAGATGAAGTTTGAATGTGTTACAAGACCAACAGGTTTGTATGTCCACCGTGCAGTAACATACTAATACATCAAGACAGCAAGGTTTGCATCAGAGAAAGAGTTTAATTATCACAGGATGGCTGAGTGAGATGAGAGGGATTCTTAAATTCAGCTCCTTGAGAAGTTCTGGGCTGGAGTTTTTAAGGGGATTGTGGAGAGTGAGGGACTGGGAAATTGAGGTCATTGACTCCTCGGATTAACGGGGGATGAAATCATTAGAATGTGGAAACAACACTCCTCAGTGAGTCAGCCTCTTCTCAGAACTTACACTGGCATGCAGGATCTGAGAGAACATCTCCATTAGAAAATTTAAGTTTCACAATGCCCAAGTTGTTGTCCATAGAGCAGTTAAGGGAAATTTCAATCTCGTAACACAGTCTGCATGATTCTGAGGCAACAGGCACCAACAACTGTGAGGAAGCAGGTCAGAGAGCCGGCTCCCCTCATGGTTAATGCTGAGTGTGCTGCAAGCTGGATTTATTTTTGTTTCTTTCCCTCCTTTCTTCTTGATTTTAATTTGTTTTTCTTCTCCTTTAATTGTATAAAGTTTATAGGGATGGTTACAAATCCATGTCTCCAGGCCAGTGACTGATCCCTCTAACCCACACTGATAACTTTATAACTATTAGTAATTTATATTCCACAACCAGCATAAACATGCTGGATGGGTTCACGTGAAGTTTTCAACTGTCCTTTTCTTTCAAAATGACTTGGAGACTTGCAAACTGAATACCAGTGTATGATGCGTCTCTGTCCTTTTTGGCAGCTTGGCATACTGCGTCGCAATCTAGTAACTACTCTCAAGGTTGTCCAGGAGCAAACAAATCTCCCTTTTTCCTCATGCCTTCAATGTCTTGCCTGAGAAGCAAGACGGCTGGAGTCTGAGAGATGATCTCCCAGGTTCACACACGTGTCTGAATGTTTGGTGTGTTAGTTTGTTTTCACACTGCTATAAAGAACTACGTGAGAGTGGGGGAATTTATGAAGAAAAGAGATTTAGTTATCTCACAGCTCTGCAGGCTTAACAGAAAGCATGGCTTGGGAGACCTCAGGAAACTTACAACCGTGGTGGAAGGTGAAGGGGAAGCAAGTACATCGTACCATGGAGGAACAGGAGAGGGGGGTCAGGGAAGTGCCACACTGTTTTAAACTATCAGACCTCATGAGAACTCACTCACTATCACGAGAACAGCATGGAAGAACTGCCTCCATGTCTGCCCCCGAAAAGCAGACATGGTCCACTGGAAAAGAAAAAAAAAAACCTATTTGGATAAATAAGAATAAGGGACAGTCACAGGAAAACAATCAGAGCTACTTAGATGAGGGAACCTGTCCTTATGTAGGTGGGGGAAGAAGAGGAAGTCAAGGGTGGACAGAGGAAATGGGAGAGATCTGTGTTCTTGGGGACTTTATTTAGAAAATTCTTCAAAATTCTCAGAAAGCTTAAATAGTTTTTGAAGAAATAGGAGTGAAATTATTTGGCTGGAAAGTGCAGACAGGAGACTGCTGGGTCTGTGTGCCTGTGTTTGTGAGTGTGTGAAAGTAGGTGGATAAAATTTACAAGCAGGAATGAGTCAGCCAGCCAGCTTCTGGTACCCTTGCTATAACTATCCAGAAGCATGAGTCCATTCTGGTTTTAGGACTCAGGAATATAAATGGAATTTGTATTGCCATCCAGGGGTGGGTGTGAGATCTGGTGAGAATATAATAGATTACTTGTGTTTATGGGTTCTGATAGGAGTAATTTAAGCTGTAAAAACAAGACATGAGTAAGTCTCATTTTCTGTGGTTCTTCCAGTTGCCCCTAGAGAGAAGTGATGACTGGGTACATTCAATCCAATAAATAAATAAACACATACACATTTTGCAATGATTGCTTTCTGCCGATATTAAATATACCTCCCAAGTTGGGAAAATGGCTTATATGTTTTACTGTACCTCCTGCTCTCTGTCTCTCCAGCCCCCTCTCTTCCTTCAAGGCTGAAGACTTCCATAGTCAGCTGACATTCTGCTTCCCACATTATAATAAAGGTATTCGCTCTCTAAATGACTCTAGTCTTGATTGTGCTAAATAGGGTTTCTGTGGTTTCAGATGAGGACCATTTTTTGCTGTTGTTTAAATGCTGATGGCCTCTCAGACATTGTAGAATCAGTGGGGTGCTGAGGAGTGAGGGAGAGGAAGTTTCTTTGCCAGTCTACAAAGAACTGGGGTAAGAAGCAATGAAAAGAACCCCTTGAGTTTCTAAAACCTCTCAACTGGAATGGAAGAGGAGGGGGTGTCCTTTGTAAATTATCCAAACACATTTCCATAAATGTTGAGGATTTGGACTAAAATAGAATCTTGGCTTCATTTTCCCTGCAAATGGCCAGGGAGAAGGAAGTACTCTCATTGGGTGCAGAAAAAGAAAAATATGGCACCCTGCCTAGAATGGAGATTTTACGTTTTACAGAAATGACTTAGGGAGGACATCCCGCAAGAAGCTGTTGATCAGTGAAATGTGTATTTGCTCAAAACACGCTTTCCCAGCTGAGCCCCACCCTCGTTCCAAATCTTCTTGGCTGTGTCCTGCACATTTGGCTCCCCCATAACCTTGTTTAGGACTGTTTCTGTTGAGGATCACACTGTGCAGAGTTTCAAAGTCATTCTGCTAATGTGAGTGCTTCTCCTGTTTTATGCATCAGAAGGCATTCAAAATCTGTCCACAGTTGAGAGCAACAGAAAACAAATAAACAAACAAAAAAACAGGTGTTTATAAAAGCTCACTTAGTATATGACAGAGCTATTCTAAGTACTTTACAAATATTAACTCATCTAATACTCACAACAAACACTTGGTGTACTTAGTATTGCACATTTAAAGAAGACTTAGGCGTAAACATGTTAGTTTGCCCAAGGTCACAAAGCTCACAAGTGATGGAGCCCGCATTTCATCACAAGCTGTCTGACAGCAGAGCTTATGCTTTTAAGCACAATACTATAATAAAAATAATACCTACTTTCTGGGGTTGTTCTGAAGATCAAATGAGATAAACAATAAAGATAAGCTGTAATTATCCGACATGGGAGAAACAGAAATATTTGAGCTGTGTTTCTATTAGATGCTTCTGATCGAAAAATCACAATTACTAGGGCCCACCCTCCCTCCCTCCCTTCCTTTCTTTCTTCCCTCCTTCCCCTCCTTCCCTCCTTCCCTCCCTCCCTCCCTCCCTTCCTTCCTTCCTTCCTTCCTTCCTTCCTTCCTTCCATTTCCATTTTTCATTGTCTGCCACAGGTGACTGGATACTTGATCTAACTTAGAAGAATTTTGAAATGTGGAAGGGAGGAAGGAAGGAACAAAGAAGGAAGAAAGGAAGGAACTGAGGGGAGGGAGGAAATGGCTCTGTTTCCTTTCCTCTTTCACTTCCCTTCCCTCACTTCTATGTCCTGAACTCAGACTTCCAAGCAGACTTCCCATCCATGAACCATTGTCACAGTCTGCTTTCAGAAGGACCCAGGCTGAGATTTTCTCTCTCTTCCTCCTACCCTTCCTTTTTTCCTTTTTCCTTAGCCTTTTCCTTTTTTTCAAAGTGATATTAATTTATTTTCTTTGATTAAGGGGTATTTTGATCTTATTAGAGTCATCTTACTGGAAGATCTACTTCAAATACAGCAGATTTGGGCAGGTAAACTGTCAGCATCAGCATTGCTTACCACTCTAGCCCAGTGCCCAACCCAGTTCTGGCACATGACTAGTGTTCAGTAAATGTCTATCCAAAAATTTTGGAAAGTGTGGGTTAATCATCATTGCCCAATCTACCAAAAACACAAGCATGAAACATATTTTTACATAGCAAAGTTGGAAAGTTATATTTTCTTTTTTCTTGTCTTTCCCAGCAAAATCATTAACTTAGGTCTGCTATTTTCTGTATTTCACTTCACATGTGGAATTTCAATAGTTCAAAAAGACAGGAAGGGTGGAGAAACACTATATATACACTTAAATACACATACACACACATATATATACACACTCATATATATGTGAGAGTGTGAAAGTAGATGGGTAATATCACTCTGAAAAAAAGGAAAGGCTCAGGAAGAAAGGAAGGAAGGGTAGGAATAAAAGAGAGAGAATTTTAGCCCAGGTTCTTCTGAAAGCAGACTGTGAAAATGGTTGGTGGATGGGAAGTTTATTTGGAAGTGGGAGTTCAGGACATAGCAGTGAAGGAAGGGAAAGTAAAACAGGAAAGAACCTGGGCTAAAATTCTCTCTTTTGTTCCTACCCTTTCTTCCTACCTGAGCCTTTCCTTTTACACACACACACACACACATACACACACACACACACTTATATATGTTGTTTTGTTTTTCCACCCTTTTCTGTCTTCTTGAACTATTGAAATTATAGGAAAAAGCTTCTGGCATGCCAAAATTGAGATATATTTGTGCCGTTCAAGTTACGATTTTGAGGATCACTGGTCCACTGATGCCTCTATCTCTTTAAATTCTTGATTCAAACCAACTACCTAGAATGAACCTTTTTCAAGATAGACTGCTACCCAGTGGATGAGGAGATGGTAAGTCATAAGTAGGTACAGCTGGCATGGTCTGACAAGCATGTACTGTAAAATGAAATCATCGCACCAGAAGATTAGCGGTGATAAAGAAAGTAAAAGATGGAAATTTGAGCAGAAAATCAAAGCAATTCATTGGAGAATTAAAGGCAAGACTAAAAGTCTGGAATAAAGGGGTAATTGTGCTTCATTTTATGGCAGTGGTTTGTGGTTGTATTGATTCATTGACTAATTTGTCATTTGTTGACTACCTGCTGTGTGACAGATGCCCTACCAAAAACATCTGTGTGTGTTATCTTGATGAGCTGTAATTGAGAGCTGTAGTCTTGATTCCTTAAGTGTATAGTGTGGTCTTATTTCTTATTTATTTTTAATTTTTTTCATCTCCAACATAAGCAAGTAGTGATTATAAGGCATCCCTGTAAACCTTTTAAGCTGCTTTTCTTTGTTTAAGGATGTTCCTATGTTATGAGTTTGCTTCTTTCCAAGGTGAATGCCAGAAACTCACTTTCCAACTTTCCTTGCTCTGGGTCAGACACAATGGTGTGAGATTTCCACATAGAAGCTAGTGTAATGGATATCCAGGTGCTGGGCAGTGACAGGCATGTTGCTTTGCAGAGGTAGCAGTGGTGGCAGAGGTTCTAGTGGTGCCCCCCCAGCATCAAAGGAACAATCCGTGTTATCTCTGCCCAGACGTACCAGTGATTGTGCCACTCCTGGAGCAGTCCTTTGCTGTAATTTGGAAGTTGTTCCTGAATTGTGGCCTTCAGTCTTACTTCAGTCTTTCCTTAAATTCCTAGAGCTTTTGTGATTAAACCAGTTGAAATTTATCTCATAACTGATTCAATGTCACGCTCACATTTTGAATTTCAAAATGATAGCAGGAGAACTATTTGAAATGTCTTCCTTCCACATCAAACACCTGTGAATGATAGACATTTTTAAAAAATACAATAAAAAATTTTAGAAATAATAAAGAAATAAGAAACAGTAGCTCTTAAAAATGAGAGAAAGCAGGCCAGACATGGTGGCTCACACCTATATCCCAGCACTTTGGGAGGCCGAGGTGGGCAGATCACCCGAGGTCAGGAATTTGAGACCAGCCTGGCCAACATGGCAAAACCCCGTCTCTACTAAAAATACAAAAGCTAGCTGGGCATGGTGGCAAGCGCCTGTAATTCCAACTACTTGGGAGGCTGAGGCAGGACAATCACTTGAACCTGGGAAGAGGAGGTTGCAGTGAGCCAATATCATGCTATTGCACTCCAGCCTGGGCGACAAGAGTGAAACTCCATCTCAAAAAAAAAAAAAAAAAAGAAAACAAAAGAAAAAAAAGAAAAAAAAAGATTTCCTGGACCATAAGCTGCAGACAATTCCTAGAAGAAGGGAAGGCTGTGGGTCAGTCAGCTACTGCTGTGTAACAAACCTTAAAAATATCAGTGGCATATAGCATACACATTTATTTCTTATTCATGAGTCTGGAGTGATATGTGTCACACTAATGTTGAGTTTTACCAGTGAATTAATGGTCATCTCGGTAGTGACACCTGCTGATCAGGAAGTAACACTCTATTAGTGGCTTTCCATTATGCTCCAGATTAACCCCCAAATCTGTAACATTGTCTACAGGGCTCTGGGTGCACTCCCAGCCTCATCTTTCACTACTTCCAGCCTGGCTTATTCTATGCCAATTACACTGCCTTCATTTAGCCCCTGAAATCAACTGGAATATTTCTAGGCTTGGAAACTTTGCACAAGCTGTTCCTTCTATTCAGAGCATGAACATCACTCTTCTTCAATTTGCTTGGCAAATTCCTGTCTCTGAGAAATCAGTTTAACCTCATCTTACCTATACCTCCCCTGTCTTTCCAAGCTAGAATAGTTTTCCTTAATTATCTATTGTCATGATGACACCTGTTACTTTCCATTTGTGTCACTTAGTCACAATATAGTTTTCTATTCTATGCCATACTTTGTTTAATGTCTGTTTCGCCAGTGTGGCTAGAAGATACTTGAAGGTTGGAATCATGATATTTTTGTTCAGTGTTGTATTATGACTTATTGATCCAGTGTTGGATTTTTGGTGGGCTTTCAAGAAATATGAATGAATTCCTGTTTAAATAAACAAATATGTCAGGGTACATGCAACCGAATTGTGAATATATACCAGCGGATTTTGTGAAAGTAACTTTTGTGGTTGATTAAAACATGCACTGTTATGAAAGTAAGAGATGTAGGGAATTTACTAGTGTTTGGTTTCACAAAAATACTGAAAGTTAGTTTATCCATTATCCTAAGTTTGGCTCTTAGGTAATCAACATGTGTCACATTAAGTCGAGCTTTACCAATGAACTAATGGTCACTCAATAGTAACACCTGCTTTTCAGGAAGGACACTCTTCCTTCTCCTCATTAACTATAATATTTTTATTGTTCTCTTCACAGCTTCTGTCAAAACTTGGGGTAGACAAGGACCTGATATGCAATGGACTGAATGTTTGTGTTTCCCCAAAATACATATGTTGAAATCCTAACCTCTAAAGTGATGGTATTAGGAAGTGGGGACTTTGGGAGGAGATTAGGTCCTGAAGGGAGAGCCCTCATAAATGGAATTAGTGCTCGTATAAAGAGACTCCTTCTACCACATGAGGTTATAATGAGAAGAAGCTGGCTGTGAGGAAGAGCGCTCTCACCAGACACCGAATCTGCTGGAGACTTCCCATTCTCCAGAAGTATGAAGAATAAATTTCTGTTATTTGTAAGCCACCCAGTCTATAGTATTCTGTTCCAGCAATCCTAATGGGCCAAGATGTTTTTACAACTTGTACATGTTGTTTTACAATCTTGTACAAGAAGTTTTTAGTTGCCTATCTAACATCTTATGCTCTTTCTTATTAATTGGAACCAATTTTGTTCAGACCTATCAACTTCAAGGCCAAGCCCTAGTCCTAGGTGTGATTCTTGATTAATTTCAACCAATTATGACAACTGTGAATGGATTTTCATTAAAGAAAATTGAGAACTCCAGAAAAATAGAAAACATACTGATGTTTCACAATGCAAATGCAACCACTTTCCATACTTCCTTGAAATTCCTTCCAGTCTTTTTTCTATGCACCAGTGAATTGTTTTAGCACATAGTATTCATAATCTCAGATGCTATTGTATCCTACCTATTTACATATAATACATTGTAATTCTTTTTCTAAGTCTAATTCATTCAAGTTGATTTTTATTGGCCACATATTTCATTAAGAAATTATTTCTCAACTAACATAAAGATGTTACTGTTTGTATTAGTTTCCTAGAGCTGTGGTAACCAATTACCATAAACTGGGTGGCTTAAAACAACAGAAATTTATTCTCTCACATTTCCGGAGGCTGAAAGTCCAAAGTCAAGATGCTAGCCGACCATACTGTCTGTGAAGGCTCTAGGGGAGAAGTTTATCCAGGCCTCTCTCCTGGATTCTGGTGTTGCAGGCAATCCCTTGCCATGTGGATGCATTGCTTCAATCTGTGTCTCCATCCTCATGTGGCCTATCCTTGTGTGACTCTGTGTGTCTTCTGTTTTTCTTATGAAGACACTGGTCATATTGGATTAGGGTGAATCTTAACTTGACCACATCTGTAAAGACCCAATTTCCAAATAAGATACTGTTCCAAGGTGCTGGGAATTAGGACTTCAACATACCGTTTTGGAGGATATCATTCAATTCATTATATCGTTCATCTGAAGTTGAAGAATTATTATAATTTTTCTATTATATGTACCACATCATTTAACATCTTATTTTAGTGTTTTCTACATCTAGAATTATTTACTTAGATTTCCCAGAGAGGAATTCCTGGGTAAAAGTATGAAAACAAGCATTTTAAAGTTCTTCTGCAAATTGCTAAGCTCCTTTCCAAAGCTACCAATTGCTGATTGCCATTAGCAATATACAAGGGTATCTCTTTGTTTGGCTTTTTTAGTTTAAAAAAATACACACACAGAAAATGATTGATCAGGAAGAAATAGTATCTCATAATATGCATTGAGATCAAACATTTCCCCATATTTGATTTGCTAACTGCATTTCCCTTTTTGGTGAATTTTCTGTTGCTTTGCTGACTTATCTATAGGAGTCTTCATGCTTTTCTTATCTGTTTTTCAAATTTGCTGAATTATTTTTCCTAGTCTGCTGGTTATCATCTTTTAATTTTTATCCCGTGAAAATTCTAGTTGGCATGTACTTGCCTGCAAGAGTGATTTTGAAAATGTAAGCAAGTATGGTGCTAACAGAAAACCATCAGAATGTGTGCTGTTCGTGAACTGTACTAGGATCTATCTGCCCATCTTTTGTTTTTAAATTATTTTATTATTCTTGAAAACAGAAAGTCTTTCTTCCTCCAAAAGAAGGGAATTAAATTGAATATTCTTTTAATTTTTATTTATATACATTATATTTTAATTAATCAGGAATATCTTTTGGTATGTAGAATAAGGTAATTATTTAAATATATTGTGTTTCAAATTGTTAGCTGACTGATTCAACCTCATTTATTAAATACTCAAGCTTTTCTGGGAATTGATGTGATGAGTTCTTTATTACATATTGGAATATGATAGACAACAGGATCATTTTTCTGGGCTACTGTCCCTGGTTTTTGCACATATGTCACATTATTTAAATCTTTATAGCTTTATAAAATACAGTGTACTTCTGCTTTAAAAATTTCTTCAATATTCTGTTTCTTTTTATAGGTGAATCTTAGAATCATTGTGTCGAAGTCAGGTTGGAATTTTTGTTAAAATTGTAGCAAGCCACACATTAATTTAAGAAGAATTTCTACTTTAGCAATTCCCAGCCTCACCATATGGTATCTCTCTCTCCTTCTATGCAAGACTTCTTTTATATCTCCTTGTAAAGTCTTTCAGCTTTCTATGTAGGTCACATAGTTTTCATTAGAATTGTTTCATGATATATTATCATTTTTGTTGTTGCTGGAAATAGAAATTTCTAAATTATTTTATACATTATTTTTCATACTCTTTATTTATTTATCTTGCATTCAAATTGCTAAGTTACATTAAATTTTGACGGTTTATACCTCATGCCTTTGGAGCTTTTAGACCAATAAGTACATGATCTATAAGGAATAATATTTTCTATTTTAAATATTTTTGGTCAGAATTTCTCAATGTAAAATATGATGATAAAAATTTGCTTTTTTGGCTCTTGCTTTTGATATGAAGTGACTGCCAACTATCAGTGTGAAATACATTTTCTCTTTCTGGTAAGTAGCTCTTCTTATATTCCTACTTGAATTTTAAAAATAGATTGGTCATAAATTGTGTAAAGTGCCTTTGCACCATTTTATCAAATGATATAATTTTTGTTGGCTTTGACCTATTGCTGTGATATGTGATAATAATAGCCTTTTATTTGCAAACCATTATTAAAATCCTACATTATATCCTGTATAATCCTGGTCCTGGAAGACTTAAAAAATATATAGTTGAATTACACTTAATATTTCACTTTATTAATTATTAATAATGGGTTTTTAAATCATTAATTGCTAATAAAGCAGCAACAATAATTTGTTTTTGTCACATAGACCTTACCTCCTAAAAAGAAAATACTTTTACAACCTAGAGACTTGGTCTAGTACCAGAACCTGGGGCTACTCCAAGATAAAGATACCGTTCATTTACGTATTCATCCGTTTGGGCATTGTTTATCTCTCCACTGTAAATTCCCAAACATTTTCTGAGCAGCCCCTGTGCCCGGCAGAGGCAGATTTTCCAAGGTCAATCCCTGTGGTCAAGAATACTTGAGTTTATATCCTGACTCTGTATTTATTTACTAGCTACGTGAACTTGTGCAAGTTTTCTAACTCTGAAAAGTCTCAAGTTTTCTCACAGGCAAAATAGGCATAATAAGTAGCATCTGCTTGATGGTGCATATGCAAAAAGTGGCTATGAAGCTCTTAACCATGTCTACACCCCGATACTCAATCCCTGTTATTATGATGTCATTACTACATCCCAGGATACAAACATGGATAGGTCTGTGCCCTGTGCTGGACAGCAGGGGTTATGTAGTAACTGCAAATCATTCAGTCCTTCTCAGGCCTCTGCCAAAGGTTTGAGGGTTTTCCCAACTTGTATATTACTCAGGATCCCTGGGATTCAAGCCCATTTCCCTTCCTCATCCTGAAATCCACACATACACTCCCCCATCACCCAATCTTTATGATTACTCCTATATAAGGGAAAAGAACTGCTGGATAAGAACAAGTACAGCTTGACCCTTATAGGAAAAACACAAGCCACATAACCAAGTCACCTGTGCAATGATAGCTGATGAATTCTTGGTGGGGTAAGATGAGTTGAATATACTTATGGTGGGTTTCTGTTAAAGCTAGCATCAGGTCATATCCTTGAGAACTCTCACTTCCAAGGGTGGTGTGTCTTTGCTTTGTCAGCATGAATCAGTAGCCTCAGCTGCAGAAAATATTCGAACATGCAGATGGCTTGTCTTCCCCAGCGCTGTTCTGATCTCCCCCGGGCACACGCTAAGCTTCAGAGGTCTTGGCCTTGATCGCCTTTTAACAAGTGGCCTCTGCATTGAACATGCTCCATCTGCATCATCAAGGTTGGCCGCCTCTTACTGTTCTGGTGAGTGTGATGATTTATTTTATTTTGCAAAAATGATTTATTTTCTTGATCTCACCTCCTTTGAAGAAACTTAGCTAAGTTGTCTTGTCCCTTCACCCTCTGCCCTGGACCCTTTACAATAAGTCACATTTCAGGACACCGTCCCTCCTTCCCATGGGTAAATGGGCTTTCTGCAAAGGAGGCCTGTTTGGACCTTTTGGGCTGCTGAATTGTGTCAGCCTGAGAGACAAGAAGTTTGTTATATTTATTGTGTCAGCTGCAGACATAATTCACGAAAGCATCCCAGACACAGGATGTCACCAAGTGATGCTTCAATTTACAATCTCCCAAAGCTCCTGTTGGCAAACAGTGCTGGGTGAAAGCCAGGAGGTTTTCAAAGGCCATGGGCCTTCTTTTCCCACCCCTTGGTTCCCCTTTACTTTCCCTCCTCCATCTTTCCCTTTTTATATGGGTCATGCTGTGTGTCCCTAAGATTTTTAAGGCCAATTAGCAGGTTACAGACTGTCAAGGCATATTGACTTGTGAGATCACAGTATTTACTGTGACCATAATTTCTCATAATATTGAAGCTTATACTTGCTCTTTCCATGGCTTTGTTCAAAGCCTGGCGGGGGAGAAGGACGTTTAGATACAGTAATCAGAATTCTTGAGCTGAACCATTTTTTAATTACAGCTTCAATAGGGGAGCTGTGCAGTTTGGGAAAGGCATCCAGCTGGGAGTTAGCATCTCTTTGATCACAAGGCTGAACAATTCGCTTTGATCACAGAGACAACAGTTGGCAAAAGAGCCTGTACTCTTTCTGAAATTTGCAGGTAAACAGAGGGATCACTTGAACCGATGGTGGAATGAGCAATTCAGATCCAAGACAATGGTCTTCTTTGAACTGGATTTAGAGGCCTATTGATTAACATAGCAAAGGGGATTGATGGGTGAAAAAAGGTGGCTTTAGTCCCTAGACAGGTGCATCAAGAGGTCACTGGCTAGGTACTCTGTGGTTGGGCTCCTAGGTTTGGAATGAATCTCTATTTGGGGCCTGCATGTTGTTCAGGTAAATCTGTATAAAAATGAACATTGCAGGTAACTTCAGAGGGAAAATCTTGTTCAAAAGAAGGTGGTTAGAATAATAGGAAGTTTGCAGGCTTTGGAGTCAGGGACCCCGAGAGAAGATCCTTACCTCTCCTTTTTTTTTTTTTTTTTTTTTTTATGTGCAGGATGAGGATCTAGATGCTTAAACCCTTCTGTGCCTAAAGTTCTTTATCTGTACAAATTGGACATACTTAGGTTGGTGTAGAAGTCCTTGCCCTTCAAGGGTTATTTTAATACTTCAAGGGTTATTTTAAAGGCTTAATGATGTGCATTTTGAGAAAAAAGCCCTGCTAGGTGCCAGACAGTTTGGGAAAGAAAAAAATACCAAGGTGTCCTAAAACTACTGAAAAATTGTCCTGCCTATGCTACTGAGTGGAAACTATACTTGATTTTCCTGAGCAAATTGTCTTAAAGTGGTATTTGAATTATATTCTAATGGGATTTGTTTGAACATTTTATAGATAAGAAGTTCCATTTGATTAAATTATACTGCCTGAGCTTTGGGGGTTGTAGGGGTACTGCCACATGCCACATGGGGGAACCATATAACCACAGTTGCTGAGTTTTAGGAATATTAGTTGGGCAGGGATTATTTAGCATTGAGTTGTGAATGTGAAGTGTGTGATTTGGTTGGTTCCTCTCGTGTTACCCCATAACACTGGTCACTTGCCATCTGGTTGTGACATACAGCTAAATCACCAAGATCTGACAGCCACTGTAAAAAACATTGGCCCTGAATAAATAAGCCAGTCACTTTGAACAGAAAACAAAAGGCCCAGGGTTGTCTATACCTAAGACTTGGCCCGTAAGGAGGAAACACACCAACTGCAGAAGGGTTGCATCAGACTTTCTTTCCCATTCCTCTCCTATAGCTGCCTGCAGCTCTGCTATTGGCTACTTGCATTTCTGTGTCACGGCTAAAGAGCTCTTTTATGGGGGAGCAAGTGGGATTGAGGAAGGGAGGGAAAGGTGGTTCTGTGTGGAGGGTCCACCTGAAAATTCCTGCTTCGTCTAAATCAAGGAATGCCAGGAAAGTGAGGTGCGGGACCCTCAGCCATTAAAAATGCCAGGTCAGCAACACTATTTTACCCCTTTTAATGAGCCGTTGTTGAACACCTCCTACATTGTTTTGCTCCGGCTTCCACGACAAAGTTCCACACGGGGTGGCTTAAACAACACAAATGTATTTGCTCACAGTTCTGGAGACTAGAAATTCAAAATCAAGGTGTCAGCAGGCTTGGTTTCTTCTTTTTTTTTGAGATGGAGTCTCACTCTGTCACCCAGGCTGGAGTGCAGCGCTGTGATCTTGGCCCACTCCCACCTCCACCTCCCAGGTTCAAGCGATTCTCCTGCCTCAGCCTCCCGAGTAGCTGGAATTACAAGTGACCGCCCCCATGCTCAGCTAAATTTTGTATTTTTAGTGGAGACGAAGTTTCACCATGTTGGCCAGGCCAGTCTCTAACTCCTGACCTCAGGTGATCTGCCCGACTAGGCCTGCCAAAGTGCTGGGATTACAGGTGTGAACCACGGCTCCCAGTCCCTACAGCAGGATTGTTAAAGTGTGGTCACGTGACCACTGGCATGAAAGTTCTCAATGATGGGATGAATCTGAGGTAGCCTCAAGTCTAGGAAGCCCAGCCTTGGGGTGGCTGCAGCAATTTCTTAAGACAACAACCTCTTGAGAGCAGGAACTGTCTGAGACGTCTGTGAATCCTGGACCTTGCCCATTTGGAGCTCAGAGCCCATGCTCGTCCAGTGCTTACTGCACCAGCTGACAGCTGGACGTTTTAGGTGGGAGAGGAGGGAGGCATCATCCAGGGTATGGTATGATGAAACAAAATACAAGCTACAAATGACGTTTTGGACATTTCCTAAATGAAGAAGCTGAGGAGGGGAGTGCTGTCAGCTTGGCCAATTTATAGTTTTGAGTTTGTGCCCAGAAGCTGTTTGTAGAGAGGATATTTTTTAGAAATATGAAAATAAGTACAATTAGAGAGAGAAGTCAAGTATTTTTTTTCTTGTTTTAAGACTGTCCTCTGACCGTTACAGCTTAGGTAATGACAACTCTTTGAATAACGGTGCCGTATTTTCTAATTAAACAATCAAGGCTCTCCAATCATTACATTAACGAAGATAAGGGTCAAAGGCTACAACCTAAAGGGAAAGGAATTTTAAATAGAAATGGCAATAAAAATGGAAAACTTTTTTCTGACTCTTGTCTGTATTTTATTAACACTTTGTGGCCTGAATATGTTTAAGCAGCTTTTTGACACTTAATGTAAAAGTCAGCCTTTTGAGGTGAGAACACACACACACACACACATGTGAGCGTGAGCACGTGCACACACACACACACACACTTTAGAATCAGTCAGACCTAGGGTTGTACCCTGGCTTACTAGCTATGGCCTCAAGAAGGTTTCTTAACCTCTCAGAATCTCAGTTTTCTCTATTAGGGACTGGGGAGATTTAATACCAATACCATAGTTTGGCTGTGGGAATTGAATTAAATAATATATATAGGGTGAATATGCATTTGACCCGTCATAGTCAAGGGATAGGGAATGTTGCTTAAATTATTTTTTTTCTCAACCAAATTAAGTGTGGCTCAGCTGGCAGATGCTAGAGTTGGCTAAAAAAAGAAAATGTAACTTCTTAGTGACCCCTTCCTAGGGTTGTTACAAGAGTTTGAAGCTATTTATGAAGTTTCTAAGGTAGGAACACTATCCTGAGGTCTTGCCTTGTCTAGGGCCACATGGTGCAGAACCCTGCTGGCAGCATCTGCTTCCCTTTACAGGCACACTTAGCCACACTGCTATTTGCCTCAGCTCCCAAAGATCTGGAAATAACAGCAAAATCTCACGCAACCATGCAGATCAAGTCAATCTGAGATTTTGATATTAATGACAACATCTGGAATTTGCAGGCATACTTTGTAGATGTTGCAAGTTTGTTTTGTTTCAAACTACCACAATAACATGAGTATCATAATAAAGTCATACGAATGTTTTGTTTCCCAGTGCAATAAAAGTCATGTTTCCACTATACTGTAGTCTATTAAGTGTGCATATGTCAACAGAAACAATGTATATACCTTAATTTTAAAATAATTGCTAAAAAATGCTATCATCTAAGTCTCCAATGAGTCATAATGTTTTAGCTGGTAGAGGGTCTTGCCTCAATGTTGATGACTGCTGACTGATCAGAGTGGTGGTCGTTAAAGGCTGTGACAATTTCTTAAGACAACCATGATGCTTGCCACACCGACTGGCTCTTCCTTTCACAAAAGATTTCTCTGTAACATATGATGCTGTTTGATAGCATTTTTACCCACAGTATAACTTATTTCAAAATTGGAGACAATCCTTTCAAATCCTGCTGCTGCTTTATCAAGTAAGTTCATGTCATATTCTAAATCATTTGTTGTCATTTTAACACTGTTCATAGCACCTTCACCAGTAGCACATTCCATTGTAAGGAACCACTGTCTGCTCATCCTTAAAAAGCAATTCCTTATCTATGAAAGTTTTTTCATGAGATCACAGCAATTCAGCACACTTTCAGGCTTCACTTTTCATTCTAGTCCTCCTGCTATTTTCACCACATCTGTAGTGACTTCCTCCAAGAAGTCTTGAATTCCTCAGAGTCATCCATGAGAATTGGAATAAACCTCTTCCCAATTCCTGTTAATGTTGTTATTTTGACTTTTCCCATGAATCAAAAATGTTCTTAATGATGTTTAAAATGGTGAATCCTTTCTAGAAGGTTTCAATTAACCTTGCCAAGATCCAGCAAAGGAATCACTATCTATGGCAGCCACAGCCTTACAAAAAGTATTTCCTAAATAATAAGAGTTGAAAGTTAAGATTACTCATTGATCCATGAGCTGCAGAATGGATGCTGTGTTAGCAGGCATGAAAATAACATTAATTTCCTTGTACATCTCCATCAGGGTTCTTGGGTAACTAGCCACATTGTCAATAAGTAGTAACATTTTGAAAGGAACCTACTTTTCTGAGCAGTAAGTCTCAGTAGTGGGCTTCAAATATTCAATTAACCACGATGCAAATGAATGTGCTGTCATCCAGGGTTTCTTGTTCCATTTCGGGAGCTCAGGTAGAGTAGATTTAGCATAATTCTTAAGGGTCCTAGGATTTTCCGAATGGTAAATGAGCGTTGGCTTCAACTTAAAGTCATCAGCTATCTCAGCCCCAAGCAAGAGACTCAACCTGTCTTTGAAGCTTAGAAGCCGGGCACTGACTTCTCTCTACTATGAAAGACCTATATGGCATCTTCTTCCAATAGAAGGCTGTTTCAGCTAGATTGAAAATATGTTGCTTAGTGTAGCCAACTTTGTCAATGATCTTAGCCAATCTTCTGGATAACTTGCTACAACTTCTCCATCAGCACTTGCTGCTTCACCTGCACTTCTATGAAGACGGGTTATTTTCTTAAACCTCATGATCCTCCTTCTGCTAGCTTCCAACTTTTCTTCAGCTTCCTCACCTCTCTCAGTCTTCATGGAATTGAAGAGAATTAGGGACCTTGTTCCGGATTACACTTCGGCTTCAGGAAAATTTTGTGGCTGGTTTGATATTCCATCCAGACCCCTAAAACCTTTTCATATCAGTATTAAGACTCTTGCTTTATTATTCATGGGTTCACTGGAGTAACACTTTGAATTTCCTTCAGGAACTTGTGCTTTGCATTCACATTGTGGCTAACCGTTTGGCACAGGAGGCCTAGCTTTTGGTCTTTCTTGGCTTTTGGCATGCCTTCCTCACTGAGCTCAATCATTTCCAGGTTTTAATTTAAAGTGAGACATGTAGGACTCTTCCTTTTACTTGAACACTTAAGGACCATTGAGGTATTATTAATTGGCCTAACATCAATATCGCTGTGTCTTAGAGAATAGGGATGCCCCAGGAGAGGGGAGAGAGACAAGGGAATGGCCAGTCCATGGATTAGTCAAAAAAACAGAATATTTATCAATTAAGTTTGCTGTCTCATATGAGCACAGTTTCTGGTGTCCCTAAACAGTTATAATAGTAACATTAAAGATCACTGATTACAGATCACCATACCAGAGATAATAAAAAAGGTTTAAATATTGTAAAAATTAGCAAAATGTGATACAGAGACACCAAGTGAGCACATGCTGTTGGAAAAATGATGTCAACAGATTTGGTCAATGCAGGGTTGTCCCAAACTTTCAATTTGTAAAAAAAAATATATATACACTAAAGCTGCAAAGCACAATAAAGTGAGGTAATCCTGTGCTTGAACATACTTCAGCACACAAAGAGTGGCGGTGTGTTTGTGTGTGTGTAGCTAAGCTGTCGCCCACATGCTGCACACATTCTAATCTGAGAGCACAATTCCAATGTGCTTCACTAATATCACACAGGAAGCCCACAATCTGAAGGACACAGGTCAAAGGTGAGACAGACACAAGTGTTTGCTATCCATATTGGATCAACAACTCAGGCTTTCGTGAATAACCTAGTGAATGTCTGAAATAGTTTTCCAGTGATGAAATTGACCTGTTAACTAGGATGATGCCAATTAGAAATGGACCCTCTGTGAATGGTGACATTAAAGGTGTATGGATGACTAGAACATTTTGGAGACACTTTCCACCATTGCCTGATTCCTGCAAGGCTTCTGGCCTGTGCTCCCAGCCATGATGCCCTAGTCTAGCATTTGCTCACTTTCTGTCCTTATTTGTGTCACCTTCTTTACACCTCTCTTCCCTCCCTCCCTCCCTCTCTCTCTTACTTTCCATCTTTCTTTCTTTCTTCTTCTTTCTTTCTCTCTTTCTTTCTTTTTTCTTTTCTTTCTCTTTCTTTCCTTTCTTTCTTTTCCATCCTTCCTTTCTTTCCCTCTCTCCCTCCTTCCCTCCCTCCCTTCCTTCCTTCCTTTCTCTCTCTCCCCCTCCCTCCTCCCTCCCCCCTTTCTTTTTCTTTTCTTTTTTCTTTTCTTCCCCTTCCCCTTCCCCATCCCCTTCCCTTCTTTATTTTGGTCTGTCATCCAGGCTGGAGTGCAGTGGCACCATCTCGGCTCACTGCAGCCTCTGCTTCCCAGGCTCAAGTGATTCTCCTGCCTAGCCTCCTGAGTATCTGGGAGTACAGTTGTGTGCCACCACACCTGCCTAACATTTGTATGTTTTTAGTGGAGACAGCTATGTCAGTCAAGTTTTAATAGTTTTTATTCCTTAAACAAAATGTTTTAACTATTTAAAATTCACCATGTCAGTCAAGCTGGTCTCGAACTCCTGACCTCATGTGATCCCCCCACCTCAGCCTCCCAAAGTATTGGGATTATGGGTATGAGCCACGGCACCCAGCCAACACCCCTCTTTCCTAAAAGCTACTCAAATCTTCCTCCTCAGGGAACAGTCATGCTCCTGACTATTTCATTGTTCTGCTTTTGCACGCACAGCTCAAGGGTATGGAATGTGTTAGACATGAACATGTCAAGCATACAACTATTACTCTTTAAACTGGAGAGTTCCCTGACCCCCTCACAGGACTTGTGACAGGAGTGTGGCTTGTTTACTCAGCCACTGTGCACTCAAATCCCTTACAGAAGTGAGAGCATGCAGACAGGCAGGTGCAGGAGCCAGGGCGAGTGCTTTTGGGCTCTGGCCCCATGGTAGCATCTAGGAGTTTGTTACAATTAATGCTCTTTTAGCAGTTGCTATCTGTGGATGATTGAGTGTTAAACCAGCTCAGTGGAGTGTCAGGTGACAGCTTTTTACACTCTGCCTTCTTGGTACCTAGGTCCTTGTCCAGCATCCAAGAAGAATCAGGTCACATGAACTTGAAGGATGGTGAATGTGGGGGATTTTATTGAGTGATGGAGGTGGCTTTCAGTGGGATGGGGGAGTTGGAGAGGGGATGGAGTGGGGAAGATGATCTTCTCCTGGAGTTTAGCCGTCCTGCAGCTGATCTCCCCCAGTCGCCCCAAGCTGAACTCCTCTCAATGTTTAGATGGTTCTTTTCTTCTCTCCTTTTCTGCCATGTTGTTCCACCACTCCACCACTCTGCTGCTCTTCTGCTCATCTGTTCCTCCACTCATCTGCTCATGGAGCCTGGGGTTTATATGGGTGCAGGATAGTGGGGTGTGGCGGCACAAAAACAGGAGTGCCTGTTCCATTTAGGGCTGCAGGTTTCCAGGCTTGAGGGTGGGACTTTTGCCAGGGAACCACCCTCTTCTATCCAGTATTTCCCTGCCTCCTGTCCCTATCACTCTCACCTCCTTTGGCTCCTGTTGCTGGATTAACAGCTGGAATGACTACTGGGCCCCTCTGTGCTCTTTGTCCATGGGTCTCCTTAGCTGCTGAGCAGTGTGGAGAGTGAGAGTGTGTTGTTCATCCCAACCCTAAGTTATGGCAGGACTGCCTCCTGTTGGCCCAGACCATGGGTGTGGGTTCTGGTTCAGCCTTTGAGATACCCCTTTGACTCAGACCCTAGCTGATCCATGACACTCCCTTCTTCCTCAGGATGAGATCTTTTATCTTTCCTCATCCTACTCATTCTCTCACCTCCTCACACAGCCTGCAGGCAGGGTTTAAGAAGGATTTTTCATGAGTTGAGTTCCTGGAAAAATACCCTTGGAGACTCTACTTGTTTGTATTTTCTATCTTTCTATTTAT
Organism: Ateles fusciceps; assembly: GCA_036589455.1. NCBI lineage: Eukaryota > Metazoa > Chordata > Mammalia > Primates > Atelidae > Ateles > Ateles fusciceps. The sequence goes on from JAZHEH010000051.1 coordinate 616,802, forward strand.
CATCTATCCATCTACAATCCTCCTGTGCATAGTCATGGCAAACATTCACTGGACATCAGTTGTATATCCCGTCTTTGCTAGTGAAAGGGAAGAATAATAATTTTTTAATTTAACACTCATAGTTTCTCAGTTTGAATGGATCCCTGTAACAAAAGACAGATTAACAAGAGAAAAACAGGTACAAATTATCATGGATATTTCATGTATACATGAGAGACACCCAGGGAATGAGTAATTCTCCAAGAGGTAGCTTTGAATTCCAACTCGTATAGTATCTTCTATAAAAAAGTACGTATTAAGAGAAGTGACAAGACAAAGGAAAGAACTATGAGTCTCTCGGGACAGCAACTTGTGAGAAGGCAAATAAATAGCAAAGAAAGGTGAGTTAGTAGAGTTTGTTCATGTAGATTTCTCTGGTGCCATCTCCAGATGACAGGGTCTTAATTTATATTCAATAGCACTCTCTGGTAGAAGGAGGGAAAGATACATTTTGAATTTGTAAACCTGAGTCCTGCTTTTAGGTAAATAGAGGGAAGGAAGAGAGATTTCCTGCACCTGCTTCTTCTTAATTGCCTTTACCTAAACAATGCTTCATCTTTTGAGAGGGCATATTCTGATCCCCCACACTAGTAAGACAGGATTCCTGCCTTCAACAAGCACTTTTAGTGGCTTGGGTTGGAGGGAGATATCTGTGGCTGAATAAATAGTTAAAACATTTTGTTTAAGGAATAAAAACAATTAAAACACAAAAGTTTAAAATATTCATACACATGTATAAACGTGGTAAGTGTAATTGGTGGAAGAGATATGCACAAGTATTATGGCCTCTCAGAGGACAGTTCCTAACCTACCTGTCAGAGACCTGACCTTACTGTCTTGGATACTGCATTGAAATTCCTGGGCCCCAATATAGTAGGAATCCTGCCTGAACTTGCTGTTCTTTTTGGGCAGCCTTCTGAGGAGACTCACCCACTACCCCAGCCTGCCTGTGGAGCTCAGGGACAGCTGGGGTCAGCAGTGGGGCTTCTGGAGGCAGATGGTCTGACTTTGAACCCAGCTCTGCTAGCTCCCTAGCTGCAGCACATCCAAAAACCGTGCAACCTACTTTTCAGTCCTTTATCTGTGGAAGGGTGGTAATAATGGCTCCTATCTTACAGACCTGTGAAAAGTAAACAAAACGTTGCCTTTAAGAAAACTTACACTGGGTTTATCACCTTAGAAGCTTTTCATCAATTTTGTTTTTGTTGATTATTTATATCACATCAATGCACCACCTCCTAGTCCAACCTCCCAACCCCTCAGGTCAGATTCCAGTTCCTGGGATTCCATTGAATTCTAGACCTCTTGCCCACACACTTGCTTCGTGTTCCAGTCATTAAATTTCTTTGTTGGCAAATCAGAAAGGGAGGATTTTTTACCCTGTTGAAGCTGCTTTACTAAAATATATATATATATATATAAGTTTATTCCCAAAGTGCTCAATTAACACACGTAAAATAGATTTTAATTTATAAATATTTAACTCACAAGCAATTCGTTGTCCCATTCATTCTTTGAACAAACACTTTTTAAATGAACACTTACTATATAATAGGTGCTGGGAAGACAGTGGTGACCCAGATATGTGGTTCCAGAACTCAAAAAGCTGAGAATATTGCAGGGTATGCAGGTAAGTAAACCAACAGCACCACTTGATGTCTTAAGTGCCCCAAAGGGAAGTAGAGGGCATGTGGGAATATGAGGAGGGGCTCCAGAGTCAGATGGGGCACCTATAAATTGTACCCCTAAAAAGCTCCTTCACACTTATTTGCTCTAATAGGATTGAGTCCTCCATAGGTTCTGTAAACTTAAGTTAGGTTTCAGATCTTCTGTTTCATTATCTTCAGGACAAGGTGTAGTACTAGGTGATTTACACAGTAGGTGTTAAACAATTCATTGTTCTCAAAATGTGGCCATATAAGTTTAATCCTATGGATAAATATTACACAGTATTATTTTTAACCCTAAAGTTGAAATTAGCAAGAAAGAATTTGAAATGGGACTGCCTAAAAGTAATGAAAACTCATTATATATATATTATATTGCATTTGAGGTTCTGGGGTACATGTGAAGAACATGCAGTATTGTTGCACAGGTACCTACATGGCAATGTGGTTTGCTGCCTCCATCCCCATCACTTATATCTTGCATTTCTCTCCATATTATCTCTCCCCAACTCCCTACACCCACACCGTCCCTCCCCTAGTCCCCCGCTACAGACCTCAGTGAATGATGCTCCCCTCCCTATGTCCATGTGTTCTTATTGTTCAATACCTGCCTATGAGTGAGAACATGCAGTGTTTGATTTTCTGTTCTTGTGTCAGTTTGCTGAGAATGATGATTTCCAGGTTCATACATGTCCCTACGAAGGACATGAACTCATTTTTTATGGCTGCATAGTATTTCATGGTGTATATGTGCCATATTTTCCCTGTCTAGTCTATCATCAATGGGCATTTGGATTGGTTCCAAGCATTTGCTATTGTAAACAGTGCTGCAGTGAACAAACCTGTGCATGTGTCCTTATAATAGAACCATTTATAATCCTGTGGCTATATACCCAGTAATGGGATTGCTGGGTCAAATGAAATTTCTATTTCTAGGTCCTTGAGGAATCACCACACTGTCTTCCACAATGGTTGAACTAATTTACACTCCCACCAATAGTGTAAAAGTGTTCCTATTTCTCCACATCCTCTCCAGCATCTGTTGTCTGCAGAGTTTTTAATGATTGCCATTCTAACTGGCATGAGATGGTATCTCAATGTGGTTTTGATTTGCATTTCTCTAATGACCGGTGATGATGAGCATTTTTTCATATGTTTGTTGACTTCATATAAGTCTTCTTTTGAAAGCGTCTGTTCATATCCTTTGCCCACTTTTGAATGGGTTTGTTTGTTTTTTTTCTTGTAAGTCTGTTTTAGTTCTTTGTAGAACTTGGATACAAGTTCTTTGTCAGATGGGTGGCTTGCAAAACTTTTTCCCATTCTGTTGGTTGCCGGTTCACTCTAATGATTGTTTCTTTTGCTGTGCAGAAGCTCTGGAGTTTAATTAGATTCCATTTGTCTGTTTCGGTTTTTGTTGCCAATGCTTTTGGTTTTTTAGTCATGAAGTCCTTGCCTATGCCTATGTCCTGAATGGTTTTGCCTAGATTTTCTTCTAGGGTTTTTATGGTGTTAGGTCTTATGTTTAAGTCTTTAATCCATCTGGATTTAATTTTAGTGTAAGGTGTCAGGAAGGGGTCCAATTTCTGCTTTCTGCACATGGTTAGCCAGTTTTCCCAACACCATTTGTTAAACAGGGAATCCTTTCCCCATTGCTTGTTTTTGTCAGGTTTGTCAAAGATCAGATGGTTGTAGGTGTGTGGCATTACTGTTCTGTTTCATTGGTCTACATCTCTGTTTTGGTATCAGTACCATGCTGTTTTGATTACTGTAGGCTTGTAGTATAGTTTGAAGTCAGGTAGCATGATGCCTCCAGCTTTGTTCTTTTTGCTTAGAATTGACTTGCCTATGCGGGCTCCCTTTTGGTTCCATATGAAGTTAAAGGTGGTTTTTTCCAGGTCTGTGAAGAAGGTCATTGGTAGCTTGATGGGGATAGCGTTGAATCTACAAATTACTTTGGGCAGTATGGCCATTTTCACGATATTGATTCTTCCTAACCATGAGCATTGAATGTTTCTCCATCTGTTTGTGTCCTCTCTTATTTCGTTGAGCAGTGGTTTGTAGTTCTCCTTGAAGAGGTCCTTTACATCCTTTGTCAGTTGTATTCCTAGGTATTTTATTCTCTTTGTAGCAATTGTGAATGGCAGTTCATTCTTGATTTGGGTCTCTTTAAGTCTGTTATTGGTGTATAGGAATGCTTGTCATTTCTGCACATTGATTTTGTATCCTGAGATTTTCCTGAAGTTGCTTATCAGTTTCAGGAGATTTTGGGCTGAGACGATAGGGTCCTCTAAATATACAATCATGTTGTCTGCAAATAGAGGCAATTTGATGTCCTCTTTTCCTAATTGAATACACTTTATTTCTTTTTCTTGCCTGATTGCTCTGTCAAGAACTTCCAATACTATATTGAATAGGAGTGGCAAGAGAGGGCATCCTTGTCTGGTGCCAGATTTCAAAGAGAATGCTTCCAGTTTTTGCCCATTCAGTATGATATTGGCTGTGGGTTTGTCATAAATATCTTTTATTATTTTGAGATACGTTCCGTCAATACCTAGTTAATTTAGAGTTTATAGTATAAAGGGCTGTTGAATTTTGTCAAAGGCCTTCTCTGCATCTATTGAGATAATCATGTGGTTTTTGTCTTTGGTTCTGTTTCTGTGGTGAATCACGTTTATAGACTTGTGTATGTTGAACCAGCCTTGCATCCCCAGGATGAAGCCTACTTGATCGTGATGGATAAGCTTTTTGATGTGCTGTTGCAATCGGTTTGCCAGTATTTTATTGAAGATTTTTGCATCTATGTTCATCATGGATATTGGCCTGAAATTTTCTTTTCTTGTTGAGTCTCTGCAGGATTTTGGTATCAGGATGATGTTGGTCTCAGAAAATGATTTGAGGAGGATTCCCTCTTTTGGATTGTTTGGAATAGTTTCAGAAGGAATGGTACCAGCTCCTCTTTGTATGTCTGGTAGAATTCAGCTGTGAACCCATCTGGACCTGGGCTCTTTTTGGTTGGTAGGCTATTAATTGCTGCCTCAACTTCAGCCCTTGTTATTGGTCTATTCACGGTTTTGACTTCTTCCTGGTTTAGGCTTGGGAGGGTGCAAATGTCCAGGAATTTATTCATTTCTTCCAGGTTTACTGGTTTATGTGCATAGAGTTGGAAAACCCATTATTAAGACATCCCGACAACTGCAAGTAAAGGCTCAGGGAAAAGTCTCCTTTCTACCACTCTGGTTTGGAGAATCTGCAGAAGCTGCTAAGAGCTTCCTAGAGGGGGATTACTCAGAGGAACAAGTGCCCACAGGCATGTGCCTGCTGCATTGGAACAGAAGGAAGAAATTCAAGTGTTCTAGCCATGGTAATGGTTTTCCTGGATTTGAAAGCAGATATCAATATATCTCAGGAAAGTGAGTGTGTTTTCTTTGAAGATAGATTAGTCAATTTATCTAGTTTCTTGCTTTCTTGAGGAAGGCTGTTTACGCTCCAAAGCACCTTTCTCTGAGTTGGTGACTCACATCTATGAGAGAATTACACTGATTTTTCTCCATGTACCAAAGAGTTTGATTTCCTCGAGTGCCTATGGGATCTTCCATGTTTCAATTTAGAAAATGCAGTGAGCAGAGCTTCAGAAGAGAATATCTGCTTTCTGTGAAGTTCTCTCCCATTCACTTGGCTTAGAGACTGCAGAGAGGACTCCATGATCACAGACAAATCATATGTGGTTGGAAATCCTAGTCTTTCTAATTAATGAGTATCACCAATTTCACCCCCTAGCTGGAGTGGGTCTGCAAGTGACAGATACTGGACTGGTGGGAAGCACATGAAATACAGAGACCTGTGCACAATGCTGCCCCTGCCTCCAGTCATCTGTGTGGTTCTCATCAAGTTCCTTAACCTGTCTGACTTTCTGTTTCTTTTTCTGTGAAATACAGATAATGACAGCTTCCTATGGTTTATAGTAGGAATTAAATGTTAAGAAATGGAAGGCAAATGGTACATATCAAGTACTGGAAACTGCTAATTTCTTTCCCTCCCTCCCCTCCCCACTGAAAGAATGAAAGCAAACAAGAGCCATATTTTCATGTATATAATCAATTTTACTAAATTAGAGAAAAATATATGGACTGAATGAAATTAGTGAAATGATTGAGATATTTTATGAATTAACATGATATCAGTATAGAAACTGAGTAGAATTTTCCACTTTCGAGACACTGGTTAGTCTACTTGGTGAACAGATATCTTAAATGAAGGATTAGGTGAATAAACTTTTCAGCAGACAGACAATGCTATTGCTCTTAGCCCTGCCTCTCACCCTACAGACTGGAGAACAATTCTTATCTTTGTCTGATATGTATACATTTCCATACATTATTTCATGCAACCAATAAAGAAGCTTTCGGAATTAGATTGGTGAAGAATTATTGTCTCCATTTTGCAGATGATGAAACTGAGACACAGACATTTGGATACAAGAAGAGTTTCAGCAAAAAATAGAATTCAGGTCTCAGTTTGCTGGCTTCTTGGCTCTGCTGTGTTATCAGGCACTATTACTTGATTATCCAATGTCCACGCTCTCTGCTTTGTCCCTCATAACAGTCTAAAAATTTTGTTTCCTTACTCATCTTCCCATACTTTTCCAAGAGTTTGATGAGGTGCGTCCCACTCCCCCACATCTAAAGCCAGTTTGGGGAAATTTTGTAGGAAGGGGGATGCTAAGCAAATCTGTCTAAGTAGTGTCTCTTGGAAGCATTCAGGTGTGGTGCTCAGGGCTTCTTGTGGCTGTGTCAGCAGCAGCCCTGACCAAGAACCTAGAGGGCACATAGAAGACTTGTGTCTTGACCTAGACCAAGACACAAGTCTTCTTGAATGGGCATCAGAATCACCCAGAGTGTTTACTAAAATATGGATTTCTGGGCCCATACCCAGAATTCCTGATTTCATAGGCCTGGTGTGGGCCTGAGAATTTACATTTCTAACAAGTTTCTAGTTGACGCTGATGCTGGTGGTCTAGAAAAAACACATTGAGAACCATTGGTCCTGAGGAGTCAGTCTTAACTTTGGCTACATATGAGGATTAACTGAGGAGTTTAAAAAATTCCAAAGCATAGCCAGGTGTGGTATGCACCTCTGTAGTTCCAGTTACTCTGGGGGCTGAGGAAGGAGGATTGCTTGATTGAACCCAGGAGGTTGAGGATGCAGGAAGCCATGCCAGTCACTGAACTCCAGCCTGGACAACAGAGTAAGACTGTGTCCCCTGCCTCCAAAAAAAAAAAAAAAAAAATCCAAACCCAAGGCTGCACTCCAGATCAATTTCATCCGAATCTTAGAATGGGACCCAGGCCTAGTGGTTTCTAAAGCTTCCTAGGTGATCACGGTGTATACAGAACTAACTCTAGGGAGTTTAGAAGGCCTGAGTTCAAGGCCCGCCTGTGACTGAGGGGTGATGGTCAGTGGATTAGATCAGTGATTCTCAAACATGTAAGGGGAAATGTCACATTGTACAACTCTTTGTGAACAGACATCAAACTTGCTCTCAATAAAGTCTTACTATTGCATCCATTGTGAAATTTCAAAAACTAAATAAGCATTTGTTCCAAGAGAGCATGAATGATGTTTTGCAGGAAAGAGTGTACATAGCAGGTTTGATGTGGCTGGTTTGATGGGCTTGCTTTGGGATAGACCATTGGCTGGTCTCTGGGAACTTGGCTTTGGAGGGTTCCCTATGTTATTAACTGATAAGGTTGTTTTGTGTGCCTAGAGCACTGTACCAGCTTGTTAGACTTTGTATTCTGCTTTCTTTAGTAATCAGATGCCTGGATGACCAGCCCCCAGTGAAAACCCTGGACTCTGAGTCTCAAGTGTGCTTTTTTAGGCAGAACCACTTTACATACATTGCTGCATTTCATTGCTGGAGGAAGGAGCACACTCTCTTGAATGAGAGAACACATAAAACACACTAAAGTAAAGATGCAGGTACAGCTGCCTCCAAGTCCCATGAGTCCTTGCAGCCAAGTCACCAAATGGGTGGGTGTTTGTGAAACGTCCAAAATAGATGCGTGAAGTTTTTGTGTAAGATTAGAGATAACTTTTTGTATGGAATGTAGACAAATTTCAGGGGCCTCTAAATGTATTATGCTAAGGAAGAATTAAGCCATGGAGATTGAGTCACAGAGGAGTTTTGCAATTCTGCATCTTAGATTACAGATTAACTCACTTCCTCATTGTTCTTGTTCTGTGACTGATTAGGAGAGGCCAGAGATCAGGCCCACCCTCCTTCCAGTCAGTGATCTTTGTTATAGATTAACTGCCCCCTTTATTGTCTTGTACTAACTCCGACTAGATGCTGCCAAAGACTCCATGACTGCTACATCTTCAGTGTGAAATGTTACATATACCTTTCCTGAAAGAAAAAGACTACCTCAACTAATTAGATCATTGTAACTATACATTAAGCCTTATATAGAAAGATGTTAAACTTTGTCTACATAAACAATCTCAAACTTCTACACTTTGAAACACTGACTCTCATTTTTTGGAATTTACGCTTCCTGGGTGGCTATCCTTAAACATTGCACTTGAATAAACTCTCTCTTTAAACTAAATTCTGATCCTTTTGATTATTTTAAGTTGACATAAACATATACCAAGGAGGAGACTTTATATGTAGTCATGTATGTTTAGAGATATTCTATCTCTAATAGAGATATGTAAAATATAATCAAGTTAACAGAATTAGAAAGAGGATATCAAGCAAATTTGACATTCCTAAAATCACAAGAAGAATGAAGATGGAATATGAAAAAGTGCACAGACAGTGGAGAATAACATCATCTGTGGGGGAGACTCAGTGATGGATAGATTGCTTTACTGCACCTGTGAACTCGTACCTCCTAATGGCGTGGCCATGAACAGAGTGGATTAACTAAAACCTCCCAAATTCTTACTGCTGTCCTGTGCTGTTTCTCACTATTCCTGCATCTGTATGTGATCGCAGAGCCCATTAGCTACCATGGCAGCTGACTTTTTCTGCCACTCTCACAGTCAACAAAGAGGGACCAACCATTCTCACCCACTCCCCATTGAGAGAGTAGGATTGAGGGTGAGATTGTGAACAAAGGGTCTCAGAAGATGGAGAACCACTGAAATAAACATTCTCTAAGGATCATGATGACCTTGAGAGTCTATGATTGAGTCCAAGCATTCTGAGTCTTCGTCTCCTCATCTGTAAGATGGGCACATGCCTGTTGACTCACAGCATTGTTGGGAAGATTGGCAGAAAGTTCTAAAGAATAATGGCTCGTCAGAAGTAGGAGGGAAGCATGGACTCCAAATCACCCATTTTAAATCACCCATTTTACAGAGGAGAAAAAGGAACAGAAATAAGCCATAACTAAGCTCCTTTGTTCAGTTAAAGTCAGAGTCAGGACTAGAATGCAAGTCTCTGGACCACTCTGCTTAGCCGTTTGCATGCATGTGAAAGCTCTTTATTAACTTTCTGCTGCTAGGCAAATACAGTCAAGTGCTACCTTATATTGAGTGCCTACTGTGTGCTAGATGCTTGATATATATCATCTCTTTTAATGCATACAGAGATTAAAGACAGGAACAAACACTCAGAGACATACGCAACTACTTAAGGTCTATATCAGTCCTGAGTTTAAAACTCAGATATGTTCTCAATTATTTTCTCTCATGTAATCATTGCTGAGTAATAATAAAATAAACAGCATTTCCTGAGTGTTGACTGTATGTCAGGCACCACAGCAAACTCTTCATGAATTATCTTAATCCCTGCAAAAATGCTAGCATGAATCATAATTTCATCAGCTGATTTCACCCATTCCTAAGGCAGCAGAGTCTCCATTAAGTCAGGGCTGAGTGTGTGGTAAATTATTAAATCTCAATGCCAGTCCTCTGAGACCAAGCCAAATGCTGGTGATTAAGATTACAACTCTGATTTAGGACAGTGTTGAGGCCAAAGCCATTTATAATTGGATAGTCAAGTCTACACTGACCAAAATCAGTTTCTGCCCCAAGTACTCTTGGAAATGATGGTTTTAATTTTGTTCCTAGACTGCCAAGGTCTAAGAGTTTGGTAGTACACTGGTTTGCATTTGAATCTTAGCATCAATTCTACCAGGATTCATGCAAGCTGTTTAATCTTTCTGAGCCGGCTTCCTTGTTTACATAATGGGGATATATACAACAGAAACTGCCTTCTTAAATATTCAAAGTATTTAATAACTAGCCCAGCAAAGACACCAAACTATTAGTGTGGAAACCCCATGGAAGTTCCCTGCCGAGGTGAATAACCAGAGCAGGGTAGTTCAGGAAGTTTCTGGGGAAGGTTCAGGATAGTGCTGCTAGTTTAGCCTTTCCTTTCTATTTGTCATGTTCCCCCACAGACGGATGTGGCAGTGAACTTTGAGGGGGTAGGGAGGATTTTGGAGATTGAGGCAAGATAAAAAGAAAGCTAGGAAGTTGATGAGAGGAGCTGATATGGTTTGGCTGTGTCCCCACCCAAATCTCATCTTGAATTATAGCTTCCATAATTCCCATGTGTTGTGGGAGGGACCTGGTGGAAGGTAACTGAATCATGGGGGTGGGTCTTTACCATGCCATTCTCATAATAGTAAAAAAAGTCTCATAAAATCTGATGATTTTATAAAGAGGCATTTTCCTGCACAAGCTCTGCTGCCTGATGCCATGTAAGATGTGGCTTTGCTCCTCCTTTGCCTTCCACCATGATTGTGAAGCCTCCCCAGCCATGTGGAACTGTGAGTCAATTAAACCTCTTTCTTTTATAAATTACCCAGTCTTGAGTGTGTCTTTATTAGCAGTGTGAGAACAGACTAATAGAGGAGCCCAGGAGGCCCACAGATGTGGAAGTTCTTCCCTCAATTAAACAAGAGGAGGTTGCAGCTGAAACTAAGAAACTAGATGAAGTGGAGGACAGTAACTGTTGAGTTACTGCTAATACTAAGCATGTTTTAGAGGGTAGTCTCTAGAGGAAGATGGCCTAAACATAATGTTTGTTCCACCACTTATTCACTGTGTGGCTTAGAAAGGTTTCCTATCCTCTGTGTGACTCACTGTCTCCACCTGTAAAATGGGAATAATAATAGTACACATCACATTTAGAAGTGAGAATTAAATGAGTTAATCTGAGTAAAATGTAAGAACAGTATCTGGCAAAAACAGGGCATTCATATGTGCTGACTATTAATGTTATAGTTAATATTATATTTGAACATTTTATTTCATTTGATTATATCACAGACTTTTATATTATGGCCTCCATTTCATAGATGAAAAAGTTGAAATTCAGAAAGATAAGGCAAGATAAGTCCTGATTCAGGGTTAGAATCCAAATCTTTCTGATTCCAAATTCAAACTCTCTCCCCAAGTCTTAGGAAACGATGGTAAATCATGCTACATAAAATGAGATATTAATGAAAGGGTTCTGATAACATACATGAAAACCAGTTCATACGCTCTAACCAAGTGTTTTTAAGTGAAAAAACATAACAGAACAAAAACGAAGGCTCGGTGCAGCTTACTAATTCTTGTGTAAAGGGCGCATGGGGAGGACAAGTAGGCATGTTCTGGAGGAAGTGTGTACCAGCTTGTAAGGGCTGATTGTTAAATTTTCAGGGTTTGTTCTAGCAGTTGGCATACCCATGGAATTTTGAAATTGGTCATGGTAAGGAATATATACACCACGGAAACTGGCGAACACTATGTTGGAAAGATAAAAACTACTCATGGTAAACTATCAAAGAGGGCTGATGGGGCAGAATAACGAGTAGAAACAAGACTTTTCTGGGTAGAACTTTCTATATAGTGTAAATATATTACCATTAATAAAATAAAAAAAAAACCTTTTAAGTCAAACACAAAGAAAAGAACATACGTCAAGCCAATATAGCCACACAACACATTTATTTTGTGGGGCTTTAAAACACTGTAATTGTCAATGAAAAATATACAAAGGATGAAAAGAAGTGAAAATAAAATTAAACTTTTATAAATGATTTTATTATTTAGTAATTTCAGTACTGATATTTTGAAACTATTTCTCAATACCATTAATTTGAGTAAATGAATAATTACATTAATGCTCTTAGAAATCAGCATTTTTAGTGTAAGACAAAATATCTTGAAGTAAAAAAAATTAAGTGAAACCACTATAATTGAATGGAAATATCAATGAGTACATCATTCTTTTTTGTAGGGAAGGGGGCCAAGATGGCCGATTAGAAGCACCTGCAGTCTGTGGCACTATGAAGAGGAATGAAAGGGGTGAGTGAGTACAGCAACTTTAAGTGAAGTACCCGTGTAATCGCAATGGGACTGATCAGGAAAACAACTTGACCCACAGAGAATGAAGAAAAGCAGGATGGGGCATCAGCCCTCCGGGAGCCACACACAACCAAGGGACCCCACCCCCAGCCAAGGGAAGTGGTGAGTGGATGTGTGACCCCAGGAAACCGCACTTCTCCCACGGATCTTTGCAACCTGTGGACCAAGAGATGCCCTCGTGAGCCCACACCACTAGGGCCTTGGATCTGACACACACAGCTGTGTGGAGTCTTGGCCGAAGAGCTGCTTCAGGTACACACACAGGGACCCAGGAGCTTACATACTCCAGCCTCAGGATCTCCAACAAAAGTGTCTGCAACTCAGACAGGGTGGGAGGCTCCTATATACCCTATATTCTTAGCAAACTAACACAGGAACAGAAAACTAAATATCACATGTTCTAAGTGGGAGCTGAATGATGAGAACAAATGGACTTGTTGTAGGTGGGGAGGAAAAATACACACTGGAGCCTGTCAGAGGGTTGGGGATGGAGGAAGGGAGAGGATCAGGAAGAAGAGATAATGGATGCTGGGCTTAATACCTGGGTGATGAGATGATCTGTGCAGCAAACCATCATTGCACACATTTACTTATGTAACAAACTGGCAGATTCTGCACATGTACCCCTGAACTTAAAATAAAAGTTGGAAATTTTTAAAAAGAATACATGATTTGAGAGACAGACAGTCAGAGAGAGAGAGAGGAGTTCATACACACATTCACACATGCATCCACACATGTACGTACATTGTTTATTGTAGCTCTTATCATGGAAATGGTAGCAATGAGCACCTCTAGAAGCCATATTATGATCACTAATTCAATTCCACAGTAAAAGGAACTATAGATCCTTAGAAAAATGGCAAATTTCAGTTCTGAGGCAATCCCACCTCCCCCACCCCCCAAAAATGATACAAGATGAACTAAAGGTGTTTCATTGTGCTGAAAAGCAGAGAAACTTTCCAAGTTTAATACTGTAACATAAAAAAGACCCAGGAGCCAACTTGCAAAGTGTCATAAAATGTTATCAGAATTTTCACATAAAAACAGTAATAATTGTAATAGATTTAAACATTCAATCAATAAAAATCCACAAGTCTGTAATAATATTTTAGAAAATAAAAAGAAAACCCCCATTTCTCATCATTTTAGGCAGTTTAAAACATTTGATTACAGTCTGCCCTTCATATTCATGGGTTCTGCATCTATGAGTTCAATCAACTGCAGATTAAAACCACTTAGAAAAAAAATTCACAAAGTTTTAAAAAGCAAAACATTATTTGCCGCATAATGAGTACTACATTGAATTCATGTAAATAAGTGATATGGCAGCATTATATCAGGTATTAAAATACTCTAGAGATGATTTGAAGTATATGAGAGGATGTGGGTAGGTTATATGCAAATACTATTCCATTTTAAGGGTCTTGAACATCCAGAGATTTTGTTTTATCAGGGTTCTTGGAACCAGTCCCCCACAGAGAATGAGAGAGAACTGTACTTTGAAAATTGGTAGTTATATGGGTAGAGTTAAGCAACTATCTTTCTTTTCCAGTAGAATCTGTGGTTTGGTATTATTAAATAGTCCTAGTTAAGATATAAAACTCCAATGTATAAAAGAACATTAGGTTAAAATATAAATCTCCAGTGTGTAAAAGAACATTAGGTTAAGATATAAATCTCCAATGTGTAAAATAATATTAGGTAATAAATAGGAAAGGAGTGATCGACTTTTTAGACACTTTTATTTATAAACCCTCTTGGTAATATTGTTTGGGGCAAAAAGTTTCCATAGATGTTAAAGTCATTAGATGAACATTTGATGGCAACTGGATGTTTGAATAATGTCAAAAAACACCACATAGGTTGTTTCTGGTTGCAGGGGAAAAATAGCAACTTAAAATTGAGTTCAGTAGTATTCAATCTTAGCTTCCACAGTGGTGTTTATTAGTTTGCTTGACCTGCCTAACAAACTACCACAAAATGGGTGGCTTATACTACAGAAATTTATTTTCTCAGAGTTCTGGAGGTTAGAAGTCTGAGATCAAGGTGTCAGCAGTTGTTTCCTCCTGAGACCTCTTTCCTTGGCTTGCAGATGTCCACCTTCTCCTCAGGTCCTCACGTGGTCTTTATATGTCCAGATAACTGTGTTCAAATTTTCTCTTCTTTTAAAGACATCAGCTACATTGAATTAGGGCCCACCCTAATGACCTAATTTTAACTCAGTTATTTCTGTAAAGACCTTATCTCTAAATATTCCAAGTATTCTGAAGTACTAGGGGTTAGGACTTCAACACATGAAAATGTAGGGGTTCACACCTCAGCCCATAATGGTGGGTGAGAGGGAATATGTATTTGTGAATATGAGGTGATGCAACATGTAGTATACTACAATACCCATGATGTGTGCTAGTCAAAATTACCTAAATTAATTACATCATGTTTACAGAAAATACAAAGAATAAAAGAACAAGCTAAATCATACCCCTAGAAGACCACCAAACAAATTCACCAGCTGGGACAATCTACAGGACAACTTTTCCAGTCTTTTTAACAAGATTTTTTCAAATAATAGGAAATGCTTACAAATAAAAGAGACTTAAAGGAATAAACAGTATGAAATCTGTTGTACTGAATTGGATATCGTTCTAAATGATTTAGATGTAAATATTGGGAATTAATTGAGGATATTTAAATATTGCCTGGATAGCGGAGGAAAAGGAACTTTACCAAATGGAAAAAAAAATAATTATAAACCCAAACATTAAGTACTGTATAATTTTACATTGATAAAAAAAGGGCTCTTTCCTTCTGACCAAGATAGGAAAAAAGAGGTTAGATTTACCCTGTAGCCTAAAACAACAACAACAAAATAACAAAATATATGAAACAATGGTTTTTGGAACACTGGACATTAGAAAAAGAATGACAGTGATCTTCAAGAGACAGAAAACACAATAAAGTGAGTCCAGCTTCTCCAGCTTACTGAATTGATGGGGTTTCCGGGCCATAACCCAGGGAGAGAGAATCCAGGTAAAGCCTGGCAAACTTCCTGAGTTGAGGAGATGAATAAATGAGGTAATGAAGCTTAAAATCTAAGAAGATCAAAGCAGCTAGAGTTCACAAGATAGAGTACCAGAGAGGAGACAGCTGCACACAGAGAGAAAACCAGAGAACTGCAGAGGGACCCCACTTAAGTATTCAACAGAATTCTGATCAATGCATACTTCTGAAGAAACTTCCCGAGGCTTGGGGGAAAAACAACAACAACAACACTGTTTAAAGGTTTAAGGCAGGGGTGTCCAATTTTTTGGCTTCCTTAGGCCATGTTGGAAGAAGAATTGTCTTGAGCCACACATAAAATACACTAATACAAATGAAAGCTGATGAGCTAAAAAAATGCAAAAAAATTTTTATTATGTTTTAAGAAAGCTTACAAATTTGTGTTGGGCTGCATTAAAAGCCATCCTGGGCTGCATGTAGCAAATGGACTGTGGGTTGAACAAGCTTGGTTTAGGAAAATCAGTGCTTAGAGCTCACACAGGATCAGAGTACTGTATGTTCCCACCAGTCAAACTGGAAAAATCTCATGATTCATAGGCCATTCAGTGGAGTACATTGAAGGATCTTTCCTTAGTAATGGCTAACAAATAAGCCTTTATTGTTCTTGTCATATATTAATAAGCCTTAAAAGCAATACTGGGGGGAAAAAAAGCAATACTGGAAATGATCAAACTGTTTTAAGTAAATCGACTGTGTCCTGCAACAAAGTTCACATATATTTATATAAACACAAAAACATCCACCACCACACAGGGTAAATTTAACCATGTCTGGCATCTAATCAAAACTTATGAGACATGCAAAGAAACAGAAAAATACGACGCACAGTAAGGAGAAAAGTCAGTCAATGAAAACCAACAGAACTGACAGAGATGTCAAATTAGTAGAAAAGAACATCAAAACAGTTTTAACTGCATTCTATGGGTTCAAAATAATTAACTACAGACATAAAATATATAAAAGAGACCCAATACAATGTTCTAGAAATAAAAACTACAATGTCTGAGATAGAAAATACACTTGACAGAATTAATGGTAAATTAGATGTTGAAGAATTAAAGATTAATGAACTTGAAGACACAGCAATAGAAACTATTAAAAAATAAAACATGGAGTAAAAGGTGAACAATAATAATGAAAAATATGAACGGAGTATCATTAAACCATGCTGTAACTTCCAGTGGCCTAATATATGTGTAATTAGTCCTGAAGGAAAGAAGAGAAAGAGAAATATATCAAATAGTTAAAGAAATAATCGCTGGAAAATGTACAAATTAGAATAAAAACTGTAAATCCACAGATCCAAGAACCTCAATGAACCCAAAGCACAAAAATTACAAAGAAAACAACACCAAGATGTACCATTGTCAAATTGCTCAGAACCACAGGTAAAGGGAAAATCTTAAAAATATCCATACAAAAAAGATACTTTATGTTCAGAGGAACAAAGTGAAGAATGACAGAATTTTAAAGAAAGACAGTGAGGCAACAATATTTCAATACTAATTTCTTAAAAAATTGTTAACCTAGAATTTTACTTTCAGAAAAAAATTACTAAAAACAAAGGCAAAGACTTTTTCAGATATTCAAATGCTAAAGGAAGTCATCACCAGCATAACTACACTATGAGAAATATTTAAAGGAAGTCCTTTAGGCAGTGGAAAAATGATAACAATTTACAAATGGGATATTTGTTTTAAAAAGGATGAGACAATGAAGTCCACCACAGACAAGACAATATTGAAGATGAAGTCTACAGTGGCAGATCGTCCACATCAATTTGCAAGAAAAAAATTTATCTTTTTTGTGTTCTAACTGAAGAAGACCAGAAATCAACAGAACAAACAAGAGTCAACATCACAGACATCTCAATTAGTTCAGTGTACACTATTCTAACTGAAAAATTAAAGTTGAGTAATCTTTCCAACCAATGGGTTCCAAAACCACTGTGTCCAAGTAAGATATAGACAAGAACAGAGCTTTCAAGGGAAATTTTGGAAATTTTAAACAAGTGGGATTAAGATTTGGAAACATTTCTTTGAAGAATTGTAACAAGAGATGAAATATGGCTTTGCCAGTACAATCCTGAAGACAAAGCACAATCAAAGCAATGGCTATCAAGAGGTGGAAGTAGCCCAGTCAATACAAAAACTAACTGGACAAGAGCAAAGGTCATGGCAATAGTTTTTTTGGGATGTTCTTTGCTTGTTGGCTTTCTGAAAGACCAAAGAATGATAATATTTGCTTATGATGAGAGTGTTTTGAAAGTTAGTCAAAGCTTTAGCAGAAGCAGAAGACCTTACCAAAGAGTTCTTCTCCACCACCAGTAAACAATGTTACTGCTCATTCCACTCATCAAACTAGGGAATTTTGTGAGAGTTTCATTGGAAAATCATTAGCCATTCACCTTACAGGCGAATGATTTGGGTCATTTTGACTTTTATTTTTTTGTTTCTGAATCTTAAGAAATTTAGATTTTTCAACTAGTTTAAACAAAGATGGCATTGACATGGTTAAATCCCAAGGACTCTCAGTTTTTTGGTACTGCACGAAATGGCTGATATCATTGCTTACAAAAGTTGTATTGAACTTGATGGAACTTATGTTAATAAATGAAGTTTATGCTTTTTAATCTTTACCTTTAAATTCAATTTTTCCATGAATTTTTTGAAATCCCTTCAAGTAAATGTCTGTATTACAGTTGTGATATTGTACTATATTTATGCAAAATATTACCACTGGGAACTGGGTAAAAGTACATGGAATCTCTGAATTATTTCTTACAATTTACAATGATCTCAAAAAACAAACTTTAAGAAAACAAAATTTATCATTTAAAGAAAAATAGTAACAAGGCAGTGTATAATTTCTGACTCTGTGTAAAAGTAAAATGTAAAAAAACTACAGCATAAAGGTTGTCAGAAAGATAGAGATATAGTAGTGTAAGTTTCTTATGTTATAAATCAACTTTTATAATATTACTTAAAGTAGACTGTGATAATTTAAAGATGCATACAATAAACCCTAAAACAACCACTATAGTAACACAACAAAGAGCTATAGCTTATAGGCTAAGAAGAAGATACAACAGAATCATAAAAAATGTTTAATCTAAAAGTGGGCAATAAGAAAGAGAAAAAACGGGGCAAAGGAAATATGGGAACAATAGACAAGGAGGAGATAAATTGAAACCTAGTCATGTCAAGCACCATTTTAGCAGAGATTGTCAGATTGCATTAAAAAGGTAAGATCCATCTATATTCCAACTACAGTAAACTCACTTTAAATAAACTCACTTTAAAGACACACATAGGTTAAAAGCAAAAGCATGAAAAAATATAAAAGGCTAACACTAATTTCAAAAACTGAGTGTCTGCATTAACATCAGACAAAGTATATTTTAGAGCAAAGAATCTTATCAGGGATGAAGAAAGACATTCTATACTAGCAAAGGGGTAAGCTCATCAAGACAAAACAACAATTGGAAACTTTTGTGCCACTAATAACAGAATGTCAAAATATATAAAGAAGCACCTGACAGAATGACTAAAGATAAAAACAATTCATAATTATAGTTGAAGATTTCAACACCCCTCTTTTTATAGCTGATAGAATAGGCAGGAAGAAAGATCAATAAGGATACAGAAGATTTTAAGAACACATAGAGATGGCAGAGGCAGGACTCAAACCTAGGTCATGTAGCTCCAGAACCCTTGCTCTTAGTCTTTAGACATGCTGATCTGTATGTTGTGGCCATCAGGATATTTTGCTGTGTCAGTGATTACCCATTTAAAATGGATAAATGAATTCACTAAGTATTGAGTATTAGCCTTCGATGACTTTCAAAGATCATTTTTTTTTTCTTTATTAGGTAGAGGGCTTAAAGGAGATGTCATTTATGTGGGAGCTTGAAGGGATCCTGCAACAGGCACTGAAGTTGATTTGGTTTCAGGTTTTGTCAGTCTCTGGATGAATTATTTTCTTGATTGAAACCCTCTAACCTCAAAAGAGCACCTCACAGTAGTTCACAAAGCATGTGGAGCTGGTCTTATGCAGCCTAAGTAGGAAGTTGCCTGTGCCCTACCTGTAGGCCAACACACTCAGAGGAGACCCCTCTGCATCTGATGTCGCCTTTTGCTTCATCTTTTTGTGCTTACAATAATTTTCATCTTTTAGTTTCAAAGTGCAGATGTCTTTCGGTTGCATTAATGTGTTTGGGCTCAGAACGACATGATCTAATACAATGAACACTGCACTAGAAGTTCAAATCTCAAATCTGCTGCTCACTAGCCCTAGTCATTTAATGGCTATGATCCTCAGCTTCATCCCCTTTCAGTTGGGTCCATAATGGTCATTGCAAAAATTGAGATTATGTTTCCTACTCAATACCACTCAGTGTGGACATTCACTTGGCCTTTGCCATTGTTAGCTTCCTTCTTTCCTAATGAACAAAAAATAGCAAAAAAAGACACAAAACCAGCACACACAGAGGGAAAGAAAGGGCTGGCAGTCCATGGGAAAGAGTCAATTTTCTTCATGTAAATGTCTTTTGGGGAGGAACAACCTTGCACAGAGGTCCAGCAATAAATCAATATAAATTATCCAGATTGTAAACTTCTTTGCATATCAGTTTCCTTTTTCTGCTGAAATCTACCCTACATCAATAAAATGAGCTGAAATAATTTTAAAAGATGATACAGAAAAGTTGTTCTGAATTATAATCTTCCAGCATATTGCAGAATTTACTCCACCTGTATTCTGGATATTTGATCTTGGAACAGAAGATTAGCGAAGTGGAATTGGTAATACTCACCTTTGAAGGCTGCTGAAGAGTTAATTCACTAAGCAACAACTTAAAAATAACATCTGAGTTATCTCAGAACTATTTTCCTAAAGAGGCTGGTGGAAGTACTGAAACAATGTTCTTA
Organism: Ateles fusciceps; assembly: GCA_036589455.1. Taxonomy (NCBI): domain Eukaryota; kingdom Metazoa; phylum Chordata; class Mammalia; order Primates; family Atelidae; genus Ateles; species Ateles fusciceps. The sequence goes on from JAZHEH010000051.1 coordinate 636,867, forward strand.
AAAGCTTTTTAGTCCTTCATCCTCCAGAGATTATTCAAGGAGAATATAATTTTATGTGATGAAATGAGAACTGGAGGAGAATATAGTAAGTGTTAAGTGACTGAATCAAATCAAGTATTTGCTAAATGTTACCTAAATGGATTGACAGACAAAATAATAACAATAATAATAATAATAATAATGCCATGAGATTTCACATAGCCTTTCAGGAATGGAGGTCTGGACTAAGTCAGAGACCTGCAAAGTTGTGGGGACCACATTTTCAATTTGAGCAGTGTTAGATAAATAATGTCTCTTAGAGGAACTATTGATTAGCATTTCATGATTTGATCATTATTTATTTTTAACCTCTCTATGCTGCAGTGTCTTGATCTTACAATGGGAACAAAATAGTGTCTACCTCAAAGGGTTATGGTGACGATTGAATAAAAAATTAATTAAGATCTCTTTTAAAGTGGCACCTGGTGTACAGTAAGTGCCTGAGTAAATTAGTGATTCTCAATCATATTAATTATTTTCTTCCAGCAAACCTATAGTACCTACTCTGTACTGGGCATTGTGGTAAGACCTAGTATATCAGTCAGGCTCTAGTTGCAAACAACAGAATGTATTGTAGCTAATTTAGGCAGGAAAGGAATTTTTTGAGGGATATTTGCTAGCTAATAGAATCTCTGGCAGGTCAGCTATTGGCCAATAATGGTAGTCACAGTGCCAGTTTCTACTGCAGAACTGCTCTAATGAACCTTCTGTGGCAACCATGGTAAAGAAGCTCCCTAGTCTGCGGTCATTGCTGAAAGTCAGATATCCATCTTATTGAAAATGGATTTGGCATGGTTCCCTGCTTTGGGACACAATATCTGAAGATAAGGCTCCCATGAGTTCATCTGACTGGGGGAGAACAGGTCACATGCCTAGCTATTCTAGCTGCAAGGGAATCTGATAAAGTGAGTTTTAGGATTTGTAACTTGGGTTAAGATTCCTTGAAAGCCATGACAAATGTCAATTAGACCTAGCCTCTGCCTTGGAAGAGCACAGTCTAGTGATGAGACAGGGGTATAAATAAATTGTTATAACATTGGGAGTAGGGAGGTTTGTATTATTACCCAGCACATATCTACTCTCACTCCTCCACAAAGAGGGGAGCCTGCTTGACTTTAGACTTGGTGATGTGACCCGCTTTAGTCTACGCAATTGTGGGTGAAAAGGATGGTTTGACAGCTCCAAGGAGAGGTTTTAAGAGGCATTTCACATTTTCTCCAAATTTTCTCTCAGATTTCTGCCCTCTACCATGAGAACTTCACATTTATGATTGTAGGTGGAAAGTAAAGATTCTCTTTCAGCCTTGACACTTAAAGTGAGAAAACTTATGAGTCAGACCCAAACTCAACCACAGTCAGGCAGGGCTACAGCATCAAACCCACAGGTGCAACATGAATGAGAAATAGTTATTTGTAGTTGTTACACCTTTAAGCTCTCCAGATTGTGATAAAGCATTATTATAGACAATGCTGACTTATACAAGGAGATACAGGCAAAGGCAGGTATATATACCAAGTTCTGGGGGAAACTTAGAGGAGGTGACCATTAACTGAAAACGTTTAGGAATGCATCACAAAGGAAGTGACCTTTAGGAAGAGTTTTGCAGGCATTTAGGATTTCTCCAGGTAGAAAAGCTCAGGGAAGGTAATTTCAGGGTGACGTATGCATATGCGAAGGCACAGAGAATTAAAGTGGTCAAACATGTTTTGGAAATGCAATGGGTTAATCCCAGCATATCCCAAAATGGCAGTGATTTAAGTGTCTTGTGTTATCTTTTCAAAGCAGCAGTACAATTTTACTTATCATCTTATTTAAATCAATTTACCTTCTGGCTCTGCTGCCAACCTTAATATCATTCTAGACAAAAATATTTGTAAAATCTCAAGGTTGATATCTTAACCATTTTTTTAATACATATTAAAATACATTCTTAACCATTATAAGTGTAAAAAATAGTTTTCTGTGCACCACCAATTTTATGTGCCCTGTGTTGTCTCTGACACTGCTAGTAGACTATGAAATATTCCTTCCTCCCTGCTTTATGCTAATAGAAATACATTTTGTTTGAGGAAGCACTGTGCCCAATTTATAAATGCTCACTTCTCCAAACTCCTTTGCAGGCATTCCTTGGATTGCCTGTGTGATCGAATTCTGGCCAATAAAATCTATGTTTACTGGATGGTACTTTGGGTAAGACTGTTGTTTTCCTCATGAAAAAAGACCAATTTAACTGGCAGGTGCCTTTTGCATTTGCATCATCCTATCCCTCTCTCCTTTTCCTTCTTTTCTGGAGCATGGATTCAGTGCCTGCAAGTGTGGCGGCCACCTCTAGCCTGCGAGGATGAAGAGGAATATACTCCCCGGACGAAGCCTGGTCCCTGTGGCCTTCCTTTTGCAGGTACTGTAGCCCTGCCTCCAGTTAAGCCATTATATATGAGTGTCCATTACATGCAGCCTAGCGCAATCTTACCTGATACATGTGATTTAGCAAACCCTGGGCTAGTGTACAGTGTTCAAGCCTGGGAGGCCAGAAGATAATACTGGGAAGGCTGTCAAGAACCACATCTCGAAGATGCTTGCAGAGCAGACAAACAGGTTTTTTCTTTGTTTGTTTGTCTTTTGGCAGACAATAGAGTGAAACAATTTGGAAACCAGGGCTTCGTAAATAACCTGGACTATTTAGTTCGTTTCCCATTATCATGAAACTCATATGGGAGCCAGAAGCTCTTATTATTTCTGGACCTAATTACATTAACTACAAGCCGAGAAAATTACAGAAGGTCTAGACTTCAGTTTGTTCAACTGAAAAATGCCATAGATCCCTATATTCGTTTCCTGGGGCTTTCATAACAAAGTACCACCACCTAGGTGACTTAAACAGAAGAGTATTGTCCCACAGCTCCAGAGGCCTGAAGTCCAAAAGCAAGATACTGGTTCCAGCAGGGTGGATCCTTCCGAGGGTTCTGAGGAGGCATCTGTTCCAGGCCTCTCCGGGCTTCTGGTAGCCACAGGCATTCCTTGGCTCTGTTTTCACATATCTTTCCTCTGTATGTGCCTGGTTGTGGCTCTGTGCCCAAACTCCTTTTCATAAGGATTTAGTCATATGGAATTAGGACCCACCCTAATGACCCTCATTGTAATGCATTCATCCGCAAAGGTCCTGTGACATAGTAAGAGATATAGATTTGAGCCCTGCCCTTGTGTTTTGACACAGAGCTCCTAAAATTCTTGTAATTTCCTGAGTGATAGGAGTGACAGGAGCATCTTTGTTATATTTGGTCTTGGAGTTGTAAACTGAAAATCAAATCCTAAGCCCCTCCACCAAATGAATGGACCCCCTCTTGGCCAATGGGACTCCAGAGAAACCTTGAAAACTGAGTTCCTGGCCATAATGGGATTGGGAGGCCAGACACGCCTTGTTACAGTTCCTTCCTTTTGTAGGGTAGGCACAACTGACCGGCTTTAATGTTAAAATAGAGATCATAAGACCAGTAGAACAAACTCTGTGGCACTAAGATATCAAATTATAAATAGGACTTATGGCCATGCCAGACAAAGGTTAAGTCATGACCCAGAGCAGTGGCTCGTGCCTATAATCCCAGCACTTTGGGAGGATAAGTGGTTGGACCACTGAAGCCCAAGAGTTATAGACCAGCCTAGGCAATATGGCAAAATCTCATCTCCACAAAAAATACACACACACACACACACACACACACACACACATACACAAATGAGCCAGATGTGGTGGTGTGTACTTGGGGTCCCACCCACTCAGGAGGCTGAGGTGGGAAGATTGCTTAAGCCCAGGAGGTTGAGGCTGCAGTGAGCCATGATTGTGCCACCACACTCCAGGGTGGGTGACAGAGTGAGGCCTTTTCTCAAAGAAAAAAAGTCATGCACACTTATACTCAAAGAATAAACTATATTCTAATTGCCACAAGGTTTTCTTTTTCTCTAGCTGTGAAACAAACACTGGCTTCAAGATAAGCAATATTAAAACAATTTGTAGCTCACCATGAGAGGCTGACTGACTCTCCTGTTCCAAAACCATAACTACAGCTTTGACTAGACAAGAGACTGATTTCAATCACTTTCTTCTGGTAAGGAGACCACTGACCAAGACCTGGTTGTGGCCAATTTACAGAAGCTGAGAACAGAAGTGCTGTCACTTCCTGAAAACCCCTCTTGACGGATACGGCTGCCATACATTTAAATGTTAAGTCTCCACCCCAAAGTGAACATGGGTTGTATGTAACATGCATGTTGGTTCAATACTCCTGCCTCAGGGCCACCTTCATGAATAGTCACAGCTCCTCCTTTTGCCCATTGAGTACGTGCGTTTAGCACCTGTTCAGCTAAATCTCCAGCCTCAGTCTTCTCCTTCAATGCCTGTCTCTGACTTTTGCTTGAAGCACACTTACCAGCTGGTGGGATGGCCACCTCACAGGCTATAACCCTTTACAAGAAATAAAGTCTCCTTTTCCAAATGTAAAAATTGTGTGATTTTTTTTAAGTTAACAGCCCTAAAGGAAGGGGTTCAGAGAGGTCTGGGTTGGTGAACACATCTCTGTGCCAGCAGGGTGGCTCACCCAAAACTCCACAGGGACAGAAGCCCTGAGATTGGAACCCTTCAGAACCCTGCCCTATGTACCTCTTCATCTAACAGTAAATTTGCATTCTTTATAATTCCTTCATAATAAACCAGTAATAGTAATCAAAGTGTTTCTCTGAATTTTGTGAGCTGTTATAGCAAATTATCATACCTGAGGTGGAGGGGTCCTGGGAGCCCCTGATTTGCAGCCAAGTCATACAGAAGTGTGGGTAAACCAGGAGCCCACTACTTGCAATTAGTGTCTAAAGTGAGGAGCAGTCTTGTGGGACAGAGCCCTTTACCTGTGAGGTCTGGATTGACTCTAGGTAGTTGGTGTCAGAGTGGAATTAAATTGCAGGGCACCCAGTTAGTGTCTGCATAGAATTAGAGAATTTCTTGATGTGAAAACCACACAGATTTTGTGTCCGAAGTGTTGTGAATGGAGAAACAGTTTTCTTTTAGCTCTATTTCAAAATAAAGTCACACTCACAGGTACTGGGGGTTAGAACTGGAACATCTTTCTGGAGGACACCATTGAACCCATAGCAATGACCATCTCTCAGAGCTGTGAATATCACATGGCATGCATTGGCAAGGGTTGGAAAACAAGGCACTGTGGGAGGGTGAAGAACTGCACATCATGTGTGCTATGTGTGCTGGTGCGTTGATGGATGAGAATACAACAGCGGGAAGAAGTAGAATGGTGAAACAAGGGCACTGGATTCTGATTCTGTCGCGGACACTGTCGCCAGCTGGCGACTGGGCAGCCACTTTTTTGCTTTGGTCGCCATGAAAGTAAATAATTTCAACTAGCTTCTGTCTGCCTAGCTTTTTGATATTGTTGGATGTTCTGGGCCAGCCATTTGAACCTTCACAGAAACTTTTCTTCCCCAGAGATTTCTGACTTTAGGCCTGATCTTAGCTGGGTGGGCTGTTGCTGAGTTCTAAGTATCAAAACGTACAATGGTGGTAATGAAAGCAACAAGCTCATAATAATAAAGCCAATTGGACCACTTTTAGATAGATCTAAGATATTGTTTGTCTAGCTGATGAGAGGATTAGCTTGAGCAGAGAAGGTTTCTGTGGAGCAAAGCAGTTGATTAACTTGGATGCTAGAGAATTCTCTGTAGCATGAACTCTGTTTGTTGTGGGAAAAATCTTGAGTAAATAAGTAGTGAAAATGTAGGACAAGCAATTTTATTTTTAATTCTTAGCAAAGGTGTCCTATTTCTTGTTCAGTTTCTTTAATTGCTTAATTAGGAAGATTGTTTCTTGAGAGTGAAATATTTTAAATATTGCCTGGATTTAAAATTGGTTAAGAAGGTCAGCACCACCTGACCCAGCTTAAATTTCCAAAGGGCCAATCACAAGTATATTGCACATAGACTCAGCTGGCTGCAAGAAGGAGATTTTATTTTCAAGATGACAGTTTCATTTCAGTTCATTTCACCCACACTTGGAAGGGGAGAGAGCTTCCTATGAAATTAGCTGAGCACCATTTCTTATTTCATCTTTGCTTTTCTAATTAAGGATTCAGGTTTGTGGCTGCCTTTCCAGCCAGCTTCATGTTCCACTGGCAGACTCAGCTGTTTATAAATAGAACTTGAGCTTTGAAGTTCAATAATCCTTGGTTCATGTCCAGGTTCTCCTGCTTACAAGTGCTGTGACTTTGGGTACTTAATGTCTGGATTCAACTGTAAGATCAGAAAAATAATTACATAAAATAGCAAGTTCTAATTAACCTGTGGAGTAAGGTGCCCAATGAATTTGTAGTTTTCGTCCTTTCCATTATGAAAACTTCCTCCTAGGATTCTGTTCTTCCAGATTAAACTTGAACCTGCTAGGTTTAGCCATTTAGCTATGCATCTATCTATGTATCTGTCAATCTATCATGTATGTATGTACGTATGTATCTATCTATCATCTATCTCTGTCCTTCCATCCATCCATTCATATTTTGATCATTCCATCTTCCTTTTCCCTATCACTCAAACTTATTCTTCCTGTATCCTGTTCCATTAGAGGCTCTTTATATATCTGAAACTTACCTAATAAGCTAATTCATGGGAATGTTTAAAGGCTTAGAGAATAAAACATTTTAAAGCTAGAAAGAGCTTTAGAATTTTAGTCCAAATCTCTTAATTTACTTATGAAGAGCGTGAGTAATTTGGGCAATGGTTCATGGTTTAGTGGGAATACCATACTAATTTGTATAGGTTCCCTAGACCTCAAATTCAGTGAATCTAAACAGATGAAACATTTTCCCATACTTGTATTTTACCGTGAGGAAGGATGATGGTGATTATGATGATGGTGGTGATTATGTTGAGGATAGCAACAGGTGTTCTTTTTAGCCTTTATCTTGTGCCCAGTACTACACTCATGTGGTGCCTAATTTTAACTTCCAAAAATCCTCTTTGAGGCATATATTGTAATTTTATAGATGAGGAAACTGAGATTCAGAGAGGTTAAGTAATTTACCTAAGGAAATATAGCTGGGAAGTAGAGGAGCCAAGATTTGAACAATTAGTTTGAATTTAAAAATTCAAATTCAAGCTTTTAATCTCTACTCTCTTCTGCTGGCATAATCCGTAATCAGGCCAGAAAGTGTTGGTGCTGGTGGTGGTGACGATGATGATGATGATGATGGTGACAATGATATCACTGAATGTTTATGGATGCAGTAAATTAACACACATGATCATGCATTAACACACTTAATCATCACACCAACCCAATAAGATCAGCACCTCTACTGTCCCCATTTTTAAAATATGGATATGAAGGCAGAGAGAGGAGGTTAAGGATCTTGCCCCACAACTAGAGATGAAAGATTTGAATTACAGCCCAGATACTGTGTTTTCAGAGTCCTTACTCCAAATTGCTGCTCAGGCCAGTTTGTTTTGCAAATGCAGGGAGTGTGGCAGACTGGGGTATGGAGTGGGCAGCAAGGTTGTCTACATTTCAGGTTACACACAGGAATGAAATCACCGAAAGCCAGAACGCCTCTTCTCCTCCAAGGGATCACGACCCCTCACTAGCAAGGGAACAAAACTGGATGGAGAATGAGTGCATATATCCAGCTAATGAAATTATGTACACAAAGGTATTTTGTAAAGTCTAAATCATTATTATGGTTACCATTACCCAGTCTCAGCCTTGCCTAGGACATGGCCAACAACAGCTGTTTTACCAGTGAGGTCTGAGTCAGAAAGACTTAGTGCCTGTCTCTGGGATGAGAATCTCATCCTTTGAGAGCTCATAACTAGAATAGTTTGGAACCAGGTCAATTTCTGTGCCCCAAGTGTCCACAGAGAGCCAGGGAGATAATGTGATTGAGAAGTTTAAACTATAAGAATAGTCTTGACTTCTTGCAAAAACAATATGGCCACTTACGATATTTTTGATACACAATCAGTTCTTTTTTAAGTTTTTCAATGTTTCAAAGCAAGGATATTGGGATAATCACTTTCTTTGTAACTCTACCAGAAGTAGAGTGGCAAATAACAACCCATTTGCTCTCTAGTTTCAGAACTGGGCAGGGGTGGGATCTGGTGTAAAAGGGTAAGCTCTGGACACATCAGAGGAGTCAACTACTAATCAGCAATTATTAGTACAGACTGTATTGATCAGGATCTATTGGGAAAACTGAAACACATCAATCATTTCAAAGTGGAGAATTATTACAAGGAATAATTAAACAGATTGACGAACTGAAAAACCTAAGGAGCACACTAAGAAAACACTCGTCTGGTAACTGCAGGGTGGTGCCACACTACTAGTGGCTGGATCAACAAGGAAGAGAGAATGTGGCCTAGTGCTGCCAATTCCAATACAGAAGCCACCAGCCCTATGTGGCTACCGAGAACCTGAAAAGCAGCCAGCCTGAATAGGCAAGTTCTGCTATAAATGTGAAATGCACACTGGATTTCAAAGACCTAGTATGTAAAAAATCAATGTAAAATATTTGATTAAAAGCTTTAAATATTAATTACATGTTGGAATAATAATATTTTGGATGAATTGAATTAAGTAAAATTTATCATTAAAATTAATTTGCCCTGTTTCTTTGTACCTTTTGAAAAATGGCTACTAGAAAATTTAAAATTACGTATGACTTTCATTTGTGACTCTCATTTTACTTCTTTGGACAGCACTAACTTAAAAGCTTGGAGCAGAGGCCCCATTGCTGAAACTCAGATCTCCAAGGAGGTGAGTGGGTTGGCTGGTGCTTGAATCTCAGTGAGTGGGAGTCACTAAGCTAATTTGGGGACATGGAAAAACCACAAATGGGAATCACTACTCTATCAGGGTAAAGAATTTTTGCTTGGGTGACAATGATGAAGAGGAAAGACACAGGAATGTATGTGTCCTTTCTTTCTCCTCTACATTTCAGACTGTCTCTCTAATGTTTCTTATTAGCAGAACCTGACAGGGAATCAGATAGTAAAAGAGAAATGTTTGCAGAATTCCAGCATCTGCCTCACAGACCAGTGTAAGAAAGGGAGGGCTTGGCATTAAGAGTCAGTGGTTTAATAACCAGCATGACTGGCATTGCAAAAACTACTTATTTCTCAAAAAGAAGGAATTCTAGATTGTTTTTTAATGTGAAATTTTCCTATTTCTAACTAGTTACTAAATATTCTCTTAAAAACAATGCAGTCCAAAGAAAGTACATCTGTAGGTTACACTGCTTAAGGGTAATGATCTGGGGACCATGTCTTAAGATCCCATCCAGCTCTGACTTCTATGGTTCTACAAGCATTTGATATGTGGATAATAAAAGAGAAAAAAATTGAGATATATCAATAGGACTTCTGCCAAGATGGCTGAATAGGAACAATTCTGTTCTGCAGTTCCCAAAAAAGCATACCAGAAGATGAGTGATCTCTGCATTTCCAACTGAGGTACCAGGTTCATCTCATTGGGACTGGTTAGACAATGGGAACAGCCTAAGGTGGGCAAGCTGAAGCAGGGGGGGGCCTCACCTCACCCAGGAGGCTCAAGGGGCCAGAGAACTCTCTCTCTCTTAGCCAAGGGAAGCCATTAGGAACTTTTCTGGACACTCTGGCATTCGGCTCAGATACTGCACTTTTCCCATGGTCCACACAACCTGCAGACCAGGATATTCCCTCCAGCACCTACAGTGCCAGTGTCCCAGGTTTCCAGCACAAAACTAGGTGGCCATTTTAGTCTAGTGGCACCTGGAATGCCAACGAGACAGAACCGCTCATTCCCCTTAAAAAGGGAGCTGAAGCCAGGGAGCCAAGTGAGCTCACTTGGTGGGTCCCACCCCCCATGAAGACTGGCAAGCTAAGATCCTCTGGCTTGAAATTCTTGCAGCCAGTACAGCAGTCTGAGCTTGACCTGGGATGTTTGAGCTTGGTTGGGGGAGGGGTGCCTGCCATTGCTGAGGCTCTGGTAGGTGGTTTCAACCTTGCCTGTGTAAACAAAGCTGCTGGGAATTTTACACAGCAGCTGGGAGGAGCCCAGCATGGCAGCTTAGCAAGGCCTCTGAAGGTAGACTGTCAAGTAGTTTCCCTTCTTGCTGGGCAGGGCATCTCGGAAAAAAAAAAAAAAGACAGCAGCCCATCAGGGACTTACAAAGCCCCCACCTTCCTGGGACAGAGCACCTGGGAAAAGGGGCAGTTGTGAGTTCTGCTTTAACAGACTTAAACGTCCCTGCCTGGCAGCCCTGAAGGGAGCAACAGATCCCCTAGCACAGTGCTTGAGCTTTGTTAAGGGACAGGCTACCTTCTCAAGTAGCTCCCTGACACCCTGTGTATCCTAACTGGGAGACACATCATACAGGAGAGCTCTGGCTGACATCTGGCAGGTACCCATTTGGGACCAAGCTATCAGAGGAAGGAATAGGCAGCAATCTTGGCTGTTCTGCAGTCCCCCGTGGGTGATTCCAAGGCAAGAGGGTCTGGAGTGGACCTCCAGCAAACTCCAGCAGACCTGCAGCAGAGGGGCCTGACTGTTAGAAGGAAAACTAACAAACAGAAAGAAATAGCTTCAACATCAACAGAAAGGATGTCCACTCAGAAGCCCCATCCAAAAGTCACCAACTTCAAAGACCAAAGGTAGATAAATCCACGAAGATGGGAAGGAACCAGTGCAAAAAAAGGGTGACATCACCAAAAGCCAGAACACCTCTTCTCCTCCAAAGGATCACAACCCCTCACCAACAAGGGAACAAACTGGGTGGAGAATGAGTGTGATGAATTGACAGAAGCAGCTTCAGAAGGTGGGTAATAACAAACTTCTCTGAGTTTGTTAATAACCCAATGCAACTTAACTAAGAATCTTGAAAAAAGGTTAGACAAAATGCTAACGAGAATAACCAGTGTGGAGAAGAACATAAATGACATGATGGAGCTGAAAAACACAGCAGGAGAACTTTGTGAAGCATACACAAGTTTCAATAGCCAAATTGATCAAGCAGAAGAAAGGATATTAGAGATTGAAGACCAACTCAATGAAATCAAGTGAGAAGGCAAGATGAGAGAAAAAGAGTGAAAAAAATAAATAAACAAAGCCTCCATGAAATATGGGATTATGTGAAAAGACAATCTATGTTTGATCAGTGTATCCAAAAGTGACAGGGAGAAGGAAATCAAGTTGGAAAACACTCCTCAGGATATTATTCAGGAGAACTTCCCCAACCTAGCAAGGCAGGTCAGCATTCAAATACAGGAAATACAGAGAACACCACAAAGGTATTCCTCAAGAAGAGCAACCCCAAGGCACATAATCTTCAGATTCACCATGGTTGAAATGAAGAAAAAAATGCAAAGGACAGCCAGAGAGAAGATCGGGTTATCCACAAAGGGAAGCCCACCAGACTCACAGCGGATCTCTCAGCAGAAACCCTACAAGTGAGAAGAGAGTGGGGGGCCAATATTCAACATCCTTAAGAAAACAATTTTCAACCTAGAATTTCATATCCAGGCAAACTAAGCTTCATAAACGAAGGAGAAATAAAATCCTTTACAGAAAAGAAACTGCTGAGAGATTTCATTACCACCAGGCCTGCCTTACTAGAGCTCCTGAAGGAAGCACTAAACATGGAAAAGAACAATCAGTACTAGCCACTGCAAAAACATACCAAACTGTAAAGACCATTGACACTATGAAGAAACTTCATCAACTAACAGGCAAAGCAACCAGCTAGCATCAAAATGGTAGGATCAAATTTACATATAACAATACTAACCTTAAATATAAATGGGCTAAATGCCCCAATCAAAAGACACAGACTGGCAAATTGGAAAAAAAGTCAAGACCCATCGGTGTGCTGTATTCAGAACACCCATTTCATGTACAAAGACACACATAGGCTGAAAATGAAGGGATGGAGGAAGATTTACGAAGCAAATGGAGAGCAAAAAAAAAAAAAAATCAGGGGTTGGATTCCTACTCTCTGATAAAACAGACTAAACCAACAAAGATCAAAAGAGACAAAGAAGAGCATTGCATAATGGTAAAAGGATCAATGCAACAAGAAGAGCTAACGATCCTAAATATATATGCACCCAATACAGGAGCACCCAGATACATAGTCTTAATGACCTACAAAGAGACTTAGGCTCTCACACAATAATATTGGTAGACTTTTACACCCCACTGTCAACGAGACAGAAAATTAACAAGGATATCCAGGACTTGAACTCATATCTGGACCAAGCAGACCTAATAGACATCTACAGAACTCTCCACCCCAAAACCACAGAATATACATTCTTCTCAGCACCACATCACACTTGTTCTAAAATTGACCACATAATTGGAAGTAAAACACTCCTCAGCAAATGCAAAAGAAAGGAGATCATAAACAGTCTCTCAGGTCACAGTGCAATCAAATTAGAACTCAGGATTAAGAAACTCACTCAAAACTGCACAACTACATGGAAACTAAACAACCTGCTCCTGAATGACTACTGGAAAAATAATGAAATGAAGGCAGAAATAAAGATGTTCTTCGAAACCAATGAGAACGAAGACACAATGTACCAGATCTCCGGGACACATTTAAAGCAGGGTCTAGAGGGAAATTTATAGCACTAAATGCCCACTGGAGAGGTGAGGAAAGATATAAAATGGACACCCTAATGTCACAATTAAACAAACTAAAGGAGCAAGATCAAACAAATTCAAAAGCTAGCAGAAGGCAAAAAATAACTAAGATCAAAGCAGAACTGAAGGAGGTAGAGACACAGAAAACTCTTCAAAAAATTAATAAATCCAGGAGCTGGCTTTTTGAAAAGATCAACAAAATAGATAGAATGCTAGCCAGACTAATAAAAAAGAAAAGAGAGAAGATTCAAATAGATGCAATGAAAAATGATAAAGGGGAATATCACCACTGATACCACAGAAATATAAATTACCATCAGAGATTACTACAAACACCTCTATGCAAATAAACCATTAAATCTAGAAGAAATGGATAAATTCCTGGACACTTACACCCTCCCAAGACTAAACCAGGAAGAAGTTGAACTCCTGAATAGACCAATAACAAAGTCTGAAGGTGAGGCAGCAATTAATAACCTACCAACCAAAAAAAGTCCAGGACCAGATGAGTTCACAGCCGAATTTTATCAAAGGTACAAAGATGAGCTGGTACCATTCCTTCTAAAACTATTTCAAACAATACAAAAAGAGGGAATCTTCCTTAACTCATTTTATGAGACCAAAATCATCCTGTTACCAAAACCTGGCAGAGACGCAACCGAAAAAAAAAAAAATTTCAGGCCACTATCCATGATGAACATTGATGTAAAAATCTTCAGTAAAATACTGGTAAACCAAATCCAACAGCACATCAAAAAGTGTATCCATCATGATCAAGTTGGCTTCATCCCAGGGATGCAAGTCTGGTTCAACATCCACAAATCTATAAGTGTAATCCATCACATAAACAGAACCAAAGACAAAAACCATATGATTATCTCAATAGATGTAGAGAAAATTTCAACAAAATTCAACAGCCCTTTATGCTATAAACTCTAAATAAACCAGGTATCAGTGGATTGTATCTCAAAATAAAAAAGAGCTATTTATGACAAACCCACAGCCAATATCATACTGAATGGTCAAAAATTAGAAGCATTCCCTTTGAAAACTGGCACAAGACAAGGATGCCCCTCTCTCACCACTCCTATTCAATATGGTATTGGAAGTTCTGGCTAGGGCCATGGGGCAAGAGAAAGAAATAAAGCATCTTATAATAGGAAGAGAGGACATCAAATTGTCCCTGTTTCTGGATGACGTGACTGTATATTTAGAAAACTCCATTGTCTCAGCCCAAAATCTCCTTAAGCTGATAAGCAACTTCAGCAGTCTCAGGATACACTATCAGTGCACAAAAATCACAAGTATTCCTATACAGCAATTATAGACAAACAGAGAGCCAAATCATGAGAGAACTCCCATTCACAATTGCTACAAAAAGAATAAAATAGCTAGGAATAAAACTAACATGGGATGTGAAGGACCTCTTCAAGGAGAACTACAAACTACTGCTCAAGGTAATAAGAGAGGACACAAACAGATGGAAAAAATCCCACGCTCATGGTTAGAAAGAATCAATATTTTGAAAATGGCTATACTACCTAAAGTAATTTATAGATTCAATGCTATCCCTAACAAGCTACCAATGACTTTCTTCACATAATTGGAAAAAAAAACACTTAAACTTCATATGGAACCAAAAAAGAGCCCACATAGCCAAGACAGTCCTAAGCAAAAACAAAAAACAAAACAAAACAAAAACAAACAAAAAAAGCTGGAGGCATCAGCTGCTACCTGACTTCAAACTACATTACGAGGGTACTGTAATCAAAACAGCATGGAACTGGCACCAAAACAGAGATATAGACCAATGGAACAGAACAGAGACCTCAGAAAGAATGCCACACAACTACAACAATCCGATCTTTAACAAACCTGACAAAAACAGGTAATAGGGAAATAATTCCCTGTTTAACAAATGGTGTTAGGAAAACTGGCTAGCCATACACAGAAAGCTGAAACTGGATCCTTTCTTACACTTTATACAAAAATTAACTCTAGATGGATTAGAGATTTAAACATGAGGCCTAACAGCATAAAAACCCTAGAAGACAACCTAGGCAATACCATTGAGGACATAGGCATGGGCAAGGACTTCATGACTAAAACACAAAAAGCAATGGCAACAAAAGCCAAAATAGACAAATGGGTTCTATTTAAACTTAAGAGCTTCTGCACAGCAAAAGAAACTATCAATAGAGTGAACTGACAAGCAACAGAATGGGAAAAAATTTTTGCAATCTACTCATTTGACAAAGGGCTAATATCCAGAATCTATGGAGAACTTAAACAAATTTACAAGAAAAAAACAAACAACCCCATCAAAAAGTGAGCAAAGGATATGAGCAGACACTTTTCAAAAGAAGACATTTAGGCAGCCAACAAACATATGAAAAAAAGCTCATCATCACTGGTCATTAGAGAAATGCAAATCAAAACTACATTGAGATACCATCTTACGCCAGTTAGAATGGTGATCATTAAAATATCAGGAGATAACAGATGCTAGAGAGGATGTGGAGAAATAGGAACACTTTTACACTGTTGTGTAAATTAATTCAACCATTGTGGAAGACAGTGTGGCAATTCCTCAAGGATCTAGAAATAGAAATTCCATTTGACCCAGCAATCCCCTTACTGGCTATATACCCAAAGGATTATAAATCATTCCATTGTAAAGACACATGCACACATATGTTTATTGCAGCACTGTTCACAATATCAAAGACTTGGAACCAACCCAAATGCCCATCAATGATAGACTGGATAAAGAAAATGTGGCACATATACACCATGAAATACTATGCAGCCATAAAAAGGATGAGTTCATGTCCTTTGCAGGGACATGGATGAAACTGGAAACCATCATTCTCAGCAAACTGACACAAGAACAGAAAACCAGACACCTCATGTTCTCACTCATAAGTGGATGTTAAACAATGAGAACACATGGACACAGGGAGGGGAATATTACGCACTGGGGCCTGGAGGGTGGGGGGCTAGGGGAGGGATAGCAGGGGGGTGTGGGGATTGGGGGAGGGATAACATTAGGAGAAATACGTAATGTGGATGACGGGGTGATGGATGCAGCAAACCACCACCATGGCACGTGTATACCTATGTAACAAAGCTGCACAATCTGCACATGTACCCCAGAACTTAAAGTATAATAAATAAATTTTAAAAAATAAAATTAAAAAAAGAGAATATAACAATAAAGGAAAATTTAAGGCCAAAAAAAAAAAAAAAACTTGAAGTTCCCTGGGGAGAGATCACTCTGGGCTGTAGTCCAGGAAGGCTTCCTGGAGGAGGAGAGGCCTGGAGTGAGTTGTTGGATATTCTTTCCAGTAAGCATGCCCTTATACAATGCCCCCAGTCAATCACTGGCAGCTTCTTCCTTTGCTTGCCTCTATGTGTCTGCAAATACTGGTCTGAGAGTGCCAACATTGTTTATAACCAAGGGTGGAGTTTGCCTGGGTCACAAGTTGAGCTTGTTTAGACTCAAATAAGGCATCCTATTGATAGCCTTTCCAGAATACCTCAGAGGCAAGTCATGACTTCCAGATGCGGGTGGTATTGGGGGAATCTTGAAACTGTTCAGGAAAAATGGTTCTTTGTTGAGTTCTTTTGTCATTGATATGAAAAGGGGTGAATCTCAAAAGTATACTGTTTCCATTTCTAACTGTTGAAGTTCGTTTAGTGATAAGGAAAGAATAAGATCATGTAATAAATCTTTCAGAAATTAAAATGCTAATGCCTGTCTTTAAAGTTTGATAAGGAAGAACCTTTAAGTATGCTTGTGAAAATCTAATATGGAATTATTACTGGCATTTTAGAACTCTTTACAAATTTCAGCCTGGATTGCAATGTATTTCAGGACAAGCCCCCTGGGAAAAGCAATGGGTATGCAACTGTTTACAGGAAAAAGTTGATGCAGATACACTGGTGAATTCCCATGTGACTCTCGCTCCTGAGTCTTGCAGGAGCCCTTCTCTTGGCTGTTCACTCCATTTAGCCATTGCCACTGGAGCCCATTTAAGGAACTTTTCCAACTTGCAGTTTACAAAATCACTGCAGCCCCTAATGTCCTAGGACTTTCAGACTTCTGTGTGTGTTTTAGTTTGTGCCCTATGGCTAGACAGCTGGTTGGAGGCTACTTCTAGGAAGAACTCATGGTGGAGTCTGTACAGGCTTGACATACACTAGAGCTTGCACTTTTAGACACTTTGCTTTGGAGTCAACTGCTAAGGCTAGTGATATGGAGATGCAATCAGGTCTATTGCCTGAGCTCCAGCTGTGGACAATGAGGCAGCATCGGAGCCAAAGGTGACTGACCCTGAAGAGTGGCTGTTAGATGGCCAGCCACCTGCTGGGTACCCTGGAGTGAACTCTAGCTAACAGCGGTGCTCCATGTTGAGTGGTGGCAAAGCCAACTGTCCAGTTCCTATCTTAGTAGAAATATAAATTTATGATAAATAAAGAGAAGGCATCTCATTCCAGATTTCTTTCCATAGTTATGATGAATTACTTCTTTGATTTTCCTGTTGACTTACTGTGTACTCCAGTGTTGAAGGAGCTGAAACTCAACGGTATAGTTGGTTTGTTCTTTCATTCACATGTTTATTAAAATGCCTCATATGGGACAATCACTTTACTGGACTCTAGGGATACAATTATCCACAAAACAGTCTTTGCTATCATGAAACATACTCACTACCAGTGGAAAAGGAAGAGTAAAAAGACAACTACAGGGTAGTAAGTAAGTTCTGTGATGGAGACAAGTACAGGGTAATATGGAAGCATTGAGAAGGGGTCACTAGCCTGGTATGGGGGTGTTAGGGAAGCTTCCAGAAAAAGTGTGCCTTAATTATCAGGAAATTTTCAACCCAATACATAAGGTGGTTAACATAATGCTACATAGCAAAATATAAACAAAATACAAAGGGACTATAGTATAATTTTTCTTTTTCTTTTTTTTACAATAGAACCAGTGAAATCATTTGACCAGGTTTGAATAAAAGAACTGTCTTTGTTGGTTCTGGTCCCAATTTCTCTTAATTTGTCGCCCAGATTCTGCCGAGTCTCACAGGTCTGTCCCTTATTACTTTTGTCCCAGGTTAGCCACCAGCATATGTGCTTTTCTTTGATGATTGACATAACGTGAAATTGCAGACCAAAATCTTGATTTCTGCATACTGTTGTTTTAAAATCCAATTTTAAATAGAGGCACTTAATGAAAGGCATTTCTGAAAAGGCATTGCTCTAGTAAAGGGTTCCCTCTGTTTTGTGATAGTCATGTTCATCTCTGTCTCTGTGAAGGTTCTACATTTGCCAGTCTTCTTTTTGAGTCTGGTTGGCAAAACTGTGTTAATTTTCCACTCCTCAGCAATAAAAGCTGAGGAGTGGAAAAGCAGCCCTTTGATTGGGGTGTGATCTGAAAATGGATTCCTCCTTTGGACAGAAACCCAGAAGTGATTACAACAGCTGTAAAAAGGATTCAATATGCTTTCCCCTCTCCCAAACACAGCAGTTGGAGTTTTATTGTTTAACCAATTCATGCTCGTTGTTAGAGTTTACAGTTTCACCTCCCCAAACCTGTGGCTTTTCCTCCATGAGGAACCAAATGTAGATTCTCTGGCCTCTGAATCCTTTATTTTTCCTTGTTTCCCTTCTAAGTGAATCAGGTATCCATGGAAACAACTGAAGATTAATACTCAAAATATACAATCATTCATTTCTCTCTCTGAACCATACAGCAAAGATAAAGATTGTTTTAGGAATAATTTGATTTATTGAAACAAATCATGAGTTCAGTTGCACAGAAGCTACCCCCTCTAAACATATATTTTTTTAATTATCTGAATGTAAAAATCATAGAAGGCCAGAGATAGTATGTTTGTCATATGTGGAAGCATCAGCTTTCATGAAAACTGGATCTGGTCACTTAATGAATACCTTTTAAAATTAGGTCCTGTTGGACTTCAATGGAACTGGGCTGCCAACCATATTTTTGTGCTAGTAGTGACCCAGCTCACCAAGGCTGCCCTGCTGTGACCTGGGCCCTGTACCTACAGCCGCTGTAGGTAGGTTCTAGCCTGCTATCTTGTTTGCATTCTTTGTGAACCACCTCATCACCGGATATTATTTCATTCATTTATCTTCTTTCCCCCCCCCAGCTACATTCCCTGGGGAGCAATATTCTGAATGGTCTATCTGGATCACAATTTATATTTTTTTGTCTGTGAGAGCTGAACAGCTTGATCTATCAATATTCCACCCAATAAGGAAAAAGTAATTCCCCAAAGGAAATAGACTGTTGTCACTAGAAGAATAGGGAATGAATACTTCAAGGTTGGAAAACAATCTGTGTCAGTGATCAGGTTCACATGAGATAACATATGAAGATGTGGAAAAACTGCATAGAGCCATGATACAGGGAGGCATATGGTTGGCAGAAGTAGTGGGCACTGCATTAGAATTCCTCTGGCTGTAAAATTGGGAATTTGAGCCTAGGTGGATGATAACATCTGACATTTAAGAATTGGTAGATAGCTGTTGTTAAACTTTGTATTGTTTTGACTACCAATGTGGCTGAACCTTTGTCATCTATTTATTAATGATTTACAGTTCTATAATATTTTAATGTTCTTTGCCTACTTTTGTCTTATAGCGTTATACTTTTTTTTCCAATAAAGTAATGTTTTTTATTTTAATAACAATGATAACCATTTGCCTGGTAGATTTGTGATAATTCTCCCAGTTAATAATTTTCTGTTCATTTTGATGTTACAAACAAATTTTACATTTTACAAAATAAAATTGTATTAGTCCATTCTCACACTGCTAATAAAGACATACCTGAATCTGGGTAATTTATAAAAGAAAGAGGTTTAATTGACTCACAGTTCAGCATGGCTGGGGAGGCCTCAGGAGTTACAGTCATGGCAGAAGGGGAAGCAAACACGTCCTTCTTCACATGGCAGCAGGAGAGAGAAGTGCCAAGTGAAGAGGGGAAAAGAACAGCAGGAGGGTGACCACCCCCATGATTCAATTACCTCCCATGGGTCCCTCCCGTGACATGTGGGGATTATGGGAAGTATAATTCAAGATGAGATTTGTGTGGGGGACACAGCCAAATCATATCAAAAGTTAAATAATCTTTTTCATGAAATTTTATCTATTGCTTTTACACTTGAAAAGTCAGTCTGCAATCTCAGACAAGAAAGATAATACAAGTCTATTTTCTTCTTATTTTATACTTCTGTTTTACACATTTAGCTCCTTGTTCTGTCTGGAATTTATTTATTTTCTCTTCTGAGTGCTAGAATTTACAATTATGTCCTCCTCCCATAGTTAGCTAATTGTGTAGATATCATTAATCAAGGAATTCTTTCTCTCCTATAGATCTGTGATGCCATTATATCATAAACAAAATCTCTACACATACTAGAGTTTGTTTTTAAGCTATCTATTCTGATTTAACAATCTGTCAGTTGTCATAAGTACAATAATTTTGAATTACTGATGCTTTATAATGCATTTAAATAGGGAAAAACCCCTCCTAACCAATTGCTCTTATTTCTTAAAAAGGCTCCATAGCAATTCTGCTTGACTGTATTTCTTTAAAAAGTGTCAAATGATATTTGTGACAAAAAATTATTTTGGGATTTTGATTGATTATTTATGTTAATTTGAGATGACTATACATCTTTGTAGACACATACTTATATTAGTACTTGGTGTTTATTAAATACTTTCAATGTTTCAAAAGTTCAGCATAAATAATATCTCATTTAGTTTCCAAAATAGCTTTATGGAATATGTTTTATTATGATATTCATTTAAAAAATGAGGCCAAGAGAAATAATTTCCCAAATCCACATAGCTGATTAGAGGCATAGTCAGGACTTAAACTCAGGTCTGACTCTCCTGTCTATGTATGAGAGACTCCTCCAATTGTATTCTTTTTCTGTATCATAGTAGATTTTTATTGTTTAGCTTATATAGATTTTATAATTTTAAAATTAAGATTATTCCTATGTATTTTATATACACTGTTGCTTTCATTTATTTTACTTCTCTACAGTTATTTTTGACAAACATGAAAGGTGCTAATTTGTATATCTATAGTGTATCTGGCCAACTTGGAACCTGTTGAAAATGCTCTCAGTGGACTGTCTTGGATGTTCAGCAAAAAATGATATGTTAATCTTACTAAGGTGGGAATTCTCCCCAAATTGACCTGCAGATTCAATATAATCCTCATCAAAATTCTACTCTGTTCTACTCTGAACACAGATGCATGAAATAAATGAAATAATAGAAAATAAAATGTAACAGTATATTATGGAAATAATTTAACACAATCAAGTAGAGTTTAACCTAGTAAAGTTTGGAAATAAATCCACAAAATAATTCTTGTGAGTAGTACGAAAGGGAAAAGTATACTTAATCATTTCCTTAGTTGACAAATGGCAATTACTAAAATTTAACTTCTGCCAGTGATTAATAACAAAACATCAATTAGAATATTAAATTAATTTATTTGTATTTACTTATTTAATTAGAGATGGTGTCTTCCTGCCTTATGTTGTCCGGGCTGGTCCTGAACACTTGCACTCAAGTGATCTTCCCACTGGACCCAGCCTTGGCCTCCCAAAGTGTTGGAATTACAGGCATGATCCACCATGCCTGGTCAGAACATTTCAGAAGATAGTTTTCTTTACATATGATAAGATGGACAACATCATATTAAATGAATAAACACACTAGTATCAATGTTATTAAAACCAGGAATAATATAAAGATACCTGCTATCACTCTCACTGTTCAGCATAGTCTAACTTGTAGCCAGTGCATTAAAGAAATAAAAACAAAAGAGAAACTTATTGAAAAGGGAGAGAGAAAATTCTCAATATTTATAAGCTAATTATATTTTTAAAAAATTCTATAGAATGGAACGAGAATTACAGAAAATTATTTATTAGAATTAATAAGAACATTCAGAAAATTCTGCAATTAAGATATCAGTGTACAGAAATGTAGCAATTACTAGAGAATAGAATGGAAAAAAATCCATTGGTTTTAGGAGCAATAATTTCATTTTCCTTATTTTCCAAGTAGTATGTATAGATTTTGTTTTTCTTTGACCCAAAGTTATTTAGGAGAACTTTCAAAATTTTAAGCGGTTAAAAATACTTTGTTCACATTTCTGTTAATTTTTTTTTTTTTGGTATTCCATTGTTTTCAAATTATGCAATCTATACAATCACTGCAATGGTGCAATGTTTTAAGCCTTTTTTGGCTCTATTATTTGGAAAGTTTTTGTATGTGTTACATTAAAATGTGGTATGATTAATGCATCTGAAGAAATATACATTTATAATTTCCATTAATTAGTTACCTATTTAATTTTCCATTTTTTTCTTCTTAACATGTGAAAGATTAAAAGAACAATTGTGCTTTAGTC
This sequence comes from Ateles fusciceps, assembly GCA_036589455.1. NCBI lineage: Eukaryota > Metazoa > Chordata > Mammalia > Primates > Atelidae > Ateles > Ateles fusciceps. The sequence goes on from JAZHEH010000051.1 coordinate 659,048, forward strand.
AAATTCTTGAATTCTAATAGTCTTTTGCTTTATGTTTTTATGCTATGTTGCTTGTAACGTAATGACAGTCAATATAAAATTTAATATTTTTACCAATGAATATTAACTTATCTGAAATACATATTTATTCTTATTTATTTGGTTTATATATAACTAATAAATAATTTTCCATTCTTTTAATTTTAATCATTCTGAATTATGATTTTTCTGCAGGCTTTCTTAATTGCTGAATATTGATTTTTTTTGCCTAGGTCTTTCTTTTGTGTTTTGCCTTTTAAAAGAGGAGTGTAAACCAGTAAAGTTTAACACAACTCTTACTTTTTGACCTAGTTTCACTTGTCTAGTGTTTTATAAATTTTATACATTTTTGAGACTTACTTTGTCTTTCACTATAAAATAATACTAATAATTCATTATATTAACTGATTTATTGCCAGGTGCCAAATGTTTTACATATACTATTGCATTTAATTTGGAATACAACCAATTGAGCAGGAAATATTAACAGGTTTATTTTACAGATAAGGAAGGCAGCAGGGGGGTCAAAGAGGTGAAATAATCTGCTCAAGGTCATAGTAGGTATGTACCAATATCAGGGTATGGACCCAAGTCTGACTTCCCCCAGAGCTCAGATGCTTAACCACAACTCCATATTGCCTTTCAAATACATCTATTAAGAGATGGTTTCTAGTCTTTCTGTTTAAATAGATTATTTTTTAGTTCCTTTTTTTTTTTTTTTTTTTTTTTTTAGATGGAGTCTCTCTCTGTTGCCAGGCTGGAGTGCAGTGGTGCGATCTTGGCTCACTGCAACCTCTGCCTCCCAGGTTCAAGCAATTCTCCTGCCTCAGCCTCCCGAATAACTGGGACTACAGGTTTGCACCACCACCCAGCTGATTTTTGTATTTTTAGTAGAGATGGGGTTTCACCATGTTGGCCAGGATTGTCTCAATCTCTTGACCTCGTGATCCACACACCTTGGCCTCCCAAAGTGCTGGGATTACAGGTATGAGCCACTGCACCCGGCCTAGTTCCTAATTTTAATAATATTTTTGTTTTCTTTTAGTGCTTTCATTTTTTTAAGTCCCTAATTCATCTAAAATTTACATGAGGGCTAAATTAAGGATGTAAGATAACTGTTTTGAAATACACAATTATTTAAATATTATTTAATTCCATCCTTTCCTCATATGTAAAACACCCCAAATTGAGATATACAGGTAATTTTATTTCTGAACTATTCCCTGATTTGTCTACTTTTGCGCCAAAGCTACATGATTTTATGGGCTGCTTTGGTGTCTCTTGGGGTAGGTCCTCTGCATTATTTTTATTTTCAAAAATGTTCTGGAGTGTGACTTCCAGTATTTGTTTTATTTTATTTTTTTAATTTATTGGGAGGGCTGTTTAAGGACAGTAGCTAGAAGCCATTTTAAACTGGAAGTCCTTGTAAACCAGAAGATGTCCATGGACCTCTTTCTTAGGATTATAAACAATAATCCATCTGGCTCTTTAAAATGTGCAGTCAGCTTTATGCATATATTTGACAGGAGGAATTAAGCATGTTCACAGTCTCCATGACTAGCTAGATTAAATTTGCTAATGTAGACAATTTGCCCTCTTTGAAGAAATACTGTGTTCTTCCTTTAAGAAATGCAGCCTGGGGATTATGTTACCTTGTTATCTGAGTTCTGCAGCGAGAGATAAGCAACATTCTGATAATATTGGGTGGTGGTAAGAGCGGGGAACCTACTGGTTGAGTTATAGAAACACCCACCCTGAAGTTGCTTCCCCTGGCTGGCTCAGAGACAACAGTCTTCTTTGATTGTTTATAAAGAATCTCACAAGGTCCACTTGGCAAATGCAAACTCCCAAAATCCAGTTGTAGAGGTAACTGGAGAGAAGTGAAAATAGCCACAGATGTTTTCAGTTGTTCTCTTGCCTTGTGCAAAACTGCAGATGAGTCATTGAGACAGGTTGAATTAGCCTCTATTACAAAGGGAAGGGAGATTTCCATTTAGCCAAATGGGATAATCCTTAGCTGTGCTGAGCAAGTTGAGTCACAGTAATGGAAAGAGCGATGGTGTCAGAGGCAGGTGTGCACCTCATTTGCACTGCCAGGACTCTGGTTACTCAGGAGATGTTTTGGGTCTCATGGTTTCTGATTATTCCTCATTTACCAACTTGTTAGCCTATTGCACTCACCTTGTTCTCATTTAGAATATAAGCTCAAAGCCATCATTGCTGCAGAGAAAGTAGACGCTACCTAGCCAGTCCCATCTGGGTTCTGATGTCAGCTCTGTTACTTATTGGCCATCTTCCTAAATGTCCCTTCACCTCAGTTTTCTTACCTGTCCTATGCTTATATTAATGTCTCCCTCAGTCGCGAGTGTGAAGATTAAAATCAATGTGCGAAAAGTACTTGGAATGCAAGAGATGCTCTCTAACGAGTAGCTGTTAGGACCATGAACAAGCCTGTTTGCTACATGGATGGGCAGGTCTGCCTGGGACTAAGGAGTTTCCAGGGACCTGGGACGTTGGTGCTAAAACTGGGAGTCACAGGAAAACTCGATGGTTGGTCACATTATGAGGAAGCAACTGCAATGAATCTCACAGGCCCCTGCTTTTGCAATTCTTGTGATTTAGCGTGGAGATGGAAAATGCAAGAAACTCCAGCTCACAAGCTCTGCTGCTTTGCCATGGCAGGTGCTGCTGAGTTCATACCTTTCTTCCACCTGAGTGAGCTGCTACCTCAGAAGCTTTCCCAAGGTAAGTTCCCAAGAGACCATTCACCATCTGAGATGGGATGGAAAGCAAAACTTGATTCCTTATAGGGCCTAGGTTTTCCCAAATTTCCTTTTTCTCCAAAATGAAAGTTTTCATTTCTGTGACAATGGATTTCAGCTATGTCTCAGAAGCCTATGCTATTTAAACAATGTCACACTCATTTGTGAATTTTTGAAGATCTCTCTTAAGGCATTAATGCTTTTACCAGAACATGACAAAAGAGTTTGCAAACCCCAAAAGAGTAAACTACTTCTGACAAGTAATTGACAGAGAGAGAATGAGTTATTATTACTGGATTGACCTAAATTTGGATTCAGAGAACAGGCTCAAGATATAGCATGTCGGCTCTGGAAGGCATCAAAAGGAGAACCAGTTTGCTTATCTGAGGAATGGTATGTATTTTTTTGTTTTGTTTTGTTTTGTTTTTTTTTTTTTGAGACAGTCTCTATCTGTCACCCATGCTGGAGTGCAGTGTCACAATCTCGGCTCACTGCAACCTCCACCTCCTGGGTTCAAGCAATTCTCCTGTCTGAGTCTCCTGAGTAGCTGGGATTACCATGCGCACCACCACACCTGGCTATTTTTTGTATTTTTAGTGGAGACAGAGTTTCGCCATGTTGGCCAGGCTGGTCTCAAACTCCTGACCCCCCAGTGACCCGCCCGCCTTGGCCTCCTAAAGTGCTGGGATTACAGGCATGAGCAGCCGCTCCTGCCCAGGAATGGATATTTTCAGGAGATTCTTTGAAGGCTACTGGAAAGTGAGAAATGGTTTGTTTGTCTAGGATAGTAAAGTGTTAAAGTGAATAGGAACTGGGAAAAACGTAGCATTGGGTGGGGCTTTTGGTGTTGCTTCACCAATTCCCTTAATGTATAGTTTTGTATTTATTTGTTGTTTTTGTTTTTTGGTTTTCCTGATATGGAGTCTCACTCTGTTGCCCAGGCTGGAGTGCAGTGACGTGATCTTGGCTCACTGCAACCTATGCTTCCCGGATTCAAGTGATTCTTCTGCCTCAGCCTCTTGAGTAGTTGGGACTACAGGTGTGTGCTACCATGCCCAGTTAAGTTGTGTATTTTTAATAGAGATGGGGTTTCACCATATTGGCCAGGCTGGTCTCGAATCCCTGACCTCGTGATCCACCCACCTCGGCCTCCCAAAGTGCTGGGATTACAGGCGTGAGCCACTGTGCCCAGTCAATGTATAGTTTTACTAACCTTTCTATGTCTTTTTCAGCTCAGTGGCTTCAAGCTGAAAAACATCTCTATATAAACATCAACAGTTCGAATGCATTCGGTTTTGTTTAAAACCCAAACTTCTCAATACCCCCAATGATCAGAGACACCATCTTAACTCTTCTGATGAAGAAAAGGAGGTGGCCAGAGAGGAACTTCGTGGAAACAACTAGACACTTAGATATGTGTATGTGCATCAATGTGTTACCTTCCACCCTCTCTCTAGTTAGTCTTTCCTGACAATACACAATCACAGCATTTACCTTTTCCCCAGAAATCTCCTGAGGCTTAACAGAGAAAAAACAGATTATGGAGTCTTCCACTGATTCAAACTTGACCTTGCTGTTTTCTAACTGTGCTACCTTGGCAAATTATTCACCCTCTCTGAGTTTCATATAGAAAACACTTGCACCCCCAGGTTGCAGTGAAGGATAAATTAAATGCAAAGCACTACATGGTAAGTGCACAATACATTTGCGCTCCATGCCTCTAAATTCCTAGAGCTTTTATCCTCAGTGCTTTGTTGACACGTTGAGTTTATTCAGCCTTATGTACGTGGTTAGCATTTTATGCACTGTCCTTTATCCCAAGTCAATTGAGAGCCAGGTACAAGAAGGTGGAAGCCAGGTACAGGAATCTCTAGCAATGCTTTACATGGAGTTAGGCATATGTCAATAACCAATAAATGAACTTAACCAACTCTTATGAACCTTCAACAAGCCTATTAATGATAAAGAAATTATAATAGGATGTAAAAAAGGGAATGGGCCAGTCATAAATAAGTGGGCTAATACATTATAGAATCTTCCATTAGTGGACCATTATATAGAAACTAAGATTATGTTTTTAAAGAATATTTAATGAGGTAGGCTCATGATACATTATTTAATGAAAGAGGCAGAATTTGTAATTGTCTACTCTGAATATGACCACTGTTGTAATGGATATGAGACAAGAAGAGAAGACTTGCAGGATATGTATCAAAATATTAGTATTGATCACATTAGAGTAGTGAGATCACTTTCTTACTGTGTCTCTTTGTTCAAATGATGTACAGTGAGCATGTATTGCTTTACAATCAGGGAGGAAAACTCTAAAAATGTTTCTTGTCGAGGATGGAGAGGATATTCCATTGCAAAACAAATTTCCTAAGGATGCTGCAAATCCTGCTTTAGGGAAATTGATCTTGATGGCCTTGTTCTCACAGCAACCCACCCCACATAGCACCAGTGTGTCTTGTGTTATCCTATTGCATTAAATGTTCACCTCAGGTTAAAGAGAAATAGAGAAAGAAAGGATTTCCTTCAGGACTGGGCCACTTATTTATAAATCCCTTGTCAGATGTCCTTGAGATTTCAAGGTCCTAAAAGCAGGCTTCACTGCTCGTGCCATTATCAGGTAAGCAGAGGGTCTTGATCTTTGGTGTAATCTTTGGCAACCCATCAAAATACACAGCGAATGGCAGCAGGGTGGATGTCAGGACCCCTCTCCCAGGCCGGAGGATGCTGACCTGCAGACTGTGCACCTGACGTGACAGCAAGACTAATAAAGTGGCTCAGAGTCAAGATGGCATGTTGTCACTTGTGAGTTCTGCAACTTTGAGAAAACTGTTTAATTGTTCTGTCTTATTTGCAAAATGGGGGATAATAACTTCAGCTCACTGTTAAAGACTGAATGTTTATATCCTCCCCAAATTCATATGGTAAAATCCTGATCCCCAAAGTGATGATATTGAAACGTGGGGCCTTTGGGAGGTGACTGGGCCATGAGGGTGGAACAATTAAGAAAGGATTACTGCCCTTATAAAAGGGACCCCTGCTGCTCTCTCCTTGTGGCCATGTGAAGATAAACTGAGAAGCTGGAATTTTGCAGGGAGAAGATCCTCACCAGAATATGACTATGCTGGCACCCTGATCTCAGACCTCAGCCTCCAGAACTGTGGGAATACATTTATGTTGTTTATAAGCCACCCAGTCTATGGTGTTTTGTTATAGTAGCCTGAACTAACCAAGTTACCCACGAGGACACTGCAGATTCAGTGTCATCATGCTTGTCAAGCCCCTAACTTAAACCATGAAGGATAACCAGTACTGTGACTCTTATTAGACCAGCATGGTTTCATGAAAGGAGCACAGGCTTTGACCTTGAGGACCCATGTTCAAAGCTCACTTCACCACTGACCAGCTATGTGACAAAGGGTGTCACTTACCCTGCCTAAGCATCAGTCTTCACATCTGCAAATGGGGCTTATGATACCTACTTCCAAATGTGGCTATCAGGAGTAAAGACCATGCATAGAGCAAATGCAGTAGCCAACAGCAGCCAGGCAGGTAGCAAGAGTGAGTGAAATGGGCTACATGTGACAAGCTGGAGAGCAGCCATGCAGGGCAACTGTGACTCAACACCAGCCAACTGTTGCCATCTTGCAATTCAGAAGTGTGAGGCTATTGTTGTTTGATGTGATTTTTTAAGAGAAACAAGATACTTTAATTTTTATAGGAAATTCATCAGTTTTCAAGTGCTGGCAAATAATAAGAAAATGTTCAGGCAACATTGTGTAGGCTACCAGTAGTAGATTGGATTCCTAATTGTTTACTTATACCCTTTGCCATCGGACTTTGCAAGAGGCAGAGTATATTTCCCCACCCTACAGATGCTGGGCTTGTCCTTTTGACTTGCTTTGGCCAGTGGCAGTGTGAGCAGGTGTGTGTATGTGTTTGTGTGTATGTTTTTTGTGTGTATGTGATTTGACCTGGTCTCTATCACTTCTGCCATGTGCCAAGAGGAAAGCATTCCATGGAGAGCCACTGTTCCAGAAAGAAACATGAGAGACAGACCCAAAGCAGAGTTCCCCCAGCTGATGAACAGTTAGTTCCATGAGTGAAAAAAAAACAACATTGCTTGTCATCAGCCACTGAGATTTTTGAAATTATTACAAAGCAAAACCCAAAAACTCATGCATCTCACTTAAGTTCCAAGTTTGAGACCACCAAGGTAAAACATCTGGCAAGTGACTGGTAGATAAAATGTTCTTGATGAATGGTTATCCTTATACTTATTCGGGTCTGGTCATATCTCATAGGGTTTCTATAATAAAAGGCAGGCTTGGCTCAATCCGTTGCAAGATGTTTGTTTTGTGCTGATTTGACTTCTGAGAAACTTAAACACACTCATCTCTGTCTACCTCTCACCATCTTATATATCTCCAGGGATAAATGTTACCCCTAAGTTTTTTCATAGAGAGTGTTCAGAACCTACTAGAATAATGTATGAACTTTGAACTTGAGAGAGATGATTTAGGGTATCTTGCAGAAGAAATTTCTGAGCAGCAATGCATTCAAAAGGTGAGTTGGGTGCTTAAAAAGCGTTTGGTTTTATGCATTCACAAAAAGATAGTTTTGAGTTGAAACTTATGCTTAAAAGGAAAGAAGAGAATACAAGTTTGGAAAATTTGCAGCCCGCTAATGCAATAAAAAGAAAATCCCATTTTCTGAGGTGAAATTCAAGACAGCTGTAGAAATTTGCATAAGTAACAAAAAGCCAAATGTTAATCAGCAAAACAATGGGGAAAATGTCTTCAGTGCAAGTCAGAGGCCTTCATGGCAGCCCCTTCCATCCCAGGCCCAGAGGCCGGGAGGAAGAAATCATTCTGTGGGCTGGGCCCAGGGCCTTGCTATTTTGTGCGGTCTCAGGACTTGGTGCCTTGTGTCCTAGCTGTAGCTGAAAGAGGCCAGTGTATGGCTCAGCCGGTTGCTTCAGAGGGTGCAAGCCCCAAACTATGGTGTCTTATATGTGGTGTTAGGCTTGCAATTCTCAAGTCAAGAATTGAGGTTTGGAAACCTCTGTCTAGATTTTAGAGGCTGTATGGCCAGGCAGAAGTTTGCTGCAGGGGTGGAGTCCTCATGGAGAACCTCTGCTGGGGAAGTGCAGAAAGGAAATGTGGGGCCAGAGCCCCCACACAGAGTCCTCACTGGGGCACCACCTACTGGAGCTGTGAGAAGAGAGCCACCGTCCTCCAGACCCCAGAATGGTAGATCCACTGACAGCTTGCACCATGCACTTGGAAAAGCCCCAGACACTCAACACCAGCTGTGAAGGTAGCTGGGAGAGGGGCGAGACCCTGGAAACTCACAGGGGTAGAGCTGCGCAAAGCCAAGGGAGCCCACCTCTTGCATCAGCAAGACCTGGATGTGAGACATGGAGTCAAAGGAAATCATATTGGAACGTTAAGGTTTAATGACTGCCCTATTGGATTTTGGATTTGTATGGGGCCCGTAGCCCCTTTGTTTTGCCTAATTCCTCCCATTTGGAATGGGTGTATTTACCTAATGCCTGTATCCCTATTATATCTTGGAAGTAACTAACTTGCTTTTGATTTTACAGGCTCCTAGGGAGAAGGGACTTGTCTTGTCTCATATGACACTTTGAACTATGGACTTTTGAGTTAATGCTGAAATTAGTTAACACTTTGGGGGAACTGTTGGGAAGGCATGATTGGTTTTGAACTGTGAAAAGACATGCGATTTGTCGGGGTGGGGCAGGAGCGAAGTGTTTTGGCTCTGTGTCCCCACTCAGCTCTCATCTCGAATTGTAGCTCCCATAATTCCCATGTGGTGACGGCAGGGCCAGGTGGAAAGTGATTTCCTTCATGCTGTTCTTGTGATAGTGAGTGAGCTCTCACAAGATCTGATGGTTTTATAAGGAATTCTTCCCCCTTTGCTCGCTCACTCTCTCTTGCTGCCACCATACAAGTCATGCCTTTGTTTCTCTCTCACCTTCCACAGTGATTGTAAATTTCCTGAGGCCTCCACAGCCATGAGGAACTGTGAATCAATTAGACCTCTTTCCTTCACAAATTTCCCGGTCTGGAGTATGTCTTTATAACAGTGTGAGAATGGACTAATACAATGGTAAACAGTGGTTTCATGATTCCCTTGTTTGGGATTTTTTTCACTAATTCAATCCCCCCCAACGTGCATGATAGAGGTTAGATATTAAGAATACAGATTACAATCATTAAACTTCTCAGAGCTAAAGAAGTCTAATGGAACAGTGAGGGGTATTCAACAACAACAGAAACCTGAAAGGAAATGCTGGGATGAAGGAAGAATCAGGTGCTGACCCCAGAGGGGGTGATCAACCCTAACTAGAGGTGGGGAGATGTCTCAGAGGACATGAGAATCAAGCAGAGTTTTTAAAGATGAGCAGCTTTGGTGACATAAGAAGGTGGAGAATGGCATTCTAAGAGTACAAATATTCAGACACATGAGGCATAAACATTTGATGTATTCAGAAAACAGGAATCTAGGGTAGAGAGTAAATCAGGTTTAAGTGGGGGAGGGAATAAAGATAAAACTGTAAGGTAAGCTGAGGCCAGGATGTAAATTGCCTTGGTTGTTGTAGATGGTTTTTTTTTTTTTCCCAAAGATGACAGCTAGCAATTTCTTCCCCTCCTGGTATGCATATGCCATTTACCCATCACAAGTGTAGTCTGCCCTTCAGTGCCTTGAATCTGGGCTGGCTTGTGGCTGCTCTGGTGGACAGCATATGGAAGAAGTGCCTCAGTGCCAGTTCTAGGCACTGGCAATTTCTATTCCCTATGTTTTGGGATTCTGTCTCTTGTAACACCCCCCTCTTAGAATCCAATCATTATTCTATGAGAACCCCATAGAGAAGCTATCAAAATGCACTTCAGTGAACATCACTGGTTAGGCTCCTACCCAACAGCTATCATAGTGAGGGCACCATCTACAATGTCCATCTTAGTCAAGCCTCTGATGACCTCTCCCCCAGCTGGAATCTGACACTGTAAGGTATAAATCACCTGGCAAAGAGCAATGAACTCTCAGAAGGGCAGCTAATAATAATAAAGTGTTCTGTTGAGTTAATAAGTTTTGGATTGTTATACTATGCAACAACAAATAACAGGAATAGGTGTTAAATGAATTGTTCCATTCATCATCTGTAATGATTGTACAATAGTTTGAATGTGTCCCCTAAATTTCATGTATAGAAAACTTAATTCCCAAGTTTATGTGTTGATGGTACCTTGAGGTGGGGTCATTGGTAGGTAAATAGTATTAAATAAGGGCAAAAGAGTGGGGCCCTTATGTTGAAACTGGTGGCTTTCTAAGAAGAGACAAGGTGATCTGAGCTGGCAAGCTTTTACCCCCTTGCCATGTAATGCCCTCTTGCCATGTGATGCCCTCTTGTCATGCGATGCCCTCTGCCATGTCATAATGCAGCAAGAAGACCCTCACCAAATGCTACTGCTATGCAATTGAATTTCCCAGCCTCCAGAACTATGAGCTAAATAAACTTATTTTATTTATAAATTACTCAGTCTGGTATTCTGATATAACATAAAATGAACTTAGACAGATTGTATATACGAATGACTTTAAAGAATTGATTTTTACAAAAACCTAAAATGTTGAGGTTGGGGTGAGGGATGCACTGGAAGTTATCTTAAAAATACACATGTGGGAAAGCAAGACGTATCTGTTTCCCTATATTTTCATAGTTCCGTTGCTATTACACCGCATGTTTTAAAAAGTAAGAATGTTCTAGGAAGGCAATGTGATATTCTAGAAGAAAACAAAACCAGGCTTTGTGGTCAAGGGAGAACCAGATTAAAATCCCAACTGTGGCATTCCTGATGTAGCAGACCAGGGACAACTTACTTAATGGAGTAAACAAATTTGTGCCCACGTAGATGTCCTTTATGAAGCCAGAACACCTGTCCCAAGACACTGTTACTGTTGCATCTAGTTGGTCTCTTCTCTGCAGAATGGCCCTTGGATGATGAAGCCATCTTGCTCTGAAGGTAACAAACCCCTCATACATCCTGGGATGGCTCCCAACCATTGAAGGATTGATACAGGTGCCAAAGGCTGGGTTGTAGCACAAGAAGGGATAACCCTTCAGTGTGGTCTACAAAGCCCTCCCCCTGTGGATCAGGTCCAGGAAGCAGACTGTGGAGACCCATTGCTTTTCTTAGTTCTTTATCCTTCCCTATCCTGCTTCTCCCACTCTTTTAAATATGTGTGTGTGTGTGTGTGTGTGTGTGTGTGTGTGTGTGCGTGTGTGTGTGTATTTCTGTAGAACATTCCCTTAATAAACCTCATGTCCCTGAATCCCAGTTTTAGGCTCTGCTTCTAGAGATCTCGTCCTAAGATACCCTTTCGTTAGCTTCCCCTTTTCAAATCCCCGTCCTAGAATTCACTGAGATGATAAACTGAAATTGCCTGGCACTTAATAAACACTTAATAAAAACAGATTTCCCCCTCTCCTCTTTATCATTAGTGCAAAGTGAAAAATATGAGTAATATTCTTGAAACATAAAAGATCCTTCAGTGAATTTTCCTTACTCTGTATAGAAAAATAGGCAAGCGAGACACTGATTTTTAAAATGGTAATAATCATGCTTATGCTATGCAGTTATTGTGAGTATTAATTAAAATAATGAGCCTTAAGTAGAGTTTTTTAGTGTAGAGCAGGCACTCAGTGACTGGAAGGTACTGCTTTTCTACTTGACTACAACCTCCAAGAACACTATCGAGTCTATCTTGTCATGTTTTACCCTTGGCTAGCACAGGGCTCAGCACAGAGAAGGCATTCCTGTGTTTGCTCAAGAAGCTTCAGTGAGCAAGGAAAGAACAATGCTTCATAAAAGATGGCACAGGTTGCAGGACAGTTCTTTGTTAGCCTTGAATTGACCCAATTCTCTCCTCTTGCTGTTAGTTCTCAAGAATAATTGTAGCATGAGCTGGGAACGAAACACCCTGAGTTAAGGGGTGACTGGCTAAAACAGCCTGAACTCTGGTCCCAACCCATCCCCCTCATAGAAACAGGATGCCCTTCAGTGCTTTAGTTCAGCATGTCACATGACCCCAAGGTATAAAACTCAAGTCCGGCCACTTTCCAGGGTCTCTCAGCTATGGTGCAATGAACGGTCCCATGACTCCTAGGCTTCTGTTGTTTCTTGCTGCCTGTCTGTAAGTAATAAACCTGCTCCATGTAATTTGTTTCACGTGAGTGTGTTCTGGCTCACTGGACTCCAACAAGTTGGTAACCAGTGTACAGTGAACTCACGTCACACGAGCTTTATGGTTCCACTTCATTTGGAGTCTGGACCATGAATCTAAGCACAACACTTCTCATAATTGTGAGCAGATTGCTACACATGTACTCAAACAAATAGCCAGATTCACTTGCTTTGGTCATTAACACAGTTTATTATTGGCACACTTATCAGTAAAGCATACATAAAATACAGCTGTTTTTAACACACGGAGCCACTGTGTCTTTACATGTGTGGAGGAACATATTAATATGCAAATGGAAAAATTAATTCTCTTATAAAGTTTCACATAAATACACTGGAGTAGCCCAAAAATGAAAAGTCCCCATAAAAGAACCAGGTGAGAGCTTTACAAAATATCATACAAGAAATATACTATAAAAAGAAAGAATGGTCAACTCAGGTACAATTAAAAAACACACAAAAAGTTTCAGGTTTATTAAACTGCCCACAAAATCAATGGATTACATGGCTTGAAAATATTTGGATCAACAGCAACTTTACAAATGCATAAATTCTTAAGGGTCCAATTGTCTTTCTTTACTTAAAAATCTGCCCTGGTGTCTTTGATGAAAAAAATGACATTTCTTGTTTCAGCACTTGGGCTAAACTGAGTCAACTCAAGAACTAATTGACATTAGCTCCACCGTAAATTACCTTGCTGGGCCCTCTTAGCTGTTGCCCATGAAAGAAAACATAAAGAAAAAAAAATAAAAGTACGTTTAAATTACTTTCCAAAGCTGATTTTTTTGTCTTTTCTTTTTTTACTGAAACAAGAAACTCTCAGATGCAAGTCAAAAGCAGAAAATATCTTACAATATTAAAAAGTCATCTGTAGTTAGGTTCGGCATATTAATGAGATCCTGAGCACTGAGGATTTATGGACAATATGGCCTTCGTTTGATGAATAAAAAGGAAATTCAACACAAACACGTTGTTAAAACCGTGCCAGAAGATGCGCTAGTTTTCTCTTGTTTTAATTACAATCAGTGCCAGTATCTGTATTTACCTGTGAAGGCCTCCAAGGAAGGGTCATGGAAGCTTATTTGGAATAATCCTCTCAATTAGAAGAAAAGAAAAAAGAAAGGAAATCAGATCACTGTGGTTTAGAAATAGATATTTGCATGGAAAAGTTTTTATCTCTTCTCTTTCCTCTCCTGTAAGTAAAGATCTGCCATTGTAATGATCACCCACGGGCCTATGGACAGTGGATTCAGGTGCCGATCATCTTATTGGGAAGCCTGGGGTGGGGGGTTTTCTGATTTGGTCTCTTGAGTGGCGGGAGGTTTACTGTTCCACGGGCTGTTGTTCCCCCAGCGCGGGTGAATTGTTGAAGTCCTCCTCGTCGTCCATGCCGTTGGCCGCATCATATTGCGTGTTTTCTAATCTAGTGATTAGCCTTTCGTCCTCGTCCCCAAACTCACCTCCCATCAGAGTTGGCTCTCCTACCACCATCACATCCTGTGAACAGCAGCTGACATTATTACAGGGAAACCTTGGGAGAGAGAAGCTCAGCTTAAAATAACAGTGGGAGGAGTCGGGGGAATCTAGGACAGACACACTCGTGTACTGTACAACGGGGTCAAGTCTCAATGTCGGGGGCCGAGACGCATATTTGATTTCTACAGGAAATAAACATCGCCTCCTGATGTGTAACAACCACGCGAGTTTATGTCCTTAGTGCGCAGCCTGACACTGGAGAACGAGCAATGCTAGCAATCTGCAGAAATAAAAAAATGTATTTTTCAAAATTAAAAAAATCCACGCTTTCAACTTGCTGACACTGGGGACTTTTGAGAGGGCTGTGGAACCTTCTGCTGGGTGCTTCTCAATACCTCCAAAAATCTGCCACTTTTATTTAGGGCCTGTGAGTGGCTTTGGAAACTAGCAGTGACCAGAGACACACGTAAGGTGCAAATCTGCAATATTCACATAACTCATTCCAAACGGTATTTCTGTGTCCCGGGGATGATATACATTTTAATTGAAGACAGAATCTCTCTTTTCTCTACTCAGCCAGGCCCTTTTATGCAGCCAATATTCTTGACATTCTGCTACTTAATTATGGTAATTAATTTAGGTAAAGTTTTCGATAAAAACAATGTTCACACTGATTTGACAATTTGCATAGCTAATTAAGTCATTAGCAAAAACCTGCTGATTGCCAACAAGCCCTGAATTTACCATCTGTTATTTTATGGTTCCTGTCACCTATCACCACACAGGCAACCCTGCCACCCATCTGGGCAGTAAAGAGAACCAGTCTGTCCAGCTGGTGCCATAAAAGGAAGATGAAGAATGCTAATTATAATTACATTGATGAAGCTGGTAGTCATCAGAGATGGAAGCGTGCAAGAAGAATCCATCTAATCACTCCTTTAAGTACAAATTGTCCTTCCATGCAAATAAGTAAGCCACCTACGGTAGCTGGGGAGCATGGGGAGACCACAGCTGGAGAGGCCCAGGGACGGGGAAGAAGAATGCACACACAGGGCAGAGCTCCAGCTTCTTTGTTCAAAGGAGACCATATGGGGTTGATGAGTGACCTTGGCATGAGACAGAACATCTGTCGGGTGGATTCTTCTGGGCAGGCTCTGAGCAATACTCCACTTAGAAGTGCAGTAACTTCAGGAAAGTGACCAACTGCGACCAGCCTCCACTGAGGCCAGAGAAAGTAGGGCTAGCCAGATGCTTCTGGAGATGAGAGGATGGGGTTTCCAGTAGAAAGGCTAATTCAATAAAATGTTTCGACAACTGGGCAAACATTCTTTTTACTAGAGCTTTGCCCAGAGAAGGCTTTCCTGGGGCAGGAGACTGGAATACTGCTTACAGTCAGGAAAAGGGCCATGGGATCTCTAAATCCCTTCTAGAACTTTGAAAGTGCCCCTTGAACATATCCCTTAGTTTCCACCTAGTCTTTTAAAATGGAAAACCTTGTCTTATTTATTACTGCTCCCCATCATCCTTGAGTTAGGGGACATAATCAATAGGTTTCCAAACTTTGTTTTCTGACTAATCACTCTTGTGAATGGATAAAAATGATTTTAAAAAGAAATGTCTCAAATGGAGTAAATGCCTCAAAAGTGAACTTGGTAAACCCAGCAATAAAAATGCCGGTGGATATTCAGCTGGGTGCCTCCAAGAAGATATTTATTATGTAATGAAGAACCACAAATGACAATGACATGGAAGGAGATTCATGAGGACTGTTAAGGTGAGAGGCAAAGTAGATAACGTCCTTCTGCCTGGCAGGAAGGATGAAGGATTTTAGATGCAATGTGGCCACAGCAGAGACGTGAATGGTATTCAGTTAGCCGGGCAGCTGCAATATTACCCGTTGGGGGTGTTTAGGATGAAAGAGTGCCACTGAGTTACAGGCAGTTAGGAGATGACACTTATGATCAAGAACAAAGGGAGATGGAAAGAATAGGGCTAGATTGTACAGAGCATGACACGAGGGTTAATCTCATTTCATGACTTGTGTCCAGCACGCTCGAAGGGCTTGGAAAACACATGCGTAAGGCGTCACAGGGCAGGAGAAAGATGTTAGAACCAACCATGTGGGTCTGCGTTAGTATTTCGACTCCAAAGTCACCGAGAGAGGATCGGAGAGTATGAGGAAGCATAATTTGAAAGAGGAGGAGAAAAATAAAAAGCAGCCAACTTAAATTAAGCATGATATTAAAAGAAAAGCTCCCAACACTCCAGATGCATTCATTGAATTAGAAAACAACAGTCATTCAAGAAAAGTACTATGAACATAGTGGTTTGAACCATTGTGAATGGAGCTGACAGGCTGGTAATCTGGTGAATCTTTGTTCTAGGAGCAGCTGGAAAAGATGTCTAGGCATAGGTGTTTTTAAACATACTAACATATGTTTTACTAATTATAAAAAATATCCCTAGCTCGATACACAGTCGTGTGTGTGTGTGTCTGTGTGTGCGTGCGTGCACGCGCATGTGTGCACATAATTGACAAATGGCAAGTTAAGGGCTTCATATACACATAGACAGTTAAGGCTACTTATAAATTTATGTGCACATTTCTCTTGGTTCTTCTAAACCTCTAGATAGGATAGTGATTATCTGCTCTGGCAGTCTTGATTTGTTATTCTCACACAAAATAAATAAAGCATGATGCACATTCTAGGCTGCCTCTAATTAGGGGTTGTTATCAGCATTTTCCCTCCCATTTTGTTAAAAATCCCCCCCCAACATTGGCAGTGAGAGTACATTTCCTTCCCATCTCTATCCTGTGTCCCACAAGAGGCAACAGCGATTCATCTGAGAGAGGTCCATATGCCCTCAGCTCCCCACAAGGCCAACTTCTGCTCCTTGCTGGAAGCCCAGAGGTGCCACCAGCTCTCCCATTTCACACCTTCTCACTAATCCCCCGTGCAAAGACCACCAACCTCTGAGGAGGACTGGAAGTGACTCCTTTCAGGGCCCCTCAATGCTTCTCCTTAAATTGGCCAGAAGGGGTCACTGCTGTTGAATGACACAGGTCTCCATCCCTCCCAGGGTTGAGGCTGCAGTTCGGGATCGCTCCTAGCCCCTGCTCATGGAGTGAGAAGCAGAATCCAAGGATTAAACTCTAGCCCTCTCCAGACACACACATCGCTGCCGCAGCAGCTACACAGACCACGGCTGTGGTCCTAGTGGCACGTGCCTTTGGACCAGACAGTGGATGCCTGCAGGTAGCATTTCTAGTTAACCAGTAGAATAGTGTTGATAACTCAGTAGACAGGGTTAAAAGATGTGGTCGCCACAAGTCATCCAATGCTTATGATTTAACGTCAATTCAGCTCCAAGACACAAATTAATTTGTACATTTTCCTAATCTGCTTTTCTCTCTCTCTGTGACATCTGACAATTTTACTTTATTAAAACATCTTTAACTGCATGGTGTGGAGATAGCGCCGAAATTCAACTTTCACTTTCTAATGGTGCCTTGCTCTTACACAAAATCCAAAGGGTCTCAACTCGTTAAAAACCCTCTGGATATGGGTATCATCCAGTAAAATACAGTTGTTGATTTGGAGGACAGAAGCATAATAGAGTACAAAAGTACATCCTCTCTCAAATGAAATTGAAATGATTCTCACTAGACCATGTGTGTCAAAATATCTGACATGTGAGCTGCTACTCTCTACTTCTACAACCATGGCAGACATCACTAATGGATGGCCCACCAAACCCAGTCTAGATCTTAGAATCCTCCTCAATACCATACTCTGAGGGCTGGCAGGAGAGAGAAACCATCCTTGCCATCCCTAGATTAGACAGTGAGCTCTTCAATGACAGGGCTCTGTTGTTACTTTTTCACCTTGGTATTGCTGGTACCTGTCACAGTGTGGGCACATAGTAGGAGCTCAGGAAACATCTGTTGAATTGATTGGGATTCTTGCAGCTACAGTGCCTTTAAGTAGCTATGTCACCATTCCAGAATCCTCTGAAATGCACTTTTCCTTATTTGCTAGAGGAAACTAACGAATGTTACTGCCTTTAACTCCAGGATTGGATAAATAAATGAGCTCCTGTGTACACTTTTTCAGTTGATTTATCTAAATTAGGCCATTTCCTCTATCCAAAATTTCACCAGGAATGGGCATAAGTTGGTACTTTAATAGACTGCTTTTCCTCTTTTAACTTTTCCCCCATGATCTATAGAGACAATAGGTGTAAAGCCTAGCTCAGAAAGTGGAGGACCACCTGGGGACTATTTTCATTATTTGAAGACTGTGATTTGCGTCTCTGTGAAATGTAACATGGCACCTTCCATTTTATGCTCGTCATTCTCTCCATGACCCCTTCTTTCTAATGCAATGGGAATGAAAAATATACCCTCTGTCTGTGGGAGACGGGAGAAAAGACTCAATGGCCCAAGGAATCCTCAGGGTACTGATGGGGTTGCTTTTAGCCAAAGAGAACTGGCCAATGGAAAGTGGGTACAAGTGGGTGGGGGGAAGATTTGAAAGACATACTTGAAAGTAAGTGGGAATCCCTGTGTGAAGGTTCACTCCCACATGGAAGCGATGGAGCAGGATCAGAACAAGAAGGGATCAGAGAAGAAGGGTGAGGGGGAGAAACATGGGAAAGATGGAAAAGGTAAAACTGTACTGGTTGAGGAACGTAACAAGAAATAGGGCAACTTTGGAAACAGGGTATCTAGAAGGCATCCACAAAGCACTAAGAAAATCTCAGGATTTGAATGATGGCCAAACACCTGGTGACAGGGTGATATGACAGGACAGTAGAGAAGGAACAGCAGCAGTTTAAAGGAGCTAAGGACTTAAGGAGATATTCTAATAAGGGGCCGGGGAGTCAGGAGATGGGAGGGAATTAGGCAGAAGGGGACAGAGTTCAAGAAGAATGAATAGGAGATGCGGAAAGTTCCTGTGCAGTTTTCACTACATGGGGCAACCCTCAGCTGTCACCTTTGGAATTCAAAGAAGTCCCCTTCCTGATGCCTTTGTCAAGATCAATAAATGAAAGAAAGGGGCCAAGGGATCAAGAGAGTGGAGACCAAATCAGAGGCTGATCCTCCCTCCCCCTTAGCTAATGAAACGGGCTAAGCGTGAGCTTCACTGAGCTGCACTTTAAGTGGCTGCCGGTTAATTACCTGAGACCTAAAATTAGAGGGGACGCCCATGTTGGGAGGGCCCAGTCAGATTACAATATGGGACTGAGCCGCGGGGAGCTAGTTTCCAGTGGAGCACAGGGTCTCCAGTGATGGTGCTGAGAGGCCCTAATATGCCACCAGGCATGCTGCTAAGTGATATTTTAATTAAACCTAAAGTGACATATCTCCTGTCTGTGACTCTGATGGCTTTTTAATTCAGGTCCCATTGCAGCACAACTCTTAATATTCCTTTCTAATTTCCAGTTTGCAGGGGAAGGTTTCCATGGCAGAGTTCCTCCCTCCCACCCCAACCTCTGTTCCTGCCTTTCCTCCCTCCCCCCAACCTCCAACCTGCCCGGAATTTTTTTTTTTTCCCCCACTGAAAAGAGACTTTAATTTGGGCCCTTGGAGTAGGAAGCAGACAGTTAGGATTTCAGGCCTAAGAGGAAAGCGAGACTTACAGGTACCTGACTGGACAGACTCAGGTTTGCGGCCGTGGTCTTCTTCTTGCTGCCAGTGCTGTTTGCGTTGTTCCCAGCACTGCTGTTGGAGGTGCTGCTGGTGGAATTTTTCCTTTTTCTCCGTTTGGTTGTCGGTTGCCTTGTGGGTTCTGCTGCAGTATGGAAAACGGAAGAGGGGTCAGTTCCAGGGCAAAAGCAACAAGGCAATCATCAGTATGGTTCCTCCAAGACGTGGCCTTTGTAAACTGAAGAGCAGACTATTTAAACATTTTCCATTTCTTATAACTTTAGAAACAATAAAAGGAGAAAGCTGTAGATGTATTTTTAGCACAAAATGTGTGACACTCTTTTCTTTGTATGTAGATCCAATAACTTTGATTTAATTCTCTCTAACGATATGTATTTAATTTTGTAAAAACATTTTTTAGGAGTGTAACTACAAGTACCGCTTTCATAATTGGATTTAAAATATTTTTACTATTGGAAAATTAGGGAGACTTTTTTCCTCTGGTATATCTTTTCTTTAAAACAAGAGAGTACTCCTGGGATCCCTAGGGTACCTCCAAGGTACGAGCAAAGTGTGAGCTTTAGGTAGTCAAATTCGTGAACCAGTGTGCAACAGCAGCATCTACTGGTGAAATGTCATATTGCAGCCCACCTCTAGTACACCTTTATAGGATTCTCAAGTAAAATCAATTCCATCAGCTGCGGATGTGGAGCTTAGGGATTCCCAAGTTCAGAGGGAATACTTGTGGTTTGGGCCCCTCTGTTTAAAGAATGCTACCAATTCCAAAGTTGCCAGAAAAAAAAGTCTGAGTATATGGTATAGCCAGCATATTACTCGAGGGGAATCTAGACCTCTTAAAGGCCTATTCAGAAATAGAGAAAAATGTTTTTGACCTGAAGGATGGGGCAACACCTTAATGGGGATACAGAGACCCAAGGTAATGTGTGGTGATTTCTCTTATTTCCAGATTATTTATTTATTTGTTTGTTTACTTATTAGGTGTAGAACATTATGCAATGCCTGGCACTATTCTTAATGTTTCCAATGCATTAACTATTTTGTATTCAAAATCCTATTAGTTAGGAACTATTATTTTAATCTTTGTTTTGTTATGAGAAAGTTTCAGAAGCCTTCCCCTGGCAGTTACTGAGTAAGTTGGACATGGCAAGTAATAGCATCCTTCTTTCTAACTCTATTTTACACCTGACTGTGATGGACAGCAGGCAAGCCAGGGCTACACTCGAACCAAATAATAGGGCCTGTAACATCTGTTTAAATCATGTGTATTTCTTCTCAACTTGGGAATCCCTAAAATGCCTATTCTGGACTATTTCCATTACCAGTAGATGGCTGTGGTAGTAAAATCAGGGACTTTGGAGACATAAAAACCTTTTTGTGACACAGTCCTCCTTCATTTGTTAGCCATGAGACTGGCTATGCCAAATGACTACCTTAAGTCTCAGACCTCACTACATAAAATGAAGATAATACATATAAAGTTACGGTAAGGATTCCATATTCCTGAATGTTTCATTCAGTGTTGTACTCTCCAGTGGCTAGAACCATGTCTGCGAGACTAGTAAAACTCTAAATAAATAATTGTTGAATGAATGAAGGAACTGATGAATAATAAATTAATTATATATGCCTGTGTTGGAAAACATAGGTGTTGAGAGCATTTTGCTGAGTGAAGTACTTTTTTTCCATATAGTCTTATTAGCATTAAAAGAAAAAATACAGCCAATTTAAGCACATTTGGTATATTTGAAAAATAATATTCTAAAAGTCTAAAATTCCCATAAGATGGAGATGTAACTACTCTACATAAAATAACACTTATTTTCTCAGCTTTCTAAATATGTATTTGATTAAATTTGCTGTATTCATTTTATATAAAACCCCCCGGCCAATTACCAGCCGAAGGTGACCATTATATTTTGTGATTCAGAAAACTATGTGCCTCGTGTTAATAATTACTCTTTATAAAAATTATTTTTAGCAAATGGATACGTTTTGCTTTTATGATCAATGAGGCTCAGCACACGCCTGGGAGTGAAAATGTATTAGATAGGAAGACAATTAACGATGACTTGAAGCGGCAATTTCAGAACCCCAGCAGGAGACTATAGTATCCAAACTGCATTCTAGGGGAAGTGAGGGAAATGGAATCGTTTATGTATTCTCTTCATGATCAGAGTTATTTTTGATACAATATATCTTTAAAAATAGAGCAAACTTCATTTTTCCTTCATTCCTTTCCTCCTTTCTTCCTTTATTCTTTTGTTCCTTTCTTCCTTCCTTCTTTCCATCCCTTCCTTTTTTTTCTTTCCTTCCTCCTTATTTTCCCTTTCTTCCTTCCTTTTCATAATTTCTATCATTCTTAAAAAAGAAAAACCTAAAACATTAGGCCATGAGAAGCCAGCAGTCTGGCTCAGTGGAAGAACCACTGGATTGGGAGACAGGAACCTCTGGCTCTGATCTCAACTGTGCCAATGACCTTCTTGATGACCTTGAACACATCATTTTAACTCTCTGAGTTGCAGGCCCTAATCTGATAAGCGAGGGGACTGAAGGAAATTCTTAAGGATGTTTGCTTGTCACAAAATCAATGTGCCTATGTCCACAATCATGGTCAGAATATCCCTGATAAGCTACTTGTCCTGATACATTTATAATCACCTTCCTCATTTTCACATCACTTCATCCCTGGAAGACACCTTTGAAAACCTATTCAGAGAGAGACAGAGCGAAGAATGAGGGTGGGGTGTACCTGGCGGAGCCACCATCCGCTGCCACTTCTGAAACAAGCAGGTCTTCAGGCAGTCTCGGGGACTGAGGTTGTAGGTTTTATGTCTCGACATCAGTTCCTGCATTGGCTCCAATATTACACACAACTGCAAGAAGTTCAAAGACATTGGCATTTCACTATTTTATAATATGAATTACAATAAATAATGTTAACAGCTGGAATCAAGTAGACAGCTTTAAGGATACTTTTCTTTTTTTTCTGGTTTTGATTTTCTTTATATAAATGTGAGGAAAAAGAAATATAAAAACGATTATATCTACTTAATTTAGTATCATTTATAATATATTATAGCTGAATGTGACACACCCACATACAAGCACATGCACACACGCACACACGTGCACACACACACGCACACCCACACACACACGCACACACACGTACACTCACACACACGCGCACACACACACACAAACACATATAAACCCACACACATATGCACGCACACACGCACGCACACATGTACACTCACACACACAGGCACACACACACACATGTACAGATAATGGGGTGGATATATGTAGCTCTATTCTGAATCCAAATAACTCTCTCTGGTTAAAAAAAAAAAGCAAAACAAAACAGATGAACGAACAAACAAAAAACTCTTCTTTCAGCACGCTTGAGTTTCTACTCTGGTTTCTGTTCTTGTTTGTATAACCACGTGCTGTGAGTTACAATGCTAGTTCATGCAGATTGGTAGTGAAATCCATCTTTTAAACTGGAGCACAGAGTGGCAACTACAGGCACTTTTTGATCTTAACTCTTAGAAAGGTGGATGGTGAATGTTATTTTATTTTTATTCATGTGCTCATTTGCATTTTATACATGATGATACTGTAAATAACATATGTCAGCATTCATTCAATGTGGGAGAGGTTCTGCATACAGCCACCTTGTTCCCCCCTTTGGTTAGTTTTTTCTCAGCTTGATTTTGGTCTAAGACATTTGATGACAAAGATTAATGAGGTAAACAAGAAGATAAAACCATTTAGGATTGCCTTGGACTTTTCCGAATTCCTTCTCAGTTGGAAGCTGATCAGAATACCATTGCAATGAGAGTACTGTACCTATGAGGACAGAGACCATAATTTGGAATTACACATTAATCACTATTGCAATTAGAACGATTTAAATACTGGCCATGCACCTTCTTCTGTGAAAAAGCATCACTTTATTATGAAAGACAGATGTGCAGTCTTCGGCATCATCAGCCTACCTTCCTTATTCGCCCCTTTTCTTATGCCATCCCTCATCTTGAACATGTCCCTGGAGGACACACTGCTTTTTGTCCACTGAGCTCTCTCTAACTGGAATTCTTCTCCCCCTTCCTCCTGGCAAATGCTCACTCATCCTTGAAAACATAGTTATTTCTGTTAAGCTTTCCTCTCAGATGTGCACCTGTCCCCCACACAGGCTGAGCTTGGTGCCTCTTCAGTTCTCCATAGCGCCCAGCCCCTTCTGCTGTATGGACTCACTCATTCATGCCATGAAACATCTGCTTCTGAGTCTGCCTTTACCACTAGGCCCTGAATTCTTCGAAGGCTGAGACTATGCCTTTTATCTCTGTGTTCCTAGTTTAACTCAAATGAATAGTTGCATTTAAAGAGTGATTCTTAAAAAGCCTGGAGGATCTTTCTACGCTGATATTTCTCAAAGTATGGTCTAAGGAACAATTCCATCAGAATCAAATGGGCTGACTTAAAAATTCAGATTTCTGGGCTATGCCACTTCTGTTTCATTGGGTCTTGAGGTGGAGCTCTGAATGTGCATACCCCTGTTGGGGGCTCAGAAAATGATACCCCTAAGTGAAGGCCTCGGTATAAAGCAAGTTTGTCTTTGACTTTCTACTGCCCTACTCTCTCCTGTCCCTCATTCTCCCCCACAGCAAGCCATAGAAACTAGAATCCCTCTTCCCCAAGGAAGGGAATAGAAACCAGAACCTCTCTTCGCCAAAGGTAGACATAAAACCTAAACATATCATTCTAACTTTCCCCTGCCTTTCTGTGTAAGAGCTGACCATAAAGAAATTCTGTGATCTGCTTTGGCGGTAGGTCATAAGACCCCCATTCCAGCAGGGATCCTGTCCCATACCCAGGAGGAAGGAGTGCTGAACAGAGAAACAAAGAAGAATCTGAACAGACAGGCCTTGCTGGGTTTCCCTACTCAATTATTCTCATTAGGTCACACCCTTTTTGTCCAGTCACAGTCCAATACAGTTGTCCATTCCTCATGGAGCCTAAACATAAAAATGAATCATTTTTACTGTATCTTTGGGTCTTCATTCTGAAGGCTCCTATGTCATGTAAAACTTTGATTCAGGCCAGGTGCAGTGGCTCATGTCTGTAATCCCAGCAGCACTTTAGGAGGCTGAGGTGGGCGGATCACGAGGTCAGGAGATTGAGACCATCCTGGCTAACATGGTGAAATGCCATCTCTACTAAAAATACAAAAAATTAGTCAGGTATGGTGGCATGCACCTGTAGTCCCAGCTACTCCGGAGGCTGAGGCATGAGAATCACTTGAACCCGGGAGGTGGAGGTTGCAGTGAGCCAAGATTGTACCACTGCACTCCAGCCTGGGCGAAACAGCAAGACTCTGTCTTGGGAAAAACAAACAAACAAACAAAACTTTGATTCGATAAATATGTTATACTTTTCTCTTGTTAACTTGCCTTTTGTTATAGGAGAGACCCTTACGATAGGTAAGAGAAGGAATCACACTTTTGTATTCCTATGCCCTCATATATTTCTGACAAACATGACTAGAATCTGAGGTCCACTACCCTATATATCCAGGGCTTTAGAATAGATAATAGGACAGCAAGACATGCACAAACCTCCCATGGTGTCCAGTTCTAAATCAATTCTCTTCTCACTCCCTCCCACTTTCTCATGTTCTCTTCCTTCTTAAGTCTAAGTATGATAATTACCTTTACCTAGAAAGATTCTTCAGTTGTTTGTCCCTATTACTGAACTAAGCTTGCTTAAACCACTCCCCCATTTAAAGGCTAACTGCACTTTTCTTTCATTTGCTATTTCTCTGGAAGACAATAAGATTTCAAAGCCTGAACAACACAAGGAACATGTGCACCATAGGGACCAAGACACCAACCCTAGTCAACCAGGCTGTAAAGTAATGAGACCTGAGTTAGTTATGTTGGATCTTCAGTCTTGGTTACTTTGATGTCCTTTTTGAAATCTAAAGTGTTCATATGGAAACACCTGTGAAAAAGGCAAGATTACTACATGGTTAACTGCATATTCCAACATCATGAAGATTCTACATGTGCATTCCTCTGTTAAGAATGCCTTGCTGATCTCACTACAGGGTATATCCCCAAATAAAAATAAATCCTTCTGCCAAAAGGACACCTTCACTCATATGTTCGTCATGGTACCACTCACAATAGCGAAGACATGAAATCAACCCAAGTGGCCATTAATGGTGGACTGGATAAGAAAATGTGGTACACATTCACCATAGAATACTACACAGTCATAAAAAACAACAAAATCACGTCCTTTGTAGCAACATGGATGCAGCTGGAGTCTATGATCCTAAATGACTTAACAGAGAAACAGAAAACCAAACACTGCATATTCTCACTTATAAGAGAGAGCTAAACATTGGGTATATATGGGCACAAAGATGGGAACAACTGACACTGGGGACTCCAAAAGCAGGAGGGAGGGTTGCAAAACTACCTATCTGGTAGTATGTTCACTATTTGAGTGACAGTATCAATAGGAGCCCAAACCTCAGCATCACGTAACGTATTTGTGTAACAAACCTGCACATGTACCTCCTGAATCTAAAATAAAAATTGTAAAGAGGATGCTTTGCTACAAATAAAAGTGTAAGTTACAGACTATACATTGCTTTTCCAAGCCATCAATGCTCACCAGACCAAAAGGAGTGAAAACTTCCACAATTATCTATGCAAGTAGATTTAAGAGTGAGTTATCCCTCAAAGAAGAACCATTGTTAGATCCACACAGGATCAGAAGTTATTTGAATCTATTATTAAGCAAGAATGGTAAGAAAAACTTCAGAGAAATACTAATGACTGGGAAACATTTTACAGTACTTTTTTTTTAGTATTTATTTTTAAAAGTTAAAAATGTTTTCAACATTTTCAAATTATTTTCATTTGGTTCATTTTACCACTCATTGTAAATGAGCTTACAATGGAGATAAAATATATGGGTGGAGTGGAACAAATATGGATTTACAAGCTAAGAAGTCTAAGGGTGGATTTTGACTGTCACTAGGTATGCATCTTTGGGTAAACTACTTAAAAACACTGGCTTTCAGTTTCACCTGCAAAACAATACCCATCTGATACATTGTTGTGAGACTCTGAGTTAATATGTCTAATGCATGACTATTTAATAATCTGTAGATATTATGATTATATATTAGCAAGCACGCATAGGTTGCAAAACAAACTACATTTCTATTACTTTACATCAACAAACATTTATTGAGTTTCCTCCTAAGTATCAAGCATCCGCGTGGTGCTGGGCACACAAAAATGAGAATAACACGATCTCTGCCCTTAGAGAGCATCCTTAAAAATGCTTTAAGTATATTAATAAACTATCCTGTGTTTAAAGTTCTAGTGTCTTAGGAAATCACATTCTTCCAAAGCAAGTATTTTTTATTGTATGACAAGATCGATGGTGGGGATGACCTGTTTGGACCTGGAAAGGACTATCAGCCTTGGGCATGCTATGAAATGGGAGAGTTACACCTGTTGTGAGGACCCAAGAGCTTATTGTCTTTTCCTTTTTTGCAGTGTTTTCCTTTCTGGGTTTTCAGCAACATTTCTTTTTCAGATGCTAATCCTCAAAATGTATCCCTTTCCCTTTAATGTAAAAATATCTTCCCATCACTGTAACCCACCCCAGAGGAGCTTGCATCCTTGAATGCTAATCAAGAATCCCCAAAGCCATTTTTTTTCCAGTGGAGAGTTCAGGGCTGGAGAGGCAGCCCTCCCCTTATTCATGTACACAAACGAGGCTTCTTCCCTGCTGCAAAGACGCAATGGCTTTGCTGGGCTGTGTGCTGTAGGTGGCAGAACTAACTCAGATAAGAGCTTGTCTTCTTTGGCAGTAAGCCAGTGCATCTTGGCAACAGCAAAGGCTTGGGACATTATGAAATGAAATCAGGAAACAAGTTGGGGGGAATGGATTCCCTTAGTATCTAGCTAAATCCTTTGGGAGCTGCTGTTCCTACTCTCCCTGAGGTCTGAGACCCTCATGAGAATCTGGTAAAGGCCATGCAACCTGCCTTTCAAATTCTGTACAAAATTTCTGTTGGTTGTTGAATCCTCTACAGCCCCATCCGTTGACTCTAGGCAGAGTCCCCTGTTTGTAATAAGTATGAGCCAGGTTACAAGATATATGCCTTTTCCTCATCACCCCCACTCCACATACACACACAAAAAACACCACTCGAATGCACATTATAGAACTGAGTATAATAACACATGGTCTTTTGATGTTGAAAAAAATTAATCTGCATAGTCAGGAAGGCTACAAAGTGCCCACTGGACTTTTTTCCTTTGCCTAAAAAGAAAGGCCACAGACGACATGTTTGCAGTATCTGCAGCAGCCTGTGTGCAGGCTTGCACTTTGGTTTGCTCTCTTCCTGGGGTAGTATGGGAGTGAGGAATACCACGAAGAATCCCAGGACCCTGTGGGAGGGGAAGGGATCGGCACCCGAGATCACTCTCTGAATATAAAACCCATAAATATGTGGTCCCTGTCAAGTCCACATAGGATCCCAAAGAAAGCCATTGTTCATTCAGGCAAAGTTCCAAGGATACCTTTTTGCAGATTTACTGAATGTTTTAGGCTGAGCTTGCTCCCCTATGCTTCTGACCTCTTTTTATTAGATTCTAGCCCCAACACTGACCCTTTGGTATGAAATTTTGTAATCACAACAGGAACTTGATGAATGCGTGGATGGATGGATGGATGGATGGATGGATGGAAAATAGATAGGTTGGCCAGATTTATATCAAGGAGTCATTTGTTAATGGCAGACAAATCAGGCATGGTCCTGTGGGCTCTGAAGTGATGAATTTGTCCATATGATAAATAACTGATTGTCTCCTTCATGCAAAATGCTTTGCACATATGCATATGTATGTCCTGGCCAGGCAGGAAGCTCTTAGCTCAGTCCCAGGATTCCTGCCTCTTCATATTAACAGAAGTCCTAACAAATGTAGACAGTACAGTGTTTTTGCGTTTCTTTTGCTTTTCATCTGACAGCTCTCCTGAAGAAATTTGATTCTTTTCACTACAGTCATTCCCATTCTTCTGGGGCATCTCATTGCCCAAACCTCAGGAATAGGTGGTGCTTGTCAGAGTTGGGTATGAACTACAAGCAGTATTTGATTATCTCCCAACCTATGCTCTGTCTACCATCAACATTTTAATTCCATCCTTTTTGTGTGACAGCCTATGGCCTTGAGCCTTCCACTCTTTGTATGTAGGTCTCTTCAGAGTTGCTAGGTCAACACGTTGCTTAGACCTTTGCTTACATTGTTTTTCTTGACTAAAAGGCCTTCTCACCTCTTACGCAGTCATCTTAACTAGGAGTTGGCAAACTATGACCTGTGGACTAAGTATTCATGCTTACTTACTGTCTATAGTTGCTTTTGTGCCACAGTGAAGCTGAGTAGTTGGACAGCCCGTGAATTAAAAAATACTATCTTGTCCTTCACAGAAAGTTTGTTGACCTTTGAACTAAACCAGTACTATTCCAAGGAGGTGGCTGCAAATGACTTGTTATGTCTCCATACTAGAATAAAGATCATGAGGCAGAGCATATTCAAGTCACTGCTTCCTTTACTGAGAAAGTTTTGTGTTAAAAATATATCAGATCAACTAAACAATATGCCCAGTGACATAGTTGATTCACATTCTGGAGACAGCTCCTTTACTTGTCGTGAACCGCCTGTCCACACTAAGTCACACTATCTGAACCACTAAGGTCCTCCAGGGTCCAGCTCAAATCCCACACCTGTCTCCGACTATCCTATCCTGCAATGGACTCTTTTGCTTCTGTAGCACTTATCACGAATCTTTGCACATCCCAGTACTTATATTTGCATTAGAAATTTTCCTTTCTTGTGGGCTTGTTCACCTCCTATCTACAGCAAGCTATGTTTTACTTTTTATTTAACACGGTATTAGGTATACTCAAATATTTGTTGAGTCATAACTTAATAATATCTATGGAACGCCTAGTCTATGTCTATCCCTGGAGTATGCACCTTAAATATATTATATCATTAACCCTCACCCCCACCTTTTGGCCCACTTTTACAGGTGACAAAACTCATACCCAAACCCATTAAGTCATCCAGAACTAGTATTAAAGAATGTAGTTCCTACAGTATATCCAAGGCAATACAGCTATGTGAAGGGCAGAGAAGAGGTTCAGTCAAGTTTCTCTGACTTCACCCCTGTGCTATTAACTCCTAAGTGCTATGTTGTTTAACTCTCTGAATATCAATAGCTTAAATGACTTCTAAGATACCAAGTTCAAAGGCTTTCCCTGTTTTTGTGTTTCTCTTTGCAAATGGCATTGATCCATGGAGCTAGTAAATAGCAGATTTGGGGTTTGAACCCAGATGAATCTGGTTCCAAAACCTACACAGAGGGGTAGGTGATACAGAAGGGTGTAGGTTTTGGAACCAGATTCATCTGGGTTCAAACCCCCCCAAGTCAGCCATTGTCTAGTTATGTGTTCTTGGCCATGAAAGTTAGCCTCTTTGAATCTCAGTTTTCTCATCTAGAAATGGGGGATACTACTACTTATCTCTGACAGTTTGAAACAAAGTACGTAAGTCCTCAATACAAAAGCCTGGAACTAGGTCAGCACTCAAAAGATGCACATTATTGTGATGAGAAATGTGCTACAGGACTGGGAAGCTTCTTTGGGAAGTAAGTCACATGGTCTCCAAGAGTCTTAGGGTTACTAGATAGAATGAATGCCCCAAGGAGTAGTAATCAGGCCAATGGTACATGGCATTTTAGTAGCTAATGTCTCTGATAATAAACCATATTTAGAATTCAGTGAGGTTCAATTCAGCAAGCCAGGTTCCCCACCACCTCCACCCCCAGTAATTTATTCCTCTGGCTAAATCTGTACTAGAAAGACATCAGATGATTGGAGGCGGGGGGGGGGGGGTGGGCGATTAAAAAAACAAACTCTTATCTAAGGGTGAAGGAGTCTTTCCTAATTAAGAAACACATAATGGAAAGATAATATATGAAATCTCAAAGAAAAAAAAAACAATAAAGCAAATAATCCCCACCAGGAAGCAGATAAGAATGAATAACACGCATCCACATGACTAAACTCACTCTGCTCTAAAGAGGAAAAACAAGGGAGAGAGGAAACACTTTCCCTTAGAAGCCATGCAAATCTAAAACATCAGATTATGATTCAGGTTTATTTCCTGATAGGATTAAAGGTAGATTGGTTGTCAAATTCAAAACATTCTCCTTTTTATCTGAAGATTCAACCAGGGGATGTGTTGCCTTTTCTCAGTTTGTTGGCAAATTGATTACTCATGAAAGTTATTGTATCCAACCCTGGAGACTGGGCGTCCCTCTGTTCTCAGGCAGAGGAGATTGGTGGCAGCTGTCACTCCACTCTTGAAGGGACCATCCTTCTTCCAGAGTGATCTTCCCTGATTTCACTTTTGAGGCTCTCAGGAAGGAGGCCATTGACTGCTTTTCTGATTCACCCAGGGGAGAAGTGCTTGGCCTGTTTTCCTGCACTGGGGCAGCCCCATCAGACTAGCCAAGCTCACGATTTCTGCTGCACCTGTTAGGCCCATGAAGAGACCATTCACGGCCCCTGCTGTTCTGTTCTTTACCTCTGATTCAACAGTCATAATTTCTCTGCCATTATCTTTCTGCACAGGTACCCCCTTCTATAATGCTTGGGTTATTTGCCTATTTGCTCTTAGAACTGCCCCTTCCTTCCAGCTCTACATGGCAGGAGACAAGCCCCTGCACATTATTTCCCAGCTGTCTTTGCCAACTGGCTTCAGGTGAGGTTTGGCCAGTTGGAGGTACCCAGGGAGATTAGGCAGAAGACGGTTGTACTAGTTTCCTAGGACTATCATATCCTGGTACCATGGACTGTGTGGCTTTAAACAACAGGAATGTGTTCTGTCTGCTCTGGAGGCTGGACATCTGAAATCAAGGAGTAGGCAGGTGGAGATCCCTCTGGAGGCTCCCATGAATAACCCTTCTGTGTCTCGTCCTAGCTGCTGGTGGCACCAGCAATCCTTAGGACTCCTTGGCTTGTAGCTGCATCTCTCCAATCTCTGCCTCCATGTGCACATGG
Organism: Ateles fusciceps; assembly: GCA_036589455.1. Classification (NCBI taxonomy): domain Eukaryota; kingdom Metazoa; phylum Chordata; class Mammalia; order Primates; family Atelidae; genus Ateles; species Ateles fusciceps. The sequence continues at coordinate 690,416 of JAZHEH010000051.1, forward strand.
CCTTTTCTCCTATGTGTCTCTGCCCTCTCCTCTTCTTAAAAGGACACCAGTCATTGGATTTAGGGTGCATCCTAAATCCAGAACGATTTCATGCTGAGATCCTGAACTGATTACATCTGCAAAGACTCTACTCCCAAATAAGGCCACATTCTAACTTTCCAGGTGAATATGAATTTTGAGGGCGCCTATTCAACCTACTCTATGGTTAAGGAAATAAGGAGGGGTATGTCTTGCCTTCTCTGTAGTTTAGGCAGCCTTTTCAGCAGCTGTCATCAGACAAATCCAGTACAGTTCCAGCTGATAGCAGGTGACCCTACAGTAACACCTCCTGCCTTTGTTCTTCTAGCCCCAGGAGTGGCAATTGCTCATCTTAGTGCTCCCTCATCTTCCTCTGATTGCTTGTCCAGCTCCAACATCTTTATAAACATGCTATATTAAATTCCCTCTATTAAATTACCAGGTGTGTGTTTTGTTTTCCTGGGTGGACTCTGATTGACATACAGGGTTTATAAGAAATTACACAGTATGTGCAAGATATAGGACTTTGGGTGTCTGCTAGCCTCATGTGCTGTGGCTAGGCATGCAAATTCAGCTTGGGTTCAAACTCCAGCTACTAAATAAGGGGGTGACCTTGGGCAAGTAACTTAATCTCTTGACGTTTCAGTCTCCCCCCTCAGCAAGGTTGGGATAACAATAGTACCTAACTAGTGGAGTTACTAGGAGAAAGAAGCAAATTTATTTGAGGTATTTTCCTAGGTTCTGGCTTATGAAAAGTGCTCTATACATGTTTATTATGATTGGACTATTACCAAGCAGGGGGCAGGGGTTTCACAGAAGACACTTTAAAACCTGGCATGACATACCTGTTAAAATTTTATAGATGTTCCCTGCCGTGTGTGTGTGTGTGTGTGTGTGTGTGTGTGTGTGTGTGAGATACATGTATGTACAGTTGGCCCTTCTTATCTGGGGGGTTTCACATCTGTAGATTCAACCAATCACAGGTCAAAAATTTTTTAAAAACAAGGGATGGTTGTGTCAGTACTGAATATGTACAGACTTTTTTCTTGTCATTAGTTCCTAAACAATGCAGTATAACAACTACTTATTTAGCATTTACATTATATTAGGCATTATACGTAATCTAAAGATGATTTAAAATACCTGAGCAGAAGTACAAAGGTTATGTGCACATACATGATTTTATATGACGGATTTTGGCGTCTGTGGGTCCTGCAACCAACCCCCTATGGATACTGAGGAACAACTGTATATATCTCTGTATATATGTAGAGAGATGTAAATAACCAACACACACACACACACACACACACACACACACAACCTGAAAATTAGATTTTGATGATACAATGAATGTCTAAAAGTATCGGTCACTCTGCCTATGCTATACATCACTTGTTCTGACCATTGCACTACTGCCTCAAATAGCCCATCTGGGGGTTCTAGCAGCATCTCTAAATTCTAGGACACAGTAGTGAGATGTTTACCAAGGAAAGAGGAAACATCTGCCTGAAAATATGCCACAATCATTAACAAACACGTAGGGAGTGCTGTCTGTTACCTAGAAGGTACAAGCAAATTTCTGGTAAGTTTTAAAAATTCGTATTTGACCAATTGTTCTTCAGCTAAGCCAAGGCACTAAAGATGAAGGCCAGTGGCTCAGAATTACCCTAAATGGCCTCAAACATTGCCTGTCTGTTGTTTGCCACTATATTAATCAGTGTTTTTAGAGAACAGAACCAACAGGGTGCAGATATGTACATACATACGTATGTACTTATGTATTTAAAAAAATTGGCTTATGTGATTTTATGGATTACCAAGTCCCAAAATCCATAGAGTTTCCACAGGCTGGAAATTCACAATAGTACCAAACTTTATATATACTATGTTTTTTTTTTAAACCTATATGTAGATATCTATAATAAAGTTTAAGGTACAACAGCAAAACTAGCAAGAATTTCTTTATTTTTCCTCACAATTTCACAGGTAGAAGATTCATTCTTACTTTAGATCTTAGTCACTTCTGGACTATTTTTCTTTATTAAGTCGGGAACTTTTACCTTTCACTTAAAGGAAACACTTTATGGCTTCTCTTTGGCATATCTGAATGGCCAGCATCACTACTCTCCCATTCTTGGGGCCATTACTAATTAAAATAAAGTTTACTTGAACACATGAACTGCCATACTGCGACAGTCGATCTGATAACCAAGCAGGCTACTCAGGGACTAATGGGTGGGTAGTGTAGATGACGTGTATCCATTGGACAAAGGGATGATTCATGTTCCAGGCAGGACAAAGGATAGTATGGGATTTTATCACACTACTGAGAACGGCAATTTAAAACTTACAAATAGTTTATTTCTAGAATTTTCTCTTTAATATTTTCAGACCATGGTTGACCATAGGTAACTGAAACTGCAGGAAACAAAACCATAGGTAAGAAAGGCCTACTGCAACTAGTACTACAGCCTAGCCAAGTTGACACTTAAAATTTAACTATTAGCATGCCCCCTACTAGACTATAAAGAACTAGAGGGCTGGATTGTATCCTGTGAGTTTGTTTTATTTCTCTTTCAAGTTACCAAGCAATGGGTCTGATGTTTGTGGAAAGAATGGATGCTTGAAAATAGGGATGGATTGGCTGGAAAACAAATGGACCAGATCTCGCTTTATCCATTTCATAACTGTATTAACCTGGGGCACATTATTCCAGCATGTATCACATAGTATTTATCAGGGGCCCTCTCTATGCTCAGGAAGGAAAGTGGCCCTTGGGATGCAATGGTGAACACAGTAGATGCAGCTCCCTCCCCTGAGGCTCCCTGTTGGAGGGAGAGACAGGTGATAAACAAGGATTCCAAACTGGATGCACATAATAAAGAAGGGCAAAGCATGTCAGGAAGTGCTGCCTGAGGAATCGATATTTAAGTTGAGACATACAGGAGTTGAGACATAGATGAACTAGGAGTCAGCCAGGTGAAAGAGAAGATTCCTAAGATAGAGGTAGGGAGAGCATCTCAGGCAGAGGAAATATGTATGTGAATGCACGAGAACAGGGAATTGGAAACCATCACATCGTGGAAAGAGAGTATGAGGGAGGGACTGAGAGCCTGAGCTGCAGTGGACAGGCAGGCAGGGGTTCGGTTGAATCAAAGCCTCATTTTCTGCCCCATAGAGGAGCTGAGAGGTACAGATGACATAGGCAAAATCATTGTGTGTGATAAACCCTCCGCAAATGCCATTAGGGTTTACATTAAACTGAAATGTGTCAAACGCAATATTGTTCTTTCATCCATGTTTCCTGAACATGGGAAAAGCATCAGCATTTTGATGTGTTTGGCAAAACAAAAGCACCAGATATCCCAAAAGGTAAACAATGGCTGCTTGGAGACTGACCCTGGGCATAGGAACCCTTTGAAATCATCCATCCTTGCCTCACTGGAAATATGCAGCTTTTATAACATAATGGTTATTCTTCCCAGGGAGCTAAGAGACTAGGTACTTAGTGTAAGGTAACATTTAAACACTAACATTTATAAATGCAGCTTTATAATTGCAATACTGCAAATAAGGGAATTTGGATATATTCCTTGAGAGCTGTCAGTGACAGTTTCCAAGGAACATGACTATCTTGTTCATGCAGTTATAATCCCTTCTGAACATTAACTGAGTGGTTATGCCTGCCTCCTGCCCTGGGATAAGTACTCACAAGACTGTTAAAGGCAGCTTTGTGCTGGGGTTTCGGGCTGTGTCCCTAAGGCTGCTGTTTGGGAGGAATTCTAGGTTGCTGGTCAGTATGGGGATGTAGTCTTCTCTTTCTTCGTTCTGGGCATGCAAAGCACAGCAGCATTTGGAATACTTGTCTTCTTGGCTGCCTTCTTGGGAGCTTCTACCAGGCAACAACTCTCCAGCTTTGCTCTGACACAAAGGAAAGGAGCGATTTCTCAATAATGCAGCGCTCAGCTGCTCAATTGCTCCCCGGCCATTCCATCACTGTGGGCTTGTATCTGCGGCCATCTCCCCCTCCCAGGGATAGAAGGGAGTTTGGTGAAAAGTAAGATTCACGTTGATGATGCCAGCACTGTATGAAAATGGAGCTGGCAGAAGTTGTGGTTCATTCATTCATTCACTAATTCATTCATTCAACACTTATTTACTGAATGTGTACTATGGGCTTTTTATTTGTTCTAGGTGCTGAAGGTGCTGTAAGCAGGAAAAAACAAAATCACTGCTGTTTTGAGGAAACTGCATTTTAATGAAGGAGTCAGATAATAAATAAATTAAATTAACCAAAGATGTACTCTGTCAGATAGTGATAAGTACCAAAGAGAAAAAAGGAATGCAGGGAAGAGGGATATGAAGTGTTGGAGTTGGGAGGGTTGAAAATGTGGATACCTTGGCCAAAGGCACTGAGATAGGAAGAATAGTGGCTCTGCACAGATATCCACATTCTAATGCTTCGAATCTGTGACTCCAGCAGGTTCCACAGCATAGGGAATTACAGCCACTAATCAACTGCCCTTGAGATGCAGAGATGAGCCTGAATTATCCAGGTGGACCCAATATAATGACAAGGGTACTGTTATCGTTAATTTTTGGTGTCAACTTGGCTGGATTAACGGATACTTCTGGGTATGTCTGTAAGGATGTTTCTGGAGGAGAATGGTGTGTGAGTTAGGGGACTCCATGGGGAAGATCTGCTCTCAATGTGAGCAGGCACCGCTCAATCAGCTGGGCACCCAGATAGAACAAAAAGCCAGAGGAAAGGTGAATTCTCTCTCACTTTTCTGGCGCTGGGACACCCTTCTTCTCCTGCCTTTGGACATCACAACTCCAGGTTCTCTGGCTTTTGGATTCTAGGACTAGGCAGTGCCCCCCACCCCCAACCCCTCAGGTTCTCAGACCTTCACACTGGGACTGAGAATTACCCCATTGACTTCCCTGGCTCTGAAGCTTTGAGACTTGCCATGAGCCACACTACCAGCTTCCCTGGGGCTGCAGATTGCAGATATCTGTTGCAGGACTTCTCACCTCCGTCCTCACATGAGCCAATGTACCCAATGAATTCTCTCTCATCTGTCTGTCTATCATCTCTCATCTATGTATACATCTATCCTATTCATGAACCCTGACTAACATGGGTATTTAAAAGTGGAAGAAGGATTCAGAAGGTGGAATCAGAAAGATGGCACCATGAGAAGGACATGGCCTGACATTTGTGTCTTTGAAAATATAAGGGTGCCAGGAGTCAAGGAATGTGGATGCCTCTAGATGCTGGGAAAGGCAAGGAAACAGATTCTCCCTGAGAGACTCCAGAGAGGAACGTAATCCTGCCAACACCTTGACTTTAGTGCAATGAGATCTGTATCTGACTTTTGGTCTATCACAAGATCATCAATTTTGTTGTTTCCAGCCACTAAGTTTGTGGTCATGTGTCTTAGCAGCAATAGAAAACTAATATAAGCATCCAAAAGGCAACTTCTAAGTGAAGAACTTTGATACAGTTGCCATATTTAGCTAACAAAGCTATGAGATGTCCAGCTAAATCTGATTTTCAGACAATAAATAATCATTTATTAAAGTAATACATTACTAATAACTTATTTGTTATTTATCTGCTCTCAAATATAACTGGGTATCTTGTATTTTAACTGGCAACTCAAATCTCAGAGAAAGGTAGACAGCAGGATATTTGGGGAACCCATTCCAGGCAGAGGGAATAGCACTTCTGCTCAGGCAGAATTCTCAGGAGCGAGGGAAGAGCAAGAGCAAAGATCTGAGTTATTTGAGAACCTTCTAGGAGGGAAGTGCAGTTGGAGTGGAGAGAATGAAGGAAACAGCAGGTGAAGCTGAGTTCAGAGAGACTGTGAGGAACTATTAAGTCAGTGCAAAAGTAACTGTGGTTTTTACAATGCAATGCCACCTTAATCCCACAAGAATGGCCATAATCAAAAAAAATAAAAAATAAAAATAGATGTTGGCATCAATGTGGTAAAAAAAGGAACACTTTTACACTGCTGGTGGGAATGTAAACTAGTATAACTGCTATGGAAGACAGCATGGAAGTTCCTTAAAGAACCAAAAGTAGAACAATCATTTGATCCAGAAATCCCATTACTGGGTATCTACCCAGAGGAAAATAAGTCATACGAAAAAGACACTTGCACATACATGTTTATGGCAGCACAATTTGCAATTGCAAAAATGTGGAACCAGCTCAAATGCCCATTAATCAACAAATGGCTGAAGAAAATGTGGTACATAGTCAAACTCATAAAAGCAGAAATAGTGACTATATTTAATAATACTGTATTGCATACTTTAAGTTTACAAGAGGGTAAATCTTAAGTGTTCTTACCTCACAAACATACAGTGATTAACTATGTGAAGTAATGAATATGTTAATTATCTTTATTTCAGTAATTATGTCACTATAAATATATCAAAGCATCAAGTTGTGTACTTAAAGATATCCAATTTTTATAATTTGTCATGTATACCTTAATAAAGCTGGGGAAAAAGTGAAAAAAAAATAAACTGTGGTATATATATGTGATGGAATACTACTTAGCCATAAAAAGGAATGAGTTAATGGCATTCACAACAACCTAGATGGGACTGGAGACTATTATTCTAAGTGAAGTAACTCAGGAATAGAAAGTCAAATATTGTATATTCGCTCTCATAACACAGAGCTAAGCTATGAGGATGCAAAGGCATAAGAAGGACACAATGGACTTTGGGGACTCAGGGAGAAAGGGAGGGAAGGGGGTGAGAGATAAAGGACTACAAATTGGGTTCAGTGTATACTGCTTGGCTGTAGGTACACCAAAATCTCACAAATCACCACTAAAAAACTTACTCATGTAACCAAATACCACCCGTTCTTCAAAAACCTAAGGAAATAAAAAATACTTTAAATAAATTAATTGCGGTTTTTGTCATTAAAATCCATCGCAAAAACCGCAATTATTTTTGCACTAACATAATAGATCACAAATGTCGTAATGAGGATGTTGGCCTTTGGTCTGAGTGAATTGACACTGGAGGATTTTGAGCAGAGGTGGACCAGTGTTTGCGGCCTCCTGAGAATGGAGAGAGGCTGACGGAAAGTAATGTGAGGCTAGGGCCTTTGGCCAGCCTTACTGAAAAGGCACACACAGTGGGGAGGGCAACAGGCCTTCAAACTGCCAGATTTGTGCAGTGCCACCTGCCCCTGGAACCAGTAAGGCATAGAGAAGTGCCTGGCAGGAAAGCAGAAGATATTAAGAGGAAAAAAGTGATTCATCAGAAGAAATCCGGTTTGTGAGCCAATGTGTAAGGAACATGGACAAAGATCAGATGTATAGGGGCCTCATGAGGCTGAAGATATTATGTCTAAAGCCTAATTTCACTCTGGAACTCAGGAAGAGAGACGTGTGTTATGACTCCTGCCTTCTCAGTTAGTTCAGAGCAGCAGAGTCTACACCAAGATCCCAAAAAGTCACACACACGTTTCAATCTTCAAACGCACCTGGGTATTCTTGAAATAGTTGCCAGAGGAGAAAAAATGATGACTATAAAACTCTTTTAGAAGCTTGTTAATAAATCACTTACTACCTCTAATCACCACCAGTACTTGGTGTTTACTGGGTACCAGGGACTGGGCTCGGCGCCTTCCCCTAGCACCATTAACTTTACAGATGAGGAAAGGGAAACCAGAGGGAATGAGTAACAGGTCCAAGGACACACAGCTTTTAGGGACTCATTAGCTTTGTCCTCCTTGAACTTGGCCCCCAGACTGAATCAATTACCCCCATCTTAATTTGTACACCCATGATTGGGATTGTAGCTCTATCATCCTATGTTATAATGAGCTGAATATGTGTCTGCCTCCCTAATGAGCTTGGGGATCCTAGTAGGCAAGCGGAGAAACAAATTAATGTTGAATGAATGAATGAATGAATGAGGTAAATATCTTTTCTGAGTCATTTCAGCATTAAACCACGGACAGGCTAAGTTGCAGGTGCAGCAGGGTCCATGTCCCTTCATCCTCAGCAGAAATGGGTCAGAGCTGAGGACCCTTTCTCCAGTGTCATCTCAATGTGCATCACTTCTAATTTCATTGTGTGTTTCCCACAGAGACTATTCAAAGCTTTGAGAGAGATCACAGATTGAAGCTTGTTTTTATTTTTCCTCCACCTGTCTGCATTTAATCACATAGGTAGCTTCTCTTCTTTGTCTTCTTCCTGAGGTTCTATCTCATTGTTTCCCTTTCATTTTCCATGCTTTGAGAGCATCCTTGTTTCCTGCATCTTCAGCCTCTACTTTTTTTCAGTTTCTGTGTGTGTATGTGTAAAGTTTTGTCGTTGACATCTGTCTGATTCTGTTCATATTGATATTGAGGCCCGAGAAGTGAGAAAGAATGTGTTCTTCATGCCCTCTGCAAGCAGTGAGAAGCTTGGGGTGAGCATATTCATTGGAAATGGCTGGTCTAATCGGCAGAAATAACCCAGGTGCCTTCCAGTAAGAAAGGCAAGAAAACACAACCATGGGTTCACTCTGGGCTACTACATTTCATGGAGCCTCAGTTTCCCAAATTATTTATAAACCACCAAGCAGACACAGTAAAACTCCTAATATTATAGAATTCTGAAAGCCAGCATACTCTTGGGCATTTTTACAGTAGAGACAGCTGAAGTTGATTGGGTTTAAGAGGCTCTGCCTGACCTCATACTGCTGACTTGGAGTCAGCCTTGAAATTGTGGCCTCCTCGTTCAAGGTCTTGCCCTTTTCACCATGCCATGACATGTTGTAATACTTTCCCCTTTTCAAATAGGACATTGGCTTTCAGTTGGGTCTAGTCTCGAATGTCCTTGCTAGCTCTTGGAAAATTCTTGAAACCCATAACTCTTCTATGACATTCAGGACTTTCTGTTTTCCAATGCTGTTATGCATGGGCAAATATCAGTTTGCCCAGCAGAAGAAAGTAAGCTGCCCAAGGGCACACCGAAAGCAAAGTCTGTCACTATGTCCCTCATGATCTGAGGCAGAGCCTAGTACCCTAAGTCCTGAAAAAGGACCTAGTTTATTTCTGATTCAAAACACATATTCATTTGATCTGAAAACATAAAATAAGGGTTAACACATATCTCCTTTCTTCTGGAATCTTTTGCATGATACAGGCTTTCTTTGAGGTACAGAACCTTCCCAAAATGACAATTTCCCATCTATCCTCACTTCAAATCTATCTTCAAACTTCAGAGACTCTCCTGAAGTTTGTTCTCTCTTAAATGGATTCACCTGAGCCAGCACACGGGCTCCTAAAATGCCATCTACTATTTGAGGGGGCTGGCACACAACTAGATGCTCTGTTACTCCATCTAAACAGCATCATAGCTCTACAACTTGGGTATTTTTATCCTCATTTTACAGATAAGCAACCTAAGGTTTACAGAGATTTAAGTGACTCAGCATTCATTAATGATCTCATTTTGTACTTCCAACAAGGTTATGGATTAGGACTTAGGATCCTTATTTTCAGAGGCCATTAGAGGCCATCACTGGTGTTTTCTAGAGGGGTTAAGTGCTTTGCTCCAGACCCATAGCTAGAAGGTAGCAAAACCATGTTTTGATGTAACTTCTTTTGACCCATACCCAGAAAGGTGCTCAGCAAACAGCAGGTGCTCCATAAACACCTGTTGAACAAATGGACGATTCTGCAGCCCACGTTCTTCCCACTATGCTCTACTGTTATAAAGCTGTTATTCCTCCCTCTGGCACACAGTTCTGACACCAAGGCTGATTGAAAAGCACGTTGCCAAGTGCTCTTTTCTCAGGCCACTTTGGGCTATCCCAGTTCCTCTGCTACTTCCCTATCACTCTTGCTCCCAGCAGCATCTTTCAGAGACAGCTTAGGAAAAGATAATTTCTCATTCCACCATCCCTCTTCACTATCATGTGTGAAGGTGCCGAATGACACTACGTTTCTCTTAATTTCTCCAAAAGGCAAACAACGTATTATTCAGGAGTTCTGTGTCAAATCCCAACACCTGATACATCTGATAGGCAAACCATTTGCTTTCTCTATTTGTGCAGCCATGGGACCTTATCACTATTGCTGGTCTTCCTTTTGACGATGAAACACATCCCCTATCACTCTTCACCTGTGTCCCTGGCTTCTCCCTCAGGTTCACATGGCTTCTCAAACATTATTTGTCTTGTTCAAGTTCTTGTGGGTCCAAAATAATGCATGGATTTAGAGAAATCATCACTGTGTCATCCATACTTGAGGTCTGGCATGGCTAAATAGATAGACACCTTCAAACCAGGGATATGGTTAAGGAAAACCTTACAGTCAGAACAAATTTTGTCTAGTAATGTTCTGTCCAAAAGCACCCAACGTAATATAATTTTTCGAGACGTCGTGTAAGGAAATATGCCCACCCGTAGTTTTTCCATGGACGCTTTGCAGTTCAAACAGAATGAAGCTAGGAGAGGACCTGAAATGAGGGAACACAGTTTTATTTAAGGATAAAACCCTCTAATAAAAGGCTTTTTCTGAGGTTTCATTCTAGATTAGTATGATCATTTTGTGTACTAAAAATACACAGAGATTACGCATAGCTAGGATTTGGGGGAGGAGGGGAATCAGTCTCTCCCTTATCCTTCTTTTTCCACTTTCCCTTTGAATTTTTTTCTTTTAATTTTAGGTATGCCAAAAAAAAATAAGGTTTTCAGAAACATAACAATTATGGATTTTAGGCATCACAATGTTTTCTTCAGGTCCGTACAAATACACACACATACCCTTCCATATTTCCTTACCATGGCTAAAGCACAAATGCAGTATTTTTGACAGAACTGATGCTATTTTTAGACTGAATTGTAAGAAGTCTGCAGCATTAATAAGTAGACAAGAAGCACAGAGCCATAGCACATGGTAATATGCCAACGCAAAAGCTAGCTTGGCCTTTAGCCAGTGAACTGTGGTTAGATGTTGCAACAACGAAAGTAAAAACACCGCTTACAAAGGAATGAGTAATAAGCTGACAAACGTCAGGCATTTATTTCCTATTCTTTCGTGCCAGCTATATTAACACTAGCATATTTTCAACTTTATTAGTAAAGTCTTAGAGTCTGGTACTCTTAGGTGTGTTCACGAAGCGCTTCTTAAATCAGCTGCAAATTATTTGGAGAGGTGAATACTTGATACATGTTACTCTTTTCCCCTATTACCCTAATAGACCATGTCTGTTTATTTGTCTCCATGACACCTTGCTCTGAATAATAACCATTATGGCTCCCAAACCCAATGCTGCAGGAAATCTACTGTGGTATTAGCATCCTGTGGTAACTGACCCACACGCCATGTTGTGGGATTTCTTCGGTCATATTCGCTTCAAGGAATTTCTATCCCTCCCTGTGGCAAATGTTCCCTGTGTGTCAGTTTAACATTCCTAGCATGGCAACCACTTTCTAGAAAGGGAGCCAGTCAACAGACTCCAATCTCCTATCTATAATAAACTCAAGATCTCAATCGGCTGAAAGAATGGAGTAAAATGAGGACTCATGGAATGGAATTAGGGTGACCAACTTGCTTCAGTTTGCTTGGGACTGCCCCAGATTTTAAAACTAGAAGCTTCAGATGCCAGGAAACCCCTCAGTCTCATTCAGTAGGTTGGCTTGTTACCCTAGATGGAAGAGTCACTGGCTTGAGTCTGAAGGAAACTAGGAAGGGACCTGGCTTTAGAGACAGACCCAGGTTCAAATCCCAGTCAGGTCCTACCACCTGTGTGACTCTCCTCATGCCTCAGTGCTATCAACATGGGATTAACCTCTACTCTGAGGTTAAGGAGCCAGTTTCTAAAGCTAACAAACCATTCACGTCTGCAAAAATAGAAATAATAACAGCTACCTTGTGGATCTGAGGAGACAAAGCAAAATCACAGCTGCAAGTACCTACACATACAAGAAACTGCAAACCTCACAGCCCTGGTTGCTGAGCTCCAAAGTGGATTAAGAGGGACTTCAGAAGTGGGTCCTAAAAAAGCAATGACAAATGACACAATCAGATTGTATCCTGGATGGCATGTCCCTGCATTTGACTCTGAACATGGTTTTATTTTTGTCTAGAAAGCTGAGACTCTCTCAAGAAAGCAAGACTGTGACAGAGACAGGCAGCTCCTTCGCCATGACCCTAACATTACCAGACACCTTGTCTGAGGGACGTCACCCTGGCTGAAAAAATGGGTGCCTATGTAAAACACCTGTCCTTCAGTAAAATTCCATTCTGGGGTTGCATAAAAATAACAATTTCTGGAAAGTTGAAATTTTTGATTAAATGTATTCGAAGGGAGTACAGATTAATGCCTCTAAGCATGAGAGTATTTAATGCTTCCAGGCTGGCTCTTGCCTGCTGAAATAAAAATCTTCCTGCCAGTGAAGCTTTTAAGTATTGATATTTTCTGCATTAATAATACTCTAAACCACATTCATAATAATATAATTAGCAACACAATTCATATCCAGCATGTGAGGACTCTGCATTATTAATTACAGCAGCATAGCCTTTGTATGGAATGTCATGATCTAATTTTAGCTCTCAAGGTAAATGATCATAAACTTGGGGGGCAGGGGAATCCAGCAGAACAATGCGCCGTGCACAACTCACGTTCCTCTGATGATCACAAAATAACAATTGATATTCTGTCCACAGTGCCTGCAGGGGAGGAAACCCATTTTAATGTCCAAGCTTGAGTGAATTTAGCTGTGCTTCCAAATTTTGTATGTAGCAAAATGTGATTAATATCCTTGATATTCTCATTCTATCTCAGCCTCCATCCTAAACCCATGGAGTATCATGATACTTTTATGTTAATGAAAAAGATGCCTTAGTAGGGGTTTTAGAAACAAAGTTTTACCTCAGTGGGACTTGCCTTATAATTTCCATTCCCCTCCTACACACCCTGAGCTGGCCTTGCAGGAATTCTCATCTCTAGCACTGGGGTAAGGGAAGTGCATGTTTTATTACTGATGATTTTGCTAAAGGTCTGCGCTAGTTCTGAATAACGAAGAAATGTATTCGAACACATAGTTGTGCTAATTTATATTTCTCAAGTAGCTTAAAAGGGCTTCTACTTTTTCTGTATCTTTATACACACCATGTATTATCATTAAAAAATAGCTTTGCCCATGTGGTAGACAAAAAGTGACATAAAATTGTTACTTTCACTTTCTAAGATGAATCAGAAGAGCAACACTAAGCTGAGATGCCAAGAGGATATCCGACCCAGAAGTATTAGGACAGATTCAGATGAAGTTCTGTAGGGTGCCCCTTGCTATCCATCTATCTAGACATTACACCTTTTCCCTCATAAAGACCTGCCCAGAGCCCCCGGGTACCCTGAGGTCTCTCAGCTGAGGACATCATATCAGCATGCCCACCCCATCCTAGTGTCCAGACCCAAACTGCATACTGAGGGTCTCTCACAGGCAGGAGAGACCCTCAGCTAACATAATGCAATATAAAAGGCACAGATAGGATTTAGGGTAGGTGGACATGCGTAATGGTCCTGCCACCCCTTCCCATCACTGTGCTGCCACTGTCCCCTCAGGTTCCTTTAATAGAGCCTTTGGTGCCTGACTGTTTCTTGGTTCTTTAATATGGCAGAGACCTCAAGCTTTCCTTACAGTCATTCATTCATTCATCCAACAAATATGTTTTGAGTGTCCACACTCTGTGTGCCAGGTCCTATGTCAGATGCAATAAACAAAGCAGACATAGTTCCTTCCTTCAAGACTGGGTGATTTGCACTATTATGGGGGAAGAACAGGGGCTGTGGAACATACCAAGGAAGAATACTCAACCCATACTAGGGTGGGAGGGCTGTGTTGGCAAAGGCTTCCTGGGAGAAAAACATATCAGAACTGGGACCAGATGGTTTAGTTATCGATTCTAGTAAATGCTGGAAAAAAAGAGTAAACAATAGTAGTAGTACTTACTGAATGCTTTCATTATGCTCAGCCCTACACTGGGCATTCCACAGATCACCTTCTCTATGAAGCAGCTCTTATTATTATCACCATATGTAAACAAATACACCAATGTGTAGAAAGTTCAAACGCTTTTTCTATGGTCCCGGGTAAGAAGCAACAGAGCTGAGAATTGAACTTTGGTAAAAGGAATAATACAAAACTTGCGTTTCTAAGCACTGCATTATGCTGCTTACCTTTATGACTTGGGAAAGATACTTGCAAATAAGGTTCAAAGTACTATTTGCCAAAGCAGATGAAGCTGCATAGCACAAACACCCAATTCCAAGTATGCTTACTTTGTAAGAAAGTTGGAAGGAGCACTGGGCCACAAAGGGTAAGGGCAATGCATTTGTCCTTACAGGATGGGTGGCCCTCTCCGCAGCCACCACCTTTGTTTTCTATACTGGACCAGGAGAAGAACAGCCCATATAAAGGATGCTCAGGGAGCTCGTTTGTGCAAGAGCAGATAGCAACATCAACCCTTTATCTCCCTGGCAGGGTGTGACTGCGGTGAAAGAGCTGCCTTAGGAAGATGAGTAGCTATGAAGGAGGTTCTCAATCACTCCTGCTTCATGGTAAATGCCATGAATTCTGTGGCTTCCCAAACTGATTGTGGTCCACCCCAGCCAAGTCACCTTCCTACACCTCACTGAGTGCTCCAGCGTGCTGTGCTGCTGGTCAGATGCCCAGCTGGCCTCTGCTACTGTCCAGAGAAGTTGATGCCTCCATTGGAAGTTGATGCTTTTTCTTCAGGGGAAACACACAAGGACCTGGCAGCTGGGTGAGAAGGGGGAGCCAGAATGTGATGAATAGGCACTGTGTTAATCTAAGTGTGCCATAGAATGAGCACATTTGTTCTCACTCAACAGGAAGTGATCCCAACGTAGAGGGAATCCCAGTTCTGCCACCATCAGGAATCACATGAATCAGGTGGGTAAGGGGATAGAGAATGGCTCAAGAGGGGGAGGTCACCTTCCCAAACATTTGCCAGGCTGGAAGGAAGGCCTGGAAGGAGCGCACAGGTTAATAGTCAAACAAGTGGGCGTTCATCGCATCTCCCTCTTTTTTGACTGTGTGGCTTTAGGCCAGACACTCAGTCTCTGTGTTCAAAATAAAGTCCTTTTTAGGGATGCTCTAAAAATGAAACAGGATGACGTAAATGAAGTGCTGTGCCCACTCCAGTGCTGGTCCTTTGTCAATCATAATGTTACTCACTTCAGTTGTTTTTTCTTTTTCCTAAACTCATATTTCTACATTGCCTTTTTGAGGTTTTTACAGCTTACATTTTTATGATTGGTATAAGCCTGTGTGTGTGACTGAGTGTCTAGGTTTTGTTTGTGAAGTGGGGACTTTCTTACTTTAGTCTTCCCTACTCATGTGGAGAGACTGCTTCAAGAACTAAGGCTCTTAGAAACACCAAGACTTCTTAAATCCTTTTATTCTTTGTGACAAAGCAAGAAAACTATAGGTGAGTTTGACAGGGAAAGGGAAAACACAATGTAGTTTTTACTAAGAAACCAATAATTTCCCTTGCTCTCCCTTCTTCTAGAAGGAAATGTGAAGATCTCCTCAGTTTCTTCCTTCTGGGTGAAAACCCAAGTACAGATCTACTGCTATCTTGGAAAGGATAATTCAGGGAAAAACAAAGTACATGTGAAACATATTTAAAGCAAAAGCACTTTTAAAATCCTTAACAGTCTCATCAGTTCTCCATTCTTCTCTTCTTTACAGGGGGAGACCTTCGTTTTGGAAAGAGAGCCCAGCGTGGCATTGGGAACGAGGTACAGCATGGTGTCTGAAGTCAATGCTTGCCTATCTTCTACAGTTACATGTGAGCACAAATTACGACAGTTTACAAAGATCTTCATGGAGGGCAATTTAGTGCTTCTAATGTCCTGCTAACAATCCTGAGAGGAAGATCAGTGAGGGCTCCTCCACTTCCTTTTAGAGGCATTGAAACTGAGGTATAGAACTTACATGCAAGACCCCTGCCCCCCAACTGGTCAATGCTGGAGCAGGACTAGATCTGGTTCCTCTGGTGTCCATCCTTAGCTGCCACTGGTTTCTGAAGCTCCAGTTCCACTTAGATGTCTATGGTATAGGACCCCAGGGCACTGGCAAGAAGGTCTGCTTATTACTTACAGGAGTTGCCTCCCAGGGAAAGAAAGTGAGCCAAACTGTCAAGGGTGCTTTGTGTTTATATTGTGCTGCTTTGTCTCTTTTGGCATCAGGGCTTGGGCCAAGGGACTTGGGCATGGTTGATCTGGCATTTAGGTGCCCGAGGAGGAGCTGGCTTGTCTAAGTGGGCTTCAGAGTGCCGAGTGTTTGAGTCATACCCAAACCATACACTGTTTGGCTTGTGTCCTGGGGCTTCTTGCCTCTCTTCTTAAAGCAGTAAAAGAGGAAAGTGTAATCGCTGTCCAATGAGCCTAGACCAAAGGCCCAGAGCAGAACAACGAGCCCTGTTTTGCTTTCTCCCAGCATTCAGAATCAAGACTGGCTTTGTGAGCCATGCTGCTGAGTGTGGTGTGTGACCTGTGAAATGAAAAATCCTTCCTCTGTGCCCAGAGCCTTCCAAATCCTGCTGCCCAGGCTGTTTCCTTTTTATATCTGCTGGAAGGGAGTCAGAAAAGTCCAACAAGAAAGCACACGCACGCATACACACACACGCGTGCACACACACACATATACACACAAACACACACACATGCAATGATGAAGATTCAGCAATGATAAGGAGTGTCCTCATGAGGTTTCAATAGCTTTTCCCCTTCCCACCATGCTTGTCTTGGTTCATCAGTTCTGATGTTTATTTCACTCACTTGTTGAGTACCTGATAGATGCCATCTATAGCAGCTAGAGGACAAGTTTTAGAGTCAGCCAGTATAAATTAGGTGTGTGAGCTTGAGCAAATGATCTTCCCCCAAAGCCATAGTTAGTTTGCTTATTTGTTAAGTAACACCATCATAAGACTGAATCAATTGATCACTCACTCATTCATTCATTTATTCCTTCCTCCACCAAATATTAATTGAGCCTCTACTATGTGTTTGGCACTGTTATGAAGCACTGTGCATGCATTTTTTAATTTAATCATCATGATAACCCCAAGTCAGTACCTTTTGCTTTCCTCATGTTACAGACAAGGAAACTGAGACAAAGAGAGATGAAATAACTCATCTGAAGCCACACAACCAGTAAGTGTTTGATTCGGGATTGGAATTCATGCATCCTCCAGTCCTGATCCTGTACTAGTGAACAAAGAGGAAGACTCAGTCCCCAGTTTTAAGATGCTTCTAAGCTAACCAGGGGAGACAGATGTGTAAATGGTTAAGTGATATGTAAGCAAAGTTTCACACAAGAGATATGCATACAGGGAGGTACCCAAGCTGTCCTACTATAGTTTGGGATCAAGGAAAACCTTTACATGTTGAATAATATGGGGTTAGGATTTGGAAGACACATGGGTATTTTCTGGGGTTAAGTTTTGGGAGACATGTGGGTATTATCTGGGTAAAGAAGGAGGAAAAGGAGAGAAAAAGCATTCTAAACAGAGGGGAGAAAAATGTAATAAGGTATAGGAAATATCAGGCATGTTTGGGAATCATAAAAATTCAGCAAGTTTGGAGTTCAGGGTATTTCAAGGAAAAAGGAGAGACATGGAACTAGAAGGATAAGCAGAGACTTTACTTCCCTCTTGTCACATACACAGAACAGGGAAGTTTCTGCCCCTTTCACTTAGGTGACCATGGTGATGACAGTGGTGAGAATACTAGGATAGATTTGCACTTACAAAACACATTCACATACACCAGGGAATATCACTTGATCCCATGAAGCAGGCAAGGCAGGGGGTAGTACTATCCCTGTGCCACACAAAAATAGTTTAGCTTCCAAGTGATTACATGAATTTGTGTCAAATTTATCCAGTTACTCTCCCAAAAGTGGTCAAACAATGGTCTGTTTATCTAGAGTCCAAAATTCCACTGCTATTTCTCTTATCTAGTAAGACAAAATTAATCAAATTCACTAAAAGTCCACCACTACTGTTGCAGAAGTGGTGTTCACCAAATATTCATGTGCTCCCCAGCATTTCCCAGCCATCCACGCAATAAAGTTGGGGTCATGTGACTAATTCTGGACAATGGGTATATTAGTCCATTCTCACACTACTATAAAGGACTACCTGAGACTGGGTAATTTATGAAGAAAAGAGGTTTAATTGACTAACAGTTCTTTAGACTTACTAGGAAGCATGACTGGGAGGCCTCAGGAAACAGGGTGAAGGGGAAGCAAGCAGGTCTTACCATGGCAGAGCAGGATTGGGCGGGGGCAGGGGTGTGATGCCATATACTTTTAAACAATCAGATCTCATGAGAACTCACTCACTGTCAGTAGAACAGAAAGGGGGACATTCACCTCCATGATTCAATCACCTTCCCACCAGGCCCGTCCTCCAAATCAACCTGTGATTTGGGTGGGGACACAAATCCAAATCATATCAATAGGCTAGGGAGTTGACATGAAGTGTCAGGTTAGGGTGAAGTCTAACTGCTTTACCCCCTGATATTGCAACCTTGGACATCATTTTTCCATATGATGTAGCTTCAAGATGAAGGAGGATGGTCAACCTAAGCCTGACTTTACAAAGCAAAAAATGTCTTTATTGAGTTAAGCCAACTGAAATTTAGGGTCTTATCTTTACTCCAGCATCCTATCTTAACTACTATATATAGTTCTCAAAATGTTGGCATTTTTTCTACTTGTTTATATATTTCCCAGCAATTGTCCCTTTCCCTTTCATTTGTAAGCCTCACTGGACCACTTAGAGTTCCTGGCTATGTCCTTTGAGAATCATTTGTTGAAGGTCTCTTCCTCTCCTACTTGATTGTAAGTTCCTCAAAGGCAGAGCTGTGACAATCATTTTGAAAAAGAAATTATTTACAGAAAGAGTCTGACACAAAAGTAATATACATAGAATTGGATTTTATTTTTTAAAAATCTATTTAAAAAAGGACTCTTTTGCTTGGGATACTTTTGGACCCCCAAGTCTGATTTATTGTATGGTTTATTAATTTTAGTAAAGATATCATTTCATGTCAGATGATTCTCTGACTTGGGCTTTCAGTCTTTGACAACTTTTTTATCTTTATTTCCAATTAAGAAAAGGCAAATTTATAGAGAAGCATCTTATCTGTGCTCAACAAGAGTTCTATGCTTTCCATGAAATGCTGGATAAGCTACAGAATGAAAAATAGTGATGTCTACCAAATTAGTAGCATAAGGATTGAGTACATAGTGACTAACTGTTAAACTTAAAAATTGTGCTTATTTTATAATAGAACCTAAGTATTTTCAGAGTTATATGGGGCAGGTGTAATCCCGGTGATCACCATGTGAAATGGTTTGCATATATGTCCCTGCCAAATCTCATGTTTAATTATAATCCCCAATATTGGAGGTATGGTGTGGTAGGAAGGGATTGAATCATGAAGGTGGATTTCTCATGAACGGTTTAGTGCCATCCACTTGGTGCTGTCCTTACAATAGTGAGTTTTTATGAGATCTGGTTGTTGTAGAGTGTGGAACCCTCTCCACCTCCTTGCTCCTGCATTCTTCATGTGGTGTGCCTGTTCTAGCTTTACCTTCTGCCATGAGTAAGAGCTCCCTTAGGCCTCTCCAGAAGCCAAGTAGATGCCAACACTATGCTTTCTCTACAGCCTGCCAAATTATGAGCTGACTGGACCTCTTTTCTTCATAAATTACCCAGCATCTGATATTTCTTCATAATAATGCAAGAATGGCCTAATACACCACAATTGGGGATCCTGAATCCGTGGATGACAGTCAAGTGTGTGTCTCCCTGCTTGGGTCATCCCAGGTAAGGGCTGAGCAGCAGGCAAGAAAATCTGTGCAACATTTGCATACCACTTATCACTTCACCCCTCAGGCCCACATGAATGCATATTAGAACCAATGCAAGAGAAGGATGCCAGAAAGGCGACCTTAAATCTCACCTCATGTATCACATAAAACATAAATGGCAAAGTTTGGTAATTTGGCTACCATGCATGACAGCACTCACAACTGATGGGGTGATGCATAGGAGTTGAGAATTGCTGCTCTGGGAAATGTGTTGGGAGTCTCTATTGAAAAAGTTTTTTTCTAAAGGAGTAGAAACACACCTAATTAGGTTTTCTGTACATGTTTTGTTTCCCAATTATTTTATGCCTCCTTGTTTTTTCATTTCCTGGAGAACTTTCTGGCAAGAACTTCTAGCAGTCTCCTGTTTCTCAGATGCCTGGCTCACTGACACGCACATAACAGCAAATCCATATACAGTCCTCCAAGATTACATTGGGGGCAGGGGCAGGTGGGCACAAGAAGGTCAGTGCCCTAGAAGGCAGCCTCATTTACTCATTCACTAAGAAAATAATGACTGAACACCTACCAGGTGCCAGGCACTTGAGAAAAGGCAGTGAGCAAGACTGATAAAGGCCCCAGCCCCCAAAGTCTCATATTCAGAAGCTGGGAGAGAGATGAGAGAAAAGTAAATAAATAAACAAGACATCTTGGATGGTGATTAATGCCACGAAGATAATAAAACAGGGTGTGTGATAGAAAATGGGCAGAAATGAGAAAAGCAGGGTTGTTGAAGGCCTTTTCAAGAGGACATCTGACAAGGATCCAATCATGCAATAACATGCAGGAAGAACCTTCCCATAGGCTGGAGGGGAAGGATGGGGTTGGTTTATTTGACAAAGGCCAAGTAGCTGTAGCAGAGGAAACGAAGGGAAGAGAAGCAGAGGCTAGATGATTGTGAGTCTTATAATGCATTCGAAGACATTCCGACTGCAAAAGGGGGCCATTGGAGGAGCCCTTGTCGACATTACAATACAAGGTTGAAGCCCAAAAAGAATATTCATTGACCTACCCTTGTTCCCTAAATTCTAGATAATTCAAAATAATAGCTTTAGTTTTCTCCCTTTCTCTCTCTTTTCTTTCCTAAGAATTACTCCATTCCCAGTCTATAGAGTATTGTGCTAGACTTTGGAGGCATGGCAATGCACAAAAATTAAATTCCTGCTTTTATGAGGAGACAAATAGTAAACAAACACACGTAGAATGGGTTTGGAAATGTTTCACTGTATGAAGGAAAAACAGAGGTCATAAGCAGTGTCATGCTTGTGTGTAGGTACAGGCTGGCTATTTTTGGTAGAAGGTCTTTGAAAAATAATTGGAGAAAAGATGGAAGAGGAGAGAAGCCTATGAACCCTGTGAACATCCAGGGGAAAAGCAGCCAAAGCTGTGGGGACTGCAAGTCCAAAGCCAGTGGCAGGGAGCATGCTTGGTGTGTCTGAGAAAGAGCAGCTGGCTTGGGAGGGTGGTGGAGGAAGACAGTGGATGGGAGGACCATGGGGGTGACCAGACCAAGTGAGCTTCACGAGTCTAGGGGAGGACTTTGGATTTCATTCTGAGATGGCAAAACCCTGGAGTTGTTGGCAGACGTGCTATAACATTGTTCCATTTAAGTATAAAAGGCTCAATCTGGCTGCTCCACCCAGAGAACAGCTGAGTGGAAGCAGCTGGAGGAGCCACGGTCCTGGCGGAGGTGGAGAGCTGTGGGATTCAGGGCATGGTGTGAAGATGAACCAGCCGGATTTCCCAGCAGGGTAGACGGGGCTGGGAGACAAGAGGGAAGTGAGAGAAACACCAGGGACATTGGCTGGGAGTGTACAGGAAAGGCCAGTTTGGGAAAGGGTGGAGGAACCAGTTTAGTTCTGACCAAGATGAATTTGACATGTCTCTTAGATTTCTGAGTTAAAACGTTGAGGAGGCAGTTGGTTGTATCAGGCTGGACTTTATAGGAAAAGTGGAAGCTGGAAATATATTAATAAATGCAGTTGTCAGATTAGAGATTGTATTGAAATGCATAGGACTGAATGAAATGTTCTAGCATATGGTATGAAAAGAGATAAGAAGAAATGTGTACAATGAATGCACACAACGTGTGCAAGAGAGAACAGCTAGTGAGGATGGGGAGGAGAACCAAGACAGCATGATGCCCATAGATCAACAGAAGAAGGATTTCACGGAGAAACACCAGCTGTAGCAAAGAAAAGGATGTTTGGAACTGCCTACTGTCCTTCCTCCCTCCCCTCATGCTCATTTTCACTCTCTCTCCCTAGGGAGTCCTTCCTCCTGACTTCCCTTCCTCCCTCTTTCTTCCCTCTCTTCCTTCTGTTCTTTCCCCCCCTCCTGCCGCCCTTCCTCCTGTCTTTCAGTTTTCCGTTAGTCTACGATTCTGCGGGATAGATATTTCTGGTGCTCTTCACAGAACGAAGGGCCTTGGGTTTCCTCCTGATACCCTGCAATGCATGCAAAGACATAGCAGATAAAGAGATAATCACATCTAACTGCAAAATGCATCCCGTGCACTCTGTTATTATATTAATAGTGCTGCTGGTACTTTCCTCCCAACTTTTACCCATGGAGAATTGAAAAGACACTCTGAGTGAAGGTTCAGAATCTTCAAAACGTGTACACCATCAGCATAAATGTCTCATTCTGGATAAATCTGCTTCAGTGATATATTTAATTCAGCTGAGAGGTCCCCAAAGAAGGATTATTCTGTATTCACCAGCAAAGTATTTTTGATACCCCATGGGGACAATGATTTGCCAAAAATTCATGCAACCTTTTTTATATTAACGCAGAAGAACTTGAAGGTTATTAAGTCCATGCTTCTGACAGCCCCTGCAGTTACAAATAAAATAGCTAATGAGAAGAAAAACTGCCCCTACCGGCTTATTCTCAAAGCCCCAGCCATCTTTACGCAAGAATGCTGTGACAAATAGTACTTTTCACCTTTCTAACATGCCCCTTCTCCGATTATAGATTTAGATGGATAACATGACCATGAGAGTTAGGCCCCGAAGCAGATGATTGCCTCTGGCACCCCGCCGTATGCAATTCGAGGTGAAATTTCCAAGAGCCGAATGAAATAATTGCAACAGGGTAAGTCTAACTCTGCCAGTGAATTTATAAAAATTAAAAGGTCTGAGACGTAATGCTCATGAACCCATTTGTCTCATTTTTCTTCATTAAGATTTAATTGAAATGAACTCTGGTAACTGTAAGAAAAGTTACATTCTTATTTCAGGCTAGCATATTTCAAGCATCAAACTCTCCTTGGGATCAGTTTGATGTGCTGCTATTTCACCATTGATATTAGTGCAAAAATACTAGTGAAATGAAAAAATGTAAGAGTGGCCATTTAATCCTATCATAAGAAAGAGGTTTTGATATTTCAGGAGCACAGGTATGTATGTTTGAAGGCACAATTCAAACAGCTTCTGGACAAATTCTAAAATGTGAATTGGCCCCCCTAACATGTAAAACTAATTTAAAAGAAATGGAAAGTCAAAATATTGTCATGTAAAATAATTACCTTATATAGATATAGTCACTAACTTATCTGCCACTTCAATGTATTGTATGTAAGAAATTAATGTAAAATGCACTTTTATGTACTCATTAGAGGATCTGGGGATGTAAGAATTTGTGAGTGGGGTCTTTGTCTGGGTTTTTTGAGGCTGCTAACATGGATACTGCCACTTACAGCTTGCACATGGTATGACAGCCCTGGCCACCAGGATCTCCAGCATCTTGCCACCCCTTTCCTATCCATACTGCCAAGATGAAAAAATGGTTCTTGCCAACGTCACTAAAACCCCCTGTTTGCCCACCATTGTGTATGTTTCACACTTCCCTGGGATATTTAACCTTATTGTCCATGCCATCCTTTTTATATATAAAACTTCTTGAGTTTCTAGCTCTCTCTCCTCCTGGTGACCTCCTGCAACCTCTGACAGCTTCTTGTTGGCCTCCTCCCAGAGGTCTTTAGTTGTCTCTCCCCCCAGTGTTGGTTTTGCCCCACTCTTCTGCTGTAGGTTGACTTGCCTCCTCACTCAAGACCTTCTCAAGACAAGCTCGTTCACTGCAGTGGGTTGAATAAATGTCCTCCCAAAAGATACACCCAAGTCCCAAGTCTGGAAACTGTGAATGCTAACTATTTGAAAATAGGGCCTTTGCAGATATAATTAAGGTAGGGATCTCTAGACGATATAATACTGAATTTGGGATGGATCTTCAATCCAATGACAGATGTTCTTATAAGAAGAGAAGACGAAGAGAGACACAGAGGAGAGACAGCCGTGTAAAGAGACCTGAGGCAGAAATTAGAGTTAGCCTCGCACACGTTCAGGAATGCCCTCAGTCACGAGGCTGGAAACAGCAAGGTAAGAGGATTTCTTAGACCTTCAGAGGAAGCATGACCATTGCGACACCTTGATTTGGGATTTTTGGCCTCCAGAACTTTGAGAGAATACGTTTCTGTTGTTTTAAACCACCAGATGTGGTAATTTGTTACAGTGGCTGTAGGAAACTGATACATTCGCCCAAATAAAACCTCCATTCCTATCTTTAAGCCCAAAGACTCCCAATTTCAGAGCTTTAGCCCAGATCTTGCTCCTAAGTTTCAGATGCTTGGCATCTCAACTGGGATGTTTTACAGACAGTTCCTTCTCAGGGCACACATCCTACCTAGGGCTCCTGCCTCCTCCTTGTTGATTCAGCTGCTGATGCTGCAGACTGGGGATTCACACTACTATTCGAGAACTACTTACACAACCAATCTGGAACCTAATTATAGAGGCAGCAGCGGGATGCAGGGACCCAGAACCCAGACTCTGAAGCATGGATGTTTGGGCTTGAATCCTCATTTAGGCTTAACTTGGGCAAGTTTTCTGTCTTGTACCAGTTTCTGCATCCCTTTGGGTGATGAATGTCAGGGTTGGACGATAAAAGGATCTAGTTACCAAATTACAGCCCTAAAGTCCTCCGTTTTAACAATTAGCTGAGAGCCTTTTAGGAAATGTAATAGTCACTCACTGTTTAGATTCCAACAAAGCACAACACCCTACAGTCTGCTGAGTGATTATACGAAGAGTGCATTTCACAAAGAAAACAGCAAAGTGTGCTAGTGACAGAGATGCAATTTTAGGGAGGTAAAGGACAAGGAATAGAATTTCTAGAAGATTAAGAGCATACAACAAGGCCCCAAGACCTATGCCTGGAAGCAAATGAAAACATAGAAGCATGGCATCTTCTGTGATTAGGAGGTATTGGAGAACCAAGGCTTTATGGGTTCTGAAACCTATAGGTCAGTTATGACCTAGAATTGTTGAAGGAATCTGGTGTAGGCCATTCTCCTGTTCAGAGATTTTTCTAGATATCATAAAGCTAACAAGTACACAATTTCTAAGAGACTCTTGCAACCTTAGTGTTGTTTCTAAGTTTTTCCTAGTTTCATCTGAAATCCCCCAGCTTTTGGGAGCACTCAGTGGTTTAGTGTTGATGATAGGTTGACAGAGCAAACCAAGTGTCTCCCGTATGGAAGACAGTTAACATGGGAAGTTGTAACTGTTTTAGGGGTCTGATCTTAACAAGACCAGCTTCACTGCTCTGGTTAGCAATTTTCTGAGGAATGAGTAGGAAAATAGGAAGGGACTCAATCTTTCCTTTTAAACCCCACATTCAGTCTATCAGCAAATACTATTGATTCAATCTTTAAACTACATCCAGGAGGATCATCTCCACTGCAATCACTCTGGTCTAAGCCCTCATCATCTTCTGTCTGGATTTTTGCAATAGTCTCCTGACTGGTCTTTCTATTTCTCCCTTTATCCAGCTTCTGTCTATTCTAACACAGCAGCAGAGCCTTCCTGCTCAAACTAGGTCAGGCCAAGGTGTTCCTCTGTTCAAAGTCCTGCAACGTCACCCAGATTAAAAACCCAAGTACTGTTAGTGTCTAAAATGCCTCCTATAGTCTGTCTGTCCCTGGAAAGGGTTAGAAAAGTTACTTCCTCATGAAATTGGTGCCATTAAGCTCAGATCAGAAGTAGGAATATAGGAGACTCCCACAGACATAGCAGTTCCTCTGTGTAACCGTTACAAAATATTTTGCTGAAGGGCAGCAATAAATACAAAATAAAAACATTAATAAAATAATTAATGACTCTAGTAGGCTGAAGGCAATCAAAAATTCAAATGGTGTGCCAGTCACCTAGACACATGGGTGATCACCAGTGTTAGGTGTGTTCTTCTCTAAGCTTGTTCAATCTGTATCCACAGGACTTTGGTACCAATCGAGACTTCAGGATTTCTTAAACAATGTTACATTCTTGAGCATATACTGGCTTTGGAATCAAAGATCTTATTCAAGCAAGTTAAATAAATTCTTTAGCCCTCATTCTCCTTACCTGTAAGATGGGATAGTAATATCTACTTTGGACGATTGTATTTATCAACCCTCTACATTCCAAATTTCATTGGTATATCACTTTCTGTAGGAAGCCTTCTTAGTCTAGAATTAATCTCCCTATCACTGTAGTTTCCTTCTCTATATCCAATAAATCATTATGTTTTCTACCCCATTTTATTTGTTTTGCATGTCTGCCTTCTCAAGACCCTAGGTTCCTGGGTAGCCAAGAGTAGGTCTTATGCATCTCTGTATTCCTAGTACCTAAACTGATGACATTTGTTAGATAAATGAATAAATGAGCTCTCAGAAGAAAATGGCTATGAAAGTCATGATTTTGTATTTCCAAGACATTTTCTCTTATTACATTGGTAAAATTCTATCAGTAAACTAGAAGAAAAAGAGCAAAGAAGGAAACCCATAATGAGAAACCATTTGATATTAATAAGATTGGTGAAAATTCCAATACCAAATGTTGACAAGAATGGGCATGATTAGGACCCTCACGCACTTTTGGTGGGAGTGCAAATTGGCACAAGCCCTTTGGAAAACAAAGCTTCAGATGCACATGGCATTTTAGCAAATAATTCTACTCCTGGGTGTGTGCCTTTGAGAAATTTGGTACTCATAAACAAGGAGACTTACACAAGGGTGTTTATAGTTAAGTACAGTTTATAAAAGCAGTAAAATTGGAAACTACCTGTGTGTCCACCAATGGGAAAACAAATGCATAAATATTTGCATATTCCTATAATACAACTCCTTGCTGTACTTAAAATAAATGAATATAAGCAACATGAATTTAGGTAAATAAATCTTAAAATCATACTGCTGAAGAAAAAAAGTTGCAAAAGGACCTAAACTTTATTGAACACCATTTATATTGCTTAAAATCAGAAAATAAAAATTCATATATTATTTCTAAATATATGCATACATAATTATGTATCAAATAATGCAAGTAATGGTAATTATAAAATTCTGAACGGTGGTTACTCGGGAATGAGAAGAGTGAAATGGAATTTAGAAGGGGTTGACTGAGGTTGTAATGTGGTTATTTCACAAAGAAAAACACTCAAAGCATTCCAAAATGCTAAGATTTTTAAAAGTTATATCATAGATATATTATTGCTCATTCTATTCATCTTAAAACATTCCATGCAATTTTTTAAAAGTTAAGAGAACTGTATCTTAATTGTGGAAACTGCATGTTAGCTAACTCTATTATCAAGGCACCTGTGTGTTTGAGACAGATTCCAAAAATTTCTTTAGTATGTCACCAAATGGACCAACTCTATGAAGAAGTCATCTGTGAATATTTCTTCTCTTACTTCAACTATTTTTACTTATTTATGTATTTATTTATATGATTTTTTTGAGATGGAGTCTCACTCTGTCACCCAGGCTGGAGTGCAGTGGTATGATCTCGGCTCACTGCAACCTCTGCCTTCCTGGTTCAAGCGATTCTCCTGCCTCAGCCTCCCGAGTGGCTGGGATTATAGGTGCCTGCCACCATGCCCAGTTAATTTTTGTATTTTTAGTAGAGAGGGGTTTCACCATGTTGGCGAGACTGGTCTCGAACTCCTGACCTCAGGTGATCCATCCACCTAGGCCTTCCAAGTGCTGGGTTTACAGGCATGAGACATGGAGGAAACATAATACATTTGAGTTTCTTGAAGATATTACAAAGTATGTGGTATCCAAATATCCACTCTTCATTCTTTTCACATGTATTTTTTCCTTCCTACTTTGTAAGTCTTAAGTGTATAGTTCATTCATTCATCTACCTATCCAACAAATAATTGCTGAGCCTCTACTATTTATAGGCTGTCTTCCAGGTCCTAGGGGTAGATTATGGAAAAAAGTAATCTTCCATTTGATTTGGCCTTTGTCCTTGTTGGTTTGTATTACATTTTGTGTACCTGCTTTAGTTCCCTGAAAGCAGGGAAGGAGAATTTCTTACTGTTGTTTGTGCCTAATACATTGCAAGTGCTTACACACAAATATTAGTTGAACATATCAATGAATTAATGAATATATTTCAGATGGCAGTGACCCAGGAGTGTGTACAAAGCATTAAAAAATCCATTCTTTATTATTCCAATTCCTTTGAATTTTATCTTATTGAGAATGTTCCCATTTTTAAATTAATGCTATGAATTAAAATTTTGTTAATAAAAGTTTGCTCTTAAAAAAACTAACAAACTAAAAATATCCAAGTTTTTTCTCTTTCTAAGCATTCAACCATTGCAACTACCTAGGATTCCACTTTTTTCTTATTGCTACTTGGTGTACCCGTAAAACAAAGTCTACCATAGGATTGAACACAGTCTCCTTCAGAGATGGTTCTAAAATGATGCTTATTACTCTTCTAATTTTTATCCCATCCCATCTCACCCAAATATCATAATTTCTTCTGTTTTTAAGATGATGATTTCTGAAGCACAAAGTTCCCAGAAGCTAACTGCTTTAATATCAAATTGAAGCAATACCTCTCTTCTCAAGGAAAGCAAAATTGTAGGATACTCTTAACAAATACCTCTGTACCACAACTCCATAAAGATTTCTTCAGAGCTTTCTTTTTGACACTTTCTAACTTGGATGACTGAAAACAAACAAGCTGAAGTGAAGAAAATGAACAATCACAAGGATAGTATCTCTACTGGCAGGTGATGTTCATCATTCAGAGAAGGGACCTATCTAAGTAAACACAGCCTGAGACACAAGACGAGTCTGGGCAGGTTGTTGCCAGGAGGTGGAAGGCACTGACTCCACCACAGGGCAGGTCTGAAATGTGGTCAGCCTCTAGATTACCAATCACTCTCACACGCCCAGTGTAGACAAACACAGCTCCAAATCTCCATGCATTCTGAGGAACCATGTCAAAGCAAGCAATAGCCCTTCCCACATGCTAGGTAGGCAAAGAAGGATTTTTCTTCGGCAGATTTAATATCCTCAGTAACCTGAAAACAGGATTGTTTTTTCTTTTACTATTTTTGTTGTTGTTGTTGAGACAGGGTATCTTGCTCTGTCACATAGGCTGGAGTGCAGTAGCAATCATAGCTTACTGTAGCCTTGAACTGCTGGGCCCAAGTGATCCTTCCACCTCAGCCTCATGAGTAGCTGGGACTGCAGGTGCATGCCACCATACCCGATTATTATTTTTTTAAAATTTTTTTTAGAGATAGGATCTTGCTATGTTGCCCAGGCTGGTCTTGAGCTCCTGGTCTCAAGCAAACCTCCCACCTCGGCCTTCCAAAGCACTGGGATTACAGGCATAAGCCACTGCACCTGGCCTGAAAATAGGAAATTTTTATTGTCTCCATTTTACAGGTGAGGAAACTGAGGCTCGGAGAGGTTTTCGTTGTTGTTGTTGCTGTTTGTTTGTTTGTTTGTATCTCTTTTTGTACCTCAACCAAGAATCCTTAGCCCGTAGGTACTAATGAAATTGGTACTCTTGAACCTGACCAGTTAAGAAAGCTTTTTTTCCTGTCGGTTACCTTTGGCTTAAGTTCTTTCTTAGGAAATGTTCTGCCCTGTCCCTGCCTCAACAGTTCTTAACAGTGAAGAACTAACCTTTTATAAAGAGTTTTGTTCTAAGCCCTTTGTGTGAATTAGCTTAAATATTTCTAATAACAAGATAAGTACCACTACTATTCCCATTTTATATCTGAGCAAACTGAGGCCTGTGGGATTAAATAATTTGCCTAAGGTCACCAATGTAGCTAGTGATTGGCCAAGTAAGAATTCATGCCCACAGTCTCAAACTCTAGCCACCACTCTCCCTGGATATGACACCACCACTAGAAACTGAAAATCCATCCTTTATGTCTCTCTCCCCCCTACCTCTGACATCCCATTAGCCATCTATCATTATTGTAATTCAATGGCCTGAATGGTTTTTGAAACTCATCCTTGTTTCTTATTCCCAGTGGGTGCCACCATTTTAAGACTTTTAATCTACACTGGAAGACTCCTAATCTCCTTCCTGGTCTCTAAACTTTCCCATGAAGCCAGAGTGTTTTTAAACCATTAGCTCTCAGGCTTGGCTACACATTGGAATCACCTGGGAAGCTTTAAAATGCACTGATGCATTCAAACAATAGAATACTATTCAGCCCTAGAAAGAAATGAGTGATCAAGCCATGGAAAGACATGGAGGAACTGCAAATGCATATTACTAAGTGAGAAAAAGCCTGAACAAGCAACTATATGATTCCAACTATATAACATTCTGGAAAAGGCGAAATTATGGAGACAGTAAAAATATCAGTGGTGGCCAGAGGTTAAATGGGGAGAGAAGGATGAATAGGCAGAGCACAGAAGATTTTTAGGGCAGTGAAATTGCTCTGTATGATACCACAATGATGGATTCATGTCATTATAAATTTGTCCAAACCTCTAGAATGTACAACACCAAGAGTGAACCCTAATGGGAACTATGGACTTTGAGTGATTATGACATGTCAATGTTGGTTCATTGATTGTGACAAATGTACCACACTAGTGGGGGATGTTGATAGGGAGAGAGGCTATGCATGAGATGGGGCCAGTGCTATATGGGAAAGCTCTGTGCCTCCTGCACAATTTTGCTGTGAACCTAAAACTACTCTGAAAACATGGACTTTTTTTTAAGTTAATATGAACAAGTCACCTAGAAAAAAATATATATTGATGTCTGGATTCACTCACAGAGATTCTGATTCAATTAGTTTGGGATGTGGTCTGAGTAACAGGAGTTTTAAAAGCTCCCCAAGTGATTCTGATATTCAGTAGAGTTAAGAGAAACATTGTTCTAAACCAAAAATACAAGTTTATGAGAGGTGTTACATCTATTTAAAAAACTTTGTTACTATGGGAAATTCCTTAGCATGGCAGATGGTACTGCCTTGCAAATGCCTCAACCTGAATTTTCTAAATGGGTCTTTTAAGAATGTTTACCTCAACCTTCCTGCACATGTGTGTACACACACATATGTACACACCAAGAAACCTTATATGCTTACATGCACATACTACCTACATGCTAACCCCACAAAGTATGTCATGCCTTTGGATACAACGTGTTCTTGGATCTTTCTAAGCCTTTGCACATTCTGTTCCCCCTGGGCTTGGGTGCCAAGCTTTTCTTGACTGCCAAGTTTCTATTCACTGTCAAAAACCTGCTTAAATGCTCCTTTCCTCTGCCTGGAAGCTTTTTCTGATCCTCCAACGTGGAGGCTCTCCTTTCTGAGCTTACAGGACAGATGTATCTGCTCTCACTGCCTCACTTTCAATGCATAAGCAGGTGTTTAGATTATGTCTCATTCCTTTATTTTCAAATTGTTCTGAAACATGGCGTACAGGCTCTGTGTTATCTGACACCAACCACTCCACCCTCACTCACCCCTTTCCAGTTCAATCTCGTGTCACTCTCTCTGTCACCCCATGCTCCAGCCACTGCCTTTCTTCTTCTTTCTGCTGTGGAACGTTTGTCAGGATTGATTTCTGAGTCAGGATTGATTCTCTAGCATGGCAGAGGAGTATAATGTTCTTCCTCTGTTTCTCCTCTAGTTAAAGTCAACTCATCCTCTAAAACGTCCAACGATCACCTTTGCAGGTAAGCCTTCTGAGATTGCTCTCAGACTGGAGGCAAGTTTCCTTTGTTATATTCACTCATAGACTTATTATGTTCCTTTCCTCTAAATTTGAAATTATACACACATCTTTATGACATCATTTTGTAAAGGCTTCTCCACCCAACTGTAAGCATATAAGAGCAGGAATGTATTTGTTTTTGCTTATGTTTATATTTCTGGCACCTAGCACCAAGTCTGACATCCTTTAAATGGTTGATATGAGAATGAATGAATGAATTCCTGGCACATACTAAGTACTCAATTATTTCAGTTATTATTGATAAGCTTGGTGACTGCAAGCAACACATCTTCCTTTTTAGAATCCCCAGGCTTTGGAATATAGTGGGCACTCAATAGGAGACTGCTTTGTATGTTATCAAAGCTAATGACTATTCCTTGGATTTCATCTAATAATCAGCATGTTAAGTATGTCAAAAGTATTTTTCTCCATTTTAAAACCCTGAACAATAAAGACTGTTTATTCACATAGTCATTGCTGTAGCTGGAAATTGCCTGAAGCCACTGGGAAGTTAATAAAGAAGTAATGGTTTTCAGAGGGGTGAGAGATCTCTAATAAGAGAAAACCTAAGTGAACATATGCAGTTAAAAGTTGAATTGACCACATATAAATAAATACAGCAACAGAAAACATGGTTTTAACTACTTTTATTTAAATTAGTCAGTTTCCTTACTGTTTGTAATTGTACATAATGAAATCAATCCATCATACAATCATACATTTTTAAGAGGGGGAAGAAATAACATAAGAACATTACTTAGGTTCAAATTTGGGGGAGGTAGATTCCAAAATTTTCCAGAAAACTCTATGGTCAGAAAACCTAAGTTAACTTTTTAAAGTAGATTTTTATGTAGTAACTCTATGTGTTAATATTATCATATCCAGAAATTATTCCAGAGAGCTATATTAAAACTGTAGCAATACATCCCTTCCATAAAGAACTTGAAGAATTTTCATAAGAAGACATCTCCCTCAGGATTCCAGGAACTTGTTTCTATCTGTGATTTTGAGCCTTAGAACATTTATTTTTTTGTATTAATAACCTCTATGTCATGTTTCAAGGGGCTCTTTGGGTTCATGGACCAAATTACAAACAATAGTATTATCAAAAATATTCAAAACCATCTAATCAGATATTCTAAACCAGCACAGCAGAAAGACTGGAAGGCAATCACACCATGTTGGACCTGATCATAGACACACATGGAGGTCTGCAATCCCCAAGTCATGGCTGTTCTTTTAGAAGATTCCCAGATTATTCCACACATCTCCAGATCAGACTCCACAGAAGCCCTGACATCAAAGATTCTCAATGGGTAGTAAAATAGAACAAACACTCAATTACAGTGATTGTCTATGGGTGAACGTTAGTTAACATCCTTGCAGGGTTACGGCTGGGTCCCAGGCTCTCTTCCCCCTCCCTCATTCTCCTCTCTTCTTGGGCTTTCCTGTTCTTAATGATCTTCAAGATTTTAATTACTACATACTCAAAAACTCACCACTTATATCTAATTGCCTTTTTGACAGCCCTCAGTTTCTCAAATGCTCTGAAATCCAACACATAAACAAACAAACAAAAAAGAGCTCAGTGCCTTCTTCCACTCAACCACCCACGCAAAAGCCAACTGAAATATTCTCCTGCCCCTACTGAGTGAAGGTGGCCAGCAACCAGCCTGCTCTACCAGGTAAAATGCAGGGGACATCATTGTCACCCCCATCTCTTCTGAGATGTCCTTATTCAATGTAATCATCAAAGTGTGCTAACTTTTCTTTCCTAAAATCTTTCAAATGCATTCACTTTTCTAAGAGATCTTTCTTTCAACAACTTCCATTGCTTTCGGTAAGCTTTATAACATTATAAGTTTTATTTATTCACAGTACATTACTTCCATATATGTTAAACAATATTAAAGGCAGTGTCTTCAAATAATAATAAGAAAAATTACTAGAAAGATACTCTCCACAAAAAAGCCCCAGGCTCAGATGGTTTCACAGGGGAATTAGGGCCGTGTAAGTCTCATAGGAGAATTTGACACAACCTTTAAAAGTGAAATAACTTCAATGCCATCCAAATTGCTTTGGAGAAAGGAAAAAAATAATATTACCCAAATGGTCATGAGGCTAGGATACTAATAAAACTCAACACTGACAATGACATCATATAAGAGGGAATATCAGCTGAATTTCTTTTTTGAATTCAATTCCCTTCACAACTACAAGAAATTGTAAATAAATATCAGCAGTAATTGGCCCATTAAGAGGAGGATATATATTGAATAATTGAATTTTTTTTCTAGAAATGAAATAATAATTTGTTATCAAGAAATTTATCATGGTGAAACTAGTTTTACAGACAAGAAAATTAGCATGAATTCAAGGCTCAGCCCTGCCGCTTACTGGCTTTCTGGTCTTGCCCAAGTCACTTAACCTGTGAATGTGAGTTTTCTTAACTTTGGAGTGAGAACAGTAATGATACCTAGCTCCAAGTTGGGCAAAGATTAAATGAACTGATGGATGTAAAGAAATTAAAATACTGCCTTGAGCATGAATTGCACCAAATAAGCATCAGTTTTTCTAATTAATATATTTACTCATAATAATAAAAGAGAAGAGTAACGCCATCTCTTTGAACATCAGAAATACATTTGATAAAATTTAACATCCATTTTTTTTTACTTTAAATAGCTCTTAAATAGAATAAGAATAGATATTACCTTAACATGAGAAATATGTCTATCTCAAATCATAGATAATCACCTTGCTTAATGAAAAAATCTAGAAGCATGCCCATTAAAGTCAGACACAAGATAAGGATGTTAATTATCCTCACTATTATTTAACATTTTTTCTGATGGTACTAGCCTATATAATTAGACAAAAGAAAGAAATAAGATATAAAAATTTTTAAAGACTTGGTAAAATCATTATTATTTGCAAATGATATAAAAATTTAGCTAGAACATCCAAGAGGGTTAACTAAAAAAATTGTAAATATTAAGAGTATTTTATAAGGTGCCTGGGAATAAAATTAATGTAGAGAAATCAATAACTTTCATTAGTATAAACCAAATCAATTAAACTATAAAATGGAAGAAAAGACCCAATTTGTGATCAGAAAAGTTATTAAGAAATGGAAGATATATACATATATATGTCTAAACATATGCCTATGACCACACACACATATGTATCTATACATACATACACACATAAAATAAATTCTCAAAATATTACAAGAGACACAAAAAGATCTCAAAAAGGACCTCATTGGAAAAGCTATCCAAGATTCTGAACAGAAAGACCAAACATCATCATGAAAGCACAAGCATGATATATTTTCCCAACATAAATTTGTAAATTTAACCGAATTCCAATAAATACCAACTAATTTATTTTCAAATTAGATAATCTGATTCCAAAGTTCACAGGAAACAAAAAGGCACAAAGATTTAAGAATCCTGAAAAGAAAAATGATGAGATTATACAAATTCTAACAGACACTAACATATATTATAAAGCTACAATAATTTAAAAAGTGTTATACTGGATTAAGAACACAAAGACAAAAATACAAAGAACAGATAACAGGAACTGGAGTACAGAAATGGGCTTGAATACTTAAGATAATTTAGAAATATGCTCAAAATAATATTTCAAATCAGTGAGAAAAGGACATATCAGTCATATGAGTAACTAGTTTCCTCTCACTTTGTAACCCCTAAAATTTCAGGTGGATCGATTATTTAAACATAAAGAAAAAATCACTCCAATTTTAAAAGTGGCGTTAGAATACATAGAAGAATATATCATTATTATTATTAGCTCAAAGAAGGCTGTTACTAAATACAAAACATAAACCAGATGACATAGGGAAAATAACACATCATCTCACACAAACAAAAACAAAAATATTCAATGGGAAACAAACAAAGTTAAATAAAGGCCTCATGAACTTGTAATGCAATTTTAGTATATCACAGCAAAGTTGCTTCTTTAAAATATAACATGCCACATATCTGTAAGAAAACAGCCCAATTAAAAAATGGATTAATATATGAACAAATAATTCACCAGAAAGAAAATAAGTGGGTTTTAAGTATATGAGAAGATAATAAATATCTCTTGTAACAAGAGACATGAATATTAAAATGAAAATGATGCTATTTTTCACTGATAATAGTGAAAAAATTTAAATTTGATAACCTCTAGTTCTTAAAAAGTGGGAAAATAGTCACTTTCATATGCTGCTGGTGAAACTGAAACTTGGTACAGCCACTATGTTGAATGACTTGAAAATATCTATCAAAATTACAATGTACATATCTTTTCATCGGGCAATTCTACTTCTAGAAATTTCTCCTACATATTTAGTTTTTTAATTGCTTCTGTGCAAAATCAAATATGAAAAGATAATTGTACATCATTGTGAATAGTAGAAAAATATTAGAAGTAACCTAATTGTCTATCAATAAAATGCATGCAAAATGAATTATGGTATATCTCTAGAGTGATAACCTTCTCTAGGATATATTTCTATTGCTTTTATAAAGAATGCCACTGCTCAACGCTTAGTACTGTAGACATAGAGAGGTAGGGGTGTGTGTGAGTGTGTGTGTGTGTGTGTGTGTGTGTGTGTGTGTGTGTTTAAAGCAATATATGCTTGTATAGTCATGGAATATCTCTGGAAGAAAATGCAAGAAATTGGTAATGTTGACTGCCTCTCTCTAGAGAAGGGAACTGAGTGATTGGGTGATAGGTGTAAAAAGTTTACACTGTAAGTGTTTTTACACACTTTGGATTTTGTGCTATATGAATGAATTATAGTACAAATACATTTTTTTTAACAAAATGAGATAATGAGGGTTGAATGACTTGCAGTGTTTGGCACAGAGTCATCCAGCAATAAATGGCCGTTATATTGACTATTATAATACTGATTAGGAATTGGAAAATTACAGTGAGAAACAGAAAATCATGGAACCAAGTGATGGCCTATTTTGGATGGAGGATCCCTGTCCCTTAGATATTAGAGTGAACTGTATCAAATAGTCAACATTTAGTAGTTTTTGACCTGAAAAAATAGCAATTTCATATCATTCAATCCAATATTATTATTTTAATAAAACTATTTATTAAATAAAAAATGTTTTTATTTAATAAATTAAATAGTTTACATTTATTCAATAAAAATAATTAAAAATAAACTAGACTGTAAGGTGATGGTGACAATAACCATTGCTGTTAGTTCAATTATTTCTCACCATCCGAACCTACCTCTAGATTTAGAGAGTAAAGATTCAGAGAATTAGTTAAAATAATGGGAATACTGGGCTATATAAATCAATTTTGTTCCTTAGTTTTGAACAGTGAGTAGCTTAAATGGGAGTATAAAGAATTTATTTGAAATGTTATTGAAAACACATTGATTCTTGAAATAGGATAGAAAGAGAATAGGCATTGAGGGTTTGAATAGTAAGTGAGGGATGTCTGTTTTTGCAAGAGAACCTTACAGCTTACAAAGCATTTCAATATAAGAGTCCTCATTTTTTCTTTAACCTGTGCAGGTAGGTATTAGCCCATTAACCCATCACAAACCCCATTTTACAGACAAGTGACTGTTTCTCTGTTCTTAACTGCAAGCCAGAGCTAGCAGATGCAATGTACTCATCTCTCAGCATACTCAGGTGATTGGGTTCCAGGACCCCCACGAATACCCAAATCTGTGCATACTCACAGCCTGCCCTGCAGAACCTGCAGATAAGAAAAGTTGCCCCTCCATATATGTGGCTTTCACATCCTGTGATTACCGTATTTTTGAACAGCCTGTAGTTTTAAAAAATTCACATATAGGTGGACCCTCACAGTTCAAACTCATGTTGTTCAAGGGTGAACCGTACAATTAATGTTGAAGTAATTGACAAAGGACAAGAACCACTATCAAGGCCTGGCCCATGTTCAACAGTAAGAGGATATTTTACAGTCTCTCCAAAGCAAGGTCTTATCTTTCCTGCCTTCTGTTAGTGACATACCAAAAATTCCAAAGCTTATGAAGTTACATGTAACTGGGTTCCTGCCATTTTGTGTATATGCGTAAATTCTGCTAATCAATGTTAATCAACACCATGTAGACTTCTGTTTTTCTACTTAAGGTTTCCACTCATGGTAAAACTGTTCAAGAATTTGGTGGATGGCCATAGATTTTTTTTTTCCATAGGTAAAGCACAGACAGAATCCAAGGCCAAAGTTGGAAGAGGAAGGATAAAAAAAACAACTGTTCAACTCCTAAGGCTACATATACTTTTGAAAAATAAAATCCACATTGTCAGTTCTCCAGAGTTTATTTTTAAGTCTTAAGTCAAACGTTTCCATGATGATCCATAGCATGGCTGAATGGAAAAGGGGTGGCTCCATCTCTACCTTCTTTCACAAAGTTTAGAAATTAGGTTTGAAGAGAAGAGAGAGGAATTAGCTGCCTTCTTGAGTAGACTTTGAGTCTTATGCTATGATTGGCCAAAAAAAATTTTTAAGTAGATCAGAGCAATATGTGTGAGACTCTCAGCATAGAAATAAATAGTATCAAATAGGGAATCCGCTAGTTGGAGACCAGAGTAGACCCAGACATACAGCAGATGCTTAGTACATGTTTGCAGGCTGAACAGAAGTGAATGAGTACTGCAAATGGAATATCAAGACAAAACCACCCTAAACCATCCTATACCAGTAGGCAGGTAAACTTAGGTCAGCCTCCATCCATCCATCCATTCCTCCATCCATCCAACCACTTGGTGTCAGTTTCCTCATTTGCAGCATGGTATTTATTATTTTATATGTGGTAGTTGTTAATATTTCTATTCTGTATTCTTTCTTTTTAGAATCCTTAAGTTGGAAAAGGGCTCAGAAGCCATGCTTAGCTCTCTTATTTTACATATTTTACAGATAAAGAAGGCTTATCAAATCAAGTTAATGACACCCCGTACCTACCCTCACATACAGGGCTGCTTATGAATTGCAAATGAGAACATCAAGTCTTTGGAGGAAGAGTACTGCAAGCATTCAGTCCATGATGTCAAGGACAGTTAATAGCCTTCACAGGAGTGCTCTCAAGTATTCCAAGGCAACACAAAGTGTTTGCTTTTTAACACTCTGACTTTTCAAGGAGCACATCTAAAGTTGAGTAGAATTAAAATGATTGACCCTCTATTCACTGCATATGAGGTCCTTGTTTTAGGCACTGGGGAGAAAGAGACACAATGCCCGCTTTCAAAAAGTTTACATTTCCGTGGTAGCCATGGGAGGCAGAGAAACAACAGAAGGGTAAAGTGATGATTATATAAGATGATTCAACTGATGAAAAATACTACAAAAAACAAAACAAGTGATGAGGTGTGATAGAAAGTAACTAAGGTGGAAAGGTTGCCTAAGATAAGATAAACAAGAAAGACTTGGAGGAAGTCACATTTGTCTTGCAATCTGAATAATAGGGAACCAGACATAAAAAAAAATTTGGCTAGAGTATTCCAGGCAGTGGAATGATGATGATGACGGTAATAACGATAAATAAGCAAATATTTATCGTATACTTACTATGTGCCAGCTTTATCCAAACATTTTTCTGGTACTATTTTATTTAACCCTCTCAACTACTCATTGAGATAAGATACGATTCTTATTCCTGTTTTACGGTGAGGAAATTGAGGCATAGAAAAGGTAGGCAATTGCTCAAGGCTCTACGGCTAGTTAAGTGTCGTGAGGCAGCAGGTACAAAGTCCTTGGCATGAGAAGAAACTTGGCATGTTGGAAAAGCAAAAATCAAGTCGGAAGTTGGGGTGCAGGGGGTACTGGAGCCTTCGAGGAGATGAAGTTGGAGAGGCCAGATCCCGTAAGGTTTTGCAGGCCAAGCTAAGTACTTAGATTTTATTTGGAGTGCAGTGTGCTGTCACCAGATGATTTTAAGCAAATGAATGGTTTTAAGGTTCTCCTTCAAGGAGTGACACAGCTTGATCTATGTTTTTAAAATACATGTGCTGACACTAGCATAGGGATAAGTGCCTGGGTGATGAAGCATGGCCTTGAAACCTGGACTTTTGAAGTCTGAGATCAACAGAGATGGGAGGTATCATGGAATGAGTCCAGTAGGGGTTTTGACCCTATTATGCTTAGGCCCTGAGTGGTTTTGGTGTTCTTGATCCATTGCATCCTTTCGCAATTTGGCAAAATAGGCTAGTCATCTCAGTAGAAATGACTTCAATCCAGGTCTTCAATCCAGATCTATTGGGACGTAACATTTCTGCAGCATGACAGTGAAAAGGACATTAGGTCAACATGGAATGTAATCCCAGCCTGGCGGTTTACTTTCTTCCTGAAGTTAGATGACTGCCAGGACCTTTCTAAATCTGTTTCTTTTTCTGTAAAACCAGCCATTAACACCTCTCTCTCAAATTCCTATTTAGGATTAAATACAGCCAGCTTTGTGTCTTGCCCATGGTAAGACTCCCCTGATACTCGTTTACTGCCCTTTCTTCTTTGGGAGTTGTGTGGTGGATGCTTTAAATTATATTTGTTTTCTCTTAATTATGGTGAACATTTATAGCTGTTCCAAAACTCATTATCTTGATCAAGACCAGAGACATCAGGTTCATATGTCTTCTCTTTCACATATTTGTTTATTACTACCTACAGTGTGTCTCAAACTCTTCTAGGGACAGACAATGAGGCCATAGAACCTACAGTAACAGTTACTGTCTTTAAAGAAGTTGAGTTTTCTGTATTCAGCAAGATGGTGCCCGGGCAAAGTAGAAGAGGGATCAGAGACCAGCCACAGAGAAGGATGTTGAGTGAGTTCACTAAGCCGTGAAACCTGCCAGCTTCTTTCTGATTTCAGGCTATTTCCTGCCTATGCTCTTAAATTAAAAATAAATTCAAAGAACTCTCTCCATGTTTTCCCCTCCCCATTTTCCTGATATACTGTTTTTTGTTTTGTTTTGCTTTTTTAAACCATTCTAGACAATTGGGAAGGCTATTTCCAGGGAGCAAGGATCTGAGCTCCATCCTGCACTTAACTTGCAATCCCTCAGCTTTCCCTTAGACTGACTGCCAATTTCCCACCTTACCATCTCGCTTGACTTTCAGTGTATTGTTAAACAACAATTTCTTTCTCTTTCTCTAGTGCCCGAGACTGGGAAATTACTTTCTTTAATCCAGGCCCTATTTGTACACTTAAGGCCAAAAATTTTAGCGGCATCTGTGGCTCTGAAATTGTTTTCAGTTAGAATTGCTCTGCTGAAATACTGTTTTTGTTTTTTATTTTGGAGATATATATAATATATATATATATATATATATATATATATTACTGATAGTCATTCTCTTTGGCCTCACTTTAGAAATCACTGTTTTCTAGACACTGACACATCTGTAACTTACAGTTATTCACTTCTTTAAGAGTTAACTGCTTTAATTCCCTTATCATGCAGTCATATGTACTACTTTTCTATCTCCAAATGCAATTAAAAGTGCCCTTCGGGTGTTCCAAGTTTTAATCATTCTCTCTGTGCAACATTCCCATGGCTCCAAAGGGCTTTCTCTGCCTCCTCTCAGATGGGGCCTTTCTTCAAGAAGGAGGAGACAGAGGAGGAAAAGAAGGAGGAAAAGAAGGTGAAGGAAAAGGAGGAGAGAAGTCAGAATGAGGTCTGACAGCTTCGTTTAAGAGGCTGAATCCCTCACCTTCTCTAAAGCACTGTCTCTCCTTTACGGACCCATGCCAAGGCATGGAGTAGTATAGCAGGTTCTGAGAACAAGTCAGGCCTCATCCCAGGAAAACACTGCTGCGGGATCAGCTTTGTGAACTTAGTCATTGATGGATTTGTATGTATAAAATGGGAACAATGATATCATTTCATTAGGAGCATATAGTTCTCAATATATATAGAGAGAAAACTAATTGTATTATAATTGTTATTCTGGAGGGTCCTTGGAGACAGTGGACCGGTTTTTTAATCAGACTCATGTTACACAGCTCAATGCCAGTCCTTTCCAAACTGTGACAGGTGCTCCTCCAGCCTTTGACTAGTGGTCACTTACCATATGAGCTTGATAATCCTTGAATTGATCTATATCCCAATCAATGAGATGAGTCCAATGGTCATGCACTGTTAGTCTACCTGACAATGTCAAATAGCTATAGTAGTCTTAAAGTTCTTATTCTCATTTTCTGAACTCATCACAGATTGTTACTAGACAGTTTGCAAGCCTGCAGTGACCCACGGGCCACACTTCGAGCAGCACATTTTATGCCTAAGTCTTTCGAGGAGTTATAATATGCTTGGCACTGTGTGAGGCATCGGAGATTTTCTGGTGTGGCTGCTGCCTCCTCAGAATGTCAGGGCTTAATAAGGGTTTCTTGTGGCTCTGTCAGAATGCATGATGGTGAATGGTCTACCTGGATCCCAGCCTACTGTGACCACCAGTAACTACAGGTCATCTCAATCTCTGAGCAGGGATTCCTGTTCCATCCTCAGGCTTGGTTTGGCATTTAGGTGGAAAAGGGCATTGAATTGTAATCCCTTCTCCTGTAATATAACCAAGGGAAATATCCTGGCTGAGAGTCAAAATCTTACAAAAATGAGAAACAAAAAACCTCGGCCAGATTCCGAACGCTGACTTCAGCCACACTCATTTTGCTGGAGGCCACTTTATGTCATTCTGACGGAGGTCATTTTCCAAAGCTAATTGCCCAATTCTTCTAGGCATTGGACTATGCTCCTGTTGCTATCAGCGGAGGCTACGTGCAGGGACCAATGTTCTTTAAAGTATAACAATAACAACAACAAAAATCTTCATTCACTTGGGAAATTAAAGGTACAGGATCAAAAATCACTACTGTGAAACCTAAAGGCTTTCACACTCAGTTGATACTGCTTATTTAATGATTTAGACTTATTTAACAATAACAGCAACAAATAGTCTATAGATAATATTGAAAATATCTCAATGATAATGATGATACATTTGTGATAACACTTGTACAGGGGAGAGGTCCCAAATGCAGGCACATGTTCCAGCCCCCACAGGCCACACTTCCTGGCAGACATCATCAATCAGTCACTCCTTCTCTTCTTTCTGATCTTTCCTACAGAATCTCAGCATAGAATTCAAAGCCACAACCAATATATGGACTTGGCTTCCTGGAGTAGTAATTTACAGTTTAGGAAGTGCTTGTCACATGCATTATTATTTTCACCCTCACCTGCAATTACTGTGATTCAGAATGGACATAATTATTTACACATGAGAAAACTGGGGTGCTGAGAAATTAAGGCACTTGATCAATATCATATAAAAAATAAATGGCAGCAGTACGAGTTGAGCCCTGATCTGCTGCACTCAGGAGGAGACTGGCATTTGTAGTGTTTCCGTGGGCCAGGCTCTTTCAAACTCTGGTCCATCTAATCTTCATGCCAACCTTGTGAGATCTATTATTTTTCCCAAGTTTCAGATGAAAAAATTTGGATTCTGGGAGCTTAAGAAATTTGTTCAAGATTATGTCTGTAGTAAGGGGAAACATTAGGATTTGAACCTACATTTTGCTGACTCCAAAACACATTTATTTATCTTCCCACATGGCCTCTGCCATTCAGGCTTCCATTTGCAGAAAACATTGTTAAGATCTTTTCTTAACATGGCAAAGATGGCCAAGGTGTTTAGAGGAGTGATATTAATGACACCAACAATTTGAACATGACTTCCTTGCTCAACATTAGAGAAATGATTAAACACATCAGAGTACCACACTGGCATATTTGTAGCTATTATAAATGGCTAATGATGACTGCCTAGAAACATGTAAGTGTTTACTAAATAACATTAATAAATTGTATATAACCTGATTGCATTTGTGGATATATTATGCATCTGAATGGATAAAGAGTAAGAGAACACATATAATATCTTTTGGCTGAGATACAGTCATGTAAAACATAATGCTTAAAAGAAAAAAAAAAGAACACTCCACTTTCAGCACTGGACTGATCTTCCAGACAGAAAGTCAATAAAAAAAACACTGAACT
This sequence comes from Ateles fusciceps, assembly GCA_036589455.1. Classification (NCBI taxonomy): domain Eukaryota; kingdom Metazoa; phylum Chordata; class Mammalia; order Primates; family Atelidae; genus Ateles; species Ateles fusciceps. Next base: position 734,480 of record JAZHEH010000051.1, read on the forward strand.
TAATCTGCACTAGTGACCAAATGGACCTAATAGATATTTACAGACGATTCCATTCAAAGGCTGCAGAATGCACATTCTTTGCCTCACAATGTGGATGATTCTCAAGGATTGGCCATATGGTAGGTCACAAAACAAGTGTTAAAACATTCAAAAAATTAAAATAATATGAAGCATTTTCTCTGACCACAGTGGAATAAAACCGGAAATCAATAACAATAGGAATTTTGAAAACTATACACATACATGAAAATGAGACAATATGCTCCTGAATGACCAGTGGATCAATGAAGAAATTAAGAAGGAAATTGAAACATTTTTTCAAATAAATGATGATAGAAACATAACATACAAAAACTTATAAATACAGCAAAGGCAGTACTAAGAGGGAAGCTTGTAACTGTAAGTGCCTCCATCAACAAAGAAGAAAAACTTCAAATAAACAACCTTAAAGTACTAGAAAAACAAGAGCAAATCAAATCCAAAATTACTAGAAGAAATAATAAAGATCAGAGCAGGAATCAATGAAATTAAAATGAAGAAAACAATGCAAAAGATCAATGAAACAAAAGTTGGTTTTTTGAAAAGTTAAACAAAATAGACAAACCTTAACCCAGATTACAAAAAAAAAAAAAGAGAGAGAGAGAGAGAAGAACCAAATAAATAAAATCAGAGTTGGAAAAGAAGATGTTACAACTAGTACTGCAGAAATTCAAAAGATCATTAATAGATACAAGGAGCAAGTATATGCCAATAAATTGGAAAATCTGGAAGAAATGGATAAATTCCTAGACACAGACAACCTACCAAGACTGAAGCATGAAAAAAATCCAAAACCTGAACAGAGCAACAATGAGCAACAAGATCTAAGCCATAATGAAAAGGCTTTTGGCAAAGAAAAGCCTGGGACCTGATGGCTTCACTGCTGAATTCTACCAAACATTTAAAGAACTAATACCAATCCTACTGAAACTATTCCAACAAGTAGAGGATGAGGGACTACTTTCAATTTCATTCTCAGAGACCAAAACCAGACAAAGACACATCAAAATAAAGAGAAAATTACAAGCCAATATCACTGATAAATATTGATGCAAAAATCCTCAATAAAATACTATCTAACCAAACCTGACAACACATTAAAAAGATCATTTATTATGATCAAGTAGTATTTATCCCAGGCATACAAGAGTGGTTCAATATATGCAACAGAATGAAGGACAAAAACCATATGATCATTTCAACTGATGCTAAAAAAGCATTTGATAAAACTCAACATCTCTTCATAACAAAACCCTAAAAAAACTTGGTATACAAGGAACATGCTTCCACATAATAAAAGCCATACATGACAGACCTCCAATTGGTATCATACTGAAAGGGAAAAGTTTTAGTCTTTTCTTTAAGATGTGGAACATGACAAGGATGCCCACTGTTATTACTGTTATTCAACATATTACAGAAAGTCCTAGTTAAAGTAATCAGATAAGAGAAAGAAATAAAGGGCATTCATTCTGGAAAGGAAAAAGTCAAGTTGTCCTTGCTTGCCAAAAACATCTTATATTTGAAAAAACTTAAAGACTCCACTAAAAAACTATTAGAACTGATAAACAAATTCAGTAAAGTTGCAGAATACAAAATCAACAAAGAAACCAGTCACATTTTTCTATGTCAACAGTGAACAATCTGAAAAGGAAACCAAGAAAGTAATCCCAATTACAATAGCTAAAAATAAAATAAAATAACTAGAAATTAACTTAACCAAGTAAGTGAAAGATCTCTACAATGAAATCTACAAAGTATTGATGAAAGAAATTGAAGAGGATATACAAAAATGGAAAGATATTCCATTTTCACTGATTGAAAGAATCAATATTTTTACAATGTCCGTACTACCCAAAGCAATCTACAGATTTAATGCAATTCCTATCAAAATACCAATGACATTCTTCACAAAAATACAAAAACAATTCTAAGATTTTTATGGAACCACAAAACACCCAGAATAACCAAAATTATCCTGAGCAAAAGGAACAGAACAGAAGAAATCACATCGACTTAAAACTACACTACAGAGCTATAGTAACTAAAACAGCATAGTAGTGGCATAAAAACAGACACACAGACCAGTGGAACAGAATAGAGAATATATAAATAAATCCATGATTTACAGTAAACTGATTTTCAAAAAAGCTTTCAAGAACATACATTCATTAAAGGACAGCCTACTCAATACATAGTGCTAGAGAAACTGGATTCTATATGCAGAAGAATGAAATTAGACCCCTATTTCTCATCTACAAAAAAATCAAATCAAAATGTATTCTAAGACTTCAAACTATGAAACTACTAAAAGAGAACATTGGGCAAACTCTCCACGACTTTGGCCTGAGCAAAGACTTCTTGAGCAATATCCCACAGGCACCCCCAACATGGACAAATGGGATCACATCAAGTTAAAAAGCTTCTGCACAGCAAAGGAAACAATCAACAAAGTGAAGAGACAACCCACAGAATGGGAGAAAATAGTTGCAAGCTACCCATTTGACAAGGAATTAATAATCATAATACACGAGAAGCTCAAAGAACTCTATAGAAAAAGATCTAATAATTTAATTAAACATGGGCAAGAGATCTTAATAGACAGTTCTCAAAAGGAGACATTAAAATGGCAAACAGGTATATGAAAAGGTACTCAACATCACTGATCATCAGAGAAATGCAAATCAAAGCTATGATGAGATATCATCTCATCCCAGTCTAAATGGCCTTTTAGTCAAAAGACAGACAATAACAAATGCTGATAAGGATGTGGAGAAAAGTAACTTTTGTACAATATTGGTGGGAATGTAAAGTAGTCCAACCACTATGGAGAATAGTTTGGAGGTTCTTCAAAACACTAAATATAGAGCTACCATATGATCCAGCAATCCAGTTGCATTCCTATATACCCAAAAGAAAGGAAATCAGTATGTCAAAGAGATATCTGCACTCCTGTGTTTATTGCAGCACTATTAACAATAGTCAAGATTTTGAAGCAACTTAAGTGTCTGTCAGCAGACAAATAGATAAAGAAAATATGGCACATAAACACAGTAGGGTACTATTTAGTCATAAAAAAGATGAGATTCTGTCATTTACAACAAAATGGTTGGAACTGAAGGTCATTATATTAAGTGAAATAAGCCAGACACAGAAAGACATATATTGCAAATTCTCATTTATCTGTGAAAGCTAAAAATTAAAACAAATGAATTGGAGATAGAAAGTAGGAATGGTCACCACAGGTTAGGAAGGGCCAGGGGTTGGGGAAAAGGAGGATGGTTAATTGGTACAAAAATATAGTTAGAGAGAATTTTAAAAATCTAGTATAGCAGGGTGGCTATAGTGAAAAATAATTTAATTGTTCATTTTTAAATAATTAAAAGAATATAATTGAATTGTTGAAACATGAAGGATAAATGCTTGAGGTGATGTATACCCTATTTACCCTGATGATTATTATGCATTGCATGCCTGTATCAAAATACCTCATGTAACTTATAAATATATACACCTACTACGTACCCTAAAAATTAAAAAAAAAACTAAAATAACAAAAAACAAAGGAAGAATTTGTAACCTAGCATTAAGAAAATGTGGCCAAAGAAAATAGAAAAAGATAATCACTCATTAAAAAATTTGTTTTCAATACTTAAAAGAATGAATTTCCAATATAATGAAAATAACATAATGACATTTAGAGTAAGGATTAAATACTGATTCAGAGCAAGTAGAAGAAATAATATTAGAATGAAAATGTAACATTGGGATCTCTGAGCATTTAAGTGGAAATCTGAGAGATGTGAGGGCCTCATACCGTGTTGACTTTTATTTTCTCAATGCATTCAACTCTTTTGCTTCTCAGATTTCATGGAGAAGTTCTAGGTTGTGACTTTAAAAATGAATCACAATTTTGTTTCTAGATACTGTAGAGTAAATGAATTCAATTGAGTTTTATTTGCATGTTTTTTTTATTGTTGTTGTCATTTGAAATTTTGCCTTCCATTTACCAAACCATCCATCTGCCAAGCATACATTCAAGAGATATCTGCTGGGTGCTTACGTGTCTTCATACTGCTCAGAGTCTAGTTCAGGAGATAAACAAGTGGCGAGACAATTCTTATATGGGACCCGCCAAGAGTTAGTCCTGAGACTATGTGCACAGAACTCCCAGAGCACTGGGGAGAGGCTCCTACCCTAGCTGAGAATCAGAGAGATGTTCTCACAGGAGGTGATAGATGAATGAATCCTGAAGGAACAGAAGGATTTAGCCTGGGAAAAATGGATGATGAGAGAAGGGTAGCAACAGTGTTCCAGACAGTGGCAGTCAGTCATGCTGTGTGCAGAGGTATGAAGACAAGAGAGCATGACCAATTTGGACCAACTGTAGGCGGTTCGTGTGGTCCAGGATGGAGTACAAGCTGGGGGAAGGGGCATGGAATGAGGCTGGGAGGCAGCAGGCGGAGGCAGCAGAGGCAGGATCATGGAGGGCTTTTCGTGCAAATGGAAGGTGTGGTGAAGCAGAGCAATTGATTAATACACTGAAAACTGTAAACAAGTCAAATTTAAGTCCCCTGCTGAGACGAAGAGGATCATGGTATCCTCAGGAAAATCAGGAGAGGGTAAAAAATTCTGGAATGACCTGAAGTCTCCAGAAGAGATCGGACAGTATGAACTGGAGCAGACTTACTTGTAACAGTATCTTAAATTCCTAAAAAAGAGAATGTGCCTTAGCCATTCCTGTAAACATCCCATCCCATCCCATCCCTTTTGTGCCTAAAATATAGTAAATAGATGCCACCAAACTGTTGGTTAGCGAATTGATGTGCAATTTATAAACAAAAGCAGACTACCCCAAATCCTTAGAGAGGTAGACAACTGTATAAACCAATGCTGTTTCTCCTGTTTCTTGCATTCTGTTCAGTGAATGCAAGGAATGCCCACTCTATTGTTGCAGGAGATTAATGAACATGAAAATGGCACATTTCACTCAATGTCAGCCTAGAAGTTTGTGGCAGCTTCCTTTAAATGTTTAAGGACATGATTTCTGCATTGTCCACCTCTCTTTCTTTATATTGTTAGAGATAAAATAGACACCAATTACTTCTTCAATTTTAAAATCTTATTCTTTAATGCTATTTAAAGAAAACATGGCTATTGCATACAGTAAACATTCACATACAAGAATTTCATATTAGAAATTTGAAATAACGGCAATTTCAAACTGAGTTAGAAGCAGCTTTCATTTTGACAAAATGAAAGGCAAGAATTAAGGAAGAAGGATCAGCTCCTGTGTGTGTTGACCCGTGAAGTGGTTTTCATGAGCTCTGCATACAGGGAAATTCAATGAAAGACTCTGATACACTCTACCCAGAAAAGAGGTCCAGAAGCATTTACAAAGGTACTTCAGTGAATGAATAATGAAAGCTCTGCATACATTTATCCTACTAAAACCTACGGAGGGAGATGTTGTAGCCCATTTCACAGATGAGAAAATGAAGGCTCAGAGAGGTCAAACAACTTCTGCAGGGTCACACAGCTAGTAAGTAGACGATGTTCTCAGATACATATAGTCTAACTTACTCCCAAGTTTATGTTACAGTGGGAGGGTGCTTGTCTTGACCATGCTATTACTGGGAAAAAAAATTCTTGAATTATACCACTCAGCCAGGATGTGTGGTTTTCGCTCAAAACACCTACCAGTGTTGGTACCTAAAACAAACTTGAAACTTACATTTCAGCTATGTGAAACTTCCTAGAGCTCCCCAAGTCACTAACACTCTCCATCCTTCTCCTACCCGTCTCACAGTGGGCCCTCTGTTTGGATTGCCCTCTGCCTTGTCTCCCTGATGACTGCCTACTCATCTTTTAGCATCAATCCAAGGCCCATTTTCTCTATGAAGACTTTGCAGCCTCCCTCTCCTACCTTCTAACAATCTCTCTGTCTTTTGTGCCTGGAATCAGATCATAGGTCCAGATCTCTGATCTGCCACTTGCCAGCTCTGTGACCTTGGGAAGTTACTTCTCTGTGCCTCAGTTTTCTCCCCCTGCAAAATAGGACTAAAAATAGTTCCTATACCATATGAATGCTGTGAGTATTTTTTATAAAGAAAGAAAGAGACTCCCTGCAGAGCACATAGCAGCGATGCCTGGCACATAGTAAGTGCCCCATAAATGTTAACTAGTGCTATGCTTCTCACTGCACCTGGGAATGATTTCTCTCCGAGACTGTATTTGTTTTTCTTTCTTACATTCTAGGAGTGATCTCCTTGAGGGCAGAGAACTGGCATAAAGAAAGAGTGTTAGAAATGCCAATGAAATGAATGATGAATAAATGGGCAAGCAGGATCTGGTGGAAATTGACAAAGCTCCACAGCCAGGTCTCATTGACCTGGACAACCCAATGCCCACTAAACTGCACTGCACCTTCTCACGGCTGCTGAACTGGATATTTTCGTAAAATGCCAGGCAGACAGCAGGACTTCTACTTCCCAGCAAGCAAGGCAAAGGACACATTTCTGAGTTCCTGGCTTGCTTCTCCCATTCTAGTGCTCAAGTTCTACCACGAGAGCATGCTGCTTACTGAAAGGCGCCGTCTCCGCATGTCATGGACAACTTTCCCCAGTACACTGAGGACATGCTTCATGAAACCCACCACCCAGCATCGGAATACCCTAGAGCCACAAAATAATGACCTCCGCATCCTGCAGGTCCCTTCCCTGCTCTGGCTTGGATAACTACTGCAGGGGCACTCAGTCAGCAAGTCCCAGTCCCTTCCAGAGGTCGCAGAGGCAGCCTGCAGAGGCAGCCTCCAGAGGAAGTGAGACCGCACCGGGACAGAGCACCATCTCCGCAGGCTCAACGACTTCCAGCCGCAGCTCCACTGGGACCATCGAGTCAGTCACCATGGCACCTCTTAGTTCAGGGCACCTCTAACCTTGTCATGCTGGCATGCGACAGGAGGGAGGAGGGAATGACAGGAGGGAACAGCAGGTGATTTGACAACCCAAATCAAATGACAACAGTTGTTCTTGTTGTCGTTTCAAAAGCACCAGGTCACCAGAGCCCCCTCCAAAGTGCTGCTGGCAAGTGTCTGTGTTCAGCCCCATCATCTGCATTCACAATGTCCACAGCTCAGCCATCCTCAGGGCCTCACTTGCTCCTCCCCTCCAATGGTGGGAGCTGCTTTTGGTCAGCTCTGTGTATCTCCTACCGCCGGTCTCCATGAGAATGATTAGAATTTCATTGGAATATATGAACTTGTTTTGAAGATGCTAGATGGCTGTAACTGCTTACTTTCTGCTCTGCTTAATTTTATTATGTTAGATACCACATATTGAAATTTCAATGTCTGGAGCATTTAAAATCTCTATCCATCCTTTCCAAAGCAGGATGAATCCATTTTTAAAGTTCTTTAATTGCATAGAAGGCTTTGGATTTATATTTACCAACATATTCGTCTGACTTCTTTTTTCTAATACTGGGAGTGGCATTGAAGCTTCTTGTTACCTTATTTGAACAATACTTCAGATGACCTTCTGGGGCTTGAGGCAAAGGCCAGGCTTCTCAGATGAATGTGGAGGCTTCAGATCTTAAGGCAACTTTATAAATGAATGTATTTTGTGACTGCTCCACTGTCTTAAAAAAATTAGATGAGAAGGCTGTTAGAAGAATCTTAAATCCCAGGTCTAAATGGAAGGAAATGACCTTTGTCTGTCATTCTCAGTGACCACTAACCACCATGGAAGCCCATGTGCACTGGCTTTAAGCAACGAGTTTGAGATTCTGCTCAGCCGTGACTTGTCAAGTGGCCCATGTCTGCCCGAAGGATTTGTGACTAGGAAGCATGGCTTCTGTCCTGAGCTGCTTCTTAAGACCTGAGGATCATTCCCTGGGCTATCTCTGGCTTTGCATCTCCCTCTATTTTAGCACACTTCACTGGAACCAAAGCTGTCCACATCCCCACCAGACTGTGATGACTACCATATCTCCACAATGAAGCCCAGCACCTGGAAAACTGCCAGGAATAATGAGTGAGTGAAAAATAATGCAATGAAGACAGGTAAGGCAAATAGCTACTGAACCAATATGCACAAGTCAGGAAATAAAGTAGCATTAGGCAGACCCAGAGGGAGAGTAGACAGTCAGAGCTGTGTCTCTCTATGTGGCTCCAGCACATCAAACAATGATGAGTACACAGAAGGTGCTCAATACATGATGAGAGTGAACACAAACGAAGCACTTTCTGTCCCCAAGCCCTGTGCTAAGCCCTTTACGTGGATGGTCTGATCTGATCCTTGCACTAAACCCTACAAGGAGCTGATATTATTTTTGGCAAAGTGAATGAAGAACCACTGACAGATGCTGACTCCCTAGTGAAGGCAGGAAACACATGACCCAGTTCCTATCAACATCATCAATCTCCCATGCTCACTAGCAAGGCAGCAGCATTCTGCAGTGAGTGCAAGTATTCTTGGGTCAGGCTGCCTGGGTTCAAGTCCCAGTTCTGCCACTTGTGTGTAAAACTGGGCGTCTTACTCCACTTACTGAAATTATTGGTGCCTCATTTTGCTACAGGGATGGTAATGGAAACAGGGATCATTATGAGACTAGTTCAGTCACAAGATACATGGCAAAAGACCCGACATGCAGCAAGCACTGGGTTCATGTAGCAGCCTCAAAACACTACTCCCTATCGCCCAAATCCATCAGTGATTTCCTTGCTATCATTGTCAGGAGAGGGGTAGTGCCTTCTTTCCGTTCCATAGGTCTGACTTCAGTCTTTGTGGGCCACAGGATGTGGGGGACCTGGTGGGCCTTGACCACAGGGTGAAAGTCAACCATTTATGATGACAGTAAGAGAGGAGTGGGGGAGAAGAAGGAAGGAAAGTTCTTGTTTATTAATCTATGTTAAATGCAGCTAAAAGATGTAATTAAGAATCTGTCCAAGATCTTGCCATAGGGTGCGTGACCAAGCCTAGGATAGACTTCAAAGTCCCAGCTTCCTACGTGGGGTCTGCTGAGAACACATAGTGTGAAACTTCTTTGTCTGCAGGAGGAAGAGCATCTTTCCTGTTTTAAACTAAAACTCTCCTGGTCCCTGACAAGACGATATGCCCAGCAGTACAGAGCATCCTTCCGGATTGTGGAGAGAACAACTCCATGGACCCTCATACCTCGGGCACTGTGCCAGCTGCCCTGCAAGAGAGCCATTCTTACTGCAGAGACCAGAGGTTTGGGAGGCATAGCCCCGGCTAGCCTGGCTGGGAGCACCCATTGCCCATCCATACTCCTGGGCCGACTTTGGTTTCCCTCTGAGCAGAGACCAGTGGGCTCTTTAGTGGTTCAGGGCTTCCACAATGGCAGGGGCATTTAGATGGGCAGGTGGGGGAACACAGCTGATTCCAGTTCTTGCTAGACCTGAATTTGGCTCTGGGCTTCTAGGCTGTAGAGATAAAAAATCTCCTTTATCCAGTACAAGGACTCTGTCTTCTCTTATTTAACCCTTTCAGAGGTTCCTCATTACCAAAAACTCCCCTGGTTCAGTAGCCCAGTCAGCCAGTTACTCCAAGACCTGTTTCCCAACTAACTCTCTCTTGTGGCCCTCCTGGCCTCTCACTTCATGTCCTGCATCATACAACTGTTTGGAATTCCATTCTTCAATCCACCGTCCCTTTTTCCCCCTTGATGGAAATATCCTTCCTTTCCCTTTCATCGGGTTTAACTTTATTCATTCTTTCATGCTCAAGTCAAGCATCATCTTTCCCATGAAGCCTTCTCTGACTGAGGCATCTGAGGTATCTCTGTTTTGTGTTTTCATAATTCCTTCTGGAAACTTCTATCATGGCATTTACCATTTTGCATATAATTTTCTCTCTTTATGGGTCTACATTTCATAGGAGTGAGTTTCTTGATGACAGGTAGCATGACTTTTGTCAATGACTCTTGAGTGTCCAGCCCAGTTCCTGGCACATTGCAATGTGTGAAGGACTTTAAGGAATCTTCCCAAATCACTCTTAATTCACAGAAGAACAAGCCCTGCCAAAGCATTTCAGCATTTCAACCGATGCAGAATGGCTGTGCATAAAGGATTGTGAATGCAAAACACAATTCAGAAACCTGGAATGCATTTGAGGATAAAAAAACAATGACATAAACTTTATGATGGAGTGGGAGGTCCTGGAGAGGTAAACTGCTGTACAATGAAGGAACTCAGCATCTCAGAGGCAAAGGCATGTGAAATGCAGCCACTGCCTTCTCATGGATTCTGGAGGACAATGCTTGCTTTATTAATGAAACCATATTCCCCACCTGTAAGTGGACTACGGCAATTCCATCCTAAAAATCAGTGTGATATGTTGCTCTTTTAGGTCAAATATGGAGGTTCTGCATATTTCACAGGGAATTTTGCCTAAAACATTTACTTTTTAAAAAATAAAAACTGAATTTATATCCATTTCCCTCCCCCACCAAGTATGTGACCTGTGTTCAGAGAGTCCCTACGAAGCCTTAGAAATATCTGTGTTTCAGCACAGGATTGGATTTCTGCCGGAGACTCTATGAAGGCAGTACATTGATTCTCCTAAGGTGTGACCAGTGTCTGGATGGAGGGAGCTCACTAATAGTCCATTTGAACTTGAGACAACCGTAAGGAAAGCAGCAACAAAGCATTTTGTGACAATGGGACATTCCTAACCTTTGAATAATTAATTCCAAGAGACATACAGATATAGGACTCAACCCTGACAAATTCTAGGTTTGATGCTTTGTTAATTAAACCCTGTCCTCCATTGAAAAACACACACACACACACACACACACACACACACACACATCTGGTACATAACATAGACATTGTGTTATATCACCAGTACCTCATTTTAACTTCTTGGTTCAAGATGTATATAAACCTCTGAAGTACTTTTCAAACTCACCAAAAAATAAAACCATTCAATGGTCTTACCCTGAGGTAGTTGAGGGTGAAGTTTGTTAGCCCCATCCTGGTGATGTTTTTGGACAGCTGATCCAGGACCTGAGGATCTTGTGCCTAAATGGGAAAAAAAAAACCCACATGTATTTTACCACTGCAGGATGGTCCTAAGAAAATCTCAGACTGTGCTACAACTGCTAAGAAGTGCAATCTCGACATTGTCAATTTGTTTTTGGAGGGCAGGCTGCTGGAGGTAATTTAATTTACATTTCGAAGACACTTGCATATAGCACTCAAGGACATTTTCAGATCAATTGTGCAAGACGGGGGAAAACCCAAACTGCTCAGATGTACTTCGGTCCTTGGGAGAAATGATGTTACTTCTTCCTGGAGAGGCCGTGGCACTTGGCCCTCCAGCCTGAGTGACAGAAACCTGCCAGGAGAGCTCCAGGTCTACCACCCTCATTAGAGAAGCCAGGCCCTCTGGACTGGGCAGAGCCATGCTTCAGGACTGGCCTTTGTTTCCTGCTGTGACAGTGGTGGTGTTTTTACAGCTTGGGGTTGAAAGCTGTATTGGAAAACTTTGCGACTGACATGAAATACACACACACACACACACACACACATGCACACACGCACACATGCACACATGCACACACATGCACACACACATACGGAGAGACAGGATTCTAAATCTCCTTCCCATTAAGCTAAGTCTAGAAATAGATATCCCCAACAATTTTTATTCTGTAGGACTGTAAGAATAAGTATCACATTTTCCAAAATGTCAGCCACATTTTAAAAAGGGATGTAAACTACTATGGGCCACACCAAATGTTCTGTTTGGCCAGAAAAAAATGAAAATTCTTTCTGGGATCCATTTTAAAATGAATCTCTTGGTTGACGTTCTTTCTGTTTGTCTTTCCTTCTTTTTTAATCGATGTAAGCAAATTGGCACTAAACAGAGGGGAGATGGAAGTAAACAACCCCTTGTCTCCCTGTCTGCCTTCATGAGACTAGGTTTACCAATGTGACGTATTCTTTTCTGTACTTAGTTTTTCTCATAGTGATATCACCAATTGGATTTGTATATATAAATAAAAAATGCAGGAGAAAACAGAGCATACCAGTTTCATGTCAATTTCCTAAAATGGGTCTTCTCTGACATTTAGCCTATATGTAATAAACCCCTCTCATGTGCTAGGAAGTGTTTGTTCTATCAAGTAGTCAGGGTCAACCTCAAGAAGCTTACATTTCAGTCAGGAGACAGAAAAGATAATAATAAAGGAATGCAAAAATGTTGTCTCCTGCTGCTGTGGCTACCGATGACGACGATGAGAGCCAATCGCCAAAACCCGTAGAGGACACACTATGTGCCAGGCATGTTCTAAGTGCTTTACAGTCATTAACTCTTACTTTGATTCTCTGAGACATAATTTATTACTGTACCCGTTTTATAGATGAGGGACTAGAAGCACAGAGATGTCACATCATTTGCCAAAGCCACACAGGAGCAAGGGTCCAACCTTATGCGGTCTCAATCCAGGGCCCAGGCTCCCAACTACTATCCTTTGCTGCCTTTTAGTCTATTTTGAGAATAATAGAAGTGAATATTCCAGACTCCCTCAAAAAGAGTGGAGGATGTAAATTAAGCTTTAAAAATCAAGGGCTTGGAGCATAGTCAGTCAGAAATCATGGAGCAGGAAAGTGGGCGCCACAACAGAAAGCATGAGGGGGAAGGACAGAGCTTGGGTTAACTAGTCAGAAAGAGGTGACTGTGAACAAACTTGTGGAGAGACAGCTGGGAATGGGATAGCTGGGGAGACAAAGTCACAACCAGCTGGGGCAAAATCTTGATTTTGCTACCTTTGGGCTAAAAAACATGGGGCAACGTATTGAATTTCTCTGAACCTCAGTTTCCTCACTTTTAAAATAGGAATAATACCAACTCACCTGTCTGCATGACTGTGAGGATTCAATATCATGAGGTATACAAAATGCTTAGCTCAAGCCCTGGCATAGTAAACACTCAGTAAATGGTAGTTACTGTTATGTTACTTTCTTTTGATTGTTCAGGGTCTTCAAAATCAGGCATATGAAGTCTGATTTTGCTCCAGTGGTTTTCATGGAAGCAGCTGCATCATGTATTATAGAGGAGAGACTTAAATTTAAGTTGCTGCCTTTGACGACTTCTTAAGAGAGTGCACCTGACTAGTTCCTATTTACATTTAAAATACATCTCTAGATCGGCATAGAATCCATCTTTACACCCAATTTGTGCTCAGTAAATATTATGTGATTTATAGTCAAAAGAAACCAAGAAAAGCCCAGATATTCCACTTCAAATTAGCACCGTGATCAGGGAGGACCAACTTCTAACATGAATCTGAAGGTATAGGAATCTCGTGTCTCGTCAGATGGTTCTAATCAAAACTGGAAACTGTTTTTCTAACTTCTTGTTTTATTTCATTCCCCAGTTATACATAACAGGTTTATTAGCCCAAGCAGAGCAGTTCTTGATAATGACTGAATGGAATTTAAGAAAAGTACAAACTGTTTATTGAAGTAACCTCAATTTGGAGTTCAAAATAATAAAGTATCAAAAATAGTCTCACAATGTACCAAACTTGGAAACAAAAAGGGGAGAAAAGGGCCTGTGGATTAAAAACGGTTGAGAACAAAACTCAATATTTAGAGTTAATTACCTAAAGCGTGACAACTACTAGAATTCTTTCACAGAGAGAGGACTGGGTATTTTCCCTTGAGTGAAATGAAAGAGAGAGAAAGAAGAAAGAACGCAAAACAGAAATTAAATTACTTACATGCATGGCTAGAATGCTTCTCGGGACTAACTCTCGGTATTGTCTAATGGTAAAGTGCCATGTTTTGATTCTCATGAGATCATCAAAGGTGAACTCCAAGATCAGTCTGCCTTCTGTACATACCTACAAGCGACAAACAACACAGTCATTTGTTATGCACTTTGTGAAAGCCACATTTTGTAACTCACACATCAGCTACTCAGCGTGGTCTCCCTTTCTGCCCTTGGGCAGTGCTAACTTTTGGTAAAGATGTGACACAAGTGATTTGTCCACTGCACATGGTACAAATGTCAGCTCTAAAATCAATGGGTCCAAAAGTCGGTACCGCTGCTTACTATCCATGATGTGCTAGTAATTCTACTAGTTACTACTGAAACTCTATGAGCCTTAGTTTCTTCATCTGTAAATATGGAGATAAAACTCATCTTATAGTGACATTGGGTCAAAAAGTTTTCCTCCATTTTCATCATCCTTCAGCCATAGAGGCTTGAGCTCCTATTCTAATCTTGGTTATCCTATTCTGGGACAAAGCACCCAATAAACTCATTCATGCTTAAGTGTGAGCTACTACAACTTGACCCAACAAGAGGAAGTTTTTATTTCCAGAAAGAAATTCCAGAGGGCAATGCTTAACCCAAAGCAGGCAATATCAGTTACTGACATGTACAAAATAGAGCATGTGTCGAGAGTATATTCCTTGAATCTCAGCACATCAGTAATGACAAATTCTGCTTTCATAGAAGACTAGTCTTAGGGGAATGGGACCCTTTATCTTTCTAAGAAAAATATATATTATTAATGAAACATAATAGACTTTTGAAGGGTTTCTTCCTTGATAATCAGTGATAGTCACATTTTAATCTTTTTTTGATATTCATATCATTTATAGCATGTAATTCCTATTTTATTTACCATTCCTTTCACTATTAAAGACTTTGAAATGAAAGAAAGTGCTAGGCAGTCGCAAACTACTGAGCCTATTTCAACTATAAGATAGGAAGTGGTGGTAGTGTTTAAATAGCTCAGTTTAAATAGTTACAACTCATTAATCAGACCATTTCTGCCTTAGGAGAGCAGTACAAAACAGTGGGTGGATACTCTGGCATCAGACAGTAGTGGATTTAAATCCCAACTCTACTTTTTAGTCATTCTAGAAGAAAAAATCTAATAAATTCCCCAAATTCTTGCTTTTCTGATATGTAAAATTGAAATAGAAATGTCCTTGGGTAAGGATGTTAGACAAATACATTAAATGAAATCATATATGTAGACTGCCTGGAATTGTGCCTGCCATGTAGTAGGATAACAGTAAATGATAGCCCTGCAGATAAAAAGAATGCTACCAGCAGGGCGTGGTGGCTCACACCTGTAATCCCAGTACTTTGGGAGGCTGAGGCAGGTGGATCGTGAGGTCAGGAGTTTGAGACCAGCCTGATCAACATGGTGTAACCTTGCCTCTACCAAAAATACAAAAACTTAACCAGGTGTGGTGGTGCATGCCTGCAATCCCGGCTACTCAGGAGGCTGAGGCAGAAGAATTGCTTGAACCCAGGAAGCAGAGGTTGCAATGAGCCGAGATCTTGCCATTTCACTCCAGCCTGGGCAACAAGAGTGAAACTCTGTCTCAAACAAACAAACAAAAAAAGAATGCTACCAAAGAAACACAAAGCCCTAGACCAGTAATGGTCGTCATGTGCCACCTGAGAACTAGAAGTTCACTAGCAGCGGGATCTCAGGGGGCTCTCCTGGGAGGAGCTGGGCCCCCATCTCAGCTTTGAGATCCCCCACTGACTTTCTAGATTTCACCGAGCAGCTTTGATTTTTGTCTGTTTCTTACTGCATTGGGCTTCTGATCAAGCTTTTTAGAGAAAGATTTCCTAGGCTAAAAACAAACATGCAATCCTCCAGAAACTTGAAAAAACACACTCAGAAACAAATAAATAAGTAAAAATTAATTAACTGAAGAGAGAATATAAGTATTTATAAAACTATAGTCCATGAACATATATCAACTTTTTATAAAATATTAATAATCACTTTCCTCTTTGGAAATGTAATACAAAACACCACCACTTTTTGAGTTGCAACTTGGTCTGCGCGCTGGGTTGGGTGCATTCCATGGCCTCTAATTGAAGGTTGCATGTTCTTTAAACATGTCAAATGCCAGTACAGAATTACTAACAAGTGTTGATGGGACACTACTCAAGAAAGATGCTGTTAATGTGTGCCATCTTTGTCTTATCAAAGATCTCAGAGACACTGTGGGATAATTATTGATAATCTGGGTGAAGACCTTTGCCTCAGATCCAATTAGCAGGATCCGTGGGTAATTTCAGGCATTTGGGCACCTTGGCTGGGAACCCCTTGGCTGTGTAATCTTCAGAGCCTTGTTTCTGGTGGTCTCAGCCATGAGAGTTGAGTACACAGAGATGGGGAGAAGACTTCAGTGTCCCCAAACCTGTCCCCTTGAGCATCATCAGCTTTGGAATTAATTTACCAAGACATTCAAAAGAGTTGCATGGAGATTAAGCCACACAATTCCCCCTGGGGTGTTGGCATGACAGAAGCCACCTGCAGTGACAGCTTTCACAAAACAGAGGTAGCTATAGGGAGCCATCAACAGTGAAATGTTGACAAAACAGGACAGGGATATTTGGATGCTATAATCCTCTTTTTAAAGGGGGGGATTATTGGATATTTAAACAAATATTAGTTTAGTTAAATGTTAGCCTTTTAAAAATTACCTAGTATATTTGTTTTGCATTTATGAACCACAAACGCAGGGCAGGTGAAGGTTCTGGTTTACTTCATTGGGAGAGAATTTCACAATGGGAAGGCATGTATGCATGCCTACTGACGGACTGCTCAGTTGGAGCATCCTTAAGATCAAGTTAAATTGTGTCCTTTGTTCACGGTAACAGAGCAAGCTAGTTGGGGACCTTTCTTACATTTAAACTGTCATGGGCCTACAAAATGGAAAATTGCAGCAAGCCTTGGGCTCCTCCTATTTTCAGTCAAAACCAAGGGTTTAACTAGGGTTTACCATGTGCAAGACAGGAATCCTTGGAATCAAATCTGAGTTGACTGCACTGGATATTTTCTTTAAGGAAAAATAAATTACTTCTTTGAATGAAAGGACGGAGGGGGATTTGGTCACTGCTGGTCTTCCCCAAGTAATTACACCCACACCTTCCAGGCCCTAGGCAGGCCCTTCACACCTGTACCTGTCATAGAAATTAAAGGAAACCAAAGGCTTTGTGATTTGTTTTACACGCAACAGCCAGCAATGGAATGGAGGCAAATAAGAAAAAATACATACATATTCCCTATTCAGAAATGATAAAAAAAAAACAGGCATAGTCTATAAAAGGGAATTAATGTCTTCTCTCTTCAGAAAAATTCTGTGCATCCCTCCTAATCAATACAATTAATGTAGCTTTTATCTGAAGTCGGTCCCTTCTTTTAAAAAGCTGCCTTTCACTTGGAATCCAAAATCAAAAGGGTCCCCAATTAAGAAAACATTTTCTGTTGTGCTGAATTCATGTTACCGTACTGTGAGCTCTGACATTTTGTTTCTGTGGTAACCAAAATCAGCTGATTAGTTGGCATGGCAACAGAAAAGATGTAATCCCAGCAGACACACTCTAATCAATGCCCCCAGTACAGATGGTCTCCGGAGGATCAACAAGAAAGAGGCTGGCAGGCATTCAGCCGATCACGTGCTAGCTTGAGACTAGGCCAGGAACAAGAGAACTAAAAAAGAACATTTCTCAAACTAACCAGTAGCTTTTTAACCCTTTTCTTTCTTTGGCTAATTGTAATGCAATAGTGACTGTGTATATAGCTGTATAATACAATGATTCTCATACAGCTTTGATGAAATCAAGCGTGTGTGTTAAGTGGGAGTGTTTAATTTTCTTAGTTTTTATGCTTGGAACAGCATGCATGGAATAGTGCTTTTAGATTAACAGTTGTGCAAAGCTCATTGTATTTTCCTTAGAGGTACTTCATATGCAAATGCATACATATGTATTATACATATATATACACACACATATTAGAGCATGATCTGACCATTGATATTATAATTTGCTTAGAATCAGGAGAAGAGTAGAAATTCTAAAATATAATGTGGTATACAGGCTAAGGTAAGAAGGATGAACTGTCAAAGGCATAGGTGAGTATTCATATAGGAAAACTGGTGGATGCATTTCCATGGTACTTCTCTATTGTAGTAAATAATTTCATAATGATTAAGTGAGAACAGAGAAAGCATAAACCTATCTTTATAGAGATGATAAGGGTGTACGATAATGGCCATAACTTTGTTCCAGTTTGTAAAATCTGAAATTAACCCCAAGAATGCACCCTAGAGAGTATTCCTCCCAGCATCCGCCAATGTTCACATCCTCCAATATAAATATTACTCGGGGTCTTTAATTCTGAAAACATTGATGTCTGCTCTTCTGATTATTAAGCCTTGTTTTCTATTTGATTAAAAAACTGAAAACATAAAAGAAAGGCTTTATCATGTGTGTTTTAAAATTCTAATTACATATTTATCCATAATCAATAATGTTCCTAGTACCAGGAAATTGCAAAATGCTCATGACACTCCTGAGGAATAGTTAATATTTCTGTTGATTAGGATTGCGGCTGATTTTTGATTCACTAGTTGACCAAATTTTCATAAAAGCAACTCAGAACTGCGGGGTCAAATGCTATTTGGGGAATGAGAGTTTACTAATAGATTAAATTAGAACACTGCGATGCTGCCTGCATATATGCTAAGGACTAAAAGCAGGCTTCCCTTTAAAAATAAACATTGGCTTCTGAACCCTTTTTTCTTTGTAAAAACGTCTGAAAAGTCATTAACCCACTGTTTTGTAGTAAACAGCCTTATTTTATTAGATGTAAATGAGTTATGTTTAATTAATATAAGAACAAAAATATTGGAAAGTTTTTTGAGTGTTATAATAATCACCAAGGAGCAAAAAACAAAAAAATCAAGAGAGGAAAAAAAGAAAAAAAAAATAGATCCTTTGAAAGTTCCTAAAAATAAATATGCATAATTAGCATCTGGACTAAGTCCATGTAACTGAGCTCCATTTCCCAGAAAGTGATATTTTTCCTCACGGTATGGAAATATTCATTTCAGGAGTTGGCAAATATACTTCCTTGGAGTCGAGTCAGATGGGTGGTCCAAACAATTGCTGCTTGGGGCAAGGGAGCTGTGTTCAGGAGAGTGCTTGGGTCTTTCTGGTGACCGCCTTAGATAGCTGAACAAACCACTCAACCGTCTTTCTCATTCAGGATGAGAAAGAATGCAACACAGGAAAACCTTAGTTTCTTGATTTGAGTGAAAATCACACTTTATGGATTCATCAGAAGAATGGAATTCTTTTCTATCTAAAACAAGTCCTAAATGTTCAGCACTAAACCTTCAGAGCAGCTACGCTCACTTATGAAACAATTTTAGCCTGAGAAAGAAAGACATTGAGTAAATATATTAAAGGACTACTACAAAATGCATTTTTATTTTCAATGGCTACTGGCTTTGGAAGCAGCTCCTTAATTACAGCAAAGTTTTTAATGTAATTGTCATAGATTTTTTTTTTCCCCTTACAGCTTAAGGAGTTGGTATGTTTCTCTTGAATTAACCTAAAAATAACATTAAGCCTAGAGGGAAAAAATAAAACAATAATGAAGCAGCAGAGAAAGGCTTTCTCTGCAATGTTAAGACTTTGTAACACTAGAAATGAATGGCCTGCAAAATGAATGGCTTGCATATCCGTCTGATCTACAAGATTATGTAAATGTTCTGCATCTCCAGAATGAAGTAAGACATGGGCAGATTAAACGATTATTCAGGTGATTGTTACTTTCCATGTAGCAAAAGTCTCTTGCCAGCCAAAACTTCTGCATCCAGTGTGAAGCTTCTTTGTCTCTGAATGACAACTTTCCTCTTTGCCTGTTAGAACAGGAAGAAAGAAAAACCTACCCTTTCCCACATTTGAAAAAGTCTGCTGACAAAATTAAGATGCCATAGAATCAATGGCATTTGATGATTTGTTTTTGCATCTTCTAACCATGTCCTTTGCCTTTGGTTTTGTATACCAGCATGGAACTGGAGAGATGAAACTATACCAATAAAATAAGATCAATGAATAAATAAGAAACATTATATTTTTATGCTTGCAGCAAAATTGCATAAGTAATAAACCCATCCACAGTTTTACACATTGGGCTTTTGCAATTAACCCTGATGTTTCAACCTGTCTTAAGTATAAACTGAGGGTTGTCATTTGTGTTTGAACTAAAGAGATAGCTGCTATCATTAATATCACAAATTAGTTTCATGTTGAGTCTTAGTCAAAATGCAGTAAACAAGTGTTTATTAAAACAAACTTCTGTTTGTCAGACTCTGTGATTAAATATTAGTTCTTACTAATTTTTCTACCTGCAAAAGGACATAAAGAGATTATCTATAGTGTTCCAGAAGGGTATTTGGTGAGAGGGAATATTTCATATGTCAATTTTCTATGTAGAGTAAGAATCATAGATCTAAAATGTATAGAAGATAAGTTTAAATCTCTATCTCTTCTATTTTTCATTTCACAGCCTTCACGGGGCTTTGAAGTCAGCCTCAAACACTGTGATAATCTGATCCTGACATTTGTCCTCTCCTCATTCACTCTTTTATAACTATACTTGATCAGCTGCTTGTTGAATTTCCTAATTTCATTGACATTTTAAAGTTTTTATGTTCCTTACAGATTAAAGTTGGATTGTGGTTAGTGGATTCTTCCCTTATTCAAATTTGAATTCAGCTCTAAAAAGTTATTTTAGTAACAAAACACAAATACAGTGCAGACCACGCAACAATAGGCTACGTTCTTTCAGCTATGGCAGATCTTTTGTATAAAACAATTCTAATCTAGCAACTACAATTTAAAAGGCAGTAGAACCTCTCTTCCTCTCGGTTTTGGACTCCCTCCTTTTTGATTTTCATGTGCTCAGTATCTCATGTGCACATCTTAGAACGGAGTTCACCCCCCAGAATCAACCCATGTCCCAAACAAGAAAGATTCTCTCCTGGTGTTGAAATCGTCTGCAAGATGAGCAATCAGCCCCGAGTTCCATAGGAAAACCATAATTATCATTATCCATTAATGCACTCAGAGTAGGAAAAGCTGGGCATGTGACAGAGCCTGTCCTGTACCTTGGTAAACATGGGCTTCCCGTGCTGGGTGACCATGGTACACTGGTCGCAGTCCACCGTGATGGATGAGTTGTGGTATGACTCTTTCGAGTGTTTGAGAATGTAATACAGGTCGGTCACCCCCTCCTTCAAACACAGTGCTAAAGTAACGGGGGATGAGGGTCCTGCCGATAGCTGGGAGAGAAACACAGAGAAACAAACTATTAACAAAAGTATCCCACCAGCCCCCCACACCCAACACCATCGCCAAACCTCCTACAACCTGATCAAGAAACCATACCAGGAGGCAAATTTCTCTGCAAATTTCTCCTTAAAAACACCCATGACCCTTCTGGGTTGCAGCTAATAAAATATAATCCCCAACTATTCGGGAAAAATGTGTTTAGTCATCTCTCCAGATTTGGTGTCCACTGTAAGTCAATAAAATAAGGGTTAGTACTTTAAAAACAATAAGGGAGAAATGCATGAACTACTTTGGACCTTGTATACTTTTGGAGGGAACCTGTTTATAAAAATAAGACACATCCAATATACTTGGATTTTTTAATGCATCATGTATAGGCCAGTTACCCAGTTATAAAAAAGTTTTAGTTTTATTATTAGTAGTGATAATATAAATTTTAATAACATAATGCTTTGCAGTGTGTAAAGTATTTTGGTATTCTCTCATTGGATCTCCAGAACAACCCCAAGAGAGTGCAGGACTGAGATCCAAAAATGTTATTACAGGGGAAAAAAAAGATTACTTTGAATATTTCAAAGTCACGTGACTTGTAAGTAAATATTTGAGGTCTCTAACTGCATGTCTACAAACACCCAAATATCTGCTCTTCCCAACACTATGTCTCAAACTGCTTAAAACAATGGAAATCTTAAAAAAAATAATTCCCATCTCCATATACAAAGAGATCCATAACTATGTAAATGCTGATTATTCTATCTGCTTCTGGAGTTGTATAAGATAGCTCTCTAGAATAAAAGGCTCATTTTAAGAGAATTTGATACCTTTCACTTGGTCTAAATTGATCTCTTTCATTCCATGTGTCTGGTCCTGCCCCATTTTAGTTTCAGTGATTGTGTAAGTTGCTGGGCCTTTCTGTTACAGGACACTTAGGAATCTGTAACAAGCCCTTTTGTCAGCAGTGATTTGAAATCCTCTTATACTGGAAATCCCAACTCATAATATCAAGAATTTTGCCTATGTGCAGATTTTAAGGCAAAGTTCTAAAGCACTCTCAAGCAATCCAAGATTTTTAATAAATCTCCTATATTCACTATATAATACCCTTTGAAAGACAAAAATAATATTTAAGATAAATAAACTACCAAAAAAGCTTTAGCTAAGGAAGATCACCTAATCGTCATTTGAATGTTTTAAAATATTCTTTTAACTTTATTTTAAAAGAACCAGTGATAATCCACTTTGTATGGATCTATATCTCTTTTGTACATGAACTTGGAAAAAATAAGTATAAAGAAAATACCATGCCAAATTGTTTTCTGAAATGATTTTAAGGAATCCCCATATGGATGACTAGTCTCTAAATAATTTATACAGTTGTTATTGCCTCATGTTTGCTGCAGGTAAAATCAATCAACAAGTATGTGCTAAATATTCCAGGATTTTCCGTGATTCTGTCCTAGATAATCCTTCTACATACATTTTCTAAATACTGCCTAATCCCCAATACTGCATGCTCATTTTCTAAATATAAAATTCAAATGAGAGTAATTGGAGTCCACCATACCCTTTAACATATGCATAGCTAATATTATAAAGAAAACTTTGTAATGCTAAAATCCATATTGTACTTCACTAAACAGATAAAATTAATTGAATGCATTTCAAATATTCTAACTTAAAGCTAATTATCATAAATCAGCCTAACTAATTTGACAATTTGGGATTCATACTGTTGAGAATAAATGCAAACCATAAAAATGCAGATGCAGGCCAAAGAATTGTCACATTAAAAAGGTTATGGCAAATAACCACCATTGGATTAGTAACATTATACTTTATTTATCACGAATCCTGCACATGTTAATTCCTTTAGAGCACTGTTGGCTATATATCTATATATTACCATCATTTTCATTCATAGTATAAGAAAAGTTGAATGGGAAAAAAGTTTGAGATTCTTTAACTTTAAATCGAAGTCTTTAATTACTTCCCCAAATCCAGAAAATGTACAAATTATATAGTAAATATACTTAAAAAAAAAAAGCTTTGCTTTATTGAATAATTTCTAGCACTCTAGGAAATGGTTGCCATGGATACTGAAGGTTTGTTTTCAGCCCTGTTTCCTTTGTGAGCCTGCCCTCCCGTTTTCCCATGGTCCTATTTAGACCATTAGTCACAAAGACTCATTATTTACCATAGGGACTAAACCCCCACAGTCTGGTGGTCCCAGTAAACCATGACAATGATATTCACACCTTTGTGTATGTAGTCGCCTCTCCATAAGTCTGAGCTTGGCCCTGTGATGTGCTTTAATCAATTCAATGCAGCATGAGTAGCCCTGTATCAGTTTTGGGCTACACCTTAAGAATTGGAAGCTTTCACTTTGTCCTCAGGAAGAAGGCAGTTGCTATGTACAAAGTCCTACTACTGTAAGACTGCCATATCATGAGAAGCCCAACCTAGCCACGTGGAGAGGTCATGTGAAGAACTGAGTCTTCCAGCCAGCAACCCCAGCTGAGCTTCCAGCCAGCAAACAGCACTAGCTTGCATGGGAGAAGCTGTCCAGGAAGCGAATCCGTGAGCTCCAACTGAGCTGTGTCAGGTTGGTGTCACATGGAGCAGAGATGAGTTGTCCCTGACATGCCTTGCACACAATTCAGAATCATACGTAAATAAAGAAATGTTTGTATTTTAAGCCAACAGGTGTTGGGGTGTTTTTTAATGTGTCAGTAGATAACTGTAGCCCCTTTCAACTACACTAGCCACAAAGGTAGTCAAATAAGAATCCTTCCCTGAAAGAAAGAGGGAAGTTTTGCCAGGAAAAACTTGCAAGTCATGGAAACATAGGAGTCTGCATGCAGAAGCAAAGCAAAGCAAATTAACAGAGAGTCTTCAGACGCTGATTTGGGCCCTAGTCTCAGCTCGGAATAAAGCCAATGCCATCCCCTCAGAGGTCACACTTATGTGAGGTGTGCCCCCTCCTTTTTTGTTTTTTTAATTGGCTCAAGTTAGTTCGTGTTAGGTTTCTGTCATCTGCAAATAGAGGAATCCTGACTACTGCAGTTCTCTTCCGGCATGGACAGTGTAGCAAACACTAAGAGAATAAAGAGGAAGTGATGACAGCGATCAACAGCAAGAGATATCTGACTGTGCAACACACTGTGTTAGAAGCTGCAGGAGATTACAAAGGTTCGGAGATTGTATTAGTTTCCTGTTGTTGCCGTAACAAATTACCACCAATGTAGTGGCCTACAACACCACAAACCTATTATTTCATAGCCCCAACAATCAGACATGGGGCTTGCTGGGCTAATGTCAGGTTCTCAGCAGGGCTGAATTCCTTTCTGGAGGTTCTCAGGGAGAATCTATTTACTTGTTTGTTTCATCCTCTAGAGGTTGTTCACATTCCTTTCATGTGGCCCCTTCCTCCATCTTCAAAACTCATAGGGGGGAAGTTGGGGGCTGGCGAGGCACCATTCTCACTTCCTCTTCTGCCTCCCTCTTGACTTTCAGGATCCTTGTGATTGCCCTGAATCCACCCAAAGAATCCAGGATAATCTTCCCATCTCAAGATCCTTAACTTATCAGATCTGCAAAGCCCCTTTTGCCATGTAAGGTCACATTCACAGATACCAGGGATTCAAACATGGTATCTTGCATAGGGTATTATTCTGCTTCCCACAGAGAAGCAGAGAGCTTCTGTTCTACAAGAGAGAGTAATCAGAAATACAAGAGATACATGCATATACCATGCACACAGGCACACAATGTGCAATAATAATAATGCACAGTGAATGGGAGAGACAGCCAGAACAAAATCCGATGTGCCTGAAGAAATCATCCTATTGATCATTTATCAGTTTATTCTGTAAACATCTACTGAACCTGGAGTAGGTGTAAAGCTCCATGGTAGATGCTACAAACACAAAGATAGAGTTTTGTCCCTGTCTTTCAAATTCATTTCTATCAGGAGAGGTAGCAAGTGTCTAAGTATCTATAACATGGCGTGATCACTGATAAAGCTTAAAAATGGATTTGTGATTTTGAACATTTTACCAGTATCTCCTGTATCCTGAATTCAATGTACAATTTTATTATTTCTGAAGCTCTGAGATTAGCATGTTCTTTTAATGCAGTCAACCATGCCATTGCATTGCACTGATTTAGTCAGCTATAAATGACTAACTCAGTGAACATTTCAGATTTAGGTTCGGTGGTCATCTAACGCGACAGCCACAGCAGTTCCAAATCTATTTAAATTGTATACTGTTACATTCATAGGTCAAACTTACACACTTTACATTTATACTTTAATACATGGAATTAAAATAATTTAAATATTGATATACATAAATCTACATTGTACTCCTATGAAAAGGATTATGTCCTCTAAATATTGTTGGAGTGAGATTAATATTATAGTAGATTGTAAAGGCGATGCTACTTTCTAACACATTTAGATCAAAGCTCCAAAAGTTGGGAAGTATGGAGAGCCAGATAGCACAGGAAGCTTTTCTGTGATGTTAGGTGAGTAAAATATACCATATATTATTTATGTATGTATTCATGAAAGAGCAAAGAAAATCATACATTAAATTATTTAGGAGCTGAAATGTGTATAAAGAATGTCTAAATTATACCTTACACTTTATAGGTAAATATGATTAGTCCAGAAATAGCTAAGATTTTATTCATAGCTAATTGGGCTGTGGATCCCGGCTTTCAAGTTCCTTAGGGGAGATTTTCACTGTTGTTCTGTTTTGTTTGCATCTATCCTTACTCCCCATAAATTCTTGCTATGGAAGCTGATGGGGTGATGTAATGTGGTGGAGACAGGATCTAGTTTCTATCTTTTCTTGTAGGTATTTTTTGTAGATACTAGGAATCTATAGGATATTCATAGATATTAACTAACTTTTTTCCTTGTTTAGAAACAAATGGTGGAATACAAGCTGGGAGCTCATAAAGAAGACATAAACTACTATGCATCCTCCCCAAAGCAGAAGGTCTCGTTTTTAGAGCATTTTATCTCTTTTAGTAATTATGAAACACCTTTAAAAAAAAAAAGCTCTTAAGGATGTTTATAAGTAATTCACATGAAAGAAACTGCATGTAGAAAAACAACCACCTAGGAAAATATTCAAGCTATTTATTGAAGTACAAAGTTAAAATAACAACAAAAGATTAAAACAAAAACCTGGTGAGGTATACACAAATACTTTTAGGGAAATCAATGTAGCAATTACTTCTTATTTTGAGAATTTCTAACTCTCTGTAAGTCTATTAGGTGGGACTCTAAGCTCTTCGGTAAATACCCTTACCAAACCGCAATTCTCAAATTTATCTTTAAAGATACTTAAGTACTCTGAAGTTCTACAAGTCTTTTCAGAAACCATCATCTAATGTAAGACCCTTTAATTTGGGGACATAAATTATAATTTCAAATATCTATAATTTCTGTGTTTCAAAGACAATTCACTTCCAAGAAATGAAAGTGGTTGAGAGTCTGATTATAATAAAATGAGAAGAGGAAAATTTGTAACTAACAATATATTAATGCCACTTAACACATGGTCATTATTTAGCTGATGATTTTCCAACTCTGAAAAGAGAACCATATGACCGACCATGTGTTTTTAATTAGGCAAACTTAATTATATTAAAATTATTTACTATATTATGATTTTTAAAATTTTTATCTAAATATTAGATAAATTGGTTAGCTAAATCTGGGTGGTTTTATGTGGTTCTGTCAAAGCTACCGTAGTTCTGCTATACCTCAAAAATCCAAATGGAAATTGTATTATTCAGACACATAATAAACACCAAGAGTCATTAAAGTTTAAACTTAGCTGTATTCAGAAATCAGTGAACGCATTATGCTGACATGCAAATGAATATGCTCCTAGGAGTGAGATAAATAATACTGATGATTTCACTTACGATAAATAACCATTCTATATAGCCAAAACAATAGAAGTAAAATATGCTTGACCTGTGATGGGAATGATCCTGATTCAAGGTAGATCTTGTCGTTCTTGGTGAAGGGAATGCAAGTCGAATTAATTAATTAATTTTACTTTTACAAATTGACATGACTTTCATTTTAATATGCCTTTTACTTATTTTCTCAACCAAACCAATTTACTTGAATATTTTCTCTCTGATGACCAGTCTTGCTATTTCAAAGATTCGTTTATTTCATATGTACTTATTAAGTGACTACTATAGGTCAGATATTGTTCTAGGTGCTGGAAATAAACAGACAAGTAAGGACACAGAGAATAAACTTGACGGCCCGGAAAGGCTGACTAGTTTAGACTGGCCAGCCTGGAAGGCCGTCATGAGGAAATGATAACGGAGGTGAGTCCTAATTGAACAAAGCCATTCGAAGATCTGGAATTAAAGAGGTCCAGGCCCAGGAGCCATAAGGGCAAAAGCCCTAAGACAGGAATGAATTTTGATTGAACGTGTTTGGTGTGTTACGGTATCAGAAAGAAGGCTTTATGGCAGGAGGGTGGTCAGAGAACAAGATGATAGAAGATGAGGTCACAGAAAGAGGCAGGCTCAGATTACGTGGAACTTTCTAAACTATGGCAAATGGCTTCCATTTTATACTTAGTGCAATGTCATGACATTGAAAGATTTTGGCCAATAATATAATTTACTCTGTTTTCCCTAACGCATTATCCAGCTGCCAACATGGTCTCAAAACATCAAAAAAAAAAAAAAAAAAAAAAAGTTTGATCCTCTTATAAATTTAATAGGCATTTTTTCTTCCACTTTCTACCTACCAAATTTTTAATAACTTGACCAAGACTTGAGTCACCCTACCTTGTTTGCACTAGGTGTTAGGTGCTGGAGAAACAATGATGACCAAGACAGACCCCATTCCCGCTGTTACAGAGCTTTTGATCAAGCAATTCTTAGCATCATGAATTCACCAATTAAGGGCAAGCAAGATGTGTGTCATGGCTCCATCATGTCTCTTCTGTGTCCCCATTGTCTGACACACAATAATGAATGAGTCAATGCAATAAATGTGTTCATTTATAGCTCCCAAGTTGTAGGAGCTCACATATAAACCTGATAGGGTTCATCTCATTTGACTGAATCCAGTACTTTGACATATTCAGATTACTTTGGATCTGTCAGTAATACTATGGGCTATTTCTCTTAGATGTGTGCCTTTCGTGCTGGCAAAACCTTTTGCCTTTGATCCAAAGTACTGACAATAACATTGTACAAGAGAGATCCACAGCAATGAAGACCTCCTTTTAACTGGACTGTGTTGTTGTTGTTGTTGTTGCTGTTGAAACAGAGTCTTGCTCTTTCACCTAGGCTGGAGTGCACTGGTGTGATCTCGGCTCACTGCAGCCTCCACCTCCTAGTTTCAAGCTATTCGTCTGCCTCAGCCTCCTGAGTACCTGGGACTACAGGCACCCCACCACCACACCTGGCTGGACGTCTTAGTATGGATTAAACACTCTTTAAGTATGAAATTGAAATCCTTTACTGACTTCCGTAATAAGTCCATGCTCTGTTACTAATGGCTCATAAAGATAATGCAGAGTCCATAGGAAGAGAATGAGGTGTCAGAGAAAGACCCGAGCTAAAGGATGAAGAGACATTAATCAGGCACAGAGAGCGGGGGAAGAGAGTGGTCACGGCAGAAGCAACAGCATGTGTTAGGTAAGGTGGTACATTCTCATCATGTGGGCCGCTGCCTTGGTCAGATGTTACACATTTATACCTTGGAGGACCTCATCTGGATGAGCTACTCCATTACATAGAGGTCTTGCTCTCTCCTTATGATGGTACAATATCCTTTTAGTTATTAAAACTTCAGGATGTAGTTTACCTCTGCTAAACTTATTTTTGCCCTCTGTATTACTCTTTTACGTCAGCATTTTCATAACTGTACTCTGTTTTTTATTCTTCATATGAAGCTTAAAATAATTATGTTAAATTCAAAAAAGAAATAGGGAGAGAGAATGAAAGACTGACTCAAATTAAATTAAATGTACTAAAAAAAGCTGACATCTTTAATATATCCAGTCTTCCTATACAGGAATATGAAATGTATGTCCAGTTGTTTAAAGGAATCTTTATTTTTATCTCAAAACAATTCCATCATTTTTTTCTTTTTTCTTTCTTTTAGAGAAAGAGTCTCACTCTGTCACCTGGGCTAGAGTGCAATGGTGCAATCATAGCTCACTGTAAACTCAACTCCTGGACTCAAAGAATCCTCCTGGCTCAGACACCCAAGTAGGCTGAGACCACAGGTGCTGCCATGACAGGCTAAATTTTTTACTTCTTTATAGAGACGGGGTCCAGCTGGTCTTGAACTCCTGGCCTCAGCAGACCCTCCTGCCCTAGCTTCCCAAAGAGCTGGGATTACAGGCATGACCCACCATGCCTGACCAACAAATATGTTGCACCCTCTGAAGTTTATAGTTTTCTATATTTGGATACTTGACATTTCTTAAGATCCTTAAATATTTTAGTTATGCTAAATGGTTAATGGAATTTTAAAAACTGTATTTCCTTTTGTAACCCAGGCATTTAACTGAATACTTATTAATACTAATAGTTTTAAAATTTTTCTAGGCAAAAAAAATCCACTATTCTCAAATATTGATATTTTTATTCCCTTTCTCCTTACCTATATATAGATTCTCCTTTCCTATACATATTTCTGTTCTAACCATTGCAATAACATACATATTCTTCTTTCATAATGTATATATATCAGAACTTTCAGGAAAAGATATTAAATAATGAGGGAAGTAGTGGGCATTATTTTTTCTCCTTGAGATTTTTAGAGAATGTCTCTAGGACTAAGGGACGTACTATGTTGATTTGAGATCTTGTTACTTACTATGGAAAGAAAAACAAACTATTATTCTATTCCTTGGTTTTATGACTTTTTTCTTTTTAATCCTGATAGATGATTAATTTGACCACATGCCTTTTCAGTAGTAGTAATTTTCCTTTAGAAAACTATCCATTAATATATTTTCAATTATTGAACACCTTTTGTACTCTTAGTATAAACCTTACTTTCTCTAGCACACACACATACCACATTTTTGGACAAATTAAACTTATGAATTAATTCATTCCTTTCGCAAATGTCAGTGAAAGCAGTGCTCTATTTGAGCCACTTGCTGGATGCTAAGTTAGAATGATAGGGCCAGCAAAAGATTTAGTCCAGTAATTCCCAGCAGCATTTCCTAATCCCAATGGATTTCTGAAGATAAAATGCACCTTAAGCTAGTTCCATATTTTTTTAAATCATTAAAAAATAACATACTTAACATGTTTCTCTGATTCGAGTAGGATGATCTCAACTATGGTAATACTGATTAGATCTTGATTAGTGATCATAAATGGCACTTAACAGATGTGGAAAAAAATAAAATATAAAATGCTGACAATTATTTAATAAAAGTAATTAGGTTATCCATGATTATATTCCACATCTTCCTTTTAACAGGAGAGAAATTCCGTGATCAGAGAAGTAAAACTACATAGCTTACTTGGAGTCAGTATGGAATAAAATAGAATACTTGTTGTTTCTACTCAACCAATGTTGGTTAATTTCTATGTCTTGATTTAATTTTTATTAGTTTTAAAGTCACATTAGTAATACATGTACAAAAAAAACCAATTCTGTCACAGGTACTCACCAGCTAGTCACTAAATTTGATTCTTTTCTCCAGGTGTTGAACCAGATCTTACAGAATCCTCAAACTCCCTTTCAGCTCATTGCTGTCTTGTGACAGAATTGTTGTCAGTGCCTAACCAACGCTTTCATTGTTTTCATTTTGTTCAACAGAATAGACATCAAGAAGGGAAATCCCATCTCCAGACAGGCCAGTAAAATCATTCTGTGTGTAACTGGCGCACTGTCTCCCTGACATCCAGATGCTGAAGACCCAGAGACTTCCCTGTCCCCATCCCTGCCCTAAGGATGGAGGAGTCAGGAAATGGAGGAGCTTCTGATTTCCTAAATTACCATCAGGAGGGGGAGCTGCCACATTGGGGAAGAACACATTTGGACTTTGGAGCAAAAAATACCTTTCTATGGTGTTCAGACATTGGAATATGAAAGTTTATTTGTTTAAACAGGTAGGGTTAAGTAAAATAGTTACCAATAAGTGTAGCTTCCCTGACCATCCTATACCCACCAATCTCAGTGTCTTCACCACTTCCTAGGTCATCTTTTTAATCAATGTTCCCTAGCCTACTAGATTTTTAAATTATACATTCATATACATATACATATACATACATATATATATATATACACATATCCTCATAGAAAACTCATCTTTTGTTTCATTTTATGTTGTGTTTATTTATACAACATTATATTAAATATATCTATATGGTAGAATTTATCCTTTTTTTACTCAATAATACATTTTCAGCTTTAAATATGTTAGTGTACATACGAAGACTCATTCGTTGATTTTAAATGCTGCATTGTAATCTAGAGTATGGCTGTATCACAAGTTATCTACATATTCCCATGTTGAGGGACATGAGAGATTGTTTTACATTCTTTTCCCAATAGGGTAGACCCTGAGAAAGGGAAACATGTATTTTATTTTACTAGGTACTGACATTGCCCTTCAAAATGCTGTTACCAATTTACTTCCTTACCAACCCTGATAGTACCTGTTTCACCCACAACCTTCACCAACACTTACTATTGTCAAGTTTTTAATTTTTTTGTCATTTAGATCATAAAGCATGTCCCTCACAAAGTGACAGCCCTCAAGTACTCAAAAGCTTACCTGCATGTAAATGATAAAAGTAATTAATTAATAACAGGCATCCAGCTCATGTGGTTATTGCTCCAAGTGACTAATTTACATTTGACCTTTTCAGATGGTTTGCAGTTTTCTACCCAAAATCCATTCACTTGGCTACATGGAAAAATTACTCCAGACTAGAGAAGTAAAAACAAAAACCTACTCCTTTATTTTTCAAAGGTGACAAACTTTAAGAATTCTTATAAAATTATTTCAGTATGTTTTATAAGGACTTCTCCAACTCAAACCAATGGGGACACCATAAGTCATTTAATTTCGTGCTTTAATATCAACATGATTCATCTGGGTTACAGAAATGTTGCCAGAGAAACAGACATATGCATGTAATTTCCTATTTAATCTAAACCAGGAATCATCAACCTTTACCAATTCTAAGAGTGATGACAGAGATGATTCCCTTTCTGTAGGGACAAGGCAGACTTGGGTAAAACCGGTCCTTTCCTCAGGGCTGGATAGTATACAAGACGTTTTTTCTGAAGTGTTAAGTGATTACTAAAATAGAAGCTAATAAAATATGACCCTTGAAAGAGAATTTTGAAGTCAAAAGAAAGGTTTGGAGAATTAAAATAATAAACTGGCTCTCCCCCCACACGCTTTTCTCAATGCTATTTCAATCTCATCTACTTCCTTAGTGCTGCCATGCACTTGCTTTCCTTGAAATCTTTGCTCACTCAGCATCTACCACCCAGGATGGCCTTGCTTCATCTCTTCTGTTTATCCAAACTCTTAGGCATCCTCAAGTCTCAGCTCCAGCACCATCCTCCTTGCCTTTTTGAGTTTCTCATTCTCTCCTCTGTATTCTTAAAGTGATCATAAACTTGAGCACTGCAGTGAAAGTTTCTGATTCATACACTGGCTGTGCTACTTACTCATCCTGTGACCTTGAACAAATGATTTATGCTCTCTAAACCCTAGTTTATTCAGCTACAAAATGGCAATACAACAGTAACTGCTCCAGTGGGCAGTTGCAGGTATTAACGCTATGCACGTGGAGTGCTTAGCACAGTGCCTGACACATGTTAGCTCTACTTATCACTCCTGCAATACCTTGTTTATGCACAGACTTTGGGACTCATCCCACTGCATTGTAATCATCAATTTTATTGTCTTTCCTTCAGTGACTGTAGTTCCCTCAAGGCAGAGAACGTTTCTTGATCATTTCAGTATCATGGCACATTTGTGATGTAAATAGCTACTTATGAGGTGTTTGGCAAGTGGATTAATGTGGACTTGGCACACCTATTTGGACAGTCTGCCAATCTCAAACTTGTTATGCATACACACGGGTTTCTAACACAGAGGTAAGACCACTTTCATTTCAGGTTCAAGAGAATAAAGGCCACAAAAAAGGGGGAAAAAAGGTTTTAGGGTCCTGTATCTGGAATTTTCATGTCTCAATGTTCTAGTCCAGAATATGGTTTATGGTTTAAAGTAATCATTTTAAAAGATTTTTGAAGTTAATTTTCAGTTTTGCAAGTTAAAAACCAAGTCTCCTCTTTGAGACAACTTAGTTTTGATGGGGTTTCTACCTTATCATACTAATGTGCACAATTCACAAACATCTGACTCCATACACAAAATCACACATCTTTAAAAAACAAAACAAAACAAAAAGACTCTATTTGCATGCCAGGTCACCATTCCAGGGCATTTTACAGGAAGTAAAAGTCTTTGGAAATGAGAAGCAGTAAAAGAGGGTCAGATTCACATTCCACAGGAGTCCATAGGGGGTTGTGTTTCTGACCCTTGGATTGTCTACAAGAAAAGGAACAACCATTGTGACAGAGAATGAATGTTGCATAGGCTCTCAGGCAGCGTGACGGAATAGCCCAACTATATCCACCCAAGTCTGAAACATTGCCTGGGCACTAGCTGTGAGGTCTGACATTCTGTGTGCAGATTTCCAGCAAAAACCTAGGATTTATGCAAGAGAAAGCAGCCTCTGGGCATTCTGTGGGTTCTGAAATGACCCTGGCTAGCCTGATTTTTGGACCTAGGTGCTGGTGTTTACACAGGTCACTAATGTCTGTCATGGGTTAAACACATAACCAGCACACCGAACATTCTACTACTATTCCATCATCCTTCCTTGAAGCTATCCCATCACCTTTCAGTGGGGGACAGGGGCTCCATTCCTAAAGATGAATGGCATCTCTGAACAGTTTGCACTCCATCACCTCCAGGAGGAGAGGAGACGTTCTGACAGGGGAGAGAGGAACACCAGAGATCTGCTGGACCATGGGAATCAGGACCAGGGCTGCTCCATTGCAGGGCCACAGCTCAGGCTTTTCTGTCTGGCTTCATTCTCTCTCTTCTGTCACTATTAAAAACTATTAAGAAGGTCTGGGGGGAATGGGGCCAAGATGGCCAACTAGAAGCAGTGGTGATTGGAGGCTCCCATGGGAAAAAACCATAATAAGCCAGTGAATCCTACACCAGCAATCAACGTATCCACGTTCTCTCATCAAAATTGACTAGAAGGCTGCTGTGACCCACGGAGAGAAGAAAGAGCAGTGTAGGGCGGTAGCCTACCTGAGAACCACATGGGGAAGGGGGTACCCCCTCCTCCTGCCAAGTAAGTGAGCTTGCTACCCAGCCGGGGAAACTGTGCTTTTTCCACAGAACTGTTCAACTCACAGATCAGAAGATTCCACTTGCGAACCCACCCCCACCGGAACCTAGTGTTCCAACCCCGGAATCTGCAGACTCTTACAACCTCTCAGCTGGAATCTGCTTAAGCCTACTGAACTCCCAGGGGAGGGGTGACGATCACCGGCTGCGGCTGCTTGCTGTCCAAGCCTTTTGAGCTCCTTAGGGGAGATGCAGCAGCCAGCATTGGGACTTGCACCTGCCTAACAGGCTAAGTTCCCTGGGTGGGGGAAGGGTGACACCCATTTCTACAGCTCCAGGCTGTGCCTTTCCCCCTGCTGGGGCAAGGAAGGCTGGACAGCTTGGTCCCAAGACTTGTCCCCCACAGCCCAACACACTAGCTGTGGCAGTCTTCAGCCAGAGTGTCTCTTCAGGTCCAACCCTGACCCATTGCTTCCACACAGGATCTCCAATAACTCCAGCCAGAGGCTCAGGGACAGAATTCAGATCTCCCTGGGCCTGAGCCCTTAGTGGGAGGGGGAAGGGTGGCTGCAGTCTCTGCAGACCAGCAGACTTAGCCTCTCCTCCTGGTAGTTCTGAGGAATCTGGGCCGCCCAGAGGAGTGGGTTTCTCCCCCAGCAAAACACACTCTCTCCACCAAGGGACAAAGTGCTTCGTTAAATGGGTCTTGCTCCCTGTGCCACCCAACTAGCTGAGACCCACCAACTGGCATTGTCAGACACCCTATACAGGAGCAATCCTACTGGCATCAGGTTGGTGCACTTCGAGGTCAGAGGTCTCAGAAGAAGGAGCAGACACCATCTTTGCTGCTCTCCAGCCTCCTTAAGTGATATCTCCAAGCACCGGAGCAAATCAGATGAATAGGGCCTGAAGTGAACCTCCAGCAAACTACAGCACCCCTACAGAAGAGGGACCTGACTACTGAAAGAAAAACAAGCAGAGATAAACAACAACAGTATCAACAACAACAAAATGTCCCCCACAAAATCCTCATCCGAGGGTCAGCAGCAGCCTCAAAGACCAAAACTAGACAAACTCACAAAGATGAGAACGCATCAATGAAAAAATGCTGAAAACCCAAAAGGCCAGAGTTCTCTTCTCCTCCAAATGATCACAATGTTTCTCCATCAAGGATACAGAACTAGGCAGAGGATCAGATGGATGAATTGACAGAAGCAGGCTTCAGAAGATGGGTAATAAAAAAGTACAGTGGGCTAAAGGAGCACGTTCTAACCCAATGCAAAGAAGCTAAGAACCTTGATAAAAGGTAAGATGAATTGCTAACTAAAATAACCAGTTTAGAGAGGAACATAAACTATCTGATGGAGCTGAAAAACACAGCACAAGAACATTGTGAGGCATACACAAGCATCAACAGCCAAATCAACCAAGTGGAAGAAAGAATATCAGTTTGGTGTCCACCTTACTGACATAAGACATTCAGACAAGAACAGCAAAAAAAAGAATGAAAAGGAATGAACAAAGCCTCCAAGAAATATGGGACTTCATAAAACGACTGAACCTAAGATAGAATGGAGTACCAGAAGAATATGGGGAGAATGGAAACAAGCTGGAAAACACACTTCATAAGTGTGTTTTCATTATCCAGGACAACTTTCCCAACCTAGCAAGACAGGCCAACATGCAAATTCAGGAAATACAGAGAACACCATTAAGATATTCCATGAGAAGATCAACCCCAAGACACATAATCAGCAGATTCTCCAAGGTTGAAATGAATAAAAAACTGTTAAGGGCAGCCAGAGAGAAAGGCCAGGTCACCTACAAAAAGAAGCCCATCGGTCTAACAGCAGACTTCTCAGTAGAAACTCTCTAAGCCAGAAGAGATTAGAGGCCAATATTCAGTTCTTGAAGAAAAGAATTTCCAACCCAGAATTTCATATCCAGCCAAACTAAACTTCATAAGTGAAGGAGAAATAAAATCCTTTCCAGACAAGCAAATGCTAAGGGATTTTGTTACCACCAGGCCTGCCCTGCAAGAGCTCCTGAAAGAAACACTAAATATGAAAAGAAAAAATCAGCACCAGCCACGCAAAAACACACCAAAATATAAAGACCAATGACACTACCAAAAAAATGCATCAACTAGAGTGTGAAATAACCAAATAGCAACATGATGACAGGATCAAATTCACGCATAACAATACTAACTTTAAATGTAAATAGCCTAAATGGCTCAATTAAAAGACACAAACTGGTAAATTGGATAAGAGTCAATACCAATTGGTGCGCTGTATTCAGGAGACCCATCTTACCTGCAAAGAAACACAGGCTCAAAATGAAGAGATGGAGGAATATTTACCAAGCAAATGGAAAGCAAAAAAAAAAAGCAGAGGTTGCAGTCCTAGTCTGTGACAAACAGACTTTAAACCAACAAAGATCAAAAAAGACAAAGAAGGGCATTACATAATGGCAAAGGGAACAGTTCAACAAGAAGAGCTAACTATCCTAAATATATGCCACCCAATACAGGAGCACCCAGATTCATAAAACAAGTTCTTAGAGACCTACAAAGAGTCTTAGACTCCCACACAGTAATAGTGGGAGATTTTAACACCCCCACTGTCAATATTAGGCAGATCAACGAGACAGAAAATGAACAAGGATATTCAGGACTTGAACTCAGCTTTGTATCAAGCGGACCTAGCAGATGTCTTCAGAAATCTCTATCCCAAATCAACAGAATATACATTCTTCTCAGTGCCACATGGCACTTATATTAAAATTGACCACATAATTGGAAGTAAAACACTCCTCAGCAAATGCAAAAGAATGGAAATCTTAACAAACAGTCTCTCAGATCACAATGCAATCAAATTAGAACTCAGGATTAAGAAACTCACTCAAAACCACCCAATTTCATGGAAATTGAACAACCTGCTCCTGAATGACTACTGGGTAAATAATGAAATTAAGACAGAAATCAATAAGTTCTTTGAAACCAATGAGAACAAAGATACAACATACCAGAATCTCTGGAACACAGCTAAAGCAGTGTTAAGAGGGAAATTTATAGCACTAAATGCCCACATCAGAAAGCTAGAAAGATCTCAAATTGACACCCTAAAATCACAATTAAAAGAGCTAGAGAGGCAAACTAATCCAAAAGCTAGCAGAAGACAAGAAATAACTAAGATTAGAGAATAATTGAAGGAGATAGAGACACAAATATCCTCCAAAATATCAACAAATCCAGGAGCTGGTTTTTTTGGGGGGAAAAAAGTAACAAAATACATAGACCACTAACTAAACTAATAAAAAAGAGAAAATAATCAAATAGACACAATAAAAATGATAAAGGGGACAGCATCACTGACCCCACAGAAATACAAACTACCATCAGAGAATACTACAAACACTTCTACACAAATAAACTAGAAGAAATGGATAAATTCCTGGATACATACACCCTACCAAGACTAAACCAGGAAGAAGTTGAATCCCTGAATAGACCAATAACAAGTTCTGAAATTGAGGTAGTAATTAGTAGCCTGCCAAACAAAAAAAGCCCAAGACCAGACGGATTCACAGCTGAATTGTACCAGAAATACAAAGAAGAGCTGGTACCATTCCTTCTGAAATTATTCCAAGCAACTGAAAAGGAAGAACTTCTCCTTAACTCATTTTATGAAGCCAACGTCATCATGATACCCAAACGGGGAAGAGACAGAATTAAAAAAGGAAAACTTTAGGCCAATAACCCTGATGAACATCAATGAAAAATCCTCAATAAAATACTGGTAAACCAAATCCAGCAGCACATCAAAAAACTTATCTACCACAATCAAGTCAGCTTCATCCCTGAGATGCAAGGCTGGTTCAATGTATGCAAATCAATAAACATAACCCATAACATAAACAGAACCAAAGACAAAAACCACATGATTATTTCAATAGATGCAGGAAAGGCCTTTGGTAAGATTCAGTATCACTTCATGTTAAAAACTCTCAGTAAACTTAGATATCGATGGAACACATCTCAAAATAACAAGAGCTATTTATGACAAACCCACAGCCAATATTAGATTAAATGGGCAAAAGGTGGAAGCCTTCCCTCTGAAAATCAGTACAAGACAAGGATGCCTTCTTTCACCACTCCTATTCAGCATAATATTGGAAGTTCTGAACAGGGCAATCAGGTGAAAGAAAGAAATAAAGAGTATTCAAATAGGAAGAGAGGAAGTCAAGTTGTCTCTGTTTGCAGATGACATGATTTTATATTTACAAACCCCATTATCTCAGCCCCCAAATTTCTTGAACCAATAAGCAACTTCAGAAAAGTCTCAAGATACAAAATCAATGTGCAACAATCACAAGCATTCCTTTACACCAACAATAGCCATACAGAGAGCCAAATCATGAAAGAACTCCCATTCACAATTGCTACAAAGAGAAAAAAATACCTAAGAATACAGCTAATAAGAGAAACAGGAACACTTTTACACTGTTGGTGGGAGTGTAAATTAGTGTTAGAAGACAGTGTGGCGATTCCTCAAGGACCTAGAAATAGAAATTCCATTTGACCCAGCAATCCCATTACTGGGTATATATCCAAAGGATTATAAATCATTCTACTATAAGGACACATGCACACGAATGTTCACTGCAGCACTGTTTACAATAGCAAAGACTTGGAACCAACCCAAATGCCCATCGATGATAGACTGGACAGGGGAAATGTGGCACATATACACCATGGAATACTATGCAGCCATAAAAAACAATGAGTTTGTGTCCTTTGTAGGGACATGGATGAACCTGGA
Organism: Ateles fusciceps; assembly: GCA_036589455.1. NCBI lineage: Eukaryota > Metazoa > Chordata > Mammalia > Primates > Atelidae > Ateles > Ateles fusciceps. Next base: position 773,915 of record JAZHEH010000051.1, read on the forward strand.
AACCATCATTCTCAGCAAACTGACACAAGAACAGAAAATCAAATACCGTGTGTTCTCACTCATAGGTGGGTGCTGAACAATAAGAACATATGGACACAGGGAGGGGAGCATCAAACACTGGGGTCTGTCAGGGAGAAATAGGGGAGGGACAGCGGGGGGTGGGGAGTTGGGGGAGAGATAGCATGGGGAGAAATGCCAGATATAGGTGATGGGAGGAAGGCAGCAAATCACACTGCCATGGGTGTACCTATGCAAAAATCTTGCATATTCTTCACATGTACCCCAAAACCTAAAATGCAATTTAAAAAATTACAATAAAAAGAGAAATAATAAAAAAAAAAGAATACAGCTAACAAGAACCTTTTCAAGGAGACCTATAAACCACTGCTCAAGGAAATACGAGAGGACACAAACAAATGGAAAAACATTCCATCCTTATAGATAAGATAAATATTGTGAAAATGGCCATACTGCCCAAGGTAATTTATAGAGTCAATGCTATTCCCATCAAATTACCATCGACATTCTACAAAGAGATAGAAAAAAGCTATTTCAAATTTCATATGGAATCAAAGAAGACTCTGTATAGCCAAGACAACCTTAAGCTAAAAGAACAAGCTGGAGCCATCATGCTACCTGACTTTAAACTATACTATAAGGCTACAGTATATAGACCAATGGAGCAGAACAGAGACCTCAGAAACAACACCATACATATGCAACCATCTGATTTTTGACGAACCTGCCAAAGTATATGGCACTATTCAGTAAATGGTGCTAGGAAAACTGGCTAGCCATTGCCGAAAACTGAAACCAGACCGCTTCTTTACACCTTATGCAAAAATTAACTCAAGGTGGATTAAAGACTTAAACGTAAAACCCAGAACAATAAAAACCCTAGAAGAAAACCTAGGTAATACCACTCAGGACATAGGCATGGGCAAAAATGCCTTTTTTTTTTCACTTCATGACAAAAATGCCAAAAGCAATGTCACAAAAGCCAAGATTGACAAATGGGAGCTAATTAAACTAAAGAGCTTCTGCATAACAAAGGAAACTATCATCAAAGTGAACAGGCAACCTGCAAAATGGGAGAAAATTTTTGCAATCTATCTACCCATCTGACAAAGGTCTAATAGCCAGAATTTACAAGGAACTTAAACACATTTACAAGAAAAAAACAAACAACGCCATCAAAAAAAAAAAAAAAAGAAGTGGGCAAAGGATATGAACAGACCTTAACAGAAGACATTGACATAGCCAACAAACATGAAAAAAAGCTGAACATCACTGATCATCAGAGAAATGCAAATCAGAACCATAATGAGACACTATCTCATGCCAGTCTGAATGGAGATTAGTAAAAAGTCAGGAAATAATAGATGCTGGTGGTGCTTTGGAGAAATATGAACACTTTGTTGGTTGGGACGTAAATTAGTTCAACCATTGTGGAAGACAGTACAGCGATTCCTCAAGGATCTAGAACCAGAAATACCATTTGACTGAGCAATCCCATACACAATGGAATATAAATCATTCTACTATAAAGACACATGTACATGCATGTTTACTGCAGCACTATTTACAATAGCAAAGACATGAAACCAACCCAAATGCCCATCAATGATAGAATGGATAAAGAAAATGTGGTACATATACACCATGGAATGCTATGCAGCCATAAAAAAGAATGAGATCATGTCCTTTGCAGGGACATGGATGAAGCTGGAAATCATCATCCCCAGCAAACTAACACAGGAACAGAAAATCAAACACTGCATGTTCTCACTCATAAGTGGGAGTTGAACACTGAGAACACATGGACACAGAGAGAGGAACAACACACACCAGAGCCTGGTTGGGAGTGAGGGGAGGGAACTTAGAGGATGGATCAATAGGTATAGTAAACCATCATGACACACGTATACCTGTGTAACAAACCTGCCTGTTATGCACATGTATCCTGTTTTTTTGTTTGTTTTGAGAATAAAGAAAAAATGTAAATACATAAAACTTAAAAAAAGAAGATCTAGGGACCCTCCTGGGATTCCTTTTCTCAGGCCTCATTAGGCCTGAGACTCTGCCAAGAGTGGGCCATAGGGTCAAGAGTGGGGACCTGGAGCAGCCCTGCCTAGGACTTGATTCCCTGCTCTGCCTTATGGTAGTTGTGTGACCTTGGGCAAGTTCCTTAATCATTCTGGTCTCAGGTTTCTCGTTGGATAAATGGGAATCAGAACAGAAGCAACCTCATGGGAATGTTGTAACGAGGGTATAAAACCAGCCACGAAATGCTCTTGCCTCAGGTGAACCACGTCCCCTTACCCTAATTAACTTTTCTCCCTAACATTCATGGATACTCACATTATATCATACTTGTTACTGTATCAACCACTCCCCAACAAGAATACAAGCCCCAGAAAGGGAAGGACCATGTGTTTTTGCTACTGGTTATCCTCTCAGAATGCATAGCGGACATTTAATAAATAATCATCTGTTAGATGACTGAATTTTGTATTGGCACATATCAAGATAATGTATTGACAATTGTTAGTTGTTTTACAATTTTATTATTACTAGCTTGCCATAAAGATTAAATAACATGGAAAACACCTGACTCCCAGTGTATATTCAATACATAAGGAATAAATGCTGGCAAAAGAGTAAGGGAGAGATGGAGGATGAATAGAAAGAAGGAAAGAAGGGTTTCTGCTAATGACAATACCATAGAAACCTGAATTTGTGTTTGGACATAGTGCAGGATCTAAACAAATAGAAAACCTTCCATGTGCAGCTCTTAGGAACACTGAATCCCTGACCTCGTGCCATGGGATGGCTCGTTGGTGGCCAGCGCCAATGGAATGGATGATTTCACGTTTCCTATACAGAACCAAGCATGTGCTGAGAGTGACATACTTGGAGGCATGTCCAAGGAGAGGTGCTGAGAGTAAAATTAACTTGATGTCCAGGTAGGCAGTGGGGCAAAGGGGTGGTTGGTGTCAGGAGAGTGAGGAAGTGGAACCAGCCACCTTAATCCCCAGCCAAGAACCCATTTTAAGTGAATTGTAGGTCAGGGAGACAAGGCCACCAAGAGAAATCATGTTTCCCAAGAGTGACCTGAGGCTGTCCTGGTGCTGTATGACTCTGCATTTGAGATTTGGAGACATCTTCTGTATCAGAACCTGCTTCTTTTGCTGTTTCCCAGAGCTAGGAGACCAGGGACATAGAGCTTGGCTGCCTCCTTGAGTAAAAGTCCCCTCACACCACCTCATGTCAATATAAATGCAGGTCAGGGTAATCTAGGGTGAGTTCTCCTGTTACTATTTTCTCAAATCTTTGGAAACTAAGGTATTATATTTTGTAGTTTGCATTCAAATGACTGTTAGTGTGTACCTTGCTACATTAATAACATCTCTTCAATTATCCTACTCTTCTTCCTTCCCTCCCTCTATCTTTCCCCTCCTCTCCTTTTCCTCTCCCCCAAGGATTTTGTTACTAGAATTTCACCCTCTCCTCAGAGGGAATATTTTAGCAGCATAGGTTTATGGCAACCGTAAAGAAGGAAGTTGGAAAGGCAAAGCCGGACGTGATCCCCAGCTTTATAACAAATTCCTGTCAAAACATAACAAACCCCAGCCAGACATGAGCTGCAGTGACAGAACACAAGACCATAAAGATGATGGAGATCAGATGGGACAGGCACTTTATAGAAACAAGCACCTTCCTTGCAAACAGATAAGGCGAGTGGAACACTGAAAACCCTCCCTGGGAAAAAAAAACAATGGTGGGAAGAAATAAGGACAAAAACATAAAATTCAAATGACAGCCCAGCCCAAGGAGATAAACTCAAGGCAGACAATCCAATTTTACTAAATCAAGTTGACATCTTCTCCTGACCTTAATTGACCTCAGTAAGCCAGATTCTGAACAAAGATAAAATTAAGAAGTGAGTAACACCCAGTGGAGAAAGGGACCATCAGTGTGTAGGTGTCGGAAGTTTCACTCTGAGGACATACTTGGTTCTGTACAGGAAACATGAAATCATCCATTCCATTGGGGATGGCCACCAAGGAGCAATAGCACAGCACAAGGTCAGGGATTCAGTGTTCCTAAGAGCTACACATGGAAGGTTTTCTGTTTGTTTAGATCCTGCACTATGTCCAAACACAAATTCAGGTTTCTGTGGTATTGTCATTAGCAGAAAGAAGCAGGCACAAGAAAAAGAAGTGAAACTAATACATGCAGCTTACTGGGATGTCAAGACACATAGGAAAATCTTTTCTACTATTAAATTGGAAGCATGATAAATGGAGGGAATGGAGGAAACATTAACTTGCCTGTACTGATGGAGCCCTTTAGTTGTTAGGGGTGGGTGCTTTGAGAAGTCTCTCCACAGTCTCTCTGGCTTTCCTCTGCTGAGCATTCTTTCTGACTGCTCTTCTGTCTTGTATTTTTCTGGATATTTCCTTCTCTTTTTGAGCTCCCAACTTGGGAATGACTTCCTCCAAGGTGCCTTCTCTGATTTACACAGGCCAAGTCTGTTAGACACACCTCCTCCAAATTCCATTAACTACGTACACTTGTCTATTTCAGCATTTTTCACATCACAGTGCTCCGCAAACTTAGACTACACCTGGGGAGCAGGTTAAGATAACAATTCCCAGGCCTCACCCTCAGTAGCATTTATTTTCATTGGACTGGGATGAGCCTAGGGTCTGACACTTTTAACAAGTGTTCCAGGTGCTTTGGAGGCAGATGATCCCCAGATCAGATTCACAGACACTCTGCTTTATTTGAATTGTCTTTGTGTCCTCTTAGTGTGTGGGTTCCATGAGGACAGACACCCTATCTGCCTTGTTCACATTCATCCTCATAGGGTTTGTTAGAGCACCTAGCATCTAATAATAGTGATGCCTTGTACATATGTATATATGTATGTATATGTGTGTACATATATGCATGTGTATATGTTTGTATATGTATGTGCACATATGTTTAAATACATACACATATCCACACACACGTGTATAGCTATTGACTGAACGTGATGTGGAGTTGTGTTTGGTAGGTGACAGAATCTGCTCTGTTCAACAGAGAGAACAATACAGCCGATCCTGCATGGAATACTGGAAGGAGATCCAGCGTCCCATAGCCTCCAGTTGCCATCACAGATTTTCTTCATAAGGAGTTGCTGGGTGATATGGTTTGGCTCTGTGTCCCCACCCAAATCTCATATTGAAGCATAATCATCAGTGTTGGAGGAGGGACCTGGTGGAAGATGAAGGGATCACGGGGGTGGATTTCTCCCTTGCTGTTCTCATGACAGTGAGTTCGCATGAGAGATCTGGTTGTTTAAGAGTGTGTAGCAACTCCCCCTTCACTCTCTTCCTCCTGCTCTAGCCATGTAGGACATGCCAGCTTCCCTTTCGTCTTTTGCCATGATTGTAAGTTTCCGGAAGCCTCCCCAGTCATGCTTCCTGTACAGCCTGTTGAACCATGAGCCAATCAAACCTCTTTTCTTTATAAATTACCCAGTCTCAGGTAGTTCTTTATAGCAATATGAGAAGGAACGAATACACCAGGAGAAATCAAGGGATCCTTAGAAAAAAAAAACAAAGCAAACGTTTTTTACTGCGACTGACAACCAGGTAACACGCTGGCTGCCTTTATCCTGCCAGAAACTCCACAAGGCTTACCCTACTGCAGACCACACCAGGCTGCAGACCCTGATCAGGAGAACTCGAGCCCACCAGGTGAGCACCTCCCCTGGTGGCCCTTCTGCTGAGAGGATACATATTTCAGTTTTCAAACCACTGAGACTGCATCAAAGCCACGTGGTGAGATAATTTTGGAAAAGAAATTGGAAAGATGAAGTTTCTTTTCTAAAACTCCCAAACTGTTATGTTTCTGAGACGGGCCACACTCCACTTAACATGTTAAAATACACTGGAGTGCTGAGCTTTACCCAAGGTTCATTACAGTGGAGACTCTGCATGATGAATTTGTTGAAGATGAGGGATTTGCAGAAATCCAAAGAGGTAATTCCCGGAGCCACCAGGCCATCGTGAGCATGTATGAATTGATAACCAGGGTGATCATTCGTGCAATTTCAGGCTGTGGAGATATGAACAATATCTCACCAGTGGATAATATCAGTTGTCAAGTGTATGTTTTATTACCCCTAGAACTTCCTCTTGTTTTTATAAGTTGCTAGTGGATATCTCTGATTTTTTTTTTCCTACTGGCTGCACAGAAATTTGGAAGGGTTTTATTTTATTTTATTTTTCTTCTTTTAACAGATAAGTTAATATTTAGTAGGGAAAAATTAAAAAGAATAAAATGAAGATAGCAGATAAAATATTATGAAGAAACATTTCATCAGCACTTTAAATACTATAGGAAGGATTCTAAATGTATATTTTATTATCTGTAGCTAGCGTAGGAGGATCCTGTGTATGTCAGAAGCATGCTTTCTCTGCCTAATTATGAGAGTTGGGATATAATTTTCTGCTACATCTCTCTAGCCCTAAGCTGTCCAAAATTTCCATGAAGGAAGAGACCATATCTATCTCGATCACTTCTATATCTTGAATGTGCAAAACAGTGCCTGGCAAAGTTGCCAAATAATTAATGTGTTCATCCATCACAATGAGTCTCTAACTGCAGGATGACTGAGCTCACTGGGTAGGCTCATGTCAAATTAGGATCGAGGAAAAAGGATGATCCTAAATGCAAGGTGCAGGCAAGAAAAACCAGACAAGAAGTAAGTTCTGAGTTGTTACAATTAAATGACTCAGACTGCTTAGAAGGGGAAACCAACAACAAGCTAAGACAAATGTGAAGAACTCAGGCAGGGAATAGGTAAGGATCATCTTCCAAATCAACAGAGAAATGAGTATTGCCAGGGAATGTTTTTCTTGATTCCTAAGTCTTCTTCCCTGTGGAGGGATTCCCATTAAGGTGATACTTTTCACCTCTCTCTGCCTCCTCATTCACTCTACCTGAGGAATGTGGGGGAGGTGAGAAGTGTGATGAAATCTTATCAGAGAGCTTGAAATTTAGAAGGTGAAACCTGGGCGTATGTAGCCAGCCCCTTCCCTTCCTCTTCCTGTTCTTGGATACAGGCTCTACAGGGAATGCGTGTTCTACTCAGCTTCTCCAGAGGCAGTCTCTGTCCTATAGGCTGACCAAGCGCTGGTGACTGGGTGGGTAAGTCTACTTGTTTCTGTACTTGGTAGTAGAAAAGTTATTTGCCTGAACACATAGCCATGTTCTCCAGTAACTGTTTATACCAGAACTATAGATGGCATTTTTTATATCTACCTTTGTCTTATTTCTCAATTGGTTCAGAACTTAAAGGGAATCATGTGTCATTTATCAGAATCTAGATTCACTGACAAATAGTTGGCAGGTGGCAAATGAACATCAACACAATTCAATTCCACAAATTCTTTTCACACATCTACTACGTACACAGCACTGCTTTGTGCTTCAGAGAGATTACAGCAATAACCAAGAAAAAATTTCAAGCCAGGCCAGGGGTACCTATATAAATTCTAGTCTCAGAACAGGGGGAGCATATCTCTGAGGTCATGACAACTGATTCACAAACAAAAGCCAACTGCCCAGTTTCAGGTTTATATATCCAGACTCTTTAGTTGATCTGGGACTTTGGCAACCCCAGATGCATCTTGTAACATGAGCTCTGTGAGGGCAAGAACTCTGCCTTAGACTCTGTCTTGGTCCGAGTGAGCAAGGCATAGCCTGTAGCATGATAATGGTTGGTTGCATAGAGGTATGGATGGCTGAATTCTGCAGGATAGAAGATGTGTGTTGAGAAGATAAAAATCACCTCCACCTCACGTGATCATAAGGGCAAGTTAGAAAGAGCTAGAGCTCTCCCAACAATTATGCTACTAAATCAATTCTATAAACTTATTTATTTTCATTTAATTTTACTCTTTTTTTTTTGGAGACAGGGTCCTGCTCTGTTACCCTGGCTAGAATGCAGAGGTCCAATTATAGTTCACTGCAACCTTGAACTCCTGGGCTCAAACAATCCTCTCACCTCAGCTTCCCAAATATCTAGGACAACAGATGTGCACCACCACCCCTGTCTGATTTTTTTAATTTTTTTTTTTTTTTTTTTGTAGAGACAAGGTCTCATTATGTTGCCCAGGCTAGCCAACAACTCCTGGCCTCAAGCAATCTTTCCACCTCAGCCTCCCAAAGTACTAGGATTACAGGTGTAAGCCACTGTGCCCTGCCCAATTATGTAAATTAAGAAAGAGGTTTTCAAAAATATTATAGGTGATTAAAAACCATATTTCAACACTAGAAGTAAAGATGCTTTAAAATATTATGTTGGTGCAAAAGTAATTGTCGTTTTTGCAATTAAAAAGTGACTGCAATTACTTTTGCATCAACCTAATAAAAACAAATGTCCATTAGATGGGTGGATAACAAATCTAAACAAAGAGGCTACTGCCACTTCCTTCAATAAATCTTTTCTCTTGCCTTCATGGCCAGTGAATAATCAGTGGAATAGTAAAGCTTATTGTTTGACAGGGAAAGCTACTCTGATATTCTAGATGAGTGGGCCCGGTACCAGCTGGAAAAGCAACACTGAGTGCTTACTTAGAGAAACCACAGATTAGATTATATATTTCAAGGGGAACAAATAAAGAGAAAAACAAAAACTATAAATTTCTGGCACATAGGAGATGTTCAATAATTATTCGTTGAATGACATAAAAGAACCAGATACTTGCTTACAAAAAGAAAGCCAGGATAGGTACAAATTACAAAGATGAGGCAGTGTTTAGAGTTATGGGAAACAGTGATAGCATAATTTTCCTTCTTCATCCAAGGTCTCTTGGGTCTTCAGGATGCCTTGGGGATTAAAGACAAGATATCAAGAAGAACAATAGCTATTGGCTGGTTTTGTATGGAGGTTTTGAATGAAAAGCTTTAGAGTTCAGCTTTTTCTCTGCAGATAGAAACTATTAAGGGGTTTGAGCAAGGCAGGAGCAGATCTGGATTTAAATATTTCACAGCTTTAAATGTCATCTATTTTTTTAATAGTCCAGTAGTGCTTAATTTTTCCTGTTAATATTCATGTCAAATTGCTGAGGAACTAAGATGAGATTTTATGGTGTGGAGTGAAAGCATTTGTTAATGGTGAAAACATTCCAATCTCTATGTGCCAAAAATAGTTGCCTGTGTAATTTTAGAGACTTTTCTACAAAAACAGTGTCTACAAAAGCTATTGTCCCACAGTTTGTGATCCTGTATGATGATCTCAACTCTGATTAAGTCATCATTCTGTGAGTGTTCAATTGTACCATGTTTATTTTTCTATATATACCCCTAGACACTTTGAACCAACTCCCAAAACATGATCACTATTCTATTCCAAAGCCAAACCTATGACTAGAATGTATGTTTCAAGAGGGGAAGCCCTTGTCTTTTTGTTTATTCCTGTCTCAGTATCCAGCCTATTTCCTGGAATGGAGCTGTCACTCAATAAATATTAGTTGAATAAAAAAGTAAATGATGACTGCTATGAATTTAGTAAAATAACACACACTGAGAGTAACTAGAGAAAGCTAGAGGAGAAAAAGGGCATATAAAAAATAAATTAAAAAGACAAAATGTTCTGCAAAGAAATGCCATTTAATTGCTTTTAAACATATTCTTTAAAATAAATTACTATCAAGGTGCTGTCAATTAAGTGATACTTGAAGATACTTGAATAAGTCAATATGATCACATTTGATACCCAGCTTATTTCATGTAACATGTATGGCTTGAAAGCTGCTTAAAATGCTTGAAATATATTAATATATATATACACACATGCACACATTATATTTATATATTTAAAGAGCTTAACACCCCCTCACCTCTATGGCTACCATATTTTCCATTATTCATTTGTAAAGCAAACTGTTTGTGGCCCCGTGGAGAAAAGAATTTCATAGTAAATCAAATTCCTATAATTCTGAATTTGAGGTGTTCAAATAGCAGAGACCTTATCACAAGTACAGTGTGTTATTCATAACAGCCTCTCCGTGCCACCTCCCTCCAAACTCTTTTCTGCCGGTTCTAGCATCACAAAGGTACCAACACCATTATTGTTATTACAAATTATGTTAATAAAGTCGTATTGTATTAGGGATTTTTGTTAAATAAGTAGATTTCAGCTGCACTTGTCATACAAAGGAAAAAAGTATGTGAGATGATACCTTAATCTGTTTCCCTATAGTAACCGTCGTTACACACTGAAGCATCCCATAACATCATTTAAACCTCAAAACTGCACACTGAAATTTTTGTTTTGTTTTTGTTTTCATAGAGGCAGGGTCTCACTATGTTGCCCAGGCTAGTCTTGAACTCCTGGGCTCAAGAATACACCTACCTCAGCCTCCCAAAGTACTGGGATTACAGGCATGAGCCACCATGCTCAGCGCTACACACTAATTTTTTAAAAATAAATAAATGAACAAACAAAAAAATAAAAAACATGAAAAGTGTTAGTAAGCACATTTTTTATAATGTGCCAGTCATTGGATTGTTTTGCCTACAGTATCTCCAATAATCTCAATGACTTCATATAGGAGATAGCTTTATTATTCCAACTGTATATAAAAACAACTGAGGCTTAGGCAGATAAAGGTTGCACATCTAGAATGTCTGACTCCAAAATCATCATCGGTCAATAATATATCTAATGCCATGTCTTTTATTGTGTAAGACTATTATGTGTTCTTGGAAATCTGATTTAACTTTATTCACAATTGAATCACCACCACACCTATTCATCATGGTCTCTTCCACATTATAAATGAGCAATGAAAGTTTTGCTAGATTGACAGCATTTTATGAATAAAAACTTAAAAAATACGATTTGCTGTTTTTAAAGTATTAAAGAATTTGTTTCTCTGGGTAAGATTTCAAGGAAAATACAATAGTATCTGTTTAGGATGGTTAAAATATTCAGAGTTTAAAAATAACCTAGCCTAACCATTTGCTAAAGTTATCTGGCCAAGTTCTCCCATCTTTGAAATCTTTCAATGGCTTCCCACTGTCCTCAAGATGAGGTCCATACTCATTAATGTGACTTGCAAGGATCTTTCATAACCTGATCCCTGCTTACTTATTTTGCCCCATCACCTGCTAGTCCCCCCGCATCCTCATGCTGTTTTCTCCGCATCATCTCACACCTCTCTCTGGGTCCATGTAACCCAACCCACATCACAATCACTCTTGCTCCAGCAGCACAGAACTTCTTATAACCCCTCTGAATCAGATAGCTCTCCCTTGCTTTTGAGTTTTAGTTCATAAAGCTCCATCTGCTTGCAATGCTTTCTCTGATTAATCTACACTTTAACAACCTCTTCCAGGAAACTTGGAGAAAGGATCACTCAGCAGAGCTTCTGCTATTCCGTCTGCTCAGTAGTGACAGAGCACTTCTCACCCTGCATCGAACCATTGACACGAATGTTCTTTTAAGAGATTGTCAGCTCTTTGAAGGTGAGGACTTCAACTGTCCTGCTCATTGCTGTATCCCCCACAATACCAGGGATGGAGTAGCCTTGATACATATTTGGTGAATAAATGAGTTGGACCCAAAAGCCAGGATAGCCACTCACTACTGTTCCATGAATATGTCAGCTTATCAACTGGGAAAAACACAAAAGCAATGAAGTCTTTGTGCAGTGTAGTTTTCTGAATACTGGGAGGGGTTTTTGCATGGGAAGCAGTTTAAGACCCCCTGAAAACTTACACAAGTTTAAGCATATTCCCAAAGCCTGCTAATCTCCATGGCTTCTCTTAGTGATGGAAAAGCACTTATTGATTCCAGCATGATGTTTCATCTTTTTTGTAAAGAGTGTCTCAAAGTGTCTCCTGCTCCTCACAGCCTCTACATAAAACCATCATTCCCTTCTGTTCTGTTCTAGAAATGCAGAATGGCCCAGTGAGAACGGTCTATGGAGACCATCCTGTCCAACACTCATTTGTGATATAGGTTGACACAAAAATCCTTAAAGGTCACTGGGTAGAGGGCAGTACACTGCATATTTGAATGAAGCTTTTGTGTATTATTTTATTCTATTGATAGCACAACCTTATGAGGTTGGCAGTCATTAACCCCTTTGTATAAATGAAGGCAATGAGACTTAAAGACGATAAGTTGTACAATGTCACACACTGGCTAGTACATCTAATGTTCTCTTTTCATCTGCCTCATTTTAATCAGATCTCCAAACCACCTCATTTTAATCAGAATACTCATTAGTTACTAGAATACCTGGAGAACATGAGATTTTTACCCTTATCACCAATTCAAGCCCCTGGTTCTTGTTTGCCCTTATCTTATTCTTTCTCTTGCTGTTTTGCAGTGGCAGAATGTCAGATATCAAAAAAGCACTGCCACGGGAGACACATCGTCATAAAAGCTAAAGTTTGAAATTGGTCACGAAATGACCAGCATATGTCAACAACTCTGAAAATGCCTTATTCCCAAATCACACTAGCTAGACACTTTACTTCAGTGCTTGAAATATAGCCAGGTTCTCGGGGGGAAATCAGGCAAATACAACTTGCACTCATTTCCAGTTCCCAACTCTGGCTAAGCTTCATTTTATTGCAAATCATCACATTTACTAGCTCTGCGACCTTGGGCAAGTTTGCTTTGCCTCACTGTGTCTCGGTTTTCTCATCAATAAATGGGAATGTTGATAGTCCCTACCTCAAGTGGCTACTGATTAGATGTGGTAACATGTAATCAGTAGTGACTCTCAATGAAGGTCAGCTAGTCTTGTTTTCGACATATAAGAGCCCCGGCATTAAGCCTCTCCTGCTGCTTACTGTGAAAGGATGCCAACACCTGGATGGAAACACTGCAGAAGACAGACCCATTAGATAACCGTGAAAGGAGACCTGGACCATAGACAAAGGATTCTCCAGAAACTGCAAGGAGACACAACACAGAGTACTGCACCTTAGCTATATTAAAGGCTACTGCTGCTGTGTTTAAAAAAAATCCTTCTGGTGAGGCCATATGAAGTACCCACCATCAACGCCTCCTTCCCCGATGGCTGCATATGCATAGTCCGGGCTTCTTGGCAGTGAGGCACACACCATGAGTCCCACTGGGAGGTCAATGACGAAAAGATTATTCCCCCCCCAGTGTCGTCCCTGCCCCACCACAGTTCCACTTTTCATTTGCTACTTTATATGCTTAAAACATCTGGAAGTAAATCATCATCGAAGGGATTATAAATGTGTGTGGTAATTATTGGTATTGCCCATACTACTGGGAGCAGTGTGCTTCTGTTCTTTTCCAGTTCAGTGAAAAGGGTTTATAAATGTTGAAAACATTAGACTCCCCCAGTCCACTCTTCTATACAGATACCTATTCTTCAAGATGCTTCTGGAGAGCTCACTCTACCTTCTGGAAAGAAGAGAAGGAAAACTAATATTTATCATCATTATCATCATCATGATGATTATTCTTGGCTGCTATCTGTTATGTGTTAGGTATTTTACATCAACTATCTCCATTTTATGGGTACAAAACCCAAACCTCAGAAAAATCAGATTATTTTCCCTAAGTGACAAAGAGTCAGGATTCCTAGTGCAGTAGGCAGCCTCCAAGATGGCCCCAGGAATCCCTGCCTCCTGGTATTTAAAGCCCTTGTGCAATCCCTTCTTTTTGAGTGTCAGCTGAATTTAGTGACCTGCTTCTAGCAATAAAATAGAATGCGGCAGAAGTGATGGGATCCCATTTCCAAAATTAGGTTACAAAAATACTGTGGCTTCCATCATGGGTATCCTGTCTCACCGGCTCCCCCAGAGGGAAGCCAGTTGCTACTTTGTGAGCTGCATTATGAAACTGAGGTTTTTGGTTCACAGAAAGCAAGGACCTAAGCCATGAGACTGAGCTTGGAAGCAGATCCCCCCAAGTTGAGTCTTGAGATTAATGCAGCCACAGCTGACCCCTTGATTACAGCTCTGCAAGAAACACTGATCCAGAGGCACCCAGCACAGACACTTACAGATTTCTAAACCACATGAGATAAAACATGTTTGGTCTGTAAACTAAGGTTCTACACAGAAAATTTTTACAAGGAAATATTGAACTAATAGACTGAGTTTGGTTGACTTCATAGCTTGGGCACTGGGTTTCTTCAGTATACTACATGGACCTTGGGACACCCCACTTCATGATGATGCAAGTCAGTGTTCTGGGGACCCCAACCCAAGTTTGTTCTTCTGACCTTGTGCCAAGGATGGCCTGCAATGGAGCTTGAGGCAACAAAGCTGAGGGCTGGGAAGGGAAAAGATGAGAGCAAAAGGGAGTTTGGAGATTCCAAGAGATGACTTTTGCACTCTCTACAATCTCTGGCCTCTAAGGAGGAGGATTCCAGGTACACACAGGTCAAGAGCTGAAAACCAATGAATCCAGTAAGTATTATAGCAGCCCTTTGGGGCTGGATTGCAGCCAAGGTATCACATACGGTTGTGCACTTTGGGTATTGCACAAAGTTTCTAGACTGTAAGAGGTGTGAATGTTCTGAAATAGGCTACATCCACCCAGAGGGGTGGCCTTCTAGTTCACACATGGCCTTGCGGTGGCTGTGATTGTTGTCTTAATAGCAGCAGGTAGACTAGGACAGCCTTGTGAAGCCTAGGAATAGCCCCAGTTATGGTAGCACCAGGTATGTGCACTATGTCACTCAGGTGGGTTTCTCTTTTGTTTTTCATTTGCACTCCCTTGTCGGTTGGTGAAATTTTTTGAAAAGCCCAGTCAATCTCAAAGATGCTAATGATGCTAACCAGAGCCAAGGCAGAGGTAACCTTCTGAAACTTTTTGGTGTTTTAAAATCATTAGTTGGTCCAGAACATAAAAAGGTGAACGGTGTGCCATACCTGTTGGGTTGCCGGAGGATGGGAATCAATGGGAGAGATCGGAAAAAGAACATGACCAGCAGAAAGGTGGATTCAGAGCCACCTGCATAACCTCTTATTCCTCCAGTGCCACAGAGCAGCCTGGGCGCAGGGGAAAAGTGTGAGGCTGGTTCTGTGGTCAGATGGCTTGGGGTTCAGGGCAAGTCTAGTTGGGCTGTATGTTTAGGCTGTGGGAAGTGAGGTAGGCAGGCCAATTGCAAGGCCTAAGGACATATAGGGGCAGTGACCAGACACAGTTAGGACCGAGAAGTTTGATTGTCCAGACACCTTCTAGATATTCTCCTCAGGCATCTCATCCTAAGCCCTGGATACACATTCAAGCCCCACTTCAAGCCTGAGCCTTTGGGGGAGGTCCCTCATACGATGGGCCCCACCAGCCACTTGGAACCAGGGAGTCTCCATTTCATTGCCCCAGTGTGGCACATTGGATGCGTTACATTATCTGACCTAGCTTGCTTGCCAAACTACATGACCAAGCATCCCAGTCGTCCTTAGGCCTTAGCACCTTACTCATACATTGGCTTCCACCAGGACAATCTCCTCCCATCACCCCCTTTTCCTTCCCCACAGTTATTATCTTTTGGTGAACTCCTATGCATCCTTCAAAACCCCAGGAAGTCTTTCTTCCTGGAAGATCTGGTGACCTGCCCCCACCCCAGTACCCCAGGTTGGATCAGAGGAGCCACCTGTGTCCTTCTATAAAGTATTTACTCTCATCTAACATGCATCCCACTGTATCATAATTATCAATAGTTACGTCTTTCTTCCCCACTAACTGAGACTGTCTGGATTTCCAGTGCACACTGTAGGTTAGTCAAAGTATTTTAGAAATCAGTCAATACATGGGAGAGAATCAGTGGCAAAGGATTCCCTTTAAGAGGACTGAAGGCTTTGCCCTGAGATATGGCTACCCAAGGAAGCACGATGCCCTGGCCCTCTTGGTGACTTGGCACACAGTTCACTGAGGGGTGGGATAAAGTGACTTGTGAGGACCGGCCTGAACACCTAGTTACTGCAAACACAGAGGGCCAGCCACTGGAATCAAATCAGCATGCACATGGGCTTTATGAGTTGAATTCTACCCCTTTCACCATGCCTGCACCTTTAAAGAAACCCACCCTGGTCCCATGTGGCCGATTCCAATCCAGTTCCATCAATGAGCCAGAATGTCCCCAAGTTCAACATAAAGAAAGGAAAACCAGGCTGTGTTTCAAATGGTTTTGGTTTAGTGAAATTGGACAGCAAATCATGCCTAGCACCTCTTCTTTTAACTTCTAAACCCTTGTGAACTCTATGTGAATCAGAAACATATGGGTTGCATTCCTCTGATTCGATTCATCAGAATATTGTTCTGTAAGGATTACGTGAATTCCAGGAAGGCCTTGAAAAATAGCATTCTTTCATCTCATGCCCCAAAATCTTCCAATAGGGTGATCCCACAACACAAGATGTTGTGGTTTGACTTAGAACCTCTCCAGGAGCAGCTCACCATCCACTCGGCTCCTACAGAGGACCCTGGCCCGAAGTTACTGACTTTCCAAATTGATAGTGCATTTGCATTAGATCCATATTCCTATGATTTGGGGATGAGAAAAGTAACTTTTGGGAAAGCCCCTTTCCAACATTTTTGCCTGACAAAACACTACTCATCCTCTAGTGAGTCAAATCTTTTTTCTGTCCCCCCAACATTCGAGAAAGCCTCTTTTTAAATTCAAGTCACCCACATCCCTGTCCTTTAAATAGTCATCACTTACACCAAGGCAGTAAATGGATTCCAGCTCATGAATTAAATTCAAATGATTGGGAGTCAGAGCCTGAGTCCTGTGTTGAGAAGCATTCTAGAGCCAAGACAAGGATACCTTGTATTAATATGAATTAGAAGTTTCAAGATTGACTTTGGCTGTTTGCTTTAGGCACAGGTGAAGGGAATGATCCATGCACACTCTATATTTACGGTTCTTGGTTTGTGCTAAGTCACCATGAGGGCCAGGGTGTTGTGCTTCCTTGGGTAGCCACATCTCAGGGCAAAAGACTATTGAAATATGTGTGGGGATGTTTCATCTATAGCAAATCATCACAGAGTTTATGCTTTTGAATTCTCATGCTGGGGGGAGAAGGAAAAGAAAAAAATAAAATAAAAATAGATCCTGTACCTCTCTTTTTGTGACGCCACTACCTGATGCTTTTTATGCAGGTTTGCCCTTGGTAGCAACTCCACTCTCTCCTGTATGTGCTGTTTCTAATCTTCTATCAGTTAGAAAATCATGTAATCAAGCCCTTTGGAAAGAGTCAATATGATTCCAGGTCAGGGCTCACGGGCTATAGTATAGGTGAAATGTAAGAGCTTTGCCTTGTGAATTTTTTGTTTCTATTTTGCAGGCTCTAGTCTTCATGTTTAAAGTCCTAGTTTCTCAGGTGTCTCCTAGACAAGTGGAAGCTCTCACTAAGAAGTGGCCCTGAGAGACTGATTATACAGGTGATGGGCCATGTAGAATATTTGCAGTGTTTTGGATTGTTTTATATGAAGGCATATGCAGTATAAAACACCACCACAAATTATGAAAGCCCCAGATGAGTTACACTGAGGGGCAAACCCTGAAAGTCATCATCATGTTATCCCAATTTTACAGAAGAAACCACTGAAGCTCAGGGAGCTGCAGTGGCCTGCTTAGGATCACACCACGACGTCAGTGACAGAGCTGAGCTTCCAGTCCACTTGGGTCCAGGAGGAATACCACACAAATGTGGGGGGGGGACACACCTTTATCATTCTCTGCTGCTGCAGCCACAGTCAGCATGTGCTTTCTTCTCTTCTCCCAAATTGGTAGACCAAAGAAACCAGAAATGGAGAGCTGCAGAGATGACACCTAACAGGCAGTAGGCCCACGGTATCATACCTCGATGCCAGTCTGTTGAGTAGATTAAATGCCTTATGGCTCGGATGGCACTCTGGTTACTTAGGAGATAAGCTAATCCCTAGACAATAAGATTCTGTCATTTACCTGAAGAGCCTTCAGGCTGTATGACAACTTATATTTATGTATTTTGTTTTCAACTCTGCATCTTTATTCTTTGAGGTTCATAATAGGAATAATTTTATTACAGTAAATCCTCTTACATTTGGACTAGGGGAATGTGGGGGGTGGGGGTACAAGGGGGCAGTTTGAATTGTGAGAAACCTAAACCAATTCAAGAGATGACATGTTTTTTAAATTTATAATTTATCTGCTAGCAAAAACAAAAAGAACAAAAAGCTCCAAAGCAGCTGGGCGTCAAAGCAGTTCAAATAGATTTTGCAAAAAGCAGCGCTGAGAAGCCATTGAGAAAGAAAAACAATATAATTGCCATAAGGTTTTAAGAAGCACTATCTGTGTTGTATTAAAGTTTACTCTGCAATTTGTACTCCCTGATAACAAAAAATTTCCAGATAGGACTCCAGTTGGATCTACCTTAATTGAAATCAGAAATCCCCATCTGATCACAAACAATTTAGGTGCGGAAATTTCTCAAAGCCATTTTGCTCTAGTAAAAACGAAGGCTCCTACTGTCTTGTTGCTGTAAATCACCGGCTTTGGAAACACTCTCTTTAGTCTAGCCCAGCCCAGGGAAAATATTCACAAATTCTACTATTACGAATCTAAAGGAATGAGGTTTCAGTTACAAAAGTGGGTTGTTTTTCTGTACTTAACATAAGGAAACCCAATTCTTTGTGGGAAAGGCTTGAATGTCTCTACGGAAGTTCTTGCCTAGGCTGATAATTTTTTTTTTTTTTTTTTTTTTTTTAGCATTCTCTCTCCTTATAGAGCAGATGTTTTTTTCTCTAAGGAGTGGTTGAAAGAAAGTTGTTATTCGTAAGCAATTATGTGGGTGCTTAAATAATATGTTGTGGCCACACTATAAAGTCAGTGATGCCTTATTCATTAATTCCACAAGTCTTTATGGAGTGCCTACTCTGAGCCAGGTGCAGGGCTGGCTACGTGGTTAACCAGGTGGTGCCCATCTGTCCTCTTGGCATTTAAATCTGACTCAACAACAAGCAGATGTCACACAAATTAATATATAGTGATTAACTGTAACGAAAGCTACCAAGAGAAGCCCTGGATGCTTGGAGAACATAATGGGGAGACTTAATTATAATAAGGGTGTCGGGACAGGCTACAGAAGAAGAATGGAAATAAGGCGGCAGGGACAACAGCAGGAGAATAAAGTATCCTTTAATATCTTAACTGTGAAGATTCCTTCTTCCATTCTTCTATTAGAGTCCACCAAGAGAGGGTCATAGCAGACGCATGGCAGATGCTTGTGATTAAAAGTTGAACAAAGCACATCATCTATCAAGAGAAAGGAAGCACAGGGTACGGGATTCTGGAATCAGGTGCCAGGCTCCACATCCTGGCTCTGCCACTTGCCAACAGGACGGTTTGAGCAAGTGGCTTCACCTCTCTGTGCTTTATTTCTTCATTTTTAAAGCATGATATTAACTGCACGCATCTTCTAGAATTAAAGGGCCTTAACACTCTAGTAAGCATTTTGTGTTTTTTCATTCATTATGAAAGAAAAACACAAAATGCTTACTAGAGTGGTCCCTGGTACATGAGAAGGGCTCTGTGATTGCAAATGACTGAAGAGTGATGGGAATCCAAAGAAGGGAACTATGGATTTTGCTGGTAAATCCATAGGTTGATACACTAAGACAAGAGTAATGTGCTCTGTAATAGAAACAAACACAGAGGTTTTGTGGGAGCACAGAGATGTAATCTCTAATTTGGAATGGGTAACATGCTTTTTAAATTCTCTATTAACATTAATTAAATATTAATAGGGAAATTTAACATTTCCCTATTAAAAATAGGAAAATATTCCCTCGTTGCAGAAAGAGCAGTTGCAAAACGAACTCAGGCTTGGATCTTTCAACTCTTGAATAAAGTTTCAGAGCAAAGTTTGAGAGCTTTCATAAAGTTTACCAAAGGAGAAAAATAAACTAAGGATTATTTTAATCCTTACTTGGATATTATAATCCTTACTTGGTTTCACATTTTTCCCTCTGAATGATTATATGTAGAATTCACTCTAGGTAAAGTGTTTCTAATGTTGCCTAGGAGAAAAAAAAATGGTTCCCAATTTTTGTTGCCATGTAAAATAATTTAAAGGTTAAAAAGCTAATTGTGCTAACAATTGGGTCTATAGAAATTTGGCATGGGCACGACTTGGCTTCAGAGAGCACTACGAAGCAAAACTCAAAAGACAGGTAAAACATTTAAATACAAAACCGGCAAAAACAGATCTTTTAGTGAGAAAAGAATAGTAATTTTGATGAAAGAAAACAGAGGAATCTAAAACCGAGGAATTATTATTATTATTTATTATTATTATTTTTGAGACAGAGTTTTGCTCTTGTTGCCCAGGCTGGAGTGCAATGGTGCAATCTCAGCTCGCTGCAACCTTCATCTACCAGGTTCAACAATTCTATTGCCTCAGCCTCCCAAGTAGCTGGAGGATTCAAGGCATGCGCCACCACACCTGGCTAATTTTGTTTTTTCAGTAGAGATGGTGTTTCATTATGCTGGTCAGGCTGGTCTTGAACTCCTGACCTCAGATGATCCACCCACCTCGGCCTCCCAAAGTGCTGGGATTACAGGCATGAGCCACTGTGCCCAGCCTTATTTTTTAATTATTGAAATATAGCTCCTGTTTTGCATTAAATTCATTCTTTCAGTAAATGTATAACCAGCAACCTAGCACTGCCTTTAGGGCAGGACACCCAGACGCAATGGGCAGATGTGCTCTGCCTTCAAAGGACTCAACCTGTGCACAACACTGCAGAAGATAAAGATGACAAACAGCATATGCAGTCCGTCTGTTTCCAAACAACTTTACAGTATCGTCACACCATTGAAGTTAGCTAATTCCCAAATTTTTATCCATCCGTCTATCCTTTCGTTATTTGTTAAACATCTACTCTGCCACTTTATACATTTGTGAAGCACACTAGATTTCTTTTTTGTAATAGTTATGCCCGTTGGAATGTATTACCCAATTATCTATTTAGTGTCTTATAAAGCTTTTATTCTACAAGGGATAAGAGGACAAGTGTTCTACCTTGTGGGTGTGCAAAAAAGATATATTTAACATTTACAGAATGAACAAATAGATGAACTAATAGTTTTTTGCTGAAGGAGGTGGGTGATAGGGGAACTGTAATATAGGCTAGTCAGTGCAATAATGGAAATTCCTTAGATGGTTAGTGGATTATAGATAGTTAACTGAAATATGAAGGACCTCCTATGTTGCTGGGCTGTTAGAGAGGCTTCAGGAACAATCCCCACTTTTTGGGAGGAGGAATATGTCACCAGGACAATATTAAGGATGAATGCTCAGTCTTCCTTCTTCCTCATTATTTCTCAAAAGAACAGTAACAGCAAGCATTTTGTGACCATTTACAACCTGCTAGACACTATTAAAACTACTTGTTATATGTTAAGTAATATAATCCTCACAGCAAAATCTACAAAGTGGGCATTTTTTTTTAATCTCCAATCTCCATATAAGGAAACTTACTTATAAAGAGGTGAAGTGACTTGGCTCAGGTTTCACAGCTGGTAATTGACAGATACAGGATCAAACTCCAATAGTCTTGCTCTACCTTTTCCTCTGGAAAGAGTAGATTCTGTGCTATAAGGCTGTCAATGAACTGAGCATTTGATATCTTAGATCTAACATAATATTTCTATTTGAAACTGGTCCTTATTAGGAAATATTGTCATTTTTAGTTCAAATTCAACAACAATTTCAAGACAATTTTGTTTTCATTAAATTGAGTCAAATTTCACTTCAGGCTTGGAGTCCTTGTCCTCATGATGATTACACATTTAAGACAAAGAGGACACCAGTTCCAAATGATGGCAGGAAGTTGAAAACTATAAGGAAGGAAAGAACAAAGCTAAGGAGATGGACATAGATGGAAGCGGGAAGCATTTTGGATTTGACTAGGGGAGTTTGGCGCTAGAAGAGAAGGAGAGGATATCTTTGTGATGTGTGGACAATATTTGAAGAGAAAGAAATGAAAAGGCCATTTTAGGAGAAGCTGACTTTATTTCAGGAGATGGGAGGTAGGAAACTGGTATTTCACATAAAGGTGCTTACCTTTTAGTATCTAAGAAAGGAACAGGAAATGAGCCTTTGTGGAAAACACAGGCATGTTCAATGAGAAAGAAAGCAAAGGGGAAGTTTCTAGTGTGAGAGCTCAAGGACATGGTAACGCTGTTAGTCTGTTTTGCATTGCTATGAAGGGGAGACTGGAGAGGTTTAATTGGCTCATGGTTCTGCAGGATGTACAGGAAGCGTGGCATGGGTATGTATCTTCTCTGCTTCTAGCGAGGGCCTTAGGGGGCTTTTACTTATGGCAGAAGGCGAAGCGGGAACAGGTGTATCACATGGCAAGAGAAGAGGTGCAGGAAGAGAGGTGGGAGGTCCCAGATTCTGTTTAACAACCGGATCTCCTGTGAACTCAGAGCAAGAACTCACTCATTACCACAGGAATGGCACTAAGCTATCCATGAGGGATCCGCCCCCCATGATCCAGTCACCTCCCACAAGGCCCCACATCCCACACTGGAGGTCAAATTTTAACTTGAGCTTTGGGAGGGGACACATATACAAACTATGTCAGTAATTGTGTCCGGAAATCAAGTACTTGAGGAGCACAAAGGACACACAGAGTCACATTGAAAACAAGGCAGAGAGCTAGGACCAGGGGCCAGGGCGCCTGCCTTAATATGAAAGAACATTAACAAAGGAAAGAAAATAGTAGCAAGAAACAATTATTAAAAGTAACTAAAGTGAGAGAGGGCATGACTTAGTATAAAGAAAATTAAGTATCCACAGGTATGTAGAATAATTGCCTGTCAATTAAAAATAAAAGGGAAAAAATTAAGAACTGGTATAGCCAAAACCAGAAATAGACAATTCTGAAGTGGAATGGAGAGTCACAACCCAGCATGACTTCAAAACTTGGTCTCATCTCCCAGAAACCAAATTGCCTCAGAAAGCAAAGTGTTTGGAGGGGAATTCATAGCAGTCCTAGATAATATGGGAGAAAGGAATGAGGTCATGCCTACATTATTGAGCCAACTAGTAAGTCTAAGCCTTCTAGAATAATTAATATGGCAACGAACTATGTAGTAACTATGAGAATATACAACAGGAAAAGGAAATGTTAAGAAAAGGAGATAGCATAGCAGGTAAAACACAAAAACCCATTCCTAAAGAAAAACCAAAGTGAAAAAACAGGAAATACCCATAAACACTTCATGATACAGAACTTGATAACATGAATCTAGTAAAATTCGAGCCCAGAGATAAGATGAGCAAATACCAGAAAGAGATAAATTGAAAATAAAAAGAAAGAAAATCTCACACAAAAAAAGCATGGAGGAACAAGATAATATTATCACTCAACTAATAATAATTCACTGGGCTTCCTTTCCAGTGGACCCCGGCTTCAGGATCCTGTTCCTCCTCAATGCCAAAGGCTCTCCTCCAGGTGGCCATGATCACTCACTTGGAGGTGGCTCGTGCAAGAAAGTCCATGTACCTTTTTTTTAAGGATATGTTTAATTATTGCCCCCTCTTAGACTATGAGCTTCTGGAAAGCAGACATTCTTCTGCCTACTTGATGGATGCTCACGGGTAAGTGCCACCCTCAGTAAAGAATAGACATTGGGCAAACAGTTAATTCACATCAAGATCAACATAGTGTTTCATTCAGGCTAAATCTGAATAAAAAAAGAAACTTGTAGAGGGGTGGCAGGAAGATTTTCTTTTTAAATTTTTTTCTTTTTAGGGAATGAGAATGTTCTCCTTCCTGAATAGCAGGTTTCATTAAGCACCTGAACCTCCGCTTATGGTGCCTGGCAGAGCTACCTCTAAGGAACACCTTTCGCGTCATAGACTTGTATGTATATTTATTACAACAATTTCCCGGTAGATGGCAGTAAGCTGTCTTGGTCTACACAATCAGTTTATTATAACGATTCTCTAACATATGGAGATAAAAGTATCTTGGTGGGTGGCGGGGGCACTTTTTCCTAATTCCCTTGGAGGCTCCATATGTGCTAACTGCAGCACCCAGAGCGTGACATACCTATGTTCAGATCCTAATGCCACACTCGGTTACTAGCTGTATGGTCTTCAAAAAGTAACATAACTGCTCTAAGTTTCATATTTTTAGATTCTTTATCCACATCAAAGGATTGATAATAGTTCTTTTCTCATAGAGAGGTATCAAGAAGTCATCAAGACAATGCAAGTAACACATTTAGCATGGCTAATTGGCACAAATTAAGGCTTCAATGTTCTTTGCTATCATTATCATTATTATTTATTATTGTTAAATGGCGCTAAAACTCTGATCCCTTTGCATTTTACAAACCAAGAAGGCAAATTATTCTCAAAATAAATAGAGTATGCAGATCATGCCTAAAAATATAGTAATTATTTCAAGCTAATAAAATACATTTTATATTTTAAGCACTTCAAAATATTTTGTCTATTCCAAGTATTTGCCACAGAAACATCTTAAAACAATCTCTTCATTTTGGTCTTTGGCAGAGAGTGATTAATGATGTTTAATTAAAAAAAAACTCTGCCCAGTAATTAAATGCTTCTTACAAATAGTGTGTCGTGAATAAACTTAGTGTATTATAATGAATCATTTTATTCGCTGGCTTTTTCTCACAGTCTTGAGATGCAATCTGAGAATTAATTTTTTGTGTGTGCAATGGCAAATATAGCACCTAACCATGCTTCTTCACTGTTTCTTGGTCTCTTCTAAACAACAAACAACCCTTCCCAGTGCTGCTTCTTGAGTAATTGTTTTTTGTCAATGTTTTGTCAACTTGTCAATTGCTCACACACAGTTTACGACACTCTCACAGCACAGCTGTCTATGGTCTGACAGAGAAACCCATCCATTTGGAATGCCATTAAGTATGGCAGTCCCGTTTGAAGAAACCCTGTTTATACCTTGGAAGAGTAGGTGAGCGCATGTGAGATTTATTGCTGCCACTTTGGTAAATTCTGGTTTTGACAGAATTTTTTTGAATACAGAATGCCAACCAGTGTGGAGACACAAATGATGGGACTCGCACTTCAATATTTTATTCCAAGCTCCAGATGTTTTTAAAAAAGGGCTGATCTAATGCCATTAGTTCCTAAATCCAATAAGGTGTGCATTTTTTTCATGACCAACTTAATCATTAGGTATTGCACATGCACCATTTTTTTTTTTTTTTTTTTTTTTTTTTTTGAGGCAGAGTCTCCCTCTACGGGCCAGGCAGGAGTGCAGTGGCATGATCTTGGCTCACTGCAACCTCTGCATCTTGGGCTCAAGGGATATTCCTGCCTCAGCCTCCCGAGTAGCTGGGATTACAGGCATGCGCCACCACACTGGGCTTATTTTTGTATTTTTAGTAGAGATGGGGTTTCACCACATTGGCCAGGCTAGTCTCAAGCTCTTGATCTCAAGTGATCCACCCACCTCAGCCTCCCAAAGTGCTGGGATTATAGGCGTGAACGACCACACTCGGCCATGAACCAATTTGTCTTATACTTTCGGATAAGGTTTCTCTTTCATAATTGCATATTTTAGCTTCCATTATCCTCTTCTATTAAACTAGTTCTTTTCTGATCATCTTCTATATCAGATATTCAGGCCAATTAGCCTTTCAGGCACCCTTATTTTTTCCCTCTTCCACTCTCATCATCACCCTTTTACCATTCTACGTATCTTTAGGTAATCTCACTTGCTCTTAGTGGCCCACCTGACATATAGACATAAGCATAAACACTTAATTTGGAAAAGAAAAACTTCTTACTATTGTTGAAACAAAATAAAAACACCCCCACTCTCTACATTACCTATGTTTAATTTAGGCTTTGGCAAAAAGGGACACATACAACTAAGCCCACTGATAGCTATGACACTTTTTAGGCAAAAGACCAACTCCCAAGGATTCTGACTCCACTAATTCAGAAGCTTAAGCTAATCCACACAGTGGCTGAGGTTTCCTTTTATAATAGCTGTAGTAATTTTTAAAAAGGATCAGTTAGGTAGATTCAAATATAAGCAAGAATGACAGAGGAATGTTTTACCTACTTACAAAGAAAACCCAAAAGAAAGAAGCAACAGGAGGTAACTTCAGGATAAGACAGGTAGATTCAGAGTCAACAGAAGCAGGGATTTTTTTTTTTTTTTTTTTTGACATATCCAGGTTGTGGCTGATCACATGAGCTTTGGGTCAGAGTTTAAATTTTAGACCTGCCACTTGGTAGCTGTGACTTTACCTTCATCTTTCTAAGTTTCAGTGTTTTGTTTGTATAATGGAATGATAACAGCATCTACTGCAAGAGCTGTCTTGAAAATTAGTAGCATGTAAGTAATTAGTCTGAGAACCATTTGAGGTGGCCACCAGACATCTGAGTGGTCTCAGAAAGTGGAGAGCACCCACTCTGGGGTTGGAATCTCTTTAGCACTTTGCATTGATTCTTTAGATAGAATGAGACATCCTTTAAAGCTCTTTCTACTCCCAAATTTTGTTATTCTATGAAGTAACCAAGCATTTGAGGACCCTTTAAGCACTGAGATGAAATGTGTAAAATCAATAGACTATCTACAAACTCCTTCACCCTTTCATTAAAGCACATCTCCAAAGAATGGCTTCTAAGTTACCACAACTTTCTCACAGTTTAGTTTTTTTTAAATATGCTACAGTTTGGAAATCTCTCTTTCCTCTTTCTCTTTTGTCTATTTCTCTGCTTATCCTCTTTATCTAGAACAACTCAGTTTCAGAATACTGTAAATTCTATATTAACTGTGGACTATTAGATCCTTCTTCCTAACTCTTTACTCCACTCTTTTAATAGGATTATATAAACACTTTGCCATGTGACATTGCAAACATTTTCAGAAAAACAGGTACAGCAAACTTTCCCATGCGTTCGACTTTGAGCTTAGCTATGTGACTTGGTTTGGCCAAAGGAATGTCACTGGTTCAACATGGCCTCTTGCACATCTGCCATAATAAGAATATGGCCTGGGGGAACCACTGACCCCTGAATGAATCTGACCTGCAGCCTGGAGTCAACTCTACCAATCCTAGCAGGGCTCAGCAGAGTTACAGTTGACTTGCAGATTTAAGAGGAAGAAATACATACTTATCCTTGTAGGTACAGAGATTTGGTGCTTTTTATGCAGTATTATCACAACAAAAGCTTACCCCTTTCCAGGACCATCAAAAAGGCGCTCTGATTTGTTCCTCTGGTTGTCCTCCACAAAGTTCACGTAGTTACAAAAAATAGTCAATACATCAGATATTAATAGAAAAGGGGAAAAGCATGGAACCACTTTGGAAAACAGTCTGATAGTCCCTCAAAATGTTGAGCATACACTTACCGTATAATCCAGCAATACTGCTACTAGCAATATCACCACACAAGAGAAATACAAACATATATCCATGTAAAAACTGGTACATGAGTGGGCACAGCAGCATTATTCATATAGCCAGAAAATGGCCACAACCCATATATTCATCAATTGAGGAACAGTTAAACGAAACATGTCACATCCATATAAAGGACTATTTGGTCCCAAAAAGGAAGGAAGTACTGAAATATACTACAACCTGGAAGAAACCTGAAGACGTTATGATCAGTGAAAGAAGCCAGTCACAAAATATCACAGGCAGGCTGATTCTATTTATATGAAATGTCCAGAATAGGCAAATTTATACAGGCAAAAAGTAGATTAGTGGGTTCCAGGAGCTTGGGGAAGAGAGTAAGGAAAGTGACTTCTAATGAGTATGAAGTTTCTTTTCAGAGCGATGAAAATGTTTTAAAATTGATTATGATGATAGTTGTACAGCTCAACAAATACAGCAAAAACTATTGAACTGTATACTTTCAAATAGGTGAATTGTATAGCACATGAATTATGTCTCAAAGCTGACATAGAAGAAAAATGAAAAATTATTTGTGAATAGTATGCATAATAAGAGTATATAATAATAATCTGCAGCCCCTAGTGAATGATCACTTTTGCAAGGCGTTGAGTACCAAGCTCCATGCGGTGATGCCTCTGGCAACTGCATTTGATCTGACCCTACTTTTCTCCTCCTGAGGTCCTCAGGATGAAGTCCAGGCTTCTGAGAAAGGCAATGATGTTTCCCCTCAATATTGCCCTGTGCTTCAGCTCAGCAACATGAGTCATTTTATTCCCACTGACTCCATGTCCTTGCCATGACACTCCCTTTTTCTGAAACCATGTAGGTGAATTCCTATTCAAACACCAATATTTATGCTATGAGGTTCTCTCTGTGAGATCTTGCCTGACTCTCAGGTCCTCCTTGAAAGAGAAAAAATGAATTTCCCCAGTTTTTAGTGCATTTACAACCAAAGTTAGTACACCTTACAGGCTTATTCAGCTTTCTCCTATACTAATCTACACTCTGAACATAGTTTTATTGTTTTCTTTCTCACAATGCACCTCTAATTCTTATTCACTATCTGTTTTCCCTAGTAGAAGATTCCTTGAGACAAGTAACTTTTCTTGTATCCCAAACATATCACGTAGCATCATAGCACATAGTAGGTATTCAATAGCAGGTAAATGAAGCAGCTGATCTCAATTGTTCTCCACAGCTACCTTAAATGGCAGATGTTCTCTTCTCATTTTGTGCACAAGGAAGTTGAGCCTTGGAGAGGGTTAGGTAGCATGCTGGGCTCCCCTAGGTAGTAATTGTTAAAACTACAACTTGAGCTCAGAGCTCCAAGCTTCAATTCCTGCTCCTTTGCACTCCATCATCGTAAGGGAAGACAGTGTCAACCAGATCTGATAAGAAACACCATAGTACATGAAAGTGTTTTCTGCCCATTTCTGCCACAGACTTTCTGGGGAAAGAACATAGTCTAAGGTGTGTGCCCTTGGTCAAGCAGGCATTGTATATTCATTTTCATCCCTACCTGTCTCATTTTCTCAGCTCTCCAGCTTGACGAACCTCTTGCCAACAGGCACCAGGCAATAACTCTATAACACATCATGTGGTCGTTCCTCACATTGATTAATTTCTGCAGGTCAAGTGAGAAAAATACTCTAGAGTTTAGTAAACACCATTCTTTTCATCTTGACAGTAGAGCTTATAAGCTGATCTGCAGAGTCTTGGGAACTAAGTAGATATACAACACAAGCCCAATATTTTAATGCAAAAAGGCTCTATTATATATAATTGCTCCTCTCAACTTTTTTTTTGCTTCCTTAAAATTTTTCTATTTTTTTTTTTTAACTGAAAACTCCAAGTCGCTCTAGTTTTTTTGAACCCAGTCACGGCTGGAGCAATTTCATTTATATTTATAGCTAAATTCCAACTGCATATACTCCACACATGATTAATTCACAGATGAAGGGCTCTGAAATTTGAGTGTTCTAAGTAAGTACAAAGCAGGGCAGAGTTTAAAAACGGAAGCTGAAGCCAATAATTTGATTTTTTTTTTTAAAGTCAGAAATCATAGACAATCACTGGTTTAAAAATTTATGATCCCTTAGAAAATGATTTTCTCATGTAGTAAAGAAAAATATTAATTTTATGTTAACTAGACAGTGGCAAGAATTCATGCATCAGCTTAAAACTTCACTTCTTTATATCTGCTCTTGGTATAACCCTAGCAGGAATGTTACTCTGAATTCTTTTCTGTCAAGAGGTAACTATAATATTTGGCTTTCAGGGTAAGCTGAAGTAAGTGCAGGTCTTGCTACGTTTATACTAGGAATAAAATGCTTCCATTTCTTATGATGAACATATGTTTGCCCCAAATTTTCCCCGTAAAATGTATGACCAAATAATTGCTCTACTGTGTTGTAAACTTTTCACTTTCCATAAGTTTCTGAACATATAGGCATATTGGTGTACGAGACAGAGAGAGATAATTAAAATGGTTAACAGGTTTTCTTGCACAAAGCAGCATAGCCATAGCATACACACACACTCTACATTTGAGTAGATGAAGTTAGTACACTGATCGCTTTTCATTTTCTTTTTTGAGACAGAGTTTCGCTCTTGTTGCCTAGGCTGGAGTGCAATGGTGCGATCTCAGCTCACCGCAACCTCCACCTCCCAGGTTCAAGCAATTCTCCTGTCGCAGCCTCCCACGTAGCTGGAATTACAGGCATGTACCACCATGCCCAGCTAATTTTGTATTTTTAGTAGAGACGGGGTTTTCCTTGTTTGTCAGACTGGTCTCAAACTCCTCACCTCAGGTGATCTGCCCGTCTTGGCCTCCCAAAGTGCTGGGATTACAGGCATGACAGAGTGCATTATTTTACTCTTTCTTCATTACAAACGCATTAAGAAATACCACAAATCTTGGGAGCCACCACAGATCCAGACTGCTTAGATTCCAGCTCTACCACTCACTAGTAACTCACCTTAACCTCTGTGCCTCAGTTTCCTCATTTGTAAAATGGGGGATGCCAATAACTGTGCCTACTATATAAATCTGTTTAAAGGGCTTAGAACAGCCTGGCAAACAGAAAACACTGAATCAATTTGAACTTTTCTTATTAACCTATTACCAGAGCTTGGAAACTAGCACAAAACACTGAAAAGTAAACTGATGGTAAGGCCATGCTATTAAAGTTCCTCTGAAATCAGGGCTACTTGAAACAGGTTTTTTTTATTCTAAGTCTTGCTCTTGTCACCCAGGCTGGAGTGCAATGGCACAATCTCGGCTCACTACAACCTCTGCCTCCTGGGTTCAAGAGATTCTCCTGCCTCAGCCTCCCAAGTCGCTGGGACTACAGGTGTGCACCACCACACCCAGCTAATTTTCGTATTTTTAGTAGAGACGGGGTTTCACCATGTTGGCCAGGCTGGTCTCGAACTCCTAACCTCAGGTGATCCACCCACTTCAGCCTCCCAAAGTGCTGGGATTACAGGCGTGAGCCACCACTCCCAGCCCTCAAAATAGGTTTTTAAGGAAATCATAGAGCTGGTGGCTGGAACTGACTGAGAAAATATCTGCAAGTAATATTTATGTTTTCCTTCTATCCATCAATAACTGGTGGGTGGAGAGTGTCTCCCTTTGCTCCCAATTCTGCTTCCAAGGGTGACTCCTGGATCTTTCCGACATTGCTGTTTAACAGACGAGAAAACATTCTCCTTTTGAGTTAAAACTTTTCAAGCAAGGAGTGTTAGAAGAAGAATCTATGGAATCCACATGCCTAATTTCCAATCCTGGCACCACCACTTCCAAGCTGCGTGACCTTGAGCAAATTTTCTAACCTCTCTGTGTTGGGTTTCCCTATCTGTAAGATGGAGATAATGATAACACTTGTCTGACGGGACTGTGTGAAGGCACAGTGACTTATTACATGCCAAATACTTAGCATCGGGTCAGTAGCATAGTAATTGCCAATAGCGCATTTTCTGTTATTATTGTTATATACCATCTTGAGATCTTGTTGGTTTGCCTGGTGTAATTTTTTCATTCATCCAGTAAACATTTTTGAGAGTTGACTATGTGTTGGGGTCCTTGTGTGTTGGAGTTACAAAGAATATGAATTCAGGACAAATTTTATAACATATATAGTCTTATCAAAGATAATTTTGAATGCCTAGGCTTATAATAAAATTTAGAAGCTATAGATTTATACCCCAAATCATGGTATTTAGAATATGTGTACAGTCTTTTCTTGGGCCTCCCATGATTAGGTCTACCTATGACTCTGTCTTCTTCTTGGAAAAGGGAGAACAATTATTCCAATTCTTTTCTGTAGTCATTTATACAACTTAAAAACAACTATGTCCTGGAACTCTACTTATAACATTTAATAACTGTAAACACATTTGTGTTTATGTTTTCAATACCAAATCTGCAGTGTATAGCAACAGTTGGTAACTTCCTTGTAGCACTGGATTTCGACATGTCTCTGCAAGTGAACACATTGAGAGACACCCCCAAGACTACCAGAGCCACCTCAAATGAGGCTCCTGCTGCCATTTCAGTTCATATGTCAACTGCCATGAAGTAGCCCCATTCCCTTAAAAGGTGGGAGTCACTGAAGATTGTCATGTCAATAGTCACTCTCCTTTCTCCTAAGACAGATAACACTTCTCCCTCAAGTCAATGGTCTACTTCCCAAATCTAAATGTGAAAACCCTTCTAGAATCTCGATTTCTTTATCCCTAGTATCTATGGGTTATCATGTGAGGGGAAATTCGGTTTTTGGCAACTTTCCTCTCTCTTCACCCTATATTTCCCAAAGTGTCACATATTCCTTTTGTCAATGAAATTAAAACAAAATACAATTTTGCCTGGGGGACTTTGGGAGGATTTCTCTATCTGTATTATTATGCAATTTTGAGAATGATTATGTAATCTAGGTTTGAGGAGAACACATACTTTCTTTTTAACTCCCCACCTGGAATCACTTATTCCTTCACTCCTAGAGTCCATTATGTCCAAGACACCTGCCATACTGTGGTTGCAGGGGGTAAGAAGAGGTTAGTGTTAGAAGCAGCAGCATCAGAGATAAGCTTCAGCAGGGCTTTGTTGCAACTCCAAAGTCCAGGCTAAACAGATGCATATTTTAAGCATTATTATTTGGTTTTACTTAATTCATTAGTACCTGCAAATTAATTCAAATGACTTAGATTTTCCACAAATATTTTCATAAGTATTTTCATCTGCCCCTCCAGGAAACAAATGACAGTCAATGTTTCCCTTGCAAGTAAGTATCTGGAGAAGAGCTGCATCTACTTCTGGGTCAACACAGAAACAGTTAGACTGAGTTGCCTCATGCCCTCAGTTGATTTTCTTGGACCCTGGGGTGATTTTCATCCTTTTTTTAATGCCTAAGCTTATAAATAAAATTTGGAAGCTATAGACTTTTATCCAGAATCATGGTATTTAGAATAAGTGTGCAGTCTTTCCTTGAGTCTTCCTTGACTAGGTCTAACTATGACCCCGTCTTCTTCTTAGAAAAGGGATCAGCATATTCCCTCACAATAGACTTGGTCACTCAATCCTGATTAAAAAATCTGAGCAAAAGACATGCTTTTAATCAGGTAGGAAGTGGCATGCCATAGTAAAGCAGGTGTCATCAGAACATGTTACTACAGAGACCTCTTAGTTAGCTACTATGTCCCAAGAATCCTATAAAACCAGGACTTTCCTATCTTTTCTTTATTTAAGACAGGATTTCACTCTGCTGTACAGGCTGAGTGAAGTGGCACAATAACAGTGCACTGTAA
Organism: Ateles fusciceps; assembly: GCA_036589455.1. Classification (NCBI taxonomy): domain Eukaryota; kingdom Metazoa; phylum Chordata; class Mammalia; order Primates; family Atelidae; genus Ateles; species Ateles fusciceps. Next base: position 807,193 of record JAZHEH010000051.1, read on the forward strand.
CCTCAAACCCCTGGACTCAGGTGATTCTTTTTCCTCAAACTCCCAAGAAGCTGGGACTACAGACATGCGCCATCACACCTGGGTAATTTTTTATCTGTAGAGATGAGGTCTCTTTATGTTGCCCAGGCTGATCTTGAAATCCTGACCTCAAGTGATCCTCCCACCTTGCCCTCCCAAAGTGCTGTGTTTACAGGTGTGAGCCACCATGCCAACCTGTACTTTACTTTTTAAAGCAAAAAAGAGTTATTTATTTTGCATGTTAAGAATACATACGCAAAGCACATGAGACTAAAAAATCTTGACGAGACAAAATACAATATGCTCTTCAGCACTGAAAAGCTACTAAACAGCTTGGTTTATTTTGGGACTGAGAAGTGGAATGTAAAGTTTGAATCAAAGACAATGCTTAGTTGCTGAGTGAGAAGCCCTGGACAATTCTGAATTGATGTTCACCACGCTGACAGACATTTAACCCGCGCTGGTCGTAATGGACTTCTGCCACTCCATTTGTGGGGTAGGGGCAGGGCTGCCCTGCACAGAAACAGCTCTGGAAGGAGATGCTGAGATGCTGCCGTCATCCCAGCTAGACATCGGGTAACACTCTAGGGGCATCTCAAAAGCCATTTGTCTGTGAGCTTTGGAAAAGAAGAGACCCCTTTAATAAAGTCATCTCCAAAATACACCAGGTGTGAAGCCGCAAGCCTCAGTGACTTCCACTTTTTAAGAGAATGGGGCTACTTCATGGCAGTTGATTATATTCAGTCATTCATGCAGCTCCCCCCGAGGACAGGATTTTATTTTTAGAGAAGCCTCCATTTGCTGACTGTCGTGAAGGGAACACTCAGGAGGAGCTATTAGCAGTCACTTGTTTCAGTAAACACTGAATATAACATATGCCTCTCAAGTAATGTGTATCCAAACATACAATTTACAAATAATTAACATCATGTTAATTAGTCACATTAATTTATGCCACTTTGTGGAATTATTTCCTCAGAGTGTTTAGGAACGCTGCCAGGAGCTTGAGCCAAACAGTGTGAAAATGTGCTTGAAGTTAACTGTCATGAGTGGCTGTGAAACACAGCTTGAGCAAGTTGTTGCAGGGACCCTGCAGCTGATTCCAGCCACCGGGTCTTCCAGCTGCCCTGACTAGAAGGAACTAAGTCGCATCAGCTGCTGTCTCACCTTTGAAGACTTGCACCCTCTTTTTCATTTTTGGCTTCTGCTAATTGTTGCTGAGTGGCCATTCTCCCCACCGCCAGCACAACCAAGTATACACCGAGGTGGACAGCAGGTGAACCGGGATGTTTTACATGCGGCAATATTGTACTGACAATTGGGGTTTGGTGATTTAAAAACAACAATAGGCTGGGTGTGGTGGCTCACGCCTGTAATCTCAGCACTTTGAGAGGCTGAGGCAGGCAGATCACCTGAGGTCAGGAGTTCGAGACCAGCCTGGCTAACATGCTGAAACCCTGTCTCTACTAAAAATAAAAGAAATTAGCCGGGCGTGGTGGTGGGCACCTGTAATCCCAGCTACTTGGGAGGCTGAGGCAAGAGAATCGTTTGAACCTGGGAAGCAGAGGTTGCAGTGAGCCAAGATTGCGCCATTGCACTCTAGCCTGGGTGACAAGAGCAAGATTCTGTCTCAAAAAAACAAACAAACAAAAAAAAACAATGATGACAACAGTAACAAAGCAACAACTAGGGGTCATTTCCTGTCAACGAAGTTACAAAAAAGTAAAAATGGTAAAAGTAAAGTGTTAATGTAGCCAAATAATGGGGGGTTCTCAGGAAGGCCTCCTCTGTCTTGAAAATATTGGCATCTGCATAAAGATCAAACCCCACTCTTCTCAAACTGTTTAAAGCAGACAACAACCCAGCCGAGTAGTTCAGGAACAGAAAAGAAAGATCTTCAGAGGAAACAGACTTGGTAGACACAGTGCAAATTCAGCGGGGGAGAACAAATGAAAGCAAACTATAAAGTTAAGTGGAAGTCAGCGTGCCTACCTCCAGGGACTTGGGCTCATTCCAGTGGACGAGAATGGGCGCAAGACAGCTTTGTAGCATTGCCGGGTCCACCATGATTTAGGAAAGGAATCGGTGAAATACGCTAGGATAGCTCCTTCCCAAATCCACTCACTGTCCTCAAGGAGTCCAGATTTGATTATATCTTAGGTTTCTTTGATTGGGGTAACAAATTTGGTAGAAAGAGATGAAATTCAGAGGCTTTTTCTAAACCTCACATTAAGAATTCTGAGGAGCTCTGGACAAGCCATGGGACCTGGTCACCACTCTGTTTTAGATGATGGCATTCCAGAGATGTTCATGACTCCAGATTAATCATAGATATCACCACTCAATGTCTATAAGCAAGTTATATTACCAAGGTCCAAATGTTGGTGCAAAGAACTTACATGGAAATTTAGCACAGACAAACATTTGAGGGTGAGAACCTTCTCAACATGAGGAAATTAGGAGCACAGAAGCAACAGTCACCCAGGAGCTTCCCTGACACTTGTATGTTTGTGAAAATAAGGAGATGGGAGTTGATTATTCTTTCCCTCCAAATCCCTGTTTTGTCTGTTGATTCTCGAAGAATAGGTCATTGCGAGCTGTTAGCACATCCAAATCATGAGAAATTTAGAGTAAGGCAGGGAAAAAATGATAAAGAGTGTGGAGGGGCACTGGAGAGGCAACTATGAGATAGCAACACCCAGCATCAGCCTCATCCTTATGGAGTTAGTAATCCAGTGGGAGAAGCAGGTGGTTGCATGAAGAGAAACAAGATAAAATGTGATATAAATGCCAATAGACCATGCCAAAAAGGAGTTCCAGAAAAATGTGTTCTGGGACCCAAAGGAAGTCCTGATCCATTCAGAAAGTTGGGAAAATTTAGCCAGCAAAAGTTTCTTTCCTTATATCTGTGCCTTGCTATCTTAAAAGATAAATGTAGAACTCTGATTCCAAGTGGACACATTGACATGTGAAAGAAAAGGGCATTTTTCCCTATAAGAAACCCTTGACTTAGTATGAGACTCATGTTAAGTCTATAACTTCCTCAAAAGTCTTGGTTAATAACAATATATTTTTAAGGATTGCTTTTAAATTTTACATAGGCACTATTTGATTCACTTTAACTTCTCTTCAATTTGGTTCTTTAATATTTATCCAATAATGTCTCAGAATCCCCAAAGATATGAATACATGAAAGTTCTTCCCTAATGTCCAGAAAACCATTGAGAATATAAAAGCAGCAAAAAAAATTATCCTAGGGTTTAAGGACGTTTTGAAACTTCAAAGAGATTCGAACGAAATCTGCACCTATTTTGCCCAATCTGAAATTGCACTCGGTAGGAAGAAGCACTTCTCCCCATGCAGAAATCTGAAAATGCATTTGAAAAAATAGATCCATATTTTAATTAAAAGAGGCCATTCTGAGCCCAGCATGTGGAAGCACCACATTAATATTTGTGACACTAGCCATGGGGGGACAGAGGGGCCAAGAGGGTCTTCCATCAGCAGCAGGAGGTCAAGGTTGATCTTTCTTGAAATCCAGATTCTCACAGACATGAAGAGGTCTGTTTATGCTTCAAAGCACTACCCAAGGACAAGGCACGCTGATGGCAGGTCTGGAGACCTGCCAGGGGAGCTGTGGCAGGATCAGAGTTTAATCAGGGGAGTGTTTCTGATGAACAGAAATGCTCATGGGTGTAGATGAGTGCGGCAGTGTCTATGAGAGAGACAGCCAGCAATGACCCCACCCATCACAAACACATTAATAACCGACAATCCTCCATTACACACATTTTAAAATGAGTGTCATTTGCTCCACAGACTCCAGGAAGTTTTATGGACTACTGAATATCAATGACATTTATTGTCATTATCTGTTTGATGGAGTACAACAGTCATCAAACAGCTCCATATTTGGCATTTAACAAAAATGAACACATGGAGGCAACTTGTGGCAGCCCTTCCTCTAGGCCACAAAGTGGACACCAGCTTATGGCCAGTAGCCAGTCTTGGCATACTCAGTACTGCTGGGTTGATAGACATGTATATTTAAAACATAGCAGGTAAAAAAAATCACATGTATACAAGTCAATTTTTCTATGTCAAATGGATTATTTCCTTCTCGTAAAGAAAATGTTGGTTGTTCTGCAAGAAAACTTTTTTTTTTTTTAATGTAATCTTGCTTCTAAAGGTTGGGTTTCATACTGCCTTAATTTGTTTCTTAACTGAATGTCATAAGTAAACCCTGATATTTGGGTTCTGAGTACCACACAACAGAAAAGCAGAGAGTCAGAAGGAAAGCAAAGTATGTAGGAGTCCTGTAGCACAGCCCCTTCTCTGGCCAGTGAGGAAGAGGCCAGGAGAGACAAGTGTGGGACAACTCAGTCTGAGTTTCACTGGAACTGTGCTGTCCTGTACAGCAGCCACCAGCCACACGTGGCTATAAGCACTTGAAATGTGACTAGTGCCACTGAGGAAGTGAATTTAAAATTTTAATTCATTTTAACTCTTGTAAAGTTAAATTTAAAAACGGAGGCAGCTCAAAATACTTTTCCCACCAAGCCTGACTTTATGGTGTCGGTAAGATGACATTTCCATTTAACTATTTCGTCACATAAGATGTTATTGTCATTTTGCAGTGGGTATGTTGAATACATACATGCTTTGTTTTATCATACATAAACACATCGTGCCAATGTAAGTTTAGCCCCTGTCAGCAGATTGATTCAGCATGAATGATTTTTTTTCTTTGTACCAAATAACATTGTAATGTGCTTCCTTGAATATTTGATGAAAACAACATAACGTATGAGGATACCTATGTAAATCATAATGGATGATTACATTGAAATCATTGTTTTAATTATAAATTATTAACTTAAGTTCTAACAAGTATAGACATTTTGAAATTTAGAATGATAGTGCTATTGAAAAATAGAGGTGAGAATCACAAGCCTATTCTACAACTGAGAAAATTAACACAAAAGAGATTAGAGGAAGGAATATCACAAAATTCAGTACGACTGTCAACTGCAATTTCCTGCAGTAGAGCACAACAAAGCTGTTTGTTGGGTTGAAACACTTAAAGGTAATGAAGCGGACAATATAAAGAGATGTTTTCAGCAAAGACAGTACATTTGAAAAGATGTTTCTTCTCAACACTCAACACAAAAAGGTTGTTACTGGGAAATGTGGTTCCTAGAATGTGGTTACTAAAAAATGTAAAATTATACATGTGGTTGGCATTATCTATTTGTTGGATAGTGCCATGATGCCAACCAATATTTAAGCTTAGAATATGTCCAGAATCAATCCCATCATCATCATTATCACCCTATGGTGATTGCCTATCACCTCTCACTTGCTCTGTCACCACGTAATTGGTGGTGATGAACTAAAATTTAAAATTCACCAGTCACCACCTAACTGGTCTCCTGGATTCAATCCTGCCTCCTTGTCATCCATTCTCTATGCAGCAGCCAGCATGATCTTTTAGAAATGGAAATCAGATCTTCTTATTTTCGTCAAACTTGGAAAATACACACAGCCTGCCACATAGCCTACAAGGCCCTGCATTATCTGGCCAATGTTGTCATGTCTAATCACTATTTTCACTCTCGCCCCACAATCACCCTGGCTTTCCTTCTGTTTATTGGACCATATCAAGCTTATTCCCACCTCAGGTTCTTTGGACTCTCTGTTCTCTGTGTCTGGAACACCTTTCCCCAGTTCCTTATATATTATTGATTAAATGAATGAATGGATGTAGAGGGAGGGGGTGAATTAAATCAGACATTTGAATTTAATCCGACATTCATCCATTCATCCATTTATTTCAGTGAACACGCATTAATTAGTCCCCACTATCTGGGAGTTGAGAAGCCACATATTTTAACAATCTTCTCTCTACAGAAAATAAGAAAGGCATGTTTCTGTTTGTGTTCTGTTCTCCAAAATTTTAAGACTAAATTTATGTACAAATAAGTCACTGTTGCAATTTTATGTTACAAGTATATTAAAAACAAAAACTAGAGCTCTACTAGATGATGTTGTAAGCATAATATAAAAAGTTAATGATATTAGGAGTCTCAACCTGGGTTGGAAACAGAAAGATAGAAATTCCAATTCAATCAATAGGATGGAAGAGGTCAGTAAGGCAGATTCCTCTTGGGCAGGGTCTGTATCTTATTAAGTTTTCTATTCTCAGTGCCAAGTCCACAGTAAGAATTCAATAAATTCCTGCTAAATTGAAATCATCGCTTACAATAAGCCCTTAATAAGACTGTGAATTCCTTGAAGGCAGGTCTACACTGGTAGGTCTCTGCATCCTTGAGGCCTCTCTTATACCAGCATCTCCATAATTGTTTATGTGCATCGTGGCTAAAACCTTAAGCCCTAAACCTATCAGCAAAGTAACGTAAGGAAGTGAAGTAGACCAGATGCAGACATCAGGGAGTGATGGAGATTGGAGGACTCAGGACACCACGCTTCATCTACAGGGACACAATGTTGCTAGATCTGATTTCTTTCCCCCCTTAAGCCTGAAATTTTAGATTTTTACTTGAAACCTCTTGATTTTTAAATATTGGCAGTTAATTCAGGATGTTCAAAACACTTTTCAGGACAAAAAAATATGCAGGCCACATTTGGCCCACAGGGGTGGTCCAATTGTGACCTCAGTGTTAAGAAAAGGAAGCAGGAATAAACACTTCTAAAGCATCTGTCCATGTAGCCCACACTGTCTGGGTGCTTTCCATTTTCCATGTCCTTACATTCGCCTAACCTCCCTGAGTGGTGTATCTTTAGCTCCATTTACAGAGGAGGACAATAGGGCTCAGAAGGGTTAAGTAGTTTGCCCAGGGTCTCACAACCTAAGGACTGAAAGTCAAAGCAGGAGATCTTTTTATTATATTGTGCGGTCTTCTAATTACAGATACCAGGCCAACTCTTAAGCAAGAAATAAACAATCAAACAAATAAGCAAACAAACAAAACAATTTCTTTACTAAGAAACCCACCAAATGAACCTGATTTTAAGGTTGGGGTCCTCTTTGAAACATGACTAGGAGCACCACCTGGGAAATGCTCTCCAAAGACAGACACATTCTTACATACACGAAGGTTCTACTCCACTTTCCTGGAGTGTATAAAGACCAAGACTGTTCTGCAATATGAAATTGCATGTGTGGATGAGGCCAGAGATATACTTGGCAGCTTGATCTTTCTGTATTTGGTTTGCACAGGCTCATTTTGCAGACATGTGTTTTTGCTTAGAAACACACAGAGGTGGATAAATCCCAGGGTTGGCGTCCCTGGAGCCGCTCCATTAACTCTCTTGGCATGGTCTCACCACTGAAGTCAACATGACTTAAGAGTTTATATAACATTTTATTAGGCTTTAATTTCATACTTTTCCTGAAGTTCAATGTTCCTGTGTTGGGTAGAAAATAAATGTTGCTCATAACTCACAGACCAAAGTTTTCTAACTTTTAATTTGTTTTAAATTAACTTACTCAGCTAATTGTGATTTTAAGTAGGCAGGAGGGAGAGAGTTTTGAACACTCCTGAAGGAAAAAATCTAATATATATGTATTACACACACGCACATATATATATAGTATGTATACACACACACACACACACGAGTGCATATATGTATAGTGTATATATATATGTGTGTGTATATATACATATTACAAAGTAATATATGTATTGCTTTGGACCAAATAACTTTATATTATTGAACCAAAGTTCAATAATTGAACCCTGCTAGGTTCTGGAGTGATGGTATTAGGAGGCTGGGTCTTTGGGAGGTGATTAGGTCATGAAGCTAGAAGTTCAATAATATAAAGAAAACAGAATTATTTTAGCACAGTAGGAGTCATGTGACTTTGGAGATTGCATTTGACTGGCTTTGTCTTCTGATAAATCTCTTGCTTTGTAATTCTTACCAGACTTTTGTAACTACGGAGCTTTGTGTTCCTATTAAAGAAAAGAAGAGTGCCACCAAAACTCAACTATTTGAAAATTTACTATTTGGACAAAATCTTTAGACCAGTGGATGTCAGCAAGAGACTATTTTGCTTCCCAGGGTACAGTTATAGCAACGTCTGGAGACATTTTTGGTTGTCATGACTTGGGGGACTGCTACTGGCATCTCAGGGGTAGACGTATACCACAACACATAGAGAAAGAATGACATTGAGATGCCCTAAAGATAAAGAGATAGTGCCTATATTTTTCATCTCAGAGGGAAAAGAAGGTACCTATTTCTTCTGGTTCTCTGACGCAGAATCATATTTTGCAGTTAGATATTGGCAATGCCTCTCACAATTGTAGAGAAGGCACAGAATTTGGGAAGGCTAAACACAAAACTGAAATTTTATGCAGGCATCAAGAAGTGGTCTTAGGCAAGGTTCACAGGCTCAGTGAAACTCAATGTCCATATTTAGAAATAGGGGTAAAGAGGATAGTGATACCTGCTCATCTGACTTCAGGAGATATTGAGAAAATCAAATCAGTTAATGACTAACAAGGTACACATAGATAACCACAACCACCACTACCATCCTCACCATCCAGGAGCATTGAAAATGTTCATATGAAAGTAGCATGGTTTCCTTTCTCATTCATTCATTTCTTCAGCAAACATTTACTGTGTGCCTACCACATGCCAGGCACCCTGCTAGGTTCTGGGGTCATAAAGGTGAGGTAGACATCAAGACTTTATCTCCTTACTGCATTAATGTCTACCTTTCATCATCTTACTGTTACTGGTGTATAGGACAAGAGAAAGAGGTTTGGGGATAAATGACATCAACAATGTCTGGAATCCTTATTTCAGAGTCTCTTCATAGTCAGTGACCCCAGTGAAGAAGGACACTATAAGATTAGGAGTGTCTGAGTACATGTATTGGTCAGTGTTAGAAAAAGGACTGCATAAATCAGTTGGGGTGTGACCCAGTCTAATTCAGCCTCAGGCCCACCCACTCCTAGAAGCACCAGGAATATGGCCATTGTCCTATGTGAACTAGGAATACATTCACATGAGAGCAAAACTACCAAAGATTTAAACTTAATTCCCTGAGGTTTGTGAATAGACTTTTGATTATAAAGCCAAATTATACCCTGTCTTTTCCAATCTTTTTCTAAATACTCCAGAAATAATTACTCTCCCTCACCTCCCTATATTTACCCTGTTCCCTCATAGTACATTGTACAAGATTCATTACCTTGTGCATGTGTCTACAAATGTAGGTATATTTAGTATATCTGTCCCCACCGCTAGACAGTGAAATCAAGGAATGAAAAGAAAGAAGCAAACAGTTTTGACACAAAAAGACAGCCAAGCACTATGTACCAAGACATGCCAAGTACTATTACTTTGGCCCATGGTTTTCAATTTCAGAAATACAGCAGAATTTTCTGAGAAACTTTATAGAAACACAAAGGTCATATAACTGGTTGAGAAATGGACTGAGAGGGTTAAATCCCATATCAGCCACTTACTAGATACTAACTTTGGGGAAGTTACTTAATCCCACCATACTACAGTTTTCTCATCTTCAGTAGAGATGATACAATTACCTACTTCATAGGGCTGTGGTGAGAATTAAATGAGGTAATTTATGCAACACAGAACAGTGTTTGGTGCCTACTAAGTGTTTGCTGTGGCTATTACTATTGCTATAACTATTTTTTTAACGTTGTCATCTTCATCAATATCATTACAGATGTCTTTGGCCCCATTTCAGATGTGCTCTATCAGTTTCAAGGACTTAGGACCCAGGCATCAGTATTTTGAATGACTGAATGAATTGAAAATCACATGCAACAGAAGAGATTCAGAGGAAAAAGTGAGTAAAGAAGGAAGGAGAGCCAGAAGCATTTAATTAAACCTGAGGAATTTCTTACTGGTGAGAGCAGCCAGACTCTCTAGGACATTAGTGAAAGAGTATATGGAATTTTGTTCCTTGGGAACTTGAATTACTGGGGCAGGTGGCACTCATTCTTGGAAGATCTCAGCACAGATTCTAGTCTTGAGCCAAAGGGAGTCTTTAATGACCACTTGGTCTCCTTCTAGCATTCCAAGTATGTCTTTTCGCTTTCAATAGGGCACAGGTGAAAGAAAAGAGGGCAACTGATTGCCAGAAAACTCAGTATTAATTCTATGCAAACTCTCTTTGTAAATACCTTTCTGTTTACATTTTGCCTTAGAATAGCTTGGTTTCTACTCCACTCATGCCATTCCTCACCACAGTGCCCATTCCTTTAGTCTCTACTCATTGGACCCTGGCCCTTCCTCACATCCTACCTTGCCCTGAGAATTGGTATCTTACTGACTTTTGCTCCAAACCCAACACAGAAGATACTCAGTAATCACTCGTTGAAAGATGAAAATAACTTAAAGCTTAGTGCAGAAAGTAGCTAAAAAATAAATATTGCACATCAGCTTCTGAAATCTCTGTCCTCCCATTCCTAATTTTTGTAAAGCCCATCCTCTTCTACACAGTGCCTTGCAAAAATTAATATCTGATAAAAATATATCATCCAATCATAACAGTGAGGAAGATTTTTAAATTATACTCATATATTGATATGGTCTGGCTGTGTCCCCACCCAAATCTCATCTTCAATTGTAGCTCCCATAATCCCCATGTGTCATGGGAGGGACCCAGTGGGAGGTAATTGAATCATGGGGCAGGTTTTTTTTTTTTTTTGTACTGTTCTTATGATAGTGAATAAGTCTCATGTGATCTGATGGTTTTATAAAGAGCAGTTTCCCTGAACATATTCTCTTGCGTACTGCCATGTAAGATGAGTCTGTTCCTTCTTGGCCTTCCACCATAATTGTGAGGTCTCTCCAGCCATGTGGAACAGTGAGTCCATTAAACTTTTTACTTATAAATTACCCAGTCTTGGATCCCTCTTCATTGCAGTATGAAAATAGACTAATATTTTTCTTGAAAAATAGAATCATTTGGAACATTATAAAAACAAATGGAAGAGAAGACTCCTTCCCCTAAAATCTGCTACTGACTCAGGATCCTGAAAAAATCATGGAACACCACTCCAAATATTTGTTTCCTGGGGTCAAAGAATAAAGAAAATAAAGCTTTTCTTCTAGGGATCCCAAAGCACTTCCTTTGAATACTTTCTTTAGTTCTCACAGCTTTCCTAAAAGCATATGGGATTCTTCTGGGTCCTGAGATGCTAAATGATTCACTCTAAAGTGAATTAGCAGTCAAAATGAAAGTCAGAAGAAGAAAGCCCTACCCTGACTTTTGTGGTGTGCTGGTAAATGTTTAACATCTGGCTCTCTAGAAACAAAAAGAAGCCCTGATTAATAGCATTTACCAATTTCTGTGGTGTACATTATCCCACCATGGCTGATTTCAAGTTATTAATTGTAACATAACTGACTACAGAATTGGGAAGAGAGGTTCACAATTGGCTGTCATAAACAATCATGAAAGTTGGCTCCAGCACACCACTGTCTGCCTTTTCCAACCCAGTAGTTCATCAGTTTCATAGATGCAAATGGTTGGTGACTCCACCTCCTCTACATTGCCTTCATGACATTTGCAAATATAATTTGGGTGGTTGTGTTTCAAAGCACAATGCCTGTTTCCATGAAGCTCCTTGAAGGCAAGATGGTAGCCTGTTTACCTTTGTGCCCCTGGTGTTGAGCACAGGGTAGCTAGTAAATAAACAGCTGCTTCTAAGGAAAATATCTATTTGCAATCTAAGATCTTTTAGAATGAAACTTGCCATGCTAGTTTCTCATTATCGTAACTACATAGATTCTAATTTATCCCATTTTGTCCTGATACACAATCTAACCCTCCCAGACTGTAAGGTTGATAGGAATAAATTCTCAAGCAATTCCAATGACTAGAATCTGTCTTTTAGGATTGCACAATTTCCTCTAGTGACAGCTATCACCCTGGAAAAGATAGTCCGAGTAATGACCACACATTAACACAGACTGATATAAGCTATTCACAATTTCCTCCTAGCATACTTGGCAGAGAGCTAGAGGGTGGAGGGGCAAAGCAATGTTAAGTTTCGATACAGAGAGAGAGAGAAAAAATGGGAATTGGAAAAGATGTGTCCTATAGTCTGAAAGTCTGTGTCCCTCAAAATTTATATCCTAATCACCAAGATGATGTTATTAGGAGGCGGGGTCTTTGGGAGGTGATTAGGTCATGAAGCTAAAATCTTCATGAATGAGACTACAGCCTAATGAAAGAGGCTTCACAGAGCTGCTCTGCCTCTTCCACTATGTGGAGACACAGAGAAAACACATTGTGTGAGCCAGGAAGCTGGCCCTCATTAGATACCTAATCAGCAGGTGCCTGGATTTGGACTTCCCAGCCTCCAGAACTGTAAACAATAAAGTTCTGTTGTTTACAAGCCACCCAGTTTATGGTGTTTTGTTATAGTAGCCTGAAAGGACTAAGACAATATGGAACATGAAATTTGGTCAGGGCAGGGTGGCAGGGGTAGTAGGACACTTGACAGAGTCCGGAACACCGAAATGAAGACCTGGGTGGGAACCAAGACCCCAGTGTTGATCTGAACTGTGAAAGAGTTCTTGATTCTTCACTTAATGAGTTACCATGAGTCCATTTTAAAATCAAAAAAAGACCATCCAATAGCTTCGTTACTTTCGTAAATGTGATTACTAAAAATCTTGCTATTTAATTTTACATTCCTGGGGTACAAGCCTTCTCACAAGGCATAAAACAATGGATCAATTTGAATTACCTTTCATTCTTTTCCCATCTTTCAGGTACCTTCATTGTAATGAATGTGGAATAGGTGCACACTTGTACTCTCCACATATTTGGGGTGTGAGCTGGATGCCAAGGCTTCAGAACCAGATGCATCAACCTTGGGTCAAGGGAACCGCAAGAGGGAGAGAGGAGATGAACAGAAAACAGGTAGGAACCTCCAAAGCTCCTATGGAAGGACAAATCTACTTTCTGCGTTGTCTAGGCCTAACTAGGGTCTGCACTTTAAATATTTGCCAGGCCCAGATAACACAAAGTCACTCTGCCAAGTATGAACCATCTCATCATTCCCACCTCATCTGCTTAGACTCTGGCAAAGAGTGAAACAGCAGCTGTATGGGAGACAGGGGAAAAGAAGGTGAGCAGAAAAGAGTAAAAAGAATGGTGCTTTCCTTTCCCACTGCAGCCTTCCAGTTTGGATGGAGTCTGAGCCACAGAGGAGAGAAGATCTAATTCCAAAAGATCAAGCTTCATGAGTTCCCTAGAAGTAGATATTCTAGTTACTAAATCAAGACCCTATTGGTAACTTAAAGTGGATGAATCCTACCTGAGCATAAGCAGAAAAGATATGGCTAGCATTCTCCAGGACAAGGGTGAGAAAAAGTTATACTAGGTTTCAGTAGTAGCCGCTAACAGATATGTCCATTTGGAACATGTAAATGTGACCTTAAATGGAAAAGAAGGAATGTCTGCAGATGTAATTAAGAACCAACATGAGATCATCCTGGAATGGGGCAGGCTCTAAATCTAATGACAAGTCCTTATAGGTGAAGAGAAGAACAGACAAAGACACAGGGAGAGAGGCCATGTGAAGAAGGAGGCAGAGACTGAAGCGATGCAGCTACAAGCCGTGGAATGTTGAAGATTGCCTGCAACCCAAGAAGCCAGGAAGAGGCCTGGAACCATTTCCCCTCAGAGCCCTCAGAATGAATCAACCAACACTCTCAACACCTTGATTTTAGACTTCTGGCCTCCAGAATCGTGAGAGAGTACATTTCTGAGGTTTTAAGCAGCCTGGATTGTGGTACTTTGTTATAGCTGCCGCAGGAAACTAAAACTACCCTATAGAAACCTAAAGAGATGATGGAAAGCACAATAGGGCTGTGCTTCATCAAAATCCACAGGACAAGCTTGCACTGTGTGCAGGTTACAGGTGTTTTTATTTCTCTGACTCACACGGGGGGCGGGGGGGGGGCAATAATCAAGAGATGAAGCCTCACCAAGCTAGCTATTGTCCCAGAGTGCTGCTCAAGGCAGAATCAGAAGGCAAAAAAAAAATAACAAAAAACAATACTGAGAAAAAAGGAGCCTCGTGTGCCTGCAGCTGTCTTCCAGACCGTAACCTCACAACAGTAGTGACTTCCTTCCCTCATGCTCCGTTTTCTGCCTCTGGAAGCAACCAGGCTGCTGCTGCTGCATGTGGAATAAACATGAGCTTCCTGCCATCGAAACCAGTTACTTCTTTGCTGGTTCTTCGAGTCTTGCTTCATGTTAAAGAGAACCAGGGTGCCACTGGGCCTCTAATGCATGGGTGTCCATAGAAGCTTGGGGTTTTTGTTTTTGTCTTGTTTTTTGTTTTTGTTTTTGAGATGGAGTCTTGCTCTGGGCTGGAGTGCAGTTGTGCGATCTCGGGTCACTGCAACCTCTACCTTCCGGGTTTAAGCGACTCTCTGCCTCAGCCTCCCAAGTAGCTGGGACTATAGGCATGGGCCACCACACCCAGCTAATTTTCATATTTTTAGTAGAGACGGGGTTTTGCCGTGCTGGCCAGGCTGGTCTCAATATCTTGACCTCGTAATCCATATGCCTTGGCTTCTCAAAGTGCTGGGATTACAGGCAGGAGCCACCGCGCCCAGCCAGAAGTTTGAGTTTTATGCTGTTTGTGGCCTCACCCCAGTTACCTGCTAAAGTAACAGTTTTGTGAAGACAGGCCCTTGGGAAGAAAATTCACAATATTTTTCATAATCTAGAAATGAAAAGAATTGCAGTATTTGACTGACAACAAATTGGATGTGTGCCAGTCCGAAAGCAGCACTGCAGTTTCTCCCCCTCAACTAGATTTTGGACAGAACAGGCAGCAGTTGTTTTCTGACAGAGCCTCATTGTATTTTTATTTAAATGGGAGAAAAAGAGGCAAAGAAAAAGACCTTATTCCCTCCACACTGGTTAACTCAAGGAATTCCCTTTTGAACAGGGTAGGGGAATGGAAAGGCGGGGGGGGAATGGAAAGGTGAGGGTATCCAGGGGGTGATTAGTTAACCTCCTGAACACTACGTCTATCTGCTGGATTAAGTTCATTACTGCAGAGCACCTGGGACTGTCAAAGCCCACCTGAACCTTATATATTCATTTAAGAGGATAAAGGGATGCACAGAGAGGGTGTGTGATTTGCCAAATGACACACAGAGGGAGAAGACTGCTCTTTCATCTCTAGGCCTGGTGCTGCTGACTGTTCTCAAAAGATCTTGAACTAGTATCTTCCAGAACTAAGGAAAGGCATTTTCATCACACCATGGGGTCTCTCAATGTTCCCTGAGCTTCAGACAGTGAGAAGGGGGAAGGAAGTTAGGATGTGCAGAGTACTTGCAGTGCACAGAGTCCTGGGTGACATTCTTTACCTGGGATGTTCTACATCAACCTCCTGACAAGCCCATGGAGCAATGTGCCATTATCATTTTCATTCTAGGACTGAGGAAACTGAGGTCTAGAGGTGGGACAATTTGGCGAGTTTCTGGCAGACCTGGGATCTCCTGATTCTCTGATGCTCCTGCTATGCTTGTTGCTTCCACCCACTACAATGCAGAAGGCAAGAGTCAAAGGAAAATGCAAAAAACTAGGCAGAGCTCCAAATTCCAAATGCATGCCACTCACAGAACCTCGATTTCACTCATCTGCAAGGCTGACTCAGATCCCAATAGGTTTATTCACAGGGAGCAACTGCATAGACAGACAGGTCGAGAAGGATTCAGAGGCAAGTTCAGGCCTGGAGACAAGGATTGCTGGGATCCGTTAGCAACATCTGCCTGGATGGGGTTGAGGGACCAGATGTGCCTGCACCTCACACAGCTGTCCCTGCACTGGCCTCAGGCTTGGCATGCTCTGTGTGCTTGTATGTTATAGAAAGTCATGACATGTCATGTGTGGCCAATCACCTTCCCTCTTACCCTGGGCCTCTGCTCACCTTCCACCGTCACCACAACCTCTCATCCCAGACAAAAATATCCTATATAACAGAATTCTTCAAATACAGGCTGGGATCCAATAGAGTTCATGAATTCAAATTACTGGGTCAAGACCAACATCTTTAAAAAATAAAAATGAAAAATTTAAATAGAGTAGAATATAAAATGCATTTAAAAGTTTTCAAATTTAAATTTAAAATTTTTAAGTTTAAAAATGCATTTCATATGATAAAAGGATAGTTTGATGAATTTTTAATCAGATATGTATACATATATCTGATAAATAGATATTTACATGTACTGGGTCACTCATAAAATATGTTTATTACTGTGGGTCCCCATCAAAATGGCTTACAAAACACTTCGGCAAAGCATTGGTTTCAGGAAAACCCAGACCTTGGATGAACACAATCACTGCTCTGAAACTGCCTGTTCCCCTCCTGGTTGAGGAGCTTATCCTAAAGAAACTCCTGATTTGGCTGGAGTTCTGCTCTCTGGGGCAACATAGCACGGGGTGAATCCTCTCAGTGACAGCTTTCAGTCTCTTTTAAATCCTGCTGTCTCCCAAGCTAAGCCTCTTCCCTTCTTTCACATTTCTCTTCTCTGTGCAGGGGGATTTTGAGACCACCAAGTTTCTGTTCACATGCCATGAGGGCCACTACACTCTTGTTTTCTAACATCCCTTCTGCATTTTTTTTATTAAATACTTTCACAAATAAGAAGCACAAGTGCTATATTATCCTCAGCCCTTACTACATGCCAGGCACTGTACTAATGACACTGCATGTTCTATTAGTCCAGATTCTTTAGAGCAAGTAACAGAAGCACAAATCAAAACAGCCTCAGCAGAGAAGATGTATTTTCTCATGCAACTGAAAACTCAGAGAGTTGGGTGCAGTTAGATGCAAAGACAGTCATTACAGCTCTGTCTTCTTTGTTCCCTGTCTCACCTCTGCGTTAGTTCATTTTGGCCTCCTCTAAGGTTGACTCCCCCAGTGCTCAAGACCTATATTTTGGCTTCCCATTTGGAGCAGAAAAAGAGCTTCTCTTTGCCAATAGCTCCTGCTACAGTGCTGGGTTTGGTTCCCACTGGTCTGGCTTGGGTCACATGCTCATCTCTATGCTAGGAAATGGGGTCAATCCCCCTGAGCTTCACAGACTGAGCATAGGCTTAGGTGGTACTCACAGGAAAACTAAGAGTGGGGAGCTGTTACCAGGAAAGGGAGATTGAATGCTGAGCAACTAAAGCAAGAATAATCTACCAGGGACCTCACAATATTACAAGCAAGATGTTATTCTTAGAGGTGGAACTGAAGGTCAGAATGATTATGTAATTTGACTATGACCTCAAGAGGTGATAGAAGTGGGACTCCAGCCCAGAATTCCCAGTTCTTGTTCCTTGCCCTATACCATGCTCTTCTGCCTGCATTACCCTCCTGGCTCCTCACTGGTTTGGGCTGTGAACTGTCAGTTCCCTCCATCTAAGCCTCACAGAAACAGATACAGCTGCTTCCGGAGAAGCCAGGCCACATAGCTGATTAAGTCCTCTAAAATCTGGACCTTGATTTTTAATCAAGTTATTCCAGCCTATACTCCTGTTGATTATTTTCTAAAAAATAATTGGAGGAGTCTACCTTTATCCTTTTGTACTTAAAAAGCATCTCACATATATTGCCAAATATAGTAATATATTTTGATCTATATATGGATCCAAAGAGGAAAGTTAAGAATAGTCTCTATTTTATGGAAAACACATGTGAGTCACAAAGGTGATGTTACTTGAGTAATTTGTCTAAGGTCACATATTAATTAGTGACAGAGCCAGAATTCCAATCTAGCTAGTCACACAATTTTTTATATTTAAAACCTGAGCCTGTCCTGGTCTATGGAGAGTTTCATGAACCTTCACTTTCCTTATTTACATTTCATCCAGCCTTCTTTCCCCAATTTTTGTCATTACCAGTATAATCACTCTGCCTGTGTCTTTTTTTTTTTTTTTTTTTGAGACAGAGTTTCGCTCTCGTTACCCAGGCTGGAGTGCAATGGCGCAATCTCGGCTCACCACAACCTCCGCCTCCTGGGTTCAAGCAATTCTTCTACCTCAGCCTCCCGAGTAGCTGAGACTACAGGCTGCGCCACCATGCCCAGCTAATTTTTGTATTTTTAGTAGAGATGGGGTTTCACCACGTTGACCAGGACGGTCTCAATCTCTTGACTTGGCCTCCCAAAGTGCTGGGATTATAGGCGTGAGCCACCACGCCCGGCCCTGTGTCTTGATCTAAATCAGAAATAAGCAAACTATCATTGGAAGTCTATCTCATTGGACTGGCCCCTTGCCTGTTTTTACAAATAAAGTTTTATTGGAACATAGCCAGCACATTTATTGAAAAAATGATCTATGGCTGCTTTCATGATACAATGCTAGAGTTGGGTAATTGTGAGAGAAATCTAAGGGTCTCCAAAGCCTAAAATATTTACTGTCTGGTCCCTCAGAGAAAAATTTGCCAACTTCTGATCTAAGTCATTGATGAAGAGCTGAACCAAACATAGAGATCTACTCTGCTGCCCAACACTGGAAATCTTTGCCAGACGGCCAGTGATCAGCACTCCTTGTAATCAGTCCTCATGCAGAACCAGTATGCAGGGACAGAATACTGGTATAAACCAATCTATCACTATCTTCTGCACATCGCTTAGCTATTTGGTACCTACTTTTGGTAGATATAGGTACCAAATATCTATCACTTTCTTCTGCTTCTGAAGATGTCTCTTTTCTCCTTTCTATGAATGTCCTATTTCAGAGGCTGACTGCTGCTTCTATTCACAAACAAATATGAAGTCCCCACCATTGGGCTCATTGCTGCACACTAGGCAACACTTCTCAAGGGTGATGCTCTAGCACTTTGGCCACAAAGTGACCTGTGAAGCATCTACAGTCAACATGTTAATAATAATAGTTAAGTTCCAAAGTTTAGAACTAACTAATTATTAAATAAATTTTTAAAAACAGAGTCAGTTCAAGATCACAATAAAACATGACATAATGCATAGAAACAGTTAAGGATCACAGGGTTAAACTGAACCTGCCTCAGTTTATTCTGCCTAGATGGCCTTGGGCAAATTCCTTAACTATCCCATGCTTTAATATCCTTATCTATAAAATGGGGATAATAGTAGTACTTGTCTGAAAAAGGTTTTGTGGTGGTTGAATTAGTTAAAATATGCGTCACTCATAAGAGAAAGCTTGACATGTAATGAGGACTATATGAATTAGCTATTGTTATTTATTGAGTGACTACAATAAGCAGTTGTATGCTAAGAGCTCTCATGGATTATCTTGAACCTGTAACCCTATCACTGTCACCTAATTTGTGATCTGCTTCTACATGAGAAAGAAGGAATTAGTTACAGCTGGTGTGTGGGGAACTGTAGAACCCACAGACTGTCTTATCTGTGCCATATTCAGAAATAGATCTTTAACTGGATGATATTATTACTCAAGTGCTTGGAAGAAAATTCTTTTTAAAATAGCACATACGAAAAAAAACAAGAGCTTAGAGCTTAAACTCAATTTGCTTAACTCCCTCTTAAAATTTAGAAGCAGGCGGGTATTAAAATCTAGGTATACCCTTGCGAGTACTTCGACCACGTGACCATCATTCGTCAAGTGTATCCTGGAAGAATAATCCTTGCAAATCTCTATTCCGGGGACTTAGAATCACATTTCCCTCTCAGTTCGTCATGAGTTTCTTCATGTGTAAAAAGCTAGTCTCCCAGGTTTGTTGTGAGGGAGAAATGAGATACTCCATGTAAAAACTGTTTCACACAGCCTCTGGTTCCTGATGTGCAGACTACTGTTGCCCTCAGAAACCTCAGCTCACCTGACTTTGTCCCTCCAGGTCCCTACTGTCTCAGCAAGCAGAGCCCAAGCCTGGTCCAGTCCAGCAGCTCAGCCAATTCCCCAGACAGTGAAACAAACCAACAATTAGAATCCTGGGCTTAGAGTGTGTAAATGGGTGAGCCTCTGATGCCAATATCGATGGGAATTTGGACACAGAACTCAGACTCTTTGGAATCAGAAAGGGCCAGGTAGGTGGATCGTGGAGTCCAGTCCCTCCCCTACTGTGGCTGGGTCCATCTACTGTGGACTCTGCAATAGCTTGGGGGTACTGACGAAGCAAAACAATGTCACCACATCTCATTAACCATCAACTGAGAGCTCCTCCACAAGCAGCCGGGTGACTGGGACTGTAATGAAGTTACACTGTTCAGGCACAAGAAGTAATAGTCGCTTTCCACACAGAATGAAAGTGGCCTCAGCCGAACTGGCTTCATTTTAATGATTCACCAATTTATTTATCTCACTAGGAAAAATGCTGCCTGGAGTCCACTGGGATGCAACTTCCAGAGCTGCCTCCTGGCTCCCTGGACAGGTGCATGGAGAAGATTTAGACTCCAGTGACAGAACACACCTGGTAATAACAAAACAACCATGACCCTTTACTGAGCACTTACCAGGTGACTTAAAGATGTTTCCCCACTCATTGCTTGGAGCAACCCCCTGTGAGGGAGGTATGACTATCATCCCCATTTTCATCGCTGAGAAAACCAAGGCTCAGATACACTAACTCACTCACTCAAGGTCACACAGCATGTGAGTAGTGGAAACCTATTAGAAGCCAATTCAGCTTGGATTCAGAGCCTGCAAGTCTAACCCCTAACTCTACTGATTCTCAGGATATAGGTGTCTCCACTACTCACATTTTCTTATGACCCAGGTTGCCAGAAGGGAACAGATGGGCAAAAAGCTGGGGAAAAGCTGCTGAAAATTCAATGGCACCATCCGAGCCATGGATGGGTTCAGGAAACCAAGCCCTAGCTCAACCCCTGCTCAGAGAGGCGAGAGTTAAATGGCAACTGAGCCCTTACTTTCTTGCGTTCTAATTTCTTTTTTAAACTCTACTACTGGGAAGGACTACAAGACTTTCTTGCTCCTTATTAAAAACAGAAAAACTGTTTAGGCAGCAGCTGCAGCACAAAGGCAGATAGATATATTATGGGCGAAAAAGAGCCAAACTACAGGCAGGCCAATATCAATGGAGGCAGGGCCTGCAGACCTCTAATTAAACACAGTGCTTCTCCCAGGTCAGGAAAATCACCAACAACAGTGCTCCTCTTTCCCTGCAGTAACACCGAGAGAATGTTTTCTTCAAGGGATGAGAAGAGCTGCCTGCCTGCCTTCCTTCCTTTTCCTTCCTTCCTTTTCCTTCCTTCCTTTTTCCTTCCCTTTCCTTCCTTCCTTCCCTTCTTTCCTTCCTTTTTTCCTTCTGTCTCTCCTTCCTCATCTTTTTTCTCTTCCTTCTTCCTTCCCTCCCTCCTTCTCTCTCTTTCCTTTCTCCCCTCCCTCCATCCTTTCCTTCTTTTCCTTCCTTTCTTCTTTCTCTCTCATTCCTTCTAGCTTTCTTTCCCCCCCCTTTCTCCCTCCCTCCTTCCTTTCTTTAACCAGCTCATTGAAGATTCTGGTTCGTGACCAATGGGACTAATTCTGAAAGAGAGTGGTAATTATTATGCTTTTTATTTTCAGGGAAAGGGGCATGAATCCACTTCACAAGAGATATCTCTGCTAAAACTCTGGGAATAGGAAGTTGTTCATATTCATCTGGCTGTAACATCAGCCTGACTTCTTCCTTTTGAGGGTTTCCAGGTCTCCAGATTGTCAGTATGCATACACTCCACTGAGACTATGTTCAAAACACTGTGGAACTGAATCCCTAATTGTTGAGTAAATGAATAATTAGAAGTAGGAGAACTCCAAAGCCAAGGTTATTCCTGCTGGCCCAGTGTTTGATCTTGGAGCTGGGGTTGAACGTCACTTTTAAATGGATTGCAATGGGGAAAAGGCTTAAGTCTTCTCACAGTGCTTCATATACGCTCTCTGTGTAAGAACACATTTTCACTAGCTCTGAAAATTGTTCCATTATATTTGAGGAACTGTCAAATTTTGGAACAGGGCTTAAAGTTAGGAGAGCACCCTTCTCCGTGCTATTATAAGAATCTCTTGGGGGTGACTTTTGCCTCCCAGGGAAAGACTGGCAATGCCTAGAGACATTTTTGGTTGCCACAGCTGATGGGGTGCTACCGGCGTATAATAGGTAGAGCCCAGGGATGCCGCCAAACATCCTGCAGGACACAGGATAGCACCTACCCCAACAAAAACTATCCAGACCAGAATGCTAAGTGCCAGGGTTGGGAAAGCATGGGCTGCCCTGCTTTGAGATGCTTGTTGAAAAGGTGGGGATATAAATATCAAACTGAGAACATTTCTCCCTCGTTTACATTTCCTCCACACTATCACAAGGCACATTAAATTCTGTGGGATATCTGTGCCCAGAGCACTGAGAGAGCCCATGGGGAAATTTGAGCAAAGATCAATAATAATCATAAGGGGAACAACTCACATTTGTATATTGCCTTAGTGTTTACCAAGTGTTCTCTTCTACGTTAATGCAACCGAAGCTGTGCTGGGGAAGGAAGCTGGAAAGATTTTCCTAAGAATATTTCCCATTTTACGCGTTTCCAGAATTAACGCCTTAAAACAAATTAGAAGTAGATTAAATGAGGTACCTTTGGTCAAACAGAAAAGCAATTACATGATAGGAAATTGTAATAATCCATCACAAGCATCTGGTTCCAAATCCCAGAGTGGTTGCAGTTTCTGCTGGCATCTGCCGCTGAATGCACAACTGCAGAAAGGCAGTGCTCTTTGTCTCTGAGATGCAAAGATAAGAGCACCTGGCAGAGGTGTTAGGAGCAGGGACCCAAACTTTCTCAGTGATAACTCAGGAACAGCCATCATTCGTTGAGTGTCCATGCATTGGGCTCTAACTGGCCTATAGGGTGTGTGCTTTCATACTTACTATAAGTTCATTTCTGAGCAATGTATTTTTGAAAGGTGGGGATTATTGATTACTTGCATGTGATGGCTAAGGAAACTGAGAAATTATACAACTGCCTCAGAGAAGACAGCTAAGGACAACTGGTAAGCCAGGATTTGAACGCTGGTCTGTCTGCTCCCTAGTTTCTGCACTTTCTATTACAGCAGTTGAGATCTAGGAATTCATGATACCTGGTACCCAGAAAGCACTCAGTAAACACTTGCTGAAGTCATGTTAGAGAAAAAATTAAAGAAAGAAAAAGCTATTGACAGCGTGCATGCACACACACACGCACACACACACACACACACACACCGCCTTCTCTTCTTTCATGAACTTTCCACTAATGTTAAGGGAGTATACCTGGCTTTTGTTCTTATTCAACACTATTATACCAAAAATTGTTGCTTTAATATCTAGGAATCTGAAAACAAATTCCCTACTTGCTCTCATGTTTCCATACATGGAAGCTCTGTGAACAATGACATATTCAAATTTTTACCTCATGTGTACGAATCTAAATATTTCTACTGCACCTTCACAGTATCTTAGATGCAATCACTTATTTTTTAAAAACTTCTATTTTGAGATAATGGTTGGTTCATATGTGGCTGCAAGAAATAATGCAGAGGGGTCCCAAACACCTTCCACTCAGCTTTCCCCAGTGGCAACATCTTTCATGACCGTAGTACAAGATGACAACCAAGGAATTGCCATTAGCATCCATCACACCTCACTTCCTCAGATTTCACCAGTTTTCTGTCCACTCATTTGCGTATGTGTTTAATTCTATGCAATTTTTTCACATGCACATTTATTTTATTTCATGGCATGATAGGTCCTCGTGTGACTTCAATCAATAAATCAAAATACAAAACAGTAATAAAATGCATCTCTAATGTAGACACAGTATTTGAATTGATTCATTGAGGGTCATCTCTATGCCAGTCACTTTTAGGAAGGAAAGGAAAAAGAAAGGAAAGGAAAGGAAAGGGGAAAGGGGAAAGGGGGAAAGGGAAAGGGAAGGGAAGAGAGAGAGAGAGAAAGAAAAGAAAAAGAAAGAAAGAAAGAGAAAAGAAAGAAGGAAGGTAAGAAGGAAAGAGAGAAAGAAAAGGGAGAGATGGAGGGAGGAAAGGAGGGAGGGAAGGAAGGAAGGAAGGAAAGGAAAGAAAGGAAGGAAGAGAGAAAAAGAAAGAAAGGAAAGAAAGGAAAGAAAGAAAGAAAAAGAAAAGAAAAGAAAGAAGGAAGGAAGGAAAGAGAAAGAAAGAAAAGGAAGAGATGGAGGGAGGGAGGGAAGGAAGGAAGGAAGGAAGGAAACGAAAAAAGAAAACATGGCCCCTGCTGTCATAGAAACTTGTGATCTCATGAGAAAGGCAGGAATGTAGATAATTATAGGACCAAAATGAATACAAAATGAAAAAGACCCTCTTAATGAGTTGCAAAAATAATCAAGATAAATAAAGTTACATATTTTGGTGCTTATTATGTTGGCCTTGATCCCAAAGTCACTTGTACCTTTAACACTATCTATGTCTTAATATATTAATAGCATTCATGTAACATATGTTTAACATTTTAAAATATTAGCTTTAATGATCTATCAATATGCTGTCTGTGTATCTTTTCCCATTGCAACAATTCAATTCTATATGTTGAAACGTAAAAATAAATCAACTTCAGAGTTGATTTATTCATGCATAGATTTTCCTATTTCTTTATTATAAGATGTACAGAATTCCACTAAATGACATATATCTGTTTGTGCTTGATTAAACAAAAACACTTGTAAGAGGAAGAGGGGAATATTTGGCATATTGGCAGATGCTCTTTAAACTTTTATAAATAAAAGTAACAGTATTTTATATCCACATGAAGGGCTCTATTGGGAGAAGCCAGAGAAAAAGTGTTTTATAGCTGACTAATGTCATGTCTGAATACCTGACACACTCAATTTCCCACTGCAGGGCCTGGAGGAGAGGTTGAGTGCATGTGTGTGTTTGTGTATTAAATCACTTCACCTATAGCTGAATCTAAATGAATTTCTTCTTTGTTGCTTCATCTAACCCACTGTGTCCCGGGGTATGTTTCTAACTTAGTGTTCAGGAACCCTGTGAAAATTCTAGAAGATGTTGATGGAGAAAGAATAAGACAGCAGAGTATTCTGTCTCTGTGTCTACTCCACCTCCATTATTGCTAGAAAGTGAAAAGCGAATCCAGTGCAGCTGTGACTGTGAACGTTCTGAGGTATCTTAAGGGGAAGCCCCTTCGCCAAGATCACAGCACATCCTGGAGACCTGGCCTGGATTAAGGCATCTATTATTGAGTTCCTGCTCTATGCAAGGCACAGAGTCAGGTGCCGTGGGGGAATTACACAGAAAAGGAAAAAATCTATCAACAAGTAAGCAATATTCACCACTGATTACAAACAGGGCAATGTACTAACTTCTGACAATACAAACAGCTCTATGAAATCATCTCTACCTTTGAGAAATACAGTCCAAAGGAGAAGTCAGGAATCAGACACATTTCAAGGGGGGATATAAGAATGGCATACTTATATTCAGTAACAAAACAAAACATATGGTCTAAGCTATAAACACTGTAGGAATGTCAAAAAGAAAAAAGGAAAATGAGATCCAAATCAAGGAAGAGTTCTTGGACAAGGTGGAGTTTGAGTTTAGGCATTAAAGGTGAGTAAGATTTGCAGGCACGGGAGAGTAGTAGGGCAAAGGGCAGCGCTGGTAATGGTAAGGTGCTAGATGGTGAGGCCAGAACAGAGACTCTGCTTTTAGATATTTGAGTCAGAAAAGTTGAGATTGGATTCTTGGCCCCTCACTTAATAGCATTGAGTTTGAGAAAGTCCCTTAAGCTCTTTGAACCTCAGTTTCCTTAAGTGGAGAGAGGATAGTTAAGTGGGGGAGAGGATAGTGCCTATGGGATAGAGTTGTAGTGTTTCCATTTCATACACCTGTGAAGTTCCTAACATGGTGAATCAGCACTGGAGAAAAATAGCCATGGGGCGTTGGGGAGGAACAGGATGAAGGGATAACAGAAGGATGAATAGAGTTCAGGGTGGCCTGAAGCCAGCCAGAGGAATTGAGCTTCTTTCCTAAGCTGCCAAGGATCTTCTGAGAGCTAACCTAACAAAATCAAAACAAATAAGTATATGTGCATAAATATGTTAACAAATAAAAATGTATTCACAATCAGCAAAACAGAATGGAGATAAACTCTGAAGTATACGGTTAAGAATTGCAAAAGATAAATGGCAAGAGGGACGACTGGATTGGGCAGGAAAGGTAACCAGAGGTAGGTAACACTCATCAGGCAGAAGAAGTGGATTACAATCCACATCCCCCACATTCAGAGCTTCAGCCCAGCAGCATGGCTCTGCTGATCTCCTATTAGACAAGTTACCTCCTTGGGAAAGAATCCAGTAGCTTACCAATCTGAGATTCTAGTTTATTCCCCATAACTCCAGAACATGTATTGTTTTTAGATCAAATATCTTGTTCTGTATAATTAAGGCACTCATGTAATTTACTGTCTTAACTGGGAGAGTTTTGTTCTGACAAATGCTAAACCAGATGGGCTTCCAGGAAAATGGAGATAAACCGAAACTGTTCAGCCAAGCCAGGACATGTGTTTCCATTTCATACAATCCACACAAATAATATTCAATTTCTGCATGTTAGTCTATTAAGAAACACTGAGAAATGGCTAGATCTATTTTTGCCAAATTTTGAACCATCTGAATTAGAATATCGGTTTCTGTAAAATTTACACTGAAGGGTCTGGGAGACACCGAAGTGTGTAGACCATCTTTCTCTGCAGCATCTGAAACTTGATTATGACGGGTATTGGTGACCTCCATTCAAAAGGGAGTTCCCATTGTCAGGAGCAGCAATAGAGAAAGCAAACAACGATGTCAAAGGTCAACCCCAAATCAGAAGTACCAAGGACAGATTGGCCAACCGTACCAAGCAATGGCAGTGGGAGGCATAGCAAGCTGTCTCTTGATTATGAAGCATTTTAGGATAAATAGTTTTAGGACTTATCTTCTTGACAGTAACAAAGTAAAGGTCAACTCAAGAGTTATTAGTTGTTAAACAATTATTTTGTACCAGGCCCACTGATAAATTCTTTTCTTTTTCTCTTTTTTGAGAAAGAGTCTTGCTCTATTGTCCAGGCTGGAGTGAAGTGACGCAATCTTGGCTCACTGCAACCTCCGCCTCCCGGGTTCAAACGATTCTCCTGGCCCAGCCTTCTGAGTAGCTAGGATTACAGGCACGTGCCACCACACCCAGCTAATTTTTTGTATTTTTAGTAGAGACGGGGTTTCACCATGTTAGCCAGGATGGTCTCCATCTCCTGACCTCGTGATCTGCCCTCCTCAACCTCCCAAAATTCTGGGAACACAGGCATGAGCCACCGTGCCTGGCTAAATTCTTTTTTTTTAAATCAGCTATACTGAAGTACAATTGACATACATTGGACTGAACATACTGATTTTTGAGAATTCCTACTCTCAGTTGTTCATCCAGTGTCCAATTTACGTGTGTCCCGATCATAGGACAAGCGACATGTAGTGTTGGGCACTAGGGCAGTTTCAGTGGTGCAGGGAGACCCTGCCCTGTGCCTTGGGATTCTAAGTGGAGTGAGCTTTCCTAGTAACACTCTGAGCTTCTCTTGGGCCCCTTCTCTACTTTACCCCAAGAAATGTGGAATAAGCTATTTGATAAATTCTAGAGGAGTTACTAAGAAAATTCAGCTTGGATTCATTCTCTCTTCTTTGGGACAGAATTGTCTGCAGAAAGGATTCATTCTCTTCTCCATACACCTTGATATATGGTATACAGGCGTAGGGCCTGGCAGGCAGATGTAAGGTGTTAGCCCGGCTCACAACACGGTAAGAAAATGGTTTCTCTGTAGCCCCATAAGGGAAATTTCACTTAATCCACTCATCTAGCAACCTATTTTCCAACCTAGCCTTTACCTATACAAAGAAAATTTTCTATTTCTATCTTATTGAGTCCTTTTATTTTCAAACAAATATAGAAATGAAGGGTGCTATTTATTATGCTTTTTCAAGTCTCAACAATAGGGAACTTAAGAAATACAAAACAAAGTTTCTGACCTCATCACTAGGTTATACAGACAAAACATATACACACAAATTAACTGAGAATATGTAAAATATAAAATTGTATGTTCTTAATGCCTTCTAATAATATAAAGGGTGCAAATGTAATCTTTTTAGTCTTTAATTTTCATCCTTTTTATTCATATGTGCAATAACTAAAGGATAATGTGTGAAAATAAAACAATTTTAGAAGAGTAACTATGAATGAATGATTCTTTTAATTTTTGATGTGATGTCAGTGTATAATAAATAAAGGGAATAATGAAAAGTGAGAGAAGAAAGGAGAAGGGAAGGGAGGAAGGAGGAAAGAAGGGAAGGAAGGAAGGAAGGAAAGAAGGAAGGAAATAAGGAAGGAGTGAGGGAGGGAGGGAAGGAGGGAGGGAACCCTTTCTGAGCTGTCAGTAAAATAATAAATGACAATGATAGTGATGAGTGCAAATGTTTGTCTGGCATTTACTGTGGGCCAGGCACTAATCCTTGACCTATATTAAGTCACTGAATCCTCACAACAAACTTATGAGGTGGATACTATTGTTTTTACTCCCATTTCAAAGGTCAGGAAAATGAGGCAAAGTTAAGTGACCTGATGACAACAGTATGATCTATAAGAAACAAGAGCAGACGTGGGATTTGAATGTCGGTGGGCTTCCTTTCAGCTCTTAACATTACACTCCATATAGCCGCTGGTGATGGGCACTGAGAGAAGGTGGTCAGGGAAAGCCTTGAGAAGAAAATGGCGGGGGCACGGGATGAGAGTGTCGGTGAAGGAGGAGCTGATGTGAGTAAAGGCCAGAGGTGGGGTTAGGCAAGGGGCCTTCATCAGGAATGCCAGGTGCCAGCCTGGCCAGAGCAGAGGGTCAGTGCAGGGAGACTGGGTGTGCACTTATGTCTCTGCATTTCTGCGGAAAGATTGTCCCTTTCTGTTTGGGACATTGTCCCTTTCTGCTCTTTCTCTTGTCGATTTTCCTAAATGAAACTAATTCCAGCTCTCACTCTCTGCTATAGATGGAATCTTTGTATGCCCCCCAAATTCCTGTGAAGACCTAATCCCTAGTGCAATGGTATTTGGAGATGGAACCTTTGGGAGGTGATTAGATCATGAAGGCAGAGTCCTCATGAGTAGGATTAGTGCCCACGTAAGAAGATACGCAAGAGAGATGATCTCTGTCGATCATGCCAAGTTACATAAGGTGTCCTTCTGAAAATCCTTTCCAGGAACCAAATGAGCCAGTGTCTTAATCCTGGACTTCCCCACTTCCAGAACTTTGAGGAATGTTTTTCAGTTGTTTATATCACCCAGTTTATGGTGTTCTTGGTGTAGCAGTGCAAACGAAGACAACTTTCTCTAGACTCAGTGAAAGGGAAGCAGGGAAACACCATCCGCTCCAGCCTGCTCTTTGTTTTACCAACTGCATCTCAAGACCACCTCTGGCAATGAGCATAAGTACTTGTCTGCTTAAAACTTACTATGTGAGCTATTAATAGTATAATAATCACCATTTACAGGGTCCTTGTGGTATGCAGGGAATTGCACTGAGGACTTATTTATCTCATTTACTCCCCTTACAAAGATCACCGAGAAAGGCATTCCCTCTACTTTAAAGATGAGAATACTGAGACTCACGAAAGCTAAGTGGCATGCCCAGTGCCACACAGCAAGTAAGTACAGAAGCATGGGTTTCAGTCCTGGTGTATCCTACTCCAAAGCCACGCTCATATTCATTGTTGTATTCAGAGCCTTTCTCTACTTTTTAAATAACTGGCATAGTATATAGAACTGGGGGGAAAGAAAAATGCAAATGAGAGCAAAACTAAATAACAAACAAGAACCCTCCTGCAAAGCAACATGTCTGAATTCTCTTAACTATTCATAATTAATTGTCTGTGATACTTATACCATCAAAGAAAGACTGAAACACCCACACACAAGTCAATTAAGTGGTAAATCTGGAAATTTACCATTAAGATGAAAAGTCACAAGAAAATAGGATTGTGGTACGCAAAATTCAAAGATGCACCTCAGGATTACTGGCCCTTGGTTACTCAATATAATACAAATCTAGGTACTGCTATAAAGAGATTTTGCAGATGTAAACGAAATCCCAAATCAGCAGTCCTCAAGATATAAAAATTTTTGAAGTGGGAAACTTAAAGGGACCAATTACACGAACACTTTAAAAACAGGGAGTTTCTCTGGCTGGTAGTAGAAGAGGAAATCAGAGAGATTTTAAGTGTTAGAGGGATTCCATTTGAAAGAGATCTTTCCTGGCTGGATAAAGGGGATGTGGGTGACCCCCAAAAGCTGAGAGGTGTCCCTGTCTAACAACCAGCAAGAAATTGAGGATTTAGCTCTGCAACCATAAGAAACTGAATTCTTCAAACAATCTGAATGAGCTTGGAAGTGAAATCTCCTCAAGACCCTACAGATAAGAGCCCAACTCAGCTGAAACCATAACTTGGGCCTTCTGAGAACCTAAACTGAGAACATAGTTGGGCTCATTGGATTTCTGACCTACAAAACTGAGATATAACACATAGGTGTTATATCGAACCATCAGGTTTGTTATAATTTGTTACATAGCAATAAAAATGAATTCAATAATTTTGCTGTAGGATAAAGCAAATTATTAAATTGTGTTCTATTCTTCATTTTAACAACATACATTCATCCCAGTTCTGCAACTTGAAAGCTGAAGAATTCTTATACTTTTAGTGGCATTAAGTTAAACCATCAAGAGACAGAAGATGAGTGCCTATTTATAAATAAAGATTTACAGTAAAATGCAGACCTGACTGACTTTCCAGGTGAGTATGTACCTTTAACAAAATCAATGTCATTTTGAACATTGCTCATCATCGTGTTTATTTTATATAGACAGAGAGAAGATAATTGTGTAATAAAGTTGATGGATTTGAGTCTTAAATAAGTAAAAAGCACATGTTCTCATACTCCAATAATTTTAATCTGTCAGGAAAAAAGCAAAGCCTTAGAAACAATTCAAAAATTAACTAGTTAAAATAAAAAGATCCCAATTTAGGTTCTGTCAGCCCTAAAAAGCAGTTTATTTCATTTCTCTGAGGATGAAGATTATTAGAGATGGGAAAATAAGTACAATAATGCATGTAGGAAGTGGAGAGACCAAGCACTGTCAGCTGGCTCCTCCCTCATTTACCAACTGGAAGCTCTGCCTCCTCACTGACCATTGAGCCTCAACACAAGATGGCTGTGACAATGACCAATGTTATTTCATAAAGCACTTAGAATAATGACAAATATTGTTAGATACCCAGTAAATATTTATTCTTACCCTTCAGAACTATCCACCAGTGAGTTGGGAATGCTGTCTCCCCATGCTTGATGTTTCTTTCCTCTGATGGCAGCTCAGTTAATTTCAGAGCCCTGGTATGCTCAGCTTAGCACCTTCCTTCTCTCCTCCTGCAGTGGTCAACTTAGCTCCTGGAGGGAAAAGACTCACCCCAGTGCAGCTTTGCCTGCACTTGGTTCTGAGGCTAAGAATTAGGACAGACTTCATGTTGAGTCCTCCAACCAAAGGTTACATTTCAGAGTAATCTTTAAGGCTATACTTTATGTCACTACATGTTCAGAACCAAGATGGGAAAGAGTGTGCTAGCTATTGAGGCTTGTATTCTGAGCCCCCACTAACACCCCTCAAGAAACTCAGATTCATCCCAGTTTCATTTTGACATACAGGATTGGGCTACCAAAAACAGGCTTTCTGACTCTTTACAAATCTCTCTGGTAAATTGCACTAATGCAGTTTTTCAGCCTGACAAACTCAACCAATTTGGGAGCTTTGTATCCCAGAGATAAATGAAAGAAAAACTTAATTAAATGTTTATGGAGTACCCCCCCCAAAAAAAAGTGTCACTTTAAACAATCCATTATAAAACCAACAACTATATTTATTTCTAAATACATTCATGTTTGGAAAATTCCCCTTGTAGATAACTGTACAGCTGGAAGACGTCACATAGACCTACTTCCTGCCTTAATGCTAATAGTATGTTTTCTCAACTCCAAAAGCTAAAATAATTTCAATTATAAACTCACATAGTCTAAAAATGTATACCATGGTAATACTTTTTTAAAAATGGAATTTCAGGAGAATCAAAACACGTGCAATCTAGAGCTAGTGCTGCCATTAATTACAAATAGGACCTTGACCCATTGATATCATTTATAAGACTTATCTGTGAAAGAAGTTGCTTGGATTGTAATCTCCAAAGTTCCTTTCAGCTCTAAAAATGTGTCATTTTCCAGGACCAATTAGCAAAGAACACAGGAGTAAAACTACTCAGAAATGTGGAGAAGTATTCTTCCAAAAGATGGTAAACTTCTATCAGTGAAGACCATTGCCACTAGAAACTGTTCACCTTAGGAAGATGCCGTGACTGATAAAAGTAGAATGATGGATTAGCATATTCATTAATGTTAGATTCATAATAGATGAACCTTCAAGACTCAGCAGCTTAGCACAACAGAAATTTGTTTCTTGTTCATCTACTTTCTAACAGGGAGGTTCAATAGGGAGCTTACCTTGCAGTGATTCAAAGACCCAGCTCTTTCTCCCTGTGGCCCCATCACCTGCAGAGCCTCTAATCCTTCTAATCTATCCAGATGGGAAAATTGAGAACACTCACCTGCTTCTTAACCACCCAGCTAGAGAGCAACACACATAATTTATTTCACATTGTATTAGTAGTAATGGGTCATAAGACCTACCTAGATATAAAGGAACACAAAATAGGGTGTTGGCATTATAGTTCCTGAACGGGCAGCCAGTTGGCAGCAACTACTTTCCTCCATGGAAAATGGGAAGCAATCTTTGAAGAGCAATGCCACATCTACCACAGTTAATGTGACGAGCTCCTCACAGATATAAACTTTCTATTTTCTACAGCAACTTTTACATTAGCAACTAGTTTCTGCTCTATCTGGTTTTAGTAATGTGACAAAAATGTGCCAAATAAACAGCAACAATCACGGCTGGAAGCAAACTAATCTCAGCTGAAATTTCATGTGTGTGTTGCTCTGTGTACCTTTTGTTTTTAACGTGTACAAGCAGAAATACAAGCCAGAGGATTCTAAGAGAAGAAAATATAACTGCAGTTATTTCTGTTCAATCATAAAAAGATCTAACAAATGAAGAATGGCTGGATTTAGGTAGATTCCAATAATTGAGAATATTCTACAAAATATGTATATATTTCCTGATTACGTATTCATCATATTTTGGCTTATTGAGCTGCTGACGGAGTTATATTTCTTGTTTTGTGGGAGAAAAATACTTTGAAAAGGTGGCGTGTTATTATCTAGATAGCTAAACCTTGTTTTTGATTTGCTCTCTAAGATGAAGAAAAGTCTAGATCTAATATATTCAAGTTTTAGCCCAGTAGAAACATTGGGACCTTTGGATTTTGGATTTGATAACATTTCCACCATACATTCTCATCTATGAAGGAAAGCAAATCTTATTAAAGAATATAAATTCAGAAGTCTAGGCCAATAACAAGTATTAACTAAAGCAGGAGCTGGAAAACTTTCTCTGTGAGGGACCAAATAGTAAATATTTTAGGTTTTATGAGCCATATTGTCTCTTTTACAGCTACTCTACTTTGTATTTATAGCTATGACATGTAAATAAATGGGCATGGCTGTGTTCCAATAAAACTTTACTTACAAAAACAGGCGATGAGCTGCATTTGACCCACAAGCTGTAATTTACTGATTCCTAAATTAGAGACGAAATGGCAGAAAACCCAAAATGGAAAATTTTGTCATGTATAGCTTGGAAAGGGCCTCAGTTTTCCTCTTCTATTTTCGAGCTATGTCTTCCAGGTTTGTTTGGAACTTTCTGTATGAAAAAAATAACATTTCTATCATAAATAGTTGATGAAAGGAAAGAATATTTACCAGCTACTAATGAACAGAGCTTGAGTCCCAGGAGACCACGTTCTAATTCTGGCTCTGCCAGTATGGAGGATGCTATCCTCACTTGCCCCATTTCACTTCAATAGGTATTTGTTTCTGCCTCCCTAAAATCAGGGAGTTAGCTGAGGTTACCTCAGATATCTTTTACATCTCTCAAGTTTTTTTTTTTTTTAGCTGGAAAGCTAACTGCTCTAGAAAAAACTTTTGACTTTACTCAGAGGACAGTGTGAGGTAAGTTATATAAACTCTCTAAGGCTCTATTTCCTTATCTGTTGAATGGACCTAATATTCTCTACCTAAAAGGATAAAATAAAGTCTCACGTATGTGAAAGTAAGTAGCAGTGGGGGAGGAAGCAGATTTGATGTCCTGATGTGAATGGAATCCAAATAATGTGATTCCATGACTAATTTAAAGGAATCTTGTTCACTATTATTCTAACATCACAAACAAAGCTGCCCACACACCTTTAGATTCTGGAAGCATTCTCTACCAAGTGGTCATCAAAAAACAGGGAAAGAGGCTGGGCGCAGTGGCTCATGCCTATAATCCCAGCACTTTGGGAGGCCGAGTCAGGTGAATCACTTGAGATCAGGAGTTTGTGACCAGCCTACCCAACATGGCGAAACCCCAGCTTCACTAAAAATTAAAAAAAAAAAAAAATTAGTCAGGTGTGGTGGTGCATGCCTGTAGTCCTAGCTACTCTGGAGGCTGAGGCAAGAGAATCACTTAAACTTGGGAGGTGGAGGTTGCAGTCAGCTGAGATCGTGCCACTGCACTCCAGCCTGGGTGACAGGGAGAGACTCCATCTCAAAAAAAAAAAAAAAAAAAAAAAAAAAAGGCAAACGTAAGTCAAAATTTGGACACACGGCAGATCAAAATTAATCACAATATTAAGAAATCACTTTCCCTGGGTAAAGAGCCACTCCAAGCAGAGAGTAACCATAAATGGGGATTTCTTGACCCCCTTAACTAGATCCTCATAGAATAATAGCCCAAATTCTCCCTTCTGTGTGACTATTTATCCCAGACTAAGCTAATTACCCACATCCTAAAAGATGGCTGCAGAGTGCACAATTAGGAAGCAGTTTGATTATTTTCATTGTGCCAGTCATCACATTGCATCTTATATAATCACGATCCTAAGTGGATTGTATCATTCTCATTCTTACTGATGCAGAGGCTGAGGTTCCAATGGCTTAAACAACTTGCCCAAAGACAAAACATGCAGGGAAAGACTGTGTAACCTCCCAGACTGTGCTCTTGCTCTTGTGCGTGAATCTCAAGAAATGATAAGAATCTCTGGGCAGAAATGCTGACAACTGAGGCAGAGAATCTGAAAACAACCTTCCCCCTCAAACTAAAACTCGGAGTCTTCCAAACCACTGAGCTGTCAGAAGATGAATAAGGCAGGGAGACCATCAGAATCCAAGTCAGGAGTACTAACTTGTTCTTGACATTTTGTTAGAGCCTAGGACATTTCAAGTGAATTCCACCTGGTTCTGAATGAATGAATGACTCAATGAGAAATTGCTCAAATTCAGGTTACCAGTAGCATATTGGTCCATGGGTACAAATAATTGTCATTCTGATTTTTTGTTTGTTTTTAATGCATGTCCTTGCTCTTGCTACAAATCACAATTTTGGTGTATAGAGGGGCAGTCCTTATTCCTCCAGCTTTCACTCTTTCAAAGTCTGACTTCCTATTCTCTTCCCCTACTTTCTGCTTTCCACCTCTCCTTTTTCTTCATCCTAATGTTTCAGAAAGAATGCTTGAGAATATATATATATATATATATATTTTTTTTAACCAGTGAAATATGGGGTGAAAAAATATTTCACATACCTTTAGATTGCCTGACTTTCCTCTATAAACTTGAAAAAAAAAGCATTAACTTCAGTTCATTAATGAAATGCCATGTGTTTCTTGTTACGAATTGCTATGGTTGCCATGTTTATGTTTTCTGCAAATTCCTATTTTGAAATTCTTAACCTCCAATGTAATAGTATTAGGAGGCAAGGTCTTTGGAAGGTGATCAGGTTATGAGGGTGAAGCCCTCATGAATGGGATTAGTGCCCTTATAAAAAGATACTTGAGAGCCTGCTCTCACTCTCTCTCTTCTCTCCCTCTTGCTCTCCCTCTTTCTCTCTCTCTCTCTCTGCTTTCTACCATCTGAGGACACAGTAGGTAAACTGCTGCCAATGAACCAAGAAGCAGGCTTTCACTACACACCAGATCTGCTGGCACCTTGATCTTGGACTTCCTGCCTCCAGAATCCTAGAAAATAAGTATCTGTCATTTAAGCCCCTCAGTGTATACAGCAGCAGAAACTAACTTAAGGATCATAAATTTTAATGATGAAAATAATAAGAAGAGAAATAAGTAAACTAAGTTTGGATTTCTTTAGAAACCAAATAATATCAGACCCTACTGGAAGATGTAACTATTGTGCTATACTCATCCAATTTAAGGATCTCTGCACCCTCTTATACCCACCCTGTCTTTTCTCTGTACAAGGTACCATGCTAGGCCTGGACCAAAAAGGAGACGAGGAAAAAGCTAACATGTAAGAATATGTGATTCTAGGAACTGTCTCACAAACTTTCAGGATAGAGAACTTAGCATGTTTTGGAGCTAAAATTAACCTTATTCATCGTAAGCAAAAATGTGGGGGAAAACTTGCAGAGAAGGAGATCTTATCCAATTTAACACATATTGCCTGTAGTGATCCTGAAAGGTAGTACCACACTTATTCAGCACCTAACAAATGGCAGGCACTGGGCTAGGTTTTTTACATTCAACATTAGCTTCTGAACCACATTATGAGTCAGATAAAGAAAATAAGATACAAAGACTTATGTGAATTATTCCCAGTTACAAGGTATAGAAATGCATGAATGGGAATTTGAACTGGAAAATCCTGTTGGGCCGTAAAGTCCACATTGTTTTTGCAACTACTCTGCATACATGAGTGGCCTCCCCACGACAGGAATACAGAAGTTCAACAGTAAATGGATTCAGGAACTTGGAAGAAGACAAAGGAAATCCTCATGAAGTAAACAATTTTTGAATAAAGTAGATATGGTTTTGGGGATCACTCATCCCACCAAATTCAGGCAGGTGATTAAGCAGCCTCTCAGGCACTCATGTGAGAGGAGGCAGGGCCTGGGCACTGATGGCAGCTGCCTGAGTCTTGCAGCACTGAGAGACCAGCTTCAGCCACTGTCCAGGCACTGGACAGATGAGAAATAATAGGTTCTTTCTATCTGTTTTATTCCATTTTCTTAAAAAAGCACAAAATGGCATTTTGGTGTATGGCAGTAATTACTGTTACAGCATTAGATTATAATAATGGATCTGATAATAATAATTAATTATAATAAAGCATTGCTTCTCTCACAGAGTCTTGAATGACTTGTCCAGGAGACCTAGTTTGGAGCTTTTTCAATTCAGCTGTGTTCAAAACAGAGAATGGGCTGAATTTCAATGAGCTGCTGATGCTATGTTATGTTCTCCACACCAAATACCAAATCTACAGGCTCAATGTCAAGAACATACAAGGTCTTGTAAACTAAATTCAAACTCTCTAGCTTCTATTCTTGCTCCTAACAGTCCTTCATCTCTCCTAATAAATATGTTCTTTTCAATGTGGTTTCTAAAAATAGAAAATGAGTATTCGTTTTATAGTTGTGGATTTTGCATCAGGCAAAGTCTAGCCAAATAAATTTTTTAAAAACTTAAGTTATTTCAAACAGAGGGAATATAATACAGGGAATTAGTTAAACAGATGACAGAGGAGCTGAGACCATCACTAGGGGACTGTGAACATTCTAGAAATTACTAACAGCAGGAAGCTGCTACACCCCTGGTGATGGAGGGGAAAGACAAGAATTTAGACCCAAGGACACCCGGTGGGAGCTGGACCCTTTAATGAGCTGGGATATGGAAGGAAGAGCTGTCCCATGAGAGCTGGATCACTGAGAGTACAAGGCTGATGCTGAAGACAGCACCCAAACCCAAAACATGAGGTGGGGGAATATGCTAGCTTTCACCTTTTTTTGCTTCCCAATTTTCTGCCAGTTCCTATCCTTGCTTGGTAGCCTGAGGAAAAAAAAAATGAAAAATTCCTACAGATTCCTTAAGATTTGGCTGGCACACTACTTCCTCCATGAACCCTCCCTTTGAACTTCCAAACCTCTTTATGTAAACTTTTCATTATGTTACATTTGGCTATCCACTACAGTTATGCATGTATAACTGTGAGCATGTGAGTGTTTCAAAGATAAGCTCTATGGTAGAGTCTTTGTGGTATCTCCAGGCCTTAGACATATGAGATAAAATTCTGGTAGACCTGAGTTCAAATCCTGACTCTACCACTTAGAAGCTGTCTGACTCTTGTTAAAGTCTTTAATCTAATTCAGTTTTCTTACCTATAATTTGAGGGAAATAAACTGCTCCACATAGGGTCAGTCTGAAGATTAAAAAATATGGGACCTAGGCCCCTGAGCATAGTAAATGAGTAGCTTCTTATTGGAATGTGGTCTTGCTTGGATTGCAAGTGAATGATGAAGCATTCTGGAGAGCTAATGATTTCCATTTGCTTGTTTTTCTAAATCACTTATTATATACTATATAACCTAATGGTATTGACTGTGTCTGGTTAGAAACTTCTAAGAATAGTTAGGCATTGAAGCCATAAATGTGAAAATCTATTTGCAGAGCTCTGTCCTTAACACCACCTCTAATGAAAAAAATCCCAGTAGAAAGTAGTCTCAGAAGGAGGCTTCAGAAAGGGTCAACCCAAATTGGGTGATACTCATGTGCACACTTAGTCAACTTCAGCTAGCCAATCAAATAAATAAAGATGGTTGGGTTAATTTTTATTGGCCATGATCTTAGAAAAGGAACACACTGTCCTCAGTTTCTAACTCATGGGGAAGTTTATCACAAGGATGTGTGGTATAAACAATGCTACACCAGCTATTGCCAAGATTTTCCAATGAAGAACCATTAGGTACTTGAAATATCTATGGGTTTTTTTCAGGAGCTTGAGATCAGCCTGGGCAACATGGTGAAACACCGTCTTTACTAAAAATACAAAAAAAAAAATTAGCTGGTCATCGTGGTGCACACTTATCCAGCTACTCAGGAGCTGAGGTGGGAGAATCACCTGACCCTGAAAGGGTTGAGGTTTCAGTGAGCTGAGATTCCACCAGTGCACTCTAGCCTGGGCAACCGGAAAGAGGAGGAAGGAAGGCAGGAAGGCAGGAAGGAAAGAAGGGAAGGAAGGAAGAAATGAGGGAAGGAAGAGAGAGAGGAAGGAAGGAAGGAGGGAGGGAGGGAGGGAGGGAAGGAGGGAGGGAAGGTAAGGGAAAAGGGAAGGAGGGAGGGAGGGAGAGAAGGGGAGGGAGTGAGGGGAGGGTGGGAGGGAAAGGAGGGAAAAAGAACGATGGTTTTTTATACCTGCTCTGATCATCTTGGGAGCTGAGGTTGCTCTTTCTAAACCAAAAGACAACCCTCAGGCTCAATGGAGCAAATAAAAATGTAAATTCTATGAGCTAAGTTTAATTGAAATTTCTACCTTGAGAGTTGAAGCATGAGGTGAAAAAGAGACAAAGTTATGCTTCATTACTTAAGTCAAATTTCAGTAAACTTCTTAAACCTTAAAACAAACCCCATTGTTGACTTATTTCCAGAAATATTTTTAGGATAGCTGAAATGACTCTGCAATTATCTAGAAAGAAATAAACTTGAGTCAGAGAGACAGTTTCCCCTAAGTCTCAAGGAAGCCATCTCTGATGTCCTGTTACATCTCTTAAAAATAAGCACCCCACCAGCACCATTTATTAATCATCTATTATAGTCCAGGCAATTTATTTTCATTAATGAGATCTAAGTTTTATTGCATAACTACAAGGTGTGCTTCATTTTCCAAATCTTAGAGATGAGGAAACCATGATGACAGACATTAGGTAGGTCACCAAAGTCAAACAGCTTCTTGGTGGCAGGGCTGTGATTCTAATCCAGGGCTGCTTGCCTCTAAGGCTCTGAGGTCTTTTCTCTTTCTGCTGGACCATACTACCTCTCTTATGTGAAAAGGCAGTACTTAACCTTTCATTTATTCATTCAACAGAGAGTTAATTAGAGCTTACCATGTTCATGGAACTGTAGGAGGTACTGAAGTTACAAGAATAACCATGACATGGAACAGCTTTTCAAATGTGAAAATTCACTGCAACTATAAAATTCTTTGCCCCGAAGGGAAATAGGCTATTCTGTAAATAAGGATTATGAGCTATTAGAGGCATTTATATAATGCTACCCATTAAGCAGAGATAAAAAGCAGTGTAGACTAATTAACCACAGGGCAAGAACCCAGAACAGAGAGAAGGAGATGGAAGCAGGGATGGAAGAGCAAACACCATTGTTCGTGCATAAAGGAACAGTTCAGTATCTAATTTCAAGAATGAGAACTCTGGCCAGCACATCTGAGATCAATCTCAACTTGGACTATTAGCTTTGGCAGCTTTAGTTTCAGGCTTCTTTGGGGAATAAAGGCAGTTCCACATCTTCTAAACTCTGCCATTTTCTCACTCTAAAATGAAAGGGAGAAGTTAACTCATTTTCTTCTCATGATGACCATCATCAAAAGGAGTGCAGGTGTCTAACACATATAGGTTTTCATTCTTTCTGTTAAGGACTCCCTCTCTGCTTAAATTAATAAGGCCTTGAGAAGCTACTTCCTATCCTGAATTTTGTTTACAGTTTTTCTCTGCAGGCTAATTATCGATGCTATTTGTGATTACAGGAAGTTGAGTGCCTGACCTTTCCTCTTTGATATTCCAGTGACTTTATTGTGCCGAATCTGTGGCATTGGTGACATCCTGAGAACCAAAGTACAGTACTGAATTATCACAAACACAGGGTGAAAGTAGCAGCCTTTGATTCATCACGAGGCAAAAAAGTGTTCTAGAGGGAGAAATTCTGCATGGGAAGAAGTATCATGTGAGTATCAAGACATCAAAATACAGATGCATATATAAACTTATGTAGTTATGCATCAGAATTTGATGAAGTATAGTTAAATATACATACATTGCCCTCATGCCCAGAGGCTATAAAGCAGAAAATAATCTTCAATTAATTGCTGAGACCATCAGAATAAGCATAGCTGACGTCTTCTTAAGTCCCTCAGCAAAAGATACAAACAAAAAGTTAGGTATGACCTTGCCCTTAGGAATGTATCTAGTCTAAAATCCGACAGCAGCAGCAAAAGGGTTACTTCCAACTTCACCCTGGAAAGCAGCAATGTACAGGTACTGGTGCCCTAAACATGTAATATTTATAACAGTCATACAAGTTTAATTTTTTTTCTCTCTGTAGAAAGAAAAAACACTTTTTTCTCTCTCTCTTCTTTTTTGGTAAAGCTCTGCACTGCAGGGGGAAGAAATAAAAAGAACCTCTTCAAGTTTGCAATTTTCCACTCCCACACCCCCCCCAAGCTGGTCAGAGGAGCA
Organism: Ateles fusciceps; assembly: GCA_036589455.1. Taxonomy (NCBI): domain Eukaryota; kingdom Metazoa; phylum Chordata; class Mammalia; order Primates; family Atelidae; genus Ateles; species Ateles fusciceps. The sequence continues at coordinate 848,733 of JAZHEH010000051.1, forward strand.
TAGCAGGAGAGACAGAGCCAGGAAGAAAAATGCAGATACGATGGCTGGTCTTGGTGAGTTTCAGAAACAATTCATGGTCCACGAGGCTGATTTAGCCTGTCCTAACTTGGTGATTATGCCTCATTCACTTTTGTGTTTCTCACAGATGCATATACTGGCCTATATGCAGACATCTAAAATATGAAGCTGATGCCTGCTATAGAAATCCAAGGCACTTTATCCCTCCGCTGTGAGCATTTGCATTAACTCCTAGTTTCCTTGAGGTAGAGATTACTATAAAAGTGTTTACCCCTATATTTTCTTCCGCGCTCCCGAGAGCTAGCTATTCTTAGAGTGGGAATTAGGTAATTATCTGGACCAGGTCCCCTGTAATTCTCATAAAAGACAAGCAAATGAAATGAGTTTCGAGGGCCTTGGCTTGGCTTCAGGCAAGATATTGGCAGGGGGGACACCATGTCCTGAGATGTGTAAGGAGTGGGTCTCTAAGAAAAGGAATACGGTGTGAATCAAAGGCCTTTATATTTATGAATCACGATTTTTATTTGAGCCTTAAGAATCTTGGTACGTAAGAATCCGTAGGAGGAAGAGCCAGGCAACTGTCGTAGCCTCAGAATCTTCTGACAGGGTTGTGCCCTTGAACTATGGGCTACCCATTCCCTAGAGCAATAATTCTTATGTTTTTTTGTGGCATGCATCTATTTGTTGCTCAGACACAAAAACTGTAGGTGCCGTACCTAGAAAAACACACAAATATATTCCAATATTTGCATGCATTTCAGGGCATTAATTACTGAAGCCCCCTTGAGGTTCCTTGGACCTCAAGTTATAAATCCATGTGAGAGGAATCTGTGAAATGGAACTGCAAAACGAACTAACTAACAAAACAAAGGCAGCATGAGAGGGGAAAGACCGATAAGAAGGAAAGGCAAGTACACAGGTTCCTCTAAAAAGAGTTCTTGTTTCCCCTGGTCACACTGGGGCCAAGACACCATGAACTCCCTGTATTGATAGACAGAGCATCAGAATTATAATCATAACTCTAGGATTCGTTAGATGTTGATTACATGCCTGGCACTGTCCCGTGTGTTACCTGCATCTGCACTTTAAATCTTCCCCACAACTCTGGAAGGTAGCCAATGAGTAATGGTGGCAGAGAGAATAAAGCTATGACTCTTGGCCATGTGATGCTAGATCCTTCTCAATGAATAACAATGAAATGGATTTCATTTCCCTGCCAGGGCCTCCAGCACACACCCCATCCTAAGTTTCAATCCAGCTGTGCCCAGCTAAGATTTGGAAAGGCAGGGAGGGAAGAATGCCTTCAGGAGGTGGGCATGAGCCACCTTGACAGACATTCCCCAGATATGGAGAATTCAGATGCCTAATTTAGTCTGTTGTGTTTCATAGAAACATCCTCCATTAAAATAAACATGAACTACAACGATACTTCCATTTAATGCAGCGACGATTCCCTCAGCCATATGTTCTGGCACCAGCTGTGATCGGTCAATGTTCTTAAAACAGAGGAGACAGAAGTGTGGAGAGCAGGGGGAGGAGGAAGCGGAGAAAGCCTATCTTCTGAGTTTCTTCTCCAAATTGGAGGAAAGTGTGAATGTGCAAGTAAATATGGCAACGTGTTTGTAAAATGCTGTTTTCACAAGTAACTATCAGGGTCAGGAATCCATTAAAATCTTTCCAGTAAGATATCCCGGATGTGCAAACCAAATCCCAACTGAAGAAGCTTTCTCACAGTGTAGGCATTCAGCTAAGCTCTACAGCTTCCAGGCAGAATGAAACAAAACCAGCCACAAATTACACTAGCGCCCCAGAAGTGGTCCATTGCAGCCCCACTTTTCATCTTCTACTCAGACTCAGGGGTATGATGGAATCAACCAGGAGGAGCAATAGCAGGTAACCTACACTGTTCAAAGTTTGTATGATTTCTGTATATAATGAAGTGGACTTACGGTTATTGTCATAAATTTGTATCCCACTTTGCTTCCCTGAGAGGGAGAGAAAGGATGGTGTGTCAGGTCTCCTCTGGAATTCCTGGAATTCTTCCCCATTCTGGCTAGTGTCAGCATGGGAACATGTGCCCCGGCAGAAAGAAGAAGATGTGTATTTCTGGGAGTTGCTGCATTCACATTCCACAGCGGCGTGGATGCATCATGGCACAGTTTCTTGGCCTCCGCATCACTGCGTCCCTCTTTAATTTCTCTGAGGTGCCTTGGGTTTGTCACAGAACTAGAAACACACCATGAAAGGTGATCAGATTCAGCAAGAAAAGAATAAACAAGCCCTGGTGTGGTGGCTCATGCCTATAATCCCAGCACTTTGGGAGGCCAAGGTGGGTGGGTCACCTGAGGTCAGGAGTTCAAGACCAGCCTGGCCAACATGGTAAACCCATCTCTACTAAAAATATAAAATTAGCCAGGTAAGAGACTGAGGTGAGCTGAGATGACGCTACTGCCCTCCAGCCTGGGCGAGACAGAGGGAGACTGTCTTAAAAAAAAAAAGAGGAAAGAAACCCCTTAAAAAAAGAAGAAGAAAGCCTTATAAAACACTGTAAAAAGAAATTATACAAAAAAAACCCATAGTGCTTTAAAATATATCTAAATATGTTTTAACACGAGCGACATCTAATCAGAACTGATTAAACTAGGGATTGCCAATTTTTTTCTGTAAGGATCGAATACTAAATATTTTAGGGTCTGTGGGCCATAAGACCTCTGTGAAAACTACCCACATCTGCCTTTATAAAGCAAAAGCAGCTCTAGAGGACACAATACATACATCAATCAGTGTGGCTGTGTTCCAATAAAACATTATTTATGGACACTGAAACTAAAGTATCATATAACTTTTACATGTCATAAAAAATTCTTCTTCTTTTGATTTTTTTTGAAGCATGTAAAGCGTAAACATCATTCTTAGCTTGCAGGTCATACACAAAGAGAGGTTAAAGATGATTTAGCTTTGGGCTATGGTTTCCCAGTTCCAGGATTAAATCACCAAAATGGCAGTATCCGTGTCTTCTCTATCTCCTGGTTGCGTATCAGCATTGCACTGCTCTGAAGAAGCTAAAAATGCAGAGCAATGAGATCCCTGATTTGACTGTGGGCAGAGACAGAGTGGGCAATGAAAGTGCTGCAAAGGCCTTGGGGAGAGGAAGTTAGACAAGGACAATGAGACTAGTCTTGGGAAAAAAAAGACTTGTCCGTCCTTTGTAGGTCCTGAGGAGGAACGTTAAGCAATTTTTCACACCATCATCTGGTTGTAGCAGAACTGTGAGCACCTCCGATGAATGATGTGCTCTGTACGTGGTGGGCTGCTCTTCCAGCTGGATCAGGTGCGGCAGAGCCCAGAGGCAGGCTGACCCAGAGCCAGCACCGCTCAAACTGTGAGTAGACAATTTTTCAGTAATGCACTAATGATTAGTCTATTAGCCAAAATTAAGAAAAAATAATCCATGTTGCCATTTACATTCAGAACTTTTTTTTTTCAAAGAAGTTAGTATGTATAGAAGAAAAAGTCAGCTCTTAGAATTAGTCATCTCTTCACAGCCTAATTTGGGCCTTTTAGGAAGCAGAGCTATGATTTCTGTGGGGGAGTGCGCTGGAGATATTTGAACCCACCATCATGACCACAGACCCCATCACCAAAGGGCCTGTACTCTATTGTAAACTGGTCACAGCAGAAGATATATTACCTGTTTCTGCACATCAGAAACTTACGGTTGTGAGCAAGAGTTTTTCTTAGAGGAGTGTTCATGCTCATTCCATGATGGGTCTAAATGATGTCATTGTGCTGCCAATGGGCAGTTTCTACAGGCCTAGGAATCTGCATTAGACTCCCTTGCAGAGGTTTACAAAATACATATTTCTAGAGTCTGCACAAATTGCTTCAGTTTGGTAGGTCTGGAGTGGTGCTGGAAGATATGTATTTCAGGGAAAAAGTCACCCAGGTGATTCTAATATCAGCCAGGTTCAATACTCACTTCTCCAGTAAACAGGGTAAGCTACTTGGGGAACGGACACAGTATGGAAATGGTAATTTGGAGTCTCCACAGACATCACAGTGATCAAGCACAAAAAGAACCTCAAGGACCGCCAAGCACTATATTTCTATCTTTAGTAAGAGTGAATTACAAGTTCTTCAAAAAATCCTGCCTTTGGGCCAAGCACCTATAATCCCTGCACTTTGGGAGGCTGAGGCAGGAAGATTGCTTAAGGTTAGGAGTTTGAGACCAGCCTAGGCCATATAGCAAGACCTCACCTCTATCTAAAAAAATTTTAAATGCTGTTATTAGTCTCTTCTCAGGCTGCTAATAAAGACATACCTGAGACTGGGTAATTTATAAAGGAAAGAGGTTTAATGGATTCATGGTTTCACATGGCTGGGGAGGCCTTACAATCATGGTGGAAGGCAAAGAAGACACAAAGGCATATCTTACTTGGTGGCAGGCAAGAGGATTTGTGCAAGGAAACTCCCATTTATAAAACCATCAGATCTTGTGAGATTTATTCACCACCACGAGAACAGTATGGGGAAACTGCCCCCACAATTCCGTTATCTCCACCTGGCCCCACCCTTGACACATAGGGATTATTACAATTCAAGGTTAGATTTGGGTGAGGACATAGCCAAACTGTATCAGAAGCTTAGGTGAGTGTGGCAGTGTGTGCCTGTACTCCCAGCTACTCAGGAGGCTGAAGTGGAAGAATCACTTGAGCCTGGAAAGTTAAGCTTTCACTGAGGCCTGATATCACCACTGCATTCCAGCCTGGGCAAGAGAGCAAAGCCCTGCCTCCAAAAAAGAAAAAAAATCCTGTCTTTGCTAAGTCCTCTATGTCTCCCACGGGGCAGAATTAAACTCTCCCCGAATATATTTATTTATTTATACTTTCCTATAAATACATCACTTTCTATTCAACTACCAAAAAAGCATTTGTTGAACATTAACCTATATGATCGACTGCTCCTTGTGGACTTCTGTGACCTCAGGAGCTACTCTTTACCACCATATTCTCAAGCTGCCTAGCAGAAGTTCCCAATTATATCACAGCAATGCTTTGTATCTCAAAGCTAAAGACATGCAGCTGCCTCTGTCTGAATTGACTAGCTCCTCCTCTATCTGCAAGTAACTAACCACTTTCTATGCTTCCAAATCTGAACTGTTGCATCTTCCCAGGAAGGTCTCCTGGCTCTCCAGCATCTCTTGTGATAACCTCCGACTCCTGTGATAACCTCCAACTGCTTTCTGTGTTACCCCTCCTGCCTTCTTCAGTGAATCTTTCACATGGCACCTGGAAGGACACTGGAAAAATATAAATCAGATCAAGTTATTCCCCTGCTTAAAACTCTCCTAAGGTTCCCTGTGAAATTCCCCACCATGGCTTCTGCCCATCTGTCTGCCACCTACTGTGCCTCCTGGCCTTCTCTCTTCCACGTTTCCTGGACCCCAGCTCTTCAATTCACCCTTGTGTTCCTGCCTTCCTTTGCTCTTGCTTCTCTTTGCCTCAGCCCTCTTCTTCTAATCCAGATCGAGTTGCACTTCCATCACTGATCCTCTCTGCTCTACAGGGAGGCTCCTCAATTCCCTTCCCCAGTGTTGGAGGAAGAGTGGTGGTCAAGACAGACAAAGTTTCTGCTCTGATCAAGTTGACCCTCCAGTAGGGAAAGACCAACAGAAAACAAGAAATACATACATGAAAGTAAGAATGATTTAGGTAGAAGTTAAAGCAAGTTAGAACAAGATGAAGTGGTAGAAATTCGTTCAGCACAGCAGTGCTAGCAACTATAAAAATGCTTGGAACATTGTAGGCATTGGATAAGTTTTATTTAAAAAAATGAATTCCCTGTAGTGTGTGTAATCTTTATATATAAACAAAATGATAATTTATGCTCTGTTCTATGTTCTGCTTTTTTCAGTTAATAATATGTCTTGGAGAGTTTTTCACATGAGCATATGCAGAACTAACCCATCACTGTTTCCATTCCTTTGCATTGCACAGTTGATTTTTATTTACCCAGTTTCCTGTTGACAAATCATGTTCCAGTTTTGTTTGGTTTTTAATTACAAACACTTTACCAAACATTCTTGAACATGTATCTTCATACACTCAATACTGCATTAGTGAAGAATATTCCTGAGGGTAGAATTATTGTATCAAAAGAATATCAGCAATTATTGTGTCAGAATATTGCCAAATTATCCTCAAAAACGATGTCGCCATTTGCACATCCAGCTAATACTCTTCTTTCTACACACCTCACAGGTCCCCATTATGATCAAACTTTTAATTTGTCAATTTGATAGGTTTCTCCTTGCTGTATCTGATTTGCATTTCTTTCATTATGAATGAGGTTGAGCATCTTTTCATATGTTTATTGGCTATTTGCATTTCTTTCTAAATTTTTTTTAATATCCTTTGCCCTTTACTCTACTGGATTTGTTAATATTTTTTATTTCTTTCTGTAGGTTCTTTGTAAATTAAGAAAATTTGTTTTATGATTCACGTTACAGATATTTCTTCCTCGTTTGTCATTCTTTTCATGTATTTATGTCACACTCATTTATTAGTGTATTTTATTTGCCATACTGAAAAGTTTATAATTTACATAAATGCAAACTTATTATTTTTCTTCATGGTTTCCTTGCAATGGTTTATTGTTTATGTATGTTTATGTAATAAGCATCTTAGTGGTCTTCTCATGAGCAAAGTTATATAGAATACAAAATTCCTAAAGTCTTGGCAATCAAAGGCCTCTTGAAGAAAACCAAGGAAAAGTTTTGACTCAATGACCAGATCTCTTCCATATTATCTCTGATGGTAGCTCAGCTAGCTTCTCTCCTTCAGCCTCTCAGGAATTGGGCATCTTATTTTAAGAAGCAGCTCTTTATATTGCTGCACAGCTTTTTTACTCATTTGTTCAAATAAGAGGAAGAAGAATTGTGGTTTAAGCAGAGAGCAAGACAAACAGAGGTCAAGAGCAGGAAATGATGGCATCTTCAGGGGGGTGTACATTCTTCACCTTTCATCGTAAGATAGCTCCTCCTAATACAGAGCCAAAATTGTCTCCGAGTGTTTTCTCATGACATTCTATAAAGCAAACATATTTGAAATAAAAGATTCTGCCAATCCTTTTGATCCATGTTGCAAAAATCAAACCAATGCTACCTGATAAAGATCGTCACTAACTAATTGAGTAGTAAATCCTGCTACAGACTTCATTCTCTGATGATATTATCAAGTAATAAGTACTTTGTTCCAGTTCATGGAGATAGGATGTTACTTCTGTGGGTTTGTCAATAAAATAAGTTCTGTGTATCAATACCATTTTCCACGGACTTTTATTATGTAATTAGGTATATGATGGCCTTGTATCCACCTCCATTATGCAAATAGAGATATGTTCCCATGGAGAATATGTGAGATGGAGAAGTATATAGAATATTTAGAAATATAAAGAAACTACAGTGAGAATTGCAAGAGGCATAAGGCAATAATTCCAACCTTCAAAAATAAAAACTATAGAGAAGAGGAAGAAGGAAGAAAATGCCAAAGATAGATTTATAGCTCTAAGTGATCATTTATAGCTCAGAGAAAAACTTCAGATTTTCATTGCTCAATTCTCTCCTCTCTGAGAAGGGAACACAGACGTGTGCCTGAGAGAGGTGAGAATTCCCATGATGCACTCCATTCCCAATATGGCAAACACAGCATCCGCTTAGAACGCATGTACAGTAGGGTGGCCAGATGTAGCAAATAAAAATCCAGAACACTCAGCTAAATTTGAATTTCAGATAAACAATGAATACAGGTCAAGTATCCCTTATGTGAAATGCTTGGGGCCAGATGTGTTTAGGACTTCGGACATTTTTTGGATTTTGGAATGTTTGCGTTATACATTGAACTGTAGTTCAGCATCCCTAATAAAAAAAATCCAAAATCTGAAATACTCCAATGAACATTTCCTTCAAGCCAGACATTAGTACTTAAAAATTTTCAAATTTTGAAGCATTTCATATTTCAGATTTTCAGACTAGGGATGCTCAACTTGTAATAATTAGTAGCATAAATATGTTTCAAACATTACTCAAGTGCCCTGTATTCTATGTGGCAATTCTAATGAATGGTCAACTTCTCATTTTTTCATTTGGGACTTCCAAACTCCATGAAAATGACTCTTGAGACAACCCAAAAATATAACTTTTTAAAAATATTATATGTTAAATACATTTGATTGCTACGTAAGAAAATATTCTTATCCTGAGAGGTTTCAAATATCTTAGTAAAAAACCCAACCTCCCATTTCATTTACATATAAACACGTTTACAATTATCACTTGTTTACTTGCTGGAAACTTCCGGTGTGTTTATTTTATGTTATATTTATTCTGTTTTGCCTGGCACTTCATATTCAATCACATTATACCTGCAAAGATGGGCTTGAATTGAATCAAGACAAGATACGTTGGACAGAAGGCAGACCCTGTGGTGAAAAAGCCATGGGATTCTCTGACCAGTGTGTCCTTGTAAATACACAAAGTGGGAGGACTTGAGGTGAGAACAAAATCTCACTGGATTGTCAGTGAAAGTGATCACCGCTGACGCCTCCTGGACCAGTTTGAATACAAAAACAATTTAGGTAATGACTTCATTAAAAAAGTTAAAGCCCCCTATTGAATAGATCGGAATAAATGTTCTCATCAGCTAAAGCAAGTAAATGTACAAATGAATGAGCAAATCACAGCTTATATTGAACAATACTAATATAAATAGCTCTCATTTTGCATTGAGTATGTGTTTTACATATATGAACTCATTTGTTACTCAAAGCAGTCCTGTGAGAGAGGAACTTTAATTATCTCAATTTTACTGCTGAAGAACCCTGAAGCACAGAAAGGTTAAATAATGATCCAAGGCTATACTGCAAGGAAGTGACCAAAAAAGAATTCAAACCGAGGCAGGGAGTATGATGTCTCCTTCCCAAGATGTCACTTGCCCCTCAGATTATCTGGCAAGCAAAGGGAAACATAAATTTTTTCTCGATTGTTACTCTAATTCTACCAGAATCCTTAGAAGGCAGCCTCAGCCTTCACAACGAAGACATCAATGGTCAATAGATACCCCTTGAGTTGACAATCATCGTCTTAGTCTACTGACCAACCTCAACACCCATTTTGCTCCCAGAAGTGAAGCAAAGTGTATCACAAAAGAATAGAGTAGATTGAGTGTCCAAGACCTGCCTGGCACCCTGCAATTTTGGATAGGTCATGGGCCTCAACACTGTATTTGTGTCCTTACCAGAACAAGTAACGATAAAATGATGATGGTAGTCATCATAGAGTCAGCTTCTGCTCTTCATTAGGCACAAGGCTAGGCACTTAGCAGATATGGCATCAAGAACACTGTGATCGTAACTCCCATTGGTGCCTCCACTTTTACAGATAAGGAAATTAAAATACAGAGGAGTTAAGTAACCTTTGGAAAGTCACAGAGGTAATAAGCAAAGCAAGGAGCTATACCAGGTCCAGTTAACTTCTGGGGGCAGCTGCAGCTCATGGGCTAGGTGCACAGCTTGTGGTGCTCAGGCTGGCTGGGATCTAGTCCTGTTCTAACACTGAGTAATATTGTTCACATGACTTAAACTTTCCATTTCCATGTCATGTTTTTCTCTTCTATAAGTTGAGGATATAGTACTGGTAGTGTCTATGTTAGAATTCAAGAAGACAAGATATATAATGACTAGAACATTGCCTCGCAGAGAATAAACACCTGCACAAGCTAGCTGTTACTATCACTATTACTATTGTTATTGCTATTACTGTGGCTATTGCTATTGCTATCGTTATTGCCATTGCTATTTATATCATATGAATGCCTTTCCTATTTCAGCACAATATTCTTGTCTTAAAAAGAAAGAATTTATAGCTCAAAAGTTCTATAATTCTTGAAGTTCTAGAAATCTATAGATGAGAGGAGGGGGAAAAAAGAAAATGAAACAAAGACCAAAGTTCCTTGAGGAGAAAAGAAGTCCTTGAAGGGCTGCTGGAAAAAGATCAGAAGGAAAAAAGATCTGAAATATCCAATGCATTGAGTTTCAGATATTTTATTTCCATTTGGTTTGCAGTATTCAAATGCCAATACTTTCTCATGAACTTGGAAAGTTCTCTTGTCGGTTGTCAATATATTTTCTAAGAAGGACCCATGAAATGAAAAGTCTGAACCACACGCCCTGCATGCTCCCATTCCTCTCCCCCATCCCAATAGGCATACCAGGCTGCATCATCTGAACAGGTATCATTTTAGGCTTCAGCCCTGAAGCATCTCCCTGTCCCCCCTTACTCAATGTACTCTTCCAAGGCCAATTTCAAGAAGCAGGTAAGGAGAAATTAAGGTGAAAGAAGCTGCTTCTGTGTTTCAGGCTTTGTTAGACTTTTTTCCTTGTCCAAGTGCCTCTTCCCTGCAGGTCCTGTGATGCGGGTCATTTTCCTCTTATTTACTTCATTCAGGGGACAGGAACACAATGCTGTCAAGGTCCATGCATCCTCTTGGTCTGCATGAAGATGCACGAGTGAGGCTCAGTCCCACCAGCATTTGCAGACACAAGCCCAAGCAGGAAGACTGGCCACACAGTCGGGGCATCATTCCTCACCACTACTTACTGGCTACTCATGACCTTTCCATGATGAACTTCGAGCCCTATCCTTCTCTCTCTGCCATACTGAATTGCTCATAGCCCGTGAATGCCTATGTACTCTCCCCACCCCTCATCCATGTCCCATGCACTCTCCTCACCTTTATTCATGCTGAATGGCTAAGTTTAAATGTGGATCCTCTAGGAAGCTGTTCCTGACCACCCAGTCTGGGTTAGTTGTCCTTCCTGTATATTTCTATACACAATCAACCCTCATTTATCCAGCATCTTCTGTGAGCCAATCCTTGCTCTAAGAAATGAAGAAAATAAACGTTGAACAAGTCAACATAGAGAGAGAAATGGCAACATAAGCAAGATTCCAGAAAGTGATATGGGCTATAACAGCTGAAACAGGATGACCTGGTAAAAAGTAAGGGGAGGCAGCTATATGAAACTGGGAATACATGTATTTTTTTCTGAAAAAGGAATTAATATTTAAGCAGAGTCATGAAGGCAGAGAAGCAGCCAGTCATGGAAGGAGTTGGGGGCAGAATGTTCCAGGTAGAAGAAATTATGCAAAGGTGCTGAGGCAAGAATGGACGTGGTATGTGGGGTGGACAGACAGCTTCCCAGGGGAGAATGATGTGGTTTATGGACATACCAGTAAAGTCATTGTCATGGCCAGTTTATATCCAAGGCTCATCTGATGGGTAGAGAACAGCCGGACATATGAGAAGAGCTTTAGAATAAGACAGCTATGTCTACCACTGATAGGCTGTATGGCTCAGGGCAAGTTTTTTAACCACTCTGATCATCAGCTTTCTCAACACATAATAGTGCTTAAAAGCAGATCTTAGAGTTGTTCAGACAGCTTCTCTTTTGGTAATTGGGTGGCAATATATTTAACTCTTCTGAAGCTAATTTTTCCTACATGCAAAGTGGGTCATATAGAAAGCCTCACACTTAGTGTATGGCCAATATATTGTGTGCATTATCAACGTTATTGTTACTCATTTGTATGCAAGTAGTAATACCACCAACTGCAGACTGTTTGAAAATTCCATATAATTTATGTGCAGTATTCCAAAATTAGTAAGAATTTGCCATGTTAGTATAGGGGATGTTTCTTGTTTTACATTTACTTAGCAACCATTCCTCTATCTAACAGCAACTTATTTCCTTTAGAGAAAGATTCCTTCCAACTGTATGTACCTGATAGGACTGCTATCGGGTACCCCCCAATGGGGTGACCAATGCTAAGCCAAGCAGATACTTCTTCCCTGGAATCTGCATCTTGAGTGGCGTCAACAAAACTGAAAATAGACACTCATTCATTCTAGCGATGATGCCTGAGAAAGTCTCTTCCTGTACAAGACCATTATTGTGATTTCTGTTTCTTTTGGCCTCCAGAACTGCAAAAACCCCTATCCCTTTCTAAGAATTGTTCTTTTTCTACAAATTCTGGAAGTTCCTGACAGCCTTCCACTAGATTCCCTTTTGCTTAAATTAACCAGGGTTATTTTCTTTATCTTGCAACTAAAATTTTTAACCAATCCGAATAGCTATATTACTGTTACTTTTATTATTAGGAAGGAAGGTTTAACTACAAATATTATTGTTAATTATTATTTTTTGATGGCATGGGGAGTATAAACTGCCCACAAATTTTCTGCCTTAATTGGGAGTAGATAAAGTCAAAAGCAAGCCGCACAAATCTCTCGTTTTCCCATTCACACCCACACCTGCTCTGTATAGGTATCTATTCACATAGCTTGTATGATTTGTAGTTCAAGACTAAATCCTGGCTACAGTTCAAAGCAAGAAAAATTTACAAATGATAGATTGGGCTGTTGGTTTAATGTCTGTTCTGTTTGTTTAATGTCTGTTTTCAAGGCCAATGACATAGTCACATAAAAAAGCTTCTGATAAAATATTAATAGGCAATGATGTGTGCTATGTGTGCTCTCTATGGCGAGGACAAGGACATGGTTTCAAAACTCATAGATGAAACTTAACTTCCGTGCATGTGGAAGCCACAGACTGCTTGCTCTCATTACAATTGATTCTAACAGAGCAGTGAGGGAAGCAGATAGAAAATAAAGATAAATAAGGTAACATACCAGAAAACCTAGTGGGATCCTGTCTGCTTCCTCTAGGTCTGTGATTCCATGATTCTGTCTATGATGTTATCTTTTTAAATGCATGAGGATCTTTGGCTTAAGACGAAATTTCACCTACCTTCATGATAAACTTTAACTTGCTCAAGATCCCCATGTCTCTAATCCGAATAAAATGATTTGTTATTAATAATGAAATAATAATTATACATAATCCTTTCATAGTTTACATAAATACTTCATATATAATTCACAAAGTTGTTGTAAAGACTAAAAATAGTGTGTGCCCTTCCTACTTCCCTTTATAGAAGAAGTGTGCTCACTTGAACCAGTGACCATGCATCTTCAATCCCTCTTTGGATTAGAGTTCACATCCATGCCCCATGGCTTCTTACTTAGGCTAGTTCGTGTAAAAATAGGCAGGGTCTATTTTTTCACCTATTGAAGTTGGGTGTGACCATGTGACATTTCTTTTTTTGGCTAATGGAAAGTGGATAGAAGTAACCAGTTGCCTGTTCTGAGCCAATGTCTCAAGAGGCACAGAGAGAGGTTCCACTCTCTCTGTCCCCCCTCTAGTAATTTGCTATGAGAACACCATGACCTAAAGCTGCTATTCTAAGGAGAATGAGTAACAGGAAACTCAATCTGTGGCCTGAGGCCAAGCCCAGCCTGCAGCTTAGAACAGGGCTGCCCTAGCCTACCATAGCCCCATGAAGAAAAAAAAATAAATGCTATTTGTTTTAAGCCAGTTTTAGTGTTATGTAGCAATATTGGGACAACTGCTGAGCAATGTGCTAGCCTTTTTACAAATGTCATTGTCCTCGGCATGATTTTAAACTCTGTAAAGTCAGGTTCTGGGTCTATCTGGTCCATTGTTATTTTCTCACTCCCCAGGACAGTTTATAGTGAGTAATATTTAATGGTCTATCATGAGTTCCTTGTGTTAGTCTAGTTCCCTCTCTCCAATCACATATAAAAATTAAGCAATCCTACTTTAAGAATGATATCCACAAAATATACATGAGACTACCTTTCACTTTTCTCAATCACTATACAATCCTTTTTTTTTCTTGAGACACAGTCTCCCTCCGTCGTCCAGGCTGGAGTGCAGTGGCACAATCTCAGCTCACTGCAACCTCCTCCTCCCATGTTCAAGCAATTCTCTGCCTTAGCCTCCCGAGTAGCTGGGATTATAGGTGGCCACCATCATGGCTGGCTAATTTTTGTATTTTTAGTAGAGATGGGATTTTACCATCTTGGCCAGGCTGGTCTTGAACTCCTGACTTCATGATCCACCCGCCTCAGCCTCCCAAAGTGCTAGGATTACAGGCATGTGCCACTGCACTCAGCCTATAATCATTTTTTAAGCGAACAAAATAAACAGGCAAATCTTACGGATAATAGCACAGAGGCTACTTTTAAAATGGTTAGAGACAATATTTACTATTATCTTTGTATAGTGAAGGGACCAACATTGTTAGTAAGTATAATTCTGAATTCTTGTGTTCCTTTATTTACTCAGCAAGCCTTTTGATGACATTTTGTGCTGAGCCCTATGTTAAGTACTTGAGATATTGTGCAATGGATTTAATGTTTATTCCACTACTTCCAGCCCCAAATTCCTATGTACATGGAAGTCCTAATCTTCAAGGTAATGGTATTAGTAGGTGGGGCCCTTAGGAGGTGATTAGATCATGAAGGTAAGCCCCCATGAATGAGATTGGTGCCATTATAAAATAAGTTCAAGAGAGGTCCCTTCGGACACATCAAGAAAGTGGCCATTTGCAAGCCAGGAAGAGAGCCCATCTCAGACATTTAATATGTCAGTGCCTCGGTCCGGGACTTCCAACTCTAGAACTGTAAGAAATAAATGTCTGTTGTTTATAAGCCACCCGGTCTATGATATTTTGCAATAGCAGCCCAAAAGGACTAAGATATAAAGAGCAAGATCATGATTCTTGGTGTTAAGTCATTTATGCGATAGTAGAAACCACAATTCCATAGACATCTGAAGTTTACTGTGTTAAGAGTTTGCGTTGATAGAAAGAGAGCTCTTTCTAGGGGGGACATAAGAGAAGGAGTATTTAACTCAAATCTGGAAGAAATCTGGGAGACTTTAAGCAGGTGATAGCAGGCTATATTTTAAATGATGTGTAGGAGCCAGCTGTGTGAAGAAAACATTCAGAATAATAAAATAGCAACACTCATGGCAGATAGGGTGATAGGGATCAGTCAGTTAGGAAGTAGCTCATTTTTGCTAAGTAGTGTATGAGCATAGCCTTTGTTCCATCTACCTTTGCTGACCACAATTCTGAGCCCTAATATCCCGATCTCTGCAGGCAAATGATCAATTTCACTTTGGCAAACAATCTAGGGTGAGGCAAAGTCTACAAAACTTTTAAACAAAATATTCACAATTTTAATATCTTTGCCCTTTTCAACAAAATAAATAATAATCCCATTGACTTAATTTGGGAACAGAAACTACACATGAAAGCCTAAAAGAAAAACAATTGATGAAATAAAATCTGCTAATTCATGTGATTATCTCAGGACCCAAAGACAATGTTTTGGGTTATTTTATGCCACTGGGAACTTCACCTGCACACTTGTGACAAATAACAAGACTACTATCTTTCTATTATACACATTTTGGGAAATAACTGAGCATAATAATGAAATACAATCTAATGTTATACTCCAACCTCTAGAGCACAAAATTAGAGGAATAAAAACCCCTATAATTAAAATATTACACAAAATAACCAAATGGACGTGGGAGTAATATAAAATAAATCTTGAATTTAATCAGCTTTCTAATCATCACTAGTTAAGACAATTGGTTGGGACTGTTATTGTCAGTAGCAAACTAAAATCATTTTACGTGATAATTTCAAGGGTTAATTGTTGCAGTTTATTCAATGCAATCTTCTCTACTAGCTTCATTTTCATCTGCCAGTACACCAATACACCATGATTAGCATAAATTAAACTAAATGAATTCTGTGGGTTACTAAATTATTTTACACTTGTCTTTTTCTTCTTTTCCTCCCCAAACATTTAAAGGTTAGAGATGGGTGAATGGTTTGATGGCAAATTCCAACATCCAGCTGCTCAGCCTCAGCTCAAAAAAGAAATGCTTAAAATCTGGATGATTGATTTTCAGAAATCTTGGGTAGAAAAATACATCGTGAAAAAATGTCATCACGAAAGATGTTGTATCATTATATACTGACCTTTTACAGAAGTCCATGCGACTCACAGCTGGGAAGCAAGGAGCTCTACATGCAAACTTAGATAATACAGAATAGGAAAGATTTGCGTGTGCACCTCAAATGAGCCATTTCCCATGTTCAAACTGACACACAATGACCTCGGATTGCTCCAGTAACATTTGTGCTTAACAAAGTGAGTTTCATCTAATTTGGAAACTCCATTCTTTTAACCATGGCTCGCTGGTGGTAATTCATCTTTCTCTGAGAAGCTCACCATAGGAATCCTTGACTTACACCAAACTTTGGGGAATAAAAAGTCATTTATACAAAATGGTCAGCCCAGCGGGGCGTGGTGGTACATGCACCTATAAACTCAGCTGCTCAGGGAGATGAAGTGGGAGAATTGTTTGAGCCCAGCAGTTTGAGGCTAGCATGGGCAACATAGTGAGAACATGTCTTTAAAAAATAATAATAAATTAATAAATTTTAAAAATTAAAACACACACACAGAGAATCCCAAATGATCAGCCCATTTCAAGACCTGCTTCCCATCTACCTCATTACCATCCAGGACATTTAACTCCTCCTGTCCACCCACATTGCCCCCGAGACATGTCCTCCTCCCCTTTCCTCCTCACAACTTCAGTCTTGCGGGGGAGTCACCGACTACTCACCACCTACCACCTTCCTCCTCTGCAAATATGACCCGAGAGAAACTCCTTCTTCAGCCAACAACAATCACGATGCATCTAGTATGATCTAGACTGTGAGTATGGTGCTGAGGATACATTCTTGGGACAATGTGGAAATAATCCCTTCATCAAACAACTTAGACTCAAAAGGAAAAAGACAATTATGATATAGTGGATAGACATATTATGTTAGGAAAGCACAGAGACCTGTAAGAAGAGGGAGCCTCTATTCTCCCTTGGCAAGCTTCCTGTGCTCTCCGTGGGAGCTTCCTTTCCCTCAACATCTGCTTTTCTCCTCTGTGAGAGTTTGGGATGGGCAACACTTGGCTTTTATTGAAAGGGGAAATGACAACTTCTCCTCACTCTGCAGGTCTTTACTCTGGAAGCCACCTCCTCCTGCCCTGAGACCTCTAACACTTTGGATGCAGACAGTGCCCAGTCCCTTCTTTACTCCCAAGCTGGGGTCTGAATTCAACGACAGCTCCTCCCTGAACCATCTGCTTAGCATCAGGCTTGGGTAGAAGGCTCTCCATGCTAGAGAAGGTGCCTATTCTGTCTATCACCGAATGAATTCTCATTTCTTAGCTCAGTGCCTAGCTCAGAATAGTTGCTCAATAAATATTTCTTAAATAAGTTAAATTTTAAAAATGTGTTCAATCAATGAGCAATTTGAAGATCATGATATATTCAAATATAGTAGATGATATTTGCATAGAAATGGTGATAACTCAAAATTTATTCTGCAGGTTATAGTATAATATGCAGAGAGAGGTTCAAAACTATTGTGAGTCTGGCTCAAAGCCCAACAGGAAATTCCATCTTTTATTTAGATACCAAGTGACTATGATCTAGGGGTCTCATGTCCCAAAGACCTGATTCAGAATATGATTTGCTTGAATATATAGGGTCTATCTTGTCTAGCACTGAGTCCATATGATTTAGCACACAGCACACAAAGGTGCTCACTTAATATTCATTGAACATACTCAATCAATTAGCTAAGATAAACCTTTAACTCACAAGACATTTGTATGGTAAAGATCTTCTGTACAAGAATTCATCAATGGATGGCCTGCAGAAGTGTTTTGTTAGATTTACACATTGTTTTTCTAAATATTGAATTTTTTGCCAACATAAAACATTTTAAGACAATAACTTTTACATTAAAAGATTTCAACTTCTACCTTTTCTTGAAATAGTATAAATGAGAATAATCCCAGAGGGAATATCACCTGCAGCTTTTGGGGGCTGACTCATTTAGATGGGGCGTGAACTCTCCAGTTCACCAAGTTCCCTACCTGACAAATTTCATGCACCCCCTACACCCCTAGAAATATTTGGCTTTGTGACTTTGATCTATACAAGCATATTAAGGAAGAAATAAGGGAGATCATTTGAGATTAGGAGCCCTAAGCCTCCTTTAAATTCTTAATAATGTATAGCTTAAATCCTTTGGCATATCTACTGCCAAATTTGCCACATATAATGTGTAATATGTAGCTTAAATCCTTTGGAATATATTCATATATATAAACAGAGAGTTTAAAGTGGAGACTGATAGGATAGGAAGAAGAGTAACTTTTAAAAACATTTCTGCCTTTATATATAAAACTCAAGACACTCCCACACTAGCCAAATAAGCTGGAAACAGCAGGGTGGGATTAGATATTTTGTTCTCCACATGTTCTTCCTGGCCTGTGAGGAAAAGAAGGGATGACCATGAATGCATACAGTCTGAAAAATACTAGAAAAAAGCCTTGCTTGACAGTCAAGTCAACCGACAGCTTTAAAAAGTGGAGTGTTTTCATTCAGATTCTGGCATCTGACAGTCAAATCATTCTTCCTGGAGTTGGCCTTGTCAGTAACATAATGATGTGAAAATTACTGAGAGTTTGTGGAGGAGCCAGGCTTCCCGAGGAATCTGAAGCTATTTATTTGTGGGCAGCACCCCAGAAGGTGGAATAAAAGACAAATAATAGCTATTGAGATGGAATAAAATAGACTCCCAAAGTGGAAAGCAACCTGAGAAAGCCACTCCTGTGTAGTCAACAGGAAGGTTTTATTTAAGAAAAAAAAATGTGTCTCTAAGGATGTGAATTTGATTTTCAAAGGGGCATCTGACTCAGAAACCTATCCCTAAACAATATTTAGACTGAGCTTTATCGTACGCCAAGGGTTGTCCTTTTTTAACTTTTTCATTCTTCTCAATTCTAGCCCACTGTTTACTGCCCTAAACCATCTCCCAATAAGTTGAGTCAACAGGAAAAGATGCAAAGCTGTGGGTGGGGATGATGGGCTCAAATGCCAAAAGGCAATTGGCTCTGCCCTTATTGCCCATGGCTGGGAAACAATTTTACTGCAATCAGAAATGGATCTACACCCCACGAATCTAAGGTATTCTTGGATTTTTATGAAATTTCAAAACATACATTAATCCATCCATCCATTCAACAATGCTATTGAGTAACAGGCATCATAAAGGCCAATGCTGACAGTCTTACAACCTAGGGGGATAGATAACCATATAAACCTATCACTCTAATGTAATACAGCAAAAGTATTTATAAGGCACCTAAAGTGCATGGTAACAGGGGAAGGATTTGGTCAGAGAAAACAGGTAGAAGTTAACCAGTTTTTCAAAAAGAGCAAAATGATGTTTAGGGAAGAGTCATGGCATTATGGTTTGTTCAGCCTTCTGTGGTGGAGATCTTTATGCCAGCCACTGAGCTTGGCTCCAGGACACTGTGCTGGGCTCTCTGGTGCTTGAAGAAGGTAAAGCATGTGGCATCATTGGGCAACTTGGGTAGCTCAGTCATGCTGGAATGAAGAAAGAAGTAAAGATGGGAAAAAATGAGGATGACTGTGTTGGCAGGGACAAGATTGCTAAGGTAAAATTAGACATTTTATTAAGGCTGGGGCAAATGAAAGGCTTTACACAGGGATGACAAGTCTGATCTGGGTTTTAACAAGGTCCCTCTGGATGCTGTGCATAGAATGAACTGCAAAGGGCAAAGATTGAGGCAGGGGACCAGTTGGGATGAGGGGCTCGTAATCCAGGAGACCAATTAAGGACCTGATTTCAAAAATTACTACAAAGCAACAGTAATAAAGACAGTATGGTTCCAGCATAAAGACAGACATATAGATCAATGGAATAGAATTGAAAGGACAGAAGTAAACCCTTTCATTTACTACCAATTGATTTTAGACAATGGTGTCAAGACAAGTCAATAGGAAAAGAATAGTCTTTTAACAAATGGTGCTGGAATAACTGGCTGTCCACATGCAAAAGAACAAATTTGAACACCTATCTTATACCAAATGCAACAGCATATGTAAAGTAGATCAGAAACCTAAAATAATAGAACTTTTAGAAGATAACATAGGCCTAGGTTATGCAAAGATTTCATAGATATGATCACAGAAGCACAGTCCATAAAAGAAAAAAATTAACACTTTGGACCTGATGGAAATTTTTAAAAATTGTGCTTCAAAAGAGATCCTGAAGGATATGAAAAGACAGCCCACACACTTGGAGAAAATATTTTAGAATCATGTATCCAGTAAGGGAATTGTATCCAGAATATATGAAGAGTTCTTTAACTCAACGATAAAAAGACAGCTCGATTTAAAAATAGGCAAAGGATTCAGTATACATTTCTCCAATGAAGAAAGCTATACAAATAGCCAAAAAGCACCTGAAAAAAAAATGCTCAACATCATTAGTCACTAGGGAACTGAAAATGAAAACATCAATGAGATACTACTTCACATACTAGGCTGGCTATAATTAGACAATCACAAATGTTGGAGTGAATGTGGAGAAAGTGGAACCCTCATACATTGTTAGTGGGAACGTAAAATGGTGCAGCTGCTTTGGAAAACAGTTTGGAAGCTCCTCAAAATGTTACACATTGAACTATCATATGATCCAATAATTCCACTTAGGTATTTCTTCAAGAAAAATAAAACCATACTTCTATGAAGACTTATAGACTGATGTTCATAGCAGCATTGTTTGTAATTTTCAAAAAGTGGACATAAACCAAATGTTCGTAATTGCTGAAAAAATAAATAAATTGTGGTATAAGCACACAATGGAATACTATTTGGCAATAGAAACGAATGAAGTAATGATGCATGCTACAACACTGACGAGCTTCAAATACATTAGTCAAGTAAAAGAGGCCACAAACATAATATGATTTCATTCATAGAAAATGTCCAGAAGAAAGAAAATCTATAGCAATAGAAAGTATATTCGTGGTTGCCTCGTGCTAGAAGTAGAAATTAAGAGTGCAAATGGGCACTCTGGGTCTTATTGGAGTGATGGAAGTATTCTAAAACTGAATTGTGGTGCTAATTACACAACTCTGTAAACATGCTTTAAAAATTTATTGAATTGTACACTTAAGGGCAATTGGTGAATTTTACTATATGCATAAAACAAATAGTAAAGCTTATTTTATTTTTTTAAAGAGCAGATAAGAAATGAAAGGAAGTGATGTGAACTAACAATAGGAAGTAGTCCGCATCAGCAGAACTTGGGGAACCTAAAGAATCTGAAGAGTGGGTGGCCAAAAGGATTCTAGGATTACAAGCAAGGACAATGGCGATTGCTAATCTCAATTGAGTAACCATTATGTGCCACATGCTGTTATGTACCTACTGTGAATCACTGTATAGTTTTCATAAAAACCTTTATTAGATTGGGATAATTATTTTCTATGTTTTATGTAGCAAAAACCCTACTGGGGGCACAGAGAAGTTAAGAAATTTTCTGAAGGGGACACAGTAGAAACCATTTGTAGAGCTAGTAAGACAAGAGGAGGGATGGATTTTATAGGCTGCCCTGGAAGTGCATTCCAATGTCAGACAATCCTCTACTCCCTGACATTGTCATAGCCCATCTTGATCCGCTTGAGAGAAAACGTTCACATTGCTTCTTTTCTAGCAATAGACTCTAGCTAGAGTAAGTTGATTCCAGCTTTGCCATTGCATTCTGTGTGGATGTCCATTGATAGATTATTTCTGTCTGAGATCATCAGAAATAACAAATGTTAGGTCAAGAGCACTAGCCAGAGAGATATTAAGAGCAGGTAGGGCTCACTCACCAGTGAGAAGATATGTAAAAAGCATTTAACTACTTTCTTCTGAGAAGTAGCCAGAAATAGCCATGGAAAAGTCACTGGAAACTGGCCTCCTCTGAGTAGGAAGCAGAAAGGCATCTAATACCTGTTCCATGCTAAGAAGTTTATCCTGAGAAACTGGTGGGTTTTTTAAATCTTCATTTGAATGAGTGTACTGTTTCACTTGGAAGGTAACATTGGAAAGTATTAAGTGTGTGTTTGCTGTGCTTCTTCAGCAAGAACTTTACTTGTGCAAGAAATGCACAGGTGAGCATTTCTCACATCAGCTAGCTGGATATGAGAAATCCTACTCCACTGGCTTCAGCTGGCCTAGCCAGGCACAGCTTTCTTGGGGACAGGGGCCTGGCATGATTCCCTGAAGACCTTTTTTGTACTTCAGGTGCTTGTACTGCCATGAAAACTCTCTGTGTAGCTTTTGGCAAGCTCTATCCCCCTCTCTGGGCAAAAAAAATGAGAATACTAGAATAGGTGGCTTTCAAAGTCTTTTCTATCTTTAAAGTCCTTTTCTTCTTCTTGAGTCTATGAAACAGCCCAGTCTGGTAGTTTCCTGTCTGCTATACCATATTATTACAAATGGGGTGACTTAACAAAAATATATTCTCTCACAGTTGTAGAGGATGGAAATCAAAATTTTGGCTGAATTGATTTCTTCTGGAAGCTCTGAGAGAGCATCTATTCCATGTTGTTCTCCTAGCTTCCGGTGGCTGCTGGTAATCCTTGGTGTTCTTGGGTTACAGACACATCATCCTAATCCCTGTCTCTGTCTTCACATGGCTTCACATGAATTTAAGGTCACCTTAAATCCAGGATGATCTCATCTTGAGAACTTTACACTTGCAAAGATCCTATTTTCAAATACTAGGGATTAGGACTTGGGCATATCTTTTGGGGGGCACAGTCAACTTATTAACAATGGCTAATATTTAGTGAGATGCAACATGTGGCCAGCTTGTTTCTAAGTGCTTTATGTGCGCATTATCATGCTTAACCCACACAACAGCCCTATGTGATAAAGGCTTATATTATATGCATTTTACCAATGAGGAAACTGAGCAGTTGACTATCTGGCCTACACTACCCAGCTATTAAAACAGGAGGCAGAATGCCTGTAGTACACAAACAAGGATTCCATGCCACCTCCCATAGAGACACAACCATACAAAGTGCCAACCTTATGCAGATTATAGGTACTATCAGATTTCAATCATTAATTCACTAACAAACAGCACAGTAGGCACTCAACACAGCTTTTTGAATGAATAAATGCTTGAAATGTCTCAGGTTCTGTACTGGTCACTGGAGTATAGATGTCGACATGATTCTACTATGCTTTTCTTTTTCTTTTTTTTTGAGACAGAGTTTTGTTCTTGTTACCCAGGCTGGAGTGCAATGGTGTGATCTCAGCTCACCGCAACCTCTGCCTCCCAGGTTCAAGTAATTCTCCTACCTCAGCTTCCTGAGTAGCTGGGATTACAGGCATGCACCACCACGCCTGGCTAATTTTTATGTATTTTTAGTAGAGATAGGGTTTCTCCATGTTGATCAGGCTGGTCTCGAACTCCCAACCTCAGGTGATCAGCCTGCCTTGGCCTCCCGCAGTGCTGGGATTACAGGCGTGAGCCACCATACCTGGCCCTCTACTGTGTTTTTCTTGCTAAAATCAGCAATGACTCTTCTCCACATTAGGCCTAATTTGAGTTCTGATCAAAAGTAGCAACAAGGCAGAGAAATTCAAGACACTAATGGTCAGAGATATGAAACAAGACTGAGAGTTATTGTCTTATCCATTTTTCCTCTATAATAAAACATCAGAAACACAAATAAGCAAAAACATTATGTGATTTTCACATATTGCCACATGGATTTCAGCCATATGCTTGTGAAATCTTTTTTATTTTCACACACTGTCTTTTGCTCTCTCTTTCTCATACTAAGATAATTTCCTCAACTTATTCTTTTTGGTATGTGGGGAAGTCACTAGTATTCAACCCATAAGAAGGAGTCTACCACAAGGAATACATGTGCATGGAAGTGTTGATGGTGCTGCTGTAAACCTTTTTTATAATCTCTTCTGGGCAGACTGAGTGGCAAGTCTGATATCCAATCATAACCTCCTTAGTTCACTTAAGGCGAGTTTATAGCTGGGTCCCTCTTGTTCTTGAGTAGTAGCATTTAAAAGCAAGCTAAAATAATTTCTGAACACAGATTTCTCCCAGGAACTTCTTAGGCTTGTATGTTCAATTTACTGGAATATGCAAAGTTTATCTTTCTAAGTAAGGCTCATGCAGATCTTGGTGTGACTTTCTTGAGAGTAATAGTTAACAATCTCAAAGAAATGTTTCTATCTTTTTTCTTAAATGAAAGGAAGAACAAACCCGTTTGATGTACAGTAAATGTCTGGAGCTTTAAGCTTTCAAAGAGGAATATGGCTCAGCCTATCTTGCAACAATGGTTCTTGCTTCTTAGTATAGCGGACCTTAAGCAAACCCAGGAATGGGAACTTCAAAGAGCTGGAGGGAATTATACAGTGAACAAAGGTCAGACTCAAAATCCACATTCATGGGATAATACATAGAATATTTGGGATGAAGTAGAGGATTTGTTTAGGGGAATGTGTATTTTAAGCCTGGAGAGGGAGGTTCGTAGAAGGCTCTGAAAGCCAAGCTACGATGTGGGAGCTATTTATGAAATGTGGGATTTGTGACCCCTGAACTAGCAATGCTTTAGTATATGAGGTCTTAGGGAATAAAATAAACTTTCATCACCAATGATTAGTGGTTTTTAAATCTAGAATTTGGGGGTTAGCATTTGAACCCTTTCCCTCAAATGAAATTTTATCCATATAAACTCCCAATTAAAAAATATGAAAAACTGGCTTGAAGACAAACCAAAGCCCCCTTGGCCTCTTCTTAAAGCATCTCTCCCTATCCCATCCCATACTGTACCTTAGAATTTCTCAGAACATGGATTGAATCCTTCCACCTTCACCCCATGGAACAGAGCTTTCCAAAGTATGGCACTCATGCCATCACAATACATGCAGTAATTTAGTATAGGTACAGATAAATATTTATACTAAATTTTAATATTCATGTATTTATTTTAATGTGTATTATTCTATCAAGGCCATGATTTAGTGGATATGGTGGTTTAAAATGAAGTTAAACATAAAAGAGGATTTAATTTAAAATTAATTTGAAAACAATGCTAATAAGTAATGGTGCAGATAAAGTTTTTAAAAGACCTTAATATATTAGATGTTTCTCAGTTATTCAAAGTTATAGATGGTTAGGCTAGTACAGAAGAGGGAAAGTCTGAAGATAAAATCCATCCATAGTAGCTTTAGTTGCTTCACTTTTTGCCAAAGCTGATGGCAAATAATAATGATAATAATGATAAGGATGAGGACTAAATTCATTTCACTGTCTTTTCCTGTTTCCTTTTCACTGGAACTAGAAATAGTTGAACAGAGGATGATTTGGCAGGGGAAACAATAACTCTAGTTATTCTGCAAGTCAGAAAAAGCAGGCCTGGTTAATTGGGTGCTAGCTGGAGAAAGCCGGATTGTTACTTTGAATGCAAAACATATTCTGCCCCAACCCCAATCATACCCCCCTCCTGCATATTAGATGCATTCCAGAAAAGTTGTGGATAATGAAAATAGCTGCTATTGAGTCATTATTCATTGACTTGCTTACACTGGCTGAGAAGTTTTCCCAGAGGAGAAAAAAAAAGATCCCAAACTATGATTAAAACGTATACTTTAAGAATCTTAATAATCACAACAAAAAGTTTTCTGTATGTCTCAATGCATCAACATTTAGCTGCCACACAGACCAGCAAGTAAACAATGAATGCATATAACTTCATATGCAATTAATATTATGTTTCCTTATACACAAATCTGATAAACACCCCCCTTGACCGGACTGATTGTATTGCTTGGTATTTTGCCCCAAATTTTTTCCACACATTTGTGGCCTTTAAGTATTCCGGAAAGTGGTAATGGAGGCTTCCCAGGCTCAAATCGCCTTAAACACATCAGTTTTCATAAAAATATGGCTGCCAGTGTTAACTGAAACAGCAAGTTTCTTTGCTTTAGGCAGGAATTTTAGAAACCCAGTATGATAGCAATATTTTTCTCTTATATTCAGAAGTTCTAGTTTTCAATAGCAAACAATAAAAATACAAGTTAATTGCTATGTAATAAATACAGCTTGATAGACAAAAATCTTTCACAATGCAGATCCTAGGGGGAAATGAATAAAAGATATCCATGTACATTAAAATGCAAATAAAAGTGAATTTTATTGGTTGGAGGTAGAGTATTGATAGTATTACATCTTTACTCACCCAACCCACCAAAGAATGGTTTATTCAGCTTCTAATGAGGGCTAGGCATTGTACCAGCTACTGGGGAAATACAGGCAAATAAGACTTGAGTTCTGTTCTAAAGGAATTACCAGACTAAAAGGAAAAATATACGATGCATAATTATATATGTAACCTATATAACTTCACAGATATGTATGTATGTGAATATGTTCTGCAATCCATTGAATATATTGAGTCTAATGCAATGAAAGAGAAAAATGAAAACAGTTAAAGAATTTTTCAAGATGAGACTGACTTTGAGTTTTTCATGGCTTTAAAAACTTCTGATGACTTTTACCCTTGCTGCTATCTTTAAGCCACATGGGCAAAAATCAGATCTACAAATTGAGTCAGCCAACCTGTATATGTGACCTAAGGATTGCTCTGTCATTTCTCAAAGTTTGCCCTGAGATCATCATTCCTTGAGATATTTCTCCAAAAATCAGAGGAGAACGTCATGGTCAACAATTTGAGAATGACTGAATACTTTCTACCTTAGAGATTCATGGCAAACCTTCAGATAAGAGCTGTATAAAATACTGTATCAAATAATCCAGTTTAATTTAGAGAAATCAGTCTTTCCCAATCTTACTTGATCATGGATGGCATTTTTACCTATTGACATCCCATGGAAATAATATTCACAGAATGTTCTTTTGGAAATGCTGCAGCAATAGATGACTAAGATGTATCTATTGTTCTTAACATCTGTAGACCACTTGTACTATTGTCCCCAGTGACATTTTACAGAGATTAAACTTTCCTGTCCTGTTCTGCATATTTCCAGAATCTAATGTTTATATGTTGAAGCAAGTTGTACAAATTGAAACTCAAAATAAATAAGTATATAAGAAGAAACAATCTGTAACATGAAAAGTCATGACCAAATGCAAAAGCAAAAAAAAAAAAAAACATTGTCTACTCCATGGGCAAACTGTTGTTAAACAATTCTTATAAATTGCTTGATTTTTTTAAATATATTTTTCTTCTTGACATAAATATGATTCACGTGTTTGAATCAGTTCTTATATGACCACTTTGTTAGCTTCAAGTTGTAGATTATTCCTTTAGTAAAGGCTAAAATAATTTAGCAGAAAACATTATCAGCTATAAAGAGACATGTTTTTTGTTTTAAAGAAAGTATGTGCATAGAGCCATGTTAAGCTCATTAGCTTGAGAGAATATATTCATAAGAGCCATGTAGTCAGTCAACTTAATTTTATTTCTACTATGTCAGTTCCATGGAGAATGACCATCTCTTTGATGGTCTTCTTTGGAAGGCCTTCTGTAGTATCCAAAATCACTTAAAAATATTCCTCATCCACATGTTCTCACTCATAGGCGGGTGTTGAACAATGGGAACACATGGACACAGGGAGGGGAGTATCACACACTGGGGTCTGTCGGGGGGAAAAGGGGAGGGATAGTGGGGGGTGGGGAGTTGGGGGAGGGATAGCATGGGGATAAATGCCAGATATAGGTGATGGGGGAGGAAGGCAGCAAATCACACTGCCATGTGTGTACCTATGCAACAATCTTGCATGTTCTTCACATGTACCCCCAAACCTAAAATACAATAAAAAAATAAAAAATAAAAAAAAAACTACACCCATGATGCTCACCCAAAAAAAAAAAATATTCCTCATGCTTCACTGTTCTTCCCATTCATCCTTTTGAAAATGCTAACGTGTCTTAGAATTCTACCTTTCTTGTTCCTGGCCCATGGTAGTTTTAGCTAAATTTTAGGAAGTTATATGGTTGAAATATGTCCCCCAAAATTCACGTGTTGGAAATTTAACCAACCCCTAACGCAGCAGTGTTAAGAGGGTGCAGCTCTTAAACAAGGTAACCCAGGTAATACATTTGTAAGTATCTGACCCAGAGTAAGTGTTCCTAAGTGTTAGTTTTTATTCCATAATTATGCATTATTTGTTATCATATATTATGTGACTTGCAAATAATTTTAAGTTCAATCTCTCCTCCAATTCTCACAACAATACTATTAGCTAGATATTATTATTCTGCTCATTTTACAGACGAGGAAGCTGCAATCTAATGACACTAAACAACCAGCAAACACCAGATATAGATTCTAGAGATTAAGTAAAATCAAAAGCTAATTTAAATATTTATCTTCTTGTAATGTATTAAACTTCAACTATTATAATCCCTCTTAAGCCCAGAGGGATTCAATAGCTCATTCATGGTCATATAGAGTCCATGGTGGAGCCTGATGTGATGGTTGACTTTATGTGTGAATTGGCTAGTTTCTAACCTGTAGTAATTCAATCAAACACTAATTTAGGTATTGTTGAAAAGTATTTTGTAGATGTAATTAAAGTTCATAATCAGTTGACTTTAGAAAGATTATTCTAGATAATGAGAGGTGTAGAGGTGGTGGGAGCCGGTAGTGTTAAATCAGTTGAAAGGCCTTAAGAGTAGAGCTGAGGCTTCCCTGAGGAACAGGAACTTGTGGACTTCAGTGTCAGGTCATTTCTGAAAGTTCCAGCTTGCTCATCCCCATTGGCCTGCCGTTTTCAGATTGTGAAGCCAGTCCCCGTAATCACATAAAGCAATTCTTTGCAGTAATTCTCCTAATATATATCTCCTGCTGGTTTTGTTTCCCTGATTGAACCTAGACTGGTACACCTGAATTCAAACACAAATTTTTGTGTCCAGAGACAGAGGCCAGCTCTAATCTTTTGGCATCATGGCAACCATCAATATTCAACTTATCAAGGTCAGTTGGGTCTTGGCTTTGTCACATCTCCATTAACTTAGTTAGGAAGCTTTAACCATATGGACCATAGTTAAGCAATATGGATGTTCCTATATTTATGTAACACTACTTCTATTTCTAAGACAATAATAGTAATATCAATAGTCATTAACATTTACTAAGGAATTACCATGTTCCAGCAAAGGACCAAGATCTTTAAAATCATTATCTTATTTCATGGATAGAAGCTACAAAGCGGTGAGATCCTTCTCAATACAAGGAAGATTTTCTAAGCACAAGAGCAGTCTAAAGATAGACTAGCCTGATCCAAGAGATGGAAAGCTCTCCATCTGTCAAGGAATGCAAGCCCAAGTTCAAGTCACTTGACAGGGAAGTTAGAGAAAAAAATTCAGCCTGGATGTTAGCTGAAGTTGACAAACCATAAACTCCCTTATTCCAAAACTATATCCTTTGGCAATTTACATATTTAGTCTCCATCATATTTTTAAACTGCTGATAAAACTGTCCTTAAATGACTGAGTAAGTGTATGCTTGGACTGTTTGCAAAACTAGACATAAATCAATGAACCTTATCTTTCCTTTTATAGCCTCCCACAAGGGTTACTATAAAGATCTATAAACAGGCACACACAATACATGCAAGTTAAATTAGAGTCAATTCTTAATTATTCACATTGATAATTAAAGCAAATGGACAGATAATCCAAGCATAAGGGCTAACATATTTTGTTTCTGGCCTTTAAATTCTGAGTACCCCATTTCTCCATGATCAGGAAGAGGTAGCTCTTGGCTTAAAACGTATTCACTTCCTAGATAGAATTCTGGTTCTCCCTTTCTCTTTTAATATCTATGTTAGAATTATTAATTAAACTGAGTCCATTAAAAATAGCATATTTTTTAACAAAAGTTTCCCCTGGGCTCTCTAAAATTCAGACCATCCAACAAAAAACTGAGGCAGAAAATGGCAACCTTATTGCACAAAAATGTATCCATAGGACATGGAGCA
This sequence comes from Ateles fusciceps, assembly GCA_036589455.1. Taxonomy (NCBI): domain Eukaryota; kingdom Metazoa; phylum Chordata; class Mammalia; order Primates; family Atelidae; genus Ateles; species Ateles fusciceps. The sequence goes on from JAZHEH010000051.1 coordinate 878,671, forward strand.
GCAAACCTAAATTGTGAAGCTAATTACTTTGTTAACAGATGAAAAGTACTTTGCTTCATAAAGAAAACTCACGCTGATCCTAACCACAGAGGAAGGCTCCCTATCTCATCTTTACAGTAAAACTACCCGGTTACTCTCTCAATAGGGTTGGGCACAGGCCAGTTAGTCTAGATAATCTAAAGCTGAAAGAGAGTGAAAGTACAGTGATGTTTGTGAAATCCTTCCAAGAAACTGAGAGAACTAGGAAAAAGGTATGAATCATTCACTTTCTAAGTCACAACCCATGGCTCGGCAACATAAAAAAAAGTTTCAAATTTATTTTTATTTTGTTTAAATAAAAAATTAAAACACCATAAACTAACGTGAGACAGAATAAAATGTGTCCATGAGAGTCTGCTGGATTAGAAAGTAAAAGAATCTGGGTTCTAGACTCAGGTCTGTCAATAACTACCTAAGAGATGGTAGAAAAATTAGGGAACTTCTCTGGGCCTCAGTGTCCTTATTATAGTAGCAGCTACTATTTCATGGAAGCTTTCTTCCATGTATTTTGGCTATTTTTCTAAAAGGACTTTTGCATTGTAGTTCATAGAATCCTTCCAACAACCTTATAAGCATTAGTAACCCCATTTTACAGATGAGAAAAGTGAGGCATAGAAAGTAGCTTGCCCAGGGGAGGGTCATGTTAGTGGGATCAAATAACATTCCAACCCACACTCTCAACCACCTGCTATACTGCCTCTTAACTGGAAAACATGAGAGATGAACTAGATGCCCTCTCAGCACCCTTTAGCTCCTTTTTCTTTGATTCTACAACATAGCAAAATGTCTATTAAGCAGATATTTTTAAAGGGCTAGCCTCAGAAGGAATTTCAATTTGAATAAATATTCACCCTTTAAGATGTGTATCAACTGTCATCTCCTTTATGCCCTAGGCAATGATGCCATCATATCCTAAGTGAGATGAGTATGTAAACTCTTCTCTCAGCACTCACCCCACTCTCTTTATCCTGTCTTTCTTATCTAGTTGATTGCCAAGTTTTCTACATCAAGACCATGGTTTGTTCATCTCTGTGTGATCCCAGAAGTTATGACATGATAGGTAATCAATAAATACTGTATTCATTTGTAAGAGGACAGAAAATTCAAGGTCCTGAGAGTAGGGTCTGTTTGGCATGATGAGAAACAGCGAGAAGGCCCAGCCAGTTCTCACCTGGTTATACTTATGATTTTTGACTTTACAATGGTGTGAAAGCGATACATATTTAGTATGCTCCTCGGTTTAAGATTGGGATATGCACAGATAAACCCATCATAAGTTGAAAATATTGTAAGTTGAAAGTGTATTTTTGGCTTACAATATTTTCAACTTATGATGGATTTTCTGGATGTAACTCCACAGTAAGTTAAGGAGCATCTGTACTGTGTTTAATATAACATGTAAGCTGCACAGAAGGTAAGACTTTTCCTGATTATGACAAAGTTTTGCAGAAAAAAATGTTTAAGAATAAGGTATTAGGATAACCTAGCTCTCTGCCTGACTTTGGTTTTTGTTGCTATACCGCAGACTGGCTAATTAATAAAGAAAAGAAGTTTATTCAGCTCGCAATTCTGGAGGTTGGGAAGTTCAAGAGCATGGCGCCAGCACCTGGTGGGAGGCATCACATGGCAGAAGAGGAAAGTGCAAGAGGGACAAGAGAAAAAGTGCGAGAGAGCTTGCTTTCAGAACAAAGTCACTTCCAGAATAACAGACTCACCCTCCTGATAACAGCATTAATCCATTGGTGAGGGTACAGCCCTTGTGACCTAATTACCTCTTAAAGGTCTCACCCAGTCAACATGGCTACACTGGGAATTGATTAAATTTCCAACACATGAACATTGGGGAACATATTTAAACCATGTCACTTCCTTGCCCTGCCACCCATGAACTCACCCCATCTTATACCTCCAAACTGTCTTCTCTTGATTTCAACCTTATTATCTCCTGCTACAGTTGCCTGGAGCCACACGGGCCTTCTGGATGTTTCTTGTCATGCCAAGCAGACCCTACTTTCAGGAACCTGAGTTTTCTGCCCTCTTGCCTGAAATGCCCTTCCCTCAGATCCACATGACTCATGACTCATGACTCATTTTCATACTTGCTTTAGTTCTCTGCTAAAATGCCTGTGAATGAGACAGCCCTTCACTGACCACCTCCAGTAAGAACCAACACCCTCCACTCCCAGATCCCTCCTCCTGTTGCTACCTCTTCTTGTCAATGACATTTTCTAGCCCCTGGGATAAGACAAACATATTTAAATAGAGCCCATTTTTTATCTATTCAAATGACAGTACCATAAAGTTAGAATCTTTCATCAATTCATCTCCTGCCATCTCTCCAATGCCTAGAGCAGTCCCTGGCTCAGAGCCGCCAATCAAAAACTATGTAGGTAAAAAATGTGAAGCAATAGTTTAGCAACCCAAAATCCATCTCTGATCATCCTTCCATCCCAAGGCCTGTTATATTTCTGAAGAAACTACCAAGAGAATGTGAAGTTCATATCTTTGCTGTGGTATTTTAGAATCTATGTTCCATCACTAAGAGGGAGAATGGGTAACAGGAGCGTATTGGATGCAGGTGGATTTGTGGGTACCTGGGGACAGGAAAAATCACCCTAGTGTGGCAACTAGATAGTTGTGTTAGCAAACATTTGCCTCTCTCTGCACTTCTCAAAGTTATGAATCCTGTCTCATTCACCTGTGCCTCCAGGGCTGGGAGCTGGCAGGCAGAAACATGCTTGCTGAGTGAATGGAGCCAGCAATAAACTCAGGCTTCTCCTTAGCCCCATTTCAAGTTACCCTTAACTGGGCCCTGGTAAATTTTTAGTATCAAGTTCAGATGCCCTGTGAGATTCTCCTTCCAGAACCATGTTCACAGTCTATACCTACTGAGCCACATTAGTACTTTTCAAGTATTCCCCATCTCACTGATTAGCAAGTCCAAATTACAACGAGAAGATACTGTGTCCAAATCTGAATCCAAACCCTATGCAAACTTTGGCATTTACTGAAGACTCAATAATTGTTAAATAAATGAATAATTAAATCATTCAGAGAGCTTTCCCAAGAGGAGGGTGAGTGCTTAGGAGGTACTCCCCAGCACACATATATGTTATTCTCGTCATTTAGTTAACTGATAGGTATTAGAATTTTATTTTAAAAGCATAGGAAGGTTAAGTCCAGAAATATAAAATGATTTGCAGATGGAGATACCACATGTCTTTGGTAGAAACAGGAAAAGTCTGAGATCTATTTACTCTACATCACTAACTAGTAACTCCAATTTTAATAAGGATTTATCCACATCTCTCTTTGCCACTGCCTGTCCACATATAGAAGAAGGAGAACAGTTCCCTTGGATAAACATATTAAAGCTAGCCCCACCTATTCACTGACATAAACCTGAGTTATTAATCATGCTAAGCCATTAGTATATAAAATATCTAAATAGCTGTCTACCTTTGTGTATGTATATGCATACACAAATTCCACACACACACACACACACACACACACACACACACATGTAGAGAGAGAGAGACAGAGACAGAGAGAGAGAGACTGACTATGTCAATAGGCAATGGCCAGACCATACACAAAAGTAGAGAACTCTGACCTACAACATACAGCTACCTGCCCAGGAAACCAACTCCTTATCTGCAATAAACAACCCAGGAAGGGAACCTGCCATAAGTCAGACTTACAGGAAGCCAGATTCTGCTATCTCTAGTGACTATCCAGGAAGTTAACAATAACTTCTGCAACAATCAGCCCAAATTGGCCAGGCTTTAATTAATAACTGACAGCTTCTCCAATCTTTGTCCCCCACTTCCTACTTAGAACTAACCAGAAGATGCCAAATACATACCACTAACCAATCACATTGCATGCCTGCTCCTATTTAGCCTTTGTAAAGACTCCCCAGATCAAGGACTTCTCTCAGGACACATCTGAGGCTTCCCGTTTTCCCACTATGAAGTTTTCCCACTCCTCTGCCTGCCTTTGATTCTCTACCAAAAGCAAGTGACACTGGCTGACTCCCTTGTTATAGCAAGCTCTAAATAAATAGCTATTGCTTGTTCTCATTTGTTTGGTCTTCATTTATGTGTGTGTGTATGTGTGTGTGTGTGTGTGTGTGTGTGTGTGTGTGATTTATGTATATATATTATATATATAAAATATATACATATTATGTGTATATATCATATATATGATATATACATATATACATATATGACATTAGAATATAAATATCTATTATATACTTATATATATAAATTTTATGCATGTGTAACCACTGAATTGTTTAACATTTTCTTTAAATATACATTTAATATAAAATTTTTATTTTAACATTAATTATAATACTTTTATCTTAAACAGAAAAATAGTGACTTCCTAATAAGCACTAAAGTAAGTACCTATTACATCTATTTACTCAGTTACCACCTAAAAACATTTCACATGCTACTAGTAATGTATGCAGCTTAGTTAAGGCAAATGTGAGTTTATAGTAAAAACCTGTTCCTGAATTCAGCTTCACCCCCTCACCTGCTGTGTGACGTAAGACACATGGTCTAACGTTTCTGAGTCTTGGGTTCTTACCAGTGAAGATGGAATTCAATGGTATCTATGCATGCACCAGACCCAGGCAGGTGCTCAATGCTCAATAACTACATTTATATTTTAATACATGCAAAATAACAGGAGGCAAGGAATACAAGAAGAAAACTGTTGCACTAGAATCAGGTATCTTGAATTTGTTCAAATCCAAATGAGTATCTGGAGTTCACCATTGGCCAAAAAACAGCAGCCAGAAAACGTTCATGTGCATTAAGTAAAATGCTGACAATGAAAAGCTGTTTAGACCACCTTAGCCGAAAAATAATATATTATTTATAAGGAATACTTTAAAAGGGAGGGAGGACCAGCCTGTAGCCATTTCCAATCCAACAGAATCATTACCAATGACATGTTTTCAATGGCTGCATTGGGGGTCTTTGAACGTTGGTTAGAATTAAAGCTGGGAAAGAGAAAAATATTCAGCAGATGACAAAACAGTCCCAAATCTATTTTCACACATTTTCCAGAAAAGACTGGGTCTCTTTCAAAAGCTTTAAATAGACACTAACAGTAAGAAATCTGGAATGCAAAAATTACATATGTACATTATATGTGTGTATGTGTATAATCATTTCTTAACAATGTTCACATTAACATGGGTTGGGTCACTTTAGAAAAGTGGTATAAATAAGGTGGCTTGTTGGTAAGTTAGTTCCTAAATAACTGCACAGATTAATGATTAATAGATTGATGAAATGCATTTAAAAGATGGGTGAGAGACATCAGTTTCCTCTCAGGGTGACTTAGAAGTAGAACTAGTAAGTTTGGTAAAGGCTGCCGGGGCATATATTCCTGATTCATCAACTCAAAGAGTATACAAAATCCCAGGACATTAAAAAATAAATCAGAAAGTGTAGTGTTCTCAGCTTTTTCTCCTAGAAGAGCAGGGGAGGTTCTTTTCTGCAGAAAGGAAGAAACAGCCTCAGCAATTTCCAGATGAAAAGGCTGGTGTCTCGGGGAAATATAAAGCAGAGGTTGTGCGTTTGTGGAGTCCACATGCAGGTCCACTCCGCACCCCGCTCCAGGAACTGGGAAGACCAGGGTGTGGGAAATGCAATTGAAATGCATCTCTGAACCCCTTTTGAGGTATTTCTTACCTGACTTTTCCCCTCCTGTCACCTGAGTGATTCCTCAAGCACAAGAGATGACATTTTGCTTTTGAAGAGAACTACTTCATAGCTACTTCTGAAGTATTTGTTTTGCCCTATCAATAGCCAGTGTTTATTTTCTTATACCTCCCTCAAGCTAATTTTTATCTAGTATCCCACTCTTGTTGTCCTACCATTAAAACTTCTAATTTCCAAGGTATAATTAAGTCTTCATGTTTCATTTTTTTTTGTTTTGCATTTTTTAAGATGGAGGCAAATTCTATTCAGTTAAATGAATGGACATATAATAATAGAATACTGATGTGGGAAAGAGCAAGGGTCATTATCTAGCCCAAGTTTTATAGATAAATAAACTGAAGGAAGCTCAGGAAGGTTTACTGTCTAACCATTCTCAAGGCCCCATAGGAGCAGCCATTTAAAAATGGAGCCAAGGTCTTCTGACTCTCAGTCCAGTGCTCATCTTACTACACCTTCTGTAGAGCTGAGCAAAGATTTACCATGGGGAAACTGAATGCTGCAGGAATTTCTGCAAGTTGCACTTGTTACTTAATTTTGCATATAAAAATGAGGACGCTTAAAAATAAGGACATGGCACAGGACAGGGTGTGGAAAGAAGGAAAAGAAACATGGTATCAGAAAGAAAAAGAAGGGATAAACAATAAAATTTACTTGAATAGAAAACTTGGGGAGGAAAGAGTAAATCCTTCATGCAACAAGAAGATCTCTCAAAAGTGGAGCTGTCCCTCCAGAGGCTCAAAGAAGTCAGCTCTCCCAGAAACTGTGCATTTTAGTATATCAGAGTAAAATGAAAGAAATAGAAATAGATAAGATAGATAGATTAGATAGGTAGACGGACGGATGGACAGATTACCAAACAGTATAGTCTAGTATCAAGTGTCAGGCAAAGCATTAATATCAACTTCAAATGTTTTTTAATTACTTCAAAACTAAGAAGGCAAGAAGGGACAAACTAAATTATTTTTGCTTCTATAAACATATTAATTACAGAAATAGTAATTGTATTTACAATTTAAGCTTCATTATCATATGGCACCATAATTCATATAATGAATCTATTCTTTCTATTGGTGTAATTCCTAGCCTACTGCAACATGAAACATTCTGGTACATCAGGCCTGATACATTAGCTAGAGCATCCTCTTTCTGAGGGCAGGACCGTTTCATGTATATCTTTGTATCCCTCAAAGAGCACAGCAAAGGCCTTGTGTGAGATGATGCAGCAATAAATGCTGGTTAAAAGGCTAAATAAAAGACAGTAATAATCTCACTAAAAATAAAAAAGAGAAGTAAAAGGTTCTAAAATGAGGCCCCACAAGACTTTTTGCCCTGGCAGCTTGCATGCAAATAAAGTGCTAAACCCTGTCAAGAAATTAAGGCCACATTTAAAAATCAAATGAGATCCTTTTTTATTGGAAGGACTTGAGTATAGATCTATGGTCTGCTAATGCATGAAAGAGGGAGGGTTCATGTCGTTACCAGCCAGATCCTGAAAATATGGATGACAAGTTCCTAATTACACAGAAAAAGGCAAGTCTCTGCCTCGCAGAAAACTTGAGTGCTTCCCTTTTTCTTAATTGTATTGCAGATTATTTCACACTTCAAAACAAACTTCATCATTTTTTCACGTTAAAAACAAAAACACAAAACCTCCAGCCCTTTCTGCCCATGCTGTGAATGAAGTTTGTCATTTTAAAAAAGGCTTTATAAGTTCGGCCTTTATTCAACCTATTATTTATCATAGGCTACACTATTTAAGGGTAACGCACATTTGCTTACAGAGGATCGGCCATGGTAACAGCTGGGCCACATGAAATTCAGTCGGAAATTCATATTTAAAACTTAGATTTTCTCTTTGAATGGCAACTGAAAAGAAAAAAAAAAAAATACAAAACACACCAGCTCAGCCAGAGAGCAGGAGGGGAATTAACAAATCTTTGAAAAATAAAGCTGCATAATCTGCTATATTTCAGGCCGCTTTTATCCTCCAAATCCCCCATCTTTGTTTAAGCTACAAACAGACTCTATAAAAATCAGCTCACTGGCCTCCTCCTATTATACACCTCCCTGCACAAATCAAATGAAGCTTTGGCTGAAAAGCTGATAAAGAAAAAATACACCGACACATGAGCAAGCTGATGTATTTAAAAAGTGGTTATCATTTCTGATCCTTTCCTTTCTCTCCAGGGAATAGATCATCTTTCTAAGGAGCACACAAAACTCTGGCACTGAGCACACTTCGCCCCTTGCATTTGTTTTGATTAGGGATTTTCTAAAATAACCACCACATGAAGTGTTCCATCATTAGCATTGATTTTTAGCACCTTGGGTGTGAGTCGTTTTTGTGTAACTGTTTAATATTAGGCATAACCAAGACACCCTCCTATTATTTGCTCTCACCATACAGTTTTTCCCCAGGAAACACATTTTTCTCATGCTAAAAACAACACTGGCTCCACATTATACAGATACTTCAGGTCTGTTCTGTTCTATTCTGTTTTGATTTCTGTTATTTGTAATAAATGCTAGATTCTGGTCTGCAACGTCAGAAAGTAGTAATACATCCTTCTTAGCTTTTTTGTCTTGACTTTTCTCGTGATTTCTGGCATAATAGGGGGATCTTGAGATTCCCAGAGTCCCTCTCTTTTGTAGCTCTGTTAAGCCAGCTGCCAGCCCAAATATGAGTATCCCTTTTACACAGTCCCATAGCACTGGGAATCTTGCTTCACAGTCATTATCATGGTTATGGCTTTATATTGTCTGATCTTTGATTAATGCTTGTCTCACCTGTACACTATAAATTCCACAGGACAGAGATTTTATTTTTTTTTTTTTTTTCTGAGATGGAGTTTCGCTGTTGTTGCCCAGGCTGGAGTGCAATGGGGCCATCTCGGCTCACTGCAACCTCCTCCTCCCAGGCAATTCTCCTGCCTCAGCCTACTGAGTAGCTGGTATTACAGGCATGCACCACCATGCCCAACTAATTTTTGTATTTTTAGTAGAGATGGGGTTTCACCATGATGGCCAGGATGGTCTCAATCTCCTGATCTTGTGATCTGCCCACTTCACCCTCTCAAAGTGCTGGGATTACAGGCATGAGCCACCGTGCCTGGTCGAGACTGTTCTTAATCTCGGAATCTTCCATGTCCAGCTCAGTGAGTGAGTTAGGCATAATAAGGACTAAAAAACTACATTGCTTACCACATTACAGATTTTTAAAAAATGATATTATCTAAAATGTGCAGAGTATATGCTACAAACCAAGCACTTCACATACATTATCTCATTTATTCCTACCCCAATCTCCATAAGATGGCAACTAGTGTCTCCATTCTATTTTATACATGAGAAATGGAGGCTTAGAGAGCTAAAGTCATTTGCCTAGTTAGGAAAGGGATGGAATCAGGTCATAAACTCACAGACTTGTGTTGACTACGGAGCATAAGGGCTGACCCAATAGTCTCATCTTCTCTCATAGCTGCTTCCCACACTGGGCCAAGACCATCAGGGTAAGACCTATTCACTGTCATGATGCCTGGTGCCATTTACCAAGCTCCTACATCCTACTTCTGAGACATTCTGCCTAACACATACAACAACCCTGTTCTGTTAAATATTATTATCCCCCTTGACAGTCAAGAATATTGCTAGCTAGAGTTCAAGTTACTTCCCCTAGGCATCATGGCAAGGGAAAGACAGAGTTAGGACAAAGCTTTCCCATGGTTTCCTCAAGGGACTTGCCACTGGAGAGAGCGAGAAAAGCAGGAAGAAACAAACGAACTGCTCTTGACCACCAGCAAGAATCAGACGTAGGGGAAGGATGCGCATAGAAGAAAGAAGGAGTAAACGAAAATGGTATGCTGGCCGCACAGATGTGACTCGGGGAGGTGGATGCTAGAACTAGAATGGAATGAAATTAAATGGGCTGGAATGGACTGGACTGGAATGAAATGGATTGGATTGGACTAAAATTAAAACACACAGCCACCTTCCCACTTGGTTCAAACTTATTTTGACATATGGTTTCACTTGTTACTATGAATTGAATTGTGTCCTTCAAAATTCCTATGTGGAAGCCCTAACCCCTGATATGATGGTATTTGGAGACAGGGCTTTGGGATGTAACAAGAGGCCATGTGATGTTAAACGAGACCCACCTGATGGAGTAGTACCCTCATAAGAGATACAGACAGCATGCACATGTGTCTGGATGCCTGTGTACTCTCTTGCATTCTCCCTCTCTCTCTCTCCCTACACCTGCACAAAGGCACAAAAAAGTCAAGTGAACATATCAAGATGGAGGTCAGAAAGAGAGCCTTCAACAGGAACTGAATTAGCCAGAACTTTGATCTTGGACTTTCCAGCCTTCAACACTGTGAGAAAATAAATATCTATTGTTTAAGCCACCCAGTATATGAAATTTTGTTATGGTGGTCCAAGCTGACTAAGACACTTGTATTTTCCTGAAAGGTCTTGGAGGCCTCCTCAGCCTGCTTGAGTCTCCACATCCCTTGGTCTGGCCAAGGCTGTTTCCAGCTGGCAACCTTTGGTGAGAATTTTTTCACTCATCTAGTTCTATGTGCTTCCCTTTTAAAGCAGTAACTACAAAAAAGCAAATGAATATAAATCCAAAGATATCCGAGGCAAATCCACCACGTTTTTCAAAACCCATCCAGTTGGCCTCACCAGCTGTGGGTGAAATTCTAAGAATGTCCCAACAGGAATTCAGAGGTCTTTCCTTAAAAAGTAGATCTTTCCTTCAAAGCAGCTTTGTGTAAACAATTTGACCTATCAATCTCAGGTTGCTTAGATTCTAATCTGTTTTATTATGGATTTGAATCTGCTGCACAGAGAAGAGAACAGTCCCCCTCCCTAATGAACTGTTGTTTCAAGACACCCAGTTTTATGATTTTTCATATCCCACCCTCAGCCTTGCCTTTTCAAAGAGGCTTGGAACTTGGTTGGAGCTTTCTTGTATAAATGCAAACACAATTATTAGTTATGCATTTCAATACACCCTAAAATGGTAAAGGACAATGCTCCAGCACTCATAATAACAATGCATTCCTTTTCATCCCCTGCAGAGATCCAAATGTTACTTCATTAGTGGGGATTTGATCACAATGCTCTTTGCCACCATAGCTTCACTTTCGGAGCCCAAGGAAGCTGCAAATCTATATAATGTATGATTATTAACTTACATCAAACAAATCACAGTGGCTCAGTCTACTGTTTTTCTACTAACTCAATTCCTCATTAATAACCTTGATTATTATGCATGGATAGAATAGGATTTTACAGTACAGATAGCCTGAAATTGCCATGGCAAACTCATTGCTATCCACAGCTATAGTTCTATATAGAAGTCAAGTTGGAAAATGAGAGAAACTGCCTAATACAGAAAGTTTTATTTTGATGAGAGATAGCTGAGAGGATTTCTCATCTGTTTGGACAAACAAACACATACATCTGAAGGATTGGCTGTTAGGGACCAGGAAAAAAAACTCTGGGAAGCTTTTCTTTTCTGAAAAGAGCTTTGGCAACAAAGCGAAGCCAATGTAAGTTAAAAATGAACACTCTACACTTAGAAAACCAAATTATGCAAATCCACCCACTTCCTACCTAGCTACTGTTTCTCTGCATCTGCTGACTCTTTAAGGTCCAGGGAAAGGCATCGGAGATGTTCACAATCTGCTGGGCCAGCTGCTGAGGTTACACACTCAAATCACAGTTGGGAGCCTTGACTGGAACCACATACACATTTTTACAAGCCACCAGAACAAAAAGAATAAAGCTGTGAAGTAGGACAAGCTCCACATTCAGGCGCCTTCTTACCTAGACTGAGTGTTCAGATCAAATATCAACAAAAGATATGGTCCAAAATCAGGTGAGGCCTCTTATTACCTTGATGAAAAGCTATTTTCCTACCTCTAATTATAATGCAAGGTAGGAATAAATAAGATCCCAACCTAGCCACTCACGATTATAAGGTGAATTGGAGTCATTTAAAATTTTACCCTGGAGAAGATGCTGTGAGCAGGATAATTGGAGTGAATTTTAACAGATACCCAATGAATAAGAATTTGAAAAAAAAAGGGGGGGGGGTTTGCTGTTTAGGACTAGTATCTGGCTGGAATAGTTGTCTTGGCATCTGATTCCTGAGTTGGTCTAGAAGTTCTTAACAGAAAAGTGTGCACAAATACAGTCTAGAAAATGGCCTGGGAATCAGGATCTGGCTGCTGACACAGCAGGTAAGGGAATCTGGGTTACAAAACCAAACATCTACAACTTGGGGTTTCATTTCTCTGCCTCAAAGGGAAGCTATAGGGATATCATAAAATAATAAAGAGAAAGCCTTGTAGGAATAGCAGCCCTGGGTAAAAAGTATTTGTGTGGCACCAGTGAATTCAGAGTTTGCTCCTTTTCCAGCAATCCTGATAGGCTGAGCACAGCCTTGTGATATGGCAGGCATGTGGGAGTACCACTTTCTGATGTGACGCCTTTCTCTGTCTCAACGACTGTACACAAACCACCCTAGTCATCAAGGCAATAATTAACTTCATTTTGATGTTGCCTAATTACCATGTTTACTTTTCACACTATCATCACATACTGGTTTATTTTTTAAAATATTGTTATTAGTAGTAACAGATATAATAAATAAAATCTGAATAGTTGGGAGAGACGGAGCTGCAGGAGACAATGCGTATTTTTAGAGAGGCAGCCTGGCGTAGAAAAAAGAGAATAGAGTTCGGATTCAACAATAAAATCGGAGTTCAAATTTTGACTTTGCCCTTGTTTGCTCATCTGATAAATAAGAATAATGATACTCACATTTTAAAGTTGTTGGCTGGATTAAATAAGATGCTTTGTGTAATATTCTTTTTTTTTTTTTGAGACAGAGTCTTGCACTGCCACCCAGGCTGGAGTGCAGTGGCGGGATTTTGGCTCACTGAAGCTTTTGCCTCCGGGGTTCAAGCAGTTCTCCTGCCTCAGCCTCTCAAGTAGCTGGGACTACAGTATTTTCAGTAGAGACGGAGTTTCATCATGTTGGCCAGCATGGTCTTGATCTCTTGACCTCGTGATTTGCCCGCCTCGGCCTCCCAAATTGCTGGGATTACAGGCGTAAGCCACCACACCCTGCCTGTGTAACATTCTTAACCTAGTTTGCAGCACATAGTAGGTTCTCCTTAAATGGCAACTGTAATGACAATGATGATGACTAATAAAAAAAAATGGCTAGTTAAGTCAGATTCTTGGAGCAAAGTGTATGAAAACCCACTCACTGGGATAATTCATCCAACAACTATGTATTTATCCAGTTGATTAAGCAAATGAGCAAATGAGAGAAGGAATAAATGAATGAATGAATGGAAATGATTTAAGAAACATGCCAATGTTACTAATCTCTAGGAATTTCAGAAGTGGAATCTCTATTCCCTGGAACAGTGCCTGATGCTCAGAATTTGTTGTCATGAATGAAATGAGACTTCATTAAAACAAAAACAGGTTCTCTAACAAACATAGTTGCATGGCTGGTCTATATTTCCCCGGCTGTCACCTTCTCCTCAATCCTACATAGAGATGTCCATCTGCAGACACTCCCCTTTTACCCAGTCCCTTCCTGCCCCCTGAAGCACCCTTTTCCCTTCCTCTGCCCCAGCCCCCTGGCTGATGGCCACATCTGGGAGGCCCTGTCTTGCCCACCATTTCTCACTTCTTCAAAGATGAGGAAAAGCTGCTGCTTCCCAATTTTTTTTTTTTTTTGAGACAGAGTTTCGATCTTGTCACCCAGGATAGACTGCAGTGGTACGATCTCCCCTCATTGCAACCTCCATCTCCTGGGTTCAAGCGATTCTCCTGCCCCATCTTTCAGAGTACCTGGGACTACAGGCACCTGCCACCACACCAGCTAATTTTTGTATTTTTAGTAGAGACAGGGTTTTGCCATGTTGGCCAGGCTGGCCTCAAACTCCTGACCTTGGGTGATCTGCCCACCTCGGCCTCTCAAAGTGCTGGGCTTGCAGGTGTGAGCCACCACACCCAGTACAAAAGAAAGAAAACAGTCATCATTCCTCCATGGCAGGGGTTGATGCTGGGGGCAATGACGAATGATGTATGTAGTAGGGACATCAAACTACGAATGCTGCTTGCATTTTTCACATCAGTCTCCCTGACTCTGCCCTAGGTCCCCTGATGTGGTGGGAGATGGGAGGCAAGATGGAAGTGTCCTGGAGAATCTGTAAGAGAGAGGCTCAAATCACCTCTCCAGGTGAAGAGCTGCTTCTCCCTGGGGCCAGCTGGGTTCTCCTCCCTTCTGCTTGTCTGTTTTCAAATCAATGACTATATAAATAAATGAGTAAGAAATAAATATTTCTTAAAAAAAAAATCCACACTTTAATGTGTAGATAGTACTCACTGTGGGAGATGGGGCTTAACTTCTGCCCTCCTCCCATGCAGGTGGGCTGGATTTAGTGACTGGCTTCCAATGAATAGAGTGAATGAATATTCATTTCAATAGATGGAGATGGGACAGAACAAAATAGCAATTCTACAGGAGAGAAACCTGGCAAGCACTACCTTAACTGAGCAATGAAAGTTAACATCACCAGTGATGTCATGTGAATATCACGTACCCCTGATACAATGTATTTCACCTTCGGTATATTCTTTCAGAACCTACAACCTCAGTGTAATCACAAGTCTAATCACAAGAAAAACCATAAAAACTATACATTCAGATTAGTAAGCACTACAGGATTTTGCCTGGACAGTACTTTTCAAGATGGACAAGATAGTGAAAAATAAAGACTGAGAAATTGTCATAGATTGGAAGTCACTGTTGAAGATGTGACAGTAAATGCAGTGTGGTAACCCGGAGGGGAAAAACTGTTGAAATCCAAGAAAAGTGTGGAGTTTGATTAATTAAAAAGAGAGAGACAGGAGAGCAGTTGTCCAGGGTGCTGGACCTATGGATGCCACAGTCTCTGGGCAGCAGCCTGTGTGTACCCAGCAGCACCAGCCACCACTGGCCGGCCCAGCCTCCTGGTTCTCCCCCCTCCACTCCTTCCCACCTCCAGCTCTCTCATGCCCCTGAAGTGCAGCTCTGGGCAAAAAGTGTTCTCTCTCTCCACTTTCTCCCTCTACCTCCTTTGGATCACAGGCGTATGTATTCTAGACTCCACCTCATCTGCTTCATTCACCCACATGCCTTTACTTCTAAACTCTCCATCACTCCCAGAAAATTACCAAAACAAAGTCAATGAAATGTCTTACCAAATAAGGAAATTAGACTAAACACACAACACTTCTGAGTTTCTGTCCCCAAAAACCAAAAGTCCAATCTTTATATTTTCTACTTGCCTGTATTTTTTAAAAGCCTGTTTCTGCCCCCAACTTAGACTCTTTTGTCTAATACCTAATCTAATGTAACATTTGGAAGCACTTGGAATGACATAAGTGTGACACTGAACAGGAGGGGATGCTAATGGCTTTAGTAGAAAACAATGGAGAAACATAGTAAATTTAGTACAGGGAAGCCAGGATTCAAACCCTGCCCTTGCAACACAAGTGGTTGTGTGGTCAAATCACAGAATCTTCTTGAACACATCAAACGGTGCAGGTTTGGAAATATAATCTACACCAAACCTGCAAATTCTGGGGTGCTGACAGTCTGTTCTTCAATTTATTTAAAAAGAAATCTAGAATTTGACTTCTTTTATTTGTAGGAGGTAACATAAAATGTAACAGAAATTCATATCAACAGAGACCTCTTCATAAAAAGATTTAATATAGAACATTTAAATTAATAATGTTTGAAAAACCCAAACCAGAAACATAAAAATTGTTAAGTGTTTTCCCTGAGGTATTAATTCTTATTAAATCCCCCAAAATCAGAATAACAAAACATTTTTAATAAACATATGCTTGGAGTTAGTTTTAAATATAAATGTTAAAAGATATGGATATTTTTGTACAATTAAAGAGTGAGACTAGAAAGTTAAAATTTTTGTGTGTGATAATAACTACTGCTGCTAAGACTAATGGAAAATGGACTTTCTTATGTATTGCTGGTAGGAGTTTAACTTGATATAAATTTTATTATAAAATCTTTAAAAGTAAAACAATATTTTATTTATTTATTTATTTTACTTATTTAATTTTATTTATTTATTTATTTTTGAGACAAGATCTGGCTCTATAGCCTAGGCTGGAGGGCCATGAGGTGACTGTAGCTCACTTCAGCCTCAAACCCCTGGGCTCAAGCAATCCTCCCACCTCAGCCTCCTGAGTAGCTGAAGCTACAGGCGTAAAGCCCCCACTCCTGTCTTAAAACAGTAATTTAAAATTTCATTTTAATTTAGCATTTTTTTCTTTTGTGAATTTATTCTAAGAAAGAAAATTTAATTAGTTCACAAATGATGACAGGATGTTCATTAAGGCCCAATTAACTATAGTATAAAAAGCTAAAGCAAATAATATTCAATGCAAGAGATAAGTTAATTACATGAAGCTAATTCATAAACTAGAATATTTCACAAGCATTAAAAGGGACATAATAAAAGAAAATTTTATGACAAAAAGATGGTTGTTATATACTGAGCAAAGATGAGGACAGGTTACAGAGTGCATACAGAATGTTTCAGATTCTGTAAAGAAAACATATAAACTTGGAAAACAAAGAAAGATCAGAAGGATACAAACAAAAATATTGAATGATCTGTCTCTGAGCTATGCAATTGTGGATAATTGTTACTATCCTTCTTTCTTTCTTTTGCCTTTCTGTGTTATCTTCAATGAACGTATATCCCTTGCATTTCTTCAACAATTTCTATTTCTCAAGGGAGGGACTTTAGAATAAGGACTTACCTGATTCCAAATGACTGGAACTAGTTGTCTACTGTATTGTTGGGTTAATATAATACATGCCTGTAGGTGTTACTGAATTAAATAGTCATTTATGTGAGCCTTCTCTAATCCCATATTACTTTCAGTTTAGTTATTAGTTAAAGTGACAGGTATAGAAGCATCTGTATAAAGGCATATGACTTAGAGGATCTATTTAGAATATCCAAGCAATGGTATCAGCATCTAATATGGTAAGTAGTTTGGGAGGAACCTAAAAATGGGATGCCTCGGGTAGGATTTCAGGATAACAAAGTTTAGAAACATCACAAGCCCACTGCTGCCTCTCACCCACCTCCTCAACACCAAAGGGGACAGCATAACTTTGTCATCCTGAGACTCAAACAATGAAGAGTATTTTCTTTTCATTTAAAAAAGAAGAAAAGGAAACAGAAAGAGGAAGAGGAGCAAGAGGAAGAAGGGGAGAAAACGAATTAATGATAAAACATACAAGGAGCTTTGAACTCTGGAAATTATTTTTCTATAGCCTTCATAAGAGGCCGACCATTGCCCAAGACTAAAAGCTACCGCCTAGCCTTTACAACTTTTGAAAGTTAACCCTTCAGTACATAAAATTAATTTTTATTTTGCTCTACAAAATTTAGATTTATGTATGTCAAATGTGAAGAGACACTTTGGCTTTCACATTTTCTCTGAAGACTCTTAAGGCTACCAGAGGCATCCACAGAGGAAAGTGAAAATCTGGTTCATATGTATTAAGTACAGGGAGACAGAGAACATTTGGCAAATTAATGAACAAATGTTAGCAGTGTTAAGTGTAGAATGAATGAATATGCGAATGGATAAAATAACATTTGCAGTCCCATATTGAATAAATTCTTATCAGGGATTGTTTACTCATACTTTATGCAAATTTTCTCAATTCAGGCTGGCTGATATTTCTAGTAATTTGGGGTCCTTTGATGAGAGGGGCAGTTTAAAACTCTGGATCTAATTCTTCTAACTTAGGAAAATCCCTATCATTCTGGAATATGTCTCAAAGTCTTTGCGATAGAAGAAGAAAATAATTAGGAAAGAAAGAGAAAGAGAAACTGAGAGAGACTGAAAGAGAAGACTTTCCAGTTCTTCCAGATGAAACTTCCAAATGGGCTTCTCTTTAATTAAAACCAATCTAAGGCACCCCTCAAATCATCTTCCTTTAAAATCTCGAACTTCAACCATCCTGTCAGTTTCTGAAACTCCTTTTGATAATATAAGTATTTAAAATTTTTGGAGGGGTGGACAGCAAGTAAAAAGCAAAAAAGAAAGAAGGATAAGTGATTATGATTTCAAAATATATTAAAGTAGGTACGGCGGCTCACGCCTGTATTCCCAGCACTTTGGGAGGCCAAGGTGGGCAGATCACTTAAGGTCAGGAGTTCAAAACCAGCAGGCCAAATTGTGACACCTCATCTCTACTAAAAATACAAAAACTAGCCAGGTATAATGGCACAGGCCTGTAGTCCCAGTTTCTTGGGAGGCTGAGGCACAAGAATTGCTTGAACCTCAGAGGTGGAGGTTGCAATGAGCCAAGATTGTGCCACTGCACTCTAGCCTGAGCAACAGAGCAAAAAAATATATATATTCACATACCTATTTTTAATGAAATAGATTGCATTTTATACCTGAATTTAGATGTTCATATTTTTAAAAATTATAATCACAATATAAAAATATCTGTTCATTTGTTGGGTTACATGAGGGGTTTTTTCGAACATAAAATAAAGGCACCAAGTATATTAAAGCAACTATTTCTAATGCAATAGATTCCATTTTACACCTGAATTCAGATGTTCATACTTTTAAAAATTAAATCACAATATAAAAGTATCTGTTCATGTGTTGGGTTACATGAGAGATGTTTTTGAACATAAAATAAAGGAATCATATAATAACATGGTGCAGTTCATATGATTAGTGGAAGAAAAATAAAAATTAAACTTGGAATTGGAGATGGGAAAGAGTCACCAGATATCTTACTGTGGCACTCCATAAATATTCCTTGGTTTTGTCTTTTTAGCAATAAACTGTGACACCCTCCATTTGAAAGAAATCAGCTTTGTTTTCAATGCTTTGTAAGAGACAGTTTCCATCATTTTTTCTTCTGGCAGGCACTCGGCTATTTAAACTCTTCTTTTGTCTTTTTGCATTCAGTTATATTCCTGGCGCATACTGCCCTAAACATGCCACTTTCGAGCCTTGGAGGTTTATAGGTGTCCATCACGATGCATCCTCTGTAACAGTTGCTTAGCTACATCGCACATCTTTTGTTCTTTGCCCATGGATCAATCCCACCAGGCCTCCAATCGCGCGAGCTGTTCTTTTGATTGTCGCTCCATATCCTTTGCCCTTCCTGCTGCTAAAAGCAGCATGGCAGGTACTACCTCATGAACTTTCTGCATCGGTTTGATTTTTGTCTCATGCTAATGTGATACTTGCCTAATAGAATTCATGGACTTTTGGGACACAATCACTTAGGCTTCTCTCTTCCATAGGAAAACTGTGTTCAGGATGAGATCTAATTCATGTATATGAATATACATTTTTCTTCTATACTAAGTGACAATTATTCTGTCTGTCTTGATGCCTTACTCTATTGCACAGGCATATTTTCATTCATAGTTTGACAGACTTTCCAGCCCTAATAATTACTTGGAATATCTCTTTAATGCAATGCATGTATTTTACTTATAACAGAAAAAAATCTTATCCTCCTTATCATAAATATAACTTTCAGTAAGGAGACCAAAATGCAAAGCACAACTCAGAAGTGTATGGCTAGAAAAGACTCTCCCAATTAGTAATGTGAGTTGTGGATGTAAATCTAGCCTGTGAAAACATGTATTCACTTTCTTAAGTGGTCAGGATCAAAGACGTAATTTGACAATTGAGAATAGTTATAATCGAGTTTTTCAAATTCTACTTTGCTTCTGATGTACATACACAGAATTTTGGGATGTTTGTCAGCTCCAGGGATGGTGAGCTCTGCCTGTCATTCTGGGGCAGATCGTTGCATTTTGGAAAACTGTTGTTTTGAAAGATCTTCCTTTTAAAGCACTACAGTTTGTCAACATGTGACTTCTATCCTTTCCAACTAGTTCTGGTATATTCATTCAACAAATATCATTCAGTAGCAAATGGAGGGGCAGGTGAAATATTAGATATTGGAGATTAAGGTGTGAAAAGGCTGTGATTACTGTCCGAGGACATCCCCAGAGAGGTCCCAGCTGAGCACATACAAACAGATGACCGCATACTATGAAAGCTGTAATACAACAGCTATGTGTGCCACGTGGCACTGGCACAGAGAGATGGGACAATTAATCCCCCAGAGGGAACTAGGGAATGAGATGGGCTGTGATGCATAAGGACCTGTACATCAGGAAGAAAACACAAGGCAGGAGTCCAGGCAGATCCAGTCTATCCCAAATCTACAATCCCTTCACTCTGTCAGCCCAAAACATACATGCAAACACTCCAAGATATATTTCTTTACTTAGATTTTTTTCAACCTTTATAACTTCTCAGAGAGGTTTAGCTTGACTCTCCCTCCACACACCCCATGCCAACTTTCACTGCTGCCTCCTGTAGAGATTGGTTAAAACATCACATATATCTTGCTCATAGCACTTATCAA
Source organism: Ateles fusciceps (assembly GCA_036589455.1). Taxonomy (NCBI): domain Eukaryota; kingdom Metazoa; phylum Chordata; class Mammalia; order Primates; family Atelidae; genus Ateles; species Ateles fusciceps. Next base: position 899,002 of record JAZHEH010000051.1, read on the forward strand.
AACTGAAATTCGTTAATAATTAGTGTAAGCTTACTTTATAAGCTCTTTCTTCCTCATGAATTTAAAGTCTAAATTATCTATGATCTAGAGTTTATATTATAAGCCTTCTGAGGGCAGAGGCCCTTGCTATCTTGTTTAATGGATCCCCAGAGGAAGAGTAGATTGAGCAACACAGCAGGAACATGGTACATGTTAACTGCATGAACACGTGAATGAATCCATGCACTATTTCTCATACAACATGGTTTTGAGTTATTTTACCTACAACCAACTCAAGCTGGTTTAATGTGCAGCTTTCAGAACTGAATCCATTTTTTTCAGACTTGTCTACCTTTTCTACAGGGGGAGAAAGGCATTTTACAAGGCATAGAAGCCCTAAGTTTGGGATTCTCCACCACAAATGGTGGAGAAGAAATGGACTTTTTCAAGGTCCTGAAGGGTGAATATGGTGATAGGATTCAAAGCCCCGCATACAACAGTCATATGGTCAGATTCTTCTCTTCTTCATTAGCCAGGATATGAAAAAGCAGAGGACTCTCATGGAATCAGGTAGACCCAAGAGTGTCCCCCATCACCTTTTCTATAGATTTTAATAGCTTCAAAACACAAATCTCTTAAAAACCACAGGGCAGCAAGTTCTAGCCAACCGAAAGCATTCACCATTTTCCCAAAATACCTTATTTGCCACCCTTGGGATGTGCTTCGTCCACTCCATTTCTGTCTCACTGCCCCTCACCTCTATCTCTGCCTACTAGAATTATATTCATTGCCCCTGCCATGCCTCCCATCCCTGTAGCAGAAAATGACCTGTTTTCTGGCTTCACAGGGCACTTTTCCCTTGTTTGAAGATGCTTGTCAGGGCCAGGTATGGTGGCTCACCCCTATAATCCCAGCACTTTGGGATGCCAAGGCAGGTGGATCACTTGAGTCAGGTGTTCTAGACCAGCCTGGCCAACATGGTGAAACCCCATCTCTACTGAAATACATTATCTGGGTGTGGTGATGCATGCCTATAATCCCAGCTACTCAGGAGGCTGAGGCACGAGTATGCTTGAACCCAGGAGGCAGAAGTTGCAGTGAGCCAAGATAGCACCATTGCACTCCAGCCTGGGCGACAGAGTGAGACTTCATCTATCCCAGAACTTAAAGAAAAAAAAAAAAAGACGCTTGTCAGGATGCCTCATATTATAAGTATAATATAATTATGTATATGCTTCATGCCCTGGTGGTAGAAAGAATTCTGAGTGGCTTCCAAGATTCCCACCCCTGGTGTACACACCCTGCATAATCCCTCTCCTTGATCATGAGTGGGTCTTGTGACTATATACGTACTTGTGACTATGTGGGTCTTGTGACTATGATCGGATATTATTCCATGATTAATTTTACAGATGCAGTTGAAGTCCCTAATCAGATGACTTTGAGTTCATGAAAGAGAGATTTTCCTGAGTGGGTCTGATAGAATTAGGCAAGCCCTTAATGTTGCAGAGAGTTGAAGAGAGAGGGATTCTCCTGTTAGCCTTAAAAAGGCAAGCTGCTTGTTGTAGAGGGGGACCCTCATGCCAGGAATCAGTAGAAGACCTCCAGTGATGGAAGCAGACCCCAGTTAAGAGCCAGAAAAAAAATAGAAACCTCCATCCTACCACTGAAAAATAAATGAATTCTGCCAAGCCTCAGCCCCAAATAACACCTTGATTTCTGCCCTGTGAGACTTGTAGTCTAGTCTCCAGGGTTGCTGGATTTCCTTGAAAAACCATCCAGAAGGAAGCCACCTAGCAAACTCTCCTAGACTCTTGACCCACGGAAACTGAGATGTATGTTATTGCAATTCACTAAGTTGTTGGTAATTTGATATTCTGCAATTGAAAACTAAAATACCTATCAAATAAATTATCTCCAAGTTTTTGCACATCTCTAAAATCAAGGCAATTAATAACATTTCCCCCTGTAGTTGGCTCTAAAATATTTTGAAGATGATTCAAAGAACAAAATATGATATGTGGTCCTGTAAAACATGTTTCTTCTAGACTGTTTAAATGAAAACAACAGTATAGAACTTTTAGCAAGTTACTAATAGAGTCATGTGTTTTGTTTTTCTTTTTTTTCTTTTTTTTAGACACAGTCTCACTCTGTCATCCAGACTGGAGTCCAATGGCTCAATCTCAGCTCACTGCAACCTCTGGCTCCTAGGTTTGAGCAATTCTCCTCCTCAGCCTCCCAAGTAGATGGGATTACAGGAGCCCACCATCATGGCCCAGCTAATTTTTGTATTTTTAGTAGGGATAGGGTGTCACCATGTTGGCCAGGCTGGTATTGAACTCCTGACCTCAACTGATCCACCAGTCTCGGCCTCCCAAAGTGCTGGAATTACAGGTGTGAGCCACCACGCCCGTCCAAGTCACATGTTTTATAAAGAATTAGGAGACATGAATTTGAATCCTGACTCTATTACCAGCTAGCTGGGTTGCCTTGAACAAGTAAAAGCCAAGTCAATTTCTTGATATGTTATCTGTATATATAAACACTGATTATAATAGCTATCACTTATCAATACACTCCTGTGTATCAGGGATTATATGCATATTAATCACAAATACTATAATAACAGTGTCAGATAGACGTTATTTTCATTATACAGATCAAAATGGCAAGGTTCAGAGAAATTAGGTGTAACACCGAGGTCATAGGGTAACTGCAGGACAGGGGTGGTGATTTGAAGCCAGGCTTGTCTGACTCACAGGTTTGGGCTATTTGCCTTGAAAGTGAGGGTTTATGTAAGGCACTCTCTAATTGGGTCATCCTGGAAATACAGACTGAGTATGTGATTTCCACAGAACAAAGCAGGGAGAGGGCCCTCCTCCTCTACACCTCAGAGGTAAGACACATCTCAGTTCCTGTTGCTCCAAATGAATGCAGGCTGAGACGATGGCAGGGACCCAGAGCCCAGGCTAGGAGACTGCAGGGATTTAAGAACTCGTTTACTTAGAACAGTGAAAAGGAAGTCAAGCGTGAACTTTCTGAGCTCCAAAGATATTCTCAGGGCCCATTTGCGAATAAGCATAAAGCTTCAAATTTATCCAAAGTTTAGCAAATTCACAATGACAAATGTAACAGTTCCTCTAAATTGAAGTTCATCTCTTGGCAGTTTGGGAGGCTTGGAGAAAATGCCAGCAACAAGGACTTGGAAGGAAATAAATCTTTAGATTCCCTGAAAACATAGAGAGTTATTGTGGAAGACATATGGAGGACCCCATACTGCGTTAAGAAAGAAAATTTATAAATGTCAGCTTTGTAGCAGCAATGTCGGAGGGATTTCAGCAATCTACACTTAACTGCAATAAGAAAAACAGGCTGCAGGTACACATTTACCATGAAGAACTAATTATTCTTAACCTGTGCTCTTTCTAGGAGGAGTGAATGAGGAGAGAGGGAGGTAAGTTTCCAGGGTCCAGAGCAAGATATTTGAATTTTTTTAAAACCCAACAGAGAATGTTTAAAGATTCTCTATTGCTAAAAAAAAACAGTTCTGAATAGTGGGGTGGTAAAGGGTCCACAGTATGGGCCTCTATGGCAGAAGAGTTGAATTCTGCATCTTTTAAGACCTCACTTTTGTCGTATCTTCAATACTAATTGTCAGTCTGACACTTGCTCCCAGGTTTGTAGTGAGGATGGAATGACACATGGTCACCCAGTCCTACTCAGCAAACATTAACCACAGGCCTTTCTCTATCACAGCAATAGGCACAGTGACTACAAAGGTGAATGGCCCACAGTCCTCACCCCTCAGTAAGCTTACAGATGGTCCTGATTTATGAAAGCATTTCATAACTGTAAAGCATTATTAGAATGTTTATCATTTTAACTTATTAACTAATCCAATAGGTTACTATTGAACATATTTTTGAAAAACACCAAGAACCTACTGTCTGACTCCATATTTTTTGGCAAATTATAATTATCATAACAAGAAGCACTTACATGGGACTAAAAATTCAAATCTGTATCTGTCTCGTTTTAGCCAAAACCACGGCTAACATTGGAGAGTCTTGATTTTTTTTTTCTTTTCCAAAGGGAAAGAAGTCATACATAAAACTGCAATTTTAAAAATGGGAAAATAGGTGGCCGGGTGCAGTGGCTCACGCCTGTAACCCCAGCACTTTGGGAGGCCAAGGTGGGCCAGTCACTGGAGGTCAGGAGTTGGAGACCAGCCTGGCCAACACGATGAAACCCCATCTCTACTAAAAATACAAAAATTAGCCAGGCATGGTGGCACATGCCTGTAGTCTCAGCTACTCAGGAGGCAGAAGAATCACTTGAACCCAGGAGGCAGAGGTTGCAGTGAGTCAAGATTGCACCACTGCACGCCAGCCTGGGCAACAGAGTGAGACTCTGTCTCAATAAATAAATAAATAATAAAAGAAAAATGGTAAAATAGGAAGTGAAATGGAATCATATGTATTTCTAATTTCCGGGAAAACCGGTCTTCTTCTCCTCAAGGTTCTGAATCAAGATTGTGCCAATTAAATGGTGCCCTGGTTGGCCACAAAGCCCAGAGCTAGGAATGGAAGGAAGACTATGGCAACACCAGCTGTCGGGAGCTGCAGCGGGACCTCAGGAACGATGCTACAAACATCTAATGAGAAATAGAAAACTTCTTACAACTCGCATAACTAATGTCGATGAGGCAATGCTGAAGACGAGCCTGGATTTAATAAATCTTTTCGTATTTCCACAGCTGGGCCTGCTTACTCCGGGCTGGTGGACCATTTTCTTAAATAAGTCATGGCACTGGTCTGACATTAGTTTAACAAGGTAATTATCAAGTGAAAAATAGCTGCCGCACTGCTGTGAACCTGAATAATAACTCTCATAATTACTGATTTTGGGCCCATCTTTTAAAAAAATAATAGAGCTCTAAGTACTAAAGCATTTTATAGGAAATACATTCCAGTACAGTGTCTAGAAGTGTGGAGAACTATTAAGGATATAATTAGCGGTTTATTTACATAATCAGTCCAACACCGTTTATCATTTCTCTTATGGTCCTATTGAAGGAAAGCAAATAAGCATGCGAATTAAGTTATTTTATGCAGGCAGATTTGAAAAAGAGAATTATTATTAATTGTTTTAAATTAATAGTTGAACTTTTCTGCCTCAAGTGAACACTGAATAAGTGTAGCTGAGTTTACCAAATGCTAGTACTTCACATATACGACACGACAAACATTTCCAAAGGAAATTTTACATGGACAAATACATCTCTCAGCTAGCTAACTTTAATTTTTTGGAATATTTTCAAAGCCTGCATTAATGCTGAAAACACAGACAAATAATTATCTTTTACCGGAGCACCATCTCAGGTGGTTGATTTTTATCTGGAATATGAGAGTAACATGGAGATACCATGGATACTATGTGTGTCTAGGAGGAAATAACCTCCCGAGCGTTACTGACTGGGTCAAGCTCATAATTAGATTCTGAAAGAACTCTTGTTTTTTCATTATTTTCAGTGTAACAACCTCATCCTGACACAGCAAATGATGCATTTTTCAAAGTAAAACAAAGACAATCAAATTGCAAATAAGATTACTCAAAGGCAGGAATAAGTCAGACATAAAGTATTTTTAGGAAAGTTTGTAAAAATAATGTAATGCTGTTATTGCTTCCAAGAAAATGGAGAACAGATTTGGTTGTGTAAGGAAGTAATGGTGCTGTGCTTCATTAAAAGGGAGGGGCTTCATTACCAGGCTCCCAGGTGACCTTACTTCCTCCTTTTCAGATCTTCAAAATGATAATTAGTGTCATTATTGTCAAGTTCAAGTCCTCCTGACTTGTTGAAAAGCCAAAAATATATATTGTGACAGGGAAGTTCCCATCAAAGAGTATCAAGGACAATACCAACTGGGAAAGGACCAACTTCATAAAAATAAACAAGCACGGCATAATGGTGTGTGAAGCTGATTCTCCTGGAATGAATAATAAAAGCAAAATACATGAAGGCACCCAGTTCTGTGAGTTCCTGAATTCAAAACTCCAATATTATTACCCTGATTAAATAATAAATAATGAAACATACCCCTGATGGGTAATTCTGTCATGGAGCCCTACATTCTTAATGAAATCCATCTGAACATTGCATAATACAGTTGTAGAAGAGTGCTAATTTAATGTGACTTCAACAAATGCTTTATTTTACCTCATCTGCATAAATAAGGTGTGTTCACAACTCGAATACTTAACATGAATGTGAAGATTAAGCTATACATTGGCTTATAGGGGAGGATACCTGGAATTGGCTCACTCCACTAAACCAAAATGTCACCAACCAGTAATACCTAAAACAAAATACTGCACACATGTCAGCATCTCAGCTGAACACTGATTTTGCCAAATGCTGTACATTTAAAAAATGATAATAATGTAGCTTTGGAAATCAAGTGTAAAAATAAGAGTGTGAAGCATTATTAGGAACAGATTCATAAACAGAGGCAGAGGGTATCTATTATGAAAAGACATGGCTAAGATCTGCTAATAATCAAGTCTTTGAAACAATAGTCCACTAGATCTTTAGCTCCTCCAAAGCAAGAGATTTTGTTCATTCATCTTCTTATCCCCAGGGCACAGAAAAATGACACATGGGAAGTCATTGAGGAAGGTTAAATAAATAAATAGGTGCTTCCACTGAAATTATACCCAGTGAGATGCATTCAGTAAGATTCAAATACCTAGTTAACCATTGCTGAAAACTCCTTATTCTGTAAAATTTGATGCCATAATTGGGTTTACTAGGAAGTTGTGAGACTATGTGGTAAAATACTCTAGCGATCTCATGGTCCAAAGCACCAAAGAAGAAAGAAAATCAGTCTTATCGTTGTAGGTTGGGTAGGCAGAATTTTAGTTCTAAGTTTAAAATATGAGTCTCAAGCCCTTGTTCTTTTTATGGACAAATTTCCAGATTGCTCTATAATACAAAACAGGTGGTGGTCACTTGAGATTGTGATGGTGGAAACTTACTAAAATATGGGAAAAACCATAGGTTTAGTAGTGTGCCTGTAGGCTAGATAATCAGAAGTCTTGGGTCACATTTGTACTATTTACCAGCACAGCATCGTCTGTTCCATTTACAAATATCTATTTAAAGCTTTCTATTTGAAGGAGTCTTTTCTGTCATGAATTTAAGAACTAAGGGTTTTAGAAAGTTAGAAAAGTCTTTGCCAGGCTTAATTATTTTCCACTAGGAGCAGACTTGATCAACACCTTCTCCATGCCTCATTGTACTTTTTATATTTTTTTAATTCTATTTTTGTCATAAAATTGTATGTATAAGGACACATGCACACGAATGTTCATTGCAGCACAGTTTACAATAGCAAAGACCTGGAACCAACCCAAATGCCCATCGATGATAGACTGGACAGGGAAAATGTGGCACATATACACCATGGAATATTATGCAGCCATCAAAAACGATGAGTTCGTGTCCTTTGTAGGGACATGGATGAACCTGGAAACCATCATTCTCAGCAAACTGACACAAGAACAGAAAATCAAACACCGCATGTTCTCACTCATAGGCGGGTGTTGAACAATGCGAACACATGGACACAGGGGAGGGGGAGTATCACACACTGGGGTCTGTCGGGGGAAAAAGGGGAGGGATAGTGGGGGGGTGGGGGAGTTGGGGAGGGATAGCATGGGGAGAAATGCCAGATATAGGTGATGGGGAGGAAGGCAGCAAATCACACTGCCATGTGTGTACCTATGCAACAATCTTCCATGTTCTTCACATGTACCCCTAAACCTAAAATGCAATTAAAAAAAATATATAATGGAAAAAAAAAAGGTGTACAACATGTTTCAATATACATATACTTAGTGAAATGATTACCAAAATCAAGCAAACTAATACAGTCATATCCTTCTATAATTTTCCATTGTTGTTGTGAGAGCATCTGAAATCATCTCCTGGAAAACTCCTAATACATAATACAGTATTATTGACTATAGTCATTATGCTGTACATTAGGTCTCTAGTGCACCACAGAACTTTGCTTGCATTACTCTTGCAGGGTGGATGCTATTGCATTAGAGTTCATCGTTTATGGGTCTGTCTCCCTTGCTATACTGCAAGCTCCCTTGGGCAAGCCATATATATCACAGTCTTATGTGTGTGCTTAGCACCTGCCCAGATGCCTGGCACAGTCAACTGTAGAAGGCCTGCAATACAGACTTTGGACTTAAATTCAGGTAGACTCTGACCTGCATCCTCACTCCCAATCTCTGCTGGGGTGTTTCTTTCTTTAGCTGGGGCTCATGAGTACAGTTTCTGGACATAAACAGAAGCAAGACTTATGAAAAAGAAGGACAGGTAGATCTCTTAGTCTTTTTCATATAATGCGTCATGCTCACACCATACTGTAGCTGCTCTGGAATTGTCAAGATTTCACATTTGAACATGAACTGGGGTCCTTGAAGTAAAGCTGCCATATTTAACAAAGAAAACACAGGATGCCTAGTTAAACTTGAATTTCAGATAAATATCAAATAATGTTGTAGTAGAAGTGTGTCTCAAGTACTGCATTTGTATACTTACATTTTAACTGGCAAACCTAACTTCAAAAAGATAAAAAGTTAAAGGTAAGAAGAGTCAGATAACGTATTTCTTAACAATTTTTTTTTTTGTATTGTGTAGAACAGTTCTCTTCTCCAGTCCCCAAACAATAAATTCTGGTAGCAACACCTGTCATTGTGACAATGAAAAGGTTTGACACACTTTGTTTTACTCACTATGGGGTAGTGTTATTTTGGTTTGAAAACCATAGGGAATATACTCCATAAAACCGAAAGTCAGGACTCCGTAGATAACATAGTCACACAGAGTCAGACAAAGAGCGCATAATTTCCATTTTCTGGTTTGTACCTCATTCAGACCTCCGAAACAAGCTCGTGAGGGCAGTCATAGATCTGACTTGCTTTTAAGCCTGTACATTTGACAATTTTAACCCCATAAGAAAAGATCTAACAACCATCTCAAATTTCATAACAGCTTGACTTATATTAGGGGACAATAAAAACACACCATAGCTGAAACATCAATTATAAATCTGATAGTAATTATACCTTCAACTTTTACTGCACTTTAAATTCATTCAAAGCACTTTTCTGTCCATTATCTCATGTGATGATTAGTGTGGTATTTATCAGACATGAGAGAATGGAATGTCTGTTCGATTCAATGTTACGGCCAATTTGCAACTTCTGATACTATCAATTTGAAACCACAAATGGGAAGAGATGGTCTCCTTTTTCTCTTTCAGAAATCTGTCAGTTCATCTATCAATTGTGGGCTTTCTCTTAAGTATTTTTTATGACTAGTCCTAGATTTTCCATTAATGTCATAAGAATAGTCTCTTTCTGAGCAACTTAGGTGATTATGCTAATTTAAGGTAAGAGTTTTAAATAAAATAAAATCAAAAGTAAATTTAAAAATTTGTGATGCACTGCCTTTCTCCCAAGAACTGCCTGGCCTAGGAAGGCAATGTGTGACAAACAGCAGGAGTTCAATGAGTTCTGAATGAATGAATCCATGAATGAATGAAGTAACAAATCAACTTCGAATGACAATCTGCTCTACTTCTAACTGAATTTGCTCCAAATCTCACCAGTCTAATGAAGGCTGCTAGTGAAACGGACACTCACTAAAATCACACCATCGGTTCCCCACTGCACTCCAGCTTGGGTGACAGAGTGAGACCTCATCTTTAAAATAAAAATAAAATAAAATAAAATCACAACATCAGAGGCTAGAGCCATCCGGAAACCATTTAATGGAACCCCATGCGAATAAATGCATGGTCTAGAGTCATCTGAGACAATGACATTTATGTTTTAAAGCAACCAAGATGCCACAGTCAGAGGCAGGAATCCATTCCCGTAATTAACCCTCAAGGACTACTCTGAGGAAGTGCATTCTTTTCTTGAAAATAAATTTTTGAATGCAATCAAAATCAATTTCCTTTCCTCTGGTCCTCAGTGAACAAGATGCAGAGCATACTCTTTACATGTAACTTGCCCAAAGAAATTACCAGCACTTGAAAAATGTTCAGCAGTTCCTTGCTCAACAAAATGGGGGATGAAAAATCTCACTCTCTGTTGGGCAGATGGCGTAGTCGTAATTGTTTGGAACTTGTTTGTTCAAATCACCATTTACCATTAATATTCATTTTTTCCCCCATTTTGTCTTGAATTCTTGGTTCCTATATCGAAAGAAGACAAGTCTGTTCTGGTTCTGCCCCAAATCAGAGTTCTGCCCACTATGTACCAAATAAATAATGGAAACTTTCCTCCACTGTAATTCTAAGTGGCTGTTGTCTCATAGGTTTAACTCATTCACTTGTTCAGTCATTAATCTATTGATTAATTCATGCAGTAAATATTTACCATGTGCTTTCCAAGAATGGCACCAAGCTAAGGTTACAGGTGCATCTCATTTAACCATCACGAGTACCCTAAAACGTTGGCATTATTATTACCTACGTGTTACAGATAAAGAAACTGAGGTTAAGGTAGTTTAAGCAATGTATCTAATGTTATCTTACATGCCTAACACCGGCAGTTACGGTGGAGCAAAAATTCAAAATGACTCTGTGTGAATCCAAAGTCCATGATTTTTATCTCTATCCCAATGGATGGGGGAAAAAAAAAAAAAAGAATGAGGAATGTTTACAGAAGCAAAATTACTTTATGGAGGACCAAGTCTGCAGAGCCAGCTGGCCATGCCTTCTGAGAAGGCTCACGAGCTTGAAGCAGTGGCCAGAGGAACCTGTGCCTTTCCAGGTTTCAGGTGGACACCATAAAGGCATTATTCCCAGAAAAAACACACGCTGGTTTTAAATTCTTGAGCTTGAAATCCCTTTCCCCATGTGCTGCAGTGCACCCTCTTTTGCATGCAACTTTTTTAAGTGGCCACATTCCTGCCATAGTAGTCATTAAGTGTGGTGTCGAAAACGGCTTATGCATATTACCAAAGAGTGATTTTTTTCCCCAGAAATATATTTTAAATCATGTAATGGGATATTAGAGAAAGAGAAAATTTGAGAAAAATGCTTTCGAGAATTCCTATATAGCAAGCACAGTAAAAATACAGGTGTGTGAGGTTGGAACCAATAAAAAAGTAGTAGAAAAATAGTAACTAGAGATAGTGAAACTACTTGGGCCCACTGCAGAATTTCTCTACCTTAGGGGAACATGTCCAAATACACGACACATAAAAACACATATTACAAGACAAAATTGAAGGACTTAGTCAATATTGCAAAGCTATTGGAGCTTTCAGGAAAAATAAAAGAAGTAAGGAAAGACAACGTAAAAGAGAAACGGCAAGTGTAGAAATGGCTCCACAGAGGTGCACGTTTGATGTTCTTCAGACTATCTAATGAGCCTTGGTGACTGAGGAAAATAAAGGCACAGAGAGTGATGACATTTCTTAAAACAACTTTTCTCTTTTGGAGAGCGAAATGTCCCCCAGTAGCCATGGAATAGCTTTGGCTAATGTGGCCATGCATGTGTGTGGTCCTGCTGGAAATCCTTATTCCAGACAGAGAACGAAGGTCAAGATGAAATAACAAGTGTGTGATAGAGAATTCCTGGGACCCCCATCCCCAAATCACAAATAGTAGTTAAAGGGTTAATGAAAATTGTATCTGCATTGTCCTAGATCTCAATCTAGAGGAAGCAATGTGCTTATTGGAATCCAATCTAATAAGAACACCCATCAGCGAGTTATGGAGCATTTTCAAAGGGATGGAAGCACTGCTAAAAACTTTACACGCACCATCCCATCAAACCCTTACATTTCAAATGAGGCCATTTAGAAAAAGATTCAGCTTTTCTGGAAGAAACAGGCTAACAGAAAGTGCTCTGAAACAAGGTGGCATTTTGGTAGTTACACCATTTCCCCGCTAACCTCCAAAGCAATTCCCACTTACACATAGTTTAACCACGTGTTCTGGAGTCTTTTGCCCCACACATTCTTAATCACTGTTCCCCCCCCTCTACTCCATTCTCCTGCTCACCACTTACCAGAAGTGAGAGTGGGTTTCTACACTTGAATGCTGGGGGCAGAACTTAATCTCCTTAGTCCTGCATTTTAGCAGGAACTGCCCAGCAAAGAGGCTGTACGGACTCCCACCTGGCCAGGGAGCCTCTGCATCAGGCTGTCCACATTGTGCACTTGATAATTCCTGCCTAGTGAGAAGCCTTTTCAATGCACAGAAGCTGTGGTGAGGCCAGGCTATGCATATCAATGATAATAAATATTGATCATTCTATGCTTCAAATGGTCCTGAGCTCTTTGATTATAATATCTCATTTAATGTTCACAAGCCAGTGACGATAGAGTTTTCTTTTTTCTTGAGACAGAGTCTCTCTCTGTTGCCTAGGCTGGAGTGGAGTGCAGTGGCATGATCTCAGCTTGCTGAAACCTCCGCCTCCTGGGTTCAAGCAATTCTCCTGTCTCAGCCTCCCGAGTAGCTGGGACTACAGGCACATGCCACCATGCCCAGGTAATTTCTTACATTTTTAGTAGACACAAGGTTTCACCATATTGGCAGGCTGGTCTTGAACTCCTAACCTCTGGTGATCCACCCGCCTCGGCATCCCAAGGTTATAGGTGTGAGCCACCGCACCCAGCTCAGTGATGGTAGTATTATACTCATTTGCCCACAAGAAGATGAAGTGTCTGTTTATGAAGCAAAGCGTGGATTAAAGCCCAATAAAGTTTGCATTGAACCCCTGTGCCCTTTCTTCTGCACCATCCAGACACTCAGCCCTGCATCGCCGGCCTGACCTGAATCTCAGGACATCCTTCTCCAAGTATCTCTCCCAGCAAGGAAAGATTTTCCAAATGAGTTGTGAACCACATATTTTCTAAGAATGTGGCCAATGTGGACCTGGACACAGGCTAGGTCGGCTAAGAAGTGTATTACCCAAATGGTGGTTGTGACTGCCGTAAGGAGGAAGAATAGTGTGGGGCACAGTGCTGCTACATGCCTAAAAAAGCAAAAGGAAATTAATATTGTGCTTGAAACTAACAGCAAGTGATCAGCCTAACCCAAGACAGAGAAGGAAATAGCAACGCTTCTTGCTGGAGTTAGAACTGCAGAGCAGATGCACAGAGGGCTTCAAGGAACCTGATACTTGGCTTCTTTTGTCTTCTGTTTCAGATAAAGAACAGTAATTATTTGGGACCCTTATTTCTGTTACCTGAAGTGTGTGTGTTGATAAAATCATTTATTTTCCCTTAGCTATGGCATGATGTAAGAACAGTGTGTGTGTGTGTGTGTGTGTGTGTGTGTGTGTGTGTGTGAGAGAGAGAGAGAGAGAGAGAGAGAGAGAGAGAGAGAGGGGGAAGCCGACTTTGGAGTCAGCAAACCTGAGGCTCAGCCTCACCTGTGGGGCATCCACCTAACCTCTCTGGCCCAAGTTTCCATTTTTAGAAAGAATCCTTTTTAGCCCTGTTGTTGTTTATTCTACTGACCTACTGCTAGGGAATTGTCTACGTCTGATCTTTTCTTTCCTAGAGTCCACCTTATCCAAAGGAAGAACTTCCTCCCTAGAAATGCCATCTTCTCCAGCTGCCAGAGTAGCACCTTCCTGGTCCAGGGCAGGGGGCAGGCAAGTGGCCTTAGGGATGCACAGTCAATTTCTTACATAGTCTAATTACCTGGCCCATCCTGAAGCTCTCTCCACAAATTACCACCTATGCTCTGAGAAAACATCAGTGGCTTCAACCTGCCAAATCATATCCCACCTCAGTGGACACACCCTCATCAGGGGAGTGGAAGGGCTTAGGAGATGGGGTGCATGGAGGAAGAGGGTAAATACTGAGGAGCTTTCTGAATTCTGAATGAAAGGAACAATATATCACCCAGGAAATCATCACCTCTTAAATTATTATACTGCTGGGACTTTTGTTTCTATTAAAATCTATCAGAACAGCCAGGTGTGGTGGCTCACGCCTGTAATCTCAGCACTTTGGGAGGCCAAAGCTGGGCTGGCGGATCACTTGAGGCCAGGACTTTAAGACCAGCCTGGCCAACATGGTGAAACTCCATCTCTACTAAAAATACAAAAATTAGCTGGGTGTGGTGGTGGGCACCAGTAATCCCTGCTACTTGGGAAGGAGGCTGAAGCAGGAGGATCACTTGAACCCAGAGGCAGAGGTTGCAGTGAGCTGAGATCATGTCACTGCACTCCAGCCTGGGTGACAGAATGAGACTCCATCTCAAAAAAATAAACAAAGATTAGATTATATCCCAGAGTTTGTCTGAGTATGCCAGCAGACCACCATGGGTCAATTTCTTCCCGTTCGAAAAAGTCCAAACGTCTCAGTAAAAGATTGCTTTGCCAACATTCTACTTGATTATATAAACTTTTCTACAAATGTCTATTCATTTGTTCACTCATTTATTCTTTCATTCAACAAATACTTATTGAGCCACCTATTAAGTGTGAGTTCCTGAATTAATCTGAGAATTCAGCAATTAACAAAACAAAGCTCTCATCCACAAGGAAATAACATTCTAATAAGGGATGACATACAACAAATAAACAAGCAAACACTGATTACAGGATTTTTGGCAACTTAGAGATAAGGTATCATAGAGTCAAAAGGACCCCCCCAGAAACCAGCAATACGGAAGAAGAAGGAAAAGTTTTTTCTAGCAAAGGCTTAAAAAAGCCTCAGCTAGAATATCTCTTATTATTTAGTATGCGTGTAATTGAGGATTCTTCTTTTTTTTTTTTTACAAATACAAATGCAATATCCAAATCTTATTTTCCTCATCAGAAAAACAAAGCTTTCAGCTTCCTGGGAAGCATGAAGGAAGAGCTGCAGCTTCCAGCCCCAGGACAGTCAGGCATCTGCCCAGCCTGGCACAGCGTGCCTGGACCTCGAACGGGTTAAAGTGGCAGTGCCTGAGCACAGAGTGCTGCATAAACAGTGCGCGTCAGGCGTTCTAAGCAAGCTTCATCTTCCTTGTCTCCCAGTCTTGAGCTGTCAATCAGCTGTCACCAGCCCGCACATCAGCGGCGTGTGCACATCACCAGGCTGTCAGCAAGGCAGCCGATGAGACTCGGCTCAAGACCGTCAATCATCTTTGTTTCTCTTCTCCACTCGGGAAATATTTTGGCTCGGAGAAACAAAGAAACCTGGGCAACAATGGCTTGTAGTCAGGCATTTACTCTTGTACATGGAGATAAGATCTTAAACAGGCGATGATCATGCTTCACTCCCAAATAATGCTGGGGTGGGATGGACCAGAGGGGAAGAGTCAGACTCTGTTGTATTAGGGTATATTTTAAAACTGTAATTCTAGTTCCCTGAGCAGTCCCTGATGGATTCCCAAACCAACAAAGCACAGGAACATAAAACGATGATAACTTGAAGCTATCTGAGCTTATGCCTCAGAAAAAAATAAGGTGGCTCAGAGGATGGATGACTGCTTGGTTAGAAATCATACGCCATTGATCAGGCAGCTTTTTGAGCAGGGAGTAATTGTTGGACTGCTGAGTTCATTTATCTCCCAGGGACTTCTGAAACACCTCTCTAGGGCTTGAGGCTGCTGGGGGGCACCCACACACCGGAGAGCAAGTTAACTCAGCAGGACTCCTGTGAGGTGGGCTTATAAGTGCTTGCACCAGGAGTCACTTTGTTGAATATAAAGGTGCTTTAAACAGCTCATTTTCTAATATACTCCCTACCCCTCCTCTCACCGAAAATATTGATTAGAAATGTGCCACACCCTTAAAAGTCTACGAGACACAAATATAGAGATGTGCCTGGCAACCAGTTTCAGTTGGGCGGCAAATCCACTCGGCTGCTCTCCCCTATTTAACACTATTGCAAAATCACCATGTGCATATATTAGCATAACTAATCAGCTAACTATGCAATCGATGCTACTAGTATAGTTGTTAATAGTATGCAAATAGCACCAAGTTGCCTAAAGCCTCCCCCCAATTTTTTTTCAAATTGTTGTTCCCTAGTGGGTTTGAAATAGATTAGCAACAATCAGAACTTTGAATCATATGTATCAAGAACCCTATTACCTGTCAATTTTTCAAATCTAGATTGACTCACTTATACCATGGCTGGTTCCTTCATCATCGTGACAGTGGGGATGTTTTTCCTCTGATGGATTCTTTCCTACGTGCAACACTGATTTCTAAAAACGCATCTCTCTCTGATCTAACTGGACATTAATTGCTTTTGTGCTGATGCATCTATGCCTCCCGGTCTGATAGCACAACTAGCAAATCTGATCTCTGACAAGTTGGCTGAACCTAATCAGGACAGATCAGCTGTTACCCAGGGTGCCACAGACTGTAATCTGAGGATCTTTACAGAGTTATCACTCGCCTGAAAGACAAGGAACTATAATTCTGTCAACACTAATCCCAAACTGTATGTTCAAAGCAACTGTGGCCTCCCCCCCACCCCAAGAAAAGATAGCACTTGTCAAGTAAATATCTGAGATAATTGATAAGAGGGAATTAGAAGGATGTGGCTGATACAGTGACAGTAGGAAGTGTTTTTTTTTTTTTTTTAAGAACTTTCAGAAGCAGAACATTGGATGTCAAGTGTGAACCGTCAATGATATAAGGGTGGCAGAGAAGAGATGCATTGGAAACTTTCCATCATTCCGCTCCCACTCATCACTGGGTGACTTGGTTCATATTTGCCTTGCTCTCTAAACAGGCAAATACCCAAACACTCTAAGTCTCGAAGGAAATCTCTCAGAGCCAGCTCAGGCTGCCACCCCGGTGACAATGACTTGATGGGAAGCAAGAACATTGTCAGGAGTGGAGGTATTATTGTCAGGCTGTCAGCTCTGTGCTATTCTCTGAAGACCCCTGTGGTTTTCTTACAGGAACAAAACGAGGAAATATTAGAAAAATAAACTTCTTTCTTACTGTATCGCTTTGGTCCATCTTCCAAACAAAATGAAAGGGTTAATGTGGCGTCATCTTCAAAAAATTCAGTGGCAAACGCATCCCACCAGAGGTTGTCACTATCCTGCAAAGAGACAGATCATTTATTTAACAGGCAAGAGTGGGAAATATCTCAAAGAGGAAAAGAAAAGGGAAGAGAAAGAAAAACCCAGTTGCTGCTTGCTCGTTACTTCGCTATGTGTGTGGGTGTTCTAGGAAGGGGGGTTGGGTGGGTGGTCACTCTTCAAATTAATTGCCTCAAATTCCAATTCAATAAGTAAGCTAAAAACCAACCGAATGAAAATTAATTATCCAGGACATATTTGGGGGAGATTTAATAAATGTGCTATAAAACACAATGTGATTTTTTTTGACAAAAGGGTTTGCATTTAATGTAAAATACACGCAACATTTTTTTCTCTCTCTCTGTGTCTCTGCTTTTTTAAGAGTTCATTTTTATAAATAGACACCATAATATTACAACCAGGTTAAACATAATTTTAAAACATAATTTAATCGAAAGAGATGTTCCTAGTACTACTGTATGCAAATAATTCTATAAAAGATACAGGTATAGATACATGGAAGGATTGATTGATTGAGAAGTTCACGGACAAGGAATTATCACATATATATGGACTGTTCTTGTTTTAAGAAGATAGGCAACCACTAGCTTGTTTTTAAAAAGATTATTAAAAATAGAGCAGTTCAGCAGAATGCAAGCCATCCATATGAATTCTGTTTGTTTGTCTTGGGTGGAATGTTTCTCTTGCTCATGCAGAAAACACTTTGGAAGTGGCCCAGTTTAAGGCAGTTAGAATCACTGTTAATCTCCAAGGGGAGAAGACGGCCCCCCTCTCACAGTGAATTAAGAAGGTTATACAGATGTCATATTTACAGGAGGAATCACATCCCAGCCGAATTCTCCATATAGAACCTGATTTATCCCAAAATTCTTAAGCACCATATTAAGAATTGGGAGTTGAAGACAAGATGCATCCCAGTTGCCTGTCAGATGGAAAGGGGAGACAAAAGGGGAATTGCCACTCCCCCGTGTAATAGTCCCACTGCTGGGTCCTGGCAGAGATACCACAGGCCTCTCTTCTTCCCATTAAGTTGTTCTGCTTATGACAACATTAAGTTGTTGTCACTGGCAGGCCTCAGGAATAAGCCCTCAGTCCCAGCTAGAATAATTAAGGAGCCACGGAAGACTGATGCCGTCCTCTCCTTCAGAAAAGAAGAAGCTCAGACAAATGAATTTTTGTGTCTCTCTCTGGCTTCCTTCCAATCACCATAGCAAAAACCAGTCCTTTTCTCAGTAAAACAGGGTAGATATGAAACCACCAAAGAGCAATGCATGGATCCACGTACAAACCACTCTGCTTTTTCTCCTTTCAGAAAAAAATAAGTGTTGGGTACTTAACTATGTGCAGGCCTTCAGAATGCTGAATAAGAGACTGGTCCCTACCCTCAAAGGGCTTAAAACCCACTTGCAGAAGACAATCACATAAGCAACTAAACAGGCAGCTTCACTCCACATCTGAGACCACGGCACACATCCTCAATGGTCTGGAAGCTTGTGGAGCTTTTAGAAAACTCAGTGGGCCTAGAAGTGGAGGAATCTGCCAGGGAAAGAAACTCTATTCAGAAGACTGGATACATTCGTTTATTTGACTTTAAATCACTACACAGATGGAAAAAGAGTCACAGTTAACATTTATTGAGTGTTTACCACATGCCAAGCACTAGTCTAACGACTTTATGTGTATTTTCCTACTTAATCCATGCTACGAATCCATTTCTTCTCTCTCTCTCTCTCTCTCTCTCTCGTGTGTGTGTGTGTGTGTGTGTGTGTGTGTTTTCTCTTCAATACAAATATAATCTTCTTGTACACAGGGGTTTTGTTTTGCTTGCTGCTTTATCTCCCAGCCCCCAGAACAGTGTCTAGCCCATGGTATTACTCATAAAAGCAGCTCAATGAATGAATGAAGCTGCTCGCATTATCTCTACTTTACAACTGCAGAAACCAAAGCTAAGGTAGTAAATGTCACTTGCTCCAGTACACTCAGCAAATAAATGTCACAGATGGAATTTAAACTCAGACCACTGGACATCCCTGACCTACCCATCCTCTGCTCTGCACAGCAACCTGCCACATTTCCCTGACAGTCTTTGCGAGGGAGAGGCTGGAGTTCAGCAAGAGGGGAGAAAGAGTGGAAAGCAAATATTTAGTCTCAGGTTGGTTTCTTCGCTGAGTTCCTTGCCTTGTTGTAGGAGAACTCATGCAGGCTTGTAGCCAGGACTCATGCTCAGAAGACTGCCTGGAGCTGCATACTATAGCAGTTGGTAATATATCATGGCAGAATTCAGTCCTGCGGGCAACACTGCCTCTTCCCAGCTACGTGAACTTACTAACTTATTCTACCTTTCCCAGCCTATCTGCTTACTTAAAAGTTGATGATAACAATAACTATAACTATATAGTTGATGATAACAATAACAGTAACTATCTGGCAGCACAGATCTGAGGATTAAATAAATTAGAAGGTGAAAAGTACTCAGGAGAGCACCCCAAAGACAGTGAAGATCAATAAAATCCCCCCTTCCCTGCCTCTGTCTGCTATCTTTTAATATCATATCTAGGGCAAGAGGCATTCCCCTTTATAAAGAACTGCATTGAAAATGAACTTTATAGCCAGGTGCAGTGACTCACACCTGTAATCCCAGCACTGTGGGAGGCCAAGGTGGGTGGACCGCCTGGGTCAAGAGATTGAGACCAGCCTGACCAACATGGTGAAACCCTATCTCTACTTAAAAATACAAAAATTGGCCAAGCATGATGGCAGGTGTCTGTAATCCCAGCTATTCAGGAGACTGAGCCAGGAGAATAACTTGAACCTGGGAGGCGAAGGTTGCAGTGAGCCGAGATTGTGCCACTGCACTCCAGCCTGGGCTATAGAGTGAGAAATTGGTCTCAAAAAAAAAAACCAACAAAAAAAATGAACATTATAAAACAGTCTGTTTATAAATCAAGCACTTTTCCCTATCACTTCAACCATTAGCAACCCATTTTCCTAGCAATAGCATCTGTCTACGACACAGTTAAAAATCTGAATAAAAATTTATTACTTCTCGTTTATTTTGCTCATTATTCAGAGGCCCAGTGACTGGATCCCCCTCTGTAGCAATTTGTTTTCACACCACTATGAAGATATACCCAAGACTGGGCAATTTATAAAGGAGAGAGGTTTAATTGACTCACAGTTCAGCATGGCTGGGGAGGCCTCAGGAAATTTACAATCATGGTGGAAGGAGAGGAGAGGAATGAGTGCCCTGTGAAGGGGGATGTCCCTTATAAAACCATCAGATCTCATGAGTTAGTGAAAACTCACTCACTATCATGAGAATAAGATGGGGGAAACCACCCCTATGATTCAAGTATCTCCACCAAGTCCCTCCCACCACACATGGGGATTATGGGAACTACACAGTTCAAGATGAGATTTGGGTAGTGACACAGCCAAACCATCACCCTCTATTTTCTGTAATATAACCCTCTATTTTCTGATAATATAACTCTTGATCTCTGACACTTCTGCTGGAAAATGAACCACTGAAAGGCAAAAGCCAAGAAAAATGCTGGCTGACCTGAGGTCGCTGGGAGAAAAGAAAGTACTCAAGTTACAGTGAGGTTCGAGAAATGTCTATGAGCAGTGTTACAGGTTCCACAGGGCCTAGATACGTGAGTTTTGGCAGTAGTTGAAAGAGACATAATGATCCAAGAAGGAGAAATGTCATATGATTCAAAGTAGCTTCAGTGGAACATGGGATGAGTCAGCATCTCAGGAAATTTCAGAACAGGTTTGCTGGGAGAATGGGCACATTAGGTAACCACACACACACACACACACACACACACACACACAGACACACACAAATAATTGGTTTTGGTCACAAATCTTCTAAGAACATATTTGAAACAAAAATGTCACATTTAAGTTCATAGTGCCAGGCATATAATAAGTACATAAAATAATATTTTTGTTTGGCTGATAGGAGAAATTAATAGATGCATGGATGGATGAAATTTTTTATTGTGCCATCACAAACCCAACTCAGGGAAGTCACTCTACAAAACAGTCCAGAGATCCTGATTATGGACCCTACTTTGTCTCTTGGTCAATAATTTTAAACTGGCATGAAAATGACGTGCCGTATATTTAAACTGCAATTTTCAATCCCTCCCCACATGCGAATGTGCGTGCACACACACACAGACACACACACACACAGCTTTTGAATTAGTCTTTAGATATGACAGAACAAATGTTTATGTAGGAAGGGAATAAAAGGAGTAGAGATTTAATCCAAAAATTGCTAAGTGTTGGGTATAGCCAGTCTTGTATTGGCTGTATATGAAGGAAACTGATTATGGAAAGGACACATTTTGGGGGCCCTGGGTTAATGATAGGATCTGTAACCCAAAATTTTCTAAGTGCTTTACATGTATTAAACCATTTTATATTCACAACTACCCTAATTGCTACCAAGGGGCAGAGCAGGCAGCCTTATAGAGAACTTATGTCCTTAACTTCTATGTTATACCGACTGGCACATATAAATTCTGCCCCTTAATAGTTCGATGACCTCAGTCAATTCACCTAATTTCTTTGCATCTGTTTGCTCATTGGGTAAGTGGGAATAATAATCTCGGTGGGCTGTGAAGACTAAAGGGAAACTGCCCGGCATGTCAATTATTATTTTCATCATTATCTCATTTAACCCCTAAGATATTCATAGAGAATCTAAAATTCAAAAAAGGTAAGCTACTCAATAAAGTTCAGAAAGCAAGAAAATGATGAAGCTGAAGTTTGCATAACAAGTCTGCCTAACTCCAATGCATGCTTTTTTGTAAATAATTCTACTTAAAAAGTTATTTCCTGGCTGGGTGCGGTGGCTCATGCCTGTAATCCCAGCACTTTGGGAGGCTGAGGCCAGTGGATCACCTGAGGTCGGGAGTTCGAGACTAGCCTGATCAACATGGAGAAACCCAGTCTCTACTAAAAATACAAAATTGGCCAGGCATGGTGGTGCATGCCTGTAATCCCAGCTACTCGGGAGGCTGAGGCAGGAGAATCACTTGAACCCAGGAGGCAGAGGTTGTGGTGAGCCGAGATTGAGCCATTGCACTCCAACCTGGGCAACAAGAGCGAAACTCTGTCTCAGAAAAAAAAAAAATTATTTCCTACTTTAGGTTGAAGACCAAAAATTGTTTACAAGCGTTAGAGGAAAAGGTCAGCATTGACTAGAGGAAATTTCCTCCTTCAACCTTTCGGAGTTCATACCCTTTTCCCCACCTTCACATGGTTTTCCTGATAGTAAATCTCCTTTGGAACACTTCTTGCTTCCATTCTGTTGTTTGGAATAGTTCCTCGGATCAGTTAGGCAATTTTGCAGAACTAACATGCACAACAAAGAGACTAGGACTTTAGGGAGTGGCTTAGACCTCTGCTGAGCCAAATAGAATTCTCTGGCAGAAGATCTAACAAGTCATCTGGTAGAAACTCAGTTCTTAGTGACACAGCTACCCAATGAGTTGTGGAGAATCATTACAAAAAAAAAAATCATTCCCTCCATTTTCCAAGTTTTCATTGTCAGTCATCCAGAATGGTATGGACCCTGCAACACAGAGGATCCCAGCACTCTGCTTGGCCACATGTGATGAAGAAAAAGAGACCATGGTCATTTGAAAGAAATCGTATTAGTTAAAATTCTGCAATTTCATGTACAGGCTGGCAGTTTCACCTGCTGACTGTAAACTTAAAGCCAGCATCATTGGAGAAATGGAAGAACCACAAAAATGGCCCTTTCTCCTTTTGGATCTGGCAATGTGGCCAAGTTCAGCAAGACGGCCAGTAGGAGGCTGCGTGAGTTAAGTTATCAAGGCTGCTTTGATGAAGGATCCCACAGAGCAGCTCACTAAATCTGGTTTCACCTAAAAATTTGAAGGTGAAGCAGGGTGCAACTGACCACTCTTACTCCACTCACATGATCATCCCAAGTCAAACTAACTTGGAGATTAGCCAGGAGGTGCACTGAGACTGACCAGTCTCATCTTTACCCAAAAGATAAAGATCAACCTTTTGGGACTTCCAAGTAAAGGGTATAAGCACATGCTCTAAAAACACAACCGCGAGTCCGGTATTTTGTTCCCAGGTGTATTGGATGGCACACACATCTGGGACTGGCAGATATGAGATACAACATTTGGTGCATCTAAGCTAAAAGAGATTCTATCCAGAGAAAAAAACATTCTTACCATGCCAGAAAGGATCCAGCATTCAGGAGCCCTGGAGTTGGCCTCCCAGCTCTGCGTGTAGCCAAGGGACCTCCAGCAGCTCACCTTTCAGAATCAAGGGCTTCTTGTCAACTTTTTGTGCCTCGCTGCCTTTGCATATGTCATTCTTTTGACCTGTAATGTCCAGCAAAGGCCAACATCCAGTTTGTGGACCCCTCTTTCACTGTCTCCTGTACTAGGAAATCCTGAGAACTATACTCCCAATGGAGCGTATGTGAAATTATCATGGAAACCTTACCTTGTAATACACATTTTCCTAAAGTTCTGACAGCTCCAGCAGACTAAGATACTTAAGGATAGGGAATGGGTATTATGTATCTATCCATCCTCAGCAGCATTCTCCTATAAATTAGCACCCAACAATGGAGTAGAAAAATGGACTAAATGGATGAGACCCTACCCACATAGTGAGTAAGATTCTTTCTCTATAACTGTAGGAATCTTAAAATGTAATCTCAGTGACTAGGGGCCAAGATAGTGTTCAAGCGAAATCTTCTCTCTGTCACATCACTGCTATCTTATTTCACATCAATAGAACGCCCCAGACATGCATGTCAGAAGTTCATATGGAGGCAGAAATGTTTTAAAAATTATCTTACTACACTGCCATGCTATTGAACCATTTTTGGAGTATTATACATCTCAGTGAAATGTTGGTGAAGATTTCCTGTAGCACATGAATGCGCTTGACTGCCTGTCATTAAACAAGCCAAATTTTACTTTATTAATTTTACAAATAGAGAACAAAAGAGAATATGATGAATATTCCTGGGCCCATTACCCAGAATTAATAATTATTGCAATATTATTTCATTTTCCTTTTCTAAAGTAATTAAAAGTTACAAATATAAATAAATGTTCTGGCTGCTCTGTTTTTTCTCTCTCCTCGCTAAACAACTGTCTCATGAAAACCATATGGGTCTTCCTAGCCCATCTTTTATATTTAGATATATGAATGATTCCATTCATATACAGTCCTATTTTGTTTTTAATATTCTATTTACTTGATAGGATACATTATGTTTTCTTCCTTAACTGTGATTTGTTTAAATTCAACATTGTGTTTGGAGACCTATCCAATTTATTTTTTATTTTATTTTACTTTTTTTTTGAAACAGAGTCTCACTCTGTCACCTAGGCTGGAGTGCAGTGGCACAGTCTTGGCTCACTGCAACCTCCACCTCCCAGGTTCAAGCAATTCTCCAGCCTCAGCCTCCCGAGTAGCTGGGATTACAGGCACCTACCACCAGGCCCAGTTAATTTTTTTTTTTTTGAGACAGTGTTTCACTCTTGTCACCTAGGCTAGAGTGCAATGGTGCGATCTCAGCTCACTTGCAACCTCTGCCTCCCAGGTTCAAGTGATTCTTCTGCCTCAACTTCCCTAGTAGCTGGGACTACAGGCATATGCTACCACGCCCAGCTAATTTTTTGTATTTTTAGCAGAGACAAGGTCTCACTGTGTTAGCCAGGATGATCTCAATCTCCTGACCTTGTGGTCCACCTGCCTCAGCCTCCAAAAGTGCTAGGATTATAGGCATGAGCCACCGCGCCTGACCATTTTTGTATTTTTAGTAGAGACGGAGTTTCACCATGTTGGTCAGGCTGGTCCTGAACTCCTGACCTGAAGCAATCCACCCGCCTCGGACTCCCAAAGTGCTGGAATTACAGGCATGAGCCACCACACCCGGCCCCAATTTATATATTGGGTCTCTCTTTCCTTATATAAGCTACATACTAACGTACTGAATAAATATATGGTAATACATTTTATTTAAACATTTTGCTACTAATAATCTCCAGATAGTTCCTAATATTTTGGTCATCACAACAATGCTGCCATAAATGTCTCTGTAGTTTTCCTTTGTGCTTGAAAGTAGGAATTCCTCTCAGGCATATGGCTAAAGTGGATATGCATAGACATAGGGTTTGTACTTGTCTGTATTTTGGTCCTTTCATTAGGCGGTCCCTGTACTTCCATACTAAAAGCATCTGGTCTGATTGATGCATGGGTAGAAATTCAAAGAGTACTGTTAAGCAATCTATTTCCAAGTGGGATCTAGTAGCAGGAGCAGCATAATTGCAAAACAGAGACCAGCTCTGCTGGGAGAAAGATGAACACCTAGAAGTCCAAAAAAGATGCAAAAATGAAGTAACACTACTAAGAATACTAAAAGTTTGCCTATCATTCTCTTTAAAGAGGAGTGTATATTAAGGGCTTCAGTAACCAAAAGGAGGATTATTTCCTGACACTGACACAAAAAGCAAGCATGGCTTTTCCGTGGCCTTCCACGATGACTCATGGATCAGGAGTCAAATGCCCAAACTCGTGTGTACATTGGGCTCTGTGTACCCTGCCTCAAGACTTCTGATCTGGGACAGGCCTCTTCCCAACAGACCGGTACTTCCAATTCCTTGCTGTTGTTTAGTATCTGAACTGTATGTGACGAGTGTTTAGTGAATATTAATGAGTAAAAACTGAGTTATTTTCCCCCAAAGCTAGAAAGTAACAATAACATACAGCAGCCTCCAGGTAAATAAAGATGAAATTAATTCAGCCTGAATACAACAGGGGAAGTGGTGTTGACAATTCTTCTATATTTTAATTAGGTAAAAATACCATCAAAACTTCTTTATTCTAAACAATCCCCTATATGCATTTGTGTTATTACACTCCTCGGTCCTTTTGTCCCACCTCACAGGTGAGCCCAAATTTCATCAGCAGCCTAATCATGTATCAGGATGAGACATACACTGATCTCAAATAGGAGAAGAAAGTCTTAATTATGTTTAAAAATCCACTGAAGCGTTTTGCTTCCATCCTGGATTCTCTCCTGTTCCCAACCCTATTCCTCTTCACCAAAAACAGGATCCTGGTGCCAGGGCTGCCCCCGGCATCTTTAACTTAAGCACTGACAGGTTACGTGGGATTTTTGCCAGAGTAATTATTTTTCAATTCAACAATAATGAGAAATTACCATGGCAACCACTTGTCACGTGGCACACATACACCCCCTCCAAAGAATGAACCGTACTTAAAACATCTATTCCTTGGAAATGTGTGGTTTTTTTTATCAAAATAAACTTAAACAGGTCAAAGTGGAGAGCATTCTGAAGGGGTCAGAAAGCTGGGAGATGGGAGGGCATTGACTTTCTTAGTATCTTGTGGTTCTAGAGAACATGAGAATGTCTCATCTTATAACTGTTCTCTCTTGTACACACACACTTAAATAACACTATTAATTTGCAGCTTACTATTTTGGTCACTCCTGTGTTACACGCATCAGCTAACCTTTCTCAGAAGACACTGAAGAAAGAATACATTTGCCTGAAATGACCGAGGCAGAAACACACTTGCGACCCTTGCTCTCCCTACATTTCTTTTTCTGACACATCCAGACATTGAGAAAGGAGACAAAAAATATCCCAAACCCCACGCCTTCCGCCTTTCCTTTTCCTAGAGTCCCTCTCACACTAAAGGAAGCTCAGGTCGTTTGTTTTCCATGACGGTAACTGTGTTTTTGATTCCTTAATCACTAGCCACCCTTTCTCCAAAACCGAGGGTCTATCTCAAACCATGTTTATTTTGAATCAGCCACACTTAATAATAATAGTCAACAGTTACATGGCACTTATTGTATGCCTGCCACCATTCTGAACTCATTACACATTGTAAACTCCTTAAAACCTCACCATGACACTACAGTGTAAGTAGCATTATTAACCCCATCTTATAGATGAGAAAACCGAGGCTCTGAGTAGTTAAATATTTGCTTAAGATTACACAGCTATCAAGTTGCGCATGGGCAAGAAAGAGTTCAACACCAGGGACTCTGGCTAGCAAGTTTAGACTCAAGAACACTCCATCCTGATATTCCTTTATTCAAAACAATATTCTCTAAAATATCTGTCTTCTTAGTTGTTTCAATATCCAATCAATGCCAAGTACACTGAATGTTTGGGTCTCTGTATGGAACAGGCAGCCCAAGGCAAGGATTTCCATCACACCCATGGAATTAGACTTGGAGACACACAAATAAAAGTCATAAGGTAAGATCATTTGCTCTTACCCGCTGGTAACTGCACAGGCATGAAAAGGATGCAGAGAGGGAATTTTAAATCTCCCCTTTTTACTTATCTTTGTTTTGTTTTGTTTTTGAGACGAGTCTTGCTCTGTCGCCAGGCTGGAGTGCAGTGGCACAGTCTCGGCTCACTGCAAACTCCGCCTCCTGGGTGCAAGCGATTCTTCTGCCTCAGCCTCCCAAGTAGCTGGGACTACAGGCGTGTGCCAACGCCCAGCTAATTTTTGTATTTTTAGGAGAGATGGGGTTTCACCATGTTGGCCAGGATGGTCTTGACCTCTTGACCTCGAGATCCACTTATCTTTATGAGATTTTTTTTTTCTTTTTAAGACAGAGTTTCACTCTTGTTGCACAGGCTGGAGTGTAGTGTCACAGTCTTGGCTCACTGCAACCGCTGCCTCCTGGGTTCAAGCAACTCCTCTGCCTCAGTCTCCAGAGTAATTGGGACTACAGGCACATGCTACTATGTCCAGCTAATTTTTGTATTTTTAGTAGAGACAGGGTTTCACTATGTTGACAAGGCTGGTCTCCAACTCCTGACCTCAGGTGATCTGCCCACCTTGGCCTCCCAAAGTGCTGGGATTACAGGCATGAACCACTGCACCCAGCCCTATGGGATCTTTTTCTCTTTTTTTTTTTTTTTTTTGAGATGGAGTTTCACTATTGTTGCTCAGCAAGGAGTACAATGGCACGATCTTGGCTCACTGCAACCTCCGCTTCCCAGTTTGAAGCAATTCTCCTGCCTCAACCTCCCAAGTAGCTGGGATTACAGGCATGTGCTGCCATTCCTGGCTAATTTTGTATTTTTAGTGGAGATGTAGTCTCCATGTTGGTCAGGCTGGTCTTGAACTCCTGACCTCAAGTGATCCACCCGCCTTGGCCCCCCCAAAGTGCTGGGATTACAGGCATGAGCTGGGATATTTTTTAAAAAAGGAAACAACTCATGGCCTGGCATGGTGGCTCATGCCTGTAATCCCAGCACTTTAGGAGGCCAAGACAAGTGGATCAACTGAGATTGGGAGTTCGAGACCAGCCTGACCAACATGCAGAAACCCCGTCTCTACTAAAAATACAAAAGTTAGCCGGTTGTGGTGGTACCCACCTGTAATCCCAGCTACTCAGGAGGCTGAGACAGGAGAGTCACCTGAACCCAGGAAGCGGAGGTTGCAGTGAGCGGAGATCATGCCATTGCACTCCAGCCTGGGCAGCAAGAGCGAAACTCCATCCCCCCCCTCAAAAAAACAAACAAACCAAAAAAAAAAACACCTCATGTCCTAGAGACTGAATTTTTCTTCTCTGATTCTCAACTAAGATTTGTTCACTCTCAGTGAAATTGCATTTTATTTAACAGTAAGCATTAGTTATTTTAACTGATAAATTCTAAAATGGTATGTTATCAACATAGCAAATTGTGTGTTTTGAGAGAGCATCTGGAGTTTCACTCACAAATCAAGGCCTCCCTTTTAGAAGGTGCTCACTATATTTCCCTGTCTAGTGAACAGGGGTGCTGCATTGAGAAAGTGGCATATTAAAATGCGCGGAGAGACAAGACTTGGCATCCAGTAGACACAGCTCTTCATTAGAAGTTACATCAGTGGTTTCTCCCCCAAAGACCCGAGAAATTGATGTATTTGAATCTCCATCTTTGATCCACAAAATCAGTAATTAATTCTGAGCAGTCCAAACAGAAATGTTAGTTAGAATAACTAAAAATAGTGGGGGAGGTGGCACCAAGATGGCCAAGAGAAGCCAGCTCCGGAATGCAGCTCCCAGCGAATGAGATGCAGAGGGCTAGAGGACTTCAGGATTCCAAAGGAGATGCCAGTTCGTTTTTGTGGGACTAATTGGGCACTGAAATTAGGCCCAGGGAAGGAGCCGCAGAGCGAGAGCTGCCAAGGGAGCGGTGGGGAATCAAGACTGGCGGGGGGGGGGGGGGGGGGGGGGGCGCGTCCCCACCTGAAATGTTCGGAGGGTCAGGGGACTTAACCCCCTCGGTGCTCCCTTTCGGATCCTGTGCTTACCTCATCCCTCCTGCAACCCCACAGTCCACGAGAGCCCTGCCAGACGGTGGGGCGCTGTGGGTAGTCGATGCAAATCTGAGCAGCGGCTACCGCCGGGAATGCCAAGCTGTCACAGGGACCTGGGCGAGAGTTTGGACTAACGCCAGCGGGACCGACCGTCCCACAGAGGGAGGCAGAGTTGAAAGCAGGGAAATAGGCCATAAGGCCTGGCAGGCCCCACCTCCACAGAACTCAGACTGAAGCCGTCACTAGAGAGCTTGGCAGCAAATACATCAGCTTGACCTCAGCCAGGAAGATCGAGCTCTGGGAGAGCCGCCATTGGGAAGGCGGGGCCAATCTCACCTGCAAATAAACTCTGGGGAAGGACCACCCACTCAACATCCTGACTGAACCTGAGAGAGCCCAGCAGCGCCCTCTACAGGCCAAAAAAGATACAGCTCCAACCTCAACAGAAAAAAACGTCCACTCAGAGACTCCTCCTGAAATCACCAACCTCAAAGATTAAAGGGAGATAAATCCACAAAGATGGGAAAAAACCAGCGCAAAGAGGATGAAACCATCAAAGAACAGAACACCTTTTCTCCTCCCAGGGATCACAACTCCTCACCATCAAGGGAACAAGAAAAGACAGAGAATGAATCTGACGAATTGACAGAAGCAGGCTTCAGAAGGTGGGTAATAACAAACTTCTCTGAATTAAAAGACCATGTTTAACCCAATGCAAAGAAACTAAGAACCTTGAAAAAAGGTTAGATGAAATGCTAACGAGAATAAACAGCTTAGAGAAAAACATAAACGACTTGATGGAGCTAAAAACACAGCACGAGAACTTTGCAAGGCATACACAAGTTTCAACAGCAGAATCGATCAAGCAGAAGAAAGGATATCAGAGATAAAGGTCAAATCAATGAAATAAAATGAAAAGGCAAGATCAGAGAAAAAAGACTGAAAAAAAAATGAACAAAGCCTCCAAGAACTATGGGATTATGTGAAAAAACCTAATCTATGCTTGATCGATGTACCTGAATTTGATGGGAAGACTGAATCCAAGTTGGAAAATGCTCTTTAAGATATTACCTAAGAGAACTTTCCCAACCTAACAAGGCAGGCCAACATTCAAATCCAGGAAATAGAGAGAACACCACAAAGATACTCCTCAAGAAGAGCAACCCCCAGGCACATAGTTGTCAGATTCATCAGGGTTGAAATGAAGGAAAAAATCCTAAGGGCAGCCAGAGAGAAAGATCAAGTCACCCACAAAGGAAAGACCACCAGACTCACAGTGGATCTCTCAGCAGAAACCCTGCAAGCTAGGAGGGAGTGGGGGCCAATATTCAACATCCTTAAAGAAAAGAATTTTCAACCCAGAATTTCATATCTGGCCAAACTAAGCTTCATAAATATAGGAGAAATAAAATCCTTTATGGACAAGCAATTGCTGAGAGATTTCATCACAACAAGACCTGCCTTATAGGAGTTACTGAACAACGTACTAAACAGGGAAAAGAACAACCAGTACCAGCCACTGCAAAAACATACCAAATGGCAAAGAATAAGGATGCAATGAAGGAGCCACATGAATTAACGGGCAGAACAACCAGCCAGTAACAAAATGCAGAATCAAATGGAAACATAACAATATTAACAGTGAATGTAAATGGCCTAAATGCCCCAATCAAAAGACACAGACTGGCAAACTGGATAAAAAGTCAAGACCCATCAGTGAGCTGTATTCAGGAAACCCATCTCACATGCAAAGAATCACATCGACTCAAAATAAAGGGATGGAAGAAGATTTACCAAGCAAATGGAGAACAAAAAAAAGCAGGGGTAGCAACTCTAGTCTCTGATAAAATGGACTTTAAACCAACAAAGATCAAGTGATTCTCCTGCCTCAACCTCCCAATATCAAAAGAGACAAAGAAGGGCATTACATAATGGTGAAAGGATCACTGCAACAAGAAGAGCTAACTATCCTAAATATTTATGCACCCAGTGCAGGAGCACCCAGATACATAAAGCAAGTTCTTAAAGACCTGCAAAGAGACTTAGACTCCCGCACAATAATAGTGGGAGACTTTAACACTCCACTGACAATATTGGACAGGTCAACAAGACAGAAAGTCAACAAAGATATCCAGGACTTGAACGCAGATTAGGAGCAAGCGGACCTAATAGACATTTACAGAACTCTCCACCCCAAATCTACAGAATACACATTCTTCTCAGCACCACATTGCACTTACTCCAAAATTGACCACATAATTGGAAGTAAATCACTTCTCAGCAAATGCAAAAGAACAGAAATCATAACAAATAGTCTCTCAGACCGCAGTGCGATCAAATCAGAACTCAGGATTAAGAAAGCACTCAAAACCGCACAATCACATGGAAACTGAACAACTTGTTCCTGAATGATGAATGGATAAACAATGCAATGAAGGCAGAAATAAAAATGTTCTTTGAAACCAACGAGAATGAAGACACAACATACCAGATCCTATGGGACACATTTAAAATGTGTCTAGAGGGAAATTTATAGCAACAAATGCCCACATGAGAAGTGAGGAAAGATCTAAAATTGATACCCTATCATCAAAATTGAGAGAGCTAGAGGAGCAAGATCAAAAAAACTCAAAAGCAAGCAGAAGACAAGAAATAACTAAGATCACAGAACTGAAGGAGATACAGACACAAAATGCCCTTTAAAAATATCAATAAATCCAGGAGCTGGTTTTTTGAAAAGATCAACAAAATAGACAGACCGCTAGCTAGACTAATAAAAAAGAAAAGAGAGAAGAATTGAATAAATGCAATGAAAAACGATAAAGGGGAGATCACCACCAATTCCTTGGAAATACAAACTACCATCAGAGATTACTACAAACAACTCTATGCACATAAACCAGTAAATCTAGAAGAAATGGATAAATTCCTGGACACTTGAACATTCCCAAGACTAAGCCAAGAAGAAGTTGAAACCCTGAATAGACCAAGAAACAAGGTCTGAAGTTGAGGCAGCAATTAATAGCCTACCTACCAAAAAAAGACCAGGTCCAGATGGGTTCACAGCTGAATTCTACCAGACATACAAAGAGGAGCTGGTACCATTCCTGTTGAAACTATTCCAAATAATACAAAAAGAGGGAATCCTCCCTAACTCTTTCTATGAGACCAACATCATCCTGATATCAAAATCTGGCAGAGACACAACTAAAAAAGAAAACTTCAGGCCAATATCCATGATGAACATTGATGCACAAATCTTCAATAAAATACTGGCAAACCAAATCCAACAGCATATCAAAAAGCTTATCCACCATGATCAAGTAGGCTTCATCCCGGGGATGGAAGGCTGGTTCAACATATGCAAATCTGTAAATGTAATTCACCACATAAAGAGAACCAAAGACAAAAACCACATGATTCTCTCAATAGATGCAGAGAAAGCCTTTGACAAAATTCAACAGCCCTTTATGCTAAAAACTCTCAATAAACTAGGTATCAATGAAATGTACCTCAAAACAATAAAAGCTATTTACGACAAACCCACAGCCAATATCATACTGAATGGGCAAAAATTAGAAGCATTCCCTTTAAAAACCAGCACTAGACAAGAATGTCCTCTCTCACCACTCCTATTCAATATAGTATTGGAAGTTCTAGCCAGAACAATTAGGCAAGAAAAAGAAATAAAGTGCATTCAATTAGGAAAAGAAGAAGTCAAATTGTTCCTATTTGCAGACAACATGATCATATGTTTAGAAGACCCCATTGTCTCAGCCCAAAACCTCCTTAAGCTGATAAGCAACTTCAGCAAAGTCTCAGGATACAAAACCAATGTGCAGAAATCACAAGCATTCCTATACACCAATAACAGACTAACAGAGAGCCAAATCATGAGCAAACTCCCATTTACAATTGCTACAAAGAGAATAAAATACCTAGGAATACAACTAACAAAGGAGGTAAAAGATCTCTTCAAGGAGAACTACAAACCACTGATCAAGGAAATAAGAGAGGACACAAACAGATGGAAAAACATTCCATGCTCATGGTTAGGAAGAATCAATATTGTGAAAATGGCCATATTGTCCAAAGTAATTTATAGATTCAATGCTATCCCCATCAAGCTACCATTGACCTTCTTCACAGAACTGGAAAAAAAAAAACACTTTAAACTTCATATGGAACCAAAAGAGAGCCCTGCATAGCCAAGACAATCCTAAGCAAAAAGAACAAAGTTGGAGGCATCACGCTACCTGACTTCAAACTATCCTACAAGGCTACAGTAATCAAAACAGCATAGTACTAGTGCCAAAACAGAGATATAGACCAAGGGAACAGAACAGAGGCCTCAGAAGCAATGCCACACATCTACAACCATCTGATCTTTGACAAACCAGACAAAAACAAGCAATGGGGAAAGGATTCCCTGTTTAATAAATGGTGTTGGGAAAACTGGCTAGCCATAGGCAGGAAACTGAAACTGGACCCCTTCCTTACACCTCATACAAAAATTAACTCCAGATGGATTAAAGATTTAAACATAAGAACTAATACCATAAAACCCCTAGAAGAAAACCTAGGCAAAACCATTCAGGACATAGACATAGGCAAGGACTTCATGAGTAAAACACCAAAAGCAATGGCAACAAAACCAAAATAGACAAATGGGACCTAATTAAACTCCAGAGCTTCTACACAGCAAAAGAAACAATCATTAGAGTAAACCAGCAACCAACAGAATGGGAAAAAATTTTCACAATCTACCCATCAGACAAAGGGCTAATATCCAGAATCTACAAAGGACTAATGCATATTTACAAGAAAAAATCAAACAAACCCATTCGAACGTGGGTGAAGGATATGAACAGACACTTTTCAAAAGAAGACAAATATATGGCCAAGAAACATATGAAAAAATGCTCATCATCGTTGGTCATTAGAGAAATGCAAATCAAAACCACATTGAGATACCATCTCACACCAGTTAGAATGGCGATCATTAAAAAATCTGGAGACAACAGATGCTGGAGAGAATGTG
Source organism: Ateles fusciceps (assembly GCA_036589455.1). NCBI lineage: Eukaryota > Metazoa > Chordata > Mammalia > Primates > Atelidae > Ateles > Ateles fusciceps. Next base: position 933,499 of record JAZHEH010000051.1, read on the forward strand.
GAGGAAAAGGAACACTTTTACACTGTTGGTTGGAGTATAAATTAGTTCAACCATTGTGGAAGACAGTGTGGCGATTCCTCAAGGATCTAGAAATAGAAATTCCATTTGATCCAGCAATCTCATTACTGGGCATATATTCAAAGGATTATAAATCATTCTATCATAAAGACACATGCACATATATGTTCATTGTGGTGCTGCTTATGATAACAAAGACCTGGAACCAACCCAAATGCCCATCGATGATAGACTGGACAAAAAAAAATGCACATAGTATTCTGTGGCACATATACACCATGGAATACTACGCAGCCATAAAAAAAACGATGAGCTCGTGTCCTTTGTAGAGACATAGATGAACCTAGAAACCATCATTCTTAGCAAACTGACACAAGAATAGAAAACCAAACACCGCATGTTTTCACTCATAAGTGGGTGATGAGCAATGAGAACACTTGGGCACAGGGGAAGGTATCACTCACAGGGCTACGTGGGGTGGAGGAGGAGAGGGGGCACAGCGGGGTAGGGGCAGGGCGTATGGATAGGGATAACACTGGGAGAAATGCCTGATGTAGGTGATGTGGGGGAGGGGATGGAGACAGCAAACCACCGTGGCATGTATGTACCTACCCAATAATCCTGCAGCATGCAGGATGTGCACATGTAACCCAGAGCCCAAATACAATAAAAAAAAAAATGGTGACTAAAATGCCTCAGTGTGTATGTGCCAAAAATTGAGCTTTTGTGCTACCAGACTTACTACAAGTGTGATAAAATAATTTTTCTTTTTGAAGTTAGGATTTCTGTCAGCCTTTTGAGGGCAATATCTGTACCCATGTCTCGTGAGTTTTACGTGTGCAGTACTTAACACATGGCAAAAAGGCAACAAATAATTGCTCCATTATTAAAGTATTTAAATCACTTAATTCAACAAATAAATATTTATTTAACTAAAACCCAGCATATTCTCAAAACCCAAAAGAAAACCAGTACTTTTGATTTCATGATGATTGAACACTGCCACTCTCTGCTCTGTATACACGTTTGTGAACCAGGAGCTTTGATTCTTTGATGAGTGAATCAGCGAAAATACAGTTTCAAAATATAGTATTTTCTAGTCCTCACAGGCTCTCTATCAAGTTGGTAATGTTATTATCCCAACGTCAGTGGGGAAACTGAGGCCCCAAGTGGTTAAGAAATGTACCCAAGGTTACGGATCAAGTAAGTGGCAACACTGGAATTTGCATCCTCTCCAACTCTTGAATTTTTGCTTCCATCCACGAAGCTTTACTCACTGCCTATTCCAATCTCTAATCTATACTATTGTAGTATAAAAGAGGAATGGTCTTTTTTTAATAATTAAATTTCCTATTTTATACTGAAACATGGAGACATGCACTCTCAGATATCAAAAATAATATGCTGGGAACCCTAGGCAAAGCCACTCTGAAAATGATGTGGAAAGGCATTACTCTAGACGTACAGGTTTTGTTCCTGACAGTTCTGTGGCAATGACACCACACCTCGTATTAGATCACACCATCTAGGTGTGAGAGGTCCCAAGAGGCAGGATAATGTGATGAGGCAGCAACTCATACATCTTGAGACAAGCTCACCATAAAATCAGGCACAAAGTTCTCATTCCAACATAAACACAGCAGACAAGGGAATGTTTCTGGAAAAGCTTGCAAGATTCAAAATCTTGTTTTTGTGACCCACCTCACTGCATTTGCATAGTTGATCAAATGACAAGAATAATTCTTCAAGTCATCACTAAACATTGGAGGACTGTACCAGGACCAAGGCCATAGGAAGCCACTAGATAAGAAAATTCAGGATTTTCTCTCTTCCTACTTGGAAAAAAATTTTTTAAAAAATTGTTCATAAAGTTTATATATAAGAATCCCAGGACATTCTTGAAACCTAAAAAAAAAAAAATAATGTTTGTCTTGATGATGGTCAATCATTTCTATTCTCTTGTCTGTTTACAAATCTGTTTACCAGGGCACTTGAATTCTCTCTATGTCAATGACAACCAAATAGATATTCCAGCTCCAAACTTCTCCCTGGGACTTCAGAATTGTGACTCCAACTGCCTCACTCACCTCTTTACTTCTTAACCAAAGAGGCATCTCAGACTTAACACGGCCAAAGCAAGACATCTCCCCCAACTCCATCCCCTTCAAGCCAATTCTTCTCTGTCTCTTTCATCTCCGTAATGTAATTCCAGTTTCTCAGCCACTTAGGCCAGCAATTGAGAACATATTACTGATTCCTCTCTTACCCTAAATCCACACCTCCAATCTCTCAGCAAATCCCATGAATTTGTCTCTGACACATAAATGGAAATCCACCCATGTTTCTTTCCTTCCACTGCTACCCCTTCTCTGAGCCTCAAGCAACTTCAGCCTGGACAACAGTGACTATTTCCTAACCCGTCTCTCAGCTCCCACTTCTGATCCCTCATAACCTGTGCTTTGCAAAGAAGCCTGGAGAATCTTTTAACAATGCCCACTAGGTTGTGTCCTTCCCAACTAAAACCTTCCCATGGCTTGTCATTGCTGTGTAGGGAGCTCATTCTCCTATGTGGTTGGGACTTTGTCTTCTTCTTTGCTGTTGGTTCACTGCACTCTCAGCATAGCCCGCAGATCTAGGTTCTTATCTTGGGGACCTCCGTTGGGCCCAGGGCTGCACTCCACTTCACCACAAGGCCCTTTGAACCAAATATGTACACCACCAATGGATGCCTTTCCTCTCTTTGGTGTGGCCTCTTCCTCCTCATTCAAATCTCAGCATCCTTGTCATCTTCTGGTCATCCAATCTACAGAAGTCTACTGGCTATCACATCAGTCTCTGTTTTCCTTTGATCACTCAATTTTGTTTGTCTGTCTTCTTACATATTAGAAATTGTGTTCCAGGGAGTACAAGATCCTATTGCCTGCTTTCCTCTGAAGCCTGGCATGTAATATGTGCTTAAAAATGACTGCCTGAATAAATGAATATAAAAAATGTGTTAAAAAAAGGATAAATCTTTCAAGGAGACCACATTAATCTCCCTCTTGAACTTCTACAGGGCAGCCATACCTAGGTTCAGAGTTGGCACAGCCCAGCTGATTACAACCACATCATAGAGTACCAGGAACTTTCCAGAATCTTTATTCACTTTAATGTTTTAAATAAATATATGCTGTGAATTAAAAGCATTAAAAATATTCATGCCCTTTGACTCAGTAATTCTATTTCTGGGAATCCATCCAAAGGACATAATCCAAAAATATGTAAATGCTTTATACAAAAACTTATTCACCACAGGAGCACTCATAATAGAAAAAAAACACACACGAAAAAACTAGGAACAATGTGTTTGCCCTACAATAGAGAAATGATTCAAGAAACTGTGATATGTCCACCAGAAAGAAAACAGGAATCCTTAAAAAATAATGTTCACACACAGTTTAAAATAACACAAGTACATTCTTACATGATAACATAAAGTGAAGAAAATATGCAGACAAGCAGAGCAGTGGGCAGAAGGAGAACCAAGACACAGACAGAAGCCTGCGTGGAAAATGAGTATCTGGTAGATATTGAATTGCCTGGTAGTGAGGCCAGGAAGAATTATTTGATTCGAAGTGTTAAGACAATTGCCTTTTAATGTACAAATAATAAATGAATTAGGTTATAGCTCACATAACCAAGCATGAGTTCCAGAGGAATTAAACATGTAAATAAAGAAAACCAAAATTTTCAAACTACTAGAAGAAAAGGTAAGAGGATATTTGTCTTTATGACATCTGAACGGGGCAAATGCTGTAAGCCGTCAGTCTCCAACCTTTTGGCACGAGAGACTGGTTTCGTGGAAGACAGGTTTTTCACGGACACTCTGGGGGAGGGTTTCAGGATGATTCAAGTGCATGACATTCACTGTGCACTTTATTTCTATTGTGATTACATTCTAATATGTAATGAAACAATTATACAACTCGCCATCATGTAGAATCAGTGGGAGCCCTGAGCTTGTTTTCCTGCAATTAGACAGTCCCATCTGCGTGTGATGGGAGACAATGACGGATCATCAGGCATTAGATTCTCATAATGAGCGTACAACCTAGATCCCTCACATGCACAGTACACAATAGGGCTCATGCTCCTGTGAGAATCTAATGCTGCTGCTGATCTGCCAGGAGGTGGAGCTCAGGCAGTAATATGAGTGATGGGGGAGCAGCTATAAATACAGGTGAAGCTTTGTTCGCTGACCTGTCGCATCTCCTGCTGTACAGCCCGGTTCCTGTTAGGAACCCGTACTCACCTCCATTTCTACAGTTGCAGTATTCCTTTTTTATATTACCTTTTTTTTTTTTTTTCCAGAGAGACAGGGTCTCACTCTGTCACCCAGGCTAGAGTGCAGTGGTGTGGTCATAGCTCACTATAGCCTCGAACTCCTGGACACAAGGGATGTTCCCGTCTCAGCCTCTAGGGCAATTAGTCAGATGCAATGCTCTCATTCCACACATTCTCCCACGTTTTCTCAACCATTCCTTGTTCATTCCTCAAGGCTTCCACCCTGTCCTGCCTTGATCCTGAGGCCTTGCACACCTTCCAACCTGCAGAAAAGTCTCCATTTTCTAGACTGAGATACGCGTTTTTTAAAACAATGGGAACCTCATGGTGATGATTCCTATGATACTATGTTTTTATTTGATTTTACATCATGTCCAGTTATTATACTTTTCTGTCCCAGCAATTAGACTGTGCACTCCATGGGGAGACATCATCTTCTTTGGGTTGTCTTTTTGTATTCCCGTTGCTCACCTGGCACTTATTTACACTTATTGTGTAATTATGAGCTAAACAATGTGCATTATCTAAGTCAAGCTTTTGAGTTACGTGATCAGAGAGGTAAATTATTATCTTTATTTTACAGGTGAAGAAAGCCAAAGCCCAGAAAGGTTACATAATTTTCTCAGAGTCACACAGCTGGTACAGTTTGGAGTCAGTGATCAAAGTCATATAATCTGGCCTCATAACTCATCCCTTTGAACTGCTGTATGTGTTTGTGTGTGCATGTGTGTATGTGAGCAAGAGAAAGGGGACTATAGGAAAATAACTAGTAATAAAATATTGTAAAAATATACATGTGTGCATTAATGCTCACCACTTCATTGTTCACTAGAGCCAAGAAATGGAAACACTCCAAATGTCTACCGACTGATGAACAGATAAGCAAAATGTGGTATATTCAGACAATGGTATACTAGGAGTAATAAAAGAAAGAAAATTTGGATACATGGTATATATAACATATACCTCAAAACATTATGCCAATGAGAGAAGCCAGGCACAAAAGACCATATATTGTATGATTTCATTTACACAGAGTGTCCAGAATCATGGCTCTTATTACCTATGTGATCTCAAACAAATTACTGAAGCTCTCTATGCCTCTGTCTCATTATTTATAAAATGGATATCATCGTATCTCACCCTTAATTGTGAGGATTAAGCTATATAATACATGGACCAGTGACTGAAATGGAGTAAATGCCCAACAAAGGACACTGTTACTAAGTGGCAGAGAAGGTTCCAAAGCCAGAATTCTCGTGGATATTAAATAATATATATCCATAACGCATCGCACAATACAGCCTACACACCTTGCTGCCAGAGAGCCTGGGTCTAGATGTTAGTGTCATTATTTTTTGGTCTGTTGTTTTGGAAAAGTTACTCAGTCTCATTTGCCTTCACTTTAAAAAAATGGTAACAATAAGGGTAGCTACATCATAGTGCTATCATGAGAATTAAATGAACTGATTCATTAAAGTGCTTACAACAGTGCCTGGCATGCAGTAAGCATCAGTAATTTTTATCCATCATTATTATTACGGTTGTCAGTGATATTCAAGATGAGTTTTCCTATTCTCAGAAAATGTATGATCCAATTAGCTGGGTCCTGACACACAGTTGACACGGCACTGACACTCACAGTATCAGTGCCTTTTTGTTGTATTAGAAACAGCATGCCCTCCTCTGTTTGTCTCCCTCACAAGAACTGAGACTGCAAACTCCTCAAGGGCAGGATCAGTGTTTAATTTTTCCTGTACCCTTTGTGCCTTGCATAGTGTCTGGCTGCGAAAGAGCAAGGCCCTACCAGAGTGAGTTTTTAAAGCAGCCTGACTGCAGTGAAGCCTCTATTTTGCACACCAACCTCAAATCCACAGTTGCACATTGTTCAGGCTAATTTGCATCTCAGCATCTCAGAGAGCTCTCCATTTAGCTATTCAATTTGCTTCCTTGTCAACTAGAGATCACAACTTGCAAGAGAAAAGAGAGCTTTAGAAAATTGTGGCTTGCCTGCCAGCATCCATATTTAGATCAGCAGAACTTTTTGCTTTCCCCCTTCCATCTCCCTGGAATTCAGGAAACTGGGTTCTAATTCTGATCCTGATACTTCCTTGCCCGGTGACCTTAAGTAAGTCCAAATCAAAACATCTTCGGTTCAAAATGTCCTTAGAGGGTGTGCTTGGACTTCAGTTTCCCCATCTGTCAAATATAAGGACAATTCTAAGGGTCCTTCCAAAGGCATCCCACCAGAACATTCACTTCTTTAAGAATGTGTTGTTTACTGAGAGAACCTACCCACTTTCCCCACTCTTGCCTTCAGCGAAAGCATTTTTGGGGGATCTTGGTGAGGGATAAAGTGGAGACAAAATCACAACCAAAGGATATAAAGGAAAAAATTTCTAAATTCCATGTCTTCCAGAGTCCAAGGAGAATTTCCATAGGGATGGCAAATGGATTTCAAACCCATGTGGCCTCTTTGATGGCATGGGATAGTTACCTAGGACTCTGAATTCATTCGTGTATTCAGGAATATGTTCTGAGTGCCCACTTTGTGCAAGACACTGTTCTAGGATTTAGTGATAATGCAGTGAACAAAAAAGACACAGATTCCTGTCCTTGTAGATCTTGTATATTAGTGGATGACAAATAACGAAAAAGATAAAGGAAATATGTCATTTATTAGATAGCACGAGGTGTACAGGAGAAAAGCAGTAAAGCAGAAAATGGGGATATGAAATATGTGGGTGAGGAGGAAGTAAAATTTAGATGGGATAACCATGGAAGGCATTGCAAGGAACGTCTCTTTAGAGCAGGGCTTCTCAACCTCAGCATCACAAACATTTAGAGCTACCCAGGTCTTCACTGTGGGGTGTCCTGTGCCTTGTAGGGTGTTCAGCAGCATCTCTGCCCTCTGCCCTCTAGAGGCCAATAGCACCCCCTTCAGTTGTGACAACTAAAGTGTCTCCAGACATTGACAGATGTCCTCGGGTCAGGGGGACAAAATTGTCCCAGGCTGAGCACCACTCATAGAATAAAATCCTGAAGAATGGGAGGGAGGAAGTCAGACAGACAGGGGTTTAGAAGGGTTCTATGCAGGCACTGGAAGTAGAGGGGGAACAGGAACAGCCTAGCCCCCTCCCACAAGCAACTGACATCAAATATTCTCTCCATGACAATTAAATTACACCTGGGATGAATGACATGAGGGAGGAAGATGCGGTGTTACAGGAGAGACAATGGGCACCCACATGGCCTGGGAGATGAGAAATGGCTTCCTGTGACAGTGACATTTCAACCGAGCTGAGGCATGAGAGGGCTTGGTCAGCCGACATGAGGAAACAGCAAGTATAACAGCCCTGAGACTGAAGGACCGTGACGCATTTAAAGGACTGAAATCCAAGCATTGGAAGCTGGAGATGGGAGGCTGTGGATGAACCTGGGGAAGCGCCAGGGCTTGAACCTTCATGCAGGACCTGGCAAAGCCAAACAAGATGTGGGTTCTCTTCCTACAAGCAATGGGATCTCATAGAAAGGTTTTAAGCAGGCCTGCGTCATGATCAATTTATTGTTCTAAGTCCCTCCCTTGAGGAAACAAAGTAACCTCCACTGCTTAATAGCTGTGTGATTTTGGGTAAATTCCTTCTCTCTTCTGGCCTCGGTTTCCTTATCTGTAAAATGGGGATAGCAGTCACATCTACTGCATGGGTTTATTGTGAAGATGAAATGAGATCATATGTGCCCGGCACTTAGAACAGGGGCTGCGACACGGAGCATAATCAGTAAGTTTCTTAGTCTTGATTCATGGCACTCTTAAACAAATATTAGCTATCATTTTCTTTTCTTTTCTTTCTCTTCAAAGCTTACCAAGTGGTGTAGCTGTCCTATTCAACCCTGTCCCTGCCCTGCCTTCCTCCCCCATCCCTCTCCACCCCAGGATAGTTCATGCCTCTGCCCCCGGAGACCTGCATTTCCACTTCTACGACACCACCTGGTTGCCAGCTTCTCAGCACACGCGACTTTATATTCTCCATCAGTAGTCCTTACTGGGCACACATATTCAATCTGAAAACTGAGGGCAAAGAGGCCTTCTCCAGGCATGAATGCTTTAAGGTCCGACATTTGCATGTTAGCTCTCAGGTTTGCCTTGGGAATGTCTCCAAGAACAATCAACTGTTCCCTTTGAGGATCATCAAACCATTCCAACACACACACACACGCGTGCACGCACACACACATACGCACACACATGCACACACGCATATGTATGCAAGAGAAATATGCTGCTTCCTCATAAGCTGTATCATGTCCATGAAACTCCTCTCTGTATAAAATTTTCTCCACAATTCCTGGTCTGGTTCATTTCTATGAGTCAACACCTGCAGAGGCTCCCTGACCGTCCTCACTTTACCTCCCCCACTACCACTACCACCATCTCTCCACTGCCACCATTTTTCCACTTATCACAGTCATGATCAAGAGTGTTTGTGAGTTTGTGTTTTTATGTCTGTCTTCCCCCTCATCCTTCAAGAAGGTAAGGTCAGTGTTCATTTCTTGCTGTATCCTCATTATTTGGAGCGGAGTTTGACACATAGTAGAAGCCCAATTACTATCTGTTGATAGAAAAATATTAGCTCTCCATTTTGAAGTACTTTCTCCCTCTCACGTACATGACATGCATTATCCCCTATGGTTTGATCATCACAGCTATTTAAGGGTAGATAATGTTATCATCATCTCCATTTTACAGATTAGGAACTGAGGCTAGCAAGGCTCAGCAACTTGCTCAGGATCACACAGATAACGATATAACAAAGTTAATCTAAGTTTTAGTATCCTTGGATGTAAAGTTAGAGAACTGAACTAGCTCTTCTTTAAGGGCCCTTCCAGTTCTAATATTAGACCTAGAAAATCTGACTCTCAGGCCAATGTTCTTTCAGTCCTACCTCATTGTCTCCCTATAACTCAAAAGAGGACAATTTCGGGACAAATGCATTTTTTTTTCACAAACCTCACTTTACTTCTATCTTGTGTTCTTTTGTTCAGGGAAACACTGGGGAATGAATGACTTAGCCTGGCCATATAGCTGTGGGAGGCACTGAGCTGGAGGGGGAGCCTCCGCAGAACTTGGCTTTGGGGGCCTGGGATTTGAACTTGTGCCACCACCACTGGCAGGACGCCTCGCCGCTGCTCAGATGAGCAATGGTTATGCAATTTGCTTCCCCTACTAAGTGCACCACAGGATGTCGGATCGCCTTGAAATCGCTCTCATTTAAGAATCTATCTTTTTTGAAGCAAAGTGTCATCTAAAACTTTTCATGGCTTTATGGGAAACTAAACGCGCTTTCGAAGCACGGCTGACCTGGGTCTGTCTGCAGATCTTTTTCACTCATACTAGGTATTCACATCGGAATGACACTGGGTGGCAAGTTAAGCGGCGCCGCTGTTAGCCTCACACCACCTTGGCCAATGAGAAGACATGGAACATACCAATTCTGTCTTTTGGGAAGGAGTGGGAAGGTCCGGGTTGAGTAACCTGGAGAAATGGAGGGCCATAGAAGACATGGCTGTGTCCTTATATCTTTGAAGGTCGTTTTTTAAAAGAGATTAATTTTTAGGGCTCCCAAGCGGTAAACCAGTCCTAATGCTGAGTAGCCAAGGGAAATAGGTGAATACAGCAAGTTAGTTTTCCCTTTCCCCTGGTCAGTTCAGTTGACTGAACGCAATGCTGTCCAAGTGTTCCAGGAATCAGCTGGGTGTCTACTGGAGATTACATGCAAGGTCTCACCATTCTTAACTTGTCATGATAATTGCACTAGTAGAAATTTGAAATTACTTTTGACTTTTTAAATTTTCTTCTCCAAAATGCAATGTCTTCTTTCTTTTTCTATTTATTTTATTGAAACTGTTAAAAGGTGAAAATATGGCAGCATCTTTATTTGCTCTAACTGGGATTATTTACTTACTTCTTCACGCATTTAACAACTTTCATTGACTAGACTGCCCTTTTGCACACGCTGGGGGTAGAGTTTAGTAAAAACTCTCATGCAGCTCTCAGTCTAGAGCAGGAGGCAAGCAACAAACACACAGGTGAATAAAACCAAGAAAATTATTATTAGTAATAAGATGTATGAAGAAAATGGACTGAGACTACACAGAAGAAAGATGATTTCTTTTTTTAAAAGTTTTATTTTTTTTTTGAGACAGACTCTCACTCTGTCACCCGGGCTGGATTGCAGTGGTGTGATCTCAGCTCACTGCAACCTCCGCGTCCCAGGTTCAAGCAATTCTCCTGCCTTAGCCTCCCGAGTAACTGGGATTATAGGCACCTGCCACCACACCCGGCTAATTTTTGTATTTTTGGTAGAGGCAGGGTTTCCCCATGTTGGCTAGACTGATCTTGAATTCCTGACCTCAAGTGATCTACTGCCTCAGCCTCCCAAAGTGCTGGGATTACAGGCATGAGCCACCACGCTAGGCCAAGATGATTTCTTTTAGATAAAGGTGGCTCCACAAGGTCACCAGAGGAGGTGACACTGTTAATTGAAGAATGCATGTGGAGAGGCTGTATTTGTGTATCAGTGGAAATGAATGCATTTCTCTCCAGACCCCAATCCAGTATTTTCTCTCCATTTCACAACTTTGTTAGCTCTGTGTTGGGTATTTCAAATGTTTTTTTGTACAACTCAAAGAACATTTCATGAAAACACATTCCATGTGTCTTGAATTAAGCTAAATGTATTATTACTTTTTAAAATTTAATGAATACATTAACTCTAAGCAGTAAGAACTGATATTAGCGAGGCAATGGCCACTTGGAAGGTTAAGCAATTTATCTGCAGTGAGATGTCTAATAAAGGTTAGAGCTTAGACTTGGACTCTGGGCTGTTGGATTCCCATGCTGGTCATCTTTCCACTGAATCCCATTGTTTGAATCCTTCTGGGCATCTCTGGGGTTTAGAGTTGCTTGGAGGTGGCTAAGCCCTTCTCTATTAAAGAAACTAATTGACTCCATGACTCTGGTCCTCTGTTTGGACTTCAGGGACTTGGTTCCCATTACTAAGAGGAGCTAAGACGGTGGTATAACTATAATTTGAAAGGAAGCCCCAGAAGAATGAAACAGAACAGGGATGCCACAGATCAGAAGCCAGGCTGGGACACAAGAGTGGCTTGGGCAGTAAAGGACGTGGGGCTAGGATCTTAAAGGCCACACAGAAGTGAAGGCAGTGACACACATGACAGTTTCTTTAGCTGCTCTGCTGTACTTGAGAATGAGTCTTCATGGAGTGACTCCAAAAGGAGCACTTAACTGGCATATGCCTTGGTGGGACACAGATCAGACTTTGAGCTAGAAAATAAAGCCAGAGAAGATGAGTATGAGCCCTCAGCTGAGGGAGTCTGGAGGATAGAAGGCATGAACAGTGAGGAGGGTCACCAGCCAGCCACTGACCTACTTTGTTCCTCTTCCTCCAATAGATGGAGTAGATCATGGGGAGAACTATATGGGTCACTCCTCACAGTTTGATGCACCCAAATGCTCAGTGGAAATCCATCAGAAAACTGGTGCTCATTAAAGTAACTTTTTCAGGATAAGAGTAAGGTGTAGCCAACTGTACTGGATTGAATGGTGTCACCTGCCCCTTCTCCTGTAATTCATGTCTGCCTGGAATCTCAGAATGTGACCTGATTTGAAAATAGGGTCCTTGCAGATTAATAGGTTAAGATAAGGGTGGTCCCTAATTTGATCACTTGTGTCCTTATATAAGAAGCAGAGACAGACACACAGGCACAGCATGTAAAGATGGAGGTAGAGGTTGGAGGGGTGCCAAGGGTTGCCACAAAAATCCATGAGAAACACATGGAACAGATTCTTCCTCAAAGCTCTCAGAAGGAACCAAGGCTGCTGATGCTTTTCTTCCAGCTTTCTAGACTCCAGAACTGCGAGAGGGTGAATTTCTGTTATTTTAAGCCACCAGTGTGTGATGACTTGTTAAGGCAGCCTAGAAAATGATTTACCCACCTACTTAACCATGAGGAACACAGAATTCCATACTATTCCAAACCTCAGGCCAGGTATCATTGCTATGTCAAGCTCTGGCTATGCCTTCATATCCTAATGTGTTCCTCATCTCACATTACGCTGCAGTACTGTTTCCTTCTCTCTCTCCATCTCCACTCTGAATTCCTTGTGGGCAGAAATCAGATGTAATTCATTGCTCTTCTCCAGCTCCTGGAAGATACTTGGCACTCAACAAATGTTGAAAGAAGGAATGAATAAAATAAATACTTCTTGACCAACACAGTCTTTCCGAAGACTCACAAACCCCGAGCAACCTAGCATTTTATTTATCCATTCTGCTGATAAATTATTAAGTGCCTACTCGATGCTAGGAGCTGTGCTAGGAGTTGGGAACACAGTGATAAATAAGAAGACAAAATCCTGTTTTCTTGAACCTTATTATCTAGAGGGGAAGTAGCAGAAGGGGTCAGATAAGCCCAGCAGACAAATACATGGGAGTATTATTGGTGTAGATAACTTTGGAAAATGAGAAGTACTTGAAAGAAAATAAAACGGAATAATACTTAGAGTGTCTGGGTTTACTTTAGTTAAATGGTGCTGGGAAAGACCTCATCTCCAGGAGATGACATTTGAACTGAGACCCAAATAATGAGGACTCATGTCTTCAAAGATGTGAAGGACGAAGCATACAGGCAGCGGGACAGCTAGTGCCAACACCCAAAAGCGAAAGTTAGTATAAAGTGCTTAGAAAACAGAAAGAAGGTTTGTGAACCAGAAACAGGGGCCTGAGGGGTATGAGATGATGTCAGCAGGACAGATTGTCCCTGCTTCATGGTCTGAGGCTGGAAGAGCTCCAAGTCATAGAATAGTGACTTATATGTTTCTGTTGCAAGGAACGTTGCTTACAATTACAATTACAGTAGATGTTTATGGTCGGGAAGGGAGAGCCCCATGGATGGCCAAATTCCGCATAAGGAAGGATGCATGTTCTCACCAAGGCCAAGAGAGCAAAGCCAGGCCTTGCATTTTCTCCTCATGAAATCACAGAAGGCCTGAATGGCCACCCACAGAGTTTGTCCTTACTTGGTGCCACTCATGCATGGCTCTTGCTTTGTTTAAAGCATCATTTTCTTTGTGTTCTAGCAAAAAGGCAAGGCAGAGCTGACTTATGGAGATCATGTCTCTGGCTGATATTAGCCGTCAGTGGTATAAACTTTGCAGCCGTACTGCGTCCGGCAGTTTGGTGGTAGGGATGTGAGGAGTACCCTCTCGTTACATGGTTGTTTTCTTTGCCCTTGGTTTTTACATTTTCATTAAATCATAGATGTTCCTAATTGATTCCTCATGGCCAAAGTGCCCCTTGATTGGAATTCTGTGGAAAAGAGAGTTTGCATTACTAAATAGTGTTTCTAAAGGTATTTGAGTGGTTTTTGGTTTCCTTCCCCCACCCCGACTTCTGCCTCTTTAAAAAAGTTTTTAATTTGTTGCAATGTATTCACTTGCTTCATACTAGAATTGCTCTCCAAGCTTCCACAGTCTTGTAGAAACTGTAATTCCCTTTATTACTGCAGAATCACTTTTAGCCTTCAGTTAAGATGACTGGACAAGAATCAGATTATGCAGAATTAGTATCTATTTTGCATAGTGCATTGCTCCTGCTGCCAGGGGTTCCCTTTGCTTGCTAACTTTTTGTGTGATTTTAAAAATAATGAGATTTAAAATAACTGCACTTCATCTCACATAAGCCTCATGGTACCCTGGGGCACATAGGCAGAAGTAATCCACATGGGAAACAAACTCTCATCTTCAGAGAGGTGAACTGACTTGTCCAAGGACATCCATGCAGAGCTTGTCAGAGCTACAAAGCCAACCAGGCTCCTGGAAATCCAAAGCCACTCTCTGCACCTCACTCTGCTTCTGCAGTATGGTTTTCTAAAATATAAGCAAACAGAAAAAGAAAAGGCTACTTCTGAGATGTTGGAACAAAACAAATTACATCTGGTGAAATGTTTCAGTGAGTTTCTTGCTGCACACTATTGATAATTAATGTCTCTTCTCTACCCAACATAAAAGTTGTTCTAATTTTACTTAATATAGAAAAGATATAACATACCAGAGCTTAGGCACAACCACAACATGAGTCAAGTTTCTTTCCTATGTTGTATATACACATATATATGGATTTGGCTTATGCAATTATGGAGACTGACAAGTCCCAAGGTTCGCAGGGTGACTCAGCAAGCTGGAGACTCAAGAGGACCAATGTCTCAAGAACTAGGAGACCCAGAACTAGAAGATAAAGTCTGAGGCAAGAGAAGAGTGATGTTGTAGCTCAGTCACTCAGGCAGGCAGAGTTGCTTCTTAATCAATCTTTTTGTTCTAATTCAGGACTTCAGTTGATTGGGTGAGTCCCACTTAAACTCTAGAGGGTAATATGCTATACTGAGTCTACTGATTGAATGATAATCTCACCTGGAAACACCCTCACAGACACACGCAGAATAATGTTTGGCTAAATGTCTGGGCACTCTGTGGCCCAGTAGAGTTTAACAGATGAAATTAATCATCATGGCCAGGCACAGTGGCTCACACCTGTGATCCCAGCACTTTGGAAGGCTAAGGTGGGCAGATCATGAGGTCAGGAGTTCGAGACCAACCTGGCCAACATGGTGAAACTCCATCTCTACTAAAAATACAAAAAAAATTTTAAAGTAGCCAAGTGTAGTGGTGCATGCCTGTAATCCCAGCTACTTGGGAGGCTGAGGCAGGAGAATTCTTGAACCAGGAAGGTGGAGGTTCCAGTGAGCTGAGATTGCCACTGCACTCCAGCCTGGGTGATAGAATAAGACAAGAGAGAAGAAAAGAAAGAAAGAAAGAGAGAGAGAGAGAGAAAGAAAGAAAGAAAGAGAGAGAAAGAAAGAAAGAGAGAAAGGAAAGAAAGAAAGGAGGGAGGGAGGAAAGGAAGGAAGGAGGGAAGGAAGGAAGTAAGGGGAAAGAAAGAAAGAAAAAAAGAAAGAAAGAAAGAAGAAAGAAAGAGAGAGAAAGAGACAGAGAGAAATGAAGGAAGGGAGAGAAAAGAAATTAACCATCACAATGGCCCAAATTTGGATTTTGCTTTTATAGTTTACTAGTTAAATGGCCTTGGTCAAATTATTAAACCTTTCTGAGTCTTACTTTCTTCATCTTTATGTTGGAAATAGTAGTATCTACCTAGTAAGAATATTGTAAGAATTAAGTGACACACTTTTGTCAAGTGTCTAGCACACTTCCTGGCCCAGAGAAAAGGCTCAATCATTGTTTATTATTTATTATTATTATTTTCACATTATTATGATAACAATAAGTTCAGGAACACACAATGCTTTTGTGTATATTTTTACATATATTATTTGTCGCATATTTGAGTCTAAACATTTTTTCTTAATTTTGGCAATTAGAACTTTTATTCCAAACAAGTCTAGCACTGGAAGTTGGAAGGTTCACATGTATATTATGGCTTTGGTGCTTGCTTACTGGGTGATTCTGAGCAAGCTGTTTAACCTCCTGAGCCTCCCATATAAAACCATCGGTCCTGTTGATTTCACCAGCTTGTGTAAGGATCAGATAAGAATCTATACATGCTATGACTTTGTATGCATCAATCCCTCCAACAGACACTGATTGGGCTGGGAAGGAGGCACCTCCTTGGTGCCAGGTGCCACACAAGGTGCTGGCATTTCAAGTTGAGCTGGATGGAGTTGTCTCCACTAAAGCAAACCCACCAGACAGACCTATAACTGGAATTCAGGTCAATCAGCTTAGGGATTTTTAATTTTCATGGCCCCTGTTGGCATCCACTTCCTCTTCTGCATCTGTATGAGGGAGTGTGATGAAATATAATGGCCAACTGCATTCATGGAAGTCCCTTCTCCTTGGTATTGATGAGCCTGTTTTAGGAGCCCTAACTCACTTCTGAGAGCCCTCCCTTCCAATGAGATATGGACCATTGGGAACCAAGTCCATGGACAAGGATGGTGAAACTATAGCAGACAGGAAACTTCTTGGAGATGAAAGAGGAAAAGAGCACTAGTTTTAGAACCAGACAAATCAAAGTTAAAACTTGATGATGCTGTTTACAAGCTACTAGACCTTTGACCAATTACTGAACTTCTACACCTCTGTTTCCTCATCTGTAGACTGGGGCTGGTAATTCCACCTTGAAAATTTAGTTTAAAAGTTAAATAAGAATATGCATATAGAACACTTAGCATAATAATTCATGCAGTAAATGTTTAATAAATGTCAGTTATTATTAGGAAGAGAAGAGAGCTAAAATGTAAAGATTTGTAATATAGATCCCATCTCTTTTCTGCTGAAAATCCTTCAGTAGCTTGCCAACCAATGTAGAGTAAAAGGCAAAGTCTTTAGAATAGCCCACAAGGCCTTCTACCATTCATCTGCTCCCCCATCACATCTCCGTTCTCCTCTCCCTATACTCCCTCCCACATTCACTCCATTCCAGCCATAGCTCCCATGCTTGGACAAACAAATTACAGGCTACCTGAATGCCTTTGAAATTGCCAGCCATCCTACAGAAGATAGAACATCATAATGATGAAAGGAGTGGACTCCAGGGTCACAGCCCTGGGTTTGAATCCCAGCTCTGGTATAGGATTTCAGCAACTTATTTAACATTTGTGTTTTAGCTCCTCATCTGTAGGATGGAGATAATGATACTTCCACCTAGCTCACTGAACTTGGCCTCTCTAAGTAAGCAAAAACTAAATAAGAACTTGCTGCATGGTTGCCTAGCTGACGTTATAGTAGCAACATTCTACATACCTTACATCTCATCTACACAACACAGCCCAGAGAACGTAGCTATACATAGTGAGAGTGTTTCCAGATTAAATTAACCCCAGTGGATGCCTGAAACCACAGACAGTACTGAACCTGATACATACTATATTTTCCTATATGTACATACCTATGGTAAATGTATACATTAGGAGCAGTAAAAGGTTAACAATAACGAATAGAATAGAACAATTATGACAGTATGCCAGCATCATTTCTTTTGCTTTTGGGGGCCATTATTAAGTAAAATAAGGGCTCCTTGCACACAAGCACCGTGATTACCATGACAGTCAATCTGATAACGAAGATGGCTAAGTGACTAATGGGGAGGGAGTATATATAACATGAAGATATCAGACAAAAGGAGGATTCATGTCCCAAGAGGGACACTACACAAAACAACTCGGAATTTAAAACTTGTAAATTCTTTATTTCTGGAATTTCCCATTTAATATTTTCAGGCTGTGGTTGATTACAGATTAACTGAAACCATAGAAAGCAAAAACACAAATAAGAGGGGACTAATGTAGTCCATTTTACAGATAAGAAAACTGAAGCCAAGGGCAAATACAGCGCATCCAGGACTCAGCTCCATCCCTGGCTGGCTCCAAAGATCCTCTTCTACTCTCTGTGTACCCCTAAATCTGTTCACACCCTCTCAGTTTAGCTTCGTATTTCAAAGTCACTAAAATATGGCCTCCAGGGGCATGGATTTGTATATTGTCTCTGTGGGCCCGAGTTTCATAAAGGGGCCCTGCATCTTTTACTTGTCCAGTGAGCATGTGTGAGCTAGAAAAGCCCCCCTTTTACTCTATACAGCAGAAGTCAAGTGGGCAGACTCCATCCAAAGAGGAAGGGTGGTCAGCCCCTGTTGGAGCTGCATTGCCTGTGGTTATGTCATGAACAAGTGGGGTGAAGTCCTAAAAACACTTCTTCAGTGCCTTAAATTGTCCATACCTTCCTGTAGCACCCAACCTTCCAATGAATGAACTAATACCTATAAAGAGCATAGCATGGTGCCCAGCAGTCTGAGATCTTATAAGATCCTGGCCAAGTGTCCACGCCCCTAAGGCAGGCAGAAAATGAGAGCAAGCCAGTACAAGCACATGTGCACATGTGTGTAAATCATGGATACATAAAGTGCTCATCTGGGAGGGCCAGGTACTGGAAAAACAGGGCACTAGGGCCTGGGCTTATGGGTAATCTCTGTATAGGAAGTGTTTTATTACCCACGTGGGTGACCAAGTAGAAGAACAGAAGGTACAGATATGCTCAGAGGCAGAGCTTGGACGTTGAGCCTCTAGACAAGCGCATGTCCTAATTCTACTCGAAACATGGCCACATGCAAAGGGTCCTATGTTTCTCTCCCTGGGGATGAAAGACACCAATAGGCTAAATACACTACAATATCAAAGAGGCCAATCAGGACCAAAATACTTCTTCATAATAACCCAGTCACTGAGTGCCCACAGCCATCACTATAATGGCTACAAAAAATACATTACTTATTTAAAGTCTCTGTCTTCAAGGGTCTTTTGACTTAAAATGTCAAATTAGGTGGACTACCAACCAGCAGGGTAATATTCCTAAGACTTGTTACTAGGTCAGTACTCGTGGCAACAATGACTTAAGATATGCCTTTTGCTAGTCATTCAACAATAGAGTCTATCGACACCACTGATGCTACACTGTACTACACAAATAGTAACAATGACAGTACTAATGACAACAGTAACTGCAAGACAGTTACTGTTACCTGAATACTTTTTACATGTGCCAAGTACCAACTCTAAGTACTTCACATGCTTTGACCCATTAAGCCCAATCGACAACATCGTGAGGCAAGTCTTTTATTATCCCATTTTACAGATGAAGACTCTGAGGCTCAGAGAAGTAGGAACTTGCCCCACGAGATAGGTTAGAAAGTGGCAGTACCAGGATGCACGCTCATATGGGGCTTACACCAAAGGCAAGCTCTTATCACCATTGCTATGTCTCTCTAGTTTGCTCCACTCTCTGGAGCTCAGATTTGGGACCTGCAAAATCATGGCATCGTGTACCAGATAAAGTGATTTCTAAAGGAACACCTGGAACTCCAGCATTCCAGACTTCCAGACCATTCCTTAGTGGGAAACTGGAAACACCATCTCTTTCCAGGGATTCAGAGGCTAGTTCCAAGCATGAGGTTCTCTGTGAACGACCTCACATACTTTTCCTTTTCCCCTCCATAAAGAGCAATGGTTTAGGACCTAGAAATAGCTTCAGAGGCAGAGGTGGCCAAAGCTGTGTGAACCAAGAATACTGTGCGTTTCCTTAAGCTTACCTCTGTTCATTCTGTCAGGTCATCAAGGTCAAGAGTGGAATCCTTTATTCAGAGAAGAAAGTTCAAATTCCTCAGCCCAACATTCAGGCCTTTCTGGGTCTAATCTCAGCCTGCTGTGGTAGCCCACCACTCTCTCCCTCCCTCCATCTCCCAACAACTCTATCCTCTCTCTATTATACACCCTATGGCACTCTGCATCTGGTTTTATTCTCCCTAAAAATAACCATAATTTCAGGAAACAACCGTTTCCTAGCTCACTGCTGCACTGGCTCCTGGGTATAGACTGTCCACACCCCTTTGCTCTGCCACCCTTAAATACCCTCCATTCTCCCACAGCACTTAGATTACTACAATGAGTGGGTGTTGCTCTATAACTGAGAAGCAGTTATTTTGTAATTGTTAATAATGGCATGTTTATAATAGTGAGTGAAAGAAAAATAATATCAAGTTATTTATATAGATATGTGTGTATGTATGTATATTTAATAATCCCAATTCTGTAAAAATAAGCTCTTTTTCTTAAAAGCCTGGAAGAAATTCTCTGGGAGATTCTCTGGGTGACCCAAAAACTAAAGGTGACCCAAAGAACTAAAGGTGACCCAAAGAAAATGTCTGTCAGCCTGATAAACGTGGCTCCATCCAACAGTTAGGAATACCCCAGGCCACAATTGCACCCTAGCAGAGACTGAAGCAGGCACCAACCAATGCCAGCCTTTTCCCAAAAACTTCCCCGGGTCCAAGTTCAACCTTGGGCCAGGCCAGAACAATGGAGGACTGGGTCAAATTCCCTGGGATACTTGGTCATGCTCTGCTGAGAAACATAAGGCTTCACGGTGAGGATGGATGCATCCCCTGTAATGAGCAGTTGCAAGTGCCCATTCCGACTCTGTAAACAGGCCAAAATGTAATGTGGAAGCACCGCCTACTGTGGCTACAATGGCAGGGCAGCTGCCGCATCGGGTGAAAGCAGAGAAAACGTTCTGTAATGTCTCTGTGATAATAAGCTCTAGTCAAGCATGACAAGTGGTTCCTGGGAAATGCGTGGCAGATAGGGGTGGCGTGGACAACATATTTGCTGGCTGGCTTGCAGGCTCATACTCATAAGTGCGCCTGCTCCCCTCGACACACACCCACACCAGATCAGAGAATCACCCAAGCTTTCTACTTAGAAGGCTTAGCTCCTCTACCACTTCTCAAGAAATTCACCTTTCAGGGTCTGTTCCTGGAATCTCATTAGGTATTTTCGCTTATCCAGAAAGGTTAAAAACTCTTATGACCCTCAAACCAGCTTCATTTTCCTTCTTAAGTTTTGAAAGCAAAACTCAAGAGACTCTCCCCAAAATGAATTATGCAGAAGATACGATAAGATGAGACTCTGCCTGCTGCTAAGGGACTCGCCTTAGAAAAATGTAATCAGATATTCATTTCCTGATATTAACAACCACTAAAAGGGGAGCTCTGATTTCTGGAACAAATACCTTAAGAAGAAAGTTTAAACATATATATTTTAATTGAATTTCTTCCCAGCCAGAATGTAGATGACAGAATCCTATATCCACCATGATCCACAGGCTCTGTAACTCATAAGTCAGCCGATCTACCAGTAAGACTTTTCTAGGTTCTTAATCCTCTTATCAACCACTCAAGTTTCCAGGGAGACTCATTAGCAGAGCTGGCAAATGCTGCAGTCGGCATCGTTATCAACCACAAAACTTTTGAGCATCTGCTGTCTGTATGTTTATTTGTTTATTGTCTGTCTCATTTTAACTAGAATGTGAGCTCAGGGAAGCAGAAGATTTTATCTGTTGTTCTCACTGCCGCAGCCCTGTACCTAGAACTCTGCCTGGCACTTCGGGATCTCCCGGCACATCTTTACTAACTGCAACTCTCTTGTGTATTGAGTAACTGGAACCTGAGAATGCAAACTGGTCCTACCCTGCAGTTTTTTAGTTTTCCTGTGGCTGAGCAGACACACACACATAAATACATAGTCAAACAGAGAAACTTGCAAGAGTATACTCTAAGAGTCACATGGTTGGCACAGACATTAGGGGCTAGGAAAGGAAGTGGGATTGGGGAACCAGGGTCCCCTTATTATTCTCGCTTTTGTCAACCTCTCAGTGTCAGTGTAAGACCTTGAACAACTGAGAACTCTTCAAATGCCCGAACTTTATTGTTTGGGGGAGAATGCATGTCCCTTATCAGAAACCAGAGGCACCTGTCTTTCCTTCCCCACCAAACCAGACCCTAAGTCCTGAACACTCTATTCCTGAATTTTCTGTGAATCCTGCCACTGGTGGAATTAGACACAGCACACCTTTTTTCTGGCCTTCTCAGGGTCCCTGTCCTGTCTGTGAGATGATTTCCTTCTGCCCTGAAGTTTTAGGGTACTGGAATGGAGAGCCTATTGTTGATATAAAAATAAAGTCAAAAATAGAAATAAAAAGCTTCCCTCTGAAATAGTTTGAGAGTATTTATTTTTAATGGCTGCAAAACAGGGAAGAAGCAGCAGGTGCTGAAGAGGCATTTATTCAGGTGTTCCCTTTTCCACTCAATAAACACGTATTGAACAGCTATGCTGCGTCAAGGATTGTGCTACCAACTGAGGATCTACAGGGAACCATCAAGATGCAATCCTGCCCCAAAAGCGTACAGTCTATGCAGGAATGCCAATGATAAATAGATAACAAAACAGGGTGTGGCAAGATGTACTATAAGCAAAACACAGGGTGTTACAGCAGCCAATTAGGGGCGAAGTTCTTTCAATCCCCAGTTCTACCACTTAGAAGGCGAGGATGGTGTAAGCAAGTCACTTCCTATTGATTTTGTTACTGCAGAAGTGGGAGCATTTTTTACCATCTTGCAGGACTGCCCTAAGGATTTGGCAGGATTTCAGCTAGTGAGCTCAACAAAGCACATAAACACTGCAGACCCTCAAAGCACTGTAAATACTGTTACTAGAAAGGGAAGTCAGGACCCAAATGGGGTTTTGCTTCCCACTGCTTAGGAATGGATAAAACCAAGCTTGGGGTACATGCACCCGATCACTCTCTCCCTTACTGGCTGCAGAAGTCAATCCTCCCCTCGTCTGTGCCAGATGGGCATTCCCTGCACAGTGCTGAGGTCTGGGCATTGGGGTGGGAGTTGGGTATCAAGATATCTGGCTTTAAGAAACTCCTGAGAGCTTCCTCAATAGCCTTTCACTTATGGCAAGAGTAGCTAAGAAGCTCCAGACCATTCTATTAACAAGAACCTCCACCGTCCAGAGGGCAAGGTGTGCTTTGCTCACTGCCAGTGCAGGATGCTAAGGGTTGGCTCAAGGGGGGCTTTGGAGGTGGTGATGGGAAGCAGGTGCTCTGTGTTATCTGCGTCAAGCTTCCCCACCTCAAGCGACTGAAGGAAACATAAATTGAAGTGAAAAGAAAATACTTGCTATGCTAATTCTTCAAATGCTGATCCCTCCTGTTCCTGGGAGAGTTATGGGATAAAAATCCATTCAAGTGTTTGAGCGAAACCAAGAGAAACTGAGAGGCACTTTAGATCCTAGACTGGCCTTCTAAAAGTATAGGCCCCAAGCCACTCCAACCCCAGTGGAGATGTCCTGGACCAGCTTCTGCCCCTCTCTGCAGTGATTCCAATACTCAGCACAGTACCCAGCATGATGGCAGAAGCATGGGCACTGGTAGATGAACAAACAAACTAACCAATGAATGAATGAAGAAAGGAAGGAAGGAAAGAAGTGAGTTGGGCTTTGGAACTGCCTTGCATCAAATGACGTTTATAGTGAACCCTGAGAACAGGCAAGTGTAGGAGATGGGTGTTATCCCTGCCTCCTTATACTCCTGGCAGCAAAAGGGAGCTACTGTGCAATTAACTCCTTCCTGTCCAGCCTAGTGGGGAAGCCAGCAGCCCACTGCAGCAGGGCCATTACACTAACAGTAGGGGGTCCCCAAAGCCCCCAGACCAGATTTCATTTTGGAATGCGTGTTCTGTTGTTTTTTTCTGCTGCTCTAGCAGCAGCAGTAGCAGCAGATTTACTCTCCTAATTATGTTTGGCTCTGGTTAAATTAGTTTGCATTCCCTGAACACACATTGGTTGGGGGAAGGGGAGCAGGCTGTGGAAAGAGGTGGCCTGAGAAGATGCCAGGAGGTGGAGAGAATCTACTCGAAGGATGACACGTACAGCAGAGCCATCGATCAGACATCAGGCAGAGGCTCGAGAGCTATTCCACAGTGATGCCCAGACCCAAGAGGGAGGGAGAAAGTGGGGTTCTGACTGAAGTGTCTACTCATTCATTCATTTGCATGACAAATATTTATCAAAGGCCTACAATGGGTCAGATGTTGAACTAGGAGATGGAGGAAACTGCAGTGAACCAGACAAACAAGGTTCCCTGACCTCATGAACCTACCTTGTAGAAGGAGGGTGAGAGAAGAAACAGAGAGAAGCTCAAACTTTGGAAGCTCTGAAGCCAGCGCAACAGAGTGAAGTGATGGGGACCATCCAGAGGAAGCTCATGATTTAGTTTTTCATTGGCAGTTGTAGTTTCAAACAGCAACAATGAAATAACACAACTACCATTCATCCAGGTATTTAGTGCTTACTGTGTTCCAGACACTCACTTAATATTTCATTTAATCTTCCTCAAAACCCCATGACGCCGGGCACAGTGGTTCACGCCTGTAATCCCAGCACTTTCAGAGGTCGAGGCAGATGGATCACTTGAGGTCAGGAGTTCGAGACCAGCCTGGCCAATACGGTGAAACCTTATCTCTGCTAAAAATACACAAAATTAGTCGGGTGTGGTGGCACACACGTGTAGTCCCAGCTACTTGGGAGGCTGAGGCAGGAGAATCGCTTGAACCCGGGAGGCGGAGGTTGCAGTGAGTGGAGATCATGCCACTGCACTCCAGCCTGGGCGTCAGAGCAAGACTCCACCTCAAAAACAAAAACAAATCAAAAACCAAAAAACCCTATAAGATAGGTATGGTTATCCCCATTCTACAGACAAGAAAGGCAAGGCTCCGAGAGTTTTAGTTATCTGCTCAAGCACACGCAGTAGGTAACTTTTAATGCCATGTTGTCCCTGTATGCCCTTTTGAAAAGTCTACAATTAATAACAGTATCCAGTGATTAAAGCACCCACTAAATACCAGACACTGAGTGCTTATAGAAAGGAAGTCTTTCCTGTCAGGATTTACTAGTCACATTTTACAAACCGAGACTCAGGGAGGCTCATGAGTTTAGCCGGCATGGCAAAACTCTTAAGAGGGGGAAGGCAGGATTCAAACTCTGGTCTGAATGCCCTTGAAGTTTTGTTTCCACCTGGAACATAATACAGTCATGCACCATATAAGGACATTTCAGTCAACAACAGACTGCATATGTGACAGTGGTCCTATAAGGGTCTATTGAAGCATATATAGAAACCTGATATATGACACTAGATATCAGCATTGCAGATTGGAGTCGAGGAAATGACTGATATTCAGTAATAGCGCTGGAACATTTGGTTTTTCACATGAAAAAATATATAAATAAAAACGTACATGCCACCTAGGTTTGTATTCGTACACTCTATGATGTCTGCATAACAACAAGATCGCCTAAGGACGCATTTTTCCGAACGTATCCTTGTCGCTAAGCAATGCATGACTACACAAAGCAGTCTGATGGAGCTAATATATTATTTCCTGGATAACTGGGATGAAAGTGTCAGATGTTTGAAAATCCTAGAGTTGCAACACAGGAAATGTGAGTCCTCTGAGATTTCCAGTTTTTCCTCCAGGTAACCCAGAGTTAAGTTTAATGTTTTTGCAAAAAGTTACTTTCAGGTGTGAACCAGAAATAGAAAAATGCCTAGAACCCAAAGCAATGTGCTGACTATGAAACTGTTAAATTGTGGTATCCTGAGCAGAGACTTCAGTAGACAAGCCAGGACTTAAGCTGCGTGGATGAGAGCTATACATACAGGCACACCAGGCCCTTTCTTCACACCCTTTTTGCTCAGCAACTTCTATTTTCTAGGAAAGCCCAACTGCCTGGCTCAGAAAATCTATTTACATAACTACTTGTCATTATCAACTACTGGGTTAGCTTTCTCCACTGATGCACAGGCCAACATCTCAGGCTCCTGAAGCAGTTAAGGGCATTTGAGGATTTCCATGACAAAACCTGTTCTTTGTGCTTTAGTGCTTTGCTTAGTTTTCATATTTGTAGTGAACTCAAACCTAAAAGGGGATTGTCAAATCAGGCTTAAATAAATAAATAAACAAATAAATAAAACCCCACTTTGGGAGGCCAAGGTGGGTGAATCACAAGCTCAGGAATTCAAGACCAGCTTGGCCAACATGGTGAAACCCCATCTCTACTAAAAAATAAAAAAATTAGCCAGGTGTGGTTATGTGCGCCTGTAATCCTTGCTACTCAGGAGGCTGAAGCAGGAGAATTGCTTGAACCCGGGAGGTGGAGGTTGCAGTGAGCCAAGATCACACCATGGCACTCCAGCCTGGACCACAGAGCAAGACTCCATTTTGGGGGGAAAAAAAGCCATTACAAATAGAAGCAGCTGCTTTTGATTTACAAACACCGTAATCTTCCCCAGGCCTTAGATATTTTTTTGACAACATCCAGATCAGAACCAATTTAATTTTGAGAGATAGCTAATCAAGTAATTTGCTGTAGTACCTCTCTTGTTTTTGCTTTTGTAAAGGAGGCTGGGAGCCTTGCATGAAGAAACCAGCACTTTATTGAAGATTACGAATTGACCCTTCAGGTATCATGAAGTGTTTACCTATAATCTTCAGAAACAAGATAACTTCTGTACATTCATTTCAGCAACTTGAGCATTTCAAAGACCTATGTGAAACGATCGCTGTTTACATGGTGAAAGCTTGAAGCGCCAAACATTTTTTATTATGTGATACTTCTTGAACCCCGTAATTTTTTTAGTGACTTATGTGGATAAATTCTCAGTTTTGAAGGAGAGGAGTTGAACTGTCCCATAATCTTGATTTTGCAATGTTTTTAGACTTCCAATACCTTAACATATATATACTTGATGAGAAACAAAAATGGGTGTGGACTTAAGGATTTCACATATTGTGCGATCATTAGTGTTAACCTGAGGTTTTTATTCACTAAACTTTGTTGAGCACTTACTATGTGATAGGAATACGAGCTCTCTATCATTAGATTCACATTCCAGCCTGGACAACAGGGCAACCCATGAAATTTTACTTGCTGAATACTTACATCCTTACTGTGTCCCAGGCCATGTTTAAAGTGTTTTACAAATGTTTAATCCTCATGCCAAGCCTGTAAGATAGATACTGATTTGCCTCTTTAATTACCTATGCTTTAAATTGGATCTGACTTCAGTCTCAGCCATGAGATTCTTCTTCTCTCATCATGTAATTGTATCACACAGGATAGTTTTTTAAGACCCATTTTACCTTCTAATACAGATGAACGTGTCACGGAGTTGAAAACTGTTGCTGGTCTGCTAAGTCCTCCTCTCCACAACCAATTATCTAATGGCTCTTTGTGAACAACTTCTGTTTCTTTTCGGAAGATGTTTCATGATTATGGGGAAAGCGCAGAGCCCATAGACATTACCCTGCCAATCTGGGCAGATAAATGTGAAAAGCAGCCGTTCCTCCCAGTTACCCATGTCCCTGGCCTCTCCTCGGCCCCTCTCTGCAGTTAAACAGTCCTTTTTGCTCAGTGACGTACAGGCAGGAATTACGAAAACTCTTACAGGAAGTTTAACAGGAGGAAGAAGGAAAGAACATCATGATACATTTTATGAAGGCACTTTTGAAAGTGTTTCCAACCTACTGTTGTAGAAATAAACATTGATTTGGGGCTTCAAATCCCAGCTCCGCTCCATACTTGCTGTGTGATGTTGAGCAAGTCCCACAATCCTAAGCCCTCTTCAAACCCAAAAGGAAAAGAGCAGGGCCCCAAAGAAATGGCCCCCCTTGGTTGGAGTATATTGTACAGGATTTCAGGTTATATAAGTAGAGGTTGAAGGTGGCTATTTTCTTTGTACAGCTTAAACGTTTGATTTTTCCAAACCAGGAAACTTCATTTCTAAGTGTGCTAAATAGAATCTATAGGTTTCCTTCAGCTGACAAAAGAGAAGCAGCTGAAAATTGGCATACGTGTTGCCTTTAATTCAAGCTTTTGTGCCCTTTTTCTGGTCCTTATGGTTTAGGAGATTACATGCAGCTCCTGACCCCCAGGGAGAGAACGGCATCAAAGCACCCTCTAACCAGGGCAGAATGAGGCTGGTGACCTGAATTTTCTGGCTTCTGTGGGTTTATGTCGAATCTCCGGTGTTCCTTCAGCTGGTATTTTGTGCTTAATTATACTTAAAGCTTTGGAGGGTTCCATAGGTTGGAATTCCATCTGAAGCCCAAGCCATCAAACCATCAGCTCCCAGGTTGCCATTTCAAGCTTCTTGTTTTTAATCATGCGGGTCTTTACCCAAGATGTGGTTTTTTTTCCTCATGTTAAAGGGATTTTTATCTTTTAAGCAGCCGTTTATACATACAAAAGGCAGTTTTTTGTTCAGAAATAAAATCACCTGAATAAATCAAAATCCATCATGTAAATATTTCACAAATTATCACTAAGGGCTTTGTAATGATTCCTCTTTGCAATCTCTTATTGTGGTCCTTAGACTCCGTTAGGGTAGGAAGATAAAACCCAAAGTGTTTTTGGAGCACAGCTGTATGCAACATCAATCTGAACCATGATGTGATAAGAATCAAATGTGAACGTCAAAGTTAAGAGGGGTCGGAATGTAATGAGATACGCAGGTTCTATTCCCATTTTACAGATATTAAAACTGAGGCCTTGGAAAACGACACGAGGTTATTAATGCAATTAAAGCACTTATCTGGAACTTGCAGCTCCTTTCCTGCCCCTCTCAGTAATGTCTTAGATTTACCAGCTAAAGGTCATCAAGCCATACTGCCTGTTTCAGCTAGTATAACATATCCAAAATCCATTTGCATCCTCCCAGGGGCAGAACCATGCAAAAAGGGGGACACCAGTGTTCTCTCTTATCAGAACAGGGCCTTCTTGGAACTTACTAATGACCTTAAAGCCCACAGCAAAGAGCTAAGATATATGGGTTAGGCAGCATGGGGCTGCCACTCTGGGGCAGAGCTGAGATGATTTGGCTTACACCCCCTAAGATGCCAGGCTATGTTCTGTATCCTGAAGGTGCCTTAGTTGACAGGTGGAAGTCAGGGGTTATCTTGGCTAAAGGAACAGGTGGCTAAAAGACACCGTGTAATGATATCAGGGTGACCACCTCAAGATGACTGCAGGTCCTCCTACGCTATCACTATACCTTCAATCTGTGCAGTAGATCTCTATGAAAAATGTACATCTCATCTTATACCTTCCCTGATGTCACTCAACATCCTCCTCCCTTCTTGTTTTCATGATGCAGGCCAAGGGTTCTGAGTCCCAAAGTGGATAACCTGGGCTGGAGCCCTGGCTTTGCTATTAAATGTGTGACTTTGGATTTGCTACTCACCTTCTCTGTGCCTCAATTTCTTCATTTTTCAAATGTAAATAACAGAAGTAATTATCCCATGGGGTTGATAGCATCAACAATGAATTGATACATTTAAAGAATATAAAACACTAAGTATCCAATGATGTTACGTATTATTAGGCTGACCCTTATGAATACTCGACCATTTGTTGTTTGCATAAATGACAACTTTGGATGGAGTTCAACCTATTATTAAAGTTTTCAGCCTTACTGCAGCTTCATCTTTTCTTCTTTTGATTTAACTTAAGCATCGCCGTTCCTGGAAGCCTTTCCTGATGTTCAATCTGAGTTCATTCTCCCATAGGATCATGTGTTCACTTACTCAACCTGACAGTATTCAGCACTCCTGGCCACGTGCCAGGCAGTGGAAATGAAACAGTGAGCGAAATCCAGGCAGGAAAGACACAATCTAGAGAAGACAATCAATAGAATCAGTGCCTCTCTGGGCCAGTAGAGGGCGCTATGGGGAGACATGCTTGAAAATAGGATCTTGGTGGAGAGCCTGAGTTGAGGGCCGGGAAATTTTCCGGGAGCACAGAACATTTTCCCAAGACCTGCAGAAAGAGTAGGAATTGGTCAGATGAGGAAAAGATTCTTCCAGAAACACCTGGACCTTGCTGTGAAGAGAGAGCCTGGGGAAGAGAAGGCTGTCGGATGAGGCTGCAGAGAGAAAGCTTGTAGTGGAGAGGGTCGCTAAAGAGACCAATCATAAAAGGCCTTATAAGTCACCAAAAAAAAAAAAAAATCGGGGCACAATCTACCGATGTGCTCGCTGTAGGGGCGTGGAGTGCAAGGTTGCACCTGAGTGAACGCTTCCGTCTGTCCCGAGGTGTCTTGCTGGTCTCCCTCTAGTCCTACCCCTGCTGGGTTTTATCTTGAGGTCAACAGGAAACCCTTGAAGGGGGTTCATATGGAGAGAGACACTTTCTTAGCAGAATTTGAGGTGGTTCACTCTATTTTTTTTTTTTTTTTATGACACAGAGTCTCGCTCCGTTGCCAGGCACCAGGCTGGAGTGCAGTGGCACAATCTCGACTCACTGCAACCTCCGCCTCCCGGGTTCAAGCAATTCTGCCTCAGCCTCCCAAGTAGCTGGGACTACAGGCGCGCGCCACCACGCCCGGCTAAGAGGTAGTTCACTCTAGCTCAGCTTGGCTGATGTACCAGAGGGGAGACAAGGGGGAAGGCGGAAAGCCAGGCTGTTATTCAGGCATGCCATGAATGGAGGCCTTTATTGGCAGCAAATCACTTATGACACTGATTTGTAATTTGTCTTTCACTAGACTCCGAATCCCTTGAGAATGAGGATTTAGGAGTCTCTCCCACCACCGTAACCTGTAGGACCAGTACATAATAGACAGTCACTAAATGGTACTATTATAGTTGTCGCTACTATTACTAATACTTTCTATTGTTAAATTAAGAGAGACAAATGTTATTGCTGTAGTACCAGTTAGCCTATTGGATCCCGTGGACTATTAACCTTCTGAGATGTGTTATGTAATGTTTTGGGTACTGAGAGGGAAGGTGGTCCCCTGCTGTCAAAGAAGTCTGGGAAACATTTGCTTATAACATTAAATGAGCCGGGTGCGGTGGTTCACACCTATAATCCCAGCACTTTGGGAGGCTGAGGTGAGCGGATATACTGAGCCCGGGAGTTCGAGACTGATCTGGGCAACATGGTGAAACCTCATCTCTACAAAAAATCAAAAATTAGCCTGTCATGGTGGCGTCATGTGGTCCTAGCTACCAGGGAGGTTAAGGTGGGAGGATCGCTTGGGCCCTGGAGATGGAGGTTGCAGTGAGCCAAGATTGCTGCACTCTAGCCTAGGCAACAGACTGAGCACTCTGTCTCAATCAAAACAAAACATTAAGTGGCGTTGGTATACAAACATATATTTCTAAACTCTCACTGCTGAGAGGGCCTGAAAGCAACAACACCTCAGTCGCAATGAGTGACCAAAAGTGGGAACAATTTGAATAACAAGATAAATAGCATAGCATTGGATTATAACTAAAAATACGACACAGACATCCATGCTGATATACATACATGATTGCATAAATAAAGAGATGAGACACATTTCCCGTGCAGAAGAATTACACGTGATTTATGTAGACACCCGCCTTGCGAGGAGATGGAGCCTAACTCCTACCCCTTGAGCTTGAGTTTGGGCTTGGTGACTTCCTTCCAAAGAGCATGGTAAGGAAAGATGGAAAAGAGTAATCGCGTGGTGGAGAACCCGGACTAATACTGCATCAGCGGGGCGATCAAGCTTAACATCATCACTAATAAGCCATGTGGTAACGTACCTTTCATAGGATGTGATGAGAATGGCACTGTATTTTGGTGGTGTTCCTCGCCAAAACCCATCACCCCTGTCTAACCATGAGAAGAACAGCAGACACACCCAAATGGAGGGACGTTCTGCCAAATACCTGACCGGCCCTTCTTAAAACATTCATGGTTAACAAACACAAGAAAAGTCTAAGAAATTGTCCCAAGCAAAAAGACCCTAAGGAGACATGACGACTAAATACGACGTGATATTCTGCATGGAAACCTGAAAACAAAAAGAAATCTGAATAAAACGTGGAGTTTAGCTAATAATACAGTCAGTCATTCCTTGGTATATGCAGAGCACTGGTTCCAGGACCCCTGCGTGTACCAAAATCCTCAAGTCCTGCCGTCAACCCTGCGGAACCCACGTAGACAAAAAGGGGGTCAGCCCACCCTGTATGAGGGTTCTTCATCTCACACATGCTGTATTTTTGATTCGCCTTTGGCTGAAAATAAATACAGGTATAAACAAACCCACACAGTTCAAACCCGTTGTTCAAGGGTGAACTGTGATGTATTAATATTGGTTCATTGGTTTTGACAAACCTATCATACTAAGGTAAGATCTTAACAGCTGGGGAAAATGGACACAGGGTACAAGAGAATTCTCTATACTGTCAATACTACTCTTATGTAAATCTAAAAGTATTCTAAAGTAAAAAGTCTACTTAAAAAAATAAATGATGTCTTTACTATCTGACTCCTCAAATACCTTAATATGCTGAGACATTTTGAATATTCCCAAATTAATATGACTGAAGAACTGAATAGCTGTTACATTCTCCTGGGTCCTAGTGTTCTCTAGAACAGTTAGGAATACTAATAATAATAGCTAGCATTTATTGGAGAGGCTCTGAGCTTTGTGGTTAATAACTTTATCCCTTGAGCCAGACTGCCTATTCACATGTTAGCGTCACCACTTAAGAGCTGTAGAATCTTAGGCAAATTATTTTATTTAATTGTGCCTTGGTTTCCTTAGCTAAAAAATGGGATTAATGATGCTATCTAGTTCACAGGGTTATTGTGAGTATTCAGTGTGTTTATATAGATGAATGTGTGGAGCATGATAAATTCCTCAATTCATATGACCCTCATTATGACTTTTTGAGAACTTTCCATATGTCCTTTCTCTGCATTATGAATCTCATTATATGAAGTAGTTCCCAGCTATCATGTAATAGAGAAAGAAGAGAGTTTAAGTAACTTGCTGCAGGTCACACTGGATAACTACAGGATCAAGTCCATCTTGGAGAAAGCCTAAAGCTGAGGACATGACTTAGGATCTTGGAAAGAAGCAGTAGGACCCTGAGGATCCAGGAGAGAGAAGAATTTCCAAGAGATAAGAGAAAAAATAAATTCACGGAAACACAGCATCAAAATTAATTGTGGTCTACTTTGTAATTTGATGATCACCTTCGTGGTTAGTAATTGCCACCTCCCAGGAAGTCTTGGTAGACAGGCCACCTGTGCTAAAGCTGTAAATGCACCCCACCTCCCTCTTCCCACACACATCTCCTAAAGGCCAGTAACCAGTGGACCTTTCTCCACTTGGTCTCCTTCTCTGTAAGACATAATTTGCCCCTAAAGTGTTCAGTTCCCCTCCCTACAATATGGAGACTTCCTACAACTTTTCTTCTTTTGGCTCTGGCCGAGAAAGCTGGACTCTGTAATTTTCAGTCACCTCAGGTCAAGTGACAGGGGTTCAGCAGTGCTTATTCAGTGTGACTGGGGTTTTCATCTGTCAGCCATCTACACAATTAAGAAAAAAAAGGAACATGCAAAGCTCTCCAATATGAATGATGCAATCCTGTAAAATCCACACAAACCAGAAAGAAGTCCCCCCCAACTCATAATGTGCTGTGACCCCCAAACGCTGAACATGGTACCTGAGGCACCTGCTGGCGTCAAACAGACACACAGTAGGTAACCCAAGGAACAAGGGTTCCACTTAGAGATGAAACTATTTCCTAGGGCCAGAGTCACTCATGGGATATAAGCCCCATGCCCAGTTTCCTCTGCAAGTGAAAAATACTTGTCAGAGCCTATCTCCTGCAAACATTGAATAGGAAGAAGCAAAGAGAAGAAGAAGATTCTCTCCACTGGCTCTTGCCCCGTCCTTTCCTTCCCTTCAGGAACTTAGGTTCCTGCCAACCTGTAGTCTCTGCCCCAGTTTTGCATTGAACTTGATTTTCTCTCCTTAAATCTATAGAGGATTTATGATTGCGCAACAACAAAGGCAAAAGCTTGGGAAATGCAGTCTCAGGCTTCCTGAGTCCTCTCGAATTGACCTTCTTTCTGAATTCTTATAATACACAGTTATGTGTTTTGCTTAACCCTTGGCATATAGGTAGAGTTTACAGGATAAAATACAGTTAAATTGGAATTTCAGAAAAAATCTTGTAATACTTTTCCAGTATAAGTATGTCCGATGCAATATTTTGGATATACTTACACTAAAAAAGTATTTGATATTTATTTGAAATTCCAGTTTCCCCAGACATCTCATGTTTTTATTTGGGAAACCTGGCAACCCTACATATAATGTAAGTTATTTTTTCAATAGGTTGCTTTGTTCATATGGTATTATACACCAAGGCCCAGTATCTGAGTAAATTAAAATGAAAAGACTGAGGTTCAAACAAGAGTAGCAGAGCTGTGAAACACATGTAGATTTTCAGAACCAAAGACACATATTTTTTTACCTTACTGTCAGGAAAAAAAAAAGTGAAAAGCTTCGAAATGGGCAAAAAAGATTCAAGGGTGTCCTGTCCATCTGGGTTATCTCCACCATATATTGTCTTTGAGTTATTCTTCAACTCTGTAAAACTGATAATAATGTAAATAATTCTTGTGTGCAGACATCATTGTTTATACCGAGTTGATTATTTCCCTGTGGACAGACCAGTCTCTGCATCTATTTACCTATTTCACCATTCTTTGAGTGCGTATAAACTTGGGGTCCTCTGAGTTCTCCCTTGAGTTGGTTGCAAGATCTTACCAATTCCTTCATTAGTTACTGGGTTAAAAAATCTTTGACATGTGTTCATCTTAGAAGATTTGTTCATTTGCCTTTTACAAACAATTATCCTTTGACACTTTGTCATTCTTCTCTGCAGGTGACCCTGAAAGGAAGTCAAAGATGAAGACTGTGCCTAAGTAGTTGTAGGGTGATATGAAATAAAATGTCATGAAATAACATGAACTGGATAGAGAGGAATAGAAGACGTTTCTAAAACATAAATCTGATCTTCTCACTCCCTGTGGGACAATACTTTGCCTGCAGGACCCTGAGAATGAAGTCAAGCTCCCCCGTCTTGGTTGGCAAGCTTGCTTAGGGCAGCACTGTTTCTCTACCCAGGTCTTTGCACATTTCAGGAACTTTCCCACCCCTTCTGCCTGGGGGATCCCTCCAACCCTTCTTCAGTTCTCAGTTTGGTTTAGATGGAAACCCATCCAGTAAGCTCTTAAGCCCCTGGGCTTCATGAACCACAGCACTTTTCTCATTGTGTTGCAATTATTGTTTAATTGTCTGTAGCCTGCATTAGACTGCACTTTGTTAGGGCAGGGATTGAAATTTGCTTTAGTTTATTTACTTACGCATTTCCACCTCCATCAGAGGGTGTGGTACACAGTGAGACTCAAAAAGCTGAATGAATAAATGAAACTGGAAGCATAATAGGACCACTTACACCCAGAGGAGAAGGAAATTGAAGAGATAAGAAATATAGGAAAGAGGGCAAGCAAACCCATACTATGGATATTTTTTTAGGAAAACCCTTTGGGGACAAGTCACTAAGCCACCCACCTCCCCCAAGTACTGATTCACTATCATCCAATGATTTCATCTAACCACGCAGACCAATTATTAGATTATTCAAGAGTGCAGCATAATAATGTTCAACACTCCTCCTGTGAAATTGAATTGTAAAATTGGACACATCTACCTAAAATTTCAGTGTTTTATAGTCCTTCTAAAAATAACAGACAATCTTGATTTAAAAGGAAGAAAGAATATATACGCTTCAACCTCACCCACTCACACCTAGAGGAAAGTCAGTGAGCTTGGAAAAGGTGCTTTCAGGAAAGAGGCAAACTGGTGAATAATTTTTGAATGGACTGTCCCATCTCTACCTTTAATCATCGTTTGAAAGCACCCATGGAATTCCAGGATCCTCTATCTCCTGAGAATTCCCAAAGGACAACCTGAATTTTAGCTCTCTCTTTCCAAAGTGCGCTTACTCTGGAGGCTGTGGTTTCCATTTGTCAAAGTCATTCACTTGATAGCCTTGCACAGGTGAATTAGCCAAATGGTGTGTAGGGAAGGGCTCCAAGTGTCAGTAAGCATTAGCCCCACCCATTCCCGTTGCCAACCGCCCCATCTCCTCGGTGAGTGTGGGCCACCCTCTTTGTGGTGAAGGGAACTGAGACAAATGATGCAGGCTCCATCCCTTCTAAACTCTTCTAACAAGACCCAGCCAGCCTTCAGGGCAGCAGCCACTACTGAGTGTCTACTGCTCCTTTGTTGTGTAACAGCTATTATTTCCTTTCCCTGTTCTTCATATGAATGAACAAATCTCCCAGCAAATGCAATCCACTGAGGTGGCTGAGGCAGGAGAATTGTTTGCACCTGGGAGGCAGAGGTTGTAGTGAACTGAGATCACACCACGTCATTCCAGCCTAGGCGACAAGAGTGAAATTCCATCTAAAAAAAACAAATAGCTTTTTCAACAGCTATTATTTCCTTTCCCTGTTCTTCATATGAATAAAGAGATCTCCCAGCAAATGCAAAAAGAGGTCAAAAAGCCAGGCTGGAGTGAGGCTGCGGGTATGTTCCTTCCTGGGGGAGAACTCCTATGGATGGGGCCGGGGTGCATGTTCCATCAGAACATCTTGCCAGAGAGCTGCATCTCATTGCTGACGCTCATGTTCACCTTTCAGGAAACAAGTTAGGTCTGTTTGAAGAGACACAAAAGGGATTAAAAGAAACACTGGAAGAGAACCAGAGCTAAAACATACTGAGGGCTTACCATGTGCTAAGCACTATGCTAAGTGCTTTACATGGATTCTCTTATTTACTCCTCCACAGGTCTATGTGGCTGGTAGAGTTAGGCTGTGTCCCCACCCAAATCTCACCTTGAATTGTAGCTCTCATAATTCCCACCCGTTGTGGGAGGGACCCAGTGGAAGATAATTGAATCATGGGGGGCAATGGTACTGAGGCAGGCTTGGGACGCCAACTGTGGGGTTTCTGTGAGAGGCTCTAAGTGCTCCTATTAGCTCCTGATCACCAGGACCAATAACTTCAGACCAAGGTTTTAAGAGAAAAATCCTCTAGGCTAGAAGAGTGTGAAACAGGACCCACCCGTGTGTCTTTCCCGAGATTCAAGCTGAACCTCGGGACATTAAGGAGGCTGTCATTGGAGCCAGAGATGCCTTGGCCACTGTCTTTGAGAGCACTTTGTAACTCCTGACTTAGAAGAAAGCCTACAGAGCTGGCATCCTAGGGAGATTGTTTGCCGTAGTACTATTCTACTGCAAGAACCCTCCCTCAAGGATAGCACGGCTTATTTGTGCGTTGGCCAAATAGCACTAAATTTAGATTCAGGACTCACTGACCCTAGTTTGTTGGTTTCTTTTACTGTTAACTCATCTCCGACCGTTTTTGTTTTTTTTTTTTTTTAGTTTAAAAGTCTTCAAGCCTATGTCAAGTCATTGACTCAAATCACTGAAGTCATCAGGTTTTGGGGATTCAGAGAGGAAACATTGCTGCTGTTAAGCAATTAGAAGAATGCTGACTTCCTATGAGAATTGAGAATTGCAACTTTATAAAAACTTTGTAGGAGTATTTGCTTGGGAATTGGAGAAAAACAAGTATAAATTTATATCATTTAAGAAAAATTGTCCAGAGTTCAATTTATAAAGGAGGGACTTGACCACAGGGCAGAGTTTTTTCTTATTTTAAAATTAAATAAAAGCAGCACAAACTGTATTAAGCTTGTGCACCCGCCAAATTGCTAACGATTGATGAGAAAAAAAAAAATGAATTTATTGTAGCTTCACATATGACCAACAATTTTTCAACCATATATCATGAGAAATATAATAAAAATGGAATACGAGTTGGGCTAGAGAAAAAAAAATGAGTCACAATTCTGTGGTTTTTTTTTTTTTTTTTTTTGGGGGGATGTAGTCTTGTTGTGTCACCCAGGCTGGAGTGCAGTGACACGATCTCAGCAACACTAACTTCCACCGCCTGGGTTCAAGCAATTCTCCTGCCTCAGCCTCCTGAGTAGCTGAGACTACAGGGGTGCACCACCATGCCCAGCTAATTTTTTGTATTTTCAGTAGAGACAGGGTTTCGCCATGCTGGCCAGGCTGGTCTCAAACTCCTGACCTCGTGATTTGCCCGCCTCCGGCTCCCAAAGTGCTGGGATTACAGGTGTGAGCCACCCCACTCAGCAAGTGTGCTTTATTTTTATTGTTGCTTAATCTCAGTGTGTCTTGGTTTTCTTATCTGTAAAATGAAAATAATCATACTTATTTTAGGTTTGGTCATGAAAAGGAGAGAACAATTTAGCACAATGTCACACACAGAGGAATTGCTTAAGTAGTGCTTATTATTTTACCTTTTTTTAAATATATAGCTAATATGGTACTGAAATAGCTTTCAAATCAGCCAGCTTTTGCGAATAACGGGCCTACAGGCTTCTACCTTTAAGAACTGTTGATGTTATTGAAGGAATCAAACAGACTCCTGAAGACTGTAATTTTATTTCATCACTTAAGTACTTTTAGAATATAATTATTGATTGCATTCTGAAGAAAGTTTAGGGAAAGTTTTTTTAATTGATCCATGTAAATGTGTAAATTGAAAGGATACTTTTTTTTTTTTTTTTTTTTTTTTTTTGGAAACAGACTCTCACTCTATGCCCCAAGCTGGAGTGCAGTGGCACAATCATGGCTCACTGCAGCCTCAAACTTGTGGGCTCAGCCTCCCAAGCAGCTGCAACTCCTGGCTAGATACATATTTTTATACAATTAGATTTCGTTTATATGACATACACACACATATATATTAATATACAGAAAGAAAGAGGGAGTAAAACAGAAGAAGACAGAAATAAAATTTTGGAAGGGCCTCTGCCTAGGGGTAAATGAGATGCAAAATGACAAGTAAGGGGAAATTAACTCTTCTAAATTGCCCTCAATACCTTACTATTGACATAATTGTGTTTGATTGTAAATACATATATGCTACTTTATTGTGTGTGGTTTGTGCAACACAAGCAATGGTTGGTCTTCAATGAAGTTTTGTTCCCAAGCAAGAAAGGGTGACTCTAAAGCAGAATATAAAGCTCTCATGACTACACTTGTCTTTCAGGCAATGAGCAGACACAGCTTACCAAGTAAAGCAGAGGGAGGCAACAGGAATTGGGGAGGACTGTGGAAAACTGGAGATTTCAATGGAGAAAGGGCAGCTTCTACTCAGCTGGAGGGAACTGTTGCCATTTGGGAGGAGAGCTGGGTATTTTCTAAGTTTACTCATGTATTATTTGCTGTTTTCTCATTTTTTTTCTCTTTTTGTTTTTGGTTAAAAGCTACAAAGTTGAATATATGTCCACTTTGGCTACCAGAACAAAGTGCAATAGACTGGGGTGGTATTCTGGCTTAAACAACAGAAATTTAATTTCTCATAGTTCTGGATGCTGGAAATAAAAAAATTAGGGTGCCAGCATGGTTAGGCTCCAGGGAGGGCTCTCTTCCTGGCTTGTAGACCTCCACCTTCTCTCTGGGTATGCATATGGCAGAGAGAGAGGAGGGAGTAGAGATGGAAAGAGAGGGAGAGAAAGAGGAAGAGAAAGGAGAGAGAAGGAGACAGAGAGAGAAAGAAGGGGAGAGAGCACTCTGGTGTCTCTTCTTCTAAAGACACTAATTCTAGCATGAAAGCCCCACTCCCAGGTTATTGAACCCTAATTACCTCCCAGAGGCCCCACCTTCAAGTACCATTCACATTAGGAATTGGGACATCTACCTATGAAAGCATTCAGTCCGTAATATGGGCTTCAGATAGTTTTAAATGCTGGGGTAAGTCAACAAACTCATCTCTGTACCAGCAAGTGTTTATCTGGGCCAAAGTCATTGGTTTATGATCAGATAAATTCTACCCAATATGCTTCACCACATTTATCACTTTCAAATCAAAACACACACACACACACTTCAGAAATGTTGTCAAATGCTTATTCAGGAGTCTACTGTCTCCTGGGGAGGAAGGGGTGGAGAATATTGCACAGGCTCATGGCCTACTTCCTTGATTGGAGTAGAGAAAATCCAGGGTATGCGAGAGATGAGAGATGAGGTGAGGCTGCCAGGTATGAGGGAGGGCTTGAAGCCTGTGATCAGTTTGATTCCAGCTGATTCAAGAGGCAATTGGGAACCACTACCTTGTTCTCAGGAGGGAAAATGCCAGGATAGCAATTATAGCGACGAAAGATGATTCCTCTGACTGCATGTAGAATCAACTGGAGGAGGAAAAGCCTGCCGAGAGAAAAGGCCGGTGGAGTCTATTGCCTGATAGTATTCTCAGGACTGTGCCATGGGGGAGAAATTATCCTGTGGCTTTGCACATGCTGATTTCTGGCATGGGAATTTTTTTCTCTCTGCTCTCAAGCACCCTCTTTTCTCTGACTGACAACCATAGGCTGTCCTGAAGTGTCACAGCCTCCATGAAGCTGTCAGCATGGTTATCACTGCTATCATTACCTTTACCAAACAGTTACTATGTGATTGGTTTCATATGGAGACTTCTCACGTAATTCTCATCATATTCCTCCCAGGGAAGTGGAATTAGCACCTTCATGTGCCTGGATAGGAAACCTAGTAACAGTGAAGAAAAGTAAGTTTCCTACTCTCTCCCAGATACCAATTGACGGCCATGACTTGAACCCAAATCTTTTTGATTTCAGTTCCTGAGCAGCCAATTAATACTTTACCTTCTTTGACTCCTCACAGAGAGCATTGTATATAACCTCTGCTCTAGCACTTACTGTGTATGTTGTAATTACCTGATTAGACCTCTTTCTTTCCCCCATGACACTGATTTTCTTAAGAATTAAGAGTGGGGTGTATCTTTCATTGTAGTCTCCAGAGATCCAGCTCAGTGACTGGCCCATGATGGGCACTCAGTACACAACAGATGAATGTTACTGATAAAGGCCCCCGGGGGCATTTATCTGAGTCCAGTGCACTGAAAGGGACAACGGAACACTGGCAATCAGTGAAGCTGGAGATAGAAGGCGCCCTACTATTAAGTGAGCAGGAAGCTGCAGAGGAGCTGCTTTGTCGGTAACTTTTCTCCACATATCTGAAAACTCCTTTTGCAGGAGTTCATTCAGAACTCAGAAGGAAAAGCTGAAGCATTTCTAATCTGAACCCCAGATCTTCAAGGCCATGGGACACCTTCAAGACTCTTGCTCAAATATTGGGATGTATGGCTTTTTGGTGTTGAGAGGAAATGTTGCATGGAATTTAGAAGCAAGCTCTATCGACAGACTGCCTCGTTGTATTCCCAGCTCCTCATCTTCCCAGCTGTGTCACTGAAGGCAAACTACTTCAGTTCGTGTCCTCATTTTCTCATATACACAGTATGCCAATAACCCAGCCTATCTCATAGCATTGTTTGGAAAATTGAGTGAAATACTATATAAAAATGCTTAGCAAAATGCTCTATACATGTTACTTAGTAGTAGTATTATTGTATTTCAAATCTCCTTAATAGAAAAAACCGTGACTTGGGAACCAAGAAGACTGGTTTTTGGACCTGATCAATACCATCCTGGGACTACACTGACAAGTCCCTCTTACATGTGATTGTGACCCTGTTTCAAGTTATGCCCCTGGAAGCCAATCTTAAGATACATGTATAATTTCATCAGCATCTCATCTGGAGAATGGGTTGTAAATTCCTGCCTTATGTACTTCACAGGGTTAAAACTGAATGTGATCATGACTTGAAAGATATCAACAGTTATGATCTTATTCTAATTATTATATTCATAAGTAGACTATTTCAAGAGCCATATGGCCTTAATTAATCATGGATAATAACCAAAGTCATTCTTCTAACCATGAATA
The DNA here is from genome assembly GCA_036589455.1 of Ateles fusciceps. Taxonomy (NCBI): domain Eukaryota; kingdom Metazoa; phylum Chordata; class Mammalia; order Primates; family Atelidae; genus Ateles; species Ateles fusciceps. The sequence continues at coordinate 975,064 of JAZHEH010000051.1, forward strand.
ATGCTGGATGCTAAAAATAGCCTATAAACAGGGATGAATACAATGAAAAACCTGTGTGTGTGAGAAACAATTGTATTTTCTGCAAGGCTGTGAAGCATGTTTTCACTCATTCTTTCCTTGTTTTACATGTCCCCTTTCTTCTTGTCTCTACTATTCCAGCCTTGCCTGGCATAAATTTCCCTGAGGAATAGTAGCTGTTGGTGAATCACAAAACATTATTGGCTGCTTACAGCTAATGAGCTATTTCATTTGCTATACTGCAGAGAACTCACCAGATCTTTCACTCTGATTCTCATGGCCAAGTCGGTTGTGGAGAAACACAAGCCCTCCCTCCACTGGTGTACCCTTTAAACGTTGTATATGGAGAAACTGTGATGGCTAAAAGATTGAGACACAAAAGATCAACTTTCTGTAGCCCTAAACCCAGTCTTGATTTGACTCTATCCTTCCAAATATTCATTCATCTGTCAGTCTTGGCACATAAGAAACTGTCAAAGATTTCTAAACAGGGCAAAAAACTAAAGAGGATTTAGGAAGTATATCTCTTGCCGTTGGGGAATTTTCCATCAGAATTTAAATATTTAAATAAGGTGAAGATACAACAGGTGAAGGTAGGCTTTCCCCAGAGTATTTTTTTCTTTTCCCAATTTCATATGTCAAAGGAGCTTCTGTGCTAGGAAAAAAAAGTATGAAAGAATATACACCTTTACACACTCAATGTAATGTGCAGAATCATTAAAAAGAAAAAAAAAAAGAAAAAGGAAAGGAAAGCAGAAAACTCAATAACCTTATAGTGGACATCTCTCTCTTCAGGATATGCCCCTCTGGAAAACTCCAGAATCTTTAATTACAGCAAAATGCCAGGAGGAGCTTCTCATTGTCTTTGGATCTCAGATGCAACTCTAGACAGAGCTCCCAAGAGAGTGATAGGTATGATTTTATTAGTTTCAGGAAGACATAGACATGGCTGTTCAGCAGAGACTTTTTTATAAGTCGGAAAGAAGGAAGATAGCAAAAACTCCCTGGGACAAACAGAGCTTCAGGCAGATTTTATTAATGACCATTGGAAGCTGGGGAGCCTGAAAGTCTAGTGCAGTTGACTCCTTCTGAGGTTTTTGGTGTGTTTTGGGGGATTTTTTAAAGAGACAACATGAGATGATTATGAACACTTTATCTTTCAGTATCCCTTAAAACTGCTTAACTGCTGCTGCTAACAAAACATGCAAAGAAGAGACTTGAGACAGTTTTGATTTAGCAGCTTATTTTTCTACCAAAAGACAAGGTCCATGGATGCCCAGAGAAATAAAGGTTATCATTTTTTAGTGTGCTTACCAGAAAGACTAGTGACAGAAAGAAAACCTGCCCAAGTTCTGCTAGTTTGGGACAGATGGACTGTTTTCCCATTTGCTGTAAAACTTTGTGAAGTGTCAGAACAGTGTGTTTTGTGTGTCTGTATCACCAGCATTAGTACGACAGCACACAGCAGGTCCTGATGTACACTGATAGCTACCTCTCCATTGAAAATCTGTGGTCTCCTTGCATGAATGGGATTGTCACTGAGAGGTAGCTGCTCTTCTAAAGGGACTACTCAGAAAGTCCCTTTTGCATCTTGTGGCCCTGTTTTAAGTTCTTACCAAAGGAATATAAGCCTAAGAGTTATCTGTCATTTCTAGATCTGAATTTTTAAACATGGGCATATGTCTCTCTCTACTCTCTTTTCTATTTCCTCAGGCTAAAAGTCTAAGATCCCCTGAACCTTAGGAGATGGCAGAGTTACAGTTGGAAGGAGTCTGGGTCCCTGAATCATTATGTAGAGGGAAATCACTCGCTGTTCAGAAACAGCTATGTTGACCAGACACTGCAAAGCAGATATTGACATTGTGAGATTTGTTTGTTACAGCAGGTATCATTATCCTAATACATTTCTTTTGTATATAAACTTGAATTGTGGGTATTTTTGCTTAATGTAAATGTTTAATTAAGCTCAAATAGTAAAAAATGTAAAACAAATCAGGTATCAAATCAGGTTCAACAAACAGGTATCAAATGCTGATGCTAACGGCTGTCCAGGACTGAGGGTGAAGATCTGGCTGGTATCGTCTCAAGCTTGCTTGAGATAGAGAAGAGTGAAGACTGAGCAGATGCAGGCACAATTACTATCCACTAAGACCATTGACTCCACACTTCACTCTTGAAGGTGGCTGCACTTATCACTACATATCAGTGAGTGGGTTTCTTTCCCTCGTAGGATTTACAAAGATTTTTTGAGCAAAGGACTTTAATCAATGTCAGTGCCTCTAGACATACAGTGGCTACAAGTCTTGTACCTAAACCATGTTGTTCCCTTGCTTTGGGAAAATGATCTTAAACCTCTGCTGGCCTGTCCAAAAAAAAAAAAAAGGAACTACATGGGAATCGCTGATAAACTGGCATTGATTTTCACAGATCATCCTTGTCAACAGGATTTATTGATGTGTCAATGCGTGTTGTCGAGAGGATCATAGCAGGATGGCTTTGAAGGATTTATAAGAAATCTACAGGCTTTAATACACTTGGCGGTACGTAACTAACAAGTACTGCACATATTGATTCTTTTCATGTGGTCAATGCAATCTTTAGCCCACTAATTGTCAGTATTGACAAACAGTTCATGATCTAAATGAGCAGCTGGACATCCGTTCTGAGTGGACTGCTTCCAAATGGTGTTTTCCTTGCTGTTCTCAGCCTAATAATGTTCATGGAGCAGCCTTGCAGGTAATCAGCTCTAGGCGGAGGGGGAATGTGTGGTAATTAATTCTTCCTTGCTGTCAAATGCTACTATAAAGGGAGAGGGGGAGGGGAGAAAGAGTCCAGTCACAGTGCACAAGTCTGGCACCCAGTTCCATGACACGTGTACAGCAATATCCTTCAACATGACCCATCTCAAATGTGTCTTCCTAGAGAAACCCTCCAGAATCATCCTACCCATGAGGGTTTCTACAGCCTCAAACTCTGTCTCATTCCAGGCACCTAATCTCGCATATTATCTATGTTGAACTTTATCAATTTATCTATTTATGTTTCTCTATTTTGTTATGGCTAAATCTTAGTTTTTCAATTGTATATGTGCTCCTTAAATTTGAGGGAAAATAAGAAGAGTGGTGATGGATCTTATTTGAAAAGATGATGAAAGCTATTAGTACTGCCCTTAGAAAGATGAACAGCTATCAAATCAGTAAAAGGTTTTCGGTGGGATTCACAGAAGATCCAGAGGGTCTATGAACACCCCAAACAGGAATTGAACCGGGGTTGAAATTTGTGGTTATGAATCTTATTTGAAAAGTTGATGAAAGGTATTGATGCCACCCTTAGAAAGATGAACATCTATCAAATCAGAAAGTAATTTTGGGGGTTCACAGAAGATCCAGGGGATCTATGAACACCCCAGACAAGAATTGAGCTGGGTTTCCAATTCCAGTATTATTACCTTTCAGCTATGTAACATCTCAGTCTTAAACTTTTCAGCCTACTCATTCTTAGTCTAAGAATAATCAGTTATAACAGTCCTCAACCTCTTTGGCACCAGGGACTGGCCTTGTGGAAGACAGTTTTTCCACGGACTGGTGGTGGGTAAGGGGCGGTTTCAGTATTAAACTGTTTCACCTCAGATCATCAGACGTTAGATTCTCGTAAGGAGCACACAACCTAGATCCCATGTGCAGTTCACAATAGGGTTTGCACTCTTATGACAATCTAATGCTGGTATCAGTCTATGGCCGGGGGTTGAGGACCCTGGAGTTACAGCACAGGTTTGTTGAAAGGATTAAGTGAACTGATTCATGGGATGTGCTTTGTACACTGTACCTTCAGGATATCTGAATCTATTTTTTCCTTCATTTTGCAAACACTTACTGAGCACTAATCAGGAGGCACGTATAGGCTCATTACTATGTCCAATGGTTAATCCACCCAAAGTAGCAAGCAGATACCTCACTTAGCATATTTACCCAGTTAATGCTATCTGCCAGATTGATTCGGATTCTTACAATGAATAGAACAACTTTTGAATTATTCTACTATATTGGTTTTAATCAAGTATTCACATATTTCTATGACCAAACTTGGACTAAACTCCGAGTCTCTGTGGTATACTCGTTCAACTTGAAATAAATCTTTTAGGGAAAGGGCATTTACTAAACCTGATTTTCTACAGTGATCATTTAATCTGTTATTTATGTGAAATTGTATCACATTGTAAATATAGTTTATCTAACCCTAAATGTATATCTGCTCCCCCTTAAGCATATTAACTGAATTTAGAGTAACTATTTTGTTCCTATTGCAATACAGACACACATATCAGCTTATCTCCATCTCTGCTGTAAAACATTACATTCTCCATTGCGGAAGACTACTATAAAAGTGCAATTAGTAAATGCTGGTAAAAAGAGTGAAGCCAGGATATATACATGTATATATTTTTTGATCCTTGAAAGTGCTTTTTTTAGACTTGAAAAGAATATTATATTGTTCTGGTTAACAAAATTATCAGAGCTCATTTATAGGATGGTGGACATCTTTCCAAATATTTTTATCTATTATTTGTCTTCTAAGCCTTCAATCCTGTCCCTTCAAATCTTCGTTTGGCTAATAGAGAAATTTACATTCATCACAAATAAGATATCCTGCACTCTATTACCTGGATGAAGTCTTCTATCCTGTCTTTTATAATTTCTCACTGCATTTTCTGATAATTGAGGTTTAGCACATTGACATTAGCAAAGCATAGAGCTTCGGTGTCTGGAGACAATGACTGACACTCCATTGTCAGAGATGTAGCTTCTTAAGGAAGTGACATCCTGTCTGATCTTACAAATGTCTCCAATGTCCAATTATCACCAGCCATTTGGGTGAGTGACAAGATATCAAGGGGAAATTCTTTCTAGATCACTTTCTCCCTCCTTTCCTTTTTCTCTTAACACAGGAAAGGCTCATTATGATCTAAGAAGCACAGACATTAATTCTGTATTAGTAGTTAAAGTTTGAATATAGGGTTGCTTGTTTTGTTCCCCCAAATTCAAATCTGATCAGGTCATCTGTCCACCAGGGGGAGATACCACTCTTCTCTGACACAAGGTTTAATATCTTGCAGCCCTACAGCTCTGACCCTCAGGGAAAAACAAAAGCAAAAATGATAAATACTTGAGACTGGAATCAATGAAATTATATATGTATATATATCTGTGTATTAAATATATATGTGTATTTAAATTAGGAGAAAACAGAAAGGTTAACTACTCCAAAGTCTTTGGCTTTAGAAAATAGTTGATTGTGAGCTAGGACTGGAAAGATTAATTAAAGCGAACAAGAGTATAAAAATAGTGTGATATCTCATTATTATGAAAATGCACAACGATAATTGTATTCACCAGAAGCTTTCTTCCAAGGAACGCTAAATATTATGCCAACATTTCCTCATTAATCTTCTAAGATGGTGAAAAAGCAAAAATTAACATTCACATATTACCAATGGGATACAGAGCTAGAAAAATGTGTTGACAGATACTTTTGAAGCAAGTGTGCCTCAGTTTACTCCTTGTTTTGAGACAGATTCTCACTCCGTCACCCAGGCTGGAGTGCAGTGGCACGATCCCGGCTCATGACAACTTTTACCTGCCAGGTTTAATCAATTCTCATGCCTCAACCCCCCCAAGTAGCTGGGACTACAGCTGTGTGCCACGATGCCTGGCTAATTTTTGTAATTTTAGTAGAGACAGGATTTCACCATGTTGGCCAGACTGGTCTAGAACTCCAGACCTCAGGAGATCCACCTGCCTCAGCCTCCAAAAGTGCTGAAATTACAGGTGTGAGCCACCATGCCCAGCCTCAGTTTACTCATTTGTATAATTAGACTATTCATAGCATTTAACTAACAGTAGGGATTTCGTGGGGATTAGGTGAGTAGGACATAGAAAAGTCTTCAGTGACAGCCTAATGCATAGTGAATACTCAGTAAATGTGAGACAATATTATTATTATTATCTTTAGAATACTTGATGCAAATGAGAGAAAGTCACCTTTATATTTTGTCTGGAACTTCAATGCTCAAGAGAGGAGTCAACCTCTCAATTCTGTTCATCAAACGCCTCCTGCACAATGGTGCTAGAATACACCAAAAACCTGTAAGAGTATTCTGCATCTATACAGCACTTTTCATTTACAAAGCACTTTTAGATGCGTGTCTTCTATAGTCCCTCCAACCATCTGGTAAGGGAGAGAACCCAAAGTTATTAAGTTTAATAAGCAAGACAATAAGGGGACCAGAGAGGATGACATACCCAAGGTCACCAGCAAGTTAGAGGCCAAAAAACTCAAAATTAATTTCATTAACTACGGAGTTCTTTCCATCTGTAATAGACATACTTGTTTGTTTGGGCTTTGCATGGTAAAGGGGCTACACACAGGAATACTGTTTTCCTAATAGCACTGTGATTTTGCTCCTGGAAAATTACCTTTGCTTAGTGTGCACAGGCCAGATTGGAAAATGAATCAAGCTACCCACAGAATCTGAGGGAGTCCTGAGAACTGGGACTCATCTGTTCCAATGCAGCCATGTGTCAATAGAAGAACCTAGATTAAGACAGTTGGATTCTCTCTCCTATGACTTTGAATCTTAAATAACAGGACACAAGTTCAGAAGAAAAGAACGGTTTCCATCTAGAGATTGCAATTGGATAAGACCGTAAAGTCCTTTTTGCTGCTAAATCCTGTCTGCTGGTTCCCAACTCCCCAAAGCCTGGTTCCTCAGCCTCCCTGCCCATTATCTGAGCAACCCCTGTAATCCTCCAATAATTTATGTTCTGGCCTATGTTAACAAGAGCCACATTCTGTTTTCTGCAACTTAGGAGCCTTAGCTGATACAACAGTGTAGACAAGATGTCCATCAACAGAGATATTGAGAGCTTTCCAAGTGCTGGCTGCTATGCTACAAACCATGGTTTGGAATATAACCACGATGAAAAAATTATAAGCACCTAAGAGAGTTTTAAAAAGGGGGATATGATAAAGTGCTGCAGTGAGGGGGGTATGAAGTGACAGATATCAGAAAACAGACAGATCATAGTTATTCGGGGGAAACAACAAAAGCTTCCTACAGGAGAGACTTCTGGGTCCTGAAAATGGAGTGAGATTTGCAACCTATCTTTTTCAAACTTGCAGAAACTGGAAGGAAAAAGCATTAGTGCTCCATTCAAAAATAAAAGTATCTCCCTTCTAAAAAACAATGCCTGATTTATGGAGAAGAGCATTCGGGGAAACACAACTCTATGTATTCAGATCATTCAAATGCATTATTTATTATTTGTTCACATCAAGTCTGAAAATAATCACAGAGCAGAAGAGCATGAACTTTAATAAACATTTTTAATTGCAAGTCCAAGAAAAGTATTGTGTTTTTCATTGCGTTAATCAGGTTTGAATTGGGATGACGGTGTAAAATCCCGCTGGGTTTAGAACCAGGTTTTCCAGCTGATAGCTGTAATAATACTATGATGATCACAATTTAACCAGACCAAATACTTCAGATTAAAAGTCTGTCTCCAAACTATCCCTGATACTAGTGGCATTGTCAGGATATGGGGAGGTGTGTGTGGAGGACATAGAGGAGCCTCTTTTAGTTATTTTTCCTAGATCCGTTTACACAATCCAGAAGATTTCACCAGAGTCTTAATTACCCCTGAGTTTCTGTTGAAGCTAAATCGAGTAAATCCAAAGCACTTCCATCTAAATTATATGGTGTTTATTGAAATCTAGTACCCTTTCCAGTGAATCCTCTGTTTTTCTCAAACATTGATTTCTAAGATCCTCTGACTACAGGACCTTTGCATAGGCTGTGGTCTCTGTCTTACAGCCTTTTTCACCTCTCCTCTTCTTACCTATGTAACTCATTCTTCAAGTCTCAAGACAAAGTCACTGAACTAGGGAAGAATCCCTTTAAGAAGCTCTCAATGTTAGATTCCAGTTACCCCTCTCATAGCTCCCTTAGGTTTCTCCTCATAAGACGATAAAGCTGTGACTGTATACTGACATAATTAATAAAATAATTGACCTGTTATCACTGCTCTTTCAGAGTTTACGGGTCATTATAATTAATAAATAATTATGGTCCTTCCATTCTATCATCTTCACTGAAGGGAAATAGATAAACAAATAAAAGAGTTCTAATATATTTGGCTTAAAATCCTATTACTTTAGGCCAGCATGGTGGCTCATACCTGTAATCCCAGCACTTTCAGAGGCCGAGGCGGGTGGATCACCTGAAGTCAGGAGTTCGAGACCGGCCTGGCCAAAATGGTAAAACCCCGTCTCTATTAAAAATACAAAACTTAGCCAGGCATGGTGGTGGGCACCTATAATCCTAGCTACTTGGGAGGCTGAGGCAGGAGAATCACTTGAACCTGGGAGGCAGAGGTTGCAGTGAGCCGAGATTACGCCATTGCACTCCAGCCTGGGCGACAGAGCAAGACTCTGTCTCCAAAAAATAAAAAATATATAAAATTCCTATTACTTCCAAAGGCTATGCAAATGCTCTGTGTGTGGATATCCATGGTATTAATACATATTAATTATGAATATATATACACATAGCAATGCATTTCCCAAGTTCAAAAATGCCTTTGTCATGAATCACTTTTTTTCAATTATATCTTAATTTTTAGTTCTTATTTTCTTTTCCTTTTTTTTTTCTTTTGAGATGGAGTCTCATTCTGTCACCCAGGCTATAGTGCAATTGCACAATTTTGGCTCACTGCAACCTCCACCTCCTGGGTTCAAGTGATTCTCCTGCCTCAGCCTCCCAAGTAGCTAGGATTATAGGTGCCCAGCACCATGCCTGGCTAATTTTTTTAAATTATTTTTAGTAGAGATGGGATTTCACCATGTTTGCCAGAATGGTCTCGAAATCCTGACCTCAAGTGATCCACCTGCCTCGCCTTCCCAAAGTGCTGGGATTACAGGCGTGAGTCACCACGCCTGGCCTTAGTTCTTATTTTCTCTGACAACAGATTCTAATTCACCCTGTTTTCTTTTTTGTCCTTCACAACAAGAAGGGCACAGCTAAATCTGATTCTCTTGCAGTCTTTTATTTCCTTTCTCTTTAGAGTCTCAATTTCCCATTTCCTCTCTCTAGTTGTTTAAACTTTTTGTCTACATATCCTTTGTGGTACCTACCATCCTAAGTAGAAACATTCACTCCCTCATCTGTACGTCATCTGCACTCCGTACTTGTATCTGTTCTTGCATTCACCACCCTGTATTATTTTTATTGGTTTCAGTATTGCACTGCCAACAAGACTATGAGCTCTTCATAGGGGAGCCCCGTGAAGAAGTTGCTAGAAGCTGCCATTTTTGAGCACAATACCAGGCATGAAACACATTCTTGGTAAATACTTGTTCAACTAAAATGCTTCAGAACATATTTTTGCAGAGGATTGATATCTCAGTGGCTGGAATTCTAAATCTTCAACTTCGCTATACTTAATCTTACTGTTTCATTTTCCCAGCTCGACTTCTACTGTCTCCTGATAGAGAGAGACAATTCCTGTTGTCCCCTGTCTTCCACATGATTTGATGTCACAAATATGATTAATGTGCTACTCAGCCTCTTGTCCACCTCACTAATAACAATGTAAAAGAACAGTGACCCTGCTATAAATGCCACTCTGACAAATGTCCTGTCTCTTTGCCCTTTGTTTACAATTCTTTATCTCTTTTAAGCCCCGTGGGGATATTCATTCCTCAAGCCAATTTGAATTAATTTTGCAAGTCAGATTTCAAGAGACCTGAAATGTAGAGCAAAGCCCTATTCACAATCCAACAGCCGTAAAACCCAATCCTCTGAGCTGTAATTTAAGTCGTTGTTCAAATACATATTTCTTTGCTCTAGAATAATAATTGCATAATGATTTCTGCATGCAAGGTCCTGCCCGAAGTACTTTCTATGTACTAGTATTGACTTTCTTTAATCCTCAAAGGTTACTTTAATCCTCAAAGTAACCATATAAGGTGGGTATCATCATTATCCCCATTTTAAAGATGAGGAAACTGAGGTATAAATCAATTAAGTATCCAGCCGAAGGAGTCAATCCACTTGAGTCTTGCTCTAAAATGTGTATCATGCTATACCGCCTCTAGGAAACTGCTTACTTGAAGTATCTGTAGCAACTTGAGTGTTGCTGGTTATCTATTGCTGCATTTAAAAACAAAAAGCTATCCCAAAATTTTGGTGGCCTAAAACAATGATCATATTCCTAAATTTTAAAATTTGGTGGGTCAATGGGTTGGCTAGGTGATTATCTGCTCCACGCAGCATCAAACAGATTTAAACTAGGTGATATTCAACCTGGTGGAGGGAGGGTGACTGGGCTGATCTAGACAGTCCTTGAGACTCCCCCACATGCCTGGTCCCTCAGTGAGGATAACTGGAAGCCTGGACCTCTGCCGAGCCTCTCTCTTCTCTGTGTAGTCCCAGGATCTCCCCCACAGGGTTTCTTAACTGGATGGTTGCACTTCTCGCAAGTCTCAGCACTCCAGGGGATCAAGGTGAAAGCTATCAGTCTACTTAAAATCTAGGCCTAGAGCTGGCAGTGTGTCACTTCCACAGCCTGCAGCACATTCGTAGCCAACACAGCCCCAGTCCAGATAGAAAACAAAGAAAGGGGAAATAGACCACACTCTCAATGGGGGAATTCTCAATGAATCTGTGATCATCCTACTCTGTCACACCAGGGATGATAGAGAAAGTTAACATTCTGGCAGTTTAGTCAAAACACAACATTTTATATTTTGTTAATCATTTTTTGTTCTTTATTTTCCTTCATTGGTTTCTTTTATAAGTAAAGTAGAACAACAGGAGGCAGAAATTATGTCAGGCATTTCATTTATGCTGTCTCAATGACCACATGCCAGGGCTATGGTGAGACTTGTTATGATGAAGGTTTAAGTCCTTCTATAAAAAATGAGTACACCGGCTGGGTGCGGTGGCTCATGTCAGTAATCCCAGCACTTTGGGAGGCCGAGGCGGGCAGATCACGAGGTCAGGAGATCGAGAACACCCTGGCTAACACGGTGAAACCCCGTCTCTACTAAAAATACAAAAAAATTAGCCAAGTGTGGTGGCACATGCCTGTAGTCCCAGCTACTTGGGAGGCTGAGGCAGGAGAATCGCTTGAACCTGGGAGATGGAGGTTGCCGTGAGCCAAGACCATGCTACTGCACTCCAGCCTGAGCAATAGAGTGAGGAAAAAAAAAAAAGTACACCAAGGCTTAGAGAGATTAGGGAATCACCCCACTGAAGCACCTGGACTCAGCTCCAAGAAGAATATTATATATTGTTTTCTCTTTGACTGAACTGTAATTTCTTCTTATCATCATATAGGACCATTGATGGGGATGAAGACAGTAAGTAAACTTCTACACTCCATTTCAAGACGGTTACTTGAATCTAATATGAGCTGGGGGATGTTGCTGCCTTCTCTGGATCTTGGTCTTCCAATCGAGTAAATGGTTTGGGCCAGATTATTGTTTTCTGGTCTGTGACTTGAAATCAGTGTATGAAGGCAAAGCCAACACTTTTTAAACAAAGTAATAGAAAGTAGAGTCCATCTCAGGCAGAAAGAGTAAGTACTGCTTGTGAATCTTTGTTTCAGTTGTGGTTGATTGCGGGTGTGTGTGTGTGTGTGTGTACAGGTCTATGTCATACAATTTGCATTTCTTGCTATAGGTCACAGACAGAAAAGTTTGAAAGTCACTGGGCTAGGTGACCTGTTATGATTCTTTCTAAAATAAAAAAAAAGAATTCTTGAAACATTCATAATTTTTACCATAATATTGTATAAAACAGAGGCTATATCTAACTTACTTCAAATAAGACCCTGAATAAAATGATATATTATACTTGATTAACTTGTTGTATTGTACTTGATATATTTATCAGTTTATATTTTATTATTCAAACCCCAAAACCATTCAGTACTTTAGGTAAGATTTTGGTTAAATAAGAACCCTCCCTGAACCTCACTTTCCTGCTCTCAGGAAAAAAAGACAAAAAAACAAAAAACCTCTGCATAGCAAATATTCCCAAGACTCAGGTCATGCATTTTGTATTCACTTCAAGCAGTATTTTTTTTTAAATGAAGCTGTACTGTCTCAAAAGCGTTAGATCCATCTTTCCAATTTGAGATGTAACATTCACAATTCAATTTTTATTAAATATAATGATGTCTAGAAATTAAACCTCAAACGAATATTTTAAAACACAAGTGTTAGCAATATCACACATTGCTAAATTAACTCAGACGATATCATCTGCAAAATTAAAGCAGCGATTTAGGGATTCAAGTGTTGGAATTGAGGACTGAATGAGGTGAATGAATCCGTTTCCCTTTGCACTGAATTTCCATGACTCAGCAGTTCTACAAATGTTGACAGGTACCTATTTGGAAGTATTAAGAGTTGACATAAATTGTGGATGACCTTGTTTTTCTGATCCTCTGGATTCTGTTGGTCAGAATGTGGGACCAAGTACTTTTTTCTTCTCTCAAATCTAAAATAATGCAGACTCTTTCCTGTGTAGTCAGCCAACAGGCATGATATATTTTTTGCTCTAAGTGCAGAAGTACTTTATGCTGCAAAATATTAATTTCTGAAATTGTGAGAAATTGGCACTCAAGTAAATAGTACATGAGGAATAAAGTTCAAATGGGCTTTTGGGGAAAATGTATGATATTGTTTACTAAAAAAAAGTTAGAAACAGTGACACCAAATATCATCTTAGTCTTTTAAATTTTTTTTCTGATTTCAATTTTTGCATGATAATACATTTATGGGGGGTGTAGTTTAGTATTTTAAAAGCACTTTTTGTTATTCATTTATTCAAAAATATTTTTCAGGTATCTACTTTCTGTTGGGCACTGCTCACTGCTCTTGTTATTAGTGAACAAGACCTGGTTCCCTGGAGTTTACAGCTTAGCTGGGGGGGGAAGACAAGGGAGGAACAAGAAAACAAAGGAACACGATCCCTGCAGATTGTGATAAGTGTTATGAAGGGGGAAAAACCGTCAATGATGACTTCAGCAGTGCAGGTCAAGGGAATGTCTAAGGAAGTGACATTTGGGCTGAGATCTGAATGGCAGGAAGGAGTCAGCCCCATACCAGGCAGAGCTTTCCTGGCAGTGAACTTGCTAGGGCAGAGGCTCCAGAGGAAATATGCCCGGCATGTTCTCTGTAAAGAATCTCATGTACATGACACTTTCCCTTCATGTGAATATGTTGTATTTAAAGAGCTTGTTCTTCATGCTTTTAACTCCAGACCCTTTTGTTCCAAATTTTAAGAGGAATAAAAGAGAGTACAGAAGGAAAATACAGTAAAATTTTTCTGCACAGTACATACTCAAAATAGTCTGGTAATTTTTTAATCTTATTTTTAAAGTCACTTTAGGACAAAGATCATAATGACAATGTTGAATGGTATGAGGGACGTTGGTTTGTTTTGTTTTTTCCCCCCGCAAGCCCAATTTCTCTAAATGGCAAATTTCCATTGGCAATGGTCTTGTCACATTCCAAATATTTACAGTTTTTTAAAACTCTTTATTATGATTTGATAATTTTTAAATGGATTGGCCAATCATTAATTGCTTTACAGCTATAAAAGAAAAATATACATGATTTTTTGACAGTAAAGAATGTGCAAAGTTGGAGCTAATTTTCTCGAAAATATTTTACCCATTGGTACCTTCCGTGTTACATTGTTCCCCCCTTCTCACTCAGTCATCACTCCCACTCAATCTAAAGACGGAAGGTTTGGAAGCAATTAACATAAAGGAGGCATTGATTTAGCTATCCTGAGAGTTTCAGTGCGCTGTTTTGGTATCAAGAGTGCTGTTTTTCTTTTGTTGCTCAAAAAGGTGGAAAAGAGCTCATTGCCTTTAAAGCGACTGGCCTTCTACATGGAATCTTTGAATTTTATCCTTGATACCTGAGAATGAAGGCCATTCCAACACTAAAGCAAAAAAAAAAAAAATTTATTTATAAGGTAATTTATAAGGTAAAGCCAGTGGGCAAGTTGCCCAGGTTTTCTAAGCCTCATTTTCTACAGTGAAACTAGTGGCCTCTATGATTAAATAATGGAACGTGAGCACTGGAAGGAAGGACTCCTGGAACTCGTCTCAGTTTAGAGGTTTTGAGCAGTTTTCTTTTCCTGGAATGTCCACACTCACTTTCTTCATCTAACAAACTTCTCAAGAGCTTTCAGATGAGCAGGCTTAGCCCCAGAGAGACTTAGACTCAAATCTTAGCTCTGCTACTTAGTAGCTTATCACCTCAGGGCCTCATTTCTAAAACAGACATCAAAAGAAGGCTTACTAGGATTGTTAAAAAAAAGTTGACTAAGATAATTCATGTATACCTGTCTATGTACAGCTCAGCTGCTATCTGTGTCTAGGGTCTGCTACCGTGAATATTAACAATTATTTTTACAGTAGATAGTTTTTTATCTGATATAAAATAGTCTGATAGTTGGTAGGCTAATAGGACATTGGTTAAAGCAGAGGTAGCATGATGGCCATACGTTTAGGGCACCAACAATATGTTTTACAGAGGGGAGAAAGCTTGTCAGCTAACCTAGAGAATATGTTAAGTGGAAGATGTCTTCAAGAGCTTCCATGAAATTTTTTTTAGTTTAAATATTTCCTCTCAGGGGTCTGGTCTTCCCATACTCTCTACGTAATCTTAGTTTTCTGTTATGTGCTTTTGCATTATTATTATTATTATTACTATTACTACTTTGAGACAGAGTCTTGCTCTGTTGCCCAGGCTGGAGTGCAATGGCATAATCTTGGCTCACTGCAAACTCCGCCTCCTGGGTTCAAGCAATTCTCATGCCTTAGCCTCCCAAGTAGCTGGGATTACAGGCATGAACCACGATGCCCAGCTAATTTTTTGTATTTTTAGTAGAGATGGGGTTTCACCATGTTGGTCAGGCTGGTCTTGAACTCCTGACCTTAAGTGATCTGCCTGCCTCAGCCTCCCAAAGTGCTGAGATTACAGGCATGAGCCACCATGTCTGGCCATGTACTCTTATATTAACAACCAGTATTTACTGAGCACATACTATGTGCCAGGGGGATAGTCTACATATTCCATGTCTATTGGTTTACTTAATACTTGCAGGAGCCCAGTATAAATAGGTGTTGGTGTTTTCCTTAAGTTCACATAGCTGGTCAAATCAGTGAGGGCTGTGACCCTAGATAGTCTAGCTGCAGAGTCAGTGCAGAGAAGCACTACATAGCCCTGCTAACTCATTATATCCTGCACTCCTTCTGCCAGGGTTTGTATAAATGCAATTTGTCTGTCTTCCTGGGCAGCTGAGCTCCACAAGGTAAGAATCATGTCAGTACTGTCACCACTGAAACACCATAGATTTTGATTCGCAACAGGCAGTCAATACATCTAGGGAAGATTTCCAAAGCCTCATTTTACAGATCACAGTATGAAGTCAAGTGAGGAGGTTTAGTGACCTGCCCATTGGCCAAAGCCAATGTTTGAATGTCGGTCTTCTTATCTCGAGACCACTTTCTTCTGACTTCATCAAGTTAGCTGTGTTGGTTTTCCCGCTCAACATCTTCTTACCCATTTAACATCTTGTTTCTGAAGTCACAGCACCCAATCCCAACCCTGGCCAGATCTTAAATTCAATTTCCCTAAACCTGATTTAAGTCTTTGATACAATGAGAGTGTTAAGTCCTTAAAGAAAAACAAAGAAAGCACTAAATGTTAAAACATCCAGATAGAAAGTAAAACACAAAACTTAGCCACAGCCAAGCTGCTTTCTGTGCCAGTGATGATGCCTGCACCCATACTACCAGGTTTCATAATTACCTCTCTGCCTGAAGTTCCACAAAGCCATACCTTTGAACTAAAACAGAAAAACATAAATAAATAACTAGCTCTGATGATTAGCAAGATATTGCAGCTGCAGGAGAAATCTCCCACATCTAACTTACCATAATATCATCATCCCTGATGTTTGTTTCTTCTTCCAGCCGAGATGAAGAGAAAACTGAATTGTGCTTCTAGTGTACAATCTTACCTAATTATGCCAGCTGATCACTTAAAAGTAATGTTTGCACACAGACTGGGAAGATGCTTACAAGAACCAGCTGGTTGATAAAGGCTATAAGTGAGGATTTGATTCCTTTTCAAAGAAGTGTTAACTATTTACATCTATTTATAAACACCACATCACAACACGAGTTACTGTGCGGCACTGCAAAGTGATACTCTCCTCAAATTCCACAGAGGCAGGCAAATTTATGAATAAAAGTACTGTTCAGCATGTAGAATGTATGACACTACCATTCACCACTGTGGGATGTCCATTTGAGGGAAGGCAGACCATCGTCCTTTGGTTTTTAGACACAATTGAAAAATTAATAAGAGTTATTGGGGGAGAGATCGTGTGTGTATGTGTGTGCATGCGCACACACAAATGTGTTTTTACACAAAGCAGAATGGTACAAGTTAAATATCACTAGCTTTTGGACTCAGAAGGCTTGAGTTAGAAAATTAATCGTACCACATGCCACCCACATGCCTTGGCCAAGTTGCTTGATGAGCTGTTGGGATGAGCACATGAGATACTGCAAGTGAAAGTCAGGGCACAAACGCTTTGTACAACCCAGAAAAACTGTAAATAATAAATGCCACATATTCAGCAGTACTGTGTGCTAAGACCTATCCAAACATTGTCTTATCTAATCCATGTAACAATCGTATGTAGTAGGTTTTATCATCCTCATTTTTATTTTCACTTAAGTGCCTTTGTCCAAGAGGCAAAGTAGAATTGGAACGTAAACCTGGGTGGTCTCAACTTTGTTTTGAGTCCCAAAGTCCACGTTCGTAACTGTTAAACTCCCTGGTTCTACATACTCTCCTTACTGGCAAAGTTTAGGCATCTTTAATCCATCCAATTTCTGAAGAATTTACCCACAGTATGGGTGTTCACCCATGCTTTGAAGACTGAACGGGAATTTCCTTAACTCAACACATGGTTATTGAGTGCCAACCATGTCCTGGCATAAGCCTGGGTGCTGGGGATAGGAAAGTGAATAAGACAGTGAGCATCTCAGCCTGCTTAGAGCCACATGCGGGAAAGATACACAAAGAAAACATTACACTGTGATGTCATGCATGCTAATGGCACCTAAATGGTAAGTGGCATATGGTAGTTGCATATGTGGGATAACAGGGAGGTATTTGAAATGCAGTGGTAGCTGAGATATTGCCTAGGACATTTGAGGAAGGCAGCCTTCCTGGAGGAAGCAGCTGGAAAGAGAGCTCCTGAAGGATGAGTAGCTCACTTAGCAGATAATGTGGGAAGGACACCACAGGCAAAAGGAAGAGACCTGTTTCATAGAATAATGGGACCTGTTGACAACTTGGAATAAACAGCTCCAATTATTTCTATTATGAATGCTCCGTGTGGCTCATAGATTCAAAATCTATAGGCCATTCGCTGAGTGAAGAGATTAACCGGAAATTACAAATAATAGCCAAAATGGTAATTCTAAGACAGAAGCTAGGGTTTTCCAGGTGAATGACCCAAAGCGTGAGGAATACTTGAAGACCCTAACCTTTCTCAGTGCATTGAATCCCCTAGGCAAGCAGGGCACCTTAAATATCTATTGGCTACAACCAGTCCATAACTTATGTGGGTCTTTGCATGGCCACAAAATGAGGGTAAAGAAGAAAAGTGATCATTCCTAAAGGAGACTCTAATAGGGAGATGGAGGGACCCACAATCATTGCATGTAGGTGACGCCACTCTTTTTTTTTTTTTTAACTGAGCCCAGGGTTACAATGTTTCCAATAGCCAAACCAGTCAAGAGGAGGGACTTCATGAAATGACATCAATTGTCCTCTCTAGCGAAACAGAAAAATATCCAGGGCCTGGCCTGGCAATTCTAGGCAATGGGCTTCACTCTCTGCTTCAGGAGGTTGTTATCGAACATAAGAATTAAATGATATATGAGATACAATATATAGGCAAACTCGTTCCCATAGTGGTTAATAAACAGCAATTTTCATTTTCTCTAGGAAGCCTTAATATAATTAAAGCACTAATATACAGTTTATTTATAAATCACCTATGAAACTAATTTTATATATATGTCTATATATGTATATACGTCATATATATTCATTGTATATTGTCATTATATATACTATTATATATGTCTAAACCATTAACAACACTAATACGTAGTTTAGTCCTAATGTTATATCTTTCTATCTAATCTACTTATGGATTATAGACTGGATAGAGAAATATTAATCTAATATGTAGACAGAAGATAAACATGATGGGTATAGATAGATAGATGGATAGAGGGATAGATAGGTTAAATAGATAGATAGATGAGATCGCTATAACATTGAGACGAAAACAATTTTCAGATCATAATTGGAGATGCTGATTTTAAATCACATAATTATCACAAAATGAAAGTCTTCAGAGCACATCTAGTCCTAATAGTTCAGCATCTATAACCTTCCAAGTCATCTTTATTTCAGTGTTAACAAAAGCAAAAGGACAGAAATGAAATTCAGTGTAAGAGATCCCGGGCATTTAAAACAAAGATGTAAATATTACACTTTACCTGGGGCTCATCTGCATTTCCTATTTCCATCAACCCGTAAATACCGAAACTTCTACCCCCCACAATATGAATATTCACCAGTAAATGAATGGACAGATTAAATTGCTATGCAAAAGACATTGTCTTTCTGGTGCATTGAAATTCTTTCTGCCTCACTCTGGTGAACAAGGCTCCTCCCACAAAAGGTTTTATAAGATAGACAGAATTCCTCAACAAGCGTTTCCAACAACTGCTAAACCTTAGCTCTAATGTACACCGTGAAAAGGGAAAATCTTTCTAAGCCCATTTATGATTTATTAGCTTATTCATTTGACTGTAAATGCTTGAGAAAATCTGCTCTTTTCAACAAGCTTAAACATTTGGGAAAGGCCAGAACAAAAAAAAGGAAAATAAAGGAAGAAAAGAATTGAAAAGGTATATTAAATGCAAATGGAAGGAGCTTAGTGAGGCATCAAGACTGACATTTGAACTGCAACAACTCAGCAGGTAATTCGAGATTGATTAAATACTAAACTAGGCTTGATTGGTGTAGAGGCTCAATCATAATCATGATTCAGAGACAGGAACCTAGAGGAAGATTCCCCCCGTGAGAACCTGAAGTCTGAAGAAAGTGCAAACCAGTTGCACAGAAAATTCTTATTTGCTATTCATCATGACATCCTGCCACATTTAAAGCAGTGCTGGTAAAATGAAAACACCCTCCATCACCAAGAAACAAGAATCCAGATCAGAAGTTATGCTTTATGGATATCTCCTTGAAGGCACTACCTGTCTCTCTCAGTAGCAGAGGAAGAAGCTCCACTCGGGGCAGCACTGCAGAGACAGAGGGAGGACAGCGGCCGAATGAGAGGCAACAGAGGGGCTGGATGCAGGTTGAGATTTTCAAAAGGAGTGTAGAGCTATGCAGGATGAAAAAAATAAGTGCTAAGATGCATCTAAAAAGATGCTACTCAGTTTTTGCTCTTAAACATATGAAGAATTTTCCTACCATACTTGGAAAAGCTGAAAAACCAAAACAAAACAGAACAGGATGAGAGCAAGGATAACTGGTGAAGCAAAGACCATTACGATTCTGACACGCTTGGCAACAGGCTTTGCAAGAAGACTTTCAATGTACTTTATAAGATTTGCTAGGCAAACTAGTGTCAAAAAGGCCTTATTTTGGAAAAACAGAAATATATACACATGTGTATGTGGAATGTGGAATGTGAATAGATTAAGAGAATTCTCGTCTACACGCAGTCCAATATATGCGTTTTGCCAGAACTGCAAGATCAACATGACTTGCTTTTCTTATTTCAAAATTTTGCACATATGTCTATGCTTTGACAACTGGATGGGTGAAAAGAGCCAAGCAGGATCACAAAGATTCATGGAAAAGCCTCAGAGTGACCAGCACCTGAGCCCTAGCGAGATAACACATTGGTTGTGCCAGTCCTCCAGACTCTTTATGGTTTCGTACCCTCTTACCTCCTAACTGCCATCAGGCAGAAAGGAGCAGCTGGTTTTCTCCTCTTTGACTCTCGGTTGCTGCCACTTTTGTACTTCCCATCTCTTTCTGAAATCTTTCTCTCATTCCACCTCCCGCTTCCACCAAACCATTTCCTTCCCTTCCAGTCCCAAAGCTGCATTTTCTCCTTTTCCCCAGGATGCTTCCATCTGCTCTCCTCCCTCTCCAATCCTCTCGTTCTAGGAGCTCCACCTCAGTTCTTACAAACGCTCTTTATGCCATCTGTTAGTAGGATGTAAGCGGCAAACCATCATCTTGGGATAAAATAATACTCAAACTTCTAATCAAACATTCAAGGCCCGCCTCCACCCGGTGCCCAGCCAGATTCATGTATCAATACATTCCTACATTCCTTTACTCAAGTCAAGCTAATGAACCCTGTTTTTTCTGGCCCCCTACGCTTCTCTGCCTTTGCTTACACTGTTCTCCTAATCTCAAATACATTTCCTTCCACCTCCTCCAGTGTGCTTTTCTGGATACCTCTAGGTAGGAAAGTTACCTCCTTTTGGTCCATAATCCTTAATCTCTCCTCTTGAATGTGTGACTGTGTGTCTGTATTGGAGGTACAGAGTTCATGAGCACGGTTTTGTCAGTGCTAGATTACAAAATATTTAACAGCAGAATCCCCTGCAAGTTTTTGTTGCTCTCTCTCGCAGTTTGGACACATGTCATGTGATAAATTTTGGGAGATAGTACAGTGATAAAGGAAAGAGCAAGCCTAGAAACCTCCGTTTTAGAATTATAGCAAAACCACGTGCACTTTTTTAAAAATACTATCTGAAATGACAGAGAAGTAACAGAAAGGTGTGACTTAAGGGGCCAGAGGGAATGGAATACGTAAAATGAGTGAGATCATTCAATGAATTCTTGCAAGATGGAAATTGAATGAAGAAATACTCAAATCTTTATTAAAAGTGGAGACAACTGAAACATAGTACCCTGCAGCAAAGAATACCAAAGAAAAAATGAGACAGTTTCTACTACAGAACCCCCAAAAGGCTCAGAACTTGGGTGTGTGGCTGAAGAAGATGGGTGAAGCACGCAATTGGTAACTGGGGTTCTCTTAAGAGCATTTACAAGCCCAGGTGAGAGCATTTACATGCCCTGCCCACTCTCCTCCTCCATCACTGGAACTCCTAACTGCTTCCTTACTCATGCTAAGCAGGGTGTTAGTAAGTGGTTGTCTGGAGAAATGAAAAGGATCCAGGAAAAAAGAACTCTAGGAACTGTCACAGGGGTGATTCCAGTGAACTTGTCTGCTGGCTACCCAATCAATCAGTGGTGAGATCCACTAGGCAAAGATTCATCACACTGAGAGCTTGTATGTAGCTTTTAGCACCATATGTTTAAGGGGACCACCAGGAATCCCCAGAATTCGGCAAAGTTCTCAATATGGAACAGAGAAACTGACACAAATAAACAAGGAGAAAAAAACAAACGAATGAAAGAGACAATACAGAAAGCAGAAGAAAACTTCTATTTGAAAGCAAAATTCAATTTTTAAAACCATGTGTATATATTCTGCTTTGATTAAATATGTATAAATGTAAAAATAGGCTACATTCTTAAAAGAATAGATCTGGGTTTGAAACGTGATTTCCATGGTTAAAACCTTTGTGTGTTATAAAAAAGTAATTCAATCTCCTTGACCTCAGATTTTACATCTATAAAATTACCACGGTAATATACTAACTCCTGGGGTTGTTTTCAGAAGTAAAAGGAGGTGATGTCACACAGTGTGTATGTTCTGTGCTAAATAAATGACTTAGGAATTTTTTATGACCAGTACTTCTCATCATTTTTTGAAGTGGCAGATGCCTTGGAGAACTAGATGACGTTCCTCTCACTAGAAAAACACATACGCATATTGATATGGTTTAGCTCTGTGTCGCCACCCAAATCTCATCTCCAATTATAATCCCCAGGTGTCGAGGGAGGGACCTGGTGGGAGATGATTGGATCATGTGGGTGGTTTCCCTCATCCTGTTCTCATGATAGTGAGTGAGTTCTCAGGGGATATGATGGTTTTATAAGGGGCTCTTCTACCTTCCTCACTCACTCACTCACATTCTCTCCTGATGCCTTGTGAAGAAGGTGCCTGCTACTCCTTCCATCATGATTGTAAGATTCCTGCGGCCTCCCCCAGCCATGTGGAACTCTGTGTAATTTATAAACCTCCTTTGTTTATAAATTACCCAGTCTCAGGTAGTATCTTTATAGCAGTGTGAGAACAGACTAATACACATATGTATACAGGAGAGATGTTCACATAATTCCCAAGGCATATCAGATTCTCTGAAGCACAAGTGAAACTTGTCCAGCAAAATAACTGATCTACAAGAAGTCATTAAGGGCAGCATATTCATTTTTGTTTCTTTTAAATCAAGTGCAATGGTCAGCGAAAAAAGCAACTCAGTGAATGGGGTAAGAACTGTATCTAATTCTGCCTGTGCTAAATGGAGGTGATTCTGCACTAATAATAGCAGAAGAGTCACCTGACCTGAGGAGGTCCAAGGAGTGGCATTTCATTTGGTTCGTGAAAGGAAGATGGCTGATCCAATTAGCCTGTGCTGGCCTCAGGCCTGATGATGCTTTAAATTTTGTAAGGCTGGAGGGTTGAGAATAAGGGCTCCTGATGGTTCCAGCAGAGACAGAACCTATAAGACACTGTTTTCTTCTGCAAAAGGATGTGCAGATCTCATGGAAATGCAGAGCTGCCTTTTCTCAGAAAGAGCTGACGGTGTCCGTGGAATCTATTATGGAGCAATCAAGCATTCATTGCACCTCTAGGCAATGGGGTTGAACAAAAAGGTGCAGAACTCATAGACAGACTGACCTGGATTTAGATCTCTGCTCCATGACTTCTAACCTGCATGACCTTGGACAACTCAGCTCTCTGAGCTTTTGTTTTTTGTATTTTAAGTACAAAGGCCAAGACAAGACTGAACTTCTTTTAGGGGTATAGGACAAGCAGCGAGGAGGTGGAATGGCTGGAGTAGAGTGAGGAAGAGCAATGCAGAGATGAAGTAAAAGGAAGAGTGAGCCAGGTCACATAGATCTCACCCCAAAGTTTTAGGTTTTCTTTTGAGTAATATGAAAAGCCATCGGAGGGTTTTGAAGAGAAGAGAGAGACATGATCTGACCTACATTTTCAAAAGCTTACTCTGTCTATTGTGTGGAAGCAGAAGCAAGAAGTTCCCGTGGTGGTTGTTGCAACCATCCTGGGACCGATTGTCATGGCTTAGAAGAAGGCAGTGGTAGCGATGGTGCTGATGACAAGAGGGGTCAGATTCAGGATGTCCAAGGAGGATTCCTAAATGAAAGAACAACTGAGGCATCCAAGTAACTGAGGACAACTTCATAAAAAGAATGTGGCTTATGCTAAGAAGAATACCACAGTGCTAGTTGTTCCCTTTTTTCTCAGTAATTGGACACTTGGATTTTAATTGAGCACATGACTGTCCAGACATGTCTCCCTGGAAACTAAGTGTGACCATGTAATCAAGCGTTAGCCAGTGGGGTGTCAGCAGAAGTAGTGGGTACATCTAGTGGGAGTTGTGATTAAAGTGAAGAGGCACATCCCTTTCTCTCTTTTTTCCTGCGTGCTAATATGGGCATGACCAGGGCTGGAACTGCAATCCTGGGCTCTGGAGTGTAACCTATACATCGAGACTGGCAGCAATCAGGAAAGAAGCCTTTGTACCTGCTGATCCTGGTGCATCTATAAAAGCCCTGGACTGCCTGATTTCTTAATAAAACTTCCCAACAAAACTTTAATTTGTTTAAAACAGTTGTTTGGGGTATTTTGTTACTCACAGCTGAATATAATCCCAACTAAATCAAAATATAATAAAATAATTACTATTACTACATTCATTACATGTTTGCTCTGTTCTGGGTATTGTGGAAGGCACTTTACACATATCGTGTTCTTTAATCTTCAGTACCCCAAGAGGAAAATATTGGTATTAACATCATTTTACAGATAACAAAGCTGGTGCTGTGAGAGGCCAAATAACTTGTCCAAGATCTTGACTAGCTTATAATTAGCAGAGTTAGGGTAGCTAAAATTTGACAAATAGGACAAAAGGGAGAGGATATACTGATGAAACTATAGAGAAAGGAAAATACCTTTGATAGTGTTATATGGCAGCATTGCATTTGACCTCTTCTGTTGACATTAAAATACAAAAAAATTTGGTTTATATTCCTTAAATTGAATTCACTTTTTAAGTTTAATACTTTTTAGAGAAAACATTTATGAATTTGGTATATTCTAAGCACATTGACACTAACTCTACTTCGATAGTGTAACTTCAAATTTCATAATGAAACAAAATTGCACAGCCTAAATCTTGAAGTTGATTAGACGAGAGATCGGTAACTGGCTTAGAATTTTTGAGCTGCATGTTAACAATCTACCCATAAGGCTCTGAGAAAAACTACTGCCCAGATAAGGATCATCAAACTTAAGGGACCTCTGTAAGTACTAAGTACCACCAGTAACACTGATAAATGGGGAAACGGGACACAGGACGTAGGAACTACCTGGGGTTGAAATGAGGAACTTCTCACATTCCTAGAAAGCAAAACTGCAAGACCATTTGAACAATTTTGAAAAGTCCTATAACTTGAGGCACTCAGAATAACTTAATATTTACTGAGTGCCTAACATACAATCACACAAGTTCATATGAATATTCCTATTTTGCTCACAAGGAAACAAACAGTGATGAAGTCCTTGCCCCTTCCAATGCTCCACTGTTGAACAAAAATAAATATTTATTCACTAAAAATATACACTTTTATCTCAATCTTGGGGCATAATAGAGTCTAAAAGAAAAGAAATCAAATATGCTCACCCAATTGTAACTAGAAAAGCTAGGTCTGTATAATGTTCAGACCAGTAAGATAGTCTAGAAAATTTACTGAAATTCATGAAAGGTAACAGTCTAATTAGTCATAAAAGAGTTTAAGATGAGACCTTTTTTGTAACTTATCTTCAGTAGACATTTCTCAATGTTAGTGTCACTGAGAAGTATGTACACACGTGATATTATAGCACAAAAACAGAAGAAACAATTTTCTTTTGCCCAACTTTTATTCCCTCTTTCTTTGTATACTTATTGAGTGTCTGGGGTCTTTTCTTGCAATATCTCCTTTAATACTAACAACATGATCCAGTCCCACCAGCTTCACTTTCCACCAATCTTTTCCTTATTTTCTATTACTCAGTCTGTTCCAGCTCCACAGCCTTTGCTGCTCCCCCAAGCACACGTCCACCCCTGGATCTTTGTACTTGCTCTCTCCCACCCTGTAAGTCTCCTGCCCAAATGTCCATGGTTCACTCTCTTACTTCATTTGAGTCTCTGCTCAAATGTTGTCTTTCCAGAGAAATCCTTTCTGGCCGTTTTCTCTATAGTAGTAGCCCCTTAACTTAATATATTTCTCACCATGGCACTTACTTCTTCTTGACATTCTATTATATGTCGCTTGCTTATTTACTAATGTTCTGCCTCCTCCACAAAGGAGGGCTTGTTGTCTGTTTTGTTCACTGATGTCCAGGGCTTGACTCAATGCCTGATCCACCTTTAGGACTTACAAATAAATTGCTGTATAAGTGAATAAACTTTGCAAGGGGTCACAAGCTTAAGCATTTGGTCTGCAGTATGCTTTGGGAAAAATGAATGACCTGTCAAACTTTCACAATCAGGATTTCTAGATTCTTTTGAAAAATCAGATCTGACATCGACCACGCCATCACACCTGTGTGGCGTGATCGAGTGAGGGCAGAATAGGGGTTTTCTCCTTTACATAGGGCATATGTTCTGCAGTTTGGGACAGAATCCCATCAGTGATAGTCTTCACACCTATGAGCCTGTGATTCCTATAGGTGTAAGCTTTAGAAGGTAGAAATTAAGAAGGAAAGAAAGGGTGTGTCTTGTTCACTACTGTATTCCCAGCATCCATTTACATAGTAACTGGCACTTGGAATTATTGGTTGAACAATAGGTGAATATATTATCCCTACATTCCAGATGAGGAAACTGAAATTCATAGAGGAAATACCTTGTCCCAAATCACAAAGCTGTACGTGGTGCAGACTGCTTAATCCCAGTGGCTTGGTTCTTATGACACATAGACAATGAAGGAATTGCTAATTACAGACATGTCTTACATTCAAGAGTAGAGGCCTTAATTTCTTAAATCAAGGTAATATTTATGTGGCATAAAATGCGTGTCTCATGTTCACAATTTGAGTTTTGAAATACGTGTTTGCCCTTGTAACCACTAATCTTAGGGAAATGCGAACATTTCCTAGAAAATCTTCTCGGGCTCCTTGCCAGTCAATGCCATCCCCCACATCCCAAACACAGGGAGCCACTGTTCTGGCCAATTGCCACACATTAGATGGACTTGCCTGTTCGTGAAGTCATGTAAATGGAATCATCACTATTTATTCTTTGTTTGAGTGCCCATTTTGTAACAACATTTTTGAAAGTCTTCCATGCTGTTGCATGCAACAGTCATTCATTCGTTTTTATTGCTGAGTGGTGTGGAATTATATGTACAGACACAAATCGTTCATCCATTTTCCTGCCATGGTTTCTGACTATTTTTTCAAAGCTGTTATAAGTATTCTTGTATAAGTCTTCCTGTAGATATAAGTTTTAATTTCTCTTAGGTAAATATCTAAAAATAGAATTGCTAGGTCATAGGGATAGGTGTAAGTTTCACTTCACAAGGAACAGCCAAAGAATTTTAAAAGTGGCTTTACTATTTTTTATTCTCATCACCAATCAAAGAGAGGCCTAATTGCTCTATATCCTCAGCAATATTTGCTGTTGTCAGTCTGTACAATTTTAGTCATTTGATACGTGTGATGTTTTGTTTTGAGGTGACTCAAAAGATACATTCATTTTTCAGAGGTAGGAACTCTCCTTCCAGCTCTATCAGATAGAGCTCAACTTCACATTTATATTATCTGTGCTCTAGTGATGTTCTGGTAAGTGTTTAACAATGGAACATCCAGGAGTGGTGGGGTAAAAGTCCTGACCTGCAGTATTTGCTAATTTCTGTGGCATAAATACTCCCAGTAAGGATGATTTTAAGCTAGCAACAAAATAGAAATGCACAAACTGGGCGCATGCGAGCTGGCTTTAACACACCACTGTCTGTCCATTACTTCACTGTGAGATTTAATCAATAGAAAAGAACATTCATTTTCCAAAGATAAAGACTGTATGTATAAGTGCACCCATGATGTGAACCAAAGCTTGATCATTCACAAAGAGAGAGGGGGCTTTCCATTCCACTATGGCCTCATCCTCAACATTTGAGGAATCTCAAATTGTTGAGCTGTGGGACTCAAATCTAGAACTTCATTTGCACTGATTAAAAATTTGGCTGGGAGGATGAACTTGGATTATGGGAGAACAAACAGGGTTCTGAGGATGGCTGGGTGTGAAATCATATGAACATCTCAGTTACTCCCAGGTCCTCAGGAAGTCCATAGGTTTCCATTTACCAACTGGGCAAATTTACCTCCTCTACCTACATGGCAAAGCTTTCCAAATTTGGAATTTATCTTGCCTAAACTGTTGCTATTTGCTTTTGATCTCTAATGCACACTGGCAGTTCTCACGGCTCAGACAGAGGCCAATGTCTTCGCTACTATCAGAGCCTTTCCTCCTTCCAGCATTGCTCTCCATTTGTAAAATACCCTCCCTTTTACCTCTGCTATTTTTCCCCTTCCAAATCATTCATGCCTACCATTTGTCGATTTCATCTAGTTACCAATGCTGTGCTCAGAGTTTTACACACACGGAATTATTGAATCCTTAAAACAGTATTTCTGCTTTAAAGATGAGGTCACTGAGGCTCATAAAATTTAAATAATCACACGCTAAAAGTGGCATTGCCAGATTTTGAACTTTAGCACTTTTTATAACCAAAGCCCAGATACTTTTCACTTCGTAGGAAGATCTAATTAAAATCTCTAGAATTTAATTCTGTAGATTTTAAACAGTCATTCGTATTACACACACTGAGCTGCTACATAACCATTATCTACCTGACACAATTCTATATTTCATATTCTGTTTCCCAAATGGTTGCTAGTCCAGGTTTGTGTAGACCCTGAATGCAAAATAGAGAGAAAAACAGTTCATGAAATTACTCAGTTCAGTGTTTATATGAGCACCTAAGATATTTAGACATTTTGATCTTAAGCCATGAGTTTTCTCACAACACAAAATTTTTCTTACCTGGACATATTCTGACATGACTGTTTACTCCCTGTATGGCCTTAGGCAACTTAACTAACTTCAGAATATGTGGAATAATAACATCTACCTTGGAGAACTACCATATATATTTAATGAAATAGCGAATGTGAAGCATCAACTTCCATACTAGACACATATCAGGGACTAAATAAATAAAATAATAAATGACTATTTAGGTCAGGGTCAGTGAGTGGTTCATTATTACAGTAACGATCACCAAAGAATCATGCCTCTTATATTCATGCCTTGGCATAGTCTCTTCCCATGTTGACTCTAAACCTGGCTACATAACTTCCTCTATTGAATGTTAGAGTCTGTTGAATGTTAGAAAACAGGTTGAAAGTAGAGACTTAAAAGTCACTTGCACACTAGGATTGCTTTCTGGCTCTGCATGAAAAAGCCTGGGCTAATCTATGAGAGACACACGACCCAACCAACACCGAACACTCACTGCTAGACGTGTGTGTAAGGCCCCCTTCAACTGCCCAGCCCGCGTTGCCAGATAACTGCAGTCGTGTGAGTGATCCCAGGTTAGACTGACAGAAGGACTACGCACCTCAGTGCATTCAAATTTACTATTGCACCGTATTACAAACAAATAAAATGGTTGTTGTATGAAGCAGTAAACTTTGGTATGATACGTTAGGCAGGAGAGTATCATTTACATTTGAACTTTTCAGCATGTTGGCTCACACATGGAAGGCACTTGGTGCACATTCACTGAATTCTGTAAAAAGTATAAAACTTGTACATGAGATGGTGATATCGCTGAAGGCAGGGACTAGGCTTTATATTTTCATGGCATCTCACACAGTTTGAATACAGAGAAAGTGCAAAATAAGGCTTTTGGCAGTCATGAAAGCTTGACTTGATTTGCATTGAAAGAAAAAGCCCTGTTTGTATGAGCAGCAAAGATATTTAGGCATCTTCTTGAGCCATGAGTTTTTTCACAACATGGAATTTTTCTGACATGGAAATATACGAGTTAAACTTTTCATTGAAAGGCACATTCCATCTCCTACGCTATGAGAGGTTGACCTTCTCCCTAATTAGGAGAAATTAAAAATGGAGATCAGCAAGCAACAGATGCAGAGACTCAAACTAATCTGCCTTTCATTCTTCCAGGCTTGCTGCTTCAAATCCCTGGGCATGTGACCATGAGGGCACCTTTCACCATAGTTGTATTGACATTTCTGTGGCTCCACATCTGGAAAGGCGACTTTTAAACTTTAGTTCACAGCTCACTTGTGGCTCCCTCTTGGCCTTTAAAGACACAACTACATGTCTGTGAAACCTACAGCTAAGAGTTTTGGGCCAAGGTATAGGAAGTACTATTGGGATGTTAGCGTGTTTCTTCTTGTCATGTACTTAAAGAAGGACACCCAGAGTGCACTGTCACTCTCTGGAGAACACACTGGAAGAAGTACCTTGCTTTGGAGCTCCCAACACACACTGAGGTCACAAACTTGGCTAAGCCATTTCTCTGCCTGGCAAAGTAGGCAACTTACAGTGTTAGGAAAAGGACATTAATCTGTTTTCCATTAATGCTAATAAATGATTCAGCCTTCCATGCACTGAACAAAGAATAAAAAGCAAAAAGCATGGTTCCGTGCAGTTTGGAAGAATTTACTCTAAAATGCACAATAGGCATGGTCATATCAGTGACTTAACTTCAAGAGACTTCATTTTCCTTTGTTTTTTAAGCTTCCTACTCTAGGATTAATGAGAAATTAAAGTTTTGCTCTGTGTTAGTGAGAAAGTCTCACAAAAGAGCAGACCAGCTTCCCCAGACATATTCTACAGGAGCAGGACTGCAAAAGTGCTGCACCAGCAAAGAAAGACAAAGAAAGGAGAGCGGAATGAAACTTTTTTTAGTTCTTTGTATTCTAAACACTTAATATACATGCTTATATTTCAGCAAAACCATGAGCAAGCATATTAGTTCATTTAGTGCTGCTATAAAAAAATACCTAAGACTGAGTTATTTATAAAGAAAAAAGTTTATTTGGCTCATAATTCTTCTGGCTGGAAGATTGGGCATCTGGTGAAAACCTCGGGCTGCTTCCATTCATGGCAGAAGGTCAAGGGGATCTGACATGTGCTGAGATCACTTAGTGAGAGAGGAAGCAAGAGCAAGGAGTAGGACATGCCCGGCTCTTCTCAACAACCAGCTCTTGTGGGAACTAATAGAGTGACAACTCACTAGCACCCCAGCCCTCAGGGGAGAGCATTAGTCTGTTCCTGAGAGTTCTATCTCCATGGCTCAAATATCTTCCATTAGACTTCACCTCCAACACTGGGAAACGAATTTCAGCTTGAGATTTGGAGGACATAAACCCAAACTATAACACCCAGTTTGATGGGGATGATCCTTATTCTACACGAGAAAACCGAGACTCAGAAAGTTAAGTAATTTTCCCAAGTTAAGAAATCTGTCAAGTAATCTGTCAAGAGTTAAGGAATTTGCCCCAGCTCAGTAGGGATGGGCAGATAATTAATGGTAGAACAGTGATCTGAAGCTACCCCAGCCTGAGTTCCATGTAAGATGTCTTAAACTAAAAAAGATACTATTATTTAGAGATACCAATGTGTCAGGCAATGTGCCATGACCTTCACATCCATTTTCTTACATAAGCTCTTAGGAAATTATAGCCTTTGATTTGTAGATGAGGAAACTGCTCTGAGTCTGAATCCGAGTCTTCATAAACAGGTCTATGAATAATACAAACACACACACACACACACACACGCACGCACGCACACAGGCACGTGCGCATCTGCGCACTTTTGGGGCCTATCTAAAGTGGTCAACATTTTCATGAACTGCACTAAATCTTTTTGGCTGAAAGGAACCTGAAGGTCTTCTAAATCTTTAGCACACTAGTAGTAAATACACACCATGACTAAAGCTCTCCTCAGTTTATAAAGCACTTAGTGTATCATCTGTTTTAACTTTCCCAACAATCCTCTCAGAAAGGAAATATGATCACTTCACAGACAGAGCTAAGGACCTAAGAAATTGAGTAATTTGCTCAACTATCATCTCTGATTGATTTATCAGACAAAAATGGCAAAGTCAGGCACTGAGCCCAGCAGTCAGCACCAGTGATAAACTTGACACTCATGTCTAGAGTTCAGATGGAAATGACTTTAAGTGACAAATAGTAACATAAATGTATGCATGTGCTACTATCACAACTATGTAATATATATATATATATATATATATATGTTACAGTCTTTTATCAATGAACCTAATCACAGATACACACCAATAATTTCCATGTCTTCTTTTCCAGCCACTGACCATTTATTCAAGAAGCCATGACAGAGGAAAACCCACAGAAGGTCAACAATGGGAAGAGGAAAAGGTGAAAGAGGGAAGGCTGTATCTGCCACGTGGCTTTAGCAGCATATCTAGAGCACAGAGCTTGTTTGGGATCATTTGACGGACAGCTCAGTGGTTAGCTATGGACTCTGGCGTCCAAAAGACTTGGGTTTAAATCATGGCTCAGTCCCTTGTCAACAAGTTGTGACCTTGGATGACTTATTTAGAATCTCTCAGTCCCAAACAAAGATGCTTAACTCACAAAGACTACCAAATGTATTATAGCACTTGATGCAGTATGCATAACACACACAAGGTGTTCAGAAAACAACAGATCTCAATATGATATATTGCTCAGTCTTTTGTCCAAGAGTGGGCAGAGAGATCGCTTTCACTGCCTGCAATAACAGGGGTGATGCCCCATTCCTGGTTCATGGCTTCCTATAGGTCCAACCTAGAGGAGACCCTACAAGGAAAGAATTGCCACCAGTAACATATCCTTGATTAAGAACATCAAAGAGGATTTGCTTGGTTGCAGCAGTGGTTCCTCCGCCTCTGCATGCACATTCAAACCCAAGTTTCATGAGATAGACCACATCTCACGCAAACTCATAACCTGTGAAATTGTGTTTTGATTGGGTACACCACATATGCCCGGCCTTATCTACCCAAGTCCCTAAGGAAAATTATAGAATACCATTTATTTTCTTAGCCACTGTAGAAAAAGATTCAGTTATTACATTTTTTAAAATTCAGGGCAGGCATAACCATAGCTAGCCTTGACATTTCTGAACAGACCTGAATTTCCAGGGAAAGCATAGCTAACACAACCAGTATACTAAGGTCCGTTTTAGCGCACAGAAAATGTGAGTGGATTCACAATACCCCAGAACAATCAATATTTTCCCTTGCATATGTGAAACAGATGAACCAAATATTTAAATTAGATGATGACATGTTTTATTCAAAATTTCCCACCTGGTAAAACCACTTTTGAATGGCATTATACATCATATGTGCACCTAGTAAACAGGTGTTTGATAATCCCTTAGAAGGCGTCACATGTGAATAAGATTCTAATTCTCACAGTTACCTTCAAATGAGAACATTACTTTTCATCTCAAAAGCGACCAACACACAGAAAGATAGCAAACACCTTGTACATTTTTTTTTTAACCTCGATTTATCAAGGGCTTTTCTCCCCTTTTCTCCTTCTTTGAGGTAGGGTGGAATATGTGCAAAATGTTTCGTGAACACTAAAGCCCTAGACAAATATCAGTTGTTGTGCTGGCAAATAAATTTTACATTTACATTAGACTCAAACAACTACAAAAACTTTAGAGTTGGGAGGAAACCAGGAGGTCATAGAGTCCAACCTACCATTTTCAAGTAGGCCCCTACAAATGAAAAACAGATGCCATTTTAAACAGACCAGTTTCAAATGAAATGTCAAATGCATATGATGCAACCTAACACACCATAAACTCTTAGAACACAAAGCTCCTCCCCCAGTTTCTTCAAGAGGCCATCAAGACCCTCATGGAATTTATATATTCATCCTAGAAGTCTATAAAGGTGTATTGCTGGGTACCTCTTGGGGAACTCATCTATTTTCATGGCTTTGGTGAGCACATTTTAAAGTTATAATCCTTCCTCATGCTTTTAAGAGTCACCTTTGTAATTCTACACCACACATTATTTTTTACTGAGTCAACAGATATAAAGCATAATAAAGCAACCTAAGCCCGGACTTCCAATTGCTGGTTGGGAATATAAACCTTTGGCTGCTAAATACCTCCAAAGTGCAAATTATGGTGGTTTCCTGACCTTGAACGGGTTTGTTCAGTGAAAGGAAAAAGTTAAGAAAAATCACACAACGGTGGGACTGAGAATATCAGAGAGAGAAAGGGAGAAACAGCAAAGAGAAGTCAAACTAGCAGAAGAAACTAATTTATAAAATAAACCTTATTCAGTATACTTTTCTGTCAATTAAGAAAAAAATCCATGTTCTAAACAGTTATTGAAAATGTATAAACCAGTTAATTTACTGTATATACTTCAACAAAAATGTGCTTTAAATTATTTAATTATATACATTTATTTAGGCACTCAAAAATACTCTGAATACACCCCATGACTGATCTTTGAATGGAAATTTAAAATTTACAAAACACTTTCACAAGCATCATCACATGTGATTTGTTCCATAGCAGCCTTTGGGCAGTGGATATCGTTACGATCTCTATCTTAACAACAAGGCATAAGAGCTTGAGCTCTGGACACCAGTGTTTGGATCCACATTTTAAAAGCCAGAACAATTTATCTTTCTAAAGGAGTAATTTGCATAGTCAAGAGGTCAGATTATAAAATTGGTATTTCCGGATTTGATCCAAGCTCTACAATCCTCAATGCCCCATTTTCCTAACTTGTGATATAGGGCTATTGTGAGGATTACATGAGTAAATGTATATGAAGCTCATAAAGCCTAACACAAAGGGAGTTTACTGAAAGGTGACACTATTATTATTTTACTTAAACAAAAAAAAATATTGCAAAGAGCAATACTGCCAAGAAAAAAAAAGAAAGTCTTATCACACAGCCTTTCTTTTTTTGTACTTTTTCCTTTCCTTATTGTCAGCATAATTGCAATCATTCAGTATATACAAATCTGTACTCCAAGGTGTTTACTTAATACAGCATGAACACTTTTCTTGTTCAATATCTATGTCCAGTAAATTTATCATACGTAATCATTTCCTTGGTTTTTACACAGCAAGATTATTTTCAATTTTAGCGTTAAAAATAACATTATAATACATGTCTTTGGAAAGTTAGCATTTTCCACATACTGGATTATTTCCAAAGAAGGCATTTCCTCTGTGTATGCTTCTTAAGGGGAGGAAGCATGTCGTTTTCTTCACTGTTCAGTCTCCAAAGACTAGCACCCGGTCTGACAAAAAACAGTTGTAAATGAGTGAATAAGTGAATGAAAGAATGAATGAACCACTTCAACAGATTCTTAAATGTTAAATAGTGAATGTAAGTGTATACATAGTTCATCACCAACTGCTAAAATTGAGATATTTTAATCCTATACGTTATTAAGGGCATTATCAAACAGCATAAAAACAGGGTGCCATTTTGTAAAATATGCTATTTTATAAATTTGTCTTTCTTTAAAAACCAAGGAGATTGCTTTCTCTATTAGGATCAGTCAGACAGGCATGGTGGCTGACACTGGTAATCCCAATACTTTGGGAGGCCAACATTGGAGGATGGGTTGAGCCCAGCAGTTTGAGAACAGCCTGGGTAACACAGCCAGACCCCATCTCTACAAAAAATAAAAAATTAGCTGGGCATGGTGGCACACACCTATATTCTCAGCTACTTGGGAGTCTAAGGTGGGAAGATGGCATAAGCCCAGACGTCAAGGCCAGAGGCCCCGTCACTGCACTCCAGCCTGGGAGACAGAGACACACCCTGTCTAAAAAAAAAAGGAGCAATCAATGATGAGTCACCAAGCAGCAGCTGTAGAAGTAAAAACTAAATACCTCACTTCTCCTCCCACTTCCCTGGGTGCCTCATTTCAAATTCCTGGGCCAACGACCTCCCTTTACTAAAGCTGTATTTACATTTCTGCAGTTTCACATCTGGAAAAGGAACTTCTAAACTTTATTTCACAAGAGCATGTGGGGCTCTCTCATGTCCGTTTTTATGGTAAAGATGTTAAGGATTTGACTGTTAAGACTTTTTTTTTCTAATTCTGCTTTTTGATGGGGTAACTGGGATACATCCTTAAATCACAAAGCTTTTTTAACGTTAAGAAATCAAATTGATTGACTCGGCATTTAAAAGAACATTCCCCATGTCTTCTCTCATTTTGTTTTGTTTGTTTATTTTGTTTTGTTTTTTTGTCCATGACTTTTAAGACACTGGTTCAAAGTGCTACTTCCCTGCTCTTATTGTTGATTTTCCTCACAACATTAGCACATTTTGCAGAACCCTGAAAACATTGCTTTTCCCTGACCTATACTCCCTAATGTTTTCTTCCACCTGCACTCATTTGATTTCAGGCTTGATACTGTATTAAATGTTCAGAGCAAATGGATTGTGGTCTGTGGTTAAAAGGTACAAGAGGGAAAACTACATCATGTCACGTCTCTGCTAATGGTAGGTCAAGAGTAAACATCCATAAGCAGATGCAGCGGAATCTACCGCCCACTGGGGGAAAGTTCACTCTGGCTCTTTAAGAGTCAACAGCTTAGACTCATCAAGTGAATGTTTCAGCCCAGCCCCAGATTAGAGATGTGGGGTCTCAATTTCGCCATACTAAAGCTAACAGGTGGAGGTTACACAAGGTCAGTGGTCTTTGTTCTGTGGTCCCTGAAGATCTAGAGGGCTTTTCAGGGGAGAAGTAGAATGCAAGAGTGTAAGCAGATCCCCCACTCCCAAATTTATACATTAAGCTTCCTTATTAAAAGAGCAGCTTTGGTAGCTACAACCACAACTTCAATGCCTGTCACCAAGATCCCTGCTCAGCTCTTTCTGTGACCATTCCATAGCCACTCCTGTTTCCTTTGAGCATTGGTGGGTGTTTTAGTTCTCTCAGTAACAGCTTTTTCTATCAAAGAAACCCAGATGGCAATGGGCAAAGCTCACTTTTCTCTCCCGCCTTCCTACGGCAGGTACAAACACCTGACACATGTTAAGTATTCAACACATGTTAGTTATGGTTGCTAATATTAGTTATAATATGGGCTACTACAAAATACATGACTACCTATTATCCCAACATCTACTATTTCTTGTTGCAAAATTCTATGACAGCAACAGTGACAGGAACAACACTGGCAGCAATACTAATTGCATAGGACTTATATCTATCATGAGTAGGTCATCTACTAGCTGGTTTATGTGTACTATCTCATTCAACCCTTAATTTGCAAGTATTACTAGTCCTAATTTATGAGGATATTAATTAGGAAACAGTGCAAGAGAAGTCAAATCGTTTGCCCAAAAAGAAATGAGCTAATAAGGTCGTGTGCGGTGGCTCACATCTGTAATCCCAGCACTTTAGGAAGCTGAGGTGGGCAGATCACTTGATGTTAGAAGTTCAAGACAAGCCTGGCCAACATGGCGAAACCCTGTCTCTAATAAAAACACAAAAATTAGCTGGGCATGGTGGCTCGCGCCTGTAGTCCCAGCTACTTGGGGAGGCTGAGACAGGAGAATTGCTTGAACCCAGGAGGCGGAGGTTGCAGTGAGCCGAGATTGCACCACTGTGCTCCAGCCTGGGCCACACAGCGAGATTCCACCTCAAAAAAAAAAAAAAAAAAAAAAAAAAAAAAAAAAAAAAAAAAAAAAACGAGAAAAGAAAAGAGTTAATAAGTAGCAAGGCTGGATTATAAGGTCAGGTTCCTCTGATCTTAAGTCTCTATGCATCACACTCTCCAAGACCTCGGCCCATTCTTGACATGTTTTTACATTGTCTAATACACGTGCTTTGCCAAGTAGTTGTTATTTAACAGATAAGAAGCATCACCTGTAACATGTAAACCCATCAAGATGGCTCACTAAGCGTTAATAATTTCAAATAACAAACAGCCCAGTGAATGCAGGTTTTATAAATAGAAAGCAAAGTATATTCTATCTTGTCTACCCCTAGTGCTGTTGATAAGCAAAAGATCAAACTCTCTAGCAGAACAAGTTGCATTTTAACTTATTGAAAGTGGGTCTAAAAATTCTATCTATATATTTTTTATGGCCTAAATGCATGGAAATCAGACTTTTGAAGGATGTTTTGTTACCTTCTGTAGTAGTTTGAGAGAGTATTTCTAGAGCTATAAAAACACTGAATATGTAAATTTGGGAAACATTTATATGTTAAAAATACTGAAAAGCAACCATGTGTAAGCATTGCTAAAAGCAGGTAGGGGAGACGCCACATTTGCAGTTTGTAGACTCCCCAGAGCTCTCCATTAATTCTGTCATGCCATTTACATGAAAATGGGGCTCTCCTTTGTATTAAGATGCTAAAGCCAAATCACATGGACAATGCAAATGAGGAGGCAAAGAGGGCTTTGTCACAAAAATATATAATTTATTCCAACAATTTCTGTGGATTTTTGATATCAAAGTCTCTTTATGACGCTGACAGTCATCAAGCGGATGTTTGTCAAAGTACATTTCCCAGATGTCTAAATAAAACAGTTTTGCCTTGATGAGTTTATACTCAGAGCTGGAGAAGATGGCACTCCACTTGAATTTCTCTACTTTTTCAGTACGTGTTATTTCATCCTCTTTTCAATTTGACTCTCACCCTAAAATTTGAATAGTTAAGGTTCTAGTTAGTTGGACCCCAATTAATTAAAACCCTCCCATAATTGTTTTTATGGCAAGATAAAAACAGTTCTATATGTTCTAATAACATGTAGAAAAAATATTTATCCTCACTAGTAAGCCACAAAATACAAATGAGGCTATCAACACCAAATAATTTTTGACTATCAAATTAGCATAATTTTTTTTTTCATGATACCATTTAACAGAGACCAGAATGTGGTCAGAGGGTCACTTGTATCCATACTAATGGAAGGGTCAATTACACAATATTGTTGGAAACTCAGTGTTGACATTTTGTAGGAAGATTTTAGGAAATGTCCAAACTTATTTTGTGACACCCCCTTCTTAAGGATGTTACCCAAATTATGAAAAAATTCTTACATCAAAGATGTTTACCACAGTGGTAGAAAATAACAATCATTAAAAACACCTAAACTTCTTGCAATAATTTATCATCTTATTAAGTGAAAGAAATATTTGATAAACATTGGTAAAGGCTCTTTAACAAATTTTTTAAAGTAATATTTTTAAATGTCTGTTATAACACAAATGAAAAAGCAAAATATAAATGTAAAATACATGGAATTTTGTGAAAAAAAAATAAAGGAAAATAAGAACTGAGAAAAAAAAAAAGCCAAATACTTAACTGTCAGGGTCTTTGACGAATGCTGGAAGGTATTTATTTTTGAATTCTAGCTATTTGTCTCTGTTTTTCTTACACTCTACAATAAGTATATATTATATTGAAAGAAGAGACAAAGTGAATTTTAAAAGGCAAAAATGAACTATGTAAAGGGTCTGGGCAACAAGTCATTGCTAAAGGCTTAGTGTTCATTCTAACTAAGGCTATGTAACAACGTTCTGCACACAGATTTAAAGCTCAGTTTGATGACGTCCACGTATATACACTATAATCTAATTAATGGCATTTTTACCCAAACTATTTTAAAATTTTAATGTTTTAAAACAATGTCAAAAATCTTGAGTATTCACATATTTGGCACGTGTTTCTAAGAAGACAGCAGATGTATTCCGTGTGTTTCCAGAGAAACACGAATGTACACATGGATGGAAGTTGCAGGAAGGCAGAGTCCAGCTTAGCATGTGGAAGAATTTTTGGCCTTCAGAGACATCCAACAATGGGGTGGGCAGCCTAAGGATGTATTAACCCTCCTCAACTTGAACAGGATTTTAGCAGAAGCTGCAGCGTCATACGCTAAAACAGAAGAAATATCTTTCTCCCTACACTTTCTCTTAACTCCATCTGGGTAACCCCCATTTCAGTAAATGATAGCAATATCCACATCATTGCTGAAGACAAATATTTCAGTCTTCTGTTTCCTTTGCCAGCCACATCTGATACATCAACAAACGACATCTCAAATCCATCCACTTTTCCCCATCCCCCGCAGCTACCATCCTGGTCCAAGTCAGAATCGTGTCTCCTGTCGACCACTGAAAGAGCCTCAATTGTCCACACCCTTTCCTGTAATTCACTCTCTGCATGGCCGCCTAAAAGCTACATCTACTGATATATCTGATTAAAGCATAAATCAAATCATACCACTCCCTTACTTGTAGTTCTTCAAAGATTTCTCAAAGCACTAAAATGAAATCCCAAATTGAAAATTGAAATCCCTTTCCCTGATCTACAAAGACCAAACAAGTCTGGCCCCCACTGTGTCTTCAGTTTAATCCCAGGCCATTTGCTTCATCCGTATTCATTTCTTCTCTTTCTCTTTCTTTTGCTGTACTTGCCATTGGCTTCTGCCTGTTAGTTCTCTCCCAAGATGCTCACAGGGCCCGCTTCTTCTCAAATATGTCTTTGTTTAAATATCACTTCCCCCAGGAGGACTTCTGTGACCACCCCAACTAAAGTAGCCCCAAACATGCTGTCTTTCTTCCCCCTCTATCACTTCTTTCTATCATATTTCTTTTTCTTTTAAAAATTGATTTCTTCTAATGCAAGCTCCAGGAGAGAAGGACCTTGTTCATCTTGTCCCCTCTTTCATTCAAAATGCCTGGCATCAAGCAGTTGTTTAATTAACACGGATGGAACAAATGTCAGGTACACGTCCATGCAGGAAGAACACAAAGGCAATGTCTAAAGGGCCTGGTGACTGACTTACTGAGAAACCCTCTGAGAGAGTTGTGCTGCTTCCTTCAAATGCCTCTGATCCAACTGATATATTAACTCTTTGGGAGCCATTTAATACAGTGACACTTCATGGTGTGACTATTTCCCGCTTGTCAAAAAATAACACATTCTTTGAAGTGTAGCTATTGAAAAAATAGCTATCAAGAACACGTGGACATTTCCTCTCCTATCACTCTCTAACCATTCCCTGGACGGAGAGTTCTGCCCCCTTCTGGAGGGTCAGCATCTTGAAGGCAGACACCAACTCTTAGCCTTACACCTTGTCCCTCTTGAATTTCCTCCCTTCTAGTGCACATACTAGTCATGTGGTGTGGGCTTTTGCATACTGGTGAGTGATTTAAAAACAAAACTGTGAAAACCAGGCATACTTTTAACAATCCCTAGGAAGGTGAAGCTCTTTCATCTTCAAAACTCCAATATATATTAATAAACTTTGCATCTCTGCATTCAGGTATGTCAAAGAGGTGATATGCTGTTTAGGTCTTTGTGGGGGTGAATGCTGGCTTTGGGAGAATATGAAGGTAGCACTAGAAAGAGTGCCTCTGGAGCTCTTGTGCAGGGAGAAAGTGGGAGGCATTTTCTGTGAGTCTGTGATGGGAGCTGCCAAATAGCTGCTGGTTTCCCTTCACACAGACACATCTAGCCAGAGGAAGCTTGGGGTAATGGAATGATCACAGGCTTTGGCTATGGCCTGGCCAAATCCCAGCCCCACCACCTACTAGCTGAACTTCCTTGAACAAGCCATTGAGCTTAGCTGAGGCTCAATTTCCCTTGCACACCACTCTCTTATTTGTAGTTCTTCAAAGTCCCTTTTCCCTGATCCACAAAGAAAATTTGCAAAAAAATTTTCATGCAAAAAAATTTGATGGTGATACCTACATTATAGAAATATTCAGAAGATTAAGTAAATTTATGTATGGAAAAGCTCCTAAAAGTCTTGGCACCCAGTTGATAGATATTTAATTTACATAAGCTTATTTCCTCCCTTTCCTGAACACAGAGGAGAACATAGGATGTCAGGTTTCCCACGTTATCAAAATTTGAACAGTCTGAGAATTAAAAAGTAAACCACACCATCATCCAAAGTCATCATTTCCCTCATATCATTACCCCAAGAACTAACCCCTACAATGATAATCCCTTTTAATAACATCTTCTTGATCTCAACATGGCTAAGGAGAGAGAGGGCACACCAAATTCTGGATTTGGTAGTAGGTGGATAGTGGGGTCATTCACTGAACCATGAGACATAGGAAAATAACAAGATGGTGAGTTTAGTTTGGAACTTGGTGAATCTACAGTATGTGTTCAACATCCAAATGATCCACATGGGCATTTCCAGGTAGTGTTTGGATGTACAGGTCTGAAACTCTGAAGTAAGTTCAAGATGGAGATAGATACTTAGGAGAAATGAGGTAGGTGATAGTTAAAACCCTGAGAGTGTGTGTGTGTGTGTGTGTGTGTGTGTGTGTGTGTGTGTGTGTACTGGGGAGCAGGAAATGACACCCAGGGAGAATGTGTTAAGTGAGGCAAAAACTAGTTTGGAAGGGCTATCCTAGAAAATACCCACAATTATGAGGGTCAGTAGAAGCAGCGGGGTGTTAGTGAATAGTAAACGGCCTTCTGTTGGAGTAAGGAGAAGCTGATCTTAAACCTTTGCCAATTCCTGTGGTGTAAATACTCCACCATAGCCAACTTCAAGCTACCAACAGGGATATCAACAGGCATATAAAAGTTGTGAAAAATTAACATATGCTCTCAAAGTAGGTATGAGTCAGGAGGGTGGCAGGAAGGAGAGAATGCAGAGGATTAGGCAAAACCAAACAAATAGTATGGGGGAGTAAAGAAAAAAAGGGAACAAGGACAATAGTGTTATGAAAACCAAGGGACTTGAGTTTCTCAATAGGGACTGTTGCAATCACAATAGAAAGTTCCAGTAGGTGAGCAGGTAAACACAAATAATGTCATTAGGATTTGCCAATGTGTAGGAGAGTGAGCCCTCAGAGGCAGATTCAGCGAAAGGGTAAGAAGCAAACCAAACTGTCTTAAGACCAAACAAGTGAGAAGGAAGTGAAGACATACAGAGACAGTCTTTTCCAAACAATGGGTTAGGAAGGCAGGAGAGAAATCAAGCAATGTCTCTAGTGGGAGGCAGGATCTGAGTAAGGTAGGGCTTGAGCACAATCTGAAAAACATGAGCCACTAGGTGAACAAGAGCGTAGCAGCCAAAACGTGGTGGAGAGCAATGGCCGCCCAGTGTTCTTCTGCCCACTCTGTTAGTATTACTTTTACCATAAAAGAAACGGTAGTGACCCAGCTTGATTTCTGAGATCACAGGCAGTTGGGAGTAATGCTGATCCTCTCATGTTCTAGCGTTGTGATCTCAGACAAGACTCATTTCCTCAGCTATAAAATGGAGATAATAGTAACCCCACCTTGATGGGTTTTTATTAAGATGCAATTATCTAAAACATGCAAAGCACCCATCAGAGTACCTGGCATATAGTAGATCCTCGATACATTTTAGTCTCCATCTCTTAACCAAAACATTAAAACTAAAATTACAAAGGTATCCTGTGCTCTACCCATGACTAGGGAGGAAGGAAATGTTTCTTCTGCTGTGTAAATCACGCAGCTTCAGACACATGAAAAGACAAACAGGATGGATCTTTCTTTCCCCTTCATACACATCTGCAGTGCAATGAAGTGGTGCACTTCCATGCACATGGGCTGAACTAGGAGCTGCCACATGAAGGAAAATCCATTTATAAAGTACTTAGAGGATCATCTGGACAAAAGATGTTATATGAAAATTTGTGATCATTACCAATTACATATCTATTGGTATGAATCATCAGAAGATATAGCTTGAATAACTTCAGAAGATAATACCTAGGAAATTAACTTGCTTCAGCTTTTCCTAATTTGACATTAGCTATGTTTAGGATTTTATTACTTTGTTTTATGTGTGACTTAAATAGAAAAGTAGCATTTGTTTTAAATCGCTTAAATTATTCTTTTGGGATTAAAAACTTTATTTTCCGATGGTAAATATGAGAAAGGCAGTTACAGGAGTGTAAAATTCAGTCACTAATATGTAAATTAAACAAACTGATCCACATATTTGAAGTAACAGTGGTTACTATATCCTGGATCTCATATAAATATTGGAGTAAGTTTGTTTATATTCGTTAGCCAGAATTTGAAGATAAAAACAGAAAGATCACTTTAAGTTTAGAAAAATCTTTGGCCCAAATCTTTGTAAGAGTTTCAGTAGGCAACACTTCTCATTAGAAAGCAACCAAAAGAAAGCCCTCTCTTCCAGAAAATACCATTAAATTTTCAAATATGCAGGTACTGTAATTCTTCCTATTGAATAAACAACAGAAATGTCTCTTCGTGTGCTATTACGCTACAAGAACTAAGAAGACATGTTTTTATAATTTTTTTAATTATGCATTTTAATTACTAAATCAACGAAATGAAACAGCAGCCTATGAATTGAGAAAAAATGTTTGCAAACCATGTATCTTATAAAGGGTTAATATCCCAAATTTGTAAATAACTCACACAACTCAATAATGAAAAAACAAATAATCCAGTTAGAAAATGAGCAAAAGACCTGAATAGACGTTTCCTTAAAACAGACATGAAAATGGTCAATATGTGTATGGAAACGTGTTCAACATCATTACGAGCAGAGAAATGCAAATCAAAACCATTATGAGATAACCCCTCACATCCGTTAGGGTGGCTGTTACCAAAAAGTCAACAGATAAATGGTGAGGATGTGGAGAAAAATGAATTCTTGTACACACTGTTGGTAGAAATGTAGATTGGTACAGCCATTATGGAAAACAGTATGCAGATTTCTAGAGACCTCAAAAATAGAACTAGCATGTGACATGGTAATCCCTCTTCCAGACATATACCCTAAGGAAATAAAATCACTTCACTACCTAATAAAGATATTTGGACTCCCATGTCCATTGCAGCATTTTTCACAATAGTCAAGATATGGGCACAACCTGTGTCCATCAGTGGATGACTGGGTAAGACTGTGGTACACATGTGCAATGAAATATTATTTGGCCCTAAAAAATAATATATATAACATATATATAGATGTAAGGTATACCATAAATTCTTGTCCATAGTTCTTCCCCTAGGGAAGGGGAATTGGTAATTGCCTTTTTTATATATAACATATATATTATAAAAGGTATGTATAATATTATACTGGTTATATATATAACCATTATATATGAATGGTTATATATATAATAGTTATATATATATAACCATTTAATAGTTTTATATACATATAAAACCATATAATAGTTACATATATATATAACCATTTATATGTAATGGTTATATATAATAGTCATATATATATAACATATAATGTTATA
The DNA here is from genome assembly GCA_036589455.1 of Ateles fusciceps. Classification (NCBI taxonomy): domain Eukaryota; kingdom Metazoa; phylum Chordata; class Mammalia; order Primates; family Atelidae; genus Ateles; species Ateles fusciceps. The sequence continues at coordinate 1,019,797 of JAZHEH010000051.1, forward strand.
TATATATGGTTATATATAATAGTCATATATATATAACATATAATGTTATATATAATATAATTTTATATAACATCATATAACATTATATCATGTAACATTATAATATATAATAGTTATATATAACATTATAATATATATGTTATATGTAACAGTTATGTGTGTATATATATATATAAAACTGTTTCATGTAAAGGAGGAGAATTAAAGAGTGATATATGCTACATTAATTAACAACACATTTTAGGCCTTTCTATATTAGTACATTTCATGCAATGCGGCATTTTACTATGTATGAATGCACGTGATTATTTAAGCTTTGCCCTATTGGTGGAGACATATTCGCAAGATTCAGAGAAAGAGTAGAGAGCAAGATTTATCAGAGCTCGTTTATCAAAGATCACTTATACATATATAATCTCACTTATAAAAATCATTAAGAAAAAGACAAACAACCCAACAGAAAAATGGGCAAAAGACATGGACAGCCAGTATGCAGAAGGAAACGCCATTAAAAATATGCTCAACCTCAGTATTATCTAAGGTAACTGTTCTCAAGTAGTCCCCAAGATCATTTCTAGGGATTCACATGATTAAACTATTTTCACCAAAATTCTAAACCCACTATTTGCCTTTTGCTCTGTGTTGACACCGCACTGATAGTGTACAGTAATAGCGGGAAAAGCTGGGGTGCCTTAGCACCAATCAAGGCAGTGGTACCCAACTATATGGAAGTAATTATACTTGTCACCAGCATGCACTCAGGGTTTTAAAAAATTCCCTGATGAAGCAGTACAAATTCTAACTTATATCTCTACCACTGAGTACACGAGTTTTTAATTTTCTGAAAGACAGAATGAGAAGAATGAAGACCATCTCTAGGAAAAACACTTGTATGATTGTCGTCAGCTCAATTAGTGGCTTATTTTGTGCAATATCATTTTAGTTGAAAAAATCCCACAAATTGTAGTTATTTAGATGTATATTTAGCAGATATTTTCTCAAAAGTGAACAAAGTGAGCCAATCACATCGAGGAAGACAATTCACAGTATTTGTTGTCAATGACAGACTTTGAGCATTCTAGAAAAAAATAATTTTAGGAAAGTTATATCGGCTCTGTGAGCATGACAGCTTCTTAATACTTAAAGGCCTTTCTGATGAGATTGATGATGACATTAATGAGTGTGACTTGTTTTTTTTTTTGTTTTGTTTTTGCTGTTGCATAATGAAATGTGTCAAATTTGGAAGATATGCAAAACTCAGTGAACCTATATTTTCCGAATAACCAATGCATGTTATGGTAAATTCATGAGTGGGAAATATACCCATTCAAAGTGCAAGACAGGCTAATGGATTTTAATATTACAGAGCACGACAAGTTCATTGATATGGTTTCAGATTCCACACTAAAGCTAACACTTAAGAAAACACCACTTACAGAGTTTGGATGTAGCAACAAAGAATATTTATATTTATCTCAAGAGATTTCTAGAGTATTCCTTCCTTTTCCAATCCCAAATCTATGTGAGGCCAATTTTCTTTAAACAAAACAAATCAGCAGAGTGAATGCAGAAATTAATACGAAAATCCATCCATCCTTTATTAAACAAACATTAAGGAGATTTGCAAACAATGCCAAAACAAAGCTTCTTTGGAGTCTCAAAATTTTTAAGAGTTTCAGATGATCCTGAGATCAAAATCTTTGATATTACCAGTCAGGAAAATGGAATTTAGATTTAGATATAATTTTAAATTCATCAGCTTGGCTAAAATTTTCAAAATTAATAATATCAAGTGTTAGTGAGAGTAGACAGAAGTGGATATTCTCACACTCTGAATCCTAAAAGGAATGTAAATTGGTAAAGTAACTTTTAAGTACAATTAAGCTGTGTCCATTACAGAGGTTAGCCAACTTTTTCAATGAAAACCAGATGGCAAGATTGGACGCAGTGGCTTGCCTGTAATCCCAGCACTTTGGGAGGCTGAGGCAGGTGGATCACGAGGTCAGGAGATTGAGACCATCCTGGCCAACATGGTGAAACCCCATATCTACTATAATTACAAAAATTAGTTGGGTGTGGTGGTGAACACTTGTAGTCCCAGCTACTTGGGAGCCTGAGGCAGGAGAATTTCTTGAACCTGAGAGGTGGAGGTTGCAGTGAGCCGAGATCGTGCCACTGCACTCCAATCTGGTGACAGAACAAGTCTCCGTCTCAAAAAAACAAAACAAAACTAAAGGAAAACCAGATAGTAAATATCAATATCTTAGATTTTGCAAACTAAAATTTTAACTACTCATCTCTGCCATTGCAGCACAGTAGCAGCCATAAAGGGTGTGTAAATGGATGGGCATAGCTGTGTTACAATAAAACTTTATTTATATTTAAAATGTGAATGTTCTATAACTCTGTAATTCTGTTCTTAACTACTTACTTTAAAGAAATGCTTGGCAGGGGAGTGGTGGCTGAGGCCTGTAATCCCAGCACTTTGGGATGCTGAGGTGGGCACTTCACCTGAGGTTGGGAGTTCGAGACCAGCCTAACTAACATGGAGAAACCTGTCTCTACTAAAAATACAAAATTAGCCTGGTGTGGTAGTGCATGCCTGAAATTTCAGCTACTCAGGAGGCTAAGGCAGGAAAATCACTTGAACCCGGGAGGCAGAGGTTGTGGTGAGCTGAGATCGCACCATTGCACTCCAGCTGGGCAACAAGGGCTAAACTCTGTTTCAAAAAAAAAAAGAAAGAAAGAAATGCTTACACCTATATAATGTTTAATAGACTTTGGGCACTCTTCTAAACACCACGTATATTAATTGATTTAATCCTCACAATAGTCCTGTGAGATAAATATTATTGGTTTCTTTATTTTATGGAGGAAGAAATTGAATCCAGAGTGGTTAAGTAACTTTTCTAAATTTATACAGCTAATGCACGTCATTGTAGCATTATATTGTACAGTAAAATTATAGAAGTAACCTAAATGTTCAGAGACATTAAATACTGTATTTGATCTGGTTTGTGTCTTTCCTTATACAGGTCTCTCAAAATTAAGTAGCTTCCTGCCTTTATTTCTTGCTTTTCAGATTTCTCAAGTACATTTGAAGTCCCACTTTCTTCTTAAAGCCTTTGTTGACTATGCAAGCCCATCATGACAGTGTTAAATTTTCTCTGGAGCTTACGGAATACTTATGGAGCTTATGTCCTTGAGGATAACATGTTGTCAGGTGGCAGTAGGGGCAGGTTGGGGGAAGCCCTTTGTTTCCTTGACATAGCTTTGTTCCTTGGTAGACCAGCAGCTCCTCAAGGATTGGGAATGAATGGAATCTTATGCGCCCTTTCATGCCTCACTGTCTGTGACCATCTCTACCACTTCTAGTTCTACTACTCACATCCAAGCTACCATCCTTGCTAGTCTGAACTGAAAAACGTTTCCAGACAATAGCCCTGCTTTCATTCTTGCCTACCTACCGTACATGATCTCCATAGCATCCAGGGTAAGCATTACACAAAGTTTAATTCAGAGCAAAAGTTCAACTCAGAAGCCTCCTGTGGTTTTCCCACTGGACACCATTACAAGTGTTCACCACAGCCTTCAAAGCCCGGCTTCCTTTCATCTGACCTCCTGTCCCCGGACTGTCCTGGCTCACTCTGCTCCAGGCACACAAAGGCCTTTGCCATTTCCCATGACAGGCTGAGACACTCCTGCTGCATGGCCTTAGCACTGGCTCTTCCCTCTGCCTGGATACTCTTCCTCGAAATGTTGGAAAGTCTCATTCTCTCACTTCATGAAGGTCTCTGCCCAAATGTCCCCTCGGCAGTCAGCCTTTCTCTGACTACCTGTCTAAGCAAGCAAACCTCCCCACCCAACCTCTTTTTTTTTTTTTTTTTTTTTTTTTTTTTGAGACGGAGTCTTGCTCTATCGCCAGGCTGGAGTGCAGTGGCGCAATCTCGGCTCACTGCAACCTCCGCCTCCTGGGTTCAAGCGATTCTTCCACCTCAGCCTCCCGAGTAGCTGGGACCATAGGCATGGGCCACCATGCCCGGCTATTTTTTGTATTTTTTAGTAGAGACGGGGTTTCACTATGTTGGCCAGGATGTTCTCGATCTCTTGACCTCATGATCCACCTGCCTCGGCCTCCCAAAGTGCTGGGATTACAGGCGTGAGCCACCGCGCCTGGCCCCAACTTCTTTACTCTTTCTTCCCTTACTCAGTGTTAGGCTCTTCACATCACATACCAGAACGCAGTACATCTTGTGTTCATGTTTATTTGTTTACCGTCCGTCTCTCCCCCTCAGCCCAACCTAAAATAATGCCTGGGACTTGATTGTTCAATAAATATATTGATTGAATGAGCCTCAGTTTCCTCACTTCTAAAATGACGATAATACTGTCCCTCGCAAGATTGCTATTAATAATAATTACTGATTATTTGATTATTAAAATACAGCAAGTAATGCCTGGTATACTGCTAAACTCTTTGCCTGCATTATCTCACACAAACCTAGTTACAGCCAGTGAGATAGATATCATTATTTCCCACTTTACAGATGAGGAAACTGAGGCATAGAAAGGATGAGTCACTTCCCAGGATCACAGCTGTGCCAATAACACTCAAAGCAAGGAGTTGCTTCCAGAGCTAAGTAGGCTAAAGAATGGCCAGACATGGTGAAAGCACAGAGCTCTTTATAAATGCAGGGAATTCCTATTTACATTATCGCTCCAAGGAGGGCTTGGTGCATGATGCAAGAATACCCCCTGTGACTAGACGAACCCGTGCGCCTGTGTTTGGGCTTCAGAAGAAGCGGGACTCAGTGAGTCACTGTGACTAAGAGAGACTGCTCAGGTGAAAAGAAGACTTTTCCCCCACAACGAACTTTTCTTAAACATTGCTTGGAAAGGGTGTTTGCTAAGTCCATTTTCTGATCAGATAACAGTTTGACACTAATTCTTCTATTTTCAGCTGGCACCAGACCCGGTCCTCGACTTTATCACCCATCGGTTATCTGTGTCGCCTGAAGGAACTCCGGGTAAGGTACAGGAAAAAGGTGGGGGTATTGTTGGAGCTCCTGCTGGCCGGTACACTGGCCTATTGTTGGATTTATTTTTTTAAACTATCACATCACAATTATTTCGGCAACATCCTTTTTCCATCCTGGACCTGATACAATATTTATTGAACTATACAAATTGCGTCAATCCACAATTCTTTCCGTATTGTTGCCCAAGTTCTTTAGGGTATCTTTTAAAAATTTAATATCCATGAAAATATTTTGCTAATTGACACATGATCAGGCAACTCTCCATGCTACAAATTACAATTTTTTTTTTTTGAAATAAAAAGTCTTCAGATAGAACCTTGCTCAACTGCTACATTTTTAAACAACAAATGACAACAAAATGACATTTCTTGAGATTACTAAGTGCCAGGCACTTTACTATGCTTCATTTTGTTAAAGACTACCCCCATCCCATGGCTCTTAATAGTCCCATTTTACAGATGAGGAAACTGAGCTAAGAAACGTAGTATAATCACACTCCCAATAAGCCATGAATGCTTACTCCAATCCCTGGGAGTCCTACTCCAGACCTCTGACTACATTATAAAAAAAAAAAAAGAAAAGGAAAAATGACTTGTCCTTGAATCATTTTGCCATTTTAACTTGTGTTCAGCTGAATTCTGTAAGTAGTGAATATATAGAGCTAGGCCCTCATCACCATGAAGTCTGGTGGTATGCCCTGGTGATTCATTCACGTGCACCTTAACAAGAGCCATTTGACTAGCTATTAAGCTGCATTTTGAAAGCCATAAGAGTATAGCAACATTGAAGCTGCCACAATACCCCATTTCTGTTTCCCCTTCTAATTGCTTCTATTGGATTGTGGGAGCAAACCTTCACAACCCAGTTGGCATCCTGAGACCTGTTCTTTGCATCCTCATTAGGTGTGCATTACTTTTCCCTACCACTATCCTTTCATATTCTTTAACTGTGGTGTGACCACGAGCAGAACCATAGATTCAGAGACTCAGTACAGAGAACTTGCAGAGCTGGGAGGGGGCACTTCTATTTTATTGTAAATAGGATGCCCAAGGAGGAAGGTGGCTTTTCAAGGGCCACATAATCACAGTACCAGAGGAATTACTGAAAAGAAAAGAGAAGCCAGGTTCATTGACAATCTATGTGCCAGACACATTTCATAATGAAATGGCAGCAATGATAAAGATTATTATAAAAAGTGGCATACACTGAACTTTTAAAATTTGTCAGGCACTATGCAAAATGCTTAATGTGAATTTTTTTTGTTTTTAATCCTCTCCAATTTAGAGACAAGTAATATTATTACTCCCATTTGACAGATGAGAAAACCTTTCAGAAAACCATGCCAGTCATGGAGACAGAGATTCGAAGACCTAAACCTACCCAGCAACATGGCACTGACTTTATTTCAAACATGGGAAAATGCACTCAAAGTATATCCCTAACCTAGCCAAAAAAGTATCTTCCTAACTATGGATTTCTGCTGAGACAAACATGGCAGAAGACAGATGGATTTGGGTAGCCTAGGAAGTAATGTTACCTGCCAGTCCCATTGCTCTTTAATTAACCCGCAATTCATCTGCACTTTCCTGTACCATTTAAATACTAATGAGACCTTTAAGAAAGCATCATAAAAGCATTTTCAGCCTAATAATTCAAAAGCCTTGATCCTTCAGGTAAAAGGAGCACCACTGTTACACACACACACACACACACACACACACACACACACACACAGCAGTTCCTATTTCAGAGCCGATGTACCATCTTCTCAGGTTATCTCTGCATTAAACCCATGGGTCTCTATCTTTTTTTTTTCTCTATCTAACTGATTCACCTCTGATCAAACTTTGAAGAAAATTACACCAGCCATCTGCCTATATTTTTATAAATGAGTGACACCTAAGGCTGCCACCCATCATCTCTGTGACCTCAGGTAAGTCACTCAATATCTCTGGTCCAGGTTTGATCATCTGTCAGAGTAGAGGTGGACTGAACAGAATACGTGGTCTCTTGCAGTCAAATGCTCTAGGATTTCTTGACAAAGCGTCCTAAGATGATGTCATTCAATGAGCACTTGCTTCATGACCAGACTATTCAATGAGAGACTCTATAATGATGAAGCAATATTGGCAGTGATCCACATTTGTGGACGAAGTCATGGCTGGTGAATGTATTTTATATCCAGCAATACAGTGACCTTGGCTACACTGTAGTTCTTTACCACATGGATCTAAATCTGCTTAGTGAAAAAACTGAATACCCCAGGGGCATTCCTGAAGCTATAAAAAAATCAGTCTAAAATAATTTGCCAAAAAAGCAGCATTTGTCTTGACACAAGGATTCTGTAGCTTAAATATACTAGGCATGGTAACTCAAAAGACCTCCCCCAAGAGCAGTGGGCTTCATTAGGGTACGGAGGACTTCTCTGCTTGACTCTGAGTCTATGAATAACATATATATCAAATATAATCATTAGAATATTCATAAAAATGTTTGTCCTACCACTGGATTCTTGTCTTCTTATATCTGCTATACAGATGAGGAAAGTCAAGCACAGACTCACCAAACTGATCAAGAGAGATGAAAAAGAATGTGATTTTCAGCAGAACCCAGCCAGTGATAGCCCTGAATTACTGCAGGTCAGTGTTCCTCCACCTTGACAACATTGACCATGGGGCTGGATGATTCATGCTGTAGGGTACTGTCCCGCAAACTGTCAGCTGCTTGTCAGTATCTCTGTCTTCTGCCCACTAGATGCCAACAGTGTCCCCCACCCCAAGCTGTGGCAGCCAAAAATGTCTCCAGACTTTGACAGTTATTCCCGATGAGACCGTCACTATGGTGCCATAGTTGCTCCAAGAACACAGCAGGAATAACAATTCTTCAGCTTCCCTGATGACCAAAGCATGGCTTAGACCTTCTCCCTTCTCCGCAACTGACTCTGTTACTTCTAACCTTCTCGCCAATCCCAGCCTTCCTTCTAATTACAGGTATTATCACGCCAGTCCCTGCTTTCAAACTCTCAAGACTTGTCCTCATGGGCTGCAGAATCTCAAACAGTGGCCTCCAACCATGAGTCAGCCTTGCTCCTGCTGCCCTAGCCATATGGGAGCAACAGACAACCCCAGACACACTACCCCTTGCCACTCCTCCCTTGCACATGCTGTTCGCCTGCCTGCAATGCCATTCTTGTCTTCTCAAACAGACAGAAACTGGGCAGATTCATTCTCCCGAACCCATACTCAGGGAATACTCCCTAGGTGCTCAAGAGCTATTGTCGAACTAAATTAACTCTTTGCTCAGTTGCCCCAGCCCTTGACCTCAGTCAAGTTACCCCAACTCCTCAGACCATAGTTTCCTCCTCTGGAAGATGAGGGCAATGATCCCTCCCATACGAGGTTGTTGTGAGAAATAAAGGACATCGAGGCTGCCACATAGTGAGTTCTCATCAAAAAGTTATCTTATCTTCCTGTTGCATGAAGATTATTCTATAAGAGTGGGCACAATCTCTGGGCTATAACCTCACATGCTGGGTATACAGAAATAGAACTAAAAACCTTAAAGTCTCTTTTGAATCCTGAGTAATACATCATTTTTTTCAATTTTGGTTTTTTCATTTTTCTCCTAAATATTTGGAAGGAGAAGTCCAAGTTTGATACCAGTATAAGGATGGAGGCAGCTCTATCTTCTGTGAATCGAAGAGCCCCTCCGGCTCTGACCCTTGGTGAATTCTCTCCAAATAGCTCTATCTGGGATCCACAGTGTTTGCAACCATCAGTAGTTTTTAGCAGTGTTTGCGACCATCCAGTTTCCCACGGGAATATAAGGAAATTGGAATTATTAAACCGAACGATAAGAGAGACGGGAACAAAGCCACAGTCCTCCGCCCCCAAAGTCCAGCACATTTGGACTTCTTTGTGCAACTCTTATAAAGATGCCAAGCCCCTCCAAGACTGGCGACCAGGAAAAGGAAGCGGACGAGGAAAGGAATGAGCGTCCAGCGAGTCAGAGTCAGCTGAGTAAGGGAGCCATCCATCACCAGCGCTTCCTGGGCAGCCCACATCATTCCAGTCACAGAGGGCATGGGCTCCGGCCAGCCAAGGACAGAGGAAAAAAACAACCTTGGCTTTGGTTTACTAGTTAAGTGAACGAGTCCTTAAGAGTATTGATGTATTGACGAACGATTCCAACATCCAGCGTGCTGAGTGCTTACATGTTTAAAGGGCAAGAGTTACAAATCAACAAGTTATTAATTTAATTCCTCTTGAAAAGGTGCCAAAGGTAGAGAAAACAGAGAGGAGCGTTTATCATGTTTTTTGCAATATCACCACCCCCTTCTCCTCTCTTAGCCAGTGAATAATCATAAACAACAGCTTATTAAAGTGCAGGTTCCCGGGCCCCACATTCAGGTATTTGATTATATTAGATCATGGTTTAAGCCAGGGAATTTGTATTTCTTTACTTATTGCCTCCCACACCAAGGGACTGTGGTGCAAGTGGGGGAGCAAACCATGTTGAGAAACGGTATTTGCAAGAGCTGATGTCCGTGTTTTCTCTCACTTGACGATTACACCCTGCTACATTTTTCAACCCCTCTGCAAGGAGCTGGAGCCAGGTGACCAAGTTTTGTGCAACAAGGGGTGTGTGGGATGTGCACCGTTTCCAGGCCTGACCCTAAGACTTCCTCCACCAGCCTCGCATTCTCTGTGGCTCATTGGATGTTTGAATGAAGAGGCATCAAAGGTAGCCCAGCTGCTAGTGAGGAGGTCCCTGAATGATTAAGTGACGCAGAATCTCATTCCTACTCCCACCTACCTGTACTCTACTGTCATTCACATGAGAGAGAGGGAGGGAGAGAGAACAACCACCATCACCACCACAAACAAAAACCCTTTATTTTATTAAGGCACTGAGATTCAACAGTTTTTTTTTTTTTTTCAGTTGCTAGTCTAACCTGGCAAATACATATTACTCTTTTCTATTCTACAATTTTATTAGATCTTCATTCTAAAGATCCAGGGTAAATGTTTTAAGGGCAAAACTAGGAAACAAACACAGGGCAAAATCAAAGAGTGATTCATCACTTCAAAATCCAACCTGCTTTCAGATATGGTAATAAAAACCCCTTAAAATAGAATATGTCTCTTGGACTTTCTTTGCACAGACAAGACGACACCATAGATGTCTGTCTGCCTTGGCGCTAAACTAAAACAGTAAGTGTAAGACTCGGGTAAAATTTAAAGTAAACACTAAAGAAGGGTAGGTCAATTACCCCCAGAGTATTAATTAAAGGCCCTTCTCAGGGCACTAGAAATACAAAGGAATCTGTCATAGAGACAATAAAAGGGAACTGCAACCAACTCTTAAGAAATAGGCTATACTGGCTGGGAGTGGTGGCTCATGCCTGTAATCCCAGCACTTCGGGAGGATGAGGTGGGTGGATCACCTGAGGTCAGGAGTTCAAGAGCAGCCTGGCCAACATGGTGAAACCCCATCCATACTAAAAATACAAAAATTAGCAGGGGTGTGGTGGTGGGCACCTGTAATCCTAGCTACTTGGGAGACTGAGGCAGAAGAATTGCTTGAACCTAGGGGGCGGAGGTTGCTGTGAGCAGAGATTGTGCCACTTCGCTCCAGCCTAGGCAAAAGAGCGAAACTCTGCTGAAAGAAGGAAGTAGGAATGAAGGACGGAAGGGAGGGAGGGAGGGAGGAAGGAAGGAAGGAAGGAAAGAAAGAAAAGAGAATCCATACCAGCCAGGTGTGGTGGCTCACACCTAGAATCCCAGCACTTTGGGAGGCCAAAGCGGGCAGATCACTTCAGGTCAGGAGTTAGAGACCTGCCTGACCAACATTGTGAAACCCCCGTCTCTTCTAAAAATACAAAAAATTAACTGGGTGTGGTAGTGCGTGCCTGTAGTCCCAGCTACTAAGGATGCTGAGGCAGGAGAATCCCTTGAACAACCTGGGAGGTGGAGGTTGCAGTGAGCTGAGATTGCACCACTGCACTCTACCCTGGGTGACAGAGTGAGATCCAATCTCAAAAAAAAAAAAAAAAAAAAAGAAAGAAAAGAAAGAGCCCATTCCTAGAGTTTACATGGCCATCTTGACATCCCCCCCCCTTGGGCTCCATTGACAAGTATTCAGAAATCACTTCCCTCAGCCCTATTGCAAGAAGCCTCTGCATTCTTTCTGGGAAAGAAAAATAAGTATGGGAATCTCTGCAACCAGCTTGATGCATAGGGACTTGGGGCCGGGCTGGCAGCAGGTTCAGCTGGAGATGGCATTCAGGGTACCTCCTCACACCAGTAACCTCTGTGATCATAAGGATGCCCCAGCCACCAAGAGAAGGACCATTTTCCATCTGGTAAATGTGTCCTGGCCCAGGAAGCCAACCCTTTCCATGGAGGAAAAAGCATGTCCAACTCCCTTCTTTCTCTGTAAGCTAAATCAGCCTCACACCAGCAGACAGCAGTTGACAACAGACTGGGGTTCAGCTCTTTGCACGTGGCTGTCTACAGTCACTTGGGATAATCCAATATGACTTCAGAAAAAACAAAGAGAAGGGGCAGTCATCTGAGAGAGTTCAAGGACAGAATCTCTCAATTCATCCTTCCACTGGCCACACTGGCCTCACTGCCCCATGGACACTCCAAATACATTCCCACCTTTGTGCTTGTCACTTTCTCTGTCTAGAATATTCTTCCCCAAACCGTCACAGGGTTCTTGCCTCAGCTTCCTGCACACGCCTGCCAGTGTTGCCCCCGAGAAACTTCCTCTCTAAATCAGCTACCCCCATTCAGGCACTCCCTAACCCCTTGTCCCATTTTATTTTTCTTCAAAGGCCTTATCTCCACATGGAAGTCTAATAATTGTTGTTCCTGCCTAACAGGATATCTACAGAGGACTTTGTGATAAGAGCTGGGGACCCGGGAAAATAGGAAGGTGACTGTGCAGATTTTCTTTCCCCTAAGTGCCATTTAAAAACAATCCGTACACAAAAAGGCATCAATATGGAAAATACATGATACGAAGTTAATAAAGATGTGAGTTACAAAGTAGCAGACTTCACTTATAAACTGCACTGGAAAGGACTGGAATGAAATAGAGGAATATGGAATTTAAGTAACGAAAGGAAGTAATAGTTTTTTACTTTTCAAATTTCTGTATTCTACTTTATATCATTTTATTAATTTTAAGAGTACATTTAATAAAATGAACACATAATTTATAAGCCAACCAAATCAAATAAATAAATCAAAGAATTTTGTAACAATCTGGAAAAGACTATAGAAAGAGAATATGTGGTCTAATACCCTCATTTGCTAGATGAAGAAATTGAGCCTCAAAGATAATTGAGTGGCCCAATGTTATACTCTAGGTTAGTCAATGAAAAGACAGGATGAAAAGAAGTTGGACTCCAGGTCTGTGCTCTTCCCACTGCATTATGTTCCATATTCAAAGAAAGGAGTCATAAAGTGAGCTGGACATAGGGGGAGAAAATCTTTATTCCACTGACATGTCAACCGATACAACATACAAAACTGTCCTGTCTTAGTAAGAGCACCAAGACAATTATCTCATTCACTGTATTAGTCAGATCTAAAAAACTTGAAACAAAAATGGGCCTGTGTTGCCTGCAGAGTATGACAAATTGTATTTTCCAAACACAGCCACATTAATACACATCCTATCCCACACGCTTTTCTTACGAGGTGTTGTAGAGATTCCCACATCAATAGGTGTAGGAAGCTCTGTTCCTTCTTCCGAAACCTGGCTGGACTTTGGTGACAACCTTGCCAAACAGAATCTGAAAGAAGTGATACCTTCTGGGACTAGGTGCTAAAAGATAATACGACTGCTGTCTGGCACATCGTCTATCGGACGCTTAGCCCTTGGAACCCAGCCACCATGCTGTGGGGAAGTCCAGGGCGCAGTCAAGAGCCAACATCCACTGCCAGACATGGGAATGAGCAAGCCCTCATTGCATTCCAATGCTGAGCCTTGGAAACACCCACAGGTAACACCGAGGAGAAGAGATGAGCTAACCTGAGAAGCCCTGCCCAGATCACAGATTAATACTCATAATAAATGTTCTTTCATGCCAATGGAAAACTGGAATGACTAGAGAACCACTAAGGTACAGGATAGCAGTGCCCAGGTTTGTAGTGTTTTCTAGGCAAAGAAGGACTCCAGCTACTTAAAGCATCATTAACTTGAGGTGGTGAAGAGGGCTCTTTAAAATGTAGAAATAAGCACTAGGAATTCATTGGCAAAAGATGATAATAGCACCAAGATTTCAAGGTGGTAGTTGGGGGCAGTGGTGAAGAGGTGATCTATAATCAAATAGCCGCACTTCAAGACACTTCAAGACAGTGAAGTCCAGGGGTGAAAAATATCGGACATTCATATCCAAGTGGATATGAATATCCTCCTATGCGCATGGAAGATATCAATAATCGATGGCAGCGTTGTATCCCTAACCTAACCTGACCACTTCAAAAACAATCCACTAGCATCTGTTGGAGCTGTCACATAAAATGAAATCCATTTGCTATCTCTGATAAAGTCCAGACCTCTCAAATTACCAAGGCCCAGAAAGATTGTCATTATAAAGCCCTGCACTAGTTACATATGCAGTTTCCACACTTTTTTTTAATCACATTAGACTCATTTATCTTAATGTTTTAAGTGGATCTTAATAGACTATCTGTTCTAGTTTTATCTTCAAGAGAGTAGGTATTACTAATTTTATTTTACTTTGGTGTCAATTGAGCCTGAGTAATGATCAGAGACTTACCCATCATTTCTGTGCTTTAATATCTCAGGCAAGAATAGGGACCAGAACTCTACATCTAGGGACTCCTGATAGGACAAAGATATTGTTACTCAAAAACTTTTAATTGTTCCAACATCACATTCTTGCGTTGCAGGGGCACCATTTGCAGATGTCAGAATGCAAATCAACATCTGCCGAACAGGGTGTATTTTGCTGATTAAAAGAAACAGCAAATACTATTCTCTGTATAAATTCTTAATATCAGAGAGGTCAGAGTCACCACCCCCACCAAACCCCTTCTGCCTCCCCCAGACAGTGACTCAGCACTGGAATCAAAGTCTAGTAGCAGAATCTTAAAGCAAAGCAAAACCAATATTCACTCAGGCAGATGAAAGAAATTGCAAATTATTTGAATGGATTTGTCTCTCCTCTTTCACCCACACTTGTCCTTTCAAAGGATGAAGACTGAAGTAATAGTAACCATGCAGAATTTAGCACAGAAGCACTTCTTGTTCACATAGAACACCAATTGTCAAAGACCTTCCTCTCAGTGCCTTTCATTAGCCCAGTCGTTTAATATCTTTGAGGCCCTGTTTCTTCTCATAGTATGATGATGATGATGATAATGGTGGTCACGGTGTTGGTAATATCATTACCATTGTCCTCACGGTGGGTGATCACGATGCTGATGCTGTTGACAATGGTATTGGCGATGAGGCTGATGTTGATGAAGATGACAATGAAGAGGAGGACCTTGCTGGTGATGGTGATGCAGATGACGGGGATGATTTTAATGATGGTAAGGATGAAGATGATGACATTATTGTGATTTGATGCTGGTGAGGAAGATGTTGATGATGACGAATGTCACTACCACTTGTCAGGCACCATGCTAAGTGCCTCAGTGCTTCACAAAGTTTCCTTCATTTAATTCTCAACAATGCTATGAGGTGGGCATCATTATTGTCCTTACTATTTTGAGACGAAGTTTCGCTCTTGTTGCTCAGGCTGAAGTGCAATGGCACAATCTCGGCTCACCGCAACGTCCACCCCCCGGGTTGAAGCAATTCTCCTGCCTCAGCCTCTTGAGTAGCTGGACTTACAGGCATGCACCACCATGCCCGGCTAATTTTTTGTATTTTTAGTAGAGATGGAATTTCTCCATGATGGTCAGGCTGGTCTCAAACTCCCGACCTCAGGTGACCAGCGGCTTCGGCCTTCCAAGGTGCTGGGATTACAGGCATGAGCCACCATGCTCAGCCTTATTATTATTTTTATTATTCCTTTTCATCAGGTGAGGAAGCTGGGGCCTACAGAGTTTAAGTAACTGCCCAAAGACACACAGGAGTAAAATGTTTTGAATCAGAAATCAAGCTCAGGCAGGCCAGTTGTAAAGGCAGAATTCTTGGGAAAGGTCCTGTGCTGACCCCTCAGAAATGGAAGTGATTATACCAGACAACTTTCTTCAGAAATGAGGGTTGTTTTGAAGAAAACATTAAATCATGGGTGTGAAGGTGCTTCTAAAACACCCATGTTACATGAACACTGTGTAACAGTATAAATTCATCTAATTCCAATAACACCAATACAAGGCAGTTACTGTTACTATCAACTTGCATTTTAAAATGAGGCAACTGACTCATCTTCAGCTAGATAACTTGGCTGAGGCATGGTTGACCTGAAATTCAAGCATAGAGAGTTCAGTACTGGGGCCTGAAATCTTAACCACTGCACCATGGGTGTTTCTAAAATTACGATTATTATTGAGTTAAGAGCTTCTTACGTCACAAAAGCACAGTTCACATGCTTCATTTTTTGAGTCTGTGGCTGGTCATACCAATATGTAGATGTTCACTTTACCCAGTGATATTTTTGGTCGCCTTCCATCTTCAGTATTTGAGGAACATCCTTCTGTTTTAGGTTGCAAATTTGGAAGTAATCTAGAAAGTGTATATGGTGATCCAAGAACAACACTCAGGACGTTCCTTGAGTCTGTTTTCCCACTTGCAGTATTTTCTTAGCCATGCGTTTCAGTCTTTGGGGACTTGTTCTTTCAGAGTGATGGTGACATGAGCCTATGTGAGTGGGTAGCCGTGATGGGATGCCAGTCAGCAGCAACCCCAAATGCTTCACTGGAAGAAGCAGCCATTGTGATTTGTACAAGGCAGCTGCAGAGGCAATCCACCGCATTCAGAACTGAAGGAAGGAGATCCAGAAGATGCCGGGGATTCAGTGTTTGGAAGACTAGCCATAACCGTATCGATATGAGGGAACAGTGAGAAAGCCCGGGAGCCTGCCACATGGACTGATTCAGTAGGCAGCAGAACTTGCCTCATTCATTACACAAAAAGGAGTGAAGTCTTATCCAGATTCAGAGATGGTTAGAATTGGAAGGAAGTTTGAATGTCACATTAGTCCAACTTCCATATCTTACAGATAAGAAAAGTGGTGGCCAGGAGGGGAAGTGGCTCTTCAAGGTCACAAAGCTAATCAGGGGCTCTGCAGTCCTGCTGAGGGGGGTATGTATGGCTTCACCTGGAGTGTATGGGGATCTATGATCACCCCCACTCCCCTTGACATCCCCCTTTACCAGGTATAAAAGCCCTCTCTGATCTGGCCTGACAATCTCTGCAGCCTCCCTCCCTCCTCGTGTGCACTCCATACCCACAACACTCACTTCCTTGCATTCTTTAAAACCAACAAGCCTATCTCTGATTTAGATCCGCACACACTGCTTCCTCTGGCAAATGAGTGAGATCCATATGTTGCACTCGGCGGTGTGTTGGAGCTCTCTTATTGCTAAATTTTGTTAGACAGCCTCTAACTCACAATTAAACAAATTATATTGAAAGCAAAGGTAATAAATAGTCCAAAAGTCCTATTTATTTTGCTACATGTTACTATTATTGGTGCCGTTGGGGCTATTTATGTGTATTGCAAGATGGAAATACTGTATAATGGTGTGTCTCTTTTCAACCCCACACTCTGAATATATGTAGCTTCAAATGAGCCATAGTGGGAGTATTTACTTCAGAAATTGGCAAATGCTACAACACAGGGCTTGAGTTTTTATTTTGTTGACTATGTAGACTTAAGAAAGTGATGCAAAAATGTTAATAATATGAATTAAGCATAAAAGTTTGCATGCCTGAAGCTGTAACATGGCAAGTGAAAGAAAATTTGAGGAAATATTCTTCCAGTATTCAAGAAGTATTGTCCAATAAGAGCAGTGACTCATGTCATTGATGAATGAATGAAGTTCAAATATTCATCTCTGTTGTTTCATTTTCTTCTTACTCATTAATGTAAAAGAAAATATCAGCCAACATTTATGTCAGAACTACTCTTTTTTTTTTTTTTTTTTTAATTGAGACAGAGTCTCGCTCTGTCACCCAGGCTAGAGTGCAGTGGCACAATTTTGGCTCAGTGCAACCTCTGCCTTCCGAGTTCAGGCAATTTTCCCTGCCTCAGCCTCCTGAGTAGCTGGGATTAGTGGCACCCACCACCACGCCCAGCTAATTTTTGTATTTTTTTAGTAGATACCGGGTTTCACCATGTGGGCCAGACTAGTCTTGAATTCTTGACTGGAAGTGCTCCGCCCACCTTGACCTCCTAAAGTGCTAGGATTACAGGTGTGAGCCACCGTGCCTGGCCCATATCAAAATTACTCTTATTCATCAGTGAAAATTACAGCTGGGCTATGACTATAAGAGTTCAGCAAAAATCAATGAAAGCACTTTGAGATAATTAATTGGCTATAAAGAATTTATAATAAAGAATATTATATATTTTATTATCCATAAAATATATCTGCTAGTAAAACTTATAATAAACTTATATATGTATATACATGCTTTAAGACCCAATTGTTAACATTCATCCACAGGGCTCTCACTTCTGTACTTTGCATGGGTCTCTCTCTACTCAGGAAAGTCCCCGACCACATTATCTAAAATAGTGTCCGTCGTATCTCTCTATCCTCTGACTCTATTTTTCTTCATATTATTTTTATTCTTTTACATTATTTTTAGTTTTTATCTTTATTTTTCTTCACCAAAAATGAAAATCTGAACTTCAGTCATTCATCAATGACATCAGTTACTGCTCTTCTAAATGGGATAAAGCTTTTCAAATACTACTTAATGGTATGGCATATATCTATTTGTTTACTTGTTTATTGTATGTTTCCTTCAACTGAATTGCAAGTCCTATACTTGCTAAAAGATTCTTCACTGTTATCACTGCTTCTTTTCCCCCTCGTGCTGAGAACGGGTGACTGGCATAAAGCAGACACTTAAAAAAAAGTTTTTAATGTATGAATGCAATAGACCTTCTCAGATTCTCAGGTAAATTTATGGCATCTTTTTTCTAAGTCACTGTGGACAGGACTCTAGATCCCTTTCATACTGTTACAATAAAAAATAATATTTGCAAATAGTTTAGAAATCTGTATAAGGAGGAAACAAAAACAGGGAAAAGATTTCACAACCGTGACTATTAATTAGCTTTCTATGTTTTAGCAAAAGATGACAAGATAAAAAAAAATATGTTTCCTTGATTTCTGAAAACAAAGCAAGGAAAGCAAAAGATCCACTATATTCAAGGCAAGGCTGTACAGATCATTGTGGGGTAGCTGACCTGCTTCTAAGGCCAATTCTAAGAGTCCCCTTGACAGTCCAGTGACAGGGGGAGAAAAATCAGATAAGGAAGAGGCTAGCCATCTAATGGGGCTTCAAAAAGGCCAAGTGGTACAGATGCCGTGACGGAGAATGGTGTACTGGGCATTTACTCTGCATTTGAGAAACAGCTGAGCCCCCTGGGAATATTTAGCCCAGGGTGCAATATTTAGCAATGAGAAGACCTGGAGCCTTAGGTCCTCGTATTTGGATAGCGGAGGACTCTCTTATAGAAGAGAGAATGAACTTATTTTATACAAGTTCAGAAAAGGGCTGGTGAAGGATAGTGACTAAGAGACAAACTCGAGTTTAATTTTTTACATTTCTTTTAACTGGAACCCTAAGTCAATAAGATGGATTGCCTCAAAATGGGGTGGGCTGCCCATCACTGAAAGTGCTGGCGCACAGGACAGGGTTGAGCCACAACCTGGAAAAGAGAAACTGGCATTCAGGCTGGGGTTAACCTTCGCGGTGTTAATGGTCTCTATTCACTAGTTGATCTTATGACAAAAAAAAATGTTCTGTATTCCTTAAAAAATTCAACAAAGAAAAACCAAACTATTCCAATTCCTAAGAAGTTTTCTAAAACAAAGGATATTTTGGCATTTCTTAGTATTATTTTTATATTTTGTATTATTTTGCATATGTTTAGTCTTAAAACTTAATATTTGAGAAAACAGCAGTGGTGCAAAGTTTTTTTCATGATCCTATTGAGGTATAATTTGTAAATCATAAAATTCATGTGTTTTAATTTTTAGTAAATTTACCAAGTTTTAACAATCATCACCACAATCAGTTTCAGCAGGTTTTCATGATCCCAAAGTGATCTCTCACGTCAATTGCAGGAATTACTGTTTCCATCCACGTAATCTACAATATATGGTGTTTTGTCAAAGGCTTCTTCTATTTAGCATAAATGTTTTTGAGGCTCATCCACACTGCAGCAGTGGATCAGAATTTCATCCTTTTTTATGGCTCCCATTGTACAGATATATCACATTTTGTTTATCCAGTCATCACTTAACAGACATTTAGGGTTACTTCTGCTTTTTGACTATGATGAACAATGATAAGCATCATTTAAAAATATCGCCAACTCCCTGACACAAACCCAAAAAAAAAAAACTCATGGAAAACATTTATAATAAAATTAGATGATAAGACCATCACTGCAATACATAGGCTGGAAAATATGCAAATCTTAAGATTCAGTTTTATATCATATTTAATAAATAAATAGGATATATTTTAAAGTGAAAAAGAGGGTTACAAGAAGTCCAGAAAAATCCCCAAATGTTTATATTTATCTATAATTTCATTAATTCTAAGGTGCACATTTTTTCCAATATCAATCTGATGTCTCAATGCATGCTTTACAATCAGACTATGATTTACCCTCTCTGTCAAGCCATCATTGTCATTGTGTATGTGCAAATATTCAAAGCAGAAGCATCATAATTTGCAGAATGGGTGTGAATGGCTTGGCAGAAAAGGGGAGATGGGGATAGATTACTCTCTCCTCTCAAACAAATGGTTAAGGGTAAGAGTCAGGGAGAGTGTGCAACAAGATTGGCTACATTCCTAAAAATTGAATTCAAAATTAGACAAGCTCTACCTAATGCAAATCCTGCTCAGAGACCTGCTCATGTCTGTTTTTTAAAAGTATTATTTTGAGCCGGGCATGGTGGCTTACACCTGTAATTACAGCACTTTGAAAGGCTGAGGTGGGCGGATCACGAGGTGAGGAGATCGAGACCATTCTGGCCAACATGGTGAAATCCCATCTTTACTAAAACACAAAAAATCAGCTGGGCGTGGTGGCATGGGCCTGTAGTTCCAGCTACTTGGGAGGCTGAGGCAGGAGAATAGCTTGATCCTGGGAGGCGGAGGTTCAGTGAGCCGAGATCACACCACTGCACTTCAGCCTGGGTGACAGAGCGAGATTTCATCTCCAAGAACAAAAAGTGTTATTTTGAAGAATGCCATCTCACCAACATCCCTGGTGACACAAAGGTTATACAACATGGAAAATCGTGGTCAACCGTGAGTCGAAGAACAATTCTAAACCATTAGATCCAGAGTGTCTTAGTAGTAAACCAACGTATTTCATTTATAGCCTTGTTTATGTATGCACAAGAGTGGCACTTGACAAAAATTGGTCTAATTATGTTTTTTAAAAAAGGTCTTTCAATTTTTTCAATAAAACAAAAATTCTATTTGAAAAGAAAAGGGAACACGACATCCCAAAATACAAGCCAGTGGAACAAACCACTACATTCATAGAGATGCATGTTATCAGGGTCTGGGTAGGCAGGAAGCTAGAGAGTATCTGATAGACCAGAAAATAAGGGAATCAAAAATAGCCAACAAGTATTCGCTGGACAGTAAGGCAGGCCAATCTGAGAATAAACAGCAGCTGAAAGTGTCTGGGGAAACATAAGAGAATTAATACCAAAAAAGTCAATTAAGACTATACAAGGAAAAGGGTTATAATCAGGGCAGGATTTCTGGGCTGGCTAGCAAAATATGATCTGGGTGGTAATCAGATAACATCATTTAATGACTTAAGCTACACAAAATTAATTTATCAATTGAAAAATAAATTTTTAAAGATTACCATATTACTGGATAAAAGCAGATCCTGCGGCCTACTCCGGATCAGCTGAAACAAAGAGTTTAGAGCAAAGCCAAGGAATACTAAGGAACATTAAAGCTTATGGAGAGAGAAAAAAAGCAAACTTATGATCGATTTTACTTAAAATTATTTTTAAAAATCAAGTGCATTTTAGAGTGAATCATCTGTTTAGTAACTAGCACAATTTCTTCCAATTTTATGGAAGAAAGTTTTGACCAATAGAAGAGTCTCTATCTAGAGTTATCTGATGTAGACTGAGCTGGAGGAGGCATGACGGTATTCTCAGCGATGACTCAGAGCCCTCCACCAGAAGGGCTGCTGCAGAGTGAGGAGATATTCCCTATATAAGTAGACGGTCAAGGATAGGCCCTCTCCCAGGACCACCGGGCAAAGGCACAGGCTAACTGTTGGGGATGATATTTGCCTTATGAAAGTCGCATTCACAATAGCAATACCATTGTCCATATAGAGAGCTTTGGCTTCCACAAAATATCCTGTATCCTCCTCCTTCCATTCCTATTTGATTCTTAGAACCCTGGGGTAGTAGGCAAGGAATGCCTTATAGGAAGAAACTGAAATTCAATGAGGGAGGCCATATGTACAGAGTGGTTGGTTGGGGACATGACCATGTCTCTGGCTCCAATCCTGCCACCCTCTATTGGGCCTTTCTGCAACCAACTCAAAGTCACAACATCATCTTGCATTAATTAGCATGTTTCAGAAGCACTAAAGATTTGGATAAACTGATTATGCTAAACAGAAATTCTTCTTAAGTACCCTACGTGCAACAATTTCATAAACATTTAGTATTCCGGGTCTATTCCTTTCTCTGAAACACCTACTGAGTTGATTGATAATTTATGCAATGATAATATTCCACTGCATTTAAATCTAGGGGTGCACACCTCTGCTCTAATACTGCCTGTAATTTTCCTATCTCACTTTTCCTAAAGGAGTCAAAACTTAGTAGATATAAAAGAGTTACAGCAGGTAGAGCCTGGAGTTTAAAAGATAAAGAGTTGCTAGGGTCACCCTAATGTATTCACATTGCATCTGTTCTATATAGGACTTTTCTCCACTAATAGGCGATTAAATGTAAATCCTAATGTACATTTCATTTTATGTGCAATATGGGTTAGTTACTGTTGCTATGGAAACCTTCACTTTTGCATTTACTGATTTTAATTCTGTGACATTTGCTGACTTTAGTACAATGTAAAGTTTATAAATATAACTTACAGGTTTGTGGAGAGTTTTTTTTTTAAGGATTCAATTTGCATAGCTAATTCTATCACAAATCTCTAGGTACATTAGGGGAAAAAACATTAAACTGATCCCTACCAGCAGTAATCAGCAAACAACAGGCTATTTCTAGAAATAAGTATTGCCATCGATCCTCAAAAATCTCGCCTCACTAACCAAATACTGCATCCATTGTATAAGCCTTTAACCATTGATTCAGTGAAAATTTCCCAATGTGGAATTTGTATAGTGCTTTGTTTTTTTTTCCTTAGAGAAAAGGTCTCACTCTGTCACCCAGGCTGGAGTGCAGTGGTGTCATCATAGCTCACTACAACCTCGAACTCCTGGGCTGAAACAATCCTCGAGCCTCAGCCTCTCCAGTGGCTGGGATTGCAGGCATGTGCCACCACACCTGACCAGAGCTTTTATTTATTCTAAACATTTTCAAATCTGTTACCTTTAATATGAAGCTGGCGAGAGAGACAGGCCAGAGGTGGTTTGAAAGAGAACATGGCATCACTTTGGAGACTACTTCCAATCCAGGGCAATCCTCTGACTTTCAACTGGAGCTTCAAGGGGATCATTGCAACAAATCATTCTCTTTTCCTTCTCATTCTAAGTTGTCTTGGTTGTCATTGTGTGTTTGGAATTTAGCATAGTTCCTACTATGTGGAATAAACACACACTTTCTAGGTGTCCTTCATGCTTTCTAGATGTCCTTACATTTTTTAAAATTATCTGATTATTGCCATTTAACAGATATAGAAACTGAGACCCATGATGCAAATCATCTAAAGTTATCTAGCAACTAACTTGGAAAGTCAATGCATCCATAGGAGTTTATTGAACTGATGTGTGATTATGATGAGCGCCCAATACTTTTGAAGGTATTCTCACAGGCATAGGTGAAAATTCATGCCACTGTTATAGATCCACAGAGAGATCAATTATTTTATGAATATTCCCAGGGAAGCCTGGATTCAAGTAGCCATACACATACATACATAGGTAGAAAGGTGTGTACAAGAAACATTTTAAGTGATGTCATCAAAGCCTGCAAAATCAATAGAAAGAACAAATCTAACCAATATTTGTTGAGCCTCTACATTGTGTCAGACGCTGCTTAGTAACCTTAGAAGAGCGAAGTGTCTGCAGTTGTACCTGAAGAAGAGGAAAGGGATAAAAGAAAACTATAACACCATACTTTAAGCTTATAGAGAAAAGGAAGACAGAGCAACCAAATGGCAAATGGCCCTAAAAGAATCACAAGAGCTTCTCAAAGACAAGAGGCACTTGAAGGAAAACAGAGTCGCTAATAACCAGGGAGAGACAGAGAAATAATGAGACTCAAAAATGGCAAAGAGAATGAATAAGAGCAATCTTTGATTTAAAAAAATAAAAAGGATGTTGAACAAACTGGGGAGTCATGAAGATATTGTAAAAGTTAAAGCCAATGAAAAGCAGATAGTGGAAGGGGCTTGGGAAATTCACAGTTCAGGGGAGGCGGAGGAGGCCATGGAGCAGTTGGACATGGAGAATTGATGGGCATTGGGGATGTGCTGTTCCAGCCATTTCCAATGGATTCTGGGGTGGAAGTGGGTAGAGTGAATATTACTAAACTTTACACTTATTTAGGGCTTGGAGACACAGGTACATACTGTTGACAAGAATGGATAGAGATAAAGCCTGAGAACGGTTCCTACTCTCCTATTCCAGTAACCTTAGAGTTTGGCTGGAGACCAAGTATACTCAACAGCTTCCATGGCCAATCCATCCTCCATACAATTCACTGTCATCTTTTACCAGAAAACTATACTATCCTTCTCTAATATGTCGTTCTGCATCTGCTTTTAAATCTTTTGAAGTCATTTTCTACTCAGCAGCCTGAGTGTTGTTTTCAAAATGCCATTCTAATGATGTACCTTCTCTCGAACTACTGCCAAAAGGAGCACATTTTCCATTACTTTTAGAATTAAAACAAAACCTAAAAAGCCCAAATCCCTAATATCCTATCTGGGGTCAAACACGGTCTGACCCCAACCTGTATCATCAGCTTCAGATTGCATTATGCATCTCCTTTTTCCTCTCTCAACTATGGACACTCAGGTCTCTTTTGCTACAGGGCCTTTGTGCTTACTGTTATTCTTTTAAAATGCCATCTTGGCATCACATGTCCTATTTTTCTAGCTGAATCTCATTTGTTAAGTCTCAGCTAAAAATTCACTTCCTCAAAGAAGCCTTCCCTGACCACTCTTCCCACCATTCTAGGTCAGCTTTCCTTATTTATTTTATGATTTCACAAAAACATGCCTGATTCCTTCAGTGCACTATCACATGGTGTTAAGTAGTGCATATTTTATCCATTACAACTATACTTTAGTTAGGATGAGTTTTTAATTGCCGTACAGCTCCCTTACTTGATTGTAAATTTCCTGCAAGAAATGCCAATGTCTGTTTTATGCAGTATTGTATGCTGAACACCCGGTCCTGCTCAATATAGATGTACCAAATGAGGGAATTAGGAAGATGTTAATGGACCTGTTCAAGAACATATAATATTCCCTACTGCAATACAGTCAGATCCAAAGTCCTCAGACAAACATTCAAAGACCTTTGACACCAGCCATTGTTATATCTGAGAAGGCAGCATTTTGGCAGGAGAGAATGGGATGGTTAATTTTATGTGTCAACTTGACTGAGCCAAGGGATGCCCAGATATCTGGTTAAGCATTATCTCTGGGTATGTCTGTGAAAGTATTTTCTCTGAGATTAGGGTTAGAATTGGTGGCCTGAGTAAAGTACACAGCCCTCTCCAGTGGAAGTGGGTACCATCCAATCTATAGAAGGCCTGAATAGAACAAAATGGTAGAGGAAGGTTGGCTTAACTCTGCTTGGCTGTTTAAGCTGAAACGTTGATCTTTCCCTACTTTCAGTGCTCCTAGTTTTCAGAGCTGCAGACTTGAACTGGAACTTATACCATCAGCTCTCTGGCCTTCAGGCCTTTACACCACCAACTTTCCTGGGTCTCCAGCTTGCAAACAGCAGATCATGGGACTTCTCAGCCTCCATAACAACATGAGTCTATAGATTA
Organism: Ateles fusciceps; assembly: GCA_036589455.1. Classification (NCBI taxonomy): domain Eukaryota; kingdom Metazoa; phylum Chordata; class Mammalia; order Primates; family Atelidae; genus Ateles; species Ateles fusciceps. The sequence goes on from JAZHEH010000051.1 coordinate 1,045,256, forward strand.
TAATGAATCTCTTCCTGGATATATAGCCTGTATCTGCTTTTCTGGAGAATTGTAACTAATGCAGAGAGAGTAGAGAAGGAAGGTGTCTACCCTAGAAACATCTCCATGAAGCCTCATTCACACTGCATTCTATGGATGGTACCCAAGCAAGGAACACAGAGACGATGTCTCCTCTTGGTGTCCAACTCTCTTCACACCTGCAGAGACTTTCCTGTGCAGAGATCAGCCACATCCTATTCCTATGCCAGAACTGTTTGCTTGATGGTATCTCAGACCTTTATTCCCACAAACCAGGTGCCCTTCTTCTTCCCCAACAAATCCAAATCCTACAACCCCTTACCAAACCAGTCGCAACCTCCTCCATGACACATGGCCTAAACATCCTTCTTTATGCACTGTATCTTAATGACAGAAGAGAATTTAGCATAATCTTGAAAATTCTTCACAGGTTTAATCAAGATTTAGAGAAGATCAATTAGAATCCAGGTTCTGGGTGACTAAATTAAATCAAAACAGGCCTCCATTTTCTGTTGGGGCAGTTTCCACACTGCAGAAAGGCAGCTGACCAAGAGGAGAAGGAGCAGCTGAAATGCAGAGCACTTTGCTAAGCCCTGTGGGGCTAACGTCTTCCAGGAAGACCAGGAAGATTTTCCTTTGCACAAAAGGGCCATAGGCTCACCCAGAATGAGCACGTTTTTCTAGTTTGCATAGACATGTCCCATAGGCTTTTGTGCCTGAAAAGACAGGAACCACACTTGCCTGTGGTGCTTATAATTAGTTGCCTCTCCCACTGTGTGTAAATGTCAGAGCCTGCTATTTCCTTCATATCCTTCATTCATTCAAGAACTATTTAGATTATCATTTCTGCCCTTAGCCCTGTGTCCTCTGCTGCCGATACAAAGGTGAGCCAGGCAAGGTCCCCAACCTCAATAAGTCCTTGGTGGTATGACTCTCACAGTGGTGTGACCCTCACAGTGGATTCTCAGTGTACAGATGCTGGTCCCATAGTTGAATGTGGGGATCACTGAGAAACCAAAGATGAATTCATCAGCCACTGAGGAGGTTTTGAACCTACCCCACAGTGAGACCCAAGACCCAGTCTAACCTACCTGGGCCTCAGTATCTTCATCTGTAAAGTGGGCTCTGTCTGAAGAGGCCGCAGAGTTGACAAGTGAAGTTCAGCTCCAAACTTGGGAACACCCAAGTTTAAGCCACAGTGTGCCTCTTGCTACCTCTGAAACCTGGGCTAATTGCTAAGCCTCTCCAGGCCTCAGTTGTCTTATCTGAAAAATGGAATTAATACCACTATGTACCACAACAGTGTGTGACTTAATTGAGACCATGATGTAAAGCACTTAGCTGTGAGACTAGCAATTCGTAAGTACTCAATAGATAATCACCTTGCTTAGCATGGCTCCTGCTCCTGGATTTTTGAGATTCTCTTTCTTTTTCATCCAGTCCCCTGCTTTCAGCTTTATGGATTTCTATTTTTTGTTTTTTTGAGATGAAGTCTTACTCTGTCTTCCAGGCTGGAGTGCAGTGGCGTGATCTTGGCTCACAGCTATCTCCGCCTCCCGGGTTCCAGCGATTCTCCTGCCTCAGCCTCCCAAGTAGCTGGGATTACAGGCACGAGCCACTATGTCCAGCCAGTTTTTGTATTTTTAATAGAGATGGGGTTTCACCATGTTGGCCAGGCTGGTCTCGAACTCCACGCACCTTGGCCTCCCTAAGTGCTGGGATTACAGGCGTGAGCCCCCACGCCCAGCCTAGCTTTATGGATTTCTAACAATTCAAGGCTTTGAATGATTTGCTTTCTTTATAAAGTTCTCTCAATACTGTCTAGCTATAATTGGGGGGAGGGGAGTTTGGGCATTTTGGTTTTTCTTAAGACACTAAATAACCACCTGCAAGTTCCACATAAATGATTATGATTAATTTCCTGATAAGGATGAAAATTTCCATCCTATACTCAGACAATTTCTCATGGCCAGAAAAAAAAAACAGTAACTTTTGCCACATCTTAGGTCTTCAGTGGGCTTAAAAAGCTGCTTTTTTTCTTTCACCCTCACCTAAGGTTTAGATTACAATAGATTAACGGTCGTAGCTGCAGCCACCACTGGGGCACTTATGTTTCCTAGCTTCACCTCCCTGTTTTGAGATGTTTACGCAGACTAATTCCTCCTAAAATCATCAGAGATGTAGCATTGTTAAAAAGTTAACAGTGCCTTCGATTAAACAAGGAATATGTGGGTCAAAATTTACCACATAACACAAGCAATTTAGGGTGTGAGTGCACATGTGTGTGCACGTGTATGCACGTGTGTACATGTCTCAGTCAGTACCGCAATCCTGGCTGGGAAAACCCCTGTCCTTGTTGCTCTCAACAGCTCACTCTTGGCACCCTCAGTTACAGCTGGAGGTTCAGCTGGCTATCTTCCCCACTAGGCTGTGAGCATCCTGAGGGGCAGGGTTTATATATGGTCCTCCCTCACTGAGCACATAATAAAAAAACTCAATAAGGTACTGAGGAATGAATGAGCCAATGCAATTCCATCCTAGACATCACAGGGTGCCACCGTGAATGCTACTTCTTAAACGGTTTTAAAATCAAAGCTGTAATAAAACTAACAGCAGAGGTCTTTCTTCTCTTCTTTCCCCTGCCCCCATAAAAAAACGTCACAGGAAATATAGAATTAGGACTGGAAACCATTCCCCCTCCATTCTCTCCCCACCTCCCCAGTTCTCTAGTTATCCTAAGGGTATCTGGTATCCCTTCAAGGAGGTCTCCAGAGACCAAGTAATATTATATAGGGTTGAGCTCCTTGGAAATACAATGGAGTGAATAGAGGCTGAGATTTCAGTTTCTAGGAAAATGTCTTGACGTATCTTCCTTTCACACAAACTCTTGGAAATATAATAAACTATATTTTAATGTTTATTTGTTTCAAATACAGTATTTTTTTCAACAGACAAATAGTTTTGAGTCCAGAGAAAAATAGGTTTAAATCACCATCCCAGCAAGCAGTTTTTAAAACAGTACACCAAGTGATCATTTCCATGCAGTTTAATGCACTTAGCCAACAGGCATTAACAGTCTTTTCAGAATAAACTAACACCTGAAGCTTATTTTCTAGTCTTAGTTCAGATGAATTTTAACCTTTCTAAAAAAATCTGGTGATGCAGGGCACCCACCGAACTCCATAATTTTAGTAGATTCTGCATTTGCATTTTGAGCTTATTTTATGAAGACAGACAAAAACAACCATGGAGGCTTCCTTTCTGTGCAGGTTTTAACACAATGGTGCCCAGAGCATTTTGAGGCAAAATGTGGTCCTCCAGCTCCAGCCAGTTTATGCAGAAAGGCAAGACACTGTGACTCAGCAAGATTCCTCACCAAAAGGGGTGGGAGAAAAAGAGCTGAAGGAGGCTCAACAGAGAGTAAAAACACGTTATTTACCTTGATTTTGTGTTGGGTGTGACAGATTAAAAACAGAAAGCAGCAGTCCACCTAATTGGGATCATAGCCTGTGGCTAAAGAGACAACCTTGGTGTTCATAGCTCATCAAACCCAAAGAAGTCGGAAGAGGAAACAGACCCAGGAAAGGAAAATATTTCTCCGAAGCTTAAGTTTACAGAGGGAAGAGGGTATGAGAAGGATTCAGGAGAAATGTGCATTCAATGCACAAGGTGTATGGGCCTGCAATGGGGTATGAAGTCCCACGCAGCACAGGGAAGAGCCACACCAGATACCCATCCGCCCATGCAGGGCTTGGGATGTTCCTCTGATGTTGACAGACTATTTTTCCCATTCTACCAGTGTGGACACTGAGTGTCCCAGACTACTGTCCCATGTCCTGGGTGGGGTCGGGTTTCAGCCCTTCTTGCCTTTTCTCTTCCCCATGCAGCCTCTCCCTTGCCTCCCTGCCACATCACTGCGGGTACTCATGCCAGGCTGATGGCCAGCACATCACTTCTGGTTCCCCCCCCACAGGTCCCAAATGTGTCAAGGCAGGAAGTGTACTCAAGACTGGAGGCCCCAGGCTGATAAAAGTTTCATGGCCCACATTGCAGACCTCAAGGATGGGCAAAATAAAATGTCACAAGGCAAGTTACATCACCTTGGCTTCCGGGAATTTTGCATCTTTGAAAAAAACCATGAAAATCCATCCTTTGCTTCAGACACACTAGGCTAAAAATAGCTCAGGCAGCCAGTAAGTGTGTGCAATTTTTCCTTTGTGCATCTCTCTATCCCCCTGATTTCTTCCTCTCCAGCAGACAGATGTGCTCCAAGACAGACCACCAGTCCACCCGCCACAAAGGGATCAGTGTTCTTGCTCAAAGGCATATCAGATTGCTTCCTCCCCAGCCAACACAAAACAAAACAAAGCAAAACACCTTATTAGCTCCCTTGGCCCTATAATAGGAGCTAATACTTGACTGAATCCTTACTACGTAGCAGGTGTTGGTCTAAGGGCTTTCATACCTTATCTCATTAAATTCCCTAAAACAACTCTATGAGGTGGAGACTGCTCTTGTCTCATTTTGCAGATGAGAAAACCAAGGCACGGAGAAGTTAAATATTCATGCTATAGTCCAAAGTATAGTCTCTAAAAGGTAAGGAACCCTGGCTTGGTATATAAATACATCCACAATTAGGCCCCCACTTCTTCTCCAGGCCTACACACACACTAATACATACACTCCAGACCTTAAGCCTCAGCCGTGTCAAAATCTTCACTCTTCCTAAAATATAATATCAATTTATTTGCATTTGATGTTCTTTCTACCTTAAACACCCTTCCCACCACCTTCTCTAACTGGCAAATTTCCATTTATTTTCCAAGACCTTCCTTCCCTGTAAATCCTTACTGTGTCCTCAGTAAGCTCTTTTAAGACAAGAATGCTGCCCTCTTCATCTCCAGACTAGTAATTTCACATATAGTAGATGTTCAATATCCATTAAACAAATAAACCATAATTATAGTTGTTAACCCTTACAGGGTACAGGCACTATGCTAAGCACTTTACAAGAATTAACTCACTCTATCTTATGAAAACCCAAACATATAGATTCTGTTATCCCCCACATTACCCACAGGGACAACCCAGGCACAAATGGGTAAATTAACTTATTCAAGGTCACACAGCCACTAAGTAAAGAAAAAAAATTGCATGATTCCAGAAGCTAAGCACTTAATGCCAATGCTATAGGAGAGTACATAATCTTATTGCACAATACTGTGTTGTACTAGAAGCCTATGTGTATGATGCTTATTTATAAAAATATATTGTCCACATAAAAACAGTGATCTGAGGTGGGAGGATCACTCGAGCTCAGGAATTTGAGACCAGCCTGGGCAACAAAGGAAGATACCACCACTACCAAAAAAAAAAGAAAAGTGTTTAAATTAGCCAAATGTGGTGGTGCATGCCTGTGGTCCCAGCTACACGGGAAGCCGGGAGGTGTGAGAAATTTGAGTCTTGGAGGTCGAGGCTGCAGTGAGCCATGATCACACCACTGCACTCCAGCCTGGGGAGCAAGACCCTGTCAAAACATAAAAAAAAGTGATAACTCAGAAACTAAGTACAAAATGGCTGCCTCAGTAAAATGTGCCTTTAAAAGAAGATTGATATTGACCACAGATAATTTCAGTTGTTATGACGTACAAATATGAGTAAGATAGTGCCCAATCCCAAAGACCTCTTTGATCCAGTAAGGAAAATAGGATAACATTACATATACGTCATGACATAACCCACTTTTTGAGGTATCCCTTTTCTTTTTGAATTAAAGACATGTCCTTCAGACGTGTCATAAATTAACTTGCTACATCCCAACCCACCGATTCTAGATCAACACTAACTCTTAACGTTAATTCAAGCTTCCTCTTCCCAGTATGCATTGTGTGAAAATATTTTGATTTATGGACCTTGTGAAAGGTTACGTGCTCATTGCCTTTTGACTCAGAAATAGTACAAGAGAAAGAAAAGCAGAAATAAAAAAGGATCTGCCCTCAAGTTGGGGGGTGGGGGTGGGGGTGAGAGTAAGGATTTGTCTTTAAAGGGAGACGACGAGGCCTGGACTCAAGATTTCTGACTAGTACTAAATGCTAATGGTCATCATAGTAGTCATCATAGTAAACTCCTTCATACCAGTAATCCTCTATCTCACTGGGGGATAAAACTGATTGTTAAAAATACTTAACTCTGGCCTAAACTTGTAATCCCAGCACTTTGGGAGGCCGAGGCAGGAGGATCACTCTGAGCCAGGAGTTTGAGACAGCCTAGGTAACAAAGAGAGAAACTATCTCTACAAAATGTTTTTTAAAACTTATCCTGGTGCAGTGGCATATGCCTGTGGTTGCAGATACTCAGGAGGCTGAGGCTCAAGGATCACTTGAGGCCAGGAGGTTAAGTCTGCAGCGAGCTGTGATGGAGCCGCTGAACTGCAGCCTCGGCAACAGAGCAAGACCGCGGCTCAAACAACAACAACAACAACAACAAAAAACTGATCTCAAATCATGGTACAATGGAGCTGAATAATTTTTAAAATATCTATATGGTGTTAATTTTTAAAACATAAACAGATGTATGAATAATTCAGGCAACTCAAAATTATATTTTAAGAAGATTTAAGAACACGGTAAATACTCATAGTTTTACATAAAAGAGCTGGATTCAAAAAGATGCTCAATATGCTTATAAGCGAGTAAAGATTTATGTGTATATATGTGTGCATTAGATTTATATACTGACATGTTCCAGCAATTTTGTTGTATAGTAAATTTAAAGACCATTTTTGTTTACCTCTTTGAACATTTTTGTATTTCACAGATACTCTACATTAATAATGTACTATGTTTTTAAAACCAAAAAAGGAGACGTGTATTTTAAAGCACATGCAACTTTATTCTAAATAAACTGGCAAAGGAAATCATAAATTCAAAAGCAATGAAGGTTAGTGATGCGTTTTTCAACATCAATAGCGTGACACTAAAGACCAACACTGTTTTAAGACTATTGGAATACTGAAAACAGAGCAATGGGCTTGGAATATGAAAGTTTTTGTGGTGTTGAGGTGCAGATTAGTGGTTGGTAAGATGTTTGGATTGGCCAGTTCCAGGTAATTACATAGCGACAGGAGAGCGCTAAGACTTCAAAAAAAAAACAACAACAAAAAAACCAGTGATGGCTTATGAATTGACAGCATTCCTTAGTCCAAGTAAGCCCCGCTTGGGTTTGGCTTCTGCACTTCCATAATCAGGAGCTTGGGCTAGGTGATCTCATGACCATTCCAGTCCAGAAATTCTAGGATTCATCTAATTTGGGAGTAGGAGGTTCCATCAAATCATAACCTTTCAAAGGCAGGTAATATGTACTGACTGTTTAATTTCAATTTCAAGCAATAAATTTCAGCCAACTACATGATAATCATGATTATCTTGTAAGGTCTGAAAAAGGTTGTTTTTTGTGTATATTGTCAATTGGTCAGTTTTATGTATTGGTTTAGCATTTGCTTGTCTACACAGATTTTCAGTACCAAAATAGAATCCTCATGAGTCGTAAGAAATGACCTACATTGGGAAGAGGAGTTTAAGACACCCTACCTCCTACCAAAAGGAAAAGAAAAGAAAGGGCTGTAAATAATTTAATGTTTGAGCTCCACAAGATATTACTTTATATAGGTTGATAAAAATTATTATTAATATAGAACTGTAAAAATCATAGGTGCCCTGATCAGGAAAATGACATATATAGGACAATGTATGTAATTTGAAGAATTCGATAGGAAAAATAAAAGAGGTGCTACACTGAAATCAGTGGGGCAAATCAACACAGTGTGATGCTCAGTTGCATCTGTAAAAAAAAAAAAAGAGACAGGTGGTATTACTACTCATCAACCTGATCCCTGTGGCCAGAAAGATACCGTATGGTACACGCAGTTCAGCACATCACTACTTCCACCAGTGTGTGCGTGTTCACTGTGTGAGGAGTAAGCCACAAGGTGTCACAGTGGATCAGCTGGAAGGGCTGTTATCAGTCCAGACACGCAGGTGGTGCTTCAGGTTTCCAACCAGTGCTGACCCAGCTCCCTTGGAGAAGTCTGTGCTGGGCTGCATATTGAGAAGACGCCTCCTTAGAAGAAATGACCAGTCAAGGCCAGCAGGGGTGTGCTCTCCAGCCCTCTCCTGGGGCCCCCATTCACACAGCCCTTCAACAGCACTGGTGAAAGGGAACATTTTAACGTTTTGTTGTCTCCACTGAGTTCCTAAATGGAGAAAACCCCAGTCACAGCTTTTTTTTAATTAAAAATATGCAATAATTTATTGTTAACTGTAGTCACCCTATTTATTGTGCTACTGAATACTAGAGCTTATTCATTCTATCTAATGGCCTCATACATTGATCAACCCTTAATACTTAACCCATAGTTATGCCTAAGGAAGAATTCTAGCCTGGACTTTGTAGGAGATTGTGACCACTCTCTCATAACAAGATATATGATTATTATGTCATCCCTGCCATATAACAGTGAAAAGCCCCTGACACATTATCACATGAGAACAACCAAACTCAAGAGTCCCAGATCATGTTATTGCAAGTTTTGTTTATTAAATTAAAATATGCTAGTGCAGGCATGTAAAAGGTATTAGTAAAGGTAATTTTAAGACGTGAAGCAATGTTTGGCATTCCTTACACTGCTTAATTTGCTGACAGAATCCAGAATAAGAGTTATCATCATCATCATCATCATCATCAGTTCTCATTGATGTAGCACCCATCATATACTAGGCATTGTACATGCATTCATTCTTTACTTCACAATGTAACACTCAGGCTAAGGAAACTGAGGCTCAGAAAATTTAAGAAACTTCCTGAATATTACACAGCAAGTAGAAGACAGACTCAGAGTTTGGACTCAAATCTGTCATATGGTAAGTCATACTGAGGCTCAAGCCTTTATGTTCAAGACTGGTCACTCTTTTCATTCCAGAAGAAAACTATTGATGAAAAAAATTGTTCATATTCCCTAACCAAAAGCTGCACACATACACAAATACGATCTGATTAGGACAAGTCTCTCTCTCTACACACACACACACACATACACACACACCCGTTAGCAAACACAAACTTATAGACCACGGCATTACATACTGATAGAACTTCCCATATTTTCTGTCGTGCAAATCACTTCAAATAAGCTGATTAATGGTCCCGAAAGCACTTACCTAAAATGCAAAGTGCTCCAGGAAATGTAACGTATTATCAAGATTCATAACATAATTCATGGCTGTGGGCCCCCAGGTAGATACCGAGAGAGAGAAGTAGCAGAAATATCAAATGAGAAAAGAAACACTAGGATAAGTATAAATATTTTTAATCAGAAGTCAGGAGATTCCCAACAGATGTGCACTATCCAGAGGGCAAAATACTCAGGTCAACACTCCCTTTACAGAAGAAATTTCGTTTTCTCGGGGCTTCTTTTCGTTTGGGCTGGCTGCACATTCTAGCAGTGAATGCTCACTGGACTATTAGGCTCACGGATTCTTCTCCTACTGGAACTGTAGGCAATTGTTGGTAAGACTCAGGGAAAATTCTAGTGTCGGGTTGGACAGTGCTGGAACAACTTAATTTCCTGTATTCAATTGATATATTTTGCACATCAGCCATATGCTATAGAGCACCGGGATGCAGAGATGAATAAGACAATCAGGCCCCCGCCTTCGTGGGGCTTATATTCTATAAAGGACAAGCAAATACTTACTATATAAACAAGAAGCAGGAAAATATAGGCTTGTGATAATTCCTATGAAGAAGGCATGCAATAGAAAGTCATTGGGGGTTAATTTTAATTGTTTGAGGAAGGACCCTCTGGAAAGAGAACACTTACGTTGCTCAGTACAGGACTTTCTAATTGCTGGGACTCTTTTCCTTTATTGTCCTTCTTTTCTTTGAGATATCTAATTGATTACCTGCAAATAAAGCCAGAACCATGCCAAATCCTAACTCACCCGAGGTCTCCTAATACTTAGATGAGTTATTACAGAGAAAGCCACACACCAGGTGTCCCCCCAGACAAGGGCGAGGTCCTGCAGTGTGAATCAGCTTGGCAAGCTAAAGGATCCCAAAGAAGCCCTCCATGGCTCCGGTCCAATGAATACTTGGTAGGAGCTAAGAATGGACCATCAGGAAGGAAGAGATCAATAGACTCTTAAAACCAGAGCAAGGAGTTTAGAGCTTGTTCTAGGTGGGAGGGGGAAGAGGGAGAGTCACATGATCTGATTTATGCTTTAAAAATATCACCTTGGCTGTTCGTGGGGATCAGATTATAAGGTGGAAAGAGGGAGCAGAGGGTGCTGCTAAGAGGTCATCTTGATCCCAAAAAGAGAGGCTCGGAGCTTATAATGTCACCAGAGCAGGGTAGATTCCTCTTCTTCAGAGGGGTCTGCCAAATCTTTAATGCTAGGCCTACTATTTTTAACTGGAAGACTAAAACCTCAAATTACACTGGTCGAATATGAGAGAAGGGTGTGGCTGCCAGGGCCCCCAAGAGGAAGTGGGCCCCTGAGAGACAATGTTCCTTCACCAGTATGCTCCAGGAGAGCACATCCAGTGAAAAGTGAAATGATCTAGCCCCTGCTTCTCAAATCTCAGGATGATCATGCACAGACTCAGGCCTTGGTTTCTTGTCTGGTAAAGGAGAACCAGAATGCATGCATCTCAAGCTTTGGGGGTGGATCAAACGAGGAGATCTATCTTATCTTCAACAACTAGCAGGCATTTACTCCAAAGACAATGGCTTTGCAGGTAGCTAAAGTGGTCTGCAAGGGTAGGAAGGAAACATCACCTCCCACAAAGAACTTCTGCAGAGAGACAGGATGTGGGGGAGACTGGCTGCCTCTCAGGAGTAGATTAAACTAGGATCCTGAGATGCCAAACATGTTGGAAGTTCTTTCGCCTTTATGTCTTTATTTTCCCTGATTCATAATTGATTGCCTGCAAAGGAAGCCAATACTATGCCCAATTTAATTTCCTAACATTTATTTTGGTTATTGTTTCCACCAAAAATGGAATAGCTTTTCTACTCATTCACTACTGTTTAAAACAATCAAAACACCATCTTTCCCAGGGCACAACTAAAAAGAAGCACTGAAGGGAAATTTAAATATTTTTAATTAAAAAAAAAAAACACTTTTAGATGACTATGCATTGTATTCTATAACAGTTTCAATGACTCTTCAGATAAAGTGGGCATCTTGCCGGGCATGGTGGTTCATGCCTGTAATCCCAGCATTTTGGGAGGTTGAGGTGGGCAGATCAGGAGATCAGGAGTTCGAGAGCAGCCTGACTAACATGGTAAAACCCCATCTCTACCAAAAATACAAAAATTAGCCAGGCATAGTGGCTTGTATCTGTAATCCCAGCTACTCAAGAGGCTGAGGCAGGAGAATCGCTTGAACCTGGGAGGCGGAGGTTGCAGTGAACAGAGATCATGCCACTGCACTCCAGCCTGGGCAACAGAGAGAGACTTCATCTCAAAAAAAAAAAAAAAAAGTGGGCATAAGTGTTCTTTAATAAGGAGTGTAATTTGAGGTTTTTTTTGTTCAGTAACCAGGGTATATTTTCCATTTCTGGATACATCCCTTGGAATTGGACTTGGTCCCTTTGGAAATTAAGTCAGGCAGTTGGGACACACCTAGCAGAACCACGTTAGTGAATGGGATCAATTTCCAAGCCACCTCCAAAGTCAATTTGTCTTAGGAAAAAAAATGAATATATTCACATTAAAAATTCCATAGGTAAAACAAGATTCCTAGCTAGTGTTTCTTATTTCAAGCCAGGTGCTATGGCAGAGCAATTACAACTTCTGAAGCTAAACTACCGTCTGTTTGACCTTGGACAATTTATGTAACCTGTCAGTTTCCAGTTTCCTCATCAGTAAAAGTGCAGATGTTAGTAGTACCTATCATCTGATGTGATCATGAGCCGACATACAAAAAGCACCTGGTATTAACACTTGCCCAACAGACAGTGAAAACTCCATAGATGCTATTCTGTGACTGTATATACCTTTCACTACAGGAACATGCCCACGATACACTGTGTGTTCATCTATCATGGCCCTCTATGCTAAATGTGGTTTGTATGTCTCTCCTCATTATCAAATTGTAAGCTTCTAGAAGACAGAAAATATCTTAGCATGTTTATATTTCCAGACCCTGATACTGTCATTGCCTAAAGTGTGGAAATTCTTGAAAAAATGCCTGAATTTTGTTTTAAGCATTAATAGTTGCCTAGGTTCAAATGCATGCTGCCAGAATTTAAATTAAAAAAAAAAAAATCTAGGCTTACATTGATTTTTAAAAATTAAAAAGAAGGAAAGCGTCTTGTCAGAAAATGACAAAGGTATTTGTAGTATCTACATCCTTTGGACATTTTTTAAATGCTGTGTTCTGACACTTCAAAAAGACATTGTTTTCCCAGGTCGCTTATATTTTGAGGCCCACCAACCAAATGCAGATAAGTAAGTTTATGAATCTTGTTCTTGATCATTTATAAAGTTGGATGTTTGGGGTTGTTTGTTTTACATTTTGTTTGCTGTTTCAGAAAGGGGGTGCTTGTGTTCCTCATGAAAAATGAGTTAATGTGGACAATTGTAATAAAAAGAGATTTATGGCCCTGTTCTCCATACAATTTAAATTAATTTCTTTCTGAAACCCAAACAAAAAGCTAAATGTTTAAAAAATGCATAAGATTTAAATCCTACATCATAATTTACACACCAAAAAGAGAGAAATTTAAATGTGCATTGATTTTAGGCTGATAAGAATCTGTGTTGAATGCGAGTTGAAAGTTCTTTTTTTTTCTTCTTGGCCTCCTATGAATAGTTAGTTTGCAGCAATTTTTAATTAAAAACAGTTCCCATAGTAAGAAAATGGGGGGGGAAAAGACTTCAGGAAAATAAAATCAATATAAGAGTCCTGCAATTTGTTTTCTGAGGCCATGTAGAGATCCTGAAAACTAAGAGAGTTTGGAAGTTCTCATTTTTTAAAACTGCACTTTTGGTTTCATTTAACATTTTCAAAATAGCTTTCCTTTCCACCACCCAGCCCCCTTCCCCCACCTCACCAACCCCCTTCAAACAACTTGCAAAGGTCTGTTTTTAACACTGAAAATCATTCATGTATCTCAGAGTAACAGCAACATTTTTCTTTCTAAATTTCTAGGGGAGAGAAACCTCCAAGTTATCACACAAAGCATTTTTTCTTTTTCTCTACCTATCCAAAATAACTAATCTCATTTTAACTAGATTCCATCTGAACATCAATGATACCAAGCTATTCCATGAATAAACATGATGTTACAACGTGAAACCCTGTGACTAAAGTATATAAAAATGTAGCTGAAAGAAAAGAGGACTGAGAATCCCCCTCTTCACCACCCCCTTCCCGCCACCCCCTCCCCAGGGAGTTTGAGAGTTGAGCTGAGAAGGGGTGAAAACCAGCAGATTTAAATTTCAAGGTCTTCAAACATTTGTAACCTTCACATTAAATCCTATAAAACTAAAAACTGTAATTCTAATACAATCCTTGTGCGCACGGCTTCCGATTGTAATCACAGGTTTCTCTTTTGAAAGAGGATGTGTAATATTGATAAAAGAAAAAATCTCAAAACAGGAAAAATACATAATGGAACTCACACTTTTCTGGTGTTTATGGTTTAAAAAAAATTATCATGGTGTCAACATGAAAAACTATATATTCTTAACAAATATCTTCACTTAAATGCAGACATTTTGGGTCATTTGAATGAGAAAACAAGGCATAGAAAAGTTATCTACTCTAACAAAGATTTGTGAACTTTACTTGATAAACTTTCTCAAATTTTATAATAATCCCACATTAGTTAAATCCCTTCACTTACAATGATACCCACTCTAAAGTTTCTCATATATTTTACCTATATTTTCATCTCAGAGCCAAGACCTAGAAATGAAAAAATAGACTGTTTTTGCTTTTATTGAAGCTTTTCACAAAACAAATTCTGAAGTCTTCAGAACATATTTTTATATCTTATCTGACTGTACTGTGTGTGCAATGTTAAAACTATAATTTTGCGGTTGTATTCTTCCAAAATAAATTTCGCACTGCAAGACCATTCAAATACATGAATTTTGGAAGACGTTGGGTCGATTTTTGACAGCATACACACCAGAAAATGTAAACTCCTTACTGCTGCCTGGGAATTGCAGTGAACAATGATGCAAACCTCAGAGTTTTTCTTAATTTCGTTTTAAAGGGTGGGGGGAGCACCCACACATTTATTGATTAAATTCCACTGAGATTCTAATGTTGCAAAAAAAATTTACGTCCCAGAACAGCTAAGCAGCATTGAAAACATACTTTTGTTGCTGTTGTTGCTGCTGTTTGCTTTTTAATGCATGCCTATTTCTTTACAGAGAGGTGAGGTCCCATTAGTAATTTAGGCACTTGCTTTCCTTTGCCACAAATATTAGGGATCCAAATGACCTCAGATCAAATAAATGTGGGGGGATGTGGGAATGAAAACTTTAGGGACAGTGAGAAGCAGAGGCCCAAAGCTGCCTCATCCCAACAGGAGATGCAAGGCCCACTAAAACGTCAGAATTGTATTTATCAGGGAAGGTGCTAATTTAAATGCACTGGTTTTCAAATTCTCTCCTTTTGTCTACTGATTCATTGATTGGCTAGTCAGCAAATGTTTAATGAGTATCTACTTTGTCCAGGAAATACTTGCTCTAAGTGCTAGCTTTAAAACCAGACTGGATCTTCAAGTTTTCTTCACCATTACCTAATTATTTTATTACAATTTGTGATTTTGAACTAAACGCCATGAGCAAAGAAATAGTGTCCGCACCCTTTACTTCATAATATTTTCTCATACATAAAAAAAGAAAATCTGAATTTTCAATTAAAGGGACACTGTTGGTAATTTGCAAATGAGGAACCAAGACCCATGCCAGCTAGTTGGTAAGAGTTAGAAGTATTGTTAACTCTTCATGCCATGCTCTTTAAACTAAAACTACACAGCTTCTGAAAACTTTGATTTAATTTAATTGGAAGAAATTCATCTATCCTCATGAGAAAATGCCCTGGGATTAGCCATGGAAGGAGAGTAGGGGAACACCATGGTTCTTTACTAATTTATTTCCATTAAAAAAGGAGATTTCTAGGAAATTTCCAGAAACTTGATTACAATTTCTTCATCACATACTGATTTGCTATATTTTTTTCTAGTCAAGGCCACATTACAAAAGGAGTGAAGACTTGAGAGTATTACCCAGTAGTGTGTGTGTGTGTGTGTGTGTGTTGTGTGTGTGTGTGTTTGTGTGTGTGTGTGTGTGTGAGAGAGAGAGAGAGAGAGTGGGGGGGGAGAGAGAGAGAGAGAAAGAGATTAGGACTTAATGAAATAATACTATATACTATAAGAGTGGGACCAGAAGAGAGAGAGAGAGAGAGAGAGAAGGAAGAGGGATGGGTAAGTCACTCTTGCCCAAAATGGTTGTATGCTTTGGTTAGATTCTCAAAGTAGTCACTCAACAGCATATTTGATTTTGTATGCAAATAAACTAATAACTCTTGCTGAGTATCACTGTGTTTTATTCCAACCAATCCCTCTCCAGAAGTCAGAGCAGCTTTATCATAAATAACAATTATTGGTAAAGGTATAGTGTAACTTTACATGAAAAGTTATTGTTTCAAAGTACACACATCATGATCAAAATTTAATATTTAATGTAAATATTTAAATATCTTAGGAGAAATTATTTGATTCCTCTTTCCATATGAAATGAAAACAAATGTATGGCAATGCGTTAATGACAGTCTTTATTGCTCAGCAAAGGAAAAAGAAGTGTCAAGGCAATTATTTGAATAATTATTTTTAAAATTATCTAATTAAGGAGGGAAAAATGTAAAGGGTTGGCTCCAGAACACACCAGAAAATAGTTCATACCACTTTACTGTCACAGGCAGGGAGGTTGTAAAAAAATCTTTAAGATTTGTAATAGCAAGCTTTCTTCTCTTGGTTCTTCATCTATGAAGTAGTCTTTTCTACTCAGAGCTAAATCTTTAAAAGTAATATCCCATAATCCAAAAGTTAGGAATTCCTGAATTTAGTTCTCACAAAAAATGATGTGCCATCTTTGCAAAGCATACTGCAAAAAGAGGTCTTTTCAAATGTCTTGTCTCAAATGGGAAACAAACGTGGGATCATATAGAATCCTGCAGTTTTTTTTTTTTTTTTTTTTTTTTTTTTTTTAATGAGGGCAAGAGTAGGGAAATCTTGCAGATAAGTCTCCTAGCTCAGAACTGGCCAAGTGCTCCTAACTGCAGGAGGATGGAGAAGAATCTCTTTCTGCAATTCCTCAAAAACTTTCTAAAATGTAACATGGACACAGGTCATTTTTAAATCTTATTGCTGTTCAAGAATTGAACTATAATGGTCCCTGGCCTCTTTTTGATAACTAATCATACTTTAAAAAGACTATTTTTCCCAAATTTGTACTGCAATTAATGTATGCCTGAACTATAAGACATTTTCTATCCTCCTAATTCTGAAAGCAGGCTATGTCAACCAATAGTTTTTGCAGAGATTTAAGATTCTAATACACAGTTGCAAAGATCTGAAGGAAATATACAAACTGTAACACACACAAAGCAACATACACAGAACAGCAAGTACAAATATCAGTTACTGCCAGCAGTTCACCACCCTAAGCAAAATGTAGTTTGTACTTCTAGAGAAGCTACTGGCTTCTAGAGAGAGCAACAGTACCAGCAGTTATATTTAGCATCTATGGTATATTAACATATAAAGAAAATAGCAGTCATTAAAGACAATCCAGCTTTTAAAACACATACAAGTCCTTGTCTAGCAGTTAGCCAATCAGAAAGCAGGTCACATCTTGTTAGCTGTATTAAATACACGAAACGTCATGAATTCTCTACGGCTCTGTTGACAATTCAAGCAAGTGTGTCTTATTCTATAATACAAACTTAATGGAGTCCCTTCCTAGAGTTAAAAGTCAATCTTCAATCTAAAATTCCACCAAAGCTATTCCCTAAAAGCTCTTTGGCATAAATCTTCTGGGTATTTGCACTCTGCAGAGAAGACTAAATTCCTAGCAATTTCTACTTCCTAAAGTGACTTTGGTGCACCTATAACAAACTCCTTTTCCGAACACTTCCACACAAAGCTCCAACTTAAAGGCAGATGGACAACCCAGCAGCAAAACCTGCCAGCTGAGCTAGCACAGAAAAAAAGTCAACTGACATAAAATATTTAAATTGCAGGAGGCGAGTCTGGAGTTTTGCATTTAAAAAGTTCTGAAAGTCCTGTTCTCTCTGCTCCCAGAGTTGCTGGCTGCCTAGAAGGCTGAGTCTCCCTCTCTCAGGCACAAGATCTCAAATATGCAAAAACTAGAGCTGACTTGAAAGCTGAACCAGCTCCTGTCCTAAGGTGAAGTGCTCAGGGGGGAAATGCCGACAGCAATAGGAGAAGTCAAGGGTCCCCTTGCCCCAAGCAACTGGTTTCTGATTTTAACACGGAAATATACAAACATGTGTCCCTCCTGGGCTAGTTCTGAGAAGTAGGCAGGGTTACTCTTCTGCCCCTTTTACCTCAATTTTGGTGACTTTGAAAAGCAAATACAGGTCAAAGCAGACTTCCTCTAGGATTTGTAAAAAAAAAAAAAAAAAAGCCACACACACACACACACACACATATATGTATTTTGCCGGATGCAAAGAACCACAAAATTCCTTGGAATTATATCTCAAGAAACACCAACAGGACTGACTCAGAGCCTGCAAAACACCAGAGTTCCGGGAGAGCAACATTTCTGGAAACCCAGCATGTGAATCAAGTGCTGGGTTGTCTCAAGATTCCAGCAGAAACTGTCCCCTGCTACAAGAGTTGCTGTGCCTGGAAACCCAGCGTTCAAACTCGTGGATTCATCCTGGCGCTCATTTCCACGTACGTGGTAGTAGCAAGTGGGACACTTCCCATAGAATTCAGCCAGCAACCCTAGGAAAAGCTCATGCATAGCTTTAAAAAAATACGCAAACACATCCCCCAAGGTTGAAGTACTTACCTCTGTGCGAGACTGCAGTCTCTTGTTCATCTCATAGATTCGGTACTCTGGCTGTACCATGTATGGTGTATGCCTCCTATAAAATGGGCCGAAGGAGAAGAATAGAAGGGGTCATGTGGTGTGCTGGACATCTTGCCTGCTTTTCGAAAATCAAGCTAAACAGAGTATCAGTAACGTCCATGCAGAGCACATGGGCTGTGTTCTTCACAGTACAAAGTAGACGCACGCACACACGCTCACACACACACAGAGGCAGGCAGGCAGGCAGGCTGAACACACTGGCTGGGAACTGCTGTCGGAGCCCTCTATAGCAGGAGAGGAGAGGGAGAGGAGAGGAGGGAGGGAAAGAGGGAGGGAGGGGAGGGAGGGAGCACGGGAGAGGAGGGGAGAGGGGAGAGAGCAGGAGCTCCAGAGAGGGAGGGAGGGGAGGTTGGTATGGAGGAAGGGAGGGAAGAAGGGAGGGAGGGAGGGAGGGAGAGAGAGAGAGAGAGAGAGAGAGAGAGGAGCTGGATAGCTTTAGGCACCACTGCTTGTTTTTAAAGAAGCAGTTTGTGAAGAGGTCATTTCCTGTCCACACTGTAGACTAGTTCACAAATATAATTCTCCTCACAGTCTGACAAGAGGTCTAAGGTTTGGTTTTAATTTTTTTCCTCCAGCCAGGACCCTTCACAACCTGATTGCTAAGCTTGTTAGCATAGAGGTGGTCTAACCAAGGCAGGAGCGACTCACCCCCTGACAACCACAGTGTTGTGATGTATCAGAAATGTTGATTACTACAAAATACAGAAACACCCACTGTGGTCCCCAGAATTTGGGCTGGTGATTCACTCACATGCAGAGATTTATTTCAGCACTAATCTCCCTATACAGTTCTGCTTGACTTGCTGTTGTTCCAAGGGCTTGCTATATTCTTTGCCCTTCCACTCCTTCTCACCCCCATCTCTCCCCACGCACCCCTCTTCCCAGCCACCTCCCTCTTCTCTCAAGACTTCCTAGAGGCCCTTTAGGTGCCCAGGTATTTTCTGTTAAAAACAATCATTCTGAATGTGGAATGTATAAAATACACCTAAGGAGAGCAATGGTCTTTTTTCCTATGAAGTAAAAAAATAAAAATAAATTAAAAAACCAAAAGCAGACTTCCCATTAAGACAGGAAAAGCAAAGAAGGAGAAAACTGCTAAAAATGACCAAGGAAAATTTGGTTGAGTAGGAAATTGCATATAATTGAATGGATCATCCCCAGATAACCTGTCCAACTCTTATGGAGAAAAAGTATTTTCCAAGATTGGTCAAGTAAATAAATCTTTTCCCAACTGTGGAATATGATAACCATAAGAAACCCCAACAGCCCACAGAAGGGGAAGAGAAAGAATCTCTATAGAGAATTAATCGATCCATAAAATAATCAAATTCTGCCAGGACCAGACCATAACCAGAGATATGACACTTAAACAAAGCCCAGTCACCGAAAATTTAAATGTATTGAGCTAACACCTAGATAGGTCAGTGGTATTAAGGAAATAAAGCAAACGACCACCAAAAAGCATGATGAATTCAAGACCAGAATGCAAACGCATGCAAATGAGACATTTCTTCTTTTTAATAAGGAGATTAATTAACTTCTGCCCCAATCATGGCTTGGGTATCTCCAAGTCACTAGCCAAACCGGGGATAACGTATTGCTAATTCTACAATTTACACTCTTAAAGATACTCGGACACAGAAAAGTGTATTGCTGTCATGATCAGTCCTCCTCCATCACTGCATAAAGTATTTGCTGAGTCCACCCCAGACTTCCAGCAGTGCAGCCCAGCACACTAACGTCGCTTGCCAGGATGAGATTAGGGCAGGTATTAGGCTAAGGCGGCTTGGAACTTGCGCTAGGAGACCCCAAGGCAGGCGAGAATGCTTGGTTTCAGGTTTCATGACAAATCCAAAAGCTGGACCAAATTTGCTGCAAGGTTTGTCACAACACACAACCTTCTAAAGACAGGATTTCAAACAATCTTGGCGTGATTTATGCTCTGGTATGGCAGCCACTGCAAAACCTAACGGTCCCTTATGCTTAAACTCCCCAAACTAAAGACACTCTCAGAGTTTAGTGTCTCCCTGAGTTTGTGTTGATGTGGCCATTTCAGTGCAAGAATGAAAGTAACACCTAGGCAGGCATGTACAGGCCAATAGTCATAAAAAAAAATGAAACAGTTCAAAAATCCATTTAGGGAGGGGAATTCATAAAGGTATGAATAAAGTTCCGGTTGGCTCTTACTTGTTTCTGCAGACCACTGCAAATTATAATTGGAACTATTTCTTGCCATTAATAGCTAAAGACTCTCAATTCAGAACTATCCGAAACTTGATAATGCTTCATCCATATCCCTGATTCTCATCCCAGCTACTTTAAGAGTCTCTGAACTGGTCCCCTGCCCAGAGATCCACAGTTTTCTTCTAACTTGTGCTCTGTCCTTATTCAAACCAGAATGTGGATTATAGATAAGTAAACGCGATCATATCCCATGTTTCGCCCCAGTGTTTCCCTGCTGCCAGTAGGAAATTGTGCAAGTTCCTTAGGAACTATGGCATACAGAGCTCAGTAATCCTGCACTTCCGTGCTCTCTCTCTTTGTCCCTCTGTCACACACACACACTTATTCATTTACTCATTTGTGTTTTCATTCATTTATTTCTTTTTTCTTTCTTTCTTTCTTTTTTTTTTGAGATGTAATCTTGCTCTGTCGCCCAGGCTGGAGTGCAGTGGCTCGATCTCAGCTCACTGCAATCTCTGCCTCCCAGATTCAAGCAATTCTCCTGCCTCAGCCTCCCAAGTAGTTGGGATTACAGGTGCCCACCACCACGCCTGGCTAATTTTTGTATTTTTAGTAGAGACGGAGTTTCAGCATGTTGGCTGGCCAGACTGGTCTCGAACTCCTGAGAAATCCGTCCGTCTCGGCCTCCCAAACTGTTGGGATTACAGGCATGAACCACTGCTCTTGGCCTCATTCATTTATTTCTTTGCTATACTTGATCTTCCTAAAGTTACAATCTTTCTTATGTATGGTCACATTTGTGCTTCTGTCCCTGGCTTACCTACAAACTGCTACTCATCCTTCTATTCAATTAAATTGTCTCCTCCATAAGCCTTTTTAAATTACACATTCATTTGTTTATTTACTCAACAAATATTCCATTCGCAGTGGATAGAGGCAGAGGCAATAGCGTGGCCAGAGCACATTTCAACCCTGGCTCCACAACTTAGTTGTCACGTTAACCTTAGCAAATGACTCAGTCTCTGCACGTCACTCATCTTATTGGAAGATAGGGACAATGACAGAAACTAGTCTATCAGATTGTTGCTAAGGATTAGCAAATTCATTCGAACGCATTAGAACCCTCATCTCTAAATGCTTAAATAATAACATGATAGGCCGGGCGCAGTGGCCCACACCTGTAATCCCAGCACTTTGGGAGGCCAAGGTGGGCAGATTGCCTAAGGTCAGGTGTTTCAGATCAGTCTGGCCAACATGGTAAAAATCTGTCTCTGCTAAAAATACAAAAAGTAAGGCCAGGCGCGGTTGCTCATGCCTGTAGCACTTTGGGAAGCTGAGGTTGGCGGATCATGAAGTCAGGAGTTGGAGACCAGTGTGACCAACATGGTTAAACCCCGTCTCTACTAAAAATACAAAAATTAGCTGGGCTTGGTGGCGGGTGCCTGTAATCACAGCTACTCAGGAGGCTGAGGAAGAAGAATCACGGAACCTGGGAGGCGGAGGTTGCAGTGAGCAGAGATCCCGCCACTGCACTCCAGCCTGGGGGACAGAGTGAGATTCCATCTCAAAAATAAAAGAAAAATAAAAGTAAAATAAAAGAAAGAGGGAGAGGGAGGGGAGGGGGAGGGAGGAGAGAAAAATTAGCTGGGCATAGTGGTGGCGCATGCCTGCAGTCCCAACTACTTGGGAAGCTGAGGCAGGAGTGTTGCTTGAATCTGGGGGGGGCGGAGGTTGCAGTGAGCCAAGATCCCACGACTGCACTCCAGCCTGGATGACAAAGGAAGACTCTGACTCAGAAAATAACAACAATAATAATAATAACTTGATTATTAGGTACCTGATATCTGCTTAGGTGTTAGGGACCATTGGGAGGTCAAGGTAACGTAGCACACGGGCTACCTGCCTTCCCCACCCCTTGCCGTCTAGTGAGGGCAAGGGAAAGACAGCGTTGAAGAGCTAGTAAATATTTGGGAACATCACTCTAAACTATGGTGCGTGCTCCGTTGGAAATAAATAAAAAGAAGGAGAGAGAAAAAAATCCTTCCCCCTCGGTGTCGTCAGTGTAGCTCTGTATTCTTCTATTACAGGACTTACATTAACACATAAAAGGAACAAATACCGTCACTTGGTCAGTACATGCTATGTGCCAGCCACTGTGCTGGGTGGTCTACACAATTACTCTTAGGTAATCTCACTGTAAATCTATGGAATTGATCTGATTACTATCCCCATTTTACCTAACCGGAAACTGAGGCTACGAGAGGCTAAGAAAGTTCTTTGAAGTCCTGCAACGAATAAGTGACGGAGACAAGAGTCACATCTAGTTTGCCTGACTGCTTGCATCTTTAGCATCTTGCTGCTCAGAGGCCGGGTCCATCCTCATCTCCAGGGCATTTCTGTTCTCTGTCCTCAGTGGACACTGCTGAGCCCACAGTAGGTGCTCAAGATCCATGGACCTGACTAACTGGAAGAAGAAGCAAAGAATCAGGTGGTTCCCCCTCTCCTGGGTTTTATTCTTGGTTGTCTTGCTTAGTTTCAGACACTCAGTGTGCCTCACTCCAACCCCTGCCTCTGAAGCCCTGCCCTGCCAAATCACCACTCCCAGCTTTTTTGTTGTCCCAAATCTCCCAGCATAGATTCCTAAATCCACAGGCTAGGAGTTGAATCCTTTGCACCACCAGGTTAGCTGGTTGTTTTTGTCATTCATTTTTGTCTTTTCTCTTGCTTCTTGAATGACCAGCTATGACCAGTCTTCTTCGGGTCATGGATGAGCTGAGAAGTGAAGAAAACGAAGTGCTCATTTTAAGATTGTAAATCAACTCCTTCAGGAAGCCACAGAGAATTGCAAGTATGCAGTATTTGTACCCCAGCAAAGAACAAACAAGTCTGACCCCCAACACAACAGTTCTATTACCCCAAAGGCTGAGCCATGATCATTTACGCATCATTTTGTGTGCTGAGTATGACCGAGCTCCCAAAGTCCTCATGCGGACATTCAAGGTGCTCTAAAAGCTGGCCTGCCCTTTACACTCAGGACCTCATTTAGCTACATTCACCTTAGCTTTAACCCACAGAGTGATTATTGTTCCTTTAAGTGGAAATATTTACCCGCAGTTTAAAAAGTGAAGAATTTCATATACAATCCAGATTTCAACTTCTCTGAAAAATCATGAGCTCTGACCATCCTTGGCCCCGTCCCTACTGCATCTAGGCACTGGGCCCAGCCTCTTCATGCTTGTCTATTTACCATGGTCTCTGTCACTCTACAGCCTCCCCTCCAATGCCTCTAATTTCCATTTACCTGCCTCGTTCTTCCAGGTATTGGAAATACTGTCCTTTTTCTTAATCTATCAAGTGCATCCTTTCCAAATCCTTCAACCAAGCACTGTTCTCTTCAGACAGCCAGCTTTCTTACTACTCTTCAGTTCCCCTTCTCTGCCCCACTTCTTTACCTATTTTTTTTTTTTTTTTTTTGAGATGGAGTTTCCCTCTTGTTGCCCAGGCTGGAGTGCAATGGCTTGATCTTGGCTCACCGCAACCTCCACCTCCTGGGTTCAAACGATTCTCCTGCCTCAGCCTCCCAAGTAGCTGGGATTACAGGCATGTGCCACCACATCCAGGGCTAATTTTGTATTTTTAGTAGAGACAGGATTTCTCCATGTTGGTCAGGCTGGTCTTGAACTCCTAATCTCAGGTGATCCGCCCGCCTCGGCCTCCCAAAGTGCTGGGATTACAGGCGTGAGCCACAGCGCCTGGCCTTTCTTTCCCCCTGGAGCTTTTGCTCTGTTGCCCAGGCTAGAGTGCAGTGGCGCGATCTTGGCTCACTGCAAACTCTGCCTCCTGGGTTCAAGCGATTCTCCTGCCTCAGCCTCCCAAGTAGCTGGGATTACAGGCATGTGCCACCACATCCAGGGCTAATTTTGTATTTTTAGTAGAGACAGGATTTCTCCATGTTGGTCAGGCTGGTCTTGAACTCCTAATCTCAGGTGATCCGCCCGCCTCGACCTCCCAAAGTGCCGGGATTACAGGCGTGAGCCACAGCGCCTGGCCTTTATTTTCCCCCTGGAGCTTTTGCTCTGTTGCCCAGGCTATAGTGCAGTGGCGCGACCTTGGCTCACTGCAAACTCTGCCTCCTGGGTTCCAGCAATTCTAGTGCCTCAGTCTACTGGGTAGCTGGGACTACAGGTGCACACCACATGCCCAGCCAACTTTATGTTTTCAGTAGAGACGGGGTTTTACCACGTTTGCCAGGCTAGTCTCGAGCTCCTGACTCAGGTGATCCACACACCTGGCCTCCCAAACAGCTAGGATTACAGGCGTGAGGCACCACGCCCGGCCCTTCCTTACCTATTTCTGTGCCCTATACTATTTCTACTTCTTCGTTCAATAAACATTTCACTAATAGATAAAAGCAAGATACAGTTGAGATGTGGTGAGGAATACAGATAAATGAAAACACGCAAGGCATGGCACATTTCAACCCCCCGGCGCTACCGCTTAGTTGTCACGGAACCTGAGCAAATGACTCAGACTCTCTGCACCTCAGTCATCTCATTGCAAGATGGGGACAATGATAGAAACTAGTCTATAAGATTGTGGCTAAGGATTAGCACATACATCTGAAAGCATTAGAACCATCACATCTAAATGCTCAAATAATAACACGATTATTAGGTACCTGAAGTCTGCTTAGGTGCTAGAGATCACTGGGAGGCCAAGGTGATGTGGCACACAGTCTACCTTCCTGCCCTTGCCATCTCATCTCTGCCTCCAAGCGACTTAACAGACATGTAAAACTATGTTTCTTTCATTCAACAAGTATATACTGAGCCCTTACTATGTACTAAGCACCATGCCAAGTGCTGGGATTATTGCCCCAACAACCAAATCAAAGGAAACACAGAATGAATCCCCTACTCCAGGAGAGAGGTAGTCTAGAATAATGTTTTCAAGGATGAACTTTGGAGTCTCACTGCCTTGGCTTAAATTGTGACTCCTGCATATAGCTGAATGCCTCAGTTTTCTCACCTCATCTGTATCTTGGAACTAACAGCAATCCTATGATTTTTTTTTTTTTTTTTTTTGAGGCAGAGTCTCCCTCTGTCGCCAGGCTGGAATGCAGTGGTGCAATCTCAGCTCACTGCTACCTTTGACTCCTGGGTTCAAGTGATTCTCCTGCCTCAGCCTCCGGAGTAGCTGGGATTCCAGGTGCTCGCCACCACGTCGAGCTATTTTTGTATTTTTAGTAGAGCTGGGGTTTCACCATGTTGACCAGGATGGTTTGGATCTCTTGACCTCGTGACCTGCCCACCTCAGTCTCCCAAAGTGCTAGGATTACAGGCGTGAGCTACCGCCCCGGCCAGCAATCCTGTGATTCTTATGAGGATGAAATAAGTTAATGCATATATGTTGATTAGAACAGTGCCTGGCATTTAGGAAGTTCTTATAATTGTTAGTTATTATTAGAAGAGGCAACAGGCATTAATCAGAAGCACATGTAAAGCGACACTGAAGTGTAGAAGACAGGCTGGGATAAGGAGGAGGAATGCGCAGTGGAGATGCGGCAGAAACTAAAAATGTCTAAGGCATAGTATGATAGGCATCTCCATATTAATAAGACCCTAATTTACAAAAAGCCTTGAAATAAGGAGGGGATTCATTCAAACAAGTTAAATCAAGAAAGGCTTCACAGAGGAGTTGGCATTTGTATTTAGCCTCAAAGGATGAGTCACAAGACTGAGATGAAAGTTGGAGAAAGTTTATGCCGAGCCAAGGGGACACCACAGAAATGAACGTATTTGATGTCAAGCAAAGTCAAGCAACTTGGTGGAGGCAGAGATGATAAAGCTCAATTTCAGTAGGCCTGAAAGTGCCAACCTGAAGGAATTTGCAGTTTATCACCTGGGCACTGGGAGCCAGTAAGCGCTTTGTTCAAGCAAGATGACTTGCAAATACAAGGAAGATAAATTAGATTGGGGTTGACTCGGGAAGTGAACTATGCTTTGGGAAGTTGATTTTGGTCAACAAAGTCCCTAGCATACATCTGTTCAGAAAGCTCTCTCAGAGCACATGAAAAGGAGACCCAGAACAGAGACTGAAAAAGCTCTCATTGTTCTTGGCTACCACCTAGAATTAAAATATTTTTTTCCCTTTTTTTTTTTTTTTTTTTTTAGACAGAGTCTTGCTCTGTTACCCAGGCTGGAGTGCAGTGGCACGATCTTGGCTCACTGTGACCTCTGCCTTCCAGGTTCAAGAGATTCTTCTGCCTCACTCTTCTGAGTAGCTGGGACTATGGGCACCCGCCACCATGCCCGGCTAGTTTTTGTGTTTTCAGTAGAGATGGAGTTTCACCATGTTGCCCAGGCTGGTCCTGAACTCTAGGACTCAAGCGGTCCACCAGCTTCAGCCTCCCAAAATGCTAGGATTACAGGCGTGAGCCACTGTTCCTGGCCAAGAATTAAAATCTTTCATGACTTTGTGGACTTCTTCAAGGCCATCTTCTAAACAGCACCAGTAGTCATTGTCCAGGCGTTTAAAGTTTCCAGATTGAATTCAGAGTTGAGACATTGCTGAGAATATCAAAGAGCTTGGAAATCTGTGTGTACCCTGCAGCTTTAGAATTGTCTTAGATTTCCTTTATTGAGGTGTTTGCTGTCATTCTTTAATGTCTTCTTCTTCTTCTTTTTTTGAGGTAGAGTCTTACTCTATTGCCCAGGCTGGAGTGCAATAGTGTGATCTTGGCTCACTGCAACCTCCGCCTCCTGGGTGCAAACAATTCTCCTGCCTCAGCCTCCCGAGTAGCTGGGATTACAGGAGTGCACAATCACACCCACCTAAATTTTGTGGTTTTAGTGGAGACAGGGTTTCACCATGTTGGCCAGGTTAGTCTCAAACTCCTGACCTCAGGTGATCTGCCCGCCTTGGCCTCACAAAGTGCTGGGATTACAGGCATGAGCCACTGTGCCTGGCTCTAATGTCTTCTTGACTAAGCCAAATCTAATAAGAAATTATAATGACTAAGAAAGGCCATAGCCATTGAGAACAGCTTATTTCAAGAGTATCAACAGTGAAATCCAACCCCATAGCACGGATCATTCAATGTTCATTTAATTATTAAACGGGTCATCCCTGAGTACCTGCAGTGTGCCGTCCCAGGAGCTAACCCAGAAAATTATATCCCTTCATTCCAGGCCGGGCTATTCGTGTAACAGTGATATATAATGGCTACCTTTGTTCATTTATTCATGCAGTTGGGTACTTACTGCAAGTCAGGTACTGGGAAAACCAAAATGGGCAAATTTGATAACTTGAGAGACTCTCTTTCCAGGAACCAATTCCCTGTAAAGCCTTTTGTCATCATTAATTACCTAATGTCCAGAAGACCTCAGAGCTGCTATTGAGACTTCTGTAATATATTTCTGGCCTATGGGAGACCATGCAGCCAAGTGTCAAGGACCCTGTATTCTCTATCCAGTTTTGAACCTTTCTCACTGCGTGCACTGGGTAAGTCGTATCACTGCAGTTTGCTTGAGTTTCTCTATTTGCAAAATGCAGATAATAGCACTAACTTCATAGGGCCCTTATGGGAATTAAGGAGGAATATTTTTTGCTTCTAATAGCCAATGGCTGTTATGAAGTGTTAAGCATCGTTTCAAGCATTTTATAAATATTGACTCATTGAATCCTTACCACAATCCCGTAAGAAAAAAACTATTTTGTTCCCAGTTTCTAGGTGAGGAAATGTAAGCTCGGAGAGTCTGAGTAGCTTGCTGTGGTTGCACAGGTAGTAGCTGGTGGAATGGAAGCTGAATTAGGAGAATCTGGCTCCCCTTGTTGATGCTCTCAGAGGGTCCACAGCCTCTGTTCATCTCCGCACTCAGTTGTGAGCTGCTTGAAGGCAGGTGACACATGTTTCAAAAAGGAAGAAAAATATAAATGAGTGAATAAAGACGGAGTATTCAAGACTCTTTTGCTTGTAGAAAAAAACTTACTCCAAACGTCTTAATCAAAAAAGAAAAAAAAAGTGAATCTATTTGCTTATCAAATTGGAAAAGTCAGAAGCATTTGAGTTCAGGTTCAGTAGGATCCAGGGGCCCAAATTACATCACCAGGACTTAGAACCTGTGGCTGCCCCTGCAGGCAGGCTTTTCTCACTCACTGGTAGACTCTACCCGTGTGGTGATTCATATTCTTCCAATTTAGTCCAGCAGAAAGAGAGGTTTCCTTTCCAAGAGTTCCAACAAAAATCCCAGCTTTGCGTCTCAATGCCTGATTCAGACAGAAAAACCATTATCTGCAGCATGTGGCCAGTGCTGGGTCACATGCCCACGCCCACAGCCTCGGGCAGATTGGTCCTCCTAAATCCAGGGACCCAACAAAATAGAGGGCTCTGTTACCAGAAGGTGAGTGCATTTAGGGGTATAGCCACCCACAAAATATACATTCAAATCCTAACCCTTAGTACCTGTGAATGTGAGTTTATTTGTAAATAGGGTCTTTGTGGATATAATCAAATTAAGATGAAGTCATACTGGATTGGGCGAACCCTAAATCTGATGACTAATGTTCTTAGACACATGTGAAGAGGGAAGAGGCAGAAACTGGAGCGATGCAGCTATGAGCCAAGGAACACCAAGGACAGTCAGAAACCACCAGAAGCTGGTAAGAGGCAGAAAAGGAGTCTTCCTTAGAGCCTTCAGAGGGGGCATGGGCTGCCAATACCTTGATCTTGAACTTCTAGCCTTTAGACTGTAAGAGAATACATTTGTGATTACTTAAGCCACTCTGTTTGTGGTACTTTGTTACAGCAACCTTAGAACAGAAGGGAGTGCAAGGAGCTTCTGCCTGTTGTCTTTTTCTATACTAACAAGGATAATAACAATAACAATAATAATGTCATTTACTGATTGCCTACAAATTGTCATGCAAATGTAAGGTATGGTAATTCACATAAAATGATATCATTGGATCCTCACACCACCCCTGCTGAGTTAGCTATGTTTTCCTTTAAGCACAGAGAGCTATCATACAGGAACAGGGTCCTCCTTCTATCTAGGTAAGATCTGTGAAAGCAGATTCTGTAGCTGTTAATCTCTATACGAACCCTCCCTCCAAATCTCTCTCTCTCTCTAACATACACACACACACACACGCACACACACACAGCCATACCACTACACTGTGCTTATCCCAAATGGGTGGCAAATATTTACAAATGAATAAATGAAAGCCTTTAAAAAATCTTGTTCTAACTTACTATAGATTATTATCTGTGGAATCGTGATTTCTCCTCATGCTCTGTTCTATCAGAACTAACTGCGAGCCATTCCCCTGCCTGATCTGCCAGAACTGCTGTCACTCACTCTGATTTCAGCCTTGCGCCTTCTGCCTCTCTTTGCCTCCCCAAGAGCTTTGCAAGCAGACTTGTGGACCGGCCACCACTGACACCAGGACTCCTCCGGACACCTTGGAGGCTGGAGAAAGTGTGCTGAACACAGTCTCACATAGCCTGCCAAGGACAAACTTCCTCAACCTGACTTTGACCTGGACAATCGTTCTCTGACAAAGGAATCCCCAAGCCTGCGCCTCCGTGGAATTGACTTCTGAGTCCCTTTATTATTGGGACTGACATCTGAAGCACATGTATGTTTTTCTTTCATAAAACTCTACCCTAATCCAAGATCAAACAATTTATTTTGGAAAATAACTGTACAGAATGGTACATTTTCCAGAACTGGACAGGTTTTCCCTGTCATTTGCCATTGCCTTTGAAGTATTTAATAGCCAAGGTAACTTGGAGAAACGACTGTGTTCCTGAAAACTGCACTTACTGTCGCTGCTGTTTGCCAGGGACTTATTTACCCACTGCTTTTATCAGTCCACCTTTTGCTTTTATCTGCTTTGTTTCCCAAGTGAATTGTCATTCGTACTTTTCTACACATCATTTCTAAGAGCCGTGGAGGATTTCCTTCTGGGAATGTACCAAACTGATCTCACTGTCCCCTGCCATTGATATTTGCATGATTTCCAATTTTTCTATAATACAGCAATCCTTGATAAATACCCTTACATCTCTTTGTACATCCATATGTATCCACCACAAAACTCTAAAAGTAAAATCCTTTTAAGGCACAGGGCATGTACTTGTAAACCTTTTGTTATATATTGCTGAATTGCCCTATAAATGAGTTCTATGGCTGTGGTCCCACCAGTAATTGTTAATTTTGATTTCATTTTTATGTTGATGAGCACGGTACACACTCATGAAGAAAACTCATGTCATACTTCAAAGCATGAAGAAAAATGTGAAATGCACCTGATTTCTGCACTGCACACGTTGCACAGAAGGACCTAGCAGCTCATATCTTTGTGCGTGGGCTGAGTTCTTCAGCCACAATGCACCCCCCTGGGAGCTGGTGGAAGAGAACCCACTGTATGGAGGCAAAACACTGTCACTGACAAACCTGAGTGTCTCTAATTTTTCACAATCATAAACAACAGGGTAAAGAATTCCCTGGCATTCATCCTTCAGCACTGGACATAAATGCCACTTTTTTTTTTTTTTTTTTTTTTTGAGACAGTCTCACTCTGTCACCCAGGCTGGAGTGCAATGGCATGATCTCAGCTCACTGCAACCTCTGCCTCCTGGGTTCAAGCGATTCCTGAGTAGCTTGAACTACAGGCCCACCATGCCTGGGTAATTTTTGTACTTTCAGTAAAGACAGGGTTTCACCGTGTTAGCTTGGCTGGTCTCGAACTCCCGACCTCAGGTGATATGCCCACCTTGGCCTCTCAAAGTGCTGGGATTACAGGCATGAGCCACCACGGCCAGCCCATAAATGCCACTTCTTGAGCATATTTTTCTTGACTCCCCAACCTATTATTTCAACTTTTTCTTGATTCATTAACTGGAGTAAGAGGTTCTGAGCCCTACGCATGGAGACTTGCACCCACAGAGTATCGTGTACTTAGCACATCATGACAAACTCTGTCTGGATACACTTATATGTAGCAAACTTTTCAAAACATGCAGCATTCTGCCAGATATGTTTTCAATGATAAGTTAATATCAAAATGAATCAATATTCTATGTACACAATGGTTCCTATGTTCAATTGAAATGGACAAACACTTGTTGTGACCACAATGCACAGATCTAATACACAAGTGTTGGAAATGGTGATGGCTAACATTATGTGTCAACTTGACTGGGCCACTGGGTGCCCAGACAGTTGATCAAACATTATTCTGAACGTGTCTATGCAGGTGTTTCTGGATAACACTACTGTTTGAATTGGTAGACTGGGTCAGTAGGTTGAAGGGACTCACCCCGCATTCCTGAGGAAACTGGATGGCCTCCCTGAGGCAGGTGCTGTGCAGGACAATGCTGAGTCCCCTTGGACCCATCCCATAGTTCCTGTTTGCTTCTAGACCTGTAGCCAGATGCAAGTCCCAGTAGCCCTTCAGATGAGGGGCACATTGTGACCACTGAGGAGGTACTCTGCATTCCAAAAGAAAGTTTTGAGTTTTCTTTTCTTTTTTTTTTCTGAGACAGAGTCTCGCTCTGTCGCTAGGCTGGAGTGCAGAGGCACTCCAAAGA
Organism: Ateles fusciceps; assembly: GCA_036589455.1. NCBI lineage: Eukaryota > Metazoa > Chordata > Mammalia > Primates > Atelidae > Ateles > Ateles fusciceps. The sequence goes on from JAZHEH010000051.1 coordinate 1,077,259, forward strand.
AAGGTTTGACTCTTCTTTTCTTCTTTTCTTTTCTTTTCTCCTTTCCTTTCCCCTTTCCTTTCCTTTCCTTTTTCCTTTCCTTTTTCCTTTCCTTTCCTTTCCTTTCCTTTCTTTAGACAAAGTTTCACTCTGTCGCCAGGCTGGAGTGCAATGGTGCGATCTCAACTCACTGCACCCTCTGCACTCCAAAAGAAAGGTTTGAGTTTTCTTTTCTTTTCTTTTCTTTTCTTTCCTTTCCTTTTCTTTTCTTTTCTTTTCTTTGAGACAGAGTTTCGCTCTGTCGTCAGGCTGGAATGCACTGGTGCAATCTCGGCTCACTGCAACTTCTGCCTCCCATGTTCAAGCAATTCTCCTGCCTCAGCCTCCCGAGTAGCTGGGACTACAGGCATGCACCACAATGTCCAACTAATTTTTGTATTTTTAGTAGAGACGGCATTTCACCACGCTGGTCAGGATGGTCTCGATCTCTTGACCTCGTGATCTGCCTGCCTCAGCCTCCCAAAGTTCTGGGATTCCAGGCCTGAGCCACTGCGCCCAGCCTGAAAGGCTTGAGTTTTCTAATTACAAAGACAGAAATCCTGAACATGTGTGGGAATGCATAGCAAGGGATGGGATAATGGTGGACGGAACTTAAAGTTGGATTGGGCTGAATTTATTGGTATGGGCTCACCGAGAGATTCTGCTTTTAATGCTGCAGCTCAGGGAGTTAGAAAGGGCTCTATCAGTTTGGCTGTTTGGTTGGTTGGTTAGAACATGGACAATGACAATTCACTTGGGAAATTGACAATTTCACTTGAGAAATGAATGACAATTCACTTGAGAAACAAAGCAGATAAAAGCAAAAGGTGGTTGGTTAGAACATGGTTGGAAATGTCAGAACAGTTTTGATCTAAAGTAGAAAAAGGGATTCAAACTCTTAGGGAGATGAAATGTTAGGGTGTATTCACCATTTAAAACCTACTCACTCACACCGGAAGGGTCCAAAGACACTTTCACCACAACTTTGAGAAACAAACTTATGGAGGAGTCCCAGCATCCTTGGAAAATCATCCCACAGTTGCTTTTCTGTATAGGGCAGGCCTTACAGTGGAATCTCAGTCACTGAATTGGGAAACCTAAATGCAATGGGTGTGATTGGATCCTGGGGTTGCTGGGGCCGTGTGGCAGCGTCCACCACCCAAGGCCAGGTGAGCGTGGCCACTGTCTCGCACAGCAGAGTCAAAGCAGCCATCAGAGCAGCCACACACGGACCCGTGGGGCTGGCTAATGGATCATACTCTTCCTAGAAGTGAAATAGACAGGAAGCCCACTAAATTCTTACTTGATGTATATAAGCAAATTCTAGATTGAGTGAACAAAATTCTAACTCGAATCATAAAAACAGAGAGTCATGGCTCTTCAATTCACTCAAGGAGAGGCCAGTGTTGTGGGGCGCATTGAGATTTCCCTTCTAAGCGAGAGAATGCATTGATGCATCTGGCCTCTCACCAAGTGAAAGGAGACACAATGCCTGGTAGGCCTCTATGGAGTTTGGAGACAATATATTTCTCATTTGGGTGCACTGGTCCAGCTTATTTACTGGGTAAACCAAAAAGCTGCTAATTTGAGGGGCACAGAACAAGAGAAGGCGCTGCAACAGGTCCTGGCTGCTGTGCAAGCAGGAAGTGCAGGCACCACTGAATGTGGACAGCTGCAGCACTACAGCTCCTTCTTGGGGTATCCTGAAGGACAGTGGACAGAATTTAAGCAATGCATCTTGTTTATTTTGCCAGGAAGAAGAAACAGCAAGATGTATGATTATACTTCAATTCATGGGCTGCGGATGTCCATTGGTTTGGCCAGATGATCGGGGACGTAAAAAAAAACATGGTTGAAAAACTGGTGTCAAGGAAATCTGGGAAAGAGATATGTGGATAGACCTTTTTGAGTGGACATAAAACATCAATATATTTTTGTTCCATGGGAATGCTCATCAAAGGGTGACTTCGGCAGAAGAGGGTTTTTATTAATCAAATGGATAGGGTGATCCAGTCTCTGAATACCAGTCAGCCTCTCTTCCCAGGCAACCCTAACATCACCCAATAGACTCATGTACCAAGTGACCATGGTGTCAGAGATGGAGGCTATGCATGGACTCAGCAACATGGACTTCCACTCACCAAGGCCCATCTGATTATGGCTTCTGCAGCAGCAGACACAAACACTGAGTCCATTGGCACTACTGGAATATAACACTATTCTTTGAGGTGATCAGCCTGTTACCTTGTGGCAGGTTGATTATATTGGACCATTTCCATCATAGACAGAGCAGTGTTTCATTCTTTCTTACTAGAATAGATACTTACTCTGGAGATGAATATGTCTTTTCTGCATGGAATGCTGCTGCCAAAATTATCATCCGTGGACTTATAGAATGCCTTATTCATCATCATGGCATTCTATAGAGTTATTTCTTCTGATGAAGGAACTCATTTCACAAGAAAGTGTGGTACTGGGAGCCTGTTCATGGGATTCACTGGTCTTACCATGTTCCCCACCATCCTCTAGCAGCTGCGTTGACAGATCAGTGAAATGGCCTGTTGAAAACTCAGTAACATTGTCAGCTAGGTGGCAGTACCAGGCAGGACTGGGGCAAGGCTTTCTAAAAGACTGTATAAGCTCTGAATCAGTATCCATTATATCGTAGTCTTCCTCCCATAGTGAGGATTCATGGGTCCAGGAATCGAAGGGTAGAAATGAAAGTGTCACCATCCATTCACTATTACTCTTAGAGACTCACTAGCAAAATTTTTGCTTCCTGTTCCTGCAACCTCTGCTCTGTTGGCCTAGATGTCTTGGTTCCAAAGGGAGAAGTTCTTCTACCAGGAAACACAAAACTGATTCTTTTGAACTAGAGGTTAAGACTGCTACCCAGCCATTTAGGGGTCCTCATGACTCCAAATCAATCAACAGGCAAAGAAGGGATTTTCTGTACTGCCTGGGGTGAGTGATCCTGACTTCCAAGGGGTAACTGAAATGCTACCTTATTATGGATGTAGGGAATGTAAGAGTTTCCTTAGGATGTCTCTTAGTGTCACAGGGTACTGTGATTAACGCTCATGAAGACTGACATAACCCAATCCAGGGAGGACTACAAATAGCTCACAACCTTCAGAAATGAAAGTTTGGGCCACCCCAACAGGTGAAGAACCACAGCCAGCCGAGGTATTTGCTGAAGGCAAGGGGAATACAGAATGGGTAGTGGAAAAGCTTCTTATAAACTCTGGGCAACAGCCACGTGACCAGGTACAGAAATGAAGACTGTCACTGTCATGAGTATTTCTTCCTATTTTGTTGCGTATGTCTGTGTGTGTGTGTGTGTGTGTGTGTGTGCATCAACCAAATGTCTTTGTTTTCTTCCCTTTCTTATCTTTTTATGTAATACAAGATGTGTTGCATTATAACATAGTATTTAATACTGTTAACTACGTCATAATTTTTAAGTCATAAAATATCAAGGAGAAGAGTTAACATCACTCAAGGACTTTATTTCCTCTTCTGGGGAAGGGGTTAGTACATTTCTGGTTGTACGCATGACAGTTGTATAACATTTGGTGGAATTTTGACCTTTTAATTGTGTTAATTGGGAGAATAAGTATGATTTAATAAGATGTGTGTGGGTGCCAAGTTGACAAGGGGTGGACTTGTGATAGTTAATTCTATGTCAACTTGACTGGGCCATGGAATGCCCAGACATCTGGTTAAGTCTTATTTCTGGGTGTGACTATGAGGGTGTTTCTGGAAGAAATTAGCATTCGAGTTAGTGGACTGAGTAGAGCAGATGGCCCTTCCCAACGTGGGTAGGTATTATCCAGTCACCGAAGGCCTGCATAGAATAAATGGTGAGCATTAACTAAATCATGTATCATGACTGTGTAAGATGTTAACATCAGGTGAAGCTTGGTGAATGGTATACAGCAACTCTCTGTACTATTTTTGCAACTTTTTTGTAAGTCCAAAATTTACACAAATGTAACTTCTAAATCACTCCACATAGTGCCATAAAAGATAAGTGTGTTTATATCCTGTATGCACACTTACCTTTTATGTTTAGTACAAACGTTTCTAGCGATGTTTAACAGAAAAATACTCATTTATATTTGCTTTATTTAAAAATAAAACTTGTGGTTGTCATTTACTTTTCTAGTTCAGGGAGTAGGTGGGTTGCCACCTCTCTCTAGTGGCTGAATGACATTAATTTTGCCTTGCAGTATTTATTATAGCAGCGTGTTTCCTAGAACAAGTTAAAAATTTTGGCATCCCTTTTATTCACCACGTAAATGGCAACACTGTTGTCTTAAATTTCCACAATGTGTCAAGCTTCAGTAGTCAACATGGTCAGTGACCCAGAGCTTAAATCACATCCCCTTGAGAGGAGAATATTCTTCTGAGCCTAAAATGTTGAAGACGCTTCTGTTTTGCTGCTGAGGTCTTCATACTAGCTTCTTTGCTTCAACCTCTGCTATGCTAAAATCTAAGGCACAATCCCAATTATTTTGCTATGCGTGAATTTCAATGTGTTAGTTTCCCTAGTTTAAAAAATAAGCTCCTCATCTACTGTAACATGGTTTGACTGCACATTTTTCTTTCCAATGTGTTTACTGCAGAAGAATTTGAGCCCTACGTTTTAGCTATTTATAGGACTCTGCTTAAGGTTATGGTGAAATTGAACAATTTCCCAAGATTCAGATTGTGGGTTTGGAGGACGGGGCTGTAAGACGGGTCCAGAGAATCTGGCCTTGAAAACTAGATCATGACTCAAGGGGGAGGGGAAATGACCCTACAGAGTGGTGTAGTCAGTATATGGCCAACAGAAAGTGACACGCCCATCCTCATATCCTGGAGAATGATTGCTTATGTAGAATCAAACAATGAAGGCCGGCGCGGTGGCTCACGCCTGTAATCCCAGCACTTTCGGAGGCCGAGACAGGCAGAACACGAGGTCACGGTATCGAGACCATCCTGGCTAACATGGTGAAACCCTGTCTCTACTAAAAATACAAAAATTAGCTGGGCGTGGTGGTGCACCCCTGCAATCCCAGCTATTCGGAAGGCTGAGGCAGGAGAATCGCTTGAACCCAAGAGACAGTGAGCCAAAATCGCACGACTGTACTCCAAGCCTGGACAACAGAGTGAGACTCCGTCTCGGGGGAAAAAAAAAAAATCAAACAACGAAAACAAAAAAGAGATGATGAGCAGATTCACTTACGACCTGACTTTTAAAAAATGACACAAAGTTCCTGCCCTCTTTCCTCAATCAGAGCAGCGGGTTTCCCTCCCGCACACCTGTACATTTCCTGCTCTTGAAGCAGGTAATGATGACCTGACTGCCCAGTGGTTTCCCTTGAGCGAGGATGGTCACTAGGGGAGCTCTGCGTGTCACTGCCCCAGCGCCTCCTGTCTCCCTCTAGTGGCAGCCTCAGGGAGGGCAAGCACACGAATGTAATTCTAAAATCATACCTCAGGGTGCCCTTGTTTAAAATTCTCCAGAGTCTCCTCATCACTTAGAATAAACCCTAGCTATTTACCAGGCTCTATGAGGCCACTCACTATTGGACGCTGTGTACAGCTCTGAGCACTTCCATCTCTTTTCTCTTCCCAATACTTCCGCCTTCCTTCTGACTCCAAATACGGCGAACTAGAGTTCCCCTTAAGTTCTTTGTAGTTGCTTTTTACCCTTGGGGATTCTCTTCCTCCAGACTCGAAGTCTACTTCTTGATCAACATTCAGGTTTCAGCTTAAACACCACCTCTTCATAGGAGTCTTCCCTACCTACCCAATCTACAGAAAGCCTCTTTCTTCATTGCACAGCCATATTTTATTAGTTCTTCATGGAATCCATCATTACCTGACATTTTCTTGTTTATCTTTGTGTTTACTTCTTTTGCAACCTAAATGGAAGCTCCATGAAAGAACACTGCTTGTTTTGTTCAGCTGTATATTTGCGGGGTTTAAACTAGTGCCTGATACAAGGTTATGGGGTTTAATGTGTATTTAGTGATGAATTGATTCCGCCACTTTCCCAACCAGCATCTATGGCAGATAGAAATAATCATTTGTGGTAGTCTTCCCTCTGCATCTATCCCATTTAGGAGACTGTTGTCTGGAGATCCTGAACTCACCCCCTCATTCAAAAGTAAATTCCAGGCCAGGCACCATGGCTCACGCCTGTAATCCCAGCACTTTAGAAGGCTGAGGCTGAGAGATCACTTGAGGTCAGGAGTTCAAGATCAGCCTGACCAACATGGTGAAACCCCTTCTATACTAGAAGTACAAAATTAGCTAAGGGTGGTGGTGCACACCTGTAATCCCACCTACTTGGGAGGCTGAGGCAGGAGGATCGCTTGAATTTCAGGAGGCATAGGTTGCAGTGAGCCAAGATCACACTGTTGCACTTCAGCCTGAGTAACAAGGGAGAAAGTGTGTCAAAAAAAAAAAAAAAAAAAGTAAATTCCAGACAGAATTCAAAGCTACATATATTTAAAAAAAAAAAAAAAGGGGGGAGGGGCTATTTAAAGAAGGATTTTTTAATAATATTGCAATGGGTAAAAAAATCTCAATGGGAAATATATTCTAAAGTCAAGCATAAGACTGAGAAGCCAATGGAGAAAGGATTGACAATTATGTCAATAAAAACGTCATCTGTACAGCACAGTTAGCCAAGTTAAGAGATAAATAAAACATTTGGCGGCAATATCTGCAAAATAAATGAATAAAGATTAATAGCCTTAATTTTTTAAAAAATGTATATATCAATAGGAAAATGAAAACAATCCTACAGAAAATGAACATTGGATGTAAACCAACAATTCACACAGTACAAATCACCAATGAGAGTATGGAAAGACATTCAACTTCACTTCTAATCAAGGAAATGAAAATCAACATAAAACACTGGTTCCTGTGAGATTAGTAACAGAAAATATTCACGTCTGTCGGGGAAGTAGAGGAATGGCCGCCGTAGTCACTGTGGAAGAGGGTGAATGGGTCCTGTCCTTTGAAAGACAATTTGTCAGTGTGCACCAAAATGCATAGTGCACCTGTACAATAATTTCACAGTTAGATGTTTTGTAATAACTGACATTTCTTTGACTGTAAGTGAGATAAAGTATTTTCACGATAGTCATTCATCTGTATATTTTTCTATTCTGAATGTGCCTGTTTATGGCCGTTGCCTGCTTTCCTACCATTAGATCATTAGCTGAGTAAAAGGTGGAGAGGAAAGAAAGCACAAAAAGGCCCCTAAAATTTACTTCCTCACACATGGGCTGTTGAACTACTTTATCATTTCACTTTCAATAGCAGAGCCAGTGGAGGCAATGATATAATTACAATCATTTCTTAGTAGTGGCCCCACCCCCAGGAACTTGCAATCCCTCATAACTTGCTAAAAAGATGACATAATTGCATTTAAATTTAAGAAGATCTAACTCATCATTCATTCTTTAACTCAATTAGCAAACATTTATTGACTACCTACATTTGCCAGGGACTGTTTCAGTTATCTGTCCTCAATCCTCTTTTTGCCTGCTCTTACTTATAAAATATGTACAACCTCTTAAGAAGCAATGGCATGGCAGAGGAATCAAAGCCAGCCATCAGAGTCCACAGAAAAGGTGCCCAAGTTTTCCTTCTGAGCAAGAAGGGAAATTGTGTTATTAAAAATTTGAAAAGCAGAATCTTGAAAACTTGAAAAGTCTTCATATTTTTTTTAAAAAGTTAACAAAATGTTACATGTATTTATAGCTTTTTTGCCCATCTTTGCTAAAATAGATACATGTATGTATACATGTAAACATTTATATGTACATATTTATATGAGTGAATTTAGATAAGAAGTGTCCTGGAAACCTTTTCTCAAAAGGTGAAATTTCATGCTATTTTCATCTTATTTTTATTTTTAAAATTTTTTTCCGCTATGTATACTACCCCTAATAAACTCAGAAAAGAAAACGTTCCCAGTGTAGTAGTTACAAGTGGGTTCTATAACCAAAAGTCCTAGTTTCTTTTTGGTTTCTTTTTTCTTCTTTGTTGTCAAATTGTCAAATTCTAATCGCATGAATCTGGCAATTACTTTAAAAAAGTTACTTGAACTATGCTAAGTTTTAGTTTCTTCACCTGAATTTAGTGATAATAACTAATAACTCTTATGGGTTCTAAGTTTGAATTAAATGAGATCAAGGGAGAAAAGCCCTCAGGATATAGCTTCGCACATAGTAAATATTCTCTGTTAGTTCATTTCTTTTCTCTTTTCTTCTTATGTGGACAAATGGTTAATGTCAATTGAACATTAGGGAGTCTCTAGGAGCCATAGCTATACACGCCGGGGTTTCTGGGATAGTCTCGGTTTCAAATATTTTATCCTGTTGCCAGACCACATGCACTGATTTTCATTTAGGATGCAGGATTTTCATCAGGCTGTTTCTTTTGTCATCTTATCATGATATCAAACATCTTTGAGCTCTTGCTATATGCTATCCAGTCTTCTGTAATGAGGAAAAGTAGCTCTGAGAGTCTGACCCAGTTGTCTGCAGCATCAAGCTTCATTCATAGCCAAAGCCTCTTGTATGCAGTTAACTGAGATGTTACCTGCCTTCCTTAGTTGATAGGGAATCTCACTTCATTGGAATGCTGAAAGTGCTTCTCAATGAATATTTATTTTTCATATGATATTGAAGAATAAATGATAAACATAGGAGAAATTCTAAATAGATTTATAAAGTGAATATAACATTGGTATAAGTTGACAAATCTGTATCAAAAAAGAAAATTACATACAAACTATTCACACTACTGAATATTTATGTAGAAATCTTCAATAAAATATTAGCAAACATAATCCAATAGCACATTAAAGAAATAAACAATCCTAACCTTAAAATAAAAGTATTAAAAAAATAAAATGAACATAATAACCGTGGATATTTTTTTGAGTAATGCAAAGGTGGTTCAATATTAGAGGTTGTATTTATATAATACATATGAATAAACCAAAAGAGAAAAATTATGTGATTACTTTTAGAGACATGCTCAACTTAATTTATGATGAAAGAAATCTACTTCAGATTAAGATAGCGTTTCTCATTCATTAAGTAGCAAAATCCAAGCTTTCTTATTAATGTGGCAAAAATTCTGTAAGTGTAACTTTAGGCAAGTAGGCACTTTCATATTGATGCTAGAAATGCAAAGTTATAAAACTCTTACAGAGGAGAATTTGTTGATATCAATATCTATACAACTATAGATAGGTAGATATATGCATTTTAAATTGTAATTCAATCCAACTTCTAGGAATATATCTTTTTTTTAATGATGTATTATTGTCTCTTTTTATTTTTAGTTATTTAAAATAATTTTATTATTTGTTCATTTTTATTTTTGATTTTTTTTGGCGTTATTTTCATTTTAATATGTAGTGATGGCATTTTTTTTTAATTGCATTTTAGGTTTTGGGGTACATGTGAAGAACATGCAAGATTGTTGCATAGGTACACACATGGCAGTGTGATTTGCTGCCTTCCTCCCCAACACCTGTATCTGGCATTTCTCCTCATGCCATCTCTCCCCAACTCCCGACTCCCCACTGTCCCTCCCCTATTTTCCCCCAACAGACCCCAGTGTGTGATGCTCCCCCTCCCTGTGTCCATGTGTTCTCATTGTCCAACTCCCATTTATGAGTGAGAACATGCGGTATTTGATTTTCTGTTCTTGTGTCAGTCTGCTGAGAATGATGGTTTCCAGTTTCATCCATGTCCCTACAAAGGACATGAATTCATTGTTTTTGATGGCTGCATAATATTCCATGGTGTAATGTGCCACATTTTCCCTGTCCAGTCTATCATCGATGGGCATTTGGGTTGGTTCCAGGTCTTTGCTATTGTAAACTGTGCTGCAATGAACATTCATGTGCATGTGTCCTTGTAGTAGAACGATTTATAATCCTTTGGATATATACCCAGTAATGGGATTGCTGGGTCAAATGGAATTTCTATTTCTGAGTCCTTGAGGAATCGCCACACTGTCTTCCACAGTGGTTGAACTAATTTACACTCCCACCAACAGTGTAAAAGTGTTCCTATTTCTCCACATCCTCTCCAGCATCTGTTGTCTCCAGGTTTTTTAATGATCACTATTCTAACTGGCATGGGATGGTATCTCAATGTAGTTTTGATTTGCATTTCTCTAATGACCAGTGATGATGAGCATTTTTTCATATGTTTGTTGGCCTCATGTATGTCTTCTTTTATAAAGTGTCTGTTCATGTCCTTCACCCACTTTTGAATGGGCTTGTTTGTTTTTTTCTTGTAAATCTGTTTTAGTTCTTTGTAGATTCTGGATATCAGCCCTTTGTCAGATGGGTAGACTGCAAAATTTTTTTCCCATTCTGTTGGTTGCCAATTCACTCTAATGACTGTTTCTTTTGCTGTGCAGAAGCTAATATTTTGTGTAATTATTTAATTGCATTATTTCACAATACACACATAATAGTCTCAGAATAACAACACCAACTTCACCATAAACAATAGGAAGATTTTTAAAGTTTACATATTTGAGGGGCAGTTCTTTTTCCTTAGGGTATATCCCAGCCACCAGGGATAAATGGTCAAATTATTGCGATTTACAGTAATTCAGAATTATTTTTCTCTTTGTGGATTTGACACAAACTATATCTACAGTGAACTTCATCTGTTTTGTGTTACTTTTTATTAGTAGTAATTGATTTTTAAATTTAATTTGTTTTAAATATATGTAAACTTTTGGCATAGTTACCAAGACAATCAAAAAAACAAAGCCAAATCTTAAAAAACAGCCCCCCCCCCAAACGGGTGACCATTTTCTTTTTATTTTAGGGTTTATTCTATAATTATTTGCTTTTTATTAACATTAGCAAGTATATGCATATATTGCACTCCCTTTATTTAAGAAAACACAGTATTCACACTTTTCTTACCTTGCTTTTTAAATATAGCAGTCTATTCTGTGTATTACTCTATACTAGTATATTGATAGAACTATTCCTTACTTTTTATATAAATCTGTATGTTATTACATTGTGTGAATGTGACAGGATTTATTTGACCAATCTTCTATTGATGGATACTCAGGTCATTTCCATGTTTTTGCTATTATAATTAATCTGTCAATAAATAGCCTTGATACTATTCTTCTACCTCCCTCCCTCTGTCCCTCCCTCCTTCCCTCCCTCCCTCCTTCCCTCCTTTTCCTTCCTAAAAAAAAAGGGGGGGGGGGGGGGGTTATTTTTTTTAGCTAGACTAAAGGGGAAGAATAGTATCAAGGCTATTTAGTGACGGATTAATTATAATAGCAAAAACATGGAAATGACCTGAGTATCCATCAATAGAAGATTGGTCAAATAAATCCTGTCACATTCACACAATGTAATAACATACAGATTTATATAAAAAGTAAGGAATAGTTCTATCAATATACTAGTATAGAGTAATACACAGAATAGACTGCTATATTTAAAAAGCAAGGTAAGAAAAGTGTGAATACTGTGTTTTCTTAAATAAAGGGAGTGCAATATATGCATATACTTGCTAATGTTAATAAAAAGCAAATAATTATAGAATAAACCCTAAAATAAAAAGAAAATGGTCACCCGTTTGGGGGGGCTGTTTTTTAAGATTTGGCTTTGTTTTTTTGATTGTCTTGGTAACTATGCCAAAAGTTTACATATATTTAAAACAAATTAAATTTAAAAATCAATTACTACTAATAAAAAGTAACACAAAACAGATGAAGTTCACTGTAGATATAGTTTGTGTCAAATCCACAAAGAGAAAAATAATTCTGAATTACTGTAAATCGCAATAATTTGACCATTTATCCCTGGTGGCTGGGATATACCCTAAGGAAAAAGAACTGCCCCTCAAATATGTAAACTTTAAAAATCTTCCTATTGTTTATGGTGAAGTTGGTGTTGTTATTCTGAGACTATTATGTGTGTATTGTGAAATAATGCAATTAAATAATTACACAAAATATTTTATTATTCCTGTAAAGAAAGGATTGTGGACAAATGACCCATTTTCTTCAATAAACAAGTTGTAGCGAGAGAGAGAGAGAAGAAACAACCTATAGATTACAATAAATTTAAAATACCTATTTAACAATCACAATATATGGCTGTTACTTGAATTATCATTCAAATAAATAAAATGTTTTTACACAAGTGACATTTACAAAACAATTGAAAAATTGTGTACTTGATATTGAGAATTTACTGCTATTTCATGTAAAGTAATAAAATAGGGCCTATGTTTTTATAAGAGCTCTTGTTTTTCTTACATACATATTAAAGTATTTACGGGTAAAATGATAAGATAATGCAAACTAGCTTCCCAATAATAAGAGAAAGGGAAGTGAGTAGAAGTACAGATGGAAGAGACTGTCCATTAGTTGACTGATAATCACTGAAACTGAATGATGGATACATGTGTGTTCATTATGTTATTCATTCTATTTTGTGTATGTTTGAGATTTTTCAAAATAAAATAAAAAATGTCAACTTTTTGATCCACAAAAAGATTGCTAACAAAAAATAAACAAAATATTGCTAACATTTGCTAGATTTATAAGTAAAGCAAAAACTTCAAAATGAAGCTAAAATCCTAGGAAAGAGCTAGGTTCCATGAATCTGTAACTTTGATGCATTAAATGCTAGTTGTTTAGACCCAAATACAACTTCCGAATCGCGTTTTGTATGCATAAAAACCAATGTCAGGGACACTAAAATACAAATTTGACAGTAAAGAGGCTTGACTGTCAAGGGGAGACAGGCTGGATTCAAATTCCTTCTCCCCACAAATTTGATTAATAAATATCAGTTGTTTGGAACTGTGGCGGCTACAAAGACAACACTCAGAAAATTCCAGCCATCATGATAATTACCAGCCTGGACAGTGGAAAGGAAATGAACTTAGTTTCAAATCTTGACCTTTCTAGTTATAAACTGGAGGCAAGTTATGTGGTTTGTCTTAACAACTGTATATGGAAGGGCCCTCTGTGCGCTAGGTTCTCCAAAAATGGGTCTATGTTCTTGAAGAGGTTACAATCGTGATGGGATTTAGGACATGCTACCCCAGAATATGATACCTTGGCATTTGAGAAAATAGCAGAAGCGGGAAGGTCTCTCGGACCTTCCTCTGCCCATGTTTTCTGATACAGATTATAAAAGAATTCTCTGACCTGCCTCCAAAGCAGATCATAGAACCCTCATCTCAGAGGTACCCTCCCTATACCCAGAGGAAAGAAATATCCTTATCTCTAAGACACAGGGACAAGGAGAAGAATCTGTATAAACAAGCTTAGTTAAGTTTCCCGTGGTTTATTACCATTAGCTTATACCCCTATTGTCCAATCATACTTCTCTACAACTACCCACTTCATCAAACTTAGCGTAAAACATACAGATTTCCTGTTCTTTGGGTCTTCATTTCTGAAGGCTTGCATGTCATGTAAAACTTACATTAAATAAATGTATATGATTTGCCTTGCTGTCTTTTGTTATGGGAACCCCAGCCGTGAACCCTGTGATATAAAGAAAGATATTTCTTCTCCCCCACCAAGTTTGTTTCTCAAACCCCAGATGGAACAGTTGAGACTCCCCCAGTCACTTTTAATCCTGCAGATGAAATCCTGGGACAATGAACAAAATGCTGAAACAAAAAAGGTGGGAATTCTTCCCAAGGTCAGCACTCCTGGATATCTATCTGTAGCTCCCAGTGAGGAGAGGAAGGTAAAAACTTCTTGTCCTTTTCTTTCCAGATTCAGATTAGCAAAGGAAAACTATTTGTATTGTGAAATAAATGTATATGCTTTCCTCTTGTTAATCTGTCTTTTTTAAATAGGTGCCTCAGCCATGAACCTACAGATGGGTGAGGAAGAGAAAGAAATCTTTCCTCCCTACAATCTACAGTCTAAAGTTAATCTCTGTGTCTCTGATTCTAAAATTGTTATCTTAATGGTCGCAGATCACAATACCTTCACTCAGTTGGTTTGCAAATGAAGTAAAATGATTCCAATGATCTAAACAGAAAAATCCCAAAGTGCAAAAAAAACAACTTTGCAGCATCCCAACATCTCAACTAGATGAAGAGAGCCTTCAAGAGCATCAGACAAGTTTGCTTTCTTTTCTAACCATGCTGACTGCTGGTGTTGATTTGCTCCCTAATAGGACCTACCCGCAACCCAGTGGTCAGCTAACTTCCGGTGTGTCCTGTTAATATCAAAGGGCTTGCATTAAGCCAGAAATTATAATTTGGATTTGTAAATCAAGCCTCGGCCCATTTTGTTCATGGAAATCCAGAACCTGTTTATCTTTTATTCATGAATTCATTCAATAAGTAGTTCTGAGTGACTAACTGCATGCAAGGCACTGAGCTGGGACTTGGGATAACCTTCAATATACGAAAGAGCCTATATCCCAGCAAGAGCAGACAGACAAACAATATGCTTAATAAATAAGTAAATTATTATTATGTTAGGTAGTGAAATTTGCCACGGGGAAAACATAGAAAAGTATAAACTAAGTGTTCAATAATATTTGCAGATTGATTATTTTATATTTGAATTTTACTAGCCTTTATAATCATTATCTACAACTCTTGATATTTCACAAGCAATTGTTTTTGCAGACACTCAGTTTATCAATAAACACAGAAGCTTTGACTCAATTGTGTACTAGGAGCTCCACAAGAAGAAATTAAGGCTGTGGGTGCATGTGATTTGGAGCACAAGAAGCTAAACTCTGTTTATGTCTTCATTTCCACAAGTTAATTATTTGGAACTTCAGGTGTTGAGTGATAAAGAGTTGGTAAAAGTTTACGGAAAATAAAAGTTGGAGTTTATAATATTAGGACATGGTGTCACCAGTCTTTCGGCAAAGCAACACACCTATTGCTTCAGTAGGGTCCAGCAGAACTCCTGTGTTACACTGAATGCCCTAGCAACCTGGTAGATTGCAGCTTGGATTGTTTTTTGTTATTTAATAATTTGCTTTCATCCACAGTATGTGGTCTTTGTTGCCTGCTAAAATTCCCAAGCAGCTTCCGAATGTATACTCAGAGCTCTCCCGTGAAGACTGCTAGGAAAGTAGGTAGCACAGGGCTTGCAGATGTGGATGCCATGCCTCCCTCTCCAGCACGGTGCAGCTGGATTTGCCCCCTCCCATCTGTTCTACACACCAGTGCTGGGCGACACTGTGAACTTAATCTGTTCTTTCCTGCCAGTTTTGCTATGTAGGATCTCTTTACTGTGGAAGCAGTGGCACCTCTCTAATTATGTATTATACACATCAAAGGGATTCTTCAAAGTAGAGAGGTCTCCTCTGTGCACCCTTGCTAGGCTGCTGAGAAGTTTAGTGCTTGATCTTAGATTTAGCTCATCCTCTTCCTGCCTGTCCATCTAGATTGACTTGGTTGACTTTTCCTTTGCTTGCGTTGGCTCAGTCGTTTGCAAACCCAGTTGTGTTTGAATCACCTGGGGGGATTGAAAAATAGTGCTAAAGTCCCCCACTCCACCTGATGGAATTGGACATGAGATGGGGTTGAAATCAGGGTTTTGTAGTAATCTCACATTTGACCTCCAGTCTCTGAGTGCAGCCAAGAAGAGTAAATTGGGGATCTTTGGCTTTGCTGTGACAGTTTTCTTGTCCCTGGTCTAGCACTTCCTTTCTTTCTTTTTCTTTCTTTCTCTTCCTTTCTCTTTCTTTCTTTCTTCTTTCTTTCTTTTCCTTCCTTCCTTTTTCCTTCCTTCCTTCCCTCCCTCTTTCTTTCTTTTCTTTCTTTCTCTCCCTCCCTTCCTTCCTTCCTTTTTCCTTCCTTCCTTCTTTCCCCTTCCTTCCTTATTTCCTTCCATCCCTCCATCCCCCCTTCTCTCCCTCTCTCCCTCCCCTCCCCTCCTTCCTTCTTTCTTTCTTCTTTCTGAGCAAAGTGAAAGCAAATTTATTAGAGAAGTAGGGAAACAAAGGAATGGCTACTCCAAAGGCAGAGCAGCCCACTGGTTTCTTTATTTGAGTCACCCAGAACTGGGAACCTACCATTTATTCACTGATTTCTCAGCAGGTGCCATGATGTTCAGTGTTAATGTCCAATCATTAACATTGTATTATACATTACATACAGGCTTCAGAAGGCAGTTACCGGGTGGACATCAGGTGGCAGAACTATCTGCTTGACTGCTGCCCCCACAACTTTATTAGCATCATCAAGCAGTCTAGGAAAAAGGAGTTAATGTTGTCTGCACAGCCCGTTCAACAATATATGCCTGTTCTTCATCTTCTGCTAGATTGAAAACCTGGATGTTTCCATGGTTACAAAGGCCACCTGATGGGTCAAGGGTCACAATAAACATGGCATGGGACATTTAACATGCTAAATGTCAGCTTTTGTCTGGGGCCACATCCTAAGGAATTAAAACAGGACTTGTGGAGTCCGCCTCAAGATGAGAGGGCAATTCTTGGTAAATCTGGTCACACTGAGGTTCTGAACACTGCACTCTAGGCTGACAATCCCACCCAGTGCCCACCCTCAGATAAAATTCTTTCCAGGCTTGCCAGTGATTAAAAGATAAAGTCCAAATTCTTCCACTTTTCTGTAAGACCTCAACAGCCTGTTCTGATAAAATTTTGCATCTCCTATAGACGCTCAGGTTCTTGGCTTAGCAAATTCTCCACTCTCTCTCCTTGGACTGGCAAACGTTACTCATCCTTCTAGAGCTGGTTCATTTACCACTTTCTCATGTAGCCTGATGCCCCTATCAGAATTTATATCCCCCACCCAAATCCTCCATGGCATTTATATGATTATACTGATGGGCTTACATGCCTTTCTCACTAACTGGGCTGTAACATCTTTAACAACAAGGCTTTAATATATGGAATTTACCTTTGTAACTCTCAGCACCGAAAACATGGTAGACACTCAAAAAAAAAAAAAAAAAAGCTCTTCAAAATAAATGAAACCACCTATGAAGTATTCTTGCTCTAAAAACATGAACCTGAAACTTTTAGATGTATCTTCTTGTTTAAATAAAAGATGACATGGACACACAGAGGGGACAACACACACTGGGGCTTATCAGAGGGTCGAGGTTGGGGAGGAGGGAGAGGATCAGGAGAAATAACTAAGGGGTCCTAGGCTTAATACCCAGGTGATGAAATAATCTGTACAACAAACCCCCATGACACAAGTTTACCTGTGGAACAAAACTGCACTTTTACCCCTAAATTTAAAATAAAAGTTAAAACAAAATTTTAAAAAAGAAAAGACATTGAGGAGGTCACCAGAGAAATTATACTCTTAGGAAATAATCATAGCATGGATTTTATGGACAGTTGATGTGATTTCTCTAATAATTCAATGGCATGGGAAAGAAGGAAGGGGCTAGGCTAGGGACCTTTCTAGATAAAAGAGAAAAACATATGCTACAACCAAATGCAATGTGTCAATCAATTATAAAGACATTTTTGAGATGATAGGGGAAATCTAAATATGAAGAGGGTATTCGATGATATTATGGTTCATTAAATATAAAATGGTGTTTCGATTATATGTGAAATGTCCTTATTTCAGCATAAAATAATGTGATATAGAAGAGTTTCTTTAAAATACAGTGTAGCAGGCTGGGTATGGTAACTCGCACCTGTAATCCCAGAGCTTGGGAGGCCATGGTGGGGTGATCACTTGAGGCCAGAAGTTGGAGATTATAGTGAGCTATGATCAGCCACTGCACTCCAAGCTTGGGCAAGAGTGAGACCCTGATTCTAAATTCATTTATTAATTTAATTAAATAAAATTTAATTAAATTTTAATTAAATTCTACTGCAAAAATTTAAAAACTGATAAATATACAAATGAGACATAACTGGGATATGTGGTGTAACAAAAAATAAATATTTGGTCTTTATTCCTCCCACCTCTGCTTCTGGCACCGAGCCCCTAAAACACTTGGAATTTCCTGAGTGATGGGGACTATCTTTTGTTATTCACAGCAAGTCCCTTTCAACCTCATCTAAGTTTATATCATGAGGTGACTTATGGGGTGCCCTAGGTAGCCTCTGGATGGGGGTTGGCCACCAGCAGAAAAATCAACCTTGTGATTCGAGAGTTAGAACTTTTCAGCCCCGTGTCAGGACCTCTGAGGAGGGAAGAGGAGCTGGAAGTTGAGGTCAATCACTAATAGCCAGTGATTTAATCAATCATACCACATAATGAAATCTTCATACAAAACCTCTAAGTTATGGGGTTCAGGGAGCTTCCAGGTTGAAGAACATATCAGTGTGCTGGGAAGGCGGCACACCTGGGGAGGGAGGAAAGCCTCCTACACCCCCATATTTTACTCAATGCAGCTCTTCTATCTGGCTGTTCCTGAGCTGTATTTGTTATAATAAAATATTAATTATAAGTAAGGCACTTTTGCTGAACTCTGTGAGTCATTCTAGGTTATTACCTAGAGGGGAAGGGGAGCCTGAGAATTCCCAATTTTGTAGTTGGCCAGGCAGAAATGCAGAGGTCCTGAGGATCTCTCTTCAGGCTGGCATCTGAAGTGGGGGGCAGCCTTGTGGGACTGAGCCCTTGATTTGTGGGGTCTGTACGAATGCCAGGTAGTTAGTGACAGAATTGAACTGAACTGTAGGACACGTACCCAGTTCATGTCAGAGACTGCGATACTTGATTATTGTTGAAAAATGACACAAGGTAATTATGGCAAAATGTTGGTAATTGTAGAATCTATGAAATGAATATATGAGGGTTCATTAAACTATTCTTCTATTTTTGTGTGTTTCAAAAGTTTCCTAATAAAAACATTAAAAACTTAAAAGAATATTATTTCAAGATTCTTTTACCTGTTCAAAGAGAATATTTGTAAACTTTAGCCATCCTAGTGGGATGCAGTGGTATCTCACAGTGATTGAAATTTACATCTCTTACATGATTAATGGTGTTAAACTTTTTTACATGTGTTTATTGGGCATTTGTATACCTTCTTTTGTAGAGCATTATTCCAAGATATTTTGCTAAAGGAAATAAAACCTTTGTCCACAAAAGGACTTTTACAATAAGGTTCATGTCAATTTTATTCATAATAGCATAAAATAGAATAAAATAAACAACCCAGTTGTCCATCACCAGGAAAACAGATAAATAAACGGTGGTATACTATGCAATGGAATATTACTCAGCAGTAACAAAGGACAAACTATTATTATATGCAACAACATAAATGAATCTTAAAATTATTATGTTGAGCAAAAGATGTGAGACACAAAATAATGCATATTTTATTTATTATTTTAATAAGAATTTTGAGATCAGACAAAATTGATCTGTGGGGATAAAAATGAAAAGAACAGCTGTCGGGGACGGTAAATGACAAAAGGCAGTAGAGAGCTTTCTGGGGTGACAGAAACATTCTGTTATCTTGGTAGAGCTATTGGTTACACAGGCATGTACATTTTTCAAAACTCACCAAATTCTGTGCTTAAGATCTGTGCATTTCATCGTAAACAATTATAGTTCAATTTAGAGAGAGAGAGCGCAATACCTAACACACACACAAAAATGTGTTGTTAGAAGTAGGATTTTGGACATTGGCAAGGGAGGTATTTTAAGATGGAAGAGCACAGCTTCATGGTCTTTCCTCCAGGTATGAAACTGCAATTCAGGACTCTCTGTGTTCACATTGAAAAATATGAATTCTCCTTTGCTTATGTAACAATGCAGAGCAGCTGGCCACCCCTGGGATCTGAACTCCTCTTGCTGCAGACACAATCCAGAATTCTTAGTATGACACCATGGAAACAGCGCTAGCTTTCTCTACCGGGCCACACAACTGACCCCACTGCTGACATCCTCCTTGGAAGAAGCAGCAGAAATATTTATTAGCAATAAGTAGTGGGCTGTATTTGACTGAAAGGAACACAGTAGAGAGGCATATGTTACTTTTCAATTCTAAGAGCTTATCTCGTGGAGTTCAAGGCTCTCAGTTCACACAACTTACTTGTTGGACTTCTCTGGGTGTAGGAGTGAAGGCTCAGTAAGGAGAAGGTCTAGATGAAAAGTAAAGTTGTTTTGTAAATTTTGAGACTGCTATTCATTTTGGTGTTTACGCACTAGAAATATATTACCTTAGTAGTATATCTTTAGACCACAATAAAGTGTTAATCCTCCCCAGGAGAAGATATTGTGGTCCCCATTTTGGTAGTACAAAAATGAGCCTCAAATGCATTAAGGAACTAGGTCAAGGCAATTTCACTGGCAAGTCATAGAGATGGGTGTGAGGGATCATATCCCTCAGGCCTCATTACTGTATTACACCCCAGTTGACTTCTAACGGGAGTATGTAAACCCAGTTAATAGGGACTGGAAGGACTTTCACTGGAGCTCTGAAGGCCACTATGCCTGTCCTTAGCAGCAGCTCTTAACCAGTAACTAATGGAAGTTACTGTGCAAATATCCCAGCCCTCTCCTCTTGGGTGGGCTGCCTCTGAGATGCATGTCTACACTAACTTCCACATCTGCCCGGTGAGAGTAAGCTTCCATTGCCACGGCCCTCTGTTGTGCCTGTCTGGAGAGCATGCTTTTTGTGGGCTGCGTTTCCTTCTCTGGGTCTCTTCCTCAAACAGCACATCCAGCCAGAAACTCCTTCACCTGAGTCCTTGTGTCAGTCTGATTCTAAGGAACTCAAACTAAGACAGTGAAATTCACACCTAAGGTTTTTGACTTCATAATCTATTCTTTTACTGTATTATAATTATAGGTAGAACTGTTGGAAATAGTGATATTTGATCATTTTTTAAGGAGCAGAAATGGCAGCATGGCACAGTTCAACTGACTCTCAGTAGGAGTATGTGTACATCAGCATAAACACTTGAAAATGCACGCACACACATAATGCACACATGTGCATGTGATAGAAACATAATATGCTTTTTATAATGTAAGGAGGGCAGCCACATGACCTTTCTAAAGCAAAAGTCTTTGTATCTCTTTTTTTTACTAAATCCTTCAGTAATTATATCATCCCTTTGGCAAAATCCAGGCTCTCTAGAATGATATAGATATCCCATTATCTTCTGGCTCCGGCCTTTTTCTTTGGCTTGTACTCTGTCCTCTTTGTTTTGTTTTGACATTACAAAACTGCTTAGAATTAAATAATAAAAGAAAAAAGAAAAACACTGAGCTATTTCATCATCTTTTCCTGCTCAACAGCCAGAAGCTTTTCTTGTGGTTCCCTTTTCCCAAAGCAAATGAGTCCAGCCCTCCCAGGACCAGCTCTTTACCTTGGAAATGAATCCACGAGTGTATCAATGACACTAAACTATAATATTTTCATTTGTTTGACTCTTTCCTTTATCAGAATGTGAGCTCCTAAGTCCAAGGACTGGTTTGATCATCTCTTCATGCCTGCTGTCTACCACAGAACCTGGTGCATAATAGGTGCTCACTAAATGATGTTCAATGAAGATGAAGTCAGATTTGAACTTTGTCACCCAGGCTCTAGTAAAGCATTGTGGAGAAGGTATGTGAGCATGCCAATTTCTTCACAGTGCATAGGGACTTTATATTCAGAAACAAAAATCAAGATACATGACTTTCTGATATCTGGCCCCAACCCAGGTCTGAATATTTGACCCAAACTATCTGGAGAAAATGGAGCTATGCTGAAACTGTGACGTCTGAAGTTAGGCTGTGTGGGCTCAATCTCTGGCTCTACCACTACCTAGGGATATGATCTTGGGCAAGTCTCTACCCTTTTTGTGCCTAAGTTGCTCCTTCTGCAAAGGAGAATAATAAAAGATCCCCACGTCAAAGCATCAAAGAGTTGTTGCAAAGATATTTCAGTTCTGGCACTAAATACAGGCTATGGATAGCAATAATGCTAGCAAGTTCACAGCCTTTAAACTGGATTTCATGTCAACATCAAGCCTCAGTCTCTGTATTTATATTCAGGGGATAATTTATGAATCACTGCAACCAATATTCGTGTATCTGACATGCTCAGCACAGTACCATGTGTAAGGAAATCATAGTGATGGAGATAGACACAGGACTTTTCCTCATGGAATTTCTTGTCTGATGAAGGAATACCGGGAAGTGGAAATGTCATGTCAGCTGAGAACTGAGGGTAAGCTAAATTAGAAGAAAGGGATAGATAGAAAGAGAAGATGAGAAGCTATGTTAAGAAAAATGGAGACTTTATTTTAAAAGCAATGACTTTTAATCAGGAAAGTAACTCAATCTGAGTGAACTCTAGTGAGATCACTCAGTCTGCCATGGGCAAAATGGACTTTAAGGGGAAGGCGGGAGCAGAATGATCTCACAGGTAGCATTTACAGCCAATCATCCCAGCAAGGGCTAATGGGAGCCTGAACCAGGAAAATGAGAGTGAGCATGTGTATTAGATTCCTAGGGCTGCCATAATTAGGTATCTCAAAGTTGGTGGCTTCAAATAACAGAAACAGACTCTCTTACAGCTTTGGAGTCTAGGATACCAAGTCAAGGTTTTGGCAGGGTTGAGCTCTTCTGAATGCTTTAAGGAAGGATGTTTCCTCAGTTCTTGCTAGTTTTTCATGATTATAGCAATCTGCACAATCCTGTATGTCTTTGCCTCTGTGTCCAAATTTCTCCTTTAAAAAAAAATAAGAATACCAGTCATTGAATTAGATCCAACTCTACTCCAGTCTGATTTTAACTTGATTGCGTCTATAAAGACTTTTTTTCCAAATAAGGTCACATTCGTAGGTACTGGGGTTTAGGACCAAAACATGTCTTTCTATTGGGACAAAATTCAACCCACCAAAGGCTGGTACTAAATCAATAAACTTGGGAGATATTATGAATTTACTGATTCATTGGGGATGGTGACGGATATAGAAGAATCAAAGATATTGCCCAAAAAGTAGACATGAGAAAATAGTAGGTGAAATATCAATAGTAGGTGATTAATGATTCAATGGTTACTTAAAACATAATGGTTACTTAAAAGGTAACATGGGAGAAGTCCAGATTTCATGGAACAGATGTCAGAGTTTCAAACCTGCTGCTGGAGACACCATCTTTTAAAGCCTCAAAACCCTTTCGGGATAGCCATCAGGGTACAATTTGAGAACTGGGGATTGGATTTCTAGATGGTAGAGCTTCCACAGTAAACGCTAAGAAACAAAACTTGAGATGAGGTGGAGGTGAATGTTTCAGTAGGTCTGAAAAAGCATGAAATTTGGAGTCATAAGCCTTACGTTCTCAATGTTTAGAAATTATACATGAAAGAAGCTCATCTTCTACCTGTCCAGGATTACCAACTTTCCAGATCAAACCTGTCCAACTTGCAGCCATGAGGCCCAGGACAGCTTTGGATGAGGTCCAACCCAAATTTATAAACTTTCCTAAAACATTATGAGATTTTTTTTGCAATTTTTTTTTTTAGCTCATCAGTTATCATTAGTATTAGTGTATTTTACCTGTGGCCCAAGACAATTCTTCTTCTTCCATTGTGGCCCAGGTAAGCCAAAAGATCAGATGCCCTTGTTCTAGATGAATGTAGTGATGGCTCATTTTGATATTTAGGGAATACTTTGGTTTACAGAATATTACTATATGCATTAAATGATTTGGTCCTTACAATAACCCTAAGTTGAGTTGAAGTAACTTGTCCTGGGTCCCATAGGGAACAAGGGGCAAACACAGCAGGCAAGCCCAAGTCTTCTGGTTCCAAGATTGCTGCTCATTTCACGGCACTTCACTGCCTCTGAGAGGTTCCTTCACTGGAACTCCTCATCACCATGTTTGGTTTCTTGGCAACAGTCACTGTCACACAATGCCTTTAATTTAGAGTTCTCATATATATTAATGTAGAGGAATCCATTTTTCTCAGCTCAAAAGATCACCCTCCTTAAAAAGTAGATGTTCCCCAGAATACATGGATTTAAATCCTCTTTAACATTGTGTAATATTATTTTTCCAGAAAAAAAAGATCAATATGTCTTTGAAAGCAACTAGAGGTCCCCTAGGTTATAAAGAGCCATATGAAAAGTAGAAAATCACTGTAAAGAAGGACCAAACAGATTTTTGAACCTAAAAATAAAATTCCAAATATTGCTCTTAAAATTCTAATCAAAATCAAATAAATTAGAATAACAGATTTTTCTACAAATATTTAAGAGGACAAGGGCAGTCTTGCATTCATATTATAACATCTAAATATTATTATAACAATAAACTGGACCTTTGGGAGTTATTTAATATTACATTTTCCTTTCTCAAGAATAGTTGTATCTCATTTAATGCTTCTCAAAGTTTACTCCATAGATGCTAATAAATGTTATTTGTTTTAAAAGAATGGGTGATGGTGGGAAATTTTAGATGAAGTTAAATAGATTTACTTATTTCAGGACTTCTCAGGGCCTTTGATATACTAACATGTTTACTGAATCCCGAAAGGAGAGTGATGGCATGACTGAATATTTGCTAAACTTACTTGATCATAAAACCCTTTATCACATGAGAGCCTGAAGACTAGCATGTCATAAAATATACTTCAGGAAACAGTCATTTAAGTAATCAAAAGGATGAAGATATACCTAATTTTGGAAATCAGAATCAGAGATTTCTGAGTTTCTTTCCATGTCTATTTCTATATTTAACTTTAATATCAACCACATTCTTCTTTAATATGTGACTCAAATTTTAGCTCCTGCAGTGTAAATCGTATGCAGCCAAAAAGTATTTATTGAGAGCTTACTATGTGCTGGGCTGCTCTGGGTACCAGGCCTCTGAAGATGGATAAGACAGCAAATCTGTTCTCAAAGTAGTATGTCCTTTCTAAAAGTGAAGCCTTTGGCTCCTTCATTTTTCTGAAGTCTACTTGCAAGAGCTGCAATTTTTCTTGCTTCTAATATAATTGATCTGAACCCCCTTTTTAATGCACTTTCCATGGGGCAGAGATCAGAAGGTCTGTCAGATCGAAGTCATCATTTTGTAAATGAGAAGAGTGAAACACAAAGGGAGAAATAACTGGTTCAAAATTACAGAGGAGTTAAAGATGGAGGTGAGATCAAACTCAAGGTCAGTGAATCAGCGTGAGTGGAAGCTTGTGCCTGTAATCTCAGCTACTATGGAGGCTGAGGAGGGAGGATCACTTGAGACCTGGAGTTTGAGACCAGCCTGAGCAACATAACAAGACCACCATATCAAAATAACTAATTAACTTTTTTTTTTTTGAGACAAAGTCCTGCTCTGTTGCCCAGGCTGTAGTGCAGTAGCACAATCTCAGCTCACTGCAACCTCTGCCTCCCAGGTTCAAGTGATTCTCATGCCTCAACCTCCCAAGTAGCTTGTTATTAGTAGGGATGGATTTTCACCATGCTGGCCAAGCTGGTCTTGAACTCCTGACCTCAAGTGATCCTCTTGCCTCGGCCTCCCAAAGTGCTGGGATTACAGGCAAAAGCCATTGTGGCTGGCCAAGTAAATAATTTTTTAAAGCAATCAATCACCTTCTGGCTATAACAACCTGTCTTCTTTTTCTCAGTTCTCAAATCCGTAGGTTATAGTGTCTGCACACTTAGAACAATAGTGTGACTGATTCTTGATGAAATGCAAGAAACTGCTTGCAGTTCCAGCATCCAAAAGTTTTATCCACAGAAAGTGACTGAATAGAGACAAGCATGGACTCAAATTCTATTTCTGTTATTAACCAGCAGTGAGAATAGGAAAAAATTTTTAAAGCTCTCCAGGCCTCAGTTTACCCATCTCTTTAAGATGGGGCAACAATAACAGCTGCTATTACAACTACAATAAAATTACAGAAACGAAATGCCCGGCTTGGAAGGTTATGCTCAATAAATATTGTTAAAACTAAACATATATCTCCATAAGCTCATTTAACCAGTTCACTAGGCTTAATCTCTTTCTCTACGAAACTCATAATCTAAGGCAGGGTTGGCCATTACATGCCCTGCATGCTGCTTCACTACCTTGCTGTCTTCAACAGAACCCTTCCATGGGGCAAGAGAGAATGGGAGTTTCAAGCAACTCTCTGAGACAGGTGGTAAAAAGGGTGAAGACAAAACACAAGTTAACATCTCAGTCATGCACGTTCATCTGTAATCCAGCACTTTGGGAGGCCAAGGCAGGCGATCACTTGAGCCTAGGAGTTCAAGAGCCTAGGAGTTCAGCCTGGCAAAACCCCCATCTCTACCAAAAATGCAGAAAAATTAGCCAGGCATGGTGGCGCGCACCTGTAGTTCCAGCTACTTGGGAGGCTGAGGTGGGAGAATCACTCGAGCCCAGAAGGCCAAGACTGCAGAGAGTGGTGATCTCGCCACTGCATTCCAGCCTGGAAGACAGTGAGACCCTGTCTCAAAAAACAAAATAAAACAAAACAAAAAGCATTCCAACAAGCTATTCCATTACACATGCATAATACTGTTTCATTTTATAGCTGTATGTACATCTTATACTTAAGCATCTGAGAACGGGAAATATGTTTTGTTCTTTTTCGTATCATTCAGGCACATTACGTGAAGCAGTTCTTAACACAAAGGCTCACATACACTAAGCACCTACTACCTACAGGCTAGAAGGAATCAACAGATGACTGAATGGGTCCCATGTCATTTGCGCCCCTGGGGTTCTGGTCCGTTTCTCCTTGTGTTCTCCTTGTGCTTCGTTCTGAACCAGAGCTGTCCCCTGCCTTTGCATACCCATCTGCTTCCCTTATCTATTGGGTAGTTTTGCTTTTCTCCCAGAATCAAACCACCAGTATTCAATCAAGACTTGTTACAAAACAGTCCAGCCAAGGGATGCTCAGGGAAAAAATTACCTATAGCATTTTAGCAGATCCTAGCTAAATAAAGCACATCATACATTTGACATAAAAGCAAGATTGTGACTATATCTCACCTTAGAGCAAACAGCAGGGCTTTGAAACATGAAGAATGGTAGGAAAAATTACTTACACACTGGAGACCATTAGGCTGGAAACTAGAAAACAAGAGCGATCTGTTAGTGTGGGATGTGACACACCAGAAGTGCCTGCTGTCAATGAAACATCCATCTTCAGATCAAACTGGCATTCTATGAGGAAGGCTGCCAAGCCCTGCCATCTGAGTCGAGTCTCGTCACTGACACTTGGGTGCTGCTTTCTCTATGACAGTCTCCAATAAAAAGCCTCCTGGGAATTGGACTTTACAAACACGTGTCCGTAATTTCTCTTGACATCTTACAGAAAATGGAGATAAGGCGTGGCCACTGTCAGTTGAACTGAAGCAAGTCAGTCCTTTAGAGAGATGGTTTGAGGGCAGTCTTTGGTGCTTGCAGGCTGTCTGGTAGCACAGAAAGTCTCCTCTTCCTGAAATCTTGCCCTACCTCACTCCATCCTGCTGGGATTATTCACTTGCCACATTTACACCTGGTCTGCACCATCAGACCATTACGCATTTGTTTGAGATCTTTGGATAGTTTCCTGGTTGTTTTATATCTATAGTTGGGACTCAGTAAGTTCCACCTTACCCATCGAGCCTTTTCCCATAGCTGCCTGAAGCACTGGTCTAGGTAACCTCTCAGTCACCTTGGAGGGATGGGATACAGAGCATGCTCCATATGCTCCATATCCCATCCCTCCAAGGTGACTGAGAGGTTGAATTCAAAGTGCATGAAGTCAGGAGAACTTGAATTCAAAGTGCATGTCCAACACTAACCACATGATCCTAAGCAACACAGAGCATCCCTTTTGTACCTATGGGGGACAATAATCATGTCCAGATAAAATAATTTGTGATATAATGGAACGATTGGAAACAAGCCAAATGTCTCATAAAGGCTGGTTGTATAAATTATGGCATGCGCATACCTTGGGGGGAGCTTCTCTATTTCTGATGTTTCCTTTGATATGGAGGGAGCTCCACTAGAGTAACCTCTATTCCTCTCTATCCTCTTTTTCACTCTTCCATAGAAAATCAGGGGGTGACTTTTCTCATTGATATGCTTGGGAACAATCTACTGGATGTGCCTAGCCAGTCCCTCCCCTCCCTCCTATGTCTTGGGAATGAGATGCTTGCAGAGGTTCTTATTCCCTATGGGAACAACACCTGCCTGTTCAGTGCTGCCTGGGGCTGGGGAGGGAATGCTCTCTAATTCTGGGGTTCAGTATTAGTCAGTCTACCAGTCTTCAACTAATAGCTGCTGCACCTTCATCACCGGGAATGAAGGTAATATTCATTTCTCAAATAATTCAGAACTCAGGTAAGAAAGATGGTTGCTATTTAGAGGGTCCTCCCAAAATCCCAACATAATACCATGAAATAATTTAATATATGTATGTTTATTGACAGAGAAAGATAAAATTATATTCATTATAAACTGATAGAAAAAAGGTGATAAAACAGAAAGAATAGTATAATTCTCTTTTAGCTTAAAATTATATATTTATGTATATGCTATATGCAACATATAACAATAGGAAAAAAAGTCTGAAATGGCAGTGTGAGCTTTTAACAGCAGATATCTTGAAGCAGCAGAATGATGGGTGTTTTTTAATATTCTTCTTTTAGATCATGAGCATTTTAAAAGAGTTTACAATAACAGTATATTCCTGAAAATACCACAGTTATTTATTTGCTAAAAAACAAAAGTCCTTTTCAAAATTGTCAAGAACACAAATGTCTCCCAATTACCTCTTCAGGAGCTCATTGCTTGGATTGTTAGCTCAAGTCAGAAGTAATTATGTATTTGGTTGGGGACCATCTGGTGTCACTGGTTTTAAATGGACAAGTTTCTACAGGCTATAAATCCCTTTGAGTTTTAGAATACTAAGGATGAAAAAAGAAGCTCCTTCAAAATTTGAATAATGCTGTATGCTCAGCATGTGTCAAATAAAAGGAAAGGATGGAGTGATTAATAAGCACAGCACTTGAAAATGTGGAATTGTCTAGCTAGAAAGCACTTCAGAGTTGCCCTGGCCCTCTGGCCAGGGTGCCCCTTGAGGTGTGCCCCTTCCCTCTGCTTTGCCCATGGCAACTGCTGATAGGTGGTAATGGCCTTTTTCTATCCCAGTCCATAGCTGGGTTGCATCCTCTATTCCAAGAAGCCACTACATATTCATCAGCTTTGCCAGAACGCATGACATCTCTTGCCCATCTCTCCTCTATCTGAACCATCTGTTTCACAGATGAGGAAACTGAGACACATGACAGTTAAGTGGCTTTCAAAAAAATCACATGGCTGATGAGAGACTCTGATACCAAATCTTTAGTTCCACCCAAAATACTTTTACTGAGGCCCTACCATGAGCAGATCACTGACCTAGACTTTGTGGAGCTACTTAGGATAGGATAGGAGAGTGTATTCACCTGCCTTCAAGAAGTTTACGATCTACTCAGAGTTACCCTGATGCATAAAGGGAGATAATAAAACCACATATAACAGAAGAAATTGAGGTACAAGGAAAGATCAGAGAAAAAGGGACTAACCCTGATTGGAAAGACTGAGAAACCCAGTGGTCAATCTACTATGCTAGGATAAACTGCATACTACAAATAGAAGCCTAGCACATAATAGGTGCTCAATAAAGGCTGACTGAACAAATTAGTAGATAAATATTAATATATATATATATACAGTCCTCAAATAACTTATATATAAATCACATATACAATCAAATCATTTCATTAAAATTTTATATTGAGACTTTGATAATTTCTTTGTTAGTATACATACATTTATATGTATAAATTTATATACATAAATAAATTTAAAAAGATATACACAGCCATCAAATCATTTTACATAATGATGATATTTACCATAATGTGTATCAGACCCTGCACGGTTTTACATACATGATCTTACTTGATTTCCTCAAATCTTATGAGCTAGTTTACGGATAATAGAAAATAAAAAACAGTAATAGTTAAAATGTTGTTTCATGGGCTAGGTAACCATCTGAGTGGTTTGCACTTATTATCTGACATAATTCCCAAAACAGTCTCATGACTTAGGTCCTATTGTCTTTTATAAATGAGAGAATGGAGGAAGAGAGGGGCATTGTGGACCTAGAGTTACCCAGCTCCTAGGCAGAGCAGCCCATAAAGAAACTGAGGCAAACACAGGCTGTCTGACCCCGTAAAACATTAGGTACATTCTACTATACAGTCTGGGGTTGGAGGAGGAAATAATGCACATCGTTTAACATCACCCTGCAAGATGTATGGCGGGCTGTAAGACTCAGGCACAGAGAAGCACAAGCAGGACCACAGAGGTCAGCAGTAGGGAGACCACTCATATCTAGGGAATGGTGGGTCCTCTGAGTTGGGGTGTTTGACTTGAGACCAGCAAAAGATCTTTTGTGGCTGCCTCAAAGAATAGAGGAGAGGGTATCATTCAGATCATTTCTAGAAGCTGTGTATGTAAAATGTACTTGTGATTCAGTGAACCCAGATATTTCCTTTAAAATTATCTATGAAGGACAGAAGCAAATGTTCACACCCTTTTCCAGCTGCACAGTGCGTCTGCTGGGACTGGGGAGGGCTGACTTGCCTAACCTGGAGCTATGCCCCAAAGGGCAACTCAAATCAGCTATGGAAAAAATTGATTTGGAAGTCACCTATGGTGGCTGAAATCTCCTTCTGTCATGTCCAACCTGGCAGACTTCTAGGTGATTTTCCAGGGCCAGTGGACAACATGAGCCTTGGACAGATAGCGACATGATTGGCTTATTCCTAAAAGGGCCACAAGTGTGCTTTGGTGTTGACCTCAGATGACTTCTGCAACTGCCAAACCACTAATCACATATCCTTCCAATAGCAACAACATTGTCATTAAAAGCAAGACTACCAGGTGTCTCCGCTATTGCAGTTACTTTGAAAATATAAGGCTGGCTGTGGAATGTTAAGGCAGGTAGACCATGGGGAATGGATAGTATTTCCTTAGACAGTGAACTGAAGGAAAGGAAGATGCTTTGAGGAGAGGAGAAAGCAGAAATACAATCTAGAAAAAAGAAAAGTATAAGATGTAATGAAGAGTTTGTGAGTAACCTGGTATATTAGTTTGCTAGGACTGCCATAACAAAGCACTACAAACTGAGTGGCTTAAAAACTTATTGTCTTGGCCGGGTGCAGTGGCTCACACCTGTAATCCCAGCACTTTGGGAGGCCGAAGTGGGCGGATCATCTGAGGTTAGGAGGTGGAGACCAGCCTGGCCAACATGGCGAAATTCTGTCTCTACTAAAAATACAAATAATAATAATAATAAATTAGCCAGGTGTAGTGGTGGGTGCCTGTAATTCCAGCTACTTGGGAGGCTGAGACAGTATTGCTTGAACCCAGGAGGCGGAGGTTGCAGTGAGCCGAGATCACATCATTGCACTCCAGCCTGGGTGACAGAGTGAGAGTCTGCCTCAAAGAAAGAAAGAAATTTATTGTCTTTCGATTGTGGAGGCTAGAAATTTAAGATCAAGGTGTGGGCAAGATTGTTCTTTCTGAGAGCTGTGAAGAAGAATTTTCATGTCTCTCCCCTAGTTTCTTGTGGTTTGCTGGCAACTTGGGGCATTCCCTGGCTTGTAGATGCATCACCCGATTTTTGCCTTCATCTTCACATGGGATTCTCGCTGTTTGCATGTCTGACTCCAAATTTCCCTTTTCAATAAGGACACCAGTGGTATTGGATTCGGTCCACTCCTCTAGTATGACCTCACCTTAACCTAATTATGTCTGCAATGACCCTATTTTGAAATAAGGCCACAGTCTGAGGTACTGGGGGTTAGGAATTCAGCATATATATTTTGGAGAGCACAGTTTGGCATATGATATTTGGAGTGGCTGGAGAATCGAAAATAAGACTGAAAATAATAGAGTAGGCTGGGCGTGGTGGCTCATGCCAATAATCCCAGCACTTTGGGGGACCAAGGCAAGCAGATCACCTGAGGCCAAAAGTTCAAGACCCATCTCTACTAAAAATACAAAAATTAGCTGGATGTGGTTGCACATGCCTGTAATCCCAGCTACTGGGAGACTGAGGCATGAGAATCACTTGAACCTGGGAGGCGGAGGTAACAGTGAGCTGAGATCATGCTACTGCACTCCAGCCTGGGTGACAGAGCAAGATTCTGACTCAAAAAAATAATAATAATAGTGTGGTTGGATTGTGGGAAACTTGAGAATCAGGCTGAGAAGCGTGTGTATTCATCCCCTTAACGTATTGGCTGCTTATTCACGGAAGCTGCATGGCACTCAGGCACTCAAGCTTGTTTAGGCAGAGGCCTTGAATGTCATGGTGCTCCTTGTAGGGCACCATAAAATAGCAATATATTTACTTCTGTTGAGCAATTGGAATAATCATCCTTACCATGAGGAAAAATACCCAAGATAATACATATTTGCTAGTTGTCATTTGTTTTACTATTTCATATGTTTTGGTGGCCAATAAGTTAGTGAGGTAAAAGAGAATAACTAAAAATTAAGACAAACTTATCCACTAATTTACCTCTTATCCTTTATGAATAAGCCGGCGCTCGGCGGAAAAGATAGTAAAAGATAGTATTCATTCACTTTTGGAGGTGAAGTAACTCAATATTTATTTGAGTTACTTTTTCGGCATTTAAAAATATCATTCAGAATATTATTACTATAGAATTTCTAGAAATATGCCACAATAAATTGTTAAGCCTTTAGAGATATTAAATATATAACATATGTTTGATGATTAAAGAAAAAGTGTGAGAACAATCACAGAGACATGAAATCAACCCAAATGCCCATCGATGATAGACTTGAGAAAGAAAATGTGGTACATACACACCATGGAACACTATGCAACCAGGGGGAGATCCAAGATGGCGGAATAGGAACAGCTCTGGAGTGCAGTTCCCAGCGAGAACAACACAGAGGGTGACTGATCACTGCATTTCCAAAAGAGTTTTTATAGCCCACAGACCAGGAGATCCCAGGCTGAAAAGTGCCACGAGTTTCCAGCACTGCTGTTTCAGCCAGCGCCATGGGTTTCCACACAAAAACTCACAAAATCTGGACATCCATTTCAACTGGCACCTGGAACACCTGGAAGACAGAGCCACCCATTCAACTGAAAAAGAGGGGGCTGAAACCAGGAGCCAGGTGATCTGGATGAGCTAGGCCCACCCCCATAAAAACCAGCAATCTGAAACACTCTGGACTGAGACTTGCGCAGCAAGCACAGCTGGACTGGGGCGGTCCAGGTCGGTGGGGGAAGGGCATCCGCCATTACTGAGGCAGTCCTCCATTACCAAGGCAATTTACCACTACCAAGGCAGCCTGCCATTACCAAGGCAGCCCCCCATTTCCAAGGCAGTCCCCCATTACTGAGGCAGACCAACATTACAGAGGCAGTTCTAACTATACCTCTGTAAACAAAACCACAAGGAAGTTTACACAGCAGCTGGGCAGAGCCTGCAGAAGCTCAGCAACATCTCTGCTGGCAGGCTGTGACTAGACTACCTCCTTACTGGGTAGAGCATCTCTGAAAAAAGGCAGCAGCATGTCAGGAACTTATAAATAAAGCCCCACCTTCCCAGGACAGAGCACCCAGGAAAAGAGGTGGTTATGAGTTCCGCTCCAACACACTTAAATGTACCTGCCCAGCAGCTCTAAATGGAACAATGGAGCTCACAGCACAGCACTTGAGCTCCTATAAGGGACCAACTGAGTCCTCAAACAACTCCCTGACTCTCTTATACCCAAAAAGACATGTCATAAAGGAGAGCTCAGGCTGACATCTGGTGGCCCTTCTGGGAAGAAGATAACAGAAGAAGAAACCAGTAGCAACCCTTACTGTTCTGCAGTCCCCATAGGTAATTCCCAGGCAAGCAGGGTCTGGAGTGGACCTCCAGCAGTCTTGCAGCAGAGGGGCCTGACTGTTAGAAGGAAAACTAAAAAACAGAGAGAAATAGCTTCAACATCAACAAAAAGGACACCTACTCAGAGATCCCATCCGAAAGTCACCAACTACAAAGACCACAGGTAGATAAATCCACGAAGATCTGAGAAACCAGTACAAAAAGGACGAAAACACCCAAAATCAGAATACCTCTCCTCCTCCAAGGGATCAGAACTCTTCAACAGCAAAGGAACAAAGCTGGGTGGAGAATGAGTCTGATGAATTGGCAGAAATAGGCTTTAGAAGGTGGGTAATAACAAACTTCTCTGCGCTAAAAGAACATTTTCTAACCCAATGCAAAGAAACTAAGAATCTTGAAAAAAGATTAGATGAAATGCTAACTAGAATAAACAGCTTAGAGTAGACTATAAACAACTTGATGGAGCTGAAAAACACAACATGAGAACTTCACGAAGCATATACAAGTTTCAATAGCTGAACTGACCAAGCAGAAGAAAGGATATCAGAGATTGAAGATCAACTCAATTAAATAAAACTAGAAGGCAAGATTAGAGAAAAAAGAGTGAAAAGAAATGAACAAAGCCTCCAAGAAGTATGGGATTATGTGAAAAGACCTAATCTACGTTTGATAGGTGTACCTGAATGTGACAGAGAGCATGAATCCAAGCTGGAAAACACTCTTCAGAATATTATCCAGGAGAACTTCCTCATCCTACCAAGGCAGGTCAACATTCAAGTTCAGGAAACTCACAGAACACCACAAGGATATTCCTCAAGAAGAGCAACCCCAAGACACATAATCATCAGATTCACCAGGGTTGAAATGAAGGAAAAAATCCTAAGGGCAGCCAAGAGAGAAAGGTCGGATTACCCACAAAGGGAAGCCCATCAGACTCACAGTGGATCTCTCAGCAGAAACCCTACAAGCCAGAAGAGAGTGAGGGCCAATATTCAACACCCTTAAAGAAAAGAACTTTCAACCTAGAATTGCATATCCAGCCAAACTAAGCTTCATAAGTGAAGGAGAAATAAAATCCTTTATGGACAAGCAATTGCTGAGAGATTTCATCACCATCAGGCCTGCCTTACAAAAGCTTCTGAAAGAAGCACTAAACACGGAAAGGAACAACCAGTACCAGCCGTTCCAAAAACGTACCAAATGGTAAAGACCATTGACACAATGAAGAAATTGCTTCAACTAATGGGCAAAACAGCCAGCTAGCATCAAAATGGCAGGATCAAATTCACACATAACAATATTAACCTTAAATGTAAATGGTCTAAATTCCCTCATCAAAAGTCACAGACTGGCAAATTAGATAAAAATCAAGACCCATTGGTGTGCTGTATTGAGGAATCCCATCTCACATGCAAGGATACACAAAGGTTCAAAATAAAGGGATGGAGGCAGCTGTACCAAGCAAATGGAGAGCAGAAAAAAGCAGGAGTTGCAATCCTAGTCTCTGATAAAATGGACTTTAAACCAACAAAGATCAAAAGACAGGAAGAAGGGCACTACATAATGGTAAAAGGATCAATGCAACAAGAAGAGCTAATGATCCTAAACATATACACACCCAATACAGGAGGACCCAGATACATAAAGCAAGTTCTTAACAACCTACAAAGAGACTTAGACTCCCATACAATAATAGTGGGAGACTTTAACACTCCACTGTCAATATTAGACAGATCAATGAGACAGAAAATTAACAAGGATATCCAAGACTTGAACTCAGAACTGGACCCAGTGGACCTAATAGACATCTACAGAACTCTCCACCCCAAATCTACAGAGTATACATTCTTCTCAGCACCACATCACACCTACTCTAAAAATGACCACATAATTGGAAGTAAATCACTCCTCAACAAATGAAAAAGAACGGAAATCATAGCAAACAGTCTCTGAGACCACAGTTCAATCAAATTAGAACTCAGGATTAAGAAACTAACTCAGAACCACACAACTTTATGGAAACTGAACAACTGGCTCCTGAATGTCAACTGGATGAACAACAAAATGAAAGTAGAAATAAAGATGTGCTTTGAAACCAACAAGAATGAAGACACAATGTACCAGAATCTCTAGAACACATTTAAAGCAGTCTAGAGGGAAATTTATAGCAATAAATGCCCACATGAGAAGTGAGGAAAGATCTAAAATTGACACCTTATCATCAAAATTGAAAGAGCTAGAGGAGCAGGATCAAAAAAACTCAAAAGCTAGCAGAAGACAAGAATTAACTAAGATCAGAGCAGAACTGAAGGAGACAGAGACACAAAAAACCCTTCAAAAAAATCAATAAATCCACGAGCTGGTTTTATGAAAAGATCAATAAAACAGACCACTAGTCAGATTAATAAAAAAGAAAAGAGAGAAGAATCAAATAGATGCAATAAAAAACGATAAAGGGGAACACCACTGATTCCACAGAGATACAAACTACCACCAGAGATTACTACAAACAACTCTGCACATAAGCCAGTAAACCTGGAAGAAATGGATAAAGTCCTGGACACTTGCACCCTCCCAAGCCTAAACAGGGAAGAAGTCGAAACCCTGAATACACCAATAACAAGAGCTGAAGTGAGGCAACAATTAATAGCCTACCAACCAAAAAAAGTCCAGGTCCAGATGGGTTCACAGCCAAAATCTACCAGACATACAAAGAGGATCTGGTACCACACCTTCTGAAACTATTTCAAATAATACAAAATGAGGGAATACTTCCCAATTCATATTATGAGACCAACATCATCCTGATACCAAAACCCAGTAGAGGCTCAACAAAAATAAGAAAACTTCAGGCCAATTCCCATGATGAGCATCGATGCAAAACTCTTTAATAAAGTACTGGCAAACCAATTACAACAGCACATCAGAAAGCTTATCCACCATGCTCAGCCAGGCTTCATCTCGGGGATATAAGGCTGGTTCAACATATGCAAGTCTATAAATGTAATAGACCACATAAACAGAAACAAAGACAAAAACCACATGATTATCTCAATAGATGCAGAGCAGGCCTTTGACAAAATTCAACAGCCTTTATGCTAAAAGCTCTCAATAAACTAGGTGTCGATGGAATGTATCTCAAAATAATAAAAACTATTTATGACAAACCCACAGCCAAAATCATACTGAATAGGAAAAAACTTGAAGCATTCCCTTTGAAATCTGGCACTAGACAAGGATTCCCTCTCTCACTACTTCTATTCAATATTGTACTGGAAGTTCTAGCCAGAACAATCAGGCAAGAAAAAGATATAAAGTGTATTCAATTAGGAAAGGAGGAAGTCAAATTGTCTCTATTTGCAGGTGACATGATTGTATATTTAGAAGACCCCATCCTCTCAGCCCAGAACTTCCTTATGCTGATAAGCAACTTCGGCAAAGTCTCAGGATACAAAATCAATGCCCAGAAATCACAAGCATTCCTATACACCAATAACAGACTAACAGAGAGCCAAGTCAAGAGTGAACTCCCATTTACAATTTCTACAAAGAGAATAAAATACCTAGGAATACAACTAACAAAGGATATAAAAGACCTCTTCAAGGAGAAGTATAAACCACTGCTCAAGGAAATAAAAGAGGACACAAACAGATGGAAAAACATTCCATGCTCATGGTTAGGATGAATCAATATCGTGAAAATGGCCATACTTCCCAAAGTTATTTATAGATTCAACATTATCCCCGTCAAGATACCAATGGCCTTCTTCACGAAACTGAAAAAAACCACCTTAAACTTCATATGGAACCAAAAGGGAGCCCGAATAGCCAAGACAATCCTAAGCAAAAAGAACAAAGCTGGAGGCATCATGTTACCTGACTTCAAATTGTACTACAAGGCTACAGTAATCAAAGCAGCATGGTACTGGTACCAAAACAGAGATATAGACCAATGGAACAAAACAGAGGCCCCAGAGAAAATGCCACACATCTACAACCATCTGATCTTTGAAAAACCTGACAAAAACAACAATGGGAAAAGGATTTCCTGTTTAATAAATGGTATTGGGAAAACTGACTAGCCATGTGCAGAAAGCAGAAACTGGACCCTTTCCTGATGCCTTATACTAAAATTAACTCCAGATGGATTAAAGACTTCAACATAAGAGCTAACACCATAAAAACCCTAGAAGAAAACCTAGGCAAAACCATTCAGGACATAGGCATAGGCAAGGACTTCATGACTAAAACAACAAAAACATTGGCAACAAAAGCCAATATAGACAAATGGGATCTAATTGTACTCCAGAGCTTCTGCACAGCAAAAGAGACAATCATTAGAGTGAACTGGCAACCAACAGAATGGGAAACAATTTTTGCAATCTACCCATCTGACAAAGGCCTAATATCCAGAATCTACAAAGAACTAAAGCAAATTTACAAGAAAAAAACAACCCCATTCAAAAGTGGATGAAGGATACAAACAGACACTTTTCAAAAGAAGACATATATGAGGCCAACAAACATATGAAAAAATGCTCATCATCACTAGTCATTAGAGAAATGCAAATCAAAACCACATTGAGATACCACCTCACGGCAGTTAGAAGGCAATCATTAAAAAATCTGTAGACAACAGATGCTGGAGAGGATGTGGAGAAACAGGAACACTTTTATGTTGTTGGTAGGAGTGTAAATTAGTTCAACCATTGTGGAAGACAGTGTGGAGATTCCTCAAGGACCTAGAAATAGAAATTCCATTTGACAAGCAATCTCATTACTGGGTGTATACCCAAAGGATTATAAATTTTTCTATTATAAAGACACATGCATGTGTATGTTCATTGCAGCACAGTTTACAATAGCAAAGACCTGGAATCAACCCAAATGCCTATCAGTGATAGACTGGACAGGGAAAATGTGGCACATACACATCATGGAATACTATGCAGCTATAAAAAACGATGAGTTCGTGTCCTTTGTAGGGACATGGATGAAACTGTAAACCATCATTCTCCGCAAACTGACACAGAACAGAAAATCAAACACCACATGTTCTCATTCATAGGTGGGTGTTGACCAATGAGAACACATGGACACAGAGAGGGGAGCATCACACATTGGGGTCTGTTGTTGGGAGAATAGGGGAGGGACAGCAGGGGGTGGGAAGTTTGGGGAGGGATAGCAAGAGGAGAAATGCCAGATATAGGTGATGGGGCGATGGAGGGAGCAAACCACATTGCCATGTATGTACCTATCAACAGTCCTGCATAAGCAGTTCATGTACCCCAGAACCTAAAGTACAATTTAAAAAAATTGGAAAAAAAGTTAATTAGAATGCTATAAACAAACAAATAAATAATAATTTAAAAAGAATACTGTGCAACCATAAAAAGGAACAAGATCATGCCCTATGTAGGGTCATGGCTGGAGTTGGAAGCCATTATCCTCAGCAAACTAATGCAGGAACAGAAAAGCAAACACCACATGTTCTCACTTGCAAGTGGGATCTGAATGATGAGAACACAGGACGCATGGTGGGGAACAACACACACTGGGGCCTGTTGGAGTGGGTGTGTGGGGGAGGGGACAGCATCAGGAAAAATAGCTAATGCGCGCTGGG
Source organism: Ateles fusciceps (assembly GCA_036589455.1). Lineage (NCBI taxonomy): Eukaryota > Metazoa > Chordata > Mammalia > Primates > Atelidae > Ateles > Ateles fusciceps. Next base: position 1,116,771 of record JAZHEH010000051.1, read on the forward strand.
TTTCATACTTAGGTGATGGGCTGATAGATGCAGCAAATCACCATAGCACATGTTTACCTATGTAACAAACCTGCACACCCCTCACATGTACCCTGGAACTTAAAATAGAAAGTGTGAGAAAACATTTATAAAATAGATGAGCTTCAAAGAATAAGAAAATTTTAATATAAAAACAGCTTCTACAAATCAGTAAGAAGAAAAGATTTATTTAAAAATTTTTAAAATTCCTAAATGGAGAAGTAAAATAGACCACGGACATGAGAAAGTTTCGTCTTAGTATTAATCAACTAAATGAAAATGAAAAGCACAAGATGTTTTTTTTTTATCTAATCAGATTTTCAAAGTTTAAAAACTGTCCAGTTTTGGTGAAGGGGCATGAAAACATGATGTCACATATTGGCGGTAGAATTGGCAATATACTTCAAAATGTTAAATGTGCGTACTCTTCGATGCAGTAGCTCTACCTCTAAGAAGTTATCCAGTGAAATTAATGTGGATTATGTGAAAAGATGCTAAATAGTGATACTAAAGAAACAATACCTAATATTTATTGAATTATCTACCAGTTATTATGATAAACAATTCACGTTTACTGACCAGTTTAGATCCTGAAAAAATACTTTGAGATAGATATTTCTGTTATTATTACTATTTGAGATAAATAACTGCCATTTTACAGTTGATAAAACTGTTTCTTGGAGAAGTTGAACAACTTAGCAAATGTCTTTGGGGATTATGAAGGATAAAATAAAAACTCATTGTACTGTTGTTTGTAACAGGAAAAACGTGGGTACCACCTAAAAGATTAAGTGGTAAGTTAAATAAGTAAAGGTACATTTGCACTATGGAATGCCTCTATTGTAAAGAATGAAACATCTGTATATTAACATGAAGAGATAACCATGATATATTATTGAGTGGAAAAAGGCAGCCACAAATGCTATGTATATAATTATTTAAACATACATAAGCATTTCAATCATGTACCGTAAAGCATTCATGGCAGTTATCTGTTTTGTTTCTTCAGTTTTTATTTAAAGTTCCAAGGTGCCTATGCAGGATGCATGGGCTTGTTACATAGGTGCATGTGTGGCATGGTTGTTTATTGCACAGCTCATCCCGTTACCTAGGTATTAAGCCCAGCATCCATTAGCTATTCTTCCTGATGCTCTGACTCCCCCCACACCCCCTCCAACAGGCCTCAGTGTGTGTTGTTCCCCAACATTCGGCCATATGTTCTCATCATTCAACTCCCACTTATAAGTGAAAACGTGGTATTTGGTCTTCTGTTTCTCTGTTAGTTTGCTGAGATTAACGACTTCCAACTCCATGTCCCAGGAAAAGACATGAACTCGTTCCTCTTTATGGATGCATAATATTCCATGGTGTATATGCAACACATTTTCTTTATCTGGTTTATCACTGATGAGCATTTAGGTTGATTCCATGTCTTTGCTATTGTTAATAGTGATACAATGAACATAGACATGCATGTATCTTTATAATAGAATGATCTGTATTCCTTTGGGTATATACCAGGTAATGGGATTCACAGCAGTTATCTTTAAAGGGAAAGATTAGGAGGTCTACTTTATAAAATGTTTGTTATTTTAATTTTACTAATAAGCATGTAATACTATTGGAGATCTCCTGAAAAAGTGCCCGTCTTCTTTACCTGAGACCTAACCCAATGGTGAAATATGACAAAACGGTAAAGAAAACAGGGCCCTAAGTGACAAAATGAAGTTTCTGTCAAACATAAACAGGCAAGTCACTTCCAGCCTCCCACTTCCTGCAACCCAGGACACAGCCTTGAAGGTGTGGGAGGGACTGAGACAAGGATGCATCTTTCTTCTTTCACACTCCTCATTCAAATTGAGTCATTTCTCCTCCTCAGAAGCAGGGGACAGAAAAAATGAGATAATGGGCAGAGAAAGATCAGAGTGATATGAGATATCAGGTTAGATGGGAATGAAGTGGTTTCCCTGCCCACGGTTACTTAATTATGCTCTGAGCTATCAAAGATGTCCATGTTCTGATCCCTGGACTCTGCAAATATTTTCTTATATGGCAGAGCCACTTTGCACCATGAAATAAAATTAAGGCTCTTGAGATGAGGAGATTGTACTGGATTATCTTTGTGAGCCATAAGTGTCCTCAAAGAGAGAGGATCATCATAAGTGTCCTCATAATAGAAAGGCAGAGGGGTTGACTACAGAACAGGAAAAGATGATGAGACAATGGAAGCCATGGGAGAGATGGAGAGAGATTTGAAGATGCTATGCCGCTGGCTTTGAAGTTGCAGGAAGGGGCCATGAGCCAAGGAATGCAGGCAGCCTCTAGAAGCTGAAAAAGGCAAGGAAACAAATTCTTCCCCTCAAAGACCCCAGAAGGAACCAGCCCTGCCAACATCTTGATTTTTGTCCAGTGAAACTGATTTCAGACTTCTGACTTCCGGCACTGGAAGGCAATACATTTGTGCTGTGTTAAGCCACCCAAGTTTGTGTTAATTTGTTACAGCAGTAACAGGAAACTAATATATGATCCTAAATATTTAATAACTAATGTTTGCATCTTTACTCAAAATATGTAGAAGGTTCTGTTAACTATAGTAGAAAATAATCCACATCTTTTTTCTTCTTTACAATTATACAAAGTACTAAACTCTATTTAAGGCAATCATCTACTTTTCTCTTAAACCCAATGAAATCTAATTTACCTGGTAAAGTGGATAATGGGAAAAACATATCCATAAATTGTCCAAATATTGAAACATCCTTTTAAAGTGCCAACATTTGAACATTTGATTATTTTTCTATTTTTCTTAAAAGAATCAAATATTTCCCTAGTCCTTTTTTGTTTTGTTTTTTGTTTACTTGTTTGCTTGTTTTGTTGTTTTGTTTTGTTTTTGAGACGGAGTCTTGCTCTGTTGCCAGTAGCACGATCTTGGCTCACTGCAACCTCCACCTCCCGGGTTCAAGTGATTCTCTTGCCTCAGCCTCCAGAGTGGCTAGGACTAGAGGCACGTGCCACCACGTCCAGCTAATTTTTGTATTTTAGTAGAGACAGGGTTTCACCATGTTGGCCAGAATGGTCTCCATCTCTTGACCTGGTGATCTGGCCACCTTGGCCTCCCAAAATGCTGAGATTACAGGTGTGAGCCACCACACCCAGCCTCCTCATTCTTTTCTTAAATAGACCACCTTGAACACATTTGAGCCTTTTTGTTTTTGCAATTGGGGGAACATAAATGTGACTATATAAAATAGGACCTGTGTACTCAAATGTCCTTAACATATTAGGACATTTATATACAGGGGTATATTTATATAGAGGTATATTAATATATCTCTGTTAACTTCTGTTTCACATTACCCCAAAACTTCTATAGTGTCTGAATTCTTTGGTCTGATTATTCTAAGTTTTCTGACTCCTTCTTTGCTCTCTGGTATAAGAGAGCAAAGCCTCTTACTCTCACAGAGGCTGGTATATCTCTGTTTCCCTGCTTTTATGACTGCTTTTAGCAAGTGCTGGTTTTTCTTAATTGCTGCTTCTAATGTATAACTAAATAGGAAATCAGAAAACTAAGGTTGTAACAATAGTTTCTGAAATAAATAAGAGCTAAGCTCTCTTTATGTTTTTAAATATGTATTTTATTGCACTTTAGGTTCTGGGGTACATGTGAAGAACATGCAGGATTGTTGCATAGGTACATACATGGCAATGTGGTTTGCTGCCTCCATCCTATCACCTATATCTGGCATTTCTCCCCATGTTATCCCTCCCCAACTCCCCCACCCACCGCTGTCCCTCCCCTAGTTCCCCCCGACAGACTTCAGTGTGTGATGCTCCCCTCCCTGTGTCCATGTGTTCTCATTGTTCAACACCCGCCTATGAGTGAGAACATGCGGTGTTTGATTTTCTGTTCTTGTGTCAGTTTGTGGAGAATGATGGTTTCCAGTTTCATCCATGTCCCTACAAAGGACACGAACTCATCGTTTTTTATGGCTGCATAGTATTCCATGGTATATATGTGCCACATTTTCCCTGTCCAATCTATCATTGATGGGAATTTGAGTTGGTTCCAGTTCTTTGCTATTGTAAACTGTGCTGCAATGAACATTCGTGTGCATGTGTCTTTATAATAGAACAATATATAATCCTTTGGATATATACCCAGTAATGGGATTGCTGGGTCAAATGGAATTTCTATTTCTAGGTCCTTGAGAAATCGCCACACTGTCTTCCACAATGGTTGAACTAATTGACACTCTCACCAACAGTGTAAAAGTGTTCCTATTTCTCCACATCCTCTCCAGCATCTGTTGTCTACAGATTTTTAATGATTGCCATTCTAACTGGCATGAGATGGTTTCTCAATGTGGTTTTGATTTGCATTTCTCTAATGACCAGTGATGATGAGCATGTTTTCATATGTTTGTTGGCCTCATATACGTCTTCTTTTGAAAAGTGTCTGTTCATATCCTTCACCCAATTTTGAATGGGGTTGTTTGTTTTTTTCTTGTAAATCTGTTTTAGTTCTTTGTAGATTCTGGATATTAGGCCTTTGTCAGATGGGTAGATTGCAAAAATTGTTTCCCATTCTGTTGGTTGCCGATTCACTCTAATGACTGTTTCTTTTGCTGTGCAGAAGCTGTGGAGATTGATTAGGTCCCATTTGTCTATTTTGGCTTTTGTTGCCAATGCTTTTGGTATTTTAGTCATGAAGTCCTTACTTATGCCTATGTCCTGAATGGTTTTGCCTAGGTTTTCTTCTAGGGTTTTTATGGTGTTAGCTCTTATGTTGAAGTCTTTAATCCATCTGGAGTTAATTTTAGTATAAGGTGTCAGGAAGGGGTCCAGTTTCTGCTTTCTGCACATGGCTAGTCAGTTTTCCCAATACCATTTATTAAACAGGGGAATCCTTTCGCCATTGCTTGTTTTTGTCAGGTTTGTCAAAGATCAGATGGTTGTAGATGTGTGGCGTTGCCTTCCAGGCCTCTGTTCTGTTAAGAGGCTTTCTTGTGAGTAAACTCTATCTGGCCATACAAAGTCTCCAGCAGCGAATTACCAGTATCTGAAGTGATCTGTTTTTCTGTCTGTCAGGCTATGAGCTCTCTGAAGGCAGGCATTGTATTTACCAATAAAAATTTAAAAGACCAATAATTTACTCTATACCTACTATGTGCCCGGCATCACCACTCCTCCCCACTGTAGGGCCATGGCATGTAGAGTGCATTCAGCAGAGTACATGGCAATATTTCACAACTCCACTGTTTGTAAAATGCAGGACTTAAATCATACTTGTCACTACACGCATCTCCCTCAAATGATACAATAAAAGGGCAGGGCATTCACCGCTGATTCCCGGGAACAGAAACCACTAACAAATGTATCTTGTTAGTCTGCTGTCAGGAGCAAGATTTTTATCAGGAATGTTGTATTTCTGAAGACACCAGAATAATTTCCTCCTAATAAATTTCCATCTTATTCAGAAAAGCAGAGATTCTGCCAGGAGCTCAGAGCCTCCTGGGGATAGGGCTCCGGCAGCTTTGTACTGCTGGATTAGATGTGTGTGCACGTCTGCGAAAGGCTAGGACGAACCCAGCACACGAAAACACACTGGGGCATTTAAAGCAAGAGCACAGTGGCAACTCGTAGCATGGGTATAGGTTCCAAGTATGCTTTTTAAAGGACCTAAAAGGTAATGTTACTGGACTTTCTTCCCCTCCCAGTAGAGGAGGAAGTGGGTTTGCCTGCCTACTCATTCTTGCAAAGAGGGAAGTAAATATTTTTCTATATCCATTTTAGATTTGATTCATGGAAGTTTGAAACATTGTTAATGCTCCATGGTTTGTATTTTTGGTTTTGTTTTATCTAATTTGGGGTTTTCTTATAAATTCTCCATTTTCACTAGCACTCATTGCAAATATGTCAAGAAAACACACCGAAGAAAGGAATTTCTGAAGGCCCTAATGGATTAATTCCTGCAAAGGATATAAGATCCATTTAACTGTTTAAATGTGGATGGTATTTTTAAAAAAACAATTAATAACAAACTCAGTCTGTCTCTTCTTTCTTTTGCTTACAACTTCTCCCCAATTCTTTAATAAACAGAAGAAGAGTCTTGGGATCCTTTTCTTCCTTTTATTGAACAATGTTCTACTTTTTACTGATCCCAAACTATATTTTAACTACAAATTCTTTTCTCTTTCCCCAAGAGATTACCAAGCATGCTATTCCAAACAATAGCTAATGAAATAAAGAGAAATGGTGTGGCTTTAAAAAAAGGAAAGAAAGAAAGAAGTGACATTCCAGCCTGCAAACTAATTCCATTTGTGCTTTAGCCTGGCACCTTTCCCCCTAGAACTTCCCTGGGGAAAGGATGAATGGCCATCTCAACATTGCGTAAAAATTAGTATCAGGCTACAAATTATTGAAACTTATTACAGATTTCTTTTAAGTAAATTAAGGTTATATATCACAATCTTCCAAGAAGCTTGAGTGTTTTGAATTCCCCAAACTAAGAGAATATTTTAAATTTCCTGAAATGTAATAGTAAATGTAATTAGAAGACAGGGCCTGGTTGTTACAAACCCAGCTTCTTTTTTGTGGCATTCTCATTTAAAAAAAAAAATAAAAACGAGATGTTGTATCTTATAATTAAAGGATATTTGGCAAATAAAATTCGTCACATGGTTAGCAAGTCATACATTGGGAATGCACCACCAATTCTCTAATCTATCAGATCACCAGGAAATTTAGAAGATGCTATTGGTTGTGTGCAAGTGTGTTCACATACTCACATTTGTGTGTGTGTGTATACTTACATTTCTGTGTGTGCACATGTATTTCAAGCCACACAAGGGCCATTCAGATTTCCTCCAGCCAGACACAGCTGTGTTTATGTTCTATGTCTTTGATTCTTCAGTCATCAGTTTTAAGCCAAATTTTATTGTGTTTTCTGCATCTTTCATGTAGCAAGCTGATATTAAACTCCAGTGTTAACACAGTATTGGAGAAATCTACACATTACTGCCCAGCACAGTCACTACACATTTCATGTTAATTTTATAAAAATGTTAGCCATGTCTAGGTGGAAATGTTATTCTTTCGGGGTAAGTGCCTACCTTATGGGTAGGTTCCCATACCCTCGCAATGACTTTCTTCCGAAATCATCTTTATCCCATTCCCCTATATCCTAGAGGTCTTAGTCCATTTGTGTTACTATAAAGAAATACCAGAGGCTGGGCAATTGATTTAAAAAAATGGTTTATTTGGTTCATGATTCTGCTGGTTGGAACATTAGGCATCTGGTGAAAGCTTGATGCTGTCTCCACTTGTGGCAGAAGGTGAAGGGGAGCCGGTGTATGCAGATATCATGTGACAGGAGAGGAAGCAAGAGAGGACGAGAGGAAAGGTGCCAGGCTCTTTTTAACCACCAGCTCTTGTGGAAACTAATAGTGAGTGAGCAAGAACAATGAGTGAACAAGAACTCACTCACTGCTCACTGTGAGGAGCACCAAGCCATTCATGAGGGATCCTCCCTATGATCCAAACACTTCCCATTAGGCCCCACCTCCAACACTGGGGGTCAAATATCAACATGGGGTTTGGGGGAGATGAACATCCAAACTATAGCATTTCACTCCTGGTCCCTCAAAACTCATGGTTCTTCTGAGATTGGAAAATACAATCGTCCCTCTCAGTCGTCTTCAAAAGTCTTAACTTTTCCAGCATCAACTCAAAAGTCCAAAGTTGAAACTTTCATCTAAGACTCAAAGTAAGTTTCTTGCAGCTATGAATCTGTAAAAAAACATACATACAAACAAACAAACAAACCAAGTTAGTTACTACCAAGACACAATGGTGGTGCAGGCGTTAGATAAACATTTCCATCCCAAAAGGAAGAAGATTTCTGGAATTACTTCATGGTCTTTTCCACATTGTTTTCACTGTTAGCACCTGACTCGCTTTTAGTCACACTAATCTCTCTAGCAAGTGGTTGCTACACAGCGCCTATGGATTTCTCTATTGAAAATGCTCTTTCCTTTCCTATCATATGGCAGTGCTACAAATTTTTCAAATTTTTACATTCTGCTTTTTAAAAACTATAGGCAATTTCTTCACTGCCATATTTTATTGAAAGCTATCAAAAGTACACATGCCACTTCTTAAGTGCCATGCTACTTAGAAATTACTCCCACCAGATATCCTAGGTAATTACTCTTAAGTTTGGCTTTCCACAAATTTTTATGGCATGGACATAATCCACCCAAGTTAATTGTTAAAATGTAACAAGTGTGACTTTTGCTCATTTCCATCACAGACCTCGCCAGCATGGCCTTTACTGTCTATATCTCCTTGCATTTGGGTCACAACTTCTTAACCAATCTCTAAGTAGTTCCAAACTTTTCCTAATCTACCTGTCTTTTTCTGAGCCCTCTAAACTCTTCCAACTTCTGCCCATTAGCCAGTTCCAAAGCCACTTCCACATTTTCAGGTATCTTTATAGCAACACTCTACTCCTTGGTACTAATTTTCTTAGCCAGTGACCCAAACACCTCCCATTAGGCCCCACATTCAACATTGGTAGTCTAATTTCAGCATTAAGTTTGGGGGAATAAACGTCTAAACTATAGCACTAAGGGATGTCCCACCCCCATTGTTCTGAGAGACTATCATTGAGGAACCTAATTTTCTATATATGGTTCAGGTTTTGTATAATAAAAGAAAGACGGTCTGTACAGCTGCTCACTCTGCAGTGACCGTTTTAAAGAAAGAAAAGGAGGAGGTGTATTAGGCCATTTGCATTGCTATAAAGGAAAACATGAAACTGGGTAATTTACAAGGAAAAAGGTATATTTGGCTCAGGTTCTGCAGACTGTATAGGAAGTATGGTGCCAGCATCTGCTTCTGGTGAGGGTTTCAGGAATATTTCCATCATGGGGAAGGTGAAAGGGGGAGCAGGTGAATCACATGGTGAGAGATGAAGCAAGAGAGAAGAGGAGGTACTACTTGCATAAGCTCAGAGTGAGAACTCACTCATTATCTCGGGGGACAGCACCAAGGCATTCATGAAGAATCTACCCCTGTGACGCAAACACCTCCTAACAGGCCCCACCTCCAACATCGAGGATCACATTTTAGCATAACATTTGGAGGGGACACACGTTTAGACCATATAGAGGGTATGTTCGAGTTGCTCTAGCCCTGTCTCTGCCCCTTTCCTACCACCGCACCATTCTGAAGAGCATCCTCACATACTGCTGCCCCAATCCTCCCTGGATAATGTTGGGGAAGAGCCCTGGCTGAGTGTACCAAGGCCTGAATCCCAGTCTCAGGTCTGACACTAAAAGGTAAAACTAAACTTCCTGAGATCTAACAGCTTTGCACAATTCTTCACTCTCTAAGTGTGCTACCTCATTTCATCCTTATGATGCCCTATGAAGTAGGCACTGGTATTAATTCTACTCCAGTTTATGAAATTGAAGCTCAGAGAAGTTAAGTGATTTGCCGAATAGGGCAAATAAGATTTGAACTCAGGCATTAGAAGCCAATGTTGCTGAGTTGAGTGGGCCACCCATGACTCCATTTCTTTGTCTGTTACACAAGTGGGCCAAGTGGATTTCCATATTTCCTTCCAACTCCAGTATTTTATAATATTTGCTGTCTCTTCCTCTAGTTTGTAAGTCAAGTTTTAAAGAAGTCAAAAGTCTTGCCATCATGTTGGGGATACAGCCTCATCCTTAGGCTCTGCAGTGGGATTCTCAGGGGTTATACATATATTCTCAAACACAAGAAGTTAGTACAAATCCTAAATAAATGGAAGAATAAAAAAGTATGCCCCATTTCCAACTTCAAAATATTTACAGTGAGATTCACAATTTTTAATTCTTAATTTATGAATGCCTGCTGAAAATACATACCATTTTTATAAAGTGTTAATTTTCTAAAAGTTCGCCATTACAGAATTTTTTGCAGTATTAATTCATTTGGCTAAAAGAATGACTCTTTGGCTGGGCACGGTGGCTCATGCCTGTAATCCCAGCACTTTGGGAGGCCAAGGCTGGCAGATCACGAGGTCAGGAGTTCGAGACCAGCCTGGCTAATATGGTGAAACCCCGTCTCTACTAAAAATACAAAAATTAGCTGGGTGTGTTGGTGTGCACCTATAGTCCCAGCTACTTGAGAGGCTGAGGCAGAAGAACAACTTGAACCTGGGAGGCGGAGGTTGCAGTGAGCCAACTGCACTCCAGCCTGGGTGACAGAGCAAGACTCCACCTCAAAAAAGAAAAAAAAGAAGAAAACAAAAAAAAAAAAGAAAGAATGCCTTTTCTACATGCTAAGAAAACTAAGTAACTGGAAATATATATATCTATATGTGTTTATATATATACAGAGAGAGAATATATATATTTTCAGATTTTTATATATACATACATATATGTATATATAGCAAGTTCATGACATTATCTTTGGGTAGCTGGTGACTTAAAACCCTTTCTGTTGGTGGTGGTGTATCTGAATTTTCCATAAATGTACATAACTTTTGTAAAAATAATAAGGAACAATAAACTAAAAAACAAAAACCACAAATTCTATTTTCCCCTGTCTAAAATTCCTCCCATTTTAAATTGAGGAAGAAAACACAAGACAGAGTAGAGGTTGGGGGAAGAGATTTCCCTGAGACTGAATCCAAACTGTACAGATTTCCAATGTGCTTAATTGAGGAGGGTGGTGATGGATAGAGAGGTCTCCCTGCAATGTGTTTTCTCCAGAAGACTTTTTTTTTTCTCCAGGAGAGCTGATGGCCTGAAAATGGGATTAGAGAGCCTGTACCTTCTTCTAATTATACACTACAGATCCACAATTCCATCTTTGGAATTCCAAAATCCAAATACTCAGAAAATTAAAAATTGGAAGCTTTCTTCAAGACTCATTTGGCTACAAAAACCTAAACTTTTACTGACACTTTGTGTGATAATTAATACATTTTGAAGAAGTATTAATAATGGCCGGATTACTGTACACAATGATCTGCTTTCCTAAAATTTAAATAATTCTAAATTCCAAACTGCATCTGACCCTAGAATCTTGGCTGAGGGCTCAGTGACCTGTACCAAACTAAAGCTTTGTTGCCATTTAAACCTTGCAAGGGATCATGACTTAATAGTTTACACGAGCAATATCTTTCTCAATTTTCTAGCTAAGATTATTCCTTATGACATATATCATGTTGGATTTTTCGAAGGAATGCAGAGTACAATCTTGGGAGGACAAGAGTAAGAAAAATACTGCATGGAGAAAGCAAAATATTAAAACAAGTAAAAAATAATTGCCAAATAAATAAACCACTTTTTTCTCTCTTTGCCCAGAAAATAGCCCTGCATTTCAAATTACAGCCGCCCTTGAATGTTCTTCGTGTTGTTGTTGCTCAACCCTACACATGTTAAAGCATGTCCTTATTTTATATATCCAGTTCTCTTATTGGCAATATTTTTATGAATAGGATACACATGTAAGATGACAGAGTTGGGCATATTTTTATAGATAGGTGCTCTAACCTTCATACACATTCCAGGTGGTTATATTCCATAGGATGCCAGAAAGCAAATCAAGAAGAGAAACTACTTTAAGCATCCTAACTTGGGCAAATGTATCTCTTTTATCATTTTTTTTTTTTTACCTTGCAACACAAAGAAGGTAGATGAAGAAAGGCATTGGTGAGGCTATTAATATAGGACAGGCTAGTTCAGATATTAATATAGGACAGGCTAGTTCAGATACAAGGTAGGCAGATAATTACCTTGTAGTCAAAACTTTTAAAGAACTCGAGCTACCAAATTCTGGGGCATTTGGTCCTATCAGGTCACAAAGTCATCAAAACAATTTTCAGTCTCAGTTACAGACTCAGACAGGACTGACCTCTTCTTCACCCTGATGGCTCGCAGTGTCTACAGATCAGGACAGATCTCTGTGCAGTAAGTTAGATCCAGCTTCAGCTAATGTAAGTCAAGAAAGGGGCCATACCAGATTCATGCATTGACATTTTCACAGAGCAGTATTTGGCGATGTAATTTCTCAAGAGTTAATTGCCTTGGTTTTTGTCTTCTATATTAGCACCAAGCTCTGCAAAGGAAAAACAGACAAAAATGACTCCTTAACTCAACCCTGTGTCTACAGGTTTATTAACGTCTTCTCTTGATTCAGAATCTGTGAGCCCGGAGCTTAACTAAGATGCAAAGTACCAGTGCACAGTTCAAGGTTGTACAAGGAAGAAATTATGGGAGGAGGTAATGTAAGGGACAAGAGGAGACGACTGAGGCATCTTTGGAGAAAGGGAATCTAAGGAGAGAGGGCAACAGCAGGAGCATTGAAGTCAGAAGGGCCCAGACAAATCCTGGCTCTGAGATGAGAAAGCTGTGTGTCCTGGAGCTGGTTATTCAAACACTCTGAGCAGTTTCTTGGTATTCAAAATAAAGATATTGAGAGCTGTCCTGCTGACTTGAGGATTAAATGTAATTACATATGTGAAGAATTGAACAAAGTGCCAGGCATGTAAGAACTCAATAAATTGTGCTTGTACTATTCCCCCTAATATTCCCCTAATACCTTACCACTCCCCCTACCTTCCTTGCACTGAAAATGACAAATCATAGTTTCAGGCTTACCATTGTGAGTAAGGAGAGCTGTCTCTCCACCATTCTTGCAGAAGCCTCAGAATTAAAAACTGAAACAAAATGTTTATTCTTCCTGTTTTATTTTAACAAGCCAACAAAATTTTTTATCTACCTTTGCATTGCAGAAACCCTGCCACTGATGGCAGGGAAGCAGACAAGAAGCTCTTAGATGTCTCAGATTCTTCAGTTTTCTGCTGCTTGTTAAAATTCTGTCTCACCTCTAGCCTAATTCCACATACTCCTGACTGTGAAGCCTACAGAGCAGAGTCCTTCCGGTTGTAAACATTTATTCATCAAACATTTATTGAGCATCTTTTACATGTCAGGCACTGCACCATATTCCAGAGCAGCTCAGGCACACACACACACACACACACACACACACACACACACACACACAGAATCATGACACAATGAGGAAAATACAATGCTAGCTTATCAGGAAGCAGAAAGGAGAGGACAAGTGGGCGTGGGAGGGGGCAGCAAGAAAGAAAGTTGTAGAATGGAGCTTCCTTATCATGTGGCTTAGAGGGGCAAGACTTTTCCAAAGCCCTTCCTCTCATTCAAGGAAACTTCCAACTATGCAACCTGTCATTTGCTGTTTTCCTGTCATTTATCATTATTAATACTCACTTCCCCCTCTCCCCCCATTTTCATTCATTGCTGTATCTCTAGCATCTTAGAAAACTGTCTGGAGCCAGTAAGAGGCATACTCCATTTCATGGCACTTCATTTTATTGTGCCTCCCAGATAGTGTGCTTCTTAAAAATTGAGGGCTGTGGCAGCTCTGCACTGAGCAAGTCTATCAGTGCTATTTTTCTAACAGTATGTGCTCACTTTGTGTCTCTACATCGCATTTTGATATTCCGTCAGTATTTCCAACTTTTTTATTATTATTGTATCTGCTACAGTGATCCATGATCAGTGATCTTTGATGTCACTATTGTAATTAGTGAAGGTCAGGAACTGCACCCACATAAGGCAGTGAACTTAACCAATAAATGTTGTGTGTTCTGACTGCTCCACCATCCAGCCGTTTCTCCTTTTCTCTCCTTCTCCTCAGGCCTCTCTATTCCCTGAGACACAACAACATTGAAATTAGGCCAATTAACAACCTTCCAATGGCCTCTAAGTGTTAAGTGAGGAAGAATCACACAACTCTCACTTTAAATCAAAAGCTAAAAGTGATCAAGCTTAGTGAAGAAGGCAGGTTAGAAGCTGAGATAAACCAAAAGCTATGCCTTTTGTGCCAGTTAGCCAAATTGTGAATGCAAAGGAATAGTTCTCAAAAGGAAATTGAAAGTGCTACTCCAGTGAACAAATGAATGATAAGACAGTGAAACAATCTTATTTCTGACATGGAAACAGTTTTAGTGGTCTGGATAGAAGATCAAACCAGCCACGTTTCCTTAAGCTAAAGCTTAATCCAGAGAAAGGCTCTAAGCATCTCTTTAATTCTATGCAGGCTGAGAAAGGTAAGGAAGCTACAGACAAAAATTTTGAAGCTAGCAGAGTTTAGTTCATGAGGTTTAAGGAAAGCAGCTGTCTTGTAACATAAAAGTGCGAGATAAAGCAGCATATGCTGATGGAAAAGCTGAAACAAGTTATCCAGAAGATCTGGTTAAAATCATTGATGAAGGTGGCTACACTAAACAACAGATTTTCAATGTAAATAAAACATCCTTCTACCGGCAGAAGATGTCATCTAGGACTTTCATAGCAAGAGAGAAGTCAATGCCTGGCTTCAAAGCTTCAAAGGGTAGGCTGACTCTCTTCTTAGGGGCTAATGTACCTAGTGACTTTAAATTGAAGCCAATAATCACTTATTCCAAAAATCATAAGACCCTTAATAATTATGCTAAATCTACTATGCTTGTGCTCTATAAATGGAAAAACAAAGCCTGGAGGATAGAACATATGGTTACAGCATTATTCACTGAATATTTCAAGCCCACAGTTCAGACCTACTACTCAGAGAAAAAGTTTTATTTCAAAATGTTACTACTCTCTTACAATGCACCTGGTCACCCAAGAGCTTTGATGGAGACATACTAGGAGATTAATGCTGTTTTCACACCTGCGAACACAATATTAATTCTACAGCCCATGGATCAAGAAGTAATCTCAACTTTTAAGTCTTATTATTTAAGAAATAAATTTCATACGGCTTTAGTTGTCATGGATAGTGATTCCTCTGGCAGCTCTGGGCAAAGTATATTGAAAGCCTTCTGAAAAGAATTCACCATTCTAGATACAATTAAGAAGATCTGTAATTCATGGACAAAGGTCAAAATATCAACATTGTCTTAGTTCATTCTCATACTGCTATAAAGAACTACCCAAGACAGAATAATTTATGAAGAAAAGAGGTTTAATTGGCTCACGGTTCCACAGGCTATACAGGAAGCACGACTGGGAGGCCTCAGGATACCTGCAGTCATGCAGAAGGTGAAGGGAAAGCAATATGTCTTACCATGGTGGCAGGGAACAGAGGGCAAGGAAGGAAGTGTAACCATTTAATGGGTTCACCTTGCCCACTGCATAGACAGAACCAATTTATCAAGACAGGGGAATTGCAATGGAGAAAGAGTAATTCATGCAGAGCCAGCTGTGTGTGAGACCACAATTTTGTTATTACTCAAATCAGTCTCCTGGAGCATTCAGGGACCAGAGTTTTTAAAGATAATTTGGTGGGTAGGGGCGTGGGAAGTGGGGAGTGCCAATGGGTCAGGTTGGAGATGGAATCATGAGGGCTCGAAGTTGGATTTTCTTTTTTTTTTTTTTTTTTTTTGAGACAGAGTCTTGCTCTGTTGCTCAGGCTGGAATGCAGTGGTACAATCTCAGCTCACTGTAACCTCCACCTCCCAGGTTCAAGCAATTCTCCTGCTTCAGCCTCCTGAGTAGCTGGGATTACAGGCACATACCACCATGTCCAGCTAAATTTTTATATTTTTAGTAGAGACAGGGTTTCACTGTGCTGACCAGGCTGGTCTCAAACTCCTGATCTCATGATCTGCCCGCCTCGGCCTCCCAAAGTGCTGAGATTATAAGTGTGAGCCACTGCACTGGCCATAGAAGTTGGATTTTCTTAATGTCTTCTGTTTCTGGGTGCAATGGCAGAACTGGTTGGGCCAGATTACTCGTCTGGGTAGTGTCCGCTGAACCCTCAAATGCAGGGTTTGCAAAATATCTCAAGCACTGATCTTAGGTTTACAATAGTGATGTTATCCCCCAGGAGCAATTTGGGGAGGTTCAGACTCTTGGAGCCAGAGGCTGCAGGACCCCTGAATTGTAATTTCTAAGCTTGTAGCTAATTTGTTAGTCTTGCAAAGGAAAACTGGATCCTAGGCAAGAAGGGGGTCTTTTCAGGAAAGGGCTGTTATCAATTTTGTTTCAGAGTCAAACCATGAACTGAATTCCTTCGTAAAGTTAATTCAGCCTATGCCCAGGAACGAACAAGCACAGCTTAAAGGTTAGAAGCAAGATAGAGTCATTTAGGTCTGATTTCTCTCATTGTCAATTTCCTCAGTTATAATTTTGCAAAGTCAGTTTCAGAAGTTCTACACACTTTCAAACAATCAGATCTCATGAGAACTTTATCAGGAGAACAGCAAGGAAATCCGCCCCATGATCCAATCACTTCCCACCGGGCCCCTTCCATGACACATAGGAATTACAATGCAACATGAGATTCGGGTAGGTACACAGAGCCAAATAATATCAAACGTTAACAGAAGTTCAAAAGAAGCTGATTTCAACCCTCATGGATGACTTTGAGGGGTTCAAAACTTCAGTGGAGGAAGTACCTGCAGGTGTGGTTAGAACAGCAAGAGAACAGGAATTGGAAGTGGAGCCGAAGCTGTGACTGAATTGCTGCAATATCATAATAAAACTTTAAAGAATGAGGAAGTTGTTTCTTATGAACAAAGAAAAGTGGTTTCTTGAAATGGAATCTACTCCTGATGAAGATGCTATGAACATTATTGAAATAAAAACAAAGATTTAGAATATTATATAAACTGAGTTGATAAAGCAGTGGTAGGGTTTGACAGATTGATTCCATTTTGAAAAAAGTTCTACTGTGGGTAAAATGCTATCAAACAACGTTGCATGCTACAGAGAAATTTTCCATGCAGGAGAACATTAGTTGATAGTTTATTGTCATCTTATTTTAAAGAAATTGCCACAACCATCCCCAGCTTTCAGCAACCACCACCCTGATCAATCAGCAGCCATCAGCATGAAAGCAAGGCTCTCTACCAGCAAAAAGATTATGATTTACTGAAGGCTCCGGTGATCATCAGCATTTTTAGCAATAAAGTATTTTTAAATTAAGGTATGTACATTGTTTTTTAGACATAATGCATACTTAATAGATTATAGCGTAAACATAACTTTTATAGGTGCCAAGAAACCAAAATATTTGTGAGACTCACTTATTACAGTATTTGCTTTATTGAAATGAACTTGTAATATCTCTAAAGAATATCTACAAATGTTTGTTATGGGCTGCCTTGCACCCCCCAAAATTCGTGCTGATATCCTAACCCGAGTGTCTCAGTAGTTGACTATGTTTGGAGATAGGGTATCTAAAGTTATTAAGATAAGTTACTAAGTTAATATGAGGTCATAAAAGTGGGTCCTAATCCAATATAACTGGTGTTCTTAAGATTAGGACACAGGCACCGAAGGAAGACAATGTAAAGACATAGGGAGAGGACAACGAACATCTGCAGGCCAGGGAGAGGGGCCCCAGGAGAAACTATCCCTGCGGACACCTAGATCTTGGACTTCTAACCACTGACTGTGAGAAGAGAAATTTTTGTTGTGTAAGCAATGCAGTTTGTGGTATTTTGCTATGGCAACTCTAGAAAACTGATACAATGCTCAATGTCTCCATTAGATAGTGCAAACATCATTCATATATATATATACACACACACACATATATAAACTCTGTATGTGTGTGTGTATATATATGTATATATATACACACACACATAAACTCTGTGTGTGTGTGTGTGTGTGTGTGTGTGTGTAAGACCTCAAAGTGTGTAGTGCTAGCAGGTTGCTAGCTTACTAACTGGAACATAGTAAATACTCAGTAAATGTGTATGAGATTGTTGGTTAACATTAACTCATCTCCAAGGGTCAGACTGGAAGTTTTCCTTCTTATTTTAAAGGCAGCAAAGTTTTGTTCAACTTGGGCCCCAAGATTTAATCGCATGTGATAATAAAGGAGCAAGAGGAGATGAAAACTAACATTTACTAATCACCTTCCTTGTGCCACACAATGGGCTGGCAGCTTTCTAAAAATGATTTCGTTTAATTATCACTTAAAATCTGTGAGGCAGATATGAATACCCAATTTACAGGTGGTAAAACTGAGGCTCAAAGAGCTTTGGTAACTTGCCTAGGGTCTGATGTCATGTCCAGTGTTGCATATCTAATAATTGATGCTAACACAGCACTGTTCTTGTCCTTGGACACTTTTATGACTGTTATCTCACTGACCCCTCTCAGCAATTCTGTGATTCAGAACTCCTGAGTGACTTTCCCAGTGTAATGTGTGCCTTCTTAATTTATATATATATTTAATTTAAATTATCCTATAGAAATAGAATCTACAGTAAGAGCATGTGGCTTATGGTATATGTTAGACATAAAGTAAAAAGGAACATACATGGATTAAACATAGATAAATAAATGGAACAAGTAAGAGTGTTTCTGGAAGGAAAGAGATGGAAAGATCCATTCACATGGTACAATTAAGCCAGTGGCAGGCTGATAGTTCACATCATCCCTATGATGATGTAATGGCATTGGTAATACTATTACAGTCCCGTGTGGTTCTATGTGTGTCCTGCTCAACAAATGCAAATAAAAGACTTATCAGCAGACCATGGGCAAGTCACAACTCTCGTCCGGGTATACTTGCCACTCCTCTTGCCACCCCTCCTCCTCACATCTCTCCAATAGAGCAAGGGCTGTTGCTCCTAGGTTCTGCCAATCTGCTATGTCCCTTACCAAATCTCATTTCTGGTCCTTGAAATCACATGAACAGTGGGGAAGGCATGTGAAGAAATGGAGGGCTGAGTGGGAAAAGGGAAGACATATGAAATGCAACTAGCCCAGAATCTGGGTGGCATGGCCCTTCTGCCCTACTGGTAACCCATCCTAAGTGTTGTAACCTATTCTGCCACTTTTCCAATACATTTCACTGAGTTTTTAGAATTAATCAAATAAATATATTTGAGTATCTTAATCTGGTCTATAAACCTTCCTCTTCCATCACCTCCAGTGATAAACTTACCTAGTATTGAACTTGAGGCCAGGGTTGCAGCAAGGTAATTTCCCTATATGGCATCTACCGTTGTGTATCTGTCCAACTCTAAATCCCTTGTCTTCATTATCCTGGGCTCTATCCCTGTGAGTGCCTAATAGAAAAACATATCTTCCTGTAAGAAGAGACTCCGCACTGCCAAAAATCACCCTTGATGGAATTTTTGGTCCCATACAAAGTCTAATTTTGGATCTGCATTTACCTCAAAGATATATAAACTTGAATCAGTACTTGAGTCACAAGTGTAAAGTATACTGAAAAATTTTCAGAATGATGTGGGTCCTCTCTAATCTTTTTCCTGAGACTGCCTTTCTAATTCAAGGTGGTAGAATGAGAGCAATACAGAAGATAGCAGAGGACTCAAGGCAGAGCCTAAAGGAAGTTTTTTTAAATTAGCAAATGAATGAATGAGCAAGCAGCACACTGGACATCCCGAAGTCTAAAGGAAAGCAATTGCAGTTGCTTGCGTGAGCCATGGAGGACTTCATGCAGAAGATAACAACAGAGCATGGCCTTCAAGAATGAACCAAATGAAGGAAGAAAGAATTCTTTTCTGCAAGGCATAAGCTTCCCTAGGAAATCAGCTCTCCTGTCCAGCCCACCATGGTTGGGTCCTGTTTCACGGCTCCCTTCCACATGCCTCATGCCACAAACAGAAGACTTGGCATCCAGCTTTACAGAAAAAAGTGGGGCTCTCAGGTAAGCTATCCCTCAGCTCCTGCTACACCTTCCAGCTTACCTGCTGCTACATTCACCTGTTCTTGACTCTACTGCAGTGGAAAAAGTATCTGCCCACAATGAATTTATTTCCTTATGTGCTGAAGTCAATCTCCTTGTCTTCTCCTCAAAGACCTCATCGTGATGATACCTAAGAGAAGAACCTCTTTCTCTTCTGTCTACAAGCTCTCCTCTTCTGGCAAGTGCTTTAAGTTCCAGCCTTTGACTTCCAGTTAAGTGAAGACTACCTCAAAATCTATGTCTCCATGAATTTCTACCCCTGAGACCCAGACCCATTGAACATCTATCTAGGTGTACCATTGTTCTCTCTTTAAATCTGACTTTCCTTGATCTTAGGGAATTATACCAACATTGTATTATTGCTATAGAGAAAAGTCTTGACATTCATCCTTGACTCTTTCCTTAAACATCTAGTAGTGTTGAAATTTAGAGTCCTAACATCAGTTAGATCTGTCCCTTCTTCTATATAAGAGATCTGCAAACTACAAGCTATGGGCCAAACCTAGCTCGCTTCCTATTTTGGTAAATAAATGTTTATTGGACCAGAGTAAGCTCATTCATGGACATAACATCTTTGGCAGCGTTGATGCCACTTGGGCAGTTTAATCATTGTGACTGAGACAGTGGGGCCCAGCAAGCTTAAAGTATTTACTATCTGCCTATATTTATTATCTTTTTATATATCTTTTGCATTTACTATATTTTATTTTATATTTACTCTAAATATATCTTTTATATTTATTATCTTTTTTCAAAGATTGCTAATTCCTTCCGTTTTCCCTGAGATATCCCTTCTTTAAGCCTTTGACATTCTTATTCACCTCAATCATTCATCCAAAAAATATTTATTAAACACCTATTATGTGCCTAGACACCGTTCTACAAGTGGAGTTTACACAGCAATGAACAAATATGAACATGGAACATGCACATTCCTTCTTCAGCGATGAGCATCTGAGGGGCCTCCTGTAAGACTCCCTTCTCCCAGATGGCTCCATTTTCAATCTCTGCTCAGTGCCATCTGACGAAGCAGCCTTCTCAGGCTAAGCTATGCAGCATGGCACCCTCTGGTCTTACTACTTTTCTTATTAGTACTTCCACCACCTGCTGTATTGCACATGTGTGTTTCCTTCTCTTTATTGCAATTAGAACAAAGGCACTGTTAGTTTTGCTTAATTTTTACCTCACCTTCTCCCACTCAGTCCAGCTTGCTGCCCACATCGCTTCCAGCCATGAATAAAGTGCAATGGAGTAGGTATTAGCAGAGCTAAGAGGCCATCCTAGGACACAGTCTGAAGGTTATTATATGCTTAGCTAACTACCTATTTTGGTAAATAAATGTTTATTGGAATGCAGCAAGCTCATTTATTGACATATCATCTTTGCTTTTACAACTCTGGGAGGTGTCCACAAACAAGGTGTACCTAAATTCACAGCTTTACCAAACAGCAAGAGCTCTGGGGACCGAGAGTAGTAAAATTTGAAGTCTAGTCCTAGTCTTGACATCAACAATTTGAGCCTGCGCCATGTAGCCCCAGGTTTCTATGTCTCATCTGTCAAGGCTAGCCAGAGTTGTTGATCTAAGATGTATAAGTCCTTCTAGATCTAGTAGATCCTTGAACAGCCCTCCCTGGGGGCAGAATCCATTTACTGAACTCTTGGGAAGACAGAGGGTATTATAATACACACAGCGCAAGTTGATACTGGACCTTTTACAAAATCTGTTCCTCTCGCTAGCGTAATCATGGGTAAGTTGCTTGATCCCTTTGCCAAGTTTCCACATCTGCACAACAGGGATAAACATTATCCCTAAACATAGGACAGTGATATGAGACAGTCTACCTGAAGCCTGAAGCATCACATGGCACATAGGAAGTCCCCAGGAAATATTAGCTGGGACAGTCACCATTGTTAATTGTTAAAAGTGTACCTCAAGGTGGCCCCAATATCCCACCATATTCATCTTCCTTTTTTCTATTTACCATCTCGCTTTCTCATTCCATTTAAACGTTTTCATTCTCTTCCCCCCACACACCCCCTCCCCAACCAATCTCCTCTCCTCCTCAGGGTTTCACCCCCAAGAGGCTAATCAAAGGAATTTCCTGGAGAAATCAAGTCTCCCTCAAGACAGATTCTAGTGCCAGTTATTAAAGCTTTTGTCCTCAAGGCTACATAAGCACTTTTATAACCGCTCTTGTTTTTGTAGACACATATCTGCTTTGTTACATAATCTTTGGCTTCAGCTTCAACTCTCAGAAGAAAGATAAAACCTCTTAATCTTGGGGATCTGATCTGAATCACTCCCTCCATTTCTGGAAATGCAGAGAGAAGATTGTGCTCTTGCTGAATCTAGAAGCCCAGCCAGCGCTTCTCAGAGGAGCCAAATTGCCGCCTGCCACGTGTGGAAACCCGGGAAGAAGGGGGACTCAGAGGCAGCTGCAGTGTCAAGGGTGGAGACTTAAAAATAGCAAAAGCTGCCCTTGGAGAACATTCCTGCTGGATGTTTGCAATTTAAAAGGTACCTCCAAGGGAAACTCCGTTCCCACAAAATAGTGAACAGTAAACAGGAGGTGATGGCATCTTTAGGGGAGGTCTTCAGAGAAGGGTTCACCTGGACTCTTAAAATCCACCACTAAGCCCTTGATTTCAGGCCAGTTTCTCACAATGGAACACAGTCAAAATTGGAAAATATGGGAAATATCTACAGTAGACAAGAAAAAAATCCTCTTTACTACACAGTGTGATAAATCCAGATATAATCTCAGACTGGGAGGTTCTTAGTCTTTTTCATTCTTTTCTCTGCATTTATATAATCATAGATACATACTTTCTTTTCAGATTTCGAAAGAAGCTTAGAAATCTAAGCCAACCATCATATTTTCAGAAGGAAATGAAGCCAGAGAGGTAATGTGACTTACTCAGGGCTGCACAGCCCAGCAGGGACCAGGGCCAGGAACACTGTTGTCCTTGCCCAAGTCCAGGCCTCTCACGGACTGGAAACCTCCAGACCCACAGTCCTAAAAGAGCTGCCCCCCGCCCCCACCACCACATAGGGTTTCTATAAATACCCTCTTCCCCAAGATGACGAGATTTATTTTCC
Organism: Ateles fusciceps; assembly: GCA_036589455.1. Taxonomy (NCBI): domain Eukaryota; kingdom Metazoa; phylum Chordata; class Mammalia; order Primates; family Atelidae; genus Ateles; species Ateles fusciceps. Next base: position 1,139,635 of record JAZHEH010000051.1, read on the forward strand.
TCTGATGCTCACACTAACTTTAGAGCAAATTCTGGCCTTTGGTAATAGAAGAGAGAGACCCAGCAGCTCAGAGTTCAGGAGATCTGCATTCGGTCACTTGGATGGTAAGTGAAGGCTCCAGAAGTCAGATGCAGATACATTTATTCCCAATCCCAGGCTGGATTCATGTGACCTGAGGCCAGGAATTTCCCCATTCTCGATATTATTTCCGGTCCTGTCTGGCCTAACATCTTATACTCTGCTGTCATTTTTATGTAACTGGTTTAAATCTTTCGTTTGGGGCACTTGCATAACAGCCCTGAGAGTGGGTGCCTCCTGCAGGGTCGCTTGCTGGGCATTAGCTTGCCTCCCACTAGCCCTGGGCATGTTGTCATAGTCTTCTCTTGCCTTTAAAAGTCAGAATGATCTTTCCAAAATTGAAGTTGGCGTCACTGCCCCTGCTTAAACCCTATCGCTTCTTTTCCTTGCTCCAGGATAGAGTCCAGTTTCCTTCATTCAGCATATGAGTCTGTAGAGTATCCAGTGCAAAGATCTCAAACTGCAGAGTGTACAGCATCCAACTCAGACACAATTTTAATCAGCCTAACGATTTGAATATTTTGATTCAAAGGTGGACATTTCTACTTCTCTTGAGGAAAGACAAGTTAATTTTCATGCCTTAATTCTTTCTTCAGTAAAATGGGGGGCAATACTATAGAAAATAAATACAACAGTGCTTGACCAGAATGCTGTTCTTTAGTATTATGTCAACTGATGTCCGCGGGCCTGGCCCAAATCAGCCGGCGCTGAGGAGCGGTTCCCCCTCCTCGCAGGAGTAAGAGGTTACAGCTCTCCTCAGTCTTCAGCCCGCCCTTGCTGTGTGTCATTCAAGCTTCCTTTTTGGCCCTGAAAATGAAGGCCCCACTTTCTGCATCCTGTTTTTGAGCAACACTAAGCAGCTTGGCTTCCCTTCATGTTTCTTTCGACCTGAACCTGAGCTTTGTTCATTCACAGCACCTGGAACACGTGCAGTCCCTGCTACTGACTCCACTGGAGAATCACACCATGTCTCACCTGAGCCAAGGACATGTCTTACTCGTTTCAGTAGCTAACACCAGCACATGGCCCAGAATCAATCACTTAGTACAGCTCAACACGTGTATTGAGAAATAAAGGAAATCGGGAGCCTACAGCAGCAACACACTGACAGGGTTTTAGAGCCTCTCTTGGCTTCTAAAGAGCCTGCACTCTCAACCAGTAATGCCAGACTGTGCTCAGTTTCAGAAACTGAGTTTGAAGTTGAATTGAACTGAGTTCAAGGCCTTGCCCTGTCAGTTATTTGCGACCTTGGCCTAGTTCCCTTATCTCCAAGACATTCCTTTTCTCACCTCTTCAAAAGGACAGGAGTCACCTAAGTATTATGAAAGCATACAGCCACACACTGACTTGTATGTATGTAGTCAAAGTAGCTTCATTCACTGTAGCCCAAAACTGGGAAAAACAATTGTCCATTAGCAGGTGAATGGTCAAGCCAGTTCTAGGGTAACCCATGCCATGGAATATGGCTCAGTGATTTTAAAAAGTGTGTACCACTGACACCCAACAACATGAATGAAGCTCAAAGGCATTGCGCTGCGTGAAAGAAGCCAGACACATGTATAATGCCATTTATATAAATGTAAACCAATCCATGGTGACAAAAAGCAGTTCAGTGTTTGCCTGAGGCCCAGGGGAGGGAGAAGGTAAAAAGGAATGAACTAAAAGGGGCTTGAGGATTCTTGGGGGATGATAAACATGTTCTGAATCCTGATTTTGGTGGTACTTTCGTGGGTGTATGCCACTGTCAAAACTCACAAATTGCACACACTTTTTATAGATTTAGCATAATTAGTTTTATTTCTGTTATTTATGTATAAGATGTACATATTTCTGGTGTATATGGGGTAATTTGATACATTTTAATAATCAAATAAGAGTAATTAGGATATCCAGCACCTTAAGTATTTAAGTTTTGGGGGTGAGAGCAGTGGCTCACGCCTGTAATCCCAGCACTTTGGAGGACGAGGCTGGCGGATCACCTGAGGGCAGGAGTTCGAGACCAGCCTGGCCAACATGGTGAAACCGTCTCTACTAAAAATACAGAAATTAGCCAGGCGTGGTGGCATACACCTATAATCCCAGCTACTCGGGAGGCCAAGGCAGGAGAATCGCTTGAACCTGGGAGGCGGAGGTTGCAGTGAGCCAAGATAGTGCCACTGCACTCCAGCCCAGGTGACAGAGTGAGACCTTGTCTCAAAAAAAAAAAAAAAAAAAAAAAATTAAAGTTAAAAAAATAAATTTTGGAAAATCTCTCAAACCCAGTTTTTCCTCTGCTTTCATACCACAGCAATCAACACAGAAGACTCTGGTAGTCAAATGTGTGGAAGTTTTTCTTCTCTAACAAACGGTGGACACCAGCTGAATATCCTCCAGTTAAACTCTGACACTATCTACTTGGAGACAGTATCAGATATCACAGGCTGAGGGCTTAGTCCCCAAAACTATGCCCCCTAGACACCAGTTGCAAGCCTAGGCCTCAGGAACTTCTGAACCACTGGCTTCAAGTTGGGATCCCCACAACCTCCTCTTTAAAATGCAAGCATTAAATGCATGTAGTTATCACACAAGAATAATTTTTTAATGCATTGGAAAAGAAAAAAACATTGAAATTATAACCCTTGTGATGTTCGCCAACATTTAACAGTAATGGATGAGACACTTCTGTGGGTTTTTTTTTTGCAGTAATTCTTAATTTAGATATATAAAAGGGTTGAACACGGTGGCTCATGCCTGTAATCCCAGCACTTTGGGGAGGACGATGCTGGTGGATCACAAGGTCAAGAGATCAAGACCATCCTGGCAAACATGGTGAAACACCGTTTCTATGAAAAATACAAAAATTGGCTTGGCATAGTGGCGCATGCCTATAGTCCCAGCACTCAGGAGGCTGAGGCAGGAGAATCGCTTGAACCCAGGAGGTGGAGATTGCAGTGAGCCAAGATTGAGCCACTGCACTCACTCCAGCCTGGTGACAGAGTAAGACTCCATCTCAAAAAAGAAAAAAAAAAAAAAAATATATATATATATATACACACACATATAATATATATGAACCAATGTTAAGATCGGTTGTATTAAGGAAGAACCATATAACCTTATTTTCCATAGTAGTTATTTGACATTTCTCCATGCGCTCTTGACAAGGTTCATTGTAATTTTGAATTTAATACAGCAGTGTTTACACATACACCACACGTGCACTTAAACCATACATGTGTAGACCTGTTGTAAGAATATTTAACAAATGCCTTAGTTAATGACCAAAAAGAAAACGAAAGGAAAGAAAAAAGTGTTCAGCAAATGTTTGCCTTGTTTGGAGGTTGTGAGGGAGAAACGACTCGACATCCAGAGAGGAGGTCTTTGCAAAAGCAGCCTGTTTTTACTGACCTACAGCCCCTGATCCAGGGATCCTCACCCAGCTCATCTCTCATTTTCCGTTCCTCACACTTGTGTGGACCCGAAGTGGTCCCTTCCTTTTGGTGTGCCTAGAAACACTAGCATTATTGCTTCCCTCCCCAGGCTCTAATTTTTCTCTGAGTGCCTAGTAGACAGGGTTTCCCTAAAAAGGACAATTAGAAAAGAATTCATAGTTGGCGATAAATGGGGAAAGTGGGGGGAAGGTGGGAGTGAGAGCCATCCTTTATCTTAATAGCAAATACCAAATATCTGTCCCCAACAGTCCACTCTTGACCTCGCTCAGAAATTTCATTCAGCTTTTAGATTATTATCTTTATAGGCACCTACCGACCATTTACCAAAATGCAGCAAGTGAGGTGATCATTTTTCTAAAGATAAAAATGACATCTCTATTCTCTTTTTCTCTCCCTCTTAAATCCATTGCTCGACTGTTATTTTAACTCTAGATTTTTTTGGCTCTCCAGGTTGGCTCAGTGCTCTGGGTTTGTCTGCAAAGGTTGGGGAGACAAGGAGTTAAACCATCACCTGGAGAGTTTGATCACTGCAGACCTAGACTCCTGGCAGTTTAGTGCAAATGAAAACAGCAAGTTTCTTTTTAGCCTTAATTATCTGTGTAATTACTTTAGCCAAGAACTGGCTCAGAATCTCAAGAAAGGTGATTTTTTTTCTTCTCAATCCATCAGTGTCATTGTCAGTAACATTTATTGTGTGCCAATTGCAAGGAACAACTCTGTATTAAATATTGAGAAGTATGTAAGAGACTTATTATAGATGCTACTCATGAGCCTCTTAATAACCTAACTTCAAAAACAAGATCACTGGAATACCTGATGGGCACCAGGCAGTACACCAGCAGCAAAGATACAGGGACATATAATCTGTGGACTTAATGAATGTATAGTCGAGTAGATAAGAATAAGCAAGATAAAAAAGGTTAATCTGTGTGAAAATGGCCATATTGTCCAAAGTAATCTATAGATTCAATGCTATCCCCATCAAGCTACCAATGACCTTCTTCACAGAACTGGAAAAAACCACTTTAAACTTCATATGAAATCACAAAGACCCGGCATAGCCAAGACAATCTTAAGCAAACAGAGCAAAGCCAGAGGCATCACACTGCCAGACTTCAAACTCTGCTACAAGGCTACAGTAATCAAAACAGCATAGTACTGCTACCAAAACAGAGACATAGACCAATGGAACAGAACAGAGACCCCAGAAGAAACACCACACATCTACAACCATCTGATCTTTGACAAATCTGACAAAAGCAAGCAATGGGGAAAGGACTCCATGTTTAATAAATGGTGTTGAGAAAACTGGCTAGCAATGTGCAGAAAGCAGAAACTAGACCCCTACCTGTCACATTACACTAAAATTAACTCCAGATGGATCAAAGATCTAAACGTAAAACCTAAAACTAAAAACACAAGACGAAAACGTAGGCAAAACCATTCAGGACATAGGCATAGGCAAGGACTTCATGACTAAAACACCAAAAGCAATGGCTATAAAAGCCAGGATAGACAAATGGGATCTAATTAAACTCCAGAGCTTCTGTACAGCAAAAGAAACCATCATTAGAGTGAATCAGCAACCAACAGAATGGGAAAAAATTTTTGCAATCTACCCATCTGACAAAGGGCTAATATCCAGAATCTACAAAGAACTAAAACATATTTACAAGAAAAAAACAAACAACCCCATTCAAAAGTGGGCAAAGGATATGAACAGACACTTTTCAAAAGAGGACATATATGGGGCCAACAAACATATGAAAAAATGCTCATCATCTCTGGTCATTAGAGAAATGCAAATCAAAACCACACTGAGATATCGTCTCACACCAGTTAGAATGGTGATCATTAAAAAATCGGGAGACAAGAGATGCTAGAGAGGATGTGGAGAAATAGGAACACTTTTACACAGTTGGTGGGAGTGTAAATTAGTTCAACCATTGTGGAAGACAGTGTGGCGATCTCTCAAGGACCTAGAAATAGAAATTCCATTTGACCCAGCAATCCCACTATTGGGTATATATCCAAAGAACTATAAATTTCTCTGCTATAAAGACACATGCACATGTATGTTCATTGCAGCCCTGTGTACAATAGCAAAGAACTGGAACCAACCCAAATGCCCATCAATGATAGACTGGACAAAGAAAATGTGGCACATATACACCATGGAATACTACTCAGCCATAAAAATCGATGAGTTTGTGTCCTTTGTAGGGACTTGGATCAATCTGGAAACCATCATTCTCAGCAAACTGACCCAAGAACAGAAAGCCAAGCACCGTATGTTCTTACTCATAGGTGCGTATTAAACAACGAGAACACGTGGACTCAGGGAGAGGAGCATCACAGATAGGGGACAATTGCGGGGGGTAGGGGAGAGACAGCGGGGGGTGGGGGAGGGAGGGGAATGTGGGGCGGGGATAACATGGGGAGAAATGCCAGATATAGTATGCACCAAAAGTAAAATAAATTTTTTAAAAAGTTTAATCTGTATACACTATTACTTTTGTGACACTTAGAAGTGTGGTAGGATTTCAAGGAGGAAACAATCAAGGTATAGGAACTGCCATCCAACAAACATTTAATGGACAATTACTCTATGCTAGGCATTACCTGTTATACTTTTGCTCACCAATCATCACAGACTTTAAGTAAGAATCTTTAAGTGTCCAAAATGATGCTGCATTCTGAGCTGAGAGGCAACCGTTTAATGATTTGAGGACACATAAGGAAAGGAGTTATCCATGCATTGTAGCTAAGTCACTGCCCGCCAGGTGGGCAGATTTTCTCCATGTTTTCAAGTCTTTGTATTGACCTCTTTTAAAGGAGAAACTGATGATCAGTCTGTGCTGATGTTCAGCCAGAAGTCTCCTCTGCCATCTTCTACAGGACACAGAAGGACAAGTTTCTTGCATTTCTATAATAGAAGCATAGGAATCAAGCCAGCAGAAACTGTGAACCAAGAGGGTTTGGGCAAAAATTTTTGCTGGTGATACCTTTTTCTCTGTCTTTGATGTGGTCTACCTTCTGGAAAGAATATCAGATTTCTTTTGGCAATATTACAGCCTGCTTATCCCATTTGCTGCCTGGAAGCAGGAATAATCATCACATGCTGTGGTTTAAGGTCTCAGATCTGTAGGTTTTCACCCCAAGACTCTTCTCCAACGCAGACACTGATATATTAATTCACACAGAAAAATGTTGTCCATTGGGCCACGGTGACCTCTTTGGCATGATCAAGGCTTTCTCTTGCTCCAGCTCAACTTTCTCAAGAATCCATCACCTAATTAGAAGGGCTGAGTGAGCATGATTCAGAACAAAATGAGTTTGTCAAAATATCAGAATATTTAACTGATTGATTTCAATGCAGACATTTTACAAGAAGAACTATGTTCCCACCAAGACCTGAAAATACAAATGTGGGCTTTCTTGAACTGTTTTAAGAAGAGCACTGTTGTGCTTTCCTTGGGATTCCTCCATGCTTCACCATGGGTCTTTCCATTTGCCTGTCCAGTCAATGAAGCCATAGATGTACAATGACCTAGACATCAGCCTTTTCCCTTAAGACCTTAAACATCTCTGTTACGATTTTTATAACTGCTAGTTTATATTTCAGGAGCAACCCTATTTTCCTCCTTCCAAATCTGTGAAATATCACCTTGAGACCTCAAATTCTAAAAAAAAATAAGACATCATTGAGTGTGAGAATGTGTTACTGGAGCTGAAACCTCAACACAGTGATTGCAATGCGCAGAGCTGGAGAGGAAGGACATTCCAATAGAGAATGGGGAAGTGTGAAAATGAGATGTGAACTTGGAAACTTTCTGCCATCCCTGGACTATTGTCTAAACATACGATTACACCTGTGGGGTTTGGGTCCATATTGGCTTTTTGTGGGGGCCTCGGGTGGTGGCAGAAGGGAACTGAGACGCTCTTTGCCAGCTTTTCCAGTTCCAACTACCTGTTCTTTTAATCTTCTAATATCCAGTACTAAATGGCAGAAAGGACACCAGAAGGAACAAACAGGTAAGAGGCAAAGAGTAAAGGGAGGGAGGAAAAAGAAACAAAGGCTGTACTTGCCATCGAAAGCCTGTATTCAAATCCTGCTCTGCCGCTTACTGCCTATGTTACTTGGACTAAATGTTTTACTTACCTTTTCAAACATCAGGTTTCTCTTTCAAGAGAATGAAGAGAATGTTACCCATATCCAAGATATTAAGTTATATGATTGACCAAGAGAATGTATATACAAAAGCCTAGAACAGAGCAGTAACCAATAAGGTGTCAATCAAATCAGATCTGAAAACCCAGCTTCAATATTATCCTCAGAATAAAGGCTGACATGACTTCTTCAGCAACAAGTGGCCCTCCACCTCCATCCTCCCATACACATGCATGCGCCCCCATCGCAACACTTACCATGTCCTGCTATTCTGTTTTACATCCCTTTCCTTTACTAAAATGGAAGTTCCTCAATGGCAGGTGCCAGTCCATGTCCATTGATGGACCCCAGACCTGGCACTTGCACAAATGGGGTTTTTACAAACATTTGTAAGATGAATGAATACATGCCATCAAAATTGCCAGACCTAACTCAGAAAACAGAGGTGTCATTATTATTTCTGTTATCAGAAATCTTTCCCATATTATGTGATCTTTTTACTTTCTAAAGTTCCAGTGGATATGGCATTTGCATTTGCTGTCCTTGGTTTCCAAATATATTACGATGTACCTCCTCGTTGATGTAAAATCACACGAGAAGAGTCTTGTTTATACAGGAACAGCAATATCTGTTAGTTCCTTTATGTCTTCCTCTTACAGGTTACTCCTTATTGATGTCAAAAAACAGATTTCCCCCAAACAGCTTTTAGTCTTTTATTACTCTCTGTCATCAGTTATAATTTTACAGCAGAAATTGTTTCATTTTCCTTGTGTTCATGAAGATTTTAAAAGTTCTAAGCTGGTTTCTCTTTCATGTGCACAGGGAAAAAAAAGCAAACAGCATTTGGGGAGGATAGTGTAAGGAAAGAATAATAAAGGTTTCTGAAAAGACTCTGGAGCTCATACTGGCTCTAAATGCTTAACCCTGCAGGCTGGAGCAGAATCAGGATTTCATATTAATGGATAATTTGTCCAGAGCCCGTTTCTTTATTTTAGTTTGAAAAAAATACAATGAAACAAGCTCAATGGAATTTTCCATTAATATTATTAAACAGAATTTTAAATTAATAAAATGCACAGACTTTAAATGTGGTTTTATAGGTTTACAAATGCATATACCCATTAACTATTATCTCTATCAAGATACAGAAGAATTTGCCTGTATGTCTCTTTTGAATCTACTCTTACCTCCTGCTGTGCAATCCTTGGGTTTTAATATTTTGGGCTCCATGGATTGTTTCTTAGAATCTGATAAAAGCTATAGAATTCTCTCCACTCAGGGAGAGAACTTGGAGCAGGGTAGACGGATCCTAGGTTAAGAAACCAAAGCAAGTTATATTAATTCTTTTATTTATTCATTTAAAAATCTTTCTTGAGCACTGGCTGGGTGCTTTGGAATAGGTATTGAGCAGACAGTGGTAAAGAAAAAATGATATTCTTCCCTCTTTGATCTTACATCAAGGAGAAAGGCCATAAGCAAAGAAGCAAACCACTCAGTATCCTGCTTGAATAGATGGAATGGCAGAAAGTATTAAATGCTTTGCTATGAAATCTATAACTTTTATATGTTGTATGTAAAGATTTATATGACCTACAGCAATACAACCCTAGAGAAAAGGTTTGTCTGCTACTTTTCTAGTTCAGGAGGTTTCTCCAAGCTCTTGGTCATGCATCCCTACTGAACATGCATTCCCAATGTAGATCTATGTCTATGCTACTATATTAGTATATTGTTTTATGATAAAAATATTTACTAAACTAGAAATAATGAAACAGATAAGTCACATGAACAGCCATGACACAGAAAGTCAAAAGAGACTGTTTTTGAAATCAGTGAATCCAGTTATAGTTGGAGACTTCAACACTAAGCTCTCAACAGTTGATTGAACAACTAGACAGAAAGTCAAGATATATAAGAATTCAAAAACACTATCAAACAAGACAACTTAATCAACATCTATGAAACACTCCACCCAACAATAGCAGAATATTCATTTCATTCAAGTTCTCAGAGACATATACCAAGATAGATCAAATCTTGGGCCATAAAACTAACCACCTCAACAAACTTAAAATATGTAAAATTCTATAGCATGTGTCCTCCAACCACAGTAGAATCAAACTAGAGGTCAATAACTAGAAAGAAGAGAGAAAAAGCTACAAACTCTTGAAAAATTTGCAACACACTTGTCAATAACCCATGAATCAAAGAGAAAGTCTCAGTAGAATTTTTAAAAAGATCTAAAGTTAGTAAAAATGAAAATACAACACACAAAAATTTGTGGGATGCAGCTGAAGCAACACTGAAAGGGAAACTTACAGCACTAAATGTAGATACTAGAAAAGACAAAGAGTCCCAAATCAATAATCTAAACCCTTATCTCAAAAAAATAGTAGTAGAAGAGCAAAATAAACCCAAACCAAATAGAAAGAAGGAAACAATAAAGACAGGAGCAGAAATTATTAAAATTAAAAACAGAAACAATAAACAAAATAAATAAAGAAATAATTCTCTGAAAAGACCACTAGAATAAGCAACACTGCAGGAAAATTGACAAAGAAAAAGAGAAGGCTGGGCACAGTGGCTCATGCCTGTAATCCCAGCACTTTGGGAGGCCAAGGCTGGTGGATCACGAGGTCAAGAGATCGAGACCGTCCTGGCCAACATGGTGAAACCCTGTCTTTACTAAAAATACAAAAATTAGCTGGGCATGGTGGTGTGCACCTGTAGTCCCAGGTACTCGGGAGGCTGAGGGAGGAGAATCACTTGAACCCGGGAGGCGGAGGTTGCAGTGAGCCGAGATCATACCACTGCACTCCAGCATGAGTGACAGAGAGAGACTCCATCTCAAAAAAAAAAAAAAAAAAAAGATAAAGAAAAAAAGGAAAGACATAAATTGCCAACATCAAGAATGAAACAGGAGGTATTGCAGACTCTGCAAGAATCAAAAGGATCATAATGAAAAATTAAGAACCATTATACACATATACATTTGCTCTGGTTTGAGTGTCACCAGCAAAACTCATGTTGATATGTAACTGCCAGTGTAATGGTGTTGGGAGTTAGTAACTTTAAGAGGAATTTAGGTTGTTAAGACAGATTAATGTCTTTCTTATGCGCCTGGGTTAGTTCTTACAGGGAATGAATTAGTTCCCAAGAATGTGAGTGGTTATAATGCCTGGTTGCCTCTCATGCTCTGCCTCTCTGCCTCGCCTGCTTATTCATCCACTTCTCTACCATGTTATAATGCAGCACAAGGCCTTCATCAGAAGCTGAGCAGATGCTAGTGACATGCTTCTTGGACTTTCCAGCTTCTAGAATTGTGACCCAAATAAACCTCTCTCTCTCTCTCTATATATATATATATTTATATCTCTATATAGAGAGATATAAATAAATATTTATTTTTATACATATATACATATTTATGTATGCATATATGCGTATATATTTATGTAGATATAAATATTTATTTTTATTTATATCCCTCTATATATGTATACATAAAAATTACCCTGTCTCAGGTATTCTGTTATAGTAACACAAAATAGACCAAGAGAACATTTGACAACTTAGTTAAAATGAACTGATTCCTTGAAAAACACAAACTATCACAACTTACCCAATATTAAATAGATAATTTGAATATGCCTATAACTATATTAAAAGTTGAATTTGTACTTTAAAAACTACCAAAAAAAAAAAAATTCAGGCCTAGATGATTTCACTGTAGAATTCTTCCAAATGTTTAAGGAATAATGAATATCAATTCTACACCATCTCTTTCAGACATAGAAAAGGAAGAAATATTACTCGTTTTACTTTATAAAGTTAACATTACCAGAACCAGGCAAAGAGATTACAAAAATGAAAACTACAGACTCACTAAAAAATAAAAACTACATTCCTTACTAAGATAAGACACAAAAATTCTTAACAAAACATTAGCAAATATAATTAAGCAATATAGATTAAGAATTTTACACTATCATCAAGTGGGGGTGTGTTTCAATAATATAAGGGTGGCTCAATATTTGGAAATTAATTAATGTAATGCACCAAATTAATAAGTTAAGAAGAAAAGTCACATTATCCTGTTTATTAGTGCAGTGTTACACAAAATTCAATACCCATTCGTGACAACACTTTCAGAGAAATAGAAATAAAGAGGAACTTCCTTGACTCAATAAATAGCATCTAAAAAATGCTAACATTATGTTAATGTGAAAGACTGAATGCTTTCCTTGTAAGATCAGGAACAAGGCAAGGATGTTCTTCCTATTCTTATTCGGAGTAAGTTAGAAGTTCTAGTCAGTGGCATAAGAAAAAAGTGACATAAAAGGCATACAAATTAGGAATGAAGAAGTATAAATTTTCATGTTTGCAAATGACATGATTTCCTACACAGAAAATCCCAAAAAATCTATTTTTAAAAATCCTAGAACTAACAAGTGAGGTCAAAAAGGTCACAAAATCAAAGATAAACATACAAAAACCAATTATACATCCATGTGCTATCAATGAACATGTGAACAACAAAATTTAAAAATATAATGCCATTTGTAATAGATTTTAAAAAGAGGAGATTATTGGGTCTAAATCAAACAAAGCATGGGCAAGACTTGTATGATCAAAATTACACAATGCTGATGAAAGAAATCAAAGAACTAAATACAGATACTATGTTCATGCATTGAAGACTCAACATAATAAAAATGTCAATGCCAATTCTTCCCAAACTGATATAAAGATTTAACACAATTCCTATAAAAACTCTAGAAAGATATTTGTAGATACAGATTAAACATTAAGTTGTAGGCAAGAATATTGTAAAATTTATATGGAAAGACAAAGAAATTAGAATAGCTAATGCAATTTTGAAAAAAAGAATAAAATGGGAGGAATCAGTCTACCAGCTTTCAAGACTTACTAGATAGCTACAGTAATCAAGGCTATGTAATAATGGCATAAGGATAGACATATATATCAATAGAACAGACTGGAAAACCCAGAAACAGACTTACACAAACATGTTCAACTCACTTTTGACAAAGGTACAAAAGCAAATCAATGGAGAGAAGACGGCTTTTTCAACAAATGGTGGTGGCACAATTGAACATGCATTGCTATAAAAATTAACTTCAGCCTAAGTCTCATATCTTATACAAAAATTAACCGAAATTGAATATGGAATTAAATTTGAAACTATCCAACTGAAAAAAAAAAGCATAGGAGAAAATCTTTGGGATCTAGGAATAGGAAAGAGTTCTTAGACATGACACCAAAAACACATCTATAAAAGAAAAATTGCTGAATTTGACTTCATCAAAATTTAAAACTTTTGCTCTATGAAAAACTCTGATTAGAGAATAAAAATGTCAGCTAATAATGGGAGAATACATTTGCAAACCATATATTCTAAAGTATAGAATATATAAGAAACTCTCAAAACTCAGTAGTAAAGAAAGCATACAATCCAATTAGAATGGATGAAATACAGTAAGAGATACTTCATTGAAGAAGATATACAAATTGCAAATAAGCACATGAAAATATGCTCAACATCATTAGCCATTAGGGCAATACAAATTAAAGTCACAGTGAGATGCATCAAATTAAAATTTAAAAAAATCAACAACATCAAATGCTGATGAGGATGCAGAGAAACAGGATCATTGACTTATTCCTGGTGCACATGGAAAAGTATATAATAACTCGCGAAAATTGTTTTAAAAAACTAGATATGCAGCTTCCACACAACCCAGCCATTTATTCCTGAGCATCTTCCCCCAAAAATGATACTTTCATTCGCACAGAAACTTGTTCATGAATGTTTATAGAGCTTTAGTTGTAATACTCCAAAACTGGAAACAACCCAGGTACCTTCAATTGGTGATTGGTTAAACACAGATTGATACATTCATATGATGATGAAATATTACTCAGCAATAAAAAGGCACAAACTAAAGGTAGGCAAAGAGAACTATGATGGGTGAAAAAAAGCCAATTCCCAAATATTACATACTTTATGATTTTATGTATGCAATATCCTTGAAATGAGGAAATTACACAAATGGAGAACAGACTAGTGGTTATCAGGAATTAAGGAGAAGATAGAGTGGGACTGAAGTGAATATGCTTATAAAAGTGAAACATGAAAAATCTTTGTAGTAATGAAACAACATGTATCTTGACTCTATCAGTGTCAAGGTCCTAGTTTTAACATTGTACTATGGTTTTACACAAATGCTACCATTTCGGGGAAATGCATAAAGAGTACACAGGATCTCTCTATGCTATTTCCTACAACTGCATATCAATCTACAATTATCTCAAAATAAAAGGTTTAATTTAAAAAGTTAACATATTTCAATCTCCACATCTAAAAACTAAGTAAACTCAAAGCAGGATAAATACAAAGAAAACTATGCCGCAACATCATAGCCATTTGGTTGAAAACCAGAAATTAGGAATAAAACTTAAAAGTAGCCAGAGGGGAAAAAAATCCATTGAAAACATATCTCCACAAATTGAATCACAACTAACTTCTCACCAGAAATATGTAAGCTTAAAGACAATAAAATGGTATATTTTGTGTTAAAAAAAAATCTGCCAACGGAATTCTGTGTCTAGCAAAAACATCTTTTAAAAGAAAAGCAAGCCAGGCATGGTGGATCATGCCTGTAATTCCAACACTTTGGGAGGCCAAGGTGGGTAGATCACCTGACGTCAGGCGTTTAAGACCAGCATGACCAACAAGGTGAAACCCCATCTCTACTACAAATACAAAAATTAACATGGTATAGTGGCAGGTGCCTGTAGTCCCAGCTAGTATGGAAGCTGAGGCAGGAGAATCGCTTGAACCAGGGAGGTGGAGGTTGCAGTGAGCTGAGATTGTGCCATTGCCCTCCAGCCTGGGCGACAGAGCGAGACTCCATCTCAAAAGAAAAAGAAAAAGAAAATTATAAAACCTAGACAAAATACTTTCTTAATCACCATAAAACAAGTATACATCAAAGCATTGATAGCTACATAGTATGTTCTCTGACCATATTTAATTAGAAATTAATACCAATAAGAAAAATGCCTTATATTTGGAAATTAATGTATTTCTAAATGATCTATGAGTCAAAAATAAATGAAAAATGGAACCAGAAAGTATTTTAAACTGAATGAGGTTAGACTATAACATATCAAAAATTATGGGAGGCAGTTTGCAATGAAATTATATCTGATATTCTTGTAGAATAAGAAAATTTAAAATCAATTTTCTAATTTTTAAACTTAAAAAGCTAGAAAAAGAAGACCAGAGCACACCCTAAGAGAGAAGAAGAATGAAAAGGTCATCGTAGAAATCAGAAAAGTGAAAAACAAACATGCCAGAGAGAACAATTTTAAAACTTTAAAAATCAAAATATATGTTCTTAAAAAGGTTAATAAAACTGATGAACCTCTAGGAGAAAATCAACAATAAGGAAAAAAATATATTACAGAGGAGAAGAGATCCCTAAAGATCCTACACATATGAAAAGGATAATAAGGAACTATTTTGAACAGCATAATGTCAATAAATGCAGCAACATAGATGAAGTAGATGAATCCCCTAAAAATACAATTTGACAAAACTGACAAAAGATAAACTACAAAAAGACTCATATTTATTAAAGTAATTGAATTAGTTATGAAAACCCTTTTTCACACAGAAATACCCAGAGGCATGTGAATTGTATCAAACAAAATAAAGCTACTATTCTTTAAAGAAGAAATAATAACAATTCTATGGAAACCCTTTCAAGCAGAAAGAAGAGAATGGGACATGTAATCTACTTATTTTATGATAACAGCATTGTGAGGGTACCAAGCCTGACTTTACAAGAAAATAATATATACACCAATATCCCTTTTAAAATGGATTCAAACATACTTAGAAAACATTAGAAAGTTAAATGTGTCAATATACTAAAAGAATATTACATCATGACTAAGTGGGATTTAACATTTGAAAATTAATCAAAGTAATTCATATTTACAAAATAAAAAGATCCAACTCAACTCAATGGACAACTCAATAAATGCATATCTTTCTATTCCCATTTATAGTAATAACTCTTGGAAAACTAGAATCAGAAGGAAAATTCTTCAATCTTATAAAAGGCAACTATGTGAAACCTAGAGCTGGCATCACACTCAGTAGTGAAATATTAAATACTTTTACCATAAGATTAGGAGCAAAGCAAGGTCACTTACTCTTACCACTTATATTCAACATTCTACTGGAGACCCTAACCAACTTAATAAGGCAAGAAAAAGAAATAACATGCATAAAGACTTGAAATTAAAAAGAAGTCAAACTTTTCTATTTACAAGCAATACAGAAAATTATAAGGAACCAACTCCTCTCTTCCTCAAAGAAACTATGGAAACTACTAAGCGAGTTTAGCACTATCTCAGAATACATTAAGAGCAACATTCAACATCCAACTATTAATTACAATTTTATGTACTATCAGCCAACAATTAGAAAACAAATCAAAACAAAAATATACACAAAATTCCATTTACAGTAGTGTCATAAAGACTTGAGAAAATTAGGAACAAATTTAATCAAAGATAGGCAAGACTTCTGAAAGCTACAAATCTCCAGAGAGAAATTTTAAAAGGCCTAAATATATGAGGAGGTATGCTCTTTTTATAGGTAAAAAGACTTCACATTATTAAGATATCCATTCTCCATAATTTAATTCAACATCATCGAAATCATAATCCCATCAGGATTTTTAAATAGAAATTTGTAGGCTGTGTCTACAGTTCTTATGAAAATGTAAAGGACTAGAATAATGACATGAATCTTCAAAAAGAATAAAACTAGAGGACTTACACTATGTGACTTTAAGATTACTGTAATGGTAAATTATGAAGAGACTGGTTTTGCATAGGTATAGACAAATCAATCAATAGAACAAAATACAGTCCAAAAATAAGTCCTTTTGTATGATCCACTGTTTGTTTCCTTTTGGTTTTGGTTTTTGTTTGTTCGTTTGCAGCTTAGACAGGGTCTCACTCTAGCACCCAGGCTGGAGCAGTAGCATAATCAAGACTCACTGAAGCCTTGACCTCATGGTCTCTGATGATCCTTCCACCTCAGCAGAGACTACAGGGTCATGCCACCATGCCCAGCTAATTCTTGTATTTTTTGTAAAGATGGGGCTTCGCCATGTTGTCGAGGCTGTTCTCTAACTCCTCAGCTCAAGCAGTCAGCCCACCTCAGCCTCCCAAAGTGCTGGGATTACAGGTGAGAGCCACTGCACCCAGCCTTTACATGATCAATTGATTTTCATTGAAGGTGCATAGCAGTTCAATAGGAAAAAAAAAGTCTATTCAACACATGGTGCTGGAACTAATAGAAGAAAAAAAGCCTAGATTCTTACCTCCTGCTATACATAAAATTAATTTGAGATACATTATAGATCCAAACATATTAATAAAGCCAAAAAGATAAATTTTCTAATAGAAAACATAGAAGAAAATCTTCACAACCTTGTGGTAAGCAAAGATTTTCTGGAAAAAGGCAGAAGTCACAAACCATTAAAGAAAAAAATAACAAATTGTACATCATCAGAATAAAAATCTATTCATCAGAAGATATTATTTTAAAAAGTCAAATCATAACATGGAAAAAATACTTGTGTGAGTATGTATGTATATATGATCTATGTATACAATCATCCTCTGGTATTCGTTGGGGACTGGTTCCAGGACCCACTTAAGATACCAAAATTTGAGGATGGTCAAGTCCCTGATATAAAATGGCATAGCATGTGCCTATAACCTGTGTACGTTCTCCTGTATACTTTAAATCATCTCTAGATTACTTGTAATACCTAGCACAATATAAATTTTCTGTAAATAGTTGTTATATTGTATTACTTCAGCAATAATGACAAGAGAATAAGTCTGTACATGATCAGTACAGATGAATTTTTAAAATATTTTTGATCTATGGATGGTTGAATTTATGAATGCAGAATTATATGTCTATAAAATACAGATTTGATACAAGTCAAATTTAGAATATATAGACTCAATAATGGAAAAATTAATGGGCAAAAGTTGTGAACAAACATTTCACCAAAAAAGATATAGAAATGTCCAATAAGCGGTGGCTCAGGCCTGTAATCCCAGCACTTGGGGAGGCAGAGCGGTGGATCACCTGAGGTTGGGAGTTGGAGACCAGCCTGACCAACATGGAGAAACCCCATGTCTACTAAAAATACAAAATTAGCCCGGCATGGTGGTGCATGCCTGTAATCCCAGCTACTCGGGAGGCTGGCTAAGGCAGGAGAATCACTTGAACCCAGGAGGTAGAGGTTGCGATGAGCCAAGATCGCACCATTGCACTCCAGCCTGGGCAACAAGAGTGAAACTCCGTCAGAAAGAAAGCAAAAGAAGAAAGAAAGAAAAGAAAGAAAGAAAGAAGGAAAGAAGGAAGGAAGGAGAAAGAAAGAGAGAAAGAAAGAGAGAAAGAGAGAAGGAAGGAAGGAAAGAAAGATCCAGTAAATATGGGAAAAAATGCTGAACTGATATTAGAAAACACATAAAAGAAAATCTAAATTATAATGAGACACCACAGCACAAAAATGGCTAAATAGACTGAAAACATGACAGGATGAAGATGAAGGTGAAGATGAAAAGCAATTAAAACAGTAAACATTCCTGGTGTCAATGTTAAAAGATATGACCACTTATAAAAGTTAAAAATTCACTTATTTATTGCTCTAGCAATTCCACTTCCTGGTATTTATACAAGAGAAATAAAATAAATTGTCCACCAAAACTTACAGAAAAAAATGTTTTATTCTTCACTACTAAAAACTTGAAACAACCCAAATATTTGTCAATAAAAGAATGAATGTAAATTTTGTGGTAAATTTCTATAGTGACACATGAGTTTGCAATTAAAAGGAACAACCTACTGATAGAAACAACACAGATAAATTTTACAGATAATTATGTTGAGAAAAAAAAAGCCAAGTACTGACACACACACATACAAAAGATATACTGTATAATTACATGTATGTAAAGTACAAGAAAATGACAAAAGGAATCCATGGTGATAGAAAATCAAAAATGGTTGACTGAACCAGACATTTAAAAACTGTGTAATTTATTGTCTGTAAATGATACCTCAATTAAAAAGAATCCAAAATAAGATAAAAATTTTCAATGAACAACATTTTATATTTTCTCCAACATGTTTTACGTCATTGTGTTGCTAATAGCTTCAGCATAATCTATTTGAAATCACTAAAAATAATTGGTGAAAATTTATTTTTCAAATTGTCTTGGTGGTTGCAATTTTATCTCCACTGCCCCCCCTTCTCGTCTGATTGGAAGAGATTGGCACCGTTTTGAGGAGGAGGTGAAATGCTACCTCTGCCTTCTTGGTTTTTTTTTTGTGCTTGCTTTCATAGTTTTGTCTTCAGTGCAAGTTAGTTTCTTTATGGGATTTTTTCCAAGGTGCTTGTTCATTTTGTGAAGTTTAATATAGTTAAAAGCAATTAAAATGACTATAATATTAATACAACTGAGCACAGGAAACCTCCAGTGAGTCAGAATGTGGCAAAAACAACAAATAAATGAGGATCTTGTCAAGTTATTTTGTTGTGAACCCCTGCATCTCCCCTATGGGGACACCTCTCCAAGTATTAGTGACAGTGAGAGACCTCTACCTGTCTCACACAGGTACCTACTGAGGACTCTAGTACTAGTGAGTATATTAAAAATGAGTAAATCTTATTTCATTCTTATAAAAGTAAATATACATCAGGGGTCTTCCTATACCCAGTGGGCCACCTATATGTCCATTTTGCTACCCTGCTGTGTCTTCTCACCTGTCCTCTTCTTTATGACTCTTTAGCCTTTAGGTCTCAGTTGCTATGTCTCTAGCAAATTTCTCTGACCTTTTAGAACTGAGTTAGGTGCGTAAGAGCCTTTGCACATGAAAGCAGACCATTCTGTGATTCAGACAATAAGGAAACTGTCTCCTTAAAATATTATTTCCTTACTTTTTCAAGAAATTTATATTGCTAATTATGTTCTAGGTACTGCTATAGACACTGGAGATTCACTAGTGAACCAAAAACAGATAGTCTCCTGCCCTCACAGAGTTGAAGTTCTTGTGGAGCAGATACTTAAAGAATAGGTGACTTGGTGATAAGTATAAAGGAGAAAAAATAAAGAAAAGTGGGCATGCAATATCAGATTGTATGGGGCTGACAATGAACGTTTAATGGCAAAGGAGCATCCCACTCAGAACGTGACCTTAAGCCAAGAACCAAAGGAGCCCATGTGAATATCTGCAGGAAAATTCCAAGAAGAGGAAGGCTCAGTCTTGCTGAGAAAGGACCAAAGCAGTGAGCGAAGTGGACAGGTTCAAGATCTTTTTCGGAGTTAATATCCATGAATATTTCTTGTTGATGGATTAGCTATAAGGAATACCAGGATAAGGAAAGAAGGGCTCAAGGAAGGCTTCCAAATGTCTGCTTTCAGCTAGTAGGTAAACAATGGTGCCACTTACAAAATAGGAAAGAGTGGGGGAAGAGCAGGTGAAGTGGGGGTGGCACCCCTGGGTCAAGAGGTCATATTTGAGATGATAAATTTGAATTATTAGGTATATAGTGCTCACCTATTTTAAATTTGAAGGCCCTCAGGCTCAGAGAGCATAATATATTGTGGTAGTAGGCTGTGCTTGCTGCCTCTTTGCAATGTGATTTTTCAAAATGCCCCAGCAAGACCAGATTTTTTCTACTCCTTGAATGTGAGCTTAGATGTGTGACCTTCTTTGGCCATGGAGGACATTAGCAAACATGACATGAGCTGAGGCATTCAAAGGTTGGGCAACCCCACAACCACCACCATGGGGAATAAGCTGTAGCTAACTGGCTGGGTGATAAGAGTCGTATGGCCAAGGTCCTCCAGATGACATCATTCCAACAGCCAGACACATGAGTGAGGCTACCTTGTATAATCCAGCTCCATTACAGCCATCCCACAATATGTGAAATTAGAAAAAAAATCATTTGAATTATGAAATCTCATAAGCAAAATGTAGCTGATACACTTGTACAAGATTCAGAAAGGATGAGTGGCCATGTCAGGAACTGTGCCTTCCTTTTTCTAAGTTAACTGCATTTCCAATTAACTTAGGTTAGTCCATTTATACATTAGTTAGCAGAATCAGAACCAGGAGCACCCTAAGGCCGTGTCCCCTAAGCTGCTGTCTTAAGCAAGTGTGCTTTAAAACCCACTCCATTTGTTAATGTGCAACATGCCTCTGTCTCTCTCTCACTCTCTCTCTCTTTCTATCTCTCTCTCTTTTCCTCTCTCCCTCTCTCTCTCCCCCCCCCTTGATTAGACAATGTTGCTGTAAAAGCAACCAACAGAAATCCAATTCAGTCTCTGGGGAAATTTATAGAAAAAAAATCTTGCTACGCCAGTGCTTTTTCCATGGCAATATGAAGCATATGGGATCTCAGAAGAAGCATCTATCACAATATGTTGCATTGCAGTGCAGGAATTGGCATTTTCTCCAATTCCTCAAAGCATAGTTAAGAGCAAAATAAATGTAAAGATATGAGGTCCAGGCTACTGCTGACACACTCTCCCTTTCAAAGCATTCTAGTGGTATAAAAAGAAAAGAAAAATCAGAAACTAAAGCCCACAAATGTAGGTAACTTTCAGTCCCAGAAGTCTCTGAGCTAAAACTCAAACCCAAAGCATATTCAAAGTTGTAAATAGGATCAAGGAGTTCAGCCACTGCAGCCCAAATCAAACACAAGGACTGCAGGACAACATTCTGGGGTCCAGCCTAGCCTGGAAAACGCAGAGTCCAGAGCTTTACCCCCTGCTTTCCTATCATGTTTCTGTATGACTGGATAAGTCATGTCATAACCAGAGAAGGATGACCTTAAGAGTCATCATTAACCATGAAGACTTTAGCTCAGGACTCACCGTTTAAACCAAGGGTGAGCACACTCCAGACTAGCGATGGCATTCCAGACACTGCCCCGCAAGACATGGCATCTTGACATCGGAGAGAACAGCAGAAGCAAGGAGGTCACTCTGACCTTTTCCTGCCTTTCTTCCCTGAAGCATGCCATAAAAGGATTCTCTGACCTTCCTCTGAAATAGATCACAAGACCCTCATGTGAGAAGTGCCCTCCTTATACCTGGAGAACAGGAACATCCTTCTCTCTGAAGTCACAGGGACGCAGAGAAAAATTGGAACCAATAGACCTTTCTAAGTTCTCCCCCAGTTTATTGCAGTTAGACCATACTCCTTTTGTCCAATTATATTTCTCCACAGCTGTCCACTCTTCATCACATCTAAGCATAAAAATACACAGGTTTCACTGTTTCTTCTTTTTTTTTTTTTTTTTTTTTTTTGAGACGGAGTCTCACTCTGTTGTCAGGCTAGAGTGCAGTGGCAAGATCTTGGCTCACTGCAACCTCCGCTTCCTGGGTTAAGGGATTCTCCTGCCTCAGCCTCCCAAGTAGCTGAGACTACAGGTACCTGCCACTGTATCCAGCTAATTTTTGTATTTTTAGTAGAGACGGGCTTTCACCATGTTGGCCAGGAGGGTCTCAATCTCCTGACGTGATCTGCCCTCCTTGGCCTCCCAAAGTGCTGGGATTACAGGCATGAGCCAATGCGTCTGGCAGGTTTGGCTGTTTCTTTGATCTTCATTTCTGAAGGTTCCTGTGACATATAATACATTTGTGTGATTTTTCTCTTGTTAATCTGTTTTTATTTTTTAATAGGGACCTCGGCCACAAACCTAGTGATGGATGAGGAAAGAAATGTTTCCTACCCTACACTAGGAAAGGTCTCCTGGACCACTGAGAACAGAAGGAACTGGGGCATCCTAAGTTAGCCAGGGAACAAAAGGAGCATGATGTTTGGTGCTTGGAGTTTAGATGCCCAGAAGGAGTAGGGCTGTGGAATGTGGAGGGGAGCTTTACTGCGGGTTGTACCACTTAGCAGTGGGTGACTCTCGTTATATCCACATCCCCAGTGCCAGGTCCTTTTAACTTGTGCCATTTGATTAAACCTGGCCATGACAGTGGGGTTAAGGGTGACTACTGCAGCTCTTGTAGTACCAGTGAGGAAACTGAGATGAGAGGAATTGTGTGACTTATCCCAATCCCATGGCCACTAAGTGATGGAGCTCAGATATAAACCTAGGACTTCTGGTTTCTGAATCTCACGCTTTTATCATTTTAATCTTCTTGGAATATAAGACTTAAAAATAATGTCTATGCATGAGAATTGCTTGAACCTGGGAGGCAGAGGTTGCAGTGAGCTGAGTTTGCCCCAGTACACTCCAGTCTGGGCAACAGAGCAAGACTCTGTCTCAAAAATAATAATGATGATGATGACGCCTATGAACATATTCCAAAATATTATAGAACAGATAACTTGATGCTCACTGGCAAAGAAATAAATTTCAGTTCATCTTAAAACACAATTTTAAGTGATGAAATGAATTCTTTCTCTTCTTGCTCCTGTAAATGGATTTAATACAAGTTTTACACGACACAGGAGCCTTTATAAGTGACGGAGGACTCACACGAATAGGAAAACCTGTGTATTTTTATGTTAAGTTTGATGACAAGAAGACAGTCTTGGAAAAATATAACTGGAAAAGGAGAATTCCATTTAGTGATAATAAACTGGGGCAGGGAGAGGGCCTGTTTGTTTAGATTCTTCTGTGTCCCGTGCCTTCAGAGATAAGGATGTTCCCTGTTTCCAGGTATAGAGGAGCCCCTCTGGAATGAGGATCTTACGACCTATAGCAGGACAGGAGAACATTAGGGTTTATGACCTGCTTCATGGGAGAAAAGTGAACGGAAGGGGAGAGTGACTGATATGATTTGGCTGTGTCCTCACCAATTCTTGAATTGTAGTTTCCATAATCCCCACACAGGACTCGATAAGAGGTAATTGAATCATGGGGGTGGGTTTTTCCCATGCTATTCTGATGACAGTAAATGAGTCTCATGAGATCTTATGGTTTCATAAAGGGCAGTTCCCCTGCACACACTCTCTTGCCTGCTGCCATGTAAGACATGTCTTTGTTCCTCCTTCCTCTTCTGCCATGATTGTGAGGCCTCCCCAGCCATGTGGAACTGTGAGTCCCTTAAACCTCTTTTTCATTGCAAATTAACCAGTCTTGGGTGTATGTCTTTATTAGCAGCGTGAGAACAGACTAATACAGTGACCTTCCTGCTTCTGCTGTTTTCTGCAATGCCAAGGTGCCATGTTTTGGGGTAATGTGTCTTGAATCTCATTACATCCTTCAAATGAGTCTCACATGGTTTGCCTTTCCTCTCGTAATCCTGTTATTAAGAGTGGGAGAAGCAAAATAGTAGTGCTTGGGAGTGCTTGCAAGGGCCAAGAATATTAGATTCTGCTTGGTATCACAGTAATAAACATCTTCACGATGCATGGAACACACCACCTTACTGTCTCCCAGTAATCTCCAAGATCAGTCCTCAGGCCTCTACACTGGGAGAGAGAAAAAGCCCAGAAATGGCTCCAGGATTGGAAATAATTTTACAGAGAAGCCCATCCCTGCCTTTTAAATCACATAATCAAAGTTATTTTCCTAAAATTATAATTAATATTTGAGATGAGATTATTTAATTCCACTTATGTGTGTGTTTTATGTGTCTCAAATTAAATTAAAATCAACAGAAGCATTTCTTGAAATGAAAAGGCTAAAAAGCCAAGAATTTTTCCAATCAAAAATAGTTATTTAATTTGTATCCTCTAGACGGGACCCATATATAAGATGACCAATGAGATAAAAGCCACTTGATGGTTATTAGAGCCCAATCCAGATATAAAGAGCATTCCCTACTATGCGTCAGGCATCCTGCTGGATGCTGGCAAGGAAGGCAGGATGGAGGGTTGTTAAATGAGGACGTGCCTGCCAGGAGTTTCTGGAACAGAGAAGCATATAAATATCACATGAGTTTAGCGGCGGGTCCTAAGAAATGCTTTACTAGGGAGTTTTAAAAAGGAAAAACACAGCAAACCCCAGCTTCACCACTTACCAGCCCTTCAACTTCAGGCGACGTACCCTCCCTCAGCCTCAGTTTCCTCATCTGAACATTTGGGATAATGTTTCTTCCTTGGCAGGGGAATTGGAGGAACAAATGAGATCATGCTGTTTCCCAAACTCACGTCTTCATAAGGATCATCTGGAGGAGCCTGTCCAAATATAGATTCTCCGGCCATTTTCTGGAGTCTTCTGGGGTATCCCAGCAGGGACATAACCAAGGGAAGGGACTAGGCCTTTGTCCCAATTCCCTTCACCCGGTTCCACCCCGATCACTCCAAATCCACGTGCATTATTTTACTTATCTTTATTTATTCTTATTTTTAACTCTTCACTATGAAATCATTTTAGGCTTGCAAAAATTTGTAAAAATAATATAATGAGTTGCCTTACCCTCCTCATTCAGTTTCCTGAAATACTAAAAGCTTGCATAGCCACAATTCAATTACAAAAATCAGGACATTAACATTAATATAATACTATTAATTAATAGACCTTATTTAAATATCACCCATTGTTCCACTAATGTCCTCTTTCTGGTCCAGGATCCAAGCCAGGCAAATGCAAATAACATAAGGCACGTTTGCTAGGCAAATGCTTTATCTAGACAAGTCCCCAACTGCTCTCAGCCCCTTCCACCTGGATGCTCCAGAGCTGACACTGCACCCACAGGATCATATGCTCGGGGATATTGAAATTAACATGGAAGTCATGACTTTTTATGCTTTCAGCACAGGTTATTCTAATCAGTAGAAGCTAATGCAAACCAAAATTTACATTTATATGTAAGGAATAAAGAAAAGAGTAAAGAAAGGTGGACAGAAGCTTTAGTTAAGAAGCCTTGCACAGAAGCCGCTGGCTCTTGTCCTTGCTCTTTCTGTTGAGCAATGCTGTCCCCAGGCATAACAACCTGCCACCACCCTACCTGTCAGTCAAGGTCCATTAAATGAGATGATGCATGGAAAGGATTTAGTTCAATGAACACATAGGGAGGACACAATGAGTGTTGGTTATAATTTGATGTTACTCATTCTGTCTTCTTGAAACTTCTGATTCAATGCATAAAGCATGATAGGCCCATTTTTCTAATGCCCATCCTGTTCTTTGAGTCTTTCTTACAGCCCCAGTGGAACACATCCTGATTTACATTGTAGTTATCTCTGGGCTTATCTTATACCCCTACTAGATTGTAAATTTGATCCTTCTGCCTCCCATGGCGGCTTCTCAGGCATCATGCAGATCTCACTGCTAGCAGCTTGCCTCTCAAATACACTGGGGCATCCCGCCTGCATATCCTCTCATTTAACTTATCACCAAACATTCTATGCTTTAACTTGTTGTAAGCATCTCCAAATAAAAGCTGCCATTGTGGTCAAGAAGGGATGCTCCTGTTCAAAACTAGGTCTCTTATGAGAGTCAAGTTTTTAACCTCCTCTTCAGCAAAGAAGAAAACGCCTCTATTCAGGTGGGCCACTTACTGATTATGAGGACTTCAGAGCAAGGTCTGTATTTTGGGTACCTCATCGTGGTACTGACAAGTCACCTTTAGGTAAAAGAAAGACAAAGAAAGTTTAAGGAGGTCTATGATGCTTCTAGCACTCTGGGTCTTCGGATCTCCAAAGCACTTTACACAAATCAACTAATGAACATTCATCACACAGCATGTAGGCTCCCCCAGGAATTGGAAGGCTCTAGGCTTCCATCCTGCAGCCAGAGACTTGAAAGGGGCTGAGTAATTTGCAGTTAACAATTGCATTTATGATTGTGATTCGTAAAAGAGAGACCATCAAATCTCTTGCCTTTCACTGCCTTTCACTGAGTCCTTGCTAGATGTTTGTTGAATGACAGAATCACAGTGAAGGCAGATGGTAAATGTGGCTCTACCTCTGCTGCCCACTTTCCCCAGGTCTAATTCATAGGGGCCAAGCCAAGTTCTCCCTAGGAATTTCTTTCAATGCCATGCTAGGTCATTCAATTTAAAACATTTAGGGTTATGGGTCCTTTATAGAAATCTGATGAAAACTCTAACCTGGTCCCTAGAAAAATGCTAAGTGCATACGTACACGCTGTAAACATTTGTGTGACTTTTCAGAGTCCCTCTGAAATCCAAATTAAGACTCTGCTGTAGATATTATTGGGAGTCAGCAACCTTAAAAGGGATCACCCATGTCCAGGTTTGGGAGCAACAATTGATTCTTCCAAGAATACTTTGTTTCACTGGTTTGAAAACAAAATTTAGAAGTGCAGTTACCCTTTTTCAGATTAGCCATCAAGAACATATGACTATGTTTTTTTAAAAAAAATATTAAACAGAATAGGTGCTTTCTGGTTGCAGCCCCTCGCAGTGACTATGGGGACTTGTTTTTCTTCTTCTTAGGCTCATTTAATGACATATTCTCATATTTGAGAAAGTAGAAAAAGAACTGCTTGTCTCCTCAGCGAGTAGATGTGTGACTGGGGAAAACTTTTGAAAATTTGCTTGGCAGCGTTGACAGCAATGTTAACTAAATCCTCCATAAATACCACCCCCCCAAACAGAGCTAAACACATCACGATAGGAAGCCCTATCACCCAGCAACTAATTTCCACCCTATTGAAAATCAGCAAGGAAAAGTAGCTTGTGCACACCCAGATGGAAAAGAGCCTTACTTTCTAGGAAAACTGAGCATTCCAGAATGATGCTGGGGGGGAGGGCCCGGAAGAGATCAAAAGGGAGTTTGTAGTCCATCTGAAGTGACTCTTTAAAAACAAGAGCTTGCATTTCCATGGCCAGCCTTGAAATGCAGGAATTTCAGGTCCCTTCTGCAAAGATGTGTGGTATTTACAAATGCCCAAATCTTAAAGAAACTTAGGTATATGGGCAAATCACTTTCTGGTAATGTTTCTTGGTAGAAAAGAAGAAATTAGAAAGTTTGGAGCCAAGGGAGAAAATTCCATAAATAAAAGCCAAGGTTAAAATGTTTTCCACACTTCTCACCAATTGACGTGTAAATTTGCACCTCCAGCCAGGTGTCCTTAAATGACTGTGTGATCCAACATCTACAGCAGAAACCTTGAAGTTCCAGTCCATGATTCTTAGGTAAGATAAGATAACCAGCCAGGAGGGCTAATCTGCTTCCTGGGTATCTTGTCAAGTGTCCTGGAATTTTTCTCCTGATCCATTCTTTCTTTCCTGGTTGAAGATTACCTGTTCTTTGCACAACTAAAATGGTCAGGTGTAAATGTCAGACTCACTCGTGTTTGAGTGCTCGGCTCATCTGTTTGTCCAGGTCAGCAGTGGGAAGCTCCCATCTCCGCAGCACAGTGAGGTTGTGGGTCAAAGTCCTCCGCTATCCTGAATTTGAGAGTCCTGGAATCAGATTTGTGTTTAGATCTTGGCTCTGCCACCTCCTGGCTTTGTGAGGTAGGCAGCTTACTTGAACTCCTTGATTCTTCATTACTTCATCTGTAAAATGGGCCACATGCCCATTTCATTAATTTGTGGTGAAGATTAAATAAAATATTAAAGTTCATGTAGCTTCATCGCCTCATTCTATGAAGGGTTTTCAGTGGTTCACCCACACAAACACACACTGAAATAAAAGAAAGAAAAGAAGAAGGAAGGAAGGGAGGGAGGGAGGGAAGGAGGGAGGAAAAAGAAAGAACCCAATTTAAATGAAAATACTAGATGTTTAATAAAATATTTATTCTTTTCAATAAAAGTGATATGTTTAGTGATATATACTCATTTTTAAACTTGAGGTTTCTGGAGTGTGTTATTTTACGAACTTTAACTTCAGAACAAATGTACAGAGGTTGAAAGAAAACACAAGATACGAATTTTTCAACCTACTTTTCAATTTCAATTAGTTTCTGTCCCTGAACAGAAATGGCGTTCCTATAACTAGTTAGTGATGTTGCTAGCACTCTATCCCAGGTCCCTTTCCTGGACGGGAAGTTGAGGCATCATCAGTCTGGTTTTACCTCCAGGATGGCAACACTCACACCAAGGTGTTAGAGGCATTTGAACCAGAGCAACTCCATCTTGAATAGGAGCTGGGGACTGGGTTGCATTCCCAGATTGTGAGGCATTCTAAAACACGGGGTGAGAGGAGGTTGGCACAAGATACAGGTCATAAAGACCTTGCTGATATGCTAAGACATTGCAGTAAAGAAGCCAGTCAAATCCCACCAAAAGCAAGATGGCAGCGAAAGTGACCTCTGGTTGTCCTCACTGCTACACTCCCACCCAAGACAGTTTGCCGATGCCATGGCAGCATCAGGAAGTTACCAAATATGGTCTTAATAGCAGAGGCATGAATAATCCATTCCTTGTTTAGCATATCATCAAGAAATAACCATAAAAATGGGCAACCCGCAGCCCTCAGGGCTGCTCTGTCTATAGAGTAGCCATTCTTTTATTTCTTTACTTTTTAAATAAACTTGCTTTGACTTTACTTTGTGGACTTGCCCTGAATTATTTCTTCTGCAAGATCCAAGAACTCTGTCTTGGAATCTGGATCTGGACCTCTTTCCAGTAACAAAGGTGCTGTCAAGGGACAGGGGTTGGTTGATGCTTCTTAACCTTGTTAATATCAAATTTTCTGCATCTGAGTAGTGCTTTGAAAGCCCCGGTAAGGTGTAAGGCATGAGAATTTTTGTGTCTATTGGAAATCAGAATATGCCACACCAAAGTATATGGGATTACTAAGCCAAAGGCAATGAAGAAGAGTTGCAGGAAAGCACTCTGCCCTCCATTTGCCTAAAAGCAGGATATAAATGTACAAAGGCAAAAAGTTTCCACGCCCTCACCTACCAGAGGGAAGAAGCATTAACCATTTAAGACAACTTTGGCTCAGGGAGGTGGTAGCAGTGGAATCTACATTAACCAGCTTTCCTAACTGGCTATTAACTGGGCTTAGTTTACCTTCCCACAAGTTGCTATTCCTCACAAAGTTCCTTTCCTTCGTTCTGTCACTTCTCTAAAATTTTACTGTACTTTGTTAAAGATGCTGTATAAGCTGTAATTCAAATTCACCTCTTTGAGAATTACTCATTTCCTGGCATCTCCCATGTATATATATAAAATCTACATGTTAATAAATGTGTTTATTTGTTCTTATTAATCTGTCTTTTATTACAGGGGTCCATTCCAACTAAGAAAAAAATATTTTTCTTCCCCCCACATGTCCGTGAGAAAAACAGACTTGGAAGGAAAAAAAAAAGGCTTTTCCATAACTAATTAGTGGTGTTGCCAGCACTCTATGCCAGGTCCCTATTGCAGAGGGACCCTCTATACATGGTACTATGTACCTCCTATACATAATACTATGAAACTTTTAAATCTCTACTTTGCAAATTTTCCTTCCTTGCTCGATACTGAGCTGTGGTTCCACTTGTGCTTCTGTTTCTTATGAGTTATATCTTTGTTTTACCCAAGGATCAAGATATTAACCTCCTGGAGTGATTGTACCTAGCAACAAGCTGCAGCAGAGATGAGAAAAAAACATCCTCATCCATTTCTTGCAGCTTAGCTCTCCTTCATACAGATGGATGGTGGTTGGTGCCTCTTGGAAAGGTTATTTCTAATGATTACTCCAAATGTATGAGCAATAGATTTCACCCATTAAGCAAAATTCTTGAATTCTGGCATTTTAACAAAAGTGAAAATCTGAAAGCAATCCTAATGCTTTCTTCTTCTGGGACAGAAGTGTGAAAAATGGCATATTTAAAACTTCTCTTCATCAATTTCTGCTGTCCCTACCCAATGACACTGTCAGACCCTGTTCTCAATGCTTTATGTGCATTAAGCCTCATGCTAGGCAATGGAATAAGCACTTCTATCATCCCCATTTACCAATGAAGACACTAAAATTGAAGGAGGTTGTCACTCAAAGTCGTGAAAGTAGCAAGTAGCAAAGCTGGGATTCAAATCCAGGAGTTTCTCACTCCAGAGCCTGTTCTCTATCCCACTGCAATTTACTGCTTTCTCTGCTCTGTGTAAAGAAACTACTTAAGATTCTAGAATGTTGACAATATCTTGGCTTTCAAAATGTAAGTTTTTGGTTACAGTAGAAGAAATGGATAACACAGACAACCTTATCATCTTAGCCTTTCACTTGGAAAAACAAGCAGCCACGCACACCCCCACTTCTAAATGTATGCATTACATGCCAGGCACCAAGGAATGCCAACAATGATTAAGATATAATTTTTAAGAAATCACAGCTTGATGGGGGATGGGGGGAAACAGAAGATTTTACCTTTATTTAGGAGTATGAAAGAGATACAATTACAAGGTGAAAGTAAATCAGAACTCGTTCTGAGGATGTCAGTAAAGGTTCCCCTAAAGAGGTATCTTCTTGAACTGACTTTGAAGCATAGCAACTTTAGGAAAAGGGCACTTCATTTCTAAGTCCAGGCAAGGGTAAGGATGTGGTGCAGGGAATGTGTGGCATGTAGGGGCCTGGGGCTGGAGGGGCAGAGATGAGGCTGCGGTGAGGTTGGTTTGGGTCAGATTATAACAGGGTCTCACCCTGTATTTTTGGGACAGTTCTCCAGTGAGCTCTGCTGGAGGATGTGTCATAAAATGATCTCAATTTTGTGCCCAGAAAATATATTTGCTAATGCTAAGAACTGTGTCTTAATGTGTTTTAAAAGCAGAGTCTTTATTAAACTATACCAAACTGTAACTCCGGGGGAGGGGACTGAGGCTCCCGAAGATGCTTTCAGTTTTCGAGATCCGATGGTTTCCCCCAATGTGCCAAGGTCCTTGACCACTCTTACCCCAGGAATAGGGAAGGGGTCCCAGAGGTGTGGTGAGCTTACTGTTTGAATAAACATCTTGGACCCAGAGAGTTTAGCAGAGAGCAATTTATTGGGCAGAGAGAGAGAGAGAGAGAGGAAGAGAGAAGGAGAGAGAGCTCCCAGGTTGCCGTGGGAGGGGATCCAAGGGAAGAATCCACATAGGTAAGGGGCAAGGGGATTTTAACCCAGGAGTTATTCCCGCCCATTCATGTTCTCATCCAATGAAAGGAGTTTTTTTAAACTTCCTCTGGAGTGATTGATCTTCAACTCTGACACTGGATTGGCTGCTAGGTCTGCAACAGAGGCTCTTCCTACCAGAGCTTTTAATGGGCTTTTTGAACAAAGAGGCTCACCTGGAATTTCTACTGAGCCCTTATGGGGAAGTCAAAGAACTTTACGTTCCGGATGGGGACGTGGATGGAGGCATGGTGCTGGAAAATTCCTGCCTTTGAAACCACGCCCCTTGTGGACTCAGTTTTCCTTAACAGAGTCCCTCAATACTATATAAACATTTTTGTATTAATGTTTGATTCAGGAGAAAGGCAGTGGGTGTGGCAGAAAAACAACCTTTGCAGCCATACACCACCGGGCTCAAATCGTTGTTACTTTCCACCCCTCTGATCTTCGGGAAATGCCCTCATGTTTTAGAGCCTCCGTTTTCGTATCTATAAAATAGGAATGATCTAAAGTGATATTCAAAATATTTAACAACTGGTACATACAAGCACCCAGCAATTAAAAGAGAAGCCAGTCCTTTGGGACTCTACCTGTGAGCACTGCCTGCATATATCTACCTGCAGATGATGAAACCTTCTTTGCAGGGAAGAAGTGAGAATTAACTGGTACAGAATCAGGCCTGTAGAAATAATCCACAATGGCTAAGGAGTCAGAAGCTCATCTTCCATTTTCTCACATCTTTGGAAAAGATGACATCTTGGCTTTCTAGTCATGCAGATATTTCTCTCAAACTTGCATCTTTGCTGTAGTTGAAAGGAAGCCCATGCTTTTTAATCAATACAGGCTCTGAAGGATTGCTTTTGGTCTATGCAGGCATGATGAAGTTGGAATGGGGGCCATTTTGGCTATAGAGACCTTAGTTCTACAAAGACAGCAAAGAAATTGTGTGTGTGTGTGTGTGTGTGTCTCTGTGTGTGTGTGTAAAGAATATTGGCAAGATCTAGCACAATTAAAAATGCACACTTCCTGACATGTGAGAGACTGGATGCATATCTTTCTCCTCCCAGGATGCCTCCTTGACAGTGGAAGCTAGGAAGCCACACATGTCCCAGATTCCCTTGCAGAAAAAGTTTCAAGTGTGAATGAGATTCCTTCAATCCAAAGTACCATATGAAATTTGGAAGGCAAAAATGAAGTTGACATTTGCTCCTGTTGCATTTGTGGTCACTAGCTTTGTGAGTATCAAAGGTCAGGGCATATAACATCCACTTTACCGGCACAGGTTAATTCTGGAGCAGAGGCAGCAGCAGCAGCAGTGGCTTCCTGATCATCACTGATTCCTGACATTGGTGCTTCTTGATCATGGCTCCGTGCTGGTGGGATTCTGGGAGCTGACATCTATATGGCAACTTCCCAATTAGGCAGCAGCTCCTTTGGTGGATTAGTCCAACAGCGTAACTTTGACAATCATTCCCGAAAGTTCAAACTCGAGTCTTTACCCCCTGGAAAAGATTTGATTCTCTGGAACTAAATGTATGCTGATTAAATTCTCCAACCCATCTTCTGGGAATTTAGCCAACAAATATACCTATAATCCATATGTATGCAAAAATGCATGTATAAAATTCACTAAAGCATGGCTTTATATCAGGAAAGATTTGGAAATCACCTACATGTACATTAGTAAGTAATTGGTTAAATAATATTATATCTACATACTTAAGTCTTACGCTGACAAGTTTTTTTCAAAGAAAATGTATCTAGCTGTACAGCTATGGAGAAATATTCCTAACATAATATTAAGTAATGTGCTAAATATTTTATTTATTTATTTTTTGCCTGGATAGCCACACCTACCCCTCACAGCCCATATGCTTGGAAAATGATAACTCCACCCCCTGGCTCTCAGGTGAGTCTTTCCTTGGCTCAAACCTAATGAATTCATGTAACCCATCCTTTTCTAAGGAGATTGGTTCCAATGGGGGCACATGACCCAATTCATGCCAGTAAGATGTGAAAAATTGTTGGCTTGAGCCTCCAAGGGAAAAAACATTAAAATTAATGTTTTCTGGCTCTTCTGAGAGAACTTCAAGAAATAACCCTCTCTCTTTCTGCCTACATACGGACATGTAGGTATGTAGCCCTAGGGATGTTAACAAGTCATATGACAGCCAGGATGGGAAGCCAGCCTTAACAATGACACCATGAAAGACAAAGCAGACAGAGAGAAACCAGACCTCTGATAACAAAGTTAAGCCACTGAGTCAAATCCACCTTGAATCAAGCTCTTTCTCTGAACCTCTAATTATGTAAGTCAACAAATTCAGTTTCTTATGCAGGATAGTTTGGTTTTGGTTATGTGCAATGGAACCTATTCTATAAATTCAATGTGTAAAAAGGCAAGGAGCCAAAAAAAGGTGTGTGATGCATTATCCCACTTGTGTTAAAAATGAAAAATTTTAAATACACATATACAAATGTACTTTATTGTGTACAGAAAAATTTTAAGAAGAGACACAAAACTGTTCATTGTAATGATTTCTGAGGAGTGAGTTAGGGAGGTCTGGGGGTAAGAGGGAGACTTTTCATTATTTATCTTTTTATATTTGAACTTGTTTAATCAATTACATATATGACTTTAATAATTCTACTTTTAAAATAGAATCATCTATTTTGCTCATAAAGAAATATTGGGCTGGGGCAGTGGCTCACACCTGTTATCCTAGCACTTTGGGAGGCTGAAGCGGGTGGATCACAAGGTCAGGAGTTCGAGACTAGCTTGGCCAACATGGTGAAACCCCATCTCTATTAAAAATACAAAAAATCAGCCGGGTGTAGTGGCGGGCGCCTGTAATCCCAGCTACTCGGGAGGCAGAGGTTGCAGTGAGCCGAGGTTGTGCCACTGCACTCCAGCCAGGAGACGGAGTGAGACTTCTTCTCAGAAAAAAAAAAAAAAAAAAGGAAAAGAAATATCAACACATAGAAAAATGGTTTGGATCTATTCAACCATCATTTGCACAGGCAGAGGGGAAAAAAAACTCCTCTTTGAGTGACATCATCTCTGCACTGGGAAGCAGGGCCAGACAGAACTCAGGGTCTGTATCCCCTGTAGCCAAGTGTCATTTAGGAAATGGCAGCTGGCTTCAGGCTTCAGATATAGAGGATACTCTACCATGTTTATCTGCATGATCTCATTAACATATGGAATTTTAAGAAGTCTGCATCACAGAAACAGAGAGCAGAAGGGTAGCTACCAAGAGCCGGAGGGGTGAGAGAAATGAGGTTGGTCCAATGGCACAAACTTTCTGTTATAAGATGAATACGTTCTGAAGACCTAATGTACAACATGGTGATTATAGTTAATAATAATGTATTATCTACTTGAAATTTGTTAGGCGAGTACAGCTTAAGTATCATCACCACAAAAAAAGGTAACTATGTTAATCAGCTTGATTGAGTGTGGTAATTTCCAACATGTATGTGTATCAAAACATCGCGTTGTATACCTTAAATGTATGCAATTTTTATTTGTCAATTATATCTCAGTAAAGCTGGGGAAGATGTAGAGGATGCTGACTATCTATTGACAACATGTCATGAGGTGTCGTGGAGCTCATGCAATTAAGCTGTCCCTGCAAAAAATCTGGGGGCAATCTAAGAAGACCCGTCCTTGAGCTTTCCTTTCCCTATGCAGTTAAAGAACCTTTTCTCTGCTTCTGGAGAAAGACCAGTTGAGCATCTGCCATCTCTTCTTTTTTTTTTTTTTTTCCTTTGGTCACCCAGGCTAGAATGCAGTGGTACCATCTTGGCACTGTAACCTCTGCCTCCCGGGTTTAAGCAATTCTCCTGCCTCAGCCTCCAGAGTAGCTGGGACTACAGGTGCCCACCACCATGCCTGGCTAATTTTTGTAATTTTAGTAGAGATGGGGTTTCGCCATGTTGGCCAGGTTGGTCTCGAACTCCTGACTTCAGGTGATCCACCCCACTCAGCCTCCCAAAGTGCTGGGATTATAGGCATGAGCCACCGTGCCCAGCCCCATCACTTGTTTTTTACAGCATTCACTTCAACTGCAGCAACTTTAGAGACAGGGAGGGACACACCCTCTGGGGCTCTTATAAGGTTCTCCCTCCCTCTAAATGCCACGCAATCCTCACAGGAAACCTTGCCTGGCTTTTTCCTCCCTCCCTGCCTGCATTCTGTCTGCTCCCTTTACTTTGAATTCCATCACAGGTCGAGTTTCCTGAAAAGCAGGCTAAAGGACTATTTTAAAAATTATTACTATTATTACAATTTTAAAAAATCAGATGAGCCTATTTGTAAAACTAAAATGTAGAGAGCAGACACATGCCCCCATTCTTTCCCAGTTACAGAGTTCAAGGAACTAAGATGGTGGGACCTGCAATTTGTAGGCACTGCACTTATTTTTAAAAGGGAGAAAAGAAAAAAGAAGCCTAAACGATGCTATTATGGCGGCTAATTACATTTCTTGTCTGCTGTTACCATGCATTCATTTTTGAGGATCATTACTTTTCGTGTAGCTTCTCAAGAGCTTGGTTTAAGGTTTAAGTTAAGGAAACCGCAGGGCAAGCCTTAAAGCCATAGGCTGTGCGTCCATCCATCCATGGCAATGTGCACCCTGCTCAAGAGAACTCCTGCAAGAGAAAATGATGACCAAGCTGCATTTCTTTTGAAGTACTTGAACCAAAAAAGGAAGGCAGAATAGCTATTCTTTTTATAGAAGGACATCCACTGAACTGATAGATAGAAATGGATTTGCATATAGCCTTTAGCTAATGTTCAAAATTCGGGGGTGTTCATTTCCTATTTAATATTCATTTATTCCACCAAAAGACATGAGTTGCCCTAGATGTGCCAGGAGCTCTGACATATGTAAGAGAAAGAGGGTAGAGAGTAGGTGAGGCTGAAAGACAGCTTTGGGGGAGAAGGTAGCACTGAGCTGGCCCCAGGGGTGTGTGCTGGAGACAGCTCAGACTGGTGCAAGGCAATCATGCACACTTCTTCTCAATTTCACGTTCACTCCCATTTGGTTCATAATTTGAAATGGGCCATCGTGGGATTCTTTACACCACAGAATTGGCAAACACTACAATCACAGCTTCTTTCTCTCCCCTTCTGGAGAGCCAGTCTACCAGCTGCACACTGGCTGCACCTCACTTTCCCGATGAGAAACTGAGGCAGAGGCAGGAAGGATATCTAATTCTTTGTCTTCCTTAGTCCATCAGCACAGTGTTTACCACACCACAGATGCCCAATAACTACATGTGACTAACTAAAATGGGAGCATTCAAGTTGCTTTCCTCCTTCTATCTAACTTATTGATAAGCACAACTGAAAGTGTAAAAAATAATGCAATTGTATTAACCCAAAATGCAGTGGCAGAAACAAATACCTAAACCTAAGAAAACATACCAAGTATTACAGAAAAAATAAGTTGCTCACATTTTTTGCTAGAATGAGCTTTGATTACTTTTTGTCTGTTTTCCTAATCAAATTGGACCCTTTTAAGATCTCAAAAGATATCCCAGAACCTACAAAGTCACTTTAGACTAAGGCTCCCCATTTTGAACAGCAAAAGTCTTCATTCACTGCATAGACTTTTCAGGCGCTGAACAAAGCATTACCCCAAAGTGAAATGGATGCTCTGTGCAGCCAGATAGTTAGGTAAAGGCCAAGTAATATTTCACCAGATGATACCTGCAACTTAAAACAGAAAACAAACCTGCCAACATTTGGAAATGTGTGTGGGCAAAAGCAAATAATAACAAATGTATGTTTTTCATTAGAAAATGATAGAGGTTGGATGTGAAATTTGAATAATAAGGGGTATCCATCACTAAATAGGTCATATGTATTCTTACCTTTTCAAAGTACCTAGAAAAAAAATAAAGAATTAAAGAAAGCATTAGTGATAAAGAAAGAGAACATGTAATAACTACCCACCAACACTGTATTGCAAATGCCCAATTGGAATCAAATTACAAACAAAACTCAATTCTGAAACCCTCAGTTTATCCCTTACATTCCTCTGTCCACCACCCCCCCACGCCTCATTCTTCCCACCCTCCCCTCTGGTAATGATGTGAATGCTGAAAAGTCAGGCCTGGGTTAAGAAGGAACCAAAAAGAATGTTTTAGATGAAGTCAGATGTGACCCCTGAAATCAAGAGCGTTTGCCAAGCATGGTTTTAATTATGGGGGCTCAGTCAGCTTCCCAGTACCCGCTCTTGGCTACAGCTTGGTGCACCTCTAAAAATCTGCATGGCCTGCCAGCCTGCCAGCAGGAAGGGTTTATGGCCTCTCACTCCATTAAAAAATAAATAAATAAATCAGAAGTCCCTGAGGCAGTCACGTATTTAGAAGCAATGGAAATTGCAACCTGTTCACCTCTTCGAAGACATTTAAATTCCCAGCCAAGGTACAGCCTTTTAAGCTACGATTAAACCTTATTGTGAAGGAATGAGAATTTTTTGGCTCTGATGCAGTCTAACTTGTGGCATATGGCCCATCGCTGAAAACCAGAGGCTCATCCTCTGTTTTTCAAGATCTCATAAAATTGTCCAGTCCTAATGGAAGGAAAGAGTTTTGCATCTTAAAAATCTATAGGTACTTCATTACAAGCTCAAGTTCTTTAAATGATGTCAGCAGAACTGTAAGGGCTAGGCCACTTCACAATACAAAGGAAATGAAGTCTGTAAATGTGGGAGTTTGGGTCTAATATCCTGGGGGGAGAAAACAAATTGTAAGTCACTCGAAGGAAAGACATAAGTAAGCTGAGAACTGAAAGCAAAAGAAGAAAAAGAAAAGAAAAAAGCATCAGATCATGGGGTAGGAAGGAGAATCTGAGAATCTGAAAACATTTAGCTTTGTGTGCCAACCATCAACATTTTCCTCTTCAAATAGTTGAAGTATTGGGGGTGATGACTGATTTCTAGGTGTCAACTGGACTAGGCTATTGTTGTTTGCTCAAATACCAACCTAAATGTTGCTGTGAAGTATTTTTAAACCATTATTAGCATAAATCAGTGGACTTTGAGTAAAGTAGATTACCCTTCATCATGTAGGTGGGTCTCATCCAATCAGTTGAAGGCCTTTAGACAAATGACTGAGATTCTCCAAGGAAACAGGAATTCTACCTTTAGATTGCCTCAGGCTCAAGACTGCAACATCAGCTTTTTCCTGAATTCTACAGCCTGCTGGCCTGCCCTAAAGATTTCAGACTTGCCAGCTCCCATCGCTTCAGGGAGGCAATTCCTTAAATTAACTCTCTCTCTATAAACATACATCCTATTGGTTTCTCTGCAGAACCTTGACTAACATAGTTGATATGTAAAGAAGAAAGTGAAAAGAGAACTAATGTTTGGTAGCATTTTATGATTTCCCATTCATCTCTTTTGTCCTGACAAACTTGTAAAGTAAGCAAATGTCCCATTTTACAGATTAGAAAACTGAGGCTTTGATCTTGCTGAGAATCATGAAACAAGTAAGCAGTGAATCTTATTTTCACTCAGGTATGTCTGTCTCCCATGCCCAGTCCTTTCCAAAACATCACTTGGCCTCCCTGCAAGGCTTGATCTGTGTCATTCCAGAAGGCAGAGCAAAGCCTCGTGCTTCCCATAGGAACAAGCCATCCTCAGAGAGAGAAGCTGGCCTGTAGAGAGAGGTCGAGGTGGAAGAAAGTCTTAACAACATTCAATGCCTGGGCTTCAGTGCCTTCTCGGGCTAGCTCCATGCTGCCCCTTCACTGCCACGTGTATGTTTTGGTTTGGTTTGTATCAGCTTTATTGAGATATAGTTGACATAACATAAACTGAATGTATTCAAAGTAAACAATTTGATAAGCTTTGTATGTATACATTTATGAAACTAATATCTGCAATCAAAATGCTGAGCTTATCCACCTCTCTCAGAAGCTTCCTGTGTACTTTTGTGACATTTTTGTCCTGCCTGCTTCCAGCGCTTCTGCCAGCAATCACTGACCTGCTTCCAGTCTCTATAGATTAGTTTGCATTTTCTGACATCTTGTATAAATTGAATCATACAGTATGTATTCATTTTTTAAATCTGGTTTCTTTCATACAGCATAATTATTTGAAGATTCATGTTGTGTATGTATCAGTAAATTATTATTTTTTATTTCTGAGTTTTATTTCATGGTATGGATATGCCACAGTCTGTGTATCTGTTCATCTGCTAGTGAAAATTTGGGTGGTTTCCAGTTTTGGGCTATTATAAATCAAACTGTTTATGACCATTTGTGTACAGGCCTTCATATGGATGTCTGCATGGGTTGGCAGCCTGTGGCTTGTTTTGAACTGCCTGCAGACACAGCCACACACACTCAGTTACTTGTTCATTTAAGATCTGTGGCTGCTTTTGTGCAGCAATGAGAGAGTATGTCGCATTTTGGCTGGAAAAGGCTCAAACATTTACTTTACAGTTTTCAAACCCCTGCTCTTGTATATATCCCTAAGAGTAGAGTGACTAACATGAGCAGGTGTTTGTTTAGCTTTTCAGAGAATGCCTAACTGTTTTCCAAAGTCGTTACACCACTTTACATTGCCACCAGCCATATGAGAGTTCCAGTTGCTCCATATCTTTGCCCAAACTTAATATGCTCATTCTTTTTAATTACATCCATTCTAATAGATATGTAGGGGTACCTCGTTGTGATTTTAATGTGCACTTCTGATAACCCGTGATATTCAACCTCTTTTCCTGTGTTTATTTTCTATCTCTGTATCTTTTTGGGTGAAGTCTGTTTAATTTTTTTTTTTCTATTTGAGAGAGGGAATATTAATTTATTATTGAGTTTTGAGCATTCTTTACGTATTCTGGATACAAGTGTTTTATTAGATATGTAATTTAGTGATATTTCCTCCCAATTTGTGGCTTGTCTTTTCATCTTCCTGTCAGTCTTTCACAGAGCAAAAGTTTTAATATCAATGAAAGCCAATTTATAATTTTTATTTTGTGTATCATGCTTTAGATGTGATGTTTAAGAAATCTTTGCCTTACCCAAGATCATAAC
This sequence comes from Ateles fusciceps, assembly GCA_036589455.1. NCBI lineage: Eukaryota > Metazoa > Chordata > Mammalia > Primates > Atelidae > Ateles > Ateles fusciceps. The sequence continues at coordinate 1,180,453 of JAZHEH010000051.1, forward strand.
ACTTTCCTTATGACTTTTATAGTTTGGTATTTTACCCAAAACTATTTTAAGAACTATTGAGAAATGATTAATTCTTTAAAGATGTGCACATGGATAGACAGTTGTTTCAGAATCATTTGTTGAAAAGGCTATCCTTCCTCTACTGAACTGTTTCTGTACTTTTATTGAAAATACATGTACAGGTCAATTTCTGGATTTCCTCTTCTATATAATTAATCTATTTGTCTAAATTATCTTGACGCCAATACCACACTGTTGATTACTATGGATTTATAATAAGTTTTGAAGTCAGGTAGTACAATTTTGTTCTTTTTCAGAATGATTGTAGCCATTCTAGGTCTTCTGAATTTCTATTTGAATTTTAGAATCAACTTATCAATTTCTACCAAAAACAAAAAACATGCTGAGGTTTTTATGGGAAATGTTGATTTTATAGATCAATATGGGAAAAATTTACATCTTAACAATACAAAATACAAAATTCATCAACATGATATATCTTCCCATTTTTTATTTATGTATTCTTTAATTTCTCTCCATGATGATTTGTAATTGTCACTATATACAACCACAGGCTGACTGAGAACAGCTGTTCCCTTGTACTATAATGCAGGGTCACAAAATGAACAACACATCCTGTCATTATTTTAAATTTTGATATTTTACTTATCATAGATTTTTTGCACTAATTTTTATATTTTAAAATAGTGCGAATATTATTTATCTTGATTACTGAGTTTCTGGTGCCTTAAATTTTGGGCCTGAAGTGAATGCTTCTTAAAACTCCCTGTCATCCCAGCACTGCCTAAGTATTTCATAATTTTTACACTAATGTTTTAAATTTGAATTTTCAATTATTCATTGCTAGCATATAGAAATACAATTGATTTTTTAAAATATTGATCTTGTGTACTGCAGCCTAACTCCTTAGTTCTGATGCATTTGCTGTAGATTTCTCTGTATTTTCTATACACTTGATCACATCATCAATTTTGTGGAAGAGATTGAATAGAATTGGTATTATTTCACCCTTAAATACTGGTGGAATGTGCCCTTGAGGCCACACGGGCCTGGAATTTTCTGTGTGGGAAGGTATTTAGTTACAAATTCAATGTTATTGACAAATATCAAGGTATCCGGGTTACTCATTTCTTCATGAGCCTGCTTTGGTAGTTTGTCTTTTAAGGAATTTGTCTATTTCATTTATGTTGTTGAATTAATTGGCATAAAGTTATAATATTTCCTTATTATCACTTTAATATGTGTAAAACCTGTTTCTGTCACCTTTGTCATTTCTAATATTGGTAATTGTTTGCTTTTATCTCTTTTGTTCCTGACAGTCATCTTTCTTCTAGAGAAAAGGAAACCTGAGCTTTTGAATGCATTTTTCTAAATTATTTTTCTAATTCCTTTTCATTCATTTTCACTCCAATCTTTTTTATTTCCTTTTTTTTCCCCAACTTACACTGAGTTTTATTTGCTCGTTCTTTTTAGTTTCTTAAGGAGGAAGGACTTGAGACTTTCTTCTTTTCTACGATGCATAGGTGTTTAGTGTTGTAAATTTCCATCTAAATACCTCTTAAGCTGCATCTCACAAATTTTAGTATGTTGTGGTTTCATTTTTATGCAATTCAAAATAATATCTTATTTGCCTTTTGATTTTTTTCTCTGACCTAGCGGTTTGTTATTTAATATAAAATTATTTTGAGGATATTTTCAGGCTTATATTTCTATTATTTATTTTAATCTAATATCATGTCTAGGAATAATAGTTTTTATGAATTTGATATAATTTACTGATACCTTTTTATGGCCTAGAGTGAGATCTTACTTTGGTAACTATTCCATGTGCACTTGAAAACGTGTTAGTTCTATCATTATTGGGTGGAATGTTCGGTGAAATCAATTAGGTCCAATTGGCTGCCAGTGGTATTCAATACTTCTACATTTTTATTAATTTTCTGTCTAGTTGTTCTATTAATTTAAGGAGAGAAGGTTGTTGAAAAATCCAATTTTGGATTTTTCCAATTCATCTTTCATTTGTAACAATTTTTGCCTCATGTATTCAAAGCTTTGTTGTTACGTGCATATACTCAAGATACTTCAGTATGTTCATAACTTTAAAAAGCCAGTTAAAAAATCTTGTGGCCTCACCTTGCACCTTCAAACATTGGCAATCCTGAGATTTTTATCCTATTCCTACATGTGTATGAATAAACAGTATTTCTCCCAAATCAAATTGTCTCAGAAAACAATAACCAAACATATTTTTTAAAGCAGCATGTCTTTCTCTTCTTAAGGTACTTGAAATCTCGCTGGAGAAGCAAAGCCATGACACTATGGCGGACCAATGCAAGGCCATTTGTTGCTAATAGCTGGATCTGGCTCAGAAAAATTCTGCAGAATTCCAAAGAGGCTGGAGTTCAGTCAGCACTGGGGCCTGTTTTCATGCTTTCATTCTTTTGTTCTGGCACCCTCCCTTCTGTCTCTCTCTCTTCCTCTGTCTCTCTCCCTTCCTTCCTTTCCTTCATTTCACATTTACTTTGTACCTAATCCAAGTCCATTTCTTTGTAGGAGGAGGATAGAGAGTTGATCTCAAAGTCCCTGACCTCAGAATATGTAAGAAGGGAAACTGGCTTGGAAGAAATGAGACTTGAGTTGACCTTGAAAGACAATAGCTGAAGGACATATTATGTATGATGAATAGAGCTGATACATTCATTATAAAATAAATTGTATGGTTGCCGGTAAAACCTGAAGTTTTAAAATCTTGCATTTTATTTCTTGTGATTAAAGAGTAAAGGTGCTTTTTGTTTGTCTTTCTGTCATCACATAAGGGGACACTAAATGACAGAGAAATATATTCCTAATCACAGAACCTATGAATAACCACTTAGAGATTTTGGCAGTTTTTCTAATTTTATTTCTTGTGTATAGATATAATCGATCATTAAATTTTGTGTATTTATTATTTATTTATTTCTTTCTTTGTTTCTCTCTCTATCTATCTCTCTCTTTCTTTCTTTCTTTTTTCAGTGTCTTGCTCTGTCACCCAGACTGGAGTGTAGTGGCACACTCATCTCACTTTTGGGCTTAGGGATACTCCTGCCTCAGCCTCTTGAGCAGCTGGGAATAGAGGCATGTGCCACGATACCTAGTTAATGTTTTTATTTTTTTGTAGAGACAGGGGTCTCACTATGTTGCCCAGGCTGGCCTCTAGCTCCTGGGCTCAAGCAATCCTCCTGCCTTGGCCTCCCAAAGTACTGAGATTACAGGCGTGAGCTACCATACCTGGCCAAAATTTTCTATTTTCTATAATTTTTATCAGCATAACTTTTTAAATAGTCTAACTGAATGGCTAAATAGTATACTTTAAATTTTCCCTGTTGTTTTATATCTGAATTGTTCACTTGCCAATATAAACTATGAATGAATTTTTATAAACTCTATATTTGTGACCTTAGTGTTTTATAGGTGAAATGAACTTTTAAAGCTTATCAAGTACAACCGTCTACCATTTTCAGGCAAGAAACTGAAGACAAATAATTTACTACGTTCTCGCAAGCTACACTTTTCAAACTTCAATGCATGTGAAGATCACCTGAGGATTTTATTAAAACACAGTAGGTCTGGGGTGAAGCCCAATATTCTGCATTTATGATAAGCTTCTAAGTGGTTCAGATGATACTCAAGGTATGCTTTATGCCCCAGGCAAAGGTTTGGAATCCAAATATGTCTGTCTGCAAAGCCCCATCATACTGATTATTGCTTCTCTCTTCCAGGTTAGACTACAGTGGCTAACTAGACCAATGGGTAGAAGCTTTCACATGGAATTGAAATTTAATTTGATTATCTTAGTTTAGGGTGTCTTTTCTACCAACCATTGGGAGATATGCAAGCTCTGGCTGAGCATCCAACTGGTGGAGACGTTTCATGGAAATTCAGCCATGGAGGGGAATATCCAGCGTCTGCTGACCTTGAAGTTCTTCCCAACTCCAAGGTTAGGGTTTTAGAAGTTATTATGACTATTTTGAATGTTTATCTTAACAGCTAGTTCCACACTCATTTAAGATTCAAGGAGTGATTTTCTGACAGAATGTGATGGTTAATACTGTGGGTTAATTTGATGGAATTGAAGGACACAAAATATTAATCCTGGGGTGTGTCTGTGTAGGTGCTGCCAAAAGAGATTAACATTGGAGTCAGTGGTCTGGGGAAGGCAGCTCCACTCTGAATTTGGTGGGCACCATCTAATCAGCTGCCAGTGAATAGAAAGCAGGCAGAAAAACAGTCGTGAGAGAGGAGACAGGCCTAGCCTCCCCGCCTACATCCTTCTCCTGTGCTGGATGCTTCTTGCCCTTGAACATCGGACTCCAAATTCTTCAGTTTTGAGACTCGGACTGGCTCTCCTTGCTCCTCAGCCTGCAGACAGCCTATTGTGGGACCTTGTGATCACCCAAGTTAATACTTAATAAACTCCCCTTTATAAATAGATAGATAGATGATAGATAATAGATAGATAGATAGATGATAGATAGTTAGATAGATAGAGATATTCTATTAGTTCTATCCCTCTAAGAGAACTCTGACTAATACACAGAAGTTGCATTGTCAGGCAGAAATCAGATGAAATTAGTTTTTTTTTTTAAACCAAAGTGGCGGGGGTTAGAGACCTAGGCAGAGACGGCCAGAGTTGTCACATGAAAGAAAATTCTCTCTCTCTTTTGGAAAAATAAAACCTCACATGTGAGAAATTTTCAGTAATATAATTTGCATTTGAAGAAAATGTCAGAATTATTTAACACAAGATGGGAAGCAAAAGTGAAAATGTAAATGATTGGGGTCTCTTTACAAAAAGGAGATAGTGTCACTTGAGTACAGACACATTTCTCTCTGCAAGGTTTTCAAATGATAATGTTCTCCTTGAAACATGTTAAATGTCTGAGTCGTAAATTTCAAATTGTCACTGCATGATGAGCTCTAGCATTAAAGAGAAGGGAAAGATCTGCTTGTTTTTCATGCATGCTACATTAAAACTCCAGAAAATTCACATTTGAGACGTTGATTTTACTTCAGTTTTCCAAAAACTGGAGACCCTGTTTGGTGATACATAGGTGCATGGACAAGCAGCAATGCCATAGAGATCACCTTGAACAGCCCATGACTCTGAGATAGATGATAGATAGACAGATAGATAGATAGATGATAGATAGGTAGATAGATGATAGATAGATAGATAGATGATAGATGACACAGATGAGATATTCTATTAGTTCAGTGTCCTGAGATCCATTTCCAGTTACCTGTCAGACTTTTCTTCCCAGATTGGACACTTGCAGCACAATGTCTAAAACCAAGCTCATTGTCCACCTTCTGCTGCCAAACCAGGTCCTCTTCCTGATTCTGAATAAATTTGTGTCATCACCTTCTTCTCAAAAGCACAAATCAGACCCTAAACACATTCTCCAACACCCAGTTCTCCACCCTCATGGCAAGTCCTGTTGATTCTCTTGTTCCAAATGATTTAAAAATTTGATCTTCAGCTAAGCATCGTTCAAGTTCTTGCAGTCTTGGCTTTTCTTATGCATCCTTTATACTGAAGCTACATTGTTCCTTTTAAAGGACAAATCTTCTTCCTCTTAAGAGTGTCATGTCACTCATTGATCAGGAGAATCTTTGACTGACTACAGCCTTCCTTACCCAGCTAGCTATCAACATCTTTCCTGAACTGCCCTCTCCTAGTCTGTTCAGCCTCATTCCCATTGAAGCTGCAGTCTAGCTGCTCAAAAGAATGCTGTTCCTGAAGACACACGGATCATTTTGCAGCCAGGCGCAGTGGCTTATGCCTGTAATCCCAGCACTTTGGGAGGTTGAGGTGGGTGGATCACCTGAGGTCAGGAGTTTGAGACCAGCCTGACCAATATGGTGAAACCCCTTCTCTACTAAAAACATAAAAATTAGCTGGTGTGGTGGTGTGTGCCTGTAATCCCAGCTACTCGGGAGGTTGAGACAGGAGAATTGCTTGAACCCGGGAGGTAGAGGTTTCAGTGAGCCGAGATCACACTGCTGCACTCCAGCCTGTGTGACAGAGCGAGACTGTCTCAAAAAAAAAAAAAAAAAAAAAAAAAAAAACAAAAAACAAAGAAAGAAAAGAAAAGATCATTTTGCAAAGTGGTTACTGATTACTGGGCTTTGGATTCAAGTCTCAGCTCCACTCTTTTCAAATTGTGTGGGACTTTGAACTTAACTCTGAGCCAGTCTCCTCATTTCTAAAAGAGAATACAAATAGTGCCTACCTTTCATAGCAGCTGCGAGGTTTCAAGTAACAATGCAGAGGTCTTCTAGTTTCTGCTTAGGATACAAAGAGCTGGGAAAAGCATTGCTCCTGATCTTTTAACAAAAAGAATTCAAACGAATGGCAAACTGGTGAACTTTCTCTAATAAGTCAAAATTTTTTTTTTTGAGATGGAGTCTCACTCTGTCACCCAGGCTGGAGTGCAGTGGTACAATCTTGGCTCACTGCAACCTTTGCCTCCTGGGTTCAAGCAATTCCCCTGCCTCAGCCTCCTGAATAGCTGGGACTATAGGCGCCTGCCACCATGCCTGGCTAATTTTTGTAATTTTTATATTTGTAGTAGAGACAGGGTTTCACCATATAGACCAGGCTGGTCTCGAACTCCTTATCTTGTGATCTACACCCTCCCTCAGCCTCCCAAAGTGCTGGGATTACAGGCATGAGCCCCGCACCCAGTCACAGCATGTTTGATAGAGAGGAACAATGGGTGTCGATTAGGCTCTGTTCTCAAGGGCACACAATGAATTTCTTTAAAGGCAGTCGGAAAATCATGGTCAAGTACTCTAAGTCTGCTTTCTGGAGTTGGTGGGAAATGTCCAGGCAAGCACAAAATGTGAGAGGTTTTACCAGACATGGGGTCATTTTGTGTAATTTAAGGCTGTTCTGTCAGTTAAAGTAAAGATTAATAAGCCCATTTCACAGATGATAAACAGGTTCAGGGAGATTAATGTTTGTCCAAGGTCAAAGAGAAGTATCATTAAGGAGAGGATGAGGGAAAAAAGCTGGAGAGAGGAGAGTGAAGAGGAGGAGGGGGACAACCATTCCGGACTTGGAGCTCTTCTTAAAGATGGTATCCCATGCACAATTTGAAATTGTAGCTATGTTTTAAGAATACACAAATATGATCTGATGTGGGTTTGGATGTTAGCCTGTTTTGCTTTTTTCGAGGTGGAGTATCACTCTGTCACCCAGGCTGGAGTGCAGTGGCAAAATCTCAGCTCACTGCAACCTGCCTCCTGGGTTCCATTCTCTTGTCTCAGCCTCCCGAGTAGCTGGGGTTACAGGCATGTGCCACCATGTCTGGCTATTTTATTTTTTATTTTTATTTTTTAAGTAGACACCGGGTTTCACCATGTTGGCCAGGCTGGTCTTGAACTCTTGACCTCAAGTGATCCACCCATGTCGGCATCCCAAAGTGCTGGGATTACAGGCATGAGCCACTGCACTCGGCCTAAGGGTCTTAGCTTTTCAACTGATGCATTTTCTTTATAGTATATTAGTGGAAAAAACAAACTGTTCCTCCTACTATCCTCTCACCACACAGAACACTTTTGTGACCCCAGATGTGTAGGCATTTTTTCCCACTAACAACTAACTCTGCAGATGATTCTGCAGTGCACAGCGATTGGTTGCCCTCTAATTCAATTCAATTATGACACTATCTACCAGGAGATAAAATTAGATCCCACAGGTCAGAGGCTCAGTCCCCAAGATCACCCCCCACCTTTGATGCCAGTCGCAAACACAAGATTGTCACTTGTACTTCTGACCGACTGGCTGTAAATCTGGAGCTCCCACGACTTTCTCCTCAGGTTTGATTAATTTGCTAGAGTGGTTCACAGAACTCGGGGAAACACTCAGATTTACTGATTTATTATAAAGGATATTACGCAGGATACAGATGGAGAGATGCATAGGGCACCGTTATGTTGGAATGGGAGTGAAGTTTCTATGCTTTCTCTGGGTATGCACCACCCTCCAGAAACCTCCATGTGCTGAGCTATCCAGGAGCTCTCTAAACCCAGTCCTTTTGAGGTTTTTATGAAAACTTCATTATAAACATGATTGATTCAATCATTGGCCATGGGTGATCGACTCAAACTTCAGCTGCTCTCTCATTCCTGGAAGTCTCAGGTGGAGCTGAAAGTCCCAACATCTAATCCTGCCTTGGTCTTTCCTGTGACCTGCCCCAATCCTATAGCTATCTAGAGGCCCCCAGCCAGTAGTAATCTCATTAACATACAGAAGACACTCACTTTTTTCTTTTTTTTTTAAAACACTTTACCTTTTATTTTAGACATGAGGGATACATCTGCAGGCTTGTTACATGGTATGTTGCATCCAGGTAGGAAGCATGGTACCTAGTAGGTAGTTTTTTTATGTTTTTGAGATGGAGTCTTGCTCTGTTGCCTAGGCTGGAGTGCAGTGGCACGATCTTGGCTCATTGCAACTTCTGCCTCCTTGGTTCAAGCAATTCTGCCTCAGCCTCCCTAGTAGCTGGGATTACAGGCGCCCACCACCACACCTAGCTACTTTTGCATTTTTAGTAGAGGCGGGGTTTCTCCATTTTGGTCAGGCTGGTCTCAAACTCCTGACCTCAGGTGATCCACCCGCCTTGGCCTCCCAAAGTGCTGGGATTACAGGCGTGAGCCATGGCACCTGGCCCCCAGTAGGTAGTTTTTTAACCCACACCCTCCTGCCACCCTCTCCCCGAGTAGTCCACAGTATTGTCTCATGTTCATGTCCATGTGACACTCACTCTTATACTTGCTGAGTTCCAAGAATTTTAGAGGCTGTATGTCAGGAAATGGTAATAAAGACCAAAAATATGTATTTCACAACATCACAGTATACTTTACATTTAGTCATCCAGCGTCCTCTCCCTCTTCTTGCTGGCAGCCATCCCTGGTTTGGCTTTGAGGAAGCTGCCCTCTCCTCACCATAACCTATAGATTCATGGCACCCTAACTCTGCCCCTGGACCTCAGAGGAGAAGTGTACACCAGGGCCTACTCTACTGCCTGGTTCACTGTTGGCCATGTGTCCTATGTAGGCCCAGCCTGGACCAACAAGACTCAATTCTCAGGTTTTTATTAGACTCCCCCTTCTCTGGCCTAGATATTGAGATGATGCCACACAAAGAGGAGAAACCCAACTCAGAAGATGCCCAGTCTAGAAATGGATTCTAGCAATGATTTTGAACCTAAGTCAAATCTTACCTAAAGTGTGATCTACCCCAAGACTTGGTGGTTCAGTGAGCAATCAATCTCTCCCTTCCCCCGTCCCCTGATCTCTTTTGCTTAAGCTATTTGAGTCAGGGCTTTAAAAACTGCAGTGGAAAGATATCTAAGTAGCATACCCTTTCATGGCTATTAAATGAGCCAAAGTGTAAAAATGATAATGACCAATCTGTTGGCAAGAGCATGGGAAAATAGACTCTTTCCACACAACTTACAGAAATATAAATTGACTATATATAGTATATATTAAATATATATACATAAACTTAAAAATGTGCATGCCCTAACACTCAAAAATCCTACTTTAAAATTTTATCTTAAATAATCAAGAAGGTATGAGACAAATTTGTCAGCAAGAGTATCTACAATTTTCACTCATAACATCAAAATATTGGACATAATCTAAACATACAACGGAAGATAAACTAGATAGTGATACATTCATACAACACAAACTAAGCAGAATTTACAGTAAGATTGTGGTAGAATATTGGCATGTTAAAACATTCATAAAATATCACTGAGTAAAATCTAGACTATAAATGCCAGGTAGAGTATGATTTCATTCTTGTTTATGAAAATGGAGAGTTGGATGCCTGTAGAGAGAATGGGGAAGCTATGTTACCAGTGGTGGAAATACCAGTAAATTGTAACTTTTTCCTTTTTGATTATATTTATTTTTGAAAGCATGCTTAATTATCATGAGTTACAAAAGCAACACTTAATGCCTTTTAAAAAATTATTTAAATGTTTCATAACACAAAAATTAGAAAAACGGAGGGGAAATTCTACACCCACAATCCTATCACCATAATATTGTCATTCTCATATAACCAGATATTTTTCTCTGCAGTCTTTCTCTAGCTGCCATTTTCCGTTATGTTATAGCTATTAGAGTATACATGCAATTTTGTATCCTGCCTTTGTCACTTAGCATTTTGTTGATGTTTAGTGTTTTCCTAGATCTTTATTAGATATTTCTATCTAACATTTGTAATGGGTAACATTCCATGGGTTGATCACTCTTCAGTCTTTAACCATTGCCATACTGTTGGACATTTAGGCTGGATCCAATTATTCAAAACCAAATTCTGCATTGCTCTGTATTTTGGATGATTTTCTTATGAGAAATCCCCAGAAGAGGATCATTTCATCTTCTAAGAAGAACTCTTCCAAAGCACTGCGTGAACGACAGCTAATGGATGAAAACTGGTGCCCATGCCCCCGTCTACCTCTCACCAGAACTTCGAATTCCTGCAGGAACTGGAGGCAGCAACCTCTGCAGAAGCCACTATCAGGTGCAGTGGAATCAGAGAGATTCTGAAACCAAAGAAAGGGCTGGGACCAGGCTGAAGGTCTGCTGGGGAAAAGCTAAGAGGCAGGAGCAGGGCAAGATTGTTTCAGTTACTCCTAAGTGCAACTTGAGGCTTAGTGGCCATCATTCGAATCAATATCTGACCTGGAGTCCAGTGTACCAGAAGTTGAGCCATCTCCTTATGACCAAGGCTAGAAAGTGGAGACTCTGTAATGGACAGGGAGGGCCCTTTTGCAGTGAGGGCGGGGAGGAGGGAGGGAGGATAATGGAGGGGAGGCTGGTCCTGGGTCAGGAGGCCTCAGTTCCACCTGCTAGATATGTGAAGGTCTTCCCGACAAAACACGGCTAATAATACATGGCCTGCCCGGAAGGCTGAGAGTCTTCAATGAGAAAATGGATGAGAAAGTCCTATGAATGTTAAGAACGCTGTGTCTTTGTGAGGGATTAATGCAGACCATGTTTGGTAAGGGCAAGGAATCACAGAGTGCTCTGCTCATTACGCTCCTAGCATCTGTCAGTAAAAGGGCCTGTTTCTTCTTTCATTCCACACTGACTGGGTGCCTGCTGGGTGCTAGGTTCTCTTTTAAGGGACACAAAAGTGAACAAAACAGATAAAGTCATTCATGGAACTTGACAGTCTAGTGGGTAAGGACAAAGAACATAAGTCAACAAATAAGTAATTTCAGAGAAGGGTATTAGGAAAAAGATAAAATGGGGTGATAGGATAGAGAGCACAGGAGTGAGGGATGCTGTTTGTGCTAGCCTGAGAGCAGAGGTCTGGAAAAGGTGAGAGTTGTGCTGAGGCCTGGGATTTGTAAAGGTACAAACCACCTGAAGAACTCCAGGGAAGATGTTCCAGGCAGAAAGAACTAAAAGGGCAAGAGCTTGGAGCGGGAACAACCTCTCAAGGTTTAAAGATCAGAGAGACAATGGAGGCAAAGGGGCTAGAACTTCCTGACTGCTACAGGTAGGTGTGTGGGTTTCCCAGGTAGCAGAGGTGGGTTGGGACTGGACCTGCCTTCCCCCAGGAATTCCCATGCCCTACTTGTTTAACTGGAAACTCTTTCATACACGTCCTGAACACTGTGGTTTGCTCCTCCTCTCCCTGTGACGTCTTCCCCAGCCACCCCAGACTGGGTTCACCTCATAATCTTATGGCCTCATGCTGTGCTTGCTCTCCAGTAAGGCTACATCCAATGCATGGTGACAGATATCTGCTCTCTTTCTCGTCTTCAGTGATTTTAATAGTAAATGGCATGCAGTAGTCACTCAACAAACATGTGGAGAGCCCAAAGGGGGGTCGATTCCAAAACAGATTTGGCAGCGTGCCAAGGGCTATAACGGAAGTATGAACAATATGCTGATGAAACGCAAGGTGGGTGGGAAAGGAGGAAATGCATCATAGAAGTTGAGTCATCATGTTAGAGGCACTGGAAATGGGAAAGGGGCATTCAAGGCAGAGCAGAGGCCTCCAGGAGCGAATGTGGGAAACCTAGTTTGAAAAATGCTGGAGTGTTTTAAGTGCAGGTTGTAAGAAGCTATGGTTGGTGCAGGTGGAGTACAGAAGAGGAAAATATGTTGGAGATGAACTTCTTTGTGGGGGAAGTGGGAGCAGACAAGATTCCAGTCACTCATTTCTAAATGTTCTTTGTGATGTCAAAGGTTTTGGTCAGCAAAAGAAATAGCCTGGACTTGGAGGTGATGGATAGAACTGAGCCTGGAGAGGTTTGGGTCAACCCCTCCAATCCGGAAAGGAACAAATACAGGAGCTATAGGACAGAGGTTGAAGGACCCCCTCCAAAAGCATCACTCAAACCCCATCTGTGATGGGTTGATATTGTTCCCCGCCAAATCCATGTCCACCTGGAACCTCAGAACATGACCTTTTTTGGAAGTAGGGTCTTGTAGAATGTAATTAGCTCTGTTAAGATGGTCATATTGGATTAGGATGGGCCCTTTTAAAGAAAAGGAAAAGATGCACAGAGACACACAGGGAAGAAGGCCACATGATGATGAAGGCAGGGATTGGCGTGATGCATCCACACCGAGGGGACGCCAAGGACAGCCAGCAACCAGCAGAGCTACCAGAGGCAAGGAAGAATTCTTCCCTAGAGCCTTCAGAGGGAGTGTGGCTCTGTTGACACCTCGATCGTAGGCTTCTGGCCTTCAGAACTCTGAAGAACACAGTTCTGTTGCTTGAGCCACTCAGCCTTAGAAAACTAGTACCCCAGCCCTGGGAGGCTTGGCTCTGTGTGTGTCCCCTGTTCACCAGGTGTATCTGCAAAGGAAAGAAGTCTTTGCAGGTCTCCGAGTCCTCAGTGCAGAAATCTGAGTGTGAGAGGTAAACAATTTGACCCAACAAAGAAAAGAATGTGAAAAGGAAAGAACCCAACTTGCAAATCGTAGGATACATCTCCGACTTCCGATTGAGTGCTCCGGCAACTAAGAAACAAAGGGAAGCATGTCACAGGCTCACTTCTGTTGCTATGGCAAATCCATTCTCCCCTGCCTCCTAACACCTCCCCAGACCCTGCCACCCTTGACTAAAACTGTAAATACTTCCATAAATGTTTAGCACATAAAAATCTGGACTGCCCCTAGTCATTCTTATTTACCACTCCTATTTTAGAAATAAAATTAATTTGTACAATGTATCAAAGTGACGATGCCCTGAAGTCTAGAAAGTCAGTGAGCCAGAGAAGCAAATGTTACCCAGCAAGCTCCGTGGCTGGTTCTGTGGGCTGAGACTAAACTTAGAGGAAAAGGGTTCATGGGCTCAGGGATTTGCAGTTCTTGAGGTTTGGTGTCAAGGTAGACCTGTACCTGAGGGTCTCACCTGCAGAATGAAGCATCAAATTGCCTAAACTAAGATTCTTCCCAGTTTGGAAATTCTCTGACAGGAGGGCTGGGCTCAAAAAAGCCATTTTTTAAGGCATCGCTAGGCTAGTCAGTTGAAAATTCCCATGCTCCCGCAGTACAATTGCCACTCAATCAACTTCACACAGCTTGTCAGTAAATGTGGTAAAACTGCCACTCCCTCCTCCTTCCTCCTGTTCTCATTCCTGGCCAAAGTCATCTCCCTGAGGCATGAGAACTCAGGATTTCTAGTCATATAACCATGCTGCTTGTAGTCAACCAGGAGGGGGCTGCTGAAGGGGCTGTGGTCGGCCTCGGTTGCGCCCATCATGCAGAGCAGGAACTGAGGCTCCAGGAGATGATCTCATTGACCCAATATCTTGAAGCTCTAGCAAAACCAGGATCTGAAACAACAAAATAAATCACAACCTGGCACCCCAAGGCAGCTGCATCTGGTGCCACAGGAATTCTCCTCTCTATATTGCTCTGACTTCTCAGGTTCCAAGGTATCTTCCTCAGTCTATGTCAAAAATATGGATCACAAGAAGCTTGTCTTTGGGTGTCTTCTTTTCCCCTTTCCTAGGGACCTGCTCCTAAATCTCTGCTCCTCTACAGACAGGCTCTGCCCAGCCTGACATCTGCACTGCCCTTAACATCATGCTCCTATTGAAAACAGTACCTGCTATATTTATACCCTATGTATTAGTCCATTTTCATACTGCTATGAAGAAATACTAAAGAAGACTGGGTAATTTATAAAGAAAAAAGAGGCTTACGGATAACAGTTCCACATGGGGAGGCTTCTCAATCATGGCAGAAGGCAAGGAGGAGCAAAGGCACGTCTTACATAGAAGCAGACAACAGAGCATGTGCAGGGGGAACTCCCATTTATAAAATCATCAGATCTCCCGAGACTTATTCACTCTCATGAAAAGAGTATGAAGAGAATTGCCCCATGATTCAACTATCTCCACCTGGCCCTGACATTGACACGTGGGGATTACAATTCAAGGTGAGTTTTTGGGTGGGGACACAGCCATACTGTATCACCCTGCATGGCCACTCCTACTTGATCTGATCGATGTATCTATCCAAACACTTGAGAACCAACTGTGTTAAAGAGACACCATTTGGCACTTTTGAAAAGAAGAGCTAAAACAGCCTCTTGCTCCTATGGGCTGCTGGGTAATCAGAGATTTCTGTCTCTAAGGAAGTGTAAACATCTTGGGATTCTTGTTAAAATAAACAGCTTTTCTGAATCCCCTTGGGGGAGAGTGGATTCTGCAGGTCTGAAGTGGAAACTAGTTTTAATGCACTCCCAGGGGCTGTGGAGTGTGGGACCCTCTGCTCTGTGTCCACTTGGATCAGCAGGCTCCAAGTGGTCTCTCTGGACCTTTCATTCACCCAAAGTCACGCCCAGGCTTTTCAACTCTTGGCCAGGGGAAGGGCTTTCTTCTTCAGCAGATCTTTAGATTCCCTTCTCTCTCTCTTCCTTCTGGCAAACATGAGCTTTATTTCATAAGAACAATGACTCAACACTTGACTCATGCTGCCTTTGCAGCCCACCTTTCCAATCCTGAACTAATCAGGGCTCTTTTTTTATTTATTCAGACTCCTCTGAAATAGAAAGAGAGAACAGGGAATTTTTGACTGGAGTTCCTACTCTTTATTTTTACATACAACAAAATGCTTCTTCTCATTCTTTTTTCCCCTCCAGGTACCTTAGTATAAAACTCAGCCCCATGTCCAAGCTTCATACTAATACCATATCCAGTATTAATATACAAAGTATGCTTCTACAAACTAGTGGGATCTTTGCCACAGAGGGCCATAGTTATCCCCCCAAATAACTACATATGATGGATAAATCATGATGGGATAAAAGGGTCTCTGAATTCTAGGGTTAAATGTTCCGCTTTCTCTTACCATCAAAGTTTTACAGGGAAAAGAGCAGGATTGCTCCCCCATTATTGTGAGTTCCCTCCCCATGATCTTAAAAGAACAACTTCCACTCACTTCTCAACTTGCTGTCTCTCTCTCCCTTGCATTCCTGCCCTTCATTTGTAATCCAGAGCTCCTACTGCTTTGGTTCCAGGCTTCTGGCTATCTTGGTGAACATTTCAGACTCAAATGGAGTAGACTGAAGGCTAATGCTGCCTACAATGCTGCTTTCGCTCCAGCAAAAAAACATTCAGAGAGGGGATGCCAGAGCCCAGCAAATTAATACAAGTGCTTCTGCATTTCTTTCTCAGAAGAACCCACATTTCCACACTACCCAAGACTGCTTCACATTCAGAAAATTGTTATTACTCTTTGGGAAAGCCACCTCCTCATCTATCCGCTCGGATATCTCTGCCCCAGCTCTAATACTAATCACTACCCATGTCTTCAACCCTTCCTTTCAAAGGAGACCCTGGCACCTCCCATTCTCCATGTCCCAAATGGAGACAATCAATTTCTCCCAGAAACCTGCTTCTCTTTCTAATCTACTTGCTTCTGTGTAATGTCCAAAGTATCCTTCTGCACCATGCTGCATTCATTCCCAAATACAAATGAACTAAGATAAGTTATTATGCACTTTTCTTTCAATCCCCATAAGGTATGAAGCAGGCACACTAAGCACTCAATAAATACTGAATTAGAAGGAAAGCACTTAAGCATAAAGTCAATGGACAGTGTGAAAAAGGCAAGTGATTATACTCTTTAACCGCCACTACAATGATTATAGAAAATGCTTTACTGATGGCAATACCTGATCTTTATGACACAACTTTCTAACACGCTTCAAATACACAGTCTCATTTAGTTCTTATCCCAGTGGTAGTTTACAAAAAGTTCTGCAGTGGGAAAGATCTTGGAGCCAAGCATCAGTTTTACCTTTTTAACCTAGTTTACTGAATAGAAACACACAGCCTAGTCTCTCTGAACTGAATCAAAATGATGGTGATTATAATTCACAGGAGTATTTAAGATTCTAAAAATATACCCTGAGTGTGAAAGTGCATTGTGAACCAATGATCCCCTCTAAAACTCTGCCTTTGTGAAGTCACCTGTTAGAGGTAACATCTTTCCCTTTGTGGTCCTACTATGCATACTCTTACTCAGGTAGCATTCGAAGTGATCCTACTAACCTTATGAATTTCTGTGGCCTCTGACTCTCACGCAGTACAGTTCTTTGATAGTTATTGGCTGAACGGAAGTATAAACTTTAGCAAATGTGATCATTAGGATCATGTCTGCAATCTTATTTTCAGTTAAAATCATTCATTTAAATTGAGGTCTCCATCCCCAATTTTGTTTTGAACTCTTATGGAAATGGAAGTGTGTGTTTAATTTTGTAAGAACACTCAAAAACTACTCCCATGTATCTGCTTAGACTTTTTCCCTTAAAAACAACAACCAAAATATATACATTCATATGCTGCTTAAAGACAAGGATAGGTTCTGAGAAATGGTATTGTTAGGTAATTTTGTCATGCAAACATTATAGAGCATATTTACAAAAATGTAGATGGTATATGTATTTTTATATATGTATATTTATTTCATATGGAAAACCAAATGAAATTGTTAAATATGAATCATTTCCCTTACTTGATTTGCAATGCTAGTATCAAGGAGCATGTATCAGGTTTCTCTATGTGTTCCAATATACTCTTAAAGTACCACTGTCCTATTTGCAGTCCATCGTTGACCCAAACATCATTTTGCAGTGCATGAATGTGTATAAATATTTGTGCATATATGAAATCATTATTCTGAGAAAAGCTTACAGCGAGGAACTGAATCAGGGTACAAAAAAATGATCCCTCATTCCTGAACTAACAAAGAGTAGGTAGTTAATCAATTTTTCAAGAAGTCACTCATTGTTGTAAGTTAACCTGAAACTTGATCTCTCATTATAACACTTGAGTGGTAAGATGATGTATGAAGTTTTACTTTTTTTTTTAAGGGATCACGGCTGCTGTGCTCCTCCTTCCAAGAAGTCTCCTAATTCATACACAGGTCCAGCTTCTTTCACTCATTGAAATTTAGTATTTGAGGTCCGCCTTCAACCCATAAAACCAACTGTCACTGTGGAATAACTCACACAGGGCTGGGGGAACAGGGGAGACATCAATTGAGAAGCCAGATAAGAAATGCAACTGGGGCTCAACTTGAGCATCATTTGCAAAGTCCACGGCACATCTTCCTTATCCACGGTGTGTGTGCCCAACTGGAAATCAGGATGCCAGGACCATGCAGCTCCTTCTAGCTCCACAGAGTGGAAAGCTTCGTTCACAGCTTACTCACTCCAGTTGCCTGCTGACCTTTTATGGGTTGCAACCTGCATGCCTGACTAACTGATTTTTTCCAGCTGCAGCTATATTTTCTACCTTCCTTGTTACTTAATTGATCCTGGCTGTGCCTGGTCCTGCAAAGAAGCCCTCCCAGACCTTGCAACATATGCTATATATCCTGTATGTACTCCTGTGTCCTGACAAGGAACATAAAAATCAGAGATGGCGGGAGACAAGGGGGAGGGAAAGTCAGCCAGAACGCTATGAATGCAAATAACTTGGCTTGCCTCATTGAGTCTCTGAACTGCCATCCGCTGCTTTCTGGACAAACTGACTTCTACAAACAGCACATCTCTAGAGACTCAGATTTTCTTTTCAAATTTTGAAAACTGTAATCACCTACAGACCTTAAAAGACAAAAGAAAAAAACAGAACAATCATTGCTTTCCTTCATTCATTCTTTGTTCTTTTTGCCATGTGGATTAAACTCCTAAGTACTCAGCACAGTGCTAGCCTCTAGGGGAAAAAGCTCAATTAGACAAAGTTCCTGCCCTACTGTAGCTCACCATCTTACAGGGGTAGAGACACAAAAATCAATTCGATACTATGGGACTTGCCTTCGCCTAGATGAGCAGTTCTCAATATATGGTGAAGAATCCCTGGGTATTTCTGAAACACTTCCAGGGGGAACTGTGAGGCCCAACCTCTTTTCATAATAAAACTAACATGCTATTTGCCCTTTTCACCCTCTTTCTCTCAAGAGTGTACAGTGGAGTTTTCCAGAGATGACATATAAAATCACAACAGATAGAATGCAGAAGCAGGACAATGCGGCTATATCCCATTCAGCCAGACATGAAAGAGATTTGCAACATGGAAAATAATGTCACTCTCCTCACCACTGCTTTGTCTTGGAAAATATAGTCATTTTTAAATAAAATGTATTATTTATGTCATCGTATAATTGGTTCACTGTTATTTTAAAATAAATTAATAAATATGTAAAGCTGTCTCAGAATAGATGTCCAACATAGTAAATACTGATAAATATAGCACACATAAACGAAAGCTCTTTGGGGCTTTTGAAGGAGCAATTTAACAACACTTAATAATTTTGAAGAGGAGAAGACTGTCAAGAAGTTGCAAAATTAGTATTGAGAAGATCTTATGTATCCTTTGCCCAGCTTCCCCCAATGACAACATCTTATATAACTATAGTCCATTATCAAAACCAGAATACTGACCTTGGTTCAGTACTATTAACAAAAGATCTTACTTGTATTTCACCAGTTTTTACATGTACTCGTGTGTGTGTGTGTGTTTGTGTGTGTGTGTGTGTGACAGAGAGAAGAGAGAGGAAGTTTTATGAGATTTTATCACACCTATAGATTCATGTCACCGTTACTTTGGACCAGCATACAGAACTATTCCATCACCACTAAGATATTTCCTCATATTACCCTTTTTATGGTCAAATTCTCCTCCCAACCCTAATTCCTGGGTTCTCTGACCTTCTATCACTATGAGTTTGTCACTTTTTAAGAATATTATACCAGTGGAAGCATATAGTATGAAACCCTCTGAAATAAGCATTCTTTGCTTGACATAAAGCTTTGACACTCCATCCCAGGAGTAGTGTCAATAGTCTGTTCATTTGTTATTGCTAAGTAGTGTTCCATTCAATGGAATGGTATCCATTGTGGATACAACAGTTTATTTATTCATTCATTCATTAAGAACGTTTGCACAGTCTTCAGTGTTACGAATAAAATTACTGTGAACACTTGTGTACAGGTTTTGTACATCTATACATTTTTGTTTCTCTAGTCTAAAAACTTAGGGCTGTGCTTGCTGGGTCATATGGGGAATGTGTTTAACCATTTAAGAAACTGCTTTATGTTTCCAACGTGAGTATACGATTTTTCCTTCCCATCAGCAATGTATAGAGAACCACATTTTCACCAGTACTTTTTTAAAAGAAAATTTTTAAGACAGGGTCTCATTCTGTCACTAAGACTGGAGCACATGCCATGACCATGGCTCACTACAGCCTCAACCTCCCAGGGTCAAGTGATCCTCCCACCTCAGCCTCCTGAGTGGCTGGGACTACAGGCATGCACCAACACACCCGGCTAATTTTTAAAAACTTTTGTAGAAATGGGGATCCACTGTGTGCTCAGGCTGGTCTTGAACTAAAGCAATCCTGCCACCTCAGCCTCCCAGGGTGCTGGTATTCCAGGTGTGAGCCACCGTGCCTGGCCACCAATACTTTTTATTGTCAGTATTTTTTTATTTTGGCCAGACTAATAGGCATGCAGTAGTAATTCATTTTAGCTTGTATTTGAATTTCCCCTAAGAGTTAATGATGTGGAAGATCTCTTGATGTACTTATCCACATATTTTTGGTTAAATGTCTGTTCAAGTTTTGTCCATGGATTAGGCAGTCATTAGATTGTGTGTTGTCTTACTGTTGAGTTCAAATGGTTCTTTACTATTCTGGATACAAATCGTCTATAAACATATGATTTACAACTATTTTTTTCTAGTATGTGATTTTTAAAATCCTATTAACAAAAGTTTTAAATTTCTACAAAGTCTAACTTGTTGATATTTTTCTTTTATAGATCATGCTTTTTGGTGTCAAGTCTAAGAACTCTTTGCCTAGCCCTTGGTCAATAAAGATTTTCTCATAAATAATTTTTAAGCATGCGAAGCGTCCTGAGTCCAAAAAGGTTGAGAACCGCGGGCCTAGGTGTGTATACAGTGTTTTCAGAATATAGAAAAAGAATCTTTTACTGGCACTTGTTTGGAAAGAAGACAAAGTGGTAGGAAGAAGATATAGAACCAGACTCTACAGAGAAGGTGAATGCCCCCTCAGAAGGTAGGGTCATGGGGGCTGGAGCTGGGTCTTAGGTCTGTCTTTCTCCTTCTTCCTTTCTTGCTTACTTTTTTTAATATCCTTAGCACCTGGTATTGAGACTGGCACATAGAAGGATGGGACAAAGGCATCTCAGAGTACAAGCAATGAAGCAAAGCTAAGCGGCTGTGGAAATTCACGATGTGTTTGGAAACACCAAGCCTTCCAGTGTGGTTGAGACTCAGGCACACGCAGAGACTGGGAGGTAGAGGTGAGAGACGAAGGAGGAGAGGTGGGGAAGGGGTAGGCTGTAAACAGGCCTACTGTGCCCTGCCAAAGGTGCTTCTGTGTCTTCTTCTAATGCTTTCCCATTCCAGACTATAGCTTATTGTAATAAGTTAATTACAAAACTTTTTGTCAGATAACAAAAACTTTCTAACACTAGCTACAGAGCCAAGATCCCTTGCATTTTATTGAAGTGAAAAAGGAATAGAAAGTGGGGCAAGGAATACACTTACTTTTTTGCTTCTTATGTGCCAGGCATTATAATATACACTTCATAGCTCACCCTGAGGATCAGAGACTGGTTAGTTTTTCATCAAAACCCTTTTCCTTTTGGGGGGTGTCCAGGTAGGCTCCATTGCCAGCCCCCCTTGCACGTAGGTATGGCCAGTGGAATCTGAGCAAAAGTGAAGTCAGGTCTTGCACACAGAAATTGTCAACACAATCTGCCATGATTATTCTCCATCCTCAGCTTGTCACAAGATGGGTGCAAAAGTGAGTCTGAGCCTCCGCATTGGAGGGGGAGTTGCCCACATCAGGAGCCCCTGTTTGGAAATTTATATGAACAAGATATAAACCTCTACTAGAGAAAGCCATTCATGTTAGAAATTTTATTATAGCAGCAGACATGACTTTAAGTCATACATGACTAAAGTGGTCACTCTTCTGTGGCTTTCCGGCTTCTCACACTCACTAGGGATTTCTACTCAGCTCTTTGGCCTTAGAGGGAATGAACACCTTTCTGATAGCCCTTAAGGCCCCATCATCTGATTATATCCAAAATGAGAGGACAAGAGCTTCCTGAACTGCCTGGCAGTTACCTTCTGGGAGTCCAACTGACCTTAACATCTGATTTTCCTCCTAAGCTTTCTAAGTGGGGCAAATAGTTGGGAGTGGGAGGAATGCCTCAACTCCTTAGAAAAGCATGTAGGCCCTCTGTAACCTGATTCTCCCCAACCTGTCCCTGTTCACTTCTCACCTAACCTTCTTCTACAGCCCACACTTCCTCCTTCAAATTCTCACCACGCTCTGCTCATACCTCAACTTGGATCCTTTCCTGCATTGTGCTGCTCTTTTGTGTTCTGTGTCTTTGAGGAAGTTGAGCTCCTCAAGGGAGGAAGAGGGCCTTATTCTATGAACACTGCAGAATCCGTGACTATGTCTGGAACATCTGTGACTGTCAGATGTTTTGAAAGTCACTGAAATATAAGAAACCCATAGACAGGGCATTGCTGCTGCCTGTCCTCTACCACTCTGATATCAGCTCTTAGAGCTCCTTGCCTCCCTCCATCCCCTTCTGCCACACTCACTTCCTATTCCCTCTGCCAGGAATTAGGGTTAGGATTAGGGTTAGAGCTATGGTCTTCCCCAGATAGCTCCCTGGCCTGCTCCCTCTGCTCCTACAGGCTGCACTGATTTGTACCTTCTCCCGGGTCTTCATGTAATAGGCACATTATACTTGCATTACTTCCTTCCTGAAAGCCCCCCTCCCTCTCTTTACCTGCTTCATTTTCCTTCAATGTGCTTTTTACTGTCTAACATAATTTATTTTATTTATTTATCTGTGTACTACCTGTCTACCCACTATCATGTCAGTTCCTGAACAAACAAAGCAGGGACTTTATTTTGTTTTAGTATGTTTTCACATGCAGAAGAGTACCTGGTGGTTAGTACATGGTTAACATGTTTGTGAAGAAGAAAAAAGAGAAAGAAAGTCAGAAAGGAAGGAAGAAAGGAGAGAAGGAAGGAAGGAAAGAGGAAAGAAAGGAAGGAAAAGAGGGGAGAAGAAGGGAAGGAAGGAAGAAAGAGGGAGGGGAGGAAGAAGGAGGGTGAAGGAAGAGGAAGGAAGAAAGGAAAAAGGAAGGAGAGAAGAAGGAAGGAAGGAAAAGGAAGAAGGAAGGAAAAGGAAGAGGAGAAAAGGAAGGAAGAAAAAAGGAAGGAGAAGAAGGAGAGGAAGGAAGGAAGAAGGAAGGAAGGGAGGGAGGGGAAGGAAGGAAGGAAGGAAGGAGAGGAAACAGATCCCATGGAACTGCTCTGGTGGCTTCTGGGCCAGGGCCGGGGAGCAGAGCTCTCTTTTCTTTCTTCTCACTCCTCACAGTGACCTCTGAAGTCTCCACACACCAGATTGGAGGCCTCTAGAGCCCAGTGTCTTCAAATCCTTTCCCATGCTACTTAGGAATGAAGGTGCCACACTTCAGGTTCCTCATCTTTAAAATGAGAATAATAATATTGCCAACTTCTGAAGTTTTCATGAGAAAAAGTGAACAGTAACTGGCGCACAGTACGTGTTCAACAGTGCTTATTATAATTATATTTTCTTTTACTCCTCACTTTTTAAACCACCCACAAACAAGTCTGTTTTGCTTTGAGAGTTGGAAAAGACGCCAAAAAATCTTTGGGTTCCTTATTTGTAGTGATACCCAGAGAAATTTAGTGACTTTCCCAAGGTTACACCATTAGTAAAGAGCTGAATTAGAGTTCTAAGTTAGGTCCACGTGCCTCAGAATCCTGTGTGTATACTATCTTTCTATTATTTTCTTTCATCTCCCCTTTTCATCAACCAATCTAGTTCTTTAAGACCTCCCATGCATTACTCTCTTTTGACACCTGTAAATATTCTCGACATGTATTTAATGAAAATACTTCTTGTCAACAGTAACAAGTGGCATATCTTCTGAAACCACTGGGTAGGGGACAGTTTCAACAGGGAATGCGTAGGACTTCCCCAAAACACAAGCACGCACGTGCACACGCAGAGTGGGATCTCGCACCAATCCTCTATTTGAGCAGAATACTCACAAATAAGCTATATAGGCCGGGTGCAGTGTCTCATGCCTGTAATCCCAGCACTTTGGGAGGCCGAGGCAGATGGATTACCTGAGGTCAGGAGTTCAAGACCAGACTGGCCAACATGGTGAAACCCCATCTCTGCCAAAAATACAAAAATTAGCCAGACATGGTGCATGCCCTGTAATCCCAGGCACGAGGGAGGCTGAGGCAGGAGAATTGCTTGAACCCTGGAGGTGGAGGTTGCAGTGAGCTAAGATTGCACCACTAAATTCCAGCCTGAGTGACAGGAGCAAGACTCCATCTCAAAATAAATAAATAAAATAAAATAAAAAATAAGCTCTATAAACACCTAACACTAGAGTATCTAGGGCGCTGGCATGACACTGTCTTTTGTTTTTTACAAATCAAATTAAAAACTGAAAACTGTGAAGGAATATAGCACTGTTCTCCCTAAGACCAAATCGCATTTATTTCTGTACTCAACAATTTAGTATTTACTGAGAATCTGTTATGTACTTGTTCTTGTGATATAATCTGAGAATAAAATATGAAATATAATGCCTACTCTCAAGGACTTTCTGTTCAGTAACAGTGACATGGTGTCCTGCCTTAGGAGATGACACATAAATATTTTCAGTGTCATTTGATCAGTGCTGTAGTTACAAGGCTACATCCATTTTAAAACTTATTTTGCATTAGTGTTGTATCTATTATAATTTTTGTTTTAGTAAATATGGTCCTAGGGTGAAGATTGTGAAACCAAAATACTCTGAGGTCATAAAGGAGAGAGCAGCCTAACCAGTATGGATCAGAAGATAGTGGATGCTCAAGAGAAGAGGTGATATTCAGGATGGGTTTTGAAGGATGAGTTGAAGTTCACAGAGAGAGGAGAGGAGAGGATTTCAGTAAAGGTAACACCATGCTGTGAGACACCAAGCCAAGGAATAGCCATAAAAATGAAATGATTACCTGGATCTAAAAAGCGATTCACGCTATTGCCACAGGGCAATGAATGGCTTATCAGTGACCAAATCAATGCTACATGGAAGAACAGGGAGGGATGTGGAAGAGGGAAGGATTGCTCTAAGCTCAGAGAAAACTTCATGGAGAAGGTCAGGTTTGAAGCAAAGACAGGAATAGTTGAAAAGGCTGAAGATGTTTGAGGCTTTTCTTTTTAATCCATTGGGATAGAATTATTTAAATTGAGTATTAAGAAACTTGTCTTGGGGATACTTCTTAGCCTCTTCCCATTGTCTTTTATGCTGGAGAAATAAAGGACAGCTAAAGTATTTTTCTGTATATACCTCACACCATCTGTATGAAAGCCCTTGGGACAAACACTTGACAATGTCTTATAGCCTCAGTATCCCTGAGAAGGAGTTTCAGACTAATGCTTCCCGTTATACTGAAAGAGGATACAGAGAGCAGTCCCTCTGGTTGAATTCATCACAGACCACATCAGGCCAGGTATAGAGTCAGGCTAACTGTCTCTTGCTCCTCCTCATCATAACATGGAGAGAGGAAAAAAGATTGAAATTCAAATAAAGCATGGTTTTAAAAAAATCTGTGTTTCATATAAGCACATAAGTGCCACTTTTTATTTTTTCGTTCTTTTTGGCAGCAGAAACTACCAGAATGAAGACTACTAATGTATATTTGAATAGAATTAATTTTAAAGCAAGTTAAAAAAAACAAATTCTCACTGCCCCCCTTTTAGTTTTCTCTTAGCAGTGTTTGGGGCTCCCAGGGGTAGGTACAATAATCGCCCTAAAAATATTTTTAAACTAAACGTATCAGTCACAGTGTTAGGTTCCATGGCAAAAATGGTTTATGGGCAGATCATTTTCACTGAAAAATACATAGGCAAATGGGTGAGGGAAATAAATGGACTGATTTTACTTTTCTTTGCCAGTGAAGATTTCTTTAAAGAAAGAGGGGAGCTGGGGTTTGTTGTTTGGCAGTCAGCAGATGTGGGCATTTGCCTCATTTCCGGTTAAAGCCCAGACTGCCTCCTAACTCTTTGTTCTTTATGGTCAGAAAATGTGATTTTAGACAGAAAATTATGTATCTGCTTATTTATTGAAGCTTTCTAATTGGATTCTCTTTCTGTCTTTCCTGGCCCAAGAAGGAGCCATCCACTGAAAAGCTGGTCAACATAATTAATTTTGTTTCAGCAGTGATATATTAAGCCCCTGGTGTATACAAGCCGCCATAGTGGACACTGCAGTTGCAGACACATGAGGGACTCTCATTTCTGCCTAGAGAGTGCCATAATTGCAGGGTGAGTTAGGAGTGTGGAATGTTGTGGAAATGAGACAAAGGACATTGGGCCCAATCTGGGGGTGCCAGGGAAGACACCCTGGAGGCAGGGCAGCCTGAACTGAGACAAGAGAGGCCAGAAAAATCACCAGGGGCCTGAGAGGGGCACTTGCAGAGAGAAGGAAGTTCCATTTGCAGAGAGCAAGGGGCAGCATGGTCCCTCTAGGCAGCCACAGATAGTTTCCAAAGCCCAGAGCAAAGAGCACCCTGGCGAGGCAGGAGAGAGCACCATGGGAGAATTGGAGGCCAGTATACAGGCCTCAGTCCTGGTAAGAACAAGCTGAAGAGACCACTCACAGAGCGGAATCCCAGGAACTAACAAGGGATGTCAAGGCATCCAAGCACGAGGTGAAGCTTGTAGCACCCCTGGGCCTGAGGGAGCAAGGGAAGGATAGTGAGCCCTAGAGCCGTGGGGGGAGTCACCCACTGGGAGATGTTGCTGAGAAGAGACATAGCCATGGCTGCGATCCTAGCACTGCAGCAGGGATGGGCAGGGAAGCCATTTTCACACTGCTATAAAGAACAACCTAAGACCAGGTCATTTCTAAAGGGAGGAAGTTTAATTGACACAGTTCCACGTGGCTAGGGAAGCCTCAGGAAACATACAATCATGGCAGAAGGGGAAGGAGAAGCAAGCACCTTCTTCTCAGTGCAGTGGGTGGTTGGCGGGGGCGTAGTGCCACACACTTTTAAACCATCGGATCTGATGAGAACTCACTCACTATCACGAGAACAGAATGGAAGAAACCACCCCCAGATCCCCACCCGACACATGGAGATTACAATTCAAAATGAGATTTGGGTGGGGACACAGAGCCAAACCATGTCACTCTACCTCCTACTCTCTCTCCTCCTGCCCTGTGTCTTCCCAGCACCTCTCACTGTCCAAAGCCAACCAGGAGCCTGAGGGCAAAGGAGCCTTGGGAGGTGAGGGCCAGCCCCAAGCACCAGACTCCCCCCTTACAGGTTCTGCATCCAAACTGCAGCCCGCATCAGTGTGGACCCCCACAGGTACAAGGAACATTAGTGGAACATTTTAAAAGGACACAAATGCCAAGTGAAACATGATGTTTAGATAACTATTACAAACACAGGGAAATTTCTTTAGGTAACTTTATGTAAAAACTGAGTGATTTTCTATATTTTGTTAAAAGCATACCCCCAAAACATCATCCTAGTGTTTCAGGCTAGATCTATTATTCCAAAAAACTCCTGAACATTTATTGGATCCTGTTACTGGTTTATGGGAATGTAGCAGAGCTTTTTTTAGTGGTTTATATGTTTAAGTGAAGGAAGTTATGGGGATAATGTTGGTGGAAGAATAGAAAATGAAGAAGGGAAGCATTTGCTGAACACTTACTAGAAGCCTATATATGGACTGAATCCTCCCAACCACCACCCAATTTTTTTCACACACTGTACATGGGGCTCCATCAGAAACTCATTAAGTAACTCATGGAGCCAGGATTCAAGCCTGTCTCACTAACACCGAAGGCCGTATTCTTTTCATAAAACCACAATGTTTTTGTGTTAGCATTTCATGTTGATCTTACAAGCCAAAGGTGCCAAATGGACAAAAATATCTTTTCCTTTTTTTTATTTCCATAGGTTTTTGGGGAACAGGTTGTATTTGGTTACATGAGTAAGTTCTTTAGCAATGATTTGTGAGATTTTGGTGCACCCATCATCTGAGCAGTATACACTGAACCCAGTTTGTATTCTTTTATCCTTCGTCCTCTTCCCACTTTTTTCTCCTGAGTACCCAAAGTTCACTGTGTCATTCTTATGCTTTTCTTTTGTTTTCTCTTTTTTTTTTTTTGCCATTGGTCCTTAAACTTCATATAATATGAATAACACCTCATTTATCATCAATACCTGATGCTTTAAGAAAATGAATGCTATATCATAAACATATTTTTAAACAGTTTTTCAATAACTATTAAATGGATTGTCACTTGGAGCAGGGGGACATCTTTCTGTAGGGACCATCTGTGTGAAGAACTCCTATAACAAGACAACAAAAGCCTGGTTTTATAGGCTTCTAAAGAAGAAACTAGTTTTATTATAAAGAGTTATTTCTTCTCAGGGATTATACCCATGAAACGCGATCTAAAAAGAATACAAAAAGGAGGTATATGAGTTCCGTTTTACTTGTTCTGGTTCAAGGACTATATGAGTTTTACACTTCTGGAAAATTTTTATCTTTTCCAGAAGTGTAAAACTCATATAGCCCTTGATTCATGCTTTTCTGTGGAATCCAATTCATCCTCACATGTGTCAAGTGAAAAATCATCCACATAACTGTTATGGGGGAGAGGAATAATCCCCATGACTTGACCATTCACACATGCTGAGGGAACTCAGTTTCAAACAGCCAACTTGGTGTTAAACATGTCAGATGGGGAAGACCAGTTGTTTCCACAGGCTTTCTCTATTTATTCATTCATTAAAGTTGGTGCTTTAGAACCATCTGAACTTCCAGGTACTCCATGAAGCATTTTTTACTATGCAGACTCCTACTGAGCTTCAAAGCAGACCCAGGTCAAGGCCTTGGTCCAATGTTTAATACACATCATAGTACACGTAACAAATCTGACGCCTTCAAACCACTGCTGTTCTTAAGCCATCTCTAACAGTCTTAAATGTCTTCCACCTAACTGGACTCTTATTTTAAGTCTCTGCATGCTTCATACATTTCTTCTCCCAGCTGGTACACTCATTCATTCAGTCATCAAACACTCCCTCTGTACCTCACAGTCTGTTCCTTCTCTACACTCATCTTGTGCAATTCTCGTGTCAAGCTCCAGCCACCCTAAACCACTGTGGTCTCCAACAGGCCAGTGGCACTAAGTAAAAACTTTCAATCTTTGAACCATGCATTAAAATATAGTTTCTTTATCTTTTGGTCAGATCAATGGAAATAATCACATTGATGAAGCTGAGATGGAATTAATGGTGCGCACTGGCACGCCTAGGTCTAATGGGGAACCACATAATGCTATTTGTTAGCGCCCCATCAAGTGTATGAGCTCCTACAAAGGTCCACTGTAACTTTCAGGACCTTGTAAATGCTGGTCCCTCAGGTTGTAATGCTTTCATCTAAACTCTTTCTTCTGGGGAACTCAAAGTCAGCATTCAGCTAGGACCCAGCTACCTCCAGAAAGCATTTTTCTTTATCTTTTCTTTTCTTTATTTTGGAAAAATTTGAACATACGCAAAAGTAGAAAGAATAGTAATGAATCCCCATGTCTTACCCATCTGCCAGATTCAACAATATCATCTCATGTTCAATGATATTTTCTCTGTGGACCTGAGGATGGAATGCAAATGGAGAATAAAGCACACAAGGAGGTCAGACCTTATGCAAAGGACAACAGAGAGACCTTGACAGGTTTTAAACAGGGAAATGGCATGACTAAATCTGCTTTTTAGCACAAAACCTTCTGATCTTAGAGTGGAAGGTAAGTTAAAAAGAGGCAAGACTAGGCTGGGCTCAATGGTTCACATCTATAATCCTAGCACTCTGGGAGGCTGAAAAGAGAGGATTACTTGAGCCCAGGAGTTCAAGACCAGCCTTGGAAGCATAGTGAGACCTCATCTCTATAAATAACAATAAAAATATTAGCCGGATGTGGTGGTACGTGCCTGTTGTTCCAGTTACTTGAGAGGCTGAGGAGGGAGGATCGCTTGAGCCTAGGTGGTAGAGGCTTCAGTAAGCTGTAATCACACCACTCCACTCTGCAACAGAGCAAGACCCCCATCTCAAATAAAAGGAGGGTGAAGAGCAAGACTAAACTCAAGGATGTCAGGGAGGAGGTATTCCTGGAAAGTAGTGGAAACTTAAAATGTATAAATTGATGGAATATGCTATGGTAGTGATATGGGAGACCTGCTTTAACATCAGCAGAATATGGGGAGGAAAAGCGCTGACCCTGGGAGTCTCAGAAGGCTTCTTGCAGAATAGTAAGGTTTAAATTCTTTCTTGAAGCAAAGTTAAGACAAACAGCTCTCACCGTTTTCCAGTGCAAAGAGAGTTTACCCAGCAAAGAATGTTGTTTATGGTGCATTGATAATTAAACTTGACCCTCCATTCGCCATGCTCCACCAATCTTTACTTGGAAAAACCCAGCATATGTGTGTTGTTATTTTAATGAACAGCATTTCCACCTCACCCGCCCAACCATATAAATCCCAGCAAGTCGATATGGTTCTTTAAGAGTCGTTATCGTGGGAGCTCACACTTCCAACATAAAACCTCAAATGAATGTTGCTTGCGACCACTTTGCTTTCTCATTGAGGCTGTTCAAATGTCAGTGGTTTTAGCACTGAGCTTAACCTTTACGGATTTTCACCAGAGTTTCAGAAACACAGCTTGTGCTGGATTTCCCTTCCGGTGGTGAGTGGGAATGTTTTAGACACATAGTTGTAAGCCAAGAATTCTGGCAGTGCCATCAAACTGCCTTTGAGACATCATACAAGTTTGAATACTTGCAATGATGCTCAATCACTCTTAAATGCCAAGCACATATAGTCATTCATTTCTTCACTCATTCATCAAAATATTTACTGAGGGTATACCATGGGACAAGCACTCTCAGAGGTGATGGGGTGATAAGACTGAACAAAATGATGTGCCTGCCTTCATGAAGCTTATATTCTAGTGGAAAAGACAGACCACTAAAAAACAATGGATCAAGTTGTGATAAGAGCTATTTAGAAAAATGAATCATGAGAAGGGTGGAGAACACTGGAATGAATGGAAGCCATATTGCAGTGGGTTCTAATGAATGGGGAGATCATATTTTATGTGAGTGACCATAAAATGGTTATCTGCTTACTTCAGAAATACTGGAAGATAATTGACCTAAATCTTAACAATACGCAGTTGCTGTTCATTATTTGTGGATTCCATATTTGTGAATTTGTCTATTTGCTAAAATGTATTTGTAATCCCCAAATTAATACTCATGACTCTTTCACAGTTATTTCAGGACATGTGCAGAGCAGTGAAAAATTTGAGTCACCTGGTGTGCACTTTGCCAGCTGATGTCCAGTGAGGTAATGCTCTGTCTTCTCATTTCAACTCTCATTTTGTAAACAAATGCCTTTTCGCGGTCTATTTAGTAGCACATTTTTTGAATTTTTGTGCCTTTGTTGGTGATCTGCTGCTTAAAATGGCCCCAAGCATGGTGCTGAACTGCTGTCTAGTGTCCCCAAACTCCAAGGGCTGTGATGTACCTTATGGAGAAAATGCGTATGTTAGATATGCTTCCTTAACTTGCTGTTGGCTAAGTTCCATGTTAAAGAATCAACAACATGTATTAAAAAGGTATCTTTCAACAAAAGCACACATCAAACAACGTTATGTATTGATTGATTGACCAAAACATCATGACCAAAGCCTCACAGGAAACTAACCCTGTGTTTTCCCTAGGAGCAATGGTTCAGTATTCCCAGTTAAGCGTTAGCAGTGACTTTACAGAACAAAATTATGACAAATAATGAGAGTCGACTATCTATCTCCCATTTCTTTTATTTCTTCTACTGCATACTAAGAGGTACCTTAGTATTATTAAAATAAAACAAAACATGGGCTTTAGGGTTAAATAGATCTAGATGTTAATCCCATGTCTGCTACTGATATCTGTGGCATTTGGGTTTAGACAGCTAATCTCACTGGGTCTCAAGTTTTAAATGAAATAACAAATGATGACCAATTTGGTGCATCATAGGTACTAATGAAATTAAAATCACTTTAAAAATATTATCAAAATTTTCTATGTTAGTTACATGTTGGTGAATGGAAATTTTATAGTGGAAAATAATCACTTGAATCTATTTGTTTTAACCAAACCAATTTTTCAATTGGAAAAATATTGCATACATATGCTAAAAACCCGAATGATACAAAAAGCCATGCCTGAACAGTCAGCCTTCTATCTTAACCCTGGAATGCCAGCTTCTCCTCCAAAGGCAACTATTATTAACCACGGTATATGCTTCCATAAGATTCATAGGCAAACACAGGTATTTATGGATTTAAAATACTTCTGGTGGGGAAGAAAAAAAAAGCTCTATTTTAAAAATGAGAAGCCCTTATATCTCTTTGGATTTGAAAGCAATGTCTGGATCCCCTCTGGGTTTTTGCTCTGTGTTGCTCTATGTTTTGCT
This sequence comes from Ateles fusciceps, assembly GCA_036589455.1. NCBI lineage: Eukaryota > Metazoa > Chordata > Mammalia > Primates > Atelidae > Ateles > Ateles fusciceps. The sequence goes on from JAZHEH010000051.1 coordinate 1,212,637, forward strand.
GTTGCCCTCAGCAACAGAGGGATTTGTCCCTTCAACACGAGTGCCCAGTTAGAAGTAGTTAAAAGGGTGAGCCACTTCCGTGGCAAAGGATATTTATCTAGCTCTAGCTCCTGGTATCTTTTACTCTCATATCTGCCACGTGGGCTCTACATTGCAGTCAGTACAGTTGACTATTGATCTGCTTACAGGTTATTGATCTGCTTACAGGTATTGCTCCATTCTTTGTGGCTATGAAAACTCCCATCACTTAGATGGAGATAGTGGTGGGTAATATGTCCCAAGGGATGACTTCTGATTGGTCTGAAACAATTAGTGCACTCTCCCTCCCATTTGCTAACAACTAGCTTCAAGTCAGGCGTGTGACCCGATTCCATGAAGCACATAAAGAGAAGTTCTTTCCCCATCCTGTATTTGGACATTGTCCTGTGGGTACCTGATATCTGAGGTTGCTGCAGCCATTTTATTTGTCTCCATAAGAGAAGGCACTGCTGACCACTGGGGTTGGCCAACTAGCTCAACATTCATTCATTTTTCATTTGTTCATCAAGCATTTATGAAGTATCCACTATGTACCAGGGCTTGTGTTAGAAACAGTGATATAATTGCAAATAAGATGATATTTCATTGCCCTCTGTGGTTTATCATCTACTGTATGGTCAAATAACTACACAATCAATTTATAATTGCAGACTGTGAAGAGGAGTATGAAGAAAAACACAGGAGGCTCAGTGATCAATAAACAAGAGGGTGGAAAAAAATGTGAGAGGAAGGGCTTTTCTGTCTGGACTTGATAATTCAGAGGATCCTTGAACTCAGATAGGAAAAACAGTACAACTTTATTTTAACTACACTGTAACTAAAATTTAGCTTTTCCTTCAATGTATTAAGATAGCTAATGAATATAGTAGTTTTACAGTTGTTGCAGAGATCTTGAAATGGTGTTTACATTCATTTCATTAAGACTTTGAAATTACAAGCATATCTTGGAGATATTATGGGTTCAGTTCCAGACCATGACAACAAAGTGAATATCACAACTGAGTCACACAAACTTTTTGTTTTCCCAGGGCAAATAAAAGTTATTTTTACACTATACTATAGTCTATTAAGTGTGCATTGTGTCTAAAAAATAATGTTATACCTTAATTTAAAAATAATTTATTGGCTGGGCAAGGTAGCTCATGCCTGTAATCCTAGCATTTTGGGAGGCCAACGTAGAAGTATCACTTGGGGCCAGGGGGTTTGAGACTGGCCTGGGTAGCATAGCAAGGCCTCGTCTCTACAAAAAATTAAAAAATTAGCCAGGCATGGTGGTGCATGCCTGTGGTCCTAGCAGATTGGGAAGCTGAGGCAGGAGACTCTTCTGAGTTCAGGAGTTTGAGATGTCAATGAGCTATGATCACACGACTGTACTCCAGCCTGGATGACAAAGTGAGACCCCATCTCAAAGGAAAAAAAATTACTTTATTTCCACAAAAGTGTTATTACCTAAACTTTCCAAAGAGTCATCTTTTTGCTGGTGGAGAGTCTTGATTCAATGTTGATGGCTGCTGACTATTCAGGTTGGTGGTGGCTAAAGGTTGGAGTGGCTGTGGCAATTTCTTAAAACAACAATGAAGTTTGCATCATCAATTGACTCTTTCTTTTACAAAAGATGTCTCTGTAGCATGCAATGCTGTTTGATAGCGTTTTACCCACAGTAGAACTTCTTTCAGTATTAGGGTTAATCCTCTCAAACCCTGTTGCTGCTTTATGAACTAAATTTATGTAATATTCTAAAACCTTTGTTGTCATTTTAACAATATTAACAGCATTCTCACCAGGAGTAGACTCTGTCTCAATAAACCACTTTCTTTGCATATCCACAAGGAGCAACCCCCTCATCTGTGAAAATTTTATCATGAGATTACAGCATTCACATCTTCCAACTCCACTTCTAATTCTAGTTATCCAGTTGTTTCCACCACATCTGCACTTACTTCTTCCACTGAAGTCTTGGATCCCTCAAAGGCATCCATAGGGGCTGGAACCAGTTTCTTCCAAACTCCTGTTAATGTTGATATTTTGACTGCCTTCCATGAATCACAAATCTTCTTAACAGCATCTAAACTGGTGAATCCTTTGCAGAAGGTTTTCAATTTGCCCAGATGCATCAGAAGAATTACTCTTTACAGCAGCTATAGCCTTATGAAATGTATTTATTAAATAATAAGACTTGAACGTTGAATGAATTCTTTATCCATGGGCTACAGAATGGATGTTGTCTTAGCAGGCCTGAAAACATTAATCTCCTTGTGCATCTCCATCAGAGCTCCTGGGTAAGTAGGTACATTGTCAGTGAGCAGCAATATTTTGAAAGGAACCTTTTTTTCCTGAACAATATAGGTCTCAACTGTGGGCTTAAAATATTCAGTTAACTATACTATAAGCAGATGTGCTATCATCTAGGATTTGGTCTTCCAATTACAGAGCTCGGGGTAGATTTAGCATGATTTAAGGGCCCTAGGATTTTAGGAGCGGTAGATGAGCCATGGCTTCAACCTTAAGTCACCAGCTGCATTAGCCCCTAACGAGGGAATCAACCTGTCCTCTGAAGCTCTGAAGCCAGGCATTGACTTCTCCTCTCTAGCTATGAAAGTTCTACAGGTATCTTCAGCATCTTCTTTAAGGTTATTTTGTCTGTGTTGTAAATCTGCTGTTTAGTGTAGCCACATCTATTGGTTGTCTTGGCTAGATCTTCTGGGTAACTTGCTGCAGCTTCTCCGTCAGCACTTGCTGTGTCACCTTGTACTGCTTCATCTACTTTTATAACATAAAAGTAGATAAAAATGGGCTCTTTTCTTAAACCACATGAACCAACCTCTGCTAGCTTCAGACTTTTCTTCTGCAGCTTCTTCACTTCTCTCGGCCTTCACAGAACTAAAGAAAGAAAGTTAGGGCCTTGCTTTGGATTAGGCTTTGGCTTAAGGGAATGTTACAGCCAGTTTGATCTGCCATCTGGTTCATTCAAACTTTCTCCATATCAGCAATTAGACTGTTTTGCTTTTTTTTTTATCATTTGTGGGTTCACTGGAGTAGTACTTTTAATTTCCTTCAAAACCTTTTCCTTTGCATTTACAACTTGGCCAACAGTTTGGCTCAAGAGTTTTTGCTTTCAGCCTATCTGGGCTTTCAACATGATCTTTCTCACTGAGCTTAATTATTTCTAGTTTTTTATTTAAGTGTGAAATATAGGATTCTTCCTTTCACTTGAAATACTTAGAGGCCATTGTATGGTTATTAACTGCCCTAATTTCAATATATATGTGTCTCAGGGAATAGGGAGCCCTAGGGGGAGAGAGAGGAGGACAGGGAGAGAGGTGGGGAGTAGCCACTGAGTAGAATAGTTAGAACATGCAGAATAGCCAGTGAGTAGAACAATCAGAACACTCACAACATTTATCAATTAAGTTCACCATCTTATATGAGATTTGTGATGTCCCAAAACAATTATAATGACATCATGGATCACTGATCACAAACGAAAAATTTTGTAATATTGCAACAATTATCAAAATATGACAAAGACATAAAATGAACACATTATTTTATTTATTTGCTTTTTGGAGACAGAGTCTCAGTCTGTTGCCCAGGCTGGAGTGCAGTGGCAAGATCTCGGCTCACTGCAACCTCTGCCTCCCGGGCTCAAGCAATTCTCCTGCCTCAGCCTTTCGAGTAGCTGAGATTACAGGTGTATGCCACCACACTCAGCTAAATTTTGTATTTTAGTAGAGACAGTGTTTCATCATGTTGACCAATCTGGTCTTGAACTCCTGACCTCTGGTGATCTGCCCACCTTGGCCACCCAAAGTGCTGGGATTAAAGGTGTTAGCCACCATACCTGGCAAAATGAGCACATTCTATTGGAAAAATGGCACCATGGACTTGCTTGGCATAGGGTTACCACACACCTTCAATTTGTAAAAAACACAATAAAGAAAAGCTTAGTAAAACAAAATATGCCTGTGTTAGTTATTAAACCTACCATGAGATCCTGATATTTAATTATTTCATCAAGAGGCCCATATATCGGATGCTCCAACTTTTAAACATGTTTGAGAACTTATTTTAATAGAATTGCAGTCCTGCATCTTTTACGGATTTAAAAACATTATCCTACGAAGGTGATCCATGGGCTTTTTCAGACTGCCAAAGATATCTTCGGCACAAAAATGGTTAAGAATCCTTTTTCTTTTTTAAGTGTTGTAACTGGGTGAGTTACTAAGAAAAATCGGTGTCAGCATCTCCTTCCTCTTCTATAATATTTTATCCAGGTCTTCTCTGTATTTCCAAATAAGTCACTCTGGAGGAGCTAGGGCCCAAAGGAAGGGCTCAGAGAGGTAGAAACAGAAGTAGCTCACTGGGAGAGGGAGCCCCAGTATTGGAAAAATATGGGGTTTGGGTGGTTGCTGGCAGTAAAAGATAGCTGCACTCCTTCTTTGCAGTCCCATAGGGAAATATTCATGGGTATACAGTAAGCCAATGGGCCTGCCCAGTGGCTGGCAGAGACAGGAAGGCTCTCAGCCTCAGCACTGACCCCCTCGCAAAGCACAGCACAGAGGAGTGAACTTTCTGAGTTAGGATAGCTCACACTGAGCAAGAACCTTGGTGTTCTAAAGACCAGAGACCCTGAACACTACCTAACCCTTGCTCATACATACACACAGAAACAAAACAATAGAAATATTTTTTTTTTGCCTCCTGGTGCACTGGGACTTAAAGTCCAAATTTCTAAAGTAAATAATGTGTCATTTCTTATCTCCAAGTATTTTAGCTGAATAAAATTCACATCTGCTTTACTAACAGCTGAAAGTTGAGTAAGAGTTAACTTAGGATTGTTGGTGGTGTCAGGTGTGTACTTGGCAGGAAGCAGAATATGCAAAGGCCCAGGGGTGAGAGACATGATGATACTGCTGAAAGAGAAGACCAGTGAGCCTCAGGGTTAAATGGGAGAGGGAGGTGGGAGCCTGCAACCTCAGAACCTTCCTCCAGATGGGTCATGTTCAGAAATGCGGCCTTCCTCATCCCAATACTGGGATGGCTTCAAGCGTGTGTTTAGTTTTAAAGATGTGGTTAGGGTAGAATGAGCAGAAAAGAAGGGTGTGAAATGATGAAATTTGCATTTTACATAAATCTCTGTGGCTGAAATGTAGAGAAAACACTGGAGAAGGCAATAAATACTTGAGCGGAGGTACTTTCAAAATCTACTGGAACTGTCCCATGAGAAGTGATGGTGGCTTGCACCAGTGAGGAGGCAGTGAAGGCAGAGAGGAGTGAGGGCATTCAAGAAGAGGAAACCCACCCAAGCAGGTGTGGGGATGGAGCAGGCCTCCAGGGTGAGAGATGCTAGGGTACCTGGCTCACATACATGGGGATATGGCGCTCCTTAAGGTAGTATCATTCCCTGGCATAGAGCTCCCTGGGGAAGCAACAAGGAAGAAGGGAGAATCAGGAATTTGCTTATGACAATAGCGCAAATAAGGTGCTGGTAAGATGTAAGTAGTTGGATGTGCGGATGTTTGAGAGTAGTATCCATTAACTGTACAGGTTCAAGCAGAGATCTTCACATCTTAAAATTTTATACTACTTTCCATGATCCTTGGCCTTTGCACATGGCGATGATAAAGATGACTACAGTGATGATGACGATGACGATGATGGTGATGATGATGAATAATATTGACACTTACCTTGTTCTAGGCACTTTGGTGCATTTTAAATTTAATTTTTATGAAAACACTGTATGTTTGATTACTATCCCATTTCATGCTTGAGAAACTGAGGCTTAAGATCACATAGCCAATCAGTAGCACGGGCATGATCTAGACCCAGACAATTTGTTCCGTAAAATAGAGACACCAATCATATTTACCTTATAAGACTGTTGTGAAGATTCAATTTCAAATGATAATAACTGACATTTATGAAGCACCAGTCTTTGAAGAGCTTTTAAATTTAATCAGTAAAACAACATTATGAAGTAAGCAGTACTTATTATTATTCCCATTTTAGAGATCAGAAAACACAAGCGTGGGGAGCTGAAATAACTTGCTTGTGGTTAGTAAGTCAAAGCCAAGATTGAGATCAAGTAATCTGGCTCCAGAGTCTACGGTCTTGACCACTACGTTATACCATTTCAGATTCATAAGGTGTTGAAGGCAGTTCCTGCTACAAGGTAAACATTCAATGGGACAGTCCAGGAAATGAAAACAAATTTGTCTCAGGACCTACAGAATGACCTTGATCCTTTGCAAAAGATAAGGATCTAAGCCTACATTTGCATTAAGGGTTAAGAGCTAAAATGTAAGAACACCTGTCAAAGGAACACCAAGTAGATGCTCAAGAAATATTTGTTAAATGATAAATAAATGGATAAGCCCTGGATGAGAATAATAAATGGATCAGAATATAGGACCTGCTCTGTCACTGTCTCTTGGCTATGTCTCTTGGAAATATCACTTCTCTTCTTAGGTCACTGTTCACTCCTTTGTAAACATGTTGGTGGAACCATCAGACAGAGTGAATGATATACATGCTACATGCTATAACTCCTTACTTCTGCCCCCTTTGACAGACATAACTAATCAATCACAGGGGTATTTCCTAGCAAGCCCAAGCCCACTTTCAACACTGTGCTCTCAGAAATCACAGGGATGCCACTGAAGATGTAATCTGCTACCTGACCCTGAACTCCATGGCCTCTGAAGTCACTTCCAGCCCTGACACCTCATCACTCCCTGAAATAGAGTCCTGCTTTCTTAAAATCTTCTTCTGCATGAATCTGCTACCTTTGTCTTTGCCCAGCCCCAAACCTAGATCCCTGGCTTGACTGCATTCTCTTCAGGCCATGGTGGGGAGAATATGAACCACGTGCTGAAAGAACTCCTGTTGTTCACACATCTGACTGGCAATGCTGAAACTGCCCTGGTGACTGGAGGCCACGTGCTGCTGTCAGCAGCATCCTTCACAAGAGGCCCTTGCCATGTTTCCTAGGAATTCCCAGAGTTCTCAGGAGTAATCGTCTCTATTTTTTTTGAAAGAATTCTGTTCTTCCTACATTTATTTCTTGTCTGCCTGTTCACAGCTGTAATCTACTAGGAACAAGCAAACTAAAATGGGGGGGACTATTGCTGACACCCTCGACCTCTCCCCTCATGCTCAGAAAAATGGGCCTCTGTGATGCTTCTAGGATTGTCTAACCTCCGCTTGCTTCCCTCTGTCTTCTCTCTGCAGCTGTGCACTGGGACTTTAGGAAGCACTTTGACCAGACACATATTTTAAACAGTTTTAGAGCTGTTTTTCACCATCTGCTTTTAAGTACTGAAACCAACAAAAAATGTCTTTAAGCATCATTCTGTATTTCCCCCAGCCCTCTCTCAACAGTGAATCAAGACCCATCACCAACTCTAATTTAAACTAGGGAATAACAATATTTATAGTATGATTCTATAAGTGCAAACACTGAACACAGCAAATGAGCATAGCTGGATGGCCGCCAGCCACCAGTCCCCACCATACTGTGTGGGTTGGCCATGGGTGGAGCCTTGGCAGGATGAGGCTGGACTGGACGTCTGAGTTTCTACTTGGCTGCCTACTCTCCATGTATAACCACAGGCAAGTAAGTTTGCTACTCAGAGCCTCAGTTTCTTTCTCTGTAAAATGAGGCCATGGAGCCACTTCCTCCACAGCTATGGGGGTGAGACCCACCTTGCTCTGGAGATCCGGACTGACTGTCAAAGAAAAAGAGGAAGAGAACAGAGTTCCTGGGGCCTCCATCTCAGATGTAGATGAGAAAAGAAGACTAGAGAAAGGAAGGCAGCAAGACACCAAGTATTCAAAGTTTGACTTTTTCCTGTAGCTATGTTGGGTAGTGAGTGGGGATATGGTGTTTCCTGTACCTGAGCAGCAGACAAATGCTGAGAATAGGTCCTTCCAAATGGGCCCAGAAAGACGATTTGCAAACATGGAATGATGCAGTGGGCCACCGCAGTTCCCTGCCAGATGCCCTCCCACAAGCCCTCTGACAATATGGCACTTTGCTTCTCCAGAGCCAGCAGGAGAATCCCTTGCTGCAGTCTTGTGTGATACAATGCACAAGAGTGAAATCTTATCAGCTTTGCCATTGGCTAGAAGCAAGCCACAGATTTCACTCCTACTCAAGGAGAGAGAATTATATAAGGGGGTGACTCATTGGGTGTCAGCTTAGAATCCTGCCTACCATAAGCACCCCATGCTGTCTTCTGCACACAAATACCTTGACTCCTCAGCAGCCAGCATCAACCCCAGTTCAGGGAGTCTAACAGGTCTGCCTTACCTCAGTAGTCCTGATCTAACCCTGCCTTCACATAGCACATTTGCCAATAAAGACTATCTCAATCAATAAATCTGCAAATATTTATTGCCAATATATTATATACAGAGGGCATGAGAAGTTTTTTTTATTATAATGATTATAATACAAACATTTATGATGAGTTTTGCAATTTTTAAAGGACTTTGACCTGCCCTCTTAATTGATCCTTACAGCAACAGACAGGAGAAATATCCTTATTCTTTTAAGGAAGCTGGACCTCAGGAAGGTTAGATGGTATAGTCAAAATTACACAGCTAGTGAGTACAGGATCAAGATGAGAACCAAACATCCCAGGTTCTTGTCTCCAGGGATACATATCCAGTTGTGTAAGTAAAATAAATGCACACTTTTATGAAAAGATCAGCAACAGTAAGTGAGGTATCACTTAGAGCCATATGAGCAATATGTGTATTAAAAGACTTTTTTAAAAAGACTGGTCTGGCCGGGGGGAACTTTATAGAAAATGTAAGACATGAATTGAATCTTGAAAAACAAGATTCATCTACCTGGTAAGGAGGATGAAAAGATGGGCATTCAAGTGGGAGGAACAGGATGAATAAAATCAGGGAGTAGAAAAATATGAGAGTTTCCAGGCGGGGCAAAGGAAGACTACTCAGCTAGAGAAAGGCTTCTATGAGAGACAAGTGGAAAAGACTGGAAAGCCATCTGGAACCCCGGGAGTCTCTTTGGGGACCTAAAAACTGTGGTGCCAATGGGCTCTAAGCCCCACCAGCTTTCCTTGAATCTCATGCATAAGCAGCAGTCTGCAGACCTGAGCAGGCCAGGCAACCACAGGCAGGAAGCTAGGGCAATACGGATGCCAGTGCCTCCTCTGCCGCTGAAAGTTAGACACTTGGCTCACCTGGAGAACCAGCAGTGTGAAAACAGCTGAACAGATCTAGTTCACTTTCCACTTTCCATGTAGGTAGCTTTCATCTCTCTGGGCCTCAGTTTCTACCTCTACAAAACTGAGATTAAAAATAGCTACCTTGCAGATTTTTTGAGTAGGAAAAATATAAGATCATACTTGCAAAGTGCCTAGCTCAGCAGATTCAATAAAGAAGAGCTATTGTAATGAAGTTAATGAATCAATCTGTTGGTATGCTATGAATTGGTCTCCCAGGCTGGCACCCATGAGAATGCTCAGGCATATATTCCCCATACTCTACATACCTCTATTCATCATAAACCCCAAGAATCTTCTCCTTGTTCATCTTCAGTTAAAAGATAATTGGTATTTGAAAAAGTTTCTTCTTTTACAATTGTGTGATTGGTGATAAAAGTGAAAATGCATTCACAAGTAGCTTAGCAAAGAAGTTCCTTTAGACTAGAGCAGTGGTTCCTAACTGGGAGACCAGCATTTGGTGATGCTTGGAGATACTTTTGGTCGCCACAACTGGAGAGAGCTACCGGCATCTAGTGAGTCGAGGCCAAGGCTACTGCCAGACATGCTACAATGCACTAGGTACCTCCTCTATCCTCTGCAGAAAAGATTTATCCAACCCCAAATGTCAGTAGAGCCCCGGTCAGGAAACCCTAGACTAGAGACAGGAAGAACTGCGTTCTGGTCTTAGCTCTCCCCTGGAATAAGCTCTGTGACAGTTACTTACTTTATCCAGGCTTCAGTTTCCTTATGTGTAAGATGAAGACTTCAGCTTAGATCTGCTGGCATTGAATGAAAAAAAAAAGCAAGTTGTAGCAAACTTTGCATAAAGCAAAATGTATTCACTGTAAAATGCTCTCCTTCATACCGACAGTATAGTCTGCTTTGTTGAAGCAGGATGTTAAATGCCTTTTTTTAAAAAAAATGATTGTGATAGTTTACTTGAAAAACATGTAAAAGTATTCTTAGCAAAATAATCATTGTGAATGCCAAGTCAGTTACACACAATTTTAAAAATTACATTTGTCAATGAAATCCAAATTTTGAGGAACTATCAGCCTACATGGTCTTAAAGATCTCCAGCTTCAGCACACTGTGATTCTGTAAGAAATAACAGAGGGAAATTGCTGGCGAGTTGCTGCTCCATGAAGTATTACGCTCTTCTGAAAAACATCCTGCATTAACCAGGGTTCCTTCAGTAAACTAGAAGCCGATCTATGTGTTCCAATATTGGAATTAGAGGGCTGTATAGCTGAGGGAAGAGCTGGGAAGTAGAGGTCAGAGAAGTCACTGCCAAAGTCCTCAGCCTGAAGCACTGAAGCAGGTGGTTCTCAGGCAAGCTGTCAGTGAAGTTCACCTCTGTGCACATACCTACTACAACTGTCTCCAGAGAATCACAGCTTTTTCTGCTCTTCCACTTTCCAAATCTCATGCAAGTATGTCTCCCAAGCAGGCAAATTTGGGGAAGGAGATTTGAGGATATGTAGTCCCCACTTCTCCTTTGTAATATGGTAAAGACCTTAGAAGGGAAAGGGTGGAGGGGGCAAACAGGCTGCCAGGTTGGCTAAAATCCAACCCAATTAGTAAACAGGGTCAACATGTCATCCCATGCCTCCCTCCATACCCTTCTGCCCCATCACTACACAGATGCCTGGAGTAAGCCCAGCCAAGACACAGACAGCTTACCCTTGAATGTATGTTGCTCTGTTGCAGAGGACAGGAATCTGAAGAAATGGACTACAATCAGTTAAATAAATCAACATTGCTTACAAAAATGTCTGATTGTTGAATTAATTCCTGCACTGATTTGTAAAGATGGTTGGGATGCTTTTTGGAGTTTTCAATTCCCCACTGACATTTTGTAAGCCAACAAGTCTCTGAGATTCAGATCCTGTGACCATCACATTAAGCTATAAAACATTGTTCTGCTGATGTAGTAATTGCCTGACATGGCTACCTGGTTCGAACTCGTGCTTAGTATGCAAATCTCCTCCAAGAATGCATTTGACAATCACTTTTCTGTCCACAGAAACTGCCCCTTCACAGAAAATGTATTCCAAAAACGACTTTCTATTTTTTGCCTTTAAAACGAAAGCTTGCAAGTCCAGTGGTGGCTGAGAGCAACAACATATGCTTATAATTAGGATTACCATCAGGGAATTCAATCTGACTGAGGGAAGGGGAAGAGGCCCGCCAAGGGGGAGCACAAAAGTTCTCTGAAAAATAGCAGATGAAACAAGCCCAGTCAGTTTGGCTATTCCTGGGTAATGGGAGAACTTGATTGTGAAAAACAGTGCTGGTTTTACTCCAGATTCTAAAGAAATGGTGCATGGGCAGACCAAGAAATGCTGACAAACAAAATCAAGCTTTGGGGAATCTGCCTTCCAGGGCAGCCTGAAGGAGCCTCGCTAAGGGCAGGCAGCCCTATCCCAGCAGCCACCCCAGGGTTGGGCCTGGAAACCAGGCAGGCTACTTGCTTCAGCATCATGTGACCGATGCACTGCTCCACTCCCCGGGAGGGGAGGGTGTGGGGCCTTTCACGTTTCTCCTGTTCTGATTCCCTATTGGATTTCTGGATTCCAAGCATGAGTTTGCAATCAAAGAAGAAGTCTTTGTATCTCAGCCTCTGATAGTGCATGGGTTGGACAGTTGATATGACATCTCTGACCTTCAGCCTTTCAAATGGGAAGGAGAGTGCCTACCTTGCAGAAATCATTAGGGATTTAAATAACATGATGGAAAGGAATGCCTGGTGCCCACTGGCCACTCAGTAAACAGGTACTGCTGTTATTGTTCCTTTGTTTGGTTGGCTCCTAAGCTTCTTGGGATTGGTTACTGTTTGTGGCTCCATGGCTCTTTATTAATTAATTTATTCCACAATTAACTGTTCCATGCCTACTATGTACCAGGCATGCTGGAGCAGTAGTGGCGTACAGCACAAAAGGGGTCTTTGTTGGCTGCCTGGTAAAGGAAACAGAAACTAATAGGGTATTACAATAAATGAGATGGGGGAGACGCAGGATGCTAGAGAAGCATCTCAGAGGGAAATTTCACTCAGATTTGGGGACCAGGGGACTGGAGGAGGCAGCTTCTGAGTTACACCTGAATTATGAGTCTGATAAAGCCAGATACAGGGTGGTGAGAAGGAGTAGAGAGAGGAAAGGAGACCTGTAGCTTCAGACCAGTGAGTGCCAAGGCACATAGTGAGTGACTCCATTTTGTGCCAGTTACTAGAACAAGTTCTATATGGGTGAAAGGGGCAACAGGGGCCTAAAGAAGGACAGAGAGCAGCCTACGAGTCACACAGCCAGCTAATGGGCAACCAGGCTTAGATGTCCCTATTTTCTCCCAAGTCCGTGTGCCTGTTAAGCCTGTTACTCTTCTGGGAACCTCCTTCTACCTTCCCCTTCATTTCCTGGTATTCTTGCCATGAATCTGGCAGAATCTCACTGTGTGGCTTTGGGCAAGTTGTTTCATTTTCTGAGCCTACATTTCTTTGTCAATCAACTATCAATCTTATATTTCTCTGTTTTCACTTTGCTATAAAGAACTCTCAAAGACTGGGTAATTTAAAAAGAAAACAGGTTTGATTGACTCACAGTTCCACATGGCTAGGGATGCCTCAGGAAGCTTACAGTCATGCGGAAGGTAAAGGGGAAGCAAAGTCCTTCTTCACATGGTGGCAGGAAAGAGAGAACTAGCAAGAGAAGGGAAAACTGCCTTATAAAACCATCAGATCTGGTGAGAACTCATTCACAATCACAAGACTAGCATGGGGGAGATCGCCCCCCTGATCCAATCACCTCCCACTGGGTCCCTCCCTCGATGTGTGGGGATTATAGGGGTTACAATTCAAGATGAGATTGGGGGTGACATGGCCAAACCACATCAACCCTATTTGTGAAATTATCCTGAAAATGTTAAACAAAGTAACTGCATGACAAGTGGGCCCAGGGTCAGTAATGTATGGAAAGAGACAGAGAAGGGTGAAAGCAAAATGTCCTGGCAGTGACAGATGGACCAGGGAATCTGCTACACTATATGTGTCCCAAGTTCCAAAAGGATATTTCAAACATTGCCACAAAAAATATTTCAACCAAAGCCTGTCAGTGTCCAGAGTCACTCAATTCCCATAGGCAATAAGAAGCATTAGGGTCTACTGTCTTTGCAGTGATACCAACTGGAATTGAAACTCCTTCCATGGAGAGCCAATGTCAAAGTTGTTCAATCTCTATGAAGCTTTTTCATATGAACGAGACAATCAATGTACCTCATAATCTTTTTAAGAAGACTAAATTAAATGCAATAAACTATGTGAAGTGTCCAACACATAGTAGGCACTAAATAAATTCTTATACCCTTGTTCTTCTTGTTGATGCAGAAAAACTCACTTACCCTTATGTGATTATTACATACTGTATGTCTGTATCAAAAAAATCTCACATCTCCCATAAGTATATATACCCACTATGTCTTCCCAAAAACAAAAACCAAAGAAACTCACTCAAAGACACAATGCCATATGTGGTGTCAACTTTAAATTCACTTTCTTCATTATTTCCTCTAATTACTCTTTTCTCTCCTATCCCAAATCACCATAACTTCCAGTGTAGATATTCTACTTAGCCTTTTGTTTTAGAACAGTTAGTTCAGTTAACCTGAGAAATGAAAGGCTTATGAAAGAGAGCACAGGGAAATAAAAAAGCAGGAATCACAGCTGTTTAGCCCTGCACCACGGAAAGACAGTGAGCTTTGTGGACACAGGAACAAACAGGCCTTTCAGAATCCAAAGATGTTTTGGCTCCACCATGTCTTACCATCAGAGGAGTTCATGGATCACCCCCTGGATCTCATCCACTATTGTGACTTGGTTTACCTCTTGGTGTCTTCTCTCTGCGTGTCTTCTGTCGTCTTTCATCTTGACACCAGTTGGCCAACTTCTCCAAATTAAGTTCTAATTCCTTGAGAGAGAAGATGTAATTGGCCTCATTAGCCACGGTTTTTCCTGTCAGATGCAGTTTTCATGCCAAACCATCTTAAAGGCAACTCTCAGCCCAGAAATTGGCTACCCTTAGGACCATTGCCTACACTAAAGTACTGGGGTCAGAGGGTGGGGGACCCATGGTCCTAGGTTAACCAACTCATCCTGGTTTGCCTGGAACTTTCCCAGTTTTAGCATGGAAAGCCCTGCATCCCTGAAAAGCCTTAAGTAACAGTTTTAAAACTAAAAGTCTCTCACCCTATACAAAAATCAACACAAGATGGATCAAAGACTTAAATCCAAGACCTGAAACCATAAAGATTCTAGAAGACAACATCAGAAAAAACCTTGTATACATTGGCCTAAGCAAAAACTTCATGGCCAAAAACCCAAAGGCAAATGCAACAAAAACAAAGATAAATAGATGGGACTTAAATTAAACAAAAAAGCTTCTGCACAGCAAAAGAAATAAGCAGCAGAGTTAACAGACAATCCACAGAGTGAGAAAAATCTTCATAATCTATACATCAAACAAAGGACTAATATCCAGAATCTACAAAGAACTCAAACAAATCAGCAAGAAGAAGTTAAACAATCCCATCAAAAAGTGAACAAAGGACATGAGTGGACAATTCTCGGGAGAAGATATACAAAAGTCCAACAGGCATATGGAAAAATGCTCGATATCACTAAGTATCAGGGAAATGCAAAATCAAAACCACAATGTGATACCATCTCACTCCTGCAAGAATGGCCATAATAAAAAAATAAAAAATAATAGATGTTGGTGTGGATGCGGTGAAAAGGGAACATTACTCTGTTGGTGAAAATGTAAAATAGTACAACCACTATAGAACACAGTGTGGAGATTCCTTAAAGAACTAAAAGTAGAACTACCATTTTATATATATATAAAACATGGAACACTATTCAGCCATAAAAAGGAATGAAATATATATATATAATATATATATATATATAATATATATATTTATATATATATATAAAACATGGAACACTATTCAGCCATAAAAAGGAATGAAATAATGGCATTCACAGCAACCTGGATAGACTTAGAGACTATTATTCAAAGTGAAGTAATTCAGAAATGGAAAATCAAATGTCCTGTGTTCTCACTCATATGTGGGAGCTAAACTATGAGGACGCAAAGGCATAAGAATGATACATTGGACTTTGGCAATTTGTGGGAAAGGATAGGGACTGGGGAGGGATAAAAGGCTGCACATTTGGGAAAAGTGTACATTGCTTGGGTGATGGGTGCCCCAAAATCTCAGACATCATGACTAAAGAACTAATTCATGTAACCAAACACCACCTGTTTTCCAAAAACAGATCAAAATAAAAAAAATTTTTTTAAAGAAAAAAAAAAGATAAAACTGAAAGTCCCACATCCTGGAAACTTCTTCAGAATAAGAAGTTCTGCAGTGGAGGTGTGACTGAGGCATGGCCTCTCACACAGTAAGAATTAAGAACGCCATAGCCTGCCAAAATCCTTCTGACATGGTGGAGTCAATCTGTCTCAGAGGACCATCTTGTTGGTATGTGGGATTGAACTGATTTCTATTAAAACAATGTTTAAAATAAACATTCTGGAATTAAAAAAAAATCTCTCTTAACTTGCAATTTGGAAGTTTTAACCTTTTTAAATTTTTACTGCATTTCAGCTTTCTAAGCTTGTAACCAAAACAGTGCCACTTGGACCCAAATCAAATATGATAGTCTGGAGCAAAAGGAAACATTGATAAAGTTAGTAAAACTCGAAAGCAGATTTATGGTATAGGGGGACCCACAGACACAACCAAGGATCCCCAGACTATGAAAGTGATACGTGTGCTGACTGCCCACTATCATTCTTTTATTCACTTCTTAAATCAATATTCAGTAGGAAAATTTATTGGGCGATTACCACACACCAAGCTACCCAGAGTTAGCCAATGTATAAGATTTGTGGACATAGTCCTCAGACTATCAAGTCTGCTCAAGGCGTCTAACACCAACTGCAAGTTTGGGGATATCCCCCAAGTTACCCACAGGTTGGAGAGTTTTCTGGAAGGACTTTCTGAATCCCCTGAAAGCTATTGTGCCCTGTTATAGTTTATTACAAGGAAAAGATACATTAAAATCAGACAATGGAAGAGACGCATGGAACAGAACTGGGATCGTTCTGAATGCGAAGCTCCTCTTGTGCTCAGGACGCATTATCCTCCCAGCATTGATGTGTGACAATACACACATCTTACTGTAACCTGGAAAGCTCACCTGAGCCATAGGGTCTAGAGCTTTTACTGGCACTGTACTACTTGGACATGATTAGTTGATTACCCATTTGGTTGAACTCAGGCTCCAGCCTCCCTCGCCATGGAGGTCAGGCTGATATTCTGTTGCTTGAGAGGCCTACCATGAGTCACTTTCTAGCATAACGAATTATCAAGTGTGATCCAAGGGCAACCTATGAATTTCAAAGACATTCATATCACACCAGAAATTTTAAGAGTTTAGAGGTTACCTCACAGGAGCTGTAGAGAAGGTCCAGAGCTCTTTTGGGCAAGGTCAAATTCTTTACTACATCCAGTCCAGTGATAAACAATCTGTCTTCATCCTCCCACTTAACCTTTAGAAATCTGTGAATAAATCTTATTATTATGATTTCCATTGTATCTTGAGGAAACAGAGACTTAGAGTAACTGACCCATGATTGCATAATAATTGGAGCTGGGATTAGAACCAATTTTGTCTGACTCCAAAGCCTGAGCTCTTAACCACTGGGCACTGCAGTTTTCAGGTGTTCCAGGTTTGTGATAGCACTCAAGATATACCAAGATAAAAATGTCATGGTCCTTGTATCTATCAGGGGCCTGGCAGGAAACAGATGGCCTGTATATTCTTCCTAATTCAAAAGACTTTGATGAAATGACCATTTCCAAAAGTGTAAGCAATAGCACAGGATGGTACTCTATCCCTGGTGCCAGCAATAATGGGGAGCTGTTAGCAACCCTAGCTCTGAACATGAGTGGAGTCAATGACTTCTGGATCTCAGCGACAGCAGGCCCAGCTACTGGGTAGAAACTGTGGCTTCTGGTAGGGGTACACAAATACAGCCAATGCACAAACCAGTTGGGAGTTGGGGGGTGGAGAGCTCTGGTAAAAACACTCCAGTCTAAACATATTTCCTCCTTCCGATTTCCCCATCATGTCTCCCATCAGCTGGAATCTCCAGGAAGCCTGGAGCAAGAGAGCTTATGGATATAGTCTATACATAGTAGTGGACCCAGATCACGGTTGAAAAGTGTGGAGAGTTGATCTGGAGTGAGTAAATAAGAAAATATTCTGCACCCTTCCGCTCACCATGAACTCAAGTATAATAAAGAAATAAATACATACATAATTGCAACTCAGGGAATAAATATCGTCTTTACCATAGATAGTGAGAATGGGATTAGGTGCAGTCGAAGGACTGAGAACAATCATCAACCAGCAGAAACGCTTGCATCTTTTCCTGAAGGATGAGTAGATTACTATTTGGGCAGGAGAAGGATGGACATACTCAAAAGATTTTTTTTAAATAGGAAAGACCAGGAATCTTCAAACAGTGAAAAGAACTGTATAATGTTCATCAGGCTTGGTGTGGACTGTCGGAGAAGCAGCTAGTGATGAGGTTGTGAAGTTAGACAGGGCCAGACAGGGAGGGACTTCAAGTACCTTATTAAGTAAAGAGTGTCTTGATCCCTCTAAGGCAATGAGAAACATTTCATAATTTTATGATAATATTTTAGCTCAGGAAACTCCTCCTGGCAGTTTGGAAGATAAATTAGAGATACATGATTTGGTGGCAAAAGATCTGTTAGGAGACTATTGCAATAGTTTGTGTAAGAACCACAGAAGACGTAGTATGGGGAAAGGGAAAGACAGCATAGGGCACATGCAAATCACTACATGAAGTGGAACCAGGATCCCTTAGGAGGCGATGACACAAGAGGGAAGGTCATTGCTAACAGCATGTGACAACAGTACTCAGATATTCAGGTATTAAGCATTTGAAAAGATGAGTATTTGTTCAGCAACATCATATCGTAAGCTACCCTTTATTTATCTCCAGAGAAAGAAGTCTTAAAAAGAGAGTCTTATTAGATGATGTTGGATATGGGCATCTGACGTCTAAATGGTCACAGATTTATAAAATGGTAAGATCAATAGAAAAAGAAAAAGTGATTAGTTGATGGACCAATAAATGATGAAAAAAAATTAACAGCAGTGGAAGAACTTTTCAGGTGTGTAGAAAACCTTTGTACTCTAAAGAGTGAACTCTCAGTAGTCATGAACATAAAAATGGAAAAATATTTTTAGTGGTTCTATAAGCACTATCCAGAATAAAGCTGCAAAACTGACCCAGTTTGGGATTTATTTATTTAAAAAACTTTGATCCAGCACTTGTTATGTACCAGGCATTATTATACTATATTTTAGCTTACATCAGATTAGATTTTCTCTTTGATCCTCATAAAGACTTAAACTTTACTATCATTATTGTATTATTAACTTATAATATTAAAGGATTCTGATTCCACTCCCTATTCCTATCCAGGCAGAATCACCACGTACAGTGATGCAATTTATTCACTGCCAAAATATGCCTGTCTTAGGGAGTGCCTAGGGCCAAAATTCCCCACTGCATGTGAGACATGACTCAGGCTGACTTTTACCTAGAGGAGCGGAAGGGCCACATTTTACTATTATTTATCCAGAAAAGTCTCTTTTTCTAATTTACACAAAGGCTGCTACCTGGCCCAAATTTAAGGTCCCACTGAGAACAGAGAGTGGGCCAAGATTCCCTCCAGTATATTGTGCTCCCCACAGCCTGTCTCACTCTTTCTTGCCAACCAGGATCCTCTTCCCCAAAGTTCCAAAGGTGGAGCTCTAGTTCCTTGACTTCTAGTTGCTCTTCTGCTCTGAATAGACTGATTATATCAAACCTATCCAGGTACATGTGGTCTCTACTACACTCTCAGAGCATTTACACCACCATAAGCAGTTCCAACGTGCCTTTGACATAGGATTTGCTAAGTCATGAACAGCATATATTTGAAGTAGTCCCTGGCTCAGAGCACCTAGATATGGGTAAAAGAATGGAAATTTCTATCAGGTGTTGACAACCTGAGATGATCTGGGGGCAAGGGATGGATGGGGGAACTGATTGCTACAGGTATGAAATGGCCAACTGTGGTCTTACCTTGTCTATCACTTTGTGAGTTTGGAAACTGAAAGCATGGCCTGTTAGAACCTCTGTCCCCTGGAAGCTAAGAGCCGGATCATAATTCTTCTTAGAAGGCTGATAAGGCTTCCCAGTACCCTCTTTATTAAGCTCCCCTTCCTCCCTTTAGTCCCAATCTCAAACCATATTTCCACAGCCCAACTCAGACAAAATGAACCCATTCTGGCTAATTCCAAAGTTGCCAGGAAATGTGTTCCTGATAAAGAGTCTCACTCTCTGATGTTGGTTCTAGGTGTCTTTTCTCAACTAAATAGGCAAGATCATGACATGCATCTTATCCACATAAGAGATTAGTGGAAAATGAATAAAATCAAAACAACATGGGCTTCAGAGTCAAATAATGCTAGAATAGCTACTTACTAGCTGTGTGTCCTTGAGCAAGTTATTTCACATCTCTGAGTCTCAATTTCAGAATACGTGATATTGAGGGTACCAATAATTATCTCCAGTGTTGTTGTGAAGATGAAAGTAGGATCCCCTACAAAAAATACCTTGTGTAGCTGCTGGCAAATAAGTACTGGATGTGGCACTTGAAGGAATTGGAAAGACTACCTCTGCCTGGCTTGTTTCCTTATCCAAAAGGAGCTCACAGAGCAGCTGACCCCAGAGAGAATTCACTGGTGAATTTGTACCCTGACCTCTCCCATCTAGTACTATGCAATAAAGGAATAATACTTATGTAGGTATGTGCTTGAAGTACCATTTGCCATCAACATGAACATAAAGGACCTATTAGATTCTATATATCTCATGTAAACTAAATTACTCATCCTCATAGTGTGGCAAAGACTTGCCTTGGAATTAGACACTCAACTTCTAAGTCTGGCTCTGCCTCTGATCAATCATGTGTCCTTGGATCAGTCACACCCTTGCAAAATTACAACTTTGCAAACAAATGTTTGCAAGAAACAGATGCAATCATTGATGTAAGATACAACATAGAGAAGAGGCTCAATATATTAGAATTCTCTACAGTTGGGGGTAGGATCCAACATGGTGGATTAGACACAACTCCAGCGCACATCACCCAGCAAAAGAGATGCAGAAACCCAGAGATCTCCCGGTTCCAACCAAGGTACCAGGTGCATTTCAACGGGTCTGGTCCGAGGGTGAGCAAAGCCCACTCAGGGCAGACGGAGGTGGGAGGGGTGCTGCTTCACCCAGAAAGTGCATCTGACTGGTGAGTGGGAGGCTCCACCTTTGGTGCTCCGGTCCAGATACAGCGCTTTCCCCCAAAACCTCAGCAATACACAGAACAGGGGATGTTTGCCAGTCAAGTGCCGGGAATTACAAGTGCAGAGTTACATAAGAGTCTGCAGACTAGGAGAGAGAGGGGAGCTGTAAGCAGGAGCAGCTGGGCGGCCCCTACCCCACGACCGGAGAGAGAGAAAGCTGAAAGGGGGAGACTGCCGGTGCGGCTGGGCAGGTCCCTAACCTCCCCGACAAACCCCAGAGGGCTGAAGCTCTGACTCTAGTGGGTTGCATAGTCAGTGCCACAGTCTGAGAGGAACCCTGAATGATCCAGCCCAGTGGAGGAAGGGCACAACCCACCACTAGAGGGGTGGGACTGGGCTACATGTTTTAACAAAAAACACAGGAAGCCTACGTAGCAACCAGATGGCATTCTTGACAACCCAGCAGTGCCTACAGGTCAGCGGAAGAGGCGGGCCTAATCTCCCAGCATAAATAAAAAAAGACACAGGAAGCTTCCCTAGTAACCTGAAGGAGTCTCTAGAAACCCAGTAGTGCCCCCACAGGCAGACAAGCAACCTCATCAAGCAGTTCTCTGACACCACAGTCAGGTAAATCCACAAAGATGGGAAAAAACCAGCACAAAAATGGTGAAACCACCAAGACCAGAACACCTCTTCTCCTTCAAGGGGTCACAACTCCTCAACAACACAGGATCACAACTTGACTGAGAAGGAGTGCAAAGAATTGATGGGAACAGGATTCAGAAGGTGGATAATAACAAACTTCTCAGAGCTAAAGGAACACGTTCTAACTCAATGCAAAGAAACCAAAAATCTTGAAAAAGGTTAGACGAAATGCTAACTAGAATAACCAGCTTAGAGAAGAACATAAATGACTTGATGGAGTTGAAAAACATAGCACAAGAACTACGTGAAGCAAACACAAGTTTTAATAGCTGAATCGATCAAGCAGAAGAAAGGATATCAGAGACTGAAGATCAACTCAATGAAGTAAAAAGAGAAGGCAATACAAGAGAAAAAGAGTGAAAGAAATGAACAAAGCCTCCAAGAAATATGGGATTATGTGAAAAAACCTAATCTATGCTTGATTGGTGTACCTGATATGATGGGGGAGAATGAATCCAAGCTGGAAAACACACTCCAGGATATTATCCAGGAGAACTTCCCAAGCCTAGCAAGGCAGTCCAAATTTCAAATTCAAGAAATATACAGAGAACTCCACAAAGATATTCCTCAAGAAGAGCAACCCCAAGGCACATAATTGTCAGATTCACCAGGGTCAAAATGAAGGAAAAATGCTAAGGGCAGCCAGAGAGAAAGGTCAGGTCACCCACAGAGGGAAGCCAATCAGACTCACAGCAGATCTCTTGGCAGAAACTCTACAAGTCAGAAGAGTGTGGGGGCCAATATTCAACATCCTTAAATAAAAGAACTTTCAACCCAGAATCTCATATCCAGTCAAACTAAGCTTCATAAGTGAAGGAGAAATAAAATCCTTTATGGACAAGCAATTATTGAGAGATTTTTGTCACCACCGGACCTGCCCTACAAGAGCTCCTGAAAGAAACACTAAGCATGGAAAGGAAGAAGTACCAGTCACTGCAAAAGCAAACCAGTCAGCAGAGACCAAAAATGCAATGAAGAAAATGAGTCAACTAATGAGAAAGAAAACCAGTCACTAACAAAATGGCAGGATCAAATTCACACATAACAACATTAACATTGAATGTAAATGGCCTAAACGCCCCAATCAAAAGACACAGACTGGCAAAAAAATTTTTGCAATCTACCCATCTCACAAAGGGCTAATATCCAGAATCTACAAAGAACTAAAACAGATATACAAGAAAAAACAAACAACCCCATTCAAAAGTGGGCAAAGGATATGAACAGACACTTTTCAAAAGAGGACATATATGAGGCCAACAAACATGAAAAAATGCTCATCATCACTGGTCATTAGAGAAATGCAAATCAAAACCACACTGAGATATCATCTCACATCAGTTAGAATGGTGATCATTAAAAAATCGGGAGACAACAGATGTTGGAGAGGATGTGGAGAAATAGGAACACTCTTACACAGTTGGTGGGAGTGTAAATTAGTTCAACCATTGTGGAAGACAGTGTGGCGATTTCTCAAGGATCTAGAAATAGAAATTCCATTTGACCCAGCAATCCCACTATTGGGTATATACCCAAAGAACTATAAATCGTTCTACTATAAAGACACATGCACATGTATGTTCATTGCAGCCCTGTGTACAATAGCAAAGACTTGGAACCAACCCAAATGCCCATCAATGATAGACTGGACAATGAAAATGTGGTACATATACACCATGGAATACTACGCAGCCATAAAAAAACGATGAGTTCGTGTCCTTTGTAGGGACTTGGATGAATCTGGAAACCATCATTCTCAGCAAACTGATCCAAGAACAGAAAGCCAAGCACTGTATATTTTCACTCATAGGTGGGTGTTGAACAACGAGAACACGTGGACTCAGGGAGAGGAGCATCACACACAGGGGACAGTTGGAGGGCGTAGGGGAGAGACAATGGGGGTGGGGGAGGGGAGGGGAGGGTGGGGGAGGGATAACATAGGGAGAAATGCCAGATATAGTATGCACCTAAAGTAAAATAAATAAATTATTTTTTTTAAAAAAAGAATTTTCTAAAGTTTTTTTGTAGATCAATACTGCCAAACATCCAAACTGTGAGATGACACCAACTGTACCCTGAACTATTATTTTGAATCCTTTATTCTTCAGTATGTTTTGGGAAAAGGACATGTTGATATTTGGACAAGTTATCAACATGGTTTTGTTTCATGAGCTGCCAGTACTAAATGCTGTCTCTATACACTTTCATCTTGTTTTTATTTGAGCTCTTGCATAAACTTCTCTTCTGTGTTGATTTGACCTTTTCAAATCCCCATTCTCCAAGTGTTTGAGACAAGATGAGGATACGTAGAGTGAGGAAGCCAAACTCACACCTTTTAGACTGAGAGGAGAGTGAGCGCAGGCAACTGGGTCCCATGCCAGGAAAGCCTATTAAAATATCAAATGAGGAGTTCATGACAGGTTTAACTAGGCTCTTGTGGCATACCTCCAAATCTTAACTTAGTAAGGTTGGATTTTGGCTGTAACAAACCAGCTGTCACAAGCTGTGTGAGACCATTAATTATGTACGTGAGCATTGATAAATTAACACCGGATGGCTAAAAAAAATTAGGGGTTCTTGTTTTGTTTAATGCACCCTCTTCCCACCTTTAAAGGAGTTCCATGAGAAAATTACATTGTACGACAAGTTTACGGAGGTACAATGACTACAATGAACAGTAACAAATGCATGGCATAGATCTAACTGCTAAAGAGTGAAAGTTGGACTCATGTTCTTAATAGATGCTCTTACAGTGAAGCATCTATTCTGGCATTTTAGAATATTGTCCCAGGAGATTGTTCTTAATGGGTCAGGTGGGCTTATAATGAGGCCATTTTTTAAATTTTACTAACCAAGAAACTTTGAATCTATTCCAGAATACAACACCTTATTCTGAATATCTGAACTATAATGATAATAGCCTCCATTTATTGAGCAGTTATGAAGTACCAGGCAATTGCAAAGCCTGGAGATTATCTTAGTAATTAAAATATGATATTGATAACATATAAGGAATGAGAGAGTACACAGAAGCAGGACATCCTATGACCTAGAAGGAAAGAACATGAGAGGAGAGGAGAGGGAGAGGAGAGGAGAGGACTTTGGTGTATTTCAGTCTTATACCCAATGTTGCAGGGGTCAGCTGAGTTTGGGCCAACTCTAGCTGGTACAGTACCCCTTGAAATGTCAGAGTTCTCAAGTCAAGATAAAGAAAAATCATTCCTGATATTTCATTTCTGACATATTGCTAGGGATGAGAGTCAGCTGATGTGAGTAGACAGTGAGATATGGTTACTAGAATTTGATGTCATGTTAATAATTTAGAGTCCAAGGTAAACTGATTGTAGTAATGGCTCCTTTTCTCATCCCTCAAGGTAAATCATTTCCTTTGCCACATAACTTTGCAGTCCTTCTCATTAAAGAGAGATAAAGTCTATTTTCCCCAAAACTGAATATGGTTGGTGTTGTGACTTGCTAAGGCCAATAGAAAGCAGTAGAAGTGACCATGCCCTGGCTTTGAGCTTAAGCGTTAGGAAATCTTGTCTTTTCTGCCTGCTCTTGAACTTATGCAACAGTCATAAGAACAGGCTTGGGCTAGCTCACTAGAGGAGGAGACACATGGAGCAGAACTGAGTTGCCTCACTTACCTCAGCTGGGGCCAACCAAGATCAACCAACAGCCATCCAACTCAGGAACTCAGAGTGCACCCAGCCAAGATCAGCAGAGGCACCTAGCTGACCTGTAACTATCTGTAGACATGTGAGCACACCCAGCCAAAATCAGCTAAGTCCAGTTCAGATCAGCTGAACTCTGAGGAGTCAAAAACCAGAAATTTGTTTACCATTATTTGCCACAGAGAATTTCTGGTTGTCATGCAGCATTATTGTGGCCATTGATAAACTATATAGAGTCTTAGAGAATCTACTGTTTGATTCTAGATTTCTAAGATCAAATTCATTAATGAGAGCACCATTTGTAATTTACATCACAGGGTTTGTGTTACTGAGTCAACAGAAGGAATCTTAAAGCTTATCTTGCCTATCTGTCCAATCTTAAATAGAAGTTCTACCAGATTCAGTTCTACTCAAAACACATATATGGAACTTGCAAAGCACAGTTTTGTCACTGGGAAGGATGATTCTCAATGGAAGTATACACTGAAGAGACAAAGCAGAACTGTGCTGTGTAAATCCCTTTTTCCCTCTATACTGAGATTCAGTGGCTGATATTTCCTTCATCACCTCTGTAAAGAGCCTCTGTTGTTAATGGGAGAAAGTTATATCCTTCAACCGTGTTGGGTGGAAAAAATTAAGAGCCACACTATAGCCAGTACTTGTGTGTTATTTATTATAAGAATGCCTGACAGGCAGTAAGGAAAAGAAGGCAATGTTCACAAGTCTCGTGATTTGCAGGTCCTGCTCCCCAGCAGCCTCCCTCTCAGTCAGTATTTTCATATCATGACAATTTACAGATGGGCACAAGGTCTTCCTGGAGCCAAGAGATGATTATTCATTTCAAAAGAACTATAAACAGAGTTCTCATTAATACATTTGCTTTTCACCCCATAACTTAAACATAACATCAGGTGGTTCATTTCTTAAATGTCATGCTTGAAGCCAAGCTCTGTGATGAGATTCGTAACCCATGTGTGGATTAGCAGATGAGTAAGTTAGGATCCTGGGTCCATACAAGAATATGAGTAGGTGATAACCAGAAAACTTGGCTGAAAGACTTTCCCTGACTCTAGCATGTATTGCTCAGATCCACGCAATTTTACTTTTAGAAAGACCCTCAGTGGTATGTAGAATATTCTATTTGATGGTTAATATGCTGTGTCATCTTGGTCAGGCTATAGCATCCAGTGGTTTAACCAAACACTAATCTAGATATTTGTCTTAAAGGTACATGGTAGATGGGGTTGACATCTACAATCATTGACCTTAAGTAAAGATAATGTAGCTGAGTCTAACCCCATCAGTTGAAGGCTTTAAGAGCAAAAACTAAGGTTTTCCAGAGAAGAAATTCTGCCTCAAGACAGCAACATCAATTCCTTCCTGTATTTTCAGCTGCCAGCTTCCTCTACAAAGTTGGGATTTGCCAGCCCCCACAATCACATGAGCCAAGTGCTTAAAATACATCTCTTTCTCTCTCTCCATATATACAATATATTAAAAGATGTATATTATATGTATAATATACATATATATGTATGTACATATTATATAATACATACTTATATGTAATATGTGTATATGTTTTATATATATATATTTTTAATACATATATATCTCACTGGTTCTGTTTCTCTGCAGAATCCTGGCTAATACACTACATCAATTTAAACTTCTTTCGCTCTCACAAAATTAACTTCTGCAATCCTGAAGGAACTGCTTGCACCTATTTTGCACTCAGTATCTGAGCTTGTTTCTAATGTTTGCTTCTAACCATTTTTATGGTCTTAGGATTTGAACTTGAAGTTGATTTGCGTATTATTTTGCTGTGACCTTTAAGGGGTTACACTGTTAGCATTCTGCCCAGGTCCACCTTGGATCCCTTTTAACTTTACTGTGAGTCCTTCCCCAGAACGTTGTCTGTTTTTGCTTCTACAACACCCTTTATTGGGTCTTCTCTTATGTTACTGAAGCCTTTTTCCCCATGAGCACAGAAAGCCTACGTGTTAATATCTTAGTCAATAACTGACCGATGTAGGAATATGAAACCACAGTATCCTCGCCTTAAGTCAGGGTAAACTCTGAAATGTAGCTCACACTCCAGAGGTCTCCTGTGGAATCAGACTGAGTCTGGGACTCTGCTTAAAACAGCACCCTGGCTTGGCTTCTGCCCATTTCCTGTCCTGCTTCCTTCCTCTCATATGACTATCTCCTAGGAATGCTTCCTTATCTCAGGGCCTTGCTTCTGGCAAGCTCAGTCTAAGAAACTCTGTTATATTCTCCTTTGTCTGGAATCCAGATTCTTATTCTAGCTATATTAGTTTGGAAGAGACTGGAGAGATAACCTGCCTGTATTTCAGCAGACCATCCCATCAAGAGTGAAATTTTTAGTTAGTTCCGTCTCCTTGAGTAAGATCCAGATGGATATGACAAAATACTAAATACAGAAATGCAAAAGCAAAGGTAGAATTTTAGAATGACACATTCATAGAAGCTCAGAGTTGGAAGAAACCTAAAAGTATTTCATTCAAAATCCCACCTACTCATGAATTCCTTCTTTAACATCTCTGGAAACTGGTCACTGCATTCTTTTTGAATAGTCTCTACTTTTCAAAGTGTTATGTCCCATTATTGAAGTGTTAGGTCAGAAAGTTTAACCTTAATGAGCCAATTTATTCTCCTATAAACTTCACCCATTTGAAAAAGAAGTCTTTGCTGTTTATAAGAATTGCATTGAAGAAGAAGAGTGATCCCACAGGCTCATGCCCACCACAGTGCAATTCCTTAACGAAAAATTGTAGTAGTTTCCTTTTACACCTGAGTTTAATTCAATATCCCTCCAACAGTTGCCTTGTTTTCCGCAGGAGTGAGAGAGCCTCAAGACACATAGGTAGGGAAGATAAGACATTTCATTGTTTAGCACAGGAGAGACCCATGGCTACAAGTTAGCAAACTTCAAAAAGGCATCTCATATGACTGCTGATAACGTATTTCAAAAGGTCCTAGTCCTTATCCAATAAACACTTAGGATCTATAAAAGGGTTTACAGTATGTGTTCAGCTGAGTGAGACACTCAGAATCAATAAAGAGCCCCAGTGCTTATCTGGAGGAGGTGAACATCAAGGATCTCTTTGTTAGTTAAAAATTTTTACTTCTAGAAAAGATGACATAAAACCAATTTATTATGTAGGGGCTGATTTCAGTGTGAATATAGATAGTGGGTCTAATTCCATGCTCATTTAACTGCCATTTAGACATTTGAGTCCTCGCCTAAGGCTCTTTTTGACCACCTTCAAATGCTCTGGTCACTTTTCAGAAGGCATGGCGAGCCTCATTGCTCTCAGTGCTTACCTCTCAGTGTTGTGCCCTCTTCTCTCCCAAGAAATTCCCTCTCTATACTCCTTTCTGGGCTCTGGGTCCTCCTGATCTTTGCATCTTGTTCTCCATCAAACTTTGTTTCTTATTGAGAGCTGAAACTGGCACGGAAATGACTATTAATTTAATATCCTTACTCTGGCCTAAAGGCCGACATGATTTTCCCCCATCAACATTCTGCTCTGAAATCCTATCATCCCCCCATTACCCCTTCCAGCCCCACTGGTCTATGCTGTTTCTCAAACGCTTCTGGGACTCATGCCTTACAGCTTTAGCATTTGCTTTCTCTCTGTCTGAAAGGATCTTCCCACATGGATTCTAATGGCACCTGGGTTAATCCATTCTCACACGGCTATAAAGACATCCCTGAAACTGGGACATTTATAAAGAAAAGAGGTTTAATTGACTTACTGTTCTGCATGGCTGGGGAAGCCTCAAGAAACATAATCATGCCACAAGGTGAAGGAGAAGCAAGTACCTTCTTCACAAGGCGGCAGGAGAGAGAGAGTGAAGGAAGCCACACACTTTTAAACCATCAGATCTCATGAGAACTCACTCACTATCCCAAGAACAGCATAGGGGAAACCAACCCCATGATCCAATCACCTCCCACCAGATCCTTCCCTCAACACATGGAGATTACAATTTAAGATGGGATTTGGATGGGCACACACAGCCAAACCACATCAGAACCCTAACCTCCTTGAGGCTTTTGCTCAACTACCTCCTTACTAGAGAGACCTTGTCTGACCACCCTGTATATTTCCTCTCTATTTCCATTCATGGCATTTTATTACCTCTTGGTGTTTATAAGCTTCTTCATGTACAGTCTTTCTATCCCTATTAGAATGTAATCACTGGAGGGCAGGGAATGTGTCCATTTTGTTTTCTGCTGCCACCTGACCCTCAGAACTATGTTTAGCATCCAGTGTAACTACTCAATATCTATACAATGAAAAATCAAATTTTCATATTACCAAGGTTTATGTCTTAGTGTATTTCTTTATTTGCAATATTTTTTTGCAAAATTTACAAGACTATCCCTGCATCTCTGTTCCCAGCTACCTAGATTTCCTTCCTAAAGGCAACCAATATAATAATTTCTTTATGTATCACACCAGGGAAACTTTTTGCATATACAGGAAAATATGCATGAAGGTATTCTTTTTTATATTTTACTCAAATGAAAGCATACAACGCATACTATTTCTCAAACTGAACAATATAACATGGAATCATTTCATACCAGTGTAAATAAAAACACTGTATTTAAAAAGACATATCTGCACAGATATGTACCATAATGTACCATAACATATTTATCTAATCCCCTACTGATGGACACTTTGGTTATTTCTACCATATGATTTCTTTGGACACTCATTACTTTGATCATTTTCAGTGTTACACTGGACCATATACAATTGCAGATATTTAACCATTTTGCATTAAGAGGATAAATTTCTAGAAGTACGATTGCTGGATTAAAGGAGGCAGACATTTGTGAAGTCAATCAATGTTGTCAAATTGCCCTCTAGGGAGAATGTGCAGATGACACTCCCATTATGGGAGAGTTTCTATTTCCACACACACCATGCTGGCACAGAATGTTATTAAATGTTCTTAACTTTACCAATCTGATAGGCAAAAAATGATACCTCATTCTAGTTCTAATTTGCATTTCTTTTATTATCAGACTGAGCATTTTTTACTTGAATAAAAAACATTTGAATTTCCTATTTTATAAACTGTTTTGCCTATTTTTCCTTTAGGTGTTTTTATCTTTTTTATGTTGATTTGTAAATCTTCTCTATAAAACAGATGATTTCTCTATTTGCAGTCTGAGTTGCAAATATTTGCTCGTACTTTGTGGTTTGCCTTTGACTTTATGTTTATTTTTTTCTTTGCAGAATTCTATTTTTACATTTATGTGGTTACATTTATATTTCATGTTGGTTTTGTGTTCTAGGAAATGACTTCCTCTCTCCAAGATTAATTTTAAAAAAATTCTCCATATTTTCTTCTAGTATTTTATGGTTTCAATTTGTATTGCATTCTTTAAAAAATATGCAGCTTATTTTCAAGTGTGGGTGAGGTCAGGAGCCAGCAAGATATGTATTTTTTCAGATGGCTACCCCATTTTCCCAACTCCATTTTTTGAAGTTGGCTTTATCCCTTTTTCAAATATTAAGTTCTCATAGGTAATTGCATTTTATTCTGCACTTTCTGGTATATTTCACTGACCTGGCTGTGCATGCATATAGCAATACCATACTGCTTTAATTAGTGTAGATGTATAACATGTTTTAATAAACGGAAAACCTAGATTCCTTTAATTGTTCTTCTTTCCTAGCATTTTTAACTCTCTCTGCTTGTCTGATTTCCATATTAATTTTATGCTCAACTTATCTAGATCTCCCCCAAAAAATTCTGTTGAAATTGAATTTAATGAGTCTATTGTTTCTTCATTAGTCATAATGTTCTTTTTCAGGTTAAGGTATATTTAAAATATATATTCATATAGTTATATGTCCTATAAAGAAACATTTATCTTTTTATTGATTAAAGTTTTATTAAGATGAGCTATTGAATTTTATGCAATATCTTTTCAGTATCTTTAGAGATAATCATAATTTTTTCTTTTGATCTATTTCTTTGATGAATTACATGGATGGATTCCCTAACATTGCATCACCCTTGGATTACGACCCCCTTGATTATAGTATTACTTACTTAATGCATTCTGGATTCTGTTTGTTATCAATTTAGGTAAATTAGTTAGTTCTGCAATTTACTTTTTCTTCTCTTTATATATGGTTTAGGTTTTAATATTATGTTAACCTCAAAAAAAAGAGAGAGAGAATTTCAAAAACTGCCTTATACTTCTGTGTTCTGGAACAGTTTGAGTCACATTGGATTAACGTTGTCCTTAAAGGTTTGGTGGAATTATTCTGTGAAACCCTCTGGGGTGGTTGCTTTGGGGGGATGTAACATTGTGACTATACTCCCAGGTTTAGTGGATGCTGGTGAACTTCAGCTTCAGGGCCCCTTGCATGGGACCCTAATAAGCCCCTGAAAGGGCCCTAGCCTTTTTCCACATGGTCATATGCTTTTGTGAAATCTGTAAAGTGAGATGTTTTTAGTCACAATTGGCTTAGGCCACTATCTCTTTCCATGCTAATTTCTATGTTAGCCTTCTGTTTCTGTCAGGTGGTGTTGGAGGGACTGTAGGCATTTTTGGGGGGTCTGGTTAAGGTGTACATGGTAGACTTGCAGCTAGGCCACTCAAATTCCCCTTTAAGAAAGGACTTGCATCTCACCTGCAGAAGTGTGGTGAGCCATCTGCAGCTGCCAGCTCCTCTGGGGAGAGCCTCTGTGCCGAGGGCACACCCTTGCCAGGGCAGCCCTCTCACCTGGTGATTGAGTGAGAAGAATAGGAATGCCCAGGCCTCTCAGCCCAATGGAGAACACTGTGACAAATGCTGCCGTCTGCAGGGCTCTCTACAGCACTGTTGATGTCTTCCTTTGTGTGATCCTGCATCCTCCTCTTCCCGTCACAGCTGTTGACTCCTAAGGAACATCTTGCATCCCAAATAGCCTCCCAGCATCTGCTTCTAGAGAAGCCAGCCTACAATAGGAAAGTTGAGTTTGATGTACATTTAGTTTGATTTTAACAGGATACAACACACACGCACATACACACTATGGTTTTTGGTCAATCACAGTCAACCAACTTCTGTGTTTTGTTATTTATTGTTGGCAGATTTGGTGTGTAGTCTTGGCTTCCAAAGGAACCCTACTCCCCCTGGATATTTCCTCACCTGGCATTATCACATGAGTGGTTCCCAGCTCTGGAAGTATCTAGGGTGAAGGAGCAACCAAATTTGAAGTATAGGAAACCAGAATCTAATCTGTAAAAAAGAAAAAAAATCCAATTGTCACACATGTAAATGTGTAAGCAAAGAACTAGTTTTCAATCCATACCAGTCAAAATGGAAGATTACTCCTGCAAGAAAAATGCTCATTTGCTTATAAAAATGCATATTCACTTATAAAAACATCACACTTCAAAAAATCAAACTGCACAAAATAGAATTTAAAATTTTCATATGTAGGGCACAAATCTGCAGCAATACTGAAAACAGCAAATACATCTGTATGTGAAGTACAATGTTGTTTGTCTGCTTTTGTGCCGCCATATATTGAATTGTACCTTAGCAAGGTTGAGAGATTCCAGACAAATGGCATGCCAAATTACTACCCCAAACTGAAAGAGCCTGAATAAACAAGTATTCCAGTGACAAAATCACACATATTTATCAATATGTCAATTCATGTGGCTTATGAGTAATTTGATTACCCAGTTATGCAGTTGAATCCAACATAGAAGAAATTTTAAAATGCTTTGAATTGCTCTAGGTAATGAGTGATATAAATTCAAACAGTACTTAAGATTAGTCATTGCATAAGAAAACTTAAAATACCTGCAAATACATATCTCATACAGGAAAAAATGCAGTGGTTTTCCCAAACTTGCCAATAATCCTAAAATACTTTTATAATATCAGTAATGAGTTGTGAAACTAAAGAAAACTGTAAGAGGCAGTAATTTAAATTTTTTAATTAATATTGCTAGAGGAAAGATAAAATTGCCTTTCTTGTCTTTTTATAGAAAATGATGCCAAAAAGGCATTATTATGTGAAGAGATAACAAAGTATGTAGCCAAAACTGTTGCAAAAGTGCAGTATGAATGTATTGTTTAATAAAAATACTACATTATTTACCTGAGTTGTGCAGTATTTGCATTTGAGTTTATCATTTTGTTTGTAATTTACTCTTTTTTTGAATCCTCTTTACAAATAAACATTCACTTTGCTATTTTTATTTCCATATTTTTGTATTTATTTATAAAGAGAAAGACAAAATTTTTTAAGTATTGAGACCCCCCAAAACTGGAATCCACTTCTGCTCTTAGTTGTGTGTGTGTGTGTGTGTGTGTGTGTGTGTGTGTGTGTGTGTGTCAATGCAAATATATGGACAACTTAAGCTATTTGATCTTTTCAGATTTTTTTATTTCTTATAGGGTCAGTTTTAGTAATCTATGTATTCCTAGAAAATTGTTCATTATAATTATTTATTTTATTCTGCTTTCCAATTTATTTGCAAAAAGCAAAGTAGTCTCATATTTTCCATTTCTTTTTTCAGTAGTGGTTTGCCTCCTGTGACTTAATTTGTATGTTCTCTCTGTTTTTCCTGAGTTGGTTTATCCAACAGAGTTTATCTACTTATTGTTCCTCCCTTAAAAACAGTTTATTTTTAGTTCAACAATTTTTTAAATGAATTACTTTCTGCTTATTTTTATATATCCATTTTTTCCTGGTGTGCCTTTCCTAATTCTTATATTTTCAACCATTCTTTGTTTTAAATGAGTATTTTTTCTCAGCATATAATTGGATTTTGCTTTGTAAAATCCATACGTATTTTTAAAATACAGTAGTTAGCCCATCTATAGTTACTGACATGTCAGATACTTTTAATATAGACATCA
This sequence comes from Ateles fusciceps, assembly GCA_036589455.1. Classification (NCBI taxonomy): domain Eukaryota; kingdom Metazoa; phylum Chordata; class Mammalia; order Primates; family Atelidae; genus Ateles; species Ateles fusciceps. Next base: position 1,246,658 of record JAZHEH010000051.1, read on the forward strand.
TGTTATGCTTTCTGTTTGTATATATTTTCTTCACTTAAAAAAATATTTTACTATACAGTGTGTGTTGTGTTTCTTCTGATCATTTGGAAAGTTTATGTATATCTTCTGGATAGTTTATTTATAATTATACTAACATAATATTCTTAAGGCTGTCTTTCTTTAGACAATGTCAATTGAATTTAGATAGCAGTGATAAAATTGATGCGGGTCCACATCTTCCCTCACCCTACTCACTAATTTTAGTTGAATGACTTTCCATAAATTATCATGTTTGAATGGTATCTTTTTACTCCTGGCTATAAAGGATAAGAACATAAGCATACTACCTTCATTTATTTCTTATCCTTCTCTCTCAACTATTGTAATTTGCATAGTTTTTACATTGGTAATATATGTAGCATTTGTGTTATGTTTTGTAGCTAAAATACTCTTATTTGTTTAGTCTTTATTCTTCTCAGTATAATCCTAACAGGGCTGTTTTTGTTGTTGTTGTTTTTGTTTTTTGCTATGGATTTTCCAGTCATCTCTTTGTTGGCTAAACATATATTTCAGCGGTTTCTTCAAGAAAAATTCGTAAGAACTACACATTTGAAAATGTTTTTCTCATTTTTTTTTTTTTTTTGAGGTGGAGTCTAGCTCAGTTGCCCAGGCTGGAGTGCAGTGGTGTGATCTCGGCTCACTGCAACCTCCTCCTCCTGGGTTCAAGCGACTGAGATTACAGATGCACATCACCATGTCCTGCTAATTTTTTGTATTTTTAGTAGAGATGGGGTTTCACCATGCTGGCCAGGCTGGTCTTGAAATCCTGTCCTTGTGATTCACCCATGTTGGGCTCCCAAAGTGCTGAGATTATAGGCATGAGTCACCACACTTGGCCTCTGATTTTTTCTTTTTTTTGGTGTCTGAGCAACATATAAAATTAATGGGTCTTACTTTATTTTCTAGAAGACATTGTCACTTTTCTGCTTTTATATAGGGAGTTCTGATGTTAGTTAGAGGAAATATAGTTGGGTCAATGGAATTCCTAGAGTCCCAGAAATTAAAGCCACTAAATTGATCATTTGCTGTCTAGATTGGGTGAAACCTGATGCTTTTTTATTTCTTTCTCTCTGATATTCTATAATTTGGGTTCAAGCCAAATGTGCCCCTTTCTAATGATACTAACTGATTTGGGGTAATATAGTTGGTTATTCAGTGGCAGTTTGTTGGCTTTTAAAAAGTTGCTCATTTTTACTTCTGTATTTCCTAATGGAAAGCCTGTGTGGATTTAGGGTCCACAAGAAGCTAGTGCTCACCCTTTCTGACCATGGGGATGATGCAACTTTGTCACACTCCTCTTTCTTTCATGGCTGACAAGAAGCTTGTAGCAAATCTGATTCCTATACACAGGCACTTTCCTAACTCCCGTGATGAACTCCCGTGATTTGTGTGTTTGCCTTTTCATCCCCTTGTGGTGCTGACTTTTTGCTTGGCCCCCGTGCTCACACGTGTGGTCTTTCGGTTGCTATTTTCTTTCCAGGAGAGCATCCTTTAACTCTCTTTCCATTGCTAACTCACAGACACCCTTCAAGGCTCAGCTCACACCCTTCAAAGCTCCGCTCACACATCAGCTCTTTCTACAAGTCTTCTTGGGTGCTTCCGCAGCCTTCTATATTACACTCATCTCAATGCACTACAATGTTTTGTTTATGTGGTTCTTCAGCTACACATGAACTTGGAACTCTCTCAAGGTGACATAAGTGTTTTTTGTTTTGTTTTTGTTTCAATTTTTTGTTGTTGTTTTGAGACAGTCTCACTGGTGCATTCTCGGCTCACTGCAACCTCTGCTTCCCGGGTTCAAGCCATTCTCCTGCCTTGGCCTCCTGAGTGGCTGGCATTACCAAGCACCCACCACCACGCCCAGCTAATTTTTGTATTTTTAGTAGAGACATTGTTTAACCGTGTTAGCCAGGCTAGTCTCAAACTCCTGACCTCAAGTGATCTGCCCACCTCAGCCTCCCAAATTGCTGGGATTACAGGTGTGAGCCACCATGCCTGGCTGACATAAGTGTTTTCTATTTCCAATTTCCCAACATCTAACACTGGACTTATGTTTATTCAATGAAAAACTAAATAAAGGAATGATGGTTGTTCTTCTAATTTTTTTGCTGTAAACCACATAAAATATATTTTACCAAAAGCCCTCCTGCTATCTTCCAAGGGCTTTGCTTTCTATATTCAGTTTTATCATTCGACACTTCCTTACACAGGCCATCTGACCCATCCAACCATAAGTCTTTACTCATGCAGCTGGCGTTTCCTCCCTCACCCCATCCCCAACTTGCTCAGTGAAACCAGCCATCCCAGATTTAATCTGGTGACATTGTCTTTCCCCTGATTCCATTTACCCTACAACCAAAAGATAACTGCATGCTTGGTTAAGATAGATCCCTGGCAGGAGGCTTGCTTTCTTTTCCCCTGATGTGCCTGTATTTTGACACCTGTGTTACTCTTCAAGCCTTCTCCAATGGAGTCTCTGGTTTTAATTGGCCTCAACATCTCACTTGGTTTCTTCGAGTAACTGAACTACTCCCTTCTTTTTGTCCCTGGAAGAGGGGGAGCTGATTTAATTATTTCATAATGGAATGCATTTTCTCTTATAAAACTGATTAATTTCTCAACTACATCTAGGAAATGAAAAAACAGATATCCATGGCAGTTTAATCAGTTACTGATCGGCCATATTTCCTAGGCTCTATTATTGGATAGAAAAAACAAATTCTGAATTTGAAGAAAAATGATCCGGAGTTGATCCCAGTTTTATCACTTGTCCATTATATTTCTTTGGTAATGTACCCCTCCTGAGATTTGATTGCCTCCTTGGAACAAATGATCCTTCTGTGCTTCCTAAGATTATCATGGGTATGAAGTGAATTTACGAAGTCAAGAGCCATTATAAAATTTCGATGGATTACACCAACAACAATTGTTATTATATAAGAAATTTCAAGTTAAATCTGTAACTCCTGCCTGATCTTTTCAACAATGGTTATATTTTTTAAAACATACAATATAGTTATTATCCTTCTAGCAACAAAATCAATGAGAGCCAGTATGTGAAGTTCTAATAAATCCTGAACTCAATGTGTTCTAATTTTTGCTGAATTAGTTTTTGACACACCCTCTGCCAATACCACAAAGTGTGATGTAAGGGTTGTGACCAGGCTCATAAATTTTCATACCATATTCCTAAATGGTGAGGTAGAAATTCTAAGCCTACCAATTCATTTGTTCAAAAATTCATTTGTTTCTTCAACAATGAATTTAGTTGTGTGCTTCCTAACTGTGGCCTTAACGAAGCTGTATATCTGGCTCTGGAAAAAGTTCTACTCAGTCTCATCACAGTGGGACTCAAGTAGTAGATGTGATTTATTTTGTGTTGGTTTTTATCATAAAGCCCTGGTATTGAACTTTAGCTTCTTCTATTTGATAATGATAATACTAATGAATGGCAATGATTATGTTATTCCTAAGACTTTTCTGGAGTTATGCTTTTTGTTTTGTTTTGTTTTGTTTTTTTAATTGCATTTTAGGTTTTGGGGTACATGTGAAGAACATGCAAGATTGTTGCATAGGTACACACATGGCAGTGTGATTTGCTGCCTTCCTCACCATCACCTATATCTGGCATTTCTCCCGATGCTATCTCTCCCCCAACTCCCCATCCCCCGCTGTCCCTCCCTTATTTCCCCGACAGACCCCAGTGTGTGATGCTCCCCTCTCTGTGTCCATGTGTTCTCATTGTTCAACACCCATCTATGAGTGAGAACATGCAGTGTTTGATATTCTGTTCTTGTGTCAGTTTGCTGACAATGATTGTTTCCAGGTTCATCCATGTCCCTACAAAGGACACGAACTCATCATTTTTGATGGCTGCATAATATTCCATGGTATATATGTGCCACATTTTCCCTGTCCAGTCTATCATCGATGGACATTTGAGTTGGTTCCAGCTTTTTGCTATTGTAAACAGTGCTGCAATGAACATTCGTGTGCATGTGTCCTTATAGTAGAATGATTTATAATCCTCTGGATATATACGCAGTAATGGGATTGCTGGATCAAATGGAATTTCTATATCTAGGTCCTTGAGGAATCGCCACACTGTCTTCCACAATGGTTGAACTAATTTACACTCCCACCAACTGTGTAAGAGTGTTCCTATTTCTCCACATCCTCTCCAGCGTCTGTTGTCTCCAGATTTTTTAATGATTGCCATTCTAACTGGCGTGATGGTATTTCAATGCAGTTTTGATTTGCATTTCTCTTATGACCAGTGATGATGAGCATTTTTCCATATGTTTGTTGGCCTCATGTGTGTCTTCTTTTGTAAAGTGTCTGTTCATATCCTTCACACACTTTTGAATGGGCTTGTTTGTTTTTTTCTTGTAAATCTGTTTTAGTTCTTTGTAGATTCTGGATATCAGCCCTTTGTCAGATGGGTAGATTGCAAAAAATTTTCCCATTCTGTTGGTTGCTGATTCACTCTAATGACTGTTTCTTTTGCTGTGCAGAAGCTGTGGAGTTTGGTTAGGTCCCATTTGTCTATTTTGGCTTTTGTTGCCAATGCTTTTGGTGTTTTGGTCATGAAGTCCTTGCCTACGCCTATGTCCTGAATGGTTTTGCCTAGATTTTCTTCTAGGGTTTTTATGGTGTTAGGTCTTATGTTTAAGTCTTTAATCCATCTGGAGTTAATTTTAGTGTAAGGTGTCAGGAAGGGGTCTAGTTTCTGCTTTCTGCACATGGCTAGCCAGTTTTCCCAATGCCATTTATTAAACGGGGGAATTCTTTCCCCATTGCTTGTTTTTGTCAGGGTTGTCAAAAATCAGATAGTTGTAGATGTGTTGTGTTGCCTCCGAGGCCTCTGTTCTGTTCCATTGGTCTATATCTCTGATTTGGTACCAGTACCATGCTGTTTTGATTACCATAGCCTTGTAGTAGAGTTTGAAGTCTGGTAGTGTGATGCCTCCCGCTTTGTTCTTTTTGCTTAGAGTTGACTTGGCTGTGTGGGCTCTCTTTTGGTTCCATATGAAGTTTAAGGTGTTTTTTTCCAGTTCTGTGAAGAAGGTCTTGGTAGCTTGATGGGGATAGCATTGAATCTGTAAATTACTTTGGGCAGTATGGCCATTTTCACGATATTGATTCTTCCTAACCATGAACATGGAATGTTTCTCCACCTGTTTGTGTCCTCTCTTATTTCATTGAGCAGTGGTTTGTAGTTCTCCTTGAAGAGGTCCTTTACGTTCCTTGTTAGTTGTATTCCTAGGTCTTTTATGCTCTTTGTAGCAATTGTGAATGGCAGTTCGTTCTTGATTTGGCTCTCTTTAAGTCTGTTATTGGTGTATAGGAATGCTTGTGATTTTTGCGCATTGATTTTGTATCCTGAGACTTTGCTGAAGTTGCTTATCAGTTTCAGGAGATTTTGGGCTGAGACAATGGGGTCTTCTAGATATACAGTCATGTCGTCTGCAAATAGAGACAATTTGACTTCCTCCTTTCCTATTTTAATACCCTTTGTTTCTTTTTCTTGCCTGATTGCTCTGGCAAGAACTTCCAGTACTATATTGAACAGGAGTGGTGAGAGAGGGCATCCTTGTCTGGTGCTAGATTTCAAAGGGAATGCTTCCAGTTTTTGCCCATTCAGTACAATATTGGCTGTTGGTTTGTCGTAAATAGCTTTTATTATTTTGAGATACGTTCAATCAATACCTAGTTTATTGAGGGTTTTTAGCATAAAGGGCTGCTGAATTTTGTCAAAGGCCTTCTCTGCATCTACTGAGATAATTATGTGGTTTTTGTCTTTGGTTCTGTTTATGTGGTGAATTATGTTTATAGACTTGCGTATGTTGAACCAGCCTTGCATCCCAGGGATGAATCCTACTTGATCACAGTGGATAAGCTTTTTGATGTGCTGTTGCAATCGGTTTGCCAGTATTTTATTGCAGATTTTTGCATCTATGTTCATCATGGATGTTGGCCTGAAGTTTTCTTTTCTTGCTGAGTCTCTGCTAGGTTTTGGTATCAGGATGATGTTGGTCTCATGAAATGATTTGAGGAGGATTCCCTCTCTTTGGATTGTTTGGAATCGTTTCAGAAGGAGTGGTACCAGCTCCTCTTTGTATGTCTGGTAGAATTCGGCTGTGAACCCACCTGGACCTGGGCTTTTTCTGGGTGGTAGGCTCTTAATTGTTGCCTCAACTTCAGACTTTGTTATTGGTCTATTCAGGGTTTTGACTTCTTCCTGGTTTAGGCTTGGGAGGATGCAAGTGTCCAGGAATTTATCCATTTCTTTCCAGGTTTACTAGTTTATGTGCATAGAGTTGTTTGTAATAATCTCTGATGATGGTTTGAATTTCTGTGGAATCTGTGGTGATAGCCCCTTTATTGTTTTTTATTGTATCTATTTGATTATTCTCTCTTTTCTTTTTTATTAATCTGGCTAGTGGTCTGTCTATTTTGTTGATCTTTTCGAAAAACCACCTCCTGGATTTATTAATTTTTGAAGGTTTTTTTTGTGTCTCTATCTCCTTCAGTTCTTCTCTAGTCTTAGTTATTTGTTGTCTTCTGTTAGGTTTTGAGTTTTTTTGATCTTGCTCCTCTAGCTCTTTCAATTTTGATGATAGGGTATCAATTTTAGATCTCTCCTTGCTTCTCATGTGGGCATTTATTGCTATATATTTTCCTCTAGAGACTGCTTTAAATGTGTCCCAGAGATTCTAGTATGTTGCGTCTTCATTCTCGCTGGTTTTGAAGAACATCTTTATTTCTGCCTTCATTTCATTGTTTATCCAGTCAACATTCAAGAGTCAGTTGTTCAGTTTCCATGAAGCTGTGCAGTTCTGAGTTAGTTTCTGAATTCTGAGTTCTAACTTGATTGCACTGTGGTCTGAGAGACTGTTTGTTATGATTTCCATTCTTTTGCATTTGCTGAGGATAGATTTACTTCCAATTATGTAGTCAATTTTAGAGTAGGTGCAATGTGGTGCTGAGAAGAATGTATATTCTTTGGATTTGGGGTGGAGGGTTCTGTAAATGTCAGGTTTGCTTGGTCCAGGTCTGAGTTCAAGTCCTGTATATCCTTGTTAATTTTCTGTCTCATTGATCTGTCTAATATTGACAATGGGGTGTTTAAGTCTCCCACTATTATTGTGTGGGAGTCTAAGTCTCTTTGTAAGTCATTAAGAACTTGCCTTATGTATCTGGGTGCTCCTGTATTGGGTGCATATATATTTAGGATCATTAGCTCTTTTTGTTGCATTTATCCTTTTACCATTATGTAACACCCTTCTTTGTCTCTTTTGATCTTTGTTGGTTTAAAGTCTATTTTATCAGGGATGAGAATTGCAATTCCTGGTTTTTTTTTGCTCTCCATTTGCTTGGTAAATCTTCCTCCATCCCTTTATTTTGAGCCTTTGTGTATCCTTGCATGTGAGATGGGTTTCCTGGATACAGTACACCAGTGGGTTTTGGCTTTTTATCCATCTTGCCAGTCTGTGTCTTTTGATTGGGGCATTTAGCCCATTTACATTTAGGGTTAATATTGTTGTGTGTGAATTTGATCCTGCCATTTTGATGCTAGCTGGCTGTTTTGCCCATTAGTTGATGCAGTTTCTTCATTGTGTTGCTGGTCTTTGACATTTGGTATGTTTTTGGAGTGGCTGGTACTGGTTGTTCCTTTCTATGTTTAGTGCCTCTTTTAGGAGCTCTTGTAAAGCAGGCTTAGTGGTGATGAAATCTCTGAGTACTTGCTTGTTCACAAAGGATTTTATTTTTCCTTCACTTATGAAGCTCAGTTTGGCTGGATATGAAATTCTGGGTTGAAAGTTCTTTTATTTAAGGATGTTGAATATTGGCCCCCACTCTCTTCTGACTTGTAGGGTTTCTGCTGAGAGATCTGCTGTGAGTCTGATGGGCTTCCTTTTGTGGGTAACCCGACCTTTCTCTCTGGCTGCCCTTAGCATTTTCTCCTTCATTTCAACCCTGGTGAATCTGACAATTATGTGCTTTGGGGTTGCTCTTCTTGAGGAATATCTTTGTGGTGTTCTCTGTATTTCCTGGACTTGAATATTGGCCTGCCTTGCTAGGTTGGGGAAGTTTCCCTGGATAATATCCTGAACAGTATTTTCCAGCTTGGGTTCATTCTCTCCGTCACATTCAGGTACACCTATCAAACGTAGATTAGGTCTTTTCACATAGTCCCATATTTCTTGGAGACTTTGTTCATTCCTTTTTACCCTTTTTTTCTCTAATCTTGCCTTCTCATTTTATTTCATTGAGTTGATCTTCGACCTCTGATATCCTTTCTTCTGCTTGGTCAATTCGGCTGTTGAAACTTGTGTATGCTTTGCCAAGTTCTCATGTTGTGTTTTTCAGCTCCATCAATTCACTTATATTCCTCTCTAAGTTGTTTATTCTTGTTAGCATTTCGTGAAATCTTTTTTCAAGGTTCTTAGTTTCTTTTCATTGGGTTAGAACACATTCTTTTAGCTCACAGGAGTTTCTTATTACCCACCTTCTGAAGCCTGATTCTGTCAATTCATCACACTCATTCTCCATCCAGCCTTGTTCCCTTGCTGGTGAGGAGTTGTGATCCCTTGTAGGAGGAGAGGCATTCTGGTTTCAGGTGTTTTCATCCTTTTTGCTCTGGTTTCTTCCCATCTTTGTGGATTTATCCACCTGTCATCTTTGTAGTTGTTGACTTTCAGATTGGGTCTCTGAGTGGACATCTGGTTTGTTGCTGATGAAGTTATTTCTTTCTGTTTCTTAGTTTTCCTTCTAACAGTCTGGCCCCTCTGCTTAGGACTGCTGAGGTCCACTCCAGGCCCTGCTTGCTGGGGATCACCTGCAGCAGCTGCAGAACAGTAAGGGTTGCTGCCAGTTTCTTCTTCTGCTATCTTTGTCCCAGAAGGATATCTGCCAGATGTCAGTCCGAGCTCTCCTTTATGAGGTGACTCTTTGGATATATGGGGGTCAGGGAGCTGCTTGAGGAGACAGTCTGTCCTTTATAGGAGCTCAAGTGCTGAGCTGTGAGCTCCATTGTTCATTCAGAGCTGCTGGGCAGGTACGTTTAAGTCTGCTGCAGCAGAACCCATAAACCCCCTTTTTTTCCCACGTGCTCTGTCCCAGGGAGTTAGGGCTTTATTTATGAGTTTTGTTGTGCTGCTGTCTTTTTTTCAGGGCTGCCCTGCCCAGCGAGAAGGCTGCCTAGTCACTATCTGCCTGCAGAGGCTTTGCTGAGCTGCTGTGCGCTCTGCCCAGCTGCCGTGTGAACTTCCCTGCAGTCCTGTTTATACGGGTGTAGTTAGAACTGCCTGGGCAATGGCAGCCCACCTCTATAATGGTGGACTCTCTCGGCAATGGCAAACTACCTCTGTAGTGGTGGACTGCCTCAGTAATGGCGGACGCTCCTCCCCGACAGAGCTGGACCGTCCAGGGTTCAGCTGTGCTTGCTGTGATACTCTCAAACCAGAGCATTTCTGATTGCTGTTTTTTTGTGGGGATGGGACCAGCTGAGCCTGATCACCTGGCTCCCTGCCTCAGAGCCTTTTTTTTAGTTGAACGGTCAACTGTCTCCCAGGTGTTCCAGTCGCCTGTCAAAAAGGCTCCGAGATCTGTGTGATTTCCCATGCCACAACCCACTGCGCTGGCTGAAATAGCGATGCTGAGATTCGTTGCGCTTTTTTTGACTGGGAATTTCCTGGCCTGGCTCCCTGTTTCAGTCCTCTTTTTAATCAGATGAATGGGCGACGCTGCCTTCCCGGAGCTCTAATCACCAGCTAAAATGGCAACTGGACCCGTGTATTTTGTATGGAGAACCGCCACACCAGGGCACAGGCAAAACAGCTATGCCAGCCAAACCAGCCACGCTGGCAACCTGTGGGGCTCCTCTGCCTGGGAATCTCCTGGTCTGTGGTCAATAAAAATCCTTCTGGAAATGCAGCGTCCACTCACCCTCCACGCTTTCAGTGGGAGTTGCAATCCTGAGCTTCTCCTAATTGGCCATCTTGGATCCCTCCCCCTGGAGCTATGTTTTTTTAAAAAATGAAGGCAATTTACATGTTTTATACTTGAAGTGATGGTTCATGGCCTCACTATAGAAGACATTAGATGTAGTTAATTATTCGCCTGTATTAGAATCACCTTATTTTGATATAGAAAGTAGTCTTTTTTACTTTCTTTGCTAGACTTTACATTTTTTCTAAAATGTCAGTAATGTCATTATTAATTTCCAGACAGTAAATATTAATTGCATAACTTTAAATACATAAAATATGAAGACATTTAATAATATTTACAATCTTCTTTCTGATACGAAATGTTAAAATTGTTGTATATGTTCTTTCAAATAAACACACACATGTACACACATTTTTTAAAGTGAAATGTATATTAAATCTTTCACTTGGGACATTTTACAAATTTTTTTCTGTTTTTAAACAAATGCCTATTTATTATAAAACATTTGGGAAGACATTTAAGATGTTTTTACTCATTAAAGACATCTTAAAGTAAAACAACAAATTACCAACTGTAAGAATTTGTAACACAATTAATTCGTAAGTGACTAAAATCAAGAATATATAAAGATTATATAAAAAGCTCCTTTAGATGCAAAACAAAAAGGCAAAATACTCAAATGAAAAATGGCTTTTAAAAGGTGAACAGGAACTACATAGGATCAGAAATACAACAGACTAAAAAAAAAATACAAACAGACGTTTAATTCCCATAGTAATTAGGAAAAGCAAATCAAGATTAAAATGTAACATTACAGCCAACTGATTGAAAAATAATGTTTTGGACAAATTTGTGATGGACAATAATTTAAAAAGTTTAAAGAATATCAAATTTTGAAGAAAATTTGGGAAGAGCTATCAGATGTTTTTACTCATTAAAGACATCTTAAAGAAAGTAATTGCAACAAATTATCAACTGGAAGAATTCATATGTAACACAATTATTGATGAGTGACTAGAATCAAGAATATGTTGATCTTAGTGATATCAATGGCATAAATTTTGGAGACAGAGAGAGAGAGGAGAGATGTTTTTTTCATTATTAATTACCTAGTCTCAGGTATTCTATTACAGCAACACAAAATAAATTAATATACCTTCTATAGAAAATTGCCTCAATCACATTCCTTTCTAGGGATGAAGCCAGTGTTTTTGCCTTTATAGCAGGGGCCATATTTAGTACCAAACAATCACTCCTTAGCCATAATAATTTAACTAGAAATGATCACCTGAATTACATTTGCAAAATTCCTTCATTTTTGTCATATGACCTAATTATAGCCACAGTTTTGCCCCACTCAAGGAGTGGGGATTATTTGCCCGGGTTAGAATTTCCCCATTTGGGGAGAGAGGTGGTTCTCTCTCCTCCCGCCGGGGGGGACCTCTTCATTTATAGAAAGAGGGGGGTGACATTACTTTTGGGGGGGAAAAAAAAAATAGCAGGACAAAAACAGAAAAAAAGAAGAGGGGGGGTAATAAAAAAAATACTCCCCCCTCCGAAGAAAAAAAATTAAATTTGTGGTGTATGCCCCCCCACACACAGGGGGGCGGGGGCACTATACAGCATATACATAAAGGGTGTGGACAGTTTAGGGGTCACCTTAGAATTCTGCTTACCACAGCAGGGTTATCAGGTATAATATAGGATGCCAAGTTAGAGTTCAATTTCAGATAAACAACAAATAAATTTTTAGTATGCTTGTTTCCCAAACTTAGTCTTCAGAATGTCCTAGTGCCTACAATAGGGTCATGAGATCAAATGTTCCTAAGGGGCAAGAAGGTGATGTGGGTAGAGAGGCCAGGTAGGAACTGTAGCAGACCTAGAGGCTCATGCCTCAGATAAAGGAGGCCACAGCTCTGCACCTGCAGCTGGCTGTTGCCATGAGGACTCACAGGCCATTTGACAGGAACTTCTGATGGTTTTTCAAGAGATAGTACTTCTACTTGAATTTCAACATGAATTCTCTCAGGGAAAACCATTAATCCAAAATTTAAAAAAAATGTTTATGAGTTATATGAAACACATTTAGGGACTATAATTTGGCCCATGGAAGCCAGTTTGAAACCCATAATCTAAGGAGTACAATCCTCGAGACTTTTGTTCCTCCAGGATGCGGGGAGGGTTTCCCTTGACCCTGCTCATGACACTCTCCTGTCTGAAGCCACAGAATCTATATCCCTTTGCTTCCCCATCTCACTTAGCCACCGAGCTTCACCTCTAAAACAAAATTGATTTGTCACATCAGAAAACTGATTTACAAGTCCTCTACGGCAGCCCTAATGTCAACAAATCAAATGCCAGATTTACAAATCCTCCAAAATGCACAATAAATGCCAAATAAAAACTTTCAATTTACCAATCTTTATTTGTAGGAAGCATAAATCAGAAATGGGATGTAATGACTCCTGGCATTATTATGATTAAGTTTTGAAGTCCTGATTTTTTTTTATATTTCCTTTCAAATTTGATCTTCTCTTTAAGAGTGGACTTCTAGTTTTAATGACTATGTAAAAATAATAGCCTTAGTTGCAGCTTAGGAAAGATGTTAGGCTGATGCAGGCTTAGGTTGGATATTATTGGATATTAAAGCCCACAGTATTTTTTAATTTGGGGAATCAGCAAGGCCTTTGGGGGTCATTTGTGGCCAGTGTTTTATTAACCCAGAGGGTTTGCTGGACACAGGCCTTGTGTAGCCAGGCAAGGCCCTAAACAACCCAACCCAAAGTCTTTTACCTTACTTGGCTGGTTTTCTAGTGGCATTTAACACTCTCTCCAGTTTATCATAAGGCTTGACTTTAAGATGTTTTTTGTTTTTTTTTTTTTTTTTCAGAGACGTCTCAATCTTTGGCTCAGAAGCCTTTGAAGACCTAACTTCTGCACAAGATAGACAGCAAACATTAGAAGTGGCAGGTGCTCTTTGGCAATTTTCAGCTCTAGGTAGTAATGAGGAAGGACACGTGTCTGGGGATCATGGTGCTGGAGCTTTGAACATTTCTGCCTTTGCTCTTTCCATCATTAACAATGGCTAACACCACCGAATATTGGTTGAAATGGATTGGCTGTGTCCCCACCCAAATCTCATCTTGAACTGTAGCTCCCGTAATTCCCACCTGTTGTGGGAGGGACCTAGTGGGAGAAAATTGAATCATGGGGGTGGTTCCCCCCCCGTATTGTTCTCTCGTGGTAGTGAATAAGTCTTATGAGATCTAATGCTTTTATAAGGGGAAACCCCTTTCATTTGGCTCCCATTATCTCTTGTCTGCTGCCACGTAAGACATGCTTTTCACCTTCCACCATGATTGTGAGGCCTCCCCAGCCACATGAAACTGTGAGCCTGTCAAATCTCTTTTTCTTTATAAATTACTCAGTCTTGGGTATGTCTTTACCAGTAGCATGAAAACAGACTAATACATTGGTAATCACCATGGCACCTGGTAGCCTATGATATCAATAAATACTGTTAAAAGGAAAGAAAATGCCAGACAAAAGAGAACTTAGGAGTTCAAAGCAGGCCTTCTCTACACTGTCATCTTAGGTAGCTCACAGTTCAAAGCACATAATCTCATGGCAGAGGGACCACGAAGAGCACCTAACCCAGTTTCTTGGTGTCCCCATCAACTATGTGGTGGAGAAGGAAAGGAGCAGCTTGGGGTGAGACTGAGAGACACAAAGGGGCAATTGAAGCATCGGGATTTTTGGGGTGAGGAAAGAGTCATTCAGGGGTGCAGAGAAGGGAGGGTGGCAACAGGGAAGGTGGGAGATGTGTTTGGAGCAGTAGGCCCCCCTCTCTCTGGAATGAAGACCCTTCCCTTTGCTAAGGGGGTGAGGGGACACTTCTATCTAAAAAAAGAAAGAAAGAAACTTAGAGCAATTTCTCTTCATTACAGAAATTTAAGTAAAAATTTTAAGAGCCTATAAAATATATAGATAACCTGTTCCATCCAAAGATAATCCTTGTATGAACCCCCTATTAAAGGACTAGACACAGTAATGGAATCTAACATCATATATGAAATTATCATATCATAAGCCACCACAAAAGAAAAATTGTTTTGTTAGTGTTTATTGATTGTGAAAATTCAAGGTGACAGTCAGGAGTTCTAGACCAGCCTGGCCAATATGGTGAAACCCTATCTCTACTAAAAATATATTTAAAAAATAGCTGGATGTGGTGGCATAGGCCTGTGCGGGAGGCTGAGGCAGGAGAATTGCTTGAACCTGGGAGGTGGAGGTTACGGCGAGCTGAGATCATGCCACTGCACACAGAGTGAGACTCCATTTCAAGAAATAAATAAATAAAATGGCAAGCACCACTATGAATTGAGCATCAGTGTACATTTGGAGTGTAGTTATGCATGGCTTTAAGGAGTTTAGACTATAGATCAAGTTTTGTGCACATCCTCTTACAAATATCTTCCCTCCCTTAACTCATCCTACACACATCAGTTATTCCACTCAATCGAGTGGTGTGTCAGCGATACATAGGTGAAATCATTTAATAAAAATCTTTTCCATGAATCTATGTTTAAGGCATTGTGCCCAAATGCTGGGAGTGTACTTGTGGGGAAAACCAAATCCGAGCAAAATACCTTTGTTCTTGGAGCTTGTATTATAGTGGGGAAAAAGTGACTCAGTTGTGGGATGTTTCACAACTGATTTTTGCCAAAAGTTATTATTACAAGTAACGGCGAAACCATAATTACTTTTGCACTAATCTAATAATTTAAAATATTTGCAAATGATTTACTTTTTTTTTTTTTTTTTTTTTGAGACAGAGTTTCACTCTTCTCACCCAGGCTGGAGTGCAGTGGCGCGATCTCGGCTCACTGCAGCCTCCACCTCCCACTTTATTTCTTTGGTAATAAAATTCTCACTACCATTTTGAATTTGCTACCTGGGTGAGAAAGGAGGAGATGGAGTTATGGTTAGCATTGAGGAAATTGTAGATAATAACCCTGTGCTTTTCCATGATACAGTATCACATATATGAACATTCTGTATATAACTCTCTGTTGTAACTGACCAGGAAAAAAATGTAAGGATCACTGCTTTGTAGAATTAATCATAATGGGTGGTTCTGTGGGCACACATGGTACCCACAGAATGAGCCATGGACCTTCTGCAAATACCTACTGTTGCAGTTTCTGAGAGTAAAATGATCCTCACTAGTACTGAGGAAGGAGAAATTGAACAGGTGTGATGAAGTGTGACTCTACCAAGTACAGCACACTTTCATGAGGGTATCTCTGTGCTCAGCCCCAGAATACATACACAAATCACATCACCCCATACCCTACAGGAGCTTATGACTGAGGTTAAAAAAGAAAGTTGGCTGAGTAATCCACAGACACAGTACAATATGTGTGTCCAGCTCACAGTTGGATCAACTGTTAGAAGAAGAAACAATAATCACTTTGCAGAGTCTCACGCAGGGGGTGACTGTTGTAGAGTAAAAATGGTCTGTCCAACAAAGAAGGAAGTGAGAGAGCACAATTCCAGGTAGAAGAAACTGTATGTGCAAAGGCACAGAGTCTAAGGGATCATGACATGTGAAGGGTGAAAAATCACTGGAGTCTGGAGAACCGACTGGAGTAAGACACCAAGGCCAGAAAGGTGATCTGGGGCCAGATCAAGAAGACCTAAGGCCATCTTGTGTTCAGATTTAATCCTGAGGGCTAGTATTACCCTTGTTGGCATTCCAGATCATTTTAGAAACATTTTTAAAATCATTAATTACTTACTGTAATTTTCCTTCACACTCAATGATTTAAAAAAGCAACATATCAAAATGGAAATTTAATGAAAAGTGTTGCTTAGAACAAGGGCAAGTTTAAATAAGAGTAAACTTAAAGAAAATATTAAAGCACTGTAAAGATACAGCAAAAATATTGTAAAATACGGAGGCAAACAGCGTAAGTTTGAGAAATAACCCCGCTAGAGTTAGGGGATTAACCTGAGCAACATGCCTAGACCTTCAGTGCATTGTCGTGGGCTGTGATTGGTTTCCAAAGATCACCAAAGCACCAGAGTGGAGGTTTCACTAAGGTAAGCAGAGGACAAGGCTAGAACTCTGATTTGGGAGACCAAAGAGTAATCCCAGAAAGAGATCTTGAAGACTGGAACGACAGCAGTGACAGTGTGGATAGCGATAGAAGGACATGTTCAAATACGCTCCCCCCGCTTCCTGTCAAAGTAGAGCACAGCCTGGCACACAGGCAGGAAATGAGAAGGAGAGACGACTTTTCCCCAGATTATTATCATTTACGCTTCCTTTCCCAATTACTGGTATTAGAATTATAATGTCACGTGATAGTGATGTTTTCTCCTGGTGTCCGGAGCTGCAATCTAAGTGCTCATAAACATCTTTGGGAATGGATGAACTAGAGTATGAAAATGGACTTTCTGATTTAGTCATTACAGCATCTGTGCTGAACTGTCAGCCACTTGCAACTGGCCACATGCAAGGAAATGCCCCTTTGAAGTTCATAGTCACCATCAAATATAAAAAAGAAGACAATTTATACCAGATGGGTTGATGGTTGTTTCTATCCCCCAAATTTTCCTGCTTGTATTCATCTTTATTCTCTCTCCTATCAGAACCCCAACTTCCCTCCAAAAGCCACCCTTTCTACAGTTCAGTCCTTGAGTTTTGGCAGGCCTGACCCCATCCCTTGACTTTGAGGCAGACGCAAATCTCAGGTTTGGCCTGGCTCACAAATAGGCACTTGGTACAATCTCAGTAGAGAGGACTCAATCAGCATGATGCACTGGGACTAGTTGATAAGGAAGTACTTTGCCCACTGCTTACATTCGGGCCTGAAGTTCAGGAGGGTCACTATAGGGAAGGAGAATGACCCTCATCCAGAGAGAAATGGACCTTGGGAGATAAAGACTCTATATCCTCATGGCAATTTTTAGTTTTTTGGATATGGTTTTTCTCCCTAGACTTTTCAGTTTTGCGAAAAATATTCGTCTCTTTTTTTCCTCTCAGGGAAATTTGAGTTGGGCGTCTGTCACCTACAAACTAAATGTCATTGCACAGTCAAGCCCAGCTTAGAAAATCAGCGTGTAACTGGGATAGGGTGGGGAAACAACAGTGAAAAGGAGGCAAGCGCTGTCAGGAAGAGGCCAAGGGGCATCTTAGTCCTCATTCTGACTCATCTCCATAAACATTTATTGAGGACTTGCTATGTGAAAGGAAGTATGTTGGACAAGCTCGGGTAAGGAATAAGAATGTAAAGACTTAAGAAAATGATCTGGGTCCTTAAAACTATTACCCTCCATTCAGGTTGGAGTGTTACCAGTGTAAAGCCTACATGGCATAGGTGAGTTTCTACCCTGCCCTAACTCCGCTGACCTTTAGGAAACAAGATGCCTGTGGTCAGAAGTTCCCCTTCGTGACTAAACCAGTCAAGACCTGTGGGATCTAAGATGGTAGCTCACTTGACCTAAGAAGAACCTCTAACCTCGTTATAACCTAATTTCCATGCTAAATGACACTCCCATAGTGCCATGACAGTTGATAATCACCATGACAGTTACCAGAAGAAACTATAAAAGGACAGAAAGGAAGGCAATACTCTAGTTCCAAGAAGTCGTCTGCCCATTCCCAGAAAAGACATGAATATTCCTCCCCTTGTTTTTTGTTTGTGTGTTTGTTTTGAGGTGGAGTCTCACCTTGTCACCCAGGCTGGAGTGCAGTGGTGCAATCTCGGCTCACTACAACCTTCGCCTCCTGGGTTCAAGCAATTCTCCTGCCCCAGCTTCCCGAGTAGCTGAGACTACAGGCACGTGCCACCGCACCCAGCTAATTTTTGTATTTTCAATAGAGTCGGGTTTCACCATGTTGGCCAAAATGGTCTTGATCTCTTGACCTCATGATCTGCCCGCCTCAGCCTTCCAAAGTGCTAGGATTACAGGTGTGAGCCACTATAACTGGCCTCCGCCCCTTGTTTTTAATGCCCAGCCCTTTCACTAAAGATGCCCTATATTTGTGGCTTCCCAGCTTTCATGAGCTGAGAGGTTGATTTGAGAGCCAAGCTCCTGCCTCTGAATTCCATGGCCATTGAATAAAATCTGTATTACTCAATGCTCACTTTCAGTTTTGTGTATCGGCTTCACAGCACTGAAAAGGGAAATACCCCATTTTGGGGAGAACTGGCTTTGTTGGTAACAAGAGGAAGGTAATGTTACCTCTGGACCTTGCCTCTACCAAAGCACGCTCCACTGCCACCTTCTGTCTTACTCTCTACATGAGATGCTATCTCCAGTCTCAATGAGGAAGTCCGTACCATCAACAAAAAGCTCGCCTAACATCCTTCACATTGTATGAAGGATGCATTGTATCCTTCATTGTATGGAAGATCTTGCCTGCTCTTCTCTTTTGGAATAAGAGATGTATGGCCATTTGTTATTTC
The DNA here is from genome assembly GCA_036589455.1 of Ateles fusciceps. Taxonomy (NCBI): domain Eukaryota; kingdom Metazoa; phylum Chordata; class Mammalia; order Primates; family Atelidae; genus Ateles; species Ateles fusciceps. The sequence continues at coordinate 1,265,131 of JAZHEH010000051.1, forward strand.
TGCATGTGCTGAGGACTCTTCGCCCTCCCATCTCCTAAATGGAACCACAGGTTCTGTAAGTGCAGCAAGAATCCAACATGCAAAACATCAACACTATGAATCCCTTCTTGCTTTTATGCTGCGCACCCCCTTCTTCCTGCCTTAGGAAACCTTATCTTTAGCCCCCTTTGCCCAGCTGCCAGATTCTCAGTGTGCCTTTTCAAACTGAAGGACACATATTTATGGCTCTTCCTCTGAAATTAAAATCCAGGATAGGTTACGCATATGGGGAAAGGAGGGGTCCTTCAATCTTGACCATGCTGCCAAGTGAGTCAGCACACAGGCTGGCTTGAGGGAAACAGAAATATCTACGACAAACAAAATCCAGGAAATAAAATCATGATGCTTGCAATACTTATCAGAATGATGACCACCACAGGAATGTAACATGGGCAGCCCCACACTTTGGGCAGGGCAAAGGAGATGTGTGTATATCTGAGTTTCTATAAACAACAATATACAGTTGCCACCTTGAATGCTTTCTTTTGGAAGTAGGAATGTGTATGTTGCAAACTAAAATTAAACTTAAATTTAGCTTTCCTTTATAAAGACCCCATAGTAAAATTGATATGTGAGCCTAGACAAAAGAAGGTACTGTATCCTACAGACTCTGGCAACCCCTAGGAATGGAGTGCATTGTCCTCTAAGGATGTATCACAGGACAGCTGTGAACTTCCACAGGGACCCAGAGCATGATCATTTTGAGATGGCGATAAAAGCATGTGGCTGAAAAAACACAGAGTCTATTTGGTAAATGCTGATTGACCCAGGAACCAGATAGGGATTATGAGATATGAAGAATGGCATTGAAAACCAAAGAGGTAGTACGGGAGTCAAGGAGCACTATTTTAGGGAATCTGAACCTTATTCATAGGCAGGGAGGTGCCATGCAAGGTGTTAGAGCAGGGAGTGCTGCAATCAGATCTGTGCTTTTTGAAAAGTCACTTTTGAGACAATCTTAGCATGAAACCCACAGCAAGCACTTCAGGAAATTAATCTTTCCATGGTCATGTATTCTAAACTTTTGTGAGAAATTAGTGATTCTGGGTATGGCAGAAGCAGAGGGGAAGGGTATGGCAGACAGTAGAGGGGTCCTCTGTTTTAGAACCATCTTTGGAAGTAACCACAGCCTGGCTCTACAGTCCACCCAGGCTCCCCCTGCGGAGTACGTTGTTAGCTCATCAACCAGAAGCCATTTAGAGATACAGCCATGTGAGAAGAATCCATACCTTCCTTCCCTCCTCACACAGCCTAGAAAAGAGGTAGGTCAATCTGTAATATCATGAAAAGTTTTTAATTAAAGGAAAAATGAAAAAAAAAAAGTCAGCTGCTTTTGGGTACTTGTCACATAACAACATGATACAGCATTACTTAGGAACATATTCTAATTTTTTTAGCCTTCCTCACTCTCAGGTTCAGATGCTGATCAACCCCTGAGCCCTTATTGCCTTAGCATCCTCAGCAACAATGAACTCCATCTTTAATTTACTAAGAGGGCCTGCTAAAATAGCCTGGCTGCAGTCCCCAAACATGGTTCTTCTGCTTCTTCCCTTCTCCAGCAGATATTCCCCTGCCCATTGTTCAAAAGCTCCCTCGCTAACCCTTTTCATCCCTGCCTAGTGTCAACCAGCCTCATCTACCCTTGACTACTCTTCCCAACCTCATGTATCTTCAGCAACCCTCACCTACCCTCCATCACCCTAATCCGTCCTCCACTTTCTTTATCTAATCTTATCTATCCCCAACTATCCCCATCCACCCTTGAGCACCTTTGCTTCCTTTTATGAATCTTTAGCTTGCATTACCACCATCATGCCTACCCCTAGAATATAGTAACAAGGATAACCAGCATGTCCTCTCTGACACACAGCATATTTTCCACTTGGGAAATGTCTTTGGAATGAAGGAATCGTGCAGCAATCATAACCATTTGTATTTACTGGCAATTTATATCTTCAACATCATTTGACATCATTGTTATTTAATCCTCATAAGCATTCTGTACAGAAGGTGAGATTTTCCCCAGATGAAGAAATTTCACAACTTTATGAAGGTGAGGTTACACCTAAGTATAGGACAAAGACTCAGGGATCTCCTGCTATTCCTGCTCACAGTAATGGCTATTGTTTAGTGTCACACTGAAGTATGTTCAACCCAACCACGCGTGAGGAACTTAATGCACATGGTGTATCATCCTCAGAGTCTCACAAGGAAGATGTCTTACAAGTGAAAAATCTAGAGCTCAGGAAACCTCAGTGACTCACCCAAAGCTACCAAGCCAGAAAAAGGCAGAATAGGGACTGAGATCCAAGGTCCTCTAACTCTGGGTTTTTCTTTTGTATCAGAAATAAACTCATTCACACTCTGATGTTATCGAAGTCATGTGTATTTCTTTTTCATGAACGTGTGCATTTTAAAAGGAAGAGAAAATTCACTTTCAAGGCGCAGAAAATATTTTTAGTTGGAAGAATTGTATGAAAAATTGTACCAGAGTGATTAAAGTTTCCATAGTCCCTCAAGTTATACTTTGTACCTCTAAAGTCATTCCTGTGTCAAACACCAAAGAAGAAAATAGGTCAGATATTGAAGTTATCTTCCTTCCACTACATTCCCCTCTGTTTCATGCCTGTTACTACTGCAGAGCACATTTGACTCCCTTGAGTTAAGGCTCAAGAAATGTGAAATACTGTTATGCAAATCACTGGAGGAAAGAGCAAGCAGGAAAAACGGGGACAATCTGCGATGGTGGAGGTTTTTGAATTACGAAGCTTCAAGGTAAATAGACAGATTAAGCAGTGACCTAGTTTGACCTCACAAGCAGATGGAAGACTCTTAAGAAATTGTGTTATGAAGAAAAACTAGGAAGAAAAAAGGAACTGGTATCGACTGAGAGCAGAATGGCACATTGGCTTGGCTGCATGTTCTGACCTCAGACTGTCTGCATTTGATTCCAGCCCCACTTCCTGTCTCAGTTTCCTGATCTCTAAAAGGGGAATTATAATAAAAATTGTATCCATTTCATACGAGCAAAGAGGAGCCACGGAGCTGGTGTGTGTAGTCTATTTCAAACAGGCACTGGTGTGTTTATTAAATGCAGCATGAATGATGGAGAGACATCACTAGCAAGCACCCTTTCTGGATGCTCTTGGGCCACTTCCTGTGCTGGGTGAATTAGGCTGCTTCACTTGTAAGGTGCAGAACCTCACTCAAGGTTCTCAGCAAGAAGGAGGAGTTTCCCATAAAGCATACAGGAAATGAAGAAGAGCAGGGAACAAGTGCTCAGACAGACTACACGGAGACTGGAATGTGCTCAGCATATGGGAAACTCTGTTCTGAGCCATCAGGTGCCAGCTTGTGACTGAATGGGTAGTGCACTGTTCTCCAATCTCTTGCACCACTGTTAGGGCAACGAATTGATTCTCTCTGTACTAGGTTGCCTTTAAAGGCCACTAGAGATAGTATCTTACTGGTTCAGTGGGGCAACATAGGTCTTGGCAGTTAGAGCTATTATTTAGCCAAGCAACCACACAGGTTCTCACCAACCTATAAATTAGCCTCTAATGGGCCAAGAGCAGACCATGATCAATAAACTGAAGTCTAGGAGGAGAGATCCCAAAGCCAGCCTTCCTGAGTGAGGAACAGGGTAGGACAGGTATAGAGAGTACAGTAGGTTCCCATCTAATAGAGTTATTTCATATTCTCTTATACAGCCTGGTGAAGTGGGCAGTATTAGGTCCTATGTTTCAAAATGCATTCTTCTAGGCATTATTTTAAGAATGATGCTCAGCCATAGACTTTAGAAGTAAGTAGGGTTTAAAATCAAACTTTTTTAAAAAAATTAAATTTGAGAAAAGTTAGAATTCCCTAGGGATATTTATTTTACCAATCCTCAAATATGCAAAGTTATAAATACTTTATAGAAATGTTATGGCATCTGGATTTTTATCATGTGTTCTTGATTTTACTATTATCTTTCCTAATGAAGGATAAACACTTATTCATTTAAGAAAGGAAGATGGGGTTTAGAAAAAAGGGAAGAAATGAAAAAAGCATTTTACAGCCAGGGTTCCCCAAATTAGGTGCATATCAAAATCACCTGGGAAGTTTGTTTGAAAAAGAGCCTTATTAAGGTGTTACTTACATAGCATAAAATGCATTCATTCAAGTATAAAATTTAATAATTTTAGTAAATATATGCAGTTGTGCAACTACTACCACAGTCCAGTTGTGACATTTCTGTCATCCCCCAAATACTTCCTCATACCTGAATGCTTTTAATTTTGATTTAAAATCAATTCATTCTCAAATTATATAAAAAACCAATGTTAAGAGTTTGCTGTTTTCCCATATTTTTATCAATACATTTGTGCATTTGTATACTGTCTTAGTAACTCAGGCTACCATAACAAAAAATATCATAGACTAGATGGCTTGTCAACAACAAACATTTGTTTCTCACAGTTCTGGAGGATGGGAAGTCCAAGATCAAGGCACTGGTGGATTTGTGTCTGGTGAGGGCCCATTCCTCATAGACAGTGACTTCTCACTACATCCTCCTTTTTCTTTTTTCTTGCTTTTTTCTTCTTATTCTTCCCAGCCTCCAGAACCACTAACTACATCCTCATGTGGTAAAAAGGGGCAAGGCAGCTCTCAAGAGCTTCTTTTATAAAGGCATTAATCCCAATCAGAGAGCTCTATCCTCATTATCCAATCATCTCTCAAATACCCCACATCCTATTATCTCTGGGGTTAGGATTTCAACATACAAAGTTGAGGTGGACACAGACATTTAGACCATAGCACATACATAAGGAAATAATAGCCACACGTGTGTTGAGTTTTTTTGTTTCATTTAAAAAATTAATGGGGCCAGGAACAGTAGCTCACTCCTGTAATCCCAGTACTTTGGGAGGCCAAGGCAGGTGAATCACTTGAGGTCAGGAGTTTGAGACCAGCCTAACCAACATGGCGAAACCCTGTCTCTACCAAAAAATACAAAAATTAGCTGGGTGTGGTGGTGCACACACCTGCAGTCCCAGCTACTCAGGAGGCTGAGATGGGAGAATCATATGAACCCAGGAAGCGGAGGTTGCTGTGAGCTAAGATTGCACCACTGCACTCCAGCCTGGGTGACAAAGTGAGGCCCTGTCTCAAAAAAACTAAATAAAAATAAAAATAAATAAATGGAACCATAGTATATGTTCTCTTTCATGACCTGCCTTTTTTATTGTAAAATATGTCTCAGAGATCTTTTCATTTTGGTTCTTTTTTCTCATTCTTTTGTAATGTCTTCCTGGTATTCCAGAGGATAAATACAGTGTAATTCATTTGGCCACCATGTCCCCTTTTGATGAAAATGTAAGCTGTTTTCTTTTTTCACTTTTTACCTTATATAATTTGGAAATAACATTTGTGTACTACATCCAAATACATCTGTGTGTTATTCCTGGAGGACAGACTCCTAGAAATACAAGGCCATGTGTGAATTTTGTTTAAAACAGGTACCCAAACACCCTTCTTCTCCATTCTCAGTCCTCCAAGAGTTTAGTTTATTAGATCTGGGTGGAGCTTTATTTTTACCAAGCACCTGCTCTAGTGATTTGGATACAGCCAGTCTGGCACCAGCTGCAACTGTCATTGTGGAGTCTTTGTTCTAAAGCAAACATCAGTGACTTTGTAGTCAGAAAAAGTGTAGGTTCAAATCCCAGCTCTGTCATTGCAAGTGGTATAACCCTGGCTGCCATTCATTCTTGCCTATGCCCATGCACCCATTTATTCATTGACCATCTAGTAAATAAGCATTGAGCAATTCTTATGTGTTCAGTTCTCAGTCAGTAGGTAACACAGATAGAAAAACAAATGAATAAATACAGTGAAGTGTCATAGATTTTATAAAGAGGAGGCTAGTCCATTGTATGTTTAGTAGAGAAGGATAATTGAGGAAATCTGAAAAAGATGATGGAGGGAACTCTAAGGGTGAGCCTTAAATTAAGGTTTCTGTCAAGCGAGCAAAGATAACCCAAGCAGAGGAAACAATGAGTACAATGGCCTGGAGGTAGCATGCATTGTGATTTCATACAATACAAAGTGCAAGGGGCAGCAAGGAGGCTGGGGAGGCAGACAGGATTATGGTAGGCTTTGTAGGGTGTACTAGGGTCCTTTTAAACCATACCATGGTACAGTTGCAATCAGCACAACTTTTATGCTACGGTAAGGAATAAAGGGGCTTTGGCAGGGATACCCAGGTCATAGAGTCAGTTGGCATGGAGCCTTGACCCAGGCCAGCACTCTTCACACAGTCCATACCAAGCACTAGTGTTAGAACCCATTAGAAAGCTCATTAGGGCTCCTTAACTATTGTTGACTTGCCCAGTTGATAAGCTTATTGTTCCTTGCCTTGCTGCAACCCAGCACTAAGCCTAGTATTGAATGCTCAGCCAGGTACAATGGTTAATTTTATATGTCAGCTTGGCTAAGCCACAGTGTCCAGATATTTGGCCAAACATCATTTTGGATATTCCTGTGAGGGTGTTTTTGAATAAGATTGACATTTAAATCAGTCAACTTCAAGTAAAGTGATTGCTCTTCTTAATGTGGGTGGGCCACATCCAATCAGTTGAAGGCTGACTAGAACAAACGAATGACTTCCCCCCCAGTAAGAATTCCCAGTAAGAGAGAATTCTGCCAGCAGATGGCTTTTGGACTTTGACTGCAACATCAGCTCTTTCTGGGTCTCCAGGCTGCTGGCTCACTGTGCAGATTTTGAACTTACCAGCTTTCTTAATTGCATGAGTCAATTCCTTGGAATAAATCTCTCCAGATATATGCACCCAATTGGTTCTGTTTCTCCAGAGAACCCTAACACATCAGGGAAGACAGTATGAGTCTTTAGAAGTTCTCTCTAGGGCTAGAGGCAGCCCCAAGACTGTGATGGGAATGCTTCTCATCATAGGAAGAACATCCAAAAGGTTCTGGGGGATGGATAGACAATTTGGTGACATAATCCCTCTCTCTACAAATGTCTCCATTACAGCAGTTGTTTATACACATCTTTTCTGAACTACTTCTTTTCATTCTCTGTCTTAGTCCAGCACCTGATACTTGCCTGAACCTGCACAGAATGCTGCTTTGCCTGTTTTTGTTGTGGTTTTTGCTTAGTTTTGTTTTCTTACATTTTCTTCAGTCATTGGCACAAGTCACTCAACTCTCAGAAGGTGGGATTCATATATTGAAAATTTTTCATATTTTCCTTATAAAGTGAAGGTAGTAGTCACACTGGCACTTTCAGTTTGATATTACTTTACAATTTATAGAATAGTTTTTTGTTTAATTAAGCTCTTAGCCTCAGTCATGATATCTGTAAGTTGAGGATAATATAATAATTGGGACTAGTACTATAGTACTTCGTAGACTGCTCTAAGGATTAAATGAGAGCAAGCATGTCCAGTGCTTAGCAATGTACCTGGCATTTAATAAATGCTAGGTCTTTCCCTTATGAGATCATAAGTCTTATATGATTATTTCAACAAGCCTCTAAAGTAGACAAGAAATGATCAGTTAACCCTGTTTCAATAATGAAAATGAAGCTTAAAGGTAAAGTATCTTCTTTGGGGCCACACAGCCAAAAAGTAGAAAAGTCAGAACCTGAATTCAGAGCTTCTGACTTCAATGCTCTTATGACTGCACACTCAGCTTCTGGGGTACACCATAAACCCAGAAAAGATACATACACACACAAGAGCATAGACCCTGAAAAGATACATACACACACAAGAACATAGACCCTGAAAAGATACATACACACACAAGAGCGTAGACCCGGAAAAGATGCACACCACACACACACACACACACACACACACACACACAAAAGCATAGACCCGGAAAAGATACATATACACACGAGAGCGTAGACCCTAAAAGATACACACACACACACACACACACACAAAAAGCATAGACCCGGAAAAGATACATATACACACGAGAGCGTAGACCCTGAAAAGATACACACACACACACAAGAGCATAGACCTGGAAAAGATACACACACACACAAAAGCATAAACCCGGAAAAGATACACACACACACACACAGGCGCATAGACCCTGAAAAGATACACACACACACAAGAGCATAGACCCGGAAAAGTTAACACACACACACACACACACAAAAGCATAGACCCGGAAAAGATACACACACACAAGAGCATAGACCCGGAAAAGTTACACACACTAACAAGATCATAGACCCAGAAAAGATACACACACACACACAAGAACATAGACCCAGAAAAGATACACACACTCACAAGAGAATAGACCCAGAAAAGATACATATACATACAAGAGTTTATGCAGATCTATATGAGTATGTGCAGTCAACAATAAAACAAATACACTATGTACTTACATGTATATTATAAACATATGTGCACATTTTCCCAAATCATGTCAATTTTGCTATTCTTACTCAAATACTACTGTTTTAATTTCTTAAAATCTTTATAAATGGACTACTAAAAACATATACTAAGGTCATACATTTTTGAGGGGATCAGATTTCTTGCAGCTCTTTTAATGTACCAAAGTGGTGGTAGATGTGAAACTTTTAATACAGCCACTTGAATTGTCTACATATCCTTTTTAAGGGATATGAATCTTAGTTATACATTTTTTTGTACGTTGACATAGACTCCATCAGAAAGATTTCAGCCAAGTAGCCTCTTTCCAGCTTCCAAAGCCACATATTTGCAGTCTGCCTCTAGAATGAAGAAAACTCAACTGGAGAAGAAATGGAATGTATATGGCCCATAGGAACGGAGCTTTACTACAGCATCACCATAATATTGCACATCTGTAGAAAATCACATCCATCATAAACTTCAGAGAAGGCAAATGTGTCATGGTGGAGACAGGCTGTGGAGCCAAGTAGGGGTGAGTTTAACATTCCTATTTGTCAATGGAGTGAACTTATGCAAGAAGTGCCCATTGTGAGTTCAAGGCCATATATTTCAATAAAATACATTTGTCTATATGAGTAGATGTGGAAATATTGTATTGGTCAGCATTTGCACAATAATGATTGGCAACCAAATATTCAAAACTCAGTGGTTTATAACACTAAGCATGGATTTTCAAGTTCACGGACTTTCATGTTAATAATTTTGGCTGATCCAGGCAGGGCTCAGCTGGGAATTTCTACTGCAGGGTGCTGAACCTACCTCCAGCGTACAAATTGTGTTTCATCTGGGCTCAAGCCCCCAGGGCAGTGATAACTCTGTACACACATAATCATGTTAAGTTACAGGACAGAGCAAAACCCCAAACCAACATGTAGAGTCAAATATTTGATAATGACATTGATAAATAATTATGCTTTTTATCCTTTACAATCTTTCAAATGCTTTCAAATTTAACTCTTCATTAATTACGAAGACAGGTATGTATTTTCATGTGGCTTTAAATAGAAATTTCCTTAAATGGGCCTCATTTGGGGGAGAAAAATCTGTATCTGAAGTAAATATTCCTTAAAGTATAGCTTCTTAAGCCTTGCATGGATCACTTGTTAACTTCCTAAAATGTAGATTGTCATTCAGTTCATCTAAGGTGACTCTGCAATTTTGCATTTCTGACATGTTCTCAGGGATGCTGATGATGCTTTTGAATTCTGGACAAATTTTGAGTTGGAAGAAAAATAATGCTACATCCACTTTTTCAATTATTTTTATTTTTGTAGAGAGATTTTGTTCCTGAAATGATAGTTATATGGTTTATGCAATAAAATGAAAAAAGTTTATGCAGATTGATGAATAAAAATGTGTATTTCAACAGTTTCTATATCATGCCAGATGAATAATAAGTGTTGAAAAACGATCAACAAAAGAAAAACCTCAATCAACAGTTCTTAGCCTTGACACATTTCTCTGTAAAACCTTGAGCAGATCATGAATACCTCAAATGCCTCAGCAAGCAACTTGAAGTTCTAGCATGCACTCCCTTCAGCTCCCCCGGGTCACTTCTGTTCCAGAAAGCACAGACCTATAGCCTCTTCTGTTCTGAAACTCTTAGCTACTTTTGGGTCACTGCTGCTTCCAGCCTCCATTGCCAGGATTCCATTCTCTATCCTTCTTCATCATTTCTTCCAGCATCAGAGTTATCTTTCTGAGGCTCAAATCTTATTATAATCCTCAACCACTTATCAACAAATTCAGTCCCTGCCCAGCACCCCTAGGTTAAAGTTCAACTCCCCCCGCCAAGGCCTACAGGCCATTCTTCATGCATTCAATCAACAAATATTTATTGTGTCAGACAGAGTTCTATGGGCTGGGGAAATCAAAGTCCCCACCTTCGTGGAGTTTGCATTCCAGTAGGAAAGATGGATTCACAAGCAAATAAATGCAAATAAATCAGATATCGTCCTAGCACAACCTTACCCTCTTCTCCTCCTGCCACTGTGCCATATATAGTGCATACTTGCTCCCTATTTCTCTACACCCCCATGTACATCACGTTCTTGCCTACCTTTGAGAGGGCCCCCCCCCCCGGGGGGAAACGCCCCCCGGGGGGGGGGGCCTATATGAAGCCTTGTTGTTTTTCTATCTAGAATGTCTTTGACTCTTCTCTACTTGGAACAGCATAATTGTCTTTGAAGACAGATCACATGACCTGTGATGTGAAGCTTTCCATCTTTCTTTTTTTTTGAGACGGAGTCTCGCTCTGTCCCCAGGCTGGAGTGCAGTGGCGCCATCTCAGCTCACTGCAACCTCCACCTCCCGAGCTCAAGCAATTCTCCTGTCTCAGCCTCCTGAGTAGCTGGGACTACAGGCACGCTCCACCATGCCCAGCTAATTTTTGTATTTCTTGTAGAGACGTTTTTTCACCATGTTGGCCAGGATGGTCTCAATGTCTTGACCTCGTTATCCACCTGCCTTGGCCTCCCAAAGCTTTTCCATCTTAACTCCATGTAGTTAGTTATGTCCTGGTATGTGCCTCATTAAATCTGAAATGTCTGTTATGGCCATGTTTCTATTCATCCTTTTTTTAGTAGACGATCCACCATCTTTATTAGAAGATCCACCCTCACCTAATACAGGCTGGTCCCACTGTTGGCTGGGGACCCAGATAGAACAGAAAGGCAGGGAAAAGGCAAATTCTCTTTCTCCATTATGGGGCTGGGCCTTTTCTTTTTTTCTTTTTCTTTTTTTTTTTTTTTTTTTGAGACAGCGTCCAGCTCTGTCACCCAGGCTGGAGTGCAGTGGAGCGATCTTGGCTCACTGCAACCTCCGTCTCCCGGGTTCAAGTGATTATCCTGCCTCAGCCTCCCAGTAGCTGGGATTACAGGCATGCACCACCATGCCATGCTAAGTTTTGTATTTTTAGTAGAGATGGGGTTTCACCATGTTGGCCAGGCTGGTCTCGAACTCCTGACCACAGGTGATCTGCCCACCTTAGCCTCCCAAGGTGTTGAGATTACTGGTGTGATCCATTGCACCCAGCCTGGGACATTCTTCTTAACCTGCCCTTGGACATTAGAACTCTAGGTCCTTTGACTTTTGGCCTTTGACTGAAAGTTATACCAGTTCTCCAGCTTGCAGACAGCGTATGGTCGGACTTCTAAGCTTCCATAATCACATAAGCCAATTCCCCTAATAAATACCCTTTATATGTTCAATTATCTACTGTGCTTTTGGTTCTGGAGAGCCCTAATACAACCCCTCCCCTCATTCCAAGCTTCGCAAATATGAGTTAGCCCCTTTTCATCAAGAAGTACTGTCTATTTCTTTACACCTTGAATCTTGGCTAGACTTATACTTGCTTTGGTCAGTAGAATATGTCAGAGAGTTGGGGTTCTTGCTGACTTCTGTGCTCTTGGATTCTTGTGTTTGCCATGAGAACAAGTGTTAGCTAGCTGGCTGATGGATGAGAGACTTAATGGAACAGAGTCAAGATAAACCAGTAGTCCCTACAAGATCCCAAGGCAGAAGCAACAGATATTCCCAGATAACCCATGGATCCATGAAACAAATTAAATATTTATTGCTCTGTGTCCCTAAGGTTTGTGACTATCTGTTACACAGCATCTTTGTGGCCCTTGAACACTGATGCAAACACTTTAGGGCATCATCAAATCTCATTATTTTTTATGTCAGACACATCATTTGCATTGATTTAGTCATTTATTCACTTATGCATGTATCTGTATTTCAAGCAGATTCATCTACTGCATGCCAGACACAATTATAGGGCTTAAAGATTGATATGGTATATTTTGTGCCCTAATCAATAAATGTCAATGAGACAATTGACATGTGTCTTTTCACCTTGAGTAGCTCTAGAAATAGAACTTCCCTGACTGCTCCATAGAGCCAATTCCTCTGTTTAATCTCTCCAGGGGTTAAGAAGTTCTTCCTTATGTCCAGCCCCAGACTCTCCAGTTTTAGTTTGAGCTTCTGTCTTTTCGTTCAGTTGCCCATGAACCTGGGGAATAAAGCTCATCAGCTGCCTCATAAAAACGCTTTATGAATTTAAATTCAGTCACTAAGTCAGGGAAAGAGTTAAGCCACTTTACATGTGCTGAAGATTTTATTTTGGGGTACCTCTGTGGGAAGGGATGTTTGGGGTTAATTGAGCTTTCTGGATATCTGCACATGAGCACCGGAGTTTTATATATAGAACCAGAACACCTGATCACAGCACCTGCAAAGGGAAATTACTCATTTAACCTCTTGAACTCCAGACAGAGAGAGGAAGGTGTTGAGGCTCTAAAGGAAAACCCTGTGGCAAGGGGTCAGGTCCCATGGTTGGGGTGCAGGAGGGACACTCCAAAGATACCATCTTGGTACTCACCTTTCCCTACATTCCCTCTCCCATTCCTCATGGTCACTCCAGGTCATATTATGCTTAAAACCCTTTTTCAGGCCAGGTTCTTAATCATTTACTAATCTATAAGTCTCTGATTGCTCCAGATACCATCTTCTATAACTAAGAGGTGGTTTCAAAGATTTTGTAAATACTGGAAAGGAAAATCTATCTTTTTCATTCTTTCTTCCAACATAGAGTTTAGAAAATCATCATTCTTGCAGAAGATTTGATGAATATTCACTTTTCTCTTTCTACCATCTTTAAAATACAATGAACTCATTCAAACTCATGTTCTAAATTCATACGATCAGAGAGGACTCTGCTGACCATTCTGTATAAACTTACATGCCATCTCATTTTTCCTGGCTTTTTAAAATCTATTAATTTTATTGCTGTAGCTTATTCCATTGTGTGACTCTATTACATTTATGTATTTATATGTCTGGGTTTCTAGGTTGGTTTGTTTGTTTAAGAAAAACAGGTTCAGGTGTACATGTGCAGGCTTGCTACATAGGTAAACTCCTGTCATGGGGGTTTATTATTTCATCACCCAGATACCAAGCCTAGTCCCCAATAGTTATTTTATGCGCCTCTCCCTCCTCCCATCTTCCACCCTGAGGTAGGCCCCAGTGCCTGTTGTTCCCCTATTTGTGTCCATGTGTTCTCATCCTTTAACTGTCACTTGTAAGTGAGACCATGGAGTATGTGGTTTTCTCTTCCTGCATTAGTTTATTGAGAATGATGGCTTCCAGCTCCATCCATGTTCCTGCAAAGGACACGATAACATTCTTTTTTATGGTTGTATAGTATTCCATGGTGTATATGTACCATATTTTCTTTATCCAGCCTACCTGCACTCTCATTCTTGATCTCCTTTTGGTCCTCTATTCTTCTTTCTAGTTCCTAGCATCAGCTGACCTTCACGTATTTAAGTGCATATGTCTTTTAATGTGTTTTTCCCCACAAGAAGTGGAAATTTGTTTTGGTGTTTTCCTTCATTTGTCTAATTTTTTTCATGTTTTATTGAAATGCAATTCATATAGTATAAAATTTACCTTTTTTAGTGTAGAGTTCTATGAGTTTTGGCAAGATATCTGTTTAAATTCTTTGCCAATATACAATCATATATCCACCACTACCATCAAGATGTAGGACAATTCCATCACCCTCAGAAATTTCCAAATGCCCCTTTGTAACCAGCCCTTCGCCTCACCATTCACCAACAATTACCAGTCTGTTTTCTATATCTCTAGTTTTACCTTCTCCAGAAAGTCATAAAACTTAAATTATGTATTATGTAGCCATTATGGCTTCTTTTACTCATCATTATACATTTGAGATTATTCATCCTTGTTTTTGCATATATCAGTAAATTATTTTCCTTTTTTAATGCTAAGAAGTGTGCCATTGCATGAATTGTATCACAGTCATTTATAAGTTTAAGGACATTTGAGTTATTGCCAGGTTTTGCCTGTTACACATAAAGCCATTATAAATATTTGCATTCACAGTGCTTTGTAAACATAAACTTCCATTTCTCTTGGGTAAATGAGTGGGACTGGCAGTTCATAGATTAAGTGTATGTCTAATTTTACAAGAAAGTGCCAAATTGTTTTCCAAAATTACTGTACTATTTTGCATTCTCACCATCAGTATGTGCGAGTTCCAGGTGCTCCACATTCTTTCCAGAACCTGGTATTATTAGTTGTCAGTTGTCAACTTTTGCTCTGTTTTGTTTTGCTTGGCATTCCAGTAGGCAAGTGGTGGTAGAGTGTTGTGGTTTTAATTTTCATTTCCTTAGTGATAAATAACACTGAGTATTTTTTTTCTTTTCTTTTTTTTTTTTTTTTTGAGATGGAGTCTCACTCTGTCACCCAGGTTGGAATGCAGTGATGTGATCTTAGCTCGCTGCAACATCTGCCTCCTGGCTTCAAGCAATTCTCCTGCCTCAGCCTCTCGAGTAACTGGGATTACAGGTGCCCACCGCTGTGCCTGGCTATTTTTTGTATTTTTTGTAGATATAGAGTTTCACCATGTTGTCCAGGCTGGTCTTGAACTCCTGACCTCAGGTGATCCACCTGCCGCAGCCTCCCAAAGTGCTGGGAATCACAGGTGTGAGCCACCATGCCTGGCCACTGAACATCTTTTTATGTGCTTATTTGCCATCCATTCATGTTCAATGGTGAGGTATCTGTTTAAATTCTTTGCCAATTTTTAATCAAGGCATTTATTTACTTATGAGTTTTGAGAGTGCTTATGTATTCTGGGTACCAGTCTTTTATCAGATTTATGATTATAAATATTTTATTCCAGTTTGTGTTTTGTCTTCTAGCCTTTTAAAAGGGTCTGCTGAAGAGTAGAAGTTCTTAATTTCAATGATGTACAATTTCTTAATTTTTTATGGCTTCTGTTATGGTGTTGATTCTAATAAATCTTTGCCTAAGCCAAAATTATAAAGATTCTCTACCATGACTTCTTATAAAAGACTTATAGATTGAGGCTTTAATTTCATGAGTATGATCCATTTTGGATTAGTTTTTGCATGTGATACAAGATAAGGATTGTGGTTCGTTGCATGGGTGTTCAAGTGTTCCAGTACCAATTGTCGAATAGACTGGGAATTTAATTCAATGCTATTCCACTGCCTAGAACTGTTGCATGTGGGCAGGCATCCAATAAATATTTGACAAATGAATGGATCTCATTAATTTGATTTTAAGTATGCATTTAACTCTTTGATTAATCTAGAATTGGTTTGGTATACTGTGAGAACTATAAATTTAAATGAACTTATTTTCCAAATTATATCTGTTACACCAGCTTTATCTATTAATTTAGACCAAATAGTCTTCCTTGAAACAGAAATTATTTAATCTAATTCTTTCATTCACCATATATTCTAGCCACCAAGCTCTGAACCAGACACTGAGTTAAACACTAAGACAGGAATTTATGTGTTAGTTTCGTGAAGCCTATAGATTCCTTTCTCAGAATAATGTATTTGAATGCACAAAACAAAAACATAGGATTACAAAGGAAACAAATTATATTGAAATACAGCTTTCAAAATACTTTTTAAAAATTGTGACATGGTAATATATGTGTTTCTTTCTTTACACATCATAACAAAATCTAGTAGTAAGTCTAATGACTACCATAATGTCAGAGCAGTGATAAGCTTGAGACATTTTAAGAGGTCTGCAACAACCTGTAATGTGATATGGAAACACCTGGGATTTCTATTGCAAAGTTACAGACACTACTGATTCTACTGTAGCTTGTTGCCTATATCATAATTGAAGGACATACTAAATTTCTGTTAGAGGTTAGTGAAAATAAAGATGTATTCTTTTCCTATTCAAATTCCAAGCCCCAACAATTGTAACTCCATTGAAGAACTCCTGAGCTGGAGGGGATGCACAGATGAATAAAATAATGTAATGTGGCCCCTATTCTAAAGAAATTACATTTCAGTGCAAGGCAAAAGACATATGAGCAAGAGAATCTACAAGCTGCCAGATCCCTAGTTATCCCTAGAGGAACATATTAAGTCCTGTGCTCACATGAGAGGAAAAGATGACCTCAGCGATCAGTATAATCTCTTTCTCCATCCCACCACTGAATAATCAGACATAGCTGTGTTTTTAAGAGCTTGGTCATTACTAAAAACTTTTGAAAATGGAAAAAGAAGGTACTGCTGTCTGGGGAAGATGATGGACATGACAAGTAAATTCCCTTCCTGGCCACAGAAATGCCTTTTCTTCCTAAAATATGAAATTATACCCTAGAGTTGTGGGCTTAAATCTGGACCCCCAACCCATTAATGGGACATAGGCTGGTGAAAAACAGTCACATCGTAAAATGAGCAAAAATAGGGACTTTGCATCAGCAGAGGTTTGAGCCTGAGTACTGTCATTCACCCATGTGTTTTAGGCAAGTGATGTAATCTGATGTAATCACCAGTTGAGGAGTGACTTCACCCATCAACGGTGTCCTTCTCATCAGGAGAATGTACATAGTTCTGTTCCTTCCTGGCTCCCTCTTCCCCTTTGGGAAAAGGGATAAACCTGTTCATAAACACACTTTCTGCTTTTTCCATGTGGTACGCTAACTGGGGTAGGCCTTAACCCTGGAAATGGGTAAGTGGAAGGGGAGAGCTGCAGTTGTTTGTCTGCTCTCCCTGGTACGTATGCATGTTATGTGTGCGTGTGTGTGTGTGTGTGTGTGTGTGCGTGCACGCGCGTACATGCACACACATTCAGGGGATAGAAATCACACCAGTTACTTGAAGAGAGTATTTAATATAAAGAATTGTTAACTAGCTATAAAGTTGTTACCGAGGTAACTGGAAGAATAAAAGAGAGCTCAAGAGTATCATAGAGGTAGTAACTGCAAGAAGCAGCTAACACCTATAGGGCTGGGGGAACACAGGGAGGAAGTTGACATCATTACAACTTAGAGAACAGCCCATGGAGCTGGGACCAAGACCTCTGAGGAAGGGGCACTGCCAGCCTAGGAGTGCTGCTGTGGCACAGGCAGGGGGGAGTACAATGAGGTAAGTTCTACAAGTGTTTTTAAAAAGCAGCAAACTGGATTTAGACGATTCTATTGGAAGGAAACGCCACTGCCAGGGTGAAGGGAAGAGGCTGGGTGACGCTCAGAGGAACCCAAAGTAGCTGGGAAGCCAATAGACAGTTTCCTCCTTTCCCCTCTGGCTTCTGGTTCTCTCTCTCTCTCTCTAGTGCCCCCTATTGGCAGCTCCTAGTAAGGTAGCCGACAAAGCCCAAATGCAATCCCAGCCTTGGTATTTCAGAGATGAGGATAAACAGGTGGATTGGAGCCAAGAAACAATAGTGTAGCAATTGATATAAGGGGTGTGTGTGTGTGTGTGTGTGTGTGTGTGTATCTTTATGTGTCAGTATGGTGGGGGAGTGTATGCGTGAAATAGGAGTGGCAGGTAGGATGTTCACCTCTACTTCTAGTGCAGTTTTATGATTATTAAGGTATTTGATTCTTATGTGACTACTATGTTTATCTTTTAATTGGTTGAAATGCAAAAGGGGTGGGTGGCAAGATGGCCGAATAGGAAGAGTTCCAGTCTGCAGCTCCCAGCGAGATAAACGCAGAAGGCGGTGATTTCTGCATTTCCAGCTGAGGTACCCGGCTCATCTCACTGGGACTGGTTAGACAGTAGGTACAGCCCATGGAGGGAAAGCTGAAACAGGGGGGCATTGCCTCACCCAGGAAGTGCAAGGGGTCAGGGAACTCCCTCCACTAGCCAAGGGAAGCAGTGAGGGACTATGCTGTGAGGTTTGGCCCATTCCAGCCCAGGTATTATGCTTTTCCCATGGTCCTCGCAACCCACAGACCCAGAGATTTCCTCTGGTGCCTACACTACCAGGGCCCTGGGTTTCAATCACAAAACTGGGTAGCCGTTTGGGCAGACACTGAGCTAGCTGCAGTATTTTTTTACATACCCATTGGCACCTGGAAAGCCATAAAGACAGAACTGTTTGGGCCCCTGGAAAGGGGGCTGAAGCCAGGGAGCCAAATGGTCTAGCTCGGTGCATCCCACCCCCATGGAGCCCAGCAAGCTAAGATCCACTGGCTTGAAATTCTTGCTGCCAGTATAGCAGTCTGAAGTGGACATGGAATACTTGAGCTTGGTCGGGGGAGGGGCATCCAACATTACTGAGGCTTGAGTAGGTGATTTTCCCCTCACAGTGTAAAGAAGGCCACCAGGAAGTCTGAAATGGGCAGAGCCCACTGAAGTTTGGCAAAGTCAGACTGCATCTCTAGATTCCTCTTCTCTGGGTGGGGCATCTCTGAAAGAAAGGCAGCAGCCCCAGTCAGGGGCTTATAGATGAAACTCCCATCTCCCTAGGACAAAGCACCTGGGGGAGAGGGCAGCTATGAGTGCAGCTTCAGCAGACTTAAACGTTCCTGCCTGCTGGCTCTGAATAGAGTAGCGAATCTCCCAGCACAGCACTCAAGCTCTGCTAGGAGACAGACTGCCTTCTCAAGTGGGTCCCTGACCCCTGTGCCTCCTGACTGGGAGATACCTCCCAGCAAGTGTCAACAGACACGTCATACAGAGAGAGCTCTGGCTGGTAGGTGATGGGTGCACCTCTGTGATGAAGCTTATAGAAGAAGAAAAAGGCAGCAATCTTTGCTGTTCTGCAGCCTCCACTGGTGATACCCAGGCAAACAGAGTCTGGAGAGGACCTACAGCAAATTCCGCAGACCTGCAGCAGAGAGGCCTGACTGTTAGAAAAAAAACTAACAAACAGAAAGAAATAGTATCAACATCAACAAAAAGGAAGTCCACACAAAAAGCCCATCCAAAGGACACCAGCATCAAAGACCAAAGGTAGATAAATCTACAAAGCTGAGGAAAAACCAGTGCAAAAAGGCTAAAAATTCCAAAAAACAAGAACACCTCTTCTCCTCCAAAGGATCACAACTCTTTGCCAGCAAGGGAACAAAACTGGATGGAGAATGACTTTGAAGAAATGACAGAAGTAAGCCTCAGAAGACGGGTAATAATTAACTCCTCTGAGCTAAAGGAGCATGTTCTAACCCAATGCAAGCAATCTAAGAACCTTGAAAAAAGCTTAGATGAATTGCTAACTAGAATAACCAGTTTAGAGAAGAACATAAATGACCTGATGGAGCCAAAAAAAACAGAGCAAGACAACTTTGTGAAGCATACACAAGTATCAATAACCGAATCAATCAAGCAGAAGAAAGGGTATCAGAGATTGAAGATCAACTTAATGAAATAAAGCATGAAGACAAGATTAGAGAAAAAAGAAAGAAAAGGAATGAACAAAGCATCCAAGAAATATGGGACTATGTGAAAAGACCAAACCTGCATTTAATTGGTGTACCTGAAAGTGACAGGGAGAATGGAATCAAGTTGAAAACACTCTTCAGGATACTATCCAGGAGAAGTCCCCCAATCCAGCAAAACAGGCTGACATTTAAATTAGGAAATACAGAGAACACCACAAAGATACTCCTTGAGAAGAGCAATCCCAAGACACCTAATTGTGAGATTCACCAAGGTTAAAATGAAGGAAAAATGTTAAGGGCAACCAGAGAGAAGGGTCAGGTTACCCAGAAAGGGAAGCCCCTCAGACTAATAATGGATCTCTAGGCAGAAACCCTACAAGCTGGAAGCGAGTGTGGGCCAATATTCAACATTTTTAAAGAAAAGAATTTTCAACCCAGAATTTCATATCCGGACAAACTAAGCTTCATAAGTAAAGGAGATATCAAATCCTTTATGCACAAGCAAATGCTGAGAGATTTTGTCACAACCAGACCTGCCTTACAAGAGCTCCTAAAGGAAGCACTAAATACGGAAAAGAAACTATGACATGAAGGAAACTATGACACATACCATTGACACTATGAAGAAACTGTATCAACTAATAGGCAAAATAACTGGCTAGCATCATAATGACAGGTTCAAATTCACACATAACAATATTAACCTTAAATGTAAATGGGCTGAATGCCCCAATGGAAAGACACAGACTGGCAAATTGGATAAAGAGTCAAGACCCATTGGTGTGCTGTATTCAGGAAACCCATCTCATGTGCAAAGACACACATAGGCTCAAAATAAAGGGATGGAGAAATATTTACCAAGCAAATGGAAAGCAAAAAATAGCAGGGATTGCAATCCCAGTCTATGATGAAACAGATTTTAAACCAACAAAGATCAAAGGAGACAAAAAAGGGCATTACATAATGGGAAAAAGATCAATGAAACAAGAAGAGCTACCTATCCTAAATATACATGCACCCAATACAGGAGCACTCAGATTCATAAAGCAAGTTCTTAGAGACCTACAAAAAGACTTAGACTGCCACACAATAATACTAGGAGACTTTAACATCCCACTATCAACATTAGACAAATCAACAAGACAGTAAATTAACAAGGATATTCAGGACTTGAATTCAGCTCTGGACCAAGAGGACCTAATAGACATCTACAGAATTCTCCACCCAAATCAACAGAATATACATTCTTCTCAGCACCACATTGAATTTACTCTAAAACTGACCACGTAATTGGAAATAAAACACTCCTCAGCAAATACAAAAGGAAATCAAAACAAACAGTCTCTCAGACCATAGTGCAATCAAATTAAAACTCAGGATTAAAAAACTCACTCAAAACTGCACAAGTACATGGAAACTGAACAACCTGCTCCTGAATGACTACTGAGTAAATAATGAAATAAGGCAGAAATAAATAAGTTCTTTGAAACCAATGAGAACAAAGACACAATGTACCAGAATCTCTGAGACACCGCTAAAGCAGTGTTTAGAGGGAAATTTATATCACTAAATGCCCACAGGAGAAAGGAAAATGATCTAAAATCAACACCCTAACAACACAATTAAAAGAACTGGAGAAGCAAGAGCAAACAAATTTGAAAGCTAGCAGAGGACAAGAAATAACTAAGATCAGAGCAGAACTGAAGGAAATAGAAACATGAAAAACCCTTCAGAATCCAGGAGCTGTTTTTTTTGAAAAGACTAACCAAATAGATAGACCACTAGCCAGACTAATAAAGAAAGAAAGAAAGGAGAATCAAATAGACACAATAAAATATAATAAAGGGGATATTACCACTGATCCCACAGAAATAAAAACTGCCATCAGAGAATACTATAAACACCTCTATGCAAATAAACTAGAAAATCTAGAAGAAATGGATAAATTCCTGCACATATACACCCTCCCAAGACTAAACCAGGAAGAGGTTGAATCCCTAAATAGACCAATAATGAGTTCTGAAATTGAGGCAGCAATTATTAGCCTACCAACCAAAAAAAAAAGCTCAGGACCACACAGATTGACAGCCAAATTCTACCAGAGATACAAAAAGGAGTTGACACCATTCCTTCTGTAACTATTCCAAACAACAGAAAAGAGGAACTCCTCCCTAACCCATTTTATGAGGCCAGCATCATCCTGATACCAAAACCTGGCAGAAACACAACAAAAAAAGAAAATTTCAGGCCAATATCCCTGATGAATATCAATGCGAAAATCCTCAATAAAATACTGGCACACTGAATCCAGCAGCACATCAAAAAGCTTATACACCACGTTCAACTCAGCTTCATCCCTGGGATGCAAGGCTGGTTCAACATATGCAAATTAATAGATGTAATCCATCACACAAACAGTACCAGTGACTAAAACCACATGATAATCTCAATAGATGCAGAATAAGCCTTCGATAAAATTCAACACCCCTTCATGCTAAAAACTCTCAATAAACTAGGCATTGATGGAACGTATCTCAAAATAATAAGAGCTATTTATGACAAATCTACAGCCTATATCATACTGAATGGGCAAAAGCTGGAAGCATTCCCTTTGAAAACCCACACAAGATAAGGATGCTCTCTCTCACCACTCCTATTCAACAGAGTATTGGAAGTTCTGGCCAGGGCAATCAGGTAAGAGAAAAAACTAAATCGTATTCAAATAGGAAAAGAGAAAGTCAAATTGTCTCTGTTTGCAAATGACATGATTGTATATTTAGAAAACCCCATCATCTCAGCTTAAAAACCTTAAGCTGATAAGCAACTTCAGCAAAGTCTCAGGATACAAAATCAATGTGCAAAAATCACAAGCATTCCTATATACCAATAATAGACAAACAGAGAGTCAAATCATGAGTCAACTGCCATTCACAATTGCTACAAAGAGAATAAAATACCTAGGAATAGAAATGCAAATCAAAACCACAATGACATACCATCTCATGCCGGTTAGAATGGCGATCATTAAAAAATCAGGAAACAACAGATGCTGGAGAGGATATGGAAAAATTGGAACACTTTTACACTGTTGGTGGGAGTGTAAATTAGTTCAACCATTGTGGAAGACACCATGGAGGTTCCTCAAGGAACTAGAACCAGAAATACCATTTGACCCTGCAATCCCATTACTGGGTGTATACTCTAAGGACTGTACATCATTCTACTATAAAAACACATGGACACATATGTTTTTTGCAGCACTGTTCACAATAGCAAAGACTTGGAACCAACCCAAATGCCCATCAATGATAGACTGGATAAAGAAAATGTGGCACATATACACCATGGAATATTATGCAGCCATAAAGGATGAGTTTATGTCCTTTGCTGGGACGTGGATGAAGCTGGAAACTTCAGCAGACTAACACAGGAAGAGAAAACCAAACACCACGTGTTCTCACTCATAAGTGGGAGTTGAACAATGAGAACACATGGACACAGGGAGGGAAACATCACATACCAGGGCCTGTCAGGGGGTGGGGAACTAGGCAAGGGATAGCATTAGGAGAAATACCTAATGTAGATGACAGGTTGATGGGTGCAGCAAGTCACCATGGCACATGTATACCTATGTAACAAACCTGCATGTTCTGCACACGTATTCCAGAACTTAAAGTATAATTTAAAAAAAAATGCAAAAGGAAGAATAGTGTGATTCATTACCGCCTCTCACAAACCCCTGAGAAATTTCTTACCTAGGAATTCTTTGTTGTGAGAATATAATTTTAAGACATAAGTGAAATGGCTAAAACAGTTCCTTGCACAAAGTAGATAATCAACAAATGCAAATGTTCACTTTTTTCTCACTCTTCCATGTACAACTGAAACACTGGATATAGAAATAAATTTCTCTCAATATAATTACTTATATTAATACAAATTAAATAGTTGATAGAGAATTGATGTTTACAAAAGGTTTTCACATGTATTTTATTCAATTCTCACACTAATCTTACAGGCAAAATATTTATTCCCATTTTGCAGAGAAGAAATCTACAGCTCAGAAAAGCTGCTAAACTGGCCCAAGGTCAAACAGCTGGACTATATACTCGTCTGCTCCAGTGTTTCTGAAGTGTGGTCCTTTCACCACTTGACTCAGAAATACTTCTGGCATTTGTTAATATG
Source organism: Ateles fusciceps (assembly GCA_036589455.1). Lineage (NCBI taxonomy): Eukaryota > Metazoa > Chordata > Mammalia > Primates > Atelidae > Ateles > Ateles fusciceps. The sequence goes on from JAZHEH010000051.1 coordinate 1,289,017, forward strand.
CATATTTATAAACCTCACCCCAAATCTATGGATTCAGAATCTCTGGACTTCTCAGATTGTGAACTTCACCAGGACTTTGTATTTTTCACAAACTCCCCAGATAATTGTGATGGACAATGAAGTTTGAGACTCATTGTCCTACACTGTATGTCTCCCTAATTGGTAATAAAAATGTATTCTGGCGAAAGCCCTTTAATTGATTCCCTGACGGTTAAGATACTATCCTGACATGATTTTTAACGATTTCACTATCTTTGTAGCTATTAATTAAAGTAATTCTCAAAGTACGGTCTTGAAATAGCCACATCATCATCCCATGGGAACATGTTGGGAGTCCAGATTCTTAGACTGCAACAGACATGGGGGAGAGAGGCCTCCAGGTGATACGGGGGCATATGAAGTTCAAGAGCTACCTTTGCAGATTTGACACTTCTAGTAACTATCTTTTCAATTCTTTGGCCTACTTTCTTTGGAGGATCAACTGTCCTACCTGCACATACTATCATCTGTACATACCATTGGTTATACCTTAATAAACACTGTTCTTACCAATAACTGCACCTTCTCCATAATCACTATTTCTCTCTGCTATTCTCTAACCAGCACTTTGTACCTTTCCAGATCATTCTCTCTAGTACTCTAAGTCCAACAACTCTTCAATCCTATGGGAACCTCCAATCCATTGATTCTATCTCCTTTTCATTCTCCTTACCCACATATGCAGTCCCCCATAACTACATTGTATGGTCCACGATTACACTCGTCTCCTTGCACATACTCTCATTTCCTTACTTCTGTCCCTTTATTGTGAGTGTTACACCTGTCAAATTCCCAATGCTGGTTACATCCAATGCTCTGCCTATTCTGAGTTTTCACATACATAGTGGAACAAATCAAGAGAAAAATATAATCGTGCTGACAGGTCTCACATTGAATTCAGTCCTTGGACCACATCTCATCTTTATCTACATACATTCCTTAGGTAATCTCATTCAGTCCTCTAGCTTTCAATATTTTCTATACGTAACCATTCTTAAAATTATATCCCTACCCAGACTCATCCCTCAAGCTCCCAAATCATACAAAATTCAAACTCTTCACTTGTATACTGACCTGGAATCTCCAGCTTCATATCTCCGAAACCCCTGATTTCACCTCCTTTCCTGACCTGCTTCTACTACCAGTCTTCTTCTTCAAGGAAAGTGGCAGGTCAAGCCTTACAACTTTGAGATTATCCTCCATTATTCTGTTTTCTCATACTCCATATCAAAAAGCCTTATCGGCGTCACCTTCAAAGTAGATTCTGAATCTGACAACTTTGTCACATTGCCATCCCTATAATATTAGTCCATGACAACATCATCTCCCACCTGGGTTATTTTACAAGAGCTTTCTAAACACTTACATTGTTCCTACCTTTGTTCTGTCCCCATCCCCCAACAGCAGCCTAAGTGATCATTTTCAAAACAGGAAGTCCAATCATGTCAATTCTCTGCTCAGAACTTTCCATTGGCTTCTCATCTCAGTACAAAAGACCAATTTTCTACAATTGCCTCTAAGGCTATGTATAATCTGCCTTCTCTTCCTTTCAGACTTTACCTCACACTACTCTCCTTCTCCCTGCCTCCCTTCCAACCACTCTGGACCTTGTGTCTCCACACACCAGACAGAATCTCATGTTAATTGACCTCACTCTTCCTTTTTCACATTTCTGTTCGAGTGTTCACATCAGTAAGACTTTTCCTGACCATCTGCGTACCCAGCAGCCACCATGGATCAAGTCTTCATTGTTGTCCCTATTTCCCTGCTTTATAGCACATATCACCATTGGGATATTATATTTACAGCATACTGTTTATTTGTGTATTGACTGTCTTTTGACACTAAAAGATAAACTCCTTGAGAACAGGTACTTTTTCCTTCCATTGTTATACTCAGCACACATCGAACAGTACCCAGCACACACCACGCATGGTATTTGCCTCAGAAACCTTGTTGAATAAATAAACTACTTTTTGAAATTGGGAGATTTTTGCACAAAAACTGATATATCTCTTTTTGAAAAAAACATATATGTGATGTCTATGAACCCATAGCTCCTCTGCATCTCCTCTGCAGTGGGCCCAGCAGCTGAGGGTGAGAGGGAGCAGATCCACTTTGGAGGGTATGAGCCCTCCCGTTTACAAGTCCCTCCTCACTCACTTGCCAGCCTAGATTCCATAGGTACTTAAGTGTTTTTTAAAATCTTGTTTTGTTTTTTGTCAGATTGTTTGTTTTTTGTTTGTTTCTATTTTGGCTTAAACAACAGAAATATATTATCTCACAGGCACTTGAGGTTTTGAGAATCAGCTGTAAACTTTTACCCTTTAAAGTCATTAGAACAAGAAGCGAAGCTCAATTGCTTCCCCCTCCTCCCCTGCCCGTGTTGCACTGGGTGGAAAGAGCTGAGATGGCTTAACCACCCTTCAGCCAGGTGACAGGAACACACATAGCAATCCACCCTGTGGCAACAGAAAGACTCTGCTCCGTGAAGCCATGGCTGCCTGCAGTAACTTAGTAAGAAAATAAATAAATAAACAGCCCCTTGGCCCATTGACCAGCATGCCCAACTCCAAAGCACTTCAGTGTTGTGAAATAAAGAGAGGGGCTCTGAAGCTGTGCAGCTGTCGTTCAAATCCTGCCTCTGCCATTTATAGCTGGATGACTTCAGGCAAATGTTTTCATCTCTTCATTTCTCAATTTTCTCATCTGTAATATGAAGACTATAATAACATTAACCTCATACAACTCTCTTGAAAGACCTCACTAACGATCATTCAGTAAGGGTAGCTATTGTATCTATTCAGATTTGTATTCCTTTCTCTCTCTCCACCATTAGACTGTAGCCTCCTTTCAAGTCAAGGCTGATGTTATCTGTTCTTGAATCCTCATGCCCCACAGCTGTGATTCTCAGGGTAATGGGTTGGGAGTGATTCCAAGCTGCGAGAATGAAAAGGGCTGTTTCAAGTAATAAAGGGAACTTTCCTCCCTGGTTTTCTGAAACCTGGCTAGGCTCAGGAGAGTCTGTTGCATATTTTCCAATAACCACATTTTCAATGACTTAGGACTCTGGAGTCAGACTGCTGAGGCCTGAATCCTGACTCTACCACTGTTAGTTGTATAACTTTAGACAATTGTTCTGTCTCTCTGTCTCAATTTCCAAAGTGATCATAATAGGAGATAGACCCTTTGATACATGATTAGATCATGGACTGTCGAGAGCCCTCACAAAAGGGTTTAGTACACGTATAAGGGGATGAAGAGACCTTTCTACCATGTGATGACACAGAAAGAAAGTGCTCCTTTTTCACCATGGCCTCCCTTTCCACCATGGGATGACACAGCAAGAGGTGCTCTCTATTAACCAGAAAGCGAGCCCTCCTCAGACACTGAATCTGCTGGCCCTTTGATCTTGAACTTGCCAGTTTCCAGAACTGTAAGAAATTTCTGTTGTTTATGTATGTTTAGATATGGATATATCTTATATATTATGTATTTAGATTTAAGATTGTGTATATTTTAAGCTATACATAGCTTAACATAAGATATACATATCTTTACATATATATATGTTTAAGATATATATATGTCCATGTTATGCTTATGTATAAGTAAAATGAATGTCAGCAATGATATGAGGGATAAATTAGGATTGTTTTGTTACTATAAGATACTCACACTACCTGTGAAGTGGTATCATGTTATTTAAAAAGCTATGTGGATTACCTGTAAGTGTATGATGCAAACTCTAGGGCAATCACTAGAGAGGTTAAAAGAAGTATAACTGATATGCTAAGAAAGAAGGGAAAGTGAAATCATATAAAATAATCAAAACAACAGAAGGCAGAAAAAAGTGGAAGCCAAAATAGAAACAAAGAACAAGGACAACAAATAGAAAATAGAAACAAATATGGTATATAATAATCTATCAATAATCACTTTGAACAATGAAATAAATGCTTCAGTTAACATACACAATGTCAGAGGGGGATCAGAAAGCAAAACCTAACTGCATGTTTTCTATGAGAAACCTACTTTATTTATTTATTTATTTTTTTTGAGACAGGGTCTAGTTCTGCCACCCAGTCTGAAGTGCAGTGGCACAATCATAGCTCACTGCAACCTCAAACTCTTAGGCTCAAGTAATCCTCCCACCTCAGCCTCCCAAAGTGCTGAGATTACAGGCATGAGCCGCTGCACCAGGCCAAGAAACCCACTTTAAATATAAAGATACATGTAGATGAGGTGTAAATAGTTGGAGAACGATATACCATGTAACAGTAATCAAAAGAAAGTGGCAGTGGCTCACACCTGTAATTCTAGCACTCTGGGAAGTTGAGGTGGGTGGATTGCCTGTGTTCGGAAGTTTGAGATGAGCCTGGGCAACATGCTGAAACCTTGTCTCTAGTAAAATACAAAAAATTATCTGGGAGTGGTGGTGCACTCCTGCAATCCCAGCTGCTGGGGAGGTTGAGGCACGAGAATTGCTTGAACCTAGGAGGTAGAGTTTACAGTGAGCTGAGATCATGCCACTGCACTTCAGCCTGGGTGACAGAGCAAGACTCTATTTCAAAAAAAAAAAAAAAAAAAAAAGTGGGAGTAGCTATATGTAGCTATATTTATTTCATACAAAGCAAACTTCAGAGCAAGAAAAATTATTGAGGGTCATTACATGCTGAGAAAGGGTTCAATTCTCCAAGAAGACATAATAATCATTAATTTGATTTACCTAACCACAAAGCAGCAAACCATATGATGCAAAAACTTACAGAATTTCAAGAGGAAATAGATGAATCCAGTATTATGGCTAAAGACCTCAACATTCCTTTATCAGAAATAGACAGATCTTGCAGGCAGAAAATCAGAAAATAATATAGTTAAATTCAGCAACACCATTAATCCACTGAATGTAATGGACATCTATAGACTATTTCATCCAGCAACAGTAGAATACACATTCTTTCTAAGATTACGTGGAAAATTCACCAAAATAGACCACATTCTGGGCTACAAAACACAACTTAATAAACTTAAAGAAAAACAAATTGTACAATGTCTGCTCTCAGACTACAAAAAATTAAACTAGAAATTAATAACAGGAAGGTAGTTGAAAAGTTGCAAAACACTTGAACAGTAAATAACACATTCCAAATAATACACAGACCAAAAGTGAAATCTCAAGAGAAATTTAAAAATATTTTGAACTGAAGGAAAATGAAAATACAACTTACCAAAATTTGAGAATGATCAAAAGCCATGCCTACAAATAAATGTATAGCACTGAATCCATATATTAGAAAAGAAAAAAAATCTAAAAATAATTATCTAAGCTTCCACCTTAGGAAACTAGGAAAAGAAGAGCCAATTAAATTTAAAGTAAGCAGAAGAAAAAACAAATAATAAAAATTGAGCAAAAAAAAAATCAATGAAATTGTAAACAGTAAATCAATAGGAAAATCAACAAAACTAAAAGCTGGTTATTTGAAAATAAATAAAATTAAAAAAAAAAAAAAACTGTACCCAGGATAGCTGGAATAAAAGAGAGAGAACAGAAATTACTAATATCAGAGTGAAAGAGGGGATATCACTACAGACCTTATGGACATTAAAAGAATAATAAAGGAATGATTCCATGCCTACAAATTGGATAATGTAGGCAAAGTGGAACATTCCCTTAAAGCACAATCTGCTAAAACTCTCATAAGAAGAAATAGACAATCTGAATTAGTCTTTACCAATTAAAGAAATTGAACCAATAATTAACAACCTTTCAAAATAGAAATCACCAGGCCCAGATAGGTTCACAAGTGATTTCTAGCAAAAATTAAAAAAAAAAAATTATACCAATTCTCTACAACCTTTTCAGAGGATAGAAGCAGAGGGAATATGTTCTAACTCATTCTGTGAGGTAAGAATTATTTTAACACCCAAACCAGACAAAGTCATTACAAGAAAGGAAAACTACAAACCAATATCGTTCATAAATGTACATGCAAAAATCCTCGACAAAATATTAGCAAATTAAATTTTAAAGAAAATCATAGGAAGAATTACACAAAACAACCAAGTGAGATTTATCCCAAGTATGCGAGTTTGGTTCAACATTTGAGAATTGATTAATGCAATCCATCACATCAACAGGTTAAATAAGAAAAATCACGTGAACATATCCATACATTCTGAACAAAAATTTGAAAAAATCTAACACCCATTCATAATAAAAACTCTCAGGAAACAAGGAATAGAAAAGAACTTCCTCAACTTGATAAAGTATGGGCTACAATGAACCTGCAGCTAACATCATAGGTAATGATGAGAGATTTGAAGCTTTTCCACTAAGATCAAGAACAAGGCAAAGATATTCCCTCTCACCATTCCTTTTTAACGTTGTACCAGGAGTCCTAGCTAATGTGAGAAGATTTAAAAAATAATAATAAATTAAAAATTAAAAAAAATCAAGATACACAGTTTGAAAAGGAAGAAATAAAACCTGTCTTTCTTTGCAGCTAACATAATTGTCTATGTAGAAAACTGAAAAAAAAAAAAAAAAGAAACTGACCAAAAGAAAAAAAACCCCTTCTGGTACTAAAAAGCAATTATAGCAAGGTTGTAAAATACAAGATGAATATACAAAAAATTCATTACTTTATGATATACCAGCAATTTAAAAAGTGGAATTCAAACCTAAAAACATGTTACTATTTACATTAGCACCCCTAAACATCTATACTTAGGTACAAATCTAACAAAATATATACAAGACTTATATGAGGAAAACTACAAAACTCTGATGAACAAAATCGAAGAATTACTAAATAATAGAGACATATTCCATGTTTATGGATAAGAAGACTCAATATTGTCAAGATGATCTACAGATTCAATGCTGTGCCAGTCAACATCTTAGCAGTTATTTTGTGGCTATCCCCAGAAACTTAATTTTACAGTTTATATAAAGAAGCAAAAGACCTAGAATAATCAATACAATATTAAAGGATGAGAACAAAGCTGGAGTACTGATATTAGTTGACCTTAAGACTTACTACAATGTGACAATAATCAAGAGAGTATGGTATTGGTAAAAAAAAATAAAAATAAAAAAAATAAAAGGGAGAAGAAGAAGGAAAAAAATAGACAAACCAGTGGAAAAGAACAGAAAGCCCAGAAATTGACCCAAATAAATGAAATCAACTGATATTTGACAAAGAAGTAAAGGCAATACAATGGAGCAAAGACATTCTTTTTAGCAAATAGTGCTGAAACAACTAGACATACACATGCAAAAATAAATACACAAATCTAGACACAGATCTTACACCATTCACAAAAATGAACTTGAAATGGATCACAGACCTAAATTTAAAATGCAAAACCATAAAACTCCTAGAAGATAAAACAGGAGAAAATCTAGATGACCCTGAGTTTGGCAATGACTTTTTTTATACAACACCAAAGACATGACCTATAAAATAAAGAATTGATAAAGTAAATTTCATTAAAATTAAAAATTACTCTTTCTTTGAAAGACACTGTCAGGATAATGAAAAGACAAGCCATAGACTGGGAGAAACATTTGCAAAAAAACATATTTGATAAATAACCATTATTCAGAATATACAAAGAACACTTAGAACTTAAAAAGTGGGCAAACTAAAAAATCGGCAAAAGACCCAGCTAAAAAATGGGCAAAAGACCATAAAGACACCTCAGCAGAGAAGAATTACAGATGGCAAATAAACATAAGAGAAGATGCTCTATGACATATGTCATTAGGAAAATGTAAATTAAAAGAGCAAGGAGATACCACGACTTACCTACTACAATGGCCAAAATCCAGAAAACAGACAACACCAAATGCTGGTGAGAATGTGGAGCAATAGGAACCCTGACTTACTGCTGGTGGAAATAGAAAATTGTAGAACATTTTGGAAGACAATTTGGCAGTTTTACAAAAAAAAAAACTAAACATACTCTTACCGTACAATCCAGCAGTTACACTCTCCGGTATTTACTCAAAGGAACTGTTAACCTTATATTCACACAAAAACATGAACACAGGTGTTTATGGCAGCTTTATTCATAATTATTAAAACTTAAAAGCAACCGGTATGTCCTTTTAGTAGGTGAATCAGTAAATAAACTTGTAGTACATCTAAACATGGAATATTATTCAGAACTAAATAAAATAAACCATAAGCCATGAAAGGATACGGGGGAACTTCAATGCATATTACTAAGTGAGAGTAGCCAATTTAACTGTGTTACATACCCTGTGATTCCAACCATATGACATTCTGCAAAAGACAAAACTATGGAGACAGTGAAAGGATCAGTGGTTGCCAAGAGTTACAGGGGAAGAGAGGAATGAATAAGCAGAGCACAGCAGATTTTCAGGACAGTGATTCTCATGCTACTATAATGGTGGATACATATGACTGTATATTTGTCCAAACTCATAGCGTGTACAACACCAAGAGTGAACCTCAATGTAAATACTGGTCTTCGGGTGATAAAAGGTGTCATTGTAAATGTATCAACTGTAGCAAATGTACACTCTGGTGGTGGATGTTAATAATGGGAGAATCTGTGCGTGTGTGGAGGAACACGGTTATTGGAAATCTGTGTACCACCTTCTTAATTTTACCGTGAACCTAAAACTGCTATTTTTAAAAGTCTATCAAAAGGAAAACCAAACAAAAATATGCCTATGAATGCCACCCTAGATCCCTTGAAATGAAATATGTGGGAGACAGGCCTCTGGCACTGCTATTTTTTGAATTTCCTTGGATGATTCTAATTTGCTGCCGGGATGAGAGCTGCTGTGGTATGCCAGCGGTTCTCAAAGTGTGGTTCCCTGGCAAGCAGCATCCGCATTGCCAGGGAATTATTAGAAATGTAAAATATCAAGCCCCAAGCCCAGCCTTCTGAAGGAGAAACTCTGGGATTGGGGTCCCAGCAATCTGTGTTTCAACAAGCCTTCCAGGGGATTCTGATGCACACTCAAGTCTGAGAACTGCTTGGCACGGCCATGATGTGAAGAGAGGGTGCATGTATGAGTCTGTGTGCAAAGAGGTACATGAGGCTCCAAACTCTCATGTCCCGTTGAATCACCACATCCTATCATGTCTGGCCCTTTATGTACCCCTGCTGCTTATTTCAGTCACCTAGAATGCTTTATGCATATTTAGAAACACAGGTACTCGCTTTCTAGAGAGGGAAGTCAAGGAATGCCCTCTCTTCCCTCCAGTGCCCCTCAGACAGAGCCTGTCACTCCCTTTGTGCATCTGAACACAGCACTGGCCTGCATTCGTGTAACAGTCTGCTTGTGCATCTTTCTTAGACTACGAGACCCTGAGCCTCTCAAGGGTAGAGATAGCATCTTACCTATCTGTGTTTTCTCAGCACTTGGCAAGGATCTGGCACAAAACAAAAAGGGGGGCAGTAAGTGAATAATGATGAGTAAAGCTATCTAATATAAACTATGATAATCATTATGTTCTTTTATTGACTACTTTTCAGAGAGGAGCACTTTTATCACAGTAACCTTACATATACAGCCATTCCTTGGTATCTGCGCATGTTGGGATCCCCCTCAGATACCAAACTCTGCAGGTGCTGAAGTTGCTTATATAAAATGGAATCATGTTTGCATATAACCTATGTACATCCTCGTGTATACCTTAAAGCATCTGTAGATTACTGATAATACCTAATACAATGCCAACACATCACTGCATTCACTTGGATTCAATGTGGTACTCAGTGTACAGCAAATTCAAGTTTTGCTTTTTGAAACTGTAACATTTTTTTTCTGAATATTTTTAAGCCACAGTTGGTTGAATCCACAGATGCAGAACCCACAGAGAGGAAGGCTATTACTTATTTAAACTTTCCAGCTACACTGAGTTACTATCGTCCCCTTTTCACAAGGGAAAGACAGAGATTTAGACAAGTTACTAAAGGCCACATGACAAGTGGCAGAGCTGGGAGTTTGAAGTCGTGTCTACACTGCCTGTTTTAACCACTGCACTGTACTGTTGTAGGTATTAGAAGAATTAGAATCTAGTCCTGGCTAAATAATCACTCTCTTGGTGATCTTGGACAAGTCAATTCTCTCTGGATCTCAATTTTGCGATTTGCTAATTGGTACATATTGTTGTGGAAAGATATTTGTGATATATTGTCATGTGAGAAAAGAAAAGTGAGCAATATAGTATATGTGTGTGTGTGTGTGTGTGTGTGTGTGTGTGTGTGTAGAGTCTGATTCCATTTATGAGCCAGTACATGCAACATAAATGCATAAGAGTTGTTCTAGAAGGATGCTCACCAAATTTTAACAGAGGTCCCTCTTGGTAGAAAAACTAAATGGGAAGATCAGGAGAAGAGATACAGTGAAAGAAGGAGATTTCATCCTCTTCTTCTCTACATAATTCTTCATTATTGGCTTGTTTTTTTAATTTTCTTTTTAATATGCTCATTATTGTTTTTGGAATTAAAGGAAAAAGAAAGAAAGGACAGCCCCGAGTTGAGTTCAGTGAAAGGAAATTGGCATGATCATACCCCACTGGTGGACCTATAAATTGGCACGATGTTTCTGGAGGGAAATGCGGAAATGTATGTATTGAAAGCTTTAAAAGTTTGCATACAACCTCTAGGAATTTAATCTGAGAAAATACTATATATGCACACACAAGTTTAGCCCCAAAGACTGTGGAGCAGTTTGGAAAGATTATGGCATATCCATCTTGTGGAAAAACGATGTAACTGTCCAGAAGAATCACCTCTACACACTACCGTGAAAGATGTCTGAGATACATTGCTAGGAGCAAAAAGGGAAGAAAGCCATGGAGCGTGCTGTTTGTAATGGCAGAACATTGGGAATAATTACAACATCCAACAATGACCTATCAGTGGAATCAAATACTATTTAGGTATTTAATGTTATCGAATTTCTAGTGATATATGGTTTCTGTTAATTGAGTAGTTTTTAAATTAAAATGTCATTTTATATAATATACATGTGAGGCATACTTAATATTCTGTACCTAATGAAACATACATATATGTTTGTATATTTCATATATATGTACATAAATATGTTTTATATGTATATACACACACAGGTATATGTGTGTGTGAAGTGTGTATATGTGTGTGTGTGTATATATATACTAGTGTGTATATGTGCATGTGTTGATAATGTCCTATGTCTATACTGACATGAATAGACTTATGTCAAAAAGACTAGACAGACCAACTATGGAGATTTGTCAAAGATAGGTAATGGGTATAGTAACAGCCACTTCACCTAAAACCAGTTTTCCTAAAGATCAGTTCTCCAAATATCTGCTAATAATTCACTAAGATCATGTGTCTCATTTTTCATAAAACATTCCAATTTTGACAAATCCTAATTTGATATAGAAAAATAAGTTAGAATTGCTTTTAAGTTAGAAGTGCCTTTTTGTTAGGAATACTTACATGCCAAAAAGATGCAAGGACAAAGAGTAAGATCCAAAAAGATGCAAAAGAGTATTTAATTTTAGACACATGTAAATTGGCAAATGATTCATAGACAAACTTGTTTTAGCCAAACCAGATTTAGGTAAATTAATCTAGATACAGTAAGCCTATAAATGGCTTTTTCCCCTTTTAAAATTCTTCTTTCTACTCTTCTCTTCATTATTTGTTTGCTTCTTTCCTTTCATTCTTTGTTCTTTTTGATAATCTATGACTTTTAACTTTTCTGCAGAGCTATAACTCATAATAAAAGTTAAAAAAGGAAAGTAATTTTTAAAAAATAAAGGGAGATTTTGATACTTATTAAAAGTGGGCAAACCTATACTATGAAATCTATCCCAACTATGACATGCTTTGATGAATTCGACAGGCAAGTGCCATGTAGTACCTACTATGTGCTGATGTCCAAGGTTGATGTCACCTAAGCATGCCCTCATGGCCAAGGGACAACAGCAGATACCAACAAGTATGGAAAATCCCTGTCCCAATGCTAAGTCCAGCCTTGGTGACCAGCCCTGGAGAGTGCTAACTCTGCCCAGAGAATCCATTTGGTTGACAGCATGTGACTTCTACAGCTTCTATGAGGAATCTGGGAATCATTACACACCCCTCATTAGCACTGAAAAACCATCTGGTGGTCATTAGAAAGCAAATATTACATATTATGCATTATGCCCTAAAAACAATTTAATTACCATCAAGGTCTAGCCAAAATCCTTCAAATAAGGGGGATTCCCAGATAAGGGGCAACTTTCTTTCCCCTTTATAACTTGAGTAAATGAAGAATTATGTCAGGCTGCAGTCCTGCTGGCTCCAGGCAATGCCTAGTGCAGATTCAATCAGCTCAATTCAGAGCCATTGGCCAAATGACCATTTCTTTTAGGAGTTGGTGAAGTTGAATTTTTTTCAATCTTTGATGGTTCTGTTGTGAGGGGAACAATGCTATTACCCAGATACTCTGAAAATGCTGCAATCGGGGGACAAACTACATTCCCCCTGCCTGGCACATAATGGTTTGTTTGTTTTGTTTTTTACTCTGGGATTTGGTATGTTGTAGTTGAAAGAGCTCTAATTAGGAATCATACAATGGTATTCAGCTCTGTGCAGCCTGCTCTCTGTGTGATCTTGGATAAGTTGCTTAACTTCCCCTCCTCTGTTGAACAGACCATCTCACTGGGGCATCATTGATTCTACCTAACATAAATCAAGTCAATACTGGATTTATCAACAGGCCTGTTTGGAATTATAGAATCTAAATAGCGCAGGCTCCCTTTGGCTTCCACAGAGCAGCATCTTGGAGTGTTTTTAAATGACATAATCCAGGGTGCATTTCTCAACATCCATTTGTCCAGAAGATTTAATGAGGTTAATGGATTCCATTTCAGACCCATGTACTACCTCTGGTCACATCTGCCAGTTACTCTCTTTATGGGAGTAACGTCAAACTAGACTCAAAATCCTTACCCCAAGCCTGCCATAGAATTCCTTCCATTCCACACAAAAGTCTTTAGTCAACTGGTCTTTAGTTACTGGTCCTGGCTGATCCTCAAGCACAAATCTGGGCCCCTCTTAAACTATTCTATGCTCTTTTCTTCTCACTCAAAGGGAATTTTTAAACACCTACTTGTGTGGGGCATCCTATTAGTACTGGGAATATAGATGCTTCCATACAGTTCCTTTCTTTGGGGAACTCACAGTTTAGTGGGAGAAATCAACACACAGCAAATTACAATCCAGTGCAATGATCACAGAGACAGAGAAAGCAGTGTGCCCCTGTCCCTTGTCACTCAAAGTGTAGTCCTGACACCAGCAGGACCATAGCAGCAACCGCAACTGGGAGCTTGTTAAAAATGCAAAATCTCAGGCCTCACTGTACCTACCGAATCAAAGTCTGCATTTCAAGATTCTTTGTGACTCGTGTTCACATTCAAATTTGAAGGGCACTACTACAGAAGACTGATGTAGGGTAAAAAAAAAAAAAAAAAAAAAAAATCCTGTTTATGTGAGAATGAGGGGTTTCCTGGAGCATGGAGCTTGCAGTGGTAAAACTGAGGCAGCCTCAGGCAAACTAGAATAGTTCATCATCCTAAGCAGAGGATTCACTGAGCTAATACTTGAGGGGTCAGGAGCAACTTCCAGGATCACACAAAGCCCAAGATGGCCATGAGGGGGTTAGACAGAAAAGGCTGATGAGGGAGGATGGTCTACAGGAAGCACATGGGCCTGGAGTGGGTTCCCAGCCTTGTTTCCAAAAATCTAGCGTGGCATGATGAAGCTTCAGAGGCTGTTAAGTCACTATTGGATGTATCAATAGACCAGTTTGGAATTACAGACTCCAAATAGCCCAGGCTCCATTTAGCTTCCACAAAACAGCATCTTGGAGTGCGAGGACTGGTCCTGAGAAAATAGTTTCACTCTAGTGTTTTTAAATGACACAATCCAGGGTGCATTTCCCAACATCCGTTTTTCCGGAGGATTCTAATGAAGTTAATGCGTTCCATTTCAGGGACAGGAGGTGGGCCAAATGACATGTGGCCACCATCCACCCACACTTCAACAAGAATATGGTATTGTTCTAGTTCTTAATTTGTGTATTGGGAATCGTGTAACGTTTTCTTGTATACGCATCCCAAAGCATTATGCTGCTAAAAGGAAAAAAATAGATTGAAAACCTCTGTTGCAGAGATAAAAGTGAGGCTATAGCCAGGAAGACTTAGGTTTCAATCCTGGTTCTTTTGTTTACTGGTTGTGTGATCATAAGCTAGTCACATAAATCCTCTGAGCTTTAGTTCTTATGTAAAGCGAGTTCTGTGCGAGGTCTTTAAGACCACTTTAAGATTTAATGATTCACTAGAAGGACCCAAAAAATTCAGAAAAAACTTTTATACTCATGTAGTTTGTTACAGTGAAAGGATACAGATCAAAATCACCAAAGGAGAAGGTGCATAGGGAAGAGTTCTGAGGAGACAAGTCCAAGGTTCCTGTTGTCCTCTCCCAGTGGAATCATACTGACAGCACTTAGTTCTCCCAGAAACGATGTGTGACAGCACACACAAAGCATCGCCAAAACTGCAGAAGCTCAGCCATGCCTCAGTGTTCACGGTTTTTATCTGGGGTCAGTCATGTCAGCACGGAGTGCCTATGTAACTGACCTTAACTACTCAGTCTTCAGCACACCCAGAGGTCAAACTGATGCGAGCTAAGCCTAAGGTGAACAAAAACCAGTGTTCACTTTAAATCACATCGTTAGCATAAGCGACCTAAACTATCTGGTATGGGGCTAAAGCTCAGCCATACAAATACATTCTTACTAGGAAGTATATTCCAATGGTGCGGAGGTTACCTCTCAGGAGTCAGTCAAGGGCCAGTCAGAATGTGCAGGGTTTGAACCCACCAAATCTGCTAAATTAACCCTTTACTACATATGGTGATAAAAGCCTTTACCTTGCAAGAGACAGTTACTTATATTGTGGCATATAATGGTGATAAACATAAGGAGACTTTCTTTACTCCTTGAATAAAAATATCTTTGCCCCAGCCTTCCCTATGTGATTCTACAGCTTCCTATAGTTTTCATTTCCTTAGGCCCATTTAGGTATTTTCCAACGGGAAGGGCTGTCTTTAAGGCCCTTCTTCCAAGAAGTCTTCCTCACAGACCAATTCCACAATAATGTTTTTTCTCACTCCTTCTAGGAGTCACCTACAAGAACTCTCTCATGGTTACTTTTAAAAATATATAAATATAAAATATTATTTTTGTAAATAAAATGTACACTTATTGTGAACTCAAGCAATGCAGAAAAGCATACACCCAAAAATCCCAACAAATAAAAAATCGCTTCAAATGATCTCACCTAAAACTAACCATCAATATTCTACTGCTCCACGTTTTTCTATATATAAATACAGATAGATAATAGATTGATGGATAGTTTTCTAAAAATAGAATCATGCTATAAGCCGTTTTTATTGAGTGTTTAATTTTATTTGAATTTACCAAAACAATAAAAAATTAAAATGAAATGGAAGGAATTGCTAATCTTAAAATGTTTCTTTAATAGATACTTAAACATACGTCTGATTGTAGGTAATAAAATTATGATGATCATCATTAAAGACATTAGATGTTTTTAAACTAATGTTTCAATTTTACGCATCATTGACTACCGTGAGCGATGAAGCCATTAGCACTCTCACGCCTCCTCCCACCAAACTTCCCACCACCTCCCGATTTTTGTTAGCTAGAGCATCATTTTACACTGTCAGGACTGCAGTATTTGCATTCTGCTTTGTAGCAATAATTCTCACAATTTTTTAGGATTAGGTCTATATTTAAACGGATTCAATGCTCACTGTTACCACATCCTCCATTCCTCGGTGCTATGCTTTGATTCATCTCTTAGGTGAACTGATTTCATTTTTAAGCAATTTTTTCCCAGTAAGAGCTCAAGGGTACAATATTTCCTGAGTTATATGAGTTATTTAAGAATATCTGCCTGTTATCCTATTCTTGAACAACATCTTGGTTATAACTGACATTACTGAATCACAATTTCCTCCAAAAAATGTAGACATTAGTCTGTTACCTTCAACTATTGAATAATGCTGTGGTCAGTCTTCTTGTCTCCTGCTTCTGTGACTTATTCTTCCGGGATGCCTGAAGAGCTCATTATTTTTCCTGGAAGTTCAGCAACTAAACCAGGCTATGTCTCCACACTGCGTGCTCTCTCTGCTCAGGGGCTCTCCATCAAACTGTTTTGAAGCAGAGCTAGTTCTGTTAATCTGCAGAGTCATGGTTTTTTATTTCATTATATCTTTGAATAATTTTTCTGTTCTATTTATTGGGTTCTCTACTTCAAAGACTTCAATTATACACTGATAACTCACAAATTTGTATCTTTGATCCAGAGCTTTTCTCAAAATTCTAGAATTGTACATCTAAGCAACTCTTGTATCTTTACTTGAATTAAGTACAAATTTAACACACCCAAATCCAGACTTCCGTTCCCATTGCAAACCTGCTACTACCACAATCTGCCCAGTCTCATAAATGGGGACTTATCCTTCCAAATTCTAAGGCCAAAATGTTTGCAGTTACGCTTGGTTCCTCCCCTTCTTTCAGAGCCCATATCTGGTCCTACAAATCCTATGATCTCTCCCTTCAATAGATCCAGAATTTAACTCCTTCTCACCTACCTCCCCCTCTGCCCTGCTCTATCCCACCATCATCTCTTGCTTCATTTACTGCAATAATCTCCAAACTGGTCTCTATGCCCACTCCTTCACTTCACTACAGTCTCATCTCAACAATTCATCCACAGTGACACTGTTCTTTTCCTTTTCCCTGTCCTTTTCAAAGAATTCTATGGAATTCATACCCAATCCCCACCATGGCCTACAAGGCAATGCACATCTGGCTCCTTCCACTTCTCTGACCTCATTTCCTAGCACCTTCCTCATTCTCTGTTCCCTTCTCAATGGCCCCCATGAAGCTCCCAAATGTATTAGGCATGTTCTCATCCAGGCCTTTACATTTGTGTTCCTTTTTCCTGGAACTCACTTTCCCTAAATACCTTCAGACTGTCTTCCTCACTTCATTCAGGTCTCTCCTCTCTAGTTGCCCCATGAGGCCTTCTCTGATCATCCTGTATAAAACAGCCACAGCCCCACCCTTGTCCTCTCCAACTTTTCTTTGCTTTATGTTTCTCCTTGGCGCTTATCACCATGTGACATGCTGGCCTGTTTATGCTTATTAACTGTAAACTCATTTATGTCACACATATGTACTCTATAATATTTGCTAAATGAACTAAATGTTAGATTTACCCTTTTTCTGTCCTATCAGCATCTATCCAGTTACTTTTCTTGCTCTTTTTAATTCACCTTCATTGGTGCTGTTTTCAAGTCTTTTCATATTTTCAGTAATTAAATTTTCAGCAATGTCTGTTCCCTTCTTTACGTTTTTAATTTTATTTTTTAGTTCTGCACTGAAAGCATGTTATTCTACCATTTTTCTTCCTTAGGGCTTCAGTGTCCCTCTGCATCATGTTCTATTGCTTTAGTAGCTCTTCTCTGAGCATTTGTTTTTATTGAATTCACACTCATACCCAGTTGTGTAATAACTAGAAACACATGGGGAATTGCCTTCGGTTCCTTAGGTTATGTTTTCTTCTAGACTGGATTCTCTGTCTATATTTTGGATAAATGTTTCTTTTTCTTTACTTTTTCTTGTAGTTTATTTCTATAGTTGACATACTCTTTTTTTATTCTTCTCTTTTTTTCATCTTGCTTTTACTGACTAGTCCTTAACAGTACTTCTCTTTGTTCCGATGTGACTTTTAAGACTAATAGTTTCTTCCTCAAAATGCATCTTTGAGGATAGCTACTGTGTGTTCCTTTTGGTGCATCTTTTCAGGTTGGACGGTTGGAGGAGAGGGTCAGGGATGCTCAGCTGACCAAAGGGCAAGCTTCTACTAGATGTGACACCCTTGGGATTCCTGGTGGCTACTCTCCTTTCTGATACTGTGTTAAATGACACTTGGAGGGCTCAGAGAATTAAGCTATTCCACAGGGAGAGGAATGCCTCTGGTTTCATTGCTTTGATTCAGCATGGAGCCTCGGAGTCCTCACTGCATCAGAGCACATCTTTGGGACTTCTTTGCCTTCTGCGTGTCATTAGACTTGCCCTTACTGCTTTTCTCACTGTTTTAATTATAAGAAGAAAAAGGTAAGATTAAGTTTGCTTCTCTCCCAGGTTTGGATGGTCTGTGTAAATATTCTTAGATAAGTTGCTAGGGCAGCCATAACAGAATACCACAGACTGGCTGGCTGAAGGAACAGAAATGTATTGGTTAACATTTCTGGAGCCTGGAAGTTCAAGATCACGAGGCCAGCAAGTTGGTTTCTCCTGAAGCCTCTCTTCTTGGCTTGTAGATGAGTGACTTCTTGCCATGTCCTCAGATGGCCTTTCCTCTGTGCTCATACCCTGCAGTCTTTTCATCCTCCTCTAAGAAGGATGAAAAGACTGGGAGTCTTATTATATTAAGGATCCCACCCTAACAGCCTCATCTTAACCTAGTCCTCTCTTTAAATACCTTCTCTCCAAAAATAGTAACATTCTGAGGCACTGAGAGTTGGGGGAGCCTCAACATATGAATGTGAGGGAGGAGGTTACAATTCAGCCTATAACAATTTTCAACTTCCTGGTTACCATGCCTGGGGTGAGAACTGTATTAGGGGCCTCCCCAAGGTCCTCCCTGCACCCAGCTATGCTCCTATGCTTCTTTTTTATTGTCCTGGATTCATGTCACTTGGCTGGGATTAAACTGCTTTGACTATTTGTTCATTTTGTTAGGAACCTATGGTGGGTGCAGAGGAAGACTGGGCATTGAGAATTCTGATTCAACAGATTCGTTTTCTGCTATGAATCCATTTTGAGCACGCTCTAAGAACCGGGCACAAGGCTGTTGTGCCAGGCTCTGGGCCACCGCTTTAAGAGGGTAGCACATCCTGACCCCTATTGCTCATACTCCCTGCCTGTCATCATCTCTCCCCAGTCTGAGTATGACCTCCTGGGGGGAAATTTCCTTCTCTTTCCTCCTCTGATCTGCCCCTGTCTAGCCAGCTCTTTGTCTGAGGTTGGGGATATTCATCAATAAAAATTAATTAGAAAAAAGAAATGGATGTGAGAACTCTAAAAGGCATTGTCACTGTGTTATTTGTTCTTAGCCCCAAAGAAAGAGAGACAAAAACCTACCCAGTTTTCTTCTGCTTTCAAAGGAGGGATGAAGAAAAGAAAAAGACTCACATCTAGCCAAGTTTTAACTATGAACACTTTGCATAATCAATTAGAAACCCGTTGTTAGCAGGCCAGATGGCTGTTGCACCCCAAAAGGAAATTAAGTACGTAGGCAGTGGGAGTTGAAGGGAGGAATAGACATTCCTTTCTAAAGATAAAAGACTTCATCTGGAGATGCCTGGTAGGTGTGGTTAATAGCGGCCATTGGTTTCCTAGCAACCAAGCCCTTTCCCTTTCAGAAATATTTCAGCACCTATCTTTAAAGGATTGCCATAGACACTGGAGGATGCACCCAGCACCCATAATGCCTTTCAGAAGAACTGGAAAAGCCCAGACCAATAAAGCTAGGAGAGATGGCCCATGTCCTCCAAACCCAGCAAACCTGGTGCCAAGATACCTGCCTCAATGGGACCAACCCTTGTACATTTGGTCATGAGTTCTTTGCCTACACAGGCTACAGTGTCCAAGATTCAGAACTCTGAAGTTACTCTTGACACATAATGGGTTTCTAAGGCAAATCCAGCATACTTTTCTGCCCACAATTCAGAGTATACACTCATCACACTTGTTCAACCTTCAACATCCTGGATGGCTACAGCCACTTCCTGACCGATCTCCTGCCCCTAAGTCATTCTCTCTCCAGTCTACCCTGCTCATGCAGCTGAAGTCATCTTTGCAAAAGGAAATTCTACTAATTTCTGTCACACAAGACCTTTTGTGATATGGCTGTTGCTTAAATTCCCAGCCCTTTCATTCTTCCATATGCAACCTTGGCTTAAGACAGATTATACTATTTGTAGTTCCTTGGACACCAGGTTGTTTCCCATCTCTGTTACACCCTAACCTAAACTTCTAAAATTGCTCAGTTCCTCTGGGAAGTGTTGCCTCACTCTCCATGCCTACTCTACTTCGTGTATTTCCTGTCTTTGCTCCTACAGAACTCTGGGTATACATCTGTCTTAGCACTAAGAAAGATGTGCTCTATGTGTGGAATTACTTATCTGTGTTCCCAACTTGATGTCACATTTTCCCAAATTCTCCTTACTCAGCACAGGGTCTAGTACAAAGTAGGTGCTGAGTAACTGTGCACTGAATGACTGAGTAAATAGTGAAGTAGTCAGTATAACTTGGCACCTTCCTAAAGCTTCTCATATATGTTTCTGGGTCTTCTCTAGACTAGACTTCTGCTTTTATGAGAAGTCAGCTGAATGCTATGGAAAGGAGTATAGATAGCAGCTTAAAGTTTCAGGGCAAGTTTACACCAAAATCTGCATTCTAACCTCCCTGAACCTACTGTTTAAAAGGGACTTATCAGCAAGATGATAACCAAAAATGTCTAGAATCTGAGATTGTTCTAAAAAAACCTAAGATATTATCTGAAATAATCTCTCATCTAATAGAAGAGTGGGCTCTCTAAAAATGATTACAGAGATGTGGTTTAACACCTTCCATATCCTTGAGCACAGGACCCACACAGGACCCACCCAGGAACCCATTTTGTTCTCTAATTAAAGTTTGAACAAAACAATTTCTATCTTACTATAAAATCCAGTCCGTTTCTGTGCATTAGTTGCAGCTCTTTGCAGTGAGGTGTGTAGCTCCTTGCCAGTTGGCTGAAATCTGCTTCCATATGTCTTCCACATATTGGCTTGGACTTTGGCCTTTGTAGCAGCCCAAAGAGCATTCTTTTCTTCCATGTCACTCTTCAAAGGCAAGAAGGCTGCATTCATGTTCTCTCTTGGGCTGTTGTTGTTTAGGATAAATTCTTTGGGTTCCTTCAACTGCTCCTCATGAGATGTAGTTTTGAGACATTTCCTCATAAATATCACCAGGCTTTATATTTTTATCATATGTATCCTGCCCAATCAACAAGAAATGACCAAATTCCAATTGCCAAGACTGTAAAGATCTGATATTTTACACTTATTGCAAGTTAACAACTTAACCTGCCAAAGTTTTATGGATGCTGGCAGAAGATACAAGACTCCTGGGTCACAAACAAGGACAATACAGCCACAGCAATAGCTGAAACATCACCATTGTTTGTGCCAGCTCCCTAAGCCTCAATTCCCACAGAGAGATGTGAAGAGGACCAGATAACACCTGCACAGTGGATTGCATTATAGAGAAGGAGCCATGAGTTTAAGAATTCCCGTCTATTATAAAAATTGGGCAAACCTGCCCCATCTTTGTCCTAAAGGGAGACATTATCTTTATCTTCCAAGGCTCTTTGCTATACAAACTTACTCAAAAAGACAATTCAGAAAAGGTTTCCAATACCCCTGCTCACAAGATGTGTAGAAATGTGAGAGCTCCATGGAGAACACCAGTATTCAGGAGATGAAACAGTTCTTTGGCTATAAGTGGACCACACAAAGAGAAAAATTGGAAACAGCTCTGGTCTCTGGAAACAACAGCGTGAGCATCATCTTCAGGTTCATGGAGCAGAAAGACCACCTCAGAAAAGCTGTGGCCTTGAATTACGGAGGACAGCAGACAGTGGACTTATATCTACTTATTCATTATTTATGTGCACTTTCCTTCCTCTATTTAAGTGTGTATTTAGTAAAAACAGGGGGTCAGAAACCATGGAATGCCCTTGGGAGTGAATTCTGAGTCCTGTGTGGCTAGTGGCACTTTTATTTATTGCTTTAATTATGCTTATTGTATGTAGCCCACAAGACCAAGCAAAGGACACGTGTCCATGAAAAATGGGTTTATTATGGAAATTTTTAGTGACTTTTTATGAACATAACAGTCTAAAGCTAGCTTAATCCTAGGCAGAACAGTCATGAAATTACAACAATAGTTTTGTCAGAATTTTCAGGTCCATTCAATCTGTTATACATCTTTGGATTTGAGAAGAACTTGGGTTTTATTCATTGATTCATTCAACAAATGGATATGAACAGTATCAGGCACTATGTGAAGTGCTAAAGATAGAGCAATGAAAAAGACAAAGCCCTTAACCACCCACATGGAGATTACATCCTAGGATTTGAGAAGCTTGGGTTTTATTCATTGATTCATTCAACAAATGGATATGAACAGTATCAGGCACTATGTGAAGTGCTAAAGATAGAGCAATGAAAAAGACAAAGCCCTTAACCACCCACATGGAGATTATATCCTAGTGTGGGAGACATAAAACGAATAGGCAATTACATAGAGAAATAATATCAGGTAGAATGGGTCTAGAGAGTGATCCTAGCAAGATGGCAGGATAGGAGTTTCCAATGCTTATCCTATTGCAGAAACATTAATTTAAACAACTATGCATGCACAAAAGCAACTTCACAAGAGCTAAGGAATCCAGGTGAGAGATTACATCACCCAAGTGTGCACAGAAATAAGAAAAACATTGAAGATGATAGGAAGGACAATTTCATATTACCCACTTTACCTCTTCCCTTCCCCCAAGCCCACACAGCACTGTGTGGAGAGATGCCCTCCAAGTAGGGGAAGGAGAACAAAGTGAGCACCCAACTTTACTGTGGACCCCAGCACCAGGCCTGCCCCAGTGACTGATGGCACCAAACTGACCACGGTGAACCAGGCTTCAGGCCCACCACAGGGCCAAGCTGGCCCCTGAGGCCCCAAGCTCCAAGACAATCCCTGTAGATCCAGGCATTAGGCCGGCCCCCACCAACCCAGACTGTAGGCCCACTCTAGCACCAGGCCAGTCATCACAGTGCCAGGCTCCAGGCCCACCCTATTGCCAGGCCAGCCCCTACTGACCCAGACCCCCAAGCCAATCCCATGGACCCAGACAACAGACTGGCCTTCAGATATCTAGCTTCCAGATCAGCCTCTGCAGACCCAAACTCCAAAACTATCCCAGCACAGACCAGCCTTGGAATCCTCAAATGCCAAAATGGCACCCATGGACCAAGGCTTTAGGCCCACTCCAGTGGACCTCATCACCAGGTTGACCCCTGAGTCTCCAGGTTCTATGCCTACCCTCATGGACTCGGGGACTAAGCCAGCTCACCTTAAGAAACATAGCGGTAAGCCCACCCACAGACCCTGCCAGCCAGCCCACCCGGAGTCTCTGGATAGGCTGGCTTATGAAGAACTTTCTCTGCTAAAACTAGTCTATAAAGATTGGAAGAGGTTCCTACTCCTTCAAACACAGAGATACCAATACAAGACCATAAAAATCACAAATAGTCAGGGAAACATGCCACCACCAAAAAACAAAATAAAGCACTGGTAACTAACCCTAAAGAAACGGGGGAATACCAAACCAAGAATTAAATTTGATCAACTTGAAGCTCAGTGAGCTATAGAGAATGTAGATATGCAACTACATAAAGTCGGAGAAAAAATATGTAAATAAAATGAGAAGTTTAACAAAGAGATAGAAACCATAAAAACGAACCAAACAGAAATTCTGGAGTTCAAGAATACAATTACTGACTTGAAAATTTCCATAGAGAACTTCAACAGCCTAAAAATATACTTGACAGAATGAATTAATGAATGAATGTATGAATATCCTATGTTTACATATATTATTTATTAGCAATAAGCATTTGAATACATTCCTCTAGATCACTATAGCAGCTGCTCTAATCATACTGAAAACATTTACTTTTAGACTTCTTGGAATTTAATATAATTGTTTTAAAGCTACAATGCATTAATCAACCAGATTTCAAAATTTCACTCTGCTACTATCCTCTAATTCAGGATCATTGGAAACAATCTTTGGCTCCCTTTTCTTCCTTGGCTCACAATTGGTGATCCCAAGAATAATTTTGCATTTTACGGTCTGAAAACCCCACTTAACGGAAGTTAGCCGGCCTTGAAATCCCTAAAGAAATATAACCCTTCCTTAGGTATAATTGGTCTTGGGTTACTTTACAGAGCACTCATATTTTTGGTGTCTTTATAGGTGTTTAAAATGAAACTCAAAGTCCTCAGCTAATATAGTTCACAGTAAAGTATGTTAAATAGTTGAATGGAATACCCCTGAGTTACTGCTGCTGGAGCAATGTGTAATGTTTATTTTAATTTGGGTGTTCTCCAGAAACAGAGCTAGAAACAAGAATTTGAGTAAGACATTTATTTAGAATGTGCTGGGAACCCCATTAGGGGACCAGGGGAAATCATACAAGGAAGAGAAGGCAGTCGATAAAGGGTGTGCTATTTAGCCGGTTACCCTGGTGGGTGGCTAGAGCTTCATCCCAGGGGAAACTCTAGGAAATGATGCAAAACACACTCTTCACAAATATCTCACTCAAAAAGTGAAGGACCTGGGGTATGTATACAGACATACAAGTGTCATTGATTCAGGGTTGCTTAGGGGGGGGGGGGGGGGGGGGGGGGGGGGGGGGGGGGGGGGGGGGGGGGGGGGGGGGGGGGGATTGTTAATCTCCAAGTACTTCAGGCTTGCTTCTTCCTCCCATATGTGCACTTGGAGGAAGAATGGAAAAGGTCCCAGGCACAGAGATGCATATACTGGCAAGCAGAATGTATAGATAGGAACCTGACAGTGCCTGCTCTAGGCACTTACTCAGCAAGTGTCTTTCTTGCCTCTCGAATAATATGGGAGGTCCATGTTAAGATCACACCTCAATGAGCTCTCCTACCTAACAAATAAGAACAAATGTTCACCCTATTCAGCCTTACTTGACAATGGACTCAGATAGGATCCGGCACTTAGGTTATAAAGAGGGCAACAGCATGAAGCCAAAAAAAAAAGTCTTCTTCAGAGTTAGAAAAACAAACAAAGAATAGGCACTTGTAATTTTACAGAGCATATCAAAGACAAGCAAAACTGAAATAAATAAATAAATAAATCGATGAAGACTGCTTAGCTGAGTGCAGTGGCTCATGCCTGTAATCCCAGCACTTTGAGAGGCCAAGGTGAGAGGACTGCTTGAGGTCGGGAGTTAGAGACCAGCCTGAGAAACATAATAAGACCCTATCTCTACAAAAAATAAAAAATAGCCAGGTATGGTGGCCCTCACCTGTAGTCACAGCTACCCAGGAGGCTGAGGCAGGAGGGTCACTTGAGCTCAGGAATTCAAGGTTACAGTGAGTTATGATCATGCCACTGCACTTCAGCCTGTGTAACAGAGCAAGTCCCTGTCTCTAAAAAAAAAAAAAAAAAAAAAAAAAAAGGCATTCCTTTACAGTGAACAGTGATTAATCACCAGAAGAAATGACGGAGAAAAAAAAAAAATTAGTGGGATGAGACAGTATAGGGCATACACCTGGAAATCAAATGGAAGGAGAAAAAGGCAGAGAATCCCAGGCCTTATAAAAGATGCTTCCCTGGTTTGACTGGATCTGGGTTATCTTTAGTTCCTTACAGAAAAGGACCTGGATATTGATACTAGGACATCATTGTATTTGTGGCTGTTGTAAGCATTTCTGTCTAATCACCTGTATTGGATCTCTTTCCACAGTAAAGGATTAGTCTTGCTCGACTAATCCTTTTATCATCTTTTAAAAATCCTGGAGTAAAGAATCTATCAAGATACTACTATATACAGATATCAAGCCTAGGAAGTCACTATGTGATTTTTGCTAGGTCAAGAGTCTAGCACCCAGAAGGTATAAACCATGAAAGCACCTTTTAAATACACACACACACACACACACACACACACACACACACACCTGGATTTCTGCTGGTCATGCTGGCTGCACGTCACAAAATGTCTCCTGAACAGCAGGAATTTTAATTAAATCAGGGGAAATCTAATTTGGCCTAAACTGGCTTGCTACAAAAGGTGTTAAGAAGAACAAAAATTGTTCTGCAATATGGATGTTTGTGAAAGGGGTGGGCTGGATCCACTGACAATGGTAATGCAAAATGATGTGGAAAATATGAAGCCCACTGAAGATGCTAGAAAGCTGGAGAATGCTTATCTGTGATAAGCTGATTACAGAAGGAAATGTATTACATACATGAACTCCTGGAACTAAATTCATCTGAAGGTACAACCAATATTGAAGGCTGATCCCTGGTAGCCCTCAAAAAGATAAGGGAGAAAGATGAGAGAAAGAGAAGTACAAACCACTATTATCGTGTAGACTGGAATGCGAAGTACAAGAGTATCACTGGTTGGACAGAGATAATAATAAATATCGTATTCCTTCATACTTCCAAGAGAAGAAGACCTTTGGTAGCAGGAATGAAAGAATAACCAAGCAGAACTGGACAGGTCTAACGAAAGAATAAGCGGGTGAGAAATTTGAGGATACCCCAATAAAGTTGTTGAAGTTGCATGCCATGGGATTTAGACTGAATGAAGAAGAAAGGAAAGTATTGGAAAGGGCATGGCAGGCCATGTGGCAAAGGGAAGTTTGAAAGTATAGCAGTCTTGATGTGGTTAAAAATCAGAAGCAATGTAAGGAAGTGAGAAAGCTGAAAGGAGGGAAATTTAGGTCATTGTGGGATGTGGAAATTTACATTCTTTAGGTGTAGGATTCCTGGCAATAATCAGGGGTGTAGGTGGTTGAAGGGGAGTAAGTGTAAGGTTCATGGGAGTCACAGAGAAAAATGAGCTTGGAGGTCTGGCTGTTGGGTGACTCATCTACATAGATGCTGCCCATGATAATTGAAGGAACTGGGGGCGGAGACAAAAATAGCTATACAATTGCCAAAGGCTTCAGTGTGGAAGAGAAAGAAGCCAGGAGTAAAGCAATTAAAGGCAATAAGAAGTACAGAAGAGTGGCATAGATGAGTGTCATTAGCCTCAAAGGAAGAGGGTTTTTATGCCCACAAAGGTGAAAGGGTAATAGTTAGGAAGCAGCTGGGAGAACTTCTCCCATGTTTGGATCCCCATAAGATGTGAAGTCTGGGAGAACACTCAGGTCCAGCTGCCATTTAGGTGAAGTGATGTTCCCCAGTTGTGACCTGCACAATAGTAGCTTGCCCAAATGTTATAGATGAACAACCAAATAATGTCAAATAAAGGTTTCATAATTATATACATTTGAGAAATATTGCACAATAAACCTTCTTCTGGAAGCATCATATTACAAACTACAAAATTAGAGCAATACTGCACAGCAGAAGCATATTTTACCATAGATTTTTCGTCTTTACTTCACCACTAAATCATTGCTCTGGGGCGGATATCTAGTAACACCACAAAATAGGTATCCTACAGAGACTGGGGGAGAGCTAAGTTAACACAAGAAAAAAATAAAGAGTCTTTCATAAAAGGGTAAAGAAGTTGAAGATAGAGGGGTATAGTTTGGGTCTAGAGGAGGCTGGCTGGTCTAAATCCCTGATCAGGTACTTCCCAGTTCTATAAGCTTGGGCAAACTGCCTCAGTTTACCTATCTGTAGAAGAAGGAGGTGGAGAAGACATATCATAGGGTGTTGATAAGGATTGAGTTAACATCGGAATACCTAGAAAAACACCTGGTACATGATATATGCCCCACAAATGAAAGTTGTTATTATTGCAGTCTATTTGCAGTGGAAAGAGAGTTCTAAGTGACAAACTGTTTTCCAGGCACTGAGAGTTGCTAGAAAGAATAATCCCAGCTCCAAAGGAGGAGAGTAGATAAGGTAACTCTCAGATGGACCTGAATTAGGAAGAAATGTGGACACCAGGGGCAATTTTTCGAGAAACATAATTAAATAACCCAATTGTGTTTGTATAGTCTAGGAGCTCACAGTTTAACCATTTCATACCCACCATTTCATACCCATCTAAGACAAGAGGAACACTTTCTAGTGTGTTCATTATTTAACTTTCTTCTTGTGTAAATTTTCATTCATTTTCTCTGCCAATGTACATATCAAGGTCTTAAATCACTTGTCATCCAAACGTAAATGTAGGCAGTTCTTTCTGCTTTCTCTTCTGCACCTTTCTCTTTACACGGCTGAAAGAGCTGCTTCCATTCATACCAGTTGTGTTAATGATTTTCTCATTTAGAATACCAGGAGCCATAATCAATTCATTTTTTAAGCATAATGGGTGAGAAATACAGAGATCTTTCTGATCACAGAATCTGTCTTTAGGTCTTGCAAATATTTTCTTCCCTTTTTACTTAATATCTTTTCAAATTACTAACCCAAAACTTCAGTCCCTTCTTTTTAGCTGACAGTTTTGAATCAGGAATATTGTACCATGTCCATGTCTCTGAAATCTAATAAGACAGAACATGCTTCTCCTGCTCTGTGGAAGCTAAAGAAAGCAACTGGAGAATGCTCTAGGCGACTGTCAATGAGCCCTAGCCCTTTTCAGGAATTCACCATATCTCACCCCTCTCCGGGGAGATGCCAGAGATATTAGCTGATTATTCAGGGTCCAGCCTGAAAAAGCGTGTTGAACCAGATGGGATAGAAAAAGCAAATCCAAACCCTCAAAAAAAATCTTTGCTGATACCTTGTTCCCACGCAGGACTTTACTATTCACAAAATCCTGTCATCTTCATCATCTTCCCCCTTGGATACTTGCAACAATTCTGCCCCAGTGGGCAGTTCTAGACTGGCTGGGCAATATCAGTTTTTGGTATTTCTGTAAATATCAAAATATCTGAAATGGAATTATTTATATCTTGAGAGATACACAGGGAATTATATACTGTGTTAAGATAGCTCATCAAAAAGGTGCTCTTGTTTATTTGGCAATTTGACCTTTAACAACTTCCAAGGCAACTTATTATAGCAATAATTGCCTTTTACTTAACTATATTGAAGTACAGAATCGTTCCTTATGTTTATTAGCCATCTATATTTCCTCTAAGGTACTCAATGTGGGCCCTTTTTAGAACAGGAGTGTAGAAAACCCATAATGAGAAGAGAAGAAGGGTGTAATAGAGGATTAGGGAAGGAGAGGGGAAGAGAAGGAAGGTTTACAGGCTGTAGGACAGAAAGATAGATTTCCTCAACCATCACAAGATTCATGGCTGACACCCCTCTAACAAAGGCAAAGCAACGAGAAAAGCACAACACATGTGTTTAATATAAGTTTTACATGACAGGGAACTTTCATAAATGAAGACCCAAAGACTCAGGAAAAACTGGATGATTTTTATAAAGAGTCATGCAGAAGTATGATGAAAGGACAAAGGTATAATGTAGTGTTAATAACCTGGGGAGAACTTAGCAAGGCCTATTTGTTCAGATTCTGCTTGGCCTCTCTATGTGACATTTGCTCCCTGCTGGTATAGGGCAGGACACCTGTCAGATGAAAGTCTCCATGAAAGAAAAGAGAGTAAAAGTCAGAGAGCAACTGTGATGGTTAATATTGAGTGTCAAATTGATTGGAGTGATGGAGGAAAGTATTGTTCCTGGGTGTGTCTGTGAGGGTGTTGTGAAAGGAGATTAACATTTGACTTGGTGGACTGGGAGAGGTAGACTCATTCTCAGTCTGGCTGGGCACCATCTAATCAGCTACCAGAGCAACTGGGATAAAAGTAGGCAGAGAAACATGGAAAGACCAGACTGGCTGAGTCTTCTGGCCTACATCTTTCTCCCATACTGGATGCTTCCTTCCCTCTAACATCTGACTCCAAGTCCTTCAGCTTTTGGACTCTTGGATATTTGAATACAGACTGAAGGCTGCACTGTGGGCTTCCCTACTTTTGAGGTTTTGGGACTCGGAATGGCTTCCTTGCTCCTCAGCTTGCAGATGACCTATTGTGGGACTTCACCTTGTGATCATGTGAGTCAATTCTCCTAATAAACTCCCCCACATATATATGTCTAGCCTATAGTTCTGTCCCTCTAGAAAACCCTGACTAATATAGCAACCTTCCTGCTTCTGTGGTTTCCTCAATTTCCTTCAGATTAAAATCCTTAGCAGACCAAGGTGCCATATTTGGGGATATCATGTTCTGAGCTGCACCAAGGCCAGATGCCACACTTCTGGAGAAGACTTCCCCAATCTACTTTTCTCCCCTTTATTACATATAAGGCCAAATTAGCT
The DNA here is from genome assembly GCA_036589455.1 of Ateles fusciceps. Lineage (NCBI taxonomy): Eukaryota > Metazoa > Chordata > Mammalia > Primates > Atelidae > Ateles > Ateles fusciceps. The sequence continues at coordinate 1,319,278 of JAZHEH010000051.1, forward strand.
CTTTGGGGGCCTATACCTCCTCTCAAGAATAACATGCTTAAAAATCTGAATCCCCTTTGTCAGTTTTTCTCAGAAGACCCTTGGTCCTAGATCCTGGATTTCTCTGATAGCTCACAATATCTGAGGACAAAAAGTATACAACAGTGGAGATGTCATTTCCCTTTAAAACATAAAACAGCAGTATTAATGCCACTTTTTCAGTATTGTCTCTTTACCTCCATTTTGTAGACCAGTATATTTTGAGAATGAGCTGGTTGAGGGTCACCAGGCTGAAAGCGACATGACCAAGGTCTTTGCTAAGGTTTTGAGAAGGACTCAAAGCCAATTCTTTTGAGTCCTAGACTCCTGTAGCCATGTGGGTACAGGACACAGAGACTTAAAGCGAGGCATTCTGGCCTCCTTTCCCAATTTTAGTCAGAGCTGATGTTTAATATCTACTGGGATTGTATAATATTTCGTTGCCAAAAGGGTACTACTGCTGAAATAGAATATAGCACTACATTGGGATAGGAAGATGAGAGTAACAAATTCTACCTCCCCAGAAAGTTATGATAAAGAGAAAGCAATTGGCATTATCATCATCAAAATCAGAACATATTTGAGCTCTTCCTCTTTTAGGGCATTATATTTTTCCAGCTGCTTGAGACAGAAAGGCTTTAAGACATGGCCTCATTACTTAGGAGTTAATAACTTAGTTGATAATGAGGGACATTTCTAAAATGTTAATATGTGCACTAAAAACTGGTATTTCCCAAACCAGTGATGTCCACTCAGAGTTCATTGGAAGAAGAGATCCTTCTAGAAGTTACAATTCAAAGATGGGCTCTCCAGGATTTCAAAAACGGAAAGAGTCTACAAGTATTATCCAGGGCAAATTGGGAGACTGTCATTCATATGCAAAAGCATACTGGTGATCTCTGACTAATGACCCCGGAAGAGGAAGGAGGTTTTAATAATATCCACCTTTATTATGCTAAGTGTTGTATGTGAACTGCCTTATTTGATCCTTACCTAAACGCCGTGGTATAGGTGTTATTTTTCTCATTTAGAGTAAAAGGAAACTGATGTTCAGAGGCCAAAATGTACAAATCAAACATTGGCACTTCTCAAACCTAAATGTGCTTCAGAATTAAATACCTGTGGATCTTGTTAAATGACAGATCCAATTCAATAGGTCTGTAGTAAGGTTGATATTCCTTATTTCTAATAAGCTCCCAAGGGGATGCCAAAGCTTCTGTGGCCCAGATTATTCTTTGAGTAGCCAAGTTCTACACTATCATGCCTCTTACTGTGGCATTCCAGAATGAATTGAGCTAGCTGACATATGGGCATTGAGGAGGGGGAAGAGTAGATAGGGGATACTGGGGGCAAGGGTGACAAAGAATAATGCAGAATGGAAGGGATCTTTGAAAGATGATTTTTAGATACAGAGAGTAGATATGAAATCTTAAGATGAATATGAAAATTCTGAGTAGAAGACATTCTTTCATTCTGTCAAATATTTACAGAGCATCTATGATATGCCAGGTCCTATGTGAGCAGCGCTTGGGCTACAACTCTTCAGGTGGCTTAAACTCTAATAAGAAATTAGTAGACAGTCAATTAGGATAAACATGGGAGTGGTAGGAAGAAGTGAGATGCTATGGAATTCACAGTAGAAGCAGCCTCCCAGGCCTGCAGAGTCAGGAAAGACTTCCCAGAAAAGTGATGTCTATGTGAAAACCTAACTTTGAATAAGAGGTAGCCAAGTGAAGGTGGCAGGGTAAAAAGGAGGATTTTTCTGACCAAGGGAAGAAAACATATGAATACCAGGAGGTAGGCAACGCATGGCTCTGGAGGAACTGAAAAATGTTTAGGATGGCTGGAGTTCAGAGGTCAATGGAAAATCCCCAAGAAGGACCTGGAGCCAAAAATAGAGAGGATTCATTCTTACAGCCCACATACAGCAGTCAAATCAGTAAGCAAAGAGAGGCCAAGAAGGAGGGATATTGCTTACTCTTTCCTTTGGCCAACAGAAGATGGCTTGGGGACATACATGCCACAACATGGCACTTTGTCCTTTAGGTAAGCCTTCATTTTAGAAGATAAAATTCCTACCCTCTAAACCCCAAGAAAACGATTATTAGATGAAGACTTTTGGGCATATTGTCCGGTCATCCCACATCTGACAGAATTGGTTGATAATGGCTAAACTGTGACATATAAGGAAAGGACTTGGGAAATAGGAAACTGACCTTGCTCTCGGGAAGATGTGGTAAGAACACTGACAACTAGCTTGAGCATGTGCTATGTGACAGCACTTCCTGCCAGGCATATTACTCACTTATCTCATTTTACCTTCTCAGCAGTCTTGTACATAAATGCTATTACCATTTCCATTCTGTAAGTAAGGAAATCCAGGTTTTAGAGGGATTAAGCAACTTTCTCATTGTTTCCATTTTCTTAGCTAGAAATGACTGAGACTAGACTTGCATCTAAGCTCATCTGAATCTGAAGGCTGTTTCTTAACTGCTTTAGAGAATAAAGGTTGGAAGGAAGAAAGGACCCATCTGAAGAGTGTGGCATGGTATCTGCTTCCTCAGAGCAGTTTATTGGCTCAAGGACCTTAAAGATAGGATCTTGTCCTGTGGTGGATAAGATGGCTTGAAAGATCCAGTGCTAAATAAACAGCCATAGCATGATCAGCACTCAGCAATGGCCCAAGTTGAGACCAGATCAGAGAGGACATAAAGCCAGACTTGGGTTCAGCTTGAAGATGGATTATAACCTATATACAGAATAAATTAGTCAGAATAGACTGATTTTTGCTGTGATAACAAATAACTCCCAAATATGAATAGGTTACTACCGCAAAGATGCATTTCTCACTCATGTAATGTCAGCTGCTGGTCCAGATATCTCTTCAGGGCAAGCATTCTGATATGGTTTGGCTGTGTCCCCATCCAAATCTCATCTTGAATTCCCACGTGTTGTGGGAGGGACCCAGTGGGAGGTAATTGAATCATGGAGCAGGTCTTTCTCGTGCTGTTCTCATGATAGTGAATAAATCTCACAAGAGCTGATGGTTTTTTAAAAAGGAGTTTCCCTGCACAAGCTCTCTCTCTTTGTCTGAGACCATCTATGTAAGATGTGACTTGCTTCTCCTTGCCTTCCAACATGATTGTGAGGCCTTCTCAGCCATATGGAACTGTAAGTCCATTAAAACTCTTTTTCTTCCCAGTCTCATGTATGTCTTTATTAGCAGAGTGAAAATGGACTAATACACCTTCCCTATGAGGTAACATCAAATTCCAAACTGTTAGAGACACCACTGCCATTCTTTGCCTCCTCCTTTTCTGATTCAGCAGGAATAAGCAAGACTGAAATGACATATACTCCTTTTACTATCTCAGCCCAGAGGTGATATCTTTCACTTCCATTCATCCTTCATTGGCCAGAATAAGTCACATGGCACCACTTAACTGCAAGGGAGCTGAAGAAGTATATTCCTTGCATTGTGAATGGGAAAGAAATTGGACATCAACAGACACTGGCGTGCCCAACTACGAGAGCCTCTTGAGAGTTCTCAACATACCTCTCCTTATAGTGAATTACTAGAAACCCACATCACCCTTCACCAAGCACTGCCTCACATCATCCACTGGGAAGTCATCAGTTAAGACAACTTAATTCCTTACGTTGTCCTGAAGCTGTAACTTATTTGACTTGGGAGTCTTAAATCCCCTAACCCAACATACACCATTCTGATTATCTTTCCCAGAATTTGGAACACAGGTTTTGGGTGTTTCTGCATGTGTCCTTAAATTTCAGGAGACTACTTTTCTGCTTAAGTGAGCTCAAGTTTATTTCTATTCCTTCATGGCCTTCATATTTACATTTACAAATGTAAATAGCCAGCTCAGAATGAAAGACTGACAGGCATAGACATTTCTCAGGTAAATTAAATAGGGTTTGTTTATTTTAAAGATTCAGAAGAAAGTTAATACAGTCAGAATTCATAGCAAACAGATTAGCAACATTCTCCAGGAGAAACTGGGATGCAAACTTCTAGATCCTAAAGTCCTCCTTCTGGAGCCTCACATCTGAAGGAGAGTGAGGATCTCATCAGAACTTGTGGAAGTCCAACTACCTCTCTCTAAAGACTCTGCTTTATCACACAAGCTGTCCTGTGTGCGGGCTGGTTTGGATGCTATCTGGAGACCACCTTCATCTAAGGCAGATTCATCTCATTAATCTCAATTCCATATAATAGACACCATGCTTACAGAGTGCAGTGCAATTCTGTAAGCTTAGGGAAATGTTTAAACAGCTTCTGAAGGGGCACTGCTCAGATGGAGTCACAGGCTATGGAGGCCTCAGTTAAGCAGGACTTTTGCCTTCACCAATACAGACACTTGAATTCTAAGGGGCAAGAATGAAATAGAAAACAGGGTTACAATTCAACCTTCAGAGTTTTTTGCTAAGCCAAATGGGGTCGAGTGCTGTGATATTCAAAATGCACAAGGTTGTTTTCTTTTTCTTTAAGAACACTTGTGGTCGAGAATAAAAGGTCACATCTTAAACCTCTTTAGTGACAATTGCTTGCATGCCATCAGAATACACTTAACTCCAACTGTCCTTTCACTGTATATTCCTTAAAAGGAGTAATGCTATTTTAATCATAATTCAGTCACCGGAGTTGAGCACCATCTTATTGAAATGGGATGGAAATTAACGACAATCGTCTCAAACAGAAGTTTAACAACAATTTATTCTGCTTAGGGATCTGAGCAAAGTAGTAGAGAGAAGAGATAGAAATAATCAAAAATGGCAAAGGGCAAAATTTAAAGAACTTTACTTTCTTAAAAGACTCATCCCGGCCCGGGGGGGCCCCCCCCCCGCGGGCCGCCCGCGCCCCCCCCCCCCCCCCCCCCGGGCCCGGGCATAAAGAACAAATAGCATTCCTTGCCCTCATGGAGCTTATATTTTAGTGAGATAGAGATAAAGACAATGTACAAGATAAATAAGTACAACAGAGAATGTTAAATAGTAGACAGAGCTAAATAGAAAAAAAATAAAGCTGGAAGGAGGCTTCTGAAATAGCATTGTTGATGGGTTTCAATTCAAGATTTTTGGGAAGCCAAAGTGAAAACAGAATCAGACATGTAAGAGATGTGTTGTGAGGTGTGAAAGTTGCAGATACCAAGATGAAATCACTTTTGTCAGACCCAGACAAAGTAAGGCTGGGAAGGTATGAAGGAGAGGAAGTGCATGCTTACATGCCTGAGATAAAAAACATTCCTAAGGACTTTCTAAAAACCCGATAAGAAACCCTTTAACCTTGATGCATCTTCGGCTTTGATAAGGTTTATTACCAGACATTCTTTAAGACTGCAGTAATTCATGTAGGATTCTCTCAGAACACCTGCCTAGTAATGGGAACTCCACCAATGAACTGACAGCAACCTTGGCTTTGAATCTCTGGAACCAATAAATTTGTTTCTAAGCATCTTATTTAAATTCCTTTTTGCTAATGCAAGTCTTCCTTTACCCTTCCCTGGTGGTGTGCCATTCCATGCATTCCAGATTATCATCCTTATTTCTTATTCCTGAGTAAACCCAACATATTTAGAGATAATTTTCTCTAGTGTCTTTTTTAGGTTGTGTGGTGGGTGGCAGGGGAGCCTGAGAAAAATATAGGAAAGAACGCAGGAAAAGGCAGAAACACTGTCAGCCACGGATGAAACCTGACATCCATAAAGAAGGAAAGTAATAAACCTCAAATGTCTTATTGAGAAAAAGAGGGGAGAGGGGAAAGGACAATTCCATACCACCAACAAGAATGGGTGGGGAGAAGAAAATGGGTAAAAATAGCCTCACACTGCTGTGGAGCCAAGAAAATCTCACCCAGCTGATGGAGAGCCTAGGCCAAAGTATTTGCAATGGAGGATTTCCACCTCTGGTAGAAATAGCCACGTGCTGGTGGTACCCAATCACTCTCGCTCATTGACTGGGAGCATCCCAGGGAGGGTGTGGCCTTTACATGGTGGGTGGTATTGGAACCAAGCAGGTTCTCTTTCCCTGGCCACCAGAATGAGATAAAGTTTTCAAATTTTAAACAGGTTGATTTTGAAATGTAGTACATATACTTGCCCATTTATTATTTATTTATAATTACTCCATAATATTGACTGATGTTACAAAGGGGGTAGGATTTTTCCATGTCATTTGAAAATTAATTATTGCTAGTATGCAGGAAACCTAAATTTGGATATTTATTTTCTAACCTGCCACCTTCCCTAATTCTTATTAATGTATTTGCTTCTTTGGTTGAAATTTTTGAGATTTGTATATTGTTAAGAACACCGTCACACATAGTTTTGTCTCCCTCTTTTTGAATTATTCTGCCTTATTTCTTTTCCTTATCCTTTTGCCAAATCAGGTTGATGGTTATGGAAATGTTCATGTTCATAGGAATCCCTTTCAGTTTTGCCATTAAAGGATTATGCTGGATGTTCTATGCCAAGACATGCGAAAAAGTATATGAATATTCCTTGATCAATTTCCAAAGATATTCTAAATTACCGAAATTAACTTAAGAAATTGATCTGGGAACATTTTTTCACATCTTGCTATAGAATTGTAGATAATGTACTCATACATTTTCCACCTCCTCTCTAATACATGACATATCTTAGCATTTCTCGTGTTTGTGGTTGTGCTTTTACTTGTTCTTTTATTTTCATTAGACTTCAAGAAGTTTCTTTCATGTTTCTTTTCCAAAAAATCAGATTTTGAAAGTGTCTATCATTTCTGCATCTTTCTCTTTTATAATTTATTAATTTCTGCTTTTATCTTCAACATTCCTTGATTCATTCTCTGCATAATTTAATTTTATTTTTCACAGGCTTTTAAAAGAGAAAAAGTGAGAGCTGTTTGTGCGTTTTCTAGCCACATCTCTAATCACAATTATAATCATCACATATCACAGGCAGCGTGGGGTTGCGGTCGAGGATGTAGACTCTGTCTGCTACGTATTGCCTGGGTTCCTATCTCAGTTCTACTTTTGCCAACTGTGGGACATGGACAAGCAGTTTCCACATGTGTAAAATGAGGATTATTATTGTAATAAAATTTAGCTCATAGTGTTAGTGTGAAGATTACTTGAGCTAATATTTGTAAAGCTTTCAAAACAGGGCTTGGCACACAGTAACTGCTATGTAATACATGAATAAATTACATTTATGCAGTACTTTATTCTTTACAAAACATCTTCACATTAATTTTCTCCCTAAGTTATAACAACCCCATGAGGCGAACAATTCTCATCATTACTTTTTCTATGATAAAACTGTAATGCCAACGAGTCAACTTAAATTAGTGGATGGGAGAGACAAGCCTTATGATTCTGTGATCAGTGTGTGGCTTGAAGCCCAAATGACATCTTTAGTCTATGGTTTGTGGGACACAGACAGAGAAATTTATGTTTGGCTCAGTTTTAGGCACTGGTAACAGTCGCAGATTTTGAGACCCTCAGCGGGATGGCCAACTACTCAAGACTGGGACCAGCAGCACGAACAACTGTCAAGAAGAGCTTTAAGGTACCAGGCTCCTGGACAAGTGAAGCCAGCCTTGGTGGGAAGGTGGGACAGGACCCGGTTGAAGTGTAGATGTGGGTTCTCATCCTGGTCTTGCCTCTATCTTACTCAGTAAGTGTAAACAAGGTGCTTTGCCCTGCCACATTTCCATTTTCTCAAATACGAAACAGGGAAAATAATTTCTGCCCAGCTTCCTCCACATAGCCAGTACAGGATTCAAAGCATGCTGCTGGCAGTGCAGCACTTTGAAAGTTTATAAAGTTTTCCACATAGACAAGATTCTGTGCATGTCTAAGATCTCTCCCCTCCCACTTTCTTTGCTTACACAACCAGGAAGTGAAAAGCAGATGTGGAAACAACCCCCCAAACTTTGTGCCAGCCCCCCAAATCTTGTGGCCAGGAAATGTTCTCCGACTTTCCCTCACACCAACAGCATCATTATCTTTGCATAGGAGAAAAAAAAGTTTATACATCGCTCCAAACAGAAATCTAATTTCTAACTGGCTTCACCTGGACTGTGAACCATAGGAAACAGACCACAACCGAGTTTTCCACAAGCACTGTTTTCCATGCCCACCCAAAACCAAGCAGGAAAGAAAGGAAATAGAAAACTCCCCTAGGCACTTAGCTCTTCATTATGTTGTAAGAGTGTGAACTACCTGAGGAAAATAATCAAATTTAGGGGAGAAGGAGATTAATCCAATTCTGCTTCACATTACCAGAACTGTTTCTATAACTATGTATTTCTCCAGATTTTAGGAACCATCCATTGAAATCGTTTTACATTTTAAATCTATTGTATTTAGGTTTCTTTTTTCCCCCACAAGAACTGAATCTATTTATTAACTACCTACCTAGTCTTTTCTTGGTGAGTAGCCACTTTTATTTTCATAAAGTTTACAGGATGGAAATTTGAAGGAGATGTGCAAATCATAGCTACAAGGCAGGCAGGTGAGTAGGGGAGGCTTCTACCCTTTCTTCTGTTCCTAATAGAACCCCCTTAAAGCTCAAGAAAGAGATGTGAGCAGCTAGCTTGCAGAGTCCTTCCTTCCTTTGCAAGGAAAAAGTGGGGAGGGAGGGAGAGAGAGAGATTGATTTTCTGAGCACTGACAGGTTTTATCCTTCATGAATTTCATTCTTCCTTTGTTCTATGTGTGCAGGAAGGAGGGAGGGAATTAGAAGAAACAGTGACCAAAAAAAAAGTGACATCTAATGGGTATGCAAAAGAGGACCCTGGCTGAAATTACCATTTGAGGGCAGGGCACAAATGATCTGTGGCCACCTGTAGATGCCAGTTATACTCTACTCAGGCCAGGAAAGGACCCACAGAGCAAAATAACTATCTCCCAAGAGTTCTTGTAAATTAAGCTTGCTCTAGCCAAATTCAGTACATGTCCCTAAAAAGGAAGGTTATTGTCAGGCCTAGCTATTCTGCCCTCATCAGACATAGAGCAGTGTGTAGAGTTCAGGGCCAGCAAGGGATGGAAGGGAACCAGTGATTAGTGTGTATCTACTATGTGTCAGACACTTGTTAATAGACACACACAGACACAAATAAAATCTCATTTAATCTACTAGAAAGTTAGTTTCACGATGGTAAAGGATTTTGCCTATTTTGTTTACTGTTCTAGCCCTAGTGCATTGACACATAGCAAGTGCAAAAGAAATACTTGTGAAATGAATGAATGGACTGTCACAGCCCTATGCGTGTAAAATAAGTATTAATCTCATTTTAAGATGAGGCAGCTAAAATTCAGAGATGTTAGAGGAGTAGACGAGCTAGGATTCAAACCTAGCTATGTCCAAAATCCATAGCCAGTGCCTTTTAGGACGCCTTGCTATTCTCACGTAACAAACTAAAATGTACACAGAACAAAGTGTGGCCAGGGTCTTGAAATCACATTCTATAAAGAATCGTTGGGGAAACTAAAGCATTTATCTGTGAAAAGAAACATCATAAGCTAACATGTTATGGAGAGGCCCCTCCCCTTTCTGGAATTCTGTTCTTCATTCGTGAGATGAAGGTTTTGGACTACATCAGAGAACAAATAATTGACATATGTACCACGACTCTGCCCTCCCATGACAAACATTATACATTGATGATAGTACTCTTTCCCACTGAATTTTTTTTTTTCCCAGTTGGAGTCTCACTCTGTAACCCAGGCAGGAGTACAGTGGTGTGATCTCAGTTTACTGCAACCTCTGCTACCCAGGTTCAAGTGATTATCCTGCCTCAGCCTCCCAAGTAGCTGGGATTACAGGTGCCTACTGCTGCACCCAGCTAATTTGTGTAGTTTTTAGTAGAAACGGGGTTTCACCATGTTGGCCAGGCTGTTCTTGAACTCCTGACCTCGTAATCCACCCACCTCAGCCTCCCAAAGTACTGAGATTACAAGTGTGAGCCACTGCACCCGGCCTCCCACTGAATTTGGATGCAATTTCACAAATATTCTCAACAACACTCCATGTAACCCCACCCATGATTAAAGTTGACATGCATGATAAAGGCTGTCTGATTTCTCTAGACTAGACCATCTCTAATGTCCTTCTAATTTATTTTTTTTTAGGAGATTTTCATTACTTTATTTTTCACATGGTTTCTAATGTTGGCCTCATGAGTAATTCCATATACAGTCACTCTCCACATAACAACATTAATGGCAATGACAGACTACATGTACAGCAGGGGTTCCATAAGATTACAATACCATATTTCTACTGCATCTTTTCTACGTTTGTTTTTTATCTACATTAAAAAAATTTATTTCCATAGGTTATTGGGGAACAGGTAGTGTTTGGTTACATGAGTAAGTTCTTTAGTGGTGATTTGTGAGATTTTGGTGCACTCATCATCCAAGCAGTATATACTGCAACCTATTTGTAGGCTTTACCCCTTGCCCCCACCCCCACCCATATGTCCTCAAAGTGATTTTATCATTCTTATGCTTTTGCGTCCTCATAGCTTAACTTCCACGTATCAGTGAGAACATACAATGTTTGGTTTTCCATTCCTGAGTTACTTCACCTAGAATAGTAGTCTCCAATTTCATCCAGGTCACTGCCAATGTGACTAATTCATTTCTTTCTATGGCTGGGCACTATTCCATCATATATATGTGTGTGTGTCTGTGTGTGTGTATATATATATATACGCACACACAGTTTCTTTATCCATTTGTTGATTGATGGGCATTTGGGTTGGTTCCACGTTTTTGCAATTGCAAATTGTGCTGCTATAAACGTGTGTACAAGTATCTTTTTCATATGACTTATTTTCCTCTAGGCAGACACCTAGTAGTAGGATTACTGGATCAAATGGTAGTTCTACTTTTTATTTCTTTAAGGAATCTCCACACTGTTCTCCATAGTGGTTGCACTAGTTTACATTTCCACCAGCAGTGTAGAAGTGTTCCCTGATCACCACATCTAAGCCAACATCTACTGTTTTTTGATTTTTAATTATGGCCATTCTTGCAGGAGTTACGTGGTATTGCATTGTGGTTTTGATTTGCATTTCCCTGATCATTAGTGATGTTGAGCATTTTTTCATATGTTTTTTGGCCATTTGGATATCTTTTCTGAGAATTGTCTATTCATGTCCTTAGTCCACTTTTTGATGGGATTTTTTTTTTTTCCTTGCTGGTATGTTTGAGTTCGTTGTAGATTCTGGATGTTAGTCCTTTGTCAGATGTGTAGATTGTGAAGATTTTCTCCCACTCTGTGGGTTGTCTGTTTGTTGACTGTTACTTTTGCTGTGCAAAAGCTCTTTAATTTAATTAATTCCAAGCTATTTATCTTTGTTTTTATTGTATTTGCTTTTGGGTTCTTGGTCAAGAAATCCTTTCCTAAGACAATTTCTAGAAGGGTTTTTCCAATGTTATCTTCTAGAGCCTTTATAGTTTCAGGTCTTAGAGTTAAGTCCTTAATCTGTCTCGAGTTGATTTTTATATAAGGTGAGAAATGAGAATCCAGTTTAATTCTCCTACAGTATAGTTTCAAATCAGGTAATGTGATGCCTCCAAATTTGTTCTTTTTGCTTAGTCTTGCTCTGACTATGCAGGTTCTTTTTAAATTCCATATGAATTTTATAATTGTTTTTTATAATTCTGGGAAGAATGATGGTGATATTTTGATAGGAATTGAGTTGAATTTGTAGATTGACTTTGGCAATATGGTCATTTTCACAATATTGATTCTACCCATTCATGAGCACGGGATGTGTTTCCATTTGTTTGTGTCATCTATGATTTCTTTCAGCAGTGTTTTGTAGTTTTCCTTGTAGAGGTTTCCACCTCCTTGGTTAGGCATATTCCTAAGTATTTTATTTTATTTTATTTTTTGCAGCTATTGTAAAAGGGGTTGAATTCTTGATCTGATTCTCTGCTTGGTCGCTGTTGATGTATAGAAGAGCTATTGATTTGTATGTGCTAATTTTGTATCCAGAAACTTTGCTGAATTCTTTTATCAGTTCTAGGAGCTTTCTGGAGGAGTCCTTAGGGTTTTTGAGGTAGAGGATCATATCATTAGCAAACAATGAGAGTTTGACTTTCTCTTTACCAGTTTGGATGCCCTTTATTTCTTTCTCTTGTCTGATTGCTCTGGCTAGGACTTCCAGTACTGTGTTGAAGAGGAGTGGTGAGAATGGGCATCCTCCTCTTTTCCAGTTCTCAGAGGAAATGCTTTCAACTTTTCCCCATTCAGTATTATGTTGGCTGTGGGTTTGTCATAGATGGCTTTTAATACATTGAGGTGTGTCCCTCTTGCATAATGATTTTGCTGACAGTTTTAATCATAAAGGGATGCTGAATTTTGTCAAATGCTTTTTCTGCATCTATTGAGATGATCATGTGATTTTTGTTCTTAATTTCTATTTATGTGGTGTATCACATTTACTGATGGGCATATGTTTAACCATCCCTGCATCCCTGGTATGAAACCCACTTGAACATGGTGGATTATCTTTTTATATGTTACTGAATTCAGTCAGCTAATGTTTTGTTATGGATTTTAGCATCTATATTAATCAAAAATATTGATCTGTAGTTTGTTTGTTTTGGTTATGTCCTCTCTTGGTTTTGGTATAAGGGTGATATGGAGGGTTCCCTCTTTCTCTGCCCTGTGAAATAGTGCCAATAGGATTGGTACCAATTCTCTGAATGTCTGGTGGAATTCTGCTGTGACTCCATCTGGTCCTGGACTTTTTTTGTTGTTGGTGGTATTTTTTTAATTACCATTTCAATCTTGCTGCTTGTTATTGGTCTGTTCAGGGTATCTAATTCTTCCTGATTTAAGCTAGGAGGGTTGTATATTTCCAGGAATTTATCAGTTTCTTCTAGATTTTCTAGGTTATGCATAGAAAGTTCTTTATAGTAGCCCTGAAATGATCTTTCGTATTTCTGTGGTGTCAGTTCTGGTATCTCCCGTTTCATTTCTTATTGAGTTTATTTGGATTTTCTCTCTTCTTTCCCTAGTTGATCTTGCTAATGGTCTATTAGTTTTATTTATCTTTTCAAAGAACCAGCTTTTTGTTTAATTTATCTTTTGTAATTTTTTAAAATTTTAATTTCATTTAGTTCTGCTTTGATCTTGGTTATTTCCTTCTTCTGCTGGGTTTGGATTTGGTTTGTTCTTGTTTCTCTAGTTCCTCAAGGTGTGATCTTAGATTGTCTGTTTTTGCTCTTTTAGTCTTTTTGATGTATGCATTTAGGGCTATGAACTTTCCTTTAGCACTGCCTTTACTGTATCTCAGAGGTTTTGATAGGTTTTGTCACTATTGTTGTTAAATTCAAATAATTTTTTAATTTCCATCTTGATTTCATTTTTGACCCAATGTTCATTCAGGAGCAGGTTATTTAATTCCAGGTATTTGCATGGCTTTGAAGGTTAGTTTTGAAGTTGATTTCCAGTTTTATTCCACTGTGGTCTGAGAGTGCTTGATATAATTCCAATTTTCTTGCATTTATGAGGTTCATCTTGTGGCCTATTATTTGGTCTATTTTGGAGAAAGTTTCATGCACCATTGAATAGAATGTATATTCTGCAGTTGTTTGATGGAATGTTCTCTATATATCTGTTAAGTCCATTTGTTGCAAGGTGTAGTTGAAATCCATTGTTTCTTTGTTAACTTTGTCTTGCTGACCTGTCTCATGCTGTCAGTGGAGTACTGAAATCCCCCCACTATTATTGTGTTGCTGTCTCTCTCATTTCTTAGGTCTATCAGCAATTGTTTTATAAATTTGAGAGCTTCAGTGTAGGTGCCTATATGTTTAGGATTGTGATATTTTCCTGTTGGACAAGGCCTTTTACCATTATATAATGTCCTTCTTTGTCTTTTTAAACTGGTGTTGCTTTACAGTTTCTTTTGTCTGATATAAGAATAGCTATTTCTGCTTACTTTTGGTGTTCATTTGCATAAAATATCTTTTTCCAACCCTTTACCTTAAGTTTATGTGAGTCTTTACATGTTAGGCGAGTCTCTTAAAGGCAGCAGATAGTTGGTTGGTAAATTATTATCCAATCTGCAGTTCTGTATCTTTTAAGTGGAGCAATTAGGCTATTTACATTCAATGTTAGTATTGAGACATGAGGTACCATTCCATTCATTGTGCTATTTGTTGCATGTGTACCTTGGAGTTTTTAGGTTTTGTTTTTTAAATTGTATTTTTGTTGTAAAAGTCCTGTGAGATGTATGCTTCAAAGAGGTGCTGTTCTGATGTGCTTCCAGGATTTGTTTCAAGATATAGAGCTCCTTTTAGCAGTTCTTGTAGTGGTGGCTTTGTAGTGGTGAATTCTATCAGCATTTGTTTGTCTGAAAAAGACTCTGTGTTTTCTTCATATACGAAGCTTAGTTTTGCTGGATACAAAATTCTTGACTGATAATTGTTTTGTTTGAGGAGGCTGAAGGTAGGGCCCTAATTCCTTCTAGTTTGTAGGCCTTCTGCTGAGAAATCTGCTGTTAATCTGTTAGGTTTTCCTTTACAGGTTACCTGGTGGTTTTGCCTCACAGCTCTTAAGATTCTTTCCTTCATCTCAACTTTAGATGGCAATGTGCTTAGGTGATGATCTTTTTGCAATGAATTTCCCAGGTGTTCTTTGTGCTTCCTATATTTGGATGCCTAGGTTTCTAGCAAGGCCAAGGAAGTTTGCCTCAATTATTCCCCAAACATGCTTAGATTTCTCTTCTTCCTCAGGAATGCCAATTATTCTTAGGTTTGGTTGTTTAACATAAACCCAGATTTCTTGGAAGCTCTGTTCATATTTTCTTTTTCTTTTTGCCTTGTGCTTGTTAGAGTGGGTTAATTCAAACGCCTTGTCTTCAAGCTCTGAATTTCTTTCTTCTACATGTTCATTTCTATTGCTGAGACTTTCCAGAGCATTTTGTATAAGTGTGTCCATTATCTCCTGAAGTTTTGATTGTTTTTTATTTATGCTATCTATTTCATTGAATATTTTTCTCCCTTCACTTCTTGTAACATTTCCTTGATTTCCTTACATTAGGCTTTGCCTTTCTCTGGTGCCTCCTTGATTATCTTAATAACTAACCTCCTGAATTATTTTTCAGGTAAATCAGGGATTTCTTCTTGGTTTGGATCCATTGTTGGTGAGCTAGCATGATTTTGGGGGGATGTTTAAGTGCCCTGTTACATCATATTACCAGAGTTGGTTTTCTGGTTCCTTCCAATTTCGTTAGTCTCTGTCACAGGGAAGGTTTAGAGCTGAAGGCTATTGTTCAGATTCTTTTGTCCCATGGAATGTTCCCTTGATGTAATACTCTCTCCCTTTTCCTATGGATGTGGCTTTCTGAGAGCTGAGCTGTAGTGATTGTTACCTTTCTTCTGGATCTAACCACCCAGCAAGTCTACCAGGCTCTGGGCTGGTACTGGGGGCTGTCTGCACAGAGTCCTGTGATGTGAACCATCTGTGGGTCTCTCAGCTGTGGATACCAGCACCTGTTCCAGCAGAGATGGCAGGGGGGTGAAATAGACTCTGTGAGGGTTCTTATCTTTAGTGGTTTAATGCTCTATTTTTGTGCTGGTTGGCCCTCCCGCCGGGAAGTGGTACTTTCCAGAGAGTATCAGCTGTGGTAGTATGGAGAGGAACAGATGGTGGGTGGGGTCCTAAACCTCCCAAGAGTATATGCCCTTTGTCTTAGTTTCCAGGGTGAGTACAGAAGGACCATTTGGTGGGGGGCAGGGCTAGGCATGTCTGAGCTCAGACTCTCCTTGGGTGGGTCTTGCTGTGGCTGCTGTGGAGGATGGGGGTGAGGTTCCCAGATCAGTGGAGTTATGTTCCTAGAAGTATTGTGACTGTCTCTACTGTGTCGTGCAGGTTGTCAGGGAAGCGGGGGGATGGTTACAGTCACAGACCTCACCTAGCTCTCATGCAACCCAGAGCGCCAGTCTTACTTCCACTGTACACCCCCAACAGCACTGAGTCCATTTCCAGGCAGTGGGTGAGCAGGGCTAAGAACTTGTCCCAGGGTACCTGCCTCCCAGCTGTGAAAGCAAGTATGGATTTTCTTCTTACCCCCGCCAGTGGTATCTGACCACCAGATTCACACCCTTCCCCAAGTTCTGGCCAGGAGGCTTCTTGATCAGTTCACATTGTTATGATGTTCAGCTGGATAGTTCCTTCTTCCTGTGGTCTTTTTCCAGTACCTCTGGCAGCCCTCCTGAAGGATCCCTGTGAGGCCAGGCAGGAATGACCAGCTTGGGACCCAGTGAGCTCACAAGGCCTTTCTCACTGCTTCCTGTACTCCTGTACCTCGCTTAGCTCTCTAAATTGACTGAGCTCCAGGTAAGGTCAGAATCTTCTCCCATAATCTAGACCTTCAGTTTTCCCAGTGGGGTGTGTGTTCAGAGGTAGACAATCTCCCTTTCCCATTTCCACAGTTTGGGCACTCACCGTATTTGGGGCATCTCCTGTGTCCTGCAGGAGCAATCCGCTTCCTTCAGAGGGTTTGTGAGTTTTCTTGGGCTTCCTGGTTTATTCCTGCAGTCGTTCTAAAGCTAAAATTCATAATGCAAGCCTCCATACGCTGCTCTGTCCGTCTGAGTCAGAGCTGCAATCTAGTCTTCCCTCCTGTCTGCCATGATCCCCGTTTTCCTCCTCTCAAATTTGTTGTCTATGAATTCATCATTGTTTCTATCTTGCTTTGTATATTGTTTAACACAAAAGAGACCATGAGCAATAAAAGCCTCCAATCTTCCCTGAGAACAGTAGCATAAAAACCAAGTAGCCTCTGGACTCTGGGTTTATTCAAATAGAATCTTCTATTAAAACCACCTTCCATATAGGAAGAAAAAAAGTTTTAACTACAATTGATCTAAATATTGTTAACAGAAGATCCCTCCTCTAAAACTGAGACAATGCCTATTACAAAGACTACATTTCAAAAGCAAGCTAAAGTAAAAAGTTGGGACAGAGTTTAGATTTAAGGTTTTGGCCCATGGATTGGCTTATAGTCAACAATTTCTTGAGTTATACATACAGTGAAGATTGCCACAAAATAAGATGACACATTGAAAATAACATTATCTGAGCAGCATCATGTCTGGTTTTTAGCCAAGCTCAAGAAATATAAGGTTATTTTTATGTGGTAGCCTCACAGCCTTGTTTCTGGCTTTCAATGGTTTAGAAAGAGTAAGTGAGAAGATTTCATATTGATTTTTTTTAAGTTTACTTTTTAATAACACAACCTTCAGTAACTCATAAGGTATTCCATTAATGCCATGAAAGTAGAAAATTTGAATTTCTGATTTAGAAGTTCTCACGTTTTATAGAATGCAAATGTTAGATGCATTTATGCAATCACAAATGCAACAAAGGTCATTGGTGGCAAACAACAGAAAGCAACTCTGGTTGATTTACACAGGAAGGGAGTGAATAAACAGTGTTGGATGTTCAAGGAATGGACATGAAGGCAGAAGAACTAGGCTCAAGGGTCTGTAAGCAGAATCGGGATCCTGCCCCATCACTACCGACCATGTACTCCCTCCCAACCCATTCCATGCTGCTAGAGTCAGTTGCCCTGGACATTCACTCTACACCAGTGATCTCCTGAGTCTAGCATAGATGTCATGGATAATGTCTAACTGTCCCTATCTCTTCACATCATTCTCTCATTATTCAAAGTCCTAGACAGAAACCTTTGATTATTCACACTCAAGTTTTGGCCCTGGATCTAGCTGTTAGCCAGTAGAGATAGGAATATTTGCCCCCTCCTTGGGCTTCTGCTCAAATAGGAAAGTATCCAGAAGCTGAGCAACCAAAATGACTACAATTTGTTAAAATAAAATACCCAAATGAAGACAAAGTGAATATTTCATGTCAGTGAAATATCTCAACAATAAAGAACTGTAGTTTATTGAGTTGACTTTCTTCCAGGCAAGGCACTATGTACAATATATAATATATTACACACTTCTAGGCAATGCACTATGTATAATATATAGTATATATAATCTCCATCTCATTTAATCCCTCATAACACCCCTAATGAGACAGGTATTATCATATTAAGGATAAGGAAAGAGTCACATGCCCAGGGTCACATAGCTATTGAACGTCAGAGCCAGAATTTAAAGGAAAGCCTTTCTGAAACCAATTCCTCTAACCACTAAACCACACAGTCTCTCCATGAGTATTGCTACCATAGCTTGGCTCAGGGTTTGCACTTAAAAGGCATATGATGTATGTTTCTTTTGGCATTTCCTTTCAGCAGACATTCCGTGAGTTCTCACCATCTATAAGCCACCATTATAGGCATCATGGGAAGATATAAACATGAATAAAGTACATGTCAGTCACTAACTACAATATGGAGAATAATAAAATCCATGCAAGTGACAAATAAAAGATAAGTCATACCCTGCACATTCCTTGAGGGCAAGGATTGTGTCTTTCTTGCTTACCCTCTATCCTTAGTACTTAGCATGATGCCCGGACATAGCAGACTCTCAGTAAATATTTAACAAATGAATAAAAATAATTAACATTTATTATGCACTTACCATGAGCCAAGCACCCTGCCAAGCCTCCTGTGAGGTACTTACCATGATTATCTCCACTGTGTACCCTACCTAGGATCACATGTGAGTAAGGGGCATACAGACTCACGCAGACTGTACTGTACTGGGGGTGAGAGCTTCAGCTTGTGGTCAGCAACCAGAGAGCATGCTCGCTATAGCAATCTGGGCTCCACATCTGTATCCCTTGGCTTTCATAAGAAGAAAAGGCATCTTTTTCAATGGTTCTATTAAAAGAAAAGAAACTGCCTTCCCAGGATTTTCCCACAGGTCCCTGCCTTGCGTCTAACTGGTAGGAACTGGCTATATATTTATTCCTAAATTAGGCCCTGTAGCCAAAGGGAAGTCATGAGCTGATTGTCCTTAGCCAAAATGGTCAGTCTAGTCAGATCCAGGGAAGTATTAAGAGGGATATTAAGTAGTAATAAGAGGGATATTAAGTAGTATTAAGAGGGTTCTGATGATCCTTAATAGGGTCAAGTCCTGCAGCTGGACGTTGTTTCAACTTCCCCTGGAGCACGTGGGCTATTGGGAGATGGGTAGCTACCTGAAAATAAGTGGAACTCCCCCTCAGGAAGGGGAAATGGACAGATGGATGCTCTATCGGTAACTGAATATGTCCATTATGACCTCCCTCTTTAAATTCCTATAAGAGTCCCTCACAACTCTCAGAATAAAGTCCAAATGCCTCAGCAAGGCACACAACATTCTTCAACACTTGTCTTCAACCTGATTTTCCAGGCTCACTTCCAAACCTTGCAGGTCCCCTTCCCTGGTTTCCTAGAACTATTCACTCTCCTCTGAAAGCATACCCTGCCCTTCCCCTTGCCTTTGCCCATGTGATCTTGTGCCCAGAAAACTTTTCAGCTCTCAGTTAACATGGCAGCTCCTCCTCACAGCACCACGTCCTGCCCACTCCTTTGGGACGGTCTGCAAGGGCAGATCCCATGAGACACTCTGCAAGGACAAGCCTCCCTCATCAGGCTGCAGCGGTGCCTTCCTTGTCTTTTGAATAAAGCAAAAAAATGAAAAGTCATTTGAGTGAGTGAATGAATCCTAATGCAATATACTGTCTTTAATTTCCTGAGCTTCTCCTTCCCAACCATTATCACAATTGAAATTACATATTCATTGACATAATCATTTGTTTGGTATCTGTTTCTCCCCCATAAAAATATAAGCTCTCTGGGGGCAGGAACCATGTCTCTTGCTTACTCCTGCACCTACCACAGTGTCTGACACATCTCAAGGGTTTAATAAATATCAGTTGACTGAATATAACATACAGGATATAAAGCTGCCTGAAAACTGCACACGCTATTTTTTCCGTCGTATCTATTTTCTTCATCAAGGAAATCATATTGCTCATAGGAATAAAGAAGAAACCTAAGCTTTATTCCAGACAGCTTTTCACGGCTTTGGTTGCTGGAAAGAGGCAAAACCCCAAGTCACATGATTTTGTATTTAGAATATTAATTTTCCCTAGGTCATGCAGAATCAGCGATACTTTCCTTAATGAAATGCTCTTGTACGAATTTCTATTTGTATGCAAAAGACATCATTGGTTTAACACATTGAGACAATCTCCCCGACCCGTGCATATCCGTATCTGCCTAGCCGAAGAAGGGGAAAGGCTTCTGATTTATTACACATAAACAAAATGAATAAGATAACATTTTATTAGTTAGAAACCATTATAAAAACAGCAATAAAATGGGGCAATACAAGTGGAAGACGCCCTTATCAATAAATCCTCAGAAGTTTAGGACCCTGGTGCATGTTGTAATAATAAAAAAGATAATTAAAAGGATCGAATTGCAGAGCTGTATCATTTTATCAAGAATCAGCCCTCTAACAATAGAAAACATAAGGGCAGTAATAGTCGGTGAATCTCTAACCTTTTTAATAAGGAAAGGTATTTGAGATTCAAGTTGTTTTAGCTAATGTGAGAATAATTCGTGTTTAGGTTGTGTCGCATTGAAACATGCAAATCCAGGCAAGAAATGGATTTCCTTTAAAATCAGTATCTTTATGAGTCATGTTTCTGGTGCTGATCAGTAACTGGCTTTATTAAATTAGCCATGTCCATCCTATCAATTATGACTGATATTATAACTAACGACTGTAGGTGAGAAAGACAGTTTCCTTACTTTTTGTCTAAGAAAGTCTTTGTTTTTCTTCCCTTGACTGAGAATCTTCATTTTGTCTTAAAAAAATCATTATGACATGTTGCAAATACTTTTTATACAAAGACATCACAAGGAAACACAGAAACCTCAGAGCTTTTTCATTTCCCAGAGAGCTGTAGTCAGTTTTTAGAAAGTAAATTGTGTCCTCTACCCTCCCCTCAACTCCCTCCAGGTCAACGTTTCCCCTCCCCCATCCTGGTCAATTTAATATGAGTCACTGCCTGGGCTTTGTTGTATGGAATAACATATTCTCCTGGGAGTCAGTTCATGCAAAACACTCCCCCGCTGAGAGAGTGGAAATTTACCCATAAGACATTCTTCCAGCAGCAAGCCCCTGGAGGAAACCTGACCAGAATGTTTAAAGACTTGACGAGCTCGCTCTCCTTAACTCCCCCCAAAATTTCTTGGAGAAAAAAAAATAATAAACCACATATTTAAGGTTTATAACACCTGGTGACAACAGGCACAGTGAGGTATGATGTTATTTAGAAAGAAAACTGAAAATGAGTAGATTATTTCCGATATTTCTTCTGGTACTCTGTCTTCTACCACGATTTCTGTTCTCTCTATTCTCCCTTCCCATTTTGGTTTATAGTCATTCTGCAATCATTCCATTGATCAATGCATGAACTCTTTTTTTAACAACTGCCACATACTCAATAAGTTACTTTAAGCCAAGTAGCTATTATTTTGCAACATATTTATAAGCTCTGATATATTTTCTGTAGTGCAAATGACATCGATTCACCACTAAAATAATACATGTGTTCATAAATGCGTAAATCATAAGAAAGCTTAGTTGGGACTTCTTTATAAAAAGTCTTCAAACAAGCCCATCTTTGTAAAACATACACATATACATAATTAATAATGTAATAGATACACATACTTACAGATACAGATCCATAATTTTTTTAATAGTAAAGCTAAGGATCATGAAAGAACATGGAAATGGAAGCCCAGCCCAAGAACTTTGCTTCTCCTTCATCAACATTTACCAAATGGTGATGCAAACAAGTCAGAAGGAAAATAAATTTCACCGAAGGCAGCTCCCATCTTAGACAGGGCCTAGACAAAGCTGGTAAGGACCAGCTGTCTTGAAAAGGCATCAAAAGAGATTTACTTGATGGCCACTGGGCTAGACATTGTGTCATCTTTTCTTTTTATTAAGAACTTGTTTTCTAGGTTTTTCAAAAGTGCACTTATAATACACTTTACTAAATAGTATGTAGAGTTGCACAATGTATGCCTGTATAAAAACCCTGTTAAAAATTTCAAAGTTTGCAAACTGGAAGAATAAGTGAGTGGCTCATTTAATTTATTTTAATCAGTTATATCAGGAAAATGCAATTATATTGAAGGGAACCCTTTGCAGAAGCAGAGAGCAATTATGTTTTGCGTGCAGAGTACTTTAAAAAAAAAAAAAGCCCATGTGTGCAGCATTAAAGAAAAGCTTAATGTCAATCATCTTGATTTCAAATTCCTTTAGTGCAGTTCTTAAACAGTGCAAACATTATAGAAAGCTAAAGCTATTTTTCTCAAGATTGTGTGCAGCTGTTTTCCGCAATTCTTGAACATTCTTGATATAAATGTGTTTCCAAAGGTACCCATTTTTAAAAGTAAAAATTACTGCAGTAATGCTCTTAACCTTCTTTTAAATAGATATTTTCACATCATCTCTTAAAGAGAATAACTCACCAAAGAGGCCCCTTGAGTAAGCTGAAGTTTCACTAAATTTAAGTAATGGGATTTCACTGCTTATTAGCATACGTTATGCAAAAGAGTAACTTAAAAGTTGGCAAGTAGATGGCAACTGTGCAAAATGGCAGCCTGTTTAAAGGGAATTGCTTAAATTGTTGAAGATGTTGGTGGGGAGGCAGGTAAGAAAATTTTATAACAACTACCGCGCTTCCAAAGATAAGTCTAAAATTCTAACCTCAGGAAGGGCAGGGATCTCTCTTTCTCTCTCTCTGCTTTCATGGTTTTGGGCAGCTTTAAAATGAAGCCAATGCATTTCACAGGTAAAAACAATCATGTTTCCTCTCTGCCTAATGTAAGTAAATCAACTTTGAGCTCAATATTGAGTTGAAATCTCTTAAGATATAGTGACTTATAACCTGTCCAGATATGATTAACAAACGTTTGATTAAAAATGGGAATATAGATGGCAAGTGACAGGTAGGTCCCTGGAGCTCATTGTGCAACTTCTCATTGTTTCATATATTCTTAGATTTGGATCATTTTCTGGTCTGTAGCATGGGAGCTTGTGTAAATTTCATTATTATTAGAAATTCAACCAGCAGCTTGAAACTTTGAACAAATACTGCAAGTCTCCTGGAAGAAATGAATCACCTAAAAGTACAGTGTTGGCTTCATAACACAGGCAACCCATAGCTTAGAAACCTACTACATTTCCAGAAGTTCATTGGTAAGCTCATCGTTTAGTATTCAAAATGCATTTTTTGATAGAAACAATTTTATATGTTATGATTGATTTTCTAAATTAGCAAACAAGCCTATTTAACTCATAATGAACCAGAAGTAGGTGTTAATACAAATGTAGCAGCATTATAAATACATCGTTTGACCACTTATGATACTGTAACTGGGGGAGAAATACATTTTAATTTTTAAGTCAGGCTACTGAGAGCAGATATTCTACTCTGCTTCAGAAAGGCACTGCAAATATACTTGGAGATGAATTGTTAACAGGATAGCCCCCCAAAAAAAAACAGCTCTATGATTGCAGAAAGAAAGGCATTATTTCTCATTCTTTGATTCATATATAAAACAATTGTATATCTGACCGGGCATTGGCTGTATGACCTTCGGCAATTTACTTATTCTCTGTGCCTCACTTATTGCGAAATTCAGTGAGGTCACTTTTCTGCAAGTAGACGCTTTTCTGCAAATTTGCCTCACCCAACTTCTATCTGCCTTGCAGCTATTCCCCCTGGTTTTCACTGAGTGATATTCTCTCTCTACCCAGCATCTCATCATATGACTGGTGCTCCATTCCCATCTCTAGGGTGGAGCACATGGCTTGGGCCTGCCAATCACAGCTGGCTTCAGGAATGACTTTAGGGCGACTGCTTCAAGGGTGGGCCACCTTCCTCAGTAGCTTCAATAACAGCGAATCTCAGAATGTTTTTCCCTGAGAATTCTGGAGCAGAAGTGCCTTTCTCTGCTGGGTCTGAATCAGGAAAGATACAGCTGCAAGAAGCGCGCCTGGGGCCATGTTAATTTATTCCAGTGGTTCTGGTGGCTCTCAATGACGTGCAGGGGATATTTGGCAATATGTGGGAACATTTTTGATTGTCGTAACTCTGGGAAAGCTGCTATTCTCATCTAATGAATAGAGGCTGGGGTGCTGCTAAACATTCTACAATGCACAGGATGGCCCCCCCACAACAAAGAATTTTCTGTCCCAAAATGTCAATAGTGCTGAGGTTAAGAAATGCTGCTCTGACTGCATGGTTACATCTAACAACATAAAAAACAGCTAAGACGTGGAGGAACATCAACTGCAGGTGACATTGTTTGAATCCTGGATAGAGTCACAACTTACTTGATTTTTCTGTCACTTACACCCCCAAAAATCTTAACTGACTAAACTGGTAAATATGCAATGTACAGTGGGCACCCCATAAGTGGCAGTCCTTTTCATTAAAGGTTATTATCCACGTAACATCCAGGATCAGGGGACTTCGGAATCACAAACATTAAGGGATCAGATGCTGTCTACATAGGAATTGCATGTTTTAGTTCCCTGCAGCACACATCTGTGCCCTCTACTGTGTTCTCAACATTTTCTACATTTCTGATTTGCAGTCAGAAAAAACAAACATTCAAAAGATAATGCCATTTTTGTATGAAATTTGCAATTTTTCTCTAGTTTAGAGCTCCTATCATCAAGAATTTAATGCATCTGATAGGAGACTAAAAATTAAAGGAAAGGTTGCAAGATTTCTACAAAATCACTAAATATTTTTCTTAAGCGACTGCCAATCACTTGTCTCTGGAGAGCTTGATTTACCATAAATGTGTAAAATGAAAATAAAGGAGTTCTGGGAAAAAAAATGAAGAATGGCTATTTTAAAATTGCTTCACAAATTAACACATAGGAGTAAAAGAATCTCGTTTATATTTATATTCCATATTTTCTTTTCAGCTCTTGCATGTTTGATTATATCATGGAAAGTGACAGGATGATATTGTATTCTAAATTTATTGACATGAAATGTTAAGATCTTTTTGTTTTTAATGTTGCCCATTCCCCTAAAGGTGGCTAAAACACATATACAGTATGTCATTTCACCAACACAAACTAATTATCACATTTTTTTGATTTCATAATTCTATAGCCTTAAGGTCGTAATTTTCACAGTATTCTCACTCTTTTAACAGTTTGTACATTTTCATTCCTCAGTAAGATATGAATATTTTCTAAGAGATATTATATAAATGAGACCATTATTCAGTCTCTACTAACATCATCACCATTCGTAGCACAGAAGACTAAATAAATGTCTCCCATGAGTGACTAAATGCAAAATAAAAAGTAACCACTCAACTTTAATAGTTTAAAAAACGCTATTAAACATAATGGCTCCTTGACATTTAAGTAGCACTGTGTTTTAAGTGATCTTCATTTTTTAAGAACTACTTTATTTTCATCTTAAATATTGATCGCAAATCAGGTTCTCCAGAGTGAGAAACCACAGGAGAAAGCTCTTCAGAGAAATAAATTACCGTGGACTCTAGAATTCCAAGGTGCTATTTTTTAAATTTTGTTTTTGTTTGGGTTTTTGTTTTCTCCTGAGGCTGTGTAATAAAATCATATTAATGAACAACTTGAAAAACTGACAAAACAATCTCATTTCTCAAGATCTTCAATCCTTGCTGGATGCCCTGTTCCTCGCTTTAACCTTCAGAAGGAGCTCTGATGTCTGTCAGGGACACTGAGGAACAAAATGGTCCAGTGGGACCATCAGGGAATGAAACTCTGTGAAAGGAAGGAGACAGCCAGAGGAGGGAGGAAGTGGGGGAAGTGAAGCCTTCAAAGGAAGCAGTGATCCCGTGGATTTCTTATCTCTCTGCAGGAGATTAGCACTAGCGTCAAACTCTAAGGGAAAAGAAAGCATTAGGGAGGCAGCAAGTTGCCTAGGCCTGATTCTAGCCCAGAAATATGTGAAGGGCACCTTCAAGGTCTGTCTGTTATCCCACTCCAATTCATCAGGTTAAAAGGGGGACTGGTTATTGCCTGTGCATAGCTGACATCCCAGGTGCTGCATCACAAGAACATGGTGATACATACATGACCAGCAAGGACTCAGGGTGAGCGAAGACACGAACATAGCTTTAAAATGAGTAACATGTTCAGTTGATTATTGAATGATGCTAAAACAAAGATTCTAACCTCTGACTTTAGACACTAAGCTCTCCAAGGGCAGGGCCTGTATCTATCTCATTCCCTACAGTACAAATATAATTCCTAGAGCAGGTACAAAACTCATCAATCCCTTATCTCCAGAAAACAAAATTAAATCAATACTTGCTTAAAGACTTTGAGCAAGTCTTCAAGTCTTCCTAGGTTTCAGTTTCCTTACTACAAAGAATGTAAAGGATGAAGTAAAGGATTCATCTTGTTCCTAGTAGCCCAACGAGTCTTAAACTATGCCCCCCTAAGGTTTAAGCCTGGCAATCACAAAACCTGCAGATGTCTGTCCCATGATATGACAACCAACTACCTGCTATATAGATCACTTGATATCTATTTATAGATATAGATATACACACATACCACTTGATGTCACAATTAAGAAAAATAAAATAATAAAGATATTTGTCAGATTAAGTACTCTTGTCATAATCAAGAGGAATGCCAAAGCCCACTCCATACCACCTCTAAAGAGAGTTCCATTCTGGCTACCGTTTGGGTGGGATATTTTCATATTGTTGTGGTCAACAGTATTATTGGCCCTGAGCTCTCAAAGGTTTCATTCCTGGCTCACTGAACAGCCATATTTGATATTAAGTAACAGAAATAAAACTACCAAACCATCAAATTCCCACAGAGGATAGTCTCTGTTGAGTAGCATGATAGCACAGCCAAAAGATTATGGATTTTGGAGGCTCATCTACAGAGCCTGAGTCCACTAGAATGTTTGACCTTGTTAAACCACAATTTTCTCCCCCGTAAAATGGTAATAGTTCCTGCCTCACTGAACAGTGAAGATAAAATGAAATAATATATATGTGAAATGTATGTCCATAGTTAACAATAAACAGTAGCAACTGTTTTTATTTAAGGCTTGTCACTTGCTCTCACAGAGAAAAAAGAAATTATTTAAATGATTTAAAAAAAAAGCATAAGATGAGCTCTCTTTGGAAGATAGCAAATAGAAAGACTCGAGAAAAGACTGAATATAGAATGAGAAAATGTAGACTACCTCCTTTACTTACAGAATAGATGATCTTGGGCCAGTCACTTTATCTCTCAGAACAGTTTCCTCTTCTGGAAAACATGATTGATCATGTGCCCCTGGAAAGCATTCTGTAAGCTCTAAAACACTATTCAAATGTTTGGTGCTAATATCATTATTACAGTAGACAAAATTCAAGGCAGCATGGCTGTTGACAAATGGAAAGGGGTAGCTAAAGATTTGCCACAGTGACATTTTGGAACTGGAGAGAGAGTGATTGTATTTTAAATTAAGTCTCTCTTTTGGCAATTAAGAAGCAAAGAAGCACAATTAAAATTGCAACCAGTTGTAGATTTTCCAGCAATCCTAGCCTTGCCGAGATGGGGTGAAGGAAACTTAACTTGCTTGTATTGTGCTATACGGATTCAGAATCATTTCCTTAGATGCAACCATCAACATCTTTGACTTCAAAAGAAGCTTTTTCTGTGATTTCAAAGCATTTTATGTCCATACATGGATTTAAGAAAATCACACAGCAGAAGGCAAAAGAACAAAGCTTCAACAGCAGAAAAATTCATTGTAAGCCCCTTTAAACCATCACACTGAAATGTTCAGTGGAGGAAAGCAAGCTCTTGTGTATACACTGAGTGTATCAAAGGCCACCTCTGAGGTTAGTCAGGAACCTGTCTTCTTTGGAGATGTCAATATTGCCACAGAGTTTCCAAGAATCCACAAATCACTATTCACAAACCAATCCCCCCCCCAGCTTTGACAAATACTGACATTGCTCAGCAAACAAGAGGGAGCTGTATGGTGCTTTTCAAGGGATGAAAGACAAGTAGGGAGGAGTTGATTGTCCATTGAAGAAGCAGTCTGGGCCATAAAGCCTAGCCAGTCATTAATCTCCAGGAAATGCCCAGAGCCAATGTCGTTATTGCTATTATAAACGAAAAATTAAAAGAAAAAGAGAAAGCGCAGAGTTCTTTTTTAAGGGTGATACAGTTTCACTTGGCACATATTGAGCATTTCTAGACATTTAATTAAGCAATCAGATTGCTTGAGTGGTCTCAACATTCAGTGCCTTTTATGGAGTTCTTTAATAGCTATGCATAGAATTATTCTGGATACTTTATGGAGCATAGCAAGTGAAATTTTATGTCTTCCCAAGAATACAGTGAACCTTTCTGCTGCTATTGTACCTTAAACAAAGATTGTTGTTGTTGTAGTTGTTATTGTTGTTGTGGGGTAGAAGGATTTTGGATTCATGTCTAGAAAAGTATATCCGGAGAATTAGAATAAAGATAATTTACTTAAACCAAAAAGCATTTCACTTTACCTCTTCATAACTTATCCCACTAAGATCCGATACCAACACCCTGTAAAATAAAGTGCAGCAGCACATTCGATACTGTTTTTGTTTATTCACTCATTCATTTCCTGGATCATAAGGATATAAACAATATCCTTTTAGAACCAAAAATATGGTAGGAACAGAATCTGTAAGATCCACATCCACACACAAGCAGCACAGCACAGTGATTAAGAGGACTGAGACCTTGGACAAATTACTCAACCCCTCTCTGCCTCAGTTCTTTCCTCATGGGCTCTTGTAAAGACTAAGTGGGCAATACACATGAAAGCACTTAGAACAATGGCGAGCATGTAATGTGAGCTATGTAAGTGTTAGCCATCACTTTTACACTCTTGTGCACAGAAACAAGACAATATGCAAGGGAAAAAAATCAATAAACATCTTATTTTAAATAGTGATGAGTGGCACCAAAAATAAAACAATGCAATCTAATTAAAGTAGGGGTGAATTTATCAGGAATTTCTCCCTGAGAAGTGCCATTTTTGCTTATCCCTGAATTATTAGAATGTCTCATGATATAAACTGGGCAGAGGGAGCACCCCAGAGAAGGGAATCCCCAGTGCAAAGGACCTGACAGGGGATTGGGTTTGGTGTATTTGAGGTAAAACAAGAACAGAGTGCTGGAATGAGGAAGTCAGGAGTGGCCCAGATAAAGTAGCAGAAGGGTCAGGAACCAAGTCATATAGGACTTTGTAGATCAGACTAGGGCTGTAAATTGGTTCATATACAAATTATCACCTGTATTTCCTATAATGCCTTGATAAATATGTCTAGCCATGTACATACAGCTATGAGACTGGCAAAAGTTTCGATATGAACATTCCTAACTAATAAGGAGTTAGATTTATTTGAAATACAATAAAACCATTGTAATAGAGGAAGGGAGAGATGTCTGAAAATTAGGTTTTTGTTTTAAAACTGGCTTCAGGGGCTATGAAGGGAATAAACTGAGTGTGAGGAGAAGTGGAGAAGAAAGAATGAGTACTGGTCCGACCTGAAGAAACTGGTGGATTGTGTGATGATGTCCGGTCCAATTCATGTCACCTTAACTAATTGAACTTGCATTTACTGTGTGCCTACCATGTGTGTGGGCCTTGTGCTGGGAAGGTATCTTAGTCCATTTGAGCTACCATAACAAAATACCATAGACTTAGTGACTTGTAAACAACAGACATTCATTTCTCATTTCTGAAGGCTGGGAAGTCCTAAGATCAAGGTGTCAGTCAATTTGATGTCTGGTGAGAGCTCATTCTCAACAGATAGTGCCTTCTCACTGTGTCCTCACATGGAGGAAGCGATAAAGCGGCTGTCTGGAGTCTCTTTATAAGTGGACTAATCCCAATCATGGGGACTCCACCCTCATGACTCAGTCACATCTCAAAAGACTCCACCTCCTAATACGATCATCTTGGGGATTAGGAGTTTATCTTATGTACTTCGGGGGGAGACACATTCACACTATAGGAACAGAAAAAATACAGAGATAAATAAAATAGACACCTGAACTAATAGGGTCTAGTCCAGTGTGGACATTGACAAGGAAGAGTAATAAATGGTTTCACAAGTCCTGTCAATATAGTCCTCGATAGGATTCTCTACCGAAAATGGTCAAATATGCTTGGGGGAGAAGAGGACAAGAGGCTTTAGAAAGGAAGGGACACTATAGGTGAACCTTGAAATGCAAACAGGTGGCAATGGAAATTGTCTTCAGACATTACAGAGCGAACAGGGGAAACAGAGGTGTGAACCCACCTGTTGAGTTGGGAACTGCAGGTTGATGAGGACAGCTGAGACACAGGCAACTTGGACAGGGTGATAAAAGGTCCCACAGGAGACGTGAGCATGGGTTAAATCTGCAAGGGTCATGCATAACCCAAGAAGGTATGTGTTCTCCATCCTGTCTCGGCTTACCATGTACATTGGTAAGAATGTAATTCCTTTCACATTGTAAGTGAAAGGAATCAGGTTTAGAAAGATTGTCCTTGGCTATCTGCATGATGGATCAAAATAAGGAAGACTGTCAGAGGGATAAAGAAGAGAAAAGTTAATGAGAGACCAGACTAAGGCAGTAGCAGTGGAGACAGAGAGATGGAAATAGAACACAGAGATGTTAAGGGAAGAAAACCAGTGGACTTAATCTGTAACTGGATTCGCAAGGAATCTCATTGGCTCCCATGTAAGCTTATTTCTGAATGAATGAATATCTCCAAGTGAATGACTGAGTAGGTGATTCTGTTAGTTATCAAGATTATGAAAACCATGGAAAAGTGGCCAATAATACATAGAGTAGATAGTTACAGATAGACATGTGTGTGAGAGAGAAAAGACATATAGGAGATATAATACTTCCCTCAACTGCCATCTATCATCTTTTGAGGTTCTGGAGGAATCCATATGTACAACAGAGGCATTGATGTCAAAGTTTTAGTTAGATTCAGCACACTCTGGAAGGTGAGACAGATGGTGCCAAGTCAGGAAGATTTCTTCAGCCTAGACAAGGGAGAACAATAGCCTCTCTCTGATTTCCTTGCATAGGAGGGAAGGGGTCCTCTTCCCATGCAGAAAGAGGCAGCTAGCCACCACCATATGACTTTCCCAGATATTTGGAAAGGACCAATCAGAAAGCATAAAATGGTGTGAGGGTCACAGCCAAAGAAGGAGCGATGACCAGGTCTTCTCCTAAGCAGGAACAGTCCCAGTCCTCCAGCAGTGTCTTGGCTGCTGGTAGGAAGAGGATCTAAAATAAAAGGAACCCAAATGTGGACACCAAAACAATAACCTTGGAATTATAGAGCATTGAAAAGCCTTTGAACCAGATATATCTATAATAATATTGCTAGTATTGCCTAATGATACTATTCTAGGGCATTCCTTGGAGTTAGAAGGGGTGGTACAAAGGACTGGGTAAAATGGTCAAGGGAGATATGTGAGTTTCCTTTAGGTGACAACAAATAGCTTGGGCAAATTTTGAAGGAAAAATAATCTTTCATCTTCACCTTTTATCAATAAACATGTTTGTAAATAGTGATAAGTAGTACCAAAAAATAAAACAGTGTAATGTGCTTGGAGTAGTAATCACATTTTAATGTAATCATCTGTGAAATGAATGGGTTTTCCTGCATGACTTCTAAGTTTCTGGGTCTCTACATTTCCATGAGTCTAAGGGGCTTTATATTTTACTGGACACAAATTCACAACAGAGAACTCACAACCAGAGAAATCTGGTCACATGCAAAGTTGCATCTGTAATTTCTACTTTACCTCAGCCTTTATGATTATATCTGACCATGTATGTACAACTATGTAACTATGAAGCTTAGATTTGACTAAAGATGACTACTAGTATTTTTAAAAGAACATAACTATATTTCCAGGCTCAACAAAAATTATTAAGTTCTCTAGTCTTCTGGGCAATCAAGCCAGGAAGTCAGGAGTGAACAATTCTTTGCCACTTCCTGTAGGGAAACACTTAGTTCAGTGCCCTGCATGAGCAGACGCTCCATACACGTGCTAATAGTAAAAGAATGAACCACTCTTTCTTTCTTGTTCCTTCAGAGGTTTGCTTGAATCTGTCTTAAATGCTTATTCCATTCTTTCTGGTAATAAAATGGGTTGTCTCCATGTATCTAATAGATTGTAAGATTCTTGAGGAACAAGGGCTACGCATAAGTAATCATTGCTCCTTCACAGCACCTTGCAGCAAGACTGACTTTTGAAAAATCCTCCCTCTTTAATAAAATTGAAGGGGTCCTCCTGTGTTGTCCCTGGAATGAGGGGGGACAGCTGCACACTGTGAGATACTATGGTCTGCATTGATCACTGCGTCCCTCCAGGAGCCATTTCCCTGTGGCTAAGAGCACTTGGTGTAAGGTCTGAGGTCTCAGAAGGAACTAGAGCTTGGGATTACTGTTGATCAAAACTCCATATTTGCTAATCCCGGGGAGAAGAGGGTAGAGAAGGAGGAGGGCTGTTGTCATTATCACTGTGGACCTTTGGCCAGATCAGAGGCAGCCATTGTTTTACTGCCGTGTCCCACATAACAACATTTTGGTCAATGATGGCCCGCATATAAGACGGTGGTCCCATAAGATTATAATGGAGCTGAAAGAGTCCCATCACCTAGTGACACTGCAGACACTGCATATCATTACTAATTTGTTTGTGGTGATGCTGGTGTAAACAAACCATTCACATGAAAAGCTAACACATACTGTTATGTATAGTACATATTACTTGATAAAAAATGACTATGTTGCTGGTTTATGTATTTACTATGTTATACTTTTTGTTATTATTTTAGAGTAAACTCCTTCTACTTATATATAAAAAAATGGGGAACTGGAAAATAGCCTCAGGCAGTCCTTTAGGAGGTCTTCCAGAAGAAGGCATTGTTATCACAGGAGACGACAGCTCCATGTGCATTACTGCCCTGGAAGACTTTCCAGTGGGACAAGATGTGGAGGTGGGACACCTTGATACTGATGATCCTGACCCTGTGGAGGTCTAGGCCAAGGTGTGTGTTTGTGTCTTCGTGTTTTAAAAAAATAGTTTTTAAAAACCTTTTAGTAATAAAAAAATTAAAAAATAGAAAAAACGCTTATAGAATAAGAATACAAAGAAAGAAAATGTTTTTGTACATCTATACAATGCGTTTGTGTTTTAAGCTATTTTGTGTATTACAAATGAGTCAAAATGTTTTTTAAAATTAAAAGTTTCTAAGGTTAAAAAAGCTAAGGCTAATTTATTATTAAAGAAAATGCTTTTATACATTTATTGTAGCTTAGCTGTACAGCGTTTATAAAGTTTGTAGTAGTGTCCAGCAAGGTCCTAGCCCTTACCCTTCACTCACCTCTCACTTATTGACTCACCCAGAGCAACTTCCAGTCCTTCAAGCTCCATTCATGGTAAGAACCCTATAAAGGTATGCCATTTTTTATTAATATCTTTTATACCATATTTTACTCTACTTTTTCTATCTTTAGATATGTTTGCATACACACATTTATCATTGCATTGTAGTTCCCTACAGTATTAAGTGCAGTGACATATGGCACAGGTTTGTAGCCTATAAACAATAGGCTATGCCTCGATGTGTAGTAGACTATACCACTTAGGTTTGTGAAAGTATGATGTCTGCACAATGATGCAATTGCCTAACTATACATTTCCCAGAATATCCCCATCATTAAGAAGTGCATGACTATACATGAGTGGTTCTAGATTTTTGTTTTAACATGAGGACACCAATAAAGTCCAGAGACAAGATGACTTAGTATTAGAAATCGAATGACTCATTTAAATCCAGTGATGCCAGTAAGTGACCATGGGAAAGTCACTTCCACCCATCCTGGCCCTGGCTTTGGTTTGTGCTTCTCTAAAATGAGGGGGAGTGATTGAATCAGAGGTTTCCAAGTTTCTCCCTGAGCAGCAGAGTCCTTGATATATACCATTAACTCAAGTGGAGTCTTCCAGGTTGAATTGGTGGGCCCCTAATTCTTCCCCCCCATTAGGCTGCTTCTCACCTCCAAGCCAGTCTTTGGCTCCAAGGAAGGGAGTTTGGGTGCCCCCAAAAGCCATGGCATTTCTAACATGCCTTCAGGGACACTGATATAATAAGCTCCTTGCTTGCACAGCTGCACACCATTTACAAGGAGCTTACCCCCAACCCCCTTTCACTTAATCTGACATCTGATCATTTTAAGTAGGAGATCAAAAGTGAGAAGCGGTTACATTTCCAGCTTTTAATGCCACAGAGTGTGGCCAGCACAGAAGGTTCAGCAGCCAGCATGTTCTAAAACATTAAGATGAATTTTGGAATCCTCAAGCCAGCCAGGGTGCCGGTGCTTTACAAGTGTTTAAACAAATTCACTTGTCTGCTCTTGTTTCCTACCAACGCAAGAATAAATGCCATTTTTTAACATTACTATGCAAATTCAATCAGAGATCATTATGGCTAGATAACTATAATAGTAGCAGATAATACACATGGTCTAGAAAAAGTTTATTCTATGAGACCACATTTTTCATATTTTAAAATAACTTGCATTTTCATATAAGTAATACATGTTCATGATAGACCAAAGACAAAAATTAGCAAAAAATTACTCATAATTGTACAAACCAGAGATAACTGCTGTTCACATGAGTGCATACATCCTTATCTTTATGTAAAATGTAAATGTTTTTACTAAAATTGGACAATATTGTGTATATATGTTTTAATCTGCTTTTTTCATTCAGCAGTATATTTATGATCATCACATCAGGTCAAAGACTACATTGCAGCAACACCAATTGTTTGCTTTTTAATAGGAATATGGTTTTCTATCTATTGAATTTGTGATAAATGTCATGTATTCAAATAATCACCTATTGTTGAAGTATTGGTTATCTCCAGTTTTTTTCCTCTTGCTATATGCTTGCAGCTAAATCTTTGCCTTACTTGAGGAATTGCTGGATCACAGTGTATGCAAATTTCTTTTAAAAATTTCCATATGTTACGTATTAAAATGTTGTACCAATTTTATCGTCACCATCAAAATGGAAGTGATCATTTCCCTTTACTCTCTTAGAAATTGGATAGTATTAGTCTCTGTATTTCTTAAACCCAGCTTTAATGTCAAAGGGAAAAAACAACTTCTGCTTTTGCAGTCTTCCAAACTCATACCAAGGCTACTTAGTCTTTATGTCTTTTCTTTGGGTTCTACACTCCTTTCTTAGTCTGTAGCAATGTAAGGAGTACTAGGCCAATGGCTCTAGGATTTAACACCAAATCCAGTTGTGCTGCTGATCTTATTTGCCTCCTACCACTGTACGTGATTGAGCTATGAGCTTAAGCATGCATCGTAGACCCAGCTTCAACCAATGGCTTCCTTAGCTTATTTCCTTAGCAAATTCTCTGGGGATCTACATGGGTTGAATAGTGGTCCCTCAAAACATATGTTTATGCAAACCCATGAATGTGACATTATTTGTAAAAGAGTCTTTGTAGATATAATAAATTTAAGAATCTTGAGATAATCCTGGATTAGGATGGGCTCTAAGTCCAATGACAAGTACAGAGAGAAGAAGGAGAGAAGACAGAACAGGAGACACACAGAGCTGAAATCCTGGTAAAAACAGGCAGAGATTAGATTTTTGCAGCCAGAAGCCAAGGAACACCTGGAACCACCAGAATCTGGAAGAGATAAGAAAGGAGTTACTAGAAAAAAATTACTGTTGTTCTTAGCCACCAAGTTTCTGGTGATTACTGCAGCCCTGTGAAAATAATGTAAGATCCTACAAAAAGGTTCTATTCTGAGTACTTCCTAGTCACTTAAAAATTCTGGTGACCAGCGCTATGACATTTGCCTATAAAGAGGATATTTAAGTGACTGAGAAACACTCAGAATAGAACCTACTTAGACTTTATCCCATTCATTAGGCAAACATTTATTGAGCACCTACAATATAGCAGGCATTCTTCTGGGTACTGGGTAAAAACAAAAGAAGACATAATCCTTTGAGAGACAAACAAATACCTACTGTGCAACCTATAGGGCTAATTGCAGGCAGAAGGAGTAGGTTGTGGTCATGTCATAGAGTACCACAGTGACTGAGTTAAAATCTTTGCCTTTGTCCTGTAGATAATGAAGTACTTTAGAGGGTTTAGGCAAGTATTACCCACATCCTCGTGCTCCTCTGATACTGAACTTCTTTCACATCTACTCCAGGACCAGCCTGAACATCTGCCGGTGACCTGCAATGGGACTCTTCTAGTTTTACATCTGCCTGTCCTGACTTGCTCTGTGACCACACGAAGTTCCTGCTACTGTTCGTTCTTCAGGCCTCCACAGTCACAGTCACTGCGCCAGAGTAAACAGCTAGTCAGGTTCTGGCCTCACCTGATCTACCAACTGAGCCCAGGTATGCTACATGGTTAATTTATTCATTCATTTGAAAATTAAATGCTTAGTATCTACTATTTTCCAGTCCCTGGTTGTACAAAAATAAATAACGTGCAGTCTTGCCCTTAAGATGCTTACCATCAAAATGTCTAAATAATAGTCTCCCAGGCAGCTGTCACAAAATGCCACAAACTTGGTGACCTAAACAACAGAAATATATTTTTTCACACTTCTGGAAGTTAGAAGTCTAAGATCACGGTCCCAGAAGAGTTAGTGTCTGATGAGGTGTTGAGTTGTAGAGGGCTGCCTTCTCCTTGGGCCCCTACATGGCCTTTTCTCTGCACTCAAACTCCAGTCTTCCCCTTCTTATAAGGACATTAGTTCTATTGGATTAGGATTCTACCCTTATGACCTCATTTAATCCTTAATTACCACCTTAAAGCCTGTGTGCCCAAATATAATCCCATTGAGGATTGGGGCTTCAAGGTATGAATTTGGAGGTTTGGGAGCATAGGGGGACACAATTCAGTTCATAACACCAGCTAAGTGGAAAAGACAAATATGTACACATAATTGCCATATGAGGAAACAAATATTATAAAGGTATCTTGTATTTCTGTGGTGAAGCATCTAACCTATCTAGATGGATCTTTAAAGACAGAGTTACTTAGGTGGACCAAACAGAGCAGGGAAATCCAGGCAGAGAGAAAAGTTTTTGTAAAATGCAAACATGAAACAACATGATCTGTTGAGTAGATGGCAAGTGATTCAGGATAGCTGAGATAGAGAGATAATAGCTTAGGGTATCACGGAGACGAGACTCAAAAAGCAGGGAAATCCAAGCAGGGAAATCCTGTTCTCTCTGCCCTGTCCTCGTGGAAGCCCAACCCCCCCTTCTCACCTTCTGCCACAACCTTGTTTCCCATGCGGTAGTCACTGTGTGTTCCTTCCTCACCCCAATCAAAATATTACTATCCTCTGTCTTGGTCCTAGACATTTAAAATAATAGCCTCTTATATTTTGCATAGTACTTTATAGTTTACAAAACACCTTTACTACATCATTTGACCCTCATATCTGCCCAGTAGAGAACAAATATTATTATATCAATATATACAATAAAACTAATATTCAAATAGTAATCATAATAAGAGACTTGCCCAAGATCAGAGGTCTGTGCTATAGTTACCTCATGGGTAGAACCCAGACCTCTGCCTGCTGATCTAGTGTTCTTTGACACTATCTGCATTTTTCTCTGCTGTTTGCTTCTTGTGCTGTAGTTCTCCAGTAACGCTTCTACATTTTGACAGAGCTTTCTGGAAATAATGTGTTAACCAACAGAAAAAGCTCAGAGTGGGAATGTTGGGCCTGGCAAGATATTTTTTTGGCCTGGCAGGCCTGTCAAAGCCCATCGAATCACACATCTGCTTCACAAAGGGCCAACCCAGAGTAAAGCCCATGGGTATACTTTGCCGAGAGGAGAAAATTAAAGCACTTCCAAGTCAGGAAATGCCAAGCTAGACTTTGCTATGGTGTTAACTTGCTGGCCCAAAGTAGACCAAATAGTAATTTACCTACAGCCTAGCTGCAGAAAATTCCTACCCAGCCTAGCTGGAGGTAATTCCTTCTCTGACTGCACTTTTGTCAGTGTTGCCAAGGCAACAACTCTCACAACTCTGGTAATTTTTAGCTTCAATCACAAAGTTTGGGTGGACTTAGCTGAAAGTCTGATGCAGCAAAACTTTTATTCACTGGAATACATGAGAAATAGGCTTCCTAAGTTTTCAACAAATCTGAAACTAAATTGTCCCTTAAAAATATTTGTTCACCATTTTTGATAGTAACTTCTCTAAGATTCTTCTCTCATATCTATGTCTTCCTTATACAATCTATAGAGCATAATTTAATTGATTTTTGAGAAGATCCAGGGGTCAGAGTGGCCTTTTGAAAACACAAATTTTACTCCAACGTGAAGTCTAAACTCAGTTCTAAGTTTGGAAAGTGCCTTTCATCATTTACCCTGTCTGCCTTTCCAATCTCACATGTTGTCAGTCTCTTCCTATTCACTCCAAGAACATGGAATTAACCATTATTTTTGGAACATTCACAAAACGCACCACGCTCTTTCCTATGTCCGAGTATTTATACACAGGGTAGCCCTTTATTCTCTTCTCTACTAAGAAAATTCTTACGAAGCCTTGACTGTCCAGCTCAACAACCACCTACACGAAATCTTTCAAACGCTCCTCCTAACCACACTCCCAGAGCATTTTGTACATATGCCTTTATTGCAATAATTTATGTGCCTGACTCCCTCACCTCATCTTTGTACCCTAATGTCTAGTTAGCACAGTCCTGGCCTCATGTAGGCGCTAAATACATAGTTAACATTATTACCAAATAAACAAGTACTAAACTCCTTCAAAATACCACTGACTTGGTGTTTACTATGTGTCAGACACTATGATAGGAACTTTCCATGTGTTTCCCACTTAGTTCTCCTAACAGCCCAGTAAGTGCAGAGCCTGAAATCAAACTCAGCTCTCCTGTTCCCCAAATCCAGGCTTTCCCTCCATTTTACATGGCACAGCACATTCTGAACAAATCAGTGTACTAAATTAAAGGCACGGGGGCTGTTAATTAATTGAAGAGTGACTTGTGGCATCCATGCCATGCAGCAGTTAAATAGCCAAGGGTCAGAGTGGACTGCAGGAGGTCAGCACCCAGGGTTTGAATAGGCAGAGGGTTTGAGCAGGAATCAGGGGGCGATATGCAGAGTCAAAAGAGGAAGCTGTCACTGGAAAAGTCAAACAAATCTAAAACACAGTTGGAGTCACATATGCAAATATTTACGGAGCTAGGAAAACAATGGAGAGGATTAAAGCAAGCCACATCACTTCCGCTCACAAATCTTCTTTTTCCTTTTCATTGAAGCCCATGGCCCTCTGGGTCTTTCATTTGACCACTTTGGATAGCAATCTGCGTACAAGACAGAATTTACATTCGCCTTCCTTCCACTCCAGGAAAAACAATAATGCCTGCATATGGAAAATGGCAGCTGACACTGGATCGCCATGTAGAGATTATCACTGGGAGATATTGACAGGCTCGATTCCAGGAGGGAGGTGAAGTCTGGAAAATTATTTCCAGATGGTGGAATTTTTAAAGAGAAGCTGGAAAGTTGCATTATTATGAAAGAACTTCTAATTTTTTAAAATCAGAGCCATATGCAAAAATGTTTAAAATATTATGTGGGATCCAGCCAAATCTTCAACTTTATTGGACCTAAACATCAATTGGGGAGCTTGTTAAAACACAGATTATGAGGCCCCATGCCAAGAGATTCTGGTTCAGTAAGTCTTGGTGGGGCCTGAAAATGTGCATTTTTAACAGGCTCTCAGGTGAACTGATGCTGCCAGCCCAGAGATCACACCTGGAATAGCACAGGAGTAGACACAAGTAGTACCAGCTCCAGTATCCAGGCAACCCATTTGGCACCTCTGGTCTACAGATTTAGAGAAGGAAACTAGAAGCAGGAGGCAGCCAAGCAAACCCTGGTCCTGGGATAGAAGTTGTCTTATATACACTTTCATGCTTCTAGTATGAAAGGTAGACTAGTCACCTTTCACTAGAAAGGTGACTTCTAGTAATATGGATAAGATAGCAGACCTCCAAAAAACTTCTTACACACTGGCCTCAGACTAGGAAGAATTCAAGGATCCAAAAGATGCATGTAGAAATTTGTTGAGAATCAGCCACAAACACTTGGTAAATGAGATGGAAGAGGAGAGTGCTAAGGACCTGACATAATTTGGCTTAGAGAATCAAAGACCAAGTGGTGACTCACTAACCATCTTCAGGCATGAGAGGGGAATTTGTGGGAAGACGGTGAACAGCTGTTTCTGCTTCTACCAGAGTTTCCAGAACAGCAGAAGAGCTGAAGTAGAAAAAGAACTCTAGTACCTGACAGCTGTGAAAGATAGTCATTGATTGCCATGGGGATTCCTATCTTTCAGGTCTTTAAAATCAGATAAATGATAGCTTCTTAGAACCTTCAAAGATGCCCTCTCCCTGTGAGTGTTTCTCAAAGTGCAGGATGCAGACCACAGCTGGTAGAGAAGACATTTGGGTGCTGCATAGACAATGAATTAAGTGACTTTGGCTCACAAAAGGAAAGAGGTATTCGCTTTTCAATTGCCTTTCATTACTAGAGTGTGTCAAGGAGAACGTCTACATGAAGTACTGTCTTTTCCAACTCTCTAACACTTGCTGGTCTCCCTTTTAACAGATAGAGAGTAGGTCTTGGCTGCATCATGTTACACAGCTGCATGTGTGAGGATTGTCATTGTTTTGTTTCATGGTATTTATTTTAATAGTTTTATGGAAAGTAATGCTGATTTTTCATTTACAATAGCAATAGAAAGTTTTCCTCTTTCCAAATCTGTGCACCTTTGCAAATTTTCCCACCAAGAGGAGACTCTGAGAGCAATCAATGAATTTAGAAAGGTAAAGTCTATGAAATCACAGA
This sequence comes from Ateles fusciceps, assembly GCA_036589455.1. Classification (NCBI taxonomy): domain Eukaryota; kingdom Metazoa; phylum Chordata; class Mammalia; order Primates; family Atelidae; genus Ateles; species Ateles fusciceps. The sequence goes on from JAZHEH010000051.1 coordinate 1,360,285, forward strand.
GAGATATCAAGCCAAGGATACTGTATTAGTTTGTTTTCATGCTGCTGATAAAGACATACCTGAGCCTGGGCAATTTACAAAAGAAAGAGGTTTAATTGGACTTATAGTTCCACATGGCTGAGGAAACTTCACAATTACGGCAGAGAGCAAGAAGGAGCAAGTCATGTCTTACATGGATGGCAGCAGGCAAAGAGAAAGCTTGTGCAGGAAAACTCCCCCTTATAATAACCATCAGATCTCATGAAACTTACTATCATGAGAACAGCACAGGAAAGACCTGCCCCCATGATTCAATTACCTCCCACCAGGTCCCTCCTACAACACATGGGAATTCAAGATGAGATTTGTGTGGGGGACACAGTCAAACCATACCAGATACTGATGGATGATGGCCATGGCAAAAATTGTGCATATGGTACGTGGAAGAATGATGTTTTAGAAACACTAATCAAATCGAAGCCTCCCTTTTATGCACAAGAAAACTGAAGTTCAGAAAGTTAAAGTACATTCTCATTTCCACGCAGAATTTGCAGGTAAAGCTGAGACTAGAGATAAGCGTGGTCAGGAGAGAGGAAGGGTAGGTAGAGGCTTCCATCACCAGCACCTGCAGCATCCTTCTCTATAGCACAGTGCCTCATCCACTCCAGCTGGGCACATGAAGCCCTGAATGAAATGGACTAGTTTTCACTCCGGTGCTGTGGCCATCTCTCTGTGTGACTTCACCAGTGTGAGCATCTCTGTCATTATCAACAAAGTGAGATGCTAATTCAGGTGTCACTTGGGCACAAAGTGAAGTACCATACACTAACATCCCTCAGTAAACTCTAAAAGGTCTGCAAATGGAAAGTGCAAGAAATAGAAAACCATATTCTACTGCTACTTCTCAAAATCTGATATTACTATGTCCTGATAATAGTAATATGCTAGTGGCTGAATATCAGTTTTCTCATTGACTTTATCCTGCTTTGAACAAAAAGAAAAAAATAAACATAGCTTGCAAAGATTTTATTTCATCCTAAATGGACTCTCATGTATAAACTATTGTCCAGCAGTGGCCTAAATTATATAATATTTTCACAGAACTGTACGTTTATTTCTTTCAAGCATATCTCAAGGCTTTCCTCATTAGGAAGGCAAGAATGTTTAATAATTAGCACACAAAACACGAGTTTCAATAGAAATGACCTTTAATTATGTTATTTGTAGTGAAAAAGGTGTTTCTAAGGACTTAAGAGCAGATTTTATTGTTTAAAAGATATGCATTCTCCTTGAAATTGGGTTCAAACCATTTTATTGTTTACTAATCCACCTTTTAGATAATACTAATAGATGAACTTTACCCCAGGCCTTCTCCAAATAATCACAGATTCCTAAAGAACATGACCAAATTAGCAAGTTTTTACTATAAATAAATTTGATGAGATTTGCTTGATATGAATAGAGTGTTTTTTTTTAAATTAAGATTATTAACAAACTCTCAATTTCAGTTTAATAAAAAAAGATACATTTCCTATCAGCTTGCCAGAGATATTGCAGAAATGAGTGATTTCTAACCTCTGGTAATGCAAATCTGTAACATCCATCCTATTGCACAAATAGATCATTCAGAAAGGTAAAGGTTGCTTCCAGAAATAATAGTCGTATAAAGGTGTTCCATCCCTCAGTAAATTAAAGACGCTGCCTCACTCCTACTCTCCATGCTGAAGGGAACACTAGAGGAACCTATTAATAGCATCGTTAGTTTCAAGGAGGCAGTTTACATGGAATTTGGATCTTAATGTACAGAAATAGACACTCATCTACTCTCCCAGCAATGCAACAATCTTAATGGAATAATATTTTCAAAATGAAACTCTGCCTTAATGAAAGTCTCCTTTTTTCATGAAAATAAGGAAGAGATATAACAATGCCAAGGCTCTTCATTTACTTGAATGATCTCATAGCCTCACCAAAAATGTATACTTAAGCCCAGGGATTATTTTTTAGAAATAGTAATGTTAAACTACCCACAGAATATATTTAGCTGTAGATAATACAAACCAATAGACACTAAAATATTTTTTCTAAAAATGAATCTTATAAATATTTATTTCAAAGGGTACAACAATATAAGTTTTCATAGCTTAAGCAAGTTTAATACCACCATGTAAAACAGCTGGAGTTAAAGACATTCTATATATCTAAACCAGTAATATGTTAACATTGTTAGCTGAATTTTAGAATAGCAGAAGACTAAGCTGCCCTTGGGAAGTGTGTGTGCACACTCGCACATGTGTGTGTAGTGAGTGAATAGCTCTCTTCAAGTATCTGAAGAGCATCTTAAGAAAGAATGATGGGATCTGTTCCTTGTGGAACAGAATTAGAATGTGACTCGTGGTCCCTGGAACTGTGTAATATGAAGCCTGTACAACTAAATGTAGTGACCCTGGTCTAAGAAATGAAAGGGATGAAGGTTTGATGATTCCAAATATGGAAATTGACTCCTCCTCCCAGAATCTATGCACCTTTGCAATGAGACTTCGCAAATTTTCCCACCAAGAAGAGGGATCTATTTCCTCCACCCTTGAACCTAGAGTGACCTTGTGACTCACCCTCAGAGTCTCAGAGTGATGCTGTGCCAGGTCCAAGCCTAAGCCTCAAAAGCCTTTGCACACCTTTCCTCTTGCTCCTGGAACCCTGCTGCTGTGACATGAATAAGCTCAAACCAGCCTGCTAGAGAATAAGGGACCATAGCAAGGACAGACCTGCCATTCCAACTGAGGCCATCCCAGACGAGCCAGACCCCAGCTGATCTTCCAGCTTCCCACAGATACATGACGGAGCCCAGCCACAATCAGCCTATCCTGGCCTGCTTCAGCAGAACCACCCAGCTGTTGACTCATGAGCAATAACTAATGGTTGTTATCTTAAGCTAGTAAGAGTTAGGGTGGTTGTTTATGCACCAAAATCTATTATCTTCCATGATGAATTCAAAGCTAGAACAAGTGTCGCCATTTGAATTTTACAACAGGTATATGGATGGGTTTGGGGCATTGAACCTTAGAAGAAACAGGGATAAATCTGAAAGAATAAAGTGCAGCTCTGAGGAAGTAGAGATGCTTTCTTCCAAATGGCCACCTGGCTTGTGCTGGTAGCTGGGCCAGTGAGATATAGTAGCAGCAAGCATTAAAGAGACTTTTCTCAGTGTGGTTCAGCTATGTCGGCGGGACAGAGAAAGGCCTGTGCTTGCTGCACAACAGTGAGAAGTCACTGCAGAAAGGAGGTACAGGAAATGGGCTCTCCTTGCTTTGGAGTTGGAGTTGGATGGACATCCTCCATAGGCTGCTCAGGCTCTCAGTGATCTCAGGAAGGGTCATGAGGGCCTCAATTCCCAAGAGAGCCCATTGGACTTCTTGTCAATTAGATAGATGAAATTAAAGAAAGTTCCAAAGTAATTTGGATTCACAGAAATGCTCACATCTCAAATATTAAACACCAGTCCAAATATGCAACATCAAAATTAAACATCCCTTTGTGTCTCATTTAATACACAGACTCTATCTTGAATCTATCTTGAGTAATGTTATTATTCTGCCTTGCTTTTGTTTCAAGATGCCTGATATAAATTCATTAATCTTGTTTAAAAAGACTGCAATGTAACATATATATTTAAAAACATGACCAGGCACCACTGCCAGAGTTTAGGTCCAAGATGGGGCCTAAATGTTAGCACTTAATGTACCACGTAATGTTAGTATACAGCCAGGGCTGAGAACTGCTCATCTATCTAGAACTTTCCCCTGTTTATCCTACCCAGTGGACAAAATCTGTAGCACAGATTTACTTCTCCTCTGTACCACTATATTCCCCAGGTTTTCTTGAAAGCAAATGGAATTTTACTTCTTCCAGATTTGTTCTTTTTTTTTCTTTACATTGTGCTTCTTATGTTCTGGGAATCCTTTCCATTTAATTTAAGCCTCATTAATAACAATTATGAGGCCTAATTATGAGCTCAGCTGGCTCCTTTGCTCATCAGTGTGTCTTGTATTCAACCTCCCTTTCCATGGAGTTTATGAGTCAATCAAGATGCTTTCACCCACAAGGAACAGACCGACACTGTCCTCCCTTTCCACTGCACCCTTCAGCAGTGGTTTGTAGAGTGGGGGAATTTGGTATTTCATAACTAGAAGCCTGGCCATAGTCCCTGGTGGTTAATCAAGCAGCTCCACCATGTCGTCAAGGCACCAGGTGTTCATCTTTCTGTTCTGCCAGGCTCAGCATACCAATGAGTCCTCTTATGGTTTTCAAATGGTGATAGCATTTCCAGAGTTATTTGCAGACAAATAGCATCTGGAGACAGAAAAAGGTATTTCTTTCCATAGGGCTTAAGAAAACCTTTTTTCCAGAAGCACCTGGTGTTTTCTAGAACTTAGAGATAGCTTCTCCTCTCCCATCACTGGCAAGGATAATGAGATCACTGTGCCTGGCTTAGTCTAACCATTATTTATTCCTTGAGGCTGAAAGAGGGGCCAACCTTTCCTGTACATATGTCTATCTGGTACTTAGACAAAATTCTGAATTCTATTAGCAAGAAGAAGGGGCTGTTAAAGTAATATATGTAAAAAGTCTTAAATTTTTTTGTGTGTTTTCTCAAAAGAGTTGCATAGATGGTAAACTTACAGGGTTTATTTATTTTAGAAATGTCTTAACCTTCAAACGTGAATAATACTTTGGATAGCATGTTAGTCTAGGTTACAAATACTTGCTCATGATGTATTTTTAATCATTTATCGAATTTAGCCACAATCTTAAAATTAGTTTTAAATGAGTTTAAAATTCTACACAAAAGCAAAAATAAGTGTGGAATAAAAACATTATAAGCAACATAAAAGACAAATAATAAAGCAAGGAAGAAAGTTAGCAACTTAGAGACTAAAGGATAATTTTCTGAATATATCGATTTTTATATAGGAGGGGGGGGGAGAGCAGTGCATATTGTGGTTTCTATCACCATTTCCCACTACTAGGAACCCAAAAAGATGCCTGGAGAAATAGCTCACTGTTAGTCTGGGACAGAAATGTAAAGAATTGGCCTGAAGAATAACTTGAAGAGATTCCTACTAGCCAAATATGAAATAATGTGAACATGAAGAAGAGAATTTAATGCATGGATTAAAACACATCAATATATTAAAATCTGTCAGTTTACAGCAATACTTCAAAACAAACAAACAAAAATGAGTGAACACAAACACTTTGGTTAATCCTTGGAAGTAGCTAGGGCACAGACCATTTAGTCTGAAAATTAATAATAATTTTAAAAAGGAAGCATTTATTTTGTCTTTTTGGCACAAATCGAACCTCAGGGTAACCAAAAGGCTGATGAGGGGGAAGTTTCTATTTACAGAAATCTTTTAGCTAGTAAATGAAGAAAGAATGATCAAGTGGAAGCATCACCATTTTACAAACCCGAGGAAGTAATGCATCTTGACATTGACCGTCCACAGCTGCCTCTCACATCATGGAATGAGAGACCAGACCCAATGCCTTATGATAGAAAGACTTAATGATAGATCACAAGAAGGGTGAAGACAGTAAAATGAAATATTGAGAAAGAGAGATTACATTCACATAACTTTTATTACAGTATATTGTTACGATTGTTCTATTCATTATTAATCTATTATTGTACTTAATTTATAAATTAAACTTTATCATATGCATGTTTATCTAGGAAAAAACATAGGGTAGTCAGTACTCAGTATAGTGAATTCCGTACAGTCCACAATTTCAGGCGTCCACTGGGGTCTTGGAATGTGTCCCTATGGATACGGGGGACTACTGTACATGGAAAAGACTTTAAATGAAATGCTAATTACTAGCTTTCAGAGAATCCATTTCATTTTTTAGATGTGAAATGCTCTCAAACCTCTGAAAATACTAATTCAAATTTTCAAAACTTTATATCTTTTCCGTCATTAACTCTGCTTCCTTGGAATTTTTTCCTCCATTTTTTTCAGATTGATTTGCTATTTCATGTTGTTTTTTTTTACAAAGTGTGGTGATTCCTAGCTGCCTGCTTATACTTACAAAGAAGACATAAAATTATTACTATTCATAGTGAGTCTGGCACCATTATAACTTTTATAGGCCCCGTTCTCCATACCAAAGTATTTAAAATTATATTTGATAACTGCATTGGTATAAAGATGAATTATTTTCAGACTGAAGCATACTCATTTTTAAAAATTCTGATTTCAAAAGAAATTAGAACATTTTATTGGTCCCTAACAGGGACAGGAGCCCCAGGCACTGTGCACATTATACCTGGTGGAGAGGCCTGGTAGGGGGAGGAGGTTGTTTTCAGTGCATGGGATTGTGGACTGTAATTACAGGGGCCCATGCAAAAGAGGCATAGGCCTCTTTTCAGGGTTTGCAAAGAGTTTGTTTGCCTTTGCGTTACAGGGACTTGACCACCTGGCAGCAGCCAGACCTTCCCCTGGGCATGATCCTATACTTGTCTTCACCTCTAAGGCACAAGTTAAGAAAACTCAGAGGCAAATCAACCATGTTACCAGAAACGTGTTCTCTTGAATTCATGCTAAGGGTAAAACCTAAAGCCATCCACACTGAAGGTGCTGGGCAGGCTCAGCGATTTGGCAGCCTTTTAATTAGCAACCCTGCCAACTCTGGCGAGGCCTCTTCCCATTTTCCAGCCATTGCCACATATTGTAATTTTTCCCCAGAGTTATTTTGGGAAACTTTACTTTTTAGGGGCCTCCTTCTTAGCCTGTACTGTGTTGTGGATTCCCTCACAACTGCTGCATCATTGATTTGATCCCTTTTTCTGTTTATGCCCCAGAAATTCCTCAGAGTTACTGATCTACTGAAGTCATTGTTCCTGGTTTGCCAGGACTGCCTTGGAATCTTTCTTATGTTTATATTACTTCTGTTATTTCAGTACGATTTGGAGATGGACAACAATTGCCATATGTGCTTTAATAATCATTTTAGACTGATGTGTGAAATATTAAATTTGTTCTAGATACTATTGTAAGTATAAAGAAAGAAATATAATAGTAACTTACGTCAGCCACCTGGGTATCTCCCCAGTCCTCTGGCTTCCACTAGCAAAACATAGTATTTTTGTTGTTCAAAATATGAATGGGAAATTTACCCTTCAGCTCATCATCTCTTCAACTTAGCTTTCCTATTTCTTCAGAATATTTAACCTATTATACATCTCACTTCCTAGTGATGCTGATTTCTCTCCACCCATTACATCCGATGATTATCACAGCTTTGTATTACATCTCAAAATCAGGTAGTATGATTAATCTAACTTTATTCTTCTTTTTCAAATTTGTTTTGGCTATTACAGGTCATTTGCCTTTTTATATAAATTTTGAAATCAGTGTGTATATATATTTAAAAGGTCGTTTGGATTTTAATTGGAGTTGTATTAAATCTATAGATAACTTTGGGGAGAATTGACATCTTTGCTAAGTTAAGTCTTCCAACTCATGCATATGTGTCTGTCCATTTATTTAGGTTTTATTTCTTTCAGCAGTATTTTATAGTCAGCACACACATTTTGTAAATGTTTTATTAAATATTTTCCTAAGTATTTAGTTTTCTTTGGGGTAATTATAAATGGCATTACCTTTTAAATTTTGGTTTCCATGTATTTATTGTTAGTTTATAGAAATGAAATTGATTTTTTAATCTTATATATATGACCTTGCTGAACTCACTTATTACTTCTAAAAATATTTTTTATATTCCTTGAGATTTTCTATGTAGACAGTCATGTCATCTATAAATAAGAATAGTCTTATTTCTTTCTTCCTAGTCTATATGAATTTTATGTCTTTTTCCTTTATTGCTCTGGCTAAGATTTTGAATCTGATATTGAATACAAGTAGTTAATGTGAACGATTATGCCTGTTCCCCATTTTAGAGAGAAAGATTTCATCACTAATATTAAGGTAACCTGTAGGTTTCCTGTAGATGTTTATTATTAGGTTGAAGAAGTTCTATCTGTATTAGTCTGTTCTCACACTGCTAATAAAGACATATCTGAGACTGGGAACTTATAAAAAAAAGAAGTTGAATGGACTCACAGTTCCACATGGCTGGGGGAGGCTTCACAATCATGGTGAAAGGCAAAGGAGGAGCAAAGTCACATCTTACATGGCAGCAGGCAAGAGACAGGATGTGCAGGGGAACTCCCCTTTATAAAACCATTAGATCCTGTGAGACTTATCAGCTATCATGAGAACAGCATGGGAAAGACCTGCCCCCAAGATTCAGTTACCTCCCACAAGGGCCCTCCCTCAACACGTGGGAATTATGGAAGCTACAATTCAAGATGAAATCTGGGTGGGAACACAGCCAAACTATATCAATCTTCATTGAGAGTTTTTTAATCTTAGATGGATGTTAAACTTTGTCAAATTATTTTTCTGCACAAATTGATATAGTCCTGTGTTTTTTTTCTTCTGTAGACTATTAATATGGTTGGCTACTGGATGACTCAAAGTTCTTTGGGAGAGACAGAACCAATAAAATGTATACGTATATACACATTTAATACATATACATATATATGTGTGTGAAATGTATTATAAGGAATTGGTTTGTGTGATTATGGAGGCTGGCAAATCCAAAATCTGCAGAGCTGATGTCCCAGTTTGAATCCAAAGCCTGGCAGGATACTGTGCAACAAGGAAGATCCTATGCCCTAGTGTGAAAGTCATCAGGCAGGAGGAGCCTATGTTCTAGCCTAAAGGCCATCAGGCAGGCGAATTCTCTCTCTCTTGCTAGAGGGTCAACATTTTGTTTCATTTGAGCTTTCGACTGATTGGATGAGATCCACCCAAGTTAGAGAGAGCAATCTGCTTTACTCATTCTATTGGTTTACATGTTAATCTCATCCAAAAACACCCTCACAGAAACAGATAGAATAAAGAAACAATAAATATCTGAGCACCCCATTGCTCAGTCAAGTTGTTACATAAAATTAACCATCACAACTACAGTGGTCAATTTTAAAGCATTAAAGCAGCTTTGCATTCTCAGGATAAACCCACTTGGTAATGAATTCCATTGTATAATATTTTTTGTTGAGGTTTTTGTGTTATGTTCATGAGGGATGATGGTCTGTAGTTTTGTTTTTGTACTGTTTGTCTGGTATTGATATTAAGGTAATGCTGGCCTTTAAAATGAATTGGGAAGTGTACTCCCACTTTTATTTTCCAAAGAGATTATATAGCATTGTTATCTCTTCTTTAAATGTTTGTAGAATTAGACAGTGAAACCATCAAAGCAAGTGGATTTTATTTCAGAATATGTTTAATAATAAATTCAATTTATTTTATCAACTTTGGGAAATTTTCAATCATTATTCCTTCACCTATTTTATTAGCACTACACCCTTTATCTTCTCCTTCTTTAACTTTAGAGACACAAATGTTAGGCCTCTTGGATTGTCCTCGCCTACTGTTCAGGCTGGATCATTTCTATGGATCTATCTTTAAGTTCATTTACTTTCTCCTCTGTTATATCCATTCTGCTATTTAGTCCATCCAGTTAATTTTTAAATTTTTATTATGTACTTTGCAGTTCCAAAATTTCCATTTGTTTCTTATCTTACACTTTTTACGTGACTTTCTATTCTTCCATCCATTTCAGCCGTGTTTTCAAACTTTCTTGAAGCATTTTTACAATAGCTGCCTTCAAGTCTTTGTCTGATAATACAAACATTTGTGTTGCCATGGTACAGAGGTCTTTTGATTGTTCTTTTCTATGCAAGTTAAGATTTCCCTGGCCCTCTGGATGCTAAGGAAGTTTGGATTGGATAGATACCCAGGACTGAAATGTATATTAAAAACACAATTTTTTCTTTTGAGACAGAGTCTTGCTCTGTCGCCAGGTGCCAGGCTGGAGTGCAGTGGCGCAATCTCGGCTGACTGCAATCTCCACCTCCTAGGTTCAAGCAATTCTCCTGCCTCAGCCTCCCGAGTAGCTGGGACTACTGGCACATGCCACCACGTCCAGCTAATTTTTGTTTTTTTTTAGTAGAGACAGGGTTTCACCATGTTGGCCAGGATGGTCTCGATCTCTTGACCTCCTGATCTGCCTGCCTCAGCCTCCCAAAGTGCTGGGATTACAGGTGTGAGTCACTGCACCCAGCCTAAAAACACAATTTTTAAGAAAAAATAAAGCTTTTCTGCTTCTAAATTAATACCTATTTATTATAGATGAAATGTTTTTTAAAACTAATAAAAAGAAAATAAAATTACCTATAACTATATAGAGATGATTATTTTCCTCTACTTATTTATACATAATCTCTTTCTCTCTCAGAATGCATCTCAAGTTTAATTTCCACATAATTAATTTGACTTACTAAGGTCTATTCTTTACTTCCTCAAATACAGTTTAATTCTCTGATTGCAGTGTTAGCTTTCTTTTAATCATCCCTTTCCTCATCCTGATCCATTTCATTTTGTTGCCTTTATGTCTTATCCTTTTGCCTTTTGAATTTATAATGTCATATTATTTCTCAACCTATTAGCTCTCTTATCAGTTTCTGATCTCCTGTTAAGGCCATGTTCTCCTGATATTATTGAGGATTCCAAAATATTTCTAGTGTTCTTTTGGGTCCAGGGGAAGTCATTTTCCAGCAACTTTGCTTCCACTGAATTTTGAGGTGCTATGAAGTTTGCAATAATATTCATAGGTTGTTGTCACTTTACACTTTTTCCCACTCAAGTGATAAAGACTTTTGTAGAATTAATATTCCTGATTTTCCCAATATAGAAAGAATAAGTGATATGAGATAGCCTCTAAACAACTTTTTCTCACTCAGATGATAATGAACTTTGTAGAATTAATATTCCTGAATTTCCCAGTATAGAAAGAATAGGTGATATGAAGTAGCCTCTAACCTATTCCCAGCATCCATTGGACAGACCTTCATATATGTAGATACATAGATTTATTGAACTTGTGGAGTGAGGGTTATACCAGTTAGGGTGCTTTGGGTACAAGAAACATAATATCAAAGACCGGGGTAAGGTTTCAGACTTAGTAGGATCAAATCTCTTGACACCTCTCCATTTCCACTTTGTCTTCAGTTGGATTTTGTTTGTGGTTGTGGAAGTTCTATACACTTCACTATCCAGAAAATCTCTGAGATTGATTCTATTCTCAAAATCATCAAGCCAGAGTCTCAGGTTGCACTCATATTGGATCAACTTAAGTTAGGTTCTCATGCTTTGAGCTACTAGGGGCTGTCATAAGACTCTCCTCGATTTTATTTTTCATACAGTAGTAAGCAGTCTGCATCTCACCAAATCTACACACATTATGTGAGCTATTCCTAAAGAGGAAGAGAGGTTGGATGTTGAATATCATTCCCCAACACACACACACACACACACAATGCCTACTACAAGGAAGTTGTCCACACCTAGACCACTGGCACTATGAGTCAATGGAATACATGTTCTCCCAGCCACAGCTCCCACATTCAGCACTTATTTATGGAGACGAATCTCTAAGAATGTGATAGTGGGTTATAATTTATCAGGCAGGCAGAGCCCTGTTGGTTTTACTTAATGCTTCATGGATATATCTCTGATTGTTTTTTGAATCCAACATAATCTTATAGCTGGTAGAACTTCATCCCAAATTCTAACAGTAAGATATCTGTTAGGATCAATTTCAATTTTGTTCTGCATTTTTTCTAAAATGGGCTGGGTGCTAGCCATTTCCACCATAGATATTTAAATTTCTCAAAATGTTAATTTATATCCAGCTTTCTTAAGTGTCTATCAAGTTAATTTTTTAATTCCACAACTAATTTGAGAAACATTTGATGAAATAATTTAAAAATATCTCCCATGAATGTGAAATTCCATAGTAGATAAAAGCATAGTTTAAAAAAGAAATCAAGACTATGTAATACAAAAACACAAATACTGCAAACCAAAAAGAATAACTAGATCAATTATCCTTATTGTTGTTGGTGAAGAATTGTATTTCTCTAATTGAGCCTCAAATTTGGTTCTGAGCTACCTAGCAGCCAAAGGAAAAATGGAGATATATTTAGATCATACTAAAATATCAAACTGTAATAGTCCTTTAAAAATTTTAATTTTTTTCATGGCACTAAATATTAAATGAGTATATAAGGAGTTCTGAGCATCATAGTAGAATATCTTCCTTATCAACATTCCTTTAAGACAGTTTGCAAGATCTTTGTAACTATTTTTATAGTATATTTCAATATACACTGAAATAACTTACAATTATGAATAGTTTAATTAAGGACATTCTGTGAGGGGCTGAGTAATATGTTGTAAGTATATGGCCTTTCTATGACTCAATTTCATCCTAGGGCAAAGTTTTAAATATCTTGATAAATTCTTAAACAATAAATTCTTCTGATAAGCTGTTTCTTTTTTTCTCAGGCTTTTGCCAGAGTTTCATGGTCTTTCATTAAATTTTTTCAACAACCTGAGGTAATACTCTTATTTCCACTAAGTTACATTTAAGGAAGTAGAAACTCAGAAGAGTGAAACGCTTCATTGATGGTCAAACAGCAAGTAAATGTCTTGGAAGAGACTGAAAATACAGGTGTTCTGATTCCAGATTTTAAAACTGCAATTATTAAGCACCTATTGTGATTAGGCAGTGCTCTAGGGGGATGGGGGTAGTTGACTAAAATATAATTCCTGCTCTCAGAGAGCTAGTAGAAAAAAACAGATACACAAAGTTTTTATTTTATGTGATTCAGCCAGTGCTCGTTGCTTTTATTATAGCGAGGATGCAAAACCAGTACTCAGGAAGTAGACAGTTTGGCCATATAAGATTGTTGGATAGGAACAAACATTTCTGAACAACTCTCCCAGATCATGGTCTAAATTGTGTGATATACTATTGCTAAAAACTCCATACATACTGAGAGAAACACAGATGAAAAGGACTGGAGAAGTGATTGCTTCATGCAGTTACTGAACCCCTTTTGGAAAAATCAGAAGGAAGAGGGGAAAGACATTCCATTTATTCCCAGGATGATCATAACTAATTTGTATGGTTATTCTTGGCCATACGAGAAAACAGCATTTGGTGACAAAATGTGGTTCTGAGGATGAAAGGCTTTCAAAGTCAGATGGGACTATCTTGGTCCAAATATTTCAAATTCTTAGAAGTGAACCATTTGGTTGGTGGTGGTGCTAGTGGTGATTTTACTTAAAATGACAAATTCATGAATACCCTACACTAGAAGTGGCTCAATAGGACCGGGACAACTATCTGTGAGGAAAGTCAGAAATGTTCACTTGGCATTAGTCATGTTTCACCCATAGATAATGAATTATCTTGGAAATAAAATCTCACATAAAACTCAACATATAAATCGAAGAAAGGGGAGTTACTCTGGTTGACTGAATCCAGGGTAGGAGGAAGAGGTCCACCCACACTATGCCCTGTCACCTTCTCACTGACCACACCTCCAGGTGATCATTGAAGCGCTATTTGAAAAAATATGGTGGGACTGGTCCTGCCAATTCAAAGGGTCACAGATCCTAGGACTTTACAAAATAATAGACAATGGTGACTTTCTCTCAAATGGCCATTGCAGATATTAGAAGCCTTTAGGGAAGTAATAATAATTTACCTTTCTGGTTCTTTTCTAGCTGGCCACTTCAGTGGTTCAAACTCAAAGTGGACAGACTCTGGGAGCAATGATTAAAAAGAAAATTAAAAAAACAGCTCACAGTAATGACCCCTCCCAAGAAAAGACCTAGCAATCTCTCAGCTACAGTAACAGTAATCCCAAACCCACTACAGCATCTAATTGAAATATTGATTTTTCAGTTAGATATCTAACTTAAAATTCCAGAGCAGAGAGCTCCCTACCACATACACCCCTTCGCAGAATCACAGCACAGAACAGTCTTTCCTTCACATTAAGCTTCCCCAGGCTTTCATTTCAATTAGTCATAAAAAAAAATCAAGAACTAAAGTATTGTCGAAAAGATTCCAGTCAGTATTTTATTGCCTGAAGTAGTTATCAGGATTAACCATTTCATAGCAGAACAGAAGTTCTGCAGAAGAGCAATGCCTTTGTTTACAGGTAGGACACTAAGGATAAAGTAAACATAATCTACTTTCTTGTATGAGATTTATCCAGCATGTTTGCATTACACAATCTCATTTATGACATTAAAATTTATTTAAACAAGCACCCAATTTGTGCCAAGAAATTACCACAAATCCAACTTTTGCTATCCTTATATTTTCATTTAGATTCTAAGAGCAACAAAACCCCTGGACGTTATTATCTCCTATGAATACTAATTATGTCACTACAACTGTGTGTCTGCTAATCTTCCAGAAATAATGTGAGAATTACTGGGATGTGATAGGAGCAGAATGGAATTAGAAACCTATTTTATGAATTTGTCAAAACTACCAGCTTTCTAAGAGTGGTAAAAGTGCACATCCAGAAATTGTTTCATAAAAGGACAAATTACCACAATGAAGATAAATGATGATTCTTAATGACTCACTTTGAGTACAGACCAGTTGCTAGAGCAGGGCCAGCATTCTGTGGGTTATTTTATCCTTACAATAAATTTATTTCACAGTACCTAGTATTTTCATCTCAGTGCACTGGCTTCAACTCCAGATAAGACCTGGTTTTAATCATGCCTAATGGTTCAGGTTCCTAGGAGAGTTAGCATGAAGGTGAAAATCTCCTTTCCAGCAGGGGAAGGGAATAAACTTGTTCTGGGACCAGAACCTAATCTGCTCCTCCAAAGGCAGGAAAATATTTATCACAGCACAGTGTCTGCCACCTTGTCAGTCTCAAATATTCGTTGGATGTCTGAATGAAGATGTTATTGTGATTTGCTTATCCAGAGCTGAAAACAATATACTCATGAACTGTTGTGCTTCAAGAAACCTTTGCTGTCTTCTCCTTAGGTTGCCCCATTTTGAAGTGGCAACTGAGACTGCAGGCAAGTGAGAAACTGAGGCATAGTAGGTGAATGGGTCTGCCACAGGAAAACACATGGTCAAATAAGGCAAACCAGAATGATAGTGTGTTTATTTCCTGAAACCCTGATCAAGGCTCTTTCCTCTACTGCAAACTCCAAAATCCTACATCAGCTTCTGTATTAGTCCATTATCAGGCTACTATGAAGAAATACCCAAGACTGGGTAATTTCCAATGTAAAGAGACTTAATTGATTTGCAGTTCCTCATGGCTGGGAAGGCCTCAGGAAACTTGAAATCATGGTGGAAAGGGAAGCAAACATGTCCCTCTTCACAGAACAGCAGGAGAGAGAAGTGACAAGCAAAGGGAGAAAAGCCTCTTATAAAACTATCAGATCTCATGAGGACTCACTCCCTATCATGAGAACAGCACGGGAGTAACTGCCCCTGTGATTCAATTACCTCCCCACCAGTTCCCTTCCATGATACATGGGGATTATGGGAACTACAATTCAAGATGAGATTTGGGTGGGGACACAGCCAAACCATATCACCTTCAAAACCAAGTCTCAGGTATTTCTCTAAGTCATTTCCTACCCTTGGTTCACTGCAGTGGTCCAGGTACTTGTTACCTCTTTCTGGACCCTGGCCACAGGCTCTGGTTGGTTTCTCTAATCCCAGTCTTGCCCCCTCTGACCTCTTCACATGATTCTCAACTTCAACTAGGCTCAAAAGACCTTTTTCTCTATTTTATCATGGAAATCTTTCCTCACATTTTTGTCTACAGCACCACTGAACTGCTCACAGTATAAAGGTGTATACATGCACATATATTCACACACACACACACACACACACACACACACACACACATCCTGTGTCAGTTTACCCATGACTTTATTTTTGTAGTCTCCCTTGCCTGGACTCTCCCTCCCATCCATCTGGTGGGTTCCATTCTGTGTCTTTGCAGGCACGTCTCAAGCCTGCTCCTCTTCCTCCACACTCCACACCAGGCCTGGGTGAGGAAGCTCTACTCTCTGATATTGCGTTCCCAGGTATCTGTTGGTATCTCTGCACTAAATTTAGATATATTACATAAAACATTCACATGAATTTTCCAGATTCAGTTGGGCTTGGTTTCTCCCAATTACTTTAACCAATGAACATGCAGGCATCGTATGAAAACCATGTCTCTTGACTTATAAATATTGACAAGAATAGGTGACAGGTAGTTAGGAAGTGTTTACAGCGCCTTCATGCAATTTCTGGGCATCTGTTACTCCATCTCAGTTCAGTGAATTATTTTGAATATAATAATTCAAAGGACCTGTGCTCCTTCTGATCTGCACAGAATTAGAACAGAAACTTTTGGCATAATTGTACTTATGTCTTTCAAAATCTGATGTTGGTTGTGAACAACCATGTGTTTTTCTTTAAAGAGTTCAATCATTGTGCTCATAAAATGCTGTATCTGAGAAGAATAAAATTCTTAATTGTGTTTGTGATGAGATATATGAATAAATAAATAGAATGCATTAATATTTTATTAATAGTTATGGCTATCTTCTAGAATGATGTGTGCTATGCCAAGTGCAGCTGGTTGTATTTTAAGTATCTTTTTATATGTCTGTTTCCCACACTTAGTTCCAGGCTAATTGCCTGATTCAGATTGCGTGGTCAGAACCCAGCATAGTATCTGGCACATGATAAAAACTCAATACTTTTTGAATGAAACATTTATGTAGTCCTAAACTCTCTGTGGAAACTTGGCTAGCTTTCACCACTTTTCCTAATATTCCTTGTCAAAAGTCAGTTCATGCTTAAATTCTAATCCGACTATATCCCTAAAAAAGGTTTGCCCCTATAACTTCCACTCATTGCCTATATCTGTCATCTAATACCAAAACAGACCAATCATGACTTCTATTTTATATCTTTAAAAACCATGATTGCATCTCTGCCAAATTTGCATTCCTCCAGACTAACATTTACCTGTTCTTCAATCATTTTCAGAAAGTATCATCAGGGCTTAACGCCTCTAAGTACACCCTTCAAGTAGTCAATCTCTCACTGAAGATGTGCCACCCAAACTGCACACAGCATTGTCCAGAAAATCTGGCCAGATCGCAATTAAGTGGGGTTGTCACCTCCTTTGACATTGATGGCATAGCTTTGTTGATGAGGCCCAAGTGTGTTACTATTACTAACAGCTACTAAACTGTAATCATGATGACTCCACACCCACTCTTTCTCTGTTCCCTGTTGAAGAAGAGACATCCCTCCTACTCTTAGAAATTTAGGGTTAATTCCTTTCACGTGGACTCCTAATCCTGTCTGTGTCTTTTCAAGGATCTTACACCATCTTTTACAAACCCTCTTACTTTCAATGCAACCTCTCTCTTATTGACACTTCCTTTCTAGTAGCTTCAAACATGCCTGATAAGGTTTGGCTGTGTCCCCAACCAAATCTCATGTTGAATTGTAGCTCCCATTATCCCCCACGTGTCATGGGAGGTAACTGAATAATAGGGGCAGGTTTTTCCCATGTTGTTCTCATGATGTTGAATAACTCTCATGAGATCTGATGGTTTTATAAAGGGCAGTTCTGCACACACTCTCTTGCCTGCCACCATGTAAGACATGCCTTTGCTCTTCCTTCACCCTCTGCCATGATTGTGAGGCCTCCCCAGCCATGTGGAACTCTGAGTTCATTAAACATCTTTTTTTTTATAAATTACCCAGTCTTGGGTATGTCCTTATAACAGTGTGAGAACGAACAATACAATGCTCAAGTTCCTCTCATCTTAAAAAGTACATGTAAGCCCTCCATACTGTGTTTCCACCCTCACCACTCCTCTCACAGTTTTGTGCCAAGCTCATAAATAACTTTAGTTTTACCAAATCCAAAGCCTTCAGTTTTCACTTCTTTACTCCATTCGACACTATTCACAATGCCTCCTCTTTAAAGCATTTTCTTTCCTCAGCTCCTGCCACATTTCTCTTTCTGGTTTTTCTTCCATCTCTGGCCACACATTCCCATCTCCCAGTAACACTGTGGGCTGCTCTTCACTCACCCTTCAAATGCCTCCATGTCTCAGGCCTGTATCTTCAGCCTCTTCTCTTCTCATCTACATATTATCTCTGAAATATGCCATCACCTTTCATGATTTCAATTACCACAGAAAATCGAATATCTCTTTCAAATTCTACCTTCATAGCAAACATTTCTCCTAAGCTTTAGAGTTAAAGGAGAAAGTGAAAGTATACTCCCTACTTATCATTTGCATTTGTTAGTAGGAATATCCCTACTGGTGGATACCCCATACATTCCTCAAATTCAACATTGGCAAACTGAACTCCACTTTCTCTGCTTCCCCCTCCTCCACATGTCCTTTTACCTCTCTGAATACCAAGATCAACCACTCAGTGTGCTGCAGGATGCTTAAAGGTGAGATGAGTTGTAATACATGAACTGATTTGTTGAGCAGGTGGAACTCACTGAGGTGCCATTAGGCAAGAGTTCTTTTTCCTATATCACTGCCATCAGCTGCTCCCCGTTAGGCCTCCTGTGCTTGCCCTTGGACCACATTTCCTGGCACACTCCATGTATTCTGCATGATTTTAGCTAGAAGAGCAATCTCATCATGCTTTCTGTGGCTCACTTTCATATATTTAAAAGTCTAGTCTTTTGAAAGTCAAAACTTTACCATTATCCTTAGCAAACTAACACAGGATCAGAAAACCATGTTCCTGTTCTCACATACAAGTGGGAGCTAAATGAAGAGAACACATGGATAAAGAAAGGAACACCACTCGCTGGGGTCTTTCAAAGGGTGGCAGTAGGAGGAGGGAGAGGATCTGAAAAAAACAACTAACGAGTACTAGGCTTAATATCTGGGTGATAAAATAATTGGTACGACCGACTTTTATGACACAAGTTTACCTAGGTAATATGCCTGTACTTGTACCCCTGAACTTAATATAAAAGCCAAAAATTAAAATTAAAAAAATAAAATCAAAACTTCAACTTCTTGCCCAGTGTAAATCTTCTCCCTGCCCTAAATCATGCCTCACATCGGGCCTGACCTATGGACCAGGGGCCTATACCCGGGGGAGAGAGACAAGGCGTGGTTTTCTCTTTTTTTACTTTGTCGGTCTCTTGCTCTGTGGCTTCTGTGTTTCACTCTCTTCATCTGGAAAAAGTGCCTTTAAGTCACTGAGTGACTCCAGGCCAATAACTACCATAATTTGGCCTCCCTTTTATTTAAAAAAATGAAGCAGTTGCAGGAAATTACATCTAACGGCCCTTCCAAATCTAATACTGCAAGATTCTTAGATTCTTGCTCTGATGAATAACAATTCATTTGTCCACACTGCCTTGATTATTTTTGAACTGCTAGATTTTCTGCTCAACTAAAAGCTGATTTAAAAAAAAACTGTGGATCTATTAGGCATGCTTTTAAGTAAAAGCTATATATGAAGAGGCTGTTTTTCCAAAGAGGAACATCAGCAAAGTGTCTTGTTAACATTCTCATCACTTCCAACATGGCTGAGGCTAATGCAGCCTTTTTCATTTCAAGTCACAAGTGGGCCACATAATATATTTTTTAAATCATGATCACACTTCAGGCAAGTAGGTCTACAGCCTTACAATGCCCAGTAAGTGCTTCATTTATCCCTAAAATGATAATCTACAGTTGCATCAAAACTTTTATTTTTTTTCAAATTTCTTGACTTTCATGTAATAGTCCAGTTGTTTTGAAACCCTCCTCTGGTCTTATAATATATTTATGCTTTAGGCTTACAAGCAAGAGAGTGAAGTCGTTGATCAAACTTTTGTCAGCAGTTGTATGGCTTCAAATGAAACTCTTGTTATCTCTGTGTTTTCTCTAATACCTGAAATCACAATTTTCTGTGTTGGAACATATTCCACTCAAGGTGATAGCAATGACAAATTATAAAATTATGTATGAATCTGTGTGAGAGTTATTTTTAATGTAATTTTAACAGGAATAAGGTATGTACAGAGGTTAAAAGGACAAACAGTGGTTCCCTATTCTGTCCCTCTCTATAAATTTAAGACTTCCCAGTGGCACCATTTTTTTTAAAGTCTTTTCAGTATTTCTTCTGGTATTTAATTAAATATTTCCAAATAATATACCACTCATTCTTGATTGTTCAACTTCATATGTTACTTTTTGGTTTCTGAGTTAGGATATAGGTTTGGATGCTGTGACAGAGAATAAAATGACAGTGCCTTAAAATAATTATTTGTCTTTGTAATTGATGGCAGAGCATCAAGTTAGAAGGAACCTTAATCACCTGATCTAGGGCAGGCTGTCACCATGACCACAATTCATCCAATGGGATGGGGAGATGAGAATGGAAAGAGCTT
This sequence comes from Ateles fusciceps, assembly GCA_036589455.1. Classification (NCBI taxonomy): domain Eukaryota; kingdom Metazoa; phylum Chordata; class Mammalia; order Primates; family Atelidae; genus Ateles; species Ateles fusciceps. Next base: position 1,380,668 of record JAZHEH010000051.1, read on the forward strand.
GTTGCTTTCATTTAAGAATATAACCCAGGAAATGTATAGATTAATTCCACTTATATCCTATTGTTTAGAACTTAGTGTAATGGCTCCATCCCACTACAGGTGAGGCTGGGAACTCTGGTCTTTATGCTGAGAAGCCATACTATTAGCTAAAATTCTCTTACTATGAAAGAAAAAAACATATATTACTGAGGAACTATTTTTCTTCCACAATTTTCTATTTTGAAAGAAGAGTATTTTACCCTTGTGAATAATTCTCACTGCATGTGCGCGCACGCGCACACACACACACACACACACACACACACCTCACTTTGCATCCCCATCCTCCTAATACAACTATTGTATCTCGATTTTAATTAAATCAGTATTTGATGTTTACATTATGAAACATTATTTTGTAAGTGAATCATGTAATGTATTTCCTCCATGCACGTCAGGAGATGTATATTGTCTCAATAATATCTCTACTTGTATTGGTTAGCTATTTTCTCAGTAAGGCTCAATTGCCTTAAAAGGTTACCATTAATTTCAGGGATCTACAGGCTCAACTCTGCACCATCTGTATCTCATTTTTCTCCCAGGACCAGCCAGCTAGTGGGCTTTACATGGTGATTATAGAAGCAAAAGAGGGAAATCAGAAACATACAAATCCCTTGAGACCTAGAGTGAGAGCTGGCAATCCTGCTTCAACCTGCATGCCATTTACCCAAGCAAGTCACATAGGCAAGCCCAAAGGCAAGCTCCCCTACCATAACAGTGTGCCAAAGATGTGTCTGCAATAAGGGGGAGAATATGAGACAAATAATTTAATTTATCACATCAAGAAGGCTCGATTCTCCTCCTCAATCCAATGGCTGCCCTGCAGGTCTGCTATGTACTGCTCACGATGAATTTTCCAATACTTAACAAGGAAATGTCTTTACTCTCATTCATGTTAGATCACTCCCTTTTTTATGGGTGCCTCTATATCCTTGGCTGTCTTTCATATTTAAAACTGAAGCAAGAAATGCTATTGTCAGCTCTGTGGGTATTGAAGGATTCACATATGTGCATAGGGCAAAGACTCAGCCTTTTGATAGGGGCACTCCGAAGTGTCATTATTCATAAATACTTTTCTCTTCAGTAATTAATTTCCCTCAAATAATAATTATTCAAACTTTAATCTTGGGGAGGGTAATGGCTGACAACATTCTCAGAGCTGAGATGGGAAAGTGTGATGTCTTAATTAAGTAAGTCATTTTTTTAGACCAATTCTTACTCTCTCACCCAGACTGGAGTGCAGTGGTGTGATCTCAGCTCACTGAAACCTCTGCCTCCCAGGGGCAAGCTATTTTCATGCCTCAGCCTCCCAGGTAGCTGGGATTACAGTTGCATACCACCACACCTGGCTAATTTTTGTATTTTTTAGTGATGGGGTTGGTTTCACCATGTTGGTCAGGCTGGTCTCTAATTCCTGGCCTCAAGTGATCCACCTGCCTCGGCCTCCCAAAGTGCTGGGATTACAAGGATAAGCCACTATGCCTGGCCTCATTTAGTAACTTCTAAAGGACGATTCAGGGAAAGGAAAATGATTCCAGGAGAGAGGTCTAAATGATTCCAGAAGGGAGTAGGTGGGCAGATCTAAAATGTAAAGATAAAATACAATGCTAAATAGTTTTCAGCAATGCCACAGTTTTTCTATTCATACATCCTAGATGACATGAATTGATACAGTTTGGCTGTGTCTCCACCCAAATCTCATCTTGAATTGTAATCCCCATAATATCCACATGTTGAGGGAGAGACCCAGTGGGAGGTGATTGGATCATAGGGGTAGTTTCCCCACTGCTGTACTCATGGTAGTGAGTGAGTTCTTACAAAATCTGATGGTTTTATAAGTGTTTAACAGTTCCTCCTTCACACGTTCACAATCTCTCCTGCCACCTTGTGAAGAAGGTGCCTGCTCCCTTTCCGCCATGATTATAAGCTTCCTGAGTCCTCCCTAGTCAGGTGGAACTGTAAGTCAATTAAACCTCTTTCCTTTATAAATAACCCAGTCTCAGGCAGTTCTTCATAGCAGTGTGAAAACTGACTAATACATGAATTCTCACAAAAGCACTGTTCGTAATAGAAAAACTGGAGGAACTACCTATTGGCAAGAAAATAGGTAACAAACTATGATCTCAATGGAATGTTATATAGCAGTAGATAAGAATAAAATGCAGCTACATTTTTTTAAAAAGTCCTAAAAGAGTTTAACACTATTAAACATATCCAATGAAGTTAGTTAACCTTTGTTAAAATTTTTTTAATTTTAAATTCTTTCTGTTGTTGCTGCAGTTCAACAAATTTTTCTATTGTTGCTGCAATTTAACAAATTTTTCTGTTGTTGCTACAATTCAACAAATTTTTCTATTTTTCCATTGTTGCTGCAATTCAACAAATTTTTCAGATAAAAACATGTAATAAACAAAAAATTCAGAATAGTGGTTCTCTGAGGAGGAAACAGATGAGAAGGGGATAGAGAAAAAGCACATAATTTACAGGTAACACGTAAACCATGCATTTGATGGTGGGTACATGGATGTTCATCAATTGTTATGTTTTATAACTTGGTGTATTATTCTGTTTTCATGATGCTGATAAAGACATATCTGAGACTGGGCAAATTACAAAAGAAAGAGGTTTAATGACTTACAGTTCCATATGGTTGGGGGAGGCCTCACAATCATGGTAGAAGGCAAGGAGAAGCAATTAGCATCTTATGTGGATGGCAGCAGGCAAAAGAGAGCTTGTGCTAGGCAACTTCATTTTTAAAACCCTCAAATCTTGTGACACCCATTCACTATCGCAAGAACAGCATGGGAAAGACCTGCCCCCATAATTTAATCATCTCCTACCAGGTTCCTGCCACAACACATGGAAATTATGGGAGCTACCAGATGAGATTTGGGTTGGGACACAGACCCAAATCATATCATTCAACCCTTGGCCCCTCCCAAATCTCATATCTTTACATTTCAAAACCAATCATGCCTTCCCAGCAGTCCCCAAAGTGTCAACTCATTTCAGCATTAACTCAAAAGTCCAGAGTCCAAAGTCTCATCTGACACAAGCAAGTCCCTACTTCCTATAAGCCTGTAAAATTAAAAGCAAGTTAGTTACTTCCTAGTTACAATAGGGGTGCAGGCATTGGGTAAATACAGCCATTCCAAATGAGAGAAATTGACTAAAAACAAAGGGGCTACAGGCCCCATGCAAATCCAAACTCCAGAAGGGCAGTCAAATCTTAAAGCTCCAAAATGATCTCCTGGAATCCCTGTCTCACATTCAGGTCATGCTGATTCAAGAGGTGGGTTCCCATGGTCTTGGGCAGCTCTACCCCTGCAGCTTTGCAGGGTACAGTCTCCCTTCCAACTGCCTTCACAGGCTAGTATTGAGTGTCTGTGGTTTTTCCAGGCACACGATGCAAGCTGTTGGTGGAGCTACCATTCTGGAGTCTGGAAGATGGTGGCCCTCTTCTCACAGCTCCACTAGGTAGTGCCCCAGCAGAGACTCTGTATGGAGGCTCTGACCGCACATTTCCCTTCTGTACTGCCCTAGAAAATGTTCTCCATAAAAGCTCCACCTCTACAGCAAACATCTGCCAGGGCATCCATCTTCTGAAATCTAGGTCCCAAACCTCAGTTCCTCTGCAGTCTCAGGCTCACCACCATGTGGAAGCTGCCAAGGCTTGAGGCTTGCACCCTCTAAAGCCATAGCCTGAGCTCTGAATTGGCCCCTTTCAGCCATGGCTGCAGTGGCTGGGATGCAGAGCACCAAGTCCCTAGGCTGCACGCAACATGGGGACCCTGGGCCCAGCCCATAAAACTACTTTTTCCTCCTAGGCCTCCAGGCCTATGATCCTATGATGAGAGGGGCTGTTGTGAAGACCTCTGATATGCTCTGGAGACATTTTTTTCATTGTCTTGGGGATTAACATTTGGCTTCTCATTACTTATGCAAATTTCTGCAACCAGTTTGAATTTCTCCTGAGAAAATGGGATTTTCTTTTCTATCACATTGTCGAGCTGCAAATTTTCTGAACTTTTATTCTCTGCTTCCCTTATAAAACTGAATGCCTTTAACAGTACCCAAGTCACCCTTGAATGCTTTGCTGCTTAGAAATTTCTTCTACCAGATACTAAAAATCATCTTTCTCAAGTTCAACGTTCCACAGATCTCTGGGGCAGGGGCACAATGCCACCACTCTCTTTGTTAAAACATAACAAGAGTCACTTTCGCTCCAGTTCCCAACAAGTTCATCTGCATCTGAGACCACCTCATTCTAGACTTTATCGTTTATATCACTATCAGCATTTTAGACAAAGCCATTAACAAGTTTCTAGGAAGTTCCAAACATTCCCACATTTTTCTATTTCCTTCTGAGCCCTCCAAACTGTTCCAGCCTCTGCCTGTTACCCATTTCCACCCCACTCTGCTAGTACCAATTTTCTGTATTAGTCTGTTTTCACACTACTGATAAAGACATACCCAAGACTAGGCAATTTACAAAAGAAAGAGGTTTAATGTACTTATGGTTCCATGTGGCTGGGGAGGCCTCACAATCATGGCAGAAGGCAAGGAGGAGCAAGCCACATATTATGTGGATGGCAGCAGGCAAAGAGAGAGCTTGTGCGGGGCAACTCCCATTTTTAAAACCACCATATCTCATGAGACCCATTCACTATCATGAGAACAGCAAGGAAAGGACCTGCCCCCATAATTCAGTCATCTCCCACCAGGTCCCTCTCATAATATGTGGGAATTATGGGAGCTACAAGATGAGATTTGGGTGGGGACACAGAGCCAAACCATATAATTTGAATATATTATTTTATATGTATCACATATTTTGAATAGATTATAAAAAAGAAAAAGCAAGATGGGAATAAAATACTAGAAAATAATAGCATGTTAGGCCAGAGGCAGGTTACCAGAACTGAGGTGTTTTTAGATTCCTCACAATGTTCTGGACTGGTGTGGAAATATTGATTAATTTGGGGCTTTAAGCTAGATAGGCATGTTAAAATTTTAAAGGTAACAAGGATAGAAAAGAAACAGAAAAAAGAACTTTCAAATCAGAAGAAAAGTCAGAGGAAAGAAGCATAAAAAGAGAAAAAAGGTTAAAAATACCAAGTAAAAGGTAAAAATAAAAATAAATACATCAGTGACCACAGTGAATATAAATAGACTATATTCACCAATTAAAAAACAGATGTTTAGGTAAGAATATTTTAAAATCTAGCCAAATGCTTATTTGCAACAGGTAACAAGTACCGAAAACTATACATCAGGGAAATACCAAATAAAGGAAAGTTGGTTAATGATATCAGAAAAATACTTTAAGGCCAAAAGTATTATTAGACTTGAAAAGGGTCACTATATAATGGCAATTTTTAAAAGTTTGCTTCAAAAATGTAATAATTGTAAACTACTTTAGCATATAACATAGCTTCAAAATATATCAGGGTAAAAATCTATGATAGACAACTAAGCTGCCTCCCATCTAACCTCCAGAGAGATGTGATTTCAATCCTAGACCCATTTACTTGGTATCTCTCTCCCTCCCCAGCTTTACCTCACCACTCCCCACCCTGTGCTGTGCAGGCTGTTTCCAAGGTTGCCATGTCAGCCAGATTTTCACTGTGTTTGGCCAATGGGAATTCATTTTTCTCTTTCCACACCTAATGTTGCATCTCTAGCAAGAGCAGCATCTCCATACTGTTCCAAATGGCACCTATTAAGCCTCCCCTTGGTTCTAGTCATTCAATTTCCCCCCGTTTGTTCCTAGAGCCTAGGAGTAGTCATCATTCCCTGCTAGTACCAATCTCTAGGTTTTCCTCTATTTTCTCTTTGACTTTTCAGCTCACCCACCACCAGGGTAACCAAGTGGATGCATTATATTCCCTTTTTTCGGGTACTAGATTGACTCCTGTGTTTCTACTTGAAACCTGTATTAGTTTTCCAAAGTCTCTATGATGAGTTACCACATATTTAGTGGCTTAAGACAACAAAAATCTATTATCCAACAGATGTGTAGGCCAAAAGTCTGGTGCATTTTTCTGGTTTCTGTGCTTTGAGTCTCATAAGGCCAAAATCACAGTGTTGCTGGGCTGCATTCCTTTCTAGAGACAAGAATTTTTGTCCAGTGATATTCAGGTTACTAGCAGAATTTAGTTCCATATGGTGGTAGGGCTGAGGTTCCGGATGCCTTGCTGAGTGTCATCTGGGAATTGCTCCCAACTACTAGAGGCTGCCTCCCTCATGGCCTCCATCCTTCATCTTTAAAGCCAGGAAGTATGTCAATTCCTCATGATGCTGCATCTTTTCTGTCTCTTCTGCTTCCTCCTCTTTGCCATATTTCTCTCGCTGACTCTTTTGCCTTCCTCTTCTGACTTTAAGCACCATACAATGATACTGGGCCTACTTGAATAATTCAGAATAATCTCCTGACTTCATGCCAGCTGATTAGCAACCTTAATTCCAACTTCAAAGTGTCTTTTGCCATGCACCATTACATATTCACAGGCCTAAGATCAGTGAGCAAAGATTGTGGAAGACAAAATTATTGCCTCTAATAATTTTGGAAACACTATACTGTTCCTAAGAATTTTTTGCTTCCTCCATCCTGAGACTGACTTGACCTGTAAGGGGTGACTCCCAACAAGACCTGGTGTGAAAAGGAAAATTATTCTGAAGGTGTAGGCTTAGGCCTCGCATTGTTCTCTCAGCCCTCTGGGAGCCCCAGGGGAGTGGTTCAAGGCCCCCCCAAAAATTAGCACAGAGGGTAAGCTAAGTGATTAGGACTACATGCCTTCTTCCTTTTCTCATCAGCATTTTACAATAGGAAGCAAAGTCTCAGAGAGACCAAGCCATTGCCTAACGTCATAAAATCAGTTAATGGCAAAGCAATGAAAATATTTTATATTCATTCATTCATTTACCTATCAAATAACACTTGCTAAGCCCCAATATGCTGAGTGCACTGGGAAAACAAACATGAAATAAACCTCACCCATCCACCTTGCAGAGATTCGTGTTTGTTTATCTAGGACACAAAGGCAATAAACATGTTTGCATCCTTGATACTGGTTTCTTGAAATTTCCCGCACATTTTTACATAGAAATTTGATTTGTTCTGGGAACATCTGCTTTAGCTCAAATGCAGCTGTTAGAGTGGTGGGCCCCGATTCAAATCTAGGCTGTGTATTCTTAGGCAATTCGCTTAGTAATAGTGCTTACCTAATAGGGTTGCTGCATGCACATCATTTAAAACTGGCATGTAACAAACATTTAACACATGATAGCTGTCATCATTATCATTAGTATTTAACCTTGAGCCTTAGTTTTATTGTTTCTAAAGTGAGAACGATAATAACCATCTCAAGGGGTGATTTGAGAATTAAATGACATAGTATATGTATACATAACATCCAGTTTGTGCATGCCCTCACTCCCTCCTCAGCAACCTCACTAACAAACTTATTAATTGTATATCTTATATCATTAAAAAGCACTGCAGGGAGGGTCTCTGGTGAAGAAGACAGCATCAGGCTGAAGATTTTAGGATTCTTTAATGGATCTGAAATTAGGCAAGGGGCTTGGCCTTTCTGATTCTGTTTCCTCATTCATGAAGAACAGGTTGCTAAGATGCTAGATCCCAGAACCCAGAATTCTTCTGTTGCTTTAGAAATGAAACCAGAAATAAAGTCTTCTTCTCCTGTTGAGTTTGTAGATTAACCAGAGAGTTAAACCATTCTCTGGAAATGTAAACTCCCAAAATGTACTAGATTTGCAAATCTCTTTCAACATAAAGTTTTGGAAGTCAGTCTCACTTCTCATCTAGTTCTCCTTTGTTGATGTGGCTGGTCTTCCTGGGGAGCTCTTGGATAATCCAAAAGATGAGGCAAGAAACCTGAAGCCAGGAGAGATCCAGAGAGGCACCCAACACGAGAGTGAGCCAGACCCTAGGGAGACTGGTTTCTTCTTGTCCAGACACGCTGCTCAGGAGGAAGCTGCAAACTGAGGCTGTCAGAAGCGGCTGTGTGAGGACAGAACCCTAAGACAGTTGGGAGGTAGTAGAAAGGTGGCTCTTATGAATACACACCACTATCCACTGAGCATGCTGCACCCACCCTGGAGCTTGGTCCCCCCCATGTTTGGACCTGTCGGGTCTCCCCGTTGAAGGAGGCCATGAAGCTTCCCGCATTGTAGGAGGAAGGCCAAGAACAGTACTAGGAGATCCAGGAGGAAAACATCCCAGGTTGCCCCAGAACCAAGCACAGAGACCATGCTCATGCAGTGGGGGAGGATTTGTCTGACGGAGAGAAGCCAGCACCCCCAAAGCAGGGCCATGCCCTTACCCACACCAGAAAGGGATCTTTTGGTTTTGCTACAAACAGAGACTCTGTTAAGCCACCTTGAATAATACAGATTTGTTGTCAAGATGAACATTAAACAAAAGAGACAGGATCACAAAGAAAGCCAGTTTGTCATCTGAAATCTAAGGAATCACCAATCCTGGGACTTTAGTGTTTGTTCTCTCCTTCTATTTGTGTCTTTTTGTTCTTCAACTCGTATACATTGGTTTATTTTATGTATTTTTCCAGGTGAGGTTTCAATAGGAGAAATCTTGCTGGTTAGGCTCATTTCATAGTCCTCCCTCACTTTTCAGGCTGGGCTTGGCTTCCCTATGACTCAATAGCCAGCGTAGGAATCAGCTGCCCTCAAGTCCAATATTCACTACCAATCTAGGAATTTTAAATAGCAACTCTTCATTCAAGAGACTATCTAGGGTCACTTTTTGTCAATGGGGCTGTTACCCTTTGAAAGGGATGGTGAATTGGCCGCCTCTGTGATGTGCATGTCTAGTGAATATCCACCTTTGTCCATATAACAAACATTAACTAAGAGTTTAGTTAATGGGCCCATAACTACCAATCCCTGGGCACTCAGGATGGGTCCCTTCCTGTCCCACTGGATCCAGTCAGTGGCAGTAACTGGAAGGAAGAAGTTGCAACCTAGGAATGGATCTCACAGGGACTTGATCTCTCGGGCTTATGTGTGACAGGAGGAGAAGTCAAGGAGGAAGCAGATGGCAGGCCCTAACCAGAGAGAAGGGGTCTGAGAGGATGCAGTTCCCACAGTTGTCCTGGGTGGATTTTGCCACAACCTTAGGGTTGTCCTTGATGTAGTCACTGGTATCACCACCTCTTCACCCAGGTGCATTCCTTCTTGTCTGTGTTCCAGGTCATAATGCTAAAAATAATGCTCATACCTATAGATTCATTTTTTTGGGAATCAGACGGACGTGGGATCTATCTCAGACTCTGCATCCTTGATAAGCCATTTAATGTCTATGGGTTTCATGTGTCCTCATCTACAAAACTATGCTAAGAAAATCTTCCTCATATATTGCTTATACATGATCACTGTATTTGGAACATTCTTTTTCTAACTATTGATATGTGATTTGAAAAAAGAATGTTTGACTCTTAAAAGCAGTGTCATTCATTCTGCAACAGAAATAGATGAGGACTTGGAACAGAGAGGAGGAAGGACTTCCAGGGCAGCAGTGTGAAGATGGAAGGGGAATGGTTTGAGGGTTCCTGAGGTCATGGGCCCTAGAACCTGTTTCTTACATAGCACTCCCGGGGGCTGGCTGTTGCCCTGGTATGAAGGAATCAAGAGTTATAATGTCAGAGTCGAGGCCACTGTTGACTCAGAGAATCCTTGGCTGATGTGACGCTGAGAAGGGCAAGAAGGTCCTTCCCCAAAACACAACTGGAGGCCCCTATCCAGTCTCCTGTTAAATTGCTGGGATTTGAGAAGCCCAGAGAATACTACAAGGAGAGGTCTCTCCTTTCTTCTTCCACTTGCCCTGTCAGCAGATGAAATAGCCCAATACCCAGAGCATCACCCAGGTATCCAGAAAGAAATGTGTGATCTCTGGAGGGCAAATAACTAGGTATATCTTCTGTTTTTAAGACCTGGGCCATGTGATAGTTACAGAAGCAACAACAAAGGAAAATGGAAACTAAAAATGGGTTTACCACATTGCCAGGTTTTTCCTCCAAGAGCTATTTTGAGGCAAGACTGGATCTTTTGGACTAAGGAAACCTTGGGGTTCTTGGATAATTCAGAAGAGGACAGGAGGACATATGGGCTAGTCTGCTAATATGGATACATGGGTGCTGTAGACAACTTTAATCTGAAAAATCAAAGTGACACATATCTTATGCATGCCCACGGTAGGAAAAGGGGTCATACAGGTTATTGTGCTATTATTCTGGGAGTGGTACAAGGATGTAGCCTGGAAGAGATGATCTTTCATGCTTTTTCCATAGCTTTCCAATGATTGGAAATCTGTCCAAAGATTCATAGAGGTTCAGGTGTGTTTGGTCTACTTAGAGAGAGTGACCAGTTAACCTGCTGCACTGGTCTATGATTACTCTGAAGTAGACTGGCCCAGGTATCTCAGTACTGTCAGAGTCTAGAGTAGAGACTGCAGAGCTAGGTCCATGACTGCCTCTGGGAGCTTGAAGTTAACATGCAGCTTTTGTCTACAACAAAACCCAACAGAGTGTGCTTAGAGCAGTAGGGCTGAGTGAGCTGTGAACAAAGAATGGTTTCCAATCAGTCTGGAAGCGAGCAACTTGTCCCCACTTTTTGTAATCTTGTCTTAGCACGTAATTCATCATTTACTCTACATCCTCCTCAAATCCTTTGCCCAAACTTAAGATACAATATTCTGTCTCCAAAAAGCATAATCATAATGGAGTTAAAGCTCAAATTTTTCTCTGTGCACAGCTGTGCTATTAATTTTGGCATTTAAGCTTTATTCATGAACCACTTAACACCCCACATACCAGGATGTTCTGGGTAACTATGATGAAATTTATATAAAGAAAATAATTTAAATATCAGTCCAATTCACATAGATTAATTTAGTTCAAATGTAATTTAGTTTTTCTAAATTTGCAATACTGAATGAGTTATTATATTTTTAGTAAAATAAAAAAGATTTTTCTCAACTTTCCCTAGCAGTACAGGGAAATGAACAAGATATGGTCATCTAGAACTTCCACTTCCATCAGTGAAAATTCTAGAACTTTCAGTCAATGAAATAGTTCCAAGTCAATGGGTTATTGAATAAAGAAGGAATTGCCTTTTGGGGATGTACTTTTGGAAGGTAAAGAGTTTAAATTTGAACTGGAAACCTGAGTGACAAAAAACATGATCCTAGAATATTATATGTGTTAGTGTTTGGTTGAATTCAGCATGTGGTTTGTAATTCTACTGAACAATATGTAAAGATACAAGAAAAAAAGAACTAACATGCATTTGTACTTAATTATATGCCAGGCACCATGCTTAGTACTATGAATATATTATTTTATTGAAGATTATCCTTAAAGTTAACCTCTGTGTTTCCTTATTTATACAATTCTTCATAATAATAGTACTTGCACCAACGAATGGTGAGATTATATGTGTAAAAGCTCAATAAATGTTGCCTGTTGTTTCTGTGGCTGCTGCAAGTAATGATAGAGTTAATACTGCAAGGTAGGTACTGCCTGATTTGCACCCGATTAAATAGCCAGAAAGCAACAAACCCTGCACTTACACCAGATTTCTCGACTCCAGACCCTGTACTGTTTTTACTGTGCTTGGTAAGAATGTATAATCACATTTTTACTGTAAGTCAACTAACAAAATATTTTTCTAAGACAGATGTGAAAGGAAGGAAAACTAGATAGTGATTCCAATACATGCTTCTGAGTAAGAGAATTCTGTCTTTAAAAATGCAGCATCACTATCTATTAGCTGTGTGACCTTGGACACATTCTTTAACTTCTGTGACCCTTGCTTATTTTGTCTGTAAAATTTAAAACTCCTCTGAGTTTTAATATTACATTAGTTAAGGTAATGCTGATTTTATAACAAATAAAACCTAAAATTCTATTAGTGTGGGGAAAAGAAGTTTATCTCTTATTCATGTGAAGTAAGAGCTGTAGCAAGGCAAATGGGGGAGAGTGTTGGGGAACTGTTCCATGCAGTGATTCAAGTATCTAGGCTGATGGACTCTCCACCATTTTCAACATAAAGATTATAAACTTGTTTTGTTTTGTTTTTATTTATTTTTTAGACACAGAGTTTTTCACTGTCACCCAGGCTAGAGTACAGTGGTGTGATCATAGCTCACTGCAGCCTCCACCTTCTGTGCTGAAGGGATCCTCTCACCTCAGCCTCCCAAGTAGCTTGGACTACAGGCATGCACCACCACATTCAGCTATTTTTTAAAAAGTATTTTTAGTAGAGACAGGATCTTGCTATGTTGCCCAGGGTGGTCTTATATTCCTGGCCTCCAATGATTCTCCTGCCTCAGCCTCCCAAAGTGCTGAGATTACAAACACAGACACTCAGCTGGCAGAGAAGAGGGAGGATGGAGAATTCCTCAGAGGATTTCTATTAGCCAAGCCTACAGGTGGCATATATCATTTTCACCCACATTCTATTGGTCAGAACTCAGACACATAGGTATACCCAAATGCAAGGGAGGCTGAGAAATGTAGTCTAACTGCATGTTGTGAAGGAAAAAAAAAAAAAAAACCTAACACTCTTAGATTATCTGTGCAATGAAGATATTACGTAATTTCAAATTAAATCTAACATACCTCATAAAGTTTGTTGGAATGATTAAATGAAACAACATGTATAAAGCATTTAACATGATGCCTAAACATGGTATGTATTCATAATTGGTAGTTATTATATTAGTATAATTATCATATAAAGAGCTAACTAGATTAACTGAGCTTCATAGACCTATGGGGCAATATCAAACAGTCTAACATAAACATCATAAGGCCTAGAAGAACAGCAAACTGAGAACAGGGCAAAATAATTGAAGAAATAATGGTCAAAAATTTCCCAGATTTGATTTTTAAGATTAGCTTACAGATCCAGAAGGCTAAAGAACCTCAGTTTAAATAAATATAAAAAACACCATGGCTAGGACATCATAATGAAGCTATCAAAAGTCAAAGATAAAGAGAAAATTTGAAAGCAGCCAGAATAAAAAGACACATTACATTAAGGGGAAAAATAATACAAATATTGCTTCTCATCGTAAACATAAAAGACCAACAGACAATGGAACTCCTTCCTTAAAGTGTCGGAAGGGTAAATATGTCAACCTAGAATATCAATAGCTAGTATAATTATCATTCAAATGCAAGGATGAAATATAGATAATTTCAGATAAAACAACAGCTGACAGCATCTGTTGCCAGCCAACATGCATTGCAAGAAAAGAAAAGGGTATTTTTCAGGTTGAAGGAAAATGACACCAGATGGAAACACTGAAGAAGGTGGTAAAGAGCATGAGAAGTGGTAAATGTTAAATAGAAGGAATTTACTTTTTATTTTTTTAGCTTCTATTTTAGGTTCAGGGGTACGTGTGCACGTTTGTTATATAGGTAACCTCATGTCATGTGGGTTTGTTATACAGATTATTTCATCAGGCAGGTACTAAGCCTAATACCCAACTGTTATTTTTTATGCTCCTCTTCCTCCTCCCATCCTTCACCCTCAACAAGGCCCCAGTGTCTGTTGTTCTTTCTTTGTGTCCATGTGTTATCATTTAGCTCCCACTTATAACTGAGAACAGGTAATATTTGGTTTTCTGTTCCTGTGTTAGTTTCCTAAGGATAATGGCCTCCAGCTCCATCCATGTTCCCACAAAAGACATGATAAATTAAGGATACATAATGTTAGTCCTAGAACAAACACTAAAGCATAATTTTTTTTATTATACTTTAACTTCTGGGATACATGTGCAGAACATGCAGGTTTGTTACATAGGTATACATGTCCCATGGTGGCTTGCTGTACCCATCAACTTGTCATCTACATTAGGTATTTCTCCTAATGCTATTCCTCGCCCAACTCCCCACCCACTAATAGGCCCCAGTATGTGGTGTTCCCCTCCCTGTGTCCATGTGTTCTCATTGTCCAACTCCCATTTATGAGTGAGAACATGTGGTGTTTGGTTTCCTGTTTCTGTGTTAGCTTGCTGAGAATGATAGTTTCCAGCTTCATCTGTGTCCCTGTAAAAGATATGAACTCATCCTTTTTTATTGTTGCATAGTATTCCATGGTGTATATGTGCCACATTTTCTTTTCCAGTCTATCATTGATGGGCATTTGGGTTAGCTCCAAGTCTGTGCTATTGTGAACAGTGCTGCAATAAACATGCATGTGCATGTGTCTTTATAGTAAAACAATTTATAATCCTTTCGGTATATACCCAGTAATGGGATTACTGGGTCAAATGGTATTTCTGATTCTAGATCCTTGAGGAATCACCACACTATCTTCCACAGTGGTTGAACTAATTTATACTCTCACCAACAGTGTAAAAGCATTCCTGGCCAGGCAAGGTGGCTCACACCTGTAATCCCAGTACTGTGAGAGGCTGAGGCAGGCAGATCACAAGGTCAGGAGTTCTAGACCAGCCTGGCCAATATGGTGAAACCCCATCTCTACTAAAAATACAAAAATTAGCCTGGCATGGTGACAGGCACCTGTAGTCCCAGCTACTCAGGAGGCTGAGGCAGGAGAATTGCTTAAACCCAGGAGGCAGAGGTTGTAATGAGCCAGGATCGTGCCACTGCACTCCAGCCTGGGTGACACAGCAAGACTCTGTTTCAAAAAAAAAAAAAAAAAACTGTTCCTATTTCTCCATGTCCTCTCCAGTATCTATTGTTTCCTGACTTTTTAATGATCGTCATTTTAACTGGCGTGAGATGGTATCTCATTGGGGTTTTGATTTGCATTTCTCTAATGAGCAGTGATGATGAGCTTTTTTTCTTATGTTTGTTGGCTGCATAAATGTCTTCTTTTATGAAGTGTCTGTTCATATCCTTTGCCCATTTTTTGATGGGGTTGGTTTTTCTTGCAAATTTGTTTAAATTCTTTCTAGATTCTGGATATTAGTCCCTTTGTCAGATGGACAGATTGTAAACACTTTCTCTCATTCTTTAGGTTGCCTATTCACTGTCATGATAGTTTCCTTTTGCTGTGCAGAAGTTGTTTAGTTTAATTGGATCCCATTTGTCAATTTTGGCTTTTGTTGCCATTGCTTTTTGTGTTTTAGTCATGAAGTCTTTGCCTATGCTTATATCCTGAATGGTATTGCCTAGGTTTTCTTCTCGAGTTTTTATGGTTTTAGGTCTTACATTTAAGTATTTAATCCTTCTTAATTTTTATATAATGTGTAAGGAATGGGTCCAGTTTCAGTTTTCTGCATATGGCTAGCCAGTTTTCCCAACACTATTAATAAAATAGGGAATCCTTTCCTCATCACTTGTTTTGTCAGGTTTGTCAAAGATCAGATGGTTGTAAACGTGTGATGTTATTTCTGAGGCCTCTGTTCTGTTCCATTGGTCTATATCTCTGTTTTGGTACCTGTACCATGCTGTTTTGATTACTGTAGCCTTGTAGTATAGTTTGAAGTCAGGTAGCATGATGCCTCCAGCTTTGTTCTTTTTGTTTAGGATTGTCTTAGCTATATGGACTCCTTTTTGGTTCCATATTAAATTGAAAGTAATTTTTGCTAATTCTGTGAATAAAGTCAATGGTAGCTTGATGAAGATAGCATTAAATCTATAAATTACTTTGGGCAGTATGGCCACTTTCATGATATTGATTCTTCCTGTCCATGAGCATGGAATGTTCTTCCATTTATTTGTGTCCTCTCTTATTTCCTTGAGCAGTGGTTTGTAGTTCTCCTTGAAGAGGTCTTTTACATCCCTTATAAGTTGTATTCCTAGGTATTTTATTCTCTTTGTAGCAATAGTGAATGGGAGTTCACTCATGATTTGGCTCTCTGTTTGTCTATTATTGGTATATAGGAAGGCTTGTGATTTTTGCACATTGATTTTGTATCCTGAGACTTCCTGAAGTTGCCTATCAGCTTAAAGAGATTTTGGGCTGAGATGATGGAGTTTTCTAAATACACAATCATGTCATCTGCAAACAGAGACAATTTGACTTCCTCTCTTCCTATTTGAATATGCTTTATTTCTTTCTTTTGCCTGATTGACCTGGCCAGAACTTCCAATACTATGTTGAATAGGAGTGGTGAGAGAGGGCATCCTTGTCTTATGCCAGTTTTCAAAGGGAATGCTTCCAGCTTTTGCCCATTCAGTATGATATTGGCTGTAGATTTATCATAAATAGCTCTTATTAAATAATAATTTTAAAAGATGGTAATAAGAAGCCAATACAGGAAACAAAATAGAATTTTTGTTCCAAAAATAATTGATTAATCCAAAAGAAGGCAGAAAATTAGCATGAGAAAACACAGAAGTAATAAATGAATAATAAAGAGCAAAATAATAAGTTTAAACTCTAAGACGTTAGTAGTACATTAAATGTAAATTAACTAAATAATTGAAAAGCAGAAGGTATAAATCTAGCTTTTAAAAGAAAAAAAATAATATGCTACAAGAGATGTACTCTAAATAGTAAGATGAAAATAAGTTGAAAACTAAAATTACTCTCTGTTTTGAGTTCTCCTCATAAAATATAAAAATATTTTAAAAATTGTAAAGAAAATTAAAGAGGACAAGAACAGAAGTCAATAAAATAGTAAAACAACAGACAATAGGAAAATAAACTAAGTTGAAAGTTGAGTCTTTGAAAATTAATAAAATTGATAAACTGCAGTAAGACTACCCATGAAATAAAAAATACACAAATGACTAATATCAACAAAAAGAGCCACAGGGGAGGAATATTACTACAAACATTGCGAACATTTAAAGGGTAAAAAAGAAACATAAGCAACTTTATTACCAAAGATTGTGAAACAGATGAAATGGACAAATTGTTTGAGAACACAACTTACAAAAACTAAAGTAGGCTCAACAATAAATGGAAAATCTAAATAGTCCTTTATCTGTTTAAAAAATTTAATTCAGAGGAGGGATCCAGGATGGCCAATTAGGAGCAGCTCAGGATTGCAGCTCCCAGCGAAAGCACGGAGGGTGAGTGGATGCCGCATTTCCAGATGGATTTTTATTACCCACGGACCAGGAGATTCCCAGGCGGAGGAGCCCCACAGGTCCCCAGCGTGGCTGGTTTGGCCAGCGTGGCTGTTTTGGCCAGCGCAGCTGTTTTTGCCAGCAACCTGGCACAGCGGTTCTCCATACAAAATACACGAGTCCGGGTGCCGTTTTAGCTGGCGATTGGAGCTCCTGGGAGACAGAGTTGCCCATTCATCTGATTAAAAAGGGGTCTGAAACAGGGGAGCCAGGCCAGGAGATTCCCGGGCAAAAAAGCACCACAAATCTCAGTGCAGCTGTTTCAGCCGGCATACTCGGTCGCCGCACGGGAAATCACACAGATCCCGGCGCCTTTTCCGCAGGTGACTGGAACACCTAGGAGACAGAGTCGACTGTTCAACTAAAAAAAAAAAAAGGGGGAGGCTCTGAGTCAGGGAGCCAGGTGATCAGGCTCAGCTGGTCCCACCCCCCACAAAAAATAGCAATAGGAAACACTCTGGATTGAGAATTTCACAGCAAGCACAGCTGAACCCGGGACGGTCCAGCTCTGTGGGGGAGGGGCATCTGCCATTACCGAGGCAGTCCACCACTATGGAGGTAGTTTGCCATTGCTGAGGCAGCCCGCCATTGCCAAGGCAGCCCACCATTACAGAGAGAGTCTGCCATTACAGAGGTGGGCCGCCATTGCCGAGGCAGTTCTAACTACACCCATATAAACAGAACTGCAGGGGAGTTCACATGGCAGCTGGGCAGAGCCCACAGCAACTGAGCAAAGCCTCTGCAGGCAGACAGTGACTAGGCTGCCTCCTCGCTGGGCAGGGCAGCCCTGAAAAAAGGCAGTAGCACAACAGAAACTCATAAATAAAGCCCTAACTCCCCAGGACAGAGCACCTGGGGAGGGAAAAAAAAAGGGAAGAGGTTATGAGTTCTGCTGCAACAGACTTAAACGTACCTGCCCAGCAGCTCTGAATGAACAACGGAGCTCACAGCTCAGCACTTGAGCTCCTATAAAGGACAGACTGTCTCCTCAAGCAGCTCCTGATCCCCATATATCCAAAGAGTCACCTCATAAAGGAGAGCTCAGACTGACATCTGGCAGGTATCCTTCTGGGACAAAGATAGCAGAAGAAGAAACTGGCAGCAACCCTTACTGTTCTGCAGCCACTGCAGGTGATCCCCCAGGCAAGCAGGGCCTGGAGTGGACCTCAGCAGTCCTACAGAAGAGGGGCCAGACTGTTAGAAGGAAAACTAAGAAACAGAAAGAAATAACTTCATCATCAACAAACCAGACGTCCACTCAGAGACCCAATCTGAAAGTCAACAACTACAAAGTCGACAGGTGGACAAATCCACAAAGATGGGAAGAAACCAGTGCAGAAAGGATGAAAACACCCGAAACCACAACGCCTCTCCTCCTACAAGGGATCACAGCTCCTCACCAGCAAGGGAACAAGGCTGGATGGAGAATGAGTGTGATGAACTGACAGAATCAGGCTTCAGAAGGTGGGTAATAAGAAACTTCTGTGAGCTAAAAGAACATGTTCTAACCCAATGCAAAGAAACTAAGAACCTGAAAAAAGATTTGACGAAATGCTAACGAGAATAAACAACTTAGAGAGGAATATAAGTGAATTGATGGAGCTGAAAAACACAACACGAGAACTTGGCGAAGCATACGTAAGTTTCAACAGCTGAATTGACCAAGCAGAAGAAAGGATATCAGAGGTCAAAGATCAACTCAATGAAACAAAATGAGAGGGCAAGATTAGAGAAAACAGGGTAAAAAAGGAATAAACAAAGTCTCCAAGAAATATGGGACTATGTGAAAAGACCTAATCTACGTTTGATAGGTGTACCTGAATGTGACAGAGAGCATGAATCCAAGCTGGAAAACACTCTTCAGGATATTATCCAGGAGAACTTTCTCATCCTAGCAAGACAGGCCAACATTCAAGTTCAGGAAATTCAGAAAACACCACAAGGATATTCCTCAAGAAGAGCAACCCCAAGGCACATAATCATCAGATTCGCCAGGGTTGAAATGAAGGAAAAAACCCTAAGGGCAGCCAGAGAGAAAGGTCAGGTTACCCACAAAGGGAAGCCCATCAGACTCACAGTGGATCTCTCAGCAGAAACCCTACAAGCCAGAAGAGAGTGAGGGCCAATATTCAGCACCCTTAAAGAAAAGAACTTTCAACCTAGAATTGCATATCCAGCCAAACTAAGCTTCATAAGTGAAAGAGAAATAAAATCCTTTATGGACAAGCAATTGCTGAGAGATTTCATCACCCCCAGGCCTGCCTTACAAGAGTTCCTGAAAGAGGTACTAAACATAGAAAGGAACAACCAGAATCAGCCACTCCAAAAACATACCAAATGGTAAAGAGCATCAACACAATGAAGAAACTGCATCAACTAATGGGCAAAAACAGCCAGCTAGCATCAGAATGGCAGGATCAAATTCACACATAACAATATTAACCCGAAATGTAAATGGGCTAAATGCCCCAATCAAAAGACACAGACTGGCAAATTGGATAAAAAGCAAAAATCCATTGGTGTGCTGTATCCAGGAAACGCATCTCACATGCAAAGCTACACAAAGGCTCAAAATAAAGGGATGGAGGAAGATTTACCAAGCAAATGGAGAGCAAAAAAAAAGCCGGAGTTGCAATTCTCATCTCTGATAAAATAGACTTTAAAACAAAAAAGATCAAAAGAGATAAAGAAGGACATTACATAATGGTAAAAGGATCAATGCAACAAGAAGAGCTAATGATCCTAAATATATACACACCCAATACAGGAGGACCCAGATACATAAGGCAAGTTCTTAATGACTTACAAAGAGACTTAGACTCCCACACAATAATAGTGGGAGACTTTAACACCCCATTGTCAATATTAGACAGATCAACGAGACAGAAAATTAACAAGGATATCCAGGACTTGAACTCAGACCTGGACCAAGCAAACCTAATAGACATTTACAGAACTCTCCACCCCAAATCCACAGAATACACATTCTTCTCAGCACCACAATGCACCTATTCTAAAACTGACCACATAATTGGAAGTAAATCACTCCTCAGCAAATGCAAAAGAATGGAAATCATAACAAACAGTCTCTCAGACCACAGTGCAATCAAGTTAGAACTCAGAATTCAGAAACTAACTCAGAAACGCACAGCTTCATGGAAACTGAACAACTGGCTCTTGAATGTTGACTGGATAAACAATGAAATGAAGGCAGAAATAAAGATGTTCTTCGAAACCAATGAGAACGAAGACACAACATACCAGAATCTCTGGGACACATTTAAAGCAGTCTCTAGAGGAAAATATATAGCAATAAATGCCCACATGAGAAGCAAGGAGAGATCTAAAATTGACACCCTATCATCAAAATTGAAAGAGCTAGAGGAGCAAGATCAAAAACTCAAAACCTAGCAGAAGACAAGAAATAACTAAGATCAGAGGAGAACTGAAGGAGATAGAGACACAAAAAACCCTTCAAAAATCAATAAATCCAGGAGCTGGTTTTTTGAAAAGATCAACAAAATAGACCATTAGCCAGATTAATAAAAAAGAAAAGAGAGAATAATCAAATAGATGCAATAAAAAACGATACAGGGGATATCACCATAGATTCCACAGAAATTCAAACCATCATCAGAGATTATTACAAACAACTCTATACACATAAACTAGTAAACCTGGAAGAAATGGATAAATTCCTGGACACCTGCAACCTCCCAAGCCTAAACCAGGAAGAAGTCGAAACACTGAATAGACCAATAACAAGGTCTGAAGTTGAGGCAGCAATTCAGAGCCTACCACCCAAAAAAAGCCCAGGTCCAGATGGGTTCACAGCCGAATTCTACCAGGCATACAAAGAGGAGCTGGTACCATTCCTTCTGAAACTATTCCAAACGATCCAAAAAGAGGGAATCCTTCCCAGATCATTTCATGAGACCAACATCATCCTGATACCGAAACCCGGCAGAGACTCACCAAGAAAAGAAAACTTCAGGCCAATATCCATGATGAACATAGATGCAAAAATCTTCAATAAAATACTGGCAAACCAATTGCAACAGCACATCAAAAAGCTTATCCACTATGATCAAGTAGGATTCATCCCGGGGATGCAAGGCTGGTTCAACATATGCAAGTCTATAAGCATAATTCACCACATAAACAGAACCAAAGACAAAAACCAAATGATTATCTCAATAGATGCAGAGAAGGCCTTTGACAAAATTCAACAGCCCTTTATGCTAAAAACCCTCAATAAACTAGGTATTGATGGAACATATCTCAAAACAATAAAAGCTATTTACGACAAACCAACAGCCAATATCATACTGAACGGGCAAAAACTGGAAGCATTCCCTTTGAAATCTAGCACCAGACAAGGATGCCCTCTCTTACCACTCCTGTTCAATATAGTATTGGAAGTTCTTGCCAGAGCAATCAGGCAAGAAGAAGAAATAAAGGGTATTCAAATAGGAAAGGAGGAAGTCAAATTGTCTCTATTTGCAGATGACATGATTGTATATCCAGAAGACCCCATCATCTCAGCCCAAAATCTCCTGAAACTGATAAGCAACTTCAGCAAAGTCTCAGGATACAAAATCAATGTGCAAAAATCACAAGCATTCCTATACACCAATAACAGACTTAAAGAGAGCCAAATCAAGAATGAACTGCCATTCACAATTGCTACAAAGAGAATAAAATACCTAGGAATACAACTAACAAGGAACGTAAAGGACCTCTTCAAGGAGAACTACAAACCACTGCTCAACAAAATAAGAGAGAATACAAACAGATGGAGAAACATTCCGTGTTCATGGCTAGGAAGAATCAATATCGTGAAAATGCCCATACTGCTCCAAAGTAATTTACAGATTCAATGCTATCCCCATCAAGGTACCAATGACCTTCTTCACAGAAATGGAAAAAACCACCTTAAAGTTCATATGGAACCAAAAGAGAGCCCACATAGCCAGGTCAATTCTAAGCAAAAAGAACAAAGCGGGAGGCATCACACTACCAGACTTCAAACTATACTACAAGGCTACAGTAATCAAAACAGCATGGTACTGGTACCAGAACAGAGATATAGACCAATGGAACAGAACAGAGGCCTCAGAGGCAACACAACACATCTACAACCATCTGATCTTTAACAAACCTGACAAAAACAAGTAATGGGGAAAGGATTCCCTGTTTAATAAATGATGTTGGG
Source organism: Ateles fusciceps (assembly GCA_036589455.1). Classification (NCBI taxonomy): domain Eukaryota; kingdom Metazoa; phylum Chordata; class Mammalia; order Primates; family Atelidae; genus Ateles; species Ateles fusciceps. Next base: position 1,403,015 of record JAZHEH010000051.1, read on the forward strand.
AAAACTGGCTAGCCATGTGCAGAAAGCAGAAACTGGACCCCCTCCTCACACCTTACACTAAAATTAACTCCAGATGGATTAAAGACTTAAACATAAGACCTAATACATAAAACCCCTAGAAGAAAATCTAGGCAAAACCATCAGGACATAGGTGTAGGCAAGGACTTCATGACCAAAACACCAAAAGCATTGGCAACAAAAGCCAAAATAGACAAATGGGACCTAATCAATCTCCACAGCTTCTGCACAGCAAAAGAAACAGTCATTAGAGTGAATCGGCAACCAACAGAATGGGAAAAACTTTTGCAGTCTACCCATCTGACAAAGGGCTGATATCCAGAATCTACAAAGAACTAAAACAGATTTACAAAGAAAAAAAGCAAACAAGTCCATTCAAAAAGTGGGCAAAGGATATGAACAGTTACTTTACAATAGAAGACATACATGGGGCCAACAAACGTATAAAAAATGCTCATCATCACTGGTCATTAGAGAAATGCAAATCAAAACTACATTGAGATACCATTTCACGCCAGTTAGAATGGCGATCATTAAAAAATCTGGAGACAACAGATGCTGGAGAGGATGTGGAGAAATAGGAATATTTTACACTGTTGGTGGGAGTGTAAATTAGTTCAACCATTGCAGAAGACAGTGTGGTCATTCCTCAAGGACCTAGAAATAGAAATTCCATTTGACCCAGCAATCCCATTACTGGGTATATATGCAAAGGATTATAAATCGTTCTACTCTAAGGACATATGCACACGAATGTTCATTGCAGCACTGTTTACAATAGCAAAGACCTGGAACCAACCCAAATGCCCATTGATGATAGACTGGACAGGGAAAATGTGGCACATATACACCATGGAATATTATGCAGCCATCAAAAACGATGAGTTTGTGTCCTTTGTAGGGACATGGATGAACCTGGAAACCATCATTCTCAGCAAACTGACACAAGAACAGAAAATCAAACACAGCATGTTCTCACTCATAGGTGGGTGTTGAACAATGAGAACACATGGACACAGGGAGGGGAGCATCACACACTGGGGTCTGTCAGTGGGAAATAAGGGAGGGACAGCAGGGGGTGGGGAGTTGGGCAGAGATAGCATGGGGAGAAATGCCAGATATAGGTGATGGGGAGGAAGGCAGCAAATCACACTGCCATGTGTGTACCTATGCAACAATCTTGTGTGTTCTTCACATGTACCCCAAAACCTAAAATGCATTAAAAAATTTTTTTTAAATTTTAATTCAAACACAGATAGCCACATAGAAAACCACAGGCACAGGTGATTTTACTAGTAAATTCTATGAAATATTTACAAAGGAACAAATACCAATATTACATAAATCTTTTAGAAAATAGAGAAAAGAACAATTCCCAGCTCACTTTTTGAGGCCATTGTAATCCTGAAACCAAAAACAGACAAAAACATTATGAGGGAAAAAAAATAACAGCCAGTATTTCTCCATGTGCCTAGACAAAATTTGTCATTTTAAAAGCAGCAAACCACGATATATAAAAAGAATAAATGTTATGACCAAATGAGTTTTACCCAGGAATGCAAGGTTCATTCAATATTTGAAAATCAGTCCATTTGCTACATTAACCGAATAAAGGGGAAAAAAATGTGAGTAGTATGATCATCTGAATAGATGCAGGAAAAGCATCTAACAAAGTGCTGCACATATTCCTGATAAAACCCTTTAAAAACTAGGAATAGAAGAAAACTGTCTCAATTTGATACAGAACACCAATGAAAAAACTATACTTAACGAAATAGTTAATAGTAATGTTTTTCTCCTAAAAATGGGAAGCAGATATTTTCCACCTAATTTATTCAAAATTGTAATAGAGAACTTCATAAAATAAGGCAAGATAAAGCAAAAGAAGTATAATGATTGAAAATAAAGATGTAGTATTATTTCTATTCACAGATCACTGAGAATCAAGGACATGCTGAATCAGCCCTGGACACCAAACTCCAGGTTCCTTTGCATGAGGAAGAAATGTTTTATTTATGGTCCTGCTAATTGGTTTATTTTTTATTCACAGCTAAACCTAATCCAAGACAAAATAGACAAAAGCTTTGCTGTCTGTGGGCCTTCTCTCAAGTATCCTGACATAAAGTAAACTCTAAGACCTCTGATCTCTGCATCTCTTAATTCAATTTCTACATCACCAATAGAGAATTTATTTAGCCAAGCCTGGGGTGAGGTGTTCATTGTTGGTCTAATCAACTTTCACTAGGAAGGGGAACATATGGCAGAAATCCACTGTTAAAGACCCTACTGTGTGCATGAGGAAGTGAAGGAAAAGCATTCCTAGAGGAAAAGGATTGTGATGAACTCTGCAGAACTCCAAAAAGTGCCTTCTAGAGTGAATTTGGACATAGCTCTCTAATCCTTACTTTCTTCATCTGTAAGATCAGTGTAATAATAATATCTCCTTCTTAAGGTCAGCATGAGGATTAAGTGAGAAATGTAAAGCATTTTAGATAATGCCTATGCATAACAAACCATTCCCAATCCTACTTCTAACAGTTAACTCCTGCACTTCTTTCAAGTTCTTATCTGAGCCATCACTTCTTTTAAAAATCTCTCTGCAGCTCCCAGACTCTGGATGAGCTTCTCCAAATAGGCATTCCCATTTGAACTCTATTATTTCCCATTATAGTGCATATCACACTCTAGTATAATTGCTTTTTCAGTTATCCAGCTCCAGGATTAGTGTCTGAGTGCCATAAAGGCAAGGAATAAGTTTTATCCACTATTTTATCCCATGTCCAGAACAGGGCTTAACTAAGTTCATTTGTTAATACAGACTTAATACGTGTTTAATAAACATATATTGTTAATACGTGTTTAATAAACAATGTTGATCCCTTTAATTAAAAAATGAGCATGATTACCTCATCAACTTGTCACATTTTACAAATGAAGAAACTGAGGCTTGAAAAGTTAAGTAACTCACTCTAGTTTATCCCCTCAGTAAATGAGGGAGGAGAATTTGCACCCAGGGCTCATAAAGACAAAAACCATGGTTTTCTCATCATGCCATCATGCCTCACTAAACCAACACCTGTTGAGCGTCTTCTACATGTTGGTTGCAGTGCTGTGTAATTCTATATTATCTCATTTAAACTCTGCAACAATCTTTAGAGACAGGTGTATCCATTTTATACATAAAGAAATTATGACTCAAAGAAGTAAATTCCATGCCCAAAGTCACGTGGCAGGTAGATAGTAGAACAAGGGTCCAGCTCTTCCTCTTTTTACAGGGACACTATCTATGATCACAAATCAAGTACCCAGTAAACCCTAATATCTAGATCCAATATAAGAGATGGCCAAGCCTAAGCAGATCAAACTTCCACACCTGAAAAATTCTGACAGCATTGTCGATCTCAGGATTTTGTCTTGCCTCCCTGTCTCCTAGCAGCAGTGCTATACCGTGCTGATGAGCTGTTTATAGGTCACCTGGAATATGTTTAAAGATAGTTCACATGTGCCTGTTGCAAAGCATTGCAGGAGTAATTCCTTTTCCGATGGCTGGGGAAAATTCAAGAGGCAAAGCAAAAAAAATAGCTGAGAAAAAATACAATTCTTGAGCTGGGCACGGTGGCTCAGGCCTGTAATCCCAGCACATTGGGAGGTTAAGGCAGGTGGATCACTTGAGGTCAAGAGTTCAAGACCAGCCTGGCCAATATGGCAAAACCCCATCTCTACTAAAAATACAAAAATTAGCCTGTAATTCCAGCTACTTAGGAGGCCAAGGCATGAGAATCACTTGAACCTGGGAGGTGAAGGTTGCAGTGAGCTGAGATCGTGTCACTGCACTCCAGCCTGGGCAACAGAGCGAGATTCTCTCTCTCTCTCTCCACACACACACACACACACACACACACACACACACATAAATGAGTGATTCTTAGGGTGCTTCAACTATGTTTATAGATTAGCATTCTCCTCTTTCCTTTTCTCCTTTTAACATTAATATATATTAATTGAATGTGCATTAAAAACACTCAGCAAAAGGTAATATCTTATTTAAATGATATTTAAGTAAAGTGCTATTTTATAAATTATTATACATTTCCTCCCTCCCCTCTCATTTTCATGGTTTAAAAATAAAGGAAGATTCACCATCACAGTTGGAAAAATAATAAAGAGCTTGGCAGCATTTCTTCAACAGTTACTTCCTATTATGCCAAACACTCTCCTTTTGAGCTAGCAAGATGCAACTAAAAGTTGTAAAATAATTGTCCAAAATAACCGTAACTATACTATTGTATGTCAAAGGACCTCCTAGGTTAAGAATAACATGGTGATTCGAGCTCATAAACACTAGAAAAGACTAAGTAGAAAAGACTGATCTAGAGTCTAAACATCATTCATTTGGCATCTTGCCAAACATCATAATAAAATTTTAACAATCATCAAACATTGCCTTCAAATCATCCTTCCAAAGAAAAGTTAGCTCAGGCTCAAATCAAACTTTTGGAGTGCTGTAATTCACCAGTACGGCTGAGTAGAGAGGACTCTAAGTCATGGTCAAGGAGAGCTGGGTCTAGAACCATCTCTGACGCCAACTTGCTCTGTTGTGCCTCTCTCTGGGCCCATTTCTTCACGTGCAGATGACATCGTACATCTCTAGGGCAATGCTAAAGTTCTAAACACTAAGGGAAGATGATTGGCAGGATGAAAGAGCATGGAAGCTGAGGAGGACAGGACCGAGCTTCTTGATACAAGCCGGGGAACTCTACAGGGGAGAAGGGATTTAAGATGAAGAGAAGCTCACCCCCAGTAGGGAGAGAGGCTAGGCATGTGAGGAATGGACCTATGAAGAGTGTGAAGTACAAAGCCTTGTCTGAAGAGGAGGACCTGGAAGGAAGTAAAGAAAGGAAATGTCAAAAGAACATTAAAACAGAGCAACAAAGTCAGGAGCAGGGTGTAAGACAAAGTCAGAGAATCCCTTGGCCCTCCCTTCCAATTCACTCACTACAAAGGCTGCAGGTACATTTTTCTACCACTCAACTAAAATTATATTCTTTTCCTGTACAGAATTTTTTAATGACCACCTATTACCCTCAGGACTAAAACAAAAATGAAAACCTACTAGGTTCCTATAACTCCTTACCTTTACTTTCAAAATTCAACAAGCTCTGAAATCTAGAGTTTCTTTATAGGTATTTGAGCAAAATTTGACCTAAACAGACTTGAGGATCATTATGTTCTTTCTTTCTCAAGTGTGACTATTTGGTGTCAGAAATATTAACAGAATTATTGCTGCCCCAAGCCCCACTGGGACTATTCTAGGATGTAAACAGTACAATGAAAATATTATGTTTCTAAAATCTGAAAAAATTCTAACTCTAAAACTATATCTGGTGTAAAGGTTTCTGGATCAGGGATTGTGATTTGTATTTTCTTTCTTTCTTTTTTCTTTTTCTTTTTCTTTTTTTTTTTTTTTTTTTGAGGCAGAATCTCGCACTGTCACCCAGACTGGAGTGCAATGGTACTATCTCAGTTCACTGCAATCTCTGCCTCCTGGGTTCAAGTGATTCTCGTGCCTCAGCCTCCTGAGTAGCTGGGATTACAGGCGCCTGCCACCACGCCAGGCTAATTTTTTGTATTTTTAGTAGAGATAAGGTTTTGCCATATTGGCCAGCCTGGTCTCGAACTCCTGACTTGAGGTAATCTGCCCACATCGGCCTCCCAAAGTGCTGGCATTACAGGTGTGAGCCAACGCACCCAGCCTGTGATTTGTACTTTCTTATCATAACAAGGATGGTCCCCAGTGGCCAAGCTTTTGCCAACCTCACACTCTCGTACCTCATACTCATTTATGTCCACCATGCTGTGTTCCAGATATAGAGTCCTCATCATGGCCTTATGCTACAGTTTTGTCCCCCCACCATGGCTTTATACAAGCTTTCCCCACTGCATGGAATAGCCCTACTCCATCTTTTCACCTGGCAAAATGCCTTGCACATTTCAAAGCCCATTTCAAAGCCCATTTCAAATCTGCCTTCTTTATAAGGCCATCCTTTTCCTGTGCAGAATATTTTAATGCACCTGACCCTGGCCATGTCCTGTAGTCTGAACAGGATTGGCTACTCACTCTTCTGTGCACTTAACCATATACACACAATAGCATGGGCCACATTTATTATAACTATCTCTTTACAGGACAATGTTTCTCCTCTGATCTGTAGGCTCCTGACAGGCAGAGCCTGCCCTACTTATCTCTGATCTTATCTACTTATCTCAGCATCTGGCAGAGCTCATAGTACTAGAGAATGCCTGGTGGAATATGGGAGGCATTCAGCAAAGTGCAGTCTCCCAATCCATTACTCCAAGAAGAAATGAACTAAATACGCACCACCACAGTCACTAATGACCCAAAACAGATCAGAAGACTTAGAAGCCAAGGCAGAGAGCTCTCCAACTTCCTTCCCTAGAGCAAAGAAATCATCCTTTCTCCCTACAGATGCTCTGGTCCCACACTATCTCTGGCTCTACTCACACCATCAGGAACAGAATGTTCTACTAAGCTCTTCTAAAAGCTGCAGAGCTAAAACATTCTCCTTCCCAGGCCCTCTCAAATAAGGACAACGCCCAAGTTAACTCCTACCAATGGTGGCTGAGTATGCAAATGAGACAGTGCATCAGGAGGCCTGGACAGAGAACACTCAGCTACCTTTAGGGACATGATTCTGATTCACATATAGATGGAATAAATAATAGTAATCAGAACAACAATGATATTGGCAAAAAGCTTCAAGCTTCAAGGCTTACAAAGCACTTTTACTTATATTTTCTCAATTAAATTTGCACAATCACTCTGTACAGCAGATATTGTTATTGTGTCCAATTAATAGATGAGAAAACTGAGGCTCAGAGAGAATAAGCATGAATAATAAAGGCTGAAAGGCTAATGAAAAGGAGCTGAGGTTAAAAATAGATTGATATGGGCTGGGCACAGGGGCTCATGCCTGTAATCCCAGCACTTTGGGAGGTTGAGGTGGGTGGATTACTTGAGGTCAGGAGTTCAAGACCTGCCTGGACAACATGGTGAAATCCCATCTCTATTGAAAATACAAAAAATTAGCCAGTCGTGCTGGTGGGCACCTGGATTCAAGCTACTTGGGAGGCTGAGGAATGAGAATCACTTGAACTCAGGAGGCGGAGGTTGCAGTGAGCCAAGATCAGGCCACTGCATGACAGAGCAAGACTCCATCTCAAAAAAAAAAAAGGAAAAAAAAATTAAAGAAAGAAAAAAATAGATTGATCAGAAGCTCAGATTTCAAGGAGAGCATATTAGCCAAAGCCATAGGAAAAGAGAGGACATAAATTTAGTGGAATAGGCTGATATGCTACTAGCGGGAAAGGCAGAAAAGGAGGTTATGGTTCTGTGTGTAGAAAAGTGCAGAGCTTTTTTAATATCAGGGAAGAGAAAATGGTGTGACTACAATGAGAATTGCAATTAGCAAAAAACCTGCTGGCCAAGGGATCAAGTCTACCACAAAACCGAAGTAAGTGGGACTTGGAATCTACTTCTGATTAAAAGCAATATATAATTATTACAGAGAATTTAGAAAAACTAGGAAAAAAATGAAAGAAACAAATTTTATTTAAGAACATTTTTTTAAAACATCCTAAAGTACCGTTATATAAAGTCGAGCTCCCAATTGTTTGCTATACTCATTTTTAATTTAATGGAGTCTTTTTATTAACATGGATGTTTTCTTGCTTTTACCTTCCTTATCTTACCCCTAAATGAAAGTAAATATTTTACTTACCCTCATCAACATTCAATATTATTATTTCATTTTAAATATCAGATAATGATGGGGAAATTTTGGAAGAAGGGCTATAACATCCTATTATTATTTTAATTTACATTTAATTGGTTACTTAGGAAACTTAAAATTTTCTTCACAGTTTTTACCAGTATATTTCATGTTCGTCTTTTGCCTATTTTTGTCCTTTTTTCCCTCTGTTTACTGAGGTCCTGGTATTATTGAATTTATATGAGTTTTATATTGATTTAAAAGAGTTATCCTTTATTGAATTCTCTACATTATTCCAAGTTTCGTTGATTGCTTTTTAATCCTGGTGATTTTTTTTTTTTGATATATGAAAGTTTTAAACTTTTATGTAGTCAGATCTATCAGCCACATCTTTAGGGATTTATTCTGTCAACTTTAAGCTGAGAAACCCTCCCCCTCAGGAGGTTTGATACATATTCACATCTATTTTCTTCTAGAATTTCTAACAGTTTAGGTTTTTAAATATTTAACTCTTTAAATCATCTGGAATTTATTTTGATGTTCTGAGTGAGGTAAAAAAAAAAAGTTCCAAATGCTTTTAAAAAAATAATAAAACACTTAACACCTCATATTTTTAGCTGATATTGGCATAAACCTTAAAGGCCAAGTGGCACCCCCATTAAACTCTACAAATTTCTTAATAGTGTTTAGTATTTTCTTTCTAATAGCACAGCATACAAAATACACATACTTGCCAGTCACTGCTCCAAGTGAGTTTATCAGCAAGCCACACACCCAACACATGGTCTCTCTTTTATTATTAAGAAAAGTAGGTAAGAAATAAGAAGCGAGGCTCCCACCAATCATTAGCAAATCCCCCAAAGAAAATCCAGCACATATTGGATGGAGTCTTGTCCCTAGTGGACTTGTGCAATTTGTCTGACTGAATCATTTAAGCAAAGAAAACTTTCCTCCCTTCCAATCATGGTCTCTCCTTCAAAGTATGTGGTGCTCATTCAAAAGACTACATGCAGAAGAAACCAGAATATACACATTTGCTCTCTCTCCACGCTGGGGAAACAGTCCCGCCTTTCTCTGCCTTCCAGCCCAAAGGTGGCCACGCCTGGTGCTACACTGAAAAAGATTTGTGGCTTATTGTCCTGACAGATGCCAGAGTAATGGAATAGCTCTGTACTATGTCCTGGAAAGGCAGGCCAACAAAGCACTGTGCTATTGATGGCTCACATTATAATAGAGAAATATTAGGGGGATATTTCAATAGCCACCCAGAGGAGAAACAGCAGCTATAAGAATGCGACAGACTGTTTCCAAGGAGAGTAAAAGGTACATAAAAAAGGGGGGAGGGGGGATGAAAAGGGGGTAAAAATGCTTCAGGGGAAAAAAGTCCACTTCGAGAATATATGTTAATGCACAGACTGTTTACTAGCTTGGTTCTAGAGAAGGAGGGTAACAATCCCCAGTATGTGAACTCCACAATTACAGCATTATTAATTTATACAGCACCAGAGACCACACATGGGACCTCATGGTAATTAAGTTACAGATAAAGCCAGGTTAGTTTTCCTCTGAATATAAACAACTGTGTTCTGTTTAACACACACTCAAAGAAAAACTGGTGGATTTTAAACCAAAGAACAGTGTCTGGTAAACATATATTCAATGCAGATCTGTCAGTAATATAATTTGAAAAAAAAAAGAAGAAGAAGAACTGCCTAGCAATAGATTCAGGAGAGAAGTAGAATAATGAAGATTTAGTCTGTAAGCCATGCCATTTTCCTTAGAAAAGAGAGTAGGCAAATTGGAAGAAAGAGATTTAATGAGTCTCTCTTACAAGGCCTGAATTAGAAATGTGCAAAAGTTCAAGCAAACACTGGACATGGGGATAAAATCCATTGCCATCGTCCCCAGGAATGGCCAGAATTAGACCACGACATAACCTTTACAAGTGGGGTAGACTTGGATCCAGCAATTTTACTTCTAAAACTCATTCTAAGCAAGTAATCATGGACATGTGCAATGATTTTGTTTCAAAGATGTTCATCACAGCATTGCTTATAACAGCAAAACTTTGTAGTCAATTTACCCTTTCATCTCACATTTTACTGCAAACAAGTCTCCATGTCTATAAATATATTTGTGGACTCTCATCTTAAATAACAACAGAGTCTTCCACTGATGAATGTATCATATTTAGTTTAAGCAATATATATATATATATAGGGACATAGGAATGATATTATATTAACCCTTTATCATGTTCACAAAACTGAAAAGAGTGCACTAAATAGGCATTATACATTTTTATTTCCTGCTTGCAGAACCTCTCAGGAGTACCCTCACCAGCAATTTCAACAAGATTCTAATAAATTTATTTATTTCCAGTAAAATTCCTACTTTCAAGGCATTTTTATAGTATCTAGTTTGCCATTTAAATGACCTAATTTTTTGTCAGACTCTCTAATTCATGTCTCTCAGCAATGCACATATCAGATACATGATCAAGTTACTATTTTCAAGATTGTAAAAAATGTACACAGAAGTAAAGCCGTTAGAGTGTAGTGGAATTGCATCTAAAGAAAATGTTAAGACTGTGTGTCAGTTAGCTATCGCTGCATAGTAAATTGCCCCAAAATTTAGTGACTTAAAGTGTCAAACATGTATTATCTCATAGTTTCTGAGAGTTGGAAATGCAGCCATGGCTCAGAGGCCCTGGGGCCTCTGGTTCTGATCTTTATGAGGCCGCAATCAAGGTGTGGGCCAGATCTGCGGTAATCTTAAACTCAGCTGGGAGGAGATCTACTTTTAAGCCCATTCAAATGGTTATTCACAGGAATCAGTTCCTCATAGATAGTTAGGCTGAGACCTCCCTTGGTCCTCATTCAACATCTACAGGGCATCACACAGCATGGCAGCTGGCTTAGCCAGAGTGAGAAAGAAAGAAGGCAAGAGAGTGAGTACAAACAAAACAGAAATCACCATCTTTTAGAGCTAGGGTTGCCATTTTTAGCAAATAAAAATACAGGACACTCAAAGCAGTGTTAAGACAGAAATTTACAGCTGCAAATGCATATGGAGAGAGAGAAAGAGAGAAAGAGAGAAAGAAAGAAAGAGAAAGAAAGAGAAGAAAAATGAGGGAAGGAAGGAAGGAGAGAGAGAAAGAAAGAAAAGAGAAAGAAAGAAGGAAGGAAAGAAGGAAGGAAGGAAGGAAAGAGAAAGGGAAAAATAACTAGAAAAATGAGAAGAAACTAAACCCAAAACTAGCAGAAGGAAGGAAATAATAAAGATTAGAGATGATAAATGGATTGGAGAACAGAAAAACAGTAGAGAAAATCAGCAAAACCAAGAGTTTGTTCTTCTAAAAGATTAACAAACTTAATAAACCTTTAATTAAATTAATGAAGAAAAGGAGAGAGGATTCAAATGTAGTGAAATAGGGGACATTTCAACCAATCTTACAGAAATGAAAAGGATAAGAGAATATTACAAGTGATATGCCAACAAATTCAATAACCTAGATGAAATTGACAAGTTCTAGACTGAATTATAAAAAATACAAAATGGGAACAGGCCAATAACTAGTAAGGAGATAGTTGAACCCCACTGTTCATAGCAGAACTATTCACAATAGCCAAGAGATGGAAACAACCCAAGTGTCCATCAACAGATCAATGGATAAACAAAATATGGCATATAGATACAATGGAATATTCAGCCTTGAAAGAAAAGGAAATTCTGACATATACTACAAGAAGGATGAACCCTGAGGATATTATTCTAAGTGAAAAAGCCAGTCACACACACGCAAAAAAATGCTGTGTGACTCTACTTTTATAAAATATCTAGAGGAGTCAAATTCACAGAACCAAAAAGTAGAATGGTGGTTGCTGGAGCTAGAGGAAGGGGAAAATGGTGAGTGGTTGTTTAATGAGTATGGGGTTTCAACTTTTTGAGATGAAAAAATCTGGTGATTGCCCAACAATGTGAATACACTTAACACCACTGAACTGCACACTTTAAAATGGTTAAGACGGCAAATTTTATGTTACGTGTTTTGGTGTTTACTACTTTTATTAAAAATAAACGTTTAAGAAAATGTAGAACACCTCGTTAAATTTGAATTTCAGATAAACAGTGAATACTTTTTTAGTATAAGTACCTCCCAAATAGTACATGGGACTTTTTTACACCAAAAAGTTATTCAATGTTTACCTGAAATTTATATTCAAGTTGGCATTCTATATTTTTGCTGGCAATTTTATTTATAGCCTAATGTCAGAAGTGAAATATCACTACTTTTACTAAATTCCATTAATTAGAAGCAAGCCACTAGGTTCAACCTCACTCTAAGGGAAGAGGTTACACAAAGACATGAATACAATGAGACAGACATAATTGGGAGCCATTACACAAGCTGCCTACCAAAGACAGAAAGAGATTAATGAATATTTCTAAATACTTTTATTTTTTTTCTCTCACCAATGAGTTTGCAAACCTCTTGAAGGTCTACCACAGGTAAGATGACTGCATAACATATCATCCAAACCAGAACTCTTTTGAGATCATAAAAGAGTGGTGGTGGTGGGTGCTACGAATAACTATAGCAGGGCAACAAAGATAAACAGAACTTTCCTAGGCAAACCCAGAGGTATGGTCACCTGAATGAAAGATCATATTGCTGGGTGTCTTCCTCAACCATTGGCACAATGCCAACATATAAGGAGTATTTAATATATCTTGCTTATGGAATGCAAAATGATTCTAAGACACACAAAGGTACTTAGACCACTTATTGGCTGAGTACAGTCGTTCTCAAGAATTTTTCATCAGATTCTAATCAGGGAGGCCAAAAACCCCTCTTAACCCATTGAATTTTACCTTTCAATCAAAAAGTACATCTAACACAACACAGAGACTTCACTCTAGGAATTCTCTTAAATCCCAACAGAGGGATGAGTTATACAGCCATTGGCTTTAGCAGTCGGTCTCAACAATCCCAGTGTTATGGTGAAGAGCTCATTGGGTCTCTGGCAGTGAAGACTCCTGGACTCAAACCCAGCTCTGAGACTAAGTAGGCACAAAACCACGGGCAAATAAACTGACCCCTCTAAACATCAGCATCCTCATTTAAAAATGTTTTTTGATTGAATGTGACAATATGCAGAAAGCACTTAGTACATTTATTCAACACATCAACAAATATTTCAGCATTTACTATGTGCCAATACATAATTCCTGGAAAGCTATAGTCCAAGAATATTCTTGATAGGAATGTATATCACTACACAATCTGGGATTTACCAAAGAGTCCTCAATAAACGAAATTAGAATTCCTAAACTTACAGTAATTTATTATTTTAACAGTCAAGCGGACCAGCAACTATAAATCATAACAGTGTAAGACAATGCTGATACCCCATAGATGAAGAAATTTGCTCCTTCCAAATCACAAACATTTCAATTATTGACATAAATTCTTTCACTGAAAAAACTTTTAAATTTTGTGCCCAGACGGCGTGATAGAATAATGAGTTCAAGTTTTCAGTAAACTAAAAATGTTGCCATTTCTAGTTTATGAAAAACAAATTTTTGTAACCCTTCATAACTCACAGTTACTAATTAGTCCTTCTTTATACATAAAAATGAAATTTTATGTGATTTTTCCTATAATGCATGTAAAAATGAAATAAGATATGGTTTTTAGGGATCAGGTTGCAGCCAATTAGGAAAACCATTCCACTTCACCATAAAGACAGGAACATAAATAATATGATTATGAATGTAAATTATTTCCAGGCTTGAGTAGGAGCACAGTAATTGTGTAGGTTGTGACATTAGGACTGTTGTACTAATTTTCTCTTGCTGCTATAGCAAATTACCACAAACTTAGTGGCTTGAAACAACATAAATGTATTAGCCTCTCATTCTGGAGATCAGAAGTCTGACAAGTTTTCATTGGGTCAAAATCAAAGTGTTGGCAGAGCTCCACTCCTTTCTCAAGGCTCTAGGGAAGAATTCAGTTCGTAGCCTTTTCCAGCTTCTAAAGGCCACCTGCACACTTTGGCTTATGGCCTCTCCCTCCATCTTCAAAGCCAACAGCAGCAGGTTGAGTGTGTCCATGCTGTATCACTCTGACCTCCTCTTCTGCCTCTCTCCTCCACTTTTAAGGACCTGATCACAGTGTGCCCACCCAGATGGTCCACAATCAACTCTTTAAAGGTCAACTCATTGGCAACCTTAATTCTATCTACAACCTAATTCCCCTGTGCTATGTAACAGAACATAATGACAGGTTCTGGAGATTAGGTTTTGGACATCTTTGTGTGGTAAGGATGTGGGGCAATTGGTCTACACAGCACAGCTGTGTTTTCCAAAATATATTTTGGTGAATATTCGTTCTGCAAGATGGGAAGGTTTCCATAGGGAAATGTTTGGGAAATGCTGCAGCCTACATCTCATTCTTAAAACTTCACAAGACAGTTTTACATTACAGAGATGTGCCCAACTAATTTGAAAATGTAACGTATTTTTTCTTAAAGTAACTGTTAACATCCAAACAACTAGTGTTCTGCAGAATGTGATGCCCTTGAATTAGTCCAGGACTTACGAATTCTGACCTCTGCTTACCAACAGCTCACAGTATGACCCTGAGCCAGCTCACAACCCCCCTCTACTAAGGGGAGCATGTGGCTTGGATGTAATCTGCTTCACTATTCTACATTTCCTAAAGTGACCAAAAAGTTTCCTTTTAAACTTGAGATTCTATGAATCACTTTGGCAAACATTTATGGAACATTACTGTACAGGCAGGAAATGAGCTAAACTCTGGGCATAAATTGATATAAAGACCAGGCCCCTTTCTTAAGGATCTAACTCTCCAGTTAGTAACACAAGCATGAAAGTGAAAATCTGTAACCTATCTGGTAAATTCCCTAACGGCAGTTAATGCTGAATGCAGAGACAGCGTGGAGAATAGGTGGTTGACTCCATCAAATGCCATAGGAGGGGGTGAAGTTTGCATGTAAAGGACAGCTGGAATCTTCCTGGTCAAGTGAGAGGGGGGAGAAGGATGTCTAAGTATTCATTCTGAAACATAGGTCAAAGATGGAATGATCAAAATAAAGGAATTTTTACTAGAATTCATAAACTATTTGTAATGTGCCAGTGGAATCTGTTGAATCACTGAAGCATTGCTAGAAGAGAATAATTCCAATGTTTCTATTACAGAGAGAAGACAAATATTTAAGGGCTAGATATCCCAATTACACTGATTTGATCTTTACAAACTACATGAATGCATTAAATTATCACATGTACCCCCCAAACTATGTGCATCTATTGTGTATCAATAAAAATAAAAAAAAAAAAAGTGACTAGACTGAGATCCATAAAAAATTATCCTTTCCCATAGATAATACCTACTAGACAATTTCTGCCTGACTGTATCACCAAGGATACTACTTTCTAGCATCATCAAGGCCCTTTGGGGGACAAGTTAAAAGACTTGTCCCCATTCCAGAAACAGCCTTGCCTTTCTTTGGCACTAAGGACATAACAGATGTGATTTATTCAGGCTACAAAATTTACACCAAGTTATAGACCTTGCCTAGCTTGTCTTAAGGGCTTTTTCATGTTTATTTTCAACAAAGGTGTATTATATTTTTTCTGCAAGCCTTTTGTCAACAGCGTGACAAAGAGAGCATGAGTGTTTCTAAATTACCCTTGCCTCTTGCATGACTAGAAGAGAAAGTCATGCAGGTTGGATATCTGTTTGTTAACAAGAACACAGGAATATATTTATCGTTTTTATTTAGACACATTCTTTTTCCAGTTCCACTTAGAGTTGTGGGATGTTAATGGAAGGCCACCCATGTTCAGTTGTTATTGCCATTGTTGCTAAGAACAGGGGAAAGGAATCAAAAGGGCAATTGAGAAATGTTTTCTTGAATAGAAAACTCAGAAAAATAAATAAACCAATGTACATAACAATGTGCTACTTACCCAGAGAGTTAGACCTCAAAAGAAGACCTCATATATCTCCATAGAGATGAGGATAAAAATAAAACACAAGGGAACTAACGATTGTTAAACTGCTGCATCGTGCCAAGTATTGTGTTTAATGTTTTCTTCATTTAATCTTCAAGACAATTCTTTGCAGTAGGCCAAACTCCTACAAATCGATCTCCAGAAAGACTGTAACAAAAGTCTACAAATGCAAATAAACCAGTACTAGCCTGTGTACCATAAATCTTGTGGGGCCCCGTGTGCTCTTTCTACAGGGTCTCTAGGATGCTGGAAGTATTTTTTCTGAATTCACAGTCACCTTTTTTAAGCTCTGGGCTGTCCATGAGGAGTTGCTCATGAAAACCCTTGAAGCTGGTTTAAATCTCACTTTAGCCCCCATCTACAGATCTCTGGGAGAAAATTGGTATTTTGCCAAGTGTCTCACCTGTGGTGTTCTCAAAGTTATCAGCTTTTAAATTGCCAAAATAGGTCTTGTTTTCTGCCACCCTTGCCATACCACACCATGTTGAGATCCATGCAGAAGTAGAGAGAAAGTCTACCTACTTTGTGTCTCACTTTAACCCCTGGGCACCAAAGGTAAACCTTCAGGATCATTATGAAAACATCTCATTTAGCTTCCAGTAAGCACCCTCTCCAGATTAGACACTGCCTTAAGGCTGATCTTAAAGACCATCATCTTACATGGACTCCATGTAAGCCTCCCCTTGTCCTCCCTACACTCAGGCATCTGCAAAGATGTCTGACCTCATTCTCCCTGGGCCAAAATTCCTCATAACTGATTTCTAGCAGAACAGACCTCTGCATTCATCAAATACACAAAGATATCTCTGGATTCCAACTTTTGTTCAAACAAGACTCCAGCTATAAACACATGAAAAAACTGAGCTTTTGAAAAGTTAATAAATTGGCCCAGTTGTTAAAGGTCAGAGCCAGAATGGGAACCCCAGGTCTGCCTAACTCCACGTTACACCATCTTGAGAACTCACTAAACAAAGCTTATGTGGCATTGCTGCAAAGAACCTTGATTTTACTTCTTATTTTACTTCTGATGATTAGGGTGCATTGGTTCCATCTCAGGTTTTAATTTGGGCTTTCCATTTAAGACTTTTGGAGCTTGTCTTCAGACTGTGGCAAGATACCTGTAACTCATAAGAAGGATACAAGAAGACATCTCCCAGTAATCAGCAAAGGTTACAGCATTAAACTGATTTAATCTGTTATCTCCTGAGAGTGTTACTAACACACCTGCAGTGATATATCAACGTTAAGTGTTCAGTTTGGAGAAGGAAGTTGTTCTAAAGGAAAATAATTTTTTATTATATATGTAAGCCCTGTTGAAAAAGTTGTACACTTTCAAGATATTCTGGAGGCATTGCACTGCCTGTTTTCCCTTTGAGATTCTTTGGCTTTCAAGAAAAAAAGGAAATCTTGCAAATTTCATGAGCTAGCTTACCTTTGTTTTCCTCAGAAGCTATGGCTTA
Organism: Ateles fusciceps; assembly: GCA_036589455.1. Taxonomy (NCBI): domain Eukaryota; kingdom Metazoa; phylum Chordata; class Mammalia; order Primates; family Atelidae; genus Ateles; species Ateles fusciceps. Next base: position 1,420,326 of record JAZHEH010000051.1, read on the forward strand.
TTGAAAAGTGAATCCTGATCTAACAATTCTGAGAAATACTTTTCTTAGTCTAAATTGAAATTAAGGCTGATGTAAGGAAAAGAAATCAGATACTGAAAGCAAGAAGCCAGGTTGCCAAACCTTTGGGACTTAGACCATGCCTTTGTCAAGATGGGCCCTCAGAAAATTCTTCTACTAGAATAATACAGCTGTTAAATGGAGAAGAAAGTATAGAATTTGAAAATTACCATTTTATAGCTACTAATGAAACAATTGATTAAGACAGGGATTATCAACAACACCAAGACCCTTAGATGAAAAGTTGATAGGGAACTGGATATTTACATGATGACAAAGTGTCTCCTACATCCAAAGGCCAATCACAGGGGAAATATAAGATCAAAGGGCTACAGTCAAGCTCCCAGTACATTACTTGCCTACTGAAGTGATTAAATATGAAGGACACAGCATCATGCAGGCAGAGTTTTACCATAATATTTACCCTGGATCTAATCAAATGTTTAGATCTAATGTTTAGTTCATGTAGGAATTAAAGAAGAACCAAAACACTAGCAGATGAGAAGGCAATCAGGCAATTTAGAAAGAAGAAATTTCTCTAGGACAATTAGCCAGTTCCTTCAAAATCTTCAACAAGTCAATGTCATGGAAAAAAATAGAATACTAGATTAAAAGAGACTCAACAGACGTAACAACCAACTGTGATGTTGATTGTCCTCATTTAAACAACTCAGCTGTAACATTTTGGGGGGGCAACTGGGGAAATTTGAGCATGAACTGGTAATTTGAGGATTCGTAGAAATTATTAATTATATTAGGCATGTAAATTGTATGACTTTTCTGTAGAAAAAAATAGCCTTTGCTTTTTAGAGATGTACACTGAAGCTAATTCGCAACTGCAAAGATATGGAACAACCTAAGTGTCCATTGACCAATGAAGTGAATAAAGAAAATGTGGTATATATACACCATGGAATACTACTCAGCCCTAAAAAAGCATGAAATAATATCTTTTGCATCAACTTGGATGGAGCTGGAGACCATTATTCTAAGTGAACTAACTCATGAATGGAAAACCAAATACTGCATGAGAAACTTGTAAGTGGGACCTAAGCTATGAGTACACAAAGGCAAACAGGCTGATATAATGAGCTTTGGAGACCCTGAAGCAGGAAAATGAGGGGGTGTGGGAAAAAAACTATATATTGGATATAATGTTCACTACTCAGGTGACAGGTGCACTAAAATCTCAGATTTCACCACTATATATAATAATGTATCCACATAACCAAAAACCACTTGTACCACAAAAGCTACTGAAATAAAAATAGATTTAAAAAGATGCATGCTAGGGGATCTGTTGGTGAAATACTACTACATAAATAATATGCTTTAAATTTCAGCACAAAAAAAAACATACAACCAATATGGAAAAATGCAAACAATTGTTGTATTTACATGATGTGTATATGAGAATCCATTATACCGTACACTAGTCTCCCTACTATTTGGCATTTGTCAGAATTATTTTTTAAAATATGAGTGGTCAGCATGGCTTTGGGCTATGGCGGGGAGGAAGCATGAGTGTTCAACCGTCCCTGCTTCCGGTTGCTTTGAAAGTTTGATGACACCGTCAGGGAATCCTGGAATATTGCTGCTGAAAGAACCTCCAGTGTTCAATCTACCTCCCCCTTTATTTAACAGAGGAGAAATGGAACTCCAGCGAGACACAGTGAATTTCTTCAAATCACATAGTTAATAGGAATGTGGTCGAGGAGCAGAAATCAGATTTATTGACTGCACGTCAAGCCTTTTCCACTGTCCCAGGCCCTCAACAGCCCTACAGCCTCTAAGCTTTTGATGAAAGGAAAAAGTGGGGGCCAGATCTGGAGAAGCTGTAATTACCATCAGGATTCAAGGAATGCTATCAGGCCCGGAATGTATTCCCCTCAGTCTCAGACTTGCTGGGTCAAGGCAGAACTGGGTGCAAGCATTTGCCAAGATGGTGTATAACAGCACAAAGTGACACACACAAGTTAGAGTATACACACAAATGAAGAAAAGTAATTCCAAAAGCCTCCCCACCCTCACCTTGGATTTCTTCCACCAAATGACAGAGTGAAAAGAGGCAGGCATTGGGGTCGGAGCACATTCCATCCTCATTCTACCACTTATAATCTGAGAGTCACTTAACTCACCTAATCCCCAGTTCTTCATCTATAAAATGGAAACAGCAATATAAGGGGGGATCCAGGAGAAACTACCTGTCACAAAAGATGGCACACAAATAGTTTAAAAACTTCCATTTCTGTCCCTTTACCTTTCCCTTAACTAAATGCTAATTGACTTACAATGAAAAAATACACAGACCACTGCATTATCTATTAAGAGACTATTTAATAACTCCTGCTGTCAAGAGTTTGTGCAGATTTTCTAACATTTTCTTTGCCTAAAGAAACATTTGGTTATCAAAATATGTACCTCATGTTAGCTCAGGAAACCAAAAGGGGGAAAAAAGATCTTCATTCTGTTGCTGCAATGAAGGTTTCCTTCTCTAGCGATAATCAGCTCTGCATAATTAAAGTCGTTCAGACTGCTGAACTAATTTTCAGACTGGAGGTTTCTTCCTGTAGCAACACTTACAAGCAAAGTTTCTACTGTGAATGAATTTAATCATAGTCTAATTACAATTTTAATGAATATCCCCGGCCCTGCATGTAAACTCGCACTCAGAATCTTTACTATCTGTTAGGGTATTTTAAGGTCTTTTCATTTTTAATATAAAGGAATAGCAAAATGACAGTGTGGAAAAGAAATCTTCCTTCTGGTTTAGTTTGATTTGGTTTTGATAATCACGTGAGGAAATGTAAACAGTCTGATATTTTGAAGAGCCTTTTCAGTTCGGGCATTTCACCTTTAGATTTTATTAAGTGCTCTTACCTAAGGGATGGAGAGAACCCTGAAACACTTGCATTCCAAACACTTGCAATTTGGTGTGTGTTATCTGGTTTCATGAATGTCCAGAAAATCAGAGCTCCAATTTACCTTAGAGCTCAATCTATTCTGGAAATTCAAAGACATTTTATAAAAGAAGTACAAAAGTGGGCTGAGTGCAGTGGTTCACATCAGTAATCCCAACACTTTGGGAGGCCAAGGCAGGCAGATCAACTGACGTCAGGAGTTCGAGAACAGCCTGGCCAACATGGTGAAACCCCATCTCTACTAAAATTAGCCGGGCGTGGTGGTGCGCACCTTTACTCCCAGCTAAACGAGAGGCTGAGGCAGGAGAATTGCTTGAACCCAAGAGGTGAAGGTTGCAGTGAGCCAAGATCAAGCCACTGTACACCAGCCTAGGAGACAGAGCAGGACTCCATCTTAGGAAAAAAAAAAAGAGAAAATGTCAAAAATTTCTTCTTTAAAAATATATTTAAAAGGCAAACACAAAAGTAGCCAAATTAAGCCACTCAAGTAATCAAAGATAACTTTCTAAGAGAAAACAAATGAAATGTTACTTGATTAATGCCAGCATTTTTTATAATAGGGAATATCATGTAACAAAACTGGAAACCACCTGCTGGCTAACAATAGACAATAAGTGAAATAAAACTGTCATATGTTTGAAGGCCATTTAGTGACACAATGTTTTTCTCTTTTTTAATATTATTTTTATTACACAGATAATACATGCTCAGTTAAGAAAAATATGTAGGTAACTAAAAATATAAGTAATTTTAAGATTTTTTAAAAAATCTCACAACTTAAAATTTAATACTGTTTCTTAAGTACTAAAATCAAAGACTTTGAGTGCAAGTTTACATGCATTTTTAAAAAGTGATCTCACAACCTAAAATTTAGTGCTGTTAAAGTTGATGTATGCCTTTGTAGGGACATGGATGAACCTGGAAACCATCATTCTCAGCAAACTGACATAAGAACAGAAAATCAAACACCGCATGTTCTCACTCATAGGCGGGTGTTGAACAATGGGAACACATGGACACAGGGAGGGGAGTATCAGACACTGGGGTCTGTTGGGGGGGAAAAAGGGGAGGGATAGTGGGGGGTGGGGAGTTGGGGAGGGGATAGCACGGGGAGAAATGCCAGATATAGGTGATGGGGGAGGAAGGCAGCAAATCACACTGCCACGTGTGTACCTATGCAACAATCTTCCATGTTCTTCACATGTACCCCCAAACCTAAAATGCAATAAAAAAATATAAAAAAATAATAATAATAAATAAATAAATAAAAATAAATATTTAAAAAAAAAAGTTGATGTATGTTATTCCAGATTTTCATGTGTGTATGGATATATACATAATACATACATGCATATATTACATACACACATACACGTCTATACCAAAATGGCTTCATATCGCATTTACTGCTCTGTATCCTGCTATTATCACTTAATAATACATTGTAAACAACTTTCCCTGTCAATAATTATATTCATGCAACTACAAAACAGACTGCAAATGCAGAAAGGCAAGCCTGCTCCAAGCTCTCTAGCAACCCTGATTGCATTCCCATTTCTCTCATTTCTCATAGCCAAACAGTTGAGGGCCCTATCCTTTGCTCCTGCAGCTCCCTCTGCCTAGAAGTCTCTTCCCTGCCCTTTCTCCTCACTTCTTAGGCTGGAGGTAGTGGCTCTCCTCGTGTCACTATAGAATTGGGGACTCATTTGGTAAAGTCTTCTGTGGTCAGTTCAGAGCCCTCAAATTCCTAAGACAACTAGCACATGAGCCTGGGGGGGGAGAAAGAAAACACAGGGCAAGGAAGGAAGGAAACAGACATTCATTGTAATTGGAGGAACCAAGTGTCTTCACATACATTATCATTGCATCTTCACAGAGATTCTGCGAAGCTGGTGTTAGTAACACCCTTTTCGCAGATGTGAAAACCAAGAGTAAAGGCAACACAGCCAGGAATGATCACTTTGTAAAACTGCTGCAGCCAAGATGCTGTTGCTGCCCAGCTGAGTGAACACTGCGGTTTGCAACAATGACCTCTAGCCCCAGACACCGCTTGAAGGCCCTCTGCCCCACAGCCTCTGGATCCTGGGTATATCTGTGCCATCCTTGCAGTATGGATTCTCTGGGATCCCTTTTTCTTTCTTTTTTGACATCACTAGCTTCAAACTGAGAGTCAGGCTATCAACAGACCCTTGCTCACATGCCTGTACCAAAGCTGTTAAGAAGAGTGGGAAAGGGACTTCTGGTTTCTGCCTTAGGAGTAGTGAACTCTAGAGTAGAATTTTCCAAATGAGTGTTCAAAGGCACTATATGTCTATACAGAGTAGGTAGACTGGGTATAGTGGCTCACATCTGTAATCTCAGCTACTCAGAAGGCAAAGAGGGAGGTTCTCTTGAGGAGAGGAGTTCCAGACCACCCTGGGCAATAACATAGTGAGACTCTGCCTCTACAGTAAAAATAAATAAATAAATTAGCTGGGCCTGGTTACATGTGCCTGTAGTTCTAGCTACTCAGGAGGCTGAGGAAGGAGGATCATTTAAGCGGAGAAGTTCAAGGTTATAATGAGCTATGATAGTGGCACTGCACTCCAGCCTGGGCAACAGAGTGAGACGCTGTCTCTAAAATAAATAAATAAATAAATAAGCAAGCTAATGTCTACCATCACTCATTTAAATAGTCCATTTTACAGAAAAGACTGCTCTGGGTTTCTGAGGCACAGCTGGGTGAACCCCAAATGGTTTAGGCTCTCTAAACTGCCTATATACTTAAAATTTGGGGGAATTTAATTCTAGAAAATCAAGACTTTTAACTTTTTTTTTTTTTTGTACTTTAGGTTCTGGGATACATGTGCAGATCATGCAGGATTGTTGCATAGGTACATACATGGCAAAGTGGTTTGCTGCCTCCAACCCCCGTTAGCCCCCTCCAACAGACCCCAGTGTGTGATGTTCCCTTCCCTGTGCTCATGTGTTCTCATTGTTCAACACCCGCCTATGAGTGAGAACATGCGGTATTTGGTTTTCTGTTCTTGAAGACTTTTAACTTTAAGCCCTATCTGCCTCTTTTCCAGACTTCAGGCATACCAAAATCCTGCTCATTGCCTTCTTTGTATAACTTGATTATGTGCTGTTGAGAGAAATCTTTTCCAAATCTCCCACTTCTTCCTAATGTTTCTCCTGACCCCAACTTCCCCCTCGCCCCTCCCATCATAGCCATATGTGAGAGATTATTCTAAAACATAAGAAAGAAGTGCAGAGCACCCTAAACCCATGGGAAAGGCATGAGAAATTCTTCCCTAGAAAGATCTGTTTTTTAGGACCCTAAAAATGGACAAGATGAAAAAGGAGATGGGGACTCAAACCGAGGTCTACCGGCTTCATGCTATAGTTTGAGAGAGAAAAAAATCTAATTCCATCTTGGACAATGGAAAATGGGAATAGAAATGGACAATAGGGGGAAAAATCTTTCAAAAAGAACTCATATTTCATTGAGTCTGTTTCCTGCTCTCCTAAAATCATAAATTCTATGAAGATACTAACAAATTGTTTCTGGATGAAATTTTGATTCTTTTAAGGGTTAAAATGAGTGTACTAAAATCAGGAAAGGAATAAAGTTAAGCTTTTAAATCTAGGAAGGCTGAGGAAAGCAAATAATGCAAGAAAAATGCAGAATAATTTGACCCCAGCCAACAATGTCAAAACCTAGATGGGATTAAATATATATATATACACACACACACATATATATATTTATAAATTTATATTTATGTATATATATTTTATATATATATATATATTTAATCCCATCTAGGTTTTGACATTGTTGGCTGGGTCAAATTATTCTGCACTTTTGGCAGAATATATATCTTATATATATACATATGATATATATAAGATATATATAAAATATATATATAATATATATATTTATATATATATAAGATATATATATAAAATATATACACTATATATAAAATATATACAGATATGTCAAGACAAAAGTACTAAACATTACTAAAGGTACAATTTTTCCACTAATTTTGACTAGTCCAAGCTACTGAAATCCTTTTGTACGTATATTTTTAAAAGGCTAGAATTGTAATGTATAGGACAATAAGAGATGCCTAGTAATTTATTTCAGCTGTGGCTAAAAAAGAGGCAAGGGGCTTCATGGAGAAACTGAACAGAAACCAATCACAAAGTCCAGATGGCATAAATCTTTGGGTCTTGAGGAATTAGGTAATAAACTTACTGAATCATTGCCATTATTTTTATAAGTCAAATAGCAGGAGAATTGCTAAATGGCTTTTATTGAAGGGTTTATTTTTTTGCTTTTCCTCATTTGTTAATACAGGTTGAATCAGGTTATAAGGAAAATTTCACCCAAATGAAATACAGTACTTGCCAATAAGCAACATCAATCTAAGAGTCAGCTCCAGAAAAATTATACAACTTAAAATGCAGTCAGGGTAATGCTTCAGAAAGTGATAATGAGATTCGTCCAAGTTGGACCCGTTTCTAAGTTCTTACAGACAGCTGCTTTACCATGCGGTATGATGCTGGATCACACAGAGGTCCACGAAAACTATGCACATAAAAACAGTGGTTGGAAAGAACCAGGCTCGGTGTCAAGAGAATGGAGTCAGTCCTCTCTCTTCATCATGACCTGAGTGACCGTGGGTAAGCAAATTAACCTCTTTGAGCCTTGTAATCCTGAACTATCTATAAACATGGGAAACTGAGGCCTGTTATACCACTCTCGACACATTTAAAAGCTAAAAAATGCATCAAAATATAAGTTAATGTTATTATTTTGAACTGCTACTATGCTGAGAAAATTTCTAAAAATTCTGGAAGCTTTGACAATGATTTTTAGCTCATGCCAGGCACTCTGAAACTTAGGCTGGAAAAATATTTTGAAATTATAAAACACTGTACCAATTACATTTATGGTAAATTTAAGGCATCTCAGTGGGGCCTTATTGAGGCCACTCATTTATTGAGTGTTTATTGTGAGTCTGACCCTGTGCTCAGGGCTTTACATACATTACTCAAATTGTAAGCCAGTGAAGTTGAGTGATATTCCAGCCCCATTCTTCTCAAGGGAGAAGTCAGGCTCGAGAGAGGCTGGATCGCACATCCATGATCTTTTTAGTGGGAGGTGGAAAAGCTAGGATCTGACCCAGGAAGTCGGATTCCAGAAACTGCTCACTTCACTGGCCATAGGCTCTTAAAAGAAAGATAAAGATAAACCATAGCAACCAAAGACAATGATTGTGGAAGCCTTATGCAAATCATCAAGACCAGTGTTGACCACATAAATAAATCACTTGGGGCAGCGAATCATAAAAATGATACACACAAACTTTAAATGCTTTCTTTAAAATATATAAATATCCACTTGTTTAACAGAACCATTATTTTAAAGTTGTTAAGAAAAAGAACACGGTTTTTGAGGCATACTTTTGAAGCACATACATTTGTTATGCTCTAATATAATTGGCTGCTGATTTAATAAAACAAAACTCTTCCCAGAGCAGCTCTGGCTTCTGAATGTGAAGATCTGGGGTCTAGACTCGGTATCACACTTCCTTTTCCTCCTTTTCTTTATTTTTTGATTTATTTATTTCTGTCAAGATCTTAATGATTCTTCCCTGGCCCCTAGTATATATTGCATAAATAGGAATCATTAGTTCATTGCCCATATATCATCTTTCTTTAAATCACTGGAAACTCCAATTTTGTCTTCGGTCAGTTACCAAACTGATTTAGTGACTCTTAATTATTCTCTTGTAGCCCAAAATGTTTCCAATGTTGTCAACTTCAGGCAACATTTTTTTTTTCTCTAAAACTTAGTAAATATCAAACCGGGAATTTCACTCCCCACTAAATGCTATGTGAAAAGAAAATAAACCCTTAATGATTTTTAATGTATGGTGCCTATATATTCTTATCTTCTATTTTTTTTCTAAAATGAAACTCCAAAATTATTTTTAAAACATTTTATAGCTCATTGATCCATAACTTGGAACAAGGAGGTTGCATTCTGTTGTAAAAACCTGGCATTTATTTAAATCACTTTCTTTACATTATTCATGACCAAAACATGGAGCATTATTTTAGACCAAAGGCCTTCAAAGATTTGCCAGAAATACAAGACAAGAGAAATTTTACATGACAGCTAGGAATTTTATATTATGTATACATACATACCTACATGCTCACACATATACACACAAAATATATAATAAAACAATTTTCATAAAATGCATATAATGCTCACTGACATCTTTTATTCTGTTTTATTCAATTTCATTTTATTTTTGAAAATCCTTTTTCCCAATTCAGTCAATTTATTTCATGACCCACCAAAGAATCAAAATCTACCATCTGAAAATCATTGATAAAGCAAGCATAGCATTTTCAGACGGCTATTTTCTTCAAGTGTTTCTTCACAGAATATACACATTCATGGGAAAGAAATCAGTTTGCAGAATTACTCGGTGTCTGTCCATGCTGATTTTTACAAGGAATACTTATCTTGTAAAAACAAACAATTCATATCTCTTAAATCTTGAAGAATTTTTTGTTGGCCAATAATAAAAGTTAAAATTTGGAATTCCACTTGTATTGCTACGGGCAGCTGCTGCACATCTTTGCCTGGATTCTGTGTAAACTGGTAGCACTTGCTTTACCTTCGCACCATGCTTTTCTAGAAAACTTCTTATAATTTAGAACTGCTTCCATTCCATTGGAGATTTATGCCCTAATCAATTTTTTCCTTTTGATAAGTGACTTTAACTCCTCTGTAAATTTTTAAGCAGAAGATTGATTTGAGGCAGAGGCAACTTTTGACCTCCAAGACCCCATACCTGGATACCACAGCTTCTCCTATATTCAAGCCATCCACCGGTTGCTACAGAGCTGTCAGTGCTTCCCATCTTTTGATGCAGGGCCAAGACCTTTTTGTAACTATCCATCTGCTGATTGGCATTCTGTGTATTCTTTCTTGCATAAGCCACATCAATAATATATCAGCCCTCGTCATTAGTTTCAGTCTCTTTAAAGTACAGCAAGAATTTAAAGACACTTGGAAAGCCATGAAATTATAGAAACTTTCTAGATGATTGCATGTTCCCCCAAAACTTTTACAATTATCTTACTGTAGTTCCTTTTTTATTAGCAACATTTCTTTCTTTGAATCCAAAGCATTCAATGATGGTTTTTTTTTTTTCAACTTTTATTTTAAGTGCAGGGGTACATGTACAGTATGTGCAGGTTTGTTACATAGGTAAACATGTGCCATGGTGGTTTGCTACACAGATCATCTGATCACCTAGGTATTAAGCCCAGAATCCATTAGCTACTCTTCCAGATGCTCTCTCTCCCTCAATCCCTGACAGGCCCCAGTGTGTGTTGTTCCCCCACGATGTGTCCATGTGTTCTCATCATTCAGCTCCCACTTATAATGGAGAGCATGTGATGCTTGGTTTTTCAGTCCTGCATTAGTTTGCTAAAGATAATGGTTTCCAGCTCCATCCATGTCCCTGCAAAGGACATGATACGGTTCCTTTTTATGGCTGCATAGTATTCATGGAAACAGCACTCTTTGTCTTCACATCCATGATGTATTGGGTTTGCAGCATTTAATCACATTGTATGATATGAGTGAAAATGGTATATAAAAATATAACTGAATCTTGACAAGCACGTAGCTCAAGTGAAAACATAAATCCGCATGAGACTACAGCAAGGCAACTGGCTGTGAGCATTCAGAGTATGGTTTACAGATGAAATGAAGCAAACTGGACAATCCAGGAGTAGCTTAAGAGGAGATGGGTCAAGAGAGCTTCCACTGTCCCATAGCAGAGGTTACGGACAAAGCCCAGTGGGAAGCAGTCGAGAAAGTGTCATGGCCTGGGGCCTCCTGAAAGTAGACCCCCCAAGGCAAGAATTAAAGTGCTGTCATTTCATTTATTAGGTGCAAGCCTAGGGTGTAGAAGGCTAAGGGAAAAGGTGAAACAAGGTAAGGAAAGAGACTGAGCAACACAGTTCAATGTAACAGCTACCACATCACAATTAACAACAAAGAGATACAGTTGGCAACTCAAGAAACATGTTTACTCACCACACAAAATCTTTCTGGGATGTTTGCAAAGAGGAACTGCACAATCTCAGCACAATCCAAAACAGGCAAAGGAGTTGGAACTTAAGGACCCTCCCATCTCCAGATTCTGACTGTGAAATGATCACCCTACAGCAAGTTGATTGCCCCATGCTTCAGATGACATCTTCCAGCCTCTCGGCATTCAATCAAGGACTCAGATACCATATCCTACGGTGGGACTTTTAGGTTCTAGTCTTAAAAGTCTGGAAGCAGAGGGGCTTGCTTGTAGGTCATGGATACAATGCAGTTCAGAGCTCTAACTGTGAGCACCAACCAGCTCAGGGAGTTCATAAGGATGCCAGAAAATGAGGTGATGGCATTCTCCAGAAGGTGTGCAGAAGCATTAGAATCAGAAGGTAGTTGAGAGAATCTGAGAAGGTGAACAAGGTTTGTGTTCAACACAGCTTAAAAGAGAAAACATTGAGAAAGTAAGGACATTCCAAGAAGAAGGAATGATGCATTTCCAGACTCAGTAGGTAATATCTGCACCCCCATGTTCATTGAAGCATTGTTCACATCAGCCAAGACATGGAAACAGCCCAAATACCCACTGGCAAATGAATGGATAAAGAAAGAATATGTACATACAATGGAGTATGAATCAGCCTTTAAAATAAAGAAGGAAATTCTACCACTTCTGACAACATGGATAAACCTGGAGGACGTGAAAGAAGTCTGGCTAAGTGAAATAAGCCAGACACAGAAGGACAAATACTGCATGATTCCACTTATACGTAGTATCTAAAATTATCAGCCTCATAGAAGCAGGAAATAGAATGGTAGTTGCCAGGGGCTGGGAAGAAGGGGAAATACAGAATTGTTGCTCAGTAGGTATAAAGTTTCAGTTATGCAAGATAAATAAGACCTGCTGTACAACATAATTTAGCCTATAGCTCATCATACAGCATTTTGTACTTTAAAGTATGTTAAGAGGATAGAGCTCATGTTAAATGTTCTTATCACAAAAGAAAGAATAACAATAACAACAAAATATATAAAAGAACACAAGGAAATTTTTGTAGGTAATAGTTATGTTTAGTACCTTGATTATGGTGATGGTATCATAGGGGTATGAATATGTCCAAATCCATCAAAATGTATACATTAACTGTGTAAAATTTTCCTATATCAATTATACCTCAATAAAGCTTTAACAAAATATTCAACGAAAGGAAATAGTGTGGCTTTTTCTGCAGAATGCAAACAGTAACATGTGGCCAGCGTGTGGGGACATTCTAGAGTAGGACAGGAGAAAGCTCATCTCATTTCATTATGGCAGCCCTTTTACACTAATGACTTACAAAGAACTTACAGTCCACTAAAACCCCCTACATTGTCTTTTTTATACATTCAGACCAGATTAGCACTCAGGTGTCCTGATTCCTGATTCTCATCCACTACACTGCATGCCCACTAGAAAATATCCTTCTCATGAGAGTGGGGCTTAGGGAAAATATGGAATACAGACAAGGCTTAGAGAAAGTAAAACTGCTTATTTCTTCCAAATAATGCAGCCTACATATTTCACAGAATTAATGTTGACAGAATTCACAGAGTTTAGGGAAAAGCAAAAGCCAGTGCACACGTGATTTCTTCCAGCCATTTCAAAGCTCACAATTTCTCTGCCATTGGTAACCTACCATGGAGAATTCATTTCATGCCTGTCTACTCTGGTAAAACCTTGGAATGAATTGAATTGTTACAAAAAGGTGAAAATTAGGAATGCCAAGAGTCATTTGATGCAGCTAATTAAGAGTCGTCATCTCTGCAGTTTTGCACACGTTCCTGACTTGCTTTACCCGTACTTTCCGAAGTTTTATCTGATAAAAAAATCATGAGAAACTCCTTTGTCTGTTGCCAGAGAGAGGGTCTTATCTCTTTACACTGAGGCATTGGAGAAAAATATTCACTTTCAAGCGATCTTTCTAATATTGGAATTATTTTGATCAAACTAAAAACCTCTGAGCCAAAATGTAGTTCAATTATGTGCTGGGTGCAGGAGATTGGGAATGAAAGAAATGAAACTTCCCTCCAATGACTTGTGCTGCATTTAGATAAAAACCCGAGCCCCTTTACCTGGGTTGGCAATGCCCTAACTCTCTGACCTCACCTTGATTTATGTTCCCATCACTCCCAGCACACCATAGCAACCTCTTCTTTTCCTCAAACACATCATGCTTGTTCCCATCTCAGGCCTCTATACTTGCTGACCTGACTGCCTACAGCACTCTTCCTCTAAGCCCTTGACATACCTTGGCTCCCTCTTGACTTTCATATATCAGCTTGAAAGCCCCACATGTATCATTTAGGATCCTTTCAGCTACAGGTAACAAAGAAGACCCAATGAGAAATAGCTAAAAGAAGGAGGAAGAAGAAGCAGCTTCAGCAATGCACACATATAACATAGAGAGACAGGGCAGCTCTGAGGCTGGATGATTCAGCAGCAGGAGGACTCCATCAAAGCCTCAGGTCCTTCCCAGCTTTCCACACTGCCATCTTCAGCAGATGAGCAATGCTCCCTTCATGGTCACGAGGTGACTACAACTGCTCTAGACTTTGCATGAGGATACAATGGTGATCACGGAAAAGACACACACCTCCTTTCATGCAGCTCTTTCTATTAACAGAAAAAACATTTACCAGAGGTCCTCCAATCAGTAACCCTCTGATTCCATTGACCAGTACCTGATGTACTTAAACTGACCGCTAGCAAGAAGAAAACCACCATGATTGATGTCAGCAAAGGATCTGGGCAAGGGTCACATTCTCCAAGGTGACCAGAGCATAAGAAATTTGAAGCCATGCCAGCAGGTACAAGAAATGAGGCCAGGGTTGGAGCAGGAATGGCTACTAAAAACAAGCAGAAGTGGGCTGGGCACGGTGGCTCATGCCTGTAATCCCAGCACTTTGGGAGGCCAAGGCAGGCAGATCACGAGGTCAAGAGATCAAGACCATCCTGGCCAACATGGTGAAACCCCATCTCTACTAAAAACTACAAAAATTAGCTGGGCATGGTGGTGCATGCCTGTAATCCCAGCTACTCAGGAGGCTAAGGCAGGAGAATAACTTGAACTAGAGAGTCGGAGGTTGCAATGAGCCAAGATCATGCCACTGCACTCCATCCTGGCAACAGAGTGAGACTCTGTCTCAAAGAAAAATGAAAAAAAAAAACCAAGCAGAAGCAACAACTACAATGTGCAATTCAAAATTTCCCTAGTCACGCTCTACCACAATGACCATAATGTGTGTTTAAATCTCTGCATAGAACTGGCTCTAGCCTCCTATTTCTCTTGCTCAGGAATTGTCTGATATTTCCATGCAAATGTAAACTCCATAAGGGAGTTATGGACCCTATCTGTAGCTTCACCAGGGCATTCTCCAGCACCAGAATAGTACCTGTCACATAGTAGCACATAGTGAATATTTTTGAGTACATGCATGCAGGACTGTGCCTACATGTGTGCCCCTTCTGCCACTGAACCCTTTACAGTAGCCTGTTATTAAACTTAACAAGCAGGAAAATCCACCAAAACTGAGCCATCACTTCAATGACCATAACCCTGGGAGATGGCCACTGAGTTCATGAACATATCTCTTATGATTTCAGAAAACGTTTTAAGGGACTCAAAACAGAATGCAATACTTTTCTACCAAGTTGTTCTCCTTCTGCAGTGTTTCTGATTCCATGATGACACCATTACCCACCCAGTTGACCAAGACAGAACCTCAGATATTTTCTTCACTCCTCTTTCTTCCTTACCCACCCCACATCCCACAGTCAAGCTTTGAAGAACTCAAAAATCCATCTCTCCTCTTGATTTTAACATTACTATTTAGTTAGGTTGTGTTCAATAAACTCTAATATCTTTGTCAACTCCAATATTCAATGATACTTTGGCTTATATGTCCTTATTTTCCAGAACCTACATTAAAACACTATTATGTTGTGTTACCAACGAACATATCAAGAATATTTCTGTTTCATCCTTCCTCAAAGGGTTACATTTGAGAGGAAAGGGAGGGAGAAAGGCAGTTTAAGTTGTGACTTTAAATGGTCACTTCCTAACAGTGGCAGAAACACTAGAGAGCATAACTCAGAATTTTTAGTTTGGTACTCAGCCAATTGTGCAGAGTCCAATCTTGTAAAACCCCATCAATTTATAAAGTAAATGAAGTAAAGATAGTCCAACATCTTTTATAATTCTGGGATGTTAGCCATAGAGAACTTTTTGCTTTTGAACACATATCATAATTGTTGTGATGGCATTAAAGAAAATTTATGGACAACATGTGACACCTTTCTTCTTCCCCCAATCAGAAAAGTCTATCTCTCCTCTGAATTCCCAGAGCACTTTATATGGGACCTTTATTCTCATCCTTTCTAACATGTGTTAAGTTATTTCTGATCTTATTATATCTCCCTACTCACCTATGAGCTACTGAAGGCAAAACGTAAGTGTATTAGGAATTCTTAACTCATGGGGATCATATACATGAAACAATCACTGTCTTTTCCAACAACTGCTTTCAATCAGTCTCTGCTGAATCCTTCTCTTCAATCTCTTGATGACACTTAGACATAATACACAACTTTATGGTTACCTTGAGGTATTAAAAGTCCCTTTTATTTTAAAACTTCAATTTTATCTGTGATACAAACTTAACCTCTTCTGCCTTGTGGGCTGGACATGTGGTTTGGGAAAATTTCAGTGGGGAGGGTGTTTGGTCTAATTTTTCACTTCCTTCTCCTCCTTCAGGATAGGCTCTTTGCCTGTCAATAGCTGGGCATAGAGAGGATGGATCAGGGATCAGGGAATTCTCCTTACATTTGCAGCTGTGGACAGCTGATGCCCTCCCTCTGTGTAGTGGGCATGCTAAACACTGCCTCTCCTGTGTGGCTTCCTCCAAGGTGAATTAAAATTTCCCAAAGAAATTTCCCTTCCTTGGGAAATCTTAATTGACCTCTGCAGTCTCTCATTCAGCTCCCATGGGTGTTGCAGTTTCCCCAGCTAGTAAACAGCCTGAATTGACCCTGTGACATACGCTTAACCTCATGGTTCCTGACATGCCAAGTGATGAGAGTGCTGACTGCCCAATTGCCAGCCTTTTCTAGGCTTTGCCAACTCACTGTCATTCACTTTTTCTACTCAAGAGGCAGAGCTGCTACCTAAAGACAGGTGTAACTAATGGCTAAGATGATCATCACTGCTTCCTGTGGCTGACTCCAATCTTCCAGGGGTTCTCTGATAGTCCCTATCACTTGACATTGAGGGGAGAAGGGATAAGTTAATTACTTCTCACCTGAACATTCCCCCATCAGCACAGTAACCTCAACGGATCTCTCTTGTCTTCCTCCCTGGTCCTCTCTTTGTAGAATGAGTGAGGGGGGCAAAAAATAATGATGGCAAAGCTCTCTCTTGACCCCTCTGGGGAATGTTGGCTGCTCACGTCAGATGGCAGCTCACAGAGTAGAAGGCTTCTCTGCCTGCCACTCTGGACTCTAGTATCTTATTCTGCAGCCACAGAAAAAAAAAATACCGTTAACATAGAGCTTAAAACATCATCCACTCATCATCTCACAGTTTCCATGGATCAGGAGTCCAGGCCTGGCTCAGCATGGTCCTACTCAGGGTATCCTAAGGTCATAATTAAGGGGTCATCTGAGTCGAGTTCCTATCTGGAGGCTTGACTAAGAATAATTCACTTCCAAGCCCACTCAGGGTCTCCTAAGGAGATCAAGGGGTCATCTGAGTTGAGTTCCTATATGGAGGCTTGACTGAGAATAATTCACTTCCAAGCCCACTCATGTTGTTGGCAGAATTCATTTCCTTGCACATGCATGGCTGAGGCCCATGTTTTCTTATTTGCTGTCAGCCAGGGACCACTCTTAGTTCTTAAAGCCACCCTCAGTTCCTTACCATGTGGCCCCCTCCATAGGCCCTCCTACTAATTGGTAGATCACTTCTTCAAAGCCAGCAGGTGTATCTCTCACTCCTGTCTGCTAGGGCAGAGTGTAATAGAATATAACACAACAATGGGAGTGACTCTCATATCTCCTTTGTCATATTCTATGGGGTAGAAGCAAGTTGCAGGCTCCAACCAAACTCAAGGGGAGATATGATTCATTAGGGGCAACTTTAGGGTGTGTCTGCCACACACGGGTTCTTTCCTTTCTCCCTCCCTTCCTTCTTTCTTTACTTCCTTTCTTCCACATGTAGATGGCCAGCTATGTGCAAATCACACTACCTGAAGTGAAACAAAAATGATTAAAGTAAACCCCTTGTCTTAGTGCAGGCTGCTACAACAGACTATCATACCCTGGGTGGCTTAAACAACAGACATTTATTTCTCACAGTTCTGGAGGCCAGAAGTTCAGGTCAGGATGCCTGCATGGTCAGGTTCAGGTGAGGACTCTTCTGGTGTTCAGACAGCCGTCTTCTCACTGTATCCTCACACAATAGAGAACAAAGCAGAGAGAACAATTAACCTCTCCTGTTTTTTCTTCTGAGGGCACTAACTCCATTCACAAAGTCTCCACCCTCATGACCTAATTATTTCCCAAAGGCCCCACCTCCTGGTACCATCACATTGGGTGTTGGGGATTTCAACACACGAATTTCCAAAAGCTCCTAGGCTACTGAAAGAGACAGTCCTGTAAACAGCTACACTGTAGCTTGTAATCAACGCTGGGCTATAGTTATGTACAAGCCCCAGCCCAAAACCAGGAGCCCTACTTTTCCTTGATAAAGGCAGGAAAAGTTCAGGGAGGAGATGCCATGTGATAGGCTTTTGAAAGAGGAGGGGGAAGCCCCACACGTTTCCACAGTGCTTTACCTGTGTCAGGCATTCAGCAAATATGTGTGTAATTAAAAGCTCAAGAATGTGAACAAAGAACTAATCTTCCAAATGAGCAGAGTAAAAGCTTGGGGAAAACACCTGACATCACAGTAATTTCAACATAATAATTAGTGCATGGTCACATGTTGCATGGCAAAGAACTTGAAATTCTTCAAAAATAAATCTCTTCATTATATACCTAAGAAGCAGCTGAGATGACCAGAAAGGACAGGGCAGGGGAATGGAGTCTCAGAGCCAAGAAAAGGTGAGTGGAAGGACTGGAGTTCAGGGCAATGGGTTGGAGAAGAAAGAGGACGGAGCTGCCTGATGGCTGCATTCAGACAGGTTGTTCTGGACCAGTAAAATGCAGACAGTCATTCCAAAGTTTCTTTTGTTATTTTATTTTATTTATTTATTTATTTATTTATTTATTTATTTTTTTCAGAGTCTCCCTCCATCACCCAGGCTGGAGTACAGTGGCACAATCTCAGCTTATTGCAACCTCTCTCGAGTTCAAGTGATTCTCATGCCTCAGCCTCCCGAGAGAGCTGGAATTACAGATGCATGCCACCATGCCTGACTGATTTATTTACTTTTTTAAGTAGATATGGGATTTTACCATGTTGGCCAGGCTGGTATCGAACTCCTGACCTCAAGTGATCCATCTGTCTCAGCCTCCCAAAGTGCTGGGATCACAGGCATGAGCCACTGCGCAAGACCACTTCCAATTCTACTTTCGGACAACCTGCCCTTTCACACATTGTATACTGACACCATAAAGTGACTTTCATATACCTAAAAAAGACTTTCGTCTATGAGCTGACAAATGAACATTTTGAACGATTTAATAGTAGTACCCATCAAGCTCCTTTCTGACAGTGTCATCAGCTTGGACTGTACAATAGTGTTTAATGTGGAATATTAATATAATATTGCAAAGGTCTTTAAACGGGGTTCTGGAGGTCCCAGAGAGATGCCTCTAAGACCTTTGTATTCCTGTCTCAATTTTAATCAAGGTTGGTTTACTTCTTTTGTTTTATTTATTATTTGTATAAATTTAAGGGGTACAAGTGCAATTTCGTTATGTGAATATATTACAGAATGGTGAAATCTGGACTTTTAGAGTAACCATTACCTGAATAATGTACATTGTGCCCATTAATTTCTCATCCCTCACCTCTCCCACCCTTCTACCCTTCTGAGTCTCTATTATTCCACACTTTATTTCCATGTGTACACATTATTTAGCTCTCACTTATAAGTGAGAATATGTGGTATTTGCACTGGCATTAATTTATTTGCTCCTGCATTTATTTATTTGGAATAATGGCTTCTAGCTGCATCAATGTTGCTGCAAAGGACATGATTTCATTCTTTGTATGGCTGAGTAGTATTCCATGGCGTGTGAGCATATATATATATATATATATATATATATATGTTTTCTTTATTTAATTCTCCATCAATGGACATTCTTATTCCATATCTTTGCTATTGTAAATAGTGCTGAAACAGACATACAAGAACATACAAGTGCAGGTATCTTTTTATACAATTATTTCCTTTGGGTAGGTAGCCAGTATTGGGATTGTTGGATTGAATGAGGTTGCTCTATTTCTGTGTTTTACAGATTAGGATCCTGGTAAGATTCTATTTGAAGAGAACTTCACTGTTTAATTTTTTAACCTGCTGTTTTATTTTTTATCCTTTTTTATAAAAATGGGGAGAAATTTTAAAAAATAGAAGCCCTGACACATGTGATAGGAAGCTAGGTATAAACATATTACAATCAAAATTAAGATAGAAATCTTTAAACACACTCGAAGCAGCAAAGCTTTGTTTCAATTCAATGTTTAATGAGCTTAGCATGGGTCAACCACACATGCGATTAATTGTCAAGGACAAGAAACAGAAGATAAACATGTACAAAATATCATTAATGATATATGATTGAAAATTGTGACCAAAAATGAAAATGTAATTATAGAGATTTTTAAGCTTTCTGAAATGGAGCCCCCATTATCCCATGAATACCGATATCTTTCACACATTTGAAGTTAGCACATGCATATTTTTTGGAGTGTGTCTGTATACAAACAGGAGAATGCCTTCAAAAATGCTTTCATTAAATAAAGTCATGAGCTAATGACTTCCCCAAATAGTGCATCTTTAATATCTTATTCTCAGTGCACACAGTATACAACATACCTTTTATTCGGGTTTCACTTTCACAATCTATGTCCACCTCACCTAGACTTAACATCACCCAAAATTTGCTTTCTTTTGTTCCTAATTCCAACCTTTGCTTTCACAAGGACTTCTACTTAGTTTGCTCTCGTAACTAAACCAAGAGAAGAAGCTTAAGAAAATCACAGCAAACATTTCTTAGCCTGATCCTGCTCTTTCCTGCCTTCTTCATTTCAGATCATCTGAAGCTTACAGAGCTTCTGATAACCACAATAACAAGCCAGAACAAGGCACAGCAGGGTCTTGTTATTAAGAAATAAATATAATGGAGATCACTTCACGTTGGCAGCGACAAAAATGAATATTAAAGCAAATAAAATCACCGTGCAAAAGACTGATTTACCCTTTAGAACACCACTAGAATGAGAAATTTTAAAAGCCCTAATGGGCAAATATTTTGATGGGCAGTGTCTTTAAACCTACTCTTGTAGATTTTTACTGTCTTGCTAGCTACTATCTTGTTGCATTTTTTTGTTTTCAATAGATAGCCTTTATCTAACATCTATCATGAGCAATACACTGTCTTAAGTTCCGTGGAAGATAAACAATTGAGCTTACCTATGAATTTTTAGCTCACCAGGGAAACTAATTCATGTATTCTAACAAAAAATCAAAACATGCAAGTGCTTGAAGAGAGAAAACCTTGCAGAAAGGTTTTGCATGACCAGTCAATGCCATGCCAACCAGTTACTAAATATTTGCAGTATCACTTGTGCGATATATACTATAATGGTGTCTGGCTAAGAAATGAGGAAACTGAAGCACAGAGAGGTGAGGTGACATATCCAAGGTCGAAGGGCTGAAGCAGCACCAGCAAGATTCTAGCCCATCCCCCTCACTTCACTCCAAACTTCTCTGAGGCCTGTGTCTACCACAAAGGTTTTCAAGGTTTTTAGGGCAAGGTAGCATTTGAGCTGGTTTTCAAGGTTTGGTATGATTTAGACATGCAAAGATAAAGACAATTGTGTTAGTCTCTTTGGGCTGCCCTAACAAGATATCATAGATTGGGTGGCTTAAACAACAAAAATTATTTCTTATAGCTCTGGAGGCTGGGAAGTCTGAGACCAAAGTGCTGGCACATTTGGTGTCTGGTGAGGGCCCACTTCCTGATTTATCTTTTCATTGTAAGAAAAGATGGTCATCTTTTGCCAGAAGGTGAAAACAGAAAAAAAAAGAAAGAAAGAAAAAAAAATAAGAGAAAAGATGGTTATCTTTTCATTGCATCCTCACAAGGTGGAAGGGGCAAGGGAATTCTCTTGGAGTCTCTTTATGATGATGCGAATCTTATTAAAGAGGATAGAACTCAATCCCACTCCCAAAGGCTTCTCCTCCAAATTCATCACATTGGAGATTTAAGTTGCAACATATAAATTTGGGACAGAGGGACAAACATTTAATCTATTGCAGCATCCCTAATAAGGGAACTCATGAATAACCATACCAAAATGATAAAGCATAAAATTGTTCAGAAAATAAAACCTAGATCTTGAGCTGCAGATACCAAAAAACTCAGTTTCAAATCCTAGCTGAATGTGCCAGTTCAAACTTCTTAGAAGACACAAAGGTACTCTTTTCTCTGGGATGTTGAAACATGATGAAGATATAGACATTACTCTGGTACATTGAGGCAGCACCTTTTCCCCTGCACTGCCCCATTCTTTCCTCCCTTCCACCACCCATCTCATATCATGTCTATGCTCAGTTACTCAGATGTATTATGGTTACTCTCAGTTACTCAATATGCTCAGTTACGCAGATATATCTCAGCCACCTGCTCCAGGGCACATACGTTTCAGAGCCCAGATTTAAACTCCAATCTTGCTCATTTTGATGTCCCCACTCAGCCAAGATCAGCTGCCTACACCCCTTTACCTCCTCCACGAGAATCTGTCTCCTCTAGTTTTAACCATCCTGGGAGCCCAGCACACACGCAGCCCACCCACACCTTGCTAGGCAACCAGCAACACTGGAAAAAGAAGCACAAGCTTAATTCCACCAAATTGACCTTTGTTCCTGTCATTTCTCAGTGCCATTTTAAGTAACAAACAAATTCACAGCCACCATAGGCATTGTCTGGGTCCATGCCTGTCGCTGGTGTTAATTTATAATAATGCATAGAAGGTGCCAACTGAATACCCAACATCTTGGGCACAATAAACTCAAGAGAGAAAGACATTTAATATCACAATGATTTACTTTACTATGATACATCGAGATATTTTCAAGCTCCACTTAGGAAATATCTTCCCAGCCATGGTGAGGAGGAGACAATGATGATCCCAGTCAGATCAGACCCCCTTGCAAATGAGCAGTAAGCTACTCCATAGTGAACAAAGTCACCTATGAATCTGTGTGGCCCCTTCATGGGGCTATATTCTCTGCTTTTGTTTACACTGGTGTTGGACTGCCTTTCCCATTTCTTCACCTATAAAAAAGTTTCTGAAACAAGTATCTAGGCTTAGCTCCAGAACCACCTTCCAGAGAAGTCTCCAATCCCTCCACCAGATTCAATCATTTTAAACTACCCATGCACATTTTTTTTTACCTCTAGTGAGCAATTTATTCTTTATGTTTTTATCCCCATTATTTATTTATTTGTCCACCCATCTCTCTTAAGGGCTAGAACCTCTTTGACTCATGTCTGCACTCCCCCACAGTATCTAACCAAATGTATGGAGAGAGAAAAAGAAGAGAGGTGGTGAGAAGAGAAAAGGACAGTCCAGAGCTGAGCTCAGTAGAGGGTGAGATAGGAGAATATCTCGGAGAGGCCAGGGAGGAGCTCTGGTTGGCCAGGGCTGTTGCATCATCAGTACCCTGGGCATCATGCAACAGCATGAAATGTTCAGGTCCTGGTTTCCTATGTGGCCCCCAATTAGCTCAGTATTCTTCTTTGTAAAATGAAGGAAGTGCACTACGTTTCAAGGGACTCTTCCAAAGCTGAATTCCATACTTCTCTCTGCCCCACCTCCAGACACCTTGCCATTGCCCCCAAGACTGCAGTGACCACACTGTGGTGTCACCACCTGCCTCCTCCATCAAACTCTGAACTCCTCTAAAAGTACCGTGTGCTGAGTCTTGTTAGCAACTGCCTCCTCTGCACTTAGTAGAGGACCTGGCAACTGTTTCCCCAAATGAATGAATAATTGAATGGCTGAAGGAATGGAGAGTCCTGAAAACTCTACAGCAGAGTCTGGATTCAGGTAGAGTTGGGGGATTTTAATGGCTTCTGAGGTCAGAGTGAGATGTGATCAGGCCCCTCCATACGTCCTAGTCTGTCTGCGACAGTTCCAGTTACTGCTTGTTGTCCCAGTATAATTATTACAGGCTCCCCTTTGACTCCCACATGTCCCGTCTGGATAATAAATTAAATGGTCACCATGAAAATGAGGGTGACTCGTGCTTTAAGTACTGACCATGTACCAGATGCTTCGATCAGCTCTTTCCACACATGATCTTCATTAATTCACCCCCAAACCCTTAATATGGGTCTTATTATCCCCATTTCACAGACAAAAGCAAAAACTGAGTCTCAGAAAGTTCATATAAATGGCTGAAGACCTCAGAGCCATTAATAGAGGACTGTCTGGATTCGAAGTCTTGCTCTTTCTACTCTACCGTGTTGTTGGATCACGGGGGTAGTGGGAACCGGGAAGGGTCATGTTTCTCTCAGTGCTCAGGGTCAGATTTCTCTCACTCTTACCTCCCTTGTTACATTCTCTTAATTCCTATTTTTTCTTTGCTGGGTCTTATCTCCTCTCCAAACCCCAGAATGGCCACAGTGGGTATTTTCTTTTTCCATCACTTTTCCGCTGCTACTTCCAGAAGTAAGTCTGTAAGAGAGGACTGTGCTTTGTAACTCAAACTCTTTGAATAGAGTGCAGCAGGAGTTGACCTTCACAGTACCAGGGAGGGTCATACCCAGCAGACTCAGAGGCATGCACTGTGGCTTCATGAGGCTGCTGTCATGGA
Source organism: Ateles fusciceps (assembly GCA_036589455.1). NCBI lineage: Eukaryota > Metazoa > Chordata > Mammalia > Primates > Atelidae > Ateles > Ateles fusciceps. The sequence goes on from JAZHEH010000051.1 coordinate 1,444,521, forward strand.
GAAGGAGGTAGGCTTTTTGAGTCTGCCTGTCTGGGTTTGAGTCTAAATCAGCCATCTTTAACTATTTGATGTTGGACTAATTGTTTCATCCCTCACAACCTCTGTTTCTTCATCTGTAACTGTCCATTGCCTCTGATTGTCACTAGAAGACTTGTTCTCACCAGCTGCTGGTTGAGACGAACATTGAAGACTAGGGTTTGGGGTTTTACATGTCCTGATGGAAACTCTGCCTCTCCAAAACCTAGATACTTTGAGAAAATTCCTATTTCATCCCCCTAAGCCACCAAGGCATCACCTCGATAGAACCTAAGAGTCCTCCAAGCTATGTCCCTCCTCGCTCCACACCCACTACCCACTGCCATCCTCTCATCCTGAGTTTAAAGCACTAGCCTCTCATTCTGCCCCTTTCCCTTCCTTCTACCAATTTATTCTCTACTCTGATTCCAGATGGATTTCTTTTAAAGTGCAAATCTATTCATATCACTTGCCTACTTAAAATTCTTCAGTCGTTTCCTCTTGCCCTCAGAATCAAGTTCAGCCTCCTCCTTGGAGAGAATTACATGGCCAGGGCACCGTCCTGCCCTCTCCCCCACTCATTTCTTACTCTCTAGCCATAGTGAACTTCTCTTGGTTCCATGAAGGAGCCTTATTCCCTTCCCACTGCCCAGTTCTCATGATGCTTTTCTTTGTTCCTAGAATGTTCTTCTCCCCCTGCCCATTCCCCACTCCACTCACTCACTCACACATCATCTTGCTAACTCTTCCTTGTCATTTGAATCTTAGTCTGAACCTTGCTTTAAAGGAAATAAGCCTTTCCTTTCCCCCACATGCCAATCAAGGTCACCCGTTTACAGGTGTCAGAGCCCCCTGTACTTCTTCCCTTGCAAAATTCAGTCCACTCGAAGTCACTTAGTCAGTGGCTGTCTTTAGTACTAATCTGTAAGCCCCACAGGAGCAAGGAGCACATCTGACTTGCATCCCATTATATCCCTGCACGATGGGGAATCAGAAGCAAGCCAAAAACGTTATGTATTCATTCACTCTCTCATTCATCTGTGCATTAATTCTTTCCATTGTAGTGGGTGGGCATTTCTTTTTTTTATCACTTTTTCTCTGCAACTTCCAGAGATTAATCTGTAAGAGAGGACTGTGCTTTGTAATTCACAGAGGAGAAAGACTCACAAACTCTTTGAGCATAATACGTTGCAGGCGTCCTTGCAGTATAAGAGGTTAGGTGTCTTTTAGATCGTCTGCCCTGATGCCTGACCCTGGTAAGGACCCCTTCCCTTTCCTCTCCTCTAATCTCAAGTTGTGAAGCTCCTCGCTCTGTCTGAAAACCCTTCCCAGCAGTGCAATCAGGTAGAGCAGAGAATGACTGACAACTGAAATTTAAGGTAAGACACTGGGAGAAGGAGAAGTTTGAAGAAAGAAGCAACAGGATGAAAAATGGCCAAGAGGTAGTATGGGATAAGAGAAAAAGGGAGCCAGGCATGGTGGCTCACTCCTGTAATCCCAGCACTGGTAGGTGGATCCCTTGAGGTCAGGAGTTTGAGATCAACCTGGCCAACATGGTGAAATCCTGGCTCTACTGAAAATACAAAATTATCCAGGCGTGGTGGCAGGTGCCTGTAATCCCAGCTACTCAGGAGGCTGAGGCAGGAGAATTGCTTGAATCTGGGAGGTAGAGGTTGCAGTGAGCCAAGATCACACCACTGCCCTTCAGCCTGGGCGAGGAGAGAGAGAGAGAGAGAATGAATGGGTCCTGAGAAACTAAAACTAAACCATCCCACCTAAAATTGGACTAGGTAAGCCATCTGAACTGCTACCACACTGTGGATTCTGGATAATCTGAAACATTTCTTGCTGAAGCCCAAAATAAAGAATTGATCAAATGCTTGTCATAGGTCCCTGTAAATGCTTATAAATGGCTTATCTTTTTGTGTGAATCCTTTTTCAGCAAACACCGATGGCCATCCACTGGAAACCATTTCTTCCTTCTTGGTTAGGAATAGAATTGAAGCTGGGGTACAGTCAGCTTCAATTATGACTACATTTCCCAGGCTCCCTTACAACTAGCTATGCATACTAAGTGTATAATTAGGTTAGATTAATGGGAAGTGAATGGCAATGAAATGTGCAACTTTTGTGCCATCTCCAAGTCACTTGCCCTGGAGATCCTCTATATCCTTTCACATGAGCTGCATCATATAGACCATATAGGGACCATATAGACAGGACAATGCCCTAAGGAACGGTAGAGTCATAAGATCAATAAAAGGAACTTGGCCCATTAATGGCCACATGAAGCTGAGCCAGCTCACCAGCCTCAATTGCTCTCTTCGGGAATGTTACATGAAAATGAATAAGCTTCTATCTCCCTTAAGTCATGGTATTTTGGGGTATCTTCATTATAGCAGGTTAGCCTCTACCCAGATTAATAGAGGGTTTTTTTTTTTTTCCATGTCAGAAGATATAGAGCTGAGTTTTCAATGATTGGATCCGTGAAACAACAAAGAGCTTCCAGAATGTACGTTGTCTCTTAATAGTGTATAGCAATTCTAATAGTACTCCCTTGGGACTTATTTGGCCAGGCAGAGCAATGTGCATTAAATATCGTGCACAATGAATTTAGATGCATTTTGAGGTTCCTATGAAAATATATGCAAACCTTTTATCTATTATCTATATAGCTCAGTTGGTATTCAAATGCTATTTAAGGTTCAGCTCAATACTGCCTCCCTAAAGAAGGCTTCCCTCAACTCTTCCTACAACTCCAGTTAGTCTCTCCTTTGTTAGGAGGTCATTGCACCAGTAAATCTTCTCTACCCAAAGGAGAAGATCATTGCACCAGCAAATCTTCTCCACCCAGAAAAGAATCTGTGTGCAATTTCTCTCTTCCATCAAGTTGTAAGCTGCATCACTGCTTTGCATCATTACTTACTCACGTAATAAACATCTATTATGTGCTAAGTACTGTGCTGGGTGCTGGGGACAGAGAGATGAATGAGACACAGTGATGGTCCTGAGTCTGATGGATGGAAAGAGACACGTAGATGAAAAATGACGATTTTTCTTATTGCCACATGTAGTGTGGCATGTGCTACTGCAGTATCATGAATCTAGGCAGGCAGCTCCAGAGGTTGGTCTCTCAACCACCACACTCTCTGATGATCCCCAAATGCTTATCTCTAGGACAGGATTGTCTCCTGAGGGTCAGCCAACCACAACCCCCCGGGGTGATGAGACACTCTGACACTTGGGTTTTATCTTTGGGCTTCCCCATGGTCATCAAGAACTGTCTTGGGTCCAAACTCATCAAATTGTTCACATCAAATACATGCAGTTCGCTGTATATCAATTACATCACCCAAAAAGATGTTTTTTTAAAAAAAGAAAAAAAAAAAGAACTCCCCAGGGATGAAACTGAACAGAGAGCCACTAACGAGTGCATGGACTTGTCTCTGCCCCAGAACTCTAACTGTCCATCAGGAAGTTTTACACACAGCTGGTTTATAGTGGGCTTGATTTGAGCCTCTGCAGGTATAACTAGAATCTCTGCTATCTGGGCCTCCTCCTTTAGTCTGATAAAGATTTTTAAATAAGAGACCTTCTGTGAAATGTCTTTGATCTAAAAGCAAATTTTTAAATTGCAGGGCCAGAGAAAACCAAAGTCCCAAGAAAGAAAATCAAACCTACAAATTTAATTAAAATGTAACAAAGAAAACAACTGTTTATGAAAATCATGAAGACAATGGATCCCAATTATAGAATTGTTTTATCTATTTTCTTACTTACAAAGCCATTTTGGTGAAGTACAGGTTTTAAGGCAGGATCAGGGTATCTGTAAGTGAATCTAGCACAGGCAATAGCGTATGGTAGGGCTCAACAAATATTTGCTGAATCCAGATTGATTTTTCTTAAGAGCCCACTCCTCTCCCTCTTATCCAGCTGTAATATATCCTGTATATTTTGAGTTCAAGGCTCAGGCATAGCCTGACGCTACAGAGAGAACAAGGTCAAGGTTAATTAGGAACAGCCAAAATTCCTCTAATGACAGGACTCAGGACTTTTAAGGACAAGCCCTTAGAGTTCATATGCTCCAAAGTTCTTATTCTGTGGAAGAAGGAACAGGAGCCTGTAAGGAACCAAACTCTTGCACAACGTCCTGGGTAGAGCTGGGCGGGGAGGCAGAGAAATCTAATCAGTGAGGAAATCCAAGTTTTTCTCAGAACTTGAGTTTCATTCCAAAGTGCAGAATATTTACCAGGATTTTAAGATAAGAGCAAATCAGGGAGTAACACTACAAATGAAGTTTGAATCAAATGCACTGTACTGGATTGAATAAAGAAAATGTGGTACGATACACCATGGAACCCTATGCAGCCATAAAAAGAATGAAATAATGTCCTTTGCAGCAAAATGGACACAGCTAATCATTATCCCAAGTGAATCAACACAAGAACAAAAAACTAAATACTGCATGTTCTCCCTTACAAGTGGGAGTTCAACATGGGGTACTCACGGACACGAAGATGGAAACAATAGATGCTGGGGACTAATAGAGGGGAGACAGGAAGAGAGACAAGGGCTGAAAAACTGCCTATTGGGTACCCTGCTCACTACTTGGGTGACAGGTTCATTCATACCCCAAACCTCAGCATCTCACAGTATACCCATGTAACAAAGCTGCACACATACTCCATCAATCTAAAATGAAAGTTGAAAGTATAAAAATAAAATTCAAAAAATTTAAAATGCACCATGCATCTTGCCTCCTTGTTCTGCATTCCCTTCTCCCACTGGTTTGGCAGCAAAAGAACGCAGGACATTGGCAATAATTACTGGGACAATTAGCAGGGAGATTCTCCCTGCAAGGAGCTAGGATGTGGGCTGCAGAGAAGCTGATCCTATCCAGCCAAGATGACTCATTGGATCAATAGCATCATTAACAGGAGTCCTCTGAAGGAAAGTGCCCACCACAAAGCTGACTCTTAATCTATCTCAGATGGCCCCATGTGCACATGTAAAGAAATCAGATTCAAGGCCAGGTATGGTGGCTTACACCTGTAATCCCAGAACTTCGGGAGGTCAAGGCGTGCAGATCGTTTGAGCCCAGGACTTTGAGACCACTCTGGGCAACATGGTGAATCTCATCTCTACAAAAACAAAAATTAGTGAGGTAGGGTGGCATGTGCCTAAAGTCCCAGCTACTTAGTAGGCTGAGGTGGGAAGATCTCTTGAGCCCGGAGGCCTCGAGGCTGTTGTAAGCCATGATCATGCCACTGCACTCCAGTCTGGGTGACAGAGCAAGACCCTGTCTGGCAAAAAAAAGTAAGAAAAGTCAAATCCAAAGGATGAAGGGCCAGGAAAGGGGAGAAAGGAGTAGCCCAGACTGGGTGAAAGGAAGAGTAAGGCCACAAAGCAACCAGCAAACTGCATGTGGGAACAAGTAACTAAGCCTGGAAAAAGGACTCTCAGGGCTGTAAGCTAAAGGGAGAGTCCAGACTCTGCTCTCAGTAGCACCCCTGTGAGCATCAGCTCTAACGCTATGATAACAATGGCTACCATGGATTGTGTCCCTAGCCCTGAGAAGAAGGTGAGAATCAGCGTAGTCTTGGGGGGTGTGAGAGGTGGCACTAGGAGCAGCTGTGACCTACAGAAGGGTAACCTACGAGATAGGATGAGGCTGCAGAGGTCAGCTGTTTTGCACCCGAAGTAGTTTGGACTTTGTCCTAGGACAGTGGGGGAGCCATGGCCAGATGCAAAGCATGGTAATGCCCTTGGTTTAGGTGACTTATCTGGAGGTTGTACAGAGAACAGATCAGCACAGCGGATCTCCAAGTACTATCCCCAATCAGTAGCATCAGCGACAACGAAGACTTGTTAGAAATGCACATTCTCAGCCCCCACCTCAGACCGAATGAATCAGAATCTGGGTGGGAGCTTAGAAATCTGTGTTTTAACAAGTTTGAGAAGCACCGGGTTAGACACCAGCGTCACTGAGAGCACAGCAGTTAGGACGCTGCTGCTGGAGACGCTAGAGAATGGTGAGAAGACGTGCATGGGGGCAGTGGCAGTCCCTGCGATGGGCGGATGTGCACAGCATAAAGAGGCAGAGGAGCGCAACCTCGGTGATGCTCGTGAGACAGAAGAAGAGGCCCAAGGAAATTTCACAAATTCCTGCTTAGAAAGAGGTGCCATTTGCCAAAAAAGGAAACACAGGCTAGGCGTGGTGACTCATGCCTATAATCCCAGCACTTTGGAAGGCCGAGGCGGATGGATCACCTGAGGTCAGGAGTTCAAGAGCAGCCTGACCAACACGGTAGAAACCCTGCCTCAATTAAAAACACAAAATTTGCTGGGCATAGTGGCACAGGCCTGTAATCCCAGCTACTCAGGAGCCTGAGGCAGGAGAATCACTTGAATCCGGGAGGTAGAGGTTGCAGTGAGCCAAGACTGTGCCATTGCACTCCAGCATGGGCAACAGAGTGAGACTCTATCTCTAAAAAAAAAAAAAAAAAAAAAAAGAAACACAGGAGGTGGGGGAGGAGGAGAGATGAGCTTGTGGGGGGACAGTTGGGCAAGAGTCCTCCCCATCTTTTCCTTCCTTCCCTCCAGCTCAGCACGCCCTCAATCAGCTTCATCCCTGGGCAGTTTTAGAGGACCACAGGGGAGCATGAAGATAGGACCCAATTCAGCATTGTGGTCATCCCAGGGAGTCTTCTGTCAGCTGCTCTGTAGACAAGCCAGTCCTAGAGATAAACATCTGTGAATCACTGGGGTGACTGGTTAGAGCACAGTGGTGAAGAGACCAAGCTCTGGAGCTGCCTGCATGGTGTTACATACAATTTATAGGCGGCCATTGATTGGGACTGAGCTCCTCCTCCAGTAGGCCCCAAAAGACCAAACCAAAATGGAGTCACTCATGCAAAAGTTTCACATCACCGAGCCATAACTAAGTTGTTTATATGCCCTTCTGAAGAATTAGAAGAGGGAGAAATAGATGACAGCCATATCCCCAAACAGACCAGTTTAAACCAAATTAATAGGGAGGTCCCATCCGCTTTAACCTGTACAAGTAAAGGACTTTGAAACGACCAATTCACTTTTTGTTCCTCATGTCTGCTTTCTTCAGCCTCTTCCTGTCTATAAATACTCACTCCCCACATTGCAAATCAGAGATCTCTGAACCTCTTCTGCTTCTGTGGGTTGCCTGATTCTTGAATCATTCTTCACTCAGATAAACTCTTAAACTTATCTTGTCTAAAGTTTTTCTTTTATCACTGGTCTCATGACTTCTGTTCTATGATTACCTTGCTGTGTGACCTTGTGCAAGTTGCTCAGTCTCCATTTCCTTGTCTGTAAAGTGGGAATGGTAATAATAAGACACATATTTTAGGATTATTTTGAGAACAAAATGAGTTGGTACGTGTAAAGCATTTAGAACAGTTCCAGCAATGCTGTATTCGTGTCAATGTTTAGCTATTATTATTGTCATGTTACCATTTTTATAACCCATGGAAGTGAAGAGATTTGAGAAATCAACGAGGTCCTCTGAGATGGGAGGTCTAAAGGGCTCCTTTGCTCTGCTTCTATTGTAGTGCCTTGAATTCCAGTCCTGACTGCTGGAGCGCATGCTACTCTCTTCCAGGCCACTGTTCTTCCTTCCAACCTCCTCTCTGCTTAATGCCTCCCCCCTCCTCCTCATTGCTCTTCTCAGCTTTAATGAGTGGACACCACATAAGCTCTCAGGACATAGTCAGTGCATAGCCAGGCTGGAAAACAAATCTTCAAGATGGGAAAGAGAACTTTAATCCATACATTTGTTGAACATCTAATGGGCACTGAGACCTGGGAGATGGAGTCCCTGGCCTCCAGGAGCACTCTGGCTGGAGGGCAGCGAGGAGGGTGCAGAGACCACAGCAACAGAAGGAATAAGCTTTTCTCTCTCACTAGAACCCTCCCACCCCCAATCCACTTAACAATTTGTGTTCTCACTCTGGAATCATCAAAGCACAAGAAATCTGCTATTGGAACAGGAAATGCCAAGATAGCACAAGCTCTTTTTTTTTTTTCTCCCCAAATGTCCCATCTTTTCTAATCTGGGCTTTGGAAGCAGAGCCCCTTGGCAGGGAGAGAGAAAGCACAATCCAAGCTCGGAAGAGGCAGCGCTCCTGGAGAATGACGGGAAACAGCGGATATCAGCCCACACCCGGAGCAACTCGGGGCAGAACCGGAGCCTGGGCCGGGGCGGCGAGGGCTGATTCAACTTCCTGGTTTTAGCTGCAGTCAGCTGGCTAGATGGATAGACTCAAATAGAATCCCAGAATGGGTTTTGAGAATGAAATAGAAAGAGAAAGGCCCGGGGGCAAGGAAAGAAATCCCCGGAAATACAAAGGTTGGGGGAGAGAGAAGGAGAAACATTGAGAGGAAGAGAAAAAGAGACCCAAACTGGGAAAGCATCAAAGGAAGAAGGACCTAGGAGAGCGGAAAATGATGGAGAGATCTCATAACTTCTTTTCCAGCTGGTCCAAGGGAGCAGGGAAATTTGATCATGAAAACCGGAACAAGAAGCTCAGAGAAGGGTCAGCAGAAGACAGCGTATCTGGTGACCCCGCCTTAGGCTTGGAATTAGATGATGATTCCTCTAAACAGAGCGCAGAGGTGAAGTGACCCACTGATTAGGAAAAATGTATTCTGTCATCCCTGCAGGGCAAATGGCTTTATATTTTTTTCTTTTTCCAGTCTCTGAAAAAGGGTCTCTTCTCCCCACCATTCCCATCGCCCTCACAAGTCTCGTTCACTGCACAGAAAGGCTGTTTTCACTGAGACACATCTGGGCAAGCCAGAGTCTTTAACAGTATCTCATAATGGCACCAGCTTTTTATGTGTGAGAAATAATAAAACACCTTATTGGTGAAATAAATATCAAAGTGAAAAAGCATTGCTCATGCAGAGAAAAGCAGAGGGAAATTGCTTCCTTCTGCACCCAACCCATAAGCACAAGTCCCTTCCAAATTGGGGTGTTTGTAGGGGAGGGGGTTGTCTTTTTTGTTAATCTGTCTTTTTTGTTTCTGTCTAGAGTTTAATAAAATCCTAAGACAGTTTTGCATTTCAAGAGGAACATATGATCTTGTTATTAATGCAGAGTAGCTAGTGATTATATCCTCAGACCATCAAAAGGGACTCTCAGCCTTCATTCCACTCATCTGGAAAGATTGAGTGTTTTATCAAAACGTAATAAGTGTACCACATAGAAAAAACAACCAAAGAAAAAAGGAACCAACCCTAGTTCTACAACTCAAACAAAAATATTTATATCTTATTATAATTCTTCCCAGTCTTTTTATTCCTATATAGTCACTCTTTCATATTAAATTTCCTTTCTTAAAAAATCAGTAATCATAGTAGAGCTACTTGAAATTTTTTTAAAGAGAGACATGATGAATATATGCTAATCTTGGCTTCCCAGCATCTATGTAACCTTCCTTTGGTACTTGTGGCCATATTCTCCTTTGGGTATTACTTTTCCAGTGATATACCTGATGGGAATGTCACCTGAAATGTCCTGTGTTCTTCTAACCCCGGGAAGGGCATTGGCCAATCAGAAACTTCTATGCTGGGATGTGCATCTTGAATAAAGTGACAGAAAGAGTTGAAGATACAAATAGTTTAACCTTATACATCCAGTGCAATTTCCATGTAAGACTACTGCATTGTTCTTGCCACCTTTATACCCCCTCTCCCCCTCCAGAAATGCCTTGGTTCTTGAGCCTGGTTCTCCAAACTTGAGTTAATTCTGTGAACTCTCTCATGTTCTTTCAGGAAATTTTATTTTTCTTAAGGCAAAAAGAGTCCACTTCTGTCACTTGCAACCAAAGAATCCTAAATGAAAATGTGGCTAAATGAGGCTAGGGATAATAAGAAGTGCTGTTATCTGAACAAAAGAATAAGAGAATATGTTCTGGAAAATATTGTTTAATAACTTGTGGGACAAAATATCATCTGTTGAGACTCCCAGAAATGTCATAAAACACCAGATAGTACTAACACCTCAGTTAGATTTGGCACTGTTGATAAGAACATGGGTCCTGGAACCACAAGGCCTGAGATAAATCCTTGTTTTAACACATACTAGCCAGGTGACCTCAAGCAGATTGCTGAACCTCCCTGTGCCACAGTTTCCTCATCTAAAGAAGAGGAAATAAGAGATCCAAATTCAAGGGCTACATGATAAATACATGCAATGGCTTAAAACAGAAATCATTCAGTGTAATGCTGGTTCTTATGAGAATTTGCTTTTCAGAGTCAGAATAATTTAAAAGAATCACAATCTTCTGGTTAAGTTCTGTTTCTTTCACTTAATTTGGCAATCTTTGCCTTCTAGTGGAAATAGTAGGTTTCATTTAATATACTATTGAGATAGTTGTGGTTAATTTTATCACATTTCTTTCAGATTCCTGACTTCTTTGGGATATCTTAATGTCCTTCTCCTGATAGAGAGGATGGATAGATAGATAAATAGATAGACAAATGGAAAATAATAGGTCAATAGATAGTAAATTGTAGGTAGATAGGTAGGTAGGTGGATAGATGATACAGAGTAGATATATAAGTCGCAGGTAGATAGGTAGATAAACAGAAAACGATTGATAGATAGATAGATAGATGAATAAGCCCATTCTCATGCTGCTGATAAAGATATACCTGAGACCAGGTAATTTACAAAGAAAAAGAGTTTTAAAGGACTCACAGTTCCACATGGCTGGGGAGGCCTCACAATCATGGTGGAAGGCAAAAGCCACACAGTAATAGACAGAGAGAGAGCTTGTACAGGGAAACTCGTATTTATAAAACCATCAGATCTTGTGAGACTTATTCACTATCATAAGAACAGCACAGGAAGGACCCGCCCCCATGATTCAATTACCTCCCCACCAGGTCCCTCTCATGACATGTGGGAATTGTGGGAGCTATAGTTCAAGATGAAATTTGGGTGGGGACACAGTCAAACCTTATCAACAGATGATACATAGGTAGATAAATAAGTGTGTATGTAGGTAGGTAGATGGTAGAAAACAGATAGATAGATGATTGATAGATAGATAGATAGATAGATAGATAAAAATTGCCATTCCTTCAGTGATTAAAGACTACAATATACATCCTTAACTTTAATTAAGGTCTAATATAAATTAGCATTTTGTCAGCGAGCCGTGTAAGGCACTTAGAATCTTTTGACATTTGATTCCTTTTATCCCCATCCCACCTTATGTGTGATTGTTAGTGTACATTTGAGGCTCCCTTAACATTATCCTGCTCCAGGGAGAATTTGGTTTTGCTTCTGTCAGGTACTTAGGCTGAAAAACCAATCAGACATTTTCAGAGATTTGATGATTTGAAGCCAGGCTTTGGTCTTTGTGAGGGCTGGCTTATTTCCAGGCCTTTACTCCTAGGAAGGGTTTCCTACTAAAGTTTCTCAGCCTCAGCGCTATTGACATTTGGACCAGAAATTCCTTGTTCTGGGGGGAGCTGCTCTGTGCATTGCAGGGCATTTAGCAGAATGCCCTATTTCTTTCCACTAGATGCCAGTAGCACATCCTCAACTGTGGCACCAAAAATGTTCCCAGACATTATCAAATGTCCCTTGAAGGGGCAAAGGTGCCCCACTGAGAACCAGTCTCCCAGGGTGTAGCCCTACAGGATCCCAACCAAAAGTCCTCAGTCCCTGAGACTGTCAAAGCTGCTCTCACTTCTCAGCCTCTTTGTTGCCACTTTGGAATGAGGGAAAAGGCTGCTCCCAACAGGTAGCTCACTTCCCTTAATTCCCTCCTCCCAGAGGTCTTGGACTTACACATTTTCCCTACCTTGTTAACCTGGCCAGCACCTTGACACAGGGGTGTGTGTGTATGTGTGTGTGTATGTGCACGTGCATGCACGAGCACGTGTGCGTGCACATGTGTGTGTGTTTTTCTAGTTCTCGATAGAAACATTGATCTGACATGACCTGGCTCATCATCTAAAACGACTAGCTCATCATTGCAGAACTCAAGAATGACAGTCACTTGGAAGCAAAATCTTAAATAATTTCTTTTGAATATAGATGCAGAAGACTGAATTTTCTGCAGAGCTCCTGGGTGCAGGGTACAAAGAGGGGACACATTAACGTACTAATAGAACTGTTACCAGAGGAGTTTTACACTGGGTTATTCTTTGTTGTGGGTCATAGCCCTATGCATTATAGGATACTTAGCGGCATTCCTGGCCTCTGCTACAAACAATAAAAATACCCATCCTTAGAGAAATTTACACTCTCGTTAGTGTAAGAGTATATGCACATTTTAAAAGCCAAAATAAAAAGACTTAAGTTGAGCTACAGAGTATATACAAGTCTCAAAAAAAAAAAAAAAGGCATATGGTAGAAAACTACGGAAGGAGATGTTTATTACAAGCTAAATTCATTCCCCTACTTTTTGCAAGCTGTGTGACCTTAGCCAAGTTGAGGTTCAGGGTCTTCCACAAAGTAAGACTGCGGGATGAGACAATCCATCACTACCGTCGCTTCCAGACCTGACAGATGAGAAGTCTATCAGAAAATAGATTTGTGATCATTTAGTACATCAAATGCAGCCAAAGCGAAGCCGTGTGTTTATGAAAAATCAGTCTTATCTGATTGACCTATTCCCATTTCGACTGATGTTCCTAATTGAGAAAGTAAAGAAAACTCATCAGACATGGGATAAACTGGTTTCCAGACACATCTGACAAGATGCCTCAGAATGTTCTGAGGAAATGGAGAAGTGTGGGTTGGAAGAAAAGACAGCTTGTATGGTTTGTAACTAGTTGATTTCAGAAACCAAAGAATTCTGACAGGCAGGTAGATATAGCGGGATAAAGGTCGTCTCCAATGTTATGGTCCCATAAAACAGCAGCCTTTTCCAGGCCTGTTGCTCTGGATCAATGATTTGGATGCCAAATGAGAAAGCATTTCATCAAATCCATGGGTTTTTTTCAAAGGTGAGATAAAATAAAGGGAACTCTAGGCGGGGTGCGGTGGCTCATGCCTGCAATCCCAGCACTTTGGGAGACCAAGCAGGGCTGGATCGCTTGAGGTCAGGAGTTTGAGACCATCCTGGCCAACATGGTGAAACCCCGTGTCTACTAAAAACACAAAAATTAGCCAGGCATGGTGGCAGGCTCCTGTAATCCCAGCTACTCGGGAGGCTAAGGCAGGTGAATCACTTGAACCCGGAAGGTTGAGTTTGTGGTGAGCCAAAATCGAATCATTGCACTCCAGCCTGGGCAACAAGAGCAAAACTCCATCTCAAAAAAAAAAGAAAAAGAAAAAAGATAAAGGGAACTCTAAATCATGTTCCTGCCCACTGTCCTTCAAGCGCCTCTTCTCTCTGGTGCCGGAAGTGCTGCACAGGCTCTTTGTTCTTTCCCGCCTGAGTCAGTGCACCCTAATGCCTGCTTCATCACTGCTGCCCAGTGGACCCTCTGGCTCCTGAGGCTGATGCCCTCTCCTTCCTGGACACTTCCCCATGCACAGCCGCCCTCTGTATTTATTCCCCAGAGTGCCACTAACACAAGACAATCATGTGCTGCAGATTTCTACTGAAGTTTTGTGGACGGCAGAAGGTATTAACAGCATAAAGCAGAAAACAGCTTCAAACTAAAAATCAGACTTCAAATCCCTAGAAATATATTTTCCACTCCCGGCCACAGAGAGTGCCCGATTGGCTTCTTATGGATCCTCTTGTCTCAGCAGCATGCAAAGTTCCTTGCGTCCTTCCATCTCTTCCGACCCTTGGCTCCTGGGTTCTGACAACATTTTGTCTTGCCTGCCACTGATACTCAAAATGTGGACTTATTTTCCTGTACCAGTACATTCTGGACCCTTATTGACCTCATCTTTGCCATGCATTGTACACCCAGGGTGGAGCAAGGAAGGGTAAGAGAGGGCTTGTCTTCTTCACCTAAAAGACCTACCAAGGAATGTTCCTGTAAATTCATCCACCCAAGAGAAAAATATTGCCTTTTACATACAGGGGAATTTGAAGGTTCTCCTCTAAGCTGACATTCTATGATTTTGTGGTTTTACTTTTTGTCTTCAAATGGCTAAGTGCCTAAGAAACAATGAGCACTAGCCCCCCACCCCCCCACAGTCAAGGGTGGGAGGATTAAGGCTCACAAGTTTTGAGGATCAAAGATTCCTAGAATACAGTGAGGATTGCCAGGCATTTACAAATCCCCCTTTTCCTTTGTGCATTTGTACAAACCTGAAAATACTCTCATCCCCCATTCAATAAACAGAAGCTTAGAATTCAGTAGGAGCAGGAAGTAGTGACAGAAGATGAAAGAGAGTAAAAATGATATGGAGGAGAAAAAAAAATACAAGGGAATGAAATGTCCACACCCAAAAAAGGAGTGGACTAAATGAGATGAAGGATTTGGGTCCCCAAAATACCACCCTCTCCTTTCGCCTCCCGGTTTGATGCCAGTGGGGAGCTGTGAGAGTTTGGGCAGATATTTGCATGCTCTAAGTGTTCCGCTGGGAAAGTGGCAGATACTGAGACAGATGGCTCTAGGAAGTGTGGGTGAGCCTGACGTCAAGTTTATGAGCCAAATGGTGTTTTCTGTGTTCCACCTCTTCAGATCCCATCCATAACGGACCCACTACCTCAAGCCATGCCCCTCCCTGAAGCCTCTCCTTCCCCCTGGACCATAGTAATCTTTTTTTCCTCTAATAATAATAAATGCTGGCTAAACCTTTGCTGTTCTGTCAAATATTGTTATTTCGGCCTCATCTGTCAAGGATTCCCTTGAAGGCCATAACAGGGTCTTCCTTCTGTACCCCGCTGCCTGGAATTCCTCCATTTACTTGACACATCCTTATCAAATACCTACTATGTGCCAGGTGCTATGCTTCCCATGAGGGAAACCAACAGGGAACCAATGAGAAGGTCCTTATCTTCATAGGGATTTCGTTCCAGTAAAAAAGAAACAATAAATATATAAATAAAAATGAAGAGTCCATCTCCTGGTTAAAAACCTACATGTGGGCCAGGTGCGGTGGCTCATGCCTGTAATCCCGGCACTTTGGGAGGCCAAGGCAGGTGGATTACGAGGTCAAGAGATCAAGACCATCCTGGCCAACATGGTGAAATCCCGTCTCTACTAAACATACAAAAATTTTTAGCAGGGTGTGGTGGCATGTGCCTGTAATCCTAGCTACTCGGGAAGCTGAGGCAGGAGAATCGCTTGAACCTGGGAGGTGGAGGTTGCAGTAAGCCAAGATCGTGCCACTGCATTCCAGCCTGGCCACAAAGCGAGACTCCATCTCAAAATAAAAAATAAACCTATGTGTGATTTTCAGGCCCAACTATAGGCAAGTACAAAGGCTTTACCTGGCTGGCTCCATGGGCAACATCTGCCCTTCCCACAGCAGACTTGGCTCTGAAGGGAATTGGAAAGGACTCAGGCCCCTCTAGCTGGTCTTGCTTTTCACATATTTGTATTCCTAGCCCCAGATCCCTCATTCCTGGGTTTCTTTATCTGAGGCCTTGGGCAGAGGTCCTCTTCAGGCATCTCTGCCAAGCCCTACCTACGGGTGAAAAGAAGGGGAAAAACCTGGAAGACCATTTTTCCCACTCTGACTCAGTACCCAGTACTTTTCCACTCCTGGCCCTCAGCCCTGACCCTCCCCAACCCCAGAGTCCGTAAACTGCTCCCTCTACCCCACATCTGCTCTGACCCACGTGACCTCGGCCTGTGCACCATGCCAGGGGCAACAGGGGAAATTTCACTGCGTGGGTTTTGCCCCTTGCTTGTACCACGGCAGTTAGTGAATAAAGGCTGTGCTGGTTCTTCCATTTCATCCCCCTGATGCTTAATCAGCTACTCCTACACCTGATAGCTCAGCCCTCTCTCCAGCTCAGCTGAGTTCCTGAGAAAAAATAACAAATAGTTACAGAGAATAAAATCTCAAATGGAATTTTTGGTGTTGTCTTAGAATTTTGGCTGAAGCCCAAAACTGAGAAGAATAGCTGATAAATAAAACCCTCCCACTCCTCCACCAGCACATTGAAACTAAAGATGCAAAGGTGTAGACAGGTCCTGTGACTCACAGCCCACCTCCCATCCCCCAGTCTGTATGTATGAAGGAAGCCTAGAGATAGAGGAAGATAATCTCAGGCCTAAGTGGTGAAGGGGCAGACGGGGTTCTGTCCCTGGTACTGCTGCAGAGGACCAGAACAGGGGGGTGACTTCTTGGGGGAGATTTTTGGTCTCCCAGTGCACAGAGACCAGAGAAAGCGTCTACATGCCAGAGGCTGGCTGCAGCTGCCAGTGACAGAAGCCCAGGGAGAGGGCTGCCTTGGGAGTGGCCAGTTCCCCCAGGAGTACACAGCAAAATAACCTAGGGTTTCCGGTGGGCAGAGTGGACGCTGTGCAAAGCTGCCTGGCCTGAATTGTCTTGAAAGAGCTGCCCAGGGGAATGAGCTCACACTCACAGACAGAGAGGTTGTGAGGTACAGTGCCTGAGAAGGAACTGCAGGGCAGCTCACGGGAGCGCGTTGGAGAGTCCCCCCCCCCCACTGAGGCTGGGTGGGCAGGATGGAGGCCTCCTATGTGGGGGTCTTCTTCCCAAAGAAGAGCCAGCAATTGTGAATCCACCTTGACAGAGGACATTTGACAGTCAGGAGAGAACTGCAAACAGCACCAGCTACCTGGAAGAGAACTTCTTGCCCATTAAACTCCCATTTCTCCCTCATCGCTCCTCTTCAGCCTGACTCTGGAAATGCCAGGAGAAGTCCAGTGGGGAAGCAGAGGAGGGAAGAAGTGAAGAAGGTGAAAAAATGGAAGATGGAACCACAATGTATTTGCAACTGCCATCAGTAGGACCTAAGTCTAGCTTGAGTCTACAGGGCAGGAAAACTACTGAATGAGGAACTGAAATGTTGGCATTAAATTGAATTAAAACCATTTAATATCTAAAAACAAGATGATTTTAATACTCAAAAGTTAGCATAAAAGCCACAGGATTTGCTTGCAATATTATTTTTGGCAAATCCTTCCCAAGCAGGTTTGAAGCTGCAGTGGATGAAAAATAGAGTTATTTCCTTATCTTATCATACCAAATATAGCTTGTTCAAATGCCAGCCATAAAGGCAAAAAAGAAGCTGAGGAAGAGACAAGCAGAGATGAAATCTACTTTTGAAACTGCCACCTGGGAAGGCTGAGGCAGCAAACAGTAGTGAGAGAGGCACCATCTCTCTCACTGGAGAGGGGGAAGACTATTCCAGGCCCAGGGAAGATATGTGCAAAGGCCCTGGGACAGGAAAGAGGAAGCAGTGAAACTACAAGTTCCGGAGCAGGGCAGGGCATGGGACATGACAGCAGAGGCAGATTGCACCAGGCAATATGGTCACAGTGAAAGGTTTTGATTGATTCTGAGGGCATTCCAGAGTTTAAGTAGGAAGTTGACATCCAATTTATATGTTTAAGATCACTTTTACTGTTGTTTCAAGAATGGATTGGGAGAAGGAATAAGAGTGGAGGTCCAGCAGGAGCACACAATGTACTTCTTAGAAATGGCGCAATAAATCCTGAGTGGTTGCCTTCCTCAAATTTACAGAGTCCAGAAAACCAGAAAGACAGGCGGCCATGCATACTTCAGGCTTGCTATGACTAACACAGTCTACTTGAATTTAACAAACAAACAAATTAATTAAAAAACTACAATAGAAAAAAAAAAAAAAAAAAAAAAAACAGAAGAGATGCTCTAGCTTGAAAAACAGGCATTCTTCATGAAAGCTACATAGCATGTTATATACATAGATATATATATTTCCTCCACAAGCCACCAAAAAGCTCAGAGCTAAATTTTACATTCTAGTACAGTAATTTTCTCACCTCTTCTTCCTCGCTATAAATATGGTTTCTAATCTCTCATATAACAGAATTTCAACATGAAAATGTACTTGTTCGTTGTTCATGAGCCACTGCAAATCCATTTTAAAGACTTTTGCACAACCTGCCACAAAGAAGAATGAGATTTTTTTCACCCATTTTGAAGACAAGACCAAAAAACAAAAATACCGCCAATTATCAAAAAATGTTTTGATTTTTTTTTCTCACCAACAGCTACACTAAGCATTCCCCCTTCTGTCCTGACCCTTTGGGACAGTTAATCCCCAATAAACCTACTGCCAGCCCAAGGAGATGAACTGTGAACACCTAAAACGCCACTCTTACGCGTTTTAGCTTTATTTGAATAGTTACTATACATTGAACACTTGTTAGTTCCAAGCACCATGCTGAGCACTTTACATATATTATAATAATCCAGCATCACAAAAACTCTTTAAGGCAAGAACCGTAGCCACACCAGACCAATCTGCTTCAACTTCTATGTAATGAAGTCGTGAGTTGTTTTTCGGTTGCTGTGAACCCTCAGGTCATATAACCTGAACATGCCCAGGTGAACCAAGCATGCAACCACAAAGGAGCCTAAATGCTTGGACCAAAAAGGTGGGGACTGAATTAAGAAGCAGACACCGCATGGGAGGATCCAGAATCCAATGAGTCTGAGCCCTGGCATCACCCCCACGGCAGGATTCAGTCAGATCCTGCCTCCCAACTTTGCCTTGTCACAAGATCCAATTAGATCATGCCTTATTACCCCATGCTTATAAAACCTGACCCAACCTGCAACTCAAAGAGACAGATTTGAGTGTTTTCTCCTGTCTCCTTGCCAGTATACTTGCAATAAACCTTTCTTGCTGAAAAAAAAAAACAAAACAAACAAACAAAAAAAACTGGTGCTTTGATGTTCGGCTTTCCGATGCACAGGCAAATGGATCCAGTTCAGATCAATGACAGGACTGTTATTAGCTATATCATTTTATAGCTAAAGCAATTGAAGCATAGAGAGTTTCAGTCACATATCCAAGGTCACCGATAGTGGGACCACTAATGTTTCCACTATAAATCTATCTGCCTCTGGTGATGAACTTTCAAGTTTGAGGTCATCACTTTAATCCCCCTACAGCTCCACCTCCAGCTCACTAGACGACGAGATGTTTGTTTATATCCTCTCTAACTCAGGTGCCTTGTCAGCTTGTCATATGCACTGGCTTGACCCCTTGCTTCTCACCACCTACCATGGTGTCCCATGAAAAATATCAGGTCTAATTCAGGCCCCAGCTCAACCACGCTATTTCCCTGTAGGAGGTAATGGGATCCAAACAGACAGCAGTGTGCTGGATCTGCTTATCCTAATTTATGAAAGTCTGTCATGTGCATTACCTCTCTACAGTGTATTCGATGACATCATGTTGCTCACTTGAAATCAGTCATGATGGAAGTATTTACACCATGGAAATTGGCAAATGCTGCCAATCAGGGCTTTTATTATCCTATTGTCTGCCCCAAGTGGTGTACTGGTAAATGTGGGGGGGAAAGCCACATTTACCAACACACCATTTGGGGCAGACAATAGCATAATAACAAAAATCATCTCTTAATCTTTTCTTTATAGCCCTTGACAAACAAACCATAGTCAATTCCCAGAACTCCACCAAGAGAAATCCAGCTGAAATTGTACATGTAGGGACCCATTCTCCTTGCTGATAATGCAAATGTCCTTCCTCAACCTGTGCTACTTTCCTTGGTGCATTATGAGAAACAAGCTAGAAACTTTTTCATGCTTTCCTACATTCTGTTGAGCTTGCAGTCTTGCTGGAAGGAGAAAGACAATCTCAGGTGCTGAACAACAAATTGCTTATTGGAACAGCTGCTGCTTTCGGCTGAGTAAGCAGGACTCTCAAGGGTGATGCTTTCTTGCCATGGTGCTGCAGCCAGTTAAAAATTAGTGTTAGGGACAGAAATAAGAAGCAAAAGGGAAACCATCAGATGATTTGATATGGGCCACAACCAGAAGCCTCTTCTGCACTTTTAAACACAGGTTAGGGTAGAGGAAAGAATGTGAACACAGAAAGAAGGCCTGCATTTGAGCCTTGGCCCCACCACTTGCTATATGTTCTGATGGGACAAAAACGTAAGAGAAGAGAAGGAGGTATGATGAAAGGTGTAATGAGGGGAGAGACATCAGAGCTGAAGAAAAGACTTTTCACCATGACAGCAACTCAGTGATGATTAGGCACATTCCTTGCATATTCATTATTCATTTGGCACCTATTGTGTGCCATGAGAAATACTAGATACAGTTGTGAACAATAGAGACATAACTCCTGCTCTCATGAAACTTACACTTTAGTGGAGAATAGAAGCATTAAATGTATAGTACTAACGAAGTTCTATTGTATGTTATGATAAGGGAAATAAAGGAACCATAGAAACGTAACAGGTATGTGTTGTGACTGACCTAGTCCAAGGGACAGAGAATAAAGTCTCCCCATAAGGCCCTGCTCACAGAGTGAAAGGACAAAGTGGCTAGAGAGTCATGGGATGACATCATGGCTGGACTTTCCCCTCTTGTAAGAGCACTAGAGTGAGCCAGACACTATAGATTTAGAAGCCAGAAACCCGTGTTCAAATCCTGGCTCTACCACGGAGAAACACAGCAAGTTACCTAACCTCAGTTAGCTCAGTACCTTCATTATATATAGGGACAGTAATAATACTTATTATCTTCCAGTTTTATTCTTTGAATTAAATTAGTGTGGAGAATAGGTCTCAGCGTAACACATGACTTACAGCAGGTGCTCATTAAATGATAGAATATATATATATAAAGATTAACACAAAATTTATTTTAAAAATTAAAGATCTCTTAAACTGGACATGATGACCTCTTTATTTACATATCAACAGAAACATTTAATGAGGCTTGGTGGTCCTGTCCTGTAAGATAACTTGAGAGTTTGCACAGCAAGAGGCTTTGAAAGTAATTGCATTAAACACATCCGGAATAGTCAGCATGTGTTTCTAGCAGCAGTGAGAACACACACTGTCCCTTCCAACCTACCTTGTCTTGCTTTACCCAAAGTATGATTCTCACCTGCAGTGACTCTGTCTATTCCTAGATTGTCCAAGGTGAATTGCCATTTCTCTTTTTCCAATAGCAAGAAGATAAGTGTGATTTAATTTTTTCACCATTATAAAACCTTTCTTTAAAAAAAAAATCATTGTCCATGACACATGCCAATTTGATATTAGAGAAAATACGGTCATTATAAAGACTTGAACATTCTGAAAGTTTGAGTTGGAATAGATTGATTCAGTTGCTACCGACAGTTTTCCTGAAATGACCCACCTTGTTTTCCATCCCTCTGGTGATATATGTAAATTTTAACACTCTGCAATATTTCTTTCTATACACTGCATTTGCAGCAGGAGTGATAAGTTATGATGCTTGTCTCCTTTGCAGTTTTGCTCTCCTTTAGCATAAATTATCAAAGAAGGTAGCAAACTGCAAGTTGATCAGTCTCCCCACTTTAATTTAACACGACAGGTCATAATGGCTTTGTTCCTTGGCCATAAAGGCCAGGAAGCTGTTTTCACAGATTAATGTGACATGATGTGGAGAGTCATAATAACTGTGACAAGATAAAGGGAATTAGTTAAAACTTAATTAAAACCACATGGAAAACAAGTAGAACACTGTATGTTTAGTATCTGGAAATCTTTGCTGCTGGTTTGACAAAAAAAAAAAAAGAAGAAGAAGATGCTTTGTACTAAGTGCAAGGTCCCCAATTAATCCCTGGTCTGAAAATGATCAGATCAAAATCAGAATCAAGAGGAAATGAAATTGGTGATTCTGATACCTGTCAGCACCAACCCTGTCCCACCCTGGGTCATGGTAAAATAATAAAAAAGTAGAGTTCTCATCAACTCAAAGACTGGAAGCATGAAGTAGGTAGTTACCACATTTTAATATGCTTAAGAGTCATCCTGGGACATTTATTAAAAAGCTGATTCTTGAGATCCAACCTCAGACATTCTGATTTGATGAGTCCAGCATGGCAGGCCTGAAATCTTTATTTTTAGCCAGCATATTTCAGCTTTAAAGTGACTTCTAGTCAAAATATATTTGGTTACCATAGACAATAAGGGAAGATACTTTGAAATTATGTAAATAACCTGCTCTTCATTAAACTATTAGTCTCTAGTTTTATTATCCATGGATGAGCCTTACCTGAACCAATTATAACTATCACAGTTGCAAAATGGTGACTTTTGTAACTCCTCCATTATTAGTTGGCATTTATTATTTCTTTTGTTTGTTTGTTTGGGAGAAAGAGTCTCACTCTGTCACCCAGGCTGGAGCGCAGTGGCATGATCTTGGCTCACTGTAGCCTCTGCCTCCCAAGTTCAAGCAACTCCCATGTCTCAGCCTCCCAAGTAGCTGGATTACAGGCATGCACCACCACACCCAGCTAATTTTTGTATTTTTAATAGATATGGGGTTCACTATGATGTTGGCCAGGTTGGTCTTGAACTCCTGACCTCAGGTGATCCACCCACCTTGGCCTCCCTAAGTGCTGGGATTATAGGCATGAGCCACCACGCCCAGCCAGCATTTATTATTTCCTTCTTCTATGTTTATTAGTTGGGATATATTATTTCTTTCTGTTCTTTTCTACATTTATTAGCCAGAATTCTGTTATAAGGAAGTGTTCTCTCAATAATTATGAGTATTACGTTATTCAACGGGTGATTGATCCACTACTGTCATTCACTTTTAATACTTGTATTATCCCATATTTGACCACAGATAGCCCCTTCAAGCTGGCTTCCACAACCTTCTAAGTACTTCCTTACTTTTTGGGCAATAAGATGTTCTAGGCTTATATTTTCCCTGCCCTGCCCTTGTCCTTTTAGCAGGAAATGATGTTTAAAAGTAAATTTCTCAACTAAGAAAGATCCAATATCATTTCTATGATACTCTTGCCAAGAAATGCATATCCTAAATGTAACCATGAACAAACATCAGACAAACTAAAATCTAAGGGTGTTCTACCAAACAAGAAACCTGTACTCATCAAAAATGTCAATGTTCTGAAAGGCAAAGAAAAGCTTAAAAAGTGTTCCAGATGAAAAGAGAGTCAAGAGACATGAAAACCAGTTGTAGTGCCTGAAACTCGTTTGGATCTTGATCAGAATTTGGCAGAATTTATGAGAATTAGCAGACAAAATGTTATATGAAGAACATTTTTGGAACAACAGGCAAAATTTGAGTAAGGGCTGTAGATTAGATGATAGTATACTATCACTGAATTTTCTGATTTTGAAGGGGACGATGATACAGCAAACATGATGAAATGATGGAAGGTGTATAGGAATTCTTTGTGCTCTTCTTGAAACTTTTCTGTCCATTTAAATTTATTTCCAAATATAAACTTTTACAAAATTGACAATGTGGCATTAAGGCAATGGTTAATGTATGAATGAATGGCAATTTACTTAAGCAGACAAATTTCAGATAATTATCAATCTACTTTAATATGCTTTATATATATATATATATATATATATATATATATATAAAACAAGCATATCTAACCTATGATTTCACAGATATTAGTACTTAATAGAGGCTAAATTTAAAGAAATTAATGTAAATAAAAATATTCATTAAATAGCAGCACAGGTGCTGTGTAGATGTAGCAAAAATTATAAGTATTGAACAAGAATGATTGAAGTTTAAGGAACAGGTGTATATTGAAGAAAGCACTTACATCAGGGGCCCTGTGCTTCTCTAGATATGGCTTCATATTTAATATTTTGAGTAAATTTCCTACTCTTGGTCCATAAAATGGAGATAAGAATATTTGTCCATACCATTTGCTATAATGATTACCAAAGGCATTACTAGGAAGAGGGTTGTTATTCTATAAAGAATAACACCAGGCCAGATGCGGTGGCTCATGTCTGTGATGCAGCACTTCGGGAGGCTGAGCCAGGTGGATCAACTGGGGTCAGGAGTTTGAGATCAGCCTGACCAATATGGTAAAACCCCATTTCTACTAAAAATACAAAAAATTAGCCAGGCGTGGTAGCATGCACCTGTAGTCCCAGCTACTGGGGAGGCTGAGACAAGAGAATTGCTTAAACCCAGGAGGTGAGCCAAGATGGTGCCACTGCCCTCCAGCCTGAGTGACAGAACAAGACTCTGTCTCAAAAAAAAAAAAAAAAAACCACCAAATCCATGGCCAGGCATGGTGGCTCACACCTATAATTCTAGCACTTTGGGAGGCCAAGACAGGTGGATCACATGAACCCAGGAGTTTGAGACCAGCCTGGACAATACAGCGAGTCCTTACAAAAAATAAATAATTAACTGGGTGTGGTGGTGCATGCCTGTCACCCCATCTACTCAGGAGGCTGCGGTGGGAGTATCTCTTGAGCCTGGGAATTCAAGACCACCCTGGGCAACATGGCAAAAACGCATCTCTACAAAAAAATATAAAAATTAGCTGGATGTGATGGCACACACCTGAGTTACTCAGGAGGCTGAGGCAGGAGGATCGCTTGAGCCTGGGAGGTTGAGGCTACAGTGAGGCATGACTGCACCACTGCACTCCAGCCTGGGAGACAGAGCAAGACCCTTCCTGTCTAAAACAACAACAACAAAAAGAATGGCACTGAATCCAAATGGAGCCATTTGATACCATTCTGTATCCAAGAATGCCCTTTATTTCTCTTTATTTATCACAACACTTGGCAATGTTTCATCAGCTGGTAGCCAACCAGCAACCCTCTTCTTGCGTCCTCCTCCTCCTTCTTCCTAAGTAGAGGCCTTCCCATTCCTTCCTATGACTTCCTGTGATTGAAAGAGTAGGATGTGAAATTTCAACCTCTGAACATGGCTGTCCTAACAACCATGGCCATAATTTGGTGTTATCCATTTGACTTCATCCCACTCATTCTCCCATCCTTAGGATAATCCTGAGCCCTCTGGACCTTTGAGCATATGGGGTGCAACGTTTTGAGATTATCAAGACGTAAATGCTTATTTTTACTGTTTGATTTTAATAAGCTGTTTGTTATGTCTAGGGCTGTACAAAAAATATAAATAGGTAAAGATAATATGTCACTTTCAATGCACGGGCATTTTAGAACACAGAAGAATCAGTGTGGAGGAGTATAACTTACATCAGTAAAAAACTAGATTTGAATCCTCACTCCTCTACTTTTCAGCTATGTGATGGTGAATGAGTTATTTAACCTTCCCAAGTATTTGTTTCCTTAGCTGTAAATTGGAATACCAAAATCTACCTTATCAGTTGGCTATTAAAATTTAAAAGATAATGATATAACGCTGTAATTTTCAAATTTTCATGTGCATGCAAACAACTCTGGGATCCTTGTTAAAACACAGATTCTGTTTCTGTAGGTCTGGGGTGGTACTTGAGATTCAGTGTTTTTAAAAAGCTTCCAAGTGATGTTCTATGGACCATACTCAGAGTACCAAGGACTGAAGGCTGAAGGCACAGAGAAAAATAGCTAAACCAGAGCAGATTCCATGTAAGTTTGCTTCCCTCTCTTCTACTCCCCACCACTTCATTTTCTAAAGGGGTCTCTTAGCTAAAAGAACTCACTAAGGAAAGTCAATCAAAAAATGACAAAGAAAAAAGCATAAGCAATTCACAGCTCTACAGTAGGGGTTGATTAGGGTCAAACGAAGATATATTTAAACCTAATTAAGATAAAGGATCCCTCGTTAAGTTGAAAGAAAGGCTAAGAGCAAAAACTCTGAGGACCGGTTGATTTCTGTCAGATTTCTGTCAGAAAAAATATTGCATCAAGGGAATATAATGACAGCCTTTAAGAATGATGGACCCAACTGTAATTCTGAAGGCAGTTTTAATATTATAGAACTCAGGAAATAACAATAACAACTTATACTGAGAAATTGTTTTAAACACTGCAAATCCCTTTGCATGCATTAATGCATCCCAGTCCTGACTTCATAAACATGTTACCACCTTATTAAATAGGAGATCATGAGCTCCTTGAGGCTAGGGACCTGCCCTGTTCATATTTTTATTTCTAATATTTGGCAAACATCTATATCTAGCAGGCATTTGACAAACATTGACTTGAAAAGAGATTTTTTTCACCCAGGTCCTCAAATACATATTATCCTATTTCATTGATTCTAAGTAATCATCAATAATACGATACACTGTTTTATGTATCTCTAAGAAAGAAAAAATGCCCCATTTAAATCTTGTGTACCATTGATTTTAAATAGATCCCAATTTCAGAGATGTTAAAATGTGGAGAGAAATGTGAAACTTGAAATTGAGACTGCAGTCATTGGACTGTACTGTGGAGTCACTCACCAGGGCAGATGTGAAATGACAAAACAGTCATGCATTAGGGTTGCTGCATATACCACAGTTAAGGAAGGAGACAAATAGGGACAGGGAGATATTTCTTTTTTAATTTTTATTTTTATTTCAATAGTTCTTGCAGTACAGGTGATTTATGGTTACATGGATAATTTCTTTAGTGGTGATTTCTGAGATTTTAGTGCAACCATCACCTGAGCTGTGTACACTGTACCCAGTATGTAGTCTTTTATCCCTTACTCCCCTCCCAAACTTCCCCCCCCAGTCTCCAGAGTTCATGATATCATTCTTATGCCTTTGCATCCTCATAGCTTAGCTCCCATTTATAAATGAGAACATAAAATATTTGGTTTCCCATTCCTAAGTTACTTCTCTTAATGTCCCCCAGCCCTATCCAAGTTACCGCAAAACACATTATTTCATTCCTTTTTATGGCCGAATAGTATTCTATGGTGTATATATACCACATTTTCTTTATTCATTGGTTGATGGGCACTTAGGTTGGTTTCATACTTTGGCAATTATGAATTGTGCTGATATAAGCATGTATGTGCACATATGTTTTTCATATAATGACTCCTTTTCCTTTGGGTAGATACTCAGTAGTGGGATTGCTGGATCCAACTGTAGTTCTACTTTTAGTTCTTTAAGGAAAAGGAGATGTTTCTTTATTTCTTTATAACATAGAATGTGTCACAGATGCAGTAACTTGGAGGCAAGTGGGGATCTTTCTCAGATTGTGGTCAACATGGTAGACATCTTTCTTGGGAAAAGCATCAGTGGACTCCTGCCTTTAAAGACGAGGTGAACAGCAGAATCCATGAGACATTGTTTCAAGCTAATAGTCTTTTAACAGAAAGCAGACAGAAGAAAAATGCAGGGGGGAGCAGGAATGTCATTATTGTCTCAAATTATACAAATCTGTATAGTAGCTATTAGGGGAACCCAGAGCTACAGAAATTCAGTGAGTGAAGATGCTTGGAGCAGTTGTCTAGAAAGAGAGTAATTCTCTTCCTATATTACTTCATTCTCATTCTTCTAATGAAGACATATCCAAGACTGGGTAATTTATAAAGAAAAGAGGTTTCATTGACTGACAGTTCCTCAGGGCTGGGGAGGCCTCAGGAAACTTACAATCACGGCAGAAGGGAAAGCAAATGCATCTTTCTTCACATGGTGGCAGCAAGAGAAGTGCTGAGCAAAAGTGAGGAAAGCACCTTATAAAACCATCAGATCTCGTGAGAACTTACTCACTATCATGAGAACAGCATGGAGGTAACTGCCCCCATGATTCAATTACCTCCCATCGAGTCCCTCTCATGACATATGGGGATCATGAGAACTATAATTCAAAATGAGATTTTAATGGGAACACAGCCAAGTCATATCACTGTCTCTGGTATAAAAGCCTTGGATCAAGGGGAGACATCTTTATGCTATGGATAAATGTGAACTGAGAAACCATGTTTATGCTCTCTCAACAGGAGATCAAACTCAATGCCAGACTCTTAGATCCACTGAGAAAAATTAACAAGTTAGAATTACCTCCAAGTGAGGTTTTTTCCTACCTGTGGGAGCTACTATCACCATAGCTCATAGAGTAAAGCTCTGCAGCTGCCTTTACTTGAGTTGAAAAGACATTTGCAGGGAGTCTCTCTTCAAGTTAATGACCTTGGGCAAGTTATTTAATGACTTGGAGCCTCGGTTTTATTATCTGTAAAATGGATAAGTAGTGCCCACCTCATCTTGAAATGAGAATCAAATAATACATGAGAATATTTTGAACAGTGTCTGGCATACGGCAATCACTCAATAAACATTACATATTTTTATTATCTGACTTTTTTATAGATTGACACAATGACTTTACTCAATGCTGCCTTCATGACAATGCAACAAGTTGCATATGCCTGCAACATTCCTAAATTCCTATCCCAAACTTTTTTATTAACAGTTGGCTTACACAGGCAATGGCAAAATTAACATTGAAAATCCACAACTGCAGGAAAGGATCCAATTCTAGAAACCCAGAAACATGGCCTTCAAAGACTGGGGCCATGGCACTTCCCTTAAAGCAGCCTGAAAGCAACAGCAGCTCTGAGGAACGACGTCCCCAACCCACCTCACTGCACCTCAGTCTCCTTTCAGGATGCAGAGTGTGTGCTGTGTAATCTGTCTTGTGCACAAAAGTATTAACCTATGGAATCAAATGTGTCTGTTAATAAACCAACACGCCGCTCACACCGTCAGCCCCCTGCGGCGTTCCCCCCTTCGGAGCCACAACACTGGCACATCACATTTGTCAGCTGGTTCAACTCCTCAGGCACAACATAATTTAGAAATGTGAAAGATCCCAAATTATCTTATCCAAAAGTGACAAATCAAGTACAGTGCCCACAAGCCCAGACAGTTTACACAAATAAACAAAACACAACAGTAGCGGGGGTATGAATCTCATAACAGTTTAGGAAAAACAAGTCTATTTCTTATCTGTAAGATTAATGAAGTAGGCTGTAACCTCACCTCTCATTGTGGCTGAACAGAAAGCTGTTTTTCATCTATTCTGCAGTAACATAATAATGTCATGTCACAAAAGTTCATAAAGAAGGGGTCTATACTTATTTTCAGAATTATTTAAAATACTCAGTGACTAGTCATTAATGCAGAATTATTAAATTTTTCTCAGATATACTGTTTTTAAGAAGCTGTAAATATTAGGCATAGCCCAACTGCTAAAAATATCCTCCACTAAATAAGACTTTGCAGTTTTTTTTTTTTTTACTATAGACACAACGATAAAGAATATTTATTTATATAACACATAATTGGTATATTTTAAAAGCTACTGATATTTTTATATCTTTGTGGCCTTCTGCTGAACTTAGTTGTTCCAATAGCTGTCAGGTTTATTTCTCTCACCTGATTTTAAATGAATGCTTATGTTATCTGGGTTTAGCCAGGGCCCATTTTCCCTGCTTCCCCCTCTGAGCCAACACACACAGGCTTGAAAAGCTCAGGAAAGGAAGCAGGGGAAGCTGGCAGACTGCAATGAGGAAAGAGAACTTGGTCTCCTTTAGGTCAGATAACTGCTTAAGCCAACCAAATGCTTTCAGAGACGGGGGTACAAAGTATAGCACCTTTCTCTCTCCAAACTCTGTTGAAAATTGTTGTACACCTAATGAAAATTCACATGGAACTTCACATGGTTAAACATAATCATACCCAGTAAGGTTTTTTCCCACGTGGAATATAAAATGTGCTTCTTCCTCAGAACTTATTTTCCATCGAGACTGTGAGTAATCATAGGAAGGGATTCATCCTGAGCAAAAATCAATTTTATTGGAAAAGCAAAGAAAGGTGATGCATACAAAAAGGGAAAAGCAACATTTCCCAGTAAATTCCCAGGTGGGGAGATAGGCTGAAACCACAGGCCATGTCTACACTACTAATTTGAGCAATGGAATTTGGATGCAAGTTAAACTGGATCATCTGTATCATATTTGAGCATACACTGATTTCACAGGAAAACTGTAATGAACCAACACTGAAGCCCAGCCATTAGTCTTGGTAGTAAATTGTGCTCACCTAACAGCCCAGAAAGTTCTAGAGCACACACATCTAGGGTAAATACTTTCAGGGACTATGCGTGTGTATGCATGTGTCGGTCTGTCAGCATTGTTTTTCAATTGAAGAATTGTTCCATGTCTTCATTATCCAAGCTATGCATAGTCCACACATAGCAAACAGTCAAGAAATGTTACATTAAAAAAGACCTTTTTGCTAAGAGGTGAAATGACCGAATGACTACAGGACACCCTTATTTAAGAGAGAACTCAAAAATGAGGGGGAAAAAAATTCCAGAATTCATTATTTACTTTGTGTGACCACCTCAATTTTTGTACTAAAGAAGTCTTCAATAAGTGGAAAGTAACTACAAGCCAGAGATTTTTGACGGCCTCCCTGAAGCCTTTGCCCGGGTGCCCCTGGAATTCTAGAGGGGTTGCTGACTGGAACACTCTGGTCAAGGCTTGCCTGGTCTTATGCTTCTTGATGAAGCACACAAGGTCTGATTCTGCTACTAAGAGCAGAGCAAACATTCAAGTACTGAATTACCTACCATGGCCCTGAAATAGTTCCCAGTAACCAGAAATTCCTAAGAGAGACCCATGGAGTCAGTGTCTTCCTTTCTTGTAACCAATAAGATCAAACCAAACTAATAGCTTAATTCCTCACCAGTAATGACAATGAGGAATTACATTTAGGACCTACATAATAAGTGCTTAATAAGTCATTGGAATAAGTGCCTTCTTAAAAGAATAAGAAGAGTTGCACAGCTTAATGGGGAAAGACAATCTGGAAGCGAGTCATTAAATATATCAGGTTAAGTGTTGAACTCACATAAACAAAAAATACTATGCAACACGAAGAAGAGATTCATAACCCCTGTACAGAAGTCATGGAAAACTTCATGGAAAGGTGTCATTTGACCCGGTTTATCAAGGATATGCAGAAACTGGTAAATTAAGAGAAGGAGAGGAAGGGCATCATGAAATAAAGAAACAGCAGTGCAGAGACATTGAGATATCCGAGTTCAGGGTCTGCACTCCATGCCTCTGAATGGTTTGTACTGTGGGAGTGCAAACAGAAGACGAAGCCAGGAATAAAAAGGACAGATTCTCATGGGCTTATTTAGCAAGTGCTAAGGTCTGAATGTCCCCAGAAATTCACTTATTGAAACTTAATTCCCATTGTCGTGGTATTAAGAGATGGGATATTTTAGGAAATGGTTAAGTCATAAAATTTTCACCCTCATGAATGAACTCATGTCTTATAAAAGGGCTGGAGGGAAGCCTTTCATCTTCCACCATATAGGGACATAGCGTTCAAGGCACCATCTCAGAAGCAGGGACTGGGCTCTCACCAGACACCAAATCTGCCTACACCTTGATCTTGGACTTCCCTCCTCCAGACCTGTTCTTTATAAATTGCCTAGTCTGTAGTATTTTATTATAACACACAAACAGACTGAGACACCAGGGGAAGGCATATGGATTTATCCTAAGATAAAGTGGAAAGCCAATGGAAATATTAAATCAGGGGAGTCAAATAGTAAGAATGGATCTTTAGGAGCTATCTGAAGATGAGGGAAAGGAGAGAAAAACATTTATGAGAGATTTTGTAGTTGTCTAGGTAAGATACAATGCTGGCCTGAACTAAAAGAGTAACATCAGGAATGAGTAGAAAGGACTGAATCAGAAAAATGACCCTGATTTAGAATTGTAGAAGATATTGGCCTAATGCAGTAATCCCAGCACTTTGGGAGGCCAAGGCAGGTGGATCACCTGAGGTCAGGAGTTTGAGACCAGCATGGCCAACATGGTGAAACCCCATCTCTAATAAAAATACAAAAATTAGCTGGGCATGGTGGGGAGCACTTGTAATCCCAGCTACTTGGGAGGCTGAGGCAGGAGAATCACTTGAACCCAGATGGTAGAGGTTGCAGTGAGTCAAGATTGCGCCACTGCACTCCAGCCTCGGTGATAAGAGTGAAACTCTATCGAAGGAGAAGGAGAAGGAGAAGGAGAAGATATTGCACAATCAAATAGGGAGAATAAAGGAGGAAAGGAGAAACAAATAATGTCAAGATTTTTTATCTTGTATAATTGGGTGGAAATTAACATCATTAATAAAGAAAAATCAGGTTTGGAAAGACTGATTTTGAGATGCCAAAGGGAAGTCAAGCACTGATGCCCAACAGACAGTGGGAAATATTAATCTGCTTAGAAAATTTTATTTGTAGTGGCTTCTTATGACTTACTTAATTTCTGCAATGTTTAGAAATGCTGACAAGTATGCAGAGAGAACAGAAAGCATACTCCATGTCCTCTTAGAACTTATATTTCTCAAGGCTTTCAACTAAAATTTCTGCTCACTTAAATTCTTTCCAAATCTCAGTTCCCACATGCAGGACGCTTTCTCTATTCCCAAAGCTTTAAGTTATCTCTCCTTCTTCTGAATTTTGCTGTCAATGTGCATGCTGACAGTGTCTTTCCTTTGGCATTTATATGATGCCCTGTGCCTAATTGTCAGTTAAGTCTTTATAAATATGTATCCTGTTTTTTCCAAATGAATTGAGAATATTCTCAAAGACAGAGCTATAGTTCATTCTTTTTTTTTCAGCCTTAAATATTTTGCACAATGTCCAACAGCAAGTGGCGATGTAGTTGAGCCAGATCGCCTGGGCTTGAATCCCAGCTTTGTCACTAACTTGTTATATTGGCAAGTTATTTATTCTATGTCTAGTTTCCTTATCTAAAAACGAAAACAACAATAATACCTACTTCACAGAGGTGCGATGAAAACTTAGTGAGATAATAAATGCAAAGCATTTTCTAAGTTCCTAGGACGTAGCAAGAGACCATAGGTCTTTGTATTAGTCAGGATAAGTCACGATGTGCTATGTTAACAAACAACCTCGGTGTTTCAGTGGCTTAAAACAATTGAAATGTATTTCTTCTTCATGCTACAGACTGAACTGATCAACAAGGGATTTGTGCTCATCAAGTCACTGAAGGACCCAGGCTCACAGCAGCCACTATCTTGAATGCTGTTGGTTGTCATGTCAGGGGGAAAGAAAGCCCGGAAGGTTCTTGCACCAGCAATTAAATATGCAGAATGAAAGTGTCTCATTTACTCTAAACTCATTGGCTACAGTAGTGACATGACCTCATGCAACTACCGGGGCTAAGAAAGTAGAATCCTACCGTGTGCCCAGAAGGAAAGAGAAGCAGATCTCAGTGGAATATCTCCAATGACTATCAAAGTATTGGTTGTACTATGGTCATTTTGTTGTTGCCACAATAAATTATTCCATGTAAAGTACTTAGCATAGGATTAGGCCACACTAAAGACTCAGTGTTAGCTATTAACAGTATTAGTACCAGTAATAGTTTCATATAAAATTATTTTAAGTTTACTCAGACCTAAGCATTAAAACACACGTTCACATGTGTGCCCACACGTGAACAGAGACACACACACACACAGAGGTGAGGTTATTTTAACCTAATCTGTATACCGCAAATCCAGTTGGAATAGATAATACCAAATACATACTTGATATTAAAAAATAAAAATCAGGCCCTTAAAAAGTTGGCTGGGCATGGTGGCTCATGCTTGTAGTCTCAGCACTTTGGAAGGCTGAGGCGGTGGAAGTGGGGAGGGAAAGAGGGAACTCTTGAGGTCAGGAGTTCAAGACCATCCTGGCCAACATAGCAAAACTCCGTCTCTACTAAAATTACAAAAATTAGCCAGGCATGATGGCAGGCACCTATAATCCCAGCTACTTGGGAGGCTAAGGCAGTAGAATCAGCTGAATCCGGGAGGCAGAGGTTGCAGTGAGCTGAGAACATGCCACTGCATTCCAGCCTGGGCAACAGAGTGAGACTCCATCTAAAAAAGAAAAAACATCAGTTCCGCTACTCAAAAACAAACACATTTAACATTGTTGAGTTCCTTCACCCAGTCTCTTCTCTATTCCTAAGACTTTGTTTCTTTATGTTTAATATAATAGTACATAGATAACTTTTACCCAAATGTTTTCATTTAGACCTTTCCCTGTGTTATCTGAAAGTTTTTTGACCTTCCCCCACTCTAAACCTGCTCTTCCTCTAGCATTCCTTTCTTTGTAATGGCATCTGTCAGTGAGTTAAGCCAGAGACCTGGGAGTTATCTTTGTCATGCATTCCCTCTCCTCCATCATTCAGTGTATCAATAAGTCTTAATCAATTCTACCTCCTAAATATATTTCAAACACATTAGCTTTTCTCCTGTAACACTTCATCACCCTAGACAAGGATTTCTCAACATTGGCACTATTGATATTTGAGGCCAGATAATTCTTAGAGGGGCTGACCTAGGTATTATAGAGTACCCATTTTGAAATACATGCAGGGCATTCTACATAACAAAAGCCTTCTCTTACAAGTAAAAAACTTTGTCAGAGCCTTATCTCATCCAGGGGGAAAAAATTACCTAATCCCAGCCCCTTCTAACCTTCCTGTCTCACCTAAGGGAGGTGGGTGGCAGGGGAAGGTAAAAAAACACTTATGAAGGTCACAGCCTAGAGACACAAGCCCAGAAAAATACTGAGATTTGATTCGAATTATAGAATGCCTTCCCTCCCTCACTTCTTACTAGCCCATCAACAGGACTTCAGTATAATAACAGTGAATTAAAATTCATACAGGTGCAAGATTAAAGCTGATACAGGTACAAACTCTATTTAAGAATAGCATTTAGAGAATGCCAAGGACAACAGGGAACATTAAAACAAGGACACTAGAGGAATTTGAAGCCCCTTTGCCTTCAGCTACAACAATCATTACATATAGCCACGATCCCAGCCAGATACATATAAAACCTGATACTAAAGGCCTGTTTGCCTCAGTGCCTATTATCTGATATATTATATCCAGTTTCCAATAAAAAAATGCAAATCGACTTCCACCAAGATAGCCCAATAGGAACAGCTCTGAAGCTCTGTTCCCAGTGAGAGTGATGCAGAAGGCGAGTGATCTTTGCATTTCCAACCAAGGTACCAGGTTCATCTCAATGGGACTGGTTGGAAAGTGGGTATAGCCCAAGGAGGGCAAACCAATGCAGGGTGGGATGCTGCCTCACTCAGGAAGTGCAACAGGCCAGAGGGCACTCCCTCCTACCCAAAAGAGGCAATCAGGAACATATGGCCACTCTGGAGCTCCGGTTCAATGCTGCACTTCTCCCGAGGTCTTTGCAGCCCACACACCAGGAGATACCTGCATGCCGACAGGCTCTGCAGGTTTCCAGGGCAAATCTGGGTGGTTGATTCAGCCTGCATAGGGAGTTACCAGCACAAATCCGAGCAGCCATTTTGATTGGTGCCTGGAGCACCTGTGAAACAGACTCACCCATACACCTGAGAGAAAGGGGGCTGAAGGCAGGGAGCCAGGTGATCTGGCTCCACAGGTCCTACCCCCATGGAGACCAGCAAACTGAATCCTACTGGCTTGGGATTTTCGCAGCCAGCACAGCAGTTTGAGCTCCACCCTGGATGGTCAAGGTCTGTGGGGGGGAGGGCGTCCACCATTACTGAGGCAGCTCTAACCTTACCTGTGTAAACAAAAGCACAAAGAAGTTTACACAGCAGCTGGGGGGAGCCCACAGCAGCTCAACAACTCCTCTCCAGCAGACTGTGACTAGACTCCCTCCTTGCTGAGGAGAGCATCTCTGAAAAAAGGCAGCAGCCTGTCAGGGACTTATAAATAAAGCCACACCTTCCCAAGACAGAGCACCTGGGAAAACGACTGGTTGTGAGTTCCGCTGCAGCAGACTTAAAAGTCCCTGCCCGGCAGCTCTTAAGGGAGCAACAGAGCTCACAACACAGCACTTGAGCTCTGACAAGAGACAGACTGCCTCCTGAAGCGGCTCCCTGACCTCTGTATATCTAAAGAGTCACCTCATACAGGAGACCTCTGGCTGACATCTGGTGGGTACCCTTCTGGGATGAAGCTACCAAAGGAAGGAACAGGCAGCAATCATTGCTGTTCTGCAGCCCCCACGGGTGATTCCCAGGCAAGCAGGGTCTGGAGTGGACCTCCAGCAGTCCTGCAACAGAGGGGCCTGACTGTTAGAAGAAAAACTAAGAAACAGAAAAAATAGCCCCAACATCAATAAAAAGGATGCCCACTCAGAGACCCCATCCAAAAGTCACCAACTTCAAAGACCAAAGGTAGATAAATCCACGAAGGTGGGGAAGAAACCAGCGCAAAAAGGATGAAAACACCAAAAACCAGAACACCTCTCCCCCCTCCAAGGGATCACAACTCCTCACCAATAAGGGAACAAAACCAGATGGAAAATGAGTTTGATGAATTGACAGAAGTAGGCTTTAGAAGATGAGTAATCACAAACCTCTGAGCTAAAGGAACATGTTCTAATTCAATGCAAAGAAAATAAGAACCTTGAAAAAAGGTTACACAAAATCCTAACTAGAATAACCAGCTTAGAGAAGAACATAAATGACTTGATGGAGCTAAAAAAACAGCACGAGAACTTCTTGAAGCATACACAAATTTCAATCGCTGAATCGATCAAGCAGAAGAAAGGATTTCAGAGATTGAAGATCAACTCAATGAAATAAAATGAGAACGCAAGATTAGAGAAAAAAAGAGTATAAAGAAATGAACAAAGCCTCCAAGAAATATGGGATTATGTGAAAAGACCTAATCTACATTTGATCGGTGTACCTGAATGTGACGGGGGAGAATGAATCCAAGCTTGAAAACACTCTTGAGGATATTATCCAGGAGAACTTCCCCAACTTAGCAAGGCAGGCCAACATTCAAGTCCAGGAAATACAGAGAACACCACAAATATATTCCTCAAGAAGAGCAACCCCAAGGCACATAATCATCAGATTCACTAGGGTTGAAATAAAGGAAAAAATGCTAAGGGAAGTCAGATAAAAAGGTCAGGTCACCCACAAATGGAAGCCTATCAGATTTATAGCAGATCTCTCAGCAGAAACCCTACAAGCCAGAAGAGAGTGGGGGCCAATATTCAACATTCTTAAACAAAAGAACTTTCAACCCAGAATTTCATATCCAGCCAAAATAAGTTTCATAAGAGAAGAAGAAATAAAATCCTTTATGGACAAGCAATTGCTGAGAGATTTCATCACCACCAGGCCTGCCTTACAAAAACCCTTGAAGGAAGCACTAAACATGGAAAGGAACAACCAGCAAAAAGGTACAGCCACTGCAAAAATGTACCAAATGGTAAAGACCATTGACACAATGAAGAAACTGCATCAACTAATGGGCAAAACAACCAGCTAGTATCAAAATGGCAGGATCAAATTCACACATAACAATATTAACCTTAAATGTAAATGGGCTAAATGCCCCAATAAAAAGATACAGACTGGCAAATTGGATAAAAAGTCAAGACCCATCAGTGCACTGTATTTGGGAGACCGATCTCATGTGCAAAGACATGCATAGACTTAAAATAAAGGGATGGAGGAAGATTTACCAAGCAAATGGAGAGCAAAAAAAAAAAAAAAAAAAAAAAAAAAGTATGGGTTGCAGTCGTAGTCTCTGATAAAACGAACTTTAAGCCAACAAAGATCAAAAGAGACAAAGAAGGGCATTACATAATAGTAAAGGGATCAATGCAACAAGAAGAGCTAACTATCCTAAATATATATGCACCCAATACAGGAGCAGCCAGTTACATAAAGTAAGTTCTTAATGACCTACAAAGAGACTTAGGCTCCCACACAATAACAGTGGGCGACATTAACACTCCACTGTCAATATTAGACAGATCAGTGAGACAGAAAATTAACAAGGATATCCAGGACTTGAACTCAGATCTGGACCAAGTGGACCTAATAGATATCAACAAAACTCTCCACCCTAAGTCCACAGAATATACATTCTTCTCAGCAACACATCACACTTACTCTAAAATTGACCACATAATTGGAAGTAAATCAATCCTTAGCAAATGCAAAAGAAAGGAAATCAAAACAACCAGTCTCTCAGACCACAGTGCAATCAAATTAGAACTCAGGACTAAGAAACTCATGCAAAACTGCACAACTACATGAAAACTGAACAACCTGCTCCTGAATGACTACAGGATAAATAATGAAATGAAGACAGAAATAAAGATGTTCTTTGAAACCAGTGAGAATGAAGACACAACATACCAGAATCTCTGGGACACATTTAAAGCAGTGTCTAGAGGGAAATTATTAGCCCTAAATGCCCACATGAGAATCAAGGAAAGCTCTAAAATCGACACCCTATCGTCAAAATTAAAAGAACTAGAGGAGCAAGATCAAACAAATTCAAAAGCTAGCAGAAGACAAGAAATAACTAAGATCAGAGCAGAACTGAAGGAGATAGAGATACAAAAAAAACCCTTCAAAAAATCAATAAATCAAGGAGCTGGTTTTCTGAAAAGATCAACAAAATAGACTGCTAGCCAGACGAATAAAAAAGAAAAGACAGAAGAATTGAATAGATGCAATAAAAAATGATATAGGGGATATCACCACCAATTCCACAGAAAAACAAACTACCATCAGTGATTACTACAAACAACTCTGTGCACATAAACCAGTAAATCTAGAAGAAATGGATAAATTTCCGGACACTTACCCCCTCCCAAGCCTAAACCAGGAAGAAGTTGAAACCCTGAATAGACCAATAACAAGGGCTGAAGCTGAGGCAGCAATTAATAACCTACCAACCAAAAAAAGTCCAGGTCCAGACGGGTTCACAGCTGAATTCTACCAGATGTACAAAGAGGAGCTGGTACCATTCTTTCTGAAACTATTCCAAACAATACAAAAAGGGAGAATACTCCCTGACTCTTTTTATGAGACCAATATCATCCTGATACCAAAACCTGGCAGAGACACAACTAAAAAAGAAAACTTCAGGCCAATATCAATGATGAACATAGATGCAAAAATCTTCAATAAAATACTGATAAACCAAATGCAACAGCACATCAGAAAGATTATCCATCATGATCAAGTAGGCTTCATCCCGGGGATGCAAGGCTGGTTCAACATATGCAAATCTATAAACATAATCCATCACATAAACAGAACCAAAGACAAAAACCACATTGTTATCTCAATAGATTCAGAGAAGGCCTTTGACAAAATTCAACAGCGCTTTAATGCTAAAAACTCTCAATAAACTAGAGATATCGATGGAATGTATCTCAAAATAATAAAAGCTATTATGACAGACCCACAGCGAATATCATACTGAATGGGCAAAAACTGGAAGCATTCCCTTTGAAATCTAGCACTAGACAAGGATGCCCTCTCTCACCATTCCTATTCAACATAGTATTGGAAGTTCTAGCAAGAGGAATCAGGAAAGAAAAGGAAATAAAAGGTATTCAATTAGGAAAAGAGGAAGTCAACTTGTCTCTATTTGCAGATGACATGATTGTATATTTAGAAGACCCCATTATCTCAGCCCAAATCTCCTTAAGCTGATAAGCAACTTCAGCAAAGTCTCAGGATAAAAAATCAATTTGCAAAAATCACGAGCATTTCTATACACAAACAACAGACAAACAGAGAGCCAAATCATGAGCAAAATCCCATTCATAATTGCTACAAAGAGAATAAAATATCCAGGAATACAACTAACAAAGATGCAAAGGACCTCTTCAAGGAGAACTACAAACCTCTGCCCAAGGAAATAAGAAAGGACACAAACAGATGGAAAACATTCCATGCTCATGGTTAGGAAGAATCTATATCATGAAAATGGCCACACTGCCCAAAGTAATTTCTAGACTCAATGATATCCCCATCAAGCTACCATTGACCTTCTTCACATAACTGGAAAAAATCACCCTAAACTTCATATTGAACCAAAAAAGAGCCCACATAGCCAAGACAATCCTAAGCAAAAAGAACAAAGCTGGAGGCCTCATGCTACCTGACTTCAAACTATACTATAAGTCTACAGTAATCAAAACAGCATGGTACTGGTACCAAAACAGAGATATAGACCAATGGAACAGAACACAGGCCTCGGAAGTAATACCATACACCTACAACCATTTGATCTTTGACAAACCTGACAAAAACGAGCAATGAGGAAAGGATTCCCCTGTTTAATAAATGGTATTGGGAAAACTGGCTAACCATGTGCAGAAAGTTGAAACTGGACTGATTCCTTACACCTTATACAAAAATTAACTCCAGATCAATTAAATATTTCAACATAAGACCTAACACCATAAAAACCCTAGAAGAAAACCTAGGCAATACCATTCAGGACATAGGCATAGGCAAGGATTTCATGGCTAAAAGACCAAAAGCAATGGCAACAAAAGCCAAAATAGACAAATGGGATCTAATTAAACTTAAGAGTTTCAGCACAGCAAAAGAAACAATCACTAGAGTGAACCAGCAACCAACAGAATGGGAAAAAAATTTGCAAGCTACCCTTCTAACGAAGAGCTAACGTCCAAAATCTACAAAGAACTAAAACAAATTTATAAGAAACAAACAACCCCATCAAAAAGTGGGCAAAGGATATTAGCAGGCACTTTTCAAAAGAAGACATTTATGGAGCCAACAAACATGAAAAAATGCTCATCATCACTGGTCATTAGAGAAATGCAAATTAAAACCACATTGAGATACCATCTCATGCCAGTTAGAATGGTGATTATTAAAGAATCTGGAGACAACAGATGGTGGAGAGGATGTGGAAAAATAGGAACACTTTTACACTGTTGAGAGTGTAAATTAGTGCAACCATTGTGAAAGACAGTGTGGCAATTCCTCAAGGATCTAGAAATAGAAATACCATTTGACCCAGCAATCCCATTACTGGGTATATACCCAAAGGATTATAAATCGTTCTATTATAAAGACACATGCACATGTATGTTCATTGCAGCACTGTTTACAATAGCAAAGACTTGCAACAAACTCAAATTCCCATCAAGGATAGACTGGATAAAGAAAATGTGGCACATATACACCATGGAATACTATACATCCATAAAAAAGGATGAGTTCATGCCCTTAGCAGGGACATGGATGAACCTGAAAACCATCATTCTCAGCAAACTGACACAAGAACAGAAAACCAAACACCACATGTTTTCACTCATAAGTGGGTGCTGAACAATGAGAACACATGGACACAGGGAGGGGAACATCACACACTGGTTGGACAGTGGGGGGCTAGGGGAGCAATAGCAGGGGTTGAGGAGGTTGGGGAGGGGATAACATTAGGAGAAATCCCTAACGTAGGTGAAGGGAGGATGGAGGCAGCAAACTACCATGGCATGTGTATACCTGTGTAACAATCCTGGAAGATCTGCACATGTACCCCAGAACTTAATGTATAATAAAAAATAATAATAATAATAAACAAAAAATTGCAAATCATGACAAAACACAAGAAAAAACACCATCTGAAGAGACAAAGCAAGCATGAGAAACAAACTCAGATATGACACAGATTTTGGAATTGTCAGACAGGAAATTTAAAATAACCATGATTAATATTCTAAGGAATCTAATGGAAAAGGTAGGCAGCATATAAAAACAAATGGGTGACATAAATAGAACAATAGACTCTCTAAGAAATTATCAAATGAAAGGCTAGAAATCAAAAACATGAAACAGAAATGAAGAATGGCTTTGATGGCTCATCAGTAGACTAGACACAACCAAGGAACAAATCAGTGACCTTCAAGATATGTCAATAGAAACTTCTTTCCAGACTGAAATTACAAAAAAAAAAAAAAAAAAAAAAAAGAATTTTAAAAAGAGAACAGACTATCTAAGAATCGGCAATTTCAAAAGGTTTAACAGGCATACAATTGTATACCGGAAAGAAAAGAGAGAAAAAGTTAAAATAATAATGGCCAAGAGTGTTCCAAAATTAACAACAGGCAGCAAACCACAGATCCAGGAAGCTCAGAGAACACAAAGTAGGATAAGTAATAAAATGTCTATACCTGGGCATATGATAGTAAAATTGAAGAAAACCAAAGACAAACAACATTTTGATAGACTACAGAGAGTTAAAAAGGGACAAGAATTACAACATGTTTCTTGTCAGAAACCATGCAAGCAAAAGAGGGTAGATTGAAATACTTAAAATGTTAAAAACGAAAAAAAAAAAAACAGAACAAAACCTAGAATTCTACACCCAGCAAAATTATC
Organism: Ateles fusciceps; assembly: GCA_036589455.1. Lineage (NCBI taxonomy): Eukaryota > Metazoa > Chordata > Mammalia > Primates > Atelidae > Ateles > Ateles fusciceps. Next base: position 1,486,614 of record JAZHEH010000051.1, read on the forward strand.
CTTCCAAAGTGAAGAAGAAATAAGTATTTTCTCAGGCAAGCAAAAACTCAGGAAATTCATTGCCAGCAAACTGGTCCTCCAAGAATTATGAAAAGAAGTTACTAGGGAGAAGGAAAATTATAATAGTCAAAACCTCAGATCTACATAAAGAAAGGAAAGCTGCCAGAAAAGGAATAAATGAAGGTAATATATAAAATCTTTAATTTTTTTCTTATTTATTTATTTTTTTTAGACGGAGTCTTGCTCTGTCGCTCAGGCTGTAGTGCAGTGACACGATCTCAGCTCACGGAATTCGCCGCCGCCCAGATTCAAGCAACTCCCCTGCCTCAGCCTCCTGAGTAGCTGGACTACAGGCGCGCACCACCATGCCCAGCTAATTTTTTGAGATGGGGTTTCACCATGTTGGCCAGGATGGTCTCAATCTCCTGACCTCGTGATGTGCCCACCTTGGCCTCCCAAAGTTCTGGTATTACAGGCATGAGCCACTGTGCCTGGCCTCTTATTCTTTTTAAAATAGATTCGGGGTATGCACATGGCAGTTTGTTACATGGATATATTGCATAGTGGTGGGGTTTGGGCTTCTAGTGTACCCATGACCTGAACAGTAAACATTGTACCCAATAGGTAATTTCTCAACCCTCAACCACCCTCACCTCTCCCCCTTTTGGAGTCTCCAGTATCTTTTATTTTCTTCTGTATGTCCATGTGTACCCACTGTTTAGCTCCCACTTAAGAATGAGAACATGCAATACTTGATTTTCTGATTCTGAGTTATTTCACCTAGAATAATGGCCTCCAGCTTTTTCCATGTTGCTGTGAAAGACATGATTTCATTCTTTTTTGTGACTGCATAGCATTCCATGGTCTATATATATCGAATTATCTAATCCACCATTGGTGGAAACTTAGGTTGATTCTATGACTTTGTGATTGTGAATAGTGCTACAATAAACATATATATCTCATATAAACATATGAGATATATATATATATACATATGTGTATATATATATCATATATACACACACACATATATATATATATATATATATATATTTTTCTTTTTTTTTTAAGGTAGATATTCAACAATGGGGTTGCTGGATCAAATAGTAACTCTATTTTTAGTTCATTGAAAAATCTCCATACTGCTTTCCATAGAAATTGTACTAATCTACATTCCCACCAACAGCATATAAGCATTCCCTTTCCTCTGCATCTTCACCAACATCTGTTGTCTCTTGACTCTTTAATAATTACCGCTCTGTGGCAAACAGCAGGTGCTGGCAAGGCTGTGGAGAAAAAGGAATGCTTTTACACTGTTAGTGGAAATGTAAATTAGTTCAACCATTGTAGAAGATGATGTGGCAATTCCTCAAAGATCTACAGTCAAAAATACCATTTGACTCAGCAATCCCGTTACTGAGTATATACCCAAAGGAATATAAATCATTCTGTTATAAAGATACAGGCACACATATGTTCATTGCAGCACTATTCGCAATAGCAAAGACATGGAGTCAACCCAAATTCCCATCAATGATAGACTGGATGAAGAAAATATGGTACATATATACCATGGAATACTATGTAGCCATAAAAAGGAATGAGATCATGTCCTTTGCAGAGACATGGATGGAGCTAGAAGCCATTATCCTCAGCAAACTAATGCAGGAAAAGAAAACCAAACACTGCATGTTCTCACTTATAAGTAGGAGCTAAACAATAAGAAGACAGGAACAGAGAGGGAAACAACACATACTAGGGCCTGTGGAAGGTGAGGTACAGGAGGATGGAGACCATCAGGATAAATAGCTAATGCATGCAGGGCTTAATACCTAGGTGATGGATTGATAGGTACAACAAACCACCATGGCACACAATTACCTACGTAACAAACCTGCACATCCTGCACATGTATCCTGGAACTTAAATAAAATAAGTTTTAAAAATTAGAATAATAACCAATTCTGACTGGTATGAGATGGCATCTCATTGTAGTTTTGATTTGTATTTATCTGGTAATCAATGATGTTGCTTTTACATATTTTTTGGTCAATGTATGCCTTCTTCTGATAAATATTTGTTATATCCTTTGCCCACTTTTTAATGGAGTTATTTGGCTTTTTCTCATTGAGTTGAGTTTCCTGTTGATTTGGGATATTTATCCTTTATCAGATACATAGTTTGGAAGTGTTTTGTCCCATTCTGTAGCTTATGTGTTTATTCCGTTGATTATTTCCTTTGCTGTGCAGAAGCTTTTTAGTTTAATTAAGTCCCATTTGTCTATTTTTCATTTTGTTGCATTCACTTTTGAAGTCTTAGTCATAAATTCTTTGCCTAGGCCAATGTCCTGAAGAGTTTTTCCTAGATTTTCTTATAGAATTTTTATAGTTTCCAGTCTAGCCAGAGCAATCAGGCAAGAGAAAGGAATAAAAGGCATCCAAATTGGAAAAAAGAAAGTAAAATTATCTCTGGTCACTGATGACACAATCTTATACCTAGACAAACCTAAAGACTCCTCCAAAAGACTACTAGACTTGATAAATTACTGGAGTAAAGTTTCAGGACACAAAATCAACAGGATACAAAACTCAGTAGCATTTCTATACACCAATAATGTTCAAGCTAAGAACCAAATCAAGAGTTCAATCCCATTTACAATAACCACAAAAAAATACCTAGGAATATATTTAACCATAGTGGTGAGATGTCTCTACAAAGAGATCTACAAAAAAAAAATGGTGAAAGAAATCATAGATGACAGAAACAAATGGCAAAATATCTCATGCTCATGGATTGGAAGAATCAATATTACTAAAAACAACCATATTTCCCAAAGCAATATACAGATTCAATGCAATGCCTATCAAACTGCCAATGTATTTTTCACACAATTAGAAAATATCATTCTAAAATTCATATAGGACCAAAAAAGAGCCCAAATAGACAAAGCAATCTTAAGAAAAAAGAAAAAAAACTAGATACATCACATTACCTAACTTCAAATTATTCTACAAGGCTATAGTAACCAAAGCAGCATGGTACTGGTTTAAAAATAGACGCACAGATCAATGGAACAGAACACAGAACTCCAAAATAAAGCCACGTACCTACCACAAACTTATCCTCAACAAAGTTGACAAAACTATACAATGAGGAAAGGACATACTACTCAATAAATGGTCCTGGGAAAACTGGATAACCATATGCAAAAGAATGAAATTGGAACTTTGTCTCTCACCACATATAAAAATTATTTCAAGATGGATTAAAAATCGAAATATAAGACCTGGAACTATTTTGTCTTATTCTTAACTGATCAAATAGAAAACTGTTCAAAGTAATAACAATGTGTTATGTGATTATAGGATATGCATAAGCAAAATGAGTGAAAGCAATGCTGTAGGAAGGGAGGGAGAAATTGAGAGTGCTCTGTTATAAGACACCTATATTTACCTATGAAGCAATACAGTGTTATTTAAAAGAGACTTTGGTGAGTTGTAAATGGGTATCGCAAACTCTAGGCCAGCTACTAAAAAAATTTTAAGACGTATAGTTGGTATGTTATGAGTGGAGAGAAAATGGAATTGCATAAAATGCTCAATTAAAACCAGAGAAGGCAGAAAAAGAGAAGATAGAAGAAACAAGAAACAGATACAACAAAAAGAAAACAATGATAAGCATGTCAGATAGTGATTCAACTATGTCAATAATCACTTTACATATGAATTGGCTTAACATGCCAATTCAAGGACAGAGATTGTAATTTGATTTTTTTAATGATAAAAAAAAAAGACCTAATCATATATTGTCCAAAAGAAACTCATTTTAAACATAAAGATACAGATAGGTTAAAAGAAAAGCGGTAGGGAAAATAAACCCTGTTAACACTAGTAAAAGAAAGCTTGAGTCATTAAATTAATTTCAGAAAAAAAATGTCCCATCTATTGCCAAAACTGTGGGTCACATACTGAGGGTTAAAACCACCTCTGGCTGAGAGGCACCAGTTTAATCTACCAGCATCTCTTGGAAGAACACCTTCAGTAACTCTTTAATCAGTTCTGTTATATGTACTCTTGGTCCTGAACAATTCATTCTACACTGCAGCAAGAATAATCTTTTAAAACTGAAATCTCAGATGGGCATGGTGGCTTATACCTGTAATCCTGTACTTTGGGAGGCTGAGGCGGGAAAATAACTTGGGGCCAGGAGTTCAAGACCAGTCTGGCCAACATGACAAAATCCTACTTTACTAAAAATACAAAAATTAGCCAAGCATGGTGGCCCATGCCTGTAATCCCAACTATTTGGGAGGCTGAGGCACAAGAATCACTTGAACCTAGGAGGCAGAGGTTGCCGTGAGCCAAGATCTCGCCAATGCACTCCAGCCTGAGTGACAGAGCAAGACTATGTCAAAAAACAAACACACATTATCAACAACAACAACAAAACACCCCTCAAATTTCATGTAATCTTGCTGCTTAAGACCATCAATGTCTTCCCTCTATTTTTAGGACAAAGGTCCAAATTTGGTAATGTGCCCATAAAGCTCTGCATGCCTTGACCCTGACATCTTCTCCAAGTGCATTTAACATCATCCCTGCTTTGCTCTGCATACTTGCCTCACTGACCCTCTTTCTGTTCCTCGAACTCAGTCTGTTTATTTCCACACCAGGACCTTCATACACGCTATTCCCTCTACTGGAACTCACCCCCACTACCACTTACTGCCCCCTTGCCTAAATAACTGAGCTTCAGACACCACCTTCAAAGTTTACTTTCTCTACCTCAATTCTGGTCCCCCCTTTTACAATTTCCTAGCACCTGCTACTGCTCATTTATAGCACTTATCAATACCACACTTCATCAGTTAATGTAAAAATATTTGTTTTTATATCTGTCCTCCCTGTTAGATTATAACAGGGATGTTGCCCTCTTGTTCACATGTCCAACATAGCTCTCAAAACATAATAGGCCCTCAGTACATACTTACAAAATGAATAGATGAATTGAAGAATGAATATCTTTGTAAATATAATTTTAGGACTGCCTAGTAGTCAATCTAGGTTATGATAAAAATTTAGCCATTTTTCTGTTTGTGACCATTTAGATTGTTTTCAAATATTTACTAAAAACAGAGAGGCATAAAGAATAAAATGAGATATTATTCAAATCTCTAGTGCCAAAATTTCTCTTAGGAGAAAACCTTTTTTTGGAGAAAAATCCCTTATTAAGAGCTTGGAATTACACTGAGATTCCAAAGGGTGTATGGCAACTGGACCCAAAAACTTCAAGAAAGAGTTCACTGCACTTACTGAAATGAGAAGATGAATTTTCTCATTGTTCTGGAGAGGCAGGGTGAAAGGCATGGGATATAGGAGAGATGAGAGAGAGAAAAACAGAGACAGAGACAGAGAGACAGGCAAGGACAGGATGTGATGGTAGGTGCTGAGTGGGGACAGGTCAGGAGAGGTTCCCTAGTGACATGGTGACCAAGCAAATCCAAGAGAACAGAACATTGTAGTGAACCCATCCCCCACAAATTGTGGCTCTTAAATAACATTTTTGTTAGGTTGTTTTTTGTTTTTTGTTCTTTTTTTTCCCCCCCCAGAGTAGATGAAGAGGCTGGATTTCATGTCTGAATTGACACGTAAGAAGCTGAATTAACTCAAGATGGATTAAAGATTTAAATGTAAAACCTCAGACTGAAAATTTTAGAAACAGACATAGGAACACCAATCTGAACAATCAGACTTGGGAAAAAAATTCTGACTAAGTCCTCAAAAGCAATTTCAACAAAAACAAAAAGTGACAAGTGAGACCTAATTAAACTAAAGGGTGTCTGAATATCAAAAGAGACTACCAACAGAGTAAATAGACAACCTACAGAATGGGAGAAAATATTTGCAAACTGTGCAGCTCACAATGGTCTAATATCCAGAATCTATAAGGAATTTAAACAACTCAACAAGCAAAAAACCAAACAACCCCATTAAAAAGTAGACAAAAGACATGAATAGACACTTCTCAAAAGAAGACATACAAGTGGCCAACAAACATAGGAAAAAATGCTCAACATCATTAGTCATCAGAGAAATGCAAATCAAACCCACAATGAGATACCATCTCATGCCACTCAAAAAAGTCAGAAAACAACAGATGCTGGTGAGGCTGCAGAGAAAAGGAAATGCTTATACACTGTTGGTGAAAATGCAAATTAGTTCAGCCACTGTAGAAAGCAGTTTGGAGATTAAGAACTAAAATGAGAACTATCATTTGACCCAGCAATCCCAATACTGGATATATATCCAAAAGGAAATAAATCATGTGAGATATATATATGTGTGTAAAATGGAACACCACTTAGCCATAAAAAGGCATGAAATAATGGCATTTGCAGCTACCTGGATAGAGCTGGAGACCATTATTCCAAATGAAGTAACTCAGGAATGGAAAACCAAGCATGGAATGTCCTCACTTATAAGTGAGAGCTAAGCTATGAGGACACAAGTCATAAGAATGATACAGTGGACTCAGGAGACTGAATGGGAAGGGCGGGAGGGGGATGAGGGATAAAAAACTACACATTGGGTAAAGTATACACCACTCGGGTGACAGGTGCACCAAAAACTTTGAAATCACCACTAAAGAACTTATCCATGTAACCAAACACCACCTATTCCCCCCAAAACTATTGAAATTTAAAAAATTATAAATCATTCTAACAAAAAGACATATGCATACACTCATATGTTTATCACCATACTGTTCACAATCGCAAAGACATGGAATCCACCCAGATGCCCAACAACAATAGATTGGATAAAGAAAATACAGTCTATATACACTATGGAATACTACTTGGCCATAAAAAGGAATAAAATAATGTCTTTTGCAGCAAGTTAGGTGGAGCTGGAGGCCATTATCCTAAGTGAACTAATATAGGAACAGAAAACCAAATATCAAATGTCTCACTTATAAGTGGGAGCTAAACTTTGGGTACTTATGGACATAAAGAGGGAACAATAGACCCTGGGGGCTATCGAAGGGGAAGGGCAGGAAGAGGGACAAATGATGAAAGAGTAACAATTGGGTACTACACTCACTACCTGGTTGATGGGCTCAGTCAAATCTCAGCATCACAAAATGTACCCAGGCAAAAGAAACATGAAGCAGGAAGCAAACAACAGTACATCTGATTTTACTCAGATCTCCAAGAGACAAGACAAGGAGGATCCACCTTGTCTCTGTTTCTCTCTCTTCTCTCTTTCTCTCTCTCTCTCTAAATATATGTATATATACTCTCTCTATATATGTATACTCTCTCTATAGAGAGTATACATATATACAGTATATATAGAGCATATGTATATACATAGTGTATATATAGTATATGTATATATAGTGTATATATAGTATATGTATATATACTATATATATGTATACACTCTATATACATATATAGTATATGTACATATACTATAGTACACAGAGTATATCTATAGTATATATACATATACTATATATACATATTATAGTATATATAGTATATGTATGTATATATACTATATATGTATATACTCTCTATATACATATATAGTATATATACATACATATACTATATATATATATGTGTATATAGTATATGTATATATACGATATATATACAACTATATATGTATATACTCTGTATATACATATCATATATATATACATATACTATATATATACACATATATATACACACACCTATAATATGTGTGTGTGTTTATCTATCTTTGTTGCTTTTTCCTTTCTGAGGGGAGCAAGAGTATATTCAATGTTGTCTCCTTTAGGATAAATTTCTAAATATGGAATTACTGGGTTAAAGTTGAGGCACACATTTAAAGTAAAAATGATTTCTAGCAATTTGTATTTCTGTTTTCTTAAGTAGGAATTCTAAAGAATAAAACATTCCTTGTCCTTACAAATAGTTGTCTTCAATTAAAAATTCCAGCTCCTTCCTGTTAAAAGTCATCGCTCTTCTACTGTAAAACTGTACATACCATGAATGCTTAATCAATGAATATTGAATTATATTCCTAGCACTCCTAGTCCTGAAAACTAGCTGTTTTTATATGGGCATATTCCCACTATTTCCAAGAATACTGTGGTATGTCTTAATTTTTCAGGATCTGTCTCTTCATCCTCTGACTTAGAAATAGCTTGAGTCTTCAAAATCGTATTGGGTATTTTGTATATTGATTTCATGAATTTTCTGAGTCTGTTAATGTCTTGTTTTTGTTTTTGTTTGAGACAGTGTCCTGCTCTGTTGCCCAGGCTGGAGTGCAGTGGCGCAATCTCCTCTGGCTCACTGCAACCTCCCTCCCTGCAGCCTTGCCTCCCGGGTTCAAGCGATTCTCCTGCCTCAGCCTCCTTAGTAGCTGGGACTACAGGCACCCACCACCACACCCAGCTAATTTTTGTATTTTTAGTAGAGACGGGATTTCACCATGTTAGTGAGGCTGGTCTAGGTCTCCTGACCTTGTGATCCACCCGCCTCAGCCTCCCAAAGTGCTGAGATTACAGGCATGAGCCACTGCACCTGGCCAATGTCCTGTTTTTTAAAGGATTTTGACATACATACTCCTGATTAGCATAGTAAACTCAAAATGATTACTAAATCTTTTTGAAATTCAAGCAAGATTTTGCTTATGCTTAGTTGTTTTTTTTGTTTTTTGTTTTTTCTTTTTTTTTTTTTTTTAGACAGAATTTTGCTGTTATTGCCCAGGCTGGAGTGCAATGGCGTGTTACAGCTCACCACAATCTCCGCCTCCTGGGTTCAGGTGATTCTCCTGCCTCAGCCTCCCGAGTAGCTGGGATTACAGGCATGTGCCACCATACCTGGCTAATTTTGTGTTTTTAGTACAGACGGGGTTTCTCCATGTCGGTCAGGCTGGTCTCGAACTCCCGACCTCAGGTGATCTGCCCACCTCAGCCTCCCAAAGTGTTGGGATTACAGGCGTGAGCCACTGCGCCCAGCCGTGCTTAGTTTTTAATAATGCAAAATTGTTTTGAGCCAGTACTCCTTTTTTAAACTAATTTGATTCTCCTCTTTAATATGCTACATTAAAAATCTAGCCAATATCAGAATTAGCCATATGGCTGATTAAAAAAAAAAAGCAATAATAATTAGAATCATAATTTCAGAATTTGTCTAGAAGGCTTTTTCTCTTTTCTCTTTTTCCAGATTTATTAAGGTATAATTGAAAAATAAAACTGTACATATTTACAGTGTACAATGTGATGTTTTGACATATGTGTAGACTGTAAAATGTTTAAATCAAGCTAACTGACATATGCATCAATGCACATACTTATTTTTTGTGCTGAGAACATTTTAGAGCTATTCTTTTAGCAATTTTCAAGTATACAATACAGTAATTATTAAGTATAGTCACTATGCTGTACAATAGATCTCCAAAACTTATTCATCCTGTCTAGCTGAAACTTTGTAACACTTGACCAATGTCTCCTCATCAGTCACTCTAACTCCTGGCAACCACCATTCTGCTGGCAGCTTCTATGAGTTGGACATCTTAGATTCCACATATGTGAGATCATGCAGTATTTGTCTTTCTGTGCCTGGCTTGTTTCACTTAGCGTAATTTCCTCAAGTTCATCCATGTTGTCACAAATGACAGAATGTCCTTTGTTTTTAAGGCTGAATAGTATTCTAGTGTGTATCGATACACATTTTCTTTATCCATTCATCTATCAATGGACACTTAGGTTGTTTCCATGTCTTGACATTGTGAATAATACTGCGATAAACACAAGAGTGCAGATATCTCGTCAACATACTAATTTCATTTCCTTTGAATATATGCTCAATAGTGGAATTGCTGGGTCATATGGTAGCTCTATTTTTAATTTTTTGAGGAACCTCAATGTTCTTTTCCATAGAGACTGCACTAATTTGCATTCCCACTGACAGTATACAAGGGTTCCCTTTTCTTCACATCCTTGCCAACACTTGTTATCCTTTGTCTTTTTGATAATAGCCCTTCTAACAGGTGTGAGGTGATATCTCATTGTGGTTTAATTTGCATTTTCCTGATGATTAGTGATGTTGAGCATTTTTTTTCAAATGGCTATTAGCCATTTGTATGTCTTCTTTTGAAAAATGTCTACTGAGGTCCTTTGCCCATTTTTTAACTGAGTTATTTGTTCTCTTGCTTAATAGCCATTTTCTTTAGACTCTGCTGGACCATGTTAAAAAAAGAAATAGGCAGAACTAAGACAAAAAAAATTAATCTGTAATGATCCACCAGCTAGTTATTTTATCCATTCTTTATACCTTTGAATTTTTGCTCTCATAATTATTCTCTTTCTGCAATTGGTCACCACTAATATATTTGTGGTTGGGCTCATCATATAATGTTTGATCATATAATCTTTTTAAGGGCATAGCAATGCTACCTTTAAAAAATTATCCTGGCCAGGAACAGTAGTTCACGTCTGTAATCCCAGCACTTTGGGAGGCTGAGGCGAGTGGATCATGAGGTCAGATCAAGACCATCCTGGCCAACATGGTGAAACCCTGTCTCTACTAAAATACAAAAAATTAGCCAGGCATGGTGGCAAGCACCTGTAGTCCCAGCTGCTCGGGAGACTGAGGCAGGGGAATTGCTTGAACCCGGGCGGCAGAGGTTGCAGTGAGCTGAGATTGTGCCACTGCATTCTAGCCTGACGATGGAGCAAGACTCCATCTCAAAAAAAAAAAAGTTATCCTGCAGTTATAATATCACAAAAATACAGTTTATCGTGGCTTTGTTTCTAATACCAAAAGATGGGAAACTACGTAAATCTCCAACATTAGTGGGTTAGTTAAATACATTATGGAACATGCACCAGTAGAGTATCTTGCAGCCAATAAGAAAGAATAAGATATATCTACGTATGCCAATGTAAAATGAATTCTATGATACATTTTAAATGAATAAAGCAAACTGCAAAACATGGTGTATAATATGCATTTTATACGTTTAAAATATCTCTACTTGGTTACACAAGAAATTCATAATTGTTTGTAAGGAAGGCAGTGGGAGACATGGTTCTGAGATATAAGAAAAACTTACTCTTCATTGAAATTAAATTTTTTGGTCTTTTTTTTTTTTTGGATACAGAATCTCATTCTGTCACTCAGGCTGGGGTGCAGTGGCATGCTCATGGCTCTCTGCAGCCTCAACTTCCTGGGTTCAAGCAATCCTCCCACCTCAGCCTCTCTAGTAGCTGGGACTACAGGGGTACATCAGGACACATGGCTAAATTGTCTATTTTTGGAGAGATAAGGTTGCCCAGGCTGAAATAATTTAATTTTTTTACCATGAGCATATATTAATTTTTATTTAAACATACACAATCAAATGGGAAGGGGGAGGGCTTTGGTGCTATATTTCATGAAACCAGTCAAAATCACCATCAATTTTGGCTAATGATAATCAATTCAAATTGCAAATTAGCAATTAATTTATCTCTGAATCCATCAGCAGCATTTCAACATCTCACCAAATCTTACTAAGAGTTTTACCCATATGCCAAACAGTTATTTCCTCGGTCATTCATTGATTGCATACTAACTGTAACTGTGGGCGTGCACAATGCCAGCTGCCATGCTGGGACACAGGAACACAGCAGGGAGCAAGAAAAAGAATTTGTTGTTACCTCCTTGAGCTCAGAGTCTAGCAGGAAGGACCACCCTTCCCACTAAGTAACTGCAGAAATGTTGAAGAGCATTGTAAGAGCACTTGAAGGGGTGCTGTTTGCTGACACAGTCTATATATTGGAAAGACCTCTAGGAAAGGACATTTAGCTGATGGCTCTAGTTAACCAGGTGACTTATGAGAGAGCATGTTCTAAGAAGAGATGTGCAGATGGTGCCACCTCAAGGGTAAAGAGAGCTTTACTTGAAAGCATTGAAAGCCAACGGGACCAATGGAGCATCAAGTTCAGAGAAATGAATGGGGAGACCACCAGGGAGCCTTCCTAGGGGCCTTGAGCAAGGCTGAGGACCCTGGACCTCACTGTAATGACAGAGAGAATCACAACAGGATTTCAAGCAGGCGTATCCGTCTCCTAAGGCCACTGTAACAAATTACCACAAACCAAGCCGCTTTAAACAACAGAAATGCATTTTCTAACAGTCCTGGAGGCCATAAGTCTGAAACCAAGGTGTGGTGAGGGCCATGCTCCCTCTGAAAGCTCTAGGGGAGAATCCCTCCAAAAATCTTCCTAGCTTCTGGTGGCTGTCAGCAATCTTTGGTGTTCCTTGACTTATAGACACATCACTCCAAACCCTCCCTCCGTCATCAGATGACCTTCTCCTCTCTGTAGGTATCTCTGACCAAATCTCTCTCTTGTAAAACCAGCAGTCATAATGAATTTAAGAGCCACCGTGATCCACTGTGACTTTATATTAAGTTGATTACATCTGAAAAGACCCTATTTCCAAAAAGTCATATTCCCCCGGTTCCATATGGAAGTGAATTCTAGAGGGAGACAATTTAACCCAGCACAGCAAGGACACGATATAATCTGAGTTGCATTTTAGAAAAGCTATTCCATGGATAATAAGGAAAAAGATAGGAAGGGAGCAAGACTGGAAAGATAAAGATTAACTTCATATACATCTTTATTGTTTTTTAATTAGGAGATTCATTTTGAGGCCTGAGCTACACATCAGACATTGACCTAAGGGCTGTTTCCATATCACATATCACATTCTGCCCTCACACTGCCCTGTGAAGACAGTCAGAGATGTGATTTGACCTATCCATGGTCACACAGTAGTGCCTCAAACCCAGATCTGATAGGCTCTAGAGCCTGTATAGTTTCCATCCTCCCAGGCTGAAAACTGAACACATTCTTAAGGCAATGAGACTCCTTTGACGTGGATTTCCAGGAGGTGGAAAACACTGCATACTGGCATGGTTTCCAGCACACTTCATATTCTTTATGCAAAGCCAGGGCAAAAGGTGAATAGTTAACATGTCCTAAAGAGCAGTTGTGTTGTAATGCAAAGGAATCTGAGGGCTCCAATCACACTGCACCATGTCCAGTGACTCAACACTAGGCCAGAAATATTCTCTTTAAAAAGAGACCTATGTAAAATCCGTGCTTTGCAAACACAAGCCCATATTAAAAGAAGCCTGCTTTTTATAAAATGAAGAAACTTGAAGCTATCATCTGAAAAACTCAGACATAGAAATGAATACAGAGGAAAAAAGAAGTAAATTGGTGGGAATTGTTCAGACTGATAGCTGATATTGATCAGAAACAGACTATGGGTCTTCTCCCTCCTTCCTGGTTTACTTCCATAGTCCACAATTGTAAATATGGGTTGAAATTTTAAGAAACAACAATGAAGACCAAGGTTATTCTCTCTTGTGCTCAGTAGTTTTTGGGGGGTCAAATGAGTAACGTGGGTATAGGTTACAGTTTCCGTCACTTATCACAATTTTGTCATCTCAAGGTCTGAACAGAGCACCCAACTCTCAATTTTCTTCTTTTGTTGCATGGCTTTTTCCTGCAATATTAAAATAGAAATGAAAGAAGGAAGAAGGAGGGAAGGAAGGAATGGAGGAAGAGAGGAAGAAAGGGAGGAAAGAACGAAGGAAAGAATGAAACTTGAAAAAAGTAAATGTGAATCCAAAAAGGGAGTAGAAAAGGATTATTCTGATATTTACTACTAGTTTAAAAAACCAAACTGTAAATCAGGTTATAATTTATAAACTGGTTCCTAAAAATAAAGAATAAAATATGTTTAAAAGCAATTAATAAGCAATTTTTATCTAGGAAGTGGGTGATTTTTGCACAAGCGGGAGAGAAATGCTCCAGGCTTTGCCTCATCTCCTAGAAGCATCCCATATTCTTAGATGTGACGTTGCCTTGGTAACCACAACTTGGTGACCTCGTTATTTCAACCTAATCCTGCTTTGAAATTATAGTTGCTCCACCCTTTTGCCTGGCCAGCCTGATAACATAATCATTGTAAATGAGGATGGGGAAAAGACAGCAGGATATAGTCCCTCCGGTGACACGAGACCAGTCTCACCTTATCATGGAAATAGACGAACAATTAAACGGCATGAATCTAAAACCCTAAAAGTGGATTTTCTTATTTTTTATATGGTTTGTTATGCTTATTTTCAAAACCTACTGGTGGATTCAATGTAGCAGGGTATCTTGATAGTATTATATGAAAATGGAAAATTCCTATTTGTGTTACAAAAAATAAGAAGAGCTAAACTGTCAAAGGTGAAGTCCTTAATTATGCATTTGTTTTGCCCAACAGCTGAGTAGAAATCAGAATCAGAATATAATTTTTTAACAAGTAGACTGGCAGTATCCAGGTTTATTTGTCCAGCATAACTTCCTCTGGCTAAAGCCTCGCAGATCAGTTGTCATCTTGAATTCAGGCTCCTTTCATAACAAAAGAATCAGGAGCTGATGTTGCTTACATTCTGAATGCATCAAGTCTAACTATACCGTAGTTTAAAGGAAATATAATTTACTCATTTGTTTCAATAAGTGTGCTTTGAGATCTCTACCCGGAAAGAAAGGAAAATTCCTTTCTCTTTCTCCTTCATGTCCTCTTTTTTGAAAAAAAATCCCAAAATGGCTAGGATACAGTAGTGGTAAGTTCAGATCTCAATAAAATGTTTATACTGCACCCAACTCATACTTGGAGGGGTCTGGGTAGCTACATGGCCTGGCTCTTGGGCTCCTGGGCTCCCCCAAAACTTCCCCTCCAGGACACACCCCTGTTTCTGACTGCCACACACCAGTTCATTCATCTTTCCAAGAGATCCCCCAATTGTGGCACTTGGATGGGAGGGTTATTTGGATGGATTCCCTTCCCCCGATTCTCCTGCTGGCAATAGTCCTGCTTCCTCTGTCTACCCACTGTGTGTTTCCCAAAGAATAATTCTTCGCTAGTGGTGGATACTCTGTTGGCCTCACCAGGGGATGTCAAGGGCAGCTCACAGGTGAGAGGCAAGTTCCCACTCAGGGCCATTATCCGGAGAGAACATGCCCAGGGAATAAGGCCACCCATGCTGCATTCCCTTCTTGCCTGCAAAAGAGAGCCACTGCTACTGGGGGAAGAGGGAATGGCCAATGGTTAGCTAATGGATCTAAAAGTGGAGCTAGATAAGGAAAATAAATAAGTTCTAGTGTATTATAGTACTGTAGGGTGACTATAATTAGCAACAACAATTTATCATATATTTTTAAATAGCTAGAAGAGCAGGTTTTGAATGTTCCCATCTCAAATAAATGATAAATGTTGGAAGTGATGTGTATGCTAATTATCCTAATTTGAATACTCTACTTTGTATACATGTATTGAAATATTACACTGTACTCCATAAATATGTATAATTATGTGTCAATTAAAAACAATATGAAAGAGAGCTGCCACCAGCTATACCTTATATCTACAAATACTACTGTGATATAATCTAAAGAATGTAGGGAAAGATTGTAGCTTCTTGAAAAAAGTATGCTGCATCAATTAAAGCCTCACTATCAAAGTGATAGTATCAAATCTCTAAGAGAAATAACTTGGAACAGTATGCATTTGACTTAAGAGTATTGCTTCCCTTTTGCTGAGAGGTGAGTAAAATTAGCATTTCATAAAGCGTGAGCTCCAGGCACACTACACTGGGCCATTCTAAGCCCACTCTTGTTCACTGTAGCTATAAGGAGTAACAGTAATATAATAATGATGATGAATACAGCTAACATTCAGTGAGTTTGCATACTACCAATTGCCCCATTTTACAGAGTAATGTCCAATACACAGCCGAGTGTCATGATAGCCTCCCAAAGCTGGCACCAAGTGGCAAGCCAAGATTCAGATGCATGTAGCTACTCAGCTATTCTGCCCTCCTGGACCTAACTGTAGAACTATAAGACCAGTGTTGGACCCCAAGAGTAGACACATCAAAACTCACTCTGAAAAGAAAGTTCTAAGTAGTCCAAGCTGTCCAAAGACAGAATAGACCTAGACAGTCTCAAAAACAAAGGAAACACACAAAGTATGAAATTTAAGGCCAAATATCTTTGACCTCTCAGAACAGATCAAAAGTACAGATCTGAGTATAAATACTGCACCGTACTGCCCTCTCTAAGTATTCATCAGATGGTGTGTTTTTGGCTTGGGGGGTTCTTAAATGATACACAGAGAGAGAAAAAGGGAAGCATATTTCTTGGCAGATTCAAGCACCTGTGTAGGGAAGAGGAAAGAAGAAGTACACTGAAGAGAATCGCGGTGGGATGGGGGTAAGAGGCTGAGAATAGACACGTTTTAGGTTTAGACTAAGAATTGAGAGAACTCAACACAGTTGCTGCGAGGATCAAAGGATAATATGCAAAAATAGACAGAAAAGTATAGATCATGAGATAAATGTAAGAAATTCCGGTCCCAGAGGCAGCTGGCAGTGCTGCAGGCTCCTGAGCAAGCGAAGCAATGCAAACCGTCGGAGGAATATGGTTCCACTGAACCTATTCCAGCCAGGAAGAAACAAGGATGCAAAGGAGGCTTTGGGAACAATGAAGGCAACAGACAGCCGGTGGGGGTGGAGAAAGGAATATGTGAAGGGAAGTCCAGTTCTGCCAGGGCTTGGATAACAAGGTGCCCAAAATTCATGAAGCGCCTCCCTTCCACCATTTGCACCCAACAGACCTGAAAACAACCAGATTGCCAGACATTTCCTGTGTCTCCTTCCCTCTACCTGAAACGTCTCTATTCTCCTTCCTTACCCAGCTCTTTCCTTTGCCTTCTGCTTGGTCATCTCCCGTTAGGTTTCAGGTCCTAGTTGTCACTTTCTGCAGAAATTCTGGACTTGCCCCCACCCAATGCTAAACCCTTCTTTCTTTTTGCCTCTCTAAACTCCCTGTTCTTTTATGTTTGTTTATTTGTTTGTTTCTTCCCAGAATGTCTCACAAAACAGTCAAATATACCTCTGTAAAGACAGAAGGTAAAATAATGCTAGTTCTGTGAATTCTCTCATCTTCTCATACAAATCCGTCAAATGCCACCGATAGACAGAAGGGAGATCAACGAGAAGGCAAACTCCCTGTTCTTTCTCCATGTCTATATATTTACTGCCTCTTGCCCTGTCTTCCCCACCACCCTCTATAAACTTGTTAACCTTGTGAAAGCAAGAACCATGGTGTCTACACAGTTCCTGGCACATAACAGAAACACAATAAATTCATTCATTAATTTTTCACCCAACACATATTTACTGAATATACATTCTGTGCCAGGCACTGAAGTAAAGCAACAAGCAAGACAGATAAATTCTCTGCCTTCATTCTTGGGGGGAAAGAAAGATTTTTTTTAAATCAAGTCAGTGAAAACAAATAAGATGGTTACAGATCCCTAAAAGTAGTATGGGAAAAAAAAACAAACAGTTTGATGACATGGAAGAGGAAGATATTCTTTAAGTCTCATGTCTTTCCATCCTGAGAGAATCTGTGCCCTGTAGCCTAAAGCCAACCTCCTTTTATCAGGATTCACTGAGACCCTCAGGGAAATCACAGGGCAGTGAGGAGAACTGAAGAGGAAACCAGGGATTGCAATCATATGGGATAAGACCTATGACAGATACTCATAGGAGACTGGGTGTCATGGAAGGACTAAGTAGTACGTTGAAAATTTAGGAGCAGTGCTCCCAAAAGGGTTTCCAGTGCCAATGATTTTGAGCCTGGTGATTCAGAGTATCTGGGACCATAGTACTGGGTTTGAATTCAGCCCCCACCCCTCACTGGCTGTGTGGCCATGAAGGAGTTACTGAATCTCTCTGTGTTTCAGGTTCCTCATCTGAAGGATGAGTTAAATGATAATACTCACCCTACAGGGCAGCTGTGAGGATTAACTCTATTCATATACATAAACTACTTAGAATAGGGTGAGTCTATAGTGAGTGCTATACATGTTACTCACGATTACTGTTTTCAGGATGCAAAAGAGTTAGCCTGATGAAGAAAGAGAGGTGAAAAAGCATCCAACGAAGAACAAATACCTTTGGAATGAAGGAAAGAATGGCAAATGACTCCAAGATAACAATTCAACACGAGCTGCCTGTCTGGGAATAATCACGGGGGGAAGACTCCATTGTGCTTGAGCTGCCTTGAGAACAAACCCAGAGAAAAGAGATGGGTTCTCTCTCCTCACAGGCAGATTCAACAAGACTAAACACACGAGGAAGAGAGACTAAACACATAAGAAGGATCCAAGGCAGCAAGAAACCAGCTCTGAACTAGGCAGCTAGACTAAAAAAAAAAAAAAAAAAAAAAAAAATCATATCTTGTTGTAGTGTACCAGACACTGGGCTAAACACTTTATATGCTTTTCCTGCTGGAATTCAGCCTACAAATACACATTATGTGACTGCCTCCGTGACAAAACCCCCAGGAGATTTTAGGGAAGGGAGAGATCAAGGCAAAGGACCCAAAAAGACAGCAAAGCTTGAGCTAGGCCTTAAAAGAAGGAAAGAATTTGAATAGAGGGTGAGTGAAAGAGAAACTGCAGAAGCACAGCCCAAGAGAAACATAATGTGAGCCACAAATACAAGCTTTATGTATAATTTTGAATTTTCTAGTAGCCACATTTTTAAAGTAAAAAACAAAGGTAAAATTAACTTTTAGAATATACTTTGTTTCATCCAATATTTGCAACACATTAAAATTTCAGTATGTGATCAGTAAAAAACATTGTTAATGAGATGTTTTACCTTATTTTTTCTGTACTAGTCTTAGGTATCTGGTGTGTATTCTCTACTTACAGAACTTGTCAGTTCCAAGTAGCCAGACTTCAAGTGCTCAGTAGCCCACTGTGGCCACCATCTTGAACAGCACAAGTCAAGAGGGGGAAAAAGAACAGGCATTTACGGATGTCTTGCTAGTCCTCAGTTACTTTTTCTATAAACACAGCTTTATTAAATCTTCCCAACCACTCCCTTAGGAGATTATTATTACAGGTTGAGTATCCCTTATCCAAAATAATTGGGATAGGAGTGTTTTGGATTTCAGATTATTTTCTAATTTTCGAATATTTGCATTAAATTTATGGGTTCAGCATCTCTAATCTAAGATCCAAAATCTGAAATGTTCCAATAAGCATTTCCTTTGAACATCGTGTCAGCACTCAATGGCAAATGTTTGGATGAGAAATCCAAAAGTTTTGGATTTTGGAGCATTTCAGATTTTGGATTTGGGATGAGGGATATTCAACCTGTATTATCCCCATTTGACAGAGGAGAACACTGAGACTCCAAGAGGTTAAGTTGACAGCTAAGTAAGTGGGTTAATCCAGGATTTAAATACAGCTCTGACCAACTTCAAGCCTGGGCATGTTCCTCACATTAGAATTGTCTTAGGAAACTGCTTCCAGGGACTGTGCACCACAAAACAGGACACTTGGGCAGGGAGGAACCGCAGAGATCCTGGGATCCACTTCTGAGCAGCTTCCTCCCCAAACCCCACAGCCCACAGCAGCTTTGTGCAGCCTGCCAGACAAGGAGCAGAGTGGACAGAAAGCAACCGAACAAGCACACACACCTTTTCTCTTTCCAGTTAATAGAAATTGAGACCCGTACCCTGCTCCACCACAGTAAAATGACGAAAGGGTATTACAGGAAGGGCGCCTGTGTACGTAAATCTATAACTTTCGTTGCAGGGATGTGCACGATGAAAAGACACTTACTTGGCTGCTTCTCGGTCAGTCAAGCAGGGCTCCCTTACACCCTTTGTGACTCTATTTTGTTGTCAATTACTGTTTCTAAAACTATTAAGAGAGGAAGGGGAAGAGTGTAAACAGCATTAACAGTAATTTATGATCTGAAAAGGGACAGCAGGAGTTCGAAATCTGTCTCCATTAAGATATTTTCCCCAGCTGCTCTGGGTCCTGGAGCTACAGGATCGGTAGCCAGGATTGTAGGAAAAGGATGTTTACACAATGCTTCTGGCAGAAAGGACTTTTTTTTTTGCACCCCAAGGGCAAGGTTCAGCTGACTTTCCATAAATGGTCTGGTCTGTGCTGAGCATGCTGTGGGCAACCCTGTCCCTGGTGTGGGAAGATACTGAGCTTTCTAGATTTTTGCTTTATTTATTTTTTGTTTGATGAACCCTCCCTGATTCCTACAGCGCCATTTAAGCCTACAGCCACCCAACCCACCTCAACCATCAGCAAAGCCCACCAGCAAAGCCTGTAGCCACCCACCCCACCTCAACCATCAGCAAAGCCCACCAGGAAAGACACTCATCAGCTCTTCAGTGAGAACTGTGCCATGCTTCTGCCTTTGGTAACTCCAGATTCTTCAAGACAAAGGTTGGCTCCTAAGGCATGTTTTATGCCACCCAGTTAACTCTGCAGGACCTACTTCTCAAGTCAAGGAATTGCAAGGCCACGTTACATAGCAGCTTGAGTTAGAGTCTAAAAGGAAAGCCAGCTGCACCCCAGGATTACTATGCTTTTTCCCTTTTTCTTTTCTTTTGAGGTAGGCATGAGATACCATGGTCTGGCTCCAAACACAGTCTCTGGCAGCTGCTATGGTTCTCTCAACACTAATGATGTGATCAAGTCTTCGAGTGAATTTTAGAGCTGAAGGGAGAGACAAAAAGAAAATTTCATAAACCACCCCCAGAATCTGTTCGCTGAAGCACCACACGTTTACAGTAACACCTTTACGAACCAGTCTCTTAGATCACTAGCGACCCCACGTGGCCAATTTAAAATAACGGTAATTTTTTTTCCCCCCTGCAGAAAAGAAACTAACACTTCAAGGTTTTACTCATAAGTCTTTGTAGAATTTACAAACTGAAAAGCTGTAAGGACCGTTATCGTCACCTGGCCCAACCACCTCATTTTACAGGAAGCAGAGGTTGAGAGAGGTAAAAGGGGTCTAGAAAGGTCCCACAGAATATTGGGGTCAAGTTAGGAAGCAATACAAGTAATGATTCTAAGAGATTCTATGCTACTGGATTTTAATTTCTTAATGGAAGAAAGGAAAAGAAGGCTTTTTGTTCTCCGGATGAGAAATAAATACTGCTATTACATAAGAATCACTGTAATAAGACTGCATGTTTTAAAGGATCCCAAGTTCCAACAGGTATGCAAACGATGTATATATTTCTTTCCTCTTCTACTCCTGAAACTTATCAGAGTACATTAAATTGAGTCATGGCAAGAATGAGACCAGCATGGACAACAGGGGAGGAGTTGGCATTTGGCAAATGTGAATGAGATGCTTATTTCCAAAGCCTAGCCGCTGAGTGAAGGAAAAGATTGGGTTTGGTTTCCACCCTCATAAAGGCACTGCAGAGTGGGCGCTATTATTCCCATTTTAGAAATGAGAACACTGAGGCTCAGGGAACTGAACTAACTTGCTCAATATCTGACAGAGACTAAACTGCAAAGCCAACTCTCTGCAGGACTTAATGCCTCAACTTATCCATCCATCAAATGAGATAATAAAGTCTGCCTGTTGATCAGAAAATGTTAGTGTTAGAAAGGGTCCTCAGAGGAACACTTTTTCAAATGAAAATGGACCTGCTGTACATATAACAGTTAAAAATGATCAGTGTCTCCTTGCATATATATAATAAAGTCTAGCAAAGAGAAACATGGGTGCTGCTGTGACCAGATTAAAGCCGAGAATTAAACAGGGCGTGTGCAGTCTTCGATCTGCTTGAGCATCCGGGGTCTATATTCTGTTTTGTTTACTCTGTAACGTGAAGTTTCTGATTCACTTTTTCCAAGGTAAACCTCTGCCTTGGTTTGACGGACAATGTTGCTGCTGCTGCAGCTGTTCAAATCACGCTGCCCTTCCAACCTCAGAGCCCTCTGCCATTCAAGACAGTGATGCTTCATTCAAAATCGGCTCTAAAACCACTTAGTGTGTGCCTACCCTCAGGTCCATGTGGTGTTAAAATATGACATTCTATATGCATTTACATGTGTATGTGTTCATATTTATTACCACTACTAACACAGTTTTAAATTAGGTGCAGATGACCTTAAAATCATTTGCTTAACTCAAGCTACACCATAGAATCCAAAAGTTCCCGGAGGAGGAAAGAAAATTTGAAAATCACTGATCCAGTCCAGGCTGCTATCAAGAAATCCTACTCTTGTTAAAACAAAAATGAGAACCTCCAAAATTTAGGTCCAGCTGAAATCTCCACCCCTCACTGCCACCGTCACTACAAACCCATGTGCCACCTTTCCCTCGAGGCATCTCATCTGGTCTCCTTCTGCAATCATAGGTTGGACCCCCTCCCCCACCCCCCGCAGGACATGGTCCCCCACTCTTGGCAGCTCTATCCAAAGCATGGACCAAACTCCTTTTGCTGTCTGCTCTGAGCACCATGGAAACACTCTGGAATTTTCCCAATGCCGTTTCTAAAATAACTGCAAAAGAATAGAAGGTAAATAAACACAGAAAGTGGGAGAAGCCTAAAATCAATGATTTACAAAGCGTGAAATTCTGATCCGAATGTTGCTACAGGTCATTCTCTCTCTAGGGCTAGAAAATCTTTCCCTATTCCAGGAGGGGTCTCAAAATAGAAATGTAAATTGGTACAAAACTTCTGAAAAGCAACCCAGCGGCATGCTTTAAGGTCTATAAAAGAGTCCTGTGCTTGGGCCTTGTAATTTCACTTCTGGCAAATGATCTGAACGAAATAAATAGTGAGGGCAGTAATTCATACACAAGATGTTTATCACTAACTCACCCATAACTACAAAAAAAGAAACCTGAAAACAAACTGTGCAACAGGTTTTATGATGTAGCCATAAAATGGAAGATTACATAGCCATTAAAAATGATGTTTTAAAGCATTTTTGATAATACTAAGTGAAGAGAAAAAGAACTTTTAATGGCATTTAGTGAAAGTAGCAAGGTGCAAACTGGCACACATTATGTAATCAAAGATTTCAAATCAAAATAAGAGAAGTGTGAGTGTGCAGAGAAACAAAAAGAAAGAAACCTACCAAAATTTCACAAAGTGAACTGACCGAATGGTGGGATTAATGCTGATTTTCTTCTCTACTTGCATTCTGCTTTAGTTTTGATGAGCTTGCATTAATTTATAATCTGGAAATAAGAGAAATTGGGTTGGTCTCTTTAAAAAATATTTTAAAGGTATTAACTTCAAAGATGTTAACTTTTTAGAGATATTAACTCTGCAGCCCAGGAGGCTGACCCATTCTCTCCATCTAGATCTCCCTCCCATCTCTCTGCCCCCAGCATGCTCCATCTCAAAGCCTCCTGCTCCGCCCACCTCATCCTGCTTCTCTTTCTGCTTGTGGACATTCAAGACAGCCAATGATGTGACCCTCCAAGGAACCTTCCAGAGTCACATTTGTCAGGAGGCTGGTGCCTCTTCTGGATTGCTTACCCCTAAATAAAGCAACCCTATGAAAATTCACATTTCTCAAATGTCTTAGAAGATTTTTCTTCTCCCCCCTGGTTGAAAGGCAGGGTCTATGGAATTTGGAATGCATTCAACTAGTATTAATTGAGCATCCTCCGTGTGCCAGGACCTCTTCTGGAAGAATACATGAGACAAGGTCACCACCCACTGAGAACTGGCATTCTGGCAGGGGCAAAAAATGATAAATAATCACACAAATGAGGATAATATCAACTCTGCTAACTGATGTTCTCAGAGTGACTCAGTGGCTGCCTGAGACAGTTATTCTTCAGATCTGTGATGGTAAGACCACGAGGGAACATCCAGGAGGTACCTTGATGCCAAGATGTTTAGAAAAGCTCAACTTCTTCAGATCTCGTGCACTGGTGGTGAATGCTAGAAGATGCCAAGATCTCTCAGGAAGGCAGTTGCAGGAGGCTGGAGGCTTCTAAACACAGACATGCACACATGAGCCGTGGCCAGCAGGCTCCCGTTCTCCTCATAACATTCTCTCTACTCCCTGTCCAGTGATGTTGGTTAGGAGAGAGATTCGAGGAGGGTAGTGATGGTATTTTTGAGACTCAAACAACTCTTCTAAAAATTAGACTCTTAAAGCCAAGTGTAGTGGCTCACACCTGTAATCCCAGCACTTTGGGAAACCAAGGTGGGCAGATTACCTAAGGTCAGGAGTTTGAGACCAGCCTGGCCAACATGGTGAAACCACGGTCTGTGCTAAAAATACAAAAAATTAGCCAGGCGTAGTGGCAGGTGCCTGTAATCCCAGCTACTCAGGAGGCTGAGACAGGAGAATGGCTTGAATCTGGGAGGCAGAGATTGAAGTGAGCTGAGATCACGAAATTGCTTTGCACTCCAACCTGGGCAACAAGGGCGAAACTCCGTCTCAAAAAAAAAAAAAAATTAGACTCTTAAGTGAGTTGTAGAGGCCCTGTTGCTTCTCTCTCATGTGGATTGCTGTTGGGTTTTGTTTTTGTTATTCCAAAAGAATAATAAAAGATTTAAAGTTACTAGAAGCCATAATGACTTTATCTTTGTTGATTTTCCTCAGCAAATACCTTAAGATCGGAAACTTCTGGAAGCAGAATGAAAAGTATGATCTAAGACAGAGGACAGGGGAGATCCAAAGAGAAGAGAGAATCTCCAACTCAGTCTATTTTCTCAACAGCACACTGCAACACACACACACACACACACACACACACACACACACACACACACGCACAGTCACTCACTCACACTCATCCTTCCTTCCCAGATAAGCTATGGCATTGCCTGAGCAGCCATTCAGAAAATTTTCCAACGCCTCTATAACTTACAGAGCTCTTCTTTCTGGACATAAATAGGAATTTCAACTGGGCTGAAAGCAGACACTAAATTACCAAAAGATTCATCAAACATCAAACAACAGAGGAAAATGGTTTGAAGCTGATTGTAAAAGATTAAGGCAAAAGGTTCTGTCCTGAGGAATTGCTGTTTGAACAGGAAATCAAATGACCTAAGGTGGCATTGGGGGGGAAGTAGGGAAGAGACATAAATCAAGGAAACAGCAAATACCCGATTGCTCTCATGCCCATGGAAAATTTTTAGAGAGAACTCAAGAAAATGAAAATTGAGCTTGCCCCAAATACATCCCAGATGTCCACTTTTGACTCCCAAGAAATGGGAATGCAAAATGGAAAAAATATGTGAAATGAAATGAATCCATTGGAATATATACCCCACTAATCTGGCACCCAGAATTTACCTTCTCTAATTTTTTTAAGCAAGTAGGAAATGTAGTACTTAAGGAAATGGTGCCTTCTTCTCTAGCTGTGTCTGTGTATATCTTGTTTCTCTTGTGATATTAATGGACTTCAAGGGCAAAAGCCAGAATCTGTGCTTGTACCAGGCACATTGTTGCTAGTAGGTGTTCAATACATATTTATTCAGTGACTGAAACATAAGCTCTGAAAATGTAAGGGTCTCCATATATACATATTACCTGTTAATAAAATGTACACAAGCATCCGGGTTGTGTAGAAAAAGGGTTTATGAAGCTACTGGTAATCATAATAATGGTAAATAAATAGCTCTTTACAGTTAACAAAGCACTTTCATAAACTTCATCTCAACTCCCATAACAGCCCCATGTGAAACAGGATTGAGGTTAATTCTCCCGCCCCAGCACCTTTCTGAGAATATCACCAGATGGACTAATTACTCAGTTCATAAAAGAATACATCCACTCTAACCCCAGGAATCCCAGATCAAGCTGTGTTAGCAGAAACAAACAGCAGTCAGCTCTGCTTGTACATCCTCAGAAAGACATAGAATTCTGTCTGAGCCACAGCAGCTGTACACAGCAAAGTCAATTCACTGCCGAAGAGTAATTACGGACCTAATTTTTCATATTTCTACTATTGCTGGTTCAGTTCTGGTTTGTGGGAATGTTTGGTTTTATTGTGTGTTTCTAATATAATTTTTTAACAGTTTTCTCTCTCCCCCCAAATATCTGACACTGAAAAAAAGAAATACTAAAATGGGCTGGGAAAAGAAAAACTAGAAAATATTTCATGCATCAAACCGATTCTGCCTCAACTTCTTTTGTTTTAACAGACCCATAGTTTGAAGCAAGAAACTCATGAATACATCTGTTTTTACAATGTTTCTAGACTAATTTTTTCATTTTGAAGACTTTGAAAAGTAAGTTTGGGGATCGTAACATTCGCTAGATTTTAGACTTTTCATTTTAAATAAATGTCAATAATTTATTTTAAAGTACATCAGAATAGGAAGTGGGGTGTGTGTGTGTGTATGTGTGTGTGTGCCTAAATTA
The DNA here is from genome assembly GCA_036589455.1 of Ateles fusciceps. Classification (NCBI taxonomy): domain Eukaryota; kingdom Metazoa; phylum Chordata; class Mammalia; order Primates; family Atelidae; genus Ateles; species Ateles fusciceps. The sequence goes on from JAZHEH010000051.1 coordinate 1,512,913, forward strand.
ATTTGAATCTACCTCAAACAGTAGGTTAGTTAGCCTTTGAAGAATGCTAATCAGAAAATATACCCCTTGGGGGTGTTAGTTAACATTTGAAAGATCCTTATCAGAAGTTCCAACCCCAGAAACTCTATGACAATCACTTCAAATAGCAAATTCTTAATCTAAACTATGAGATTTATTAATTTAGCATTAGGGATATTTAAAATCATTTCTCACTGTTGAAAGGGGTAGTGATCCAACATTTGTGTTGGTTAGAAATACCACACACACATCTATCTCCACTACAGTGTAAATGAAGGATAAGAATCTGATGAGCCCAACAGTCTACTTCAGTGGGACGCCCTAGCCTGGGTCTCATTTTGATACTAGATTACACCACTTGACAGACGATTCTATTCCCTGATCAAACTGGAAAGCTGACTAATTCTACCTCTAAACGTAACGTTGCGACATCTGCCTTCAGTAAACTTTTCCTGCAAGGTGCTTTTAAAAGTGCCAAAGGGCAGGCCGGGCACAGTGGCTCACATCTGTAATCCCAGCACTTTGGGAGCCTGAGGCAGGTGGATCACTTGAGGTCAGTAGTTCAAGACCAGCCTGGTCAGCATGGCGAAACCCCATCTCTACTAAAAATACAAAAATCAGCCAGGCGTGGAGGCAGACACCTGTAATCCTAGCTACTTAGGAGGTTGAGGCAGGAGAATTGGTTGAACCCAGGAGGCAGAGGCCACAGAGCACAGTCTCGCTCTGTCACCCAGAGATCTCGGCTCACTGTGGCCGAGATCTCTAGGTGACAGAGCGAGACTCTGTCTCAAAAAAAAAAAAAAAGAGTGCCAAAAAGCAGAAAGCATCCTCTCCATGATGCCTTTGTTAGAAAAGTAAAAATGCTGAAGAAGCCCAAGTTTGACTTGGGAAAACTCATGGAGCTTCATGGTGAAGGCAGTAGTTCTGGAAAAGCCACTGGGACAAGACAGGTGCTAAAGTTGAACGAGCTGATGGATATGAACCACCAATCCAAGACTCTGTTTAAAGTTCAGACTTATAATAGTGGCAAATAAAAAGTCTTATTTGTGAAAAAAAAAAAAAGAATACAAGATCAGACCTAGGACTGCTATGGGCTCTGTTTGCTAATAAATGTTGGCACTTGGGGAGCAGAATTCATTTAACTTCATGGTAACATATCAGCTAATAGCAACGCTAGGGGGAGGGGAAGCAGCCATGGCTCTCATCTACCTCTAATCCTTGGAGGCAATCAATCAAGACAACATGACAATTCCAAACCACCACGTTGGCTAGGACAGCAAGCAAGAGCTCAGCTTGAATTTACACTATCTGGAATTTGTTGGGAGAGTATAATGTCCTCTACTTGTGCTGCAGCCCACAGGGAAAAGCACTTTACCTTCTCTCCTTGTATGAGGAAGTTCTGGGGAAGATGTTTCTGCCCTTTGTCCACCTCCATCTTCCTACTTACTTTTTCCTAATATGGGAGCAGCTGAACGTGGCCAGAGCATAGACATTCACTGGGTCACACTGCACCATGATAATGGTGAGTGGACATTCTTGACATGCACTCTTGTTCTCATGCACTCTTGTTCTCTTTCCACGTCTTCTTTTGCTTCCTTCCTTGAATACAAGAGACCTGCTTGAGCTTTACAGCTTCCACGTGGTAGACACACCTGGGAAGACATGGCTGCTGAAGGCAGGCTCATCTATCATGTTGGTTCTTCCCACTGGGGCCTTAACTAGGGCACCCATTAAAGTGGCCAGTTAGGAAACAATGTGCCCTCACTTGCTCTCGCTCTCTCAATCTCTCTCTCAATCTATCTCTCTCTGACACACACACACACACACACACACACACACACACACACACACCCCAGGAAGGTCTTGAGATTCAGATTCAATTCTAAGCTATGTTCTCCAATGCATGTTATACCAGGTGATGAAAGATGGGTTGTTGGGAGCCTGCCCAAACATCACTTAATACAACAGGTCTTCATTCATCATTGTCTATTGATATCTAGGTGTACACTCCACTGGTCAGAAACTCAGAGAAGAGGAATGACATTTGGTACCCTGAACCTCTACTGGAATGCTCTGTACCCATCAAAATAATTTTTTCTAACAATATTTAATAACATGGTGAAATGTTTACAATACAATTGGAAGTGAAAAAAGCTTCGTGCTCAAGAGGCTATGTAGTGTGGTTTCAGTTTTGTTTTCTACATGAAAGGATAATGAAAGAAAATATCCCCAAAATTCATATCTGCCTATCTTAGAGAGATGACACCACTGAAGATTTCTATTTTTCATCATTACACTTTCAAAATGCTTTACAATGAGCAAAAACATTTATAACCAGTGGAAAAAAAGTTACTGTAACAATTTAAATATTTGCCCTTGTCAGGGAAGTCTCTATAACAGTGATGTCCCACAGGAATAGAAGAATGCAAGCCATGCAGGTAATTTTAAATTGTCTAGCAGTAATATTTTTTAAACTCCAAACAAACAGGTGAAGTTAATTTTAATAATGTATTTTATTTAACCCAATATACCAAAATATTATCATTTGAATGTGAGCTCAATATAAAAATTATTCATGAGATATTTTCATTCTTTCTGTTGTACTAAGTCTTTAAAATGTGAGGAATATCCTGGCTGGGAGCGGTGGCTCGTGCCTGTAATCCAGTCACTTTGGGAGGCTGAAGCAAGCAGATCACTTGAGGTCAGGAATTCAAGACCAGCCGGACCAATGTGGTGAAACCCTGTCTCTACTACAAATACAAAAATTAGCCAGGCATGGTGGTGCACACTTGTAATCCCAGCTTCTCAGAAGGCTGAGGCATGAGAATCACTTGAACCTGGGAGATGGAGGTTGCAGTGAGCTGAGATCATGCCATTGCACTCCAGCCTGGGTGACAGAGCAAGATTTCATCTCAGAAAAAAAAAAGTGAGGTACATGTGACACTTAAAGAACCAGCCACATTTCCGACTGGCTACATTTCCAGGGTTTCATAGCCACATGTGGCCAGTGGCTTCTAGAATGGGTAGTACAGCTCTGTGTGTTAGCACTGAAGAATCAATATAGAAAGCATGATGCCAGGAGAGTGCAGGGAGATCTCCACTAGTATGCTTTAGACCTTGACATCCTGCCATAGTCATATGCTAAAGTTGGGACTGTAAAGGCCCCCATTAGAAAGTAAATATACACGCTTTACTCATCCATTATTTACTGAGTCGTCATCATCATAGATCAGGCACTTGGCTGGAAGCTGAAGATAATGCCATGAAGGGAGCCCTGCCCTCCTGGTAACCCACTGCCTTGTGGGAGAGATGGCCTGTAAATAGATTGTGACTTGGATGGAGCACAGAATTCCTGCAAAAGGGGACAGTGGAGCCAGTCCTGAAGATGAGCTGAGAGTCTTGGCAAAGGCAACAGAATGGGTAATGGACACAGGTGTGTAAAGGAGCATGTCTCCCAAGGAATGAGGAGGGCTGTGTTTTCTGCGTCACAGGAGTACCAGTGGGAGCTGGGAGTAGAGAGAGGGCAGAGCCATGGGGTAGAGAATAAACTGAAGAGACAGACTCCAGGTGTTTTAGAAAGGAGGATGTATTAGAGCATCCTCCTTTCTAAAGGCTACATGGAGAATATACTAGAGCCATAGAGTGGCTCCTACTACATGGAGGACGTATTAGAGCCATAGAGTGACTGGCAGAGTAAGGTCCAGCCAGGAGAAGAGAACTATGTCCACATGAGAGCCAAACATGCCTGAACCATACAGTGGCAGTAGGGAATGGGTATGAGTGAACAGAAGTAAAACCAGCAAAACTTAGCAAGCAACAAGAGGTAGGGTGTGAGAGAGAGAGAGAAGGTTTTAGTAACATTTCATTTCTAGTGCCCTAGTCTGGCTAAGTGGGTGAACAGTCACGACCAGACCATAAACAATGGAAGCCTTGCTGTCTGCAGAGAGGAGACTAAGTAATCACTGGGGACCAGCAACGCCAGCCTGACCTTGATCCAGTCCAACAATGAGGCTTGAGCTCCTCTCTTCACAACTGGTCAGCTGCCCTGTCTAGGGCCCTGTGCTTCTCCAGGATGGGGCCCTACCTTACTCCTTGCTTGGATCTCCTTGGAGATCTCCTGGGGATATCGGTGTCCTAGTGCCTGTGTCCTATTTGAACAGAACCACAACAGCCACTCTGCCAATCAGCCTTCTTGCATTTTCTCTCCTACCAGGAGATGGGGCTCACTTTCAGTCATTTTTCTTAAATATTTTTCTTTTCAAATGTAATGTCGGGCTGGCTCGAAAAGTAATTTTAGCAATACCAAAGCATTCATATTTTCCTTCTAGTGCCAAAATTATATTTCTTGCACATAATTTCTTCTACTAAATACAAATGTCCAGCATACAGCAAAAAGCGTTAGTCACATTCATTCACATTCCTAGAGCAATTGGTAGTTTTCAAGGCACTTCCATGATTTTTCACTGCTCTAAAGGCAAGTTTCCAAATCCTGCCTTCATATGCCAGGCTCTTGGTGCCCGGAGCCCTCCCTACCTCATTGCCCCGTCTCCCTCCACCCTGCCTCAGACTCGGCTTTCCATTTGGACCCATGACTCCGACCTGCACCGTGCTCTTCTCCTTGCCTCTGATTGCACCTCCACATGGGCCGTATCTCCATCTGGAAAGCCTCTCCCACCTTTCACACCTTGTTCTTTTCTTTCTGCCTGCATCTCCTCCAGGAACACTTTCAAGCCCAACCCAGCCCAGCCTGACCCCAGGCTAAGATTGGTACCCTTCTGACTTGGGCTCTCACAGCAAATTTACTCACTTTCTCCTGCCCCCGGCCACACTGGACTGTAGGGCCTGCCTGCATCCCTACCACTAGACCATGAGCAACTTGTGGGCACATTCTATGTCTTTTTTATCCTTTTCATTTTTCTCCTTACAGAGTCTAGAGCACAAAATAGATAAACAGTACAGTATCTTATTCTTACTCTTGGCAATAGGGTTTAGTCTATGTCCCCATCTAAATCTCATGTTGAATTGTGATCCTAAGTATTGGAGGTGGGGCCTGGTGGGGAGATGATTGAATCATGGGAGTGGTTTCTGATGGTTTAGCGCCATTCCCCTAGTGCTGTCTTGTGAGTGAGTTCCTGTGAGATCTGGTTGTTTGAGAGTGTGTAACACCTCTCCCTTCTCTCTCTCCTTCTCTTGCTCCAGCCATGTAGGACATGCCAGCTTCCCTTTTGCCTTCTGCCACGATTGTAAGTTTCCTGAGACCTCCGTAGCCTTGCTTCTCGTACAGCCTGTGGAAACGTGAGTCACTTAAACCTATTTTCTTTATAAACCACCCAATCTCAGATAGTTCTTTATGGCAATGTGAGAACAGACTAATACACTTGGTAACAGGGGTGAATGGAGGCCTCAGAAAGCTCTGTCCAAGTCCTAAGCCTCCCACCTTCATTCATTCCACCCCCAATCAGTATCTGTTAATGTGACCTTATTTGGATATAGGATTATTACAGATGTAATTAAGGATCTCAGCATGCAATCATGCTGAATTTATAATAGGCTCTAAATTCAAGGATGGTGAGAGAAAGAGCTTTCAGACACACAGACACAGAGAGACACACAGGGAGAGATCCTTGTGCAGACAGAGGCAGAGACTGGCGTGATCCATCCACAAGCCAAGGATCACTAAGGATGGGTGGAGCCGCCAGAAGCTAAGAGAGCAGCAAGGACCGAGCTCTCCCCGGAACTGCCAGGGGGGACCACCCCAGCTGCTTTCTTGCTTTCAGACTTCTGGTCCTCAGAATTGTAAGAGAATACACTTCTCTTGTTTTATGCCGCCATGTTTCTGGTAATCAGTTACAGCAGGTCTAGGAAACAGATATAGGGGATGCCTGTGAAATGTGATATAAACACACATATGATGCCTATATACCTGAGTAAATGTATTTTTTGTTTATGATTTGGTTTTGTTTGGAAAATTTCCATAAAAGTCTAAGCTGCTTCACACCTCCCTCCCTGCCCCCCATGTGAGTGCCATCTTTCCAGCCTCAACCCCAGCTGTGCAAATCATCCAATGTTGTCTAGCAAGAATTCTACTGGAATAAGTCAGCTCATGCTCTTGACTTGGCTTCCCTGTCTCCCCCACTTTCCCCTCATCTGTTACACCCCACTCCCCAGCATGGAGTCCAGTTGGATTCCATGACTTTTTGTAGCCTCTGCACCTGTGACACCTCTTTCCTCACTCCCAGTCCTCTCGACCTGCAACCCCAGGGACAGCTCTTGCAAGTTCCAGGATACCTCCCCCACCCCCAATCCTGATCTCACTCCCCCTCCTAAGTAGGTCCTCATCACAGCCCAACTCCCAGCACACAGCATCTGTGAGCGTGTCATGAGTAAACACATTCTCCATGCACAATCAATACACTGATAATGATGGTGATCGTCAATTTCAAGCAGTAGTAATTAAAGAAGGAGGACCTTTTCTTGTCTATCTACAACACATTTTCAGGTTCAAAATCACACGTTATCATTAACAAATCCATTGCTCCTCAAGACATTTTCTTATTTACTTCTTCATCAGACACTTGAGAGCTATCTGAAATAAAAATGAAAATATGTTGGCCTCCAGGAATGGAGTCTTTCTTGACACCTGGTTAAAGCAAAAAGTCAATATCTAATCCCACCATAACTGATTTGCTAATTGTGCTGAGGTAGGTGATATTCTTACTCTTTAAGTGAGACATCACCCATCTCTACTCCACTCCCCAAAAATACTAGATTTCAGGAATGCAGTGAAAGCAAACCAAATGAAGTGATTTCACATTCCTGGGACACTGCAGGTGTTTTTGTTATTAGGAATATGTCTATGCAAAATAAGAGGCATGCCAAGAAGCAACATGATTAGTGTTCTCCATGGTGGGGGGAAGGGCACCACTGAGAACTCCAAGTTTACTTTTGTAATTTTGACACAATTCAGTAGTTTTCCAGAAGGTCAGAGGGCCTGAAGCAGCTGGTAGACTTCCTCTGATTCACCACAGCGACGTCCTTCCTGGCCAGGCCCCGAGCTCCGGTTCAGGCCCTTTTTATCTTCCCTCCTGCCACTGCCAAAGCCTCACACCCGGCCAGCCTGCCCCTTCCCACAGCCTGCCTGTCCATCCGCCTGGAGATGCAGAGCCACCTCTCATGGAGCTGATGATGTCACTCTCATGTTTAAAACTTTCCTCTCACCCTTGCCTTGGGGGATAAAATCTGAACCCCAAGACCCAGAATCTCTGAGTCACTTCAGCCTCACACGGTCTCTGTCAGCAAGAGATACCTGAGCTCAAACCACATCAAAGTAATTTGAATTTCCAGCTCATTTCACTGAGAGCCAATTTGCAGCATTTCATAAATGAAGGGGTTTTCTTGTTGTTCATTATGCCTATAGCTCTTTGTTTCATTTACTTTTGAACACCTCAATCACTTTCCCTTTGCATTTTGTTGTAATGTAACCTACTTGTTTTGTTTGTTTTATTGTTTTAAAATCCTGAAAAGACTAAACAATAATAAGCCCCTCAAAAATGTGCAAACACACACACACACAAAGGTGTGTTGATGGTATCGTGGTTATGGGGTAGAGGGTCTGTGTTCCTAGGAGAACTTTACTGAAATATTGGGCAGAAGTGTCATCATGCCTGCAATTTATAAATATTCAGCTAAAAGAAAAACTGTGAGTTGTGAGAGAGTGAGACAATGTAGAAATTTTTCAAAATAAAACGTTGGGGGAGAATGGGGAAAGTGAATTGAATTTTACGTAAACTCATCATTCAACAGTGTGATCCTCCATGAGCCGGCCTTGGGGAAGCACTGTGACTTTCAGTGACCTTGCATCCTTCTTCCGCTCCCTCTGCCTGAATCCCTTGGCAAATCTCAGTGGCCCCAGTCTAAATACCTCCTTGATCTTTCACTTGCTCTTCGCAGGCCAATCTGATCTCTGCCTCCTTTACAATAATACTCTATCATCCATACTCTTCATTCCTACAATGTGAATATTGCATTTTGGGTTGCTGTTTTGAGAGCTCCTAGTGCCTAGGATAGGGCCAGGCATACAAAAGGTATTCAAGCATGTTGTCCTAGAGGAAATCAGTGAGGAAATGAGTGAGACCATACCATCTATTTTATACAGAATGATTTTTTTTTTTTTTTTTTGAGACAAAGTCTTACTCTATTGCCCAGGCTGGAGTACAGTGGTGCGATCTCAGCTCACTGCAACCTCCGTCTCCCAGATTCAAGCAATTCTCCTGCCTCAGGTTCCCGAGTAGCTGGGATTACATGTGCCCCCACCATGCCTGGCTAATTTTTGTACTTTTAGTAGAGACAGCGTTTTGCCACTTTGGCCAGGCTGGTCTTGAACTCCTGACCTCAGGTGATCCGCCTGCCTCGGCCTCCCCAAGGCTGGGATTACAGGCATGAGTCACCGCACCTGGCCTTCTTTTATCCACTAGGGTACTTGAAAAACTGAGGCAATATGAATTGAAACTGAGCCAACCAAAGCTCACACTTAACCTGAGAATTCAGGACTCTGCAAGTAAGAGAAATGGGGTGTAGCAACTAAATGGGTTTTTCCAGAGAACTATCCCAGGAAACAGAGACCAGGGGAATGGACTTTTTTGGTGCAGGGTGTACTGATGCTGCGAGCTGAGGAAAATACCCTGGGGGGCCCAGCCATGGTACCATTCTCAGTCTCACTTGTTCAGATGTGCTGGTCTCAGCCTAATCCATCCCAGGCAATTCATTAAGCATCCCTTTAGGAGCGGGCTTCTAGTCTTTTCTTCTCTGTGGATCCACTCGATTTGCAGGGGCTTATACAAAGTTTCACCCACATGTTACAATAGGTCCATGACAAAGAACAGGGCTTTTGTGGCCAAGAACGTTTGCAGCCCTGAAAAGCAAGAAGGTGTGACAATCCAGTGAAGCCCAAGGGAGGGGATTTTATAGGCATCTCACCTGGGACCATCTACTCAACTACTTTGTTTCATGTCATCTTTACACCTATCGCACCTATTACGCCCTTTAATGATATCTTTCTTGGTTGTTGAACCTCAACACATCATAATTCAAAACATTTTCAATCCTAAATTGGCCTTTAGAAAGCATTTCTAAATTCCACAGTATCTTTTTTATTATACAGCATATTGATGTGTGTATCATCTTCCATCTCTTCAGAATTATTATCTGACTCCAAACTCTTACACTATTTTTTTAATGCAAGGTTTTTGGAACTGGATCATCATCTAGATTCCTACTAAGCCCTTCTCTTTTTATTTTTTAATTTTATTTTAAGTTCCAGGACACATGTGCAGACATGCAGTTTGTAACATAGGTAAACATGTGCCGTGGTGATTTGCTGCACCTATCAACCCATCACCTAGGTCTTAAGCCCAGCAAGCATTAGCTATTTATTCTGATGCTCTTCCTCCTCCCACCCCTCCACCCTGACAGACCCCCATGTGTGTTGTTCCTCTCCCTGTGTCCATGTGCTCTCATTGTTCAGCTCCTACTTATAAGTGAGAACATGTAGTGTTTCATTTTCTGTTCCTGCATTAGATTAAACTCTTCTTGCTACCTCCACCCAGTACCTTGAAGGATGGCATGGAGGAATGGAAAGACCAGAGACTATGTGACCTTTCTAAGTACCCAGCATCTCTTTAAACATGAGATCCTTCAACTCTAATTAAATAACACCAATTGTGCCAAACTCAAAAGACCATCTTAAGTAGTAAACAATGTAGTAAATACTGCATGTGGCAATAGATACTGGAAAGATGACTGAATTAGTCAGGGTTCTCCAGAGAAACAGAAAAAAAAAGAGAAAGAGATGTGTTAGGCACTATTATCCCACATGATTATGGAGGCTGAGAAGTCTTACAACCTGCCATTGGCAAGCTGAAAACTCAGGAAAGCTGAAGGTGTCATTCAAAGACCTAAGAGCCAGAGAGTCAGTGGTGCAGATTCCAATCCAGGTCGAAAGGCCTTAGAACCAGGAGCACCAAGGGCAGGAGAAAATCCGTGTCCCAACTTTATCAGTCAGGCAGAGAGGAAATGTAACCCTCTTCCACCTTTTTGTTCTATTCAGGCTCTCAATGGATTGGATCTTGCCCACTCACATTGGGGAGGGCCATTTACTTTACTGAGTCCATGAATTTAGATGGTACTCTCTTCCAGAAACACCCTCAACCTGAAACACCCAGAATAAAGCTTAATCGGCTATCTGGGCATCCCTTGGCCCAGTCAAGTTGACACAATTAACCATCACAATGCCAGTTCCTTTCCTATTCTAACAATAGTAAGAGCTAGTATTTAATTTACTGAGCACTTACTCTGTGCTTTGTATGTGGTAACTCTTTAATCTTCAAAGCAACCCCATGAAATAGGTTTTAATTTACAGAAGAAACTTAGGGGGAAATGAAGTCAAAAGTGGTCAAGCCAAACACTGAAAGCCTACATGCTGGAGAAACAGCTGAGGTAGCTACACTGCAAAGGGAGAACTTTTAGCCTCTACATGTAAACTTATTTTCAAAAGTTCCTATGAGATACTGTGGAGTCATGAAAATAGCAATAGATGAAAGTCCAAAGCCTGGGCTCCTGTTCAGGCTCCATCAATTCCTAGTTTGTAATTGTCGTGGGGCGCCCTCCACAGGCCTACAACAGCAAATCAGACTGCATGGTTTTCTTCCTCCTTGGAACGCATGGGCTTGCTAGAGTTACCACTGATCTTGAAAGCAAAGAATAGGCCAGCACAGTGGCTCATGCCTATAATCCCAGCACTTTGGGCAGATCATTTGAGGTTAGGGTTCGAGCCCAGTATGGCCAACATGATGAAACCCTGTCTCTACTAAAAATACAAAAAATAAATAAATAAATAAAATAAGCCAGGCGTCATGACACGTGCCTGTAATCTCAGCTACTCGGGAGGCTGAGGCACAAGAATCACTTGAACCCAGGAGGCAGAGGTTGCAGTGAGCCAAGATCATGCCACTACAGTCCACCCTGGGTGACAGAGTGAAACCCTGTCTCAAAAAAAAAAAAAAAAAAAAAGAAAGCAAAGAATGCCAGTGTCCCTTCCTGAAAGATAGGCTATACATCTGTGGTGAGAGAGAAAAATAAATAACATCTGCAAATTTCCTGCCTAAAAATCCCCTTTGTTTAGAAATTCCACTTGCTTATATATATCCTCAGAAAGGCAAATTTTAAGTTCCATTCAGTTGTCATGGGTTCACAATTTATGATCCTAGGGAAATTTTTGAAAGGCAAGCTGTACATCCCCCTCCCTTTGTAGGACAAGTATTCCAGTAGTCCCTTCAAGGTCCTGGCTCTAAGTTTTAGTCAAGATCCCTCTGATGTCCCCCCTCCCCAACCCTACCCTATGAAACAAAACTAAGGTTCCAGATCATTTGAGATGGGAAGATGATATCCCACCCCAAGCCAGAGGTAATAACTAGATATTGTATGATGCTGTCTGCATAAAACCTTTGATCAGCTTCTGTCCCATGGCCATCAAAATAATTAAGATCTAATGCAGAGAAGAAAGATTTGCACTAGGTTTGGCAGGCCCTGGAACACTGGTCTTAGCTGAGTTGAGTCATTTAAGTTCACCAAGACTTGAATTTCTATCCAAAAACATGACAATAATAACATCTATCCTGCCTCTTTCAAGGGCCATTGTGAAGATTAAATTTGGGTGGCAGCTCAGCTCATAGTTAAGAGGTCAGATTCTGAGTTAGACAGCCTGGGTTCAAATCCCATCTCCAATATCCACTAGCTGTATGACCTTGGGCACATTATGCATTCATTCATTTAACCTATATATGCTGCAGATTCCTTATTTGTAGAGCAGGGAAAAGCAAAGATCCTATATAGGTTTTTTGACCTATATGATCCAAAGGTCATAAGGTTGCTGTGAGGATCAAGTGTGCTAATATACGCAAAGCATTTAGAAGTGTTTGCCATTATGAGTTAGGAGTTAGTGCTCATATAAGTGGTAGTCATCATTATGGGAAAGCATTTTAAAAGCCAGAACTGTCACTCTAAGATACCTCTGTGGAATGAGTCTTACCCAAAAGCTTTCTGTGAATTTTCAAACAATGAGGGCCTGGAAGTTTGCTTTTAGACAACTTCAAAATATCCCCTGCCCAATCACCAAGTCAGAACTGCAACATCTACAGTTCCTGAAACTTAAAGGAATGTTGTTGAAGTCCTGTAAGGCTCCACCCTGCTTTCTGCCACCCCAAAGCACCAACTTTAACTCAGCTAGAGAAGATGGTCATTTCCTGAATGTGGTTTGGATTTTGTCCCTGCCCAAATCTCATGTGGAACTGGAGGAGGGGCCTGGTGGAAGGTGATTGGATCATGGAGGCAGATTACCTCCTTGCTGTTCTCATGATAGTGAGTAAGTTCTCATGAGATCTGATGGTTTAGAAGTGTGTGGCACTTCCCACTTCTCTCTCTCTCTCCTCTCTCCCACTGCTATGAGAAGGTGCTTGCTTCCCTTTCACCTTCCTCCATGATTGTAAGTTTCCCTGAGGCCTCCCAGTCATGCTTCCTGTACAGCCTGTAAAATTGTGAGTCAATTAAGCCTCTTTTCTTCATAAATCACCTAGTCTCAGGTAGTTCTTTATAGCAGTCTGAGAATGGACTAAAACACAGAGGATGGTGATAATTATTGACACCACATGCAATAACTGCACAACATTTTTTAGCATATGAAGCACTTTTTGAACATAAACGCTTCAACCATCACAACCAATTCACAGATCATCCTTCTCTACTGTCTCCTCTTAGAGACAGACATATAAAAATCCATTCACAAAAAAAATACATTCATGACAACAACTCACAATTTCTGAAAAATCACTGTGAAATTCACCCCCCAAGCCCTCACTGAATCAGTTCCTGGGACTCAATGGCTAATCACTCTATAAATGTGACCTATCTCAACAAGTCAATGTCTTCAACTTCAAATCACACAAATAGACACAAGCCACACAGCACAAGGTCATTATCTAATGTGATATGGGGAGACACCAGTTGGGACTATTACCAGGTACCCAGAGGACTGTATAGGATCACTGCATCTGTGGATCACTTCAATTTTAGCACCTAGTACATTACTAACACTACCCAACACATACTAGGCACTCCATAAACATTTGTTACAGTTGGGGTTTCCTAAGCATCTTCACACACATTATGTAGTTTTTTAACCTCAAACTATCCTTCACAATAGGCATTTTTTACTCATACTCACTCGTTTTAAAATCTGTGAAACTAGTATTTCTACCAGTTCAAGGATTTGCCCAAAATTATAACAAGAGCAACAAATGACACAAATGGAACACACCTCTCCATCATTCAAGGTTAGTGTGTGTCATACTGTTACATAAGTATAAAAACTTCAGAAGTAACATGGAACAGGGATTCATTTAGATAGAACGTCATGCCTCTCACAACATTATATACCTTGCCATGGTATATGCAGTTCTAGCAAGAATGCATTTTCACACTTCGATGAAAATTCAGCAGTGTACCTGAGACAGTTGACAAGATGTTAGCAGCAAGCCAGCTGAGAATCTTTGTCTCAACAGGAAGATGTGCCAAGAAAGGGGGAAGGTAAATGGGGTTCCAGGAAGGGCAAATACAGTAGGATTTAGCCTTGTAAGGCCTCCTCCACCTACCTTCTCAAAATCTGACCTCCACCCATGGCTCCATACACCATTCTACTAAGATTATTGCTCTAGCAAAAAGAGATTTTCCCCTTCATTCATGAACATTAATGTCACAGAATATAACTACTTTCATTTTGTTCTGTTATTTTAATCAAATCACTAATTCACGTTTACTATAAAGTGACTGGTAAACATAGATAACAAAAATAACAATTATTAAATTAAAATCACTCTGAGTTCCACAACCAAAAAATTTCTGCTAACTTGTTAATGTAATTCTTCCAGAATTTTCCTAGCATACCAACTCTTATATACATGTGTATATATTTGAAAAGCAATACTATAACTATTTTAAAATCTGGCTATTGTGTTTCCTCACTCAACAGGAAATCTTACACAACTTTTCATGTTAATACATGAGCATGTAAATATCATAATGACTTCAGTATAAACTATTTAATGAACTTTCTATGGCTGAATATTTAGGTTGTTTGCAAAATTTTGATACTAGAGACAATATTTTATGAGCATCCTTGAATATACATCTTTGGGTACCTGGTTAATTATTTCTTTAGGATGAATGTGTATTTAGGATAAACAAGTATTTGATTATCTCATTTCTAATAGAGAGGCCTTTAATGGCTCCTGCTCAATATTTAGGATAAATTCCAAATGAATTAGCTTAGCCCACTTTAGTCTTTCCCTCACCCCAGAGCTTCCCTGCATATACTATTGATGTCTTAGGCTGTGCTCACTCTGTGTGTCTTTCTCCACTTCACTAATCCTTTCTCTTCTTTCTCCAGACTTCAAAATTCAGCTTAAATATCACCTTCTTCTGAAAGTCTTCTACTATCATGATTCTTCACCAATACAACTCAAATTATGCTACTACTAATAACAAACATATACATTTAGCACTCATTTTATGCCAGGAAGTATTCTAAGCATGTTACATAGATACGTCATTCTACTCTTTCAACAAATCTATGAGGTCATCACTGATACCTCAATTTTACAGATAAACTGTGATTTAGAAGCTTTGAAGTTTGTTAGGATTTATGAATATATGAGTAATTAAACAAACTTAAACTAAAATATGTGTATGTATGCATCTCTAGCTAAAAGTATAAAACCTTAGCTACCTGTTTTAATGAATAAATCCTTTTTAAAAAACACTTAAAACTAATGTTATTATCTAGAGGAAAGAACTATAAGATGCAATTAAAGAGATCTCTGTGATTTAAGGTGAAGCTATTTGGATAAAAATTTGAAATGAAGGTGAATTATTGGTATTGTAGATTAAAACTCAGCCCCTGAATCTATTAAACACTTTAATTGCCTTTACACATCAATAACAATTGGGGGAAATTCCAACCTGTATATACCATTTTTGTTTAAGTATCAAGCCTTTTTATCAGGTACTTAGCATCCTATAATAAAAACCAAAGTTATTACTTTATTTTACTCGATTAGTCAAAAGGAAAATAGAATTCCTACTCATAAGAAAACAAAACCAAACAACAGGACATAATGGTTGTTAAGCATTTATATAAACACATTACATTTTTAAAGCATTCAACAAGTAATTAGTGGAATCCAGAATTAGATTTGTTTTTATTGTCACAATGAGGAAAAAAACCTAGTACTGAATAAGTTATTCAACTATTAAACCTTGACCAAAAAGATTTATTGTTAAATGTTTAAACACCCAGCTATAAAATTAAACAACTTTTTTTCCCTTCCAATCAACAAATCTGGCCTGCATGACTTTCACTAATTCACTAAGTGTCTAACAAAGGTAAAATAATAAGCACGCAATGAAGACGTGGCCATGCCCCGTCAAACGGAAGTGCAGAGTCTCCTGAATTGCCTGGCTCTGTGCCGGGTGGTATGAGATGAGCTAGATACAATTGATCCTGCTAGAGCATCAATTTTTCTAACAATGAAGATAAACATGTTTATTCTAAAACAAGCATAGTTATACTATAACATAAAATAGAATAAAATTTTGAAATAAAAAGCTGTCATCTACTTAAATGCCTTCCTATCCACTCTGTATTTGTATGCCTTTAGAATTTTGCACCATTTTAATGTATTACCTCTTAGAACAAATTAACTTTTTAACAGCCATAAGGGTGTGGTGTCTCACACCTGTAATCCCAGCACTTTGGGAAGCCAAGGTGGGCCAATCAGGAGGTCAGATCAAGACTATCCTGCCAACTTGGTGAAACCCCGTCTCTACTAAAAAAAAAAATATGAAAACTAGCTGGGCGTGGCAGCTCATGCCTGTAATCCCAGTTATTAAGAAGGCTAAAGCAGGAGAATCTCTTGAACCTGGGGGACAGAAGTTACAGTGAGCCGATATCACATCACTGCACTCCAGCCTAGTGACAGAGCTAGACTCTGTCTCAAAAAAATAAAAAATAAAAGCCATAAGATAGGAAAAATGATTTGGAGAAAATAACGACTATGTTTTACACATCTGAGTTTGTGGAGAATTCATATCTGCTACATATATGTATAGCTGCAAAGATTATCCTTGTCCAAACTATGTGTATTAATCTCTCTCAATCTCTTTCTCAATATGTGTAATACTTCCAAAAGGTTTCCACCAAAAAGTCCTAATAGTCTAAATAAAAATTTGTCCACCCTCTCTCCATTCCAAATTCACAGCACAAAAGGGTCACTAAAGATACTGAAATTTTTTACTACATTTTTAAAGTCATATTTTTCTTTATTAATTTACTTTTAAATTAATTTTAATTTATTTAATTTTTGTTTGACAATTTTAATAATTTGTTTGGATAATGATTCCAAATCCAAGAGAAAAACACACATAAAAATTTCCCCTTCCACCTCTGTCACCAGCCACCCAGTTTCCCTTCCATCTTGGCTGAAAGCAACAATCAAAGTTACCAGATTCCTGTGTATCCCTCCAGAGGGCTCTTTAAATCTAACTCTGTGCCCATCGCACCAGGCTAGAGAGAATTTAATCTTAGTCATGTTAAAGGATACATACTTTTTGAGGGAACTAATAAGGTGTTCCCTTATTAGTTCTGACTAGTTGGAATCGAGTCTGAAGATGGGTTCAAAGAACCACACTTACTTATGCGGGTAGGAAACGCAAAGTGAATTTGCAAATAGAAGCCAAATGGGCCTGTCCATAGGGCAAATAATCAATCACCTCCCACCTGACATAGCTAATTTGCATTTCTATAGATAATAATCCTTTTCACAAGCATCAGTTTTCTATAATTTACAGCCTGGTAAAATAGCTCCAAGACAGTAAAAGGCAGATAAGCAGAAAAGGTGTGGTTAGACAGAATACTCATTACCTTTTCTTTGTCCATTTTGATCTTTCTCAGCTGTTTCTGACAGCTTAGATGGAATCCTTATGCCCTCTGCTATACTCTACACACACTCTATACACACCTGCATATGCCTACACATACGTGAAGGCACAAAGATCTATCTCACAACAAAAATTCAGGAAGGGTCCTCCAGTCATTGTTCTACACTGGTCACTGCTAATTGTTCTATGTCCTTGCCATGGTTCTATGGAAGAAGAGGTCCTCTGTTACTTTCCTGATGCTTTATTTTAGGTTTCTGAGAAGCAGACCCTGAGACAAAGATTTGAGAGTAGAGAGGTAGTTTATTTAGAAGGTGAAGGTACCACTGGTAGGGGAGAGAGAAAGTGAGGCAGAAATGGAGAGACAGCAGTTAAAGGATTGAGTAACTGGAGCTTAATATCATAGGAAAATTATGGGATACATTGTAAAACCCCCTCTTTGGAAGTATCCCAAAGGGTAAGGGAACTGGGGTATTTATACTCCAGCTCCCTGGAGTCATGGTAGAGGGCTGCTCCCAGGAGCATTAATTCTCTAGCTCTATTGGCCTGCTCTAAAAAAGAGCAGAGCAGCCTTCCAAAGTTTTAGAGAGGCACTAGGGCAAAGAGATGCACCTACTAGTGGTTGGAAGTCCACAGAAGCACACAGGAGTAGCATCTAGAGATATATGCAGAGCACCCACAGAATCTACTTCATACCAGGCTTCGATGTGCAAGCCTTGGCTGGGCCTCAAGTTGGAAGCTTGAAACCTAACTCTTATGCCTTGCACATCCTCTCCCACCTAGGGCCCTGCCACCTCCTGTCGCAGGTACTGTGAAGGTAGAGGACATGGGTCCTGCTACTCACAAAATCATCAGCCCCTATCCCTTTCCAGTACTGGATCTGTTTCCCCTCCCCACTAGAACTCTGACCTCCCTGCTCCCAAAGGTGTTCATTTCTCGCTCCAATTCCACAGTAGGAGGTCAGGCTACCCAGAACAAAAGCCAAAATAACAGGCTGCCTTTGATCAACTTTTAAATACATTTCCCTAGAAGCAATAGAAGCTGAAGTCCCAGTTACTTTCTTGAAATAGGAAAAACAAGGAGAACAAAACACAGTCATGTTTCAAACTTCATTCTGCCACATAGAGGAAAAATAGTAAAAATGTGAGATCCTCTTTCCATCTCCAGTGACCTGATGGTTTCTGAAAAAGAGCAGTCTCCACATTTGTTTCTGGGATTCCTCAAAAAATAGCAAAATGAAGGCTGGGTGTGGCGGCTCACACTTGTAATCCCAGCACTTTGGGAGGCCGAGGCAGGCCAGTCACTTGAGGTCAGGAGTTAGGGACCAGCCTGGCCAACATGGTAAAACCCTACTAAAAATACAAAAATTAACCGGGTGTAGTGACGGGAACCTGTAATTCCAGTTGCTTGGAAGGCTGAGGCAGGAGAATCACTTGAACCCAGGAGGCAGAGGTTGCAGTAAGCTGAGATCGTGGCACTGCACTGCAACCTGGGCAACACAACAAAATTCTGTCTCAAAAAAAAAAAAAAAAAAAAAAGCAGAATGAAAATTCAGCTAAGTTGAGGACTGCTTCGGTCTCAGCACAGACACAATGGTAAACCTCCACTCCCCAGTATTTGGAAGGTGTTGTCTTGATTGTTTGATCCTTATGGGGAATCTGTCTTCCCTCTCAAGTTAGAGTGCTAGTGTACATTTCTCTGTAATCCTGGACTGGGAAGTGGTAGTTAAAAATCCTGCCTTCTCTGCACATTTCATTTTCTCATTATTTTAAAGTTGTTTTACCTTCTATAGTCTCTGATGAGACATGAAATAAACGACCATTTTTTGAAAGCCTAATAAACATCAGCAGCTTCATACCCATAACCTCTTAAAAGTCTCTACAACACTGAAGTATAAAAGCATTTTTAAATGGGGATTGTGGTCCAGAGAAGTTAAGAAATTTCCTATAGGTCACAAAGCTACAGGTGGAATTAGGATTCAAATGTATTCCCTCTGATATTTTCCACTATATCGTGACAGGGATTTTCCTTACTAAATCCTAACTGGACTTTGTATCTTAAAAGTCTTCACAACGCTGAAGTGTAAAAAGCACTTTCATATGGGGATTGTGGTCCAGAGAGGTTAAGAAATTCCCTGTGGGTCACAAAGCCTCAGTTGAAATTAGGGTTCAAATTTATTGCATCTGACATTTTCCACTATACCATGACAGGGATTTTCCTTACTAAATCCTAACTGGGCTTTGTATCTTCCAAGGCTAAAAAGTTATGAAAGGTTAAAAACAATAGAACTTCCCTATGCTTTTTTCAAATTCTAGGAGATGATAATAATTAAATGATGATAATAAAAAGACCCCTCTTAATTATTATCATGATAAATAGAAAATAAAACCAAGGAAAATATACTACATCAATTAGTAGACATCAAAGTCAATTTTCCATGCTCTAGGAAGTAAGTTCTACCAAGTAACTCACATTGTAACTTAACAATCTTGGTAAGAAAAGGGCCTCCAATGTCATTCATCAGGCATCATGATGGTTCCTTCCAAAACAACACTTCACCCACTTCCTCTTATGCTCATTGGAGGGAGTGATTTGAGTAAAAAGATCAGAGTTTTGCTGACTGATAGACCTGACTTCTAATCACAATGCTGCTGGTGTCTTGCAGTGTGTATTAGTCCATTCTCACATTGCTATAAAGAACTACTTGGGACTGGGTAATTTATAAAGAAAAGAGGGGTTGTTTGTTTTGAGATGGAGTTTCATTCTTGTTGCCCAGGCTGAAGTACAATGGTGTGATCTCTGCTCACTGCAACCTCCGCCTCCCAGGTTCAAGCGATTCTCCTGCCTCAGCCTCCCCAGTAGCTGGGATTACAGGCACATGCCACCATGCCCGGATAATTTTGTATTTTTAGTAGAGATGGGGTTTCTCCATGTTAGTCAGTCTAGTCCCAAACTCCTGACCTCAGGTGATCCGCCCATCACGGCCTCCCAAAGCGCTGGGATTACAGGTGTGAGCCACCACACCTGGCCAAGAAAAGAGATTTAATCGACTCACAGTTCTTCAGGCTGTACATGAAGCATGGCTGTGGAGGCCTCAGGAAACTTACAATCATCGCAGAAGGCGAAGGGGAAGCCAGCACATCTGACATGGCTAGAGAAGGAGGAAAAGAGAGTGAAGGGAGATGGCTACACACTTTTAAATGATCAGATCTTGTGAGAACTCACTCACTATCATGAGAGCAACAAGGAGAAAATCTAGCCCCATGATCCAGTCACCTCCCACCAGGCCTCTCCTCCAACACTAGGGATTACAATTTGGCATGATATTTGGGGAGGGACACAGAGCCAAACCATATCATTCTGGCTCTGGCCCCTCCCAAATCTCATGTCCTTCTGACATTGCAAAATACAATCCTCCCTTCTAGCAGTCCCTCAAGTCTTAATTCATGTCAGCATTAACTAAAAAGTCCATAGTCCAAAGTCTCATCTGAGACAGGCAACTCCCTTCCACCTATGAGCCTGTAAAATCAAAAGCAAGTTAATTACTTCCAAGATACAATGGGAATACAGGCACTGGGTAAATACACCCATTCCAAAAGGGAGAAATCAGCCAAAACAAAGGGATTACAGGCCCCTTATAAATACAAAAGCCAGCAGGGCAGTCATTAAATCTTAAAGCTCCAAATTAATCTCCTTTGACTCTGTCTCACATCTAGGCCACACTGATGCAAGGGGTGGGCTCCCAAAGCCTTGGGCACAGTGTGATGCTGAACAAGTCATTCATTTACTCAACACAAGGTTACTGAGCACCTGCTAAGTACCAGGCTCGACATCCCCTCCTGTGGCTAAAACTCTACTCGAACCATGTCCTCAGAGCTGTCTATGTAAGGAGCCAGACAAGGGTCAAGCAAACCTAATGGAAATGGAAATACTATGAGCATGTGGCCAATAGACTCTAAGATAGCCCCCAACAACCCTGCCTCTTGGTATTCACACTTTTGTGTAATCTCTGCTTAAGTGTGAGCTGAACCTAGCTACTTGCTTTTACCAACAGAATATGGCAAAGGTGATGGCACGTTGTTTCTGTGATTAGGTTACCTAAGATTGTTATTGTACCTTGCTGGAAGACTCTACCTTACAGTCTTCGATGAAACAAGCTGCCACATTGGAGAGATCTACATGACAAGAAATTGAGGGCAGTCTCTGGCCAACATCCAGCAAGGAACGGAGGTTATTAGTTCAATAACCTACAATTAACTGAAGCCCACCAATAATCATGGGAGCTCAGAAGCAGATCTTTCCCCTATCAAGTCTTCAGATAAGACTTCACCCCAGCTAACAGCTGGATTATAACCTTGTGAGAGACTAAGTAGAAGACACCAAAAATCCATGCTCAACCTCCTGATCCACAGAAACCATGAGATAATAAATATGTGTTGCTTTAAGCAAGTTTGTGGGCAATTTGTTACATTGCAATAGACAACTAATATGAAGCCTACGAACAGGCTGCTATGAGAGATGCCAGAGGGAGACTACTTGAGACTAAGTGGTGAGCACAGGCTTTTCCGAGGAATCACATTTAAGGAGAGTCCTGAGTGATGAGCAGGCACCTGCTGGGAATGGGGGGAAAGGGAATTCCAAGTCTTTGAACCTTAGTGGAGCCTCAATTTCCTCAAATAGAAAATGAGAATTGGCTGGGCACGGTGGCTCATGCCTGTAATCCCAGCACTTTGGGAGGCCAAGGCAGGCAGATCACGAGGTCAAGAGTTCAAGACCAGCCTGGACAACATGGTGAAAACACATCTCTACTAAAAATACAAAAATTAGCCAGGCATCATAGCATGCACCTGTAATCCTAGCTACTTGGGAGGCTGAGGCAGGAGAATCGCTTGAACCCAGGAGGCGGAGTTTGCAGTGAACTGAGATCGTGCCACTGCACTCCAGCCTGGGCAACAAGAGCAAGACTCCGTCTCAAAAAAAAAAAAAAAAAAAAGAAAGAAAGAAAATGAGAATTTTCCCTAGGTAAGGCCTCCTGCATACAGTTGCTTTGAGGATTAAGTGAGAAAATATTTGTGATGTGCTTTACATGATGCATGGTGCAAATAATAAACCTGATTACAATGACGGATGTTGAGAATGTTATTAGCACCAGTATTTTACAAATAAAGTACTAGGACTGAATGGCACCCAATGGCAAAAAGTAGTAGATGTTCTAAGAATGGACACATCCTGTCCATAGATTTATTCCTTTCAAGCTTCCCTTCTCTGTCCGGCCCATCCCTTTCTCTGGCTAGGCCTTTCTATGCCTCTTCATGCAGATGGAGGGAAGAGGTTGGGTAATCCCTCCTACTAATCATTGTGCAGAATACATTTATTTCTCTGTTGCAAATCACTGTGGCTCTCTTATCAGCCAATAGCAAATAATTCTGTACTTAGCTTGGGCAGTCCTGCTTTCTCATTCGGCTCACTCCTGTCTACTTGATTAAAAATGTACCTCCTGGGCCGGGCACAGTGGCTCACACCTGTCATCCCAGCACTTTGGGAGGCTGAGGTGGGTGGATCACGTGAGGTCTGGAGTTTGAGACCAGTCTGGCCAACATGGTGAAACCTCATCTCCACCAAAAATACAAAAAATTAGCCGGGCATGGTGGCGTACACCTGTAATCCCATGTACTCAAGAGGCTGAAGCAGGAGAATTGCTTGAACCTGGGAGATGGAGGTTGCAGTAAGCCGAGATCACGCCACTGCACTCCAGCCTGGGTGACAGAGAAAGACTACATCTCAAAAACAAAACAAAACAAAAAATAAATAAATAAAATTCACCTCCCAAAGGCAGAGATTTTAATGTATCCCTCTTACCTTCCCAATACCATACAAAAAAACTGGAATAGTTAACCCATCCCTACCACCTCTCCCTTCCCCACACACACGCATACACACACACATACACAGTCTGATAAACCAGTTTCTAAACACCCTCCAAAACCCAGCCCAGAAGCCTCAGTCCCTGCGGAAGCATCCTTCCTATCCTTAGGTGGTGGAATTAATAATCACTTCTCCCTGCAACTTGAACTTGCTTCTATCATTGCCCTAATCAGACTGTATTACAGTTTATTCGCAGGTGTTGTCATCTTGACCAGTTGTTACTTGAGCTCATCCGGCATATTTTGACAGCATACTGCATGAAGCTGGGAATACAGCAAAGAATTTAACACAGACCCTGCCCTGGAGAAGAGGCAGGCTGTAAACAAGTAGTTTGAACTAATGTGGTAAATGCTTCCATCCCTGTGTATCCCAATGGCTCTCAACGTGAAAGGGCAGTAGCTGAGCACTTAGGCCTCTGGAGAATCTGGAAAGACTTCCTGGAGAAAAAAACAACAGACAGGACTGAACCCCGAAGGACGGGGAAAGTTAGATGGTGCTATGGACTGAATTGTGTATTCCCTGATCCGTATGTTGAATCCCTAATTGACAATGTGATGGTATTTGGAAATGGGGCCTTTGGGAAATAATCAGGGTTAGATGAGGTCATGAGGGTAGGGCCATCATGATAAGATTAGTGTCGTTATAAAAGCAGATATGAAAGAGTTTGCTTTCTCTCTCTCCTCTTACCATGTGACGCCACAGCAGAAAGGTGGCCATCTGCAAGCCCTCACCAGAAACTAACTATGCTAGTTCCCTGATCTTTAACTTCCAGGATTCAGAAACGTGAGAAATAGATGTCTATTACTTAAGCCACCCAGTCTATGGCACTGGGTTATGGCAGCCCAGACAGACTAAACATACGAGCAAAGAAAGACGGACCCAGCATTTCTAGCAGAGGAGACCACTGAGGGAAAGGCATGGAAACATGGATCAGCAAGAGTATGACAGAGATATCAGAATTGCATTTGACAAGAGTACAGAGCTGAGACAGGCAAGAAGGTGTGGC
This sequence comes from Ateles fusciceps, assembly GCA_036589455.1. Taxonomy (NCBI): domain Eukaryota; kingdom Metazoa; phylum Chordata; class Mammalia; order Primates; family Atelidae; genus Ateles; species Ateles fusciceps. Next base: position 1,536,905 of record JAZHEH010000051.1, read on the forward strand.
CCAGGTGATAATGGCAGTAAATGCCCAGCTCACATAAACACCCTTTTTCTGAGAAGCAGCCTTCACTCACAGGATTAAGCTCCCAGCAGCCATATTTCTATCCCATGACTCTCCTGGGCATAATTTATCAGACCATGGTGCCCATGTGACCCAAGCTGGGCCAATCAGATCCTCTCTAGTGAATCTGGAATTGGTATGAGAACATACTAATCAGTCTAGGCTGTCCTGAATAGAGAGGAAAAAGTAAAAACTATGTGGTGGTCATGCACAGAGAGAAGCAGAAAAAGCTGCTCTCAGGATGTGGAGAATAAAGCAAATGAACCCAGTAGAGGAGCAGCTGGAAGGAAGACAGGGATGCCTAGAGTTCTTATGCATTCCTTTCCAGTTCTTGCATAAGTTGCTTGAAATATCCCAGAATGCTTCTAACAAATTTTCTTTCTTCCCTGTGTGCTTAAATTGGTTTGATGTGGCTTCTGTCACGGGCTGCCAGAAATGCTGGTGTGTCCTCAGCTTTGTCCAAGACTCCCCTTCTGTTATTTATCTTCTTTGTTCTTAGATTATCATCCCCTAGTCCATGAATAAAAATACCATTTATGTTCTCTAAGTCCCAAATGTGTCTTCTCCCCCTCATTTATCCAACATCCTACTTCACATCTTCATTTGAATTGGCTAAACACATCTCAAAAGTATCCTGTCCCCCAGAATTCTTCGACTCTGCCTCCTCTCCTAAATACTCTTCACCCCCAAGTCTTCTACATCTCAATAAATGATACCAGGATCTCATTCCTCCAGCCAACAACTTAGAATTTTTCTTGATTGTTTTTCCTTTCCTTCGGCTCCCTCATCCAGTCCATCCACAATTCCTACCATCTCCATTTGCAAAATACACCTCAAAGCTATCCATGCCATTCCACCTCCACCACGCAAATCCATGTCACCAAAATCTGTCACCTGCTCTGCCTCAGTAATCTCCTTACTGCTCTTCCTGCCCTCCTGCCCTGTTCCCACCCCCACCAACACACACACACAATCACTATCCTCAGAGCTGCAAGAATGATTGTCTTAGAACATAAATCATGACACATCATGTCATGAACCCACGTAAAACCTTGCAATGGCTTCCCACTGAATGTTGGAAAAAATTACCTTAGTTCATAAGCTCTTACATGCATCTAGCCACTGCCCACCTGTCTGACTTTGCTCATGTTACTCTCCCCCTTGCTTACCAACTTTTGGGAACTGGTTTCTGTTGCTTTATTTTTGCTCTCCTTTCGAAATGTCTAGGTATTTCCCTCCTCAGGCCCTTCACCGCAATGTTCCTATTGTACCCTCTTTCTCCACCTTCTCATCATTCATGTGTCAGTTTAAATGTCAGCTCCTAGAGAGAATGTCCTGACCACATCTGCAAAATAAGACTGTCCAAGATTAACTACCTCACATGTCACTCTACTTCTTTCAAGTACTTATCACAATCTGAAAAGATCTTTGATTGTTTAACTGTTTATTACCTGAATTCTCCTGCCAGAAAAGTAAGCACCAACCAAGGAGACAGGTACCTCGTCTGTCTCATTCACTGTGTAGCCTCAATTGAGCCCAACATCTGGCATATAGTAAATGCTCAATAAACCTCTGTTGACTGAATGGATGAAACCAAGGACAACACTGAAGTTCAAATAGTAGAGTGACAGGAAACATCTCGCATGCTTCATCTACATCCATGACAAGAGTGTAGAAGACTGAGTTCAGGAGGCAGAGTCCACATCCTATTCATCTTTGTACCCCCCTAATGTCTAACATGGGACAATCTGATCTACTATGTGTAATAACGAGATACCCAAGCAATACCATTTTATCAAAAATCACATTTAAAATACATTCACCGGGGTGTGTTTGGTTAGAAGGAGAACTAGCAATTATACATAATAGCAAAGGTTATTTTTCCTGTGTGAATTTCGCAAATAAAGAATTTTAGCTATGCATGTTTTTTATTAAGGCAAAAATAATCAATTTATCAAAATGAACAAAAACAAATCCAAACATCACCTGAACAATTGATTTTAATAAATTCTTGTGATAACCCTTGAATGCTAGTGTTTGAGTTTGAAGAGCCTTTGAAAAGGATCTAGTTTGATCATCTTAAAAAACAGATGTGGAAAGAGGCTGATGGAAAATGAGTGGTCAAGATCAGAATGCAAGAATGCGAGTGTCTGACCTGCTCTCCTGGGCGCTGCACATTCTGCCTTCTTGGGTTGGGAACATAATATTGAGGATGGAGTTGGCAAGATGGTAGCAGCCCAAAGCTGACAAAAGGCCATTGATCTATTTGAATCTAAAAATTAAGGCTCTGACTTTTATGATGTTATTGAAAGATACTATTCTTAATCACAATAAAAGAAGATACTTCCCAAACAAAAAAGGAAAATCAAGTCTCACTTTATATCAGCAGAGCCCAATTTGAGTTCTTTTATAGTCCACAACCAGATGTGCATTTAGAGAAACCATCTGTTCCAATCAGGATGCAAAACAAACCACATAAAAGAGAACTCTCACCCCAGTCCCATCTCTGAATGGAAAAGGAAATAATCAGGTGAACCATAAAGCAAAAGTTGAAGAGATAGTTAGGTAATTAGATGGATAACACAACAGAAATTGCAATCGATGGCAATAGATGTAGGTGTTTGATGGAGATTGGCAGATGAAGCAGATGTTATGACTGTGGCTCCATGTGTTTCAATCAGAAGATGCTCAGGAGTTGAGGCTTTGGGAAGACACTGGCAGTTTGGACAGCATTGCTCACAGTCATATTCACTCCATAGACACCTATTTCAGTATCACTATCTTTCGCCCTTCTGAATTCACATTCTGGCTCTCTCTTCCTTCCCATTGCTGCTTAAAAGTTGGTACCCTTTATTTAAATAAAAATTCACCTTGTTTTCTACTATATGCATTCTGGGAAATAAACACCCAAAAAGCAGCATTTGGCGCATCTTTGAAAACTACTTCTGGAAATGTTTCACTATACCGGCACCCTGGTTAGAGCTTTAAAATGGATTCCCTTGTTTCGATTTTGTTTTTAGGCTGATTTACTGGAGCATATTTCAAGTCGTTCATTATCTCCCACATGGAAAGCACTCTTGATACCTGATGAATTCAATCTAGCTATGAACCCCAATCCAAGAAAGAATGTAGGTCAAATTTAGCCTTCTGCTTAAAATCCTATTTCCACAAATATGTCTTATATACCACACGAGAAATAGACGGCAATTGCCATCTATTGCCACCTATCCTAAAATCCTATTCCCACAAATATGTCTTAGTGTTATCAGTAGCCTTGAATCAAGACTATTAACATCAGCAATATTATGGCAATTTTACTGGAAAATTACAATAACTTTATGCCATTGTTTTGAGTAGGTACAAGCAACCGTCCATCTGTTCTTTCAACCAACATTTACTGAGAACTCATTCTGTACCAGATCCTTTGCTAAATGCTGAAGATACCAAAATGGTTCATAGATTCTTCTTCAATTGTTCCTGTCTCTAGAACTCATCATCTGGTATAGTTCAGAGACTGGGGTAATAGACAGACCCTAAGGTGACCCTTCATAAATCCACCTTCTGATATTCATGCCTCTGTATAATTGTCTCTCCTTGAGTGCAGGCAGGAAACGTGAGCTGCTCCTAATCAATACCTTATGGCAAAGGTGATGGGATGTCACTCTCTGAGATTAAGTTACATTGCATAAGGTACCTTGTTGGCTTGATGAAGTAAGACACCATGTTGACGAAGCCCACATGGCAAGGAACTGCAGGCAGCCTCCAGCTGGTAGTCAGCCAAAACTCAGGACCTGAAGTCACACAGGAATAAGGAAATGAGTTCCGCCAACAATGTAAATGAGCTTGGGATTAGATTCTGCCCTCATCAAGCTCCCAGATTAAAACAAGCCTGGCCAATACTAGATTATATCCTTTCAAGACCCTGAGCAGAGGACCCAGCTAAGCCGTAGCTGCACTCCTAACTCACAGACACTATGAGATAATAAATGTGTGCTCATGTTTTTAGCTGTTACATTTGTGGTAATTTTTGTTTTCTGGCAATCAAAAATCAACATAGTTAGCAAATGATAGCCTACAAGCCAAATATGGTCTGCTGCCTGTTTCTGTATGGCCTACAAGCAAAGAATGATTTTTACATTTTTAAGTGGCTAAAAATAAATCAAAAGAATGTTTTGTGACACACAAAAATTATATGAAATCCATACCTCAGTGTCCATAAATAAAGTTTTATTAAAAAACATCTACATTCATCTATTTTTGTATTGTCTGTGGCTGCTGATGTGCTACAACTGCACAATTGTGTAGGTGTGACAGAGGCTGTATGGATGACAAAGACATTTACTACCTGACCCTTTTCAGGGAAAAAAAAACACAGTGGCCTTTGATCTAAGGGAAGGGATAGGAATATCAACAGATAAATTACAAGCCAGCCTGGAAAAAGCTCAGAAGAAGAGGCATGGGAGCTAAGTTCTACTGTTGAGTAGGTATTTTCCAGATGAAAAGAGAAGATATCGCAAGGGAGAAATTGAAAGTGGAAAAATCATGGAGACATGTAAGCCTTCAGTCATCAGAAAGTGGTAGAAACTCCCAAAAGGCGGGAGTCCTCCCATGATTTTACAACCCCATAAAATTTCTGACCCCCTGATTGAGTAGCATTAGATCAGCTGTGAAGCTTTGGGGAAATTATTGCACATAATAAGATCTGCAATTTAATCCATATTTCTAAACTTTTCTTGTGGTTTGCCTAGGATTCTTGGCCAAATCATGTCACATGTGCTGCTCCTGCCTAAATGAGTTTGATAATGATGCTGCATTCCGTTTCCAAATGCCATAAAACCCACAAATGTATTGTACTGCTGGTTTTGGTTTTGGTTTTTTGAAGGTTTTACTTTTGGGGGGCGGGAGCTCCTCTACAGTTTGGTTGCTTCAGATCATACTCGCTGCTGAGCTACTTAAAAGATTTAGTTTCACGTTATTTCCTCAAGTCCTCTGCTTCCATCTCTTCCAATACACTAGTCAGTTATATTGCAGGTGCCACTGAAGTTTGCAAAAAAAAGACACAAAATCTGGGGAAGATCAGTTAGCTGCCTCTAAGAGATCTCACAAGGTGAACCCGTCAGATCTGGCCCTCAGCTTCGCCAGTCTACAATCTCCACCTCATTAGAGCTTTGTGACTATATTATCCTAAGTGTCCTCATTATTATCACCATGCTACTGTCAAACATTAGCAGGGGTTGTGACACTGTATGCCCCTACACAAAATGGCCCCAAACCATAGTATATTCTGTGACTGCATCTGACATTATTTTTCTCTCTTTAATGTAATTGGAATGTGTGGGCATCTCTCCCTTCTCTTGACTGCCTTTCAGTAGAATCCATTCTGCCCATTTCTAAATTATGAAGAGCTTTAAGAAAAAAAAAAGATAGCATAGGTCTTTAAATTGTGTGTAAAACAACAATCTGCAGGCAAAAAGAGAGGGTCTAAAGCATTCTTCAATTACTTAAACTATACAGATTTGCTGTATACAATTGATAGCCTCCTCTATTGACTGTGCGGAAGCTGTTTGTTCTACTGCTTGGATGTCAACTGCATTCCAGGTAGCCAAGTTCAACAGAAGTTAGGAGTTACCACTCTGCTTTTGAAATACCTAGGAACAATAGAGATGCATGCCAAGAAAAAAACAAAACTCTATCACAAAAATTATTCATATTCACTCTGCACATACAAGTTTACAGATCAGTTTATCCACATTACATATAAGAATTTCTAATCAATGTTCTATAACGTAGACCTAAGTTTGAGAAATTCAGCAAATTTATTAAACCAATCAATGGCCCCATTCTGCCGGAGCTCTATGGCATTTCCAAAAGCTCAGCAGTTACTTACAAGCAGAAGAAACCCCACAAGCCAAAAAGCATGGCTGTCCAGTTGCCAGAGTGTCTGCAGACGGTGACCCTCTCGCTTTCTCCCCCACTCTTCCCTGAGGCCCAGCACAGCTGAACTGCCCTGGCTCAGGAGACAGGAACTAACAAGATCTTACTAATTAGTTGAAAAATATGTTTAGTAGGAAAGAAAAAGAAGCATGAAATTCTGTTTGAGCAAATATAGAAATAGTGATCAACTGTCAGTACTGGGGGGCTTCCAGCAATGCAGAACTTTTACTGCTAAAGCCAGAAAAGATCCAGGCACACTGGGATAAGTTGGCAACCCTATATGTTACAGTAAATGTAGCTACAATTTATTAAAAAATCCATAGCTCTACTAAAAAGGAAAAAGGAAGGTGATTTCCTACAAGGAGTGAAAACAGAAAGACACATTGAGGCTGGGCATGGTGGCTCATGCCTGTAATCCCAGCATTTTGGGAGGCCAAGGCGGGTGGATCATGAGGCCAGGAGTTTGAGACCAGCCTGGACAACATGGTGAAATCCTGTCTCTACTAAAAATGCAAAAATTAGCTGGGCGTGGTGGTGCATGCCTGTAATCCCAGCTACTCAGGAGGCTGAGGCAGGAGAATCCCTTGAACCTGGGAGGCGGAGGTTGCAGTGAGTTGAGATGGTACGACTGTACTCTAGCCTGGGTGACAGAGCAAGACACCATCTCAAAAGAAAAAAAAAGAGAAAGACACATTGAGATGCTCCTGATCACTCCACTGATTGAAAAGATTTATTGATGACTATCAGTTACAGCTGCCTGTTTCTTCTGTATTTTCCAAGCACTTCTTTCCCCCGAATTTTCTCCCTAAGTCTACATCTTTCCCATTCTAAAATATAAATCTCCCTTACCAATGGTGTCTGTTATTTAAAATACTTCAGCGTAAAAAGCGTAACACATGCATGTGTTCGGCTAAATGGCACTCTAGGGCTCACACTTCTGGGGAGGTTACTACAAGAACTTCTGTTATTCCTATCTCAACATCTCAGTCCATTTGTGCTGCCCTAACAAAACACCTGAGACTGAGTAATTTACAAAGAATAGAAATTTATTTCTCACAGTTCTGGAGGCTGGGAAGTCCAAAACCAAGGTGCCTGCAGGTTGGATGTCTGGTGAGGGCCTGTTCTGTGCTTCCAAGATTTCGCCTTGTTGCTGTGTCCTCACACAGCAGAAGGGATGAATATCACGAAGGGCATGGTGGAAGGGCAAAAAAGGAGCTAGCTAGCACCCTTCAATCTCTTTTTTAGTGGAACTAATCCCATTCATGAGGGCACAGCTGTCATGATCTAATCACCTGCTAAACACCCCATACCTCTTAATACCATTAACCTGGGGTGTAAGTGCCAACATGTAAATTTAGGAAGGATACATGCATTCAAACCATAGCACTCAGATAATACCAGAGGCTTTGGTAATTAACATAATAAGGGTCAGACATGAGCTTTAACTGGTAAAAATTAATGGTTTGTTAATTAGCATCATGGATATTAGAAATGGTCTCTCACCAGTGAAATTTATGGTATTCAAGATGTCTGAGTTGCTTACACTCTTCAGCCATCTTAGTCTCCTAGGGTTGCCATAAGAAAATACTACAAACTGGTACTTTGGGTGGCTTAAAGCAGCAGAAACTTATTCTGTCACAGTTCTGGAGGCTAGAAGCCTAAAATCAAGGTGTTGGCAGAGCCTTGATCCCTCTGAAGACAATCGAGGGATTGTCTTCAATGACAAGATGATAAGACTCCCTAACTTTTTCCCAGTGTCTGGTGGTTCCTGGCAGTCCGTGGTGTTCTTTGGCATATAGCTGAATCATTGCAATTTCTGCCTTTGTCTTTACATGGTCTTCTCTCTTATGTCTGTCTTCACATGGCCTTCTTATAAGGACAGTAGTCTTGGTGTTTATGTCTTATCCTAATCCAATATGACCTTTCCTTACATAATTACTTCTGCAAAGACCTATTTCCAAATAAGATCACATTCTGAGGTTCTGGGTAGATGTGAATTTTGGTGAAAGGTTAGGAGGAGGAGATACTATTCAACCCACTATACTGTCCATGCTTAAAGAGAATATAAGACTATTAAAAAATATAAAACCTGGCCGGGCACGGTGACTCAAGCCTGTAATCCCAGCACTTTGAGAGGCCAAGGTGGGCGGATCACGAGGTCAGGAGTTCAAGACCAACCTGATCAATATGGTGAAATCCCGTCTCTACTAAAACTACAAAAATTAGCCAGGCTTGGTGGCATGCACCTGTAATCCCAGCTACTCAGGAGGCTGAGGCAGGAGAATCGCTTGAACCCAAGAGGTGGAGGTTGCAGTGAGCCAGATCTTGCACCACTGCACTCCAGCCTGGACAACAGAGCAAGACTCCATCTCAGAAAAAATAAAAAATAAAAATAATAGAACCCTAATTTTAGAAAGGGTACATGAGATCTGATTTCCAACAGTGTCTGGCCATTTGGTTGTCTGATAATAATGAGATGGCAATGGACTTGTATCTCTGGAATACTTAGCCTCAAATGAACATGTCATCAAAGTAAAGATCAGATCACCAAAAAGGTCAGAAAGTTGGGAGTTTGTCATGCTTTTGGAACATTTGCATGTATTGTTTGCCTGTTAAATACTATACATGTGAATACATGTATGTATATGTGTCAGAATTTGGCCTGAGACTTGCTTTCATTATAACCTGGCAATGAGATTGTAAGAGAACAGTCATCACCCTCAAATACCCCAATATTTTGTTGGTTACTATTAATTAAAAAGGACCAGGGCGTGGGGCATGACCAAATTCACGTGAGTTTCCTGCCATACCCTTTAGCCCCACTTCCCTCCCTCTTCTCCCCTCCTCAGCCAAACTTCTAGAAATAATAATGTACACTCTCTTATCTGCACTTTTGCCTTTTTCATTGATTCCTCAACCCACTGAAATGTGGTTTCAGTCACCATCAAATCAACAAAATGCCTTCTTCAAGGTTACCCATCTTTTGAATTGCCAACGTTAATGATTGCTTTCAATTCTTCTCTTAGGAACTGCAGCAACATTGGATTGAGGGTTCCAATCAGCTGAGGATTTATTTCTTCATGCAACCCTCTCTTTTCTTGGCTTCCCTGACACCCCTTCTCCGTAACCTCCTACTTCTCAGAATATTACTCCTTGGTATCTTTCAACAGTTCTCTCTCCATCTGCCCTGTCTCTGTGTGTATTTCTGAGAACAATATTCTAAATTCACTACTGTTTCCATTCTCCCTGGATAAACTAATATTCTCGTCTGGTTTTCATTCATTATTCTAACTGATGACTCTAAATTAAATTTATGTTTCTCTAAGCTTCAGAGATGCTTAGACAAATGCCTACTGAATGTCTCTACTTGAATAACCCATGGGCAGCTCAAACCAGCTTGCTTGACTCGATCTCGTCTATTTCTGCCAATATCATTTATTCCTCTTGGGTAGACCTCAGATGCAGCTCAGATTACGGCTGCACCAGATGCCTCATCATTCCAGGCAGAAACTTGACCACTCCCTCTCTTTTCCCACTCACATCCAAACAATCAAGAAGTCCTCCATCCCGCTACAAAGGTTCTATCCCAGACACTCACCAGTTCTCACTTTGTGCTGCTGCAGAAATCTGTCCTCCTATACCACTCACTTGCTTAAAGCCCTGCAATAACCCAGCTCCCTTCTTGAGAGCAGAATTTCTCGACCTTAGTACTATGACATTTGGAAGCAGAAAATTCTTTGTTGTGGCTATTTTTACATTGTAAAATGTTTAGCCACCCCTCGGCCTCCACCCACTAGATGCCAGTAATACTCCCTAAGTTGTGACAATCAAAAATGTCTCCAGACAGTGCAGATGTCCCCTAGGGGGGTCAAAATCACCCCTTCTTGAGCATCAGCAACCTAGAAAACAAAGACAAAGCTCTCTAATACAGCCAAGATGGCCCTTCGTCAGGTGGTCCCTGGCTATGAGTCCTACACCTTCCCCTCCCTCTACCTGTGGTGTGCCTGATGCCCTATAAAAATTCTTATGATTACATCTAACACATTACAGCATAATTAATTCTGTATAAATCTGTTTTTCCCATGAACCATAAGCTCCTTGAGTGTGGAGAACCCTCGGGTATATTCCTCTGTATATGCAAAGTGCATAACAAGTGTAGTGCCTGCCATTAGTAGGCATTTAATGCTTGTTGGATAGGTAAACAAATCAGTTGAAGAGGACTTGGAAACAAAGGAAGAAAACTCTAGTTTTGGTGTCTATTATTGCCCCATCTCTAACAAATTACAACCATATACTTTCCTCTTCAACTTTTGAGCACTTAACCAAGAGAATTTTTCTGTTACTCTCTGTTTCATGATATACACCTAATTTTCCTAGTTAGAAGGAAGATTAGGAATGAAGATTTCTGCTTTAAACTTCTTTCCTAAGTCTTATATCCTTCAATACGGTGCTGATCCCATAATGGAGCTTAACATAGACTTTGAGAAACATAGTGACTCTCTGTAAAAACTTCACCCATGGAAGAGAAGCCTGGGTAAGATGGTAATTGAACACATGGATTCTAGAGTCCCACAACCTAAATTCCAGTCCGGCCTCTTTCCACCTCTTACTGGCTCCATAACCACTCACTTAATATATCTAAGCTTGTGTTTCCTCATGGGGCAAAATGAATAAAGCAATAATATTTACTTCATTTATTCAAAATAATTTATTGATTATCTATTATATGCCAAGCACTGTTTTTAGCATGGGAGGTGCAATCAAGCTCAAGACAGTTTTTTCGGCTGGGACTTGTGGCTAACACCTGTAATCCCAACACTTTGGGAGCCAGAGGCAGGTAGATCACCTGAGGTCAGGAGTTCAAGACCAGCCTGACCAACTCAGTGAAAGCACATCTCTACTAAAAATATGAAAATTAGCTGGGCAAGGTGGCACACACCTGCAGGCCAGCTGAGGCTGGGGCAGGAGGATCACTTGAATCTGGGAGATGGAGGTTGCAGTAAGCCAAGATTGTGCCACTGCACTCTAGCCTGGGCAATATAGCAAGAGTCCATCTCAAAAAAAAGTTTTTTCGCTCATTTGAACTAATGTTTTAACAGATAGAGACAGAAAAATGAATATGTAACAGTTACATAATATAACTCCAGATAATGGTAAGTGCTACAAAGAAAATATACTAGGGCATTGACTGGGATAACCTTAGAAAGCATTTTCTAGAAAAATATCATTGAGGAAATGAAATTTGATCTCCTATATACAGAGGTTGCCATGAAGATAAAATGAAATAAATGCATGTAAAATACTGAATACAGTGAATATTCATAAAATTGGAAATATTCTATGAATATTTAGTATTGCTATTACAGGGAACACCCACCAGAGAGAACTATTATTCACTGAGTACTTGCTGTGTGCCAGGCATTTGGCCATCATTTTATATGTAATTTTCACATAATTTTCCCAACAAAAACAACCTTGAAGAACAGGTATTATTGGCTCCATTTTATAAGACTGAGGCTCAGAGAGCAACTGGCCCTGGGGATCACCACAGCTTGTGAGTGGTGGAGCCATGCAAGTCTCTCCAACCTCAAATTCATGGTGGTTTTTTTGTTTTTGTTTTTTTAGTTAAACCATGCTGTCACTTTCTTCATACTGACTTCCCCTCAAAGACAAAGAAAGAAGAGCTCAGTAGTTGAAGATCAATAAGTAGGAGGAGGGAAGGAGAAGCATCCATACGAAGCTTGTGGTTCACAATTTGGAGTCAAAAGCGCTGGCAGGCTACAGAATGAGCAGGCATCTCACATCAAGGGGAAATTCTTCAGAACTGTTTTCAGGGACAGGCTGGCTTTCTGCTCCACCCTGGGGCTTCCAGCCTCTGAGATTCCCATGAAATCAAAGCTCAAAGTGACACCTCGTAGCCATGAAACTGAACTGACAAAAACACTTCCTTAAGGTCCCCTCAGGGCAGAAGTAGGTAGAAAAATTCACTCTGTGAACACAACAGGAGATTTTGTTTTCTGTAAACACCATTCTAGTTTATCCTGCCTGACATCCCAAAGACTCTGCCCACATAATCAGGTAAGGAGTCCCACAAGACTCTCTTTAGGAGTCTGGCACATGGGAATGCACAGAGAATTCAATCAGTGTCATATATTACAGAGCCAGTCACAATAGAGACACCTGGGAGAAGAAACCCTCACTGAAAATGGAAGAAGGAAAATGGAAGGCTAGCTCTATTCTGAGGATAAATAAACAACCTGCATGGTGAACACAACCAGTCCACACTAACTTTGGAAACAAGAAAAGCTGGAGAATGAACTCCAAATGGTTCACTCTGTCACCCACCAAACATTCATTAAGCATTAATATTATGTCAAGATAAGAAGGAAGACATCACACTCGGCATTATTGCTCACACTTTTAACTTACTTATCTCTATTTGCTATTTGAGCAAGAGTAAACACAACTTTATAATATTTAATGTAAGAATACATTTCAAATTAAAATAAACAGTGGTATGTTGGTGAAGGTTTAACAGCTCTCCAGGAAGGATTATCACTGGAAAGCCTGATGATGTACAGCATTTGCCAATTTCCATGGTGTAAATATTTTCACCATGGCCAGTTTTGAGCTCCCAATATGAAGTCATTAAACTGAGGTGATGGAAAGTGTTACCCACAAATCAGCTCTCAGAAGCCAGTACAAGTCAGCTCTAGCACACCACTAAAAATATCTTTTACTATTGAAGTGCCCTTCCCACAAACTTGCAAAGAAATAAAACTTTGTCAGAAATTCCAAGTTAGGAAGAAAGTGCAGTGTAATAGAAAAAGCACAAAATGAAATTTAGGAAATTGACCACATAATTGGAAGTAAATCACTCCTCAGCAAATGGAAAAGAATGGAAATCATAACAGTCTGTCAGACCACAGTGCAATCAAGTTAGAACTCAGAATTCAGAAACTAACTCAGAACCACACAGCTTCCTGGAAACTGAGAAACTGGCTCTTGAATGCTGACTGGACAAACAATGAAATGAAGGCAGAAAAAAAGATGTTCTTCAAAACCAACGAGAACAAAGACACAACATACCAGAATCTCTGGGACACATTTAAAGCAGTGTCTAGAGGAAAATATATAGCAATAAATGCCCACATGAGAAGCAAGGAAAGATCTAAAATCGACACCCTATCATCAAAATTGAAAGAGCTAGAGGAGCAAGATCAAAAAAAACTCAAAACCTAGCAGAAGACAAGAAATAACTAAGATCAGAGGAGAACTGAAGGAGATAGAGACACAAAAAACCCTTCAAAAATCAATAAATCCAGGAGCTGGTTTTTTGAAAAGATCAACAAAATAGACCACTAGCCAGATTAATAAAAAAGAAAAGAGAGAATAATCAAATAGATGCAATAAAAAACGATAAAGGAGATATCACCATAGATTCCACAGAAATTCAAACCATCATCAGAGATTATTACAAACAACTCTATGCACATAAACTAGTAAACCTGGAAGAAATGGATAAATTCCTGGACACATGCATCCTCCCAAGCCTAAACCAGGAAGAAGTCGAAACCCTGAATAGACCAATAACAAGGTCTGAAGTTGAGGCAGCAATTAAGAGCCTACCACCCAAAAAAAGCTCAGGTCCTAATGGGTTCATGGCCAAATTCTACCAGACATACAAAGAGGAGCTGGTACCATTCCTTCTGAAACTATTCCAAGCAATCCAAAAGAGGGAATCCTTCCCAGATCATTTTATGAGACCAACATCATCCTGATACCAAAACCTGGCAGAGACTCAGCAAGAAAAGAAAACTTCAGGCCAATATCCATGATGAACATAGATGCAAAATCTTGAATAAAATACTGGCAAACCAATTGCAACAGCACATCAAAAGCTTATCCACCATGATCAAGTAGGATTCATCCCGGGGATGCAAGGCTGGTTCAACATACGCAAGTCTATAAATGTAATTCACCACATAAACAGAACCAAAGACAAAAAACACATGATTATCTCAAATGATTCAGAGAAGGCCTTTGACAAAATTCAACAGCGCTTTATGCTAAAAACCCTCAATAAACTAGGTATTGACGGAATGTACCTCAAAATAATAAAAACTATTTATAAGAAACCAACAGCCAATATCATAGTGAATGGGCAAAAACAGGAAACATTCCCTTTGAAATCTGGCACTAGGCAAGGATGCCCTCTCTCACCACTGCTATTCAATATAGCATAGGAAGTTCTAGCCAGAGCAATCAGGCAACAAAAAGAAATAAAGGGTATTCAAATAGGAAAAGAGGAAGTCAAATTGTCTCTATTTGCATACAACATGATTGTATATCTAGAAGACCCCATCGTCTCGGCCCAAAATCTCGTGAAACTGATAAGCAACTTCAGCATAGTCCCAGGATACAAAATCAATGTGCAAAAATCACAAGCATTCCTATACACCAATAACAGACTTAAAGAGAGCCAAATCAAGGATGAAACTGCCATTCACAATTGCTACAAAGAAAATAAAATACCTGGGAATACAACTAACAAGGAACGTGAAGGACCTCTTCAAGGAGAACTACAAACCACTGCTCAATGAAACAAGAGAGGACACAAACAGATGGAGAAATATTCCATGTTCATGGTTAGGAAGAATCGATATCATGAAAATGGCCATACTGCCCAAAGTAATTTACAGATTCAACGCTATCCCCATCAAGCTACCAAAGACCTTCTTCACAGAACTGGAAAAAACCACCTTAAACTTCATATGGAACCAAAAGAGAGCCCGCATAGCCAAGTCAATTCTAAGCAAAAAGAACAAAGCAGGAGGCATCACACTACTGGACTTCAAACTATACTACAAGGCTACAGTAATCAAAACAGCATGGTACTGGTACCAAAACAGAGATATAGACCAATGGAACAGAACAGAGGCCTCGGAGGCAACACAACACATCTACAACCATCTGATCTTTGACAAACCTGACAAAAACAAGCAATGGGGAAAGGATCCCTTGTTTAATAAATGGTGTTGGGAAAACTGGCTAGTCATGTGCAGAAAGCAGAAACTGGACCCCTTCCTCACACCTTACACTAAAATTAACTCCAGATGGATTAAAGACTTAAACATAAGACCTAACACCATAAAAACCCTAGAAGAAAATCTAGGCAAAACCATTCAGGACATAGGCGTAGGCAAGGACTTCATGACCAAAACACTAAAAGCATTGGCAACAAAAGCCAAAATAGACAAATGGGACCTAATCAAATTCCACAGCTTCTGCACAGCAAAAGAAACAGTCATTAGAATGAATCAGCAACCAACAGAATGGGAAAAAAATTTTGCAATCTACCCATCTGACAAAGGGCTGATAACCAGAATCTACAAAGAACTAAAACAGATTTACAAGAAAAAACAAACAAGCCCATTCAAAAGGGTGGGCAAAGGATATGAACAGACACTTTTCAAAAGAAGACATACATGAGGCCAACAAACAGATGAAAAAATGCTCATCATCACTGGTCTTTAGAGAAATGCAAATCAAAACTACATTGAGATACCATTTCACGCCAGTTAGAATGGTGATCATTAAAAAATCTGGAGACAACAGATGCTGGAGAGGATGTGGAGAAATAGGAACACTTTTACATTGTTGGTGGGAGTGTAAATTAGTTCAACCATTATGGAAGACAGTGTGGCGATTCCTCAAGGACCTAGAAATAGAAATTCCATTTGACCCAGCAATCCCATTACTAGGTATATATCCAAAGGATTATAAATTGTTCTACTATAAGGACACATGCCCACAAATGTTCATTGCAGCACTGTTTACAATAGCAAAGACCTGGAACCAACCCAAATGCCCATCAGTGATAGACTGGACAGGGAAAATGTGGCACCTATACACCATGGAATATTATGCAGCCATCAAAAACGATGAGTTCATGTCCTTTGTAGAGACATGGATGAACCTGGAAACCATCATTCTCAGCAAACTGACACAAGAACAGAAAATCAAACACAGCATGGTCTCACTCATAAGTTAGTGTTGAACAATGAGAACACATGGACACAGGGAGGGGAGCATCACACACTGGGGTCTGTCGGTGGGAAATGGGGAGGGACAGCGGGGGGATGGGGAGTTGGGGAGAGATAGCATGGGGAGAAATGCCAGATATAGGTGATGGGGGAGGAAGGCAGCAAATCACACTGCCATGTGTGTACCTATGCAACAATCTTGCATGTTCTTCACATGTACTCCAAAACCTAAAATGCAATTTAAAAAATGAAATTTAGGAATCCCTGAGTTCTAGGCTTAGCTTTATATGATCTTGGGTTAGTCATTTTTTCCACCTCAAACCCAAGTGTCTCATGTCTAAAAGGAGGGATTTTACTGGATGCAGTGGCTCATGCCTATAATCCCAGTGCTTTGAGAGGTCAAAGTAGCAGGATTGCTTAAGACCAGAACTGGAGACCAGCCTGGGCAACAGCAATACCCCATCTCCACTAAAGAATAAAAAATTATCCAGGTGGCGGTGTAGACCCCAGGTGCCCACTAGTCAGGAGGCTGATATGAAAGGATTGCTTGAGCCCAGGAGGTCAAGGCTGCAGTCAGCAATGATTGCACAGCTGCATAACAGCCTGGGCATCAGAGAGAGACCCTGTCTCTAAGAATGGATTTGGACTTGATCAGTAGTTTTCAATCATGGCCATACATCTAAATCACCATGGATTTTTTTTTTTTTTAACTATAGCTGCCTGGACTCCACCTCCCAGAATAAATTATTCTGATGGTTTGGAGCAGACTCGAGATCTTTAAAAAAAAATCTGTAGGTAATTTTTATGTATAAAGAAGGCTGAAGAAGCACTGAGCCACTTTAAGGCCCCACCTAAACTTAATCTAGTGCAGCAGACAGACTCTAGGTGACCCCCGTGATCCCTAGCTCTTGGTGGTGGAGTCCTTGTGTAATCTCCCCTTGGACGTAGGTGGGAACTGTGACTTGCTTCTAAAGGGTAGAATATGGTAAACATAATATGATTGTTATATCATATGAGAACCCATCTTGCAGGTAGACTCGCTCTGCAGATTCACTCTCCTGCCAGCATTGGAGAAGCAGCTGCCATGCTGTGAACTGTGGGTGACTCTAGGAGCTGAGAGCAGCCTCCAGCCAACAGCCAGCAAAAAGCTGGGGTTCTCAGTCCTGAAACCACAAAGAAATTAGCACCACCACCAACATGAGTGAATTTGGAGGAAGATTCCTCTCTCACTCAGCCACTGGAAGAGAATGCAGCCCAGCTGACATCTCAATTGCAGCTTCATGAGACCCTGGATTAGAGAACCCAGCTCAGTCCTGCCTGGGTTCCTGGCCCATAGACACTGGGAGATAAAAATTATGTTTTAAGCTGCTAAATGTGTAATAATTTGTGATACAGCCTGAAAAACCAATACATTCAAAAACACTGGAACCTAACTCAACTAGTGGTGCTTGGGAACCTGAGGACACAGATCCACACCTCTCTTTTCAGGCTTTCTCCAGGGTGTCAGTTCATCGCATGGAATAACCGGCATGATTGCTCACACTTTTTAAATTGTTTTGTTATTTCCTTGAGCGCTAGGGTTACATTTTTTTGAGTTGAATATGCAGATGATGTGACTTCACTGTAAAATTATACTCTAGAGTTCATAAAGCTTATTTCTTAATCTTTACCATATCCCTGTGTGATATTATTGTTGTATTAGTTTTCTATTGATAAATACCAAGTTACCACAAACTTAGAGATTTAAAAAAAAAAATTTTTTAAATGCACACACATTTACTTAAAACAGCCAAGCAGTGGAAGCAACCCAAATGTCCAAAGACAGATGAATGGGCAAACCAAATGTGCTCTATGTACAGTCAATGGAATGTTATTCAGTCTTAAAAAGGAAAGAAATTATGACACATGCTATAGCTTGGATGAATCTTCAAGACATTATGCTCAGTGATATAAGCCAGTCATAGACAAAATACCATATGATTCAACTTTTATGAAGCACCTCAGTTAGCCAAGGAACAGAAAGCAGGATGGTGGTGGCCAGCGGTGATGGGGGAGGGACAATGGGAAGTTGTTTAATGGGTACAGAGTTTCAGTTTGGGCAGATACAAATGTTCCAGAGATACAAATTGCCCAACAACGTAAAATACTTAACGCTATTGAATAGTACACTTAAAAATAGTTAAGACAGTAATTTTAATATTAGGTGTGTTTACCACTGACATGGTTTGGCTGTGTCTCCACCCCAATCTCATCTTGAATTGTAATAATTCCCACATGTTGTAGGAGGGACATGGTGGGAAGTTATTGAATCATGGGGGTGGGTCTTTCCCATGCTATTCTCATGATAGTGAATACATCTCAGGAGATGTGATGGTTTTATAAAGGGGAGTTATTCTGCACACACTCTCTTGCCTGCCACCATGTTAGATGTGACTTTGCTCCTCATTCATCTTCCACCATGGTTGTGAGGCCTCCATGTGGAACTGTGAGTCAACTAAACCTCTTTTATTTATAAATTACCCAGTCTCAGGTATGTCTTTATTAGCAGCATGAGAACAGACTAATACAACCACAATTAATTTTTTTAATTTAATTACCAAAAACCCACACATTTACCATCTCACAGCTTCCATGGATCAGGATTCCAAGCCTAGCTTAGCTCAGAGTCTCACAAGACTGAAACTGAGGTGAGAGTCAAGCTACCTTTTCAGCTGGAGGCTCAGCCGGGGGAAGAATCAGCCTCCAAGTTCATTCAGGTTGTTGGCAGAATTCTTTTACCTGGGGCTCTATGACTGTGGTCTCTGCTTTCCTGATAGCTGTCAGATGGGCTACTCTCAGCTTCTAGGGCCTGCCCTAAGGTCCTTGCCATGTGGACCTCTCCATAGGACTCTCATAACACCACAGTTTACTTCTGCAAAGCCAGTAAGGACAGCACCTACTTTCAGGTGGCTAAGAAGAGTTTTCTATATTGTAACCCCTCAAAATGCCGTCTCATCACCTTTACCAGATTCTCTTGGTTAGAAGCAGTTCACAGGCTCCTTCCACATTTAAGCAGAGGGAATCATGTAGGGTTGTGACTTACTGGGAGTCACTTAAAAGTGTCAACCACCATTGCCAACCTCATGTTTCAGATGAGAAAACTGATGCTGAGCAAGGTTGTGTGACATATCCAACGTCACACAGCCAGTGGCGAGCTGCAGTAGTGAACTGAACTGAGACCTCTATCTATGAAGTTCTGAATGTAATTTTCAGGCTCCATTCAGTCCATGTGCTCAGAAACCTTAAAAGATAAACTTAGAGAGAGGATCAAAACACCACCTACTGGGTACCATGCTTATTACCTGAGTGACAAAATAATCTGTATGCCAAACCCCTGTGACATGCAATTTACTCTGTAACAAACCTGCATATGGACCCCTAAAGCTAACAATTTTTTAAAAAAAGATAAATTTAGGCACATTAAAATTTTAACGAGTTTATTTGAGCATTCAGCTATTCTTAAACCAGCAGCTCCAAACCTCAAGTGGTTCAATGCTCCAAAGGAGAGAGGAAGAGTGAGAGAGAAACTTTTAGAAGGTGTTCATAGAAGCCAGACAAAGAAAATATATTTGATCAGTTAAAGTGGAAAGTCCCTACATAGAGATTAGTTGGTGTTTTCTGATTGTTAAAAACTATAGCTAGAGTTAAGTTAGTGGTTTCTAACTGATTAAGCTTAAATTTAGTTTTACTGCTAACATTGGGCTTCAGGTTTGCTTACACGGAAACCAGAAGCACTACAGGTGCCTCAGCCTAATAGCTTCTCAATTAAATGTGTTTTACCAGCGTTAATAGGCACTCCTGGAATGGGATTGGAGCAGCCAATCTCCTTTTGCTAGTGGCATCAAAGATGCCCAAACTTTAGGGATGAGTTCGTGTCCTTTGTAGGGACATGGATGAATCTGGAAACCATCAGTCTCAGCAAACTGACACAAGAACAGAAAATCAAACCCCGCATGTTCTCACTCATAGGCAGGTGTTGAACAATGAGAACACATGGACACAGGGAGGGGAGCATCACACACTGGGATCTGTCGGGGGGGAAATAGGGGAGGGACAGCAGGGGGTGGGAGAAATGCCAGATACAGGTGATGGGGAGGAAGGCAGCAAACCACATTGCCATGTATGTACCTATGCAACAATCCTGCATGTTCTTCACATGTACCCCAAAACCTAAAACGCACTAATATATATATATATATATATATATATACATAACATTGACTATTCTAAGGAAAAAAAAAAGAATTAGCTCTCAAACCTCAGCAGCAAACTGACTAAATTATGTGGTTTCTCTTCTCTTCTTTATCCCTGAGTTCTATGTCGTAATCAGGACTTCAGGAACCTATTGTGAAGTCCAGTCAGCAATCTCATTCATCAAACACATTGAGAAATGTAAATTATATTTTGTCTCCAAAGAAAAAGATTGTCACTTTTAAAATGACTGCATGTTTGGTCAATTTTTTAAAAGGAACCTCTACACTCTGATGTGTTAAAAATCATTTCTCTTAGAAGTGCGGTTTAGATTATATGAGAGAACCTTAGGACACACCAAGAATATATAGTACTGACTACCAGCTCAGCCTCCGAGAAAGAAAGGCTTCCAGCAAAGTCAATGAAGTTGAAAATATATACAAAATAAAGTTAGCAAAGGAAGATGAAAACAAATTTTCATGGGGTGAGTTCAGAATTTGTTTTCAACTTTGCACTTAACACTCATTTTCTAATTTGACAAATCTTATATAAAGGTCTCCACCTTCGAAACATGCCTGAGATCACCCCTGAGGGCTGCTGGACAAGACTCAGGTGCCTTTCCTTATCACTGTCATACTGTTGGAGAGAGAAAGGAAATATATTTCTCACACCTACAAATCTAAAAATTAGCCTATATTGTTATTTTTCATATTTATTCTCAATAATGATGCCAAGGTATTTGAAAGTCATAAATATCTCGGCTAACATAAAAGAGATCAGCTTTCTTCCAAACATTTTTCAGTAGATAGAAAGTCTAAAAAAACAGGAACAAAGAAAAGAGTGAACGGCTGGCACCCTTCCTTAGTCAAAAGAAAAGATCAAATAATACCTCACAGAGGAAAATGTCACCGGGGAAAATCGTGTGCCTTTGTAAATTCGGTATAGGATCCTCCCCCTCTCAAGTCCATTTCCTATTCACATCTATTGGAACATGCTATGGTGAATGAAGATTCATTTTATTGAAGTCAAGATCAAAAAGCAGGCGGCTCCAAGATACATACAGCCCTTTGGCCACAAAGGCCAGTGTTGGGAGCAGCTTGTGGGCTGGTAGGAGTGTCTCCATGTCTTTATTGAAAAGCAGGCTACTTTCTTCACTGCTTTCATTTTGAAGCAGCTTCCACAAGTCTTCATCTCTTGTTAGCATTTCCATCCCAGTAAGAAGGGAGAATTCTAGCCATCTCATCACACCCAGAAAGTAACAAGGGGCAGAGCTGAGATAAGCGTTGGAGCCATCACTTATCATGGGAAGTGATATTGCAGAGTGATATTAAGTAGGCTGGTTGTAAAGACAGAATGTGGGTTTCAATCCCACTTAGCAGCTGTAGGATTTCAGGCAATTTACTAACTGCTCTGTCTTAGTTTTCCTATCTGAAAGATGGGATAATAGTCCTCAGCTGATGGGTTATCGTGACTATCAAAGTGGCTTGATTTATCCAAAGCACTTGGAACAGTGTTTTACCCTACATGAGCATGTACTATCATGATTATTTTTCTCCTGTGTGAGAAAGGGTAAATGCTTGCTGATTGACTAATTAACAAGATAAATGACTGAGTAAATTATTAAACTAGAAAACTAAGATCTTCATGGACCAGTTACTTCTCAGATCTCTAATTTATATCCCCTTACAAAATTGCACACCCCACGGCCTCCAGGAAGTTTTCCCTGACCCAAGTCTCAATTAAGCAGCCTTCTCTGTGTTCCCACGCACCCCAGAATCACTGTGTCCCATCAATTCTTATTCTGTGTTGCAATGGCCTTTTTTGCCTCTCCCATTGTCAAGTGAGATCCTCGACAGGAGAGCCTGTGCCATGTTCACCAGTTTCCCTCTGCCTGGAACATAGTGGGCGTTCAATATGCACATTCATTTGTGGAATTAATGAAGAAATGAAAGGTCTGTTGATACCTACCATTTGCAAGGGTCACTACTCTGAGCTAAATTGGAAGGCCTGATAAAAAATATCTTATAACTCAATTAGGAGATAATCCTAAACAGATGAAAAGTTGAGATCCGAATACACAGATAATCACCAAAAATATTAAAACTTCTTGTACATATCACCAACCATGATGTCAGGCTGGCAAGACAACTAGTAAATGCCATTTACTATGGAAAACAAAACCTTTTAGCTGGGTTCAAAATTATATATCTATATTTCACTGATTACAACACATTTCTTTAAATTTTAACATCTCAATCTTATGAATAATGGCATGTCATAGTTTAAACAGAAACGTCTTTCTTTCTTAGTAGTACATAAAACAATGGTGTTCTAGGTTTGATGAAATAAGGTCAAAAGGTAAAAAGAAAAATACTTGATTTATTACATATGCATATTTTTCTTAGAGGAAATAACAGCAAATGTAAGGGCTGAGGACTTCACTAATCTTTTCTGTAGCATGTAATTAAAAATAAAAGGTTGCAAGGATCCTAGAAGGTAACTCTTGTTTCTTAATGCACAAGGTGAATATCTAATAATGTATGAATGCAGACAGCCTTAGCTTAGCAGCCTGGAGAATATAGCCTAAGAGATTAAGGGGAAAGCTGCAATAGCTACATTCAAATATTTAGTATAATTATTCACTATCACTTTAATGTTTTTCTAAAAGCAAATAATCTTGTACTTATTCTACCCCTGTTTTATGACTTTTATAAAAAAATAAAAGTGATTCTGCTATCTTTAAAAGTCCCTTATAAATAACTCCTTTCTCTGCCCAATGACCACACATATAATTGTGTGTGTGTGTTGATACACAGTTTATCATTTCCACTAAAGACAAATACTCACTAAATGAGATTGTTCATTAAAGTGACATGGTTCCTGCTAGAATCCTACTTTTTGTTACAAGTGACACAGAAATTGAAGAGTTATAATACTCACCAGTACACCCTGTCTCAAATGGCTATTGTAATGTTTGATTTCTTAACTGATTTCACACTCACAAGAATTTCACAGTGTAGTCACAATAATGTTTTAAGTAATTTCCTAGAAATACCATAACACATAAAGGAAAATAGATTTTCATCAGACTGCTTTTTCAAAATTGCAAAATAGATATTAACTTATCACACCATTTTTGCCTCCCTCTTTCTGTCTCTCTCTCCCTCTCACACACACACACAGACTCACACAGAGCAAAGTAATACTCTCCTGTCAAGCTAAAATCATCTTATTTTGATATATAAACACATATCACATAATTCGTATCTTTAATCAACACATCTAATTTGGATAATGCACATGGGGTGATTGGGTGTCTATGTGCTAATAACAGTGTCTGAATGCTAATGGCAGAGAAAAGCTAAATGGCCAGGAAGAGACATGGATTAACTATGAGCATTTACCTCTTGGCTTTCCTAGCACTGTTTGATTTCCCCCTCCATTTAACCTTGACATTTATAAACCAAATCTAAAGGTCTGATAAATACGAACCCAATTTAAACACAAAGCAAAATGCCAAAAATCCCACATATATTGCCCAGAGGTAAAAAAAAGTTGAAGATGAATGAGAGTCTCTTTTTTTAACACCTTGTACTTTGACCTCATTGAGTAAAGATGATCTAAAAATCAAGTAACTTATTATTAAAAAGAATTCTTGGTGAGTAAAGGAAAAAATACATATTTAAGAGCATTTAACCACCCATGAAAATATTCAAGGACCTCTGCTTTGAAAAAAATGATAGTGTTACATTTACATTATTCTAGGTGAGTATAGAACTTTATTTTCAAATAAGTTGGGAATTACAAATATAATACACCTCCACCCACCTTAGAGTTTCATATTATGGATCTCTTATCTTAAAGGCTCAAGGAACTCGTGTAATATAGAAACCTATTTATATTTGGTTAACTCATTGTTGCCTAAATGTATTTTACCAGGAAATCCTTTTGTGAGCAACAACATTTTGAGAGTTGTTAAATGAAAAGACAATCAGAGACAAATCAGAAAACCTAGAGCCCAAGGTTAGCTCTGTTTTAATTAACTGTACAACACAGAGCAGTTCATCTCCCTTTAGTTCATGCTTTTAGAAAATGAAAGGTTTGAATTAGATGAGGTCTCTTCCATCTCATAAATTAAATGATCCTGAGAAAATCTAATGAAAATGAAGGTGAGAGGCTAAAGAAAATACTGGACAGCACCTGAAGGACTTGGATAAATGTGGTGAGAATAGTGGCACTTGCATGGAAGTGCAAGTGGAAGAAGTGCCGCTAGGAAAGCGGGTATGCAGATCTGGATCATTCATTCCCAGGAAAGACATTCCCAAGCAGCTTAACTCAGTGGGCTCAGCAGCAGGTCCACATCCTTGTCAAGAGAAATGCAATTCAGACTCAGAAAGACAAGACCTTGCGAAGGCAAATAGACAAGAAAAAGACAGACGCAAAAATGAAGCTAGGAAGTCCCAGGAATAGCTAGAGGTGAGTGTTTCAAGAGTGAGACCAAGAACAGAGACTTGGCAAAACGGCATCCTTTGTACATAGTGTGCAATATTCTGGAAGTAAGAATAGCCTAGACAAAGGAATCCATGATAGACTGGACAAAGATTAAAATTATGGGTTACATTTTCTGCAATATTCAGTTGGCTTTGTACAGGTTTTAACAAACTGAGTGAAATTTGTCTTATAACTCAGTAAACAAAAATTAAAAATAATATAGTTGAATAAGACTAAGCTTTCCAGCCTAGACTCCTTGGGCTGCCAAGGCTTACACAAGTCATAATGGGTGTCCAAGACACTCCTCTGTTAAAAGAAGCGGGACTATTGCAGCTGTTTTCTCAAGATGATATTCAAGAGGCTATTGCCTCGAATTGGAGTCCACAGGGCTACAGGTAGGACAAAGAGTTAGCATTGCTTAGGGA
Source organism: Ateles fusciceps (assembly GCA_036589455.1). Lineage (NCBI taxonomy): Eukaryota > Metazoa > Chordata > Mammalia > Primates > Atelidae > Ateles > Ateles fusciceps. The sequence continues at coordinate 1,562,088 of JAZHEH010000051.1, forward strand.
AGGGCAAAAGTGCAAGTGCTAAGACCAGAAGAGCAGAGGCAGAACAGAAGCCAGGGTTCCAGGATGAAGACAAAGCTATGAGCAACAGGTTCCCAATGTTATTTGATTGTTCACCAGATTACAATGTCTTGAGTGTAATATATAACTGTACTGTCTGCAAATTGCCTGTATATAGAACTATGTTCATGAATTATATACATTATGAAATTTGCACAAAAGAAAGACATGTTAACCAATAAGAAAAATAAATAAATACAAAGCTTCTAATACTGCATAACTCCTAGAGTAAAAAGCACTCCATTTGAGAGAGGACTGATACAGAAATCAGATCAGAGCAATAAAGGATGCAGCACAGCAAGAAGGGAACCAGCCAAGGAGAAATCTGCCAGCAACAGCAGGAGCTCACTTTTTGGGTCACAGGGTATGATCAGCCTGGGTTAAAGAACTAGAAAGAGGAAAGAGTGTAAGGACCAGAAAGCCTTTTCAGAAATTCAAGACTTAAAGTGGAAAATATACCTTTACATGTGATAAGGCCACCAAAATTGAAAAATTATAATTTTTTTCAAATGTGGCTACAATCATGGCAGCTCAATGACATCACATCTACTTCCTAATAGATGGCGTAGCAATTGTTCATGCCTACAATGAACAAGTGGGAGAAGACATCCATTATTTAATAAAAACCTTGCAAGGACGAACCTTTTTTAACAGGAAAAATACAAACAGAAGTTCTCAGATGTGAAAATATTAGGAATTGCTAAACAAGAGTATCTCTGACTCTGTCATTTGAGGTCACCAATGTGACCTTCTCCAATGCCACTCTTCAAACTAGAAAACCTTCTACACTGGCACAGCCTGGAAGAACTTTCTTCAATGATGAAAATATTCCATGTCTGTGCTAGCCAATACAGTAGCCCCTAGTCACATGTGACTATTGAGCACTTGAAATGCGGCTAATGTGACATAAAAAAAACTGAGGAGTTAATTTAATTTAGTTTGAAATATTCACATGTGACTAGTGGCTACTGTATTGGATGGTGCAGCTCTAGAACCAAAGTATAAAGCAAATCTATGACAATAAATTACCAGTAGTAATCAATATAGCTTATGAAGATTTGGGCAAACTTGCTGAAAATCCACATATAATTTGTCAAGTTGACTTTGAATTCTAAAAGCCACAAAATCAAAGGGTGCAATTTAATAGGCTTTAAATGTAAGCTATTAGACTGTAACCAAAACAAACGTAACTCACAGATACAGGAGGGTCAATGACCTGCTAAGAAATTGAAAGAGAATAAAAGCCCATGGGAAGCACAATGGACAACATGTGGAATGAGTCAAGAGCTCCTCTAGAATTAAGACGAGAGGGGCTGAGCTGGCAGATAAGGATATGAAACTGCCAATGAAAAGTCCTTTTTCTCTAGACTTGGTTTGCGTTTTTGGCCACCATATCTAAAGAGGAACGAGAAGGAATTGGAAAAGGTGTAAAGAAGAACAAAGTGATTTCAATTATTGAATCACAGTGGGGAAATATTGAATGCGTTGTGGCTTTTTAATCCAGAGCAATAGAATTTGAGGGTAACACTATTTGCCTTCAGATTCCAGAAGAGGCACAATAAGTGGCATTTGCCAGAGTCCCCAAGCACATGGGGGAGAAAATGACACTCGACAAACAGTAAGGGAAGTGTTTCATTCAGGCAGAAGGGAGACTAGTCTATTCACGGGCAATGATTTAACCAAGAAGGAGTTTTATTTAATAATGCCGAAATATTGTGTATCAGGACCTGCCAGGACTGGATCTAAAGAGAGAAACAAAGCGGAAACCCTGGGCTTCATGAGCTTCACCTGGAAAAATGAGAAAAGGACAACTCCACGCTTCCCAACCAACCACCAAACCTGGGATATGCTTGTTAGGAAGAGAGGTTTTGGCAGTTCTGTTCTCACTCCTCCCTCCCCTCCCTACAGAGGAAGCTGTCCACACAAGCTGCAAGGAAGAAGCTAAGGGCCAAATTATGAAGAGAAGAAAAAGCACCTGAAAACACATACCACATCCTCAGGTAAATGCTGGATTGAATATATGGAAAGACTCAAAGTCTAAAGAAGTCTGAACCTCTTATGGCAGGATCTATGGGGCATAGCATCCCTCTACCTTAGTGTCTCAGGTGTGGGGAACCAAAGCAGAATCAAAAAGAGGTAAGCCCTGCCTAGATACTCTGGCCACCTGGAAGCAGGATGCACAAAGGGAGGAATTCCAGCACAGGATGCTACTGCCGATGAGTCCTGCCCAAGAGTGACTATAGCAGTCTGTTCTCACGCGGCTAATAAAGACATACTCGAGATTGGATAATTTGTAAAGGAAAGAGGCTTAATGGACTCACAGTTCCACATGGCTGGGGAGGCCTCACATTCTTGGAGGAAAATGAAGGAAAGGCAAAGGGACGCCTTACGTGGCGGCAGGCAAGAGAGCTTGTGTAAGGGAACTCCCATTTATATAACCATCAGATCTCGTAAGACTTATTCATGAGAACAGTATGGGAGAAACTGTCCGCATAATTCAGCTATCTCCATCTGGCCCCACCCTTGACATGTGAGGACTATTACAATTCAAGATGAGATCTGAGTGGGGGGCACAACCAAACCATATCAGTGGCCTCTTGGTGGCCAATGCCATCAATCAGAGCTGTTCTCGGAGAGTGGACACAGTCCCCCTTCCTTTCAGGCACCATACTCTTACCAGTCAGGCATTAACTTTGCCCAGTTGAGCACTCAGCCTCTACTCAATTAGAACAGCAACTCCTTTCTTAGAGAAAATGAGGGAAGGTTTCTGTCGCAACGATTGCAATTATTATGACAAATATAATCAAGCACTAATGAGAAATCAGAGGAGGTAGTATAATGAAGGGCAATTACATATTATGCAACATTGAATTAATGTGAAAGTATATGGTATAAAAATATTAATGAAGTCCCTATCTATGCACAAAATTCAAAATTAGGCAATTTCCAAAACAGTGTTTAGTTCATCAGGAACTGTTTATTTTCAGTGCTTTTATGCAAAGTGAATTGTAAGCAGTGTCGATGTTACTACCACTTGAGCTGGTAAACAGAAACCCACTATCAGAAATATTTTTATTGGGTCTCTGAGAAAATTAATCTTCAATTACGTTAGCTTTGAATTGTGTAAATTCTTTTAAAATCTATCCTTCACATAAACTGTAATCTCTGTCCATGAGAGCAGGGGAAAGTCATTTCATGAAAAGGTAAGTATCATTCATAAACACATAGAAGCAAGAAAGAATTAAAGAAAACAAGAAAGGAGGAGAGAAGGAGAAAGAAAAGGAAAACAGGAAGGAAGAGGGTTTAAAATAGTGAAGAAACCGTGGGAAGTGGAGGTGGGGGCAATGAGGCTAAAAATGTTGGTTGCAAACCAATAATGCCCAAAAGCCAGGCCTCAATTCAGTATCAGGCCGTGATGGGATTTTCATAAATCCACAGTGAAATGAGAAAAACAAGCATGGCATTTTCCACAAATACCTAAATACATAAGGTATTTATACAATTGTTTCAAATGACCTTTTGTTATGAGACTACATCCTCTGTAATTTGTTAGCATTAAAATATCCTATCTGTATACCTACTATGTACCCACAAAAATTTAAAATTTAAAACTTGTTTTAAAAATAAAATAATATAGTATCTGTTATGAAATGGTGGCAATGGCGTATGACAGATGTCACATAGTTTTCTTTTTGTATATCATTTTTTGACAAAATTAAGTTGACAATCTTATATAGATCCACAATTTATTTTTTGGAAATATTATTGCTCTATAAAATGAAAGAGACTGGGAACCACAGCCCTACAGGAAGAAATTTACATAATTTAATAAGGCACCAGATTAAGCACCATGGAAATAATTCTAGATGTTTATGTTTATTATTAAATATGTTTAAATGTACATCAATAATTTAAAAGAAAGCATAGTATGCAAGTGTTTCAAACAGCTAGTGGGAAAAAAATGTAACAAAAAGCCTTATAAATTCCACGAAGGGCAAAAAAGAAAAACACAAAGAAAACATGAAATAAATAAGATAGCAAGAATAAGTCCAAACATACCATTAATCATGACCAATACATCTGAGTTATATTTTCCACACAGAAACTCCCAGATTGGTGATGAAAACCAAACCAAGTCAAACAAATAAAAACTGTCTGCATGATGTTCATACAAATCACATTAAAATAAGAAATTTAAATAAGTTGACAGTGGAATGTAAGTAGACAAATGTTAGCTACTATTCCCCAATCTGTCCTCCTCAAAAGAAAACAGTGACTTAATATTAATTTCAGATGAAATAAAATCCAAAGGAGTGGAACATTAAATGAGATGCAGGAAATTTTTGTGTTGATAAAATGTAAAACCTACCAAAAACCTGCAACAGCAGTTAACAATGTCATTTCAAAATATACAAGGCAAAAATTGTTAGAAAGAAAACAGTAACTCACTAATCCATAAAAATAGTGGGATGAATTAGTAGTAAAAAAATGATTATATTTCTATATGGAAATAAGAACTTGAATTTCACTATCAACAAGCTTAATCACAGCTATATAAAGAAATTGTACATAACAGAAAACTTACATTGTTTTGCATCATTTCAACTTTTATTTTCGATTTGGGTGGCACATGTGCAGATTTGTTACGTGGGTATATTGCACGATGCTGAGGTTCGGGGGTACAATGGATCCGTCACCAAGGTACTAAGCATAGCACTCAATAGTTAGTTTTTCAACCTTTGCCTCCCCCAAGCTCCCTCTCCCTCTCCCTCTAGTAGTCCCCAGTTTCTATTGTTGCCATCTTTATATCTGTAAGTGCCCAATGTTTAGCTCCCACTTATAAATAAGAACATGCAGTATTTGGTTTTCTGTTCCTGCATTAATTTGCTTAGGATAATGGCCTCTAGCTGCATCCATGCTGCTGCAAAGGACAGAATTTTGTTCTTTTTATAGCTGTGTAGTAGTCCATAGTATGTATTCCACCACATTTTCTTTATGCTCCAAAGCCAGTCCCCAATTCAGTATCAGGCCATCCACCTTTAATGGGCACCTGGGTTGATGCCATGTCTTTTGTGAATAGTGCTGCATTGAACATACAAGTGCATGTATCTTTTTGGTAGAATGATGTATTTCCTGTTGGATATATACTCAGTAATAGAATTGCTGGATCAAATGATATTTCTGTTTTAAGTACTTTGAGAAATCTCCAAACGGCTTTCCACAGAGACTGAACTAATTTATGTTCCCACCAATGGTGCATAAGCATTCCCATTTCTCCATAGCCCTACCAGAGTCTGCTGTTCTTTGACTTTTTAATAATAGCCAAAAAATACATTTTTAAACATTCATGAAAGATTTAAAAATAAAATCTCAGGAAGCTCCAAAATTAGAAATTGTTGCACAATCCAAAGGCATTAGAAACTTACAACAAAAGATAGCTAGCATCATCCTATCCCAAAATAACTATTTGGAAATTTTAAAGAGCTATTTTAAATAACTTCTAAGTAAAAGCTGAATTAAAACCAAAATTACAGATTCTGTCAAAATTAATGCCAATGACAGCATTATATAACAAAATTTTGAGATGCAGCCTCAGTGGTATTCAGAGACCTTTGATACATTTATCAGGTTAGGTATCTAAGCATCCAATTCAAGAAATTAAAAAATAAAAAACAAATGTAAAGAAAAGGAAAAGAAAGGCACTAATAAATAAAAGTATCAGTTAATTGAATGTAAAATAAACAGTTAATATAAAATAAAAAATTTAAATAATCTTGATCAATAAAATGACAACCAGTCATTTACATGGAGAAATAATAGCAATAATAAGACTGTCTATTCTTTAGTAAGTCTGGCTATGAGGAAAAGAGAGAAGACAAAAATTAACTCAAGAGGCCAGGTGCAGTGGGTCACGCCCATAATCCCAGCATTTTGGGAAGCCAAGGCAGGTGGATCATCTGAAGTCAGGAATCTGATACCAGACTGGCCAACATGGTGAAATCCTGTCTTTACTAAAAATACAAAAACTAAGCCAGGTATGGTGACGGACACCTGTAATCCCAGCTACTGGGGAGGCTGAGACAGGAGAATCACTTCAACCTAGGAAGCGGAGGTTGCAGAAAGCCAAGATCATGCCACTGCACTCCAGCCTAGGCAACAAGAATGAAACTCTGTCTTAAACATTAAAAAGATAAAATTTAAAATTTAAGTCAAGAAAAGGAAGACAAAAAAAGAATTAAAAAGGAAAGAAAAGGAAGACAGACATAATTACAGATACAGAGGGAGAGAAATAATTATAGTAGTAACTGAAGGCAGATTACATGGGTTTAAATCCCAGCTCTACCCATTGCTGGAAAAGCTACTAAACCACTCTTCTGTGTCTCAATTTCCACATCTATAAAATGAGCATAATAATAGTATCCACCTCAAAAAGGATTAACTACTTTATACAAGAAAGTACTTACCACTATTCCTGACACCATAGTAAGCAAAGTATACATTTTGGCTATTATTATACGAGTACAATTTCAACTTTCATCTACATGAAATGTATGATTTCCTAAAAATATGTAAATGAAAAGAAATTAAAAACTGAGAAGGTTAATAAGAAATTAGAAAAGATGGTGAAAATTTTAGAATGGAAAAAGGCATTGAACCTACTTTATAAAATTGTTTTATAAGAAGAATACCAAACTTTATGTCAACTAAATACTTCAGAGCATGAAAAAGCATGATAAAATGTTTAATTCATTCTTTTGGGCTAGCATAATCCTGGTACTAAAGTCACATGAAGCAATATAGCATGCTCGTACGCACAAACACACATTCTTTGGCTGAGTTTACTTATGAAGATAAACAGAAAAATCCAAAATACAATCTTAGTAAATCAAATCTTGCAATGTCTTTTGTGTGTGTGTGTGTGTGTTTTGTAGAGACAGGGTTTCACCATGTTGGCCCAGCTGGTCTTGAACCCCTCACCTCAGGTGATCTGCCCGACTCAGCCTCCCAAAGTGCTGGGATTACAGGCGTGAGCCACCATGTCTGGCCACAATGTCTTTTTTTTAATATTAGGAAAAAAATCTCAGGAATGGGTTAACGTTAGGAAAAATACATTAATGAAACTCACTATTAAAACAGGTTAAGGAAAAAGAAATATAAATGTATATTTAATTACAGAGATGAGATGTTCAAAAGCATTTTTAAATTCCACATTCAGCTTAATTAAAAAACAAACAAAAGTCTTAAGTTAACAGAGAGTATCCGTGAACAGAAAATATCACATTTAATGGTGAAACACTAGAAAATCCCCAGTCATCAGGAACAACACAGAAAAATCTGCAATCTTCCTGTAAATCAATTTTACACTAAAGATTCTAATAATCTCAGTAATAGGAGCCAAAAAAAGAAATAACATTCTTTGAAAAGCAAGGGACAAAACATCCCACATTTATAGGTAATACTATAACCCATTTAGAAATTCTAAGAAAGCCAATTTTCCCAACCACTGGAACTAATAGGAAAATTCAGTAATATGAGCATCACAAGATCGACACGGAAAACACAATAGTTTTCTAAACACCAACAATAACCAATGAATAATCAAAAAGGATACCATCATATTTAGGACTCCATTGCAGACAACAGAAATCTCTCTAGATGGTTTCCATAGCAAGGAATTTTTTTCCATGTACTACAAAATTATTGAAATGGCTGGAGAAATAGATCTCGCCTATGCTGCACTTTCAGGAACTATTGGTCAGAATCATATTCCTCTACTATTGGGGCCTATTTCTCCCTTTTGGAATGAAAATGTCTATCCTATGTCTGTCCCACCATTGTATCTTGGAAGTAAATAACTTGTGTTTTATTTTACAGGCTAATAGCTGGACTTTGGACTTTTAAATTGGTGCTGGAACAAGTTAAGACTTCGGGACTATTGAAATGGAATGATTGCATTTTGCATGTGAGAAAGACATGAGTTTTAGAGGGGCAGGGATGGAATGCTATGGTTTGGATGTGATTAGGCCCCACCAAAATTCATGTTGAAGTCTGATCCCCAATGTGGCAACGTTGGACCCTACTGGAAGGTGTTTGGGTCATGGGGGCAGATCCCTCATAAATAGCAGGTATGAGTGAGTTCTCACTCTTGCAGTCATGGATTAATTCTGTGAGACGGAGTTGTTAAAGAGAATCTGGCTTCTTCAGTTTCTCTCTCTGGCTTCCTCTTTTGCCATATGATCTCTCTGCACCCTCCTGCTTGCTTTCTGCCTTCTGCCACAAGTTGAAGTGGCATGAGACTCTCACCAGATGCAGCTGCCTAATCTTGAACCTTCTAGCCACTAGAATCAGAAGCCAAAGAAAACTCTTTTCTTTGGGTTCTTTATTTTTTTATTTCTGGGGGTGATGGTGGTATTTTTTGGTGGTGGGGGATGAGATCTCACTCTGACACCCAGGCTGGAATGCAGTGGTGTGATCACAACTCACTGCAGCCTCAATCTCTAGAACTCAAGTGATTGCCCCACCTCAGCCTCCTGAGTCGCTGGGACCACAGGTGCACTCCACCATGCCCAGTTGATTTTGTTTATTTTTTGTAGAGACAGGGTCTCATTATGTTGCCCAGGCTGGTCTCAAACTCCTGGGCTCAAGCAATCCTCCCACCTCGCCCTCCCTGTGCTGGCATGAGCCACTGCACCTGGCCTCAAACTCTTTTCCTTAATGAAGTACATAGCCTTGGACCCAAAAATTCCACTAAAAAACCTATCTACAGAAATGCTTACATAAGGATATAAAATTTCATTTAAATTTCAGTATTGATAGATAGAAGGACTCAGTTAAAAAGCACTATTGTACAACATAGTAACTGTAGTTAATAATGGCGTATCATATTCTTGAAAATTGAGAGGAAAATAAATTTTAAGTGTTTTCACCACACAAAAAAGATAAGTATGTGAGGTATTACACATGTTCCTTAGCTTGATTTAGCCATTCCACGATGTACACATATTTCCAAACTGTACAGTGTATATGATAAATACATACTTTTTGTCAATTAAAAACACCCCAAAAATGCTCACATATTTATACAAAGATATATGAATAGTGATGTTCTCTGAAGTGTAAGATTAATGGAAAATGTTTGGAAATTACTTGTATCTGTTATTTGCTACGTACCAAATAAGCCCAAAATTTAATGGCTGAAAGCAACTATTTAATTTATCAAGTTTATATTTATTAGTTTATAATTCTATTTATAGTTTATAATACTATTTATTTAGTTTAATAGTTTATAATATTATTTATTTAGTTTATAATTCTGCAGGTTAAGAATTTTGACTGGGCTAAACCAGACAGTTCTGGCCTTCACTGTGTTAATTCATATAAATGTGGCCAGTAGGTAGGTCAGTTGGGTGCTAGCTCATGTGGAGGCTTGCCTCTGCTCAACATGGTCTTTCTAATTCTACAAGGAACACTGGGGTTTGTTCACTGATAGTAGCCTCCCGAGAAAGAAAGTGAAATCTAGGCCTCAAGACACCAAGGCTTAACCCGATACACATGGCTTCCCCCACAGTCTATTGGTCAAAGCAAGTCACAAGGTCACTCCTAATTCAAGGTTTAAAGAAATAATCTCAACCTCTTGATTCAAGAAGCTACAATATCACATTGCAAAAGTACATGCACATTGGGTCAGGTAAAGAATTACGGTCATTTTTTCAATCTACCATATTACCTACATACCCACCAATAAAAAAAAGAAGATAAACTTGAGGGACTAGTTGAATTTTTGCATCTATATGATAGAATATTATGCAGTTCTTAAATAGGATGAGGTCAATTTATATATTGACATAAAAAGTTTCCCAAGTCAAATTGTTGAAGCAAAAAATAATAATATAAGTTGTGTAGGAATACATGTTTATCTATTAAAGAATTAAATATAATAACTGAAGTGCCTGAAAATAGAGTAGAATGCTGTATTAATCAGTTTTCACATTGCTGTAAGGAACTACCTGAGACTGTGTAATTTATGAAGAAAAGAGGTTTAATTGACTCACAGTTCCACAAGCTGTATGGAAAGCAGGGCCGGGGAGCCCTCAGGAAACTTACAATCATAACAGAAGGGGAAAGGGAAGGGAAAGCAGGCGCATCTCACATGGCCAGAGAAGGAGGAAGAGAGAGCAAAGGTGGAGGTGCTACACACTTTCAAACAACCAGATCTCATGAGAACTCACTCACTATCACAAGAACAGCAAGGGGGAATCTGTTCCCATGATCCGATCACCTTCCACAAGGGAGGCCTCCTCCTCCAACATTGAGGATTACAATTTGACATGAGATTTGGGTGGGGGCACAGAGCCAAACCATATCAAATGTAATGTATAGTGCCTAGCTATTTTTGAACTTTAGAAAAAGTGTCTATAATGATATTCTATAGGTTCTGGGAGCTACTGTATGTTTTTAAACAGGAAGGCAATCAGATTGGATTTATGTTTGAGAAAAACTGCTCCAATGTCCAAAAGAAAGATGAATGATGATAAAAGCTAGCACTTACTGAGTACTTACTGTATCTTGAACATTGTTCTAAGTGTATTACACATATTATTTCCTTTAATGTTTACAATAATCCAAGAAAGTTGTTACTATTATTTTCCCTCATTAACAGATGAAGACCTTAAGGCAAGGAAGTCTGTCCAGGGACGTTTGTCCAGAGAGTCTAGACAGTTACTGGTAAAAACGTGACTTAAATACAAGCAGTCTATCCTAGACTCCACAATTTGACATTACTCCTTTGTATTGAATGAGAATATAGACCAAGGACACCTAATGCTATACAAGTGAGAGAACTACTGAATTAATATTAGTCTATATAACAGATGATGATCATCTGGATACAGTAACAATAAGTCTTTTTTTTTTTTTTTTTTTTTTTTTAGAGACGGGGTCTCGCTACGTTGCCCAGGCTGGAGTGCAGTGGCTATTCACAGGCACGATCCCACTACTGATCAGCACGGGAGTTTTGACCTGCTCCATTTCCGACCTGGGCCAGTTCACCCCTCCTTAGTCAACCTGGTGGTCCCCCGCTCCCAGGAGGTCACCATATTGATGCCGAACTTAGTGCGGACACCCCGATCGGCATAGCACACTACAGCCCAGAACTCCTGGGCTCAAGCAATCCTCCCACCTCAGCCTCCCGAGTAGCTGGGACTACAGGCACGCACCACCATGCCCAGCACAATAAGTCTTAATAAGAATTTTGGTACAATAAAAAATGAAGTTTCAAATAGAGGGAGGAGGGGCCAGGTGTGGTGGCTCACACCTGTAATACCAGCATTTTGGGAGACTGAGACAGGTGGATCACCTGAGCTCAGGAGTTTGAGACCAGCCTGGCCAACATGGTGAAATCCCATCTCTACCAAAAATACAAAAAAAAAAAAAAAAAAAAAAAAAAGGCTGGGCATGATGGTGCATGCCTGTAGTCCCAGCTACTCTGAAGCCTGACGCAGGAGAATGGCTTGAACCCGAGAGGCAGAGGTTGCAGTGAGCCAAGATCACAACACTGCACTCCAGCCTGGGCAACAAAGCAAGACTTCATCTCCAAAAAATAAATAAATAGAGGGAGGAGGAAGTAAGGATGCCAACAGAAAGGTAAAAGATTCAAGAATGTTTGGGGTTTCCAGCTTAGATAACTGAATAAACTTTTGCATAATTAACTCAGACGAGGGATACAGAATGAATATCAGATCTGGTTTTAGACATGACGATAATTTCTAGATGAAGATGCTTTTGCTGATCAGCAACAATAGCTTGAGTGAATATGGTACAGGATGGCTAATAAAGAATATTCAGTTGACTGCACTACCTCCCAGTAGTTAGTTAGGAAGTGGGAGACAGAGGATTAGTTTTTGAGTGTGGATTCTTCTCTCTAACTGTATAAGGGGCACTTTAATCTTTCTGAGTCCCAGTTTCCTTGTCTGTAAAATAGGAATACTAAAACCTACCTGCCAGTTTCAGGTGACTCTCAAGTGAGATAATAAACAGAAAAATATGTTTGTATTAATCCCTTCTCACCCTGCTAATAAAGACATATCTGAGACTGGGTAATTTATAAAGAAAAAGAGGTTTAATGGACTCAGTTCCCCGTGGCTGAGGAGGCCTCACAATCATGGCAGAAGGTGAAGGAGGAGCAAAGGCACATCTTACATGGTGGCAGGCAAGAGAGCATGTGCAGGGGAACTGCCCTTTACGAAACCATCAGATCTCATGAGACTCATTCACTATCATGAGAATAGCATGGGAAAAAAAAATACCCCCATGATTCAATTACCTCCCATCAGGTCCCTCCCATGGTATGTGGGGATTATGAGAGCTACAATCCAAGATGAGATTTGGGTGGGGACACAGCCAACCCATATCAGTATTGTTGGCTATGAAATATATACACAGAAGATAGCATTTAAACAAACTTCATTTTAAAAACCTCAGTGCTTTTAGTAAGAGAATTCAACCTCATGTAGATGAAGTATTTCAATAATATCACCCCTTCTTATACTTAGTTAACATTTGGTCTTCTTTGATGGGAGTCAGCAGTTAGAATACAGTCGTAAGAAATCAAAATGACTTTATGGATTTTAGTTTTTAACAAAATGAATATTTTCATAGTTTTCAAAAAATTGGCTTAGATTGCCTCTCTGGAATCAATATGCTGCACTTACAGAGACTCTTTAAGAAAAAAGAACAGTGGCTTTTTAAGGATCAATAGTAAATGACTTGATTCTTACCCAGGCAATGAACACATCCAGATTAATAAGAGCTGAGAGAAGTCATCCTCAAAACCCAGGCTTGCCCAAGACTTGGTCAGCCTTCAAGGACCGATATACTTGCCACCTCTGAGTAGAATAGTGTAGGGTAGTATTTAAGATGACATGCTTTAGAGACAGTTAGAAATGACTTCATGTTCCAGTTTCATTGTTTACTAGCTCCCAAGTTAGCCTCATCATGTCTTATGTCAGTGCTATGGTTTGAATATGTTCCCCTAACAGCGTATGTTGGAAATTTTGTCCCCAGTGTAAGAGGGTTGGGAGATAGGGCCTAAGAAAAGGTGATTAAGTCATAAAGTCTTTCCCTTTATTGATAGATTAATGTCATTATCATGTAAGTGAGTTCATTATTGCTGGAGTAATCTCCTCAAAAAAAGAACAAGTTTGGCCTTCTCTCTCTTTCTCTCTCACCCTCTCACCTTCTTCCCTGAAATGACACACTAAGAAGGCTTTTGCCAAGCCATCCCCTTGACCTTAGACTTCTCAGCCTCCAGAACCACGAGCCAACAAATTTCTGTTCTTTATAAATTACCCAGTCTCAGATATTCCATTCTAGCAACACAAAACAAAGACACTTAGGTTTCCCAGAAAATAGGCTCTGAGATGAAGATTGTGCCTAGAAAGTTTCTTGAAGACTATGATCCAAAATGCCACTTTCGGCATAGGGAATGACGTCGGATTGGGCAGGGGTATATGTTACAACATGATACAGTCACAAGAAGAAGTAAGGAGCTCTTGTGAATACAGGCACAAGAGGGGACTCAGAAAAAGGAGTTTGTAAGCAGCAAAATCTTCCATTCAGTGAAAGAACACAGTACATAATGAATCATTCAGCTAGGAAATGTTTCCTTACTTTTCAGGGCTGTTTATCTCCTATAATCTATAGAAGCATAAGCATTTAAGAATTTTGCCAGACATGGTGACTCATGTCTATAGTTCCAGCACTTTGGGAGGCCAAGGTGGGCAGATCACCTGAGGTCAGGAGTTCAAGACCAGTCTGGCCAACATGGTGAAACCCCATCTCTACTAAAAATAAAAATAAAAATAGCCCGGTGGGGGATAGGGGGTGGTGGCGCATGACTGTAGTCCCAGGTACTCAGGAGGCTGAGGCAGGAGAATCACTTGAACCCAGGTTGCAGTGAGCCAAGATCACACCACTACATTCCATCCTGAGCAACAGAGTGAGACTCTGTCTCAAAAGAAAAAAAAAATCTTCTTCTCCCATCATCTTCTCAATATCAGCCTACAAACTCTTTTTCTGCTAAAATGTTCCATGCAGTAAAAAAACACTGTATGTAATGAACCATTCAGCCAGGAATGGTTCCTCAGCCTCCAGTCACCAAGGCTGGCCAAGGCCAACAGGAGTGCCCGATTGTCTAACGGGGGTCTAGGTGGGGCAAGGCAGCAATCACTATTATGTACAAAAGTAGTTAGTTTGTTAGACTATAAAAACCACAGAAGTGATCACCTTCCCTGCTATTTGATGTCTATTCTCAATGCCTAGAATAGTATCCAGCACACAGTATGTATATTTATTAATAAATATTGGTTGAATGAAGAGAAGATGCTTAATCAATGTTAGCTACTGTTATGATTAATAAGCCTTCCCTGATACTTCCAAATAGAAAGTATCTGTGTACTCTCATGACTTTGGTCCTGTCATATTTTTCTCTTCAACTTTTAAGTTCAGGGGTGCATGCGTAGGATGTGCAGGTTTTTTACATAGGGACATGTGTGCCATGGTGGTTTGCTGCACAGATTATCCCATCACCTAGGTATTAAGCCCAGTGTCCATTAGCTATTCTTTTTGATGCTCTCCTTTTTCCTCACTCCCCTCAGAATAGCCCTAGTGTGTGTTGTTCCCCACCCCACCCCATGCCATGTGTCCATGTGTTCTCATCATTCAACTCCTACTTACAAGTGAGAACATGCAGTGTTTGGTTTTCTGTTCCTGCACTAGTTTGCTGAGGATAATGGCTTCCAACTCCATCCATGTCCCTGCAAAGAACACGATCTCATTCCTTTTCATGGCTGCATAGTATTCCATGGTATATATGTACCACATTTTCTTTATCCAGTCTATCACTGATGGACATTTGGGTTGATTCCATGTCTTTACGATTGTAAATAGTGCTGCAATGAACATATGCATGCATGTATCTTTCTAATAGAATGATTTACACTCCTCTGAGTATATGCCCAGTAATGGGATTGCTGGGTTAAATGGTATTTCTGCCTCTAGGTCTTTGAGGAATCACCACACTGTCTTCCACAATGATTGAACTAATTTACACTCCCACCAACAGTATAAAAGCATTCCTTTTCTCTACAACCCTGCCAGCATCTGTTTTTTTTTTTTTTTTTTTTTTTTGCTTTTTTATAATAGCCAGTCTGACTGATGTGACATGCTATTTCATTGTGGTTTTGATTTGCATTTAACTAATGATCAGTGATGCTGAGGTTTTTTACATATGTTTGCTGGCTGCATGTATGTCTTCTTTTGAGAAGAGTGTCTGTTAATGTCCTTTGTCCACTTTTTAATTGGGTTGTCTGTTTTTTTTTCTTATAAATTTGCTTATGTGCCTTGTAGACTCTGAATATTAGATTTTTGTCGGATGGCTGGATGACAAAAATTTTCCCCCATTGTGTAGGTTGCCTGTTCACTCTGAGGATAGGTTATTTTGTGATGCAAAAATTCTTTAATTGGATCCCACTTGTCAATGCTTGCTTTTGTTGCAATTGCTTTTGGTGTTTTCATCATTAAATCTTTGCCCATGCTTATGTCCTGAATGGTACTGCCTGGATTTTCTTACAGAGTTTTTATAGTTTTGGATTTTGTGTGTAAGTCTTTAATCCATCTTGAGTTAATTTTTGTACATGGTGTAAGGAAGAGGTCTGATTTCAATTTTCAGCCAGTTCTCCCAGCACCATCTATTAAATAGGGGAATCCTTTCCCCATGATCCCTTCCTTCTTATTGCCTTGTCTTATTCTACCTTGCTATATCACCATTTGTTTGTTTGTTGATACCCTGTGTATTCCACAAAACATAAGAGAATATCCAAACTCCATCTTCCCAGGTAATATCTGTCATTCTTCAGCTGAAAGACTGAAAAGGTTTTATGGGCTGAATTGTAAAATTCATATGGTAAAGCTCTAGCCCCCAGCAGCTCAGAATGTAGGTGTGTTTGCAGATAGGGCATTCATTCATTCATTTATTTTTGAGACTGAGTCTTCCTCTATCCCCCAGGCTGTAGTACAGTGGCATGATCTCAGCTCGATGCAACCTCTGCCTCCCAGGTTCAAGTGATTCTGGTGCCTCAGCCTATCTAGTAGCTGGGATTACAGGTGCCTGCCAACACTCCCACTAATTTTTGTATTTTTAGTAGAGACAGGGGTTTTGCCATATTGGCCAGGCTGGTCTCGAACTCCTGACCTCAAGTGATTTGCCCACCTAGGCCTCCCAAAGTGCTGAAGATAAGGTCCTTAAGAGACAATTAGGTTAAAGTGAGTTCAGTAGGGTGGACTCTAATCTAATCTTACTGTCATTATTAGAAGAGAAGATTAGGACACAAGGAGAGACACCAGGGATGTTTGTACATAAAGGAAAGACCACATAAAGGTACTGCAAGTAGGTGGCCATCTGCAAGCCAAAGGGAGAGGCCTCAGAAGAAACCATACCTGCTGGCACCTTAATTTTGGATTTCCAGAACTGTGCAAAATAAATTTTGGTTGCTGAAGCCTCCCAGTCTGTGGTATTTTGCTATGGCAGCCCTAGAAAATAAATATAAGGGCTGGGTGCAGCCGCTCACTAATCCCTTGGAAGCTCAAGGTGGGAGGACTGCTTGAAACCAGAAGTTTGAGATCAGCCTGAGAAACAAACCAAGAACCATCTCTACTAAATATTTTAAAATTAGTTAGGTGTGATGACACACATCTGTAGTTACAGCTACTCAGGAAGCTAAGGTGGGAGGATTGCTGGAACCTAGGAGTTCAAGGCAGTAGTGAGCTATGATCATGCCACTGCACTGCAGCCTGGGTGACAGAGTGAGACAGATGAAAAGAAGAAATCAAAAGGAGGAAGGAGGGGAAGGAAGGAAGGAAGGAAGAAAAGAAAGAGAGAGAGATGGAGGTATGGAGGGGAAGGAGGGAGGGAGGGAGGGAAGGAAGGAAGGAAGGAAGGAAGGACAGGAGGGAGTGAGAAAGGAAAGGAGGAAAGGAAGGAAGGAAGGAGGGGAGGAAGGGAAGGAAGGAGGGAGGGAGGGAAGGAAGGAAGGAAGGAGGGAGGGGAGAGAGGGAAGGAAGGAAGGAAAGAAAGAGAGAGATGGAGGGAGGGAGGGAAGGAGGGAAGGAAGGAAGGAAAGAAAGAGAGAGAGACGGAGGGAGGGAGGGAAGGAGGGAGGAGGAAGGAAGGAGCAGGAGGGAGTGAGAAAGGAAAGGAGGAAGGAAGGAAGGAAGGAGGGAGGAAGGGAAGGAAGGAGGGAGGGAGGGAGGGAAGGAAGGAAGGAGGGAGGGAGAGAGGGAAGGAAGGAAGGAAAGAAAGAGAGAGATGGAGGGGAGGGAGGGAAGGAGGGAAGGAAGGAAGGAAAGAAAGAGAGAGAGACGGAGGGAGGGAGGGAAGGAGGGAAGGAGGGGAAGGAAGGAAGGAGAGGAGGGAGGGAGAAAGGAAGGAGGGAAAGGAAGGAAGGAAGGAGGGAGGGAGGGAAGGAAGGAAGGAGGGAGGGGAGGGAAGGAAGGAAGGAAAGAAAGAGAGAGATGGAGGGAGGGAGGAGGGAAGGAGGGAAGGAAGGAAGGAAGGAAGGAGGAAGGAAGGAAGGTAGGAGGAAGGTAGGAAGGCGAAAGAAAGAAAAAGGCTAATGCAAAGCTTAAGAGTCTTTAGGGCACTATGGGAAAATAGAAACCAGAGTCCAACCCCCTTCCCTCCAGAGAGGAGGGAAGATAATATCTGTGTCAATATAGGAGGCCTTGGGGATGAAAACTTTGGCCAAGAGAAGAAGCATTTTCTCAGAGAATGGCTCCTACCCTGAGTTAAGCCTCCCATTATACCTCCATAGCAACCTACTCAACCCTTCCAACAGAACTCATTCATTGTTAGGTCTCTCACTCAACTACAAATTCCACAAGGCCTGAGACCAAAAAATACTGGGTCTGGGGCCAGGATTAAGCCAGTACGCGCGTGCGTGCGCGCACACATACACACAGCACACACATATACACTATATATACACCAGTTATTTACAGCAGGCATCCTTTCTGATTGGTCCAGGTGAGTCCTGCATGATCACTATTTATGCCATATTAGTTGTCAAGAATTTTGAAAATCACCCCTGCTGATATTTTCAGAGATAAACACAGGTCCCCAAAAACAGTAGGCGTCTGATAAATATCTGTTGATTAATGGATTTGTTGCTTAGATCTCAGGATGGTAAAGGGTAGAGCAGATTATTCACCAACTGACTATTAACCAACTTCTGCAACATGCCAGGCCCTGGGCTAGGTGCTGGGTAACAAACGTGAGTCAAATGCATCTCCATGACTTCAGTGAACTGCTAGCAGTTGTCCAAAAGGAATAAACAAGGGACGTAAAACCTCTTGGACCCAGGGCAAGAGCTGGAAGCCAGCTGAGGAAAGATATGGTTGCATAAAGGCTCTCACACTGCTGGGGCAGAGGCAAAATGCTGGATACAGGCAACAGGACGCCTAGGTCTGGTGCGCTTTCCCCAGACCGTGAAGGACAAAGGGAACTTGCCCTTGCTCGAATCTATTTCTTTGGACCCCCTTGTCCTTGGGCTTCCAGTGACCGATCATCCTGAAGATAATGAAAAGATCTGTCACATTCTGGATCATTTAAAGCTTAAAAAGGGTTACATAGCTCAGAAACAATGGCCCACAAAGGATCGAGCACACTGAGCAGCGATCCAGTGCTGCATCCAGTGAACACTCAAAGAGCACAGGTCACAAATACGGTTGCCTTGGTCAAGAAGCACTTCCTCAGCCTATGATACTATCATTTTTTTAAAAGCCACAGGAAAATGAAGGCAGTTGGACAAGAAAGCAACATTTAGCTTAATGAGCCCCGTCTTAGGAAAGGGTGTTGGTAAAAACTGGGGGAGAAAATGTGCAGGGGCAAAAGATGGAATTATGAGGAAACCATCCTGGATCATAAATAACAGGGACTGTATCTCAACCCAGGAGCTTGAGAATTTCTTGGTTCTGCAGTGTCTCACCCATTAACTGTTTGAAGTCTATGTAAATAATGTAATGCCTGCAAACCCTGCAAGCTTCACCTATTTTACTCTACTGAAAAACAGAAAACCGTGGAGCCAGAGACAGGAGAGCACTGCCCCCTTGGACTGTTCAAAAAATTGGCTTGAGTTACTAGCTTTCTGCATTTGTTAAATTCCTACCCCCCTTGTACCCATCCAAAAGAGGTGAGATTACCAAAAGGATTTAAAGTATATATGAGAATCTAAGAGCTCTCTCAACTTAGAAACATATTGCCCAGACTTCATTAAAATCAAGAGACGCTTACAAGCTAACATTTCCATTCCAATTTTAAGTAATTCTCTCTTCTCTAAACAGAGAAGTATTTTAATAAAAAAGAAGTAACTTTAAAAAAAAAATAAGGACTAAAACTGTAGCAAACGCGAGTTTATACATTCCCCAAAAAACATTTTTCAGATCAAATCTCCCCTTCTCTTTTCAGCCTGTGACAGAATGACACTTTCCTTATACCTGAATTGAATGCTTCTGTTATAAAGCCAATGAATGTGAACAGGCCAAGCTCCTGAACATGCAAGAAGCAATGAGAATTCAGTGGAAAATAGCCCATAGAAAAATTTTATGAGCTGCAAATGTTACATTTCATCCTAGAATGTAATCTGCCTCCCTTAATAATCCTCCAGACTGCCAGCCCACCCCCAGGCACCTTTATTTCCCACAGAAACTCTGATGCTCAGTAATCCAGTGGAATAGTTAAACCGTGAGCACTAGCCTTTCTTGAGGTTTGGGTGTGTTCTGTTTTTGGTTATTTTGCCTTGTTTTGTTTTACTTTCCTGGTCATTGATTCTTGTGAAGTCTTAGGAGCCGAAAATCTCCCCAACTCCTCCCTTTCTTGAAGTCAAGAAAATTAATGAAAAATAGTCATGCATGGGAATACTCTATTATGAAGAATGAAAACTCAGCGCAAACATATTATTTGAAGGGGCTTGCAGGTGGACCTGCAAGGGTCAAAGCCACACAAAACCAAACAGTAAGGTCAAGTTCTAAAATATTTGTATGCCACTGACTGCAATGAAGGCTAAAGTATGCCCTAATCAAATTGCTAAATACTTTATATCTGTAATGAGCGTAGGGGAAAGGAATCTATTGTTTCATTTCAGCATTCACCTTTAGGAAATTTTTTGTTTAATCCAGCTTTACCAATTGTACTGATTTGGAGCATGACCAAACCTCTATTTAGAAAAATGATTAAGTAAACCTTTCAGAGAGGCAGCATCTATATGCACGTCGTGTGACCTGTTACCCATTTTGCAACCTAAGCCACATTTGCCTTGCTACCAGATGGGAATAGTAATATCTAATTTGCAGTGCGGTTATAAGAGTTAAATAAGTAGTGCTTCTGAGGTGTACAGCACTGGACAGAGAAGACTTGATTAATGTTAGGAATGACGGTCATCAGTGATGGCAATGATGATGAAGGTGGTGATGATGAGAATGAAGACGAGGATGGTGATGCTGTAGAAGAGGATCAAGGCTAACGTTGCATCTCCACAAGCTACTGATTTCCATCTTTGAGTGTCGAGACTGATCCTCATTACTATTGCTCATCTGTAGATTCCTACTCTACAGATCATCCTCAGCCCACAGAGTTAAAAAATAACACCTGAGTGCCAAACAGCCACCAATGCTAGGCCAGAGACAGGATAGAACAAGTAGGTGGTCAAAGGTAGAGGACAGGACAGGTCAAGGTAGAGATTTGACACACACATACACACGCACACATACATGAGAACCCCGCCACCAACAAATCCGTCTCCTCAGGGGAACACCTCTCCAGCATGCTGCATTCATCAGTCAAAGCATCTCTCATGGGTTCACTCCGCAGACCTGTCTACACCACAGAGGTCACATTGCAGACTTGGGCTCCCATCTTGCTTTAGCCCAGTTGTTTACTGGGACCTGATACTGTCTGTGATTTCTCACAAGCCTGAGACATGGAAAACTATCACAATACAATA
Source organism: Ateles fusciceps (assembly GCA_036589455.1). Lineage (NCBI taxonomy): Eukaryota > Metazoa > Chordata > Mammalia > Primates > Atelidae > Ateles > Ateles fusciceps. Next base: position 1,583,198 of record JAZHEH010000051.1, read on the forward strand.
GCATAAAAATGAATCTTTGTCGCCTGTTCATTTTCATGTTAACAATTGGAAACAAGACTGGAGGCTCTTTTTAAACATGAGATTTAGTAGGGGACAGGGGACTGAAGACGGGGTGAGCTTTGTTATGAAGCATGGTGGTAATAAATGTCACCAAGTGGGAAATATTCTAGCCCTATTTCCAGGAACCAGAGGCAATAGCTCAAGGCAGAAAAATGACAATAATTATATTGCTCAGAAGCTGACAGCATGTGTAAATCTGGTATATTAAGCCCTGCTTGTGGATTTGCTTTCCAAATCTTATTTTGGCAGCATCCTTCCTGGGAGCTGAAGTCCCCTATTTCTTCCTAGAGACCTAAGGTAAATTCTGCCTTTGCAAAGAGTAATTACTATTAGAATATTTCTTTCTTTATCTTTTGCTTAGGCAGTGCAAAGTCCCACAATCTTTTCATTTCTACCTGGTGAATTACCAGTCATAGGAAAAGGAGGGCAGATGAGTGCCTCGGTCAGAGTCATCCCTCTGCTTCACATGGCCATTGTATGGGGGATTTCTCCCAGCTTCCTCCCAGATGAGTCAGACTTGAACCTGAGCTTATATAATAAACCTCTGAAAACCACTGCTCAAACAGTTTCCAAGGGACTAAGCTGCCGTCCTCGGTCAAGCTGGCTTTAAGACTTCATCGGGAGATCATGCTGGTATATATATATATATGTCTAGAAAAATACATTCACAATTCATCACACTGAAGGAAGGGATTGGATGCGTCAGAGAAAAGCTCAGTTTTAGGGTGCAAATGCTGGAGAGATATAAAGGACGTTTAAAGCCACACACTTTCCAAATACAAAGGCAAATTAGAAACATTCCTTTTAGTAGCAAATTTTACACTTGGGAGTGAATTTTGAATTTCTGGATCTGGTGTCAATCAAAGCATTAGAATATAAGATTCTATATCTGAAGGGCCTCAGTGTTCACAAGTCTTAAGTCTTAACAACTAAAAAAAAAAGTAAAACGTATTAAGAGAGACCTTCTCTGCTCAAGAGGAATGCTCTGAGAATAACCACCATCTGCCTTTCCAAGCTGAAACTCAGTAACCAGGCAGACACTGGTAGGGGGAAGAACAATGGAGAGGCCAGACAGAAGAGAGGCCTGGGGCAGGGTGAGGGGGCAGGCACATCCCTCCCAACTTTAGGATCTGTCCTCTTAAAGACCTGGTACAATTCACCAACATCCCACAAGAGTAGGAAAACACTCAGAAACTTGAGAGAACATGGACTAGAATAAATGAATCAACAGGGGTATTGTGGAACAGGTCTGTTCTGGGCCATTCTTACCTTGCCATAAAGGAATACCTGAGACTGGATCATTTATTCTGGGAAAGCCTCTAGGAGCTTTTACTCACCGCAAAAGGTGAAGTAAAAGTGGGCAAGTCACATGGTGAAAGCAGGAGCAAGAGAGAATGCAAGGGGAGATGCCACACACTTTTAACAACCAGATCTCATAAGAACTCAGTCACTAGCACAAGGACAGCACTGATCCATGAGGGATCCACCCCCATGACCAGCCACCTCTCACTAGACCCCACCTCCAGCGTTGGGAATTGCATCTCAACATGAGATTTGGAGGGGGACATCCAAACTATGTCGATGTCCAACTCCATTTATTCCGAAGTAGTGGTAATGTCACAACTCTCACAAAATTAAAATCAAAAATAAACATAAAACAGGAACACCATGTTACAGAGAGATCTAGCTCCATAAGTACACATGTGCACTTAAGATACAAGTGAGGGAGACACATTTATTCTCTACCCCTAATGTCTCTATAGAGGGGAGAGAACTTCCACTATCGCTGCCCAATGTGGAAACTGCAGGAGGGATATTGTGACCTTCTTCCTCCTCCCTCACTATCTGGTCCAGAAGATAAGGAGAATAACTCATCTGATTGGAGAGTTGGGAGACAGAGGGAGAACTGAGTATGTCCATCAGGGCCTCTGTGAAGGCGCTGTGCCTAAGAGCCAAATTCAAGACTCTCACATTCTCTGCTCATCCAGTGAGGGTGAGCTTCTGAGACCCACTCTTCTCCTGCAAGCAGGAGGCCACATGTTGATCAGGCTGTAGACAGGTCATCCAGTTCAAGAAAGAGTATAGAGGCCAGGCACAGTGGCTCATGCCTGCAATCCCAACACTTTGAGAGGCTGAGGTCAGCCGATCACTTGAGCCCAGGAGTTTGAGACCAGCCTGGGCAATATGGTGAAACCCCATATCTATAAAAAATACAAAAATTAGCCAGGCATGGTGGCACATACCTGTAGTCCCAGCTACTCAGAAAGCTGAGGTAGGAGAATCACCTGAGCCCAGGAAAGGTTGAGGCTGCAGTGAGCCATGATCATGCCACTGCACTCCAGCCTGAGTGACAGAGTGAGACCCTGTCTCAGAAGAAAAAAAAGAAGGGATGCTGAGAAGTTCTTTGTGGCCACACATCTAGGTATCATCACCTAATCTAACTTATACTAGAAATAAAGCAGAAATGTTTGTTTGCTATTTTTCTTTTTCTTTCCTTATTCCAAGTAATTGTGGTCAAAATAGACATAAATAAAATTTGCTATTTTAACCACTTCTAACTGTAGAGTTTAGTGGCACTAAGCATCTTTGCCTTATTGTGCAGCCATCACCACCATTCACGTCCAGAGCTTCTCGTCTTGCCAGCTGAGACTCCATACCCGCTAAACAATCACTCCCCATTCTGCCCTTTCCCACCCTCTGCTAACCACCATCCTACTTTCTGTCTTTATAAATGTAACCACTCTAGGTGCCTCATATAAGCGGACATATGTGTCCTTTTGTGTGTCCATTTGTGACTGGCTTATTAAAAGAAATAAGCCATTATTAATATATTGTAAATTATTTAATTATTAATATGATAGAAATGAAATAAGCCATTATTAATATATTAAAAATTATTTATTATTAATTATTATTAATTATTATTAATATGATAGAAATGAAATAAGCCATTACGGCTTATTAAATGAAATAATGTCTTCAAGGTTCATCCATGTTGTAGCACGTGTCGAAACTTCCTTCCTTTTTAAGGCTGAATAATATTCCACTATACGTATAGACCACATTTTGTTTATTTACTCATCTGTCAATGGACACTCAGGTGGCCTCCACCTTTTGGCTACTATGGATAGTGCTGCTGTGTGCAAATATCTACTGGAGTCCCTGTTTTCAATTCTTTTGGGTGAATACTGAGAAGTGGAATTTCTAGGTCTATCTTTCTGACTCCTCCATTCATCTCTCATCACTTAGGACTGGAGAAGAGTGTTATTTATGACTCTGTGAACCCCCAAGAGACAGAGCTGCCATGTCTAATTCTGCATGTTGGGCCCTACCCACAGACTCCCTGGGGTCAGGAGTGGAGAGACTAAAACCACCCATGTTCCTTGCTCCATGCACCCGGCCCAAAGTTGCCCTGGCTGCAGCCCTGCCCACAGAACTCCTGTCCTCCCATGTTTCTAATGCACATCTCAGACCAATCATCTCTATTCCCAAAGGCCTTTGTCCTATACTCCAGGGTTTCTTTGGAAGAATTCTATTTCTTCTGCCTCTCTCGGTCCTAGTTTCTTCCAGGGGTTCCTGTGGTCATTTGTGCACAGACAAATGAGACTGAACCTTCTCAAACAAGATCTTCCCCTTCCTATGTGAAATTATCCATCTAGCCCAGGCAATTTGTCTTTGAGAAAAATGCTAAACTACTCCAATCATACAAAAACATGGTGCTAAAATCCCACAAGCAAGCAGTACAAGTATTCCACAGTAATTATTATCCCTTAATACTTCTTTAGTATCAAGTTTTACCTTCTCAAAATTTGACTATCTCATCTAGCTTGATCTCTACAATCTAAATAACTAATACACTGAGTCAGTACCACCCAATTCAATCAACTAGGTGTTTTTTACTTTTTTAATGTGTAAAGTGAGCAGCAGTTCTCCCCCGTCAACATTCCTCTATCAGCTGGGAAATATTCTACTTTTCTTTCAGTTAACAGTTATGTCCCCCAGTACCAACCCCTTGGGTCTGTGGATCGCAGAAGCCTGAGCCCCCAGCCACAGAGGTGGCGAATATTGTATCCATTCTGAGCTGATCTTAGTACTTTAACCTGATCAAGCATAGTGATTGGTCCAAGAACTAGTCACATGACCCATGCCTAGCCAACTAGAATTCTTATCCAGGTTTTCTCAAATTGGAGTTGGGATAAGAGTCCCTTCTTCTCAGGCTACTCTGGGAAGATTTGAGTCTGGAAGCTACTAATCATCGCTCTGTCTCCTCCAGAGAAGGCCAGATGCTGTAGGGACACTAAGGCTGACATTCAGAAAGAAGTCAAGCCCAAGGAAAGCAAGTGCCTGGCTTCAGTTTTTCCAAGTCATGCCCTCTCTTCCCATCTCCCCAAGAAAATTAATTTCCCCATTGATCTAAACTAGCTTAAGTAGAATTTCATCAATTACAAATAACAATCCCAAATAATTCAAAAGGTAAGCCCCTTGGGGACAATTCAATTCACAAATCTGACCAACCTGTCTGAGTACCCACTATGCGCAGTTATAGTTTCCATTATCAACAGCATAATTTTAAACACAGAATAGATGAGAAACAAATGTGATGAATGTGAAATTTCTTCATTTATAAAAAAAAATGTATCACCTGGGGGCCTTCTAAGATCCTCATATTTCCATCTGGAAACTAGATCTTGCAACCAGAACCTGCTAGGCAAGAATATAGGACCTAGCTACATGCAGACACATGGCCTGCAGCCTTCCTCTGAATCTGGCCTGCCAGTCTAATGAGTCCCCCAACTCCCAATTCCACCTCATATGTACATTCAGCATCCCAAACTGCAGATCAAAACAGGTTTTGCAACAGAATGCTCATCACCCCATATGTTGACCTTAAGGACAGATTGGGCTCCTAGCAGGCTTGGGGAAAGTAGGATAAACTGGGGGTGATATTCTAAATATTTAACAACCAGAACTGCAGGGGCACAGAGCAGTCAAAAGAGAGGCTAGTTATTGACAACTCTGTATTTGAATATAAGCCTCAGGGTGGAGTGGGTGAAAAGCTAGGACTTCAGATTCTGGAGCAAGCTTAGATTTAGGATTGAGAGAACCCCAACAGGCTGACACAGACAGGCTTCCAAAGAGACTTGCATCACTCATTTATCTGCCAGTTGTGAGAACAGACAGAGGATATGGGGGTAAATGAGACAGGGGCCTCTCTGTCTCTATTTTTATAGTTTTCTGATTACTGCCACTTCAAGCTAACACATTGCTTTGTTACATGTGCTAACTCCTTCAGAAGGATGGTAGCCAAGGCCCCTGTCCTAGGTACCTTCCTATCTCTTTTGGGTCACTAGCAACAGTATTTCAAGCATAATTAAAGGCTGTGTACATTGTAACTTCTATGTTTCAAAGAATCAGAGTTCAGTAGCCCAAAAAAGTATTCTAAGCCAATTCAAATCTTTACTCAGATTCTTGAGAAAAATGGCAAAGGACACTGCATTTCCAATGCATAGTAAAATATTTTAAATATCCTTTGGGGACAGTTTTATTACTGTCATTCCCTCTCCCCATGCCATCCTTTTCCTTCACCCAGCAGTAGACTCCAGAAAAATTTTCTCTGTGACAGAAAAACTCTCCTCTCCAGTTTTAAATGTCCCCCCCACACTCTCCCTACTAATATTATTTGCCCTGAGTTTCCCAGTCATCATAGAGGCTCCCAGATCTTTCTTGTCTTTTCCTCCCATCACACCACCCTTCTGTTTCACCTGCTTCTACCTGCCAGCCTCCCGGCAAGCAGAAGCCATTGCCAGAGGGCTGCTTCTTCCAGCAAGGAGAAATGGTGACTCAGTGCTGCCCAACTCACTCTTGCTCCCCACAGAAGGGAGCTTGTGAAGCCTTTGCTTCTTGCAAAAGAAAATTCTACAGGGAGACTTTCTGAAGAATAGAATGCTTCATCTACTTGCATGTGTCTCCAGTTCACGTGAATTTTCATTCTTTTCCTAGCTTTTCCATTCCCACTTCTTGGAGGTGCCCTATTTGTATGTGGAGGAACCTTAAAACAGCCCCTGGCAGGAGCCTGCCTCCTCACAGCACTGACCAGGGATTGCCAGGTGGCCCTTAAATAAATCACACTCCCTGCTCAGTTAGGAAGAAATCATCAAGGTACCAGATGAATCTCCTTCCTCTTTTTCCTTGTCTGAGCTCTAGAAGAACAAAAGACCCCAGAACAGCAGGCTATCTCTTGTCTGGATTAAGGAACCTAGACCAAATAATTGGAAAGTGTGAGTTCTGGCCCCACACCCACCCTAGCACAAGCTGGGTGACTCTGGATACATCAGTTCATTTCTCTTGGCCTTAGTTTTAGAATGTTGGACTAGATAGAGAGTTTCTTAGCAGAAGGAGGAGAGACGTTTAAGTAGATGGGTTTTTTTAAATTTTGATTTACTTATGGGGATTGAACATATGATCAATTGTACTTGGATTAAAAAAAAATCCAGTTGCCAAAATACTCTAAAAAACATGAACCTAGATGATATCACTAAGGTCCTTCCAGCTCTAATAGTCCAATAGTCAATGATTTTCTCCACTAACCTCCCTTTACAGAAGAAGTCTGCTATGAGCAATTTTTTTTTCATTTTTGAAATCAATCAGAGACTAGAGAGCAGTCACAATTGAACTTCCTTATACAACACTAATTGGGAGATGTCTTCAAGAAAAATTATTGCCCTCCATCATGGGTTATATAATGAATGCCATGTCGTCTCTGGAAATGCTGATCTCCCCTGCTCGACAGCTCAAGGAGTGGCTACTATCAAGTGGCCTTAGTCCTCCGGGATCCAACAAAACCACTGGCACCACTCAGATGACCAATGGCCTGCACTATGGCATAAAATGCCCATGAGAGAATAAAACTCCATAACCACCAGTAAATCAGGGATGGGCAGGAACAAAAGGAGAAAGCTGAGGGATAGGAAGACACATGGCTCTCACCAAATGATATCAAAGAGACAGAGACATGCAGCCAACCCATAACACCTTCCACCTCCAGCCCTCTCCTCACCATCAGACCTTCCTGGTCTCGGATCCTCCTGCTTTCCTCACTGAGCCACATTGTCTCCCCAGAAGCTCAGGTATTAGAAAACACCACAATTCAGACAATCTTGGAGGATTTTTATAATAATATTTTAAAGCCAAAAATAGCTAAGCACCTTGGAGGTCCAAAATTAAACAACTTTAAAGATAACTTTGGCTCTTCTTTTAAAACTATGAAGTGTTTAAAATAATTAATTTTGAGCTTAAAATAATACAAAAATGAACACAAAATGGATTAAAAACATAAATATAATAACTAAAACTATAAAACTCTTAGAAGAAAATATAGGGCAAAAATTCATGACATTGAATTTGGTAATGATTTCTTGAATATGACACCAAGAGCATAGATAACAAAAGTAAATGTAGATAAATTGGACTTCATCAAAATTTAAAAATTTTATGCATCAGAGGACACTACTACCAGAGTGAACAGACATCCCACAGAATGGGAATAACTATTTGCGAATTATAACTGTCATAAGGGATTAATATACAGAATATATAAAGAACTCCCACAACACAACAACCAAAACGAGCCTGGTTTTTTTAAATGATCAAAACTTGTATTGACGTTTTTGCACAGAAGATATACAAATAGCCAATATGCACAGGAAAATTTGCTTGACATCACTAATCATTTGGGAAATGCAAATAAAAACAAAAAAGAAATACCACTTTACCCCTATTAGGATAGCTATTACCAAAATAAATAAATAACAAGTGTTCACATGATTAGGAACAATTGGAACCCTTGTGTATAAATGGTGGGAGTTTAGACTGATATACATACACTATGGAAAGTAGCAATGCAATTTCTCAAAATATTAAAAATAGAATTATCATATGATCTAGCAAGTCCCCTTCTAGGTATAAACCAATAGACTTGAAAAGTAGAGACTCAGATATTTGTATGCCAATATCCATGCAGCATTTCTCATAACAGGCAAAAGGTAAAGCAACCAAAACATAAACAAAATGTGGTACATACAAGCAATGAAATATTATTTAGCTTTAAAAAAGAATAAATTTCTGGTACATGCTACAATATGGATAAACCTTAAAAACACTATGCTAAATAAAATAGTCAGACATAAAAGGACAAATATTGCATACTTCTACTTACATGAGGTAACTAGAGTAATCAAATTCATAGAGACGGAAAATAAAATGGTGAAACCAGGAGTTGTGGGGATGAAGGAATGGAGAGTTACCATTTAGTGGGTACAGAGTTTCAGTTTGTGATGATTAAAAGTTCTGGAGATGGATGGTGGTGATGGTTGCATAACAATGTAAATGTACTGAAGGTTGCTGAATTATATACTTAAAATGGTTAAAATGGTAAATTTTACCTTATGTATATTTACTACAATGAAAAATCTATAAAAATTTAAAAAACAATAATTATACAAGAGAGTGTCCATAGGTGGGGTCAGCAGTCAGCACAGGTGGTGCCATAGGTGGATGTCTGAGCCCAGGATGAGTGAGGAAGGCTTCTATGCAGGGTGTGGACAGAAGCAGCAGCAGCCTGATGCAAGTGTCTGGGTTCCTACGGAGCAAAGAAAGCACCTGAACGCAGAACAATCAGCTATAGCAGCAGAGGTTGGTTACACACTGGGTGATTGATCCCATCGGTAAACATACTAAAGATAATGAGCAGCAGGTTTCTCACTGCCACAGAAGAAATGTATAAATATTAGAAAAAAAAGAAAACAAGAATGAACTCTGTGTCGTTAGATTGTAACTGGAGGCATCAGTGTGAACTCATGCCTTGAGATAGGTAAGTAAGTAGACAATAGACGAAGAAAGGAAACAGAGAGAGAAGAGAGGGAAGGAAGGAAGGGAGGGAGGGAGGGGAGGAAGGAGGGAGGGAGGGAGGGAAGGAAAGGGGAGGGAAGGGAAAGAAAAGGGGAGGGAAGGGGAGGGGAGGGGAGGGAAATAGATGTGAAATGGGAGGAGTTTTCCCTTATCCCCATGCAGGGCATGCAATGAGGGTGTGGCTTGCTTCTTTGGTGCCCCACAGCTCAAACCTCTAGGCGGAGCATGCAGATAGGCAGGTCCTGGGGAGTATGGGCTCCAACCCATGGCACAATCTAGGGTTGAGTGTTTACAGTTCCCGGAGCCCCAGTGGGCGGGCGGGTGTCACAGTGTGCTCTTTCACCTTAGCCGTCTGTAGGCGGCTTGTGTTAATCAGCTCAATTTGACCCTCTGCCTTATTGTAAGAATAGAGGGCTTCTGTATCCTGGGGTTCTTGCCCTAGTGTACCAGAAAAATCGGATCACGTGTGGGCTTGGAGAATGAGTGCAAGGTTTTGTTGAGTGGTGAAGTCGCTCTCAGCAGATGGATGGGGAGCCAGGAGAGGGAGAGTGGTTGGGCTGCTTAGCGGCCAGGCTCTCCTCCAACCACCTTGGCCAAATTGCCTTTGGTGTCCACATCATTCTACCATCAACAGACTGCCAGTGTCTGTCAGTGTGTTCTTCTACCAATGTGTTCTTCTCAATGTCCGGCTGCTTGTGTATGTGCCTGCTAGGGTCTCGGGATTTTTATACGCACAAGATGGGGGGCATGGCAAACCAGGGTGGTCTTGGAAAATGCAATATGTGGGGGGCAAAAACAGGAGTGCCTGTCCTCACTTAGGTCCATGGGCACAGTCCTGAGGGTTGAGCCCTCACCAGAGACCCCACCCTTCTCCACTCTGCACTTCCCTGACTCCCTCTCATATCAGATGGATGACATACATACATACATACATAGAATGTGAATGTGACTATCTGAGAGAGAGAGAATATGTGTATACATACTTCACCTTGCTCTCTCCACTGAGAGTACCTGAGAACAGCAATATCCCAAAAGCAGTGAGAACACCCACCAGCCAGATCTAGTTTCTAAATGTCATTTTCCAGTCAAAGGAATCAGCATTCCTTGAAGAAGTGTCTGATTCCAGGACTGAAACAAGAAAAGTACAAGATGAGCTGGGAATATTTTGTTCCAAAAAGTAAGAAAATGCTCAAACAGTGATGGGGACATGTCAAAGGATACAGGGGCCAGCTTTAATGGGTGTCACCTGGGGAAATTTGAGCATCAAAAACATAATGATAGTAACATATTATAGCCACTAAATAAATAGGAAAACATGAGTCCATCTGATAAAAATAGATATGAAACTGGCCAAATAGTCCATAGACAGTTGTTTCTGGATAAACATAGAATAGAAATTGACCCTTCTGCTGTTAAAGCTTGAAACTTGTATTTGTTTCATCTTAGTTCCTTCCTCAGGAAAGGACTTTCAGGCCTCTCAAGAAAAAGTACTGAAGAACTGAAACTCACCAGATCACAGCACTTGGTGCCTCCTTGCCCCATCCCTAGTTCTTGTTTTCTTACACATTGTTGTATTTCTTCCTGGCTATCTAAACCCCTAGTTTTAGTCAACAGGGAGATGGACTTGAGACTGAGCTCCCATCATCTCAGCTGCAGCACCCAATTAAAGTCTTCTTCTTTGGCAATACCTGTCATCTCAGTGATTGGCTTTCTGTGCAGTAAGCAGCAGAATCTAGACTGCACCCCTGGTGTTTTGGTAACAAAGCTCTAGAGAGTTTTGTGATGAATGAGATACTTATACAGATTCAAAGTACCTCTCTATCAAATGCTTATTAAGTATAAAGGAAAATGAATAGTGTTACTGTGGAGAAGCCCTGCAGATACCACATAATCAAGTGGTCAAAGTGAGCAACCTCAGTTATTAAACAGACTGAAATGCTAGAGAGCAATCACAATATCTCATCACTTTTCTGATATTCCTGCCAAAAAATTGTAACTTGAATCTAATGAGGATGAGATATTAGAAAAATCCCACCTGGGGGATATCATGCCTCAAATCTTCAAAAGTGTAAAGGTCATGAAAGTCAAGTAAAGATTGAGGACTGTCACAGACTGGAAGAGACTAAGGAGACATGGCAACAAAATATGATGCATGATTCTGAACTACATCCATTTGCTATAAAGGACATTATTGGAATAATTGTCAAAACGTGTGGGGTCTGTGGATTAAACATAATACATTAATATTGACTTTCTGCCTTTCATTATTATATTGTGGCTATGCCATAATATGCCCTTATTTGAAGCATTTAGAAGTGATGGAGCATTATTGAAAAGTTTCTGTCAAATATCTCAGCAGGAGGATTCTTTTTACTGTACTTGGCAATATTTATGTAAGTTTGAAATTTTTTTATATTAAAAATTACTTTAAAAATAATATGGGACAGCCTATTATACATTAAATGTTAAAAGCAGGACATGAAATTGTGCAAACTTGACGAGCTAAACTTTCTTAAAAAGACATATGCACTCCCAAAAAAGTACACCAAAATAGTCATTGACTGTAATTGAATTATGTGCAACATTTTCTTTATATGTTTTATTTTTCAAATTTTATAGAAAGCATGCATTATTATTAGTGATTAAGTCCTTTTTCTTTATAGAATTTAATGTTATTCTACCTCTTTGATGTTCTGCAATTTTTCTGTTATGGCTATAAATTGTTTTTATTAACTTTTTTAAAAAAACTCTGTGCATTCCTTTAATGAGACCTTGTAGCTTTCTATAAAAATGAAAATTTTTTTCCATTTTACATTGAAGTGGTTCCTTTTTTCCATTATATCCAAGGTAATTTTCAGATTCTCTTATTAGATATTTTTAATCTTCTTTATCTTTCTTTTAATTTTTCTTTTATATTCATGGTTAATTTACTTAGCTTTGTTTCCACATTATTAATTCTCTCTTCAACTATTTTTAGTCTACCATTTCATGAGTAACATTTTTTTTTTTAACTTCAAGGACTTCATAGTTTTTTATTTCTTGAATTTCTACTTGGTCTTCATCAAATCCACCTTTTCTTTCCCCATAATTTTCTCTTCTTACCTAATAATTTCTATTTCTTTTCTTATCTCTTTGAATAATATAAATGTACTTATTTGAAACTCTTATTGTATTACCTACAGTTATTAGGGTCTAAAGTTTAACATTTCTTGCATCTCTGACTCTTACACAGGACTCATTTGCAGTTGTTCACTTGCAAGTGTGATTCATCACATTTCTTTGTGATGCCATTTTCATTGTAGAGTCTTATATTTCCTAGTCCTATCTTCCTTCTCAAAACAGTACTTTCTCCCTATATGCACTTGGCCCAGAGGATCACCTGCTGCCTGGATTGCCTTATACTCCTGGAGAGCCCGCTCTGGCCTCTGTTATGACTCCACCACTGAGCACTGTACAGACCACACCTGGGATTCCCATGACCTTTAATCAACATAGCTGAAGCTCCCAGTTGCTCCTTTCTGGATCCTACAGTAGGACTAGAATCTCACAACCTGGCACCATCTTCTTCTGCCATGAAAGAGCGTTTACACCTTCTCCTGAACCTCTTTTTGGATGCTGAGTTTTCCCGCATGCCTGCTTGAGCTTTCTTCCTGCCTGAAAACTACACATAGCAAGGTGGAAGAGCTAGAGTCAAGTGTGGCCCTCTCCCACTCTGCCCATGCCTCTACAGCAACCCCCCACTACCTCTGCTGCAATAGGCATGCAGCTCATGGCTGCAGCTGTCTGGCCACAGTTATCTATCTAAGCAGTGCCCTTCATCCTGTACACCAGACCACTCTTATTTTCCTCTGTTGGCTCCAATTTACTTGAAGTTAAAAACTTCGTGTCGAAAGCACCAGGCTAAGCACTTTACGTACTTCCCCTCAGTCACTGTTCACAGTTCTAGAAGGTCGTGTTATTATCCCATTTTGCAGATAAGGAAAATAAGACTTAGAGAGGTGAAGCCCTTCAGAGAGGTCACACAGCCCAAAAGTGTGAAAGCTCAGACTCAACCCAGGCCAGTGACTCTCAGTCCTTCACTGCCCTCTTGCCCACATGCCCTTTTCCTTTGAAACATAAGCCAGGCACATCTCCTGTTCTAGAAAATGGGAAGTAAATCTCTAGCTTTTTTCTAAGCTACTCTGCAGAGCATTTCAGGCACTGACTTCTCTTCAGCCACCAGGAATATGCAATCTTCATTAAATTAGCAAACGGCCCACAGAATAAAGACTGCATTAAAGTAGATCACGATGGGCCTTCAGCTTTTCCTAATGATGTTTCACGTGTCCCTCCTACAGAAGCCAGTGTCAGGGTAAGAGGTGGCCAGATTCACTCACATTTTTCCCAGGAAGAGCCACGTAATACAATAAGATCTCAGACCTGTCAGAGAGTTTGTCTGAGCACTGTTTCCTGGAAGGGTGATTTTATATGTTCTATTTACATTAGAATAACCTCCATCTCAACTCTCAAGGCCACTTTCTATTGCAATTGACCAGGGAGGTAGAGATGCATTCCAACAGAAAGAAATCAGAGTGAATTTGGCTGATGCTGAATCTCCTGCTTTTCCCTTTCCCATAAGGGAGAAAAAAAACCCACAAAACTTCTTTTTAAATTCTGCCACGGCCAAGTTTGAATATGTGCACTGTCATCTCAGCCTCATGCATATTAACTAAGAATCCTGGAAGACACATCTCAGACTCTCTATGCCCACCATCTTCCTGGCATAAAGATAAACCCATTTAAACTGAGTAGTATTAATGGGATGCTAGAACCATCTCACATATTAAAAACATAAAACCCCCATACTCCAACACTTCTCCTTCTCCTCATCCAGTTTCCTAGTTTTGCTGCATATTTTACTACTTAGACTTTAATAAAGGCATATATTAGTTTTTCAATTCTACCTCTATCTTTGGTCCATGAGTAAGTTCAGGACAGGTCCTTGTGTGACCAGAAGTCACCCACCAATGGCCCCACTCACTGGAGCCAGGCTGAATCTCATGCAGGTTTTCAGATGTGTTAGGCTTTCTCTTGCCTGCAGTCTGCATCTCTGCTAGCCCTCTGCCTAAAGCAGGACTTCCTGCCTTTCTTCCCCTAATTTTAATAGGCTCGTTAGCTAATACCTATTCACCATGCAAATTTCAACTCAGGAAGCCTTTCCAGAGCCTCCTCTCTACTCCAGGCTAGGTCAATTGTGTTCCCATACCACCTGTGCTTCCCACCCTGCTGGCTCCAAGAGGACACAGCACAGAAGCCTACCACCTCTAGGATGATGGCTCTGGGTTCAACAAATATTAACTTCTCTTCAGTCTGATTCTCTGACTGGAAAAGTGACCTTGGATGAAATTATGCCCTGCAGGACAGTTACAAATGGGACTACAAAGGATGAAAAGGAGGTGAGTCCTTCATCCAGGTCTAAGACTACATTATGGAGCACTCCCTGCATGTCTTAAGCACGTGCTGACGCTTACAACAGTTCTTATTAAATCATCAAACAGCCACAGATATGGTTATGCCCTTTCTAGAAGGGAAAACTGAGGGTCAGAGAGGTTAGGAACCTGTCCCAGATGTCAGCAGTGGAGACAGGTCCAGACCCAGGACTGACTCCAAACTCACACACTCCTCACATGCTGTCTCTGAGAGAGTATCCATTAGTCCAGAAGTTTCCTACCACTCTGGTCAACCCAACGACTCTTGCACAGAGTCCCTGACACAGTTCCCCTTTTGGAATGTGTTTGTTATATTATTGAAGATATTCAGTTCTGCTAGAGAAAATCAGAAATACCAAGAAGAATAAATGAAACAAGTATAGAAACAAATAGCTTATCAGACAGAATTAAGCTTATGAGGTAGAATTCATTAGATGGGTTAAGTATATACAAAGTAGTAACATAGGGTGACATGTTAGCATAGATTAAATAGAGCATGTGTGTGCTGAGCTTAGAATGAGATGGAAAGACCAAGAAGTATCAAATATTTGAGACTCACCAAATATACATGAGGCACAGCAGTTTCCAAATAGTCATAATATATTCAATACACCTGGGGCACTCAATATTTATGAGGTCTGATTCAGCCATTCATTGCTGACACCCATTCCAGCCCCACAAGTCCTCTGCCAAATGAAATCCAGGGCTGCTGGCAAGGTAAAGGGTGAGTTACAAGCATGGGCCAGGTGCGACTGCTCCTGCATCTCCCAGTAGAGCAAGTTCACTGTGTTGGCCCAGGCACTTGTCATCTGCCAAGCTCCTTGTTCAACCCAACTCTGATCCTGTAACCTAACCATCAGCAGGGAAGGCTGATGTAACAAAGAGAGGTGAGGCTCTGCACTGCCCACTGCACTTTCTGAGCCCACACGGCAGTTTGTGGCCCTTCTCTTCCTACTACCAATGAATTGGAGTTAGCATATAAAATGACACCTATTTGCCATCCTAAAATCGAAATTGTTGGTTCCCTCCTCTGGCTATAAATCAGAATCATTGAAGAGCTTTTACAAAGTACAGGTGTCTGAACTCTACCCATGTGGATTCTTATTTCATCGTTCTGGGATGAGAACGAGGCATCGATAAATTTTAAAAGCTCTCCAGGTGATTATAATGAGTAGGCAGGATTGAAGGCCACTGGATGAGATGATCACTATGAGGACCTAATATTCATTACTCTGTGACCAGCTGTTGGCATGAAGATGGCAGAAATGATTGGGCCGGTTGAGCCAAGCTCTGGTGGCAAGAACATTAGATTGAGTTCTGCATAATCCAGGGTTCAGGAAGCATGGCCATTCTTCCCTGTTTGCATCCTCTTCTAAGTTCATTAACCACCCACCCCACTCTTCTGGCTTAAAACTGTGTGTTTTAAATTAATATACTAAACTATGTGAGTCATGCAACTTAACTTGGTCCTTGAGCCTTTCTATTACATGAGCTTTATGATAGCCAGTCTTGGAGTTAGCATTGTATGAAGATAATTTCCCATGGGATACCTTTGAGCAATTCTTTTCCCCTCAGAGGATGCCCTCGACACCAGATTTAGAAAAGTAAGCAACAGATTTGGAGTCAAGCCTCCTGTATTTCAGAATTATCTCAGCTACTAACCTCTTCAAGCTTTCATTGGCTCTGGATCTGTCAAATGAGAATGCTAATCCTTCACTCACAGGATTATTGTTAAGGTTAAATAATGACAGAGGTAAAAATATTTTGCAAAACCATGGTCACTTGTATGGCTTTTCTCGTGACATGCAGACATAATATTTTTCTTTATATCTCAGCATTGAAAAAAATCTTAATTCCAGTCTTTCAGTGGCAGGCTTACTCTGACTTGGAAAAACGAGAGTCCCAAGGATTTAGCAGGACTGGGGGTGTGTCACAGGTCCTCATTCCCTCAGGGAAGCCACAGAGATGCTGCTCACAGCATTGGCACCATCGGGAAAAATGCCCACTCAGATCAAGGTACAGACCATTCCCATATCTGGAAAGCCCCCTGGAGAGACACCCATTCCCAGCCAACACTCCACCCACCCAGATAACCCTATGCTTACTTGTATCACCACACATTCATTTTGCTTCTTCTTGAATTCAACATCAGTGGGACTAGAAGGGATCCCATTCTTTTCTCCAGACAGCCAGGCAAGGCTCAGAAGCTGCAGCAGAGCTGAGCTGCAGTGGCTGAGAGACAACTGCTTGAACGCCAGCTGTGATCAATAATTGATTGCAAGGGTGATGTGCGGACACGAATCCGGTGCCCTTCATCAGGCCAGGCAGCCTTAGGCTGTGGACCCAGTGCAGCCTGTTAATAATTTTAACACATTTCACGTGCACAGTTTGTTTCACCTCTCAAATAAATTAATTATGGAGACTTTAAAGGATTTCCAGAGGGAATCTCATTACTAACTGCACATTCTGCCCTCCCAATCAATAGTCTTTTCATTTTTACATAGCAGGTGGAAGAGAAAAAGGGGCTTAAAAAAAAAAAGCTTCTTCCATTTCATCATCTCCAGCCTTGGCATTTAATAAATGCTCTGAAACATGCTCGAATTCTCAATTTCCTCTGTGTGAGGCTGGGCAAATTAATTAACCTCTCTGAGCATCACCTTTAGAAAGACCACCACCTTGAATGTCTATCACCCTTCTTGTCCACATGAGAAACTCCTATTCATTCTACAAAACCCTACTGCATGCATAAAGGGCAGAAGTTTGACTCGGTGATAATATCACACTTTAGAGTCAGACAGTTCTCCTAGATTCAAATGTTGCTTCAATTTACTAGCTAAGGTGACTATGGGCAAGTTACTTAAGCCTCAGTCTCCTCATCTACAAAATGGTATCAATACACGTGAGTCACAGGTAGTTATGAGGAATAAGTGATAGAATGCATGGAAAGCCACTTAGCACAGGCAGAGCTGGACATATAATATGTGCTCAATACCTATTGGTTGTTATTATTCGTTTATTTATTCCACAACTATGTAAGACAGACACCATGCTTAGGTACAAGCCTTCCATGACCCATTACCCCAATCCAAACCACCTCTCTCGACTGCATTACTTCTCTGCTTTGTGCTCCTTCTAATAACATTTGGGTCACATTCTGTTTTATATTTAGTGGAGTGAGCTTTCTCCCTCTGTAAATGCTGAGCTTGGAGAGGGCAGGTACCAGTCTCACACTTAGTTTTGCATCCACAGAGCTTAGCAGGGTGTGTGACCCACAGCGGACACTCATGTTGGTTGAACAGTTGACACTTAAGGCCTCATAATACAGGCTGGTGCATTCATGCTACAGGAGCATGGAAGAAAAATAGCCCAGTATATATCAGGGAGGCATGCAGAAGTGCTAGAGAAGGTGTCATCTAAGCCAAATCTTGAAGGATGAGTTGGAATTAGCCAAGATACAGAAGGGGAACTGCACAGCTGGAGAGGTCCCTGAAAAATGTTGCCACAGGTCCTGAGTCCCAGCTCTCAGTGCCTGGGAGAGCAAAGCTGCAGAAGAGGCTTCCAACATGCAGGGGCCTGTAGTCACAGTACCCAGGGTGCCCCTGGCAGCAGACACTCCATGAGCCTTCAGACTAGAGATGGAGGTGGAAGCCAGATCTCAGGGAATCTTGGTGTGTGCTAAGGAGCAACGAGGTGGCAGATGCTCCTTAACTTACAAAGGGATTACATCTCAATAAACTCATCACAAAGTAAAAATACCCAATATTATAGCTTAGCCTAGCCTACCTGAAACATGCTTAGAACACTTACAGGAGCCTACAATTGGGCAAAATCATGAAACGCAAAGCCTATTTTTATAATAAATTGTCGAACATCTCATATAATTGACTGAATACTACACTGAAAGTGAAAAACAGAATGACTGTATGGGTACTCCAAGTATGGTTTCTACTGAAGGCATATCACTTTCTCACCATTATTCACATTCAACTGAGTATCCATTAGACCCCTGTGATGTCACAGACACTAAGTTATGTACCAAATTACATCAAAAAATAAGTTGTAGATGCCCCTGAAGTCAAGAAACTACAGTATCTTGTAACCCTCACAAAAACCCTACAAAGTTGACAGAGATATCCCCAATTCACTGATGATTTTTTACTACATTTTACTATAATCCCCACTGTACAAACAATTCCAAGTACAATTTTGCTTTGTAGGTTTTATAATTTAGTGGTGGAGCTTAGGTAGCAAACTAGGTATTCCTTACTTTTAAATATATGGGACACCCACTAAAAAAGTAAAAGTAGTAGTAATACAATCCAGAACTGAACTGAACAGAGATTTAGCTATTTCTACATAAAGGTTTTTACCAATTCTTTTAAAAAGGAATTTTAGATAAGTATCAAAAGCCCAGGGGCGTCCGCCATTACTGAGGCAGTCTGCCGCTACAGAGGTAGTTTGCCATTGCCGAGGCAGTTCTCACTACACCGGTATAAACAGGACTACAGGGAAGTTCATACGGCAGCTGGGTGGAGCCCACAGCAGCTCAGCAAAGTCTCTATAGACAGACAGTGACTAGGCTGCCGCATCGCTGGGCAAGGCAACCCTGAGAAAAAGGCAGCAGCACCAGGGAAACTCATAAATAAAGCCCTAACTCCCCGGGACAGAGCACCTAGGGAAAAAGGGGTTTATGAGTTCTGCTGCAGCAGACTTAAACGTACCTGCCCAGCAACTCTGAATGAACAACGGAGCTCACAGCTCAGCACTTGAGCTCCTATAAAGGACACTCTGTCTCCTCAAGCAGCTCCCTGACCACCGTATATCCAACGAGTCACCTCACAAAGGAGTGCTCAGACGGACATCTGGCGGGTATTCTTCTGGGACAAAGATAGCAGAAGAAGAGACTGGCAGCAACCCTTACTGTTCTGCAGCTGCTGCAGGTGATCCCCCCTGGCAAGCAGGGCCGGGAGTGGACCTCAGCAGTCCTACAGCAGAGGGGCCAGACTGTTAGAAGGAAAACTAAGAAACAGAAATAAATAACTTCATCATCAACAAACGGGACATCCACTGAGAGACCCCATCTGAAAATCACCAACCACAAAGACCACACATAGATAAATCCACAAAGATGGGAAGAAACCAGCGCAAAAAGGAGGAAAACACCCGAAACCAGAATGCCTCTCCTCCTACAAGGGATCACAACTCCTCACCAGCAAGGGAACAAGGCTGGATGGACAATGAGTGTGATGAAATGACTGAATCAGGCTTCAGAAGGTGGGTAGTAAGAAACTTCTGTGAGCTAAAAGAACATGTTCTAACCCAATGCAAACAAACTAACAACCTTGAAAAAAGATTTGACGAAATGCTAACGAGAATAACCAACTTAGAGAGGAATGGAAGTGAATTGATGGAGCTGAAAAACACAACATGAGAACTTTGTGAAGCATGCACAAGTTTCAACAGCCGAATAGACCAAGCAGAAGAAAGGATATCAGAGGTCGAAGATCAACTCAATGAAATAAAACGAGAAGGAAAGAGTAGAGAAAAAAGGGTAAAAAAGAATGAACAAAGTCTCCAAGAAATATGGGACTATGTGAAAAGACCTAATCTACGTTTGATAGGTGTACCTGAATGTGACGGAGAGAATGAATCCAAGCTGGAAAATACTCTTCAGGATATTATCCAGGAGAACTTCCCCAACATAGGAAGGCAGGCCAATATTCAAGTCCAGGAAATACAGAGAACACCACAAAGATATTCCTCAAGAAGAGCAGCCCCAAGGCACATAATCGTCAGATTCACCAGGGTTGAAATGAAGGAGAAAATGCTAAGGGCAGCCAGAGAGAAAGGTCGGGTTACCCACAAAGGGAAGCCCATCAGACTCACAGCAGATCTCTCAGCAGAAACCCTACAAGCCAGAAGGGAGTGGGGGCCAATATTCAACATCCTTAAAGAAAAGAACTTTCAACCCAGAATTTCATATCCAGCCAAACTGAGCTTCATAAGTGAAGGAAAAATACAATCCTTTGCAAACAAGCAAGTACTCAGAGATTTCATCACCACCAGGCCTCCTTTACAAGAACTCCTGAAAGAGGCACTAAACACAGAAAGGAACAACCAGTACCAGCCACTCCAAAAACATACCAAACAGTAAAGACCATCAACACAATGAAGAAACTGCATCAACTAACGGGCAAAACAACCACCTAGCATCAAAATGGCAGGATCAAATTCACACATAACAATATTAACCCTAAATGTAAATGGACTAAATGCCCCGATTAAAAGACATAGACTGGCAAACTGGATAAAAAGCCAAAACCCGTCGGTGTGCTATATCCAGGAAACCCATCTCACATGCAGAGATACACAAAGGCTCAAAATAAAGGGATGGAGGAAGATTTACCAAGCAAATGGAGAGCAAAAAAAAGCAGGAGTTGCAATTCTCATCTCTGATAAAATAGACTTTAAACCAACAAAGATCAAAGGAGACAAAGAAGGACATTACATAATGGTAAAGGATCAATGCAACAAGAAGAGCTAACGATCCTAAATATATACACACCCAATACAGGAGCACCCAGATACATAAGGCAAGTTCTTAATGACTTACAAAGAGACTTAGACTCCCACACAATAATAGTGGGAGACTTGAACACCCCATTGTCAATGTTAGACAGATCAACAAGACAGAAAATTAACAAGGATATCCAGGACTTGAACTCAGACCTGGATCAAGCAAACCTAATAGACATTTACAGAACTCTCCACCCCAAATCCACAGAATATACATTCTTCTCAGCACCACATCGCACCTACTCTAAAATTGACCACATAATTGGAAGTAAATCACTCCTCAGCAAATGCAAAAGAACGGAAATCATAACAAACAGTCTCTCAGACCACAGTGCAATCAAGTTAGAACTCAGAATTCAGAAACTAACTCAGAACCGCACAGCTTCATGGAAACTGAACAACTGGCTCTTGAATGTTGACTGGATAAACAATGAAATGAAGGCAGAAATAAAGATGTTCTTTGAAACCAACGAGAACGAAGACACAACATACCAGAATCTCTGGGACACATTTAAAGCAGTCTCTAGAGGAAAGTATATAGCAATAAATGCCCACATGAGAAGCAAGGAGAGATCTAAAATTGACACCCTATCATCAAAATTGAAAGAGCTAGAGGAGCAAGATCAAGAAAACTCAAAACCTAGCAGAAGACAAGAAATAACTAAGATCAGAGCAGAACTGAAGGAGATAGAGACACGAAAATCTCTTCAAAAAAATCAATAAATCCAGGAGCTGGTTTTTTGAAAAGGTCAACAAAATAGACAGACCACTAGCCAGATTAATAAAAAAGAAAAGAGAAAATAATCAAATAAATGCAATAAAAAACGATAAAGGGGGTATCACCACAGATTCCACAGAAATTCAAACCATCATCAGAGATTATTACAAACAACTCTATGCACATAAACTAGTAAACCTGGAAGAAATGGATAAATTCCTGGACACATGCATCCTCCCAAGCCTAAACCAGGAAGAAGTCGAAACCCTGAATAGACCAATAACAAGGTCTGAAGTTGAGGCAGCAATTCAGAGCCTACCACCCAAAAAAGCCCAGGTCCAGATGGGTTCACAGCCGAATTCTACCAGACATACAAAGAGGAGCTGGTACCATTCCTTCTGAAACTATTCCAAACAATCCAAAGAGAGGGAATCCTTCCTAAATCATTTTATGAGACCAACATCATCCTGATACCAAAACCTGGCAGAGACTCAGCAAGAAAAGAAAACTTCAGGCCAATATCCATGATGAACATAGATGCAAAAATCTTCAATAAAATACTGGCAAACCGATTGCAACAGCACATCAAAAAGCTTATCCACCATGATCAAGTAGGCTTCATCCCGGGGATGCAAGGCTGGTTCAACATACGCAAATCTATAAACATAATCCACCACATAAACAGAACCAAAGACAAAAGCCACATGATAATCTCAATTGATGCAGAGAAGGCCTTTGACAAAATTCAACAGCCCTTTATGCTAAAAACTCTCAATAAACTAGGTATTGATGGAACGTATCTCAAAATGATAAAAGCTATTTACGACAAACCAACAGCCAATATCATACTGAATGGGCAAAAACTAGAAGCATTCCCTTTGAAATCTGGCACTAGACAAGGATGTCCTCTCTCACCACTCCTATTCAATATAGTACTGGAAGTTCTAGCCAGAGCAATCAGGCAAGAAAAAGAAATAAAGGGTATTCAAATAGGAAAGGAGGAAGTCAAATTGTCTCTATTTGCAGACGATATGATTGTATATCTAGAAGACCCCATCGTCTCAGCCCAAAATCTCCTGAACTGATAAGCAACTTCAGCAAAGTCTCAGGATATAAAATCAATGAGCAAAAATCACAAGCATTCCTATACACCAATAACAGACTTAAAGACAGCCAAATCAAGAACCAACTGCCATTCACAATTGCTACAAAGAGAATAAAAGACCTAGGAATACAACTAACAAGGAACGTAAAGGACCTCTTCAAGGAGAACTACAAACCACTGCTCAATGAAATAAGAGAGGACACAAACAGATGGAGAAATATTCCATGTTCATGGCTAGGAAGAACCAATATTGTCAAAATGGCCATACTGCCCAAAGTAATTTACAGATTCAATGCTATCCCTATCAAGCTACCAATTACCTTCTTTGAAGAACTGGAAAAAAACACCTTAAACTTCATATGGAACCAAAAGAGAGCCCGCATAGCCAAGTCAATTCTAAGCAAAAAGAACAAAGCTGGAGGCATCACACTCCCGGACTTCAAACTGTACTACAAAGCTACAGTAATCAAAACAGCATGGTACTGGTACCAAAACAGAGATATAGACCAATGGAACAGGACAGAGACCTCCGACGCAACACAACACATCTACAACCACCCGATCTTTGACAAACCTGACAAAAACAAACAATGTGGAAGCGAGTCCCTGTTTAATAAATGGTGTTGGGAAAACTGGCTAGCCATGTGCAGAAAGCAGAAGCTGGACCCCCTTCCTGACACCTTACACTAAAATTAACTCCAGATGGATTAAAGACTTAAACATAAGACCTAACACCATAAAAACCCTAGAAGAAAATCTAGGCAAAACCATTCAGGACACAGGCGTAGGCAAGGACTTCATGACCAAAACACCAAAAGCATTGGCAACAAAAGCCAAAATAGACAAATGGGACCTAATCAAACTCCACAGCTTCTGCACAGCAAAAGAAACAGTCATTAGAGTGAATCGGCAACCAACAGAATGGGAAAAAATTTTTGCAGTCTACCCATCTGACAAAGGGCTGATAACCAGAATCTACAAAGAACTGAAACAGATTTACAAGAAAAAAACAAACAAGCCCATTCAAAAGTGGGCGAAGGATATGAACAGACACTTTACAAAAGAAGACATACATGAAGCCAATAAACATATGAAAAAATGCTCATCATCACTGGTCATTAGAGAAATGCAAATCAAAACTACATTGAGATACCATCTCACGCCAGTTAGAATGGCGATCATTAAAAAATCTGGAGACAACAGATGCTGGAGAGGATGTGGAGAAATAGGAACGCTTTTACACTGTTGGTGGGAGTGTAAATTAGTTCAACCATTGTGGAAGATGGTGTGGCGATTCCTCAAGGACCTAGAAATAGAAATTCCATTTGATCCAGCAATCCCATTACTGGGTATATATCCAAAAGACTATAAATCGTTCTACTATAAGGACACATGCACATGAATGTTCATTGCAGCACAGTTTACAATAGCAAAGACCTGGAACCAACCCAAATGCCCATCGATGATAGACTGGACAGGGAAAATGTGGCACATATACACCATGGAATATTATGCAGCCATCAAAAACGATGAGTTCGTGTCCTTTGTAGGGACATGGATGAACCTGGAAACCATCATTCTCAGCAAACTGACACAAGAACAGAAAATCAAACACAGCATGTTCTCACTCATAGGCAGGTGTTGAACAATGCGAACACATGGACACAGGGAGGGGAGTATCACACACTGGGGTCTGTCGGGGGAAAAAAGGGGAGGGAGAGTGGGGGGTGGGGAGTTGGGGGAGGGATAGCATGGGGAGAAATGCCAGATATAGGTGATGGGGAGGAAGGCAGCAAATCACACTGCCATGTGTGTACTTATGCAACAATCTTCCATGTTCTTCACATGTACCCCCAAACCTAAAATGCAATAAAAAATAAATAAATAAATAAATAAAATAAAATAAAATAAAAAAGTAAAAGTAGTAGTAATACAATCCAGAACTGAACTGAACAGAGATTTAGCTATTTCTACATAAAGGTTTTTACCAATTCTTTTAAAAAGGAATTTTAGATAAGTATCAAAAGCCCACTGTATCATATCTCTTGCACAAAAGTATGCTTACGCTAGCTGTATCCAGTTATTATTCCAAAGTGTGAGTATAGACATTCTCCACTGAACTATTTTATAGTCACCAGAGGACACCTTACATGTTACTATAGACAAAAATAATATTTTTAATAGCCACACTACAGATTAGCATTAAGAGCACAGACTCTAAAGCTAGGTTGCCTGGGTCCCAATCTTGTGCTGCTTACCAGATAAGTGACCTTGTGCAAGTTATTTATCTTGTCTACGTCTCAGTTTCCTCTTCTGTAAAGTAGAGATGATGATGATTGTATCTCTCTAATAATCTGCTGAGTATTAAATGAGTTGATATGCATAAAGCATTCAGAACAATATATTGCATATAGTCAGCACTATATGAGCATTAGCCAAAATTACTCTTATACCTAGATAATTTTTAGATCTCGATTGGTGTCCTGCCAGCATTGCAGTCAAGATCCCAGTGCCCAGGAGTGATTGAATCCATCAATAAACGAATGAATGGATGTTGCTTTCACAAGGGGCATTTCTGAGTAAGGGAGCAGCACATTATCTTTGCACTAATTGGACAAATACTCTGACCACCCAGACATGGACATCAGCAAGTGAGTTCCTTGAACCATGAAATCTAAAGAGAACTCAGAAATCGTTTATCACCTACATAAAATCCAGTTCCAATTTTAAAATATCCTGTTCCTAAGAGCTCTACTCTAAGTTCACTTAACTCTGAATTAATATTTTAAATATATTTTAAAATTAATATGTTAAAATATATTTTAAAAATATAGTGCCTCCAAAGAATGAAGTGTCTTCAGAAGAATCACTTTCAATTAATACTGAACAAGTAAAAGGGAACTAGTTAAGATCAACACCCATCTTTTCCCATACTTTATAATTAATGGCGTGACTGCTTTGCTTTGGCAACTATAACTTACTATGAAAAAAAAAAACCAGCTTCAGGGTTGGGGACTGGGAGAAGTGTATGAAATATACAGTTCTACTTACATATTCAGTATTCTACAGTCTCTTCTCATTTTTCCTGAGGCTTTGTTTGAAAGCTTCTGCCTTTGCTCCATTTTCACCCAATTTGCTGAGAACAATGATTTTAGCCTTCTGAATTTGTTTTGCAGGGAACTGAGACATGAGCGTGTTGCAGCCTTTAGAAATATTTTAGAAAGAACCGTCTCTCAGCTGCTATCAGGGGATTAAGGGAAGCTGGGAAGCTGCTCTGTTTGGAGCTGCATGGAGGAGCTGGTGAACCAAGGGGCAAGGGGAAGGAATATTATAACTTAAAGGAGTCAGGGAGAATGGGAAACGAAATTCTTCACTATTAGAGCATCACGGGTAGCTCAGAAAACCCCAGTTCTGATCCAATACTTGGGTACCAATAGACACAGCTGGTCTTGCCTGCCTGGCATCTGTTCCGTCGTCTTTACTTCTCTTTGCAGAGTTCCTCATCCCTCACTCAGCTTGTAGATATCCAGTGGGACCGATCACTCTCATCCCTAGAATGACCATATAATTTATCTTCAAAATTATGGCATTGTGAGAATAAAAGTTTTTAAAATTGTAATTATGTAATTTTTGAACTGTGTATTTAGTGACCAATAAATTGATTTCATTAAATGGGTGAGCTTATGAAATAGTCCTATTGAAGAACTGTTTTAGAAAATACATTTTTTCCAAAAAATAAAACATATGCACAACCATCAGAGAAAAACATGAGGTGGGGGAAGAGGGACATCTAACTTTATTTATATTCATTTTCTGAACATAAAAAATAACAAGCAAAACAATTATTCTTCATACATCATTAGATACTTTAATCAACTTATTTCTCTCTCTCTCTTTTTTTTCCCTTGATACAGGATCTCACTCTTTTACCCAGGCTGGAGTGCAGGGGTCTGATCATGGCTCACTGCAGCCTTAATCTCTCAGGCTCAAGCAATCCTCCCACCTCAGCCTCCTGAATAGCTGAGACTACAGGTGTATGCCACTACACCCAGCTAACTTTGTGTGTGTGTATGTAGAGATGGGATCTCACTACGTTTCCCAGTCTGGTCTAGAACTCCTCAACTCAAGAGATCCTCGCATCTCAGACTCCCAAAATGCTGGGATTACAGGTATGAGCCACCATGCCCTACCCAATCAATTTCTTAACTATATCTGTCTCTAGTACAATGTCAAGGGTATTTTCTGAAGAATTAATGATTTGATCATTTTTAATGTTTTCATAAAACTGCATGCACTATGACTGTTGAAAGCTTCAACTGACTCTCTTGTCTGTAGATTCAAACATTTCCCATATTTGATTGTTTATAGGCAGTAAGGAAAAAAGTATGCCAGGCTGAAATGGGTTTTTTTTTTCCTTTGGTTTTTTGTTTGTTTACTGTGGATATATTTTGGTCTTTTTTGTTTACAAATGAAACTCTTGGAATTCAAAATTAACATCCTTGCCAGTGAGCTTCTTATAGACACCAGAAAAAGTCTTAACCCTGTGTTCCATATTGTTCTGCTATGCTTTGCCTGAATGAACCTTCATGAGCTGGCTGCCATCCCATTTCATGCAGATTCTCTTGCACATAATTTCACTTGGGAAAACCAAGTCCTCAAGGATGGCAGCATGCATGGCTGTCAGAGTACAGCTCCTGGGGATACTTTTGCTTATTTTTTGTATGACTTTTTGGAGTTGCCTTAGGCAGAATTCTCCTCTGAACAATAAAAACATTCTTCCCCACTGAACTTGTTCCCCCAGTTCATGTACTAGCTGAACATGGATTTTCTGGAACGATTCCATTGAGGCAAAGGAACAAAGATGATGATAGCTTTCTGACCACCACCAACTTCAGTTTCCTTGGCTGCCGTAATATTCAGCTCCTTGAGCTGAGCCTAGCCTAAGGTCCAAGTTCATCTCCAGGTTCAGAAGTGCCTGGAAGAGCTACACTCAAACATATTCAGTTTCTTGCAGCTGGGCTTCACAATCTTAGAACTTGACCTGAACATGGTCTCCTTGCTGAGCACCGGCTTAGGAAGAGGCCCAAGTCTTACAAAAGCTCGAATTCCAGCAGCCTGAAGAGATTTCTTTAAATCCAACATCAGCTTAATCACGAAAATTTTGCAGTTTTGTAACTCAAACTGCGTATGTTTAAAAATTATACAAAATTTGACAGGAAAGCTCTATTTTGATTCATAGAATATCACAGCTTATTTGGATGCATTTCTGAATTATGTGTGCAATACAACCATTTCCATGTATAATTTTCCTTAATAGCTTTCAAATTTACTTTTAAAAAGTTGTTTTACATTGACATCATGTTGTTCCAAAAAAATGTATATGTATTATTGCCTTAAATAATTTTATCTTCAATGTTGACCTTTTTAACTTAATCTACAACATCCATAATAATGTCAGATGTTTCACCATGAATAGAACAAATTTCCAAATTTAGGGTTTTTTTCAATAATTGGGTGAAAAATGCAAGTTCTTATAGATATAAACTAATTCTAGAAGTTAGCTTTTCTATTTGAAGCATCTCAGAACATGAATATAAAGCTGGTACCCATTTAACTGTCTGTAAATTTTTTTTGATGGAGTCAACACACTAACAGCCATCATATTACTTTTTGTATTGCACAAGAAAACTTGGTATAAAAAATGAGCAAATTTAATTTAGAAGAGGAGTAACTTCATCTAAAAGAAGAGTCATGCTTCACAGAAGGATAGGCAAAAGCACCCATGGCCACGCACACATTAATTTATCATTGTTAGCTACAATCTTAAAATAACTACCAACACTGGAAGTAGATCCTGATGCTCCTGTAGACGTGTGCCTTCTGGTTTTCAAGTGGTCGGTGATAATATTATGCCTTCTCCCATACCCATGATAAAAGTCAATAAATATCTTGTACAAGTTAACCTTTATCATCAACTTTCTTCCTTTTCTTTTTTTTTTTTTTTTTAAACTGAGTCTCACTCTGTTGCCTAGGCTGGAGTCCAGTGGTGTGATCTCAGCTAACTGCAACCTCCACCTCCTGGCTTCAAGCAATTCCTGTGCCTCAGCCTCCTGAGTAGCTGGAATTACAGGCATGCACCACCACACCTGGCTAATTTTTATATTTTTAGCAGAGACAGGGTTTCACCATGTTGGCCAGGCTGATCTTGAACTCCTGACCTCAAATGATCCACCCATCTTGGCCTCCCAAAATGCTGGGATTACTGGCATGAGCCACTGCGCCTAGCCTATCATCAACTTTCTTGAGAAATTAACATTCATTCCCTAGTTTTTCAACAAACAAGTGCATTTTTTAACTCATCGATGTTAAAATAATATTAAAAAATCATTGCAAAGAGAAAAAAATTACTAAACAATGAAATAAATGAAGATTTCACCACACAATAATTGACAAAACTACTATGACAAGAACATTCAGATTATTTTCTATTATAACATGAGATCTTTGAAGGAAATGAATGCACAGCATAGAGAATATAATGTGTACATTACAGTGTGGGCTCATTTCCTCCACATGCCTCACATACACCTGACCTCTAGTTTCCATTTTTCCAAGTGATCCTGCCAGCTGCAGACCTGGCAGTCCCAGGCATCACACAGCACAAGCCACAGCCCTCTTTCTGGTACCGTGGCCAGCCCAGGCAGCAGCAACAAATACTTACCCCACTACCGCCCAAGACCAAAACAATTTGCAAGCCCAAGCTGCCCCTAAGCATTCAGCTTACTGCCCTTGAGGACAGGTATTAGTTATCTCATACCACGGTCCAGACAAGAGAGTCATCATGGCTAGATGACTTTTAGATTTAACTGTGGACTAAACACAAGTCTCTTCACTACATATGTTTCTCTCATATGACTGGAGGAGTCCATGGCAAAGGGTGGAAATACAAAGCAGAGGTCTACCAAACCCATTTCCATGTATTTTTAATATCACTATTAATAACATTTTATTAAAAATAAAGAAATCAGGATAAATGTTAAACCACCCAAGAAAGACAACAGGCACAAACTTAGACTCTCTCCTACAAACCAGAGCACATGGTTCTCAGAGAGACACCACCTCCTAGACTGGCCTATCAGAGTTCTGCAGCCTCCAGGCCACAGTGATTGGTTCCAAGTTGAATACATGGCTCTTGTTGAACCAATGAGAATCAGCTCCAGATCTTTTGCTAGGAACTTTTTTTTTTAAACAAAGCCTTGCTCAGTCACCCAGGCTGGAGTGCAATGGCGCAATCTCAGCTCACTGCAACCTCCACCTCCTGGGTTCATGCAATTGTCCCGCCTCAGCCTCCTGAGTAGCTGTGATTACAGGCACTCACCATCATGCCCAGTGTAGAGACGGGGTTTCACCATGTTGGCCAGACTGGTCTTGAACTCCTGACCTCAGGTGATCCGCCCACCTCAGCCTCCCAAAGTGCTGGCATTACAGGCATGAGCCGCCACATCTGGCTGGGAATCTTTTTAAGAAGCTGCTTCCTTTCCATTCAGATTTCTAAGCTGGACAGTTGGAAGTCATCTTGTCACCAAGTAGGAATAGCCTGCTTGAGAATTAGACCAACAAGGAGAAAGGCAGAGCCAGCTGGTTCCTGATGACATCCTGGCTGAGCCCTAGGATTCAGCTGTGAGTGAAGTGGATAAGACTTGTTCCCTGCTTCCCTGGAGCTTATTATATACTTAGGAAAACAAATCCAAAAGAAGGCCATTCACAATTTGAAAAAGTCAGTAATTGTTCACTGAAAGTCATTAGCAATTTTATAATAAAAATAATAGCATAGGCAGCATATTTAAGAGCATGGGCTATGATAATGGGCAAAGACTGCATGGAGGAGGAGAAACTTAACCAGACTTTGAAGAATGAGAAACAAGAGAAAGAAAAGGAGAGAGCATCCTAAGCAGGAAACAGCCTGAGCAAGGCCAAGACAGGAATGAAAATGCATTTGTTAAGCCATCTTACAACGTACACAGTGCTTTTCATAGTGCAGCTACAACTCCAGACCCATTTTAAAGGCTTGAACATTTGAAGAGGACAAGAGATGAATGATCTGCTGGTCAGCATATCTCAAATATTTATCTAGCAGGATGGCTTAACGTATAGAAGTCAATCAATTTAATACATTACAAAAACAGAATTAAAAACAAAACCATGTGATCATCTAAATAGATGCAGAGAAAGCATTTGAAATCCAGCATCCCTTTATGATAAAAACTCTCAACAAACTAGGCATAGAAGGAACCAACCTCAAAATAATAAAAGTCATATATAACAAATCCACAGCCAACATCATCCTAAATGGGGAAAAGTTGAAAGCATTCCCCTCTGAGAAGAGGAACAAGACAAGGATTTCCACTTTCACTACTCCTGTTCAACATAGTTCTGGAAGTTCTAGCCAGAATAATTAGGCAAGAGAAAAATAAAGGGCATCCAAATTGGAAAGGAAGAAGTCAAACTATCACTGTTTGCAGAAGATATTATTGTATATCTAGAAAATCCTAAAGAGTCCCCCAAAGAATCTTAGATTTGATGAATGAATTCAGTAAAGGCTCAGGTTACAAACTCAATGTACATAAATCAGTAGCACTGCTATCCACCAACAACAACCAAGCTGAGAATCAAATCAAGAGCTCAAAACCTTTCTACAACAGCTGAAAAATAAAATTAAAAAGTAAAGTAAAATACCTATGTATATACTTAACCAAGGAGATGAAAGATGTCTGCAAGAAAAAATACAAAACACTGCTGAAAGAAATCATAGATGACACAAACAAATGGAAATGCAACCCATGCTCATAGATTGGAAGAATCAATATTATAAAAATGATGATACTACCCAAAGCAATCTACAGATTCAATGCAATTCCCATCAAAATACCAACAGCATTTTTCACAGAATTAGAAAAAACAATCCTAAAATGTATACGGAATCAAAAAAGAACAGAAATAGCCAAGGCAATACTAAGCAAAAAGAACAAATCTGGAGGCATCACATTACCAAACTTCAAATTATACTACAATGCTATAGTTATCAAAATAGCATGGTACTGGCATAAAAGTAAGCACATAGACTAATGGAACAGAATAGAGAACACAGCTCTAAAGCCAAATATGTCCAGCCAACTGATCTTTGACAATGCATGCAAAAACATAGACTGGGGAATGGACACCTTATTTAATAAATGGTGCTGGATAAACTGGCAAGCCACATATAGAAGAATTAAACTGGATCCCTATCTCTCACCTTACGTAAAAATCAACTCCAGATGGATCAAAGACTTAAATGTAAGACCTAAAACTATAAAAATTCTAAAAGACAACATTGAAAAAAACTCTTCTAGACATCAGGCTAGGCAAAGAAGTCATGACTAAGACCCCCAAAAGGAAATGCAACAAAACCAAAAATATATAAAGGGGACCTAATTAACTAAAAAGCATCTGCACAGTGAAAGAAATCATCAGCCGAGTAAATACAGCCCACAGAGGAAATATTTGCAAACTACACAACTAACCAAGGACTAGTATCCAGAATCTACAAGAAACTCGAACAAATCAGCCAGAGGAAAAACCAAGAATCCCATTAAAGAGTGGGCAGAGGACATGAATAGGCAATTCTCAAAAGAAGACATATAAATGCTCAACAAACATAGAAAAAAATGTTCAGCATCTCTAATCATCAGGGGAAATGCAAACTAAAACCACAATGAGATACCACCCTACTCCTGCAAGAATGGCCATTATTAAAAAGTCAGAAAACAATAGAGTAGATGTTGGCATGGATGCAGGAAAAAGGGAAGGCTTATACACTGCCTGTAGAAATGTAAATTAGTACAACCTCTATGGAAAGCAGTATGGAGATTCCTCAAAGAGCAAAAAGTAAATCTACCATTTGATCCAGCAATCCCACTACTGGGGATCTACCCAGAGGAAAAGTCATTATATGAAAAAGACACTTGCACACACATGTTTATAGCAGCACAATTCACAATTACACAGGTATGGGACCAACCTAAGTGGTCATCAACTATTAAATGGATAAAGAAAATGTGGTATAGACACACCACAGAATACTACTCAGCCAGTAAAAGGAATAAAATCATGTCCTTTGCAGCAACTTTGATGGAGCTAGAAGACATTATTCTAAATGAAATAGCACAGGAGTGGAAAATCAAAACCTATATGTTCTCACTTATAAGTGGAAGCTAAGCTATGAGTGTGAAAAGGCATACGGAGTGATATAATGGATGTTAGGGACTCAGAAAGGGGAAGGTGGGAGGGGTGCTAGGAATAAAAAACTACATATTAGCTACAACGTACACTACTCGGGTGAAAGGTGCACTAAAATCTCAGAATTCACCACTATATGATTCATCCATGTAAATAAAAACCACTTGTCCCCCAAAAGCTACTGAAATATAAATAAATGAGGTAATGAGGAGAAATAAACTAAGAAATTCAAAACTTTGAATCCTGTGTGTGTGTGTGTGTGTGTGTGTGTGTGTGTTCACCTAGTTAGCCCAAGTAACTCTCCCGGATGCCATGAAAAAAAAAAAAAAAAACTAAGAAGAAGAAAAGATCTTTGGCATTTTTTTTCTTCTGACTCTGTTGCCCAGGCTGACGTGCAACGGCACCATGTCGGCACATTGCAACCTCCATCTCCTAGGTTCAAGCAATTCTCCTGCCTCAGCCTCCCAAGTAGCTAGTATTACAGATGCCCACCACCACGCCCCGCTAATTTTTATATTTTTAGTAGAGATGGAGTTTCACCGTGTTGGCCAGGCTGGTCTCAAACTCCTGACCTCAGGTGATCCGCGTGCCTCCGCTTCCCAAAGTGCTGGGATTACAGGCATGAGCCACCGTGCCCTGCCTATCTTTGGTTTTTAAGGAACTTAAAGGCACAGGTGAGCACGTGAGACACAGACAGAGAAAGCATGGGGGCTGAGCTTACTTTATAGTAACTCACATGTGATAACTAGCCCGCCTCTGCAAGAAGGACATTAATACATTCATGAGGGCTCCACCCTCATGACCCAATCACTTCTTATTAGGCCCCACTTCCCAACACTGTTTCATTTGGGGATTAAGTTTCCAACACATGAACTTCTGGGGGACACAGTCAAACCATAGCAGTGTGATTCTGGCTTTAACTGCAGTTTCCCTCATTAGAGAACTACTGGATCTTTAGGGGAAAGAAACGTTCCAGTCCTGATCCAACTGTGTGTGTTCCTTTGAAGTCCCCTGTTTATTGACATGTCAGGCTACCTTGCACCATGTTTCACTGGCTAATTGAGGGGGAGTTCTCTGTTTCTCTGCCACTGCTCAAAGGCTTCATCATCATCTACATTTCTAAGTAGTAGTTTTTATTACCCTTCATTTGATACCTCATAGATCTGTATATTGGTGGAACTTATGGAGGCTCATGTTTCTCCATAAAATTTCCTGCTGCTGCAGCCTCTTTCTCTCAGCTGTGGGGTCAAGGACTACATCAACAATGGGTTTTAGTAAAAAGAGAACAATTTCCAAACTGTTCTTAAAAGTTTCCTAACATTTTGAAAGGGATAAAAAACCAAATCTGTTATTACTTACTGGGTTGTGCTATCAAATATCCCCCCACAATCTGCCAAGACTCCCAAGGTCTGC
Source organism: Ateles fusciceps (assembly GCA_036589455.1). Taxonomy (NCBI): domain Eukaryota; kingdom Metazoa; phylum Chordata; class Mammalia; order Primates; family Atelidae; genus Ateles; species Ateles fusciceps. Next base: position 1,617,723 of record JAZHEH010000051.1, read on the forward strand.
CAAGGTCAGGGTTTTGTTTTCTAACAATATGTTGCCCACTTATTAGGATGATAGTAATCAATAGTAAATGCCACTTAAATGGTATAAACAGTAAATGCCATGGAAATCCACAAAGAGGACTCTCACTTCCTGGGTAGACTTCCATTCGTTTGTTCACTTATCTATTCAATGAATATTTATTGATGACCTACACACCAGGCACTGAGCTGGGCACTGACATGGCCTCTGCCACTGTGGAGCTTTTAGAGACACAGGGTCCTTGTGCACCAGCACGAGAGCGAGTAATAATAAGAGAAGTCTTGAAGAGAGATTCATTTGGTCAGTCACTGAGCCCAGCTGGTCAGTTACTGAGTAATGATCCCAGTGCTGTTTAACCCGTTGTTGAATACATGGGAAAGGATTGGTCAAGGCTGCCATTTTCTCCTCCCAGGACCAGCAGAGGGTCAAACAGGAAAGGGGCAATGAGCATCAGATCTTAAATCTAAAATTTCCTCTCAGTAACCCTACCTTCAGTTAAACCAAATGCACAGTGTTTCTTTACTGCAGGATTTCTCCATGTCTTTTAATGCCTTTGTTTATTGTGAATTTCTAGGAAAGGAGTGTTTTATGCAGTGTTTTCTAATCTTTTATGACCACTGTGACAGGTTGTAAAACTGTTTGCCATGCTTCCAGTGTCTCTTGCTAAAAGAAGAATATACATCTCTACACTGAAGAACTCAAGTGAAATGGGCAGAAGTGATACATATCACTTACTGTGGTCATGTCTTGGCAAAGCTTTAAGAGCCAGCTCACGGGTCCTCCTGTCTCTTTCCTCTGCCATGGCGGTCATCAGTATTCCAGAAGTAGCCTAGTCCACATACAGGGTCCTGGAGTGAAGATGACTTAGAACAAACTTGCAGTCATTGCACCATGGCAGGTTGTATACACTGTAGGAGATGGTCAGAGTGGTGGGAGAAACTATAGGGAAAGGAGCAGGCTTTCTGAAAGGTCAGAGGCTCTGCAAAGCCCTAGGGGAGAACAGCTGAAGGCAGCTGTTCTATAACCCTGAGGTAGAGGGCAAGGAGTAGGTGCAAGGGGGTATAGAGGAATTTATCTTACACAGGCTTATTGACCAGGAACTGACCTTTGATCATCTGAGCTGGCTGTTCCCTGAAAGGGGAACAATAAATGTTAATTACCTGAAAATTGTGTTTGCTCCAGGCTTTCGGCATTATGCCTGCACTGAATGAAAGCAAGCAGCTCCAGCTTCTCAGGGCTGCTGCACTTTGGCCACTAGAGTCAGGCAGTCCCCTAGCTGCTCTTACACTGCATACCTGTGTCTGAGTACTCATTTCATCCGTCAGTCAGCCACGGTCTGTGGGACAGACCCAGCAATGCACAAGAAATAAGTCCTTATAGTTTAAGCTGCTGAAGTTCTACAGTCATTTGTCGTCACAGCATAACTAGCCTGGCAGTTCTCAAAGTGCAGTCTTCAAACTCCTGTGGGTCCTCAGACTCTGTCATGGTATTCATTAAGTCAAAACTGGTTTTTGTCTTGTTTTGTTTTGTTTGATATGGAGTCTCACTCTGTCACCCAGGCTTGAGTGCAATGGTGCAATCTCTGCTCACTGCAACCTCCGCCTCCTGGGTTAAAGTGATTCTCCTGCCTTAGCCTCCCACGTAACTGGAATTACAGGTATGTGCCACCACACCCAGATAGTTTTCGTATTTTTAGTTTGTATTTTTAGTTTTTGTATTTTTATTGTTGTATTTTAGTTTCATCATGTTGGCCAGGCTTGTCTTAAACCCATAACCTCAGTTGATCCACCCACCTCAGCCTCCCAAAGTGCTGGGATTATAGGCGTGAGCCACTGTTCCCAGCTAAAACTGTTTTTGCAATAATACTGAGACATCGTTTGCCTTTTTCATCATGTTGGCATTTACATTAATGGTGTGAAAGTAATGGTGAGTCTCCATCTATTTGTGTTGCTCTAAAGGAATATCTGAGACTGCGTAATTTATAAAGAAACAAAGGTATATTTGGCTTATGGTTCTTCAGGCTGTACAAGAAGCCTGACACCAACATCTGCTTCTGGTGAGGGTCTCAGGCTGCTTCTACTCATGGTGGAAGGAGAAGGGGGAGCTGGCATGTGCAGAGATCACATGGCCAGGAAGCAAGAGAGAGGGGGAGGTGCCAATTTTTTTTTAATAAATAACAGCTATTTCAGGAGCTAACAGAGTGAGAACTCATTCATCTCCCACCCAAGGAAGGCCTTAACTTATTCATGAGGGATCCACCCCTGTGACCCAGACACCTTTACTGCATCCCACCTCTAACATTGGGGGATCAAGTTTCATTATAAGGTTTCGAGGGTCAAATATCCAAATGATAGCAATGGGTAAAATGGCAGGTCCTTAACACAAGTCACGGTAGAATACCAAACTACTGAATAGCCATTGTAGTTTTCACCCCCATGCAGTCATAGTTTTTTTCAATGCAAGTTCTTGCCAGGAACAGTGGTTCATGCCTATAATCCCAGCACTTTGAGAGGCCAAGGCAGAAAGATAGCTTGAGTCCAGGAGTTTGAGACCAGCCTGGGCAACATAGCAAGACCCCATCTCTTCAATAAATAAAAAATTAGGCATGGTGGTGCATGCCTGTAGTCACAGCTACTTGGGACACTGAGGTGGGAGGATCACTTGAGCCTGGAGGTTGAAGCTGCAGTGAACCATGATTATGCCATTGCACTCCAGCCCGGTGACAGAGCAAACCCTTGTCTCCAAAAATTAAAAAATAAAACCAATAATAAATAAATAAAATGCAAGTTTTTCCTTATCACTTAATGCAACAGAAAAAAGACTAATTTTTTTAATCTCACTTTTGTGTACATATCTTAATATTCTTTGTGATGAAATATAATGTAGACATAAAGCTCTTTCACTACATACCAAAATACTAGGGTTTGTCCTGAGAAAAAAATACTTATGATTGTTTGAGCTACAAACTGAATTAGCTACTTTTCCATTTATAAAAAATTTCTTATTTATAAGGATGAAATTACAGTAATTCAGACTTAATTATTTGGCAAACATATTCTTGCCAATGATAAACTTGGGATTTTCAAGTGAATCTTAGCATTTTAGAAAACTTGTATCTGCCACTGTGAGCTTGACACCTGCTAATACTTAAATATTTTTTCCTAATAAGATCAGTGGTAATGTGAATGAATGTGGGTTTTCTCATATTATATAAGAAAATGTGGGTCAGGTGAAGTGGCTCATGCATGTAATCCCAGCACTTTGAAAGGCCTGGGCAGATAGATCACTTGAGGTCAGGAGTTCGAGACCAGCCTGGGCAACATTGCAAAATCCTGTCTCTACTAAAAATACAAAAGTTAGCTGGGTGGGGTGGCACACATCTGTAATCCCAGTTACCAGGAGGCTGAAGTAGGAGAATCACTTGAGCCTGGGAGGCAGAAGTTTCACTGAGCCAAGATTGTGCCACTGCACTCTAGCCTGGGCAACAGAGTGAGACTCCATCTCAAAAAAAAAAAAAAAAAAAAAGAAAGAAAGAAAAAAAGAAAAATAACAAATTAGGCCTCATGGAAACATACCTCAAAATAATAAGAGCCATCTATGACAAGCTGACAGCCAACATCATACTGAATGGGCAAAAGCTGGAAGCATTTCCCTTAAGAACATGAATAAGACAAGAATGCCCACTCTTACCATTCCTATTCAGCATAGTACTAGAAGTCTTAGCAAGAGCAATCAGGCAAAAGAAGGAAAGAAAAGGCATCCAAATAGAAATATAAGTCACATTATCTTTTTTTCCTGACAATATGATTCTATACCCAGAAAACCTAAAAGCTCCACCAAAAGGCCCCTAGAACTGAAAAAGGTATTTCAGTAAAGTTTCAGGATACAAAATCAGGGTACAAAAATCAGCAGCATTTCTATACACCAATAATATTCAAGCTGAGAGCCAAATAAGAACACAATCTCATTTACAATAGTCACAAATAAAATAATAAAATAAAAAATAAAATACCCAAGAATACATCCAACCAAGGAGATGAAAGATCTCCACAAGGAGAAATACAAAACACTGCTGAAAGAAATTGTAGATGATACAAATGGAAAAACATTCCATATTCATGCACTGGAAGACTCAATATCATTAAAACGGTGATGCAACCCAAAGCGATCTATAGATTCAATGCTGTCCCTATCAAACTACCAAAATCATTTTTCACAGAACTAGAAAAAAAAAAAACTATCGTAAAATTCACATGAAACCAGAAAAGAGCCCAAACAGCCAAACAAAAACAAAAACAAACAAAATAAACAAAGCTGGAGGCTTCACATTACCTGTTATCAAACTATGCTATAAAACTGCAGTAACCAAAACAGCATAAGACTGCAGTGTACAAAAACAGATACACAGACCAATGGAGCAGAATAGAGAACCCAGGAATAAAGCCACATATCTACAACCATCTGATCTTTGACAAAGTCAACAAAAATAAACAATGGGGAAAGGACTCCCTATTCAATAAGTGATGCCGAGCTAACTAGGTAGCCATATCCAGAAAAATGAAATTGAACCCCTACCTTTCACCATATGCCAAACAATTAAGATAAATTAAAATTTTAAATGTAAGACCTCAAACTATAAAAATCCCAGATAGGCTGGGTGTGGTGGCTCACACCTGTAATCCCAGCACTTTGGAAGACTGAGCTGGGCAGATCATCTGAGGTCGGGAGTTCGAGACCAGCCTGACCAACATGGAGAAATCCCATCTCTACTAAAAATACAAAATCAGTTGGGCATGGTGGCACATGCCTGTAATCCCAACTACTCAAGAGGCTAAGACAGGAGAATTGCTTGAACCGGGGGAGGCAAAGGTCACGGTGAGCCAAGATCATGCCATTACACTCCAGCCTGGGCAATGAGAGTGAAACTCCATCTCAAAAAAAAAAAGAAATTCCAGACAAAAACCTGGAATTTTCCATACTCTTCTCAACATTAGCCTTGGCAAATATATAATTTATGGCTAAGTCCTCAAAAGCAACTGCAACAAAACCAAAAATATACTTTACAGAGTAAACAGATGACCTACAGAATGGAAGAAAATATTTGCAAACTATGTATCCAACAAAAGTGGAATGTCCAGGATCTGTAAGGAGCTTAAACAATTCAACAAGCAAAAAAAAAAGAAAGCTCCATTTAAAAGTGGGCAAAAATATCCTGGGCAATATAATGAGACCCTATCCTACAAAAAATAAATAAATAAAGTTTTTTAAATTAGTCAGGTGTGCTGGCACATGCCTGTACTTCCAGCTACTTGGGAGGCTGAGGTGGGAGACTTGTTTGAGCCCAGGAGGCTGAGGCTACAGTGAGCCCTGATCACACCACTGCACTGCAGCCTGGATAACACAGTGAGACCCTATGTTAAAAAAAAAACAGTGGTCAAAGGACATGACAGACACTTCTCAAAAGAAGACATACAAGCAGCCAACTAGCATACAATGATTGCTGAACATCATTAATCATCAGAGAAATGCAAATCAAAACCATAATGAGATACCATCTCACACCAGTCAGAATGGCTATTATTAAAAAGTCAAAAAAATAACAGATGCTGGCAAAGCTGCTGAGAAAAGGAAATGCTTACATATTGTTGGTGGTAATATAACTTAATTCAGCCACTTGGAAAGCAGTTTGGAGATTTCTCAAAGGACTTAAAACAGAATTACCATTTGACCCAAACATCTCGTTATATAACCACAGGAAAATAAACTGTTCTACAAAAAAGGTATATGCACTCATTTGTTCACTGCAGCACTGTTCACCATAACAAAGACATGGGATCAACTTAGGTGCCCATCAATGGTGAACTGGGTAAAGAAAATATAGTACATAGACACTATGAACTACTACACAGTCATAAGAAAGGATAGAATCAGGTCATTTGCAGCAACATGAATGCAGCTGGAGGCCATTATCCTAAGTGAATTAATACAGGAACTGAAAACCAAATACAACATGGTATCACAAGTGGGAGCTAAACATTAGGTACTCATGGACATAATAGACTATATTAGCCAGTTTTCACACTACTATGAAGAACTGCCTGAGACTGGGTAATTTATAAAGGAAAGAAGTTTAATTGACTCACAGTTCAGCATGGCTGGGAAACCCTCAGGAAACTTACAATCATGGCAGAAGCCAAAGGGAAGCAAGGTACCTTCTTCACAAGGTAGCAGGAAGGAGAAGTGACAAGTAAAGAGGGGAAGAGCCTCTTATAAAACCATCAGATCTCATGAGAACTCACTCACTATCATAAGAACAGCATGGGAGGAACTGCCCCCATGATTCAACTACTTCCACCTGGTCTGACTCTTGACACATGAGTATTATGGGGATTACAATTCAAGATGAGATTTGGGTGGGGACACAAAGCCTAATCATATCATTCCATCCCTGGCCGCTCCCAAATCTGATGTCCCTCACATTTCAAAACACAATCATGCCTTTTCAACAGTCCCCCAAACTCTTAACTTATTCCAGCATTAACCCAAAAGTCCAAGTTGAAAGTATCATCTGAGACAAGATAAGTAAGTTCCTTCCACCTATAAGCCTGTAAAATCAAAAGCAAGTTAGTTACTTCCTAGATACAATGGAGGTACAGGCATTAGGTAAACACACGTGGGAGAAATTCATCCAAACAAAGGGCTACAGGCCCCATGTAACTCCAGCAGGGCAGTCAAATCTTAAAGCTCCAAATGATCTCCTTGACTCCATGTCTCACATTCAGGTCACACTGATGCAAGAGGTGGCCTCCCACAGCCTTAGGCAGCTCTGCCCCACTTGCTTTGCAGGGCACAGCCCCCTTCCCACCAGCCTTCATGGGATGGCATTGAATATCTGTGGCTTTTCTAGGCACACTGTGCAAGCTGTCAGTGGATCTACCATTCTGGGGTCTGGAGGACGATGGCCTTCTCACAGCTCCACTAGGCAATGCCCCAGTAGGAACTCTTTGTGGGGGACACCACCTCCACATTTCTCTTCCACACTACTCTAGGTGAGGTTCTCCATGAGGGCTCTGCTCCTGTATCAGTTTTTTACCTGGACATCCAGGCATTTTCATACATCCTCTGAAATCTACATGCAGGTTCCCAAACCTCAGTTCTTGACTTGTATGCACCTTCAGGCTCAACACCACATGTAAGCCACCCAGGCTGGGGGCTTTCCCCCTCTGAAGCAACAGCCTGAGCTGCATATTGGCCCCTTTTAGACACAGCAGGTGCAGGGCACGAAGTTCTGAGACTGCACAAAGCTGCAAGGCCCTGGGCCCAGCCTGCAAAACCATTTTTCCCCTCCTAGGCCACTGGGCCTGTGATGCAAGGAGCTGCCATGAAGACCTCTGACATCCTGGAGACATTTTCCCCATTGTCTTAGTGATTAATATTTGGCTCCTCATTAACTTATGCACATTTCTGCAGCTGGCTTGAATTTCTCCACAGAAAATGGGTTTTTATTTTCTATCACATCGTCAGACTGCAAATTTTCTAAACTTTTATGCCCTGCTTCCCTTTTAAACATAAGTTCTAATTTCAAATCATCTCTTTGTGAATACATAAAACTGAATGCTTTTACAAGCTCCCAAGTCATCTCTGGAACATTTTGCTGTTTAGAAATTTCTTCTCCCAGATACTCTAAATCATCTTTCTTAAGTTCAAAATTCCACAGATCTCTAGGGCAAGGGCAAAATGTCATCAATCTTTTTGCTAAAGTATAACAAGTATCACCTTTATTTCAGTGCCCAAGAAGTTCCTCATCTCCATCTGAGACCACCTCAGCCCGGACTTCATTGTGCATCAACAAGTCTCTAGGGAGTTCCAAACTTTCCCACATCTTCCTGTCTTCTTCTCAGCCCTCCAAACTGTTCCAATCTCTGCCTATTATCCAGTTCCAAAGTTGCTTCCACATTTTGGGGTATCTTTATAATAGCACCCCACTCCCTGCAGTACCAATTTATTGTATAAGTCCGTATTCATACAGCTATAAATAACTGCCCACGACTGGGTAATTTATAAAGGAAAGAGGTTTAATGGACTCACAGTTCAGCATGGCTGGGAAGACCTCAGGAAACTTACAATCATGCCTGAACTCGAAGGGGAAGCAAGGCATCTTCTTCACAAGGCAGCAGGAAGGAGAAGTGCCAAAAGAAGGGGGAAGAGCCTCTCATAAAACCATCAGATCTCATGACAACTCACTCAGAGCAGCATGGGAAACCACTCCCATGTTTCAATTACCTCCTCCTGGTCTGTCACTTCACACGGTTGGGATTATGAGGACTATGGGGCTTACAAGTCAAAATGAGAGGTGGGTATATATAATTCAGGATGAGATTATGTATATAATAACCATATTATAAACATTGGGGACTCCTAGAGAAAGGAGAGAGGGAGGGTGGTAGGGGCTGAAAAATTACCTATTGAGTACTATGCTCACTACCTGGTTGTGAGATCGTCCATACCCCAAACCTCAGTATTATGCAATAAATCCACATAACAAACCTGCACACATACACCCCTAAGTCTACTGAAATTATTTTTTTAAAGCAAGAAAAGTGTCAACATCTAGATCTCCCTAACTCAACAAACCAGTATTTTCCCAATGACCAATGCATGTACAAAGTCACTTAAAGTACAAGATAAATCAATTAATTTTAATTTTAAATTCCACATTGCAGCCAACCTCATACAAACTACCACTTGAATGTTGGTGCAGCATCAAAGATGAATATCTCCAATTATCTAAAAAGGCTATTGAAATATTTTTTCCTATGCAACTACATACCTGTGAGATGCTAGATATTCTTCACAAATTTCAAGCTAAACAAGCTCTCACAGCAGATTGCAGAAGTAAATATTATAATCCAGCTCTCTTTATTAAGCCAGACATGAAAGATGTTTGCAGAATTGTAAAACAATACTACTCTTCTCACTAATATTCTTTGTATTGAAAAATGTAGGTATTTTTCAATATTCTTTAACATGTAATTCATTTATCATTTTTCAAGGAATTAATTTTTTTAAGTTTTTTAAATGTCTCAGTTCTACTTTCTAATATGATAAATATCAATAGATATAACCTAGATAAATAGAATTTCTTTGGGTTCTTTAATAATGTTAAGAGTATAAAGGGGATCTGAGAATAAAGTTTTGAGAACTGCTGTTATCTCCTGTCCTGACTCGATCATTCAAAGTTTAACAAGGAGACAGGAGCTATACAATAACTTGAACAGGGCGAGTTTCATGTAAACACTTATTAAACATAAAAGGGGGCTGGGTGCAGTGGCTCAAGCCTGTAATGCCAGCTCTTTGGAAGGCCAAGGTGGGCGGATCACCTGAGGTCAGAAGTTCAAGACCAGGCTGGCCAATATGGCAAAACCCTGTCTCTACTAAAAATACAAAAATTAGCCAGATGTGGTGGTGGGCACCTGTAATCCCAGCTACTCAGGAGGCTGAGGCAAGAGAATTGCTTGAACCTGGGAGGTGGAAGTTGCAGTGAGCCGAGATTGCACCACTGTACTCCAACCTGGGTGACAGAGTGAGACTCTAACTCAAACAAAAAAATAAAATAAAATGACAGGGGAGTAACTACAGAAATGTGAGAGAACACTGAAGAACACTCCAGGGCCAAGGAAGAGCATCCAAAGAAAGGCAAACTTGGAAGTTGGGGCCTCCCCAAGGCTGGGATTCAGACCTTGTTGGAAAAGGTGTGGTTGCAGCTAGCAGGAACCAGGAAGAGAATCCCCCTCCTCCTGCAATGTTTCTCCAGTCTTCCTCTACTGACAAAGCTTAATACCACGCTTGCTACAAAAGAGGAATGCTTAAGGCTTCACTGTGGAGCTGATAACAAAAGGGTGAATTTGGAGCTGAGAGGTTATAAATTGACTGATGTGACACTGACGAAAAATGCACCACATAGTCCTTTTTTATACCACATTTATTAATGTATCCAAAAACAGTGTTCTAGAGACAACTTTTTTCTTTTTTTTTTGAGTTGAAGTCTTGCTTTGTCACCCACACTGGAGTACAGTGGCACAATCTCAGCTCACTGCAACCTCCGCCTCCTGGGTTCAAGTGATTCTCCTGCCTCAGCCTCCTAAGTAGCTGGGACTACAGGCGCTGCCACTGTGCCCGGCTAATTTTGTTTTTTCGTATTTTTTTTTTTATTATTTTAGTAGAGACAGCGTTTCACCATGTTGGCCAGGCTGGTCTTGAACTTCTGACCTCAGGTGATCCTCCCACCTCAGCTTCCCAAAGTGCTGGGATTACAGGCGTGAGCCATCATGCCTGGCTGGGGCCACCTTTTAAGAAACACGGACCTTTGCATGTCATGGAGGATATGTTCTCAGTCTCCTCTCCCTCTTACATGTATCCATTATTGTTGAATTTCAAAATCTACATGTCAACAACCAGATCTGGAAAATACTCTCCACTTAGGAAGGCTGCCAAAGGCCAAAAACTAGGTGTGTATATGTGTGAGTAAAATTCTGCAGCAAGATTTTTTTAGTGCAGGAAGCAAAAAAGATTGATTTATCATTAATAAGGGCAATTGAGCAAAATATATCAAGTTACTGCATTTAGTGACAATGTTATGACTATTTTCCCACTAGCCTAGGTGTCTGGTTATACGGGCTTTGAAAATGCTTAAATTCCACATCTCCTGAGATGGTGTTCCTGCAGCATAGGAATAAAACTCCTAAAGCTAGAGATGACAACAGTGGCAGTTTTTCATACCTCACAGAAAATCATCAGGGTCTTTGTTTTCCTTCAAGTAGTAACTTAAAATACAGCCTTGCCTTCCCAGAACCCTCCCCCACAAACAGAACAGATCTCTCCCACTCTGGGCCCTGACTTTTTCTGTTTATGCCTCTACTGAAGCTCTTCCCCAGGCTAACTTGTTCCATAGCCAGTTATGTCTGCATTGTTCTCTTCCATTAGACTGTGAGCTCCTCGAAGGCAGGAGCATTCCTTCTTCATCTTGTTATCCCCCACAGCCAAAAACAGTCACTTGATATAAGCTCCCATCCTTATTTGTTGACCCAAATTTGTTCACTTCAAGTGAAGGAAGAATGATTGTTGAAAGTCATATGATTATCATTCCTTGCTTGCAAAGAAACTTGGTGACAGGCACTGAGCCGGTTTCTGCTGTGAGGAATCTTCAAGGCATTTCAAAAACAATGGTCTTCGGGGGATTCCTTTCAGATAGGCAAAGAATTAATTTGAGAATCTTGGAAAACAGGAAGGATATAGGCTAATTCAAAACCCAGAAAAAGCAATTAGGCATTATTTTAGACAGTAATTCTGTTGTAGCTTCTCCAGATTCGTTGCTTTCCTTGTCATTTCCTGCCTCCAGTCTTGATTCTCCATCATTTACCAGTGGACTATTTGGCATAATTTTAGGATATTTTGTTAGTAGCACAGAAAAGTTTCTATCCCATTTCAAACATTCCCCATGAGGCTCAATTGGTCAGAATAAACTGAGCAATTATGAGGCAGTAACCAATAGCCCTCAAATTTCAGTGCCTTCATGCCATAATAGTTTACTTCTCATGTTTGCCATGTTTACTGTAGCTCTGGGCAACTCTCCAGGATAACTATGGTCAATGCAGTAACTCAGCAAACTAGATGTCCCTTGCCTTGTGGCTCTAACATCTCAAGACAAGATTGAAGAGACAATGTGGCAGTCTCACGTCTGTATGTTCTATGCTTGGGCTCTGAAGCGTTGCATCAGCCACAGCCCTTTGGTCAAAACTAGACACATAGCTCCACTTACTGGCAAGGGAGCTAGGAAATATAATCCTCTGTGGACCCAGGAAGAAAAGAAAAAACAGATATTGATAAGCTCTTGTACTGCCACTTCTAAGGGTTTCACAAGTACTGTTTGGTTTTTGATTTTTAGGCACAGAGTCTTGCTGTGTTGCCCAGGCTGGGATGCAGTGGCATGATCATAGCCCACTTTACTGTAGCCTCAACCTCCTAAGTTTGAGCCATCCTCCAACCTCAGCCCTTGAGTAGCTAAGACTACAGGTGTGTGCCATGACCCAGCTATTTTTTTTTTATTTGGTAGAAATAGAGTCTCACTATATTGCCCAGGCTGGTCTCCAACTCCTGGCCTCAAATGATCCTCCCACCTCAGCCCTCCAATATTCTGGGATTGCCGGCATATGGCACTGTGCCTGGCTCACAAGGACTTCATAAGTTAAAAATGTGCAAGTGCTCCACCCATCAAACCCATCCCTCTTGTAAATCAGTGCCATAAACCACTACATGCACTTGACAGAGGGAAGGCAAATTAGAAGATGCAGCTTGCTGCTCCTGCCAAAGACTAAACTAAGAAGACTAAGCCAAGACCAGTTTCTTCCACATCCCCTGAAGCAGAAAACTCCCCTGCACAGATCAGAAGGGGAAGCGCAGATCCCTGCCTTTCTCACCTACAATCTTATTTATGGGGTTGCGGGGGTGCTGTATGCCTATTTATTTTTCAGAGGTGTTTTAGCCTAGTTGATTAGGAAAGAAACAAACCAATTAGAAACATAATTGGCCATTTCAGGACATCTACTCTTGAAGAGCTCCCTGACCAGGAAAAGAAGATTCAAGAGTGAAGTTTGAAAGGTTTCAGCCCTCTTTCCAGTGTTAGAAGAAAAACCTTAGTCAAAGCAAATGTAACAGAGTTTAACTGGGCAAAGAATGATTCACGAATCAGCCAGCCTCCAGAGCCAGAGTAGGCTCAGAGACTCCAGAGTAGCCACAGGATGGAAGATTTATGAACTGAAAAAGGAAAGTGACACACAGAAAACAGAAGTGAGGTATAGAAACAGCTGGACTGGTGACAGCTCGGGCATGTACCTTATTTGAACATGGTTTGAACAGTTGGCACCCTTTGATTGGCCAAAACTCAGTGATTGGCACATGAGTAGGTTACAGTCTGTTTACACCTCCGTTTAGGTTATAGTTCATGATGTACAGGGAAATTTTTAGGCTGAACTTAAAATATATAAAGAGGCAGCTCTAAACTATCTAACACCAAATTCAATAACTATATTTAATATAATGCCTCTCTTTGTTTATCAATATTAGAATTCAACACCTCCAACAAATATTCATCGAATACTTACAATATACCTGATTGCAGGAAATAGAAAACCCAAGTATTTTTCAAACAACTATGATGTTCCATGTTTCAAATTGTATGTTCTTTTATTTATTAACCTTTATTGTACCCTTTATTAAAGGATAAATTATTTTATCCTTTCACATCCTTTGAAGTTCTTAGGACTGCTCACATTTTGCAGAAAAATAAACTGAGGCTCAAAGAGTTGAGCAGTTTAGCCAATGTCAGGGCTAGGAATAGTGGGAAAATGGGCATCTCAACTACATTGGTCTGGCTTATGATAATGGAGCTCCACATATTCATTCCAAATCAATTAAAACTTAGAAGTCATTGGTTTAACAGCCATTTTTAGACTTGGTATTACTTGAAAGTATAATCAAGGGATCATTTATTCATTAGAGTAACTACAGTTCTATTTGAATAAGCTAATTTTTTTCATGTTAATCATGTCTTTTGTGTACTATTCATTATGCCATGATAATCTTTCCAACTTCATCAACTTCCCTTTCTCTGTAATAACTCATTGAACAGAATTCAGTTCTATAACGTGGTCTAGAGATGCACTCCTATCCCAGGATGTAAAAAGATAATAATCATAAGGCATTTAACAAAACACCCACAACTAAATAACCAGTGTATAAAGATTATTTTGTTTAGTAAAGTTATAGAGCATCGGTCTTTATGTCATATAGTAAGTGAAAATCTGAAAAATAAAAATCCGAATACTCTGATAACTGTAAATATCACAAACCTATTAGAACTGAGGTAGAGGTGGAGACCATTATATGTGTCTAAAGTGACACATCTTTAGCTTCAAACACACACTCATGGGGCTTACCATGAGCGATTATTCAGTTATAGAAAGACAAAAATAAAAGCAAATTTAGAAATATTCTGAAAAGTTGTGAATCTGTTGTCAAAATTATGACTAAAAGACAAAATATAAATAGAGGGCTTTTTTACTTTTTTAATTTTATTTTTTTGAGAGTCTCGCTCTGTCGCCAGGCGCCAGGCTGGAGTGCAGTGGCACAATCTCGGCTCACTGCAACCTCCGCCTCCCGGGTTCAAGCAATTCTCCTGCCTCAGCTTCCTGAGTAGCTGGGACTATAAGCATGCGCCACCACGCCCAGCTAATTTTTGTATTTTTTAGTAGAGACGGGGTTTCACCGTGTTGGCCAGGATGGTCTCCATCTCTTGACGAGATCCGCTCACCTGGGCCTCCCAAAGTGCTGGGATTAGAGGCATGGGCCACCACGCTGGCCAACAGAGGTTTTATAATATTTCTTAGCCTTTTTTGAATGAACCCTCCCTTATACCAGATAAGCCTAATGTTTAGATTTTCTTACATTTTATTTTATGCACATTTTCAGGAGCCATTTACACAAAATTAGGATACTGCCAGTGTGATTTACACAAAATTAGGATACTGCCAGTGTGTACTTTTTTTATGCAATAAGTCTACTTTGTTCACTGTCTCCCCAGTATCCAAAGCAGTGTCTGGCATACAGCAGGCTCTCAGAAGGTCTTTGATGAATAAATGAATGACCAGATCCAAGTAGGATAATATATGTGACAAAGAGGAAAAAATACTTCAAAAGCTAGTAGTGAATTCCCCTTAGAAAGATAGCTGCTCTTTTGTGGATAATCCATTGTGATGGTTAATTTTAATGTGTCAGCTTGCCTGGGCCATTATATGCCCAGATATCTGGTGAAACCTTATACTGCTTGTGTCTGTGAGGGTGTTTCTGGATGAGATTAACATTTGAATCAGTAGACTAAGAAAAGAAGATTGCTTTCTCTAATGTGGGAGGACCCCATCCAATCAAATGAATACCTCAAAAGGACAAAAAGGCTCAACAAAGGGAAACTCCTCCTGCTTAACTGCTTTGAGCCAGGACATTGGTCTTTTCAGGCCTTAAGACTTATACTGAAACATCAGCTCTCTTTCTTTTTAGTTTATTTATTTATTTATTTATTTTTAATTTTTTTAATTGACACACAGTTGTACATATGTATGGCATACTTAGTGATATTGCAATACATATATAAAGCATAGTGATTATATCAGGGCAATTAGCATATCTGTCATGGCAAACATTTATTATTTTTTTGACTGGGACTGAGATGGGATTGTTTCGTTGACCTTGATCCCCTGTGAGAGCAGGAACTGGAGTGGTCCATTTCACTCAGCCTGTAGTCCATAGATGGCTAAATGTTAGATGCTCAGTGGAGGGTCAGGGTGACAGCCTCCTGCACCTGCCCTTTTTGACACCTGAGTTCTTGTTCAGTATCCAGGAAGAATCAGGTCACATGAACTACTTGAAGGATAGTATATGCAGAGGGTTTTTTGGGTGATAAAAGTGGCTATTAGTGAGATGGGGAATTGGAAAGGGGATGGTGTGGGAAGAAGGTGATCTTACCCTGCAGCTGAACCACCTAAAGTTAGCCAAGTCTCCGTAGTCTCCTATGCTTAGCCACTTGTATCCCCAACATTCACATGACAGTTTTATCTGTACTATTCTCCACAGTGGCTGTGCTAGTTTACATTTCCACCAAGAGTATATAAGAGTTCCTGTTTCTCCACATCCTTGCCAGTATTTTTTTTTTTAATCTTCGTGATAACTGGGGTGAGATGATACCTCACTGTGGTTTTGATGTGTAGTTCCCTGATGATATAGTTTGGCTGTGACCCCACTGAAATCTCATCTTGAATTGTAGCTCCCATAATTCCCATGTGTCATGGGAGGGACCCAGCTGGAGGTAACTGAATCATGGGGGTGGGTCTTTCCCACGCCGTTCTCATGATGGTGGATAAGTCTCATGAGATCTGATGGTTTTATAAATGGGAGTTTCCCTGCACAAGTACTCTCCTTCCTGCTGCCATGTAAGATGTGAGTTTGCTCTTTCTTTCCCTTTTGCCATGATTGTGAGACTTCCCAACCATGTGGAACTGTGAGTCCATCAAACGTCTTTTTTTTTGTAAATTACCCAGTCTTGGGTATGTCTTTATTAGCAGCATGTGAACGGACGAATACCCCTGATGAATAGTGATGTTGAGCATTTTTTTCACATATTTGTTGGTCATTTGTATATATTATTTTAAGAAACGTCTGTTCAAATCATTTGCCCATTTTTTAATTGGATTGTTTGGGGGGTTTTTTGCCATTGAGATGTTTAAGTTCCTTATATTCTGGCTGTTAATCCCCTGTCAGATAAAATAGTTTGCAAATATTTTCTCCCATTCTGTCTTTTTCCTCTGTTGATTATTTCCTTGGCTGTGCAGAAGCTTTTTAGTTTGATATAACAAAAGCAAAAATAAACAAATGAGATTGTATCAGACATCAGCTCTTCTGGGGTCTTGAGCCTGTGAGCTCTCATACTGAAACTGCACCATTGGCTCTCCTGGGCCTCCACCTTGCTGATTGCAAATCTCAGGACTTTTCATCCTCCATAGTCACATAAACCAATGCCTTATAACAAATCTCTTTCTGCAAATACATACATAAGTATGTAGTTTTATACACTATTCTGTTTCACTGGAGAACCCTGACCAGTTCAGGCATTAAAGGAATTTTTATTTCCAGCAGGATGGAAGACAAGGTACTTCAAACTACCCTTCCAATGGAAAATCACTAAAATACTAAATGAAATCTTTTTTAAAACTATCTTTGAAATGCATCACTAAGTAAGCCAGCACAAATGTAAGGAATATGCAGAGACAAAACAAAGACAAAAGAATTAGGTGACCAAGCTCTAAAATTAACTTAGACTCTGAAGTTTTCTGCTGCACCCTAAAGACCCTGAAATTTACTGGCTCATGGGTTACTGTATGGGAAGGACTAGGAGACAAAACCAAAGGTCTGTACTAAGTGATCAACTCTTCTTATTTTTACCCCTTTATAAGCTTAACTTCCAATTCTTACTAAAGGCATACCTCCTTTTATTGCACTTTGCTTTGTTGAATATTTTCTAAATTGAAGATTTGCAGCAATCCTGCATCAAGCAAATCTATTAACATCATTTTTTCAACAGCATGTGTTCATTTCATGTCTCTGTGTCACATTTTAGTAGTTCTTGCAATATTGCAAAGTTTTTCATTATTATATCTGTAATTGTGATCTGTGACCCATGGTCTTTGATGCTATGCTTATAATTGTTTTGGGGCACCACTAACCATGCCTATATAAGATAGTGAATTTAATTGATAAATATTGTTATGTGTTCTGACTATTCCATCTCCCCTTTGGGCTCCCTATTTCCTCAAATAACAACACTGAAATTAGGACAATTAATAACCCTGCAATAAACTCCAAGTGTTCAAGTGAAAGGAAAAGTCACAGGTCTCTCACTTTAAATCAAAGGCTAGAAATGATTAAGCTTATGGAAGGGTGAAAAGTCCAGATAGGTCAAAGCTAGGCCTCTTGCACTAAACAGTTAACCAAGTTGTGAATGAAAAGAAAAAGTTCTTGAAGGAAATTAAAAGTGCTACTCCAGTGAACACACTAATGGTAAGAAAGTGAAACACCCTCATTGCTAATACAGAGAAAGTTTCAGTGATGTGGATAGATCAAATCAGCCACAATATTCCCTTATGCCAAAGTCTAAAAACAGAGCAAAGTCCTAACTCTCCAATTCTATGAAGGCTGAGAGAAGTGAGGAACCTGCAGAAGAAAAGTTGGGGCCAGCAGAGATTGGTTCATGAGATTTAAGAAAAGAAGCCATCTCTGTAGCAAAAATGCAAGATGAAGCAGCAAGTGCTGAAGAAGAAGCTGCAGCGAATTATTCACAAGATCTAGCTAAGATCACAGATGAAGGGGATTACACTAAACAACAGATTCTCAATGCAAACAAAACAATCTTATTTTGGAAGAAGATGCCAAAATAGGAGTTTCACAGTTAGAGAGGAGATGTCAATGCCTGTCTTCAAAGTCTCAAAGGACAGGCTGACTCTCTTGTCAGGAGCTAATGCAGCTGGTGACTTTAAGTTGAAACCAGTGCTCATTAACCATTCCAAAAATCCTGGGGTCCTGAAGAATTATGCTAAATCTACTTTGCCTGTGCTCTATAAGTAGGAAAAAAAAGCCTGATGACAGCACATTTGTTTATACATAATTTACTGAATATTTTAAGCCCACAGTTGAGATCTACTGCTCAGAAGAAAATATTCCTTTCAAAATATTACTGCTGATTGACAATGCACCTGGTCATCCAAGAGCTCTAATAGAGATGTACAAAGAGATTAATATTCTTTTTATGTCTGCAGACACAACGTTCATTCTGTAGCACGTGAGTCAAGAATTCATTTCATAAGGCTATAGCTGCCATCGATAATGATTCCTCTGATGGATCTGGGCAAAGTAAACTGAAAGCCTTCTGGAAAGGATTCATCTCTCTAGATGGCATTAAAAACATTCATGATACATGGGAGGAGGTCAAAATATCAACAATAAGAGGAATTTGAAAGAAGTTGCTTCTAACCCTTATGGATGACTTTGAGGGATTTAAGACTTCAGTGCAGCAGGAAGTAACTGCAAAAGTGGTGGAAATAGCAAGAGACTACAATTTGAAATGGAACCTGCAGATGTAACTGAATTGCTAAAATTTCATTGTAAAACTTGACAGATGAGGACGTACTTCTTATAGATGAGCAAAGAATGTGGTTTCTTGAGATGGAATCTACTTCTAGTGAAAATGCTGTGAACATTGTTGAAATGACAATAAAGGATTTAGACTATTACATCAACTTAATTGATAAAGCAGTGGCAGAGTTTGAGAGGATTGACTCCAATTCTGAAAGAAGTTCAACTATGGGTAAAATGCTATCAGGCAGCATCACATGCTATAGAGATATCTTTTGTAAAAAGGAGTCAATTGATGCAGCAAAATCCATTGTTGTCTTACTCTAAGAAATTGCCACAGCAACCCCAACCTTCAGCAACCACCACCCTGATCAGCCAACAGGCATCAACATCAAGGCAAGACCCTCCCCCAGCAAAAAGATTATGACTCTCCGAAAGCTCAGATAATCATTAGCATTTTTAGCAATAAAGTATTTGTGAGTAATGTATATACCTAGTGTTTTAGATGTAATGCTGTTGTATACTTAGTAGACTACAGTATAGTATGAACATAACTTTCATATGTAATGGGAAACCAAAATATTGTTGGCTCACTTTATTGTGAATTGGCTTTATTGCAGTGGTCTGGAACCAAACTCACAATATATCTGAGATATGCCTAAATTAGTTTTACCTAGACTTAAAGCTGGTATGCTCAAAGAACTATAACTCACTTGTAAAGGAGAACTACACCAATTTGTTATTCAGAAGTAAAGTGTCTGAAAGAAGGGAGGAAAAGGTGAGTGCAGGGAAGCAAAACTCCCTGACCCCTCTTTCCACTAGGCAGTGAAGCCCCCTCATTTTTGGATTTATCCAGAGCACCTTCAAATTCTCTGTTCAAATAAGGTTCTTCCCCATTTATTGCTTTAGTTCAAGGATTACAAAGCAGAGCAGTGCCTTCATTTGAAGGAAACAGCTAAACTTTATTAAAATTTTCTTTTCTTCATTAAATCATATACATATAGAAAATTGTTACCTGCTTAAGATTCTCTCCACTTGACAGAAATCTGCTGCCCTTGATTTCAGTGTAAAGAGCATGTTGCTTGGAGAAGCCACTAAAGTGTCAGTGAGTGAGCATCAGAACATCATCCATGGATTTGACACTGTGTTCAAGGAGTGTTTGGAAACTCAACCCCACGTCTGGCAGATAATTTAATCACAACATTGGATAAATGACATCTCTTTGAAAGCAAACATTAAATTGATACCTCTAAGGGACAAGGTGTGCAATTAAGGTTTCTTTCAAAATAATCAACTTTGTATGAACAATAGAGGAAGGAATTGATATGGTAATGGATCTCTAAGAGGGAATAAAAGAAGAGAAAATATATTTTCAAGAGGCACCATGAAAAGCAGAACTTTCCATTCAGTTCATTTCTACATATATCTGCTAAGTATCTCCTATGTATAGAAAACATAACTAGGCCAGAGCATTAAAAAAAAAAAAAAGACCAGATAATGTCTGGATGCATGAAGTCCATTCTAGTGCTATAATCAGTGATTATAATGTCCAATTCTCTTTTTTTTTTAGGAAATTTTATTACTGAAGTAAAACCTACACACAGAAAAGTTTATGATGTACAGCTCAATCTGAACAAGCTGAAACAAATCTATGTAATCACTACTTGGATCAAGAAATAAGATATTACCAAAATTCATTGCGGCTTTGGCTGTCCTGTGATGCCTTCAAGTGCCTGTTTTTCATAATTTTTCTAGCTTGTATACTTCTGTCACTGGAAGGGTTAATCTATTACCAACTACTCCCTCATCCTCAAGCAGAAGTTCATTATACACTATTGAATTCTCACAAAACCTTGTGGAGTGGTATTATTATCCTAATGTTCAAGTTTAGGAAATTGAGTTCCAGAGATACATCCTTTGCTGACCAGCTGGTAGGTTGGTGACCTGGAGCTAAGGTTTAAACTCTGAGCTCCCACTTGACCATGATACCATATTGCTTTCCAATAGGCACAGTCTTGTGCATAAGGAGTTTACAGTTTTTAAGATATTGCTATGATTTGAATGTTTGTGTTCTCTCTAATTCATGTTAAACATTATTACCCAATGCTACAGTATTAATAGGTGGGGCCTTTATGAGGTGATCAGGCCATGAGCTTCACCCTCCTGAACTGGATTAGCACACTTATAAAAGGGCTGGAAGGAAATAGCGAGGCCCTTTTGCCTCTCTGCCCTCTGCCATCTGAGGACACAGCTAGAAGGTGCCATCTTGGAAGCAAAGGGCAGGCCTCAGCAGATATCAAATCTGCTGGCACCTTGATCTTGGACTTCCCAGCCTCTAGAACTTTCAGGAATAAATTTCTGTTGTTTATAAATTACCCAGTCTCAGGTATTTTCTAGAGCAGCATGAACAAACTAATGAAATGGGAGAGTTCCTTGATTCCCCTTGAAGGATGTGCAACAGGTGTGTGGCTCACATATTTGGTCACCCCACAACTCAACTCAAACCCTTTACAGGAGGAGGAGCATGCAGATGGGCAGGTGCAAGAACTGGGGTGAGCACTTTTGGGCTCCAGCCCCACAGCAGCATCTAGGGGTGGGTGTCTGTGACTCCTGAAGCCCAAGTGGGTGTGTGTTACAGTATACTCCTTTAGCTTAGCCATCTGCAGACGGCTTGTGTGTTAATAAGCTCAATGGACGCTCTGCCTTATCACAATGGCAGGGGGCCAGTGTGACAGTCTTCTGTATCCCAGGCTCTTGCCCAGTGTCCCAAAAGAATTGGATTACATGTGGGCTTGAAGGATGAGAGCAAATTTTTATTGAGTAGTGGAGGTGGCTCTCAGTAAAATGGATAGGGAAGCCAGAAAGGGGGATGGAGTGAGAATGTCATCTTTTCGTGGAATTGGGCCCAGTGAATGGACTCTTCTCTGACCACCCCCGGCCGAATTCCCCTAGGCATCTAGACATCTCTCCTCTTCTCTTTCTCTCCTGCATTGTTCCACCATCGCTGGTCTGCTGATCTGCTGGTCTCAATATTCAGCCACTGTGTGTGTGACCTGTAAGATCTCGGGTTTATATGGACACAGGATAGGGGGTGTGGTGGGCCAGAGTGGTCTTGGAAAATGCAACATTCAAGTGTGAAAACAGGAGTGTCTGTTCTCACTTAGGTCTGTGAGCAAAGGACCCTGCCCTTCTCTACCCAGCACTTCCCTGTCCCACTTCTATATCAGAAATATAATATTATCTAAAGATTTGGGTGCCAATCCCTTTATATATTATATATACATATGTATTATATCTAGGGGAATTATATTTTTAAATATCTTATCTCATTTAAGCGTTATATTATCTCATTTAATAATTACAACAATCCTATGAGGTAGAAATTAATTTCCATATATTACAGATGTGGAAACTGAGGTTAAGAAAGGTGAAACAACTTTCCTGAGCAGGCAGCCAGAAAGTAATCCCACTTCAGAGCACTGGTTCTTCCCACTCTTCTGTCAAGACCACCTATCCCTTTCCCATACTACCCACATAGCCAATGAAGGTCAGTAGAATAAGAGAATAAATGAAATCAACATCCATTTGTGAGCTAAAATTGTTAGTACAAGAGGACAATACCATAGTCCTAAGATCACCCCAGGCATAGAATGACATCTAACCAGAGGTGCTTAAAGTCAGTCCCAATGAGAAGAGACAGAATCCTTCCATTGTGTTACCTCGTCATTCCTTACCATGGTCTGGGATGGGTGTGACTATTTCCTTTGATATAAACCATTCCTTGCTCATCCAAGTTGTTTCTTAGTCTACAAAGGGAGATACAGTAACCACCCAATGGGTTCACCTTGCCCGCTGCCTAGACAGAGCAAATTTATCAACACAGGGGAATTGCAATAGAGAGAGTAATTCACACAGAGCCAGCTGTGTGGGTGACCTGAGTTTCATTATTGGTTTCCTCAAACATTTGAGGATCAGAGTTTTTTTTGTTTGTTTGTTGGGTTTTTTTGAGACAGAGTCTCACTCTGTCACCAGGCTGGAGTGCAGTGGTGCGATCTCGGCTCACTGCAACCTCTGCCTCCTGGGTTCAAGCAATTCTCCTGCCTCAGCCTCCCGAGTAGCTGGGACTACAGGTGTGCACCACCACACCCAGTTAATTTTTGTATTTATTAGTAGAGACAGGGTTTCACCATGTTGGCCAGGATGGTCTCGATCTCTTGACCTCATGGGAGAATCAGAATTTTTAAGAACAACTTGGTGGGTAGGGAGAAGCCAGTGAGTCAAGAGTGCTGATTGGTTGGGTCCAAGATGAAATCATAGGGAATTGAAGCTGTCCTCTTGCAACTGAGTCAGTTCCTGGATAGGGGCCATAAGATCAGATGAGCCAGTTTATCAATCTGGGTGGTGCCGGCTGATCTATCAAGGGCAGGGTCTGCAAAATATCTCAACCACTGATCTTGGGAGCAGTTTAGGGAGGGTCAGAATCTTGTAGCATCAGCTCCCCAACTTCTAAACAACTATTTCTTTCTTTTCTTTTTTTTTTTTTTTTTTTTTTTGAGACAGAGTTTCACTCTGTTTCCCAGGCTGGAATACAGTGGTGCAAGCTCAGCTCACTGCAACCTTGGCCTCCCAGGTTCAAGCGATTCTCCTGCCTCAGCCTCCCAAGCAGCTGGGATTATAGGCACATGACCATGCCTGTCTAATTTTTTTTTTTTTCAGTAGAGATGGGGTTTCCCTACGTTGGCCAGGCTAGTCTCAAACTTCTGACTTCAAGTGATCTGCCCACCTCAGCCTCCCAAAATGCTGGGATTACAGGCGTGAGCCACCATGCCTGGCCCTAAACTATGATTTCTAATCCTGTGGCTAAGAAGATTTGTAGGACAGTAGACTGTCCTACAAAGGCAGTCTACTCCCCAGGCAAGAAGGAGGTTTGTTTTGGGAAAGGGCTGCTACTGTCTTTGTTTTAAATCATAAACTAAGTTCCTCCCAAAGTTAGTTCAGCCTACTCCCAGGAATGAACAAGGACAGTTACAGGCAAGATGGAGTTGGTTAGGTCAGAGCTCTTTCTCTGTCTCAGTCATAATTTTGCAAAGGTGGTTTCAGTATTAAGACCAAGGACACTATAGCAGGTTACTGAGGGCTGACTATGTGTATTCAGGACACTATACTGGATCTTTTAATATGGTATTTCACCTCATCCTCACAATAAACCTGTGAGGTCGAGGCTAGTGCCCCCATTTTACAGATGAAGAACACGAGAATCAGACGGGTGAAATAATTTGTCCAAAATCACATAGGTGGAAACTGAAAGATTTGCGATTTGGACTGTGCTGTCCACTCCACAATCCCATTGCAATTATAGGTCTTCCTCATAGTTGTGAAATCTAAGAGCCTCAAAGGCAGTAACTGTCTTCTACTGCCAGGGTCTGGCACAGAGAACTCAATCAACAATTAGTCAATAAATCTGTCTGGTTTTCAATGCCCACCACCGTGCCACCTCCATACCAGCTTTATATATGTGCAACTCTGCCTTAACTTTACTTTCTATCCTAACAAAGCTCTTGATATATTCATTCTCAGTACACATATTCTTAAAACTCAGTGTTTTCTTTCCTCTTTATCCTTCTGCCCCTTGGGAAAGGCCACTCATTTCCCTGCTCAGACAGTTGGTTTAGAAAAGTTGCACTCAGAAAAAGGGAACAGCTTGCCCACTGAACTGCCATGCAGGAACAGGAGCTACATTTGGAATTCACAGCCCAGAAAAATGTCCAGCCTGCTTACAAAGCATTGGTAGAGGCTCAAAGGAAAACAGATACAACATAATCCTTTCCTTTTACTAAATGACATCCTCATTTACATCCTCACCATATTAATTCTCTTTGTTTCAACTTGACTAAAGTCAAAGAAGGCTTATCGGGAAGTGTTATTCACATGTATTAGACAGCCTAAAATGACAAAATGTTCTAACTCCATTTGCGGATAAAAGTCAATTTGACAACAACGCTAAGCTGTTATTTTTCAAATAACAATGGTAATGTTTAATTAGAATTTAACCTGCCTTCTTGCTTTCACTTAGCAATGTACAATATACTGGCGGTTTCCTGACGAAAGCAAAGATTGACATCCAATGTAAACGTTACATTTCAGAAAGAGCTCCACACTAGTAGTGTCTAATTATGCATAACACTCCGCCATTAATTGCTAATATTTCAAGAGGCTTGGGGAAGGGTCAGCTGGTCTTTAGTTCTTCCTATTATGATCACAGGTTAGGTTAAGTCTTTGTCAGACTATCACAATTGCTTTGTAGTGATTGCTTCTATAAACCGAGCCCTCAAAAACCATCCCAAATGATTAGTATTTCTTGATCTGTTTTAACTAAAAAAGATAATAGAGAAAGCATCTAGCATCATGCCCAGCACATAGTAGGTGCTTAATAAATGGTAGATATTAACATAGTAAATAATCCACCAAACGCAGTGGTTCACATCTGTAATCCCAATACTTTGGGAGGCCAAGGAGGGTGGATCACCTGAGGTCAGGAGTTCAAGACAAGCCTGGCCAACATGGTGAAACCCCATCTCTACTAAAAATACAAAAATTAGTGGGTATCGTGTTAGGCACCTGTAATCCCAGCTCATCAGGAGGCTGAGGCAGGAAAATCACTTGAACCCACAAGGCAGAGGTTGCAGTGAGCCAAGATCACACCATTGCACTCCAGCCTCGGTAACAAGAGGAAAACTTTGTCTCAAAAAAAAAAAAAAAAAAAAGTAAATATTCTTTCTTTTTGATTTGATCATTCATTACCAGAGTCCTGAGCTGTGCGCTGATGCAGTAAGTTTTCTTTCCTCTCTTAGACGCCTGCAGTCCATCACCTCTAATATCCACTTACTCCTTCATTCACTCATGCCACACACACATTCATAGAGCCCTGTATCAGGCACACATTTTCTCTAGATATTGATTCCCAAGGAAATCTCTCTCTTGGAGATCCCTAATGCACATATTAGAGGCTCTGAGAAGTTTTGTAAGGAATGGATAGATAGAAGATAGATAGATAGATAGACATAAATGACAAATAGAGGATGGATAGATGATAGGTAGATAGATAGATAGATGAGAAATAGAGAATAGATAGATAATAGATGGATAGATAGGTAGATAGACAGATAGACGATGGATTCACTTTTAATATTTTCCTTACTTATGGACCCCTTTTCTCATAGACACCTATTACCATCCCAGCACAACGGTGTTCTGAGGAACACACTCTGGGAACAGTGCAGGACTTCACCTGACACATTGTAGCACACTCCTGACCG
Organism: Ateles fusciceps; assembly: GCA_036589455.1. Lineage (NCBI taxonomy): Eukaryota > Metazoa > Chordata > Mammalia > Primates > Atelidae > Ateles > Ateles fusciceps. The sequence goes on from JAZHEH010000051.1 coordinate 1,643,792, forward strand.
AGAGTCTCTCCTTGGGACTCTCCAAACTCTAGCCAGGCCCTTCTGAGCCCTTTCTCTACTAGGCCTCAAGCTTGGACTAGCAAGACTTGAGCAAACACTAACCTAGTTTCTAACAGCTCAGCCATATTCCTAGGACAACTCCAGCTTTCTTAAAGTGCCTGCCTGAGAAAACTCCAGGTTGCCAAAAGAATGTACTGTTTGTTCTGGTAACGCCTGAGGACAGGGCCTGTCTCCCAGTCTCCGTGGGGCGGTAGGAGCCTACCTTCAATAAGAGCTAGTTAACAAACCCAGACGGATTCCGCACGAACAAACCTCTTTCCTTTTTTTGTAATTGTTCATTTCTCCAACTCAGTTGAGCCCCCAGTTGCCCCCTCCCTACTCCAGTCTCCCTTTAAAATGCCCAGTCACCTCCATACAAATCAGAGTTGAGTTCACACCCAACCTTCTTCCCTATTTCAATAGTGCACAGTAGTTAACCCCTTTCTGAGGTTTTATGTTCTATGGTTTCGGTTACCAGCAACTGTGATCTGAAAATATAAAAGGAAAAAATCTAGAAATAAACAATTCACAAGTTGTAAATTCCATGTCCATTCTGGGCATCATGATGAACTCTCAGGCCATTCCGTGCTTTCCGCACCTGGACATGAATCATGCCTTTGTCCAGGGTATCCACATTGTCTGTGCCACCCGCCCATTAGTCACTCAGTAGCAATCTGGGTTATCAGATCAAAAAACCAGTATATAAGTGATGTGGTTTGGCTGTGTCCCCACCCAAATCTCATCTTGAATTCCCACATGTTGTGGGAGGGACCTGGTGGGGTATAATTGAATCATGGGGGCGGGTCTTTCCCATGCTGTTCTCACGATAGTGAATAAGTCTCACAAGATCTGATGGTTTTAAAAAAGAGAATTTCCCTAGACAAGCTCTCTTCTCTCTTTGCCTGCCACCATGCATATAAGACGTGACTTGATCCTCCTTGCCTTCCGCCATGATTGTGAGACCTCCCCAGCTATGTGGAACTACAAGTCTATTAAACCACTTTCCTTTGTAAATTCCCCAGTCTCTGGTATGTCGTTGTCAGCAACGTAAAACTAACACAATAGGGTTTGGTTCTATCTGTGGTTTTAGGCATCCACTAGAGGTCTTGGAAGATATCCCCCCAGATAAGAGAAAATCTCTGTATTACTGATTAAAATCTGTTCATATCCATTAACTGGTGTCTGGCTTTGTTTATCTTTGCCACTCCACCTAGTTCTCCACACGTGAAAAGCCCTCAGGGAAGACTCATTAAAGTTGATACTGGAGGATCCAGTTAATGCAATGAGGTCTAGGTGAGATTTGAGACTACCCTGTTTCCAAAAAGCAGGAACCAGGTATGTTTTGTCCACAACAACAAATTCCAGAACCGGCTTAGAGTCCCACAGTTGTGACTAAAATCCCAGCTGGTCCATTTAAAGTCATTGTGAAACCAACTTCTCTGGGTCTCAGAGGTCCCAGTGAGGATTAACTGAGATAATGCTGAGGAAAACCAAAGCCTCCCCTGAGATATTTGCAAATGCTTTATTCTCACAGTTGCCTTTGCCTATGCCTAGCTACTCAGTCTGTGCATCATAGTCTGTCCCTCAAGACACAGATAAGGAAATCAGTCTCTCCTTTAATTGGAGAGAGAAAGGAGGCAGGGATAAAAATTTTAACCCGTGGGCCAGGCACAGTGGCTCACACCTATAATCCCAGCACTTTGGGAGGCTTGAGTTCAGGAGTTCAAGACCAGCCTAGGCAACATAGTGAGACCTCCTCTCTACTAAAAATCGAGAAAATTAGCTGAGTGTGGTGATGCATACCTGTGGTCCCAGCTACTCGGGTGGATGAGGAGGGAGGATCACTTGAGACCAGGAGGTCAAGGCTGCAGTTTGCCCCACTGCATTCCAGCCTGGGCAACAGAGTGAAACCCTGTCTCAAAAAAAAAAAAAAATTAACCATGCTGGGCATCATGACTTATGCCTGTAATCCCAGCATTTTGTGAGGGTGAGGTGAGCAGATCACTTGAGCTCAGGAGTTCAAGACCAGCCTGGCCAACATGATGAAACCCCGTCTCTACTAAAAATACAAAAATTAGCTGGGCATGCAGTCCCTGCTACTCAGGGGGCTGAGGCATGAGAATTGTTTGAACCTGGGAGGCGGAGGTTGCAGTGAGTCCAGATTGTGCCACTGCACTCCAGCCTGGGTGACAGAGAGGCTGCATCTCGGGAAAAAAAAAAAAAAAATTAACCAGTGGAGGCCAGGAATTTTTTCAAGCCCATGTGTGTACACGCACACACATGCACACACACATGCAGCATTTTTATAGATTTTTTCCAAGCATGAGATGAAACAAAGAAGCAGTTACATGGCAAGAATGAAAATAATCCAGATTAAATATCAGACACCCTGTTCTTTTAGGGCTCCTCTGCCTCACACCACCTCAGCAAAGCTGTGCATTTCCCTTTACTCTCTCCTCACACTTTTATGTGGAGTCAGTCAGCTCTTTGCACCCTCATCCCCCAAACTTGATTCCAGGGCTACCAGCTCTCCAAAGGACTTTCCAATAGAAGCCCTTATTAATAGGCAAGTATGCTCTCAAATAGTGAGGTTTTCCTCTGCCTAAGCCTGCACCTAAACAGATCCCAAGAAAGCCAACTTCAAGTCCAAAAATGGCCCCTAAGAAGGCAGCTGGAATGCAAAGCAGATCTCCCCAATCTCCAATCATTCAAACATGAGCTGCACGAGCTTCCCCATACATCACACACTCATACCGTGTCTACTAGAACAATACCTCCTGAAAGATGCTTGTGTCCTAATTCCCAGAACCTGTAAATACGGCACCTTACATGGCAAAAGGGACTTTGCAGATGCGATTATATTAGGATCTTGAAAAGGGGAGATTATCCTGGATTTCCTAGGTGGGCCCAATGTAATTATAAGGTTACCTATTAGAGGGAAGGCAGGAGGGTCAAACTCAGAAAAAGCAGGTGTGCTGTGAGGACAGGGCCCTAAGCCAAGGAAGGCAGGTGGCCTGTAAAAGCTAGAGAAGGCAAGGATTCCAATTCTCCCCTAGAGCCCCCAGAAGAAAAAGAGCCCTGACAACACCTTAAGACTTCTGTTTTAGCTTTTTGAGACAGAGTCTCACTCTGTTGTCCAGGCTGGAGTGCAGTGGCACAATCTTGGCTCACTGCAACCTCCACCTCCCAGGTCCATGCATTCCTTCTGCCTCAGCCTCCCAAGTAGCTGGGACTATAGTCACTAGCCACCACACCTGCCAATTTTTTGTATTTTCGATAGAGATGGGATTTGACCATGTTGGCCAGGCTGGTCTTGAACTCCTAAGCTCAAGTGGTCCACCCACCTCAGCCTCCCAAAGTGATGGAATTACAGGTGTAAGCCACTGTGCCCAGCCACCATGATCTTAAGACTTCTGGCCTCTGTAACTATAAGATAATAAATTTGTATGGTTTTAAACCAATAAATCGGTGGTAATTTGTTACAGCAGCAATAGGAAGCTAATACACTATGTACATTACATTACGTAGTGTATTTTTCAAGTAATGTTTACATCTGTCCACTTTTTATGCACTGTCTAGCCTCATCCTCACAATAATATCCATCCTCACAATAATATCACAAATAAAGATTTGTGGTTTTGATGTGGTTGCCACATATTTTCCTCAAAATAAACAAATGATTGTTAAATAGGAAGTGTTCACCTGTGTCCCACCCCATACCTCCAGTACACCTGCCAGAAGGCACAGTGTGGATCCCACTTTGGAAAACTCTGGTGCAAAGGGACACTCAAGGCCCTCAAGACGGGAGACCAGAGTTTCATGCCTGGCTCTTCCACTCATGGCCTTAAATGGGTCACTTTGAAACTCCTGCTCCCTAGCACTCTTCTCTGTACAGTGTTCCATAGAATAAATTCCTGTTGGACCCCAACCTTCTGCTGTCCACCAGGATTATCCAGGACAATCTGAGCAGTGGGTCAGATTGTTGGTGGCTGAGCAGGGGGTTAGCCAAGGGTTTCCACACCATGGGCCCTTAAACCCATTCCTCTTACCTGAGTTCTTCAGAGCCCCACCCCCCGCCCACTGCCCACACCATACATGGAGTCAGAAAGCTGAAGTTCAGAGCGATAACAACCTCTCTCTCCACTCCTCTTCTTCCCTCCAGACCATCTATGCATTAAGCTTAGTTGACATCAAAGAAAACAAAGCCGCTTCACATCTCCCTCCACACTCCATCGGTCACTCTGAATCACACTCACGTAGAGAGATGATAGGTCAACCAATCCAGTGTGGTTTAATGGCAGGAACACTACGGTAAAAGTTCAAAAATCTGGTCTAAATATGGCTTCATAACCTCCCAATCCTGTGATCTTAGCCTCTCTGATACTCAGTTTCCTCATTTGTAAACATGGAAATCTTACTTAGCTCAAAATATGAGTATGAAGATTTAGTGAAATAACGTAGGCTTTATCTCAGAGCACCAAGCCTGATATATGGCAGGTATTCAGCAAATGTCACCTGAGCCTAAAGTGGAATCAATAACCATTTCCGAAGTGTGCAGAGGTGATGGACGCTTTACAGGGACTCCCGATGTGTGATGCCGGGCACAGACCTTTTCCCGCGGTTGGTGAACACTCTGAGGTCTACACTGCTGTCGTGGTGACTGCTGCTGTTTGCATGCGTTGTTGTTTGAAGGTGGACTTTCACGATGTTGCAAACTTGGTGATGTTTAGGAAGCATCCACTATTACATTGGCGCAAAAGTAATTGTGGTTTTTGCTATAGCTTTTAATGGCAAAAACCGCAATTACTTTTGCACCAACCTACGACATTTTTGAACCTGTTTCCACTTCTGTGAAGTAAGCCAGAGGAATAAGGGGAGAGATGGTGAGGGGAAGAAGACAGGAAGCGAGGGCAGGAGGGAAAGGCAAGTGAACAGCATCAGGTCTCCAGTGCTTGAGGTGGCTTATCGATCTCAGTTCCACTTACAGGGCTGAGCAGACGGTCTACTAGGAAAAGAAAATTGAACCAAGTTTCCCACGCTGGTTTTCCAAGACGGATTTTCTCATCGGCTGCCAATGCCTGCCCCCTTGTGGAAGTTCTTCAAACTGCCTCTTTTTTTTTTTTTTTAATGCCGGGACACTTGGAATTTACAATGAGAAAATGTTTTAAGCTTCCAGAGGTTCCCCGTTGCTTACAAGATAAAAACCACCTGACAGAGATCCTTCATGATGCAGCCCCTGTCCACGAAGACACCTCCCCTCCATGCACTCCCCCGCCAGCACTTTATCCTGCAGTAATAACAAGCTCCATAGTTCCCCAATAATTAATTGAGTTGAAAAGAGGCCAACTTGGGAATGAGATAGACCAGAGTTAAAAATTCTGATGCTTTTTCCTTTAGCTGTGTGGCTCTGGGTAAGTTATCTAACTCATGGCCAGGGGCAGTGGCACACGCCTGTAATCCCAGCACTTTGGGAGGCCAAGGCAGGTAGATCACCTGAGGTCAGGAGTTTGAGACCAGCTTGGCCAACATGGTGAAACCTCGTCTCTACTAAAAATACAAAATTAGCCAGGTGTGGTGGCACATGCCTGTAGTCCCAGCTACTCAGGAGGCTGAGGCAGGAGAATCACTTGAACCTGGTAGGCAGAGGTTGCAGTGACCCGAGACTGCGCCACTGCACTCCAGCCTGGGAAAGACAGAGTGAGACTCTGCCTAAAAAAAAAAAAAAAAAAAAACCTCTCAATTTGTTCCTCATCTGTAAAATAGAAATAATAACAGCACCTACCTCCTAGGGTTGCTCTAGAATTAAATTAGAATTAAATGAGGTAACACATAAAATTATCTTTCAAGGGTGCTTTATGCCCCATGCCCTTTAGCTGCTGTGTGTAAATGCATTCTATTCTTTCTTTTCTTTCTTTTTTTTTTTGAGATGGAGTCTCACTCTGGCACCCAGGCTGGAGTGCAATGGCGTGATCTCGGCTGACAGCAACCTCCGCCTCCCAGGTTCAAGCGATTCTCTTGCCTCAGCCTCCTGAGTAGCTGGGATTACAGGCACATGCCACCGTGCCCAGCTAATTTTTGTATTTTTAGTTGAGATGGGGTTTCAACATCTTGGCCAGGCTGGTCTCGAACTCCTGACCTTGTGATCCACCCGCCTTGGCCTCCCAAAGTGCTGGGATTACAGGTGTGAGCCACCGCGCCCGGCCTCTTTTCTTTCTTTTTTTTTTTTTGGAGATGGGTGTTGCTCTGTTGCCCAGGCTGGAGTGCACTGGCGTAATCTTTGCTCACTGCAACCTCTGCCTCCTGGGTTCAAGAGATTCTCCTGCCTCAGCCTCCTGAGTAGCTGGGATTACAGCATGAGCCACTACACCCGGCTAATTTTTGTATTTTTAGTAGAGACCAGGGTTTTACCATGTTGGTCAGGCTGGTCTCGAACTCCTGACCTCAGGAGATTTGCCCGCCTCGGCCTCCCAAAGTGCTGGGATTACCGGTGTGAGCCACCACACCTGGTCACAGCCTATTCTTTCTACCTCTGAGCCAGTCACTGAACAAATGCTTATTATGCATTACTTGGAGGACAAAGGAGACGTCGTCTCTGCTTTAAAGAACTTGTAGTTAAGTGAAGAGACGGAAATATAAACGAGTAACTATTATACTCTTAATTTGACAAAGGCAGTGGTTGAGTTAAAGATAGCTTGTGTGCCTCCCAAAGAAAGCAAAACCTAAGCTAAGGGATTGTGGGCACTAATTTATTTAAGGAAGTGGTCCTAGGAAGCAGAGCTGGGGACTAGGGGCATAGGAAGAGTAAACCAGGGCAGCAGGGAAAGCCAATACATTTTGCTATGTTGGTGCAAAAGTGATTGCAGTTTCTGCTATTACTTTCAATGGTAAAAACTGCAATTACTTTTGTACCAATCTCATACCAAGCTGCATCATGCTCTAAATAACTGGGGATGATCACCCTAGAGGCTCTCTAAGGAGTGGTGAGGAATGATGTGCCTCATTGAAGGGCAGAAGAGGTAAACACTGGTCCACCAGCCTGTCTCCCAATGGGCAAGCATTAGCCCCTCAGAGCGTTAACTCTCCACCCTCCCAGTTTGTGTATGCGTGAGTGCCCAGCACATTTCTGCAGACATCCCGTGCCTCGATGTAGGCAAGCCCAGAGGCAGAAAGTGAGGTAGGCAGGACAGCCAGGGAAATGCAGTCAGCTTGCACCTGCTCAAAGCTGGTGGCCCAAGCCATGACTGGAATAAAATGTGGGCAGAGAGGATGCAAGGCTAGGCACAAGAGGTGGCCGATAATGACACGGGAAACTGTGGAAGGGTAGGAGGGGCACCTGACCCAGCCCAGCCTTTGGGCAAAGGGATGGGATTTTATCAGGTAAGGGTTCCTGGAGCAGATGGCTATGCCAGGTCTAGGAGGAGTTAGCTGAATCAGGGTGAAGAAGAGCAGAGAAAGGGCTGAGCTAAAGCAATGTGGGAAGGTGGAGTGCAGAGGCAGGAGGAGGGCAAGTTCAAGGAGTAGTTAGGAGGTAAATTGTCAGGGCGAGGTGAGTGACGGGATGAGTGAGGAGTAAGAGTGATTGTGGATAACATGGTTTCTGACCCCAGTGTCTCCACTCAGGACAGAAAGGGAAGGAGGAGAATGTGGCTCCCAGAATGGATACTGAGCTCTGATGCACCATGTTCAGCTGAATTCTGCGATACGCAAGTGGAGAAGGTCAAGAAACTCCCGGTGCTGGAGTCCAATGCTTAGGGAGGCTTTAAAGTTGGAGTATGGAGAAATGGAACAGGATCTTGAAAGGGAGTTGTATATCAGGTTTTCATTAATGCCCGAAGGCCGAGAACACAACAGGTACCGGGTCCCCACATTCCCAGGCAAAGTATTAGGTCACTGGTGCAGTATCCATCAAGAGACTAGAAAGCCATTGTCAGATCTCACACACACCTGCCACCAGCCTATGATGGTGGAAAGGTGGAAGAGGTAGAGAGACAATGCCCTGGGAGACTGTTGAAATCTCGCACCATTTCGCCTTTCCCTGCCCCTCTCTGGGGAGCGAAGAAGCAGGGCAAATGCTTATGCTTCCCCAAGGCCAGATGTGGGTCACATGGGAAGGAGCCAACCTCAAGCCATTTTGAAAGGGACACTTCCCAGAAGTATAGCCTGGAAAGACAAAGTGACCCTTCAGGTTTGGGGACCATGGGAGCCTAGAGGCTGAGGGGACCTGCTGGGGGAGAAGACTGTGTGCTTCAGGGTTGCTGTGCAACAGGGTGCACCCAGCCAAAGAACCAACATCTAATAATCTGCCTTGCCCAGACAACACCTATATCCAGATATATCTGAGCCAGACCAACACATCCTCCCTGTCCTATACTGTTCCTGGATCCAACTTTCCAGCACGCTCAGAAGTGGATCCCTCAGCCCCAGTTGAGCCTTCAGATGAAGGCAGCCCCAGCTGACATCTGACAGCAGCCTCACAAGAGACCCTGAGCCATAACCCCAAAATAAATCACTCCTAAATTCCTGACCCACAGAAACTGTTCTTTTAAGCCTCTAAATTTTGGGGTGATTTGCTTACACAGCAATAGACAACTCACACATGGCTACACCCCGCTACTACTAAATCAAGATTGGGAAAGTTTCCAGGAATCCATTTTTAATAAGCTCCCAGAATGATTCCTTTGTTAACCAACTAAATTTAGAGGAAGAATACCAAAGTGACATCTGTGGGAATCCTGACATTCAGAGTTTCCATGAAGTTTACAGTCTTGTGAGTGAAACTGACAATAATCACACCAGTGTTATTTAGTTGTAATTATAATCTGGGTTTGAAGGAAGTGGGAAACGGTTTGGGCAGCAATTTTAAGTCACTGAAACATCCAACTTGTAACTAAGCCAACCTTACTTCTAGCTAAACTGACAGCTCCACCTAGTGGAAATTTTAAAAACTTTTCTCATCTGACTTTTTTTTTCTTTTGGCAGCTGAAAGCCCATTATCACCATCAGTGGAGATGCTGATTGAGATCATGTTTGCATCTTTGCTGCTTACCAGCTGTTGACTACCTAAATTGCAAGCCCTTTCAGGCACCTCTGAAGGAGTTTAGTTTAGAAGATCAGAGAGGAAAAGTAGCTAAGGAACAAACACACACACACAAAAGTCGTGGTACAAACATATATTCAAAATGTTGGATCTGCTTCTACCCATGGAAATAAATTGTTTTTTTTTTTTTTTTTTTAAAGAAAAAGGTAGGGTGCAGTGGCTTCTGCCTATAATCCCAGCACTTTGGGAGGCTGAGGCAAAAGAATCGCTTGAGCTCAGGGGTTCAAGACCAGCCTGGGCAGCATAACAAGACTGTCTCTACAAAAAAATACAAAAAATAGCCAGGTGTGGTGGCACGTGCCCATAGTCCCAGCTACTTGGGAGACTGAGGTGGGAGGATCACTTGAGCCTGGAAGTCAAGGCTGCAATGAGATGTGATTGCACTCCAGCCTGGGTGACAAAATAAGGCCCTGTCAAAAAAAGAAAGAAAGAAGAGAGAGAGAGGAAAAGAAAGAAAAGAAAATTAAAGAAATGCATTCTGCATGAAATTTTTATTGACCAAAAATTTATTTCTCCACGTAGATATTTTTAATAATTATTCAAAGAATCACCAAATTATTAGCCTTGCCCAGTGGCTTGCACACCCCAGTGAGGCTCGTCAGAGCCTCTTTGAGGCAGAACAGAGCTGCCAGACCGTTGCAGGGATGAGGTGACAGTGCACTGGTGGGACCCTGAGTGGGGGATGGGGGAGTCCAAGGGATAAAAAGACTTCAACATCAAATTTACTGATCCTGATTTCTGTGCTGTTTCCCCTGAAAGCAAACAGGCACTGAGCCCACTCATAAGTGTTGCTTTACATGAAACGGACAAGGTCACAACAGGGAGATGAGAGTAATCTACTCACTCAACAGCAAGGTCATCCTTTCTTGACCTGAGTGCCTGCGTTCCTGTGCCACACCAGCTACAGTCCCTTATACGGCTCTGGCACAATGCAAAAAAAAAGAGAGATGGCAAGAGGAGGGGGCAGGGGACTGAATCCCCCCAGGCCATTACAATGGATTCAGTTCAAGCAGACCCCACACAGGTTCACAGCAGCCCACACCACCCAGGGAAGACCATGACCTCCTTCCCTCCCCCAGGGCTCCTTAACATTGACTGAACACTTACTATGCTGTAGCCTTGCTTTACAAGCATTGATCCATCTTCACAACTTTAATGAGGAAACTTCTATTATTATGTTCATTTCACAGTTGAGAAGAGTCACACATAGAGAAGTCCTCCCATTCAGCAGTAACTCTATGGCCTTACTATGTGCTGGCACTGAGCTACAGACTGTGAGTTACGGGGACGAGTTTAAAAGACAAGTTGGTCAGACACGGTGGCTCGCACCTGTAATCCTAGCACTTTGGGAAGCCAAGGCAGGCGAATTGCCTGAGCTCAGGAGTTCGAGACCACCCTGGGCAACACGGTGAAACTCTATCTCCACTAAAATACAAAAAATTAACCAGGCGTGGTGGCACACACCTGTAGTCCCAGCTACTTGGGAGACTGAGGCACAAGAATTGCTTGAGCCCAGGAGGCAGAGGTTGCAGTGAGCCGAGATTGTCCCATTGCATTCTAGCCTGGGTGACAGAGCAAGACGCTGTCTCCAAAAAATAAATAGATAAATAAATAACAGACAAGTAAATGGCACTTTTTGGAGATAGGGTCTTGCTCTGTCACCCAGGCTGGAGTGAAGTGGCATGATCACAACTCAAGTGATCCTTCCACCTCAGCCTCCCAAGTAGCTGGGACTAAAGGCACATGCCACCATGCCCAGCTAATTTTTGTGTTTTTGGGAGAGATGGGGATTCGCCATAATGTCCAGACTGGTCTTGAATTCCTGGCTTCAAGCAATTCTTTCTCTTTGGCCTCCCAAGGTGCTGGAATTACAGGCGTGAGCTGCCGCATCTGGCTTACATCATATTCTATCATGACATATATCAGGCATGCTGTCTTTCACTTGACATTGTACCGTGAGAATTTTCTCATATCACCAAAAATCATTTGAAGAAGTGATTGTTAATAATTCTTAGCACAACTAGGCTGTGCTAATTAACTGTACAGCTTATTTGCAGTCTGGCATAATACAGTAAGTAAGAGTGGTCTGAATGCCTGCCAAATCCTGACTTTCGCTGCTTCCTAACTCTGTGACATTGGACAAGTAACTTCTCTCTTTGCCACACTCTTCTCAACTGGGAAATGGACATAATAGTAGAAGTGTCCTCATTAAAGTTGTGAAGATGGATCAATTCTTGTAAAGCAAGGCCGACAGCGTAGTTAGGATTCAGTCAATGTTAAGGCAGAGAGATGGCAAGAGGAGCTGGGCAGGGGACCGAAGCGCCCAGGCCATTACAGCAGATGCAGCTCAATGTCAAGTAGATCCCACATGGGTTCACAGCAGCCCACTCCCCCCAGAAAGGATCTGGGCCTCCTTCCCTTCCCAGGGCACTCCTCCCATTCAGCGGTTATTCTATGGCACACATCGTATTGTATCATAACATATGGTGATTACTTAACAATTCTGTACTGTTAGTCTTTTGGGTTGTTTCCAAGATTTCAGTAATGATGCAGGAATTTCATTTGTTGTACTTTTTTGTCCTTGCTGCTGATTATTACATAACACTTAAGATATGGAATTGCTAGATCAAATGGTATAAAGCTTTAAGACCCTCAAATGACTTCCCAGAAAAGTTCTGCTACTTGGCTAGCCACTAGCAGGGCCTGAAATTACGCTTTACCAATTACCACATGCGTTAAAAACAATTGCTACTTTGGTAACTAGTATTAATGCTATCTCACCCTTTCAATTTGCAGTTCTTAGATAACCATTGAGATGGGATATTTTAATTCTTCTCTTACTTGGATTTTCAGTCCAAATTACTTTACCCAGAGGTAAAAAAATAATTTGCAAAAATGCTGTAGGAAATTCTGCCAGGAAACGAAAACTGAGGCAGAGGCCAGAAGGAGACTTGCTTAGTCCAAGAGTATCTCCAGACTAGATAGAGGCTCATTCAATGCTAAGAACATTCTAGAAAAACAGTAAGTTTCGGGCCAGGTACAGTGGCTCATCCCTGTAATCCCAGCACTTTGGGAGGCCAAGATGGGTGGATCACCTGAGGTCAGGAGTTCGAAACCAGCCTGGCCAACATGGAGAAAGCCTTGTCTCTACTAAAAATACAAAAATTAGCCAGGCATGGTGGCACATGCCTGTACTCCCAGCTACTCAGGAGGCTGAGGCAGGAGAATTGCTTGAACCCAGGAAGTGAAGGTTGCATTGAGCCGAGATCATGCCACTGCACTCCAGCCTGGGCGACAGAGTGAGAGAGACTCTGTCTCAAAAACAAAAGAAGAAAAGAAAAGAAAAACATTAAGTTTCTTCCAATAATCCCCTGCACAGAGTTCTAGGACAGCAGAAGCCCCTGGTACTGTACGATTTTCTCTCTAATGTGCTTTCTGTATCCCCACGGAGCTTTGCCTCCCCCTGTCTGTCTCTAAAATGCCCCCAAATGGCCTTTATTTTATATCTAAGTGACAGATGGCCTAAAATGTCCCAAATGGCCTTTATTTTACATCTAAGTGATAGCATTACAATAGAAATTGACCTGAGGGGGAAAAAATTGGACTCAGCACTAATTTCCTCCCACGGACAGAGCCCCAGAGCAGAACCGACCCTTCCCAATTCTCTTGCCAAGCCCCCAGGAGAGGCTGTTAGTCGCACTTTGAATGGCAGCATGAGGCTGCACCATTCACTTCACTTAGGCGCTTTCCATTTCCTGGGACTTTAAGCAGCTGTGACTTCAAAACACTCATAGGTGGCAGCAACATATTGCCCAAGTCCCCAGCGAGACACGATCTGCCACAGAACGTGGCCACTTCTGGCTATTCCAGAAGGGTGAGTGGCAATATTGCTACTACCTTCCCATTGCAACCAGTAGAAACTGTGAAATTAAAAACTAATGGCTTTGGGGCAAATAAAAAATGCAGAAGTCAGAGGCACTGTTTCCCAGAGAGTTCCACTCTTCCCTCTGAAGTACAGAAATAACAATAAATACTAACCAGCTGCCATCGCATTGAATACCCATGGCCACGCCATAAGGGAGATGGTAACATTCCCATTTTACTGATAAGGACACTGCATCGGTCAGGGACCAGCCAGAAAACAGAACCACTCCAACAGAGGGAATTTAATTAAGAAGATGTGTCATCTCAGAGATGGAAAAATTCAGAATCCAAACAGGGGATGATGAGGTGACCCAGAGATGAGCAACAGTGAGAAGCCACTGCGACTCAAGGGCTGAGAGTCAAAGGAAGAGCCATGGGCAGGCCCTGGGGAGCTGTTACCACCGAGGGAGGAGCCAGCCAGTGGGAGCAGGGGGAAACAGAGGAGACCCAGCCACGGCCGAAGACATCACCACTGCCCCTGAGATGCCACTGAGGCAGAAGTAATGGGGATACGGTGCTTCTCTCTCCCCATCCTCCCCTTCTCTACCAGGCCCCCAACTGCCTGACCCAACAGGAAGCCAGGGGCAGGGGAGCCTGGAAAATGTGATGCCTGATGTGCAGCCTGGGACTGAGAAGGGCAAGGGATAAATGTGAGAGAAGAGGCCAACGGCTGGCCCATTGCTCGTGGTCCCACAACTACAATGTGGCAGGGCCAGGTAGTGAACAAAGTGCACCTGAATCCACCAACCTGCAGCATGGAAGAAGCCACCAGGGAGATGAGAGACAGACAAAGCGACAAAAGACAGGAATAAGCAGGAGGAGATGTTACCGTCGCACCCCCCTAACCAGAGAACCACACGAACCACCAAGGGTGGCCCTCGGTTGTGGACGCCTGCTCCCCTGACTCACTTCCATCACTTAGTAGGGAGGTGCAGGATCGTAAACGTCTCCAAGGCTGTTTCCCATCCACTCATTCAACACTTACTCAACACTGAGCAGGTGGAGAGGCAACCTGAAAAATAATGCTTCAGGGGTTAAGAGAAACTAATCTTCATTCCTCCTCTCCTCTACCTTCATAACCCACCAGGAACAGACAAAAAGGTAAAGGTGAGAAATCACTTCTGCATGGGCAAGAAGAGGGCAGGAAAGTGAGCAACCACACGGCCCAAAGTCCATGCAGCAGACCTGCCCCGGTCCGTATGTTCCAGTCAGTCTTTATTTACAGTCTCTCCAATCAGATAAATCCGTCCTTCCACCTGTGGTGAGGAGAAAGTGAGGACCTCAAGAGAGGAAAAGATACGTTCCTGCAAAAACCCTCCCGTCCTTAAGGATAGGTGAATGCCTTAAGGATATACAAGGAAGAATGTGGGTAAACCCCACACACACAACAGACGGCCCATGAATGCCACATATCGTTAGCACATTCAGGGACCAAGTGCCAATGTTCAATCTCTCTCTCTTTTTTTTTTTTTTGTATTAGTCCATTTTCACACTGGTGATTAAGATATACCCAAGACTTGGAAGAAAAACAGGCTTAATTGGACTTACAGTTCCACATGGCTTAAAAGGCTTCAGAATCATGGCGGGAGGCAAAAGGCACTTTTTACATGGTGATAGCAAGAGAAAAATGAGAAAGAAACAAAAGCAGAAACCCCTGATAAACCCATCAGATCTCGCGAGATTTATTCACTATCACGAGAACAGCACAGGAACGACTGGCCCCATGATTCAATTACCTCCTCCTGGGTCCCTTCCATTCCCACAACACATGGGAATTCTGGGAGCTACAATTCAAGCTGACATCTGGGTGGGGGCGCAGCCAAACCAAATCAGGGTCTCACTCCATTGCTGGCTGAAGTGCAATGGCATGATCCCAGCTCCCTGCAGCCTCAACCTCCCAGCCTCAAGCCACCCTCCCACCTCAGCCTCCCAAATAGCTGGGACTGCAGGCGTGTGCCACTATGCCAGGCTAATTTTTGTATTTTTGTCTAAAGAATCTCATAGACTTTAGTGCAAATTCTGGCTTCTTCTACACCAGCTATGTGGTTTGGGAAAATGACTTAATCTCTATGATCCTTAGTTCTCTCACCAGTAAAATGAAACTAATATCTACTCACTCAGTTACTTAGTCCAGGTTCCCTACAAAACAGTGAGAAACAAAAGCTTACGTGCAACTGGAAATCATCAAAGTTAAAAATTATGTTCTTCAAAGGGCACCATCAATAAAGTGAAATGATAACCCACTGAATGAAAGAAAAATGTGGCAAATCACATATCTGATAAGGGAATTGTATCTAGAGCATATAGAGAATATAAGAGTTCAATAATAAAAGGATATCATTAAAAATTGGGCAAAGAGGCCAGGCACGGTGGCTCACACCTGTAATCCCAGCACTTTGGGAGGCCAAGAGGGAGGATCACTTGAGGTCAGGAGTTCGAGAAACTCTGTCTCTACTAAAAATAAAAAATTAGCCAAGCATGGTGGTACATGCCTATAATCCCAGCTACTCAGAAGGCTGAGGCAGAGAATCGCTTGAACCCAGGAGGCAGAGGTTGCGGTGAGCCAAGATTGTGCCATTGCACTCCAGCCTGAGCAACAAGAGTGAAACTCTGTCTCAAAAAAAAAAAAAAAAAAGTATTGCTACATGCTGTGTAACATGGATGAAACTTATGTTCCCATCATACTTCCATATAAAATTAAAGACAGATAATAAAAATAACAACCAATACTTTCTCAGCACTTTTTTTTTTTTGAGACAGAGTCTCACTCTCACTCTGTCACCTGGGCTGGAGTGCAGTGGCCCAATCTCAGGTCACTGCAACCTCCACCTTCCGAGTTCAAGTGATTCTCCTGCCTCAGCCTCCCAAGTAGCTGGAACTACAGGCGCATAATTTTTTGTTGTCTTAGTAGAGACGGGGTCTCACCATGTTATCAAGGATGGTCTCAATCTCCTGACCTCGTGATCCGCCTGCCTCGGCCTCCCACAGTGCTTGGATTACAGGGATGAGCCACTGCACCCAGCCCGTTCTGAGCACTTATATGCCAGTCCTTTTGCATTCATTCATTTGTTTAATCCCTGGAGATCATGAGAATGCTCCCATTTCTCATATGACTGAGATATAGAGATATAAGAAATATTCTCAAGATTCTATAGCAAGTAAGTGGAAGAACTATGTTCAACGCACATGACCTGACTCAGGGTCCCTCTATAATTCTACATTGCTTCTAGGTGTAGGTTATATTCACACTGCAAGTTCCAAAGAAAAAGTCACAATTGTTTAATGGAACAGACCACACTGGGTTCCTCCCCAGTACTCTGCAGCCCCATGGCATGCTGCTCTATTCCTAGAAGCTGTGTACGCTCTCAGCTTCCAGGAACATGCAGGCTGACCTCCAAGCTGGCAACAGACCATTTGGAAGAGGGCAGAAGCCACAATCTGGAATGTAGCAGGAAATTAGCACCCAGAGGCAAGCTGTCTTCAGGCAAGTTCAGGCTGAGGGAACCTAAAATTCAATAAGCCAGACTTCAAATTACATGTATTTGATCATCTCCTCCAAGAAATGATTCCAGCTATAAAACATATCTGTGAGAACAAACAGATTCAAAAGCCTGGTAGAGTTTTCCAGCTTCTCTTCCAGGATAAAGTTATAAAATTCCAGTGAAGTACCTAACCTAAGTTGAAGTTGTCTGTACACCAGTTCTCCTCCCATGCTTCATAAGCCCACTCCAATCTTCCCTACTCTCCATTGCTCTATTGGAACTACCTGTCAGGATCACAGGGACCTCCACACAGCTGAGTCCAATGGTCAGTTTTTACAGCCTTTGTCTTGCTTGACTTCTCACAGCATTCAACACTGCTGTTCATTCCCTCCGTTCTTGATACTATGGTCACCTCACTCCTGGGACACCATATTCTTACTTTTTCTCCTCCCTTATTGATTGTTCCCTCTAAGTGCCCATTTGTTGATTTTTTTTTCTCCCTAATCTCAAATAAATTATCTTCTTCTCTTCTCTTCTCACATATTTAGTGTATTGCCAATTTCGAATTTATTTCCTCTCTGCTCCAAAGCCATCCTTCATTACCTGTTCTGCAATAATGGAGCTGGACTCTGTAAGCATTCCTCTTGCACTGTTGATATGATGTTCATCTTTGCCAACAGAGAGTGCTGGAAGAGAGGACTTCCCTTTCTGGCTCTGGTGTGCTTCCATATGGTTCCTGCCACATGACCACCATGTGCATGTAAGGGACATCAAGTAGCACTTATGCACCCTGGCAGGGCACTTCCTGCTTCCCAGTGGCTATAAACCAACAAGGGCCCAGGCAAGCCAGCAAGCCCTGCTCTTCAGTGAGCCACAGCCATACCTTCTCCAGCAAAGCTCAGGACCCAGCCCTGGGGAGGGACCTATCTTCCAAATTTGTTCCTTGAGTACGATCCCTCAGCCCAAAATTTTCTCCAGAGTTCTCATCAATCTTTTAGAATTAGTCCTTGATCCTTGACAATTCTTTATATTATGCTTACCTCATTCACAATACTGCACAGCTTCTGGATCCTGACCAACACATTCCCTTAGCAATCCCACCTAGTCTCATAGCTGTAACTTCTCAGGACCCCCAGATCTCTCTCTCTCTCTCTGTCTCTCTCTTGAATGCCAGACTTAATACAACTGCCCACTTGACATCTCCATTGGGGTATTAATAGAGCAAACCTATATGTCCAGAACAACACTCCAGATACTCCCAATACTTGCTCTATCCACTGCCTTCTTTATCACACTTGCTAACTTAATCCTTCCGTCTGCTCATGTCAAAAACTTTGGGAGACATCACTGACTTTTCTCTCTTACCCTCACATTAAATCCACCGGGAAATCCTTTTGAATTTTTGTTAAAATATCTGCCATTTCTCAATTCTCCTCTCATGACCTCCACTGCTACCACCCTAACCTCTGTTATTTCTTGCCTGGATTTTTGCAAAAGCCTCTGTACTATCCTCAACACAACTGCCAGGCAATCTTTTAAAATATATCATGTCACTCTTTTGCTCAAAATCCTTGCAGTGGTTCCCAAAATCCAAAACCAAATCCTTAAAATGCCCAACACGCCCTTACATTTGCTATTCCCAAACTGCACCAACGCAGCATTCACAGGGACACTACAGGGCACTTTCTGTGTTCTAGGTTATACAGCAATATCAGTCAGGTTACTACTAGAAAATTGTTAGTACCCAACCACTTGTAAACCCAAATCATTCGTTGTTTTCTTTGACGTAGGGGCATTGTAAAAAATTACTAAGACACTAAGGGCACTATGGGCCTAGAAAGTTTGGGAACCCCTACCCTACACAATCATCTGTCTGATCTTATCTTCTGAAACAGCCCCTCTATTCGCTCCACTCACTCTCCCCCAGCCAACCCAGCCTCCCTGTGCTCCTCACCCCACCTGTACACTCCTGCCTCAGGCCCATTGCAATGCCTGGTTCCTCCGTCTAAAATGCCCTTACCTCACTTCAGATACCGTTGGCTGCCTTCTACACTTTCAGATGTGTTCAAATGTCACCTTCTCATGTGAGATATTCTGTCACTGCCTGTATTAGTATGGGCTGCCATAACAAAACATCGTGGAGTAGATGGCTTAACAACACATTTATTTTCTCTGTTCTGGAGGCTGAAAGTCCAAGATTGAGGTTCCAAGCAATTCCAGGTCTGGTGAGGGCTCTCTTCTCAGATTGTGGATGGCAGCCTTCTTGCTGTGTTCTCACACAGCCTTTCCTCAGTGCGTGTGTGTGGGAAGAAAGTGGAGAGGGAGAATTCTGGTGTCTCTCCTTATAAGAACACTAATCCTGTCAAATCAGCGTCCAGCCTTACAAACTCATTTCATCTTAGTTATTTCCTAGAGGCCCATCTCCAAATAAAGCCACCTTAGAGTAAGTGCTTGAATATATAAATCTGGGGGAGACACCCACATTCAGTTCATAACACTACCATATCTGAAATTATGGTCCCATTCTCCCAACACTCCTTCACCTGCTTACCTTGCTCTCTTCCCCCCCCGCAGTTCCCCTTTCTCACATACTCTACAGGAAATTCATATTATATGACATTTATTGTTATCTGTCACCCTCTCACTTAACTAGAATAAAACTCAATGATTAAAGGTAGGAGCTTTTGCCTACTTAGTTCATTATGTGTCCCAGGCATCTAGATTAGTGTCTTGTACACAGTTGGTACTCAGATTACCTGTTTAATGAATGGAGGAGAAAAAAACATCTCTTTCCTGGCCCTTTTCCCTTTTCATTCTCTTTGCACATCACCAGGGAAGAAAAAGGAACAAACCTCAATAATCAATTAGTTTCAGAATAGCTAGTAGTCATCACTCCATTTAAAAACCAGACCTGATATTCAATAATTAATTAGACATAAAATTATTAAGGCAGGCTAGGTGGCTCATGCCTGTAATCCCAGCACTTTGGGAGGCCAAGGCAGGTGGATCACCTGAGGTCAGGAGTTCAAGACCAGCCTAACCAACATAGAGAAACCCCATCTCTACTAAAAATACAAAATTAGCCAGGCGCAGTGGCACTGCCTGTAACCCCAGCTATTCAGGAGGCTGAGGTGGGAGAATCACTTGAACTCAGGAGGCAGATGGTGCAGTGAGCTGAGATAGCACCACTGCACTCCAGCCTGGGCAACAAGAGGGAAACCCCATCTCAAAAAATAAAAATGAAAAATAATTAACACTTAATAATAAATAGCCCAAATTTCTACCAATAAATCAGTAGGTAAACACCAGATTAAAAGACTTCCAGCAGTCCATGATTCTAGCATATTCATCTATAACTGCTGGATATGGGATGTGATTTGATTAAAGAAGACAACCAACACGATAAATGAAGTGCATTTATTAAGATAATCAATAATTATCGTGTCTGGCTTCTAAACAGAATGAAAACTACGAGCTCTCCTGAAACTAACTGTACCCACAGCAAGTGTACAGTTACATTAATGAATGGAGGAGAAAAAAAAATCTCTCTCCTGGACGCTTTTCCCTTTTCTTCTCTTTGTACATCACCAGGGAAGGAAAAGAAACATACCTCCATAATCAGTTTCAGGAGAGCTGGTAGTCTTCATTCCATTTAAAAACCAGACGTGATATTCAATAATCAGTGTATGGGACTTAATTAACTTAGTGTGTGGGACTTTCTTCAGCTGAAAAATGCAAACAACAACAGGACAGGCAATGTACAGAGCAGGTAACGAGCTCAGGCTGCTCTCAACAGCTCGGCTTGTGTTTCAGCTGCGCAGCTGTCCAGCTGGGTGACTTCGAACAACCAGTCCGACCTATAAGCTCCCATTTTCTGTCCTGTAATAGTTGGATAAAATGACCGCAAAGTATATAGTGGCAAGAATCAAAAGAGACTCCTCAAAAGTTAAACATAGAGGCCGGGCATGGTGGCTCATGCCTGTAATCCTAGCACTTTGGGGAGGCCAAGGCAGGTGGATCACTTGTCAGAAGTTCAAAATCAGCCCAGTTGACATGGCGAAATCCCATCTCTACTAACACACACACACACACACACACACACACACACACACACACACACACACACAAAGCTAGGTGTGGTGATGGACGCCTGTCGTCCTAGCTACTTGGGAGGCTGAGGCAGGAGAATCATTTGAACCTGGAAGGTGGAGGTTACAGTGAGGCCAGATCACACCACTGCACTCCAGCCTGGGCGCCAGAGCAAGACTCCATCTCAAAAAAAAAAAGTTAAATACAGAAATTACCTTATGATGGAACAATCCTGCTCCTAGGTATATATTCAAAATCATTGAAAACAGATACACAAACACTTATACATGAATGTTCACAGTGGCAATACTCACAGCAGCCAAAAGGTGGAAAGAACCCAAATGCCTATCAACAGATCAGTAGATAAACAAAATTGCAGTAGATACATATAATGGAATATTACTATGCCACAAACAGAAATAAAGTACTGACACATGATGCAATGCAGAGGAACATGGAAAACATTAAGCGAAGTGGAAGGAGCCAGACACAAAAGGTCACATACCGATTCCATTTATACAAAATACTCAGAACAGGCTGGGTGCAGTAGCTCATGCCTGTAATACCAGCACTTTGGGAGGACAAGGCAGGAGGATTGCTTGAGTCCAGGAGTTTGAGGCCAGCCCAGGCAACATAGCAAGACCCCATCTATACAAAAAAAAAACTTTAAAATAGCTGGGCGTGGCAGCTCATGCCTGTAGTCTCAACTACTCGAGGCCAAGGTGGGAGGATTGCTTGAGCTCAGGAAGTCAAGGCTGCAGTGAGCCATGTTCATGCCCCTGCACTTCAGCCTGGGCAAGAAAGAGCAAGACTCTAAAAGAAAAAAAAAAAGAAAGAAAACAGAATTAATTCACAGAAACAAAATGCAGATTGGTGGTTGCAGGGTTTAGGGAAGGGGAAGGGGAGGAACTGCTCAGAGAGCACTGGTTTTTCTTTGGGGGTGATGAAAATGTTCGGGGAGTAGACAGAGGTGGTGACTATGCACTACTGTAAATGTGCTAAATGCCACTAGGCCACTGAACTACTCACCTACTTAACTTTTAATACTTAAAATTTTCCTTATAATGGCTAATTTTATGTGAATTTCCCCTCACTAAAAAAGAAACAAAAGAAAATACATGGTAAAGGCCTTTAAAAACAGCAACTGTCTGGTGACTAGAAATCTGGGCTTAGTTCTGCCACTTACTGGTGATAAGGTAATGTCTCTCTGGGCTTCAGTTTCCTCATCTGTAAAATGATCAGGTTGGATTAGACCACTACTAGTTCTCAACCAGGACAGCCTACTTTGGCCATATGTGGAGAGCTGCTTCTAAATGCACAGGGCCATCCCCCCAACCCCCAGATTTTGATATGTCCAAGGTAGAATCAGGCCTGTGTTCTTGTGTTGAAATATTTGTTTCAGGATTTAAACCCACCCACTTCTGAGAACACCAGATTAAAAGCAATCCATGATTCTAGCACACTCATCTATGACTGGTGTAAGATGTGATTTGATGAAACAAGACAGACAACACGATAAATGAAGTGCATTTATTAGGAACAACATTCTGAATACTCACAAATAGTTATCTTGCACACTTAATCTTAGGCCAGAGAACATAGGGCAACCACACAGGAAAAGGATACCAGGACAGAGTCCACGGAGTTTTGTTATACCACAAAAGGAGTTTTAAGGCCGTTTAATTCAAGGCTGCAAAAACTACGTCTGTGACATAAACATGACATTCAAAAATAATTCAGCCTTCAAAATGTCCCCAATACCAACAAATCAACAAGGTAGTTAAGACTTGGGGGACATGACACGGATATAGCAGGGGCTACGCAGAGACCTCCCTACGCAGTTAACACAGATTGACAGATGCTACTTGCAGGTTGCCAGTCTCACATGCTTTTACTTCACATAAACGTGTTACACTGTCCTAGAAGAGCAAATGCACATTAGGTGACAGAAAAATAGGACTCATTATCTCATACCACGAAATGGGGTTACAGAAAACACAGGGCTAGACAAGGCCACACTGAGATAGGTTAGTGACGTTTTTGGCAAGCCCCTCACAGAAGCACTGAGATGAGGCCTAAAAATATGCTGGGGTGAGCTCCGTCCTTCCTTCCGTGGTTACCACCTGGATTAGGCTTCCTGAGCTCGGTCGGTTTTTCCCTGTGATCCAGTCATGGAAGGTTCTGGAATATAAAAGAAAATTTTTTTTTTTACATTCTCAAACCAAAAATCTGGGCACATGTGGACATTCACAGTGACGGCTTAGGGGATGGAGGGAAGGGATGGTACAGCAGCGGCTGTTGAAAAGCCACTAAGGGTTGGGTGCCGTGGCTCGCACCTGTGATCCCAACACTTTGGGAGGTCCAAGACCAGCCTGGCCAATATGGTAAAACCCATCCCTACTAAAAATACAAGAATCAGTCAGGCGTGGTGGCATGTGCCTGTTATACTAGCTACTTGGGAGGCTGAGGCAGGAAAATCACTTGAACCCGGGAAGCAGAGGTTTCAGTATGCCAAGACTGCACCATTGCACTCCAGCCTGGGCATCACAGTGAGGCTCTGTCTCTAAATAAATAAATGCCACTAAAGGTCAGGCATTGTGGCTCACACCTGTGATCCCAGCACTTTGGGAGGCCAAGGCGGGAGGATCGCTTGACCCCAGGTATAAGTTTGAGACCAGCCCAGACGCAATGGCAAGACCCCGTTTCTAAAAAAAAAATAAAAAAAAATATAAAAGCCACTAGGCATGATGGACACATACCCAGGTCCCCAGTGAGTTCAGTGGGATATTCATTGGAATCTGAGTGGCAAGATTTGGCATGAGTTTTTCATTTTGGTATTTTTCTACATTGTTGGAATTCTTGCATGATTTTTAAAAGATTTGAATTTGGCCAGGTGTGGTGGCTCATGCCTGTAATCTCAGCAATTTGGGAGGCTGAGGCAGGGTGGATCACTTGAGCCCAGGAGTTTGAGACCAGGCTGGGCAACAGGGTAAAACCCCACCTCTACAAAAAATAGCTGGGCATGGTGGCACATGCCTGTAGTCCCAGCCACTCAGGAGGCTGCAGTGGGATGACTGCTTGAGCCCCGGAGGTAAAGGCTGGGGTGAGCCGTGATTTGACACTGCATTCCAGCCTGGGTGACAGAGTGAGACCCTGTCTCCACTGCAGCCTGGGTGACAGAGTGAGACCCTGTCTCAAAAAAATAATAAAAATAATAATTGTTTTAAAGATTTTAATTAGTTCATTCAAAGAGACAGACATTTGCACAATACTTTGCTATACTACCTTCTCAGAAATTTATGAGAGAAACAGACAGAATTCATTTATTTGGGATTTTTTTGTTTTGTTTTGTTTTGTTTTGTTTTAAGACGGGGTTTCACCATGTTGGTCAGGCTGGTCTTGAACTCCCAACCTCAGGTGATCCGCCCACCTTGGCCTCCAAAGTGCTTGGATTACAGGCGTGAGCCACCACGCCTGGCCTATTTGGGATTTTTTTTTAATCAAACATTTATAGAGTACTCACAGCTGCACCAAACAATGGAAAAAGAGATACAAAAAAAACAGGCTACTACAATAAAATAATAAATACAGTAACAGGGACATTTCACAAATCTGAAGAGAGGAGCAACTGACCCAACTCGTGGCAGGCAGTCAAAAAGATGCCCTCTAAGAAGACAGGAATGAAAAAGCACAAAAGAAATTCACAAGAAACAAGAAGTAGATGATAATTTTTTGACACAAAACATTTCCATTTCAGTACATCATCCATTTTGACAATTCACCAGCTGGGACTTCAGACCTTCATGAACTGCAAAGTGCTCAGCAGTTCCTTCTTGGGATACCCCTGGTGCCATCTGTGACCTTCCAGGCCAGCACTGATGTTTAAAGATCCAGTCACTCAGGCTCCCACTCTGGGGTTTGAACGAGCCCATTTGCACACATGGGCTCAAAAAACAAAATGTTACTGAAACTCTCTCAAGTACTGTCATGTGTCATGGCCTCATCTCTGGGGGATAGGGCGGGGCTCAGTGAGGGAAGGCTCTGAAAGAGACCAGTGCCGTTTGGATGTGCAGGGTTTTGTGTGTTGGTTATGCATGTTTTAAATGGTCTTACTTCTCCTTCACCCTCATCTGCAGCGTGGATAGGTGAGAGAGAACACCATTCTAGCCAGGGATGGTAGAGGAAGGATGTGCTCACAGACATCCCAAAGCAAACTTTATCCCAATTTTTCTGAGAGTTTTCAAATGCCACAAATGGGTGGATGTGATCTCTAGAACAAAGGGTGCATGTGACAGTCCATGCTCTGTGGGTCTGTGGCTCAGCACGAGTTCAGACACAAGACCCCACATGTTCCATCCAGAGTCTAGGTCTTAGATTAATGTCTCAAGTGTGGTTGGGAGTATCAGCCTTTAAAAAGAAATTCAGATGCAAACACAAGTCAAAGCTTGATTTCCTCTAAACTTCAATTTTTTTTTCTGCAAATCAAGCATTAAGCATGATTCCAGGCATAGACAGAAATAACTGTCAGCACACCAGTTACGACCACGGGCTCCGCAGCCACACGGCTTATGTCAGATCCTGGCTGTGCTGTATGACTTTAGGCAAGTGACTTAGCCCCCTGCCATCCCTCCGAGTCCCTAAGTCTTAAACAAAAATGACAGCTCCTCCCTCCTAGAGTTGGCTATGAGCATTATATAAGAGTTGTAAAGTGCTTAGAATACTGACTGGCACATAAAAAGTGCTCGGTAGCCAGGCACGGTGGCTCACGCCTGTAATCCCAGCACTTTGGGAGGCCAAGGCGGGCAGATCACAGGGTCAGGAGATCGAGACCATCTTGGCTAACATGGTGAAACCCCGACTCTACTAAAAATACAAAAAATTAGCTGGGCATGGTAGCATGTGCCTACAGTCCCAGCTACTCAGGAGGCTGAGGCAGGAGAATCACTTGAATCCAGGAGGCCAAGGTTGCAGTGGGCCAAACTGGTGCCACTGCACTCCAGCCTGGGCGACAGAGCAAGGTTCCATCTCAGAAAAAAAAAAGTGCTCTATAAGTACACGTTTCAAACATAAAATCCCAAATTTCTTTGATTTAGTTTAAATGAGATTGTGACATCAGGCCAGAAGCTGCTAACTTCACAAACATCTCTTACAAACAGTTATCAAAGCAGTTGACACAGAGGCACTGCTGGGTCAGGCTGTCACCTTGACTCTCTCCGCCCCCCTGCTCCATGAGGGCAGGGATCCCATCTTCGTCTTCACCGTGTCCCCAGGGCTGAGGGCGGCACCTGGCCCATAGTGGGTGCTCAATGAACACATGCTTACTAACTAGGGGAACTGATAACTAAGTAAACACAAAAGAACAATTCAACTCTCTGGCCCATGGGCTTTCAAATGTCACCCATACTCACAAGTGGGTGAAAAGGATTTTGGAAACACAGGGCACCTTCTGTGGGTCTGTGGCTTGGCACTGATTCAGACATGTGCCCCAGGCCATCTACCTGCTGTCCACCTCCCCCATGGAGGCTCCTCATCACAGCAGTAACAACACAAAATGCAGCTGGGGATCACTGAGCATTCACTATGGCCAGACACTGTGCCGAGTGCTTGGCGCACGCTTTCCCATGTAACCCTCCTAACAAACATGATGGACCTCATGATACAGGCGGGGAAACTGAGGCCTCTGGCAGGTCAATAATGTGTTCAGTGTGGCCGGTGGTGAGGGAGGGAGCCAGGATTCATGTCGGCACTACCCACCCCGCCACCCCGCTGCCTCCTGTCTCCAAGTCCAGCTACCCGGAGATTCCGCCTGATGTGTGATACATCCTCAGAGGTCCAGAGTCCTCCCAAGACCACCCTGATTGATGATCCACAGGAACACGGGCTTGTCCTCTGGACCACAGCAGGCAGAGAATGGGGGCTAGAAGCTGTTCGATCACAGACATGACTGCAATACTCACTCAACTAGGAATTCTAAGGGTGTCCAGGAGCTGAAGTCAGCCTCAGGCATTGATTTCCTGTTCATTGGGGTATCCAGGGTAACCCTGCAATGGACACAGATAAGCATGTCATTCACGCCTCTCCTTTATAACAACAGGTGCCCAGTCCTCCTCGGCCAGGAAAACGCAAACACACAGCGTGACCACCTAGAGCCTCTGGCAGCGAGGGTGACATTTACATGGAAAGATCAGACAGGAAGATAAGCAGAGAGAGCAGGAAGCTGTCCCCCGCTAGCAAAGGCCACATCTGAGCATAATTCAATAAGGTGCGCTGTGGCTCACCACTTAGGCAGATAAGAACAAAACAGAAGGAACCAGATTTTGCCTTTTTTAATAACAGTCTTCACTGAGTTAAAGTGCTTTGCTGCTGTGTCTTTATTCACTTCCTAACATGCAGCACACTCATTTCAAAGGATTTAAGGTAGTAATAAAACTTTAAATATGCAAATACGGAAATATTAAAATTTTTAATATGTGGCTATTTTCCACAAAACCTTAAGATTTTTGGTAGAAGAATATAGAATTTAGATATGTATGAATCTCCCAAGAACATTCAGACCTCAGGAATCATTCAAATCATTCAAAAAAGCTGTGGGAGTCATGTCACAGAATCACACACAGAACCTCACAACTAAAAGGGAACTAGAAAGGCAATCAGTGCAGTCCCTACAGTCTCTGCATCCCTTTATAGGACCACAGGCAAGAGGCAAGCCTGCTGGGGCTAGAAGCCTTCCAGTGAGAAGAAACAGCCTCCCTCCAAAGCAGCTGCCTCCGCCTGGGACCCGATGACCAGCAGAAACACCTCCAACAGCTTCCCGTATCTCTGTCTCACACACGCCCCCATATAATGACTTGAAAGACAGAGTTACATATAAAAAAATAAAATGTGTAGTCTGATTTTAAAGGCAGAAATGATGAGGGAGAAAAGAAATGGAGAAGCAAAAAAAATGGCAAGAAAGACAGACCCATCCTACCCACCAATCAAACATTCTGGACAGCCCAGGAGAACCCAAAACTTGAAGGACTGCCCTGGGCAGACCCTCATATACAAAGCGCAATCTGCAATGTAATCATATTAAGAGGTAGGGTCTGCAAGAGAGGTTTGGGGGCTTTAGGAGGAGATTAGCATGCTTACAAAGGAAGCTGGAGGCAACCCATTTGCCCCTTCCACCACTCCAGTACATACAGAAGGCACCATCTATGAGGAATGAGCCCTCACCAGGCACCAAATCTGCTGGCTCCTTCATCTTGGACTTCCCAGCCTCCAGAACCGTAAGCAATACATTTCTATTTATAAATCGCCCAGTCTAAGGTATTTTATAGTAGCAACTCAAACAATAATGAGTATCTTAAGAGTCTTTGGTGCATTTCAGAGCCCAGGGTGAGAGCACACACAGGTCTCTGGTGGAAAGCTACAGTCAGACAAACGGTTACTTGCAGCAGTGGGGCAGAGGTGGGCAGCAGCCAGGGAATCCCCAGCACTTACGGGAGCACAGCAATGGCAGCTGACCCAGGCGGCATGCCGCTGTTCTTCCCGGCCAGGCTCTGGCAGAGCTGGTGAATGGCACCCTTGGCCATGCCATACCCGATCATACCTGGGAAATGGGGAGAAGATGACTCAGTGACCACTGGCGCACCAGGGGACAGCGAGGACATACAATCTTCTTCTGAGCATCTCTATTCCCTGAAAACATTATAAATAGCTGCTTCTGGCCTCCTCCTTCAGGCTGGACACCCTCAACAACCTCCACCAAAAAACAGCAGAGAGCCATGAGAAAGAGGGGATGGGAACAGGTGGGTTGGGAATTATGGCCTCTGGCCAGTTGCTAAGAACGCAGGCTTCACACAGGCCACCAGTATGTCCAAGGTGCAGCATGCCAGGGTCCAGAAGACGCCAGGAAGAAAAGATAAATGAACGTTTATGGAGAGAAAGTGAAGAGGACATGACATTTTAAGTGTACCTACTTAACACTTAACATTTATTACAAAAGCCAGAAGGTTGATCTTATTTTTATTCTTAGGAAACCAAGACTCAGACAGGTTGAGTACATGCCAGGCTCACACACAGACTTGTGCCAAAGCTGATGGAGAGGGTGAAGCCCAAGCAAGAACTGGATTCTGAACCCTTTGATAATGAAATGCTTGTGGGCACCTGGTACACAGAGGTACGCAATGGGACAGCAATCAAGCAGTCATTTGGAGTACAGGCCTTCAAGTCAAATTACACACATTCAAATGCCTAGTTCCTCCACTTACCACTAAAGAAATTCTGGGCAAGTTCCCAAAACCTCTCTAATCCTCAGTTGCTGCATCTATAAAATGGGTTTGAGGTGTTTTGCAACACAGTCAATTCTCTAAGTCTCCAGACACCAACTGGGTGTCCGATAATTCACTTAGAACTCCCGGCTAGGTGCAGTGGCTCATGCCTTTAATCCCAGCACTTTGGGAGGCGGAGGCAGGAGAATTCCTTGAGCCCAAGAGTTCAAGACCAGCCTGGGAAATATAGTGGGACCCCACCTCTAAAAGATTAGCCATGCCTGGTATTATGTGCCTGTGGTCCCAGCTACTTGGGAGGCTGAGGTGGGAGGTTCACTTGAGCCTGGGAGAGGTCAAGGCTGCAATTAGCTATGATCGTATCACTACACTCCAGTCTGATTTAAGGGCTCAGTCTCACAAGACCTACCCTACTTCAGATGCCAATCACAAGTCCTGGGCCACTTACACTTCTGACTGACAGGCTATAAATCAGGGGTTTTCACAATCCCCTCTTCAGGTGCAGTAATTTGCTAGAATGGCTCAAAGAACTCAAGCAAACACTTTTTTTTACAGTGACTGGTTTATTATAAAGGATACAACTCAGGAACAGCCAGGTGGAATGACACAGAAGCAGGGTAGGAGAGGGGGTGGGCATGGAGCTTCCATGCCACTCCAGCCACACCACCCTCCCCTGCGCCACCATGTATTCAACCCAGACACTCACATCTGGAAGTTTTTATACAGCTTAACCTCCAGCCCAGCTCCCTTCCAGGAGGTCGGTAGATGGAGCTCAAAGTTCTAACCTCCTAATCACTTGATCTTTCTAGGATATAGCCCCATCCTGAGGGGCCATAACCTACTAATCACGTTATCAGTGTAAACTCACGTGTGATCCAGAGGGGCTCGTTAGGGCACACAGGAACAGAGTACTTAATTCTGAGCATACCCTCAGCACAGGACAGGCACTCCATGAATGTTTCCCATCAAATCAATAGAAGTAATGTGCCCTGGAACCCGACTACCTGGCTCGTGTCCAGGCTCTGCTGCTTGCTAGTGACCGACACTGGGAGAGGCTACTAAACCTTGGAATCCTCGGCTTCCCCTTCCGTGAAATGGGAATGACAATCCCAAATCCTAAGGATAATACAACAATCAAAACACCATGTACAAGTGTAGCAGACAGGGAGGGTCTCCAGGGACTATGGTAGTTTCATCAGCTTGAACAATCAGCCTGCTTCACAGCCTCCTGCCCTTCAGCCTGGTTTTGCCGACACCTCGCATGGAATGCAGTCACCTAGTCAGAGGAAACCAGCCCTGACACACTCCAGAAACTTAGAGATGAACTCAGGTGGACTTTCCTCATTACCATGCTATAGTCTCCACTCCAAAAGGATCTTCATTACCAGAACACGTGACTATGTGCTGGCGTGATGACTCACTGCACCTGTGCCACTGAGACCCCCCACCTCCTCTACATGGAATGACACACCCTCTTCCCCTCCCTTGCCCCATGAAACCCTCCTGGGAGAGATGCTGCTTTGGAGAATACTTCCAGTGTCCTCCTTACTTATACCAAGTCATAAAAATCCTATTGATTGGTTTTTTTCCAGGCAACAAATCCCCTTGTACAGTACTGAGCACAGAGGAACACTCAAACCTGGTCAATACCGTCATTCATGACTTTGACCAAGTCACTGGCAACTCTTTTTCCTCAGACAGCAATAAGGAATTGCAAAAAGGGTCATCAACTTGGAATTCAAAAAGTGCAGCCCTAACTCCTGCTTTTCCAGCCACCAAAAAAAATCACAAGTTCTGTGGGTCTGTTTTTCCATCTGTAAATTCGAGTGGTAACTCAGATCACAATTTTTTTTTTTCCTGTCGCCCAGGCTGGCGTGCAGTGGCGCAATCTCGGCTCACTGAGACCTCCACAGCCTCCCAAATAGCTGGGACCACAGACGCCCAGCTAATTTTTGTAATTTTAGTAGAGATGGGGTTTCACTGTGTTAGCCAGGACGGTCTCAATCTCCTGACCTCCTAATCTGCCTGCCTTGGCCTCCCAAAGTGCTGGGATTACAGAAATGAGCCACCACTCCTGGCAGATCATAATTTATTCACAGGGCTGTGCTGAGGATGGAGGGAGACCACATCCAGGAAGGGCCTTGGAAACCATGGAGGGCATGTACAGGACCCGATCAGGGCAGAGGGAGCCCAGCCTGGTGTAGGAGGGGCTTTGCTCAGCACCTTGCCAGGGAGATGTTCTCCCAGTGACTGGGACATTTCTCCCCCTCTCCCAGCTCATCATTATTCATATTATAATGCACAATTGCTCTTCAGATCAAGCAGTCATCTGCGGCCCATCAGGGGGCATCTCCTTCCTTATCAGCGATGGAAGGACTGTGACATCCCTGGCATGGTGACAACTCTGGCCTTAACACCACCAAATCGACCTGCCAACACTCTGCTGCCTGTAAAGCCAGAGCCTGGACAGGGGCTGCCAGGGTCCGCCTGCTCCCGGGCATCAAAACCCACTCACCCCACCCCATGCCATGGAGCCTCTCCATGTGGGAATCCTTGGGCTCAGTATAAGAAAGACGAAGAAGCACAAGGAAGCTTCCTGGCTCCCAGGAACGGCACAGCACACCAGAAGGAACCCAGAATCTGGACTTTGAGGCCAGGACTTGGAACCCAGGTGATTCCTCACCACTGCAACTTGGGCGAGCAGCTTCTTCAGCCTCTGGTTCTTCCCTGCTAACTGGGATCCAATCCCAGGTCACAGGCTTTCCTGAAGACGACGTGAAACGTGACACATCTCATAAACTCGAATGGGCTCTTTCACTCCCAGAAGAAAGTGAGTTCCACAGAGGCAGGGATTTTTATTGTTTTGTTTACCAATGTAACCCAAACCAAAAGGTGGCATTCAATAAATACTTTATTTGGCCAGGTGAGGTAGTTCAGGCTTGTATTCCCAGCAGTTTGGAAGGCTGAGACAAGTGGATCTCTTGAGCCAAGCAGTTCGAGACCAGCCTGGGCAACATGGTGAAACCCTGTCTCCACAAAAAATAAAAAAAATTAGCCAGGTGTGATAGCACATGCCTGCAGTTCCAGCCACCTGGGAGGCTGAGGTAGGAGGATGGCTGGAGGCTGGGAGGTCGAGGCTGCAGTGAGCCAAGATCACGCCACTGCACTCCAGCCTGGGTAACAGAGCCAGACTCCATCTCCCAGAAAAAGTAAATTAAATAAATAAATACTTCATTCCTTGCTTTCAGAAAAGACCAATAGGGGGGTTTCTGGAAGGAGGATAATGGGGCTTAGTCAAATGGTGGGCATTCAAATACTGTGGGAATGAAAGAACAAAGTGGTAGCTTTGTTCATTAAAAGTATGGTAGCTGATTCTCAGTAACTCATCAGTTTCTCAATATTCCAGACAAACTAACTTTTAAATTATTTAATCTATGATGAAGTGAAAAAAGCAGGGCACAGAAAAAGCCTCTATTGAATCATCAAATTATGGTGGTTTTTTTTGAGGCAGTCTTGCTCTGTTTCCCTGGCTGGAATGTAACAGTGCAATCTCAGCTCACTGCATCATTGACCTCCAGGGCTCAAACAATCCTCCCCACCTCGGCCTCTTTTTTGTTTGTTTGTTTGGAGACAGAGTCTTGGTCTGCCACCCAGGCTGGAGTGCAATGGCACGATCCCAGCTCACTGCAACCACCGCCTACAGGTTCAAGCGATTCTCCTGCCTCAGCCTCCCAAGTAGCTGGGATTACAGCACTTGCCACCATGCCTGGCTAATTTTTGTATTTTTTAGTAGAGATAGGTTTTCACCATGTTGGCCAGGCTGATCTTGAACTCCTGACCTCAGGTGATCTGCCAGCCTCAGTCTCCCAAAATGCTGGGATTACAGACATGAGCCATCGTGCCTCACCAAATTATGGTGCTTTTTTAAAAGTATATGAGTGTGGCATGGGCATACACTAGAATGTGCACAGAATGCTTCCAGAAGGACACCCGAAAAGCCATCACTGTAGTTGGGCCTGGGGAGGGAGTGTGTAGAGATCAGGGGTGTGACTAGGAGAGACTCTTCCTATTCACTGTGTTTCTTTTAGTGCCATGTGAATTTTTACTACATGCATAGGCTAGTTTTCCAATTTAAAAATTGATTAATTCATTATTTAAATAAAAACTAATACAGTGCCTTCTCATCTTTTCCCATAAGCTCTATTTGTCAAAGCAGGTCCTTTTCCAAGACCCTGTTGGAATCAGCTCCCTCAACAAAACAAAATTATCTCAATATAATTATATAATTATCTCAATATAATTGCATTATCAGTAATTATTATAATTACCGATTATAATTATATATTAATTACTAATCAATTTATTATTCAGACCAATCTGCTACTCACTAACCAGGTTGTCTTAGACAAGGCACCTAAAATCACTGAACTTTGGTTTTTTTTTCTCTGTAATCAAGAGAAATTAATAGCACCTACTTGACAGATACCGCTGGTGATGAGATAAGATCGGGCTTAGCCCAACAAGCCTAGCACCCAGCAGATAGAGGCCTAAAAAAATGTTTTTCCTTTTTGCCAAGTCCACTGAGGTATAACTGAAGTACATATACTTAAACATGTTTAGGGTACATCTGAGCAAATTTTGACATTGTGTACACCTGCTACCTATTGGTCTTCCTTTCCTCCTACTATTTGATGAATATTTGCTGACTGAAGCAAGGGATGCCTTTTATTAGGTAGGTTTCCCTCTGCCCCACAGGCATGTGGCAGGAACGGGGTCTCTTCCCTTTATGTTCCCCCACTGCACCCAATGGTAGCTGCTCACTAAACGCTGCTATCACAGCAACAAGAAATGGTTAATCACTGTAAACCTCTCCACCTTCTGAAAACCACTATTTCTTCCAGAGGTCAGCAGGCTCCCTAAAATCCTCGGCACACACACTGTTTAAAATGTAATCGCTGTGGAGGTATCACAAGTCCAGCAGGAGGTGGGAGGATCACAGCCAGCCAAGGAACGAATCACAAAACGGCTTCAACAACAACCTCAAATTGCAAAACAGGGTCAAGGTCTCAAACAGTTATTTGGAAGCACAAGAAGAGTATTTCACCATCCCTAGCTTCTCTGTTTAATCAGGGGGCAGTATAAAAACATAATGAACTCTTCAGTGATTAAAATAAACGAGGGCGTAAGTGGTCATTAATCCAACCCTGGTCCTCAAAGTCCCAGAGCTCTCTCTCCCCCTCCATTCAAACAACACAAGCGCAGGGACTCTGATGAAGGAAAGAAATGAGCAAATAGCAACTGTAATGGCTTAATTCTACAGAATGACACCTTTCCTGGGGCACACAAAGAAGATTATTTGCAAGATATGGAAAAAAGGCATTTCACTAAGCAGGTCAACACTTCCAAATTGATCATTGTGGTCCCCCAAAACTGATTTCCAGTCACAGCACAGATCCTTTAATGGTAAACAAAAGTGACCACCATTTTAATACAGTGTATCCTACAGAAGACAGTCTACAAATACAATCTTGGAAATAGGAGGGTGAGGTGTTCTCAGCATCCTTCCAAGTGAAAAACTCATTTGCAAACATATCTTCTTGAGTTTGAGGGACTAGTAAGCCTGATTCAACACTTGCTTTCAAATTGTAGATCAAATTCCCCAGATTTTTCTGAGGTCTGCAGCACACTTAAAAAATCTCATGACTCAAATTATTAATAGTTTAACAAAATCTAACTTAAGAGGTTAAAGATGAACAAACTCGTTAACATCTGAGGCAGGAATAGCTGGGCAGAACTAAGCCTGGAGTAAATAATAATGACTCCACTTACTATTGACTCTGTAATAACTTTCTCATTCATTTAGATCCATTAAGACATTTACAAGGCACAACCACCATATATATAAAGGAGACATTTTTTAACCTTTTTTTTTTTTTTTTTTGAGAGGAGTCTCACTCTTTTGCCCAGGCTGGACTGCAGCGGTGTGATCTCTGCTCACTGCAACCTCTGCCTCCCGGGTTCAAGTGATTCTCCTGCCTCAGCCTCCTGAGAAGCTGAGATTATAGGCGCACACCACCACGCCCGACTAATTTTTGTATTTTTAGTAGAGACGAGGTTTCACCATGTTGGTCAGCCTGGTCTCGAACTCCTGACCTCGTGATCCACCCACCTCGGCCTCCCAAAGTGCTGGGATTACAGGTGTAAGCCACGGCGCCCAGCCTATTGAAGCTGATTTTACAGATGACAAAACGGAGGCTCAGAAAGGTGAAGCAACTTGCCAAATGTGTCACAGTAAGTGGCAGAACCTTAACAGAAGACCAACATGCATGGCTCCAGAGCCTGCAGTCTTAACCACTACCCAAAATGTAATCAAAGGATACTGGCAAACCAGAGGAAAGCAGGAGACTCTTCTGTCATTTAGAAAAATCAGTCTTTCGGTCCTAGGGTTTTGTTTTTTAAATTGTCAAGTTATGACTCATTTCTCTGTTTACCTAGTGCCTCTGCTCCATGTCACCTTAAATAAAAATCAGATCTCAACCAACCAGACAGCTAACATTTACACGGCTTTACTGATTGCTATAGCCATGGACTTGTAACATCACATGCTCTAACAAATGGAAGAAGAAAATGAGAGACAAGGTTTTGCTAATAGTCACAGCCTCACAGTTCAGTGAGGTACATTAAAATTGAGAAGGGCCCTGGTGTAGCAGTTCGTGCCAATAATCTCGGTGCTCTGGGAGGCCAAGGCAGGGGCATCACTTGAAGCTAGGAATTTGAGCCCAGCCTGGGCACCATAGCGAGTTTCTACCAAAAAATACACATTACCTGTTTCTACCAAAAATACAAAAATTAGCCAGGCATGGTGGTGTGTGCCTACAGTCCCTGCTGCTTAGGAGGCAAAGGACTGCTTGAGCCCAAGAGTTCCAAGCTGCAGTGAGCTATGATCGTACCACTACATTCCAGCCTGGATGACAGAAACCCTGTCTCTAAAAAAAATAAATAAATAACTGAGAAGGGTCCCAAGGTCTCTACCACTTACTAGAGAGTCAAAAAAAAAAAGCTCCCTTTTTTTTTAAAGAAGAGTTAAACTTAGGTAGTTGAGGTAGACACTTCCTGCCTCCCTGTGCTCCCCTTTCTACCTCTACTTAAATTCATTTAGCCCTATCCCCCAAGTGTTATGGGCTGAAATGTATCCCCCTAACACTCATATATTGAAGTCCTAGTTCCCAGTACCTCAGAATGTGACTGTATCTGAAGGTCTTAACGAGCTCATTAAGGTGGGCCCTAGTCCAGTATGACTAGTGTCCTTACAAGAGGGGGAAACGAGGACGCAAACACCCAGAGGGAAGACCGTGTGCAGACAAAGGAGAAGGCAGTCATCTGTAAGAAAAGAGGATTCAGGACAGGTGCGGTGGCGCACGCCTGTGATCCCAGCATTTCGGGAGGCCAAGGCGAGTGGATCATGAGGTCAAGATTGAGACCATCCTGGCCAACATGGTGAAACCCCGTCTCTACTAAAAATACAAAAATTAGCTGGGTGTGGTGGCGCGCGCCTGTAGTCCCAGCTACTCAGGAGTCTGGGCATGAGAATCACTTGAACCCGGAAGGCAGAGGTTGCACTGAGCCGAGATCGGGCCACTGCACTCCAGCCTGGCAAAAGAGCAAGACTCCGTCTCAAAAAAAAAAAAAAAAAAAAAAAAACAGGATACGGAAGGAACCAGACCATGCGCAGGCAAAAGGAGAAGGCAGCCATCTACAAGAAAAGAGGATTCAGAAGGAACCGGCCAGCAGATACTCTGATCTCAGGCTTTTAGCCTCCAGCGTTACCAGAAAATAAATCTCTGTTGTTTAAGCCGCCCAGTGTGTGGCTACCCAAGCAAACTAATATAGGTCGT
Source organism: Ateles fusciceps (assembly GCA_036589455.1). Taxonomy (NCBI): domain Eukaryota; kingdom Metazoa; phylum Chordata; class Mammalia; order Primates; family Atelidae; genus Ateles; species Ateles fusciceps. The sequence continues at coordinate 1,680,588 of JAZHEH010000051.1, forward strand.
AAAAAATGTAAAAGCAATGACATAATGGAAAAAACACACAATTGGGTAATTGATCAGGGTTCTGGTTCAAGTAAGTCTGCAAATTTCTTACTGCATAAACCCAGACAAGTTACTTAACTCTCCAAGTTTTAGTTCCCTAACCTGTAAACTGAAAAAGATAATACTGATGAGATTAAAGTGAGAATATACGTGAAATGAAAAGAGTGACTGTAAGACCTATCATTTATTGTGAATAACAGTAAGACTTTCCATTTACAGGGACCTACCATGTGCTGGGTACTTTCTACGTATCAACATCTCTACAGTTTTACAGCACTCTTCAAGTTAGATTTACTGTCACTATTTTACAATTAAACTACAGTAGACATCTGATCAGAGACCAAAGAACTGGTTCAAGGTCACACATCTAAGGTAAAGAATCCACCCGAACCCTCTCATTCTCTCTTTTTTTTAATGTAGAAACAGGGTCTCACTATGTTGCCCAGGCTGGTCTTAAAATCCTGGGCTCAAGCAATCCTCCTGCCTCAGCCTCCCAAAAGTGCAGGGATTACTTACAGGTGTGAGCCACCATGCTGGCCAAACTAACAAACCTTTCTCATTCTAAAACCTATGCATTTCCAGCTGCTAAGCTGCTTCCCCTGGAACACATGGATACAATGTAATAATAACAGTACATGTGTATTAACTAATGAATATCCACTACACCATTCATTCCAGTGTTGATCACAGATAAATAAACTAAATAGGGGAGGTGCCAGGTCACAATGTTCCCTAACCACCATAAACATGAGGACAGGCAAACAAAAAGATCAGAACTCTTCTCCTAAAATGATTCAGGCCCCAAAGAAAGCAAAATCCATCCATCTGTGAAGCACCTTAGAAGATAAAGCTTTTAACAGTCCTTATCCCATGCAAGTGCCCAGCAGCCCCAGCAAACAAGGTAAGCACCCCCACTTCACAGATGGGGAAATAAAGGCTTACCAGGAGTCCCATCCAGGGCAGCCTTTGCGCCAGCCAAGGTCAGGAGGCCGCCTTCCTTGAGATGCTTGGTAGCCAGGTGGCTGGAGATGGTGGACGTCCACATGCTCTGCTTCCACATCAGGTCACAGTTCTTAAAGAGAGCTAAGTGAAAAAACACGTGGATCCAGCATTCCCAGGAAAGAAACCAAAAGGTGAGCTCAACTCACGCAGCCCCACACTCAGGGAAGCCCTCCCTCCTGATCGCTGGGTTTCTGTCTACAGCAAGGTCTAACACAAACAGCGCAGGGCTCAGTGGTCAGAGACATGGGTTCAAATCCAGGCCATGGGATCACCTGAGGTTCAGCTTCCTTACCTGTATACTGGCAAAATTTTGACCAATAAATTTTAGCAAATAAACCTGGAGTTAACTGATTTACTAGACTGGCTTGAGTTCAAAGATTATTTTATTTTATGAACGGTATCAGATTTGTAATAAGAACCTAAATGTGTACATCAGGTTTTCTCTGTGATAAAAATCTAAGGGCCTGTACAGCTATAAAGAGGGCTTTTACTGAGCTACATATTTTACGGCTGCAAGTTTAATGTTAGCTTTAAAGACTCTTTTAAAGACAGCTGAAATAACAGCCACCTCACACTTGTTTTAACTCCCTGGCCTTGCCAGAGACTTAAGGAAGAACAAGTGGTACCATATGTCACACCACCAACTGGGCAACTCACAGGGCATGTGGTACCTGGTGTTCAAAAAAGGATGCCCTCCTGATATAGGAGGGGTCGGTAGGTGATAAACAAGGTATTCCATTTCCCTACTACAAAAGACTAGAAAAGGCCAGGTGCGGTGGCTCACACCTGTAATCCCAGCACTTTGGGAGGCAGAGGCAGGTGGATCACCTTAGGTCAGGAGTTCGAGACCAGCCTGATCAACATGAAGAAACCCTGTCTCTACTAAAAATACAACATTAGCCGGGCATGGTGGCGCATGCCTGTAATTCCAGTTACTCAGGAGGCTGAGGAAGGAGAATCGCTTGAATCTGGGGGAAGAGGAGATTGCAGTGAGCCGAGATCACTCCATTGCATGCACTCCAGCCTGGGCAACAAGAGTGAAACTCCATCTCAAAAAACAAAACAAAAAAAAAAGACTAGGAAAAAACCTGATGGATCCACATTTATTTCTTCTCCCAAAACACACAAAAAAAGTTTATCGAGCTATTTTGCTAACCTGATCACCTCACAAAGCACCACTCCCACATTTACATGTAGGTCACAGAATGTCAATGTCTTTTTAAATGGCTTTGGCTAATAAATGTAAAAGGGATAACAGAATTAGAAAACTACCATTTTCCAACCCCCGACAGAATAAATGCTTCAGGCAGAGATTATCAATGAATACCTGGTGAAAAGTACAATATTTGGGAAACAGGACATTCACACACAATACCACAGTACCACACATCCCACAGATGACTTACTTATTGCAAACAGAAAAAAAAGTACCTTAATAATGGAAGTCTGGCAGTTGCCATCTCAACCAAGCATCAAATTTGGCATCCCTATGGTAGGGCAAGCTGACATGCTGAGCTTCCCAGGTGATATAATATAAGGTACACACCATCACTCAGGAAGAATTCACACCTCAAGAATGTTTACGCTAAATCTAATCGAGTCTCTAGACCCAAACTCCCATTCACAAGGAGTACCAAGGATAGAGGAACAAGTCCAATAACACCTTAAAAAAAAGTTCAGACAAATTCAGAATGTGAGACATGCTGTATGAAAACTGCCCCAGAACTTGACGGAAAGTCTTATCACAGGGGCTTTAAAAAAAAATTCTAGATTAAGAGATTAAAAACAACACGATACAGTACGCAAACCTTGAGTGGAATACGGTTAGGGAAAAAGAACTATAACAGATGTGGAATAAACTGGGGTAATTTGAATGTGGGCTTAGTATTATTAATCTTAGAGAATCACTGTTAATTTTCTTAGGTACAATGGTACCACAATAACATAGGATGGGCTTATTCTTTGGAGACACATGCTGAAATACAGTGAGGCGTAAACTTATTTTCAAACAGTTAAAAAAAATGCACAAAGTACACAGGCACAACAAAACAAGCTCAACTAAGTACAGCAAATGTTACTGAATCTAGACGGAGCATATAAAGGTATTCACTGTTCTTTCAACTTTTCTGGCATGTTTAGAAATGATCATAATGAAAAGCTGAAAAATGGGCCAGGCACAGTGGCTCAGGCCTATAAGCCCAGCACTTTGGGAGGCCGAGGCAGGTAGATCACCTGAGGTCAGGAGTTGGAGACCAGCCTGGCCAAGATGGTGAAACCCCACCTCTACTAAAAATACAAAAAATTAGTCAGGCGTGGTGGTGGGTACAGTAGTGGGCGCCTGTAATCTCAGCTACTCAGGAGGCTGAAGCAGGAGAATCGCTTGAACGTAGGAGGCAGAGGTGACACTGAGCTGACATCACACCATTGCACTCCAGCCTGGGCAACAGAGCAAGACTTCGTCTCAAACAAAAAAAAAAAAAGGAAAGAAAAGTTGAAAAATGTATTAGCTTTAGTAAAAACTCAATTTTGACTTCTTCTGACTTCCTAATGATCTCTGCACTTCCTACACATCTGCTAATGCCTAGATAGCAATAAGCCCTGTGAGGCTGGGGCACACGCCATGCTGACTTCATTCTGCCTCTACTTTAAACTCAAACTCAATGCCCTGGTCACGTCCTCCAGGGGAAGTTTCTTCTTTATGCATAAAATGGGAGCAGTAACCACTCTCTCACCGAACAACTGTAAAGACTCTGGGTTACATACAGAAAAACAGCTAGCCAGTCACCTAGTCCACACCCAGTCCTTGTCAGCTGGACAAAGAGCAGAGCAGAATGAAAGAGTGACTCCGGAAATGACTCACACTTGGATTTGGCATTGCCCCCCGGCCCATCCTCCAGGCAACGCAAAGAATCGCGTCCACCTTCTCTTCACCCAAGAGCTTTCCAACCTCAGCAGTCACCTTCAACGCAGGAACAAAAAATGCATAAACTGTAAGGTAAGCCAACACAGGCTAGCATCTTTACCGATATTCGGTTTCTTTTTCTCTTCTTTAAGCTAGTTTACAGTACCTGGCAATTAACACTTTGAAAATTAGATGGAGGACTAAACTCTGATGAGCATTGTAGACAGCGAGGCCCAAGTACATTTCAATGTAATTTTTGTAAAACAATCTAGAGTGTCTTTGTACACATTCTGAAAGGCAGAGACATGAGCATCCCTTGAAATAAAACAATTAGTAAATGAAAGTAGGCAAAGGTTAAAAAAAAAAAAAAAGCACCTGGAGTTTCACTGACCACAGTTACCATCCTGGCATATCTCTTTCCAGACTTTCTTTGCAAATCACAGAATTATAATCCACAAAGAAGATCACCTCTATTCTCCCCCCCAATCCAAAAATCCCTTTAACTGCAACTCCAAAAAAAAAAAAATGCCAATGAAAAGCTGTAAGAAAAATCAATTGCAAGAAAAAATACAGTCAGTAGCACTATGTTGGTAATATTAAGTACATGGGGGATTCACTTTGATGATCTCTCTGCTTCTGTTTGTTTGAGATTTTAAAGCACAGAAAATATATTTGTGCCCTCTTGTTATAATTTATCAAAACAACAGTCTGTCAAGATAGGCAATTCTGGCCATCCACCATGACTCTTCCATATTTCTCTGGAATGGCTGAGATGACACATCCCAACTGCTTCATTAAGATCAATCTTCTTAAGACTTTTTTTTCTTTTTTTTTTTTCTTTTTTTTTTTTTTTGAGATGGAGTTTTGCTCTTGGCTCCCAGGCTGCAGTTCGTTGGCGGGATGTCAGCTCACTGTAACCTCCACCTCCCAGGTTCAAGCCATTATCCCGTATCAGCCTCCTGAGTAGCTGGGATTACAGGCACCTGCCACCACGCCCATCTAATTTTTGTATTTTTAGTAGAGACAGGGTTTCCCCATGTTAGCCAAGCTTGTCTCGAACTCCTGGCCTCAGGTGATCCGCCTTCCTCAGCCTCCCGAAGTGCTGGGATTACAGGCTTGAGCCACCATGCCCAGCCCAATCTTCTTAAGACTTAAATCAGACTGGGCGCAGTGGCTCATGCCTGTAATCCCAGCACTTTGGGAGGCAGAGGCAGAAAAACCTCTTGAGCCCAGCAGTTCAAGACCAGCCTGGGCAATATAACGAGACCTCATCTCTACATTTAATTTTTTTAAGAAAAGACTTAAATCAAGACCCTGTGCTCTCCCAGTAGGAACATTTCAGTTGATTACCTTTCCCTAGTTTCATGACAAAACTGAATGTTATGCTGAATGTCCAGAAATTCTTAACATTGAGGGTATGGTGGAGAAGGTACTCCTCTTCCTTTGGTGAAGTAGTGGAAGAGGAAAAAGACTTTAAATCTAAGTTTATAAGCACTAATGAATTTTTCAGTCTCTGTCTTAGAGACGTACTCTACCGTCAAGCCTTGGATGGAGACAATCTCCACATTCAACCTAAAGGGACATTAGAAACCTATATTTAATCACAGCAGAAGAGCCGCTGAAGAGACACCAATTCCAGAGACCCGCACCTGGCAGGGCTGCTGCTCTCCAAACCCAGCACCATCCTTCCATTTCATTTTGGCTTTTATTACTTTATTTTTTGTCTGTTTTTTACAAAGGGTCAGGCTCTGTCACCCAGACTGGAGTGCAGTGGCATGATCTTGGCTCACTGCAACCTCTGCCTCCCAGGCTCAAGCCATCCTCCCACCTCAGCCTCCTGAGTAGCTGGGACTACAGGTGCATGCCACCACATTCAGCTAATTTTTGTTTTTTGTTTTTTGTTTTTTTTTTGTAGGGATGGGGTTTTGCCATGTCGCACAGGCTAGTCTCAAACTCCTGGGCTCAAGTGATCCTCCTGCCTCCACCTCCCAAAGTGCTAGGATTACAGGTGTGAGCCACTGCATCCAGCCATTTTGGACTTTATTAGTTTATTCACATGAAGCTATTTTGCTTTAAGGCACCTTAGCATAGCACTTAAGAGAACAGCCGTCAAACCCTGACTGCCAATGTCCAAGTACTGGCTATGCCACCTATTATCTGTTTGACCTTGGACAAATACCGGGGGCCTTTCTGTGCCTTAGTTACCCTCTTTTCAAAGGGGGATAAAATTAGAAGCTTTGTTTTGGGATGCAATGAAGACTACATGTGTTAATGAAAATAAAGCACTGAGAATGGTGCCTGGCAACTAACAATGCCGTGTGAACTTTCGCTACGAAATTCACTAAGGCAAATCTGTATCACTTAGGTGTAGGAACACTAACATCACACTAAGAAAAGTAAGAACAACAAAAAATGGAAATGCTAGAATACGTCATCTGGCTTTTACGTTCCAATCTATATCAAACTGACATTTTAGAAAGAGCAAATGAGTAACACAGTTATGCTCACAGTTTTATGTTTAAAATTTGTAGATTTATACATGTATATTTTGGAGAGACAGACTGGAAGGAAATAAAGGATTAAGTATATGTTGGAACCATATATGATTTCCCTTTTCTTTTTGCTTATTTGTATTTTCTACATCATACATTCATCACCTCCAAAATTTTTAAAATTTGTTATGAAAAACAGATGAGGGACAGGACACGGTGGCTCACGCCTGTAATCCCAGCACTTTAGGAGGCCGAGGCGGGTGAATCACGAGGTCAAGAGATCAAGACCATCCTGGCCAACATGGTGAAACCCCGTCTCTACTAAAAATACAAAAATTAGCAGGGCGTGGTGGCACACACCTGTAGTCCCAGCTACTTGGGAGGCTGAGGCAGGAGAATCGCTTAAACCTGGGAGGCGGAGGTTGCAGTGAGCTGAGATCACACCACTGCACTCCAGCCTGGGCAACAGAACAAGACTCCATCTCAAAAAAAAAAAAAAAAAAAGAAACAGATAAGGATCATAAAATGTCAGTGTTAAAAATACTAGGGAGAGTGCAACTAAATGAAAAGCAGACCCACTTACAGACTAAGCGGCACCTGAACTTATTAAAGTTCATATCTGGAGACCTATGATCCTGACTCTACCACTGAGTAGCTTGTTGGCCTTGTCACTTAGTCTCTGCAAACTTGTCTTCACAGTTGTAAAGTGGCCTGCCAGCCTGCCACAATGAATGCTTGGGAAAATACGGTGCCTCACACAATGATGTGAAGTTATCCTTAGGAATGTGGGCTGCAGCACTAAAAACCACTAAACACAGAATCAGCTGGGCACGGTGGCTACTCGGGAGGTCCCAGCTATTTGGGAGAATGACACAGAAGGATCCTTTGAGCCCAGAAGTTCCAGTCCAGCCTGGGCAACATAGCAACACCCTGATGCAAAAATAAGAGTCATCCAGGCAGCTCACCAGAAGGGCTTCTCAAGAAAGTTAAGCACTGCTTAACAGCATCTAAGATATTTATACCAAGATACCCATCAAACTGTTAACAGTGCTTCCTTCTGGGAAACGACACTATGCTGGGGGAGAAAAAGGACAGTTTCACAGTTTATTTCTATATTTATAGTTTTGTTGGACTTTTGTTTTACAATATGCATATAATTTTATAATTAAAAATAACCTGTTCTGTTAGCGTTCATGCTGTGAACTGGGCAACTCCACTTTTTAGAATGTATCCTAAACAATCAGGTATGTGGGCTGGGTGCAGTGGCTTATGCCTATAATCCCATTACTTTGGGAGGCCGAAGTGGGTGGATAACTTGAGGTCGGAAGTTCAAGACCAGCCTGACCAACATGGCAAAACCCTGTCTCTACTAAAAATACAAAAAAATTAGCAGGGCACTGGGGCACATGCCTATAATCCTAGCTACTCAGGAGGCTGAGGCACAAGAATTGTTTGAACCCGGGAGGTAGAGGTTGCAGTGAACAGAGATTGCACCACTGCACTCCAGCCTCAACAACAGAGCATGACTCTCTCAAAATAAAAAATAATAATCAGATATGTAGACAAAGATGTTCATCACAGCATTCTTGATAATAGTTAAAAAAAAAATCCTGCAAAAAACTCAAATGTACAATAAATAGAAACTAAGTAAATGGTGGCCAACCCATAAAATGGAATATCACACATCTACAAAGAGGTTTTTTCAGTACTCTGGAGAAGATTTAAGTTTAAAAAACAAAACAAAAAGCTGATCGTAGACTATAAAATACAAAATTACCTAAACTTATAAAAGGAGTAACATACAATATGCGTAGAAAAGACAAGAAATAGGCCAAAACGTTAACAGTGAGCTAACCCAAAATGATTATATAATCTATCTTTGTATTGTTTTTCACTTTTCCAAATTTTCCTCAATGTGCACAAATGGCTTTCCTAATTAGAGAAATACTAGCTTTAAAAAAAAGGAAGAACGTACAGCCAGTGGTCACCTCTCCCCAGGGTTCCCCTCACAGCCTTCGGGGGCCTTTCTGAAATTACCTGGTCAGCCTGCTCAGTGAAGGAGTCAGTCATTTTAACAACAATACTAGCGCTGGCCTCTTCATTCTCCACCACATCAATGCTGGCAACCCACTGGAAGGAGAAAACAGCTTTGGTCAAGAGGCATTGAGTTGTTTTTCCATGAAAGAGTCACACACAGAAATGGGGGGAGTTGGCCAGGTGTAGTGGTTCACATCTGTAACGCCAGCACTTTGGGAGCCAAAGTGGGAAGATCTCTTGAGGCCAAGACTTTGAGACCAGCCTGGGCAACACAGCGAGACTCAGCATCTACAAAAAATTTTAAAATTAGCCAGGTGTGGTGGCACACACCTGTAGTCCCAGGTACCCAGGAGGTTGAGGCGAGAGGATCACTTGAGCCCAGGAGTTGGAGACTGCAGTGGGCTATGATCGCACCGATATACTCCGGCTTGGGTGGCACAATGAGACTTTATCTCCATTAAAAAAAAAAAAAAAAAAGAGGCCAGGCGCGGTGGCTCACACCTATAATTCCAGCACTTTGGGAGGCCAAGGCGGGTGGATCACGAGGTCAAGAAATCGAGACCATCTGGTCAACATGGTGAAACCCCGTCTCTACTAAAAATACAAAAATTAGCTGGGCATGGTGGCACACACCTATAGTCCCAGCTACTCGGGAGGCTGAGGCAGAAGAATTGCTTGAACCCAGGAGGCGGAGGTTGCAGTGAGCCAAGATCGAGCCATTGCACTCCAGTCTGGGCAACAGGAGCGAAACTCTGTCTCAAAAAAAAAAAAAAAGAAAGAAAGAAAGAGGAGGAGAGTAGAGAGAGTAGAGACAGGTAAGAGGCTTAAATGAAAACTCACCAGAGAAAGGAACTAGCAACTGACCTCTCATGCATGTTCCAGGGACACCTGTCTTTGGCCAGCCTACCCCATATTGGGCCCCATCCCAGCCTCTCCTACCTCCAAACACTCCCCTCCACCTCCACATTCATCTCTAAAACCCGAACCCTGCCCTTCTAGAGACATCAAAAGCCAGCAAATTTTCTGAAAAGGGCCAGATGATAACTACCTTAGGCTTTGCTGGCCATATGGGCTCTGTTTTTACTCAAATCTGCAATTGTAACAGAACACATCAATAAAAAGGGGAAAAAATAAGTGCAGCTGTGTTCCTGAAATGTGAATTTCATGTAATTTTCACACAACAAAATATTCTTCATTTGATTTTATTTTCAACCACTTGAAAATGCAAAACAATTCTTAACTCGTGGGCTGTACAAAAACAGGTGGCAGACCAGATTCAGCCCACAGAGGATCCCTGCCCTGTGGCAGAGAGGGATAAGGCAGAGAGGAATGGGTTTTAGGACTGGAAATCAGACAGAGCAGGTTAAATCCCAGCTCTGCCAGAGTGGCTTTCTCACTCCAATGCTGGGCAGAGGTTCCCCCACAAAGAGGGTGTTTATTGATTAACAGGGTCATTGTAAGAATTAAATGAAATGGAAGATGCTAAAGCTCCTGGCACAGGTGATGCTCAGCCCTTACTCAGAGTCTCTTGGTCTGAAGTCCCCAGAGATATATATTTCTACCTTAAGCTCTAAATGCAGCATCTATTCATCAACATTTGTTATATTATTAATTAACTTGTTATCCCATGGGGGATACTGAAACAATGACAAGGCTCCATCATCCTAGCCCTCCCTAAAATAGCAGGAAGAAAGGAGAAAAAGGACCAAGAGTCAGAGGTAAACCAGCTCTCCAGATTCTGCCAAGACCAATGTAAACCAAAGTGCCACCATCAGGGAAAAGCACAGCCTTCACCCTCTAACACATGACACTAACGGATCTACTGCCTTAAAGTTATTGGGAGGATTAAGAGTCTACGGGAACTTTGGTACTGGGAGCACAGGGCCTGGCCCTTGACAGAAGTGCTGCCTCTGTCACCACCATGCATCTCTGAAGACCTGGGAAAGTGCTCTCATCCAGTGTCCCCAGGCTCCGAGCAGGTGGGTGGCACGAGGGGTGGTATGACTGAATCCTTTAGAAACATATTCCTGTCCCAGATTCTGAGCAAGAAGAAAATCCTGGTAAATGTACACTGGGTGATGGTTACACTAAAAGCCCAGACTTCACCACTACACAACATATCCGTGTAGCTAAACTGTACTTGTGGCCCCTAAATCTATATAGATCGGTAGATAGATAAGATTTTTTTTTTTTTTTTAGAAAATCCTTAGATCCTTTTTCTGATCCCAGGGAACTCTTGCCCAGGCCGCTGCTGCTGCTGCTGCTAACTAAGCTCCCAGAATGCTGCCCCTGGCAAGGTCTCCACTGGGAAAGTGCTGAGGCCTGCTGAGCGGCTAAGGTCAAGGGTCTCTGGCCATGGATCAGCTCTGCTCCGACCTGCTGCCTCCTAGAAATTGACACCTGACTATGCAAAGTAGTTGAAATAGTCTTTGCAAAGCAAAGCGGCGCTGAGCCTTCAAATGGTCAGATCCAACGGCGCTAAAAGAACAGGGGGTGGTTAGTAATAGTAATATTAATAGCCAGCATTTAAACACTTTTTACCAGGCGTCAGGTAATTTACGTGAGAATAAATTTGCACATAATGAAAGTCTCCATCTTTTCATTATGGAAAAGACCAATTATCTTATGTAATCCCCGCAACTCTCCTAAGGAGTAAACACTATCAGAATCTCCATTTTACAAATGGGGAAATTGAGGTTCGAGGGCTTTAAGTAATCAATAGGCGGTCACACGACTAGTAACCGGGACTGGGCTGTCTCATTCCAGAGACGACTTCTACACTCCCACTCCATCCTCTCAACCCCGCTCCTGTTCCTCCCCCTTTGGAATTCTCTCCCGACTCACGCCGGACTTTCTGGGTCTGGCGGAGACCCACGGAGTACCTCTTTGCAGAGCAAAGGCCCAGCGCCCTGGGACTGGCGTGCACACGCACTCGGAAACAGGAATAGATCCGTAGACCTGTGCGCGCACGTGCAAGCACACGGGTCACCGGGTGCACAGGACCCCCAGCTTCCTCCAGGCTGCCCCGAGCCGGGCTGCACACGAAAGCCGCCGGCCACCCCCCGCGGAGACCCGGCAGCCCCCACCCCGCAGCATTACCCAGTTGCGGGCCCGGAACGCCTGCACGCATCGAGAGCCCAGCGCGCCCCTGCCGCCGTACACCAGCACCCGGCGCGCCTCGCCCGCAGCCGCTGCCGCCGCCATCCTGCTGCTGCTCCTGCACGCCTGGTTCCCGCAGCCACGACTCCGTCTAGTCCGAGCGCCGCGCCGCGCCCCGCCCCGCCCCGGCCGGCCAACCCAGCCAAGAGGGAAAGCGCTGCGGCCTAGCCCCGAGCCGCGCCCGCTGCTGCCGCCTAGCGCGCGGTCACCCTCGGGGAGCCCAGCCACCCAGAGCGACCGTAACCTCGGCCAGGCCCTGCCCCCCGGGACGGAACAGCGGCGAAGCCCCGCCTCCCACCCCCGGGCAGGTGCTGGGCCCCTAGGAGTGCGGCGCGCGGGGGCTAAGGGCGAGGAGGGTGGAGAGCGGGTGTTTCACGAGCATTAATTTGTGAAATGTAAGCATGTAAAATATACTACAATTTTCGACCACTGTTTTGGCAATTTTTTATTTTTAATCGTGCATGAAAATAGACATTTAAATATCCCCACCTGCCAGAAAACGGAAGAGGCTCAAAACGGTCGCTACGCTTAAGGAGCTGGAAGTCCACTGAGAAGACGAGACAAACCACCTAAAATATATTTTTCCTCTAAATAAAAGCGAGAGCTCTGAAGCCCAGCTGCCTGGTCTTACTGTTTAATAGCTCTGTGACCTATGCAACTTCCTTCACTGCTCCGTGCCTTAATTTTCTTACGAGTAAAATGGGAACATAATGGTCTGTCCTCACAACGTTTTGGAAAAGATGGTAAAGGGTGGTACTGGGGTACTTAGAGCAGTGTGTGGCTAAGTAGGAGGCGCTCAGTAAAGGCCGATTGATGGTTATTAATGTTATTATTTTACCACTACTTCCCTAACAATTCACCGAGTCTCTCAGAGATTGTGAGTTTTAGGCTGCTTCCGTTTTGGCAGGTGGGGAATATTTAAATCTCTATTTTGATGCACATTTAAAAATAAAAAATAGCCAAAACAGTGATAAAAAATTGTAGTATGCTGTCTGAGCACGGTGTCTCACGCCTGTAATCCCAGCACTTTGGGAAGCCGAGGCAGGCAGATCACTTGAGGTCAGGAGTTCGAGACCAGCCTGGCCAAAATAGTGAATCCCCGTCTCTGCTAAAAATTCAAAAATTAGGCCGACTCCTCCCCCAAGGGCGGGAGCGCGGGGCCCAAAATGGCGGCCAGCACGAAAAGTTAAGTTGGCCAGTATGCTTCCAGAATGTTAGTGCATGAAAGATAAAGGCCGAGGAACTGTTCCAGATTAAAGGAGACTAAAAGATACCTGACAGCTCTTGGTTATGCGTGCCCTGCTAAGAAATGTTCCACGTGTGTTCATCCAAAGCATGTGTGCAGAATTCCGCTCTAGCTGGACTTTCCCTGGAAGAGCTGACCACAGCAAGGAGGCACCAGCCTCCTACTTCTCCATTCGTTCTGTCCACTAGATAATGACTGATTATTACACTGGCCACCTCCTCAGGCCATAGTCCTTCCTCTCCTGATGTATCTAACTAACATTCTCATGGTGCATAGCCTGAACCCAGGAATGGATCAGGTAGACTAAACGATGGATCGTCTTTGCTGTCAAGTGGGGACCTCATTTGACATGCACAGAGAGGCAGAAGCGGAGCTGCCTATTAAAGTGCTTTACTACTGATTTATTTATGCTCTGCCTTCTCCAAGGAAGGAGTTTAAGTTAGGAAAAAATCCTTCATTTGAATTCTGGGGAAAAAAATGTAAAAGAGAAAGTTTTTGTTCTGGGGGGAGCTTTTCAGAATTCTTGGCAGAAAAATGTAAAGAACTGTACATAAACAATAGCAAGGAGAGAGTAAAGGGAAAATTAAAAGAGGTGTGAAAGGGGGAAAGACCACGTCTCATCTGTGTGCTGCCTGTCTTCCCGAGAATGTCCAGCAGGGGGCACCACCGTCTCTGGCACCAAGAAGATTTGCTTACTTCTCCCCTTCTAAGATTGCAGAGCCTGAGGCCTGTAATAGATGTACGAGAGCTTAGTGCGACTCCATTCAAACTACTACAAACACAAGTACCCTCGCCCCAGAGAAACCGGCTTCAGTGGACTGTCGTTGTAAGAGTACAAACTATCCTGTCCACAGACACCTTGGAAGAGCTTAAAGAAATGGATGAAAGCTTGTGGAAGAAACTGAGGAGAAGTTTGCTTCTAAGGATCCAGAGGAGAAGCCTAAGGCCTGAGCTCTCTCGCCCACATACCTAGGTGTGGAGTCTTGTGTGTTGCCATCGTCAATAAAACTCCCCTTTCCCTAAAAAAAAAAAAAAAAAAAAAAATTCAAAAATTAGCCGGGCATGGTGGTGCACACCTGTAATCCTAGCTACTTGGGAGGCTGAGACAGGAGAATTGCTTGAACCCGGGAGGCAGAGGTTACAGTGAGCCAAGATCATGCCACTGCACTTGAGACTCCGTCTCAAAAATAAAAATAAAAATAATTGTAGTATACTATATTTTACATTTTACACTTCACAAACTAATGCTTGTTTAAAAAATACATAGAAAACACATACATTATTACAAGATTTCTAAAAAATATTAGTACATATGACACAACAGGCATTTGGTCTTGTAAGGATATAAATTTAATACTGTAGAACATTAGTCCTCCTGGACCTCTGTGATTGTTAGTACACCCTCATTTAGCAGAATGTCAAAGATCCATGATGGAAGCCCACCAAATGGGCCTTTTTCCTTCCCAGAATTTTTATTTTTATTATTGATACATAATAGATGTCCACATTTGGGGGTATATGTGATACTCTGATACATTCATATAATATGTAAAGTTCAAATCAGGACAATTGGGATAACCATCACCTAAACGTGTATCTTTTCTTTATGCTAGGAACATTCAAATTATTCTCTACTAGCTATTTTTAAATGCAAATCAATTATGGTTAACTGTAGTCACACAACTGTTCAACAGAACACTAGATCTTATTTCTACTATCTAACTGTAAATTTATACCCATTAATCCAAATGGGCCTTTCACCACATGCCGCCCATCCCCAGACACAGATTCTGGCATTTTCTCCTTTGCGTGTTAGTTATTTCTTCCCATGGCCTGTATCTGTAACACAGAGCCTCTCAGCTACAGCACTACTGACATTTTGGACCAGATAATTCTCCGTGGCAGGGGCTGCCCTGGGGCATTGTAGGATATTTACAGCATTCCTGGCCTGTACCCTGTAGAAGCCAATAGCAAGCCCCTACCCCTCACTCATGACAGTCAACATATCTCCAGATTTTACCAAATGTCTCCTAGAGGCAAATTCATCATTGTTAGAAAACTAGAGTTCTAACAGACCTTCTTAATAGCAAGACCCTGTATTATATACATCTTTGTGCCACTTCCCACACACACACATAGAGCCTTGTACACAACAGACACAGATGTTTGTTCAATAAACTTGTGCCAGGTAAGGCATGCAGAAATATGTCACTGGAGAAGAGGATGCAGCCAGCAGCACATTTTGTTGTCAGACACTTAATTATCAGAAACAGAATTGCTAGGAAGCTGGATGGAGAGGAGAGCACCATCTATTTAATGCCCATTATATCCAAGGCACTGTGCTAAGTGATCTGCCTGTACTATTTCACTTTACTCCACAAAACAATCCTATGCAGATTAGGAAACTGAGGCAGGAGAGTTCTCAGACACTTGCCCGGAAGAGTGGGAATTTGAACCCAGGTCTTCAATGGCTAGAGTTGCGCTTAACCACATCTTTGTTCAGCAAGGCAAAGCCTTGTTGGGAATCAAGCCTCTCCCTTAGACCTTTTCTGAAAACAATAGCTTAATCCCCAAAACACCAAAAGTTGACGCAGCTCCATCACTGATGGCAGAAATAAGACTCAGTGATATTTACGCATGTCCTGACTTGTCAAAGCATGCTTAATGTTAAAATAAGTATGTGAACTAACATTATTAATCACTTATTAATGTGCCAAGCAGTCTTCTGAGCCTCTTGTATATCTTATGTTATTTTTTATCAGAAACATATTTACTATTTCAAAGTCACTGGGAGGAAAATGAGCTGTTGTAATTCAAAGACCTGAATTTCTGCTCCAGCACTCAGTTCTCCATGAGACAAATGGCTGAAATCATACATCTCCTATTTACTGGAGCAAGATCTCCTATTTACTGGAGATCTCCTATTTGCTGGAGCATCAGCGGTGAGCAAGCATATGGTAAAAGGATTTTGTACATGGTAAAGTACCACTCATCTTTATACAGAGAGAAAGACAGATCTCACTCTGTCACCCAGAGTCACATGATTATAGCTCACTACAGCCTTGAGCTCCTGGGCTCAGGCAATTCTCCAGCCTCAGCCTCCTGTAGCTGGGACTACAAATACATGCCATCATGCCCAATTATTTTTTTTTTTAATTTTTTAGTAGAGATGGGATCTCACTACATTGCCCAGATTCAGAGATACTCATTTTTATTTTCATTGTGGAGAGGCCACTAAAGTAAGCCCCAATTATAAGGAAGGAAACTGACATTTCCATTAATATGTCTCTCTTCCTTGGCACTATCCAAGTCAGATTCCTGGGACCCCTACTGGTTAACAGTGCAGCTTCCTGAACCCGCCTCCAGGCTTCTGTGACTAAGAAAGTTTACTGCTTCACTCTGCCCAACTTTGCTCCCCCAGAGATATGGCTAGAGTGACTATTGTCAGTCTCACATGATGTTAAGTTGATATTCAGGAATAAGGTAAAAGTCAAAATGTAAAAGTTCACAGTATAAAATAGAAAGGAAAGAATATTTCATTCCTAGTATCTGCAGATTAAAAGGAAAAGCCACTGTTAGAAGAGATCAATCCGGAGGGATCCAAGATGGCCGATTAGGAGCAGCTCAGGATTGCAGCTCCCAGAGAAATGCGGAGGTTGAGTGGACGCCACATTTCCAGACAGATTTTTATTGCCTACAGACCAGGAGATTCCCAAGTGGAGGAGCCCCACGGGTCGCCAGTGTGGCTGCTTTGGCCCGGACAGCTGTTTTGCTGGCGCCCCCGCGCAGCGGTTCTCCATACAAAATACACAGGTCTGGGTACCATTTTAGCAGGCAATTGGAGCTCCTGGCAGACAGAGTCCCCCATTCAACTTATTACAAAGGGGACTGAAACAGGGAGCCAAGCCAGGAGATTCCCGGTCAAAAAAGCACCGCAAATCTCAGCATGGCTGTTTCAGCCGGCACAGTGGGTCGCCGCATGGGAAATCACACAGATCCCGACGCCTTTTCAACAGGCAACAGGCAACTGGAACACCTAGGAGACAGAGTCAACCGTTCAACTAAAAAAAAAAGGGCTCTGAGGCAGGGAGCCAGGTGATCAGGCTCGGCTGGTCCCACCCCCCACAAAAAACAGCAATCAGAAACACTCTGGATTGAGAGTTTCACAGCAAGCACAGCTGAACCAGGGACGGTCAAGCTTTGTGGGGGTGGGGCGTCTGCCATTACCAAGGCAGTCCGCCACTATGGAGATAGTCTGCCATTGCTGAGGCAGCCCGCCATTACAGAGAGAGTCCACCTTTATAGAGGTGGGCCGCCATTGCCAAGGCAGTTCTAACTACACTCGTATAAACAGGACTGCAGGGAAATTCACACAGCAGCTGGGCAGAGCCCACAGCACCTCAGCAAAGCCTCTGCAGGCAGACAGTGACTAGGCTGCCTCCTCGCTGGGCAGGGCAGCCCTGAAAAAAGGCAGCAGCACAACAGAAACTCATAAATAAAACACTAACTCTCTGGGACAGAGCACCTGGGAAAAAAAAAAGGGGGGGGGTTTATGAGTTCTGCTACAGCAGACGTAAGTGTACTTGCCCAGCAGCTGTGAATGAACAACAGAGCCCACAGCTCAGCACTTGAGCTCCTATAAAGGACAGACTTTCTCCTGAAGCAGCTCCCTGACCCCCATATATCCAAAGAGTCACCTCATAAAGGAGAGCTCAGACTGACATTTGGTGGGTATCCTTCTGGGACAAAGATAGCAGAAGAAGAAACTGGCAGCAACCCTTACTGTCCTGCAGCCGCTGCACATGATCCACAGGCAAGCAGGGCCTGGAGTGGACCTCGGCAGTCCTACAGCAGAGGGGCCAGACTATTAGAAGGAAAACTAAGAAACAGAAAGAAATAACTTCATCATCAACAAACCAGACGTCGACTCAGAGACCCAATCTGAAAGTCAACAACTACAAAGATGACAGGTGGATAAATAAACAAAGATGGGAAGAAACCACTGCAAAAAGGATGAAAACACCCGAAACCAGAACACCTCTCCTCCTGCAAGGGATCACAACTCCTCACCAGCAAGGGAACGAGGCTGGATGGAGAATGAGTGTGACGAATTGACAGAATCAGGCTTCAGAAGGTGTGTAATAAGAAACTTCTGTGAGCTAAAAGAACATGTTCTAACCCATGCAAAGAAACTAAGAACCTTGAAAAAAGATTTGATGAAATGCTAATGAGAATAAACAACTTAGAGAGGAATATAAATGAATTGATGGAGCTGAAAAACACAACACAAGAACTTTGCAAAGCATACACAAGTTTCAACAGCTGAATTGACCAAGCAGAAGAAAGGATATCAGAGGTCGAAGATCAACTCAATGAAATAAAACGAGAAGGCAAGATTAGAGAAAAAAGGGTAAAGGAATGAACAAAGTCTCCAAGAAATATGGGACTATGTGAAAAGACCTAATCTACATTTGATAGGTGTACCTGAATGTGACAGAGAGAATGAATCCAAGCTGGAAAATACTCTTCAGGATATTATCCAGGAAAACTTTCCCAGCCTAGGAAGGCAGGCCAATATTCAAGTCCAGGAAATACAGAGAACACCACAAAGATAATCCTCAAGAAGAGCAACCCCAAGGCACATACTCATCAGATTCACCAGGGTTAAAATGAAGGAGAAAAGGCTAAGGGCAGCCAGAGAGAAAGGTCAGATTACCCACAAAGGGAAGCCCATCAGACTCACAGCAGATCTCTCAGCAGAAACCCTACATGCCAGAAGAGAGTGGGGGCCAATATTCAACATCCTTAAAGAAAAGAACGTTCAACCCAGAATTTCATATCCAGCCAAACTAAGCTTCATAAATGAAGGAAAAATAAAATCCTTTGCGAACAAGCAAGTACTCAGAGATTTCATCACCACCAAGCCTGCTTTACAAGAGCTCCTGAAAGAGGCACTAAACATAGAAAGGAACAACCAGTACCAGCCACTCAAAAAACATACCAAATGGTAAAGAGCATCAACACAATGAAGAAACTGCATCAACTAATGGGCAAAACAGCCAGCTAGCATCTAAATGGCAGGATCAAATTCACACATAACAATATTAACCCTAAATGCAAATGGACTAAATGCCACAATCAAAAGACACAGACTGGCAAATTGGATAAAAAGCCAAAACCCATCGGTGTGCTATATCCAGGAAACCCATCTCACATGCAAGGATACACAAAGGCTCAAAATAAAGGGATGGAGGAAGATTTACCAAGCAAATGGAGAGCAAAAAAAAGCAGGAGTTGTAATTCTTGTCTCTGATAAAATAGACTTTAAACCAACAAAGATCAAAAGAGACAAAGAAGGACATTACATAATGGTAAAAGGATCAATGCAACAAGAAGAGCTAACAATCCTAAATATATATGCACCCAATACAGGAGCACCCAGATACATAAGGCAAGTTCTTAATGACTTACAAAGAGACTTAGACTCCCACACAATAATAGTGGGAGACACAAACACCCCATTGTCAATATTAGACAGATCAACAAGACAGAAAATTAACAAGCATATCCAGAACTTGAACTCAGACCTGGACCAAGCAAACCTAATAGACATTTACAGAACTCTACACCCCAAATCCACAGAATATACATTCTTCTCAGCATCACACCTGCTCTAAAATTGACCACATAATTGGAAGTAAATCTATCCTCAGCAAATGCAAAAGAATGGAAATCATAACAAACAGTCTCTCAGACCACAGTGCAATCAAGTTAGAACTCAGATTTCAGAAACTAACTCAGAACCGCACAGCTTCATGGAAACTGCACAACTGGCTCTTGAATGTTGACTGGATAAACAATGAAATGAAGGCAGAAATAAAGATGTTCTTCAAAACCAGTGAGAACGAAGACACAACATACCAGAATCCCTGGGACACATTTAAAGCAGTCTCTAGAGGAAAATATATAGCAATAAATGCCCACATGAGAAGCAAGGAGAGATCTAAAATTGACACCCTATAGTCAAAATTGAAAGAGCTAGAGGAGCAAGATCAAAAAACTCAAAACCTAGCAGAAGACAAGAAATAACTAAGATCAAAGCAGAACTGAAGGAGATAGAGACACAAAAAACTCTTCAAAAAATCAATAAATCCAGGAGCTGGTTTTTCGAAAAGGTCAACAAAATAGACAGACCACTAGCCAGATTAATAAAAAGAAAAGAGAAAATAATCAAATAGATGCAATAAAAAACGATAAAGGGAATATCACCACAGATTCCACAGAATTAGAAACCATCATCAGAGATTATTACAAACAACTCTATGCACATAAACTAGTAAACCTGGAAGAAATGCATAAATTCCTGGACACTTGCATCCTCCCAAGCCTAAACCAGGAAGAAGTCGAAACCCTGAATAGACCAATAACAAGGTCTGAAGTTGAGGCAACAATTAAGAGCCTACCACCCAAAAAAGCCCAGGGCCAGATGGGTCCACAGCCGAATTCTACCAGACATACAAAGAAGAGCTGGTACCATTCCTTTTGAAACTATTCCAAACAATCCAAAAGAGGGAATCCTTCCCAAATCATTTTATGAGATCAACATCATCCTGATACCAAAACCTGGCAGAGACTCAGCAAGAAAAGAAAACTTCAGGCCAATATCCATGATGAACATAGATGCAAAAACCTTCAATAAAATACTGGCAGACCGATTGCAACAGCACATCAAAAAGCTTATCCACCACGATCAAGTAGGATTCATCCCGGGGATGCAAGGCTAGTTCAACATACGCAAGTCTATAAATGTAATTCACCACATAAACAGAACCAAAGACAAAAACCACATGATTATCTCAACTGATGCAGAGAAGGCCTTCGACAAAATTCAACCTTTATGCTAAAAACCCTCAATAAACTAGGTATTGATGGAACGTACCTCAAAATAATAAAAGCTATTTATGACAAACCAACAGCCAATATCATATTGAATGGGCAAAACCTGGAAACATTCCCTTTGAAATCTGGCACTAGACAAGGATGCCCTCTCTCACCACTCCTATTAAATATAGTATTGGAAGTTCTAGTCAGAGCAATCAGGCAAGAAAAAGAAATAAAGGGTATTCAAATAAGAAAGGAGGAAGTCAAATTGTCTCTATTTGCAGACAACATCATTGTATATCCAGAAGACCCCATCGTCTCAGCCCAAAATCTCCTGAAACTGATAAGCAACTTCAGCAAAGTCTCAGGATACAAAATCAATGTGCAAAAATCACAAGCATTCCTATACACCAATAACAGACTTAAAGAGAGCCAAATCAAGAATGAACTGCCATTCACAATTGCTACAAAGAAAATAAAATACCTAGGAATACAACTAACAAGGAATGTAAAGGACCTCTTCAAGGAGAACTACAAACCACTGCTCAATGAAATAAGAGAGGACACAAACAGATGGAGAAACATTCCATGTTCGTGGTTAGGAAGAATCAATATCGTGAAAATGGCCATACTGCCCAAAGTAATTTACAGATTCAATGCTATCCTCATCAAGCTACCAATGACCTTCTTCACAGAACTAGAAAAAAACACCTTAAACTTCATAAGAAACCAAAAGAGAGCCCGCATAGCCAAGTCAATTCTAAGCAAAAAGAATGAAGCAGGAGGCATCACACTACTGGACTTCAAACTATACTACAAGGCTATGGTAATCAAAACAGCATGGTACTGGTACCAAAACAGAGATATAGACCAATGGAACAGAACAGAGGCCTCGGAGGCAACACAACACATCTACAACCATCTGATCTTTAACAAACCTGACAAAAACAAGCAATGGGGAAAGGATTCCCCTGTTTAATAAATGGTGTTGGGAAAACTGGCTAGTCATGTGCAGAAAGCAGAAACTGGACCCCTTCCTCACACCTTACACTAAAATTAACTCCAGATGGATTAAAGACTTAAACATAAGACCTAACACCATAAAAACCCTAGAAGAAAACCTAGGCAAAACCATTCAGGACACAGGCGTAGGCAAGGACTTCATGACCAAAACACCAAAAGCAGTGGCAACAAAAGCCAAAATAGACAAATGGGACCTAATCAAACTCCACAGCTTCTGCACAGCAAAAGAAACAGTCATTAGAGTGAATCGGCAACCAACAGAATGGGAAAAAATTTTTGCAGTCTACCCATCTGACAAAGGGCTGATATCCAGAATCTACAAAGAACTAAAATAGATTTACAAGAAAAAAACAAGCCCATTCAAAAGTGTGTGAAGGATATGAACAGACACTTTACAAAAGAAGACATATATGAGGCCAACAAACATATGAAAAAATGTTCATCATCACTGGTCATTAGAGAAATGCAAATCAAAACTACATTGAGATACCATCTCATGCCAGTTAGAATGGTGGTCATTAAAAAATCTGGAGACAACAGATGCTGGAGAGGATGTGGAGAAATAGGAACACTTTTACACTATTGGTGGGAGTGTAAATTAGTTCAACCATTGTGGAAGACAGTGTGGCGATTCCTCAAGGACCTAGAAATAGAAATTCCATTTGACCCAGCAATCCCATTACTGGGTATATATCCAAAGGATTATAAATCGTTCTACTATAAGGACACATGCCCACAAATGTTCATTGCAGCACTGTTTACAATAGCAAAGACCTGGAACCAACCCAAATGCCCATCAATGATAGACTGGGCAGGGAAAATGTGACACATATACACCATGGAATATTATGCAGCCATCAAAAATGATGAGTTCATGTCCTTTGTAGGGACATGGATGAACCTGGAAACCATCATTCTCAGCAAACTGACACAAGAACAGAAAATCAAACACCGCATGTTCTCACTCATAGGTGGGTGTTGAACAATGAGAACACATGGACACAGGGAGGGGAGCATCACACACTAGGGTCTGTTGGGGGGGAAATAGGGGAGGGACAGCGGGGGCTGGGGAGTTGGGGGAGAGATAGCATGGGGGAGAAATGCCAGATATAGGTGATGGGGGAGGAAGACAGCAAATCACATTGCCATGTGTGTACCTATGTAACAATCTTGCATGTTCTTCACATATACCCCAAAATCTAAAATGCAATTAAAAAAAAAGAGAGATCAATCCCCCCAGCAGTGTGGCTACTATTTGCTAATACATTAGAAAAACAGTTTTCTATCCCATTTCAGGTAACGCAGAAGAAGGGGCAGCTGGAAAGAATGTTAAGTGTTGGGTTCCAGGCTGCCCCAACAGTCACAAATTAATTCTAGTCACAATTTTACTCCCAGCATGTTCACAAAGTGAGAAATTCATAAGGCCCTGTTTACACATTTTAATATTAAAGCCTCAAGAACTGGGATCATTTGATGGTATTAATAACAGTCTTAAAGATTCTGACAGCAGTGACATTTTAGAGAACGAAATGCCAGGGCACCCACCATGAGAGAGATCGACATTTGATACTGCGCATTGCTGGCAATATTCAAGTGCTAATCATTCCACGTTTGTTTTCCTTCTTCCACATCCATTTTTTGAGATTGGTTTGCATCTCTGTCATCGGAGCTACCTCGTTTTGCTTATTACTAACTCCTTTATCATTATGAGGCCCACACCAGCGCTATTTAAATACTTGAATCGAGGAACAATTAGGCCCTCTGCTGAAACATTAGTCTAGGAGGAGATATAAGGTTACTTCCTTCAGTAACACACTCCGCTACATAGTCAGGTGAAGATTGTCTCTGTAGAGGCTTCCGGATGTCATGGATTATGTGAGCTCACGCTGAAGGAGGACAAGGGGATGGACTTAAAGTCTTGAAACAGAGTGTTTGGAAGAGCTGACCTTGGAGCAGAGCATTGCTGAGTATCTGAAAGATGTCAACAACCCTCGCTGCTGCTCGCAGACCTTGGGGATGACCTGTACCCACTAGCATGCCTGGATGGTTCAAAAGGCGTGGTACGGGCTGGCGTCTCTACTCAGCTTCTCCTCCTTCATCCTGATCATCGTTGCCCTGGTAGTGCCCCACTGGCTGAGTGGGAAAATCCTTTGTCAGACTGGAGTGGATCTGGTCAACGCCACAGACAGAGAGCTGGTCAAATTCATTGGGGACATTTACTACGGACTCTTCCGAGGGTGTAAGGTGCGGCAGTGTGGGCTCGGGGGCCGCCAGTCCCAGTTCACAAGTGAGTATTAATGGGGGCATGAAAGCTGATTCTAGGTACTTATTTTTGTTAATGTGTAAGAGTGCTTATGTCTCATTGTAGAATTTGTCTGCTGCCTCAACCTCAGACATAATGTCAAGGTCCACAGTGAGCCAAGCGTTCTGGATCCACATCAATCTCTCCTTCCTTCCTTCTTTCCTTCCTTCTTTTCTTTTCTGTAGAAGTGTATGAAAACATTAGAAATAAGGATCTGTGCATTTTTGCAGTTTTCCTCTATTAATAATGACTACTAAAATATTGAGGGTTTACATGTGTCAGATATTCTACTACTAAGCTCTTCACAGTGCTTGTCTCCTTAAAGCCTTACAACAAACTTGTACAGAAGGTATTGTTAACGTTCCCATTTTCCAGAGGAGTACACTGAGGCTTGGAGAGGTTGCATAACTCACCTGAGGTCACCCAGCCAGGAAATAGTAGAGCCGGACTCCAGACCCATGGCACGTGACCACATGTGGGGGGGAGACTGCCTGCAAAAATCAACCTTTGGGAAGCAAGATGACCGCTTCCATGTCTACTTATGTAAAAACTTTATAGTCTGAGAAAATGCAAAGGGGCACTGTGCCTGGGTTCTGGAATCAGACTACCCCGGCTGGAACCCCTGCTGGAAAGTTTAGGGGCCAGAAGACCTCAGGCAAGGCACTTGCCAGGCCTCCATGAACGTGAGCGGGCACGGACTTTGGCTGGCGTTGAGTGTGGCATCAGAGCTGCTCAGGATGTAAGCAGAGCAGTCTATGCAAACAGGAATCCAAGCTGGCCTTCAGAACGGGCTTCTGGGAAGGAAAAAACAAAACAGGTAATATTCTGCAAGCCGTTTGCATTGATGAGATCAAAGGTGAAAACAGTGTCCCACAAAACCATAATTAATCAACACCATGCCAGTGCAAGGTGATAAAGAATTGTATTCATTCCTCGATTTCCATATTTCAGAATTGTAGTGCTTTATAGAAATCTGGCCAAGGTAAATGTCTTCTTAAATTTATAAGAACAAAAAGCTGGAACCGTTGATAAATATAATACGAATTGTCATCATTGATATGCACAAAAAATTGTATTTGTTATGTATATTCAAGAACTATATCTCTGGGCATATTTGTATATACCTAGCAATTAAATTAGACCCTGGATATTGGAAAACTAGCTCCATCAAAATTATAACACAAAACTTGAAAATACACATACATAAAGAAATAAAAATAAAAGAAATGCTAAAAGGTAACCATGACGACCACATGGACTGCTTGATTCTGAACTAGATGCCGTTGCTATCAAGGATGTCATCGGGACAGTAGGGGCCGAGGGAAAACTTCCCCTTTGCACTCTGTGAGTAAAGGGAGTTAATAAAATCTACTGCATGTCTTTGTCATGGGCATTGAACAAGGTGACAGCTGTAAAATGTTGGCCTATAACTGCACTTAGTAAATGTTGATTCTCTCAATCCATATGCAGGAATTACTATCCCCATTGTACTGATGAAGAAACTGAGGCTTGAAAAGTCACATGACTGGGGGGTGGGGAGTTGGGGAGGGATAGCATGGGGGAGAAATGCCAGATATAGGTGATGGGGAGGAAGGCAGCAAATCACACTGCCATGTGTGTACCTATGCAACAATCTTCCATGTTCTTCACATGTACCCCCAAACCTAAAATGCAATTAAAAAAAAAATAAATAAAAATAAAAGACAATGAACGAAAAGAAAAAAAAAATTAAATAAAGTGAATTGGAAATAAAATTAAAAAAAAAAAAAAGTCACATGACTTTCCCAAGACAGTCAAAATAATAACAGCAATAATCACAGCTTCCATTTTTGAGAACTGACTTTCTCAGGTAACGTTTGAGCTACTCTATTACGTTATGCCATTTCATCTTCACAGCTGGTACTGATGGCAAACATAGAGAAAGCAAATATAAATTAAGATTTCACAAACTTATTTTGCCATATTCATAAGGCAAATTAATATTTTAATAAAATACTGTGCAATGTGAGAATTATGTGTTCTTCATACATGGGAGTAAGCCAGGGTCTACCTTGCCGAGTCACTGGGGCCTGTGTGCATCAGTCCACATCAGATCCCAGAGCTTCAAGCTCAATGCTGCTCACATTGACAGCCCCAGGACACATTTTGATTTCGTGTCCACTCCAAGGAAGAGAGGCTTGTTGGTCAACTGACAAGCATGAATCTGGGGGCCATGAGTTTATCTCAGGAAATCTCCTGCTGTTTGAAAACCCCACGCTTGCCCACACCCCTGTCTATCGAAGCCTTCATGGTAAGCAAGCTTGGGCTTTATGAAAGTGAGTCTAGCTCTGACATTGAAATAGCGGCTGTGTCTTGTCTCCCCAGTCTTCCCACACCTGGTGAAGGAGCTGAATGCAGGCCTTCATGTGATGATTCTCCTGCTCCTCTTCTTGGCCTTGGCCCTGGCTCTGGTCAGCATGGGCTTTGCCATTCTCAACATGATCCAGGTCCCATACCGGCCAGTCAACGGTCCTGGGGGCATCTGCCTATGGAATGTCCTGGCAGGTAAGAAGTCCCTTAGGGAGAGAAAATTGTGTCCACATCATCACAGGGCTGGGATCCAGGTATTTGGGCAGAAAGTGGGAAGGAATTAAAATTCCCCCACTGAAGCTTTTACTTTCCTGGGTCTAAGACCTTCTTGACAGGCATAGAATGAATGTCCTCTTTCTTTTCTTTTCTTTTTTTTCCTGTTTTTTTTTTTTTTTTGAGACTGGGTCTCACTTTGTCTCCCAGACTGGAGTGCAGTGGTGAAATCTCAGTTCACTGCAGCTTTGACCTCCTGGGCTCAAGTAATCCTCCCGCCTCAGGTCCCCCAAGTAGCTATGAATACAGGCATTTGCCACCATGCCCAGCTAATTTTTGTATGTTTATAGAGACAGGGTTTCACCATGTTGCCCAGGCTAGTCTCAAACTCCTGAGCTCAAGGGATCCATTCACTTCGGCCTCCCAAAGTGCTGATGAATTTCCTCTTTCAGTTGCAGAGTCTGTCACAATAAAGAACCATCTTATTAGAGTACGTGAATGGCTGAGGACTTAGAGCAGTTGAAGAGAGATGGGGTGAGAGGAAAAGACAAAAGACAGAAGGCTGGAAGTAGGGAGAGGAGGGGATCCTGGGATGCGGAAAGAGATGGAGCTGGTGCTGCAGCTGAAGCTGGGAGGAACTTCACAGACAGAAGAGAAGGGTAGTGTGAGCAAGAGGCCATTTGTGAAAGGCTCCTCCATTCAGGCTCTGGGTTGGGAGGGGGAAATGAGTGCCATCTAGTGGCCAAGGTCTTTGGTGTTCCACCACGCACACCTGGGCATATTAACGCAGACAGGGCTCCCTGGCTGGCTCGACTCTCCCCTCCTCTCACCTCCCCAGCACCTTCGCTGCACCATGCCCTTAAACTAGATGGAACTTATTGAGCAACCACAACGACTAGGCGTGGACCTGGGGGATTTTGCATGCATTACTTCGTTTAAATCTCATCACATCCCTGTAGGAGGTATTATTAGACCCATGTTTACAGATGAAGAGCCTGAGACTCAGAGAAGTTAAATAGTGGCACGCACAGCAATGAGTAGCAGAGGTGGTATTCCAACCAAGGCATAACTGATTCTAAGCTTTTTTTTTTTTTTTTTTTTTTTTTTTGAGATGAGTCTCTCCCTGTCGCCCAGGCTGGAATGCAATGGTGTGATCTCGGCTCACTGCAATCTCTGCCTCCCAGGTTAAAGTGATTCTCCTGTCTCAGCCTCTGGAGTAGCTGAGACTACAGGTGCCCACCATTATGCCCAGGTTAATTTTTTGTATCTTTAGTAGAGACAGGGTTTGACCATGTTGGCCAGGCTGGTCTCAAACTCCTGACCTTGTGATTCACCCACCTCAGCCTCCCAAAGTGCTGGGATTACAGGCATGCCCCACCGTGCCCAGCCTAAGCTCTTTATTTTTCCATAGATCCGTGTTCTCATTTATGACCATTATGATCTATTTTCCAAGCCAAAAACTAAGATTTGTGTGTGTGTGTGTGTATGCATGTTGATTTGGGAGTATGTGGATGCACAGAAATTAATTCACATTTAATTATGCACTTAACACATCATCTATAATAAAAATAACAGAATCTTGTGAAATAAGGGCTGTCTCAGAAAACTCAGGTCAAATATTCAAGGTACCATTAGGACAATAATCCCTCACTATGATTACCTTATACAAGGATATCATAAAATATAAAAACAGGTAATGTTATTTTATTATGTATTATAATGTGTATCAAGAAATCAATTAGTATGTGTTCCTCTTTGTTTGCAGATGGTAGCCACCTTGTAGGATTGTTTATATACATGGCTCACCCTCATCTAGACTACAGGTGTCTTCTTATCTGCATGAATCCTCACAGTGGCTGGCATGTAAAAAATGCTCAACCCTGCTTATTAAATCAGTGCTTATCTCTGTCAATTTCTTTCATCAGAGAGATAGCACTCTCAAATTCTATTGATGATAGTATTAGCAAGAGGCAAAATAGCCTGGGCAACATAGCAAGATCCCATTTCTACAAAAATAAATAATAAAAAAAATTAGCTGTGCATGGTGTCAGGCACCTGTAGTCTCAGCTACTTGGGAGCTGTAATCCCAACACTTAGGGAGGCTGAGGTGGGAGGATTGCTTGAGTCTGGCACGTCCAGGCTGCAGTGAACCATGATCATGCCACTGCACTCCAGCCTCGGCCAACAGAGAGAAACCTTGTCTCAAAAAAAAATAGTAAAAACAGGCAAAACTTTATGTCTTTTGACAAAACTTTATTTCTTGCCACTGAGCTTAAAAGAAAAAACAGTGTAGTATCAAAGGGCATAAAAAAGGTGAATATCCTTTGAATATCCTTTGACTAAACAATTCCACCTAGGGATTTACGCTAAGGAAATACTGGACAAGAAAACAAAGATGTACATAAAATGGTATTCGCTGTAGCACTTTATACTAAAAAATGAGAAGTAATCTAGACATCCAGAAATAAGGTCATGCTTGCATAAATTTTTCCTATAATTTAGTAGAGACTTACATAAAAAATACATAAATTATAGTGTGTAATGAATAAAATATTATGCACTCATTTAAGGTCATGCCGTAGGCCTGGCACTGTGGCTCACGCCTATAATCCCAGCACTTTGGGATGCTGAGGCAGGAGGATTGCTTGAGCCCAGGAGTTCAAGACCAGCCTGGGCAACAAAATGAGATCTCATCTCCACAAACAAACAAATCAAAAAATTAGCCAATCATGGTGGCATGCACCCATGGTCCCAGCTACTCAGGAGGCTGAGGCAGGAGGATCACTTGAACCCAGGAAATCGAAGCTGCAGTGAGCCATATCATGCCACCGCACTTCAGCCTGGGGTGACAGAGCAAGACCCTGTCTCAAAAATAAAAACAAACAATAAAGTCGTGCTGTAACAAAAGATTTAACAACATGGAAAAATAGTCAAGTGAGGGGAAAGGAATCAAATTTAAAATCAAAGTAAGAGCACCATAATACTAATTTTGTTAAAGAGAAAGAAATGTAAAGTAATACACTAAAATGTTCAAAGTGTTCATGCTGGCTTTTAGGATAAAAGTAAATTTGGTTATGATCTTTGGAAAAAAATTTTTCCAAATTTTTCTTCGATGAAGATATCTTTTAAGAAGTATCATAAATGTGTTATTAAAGATATTAAGTAAAACTGAAACCAGAGAGAAGAGAGAGAGAGACTCCTCCCAGAAGGTCAAAGTTTCAGGCAAAACATAGAGAAGTAAATGAAATTTGGAATTCTTCCAGTTTTCCCCTTCCTCCTTTCCTCCTTCTATGAATGATCATCCTTATCCTTAAGCATGGAAAGTGGATAATAAAAGAGAAGAGCAACGGTTTTTCTTACATCTTGCGCATAGCCTTCACGGTCTTCATAGAAATCCTAATATATTTTAGACAATGAACTTCTCCAAATGCGGATCCCTAGGAAGGATGGTACTGGGTAAGAGGAAAAATTGGAAGGGTGGGCCGGGCGAGGTGGCTCACTCCTGTAATCCCAGCACTTTGGGAGGCCAAAAGCAATTGGATCACTTGAGGTCAGAAGTTTGAGACCAGCCTGGGCAACATGATGAAACCCCCGCCCCTACTAAAAATACAAAAATTAGTGGAGTGTGCTGACAGGCACCTGTAGTCCCAGCTACTTGGGAGGCTGAGACAGGAGAATTGCTTGAACCTGGGAGGTGGAGGTTGCAGTGAGCCAAGATCGCGCCACTGCACTCAAGCCTGGGCAACAGAGCAAGAATCTGTCTCAAAAAAAAAAAAAAAAAAGAAAAAATTTGGAGGACTGGAAATTCAAAGTTGATCTGATATAAAGCATATTCTCTTTCCCCGCACAATCCTGCCTTTCTCCTTCATATTGTGTGGGATATCTCCTACTTTTAAAAGCAAATTAAAATTTATGTCGTCCTCATAATTTTTTTTAACCCAAAGCAAGTTTGTCACATGTGCCACCTCTCACAGAGTTATCACAGTTGCCAAAAGAAGCCATGAATGAGGGTGATCTTTTTGGGTTTCAGGCGGAGTCGTGGCGTTAGCCATCGCCAGCTTCGTGGCTGCCGTGAAATTTCACGACCTGACGGAACGAATCGCCAACTTTCAGGAGCGGCTCTTCCAGTTTGTGGTGGTGGAAGAACAGTACGAAGACTCGTTTTGGATCTGCGTGGCCAGCGCTTCGGCCCACGCCGCAAACTTGGTCGTGGTGGCGATCAGGTCAAATTCCCCTCCCTGAGATTAAGGCTAAAATGGAAGAGGCCACGGTCACGGCTGAGGATATCTTGTATTAAAAGCCTTCCCGTGCTCACACCCTGTCTGAAGTCAGTCCTGTGTGTGAATGGAGGCCTCATGTTTTTGCAGCCTTCCCAACTCTGTCATGGCCACGTTCTCAGCAGTAAGAAGAAGGATGTGAAGGACCAAGGCTGCTGCCGGGGCCAGAAAAGAAAAACTTGCCGAGAATCCCCAGCATCCTTGGATTCCTCTCTCATGACCTTGGAGTTCACGTTGCAACTAAAGACTGCCATTTACCAGCTATGTGTGACATTGGACAATTCACTTAATGTCTACGCTCAGTTTCTGCATCTGTAAACTAAGCACAGTAACAACTTCTTGAGGCTGTTGTGAGGTTTAAATGGGTGATGATGTTGCCAGCTTCTGCACCCTGTAGAGCACTTGACAAATATAAGAGACTACATGCTCTTATAAGTGTCTGCAGACCCCTGGTCTATTCCACACAATATTGGGCTGGTGAATGGGGAAGAATTCTAAGAGAAATGTGATACTGTCCTGTTCCTGCCCTCCAGAAACACCTCATCTTTCCACATGACCCAGGACTTAGCAACAGTAACACTAAGAATGAAAATAATTGCCATTTACTGAGTGGTGACTATGTGCTAGACACTGTTCTAACTCAGTTATTAACTCATTAGGTCCTTACGACAAGCTTGGAGAGTAGGTACTATTTTAGCCTCATTTACAGATGAAGAAACTAAGGCATGGAGAGGTTGGGTAACTTGCTGAGATCAGGAATTTCACCTTGGAAGTCTGGAGCCAGAGTCTATACTTTTCACCTTTGCTAATCTGTTGCTTGATACATAAGCAACTGCAATGCAATGTGATAAATGTCATAATATTATTAGGTTGGTGCAAAAGTAATTGCTGTTTTTGCCATTAAAAGTCATGGCAAATAACAGAACAGCCTTAAGGGACAGAGGAGGGAATTAAATCTTGGGGATGGGATGTGATATTAAAGAGAGTGTCACAGCGTGAACATTTGATCTGAGCTTTGAAAGATGAGTAGACTTTTTCCAGTGGTGAAGGAAGCAAGGTTGGAGAAGGGCATTGCAGGATGCATCAGTAAGCAGGCCGGGCACAGGGCATGAAATTACCAGGAGGGCTGGGCACGGTGGCTTACGCCTGTAATCCCAGCACTTTGGGATGCCGAAGTGGGTGGATCATGAGGTCAGGAGTTTGAGACCAGCGTGACCAATATGGTGAAAACCCTGTCTCTACTAAAAATACAAAAATTAGCCGGGCGTGTTGGCATGCGCCTGTACTCCCAGCTACTTGGGAGACTGAGGCAGAAAAATTGCTTGAACCTGGGAGGTAGAGGTTGCAGTGAGCCAAGATCTGACCACTGCACTCCAGCCTGGGCGACAGAACAAGACTCCATCTTAAAAAAAAAAAAAAAAAGAATTACAAGGAGGGCTTAAAAGCACGTGGGTACTCAGGGTGTGGGTTCTCTAATCATCTGCTGGAGAAATCCAGCTGTTTTGTGTTGGGTTTTCGTAAGTGCCACCAGAATGGTTAATTTTATGTGTCACCTTGCCTGGACCACAGCATCGAGTTATTTGGTCAAACACTTCTAGATGTTTTTTCAAAGGTATTTTTGATGAGATTAACATCTAAATTTGTGTATTTTGAGTAAAACAGATTACCGTCTATAATAGGGTGGTAATTCCCTCATCCAATCAGTTGAAGGCCCTGATAGAAAAAGGGCCTAGCTCCCCTGAGGGAGAGGGAAGTCTGCCAGCAGACTATTTTTGGATTCAAACTGCAACTGTCACTGGATCTGCAGCCTGCCCACCTGCCCTGAAGATTCTGGAATTGCTGGCCTCCTGAATCATGTGAGACAATTCCTTAAAATACCCCTCACTTTCTCTCTGTCACTCTACACACACACACACACACACACACACACACACACACACAGCCTGTTGGCTCTGTTTCTCTGGAGAACCCTGGTACACAACTCTATCAACTCATTTTCCCATGGTGCTAGCTGGGATTAACCTTTTCCCATGTTTCCTATCTTCATGCCATGCAAAAGTTATCTAATGTGATCCTTTCATAGCTCATGAGCATGATGATTGGGTTTTCATGCATGTATGTGAGATGTGCCACCCTGGAATCTTGTTATGACATTGGCACATTACCTGTCTGACCTGAAAAAAAAAAAAAAGAAAAGGAAATGATTTTTTTTTTTTTAGACAGAGCTTTGCTCTAGTTGCCCAGGCTGGAGTGCTATGGTGCGATCTTGGCTCACTGCAACGTCAGCCTCCCAGGTTCAAGCAATCCTCCTACCTCAGCCTCCCAAGTAGCTGGGATTATAGGTGTGCGCCACCACACCCAGCTAATTTTGTATTTTTAGTAGAGACGGGGTTTTCACCATGTTGGCCAGGCTGGTCTCGAACTCCTGACCTCAAGTGATCCACCCGCCTCGGCTTCCCAAAGTGCTGGGATTACAGGCGTGAGTCACCACAGCCAGCCCAAGAAATTTTTTTTTAAGTTATCTAATCCCCCAAATGAGCTCCATCTAAAATGACATCTGATTTGTTGACTTCAGGAAGTGCTCACAGCATCTCTCTCTTCTAAATGCTTATAATTCCCTGCTGGACTCACCTGCCCCTTTCAGCCCTCTTCCACATCCCATGCATAGCTGTGGCACTGTTTAGTGGACTGATGTCACTCACCAAAGATGCAGATGGCACATGGCTAGAAGAGACAGTTATGTGATAGATGGATCCAAAACATAGTGACAGACTGCCAAGCTGTCTTGAAAACCAGAGGAAATGTCGTATCGTATCAAGTTTCAACACAAAGTCTTGCTGATGGGTTTTTAAAAAATCAACATAAATACAGAAAATCTGACGATAGTTTATATCACAAGTGTCTGAGGATCTTGGTACATTTAGTCATTCAACAATATCGATACTGATCTAGGTGCTGGGACTAAAGCAGTGAACTGACAAAAATCCCTGCCCTCCAGGCATTTCATTCTCCCAGTAGCTGGGATGATTCATACTGAGAGGGGTTGTGATGGAGCTATGCAAAAAGTTAGCACGGTAGCCAGGCATAGTGGATCATGCCAGTAATCCCAGCACTTTGGGAAGCCAAGGCGGGAGGACTGCTTGAGTCCAGGAGTTCAAGACCAGCCTGGACAACATAACATAGCGAGACCCTGTCTCTCTATTAAAAAAAAAAAAGAAAAGAAAGTCATCAGGGCCATAGCCTTTGAAGTGATCACTGCCTTCAGGCATATGCAGACCTTCATGCCAAGAAGGGGCAGAGTGAATTCAGTTTTGCTTCTAAAGATTAGGATTGACTTTAATCAAGATGGATGTGTTTCAGGAAGTCAAAGTGCAGGCTTTTGTATGCATGTGCAGTTTTTCTGTGACAGAGTCCGTGGCTTTTAAAGCATTTCAGAAGCATCTACAATGTCTTTAAACCATGAGCCATCAGGTGGCAACCATAATGTTACTGGCAATAATCAAGCTTAGTCTGAGAGACCGTCTCTCAAGAATACTGTAAATGAGATTCCTATCTGGAATTTAGCAGGGTGAGAGTAGGGATGGAAAGAAGGGAGATTCAATATCTGGGTCACAAAATTCACTTGCATTATTTTTCAAATCTAGCTCCTTTATCTTGATTATAATTAATTTGGTCATTTTATGAGTAAATAAATAGTAGCTTCGGGAAGGGGGCTGGTCGTGGGAAAAGACCAAGGCAGGATTAGAGAGTTGGGACTTCCAGCCCCACCCACACCCATGACTTCTGGGAGGAAGAGGGGCTGAAGGTTAAGTTGATCACCAATGGCCAATGGTTTAATCAATCATGCCTACATTATGAAACCTCAGCAGAAACCCAAAAGAACTGAGTTTGGAGAGCTTCCAGATGGCTGAATATGGGGAGGTTCCTGGAGGGTGGTGCACCCAAGGAGAGCATGCAAGCTCCATGCTCCTTCTTCCATACCTTGCTCCATACATCTCTAATCTGTATCCTTTGTGATATTCTTTGTAATAAACCAGTAAATAGAAGTATTTCCCTGAGTCCTGTGAGCTGCCCCCAGCAAATTAGCCAAACCCAAAGATGGAGTTGTGGGTTTGGCTCATTTGAAGCCGATCAGACAGAAGTTGCAGAAGCCCAGACTTTCAACTAGTGCCTGAAGGAGGAGGGACAGCTTTGGAGACTGAGCCCTCAGCCTGTGCGACCCGATGCTGTCTCCAGGTGGATAGTGTCAGAACTGAATTAGAGCACACCCAGCTGGTGTCTGCTGCAGAACTGATTGCTTATTTGTTGATGGAGGAAAATTCCGCACATTCAGTCACAGAAGTCTTCTGTATTAATTGTTGTTGAGAGTAGTTTGAGAGCTGAGAAAAACAGTTTGAGTTATTTCTTCTCAGAGGTCACCATCTTGTGTGGACCAGGCACTATACACTTTCTCCTTAATTCTGACAATTATTCAAGATAAACATTATTATCTTTTCTTAGCAGGTTTGGAGAATTTAAGGAACTTGCTTAGCCACATTGCTAATAAGTAATGGAGAAATACTTCAACCCTGATTTATATGATGTTGAGGCCACCACTTTTCCACTACATCAAGGTTATTGACTTGAATCACTCTTGAGCTCCTTCTCAGGCTTTCTCCAAGTGAGTGTGCAGATAGCACCCTGCCCAAGGGAGGTGCAAGCATAGGGAGTGAGGGACTAGCCGATGCACTCCTGGCTTGTCCTGGCCTCATCCACAAGGGTGCTTTCTCCTAAAGGGGGTGCCTTTTCCTAAGGTTCACAAAGGTGTGCCCTATCCCTTCCAGCTGACCGGTCCATGCAAAGTCAAAATGTTAGTTGTAACATTATTTTATGACATTGATTTGAGTGTGATGATGATTAATTTTCATATTCCCTTTAAAAATAATTATCATATGCATACATTTGTATGCTTGCTAATGATATGACATTACGAATACTAACTGCAGGAATCAAAGCCAATAAAATCTGGCTACAATTAAGAAGAGTAATTTGTTATCAGTAAAAAGAAGCTCTACTCTATGTTCACAGTGTAAAAAATGAGTAATTGCCGAGCATGATGGCTCAAGCCTGTAATCTCAGCACTTTAGGAGCCAGAGGTAGGCGGACCCCTGAGGTCAGGAGTTTGAGACCAGCCTGGCCAACATGGTGAAACCCTGTCTCTACTAAAAATATAAAAAATTAGCCAGGCGTAGTGGTGTGCACCTGTAGCTACTCAAGAGGCTGAGTCAGGAGAATCGCTTGAACCTGAGAGGCAGAGGTTGCAGTGAGCCGAGATCATGCCATTGCACTTCAGCCTGGGTGACGAGCAAAGCTCCATCCCCCTCTAAAAAAATATATGAGTAAACACATGGTTTTCTTTAATGAAAATATAGCTAATAACATATACAATTTATCAAGACTTTTGAATAGCAAGGATCCTTCCATGTCAAATCAGAGCAGAGTTATGTTACAAATATACTTCTCTCTCTTTCAAGAAAAATGTGAAGCTATGAAGAGTAAATTAAACAACTCCTCACGCTTCCAAAAGCATATAATAAAAATGCTAATTCCTTCAATTTAAAAAATCCTATTTTCTATATCATAAATAGGGCACTGCAAAGAGGTTGATGGTTAATGAGAACTAATGCATGCTTTAGCAAAAACGTGCAACACAATCCAAAAAGACAATTGTATTGTTTTCCTAGGGTTCCTGAAACAAATTACCACAAACTTGGTGGTTCAAAACAACACACATTTATTATCTTAAGAATTTTAGAGGTCAGAAAACCAAAATGGGTCTTACCGGGTGCTATGGTTTTGATGTGTCACTCAAAGTTCATATGTTAGACACGGTCTCTAATGCAAAAGTGCTTAGAGATGAGATCTTTAAAAGGTGATTAGGCCATGAGGACTCTGCCCTGGTGAATGGATTAATTCACACTCTCTCACCATGTAATGCCTTCTACCATGTTATGATGCAGCAAGAAGGCCCTCGCCAGATGCCGGCATCTTGATATTGGACTCCCCTGCCTTCAGATCTGTGAAAAATAAATTTTTTTTTCTTACAAATTACTCAGTTTTTGGTATTCAACACAAAATGAACTAAGACACTGGGGTACGTCAAGGTGTTGGCAGAAGTCAGGCACAATGGCTCATGCCTGAAATTCCAGTGCTTTGGGAAGCCAAGTTAAGAGGATTGATGGAGGCAAGCCTGAGCAACATGGTGGTGACCCCCATCCCTGCTAAACATTTAATAATTAGCCAGTCATGGTGGCATGCACCTATAATTCTAGTTGCTCAGGAGGCTAAGGCAGAAGGATCACTTGAGCCCAGGAGTTCAATGTTACAGTGAGTTATGAGCATGCCACTCCACTCCAGCCTAGGTTACAGAATGAGACCCCATCTCAAAAAAAAAAGAAAGAAAAGAAAAGGTGTAGGCAGGGTTGTGTTCCTTCTGGAAGCTCTATGGTAGAGTTTGTTTCTTTGCCTTTTTTAGCTTCTAGAGGCCACCTACATTTGCTGAGTCTTGGTCCCTTCCAGCAATTATATGTTTCCAGCCTCTGCATCCATCATACAAGTGATCCTCCTGCTCTGATCCTCCTGCTTCTCTCTAAAAGAACCCTTGTGATTACACTTGGTCCACCCAGATAATCCAGGACACTTTTGGGGAACAGATTTCCACCTACCACAACAATGTTACTCAATGCCAGTATTTCTTGTTCTAACAATATTCCTGAAAAGAACATAATGTTTAGATATAAAACTCATGAACAAAAATGTCTTAATCATTAATTATTACTAGTAGATTAACATCACAATTTAGAAAATACTTGCTGGGAAGGGGGTGCTAACCTACTTCAAATACTTAAATATTAAGCCAGGTTCATCACTGGAAGTCATAGAGGGAAGGAGGCCATGCAGGGCACAGGGAATCTCAAAGGTGAAGTGTGAAAAGTGATTTCAGAATAGTATGCAGCCATCAAAAACAATGAGTTCGTGTCCTTTGTAGGGACATGGATGAACCTGGAAACCATCATTCTCAGCAAACTGACACAAGAACAGAAAATCAAACACCACATGTTTTCACTCATGGGTGGGTGTTGAACAATGAGAACACATGGACACAGGGAGGGGAGCATCACACACTGGGGTCTGTTGGGGGGGAAATAGGGGAGGGACAGTGGGGGGGTGGGGAGTTGGGGAGAGATAGCATGGGGGAGAAATGCCAGATATAGGTGATGGGGGAGGAAGGCAACA
This sequence comes from Ateles fusciceps, assembly GCA_036589455.1. NCBI lineage: Eukaryota > Metazoa > Chordata > Mammalia > Primates > Atelidae > Ateles > Ateles fusciceps. The sequence goes on from JAZHEH010000051.1 coordinate 1,718,785, forward strand.
AATGACACTGCCATGTGTGTACCTATGCAACAATCTTGCGTGTTCTTCACATGTACCCCAAAACCTAAAATACAATTAAAAAAAAAGTGATTTCAGGATGTGATACTGGGAGAGGGATACAGCAACTCAGAGAAGTCCCGGAGCCCATTTTATTTATTTATTTATTTACTTCTTCTTATTTATTTATTTTGAGACACAACCTCACACTGTCACTCAAGCTGGAGTGTAGTGGCGCAATCTTGGCTCACTGCAACCTCCATCTCCTGAGTTCAAGTAATTCTCCTGCCTCAGCCTCCCAAATAGCTGGTATACAAGCATGCCTACCATGTCTGTCTAATTTTTCTTTTTTCTTTTCTTTCTTTCTTTCTTTCTTTTTTTTTTTTTTTTTTTTGTAGCTATGGGGTTTCACCGTATTGGCTAGGCTGGTCTTGAACTCCTGATCTCAAATGGTTCGCCCCTCTCAACCTCCTAAAGTGCTGGGATTACAGGCGTGAGCTACCATGCCCGGCTTCCTGAGCCCATTTTAGATGAATTTCTGCAGGTAAAAGATTTCTCCTTTTCATCCTCATCATCCTTCATTTCCTTTTCATTTTGGTAATCTGGGTTGTAAAACCAAGAGTAGAGCTTCTTAACAAACCTGTGCAACTAGGACACACATGAAATCCTTGCCAAATAAATTAGGTTGTATGCTCTCCGTTTATTTCTTTTCTACGGCAATGTCAACCATGAGTCAGCAACAGTCACAACTTGATAAAAATAAGGCCACTTGATACGGAGCGTTTGCCACATGCTAGGCTTTCTGCTAGGTACTCCGTATGCATTGTTTCATTTCATTCGCATAAAAATTCTGAGAAGTAGTTGCTATTATTACCAGTTTTTGAGTTTTTGAACAGAAGTTCTCTGAAAAGAAATTTGGAGGAAAGGGACTTTATTCCAATGAGCAGTTTGAAAATCAGAGCGATGCAGCCTCCTTCTATACCCCTCTTTGATTTCCAAGGATATACCCAGCTTAATATGTAGGTAAGAAGGTGTGCACCACATTCCCAGCCTTGCAAACCACAGTTTGCAAACTGGGAAGATGCCGCCTTCAGTCTGTGAACAAAAGTTCTCTGAAAAGGAATTTGTAGAAAAGAGACTTTATTCTAGTGAACAGTTTGCAAATTTGGGAAACGGCCTTCAGTGTAAAAGAAAAGTGCATTCCAGAGAACAAAGAGAGGGTTACGGTTTTATAGCAAAACTTCCCACCCAGCTTGCCAATCAGGTCTGTTTATGAAAACAAAAGATTCCAACTTTCTTAGCGCTGACTGACCAGCACAGCTGAGTTCTGATTGGTTGGTAGAGCTGCACCCTGATTAGTTTATATAGCTGAGTTTATTAGTTTATTATTAGTTTATATAGCCCTGATTGGCCAAGGCAGGTGAGCTCTCATTGATTGGTTCAGGTGAGACCTGAAAGTCTCAAAGTTAAAAGGATGTGGGTTTCAAGGGAACTCAGAGTATATGTTTGACCTCTAATAAGCAAATGGCCGCTTGGCTCTATTCAAAACTTAGGCCCAGTTAGCCACTCAGGATCTATCTTGAAGGATTGACTCTTTCAAGTTCACATTTATTCATTACATGTATTCACAAGTTAAAGAATTAGAAACACAGCTTTTTCATTTGTAAAATAATCAAGTTGCGTAAGATAATCTCTAATTTTCTTTCCCTCTCTAAAATTTTATGACTGTTAATGCTAAAAATATATCCAGATTTTTAGTGAATATAGCACCTAACTGTATTCCAGGCACTAAGCTAGGCATTTTCATGCATGCTATTTGGTAATATGTGACCACCAGTGTGATTGGAGATGCTATTGCATACACTGGTAATTCAATATTGTGAGGATTTCAACCACCAATTCAACTGTATTCTGAATGTACTGTATATGCATTTCTCTGATGTTCAAGGCTGAGTTCTTGGTTAAATAAAACAAATGTGGCCAGGAGCAGTGGCTCAAGCTTGAAATCCCAGCACTTTGGGAGGCCGAGGCGGGTGGATCACGAAGTCAAGATATCAAGACTATCCTGGCCAACGTGGTGAAACCCTGTCTCTACTAAAAATACAAACATTAGCTGGACCTAGTGGTGGGCGCCTGTAGTCCAAGCTACTAGGGAGGCTGAGGTGGGAGAATCACTTGAACCCAGGAGGCTGAGGTTGCAGTGAGCCAAGATCGCGCCACTGCACTCCAGCCTGGCGACAGCCTGGTGACAGAAGAAGACTCTGTCTCTAAATAAATAAATAAATAAATATTAAAAACATAAAAACGTGGAATGTAATTGTTTACTTTATTGCTTTTTGTTTTGGACAAATTATAAGCAACACTAACAAATGACTTTGCAACCACAGTGATTTTTCTTTTGCCATTGACCTCTTGGGGAAGAATAAATTGGATGTAATACATTTTTTTCTTCTAACGTAACAATTCTGTCAACCTTACAGATTGCAAGGGGGTAGGAGGCATGAGGGAGTGAATAGGCCAAAAGGAATTCTTTCTGTTGAAAAGGAGATGTGGCTGGGCTCCGAGCACTTGGGGAGGCTGAGGCTCAGGAGTTTGAGACCAGCCTAGCCAACATGGGGAAACCCCATCACTACTAAAAAACAAAAATTAGTCAGGCATAGTGGTGCGTGCCAGTAATCCCAGCTACCTGGGAGGCTGAGGCAGGAGAATTGCTTGAACCCGGGAGGCGGAGGTTGCGGTAAGCCTAGATCAGGCCACTGCACTCCAGCCTGGGCGATAGAGTGAGATTCTGTCTCAAAAGAGAGATGTTTGTAAGAGGCCAACAGAAGTTCTCAGCACCAGACCCAGGGTAGGAAGCTGGGGGAGAGTAAATAGGACAAAAGAATTCTATTAAAAAGGAGATGTTTCTCTATTAATATAAATCCCAGTACTTTGGGAGGCCAAGGTGAGAAGATCAGTTGAGCCCAGGAGTTCAAGAACAGCCTGGGCAACATAGGGAGACCCCATCTCCATAAAAATATATTTAAAAAAAAAAAAAAAAAAAGAGGCCAGGTGCTCATGCCTGTAATCCCAGCACTTTGGGAGGCCAAGGCAGGCAGATCACCTGAGGTTGGGAGTTCGAGACCAACCTGACCTGTTGGTTGGAGAAACCCCCCTCTCTACTAAAAATATAAAATTAGCCAAGCATGATGGTATATGCCTATAGTCCCAGCTAGTCGGGAGGCTGAGGCAGCAGCATCACTTGAACCAGGGAGGTGGAAATTGTGGTGAGCCAAGATTGTGCCATTGCACTCCAGCCTGGGCAACAAGAGTGAAACAAGAAAAAAAGAAAGAAAGAAGGAAAGAAGGAAGGAAGGAAAGGAAGGAAGGAAGGGAGGGAGAGAGGGAAGGCGGAAGGGAGGGGAGAGAGAAGAAGGAAAGAGAGAGAGAGAAGAAAGAAAGAGAAAAAAGAAGGAACTAGAGCTCAACTAAAAATGTTTCATGCTGGCCAGGAGTGTTACAGGGTGCATGCCGGGCAAAGGCAGAAATGCAAGCAAGCAGAGTGTGGAAGGAGAGATGAAACCCGTTTGTTCTTTAGACCAGCGGTCCCCAGCCTTTTTGGCACTAGGGATTGGTTTCATGGAAGACAATTTTCCCACAGTTGGAAAAATTGTGTGTTGTGGGGTGAGGGATAGATGGTTTCACGATGAAATTGTTCCAACTTAGATCAGCCATTAGATTCTCAAAAAAGAGTGCAACCTAGGTTCCTCGCATGCACAATTTACAATAGGGTTGGCGCTCCTACAAGAACCTAATGTCGCCGCTGATCTGACAGGAGGTGGAGTTCAGGCAGTAAGGCTCACAGCTCATCTCCTGCTGTGCGGTTCAGTTGGTTCCTAACAGCCCATGGACCAGTACCAATCTGTGGCCCGGGGTTTGGGGATGTGTGCTATAGACAATGGACAGATGCACCCAAAAGAGTAGAAGGCTGTATATTGGCCAATAGATTTTGCAATACCAGCTATCTTGCAGAAAGTATTTCCTGGGTGCCAGCTACTGTGCTAAGCACTTTATCTGCTTTACCCGTGTTATCACATTTAATTCTCAGGGCTATTTTTTTAACTTTTTACTTTTACATAGCTTTAGATTTAGAGGAAGTTGCAAAAGAGTTCAAAAACTTCCTATATATCCTTTAGCTAGATTCTCCAGATGTTAAAATTTTATCACATTTGGGCCAGGTTCAGTGGCTCACGCCTATAATCCCAGCACTTTGGGAGGCCAAGGCAGGAGGATCTATAGAGTCCAGGAGTTTGAGACCAGCCTGGGCAACAAAGTGAGACCCTGTCTCTACAAAAAATGAAGAGAAATTTAAAATTTTTATCACATGTGCATAAATTTTTGCTGAACCATTTGAGAGTAAGTAGCCAACAACATCTTGTCACTTTACCCCTAAATATGTCCATGTATATTTTCTTTCTTTCTTTCTTTTTTTGAGACGGAGTCTTGCTCCGTTGCCAGGCTGTAGTGCAGTGGTTCAGTGGTGCGATCTCCGCTCACTGCAACCGCCGCCTCCCCAGTTCAAGCGATTCCCTGCCTCAGCTTCCTGCGTAGCTGAGACTACAGGTGCACACCACCACGCCCGGCTAAGTTTTTGTATTTTAGTGGAGATGGGGTTTCACCATGTTGGCCAGGATGGTCTCGATCTCCTGACTTCGTGATCCACCCACCTCGGCCTCTCACCGTATGTATTTTCTAAAACACAATGTAGGCAACCACTGTGAAATGCTGAAAACCGAGAAATCAACAGTGGCATAGTTCCGTTGCCTAATCCGCAGATTTTATTCGAGTTTTGTCTGTGGTTCCCCTTATGACTTTTATAGTTATTGTTGTTTTAATATTTTCCACTGGTGCAGGGTCCAGGTAGCACTTAGTCTTCATTTCTCTTTAGTCTCCTCTAAATCAGTACAATCCCTCACTGCTTGTCATTTGTGTCCTTGACATTTTTTAATGACACGTGACATTCTTTTATAGGATGTCCTTTAATTTGAGTTTACCTGATGCTTCTTCATGATTAGATTCAGGTGCACACTTTCTCGGCAAGAATACCTGCAAGACGACGCTGTGCCCATCTCAGTGCATCTCAATAGAAAGCATGTGAGATCTTATTCTGCCATTGCTGGTGGTGTTAACTTTGATCATCTAAGAAGTCGTACTGACAGATTTCTCCACTGTAGTTTCTACTTTTCCCATTTTAATTGGTTAATATCTTATTGACAGACATTTCGAGTTTGTAAATATCTTATTTCTCATAAATTCTCTCCATTCAAACCATGATTTTAGCATCCATTGATGAATTTCTGCCTGAAACAATTGTTACTGTGTGATGGTTGCCAAATGGTTTCTTTCTAATCCCATTATTTCTTGTAAGTTTATTATTGGCATTCAACTGTAGGGAATAGTTTTCCCTTCCCTCCCACTGATTTGTACATTTATATCACTATAGACTCATAAATTCCCATTTTGTTCCATGGTTTACTCTCCATTACCATCATTATTTGATACTCAAATGGTCCCAAATTTGGCTGGTGAGAGCTCTTTCCAGCTAGTTCCTGTTCCTTTTGACATGCCCACACCGTTCTTTGAGCACTTCCTCAGCTACGGCATGGCAAGATTCTAGGCTCATTCAGTGTTTCTCCATCGCAGCCTTGGAATCAACATGCTAGAGCTGTTTTTGTTTGTTTGTTTTTTTAACATAGTAGAGTTTTGAGGTAGGTACTGTCATCATTCCTATTTTATAAATAAAAAACAGAAGCTCAAGAAGTTGGATATGTGGTTAGAGATATCAGAAGAAAGAAGGCAACTCAATAACATTTTGCTACCACACAAAACCATGAGGGAAACACCATTAAAATAGCCGAGCTGTGGTCGTGATTTGGGAAGACCAATTTAACTCCCATTTGGGATTAGGGACCACTATTCCCCCACCGTGGAGGACTGGCTAGCATGCAAACTCTTGCCAACTTCATCCTAGACAAGGAAATAGAGAAATAGAGAAGACAGCCTCAGCAGCTGCTGCAGTACCTGCTGGAAAACCAGATGCACTCCACATTGGGATTTAATTGCCAAGCGCTCAGTGGAAACTGGATTGCACTGAATTTTGAACATCTTCAATTTTAAGATTTATCAGAAACACATTTTCTGGGTTTTTAAAAATAAATATTTATTATCATTGGTGAATGTGATGTATCCTCGCTGGATTTTTACTATGTGACAATGCACTTTGTATTGTTTATTGAACATGTAATAAATTACATCATGATGCAGTAAGATAATTTTTTGAAAAGAATCCTCTTATCCCCATGCCCCAACATTATTTTTGACAGCTTTATTGAGCTAGAATCTTTATAGCATGAATTTCAGCCATTTAAAATGTACAACTCAAGTGGTTTTTAGCATATTTACAGAACTGTGCAACATTGTGTTTTTAGAATGTTTTTGTTACCCAGAAAAGAAACCTTATGCCCATTTGCAGTCACTACTCACTCTCTTCCCTATGCAGCCCTAGGCAACCACTAATCTACCTTTGTCTCTGTAAATTTACCTGTGCTGGACATTTCATAGAAATGAAATTATACCATATATGGTTATTGTGTAACTAATGACTGGTTTATTTCACTTAGCCTAGTGTTTTCAAGGTTCATCCATGTCATAGCATAAGAGCTCAACATTTTAACTTTTTTATGCCATCATAGTGTCCCTCTTCCCAGGCAGTACACATCATAGACTTATTTTCATTCTGCTTTCTTCAAATAAATATGTTAAGCATGTTTTTATTTCTACAGAATTTTATTCTAAGTTTTAACCTCTGTACCAGTACTGAGTCCCATGACATATCCCCCTACAGTGGAAATTTCCAGGCTTGTTATTTCAGACAATGCAGTCATTCCTGTAATCTCCTACTCATGCCATCATTCAAGATGAATCTGTTTACAAAATCTGAGCCAAAGGATGACCCATAACAATAATCATTTTACCACTCAACTGTTCCCTCTTGCAACTAAATGAAGGTTTTGTCCCCAGGAGACTGTGACATCACGTCAAGGGCTGACAGGCCACAGCAACTGACCTCCTCATCTGGGCTTCTCCCCGGAAGAGGTGGAAGCTATTGTCATTGTTCCTCACAAAGCGCCACTGTGGCGAGATGCAAAGTAAACAAGCAGAAATGATAGCCTGCTTCATTATAGTACTAGCACTTCTTTCTCACACTAGTTTCTTAGTAAACAGACATGGGTTTGTTTTTAGTTTTTTTTCTTTTTTTTTTTTTTTGAGATGAAGTCTTGCTCTGTCACCAGGCTGGAGTGCAGTGACACAATTTCGGCTCAATGCAACCTCCACCTCCTGGCTTCAAGCGATTCTCCTGCCTCAGTCTCCCGAGTAGCTGGGATTACAGGTGCCTGCCACCACTCACAGCTAATTTTTGTATTTTTAGTAGAGACGGAGTTTTACTGTATTGACCAGGCTGGTCTTGAACTCCTGACCTCGTGATCCACCCACCTCAGTCTCCCAAAGTGCTGGAATTACAAGCGTAAGCCACTGTGCCTGGACTTTTCATTGGTGGATACGTATTGAATATGTCAAATTTATATATATATATATATATATATATATGCATAGAAACTACAATATTGCGGTCCTAGGTGCCTATTATCCAGCTTTGATAATCATCAGCCCATGACTAATTTTGTTTCACCTGGACATTTACCTCCACTCTCCACCTCCATCAACAGAAGCTTCTTACTAAAAATTATTCCAAATATTTATTTCATTGTCCCTGCCCTGTCGTCCCACAGATCCATTTATTTTCATTTTATTTTCAACAGATTATTTTGGGAACATTACTATGTGTTTGGCACAATGCCAGGTCCTGAGGCTACAATGATGAAGATGACATTGTTTGCAGTTTATAGACCAGAAACTAGAAACACAAACATTGCATTTTATTATAACATGACTTCGGAGGATGGACGGAGCTGATCCTGACACAGCCTGGATCAGGAAGTGGTGAGGTTTACAAATAAAATCATTAATAGTAATTACGTGCTTGGGTGAGGGGTAAGTTTACAGTGAAGTTTCTAGTATGGAAGTGCATCTGTGCTGTTACTTTAAAGGTTCCCTGGGGCTCAAGTAGCTACAACAATAAGGCTGGAGTTGGCTAAACTGTGAAAGCAAGTCTGATGGAACCCTGGGTCAGCCGTACTGGGCACGAATCACAATCCAGAAAACGCAGAGTACTGCAAAGTCACCATAACAGCCTTTCTGCTTACCACGCTACCACAAATTTCTCCTAAGGTGAGGCCAGCCACTACCTTGAATGGGGAAAGTCCAGGGGCAGGTATAAATTAATATCTTTATAAATTAGTATCAGCCTCACTGGTATGAATCTAAGTTAAAAATGTATATAAGCATATAAAATATATATGTATCTATAACTATATATAGCCAGCCAAAAAGGGAAGCAATTGAATTGTTTCTGTATTAAGTTGGTGCAAAAGTAATTGAGATTACTTTTGCACCAACATACTAAAACCAGGAAGAAGCTTTGCCTGCCTGATGAGAGGGGGTGGCTCCTACAGGCCACCTGGTCTAGGCAGCTGACGCCCCTGATATACAGGGACAGTTCTTTGGTGCAGTGATCAGTGTGTCCTTAACAGACTGTTCCCAAGGTAACGGCTACTGCAACCTGCCCACCTGTGATCTGTCCACATGCCATCCGCCCGCCCTGGGATCTGTGCACGCACGCAGGTCTCTCTGGTCTAGGAGCCAGAGCTGGGGTGGGTTTGAAGGGACCACGAAAGGCTCCCTCTCACTATCAGTGTTGCGGAATGACGAAGAGGTAAGCAGGCAAAGACAAAAGACTCAGGGTGAGGGCATAAAGATAAGCAGAAGTACCGAGGCATGAACCAGCACAGCCGGGTCACAGTAATGCAGCACCCACTGGGTCAAGTGCGAAACAAGAAGTATGGAAGGAACACAGGCAGGCGAGAAAGGCAGGGCCAGGCTCCAGAGGGATTCCGGTGTCCTGTGAAGGAACTGGGCTTCAGTGAAGGCTGAGGAACAGGATAGGTGGCGCATTAGAAGGACCCCTCGAGCAGCATGTGGACAGTACATGGGAGCAGAGGATCCAGGCAGGAAGGTGATGCAGCATCAAGGGCAGAAGGAGGCAGCCTTCAACCAGTTCAGAAATGAACCAGGCCGGGCAAGGTGGCTCAAACCTGTAATCCCAGCACTTTGGGAGGCCAAGGCAGGCAGATCACCTGAGGCTGGGAATTTGAGACCAGCCTGACCAACATGGAGAAACCCCTTCTCTACTAAAAATATAAAATTAGCCGGGCATAGTGGCACATGCCTGTAATAACAGCTACTCAGGAGGCTGAGGTGGGAGAATGGCTTGAACCTGGGAGGTGGGGGTTGCAGTGAGCTGAGATTGCACCATCGCACTCCAGCCTGGACAATACGAGAGAAACTCCATCTCAAAAAAAAAAAAAGACATGAACCAGTGAACCAGAGCAGTCATTGGCAGGGTTATGCCCTGCACTACTACCCCCTCAACTCATGTTGAAGTCTTGACCCCCAGTACCTCAAAATGTGACATATTTGGAGACAGGGCTTTTATTGATTCATTGATTGATTGAGACAGTCGCACTCTGTTGCCCAGGCTGGAGTGCAGTGGTGTGATCTCGGCTCACTGCAACCTCCACTTCCTGGGTTCAAGCGATTCTCATGCCTCAGCCTCCCCAGCAGCTGGAATTACAGGCGCACGCTACCACAGGGCAGATCCCTCATGGGGGCAGATCCCTCCTGAATAGTTTGGGCCATCCCTGTGGTAACAAGTGAATTCTCACTCTATTAGTTCACAGAAGAGCTGGTTGTTCAAAAGAGCCTGGCAGCTCCTCCTCCCCGCTGCTCCCTCTCTCACCATGTGACAGGCCTGCTCCAACTCTGCCTTCCACCATGAGTGAAAACTTCCTGAGGCCTCACCGAAAGCAGAAGCTGGCACTATGCCTTTTTTTTTTCTTTTTTTAGATGGAGTCTTGTGCTGTCACCCAGGCTGGAATGCAGTGGCGCAATCTCAGCTAACTGCAGCCTCCGCCTAGGTTCAAGCAATTCTCCTGCCTCAGCCTCCTGAGTAGCTGGAATCACAGGTGTGTGCCAACACGCCCAGCTAATTTTTGTATTTTTAGTAGAGACGCAATTTCCCCATATTGGCCAGGCTGGTCTCAAACTCTGGACCTCAAGTGATCTGCCCACCTTCACCTCCCAAAGTGCTAGGATTACAGGTGTGAGCTATCACACCTGGCCTACTATGCTTCTTATACAGTCTGCAGAATCATGAGCTAAAATAAACCTCTTTTCTTTAGAAATTACCCAGCCTCAGGTATTCTTTTATAGCAATGTAAAATAGACTAACGCAATGGCCATCTACAAGCCAAGGAGAGAGTCCTCAGAAGAAATCAACCTTTCTGACATCTTGATCTTGGACTTCTAGCTCCAGAATTGTGAGAAAATAAATTTCTGTTGTTGAAGCCACCCAGTCTGTGGCATCCCTAGCACAGTAACACAAGGGCTTCAATAGGAAGTGGAGGAGGGTCAGCCGGGCGTGATGGGTCATGCCTGTAATCCAAACACTTTGGAGGCAAAGGCAGGTGGATCACCTGAGGTTGGGAGTTCAAGACCAGCCTGACCAACATGGTGAAACCATGTCTTAAAAAAAATAAAAATAAAATAAATAAATAAAAAATAAAAGGAAGTGGAGGAGGGTCAGTAAAACCAGCAAGATATCAGTTGCAAGAAGGGATAGAAGAGGAAGGATCTGGAAGGCCTCCCGGATTCTTGTCTGACAACTGAGTAGAAGGCAGTGTTGCTAACTATAACAGGATCCAGGGACGAGCTGGATCTCAGGGCCTGTGGATGAGACATCCCCCCCAAAACATGCATAGCAGATAGTTGGATGTAAAAGTCTGGAGGATTTCAAGAAGACTGAAACAACCAGGATTCTTGTCCCATTTCCGGGACCCTATTGCTGCGTGATCTCTCTGAGCCTCAGTTTCTTCAACCATAAAAAAGGTATACTGGCCGGGCATGGTGGCTCACGCCTGTAATCCCAACACTCTGGGAGACTAAGATGGGCGGATCACTTGCAGGCAGGAGTTTGAGGCCAGCCTGGCCAACATGGTGAAACCTGGTCTCCACTAAAAATACAAAAATTAGCCAGGTGTGGTGGTACATGCCTGTAATCCCAGCTACTGGGGAAGCTGAGGTAGGAGAACCGAGTGAACCTGGGAGGCAGAGGTTGTAGTGAGCTGAGAGTGCACCACTGCACTCCAGCCTGGGCGACAGAGTGAGGCTTCATCTCAAAAAAAAAAAAAAAAAAAAAAAGGTATACTAATACCTTCCCTGTCTACCAAGGAGAGTAGTTGAAGAGGCAAACGATAATAATACAGTACATGTAAAAATTTCCCCAAAACTGAATAAGGCAGCATTTTTAAAAAATTATAATTATACATAAGCTTTTCTGGGACACCAAAAGATAATTTTAAAGCTTTGTTAAGTTCAATTGAGGCTTTAAGAACAATTTGCCTCAAAATGACAAACTTTGTTCTGGGCATGATCTTTTCATCAGATCCTGGATCTGGTAGTTACAAGCGTCAATTTTGTTGTTGTTGTTGCTCTGTTCTTTACCAAAAGCTGTAACTATTTGGTGGCAATTTGCCATTTCTGGAGTCTTAATAATACGGGCTTATAATGCCGTAATGACTTATAACTACACAATTACATGCATTTCTTTAAGATTTAACAGGAAGAATATTATAAATCAGGGACAAATTGTTTCACAAGTGAATAAGAAAGAAATTAGAGAAGTAGTGAGCTTTGACTGCCTTAGGTATTGTTGCTGTGATTGTTAAGTGCGTTAGCTAATAGTTTTAGCGTTGATACTGTATAATACTATCACAAGCGTATATGTTATAATAATCATAATCAAAGCAATCCATGGTGCAAAATAATTTCTGAACTTTGATTCTTCTAAAAATGGAAGTGGTATGACCACCTTTTGCCACTAGGGGGAAGCAATCTATTGGCCATAAACTCATATCTTGACAGGTGTAAGGTGCTGGTTGGATCCAGGAACCTTGAATGATTCTTTCAGCCCAGAGTCAACTCTGGATTGCACTATGCTTCCAGCTTCAAGTTCCAGTTGAATAAGGAAAACCTTTTATTATTTTGGGTAACGTTGCTAAGTATAATGAGGGTTATTTTGGATAACGTTGCTAAGTATAATGAGGGTTATTTCTCAGGGGGGTGTTGCAGGACCCTAGAAAACAAACTGTTAGAACTTTAGAGCCCTTACATCCTACAAGTCATCTGTAAAGACAGCGCACTCTGTCTCAGCAGCTGCTAACCATGCTTGTTAAGATAAATCCTCGATCTTGGCTTCCCTGAAAACTACGTAGGTATCTGAAGCAGGGTGCTTGTAGACATCTGGTTTTGTGATGACAAAGATATTCTTAGATTTCCAGCAGTAACTGTAGTAACCCCTGTAACCTATGGAAAACTGACTTTGGACATAGCCATATGTGCCTTCTTTTCACTCTGACTGTTTTGCTTTACTGATTGACACTTCATCGATTTCAGCTGCTGCTGTCACCTGGGCTGCTTGTGTGGTTGTCTCTGTGGAATCTTTTTCCTTGAGCTCTGGTACTGATTTATCACTGCCAGGTTCCGTTCTAGGCCCAGTCTTCACTTAGGGCTGTGGCAACTCCTGCTCTGTAGGAGGAATGGTTTCTGTGGCTTCTCCAGGCATTTAGCGCAAAGAACACAAGACCAGGATGGTGGCAGAAAGACAGCCAGCAAGAAGGCAACAGTTTCTTTTTAAAAAACTAAATGGCCTGGGCATGGTGGTTCACACCTGTAATCTCAGCACTTTGGGAGGACAAGGCAGGCAGATCACTTGAGGTCAGGAATTCGAGAGCAGCCTGGCCAACATGGTAAAACCCCATCTCTACTAAAAATGCAAAAGTTAGGCCAGGGACGGTGGCTCATGCCTGTAATCCCAGCACTTTGGGAGGCCAAGGTGGGTGGATCATGAGGTCAGGAGTTCAAGATAAGCCTGGCCAATACAGTGAAACTCCGTCTTTACTAAAAAATAAAAAATTAGCAGGGCATGGTGACACACACTTGTAATCCCAGCCACTCGGGAGGCTGAGGCAGGAGAATGGCTGGAACCCGGGAGGGGGAGGTTGCAGTGAGCCAGGATCATGCCACTGCACTCCAGCTTGGGTGACAGAGTGAGACTCCATCTCAAAAAAAAAACGAAAAACAAAAAAATACAAAAATTAGCCAGGTGTGGTGGCATGACCTGTAATCCCAGTTACTCAGGAGGCTGAGGCAGGAGAATTGCTTGAGCCCGGGAGGCCGAGGTTCAGTGAGTCAAGATCGCACCACTGCACTCCTCCAGCCTGGGCAACAGTGTGAGACTCCAACAAGTTCATATACGATATGATTCCACTTATATAGCATTCTAGAGACACCACAATTACAGAGATAGAGAACAAATTCAAGGTTGTCAAGGGTTAGGGATGTGACACAGTAGGTGTGACTACGAAGGGGGTAGCACAAGAAGGATCTTTGTGGTGATAGAATAGGCTGGTATCGTGATGCCAGTGGTGGTTACAAAAATTTGCATAAGTGATAAAAGAACATCAAACTGTATGAACACCTTAGACCAATGTGCTTTCCCTGGTTTTGATATTATGCTAGTTATCTAGATGTAGAAATAACCATTGAGGAAACCAGTGAAGGGTAAGTGGAATCTCTCTGTACTTTCTTTCCAACCTTCTGTGAACCAATACTTTTGTTTGCTTGTTTGTTTGTTTGTTTGAGACAGAGTCTTGCAACCTCCGCCTCCCAGGTTCAAGCAATTCTCCTGCCTCATCCTCCCAAGTAGGTGGGATTACAGGCACGCACCACCATGCCCCGCTAATTTTTGGTTTTTTTTAACTAGAGATGGGGTTTCACCATGTTGGTCAGGCTGGTCTTGAACTCCTGACATCGTGATCCGTCCGCCTCGGCCTCCCAAAGTGCTGGGATTACAGATGTGAACCACCATGTCTGGAAAAAATACAAAATTAAAAAAAAAAAATTATTGCTTATACCCGTTATGGGAGATAGTAAAAAAAAAGAAGAAGAAGAAAAAAAATTTTAATCTAAAAATCTAAAAAAAACAAAAAAAAAATTAGCTGGGCGTGGTAGCCCATGCCTGTAATCCCAGCTGAGACTGAGCAGGAGAATCACTTAAACCCGGGAGGCAGAGGTTGTGGTTAGCCGAGGTTCTGCCATTGCACTCCAGCCTGGACAACAAGAGCAAAACTCCTTCTCAAAAAAAAAAAAAAAAAAAAAAGTAAGAATATTGGTATGCACCAAACAAAAACACATCACCTGATCAGGCACAGAGGCTCACGACTGTAATCCCAGCACTTTGGGAGGCCAAGATGCGTGAATTACTTGAGGTCAGGAGTTCACAACCAGTCTGGCCAACAGGGTGAAACCCCGTCTCTACTGAAACTACAAAAATTAGCTGGGCATGGTGGCACGTGCCTGTAATCCCAGCTACTCGTGAGGCTGAGGCAGGAGAATCACTTGAACCCGGGAGGCAGAGGTTGCAGTGAGCCAAGATCGTGCCACTGCACTCCAGCCTGGGTGACAGAGTGAGACGCTGTCTCAAAACAGAAAACAAAGCGAAACAGAAACAAAACACATCACCTTCCCCAGACTCCACATTCTACTCTAGCTACAGGCTAATGCTTCCAAAATTGGCCTCACTAGCCAGCACGACTCACCTGCTCTCCAGACCCATATACCCAGCTGCCATTGCATATTTCCACTTGGATATCCCCCGGGGTCCTCAAACTCAATTTGTGCAAAATGGAGCTGTCTTCCCTGCCGCCTCCTTCATTACCCTCACCACAGTTGCTTCTCCTCCTGGCTCCTCAATCTCAGTTGAAAGCAGGACATCCACCTTAGTGCTTAAGCTAGAAGTTTAGGAGTCATCTTTAAATCTTCTCTTCCTCTCACTTCAGATCCAGTCCATCCATTACCAAGTCATCTTGATCTCAAAAAGCAGCATGACAATTTTCCACCTCTCTCCTTTGCTTTGGACATCATATAGGACAAGCCATCATCAGCTCTGTCCCGTGGCCCAGAAAAGCTTTCAACAACTGGACCCTGCTCGCCTGTCCAGCCCCACCTTCTCTTCACTGTCTATACAGCAGCCACATCCACTATAGAAATAAAAAGTTCCTCTTCAAAATTTCCTTTCTTGTTAAAGAAATAATAATAATAAATGTTAGAAATAATAGTTTCTTTTAAAGACTAACCCTTTCTTCAAAGCCTTCTTGCTTTTTGCTTGTAACTCTTTGTTAAACCCTATCCTGAGTAGCTGTTAGATATAAGGGAATAAGTACATTCTACGTCTTTGTACTTTAACCAAGATATTCGTCCTGGACACGCTCATAGGCATGACTCAGCTCACAGCCTATGCCCCTTCCTTATTTAGTAATGATATTACTTTTCTAAGTCCTTTTGAAAGCAACTTCCTCTTTTCCTTTTGTTCTCCATTGCCTTTATCTATTCAGGAAAGTTTTAAGTTATTAGCCAATCAGGTTTAGCTTAGACTGTGATGTCCAACTGCAACTGACTGAGATCAGACACAGCAGTAAGGACCCAATGCATAAGGAATAAATATTCCTGCCTTGCCTTTGTTCAGCGTGCTTTTGTGGCAAGATTGCTTATGGACAGCACCCTTTCTCCAGAAAGCAAAATTGCCTTGCTGAGAGATCCTTTGTCTCAGTGCTGATTTTTCTTTGTGGCACAGAGCATCTGTTTCCAACATCCACCTTCTTCCCACTCCTTGAAAGACCAGCCACATTCTTCCACCTTTTCATAAGCCCTTCACTCATCTTCCCTCCTCACCTGTATCAGTCTTGCTTATTCAGCTTGCAGCTTTAGTGTTAATTTTTCTGGGAGAAGTTTCCTGACTCATGGAGACTCTGTGCAGAAGACTCTGTGCTCTGTGGAGCAACGTGTACTCCCCCTCTCCACAATCTCTGCTCAGCACATATCATTGGTGAATTGTCATTCTTCCATGCTGCATGACGTGCTGAATAAAGGCAGAGATTGTATCCCTTGTTTATCTTATACCCCTGTGTGACTACCTCATTTCCTCCCATATAGTAGGTTCTCAACATATTTATTGTGAAGGAATGAAGCAAATCGATAAGTTCTGGGACTCATGAGAAACTGAAGGAATGAAGTGAATAGATAAATACTGGGCTCATGTACCTCAGGACACTCTTGCCCATCTTGCTCACCTGCCATATCCCCAAGTATCTAGAGCACTGTTTGAAACAAAGCAGCCATTCAATAAATATTTGCTGAGTAAATGAATGAATGCACATGGCGAAATTCCATCCCAGTCATCTGAGAAGGAATACATTATTCAGTCTGTGATAGAGTTACACTGAGAACATCCTCTTAATTCTTAACTGACAAAGCAATCCAGAGACCAGATTACACAGGAAGGAAGAAAATATAAACAGAAACACGAAATAATATCTCAGGTCTTTACACATGTTTTATTTACCTTCCCCCAGGTAAATGCATTTTTTCACAACTTTTTGGAAGACTAGATTTTCTTTCTAAAAGGGTTGAATCAGAGAAACTTCAGATTTGGGGGCCCCAGGCCCAGGTCAGAGATGGGGAGATGCCTAACAGAAAATAGGGAAATTAAATGAAAAGCTACAGACTGTGGCTGGGCATGGTGGCTCACGCCTGTAATCCAAGCACTTTAGAGGCCAAGACGGGTGGATCACCTGATGTCAGGAGTTCAAGACCAGCCTGACCAACACGGTGAAACCCTTTCTTAAAGAAATAAAGAAAGAAAGAAGAAAAAAAATGAAAAAAAAAAAGTTACAGACTGGATTATATGACCCCAGATATATTTCTCCTGACTTGCTCCCCCAAAACCTAGCAGTCAGGCTATTAAGACAGATAGGCAATTGAAGGATCCCCTTTAGGGGAAAGGGAAAGCCCAACAGAAGAGCCTGGTAGAGTCTGACATTTGGTGATGTCCCAATGAAATGATGGGGTCCCACCTAATCACTCAAGTAATATCTACCAATTACCAAGTCCTTCCCATGAGCACGAAGAGATTTCATTTAGCCTTTCAGTTCTCACTTTTTGTTTACTTGTTTCTGTTTTTTAATAATTTAAACTTTTATTTTAGATTTGGATATACAGGTGCAGGTTTTTACATGGGTTTATTGAACGATGCTGAGGTTTGGGGTACAACTGATCCCATCACCTGGAAAACTGTTGAGTGAACATGGCACTAACATAGTTAGTTTTTCAACCCATCCCCCCTCTCCCTACCCCCCAGTCTCTCACTTATTCAACAGCCAAAGATCACCAGGCATTCAGAGAAATCCTGCCAACATCAAAGTGAGAGACCAAAACAAATAAAGAAGAATTCAGGACTCAGAACAAACAGGGTCAATTCAGAAAGCAGAAAAAAAATTCAGAGAAAGTGTAATTAATATCTATGAAAAGATAATAATAAGTATTGCATCAAGAGAAAAGAAAGCTCTTGGAAATTAACATTTTTGGTACCAGAAATAAGAAATTCATAAACAAAAAGACAAGGAGATGAGGAATAGAATAGATCAATTAAAAAAAACACACATGTTAAACAGATGTTAATGGCTCATGCCTGTAATCCCAGCACTTTGGGAGGGTGGATCACTTAAGGTCAGGAGTTTGAGACCAGCTTGACCAACATGGTGAAACCCGGTCTCTACTAAAATACAGAAATTAGCTGGACTTGGATGGTGGGTGCCTGTAATCTCAGCTACTCAGGAGGCTGAGGCAGGAGAATCACTTGAACCCAGGAGGTGGAGGTTGCAGTGAGTCAAGATTGTGCCACTGCACTCCAGCTGGGGCGACAGAACAAGACTCCCTCTAAAATTAAATAAATAGATAGATAAAAATTTTTAAACTCAGATGTTCAGTCTTTATTTGAGCTTAGTAGATGCTTAATATATAGTAGTAGCTATTATCATCTCACTCAGGAGATAAATTTGCCAATGATCTTTGCACATGAGATTCCTTCTTTTTTCGTTTTCCTTTCTTTTTTTTTTGTTTCTTTTGAGAGACAAGGTCTCACTCTGTCACACAGGCTGGCGTGCAGTAGCATGGTCATGGCTCAGTGCAGCCTAGATCTCCTGGGCTCAAGGGATCCTCTCATCTCAACCTCCTGAGTCTATTGGCACACACCACCGTGCCTGACTAATTGTTTTTATTTTTATTTTTGTAGAGATGGGAGTCTCACTATGTTGCCCAGGCTAGTCTCAAACTCCTGGACTCAACAACCCTCCTCCCTAGGCCTCCCCAAGTGTTGAAATTATAGGTGTTAGCCACCACACCCAGCCTGAGATTCCTTCTAATTGAAATACACCTTCTAGGACTGTTTTATTAAAACAAATTTCAAAGTTTCACATATATTATTTTAGAACATTAAACTTAGAGTTGTCCATAGCGATGAACATACTCAGCATTTGTAATATACAGTGCAATAGTATTGATTTAAACAACATTAACAAATGCTGGCATTTGTTACTGGCAACAAATTAGACCGGATGGTGGTGTAAAAACAAGGATGAGGGGAAAATATGCAATAGATGCTCCTTGGCCAATGATGATGAAGGGAGGTTTAACAGGTTGGTTGGCCTCTGGTTCACATAAGTCAGAAGGTCCACTACTAAAATTCAAAATACGCGTTAACTCAGCATTAGCTCAGATTTCAACCCCTCCTGAGAAGTCTTAAAGGGGTATTAAGATGAGCTAGCATTAACAAGAACACACAGGTACTAGAAGGCCAACAACAGACACTGGGGCCTACTCGAGGATAAAGGGTGGGAGAAGGGAGAGGATCAGAAAAAATAGCTACGCTTATTCCCCAGGTGACAAAAGTTATCTGTACACCAAACTCATGGATCACACAGTTTACCTATACAACAAACCTACACACATACCCCTGAACCTAAAATAAAAGTTAAATAATAACAAGCTAGTTTTTTGTGCTTTTGTTTTTTTGAGATGAAGTTTCATTCTTGTTACCTAGGCTAGAGTGCAATGGCACGATCTCAGCTCATCACAACCTCTGCCTCTCAGGTTCACACGACTCTCCTGCCTCAGCCTCCCAAGTAGCTGGGATTACAGGCATGCACCACCACACCTGGCTAATTTTGTATTTTTAGTAGAGATGGGGTTTCTCCATGTTGGTCAGGCTGGTCTCGAGCTCCTGACCTCAGGTGATCCACCTGCCTCAGCCTCCCAAAGTGCTGGGATTTCCAGGCGTGAACCACCACGACCGGCCAATAAGCTAGTTTTAACATCTAAACATTGTACCAGGAACAGGTCATATTTAGGAATTAAGTTTCTAAAAAGTCCAGAATATTTCTCTCTAGCTTCATACTTAGCTAAAAAGACCAAACACGCTAAACCAAAGATGAAACTCAAATTATTAAAAAACTGATTTTCCTCATATGGAATAGGACAAATTGCATAGTTACAGCGGTGGCTCACCCCTGTAATCCCAGCACTTTGGGAAGCCAAGGCGGGCAGATCACTTGAGGTAGGGAGTTCAAGACCAGCCTGACCAACATGAAGAAACCCCGTCTCTACTAAAAATACAAAATTAGCAGGGCGTGGTGGCACATGCCTATAATCCCAGCCACTCAGGAGGCTGAGGCAGGAGAATTGCTTGAATCCGGGAGGCAGAGGTTGTAGTGAGCTGAGATCGTGCCATTGCACTCCAGCCTGGGCAACAACAGTGAAACTCCGTCTCAATAATAATAATAATAATAATTCCTGAGTTTCTTTTTATTTCTAAATCCACTCTACTGGTAGTAAAATAATAAATTAATCCTCACATTTAAATTTTAAAATTCACAAAACTAACTCAATTTATCAAACAGGAAATCAGGCACATGTGCTTTCCAGATAGTTTAATTGCCCAGGATTGGAAGTGTCCTCTACTTCCTCTATAGATAGTTCTGTTACCTGATCACTGCTCTGCTGGAGAATAAACCAGTTGTCTTCATAGCCCCTCAGATTGATCCAAATTCTAACACTCAACTTGCTTTGGATAGAGTTTAGAATTTCTCCCCCCTGGGGGAAAAGAACTAATATTCTCGTGCAAGACTGAAACTCAAAATACACAAGGCATTTATTAGAAAACAAACATGGCTAAGTAATTGTATTTGCTTATGTTGCTTTTCCATTGACTAATGGGTTAGAGCTAAAGAAATCCTCCATTTGTTTCAGTGAAATCTATCATTCACTGATTAAACATATATTGAGCCAGACACCGTATTTGGCTCTGCAGTTGATCTTAGCTAAAAGGCTGAAAAGCAATTGTATTTGGCTGTAATAATAACATGATAAAAGACAGTAAGACCATCTAGTAGTTGATGGTCAAGCCGCTTTAACGTAGTATGTGCAGAATCTCATGTTGTTTAATAGCTTTATTTAAATAAAAAAGATAAAAAAGAATGTGAATAGTAGTTCTTTTTGAGCCTTGCTATGAAGTGGTGTGGAAAAGTCCAGTGGGTAACCCCTACTACTCATGACAGTGCAAAGTTCTATTTGCTGCTTTAATGTCAACACAATTTTTTCTGAGATTTCTGGAAGTTCTGTAACTTAGGCGTTAAAGGGACACACTCTAGGGTTCAACAGGCTGGGGTCCAAATCCATGCTCTGAGAACTCTAGCCTGGCCTTGGGGAAGATACTTTGTACCTCTGAACCTCACTAATTTACGAAGGTTAGATTTGGCAGCATGTGACAGCAAGCCTAAATCAACAGTGACTGAAATACACCGGGACTTACACGTTCACATTAAAGAAGTGTGGGGCTGCTGTCCAGGATTTGTAGAGAATGTCCATGAAGCCACTGTGGACCCAGGCTCCCTCCCCTGTCTGCTCCACCATCCCCAGAATGTGGCTTTATCCTCACAGCCCAAGATGGTTCAGGAAGCTCCACCCACTGCATCTACATTTGACTACATCTGCGTTCAACAGGTGGCAGGACGATGGAAAAGCCTGAAACATTGGTTTCTGACCTCTTCCTTATAGTAAAATGCCAGGTGCTAAATGCAAACCCTTTTGGTCATTCATTCAACAAGTATTTGTTGAGCACCTACTATGTGCCAGTGGCAACAGTAGGTGCTGGAAATACA
Organism: Ateles fusciceps; assembly: GCA_036589455.1. Lineage (NCBI taxonomy): Eukaryota > Metazoa > Chordata > Mammalia > Primates > Atelidae > Ateles > Ateles fusciceps. The sequence goes on from JAZHEH010000051.1 coordinate 1,740,108, forward strand.
ATGGTGAACAAAATAGACAGAGTTCCTGTCCTCATGGGCCACAGGGTATTGAAAGAGCCATAAGAATTAATTAACTGGCATGACAATGAGCCCTGTGAAAGAAAAAAGAGTATGAGAAGTTAAAAATCATAGACACAGAGAACATGATCTAGGTACAGGCATCAAGAAAATGTTTCTTTGGGGAACTAAATTTGTGCTTGGACCTCTGAGACGAGTAGTAATTACTACATGGGCAGAAATTGCTTGTTTTCTAATCCCCCCCTCTCTCTCTCTACCCTCCTCCACTTAGCTTTATACTTAGCTAAAAACATCAAATTCGCTAAACCAAAGATGAAACTCATATTATTAAAAAACTAATGGGTAATCCCTACTACCTGTCTGGGACAGAGTCTTGCTCTTGTTTTCCATGCCGGAGTGCAGCGGTGCAATCGTAGCTCACTGCGTCCTTGAACTCCTGGGCTCAAGCAATCCTCCCACCTCGGCCTCCCAAAGTACTGGGATTACAGCCATGAGCCACCACACGTAGCCGAAGCTTGCTTTCTTTGCTGGTTTGAGAACCCAGATTTTATTCAGGGTAGCAGCCCTCCTTCCAGACAGGGATGGCCAGTGAAATGTAGGCGGAAGTTGTTGAAAAGTATCCTTGAAAGGGAATGACTCAACAAGGTGGATGCCATTGGTCTTTCCCCCGTCCTCCTGCCTAGCTGACATTGCAGCAACCACAGACCTTGAGGATGGAAACTATGCACCAAATGTTGGGAAAGGCAGTCTCATTCACACAGCGCTTTGGCCCCCCTCCTTAGCCACATAAGAATGAGCCTGGGGCCAGGCACCATGGCTCATGCCTATAATCCTACCACTTTGGGAGGAGGCTAAGGTAGGTGGATCACCAGGGGCTCACCAGCCTGGCCAACATTGCAAAACCCCATCTCTACTAAAAATACAAAAACTAGCTGGGCATGGTGGCACATGCCTGTAATCCCAGCTACTTGGGAGGCTGAGGCTGGAGAATCGTTTGAACCCAGGAGACGGAGGTTGCAGTGAACCAAGATTGCGCGCCACTGCACTCCAGCCTGGGCGACAAAGTGAATCCATCTCAAAATAAAATGGAAAAAAAAAAAAAAAAGAACGAGCCTGGAACATTTCATAACTAAGAGATGAAGAGATAAGGAGCCCACACAGCCTGGCCTGGCTTATTGCCTTGTGTGGGAATGCCTTTCCCTGTTTCAGGCTCAGTGTGTGCGCCTTTGTCCTGTTTAAGTAGGTGTTTTACCGGCTCTCAGGCATGCCCCTGGCTGTCAGTATTTAGACCCCACAGAGGTGGAGAGGAGACAGGGTCTGGTTGCTGCAGCATAACATAGGTACAGGGAGGTGTGTCTGCTGTCGGGGGGACTCACTGGTCGTGGGGGACCGACATCCACTATTGAAGCTGATTTTGCTGTCTCTGCTCTGTGTGAGTAAAGTGCTATTCCATCCAGGGCTCAGCTGTGTTGTGTTTTCCTTGGTGACTCAGATACCAGGATGCAGTGGGTGGAAGGGATAGGACTTCTGTTCCTGATAATAGGAAACGGATACCACTTGCTTGACAGTTTGACACAGCGAGCAAGTCTCCATGAGACACATCATGATGAGGCAGAAATGCAAGGGCTGGCCGGGCACAGTGGCTCATGCCTGTAATCCCAGCACTTTGAGAGGCCAAGGCGGGCGGATCACTTGAGGTTGGGAGTTCGAGACCAGCCTGATCAACATGGAGAAATCCTGTCTCTACTAAAAATACAAAATTAGCTGGGCATGGTGGCATATGCCTGTAATCCCAGCTACTCAGGAGGCTGAGGCAGGAGATCCAGGAGGCAGAGGTTGTGGTGAGCCAAGATCATGCCATTGCACTCCAGCCTGGGCACCAAGAGCAAAACTCTGTCAAAGACAGAAAGAAAGAGAGAAAGAGAGACAGAAGGAGAGAGGGAGAGAGAGAGGGAGGGAGGGAAAGACAAAAGAAATGCAAGGTCTTGTCAGTCGCATTGCCCCAGGGTGTTGCTGACTCTCTGGGGTGTAGAGGGGAGGGGAGGCTGGCCTCCCTCTGATCACAGGGTGACATTCCCATGGTGTCCCAGGGGCCACAGGCGATGTCAGAGGAAAGTGCGGGGAGTCCCCTAGTGCAAGAAAGTTCTACCTGATCCCAGCCTCAAATAAGATCTGTTTGCACTCAACACAAAACCACCAACGGCATTGCTGAAAACAGGACTGTGGAGAAGAGATCCTTCTCTTAAAATGAAACACTAAAATTGAAGGACAGATATGGACAAATGCAAGGGAAGTCTCACGCAGCCTGGCTGGCACATCTGTTAGAAAAAGGAACAATATAGACCCATATTCTCAGGCCAAATGGCCTGTCAAGGATGAGGCCAGTGGGAACGGGGTCCTTTGCCACAGTAGCCTTGGGAGTTGTTCAATAAGCCATGGCCCAGACACTGCCTTTGCAACCTTCGGAGCCTGCTGGCCCCCAGGGAACTGCTGGTAACCCCCAAATCCATACCTGCCAATTGGAGTCTGTGGCAGCAAGAAACTGCCACTAGAGGACACTGCCTCAGCCTCCCAAGTAGCCACTCCAATGTTGGACACATAAGTTGCCTGAGGCAGCCACCAGATATACCCCTTTCAAACAGCAGCTCCTTGCTTACTATTGGGCACTGGTGAAGACTGAACATCTTATAGCCGGAGCACTGCATGTGATCCTGTGACCTACACTACCCATTCCCACTTGCGTATTTATGAATCCTATCAATAAAATTGGACAGGCTCAATAGAACTTAATCAGCAAATGAAAATGGAACATCCAAGATCAGGCCCAGCCAGGACCACTGGAATTAAAAGCCTCCATAAACAAATAGCCAGCTTAGCAAAAGGGACCAAGACACCCCCTGTAGATGCTTTGCCTCTCCAGTGGCAACCTGGGTCCAAGATTCAAAGACTTACCTGCCAATGGTATGACAGGGTTTACCGATGAGTCTTTGAAACAAAGAAAATGGGATCCCCTGGCTTGTGGCTACCATCTGGTCAGCACAGGGCCATCTTTTGACTTAGACTGGATATGAATGTTCTCCCAATGGACCAAACTGTGTGCAGTGGTGACGACCATGCAGGCCCCACCTATCGCTATACCTTGCTACTTTTCACCCACTCATGGGCTGTTGCCAAGAGTCTAGCCATGTGGTTGGGGAATGGCAGCTGAATGACTGGACTATTGAGGGATCCCTGTGTGGGGACAAGAACTATGGAAGCAGCTTGCTGCCTGGGAAGGATGAATGTATGTCACTCACGTGGATGCTCATGGAAAAGGGCCTTTTGAGATGGATTATGAATGAAACTCATGCCAATCAAGCTTATGTCCTATGAGTGACAACCACCTGCTTAATACACCAACCCACTAGACATGAAGTCCACCACAGATACAAGATTGGGCCAAGGCCTGAGGAATGATCCTGAAAGATGAGACTAAGGATTCCCCAGTCTTGTGACTCTTGCCAATGGGCCTAAATCGTTTCAAGAGGAAAATTACGGCACATAAACTGAGGACTAGGAAATGCCTAGGTCTGACAGATTGACCTCACTGGACCCTTGACCCTAGCTATGGGCCCCATGTGTGCCTCACTGCCATTGGCACCTACTAAGGCCATGCCAGTCTGTCCTGTGAATGCTAGAGCTATCATAGGTGCCCTTGAAAAGAACTTATGTTTTTGGACACCGCATGAGACTTCACTCTGACCAAGGAACCTCTTTCACTGCCCAAGCAACACGACAATGGGTGGACTTTTTTTTTTCTTTTTTTTTGAAACGGAGTTTCACTCTTGTCGCCCAGGCTGGAGTGCAATGGCATGATCTTGGCTCACTGCAACCTCTACCTCCTGGGTTCAAGTTATTCTCCTGCCTCAGCCTCCCAAGTAGCTGGGATTACAGGCATGCGCCACTGACTTCTGTGGAATATGATGGGCTTTCCGTGCACCCTAACACCACAGGCACATGAAGCCACTGAACAATGGAAAATCCAACTCACGCAGTCACTGATGAAAGGACACACGGCCTGCAAATGGTGTGGTACCCCTGTCTCACCAGGGCAGTGTGGACAGTGAACACTGCATTCTAGCACAACAGAAATGTGACACTGCAGCACATATTGGAAAATACTGAGCTTGGTGGGGATTGAGGTGGACCAGGGAGCTGCCTGCTTAGGCTGTGCCGGTGATATCCCAATCTCAGTATATCCAACAGTTTTTTGTCTTTTTTTTTTTAGAGCACACGTCTGGGGGTGGTTTGCAGTTTGGGCCACAATAGTACCCACACAGGGCCTCCTGACCCTCGTCTGGAGGTGATGTCTCCCTAGGTGCCTTCCTTTATGGTAATCCCCACAGGGGTACAGAATGGGACCAAGGAGTACAAAGGTGCTAGGGGCCCTCCAGTGGCTCTAGGGGAATCTGATTCTTCCATTCATGTGGGTGATGCTGTTGAACATGTCAAGTTCGTACAGGACATGACCTTCCCTCCTGGACTGGATGAATAAGGCCAAAAGGTCTGGCTCAAGCCATAAGGGCAAAGGGTGCCCTGAGAGGCAGCAGCCTCAGGACTGGGACAGACAGCCTGGGTTGTGATATCTGGACAACTGGTACTCCGAGTAATAGAAAAGAATACCTCTAGACCACAGGAAGTATGAGAAGTGGGTGATGAATCTCTCCTCTTGTTCCTTCACAATGCATGGATTGAGAACACATTGGTGAAGGTCATCCCAGCAGTAGCAGCAGTGGGAGATTTGAAGTGTCGCTGGATCTTCCGCTTGAGTATTGGGAGCACATCCCCCCTTAGACTTAATAGTTCACATGTGGCCTATTGCAAATCTGACAGGGGTCTGTCAAAGCCATCAGTGGGTTTTGATCAGACAGTGACACCCCTCAGTCTGGACTCAGATACACAGAATACATAATATACGCTATCCACAAGCCTTAACTACAGATATAAAATAAGAGGTGGACTTTATTTTCATCTTTTAATTTTTTGAGACACAGTTTCACTCTGTCACCCAGGCTGGAGTGCAGTGGAGCAAACTCAGCTCACTGCCACCTCCGCCTCCCAGGTTCAAGCGATTCTTGCGCCTCAGCCTCAAGGAGCTGGGATTACAGGCATGAGCCACAATGCCTGGCAAATTTTTTTTTTTTTGGAGATGGAGTTTCACTCTTGTTGTCAGGCTGGAATGCAATGATGTAATATTGGCTCACTGCAACCTCCGCCTCCCGGGTTCCAGTGATTGTCCTGCCTCAGCCTTTCTGAGTAGCTAGGATTACAGGCATGCACCACCACACCCACCCAATTTTTTATTTTTAGTAGAGAGAGGGTTTCTCCATGTTGGTCAGGCTGGTCTCGAACTCGCGGCCTCAGGTGATCCACCCACCTCGGCCTCCCAAAGTGCTAGGATTACAGACATGAGCCACTGCGCCCAGCCTTCCCAGCTAATTTCTGTAGTTTTATTAGTGACGGGTTTCGCCATGTTTGCCAGGCACACACCTTTAGTCCCAGCTACTCGGGAAGCTGCCATGAGGGTGATTATGATACCTGAAGCCACATGCAACCAGGGGGGAAGATCAAGCAAAAGAGCAGGAACAGGCGACACAGCACTGAGCAGCTGAACTAACTCCTGCAAAAGCCCATCTCTCTGGACTTGCTCCTCTATGAGAAAAACTTCTATTTATACTAGTATTAATCAAATGTTCTCCTGCTTGCAGCTGAAAGTATTTCTAACATTTTTTTAAAAATTATTTCTATAGCTTTTTGGGGCACAGGTGGTTATTTGGTTACATGAATCAGTTCTTTAGTGGTGATTTGTGAGATTTTGGTGCACCCATCTCCCAAGCAGTATACACTGAAGCCAATTTGTAGTCTTTTATCCCTCAGCCCCTTCCCACCCTTTCCTCCTGAGTCCCCGAAGTCCGTTGTATCATTCTTATGCCTTTGAATCCTCACAGCTTAACTCCCACTTAAAGCATTCCAGCAAAATTACAGACCAGGAGTGTTGGGTGTTGTCATAAAGCTGTGAAGGAACAGCTTCATGCCTGCTTAATTTTTTTTTTTTTTTTTTTTTTTTTTGTATTTTTGTATTTTTAGTAGAGACGGGGTTTCTTCGTGTTAGCCAGGATGGTCTCGATCTCCTAATCTTGTGATCCGCCTGCCTTGCCTCCCAAAGTGCTGGGATTACAGATGTGAGCCACCGTGCCCGGCCCTGATTCTGCATTTCATTTCCCAAATGGGGTCATCAAGCAAGTTCCATCAGAAATTCATGTCTTCAGCTAGCTTCTCTTCTATTCAAAGGTAAGTTTCCAAAAAGGGTAAAACCACCCTTAAAGAAATATAAAAATGGGGCCAGGCACGGTGGTTCACTCCTGTAATCCCAGCATTTTAGGAAACCGAGGCAGGCGGATCACCCAAGGTCAGGAATTAGAGACCAGTCTGGCCAACTTGGTGAAACCTGTCTCTACTAAAAATACAAAAATTAGCTGGGTGTGGTGGCAGGCGTCTGTGATCCCAGCTCCTCGGGAGGCTGAGGCAGGAGAATTGCTTGTACCCAGGAGGTGGAGGTTGCAGTGAGCTGAGATCGCGCCATTGTCCTCCAGCTTGGGCTACAAAAGTGAGACTCTGTCTGAAAAAAAAAAGGGCCTGGGCATGTAATCCCAGCACTTTAGGAGGGTGAGGTGGGAGGATAGCTTGAGCCCGGGAGTTTGAGACCAGCCTGGCTAACATAGTGAAACCTCTCTACTAAAAATACAAAAATTAGCCAGGCATGGTGGTGGGCACCTGTAATCCCAGCCACTCAGGAGGCTAAGGCAGGAGAATCACTTGAACCCAGGAGGTGGAGTTTGCTGAGATTGCATCACTGCACTCCAGCCTGGGTGACAGAGTAAGACTCCATCTCAAAAAAAAAAAAAAAAAAAAGGAGAGATATAAAAATGAACACATATTAAAGACTTTATGTAACTTGGCTAGGCATGGTGGCTCACACCTGTAATCCTAGCACTTCGGGAGGCCAAGGCTGGCGGATCACCTGAGGTCGGGAGTTTGAGACCAGCCTCACCAATGTGGAGAAACCCTGTCTCTACTAAAAATACAAAATCAGCCAGGCGTGGTGGTGCATGCCTGTAATCCCAGCTACTCGGGAGGCTGAGGCAGGAGAATCGCTTGAATCTGGGAGGCGGATGTTGCGGTGAGCCGAGATAGCACCATTGCACTCTGGCCTGGGCAACAAGATCGAAACTCCATCTCAAAAAAAAAAAAAAAAAAAAAAGGATATATTTATAGATCAGGAATATTGAAATGAATGTGCTAATGGAGATAAAACTGATTTTTCTACATGGGATGATGGGCTGTCAATTGAATGTCTATCAATCAGAATATCTATCAATCAGTCTATCAATAGACTCTTGTCTATATATATATGTAAGTGCTATCCTTAACTGCATCTCATAACTGCAATTTACAGAGTTGTGAAAAAACTTCCATGGAATTTGAATAAGATAACCCAGAGGAATTTCCTCAACAGTTTCTCTGAGCCAGGCGTGGTGGCATGCACTTGTAATCTCAGTGCTTTGGAAGGCTGGGGTGGGAGGATTGCTTCAGCCCAGGAGTTCGAGACCAGCCTGGGCGACATAGAGAGACCTCATCTTTACTAAAAACAAAACAAATAAACACACCAAAAATAAAACAAAAACAAACAAACAAGCCTGTAGTCTCAGCTGCTTGGGAGGCTCAGGTGGGAGGATCACTTGAGCCCAGGAGTTCAAGTTTACAGTGAGCTATGATGGTGCCACTGCACTCCAGCCTGGGTGACAGAGCCAGACCCTGTCTCTAAAAAAAGGATCTCTCCGGACAATGCATTGGTTTTCACTGAGGCACCGCTCTCCCCAACACTGTTTTCTTCTTCACCCTGACTCCATTGTCTATTAATCATAGTAAAATACAGCTTTCACCACCTCAGCTTCTACAAAGACTGTCTATTGACTCCTACACCCACAATAAACTTCTCTTCCTGCCTTCCAAGCTTCACTTTAATCCAGCATCACTTTCTTTGTATAACCACCTCTTATTCCAAGCAGGCCTGATCTCTCCACCCCAAGCCAAGCCAATGGCCTCCCACACACTCTCCTGACCCAGATGTCCCCCTCAATTATCTATAGCGTTCTCATTCTGCTGGCTCCTTTGAAGCTTCCTTTTTGTCCTTGCTTCTATTATCTGAAAGCTACACACAGCACCTATCCTGTTCTTTAATTATAGATGCTACCTCCACTAGACCTTCATCATGAATTCATTCAAACATATTATGAGCAATTTGTATTGGTTCCAGGGGACAGCCTAAATGCTAGATCTAGGCACTGGCTATACTGAGATGAAAGCCATAGCTCCCTAGGTGACTGGGGTGAAACAGACAATGAGAATGAAACTGCCTTTGCAAAAATTATAACTAAAATTTACGACAGCAGGCTGGGCGAGGTGGCCCACGCCTGTAATCCCAGCACTTTGGGAGGCCAGGGTGGGTGGATTGCTTGAGGTCAGGAGTTCAAGACCAACCTTGCCAACATGGTGAAACTCCATCTCTACAAAAAATACAAAAATTAGCTGGGCATGGTGGCAGCCACCTGTAATCACAGCTAGTCAGGAGGCTGAAGCAGGAGAATCGGTTGAACCCAGGAGGCGGAGGTTGCAGTGAGCTGAGATTGTGCCACTGCATTCCAGCCTAGGCAACAGAGCGAGACTCCATCTCAAAAAAAAAAAAAAGTAAAAAATAAAGAAATAAAAAAATTAAAATGCTTTACAGAAAATAAAAATATATAAAAATATTGAGCACTACTTGAACACTTTCTATTGAAACCATTCCCACAGGGTTGATAAGAATTTCATGTCAAGTTCTGGGCAGAAATATAGTTATAATTTAGCATTAATCAGGTTGTACTTTGGCCCACTTCCTTGTTGCTAAAAGTCACTTAGCACTAGATACTCAGCCTTTGCATTCCCATCGTTCCTATAGATAGGATTTTTGACATCAGGGTCGTAAGACTGTTTAAGAATTGATTTGCATTCCCATTGTTCCTGTAGACAGTATCTCTGACATTAGAATCATAAGCTTTTTGTTGAAAGATTGCTTAAGATATTTCTCAGACCTTGAATTCCAGCTACCAGTTTGAAGATCCCCAGAGAGGAAAGGGGTCAGCATAAGAATACAGGTTCTTTATCTCCCTGTCTCATGATTTCACCCTAATCTCTTAAAACAATCAACAATCTCCAAACTATAGCCCTCTCCAAAACCCTTAAAAACTCTAACCCCAAATTCCTCAGGGCGATGGATTTGAGGTTTCCTCCCATTTCCTCCTTTGGTGACCCCACGATTACATCTCTTTTTCTGCTGGAACGTATTGACTTGCTATGTGCCTGAGTCAACGAACCAAATAGGGTTACATCATTTTCAAAACCAGTATTTGCAACGTTGCATCTGTCGACCAGATGAAAGTTAAGGACACGAACAAAATAACTCAGGCCGGGGTGCGGTGGCTCACACCTGTAATCCCAGCATTTTGGGAGGCCTAGGCGGGCGGATCACGAGGTCAGGAGTTCGAGATCAGCCCGGCCAACATGGTGAAACTCCGTCTCTACTATAAATACAAAAATTAGCTGGGCGTGGTGGCAGGCGCCTGCAATCCCACCTACTCGGGAGGCTGTGGTAGGAGAATCGTTTGAACCCGGGAGGCGGAGGTTGCAGTGAGCCGAGATCGCGAAATTGCACTTCCAGGCTGGGCGACCCGGCGAGACTCCGTCAAAAAAAAAAACCAACAAAAAAACCTTACTGGGAGTGTCTTCACTATGCAGTCGTCTATTCAACAACCTTGACGACAAGCTCTGGCACTCAGTTTCTATTTCCCGGGAGTTGCCCAGCGCTCCGCCCACGTCCGCTTTGCAGAGCTCGCCCCGCCTCCTCTCCACCCATCTTGTGACGTTGCCCTCCCGGCCCCGCCCCTCGACTTCGCATAGGTCCCGGGGCGGTCAAACTACGTTAGGAAGCCCCGCCTCTTCGCCCCCGCCCACATGCGCACTCGCAAGCGCACACGGATCGGGCACACCCCTGAGCCCCAGCCACAGCCGCGGGTTGGTCCCAAGAGTCCAGTCGCCGGTGCTGCCCGTCCGCCCCGCCCCCTAGACGCACGTCCGCTCGCTCCGCTCCCGAGCGAGTCCGCGCGCGCGCGCCGGCCGCATCCCCCAAAGCCCCGCCCCCAGGCGCGCGCCCGCCCACTGCGCGCCACGTGCTCGCTGGAGGGCGGCGCGAGGGGCCGAGCCGACAAGATGTTCTTGCTGCCTCTTCCGGCTGCTGGGCGAGTCGTCGTCCGACGTCTGGCCGTGAGACGTTTCGGGAGCTGGGGTGTCTCCGCCACAGACATGACGAAGGTGAGAGGCGACGGCTCGCTCCTGGTCAGCCACTGGGGCCCTGCCCGGGGGCGACTGGGGCAGCGGGGCGGATCGAAGTCGTGGTTTCCGGGGTGTCCACGCCAAGTTGCAAAAACCAGTTAAAAAGATAAATTCTCTCCTTTCGGGGATCGGCCTAGGCCGCTGAGGACCCCATTGGTCGTATTGAGGGTGCGCTTTCCCTGCTCGGGGCGAGGGAATAAAGGCTGTAGCCGCTCTTTACCCGGCCCCGCTCAGCGCTCCTTTGCCCCAGTGGTTACCCGCGGTCCTCGTAGTAACCCGGGGGAAGGACGCGGCGGTGGGGCTCCCACTCGAGCTTGGAGGAAGCCCTAGTTTGGCAAGGTGAAAGGTTTTCTTAGGTCCCAGAGTCACAGGGCTCCTTCCCCAGCGGAAGTGAAAGATCAGAGAGTAAGTGGCTTGGAAGGGTTTCTAGAGGAAAAGCATGTCTCTCTAGAGAAAGGGCTTTGCAGAGAGAGCCACGTTTCCCAGGATTAAAGCATCTTCCAGGAAAAAAGTGAACTCCAGAAAATGTGGAAGGTCTCTCTTCAGATGTGAAAGATCTGGAAAGGGAATGGCTCTTGGAACCAGCACATGCTTGGGAGTCGTGCCTGAGCATCAGAAAGAGTTGACTGTCCCTGCAGAAGAATGTTCTAGGTGGAGCTTGAGCTCCAATCTCCTGCAGGCACCTCAGTGGCGGAGGGACCAGTCGCCTGACCAGTGTTGTCTCCAGTACTGTGCCACAGCCTACCTCGATAACAGCTTCCCAGGTAGATCCATTGATTCCCGCGGAGTGAACCATCTTAGGAAAGTTAGAACCTGGCAAAGTTACCATTGCCAAGGAATCTTGTTTGCCTCGGTGGAAAAGACAGAGAGGGTATTATTCGAAGTGTCTGTGTGGTTTTGTGGAAAGACCAACTGCTGGGCGGGAAGACATCTGGATTCTCACACAGCCCTACTGCACAGGAGCTCCTGTGTCAAAGTAGGTTTCAGTTTCCTTATTGATCAAGGGGGAATAAGACTACATGTTCTTTCCACCTCACAGAGTCGCCATGAGACAGACAAAACATTTTTAAAGTCATAAATTGCCGTGCAAAAGTAAATACTAAGTATTACTAGATTTGCTTTCTCATTTCTGGTATTTGAGACCTGGGGCTTGTGAAGGAGATGAAAGGAGTGAGCTGCTAAGTGCTTAGCAGAATGCTTTTACCCCTCCCTGGAAAGTTGGTACTTCTCTTTCAGCCTCTGAATTGACCACAGTTCTTATGTGGCAACAGTCCTTACGATGGCAGGCACAGCCATTGTTGGCTTGACGGGAACAGCATCCTAAAATATCTGGGATTTGCACTTGAGGATTGTAGGGGAGGAAAATCTTCCTTCTACCCTCCTAGGTTCTGTGGCTGGGCCTACGAAAACTGAAATAAGATGTATTAACAGGAGAAAAGGATACAGATTTCTATTTGCTATTTTTACATATGCACAGGAGTCTGCAAGAGGAAAATGAAGACCTGAAGAAGCGTTGGGCCCAAAAGCTTGTGATCCTTTTTAAACAAAGAACCATACATTGTGGGGATGTGATAAGACACAGGGGTTTGGGTTAGGGCTACTAAATTGTGGAATAATAACTAGGAAATACATGAGGTAACTTATACAAGATGAGGGTAAGTTCAGTAGGTTTGTTTGTACAGGTCCATTTTGGTGTTTACTTCCAGTTTCTGATGATAAGAATGTTCTCCTCTTCCTGGTACAGGGAGAGCACGTTTCTCATGGGAATTTGTATGACCTGCTTTTAGGGAGAAAGGGAGGTCAGAGAGCCCTTCTGCACTTGCTGTTTCTCAAGCGCCTTCTGCTCAAAATAATCAATGTGCCAAAGTGGCATATTTTGGAGTGGCATATTCTGAATTTTTTCAGGGTATAACTTGGTGACAAATGGATTTTTCTTTTTCTTTTTCTTTTTTTTTTTTAAGCCAGTCAAATTTAGCAGTGGGGGGTTGTATAGCAACTTTACTGACACTAATGTTAATCAGTTCTGATAACCCACTACCATCGGACCAGCCTGGATTTTTCTTAAACAAAACATCTGTCTGCTTTATATGAAAGTGAAGCTATCTCCTGGGAGTGAGTACAAAAACCCAGGGCAAGGTCCAGGGTGGGTAGCTATGGGTCTTGCTTTGGCAAGAATCTGAAACTCTTCGGCAGCTGCACATGTATCTGACCCCAGCACCTGCTTCTTTTTTGGGTTTCTTCTGCCCTTAGGGAGGACACGGTTTGGGTGGAATTATTTGTTCCTGCTGGAATGTGGGGGACTCCTGAGCCTCTCTAAGAGATCTACTTTTATTCTCTTATATTTTTTGCTTATTCACAGGGTCTTGTTTTAGGAATCTATTCCAAAGAAAAAGAAGATGATGTGCCACAGTTCACAAGTGCAGGAGAGAATTTTGATAAATTGATAGCTGGAAAGCTGAGAGAGACTTTGAACATGTAAGTGTTGCTTGTGTGCTCTAGTGGTTACGGTTCTTAAAGTGCCCCCAAATCGAAACAATATTTTTTCTTTTCTTTTTTTAAAAACAGAGTCTTGCTCTGTTGCCCAGGCTGGAGGGCAGTGGCACGATCTCAACTCACTGCAACCTCTGCCTCCTGGGTTCAAGTGGTTCTCATGCCTCAGACACTCAAGTAGCTGGGATCACAGGCATGCCTACCATTCCCAGATAATTATTTTTTTCTTTTAGTAGAGATGCAGTTTCACAATTGTTGGCCAGGTTTGTCTTGAACTTCTGGCCTCAAAGTGGTCTGCCTGCCTCTGACTCTTAAAGTGCTGGGATTACAGCTGTGAGCCACTGTGCCAGGCCAAGAATATTTTTCTACGCCTTTCTGTCAGAAGAGACAATGCTGGGAAGTGCTCTGGCCAGAGCAGAAGTGAAAGCATGTGTCTCTGGAATGCGCTTTGGTACTTTGTGTTTCAGTATGGGTGGGTCTGCAGTTTTGGGAAGTCAGGCCATTTCCAGGCCAATCATAAATCTATTGTGAAGGACTGATCCAGAAGAATCTGGAAAGTACCAGATTTCCTCAGCCTAACCTCCTGGCTCAAATTCACTTTCCCCACCCTCTTCCTCCCCATTGCCTTCCCACCAGCGTCTTCTCTACCTTGTTTAACTCCCCCTTTTGTTTGTGAGAGACAGCAGGATCCCTAGGACAGTTAAAAGCAGCCAAGGGTTCTGCTTCTTATTGCATGCCTGGAGTTTCAAGGGCTTCTTAAAATTTAAAATACCTGTGAATCACCTGGGGATATAGTTAAAATGCCAAAAGTCTCCATGGGGCTGCAGATCCTGACAGTAGGGAAACATTGTAACTGCAGGCTGTTTTTGGCAGACATAGAGGTACCCACCTAAACCACGTAAACCACTGCAACTGTATTATTCGGATGATACGTAGCCTATTAGAATCTAATAGATGCAGTCTAATAATGATAGTAGCTATCTAATCATCAGAGAAGAGAATTTGTATCTCCTCTCAACTATCAGTTCTTCACCAGCAGTACATAGAGCATTCTCAAGTGCATTGATTAATTCATTCATCGGAAAGCTAACCTGCCTTCCGTAATCGATGGCTGTCAGCTGCATTCCAGAACTGCTTTGCTGTGGGCCTCTTGTAGTCATGGATCTGTTTTGTTTGGAAATTGCCCAGGATAGGCAGTAATCGGTGTCAGGTATCCGATCTGTAGAGAAACCATAAAGACAACCTCCAAGGCAGACACCACTTAGATTACTGCGTTTTTGGTGTCTTGTGTCTTTATTGAAAAGGTTTGAGATTCATTCGATTCAGCGTCAGTCTGTGCTCAGATGCCTTTGTACAGCCGTGGCATTGTTTTCCACTGTTGTTTTCAAATACATTTGTGTTAGATCTAATCTGAAAGTTTGCTAAATAGTTCTTGAGCTAGAATTAGAAAGGCCACGCCTAAAAAATCTGAGCTGGGCATGGTAGATCAGCAGTGTAATCTGTATTATACCTGTAATCTCAGCACTTTGGGAGTCCAAGGTGGGAGGATTGCTTGAGCCCAGGAGTTCAAGACCAGCCTAGGAAACATAATGAGACTGTCCCTATTTTTTTTTTTGTATTTTTAAAGAAAAACATCTGGCTCGAGAGCATTCTGTATTTGGATTAAAAACAAAAGTGAAGCAAGACCACAGAAGCAGTTAGCAGAATAGTGTGATAATGCTGAGTATGTAAGTGTCCCTTCCCAAGTGAGCCGAGCAAACTACTTGTTTTAAAACGACTATTTCCTCTTGTTTTAGATCTGGACCACCTCTGAAGGCAGGCAAAACTCGAACCTTTTATGGTCTGCATCAGGTACGAAATGAACATGATCATTCGTAAACCCTCAGTGAGTACCTGCTGTATACCAACTATTGTGGCTGTCTGGTCGTACTAAGCATTTTGTGTTGGATTTTATGATGTTTCCAGTATTAAGCAGAAGTACTTAAGATTAAGAGGTGAATTGCTATCAAAAACTGCTGCATATCCTATATTCCTCAATCTGAAGGCTTTCTTGATCCGGTCGTGGCTCTGGCTTACATAGAATTATTTGCAAGAGTATCCTCAGTCTGCCTCTCAAACATAGAAGTTATAAAATTTTGCCAGGATACAAGGGCTTAGAGGAAAAAAAAACACAACCAAATTTCACCATGAGTTTAGCCCTGTTGCTGTGGTTAAAGTAATTGTGTGGGAGCTCAGTGAGTTTCCACATGTAGACTTCCCCTGCTGGAAAGGACACCTGAAAGAAACAAAGTGGTTGATTTGGTGTATTTGTGGGACAGGACTTCCCAAGCGTGGTGCTGGTTGGCCTCGGCAAAAAGGCAGCTGGAATCGACGAACAGGAAAACTGGCATGAAGGCAAAGAAAACATCAGAGCTGCTGTTGCAGGTTATTTCACTTTTTAAGTTTAAAGAATCGTAAGGACCCACTGTTTATGATGACCTCTCTTTCCCCCTTTTTGTGCTACCAATTGCCCTCCCCCTCACCACATTCACACAGAAATCATTCATCTTAACAAAAATTCAGTTCCTCTTGCTGAATATGCTTGGCCTTATGATAAATACAGGTTAGCTAATGGAATTTTATTTTTAATATATCCATACCTTGTTTTGGTGTTTTACTACCACTTGTTCGCTCTTGTAGTTTTAGAGCTTTGTTCTACCAGAAACTAGCGTGTAGATTTTTTGTAATGCCACCCTGGTGTTGCCTGACTTTTAAGTAACACAGAGTCATCAGATTTTACAAATAAGGAGAGTAAGGAAGCAAAGTGTGGCGTGCTTGTTTATCATTAGCCAAAAGCGTGTGCTCGTACCAGTGTGTCCCAGGCAAACGCCATTGAGTCACTTAGCCTTAAGCAGCAGGACGGGCCTAATACCGAGGAGAGCCGTGATTAAAGATGCTTTGGAAGACATTTCTGAAACAGTGATGATTGACTTGATTACTCTTTAGGCCTGTATATGTTATAAATGCTCATTAACTTTACTTTCAAAGTTCATTGAAGTTGTTATTTAATAACTGCTATTTGGGAGTTTTTGCTGACCTGATCTTCATAACACGCCATGTTAATAATGGACTTTCCTCAGTTCCTTGACTATAATTTCAGTGTCATCATTTCCTGTCATTTTTAATCTGAGAAGCTCTTGGCAATTGGGAAGCTTCATCAGGAAATCATAGTGTTTCAGAAATTATCCTAGGAATAATTGCCACATGCTGAGAGCCTGTACTGTTCTGTGAGGAGCTATTCATTCTCTCCTTCAGCCTGTCCTTACCACCACCTTGGAGTGAGGTACATTCTGTAAAATGCACTCACACCCTCCTTTTATAGAAGAGGAAATGAGGTTCAGCACAGTTGGGTATCAGGATTGGGATTTGAACCCCAGGTGTGTTTTTGTCAGCACGCCACACCATGCTTCTGCTGTCTGCTATTCGAGTTGTCTTGGACTGACTCCAGTTTTCCGATTCCTCTGTCCTTTCAAGCGGGGGTGCAGGCAGATACAAGACCTGGAGCTGTCTTCCGTGGAGGTGGATCCCTGTGGAGATGCTCAGGCTGCTGCAGAGGGAGCCGTACTTGGTCTCTATGAATATGATGAACTAAAGCAAAAAAGAAGATGACCGTGTCGGCGAAGCTCTATGGAAGGTGATGGAAGGAAATTAGGAGGAGGGTGGTCCTCCCTGGCGTTCTGACAGCCTGGCCTTTAGGATATGAGCTGCCTGCTTTTCAGTATCCCCCACTGCTTCAGCTTGGCTGTGACCTCCCCATTGCCTCAGCCATTTTAATAATGTAGTCACAAGCCCAAGCTCTGCTCCTGGCTCTCCACATGTGCCTGTTTCCCCCATGACTCCCTGGCCCTGCCCCATTTGCTGGTTATGCAGAAGCCATACCAGGTAGCTCTTACCTGAGAGGGAGGAATGACACGACAGACATGTCCCGCAGGTTTCAACCCAGATGTGTTCATTTAACTGACACCTGCTGGCCTTGTGCTAAATGCACGCATCACACAGATGAAGCGATCCTCTGGGTGCTTGGTCCTTGCCCTTGTGGGGAGGACCCATCTGTAGGCAGATCGTTGAGCACCTATTACATGCCAGCCTTATTCCAGGTTTTGGGAGATGAGGTCCCTGCCATCAGGAATAAACCAGATGAGACCTTCAGCAGATGGTGCCAAGCACAGTGGGGGCCTGGCACCACCCGAGGGTTGGCAGCTGTGGGGGAGTGGGGGAGAGTGTGGGCTCTGCAGCCAGTCAGCGTGGGCTTAAGTCCTGACTCCACCGCTTACTCGTTGGGGGGACCTTGCTGGTTACATGACTGAAATCTCTGTGCTTCGTTTTCTGCATTTGTTTAGTAGAGTTGTAATACCGATTTCATAGGGTTTGTGTCATCATGCAAAAGAGCACATCGAGTGGGGGGGCACCTGGTAGGCCTTCCGCTGTTACGTACCCACCTCCATGCTGCCACAGGAAGAGCCAGGGTGCCTGTATCCTTTCTCTTCTAAAGCTGGCCCTGCTTACGGATGGGTTGGAATTTGCAGCCCCGACTTAGGTAAAAGAAGGCAGAAAGGTCTTCAGTGCCACATTAGAGCCATTGCCATACGCTTGCTCTGCAGTTAGCACCTGGGGCTGCGCCATTCCTGATACAGTGCAGGAGAACAAAACGGGCCTTTCTGTGAAAGCCTCTTCCCTTTTTTATGTGGTAGATTTAGAGCTTAAAAGACCCCACAGCACAGGCCATTTTTTGTGCAGTTTGAGGATTCTGAAGGGAAGTGCCCGACCAGGTACCCTCTGGTTCTGCTCCATGTGGCCATGTTTTCTAGCTCTTTGCACCATATCGTCCGTCTGTTGCCCTGGGTCAGATCACAAAAAATGAATCCAGGTCCTGTGTGCCAATCGTTTTTGATTTGTAGTCTTCCTCTTGTGTTTTCTGTAAGGTAAGAGCGTCTCCTAGTTGCCAGGTGGTCAGAGTTCTTGAGAGGTTGTTTGACAGTCACTTTATCTTTCTTCTGCCAGTGGGGGATCAGGAGGCCTGGCAGAAAGGAGTCCTGTTTGCTTCTGGGCAGAACTTGGCACGCCAGCTGATGGAGACGCCAGCCAACGAGATGACGCCAACCAGATTTGCCGAAATTATTGAGAAGAATCTCAAAAGTGCTAGTAGTAAAACCGAGGTCCATATTAGGTAATTCAGGATTGTGTCACAGACTTGGGATGTTACAGCCAGAAAGAGCCTTTGGGATCCTAAAATCCAGCTCCCTCACTATTTAGAGGAATAACTTGAGACCAGAGATTTGAGATGACCTGCCGGAGGCCACACGAGAGCTGGAATAGAGCTGAGTTTGAGGTTCTTTCTGTCCTTGTCTTTGAGAGAGTGCCATGGTCTGCTATGTACATGTATGTTTCATAACCATGTTATTTGGACACAATTAACATAACATACAATTCACCAATGCAAAGTGTGCAGTTCAATGACTTTTTTTTTTTTTTTTTTTTTTTGAGACAGGGTCTTTCTCTGTTGCCCAGGCTAGAGGGCAGTGGCATGAACATGGGCTCAAACTCCTGGGCTCAAGCCTCCTGAATAGCTGGGATTACAGGTGTGTGCCATCATACCCAGCTAATTTCTTAATTTTTGTAGAGATGGGTCTGGCCAAGTTGCCCAGGCTGGTCTTGAACTCCTGGGCTGAAGCAGTCTTCCCGCCTTGGCCTCCTAAAGTGCTGGGATTACAGGCATGAGCCCCCGTGCCTGGCCTGATATGTAGAATATTCACAAAGTTGTGCTACCATGACCACAGTCAATTTTAGAACATTTTCATAACCCCCAAAGAAACCCTATACCCATTAGCAGTTACTCCCTGTCTCCCATTTTCTGAAACCATCAGGGATGGACACCAGATTTTTGGATGCAGTGAATAATGCTGCTGTAAGTATTGTATACAAGTTATTGTGTAAACATACTTTTACTTCTTTTTGGCATATGCCTAAGAGTTGAATTGCTGAATCAAATGGTAGCTCTGTTTAATTTTTTGAGGAACTTAACATGGTTTATTTTGGTGAATTCTTCCTGTCTTTACTTTTGTACACAAATGAAGAACACAGTATGCCTAACTAGGCATGGGATGAGAATTTCTGCCACATAGATTCCCTTAGCTAGACTCCAGTATTGCTGCTCCCAGGCAGCCCTGAGTGCTGTGTCAGTGGGAGGCTGTTGGAGCTGAAAGGCTCCTCGTCCAATTCCATCACTCTCTTGGGTTCTCCAACCCCTGAAGCAAATCAACTCAGAGAATTTGGGAATTTATGATTAAAACAAATCAACGGGTGTTTGTTTGACCAAAAGAATTCTTGTCAAAGTTATTTCCCAAGGGTACTTCCATTTAAATTTTTTTTTTTTTTTTGCAATGGAGTTTTCTCTTGTTGCCCAGGTTGGAGTGTAATGGCACAGTCTTTGCTCACCGCAGCCTCCGCCTCCTGGGTTCAAGTGATTCTCCTGCCTCAGCCTTCCCGAGTAGCTGGGATTACAGGCATGCGCCACCATGCCCGACTTATTTATTTATTTTTCCAGTAAAGACAGGGTTTCTCCATGTTGGTCAGGCTGGTCTCGAACTCCTAACCTCAGGTGATCCGCCCGCCTCAGCCTCCCAAAGTGCTGGGATTACAGGCATGAGCCACCACACCTGGCTAAAAGAATTCTTTAGTATTTAATTGTGATTAGAGTTAACGTTTTTTCAGGAAAGCACCTATGGTTTAGAGAGAGTGAAGAAAAATTTATAGTCTATAGAAAGCATAGTACTTACAGCTTGATAAAATTTCTGGAATGGTTAGTATATGTTTAGTCTGTATATGTTTAATCTGTAGCAATGTTGAGGTTTTATAAAATATCTTTGGTAAAGCCTCTTCCTTATTTGAGGAAGAACCAGAGCTACTTTGTGGTCAGGAAATAGTGGTTATGACAGCTCTGGTGTGCCTGGAATCTGTCGTACAAATGCATGACAGTGGTCCTTGTCCTTGAAGAAAGTGAGGGTGTTATAAGAAGGAATAGGCAAGTAAATGGGGTTTGCAGAGGGTGCTGCAGGAGCAGAGGGACGAGGAGGATTGCCAAAGACTATGGAGCTGCTGCCGCAATTGTGCACACCTCTATTTGCAGCTACTCAAGAGGCAGGCAGGAGGACCAATCAAGCCCAGAAGTTCAAGGCCAGCCTGGGGAACATAGCAAGAACTGTCTCTAAAATAAAAATTTAAAAAAGAATATGGAGTCTAGGCCAGGCGTGGTGGCTCATGCCTATAATCTTAGTACTTTGGGAGGCTGAGGCAGGTGGATCACTTGAGGTCAGGAGTTCGAGACCAGCCTGGCTAACATGGCAAAACCCCATCTCTACTGAAAATATAAAACTTAGCCGGGCATGGTGGTGCGTGCCTGAATTCCAGCTACTCGGGAAGCTGAGGCACAAGAATCACTTGAACCTGGGAGGTGGAAGTTGCAGTGAGCCGAGATCACACCCCCGTACTCCAGCCTGGGTGACAGAATGAGACTGTGTCTCAAAAAAAAAAAAAAGACTACGAAGCCTAAAGCAGAGTCCTGCAGGTTGCGTAGAAGTTACAGTACAGGAGAGTGGGGCAGGGCAGTTCAGGTGAGGAAGTTGCAAGACTTGTAGCTGAGCGAAGGGAAAAGAGTTCAGCAGAGACCAGGCAGGACACTTGGGTGGGGTATGACTCGTTAAACTGAGGCATCGCTGCACTAAGCCCTCTCCAGTGTAGGTGGGTGTCTATCAAGGAAATGCAGTTCTTCCACAAGGGCAGGACTTGAATCAAACATTGGGTACTGAGTTTGTGATTTAATATGCCCACATTGCACAGCTTTGTTTTTTTTTGAAGTGATTTTTAAAACCGTTTTATCTTCCAATTTAATTTTTTTTTTCCCTTTGAAGTGTGCTGGTCATCCCACCATGATGCAGTCCTGGTTTAATTATTTAATTATTTTAACAAATGGATGGCAAGTACGGGGGAGCATTCCTTGGCTATGGTTGTTGCTGGTCCCCAAGAGTGTGGGGATTTCCTTCTTGGCCTAGTTACCATGGCCAGAAATGAATACAGAGCCCTTTTGTGCTCCCAGCCTAGAAGAAGAGTAATATGGCATCAGTTTTCTAGTTTGTACTAAGGACTGTTTCCATTCTGTTACCCCACTGATCCCATGTTTATTAAGTAAGAACTAACTAGTTTTCTCACTTAAATCAAAGATGCCTCAAGCTACAGTTGGAACTGTGCGAAACGGTGTGTGACAACATTAGAAAGATAGAATTCAGCAATTCTAAAAAAGCAGATAAATGGGATATTTTTTCCAGTCATTGGAATATAGCTTTGGTTTGCTGTTGGGTTGAGTTTTGTGTGTGTGTGTCATTTTTAGAAATAGAGCAGTGGACCCCTTACCTATCTTTAAGCACTCTTTGTGGTCTCAGAGCCTATTGTTAATTTTATTTTTTTAAGAGACAGGGTGTTGCTATGTTGCCCAGGTTGAGTGCAGTGGTAGGATTGTGGCCCACCGCAGCCTTGACCTCTAGGGCTCAAGTGATCCTCCTGTCTTAGCCTCTGGAGTAGCTAGGACAACCGCACATTCACCAATATGCCTGGCTGGTTTTTTCTGGTCTCAAATTCCTATCCTCAAGTAATCCTCCTGCATTGGCCTCTAATTTCATCTTTATTATATCTTACCTTATTTATTTTAGAGACAGTTTCACTTTTTTGCCCAGGCTGATCTCAAACTCCTGAGCTGAAGCAATTCTCTCGCCTTGGCCTCCCAGAGTGCTGGGATCACAGGCATGAGCCACCACACCTGGCCTTCTAACTTCATCTTTAAATTAAAATTGTAGAAATATCTGAGTAGATTGGAGGGGGGGGAGATTAATTATATAGACCATGGACTATTAGTTGACATTGTATTAGGGAAGGAGGAAATTGATTACATAGACTACAGACTATTAGTTGACATTGTATTAGGGAGGGAGGAAATTAATTAGATAAACTATATAGACTGTTAGTCGACATTGTATTAGGGAGGGAGGAGATTAATTACATCGACTTTAGACTGTTAGTTGACACTGTATTAGGTGCCACACGACTTCTCTTAGTAACGCTAATGGAAGGGTTATAGACCTCATTTTATAGATGAGGAAATAGGCTCAGAATCAAGTGACTTGCCCAAGAATATACAGAAAGTAAATAATGGGACCTGATTATTGAAACCTTAATGCGTGTATACTTTAAGAGCTTGTATATCATACTTTTTCACACACTGTGATGAGCTTTTTCTCTTATTTTGAAATAAAGGTAACAGTATATTTACTTTTTCCCTCTTTCTGCCCTATAGACCTAAGTCTTGGATTGAGGAACAGGCAATGGGATCATTCCTCAGTGTGGCCAAAGGATCTCGACGAGCCCCCAGTCTTCTTGGAAATTCACTACAAAGGCAGCCCCAATGCAAACGAACCACCCCTGGTGTTTGTTGGGAAAGGAATTACCTTTGACAGGTATTTTTTTATGGTGTCTGTGCTTTGTATTTCGGTGAATTGTTTGTCTGCAGTTAAATGACTTGGTTTATAGGGGTGTTTTTTGTTTGACTGTGTTTGTTTGTTTTTTTGTTTGTTTGAGACAGTCTCTCTCTGTCACTCAGGCTAGAGTGCAGTGTCGCGATGTCGGCTCACTGCAGCCTCTGCCTCCCAGGCTCAAGCAATCCTCGTGCCTCAGCCTCCCGAGTAGCTGGGATTACAGGTGTGTGCCACCACACCCAGCTAATTTTTGCATTTTTAGTAGAGATGGGGTTTCTCCATGTTGGCCAGGCTGGTCTCGCACTCCTGGTCTCAAGTGATTCACCCACCTCAGCTCCCCAAAGTGCTGGGATTACAGGCATGAGCCACTGCGCCTGGCTGGTTTATAGTTTGATTCAAAAGCATGGTGTTCGGTTGAAGGTATACATTACTTTAAATTTATGAAGCTACCACCTGTAAAATGCTTAGTATATGTCAGAAACGATCAGGTATTTTGCATGTATTAGCCGTAACTATACCCCTGTGGGCTAGGTATTGTAGACATTTTACAGGTAAGGAAACCATGACCCAGAGTTTAAATAATTTGTTCAAAGTCCCATAACTAATAAGTGGAGTCAGAAGTCAAACTCAGGTGTGTCCTTTTTTTTTTAAATATGGAGATGAGGTCTCATGACATTGCCCAGGCTGGTCTTAAACTCCTGTCTCAAGCAGTCCTCCTACCTCAGCCTCCCAAAGTGCTGGGGTTATAGGTGTGAGCCACTGTGCTCTCCCTAAAATGTCTTCAGATTTTTCTGCCAAGCACTTTGTTTGTCCTCTGTGGCTGTTAAAGATTCTCCGTGAGGTTGGTGGTAATGCTCTTGTTTGGATTATGCTGTCTTCCCTATGCTTGCTTCAGATTATTACTTTTTATAGCTGACCAGTCTAGCTCCCATTAATCTTATTAAACCATAAGTATTTCTTAGAGTTGGAAACTGTATCTGGTTATTTCAACCAAGGAGAGGCTGAACTGGGAAAGGAGTTCAGTATTTCCCATGGGAAGCATTTGCCACTGAATAAAAGTTTCAGGGATGCCAGTGAGTATGAGGCGTAAAAAGGGCTACTTAGAAGGCTGGGCATGGTGGCTGACGCCTGTAATCCCAGCACTTTGGGAGGCCGAGGCAGGCGGATCATAAGGTTAAGAGATCGAGGCCATCCTGGCCAACATGGTGAAACCCCGTTCCTACTAAAAACATAAAAATCAGCTGGGTGTGGTAGTGCATGCCTGTAGTCCCAGCTATTCGGGAGACTGAGGCGGGAGAATTGCTTGAACCTGGGAGGCAGAGGTTGCAGTGAGCCAAGATGGTGCCACTGTACTCCAGCCTGGCAACAGAGTGAGACTCTATCTACAAAAAAACAAAAAGACTACTTAGCAAAGAAAACTAGGTTAGAGAAGCGCATGAAGGGTTTCATTTTCATTTCATTTGCATAACTACAGGACTTCTCAGGGTACAGAATGTAGCATTTTCTGTATTTCCTTTTTTTTTTGAGACAGAGTCTTGTTTTGTCGCCAGGCGCCAGGCCGAAGTGCAGTGGTGTGATCTCAGCTCACTGCAACCTCCACCTCCTGGGTTCTCGTAATTCTCCTGCCTCAGCCTCCCGAGTAGCTGGGACTACAGACATGCATCACCACGCCCAGCTAATTTTTATATTTTAGTAGAGACGGGGTTTCACTGTGTTGGCCAGGATGGTCTTGATCTCTTGACCTCATGATCTGCCCGCCTCGGCCTCCCAAAGGGCTGGGATTACAAGCGTGAACCACTGTGCCCGGCCTCTGTATTTCCTTTTGAAGGAGCCCTGATTCCTGGGAATCATGTTACCTGGAAACTACTTTGGAAAATGCTGCTAGAGAACCATACGATGTTGATGTCCTCTTGTTCCTTTTTTTGCCCTTTCCGGAATGCTTCTAGACGTGGGAAGACTCTGTCAGTGGCATGCTTGCTGGCAGTGTGGTTTCCATATATTAGCAGGTCAAAGTGCCTCCTTGTGTCTTCCACCCACTAGTTCATGTTTTTGCCTTTAAAGCATTGATCTCCAAATGATTTTCCCGGTAGAGTTCATCAGTAAAAGATTTCGAGCACATCCCTTTCAAAATATGCATGGTTTTTTATAAGTTATATGCATTACACTATTGTACTAAAGTGTATATTATAAAACCAATACAGTAAATAAAATTTAGAAATTTAAACTGTTTTTTGTTTTTTTTTTTTAGTAGAGAGGAGGTCTCACTATGTTGCCCAGGCTGGTTTTGAACTTCTGAGCTCAAGCAATCTGCCTGCCTCGACCTCCCAAAGTGCTAGAATTACAGGTGTGAGCCACCACACCCAGCCTAAACTTTTTTTTTTTTTTGAGACAGAGTCTCGCTGTATTGCCTAGGCTGGAGTGCAGTGGCGCAATCTCAGCTCACTGCAACCCGCATTATATGGTGCTTTTCTGTGATTGTTAACCCTCAGTTTATGTACTTTTTAAATAAAGTGATTTTGGCCATCTTCTTTGCTATTAATATGGCACATTGTCCATTTCCCCATAGTGGTGGTATCTCCATCAAGGCTTCTGCAAATATGGACCTCATGAGGGCTGACATGGGAGGAGCTGCAACTATATGCTCAGCCATCGTGTCTGCTGCAAAGCTCAATTTGCCCATTAATATTATAGGTAAGTGGAGCAAGGGATTACATCTCAGAGAGCTTCTGGATTCCAGACAGGTGGGAGAACAGAGACAACAGACATGATTCCCCTAATCTGAAAAGATAAGAAATGATTTTTAAATAGTTATCAAGCAGAAGCTTTTTAGCTCAGATAAGTGTTTTACTGTCTGAGCTGATTGAGCTAAATGTATCTTGCAGCCAGTGGGCTGTAACTGGAATTGATTTGTTTTACTTCTGCAAAAAGTGGTTAGCAGTCAGGAGCACAATGTCAAGTTTGTAGTTGACATTATGAAATTTGCCTGGTAGTTGGGGTGGAAGGACGTTGTGGCTCATTGACTGATTGCCTCATGGGATTGTGGCCGGTAAAATGGTGCAACACACAGAAAGCTCCTGGGACAAAAAAAGTGCTCATTATTTGGCATTTCTTAGTAACAGAGGATGCAGACTCCCAGGCACGGTGCTGGGAGTTTATATAATAGCATTGCTCACACTCATTTCAGAGGAGACAGGGAAGGAGGAGAGTCTTAGGTTACATGACAATGCCCAGTGTCATGTCTGTTGCACAAGGAAGGTAGATTAGAATCCAGGTCTGTCAGACATACCCCCCTCCTTCACTATCATAGCCTCCCTTTTTTTTTTTCTAAACTATTTAAAAGTCAGTTGTAGACACCATGACATGTCCTGTAAGAAAAAGGACATTCTATGTAATGACAAAACCATTATCTTTTCCAAGGATTAATACAGTAACCTAATTCTTTCCAGTTGTGTAAAAAATGTCCATTTTACTTATTTATATTTAGGTTTTTTTTTTTTTTTTTGAGGTGGAGTTTCGCTCTTGTTGCCCAGACTAGAATGCAATGGCGCCATCTCAGCTCACCGAAACCTCTGCCTCCTAGGTTCAGGCAATTCTGGCTCATCCTCCCAAGTAGCTGGAATTACAGTCATGCACCACCATGCCTGGCTAATTTTGTGTTTTTAGAGATGGGGTTTCTCCGTATTGATCAGGCTGGTCTCAAACTACTGACCTCAGGTGATCTGCCAGCCTCAGCCTCCCAGAGTGCTGGGATTACAGGAGTGAGCCACCGCGCCCAGCCTATATTTAGTTCTTAAATCCAGAAACTAACATTGCCTTTGGTGCCATGTCCCTTTAGATTTCTCGAGTCTAGACCCTGTTCCTATTTTCTTCCATGGCATTAGCAGTTTTGAAGGGTCTAGATTTGTTTCATGATACTCTGCAACTTGTATTTATTTAAATTGCTGCTGCTTGATTAGAATCAAGTTAGACTTCTTTGGGAAGAATGCTACATGGTCCTGTGTACTTCCTGTTGCTAACACAGATTGTCAGTTGTGTCAGGGGCAATGTTAAATTTGATCACTTGGTTAAGGTGGCCTTTGTGTGTTGCTTCTCATGGCTCACAGGTGGCCTCTTGTCTCATGGGTGGCATGTTTAGACCCAGCATATACTGTGCACCTTCATGTATTCTTTCCAATAGGTCTGGCTCCTCTTTGTGAAAATATGCCCAGTGGCAAGGCCAACAAGCCAGGGGATGTTGTTAAAGCCAGGAACGGGAAGACCATACAGGTTTGTACATGCAAGACACAGCACTGCCCATCTGGCATTCCTCAGGAATCCCACAGCAGCCACATGACCACAGCTTGAATGGGTGCAGAGCCCCAGCACCGCATGAGGAGAGGGTGCTGTCTTTAGTGCTGAGTAGCCTTTCTTTCCCTTTTCCTTTCCTGAAATAGGGTCTCGCTGTGTCACTCAGGCTGTAATGCAGGGACGTGAGCATGGCTTACTGCAGTCTTGACCTCTCCAGGCTCAGGTAGTCCTCACACCTCGGTGTCCTGAGTAGCTAGGACCACAGGTGTATGCCACCATGCCTGACCTGGCTAATTTTTTGTATTTTTTGTAGAGACAGGGTTTTGCCATGTTGCCTAGTCTGGTCCCAAACTCCTAGACCCAAGCGATCAGCCCACCTTGGCCTCCAAAGTGCTAGGATTATAGGCGTGAGCCACTATTCCCGGCCTCTGAGTAGTTTTTCTTACAAAGGCAGAAGTATCTCCTTTTGGGATTTTGAAGAATGTTTTTCCAGGCTTATTGTTCCTCCCACTTCCTGTATGCTGTACACACACGTTTCCATGAATTTGCAGCCAGCCCTGCAGAGTGCAGCAAAGCAGTAAATCTGTGGGCTATCGTCTGGATATACCTGTGCTATGAGTGACTTTTTTCCATTTTAGGTATTGAGGTGGAAAACACTGTCCTACATCATGGGCCCTGCATTCAAGGGGATGTGGCAGCAGGTCCTCTGGGTGGCACGTCCATGCGCATGTGTGTAAGCCAACCATGATGACTGGACTGCCATTTAAAAGAAGGGAATATAGTCCGGGCGTGGTGGCTCATGTCTGTCATCCCAGCACTGGGAGGCCGAGGCGGGTGGATCACGAGGTCAGGAGATTAAGACCATCCTGGCTAACACGGTGAAACCCCGTCTCTACTAAAAATACAAAAATTAGCCGGGTTTGGTGGTGTGCGCCTATAGTCTCATCTACTTGGGAGGCTGAGGCAGGAGAATCCCCTGAACTCGGGAGGCAGAGGTTGCAGTGATACGAGATCTTGCCACTGTACTCCAGCCTGGGCAACAGAGCGAGACTCTGTCTCAAAAAAAAAGAAGGGAATATAGTTAGGAAGTGTTACTGAAGTTGCAAGAGTTCTCATTTCTAGGATTCACACTGCCACGTAGCTGTAGCTTTCTTAAGCTCTTTAACCCTGTTTTCAGAAATCTTTACATTTTTCCCTTAATGTTACAAAGTTGTGGGTAAAATGGACTAGACATTTTTCTATTCATTTTGGCTTCCAAAGTCATCAACTTTAGGTCATCAGCTCTGACACAGGGATTATTATATTATTATTTTTTTTTAGTTTTTAATTAGAGATGGGTTTTCACCATCTTGCTCAGGCTGGTGTCAAACTCCTGGTCTCAAGCCATCTAGCCACGTCTGTCTCCCAAGGTGCTGGAGGATTAAATCATATTTGCTCTCCAGATTAGATATGTTCCTGTTTTCACTGAAGCGTATGAATGGCTTTGATAATGACACACGTCACAGTAGCTTTTTCCGAATTTTCCATCGAACACTGTTGCAGGTGTCTAGTTTTCACATTCGTTACCCATGCTGTCACCCTTTCTGTTTTTGATGCTCTGCAGGTTGATAACACTGATGCCGAGGGGGAGGCTCATACTGGCTGATGCGCTCTGCTATGCGCACACATTTAACCCAAAGGTCATCCTCAATGCCGCCACCTTAACAGGTCAGACCGCACATTTGTCTTGTTTTTCTTTGAAGGAAGTCTTGTTTGTTGCATGGGTTTTACACACTATAATTTGGGCATTGTTTTGCCAAAATTTGGCTCCGTCCATTGGCATTCAAAGATCTTTCACCAGAGCAATTGGTCTGTAGTTGTAAAATGTTTTGAATATTAGGTTCATTGTTTAAAAACATTCCAGGCTGTACCTTTATTTATTTATTTATTTTGAGACGGAGTCTCACTCTGTCGCCCAGGCTGGAGTGTGGTGGCGTGATCTTGGCTCACTCCAACCTCCGCTTCCTGGGTTCAAGCAATTCTCATGCCTCAGCCTTCCGAATAGCTGGGATTACAGGCGTGCATCACCACGCCCGGCTAATTTTCGTATTGTTTTGAGACAAGAGTTTCGCTCTTTTCACCCAGACTGGAGTGTGATGGCGTGATTGGTTCACTGCAACCTCCCACCTCCTAGGTTCAAGCAATTCTCCTGCCTCAGCCTTCTGAATAGCTGGAATTACAGGCGCCTGCCATCACGCCTGGCTAATTTTTATATTTTTAGTAGAGACAGGGTTTTTGCCATTTGGCCAGGCTGGTCTCAAACTTCTGACCTCAGGTGATCCACCTGTCTTGGCCTCCCAAAGTGTTGGGATTACAGGCGTGAGCCACTGTGCCTGGCCTGGGCTGCACCTTTAAAAAAAGAAATAACAAGTGGGCCAGATCAGCTCATCTAGAGTGACATCTAAAAATGATGTTAAGAAATGATTTCGGCCGGGCGCAGTGGCTCAGTCCTGTAATCCCAGCCCTTTGGGAGGCTGAGGTGGGCAGATCACGAGGTCAGGAGATCGAGACCATCCTGGCTAACATGGTGAAACCTCATCTCTACTAAAAATACAAAAATGAGCTGGGTGTGGTGGCATACACCTGTAATCCCAGCTACTTGGGAGGCTGAGGCAGGAGAATCACTTGAACCCAGGAGGTGGAGGTTGCAGTGGGCCAAGATCATGCCACTGCACTCCAGCCTGGGTGACAGAGTGAGACTCTATCTAGAAAAAAAAAAAAAGATGGTTTTTGTTACAATTAGCATTTAATACAGATCTGAAAAGATTAATGATAAATCCACAAATCAATAGCTTTTACTTTTTTAAACTAATTGTAATGTATCTGATACCCTCTGAGTTTTCAGAGCTTTTCTTTTTGTTTTCCCCAGAACTTTTTATACTTGATCTTATAATAAACACATTTTATAGGGTAGCAAGATCCTCATTTAACACAAGTGACACAGCGTGAAGCTTGAGCTTTAAGGCCAGGCTCAGGTGGGACTCCCAGCTGTGCCACTCACTAGTGAGTTAGCCGTGGGCAAGTTCCTTGGCCCTTTTGAGCATTAGTACTTGGGGGACAATTCCATTTGCCTGGAGGAGTTGTAAAGACGAGAGGGAGTTTTTGGAAAGACTCTTTAACATAGGCTGTGACACCATCAACCCTGGAGGGCTGGGAATAAATTCCTAAAAGGATGACAAACAAGTGTTGTCTTATTGCCAAATAGCAATGTTCATAATCTTTCATCTAAAAGTTCTCTTCCTAGTAATTCATCCTGACGCTACCTCCCTTTTTTTTTTTTTTTTTTTTTTTTGAGATGGAGTCTTGCTCTGTCACCCAGGCTGGAGTGCAGTGGTGCAATCTCAGCTCACTATAACTTCTGCCTCCCGGGTTCAAACGATTCTCCTGCCTCAGCCACCTGAGTAGCTAGGATTACAGGCATGCACCACCATGCCCAGCTAATTTTTGTATTTTTAGTAGAGACGGGGTTTCACCATGTTGTCCAGGATGGCCTCGAACTCCTGACCTCATGATCTATCCGCCTTGGCCTCTCATAGTGTTGGGATTACAGGCATGATCCATTGTGCCCAGCCTTCTACCCCTTTTTAAAAAAATTAATTTCTTGACTGGGTGTGGTGGCTCACGCCTGTAATCCAAGCATATTGGAGGCCAAAGCGGGCGGATCACCTGAGGTCGGGAGTTCAAGACCAGCCTGACCAACATGGTGAAACCCCATCTTAAAAAAAAAAAAAAGATATAAATAAAAAAATTAATTTCTGAATCTTAAAGTCATACTCTACCTCTTTTAAGAGGAAAATTAGATCATTTTGTATCCTTTGCTTTTATTCTTGCCCTGGTCACGTGGAGCCTTTACTTTAGCAGAAATCATGTTCACTTTTATACGTAGGTCTAAAAATAGTCCACAGGTCTGTTGCTAAGCGTTCTTTTTCAAAGCTGGCATTATAGTGTTTTTATGGTTTTTGGTCTCCCTATTCAATTTAGCAAACACTTTAAGCTGAAAAGCAGAGGTTCTCTCGTGGGGGGTTGGCGGGGAGGCAGTGGCGGTGAAGCGGGTACCCCCTCGCTGTAAACGAGGAATCACAGAAGACAGATACATCAGACACATCCAAGTTTTACAACTTAAAAATAACTTTCATAATTACCACTTGAGAAATACTTTTCCTGCATGCTTAGTAGCAGCATCCTACTCCACTTTTTTTCTCAGTCTGAGAGGTTGAGAAGGTAGGAAAGTTGGCCCCTTAGTAACCAAGGGTGACCTTCTGGGTGAGCTTTCAGACCGCGCTGGGTGATGGTTCCCTAAATACTGCTGAGCCCCTTCTGAGTTCCAGAAGCTCAGGTTCAAAGAGGAGAATAAGAACCAGTTTCTGATCTCAGGCTCTTGTTAGGAAGAAGTACACAGTCTTCAGAAATAAAAGACCTGATTTGAAAACGTGTCCTACTTTTTAATAGCATGTGACTTTGGAGTAGGCTTTAATCATCTCATCCATAAAAGGGATATAACAGCACTTCGTTTACAGCAAGGATTCCTGCGAAGATTAAATGAGATGATACAGGTAGATGTCTCTGGCCCAGATCATCACAGGCACTGAACGGATGTTAGTGTCCTTTGAGAGGCAGGCCGTACTCCAGATTGTAGGAACAGTGACATATTCGGGGATGGCTCTCCAGTCACGGTGCTTCTCTTCATTTTCTTACTGCATAAGCATAATTTAGGATCGAATGAGTGTGGTGCTATCCTCACTTTCCCTGGGGCTTTGATTCTTCCAGACTATGAGCAATTCTGGTAACATCGATCAGTGAGCATCACAACACAGGGCTCCACATGCACCTTATACATGAAAATGGGGAGTATGCCTCTGCTACTAGTAGTTCTGAAATGGGTGGTGGTAATAGTTCTGGAATTATGGAAAATAAACTATTTAAATATATAATGAAATCATCTTTAGAGCCGTGGTCCCAAGTGGGCCAAGTTAAATATTTATGTCTGCATTTTCTGTTACTTTAAGGGGAGGTAGCATGTTCTTGTTTGAGGGGGATTGTCCATCTTTTCTATGACAAATTTTAAAACTAACAGATGACTCTTATGGGGTTGACTGAAATATTTTGAGGATAAGTGAATAATTATGTAAAAATCCACTAACTTGTAAAGTATTAATGGGTATGTATTTGTTGTCCCTCAGTATGCACGGGGACTGGTTCTAGGATCCCCCTCTCAGATACCAAACCCACAATGCTCACGTCCCTTATGTAAAATGGTGTAGTATTTATCTATAACCTATGTACTTCCTCCAGTATACTTAAGTCATCTCTAGATTACTTACACTACCTAATACAATGTAAATGTTATGTAAATATTTGTCACACTGTATTGTTTAGGGAATAATGACAAGAAAAGAAAGTCTGTATGTTTTAGTACCCATGCAACCATCTCCCTCCGTTCAAAATATTTTCTGTCTGCATTTGGTTGAATCCCTAGATGCAGAACACATGGATATGGAGGGTCAACTAGTTAGTAGTATCTTCAAGTTTCAGTTTTCCTTGGGAGAGATGCTAATGAGCAGTTTCATGTAAAGACATGATTAAGAATTTAAGGAGCAACCTGGCCATACTTTGCATTACAGGGAAGAAATGCCACCTTGTGAAGACATAGCCCAGTTTCAGTGCTGTCTCCTCTGACATTCCATATGCCTGTCCTGGTATTGGTGGTGGGTTCAGTGCTTGTCCTGGTACTGAAGGGTAGTAAGGTTTGCTTTTCCTTTCAATAAATACTTAAGCTCCTTTACGCCAGGCAGCGTGCTTGCTGGGCCCACTTGACCTCCTTACATATGAGCCAGGCAGATAACAAATGAGGCTGTTGGAAGCCAATACCACAATGAAAGGAGGCAGCACCGAGTGGCTACACCTGATTGTCTCTTCTCAAGAGGACCTGCAAATCTGCAATGTTAAGTTGATTTTTTACAAGTATGCTAATTAATGTAAAAATAGAAGTCAGCCAATGGAACACAACTTTGTTGGAGGAAAAAAACTAAAGATGAAACCAGTAAATATGATGCAGTCATAACAGACATCAAATTCTTATAGCAATACTTACCGAGATATGATTAAAATTACTGACAAATTAGATTCCTCAATACCAGCAGTATGTAAATTATGATACCTCCATATGCTGGACTTCTTTTTTTTTTGAGACGGAGTCTTACTCTGTCACCAAGCTGGAGTGCAGTGGTGCAGTCTCAGCTTACTGCAACCTCCGCCTCCAGGGTTCAAGCAATTCTCCTGCCTCAGCCTCCCGAGTGGCTGGGACTATAGGCGCGTGCCACCACGCCCAGCCAATTTGTGTATTTTTAGTAGAGACAGGGTTTCGTCATGTTGGCCAGGGTAATCTTGATGTCTTGACCTCTTGATCTGCTCACCTCAGCCTCCCAAAGTGCTGGGATTACAGGGTTGAGCCACTGTACATGGCCCAACTATTTTTAGATAATTAAAAATACTTTCAAACATTTGTTTATAAAAGAGGAATTTTTTTTTTCTTTTTTTTTTTGAGACAGAGGCTCACTCTGTTGCCCAGGCTGGAGTGCAGTGGCACAATCTCAGCTTACTGCAACCTCCGCCTCCTGCATTCAAGTGATTCTTCTGCCTCAGCCTTTCAAGTAGCTGGGATTACAGGTGTGTGCCACCACACCCAGATTTTTGTATTTTTAGTAGAGATGGAGTTTCACCATGTTGGCCAGACTGGTCTCGAACTCCTGACCTCAAGTGATCCACCCATCTTGGCCTCCCAAAATGCTGAGAATACAGGGGTGAGCCACCACACCTGGCCAAAGAGGAGTAAAATTTTAAGGCATAAAAGGAAGAACACACGCTTGAGCACATATAGGATGGTGTTAAGTGTTTTTTATGAAAGTGTAGAAGTTGGGCTGGGCATGATGGCTCATGTGTGTAATCCTAGTGCTTTGGGAGGCTGACATGGGAGGATCACTTGAGCCCAGGAGTTCAAGACCAGCATGAACAACATAATGAGACCCCATCTCTACATTTTTTTTTTTTAAGACAGAGTCTCACTCTGTCATCTAGGCTGGAGTGGAGTGCAGTGGCACTATGTTGGCTCACTGCACTGCAACCTCTGCCTCCCGAGTTCTAGTGATTCTCCCTGCCTCAGTGTCCTGAGTAGCTGGGATTACCGGCACGCGCCACCATGCCCAGCTAATTTTGAGATGGGGTTTCACCATGTTGGCCAGGCTGGTGTCGAACTCCTGACCTCAGGTAATCTGCCTGCCTTGGCCTCCCAAAGTTCTGGGATTACAGGTGTGAGCCACCATGCCCAGACCAAAAAGAAATTTTTAATTATCTGGGCATGGCAGTGTGTACCTGTAATTCCAGCTACTCAGGAGGCTGAGGCGGAGGATCACTTGAGCCCATGAGTCTGAGGCTGCATATAGTGAGCTCTGATCACACCACTGCACTGCAGCCTGGGTGACAGTGAGACCTGTCTCAAAAAAAAATTTAGAGGTCTGGAAGGAAATGTGAAAAATAAGTAACAGTTATCCCTAAAATGAAATTATTGGTAAATTTCAGTAGGTTCTTTTTTTTCTTTTTTCTTTTTTTTTTTTTTTGCGTTTCCTAATAATTCAAGTGAATTCTGGCTTGAACATAAAAATATGTTAAGTATATACAGGAAAGGTTTTTTAAGCTTATCTATTTTTGAAAATGAGGAAGCCACTAAATAGGGTAAGTACTAAGGTTTGTTTGGGTCTCCATGGCAAGAGCCCATTCTGCCTGGAGAGACTGCACTTGACCTGAGGCCTTGTGTCTTACAGGTGCCATGGATGTAGCTTTGGGGTCAGGTGCCACTGGGGTCTTTACCAATTCATCCTGGCTCTGGAACAAACTCTTCGAGGTAGGAATAATATTTGTATATCTAAATTGTGGGGTTGTTGAATAAATTATTCTAGCCTTAGAAGGATAGACTTCTTCAACCCCTGTGTTAAAATGATTATATGCTGCAGGTTTGCCTTTGAATTGAAAATGAACCACAGCAATAAATTCAGTTCAGTGGTGTTGGGTTTTGCACACATGCTCCTAAAGGAGGGGTTGAAGCCACCCCTGCTCTCCTCCAGTAGTCTCAGAATCATGTGAAAATGTCTCACGAACTCTGTGGCCATGGTTTAGAATCCCGAAGGTAGAAATGATTTTGAAGACGGCTTTGTGGAGTAGTGTTTGTGACTGCGTGCTGTGAGTCAGGTAAGGGAGCTCACCCTGCAGCAATGAGGATGTCTTCAGACCACTGTGCTCTGTGCCTCCCTCCATGACCCTTCACGGCCAGCCTCTTCCCAGCAGTCACCTTCGTTTACACACACACACACACACACACACACACACACCCTTCTCTCACTGCCATCGGTTTTCGCCTTCCAGCACCACTGTTAGCCTAACTCACAGTCTTGAGGCAATAAGTGACTCTGTGGCCTCCTGATACCTGGTTCAGCTTCTGTGATAATCCTCTCTTGGGCTGCCTTCTCCTATGACTCTCCTGCTTCCCTCTCCGGATCTGTTCCCTTTGCCTGCCCTTTGGCTGGTGTTCAGTTCGAGGCCATAGGCTCTTCCTACTCTACACACTCCTCACAGGGACAATCCAGCTGCCATGTGTGCCTGATGGCTCCCGTCTCTCTCCTGAGCCCCAGCCTCTGTGTACCCATGTGGCTGCTAGACAGCTCCAGCTGGCTGCTTACTCATTCTTTCAATTAGTAATTAATGGGAGCTTACTCTGTGCCAGTGGTGGACAAACATAAAATGTCCCCAAATATAATCTTGAGGGTGGTTTAAGGTCTAAACTTATTTTCACCCTAAACTGCTTCTCCTTCGTATATGTCATCATTCATGAAACCCAGTCCTTCCAGCTCTGCAATATTCAGCTTCATCATCTCCTTCCAGGCCAGGCCAGGAACCTCTCCTCTGGCCTCCCACATAGCCATTATCCCTCTCTTTCTTGGCACCCACACATTGTTGTTTTGACTTTTTTTTTTTTTTGAGACAGAGTCTTGCTCTGTTGCCAGGCTGGAGTACAGTGGCGCAATCTCAGCTCACTGCAACCTCCGACTCCCTGATTCAAGCAATTCTCCTGCCTCAGCCTCCTGAGTAGCTGGGATTATAGGCACGTGCCACCATGCCCAGCTAATTTTTGTATTTTTGGTTGAGACGGATTTTCACCATGTTGGTCAGGATGGTCTCTATCTTCTGACCTCGTGATCCACCCGCCTCAGCCTCCCAAAGTGCTGGGATTACAGGCGTGAGCCACCGTGCCCAGCCTATTTTGACTTTTTAAAAACATTTAAGCTTTTAAAAAAAATCTCAGTTATATGTGCATAACAATCAGCAGCCCACAGTCTGTTTTCCAGAAGGCAACCACTTTCAACCCTTAGCTGATTCATCTGATTACTTATGTCTTAAAATAACAGCTTATATTGCCACTTCTTGATTTTTCACTTTTAGGTCTTATCTTTGACTTGTTACCAGTGAGTTAAATAATCTGTTTATGTATCTGTTTCTCCTACTGGCCTATAGGCCCTCGGGGTGGCTTCAGCACACCTGATGGTGCTCAGTAGTTCAGTAAACGATGAATGAATGAGTGGGTAAATAATGAATGAATGAGTGTGGTCACCTTGTCTCAGGATTTCAGTGATACAGGTCCAGTCATGTGTTTCTATGACATTGAAGTGACCAGCCTACATGAGAACCCTTTCACCCTAATCAACCCACAAAGCCAGTAATTGTAGTTTGATGATTTTACCAAAATGCCCTATAGATTTGTGAAATTGCTTCACAGCATTCCTGGTTTCTTTTATAGTTCTAAAATAAATCTTTTAATGAACGGACACAAATGAAACCTATTTTATAGTTTCATGTTTTAGAGTAACGGGTTAGAACAACTCTTCCTTCATGCATTAAGCATCTCAATGCCGTGAATTCCCAGAACCTGCCTCGTCCAGTCTTCCAACTGCCATACCTGTTTCTTCTCTAGGCCAGCATTGAAACAGGGGACCGTGTCTGGAGGATGCCTCTCTTCGAACATTATACAAGACAGGTTGTAGATTGCCAGCTTGCTGATGTTAACAACATTGGAAAATATAGGTATGTAAGATAAGCTAAATGTACATTTATACAGTCATCCTTGATTGCCAAAATTTTCCATTTTATCCCCTTATAAAAGGTTTAAGTATTTAATTTCCTTTTGGTGTAGTGTTTGTAAAGTTTTTAATGTCTTGAATTTCAAGCGTTTCTTCAACCGGGTCTCAAAATTTGCATGTTTCCAATCTAAAGGTGATTTTAAGTGAATGGTAAGGGTAAGAGATGGAAAATATGGAGTTCATTATCATAGCAAAAAGGAATCTAGAATTTATCCTTTACTGCTTAAAGCAATATCTGAAAATAAATATTCTGAAAGCGATATGTGAGTTAGCATCTTAATAGGTCCTATAAGCTTGACTTTTTTTCTATAGAATGTACTTACCAAGACTGTGGGGATCTCAATGCACATTTACATGGGGTTATAAAGTACTTTTTGTCTTTCTCTTTAGGTCTGCGGGAGCATGTACAGCTGCGGCATTCCTGAAAGAATTTGTGACTCATCCCAAGTGGGCACATTTGGACATAGCAGGCGTGATGACCAACAAAGATGAGGTTCCCTATCTACGGAAAGGCATGACTGGGAGGCCCACAAGGACTCTCATAGAGTTCTTACTTCGTTTCAGTCAAGACAATGCTTAGTTCAGATACTCAAAAGTGTCTTCACTTTCTGTCTTAAATGGGACAGTTGAACTTAAAATGAAAATCTTTCAGAGGAGACAAAGGATGGTATTTTAAAATGTAGGACACAATGAAATTTGTATGCCCAACAAAGATTTAAAAGTTAATCTTACTTGGCAAGGATTTTTAAGATATTCTATAAATGATTAAACTTTTTAGAACTTCCTAATCACTTTCAGAGTATATCTTTTTAATTGAGAAGCAAAATTGTACTTCAGATTTGTGATGCTAGGAACATGAGCAAACTGATAGTTACTATGCACTTGTCAGAAACAATAAATCCAACTTTTTGTGCTCTCTGATGTGGCCCTGGTATTTACTTACATCCTGCTACAAACCCAGCGACTTGTTACTATAATATCATTCGTCTCTGTAGCCATGTTATATGAACTACCTAATTAAATTGGGGCACCGTGCTTTACGCATTTTCTCAATGTTCATCATCCCTTAAGGGTACTCAGTGATTGAGCTCATCAGTCTGTGTAATAGTGGCTTGACACATGATTTCCAAAATGAATCAGTCAGAATAACATTAACCATTGTTGACTTAGCAGCTGCCAGGCACTGTCCTCAGCATTTTCAGGTATTAAATTATTGAGTCCTACCCAATGAAACAGGTACTTTTATTACCTTCATGTGACAGATGAGGAAAATGAGGCACAAGAGAGGTTTAATAACATGCCACTGATGTCACAGAACAAGTAACTGCCAGTTCAGAGTTCAAGCCAGGTGGTCTGATTGCTGCATTGATACACCGTTTCAGTTCAGTGACTTGAACGGATGTAGAATTTATTTGAAATACTTAAGTAAGAAACATGACCATAGGCCAGGCACAGTGGCTCATGCCTGTAATCCTAGCATTTTGAGAGGCCAAGGCAGTGGGATTGCTTGAGACCAGGAGTTTGAGACCAGTTTGGGCAACATAGTTAGAGCCTTGTCTTTTTATTAAATTTAATAAAGAAACAAACCAACAACAGTGTGTTGAAAAGAAACAAGACCATAAAAGGGATTGCCAGCTGAGCCCAGCTACTCAGGAGGCTGAGGTGGGAAGAGCGCTTGAGGATGGAGGTCAAGGCTGCAGTGGGCCCCCAATCATGCCACTGCATTCCAGCCTGGGCAACAGAGCAAGAACCTGTCTCAAAAAGGTGTGGGGTGTGGTAGGGCAGTGCGGATGCAGTGGCTCATGCCTGTAGTCTCAGCACTCAGGGAGGCCATGGCAGGAGGATAACTTGGAGCCCAGGAGTTTGAGACTAGCCTGGACAATATAGTGAGACCCTGTCTCTACAAAAAATTTTTAAAAATAAGCTGGGTGTGGTGGTGTACCTGTAGTCCCAGCTGCTCAGAAGGCTGGGGCAGGAGTATTGCTTGAGCCCAACGAGTTTGAGGCTGCAGTGCTCTCGCTGGGGCAACAGAGCAAGACACCATCTCTTTAAAAAAAAAAAAAAGAGAGACTTATTGAGAACTACATGATTAAAAAATAATAAGAAAATAAAATAAAAAGAGACTGTCAGTGGGTCAAACTGTTTGCTCACCTCCTGAGACTATAACCAATCAACATAATTCCATCAATGCAGACTTAGAACAAAGCTTTCCTTTTTTACTTTTGTATCTGATGAATCAAATTATCCATCAATGGGATCTGTGGCCCTTTAACTTTGAAAATGTCAGGAAAAGCTCTTTGTTACTGTTAATTTTAACATTTAAGAAATTTGACATGTAAGAAAACATTGTGTATCTAAACTAGTTTATAGAGGGAACGGAAATGGGCGTGCATGTTTGGTATTTATTAGAATTAAAGAAAACCTGGTGAGTGTAGTAAGTAAGCACAGGTTTCCCTGGTTATCCATGTTCGGAAGTCACTTCGTCAGGAAAGATGGAGTAGAGGGTTGGAATTACAGGCTTTTGAAGGAAGCTGAATACAGATTTATTCCGAGTGATACAGAGCCGCAGTAGGGCTTCGATTTTTTTTTTTTTTTTTTGAGACAGTTTCACTCTGTCACCTAGGCTGGAGTGCAGTAGCACAATCTCAACTGACTGCAATCTCCACCTCCCGGGTTCAAGCGATTCTCATGCCTCAGCCTCCCACATAGCTGGGACTACAGGCGCCAACCATCACGCCCAGCTAGTTTATGTATTTTTTAGTAGAGACAGGTTTTGCCATGTTGCCCAGGCTGGTCTCGAACTGCTGGCCTCAAGTGATCCACCCGTCTTGGCCTCCCAAAGTACGCTGGGATTACAGACATGAGCTACCATGACTGGCTGAGATGAAATTTAATAGTTGTCACTGAATGTGCATTTAGCTGCCAGGAACTTTATGAACCATGTCTCTACTAAAAACACAAAAATTAGCCAGGCATGCTGGTGTGTGCCTGTAGTCCCAGCTACTAGGGGGGCTGAGGCAGGAGAATCACTTGAACCTGGGAGGCAGAGGTTGTAGTGAGCCAAGAATGTACCACTGTACTCCAACTCCAGCTTGGGTGACAGAGCGAGACCTCCCTCTAAACTAAACAAAACAAAAAAAGTTACATTCAAATCATACTAACATTCCATTCCCAACCAGTTGGTTGTTGAGCAAATCATGGCATTTATTTGACCCAAGTCTCACCACTGCTCTCTCAACTCCCCTAGTACAAGTCACCATCCTCTCTGCACTCCTAGGTTACTGTCGCACTGGTCTCCCTGCCTTCTCTGCTTGTTCTCCTGTTATCTGTATGGCTAGAAAGATTATTTTAAAACAAGGTCAGGCTCAGTGGCTCATGCCTGTAATCTCAGAGCTTTGGGAGGCCAAGGTGGGAGGATCACTTGAGGCTCAAGAGCTCAAGATTAGCCTGGGCAACATGAGTGAGAACTTATCTCTAAAAATTAAAAAAAGGAGTCACGTCGTATCACTCCTTCACAACTTAGTCTATGTGAGGCACTGTATTAAACCTCTACATACATTATCTTGTTCTTAGTAATTTTTCTAAGGCGGTGTTCCCTCATCTTGTAAATGAAGTGATGGGTTTTCAGCAAAATCCAAAAAATGTCAGTGCTTTTTTTGTGCAGTACTCTAGGGGGACTGCAAGAGAAATATCACTGACCATGCTCTCAGGAAATTTACATTGAGGTTAGGTAAACAGGATATTAGAGACTTGAAAGGCTGGGCATAGTGGCTCACTCCTATAATCCCAGCACTTTGGGAGGCCGGGATAGGTGGATTGCTTGTGTCCAGGAGTTCAAGACCAGCCTGGGCAACATGGCAAGACCCAATCTCTACAAAAAATTAGCCAGGTGTGGTGGCATGCCTCTGGAGTTCCAGCTACTTGGGAGGCTGAGATGGGAGACTCACTGGAGCCTGGGAGGTGAGAGTTGCAGTGAGCTGTAATTGTGCCACTGCACTGCAGCCTGGGTGACAGAGTATGCCTCTGTCTCAAAAAAACTAAAATGTGTATATACACACACACACACACACACACACACACACACACACACACGAGACTTGCCAAAAAGTAAAATGATGCCACTCTTTTTACCAATTTATTCCTTATTTTGGAAAATAGAGTATTAGTTTTAATAAAGATACTATTTTTGTTAAAATGTAATGAATTTATTTTCAAATGAATTTTTTAAATTATGAGTTTTAACTTTGATCAGATAAATAGTAGCAGACATAACCCACATAAAAATTTTGGGATCCTCCATACTTTTTAGGCATGTAAAGGGGTCTTGAGACCAAAACTGTCTGAAAACTGCTGGAGTAGACTTGTTTCCTCCGGGCACTTTCTTCTGGTCCTTCAGTCACCACATATTTATTATGTCTACCTATGCCAGGCACCATTCTAGATTTTGGGGATAAAGGTGAATAAGATGGGCAGGCTCTGATGTATGGAACTTACATTCTAGTTGGCATGCGTATGATAGAGAAGAGAGAGAGAGAGGAGGAAGAGGAGGAGGGTAGGTGATTTAGTTATGAAGAAATGAACAAGATTATTTCAGATTACATAAAAGCTGTGAAGAAAATTAAACAGGGTCAAGTACCCAGGAGTGGGGGATGTAAGTCAAACTGAGGCTGGGGAAGATGACTTGATTTGAGCCCGATTGGCAAAGGGAAGCTCCTGCTTTTCTCTAAACATTTCTGCCCTGGCTCACTCCTCTGGCACTGAGCTCCCTGTGGTTCCTTAAATATGCCAGGCAGGATCCTTCTTCAGGGATCCCTCGGTGTAGAAAGCACTCTTAAATTTTCACACCAGTCACTACAGTCCAAATCTCCTTGGAGGGGCCTTCTCTAATCACCTATCTCAAAGAACACCCCTCCATCACTAGCCATCCCCTTACTGGGTTTCATTTTCCCTCCTAGCTCTCCTCTCTACACAATATTGCTATATATTTATGTGCTTGTCTCTCTCCTTCCAGAGATTTGGGGTGATTGCTATAACCCCAGATCATTAAATAGTGCCTGGGAAATAGAGGGCTCAGTTTAAGTGTGCTGGGTGATAACTAAAATCAGATATAATGAAAAAATGTTATTTGGCTTCTACAGAGATAAATAAGTGGGCCGAGTGCGGTGGTTCACGCTTGTAATTCCAGCACTTTGGAAGGCCGAGGCAGGCGGGATGCCTGAGCTCAGCAGTCCGAGACCAGCCTGAGAAACATGGCGAAACCCCATCTCTACTAAAATACAAAAAATTAGCCGGGCGCGGTGACGTGCACCTGTAGTCCCAGCTACTTGGGAGGCTGAGGCAGGGGAATCGCTTGAACCAGGGCGCGGAGGTTTGCAGTGAGCCTAGATCGCGTCACTGCACTCCAGCCTGATGACAGAGCGAGACTCCATCTCCAAAATAAGAGATAAATAAAGTTTTTTTTTGTTTGTTTTGAGAGGAGTTTCGCTCTTGTTGCCCAGGCTGCTGGAGCAATTCTCCTGCCTCGGCCTCCCGAGTAGCTGGGATTACAGGCATGTAGCACCACGCCAGGCTAATTTTGTATATTTTAGTAGAGACGGGGTTTCTCCATGTTGGTCAGGCTGGTCTCGAACTTCTGGCCTCAGGTGATCGGCCCGCCTTGGCCTCCCAAAATGCTGGGATTACAGGCGTGAGCCACGGCGCTTGGCCTAAATAAGCAATTGTTTAAAAGCAGATTATTAAAGGATTAGCAGCCTGGTGCACTGGCTCATGCCTCTATTCTCAACATTTTGGGAGGCCGTAGGCGGGAGAATCACTTGAGCTCAGGAGTTGGAGACCAACCTGGACAAAACGGTGAAACCCCCGACTCTTCTAAAAAAACTAAAAACTAAATAACTAACTAAATAAATAATAGCCCAGCGTGACAGCACGCACCTGTGGTCGTAGCCACATGGGTGGCTGAGGTGGGCGGATTGCTTGAGCCCCGGAGTTCGAGTCCTGATCATGTCACTGCACTTCAGCCTGGGCGAGACAGAGCGAGACCCTGAGAAATAAAAGAATTAGCACAGTGACTCTCTCTTTATTGTAACCATAAATATCTAAAGAGAACAGTGCCGGGCACATTGGGAACCTCAACAAAGTTGTTTCAGTTATCCATCTCCGACCAGAATTTAGGAAGAACTTTGCCTGTCTTGTTCCCGCTATAACCAATGACTCAACAAATGTTTGTGGAGTGAGTGGGTGATCCTGTCCTTTTACCAACGGGTAAACAGCCTGCGGAAAGTAAAAGTGACTTAGCGTCTCTGCAGGCATTCGGGGCAGAGTGGGACTGGTATAGTAGTATCCTGACTCTCGTGGTAAGGCTAGCTCTACTGTAGTTAATTCTCCTGTCCACACAACCAGGTCTAATCTGGCCAAAGTTTTCTATTCTTAAGCTAAGAAAAAAGGAAGACATATAAACTCTGTTTGCGATAGACAAGAAGACAGTAGAATCAAAAATCCAGCTTCCGGCGGCGCAACAAAATCCTCCCACCGCCCGGTCCTGTCACGTGACCACGCCTGATAGGCCAGCCACGTGACCTTCCGCGCCGAATTCCGCGCAGGCGCAGTGGACCTCTCTAGTGCCATTCCAGACATGGCGGCTCCACTCGGGGGTATGTTTTCTGGGCAGCCACCTGGGCCTCCACAGCCCCCGCCGGGCCTCCCTGGCCAAGCTTCGCTTCTTCAGGCAGCTCCAGGCGCTCCTAGACCTGCCAACAGTACTTTGGTGGACGAGTTGGAGTCATCTTTCGAGGTAATATAAGACATGGGAGTCTTTGTCTCCAGCCTTTTTCCTGAAACGTGAACCGCGCGTGCTCGTCTCTCTCAAGGTATCTCAGCAGCTAATTTACAGATAGGGAAACCGAGGCTTAAAGAACTTAAGTCACTCGCTTTAGGCTTCCCAGTGGCCCGTATTTAATTCAGGTCGGCTGCCGGAGGCGCGTAAACTCGACGTTTCTGGAAACGTGGACTCGGAAGTTTGCCTTACCCCCAACCTTGGAACCCTTCCAGATTCCCAGCCGGCTGTTGCCGTACCTACCGGTCCTTGGTCCCATCTCTGAGCACCGTGTCTTGCATTCCTACATGTTTAATAAGGGGCTCAAGCCTTTTCGGAGCTTAAAGTTTCACTACTGTGTGCTGTCTCCTTTCCGCTGGACTTCACCCTTAAACGATCCTGAAGTAATGGGACTCTTAGAGCGGAAATTGACTTCAGTTACCACGCACAGCTTGGTATTAGGGGCTGAGGAAAGAGGAATGTTGGCAGTTGGGGGAGGGAGGGAGGCAAAGATGACCCAATCTCCAAGTTCTGCCCAAGGAGTTTACCTTACAGCAAGGAAGGTGACCTATGTATTGAGGGACAATGGAGAGGTGAAAATAAATGCTTTGGTGATTTCCAGTGGTCTTTAAAATGGAAGATGAGCTACCCGTGTGTAAATAAAGTAATAAACTTCAAATTAGAGTTAACT
This sequence comes from Ateles fusciceps, assembly GCA_036589455.1. NCBI lineage: Eukaryota > Metazoa > Chordata > Mammalia > Primates > Atelidae > Ateles > Ateles fusciceps. The sequence continues at coordinate 1,784,655 of JAZHEH010000051.1, forward strand.
TTTCCACATTTTAAATCCCAGTTTTGTGACTTTTACATTGTATCTAATAGCACAGTAGTACATGAATATAATTTATAAACGATGTTATTCAGGCTGTATGGACAAAATGCTTTAACCACGGGCTGTACAAAGATTTAGAAATAAATGATTTAAAGGACAGAGAAATCTGTCCTGTTTGGGAAGAGGAGGAGGAGACACCTTTGAGGTGGTGCTAAGTGGTGAAGGAAGGGGATGGTGAGCTTTAGAGCAGAATCTAGCATTGTTCTTGAGGTGAGGTGGCTCTCAGTCATGGGCACTTGCAGAAAGACTGGCCCTGTACAAGTCTTAGCCAAAGTTGACTCCCAGCACCCTGCTGCTTAAAAACTTACAGTGGCTGCTTGTTGCTCTTGAGATAAGTTCAAGATGTTTAGTGTGGTCTCCCAGGCTTTGCATGTTGAGTTCCTTATACTCATTTCCTCTTACTCTGGCCACACAAGGCTTTCCCACAGGTACCATTTGTTTTCTCTTTGGGCTTCCAGGCCCCTTCTCAGCTCATTGCATCACTTCCTCAGTGGACCCTTCCCTGGCCTTTTTAATACTTACCATTAAACCAGGCTCCATGAAGTCAGAGACTACCTGTTTTGTACCCACACTCTTCCCATTTTGTATCCTGTAGTGCTAATACAGTGGTAGTAGATAGCAACTGCTAGATGAATATTTGTCAGACATTGAAGGAGCCTTTATTGTGGTGCTTAATATTTGTCAGACATTGAAGGAGCCTGTAGTGTGATTGCTTGTGCACAGAACTCCTTGACTGATTCATGTATGCGTCTGTAGGTGCCCTTTAGAGATAACTCTCTCTAGAACTTGATTATCCATGCAGAGAAAACCAGTCCCTGCCTTCAGGAAGCTTGTGATAAAACGGCAGGCAGTTGCCTTGCTGTAGGATCAGTGCTCTGTTAGAAGAAACATAGGGTACTGTGGGAGCACATATGGGCATGTACATCAAAGAACACTTCCTAGAGAGCATGAAAGCCAAAGCAGCATTTTGATTTAGCCAGGCAAAGGGGAGAGGGAGAGGTGCTAGCTGGATCCTCTGCTGCTGGGTGATCACCTGTCTGGTCTTATCTCAAGATTCAGTTAAAAGGCCACATTTTCATTGGAATTTTTCCTGTTTCCTTCCTTGTGTTCTGTGTGAACCTCAATTTTCACAGCCTCCAGTGGTACATGGCATTATCTGCTCACATGCTTCTCATTCCTATTGGGGTGCCACCTCTTGAGGTCTCTGTCTTGCTCATTCAAGCTGCTCAGGTGCCACCTCTTGAGGTCTCTGTCTCGCTCATTCAAGCTGCTCAGGTGCCACCTCTTGAGGTCTGTCTTGCTCATTCAAGCTGCTCAGGTGCCACCTCTTGAGGTCTCTGTCTTGTTCGTTCTAGCTGCTCAGTACATGCTCTTGATGGAAGGAGTTTATTGAGCTCATGCACTCTTAATTTTGAAGGGAATGTTGGAGACCATCTACTCCCGTTTCCTCCATTTCGTGGATAGAGAAACTGAGGCTCAGTGAGTTGAACTAACTTGCTCAAAGTGAGCCATTGGGTTTGTGGAAATGAGGACTAGCACTTACTTTCCAGGCAAAGGCTCTGTTGTAGCCATGCTTTTAAAAAGCTGTTCTCTTCCTAGGCAGGTGCTGTGGCTCCCTGTAATCCTAGCACTTTGGGAGGCCAAGGTGGCTGGATCCCTTGAGGTCAGTTGAAGACTAGCCTGGCCAACATGGTGAAACCCCATCTCTAACTAAAAATACAAAAATTAGTGGGCTGTGGTGGCACACACCTTAATCCCAGCTATTTGGAAGGCTGAGGCAGGAGAATTGCTGAAACTTGGGAGGCAGAGGTTGCAGTGATCTGAGATTGTGCCACTGCACTCTAACCTGGGCAACAGAACGAGACTCCATCTCAAAAAAAAAAATCAAAACGGTTATTTTTTTTCTAGACTACCACACATTTTCTTCTCAGTACAGCTGTCCAGCTGTCTCTAAAGACCTGTATATCTTTTTTTTCTTTTTTTTCCTGAGACAGAGTCACCCAGGCGAGAGTGTAATGGCATGATCTTGGCTCACTGCAACCTTCACCTCCTGGGCTCCAGTGGTCCTCCTGCCTTAGCCTTCTGCCTTAGCCTTCTAAGTGGCTGGGACTACAGGTGCGCACCACTACGTCTGGCTAATTTTTGTTTTAGTGGAGACAGGGTTTCACCATGTTGCCCATGCCGGTCTTGAACTCTTGGACGCAAGTGATCCACCCATCTTGGCCTCCGAAAGTGTTGGGATTACAGATGTGAGCCACCACGTCTGGCCCCTAATTTTTTTCTTGGGATGGAGGGGGAGTAAATTTCTTGCGATCAGATTTCCTGCCACCCTGACTGGTGGGCCTTTTTGGCCAGTTTGTGGCTGGTTGGCCTCTCGATGTTTTCCAGTAGCCATGGGTTTCACAAAGAGGTACAGCCTATCCACATCCCAAACCCAACATGAGTCAGCTTTCAGAGTGATCCCAAGAATGGGCAATCTGTTTTTCTGATTTACTTTTTCTGTAAATCAAGTGCGGGAGTTACAGCTCGCAGAATTTTTGTTTCTCAAAGGGCCCTCACATGCAGTTAATGCCCTAAATTTGGGCTTAGATCTGCCTACCTCACACCAAGTGTAGTTTGCTAATTGCTGACAGAGCTCTGCTTTCCTGCGTTGAGGCTTCTTTCCAAGCCCTGCTCATCCACCTGCCATCCTGTTCTCTTTCTGTGCCTCCCCAGTCTCCCTACTCACTTCCTGCAGTGGGCCTGGGATTTCCTTAGAGTTACCTATGGACAGAACTCCTTGGCTGATTCGCATTTGCGTCTGTATAGGTGCTCTTTAGAGAGCTCTCTCTGGGACTTTTGATTATCCATGTGACACCAACCTCTTGGGCCGTCTAGTCAATTATTAATATGTGTTATTAAATACTTCCTTTGTGCCAAGGCAGTGTTCCTGGCACTAGGAGGACAGTGGTGAATAAGAGACAAAATTCTCACCTACTAGTAAGGGACAGATAATAATGGATGAAGATAACGGGTATGATGTCAATTAATTATGTGAAAAAAAATAAAGCTGTGCTTGGGGGTGGAGCGTGAGCAGGAGGGTCACCATTTAGAAAGGGTAGACCAGCTGGTCTCTCTGAGGGGGGAGAAGATTGACCTGAGTCCTGAATGGATGGTCATATGAGTTGTGTAAGCATCAGAAATAGGCCACAGTGGGGCTGGAAGAGTGTCTGGTCCTGGTGTGGAGTAAGATAAAGGGAAGGGGCACATGGTAGCACAGAGACCAGATGTAGTGCCGGCTCATTTGCCTAGCGCTTCCTCCATGGGCCTAATTGGTAAACTCAGTTTACCAGGTGTTTCCATGGGCATGATGTCTTGCCATCTCATGTGCAAACACAGATGCTGCCACCTCATCAGATGACTTCAGAAGTTATTTCTTCCTCTGGAATAAGATTTTTGATGTGTGAACGACATTTTTTTTCTTTCCTATGTTTTGATTACACAGGCTTGCTTTGCATCTCTGGTGAGTCAGGACTATGTCAGTGGCACTGATCAGGAAGAAATTCGAACTGGTAAGCATTCCCTCGTGTACACAAGGTTCTTGGCTTCAGTAAGATGTCCTAGTTGCTAATTTTATGCTTCATGTGTTTCAGTCCTGCTTTTATCCTAAGAGAACAGTTTAGGGACTAAAATGTGTGCACATAATCTCTATGAGCTGCTGGCTCTTGGTTAGCTTTTTAGTTGACATCTTATATCACCGATAACGAACGATTTATAATGAGCTTTTCATATTGGTGCTACGTAAAGATGACCAATAGCGTGTACTGCTTTTTTAAAAATTTTTATTATTTTTCGAATAGGTCTTACAGAGAAAAGTCTCTTGTACTTTTTCTTACTCCCCAAGTTCTGTCTCTAGAGGTAATCAGAGCTTCTGATTTCTTTGTACCATATTTTCAATGTTCTTTTTTTTTTTTTTCTGAGACGGAGTAGCGCTCTGTCACCCAAGCTGGAGTGCAGTGGCGCAGTCTCAGCTCACTGCAACCTCCACCTCCTGGGTTCAAGCTGTTCTCTTGCCTCAGCCTCCTGAGTAGCTGGGACTACAGGCGTGTGCTACCACGCCCGACTAATTTTTTATATTTAATAGAGATGGGGTTTCATTGTGTTAGCCAGAATGTTCTCAATCTCCTGACCTCATGATCTACCCACCTCGGCCTCCCAAACTGCTGGGATTACGGGCGTGAGCCACTATGCCCTTTCTTTTTTCAAGACACATTTTCACTCTTGTCACCCAGGCTGGAGTGCAATGGTGTGATGTCAGTTCACTGCAACTTCTGCTTAATGGGTTCAGGTGATTCTCCTGTCTCAACCTCCCGAGTAGCTGGGACTATAGGCATGCACTACAATGCTCAACTAATTTTGCATTTTTAGTAGAGATGTGGTTTCGCCGTGTTGCCCAGGCTGGTCTCAAACTCCTGACCTTAGGTGATCCACCTGTCTCAGTCTCCCAAAATGCTGGGATTACAGGCGTGAGCCACCACACCCAGCCTCTCACCCTTTTAAGAAAGGAGTGCAGTAGCACGATCTCTGCTCACTGCAGCCTCTGCCTTCTAGGCTCAGAGTAATCCTGCCACTTCTGCCTCTGGGACCACAGTGTAAGCCACCACATGTGGCTAATTTTTGTGTTTTTATTTTTTGTGCAGAGGGGGATTTTGCTTATTGTCCAGGCTGGTCTTGAACTCCTAGGCTCAAGCAGCCTTCCTGCCTCAGCCTCCCAAAGTGCTGGGATTACAGGTGTGAGCCACTGTACTCCACCTCTGCATAGTCTTTTCGAAGAAGATCTCATGGCTTTCGTGCTCTATTAAGGTCTCTCTCTCTTTTCTTATCCTGAGAAAAGCATGAATTATTTGCTGTTTAATGTTGGTTAACACATGAGAAGTTGGGGGTTGTTATTACTGCTGTGGCCAAGATTAAAATCTCTCGAGTCGTATATGAGAAGGCTCTGTTTTTATATTCTGATTATTCATTTATGAGGGGAGATAAATGTATATAGTGTTTTTCTTATTTTAATGTTTTTGGTCTTTTTTTTTTTTTAAAGGTGTTGATCAGTGTATCCAGAAATTTCTGGATATTGCAAGACAGACAGAGTGTTTTTTCTTACAAAAAAGATTGCAGTTATCTGTCCAGAAACCAGAGCAAGTTATCAAAGAGGTATGAACTGTTTTCTTCTCAGCTTCTATAGGAAGAACTAAGTGGTGCCAGGATTCCTGTTACGCTTTAGATGAGATGTGCTTGTTTCTCACGAGTCTCAGTCAGGCTTTATAGGTCAGTGTGAAATGTGGCTAGTCATCAGTGTTTGGGACAACCTGAACAAGAAGTGAAACCAATGAGTAGGGTTCAAAAAGAGAGTTCAGGTAGAACAGCTCTGATCTGACTTGTGTCATACATTGGCCTTCAGGAAAGATTTTTCTTAAAAGATTCTGCTGTGTGAAAAAGGTTAAAAAACCATTAATATGTATAGACTCATTTTGGACAAAAACTGAGATCTGTGTCCGCAGTTGCCTTGCACACAGGAATCCAAGGAATCAAAAAATAGTGTTCCGACCCAGGGTCCTTGAAACTCATTTCATTGATCTCAGTTGTTCTAAGCTAGGGCATTTGGAAGTGTATTGGGGTTGCCATGATAACTTGGGAAGCTTTAATGGCATTGAATGGGTTGGGCCAGGACCTGCGCCATGCAGTGTGGAAGAGTGAAGAGCCGTCTTGCCCAAAAAGCCAGCGATGCCCTCAGTGAGAACACTGAATTGAGATTATTGGGGGCAGTTTTTTGAAGTAACTAGTCCCAATTAATCAAAGTGTCTTTCCATTCATGATACCAGGTGTTGGGGGTAGATAGATATTCTCATAGTTTATCATGTCGGATCATTTCCTGATGTGAATACGTGAATAGCAGTGCAGGTATGTCCAAGACTGGGTCTTTAGTAAAGGATTTAACACTGTTGTTCATAAAAAGCTCTTGAAAAATGTAATTTTAACAGTTCATAATCTGAAGTGATAGAGTGGTGTGGATTTTTTTGTACACAGTTGTTGACAACTATTTAAGGTTCTCAGCAGTAACCTTTGGAGAGAGGTACTGGGTGGCTGGAGACTAGTATGGGGTAGAGTCTGTGTATTAGTCCGTTTTCACACTGCTGGTAAAGACATACCCGAGACTGGGCAATTCACAAAAGAAAAAGGTTTAATGGACTCAACAGTTCCACATGGCTGGGGAGGCCTCACAATCATGGCAGAAGGTTAAAGACACATCTCACGTGGCGGCAGACAAGAGAAGAGGGCTTGTGCAGGGAAATGCCCATTTTTAAAACCATCAGATCTTGTGATATTTACTCACTACCAGGAGAACAGCGTGAGAAAGACCTGCCCACATGATTCAGTTACCTCCCACCAGACTCCTCCCGTGACACATGGGAATTGTAGCAGTTAGAATTCAGGATGAGATTGGGTGGGGACACAGACAAACCGTATCAGTCTGATTTGTTTTTTGGCTGCCCTTTGGTACCTTTTGAATTTTGTAACTTGCATATTACTTTCTATAAAAAAAAATAAACGTAGGCTGGGCATGGTGGCTCATATCTGTAATCCCAGCACTTCAGGAGGCCAAGGTGGGTGGATGACTTGAGGTCAAGAGTTTGAGATTAGCGTGACCAACATGGCAAAACCCCATCTCTACTAAAAATACAAAAATTAGCCAGGCATGGTGGCATGTTCCTGTGATCCTAGCTACTCAGGAGGCTGAGGCAGGAGAATCACTTGAACCCTGGAGGTGGAGGTTGCAGTGAGCCTAGATGGCACCACTGCACTTCAGCCTAGGTGACAGAGTGAGACCTTGTCTAAAAAAAAAAAACCCAAAACAAAACATAAAAACTTACGTTAGAATCTGTCATTGGGTTAGTCAAACAGTGGAGCCAAGCAGAGTAATGGACTTAATATGGTTTAATGGATTATTTTTGTTTTGAATTCTTAGCCTCTTAACTAACCAGAACCATATATGTTTTTCCTGAATTTGCTCTGACTTTATCTGCAGGATGTCTCAGAACTAAGGAATGAATTACAGCGGAAAGACGCACTAGTCCAGAAGCACTTGACAAAGCTGAGGCACTGGCAGCAGGTGCTGGAGGACATCAATGTGCAGCACAAAAAGCCAGCCGACATCCCTCAGGGCTCCTTGGCCTACCTGGAGCAGGCATCTGCCAACATCCCTGCACCTCTGAAGCCAACCTGAGCAAAGGGCAAAGGCACTCGGACTGTGAGTTGGCTGGTGCGTGAGGTTGGCCACACATCTTTTCCTGTGAACTTGACATTTTGGAAGAATTCTTTGCCAGATAATGAGTTCATTTTAGTTTTATGCTCCCATTGAAAAATTTTCCACTATTTTTATAAGCTGTTACTTTCTTGAGTACTTTAAGGGTCTGTAGCTTGGATAAGTAAATTTTTTTTTTTTTGTCTTTAGGAAAGTTTAGACTGTGAGTGTGATGACACAGATTCTTTTTTACAGTGGTTTTGCTTGTTTTTAAATTTTTGTATGAATTTTCATCTTTTTATGTGTGTTTCCTGTAGTTTGATCTGAAGGAAAAAGCGTAATAGCCTGAGAATTAGGAGAAGGGGATTTTAGTTGTAGGCTTTATGATAATTACCCCTCAGTGGTGAGTAGAAAAGTATGTAAATTTGTTCTGTTTTAAGACTTTGAACTACCTCAAGAAGAGGAATCTAATACAATATTTGTAATGTTTCCAGAGCTCTCAGAAGGAGGATTTTTTTGTAAATAGGTCAGAAGAGGATTGAACTATCTTGGGTTAGTGTATTAGTCTTACAGTAGGGTCCTTAGGTTGATGCTGACCTCTGTTTGGGGTATGTTTATATTTTATGTGGTGTTTACTTTTTCTTTGATAAGGAAGGATGTAGTGGGAACTGATACACTAACATTTATTACATTTTGCAGTAATGAATCTGTTTAATGGGGCAGACACAGTTTTCAGTAGTCTGACAGTCGGGGTATAGGTGAGCTATGAGGGGCTAAAGCTTGCTGTGATTGTCTATTTCTGCTTTGAATTTTCTTTGCATGTATCATTTTTGTTTTACATTTTGGGAGGGGGAAACATTTTCCATTAAGGAAGGTTGTTGCCAGTGGATTCGACTCCAAGGGACTAGAGTGTCACAGTGAGGGTGGAGGGGGATGCAGGGTGATCATTGGCTACTGAGCCTCCACAAAGAGCACGTGGCGCCTCTGTCTTTGGAAGGATATTTTGCTCTCTGGTTAGTTTTGCAGGCAACCTTGGATTTGCTGTTGAGTTCCTGTTAAGAAATGGAGACCAGTGTTGTTTCTGCCTCTCGTTGGTTAGGTTTTCTGAGTTTTATAGTCTCTTATTAGATCTTATTAGATCACATCTCTTTACCCAGAACAAATGCTTCCCTGTCTTCTGACTGGCAGTACTCCTGTGGCTCTGTGCCTTGCCTCATTTTATTTTCTTTAGCCTTGAAGGCCCCTTCCCACATGCATGGACATCCACTCCTGTGCCTGGTCCCTGAAGCCTCCCAGCACCTGTTCTGTTGCATCCCCAAGGCATGGGACTTTGATCTTTTCTGCTGCCCTTGCTAGGTTCTCCCTGGTGGGATAGAGCTTTGTATCAGTCTCTCTGCCCCTCACAGTTTTAATTGTGGATTTTTACCTACTCTACTTCAGTGATGCTAATGAGAATTAGACATTATTCCCCTTACATATGTAGGGACCATATAGTCTTTATCTTTTTGTTGTGTGTATATATGGTATCTGGCAAATGGATCTGTGATTACCAGCCTGACACCAACAAATCCCTCAGTTAGTATGTATAGATTAAACAAAGCTTTGAAAAGCTCATATGCTATGACCTCAGGGTTGTTAGCCTGATCATCTATGGTAATTAGAAACTGATTGGCAGCTTTATATTTCTTGATTAAAAACCTAAATAAACTGATTAGATTTTAGGTATTCTTTCAAAGAGGTTCTTGATTAAAAGATTGAGAACTGTCCTGTTTGGTGCATAGTGAAAAGATTTTGAATTACTGTTGTAACAGTTATTGCCATTTCTTTATTAAATTCAGAAGCTTTTTTGCCAAATAAATAACAATTTTTCAATCTTGTCTGTTTGTAAACGTCTTGCTGGGCGATGAATAACCCTCTAAGAAACCCTCTGAGCTGCTGACTTTTTCAGGGAGAAAATCACAAGCCATCCTCTGAAGTTCCCTTTTCAACTACTGTAAATGCCCTTGGCTGAGTCACTGCCCTGGTATCGGGCAGTGGAGTATTATGTCTTGGAAGAAAGACTCCTCTCATTGTCCAGGGGTGGGTTCTGGTCTGGCGTAGTGCTTGACCTTAGGTCTGCCCATAGGCTTCAGGCTTTCAACTTCCAAACAAACATCTGTGCCACACACATTCCGTGAATGATCTCATTGAATCTTCTAGAAGGCTTATAACAGAATCAATATTGTTGTTCCCATTTTCACAGATAGATAATAAATCTGTAAAATAGAGATAAGACTAAGACCTATCTATCCCCCCAGGATTTTTGCAGACTAAAGGAGATGTTGAATGGGAAGTCGGTAGCAAGGGTGCCAGAATGTGTAGCAGGTGCTCTTCGGGTGTTAGTGATTTCTGTCATTCCAGGAAGAGGAGGATTATGGATGAAGAATATGGGATTTAGGAGGCTTAAGTGGTTTGCCCACTGTCAAGAGACTAGTCTTTAATCCCTAGCAGAAGCAGGATTTGATGAAGGTTTTCACACCTCTCTTCTCTGGTCAATGTGTTGATAACAGCCTACCTACCTAGGGTTCCAGGGTGTTCTTAAGAAGCCAAGGTTGTCTTGGGTTTGGTAGCTCTTTGAAAGGTAGAAAGTTCCACCAGAAGGCCTTTCTCCTCAAATACTACTTAGTTTCCTCGTCAGGCTCCCAGATGCAGATTGCCTGTGGGCTGTCACTCTCCACAGATAAAGCTACCCACATCTGCAGGAGAGGCTTTTTTTTGAGATAGAGTCTTGCTCTGTCACTCAGTTTGTAGTGCATTGGCACGACGGGGTCCCACAGGTAGGCTCCGGGGGAAGGGCCGTCAGGTAGCCTGTGTGTTTTACAAACAAACAGCAGCCGACTGCGCTGCCTCCTGCCAGACATTCCTACCATTGACATCAAAACTGGTGGGTGACCTTTTGAGCCATTTGACATTTCCCTCAGAACAACCTTGCCTCCAGGCAGTTCAAACAGTTCTCCTGTCTCAGCCTCGTAAGTAGCTGGGCTAATTTTTGTATTTTTAATGAAGATGCAGTTTCACCATGTTGGCCAGGTCGGTCTTGAACTCCTGACCTCAAGTGATCTGCCCACATCAGCCTTCCAAAGTGCTGGGATTACAGGCATGAGCCACCGTGCCTAGCTCATCTTCATCTTCTTTACTTGAATTTAATCCTTTTCATGTATCTTCCCTCTTTTCCTCTTCCTCCTCTACCCAATGTCTTAACTGTTGACATTCCCAAGTGTTTGGTTCTGGGCCTCTGGAGGCTGTGAGGGACGCTGCTCAGTCCTCCCTTCAAGAAAGCAGCTTCAAGGAGTTCAATTACACAAGCTCCTGCCATTGGGGATCTGTTGCCATGTTCCCACCCAGGCCACGATGGCTGTCACCAAGTGCAGTGGAGGTGCAGGTGCTAGACCATTTCTGCCCGACACAGGACTCCTCTAATGAGCAGTCTGAGGCCAGGCATGGTGGCTTATGCCTGTAATCCCAGCACTTTGGGAGGCTGAGGCAGGCTGATCACTTTGAGGTTAGGAGTTTGAAACCAGCCTGGCCAACATGGCGAAACCCTGTCTCTACTAAAAATACAAAAATTAGCCATACGTGGTGGCAGGTGCCTATAATCCCAGCTACTCAGGAAGCTGAGGCAGGAGAATTGCTTGAACCTAGGAGGTGGAGGTTGCAGTGACCTGAGATCAAGCCATTGCACTCCAGCCTGGACAACAGAGCGAGACTCTGTCTCAGAAACAATAAAAAAAATACTGAGCAGTCTGCTTGGGCACTCCCATCAGCCTGGCCACGGCATCTTCGGAGCTGTCTTGCCGTCCTGCCTTCTTACCCCAGTGTTCCTTGGCCCACCTGCAGACCTACATATAGGCTCTTCTCGTCTTCTGTTTCCTCCTCTCCCCTTTCTCTAACATAGGTGTTTCTCCTGAGAAGGAGAGAAAAAAATACCCGTCCCTGACATTGAGAAGCCGACAACACTGTTCGGTCATGTTATTCTCTTATTGGACATAAACAGTCTCTGACTACCAACTCCAAAGTTGCTCTCAGGCCATGAAAATAAATCACTTCATAATTTTGTCGAAGCACATAAAAGAAAAAAATCAAGGTGTGTTTACCACTCACAAAATAGCAAACATCCTTCTGCTGGTTAAAATGAGTAACAGCGTGCTTGCTTCCGCAGCACATATACTAAAATTGGAACGATACAGAGAAGAATAGCATGGCCCCCGCACGAGGATGACACGCAAATTCGTGAAGCGTTCCATATTTTTCAAATAATGCCTTTTCAATTGTGTCCTCTAGTATTATAGAAACAGGACAGTACTGTATCATACCTCTGTGAATGTAAAATATCTTGTACCTGCTTTGATACATAGTAGTGACCGTGCTTTATCAGAGGTGTTTTTAATGATGTTATGCTAGAATGTTTTCTTTCCAGATGATGATTATTAAGCTAATTTTTAAAAATGGTGCCAGGTACCACAACAGTAACAGAACTTTGCAATTTTTGGGGTTTTGTTTTTTACCTTTTTTTCCCCCTTTTTTTTAAATGGAATGTGCTGGATGTCTCTATAATTTTGTTCAGATGACTGCAGAACCTGGAAAAGCTGTTGGCTGCTATTGATGCATAACATACTGCTATTATTGGTCTTTTTATATAAAAATATATATATACATATATATACACACACACACACACATATATATATAATTTGAATTTTTGGAGACTTTAGCTGTGCTGTCAACTCTGGAAAAAGTATCCCAGTTTACTGTGTTGAGTTGGCATTGTACAGAAATTAACAGCCATATTGGTCTAGAAACGTTAAACTTAATTTTTTTCCATTTGTACAGGGGTAACACATTGTATTAAATATGTAAGGTCTTATGTACATGGGTTTGATTACAGAAACTAATAAAGTATTCTGTAAAAAAAAAAAAAAGTAACAGCTGCTAATAAAAAAAAAGGGCAGTTACAGCCTTTATCCCTACTCTAGTCCACCTTCCTATAGATAAGATGTATCGAGATGCTCAGTCCTACAGTTGCCCCCACTCTGACAGTGTCCAATCTGAGTGAATCCTCACTTCTTGAAATCACCCAACCAAGGCCAAAATCCTAAAAGAGGTTCTAACACCCTCTGTCTGAGAAGCCCTGCTATTCTCTGTGTGCATGTTCTCCCTCACCGCAAAAAGTATTAGACCCAACTTGTTCAAATACAATTGTTTCTGGTAGCGTTTGACTGAAGGCATTCACACCCCCAACGAATGTCTTGCACTTCTAATTGTGTCTTGGGGTGTGCCTCATGGAAGACTCTACTGAGACAATTGTGACTGGATGTGGTCTGAGAGCAGGCAGTAGGATGACGCTTGGGGACTGATTCACTCACTGCCCAACTGGCAACAAAACCCATCCAGAGCAGTGTGTGAGGTATGGACAGTTGCTGGCACAAGGGGCGGCCCAGTTGCTGAGGATTCTACCAGTGGTGCCCTGGGAAAATATCCCCAGGGGAGGTGAATGTGAGGAGTCAAACCTGGGGGAGGTAAGGGGAGTACTGCACAAAAGGACAGTAGAGTATCAGTTCCCTGCAGGGGGAATAGTGAGAAACTGATGAGGTGACTGAGTACCCAGGACCTCTGGTTATCTCGGAGGACCTGGATAGTCAATCAATCAAAAACAATACTGAGGCCAGGCACAGTGGCTCATGCCTGTAATTCCAGCACTTTGGGAGGCTGAGGTGGGCGGATCACTTTGAGGTCAGGAGTTCATGACCAGCCTGGCCAACATGGTGAAACCCCGTTTCTACTAAAAATACAATAATTAGCTAGGCATGGTGGCAGGTGCCTGTAATCCCAGCTACACAGGAGGGTGAGGCAGGAGAATCGCTTGAACCCAGGAAGTGGAGGTTGCAGTGAGCTGAGATCGAGCCACTACACCCCAGCTTGAGCAACAGAGCAAGAATCCGTCTCAAAAACAAACAAACAATACTGTATCCGGGGGGTGAAGGTGAGGTGATGGTGGGGGATGAGTGCTACCCTTGGAAATCTGACAGATGCCAGTAAGACGGTCCCAATCATAGTTCCATGTAATTTGTCAGCCTGGTTTGCAGAATCCTGATGGATACTGGAGAAAAACTGTCAACCAAGTAACCTCAATAACAATTGCTGGGTTGGAAATTACATCAGTGTTAGAGCAGTTAAGGGCTCAGGTACGTGGCATGCAGCCATTGACTGGGCGAATCATTCTTACCTACCCCAGTTACAGAACAGTTTGCTTTCATGGGAACAGAGAGTATGCCTTTCAGTTTTACTGCAGGAACATGTTAACCTCTCCACTGTCATAATACAGCCTGAAGAGGTTTACCATCAAATCCCGTTGTTTCTCTCTCCGAACTTAATCCTGAATTGGATAATTTATCTTCATCTGCACTGTAACCTTTACATCATCACTGTCATCTCTAGACCACTCTGCTCTTGAGAGATTGATGGAATCATTATTCAAATTAAAACAGGAAGAATGTTTTATCTATCAGATTGTATTTTTTGTCAATAGTGTTAGAGCACAGACAGTTTCATTTACTGCTGGTAAGAGTGTAAATTGTTAGAAACTTTCTGAATGGCAGTTTGATTATATCAAACAAAAAGTTTGTGTCCTTAAATGCCTTCCTTTAATACTCAAGGCACATGGCCTCAAGAAAAAAATTATAGAAGCATGCAAAGATTTTGTTAACAAAGATATAATCACTACAGGGTAGAATTTAGAAATTTAAGATTTTTTAGTCATCTGCAACAAGAAGGGAGTCAAAGCAGATGTAGGTTCTCAATTAGTAAAATTCTCTCCCTGCCCAGAGATTACGCTGAGTTAAGGGACAGAAATGCAAAGTGTAGCCTGCTTTGCTAGTTATCAGGAATTACACCATGTTGGGAAAATGTTTCAACACACAAAAATAGAACCACCTGTCTGTAATCTTTTTGAAAGCACAAAATAAAGAGCAATCCTACATCATTCACTGCTATGGTCTGAATGTTGGTATCCCTCCCAAAATTCGTATGTTGGAACCTAATGTCAATGTAATAGTATTAAGAGGTGAGGCTTTTGGGAAGCAGTGGATTCATAAGGGCCTCACCCTCATGAATGGGATAAGCACCCTTACAAAAGAAGCTCAGGGATGACCTCTTGCCTCTTCCACCCTATAAGGATACAGAGCAGGCACCCGTCTCTAAGGAATAGACCCTCACCAGACTCCAAATTTGCTGGTGCTTTGATCTTGGATTTAGCCTCTAGGACTGTGAGCGATACATTTCTATTGTTGATAAATTATCTAGTATAAGTAACATATTTTGTTATAGCAGCCTAAACCAGCTGATGAGACACCCTAAGCAGGAAAGAAAAGACAAAAAATATTTGGTAATGAAAAACAATATGGTGTGTTACATGTTTGGTAAGTATTTGCATTTAAAAATGTATTGGGGCCTTGTTTTGATTAGATAGGAAATTTACCTTTAATATATAAGTTTGCTTTTCTCTCAACATGATAGTTATGTAATCAGCTTTGTTTTTTTGAAGATTATGTGATTGAAGTTAATGTGAACTGAACTTTCTATTTCCAAGCTGTCTTCATTTTACCTTTCTATAAAAAAATCAATACAAGTCAACCATTTTTATTGCCCAGTTGTTCAAAGTTTTATTCAAAGAGCAAAGATTTGACAATGCATAGAATTAACATTGGTTTGTGGGCCACTTCCTGGGCCAGCACCGAAGACTGAAAAAGTATTTTGCCCCGAAAGTTGTATTGAGTCTTGTTAAATCACATTGCTCCGTCAGAAGGTAAGACAATTCAGTGTGGACTGCTAGCAATGTCAGCACCATGAACAGCCATTTTAGTTCCTTTAATCCACTGGAAACCCATGCAGTGAAGAAGCAACACACCATGAGACAAATGGCTCCAACCCAAAGACCAGAGGTTCAGGAGTTTTTGTTTTTCTTTTTTTATCTGTAGAGATGGGGTCTCACTATGTTACCCAGGCTGATGTCGAACTCTTGGGCTCATACTATCCTCCTACTCCAGCCTCCTAAGTAGCTGGGATCACAAGCGCCCATCACTACACCTGGCTAATTCTTTTTGTAGAGATGGAGGTCTTGCTGTGTTGCCCAGGCTGGTCTCAAATTCCTGGCCTCAAGTTCTCCTCCCATCTTGGCCTCCCAAGGTGTTGGGATTACAGGCATGAGCCATGTGCCCAGTCTAGAAGATCTTTGACTTCAAAGAACAGATAGTCTAGAGACCTTCACAAATGATCAGGTTGACACTACAGTCACTAAATTGAGACCTATAACTGGGCTGGGCTTGGTTATTTACAGAAAAACCTGTGGTGCTTAATTCCAATTCATGTTAATTTACATTATCTTGCTTAATCCTTGCAAAGCCCTTTTAGAGGTAGGTGTTATCCCATCTATAATCTGCTGCTTGTCTTAGACCAAGCAAGTGAAAATATTAATCCAAGCATGCAACCATCCATTTCTGGTAGGTTTGGTTTGTTTTTTTAGTTAGCTTTCCTGTTTATTTTGAACTTTTATTCGTCTTCCTATTGAGGTTAGATGTGCATTTTGGAATTGTATCATTTTACAGAGAAACAACTCATCGGTGGAGTTGACTAGCATCCTAAGGACAATTACAACCACTTTCAAAGTAGATCATGGAAATCACAAAGTCTGATACTGCACAAAATGAGTATGATGTTACGGACACTGGAAATACAATATATAGGTCATTCGTAATGCTCATAACATTTCCCTGTACATGCTTTTTAATAACACTGGTTTGTTTAATGTCAAGATATTTGTAATGAACTGTCACCATGGAAAAATACGATTTTTTTTTTCTTTTTCTTTGAGACAGGCTCTTCCTCTGTCACCCAGGCTGGTTGGAGTGCAGGAGTTCGATCTTGGCTCACTGCAACCTCTGCCTCCCAGGTTCAAGTAATCCTCCCACCTCAGCCCCCTCCAAGTACCTGGGACCACAGGCACATGCCGCCATGCCTGGCTGACTTTTGTATATTTTGTAGAGACGGGGTTTCACCATATTGCCCAGGCTGGTCTCAAATTCCTGGACTCAAGCGATCCGTCTGCCTCAGCCTCCCAAAGTGCTGGGATTACAGGCATGAGCCACAGTGCCTGGCAGAACAGTATGAAATGTTCATGCCAAAATTTGTTTTAACTATCATATATAAATCATATTGGTCAGTTGGTTTTAGTTCATTCCTTCAATCAGATGATTTAAAAGAAATATTTTTCAGGTATCCTCTTTGTGATGTATCCAAAAGATTAGCTTAGAAAGAAAAGTACTTGGTAAACCACTCCTGGTGTGGAGAGCCCTGTTTCTGCTGGGCTTCTTTGGGTTGATCTGTTTCACCATCTGGTGTCCTAAAAACAAAAAAATGGTTTTTATATGGTTTAAATATGCAATAAACAACTTAATACCCACCATCTTTTCAGAGAAAGATAACTGCTTATTTACTCTTCAAAAATACCCGAATGGGACCGGCCAACATTAGTAGTGGGAAACAAGTTGAAAAGGATGGGGCTGGGGAGGGAGTGTCTGATTCCCATTTTGAAAACGGAAGATTCACCATGGTTGGTTTCTCTGTTGTTCCTTTGAGACTTAGTGATTACAGCTCTGATAATTACACAGGATTAACCAAACCTAAAGATTAAGGGACTTTATTTTTATTTTTTTTGAGACAGAGTCTCCATCTGTTGCCCAGGCTGGAGTGCAATGGCATGATCTTGGCTCACTGCAACCTCCAGGCTCCTAGGTTCAAGCGATCAGTTTGCTTCAGCCTCCTAATTAGCTGGAGTTACAGGCGCAGACCACCACACGCGGCTAATTTTTGTAGTTTTTGTAGAGACAGGTTTTGCCATGTTGGCCAGGCTGGTCTCAAAAATCTGACCTTAGGTGATCTACCCACCTCGGCCTCCCAGAGTGCTGGGATTACAGGTGTGAGCCACCGAGCCCGGCCTGATTAAGAGACTTTAGAATTCCAAGGTGATACAGTAAATCTTGAGGAATAATATTAGTAATAATACTGAAACTATATTGAAGATTTCTGTGCCAAGTCCTGTGCTAAGCATGTCCTATAGATTAATGCCTTTAGTTTCACATCAGTCTGATGAGATAGATGCTGTATTGTCTTCATTTTAGAGGCAAGGATATGGTAACCAGGAGAGGTCAAGTGACCTGTCCAAGGCCACACAGCTAAGAATGAGGAGGAGTGTGATTTGAATTCAGACCTCCAGGGCAGATGGAGTCTACCTTTTGTGTAACCCATTCTGAAGTTTTCAGCTAAGTGATTCAGTGTCCCTTGTCTGATCATCCATGAAAAAGGGCCTTCTGGAATTTGGTACCAGGAATAGTACCCCTTCCAAATGACATAATTATTTTCTCTTACACAGTCTTTCCTTTTGGCTAAATTATCAGATTTTTTCAGGCAGGGCTTGTTTTGCTACTCTGTGTATCACCCAAATGCCAAGTACTTAGCAGGTGCCAGAAAGAATCCTAATTTCCCTCTTATCTATGGAGAAATAGAATCAGGGCCTCTGTCCCCAACAATCCCCAGAACCTTGTGGCAGTTTTTGCATCCAGAGACTGGTTGGGTTTGTAGGGCCGGCCACAGCTGGGGCTTGGGTCCAAGCTG
Organism: Ateles fusciceps; assembly: GCA_036589455.1. Taxonomy (NCBI): domain Eukaryota; kingdom Metazoa; phylum Chordata; class Mammalia; order Primates; family Atelidae; genus Ateles; species Ateles fusciceps. Next base: position 1,802,695 of record JAZHEH010000051.1, read on the forward strand.
GGTGATTGAGTTATTGGAGGGGCATTAATCCTGGAGCTCAGATCGCCACTCAGAAAGTTCTTTGCGTAGGAGGCAAGGTTCGGCACGCTGACCACGCGGCTGGGCACGTCCTCCATCTTCTTTTTCTGTTTGTATTAATGGAAAGGTTAGCGCAATGCAATGCAATGGGAAAAAAAAGCATTATTGTAAAAGCAAATAATGCTCGTCCAATCAAAATTGTACAAGAGAAGAAGCAACAATTTTATTTATATACTTACATGTTGTTTTTTAAAGCACTTTTCCTTCTAATCTTCATTTTGTATTATAAAGATATATGTATGTTCACAATCTCTTAACCAGAACTTCTGGAGATGGATGTGTTTTGCAACTAAATGTTTAGGATTTTAGAAGGTCATATAACACCCTCAGCAGGAGCTGGGCCCACCCTCGCCTCAAATGCATTCACATTTCTGGTGTGAAACTTTTTTGTCACACTAAGGGATACATAAAAACTACAAATGAGATCACATTACTTAGGTCACAAGGGTATTGTCCTGTGAACTGTTTTTTAAAATACTATTTTTTTTATATTTTTTCAGATGGAGTCTCACTCTGTTGCCCAGGCTGGAGTTCAGTGGTATGATCTCGGCTCACTGCACCCTCCGTCTCCTGGGTTCAATAGATTCTCCTGCCTTAGCCTCTCGAGTAGCTGGGATTACAGGCATCCACCACCACAGCTGGCTAATTTTTCTATTTTTTAATAGAGACGGAGTTTCACCATATTGACCAGGCTGGTCTTGAAATCCTGACCTCGAGTAATCCGCCCACCTCGGCCTCCCAGAGTGCTGGGATTACAGATGTGAGCCATCACACCTGGCCAAAAATACTATTTTTTTTTCTTTCTTTCTTTTTTTAAATCTGTGACTCTAGCCAAAGACAAAAATACTATTTTTAAAGAGCCTTTAGAATTTTGTGATAGCAGATAACTGGATGTGAAAAATTCCAAAAATTTGTACAGAAATAGTTAAGAAGTGGAAGTTCTTACTCTTCTTCTTCTTCCTCCCATTACCTAGATAGAGCTGTTCTTAATACTGACACATATTTACTCTAAAAAGTTTGGAAAATACAAAAGCCCATAAAAAATAAAAATCACACATAATCTGCCCAGCCAGATATAAACACTATTAGTACTTTGGACTATTTCTCATGGGTCTTTTTTTTCCAATGAATATTTCTCAGCGTACACCAGCCCATCAATAATCTGTGGTTACCTTTAAGAAAAACGAAACCAACGGAATTGTATAATACATTAAAACCAGTAGAACCAATTTACCTTCATGGAAGGAGTCAAATATCCCGGGTGAGGATTGAAAGAAAAAGACCGATTCCGGTGGGACATTGCACTGGGGAATGCTGTGTAGTGAAATCTTCTCTCTTCCTGGAAAAGCAATACAACTGAGTGTAAGTGAGCCTAACCACACAGCACTGGGTTTGACTTGAAGGAAGATGACTGTGAGGGCAGAATAGAGAGAGAAGGAAAGTCCAGGAGAGGAAGGGGAAAGGCAGTGAGAATCAAACTGCCAGCCGCTGAAGCTTTGAGGAAGCACCTTTGCTCTTGATCTCTTATGTTCCCAGCCCCTCTTGTAAAGAAAAGGGTAAGGTTATGCTTTAGGATACTGGAAATCCAACTGTTCTTAGCATGTGAAGGTAACCTACTGCAGAAAGTTAATACTTAAGACAAAGAAAACCTCCAGGTATGCCAAGGATTTTACCTTCTTTCTTCCACTGTCTTTTGTTTACATTTGTGTTTTCTAACATACACAAACGTAGAGAGGGTAATGAAATCCATCCCCCCACTTGACCTGTAATAACTGTATGGCCAATCTTGTCTGTATGTGTCATTTTCCACTTTTTTTTCTCTCCTGCTGTATTAGTATTAAATTCCAGTTATTATGTAACTTTCTCTATAAGAACAGTATTTCTAAGAAATAAGGATTACTTTAAAAACTCACAATACCTTTGTTCACACTTAGCAAATGAGCAATAATTCCTTATCAGTGTCACCTAATTTTCAAAACACCAGGAGATACAGAAGGGATGTGGGTGGGCGGGGGCAGGTGGGAGGGGGGAGACATTCCCAAGAAATGACCAGCAGGCCTTGGGTGGATACTGAATCAGAGGTAGTTGGATTCTTTTCAAAGGGTCTAGGGAGTGGCTTTGCTAAGTAGAAAACAGGTGGTCATTTTTACCAAAAAAAGATCAACAATAAAAATATCTATTGATTCTACTAAAATTCAAACATAAGCCATTCTAGGTTTTCTCAAATTCTGTAAGTTAAAAAAAAAAACAATATATTAACATCAGGCAAATGCTGTTGGATTTGGGAGTAAAATGATTTTTTTCCTTCTATTTTCCTGCATTGATTTTTTAGTGAGTATGTCTTCTTTAATAATAGAAAAGATTCTTTTTTTTCCTTTGAGCCAGAATCTTGCACTATCACCCAGACGAGTGCAGTGGTGTGATCTCAGCTCACTGCAACCTCTGGCTCCTGGGTTCAAGTGATTCTCCTGCCTCAGCCTCCCTAGTAGCTAGGATTACAGGCACCCACCACCACACCCAGCTAATTTTTGTATTTTTAGTAGAGACGAGGTTTCACCATATTGGCCAGGCTGGTCTCGAACTCCTGACCTCAAGTGATCCACCTTTCTCAGCCTCCCAAAGTGCTGGGATTACAGGTGTGAGCCACCGCACCCAGCCTGAAAGGATTCTTTATAAGGCAAGATGTTAGGGCACCTAGAGAAATGCTAGGTGCAAGTGAACTCCCCTCCCCTCGGAACCCGCAGTGCCCTGCCAGGCACGTGGGCAAGGCGCCCCCTGACAGCCTTACCGTGAGCTGCCTGATGATGTCCTCTCTCTCCTTCAGCCGGGTCTGCAGGCGGCCTATGAGCTGAAGGTCCTCGGGCCTGGATACTCCCTTCCCTGGCTTCTCTCCAGAATCTTTCAGTCTGTTCCAAGCAGGCATGCAGTAAGGTCCCCCTTAAAGCAATTACTCAACAATGCGGGAGTACAAGTGCACGTGATGGGAATGCTATCCTGTGTTCAGCCCGGCCGGGGAGGCCCAGATAGCAGCAGAGGCTTAGCCAGGGTCCCCCAGGGAGATGGCTGGCAGAACCCAAGATCCCAGCTCTGTCAGGTCCCCTGAGGCTGCAGGGCCAGGAACCAAAGGTCCCCTGTGTGCACATAGTGCTGCACTCAGCGGGGCTTCAAGAGCCAGGGATGCTGCTGGGAGAACAGCCCAGGGCAGGAAAATGCCCCCAACTCCGCCCGAAGCCCGCAGGTTCTCTTAAAGCTCTGGCGCCATCTGCTGGCGAACACGGAGCATGGCCCGGGGCCAGTACCCACTGCTTGCTTTTTCAGCATGAAGCCAGGGAGGAACTGGGTGGTGAGGAGAGCAGGGCTGGGGCTGCAGATGACCTACTGACAGGAATTGATAAGAGCCCAGGGCTTTGGGTGAGATGACCGGGCTCTGATACTGGCTCTGCTTTTTTCTATATATGTGACCTTGGGCATCATTTCACCTGTGTGTGGGCCTTGGTTCCCTCTCCTTTAAACTGGCCATGGAACTGAGTGGTTGTGAGAATTCCGTGTGATAATGGGCCCTGGCTTACATAGCAAGTGCCCCGTAGACTGTAGCTGGTAAAACCTTTCCTGATGGCTTTTGGATGATTTGCTTTGTATTGGAGACAGTGGAGAAGTTTTTAAGAGCTCAGGCTAAAGGGCAGACAGGTGACATTTAAATTCACTTAATCCTGCCTGACCTTGAGCAAGTGGCTTTGCCTGTCAGGACCTGGCTTGCAGCCATCACCTCCTGAATGGTCTTCCTGCCAGTCACCCCCTCCCCGTTTCTTCTCAGCAGTCAGGCCATGTCACTCCTGCCCAGTGCCTTGCGATGGCTTCCTAGGGCACTCTGAACACATCCAAATTCCTTCCCATCAGGGCAGGGGTTCCTCCGTCCAGCTCCTTTCCTCCCACTCAGCTTCCCTCTCACTCTGTTTAACCATACAAGCCTTTGGACTGTTTTCAGGAACGTGAAGCAGGCCCAGGGCCTTTGCACCAGCTGTGGCATCTGCTGTGAATGCTCTTCCTCCAGATGGCTCAGGAGTGCCCGCCCTCACCTCCTTGTACTTAAATGTCACCTCCTCAAAGAGGCCTTCTTTTGCCCACACTTGCCACTCCCAATCCTGTCTTCTAGCACTTTCACCACCTGTTATGAAGTTAACTGCTTGCTTTTTCTTTTTATTGAGACAGGGTCTATTTTGTTTTGTTTTGAGACAGGGTCTTTCTCTCTGTAACCCAGGCTGGAGTACAGTGGTGCAGTCATGGATCACTGCAGCCTCAACCTCTTGCGCTCAGATGATCCTCCCACCTCAGCCTCCCAAGTAGCTGGGACTACAGACACACACCACCATGCCCAGCTAATTTTTTTTTTTTTTTTTGTATTTTTTGTGAGACAGAGTTTCGCAATGTTGCCCAGGCCTTAGCCATGCAAAGTGCTGGGATTATAGGTGTAAGCCACCAAGCCCAGACTGTTTGCTTATTTCTTATCTGAGTCCTCAGCAGAATTTGTGAGCCTATGGGCACTGTCTTTGTTTTGTTCTTCGCTGTAACTCTAGAGCCTAAAGTAGTGCTGTGCGTACAGTGAGTCCTTAACAAATATTTGTTGAATGAATAAATACAATAGTGTGCATTAGGGACCAGTGGGAATAACGATTCTACCCTCAAGTACTGTTGTGATGATTAAATGAGATGATACTATTAGAAGAGAGCAAATGCTCGTAATTGAGCAGCCCTGATCCTTCTGATGTCTTCCAAGTGTGAGGATTAAACCAATGCTCATCCTCACAGATTCCCAGTGACCCGCAGGAAAGGGGGAACACAGCCTCATAAAATGAAGGGAGAATGATAACCCCTTGGCTTGTTCCTCCCCACCGCCAACCCCCCCGAACTTGCTCTGTCGCTGAAGCTGGAGTGCAATGGCCCAATCTCGACTCACTGAAACCTCCACCTCCCAGGCTCAAGTGATCCGTCTGTCTCGGCCTCCCGAAGTGCTGGGATTTCAGGTGTGAGCCATTGGGCCCGACCAGAACCCAGGACTTTTCATTTGAAAACCAGGAAAGCCCAGGGCCACTGGGGTGAGTTGGCCACCCTACCAAATGGCACATTTGCTAGTCCCTCCCTGGGGTCCAAGGCCTCACGTACTCGGCTTCCAGGGCGGCCAGCCGGGCCTGGAGCTGGGCCTGAGCACTACTGAAATCTGCCACCATGGCCTGCATCTCCTTCCGGTGTTCCTGGCGGAGCGTCTCCACCTCCCTGGCCCGCTGGGCTTGCTGATTCTCCTCCAGCAACCTGTGGTGGACAAAAGCACAGCCAGGCTTGCCCAGCTGCGGGGATGGCGCCTCTTGGCTTCTGGGGTTTATTCTCCTCGTTGCTGCCCAGTTTGGGAGAGCTGGGTGGGGAGAGGTTGTGAACTGAGGATACCTGTGGGAAGGAGAGCTAGGGTCTCCGAGTTGTGGGGTCCAGGACAAACTCCCACTGTGGGACCCCTTCTCAGCACCCTCCCATCTCAGAAGGAGAAACCCGAGCATGGAGACAGCCTTCAGGCGGAAGTGATGGAGAACAGCCCTGCGGGGGAGCCCCAGAAAACACGCTCTTCACTTGGGGCCAGCAGGGAGGCTGGAGGCTGAGATTCTCTATCAGGTATCGCCCGAATGCTGAGACTCTGAGACCTGGGGGGCCGCCAGTCCAGGGTGGAAAGGAGGGTGAGAGTGGGCGGGATGGCAGTGTTTCAGCCCTCCCCCACCCACTCCTGGCTGCCTGTGTCTGCGGCCTCCTCATCACTTCCTAGCTGTGTGACTCTGGGCAAGCTGCTCCCTGCTGCGCCCTCCTCTGTCAGATGCAGGTGACAGTGGAACCTACCTTACAGAATTACTGTAAGGAGGAATTGTGTTAATACATGTCCAGAACAGTCCATGGCATAAAGTACATGCTAAACCATTAGCAATAATTTCTCTTACTAGTGAGAAACAGCAGGCTCTACAGAAAAGCCTCAGGGGTCTATTGCCCTCAGAGGGTACAAGCATTTTTCTTTTTTTGTTTTTTTTTCAGGTGGAGTCTCACTCTGATGCCCAGGTTGGACTGCAGTGGCACGATCTCAGGTCACTGCAACCTCCACCTCCTAGGTTCAAGCAATTCTCCTGCCTCAGCCTCCTGAATAGCTGGATTACAGGTGCCCACCACCACGCCCCACTAAGTTTTTGTATCTTTAGTAGAGATGGGGTTTCACCATTTGGGCCATGCTGGTCTCAAACTCCTGACCTCAGGTGATCCACTCACCTTGGCCTCCCAAAGTGTTGGGATTACAGGCGTGAGCCTCTGCACCTGGCCAGCACTTTTTTTGTTGTTAGAGGTGAGATCTCGCTATGTTGCCTAGGTTGGTCTCGAACTCCTGAATCTGAGCTTTCCTCCCACCTCGGCCTCCCAAAGTGCTAGGATTATAGGTGTGAGCCACCACACCTGGCCTGGTCCAAAGAAATTTTAGTGTGATATACTCCTTCCCAGGAGTGGGACCATTGCTCTTCTCACTTGGAGGGGCCTGTAATGTAAAATGGTTAGGAGTTGCTAATCCAAACTCCTTATTCTAGGGAGTTGGTAAGGTCACATGGTGAGTTACTAACCGAATCTAAGTTGTTCCACCTTGGTCAGGTGGGCTCCTGGCTGCCCCTCAGATAAGTCTCAGGTGAGCTGTTCGCTTGGGGGAGGGGAGGCCCCATGACCCCAGTCCAGTTAGGGCCTGAGCTCTTTCACAGCCACCTGGGCCTGGCAGGGGAACTGTCCCTCACCACTGAGTGTAGGACTCAGAATAACCCCCATCTCCTGGTGGCTCTCCTCCCGATCTCCACTGGGCATACTAGTCTCTTGGGGCCTTGTTCCACATCCAGATTCCCCCTCCTCACACCTCCTGCAACTGGGGTGGCCCTTTCCACATCCAGGCCCCTGCTGGGACCTCCTTTCCACATCCAGTCCCCTCCTGGGACCTCCTTTTCCCATCCAGGCCTCTCCTGGGACCTCCTTTCCACATCCAGGCCCCTCCTGGGACCTCCTTTCCACATCCCGGCCTCTCCTGGGACCTCCTTTCCACATCCAGGCCTCTCTCAGACCTCCTGCAACTGGGGTGGCCCCAGAGTGTGGAGTTTTAACAAAGCTCCCATGAGGGGCACCTCTGGCTGGGAATTCATGTACCCAGCACTACCTCAGGCCTCCAGGACACCCTGGTTCATCTCAGCGAGTGCTTTTGCCTAAAAAAGGAGGATTTATGAAGAATTCCAGCGCCTCTGGAAAACTCCCTTGCTCTGGCCATTTATTGCAGCAAGAGTGAAGCAAAGCATTCACAGATAAGAAGGCAGTGGCACTCAAAGTAGCATCCTGGTGGCGCTGCATCAGCATCTCCTGGGAATTTGTTAGAAATGCAAATCCTAATTCCAGTGCTAATTAATCCTGGTTCTCAGGCTCCACCCTGGCTCTAGTGATTCAGAAATGCCAAAGGTAGAGCCCAGAAATGTGTTCAACAAACCTTCCAAGTGATTCCTTTTTTTCTTTCTTTCTTTCTTTCTTTTTTTTTTTTTTTGAGACAGGATCTTGCTCTGTCACCTAGGCTGGAGGGCAGTGGCAGGATCTCAGCTCACTGCAGCCTCTGCCCTCTGGGCTCAAGTGATCCTCCCCTCTCAGCCTCCTGAGTAGCTGGGACTGCAGGCACACACCCCCATACCTGGTGTTTTTTGTTTTTGTTTTTGTATTTTTAGTATAGATGGGGTTCTTACATGTTGCCCAGGCTGGTCTCAAACTCCTGAGTTTAGGCAATCTGCCTTGGCCTCCCAAAGTGCTGGGATTACAGGCATGAGCCACCACATCCCGGCCTTCCAGGTGATTCTAATGCAAGTTCCAGTTTGAGAACCATGACAACAGACGTTTTTTGAATCAGTGCTGTGTGCCAAGCATCGTTACAAACACTGTACACGTTCTCTCTTTCAGTTCTCCCAACAACCCTGTGAGCTAGGCCCTGTTATCCTCCCATGGTCTGGGCCAGTGAGGCATGGAGAGGTCAAGAAACTGACCCAAGGTCATGCATCAGATGCAGAGTTACCAATATTGACCAAAGTGCAAAGCCCAGCCTTCCCTAACAACTGCAGTGCAATGGAAAGCCTCCCTGAACCTTTTTTTTTTCTTTTTTTTTTGAGACGGAGTTTTGCTCTTGTTGCCCAGGCTGGAGTGCAGTGGCACCATCTCAACTCACTGCAACCTCCACCTCCCAGGCTCAAGCAATCCTCCCTCCCCAGCCTCCCAAGTAGCCGGGACTACAGGTGTACACCACTACCTTTGGCTAATTTTGTATTTTTAGTGGAGATGGGTTTCACTGTATTGCCCAGGCTGGTCTTGAACTCCTGACCTCAGGCGATCTGCCTGCCTTGGCCTCCCAAAGTCCTGGGAATACAGGCGTGAGCCACCGCGCCAGCCGAGGCCGGAGTCTTATCCCCATTTTACAGAGGACTCAGTCTGGGAGAGGTGAGCTGACTCACCAACCTCACACAGCTAGTTAAGAGCGCACAGCTAGTTAAGAAGACACCACACGGTCTGAACTACTCCACCACACTGTCTCCCTAAGGTTGGATTTGGTGACACTTTTGGTGTCTTCTAGGTCCAATTCTTGGTCTCATAAATGCCCCGATTTGCAGGGAACAGGACTCTCTCTTCTATTTCAAGGCACTTCCTCTGCGGTTTTGAGATCTAGAATTTCTGGCGCTCTGGGACTTTTCATGAGTTAGAGGAGTAATATCTGTGAGATGGTGGCGCATTAAGTATCTAATGTCTCGCAAGGCAGGATGCCGGAGGGAGTGACCCATTTCAAGTCTCAGGCTCACGAGCCGCACTGCGGGGGAGGGAGGGAAGCTGGCGGGGGCGGGGTCACCGACCTGCGCTGGTCACGGAGCTGCTGCGCCTCCTGCTGATGCTGCTCCACCTCGGAGCGCAGCCGCCGCACCGCGTCCTGGAGCTGCACGTTCTCCTCCCAGAGCCTGCGACCCTCGCCGGGACCCTGCCCAGCAGCGCCCGGTGGGGGAGCCGGCCTGGCCTGGGCCACCCCCGTTCCTGAAAAGGCAACCAGGAGAGCTGTTTTCAGGAGGCGCAGGGGCGGACAAGGCACAAAGGGCCAGAGCTGTGCGGCGGCGAGATGGAGATCCACGGGTGCCCCGCCCAGGCTGGAGCCCGAGACAGGTTGCTGGGTCCCGGGCAGGGTCTCCCATCCAGTCTCTTAAACTTTTCCTGCTTTGGGAGTTGGCCACCCTTAGAGATTAGTAAAACTTCTGAGCCAAGAATGGGGCTTGCATCCAAATGAACACCAACCACACTCCACCTGCCCCATGCCCTTGCTGAGCTCTCTACCCGAGGTGCCCGCCCTGCCTGCCTCCGTGAAGGCCTCCCTTAGTGAAGTTGTGTTCAGTGAAGTGACACTGCCTCAGCGAAGCCTTCCCCACCTCTCAGGGGAGAACTGATAAGCTTTCTGTGATACCACCAAATCTCACCAGCTCTGGCTCTGTAAGGGGTGACACCGAAGAGAATATGTTTTCATGCTGGTTTCCTCGGCTGGATTGGTAGCTATTCCTCGCTTCATCTTTCCAACCGTGTAGCACCTAGCATGGTGTATTCTATAGGTGCCACGTGAATGCTTGCTAAACAAAATTGTTCTAGAATGTCAGTAGTTCAGGTAGAAAACAAAGATTGCTGTCCAACAGCAAATGGGGTCAGATTAAATCTGTGACTAGTGAATGTTACAGTTTTCAAATTCAAATATGCCCGACGGCTTGTGCATGTATTTGTTCGCTGCACACAGTAATTGCACAGCTGTGCCCTGGGAGAATCTGTGACCCAGGTTCCATGTCTCTGCCTTCCTGCCCTGGGGTTGGTGTGGTGGGGGGATGCCTGTGGGCACCCACTTGGCACTCTCACATACCTAACCTGGAAGAGCAAGAGCAGGGGGGTTACTGCCCTGTGGGGACCACCCTTGACCAATGGGGGGACAGAAACAGATGGAAAAATGCATTCCCCTCTTGGGTCTCTGGGTGGGGGAGAGATGAGAATTAGGTCCCAGCAGGACAGACTCCACTTAGCTCAGCAGTGGCCAGCTTAGGGCTGCAGCCTGGCATTGTGTCCCCTCCCCTTTCCTTTATGACTTGCTGCCCAGGCTCTTCCTCTTTGCTGACACCCCGGCATCTGCGCTCTGTGTCGGGTATCACCTGAGACCACACTTTCCTTCTAGACGGTTCAGGGCTTCCCTCCTCTGGGGCAAAGGAGAGGGCTGGGGCACGGATGGCCAGGTATCATCTCATGCACTCAGTGCTCCCTGGCTTCCATCCAGAGCCCTCAGATGAACACTGACTCCCTCCATGGCCCAGGCCACAGCTGTCACCATCCCACATTTCCCCCTGTCCCCTTCCATTGGTACCAGAGGCTCCCACCCATCTTAACAGTTAATGGAATACATTCTGTCTTCCCTCTGCTAGACCTAACCACTGGGCTAACCTGTGATTCATTATTTGTTAATATTTTTCACATAAATCCAGAAATTGCCTTCCTGTGCTCAGCAACAGCTAAGTCTGACACACGTGATTCCCCGTGTCCCCAGGACTTTCAGCAGGACTGGGCCACCAACGAATCCTCACCATCCAGAGACACTGGTGGAGACCCTGCTGAGAGCTGGGAGTGGGGTGGGGGAGGCAATGAGGCAGAACAGACAGGTTATCCTCAGAAGACTCCTGATCCAGTCTAGGCAACAAGGACATCCATGAAATGGCATGTCCCCAACAGGACCAGGTGGTAGATCCTAGAGCCAGCTGAGCTGTCTTGGGAGGAAGTGCTCCAGGATCTCAGAGCCAGAGGGAGCCACGGTGTGTAAGGGAAGCCCTCAGCATGGGATACGTGATGCAGCATTCCAGGCAGGAGTAGTTGCACAGGTGAAGGACAAAGGGAGGATGCAGATGCTGGGTTTATGAGCTGCGGGGAATACGGGAGGACCTACAGGTCATAGTGGTGGAGGCTTTTCAATGCCAAGTTGAAGCATTTGGAGCTTTCTCCAGTGGGAGTCACCAAAGGCTTTATGAAAAGTGGTGCTGGGTTTTGGGGGGAATACCTGAAGCTGTACACCATGGGCTGGAGGGAGAGAGGGCTGGCCTGTTAGGAGGTGACTGTGCCACCCAGCTAGACCAGGAATGATGGACGTGCAGGGAAGGGGCTGATGGGCAAAGTCTGAGCAGGAAGTGGAAGGAGAGTTGGTACTGAGCCTGGGTGACAACAAGGCTGCTCCTCTTAGGGGAACAGCAAGGTCTAGACGGAGCCTATCTGGGAAATGGTCTGAGAAATTCCCCTGCAGATCCAAAAGAGTGGCCCAGAGTAGCTGCGCTGAGGGCCTGTCTAGCACCAACACCCTGAGATACCATTGCATCTGAATTATAAATAACATGCAGCACTTAAAACCTTTTTTTTTGCCTGACAAGACCCTGCAGTATCCCTCAGGCCTGTGGAGAAAGGTCTTCCCCACTTCAGGCAGGGGGCAGGGGAATGACCGAGTACCCAGAGCCCATAACTTTTTTTTTTGAGACAGGGTCTTGCTGTGTTGCCCAGGCTGGAGTGCGGTGGTACAATCATAGCTCACTACAGCCTGGAACTCCTAGGCTCAAGTGATCCTCCCGCCTCAGCCTCCCGAGCCAGGATTACAGGCGTATGCCACCATGGCCGGCTAATTTTAAAATTTTTGTAGAGACAGAGTCTGGGCTATGTTGCCCTGGCTGCTCTTGAAATCCTGGCCTCAAGAGGTCCTCTGGCTTTGCCTCCCAAAGTGCTAGATTCCAAGTGTGAGTCACTGCACTTGGCCTCAGAGCCCATCTTTTATGAGGCTTCTCACTGAGGCCCTGATGCTGCTCTGGGAAGGGTGTGGCTGGGGCAAGGGCAAGGGCAGGGGTGCTGACCTCTGTGGTGATGGTGTCGTCCTCGCTGTCCCCTGGACACTGGCTGCTGGCTTGACGTCGGCCCAGAGCCCTCAGCTCAGCCTGCAGTGCCTCCAAGTCCTTCTGGTGCCCAGAGCAGGCAGCTTGCTGCTCCGACAGCTCCTGCCTGAGGGACTCTGGAAGAGGCAGAGCGGTGGGGGAGTCAGGCACTGGGTCTAGGCTGAAGCCTGTCTCATGGGGACAACAGTCTCCAGAGCGGGGGTGGGTGGAGTGGGTGGCTGCTGAAGGCTTGTGGTGGGTTGAGTTCCCCAAACCTTTTTCAAGATAACAGTAACCACAGGGCTATGTGTGAAAACTCTTCTCATTTAAGCCCCACAACCATCCTTTCTTGTATCAATTATACCCCCCTCCCCACCCCTGCTCCATTTTAGGATGAGACAGGTGAGTACAATCCCCAAAGGCACACAGCTGTTAAATGATGGAGCTGGGATCAAAATTTCAAGTGGTTCTTCACTGTGAAGCCCCTGCTTGCCCACTACTGGTTGGTTAGGATGGGTGGCAGGTGAGGGCAGGATGGCCTGAGCCCTGGGCCAAATCCTGTGGCAACGCTTGACCTCAGCATCAAGTTAGGAGACCAGGCAAAGAACAGGGAATTATCAAATGAGCCGAAGGCCTCTTCTGGAGGTGATGGTCTCAACTTGGAAAATTTGAAATTTATGTCAACTCTTTTTTTTTTGAGATGGACTCTCACTCTGTCACACAGGCTGGAGTACAGTGGCACGATCTTGGCTCACTGCAGCCTCCGTCTCCCAGGTTCAAGCGATTCTCCTGCCTCAGCCTCCTGAGTAGCTGGGACCAGGAGCGCACCACCATGCCTGACTAATTTTTGTGTTTTTTTTTTTTAGTAGAGATGGGGTTTTGCCATTTTGGCCAGACTGATCTTGAACTCCTCACAAATGATCTGCCCACGTTGGCCTCCCAAAGTGCTGTTACAGGCGTGAGCCACCATGCCCGGCCAATGTCAACTCTTAAGGAGACAACATGTTTACAGGTTCTTCTTCCCATGGGTGGGAGGTCTTGGCTAGATCACGGAGGCAGGAGATGGCATGTCGTCCCAGCAGGTTAGCGACTAAAATGGAATCATCCAGGAGAAATGTGTGCATTCTCTTAAACTCAGGGGGAGAGTAAGGCCAGAAACTCTAGCTTCCCCTGTGAGGATGGAGACTGATTTCCAGTAGTACACTAGACACTTCCCAGCATGATGGAAAAAATTATTTCAAAATGAATATTTTCTGATAGAGCAGATGCTATTTAGTAAGCTATTCCTTTAAAAAAAAAAAAGATACTTTCAAAGTGCTTGTAAATTTGATACTTTACTTTTCTGTTAAGAACTTTTGAGACTCTGTATTTTAGTTATTGCAAATAACCTTTGAAACATTGTTCTGATCACTCCATAAGCACCCAGCACAGGTTTTAGTACAGAGCAAGTGCTCAACATGTATTTGTAAAACAAACAAATGATCTTTAGAGTGAAAATGGATGATGTGGTAGAAGTGTATTAGTTATAAAAGCTTTCCTATAAGCTTACTAACCTTGTCCCAAAGGTTAACTATATTAAACACATGTAAAAGCTTAGTATATTTTGATGATATTAAGATGAAAAATTTACTTGGTCATCTTTTCTCTCTAGCAAAATTTTGATAAAAGTGATTTCTATAGCTTATTTTCCTTTTTTTAAATCTCTAAACATAACCCCATTTTTTGAAAACTGTTATCACAAGATATATGTAATAAAATTCTTTAGCAAATAATAAATTATAGGGTATTCATTCTTTATCCTCCTCCTTTTCTCACACCTTCCCATCATTCATCTATCCATCCACCTATCCATCTATCCACTGACACATCCATCCCTCTATCCACTTGCCCATTCATTCACCCATCCACTTATCTACCCATCCACCCATTCACCATCCATCCATCCATTCACTCATCCATCCATCCACCTGTCTATCCATCCAGCCATCCGTCCACCTATCTGTCTGCCCACCTAACTGTGTACCCTTCTGTCCATCCATTCATCCATCGACCCATCAATTGCCCACCCAATCATCTACTCATCCGTGTGTCCACCCATTTGTCCGCCCACCCATCTGTCCATCCATCCATCTCCATCTGTCCATCCATCTATCCATCCTTCCTCCTGTCCATCCATCCACCCATTTTTCTGTCCATCCACCTGTCAACCCAACCACCCATCTAACCACACACCCATTCACCTGTCTACCCACCCACCCATTCATCCTCCATCCATCTGTTCATCTATCCAACCAGCATGTCTGGGTCCCAACCCTCCAGTAAACACCCACCCTCCCTGCCCTCTCACAGTGACCTATAGTATTACAGGTCAGTTGTGTCTCACACAGATATCAGAATAGGAATAATCAGCACCAGGATTATCTCATATCAATCTGCCATTGCCATAGGTGCTCGCACCTTCCCTTGAAGCCTATGATTTGTTGTCATCACAGAGTCCACAAAGCCCCTTCTTCCCGGGACTGGTGCTGAGAAGCCCAGCCTTTCCCCAGGCTCTTTCCAGGGATCTCTCCGGATTCTTTTATTTATTTATTTATTTATTTATTTATGAAACAGAGTCTCAGTCTGTCAGCCAGGCTAACATGCAGTGGCACGAACTCAGCTCACTGCAACCTCTGCCTCCCAGGTTCAAGCAATTCTCCTGTCTCGGCCTCCCGAGTAGCTGGGACTACAGGCGCATGCCCGGCTGATTTTTGTATTTTAGTAGAGATGGGGTTTTACCATGTTGGTCAGGCTGGTCTCGGACTCCTGACCTCATGATCCACCCACCTCAGCCTCCCAAAGTGCTGGGATTACAGGTGTGAGCCACCGCACCCGGCCTCCCTATTATTTTCTTCAGGGAAGAACAGGGCTGCTATGGAGTCAGAAAAGCCAGGGAAAGGGTGGCAGGGACATCTGCACTGGCAGCTGCTGCTGAGTGTTGGAATCACCAGGGTGTCCAGCCTGACCTGTACATGGGGAGCCTTGGACCTGTGCCGTGTGGCACAGCCTGTGTTTTATCTTTACATGCTGCTAACTCCAGCGTTTCCCATGTGGACACTTCCATTCCAGGGTAGCTGCTAACTGGGAAGTCTACAAAACTCTTTCCTTCCTGCTCCTCACACCGCTTCCTCAAAAACATGCAGTCAGTGGGACACGCTTTCTAATGAGAACTCAACCAAGCAGCAAGACAGAGCCTACTCACTTAGGGACATAAAGAAAATGCTCTCCTCCAGAATTCTCTTTTTTACTTCTTTTCCTAATTAATTTTCTTTGTAGAGGTGGGGTCTTGCTATGTTGTCCAGGCTGGTCTTGAACTACTGACCTCAAGTCATCCTCTCTCACTTGGCCTCCCAAAGTGCTGGGACTACAGGCATGAGTCACCACACTCAGCACCCAGAAATCTCTTAAGGAGAGCCCTGTCTAGGTTTGGAAGAAATATTTAATAAAGGCAACATGATCTTTAGTGCTCTGCATGAAACTATGAGAGGCATTTGTCTTGCTCTTAAGAGTGACAGGAAAGATGAGAGTGAAGGAGAAAATGAGTGACAGGAATGACCTACAAAAAAGAGAGAGGGGGCCGGGCACGGTGACTCACGCCTGTAATCTCAGCACTTTGGGAGGCCGAGGCAGGTGGATCATGAGGTCAAGAGATCGAGACCATCCTGGGCAACATGGTGAAACCCCGTCTGTACTAAAAATGCCAAAAAATTAGCTGGGCGTGGTGACGTGCGCCTGTAGTCCCAGCTACTCGGAAGGCTGAGGCAGTAAAATTGCTTGAACCTGGGAGGTGGAGGTTGCAGTGAGCCAAGGTCGCGCCACTGCACTCCAGCCTGATGTCTGGTGACGGAGTGAGACTCTGTCTCAAAAAAAAAAAAAAAAAAAAAAAAAAAATGGAGAGAGGTCTCCAGAGTCAGGCATGCAGCACTGGAATCTTCAGTCATCATTTAACAGGGAACATTCGCATAGCACTTACTGCATACCAGGCTGTATTTGAAGCGCTTCTCGTGTATACTCATGTAATCGTCATTACAGCCCAATGAGGTGAATGCTATTATTATCCTCATTTTGTAGATGGGAGACTGAGGGACAGAGCAGTTAAGCAACCCGCTACCCAAAGTCACACAGCTAGTGAATGTCAGAGCTGGGCCTGACACCCAGGCAGTTTGGCTCTAGGGATCTTAACTGTCTCTGTTAACTTCCAAGATGCTTGGTGTGAGTGGTTTTATTGATGTGGCAACTAAAAAAGCGCAGAGTTTTGTGCTGGGGAAGATGTGGGGGCAGGCAGAGAAGCAGCGCCTGGAGGCCTGAGAGCCCCCAGTTTGTAGAAATCTTCAGAACAGAAATGAGAGGTTCAGGCAATGCCATGAAAGTCTTATGAAGGCTCAGAGATCTGGGTTATATGCAATAATAATAATGATATAATGACAGTATCTACATTCACTGGGCTCATGTTATATGCTAGGCACTTTATATTTAATATCTCATTTAATCCACACAGTGAGCCCATGAGGTAGGGACAATTGTAATTCCATTTTACAAAAAAGGAAAATGAGGCTCAAAGTGAGCCATCCCAAGTCTCACAGCTAGTTGATGGCAGAGCCAGGACTGTAGCTGACCTGTGTGCCCGAGACCCCTGGAGCCCCGGCCTGTGTGCCCGAGACCCCTGGAGCCCCGGCCTGTGTGCTCGAGACCCCTGGATCCCCAGCTTGTGTGCCCGAGAGCCCCAGAGCCCCGGCCTGTGTGCTCGAGAGCCCTGGATCCTGGCCCTCAGCTTGTCACTGGTTTCTACGTGCAGACCCTGCAGTTGGCCGGGCCCTCCCCAGTGCACTGTCGGTGTATACCTAGCAGCAGGGCCTGCTGGGCCTGCATCCTCTCACGCTCCTCCTGCAGTTCTTGCCGGGCCTTTTCCTCCAAGGCCTGGAGCTCCAGACAGTGCGTCTGGTGTTGAATCTGGAGACTGTGGCTGGATTCCTTCTTCAAGCGTTCCTCTGTGGCCTGTGGGAAACAGTGTGGACAAGGAGGCATGTGGGGGACAAGTGGTCACAGGGTTGGGAGACTTCGACTCCTTTGCCAGGCTCTTCTGAGCCAGGGCGGTCTGAATCCTTGCACTCTCCCATGGAGGGCTTGGCTTATAAGGCTACAGAGAACGCTGTACAATGGCCCGGCCACAGCAGCCATTTTGCACCGGATGAACCCACCCTCTTCCACAGCTGATTGGACCAGAGTGGACACCTGTTCCAAGCTGGGCCAATCAGAGTTCCTTTAATGGAAATTTGGTATGAAGAGGTGGGGGATAAGAGACAGCAAAAGAGACTGACAGATACTCTGTGGCTCCAAATTTACTGTACTCGGGAGCTCTGAGGTAGTATCTGACATCTGCCCCAGGACCAGTGGGGTGGAGGCAGCCGTCTGGGGGAGGCAGCCCAGGGCTGGTGTGTAGAGCAGAGCAGAAATGCCATGGGAAGGAGGGAGGGTCGCTACAGCTCTTGTTTGGTCCTGAGAACTAACTGTGTCTCTGTCCTTGGGTTCATATTCACTCATTCTTTCTTTGCCTATTTTTTATTTTTGGTTCATTCATGCTTTCCCTCAACAAACATTCATTTACTGAAGTCCTACTGTGTGTCAAACACCCAAAGCAGGTTCTGTGAGCGGCTGTGTAAACTTTAATAAGTGTCTCTTGACTGCCTGCTTAACGTCAGTCAAGTTGGTTTCTGTGAGAGGTACAAAAACAGCCCGTAACATGTCCATGTCCGAATCCCTGAAAACCGAGTATGTTACCTCACATGGTCAAAGGGACTTTGCAGAGGTGATTAAGGATCTTAGACGGGAGATCACCCTGAATTATCTGGGTGGGCCTCAGTCACAAGGGTCTTTATAAAAGGGCTGTAGGAGGGTCGGTGAGAAAAGGGTTGATGGTGGAAGCAGAGGTCAGAGAGAGAGAAAGACGGAGAGAGAGGGAGAGGGAGAGAGAGCACGCTATTTGAAGATGCTACACTTTTGGCTTTGATAATGCAGGAAGGGACCAGAAGCCAAGGAACTCAGGTGGCCTCTAGAAGTCGGAAAAGGCAAAGACACAGATTCTCCCCTGGAGCCTTTAGAAGGAACCAGCCCTGCCAATTCCATGATTCTTAGATTTCTGACCTCCAGAACTGTCAGATAATAAATCCGTGTTATTCTAAACCACCAAGCTTGTGCTAATCTGTTACAGCAGCAATAGGAAACTAATATAGTTTCTGGGGTTTTTTTTTCCCCCCAGTTATGAGAGTTTCAGTTAATACATAGCCCCAGGTTTTAGATGAGAAAATGAGAGGTGGGCATTGGAGAGATGAATTTGGTTTCCCAGGGTGGCACAGAAAAGATACAGAAATTATTATCCCTTCATCTTTTATAACTCTTTTTTTTAATATAGAGGGAGGGTCTCGCTGTGTTGCCCAGGCTAGTCTCAAACTCCTGAGCTCAAGCAATCCTCCTGCCTCGGCCTCCTGAAGTATTGGGATTACAGGCATGAGCCATCACGCCCAGGCACCCATCCCTGCTGCCATCTTTTTTAACAGAGCTGGAAACTGTGGCTAGAAAGGTGGGAGACCTGCCTGTAGACAGGTGATGATAGAGGCAGGATTCTGACCCATGAGTGGTGGAGTCCAGGGCCCAAGCCCTTTCCATTCACACATGCAGTAGAAATTTCATCAAATTTCCTCTGGGGATTTCACCAAATACACAAGGCTCCTGTGAGGGGAAGAACTCAACCATCTTTGCACCCAAGTTAGCCTCCTGAACCCAGCGGGGTCATGTGGAAGCTTGCCTCAGCCTGTCTCTGCCATCTGTCACTGGGGATAGCAATAGGGAATTGGTCTCACTCTTCCCAGGGGAAAGTCACTCATTCTGTGGCAAGTTTCTTTTTCTTTTCTTTTTTTGAGACAGGGTCTCACTCTGTTGCTCAGCTGGAGTGCAGTGGTGCGATCACAGCTCACTGCAGCCTTGACCTCTCAGGCCCAAGTGATCCCCCTACCTCAGCCTCTTAAGTAGCTGAGACCACAGATGCTCACCACTACACCTGGCTAATTATCTATAGAACTTGGGTCTCCCTGTGTTGTCCAGGCTAACCTCAAACTCCTGGCCCCAAATGATCCTCCTGCCTTGACCTCCCGAAGTACTGGGATTACAGGCATGAGCCACCATGCCTGGTTGCAAGTTTATTTAATAAAACAGAAAAGCCTCATACTTTTCAAATTCTCTGATACCTTCCTCCTCCTCCCCTTGCTGCAAGGCTCAGAGAACACCAGTTGGTGACATTTTTATCCCTTGGGAAATGGGGGATAGAGAGCTTGAAGCCTGGGCTTTACAAGAGGGAGCCAAACTCTCACTCTTACCCAGCCTCTCTCCATCCCAGGGGGCAACCAAAGATTCAGGTCAGCACCACCCACTCACTTGCTCAGAAGCCTTTGGCAGTGAGGATCACACATGCTGCAGCACCCAGGGCTCAGGACAAGCTGGGGACTCATTCCTGGTCAATTTCTCCAGCTGCTATGGGAGGGTTACCCTGCTCTTGTTGTGGCCAGTTTGGGGCCTCCTAAGGGACCCAGTTTCACCTTGTTTCTCCAAAAGTCCCATATTATATAATGTCTCTATTCCCAGTGCTTCCAAATACATTAGGCAACTCCCTCATGGCTACCACCCACTGATCCCAGCAACCTGTTTTTGGGGCTGTCTTTTCCCCTATAGGTGAGCTATGTAAGGACAGAGTGTGGTCATCATTTGGTATCTCCGCAGCTCTGCATGATGGCAGCTCACAGTAGCTACACAATAAATGCCAGCAGAATAGATGAGTGAATAATAAAAGTGAACCTTTTAAAAACTGAGCTGTTGCTCAGCCATGCACTGTTCTAAGTACTTTACATGCATCATCTCTTTTGATCTTCATAACCATCTCATAAGATCCATACTACCATCAATCATTTTATAAATGAGGAAACTGAGGCACAAAGAAGCTAAATGACCTATCTGAGCTCCCATACTTTGTAAATGGCAGATCCAGGACTTGAACCCAGGCAGCCCACTCCTAATTGCTGACCCAGGAACTGGGGCAGAGTGTCCTTTCACTTGCCCTTGGCTAGGACTAGACCTCATGGGTCCAACTCCCTAGAGCACCTGGAACTCCCCGCCTCAGGTGAATGAAGCCTCCTGCCCTCTCTGCCTCCGTGAAAAACTGGAGTCCGCAGCATGGAGGAATAAAGCTCAGGCATACACAAAGGTCAGTGTCACCCAGCAGTGAATACACCTGGGATCTCCCCAGCCTGAGCTCTTGCAGATCGTAAGCCAAAGTGGAAAAAGACTTAGAAGAACAAAAGAAATAAGGAAACTGACTTTTTTTTTTTGAGCATCTAGTAAGTGCCAGGCAGTCCGTGTGCATTATTTCCTTTCTTTCTTTCTTTGTTTTGATTTGAGATGGAGTCTCGCTGTTTTGCCCAGGCTAGAGTGCAATGGTGTGATCTCAGCTCACTGCAATCTGTGCCTCCCAGGTTCAAGCGATTCTCCTGCCTCAGCCTCCTGAGTAAATAGGATTACAGGTGTGCGTCACGATGCCCGGCTAATTTTTGTATTTTTAGTAGAGATGGGGTTTCACCATGTTGGCCAAGCTGGTCTCGAATGCCTGGCCCCAAGTGGTCTGCTCACCTTGGCCCTCCCAAAATGCTGGGATTACGGGCATGAGCCACCGTGCTCAACTTTCTTTTTTTAAAGCTTCTTTTATATTGTTATCAGGGTAATATATGTACATAATAAAGAGCCAAATAGTATTAAAAGAAAGGAAAATAAGCGGCCTCCTAGCTCTTTCTTCCTCCCTCTCTGTCTCCTATTCTCTGGAGGCAGCTGTTGTCAACTCCTTGTTTCTTGTGGTATTTAAAAGCATTAAAAAGCATTAAAAAGACAGTGTTTCCATTCTACTGTATCTTGATTATTTTTGAGATTATGAATTGTCTTCCCATTATAGTAGATGAGGATTTTAGGTCTCATACACTCTACCTTTTCCATTCCTTATACATAGTTATGTTGCATTTTTTTTTTTTTTTTTTTTGAGATGGAGTTTCGCTCTTGTTGCCCAGGCTCGAGTGCAATGGTGCAATCTCAGCTTATCGCAACCTCCGCCTCCTGGGTTCAAGCGATTCTCCTGCCTCAGCCTTCAAGTAGCTGAAATTACAGGCATGCACCACCATGCCCAGCTAATTTTTTGTATTTTTAGTAGAGACAGTTTCTCCATGTTGGTCAGGCTGGTCTCGAACTCCTGACCTCACGATCCATCTGCCTCAGTCTCCTAAAGTGCCCCCTGCACCCGGTTCTATGTTGCTTTTTAATATGTTGAAGTACACTTCATATTTTCATTATTGAGAATATGTAAATATTATGCACCATTGAGCTAAAAAATTACTATGATTGAACTGCCTTGTGCAACTTTTTGTTTTCTTCCTTTAATAACTGCTGCATTTTTTATTTGTTTAGTTTCCTTTGGCTATCTGGCAAAATCTTCCTACAACTTCTAAATGCTTTGTACAACACTCAGTGCAATTTTCCACATGGCAAAATCTATCAGAGAATCCGTCAGTTCTGCTTTCCCCGGAGACAGCCCTTCCAGAGCTCTCGGTTCCTTGCTGCAGCCTGGACTGAGCTATTGGCCAGCGGCTAAGCCAGCCTCCTCAAACCTTCCTTCTTGCTTCTGCATCGAACCCCAGTATCCCAGCTCTCTTTTATTCTCTATTCCTTGGTTTGCGCCCTTGTTTTTGTGGGACACCTCTTCAAGGAACTGCTTAAGAAGGGAACACCCTCTGAGAAAACACTGTTTAAGCCAGGCCACAAGGTAGAAGGTGCTGGATGAAACGTGCCTGAACCACCTGCCCGGTCATCCATTGTTGTATAACACACCACAGTTTTCCAAACCCTTGGAAAGGTCGAAAGGTCTTTGTGGCTCAGCTGGGTTTTTTTGGAGACAGAATCTTGTTCTGTCTCCCAGGCTAGAATGCAATGACACAATCTCAGCTCACTGCAACCTCCACTTCCAGGTTCAAGTGATTCTCATGCCTCAGTATCCCAAGTAGCTGGGATTACAGGTACTTGCCACCATGCCTGGCTAATTTTTATACTTTTATTTATATTTTACTTTTTTTTTTTTTTTTTTGGATACGGAGTCTTGCTCTGTCACTCAGGCTGGAATACAGTGGTGTGATCTCAGCTCACTACAACCTCGCCTCTGGGGTTCAAGCGATTCTCCTGCCTCAGTCTCCCAAGTAGCTGGGACTGCAGGTACATGCCACCACGCCCTGATAATTCTTTGTATTTTTAGTAGAGATGGGGTTTCACTGTGTTGGCCAGGATGGTCTCAATCTCCTGACCTTGTGATCCACCGCACCCGGCCTGGGCTGTCCTTTCTCAACTCCATGCTGCTCTCTTCGTTTTTAGCTGCAGGGCTGAGCCTGACTTCCTGGTGTGTTCATGCATGCCCCTGCTCTAGTCATGAAAGCAAATCATTCTTATGTCACCAAGGTCACAAGCAGGTGGGGAACGTAGCACAAGAAGCCCAGCAGACCTAGTCCGCTTCCTTGCTTTGCCACTTATGAGCTGTGTGACCCTGAGCAAGTTACAAAATCTCTCTGAGCCTCTTCCTCATCTGGAAAAAGAGAATACAATAATAACGACCTGGAAAGATTCTCGGGCGGGGGGATGGAGGTCATGTAGAAAAGGGACGGCTTTGTGCATGGCTGTACTCACCTAGCGGGTGCCCAGCAGAGTGGACTGCACAGTCATCCCCCTCACCTTGAGTTCCTGATGTCTGGCCTTCTCCAGCATGCGCAGGGCTCTTTGGTGCGAAGCCTCAAGCTGGGCTTTCACGACCTGGTTCTGCTGAGTGCTTTCCTGGGAGCTCACGCTGCAGCTTCTCCCTCTCGAGGTCTGAGAGCTGCTTGAGCGCCTGCAGGTCCTCCCTGTAGTTGCTGGTGCACTGCTCCAGAGCCTGCTGCATCTGCGAGACCTGCGCACCGGGCATGCTGCCCTCAGCCTAAGCCCCTGGCCTTTCCTGGGATGTTTTTTTAAAATGAAAGCTTTCAAAATGTCACCTCCATGCAGCTGAGCCTCCTCTGTCTGTAGGGACTCAGGGGATGGAAGCTGGAAGTTTTAAGGACCTGGGGGTGGCCAGTCCTCCCAGGGACCCCTCAGCTAGAGCCACAAATGCCAGGAAAGAGGAAAGAGGGATGGGGACACCAACGTTCCAAGAGAAGTCAAGAGAGGACTGGAATACCCTCCAGGGACCCACGTGGCAGCCCCCTCCTCCTTCAGGTGCTTGCTCGAATCTGGCTTCCTCCCTGAGGCTCCTCCTGACAGCCTCCTGTAGTACTACCTCCCCTACCCCCATCCCCTGTCACAGGGCAGCCTCCCAGAACCCTCTGCCCTGCTCTAGTTTTCTTTTCTTTCTTTCTTTCTTTTTTTTTTTTTTTTTTTTGAGATGGAGTCTCACTCAGTGGCTCAGGCTAGAGTCAGTGGCGCAATCTCAGCTCACTGCAACCTCTGCCTCCTAGGTTCAAGCGATTCTCCTGCCTCAACCTCCTAGTAGCTGGGATTACAGGCACCCACCATCATGCCCAGCTAATTTTTTTGAATTTTTAGTAGAGACAGGGTTTCACCGTGTTGGCCAGGTTGGTCTCAAACCCTTGACCTCAAATGATTCACCTGCCTCGGCCTCCCAAAGTGCTGGGATTTCAGGCGTGAGCCACCACACTCAGCTTTTCTTTTTCCCAAGTCATCGTTACCTTAGAATCAACTACGTGATTTACTAACTTCTTATGTCGACCATTTATTTGTCTGTTTCCACCTCTGTTGCTAAAATGTACATATTCTTCTTGTGACATGGAATCTCACTCTGTCACCAGGCTGGATTGCAGTGGTACCATCTTGGCTCACGGCAACCTGTGCCCCCCAGGTTCAAACGATTCTTTTTCCTCAGCCTTCTGAGTAGCTGGGACTACAGGCACATGCCAGCACGTGCCATCATGCCCGGCTAATTTTTGTATAGTGGAGACGCGATTTTATCATATTGGCCAGGCTGGTCTCAAACTCCTGACCTCATGATCTGCCGTCTTCAGCCTCCCAAAGTGCTGGGATTATAGGAGTGAGCTACCACACCCAGCCAAAATGTATATATTCTTTGTATATAAAATATGAGACAGGATCTTGCTTTGTTGCCCAGGCTGGAGTGCAGTGGTGTGATCTCAGCTCACTGCAACCTCTGCCTCCCGAGTTCAAGTGATTCTTCTGCCCCAGCCTCCCAAGTAGCTGGGACTACAGGCATGTGCCACCACACCCAGCTAATTTTTGTATTTTCAGTGGAGACAGGTTTCACCATATTGACCAGGCTGGTCTCGAACTCCTGAGCTCGTGATCTGTCCACCTCAGCCTTCCAAAGTGTTGGGACTACAGGCGTGAGCCACCATGCCTGGCCAAAATATATATATATATTCTTTATGTATAAAATCTGATATCTTTTTTTAATCACATCAAAGGACACTTCAGTGCTAAAAATATGATATCTTTTTTGGAGACAGGATTTTGCTTTGTTGCCCAGTCTGGAGTGCAGTGGTGTGATCACCGCTCACGGCAGCCTCAAACTCCTGAGCTCAAGCAACCCTCCCACCTCAGCATCCTGAGTAGCTGGGGAGTACAGACACATGCCACCACACCCGGTAATTTTTTTTGTTTTTTATAGAAACGGAGTCTTGCTATGTTGCCCTGGTTCGTCTTGAACTCCTAGGCTCAAGCGTTCCTCCTACCTAGGCCTCCCAAAGTGCTGGGATTACAGGTGTGAACCACCACACCTGGCCATAAAATGTAAAGTATTTTGTTTGGTTTCTGCATTGATGAATCATCAGTGGCTCATAGTAAGTGCTCATTAGCACAGCAGGGTTTTTGTTTTTCTTTTTTTGAGACACAGTCACCCAGGCTGGAGTACAGGGGCGTGATCTCGGCTCACTGCAACCTCTGCCTCCTGGGTTTAAGTGATTCTCCTGCCTCAGCCTCCCAAGTAGCTGGGATTACAGGCATGTGCCATCACACCCGGCTAATTTTTGTATTTTTAGTAGAGACACGGTTTTACCATGTTAGCCAGGCTGGTCTCGAACTCCTTACCTCCAGTGATCTGCCCCCCATTGGCCTCCCAAAGTGCTGGCATTACAGGCGTGAGTCACCATGCCCAGCTGCACCAGGTTTTGAATGAATGAATAAATAAAACCAAAAATCCCATTTTGCCCTGGTCCTGTAATGCCTTCTTAGCTTGGATGTGAATGAGGCCCTGCAGGCATTTCCAAGTTTATAAAAAGGAGAAGGCAAGATCTCAGGAAGGGGGCATCCCCACTAGGGTTGTCCTACCTGGGCTTGCAGTTTGGCCTTCTGGCTTTGCCAGTCCTCCTGTAGATGCTGGATTTCGGATGAGTTCTCCTTCAACAAAGAGCCCAGTGGAGGTTGTGGGTCACTTCCCTCCTTGAGGGACACTTTGATCCTTTGAAGACAGGGATGCCACAGTCACAAACAATCCTAGGGCTGGGAATGACACTACCACTCCGATAACGTGCCAGCCACTCTGCCTGGGAGGAGGGACCTCTGGTAGCGATTAGTGGGTATGAGAAACATCTTACTTGACTTTCAAAAAGCAACCTGCCATATAAAGTGTATTATTGCACTTAGGATATAATCAGTATTTAGCAGGAACCACCTAATATCTGTTTTAGTGGGTTCTTAATAAATGATGACCAACTGTCAGAATGACTGAGAGCTTAGAGTTACTGATATGAGGTCTCTGGGGACTCCAAAAAAAGAGATCTCTATGGTCTTAATTTTGCAGCTCTTTCTGCATATATAAAAACAACAACACTTCACCTTAATACAGTGATCTGCATTTTTCAAAGCATGGTCACACCTTTTACTGGCATCCCAACTACAAATAGGGGTATTACAAATAGGCCTCCATATATGTAGTGTGAACAAGGAAATGCTAGTTTAAAGCTGCAAGAGTTTCTACATTCTAGGTAAGATTGGGATGTTAAGTGTTTATCTTGTTTGACAATGTAAAAGAATGCCACATCGTGGGCCTCTCTCTAGAGACTGCCAGGTATGAGTGCCATCTGCTTCCCCTGACAAGGACATCAGGCCAGAGCCCCAGAGGTGGGGGTGAGGGTCTTGGGCTGTGAGAAAAGGCTATGAAAAGGGGCACTCTGCTTGGCAGAGGTGAGAAGGCCCAGGCTGGGGGTTTAAGTATGAGAGAGACAATGGGGACCCCTGAAAGGAAAGGCAGGATGCTAGAAGCAGCATAGGAAGGTGGCCAAGAGGATGGTGCGAGAGCCAGACTACCCGGCTCCAAATTCCAGCTCTGCAACCCACTCAATATGGGGCCTTGGTGAGGTCTTTAAACTTCCTGGGCCTGAGCTTCCTCCTCGATAGCATAAGGTTGATAAGGCTACTTTTTCCATAAGGATTAATAGAGTCAATATCTATAAAGTACTTAAAACACTGTCTGGCGCACAGTAAGAATTACGTAAAGAACAAATTATGGGCCAAGGGCAGTGATGCATGCCTGTAATCCCAGCACTTTGGGAGGCAGAGGCGGGGGGATCACCTGAGGTCAGGAGTTCAAGACCAGCCTGGCCAATACGGTGAAACCCGTCTCTACTAAAAATACAAAAATTTAGCCAGGTATGTTGGTGCGTGCCTGTAGTCCCAGCTACTCAAGAGGCTGAGGCAGAAGAATCACTTGAACCCAGGCAGTGGAGGTTGCAGTGAGCTGAGATTGCGCCATTCCACTCCAGTCTGGGCAATAAGAGTGAAACTCTGTCTCAAACAAAAACAAAAACAAAAACAAAAACCTACACATATTAAAAGAGAGAAGTTTTCTTTCTCTGCATTCTGATTCTCTTAGTTATCCTCAAGCCTTTCGAAGGTGTGCAAAACATAGCCACCTTTAAGGTACAATGTAGCAGGGATACCAGGATCTGAGCTCTGGGTATGAAACCAACCCAATGGTTAGGAGAAGGCCAGAGAAACTGGAAAAGCAGCCTAGGGCCAGAGTGACAGGTGGCATCACCAGGTAAGCACTCCCCATGAATCCCTGGAGAGGGGCTGAACTTTCTCTCAGGCTAGGGCTCAGTTTATTATTATTTTTAATGTTTTCTTCAAGTAAAATTTAGATATAGTGAAGTGCGCAGATTCACTATAAGTGTACAATTCCGTGAGTTTTGACAAATATATCGAACTATGAAACCAATATCTCAATCAAAATACAGAACATTTTTATTACCCAAAAACTTCCCTTGCAGCCAAGCTTTGATTTTCAGAGATCACTTTTGCTTGAGCTTAAGTGTCATACAAACTGAATCATGTGGCATGCATTCTTTTGTTTCCAGGTTATATTGCTCCCCCTCATGTCTTTGGGCCTCATCCATGTTGTTGTGTATGTCAGCAGTTCATTCTTTTTGCTGCTGTGTAGTATTCCATTACATGAATGCACTGAAATTTGATTATCCATTTCTCTACTGATAGACATTTGGGTTGTTTATGCTTCTGGGCTATTCTAAATAAAGCTGCTAGAAATAAACCTGTCCAAGGATTTTTGTGGATATATGTTTTTCATTTCTTTCTTTCTTTCTTTTTTGAGATGGAGTCTCACTCTGCTGCCCAGGCTAGAGTGCACTGGCGCTGTCTCAGCTCACTGCAACATCTGCCTCCTGGAGTCAAGCCATTGTCCTGCCTCAGCCTCCCAAGTAGCTGGGATTACAGGCGTGTGCCACCATGCCCAGCTAATTTTTGTGTTTTTTAGTAGAGACAAGGTTTTACCATGTTGGCCAGAATGGTCTTGAACTCCTGTCCTCAGATGATCCACTCACCTTGGCCTCCTAAAGTGCTGGGATTACAGGCGTTAAGACACAGTGCCCGGCAATGTTTTTCTTTCTTTTGCTTAAATACCTAAAAGTGGAATTGCCGGTAGGTATGTGCTTAATGATTTAAGAAACAATCAAATAGCTTTCTAAGTTGATTGTACAATTTTAGGCCCTGCCAGTAATATATGAGAGTTCCAGTTGCTCTAGATTGTTGCCAACATTTTCTGTTGTCAGACTTCTTTTATTTTTATTTTTATATTTTTATTTTTTAGAGATGGGGTTTCTCCATGTTGGCCAGGCTGGTCTCAAACTCCTGACCTCAGGTGATCCGCCCACCTCGGCCTCTTAATTTTAGCCATTCCATTGGGGGGAAATGGTATCTCACTGTGGTGGTAAGTTGCATTTTCCTGATGACTAATGATGTTAAGCTCAAGTTCATGTGCTTACAAGCCACTCACATATCTTTTCTTTTTTGGGACAGGGTCTTGCTCTGTCACCCAGGCTGGAGTACAGAGGCATGATCAATGGCTTGCTACTGCCTCAACCTTCTGGGCTCAAGCAATCCTCCCACCTCAGCCTCTTAAGTAGCTGGGACTGCAGGCATATACCACATTACTCAGCTAAGTTTTGTATTTTTTGTAGAGACCAGGTTTTGCCATGTTGTCCAGCTGGTCTTGAACTCCTGGGCTCAAGCAATCCACTTGCCTTGGCCTTCCAAAGTGCTGAGATTACAGACATGAGCCACCATGCCCGGCCTCACATATATCTTTTTAGGGAAGTGCTTGTTCAAGTATTTTGTCCATTTAAAAAATAGGTTTGCAGCACATGACAAAGATGCCCTCTCTCACTCCTATTCAACATAGTATTGGAAGTTCTGGCCATGGCAGTCAGGCAAGAGAAAGAAATAAAGAGCATCCAAATAGAGAGAAAGTCAAACAATCCCTGTTTGTAGACAACATGATCCTATATCTAGGAAACCCATAGTCTCAGCCCAAAAGCTCCTTATGCTGATAAACATCTTGAGACTTCAGGAAAGTCTCAAGATACAAAATTGATGTGCAAAAATCACTAACATTCCTATACACCAACAACATTCAAGCTGAGAGCCAAATCAGGAGCGCAATCCCATTCACAACTCTCTCTCTCTCTCTCATGCACACACACACACACAAATATGGAAGGAATACAGCTAACCAGGAAGGTGAAAGACCTATACAAGGAGAACTGCAAAACACTGCTCAAATTAATCAGAAATGACACAAACAAATGGAAAAACATCCCATGCTCATGGATAGGAAGAATCAATATTGTTAAATGAATACACTGCCTAAAGCAATTTGTAGATTAAATGCTATTCCTATTGAACTACCACTGACATTTTTCACAGAACTAGAAACAGCTATTTTGAAATTCATATGGAATCAAGAAAGAGCCCAAATAGCCAAGGCAATCCTTAGCAAAAAGAACAAAATTGGAGACATCATGCTACCTGACTTCAAACTATACTACAGGACTACGGTAACCAGAGAGCACGGTACTGGTACTAAAACAGATTAGACCAATGGAACATAACAGAGAACTTAGAAATAAAGCCACACACCTACAATTATCTGATCTTTGACAAACCTGGCAGAAACAAGCAAAGAGGGGAAGAATTCCCTATTCGAAAAATGGTGCTGGAATAATGGCATAATTTGCAGAAGATTGAAACTGGACCCCTTCCTTATATCATATACAAAAGTTAACTTAAGTCCACCTATAACTTATAGATGGCTCATGCCTATAACCCCAGCACTTTGGGGTTATAGTGGAAGGCTCATTCAAGACCAGCCTGGGCAACATAGTGAGACCCTGTCTCTAAAAAAAAAAAAATTAACTCAATGGATTAAAGACTTAAATGTAGAACCCAAAACTATAAAAACTCTGGAAGACAACCTAGCCAACATCATTCTGGACATAGGAACAGGCAAAGATTCCATGACGAAGACACTAAAAGCAATAGCAACAAAAGCAACAATTGACAAATGGATTACAATTGGACTAAAGAGCTTCTGCACAGCAAAGGAAACTATCAACAGAGAGAATAGACAATTTGCAGAATGGGGAAAAAGATGTGCAAACCATGCATCTGACAAAGGTCTAATATCTAGCATCTATGCGGAACTTAAACAAATTTATAAGAAAAAAGCAACCCCATTAAAAAAGTGGGCAAAGGACATGAACAGACACTTTTTAAAAGGAGACATACATGTGACCAAAAATCATATGAAAAACAGCTCAACATCACTGATCATTAGAGAAATGTAAATCAAAACCACAATGATATAGCATTTCACACCAGTCAGAATGGCTACTATTGAAAAGTCAAAAAATAACAGATGCTGGTGAGGTTATGGAGAAAAAAGAATGCTTATACACTGTTGGTGGGAATGTAAATTAGTTCTGCCATTGTGGAAGACAGTGTGGTGATTCCTCAAAGACCTAGAGGCAGAAATACCATTTGCCCCAGCAATCCCATTACTGGATATATACCCAAAGGAACATAAGTCATTCTATTATAAAGATACTTGCACACATATGTTCATTGCGGTACAATTCACAATAGCAAGGACATGGAATCAACCTAAATGCCCGTCAATGATAGATTGGATGAAAAAATGTGGTACATATACACTATGGAATACTTTGCAGTCATAAAGAATGAGATCATGTCCTTTGCAGGAACATGGATGGAGCTGGAGGCCATTATCCTTAGCAAACTAACACAGGAACAGAAAACCAACGCCACATGTTCTTACTTTTATAAGTGAAGCTAAATGATGAGAACACATGGACTCATAGAGGGAACAACAGACACTGGGGCCTACCTGAGGGTGGAGGGTGGAGAGTGGAAGGAGGGAGAGGATCGGAAAAAATAACTAATGTGTATTAGGTTTAATACCTGGGTGACAAAATAATCTTCAACCCAAATCCCCATAACACAAGTTTACCTATATAATGAACCTACATGTGAACTCCTGAACTTAAAAGTTAAATTAAAAAACAAATAGGTTTGTCTGTTTATTACTGATTTATAAGAGTTATTTATATATTCTGAATATAGATGGGATATTTTATCCCAGTCTGTGGCTTGTCTATTCATTTTTAAGGTTTTTTTTTTTTTTCTTTTTTGAGACAGTCTCATTCTGTTGCCAGGCACCAGGCTGGAGTGCAGTGGCGCGATTTTGGCTCATTGCAGCCTCTGTCTCCCGGGTTCAAGCAATTCTCCTGCCTCAGCCTCCCAAGTAGCTGGGACTACAGGCGCACACCACCATGCCCAGCTAATTTTTGTATTTTAGTGGAGACGGGGTGTCACTATGTTGGCCAGGATGGTCTTGATCTCTTGACCTCATGATCCACCTGTGTCGGCCTCCCAATGTGCTGAGATTACAGGTGTGAGCCACTGTGCCCGGCCAAGGTTTTTAAAAATAAGCAGAACTTTCCATTTTGATGAAAAACAATTTATTAATTTTCCTTTGATAATTAGTGTTTTCACATCCTATCTAAGAAATTATTGCCTATACCAAAATTTCAAAGACACTTTCTTGTTTTAGTTTTTATGTTTTAGCTTTATGAAACATCTCAAATTTGTACATAGGGCATAGTAGGGGTTGGGGCTCATTTTATTCTCATGTTTATCCAGTTCCAACACCATTTGTTGAAAAACTTTTCATATGTCAATTGAATTGCCTTGGCACCATTAACAAAAATTAATCTAGCAACTCTGTGTGAATCTATTTCTTAGCACTCCACTATGTTTAATTAGTTTATTTGTCTATTGGCATATTGATACCACAGTGTCTTTATTACTGAAGCCTTATAATATGTCTTGAAATCAGGTAGCCTGTGTCCTCCAAATTTTTCTTCAAGATTTTTAATATTAGTTTTGGCTCCATGACTTGCTCTGGCTCATGGAAGTTTGGTGGAAACAAGAGTGCACTTCTGAGTGTAGGCTTGAAGACCCACTGCATGTTTCCATCAGCCTTTTGAGCATCTTCCCTTTACCATGACAAAAACATCCCCTAGATGGGGACTAATCCTTCAGCCTGGGCCACAGAATAAGAAGCCATGTGGAGAGGATTTGAACTGTAATTTGTGGCAGAGCAATAACACCTTGCTGTCACCCAGGAGCCAAGCTCTTGTAAGTCCTGCTGATATGGTTAGGTTTTGTGTCCCCACTCAAATCTCATCTCAAGTTGTAATCCCCATGATCCCCACATGTTGAGGGTGGGACTTGGTGGGAGGTGATTGGATCATGGAGGCAGTTTCCCAAACACTGTTTTCATGACAGTGAGTGAGTTTTCATGAAACCTGATGGTTTTATAAGCATTTGTCATTTCTTCCTACACACACTTTTCTCTCACCTGCCGCCATGTGCCTGCTTCCCCTTCTGGCATGATTGCAAGTTTCCTGAGGCCTCCCCAGCCAAGCAGAACTGTGAGTCAATTAAACCTCTTTCCTTTATAAATTACCCAGTCTTGGGCACTTCTTTATAGCAGTGTGAAAACAAACTAATATACCCGCAGAGCCTGATAGAGCCAATCATAAAGGTAGCTCACCTATGAGCTAAAAATCTTTGATATTTAGAAGGTGTTTGTTATAGCAGCAACAGCTGACTGACATAGGTGATATAGGTGGGGATTTCCTCAGTATCACAAAGCTTCCCTATATCCCCTAAAGAACACTTGGAAGCTATCCCCTAAAGAACCCTTGGAAGCTATCCCCTAAAGAACACTTGGAAGCACAGCAGCAGAAGTTTTGGGCCAGTGCAGGTCTGAATCTTGCTAACTTCTTTGAGCTCCAGGTTCTTAAGCTAAAAAATGGCTTCTTTGGGTTGATATAACCATTAAGTAAGATAGTTTATGTAAAGCCTATAGCCGTGCTGAAGACATACAAGATATGCCTTTTACCTCCCCAAGCATGCTGCAAGGAGCAGTGACAAATACTTCAGGACAGAATGAATGAATGGATGAATCCTTCCACATCTGAGTGCTCAGTCATTGGAGCACTCAGACGTCTGTATGTCCTCCTGTACCTTTCTTCATCACTGCTGGTTCCTTCTTCAGCTGCTAACTTATCTTGATACTCCTCTCCTCCCGGCGAAGTTTCATTCAGCTTCAAGCATGGATCCTAAGGCAAAAAAAAAAAAAAAGTCAAGATGAGCTTAAGTACAGCTCCATGATTCAACCTGTGGCTTATTCAAATCAGAGAGTAGAGGAGAGGGAGCCCGCAGCAACCCACTATCGGTGCTCAGCTTGCAGGAGGTGCCAACGCTTGTGATGATGTGACTAGAACAGTGCCTGGAATTACTATGATCAATGCCAGCCTTTATCCCTGTAACCTGTTTTTCAGTCTAGGAAGCATTTCACACTGCTGATAAAACTAAAGCATAAAGAGGGGAAGTAACCTGGCTAGGGTGCCACCATCAGTGAGTAGTGGAAATGAAATATGCAACTGGGCAGTAGGACCCTGGGGGACTGAATTATTGACCTCTTTCTGATATGGTTCCATGCATAACCCTCAGAGAGGGGACCTTGTTTCCCTGTTAAGTCTGCTGCATGGGGCTGCTGTGAGGACCTGAGAACAATGCCAGCTCACAGCTAGTGGTGTGTAAGTGTGAGTGATTGGTGTTATTATTAACATCCGTTTTACAATTTGTAGTCTGCTATGTCCCATTACGTAGAATCAGAAGACATGGAACTTGCTGAATGACCAGAAATGGAGTTTGGGAGGAGACTATGGAAACTATTAGTTAACAATGAGGCTTCGAATATTTTATGAATTGGATTTGCTCATGTTATCATTCCCCCCTTCCCACAGAAATACGTAGGTGAAAAAGACCCTATTATTTTGATTTTTCTATTTGTCATAACCACTGTCCAAGAAACAGGATAAGACAGGGTAGGAACAGATTTATCTCATGACATAGTGATAACTGTAACCTGTGCTTTTCACTAACTGGTTGCGTGGTCTTGAGCCAGTCTCTTCCCTTTTTGGACCTGAGTTTCATCAGCTGTGAAACAAAGGGTATGGCTTATATCTATGGTCAAACTCTGTTCCAAGGATCCTGGGAGGTGTCTCAGGGGTAGAAAGGAGCAGAGCTGAGGCTGGAGGGTAGGTCCTCGGGCTTCCATCCCTCCTTGATCTGGAACAAAACTGCTTTGGTTGCCTTTCCATATACTGTAATGTCTATAAAAGGCCATCAATGTCAAGACCAATGAAGACCTCCACACTGTCAAATACAAGGGACGATTCTTGGATCTGAGCTAACTGGGCCTCCTAGCAGAATTGGAAATATTGATGATTCTTTCTTTTATGGAGCCTTCTCTCCTGGGCTTCTTCCTCCCCTACCAGTTGCTGCTTCTCAATCTCCTCTGCTGAAGCCTCCTCCTCTCCTGCTTCTCAAACTGCCACATGTCCAGAACCAAGCTCTTGATTTTACTCCTCCAAACAGCAAGCATGCACTGGCTCAGGGCTTTGCACTGGCTGTTCCCTCTTCCCTCTGATATTTGCATTCCTTGCTCCCTCACTTCACTTGCTGCAACCAGGAGATTATCCCTGGCTTAAAGCTTAGGCTGTAGTACCAGACAACCTATGTTTAAATGGCAGATCTTTTACTTATTAATGATGGGACCTTGGGAAAATTACTTAGGTTTTCATGAGGATTAAATGAGCCAATACATGTAAAGCTTTTAGAACAGTAGTAGGTACCTAACGTACATTCAACGCTCAAGTTTATTCCTTGGGATTCTTTTTTTTCTTTTTTTTTTTTTTTTTTGAGATGGAGTTTCACTCTGTCACCCAGGCTAGAGGGCAGTGGCACAATTTCAGCTCACTGCAACCTCTGCCTCCTGAGTCCAAGCAATTCTCCTGTCTCAGCCTCCCGAGTAGTTGGGACTATAGGCATGCACCACCACACCCAGCTCTTTTTTTTTTTTTTTTTTTTTCATTTTTAATAGAGGGATTTCACCATGTTGCCCAGGCTGGTCCTGAACTCCTGATCTCAAGTGATCTGCCCATCTCGGGATCCCAAAGTGCGGGGATTACAGGCACAAGCCACCGTTCCCAGACTGTTCCCTGGGATTCTTATTCCCTAGACACCTTCTCTAAAATCCCACCCCATCTCATTCTCTTTTCCTCATCTTACTCTATGTTTTTCTCAAAGGAAATATCATGGCCTGACGTTGATTTGTCTATTTTTTTTTTTTTTTTAATTAAAGACGGGGTTTCACCATGTTGGTCAGGCTGGTCTTGAACTCCCGACCTCAGGTGATCCGCCTGCCTTGGCCTCCAAAGTGCTTGGATTACAGGCGTGAGCCACCACGCCTGGCCGATTTGTCTATTTTTTAATGATCTGTTTCCCTCACTGGAAGGTAAGCTCCATGAGGGCAGGGGCTTTGCTCACCTGTTTCCTTCATGCCTAGAACATTGTGAGGCACAGGCGAGTCATTACTTAAATGAATAAACACAAATAAGTCACAGGCCACTCCAGGATAGCAGGAGGACCACTCTCTCCCATACTTGCCCTACACCCACTTTTTTTGTTGTTTTTTGTTTTGTTTTGTTTAATGATACAAGATTTTGCTCCATCGCTCAGGGGAAGAGTACAGTTGCAAAATCATAGCTCACCGCAGCCCCGACTTCTCAGACTCGTGATCCTCCCACCTCAGCCTCCCAAGTAGCTGGGATTACAGGTATGCACCACCATGCCCAGGTACTTTTTACATTCTCTGTAGGCACAGAGTATTGCTATGTTGCCTAGGCTGGTCTGAAACTCCTGGGCTCAAGTGATCCTCCTGCCTCAGCCTCACAAAGTTCTCATATTACAGGTATAAGCCACAGCACCCACCCTTCACCCGCTTTACATCCCATGGAAGGAAGGGCCTGGGACTGCTGCTTTGTCGCGAAAATCCCCCTGGGCACACGGCTGGAGGGTGGCGTGTGGAGATGGCTGTCGCCCAAACTTTGAGTGTTTTCCTGCTTTGCTTTAGAAACCCTTTATGCTTTTATGATTCATAAATTCAAGTTCTGTTTAAATCATTTGCATTGCCTCTAAATGTAGCAGAATATCATGTGATGCCCACTCCAGAGAATCAGCACGGAGATGGCACTTGGGAACCCACTGCCCACTGTGCCCAGGAGAACCCATCCTGGGGCCTTCTGAAGTGATGGCCTGAGAGAGTACACATTTGCTCCGCCTCCCACAGCTTTTCTCTCTAAGCCTTTATCTTCCCTGGATATGTTCTGTGTTAACTCTGCTAAGCCAGAGATATACTTGTCAGAACTTTCTTCTCTGTGTACTCTGGTCCATGTGACTTTGCATAAAATGTGGCAGATGGAAGTGAAGCAGCAATCATTTCTTTGTGACGCTTGGATGCTTGAATGTAGCAACACGCCTGGTGCTGCTGCATCTCACACACGTCATTGCTGATCTGCTCGCTCACCTTGTTGGCCAGGGCAGGTTTTGGGCTCTCAGCTCCTTCAGCTCTTGCTGGTTTCTCCTTGACTTCTCCCTATCCTGGACCAGTGTGTACAGCTCCTGGGGCAGCAGCCCGGCCTGAAGCTCCTCCCGTACCTGCCAGATCCTCCTCAGGCTTCTCCCTATCCCCAGCCAGGTGCATGTTTAGCTTTGTGATGAAGGATGCCTGATTCTCCTACGGGTCATCTGCATTAGCAAGGTGGAGCCTTGTTGGCTTCAGATACTGACATGTCAAGCCCAGCCTTGTGGGCTGCAATTCGTTCTTAATCTTCCTCACTTCACTTCTGTCCTTCTTTCCTTCCAGCAGTGCGCCCTGCTGACTTTAGACCCACCATTAGGTAAAGAAGCAGCGGTTGAACTTAAAGTGTTTAGCTGGCTCCTTCAATTATGCTAGGTCAGTTCCTAAATTTAATCTCATATCCTACATCATTCTTAGTAGCTTGTTTCTATGATAAGACCCTAACTGATGCGCCCTTTCATCTCTAGATCCTACTTATTCTTCAAGGCACTATTCAATTGTTACTTCCTCATGAAGACTTCACAGTCTTTTGTTGCAATTACACCTTCTCCTCTTAAAGTTCTCATAACAATTTTTTTTGGCTACCACAATTTTCTTTCGTTGTCATTTTGTTTTGTTTTTTGAGATGGAGTTTTGCTCTGTCACCCAGGCTGCCGTGCAGTGGTGTGATCTAGGCTCGCTGCAACTTTCATATTCTGGGTTCAAGCGAGTCTCCTGCCTCAGCCTCCTAAGTAGCTGGGACTACAGGTGTGTGCCAACACGCCCAGTTAATTTTTGTATTTTTTAAGTAGAGATGGGGTTTCTCCACGTTGGCCAGGCTGGTCTTGAACTCCTGACCTCAAGTGATCCACCTGCCTCAGCCTCCCAAAGTGCTGGGATTACAGGCGAGAGCCACCGCACCGGTGCTTGCTACCACAATTTTCTTACAAATACTTATTGATCACTTGCCATGTGCCAGGCCTCGCTCTAGGGACACCCGAATAAACAGAAGTTTTTCTGCCTTGTATTAGTTATAGGAGCATTTTCTTTTCTCCCTTCCTAAACATAAGTGAATATAAAAGTAATCCCAGATATTGTTTTTAAAATGTTATAAACTCTATAGCCAGGGCCTGAGAACCTGCAGCATAGCTATTTTTCATAGCCTGTCCTCCCTCTTTATGCAACTAGAAACTAAAATCCAGCTGTTTGACATGAACTGGTCACAGGGCCCCATGAGGTTGGTTCATTGTCATGTATTTTCAAAAATGTTGCAACTAAACAGATTATAACCTACATGTAAACCAGAAGCTAAAATGTCCTCCTGTGCCTCCTAGTTTCAGGTATTTTGGGTATAAAAAATATCTCAGTGATCTCTAATTTCCACAAAGCACAGCAGTAAATATAATAGTCTAGAAGCAAAACAGCTTTGCGAGTTATCTGCCATAAATTCAGGTTCTATATAAACCTGGAAAAATTGCATGGTGAACATGGAAGAAAAACAGATAATCAGATGAGCATATGTACTATTACAATACAAATACATAAATGATGTATGATTAATTAGGTTCAGATCTCTGAAGGAAAATTCAAGGCTACAAAGAAATTTTGTTCAATAGAAAGCACAAAATATGCTGACAAAACAATTCTAATGAGACCAGTCATCAGGACAAACATGAACTGGCTGAGTTCTACATGGAGAGCTCTTCCGATAAAAGGAATTGTTTACTAAAATGCTCTAATAATGAAGCGATAGCCTTCTAACAACAGAGCCTGAAAACACATGGCAAAATGTGTATAATTGTAGTGAGAAATAGGAAAATTTGTAATGGGAGATTTTATATACATCTCTCAGAAATTGATGCATTAAGCAGATAAAATGAACACATCTAAAAGCTGACTTTTTGAAAAGATGCCTCAAACTCCTGGCAAGTCTGATCAAGGAAAAAAAGGATAAAAAACTTAAAGCAATATGAATAATGGACAAGGATCTCATGACAGTTATGAGGGATTAAAAAGAATTCCAAATGCACTCTGAGGCAACACAGGGCCTGTGAAAGGGAATCTGCAGGATGTAATTTCTAGGCCACTTTATTGACCATGGCTATATTTAAAGGAGTTCTGGGCAGGAATCCAGAAAGAGGAGAGGACTGAAAACACTAAAAGGGCTAATACACCCAGATAACAACATTGTCTCCCAGCTACATTGCATTTGTCTATCTCCATACATTATCTCATGGATGCATATGACTCTGTGAAGTAGCCAGGAAAGGCACTGCCATCTTCAATTTACAGATGGGGAACTAAAATTGGAGAAGTCCAGCCATTTGTCTGAGGTCTCATGGCCACTGGAGGGTGTCACAAAAACTAGAACCCTGTATTTTCTGAGTCCCGTCCATGTAATTCCATGTCTCTGCACTGACCCTCAGCTGTGCTGTGTTGACATGATTGTCACCTACCAGTGTCAGGGCCTAACTGGATGTGAGTTCAAACCATGTTGTGCAAATTCCAAGTATCTGAAAAATGGAGACTCAAAAATCAACCTGAGAGGAGTAATGTCAGCAACACGGCAGAAGGAAGTCCTGATCCCTTTTTTCCCCCAATAAGCACATCAATTCAGCAATAATTCATGGACACATTCCATTTGTAAAAAACTCAGAAGCTAATCAAAAGGCTCCAGCACCTCAGGAGAATGCAAAACCACATTCACCAAAGCTGGTAGAGAGATTCAAAACACACTCTTGCCAAAGATGCTGCCCCTGGTGAAGTACCATATGATCATGAAGAGACCACCTACCCCAGCTTCAACCAGAGGAGGAAAGGAGTTGCTTGGCATGTCTGGCACCCCACAAGGGGGAGGTCTAGCTTTTGTCTTCCTGGTATTGGAGCTCTATAGGTCCATCACAGTCTAGCCACTTGGAGGAGAATGGAGGTGGAAACTTGGGTTGGTAGATATGATAGCTCCCCCTTGGCTCAGTGCAGAGTGAGCAAACAAAAACCACAGCTGCCTGCTTCTTTCTGGGAGGAAAAGAGTTGGTAGAGACCCCCATTATCTGGCCATGCTCATTGATAGGGTATTCTCCTGTACAAGATCAGCCTGGGAAAACTGGGAGAGGTGACTGCTTTGTCTAATGCACAGACACCAAAACAGAGAGTCAAGGAAAATAAAAATCAGGCAAAGATGTTCCAAACAAAAGAAGATAAATCTCCATAAATTGAACCTAATGAAACAGTTATATGATTTACCAGGAGAATAAAAATAATTTTCATAGAGTTGCTTACCAAGATAAAGAGAACAATCAATGAACAAAGTGAGAATTTCAACAAAAAGAGGAAATATTTTTAAAATACCAAAAGAAATCATGGACCTGAAAATACAATAACACAATAACTGAAAAGAAAATTCAGTAGAGAAATTTAATAGAAAACTATATCAAGCAGAAGAAAGGATTAGTGAACTCAAAGACAGGTCACTGGAAATAATTCAGTCACAGATGCAAAAAAGAAGAAGAAAGAGA
Source organism: Ateles fusciceps (assembly GCA_036589455.1). Lineage (NCBI taxonomy): Eukaryota > Metazoa > Chordata > Mammalia > Primates > Atelidae > Ateles > Ateles fusciceps. The sequence continues at coordinate 1,842,741 of JAZHEH010000051.1, forward strand.
AAGGACAAGAAGGCTTATTTAAAGATAATGACTAAGAAGTCCCCAAATCTGGAAAAGGAAATAAATAAGCATACAGATCCAAGAAGCCCTAAATACGTCAGATAAGATGAACCTGAAGAACCACACTGAGGTACATAATCAAATTGTCAAAGGTCAAAGACATAAAATTTTGAAAGCAGCAAAAGAAAAGCTATTTGTCACATATAAGAGAACCCCCTCATAAGACAATGAACATTTTCCAGCAGAAACCTTGCAGGCCAAAAGGGAATGGGATGATATATTCAAAGTGCCCAAAAAAAAAAAAAAAAAAAAAATGTCAACCAAGAATACTATATCTGGGAAAACACTCCTTCAAAAATAAAAGAAAGTTTGACTTCCTGTTTACCAATTTGGATGCCCTTTATTTCTTTCTCTTATCTGATTGTTCTGGCTAGGACTTCCAGTACTATGTTGAAGAGGAGTGGTGAGAGTGATCATCCTTGTCTTGTTCCAGCTCTCAGAGGGAATACTTTCAACTTTTTCCCATTCTACTGAATTTTTTCCATTCAGTAGAATGTGGGTTTGTTATCGATGGCTTTTATTGCATTGAGATATGTCCCTTGTATGCCAATTTTGCTGAGAGTTTTAATCATAAGGGGATGCTCGATTTTGTCAAATGCTTTTTCTGCATCTATTGAGATGATCATGTGACTTTTGTTTTTTATTCTGTTTATGTGATGTATCACATTTATTGACTTGTGTATGTTAAACCATCCCTGCATCCCTGGTATGAAACCCCCTTGATCATGGCAGAATATCTGACAAAGGGCTAATATCCAGAATCTATAAGGAACTCAAATCAGCAAGAAAAACAAACAATCCCATCAAAAAGTGGGCTAAGGACGTGAATGGACAATTCTCAAAAGAAGATATACAAATGGCCAACAAACATATGAAAAAATGCTCAACATCACTTATGATCAGGGAAATGCAAATCAAAACCACAATGTGATACAACCTTACTCTGCAAGAATGGCCATAATAAAAATAAAATAAAATAATAATACATGTTGGCATGGATGTGGTAAAAAGGGAACACTTTTACACTGTTGATGAAAATGTAAACCACTATGAAAAACAGGTAAAGTTCTTTAGGAATCTCCATATTGTTTTCCATAGTGGTTGAACTACCAATATCCCACTACTTTACCCAGAGGAAAATAAGTTGTTATATGAAAAAGATACTTGCACATGCATGTTTATGGCAGCAAAATTTGCAATGCAAAAACATGGAACCAGCCCAAATGCCCATTAGTCAATGAGTAGATAAAGAAATTGTGGTGTGTATATATATATATATATATATATATACACCCACACACACACACACACACCATGGAATACTACTCAGCCATAAAAAGGAACAAAACAATGGCATTTGCAGCAACTTGGATGGAAATGGAGACCATTATTCTAAGTAACTCAGGAATGGAAAACCAAACATGGTATGTTCTCACTCATAAGTGGGGGGCTAAGCTATGAAGATGCAAAAGCATAAGAATAATACAATGGACTTTAGGGACTCGGGGAAAGGGTAGAGAAGGGGGTGAGGGATAAAAGACTGCACAATGGGTTCAGTGTACCCTGCTCAGGTGATGGGTACACCAACATCTCAGAAATCAGCACTAAAAAACGTATTCAATCATATAAGGTAACACATATGTTAATTAGCTATATTGAGCCATTCCACGATGTAAAGATACTTCAAAACATGTTACACATGATAAATTATAGTTTTTATGTCATTTTTAAAAAGTTATATCTAAATTTTGTTATTTTGAAAGTGTTTTCACAGATCTTTTTCAGTTTTGTTTTTGAGCCTGTCTTGTACCTGGTTGCACTAAATTTATAATAGTTCTTTTTTGTGAAAACCTTAAAAGCCTAAATTTGAAGACATGTTCAATGATAATGATGCTATAACAGAAAAAAGACCTTATTCATGTAACCAGACACCACCTGTTCCCCAAAAATCTATTGAAATAAATAAACAAAAAAAAAAACAAAACAAAAAATCATCCACTTCTCCAAACTCCAAATAAAATAGACTCAGAACATGCCTTCTGAGAATATCCTGAGCCACTCCTGGTATATCCTGAGTTGTTCAACCTAATTCCTACTCTTGGGTTTCCCATCAAGTGTTTTCCTAGGGTTCAGTCCAGTGCTCTCTCCAGTGCTTAAGTGGCCTGGGTATGAATAGTGTGCATGGAAAAATAAACAGATCTGCTTCTTTTCCAAACCATCCCCCGCAAATGCCTCCTCCCACTTCCTCCCAGGCAAATGGCTGGTTATTTTAAATCTGTGTTCACTTTAGGTCCTCATCTTTCATCTTCCAGTTATTTAACTTTTCTGGATTATTTCTATTTTAAAGAAACACCCACACCCAGGAAATCTCCTAGAAGGGAATATTCAAAGTCATTCTCAAGTTCATTCGACAATCTTTCAAAGGTAGCATTATGTACCTCTTAAAATAGAACACCTAATGTAATGGAGTTTTGCTGAAATGATTACAGGGGGCTGTAAAAGATACTATAAAGTCACCTTACATTTACAGAATCTTTAACAGTTTTGAAAAGTGCCTTCATATGCTTTCTCCTATTCATTATCACAAGTCCCTGGGGGTCTGAAGGGCAGAGATTCTTGCTGTTTTACTAACAGAAAGTAGCACAGCATTGCAGCTTACAGCACAGGCCCTGGTGCCATCCTTTGGGCCTTGGTTTCTCCATAAGAAGTCTCATAGGGTTGTTTGTGGACTGTGTGAAGTACTATGGGTTTGCCATTATGAGTAATGAAGAAACTGATCTCAGGGTTGGTTTCTGATCTGTCTGAGGCTCCTAAGCAGGTCTTAGGTAGAGCTGGATGCCCTATGCTGTCTTCCTAGGTGCCAGATAATTTCATCCGAGCCAGGAACCTCTCTGTGGAGTGAAGGGCAGCCTACCTTGTTCCATGTCAGATGGAACCAGACGGTCAATTCATACCAGACAGAGGGTTCTGGCTCCTAATTGGCCTGAGGGACACTCGGGGATGTCACAGTTGTTTAAGAGCCTAGTGGTCATCTTCCTGCCAATGCCAAGGTCATCTTCCTTTCCATTCCTGAGTTACTTAGTGGGCAGCTGACACCTTGAATTCCCATGGTCCACCACGTATGGCATGGGGTGACTGCTGCCCAGCAAACCACTCAGGACCTCCAGGAAGCAGAGGACACTTTCAGGGCTGGAGAGCTTTGGAGTGTCCCTGGCTCCTTCCCAAAGGGCCTCAGGGAACTTGCCTTGGGCTGCTTCCCCATGGTATGCCATTTCCTGGTAAAGTCATTTTCAGATTTCAGTGTCAAGCAGATGTCCGCAGATGTCATTCTTCTGGAATAGTTTCCTGGACTCTCCTGGACAGAAAGCTTCCTCTCCCATATGGGCTTGCCATTAATATATCTTCTTGCCATCATTATAGCAGTCATCATAACAGGTTAATATTTAAGGAAGTATTTATTTCTCTTTTATAACAGGTATTTAAGGAAGTATTTATTTCTCTCATTTGAAATATGAGCCCTCCTAGGACCAAGATTGTGCTTCGTTCTCCTGGACATGCAGACCCATGGCTAGTATAGTGACGGTAGGCAGACATATTTATAGAGATGAGATGGCTTCAATGACAGCCACCACAAACGACTCCCTTTTCCTTCTGGAGAGGGCGCGGGCAGGGGCATGAATAAAACTTCCACCCTTCTCCACTGCTCAGGAACCAAAGGAGTCTTCTGGAAAAAAACTTTTCCTTCAGACTTACCATGACTAAAATGGCTTTCTGGAAACCATTTAGTAAAACTTTGAATCTACAAGAATCAAGGAGACTGTGAGGGAGAGACCAGGATTAAAGGCTTGGCGAGGTCCCAGCTAAGCTTAGTGGGGGAAAGAACCACACCTAGCTTTGGCAGCCCTCTCCCTGCATGATCTGGGAATGGAGGGGAAAAGCCTGCTCTCAGTTGACATTATTATTTTTATCTCTTTCTCCTTTTTAGATTTCTTTTGATTGTTTATTTATTTTTTTATTTATTTTTGAGACAGAGTCTCACTCTGTTGCCCAGGCTGGAGCGCAGTGGCACGATCTTGGCTCACTGCAACCTCCACCTCCCAGGTTCTAGCAATTCTGGTGCCTCAGTCTCCCATGTAGTTGGGACTATAGGCATATGTCACCATGCACAGCTAATTTTTGTATTTTTAGTAGAGAGAAGGTTTTGTCACGTTGCCTAGGCTAGTCTTGAACTCCTGGCCTCAAGTAATCCACCCGCTTCGGTCTCCCAAAGTGCTGGGATTATTAGCGTGAGCCACTGCACCTGGCCTGTTTTTATTTCTCTTGACTCACTGAAATGCTTTGGCAGAACAGCCACTGCCCTGACCTGAAACCCCTGAGTCTTGAACAAACTTAAATTTTAAAGCCCCAATCCAGCAAGAACATCACTGGGGAAGCTATCATTTAACATCCTGTTCTGACCCCCGTTCCGCCAGCAGATCTGCCATCAGATTGTTCAAGCCCCTCCATGCCTCTCCAGCTTTACTTCCACCTCTTGTATCGTCTTGTGTGGCTGCAGGTATGGCTGTACTGAAGTACGCTGCTCACACATCATCTGGACCTAGGCAGAGCTTCAGCTCACCAGGCTGGCACAGAGCTGGCTTGCCAACACTATCTGAACTAGATTACTTTTTTTTTTTCTGATTGGTGAAGTTCAGAAAGTTTTGTAACTTGCTGTGTTAGCAAGGCACATGTGCTGCTGGTGAGTGCACAGAGCGGAGCCACCTCGGTTGGGGGCAAGTGGTGGCATCTATCGAAGTTAAACAGGCACACACCACTGGACCCGGCAAATTCCACATGAGCAAGAGTTAGCACCTAGGGAGCATTTGCACACACTAGGTGCTGTTTCCAACACCAGACAGACAGGAATTCATTTAGACCTCAGAAAGACCCTCTGGAGTAAAGGCTATCATCATCCTTGTTTTATAAATGAGAAAGGTGAAGCAAAGAGACATTAAATGATTTGTCCAAGATTATCCAGCCAGTAAGAACTTGGGTGTCTGGTTCAGGGGTGAGCTTGTTTAACTGCTATACTACATTATATCCCTGTATGGTGCTAACCATTGAAGTATTTCCTATAATAAAGAAATACAAAAATCAAGCTAAATGTCCATCGTAAGGGAATGGTTCAATATAATATGGTTTTTCTGTATAAGGGGGAGAACTAGACTTTTTTTTTTTTTTTTTTTTTCTAATGAAGCTGACAGGGAAGTGTACTGATATATTACAATCTCTAAGCTATGAAATTTAAGTTAAGAAAAGCAGAATTGGCTAGGCACAGTGGCTCATATCTATAATCCCAGCACTTTGGGAGGTGGGAGGTGGGTAGATGGCTTGAGCCCAGGAGTTTGAGACCAGCTTAGACAGCATGATGAAGCCCCGTCTCTACAAAAAATACAAAAATTAGCTGGGCGTGTTGGTGGGCACCCAGCCACTCAGTGAGGCAGGAGGATTGCTTGAGCCCAAGACGTAGAGGATTGCAGTGAGCCAGGATTGCAGTGAGCTGAGGATTGCAGTGAGACACAAAAGTTAGCCAGGCGTGATGGTGGGCGCCTGTAGTCCCAGCCACTCAGGAGGCTGAGGCAGAAGGGTTGCATGAGGACATTGAGGATTGCCGTGAGCCAGGACTGCACTCCACGCTAGGTGACACAACAAGACCCAGTCTCAGAAAAATAAAACGAAAGCAGAATTCATGAGAGTATGCTATCATTTATAGAAAAAAAATCCATAATTATGCCTGTATATACAGTATACCTCTGAAAGGATATATAAGAAGAGAGAAAATAAAACACAACAAGTGGTTTTCCCTGGGATAGGGAACTCAGCAGGAAGAAGGAAGATGCTTTCCGATGTATACCTTTATATACCATTTGAGTTCTGTACCATATATGTGGATTGCTTATTTGAAAAGAGGTCTTAATTTGAAAGAACCAACAATACTTGCAAAATGCCTAATAGAAAACAGCACCAGATGTTGAAGTTATTGTTAAATGTCCACGTTGTTTTCAGCTATTTGTTTATGCACACTTCTCCCTCCAGCATCCAGCTCAGAGGCTGGCACATGCCTGGTATTGCACACACGACTGCAAAATGAATGAATAACGTGCATATTGAGTTGAATCAAATGAAACATATTTGTCGAGGTCTCCTGCTGCAACTCTATAGAGGAGGCATCTGCACTTCCTTCTAGAAACCGAGCTCATTCACTATTCATGACAGCAAAAACATGAAATCAACCCAAATGCTCATCAATAATAGACTGAATAAAGAAAATGTGGTGCATATGCACCATGGAATACTATGCAGCCATAAAAAGGAAGGAGATCATGTCATTTGCAGGGACATTGATGAAGCTGGAAGCCATTATCCTCAGCAAACTAATGCAGGAACAGAAAACCAAACACCGTTTGTTCTCACTTATAAGTGGGAGCTGAACAATGAGAACACATGGATACAGGGAGGGGAACAACATTTCCTGGGGCCTGTTGGGAGAGGGCGGTGGGTTGGGGAGAACATTAGGGATAAGAGATAATACAAGCTGGGCTTAATATCTAGGTGATGGGTTGACAGGTGCAGCAAACCACCATGGCACATGTTTACCAATGTAACAAACCTGCATATCCTGCACACGTACCCTGGAACTTAAAAGAAAAGAAACCGAGCTCATTGAAAGACAACATACTAGATTAAGAAGGCTGAGGAGTTTCCTGGTGGACCAACCCATGGTTCCCAACAGGCACTTGCATTCTGGACTTCTCCAGGACTTACTGTTTTAGCTACAGAGGTGGTTCTCAACTGGGGGATAATTTTGCCCCAGGAGACATTTTTGGTTGGAGGGGTACTATTGGCAGGTAGCAGGTAAAGCCCAGGGATGCTGCTATACATCCTGCCGTGCACAGCACAGTTCCCTCCAACCTGCCAAAACAAAGAATTATGTAACCCCAAAGTCAAGTGCTGAAGCTGAGCTGTGGTGATAGCACTGGCTCACCGACATCGTGACCATTGCCTGGTAGACCTGGGTGATCAGCCCTGGGACATACCTAGAGCTTCTATGTGTTTATGTTCCCCTCCTAAAATACAGCCTGCTGTACAATCCTCCTGAACTGCATTTTTAATTCAGTCTCCAGCTTACCAACCTTCTTTCAGATTTAATCTCATCAAGAAGGATACCAGCCAACTGCGGTCCATCTAACTGCCACGGTCACTTTGAGGAGCTGAAAAATACTTGAATATCTCAGGATAACCTTTCTGGGAAACCAACAGGGTACTGGTGAAAGAAAGGTTCAGCTGTCCCCTGGGGCCAAAAGTTCTCTGGAATGCTAGCTCATCAGACAGGTTCTTGAGAAACTGAGGGAGAATAAAAATATCTGCACATTCCTCAGGCAGAAATCTTCCAAAAGGAGAGGGACAGCCTCAGATCAGGAAGGGGCAAGCCCTGTGGGTGAGGGTGCCTCTGCTCCTTTGGGTTTCTCCTCCCAGCTTACACAGGGGCAACAGGGCTGCTGAAGGATTCTCCCCTAATCTGGGTGTCAGAGGAGGAAGGAGGGGAACCCAGGGAGTCCCGGCTGCTCCCCCTTAACCCAGTGACAGTTGGGGCCTGTTTTATCTGGAAGGCATCCTGCGCTTGTGCTGCTCTCATGGTGAGAGGAGGGGGATCAGGGCTAGTGGTTCCATCCTATCTTGGCTATTTATCTGCCTGTGACTGTGGGCAAGTTATCTGCCCTCATCTTCTGTTTTCTCTTCTGTAAAATGTGTGCCTTACAGGGTTGTTGCAAAATTCCAATGAAGCTGAGCATGCTGGTTCGTGCCTGGAATCCCAGCATTTTGGGAGGCCGAGGTGGGAGGATCACCTGAAGTCAGGAGTTCAAGACTAGCCTGGCCAACATCATGAAACACCATCTCTACTAAAAATACAAAAATTATCCTGGCGTGGTGGTGTGCACATGAGGTCCCAGCTACTCGGAAGGCTGAGGTGGGAGGATCACTTGAGCCAGGAGGTCGAGGCTGCAGTGAGCCATGATTGCACCACTGTACTGCAGCCTGGGCAACAGAGCAAGACCCCGTCTCAAAAACACAAAAACTCCAAAGAAGTCAAAGATGAGAACAATGCTCTACAACTGAGCAGTTCACATACAAATGCTAATTATTATTGAAATCTGCAGTCACTAGATTTTGGCTCATTTTCAGCCTGGTGAATATGTGGTTGAATATGGGTTATTCCACCGGAGTATGCAATGGGGGCTGTTGGCAGGACCAGGGCCTGAGCCCTGGAAGGTGGATGTCATGGGAGAGAAACTATAGTTCCTGAGGACACTCATGTACACAGAAATGGGTAAACAAGAGACTGGTGAGATGGATGTGGTAAGATTCATACTCACCCATGTCAGGTTTTCCCACCTGGAGTTTGAAATGGCCTGAAAATTGCAAGCAGCAATCAAATAAGTGAAATTGAAGGCTGTGGGTTTTTTTATGGCTCTCTTGCTGCCAAAACAGGAATTAAGAGGGTTATTCAAGCCAGGGTACTCAAGTGCCCACTTCACGGGGATTATTTATATTCCTGACATGGTGCCACAAATGTTCACTGAGTGCCTATCTTGTGGGTTAGGCTGTGTCCCGAAGAGGATATGCTGAAGTCGTAAGCCCCGGTACCTATGAATGTGACCTTATTTGGAAATCGGATCTTTGCAGATGCAATTAGTTACGATGAGGTCATACTACAGCAGCTGAGTGGGCCCTAAATCCAATGACTGGTGTCTTTATAAGAAGGCTATGTGAAGACACAAAGACTCAGACATGCAGGGAAGGAGACCACATGATGACAGACGCAGAGATCGGAGTGACGCGTGTACAAGGAAGACTTGGCCAAGGAACGCAAGGATTGCCCAGCAACCACCAGAGGCAAGGGGAGAGGCACAGACCAGGTTCTCCCCCGCAGCCTCCAAAATAAACCAACCCTGCCAACACCTTGATTTCAGACTTCTGGCCTCCAGAACTGTGACTGAGTAAATTTCCATGGCTGAAGCCACCAAGTATGTGGTAATTCATTATGGCAGTCCTAGAGAACAATACAACCCACCGTGAGCCAGACAGGGAGACAAACAGGAACCAGTTTCTACACTCAAGCAGCGTCCCTGAAAGGGCAGCTTCACGGACAAGGGCTGCTGTGAGAGCAAATGAGCTCACGGCTGTGGAGGGGGACAGCGGGGGCAAGAGGGGCTTTTATGACTTCTGTTGAGGTTCGTGCTGGGCAGACTCAAAGGCCCTGCTCTAGTTGAGTGCGTCCTTTATCCGCCAGGCAGGCTGCTCTCAGAGAGAGTGGAGACTTATCTGACAGGCCTTATTCTTTTTCAAACCACACAATAATTAGTCAGAACTCTATTTCCTTCATGGTTTCTGTGAATGGATTTTGTGGTGATTTTTTTTTTTCCCAGGCATTTTGGCAGTGCCGAGGGGGAGATGCAAAAAAGCCCATTAACATCAGCATGTGTCACTGGGGGACACTGAGAGGCTGAGACAGAGAAGAGAAAGATCTTTAATTAAAGCTGACAAAGCTGGGGGGTTACCTGGGTCTCCAGAATGCTGCAGCGCTGGCAGCCTAATTCCTGGGGACTTTCCTCAGCTCTTGTGGGGTGCCCCTTATTCTGTTGGATAAATTCTTCCAGCCTTAAAACCTAAAACAGGAGATAAGAAACACCATGCAATGACACCAAGTTCTGCCTCCTTGATACAGTCATTCATCTGGGAATCAATTCTCCTGAGTCAGTCTGTTCTGAGGGAAGTGCCCCATTAGACGAATTCTACACACGCTTCTAGAAATTCCATTTCTTTTTTCTTTCTTTCTTTTTTTTTTGAGCTGGAGTCTCGCTCTCTCGCCAGGCTGGAGTGCAGTGGCACGATCTCGGCTCACTGCAACTTCTGCCTCCCAGGACCAGGCGATTCTCCTGCATCAGCCTCTCAAGTAGCTGGGACTACAGCTGCATACCACCATGCTGGCTAATCTTTTGTATTTTTACTAGAGCCTGGGTTTCACCATGTTGGCCAGGCTGGTCTCAAACTCCTGACCTTAAGCGATCCACCCACCTCAGCCTCCCAAAGTGCTGGGATTACAGGTGTGAACGACTGCGCCAGGCCTAGAAATGCCATTCTTAATGAGCTAGTTGCTTAGTCTTTCCAGAAGAAAATGTGCCCAGCAGGTTTCCCGTATTCCACATTTTCCTTTAAATTATTTATATACATTTTTCTAAACTAGATCTGTAGGGTGGCTTTCATACCATTCCCAGAAGGCCACTCAATTTCTTTTGAAAATAACAAAAAAGTTAATTGGTAAAGAAAATGTACAACATTTAAGAATCATATAGATAAAATGAGAGAAGAGTGGGTGGGTGGTGCTCTGAAAGGCCATTAACATCAGCATGCGTCACTGGGGGACACTTAATTATGATGATGATGATTAATCAACTAATTGTAATATATGAATTAAACAGACTGCTTTCCCCCTAGACTTTGAGGAGAATGAAGCCAAAACCCATCAAGGTCACTTAGACTTTGCTCAGATTTTTCTAGAAAACTTAATACTAGTTAGGCACCATGCTAGGTACAAGGAGGGATGGGGAAGGGACGGAGTGAGAGCAAGACAGTAAAATCATAAAACATGGTCCCTGCCTTTAAGGAGCCATCATTTTATGAGGGAGATAGACCTATGTTTATAACCATAATGACATCTGGTAGAGATTCGTACAAAATAATAAGAGTACTTCCTTAATGGCACATTTGCTCTATGCCACTCAGGAATCTAAGCCTTTTTTCTTTTTTTTTTTTTAATTATTTTCTTTTTTTAAAAATTGAGACAGGATCTAACTCTGTTGCCCAGGCTGGTCTCAAACTCCTAGACTCAAGAGATCCTCCCGCCTCAGCCTCACGAAGTGCTGTGATTATAGGGGTGAACCACTATGCCCAGTCAGGAACCTAAGCCTTTTACAGTATTAACTCTTTTAATCCTCAAAACAGCCATTATGAGGTGGGTGCTACTACACAGAATTTACAGCGATAGGACCAGGCACAGTGGCTCACGTCTGTAATCCCAGCACTTCCGGAGGCCAAGGTGGGCAGATCACCTGAGGTCAGGAATTTGAGACCAGTCTGGCTAACATGGCGAAACCCCATCTCCACTAAAAATACACAATTAGCCAGGCATGGTGGCGCTTGCCTGTAATCCCAGCTACCTGGGAGGCTGAGGCAGAAGAATCACTAGAACCTGGGTGGCAGAGGTTGTAGTGAACAAAGATTGTGCCAATGCACTCCAGCCTTGGTGACAGAAGGAGACTCCGTCTCAAAAAAAAAAAGAATTTACAGCAATAAACTCTGCCCAGGGGCATTCAAGCAGCTTAAGGGCACTGAAGGATGAACAGGAGTCAGCGAGTGGTGAAGGCAGATAGTGCATTCCAGACAGCAGGAACAGCAGGTGCAATAGTAGAGGGCAGGTGGGATGGATGTGAAGGCTGAAGAAAGATTCCATGATGGAGGGGCCGGAGTGAAGGACTGGTCCAAGGCAGCAGAGCCTTGAAGGACAGTGGCAGCAAGTTAGGTTGGGTCCAAATTGTGAAGAACATGGGGATTAAAGATTTTACAGAGAGAAGACTAGGGCTTTGAGCAGATTTGGATTTTAGATCATGAGTTCTGGAAGTAGTTGGCCTGGGGGAGAACATGGAGGCAGAAAGATCCATGGCAACACTCTTGCAAGACTCCAGCAACATTGCAGGGAAACAGCAAGGCTATCAGAACATCCTCCAGGCTTTCCATAAGGAACATTAGAGGAAGAGACATTTCAAGATTATGAAACTATGCTTAAACTACATCTTGCTAAGGTTTACAAAATATTCAGAGGGGCCTGTACAATTGTTTATGTAACATCCACAGTGGGGGAAAGAGTCTAGGCAAGCCATTCCAAGGATCTTGTTCAAGGCATAGGTATGGAGGGAAGGTGGGGAACAGAAAGGCTTGACAAGGGTTGGGTGTGATGATGGGACAGGATGGTGACTAGGGGTGAGGATGCGAGAGCTGGGAGAGATTGTGATCAAGGATGACACTTCCATTTCGAGTTTTGGTAAGAGGGGGACAGACTGTAGCACCATTTAAGGGCGTGGAGGAGTCAAGGATGGAGAGTAAGACCTAGGGCGTTTGTCAATGGTCAGCCTCTTGGTCATGACTTGCAGTCTGTAAACATTCAGTCCTGAGTGACCTTTAGTCATCAACATACCATACTAGAGGCAGTATTAGCTTAGCGGTTAAGGGCGGGGTCATCAGAGCCACATTACCTGGGTTTGAATCCCAGATCTGCTACTTGTTAGCTATGCAACTTTGGGAAGCCGATTTACCGTCTCTGCCTCTGTTGTCTCATTTGTAAATAGAGATGATAATAGCACCTACATGGTAAAGTCGTTGTGAGTATTAAAATAGTAAATGTAAACTTTTTAGACAGTGTCTTGACTAGAGTCGAGTGCTCCACAAAGCTAGCCATTGTTTTTGTTTTGTTTTGTTTTTATTTTTTAAAAAGCTCTAAGGCACGTTGACAGAAATATGTCAGGGCTCAGGTTTCCCTGACCTGTGTTATTCAAAAGAATAACTGGGCTGGTCTCATACATGTACATGAGGCCACCTTAAGCTCTGCAGCGAGCAGTGGTCCAGGTACAACATGAAGACTGGCAGTGTATCTTCAACAGGGCGAAACGAAGAAACAGGGGGAGGGAGAAGTGAAGGAGGAGGGAGTGAGGGAAAGGAGGAAAGAAGGGAGGATGGCAGGGAAGAAAGGAGGAAGGAGAGAGAAACAGGCTTCTTTGCTGTGCAGCCCCCACCTTTGTCTGGGCTAGAACAGAAGCGTCTATCCCGGAACTTCCCACGAAGACCCACCTTCAGACCCTGATATATCAAGTCTAAGGAACAATATGCTCATTTTTTTTTTTTTTTTTTTTTTTTTTTTGAGACAGGGTTTTGCTCTTGTTGCCCAGGTTGGAGTGCAATGGGGTGATCTTGGCTCACCGCAATCTCTGCCTCCTGAGTTCAAGTGATTCTCCTGCCTCAGCCTCCCAAGTAGCTAGGATTATAGGCATGTGCCACCATGCCTGGTTAATTTTGCATTTTTAGTAGAGATGGGAGTTTCTCCATGTTGGTCAGGCTGGTCTCAAACTTCCAACCTCAGGTGATCCGCCCGACTTGGCCTCCCAAAGTTCTGGGATTATAGGCGTGAGCCAATGCACCTGGGCCTCATCATTTTTTTAAAATAATAATTTTAGAAATAGAGGGAGTTAGAGAAAACATAACACCCATGTACTTATCACTCAGCTAAAGAAATAACATGCCACAAATACAGCTGCAGCCCCTTACACTCTCTCCCTTCTAGAGATAATCACTGGTCCAATTTGATTTTGTCATCCTCATGCTTTGTTTAGATTGACCTCTTGGATATTCCTAAATAATCGATACTGTTTTATACATGGCCTCTGTGTCTCTAAAAATTCCCCAGAGGTTGTGATGTACAGCCAGGGCTGAGGAACCAGTTTCATGGGTTCCCGAGGCAGGTGGGAGACACAGGTCTCATCTGGAACGTTTGAGGGAGGACAGGGGAAGGAAGGAAACTTGTCGACATTTTTGGTTTAAGCAGACCCAGAAATGGCTCTTGGGGATTCTGTTTCCAGCCTTTTCCACTAGTTCTTTCATACTTTTAGGGGCCCACAAAAATGCGTTCATTTCTTTTAAAATCAGAAAAAAGTACAGTCTGGATGATATTCATCTTTTTACCAGTGCTGTCATAAAATATAAATTTTTAATTGTTTTTTAGAGGCAGAGTTTCACGCTTGTTGCCCAGGCTGGAGTGCAATGGTGTGATCTCAGCTCACTGCAAACTCTGCCTCCCGGGTTTAAGCAATTCTCCTGTCTCAGCCTCCCAGGTAGCTGGGATTACAGGCATGCACCACCATGCCCAGCTAATTTTGTATTTTTGGTAGAGATGGGGTTTCATCATGTCGGTTAGGCTGTTCTCGAACTCCTGACCTCAGGTGATCTGCCTACCTCGGCCTCCCAAAGTGCTGGGATTATAGTTGTGAGCTACTGTGCCCGGCCTTAATATTTTTTAATAAAGGAAGGGCCTAGAATGGCAAAACTACTAAGAGCCCACAAAGAGGCGAATGTAGCCCTGGGGAAGGAAAGGCAGAGGAACTGCATGTTCCCCACTTGTGCCTTCATGAAGCCACAGAAGCAACTCCAGCGGCCTCCTGTGTCCTTCTCTTATTTGAGACATCAAAGGCCTGTTTGTTTAAGCCTCTGTAATCTGGCTGTCTGTTACTTGCAGCTAAATGCATGCCCCCTGAGATAGCCTTCCTGACTGGCTGAGTGTTCTTTTCTGTCTTCCAAGATTCCTGGCTTTTCAGTTAGACAGAAGTTCCCAGGGACCAGAAACAGCACCCCAAGGCTTGCATTTGTTTGGGGCTCACCTCGAGCAGAGAATTCTGGAGCTTCACATTGAGGGCCGCTTTCTCTTCTTCCAGCTGCTTTATCTCCTTTTCTGATTTCTTCCTCACTTCCTCCAACTGTGCTTCTACTTCCTAAATGACGATTGGAAGAGTTAACCACACAAGGCACAAAAACAGGACACAATGTTGTCACACCCTGCCTTGTTCCCAGAGGAGATCAAAGAAGCTTATGAGAATCATACAATACTGCAAATAAACATAAATTAGAAATACACAAGAAGGTCAAAAGAAAACATGTGTTAATTTCACACCACACAGCCTGATATATATAGGTGTCGGGTGGGGCATACCCTTATCTTGAAGTTTTCTAGTGTCGAATAAAAATAAATACTCATTACTGACAAAATTCTCAGTGTCACATAAGTCAAAAAGCCAACTACGTTTTCAGATGCAGGGAAACAGGAAAAGCAGTATGAAATTTTTTTCTTCTCAACAGCATCCATACATGAGTCAAAATGTTTGGACTGGCCGGGTACAGTGGCTCACACCTGTAATCCCAGCACTTTGGGAGGCCGAGATGGGTGGATCGCTTGAGCCCGGGAGTTTGAGACCAGCCAGGGCAACATAATAAGACAATGTCTCTATTTTAAAAATAAACAAATAAAATAAATAAGTGATGGGGTTCCCAGGGCTGATTGCTCCATGGTCCCTCACCATAGCCCATGAGCCTCAGTGCAAAGCAGATCCAGGTGAAGGAACATTCTGGGGACCACATGAATGGTGCAGTCATGTTCCAGCTGTGTCATCTGGAGCACATTTCCTAACCTCTCATGACTCACTGTGGTACTCACAAGCTCCCTGCCACTCCAGGTACATAGTAAAGGATTGGTAGATGATCAGCACTACTATTATTCTCATAGAGACCTGGGCTTTCCATTTTAGCTTAATTTCTATGGAAACTGTGCAAGTATCTAGAGGAGTGAATGAGATAGTCTGTTCCTCGTAGCTGAACTTTAGGATATTGTGTCACTCATCCATTCAACAAATATTTCTTAAGATCTACTATGTGCCAGGCACTGTTCTCAGAGCTGGGGGAGATACAAGGGAGAATTTTTATTTCAGGAGCTTACACCAGGAGCTGACATTTGAGTGAAAGAGATGAGCAGAAATCAAAGTCCAAGAGTAAACAAGATGGCAAACACTAGGTTGGATGGAGAAATAATAAAGCCGGGAGGGGACTTCCCAGTGTTGGGGAGGGGTTGAAATGTTAGATAACTAAGTGCTCTGGAAAGCGACTTTGGAGTAAAATCCTGTAGTAAGTGAGGGGGTTCACCAAGGAGATGTCTGGCTGTGAGGTTTCCCAGACCTGCAAAGGCCCTGGCATGTTCTAAGGACAGAGAGGAGCCACTGTGGCTGGACTAGATGAGGTTTGGGGAGTACCATCTGAGGCCTCAAACATCAAGGTAAGACTTACCAGTAAGGTGAAGACCACTTAACAGTTGGTCAGGGGAGTGACGTGGTTCCAATTACATTTTGATAAGCTTGCTACTGTTTTTTTTGTTGTTGTTTTGTTTTTTTTGAGACAGGGTCTCACTCTGTCACCCAGACTGGAGTATAACAGCACAATGATGCCTCACTGCAGCCTTGACCACCCAGGCTCAAACAATCCTCCTACTTCAGCCTCCCAAGTAGCTGGGGCTACAGGTGCATGCCACCATGCCCAGCTAATTTTTAAAATTTTTCTTGTAGAGACAGAGTCTTACTATGTTGCCCAGGCTGGTCTCGAACTCCTAAAGTCCAGCGATTCTCCCACTTCCACCTCTCAAAGTGCTGGGATTACATGCATGAGCCACCATGCCCAGCTTCACTACTGGTTTCTCTCTTGATTACCGATTGACATGAGTGGAGGGGTGGGGTAAGAGCAGTGGCAGGCAGGCCTGGGAGGAGGCTGTGGTGATAACTGAAGTAAGAGGATAGTGGCTGGGCCTGTGGCGGCAGTGCAGCCAAGAGAAGGGGTAGAAACTGGGGATATATGTGGAATGTTGACTGACAGGACTCACTGAAAGGAGGGGTCAGATAACTTAACATGTCAAATAATCCTGCTTACCTTCCCTTTGGATGCTCCAGGGGCCCTCTGTAGCACCCAAAAGTTAGGGGTTGGAAAAGACAACCTTGAAACAGACATTTCATTTGGGGAAGCCTGTGAAATATGTTAAAGGTTTAAAACACTTGATATTATGAAACAGAATTCCAGGTTACCATAAGTCATTTATTTTAGCCAAAACGATGACTCAAAAACTGGGCTTTCTGACCTAAGCAAGGAGAGAGTACTGCCACCATGAACTGAGGTGGGGGAAGACAGAAGGAGTGGATTCAGGGACTGTCTGAGGAGCTGGTCTGCACATGTTGAGTTTGATAAGATAGCGGGTCTGGAATTCAGGGGAGGGTTCTGGGTTGGAGTATGCCTTTGGGAGCCATCAGCATACAGAGTTTATTGAGGCATGCATTTGAATGAGAAAACCTAGAGAGAGAACATGAAGGAAAATATAAGACATTAACAAATAAGCCCTTGGACACTCCAAAATTTCCTGTGAATCAGAGGTTAAAATATCCAGCAGGTATTTGTAGAGCAGTTCTCCTAGGCTGTCAGTTGACAACGGACCAGTAGGTCTAATGGACATAATAATGGTAGCTGACATTTGCTGAGTATATGCCATTTGCTGGCACTTTGCACAGCCCATCTCTCTGGTCTTTGTGAAAGACCTATGAGTTAGGTACTACCACTAAGGCTTATTGTAAAGATAAAGAAATGAAACTTAAAGAGGTTAAATGCCTTGCCCAGGTCCAAGATTTGAACTCAGGAAAGCCTGACTGCTTGACTGTGCTTCTTCCCTCCCTTCTTAAGGAAAATGTAGCACCTAGTAGAGAAAAATGCTTGACTATGTGAGTACAGAGGTTGTCATGTTTCAAACAACAGCATCACTAGGCTGAGCAGAGAAAATTTGTAGGAAAACCGATATTTAAGCTGGACTGGAAGCATCAGTAAGAACTGGACAGGATCAGATAGGTAAATTTGGGAGCAGGGGAAAAAGTGCTCTTCATCAAGGGAAAGAACATGGAATAAATGATGAACTAAAAGGTTGGAACCATTGAGTGTGTAATCCCAACAGTTTGAGAGTGTTATGCCTGTAATCCCAATACTTTGGGAGACTGAGGCAGGAGAATTGTTTGAGAGCAGGAGTTTGAGACTAGCCTTGACAACGCAGCGAGACACTATCTCTACAATTTTTTTTTTAATTAGCTGGGCTTGGTGGCATGTGCCTGTAGTCTTAGCTACTCAGGGGGCTGAGGCAGGAGGATCACTTGAGCCCAAGAGTTTGAGGCTGCAGTGAGCCATGATCGCACCACTGTATTCCAGCCTGGGAGTCAAAGCAAGACCCTGTCTCTAAACAAATGAATTTGAATGAATGAATAAATAAAAATAAAAGGCTGGAGGGCAGAGTTGGATAGGGGAGGGGTTGTGGGATGAGGTAGGAGGGAGCAATCAGGAGTCTGCCTCTGTAGGGTCTTAAAAACCATGTTAAAGAATTTGAACTATTTGACAGGGAGTCATTGGAGAGTTTGAAATGAAAGTTGAATTTTCAGAAAGTCCTGCTGCAATGTAGATTATATTACATGAAGTGGGGGAGACTGGAGGCAGGGAAACTATCACATGGTTCATCATGAAATGGTGGTTGACTGGATCAGCATGGTACCACTGAGGATAGAGGGAAGTGGAGGAATTCCACAGTCACTGAAGAAGCAGAATTACTAGATGTGATGGCTGATTGAATGTGAGGGGTGAGAAAGGCATCATGTTTGACTCCTGGTTTTCTGAGTTGAACATCTAAAAAGATACTGCTGCTGATCACCTGCATGACACCTTTATACTTCCTGTGGGGCCAGGCTCAGCTTAGGCCAGAGACTCTGGGGAGACCCTTAGCATTTTTCCTGGGGTCAGGTCATTTAAGAGAAGAAAAAAACCCTGGACATTTAGCATGCGTATAGTCTCTGTTCAGTAAATCTATGATCCCCTTTTGTAGGGCTTATTGTTTTTGAGAGCTCATTTTCTAAACAAAATATGTAAATTCTCCTTTGGTTTCAAACAAGTTCAGATAACTTAAGCAACCATAAGCAGCAAGGCCATCCCTTTAACAAAAATTCATTTTCTTTACTTCATTAATTAGCTTCTCATCCATAGAAGCTTTTATTGAACAGAAGTTTTGTTTAACATGCTTTAATAGAGAAGACACTCACTGACACTGCCAAGATGTATTCACTGTAACAGCACAGTGACAATCCCCTGTGATAATAATTTTTAGCATAAAAGAATGGCTATTTCTAATTTTACATAGCTTAACTTCCCAGGCTACAAATAATTAATCATAGCTTCAGCTGTAACCTTGACAAATGAACCTAATGTGAAAAAAATTCCCCCACAAGTGGAAATAATCAATTTCAGCAGGAATTTTTGGCATTAGTTAGCTTCATTTTGGGTGCAAAGTAATGTGGTTTACTGTCAGAAAACAGTTCTGGGTGAGAACACAGATGTGAAAGAAGCATGCTCAGCCCAGCTCATCCCAAAGTGACCTTGAAGATTTCAACAGGCAGCTTAAATATTCCCTTAACTCAGGTAAAGAGAAAAAAAGATAGCAAAGACAAGAACATTGAGAAAAAAGGAGACTAATGCTCTCAGATATTTAAACCGCTTCATCCCAAACTTGGAAGAGTGTTTCATGGGCCATTCATAGAGCATTTTCATAAACGCTATTCTCACTGAACTTTCAGATACCCAGGAAAATAGGTTTTATTGCACCCATTTTACACAGAGGAAATCCCACAGCTGATAAGAGGTAGATGCAGGACTCACACTCATTTACTGTTCCTTTGTCCAGAGTGTCTACAATTACAGGTAATTAAGGAAAAGAGATGTAAAGGTGCCATTGTAAGGGAACAACAACTGAGCAGCCACAGAAAATTACCATGTGGAGATTTCAGTTGGAGTTTTAAGAGAAAACTTGTCAACTTTTTTCAAAAAGAAAAGTTAATTATTTGTATATATTGAGTAAAGTTCATGATGCTGCTGAAAGAGTCAACCAGTAGGTCTTAAAAAATCACTCAGAACCAATCATTAGCAATAATACCAACATTGATACTAATCAATACATGGGGCATGAGACTCAGTGAAGCATCCCAACTGAGTAGTAGAGCTTAACTAGAACTAGAGAAAATTCTACTTTAGACTTATCCTAACAAAGCTTAAAAATAAATATGGAAAATGGAAAATTTTATATTATATATAATTTATTGCAATAAAAACATCTCACACAATGAAGCTGGTTCACAATGAATTTAACTGCCTGTCAAAACAAAATTCAGCAAAAAGGGCAATAAAGTCCATGTTTAACACCTTAACATTCTCAATGTGCAACATTCAATCAAAAATTACTAAATAGGCAAAGAAGCAGGAAAATGTGACTTACAAAGAGCAGAAAAACCAGTCAATAGAAAATAATCCAAAAGTGACAGAGACAACAATGTTAAAGGAACAATTATAAATATGTTCAATAATTTAAAGAAAACCATGAAAATAATGAGTGAAAAGAAAGCTGTAAAGAAGAACAGAATAGAATTTCTAGAGCTAAAATATGATATCTAAAATGAAAAATGTACTGAATGGGTTTTTAAAAAGATTAGATGGTACAGAAAGAAAGATGAGTGAACTTGAAGATACAGCAAGAGAAATTATCCATTGAAACACAAAGAGATGAGGAATCTGAAAATGAAGAGAACCTCAATGATTTATGGGACAATATTAGAAAAGGAGAACGAGCAGGAAAAACACTGGAAGAAATAATGGGCTTAACATTTTCAAATTTCATGAAAACTGTAAACCCATAAATTCAATGAGCCCACAACAAAAACACAAAGAAAAGCACACCAGGGCATATCATAGTCAAATTGTTGAAAGCCAGTGATAAACAGAAAATCTTGAAAGCAGTTGATAAGAAGAAACATACTATGCACAAGGAAAAGAAGATAAATGTGGCTGTTAACTTTTTACTGTAAGAAAATGCAAACCAAAAGATACTGAATGACATCTTTAAAGTGTTCAAAGAAAAAACAACTGTCAACCTAGAATTCTATATCCAGTAAAAATATACAACAAACATGAAGGCAAAATGGAGAAAGAAAATCTGTTGCAAGTAGCAGTTGACACATGCTATAGGAAATGTTACAGGAAGTTCTTTAGGCTAAAGAAAAATGATACTATACAGGTACTTGATGCTACCAAAGGAATGAAGGCTGCAGAAATGGTAAACAAATGGGAAAATGACCCTTTTATTCTCATTAAATTTTTTTAATCTAAAATATGATTGTCCATTTAAGGAAATATAAAAGCAGGATACTGTGGGATTTTTAGCATGTGTAAAATAAAATGCAATATATGACAACCATTGTACAAAGAACATAAAGGGTGAAATGAAAATGTATTATCATGAGGTTTGTATGTGTAAAGTAATATATTTCAAGACAGACCAATAAATTTAAAGATGCATATTCCAAATCCTAGAGTAACCACTAGCCCTCCACTTTGCCAAAAAACAGTGTACCTAATAAGTCAAAGGTGGTGCTAGAAAATGGAATACCCCCCCAAATGTACCCAAATTAAATGGAAAAAAAAGGGCAGGGAACAGATGAGACAAGTAGGAAAAACAACAAGATGGTACACTTAATGATAATTACATTAAATGTGAATGGTCTGAATGTCCCCTAAAAGGCAGAGATTGTCAATCTGTATAAAAAAGAACCTAAGTATACCACAAAAGCACTTTTAATAGAAAGACACAGGCAGGTTAAAGTAAAAGGATAGATTAAAATAGACCAAGGTACACTAACCATAAACATGCTGGAATGAATATATATATCCCACAAAGCAGACTTCAGGATGAATACTATTTCATAAATAATAAGAGTCAATTCATCAAGAAGACATGACAATCCTAAATGTATATACACTAATGAAAAGGTTTCAATTTACATGAAGCAAAAACTGAGATCCAAAAGGAGAAACAGTAAATCTACAACTTTAATTTGAGATTTCAGTCTTCCTCTCTCAATGATCAACAGAACAAGCAGAGAAAATTCAGTAAGGACATAATAGACTTGAACAATGTTATTACCCAACGTGACCTAATCAGCTTTTATAGAACACTCCACCCAACAGCAACAGACTCACATTCTTTTGAAGCACACATCAACCATTCATCTAGACAGACCATATTTGGGCCAAAATCAAGCTGAACAAATTTCAAAGGAATGAAATGACAGAATCTATTCTCCAACCACAGGGGAACCAAATTAGAAATCAATAATAAAATGATATCTGGAAATGTCCCAAATAGTTGGAAATTGAACAATATACTTCTAAATAACCAGGAGTATTTGGGGAATTGGTAGAAATAGGAAAAAAAAAAATTGAGATCTTGGTGTTAGTAGCAAAAAAAGAAAAAAAAATCTGAGAAAACAATCTCATTCATATTTGTTATTTAAAATGAGAAAACAGAGGCCTGTAGTGGTTCGGGTGACATATTCAAGATTTGACAGTGAGACTGCTCTCCCCAGGCACAGGGCTTATTACAGACTGACTTGACTCTGGTTGTTTGACTAGATCTTGTCCTCCCTATCAGACTGTGTGTTCCCTGAAAACATGGCTGATTCCTGTAACCCTGCACTGCTCAAAACATAAATATGCATTCCATAGATGGTGAATAAGTAGTACATGGATAATGGCAGAGTGAGGACCTGAATGTTACTATCAAAGGCCCAGGGCAATGTATATTCTTTTACACATACAGACTGGTAAAGAGCAAAAATTACTGGCTGTGGAGTCAGACAGGCCTGATTCATATACAACTGTGTTATCTGTTAGTTGTGTTCTACTCAAGTTACTTAATTTCCCAAGTTCCTTGCCTATGAAATGGAAAAAAACAACAGAGCTGAGGTCAGGAGCTGATTGCTGAGTGGAGAGTTGTCATTCCTTTTGGCTGCCAAAGATCTAGCCTGCCTTCCATTTGGATGTTTGGGAATTCTCCATCTGATGGATCAGAGCCCTCCTCTTATCATAGGACTGGAAAACACCAGACTGCCTGCAACATGAGCATGGGCATGTGACTGAAGCTCCCCAGTCAAGTGTACCTATTCTGGATTTCAAATCAGAGGTCAGTGATATGGACCAGTGGGAGTCACATAGAATTTGGCAGCTGCAGTTTCCAGGGGCAGCAGGGCCAGCTGTTCTAGAGCTGTACTGACTAACTCAACTTTCTGTGATGATGAATGTTCCACAGTGTGACATAGCTAATGTGCAGAAATCCCTCAGAGCTGTGCTGGCCAATAGGGTAGCCACTGCCACATATGACTAGGGGGCACTTGAAATGCGGCTAGTGCCCCCGAGGAACTGAAATTTCAATTGCATTTGATTGTAATTAATTCAAATTTTAAGTGATCACGCATATCTAGTGGCTCCCTTATTAGATAGCTCAGTTCTCCAGGCAATGCTCAGGGCCCAGCGTTGGTGGTTTCGGCTGTGTAAGCTGCAGGTCCAGGTTCAGAGGTGGCAGCACAGGTGTCCTAATCCATTTTGCAATAGACTGGGGACATTATTCCTGGCTGGGTAGCTGCCAAGCCCAGTTCCCTGGTCTTCCATTATGCTTTAAGTTTCTTTTCTGCCTAAACTCCCAGGTGGGTTTGTGATTATTGTCACCAAGAATCCTAAGTGATACAAATGAGAATGTGCAGAAGTGATTAGCACAGCTCAGGAGGTGCTGAATATGTCATCTGCATCCCTTCCCTGGGGAGTCAGTGTATGCCAGTGCTAATTATAGGATGTGTACTGTGCTGTCCGTCAAGATTCAGTGACAGTATCATCTAATCCGAGGTCAATGAAGGCATTGAGGCCTCCAACTCAGCTCTGCCCACCTCCTGTAGTGTGCCCCTTAGGTTAGAGTAGCACTCAGGATACACAATATACCCACAGACAAGGGCTCAAAGAAATAGGGCACTCCCAGGCCAGGCTTGGTGGCTCATGCCTGTAATCCCAGCACTTCGGGAGGCTGAGGCAGGTGGATCATGAGGTCAGGAGTTTGAGACCAGCCTGGCCGATGTGGTGAAACCCCATCACTACTAAAAATACAAAAATTAGCCGGGCATGGTGGTGTGTGCCTGTAGTCCCAGCTACTCAGGAGGCTGAGGCGGGAGAATTGCTTGAACCCAGGAGGCGGAGGTTGCAGGTTGCAGTAAACCAAGATCATGCCGCTGCACTCCAGCCTGGGTGACAGAGTAAGACTCCGTTTCAAAAAAAAAAAAAAAAAAAAAAGTAGTGCACTCCTAACTCTGCAAGGGAAAATGGCATCTATTTTTAGTCCATAAACCCTAGATTTGAGGTCTTTTTAAGGTTTTACCTTTCCCAATCTGTGTGGTCTAATTTAAATTCTCAGTTTTTGGAAACGAACAAAACGTAAAACAAAAAAACACCAAAGTAAGTGCAATTTATTGTGACATGATTCATATCCCAGACGGACTCATGCCCCCTATTAAGGCCGAAGTGAGATTTACACATTCAGAGTCAGGTGTGGCTGACAGGTTACCAGGTCAACCTGTAGCTCTGCCATCCCTCCTGTCACTTGTGGCCAGAGATGGAAAGAGTGTCCATCTGCTTGTCTGAGGATTAGATTTGTGCAACCAGTTGCAGCTCATGGGGAGAAAAAGTGCTATCAATACAGCTGCCTGCCCTGTGCAAAGGTGGGGAAGCCATGGGCTCTGGAGTCAGGATATCAGGTTTGAATTGCAGCTCCACCACTTAGCTGTGTGACTTGATATACAACACCTTTGAGCTTCAGTTTCCTCAACTCTAAATGGGATCTGAACATTTTGTAATATTGTTGGAAAGATTAAATGTGTTTTAAAGTATAAGGTACTTTATAGTGGGCATGAAATAATATTATCACACATTAGGTTACCCAGTGCACATGGAAATTAACAATGAGGGCTGGGCACGATGGCACACACCTATAATCCCAGCACTTTGGAAGGCTAAGGTGGGAGGATCCCTTGAATCCAGGAGTTCAAGACCAGCTGGGCAACACAGTGAGATCCCCATCTCTACAGAAAAATTTAAAAATTAGCCAGGCATGGTAGCATGCACCTGTAGTCCCAGTTACTCGGGAGACTGAGGTGGGAGGACTGCTTGAGTCCAGGAGGTTGATGCTGCAGTGAGCCATGATCGCACCAATGTACACCAGCCTATGCAACAGAGACCCTGTCTCAAAACGAACAAACAAACAAAAGAAATTAATATCTGCCATATTATGAACTTTCATTACATGCTTTTTACTAAGATAAGGGTTTATATATACTACAATACCATATTTAATTTACATAACAAGCCCTTGAAGTATTTAGCCCTATTTTAGAAATCAGGCTTCAGGCAGGGCGTGGTGGCTCACGCCTATAATCCCAGCACTTTGGGAGGCCAAGGCAGGTGGATAACAAGGTCAAGAGATCGAGACCAACCTGGCCAACATGGTGAAACTCTGTCTCTACTAAAAATACAAAAATTAGCTGGGTGTGGTGGCGCGTGCCTATAGTCCCAGCTACTCGGGAGGCTGAGGCAGGAGAATCGCTTGCACCCAGGAGGCGAAGGTTGCAGTGAGACGAGATCACGCCACTGCACTCCAGCCTGGTGACAGAGTAAGACTCCATTAAAAAAAAAAAAAAAGAAATTAGGCTTCAGAGAGGTTACATGACCTGTCTCCAGTCACACAGCTTGTGTTAGAGTCAGAACTTAGATCCAAGACTAGTCTTGCTCTTTCATGAGTTCATTTAACATATATTTCTTGAGTATTTACTACTCTTAACCCCCACACAACAGTGCGTGCCCCAGTGATACAGGATTGTCATTCAGTGAATACTCAAAGCTGGTACTACAGAATCTCGGGTTATAAAGAGGCCTTCTTGTAATAATGAAACAAAGCATTCCACCTGCATTCACAATTATATTGCTTCACATTTTATTCTTTTCCAAAATCTTCACATAATGTTGTTTACTTATTCCAGCAAACACAAGAGATGAGGTTTTGCATGCCTTGCCAGCAGAAAGCCACCCTGTTTGGAGGGAGAGCAGAACAGCACACAGAGACAGAATTTTCCCTCCTTTGGCATGCTGCTGATTAATTACCAGCATCGACCTGCTGCCCACCTGTCCTAGGCACTAGGATACCCCTGGCGTCTCCACGTGGTTCCCTCATTGAATCCTTGCAGCTACTCTGTGAGGTGCTATTATTATCATCCTCCATTTTACAAATTAGGATCCTGAGGCACGTAGAATTTCCCTCTGTGGGGGCCCAGGTTATATTGCTCGAAGTGTGGTGGTAGGGTGGGGCGTTAGATCCAGGAAGTTCTCCAGGCCCTAGTTTTTGGTTCACGGTATTCTCTGTGTGTTTTTGCAGAGTAAGTAGAGTTGAATTTTCCTAAGTTCACCACTCATGACACAATTACACCCCATGTCAATGACTGCAGGCCCTTAGGGGTATCCCCCCGTCTCCTCCAAAAGACCTTGAACTCCCTTTGGACAGGGTCTGTATCTTTCATCTGTGTAGATTCAGAGAACAAACTTACATTTGTACAGAGCAGGAGCTCAATAAATGTTCACGGAAGAAGGAAGGAAAAAGGAAAAGAAAGAGGTGGGAGAAAGAAAACGTAACCAGCACAATCTTTATGGAAGTAGATCTCACCTTCTGCAATTTCTTTCTTTCAGCCTCCACGGACGAGCGAACTGATTTGATTTCCACGGTGTGTTTCTTGACCAAGTCTTCCAGCCGCTTCACCAGCTGGTCTTTGAGATGTTTCTTCTCCTCTTCTGTCTGATGTTTGATTTTACGGAGGTCTTCTTCATATTGTTGCTTCATATATTCTGTCTCAATACTTGCCTCTTTCTTGGTCTATAAAAGAAAAAGGACCTTGTCAAACTGCTGAGGAGGGGTAAGGAGAAAGGAATCACCATATCCCTTTCATACAACGGTTACGTTTACATACTGTTTTTACAGCATGTAGCACAAGGTGCAATGAGTTTTACAAGACTATATATTTGATGTTAGTAAGAGTCTCTACCATTGGAAAAGGGATTTTTGGAAGGGTGTATGTGTTATCATGATATGGGATATTTCAGCCCATACTATGGTAGCTTTTAAATAATGCTTTGCTTGTTTTGACTGGGAACATGCAATGAGTTCCTAAGCCAGTTTCCAGTTTCCCAGAAGCCGATGATACAGTGTTGGGAGGATTCTGCTGCATTCTCAGTCTCCTGGTTTCTAATGGCATGGAGTAGGCAGTAAGTTGGCTGGAATTCTACTCCTGAAACTATGGGGTCTGCTGACTCCAAGTGGATCCACTATGTTTGGACTGGCCTCTACCTGATGCTTATGATAGATAGCAAAGCTCCCTGTGCCTTCTCCATCCCCCAGGGCTGGGTCAGACACTACCTGTGTGTCTGTGCTTCCTTTCATGCAAGGACACTCCTTAAGATAGCTTTGATCCTGCTGAGGATGAAGATTGTGGGTTTCCAAGTCATTCTCTTCCCCCAGGACTTCATTCTCTGAAACTAGCTCAGTCTTCATGTCATCTGCAAGTAGACATTTCAACATTATTTGGAATGCTCTTGGCCATGGCCTCTTGTTCAAGGCTTTCTGCTGTCAGGTCCCAGTTCTGCTTTTCAAACACTTTGTCCAGCATCCCCTGTGTAATTCCTGCCCTGTGGTCTGCTGGCCCTAAAGCATGGTTAAGGTAGCAATTTTCGTCTCAAGAAGCCTCATGAACTTAAATAGCTGCCCTGTTCTCCTTTCCTAAATAATCTCCAAATCTTTTTGACTGCAGTTTCCATCAGTTAAAAAAATTGAGCATGTTCTAAATACATGTTCTTTTAATAGGAATTTAAAGGATGAAACAATAACAAATATTTAATATAAGCAGAATTACTAAGTTTTCCTCCCATATTCACTGAAGTTCTCATGTCCTACTTTTGAGACTTCTGCTCTAAACCCACAACACCTTTCTGGTTTCTCCAGAACCAGGACCTCCTTCTCTGCACCTTTCTGGCCCATGGTGACTTCTTTCTCATGCACATTATTTATCTGCTGCCTTTGATACCAAAGCATGCTGTGGGCTGTAATGTACAGTCCCATGAGCTCCCTGAAGGAAGCTCCCATGTTTTATGCCTTTGTTATATTTCCCAGTGTCAAGAGCTTTTTGTTCAGGGGACCTACGGGAAGGCACTTAGAATCATGTATTTTTGGATACAAGCAAGATTGTATCACCAACCAATTGGCTGATCTTGAGCCAGGCACTTATCTTTTCTTGGTCTCATTTCTTCATCTGTAACATGAAAGATAGGCAATACTTTTTGGGCTGGGCGTGGTGGCTAACGCCTGTAATCCCAACACTTTGGGAGGCCAAGGTGGGAGGATCACTTGAGCCCAAAATTTCGAGACAATACTTTGACTTATTATTATTTTTTTGAGATGGAGTTTCATTGTTGTTGCCCAGGCTAGAGTGCAATGGCACAGTCTCAGCTCACTGCAACCTCTGCCTCCAGGACTCAAGCGAGTCTCCTACCTCAGCCTCCCAAGTAGCTGGGATTATAGGCACACACCACCATGCTCCGGCTAAATTTTTTTGTATTTTTAGGCAGGTGCGGTGGCTCATGCCTGTAATCCCAGCACTTTGGGAGGCTGAGGCAGGTGGATCTCAAGGTCAGAAGATCGAGACCATCCTGGCCAACATGGTAAAACTCTTTCTCTACTAAATACACACACACAAAAAAATATTAACTAATTTTGTATTTTTGTATTTTTTGTATTTTTTTGTATTTTTGTGTTTTTAGGGTTTCACCATGTTTGACAGGCTGGTCTCAAACTCCTGACATCAGTGATTCACCTGCCTTGGCCTCCCAAAGTGCTGGGATTACAGGCATGAGCCACCATGCCTAGCCTGTACTTAATTTTTTAATTTTTATTTTTTCATAGAGATGGGGTCTCATGTTGCCCAGGCTGGTCTCAAAGTCCTGGGCTGAAGTGGCCCTCCCTCCTAAGCCTCCTAAAGTGCTGGGATTATAGGCATGGGCCACCGTCAGTCTGCCCAACCAGATTGATATTACTTATCACACAAAATTATTGGAAAGGCCCAATAGCATAATTGTGTTAAATGACGTGAAAAGCATAAAGCATTGTGTTAAGTGGTAGGGGGTGGGACGAGTCAGTGCTAAGAATTTCAGGCACTGTGGTGAGTCTGGTGGGGGAAACATCTGGGGGCAAGGGGTCCTTTTAGCTGTCCAACCTGGGCTAGCTCCAGGCAAGGCAGCGGTAGGGGTCAGCTCACCTGTACCCAGCAGGGATTGGTCTCACGCACCAGGCAGGTCAGATCAAGAAGCCCTGCCCCTCCTCTCTGCTCCCTTAGCAGGCTCAAGGCTGCCAGTAGCACCAGGCCCACCTGGCAGCTAACCTTGGGTCTTTTAAGGAAATCATCCCAGGGCATCTTACCTGTCTTCTGCGTCCCACGACACTCCTGCAGCATCATTCTGTCTTTGGCAACAGCCAGCTTCTCCCCAAGTTTTTTTGCAGTGCTTTTCAACTCTGAATTCTCCTGTCGAGCCTCCTTGAGCTGCACATCCAGGTCCTAAACAGACAGGAAAGGTCCCATTGCTCTGGTTACAGCTCTGTATAGAGACATCCTGTGTACACAGAACGGCCATCAGACCTGAAAGGTGGGTATGTGCACAGAAGAAGCCCTGAGTCTGTGGAATTCAGTGGCCCAGGGCTCATCAAATCCTTCCTCATCCTCTGACCTTTCTGTAGTGAGGATTAAATGAGTAAAGTGTCTGGTAAAAAAATAATAATAATGCTCAGGGAGTATTAGAAATGTTGACTGCTGGCCAGGTGGCTCATGCCTGTAATCCCAGCGCTTTGGGAGGCTGAGGCAGGTGGATCTCGAGGTCAGAAGATCGAGACCATCCTGGCCAACATGGTAAAACTCTGTTAACTGCTGCTACTTTTAGAGATGGGGCTCTGTGCTTTTGTGGGGCTCACATAACTGAATCACTGATGATCCTGCTCTCTATAAACACAAAGTCCTAGGGATTTTAGGACAGGCAGGTTGCTATGAAACTAACAGGGGCTTTAGAATCAGGCTGACCTGAGTTCAAACACTTATTAGCCATGTGCCAAGGCAGACCAGTCCTTAAGCCTCTCAATTTCAGTCTTAGCTTCTCATCTGTAGACTGTAAGTCTCCAAGTTTTACAAAGTTAGGGACCAAGTATAACTCACCATGTGTCCCTGCCCTGGGCGTGGCAGATAGTCAGTGTTCAATAAATATCTGTGGGCTTGGTGCAGTGGCTCAAGTCTGTAATCCCAGCACTTTGGGAGGCTGAGGCGGGCAGATCACCTGAGGTCAGGAGTTCGAGACTAGCCTGGCCAACATGGCAAGACCCTGTCTCTACTGAAAATACAAAAATTAGCTGGGTGTGGTGGTGGGTGCCTGTATTCCCAGCTATTAGGGAGGCTGAGGCAGGAGAACTGCTTGAACCTGGGAGGTGGAGGTTGCAGTGAGCTGAGATCATGCCACTGCACTCCTGCCTGGGTGACAGAGTGAGGTTCCATCTCAAAAATAAAAAAGCAAGCAAGCAAATAAAAAAATAAATAAATAGTTGTGGAATGAATGTAGTTGAATTCAATGGAGGTAATAGGGCTCACCTCCATAGAAGGCAAGTGCTTGGCACAGTGCCTGACCTATAGCAGGTTCACAATAAGCAGTCCTGCTGATTATCCCTGTGGGGTTGTATGAAGAGATGCTGCTTTACCTGAATCCTCTCCTTCAGCTTCTGGGCGTACTTCTTCAGGTCACTGATCTTGCGGCCTCTGTGCTCCAGGTCTCCTTCCAGCTTCCGGACCTGAGCCTGCAGGGGCAGACTCTTGGACCTGGGAAGTTCTTGCGGAGGTCCGACTCCTTCTCCTGCCACTGCCACAGGGCCTGGCTCACCGACTGCTGCATGGCCTGCCGGATGGCCTCGTTTTCCCGCTCATAGGTGGCCTGCAGCTCCTCAGCCTTGCGGGCGTAGTCCTTGCTCAGCTGCTGGTTCTCCACTCGCAGCCGCTGCACCTCTAGCAGGACCTCCTGCATCTCTGGACCCTGGCCTGGCTCTGACTTGGTGTCAGGGGCTCTCCTGGGCAGCTGGCCCCGCAGGGGAGCCTCGTGGCTGGTCAGGTGCTGGAGCCTCCTCTCGTAGTGAGCCTTGAGCTCCAGCATTTCCCTGGAGAGCGTGAGGACCCGCTCGGCGTGCTCTGCCTCCACCCTCAGCTCTCTCTCCTTGGTCTCCAGCCTGCACCAGGCCGACTCAGCCAGCGCCTCCTGCGTCAGCCTCTTCTGCAGCTCCAGGGCGCTCTCCAGGGCCTGAATGCGCTGGAGAAGGGCCTCCTCCTCCACGCAGCCCCTGTTCTTGCAGGAGCCTGGCCTTGGTCTCTGCCATGGCATTCTGGAGCTCCTCCTGGTGCGCGTCCCGTAGAGCCTCCATGCTGGCCTCTGCCTCATCCTGGCGGGTGTTCAGAGCATAAATCACCTGCAGGAAAATCATCAGAGCCCAGTTACGGTGAGGAGGCTGGGGGTGTGGGAGTGCTGAGGGGGACCAGAGATGCTTCTCCTGCATAGTGGTTGATCTACACAAGTGGCGCCTGAGAAGAGGATTTGCATGGAGGGGATTTATTAGAAACTGTTTCCAGGAGAAGCCAGTGAGAGAGCAGGGGAAGTGTGACAGGGAAGGACTTGGACTGGGAGCAGAGCAGAGGGGGTGACATTGCACAAAGGCCCCAGAGAGGCAGCTTGGGGCTGAATTCTGAAGGGGACCTCCGGAGTGCAGTGGGAATCCACGGAAGAGCTTTAAAGCAGAGAAGTGATGTCATCTCATTTGTTCAGAAGGAACACTTTGGAATGCAAACCCCTGAACAAAACACTTAGAAAACTGGACAGAGGCCAGGCGCGGTGGCTCACGCCTGTAATCCCAGCACTTTGAGAGGCCATGGCAGGCAGATCACCTGAGGTCAGGAGTTTGAGACCAGCCTAGCCAACATGGTGAAACCCCGTCTCTACTCAAAATGCAAAAATTAGCTGAGTGTGGTGGTGTGTACCTGTAATCCCAGCTACTCGGGAGGCTGAGGCAGGAGAATCGCTTGAACCCGGGAGGCAGAGGTTGCAGTGAGCCGAGATCACACCATTGCAGTCTGGCCTGGGCAAAAAAGAGTGAAACTCCATCTCAAAAAAACAAAAAACAAAAACAAAAAACTGGACAGAGGAATATATAAAAAGGCCAGTATAATGTGAAAATCAGGAAGGATGGATGGGTTATCTGGAGTTGGAGTTTTATTTGGTGAGTGTGACAGAAAGAGAAGACAAGGTATTTTCAAGGGCCAGCAAGCAGGAAAGATGGAGTGGAGGCAGTTTTTTGGTGATGACAAGGTCAAGTGTTAAAGGGAGTGTGTGACTGAGGCCAAGTAGAGGAAAAGATCGCTGGAGATGAGGGGGCCACAGACTGAGAAATCCAGGGCAGGGTGAGCCCCCGCATGAGATGTCCTCACTGAGAACAATGCAAGAGAAGCTGGGCTGGTATAGACGCTGTGGAGTCAGATGCCAAACATGACACTGGCGCCCTGGGCATTTACGATCAGAAAAGTTTTCCTGAAGACTCCCCCACCACACCCTTTGACACGGATTTACTTTTAGACTTTGGGGGTTGCTGGTTTTCCTTATCCATGAGGCTGTCTACTGAACTAGACTCTAACTTCACTGCCAAGTTCCTACTACTGCTTCACCCATGGTTTTCAAACTGCACTCCTTGTAGTCTTGAGTTCTCTGTGGAGGTCAGGGCAACATCAGGGAGCTTGGGGAGGCTGAGCAGGTGAGGGTTAGAACCCCCCATCAACCAGGGAAGAGCTTTCACACTTGGGCTTCCCTAGCATAGAGTTTAGAAAAAAAACAAAAAAAGCTTTCTGTGGCTTTAAAAAAAAAGTAAAAAACTAGAGGCTCAGATAGTTAAGAAATAGAAAATAGACCAATCAGGAATAGTGTATGAGAGGAAGTGTTTGGTATCACCGTGTGCCTGTGCGTCTGTGCATGTGTGCGTTAATTACAAAATCATCACTGAAAGCCAGATAGCACCACCAGAGGTGACATGTATAATAGATTTAACAATGGTTTACCTAGAGGCTACAGATCCGAAGAAAGAGTGAATGTATATCCAGGACACAGCCTAAGATCTTATTTTTCATTGTCTCTGTCTGATATGGCAATCATTAAAAAATCTGGAGACAATAGATGCTGGAGAGGATGTGGAGAAATAGGAACACTTTTACACTGTTGGTGGGAGTATAAATTAGTTCAACCATTGTGGAAGACAGTGTGGCAATTCCTCAAGGATCTAGAAATAGAAATTCCATTTGATCCCGTAATCCCATTACTGTGTATATACCCAAAGGATTACAAATCGTTCTATTATAAAGACACATGCACATGTTATGTTCATTTTGGCACTGTTTACAAAGCAAAGATCTGGAACCAACCCAAATGCCCATCAGTGAGAGACTGAACAAAGAAAATTTGGTACATATACACCATAGAATACTATGCAGCCATAAAAAAGGATGAGTTCATGGATGAATCTGGAAACCATCATTCTCAACAAACTGCTACAAGAACAGAAAACCTAACACTGCAATTTCTCACTCATAGGTGGGTGTTGAACTATGAGAACATATGGGCACAGGGAGGGGGAATGTCACACACTGGGGTCTGTTGGGGGTTGGAGGGCTCGAGGAGGGACAGTGGGAGGTGGGGGAAGTTGGGGAGGGATAATATTGGGAGACATGCCTGATGTAGGTGATAGGGGGATGGAGGCAGCAAACCACCATGGCATGTGTGTACCTATGCAACAATCCTGCAAGATCTGCACATGTACCCCAGAACTTAAAGTACAATTAAAAAAAAAAAAAAAGAATATACCTGGAAGCTGAAATTGGTTTCCTATTGGCTATAATTTAGGTTAATAACAAGTATCATTTTAATCAAATTTACTATGTGCCTAGCACAGGGACAGATGCTATATATACATTCATAATCTCAGAGAATCCTCATGGCAACCCTGCAATTTGGTATTTTTCTGAGCAATTGAGGTTCGGAGAAGTTTAGTAACTTTTGTGAAGTCCCAGTCATAAGAAGGTTTGAGTAACACTGAAGCACGCATTCCATGCATGGTGCCACATTGCATCTCACCGTCTCACTAAGTCATTTATTCGTTCATGGATTCACTGCACATCTCAGATGTGGCAGGCTCTGTGCTGGGCACTGGGGTTACATGCTGGCCAATAAGATAACTGAATTTGCACCCTCAAAAATATTATAATTCAGTTGGAGAGTCAGACAAGAAAATGGAAAATTTCAATGCACTGCAATGAGCGCTACAAGAGGATTTACCACCAGTTACGGTGGAAACACAGAGGAAGAAGTCTGAGAGGAAGAAGACTTTCCAGAAAAGTGGGCCTTGCCTCCTCATCCTTGGGGTCACCAATCCCCTTTTCCATGTCAAGCTGCACATGGACAAGAACAATATCACTTCTTTGGGCTGCTCAATAGCACTTGGCATACAGTTGAGTACACAACCGGTTCATAGTAAGTATTTGCTATGGAGCTGCTGTAGGTCATCAAGGATTCATGCTTTCCTTCTGCAGTGAAGAGCTGCTGCAGAGCAGCCACTGAGCAGAGGCTCCATTTCCTAGCCCCTTGCATTTAGGTAAGGTCCTATGACCGGTGATTGCCAATGGAATTTGGATAGATGGGGTGATGTGTGTCATCCTGAGGGCAATGTGGGGAGCATTAAGAAGGGCTCATGTCCTTCCCACAGTTTCTTTTTCCATCTGCAAACTTAATGCAGAGGAGTCAGAGATCTTAGAGGAAGGCAGAGTTCAAGATGGAAGGCATCCGGGCCCTGAAGGACCAGGGAGAAGGCCACCTACTCCCTCAGGAACACTGTCATCAATCTTTACATCAGTAACTACCATGTTGAGCCTCTGACATCTTGGCATTTATCTGTAACAGCATCTATTAGTACCTGTTGGGGGTCCCAAGACTAGCCCCTGGTTTAACCATTCATTAGAGGACTCACAGGACTCAGTATATAGCCATGCTCGTGGCTATGATTTATGACAGTGAAAGATACGAGCAAAATCAGCTAAAAGGAAAGGTGCATGGGGTGAAATCTGGAGGAAATCTAGGGGCAAGCTTCCAAGGGTCCTCTTTCAGTGGTCACACAGGACATACTTAATTCACCTAGCAAGGAGCTGTGACAATATATATGAAATATTGTCTACCAAGGAAGCTCATTAAAGACTTAGCATACGAGGTTTTTATTGGAGGAGAGTTAGGTAGGCAATCTTCATCAGGTATGTACCAAAACTTTGGACACTCAGAAGGAAAGCAGGTGTTCAGTGTAAACCTCATTGCTTGCATAGTTTAGGCAAAGTGAGCAACTCTTATTGGTTTCAGTGGGGGGGACCCTCTGGAAATCCTAGATGCCGGTTGAGGCCCACTATGTTAGCTCTTCTGTACAGTTAATACCACAAAATGACAGGAAAAGACTGATTTTTCTCTTTAATAGAGTCAAGTTTGTGCCTTGGGGCAAACTGTAACATTAATGAGGGTTTCTTGTGGTAAAGAAAAAATATGCTTCAAAAAAATTGTCCTATGAAATTTGTTATTGGTCATTCTACTAACGATGACGGTCAGGCGCGATGAGTCACGCCTGTAACACCAGCACTTTGGGAAGCTAAGGCAGGTGGGTCGTGAGGTTAGGAGTTTGAGAACAGCCTGGCCAACCAACATGGTGAAATCCCGTCTCTACTAAAAATAGAAAAGTTAGTTGGGCATGGTGGTGGGCGCCTATAATCCCAGCTACTTGGGAGGCTGAGGCAGGATAATTGTTTGAACTAGGGAGGCAGAGATTGCAGTGAGCCAAGACTGCACCACTGCACTGTAGCCTGGGCGACAGGGCAAGACTCCGTCTCAAAAAAAAAAAAAAAGGATGAAATAGACCTTGGGGTATGGGGTTCCTATGTTCACCTACACCTGCAGAACAGAGAATTTAGTTGAAGATATTGTACATCCTGATGCCACAAAACACTCAATTAAATTAAAAAAAAATAACCCCAATGTTATACCTGTTGGAGTAGGAACCAGAGTCCCCTGAATTGGGGCCTTAGGGGGCTTCAGCTGTTTTCGGCATGCGCACTCATGTGAGTCTGCCCTATCATGTGAAAACTCTTCCTAAGTGCCCACCCAAAATTAACACATAATCAGATTCAGGCTGGAGGCAGCAGAGAGGGTACCCCACGGTGGGCTCACAATGTCTAATGGCACCTTGGCATGTTCACACTTAGTCACAGTGTCTGGCAACCAGAGTCCCCAAATCCAACAAAATGTGGTATCCCTTGGGGACACCAAGGATCTGCCCAAACTGTTCTGTTAGGCTGAGGTCTGGTAAATGGCTCTCCCCCTCCCTCCCCTTCCCCTCCTCCCCTCCCTTCCCCCTCTCCTCCCTGCACAGAAGGTTACTCATATATCGTTTCAGGGATAGTCTGTACATAAACAAGAATATTATGTTATGTCACATACTTCATATCACATATTTTCACCATCTTTTATACACATACACATTCATCTGCACTTTGATTTTTTTAAACTTCATAACAGATTTTGGAGACCATGCTATTTCTGTACATAAATTAATGTTGGGGCCGGGTGCAGTGGCTCACACCTGTAATCCCAGCACTTTGGGAGGCCAAGGTGGGTGGATCGCTTGAGGTCAGGAGTTCAATACCAGCCTGGCCAACATGGTGAAACCCCATCTCCATTAAAAATACAAAAATCAGCCGTGCGTTGTGGTGCACACCTGTAATCCCAGCTACTTGGGAGGCTGAGGCAGGAGAATCACTTGAACCCAGGTGGTGGAGGTTGCAGTGAGCCAAGACAGTGCCACTGCACTCCAGCCTGGGTGACAGAAGAGATTCTGTCCCAAAAGACCAAAAAAAAAAAAAAAAAAGAAAGAAAGAAATTAATGTTGGTCAAAAGACACAAAATTTCAGTTAAAGGAATAAGTTCAAGAGATCTCTATTGTATAGCACAGTGACTGCAGTTAATAATATATTATATATTTGAAAATTGCTAAGAGAGCAGATTTTAAGTGTTCTCACCACAAAAAAATGATAAGCATATGAGGTAATACATGTTAAATAGCCTGATTTAGCCATTCCATCACATATGCATACATCAAAACATCATGCTGGAAACCATAAATGTATACAATTGTTACTTGTCTGTTTAAAAAAGAGATTTCTTATTTTTATTTTTGGCTGCTTCATGTGCCATTGTATAAGCTATAATTTATTTCTCTGGCTCCTCTTGAGAGCCATTAAGTCGTTTCTGTGGGAGATTATCAACATGTTTCTCATTTCATTGTTATCAAGTAAAATTTTCTTTACTCTTTTTCCATTTCTGCCAGGAAGCCTGAACTCTGCTTTTTCCTTAGAAATGCAACTAATAAAATTCCAATACCTGGCCTTAAAAAATTCATCTTCGTAACTAATACAGGAGCCTCAGGAAGAGATGAAAGAGGAAGGAGGACAACATGCCTGCCATCTTGTGTCTTAAAACTAGTTCAAAGATCGTTGAGAACGACTGCAAGCATCCAGTGTGGCTTCCTGCGCAAGTGTTGACGACTGACCTTGCAAGGGCACTCCTGGGACTGCTCCCTGGGACATGCACTGACTCTGACCACAGTCCCTCTTTTTCCACCCTCTCCACTCCCTTCCCCTCATTCTATACTTGTTCTCTGAGCTTGAGCCTTTGTCCTCTCCTAGGTTTTTGTTTTTGTTTGTTTGTTTGTTTGTTGAGAGGGTCTCTCTGTGTCCCAGGCTGGAGTACCGTTGTGCTATTATGGCTTACTGCAGCCTTTACCTCCGTGGGCTCAAGTGATCCTCCCACCTCAGCCTCCCGACTACCTGGGATTACAGGTGCACGCCACCATGCCTGGATGATTATTTCATTTTATTTTTTAGTGACAGGGTCTCATTATGTTTCCCAGGTTGGTCTTGGACTCCTGGGCTCAAGTTATGTGACTGCCTGAGCCCCTAAGAGTGCTGGGGTTATAGGTGTGAGTCACTGCACCCAGCCCTCTCCTAGTTTAGCAGTCTCTTTCATGTTAACATCTGTCCTTTTTCAGCCTGTCTCTCACAGTCAATCATTTCAATTACACTCTTGTTGACATACTCAAATCCCCTGCTCAGCCTTGCATTCTTGGCCTTCTCAATACCAGAGCTTACCCTTTATTTTGTCTCCCTCTGTCTTCCAGGCTGGAGTGCAGTGGTGCTATCTCGGCTCACTGCAACCCCTGCCTCCTGAGTCCAAGTGATTCTTCTACCTCAGTCTCTTGAATAGCCGGGACTACAGGTGCATGCCACCACGCCTGGCAGATTTTTTGTATTTTTAGTGGAGATGGGATTTCACATGTTGGCCAGGCTAGTCTCAAATTCCTGACCTCAGGTGATCCACCCACTTGGCCTCCCAAAGTGCTGGGATTAGAGGTATGAGCTACCACACAGTGC
Source organism: Ateles fusciceps (assembly GCA_036589455.1). Lineage (NCBI taxonomy): Eukaryota > Metazoa > Chordata > Mammalia > Primates > Atelidae > Ateles > Ateles fusciceps. The sequence goes on from JAZHEH010000051.1 coordinate 1,881,089, forward strand.
CCAGAGCTTATCTTTTAAAATGTGCTCAAGTTATTTCACCTCTCTGAGCCTCAGTTTTCTTGCCTGCAAATGGAGACAACCTAGGCCTGGTTTTTGTGAGGATCAATGGGATTATATATCTTAGGTGTCTGGCATATAGTAAGTACTTATTAAATGCTTGTTTCTCTCTCTCCTCTCTCACCCTATCTCCTCAAAAGGAAAGGTCCCATGTTTTAGAGACACAATCTCTTCCAACTTGTTCTGAACATCTGAAATAGTTGAGCAGCTTTTGAGCAGCCTGCTCTTCTCCTGGGCTTCATGCCTCACAGGTCGCTTGGCAACTCTTGTTCTGCCATCTGCTTGCTTGCTTTCACTCGCCACCTTCTAGACTGGAACCTCAGACTGCTCCAGGCCTCATTTATAAACCCACCTCCTACGAGGGAGGCTGACTTCAGAATCCATCAAGGAACATAAATAATTCAGCAGCCAAGAGCAATTCTGAGCAAGTCAGAATTTCCTAAGAGTTTTAGAAATCCACTGCTCATGGTTTGACTTCAGAGAAGGTTTCAGCAGAGGGCCTGTTAGGGCTGTAGAGGTGGAGTGTTGTAGGTTTAACAAGGCTCCAATTAATGGCTTTTAAGCATCAGATCTTGAAGAAAGTTTTCATCAAGTTTGGCAGCAGGAATCAGAATTGAAATGAAAACGGAAAAAAAGGGCATAATACAGAGTATGACATTCACTGGGCCAGATAATTTACATGTGTCTTTTTAATTAACCTATTTAGGTTGGTGCAAAAGTAATGGCGGTTTTCACTATTACTGTTAATGGCAAAAACCGTGATTACTTTTGCACCAACCTAATAACAATTCTACAAAGTGAACGCTTTTATGCTTAGCCTTATTTTACAGATGGGGTTAACTTCATAGTAGGGGTAATATAATAGAACTCCACCTTTTTCTAGCTGTGTGACCTTCAGTAAGTTACTCAGCCTGAGTCTCTGTTACCTTATCCATGACATAGGGAGAATTTTGTTTGGAGATTAAATGACATTATGAACCAAAAACCCTTCACAGCGCTCTTAAAGCACTTAACCCTTCTTAAGCACTTAAGAAATGCCACTGGTTATGATTTTTACTATTCTTGGTATTACTGTCAGAAGTCATTGAGCTAAAAAGTGAGAGTGCTGGGAATCAAATCCAAATCCTTCTGGGTTCAAAGTTAAAAGAGTAGAATCATACCTTGTTAGAAAAAAAAGCTGATAATATGCTTTTACTCAATGTTTTTGCAACATTTCCTACATGCCTGGCATGATGCTAGGCACTGGAAAAACAGAACAAATAAGACCATCTGTGGAGGGGCTTATAGGCGAGTAGAACATGGCAGATTACATTATTTGTCCATATAAGAATCCTCCCCCTTTCTTTCCCCTTCTTTGCCATAGTCTGTGGATGGCATTTGTCTTCCCTATTGATGTTGAACTTGGCTGTGTGACTTGCTTTGGCCTTGGAAATGCGAGTGGACTTGTTGCAAACAGAGGCTTTTGATGTGTTTATGTGCTTTGACTTGCGTTCTTGTGCTTCTATCACTTGCTACAAGAAAAGCCTGTGCTGGGTAGCCACGGGTCCCAGAATGAGAGATACAGGGCTGGACCCCACCCCAGAGTCTGGAATGCAACTAGCTCAGCCAAGCCCAGCTGAAAGCAGCTGAACAGCAGTGAAGCTGAGCAGGAAATAAATCACTGCTGTAGCCACTGAGATTTAGAGTTGCTTGTTACACAACATTATTGCAGGAAAATCTGCCTGATACACAAAGTGAGATAGAAAGAGAGCTAATTAGTATATACAGTAGTCATCCCTTATCTGAGAGGGATACATTCCAAGATGCCCACTGGATGTCTGAAAGTTTGTATAGAACAACTCCTATAGACACTATGTTTTTTCCTATACATATGTACATACCTATGATAAGGTTTAGTTTCTAAATTAGGCACAAGAAGAGGTTAACAACAATCACTTGTAATAAAATAGAACAATTATAACAATGTGCCAACATCACTCCTCTTGAGCCTTGGGGCCATTGTGAGGTAAAAATAAGGGTTACTTACTTGAAAACAAGCACTGGGACAGTTGATCTGATAATCGGGACAGTACTAGTGACTGATAGGCAGGTAGGGTCTACAGAACTGATACTTTGGACAAGGGGATGATTCACATCCCAGTAGGGACAGAGGAGAATGGCACAAGATTTCATCATGCTACTCACAACAACAAACAATTTAAAACTATGAATTATTTATTTTTGGAATTTTCCATTTAATATTTTCAAGGCTTCCTTGGTTCACCTTGGGTAGGTACAACCTCAGAAAGCAAAACCACAGAAACAAAGGGACTACTATCTAGGGGTATTTCAATTACTTTGCTAGAAGTCTACAGAAGCGCAGAGAGAGGCACAGGGTGGAAAAGATCACATTGCCCCAGTCATCTCTCCACCCTTTTCTCCTTCATTATCTCAGTGGATCTCTGTCATCAACACATAAATGTGCTGTATTTTTTATCATGAGCAAAAATCTTTACTTTAATCCCACATTCTCCATTTTCTATACTCCTTTATAGCAAACTCCTCAAATACTCTGTTTATAACCATTGTTACTAATTTCTCAGCTCCTCTGTTCCTCTTGCATTCTCTCCAATCAGGCTTTTACACCAACTAATCCACCCAAATAGCTCATCAAATCAGGAATTATCTCCATGTCGCTAATACAATAGCCAATTCTCAAGTCTTCATCTGCTCAACCTTTCAGCCTCCTTAGAGCGAATGAATCACTCTCTCTTCTTGAAACACTGTGTTCACTTGGCTTCCACAATAGGACATACTCCTACTCACCGCAGACCACTCCTCATCTCCTTGGCTAGTTACATCCTCCTCAACTCCCCTCCTTCAAATAGGAGTGCCCCAGAGCTTTAGCCTCGAAGTGTTTCTATTCTTTTGCAAAAATTCCCTTGGGATCTCACTCAATTCCATGATTTAATGCATTCTCTATTTGCTAATGACTCCCAAATTTATATGACCAAGGCGGATCTGCCACCTGAACGTCAGACTCATGATTCTGTTGCTTACCAATATCTCTACTTGGGTATTGAGCATGCCGCTCAAATTTGATTCTGGATTTGTCCTCTAATACCCATTCTTTCCACAGCATTCCTCATCTCATTTCATGGCAACTCCTTTCTTTCAATTGCTAAGGTCAAAAATTTTAGAATCAACCGATAAGCATAAGAATGGATGCTTAACATCTTTAATCATTAGGGAAATGAACCTCAAAACCACTTCAGGCTTGTTAGAATGGTTATCATCACAAAAAGAGAAATGTTGGTGAGGATGTGGAAAATTGGAGCCCCTGTACATCGCTGGTGGGAATGTAAAATGGTGTAGCCACTGTGGAAAACAGTATGGTGGTTCCTTATAAAAGTAAACACAGGGCCGGGTGTGGTGGTTCATGCTAGCACTTTGGGAGGCCGAGGCAGGCGGATCACAAGGTCAGGAGATCAAGATCATCCTGGTCAACATGGTGAAACCCTGTCTCCACTAAAAATGCAAAAATTAACTGGGCATGGTGGCACCTGCCTGTGGTCCCAGTTGCTCGGGAGGCTGAGGCAAAGAATTGCTTGAACCAGGGAGTTGGAGGTTACAGTGAGCCAAGATCGTGCCACTACACTCCAGCCTGGCAACAAAGCGAGACTCCGTCTCAAAATAAACAAACAACCTCCCCCAAAAAACTCATAGAATTTCATATGAACCAGTAATTCCATTTGCTTATCTTCCTCTCTAGAATATGAATTACATGCAGGTGAAAAAGTTTGTCTGCAGAATTCACTACCAGATCCCCAAAGAGTGGCTGGCTCATGGGAAGGACTCTAAATATTTGTTGAATGAATAAAAAGTCTCTTCACCCTAGCAGAAAGGGCATCCAAGTGCAGAGGATACCCAAGTTGGGTTTGGAAAGGTGAGCAATTGTCAGTCAGATGGACAGGAAGGGGAAGAAACCATTGGCAAAGGAAGCAGCATGAGCAGGAAGTAGCGCAAAGACATGACATAGAGTGGACTGTGAGGACATGCAAGGGGCATCCTCCGGGCCAGAGCTGGGGGTGAAGGGCATCGGCAGGGAAGAGGAGAGCACCAGGACACGATGCTGAACAGGTGGGCAGGGGTCAGATGCTCACGAGTTCAGCATCCATGTTAGGGAGTGCTGACTGTGTCCTGTTTGCTAGCATGTGGTGATCATGCAGACTCCCAGGCCCTGTCCCAGACAGCCTGATGTGGAGAGTCTGGGATGGTCCGGAGATCTGGATTTTTAACATTCCCTTGCAATGGGTCTAAGATCTGAAAGGCAGATGGGTGCATACTTTGGAGACCTGTGGTATGTGTTCCATGCAGGAAGTTTGTCACAAGATTCGGCCTCTTGGGAGCTAGGGGGAATAACACTACTTCTCATAACTGCATCTCTGGAATCGTTGCAGAGAGCAGTCTACATGTGATGCAGCCTTAACTAAGGAAGGGGACAGGGGAGGGAGTTTGGGCTAGAGAGCTGTCCATGAGAAGAGTGGCAGGGCTAGTGACTCACTGGGTATGGGGAGGGGTAGAGGGAAGAGTCCAGAGGATTCTGCAGCTTGTGTGACTGAGGGGATGGCTATCCCACTTCTATTGGGAAGCAGAGGTTCCTGGGATCCCGGGAGAGCAAAAGGCCACAGTCACTGCTCTTGACTCACATCCCTGCACGTAGAGTGGAGAGTGTTCTGGGCACGGAAAAGAGGACTAACTAAACTGCCAGAAGGAAGCCCTGGATTCAGGTGCTGAGAGGCCTGGGGAGAGCAGAGGTTGTGTGGTTGCTGTCCCTTCCTTTAAGGAAACAGGCTCAAACAGGTCCCCAACAAGGCTGGGCTCCTTCAAGCAAATGGGCTTGAAATGGATTTCTAGATAGATCCAAAACGCTAATTAAAATCTCATAATTGCCCATCAGAGAGCCGTTGCTAGGTGCCTAGCTACACATGGCATTAAACTGTGAGACATCAGCTTTTGAGTAATAGAAACCCAACTGTTCCCCAAACCAATTTAGGCTGAGACTGAGCTGAAAGATGAGGGTGGGCTCCCAGGAAGGTTCTTAATGAAAGCCCCTCCGTCTACAGGCCCATGAATGGCTTAGAGTATTTTGGAAAGCACCCTTGGTTGGCCAACCTTGTTAATAGATAAATGTATGTGTGAATGGTATTTTTATGAACATAAACAATACAAAGAAATCTTACCACTTTTCACAGGAAATACTTTGAGAGAGAATTAATCAAAGCAGGAGCATCAAACCCTATAACCATGCATACAAATGGAATTGCGAAAACTCAAATCCAGAGCAGCTCTTCAAGTTCACCTGTTTAGATGCCAATTTTACATATTTAAATCCTGAAAGCAGCTTTTGTGTGCAGATCTAAATAGACATGCATATCCATTTTTCCGTATGAATGGTATAACAATGTATGCTACCATTATTTTTACATAGCACTTTCCAGTTCACCAAGCAACTTTACAAGGTAAACCCTGTGGCATGATAAATATAAATATGTTGAATGCACGTTCTAAATGAATTTTTACTTTTGCCATTATTTTCAGCAGAGAAAAATCTCTTTATGTATTTTCCAGTTCATTTATTGTACCGTCTGCAAAATCCTCAAATAAACAGTATGCTTCAAGTTATACATTATTGTCCAAACAACACCGTCATAAAACCCAAACATCCACGTATGGTACTCAGTCACCTTTGCCAGTCGTCTTGCCAGCAATGCCTGGACACACATAGATGCTGTGTCAGTAAGAGCAGATACACACTACAGCCAACATTCATGACCCTTCTAAGTAAACTCAGTATGATTCACTGAACACCAACTTCAGAACTGGAGGAGACAGAACAAAAGATTAGGACTTGGTCCCTACTCTCACACTGGACACGAGAAGTACCTGTACACACACACAGGGTCGTGTGAAACCTCCAGGCAGAAAGCTGGCACAGGCTGAAGGCTCTGCAGGTTACTGGAGGAGGCACCAGGCCAGCCGACAAGAGACCCGAGTCCCAAGACCCAGCTCTGTCTCTCTCAAGCAGTGTGACCTTAGGCAAGCCCTATAGTCTCTCTGAGAAAACGAATTTTCCTTTCCTAATGTATTAGTCTGTTCTCAAACTGCTATAAAGGTACTACCTGAGATTGGGTAATGTATAAATGAGAGGTTTAATTGATTCACAGTTCCACATGGCTGGGAGGCCTCAGGAAACTTACAATCATGGCAGAAGGTGAAGGGGAAGCAGGCACCTTCTTCACAAGGTGGCAGGAGAGAGAGAGAGTTCAGGGGAAATTGCCACTTTTAAATCATCAGATCTTGTGAGAACTCCTCATCATGAGAACCACCACCATGATCCAATCACTTCCCACCAGGTCCTTCCCTTGACATATGGGGATTACAATTCGAGATTAGATTTGGGTGAGGACACAGAGCCAAACCATATCACCTAATAAATGAGATGGTCAAACTAAACTGACAGTTCCTAAAGGAAATGAAAGTGACAAAGAGTCAAATAAGCTTGGGGAGTGTTTAGTTCGCTCTGTTATAAAGACATTTGCTTAACTGTATTTACCCCAGCAGTTGGCCATTGAGTTCTTTTTTTTTTTTTTTAATTACAATGAGTTCAGCTCCATGGTTCACACCTGTAATCCCAGCACTTTCAGAGGCTGAGGTGGGAGGATCACTTAAATCTAGGAATTTGAGACCAGCCTGAGCAATAAAGTAAGACCCTGTCTCTACAAAAATTCATTTAAAAATTAGACAGGAACGATGGTCATAACTTGATGATGACAATGACGACGAAGGTGGTGACAATGGGGATGAAGATGAGGATGGTGATGCTGATGGAAGAAGATCAAGACTAATGTTGCATATCCACAAGCACACCTGTAGTCCCAGCTACTCAGGAGGCTGAGGTAGGAGGATTGCTAGAGCCTAGGAGGTCAAGCCTACAGTGCGTTATGATCGTGCCAGTGTACTCCAGCCCAGGGGACAGAGTGAGAACTTCTCTCTTAAAAAAAATTACAATGAAAATTAACATTCTTCAGAACACATTTTTGAAAGTGCTGGACCAGGAGATCTTTATGTTTTGACCTCTGTGAGTTAAAGTATCAACAAGACAGGAGAACAAGTCTAGGAGAGCTCAGGACTTGCAGGCTTCTTCTCTCCAGACAGTCAGTGCAGGTGCTGCAGTGAAAGCAGGTGGCCTGAAGGGTGGAGGGGATGGGAACTGAGGGGCAGTAGGAAGGAAGAGTGCTGGGGAAAGTGCTCCCAGGTGTGGAGCAGGGGGCAAGTGCTGCCCTGGAGAGCTGAGAGAAATGCTGATGTCAGACTCAGAGGAGGTATCTCAGCATGTTAATCGTAATCTCTGGGTGATGGGATTACAGTAGATTTAAATTTTTAAAAAAAGTTTTCATTCGTTTCATTTCCTTATTTCCTACAACGAATTATTACTGGTTCAATTAAAATTATCAAAGGAAAGGAAATATTAAAAAATATTTTTAAAACCCAGAATATTTTTAAACCCAGCAATGATATGAACCAATATGTAGCTTTTCTATGTCCAATACTGTGTTTGATTAAAAGGGAAAGATTTTCAGGTTAATGATAATTTTCAAGGCTTCTTCCTTAGAGCCCTGTCAATGACATTTTTTCATAGTCAAAAAGCAAATCTAAGGATGACGAATATGAAGAAGCAACCATTCTCTATCCAACCTTTCGTTTTCTCCTCATTGCTCCCTCTCTCATTTCAGGTGTTCCAGCTCCTAAGAGGATGCTGAATGTGCAATACCACAAGTGCGAGGAACGCCATGCTCAGTCACTCTGCAAATGACATTACAATTGGAATAAATGCTAAGGCAGCAGGTCTCTTTAGGACATATACCTATGCACAGCGCCAAACTCATCCTGTGCCCAACAGAAAGACAGAGAATCACAGAGTGCTGAATTAAGGATGGGTGACTGTTCATAGTGGGTTTCCTAAACCTGGGAAGCTCAGCAGACCAGTTTTACAAAGGCATCAATGATGGTGGTAATGATCTTGCTAACAGTGTTAATGATTATATTAGAGGGTTTACAAGGTGGAGGCACTGAGGCAACATCTTTCTATACCTTCTCTCATGTGATCCTTCCAAACATCCCATCAGGTAAGTCTCATTATTGTCCCAGTTTTACAGCTAGACAAACCAAGATGTGGTGAGGCTGGGTAATATGCGTGAGGTTACGGGGCTGGAAAACAACCGAACTAGGATTCTGTTCCGTTCTGACTCCACAGCCTGTGTTCTTAAGCACTGTGTAAACCATGTAAAGAAAATGGAACTGCCACTTAAGTAAAAATGAATCCGAATTCTGTGATTGGCAGGGTCTTAATTAAATAATGAATCTTAATCATTACTCAATCTTAAGTAAAAATGAATTTGAATTCTGTGATTTGTAAGGTCCAGGCTAAGCTGTGATTTAAAAATTCTCCAAAATACAGAGGGTTAAATAAGGTGGAAATTTATTCATCTCTTGGGACAACAGTGTCAAGGCCAGCAGTGGTCAGAAATGGATAGAAGACTTCTAGTCTGACCATTCAGCCTTCATCAGTTCTCAACCTACAACTTCTGTTACCTGGGCCCAAGTTGGCTGCCCTGGTTGTCACCATTCTCACGTGGTAAGAAAAGGAAATACAGGAGATGCAGGGTAAGCAGCTTGTGCTTTGGTTGGGGATGAACTAGAGGCTGCATTCATCCCCCTCTTCTCACCTCTCTCTTGCCTGCACTTACTCCCATGGCCACACCTGGCCACACGGAGGATGGGAAATGAAGTCCCTAGCTGGGCTGCCATGTGCCCAGAAAACTCATGGATGGTTCAATTACTGAAAAAAAAAAAAAAAAAAGAGGGGGAGACGGCTGTTTCCTCCATACCAGTACCTCAGAACATTAAAATTAGAGCTTGCCTTTTACCAAATTTATACCAGCTGCGTTGTGTACAAACAAGAAAGCTGAGGCTCAGAGAATTTCAGAGATCTTGTCAACATCCTCCATCGCATTAGGGCAAAACTGAATCTAGAGCCTGTTCTATGATCTTCAGTACAATCTTTTTTTTTTTTTTTTTCCTAAAGTTAGTCTTCATATTAAATTAAAAAGGAAAGTATGAAATTTCGAAGTTGTGCCAGATAAACACAATAACCTTTAAAAAATGATACCCGACTTTAACATTGCTCAGTTAAAAAGAGGTTCAAAAGGAGCCAAAAAATGTCAAAAAGAAAGATAAACATATTCACAGAATTTTAAGATGGTAAGCAAGATCTTACCAGGATCACCTTCCTCATTCTGTCATAAGGCAGCTTTGGCCCAGGTCAAATTGACTGATTTCTCTTTCGATTTTCAGTGTTCCCCCCACCCAAACCTCAAAGTCCCTCATGAGAAAGACAAAGTCTCACCTAACACCCTAACATTGGAACCCATGAGACTCCAAGGAAACCCCACTCCATCTTCTTGAGCATTACCTCCAAAATCTGTTACTCTCTGATTTGGCTCACATTTAGAAAACAGCGAGTTTCAACCAACCAACCTCCATTTATAGAGGTACCATACCAGGTGCTGAGGAACACGAAGATAAAGGGGCCAGGGTTCCTGCCTCTGGGAGCTTACAATTTAGCAACAAACAAACAAAAACAACCATGAAATGATGAAAAATGACATAACAGCTGGATATAGAGTGTCAGCTATTTTATTTATTTTCCCAGAAAGCATAATATTCCACATAGCATCTGTAATAGACCCTGACCCCTGGCTACAGGGATGAGTAGGCATCTTAGACTGGGCTGATAGAACTCCATCCCACTGACCAAAGTGATTGACATAGGATGGGCATGTGACTCAAGTCAAGCAGAGTCCTTCCTGGGAGTTTATTCATTGGAATAGGAGATAATCGCTCTCTTGCTTGTTAGGTCTGAGGGTTGGAAGGATAGGAATTCAGAGTGACTGGTGGCCTTGCTCTCCATCACATGGAAAAAGCTTCTTATCAGTAGGAAAGGGTGACCATGCCAAGCAGATCAATGCAGAGATATGAGTAGGAGAGAGAGTTAAAGATATTTGCCTAACAGCAACAAATATCCAGATCCTGTATCATCATCACCAGAATTAACATTTTTAATGTTTATGCCAGGAATGGTGCCTATATAAAATGTAAGCACTTAATAGCATCTCATTGAAGGATGATAAAAACAGTAAACTTCTAAGAGTATAATGGCATTATCCTCCTTTTTTCTTTGGAGAACAAAGAGGTCCAATAATTTGCCACACAACTAGTGAGAGAACTGGGCCATGAACCCAGATTTGTCCGACTCTGAAAAAATCTTAGTTCTTTCTACTGCAACAGATAGTCCTGTGCTATAGTTTGGATGCTTATCGCCTCCAAATCTCATGTTGAAATTTGACCCCAATGTTGGAGGTGGGGCCTGATGGGAGGTGTTTGGGTTATGGGGGTGGATCACTATGGATTAATACCCCAGGTGGCAGGTGCAGTGAATGAGTTCTCTATTATTATAGTTTCTGTTATGACTGGTTGTTAAAAAGGGTCGGCCCCTCCCTTCTCCTCTCTCACCGTGTGATCTCCGCACATGCCAATGCCAAGGCTTTTTTTTTTTTTTTTTTTTTGAGTTGGAGTCTCACTCTGACACCTAGGCTGGAATGCAGTGGTGCTGATCTTGGCTCACTGCAACCTCCACCTTCCGGGTTCAAGCAATTCTCCTGCCTCAGGCTCCCGAGTAGCTGGGGATTACAGGCCCCCGCCACCACACCTGGCTAATTTTTGTATTTTCAGTAGAGACAGGGTTTTTCACCACATTGGCCAGGCTGGTCTCTTGGCCAGGCTGGTCTTGAACTCCTGACCCTGTGATCTCCCCGCCTCAGCCTCCCAAACTGCTGGGATTACAGGCATAAGCCACAGTGCCTGGCTCCAGCCTGAGGCTTTTACCAGATGACCAGTCTTCCATCCAGCAGAATCATGAGCCAAATAAACGTTTTTTCTTTATAAATTACCCAGTCTCAGATATTTCTTTATAGAAGTACAAAATGAATTAACACACCCTGTGCCTGCAAGGCACCGTCCTCTGAATGAAGGCAGCAGCTTGACTTTCCTGCATAGAATTAGAATTCATGTATTCACCTCACCTGACCCACAAGGTAGATCTGATTCTGAACAGCTTCTTCTCTGTATTCATTCCTGGCAGGCTCTTTCCCCAGTCTGATCTCCCTTCCTCAACCACCATGGGTGGATTCCCTTCCAGGCAGAGGAATCCCAGGTCTTGTCCCCAGCACAACTGCAGCACCATGGACACCAGATTCTGCCTCTGTTGTTCCCTCTGTTCAGAGTAGAAAACTATCACTTGTGACACCTACACAACATCTCCACATCTGTTCATTACCCTACGTTCTTGGGACAGGCTACATTAGCTAGGCAGACATCTGGGTGAAGAGTTCTAAGCCAGAGCAACGTGGCAGAGCAGAAAAATAACCAGAGTCTGGCTGGCTCCCTACAACATATATCATACCAACATTTTTTTTTTTTTTTTGAGATGGAGTTTTGCTGTGGCTCCCAGGCTGGAGGGCAGTGGCACCATCTTGGCTCACCAGCAGCCTCTACCTCCTGGGTTCAAGCAATTCTCCTGCCTCAGCCTCCCAAGTAGCTAGGACTACAGGCACCTACCACCACTCCCAGATAATTTTTGTATTGTTAGTAGAGACGGGATTCCGCCATGTTAGCCTTAGCTGGGCTGGTCTCGAACTCCTGACCTTAGGTGATCCGCCCACCTCGGCCTCCCAAAGTGCTGGGGTTACAGGCATGAGCCACCGCAGCCAGCCTGTCACACCAACTTTTAACTGTCTACATCTGGACTTCTTTTATCTAAGAGAGGAACATACTTCTAATTTGTTTAAATTGCTATTATTTTGGATTTTCTGTTAAACATTAAACCTAACCCTAAGTAATAAAAAGTCCCTCTTCCTTGTCCACTTTTGCATCTTCTGCACCTTGCATAGTGTCTGGCACAAAACAGGCACTCATAAAAAATGTCTGGCAGCGGGGCATGGTGGCTCACACCAATAATTCTAGCACTTTGGGAGGCTGAGGTGGGCTGATCACATGAGGCCAGGAGTTTGAGACCAGCCTGGCCAACATAGCAAAACCCCAGCTCTACTAAAAATACAAAAATTAGCTTGGTGTGGTGCCTGTAATCCCAGCTTCTTGGGAGGCTGAGGCACAAGAATCAGTTGAACTGGGGAGGTTGCAGGTTACAGTGAGTTGAGATAATGCCATTGCACTCCAGCTTGAGTGACAGAGTAAGACCCTGTTTCTTCTTCTTTTTTTTTTCTGAGATGGAGTCCCACTCTGTCGCCCAGGCTGGAGTGCAATGGCACGATTTTGGTTCACTGCAACCTCCACCTCCTGGGTTCAAGCAATTCTCTGCCTCAGGCTCCCGAGCAGCTGGGATTACAAGTGCCCACCACCACGCCCAGCTAATTTTTTTTTGTATTTTTAGTAGAGACAGGGTTTCACCATCTTGGCCAGGCTGGTCTTGAACTCCTGAGCTTGTGATCCACCCACCTCCCCCAAGTGTTAGGATTACAGGTGTGAGCCACCACGCCCAGCCCCCTGTTTCAAAAAAAAAATGTCTGTGGAGTCATAAGCAAATTTAAGACCTAGCTGAGCTGCTGTTTACGCTCTTCATCTCGTGAAATAAAATACATAATCTTGACCTTGGAAGAGAGCTGCTGTCAGGTGGGCCTCACCGTTTGGATCGCAACAGACAAGGAAGAGTGGCAGCTGCCCAGCTGAAGCTGGCTGGGAGAGATGAGTGAGTGGTTTGGGGATTACGCTTATCTAATATTTATAACAGCTAACTGTCATCAGAAGCCAACCTCCAGGCCCCCAGGTGCTTTGTCTCATAAAGCCTCATGGGAGACTTATGTTTTATGTCATGTCTTTCTTTTTCCAACAATCACAACAGGCTTCACTGTCGGCTCTGCTTGTAAAGCAAGCTGCACAACCTTACTGTCTCTTTGTCCTGGACTTTTGTAGCAAAGGGGAATGAATAGCTAACTCATTACTTTTCTTAAAAAATATACCACCGTCAACTTCTTAGTAAGGAGAAAGCAGTTACCCTTAGGAAATGCAATATATTTCCGCTTCCAAACACATCTCCCTTTTGTTCAGTTGTTTAGCAAATTTTTATTGAATGCCTGGCATGTGCCAGGTACTGTTCTTGGTATTAGGAATATAACATGCTTTAAGTAGACCTGGGTCCTTTTGTACATCAAGCTAACATTCTTACGGGAGGATCTGACAAACATTAAATGAGTAGAATAAACAATTTCTTAGTGATATGTGCTCAAGAAAAAAATAAAGCAAGGAAGGGATATTTGGGGGGACAGAGTTACAATTTTACACAAGGTAGTCAAGAAAGCCTTCACTGAGAAAGTGACATGTGAGTGAAGATCTGATAAACATGAAAGAGTAAGCAATGAGGTATCACAGGGAAGTGCAGTCCTGCCCAGGGCTCAGGAGCAAAGTCCTAGCCAGGCGCGGTGGCTCATGCCTATAATCCCAGCACTTTGGGAGGCTAAGGCAGGTGGATCACCTGAGGTCAGGAGTTTGAGACCAGCCTGGCCAACGAGCTGAAACCCTATCTCTACTAAAAATACAAAAATAAGCCGGGTTTGGTGGTGCACACCTGTAATCCCAGCTACTTGGGAGGCTGAGGTCAGGAGAATTGCTTGAACCCAGGAGGTGGAGGTTGCAGTGAGCCGCAATTGCACCACTGCACTCCAGCCTGGGCAATAGCGAGACTCCATCTCAACAATAAAAAAAAATGCAAAGTCCTAGGCAACATGGACTGGACATGGACATAAATCCAGAGGACACTGTCCTGGGTTAAATAGCCCAGTCACAGAAAGACAAAGACCACATGATGTTACTTCTATGAAGTATCTAAAATAGTACACTCATATAATTAAAGAGTGGAATGGTGATTACCAGAGGCTGTGCAAGAGAGAGATGGGGTGTTACTAATCAACAGGTCTGAAGTTTCAGCCAACAAGATAAGTAAGTTCTGGAGATCTGCTGTACCACATTGTACCTATAGCCAGCAATAACATATTGGACACTTAAAAATTTACCAAGAAGGTAGACCTCTTGTTAAGCATTCTTACCACAATAAAATAATTAAGAAAAAGAAAAGGGGCTGGGCACAGTGGCTCATGTCTGTAATCGCAGCACTTCGGGAGGCCAAGACAAGAGGATCACTTGAAGTCAGGAGTTTGAGACCAGCCTGGGCAACACAGTGAGACCTCCATCTCTACAAAAAAATTTAAAAATCAGCCAGGAGGCTGAGGTGAGAGGATCACTTGAATTCAGGAGGCTAAGGCTGGAGTGAGCTACAATCACACCACTGCACTCCAACCTGAGTGGCAGAGCAATGATAACAGAAGGGCTGGGCTCCCCAGCTAAACCCCACCCTTAAGCCTGGGACCCTAAGTGAAAATGGCGGACCCCATTTTCTGTCTGTTGCCTTTTTGGCCTGCTCTGCCCCTATCCTGTGCCCATAAAAGATTTCAGCTGTCAGAGCAACACAGGTGGCTGAGCATTGAGGTTACAAGCAGCTGAGTGGCAAGAGGAGAAGCAACTGAGCGTCAAAGACTAGAGAGAGATGTGGCTAACTTCAGACTGCGGCTTCAGGGGAAAGATCACCTTCCCATCCCCTTGCCAGCCTCTCGTTCTGCTGAGGGCTACCCATCACTCAATAAAGTCTCCCACATGCATCACCTTTCAAACAGTTCTGTGACCTGATTCTTCCTGGACGCTGGACAAGGACCTGGGTGCCGAGAGGGCAAGAACCTGATGGCTGAGAGGATGGGGGCTGCCACCCTGACCCTCCACTGAGCTGGTTGGCACTTGGCCATTCCCGGACAGCACAGCTGAAAGAGCATTGGTTGTAATATGCTTGGACGCTGCTGTGGGCTGCACAGAGCTTGCTCCTGCCAGAGAGGAGTGACCAACCGTTCCAGCAGCCATTTGCTCCAGTTCCCACACTCACTGGCTTGCGTGCTCCTTCCTGTGAGGAGTGGCCAGTGGCAGGCTGAGTGAAACAAGCCACTCCAGTTCCTGCCACAAAGGGGGGTCGAGAGAACTATCCTGTCTCACTGAGACCCTGTCCACCCCCACCAAAAAAAAAAAAAAAAAAAAAAAAAAAGGGCCAAGTAGGAGAGTGTGTAAGAATGCACGTGAGTTAATGGATCCAGGAGGCCAGAGTAGCTGGGATGGGGGCGGGGAGAGAGCTCGCAGAAAGAGGGGATGGCACCAGTGGTGGAGGTCCCGTCAGCCACTGAAGAACTTCGGTTCACCCCTAGTGAAATGAGAAGACCTGGAGAGTTTTGAGCAGGATGCTGGAGCTTATTCACATGTTGTAAAGATCACTCTGGCTGCTGCATTGAAAGCAGGTGGAAGCAGGGAGACTAGTCAGGGACACCAATTGGGAGACATTTATCTTCCAGGATCCCAGGGACCATCTCTCACCAGCCATTTCCCCCTCTTCCTCTTCACTCCTGTGGTAATCTTCCTCCCCAGCCAGTTCAGAACCCAGAACCATTTTGTGCTCCCTCTGTCCTCATCCAAATTTAAATTCTTTCATCACACTAGATAGTCAACAACAGATAATACTCTTGTATATATTGTATATATTTTCTTGGGTATAAATCTAGAATTTACACCCAAGAAAAGCCGAGTGAAGAATGACAGCTTTTAGCATCTGCGTAGGGCAGTAGAAGAGGACTATTTTCTCCTCACTGGTTTAGTCAAGACTTCTTCAGGTCTTACCCAAATGTACTAGTTCTCTGTTGCTGATAAACAACCACTAACTTAGCCACTTAACGCATTCTGTATGTCAGCAGTTTAGGTGCAGCAGGGCTGGGGGTTTCGCTCAGGGTCTCAAGGATTGAAGGAAATCGTGGTGTTGGCCCAGCTGAGTTCTCATCTGAAGGCTCCAGGGAAAAGTCTGTTTCCAAGAGAATCCAGGTTGTGGGCCTAATTCAGTTCCCCTGTAGTTATTAGACTGCTGTAGGGGATTGCTCTCAGCTCACAGAGGCCACCTGCACAGACTCCCTTAATAACATTTTCTCACATTTCACATCTCTCTGATTTCTCTATGCCTAATCTCTAGACTCAGCTTGAAGGCCTTGTGTAATTAAGCCAGATCTGCTTGGATTATCTCCCTATCTTAAAATCAATTTATCTGGGGACTCAATTAAACTGCAAAGTCCCCGCACAGCAACACCTAGATTAGTGCTTGATTGAATAACTGGGAGAACGTGCAATAGACCAGGGGCTGGGAATTATGGGCCATCCTAGAAATCTGCCTACTACCCCAAGAAAAGCACAGCACACTGACCCATCTGTGGAAGTACCTGGAGTAGGAGAAGAGCTGAAGGTGCCAGCCAGGCCTTGGGGGCTGGGACTAGGATTCAATGTGCCATGACTCACTCATTCTCTCTCTCTCTCACACACACACATACACACACACACCTTTCTCCATTCACCTCTCATGTCTGCTGGTCTTCATTCTTCAGAGTTGCTCCTCCCATGTAACAAGAAAGCTGCATGCCTGTAATTCCAGCTACTCAGGAGACTGAGGAGAATCACTTGAATCCAGGAGGCAGAAGTTGTAGTGAGCCGAGATTGTGGACTCCAGCCTGGGGGACAGAGTGAGACTCTGTCTCAAAAAAAAAAAAAAAAAAAAAAAAAAAAAAAAAAGAAAGAAAGAAAGCCACAAACTGCCCTAGTTCCTGCTATCACAGTTTTGCTTTTCCAGTAAAAAGAGAATGTCTTTCTCCTGGTGTTTGAATATCAACCTAGAGAAAGAGTCTGATGGAGCCAGCTTGAGTCTGGGATGGGAAGTGGAGTGTCGAGGTTGACAGGCAGATGGAGGAGGCAACAGGCAGCTAAAGGAGGCGGTGGGACGCATGTCGGGTGAGCAGATGCACAGAGCCACTGCGGCCTCTTCAGCCGGAGCTGCTGCTCTTCCCCAAAGACCTTACAGCCCTTCTGCATCGCTCTCCTTCCTCTTCTGACCTGCCTAGTAGTTCTGCCTTCTCTAACCCTCAGGGGGCTGACATCTAGCTCTAGCATCCACAACATTAAGTCCAAACCTATAAACTTGGGGCCATGGGATGGGCCAGGCACTGGAGAGAGAATGCCTTGCAGAATAATCTAGAAAGAATTCTGGACTAGATTTTAGTTCTTGCTCTGCAAGGACTAAACCGTGATCATGAACATGTTGTGGTGGCCGTGAAGGTTTGCCGCTCAGACCTTCCTTAGAGAGAACCTGATACGGGGAGTATAGTTGGGTGAAGCTTCTACCTTTCACATCTTTGGATTTGCTGTAATATTCACAACAAAGCTTGATTCCCCCTGCCCCTCACCAAGCTGCTTCTAGCCAACTGCTAAGTCCATTGGGGGTACTGCAGCTGGGCTATTTCTGCCCAACACAAGACTACTCAAATGTTCCGTCTTTGCTGAGGGATGCCTCGCTGGCCTGGCCAAAACCCTTTCATGGCTGTACCGCATTCTGAGGTTCTTCTATCCACCCCCTTCCTTCTGTCTCCTTTCACATATGCAGACCTGCACCTCAGTCAATAGATGCTTCCTGCCTACTCCTGTTCCCCCACCATCACCTTTTACAGACATTTCTCCCAATAGATTTCTTGTATGTCTAAGTTCTTCTTGGTTTCTGATTTTCAGAGGACTCAAACTGACACACAGGTTAATCCCTTTTCTCTCATCTGCAGCATCAAGGACACTCCACTGGATTTCTAGGATCCCTTCTAGCTCAAAGATCCTACCTGCTTTTGTGATTTTAGAGAGTTATCGCTGTTTGATGAAAGAAGAAAAAGATGATTGCATATTTAGATCTCTGATACACAACTATTTGGGCCTATGATCTTGGTTATATTTAATTTTTGTCACTACAAATAACTTTTTTTTGAGACAGAGTCTCACTGTGTCACCCAGGTGAGAATGCAGTGGCACGATCTCAGCTCATTGCAATCTCCATCTTCTGGGTTCAAGCGATTCTCTTACCTCAGCCTCCCGAGTAGCTAGGATTACGGGCACCTGCCACCACACTTGGCGAGTTTTTGTAATTTTAGTAGAGTAGGGGTTTCACCATGTTGGCCAGGCTGACCTCGAACCCCTGACCTCAGCCAGTCTGCCCGCCTACACCTCCCAAAGTGCTGGGATTACAGGCATGAGCCACTGTACCTGGCTGCTACGGAAAACTTTCCTGTTGGTGATATCCTATCAGGTAAGGTAAAGGATTCTGGGCAATGTTTCCTTAAGGACTGGCTGAAAACTACACATTATGTGAATGAACCATCACTGTCTCAGCCAATGGTTCTTCTACTTCAGCATACAGAAGAGTCCCCTGAGAATGCCTTTAAAAAAGTAGATTCCTGGCCAGCACAGTGGCTCACACCAGTAATCCCAGCACTTTGGGAGGCCAAGGCAGGCAGATCACCTGAGGTCAGGAGTTAGAGACCAGCCTGGCCAACATGGCAAAACCCCATCTCTACTAAAAATACAAAAATTAGCTGGGTGTGGTGGTACACACCTGTAATCCCAGCTACTTGGGAGGCTAAGGTAGGAGAATCACTTGAACCCAGGAGGTGGAGGTTGTAGTGAGCCGAGATCATGCTGCTGTACTCCAACCTGGGTAACAAAATGAGACTCTGTCTCAAAAAAAAAAAAAAAAAAAAAGGCCAGCCTTGGTGGCTCACACCTGTAATCCCAGCACTTTGGGAGGCCAAGGTGGGCGGATCACCTGAGGTTGGGAGTTTGAGACCAGCCTGACCAACATGGAGAAACCCTGTCTCTACTAAAAATACAAAATTAGCTAGGCATGGTGGTGCATGCCTGTAATCCCAGCTACTCGGGAGGCTGAGGCAGGAGAATCGCTTGAACCTGGGAGGCAGAGGTTGCGGTGAGCCGAGATCGTGCCATTGCACTCCAGCCAGGGCAACAAGAGCGAAACTCCATCTCCAAAAAAAAAAAAAAAAAAAAAAAGAACAAGAAAAAAAAGTAGATTCCTGGATTTGACCCATAAAGAGTGTCTTACATTTTACAAAAATTATTTCCTGGGTAACTAGAATGTGCTGCGGGGGCACCATGGGAAGTCACTGACTCTCATGGTGGGGTGCGGTGTGGACCTATGATCTTTGGTTATATGTAATTTTTGTCACTACAAATAACTTTTTTTTTTTTTTTTGAGACAGAGTCTCACTGTGTCACCCAGGTTAGAGTGCAGTGGCACAATCTCAGCTCATTGCAATCTCCACCTTCTGGGTTCAAGCGATTCTCTTATCTCGGCCTCCCGAGTAGCTAGGATTACAGGCAACCCCTTTCTTTCTTAGGTGGTGACATTTCAGCAGGTAATAAAGAATGAGGAGGAATTTGTTCCCCAGGTGGCAATGTGGCAAAGACATTCCCAGGATGTTCAGGCAACAGCTGGGCAGGTGGAGGGGTGTGGGTTGGCCAGGAGGGGAAGAGAAGAACATGACAAATAGTGTGGACCTTTGGTTTAGCTGGGTTTCTGGTAGAGATGCCATTTTAGAGATCTGTGATATGGGTAGAGATTGGTACTTCTGAAGTCTGGGGAAGAGCTCTCTGTTCTAAACAAAACACAAAGTAAACAAAAAGTAAAGTAAAGAAAGAGTCAGCCGGTCGCTGCCTCACACCTGTAATCCCAGCACTTTGGGAGACCAAGGCGGGTGGATCACTTGAGGTCAGGAGTTTTGAGACCAGCTTGGCCATCATGGTGAAATCCCATCTGCATTAAAAATATAAAAATTAGCTGGGCGTGGTGGCGCACTTCTGTAATCCCAGCTACTCCAGGCTGAGGCAGGAGAATCACTTAAACCCGGGAGGCAGAGGTTGCAGTGAGTTGAGATCATGCCACTGTACTCCAGCCTGGGCGACGGAGCGAGACTCCAACTCAGGAAAAAAAAAAAAAAAAAAAGGAAAAAGAAAGAGTCAGAAGTAGCAAATTCCATTTGTTTTTTTTCAGTGCCCAATACTTAGAATGCTGTGCCATGGGAACCTCTCTGTGACTCGGTGGGGTGTCCACTCTTGCTCTCTGAGGTGCGTGCTATCTTCCAGGGCATTTCCAAGTCCCAGGAGGGAGCATCTAACTGACTTTTGCAACCCCCAAGCTGCCTCACAAAGTTAACCCATCCCCAAAGATCCAGGTATCAGTTGGGGCATCCTAGCTAATAGGGTTGTCCCTGTCAGAAGTGGGAATCAAGACTCTCTGGTCCACTGACAGACCTCAGAGTTGGCCCATTGCTGTCCTTGAATTTGACACATGACTGTCCTTTACTTCAATCCTCCTTTGTAATTTCTTTTTTTCTTTTTTTTTTTTTTTTTTTTTGAGACAGGGTCTCGCTCTGCCACCCAGGCTGGAGTTTTGTGATCTCAGCCCACTGTAGCCTTGACCTCTGGGGCTCAAGCGATTCTGCGGCTCAGCCTACCAAGTAGCTGGGCCCACAGGCTTGTGCCACCACACCCAGCTAATTCTTTAATTTTCTGTAGAGATGAGTTCTCATTATATTGCCCAGGCTTGTCTTGAATTCCTAGGCCCAAATGATCCTTCTGCCTTGGCCTCCTAAAGTGCTGGAATTGCAGATGTGAGCCACTACACCTGGCCTTCCTGTATAATTTTTTGTTTTATGTTTTAGGGATGGGGTCTTGCTCTGTCACCCAGGCATAAGTGTACTGGGTGCAATCATAGCCCACTGCAGCCAAACTCCTGGGCTCAAGTGATTTTCCCAGTCCAGTCTCTGAAGTAGCTGAGACTACAGGTGCATGCCACCATACCTGGCTAATTTTTTTTTTTTTTTTTTTTTTTAAGAGACAGGGGCTCGCTACGTTGTCCTGGCTGATCCTAAACTCCTGGCTTCAAGTGATTTTCCTGCCTCAACCTCCTGAGTAGCTGGAATTATAGGCAGAAGCCACTATGCTCAGCTTAAAATATCCTATTTCTTTTTTAAAGAGTATATTTGTTTCACAATTTTAAGAAGTGCATCTATAAGCCTTTTAATGTCTATGGAATCCAGTTCAGGAACCCATGGAATTATTTTAAAAAATAGTCCAGAAAAGATCAGAAACAAAAGAACCAGCCGGACATGGTGGCTCACACCTATAATCCCAGCAATTTAGGAGGCTAGGGCAGGAGAATCGTTTGAGGCCAGGAGTTCAAAACCAGCCTGGGCAGCATAGTGAGATCTCATCTCTATTTTAAAAAGGATGCTTCAGGAAAGGATTCTAGGGAAAAAAAATAAAAAGAAAGAAAAGAAAAAACTATCAATGGGAACAGATCTAAAAATTGAATTATTAGTACCATCTATATGGCCTGCCTTTGTTTTCATGTTACATAATAATATGGTGGTTGCATTATATTACAAAATAAGGTTGTGTTACCTTAAAATTAAACATGACTGTATCATCTTAAAAAAATCAAGACTAGAAGAATAAAATCCACCTCAATACCCTTCAACACAAAGGTATAGTCACACTCACATTCTGGTGTTTCTGCCAGATTCCTTTTGTGTGTTTATATTTTAAGGTATTTATTTTCATAGTTAAGATCATGGTATGTGTTCTATTTTATTTCCTCACTTTTAGTATTTACCATTATAATGTAAGTATCTTTTTCCTTCCTACAAATCACGCTTAATGCCAATATAAAATTCCATCATGTACCTCAATCATATTTTATTGCTATTACACCTATGTTGGAAGTTTATTTTCAGTGTTTTCTTATAAATAATGGTGCTTAGAATAAAGATCTGCATAAAAGCTTTCTTCATATTTTGGATTTTTCCCTTAGGACAGATTCTCAGAAGTGGAATTTGAGGATGAAAGGGCATGAACATTTTTAAGAGTCATCATATATATATTGTAAAACTGCTTTTTGAAAATAGTCATGCTATTTCCTGTCACCGCCATCTTAAAACAGTGACTGCTTCACTATCCTCTCACCATTATTGTGTATTATTATTCTTTAATCTTTACTGTTGGCAAAAATTATTCACTTAATTCCCATGATTCTGTTTTAATCCTACGAACTCTGATTCCCAGAGACGCCAGTAAGATGTTACAAACCAGTATCACAGATATGCAAAAAATGAACTAAAACATTTTACCAACATTCATAAAAGCAGTTTCAGTTTCAGTATTTTAATTCATCATACTTCATACTGTTGTATTTTAATGCAGGGTTTCACCCTCAGTACTGTTGGCATTTTGGGCTGGATAATTCTTTGTCATGAAGGACTTCCCTGGGCATTAAGTGGTATTTCACAGCATTCTTGGTGTTGACCCAGTGGATGTCAGTAGCTCCCCTAGGCTGTGACAGTCAAAAATGTCTCCAGGCATTGCCAAATGTCCCCAGAGGGAAAATAGCCCCTTAAGAATTACTGTTCTAATGAAAACCATAAAACTCTATTAGTTCACACTTCATTCCAATGTTAAAATTTTATTCTCTAGTATCTTAGACCTGATGGAGCCTACCCAGCACCCCTTCCTTCCTTCTCCCTTGCCAACAAAGCCCCAGTTTTGTTCAGCTGTTCACCCTGCCTAGACCCAGGAAATGAATTCTGTCTAATTAAGCCTGGTCTAGGCTGGCCTGGTAGCCTTATTCTCCTTCTCAGTGACTGGCTTTGGTTTGAACATGGAACTCAGTCCTGACCCATAGGTCCCAAGGAGACATCTGCCGAAGGACTTCTGAAAAAGATTTGCATTACTGATAAAAAGAAGCACATAGGGCCAGGTGTGGTGGTTCATGCCAGTAGTCCCAGCACTTTGGGAGGCCGAGGCTAGTGGATCACCTGAGGTCAGGAGTTCAAGACCAGCCTGGCCAACATGGTAAAACCTGGGCTCTAATAAAAAAAAAAAAAAAAAAAAAAAAATAGCTGAGTGTGGTGGTGGGCACCTGTAATCTCAGCTAGTCAAGAGGCTGAGGCAGGAGCATCATTTGAACCCGGGAGGTGGAGGTTGCAATGAGCAGAGATCCCGCCACTGCCCTCCAGCCTGGGCAACAGAGAAAGACTCTGTCTCTAAATAAATAAATAAATAAATAACCAGCACATGAGAGAAAGTGCCCTTCTTCTTTAGTAGATGCTGTCAGTGTTTCCATGTGCTTCCTGGAAGGGTGTGGGGAAAAACCACTGACATGCTGAGGAGTAGGAATATGGAAGGCATGTGGCTGTGGTGACATCGCTGAGATACTGAAGTACCTCCCCATGGAGAGGCTCCACCTCCAGACTTCTTGCTATGGGAGGTAACACACTTCTCAACTTTCAAACTACCTTTTGTTGTTACTGTTCTGTTTTCCACGATTGGTATCCTAATGGGCTTTCCTATTAGGATAAGACAGTGCCAAGGAGAGGTGGTAAAATCTGGTCCTATCCAAGCCTGTTTGAACATCACGTTTGAGTAATAGGCAGGCCCACCGTCATAAGGACCAACTTCTGTGGAGAGATGTTGTTCCAGGGAGGTCCAGCCAGCTGAAGAAAGAGCTCAACCAAGGCGCTGAAGGTCAAGAGGGCTGACTCTAGCCCTAAAGAACAAGGCATCTGTGTGTGCATGCACACACACACAAACACACACACGAACCAGGCACACAAGTTCAGGCAGGTGGAGGTGTGGCGGGGATGCAAACTCTAGTTCAGGAACCCATGGAATAAGAAAAAGGAGACCAGGAAAGATCAGGCAAAAAAATAAAGAACCAGCTGGGCCACTGAGTGGGCTTCCCTACTGAGCAGCCAGAATCCCAGGGAAGCAGATGAATTCCAAGCCCACCATGGAAAGTAACAGGAGCTCTTGGTACACAGTGACTGGCTGTTTTCACTGGGCTGAACCAAGCTTGGAAGTCTTCAGTACTAGTAGTTTGGGGGATCTAAAACAGGTAGGAGCTGATGAAGTTAGTGTCAACATACCTTGAGGAAAGTACTATCGTACAAGAGAATGAATGAGGGTTTTGGAATTGGAGTTTCAGAGAGATTTTGATCCCGTGTCTGATGTGGGTAGATGGGTAAGTAAATAAATAGGGAAATAGGTGGATGGGTGGGGAAGGCAGATAGGTGGAGGTGAGGCTGGGCAGAAGGCTGGATGGGAAGGGGAGGCGATGAAAAGGATGAATGGCTGAGTGGCTGGATGAGTGGGTGAGTGGGTGGCATAGCTTACTAGAGGAACAATGGGTAACTAGATAGATAACAAATGAATAATAGCAACTCTTTCAGGTTTTGCTTTGATCACAGGGAGCCATGTTCTTAAGGTGGGAAGGAGCCTCCAGCTATCTCAGCAGGCCTCATTCCCTTCTTGCTCCATTTCATGCACTGTGAGGGTAGAGGTGCATCCCAAAATCAGACCACAGGAGGATGCCCAGGATATCACATGAGTCTACTGCACAAAATTTGTGTATGTCATATATTTTTTAAAAAGACACAAAGATACTTCCTTCAAGTCAGATATGTAAATGAGAACTGCAAATGAACTATCAAGCTGATATATATGACAGCACTCAGAAATCTAATATCATCACTGAAAAAGCTTTGACCTGTACTGAATCCAAGATAGCTGCATTTGTTAAAATTAGCAGAACACCAGAGATGAAAGCAACGAATGTCTTTCCACTTGGAACGCAGTTTGATTGACATCCAAGTTTCTCTCTTAACCTCTGCTATTTGCCCTTGAAGGTAGCAGCTACTTCTAACTTGTTTGCAGTGTTTTAATTTGCTTGTACATTCTTCAGTTAGCAATGCTGAAAGGTCTTTTCAATTTGGTAGCTGGGCTTTTGATTCCTCTTTGCCTAAGTTTCCTCTCACATCTATTTGACCTCTGCCCTGACCTTTCATCATTCCTAAAACAGGTAGGAACTGATGAAGTTAGTGTCAACATACCTTGAGGAAAGTACTATCATACAAGAGAATGAATGAGGGTTTTGGAATTGGAGTTTCAAGAGAGAATTTGATCCCGTGTCTGACGTGGGTAGATGGGTGAGTAAATAAATAGGGAAATAGGTGGATGGGTGGGAGGGAAGATAGGTGGAGGTGAGGAGTCCTATGAGGGAGTCCTATGCCCCCCATTAGGACTCCCTCATTTGTGTTCCACTGCACCCCAGATGGACCTCCGTTACCTCACACCTATCAGAATATATTTGTAATTGTTTGTTTATTTACATATCTGTCCCCTGATTTATCCTGAGTCTCCTTAGGGCAGAGAGCATGTCTTATTCTTGACCCAGTACCTAACACATAAAGGATCTAAAACATGCTTTAGGTATGAAGAAATAAGCTTGAACTTATAAGACCAACTTTTATTAAAACAAGGCTTTAGAAACTTCTCTGTATGTCTATTTTACTTGAACAAAACATTTTAAAATGTGTTAAATAGAACTCAGCATTATTTTAAAGATAACCATAGACAATTTTCCCACACACTTAAATCAGTTCTCCTACTGTCAATAATTTTCACATTCAAGTAATCTAGAGTAAAGACTGATTAAGTACTAGGATAGGGTGCTGTGAGATTGTTGTGAGATTGTAAGGTTTACCAAAAGGATGGAGAGGCAGACCCAGGGTCAGGTTTAGCAAGTTAATTTTAATCTGCCAGGCTGGCTGCCTCACCACAGGCAGTGAAGGCAGCAGCCTGGTTTACAGACTATGGAGGTTATATAGGGGGTTTGCAGGTAGCCGGATGCTGTTCTAAGAAAAGCACATCTTGGTTTTTAGGTGCTAATATTCTCCTTAATTTGGTCACCATCCTGGGTTCTAGATCCGGGTGCGACCACATCCTGGAACCTAGGTACCCTGTTTGCAAAGCTTGAGGCTATTTTTGTTGTGAGCTCAGCTTAGCAGGGGAGAACGGGGAGGGGGGTCTATGGGCTTGCCTTGCTGTAACCCTAACAGTCACTTTCTGGAGGGCTTTAAAAATTGACTAGGATTTAAACATGTGGTTCAGTAGCTTTCCCAATGTTTGCTAAAAGGGCTGTATATGCAAAGTGAGCCCCAAACACAGAAGAAACCAAAGAACAAAGCGGGTGAATCCAGTTTGTCCATAGACGGTGATTTATTGGGGAACTTAGGGACAGAGCATGGTCTTAGGTGACAATAAGAGAGGGAGATCTCTGCACTGTTACCTTCCAGGCCTGGGTTTATATACCATAGGAAAAGGATATGCAAACTTTGCAAGAAATATGTAGGACAATTGAAGTCAACCTCTTAGGGAAAGGCAAGAAGACTAGTGTAGTATAGCCTAAAGGGTAGGATTTATGGTAAGTATGGCTGTTACACAAGACATAAAAGATAAAGTAGAATTCTTAGAGGCATTACTAGAACTGGGTGAGCCAGAAATCAACATGGCAGATTAGCATCTAAAATGGTTATTTTAGCCTCCATGCACACCCAATTATAAAAAATAACCAGCTGAAAATAAGGAAGTGCATATTCTATTTACAATAGCAGCAAAACACACACACACATGCACACATTTAGGAACAAATTTAAGAAAAAGATAATTTAGATCTATAGCATAGATAATTTAGATCTATAGCACAGATACATCCCTGGTGGAATAGAACCTAAAGACCAAAGAACTGCACTCATGCACACACCCACAAACACATAAACCCCTAAATAGATGTTAAACTATTTTCAATAATCACGTTAGTGTTAGTAGTACTATTATTGTTATTCTGAGACTTTTCCATATATATGATGAAATAAATAGTAATTAGGGCCTTAGAAACAAAAATGCTTAAAGGGGGAAAAAGGAGATACAGATATAAAATGAATAAAATAAAATAAAAACTTTTTTTTTTCTTTGAAATAGGGTCTGGCTCTGTCACCCAGGCTGCAGTGCAGTGGCATGATCATAGCTCACTGCAACCTCAACCTCCTGGATCTAAGTGATCCTTCGGCTTCAGCCTCCCTAGTAGCTAGGACTACAGGTATGAACCACTACACCTTGCTAATTATTTTTTTTTTTTTGTAAGAATGGGATCTTGCTGTATTTCCCAGGCTGAGTTTAAACTCTTGGCCTCAAGCAATTCTCCTGCCTCAGCCTCTCAAAGTATTGGAATTACAAGTGTAGGCTACCTCACCCCGTCTAAAATTCTTTCATACCTCAATTTGAGTAACAGTATCAATATGAACTCATAATGTAATTTATCTTTAAAAAACACATCTTTTCTAGGTCTTCATTAAAAAGCCTAGAGACAAAAGAAGACATTCATTTGGCCAGCAAACATGAAAAAAAGCTCAACATCACTGATCATTAGAGAAATGTAAATCAAAATCACAGTGAGATACCATCTCATGCCAGTCAGAATGGTGATTATTAAAAAGTCAAGAAACAACAGATGCTGGTGAGGTTGTGGAGAAAAAGGGATGCTTTTACACTGTTGGTGGGACTGTAAATTAGTTCAACCATTGTAGAAGACAGTGTGGTGATTCCTTAAAGATTCCTTAAAGCAGAAATACCATTTGACCCAGCAATCCCATTACTGGATATATACAGAAAGGAATATCAATCATTTTATTTTAAAGATACATACATACATATGTTCACTGAAGCACTGTTCACAATGCAAAGACATGAAATCAACCCAAATGCCCATCAATGATAGACTGGATAAAGAAAATGTGGTACATATATACCATGAAATACTGTGTAGCCATAAAAAGGAGTAAGATCACATCCTTTGCAGGGACATGAATGGAGCTGGAAGCTGTTATCCTCAGAAAATGAATGCAGAAACAGAAAACCAAACACCACATGTTCTCACTTGTAAATGGGAACTAAATGATAAAAACACATGGACACATGGGTTGAACAACACACACTGGGGCCTGCTGAGGGGAATGGAGGTGAGGGAGAGCATCAGGAAGAATAGCTAATGAATGCTGGGCTTAATATCTATGTGATGGATTGATCCGTTCAGCAAACCACCATGGCACACATTTACCTATGTAACAAACCTGTATATCCTGCACATGTACACTGGAACTTAAAAGTTGAAAAAAAAAAAAAAAAAAAGCCCAGAGACAATGAATGACCTAGTAGCAATGAACACCTTCAGTGTACAAATTTGAGTCTCTAAATACTATTTCCTACTAAAAAGAAACAGGGTTTCTTAGGGCAATGGCTGAATCCAGATCTAGAGCAGGAAACATACAAGATGATCCTCAAATGTCTTGTGAGAGCAAGGAAAAAAAAAAAGCAAGCATCCTGTTAAATATTACTTCGGCCATGTCAAAAGGACTCAGGAGCCAACACTGGAGGGTTTCTCTAACCAAAAATCAGTCAATTTGAACATCAAAAAGAATAATAACTTCAATGGATTGAAACATATGAAATACTATGTTATTTATATATAAATAATTATGCAAATTTATAATGATAGGCTCCTCTAATAAAAAACCTCATTGGTCACCTTCAGAGGATGTTAGGGAAATAAGCCATAATTTTTAAGGCAGGTAATCAACAAAATACAATCAAGCACTTATTTTGCTTTTCCAATATGAATGATACCACCAGCTAACCAAATAGTTGATGAGCAGAAGTTTCTCTTGATAGAAGTGATGTTTTAGCTATTAAATGAAGTTGGGGTTGGGGCAGTGGCTCACACCTGTAATCCCAGCACTTTCAGAGGTTGAGGTGGGCAGATCACCTGAGGTCGGGAGTTTGAGATCAGCCTGGACAACATGGCGAAAACCCATATCCACTAAAGATACAAAAATTAGCTGGGCATGGTGGTGCACACTTGTAATCTTGGCTATTCAGGAGGCTGAAACAGGAGAATCACTTGAACCTGGGAGGCGGAGGTTGCCAAGATCACACTACTGTACTCAGCCTGGGTGACAGAGTGAGACTCCGTCTCAAAAAAAAAAAATGATGGAATGGAAATAGGAAGTCATTATTTTGCAAGCTCTAGTGAAATGATGGTCAGCAGTCTTTCCAGTGACTGATACCATCACAAAAAGAGAAAGTCAGACAGTATGTTCCTCCTGATAGAAGTTCACAGCACTTCCTATGAAGTGTTCTTGCCAAAAATATTGAACCTGAATTGAATCAATCTTCTAGACATAACTAAAAATTTATAGGAAATATAAGTGACATAAACACAAGTTACAGAGCATTGTAAGTGCAATCAGCAAAACCTAAGCTGTTGGAAACTCTGTAGGACAAATAACCCAGTTTCGGAATAAGCAAAGGAAAAAAAGTGTGTGTGTGTGTGTTTGTGTGTGTGTGTGATTTAAAAAATCTAAAAGACATACTATAGATTTAAAAAATCTAAAAGACCTATCAACCTATTGCAATATATAAATCCTTATTTGGATCCTGATTTTTAAAAACTGTAAAAATTTTACGAGACAGAACTACAAAACAATATAAGTACTAGAAGAAATCTTGGGTTAAATATGAACACTGACCAGGTATTTTGTGATATCAGTAGGATTTAGTGTTAATTTTTTTTTCAGTATGACAACGGCATTGCGGGAATGCTATAAAAAAGAATGCTTATCTTGCAGAGACATACACTGAAATATTTATGGATGAAATACTTCTGAGATTGCTATAAAATGATCCAGGTGTAGGGAATAGATATGGATGGGAATAAAGCAAGATTCACATGTGTTGGTAATTTTTGAGACTGAGCAGCTGGGGTAGATTATACCGTATCCTTTCTAATGTTATACATACTTGAAATTTTCATAGCAAAATGTTATCTAAACAATAACAAATGTCTTCTTTCAGAGTACAGGATTTGTGTAACTGGAATCACATCAAGAAATTTAGCTGCCAAGAGTTCTGAGAAACACAGTTTTAAGATTTCCAGTCTCTGCAGCAGTCTAGAATCAGGCTTGAAATATGTGTGAGTGAAATAATCAATAGTGTCTGCTCCTGAATTTATAACTCAAACCCTGACCTCTGTCTTGAAGGACCATTAAAAATATCCAACTGCCTCCTTGATATCTTGACTTGGATGTCTCCCAGAGTCCCTAAACTCAACATGTCGAAAGCAAAACTAATGATATATCCTCACCAAACCTTCTCAACAACTAACTAGCTGTGTGACCTCAGAGAAGCCTCTAAGGTTCTCTAGTCTCCAGTTTGTGAACTAGGGGAATGACTAAATTATCTCAGGCATATTCCTAGCTCAAGGAATATAAAGGACGCAAACTTACCCCTTTTGTCAGTACTAATTTCGTTATATATTTTTACAGCAAGCCCCCTTAAAAGAATTAGCCCATAATCTTTTAGAAGCGACAATGTTTCATGATAAATCTTAGTATCTGTTTAGCCATCAGTGATCATTTATTCAATATTGGCAGAAAGTTCAAATAGCCTATAATTGCTTTCAGTGTGGACTCATGCATCCTAGAACCAACCAGCCAAATAACTAACTGCCTGCCTACCTGTAGCAACAGCCAAAAAGCTGTCTGCTGTTGTGAAGATAATACAGATGGCCGGCTTTTTCAGACTCCGGCTTTTGTATCTGTTTTAAAAATGTGACAGGTGTGTTTTTTTTTCCAAGGCAAGAGGAAGAGAAGATTTGACCTCTAGTGCCTATTGAAACATCTACAGAGGGGTAACTTGTCATTTTTACTGCATAAGTGAGGGTGCTCCCACAGTGAAGCAAAAGGGGTGATAAATAACATTCTTGAAGGCCATTAAATGGCACTTAGCAGGAGGGAGCCTGAGTGACAGCTGCACACTGCTCGGCGATCACATCACGATGCCCCTTCCCACAGCACTCTGCAGTTGCAAAGCACTGGCACATCCATCGTGGTGTTTAACTGCATTTCTCTCTCTGCTCAGACAGCTTACCCAATTTAGGTGGTAAAAAAAATCCAGTAAGCTTAAAACCAATGGGAATAAAAGATAATTGCGAAAGGTGAGGAAAGGTGGACCAGCCTCTTTTGGCTGGTTCTGAGACTTAACCCAGGATATAAAGATAAGATCTGTTAAATCCAGTTTATCTTTTCTCAGAGAGACAGTATATGTCTGATGTTGGCTTGATGATCCTGTCCTTTGAGATTCTAAAGAAGCAGGACTTGAACTTCCATCAAGGGTAGAAGCCCAGCCCCATACATCTTGCCGGTTCTCAGAGGGCTGGCTTCTGTTTCTCCCAGTCCCCTTGATATGGTTTGGATTTGTGTCCCCACCCAAATCATATGTCGAGTTGTAATCCCCAATGTTGGAGGATTGGTTGTTCTCATGATAGTGAGTTCCCATGAGATCTGGTTGTTTAAGTGTGTAGCACCTCCCCCTTTGTTCTCTTCCTTCTCCTCTGGCCATGAAAGACACATTGGTTTCCCCTCTGCCTTCCACCATGATTGAAAGTTTCCTGAGGCCTCCCCAGGCCATGCTTCCAGTACAGCTGCAGAAACAGAACTGTAAGCCAATTAAAACTCTTCTTTATACATTACCCAGTTTCAGGTATTTCTTTATAGCAGTGCGAGAACAGACTAATACATTCCTCTGGTGCAAGTTTTTCCTTCTGTTTAAGGATCTGCTGGTTGATCCCATGTGCTGTCCTGCTCCCAAAAACTTGCCTCAGTGTATACACTGCCAATGCTACCAGAAAGTCTGCTGCCTCAGGCCCCTGTAGTGCAGTGGCACAATCTTGGCTCACTGCAACCTCCGCCTTCCAGGTCCAAGCGATTCTCTTGCCTCAGCCTCCCAAGTAGCTGGGATTAAGGCCATCATGCCCAGCTAATTTTTGTATTTTTAGTAGAGACGGGGTTTCGTTTTGTTGGCCAAGCTGGTCTCGAACTCCTGACCTCATGTGATCCATGCATCTCAGCCTCCCAAAGTACTGGGATTACAGGCATGAGCCTTGTGCCCGACTTTTTTTTTCAGACCTCCACCCGCCTTACCTCTCTGTACTATCTGCCACCAATCAACACTATCCCTCTCTTGAAAGGCTCTCCTCCTTTGGTTTCTAAAATACCACCTTCTCCTGGATCTCCTGTGACCTCTCTGAAGGATCTTAGGCTGTCTTTCTTGGGCTAGCAATCCCCAGGGCTCTCTGTTTTGTTTTGTTTTGATATGTTCTCCTCTTCTCCCTCTGCAAATTCTCTCTGGGAAAGCTGCCAAGAGACCTCTTTCCATAAGAATCTTGGACAGTGTCCTCCACACCAATGAATGGAAGTATCCAGCACAGAAAAAGCTTGTACTAAATATTTACTGAGTGAATAAGTAAATGAACAAGTTAACAAAGTATCCCTTAGGAGATCATAATTTATAAACCAGAATCCCTGGTTTAGACATTTTTCTAGTTTCAGACTCAGAAGAGATGCTCACAAGAATGCCACGTTACAAAATACCCTTTAAACTCAATGACTTACAATAAGACACATACATTGTCCTGTGGTTGAGCTGGACAGGACAATGACTTACAATAAGACACATACACTGTCCTGTGGTTAACAGTGGTTGAGCTGATCCAGGCTGGGTGTGGCTAAGTGGATCTGCCCTAAGCTTCAGATCATCTGGGCTTGGCTTGAGGCTGAAGAGCTGGATTCAGATCTGGCTTCATTAGGGCCAGGCTACAGAGCAGTGGCCACCAACACATGATATTGTCATGGCAATCACTAAACCACACAAGTACACTTAAGGCCCCTGCCTATGTTTGCATCCTCTAACATTTGATCAACCAAAGCAAGTTGCAAAGAGAAGCCCATTATCAATGGGGTCAAGAAGTAATCTCTGCTCATGGAGTTGGAGAGAGGGACAGGAGTGAGTAAGTATTTGGTGAACAATAATGGAAGCATCCAAACTAGCACAACTGTACATCAAAATGCCTACAAGACATCACCTCCTTGAATGTCTCAAAAGCTCTCTAAATTTTCCATGTTGTTTGCTAAGAACCTAGTACTCTGCCATCTCCCTCCTGTAAAGTTGGGTCTTCTCATCCATATCCTACTAGCAGGGGATGCTGCTGAATTTGGACAGACACGTACTTCCAACTGCCAACTGCCCTGACTACTGAATCACTGCGTCTTCCGGATCTCCTCACTGCCCTGGCCTACACAGCTGAACAGCTCTGCCACTATAGACATGTTCCTGACGCACTCCTGTGTTTTCTATGGTTTTTGGACACTGCGTCCCTGGCTGCTCTCAAAGAGATGTTCATTTCTCAGCTCCCATTTTGCTCAGTGCTAGTTCTTTCTTTGCTTGTCAACCGCAGCCACCAAGGTCCAATCGTGCCTTGTGTTTCAGCTTGCCTAAGTCACAATGAGGAGATTGGATTCTTGGCAGTCCTTTTGAGCACTGGCCTCTAACACTGAAAACAAGATTCTCTACATTGGCTCTTTTTTGGGACAACACCTTATAGGCTGAGCAATGAGCCACCTCCCATAGAATTGACAAAGGGGAGAGAGATCAGCAAATGAGCTACTGATTAGGTCTGCTTTCCTGGCCTGCTTTCAGAGAGCATGCATACACAAACACACACATACACACACACACACGCACACATACCAGTACTCAGTTCTAATCTCCTCCCCCGTATTTATTTAGGCTGTTACCAGATAATTTGATAGGCTTCTCTGGGACAAACAGGCCCTGCTCCAGGGGCTGAGGACAGGAATAGCAAGTCTGGACGGACGCACTTTGGCAGCGTGAAGAGAAGAGGCTTTGCAAGATGAATGTCACCACTGTTGCTGGCTCTTGTCTGCTATATTAATTTCTCCCTTAAAAGAAAGCTGACCCATTTTTTTCTAGCCCACAGCCCTAATGGGCTTTTATTCACAGGCCATCCTTCTCCGACATAAAGAGCTGTATTGTATTTAATGATAAGCCTTTTAATGGAATTTGCTATTTCTAGGTCTCTGGGAAAATGTCATTAATGAGCCAGCAAGGAATAGCAGATGTTTGAGGGGCATGCTTTTTCAAGGGCAGACTACCCTGGCAGAAAAGTGAACAAAAACAAGGCACATATACTTTTGTTTTTGTTTTTAAACCTTGTTGGATCTAGTTTGGCCTTACTAAAAATACGATCTAGACAAACTTTGTCTTCAAAACGTGAAGATACCACTCTTCATGCTCTCCACCCGCCCCCAACACCTACCTACATGTTTTTTACTCTGTCATCACCCACAAATATTTGTCATTCTAATCATAACAAAATCAGCAGCATGCAAAACTAGACCAAGACCCATGGGCAAACTAAATAGGCTAACATCTGTCACTCGATTTCAAATCTGTTTGTGGTCAATGCCAATTTAAGAGACTGAACACACCATGAAAAACTGAAGAGAGGAGAGATTAATCTTCCTTTTACTGTCTGGAACAATTCAGCTCTGCCCCCAAACCTGCATATTTGCTCAGTAAAGCAGAAGCTTGTGTTTAACCAGAGGTGCTCTCCTTCACAAAGCAGTTTATCAATCACCTCTTTTTACTCCACGAGGGCCCTCCAAATTGCACTTCTAACCTGGAAGGGCTCACTGAAGTACATACATACATCTCTTAAGGGGGTTCTCATATATTTTGCATCTCTTGGTATTTTCGTCAGCACCCAGAGATGCCTCAGCATGCTTTATTGGTTGGAGTTTTGCTGGCACACCCACCCTTTAATCTGTTTCTTACTAGCACCCATTGTTTCCTGGCATTAATGGAGGTGCTAAAGATACAAAAAAAGTAAGACAAGGTTCTTGTCCTCAAAAGTTTAACAGCAAAAAGTGATCCAACTCATTTTATTGAATATTGTTGAGAGCAGGGCAGTATGCTGGAAGCTCCTGGGAGTTCAAAGATGAGAAAAGCAAAGTAAAGATACTTGATCATCCTAAAGATTTGCTGTAGTCTGCAGCATCACCTGGGAGCTTGCTTAAAATGCAAATTCTCAGGCCTCACTTTTGACCTACTGAAAGAGAAATGCTGTAGGTGGGGCCTGGCCATCTGTGTTTAACATAAACATTTGAGAAGCTCTGGCTTAAAGAGCTTCTAGTGAATACACAATCTCTCTGCTATCAGAAAAGGTAAGCCCAGGACCAGGCAAGATGCCAAGGCTGCAGGTCACAGTTGTTAGTGAAGTCCTAAAACCCCCTAGTTCCCTGAGCCTCAATCCAAGATTTAAATTCACTGGTCTGATTTTTTGTTAAAAAAAAAAAGAAAAAACACTCTCTGGTTGATTCTGATGATGATCAGGGAACCTCAGTAGAGTTCTAAGAAGGAAGAAGCCTTCAGTCATGGTGAGAAGGATACTGTGATAGAAAGTGAGTGTTTTTGTTTCCTATGGCTGCCATAACATCACTACAAGTGGTTGAAAACAACAGAACTTTATTCTCTGTCAATTCTGAAGGCCAGAAATCCAAAATCAAGGTGAACACAGTGGGCTTCTGAGCCTCATGGGGACAATCTGTTCTCTGCCTCTTCCAACTTCTGGTGCCTTCAGACCTTCTTTGGCTGTGGCTGTTTCACTTCAGT
Source organism: Ateles fusciceps (assembly GCA_036589455.1). Classification (NCBI taxonomy): domain Eukaryota; kingdom Metazoa; phylum Chordata; class Mammalia; order Primates; family Atelidae; genus Ateles; species Ateles fusciceps. The sequence goes on from JAZHEH010000051.1 coordinate 1,916,696, forward strand.
CTCTGCCTCCATTTTTAACTGGCTTCTCCTCTGGTGTCTTTTCCTCTTCTGTCTCAAATCTCACTCTGCTTTTTCCTTATAACGATAGTCATCATTAGATTTAGGACCTGCCCAATCATACAAGACTATCTCATTTCAAAGCTTAACTTAATCACATCTGCAAAGACTGTTTTTTTATTTTAATTTTTTCCAAATCAGGTAACATTTACATGTTACCTGATTTGACATGGTTATCTTTGGGGGAGCCATTTTTTTGGTCTTCCAGAACACTAGTATCCGCCAAGTGCACATTAGTATGAAGGAGTAAAGGCATGCCTCGTTTTATTGTGCTTCGCTTTATTGTGTTTCTCAGATATTGCGTTTTTTACAAATTGAAGGCTAGTGGCAATGCTGCATCAAGCAGTTCTATTGGTATCATTTTTCAAATAGTATGTGCTCACTTTGTGTATGTCATATTTTGGTGATTCTCATAATATTTCAAACCTTTTCATTATTATATCTGCTATGGTGATCTGTGATCAGTGATTTTTTTTTTCTTTTTGAGACAGAGTCTCACTCTGTTGCCCAGGCTGAAGTGCAGTGGCATGATTTCAGTTGCTCACTACAACCTCTGCCTCCCAAGTTCAAGCAATTCTCCTGCCTCAGCCTCCTGAGTAGCTGGGATTACAGGTGCATGCCACCACATCTGGCTAATTTTTGTATTTTTAGTAGACAGACGATGTTTCACCATGTTGGTCACACTGGTCTTGAACTCCCGATCTCATGATCTGCCCACCTTGGCCTCCCAAAGTGCTGGAATTACAGGCGTGAGCCACCATGCCCTGCTGATCAGTGAGCTTCGATGTTACTATTGTAATCGATTTGGGACACCATGAACCACGCTCATATAAGATAAATGGCGTGTGTGTTCTGACTGCTCTACTGATGGACCATTCCCATCTCTCTCCCTCTTCTCAAGCCTCCCCATTCCCTGAGATGTAACAATATTGGAACTAGGCCAATTGATAACCTTGCAATAGCTTATGAGTATTTCAAGTGAAAAGAAGAGTCATGCATCTCTCACGTTAAATCAAAAGCTAGAAATGATTACACTTAATAAGGAAGACATTATTGACAGCCAAGACAGGCTGAAAGCTGGGCCTCTTGTGCCAGTCAGCCAAGTTGTGAATGCAAAGGAAAAGGTCTTGAAGGAAATGAAAAGTGCTACTCCAGTGTACACATAGATGATAAGAAAGCAAAACAGTCTTATTGCTGAGATGGAGAAAGTTTGAGGTCTGAATCAGACCAGCCACAATATTTTCTTAAGCCAAAGCCTAGTCTAGAGCAAGGCCCTAAGTGTTTTCAGTTCTCTGAAGGCTGAGAGAGGTGAGGAGGCTGCAGAAGAAATGCTGGAAGCTAGCAGAGGTTGGTTCATGAGGTTTAAGGAAATAAGCTGTCCACAACATAAAAGTGCAAGAGCAGCAAGGGCTGACATAGAAGCTCAGCAAGCTATCCCTAAAATGTAGCTAAGGTCATGGATGAAGGTGGCTGCACCAAACAACTGATTTTCAATGTAGATGAAACAGGCTTCTACTGGAAGAAGATGCCATCTAGGAATTCTATAACTAGAGAAAAGTCAAGGCCTGGTTCCAATACCTGAAAAGCTTTGTTAACAAGGCCGTCTCTTGAAAGGGGCTGATGCAGCTGGTGATTTCAAGTTGAAGCCAATGCTCATATACCATTTCAATTATCCTAGGGCCATTTATTTATTTATTTATTTATCTATTTTTAGGATAGTCTCAAACCCCTGGGCCCAAGTGATTGTCCCACTTTAACTTCCCTAACAGCTGGGACTACAGGCATGTGCCAACATGCCTGGCTTCCTATGGCCCTTTAGAATTATGCTAACTCGGCTAGGTATGGTGGCTCATGCCTATAATCCCAGCCTTGGGAGGCCAAGGCGGGAGGATCGCTTGAGTCTAGGAGTTGGAGACCAGGCTGGGCAACATAGCAAGAGCTTGTCTCTACAAAAATCCACAAAATTAGCTGGGTGTGGTGGCACACATCTGTAATCCCAGCTACCTGGGAGGCTGAAGTGGGAGGATCCCTTGAGCCCAGGAGGTCAAGGCTACAGTTAGGTGTGATTGCACCACTGTACGGCAGCCTGGGCAACAGAGCAAGACCCTGTCTCAAAAAAATAAAATGATTCTGCCATTGTCCTTGAAACTACGAGTGTTGCTCTCATGGAGTTCTTCTAGTTTTTGGATGGTGGGAGAAGAAAGTGTAATAAATGGCTTTTAACATGGCAAGTTTTGCAGTTACCAAGTCAAGACCTCAGCACATCTTGTCTATCGGATTGTTTTTAACTAGTCACTAGATATTTCTTTCTCTAGGCTGGTCTCTTTCAATCTTCCTGATATTCTTTCACGGGCATTACCTGTAACAAAGGTGAGTTCTGCTCACAGGAATCTACCTCAAGGAAATATCTAGCAAGTGTGCAGGAATAGAATCAAAAGAGGGGCCACTACAATATTGATTATTCTATTGATTCTATTGATTAATTTTGGCAATATTGATTATTATAATGACAAACTGGAATCAACCAGAGTGGCCCTGAGGGGTGGTCAATCAACCATGAGGGATGAACTCAACATAACTTCCACGATCCCTCATACTGACAATGTTTTCACAGTTCTCACTTAGTAGCATATCAAAATTATAATTCAGTTTTTGTATAAACACAGTAGAAGCTCTTTGGCAGGTCTGCCTGCAACCAACACTGGGGATAAACTGATACTCTTCAGCCTCTCTCTGCTCACACTGCCACCTGTTTATGCTGGTTGTATTTGTTATTGTAATTATGTAATTTAACACTGTGGTAAGCCAATTATGTATGAATGTGAAAAGAAAGTTGTTGTTCCTGTGAAAACAGGCTTCACTGCTTTGGAAAAACTCAATAAAGGCAAATTGCTAAAGGAAGAAAACCTGGTATGAAATTATGCGTGATAGAGAAGTAAAAAAGGCTGGGAAACAAGTTTTAAACGTTTAGGAGAATTCTGAAGAATGAGAATCTAAAATATGTGTTTTAGATTCTCATTTTTCATTTAAATCAAAATGAGAAAAAGTACAAATGCATTATGAGCAAGGTGACCTTACACTTGGTGAGGCTGGAACAGTCCCTGTTTACACCTGTTGTTTTAGCGCTCTATCTGGATTAGTGCCACCTGCCCCCTATTGGTCTCAGAACAGTCCCATCTGGATGAGACATTAAAAGATCACCCTAACTGCGGATGTACTTTAAACAAGACTAATAAGGTGGAGTGCCAGTCAACAAGCCATTCCCAAAGAAATAAAACTGAGTTTTATCTTAAAAGATTAGTGATCCATGTTTGTTTACATACTTTAAATTAGGGGTCTTCAAACATTTTCTATAAAGGTAGTAATTCTAGGCTTTATTCAGTCACTGTCACAGCTATTCAGATTTGCTATTTTAACACAAAAGCTGCTCTAGAAAGCCTGTAAATGAATGGGCATGGCTGTGTTCCAATAAAACTTTATTCATGGGTACTAAGTTAGAATTACATATAATTTTCCAGGTGTCACAGAATGTTCTTTTGATTTTGTTCAAGTATTTAAATTTTTTTTTTCTGTTTTCAAATTATTTCTTCAAAGACATCAAGCAATTAAAAATGTAAAAATCATTCTTGACTTGTAACTCATATAAAAATGGGCAGTGGGCCAAGATTTGGCCTGTAGGCCATAGATTTCTGACCCCCCGCCACCTTTTTTTTTTTTTTGAGACAAAGTCTCGCTCTTGTCACGCAGGCTGGGGTGCAGTGGTGTGATCTCGGCTCACTGCAATCTCCGCCTGCCAAGTTCAAGCAATTCTCCTGCCTTAGCCTCCTGAGTAGCTGGGACTACAGGCACACACCACCATGCCCAGATAATTTTTGTATGTTTAGTAGAGATGGAGTTTCACCATATTGGTCAGGCTGGTCTCAAACTCCTGACCTCAGGTGATCCACCTACCCTGGCCTCCCAAAGTGCTAGGATTATAGGCGTGAGCCACTGTGCCCAGCTTTCTGATCTTCTTAAAAGTTTAAAAATAATATTGTGTATATGTTAGGTTTTTTATTTTATGGTTGTCAGTTTTCAATTATCCAAAATGTCCAACAACGTTGAATAAGAAGATCTCTATTATTACATTTGTTCACATTTTTCCTACTTTTCTTGCCTATGAGGTCCACAAGATAAGGATCTTATCTGATACATAACAAGTGCTCAGCAAATGTTTCTTAAATGAATGAAGTTAAAATGCGCAACCTCCATACAACAGAGTACTAACACAACCATTACAAATTATGTTGAAGAGTTCAAGATTCACTGCGAAGGGGAAAAACAAAACAAGTGACACCATAGCTACATATAATACAACTCTATTTTAAAATATATGTGTCTCCCTTTGCAGGGGAAATCATCTAGTAGGGTATGCATAAGTGTTAATAATTATTATATCACTATACTTATAGATTTAGTTTGCTCTAAAATCTTTTTGCCTATCTATATTTTTGAGTTTTCAAAAATGGGTGTGTTTTCTGTCTGTGATTGATTTCTCATTATTGTTTTTGTTTTACCTTACAACTCTGGTTCCCTCAAGGAATTTGGATCTGATCAAATGGAGGCACCATGTCTGAACAGACCCCGTCATTGTGGTCAGGGGCTAGGAGTGACTAAGTCAGATATTAGCTTGGGAGGGAGTGGGTACAGACTACTTGTCAGGGCCAGCCAGTTTCCCAGTGTACTTAAAAAACTTGAAATGACATTCTAGGACCTCTCGAGTTCAAGGCCAGAACCTTGAATGAGGCCTCCTCACTCTCCCATAAGATGCCCATAGGCCCTGGTGAAATTTGGTACATTATTCTAAGAGTAATGGGAGGTCTAAGAAGAATTTTGTTCATTTAGTCTATCAACAAATACTTCCTGGGCAACCACCACTTGCCAGGCACCGTTCTAGGCACTGGGGATAGGAGAGGACAGAGTAGACAGAAATCCCTACCCTTAGGCGATACACCGATAAAGGAAAAAATGGCAAATGGAGCTGAGGTAGTCTCAGGGCAGGGCAGGGCAGCAGCATTAGTCTGAAGAGACATCTGAGCAAAGTTGGTTGAGTCCGGATCAGGCAGCAGAAACCAAGAGGACAAAGGCCAGCAATGGCACAAGCTTGGCACAAGTGAAGGCCTGAGAGAAGGGTGGTGGGGCAGAAGAAATGCAGGAGCTACCTCAAGTGACCACGATAAAAAATTTATTATAAGGTGAACACATTTTCTTCTAAGTAAAATTGGAATTGAAATCCCATCCCAAAGGAAGCCAGTGGTAGGTTTTAAACAAATAATGACATGTTCTGGTTTATTTTATTTTATTTTATTTTTTGAGATGGGAACTTGCCCTGTTTCCCAGGCTGGAGTGCAGTGACACCATCTCGGCTCACTGCAACCTCCACCCCCGGGGTTCAAGCAATTCTTCTGCCTCAGCCTCCCGAGTAGCTGAGACTACAGGCATGCGCTACCATGCCTGACTGATTTTTGTATTTTTAGTAGAGATGGGTTTCACCATGTTGGCCAGGCTGGTCTCGAACTCCTGACCTCAAGTTGATCCACCCACCTCGGCTTCCCAAAGTGCTGAGATTACAGGCATAAGCCACGGCGCCCAGCCATTCTGGTTTATATTTAAACGATAATTCTTGCTGCTGTGTGAGTGGGTAAGAGTGGACTGCAAGGCCAGTGAGAGTGTCACAACAGGGGTTGGCAGCCAGAGGTGAAGATGGCTCCAACTATGGCGGAGGTGGAAATGGAGACTGGAGGTGCACTTATTCATTCTTGTTTATGAGGTAAAGTCACCAGGACTTCACTCAGAACTAGATTTTTTTTTTTTTTTGAGACGGAGTTCCGCTCTGTCACCCAGGCTGGAGTGCAGGGGTACAATCTCGGTTCACTGCAACCTCCACCTCCCAGGTTCAAGCAATTCTCCTACCTCAGCCTCCGGAGTAGCCTGGGATTACCAGCACACACCACCATGCCTGACTAATTTTTTTGTACTTTTACTGGAGACAGGGTTTCGCCATGTTGGCCAGGCTAGTCTCAAACTCCTGATCTCGGGGTGATCTGCCCGCCTCAGCCTCCCAAAGTGCTGGGATTACAGGCATGAGCCACCTCACCCAGCCAGAGCTAGATTTAAACAGGAGACACACACTATTCAATTTTTGTTTGTTTTCATTTAAGCAGCATTATTGAGATACAATTCTTATACTAGGAAATTCACCCAAAAAGTGTACAATTCAATGGCTTTCAGTGTCTTCAGAGTTGTGGAACCATCATCACAACCAACGTTAGAACATTCTCATTACCCCCGTAAAGAAACCTTGCATCTGTTAGTCATACTCCTCTTTGTCTAAGGGATGAAAGGTTTCTTTTTGTATTTGTCTATTCCTCAGTTGATGGACATTTAGCTTGTTTCCACTTTTTGGCTATTATGAATAATGTTTCTATGAACATTCTTGCTTCATTTCTCTTGGGGATCTACCTAGGAGTAGAAAGGTAACTATGTCTAAGCATATGAGGGACTGCCAGACCATTTTCCAAAGCAGCTGCATCATTTTACATTCCCACTGGCCGTGTATGAGGAATGTTGATTCGGTTTTAAGATCACTCTTGCTGCCGTGTGGAGAAAAGGTAGGAGGAAGGCTGGGGCGGGGCGGGGCGGGGAAGTGTTGGGAGCACTATGGAAAGTGGAGAGATCAGAACAGTTATGCAGAAGTTGAGGGATCTGAGCAGGGTTCGAGGACATTCAACTTAAGGTACACTCCATACCGTTTTACGGTATGGCGCAAAGATTCCTGAGCGCTCTTTACACAATGAATTACATCATTAAATTAAAAGATTCCAACAGAGAGGGCTTGTTAAAACAGATCTGCCATTTTCATGTCTAGAGTCCTAAAGTAAACTGGTATGGAACTGCTTAAACGTCTGTCCCCAAACAAGCTCCTGCAAGCAGAAGGATATTTTCAGAAAAGCAAGAGGAGCCAGTGGGTGCAATAAGATTTCCACACCTTTAAGCCATGAAAACACAGGGCTCAAGTGACAGCCTGTTGCTGAGGACTCTCGTGGCAACGGGCATCACTCCTCCTGCCCTACAGCACTGCCCTGGCCTCTCAGCCCAGAGAAGGGCTGGCTTGCTTCCAAGTTGACAACTAGGCAGCAGTCCTTGACTCTCTGAAGTTCCTCCAGTTCAGAAAGGGATGGGAAATGAACATCTGTCAAGCTTCAAATGTGCCCAGCATTGGGTTATAAATGACATTTCACTTCCACCCCTTATACTGGTGAAGCCTCACAACATATCACCAAGGTGGAAATATTCCCCCAATTAAAGATGAGGACAGTTGGCCCCTTTGCATGGGGAGGTCAGAAAAGGCCACTTTGAGGAGATGGCAACTTAACTGATACCAGCTACACAGGGATCCAGAGGAAGAACATTCCAAGTTAAACCCCAAAATTATTCATTTGCTCACTAGATGTCTTCATTTTTATTCTTATTTAATTTCAATTTATATTCATTAGTATAAATAAGGGTGAAAAGTTGCCCTCTAGAAACAAATCAAATTTAATTTCATGTAACATATAACTTTGAATAGAAATTATAATTCTTTTTCCTTATTATTTCTGATTTTATACTCAGGGACTGTTCTCCACTACATCTCCCAAGCCTATACCCATCACCTCTCATCACCCACCCCCATAACAGAGACAATACCATTGTCTCTATTAGTGTATTGTCTCTATTAGTGTATTGTCTCTATTAGTGTGTCTTTTTTTTTTTTTTTTTGAGAAGGAGTCTCACTCTGTCACCAGGCTGGAGTGCAGTGGTGCAATCTCGGTTCACTGCAACCTCAACCTCCCAAGTTCAAGTTATTTCCCTGCCTCGAGTACTGGGACTGCAGGCGTGAACCACCACGCCTGGCTAATTTTTTGTATTTTAGTAGAGATGGGTTTTCACCGTGTTGGCCAGGATGGTCTCAATCCCCTGATCTCGTGATCCGCCCGCCTTGGCTTCCCAAAGTGCTGGGATTACAGGCGTGAGCCACCACGCCCGGCCCCTAATGTGTCTTAATAGATGGGTAAGGTTCTGGAACATGGGAGACACAGTCCTCATGGTCTGGCTGTGCCACTGTGCAGGAAGCAGTGACTCTGACCTCTTGAACTTCCCACTGAAGATGTATCTCCAGATAAATACCACACTGCCATTCAAAAGTTTCCCCACTCTCAGGTTAATATGCCTTCTCAAATGAAAGAATTAGTTTTCACTATAACTCTGCATCAAATTCCTCAAAGCTAGACCCATCCTAAGATCTGTCTGTTGGGTCTTTAGGATGGCCCAATATATAACATTCCTCTTCCCTGCTGATCTAATTGAAATGCAAGACTGAGGTGTGCGGCTGCTTTGAGACCAAACTATCACCTTATTATCGACTAAAGTTAATACTGGTGATTGTGGCATATATCCACTGGCAAGCTGAATTCCTGAGCCTTACCCATCTGGTTACAGTGCTAGGCCAGGGCAGCTCTGCCCTCCAGGTGCATCTACCCTTTTAAAATTGATGGGTAGAAGAAAATGTGTGCTTCCATGGGTAGATTACTCCATGAGCAATAAGGGAGGAAGAGAAAGAGCTCTGCAGGCTCAGTCCCTGCTCCAAACCTAATTAATTATATATTCCCCCTTGCAATGGAAAAAGTAGTAAAGATAATTGAGAGAGGCTATGGAAAAATCAGGATGAACAGGGGAAGAAACTTCTCCACCTCCCTCTCTTCAACACACACACATCCAGCGCTGGATTCTGGATGTCCTAGCTCTGTCAATATATATTAATGTGATGTTGGGAAAGAATACTGACCCCCTCCTGGATCTCAGATTCCCCCAATCTCAATTAGAGATGGTTCTTCCCTCCCAGCCATGCAGAATTGCTGTGCACACAAAGGATGAGTAAGTATGTCAAAGGCTTTGCAAAGTATGCAAAATTAAAGAATCCCTAAGGTATTACTAACACAGAGAAATTGCAGCCACTTGACTTAGCATTTGCTCTTGCAGGGTCTACTGACAAACTGGCAGAGATCCAAAACAAGAACGAGTGAGAGGGTCCCATGAGGTTATTTGACTCCTTAGACTTGAGCTTGGCAGCTTCTAGCACTAAGAGGGCTACTCATTTCCTCCTGGGTACATTTCCTCTAGTTGATCCAGATGAGAGGTAGTGCCCTGGTATCTGCTTCTCCTGTGTGTGGTCTAGGTCCCCGAGCGTCAGCCTTCAGTTTGAGAGATGGTTCTTGTAGAGGAATACATGCTATCCCACTCATTTTCTTGTTTTAATATAAAATAGTCTTCATTAACACTTGTATTTAGGGTAAGACATTCTATTATTTCTTGAAAATGGGAATTGAGGAATCCCTGGGTGGGAAGGATTCCAATTCTTCAGTGGACGAGGTTGTGGAGAGAGCTGCAAAATGAAAAACCAGCTGGGGCCTGGTGTGGTGGCTCATGCCTGCAATCCTAGCACTTTGGGAGGTCAAGGTGGGAGGATTGCTTGAGCCTAAGGGTTTGAGACCAGCCTGAGCAACACAGTGAGATCTCATTTCTACCAAAAATACAAAAAGTTAGCCAGATGTGGTGGTGCATGCCTGTAGTCCCAGCTACTCAGGAGGCTGAGGTGGGAAGATGTTTTGAGCCCAGGAGGCAGAGGTTGCAGTGAGCCCAGATGGCGCCACTGCACTCCATCCTGGGTGACAGAGCCAGACCCTGTCTCAAAGACAAACAAACCAACAAAACCCAGCTGGAGAGTGCGAGGAGGGCAAAAACAGACAGAGGTGGACACAGGCCCAGAGGCAGGGCAGGGCTGGGCAAACCTGCCTGATGCTTTCAAGAACGAAAGCTTCCCAAAGGCTTTAATGGGGAATAGATATGGAACCTCTTCTTCTTCCAAATACCTCCTCTGGGTGCACTTTACTGTTCCATCCTTCAATTGCTCAGAACCAGAGGTTCTCAACCCTGTCAGCACACTGGATGCAACTGAAGGGATAAAAAAAAAAAAAAAAAAAATACTAATGTCTGTCACCATTCTCTCTTCTTATAAGATGGGCCTGAGCCTGTGTATGCTGCTTGGTTTGCCTGTTTTAAACTTTGATTTAGAAATAATCTCAAACTTAGGAAACAACTGACAGAGAAAGGATAGTACAAAGAACATCCACATACTCTTTTACTCAGAATCGCCTGTTTCCCCCATTTTGTCTCATTTGTCCTTTATTCTATTTCCATATTCTGTTTTCTACATTGTGAAATGAAATGCTTTGAGAGTAAGGCATCATACTTCCTTAAACGTAAGATCAGCTTCGATGTGCATTTCCTAAGAATGAGATATTTTCTTGCATAGCCATAGTACAGTCCACTCCAGTAAACTTAACATTGATACAAACACTTTTATCTTCTTTTCCTGCTATCTGTGTTCCAGTTTTGTCAACTGACCCAATCATCTCCTTGCAGCAATTTTCCCCATCAGTATAGAATTCAATCTAGGACAGGCACTGCATTTAGCTGTCAAGTCTTTAACTGTTTTTTTTTTTTTTTTTTCTTGAGACGGAGTTTCACTCTTTGCCCAGGCTAGAGTGCAGTGGCACGATCTCTAGGCTTACCACAACCTCCGCCTCCCGGGTTCAAGCGATTCTCTTGCCTCAGCCTCCTGGGTAGCTGGAATTAAATGCATGCCCCACCACGCACAGCTAATTTTGTATTTTTAGTAGAGGCAGGGTTTCTCCATGTTGGTCAGGCTGATCTCGAACTCCCGACCTCAGGTGATCTGCCTGCCTCGGCCTCACAAAGTGCTAGGATTACAGGCATGAGCCGTCCGCCTAACTGGTGAGTTTTTAAAAGCTCTCCGGGTGGAGGCTGTTATCGTAAGTGAAATAACTCAGGAACAGAAAGTCAAATATCACATGTTCTCACTTATAAGTGGGAATTAAATAATGTGTATGCAGGAACACAGAATGTGGAATAATAGACACTGAAGACTCCAAGGGTGGGAGGCTGGAAGGCGGATGAGGGATGATAAATAGCTTACTGGGTACAATGTACCCTTTTCATGTGATGGTTGCACTAAAAGGCCAGACTTCACTACCACACATTGTACCCATGTAAAAAGCACTTGTACCCCCTAGACTTATACAAATTAAAAATAAATAGATATTTTAGAATATTTTGGATCATTGGTATAGTAAAAAAATAAATAAGGGCTCCGTAGGTGATTTTAATGTGCACCTTGGGTCACTGTGTAAATGAATATTCATTTACTACACTACCACATAGTGAGTGTCTACCAGGTGTAAGGTATTGTGAATAAAATTACGGAGCTTATTACTTTAAGGACATACTATCCACAAGTCAACTATAATATCAGAGGGATGAGTATTATGAAACAAACCTATGGAAGGAAACTTTAATTAAACTGAACAAGCTTACTGAGGATCTACTACATGCCAGACATTGTGCAAACTGCTGGAGAAATAGATGGATAGGTACAAGTAATTAATACACAGTTAAAAATTAATTAACACATTCTTAATCACAAAAGGTTTTTAAAAGGGTTTTCTTAGAGGAGGTAGGACTCAAAAGATAAGCAGGATTTTGGTTTTAGAGATGAAGACATTTCAGGAGAAGAAGCTTCACAAGGAAAACTAGGTGCGTGCACAGTGGAGTAAGGAAAGAATCATATTTCCTGTGCCCTGAGAATTGGGTGCATAGGGATGTACCAGGAGATTGGGCTGAAGAAGCAGCCTGGAGAATGTATGATGGTATACTTTGCAAAACAATTTGGCAGTTTCTTAAAAAGTTAAAAGTTATCATACAACTTAACAATTGTACTCCTAGGTATCTACCCAAGAACACACAAAGACTTGTAATATTCATAGCAGCATTATTCATAAAAGCCAAAAAGTAGAAACTCAAATGTCTTATCAACTGGTGAATGGATAAATAAAACATGGCATACCCATACAATAAGATAGATAAGTGAGCAATAAAAAGGAATGAATTAATGATATGTGTTACAATGTGGATGAACCTAAAAGAATTAGATGGAGGCCAGGCACGGTGGCTCATGCCTGTAATCCCAGCACTTTGGGAGGCCAAGACGGGAGGATCACGAGGTCAGGAGACCGAGACCATCTTGGCTAACACAGCGAAACCCTGTCTCTACTAAAAATACAAAAAAGTAGCTGGATATGGTGATATGTGCCCACAGTCTCAGCTACTTGGGAGGCTGAGGCAGGAGAATCGCTTGAATCCTGGAGGCAGAGGTTGCAGTGAGCTGAGATCGCACTACTACAGCCCAGCCTGGGCGACAGAGCGAGACTCCATCTCAAAAAAAGAAAAGAATTAGATGGAAAGAATGATATATTATATGGTTTCATTTAGAGATAATTTTAAAAGATGGGAAGTAGACGAATGGTTGGCTGGGGCTGGCGGTGGAAACAGGAACTGATTACAAATGGGCACAAGGGAAGATTAATTCCAGGTGATGAAAATGTCCCTAAAACTGGATTATGGTTATGGCTCAATGACTGAAACAATATTGAACTGAATACTTAAAACAGGTGAATTTTATGATATGTAAATTACACCTCGATAAAGCTGTAAAAATTTTAAAAACTATTAATCAAAATTAGGCAGAAAGAAAATAGAGCAATCTTAGAAATAAAAAATATAATTATTGAAATTCAGAAAATTTAACAGATGGGGCCGGGGCAGTGGCTCATGCCTGTATCCCAGTGCTTTGGGAGGCTGAGGCGGGCAGATTATGAGGTCAAGAGATCAAGACCATTCTGGCCAACATGGTGAAACTCATCTACTAAAAATACAAAAATTAGCTGGGCATGGTGGCAACCAGGCAAGACTCAGTCTCAAAAAAAAAAAAAAAAAAAAAAGCAAACAACAACAACAACAAAAACTTAACAGATGGGTAAAACTCTGGACTAGACAAATTATTTAGAAGACTGGCAAATTGGAAGGCAAGGAATTCACCAGGGTGCAACACAAAGACAAAAACTGTTTTAAAAAAATAACATCTCAGGATACAGATAGTGAGGCTTCCTCACTTACCTGATGGTAGTGCCAGAAAACATAATGGAGGTAATGGCTACGAAGCAATATTGCAAGAGAAAATCAGTAATAATTTTCCAGAATTAAAGAAAGCACATGCACACCTGTAATCCCAGCACTTTGGGAAGCCAAGGCAGGAGGATTGCTTGAGCTCAGGAGTTTGCGATCAGCCTGGGCAACATAGTGAGACCCTGTCTGTACAAAAAAAAATTGTTTTTTAATTAGCTGGGCATGGTGGCTCATGCTTGTAGTCCAGCTTGAGCCTGGGAGGTCAAGGCTGCAGTGAGCTATGATCACACCGCTGCACCACTCCAGCCTGGATGACAGTGAGACCCTGTCTCAAAAAAAAAAAAAAAAAAAAAAAGAGCACATGATAATCCTCAACAGATAGTACCTCCCACTTTTGCAGAAGATAAAGATAAGCTAACACCAAGACAGTTCTAGTAAACCTGCTGAACCACAAAAATAAACTAAACAAATCTGAAATGTTATCAAGGAGAAAGGCAGCTTATTTACAAAGGAATGAAAATTAGATTGGCAGTAGATTTTTTTAACCAGCAACAATTAGTACCAGAAGACAGTGGAGTACTATCATCAGTGTGGTATGGGAAAATAACTATTCACTAGAATCTTATATCCAAATAAATTATCATACAACAGTGAGGGGCAAAATTAAGACATTTTCCAATATACAATGAATTCCCTCCCATACCAACATACCTACGAAAGAACTATTAAAGGATGGACTTCAGTCAGAAGAAAAGTGAACCCAAGGGATCGCTGTAGATCCACGAAAAAAAAATGAGCAGAAAAATTGATAAAATGTCGGTAAATTTAATTAACTTTTAACTACAAAAACTATTTTTAAATTTAGAAGAAATAGATTGAATGTGGTAGCACATGTCTGAGCTTTGGGAGGCTGAGGCGGGAGGATTGCTTGAGGCCAGGAGTTGGAGACCAGCCTGGGCAACATAGTGAGATCTATTTCTACAAAAAGTTTTTGAAAAAGAAAAAAAGTAGCCAGGGGTGGAGGTGCACACCTATTCCTAGCTACTTGGCAGGCTGAGGTAGGAGGATCACTTGAGGCCAGGAGTTTGAGGCTGCAGTCAGCCATGACTTTGCCACTGCACTCCAGCCTGGGTAACAGAGCAAGATCCTGTCTCTTAAACAAACAAACAAAAAAGTAAAAATAAACCTCTAGGCAGCAATAATAGGATGGAAAGGAAGGGGCTGTTAGATGAGTAAAATATACAAAGTTTTTTCATGGGAAGAAACAGTTACTAACTTTGTTAGAAAAAAATCAGAGTAAGAATATATGTTGAACAATAAAAGATGATTCTGAGAAGAATAGAAATAAAACCTAAAACTCTCAAACCGGTAGTGGAATACGGATTACTTTACTAATCCAATAGAAGGCAAGAATGGAAGAAAAAAGCAAGGAGAAAGAATGTTAAATGAAAAACACAAGATCCAATGGAAGAAAAACCCAGATATATCAGTAATCGCAATAAATGTCTGTGGATTACATTCACCTGTCAGAAACACAACCAAAATAAAACTCATAGAAAGATTAAATATGACGATATGAAAAATATTTCACATACAAGTAGCCAAAAAAGAGTGGCCTATTAATAACAAAAATTTCTAATTTAAACAATTAGCATAAAAATGGTAAACAAAGGCACTACATAAGCATCAATCATGATTTCTAATACAGAATATACTTTAAAAAACACTGCCTACTGTGTGCCAAGAATCATGTATGCCTTCTATACTGCTGTATTTTCAGGCTTGGCACATAATAGGTATGTCATAATATTGAGTGGAATGATTACTATATTATATTGAAGTGATCTGTTTATGTATTTGTCATACCACAAAGGCAAGACCATATCTTACTAATTATTATGCCATTAACATTCAGCATAGTGCTGACACATAGTAGGAATTCCACAAGTCCACAGTAAATTCAGGTATCATCTCTTCCATAAAATCTCACCTCACTGTTCCTCCCATACTGATTTGTCCTTTGTTTCTACTTAAACACTCGTAATCAAAACACTCGTAATTAGAAACACCCAATTCAGCAACCAAGACATAGTCTTCTAGCTTTCTCTCAATATTTCAAATCTTGTTTTTCTAAAAATATTTTAGATTCTTTGAAGATAGAGAAGATGCCTTGCACTGTGCCAAGTGCCTTTTCAGGTACTTGAATAAATACATATTTTGGTTGATATCACTGTTTAGATGAATGTAGGTTAGATCAATAGTACCAGCTATACAAGCCAAGGACTGTAAGGGTTATCTCCATTCCCTTTTTCATCCCTTGACCAAAGAGAGCCCTGTTTGGAGACAAGCTCATTTGCAAAGAATATGAAGTTAATGAGACAGGTGGGAGAAGGCGGCTAGTGTTCAATTCCAAACCTCTGTGCTTTATTCCTCCTGGCAAAACAGTGCAGTTGTTGGGGCAAGGGGAGGGGAATGTCTGTGATCCCACAAAAAAGTGGGTGTGGGAAGTGAGAGGGAGATAGTGAGGAAAGAGAGCACATTCCAGACACTACAGGGCAGAACTGGACCTGACTTCCCTGGCGGGCATGGCACCAGGAGTTTATTATGAGACCAAAAGGAAACCCCAAGGCAAACAGCTAAATTCATCCACTTGAAACCTTGCATAGGAGTCAGTGACGGATGTTGTTGTCCATCTAGACAAGGCACAGAGGGGAGTCAGTGACAAGGAGGTCCTAAATGGGGAGCTGCAGAGGGTTAACAAAGAGCACTGGTCACATCTTCTTGAGACATAGTGTGGAGAGGTTCAATCAGGGCCCTGCACGAAGTAGGGAGGTGGGCTGGCTGACCTCCCAAGGTCCTTCCTAATCTCATAATTATTTGGTGAATCGTGCTCTTCCCCATTTACGCTCCTACACACATCTGCACCCAGTTTGATAGTAAGTCCCCCAGGGTTGCATTCCAGGTTTAGTGCAGTCCCACGCAAGTTCAACAAATGACACAAATATTTGTTGAATGAAGGAATAAATGGATCAAGTGTTTAAACAGAGCCTACATGACCTCCCCAGCTGTAAAGTATGGCAGTTGAATGAAATCTCAACATTGTAGGCACGGCCACTTGAGCAAATCTGGCGGAGATACACACACACGCGCGTGCGCGCGCACTCGATTCACATTCCCACCTTGGAAAAGCACAGACCACCTGCTCAGCAAGCAGGTTGTGGGAGTTTCCTTGGCAAGGATCCTCTTCTCTGCTGCTTTAGGATGGTGCCTTTAGAAGGTCAAGTGACCCAGATTTAGGACCGCTTCCTTTCCCGGTTGGCCTCCGAGACAAAGTTTCTGACTGGATTCGGCCCGGGCCTCGCGGGACGCGCATCCGCACTCCCTCCCGGCTCCAGTGCCCCGGGCGCTCAGCTGGCTGGCCAGCTACACCCCACCTTACCTTGGTGAGCTGGGCGATCTTCTTGCACATTTTCACGTGCATCTCGGGGATCACAGTCCATTCTCCAGCCGGCGCCACCGCGGGCGTCGGCTTTGGATCCCAGGCAAGTCCCGGGTGGGTTAATTTTGCTGTTGAGAGCAGAAGCCATCGCTAAAACGCGCCCAGCACTCAAAGACTCTCGCTCGTGTTCTCTCTGCCCAAAGTGTGCACGTGCGTGCGCGCGCGGGCGTGCGAGAATGTGGGCTTTCTCGGGAGAGGTGGCACTGCAGTCCCGCCGCCTGCACCGCCGCGTGGCCCTCGCTTCCCGGAGGTCTCCGCCTCCCGGGCCCACCCGCGTGCCCACCCTTTCTCCTCTCACGCTGGCTCTCTGGCTGGCTGGCTCCGTGGGCACCCGCACCCTGCGGCGAGGCGTCTGCACGCCGCACGTGTCGCTGGCGATCCGCCTGCAGCTCCCCAGCCAGTGCGGGTTTCATCTGCAAGGGGAGAGCTTCCGCGGCGAGGAGCCGCCAGTCTTGCGGGGGTTGCGCTGGGCGGGTGCGGCGCTCTTGGACACGTGGGTGGCGCGCGACCCTGGACTCCGTGGCGACGGACCCCACCCGAGGTGGGCATCTCAGGCCGAGGAGGAAGAAGAGCCTCCGGAGAGGGACAGGGCACAGTGACCCGCGGCTCCCCGAGTCTCTAAGCTGAGGGCGGAGATGGGGGTGGGGGACAATATGCTAAGAGAGGGGCGGGTAGGTGAAGGAGAGCCACCGGGACTCGAGGAGGTGTGGGGGTCCGGGGCGCACGGTGCGAGCCAGCGCCTGAGTTGCGGGAGTGCACGGCGGGGCTGAGGATGGGAGCCTTCCTTTCTGGATCTTGGAGAGGAGCCAGGACGTTGCGGGAGGATTGCCGGAGATGCCCAAACAAAGGGGAGAAGCCAAGGGGATGGCAGGGTGTGAGTAACCGAAATCTGAGATTCAAGTGCGAAACGTGTTATGCAGGAAGCGGTAGGGACGCAGAGACAAAGTCATTAGGGCGGTAGAAAGGATGGTGTCAGGTGCGGGAAAGGAATGGAGCAGTTAGATGAGTAATAGATGGAACTGAAAATCTAAGTAAACCGAACCCAGTGAAAGTAAAATGAGTTGTCCAAATCCACACTACTGGCCTTGGGCAGACTGGTGCCAGACTGTCAAGTTTTCGGATTCTGAGCTGGTGCCTGTTTAGTGTTTGGTGAGGGGAGAGGTTATCGGGCCAATTTTCTTTCCGCCCTGTTCTCTGGTTTCAAACAGTGGGCTTTGAGAGAAAGTGACAGTACCGTGGTCAGCTTTTCCTAAAGTTTGAATAATAGTGTCTTCATGATAGTTTGCATGGTGAATGTGTATAATTTTTACGAACTGCCTTATATCAGAAATTTTAATAATCGTCGTAAACCAAGCAAGGAAGCTTCAAAGGGTCTCAGAAACCACAGTACCACCCATCCATACTGAAGGTAACAATACCCATTTTTATCTATGAGGAAAATTGGCCCAGAAAATTTGTACCTAGTCAGGCAATTACATGTAGCACTGTTTCTGAAACAGACATTTCTATTCTAGATTCTGTATCAAATGACCAACCTCAGTTTTTGATTTCTAGTTTACCATCTTCAAGTTCTCTTTTTAGCACAAACCCTCCCTCCCCCCAGTTCCTTTAGAAAACAGAAGGCCTTAAGCCGGGCGCAGTGGCTCCCGCCTGTAATCCTAGCACTTTGGGAGGCTGAGGTGGGTGGATCACCTGAGGTCAGGAGTTCAAGACCAGCCTGGCCACATCATGGTGAAACCCCATCTTAAAACAAACAAACAAACAAACAAAAAACAGAAGGCCTGAATCAAAATCATGACCAAGGATTCTGCACCCTATCCTAGATTCCATGAATCAAAACCTCGGAGGATGGGGGTCAGGGGGTCAGGAATCCACATTAAACAGTTCTCTGCTTAATTCCAAATTGTGTAAATTATGTATTTAGAATGTTTTCTTCAGGATCTTAATATACACTAAATTTTACAGGAATTCAACCACCGTGTAAACTAAAGGAAAAGTAGCCTTTTTGGTCAAGAACTTTACCAAAAGTTGTTCACCATTTTGGAAAATCACATCAAGGGTTAGGTGGCTCCTGATATTTGATTGCCAATACAACACACTTCTTTAATTTTTAAATTTTTTGAGATAGAGTCTTGCTCTGTCACCCAGACTGGAGTGTAGTGGCGTGATCTCGGCTCACTGCAACCTCTACCTCCTGAGTTTAAACCATCCTCGTGCCTCAGTCTCTGGAGTAGCTGGAATAACAGGCGTGTGCCACCACGCCCAGGTAACTTTTGTATTTTTAGTAGAGACAGGGTTTTGCCAGGTTGGTCTCGAACTCCTGTCTTCAAGTGAAACTGTCCACCTAGGCCTCCCAAAGTGCTGGAATTACAGGTGTGAGCCACTGTGCCCAGCCACCACACACTTCTAACTGTCACATTCATGGTGAGCCTACCTATGTATGCAAGCATCTGAGTACTACATTATGTCCCTCGGTATCAATAGGGGATTTGTTCCAGGACCCCTTCAGATACCAAAATCCACAGACGTTCAAGTTACTTATATAAAATGGTATAGCATTTGCATATAACCTACTCACATCCTCTTGTATACGTTAAATAATCTCTATTACTTATAATACCTAACATAATATAAATGTTATATAAATAGTTGTTATATTGTATTGTTTAGGGAATGAAAAATAGTCTGTATATGTTCAGTATAGATGCAACCATCCACTTCTTTTCCTCAAATATTTTTGACTTGTGGTTAGTTGAATTTGAGGATGTGGAACACATGGATACGGAGGGCCGATTGTATGTATTATTTAATTATAATGAAATGTCAAGAATCAAATGTCAAAAATATCAAAGTCAAGAAATTATGCATATTTTCAAATGTGTATATTATCTATGAATTTCAAGATAGTAACATGAATGTTATAAAAAGTTGGGTCTGAAAAGAACTGAAAACGATTACTCTAGATGATCTTATATACACTAAAGTTTAGAAAAACTGCAAGTCTAACCCCAAGTTTTAGTTTTTTAACGATTTCATTAGTTCCTGGGGCTAAAATATGTTCTAGTAGGGAAAATTATACTTTCAACTTTACAATGGAAGACAATGGAAAAATTAGATTCTCTCATAAGCTTTGTTGGCCCACAGCTGTTATAATCAAGGCACCAGGAGCCGACCTGTTTTGGAGAGTCCTCTGCAGTTCCTAGGATTTTCCAGCACTGGGATTAGTAGGTCCCTTTACACCACCAGGAATGAAATTGAGGTCAGAAGAGAATTAAGTACTATATCAAATGTTGAGGTGGAAGTACACTTATTAGGCCACTAATGTCATACTGGCACTGTGCTAAGCCCTTTGCACATGTTCTGACCTTCTCTAAGGTACTTATTGTCATCCTCGTTCTATAGACTAGGAAAGTGAAGCTAAGGCAGGCTGAGTCCCCAGCTGTATATAGCTAGTGAATGGATCTGGGTCTATCTGACTTCAAAGGTGATATTCTTTCCAACTGATTTGTCTTTTCTTTAGATTACAAATATAAGCTTCCCAGAGTACAATGCTGGCAATATGAATTTATTTCTTTTTAAAATTCTTATTTTTTAAAATAGAAACAGGTCTCACTATGTTTTCCAGTCTGATCTTGAACTCCTGACTTCAAGTAATCTTCCTACTTCAGCCTACCAAAAGTTCTGGAATTACAGGTGTGAGCCACTGTGCCTGGTCAGAAAAATTTAAAATCATAATTGATTTGTCCTTTCTTTATATTATAAACTTCTTGTAGTATCCCCCCCCCCCAAACATCCTCACCCATAATAATACAAACAACAACAACAACAACAAAACAGTAAAAGCAAGCAAAAATAACCCCACATCCCAAACTCAGAGAAAATTATTGTTAATATTTTGGAGAAGATACTTCTAGACATTTCTGTGTACACATACAGAAAATGTAACAAACGTGTATTTATATATTCCAGAAATGTGTTACACATTTCTGTGTAAACTATAAAGAAATACTATATATATATATATATATATTTTTTTTTTTTTTTTTTTTTTTTTAGAGAGAGAGTGTTGCTCTTGTTGCCCAGGCTGGAGTACAGTGGCGCAATCTCAGCTCACTGCAACCTCCGCCTCCCAGGTTCAAGAGGTTCTCTTGCCTGAGCCTCCTGAGTAGCTGGGATTACAGGCATGTGCCACCATGGCTGGCTAATTTTTTTATTTTTAGTAGAGATGGGGTTTCACCATGTTGGCTAGGCTGGTCTCGAAATCCTGACCTCAGGATATCCACTAGCCTTGGCCTCCCAAAATGCTGGGATTATAGGCTGAGCCACTGCGCCCGGCCAATAATGTTTTTGAGACTCAGTCTTGCTCTATCGCCCAGGATGGAGTGCAGTGGCGAGATCCTGGCTCACTGCAACCTCTGCCTCCCGGGTTCAAGTGATTCTTCTGCCTCAGCCTCCCGAGTAGCTGGGATTATAGGTACCTGCCACTACACCCAGCTAATTTTTGTATTTTTAGTAGAGATGGGGGTTTCTCCATGTTGGCCAGGCTGGTCTCAAACTCCTGACCTCAAGTGATCCGCCCACCTCAGCCTCCCAAAATGTTAGGATTACAGGCATGAGCCACCATGCCCTGCCTATAATAATGTCTTTGAACCCTACCTACTCAGTAATATAAAGTGAATATCTTTTTGTCAATGAAGATTTATATTCCCATTCTTAACCAGTCTTCCATGACATACAATACCATTTGTCTTCTACTGGACAATTTTTAAAAGTATTTTAAGCAAAAATGTTTAATGTATTTTTGTAATGTATGCTTACTGTATTATGAGGATATTAAATTCCATCCTAAGGGATAGACAGAAAAGGAATATATGAAACTCATGTGTTAAATATAATGGGCAAACAAGTAGTCTGTAAAATAGGCAGGATTAAGATGTATTGAGTATAGATAGCATAGTGTCAGACATGACAAAGAGAATAAATGGAATATATGTAAAAAGGATGGAACAAGAGTGTTCCTAATGAACAGAACAAGCTGTGGGAAAGGCCTAGTTGCAATGTGCAGACGATGCCACCTTCAGGCTGACATTCATTCCTGAAATGGCTATTCATTAGTGACACCCATTCTGGCCCCATTTCTGTCTCTGCCACAGAAACACCGATTAAGAACATGGCTATAGTTGGGAGCGGTGGCTCATGCCTATAATCCCACACTTTGGAAGGCGAATGTGGGAGGATTGCTTGAGCCCAGAAGTTCGAGGCTGCAGTAAACTATGAACCTGCCACTGCACTCTAGCCTGGGTGACAGAGTGAGACCCTGTCTCTAAAAAACAAAAACAAAAAGAAAAAGACATGGCTCTCAGCAGGTCATTAGCTAGGTATCCTTGGCCCTGAGTTTCTGACAGAGCAAGTGTGCACTGGCTGTTAGCACTGCTAAGCCTCCCTTTTCAGTTTTGGCTGCAGTCCTCATGACCTATCAGAGGTAAAGGTTGATGTAGCAGGTAAGACACCATAACACTATGTAGTATGGGATTCAGGTAATTTGTCCTCCCACCTCTCTTGGATCCTATCTTAAATGTGTTAAACTTCATTATATCTTTCCACCTTCATTTTGTTTAAAAGTGATAAGGCTGGGTGTGGTGGCTCACACCTGTAATCTCAGCACTTTGGGAGGCTGAGGTGGGCAGATCACAGGGTCAGGAGTTTGAGACCAGCCTGGCCAACATGCTGAAACCCCATCTCTACTAAAAATACAAATATTAGCCAAGCGTGGTGGCGTGTGCCTGTAGTCCCAGCTACTTGGGAGGCTGAGGCAGAAAAATTGTCTGAACCTGGGAGTCGGAGGTTGTAGCAAGCTGAGATTGCGCCACTGCACTCCAGCCTGAGCAACTCCGGCCTGTCTCAAAAAAAAAAAAAAAAAAAAAAAAAAAAGTGATAAACCATGTGATTTGAGCCTCTTAATTTGGGGTGTGAGGTTTCCTGTCCATGACACCTGGGACAGCCTGCCTGACTGTGCATTTAAAGGTTACTACTACATCAAGGTTAACTGCATTCATGACATTGTTGTAAGTGGGTTTTTGCACAAATGTGCAGTGTTTCCACAGAAATATTCCCCCCACAACATTTGTTTGTTGGTAGAATGGAATATCTTCCCACAACTTGATTAGTCATTGTTTTTGCCTCGCTTTCTTGCTGCTTACAAAGAGCTCTTCCTTCATAGGGGCTTTTGGCACTTTGTCTATCATATATATTGCAAACATTTCCTGTACTTACTGGATTTTTTTTCTAGCTTTCTCATGCTTCATAAACATTTTGAATTTTTATGTAGGAAAATCTGTTGATCCTTTCCCTTACATTTTTTGACTTTTTCCTCATGCTTAGAAAAGTCTTCTCCCACCCCAGATTATGAGGAAAACGGAATCCATAGTTTATTCTAGTACTTTTATAACTTCATTTAAAATATGTTTATCTGTCTGGGATTTATGCTGATACATGGAATGAGGTTAGACTTCAGACTTATGCTTTTCCAGATGGCTAAACGGTTGTCCCAACAGGTATTAAATAATCCATCTTTACCATGCTGATAATCTAAGTGCTGCCTTAGGTGATTCTTTGGTAAAATTTTACTTAAGTAGATTTACTTAGGCTAAAGTTTTAATTAGTATTTTCTTTCCTAATCAGTTAAGTAGCATGGGTACTTATTGTTGTTATTACTCCTAATATACTACATATCTAAAAAAAATTCACATTCTTGAGTATGTCACTTAACCCCCTTCCCTAGAAGGCTATTTCCCCCTCCTATGCCTGACTCATTCCTACTCATCTTTCAGATCCCAGCCTGAATGTCACTTCCACAGGAAAGCTGTCCCTGTAGTTGCAGATCAGTTTACATGTTCTTAAAATATGTACTCATAGCTCTGCATTTCCATTATAGCACCTATGCTGTGTTTTATTTTTAAAAGCTGATGTTTTCTATCAAACATCTTCCCTTTTTTTGAGTGAAGAATGTAAGAACACATGTGTAAATTAGCATCATGCTTTTTAAAAAATAAATTGTAATCCTAACACACATTAACTAGTGTTCAGGGTTTCATTAAATATAGCATGGTATCAAATCTTCCATCTCATCTCCTAGGGAGAAAAATGAACACCTCTTTTACACAATGGCAACATTTGTACTGAGATTTCAGTATATTGACGTAACACCATGGAGCATGACATTTTGGAATAAAATGTTTTGTGGCAAAGTTATAGTCAGATTGTGTTAAATATTCATATGATCACTTTAAGCTGTGTACTAAGTGGCAACTGAAATTTTTTAATGGAATAAAGTATTGGTAATATGTCTGATCTATGGTTGAATATTGCAATGCAGTTGTTTCTCAATTTCTTTTTTTGGAATTGACTCCTGCTGTTTTTCGTGGTGGTTGTCCTCTACAGTGTCTCTGCAGACAAGTATTATTCAGAGTATTTAGATGGGGTTAGAAATTCTCAAATATTAGTAAACATAAAATTTGTTTATATTTACTAAACAAGGAGCTTGATAAAAATGAATACTTCTACCTCCCCATCTCAGAAATGTTGATTCAGTCGGTCTGGGGTCAGGCATTTAAAACAATCTCTTCAGTGATGCTGCTGTAGATGCTACCAGACACTGTGTTGAGAATTGCTTCATGGCCCAACGAAGCCTTGCCAGTTCCCTATATTTGCTTTGGGATGTTCTTCTTGTCCTCTCTGCTATTCACATCCCAAAAGCCTTCAAATCTCAGTTCAAATCACAGCAATGACGTAGCCCTGGACTAACTACTCCAGTCAGAGATGCTGTCTTTGCTCCTATAGCAATTAGTTATTTCAAGAAATGTTAGAAATATTATATACTATTAACATACTATGACACAGTATTGTAATATTTTAAATAAAGCAACATAATTGAATTTATCATTTTGAGATATTGTGATACAGAAGTCTACTTTTAAGTTCAGAGGTCTAGTGTTAAGTTCAGTTTCAACATTGACTTTAATAGCTGTTATAACCAAAAACCTATGAAATTTCATTGATTCAAGTAAAGAATATCATGATGTGCACTTACCAAATTATGTTATAAATTTTGCAATCTCATCCACCAATTTTCAAAAAGGATTTTGCTGAAATTCAGTAAAGTTATATCTTCCCAGACCAATCAATTCTCACAAGCTAATAATAAAATGATGTATTTTTGATCACGTAATACATTCATATGGTACAACATTCAAAAGTGAAAAAATGGTAAGTTTCCCTCCCAGCTTTTTTCCTGGTCACTGGTTCCACTCCCCCCAGGGGCAACCAGTTCTATTAATATAGGAGCATTCTGAGCATGTAGATATCTTCTGACCCATTTTGTGCTTACTCCCATAATGAATGAAGAAGGACATGGTTCTCTCACACCATACCTCCTAGACGTTCCTCAGCCTTATTTGCTTAGAATTTCACTAACCACTTAATATAACTACAGTTGTAGTAACATTATGGTTCACAGTCAAAGAATGATCACAATTACTCCTACTTGCTTAGAAAACACCTTCCACACCGTTTTTTTAGTCACTACCTGCTGGGGATGCACTGGAGTCTGTGTTGGCCTCAATGTTCAGCAAAAATCTGATTTTGGGGCACTGGCCTTGGCCTTTGGGAGGCTACATAGCTAACTTCCACCTTCAATATTATCTTTGTTATTCTAGAAATTGTACCTGATCAATAATAATGGCTTGGTTTTCAGACAAACATCGTATCTGGTCAGATTAACAGCATCTGCAGTATTAACGAAGCAAGCATATTATTAAGGTGATGCTAATTGCTAAAATACACAAGTAGCTTGACATGGTTTTTTTGCTCACATTAAAGTCTGAGTTACTGGTCTTTGGACCTCTTTCCTGTTTAAAGTGAATCAAGGATCAGCTCCTTCTATCTTGTGGGGTCCACCATCCCCCTAGGGCCTGATAGTCATCTGCATCCAGCCAGCAAAAGGCAAACAAGAACACAGAGAAGATATATTCACTTCTAAAACACCTTGGCCTTGAAGTAACACACCAATTCTGTTGTCACTCCATTGGCAAAAACTGATTATATGCACTATCTAGGTATAAGGGGGTCAGGGGAAATGTAACTTCTGGCTGGGTAGCAATTTCTCATAACTGTACACTATGAAAAGGGAGCACACATTTTTAATGGACGTAAAATTACCTACTGGAAATAATTCAGACTTATTGCAGATTACCTGATTTTTTTTAAAGACCAGGTCTCTTACTTTGTAGCCCAAGCTGCAGTATAGTGGTGTGGCCTCAAGTGATCCTTTCATCTCAGCCTCCTGAATAGCGGGGACATAGGTGCATGCCACCATACCTGGATAATTAAAAAAAATTTTGGTAGAGGTGAGGTCTCCCTGTGTTGCCCAGGCTGGTCTCACCCTCCCAAACTCAAGTCATTCTCTCATGTCAGCCTCCCAAAATGCTAGGATTATGGGCATGAGCTGCTGCGCCTGGCCTGAACACTCATTTTTAAATAAAGGTAAACATAAACATTTCAGTTATAAATTGAAAGGAAAAAAAAAATCTCACTGCAATGTAAGCTTTATGAAGGCGGGAATTTTTGTCTGTTTTGTTTATTGCTAAATTACTAGTGCTTAGCACTGTGTAGCTGCTCAACAAACATTTGTTGAGTGACTGAATGAATGTGCTTCTATCAATAAGCTAAAACATTAATATGTATGTACTACAAAAATAAAGTGCTACAAGTAATTAATTGTGAAAAGTGTCATTTTTTTTTTGTACAGAAGCTGATACTGAGAACTTTCTGGTAGTTAAATAACAGGGAAGTAGAAGCATAATAAGACCAGTTAATATTTAAAATATTAAGACTAGATAATGTCTAAAAGAATACCTAAAAAATGTCAAAAAAAATGTTTTAAATAATAATATATGGTAGAACAATACAGATTTGGTTATCATTCTAATGCAGAATTGGTGTGCTAACATTCACAATTTTAAACAAAATAAATGTTAAGAACTGTTTGATTTTTAGTTAATTTATGCCCCTTAGATAGTTTTTAGGAAGAAATCCAGTTTGGGAACTCTCCAGTCTTTTGGGAATAACTTAAAAACACAATGTCAAACTTTCCTACCCCCAAATTCCATGGGGAAAAAAAAACCCTCCAAAGACATAAATGTCATATGCTATAAATCCCCTTTAATTTGGATAAAATAATGTGAAGGAGAAAGTATTAGAGAAAAATGAGATACCCACAAATATTCTCTTCTCAGAATCAAAATTGAAAATGTATCTTAAATGTGAAAGCTAAAACTATAAACCTAAAAAAAATAGGAGACTATCTTCATAATATTCAAGTTAACAAAGATTTGTTAAAGCAGTAACCATAATACAATAAGAAATCTGATAAACTGGATTTCATCAAAGTCGAAAACTTCTACTCATCAAAATATACCATTAAGAAAATAAACAATGGCTGGGTGCAGGGGCTCACACCTGTAATCCCAGCACTTTGAGAGGCCAAGGCAGGTGGATCACTTGAGGCCAGGAGTTCAAGACCAGCCTGGCCAACATGGAGAAACCCTGTCTTTACAAACAACAACAACAGACAACAACAACAAAACCCTATAAAAATTAGCTGGGTGTGGTGGTGTATGCCTGTAATGTCAGCTATTTGGGAGACTGAGGCATAAGAATCTCTTGAGCCTGGGAGGCAGAGGTCGCAGTGAGCTGAGATCACGCCACTGCACTCCTGCCTGGGCATCTCAGTGAGACTCTGTCTAAAAAAAAAAAAAGAAAGAAAGAAAATAAACAGGCAAGGCATAGAGTGGCAGAAGAAACTGATTATATAAATAAACAACTTGTATACAGTGTATATAAAGAACTCTTACAGGCTGGGCATGGTGGCTCATGCCTGTTATTTTAGTGAGGGGATTTTGGGAGGTTGAGAGGGGAAGATCCTTTGAGGCCAGGATTTCGAGACAAGCCTAGGCTCATTTCTAAAAAATAAAAAAGCAGAACTATAAATTAATAAGAACAAGATAATCTATTTTATAAGTGGGCAAAAAACTTGGACAAGTACTTGCAAAGGGGTATCTAAATGTCCCATAAGCATATAAAAAGGTGTTTAACAACACTGATCAAAGAAATGCAAATTAAAGTCACACTGGGATACCATTAAACAACCAGCAGAATGAGTAAAATTAAAAGGACTGACAATCACAAGTGTTTGTAAAGATATGGAGCATCTGGAACTTCCATACA
The DNA here is from genome assembly GCA_036589455.1 of Ateles fusciceps. Lineage (NCBI taxonomy): Eukaryota > Metazoa > Chordata > Mammalia > Primates > Atelidae > Ateles > Ateles fusciceps. The sequence continues at coordinate 1,944,657 of JAZHEH010000051.1, forward strand.
TTGTTGTGAGAGTGTAAAATGATACACTCATGTTAAAAAGTGTTTGGCAGTTTTACTAAAACTAAATATACAACTACTCTATGATATAGCAATTTGACTCCTAAGTTTATACCCAAAGGAGTGAATGAACATATCCACAAAAACAAAACAAAACACACAGAATGTTTATTATAGCTTTATTCATAATAACAAAAAATTGGAAATAAATGTCAACAGGTGAAAGGATAAATGAATTAAGATATATTCATATAATCAAGTAGTCTATAACAATAAAAAAATTAACAAGTACATTGATGAAAGAAGCCAGGCATAAAACAATATATACAGTATGATTCCATTCACATGAAATTTGAGAACAAGCAAAATGAATAGATTTTTAGAAAAGAGTAGTTATTTCTGGGAGATATATAGACTAGGAATGGGCAGCAGAGAATCTGACATTTTTAATACTTTGATCTGAGTGTGTACATTTTTATATGATCTTGATATGAATGTACACATATGTAAAAAAATCAAGTACACTTATGATTAGTGCACTTTATTTACTGTATAAATGTTATTCTTTACTTAGAAAAAAGGAGATGAACAAATTGGCCTGGCATGGTTTACTCAATAGATTTGACGATAGAGAAAAAAACCTATCAGCACACATATCACTTGCAAATAAATCAAAATTCATTCTGAGATTATGTAAGATTAATATAAACAAAGCATAGAAAAAACCCTGAACTATAACTAAGAAAAAAAAATCTAAAATATTATATAGGAATATATTATGAACCAGCCACTGTATGTAACTATATCTTGATAGCAAAAATAGCACATAAGATGAAAAACAGTACCAAATTTCAAAATATTATTTTTAAAAAGTAGATACAGGTTGGGTATCCCTTATCTAAAATGTGTGGGAACAGAAGTGCTTTGGATTTAACTTTTCCAGATTTTGGAATATTTATGTATACATAATGAGATGTCTTTGGGATGGGAAGTCTAAATATGAAATTCACTTCATGTTTCATATACACATAGCTTGAAGGTAATTTTATACAATATTTTTAATAAACTATGTATTGTGTGCCTTTGTTTTGACTGACCTGTCACATGAGGTTAGGTGTGAAATTTTTCATTTGTGGTGTCATGTTGGCACTCAAAAAATTTTGGATTTTGGAAAATTTCAGATTTTGAATTTTTGGATTAGGGATGCTCAACCTGTAATTCTGTATGTTTTTGATTCTACAGAGGCTAAAATTTCAACAAAAAGCTTGCTGAAATTACTGCTATAGACTATGCATTATTTCTGTAAATAAATAAAAATTTGAGATTTGCCTAAGCAAATCAAAAAAACAATTTGAAAAACTTTATTTTCTAAAAATATCTTCTGCAGTGCACATCTTATTGAAGGTCAGCATCTACTGCAATTGTGGAGTATTATGCCATAAGGACCAATCTGATTATAGCTGATAAGACTATAATTTTACTGTACTTTTAATGTCAAATTTTAAATATCTGATTACTAAATAACATACTTTCTAGGAAATAAAATTTCAAATTTCCTACTCATTTATACACTTTCCATGTACTCAAATACTTTGTTCCCAGTTTTCCTGGAGACCTGCTTCCTGGAACCTCCATTCTACTTACTTGACACAGTAGTCATCCTAGGACTTCCCTCGTTTTGTGACATCTTTTAGTTTCAGGATCCCATGCCTTCCCACTTAGATTACTCCCTCATTTTGGTGAAGCACATCCTTCAGAGGCCTCCTAAGAAAGGGTAGACGATGAGATAAAATTCCGAGACCATGCAAGTCTTAAGGTATCTTTATTTTAGCCCCACACTTGATTCTATTATTTAAGCACAAAATTCTAGGTTGGAAATCATTTCTTTTAAATTTAAAGACCTTGCTTTCATAGTATCCCAGCAACCAGTGTTGCTACCAAGAAGTCTAAATGCCATTCTGAAAATGTATCCTTTTTATGTAACTTACTCCCCTACCTTTTTTGGGAAGCTTTTAGGTCCTTCCATAATTCTGGCATTCCGAAATATATTAACAATGCGCTATTGTGTTTTTTAATTCTTTTCACAGGGCACTCAGTGGACCCTTTTAATTTAGCAGACTAATGTCTTACATTTATGGGAAATGTTCTTTAATTTTTCTCTCTTCACCTTCTTTCTCCATTCTCTCATTTTGGAACTCTTTATTAGATGTTGCATCCTATTCAGGTTTAAGTTTCTTTTTTGTTTTTGCCTACTTTTCATCTCTTTGTTCTATTTTTCAAAATTTCTTCAACTTATTTTCTAATATATCTACTGAATGTTTAATTTTGGTTATCCTGTTTTTCCAATAGCTCTTGTTTTTAGATTGTTCATTTTTTAAAATGGCATCCTGATCCTATTTCATGGAAGCAGTATATTTGTTTCTGAGAATATCACAGATTATGTTCATCTTTCATGTTGAAGGTTTCCTCAAATATCTAGTGATCCTTGGCTATTTGTGTATAGTGATTTCAAGTGACTGAAAACTAAGAATGAGCAGGGCTTGTGGACTCTCAGTTTCACTGTAAAAAATAATTAAGTGTTAAGCTGTTTTTTATACTGTTCTTCTTTTTGGGTGGGGTGAGGAGGGCTGGGTATAAGTCTAGTTGCCAGGTTTTGCAGCCAGGTGGAGAGTGGACTGGAGGCTCATAATGTTGAATACTGACATTCTCTCAATTATTTTGTCCTTCATATAGCACATCACTACCACTACCATCCTCCCCCTGTCCTCAATTCTAAGTCCATTTGGTTTAATTTCTCCAGACAATAAGGTTTCAGTTATTTGTAGACAGAGCTGCTTGCCTAAAAAGGGAGGGCAAAAAAAAAAAGTTCAAATAATACCTTTATTTCAAGGGCATTATTGTTTATTACTCCCACCTTCCAGGGTACCTTGTGCCTTTCAAATCCCTCAGTCTTTGGTGGGGGTTCTGGAAGGCAAAGACAGGTGTTCCAAATTTGTGAATGGCTGCCATAACTGTACTACCTATCAAGTATTTTTTTTTTAAAGTGATATACTTTCCCTTCATGGTATAGAAGAGTGAGAAAGTAACTGCTTAAAACACACACAAACAAAAAACCACAAACCCAAACTACCTACTGTTGAGACAGCATTTTAAAAATTTGTGTTTGCAAATATTGTAATGGTTATGTGGTTATTTTAGCTAAATATCACGTGTCTCCTCTAAAAAATCTAGTGTCTGCAATTGGGCCTTGTCTTCTAACACTCAACAACAGTTCTAACCTTGGGTCAACTATGTGTGACCCTCCCTCACCCCCAGTCTCTTATTATTAAATATTATTTTAGAGATGGGCACTTGCTCTGGTGCCTATGTTGGAGTGCAGTGGCATGATCATAACTCACTACAACCTTTAACTCCTCAGCTCAAGCAATCCTCCCAAGTTAGCCTCCTGAGTAGCTGGGACTATAGGTGTGCACAGCACTGCTCCTGGCTACCAATCAATTATTTAGGCACAAGAAAACACCACGTAGGCTGGGAGCAGTGGCTCACTCCTGTAATCCCAACACTTTGAAAGGCTGAGGCGGGCAGATCACCCGAGGTCGGGAGTTCAAGACAAGTCTGACCAACATGGAGAAACCCCAACTCTACCAAAAAGACAAAATTAGCTGGGCGTGGTGGCGCATGTCTGTAATCCCAGCTACTCGGGAGGCTGAGGCAGGAAAATAACTTGAACCTGGGAGATGGAGGTTGCGGTAAGCTGAGATCATGCCATTGCACTCCAGTTTAGGCAACAAGCGCAAAACTCCGACTCAAAAACAAACAACAAAACACATAATGAAAAGAGTCAGTTCCTGGGAACAACTATATAACTAAAACTCAAGCTTAATCCATGCCACTAACACATTAATAGGGTTGTAGATAAAATGCAAAAAACTAAATTTGAATTTCAGATAAATAACTTTTTTCTGGTATATGTGCCATATTTCATTATTTATCTGAAATTCAAATTTATGTGGGTGTCCTGTATTTCTGTTTGCTAAATCTGGCAACCCAATACATTTAAAGAAATGTGTCCCAAGCAGAATGTGATCAACATAGAAAAATTGCATTCAAAGAAGGAAACTGGGCTCTGCACCAAAGCTTTCAAGCCATGGGAAAGTTTACTTCAGTACCAACTAGGTAGACAGGGACCAATATCATATAACACACTTTGCAGTGAATCTACATGAAATGCATTGGCTGTAGCCAACATTAATGCCAGCCTTCAATTAATTCAGAAATTGGGATTCTCTAGGTAGTGGCTGCACCCTTCTCTCACCTGAGCTCTGCCAATCAGCGCTCAGGCCATTCTGGTTACTCAGGGTGCAACCATAAAGCCCAACTAGGGTCTTTTTTGCTGGAACTCTGAAAGGAGAGTTGCCCCTATTGTTTCATTGCTTAATTAATATATTGCAAACCAGAATGATCAGCTGATACATTGCAGTGTCAGGTCCCACAGCTGATACCATAGATGGAAGGGTAATATATTAGGCACAGGCTGAGCAGTTAACCCAAACTTTAACAATTTCCCCCCCAAACAAAACTATACTACCAGCTCCTTAATTTATTAACTACAACACTCATTTTAAGAGTTTTATTTGGTTTGTTGCTAATTTCACAAACCAGCTTGGTTTCTGTGTACACTAGGAAGTTAGTTTTAATCTTGTTAGGCTAACCAGTATCCTGAGTCCCTTCTGAATGATTATTGTTATATAGAGCCTAACTCCCCTAATGATTCCAGAAATTTAGAATCATGTCTTCCCAAATAAATTGCCCAAATTCCAGTCAACTTCCTGTTTTATGATTCAACTTGAAACTGCTGCTAACATATTTAACTGACTCCACAGTTTAGAAGCAATAACCCTATTGCTGTCTTCCCGTTACACTATTTTCCCTTAGAAACAAAAAAAACAAAAAAAAAAAGCAGGTACCAATGTAACAGCAGCACTTTGGGAGGCTGAGGTGGGAGGATCACTTGAGCTCAGGAGTTCCTGACCAGCCCAGGTGAAACTGTCTCTACAAAAAGAAATACAAAAAATTGGCCTGTGTGGTGGTGTGCACCTATAGTCCACAGCTACCGACAAGGCTGTGGTGAGCCAAGATCATGCCCCTGCACTCCAGCCTAGGTAAGAGTGAAACCCTGTGTCAAAATAAATAAATAAATGAATAAAATAAAAAAAATGAAAACCAGGCATTTTCCACATCTCATTGAGAATAGCTGGTCATAGCTCTCACAGAATATGGAAAGCCAGTGTGTGTCAGGTCACTGTGGCATATCCTCATCCTTTCCATTTCTTGGTCTCACTTGCAAACTTTTACAGTCTTACTGCTGCTGCTTGAAAGGAAGAGCCTGGCAAACTGCATGAAATTATCAGACTCAAATATGTAGTCATTAACTAAACTTTATTTAAAATTATCAGAGATACATCATAGAGATTTTTCTTTCAGCAACAGCAAGTTGACAAAGAAGTACTGGTGGTTGGTGTCAGCTAATGTAGCTCCCTCAGTCCAATGGCTATCACTGGTGGACAAACGTTACCAGCTTGCACAGTTATGGAGTCTGAGAAGTTACCCAGACTTCTCGGGCTGTTCTATGTATCCTAGCTACCTGAGCAAAACACTTTTTCTAGCCCTGATCTTTGTGCCACTGCCTGGTGATTAGCAGATATAACTTAAATTTGTATACAAAATATCTACGTATTTCTCCATTTCCTTGGCTGAGTATCCACTGTGGGGGTTTAATTGAAGTGTGCCCTCCACACGAATCTTCACTACACTTGGATGGCTGCTCCATTCAATTCTTTTATATGATTCTCCACTATAAGCTATTTTCACTATGTGAAGGGCCAACATACGGATTAGGGTTTAGGCTTATTTAACATGACCTTAGATAGCAGAAATGGCTTGGGTTAATACATAAATATTATTTTAAAACTAATTTCCTATGTGTAGTATCTAATTTTGCATTCCCAGTATCTGTACTATAGTAGGCACTTCTCCATAGCAATACTAGATGAATGGCTAAATTTCTAACAGATATTTAAAATTAACAGGCTGCTCCAAGACATGTTTTCTAACACTGGAGCCAAAAGTAGAAAGCCAGATGCAAGCCAACTTATGCATAATAAGCCAAGTGATTTCTAAGGTCCTCAAATGCCTTAGCTATCTACACTAATACCAAAACGTTATTTTCATCAGAAAGACAATTTTTTTTTATATGAACAGGTGTGATAGGAGGCCCAGCAGGAGGGGGCTTCTATCCCCTGGAGGGGGACCTATCACATGCCCTCCTGCCATGAATGTACGAATTTTTTCCTTTTCTTAGGAAGCAGGTGGGATTAAAAGACATGATTATGGTCTTTGAGGCTCAAGGTTATCTGGACTGCTTTAATAAAAATGTTGCCTATGGCCAGGTGCAGTGACTCATGCCTGTAATGTCAGCTACTAGGGAGGCTGAGGCAGAACTGCTTGAACACGGAAGGCAGAGGCTGCGGTGAGCGGAGATCGCGCCACTGCACTCCAGCCTGGGCAACAAGAGCGAAACTCCGTCTTAAAAAACAAAAAACAAAAAAAGTTGCCTATCTATGCTGACAAAGGAAAAGACTGTTAATGTCCACTGGTTTAGAAGTAGTTTCCTTACTGCTTTGATAAACATTTCTATAAACAGAGGATAAATTCATCTCTCTTTATCCTAATTATGGTGACTACATTTAACCAGAAGCCAACATAGGGAATGCAAAGGTAGTAAATTCATTCCCAAACCCCAGTGTCTGTGCCACGTAAAAAGTTAACTTAAGTCTTATGTAGTTACCTATTATTTTGTGCAATCTGGAATTACTTAAAATATAAAAACAAATAAGCTCAATTTAATCTTGACTGAATATCAGAACTTTCTTCTTCAAGTGTGTTTCTTCTCTAGGGACGCCGAGTCATCTCCAGTCAGGCATACTATACAGATACAGGTACTACATCTATTAACTATTCAGTACTTAGTTAATGTTGACTATGCCTTAAGCAAAGTAGGATCTACTTCATTTGTTGAGGACAAATGACCATACTCTGTTTGGCATGTACAAAGCTGTTGGTTTATTCAGCTGCCAAGCTGGGGAAAGGCTTCCTTTTGAAGTGAATAGCAAAAATGCATTTATGAGCAAGGCACTTTTATACACACACACAGAGAAAATGAAACATATTATGGATACATAAACATCAACATATTTTAATATGCAGACCTCTTCCCCATCTCGCCCCACCTCCCCTTAAACAAAACAAAGGAAAAGAGTTTCTTGTAACATTTTAGAAACCAGTTTCTAACAGAATATCTACATATGAACAGTTTCTGATACATCCAATTACACTAACAATATGATATGGTTTTAGGCAAATACTTTTATTCTACAATTCCCTCTATTTTCCTTTAGACCAGACAGCTAAGGCTCAGCAGAAACGTTCATTAGGTTATAAGCATTCTTCTCTCTTCTTAAAGTTGCTATATATTTACACAATTTGTGATTCCTAACTGCTTTTTTTTTTTTTTTAGACAGTATCTCACTCTGTCACCCAGGCTAGAGTGCAGTGGTGCGATCTTGGCCCATTGCAACCTCTGCCTTCTGGGTTCAAGCAATTCTCCTGCCTCAGCTTCCTGAGTAGCTGGGATTACAGATGCGTGCCACATGCCTGGTTAATTTTTATATTTTTAATAGAGATGGGGTTTCACCATGTTGGCCAGGCTGATCACAAACTCCTGACCAGGAAAAAGCAAAACTAAAATAAGGAAGAGGATATAAACTTTTTTCACAATCTCTTTTCTGATTCCCTTTAGATGCCCAGTCAACCAGGACCACACACAGATTTCATTTCTAAAAGTCTATGAAAAGATTTAACAGTCTCATGCATTTTATTTTACGTATAGTGATTTCTAGGTTTTGATTCATTTAAATAAACAAGACTCATTTACAAGGGCACATACTCCTGTTTGGCCAGAAGGAAATCTGTAACTAAATCTACTTAGAAAAACAATGCTAAAACTCAACTTCAGATTGTATTAGACTGAGATTTTCTAATAAGAAGGTTCTTTAAAATTAGAAGGGTTCCCGAAGTTTGCAATGGATGTGGAAAGTACTTGAACTTTTGCTCCAGGAAATGTTATACAGATTAAAATTTTATTTACTCTTGATAAAAGTCTGAGTGCCAAGATTCAGGAACCACATTCCCTACAGAACATGTGTTTGTTTAATCCCAAGAGATGATCTTATAGGCTGAGTCAGCCAGAGACAGTCTGGTGGGAGACTCTGATATAGAATGTTCATGCTGCAACTTTAAGTACCGAAGTTTGTAGTAGTATAGGATAGGTTTCAAACTGCAGTCCTCTCTGCCCCTCCATTAAAAAAAAGGAACCCTAAAGAGTGTCATATGTAGGCACATCTATATGAAAGCTGGAAAAAGTCATATCCCTGACATTTTCCTTTGTGTACTCAATTTAGTTCAACTACCTCCATGTCAGAGAAGAGTATGCTCTGAAAGGTATTATTGTGGGTAACTAACTTCTTGCTTTCAATAACGGCTGTTCTGAAGTATGGATAACAAAAGGGGTGGTGGTCTACTTTTCTCCATTAATAATCAGATATCTCATTAAAGCCATTCAGAAACGCAGAGGAAATTGGAGTGGGGGAGGGTGAGAACTGAGTGAAGAATATTCAATTATTTTTTGTAACATGGTCTCCTTAACTAATTCTCCACTGATATTGTCATTTCTTTTTTGAGACTGAGTCTTGCTGTTGCCCAAGCTGGACTGCAGTGGCGAAATCTCCATTCACTGCAACCTCCGCCTCCTGGGTTCAATCAATTCTCCTGTGTCAGCCTCCTGAGTAGCTGGGATTACAGGCATGCACTGTTGTAGCCGGCTAATTTTTCTATTTTTAGTAGAGATGGGTTTCGCCATGTTGGCCAGGCTGGTCTTGGACTCCTGACCTCAGGTGATCCGCCTGCCTCGGCCTCCCAAAGTGCTGGGATTCCAGGTGTGAACCACCAAGTCCGGCCTTGATATTATCATTTTATCCACAGGATTTGTCAAAGGATATCCTCATTGGCTTATCAGTGCATAAAATAGTTTGATTGAGAAGGCATTAGTGGGCTGTGTAATGACTTTGTACCACTTTCTCAATTAGCAACATCAGAGATATCAGAGCAAACGGTAGATCTTTATAGTGATGCAGTTAGGAGTTTGTTAACTGCCTTTTGGAAGTCAGTGTAAGAATAAGTAGTGTTGATGGGTTCAGTACGAGTTGTTTCCTTGACTGTTTTAGTTAGCCAGCCACAGCAACACCCAGAAACACATGAATTGGGGGATCTGTTTTAGGTATTCAGGTATGGGAGTGGCTCTACTCAGTGTTCGGCTTAGCTGTTTGGTGGCAAATTGCAGTGCTCCATTTAGAGTGGCATGATCTCTAGAGAGCCGGCTGGGACTTGTAAGGGGCTTCTGAAAAGGTGGGGACTCCACAAGAGGCCAGAGGGGGCCATTCAGGAATTGGTTCCAGTTTGGGGACACAATGGGAACAATGAGAGAGTCTTAGACCTATCTCTCGAAGTATATGGACTGGCGTGCTTGGATCCAAGAGTTTAGCATGATACAACCAGGAATTAGGATTTAAAGGTTTCCAAGTTGTAGAATATTTCAAAAGGCACTTCACCTGCCAGGCAAGACTCTCAAGAGGTGATAAGTTGGGTACCATGGACTCCTCTTCTTCAGAGGAATCCCACTCTTCCTCAGAACTCTCATTTAGGTAGCTCATGTTTTCTTCTTCCTCACTTTCTGATTCTGACAAGTGGTCAGGAGAAGGATTTCTAGGACCCATCGGAATAAAACAGTAAGGAACCAGAAAAAGGTAATAATCTAAGCCAGCAGAACACTGACTAAAACTGGCAAATAGAAATGAGATGAAAAATCCTTTCACCAAGGTTACTTTGTCTTTCAGTCCATTACACACATAAAGTATGCTTGTGGCCCACACCACTGTGCAGTTCTTCAAGATTATGTTGAATATTCTTCACTTACAAAGACATCTCAGTCTCCAGGACCAGTTCAGTGTGTAAAAGTATTAGTCACTTACCAGTGGCACAAGTCAGATTATCTCCTTCAAATCTTGGCTATCCAAGAAGAAAAGGAGTCCTCATCTAGGGAAGCTGATTTACTTAGCATAGTCCCAATTGGTAGTGGTACTGTGAAGAGATACTTTTTGTGTTGTTTTGCTGGCAGTGATATAGTATCTACTTGATAATGAAAAGAAGCTCAGTAGCTGTCTTGGTTGTCCACTGGTATAGCAACTTTTGTGCAGGGGGGGTAATGATGGGATGAGCTGTCGAGAACATCTGGCGTATAAGGATCCGATGTTTTCACAGGTGATGCAAATGCCCTTGGAAACTGCTGAGTTAGCTGTTGGACTATCTGGAAAGGTAGCCTTAACCTGTGAATGAGAAGACTAGAGACATGATTGTAAAGCCTGAAAGCACTGGATAACACTATTACCTATCTAACTTTAGGGTATCTAAAAACAGAATACATGCTGAGCAAGAAGTCTTACAGACTCTTCCCTCTCTATCTCACAAGCTTAGGCCAATTTACCTGCTGGTAATAGCTCTTAAAATCATTGTATTGGGGAGGAGAGTCTAGGGCCACTTTAATCCTTTGTTAGTACATAACTGGGCCAGTTTGTATGCAGCTTTAGCCTAGAAAATTACTTTTGCAAAAGCTGATCCCTTATGCTCTAAACTCTAAATAGAGAGCTATAAGAGGTATTTTTTTTTTTTTTTTTTTTACCTTCAGAGGTGCTTGTTGGGATTAGTTTTAGGGGGCCTGTCATGGTGGTAGAGCTGCTAGATGTTAGGATTCTTGCTGGGACTCAGAAGTTGTGATCATATGACCAATTTGATATAAGCTATTCCACAAAAAGAAAAAAGCATGAAAACTGACCAGCTCCTTTTATAAAGATAATAAAAATCAATTCCAACTTAGGGATGAACCAAATAAGAAAGGTATAGGCTCATTTCACTTGCAAAATCCTAAATATCACTTAACAGAATCCAACAGTACATTAAAGAAAAAAGAGTATGTTATTGTCAAATACGGCCTATCCCAGGAAAGCAAGAATAACTCAAATTAAAAAAATGTATAAGGGGTGCCGTGGCTCATGCCTGTAATCCCAGCACTTTGGGAGGCCGAGGCTGGCAGATAACAAGGTCAGGAGTTCAAGACCAGCTTGGCCAATATGGTGAAACCCCAACCAACAAAAATTAGCCGAGCATGGTGGCGCATGCCTGTAGTCCCAGCTGCTTGGGAGGCTGAGGCAGATGAACTGCTTGGACCCAGGAGGCGGAGGTTGCAGTAAGTTTGAGATCCAGCCACTGCAGTCAAGCCTGGGCAACAGCAAGACTCTCTCAAAAAAAAAAAAAAAAAATTACCAGAACTAAAGAAAAAAAAATAGATAATTTTGTTGAATGTGGACATTTAACCTTTGTTAGTTCCTCACCAACATGTATTTATACTTTAAAAATAAAACATTTTTACTAAACTAGAAAGAGAATGTAACTTTCTCAATGTGGTAAAGGTTATCCACCAAAAACATAATCCTGAATGAGATGAGATACATTTCCTTTACAAGTGAAGTCCAGGGCAGGGCACAGTGGCTCATGCTTGTAACCCTAGCATTTTGGGAGGCCCAGGCAGGAGGATCACTTGAGGTCAGGAGTTTAAGACCAGCCTGGGAATATAGTAAGACCCTGTCTCTACAAAAAATTTAGCCAGGCATGGTGGTGTGTGCCTTTAGTTCTAGTTACTTGGGAGGCTGAGGCAGGAGGATTGCTTGAGCCCAGGAGGTGGAGGCTGCACAGTGAGCCATGATCACACTGATGTACTACAGTCTGGATGACAGAATGAGACTCTTCTGAGACTCTTCTCTATAAAAAATAAAAAGATGAAATTCAGTAAAGATGACTATGTTGACTGAGTCACATACTGTCTGACACGGTATACTAAAAGTCCTAATCAATGCTTTTCCTTCTTTCTTTTTTACAAAAGATATGTTAAGAATTGGAAGAAGTAAAACTATTAGTTATAGATGATATCATCTAATTAAAAAAAAGCCATGCAAACTATTAGACTTCAACGAGGTTCCTCAACTGAGATTAACCTATGAATATTCACTAATTACTTATATAGCACTTACTATTTGCCATATACTACTCTAGTGACTGCACAAATGTTAACTATTTTAAAATTCTTCTAACAATCCTAAAAGATAAGTACTTTTATTGTCCCCATCTTACCTGTGGATTAAGTTATGTAACAAAAGCCATTCATCTAGTAAGTCATAGGGTCAGTGTTTCAACCCAGGCACTATTAACTTTTATACCAGCAATACTAACTGGACCATATATAAGGACATTTCACAGAATAAAAAAGAAACAACAAAAACCTAATCCTATAAAGAACCTAGGAACTCATCATTAATATACAGGATCTAATAAACAATATAGCAGATAATTTAAAATACAGACATTCCATGCTCTTGGATGGAACAAATATCCTAAAGATACCAACTTTCTCCCTATTAATTACAATTCCAATCAAGATTTTAAGGAACTCTATAAATAAACTTTAAAGTTTATATAAAAAGGATAAAATTCTACACATAGCCAAATGAACTGTTTAAACAGAAAAGTAAGGGAGTTCCTATTCTTCAAGGTATGTCCTGTGACTAAAGTCACAGAAATTAAAATAGGGTAGGATTAGTATAGACAACAGTCCAATAGAACAGAAGAGAGCTTAGAAACAGAGCCATATATAATTTGGGAATGTAATATAACATAAGGTTGGCACATAAACTAAGGGTGAATGGATATGGTTAGTACGCAATATTGGTACAACTGGCTCATTATATGAAAAAAAGTAAAACTGTACTGGAGTAAGAATTAAGAAAAAATTAAGAACAAGGTTAAGAAAAAAATGAAAAGTAAAACCGTGTTCCTATATGTATTTTTTATTATTTTTTTTATTTTTATAATTTTTTTAAGACGGGGTTTCACCGTGTTGGTCAGGCTGGTCTTGAACTCCCGACCTCAGGTGATCCGCCTGCCTTGGCCTCCAAAGTGCTTGGATTACAGGCGTGAGCCACCACGCCCGGCCCAACCGTATTCCTATATAATGACATGTACAAAGGAGGACTCATGATAGATTAAAGACCTAAATGGGGATGGTAAAACTATATAGTTAGTTGAATATAATACAGAATATCTCTGTGAACCCAGGCCAGGGAAAGACTTCTTAAACAAAAAGCATAAAGCACCAGACCAAAAAATGAATTTAATCACATCACGATTAATCATTTCTGGACTGAAGATACCAAGGACAAAGTTAAATCAATTTTTAAAAAAGACAGCAACACAATAAGGAAATGAGCAAAGGACAAAGATAGCCAAATTATAGAAGAGAAAATCCCAGGACATGAATAATATGATCATATTATGCTAACAGTTTGGCAAAATCAGAATGGATAATGGGAAGTGTCAGTGAGTTCTCTCATGGTACTGGCACTGCTGTTGGGACTGCAGAGTAGAGTAACTGTTCCAAAGAAGAACCCGGCAGCACTACTTAGGCAAACTATGCCCATTTTCATGATCTAGCAATCCTACTTTTGGGCATAGATAGCAAAGAAATTCAGTAAGAACATGTATGAGTATATACCCTGAAGCTACATCTGTGATGATAGGAATTAGAAGCATTCTAGGTTCTTATCACTGGAGAAGCGAACTGGTAAAGTATATATAGCAACACCGGTGGCCTTTACAGGCATAGCTTTAAATAAGAAAACAAACAATATCAATGTCTCATTTATGCTACTCTGTAGGGGGGGGATTTCCAAAATCAAAGTCAGTGAACATCTGCATTATCAAATACACTGAGTTGTGCTAATAAGGTCATATGGTATGGCTTCAGGTCAGCAGTTTTCCACTCATGAGTATTTCTGTGGCTTCCAGACACTCCTAGCACAGTGTCTGGCATATATTAGTGGCTCAGCAAATATATTTTCAAAGAATCAGAGAATGGCAAAGGCAGTAAGAAACTATCACAGGCATGTTCTATTTACTCCAGGGAGAGAGAGTTTCCAGGTTATATCTTGGTGATTTGATAATGTTAAGACAAAGACAAATTAATTTTTAAGGTAGAATCAACATATATGATGCTACTACAGTAATATAAAGAAAAACTGCTTATAACTTCTTTAAGAAGAAACACTGATGTGATACTTCTAAGTTTAGTTTACAATACTATTACTTAGTTCAATCTGAAAAGAGTATTCAATCTTTGTCATGGACTGTAAGTCTTTATTAACTGAGACAGGAGTAGTTGTTGGCTTTTCATTGTGCTGTCCTCTAATATTTTTACTATTTTCACTTCAACCAGACTGCACCTGTGAAATTACTAATTGGCTATACTTCAGTTATTGTGTTACTCAGAATATTTTTAAAAAGGTTCTCACTTTTCCATAATTGCTTTTGTTTTTTTCACAGTACAAATCAAAAGCCAGAAAACATGTAAGCTTTAAGGCAGTAATATTATGTTGTTTAAATTTAGCATCTTTTAAAAAAAACCTTCAGATTATAATATCAAGAAATACTGACCCTCCCCCCCCCCCCATGGCTTTAACCATTAAAACAAACAAACACACAAACAAAAAACACCTAACCAAAATACAGTTAGGCTGACCTCTGGTGGCCAGACAGCTCATTCTTCTATAACTGACAAAATGGTATGAAGTCTCTGTCGGTGAGATAGAAGAATACAATAAAGAAAGGAGGCTGAGGCGGGTGGACCATCTGAGGTCAAGTGTTCGAGACCAGCCTGGCCAATATGGCGAAACCCTATCTCTACTAAAAACACAAAAAATTAGCCAGGCATGGTGGTGCACGCCTGTAACCCAGCTACTCGGGAGGCTGAGGCAGGAGAATTGCTTGAACCCGGGAGGCAGAGGTTGCAGTGAGCCGAGATCATGCCATTGCACTCCACCCTGGGCAACCGAGGGAGACACAAAGCAAAAATATGGGCAACACAAATGTTACCACATTCTTACCTTAACTAGCAGTTGAATATCTACAAAGTTTGAGGAATTAAGCAGGAGAATGGATAAGGTATGGTATATTAATACAATGGAAAACGATAGCAACCTGTCTGTGCCTTAGTTTCCTCATCTTAAAAGAAGATCAGAGTTATCCTACGGGGTTTATTTATACGTATTAAATGAAGTGTTTCGTGTCTGGCACATGCTAAAGGTCAATTAAGTGCAAGTTACTATTATTAACATATGAATATGAACCACAACAATATTGACTGAAAAAAGCCAGATGTGCATATAATTATTCATTTAATGGTTAAAACATCAAAACAGTACAATATCCTCATTCAGGGATTTATTCATTAGTATATAAAAATCTGCATGGTAAAGTTAACAGTAAATTCAGAAAATCCATGACTACTTCTGAGGGAAGGTAATTCAAAAGCAGAAAGGTGTACAGGTGGCTTAGTAATGTTCTATTTCTTCAGCTGGCAGTGGGTTACTGAGGTGTAGGAGAGGGGAAAAATGGCTTCCCTCCATCCTTCTAGGTTCTTTGGCTGGTTAAAAATAATACAGTCCTATTTTTGGATGATGCATCCTGAGACCCAACAGAAGTTTTGCCTGATGTAATTTTATAAAAAAGTGATTTAAAGACCTAGTTCCTACTCTTTTTTTTTTAACTTTAAACAAATTTTTATTACACAAAGGTTGTCACATAATTGGATATTTCTCTACTTTGTACACAATTATTCTCACTGTCCACATCCTACTCTTCTTTATCTTAACCACTACCCCAAAGACCTTTCCCTTCTCGAGTTATCCCTTAATACACTGTCCTTATACACACTTCAAAACAGGGCCTCAAGAGCTGCACATCTAGAAACGGCAGCAAAGTTGGCCCGCACCCCGCTTCGCAGCGAACCCCCGGCTGTCCGCACGCCCTGCGGGACCTGGCAGTCGGCTTCACCAGGCCAGGGACAAAGGCCTCTAAAGACCGCATCAGTCTCCACTAACCTCGGGTCGCCCTGCGCAGCAGTCCCGGCAGCGTCTCCCTTCTCAGAGGCGGCCGCGCCTCCGGAACGCGCTACCTTTCCTTAGTCGCCGTCTCTGGAAACGGAACCCTCGTGTAGGGATCCCCCCGCCCTTCGACCACGAGGGAGATTGTTATCCTCGGCAGATTTCCCGTTCTCACCCTTGGAGTATCGCTTCTTCTTTCCCCCTTCACGCTCGGCCACACGACCCAGCTACACCTTACGATAGCACCCCTTCGCCGTCCGTGGCAAGACCACTCAGCCCCGCTCCCGCGTCGCAGTCACTTCCGGCCGAGCCAACGGCCCCTCCCTCTCAGAACGCCACTTCCGTCCGGGAAAACGGTTGGACTAGGTTGAACCTAGACGCATGCGCCCAAAGCGCGCGGTTTGAGGTGGGTGGGGCCACCGCTTCCCGCTCTCCCCTCCCAAAGCGTTTGCGGCAGTCTCGCGAGATTTCTCCTTCTCGTGGGAATTATTTGAACGTTTGGGCGGTAAAGACTCCCTGGGCGCCGGGGCCCGCTGTCTGCAGCCTGAGGAGACTCCACCGAGAGCTCTGCTTCAGGACTGGCAGGGGAGGAGGGCTGGCTGTAGCGGAGCGCGGGCAGTACTCGTCCCGGCAGGGTCCCAGAGCCATGGGAGCGGAAAGAGGCTGCTGTCGATCAAGGAGGCTTTTCGGCTGGCGCAGCAGCCGCACCAGAACCAGGCCAAGCTGGTGGTGGCCTTGAGCCGCACCTACCGCACGGTAAGCGCGCCCGGCCTTGGCCGCGGCCCCTCGCCCGCCCCGGCCCAGCCTCCCTCAGGGGCCTTCCGTCGCTCTTAGGCTCGGCGCACCGTAACTCCAGCCTTGTTCACCTTCGCGACTCACTTCCGAGTGCCTGGAGGTTCGGAGAAGTCAGGGACTTTCCCGAGGTCGCCTGGGCCCAGGGCAGAAGAACTCCGAAGCCTGGGCGTCGCCCACCTCGGGTCCCGCCTTGGCGTTTCTGGCCCAACACCCCAGCCTCCGGGCGGTACGGACCGTTATTCCTTAGTCTGATCGTGAACGTGGAGAGAAACGTTTACGAGCACCGAGGCGACCAGGCATCAAAAACTGAGCCACAGAGTGGAATCCTGAACGCGGGGGGTTCAGTAGTCGTTGCCCCTGGGGTCATCAGTCCCCGCCGACGGTCAAATGACTCTACCCTCGTCCCCACGGTTACATTGAATCCAATCACTAAATAACCAAACGAGTCCTTAGGGCCTGGGCATTCCCATTTATGTACATACTATTTGTTTGTTTTGAGTGGAACCTTGAGAATAATAGAACAATGAATTTGGAAAAGATGATCTTGAAGCTCAAGAAAAATTGTAAGTCAACGTCACAGGGCTTTGAGGATATGAGATAGGATTATCTCATAAAGAAACTGCTGGTGACAGGAAGGACAGAATATGAGAAATATAAAAGCCAGTATTGATTTTGGGTTGTTGATGAAGAAGCATATTTGTACTGAACTGGTACTGAAGGATTATCTGATAATTCAAAGATATTGAAAAAAATATATCAAATCTTTTCACTGTAAAAGTCAAACTCTGTGTACTCCAATTATAGCTTGGAGAGAAATTCATGCAAATTGATTCCCTTTTTGCTGGCTTGGATAATTAAGAGTCTACTAAATAAAGATTTTAATTTGTCTGCATTATTACGGCTAGTGCTTTCAGGAGTCTTAAAGTGATGTTGGGAATAAAGAATTTTTATCGGTGTAGTTTATGAAGGGTTTCTTTTGTCTTTCAGACGGATGATAAAACAGGTTTTCATGAGAAGTTCGTTCATTACCTTAAATATGCTATGGTGGTCTATAAACGTGAACCAGCTGTGGAGAGGGTAATAGAATTTGCAGCAAAGTTTGTTACTTCATTTCACCAATCGGATATTGAAGATGATGAGGAAGAGAAAGATGGTGGCCTTTTAAATTATTTGTTTACTTTTCTCTTAAAGGTACTATGAAAACTATCACATTGGGGAGGGATTTTAGAAATTTTGCCATTTGAAAAGGGTCATGGAAATTTGTTTTTGACAATGAAATATCTAGTGATTAAGAAAGTGAATGAGTATCATTTATAGGAAATCTTAGAATTATCATTATGATTAAAAGGTGGACTTTAACTGCAGCATTACATTTTTAATAACCTCTTTAAACTAGTTCTATGTTTGTTTTAAATGAGTTCTGTATTTTAGAAGCATCTACAAAGAGGACTGTGTAACTTAGCAAAAACTTCTCTCAGACTATTTTGAGACTTTATAAAATATGTTTTTGCTATACATATGGACCAAGGTAGCATTGTAGGTTCTCTTCAGGAAATGAATTGTTGTAACTTCTTGCATTCTGAATGTATAGTGTTCAGATAATATTGATTATTTGGGAGTGGTATGTGACTATGAATAAATTTTGATTTGTTTCTGTTTTAGTCTCATGAAGCAAACAGCAATGCAGTGAGATTTAGAGTGTGCCAGCTCATAAACAAGCTTTTGGGAAGTATGCCAGAAAATGCTCAGATTGATGATGATGTGTTTGATAAAAATTAATGAAGCCATGCTTATTAGATTGAAAGATAAGATTCCAAATGTGAGAATACAGGCAGTTCTGGCGCTTTCACGACTTCAGGATCCAAAGGATGATGAATGCCCAGTGGTTAATGGTATGTGTAGTTTCTGAAATCTTTTTTTCAGATTTGTTGATTTTGTTAAATTCTCAGTATATGAAATTTTTTAGTATGGTCTATACATATGGAAGAGTAGAGGTAATTAATATATGAATCAGATAAACAAAAAAAACCTAAGTAGCAACCACTGAGCTTAAAAAAAAGTACCTTTGAAGCCTGCTTGCATCCTTTCCCAATGCATCCCTTTTCCTCAGAAGTAACTGTTATCCTCAATTTTGAGTTAATCTTTTGCTTACATTAAAAAAATTTTTTTTTACATAAATCACATGTCTATCTTAATGTTTTCCTATCATTTTGTGTAAACCATGCTGTACTTATATATTTAGCAGCCAGTTATATTTCTGTATAATACCTGTTACTGTGTTTTGCACATTTTTCCATTGGGTTTTTAATTTAATATACCATTTTAAAAAATTAATTCATTGGAGCTCTTTATCTATTTTGAAAAGAAATCCTTGGGTTATATGAGTTGTAGATCTCTTCCTGTTTTAGATGGCTTATTGGGGTATCATTGTTTCACTCCCTTTGTGGTATCCTTTATGAACAGAAATTCTAATGTCAAACATATAAATCTCTGCCATTACGATTTGTATTTTTAAATCTCTTTTTAAGGAATTTTTTTCTACCTCTGGGGTCATAAAGATAGCTGTATTTCATTTTTCTGTATATGCCTAGGTATATTTTAGGCTCTCTTCTGTTCTCTCTGTCCTTGTTGCCAGTTTTATAATCACTGGTATATTTATCACAATTATTTGATAGCATAGTAGTTGGGGTTTTTTTTGGTGTTAAAAGATACACATAATAATGTGTAAAACATATGTTTGATAGTCAACATGTACTTAATAATTAAGGTGGGAAAGATGTGAGAAGTACAGATAAATATATTTAAATATAATAAATGGGTTTGTTTCAGTGAATAAAACCAGAAAATATTTCTTTTGAGGTCTCATTAAAAAACAAAAATAATGGGCCTTATAAAGCAATATTAGTTTAAAATAAACTGTCTGCTATATTAAACTTTCTCTTAAATATTGAGGAGTAGCACAAACATAATCTAATGATGAATTTTCCATGACTTTTAGTGCTATTTGTTTTCACTTTTGGCCTTAGAGCCATTCCGTTGACTAATTCCTTCTTGTGTCTTTAGAAGGGAAGTTGGTGGCCTGTGCAGCAGTGACTCAGGACTGTAATCACAGCACTTTGGTTCCAACCTGGGCAATGCAGTGAGACCTTGTCTCCAAAAAAAAAAAGGAAGTTGGTGGGGGAAAAAAACTTCAACTAAAATTAAATGTGTAAAACTAAAAAATGACATTATTACTTTTTATTACAGAAGGGGGTCTCACTCAGGCTCGATTATAGAGGTGTGGCCTCAAACTCCTGGGCTTAAGTGATACTTCCACCTCAGCCTCCTAAGTAACTGGAAACGCCACTACCATGCCTGGCTAACTTTTTATTTTTAAAATTATTTTGTAGAGATGGAGTCATCCTGTATTGCCCAGGCTGGTCTTGAAGTTCTCTACCTACCTTGGCCTCCCGAAGTGCTGGTTACAGGCATTAGCCATTGTGCACAGCCTATCTTTTATCATATTAAAGGCATTTAAAATATCAAAATGTGATTTATTTTATGACTAGTTAAATAAATAATTTCTTCAGGACTAAAATGTATTGCTTTATTTTTAGCATATGCTACTTTGATTGAAAATGATTCAAATTCAGAAGTTAGACGGGCAGTGTTATCATGTATTGCACCATCAGCAAAGACTTTGCCAAAAATAGTAGGGGCGCACCAAGGATGTAAAAGAGGCTGTTAGAAAGCTGGCTTATCAGGTAAATAAGTTCAATATCTTCTGTTGGTATATTCTTAAAGGACAAGAAGCCATTTTCTTAAAGTGCTTTAGAAAAATACTTGGCATATAATAATTATTTCTTCAGTTGAGGTTTTTAAGGAGAACACAGGTAATTTAGGTAGAATCTTACTGTATTGTTTTACCAGATATTAATTTCTTTTGGAGATTCTCGGTAATTTTCTAAGATGGTGATATTATGATGAAATCTATAAATTGTGTTGTTTAATGACCATCTTTATAAATTATTTTTAAGGTTTTAGCTGAAAAGGTTCATATGAGAGCTTTGTCCATTGCTCAGAGAGTAATGCTCCTTCAACAAGGTCTTAATGACAGATCAGGTAAGATAAACAACTTTATATATACAAAACTTTAGTAGATTTTGAGGTCAGACAACAAGGTTTAGGAAACAAGTATGAAATCAGGTCAAGTAAGCTTGCCAGTCCCATGAACCTGGTGAAATTTATCTTGAGGTATTATATAGAAAACATAGGGCTAAACATCTTGATTTTTTTTTTTTTTTTTTTGAGACTGAGTCTTGCTCTCTCACCCAGACTGGAGTGCAGTGCAATCTTGGCTCACTGCAACCTCTGCTTCTCCGGTTCAAGCGATTCTACTGCCTCAGCCTCCTGAGCAGCTGGGATTACAGGTGCACACCACTTTTGTAGAGACGGGGATTCACCATGTTGGCCAGGGTGGTCTCAAACTCCTGACCTCAAGTGATCCACCTGCTTCAGCCTCCCAAAGTGTTGGGATTATAGGCATGAGCCACTGCACCCGGCCCAGATCTTGGTATTTTGAAGGAGCAGAGCTTATTTCTTTCAACCTTTCTGTGTTTTACAGATGGTGAAACAATACTTAAGTCTATAGAGCTAATTCATGTCAGAAGTACGAAAAGATCTATTTGCTCTCTCTCTTCCTTAAAAAAAAAATGCTGTTCCCTGTGTGTATACCTTGGTATGAATGTGTTCTGTGTATCAGAAACAACAATTAGGAATAGTCTGACCAGTATAATTTCCCTTTTTTTTTTTTCTGTAGAGTGGCGTTCCCCAACATTTTTGGCACCAAGGATGAATTTCGTGGAAGACAGTTTTTCCACAGAGGGTGGGCAGAATGGTTTCCGGATGAAACTGTACCACCTGAAATCATCAGGCATTAGTTAGATTTTCAAAAGGAGAGCACAGCCTGGATAGCACACATGCGCAGTTCACAGTAGAGTGCCTGCGCCTGTGAGAATCTAATGCCTCCGCTGATCAGACAGGAGGAAGAGCTCAGGCGGTAATGCTCCTTAGACCTTGGCTTACTTCCTGCTGTGTGGCCCTGTTCCTAACAGGCCACAGACTGGTACCGGTCTGTGTTCCAGGAGCTGGGGACCCCTGAGAGCATCTGCTTATAGGAATGATATTTTTTGAAAATTTTAACTCTCATGAGAAGGCCAAGATGGCTCTATTGTGCTATAGTGAGAAAACTGACTTGAGTTTGAAAATATTGTCAGCACTAATTACTAGGATAACCTTAAAAGCTAAAAATAAGGTTTGTTCAGTGATGTGTACTTGCATAGTTCACTACTATAAATAGCAATCTTGTAATAGATGAAATCAGGTAACAAGTAGAATAATAGCTATTGGATATTCTGAGCTAAAACCCGAGGCCCATTGAACCAGGGGAGAAGGAATGCAAAGGTATTTGTGTAGTCTGTGGTATTTGGTGCTGAACCTTTTTCATTTTTATTTGTGACCATCACAGTGACTTTTGCAGTATCATAGTACTTCTTTTTTTCCTTTAATATGCTTAGTTGTGCCTCTTAACCTCTATTATTTCTGTTGTAAATATTGACTTTGTTAATTAAAACAGACAAAATACAGGAGATGGAAGCTAGAGGGAGCCTTTGTTCACCTATGTTTCAAATGACTCAACAGATGCTGTGAAACAAGCTATGCAGAAGCATCTTCTCCAAGGCTGGTTACGGTTCTCTGAGGGAAATATCTTAGAGTTGCTTCATCGGTTGGATGTAGAAAATTCTGCTGAAGTGGCAGTCTCTGTTCTCAATGCCTTGTTTTCAGTGACTCCCCCTCAGTGAACTGGTGGGGAATCTGTAAAAACGATGATGGCAGGTATATAAAGGGTTCATTCTTTGAAATGTAATACTGATTAACTTCTGCAATTAATTTTTTTTTTCCTCCCCATAGTTTAAGATTATATTAATACCGGGCCGGGCGCGGTGGCTCACGCCTGTAATCCCAGCACTTTGGGAGGCTGAGGCGGGTGGATCATGAGGTCAAGAGATCGAGACCATGTTCGCCAACATGGTGAAACCCCGTCTCTACTAAAAAAAATACGAAAATTAGCTGGGTGTGGTGGCTTGCCCCCTGTAGTCCCAGCTACTCTGGAGGCTGAGGCAGGAGAATTGCTTGAACCTGGGAGGCGGAGGTTGCAGTGAGCTGAGATCGCGCCACTGCACTCCAGCCTGGGGACAGGGCAAGACTCTGTCTCAAAAAAAAAAAAAAAAAGATTATATTAATACCTTTAATCTTACCTCTCTTGTTTTCTTTTAGTTTGATAAATATCTTCTTTCCCTTTTTCCCCTTCTGGTGTAAGAACTCATTACTTTATCATAGACTGTATACTTTAGCTATGTTTTTTCCCCCCCCCCCTCAGTTTCTTACTTTGATTTTTGAATTAGCCTACCATGAGAAAATCCAACAACATGCATCTCTAGTGTATGTTTGCTTATTTGGTTCTTTTCGTTCTAAGTTTCTTCATTCCTTTTTGTGTGGATACATTAATGAGTAATTAAAAGGATAGTGGTTTTAAAGCAAATCTTATTCCCATTTTTGTACTCTTCAATTTTTAATGATATAAAGATCATGCTTTTTCTTATACTCTTTCTTTTAAATGAAGGAAATTGATTCCAGTGGAAACATTAACTCCTGAAATTGCTTTGTATTGGTGTGCCCTTTGTGAATATTTGAAATCAAAAGGAGATGAAGGTGAAGAATTTTTAGAACAGATTTTGCCAGAGCCTGTAGTATATGCAGACTATTTACTGAGGTAAATTTTTTTTCTTTTAGTTTGGAGAATGCTTGTGTTGCTGCATGTGTCAACCTCCCTACGCCCTTCCTCAAAGTCATGCTTGATTGTGAATATGTTAAAAATCCTTTTCTTGTACATGCAGGGATAGTTATATACGTTGAGTCTTTTTGAATATTTGATGCTGGTATGTATACTGAAAGACAAGTCACTATGTTTAGGATCATTTCTTCAAAACTGTTAAGATATGATTATGAACATTTCTGTATAAAGTTGATAATGATGATATATTATTTCTGAAATTGATTGGCACATTTTCTGTTAAGTGCCAGATAATAAATATTTTAGGATCTTCTGGGCCATATACTGTCTGTCACAATGACTTAAATCTGCCATGGTATTGTAAAGCGGCCAATGACAATGTAAATAACTCTTTAGCAATAAAACCTTTATGGCCACTAAAGAGTTGAACTTTACTATTCATGTGTTAACAAAATAAGAAATTTTTAAAAATGATCAGTTAAAAATTTAAAATATTCTTAGCTTGCAAGCTATGTAACAAGTAGTAGGCTGGATTTGGTGCATGGACCAATAGTTTTCCAATTCACAGCATGGATCTTTGTGGCCAATTTTATTTATTAAAAACTTACTATTTGGCTTCATGTTTTAAAGTTTTTTCAAAATACACCTTTAAAAAAAATATTTGGATTACCATAATTACACCTTTTAAGAAATTATTTGGATTAATTTATTTCACTTTAAAATTATACAAGAAAAACATGAATGAATTCTTGTCAAAATTCAAATATAGAGGTATATAGAATAAAAATGTGGAATTCTCCCTTTTATTTCCTACTTCCTCAATCTCATTATCTCCTTAGAATTAGCAACTAAACAATATGGGGTATATACTCAAACCTCTTTCTCTACATGTATATATATTTTTTGAATACAGGTTTCTTTAAAAAATAGCACTTCTGCATATACTATTTTTTTCAGCTGATACCTGAGGTCATTATAGGTTGGTGTGTATATGATGTAATAGGTGCCATTACCATTTTAATAGCATATCATTCCATAGTATGGTGGTAACATTTAATTTATTCCTCTGTTGATGGACATTTAGGATATTGCTATTTTTCACTGATAAAAGCAATAGTATGTTACACTTCCTTTACATTTTTGGGTACCTTTGGGGATTTTTTGGGGTTAATTCCAAGAAATAAATTGCTAGGTCAGAGGATAATATATATATATTTTGACAGATCTTGGTATGTAGGTTTTTAACTTTATGATTTTGATGTGTTTTTTTAAAAAGCCTCCATATAGTATGAATTATGGGCCTGAATTATCTGTATGAAATAACACTTCCCTGCTTTTGTTTATAATGGTCTCACATAGAAGTTAGGCAGCAAAGCTGTGAATGCCTCTAAATTTCCTCTGCAAAAGTCCTATATCTAGGATAAATATCTCAGATGTGAGCCAACAGGGAAACTACAGCTCAAGCCCATATTAACATCATGAAGAACCTGTGTGAATCTAATAAGCGTTTTAATGGTAATTATTTCAGACTTTGACATTTAATTGGAGAATTCATTATAATGCTGTTTGGGCCATGTTGAAATATTTCCAAAAGGAATGAGTTTATGGCAGAGTTAAATGTGTATTAATATAAAAGATGTTTATAGAAGATAGTGAAAATACAAGAAAACATGAGGAAATGTTAAATATTTAAATGGCATAAAGGAGGAGGAGTTTTCCTCAAGGACGGCATCAGAAGATGACTTGTAAAGAGCTTGATTCCTCCCTTCTGAAAGATCAGGGATTAACGTTTCCTTTGTCACTCAAGTCTTTGAGTTTTGAAATAAATAACTTTAACTTCATCGACTTGTTTTCTTCACCTTTAAAGAGGAAAACTTTCAGAAATTTATTTTAATGATTGTTGAAAGAATACCTAAAAAATAGAATGACTTTCTTTTTTGAGCAGCATCACTAGATGGGATTAGTATACTTGAGTACAGAAACAAAATTAAATTGAAAAATTGTTTCCTAATAATCTCAGGAATATATTTTCAGGCATATTGTATATTTTAGGCAGTAGATTCAATGACTGGGAACTCTGATGTGAAACAATTGGTTAACTAAGGTGTTCACTTAAAGAGCAAACAAGGAGTGAGGCTTATCAAATTAAAGTAAGTAAAATGGACAACAATGAAATTTGTTGAAAGCTGTCTTAAATATAAATTATTTGACTTTAAAATACTTTCTTGAGTGGTGTCTTCATTATAATGAGAAGATTTCATGGTAACTAAAATTGGATCAGTTTCAAGTTGTATTTATGCAGTTGAGGATTTTTTAGTCTATTAATTTAACAACCATTTGAATTTACTTAAAAAAATATCCTCAGCCAAGATGCTGTGCATTTTGCTAAAGATGGAACTGGAGAAGTGGAGAGAGATCAAAAATGAGTATAAATGAAGGTTTTCTTTTAACTTGTCAGAAAAGAGTAACTCTACTGACTGACTGATTTTGATAGTTATCAGTTGTGTAGGTTTCCTTAGTTTCCTATTGGAATCTAAAGGGTGGCTGATGTCTTGAAAGTCCTAATCTTGTGGCCAGAAATTTATGAGCTTTTATTTACTCTTGGCTGTCACTTTGTAATACATAAGAATATACTTATTTATTATATATTATACCACAATTTCTGTAACTTGATTTTTGTTGACATTTTTTTTGGAGATGGAGTCTTGCTCTGTTGCCCAGGTTGGAGCGCAGTGGCGTGATCTCGGCTCACTGCAGCCTCTACCTCCCAGGTTCATGCAATTCTCTTGCCTCAGCCTCCCAAGTAGCTGGGTTTACAGGTGCCCACCACCACACTTAGCTACTTTTTGTATTTTTGATAGAGATGGGTTTCACCCTGTTAGGCTCTTCACGAACTCCTGACCTCAAGTGATCTACCTGCCACAGCCTCCCAGAGTGCTGGGATTACAGGTGTGAGCCCCTGTACCTGGTGACATTTTTTGAATGACATTTTTGATCAGGATTGTTTTTCACGTTTCTTTTGTCTTAAAGGCACTTTCCTGTCTAAGCTTACACTCTTAGTTCTGCTTTTAAGTAGCTTTTTTTATGTTCCACACAAAAAGCAGAGGCTACCGAATATACAGCCCTCTTGGTGAGGATTGTGAAGGGCTTTAATTTGGGTGGTGATGTCTGTAATAAGAATAAAAGGTTAAAAAAAAAGAATAAAGGATAGCTGATGGTGGTAGTGTATACAGAGATTAGGGTTCCTAAGAAAGAATAATAAAAATTTGTGAAGTTGTCCATATTTTTCTGATTTTTTTCAAAAAAGATAATTGTATTCATGGATTACTTTTGTAATTATTGTTACAATTTTTTTTAAATAAAAGAATGATAATTATGCATGATGAAGATTAGATCTTTATGACTAATTGGATTTTTGGGCGAGGGATTCAGAACTTGACAGATGCTTCTTGACTTACAGTGGGGCTATGTCATAAGTCAAATTAGTTTAATTCTCAGATAAACTCATCCGAAAGTTGAAAAATTGTAAGTTAAACCACCTGTAATTGCGGACCATCTGTAATTGGAAGAATGCTGGTGACATCGAAATTATTAGTTATCAGTTAGATATAAATATGTACCTTTAGAAAATTTTCCATAGAAAATTTGAATCATTATTGAAAACACATTTTCAAAATTATTTTGATTCATCAGTAAGTTTGTTTGCAAAAGTTAATGACAATGGTATAGAACTGAGTTTGTAGACCAAATTACATGGCATAGACATGTATGTATTTAGACTAATAGGACCTGAAAATGCCCTTTTTTGACCTAATGGTGGGAACCAATGCTTGTTTGATGTTTCTTAACCGATTCTACTTTATTAATTCTGCTTGTTTTAGTTATATTCGGAGCATTCCAGTTGTTAATGAAGAAAACAGAGGTGATTTTTCCTATATTGGAAATTTGATGACAAAAGAATTCATAGGTCAACAATTGATTCTAATTATTAAGTCTTTGGATACCAGTGAAGAAGGAGGAAGGTATATCTAAATGTTAACACTTATTCCAGTTTGCTCTTCTAATTTCCTATATAGTAATATAGTCCTTTTTTGATATAACTAAACATATTTATCCTAGCTCTCTAAAGTGGTATAAAAAGTTTTTTTTCCCTTTTCTCTTCTACATATTTCCATACATACACATATATTTATTTTTCTAGTTCAGTTTTCTCAGAATAAACCAATAAAATTGTAGTTTTTGGTTAAAAGTTTCTATTTTGGTTTATTAAGGCTAGTAGCATTTTCTAAAAGGTTTAATCATTTCTGGTATTTTGTCATTTCATAAGGTTGATTTATTAAAAATTATAGGATGTTTTTTGAAAATTGTTCTTGTGTGGAATAGGAATATTTGACCTAAAGTCTGTGCATACAGATTTTTGTACCTATTATAGTGATAAATGTAAGTGAAAGAACTGAGACAAATGTAATTAAGTCTGCAGAATAGGTGAATGTTAGAGAGAAAATATGTTTTGTCATAATGATATTTAAATTAGTTCTTTTTGACTGCAGAAAAAAACTGCTGGCTGTTTTACAGGAGATTCTTACTCTGCCCACAATCCCAATATCCTTGGTTTCTTTTCTTGTTGGAAGACTACTCCACATCATTATAGATGATAATAAGAGAACACAAATTGTAAGTAATTTTCCTCATTGTTGATGAAGAGGTTTTGGCCAGTGACATTGAAGACTGTCTTATTTCTCTTTAGAACTTTGATTTTGTCTTTGTTTTGTTTTAGCTTTGTCTCTTTAATGAGTTTTAAAATTTCTTAAAACCAATTATCTCTTTTCATACACAGAATATTTTAAAAATATCACCTTCTTCCTCTTAGTGTACCTGTCATTGTTGAATCAGTTAAAAATGGAGCAGATTTGGTAGGAAGTTACAAGTGGGGATGTGGTTTTGTCCATGAGACAGTGGGTGCTAGTGTATTTGACAGCTTACTCAAATTGTGCATACTTGGTTTTAGAATCCCCTCTGACCCTTTCTAGCTTTGTGACTTTGGACAAGTCTTTTTACTTGTTTGCAAATAAGAATAGCAATAACCTACCTTTCATTGTTCAATGAGGTATTGCTTATAAAGTGCTTGATAAATACAGGAATAAATATTTACTATAATACTATTTCAGTGTTATTTTTTTCTGGCATAGCCAAAAAAGACAGATCTGTATCATTTCTTTCAAAAAAATCATATAATTTCAGTTGCAGGTTCCAACTTCTCCTTTTACATACACCCCTTCTACAACTTTTATTTGGGGGGCACCCTTTTCCTGATCAGCCAATTCCAATGGACAAGTGGTTCTGAAAGGAAAGTCTTTCCTTATACTGTTAATATTTATGGATTGTGTACCCAAAGGAAGAATAAAAGGATATTCATTTTTCTGTATTTAACTCATGCTTAGCTGAACAAGAGAAGGATTGAGGATTTCAGGCAGAGAATTTAATAGTGTCTCATCTTAAGCACCATTATTCATTTTTCTGTTTTTCAGACACTATATGAGCGATAATTTATTTTCAATGTCTGTGTGCCTGTTTCCCTTCCCTTCAAATAATTTCAGTTTGTAGTCAGGTATATATATATATATTTTCCTAAAATTGTCTAGCAAACAGAATGTGTGCTATTTCTACCTGTATATTTTTTTCTCTATTATTCAATGTATGGTGGATACTACTTGGAGTTTTATATAGCATTTTGGTACCATTTGCTGATGTATCATACATATAGTAAAGCTTGTACTCTGAATCATAACTTATCAGGTTACAGAAATTATCTCAGAGATTCGGGCGCCCATTGTTACTGTTGGTGTTAATGATGATCCAGCTGATGCAAGAAAGAAAGAACTCAAGGTAAGTGTCTTATAAATAATATAAATAAAATAAGTGCTTGAGTGTAATGTTGTTGTACAAGTCTATTCTTTCCTCTTGATGTGCAGTTCTGAAATGTTTCTCACATAATCATTGTTTAATTGTTAAACTATAAGAATATTTAAAATGTTACTATTTTATGTCAGTCTCAGAGTTTTGCGGATCTCTGTGTCAGGAAAATTACAAGTTTGCATATGCCTCACTCAATAAGTTCTGGATAGTTATTAAATAATACTCCTGAGTTGCTACAGATATTAACAGTTTTTGTTTAGTGTTGAAACAATTTATATCTTTTCTTAGATGGCTGAAATAAAAGTTAAGCTTATCGAAGCCAAAGAAGCTTTGGAAAATTGCATTGCCCTACAGGATTTTAATCGGGCATCAGAATTAAAAGAAGAAATAAAAGCATTAGAAGATGCCAGAATAAACCTTTTGAAAGAGACAGAGCAACTTGAAATTAAAGAAGTCCACATAGAGAAGGTATAGGTAACTTTTTTCATACTAAATCTCAAATGTTATTAATCATCTTAACTAAATCTTTTCTGTAACTCCCGGAATTGCCAAAATATATTTACTTTGGAGCAATAACAGTGACATGAATTAAAATGAAAAAGTTTTCCCCTGTTTCTATTTTTGGACTTTGAAAAGCCTTAATTATTATTAAGTCTTTATTTGCTGCCTTGTCATGCTAATCTCTAGAATCTGAAGTCTTTCTTACCAGGGAAGCTAGCTTTCCAGTGGTTCACTTCTGAGTTTTCTGGGTTTTTTTGTTTTTGTTTTTGTTTTTGTCTTGAATGGTTTAAAAAAAGGAAAATGCATCTATTTTTCTCTTATTTGTGAAAAATCCATAACCTTTCTTTTCTACTGCTGGCAAAATAATTTCTATGGTAACATGAGCCTTTTTTAAAGCTAAGTTACTCTTGTGTTTTTAGAAAAAGCTAAGCAGCATTGTTGTGTTTAATGAAATACTAAACTTATATGTCTAGTAACATTTAAAGCTTGCTTTACAGTAGTTTCTTTTTTTAAACAAATTAGTTTGTTAAAGTAGACTTAAATGGATTATTTCTTTCCTCTTGAAAGAAATTTTTTGTTAATGGTATTGATACCATTCTATCTTATAACAAATGATAAATATGTGAACATAAGGTACGTATCAATTAATATTTGATATTAACTTTAATTTCTTTTGGGATATTGCCTTTTGTAATGAACATCATTTTTTATTGTACTTTTGGGATGTGCTGATTATTCTCATAAAGAGAATGCTAAATAGGAGATCCTTCTATGTAGGAGAGTTTCATGAGTTATGTTCTTGACCTCTTAGCCGTAGACATCCCAACTTTAATACCCACCTTCCAAAGAGTATGCCTGAATTTTATTTTGATAGCTTCTTTTGTTTGACAAAGTCTGTGGACCCATTACAGGTTATTAAATTTGGAAAGTAAATTTAAAGTAAAAACTGAAAATATCATCTGAAAATGACAAACTGTCAAAATTAAAAAATTAGCAAAAGTAGTTTATCATGGTTAGTATCATCTGTTTAACTTGACTTGCTTTGACCATTTATGTGTCCATTTGTCCTGTTTGAGGACTATAAATCTGTCAAAGTGCAACTTCAGCAGAGCATAATAGATGCTATGATCAGGGAAGTATAGAGGTTTTATGGAGAGATAATCTAATGCTGGTAGAGTATTGTTGGCTTCCCCAGAGGAGGACATGTTTTATCCTGAGATTTGAATAAAAATAACAGTGTAATCTAACAGTTAGAGGATACTTTTTCTGTGGTGGTCACAGCATTACTTACTTCACAAATGTGAATTCCTTTTCTTACTATAGGCCTATGATGTTGGTACTATTATTATCTTCATTTTACAAAGGGCAAGTAACTTGCCCAACATCACACAGATAGTAAATGGTGGAGGCAGGATTTAAACCCAAGAAGTGGCTCTAGACTTGTGCTTTTAACTCATTCTGTGCTGTCTCTTCTCAATGAATTATGGAGGGAATGTTGTAGATAGATGGAACAACATCTGTGATGGTCCTGAAGTTAAAGAATGCTTGTTGTTTTAAAACTTCAGGTCCACACGGACTAGAGAATTGACGGGGGAGAGGCAGGAGAAAAATCTGGGGAAAAATTAAGGGCTAGGTTGTGTAAGGCCTTGTGTAAGCAATATTAAAAATTTTGTATTTTAAGGATCGTGGTGAAACCACTTAGTATTTTAAGTGGTTAGGTAAGTCATATGTCTCAGATCACTGTTGTTCAGGAAATGGATAGGAGAGTAGTAAAAGCTTAGACAGGCATAATAGTTGGGAGACTTACAGTAGGATTGGGAGACTTACAGATGATGGTAGTCTGAACAAGGTAATGACAGTGGATATCGAAAGTAGTGATGAACTTGAGAGATATTTAGAAATTAGTAATAGGGAGAAAAGGGAGTCAGGAATATATCTTAGGTCTTTTGGTTCAGACAGCTGGGTAGATGATGGTGACAGTTTGAAGATAGAGAACAAGGAAGAGGAGAGATTTGTGTAATGATGAGTTCCCTCTTGGACATGTTGAGTTTGAGGAGACTGTGGAACATCCAAGAGGAAATATCTTTTAGCAGTTGTATATGTGAATCTGAAACTTAGAAAATAGCTGGGCCAGCTCATAGATGATAAATTAGGTTGTCAGGTTGTTGTTTTGTTTTGTTTTGTTTTGTTTTGTTTTGTTTGAGACAGAGTCTCCCTCTGTTGCCCAGGCTGGAGTGCAGTGGCATGATCGTGGCTCACTGCAACCTCCACCTCCTAGGTTCAAGTGATTCTTGTGCTTCAGCCTCTCAAGTAGCTGGGACTACAGATGTGTACCATCATGCTAATTTTTGTGTTTTTAGTACAGATGAGGTTTTGCCATGTTGACCAGGCTGCTCCCAAATTCCTGGCCTCGAGTGATTTACCCGCCTCAGCCTCCCAAAGTGCTGGGATTACAGGCATGAGCCATTGCACCTAGCTGAAGTTGTCAGTTTTAAAATCTTACCTCTACCATTTACTATCTGTGTGATAGCTGTAAGATCACTCACAGAGTCTATATAGAGTGACAGTAAGCCCTACACAAAGCCCTGAGAAAGCAAACATTTAAGAGATGGGCAGAAGATATTACTAATGCTGAATATTTTGTCTTCATTTTAGAATGATGCTGAAACATTGCAGAAATGTCTTATTTTATGCTATGAACTGTTGAAGCAGATGTCCATTTCAACAGGCATAAGTGCAACTATGAATGGAATCATCGAATCTTTGGTTTGTTGGTGGCCTCTTGGGCTTTATTTTAGTCCAGTCCTTTCTTATTTTATAAGTAATGTGTTCTTTCAGAATCAAAAAAGTGAACAGATTACAATCTTAAATATCTGATAAATATAAATGGTAAAATAATATATAAATATAGTAGCCACTTCATATTGTGAGGATTAAATAAGATAATGTATGTAAAGGATCTGATACATAAGTTATAATCTTTTAAAGATTTGAAAAAATGATTTCATACTAGAAGGAGATACAGAATATCTTCATTCTTTGAATAGTAAGAGAGGAGATACTGAAACATACCAGGAATATTTAAGGACTATAATCTTGCTATATAATGAGACTGAGATGATCACATTATATGCGCTTTGAAAGGAATTTATTTATTATATTTAAAGAACTTTTAAAATAACCCTTTGTAGATAATTCCCATAGGTACACAAGTACTGTAAGATTCTTCTAGAACGTTACTTTCTGATAAGGAATATAGTGCAAACCATATATAACTTTACATTTTCTAGTAGCTACGTTAAAAAAAAGTAAAAAAAAAAGGATAATTTTAGTATACTAAATGTATCCAACTGTATTATTTGGATATATCCAATATATCCAAAATATTAATTATTTCATTATTTACTCAATATTAAAACTGTTGCAATGCTTTACATTCTGTTTTGCATACTAAGTCTTTACAGCACATCCTAAACTGGACTAGTCACATTTCAAGTGTTCAGTAGCCACATCATGAGGCTAATGGTCACAATATTAGTGCACTATTTTGTTGTTGTTGTTGTTGTTTTGATAGTACTACTCATCCAAAACAAATTCTATATGTAGCCAGGCTCTTACAGAAGTCTCTCAAAATTGTATTGACTTGGGACTAGTGAGAATTAGCCAGTGAATGTGATCTGAAGTCTAATTTCTTGGTTGTTGTGAGTTCCTAAATGTAGTAAAGAAAACCAATTTTAATATTTTAGAGCTTCTGGAGAAATACTATTTTGTACTTAACCATTAGAATTTAGCTTTATTTTTAGAGAAGCAGTTATCTTTAGTGAAAAGTAATGCTCTTTAAGTTGTACTTGGGTATTTTATGTCTGACCCTACAAAATTGAAGTAGTAAATATGACAACTATGTATATATGAGGGAAAGGATATACAGTGTCATGTGAAGAAGGGACACAAAATTGAATGGTCATAATGATATTAAGTGTATAAAAATCTATGGCTAAAGATTGAAAGAGATTAGTAGAATATAAAAGATATTTGGATAAAAGAGTTATATTTTTATGAAGTTACTATGTTTCACATATAAGATTTAATAAATTATTCATTGGGAAAATATTCATAAATTATTCATTGAGCAAATATTTACTTAACATCTATTACATACTAACTTCTGGGAATAAAGTATACATGGTATACAAAAGAGATATAGATTGTCCTCGTTGATCTGGTCAAGTGAGAGGAGCATCAATGAAGTAAATAAAAAGTGAAAGTTTGTGCTATTAGTGCTTGTTATGAAGAAGAGCTATATGACCATACGTGAACTTGTAATAGCAGGATTTGACCTATTAATTGAAGGTGATTCTGGTCTGATATTTGAGTAGACTTTATATGAAAAAGAGAATGCTTAATATGGTAGCTGCCAGCCACACATGGCTTATAAAAACTAGTCCAAAATAAGATATGCTGTAAGGACTAAAACACATTGGGGATAGGAGTGGTGGCTTACACCTGTAATCCTAATACATTGGGAGGCCAAGGCAGGTGGATGGCTTGAGCTCAGAAGTTGGAGACCACAACAGTGGTCTCAACGCAACATGGTGAAACCCTATCTCTACAAAAATAAAATAGAAAAATTAGCCAGGTGTGGCTGGGGCCTATGCTCCCAGCTACTTGGGAGGCTGAGGTGGGAGGATCACTTGAGCCTAAGAGGCTGCAGTTGCAGTGAGCTGAGATTGTGCCACTGCACTTCAGCCTGGGTGACAGCATAAGACTCCGTCTCAAAAAAGAAAAAAAAAGAAAAGAAGAAACGATGTTGGGTTTCAAAGACTAGTACAAAGAACAGAAGGTAAGTTATCTTGTTAGTAGTATTTATATTGATTAAATACTACAATTACAAGGTCTTGGTTATATTGAGTTAAATATATTAAAATTAGTTTCACCTTTTGTTTTTTAACTTTAATGTGGCTACTAGAATATTTAACATGACATAAGTGGTTCCCATTTGTGGCTTTTATTATATTTCTATTGGATAGCATTGAATCAAAATCAGACTAGTTGAACAAACTAAGCAAGAGGTAGCATGGTATAAGAAGATTGGGAAAGAAACTACACAATAGGGAATAGTATATGTCATGTTAAGGAGATTTATCTTGTTCTGTGAGCATTGGGAAGCCGTTGTGTCCCTTTTAGCAGGTGGAGGGGGAGGTATCTCATGATCAGACTCTATTTTAGGAAGGTCATTCTGGCTATTTAATACTTGCCTTTTCTTTAAAAGTGAAAAATGACATCTTTGAGTTAATAGACAATAGGGAAATGAAGTATATCTATGAAATCATATGGAAATTGTCATTTTGAATATGATTTCAGTACACTATTATACATTTGTTACCCTGGTCAAAGTTAATTTAATTTCTGATTCATTTCAGATTCTTCCTGGAATAATAAGTGTTCATCCTGTAGTAAGAAACCTGGCTGTTTTATGCTTAGGATGCTGTGGACTACAGAAGAAGGATTTTGCAAGTAAACACTTTGTATTACTATTGCAGGTAGGATTTATCTTGTGTTAAGTCTCAGTTGTATTTTCTGAAATACTCTGTGGTGATAATGCTAATACTCTGAATTTATCTATTCTGGTGCTTACTGATGATTATTATTATGGATAATCTTTGGACACTCAGTACTTTTTATCTTTTGATTTCTCATTAAAATGTGTTTGTAGAAAAAGATGAAATGCCAGTTATTTAAGATATTCTTTTAATCACATAGCAAATACTTATTGAGTTCATATTATATGCCAGCAACTGTTCTAGACTTAGAAAAAATAAAGTAGGTAGGTAGTGAATAAAACAAGATAAAAGGTGTTGTCTTAATGGAGCTTACATTCTAGAAGGGGAAAAATAAGTATATAATATATCAGATGGAGAAAAATAAAGCAGAGAAAGGGGCTAAATGGGAAGGAGGAGAGGGAGCAGTTTGGTTGAGAAAGACCTCACTAATAAGTTGACATTTGGGCAAATACCAGAGGAAAGTGCGAGAGTGAACCACGTGGTTGTCTGGGCTTCCAAGAAGGGGAAAGAGCAAGGGAAGAGGTCCTGGGGTGTAGGACTTTGGGTGTGTTCAGGGAACAAGAGAACATATGGCTAAGAAAGACTGAGCAAATGGAAGAATAATAAGAAAAAGAGTTTGCTGGCAGCAGGATGTCCATGTCTTCTAGGACTTTATAGACTGTAAAGATGTCAGCTTTCACTATAAATGAGATGGAAAGGAATTGGAGGGCTTTGACTAGAAGATTGTTATGATCTCACTGGGCATAAGGTGGTGTAGACCAGGGAGGGGTTGGCAAATCTTTTGTGTACAGAGCCAGAGAGTAAATATTTTTAGACTTTGTGGGCCATATAATCTGTCTGAACTACTCAGCTCTGCTGTTGTAGTGTGAAAACAGCTGTAGATAATGCATAAATGAATTAGTATGGCTGTAGTCCAGTAAAACTTTATGGACAATGAAATTTGAATTTCATATCATTTTCACATGTAATACATTTTCTTTTTTTAAAAATCATTTGAAAATGCAAAACTTCCTAACTTGCAGGCTATGCAAAAACAGGTGGTAGAATGGATTTGGGCTGTTTGCAGATCCCTCGTATTAAGTAGGGGTACAAGTATGGAAGCAGGGACACTAATAAGGAAGGTATTTGATAATCTAGGAAAGTGATGGTGATGGCTTAGATGATGGTTGCGGTTATTGAGGTTGTGAGCAGAAATGGTAATCTAAATTTGAAAATAAAGTTTAGGATTTGCTAATGAATCTGATGTGGTATGTGAGAGAAAGGTAGAGGATAAATTAAAGATTTGGGGCAGAATAACTGGATGGATGAAGTTGTCTTTTCTTATGATGGGGAAAGCAGAGGAGCAGGTTTTATGGCAGACAGTATTGGGCATGATAAGTTTACAGTTTAAGGTACAAGTGGATATATTGAATAGGCATTTATATATGAGTTTGGAGTATAGGGCAGAGGTCCAAGATGGTGAGATTCAAGTGCTTATTCTATTGATAGTATCTGATAGTATGCAATGCTTAGAGATAGGATGTTGCCTGAGGAATGAGTATAGATTGAATGAGTGTAGGGGTCAACTTTGTAGGACCCTAAGTCTCAGATAAAGGTAGGGGAGATGAAGAGGAACTGGTAGGGGCTAAGGAGAATTGGACAGTAGAAGAGAAATGGTATGATTTCCTGGAAAGCAAGTGAAGATAATATTTTAAAGATGATAGAATGACCCAGCTGTCGAGTGTTGCTTCGTAATCGACCATTCTGAATTCACAATCGTCCATTTCTGGCAAGCAGGAAGTGTTCTTGAAATTTCTTTAAAGGTTTTGAAAAATTAAGGCATTTTTTCTCAGTTCACTATTTTGACCATTTTACAGGTGATTTTTGTTTGTTCTAAAAGCCAAGTTATTTTATCAATTACCTAAATTTAATTACATTAAAGAATATAGTAAATTGGCTCACACCTTTGGAGCCTGTGCGTGAGCACTTTGGGAGGCTGAGGCTGGCGGATCTGAGGTCAGGAGTTTGAGACCAGCCGGGCCAACATGGTGAACCATGCCTTTACTAAAAATACAAAAATTAGCCAGATGTGGTGGTGCGCACCTGTAATTCCAGCTACTTAGGAAGCTGAGGTAGGAGAATTGCTTCAACCCAGGAGGCAGAGGTTGCAGTGAGCCGATATTGTGCCATTTAAGTCCAGCCTGGGCCATACAGTGAGACTCTGTCTCAAAAAAAAAATTTTTTTATTTTAATAATATAAATACTGAGCTTTGTATTTTTTTCATGGCTTTGAAATCTGTGTGCATTTTTAAAGTTAGACTCATACAGAGTGCTGGGTTTCATGGTTTACCTCTTTTCATAAAGTAATCCAGTTGAAAACTGAATTTACTATTAATGAATTCTAAATTCATTGAGCTAATAAGAAAAATAAAACTTGATAACCTAGAAGAATCCTGTTCTAGTGAATGCCTTTCATTGCTTAGAATATAATGTTTTTCTCTTGACAGCTAGGCTAGAGCACTATCAATATAATTGAACAGTTTTTCTGAATCTTAAAAAAATAAAATCATGGATGAAGGCATTGTTGATACTTTTTAAATAAAAGGAACGAAGAACATAATTCAGCCTGAGTCCAATTCCAGAAATTTTTATTGACTGTTAAGATTAACTTTTTCTTAAAGCATATAGCTCTAAATGTTATGGTTCAAATAAATAAAAATAATGTGTTTTTTTTTTACATTGAAATTTTAACTATATCTTTGAAAAGTGATGTTTTCTTTAGACTTGACACTGTCATGGAAATTCGACTAAGAAAAAAATAAGATACATATTAATTTTATGTAAACAGAATAAAAACACTTTACTGAATTTACTTTTTTTGGTGGGGAATATCTTGATTTAGGTTTTGCAAATTGATGATGTCACAATAAAAATAAGTGCTTTAAAGGCAATCTTTGACCAACTGATGACGTTTGGGATTGAACCATTTAAAACTAAAATCAAAACCCTTCATTATGAAGGTACAGAAATAAACAGTGATGATGAACAAGAATCAAAAGAAGTTGAAGAGACCGCTACAGCTAAGAATGTGTTGAAACTCCTTTCTGATTTCTTAGATAGTGAGGTAAGAAATAATCCAGTCCTGTGATTATGAAATGCCATTTTCAGCATGTATTTGTTTATGCTTTTTATATCTTATTTTTTCCTACTGGATTTTAAATTTGGATACTTTTACTTTTTTAATATCTTATTTAAATCCTAACTTTCACAATCATACCTAATTTCTCCCTATCAAATTGTATGTGCAAAGAAATGAAGTATAAACAAAAAGAAGTGACTATTAAAGGGGGTTGTTATTAATTTTTTATTTACATTGTATTTGTGATTTAGAGACTTCTAAGATTTATCCCTAAGAGTTTTAAGAAATAGTTTAGAATAATTTTATATTGGGAGGGTAGAAGATGTAAGATAGGGTATGGTATTGGATCTCTTTTAAGTACTCTTGAGCTACTATTTTTATAGCACATGTTAACCAACTGATTAAAAATTTTTTATACAGCTTATAGTTTTTCACTGAGGTGGAAGTGATACAACAAAACTTAACAATTTTAATTTTTTGAGATAGGGTCTTGCTCCGTCATCAGGTTGGAGTGCAGTGGTACAATCATAGTTCACTGCCCCCTCACCTGCTGGGTTCAAGTGATCCTCTTGAAGAGCTGGGACAACAGGCATGTGCTGCCACACCTGCTGATTTTTAAATTGTTGAGACAGGGTCTTGGTATGTTGCCCACGCTGGTCTTGAACTCCTGGCCTTACCGGATCTTCCTGCCTCAGCCTGTCAGAGTGCTTGGATTAAAAGTATGAGCCCTTGTGCTTGGCCACAACTAACACTGTTAGTGTGAACAATTCATTGACATTTAGTACATTCAAAATGAAGGGCAACTACCACCTCTATCATGTAATTTAAAACATTTTCATCATCCTAAAAGGAAACTACTCATTAAGCAGTTGCTCCTCATTCCCCCTTCTGCCAGCCCTGACAACAACCAATCTCCACTCTGTGTCTATGGATTTAACTATTCTGGATATTTCATATAATTGGAATCATACAATATGTGACCTCTTTGTTTGGCTTTTTAAATTTAGCATAATGTTCTCAAGATTCATCCACATTGCATCTTGTATTAGTACTTCATTTTTTTTTAATAGCTGAATATTCCATTTTATGTATATATGGTGATTTGTTTATGCATTCATCCATTGAAGGACAGTTGGGCTATTTCTACCTTTTGGCTATTGTGAATTGTGCTGCTTGCTATGAACATGATGTGTATATGTATTTGTCTTTTGGGTATCTATATACCTAGGAATTGGGTTGCTGAGTCATTTAACTTTGAGAACTTGACAAAATGTTTTCCATAGTGACTGAACCATTTTGAATTTCCACCTGCAGTGTACAAGGTTTTCCATTTCTCCACATCCTTATCGACACTTATGTTCCAGTTTTTAAAAATTATAGCTATCCTATTATATATGAAGTGCTACTTCATTGTGGTTTTGATTTGCAGTTCCCTAATGACTAGTGATGTTGAGTATCTTTTCATCTGCGTCTTGGCCATTTGTATATTTTGTTTGGAAAAATGTCTGTTCAAGACCTTTGCCCATTTTTAAAGTTAGATTGGTTGTCTTTATAGAGTTCTTTATGTAGGTTGGGTAGTAGATCCTTATCAGGTATAATTTGCAACTATTTTATTGTATAAGTTGATTTTTTGCTTTCTTGATGATAACTTAGATATATTAAACATTTTTAATTTTGGAGATGCATTTATTTTTTCTTTCGTTGCTTCTGCTTTTGGTGTCCTATCTAAGAATCCAGTGCTAAGTCCAAGTCATGAAGATTTATCCCTGTTTTCTTCTGAGAGTTTTCTAGCTTTAGCTTTTATATTTAGGCTGTTGATGCATTTTCAGTTAATATTTGTATATGGTCTAAGGTCCAGCTTCATTGTTTTGCCTGTGTACATCCAGTTGTCTTTTCCTTTGTCTTCTCTAGACTTGTTTACTCTTTCTAGGAATGCCTTCTGCTTCCATATCTTCTGTTCACATTCTACCCATTATTCAGACAAATTGCCACTCCTACCTATGGAGCTTTCACGTATAGATAGGCACCTTCCTCTAATGTCAGGCGCCATTGCTGGGAGTTTTCTATGTCTTAGAAACACTAAGCATTTAAATATATGTTTTGATTTTTATTTTCCAATAGTTATAAAAAGCTTTTGGTGCTTTTAAAAAATTTTAAGATAATTGAATTTTTCATGGCTAGAGTAAGCATTTGTCTAGTCTCCTAGTCTTTTAGATTTGTCTAAAATTGTTAGTCTAGCTGTGAAGAAACAGTTTATGATGTGCCTTTAAAGAATTAATAACACAAATGATTTTTGGATGATTCATATAAAAATATTGTAGAACAGCTACATTGTGAGGCTTAAAAAGGAGGTAAAAATAAATTTCTTCTAATGAATGTCATCTTTGTTAGGTATCTGAACTTAGGACTGGAGCTGCGGAAGGACTAGCCAAGCTGATGTTCTCTGGGCTTTTGGTCAGCAGCAGGATTCTTTCTCGTCTTACTTTGTTATGGTACAATCCTGTGACTGAAGAGGATGTTCGACTTCGACATTGCCTAGGCGTGTTCTTCCCCATGTTTGCTTATGCAAGCAGGTATTGAGTCATAGGGGTAAATCAAAATCTGACTTGACATCAAATTATATGAATCCCTCATGAATTATATCTATAACAATATTTTGTTGTTGATACTTTTTCTGTCTTTAGTGGATACATGATGAAATGACAATAACATATAGATTTTAACTGTCTGAATCGTTGGCTCTTTCCTAGATGAAAATGTACTTTATCTTGATGAGCAAATTTTACACATAATATTTTTGAATTTCATACATAACAGTTTTTAGAGTCATGCTTTTTCTCTCATCAAATAATG
Organism: Ateles fusciceps; assembly: GCA_036589455.1. Classification (NCBI taxonomy): domain Eukaryota; kingdom Metazoa; phylum Chordata; class Mammalia; order Primates; family Atelidae; genus Ateles; species Ateles fusciceps. Next base: position 1,986,390 of record JAZHEH010000051.1, read on the forward strand.
TTCTGTCAACATACTTTCAATTTGTTTCTCAATAGGACTAATCAGGAATGCTTTGAAGAAGCTTTTCTTCCAACCCTGCAAACACTGGCCAATGCCCCTGCATCTTCTCCTTTAGCTGAAGTTGATATCACAAATGTTGCTGAGTTACTTGTAGATTTGACAAGGCCAAGTAGATTAAATCCTCAAACCAAGACTTCTCAAGATTATCAGGTGAGTGAGGATGATAACTGCGTGCATATCACTGTTTTGGTAAAATAATGTCTCTCAAAGACCCCTTGAAATATGAGGTGCATTTTGATCTTTAGACTTTGTCTCAAACATATAACACAAAGCACAAAAAAGCAAGACCATGGGAAATATGGAGAAATCATACGAAACAGAAATCAGTGCTAACATTTTTGCTACTGAAAAGAAGTTACTAAAAATTCACCACCTCCACCATGCTCTTCCCTACCTAGTACTGACTGTTAATCTGAAGTAATAACCTACGTTATCTAGGACTCACTGAGTCTTCAAATGTTGGCTTACCTGCTATGCTTCTGGCACACGGAAGCACAATGCAGAGAGTAGAACTCACCTGAAACTTTTTTGGCTTTTAATTCAAAGAAGATAAATCAATTGCACACTGACTCACAGACTAAACTTATGCAGGTTTTTAAAAATTCTTTAATGGCATTTGGTCAAACTTGTTACCACTTTTGAAATTTAGTGTATTAGTGATTTCAGATGCTAACTGATTAAGCTGAAAGTATTACTCTTTTTGTTTGATATTTAGTGATAGACTACTCTGTTCAAGTCATATTTTGTATATTATTGGAAAGATAAGATTTCAAAGGATATTAGGCAAAATTAGGTAAGGGTCAATAATAGAGCTATGAAAACACTTTATGACTTGAGACAAGGGCAAGAGTCATGTGGTAGGAATGATGAGTACTGCATTAGTTTTAAAACTCATTGAGCAAAATTCAATTAGGCCTTGTTGGGATTTGGGGAGTGGTTTGGGTAGAGGAAGTATGTTTTAGTAAAGGATGTTTATGTAGATGGTTATGCAAATATTGGGGAACTGTAGAAGGATTATTTTGGCTAAGGATCCTGAATAGGACTGTTAGGGCAGAACACTGGGGGTAGATTATAGATTGCTTTAAAGGTCAATGTGGGGAATTTGGAGTTGGCCTTATTTGCAATGGATTAACTATGCAGGGCTTATGATGAAAGGGTTAATGTCCTGAAAACCAATTATTAGATTAATTTTGTGGTCAGTGATGGTTACATGAGATGAATTGGTGAGCGGAAAGAAAAGAATATTAATAAAGAAAGCAGTTGAAAAGCTGCATAATTAGCTTGTAGAAAAAGTACTAGAAAGTAATAGTATAAAGTAGAAAGAGTAGAAATTGACCTAATAAACAATTATGAGTACAAGAACCTAAAAGAAAGAGCTTGAGAGGCAAGGGAGATGGACTCCAGGAAAACTCTTAAGTGTGTTTAACAGCAGTCTTCACAGGAGCTGTTGGTAGTTTACTTGGGGAGTACTCTCATGACTAGCATCTTGGAAGAGTGAGGGGAAAAGTAAGTTGGGGCATAGCACTAAGTTCATCTACTGCTGTGCAAGCAAAGGCCCCAGCCGATCACGTAGGGAATTCCAGAACTGGGATGTTCCTTTGAGTTGTCGAGAATGGAGACAAGCTGAGACATTGTACCTGTGCATTGGCCAGTCATTGGATTTGGACTAATCTTTGGGAGAAGAGGTATAACCTTGGACAAGGTCCACTGAAGTACGGTGTCATCAGCCTGTATCAGAACTGCAGCTGGAAACTTTTACCCTCCAAAATGTGCAGCAACTGGGGGAAATGAGTGCTTCTTTCCTAAAGGGAGTAGAACTGGGCCCTATATCACAGCATCACTACAAGAAGTCAAGAAGGGGAGCTTATTTTGGGGTGTGGGGGAATGTTAAATTTGGCTTTAGACATTTTATATTTGGGATTATGGCAACACAATTAATTGGAAATGTTTATTAGATGTATAAGACTATATTATAATCATAATCATTTTTAATTTACGAAGAATTTGTTCTTAATTTTCTAGGCCTTAACAAGTACATGACAATTTGGCTATGAAAATTTGCAATGAGATTTTAACAAGTCCATGCTCGCCAGAACTACGAGTCTATACAAAAGCCCTGAGTTCTTTAGAACTCAGTAGCCATCTTGCAAAAGATCTTCTGGTTCTATTGAATGAGATTCTGGAGGTAAAGTAGTTTCTAATACACTCTGAATTATTTTGTGTTTATATTTATAAATGTAGAATTTACATGGCTGTATTAGACTATACATATGTTAATACATTGTGACTTATTTGAAGTATTTTCTTCATAAATTTCATACAGTGTTTTTAAACAACTTGATATATATTGGTACTGTTTTCAAAGATGATAGGAAATGCTGTGTTTATAAAATGTTAATAATGTTTTCTTTTATAGCAAGTAAAAGATAGGACATGTCTGAGAGCTTTGGAGAAAATCAAGATTCAATTAGAAAAAGAAAATAAAGAATTTGGTGACCAAGCTAAAGCAGCACAGGATGCCAGCTTGACTACAACTATTTTTCAAAATGAAGATGGTAATGACATACTGACCGAATATTTATAAGATTCTGTGCTTTTCATCTTTACTAAGACATCTTTTTTTCTACTCTAACATGTTTGGTTGGACATCAGATATGAATGAATGTTTTTTTCTAATCATCTTGGGAAAGAGCATTACTGATAAAATGTTTATTCTACTGTTCAAGTTTTGTTTTGGCATGCATTTCTCAACAAATGACCATCTTTTTAGGAGTTTTGCTTTTCCAGTATTTAAATTTTCAAAAGGGTGATTTATAACTTTTCACTAGCTGCTAGAGGGACTGTTATCATTTCAGTTTTTTAAAAACTGGACTTAAAAAGACAATTTAAAATATTTCATGAAGCTATCTTATTTATATTGTTTTATTATTCCCTTTAACAGAAAAGAATAAAGAAATATATATGACTCCTCTGAGGGGTGTAAAAGCAACCCAGGCATCAAAATCTACTCAGCAAAAGACTAACAGAGGTAGTATATGGATTGACCATCTTTACAATAAATGTTTTAAATTTTATCTTCCAATGAAAAATACTTGTTTTGCAAGTTTTCTTATCTTTGTTTCCTTAGGAATAAAGATTTTAAAATGTCTTCAGCATCCTTAATTCTTTCAGTTGATGTCAGTTTTTGCCTTTTGTCTAAAGATTATAGAATCAGCGTTGCTTTAGGTGCTTTTGATTGAAAGAATTATGCTGCAAAAGATCATATTACAAAGGACAATTTGGGTTGAATTAAGATTTGGTTAAATGGTGGTTTTCTGTTAGTTATTTGTGTTGTATCCTTCATTTAACTAAACATTTAAAAAAAAAATCCCTGTAGTATTTTTCTGGGCTTTGTTTTCCTTCTATTCCCATCTTATTTCATATTTTCCCAACTTATTTCCCAAGGGCTATCCAACAATAGGGGATTTGCTGGCAAAGTAAATGCTGACTACTAGGGGATCACTTGGAAAAAAAATCTGAAATTCAAGATATTTTCATTGGTTTATTATTTCCTTATTACAAAAGCAGTGCATGCTTATTACAGAAGAATCAGAAAGTACATCCAGGCAAACTATTATAAAGAACACTAATAATCCCACCCATGAGCCAACCATGATTTTAATTTTAGAAATCTATTTTTTAAGGCCCTTTTTGATGCAGATTTAATTTTGTCTAAAATGGAGTCTGGCCATAATATTGTTTTGTAACCAATAAATTATTTAAATACCAATTGCTGGATATTGTTCCAAATTAGTCCCATATTGTTGGATGTTTTCTTGGGGGATAAATGCATTAGTGAAAACAAGTAAGGAGTAGAAAAAAAAAGTGTAACATGAATGAAGTAGAGTATATAATTTTCAAACAGACTGTCACATTGAACAATTGGTTTTGATCAGATTGTTCTTGTTGTATATCACACAATGAGAACTCCATCCTTTTTAATAGACCAAACTTCATGTATTCATACTCTGTTTTATTTCTTATAAATGAGAAACATCATAAGCCAAACTTTGTCTTACTCCTTAACCTTGTAAATTTCTAGTAAGTAGAATCTCTATAATCCCCAGTATATAAAGGTTCTAGTTTTAACACTGAAATATTATATTTTAGAACACATACTTGAATTGGTTATGTATATAAGAAGCCATTATTACCTTACTGATTAATGTTTGTTCCATTTTTTTTTATCACCTTTTAAGAAAAAAAAGTTTTATTTCTTTAGCACCTGTTTCTGCACCTAACCTACCTTTCTAACCCTTAATTTACAAGAGTCTTTCCATAGACTTTGTGCTATAGCATAATAGAAGCACTTTATGGTAACACAGTTTTTATACACCGTCCTTAAATACATAGAACTAAAATTTGCCTTCTTATAACTTGTTTGAAATTTCCTCATTTTCCCTTACTCATTATTAGTGCTTAGAAAAGAAATTAAGTTTTAATCTTGCTTGGGTTCCTTTTTCTGTGGTAGTGATAACTGGTACCAAGATGGCCAGAACAAGTAGGAGATAGATGTGTTGAAAAGGATTGTTGTGTTGAAAACAAAGGATTTAGCTAGCCTGGAAACTAGATTAAAAATAATAAGCAACTGATAATAAATTCTGATAATGAATTATACTGTCTTCAAGGACAAAGAAAAGTGACAGTTTCAGCTAGGACAAACAGGAGGCGTCAGACTGCTGAGGCTGATTCTGAAAGGTATGTCATGCATGTCTAAACTAATAAAGGCCTGTCTTCACTTTTTATGTCTAGAAGTAGAAACAAACTAATTTTCTGGTGATTGAGAGAAAATATATAACAAGATAGTGAAAACTAAAAGTAGCTGTTTTGGGTATATAGTCTAAAATTCCATTATCAAGAGCACTTGACTTCTTATGGCTTGTTTGCTTTTGCCTATTAGTTGGCATGGTCTTTAGTACTGTCTTTAATATGTTGTTTCAATTTCTAATTACATGACTATATATGACTCCTCTTAGATCTTTAGTTAGCAGACTCTTGATTTCGATAATATTTGGGTTCTCTATACTTACAATGATAGAATACTTCTGTCTATAATTTGGATATATTGTATGGTAGAGTGTTTATTTTTGACTTCTGTCAAGCCACTGTTAAGAGTTGAAAGTTGGTAGCTGTCTTGTATTCATGTATTCATTGGCAAAATTGTATTATTTGTATTTTCAGTATATATCTTTACACTGTCTTGATTAAATTCAAGTGTATTTTAAGGGGAAACTTGTTTTTTATTGTGTTTTCAAAATTTATTGCTTAAATCAAGAGAACTTAATTTTTTTTTCACTTCTTGAGTTTCAAAGAAATCTCTTGGACAGTTATGGTCCTCGTTTAATTATAAGCTTCATTACAAGTTTGTGGGTTTTTTTCCTGTATAACACCAGGTTCCCTTATGCTATATAAAATCATTAGCTAAGTTTTCCATGATTCACTTTGCTGGATAGCTAAGTCAGTGTTTTTTGATACTGTTTGAGAATTTAGTTTTAAGCTAAGTCAATGGAATCAGGCTATCAATTACACACTGATAGAATGTGAGAAACAAAAACGTTTTATTTATAAATAAGCTGGTTTTAAAACTTGTATCTAAATTCGTGTATTTTCAACATCTAGTGATCACGAAGTTCCAGAACCAGAATCAGAAATGAAGATGAGACTACCAAGACGAGCCAAAACAGCAGCGTTAGAAAAAAGTAAAATTAACCTTGCACAATTTCTCAATGAAGATGTGAGTTAGGAAGGATGATGGAGGTGGAATCCTTTAAAATTATGTCCAGTTACTTGCTTTAATAAAGTTACCTTTGTCAAAATCAGAAAAAACCTGATGGCTTTCTGAAGATTTTCTGCTGTATGCTTCCACATTACTTTGGCCTGTATTAAAGCATTAGGACAGCATCAGTTATTATAGTCCAGAGACCATCTGCATTAGTCACACAGATTTATCACAATCTGAGGTGGGCCTAGGAATCTCGTTTTAAAGAGGCTCTCCAAATGATTCTCAAGAACTCTTTATGTTTAAAATCATGGCATTATGGAAAACTTTCAAGTGTCACTAGCAAGTATCTTGCATTTGAGAAGCTTATGACTTAGAACCAACAAAGATGAAACTGCCTCAGGACACATTTAACAAGTAACATTTCAAGGGAAAATGAAGTACCACAAACTGGCTAGAAAGGAGCTTATCACCAGTGAGGAAGACCAGTATAATGTTCAACAGTTATTTTGACAGTCTTATTTTGTGATTCCTACAGTGAAAACAGTTTTGATGATGCTATCTGCCTGGGAAGTCTCTCTTCCTAAAGTATTTGCATATGGGAGTCCTTGTTTGTGAGTGTTTCCTGGGTTAGGGAGGTGTCCACATACATGTATATTAACCATGAAGCTGCTCTCTATATTTCTGGCATAACAATATTTTATTTACTGTGGATAATAATTCTAGTGGGAAAATAATGTGACAGGAAGTTCTCTGTATATACTAATTTATGAGCACTATTCACTGTCAATTTCATTTATTGTCTTTTGAAATTGACACTTGACCTGACATATGAAACTTGTACTGTATGAAGTTGGTCCTCTTTTCTGCAGTACCCAACAAAACACCTTTTCTCTTTATTATTCAGAAATGTCCTAACATGGATCTGTTTTAATAATTGTGCTTTTTTAAGGCTTATTTACTAGAGGCCATTTACTTAAGATGAAATTCTAAGATGGAGCTAAAGATCGATCACAGGTTTTTAGAACTAAATTGCTATACTTATATGCTTCATAGAACTTGTAAAAGGAGTCAAAGTTACAAAGCAAGAATACTTATTAAGCAAAAGGAAAATTGGTAATGATAGAAAATCAATGAAAACTAGATGATTGTTCTTCATTCTGTTTGTTGGCTCTGTGTCCTGTGCTTTAAATTCCTTATGTGTTGTCATTTTAAAGATAATTTGCAGGGGGTTGGAAGGAGGACTGAAAAGGTACATTAAATGTGATATAAGGAAACATCTTAGAAATATAACAAACTAAAATCCCATTCACACATGGCTAGGCCATCCAGAAAGAAAGGAGCCATGTTCTCATATGGTTCACCTTACCAAAGCTTGCTTTCTCTGGCATGGGAAAAATGAATTTAAGCACCAAATCTTTTAGTATTCTGAGTATTCAGTTTTTAGACACAGTCATGTAGCCATTGCTGAAACTGTGCTTTGCACTATTAGAGTTAAAGGTAAGGGAATATCCTGCTTTTAAAAGTCATCCCTTTAAACTTAAAAAAAAAAAAAAAAAAGAAAAAACTTTAAAATAAAAGGCTAAGGTACAGTAAAACAGATGTAAATCCATTTACCATTTTTCATTCAAAACTGGTAACTTACAGAAACCAAATAGTATTCTTCGCTACCAAGAGGCACAGATTTGCTGAACAGTAAACATGCAATTGTACCATTGCTCTTAAAGCCCACAGACTCATAGGTTTAAAATACAAAGATCTGATCAGCTCAAATTTGCCTGTGAATGGAAACATGCTACTCAATGATAAGCTATGATCAACTTTTTTTCTTCTGTACATATATAACTTTGAAGAAGATTTACTTCTAAGGGATACCTTTGCCTTTTCTTTAAACAATTTTGCTTCGAGGTAGTTGGTATCCACCTGTTTTACAATTGCTCATGGGTCAGGTCATCATCACAAATCTTTACAATACTAGCTTTCTAAATCACAATGTATTATATATTAAAACTTTGTGCACAGAAATAAAACGGGACAATTATGTATTTAAACTTAGGGCATTAAAAATTCACATAATACCATTAAAAAGAGAAACATCAAAATCTGTTTATACTACAAAATTCCACAATGATCTGATGTAAAACATATAAAAACATATAAAGAATATAATCAAAATGATTAATGCTAATGATTTAATATAAAGACAAATCACAGGACTAGAAATACTTCAAGATCAATTGATAAATGCTTATTGTTCAGAGGAATTTTGACATACAAAATAAAGATAGTGCAAGAAGAACTGCAATCTATTTCTCTTCACTTTTGAGATTTTGGTTATGAACTGTACAGCTCACTAGAGATGCTGTTGTCAAATTCAGATTCCATTCAATGGGACGATTAAGGCACATCTTAATGGGGCTCAAAGGGCAACTTGCTGTATTCCCATCAGACACATTCAGTTTCTCATCAGTTTTCATTTGTAGCATGCTGGAAGAAAAAGTGTAAGGCATTTTAGTTTTACTTTAGTTTCAAAGTAATTATCAACCTTGTAAAAACATTTGGTGGTAGTAGTGTTTGGACCTCTAAACTTTAGTGTACATAAGGCATTTATTCTGAAAATACAACAGTTTTATCTCCCATCTACTTATTGAACTAAATACAATGAACAATGCCATGTAAACTGTGTAACCTGAGAGGTCACCTAGTACCGGAAAAGTAACACTGCATATATGGATTACATCAATATACATCAGAAAAAGATATTTAACCTTGTTAAAGGATTCAACCCCTTTAACCTGCCCTTTTGTGGATCAGGATGAGAGCCACTTTGAGGAAAAAAAGGGATCAACATTTGCTGAATGCCTCATGTTTAGCCACTTTCACATGTTTTGTCTCATTTGAATTTCACAAAAGCCAAAGTTGTTCTGCTTATCCTCATAGTAAACAATAGAATCAAGTCTCTGAGAGTTAAATACAAATATGCCTGAGGTCATACAGTCACTTGCCTGGAACTGGAATACAGCCCTTTCTCTTTTCCCTTATGCTTGTCTAGCTCTCTGATGAGGCTGGAAAATCCTCAGGAATTAAACTCATGGCCAGTTCATCAGAGGAGCCTGTGGCATCCACAGGATACTTATTCTTGGTTGCTGATTTCAAAGACTTTTTTACATTGATGGAAAACTTGGCTTATTTGGATTTACATTAGGTTGGTCAGATCTCTTCAACATTATTTAATACACACCCTCTGTTCTGGACTGGTGTCTTGTTCCACAAGTTTATGAGCACAGTCCCATCTGTTCCTAAATGTTCCCACCTAGGGAACATTGCTCACCACTCTGCTTAACCAAACCTTACCCATGCGTAATCCAATCTCACATATCTCAATTTGCTCTTAGTAAAACATTGCATCGGGTTGTGAACTATTTGGGGTTCTCCTTTATTGTTTCATGTCTAATAGTCTGATAACCCCCCCTCTTGATCTGAAGGAAAGGATGCTAACATTCTTTCCTTTGTGAAGCTAAGCACAGTGCTAAATACACGGTAGCTACTCAAAAATTCAATGAACATTTATAAATAGCCTGTTGTGAAACATCTGGAGTAGAGTGCTACTCTTCAGAATCACAGAAATGTGACAGTCAAAAGGGGGAGCTAGTCTATTCTGGGTAATGCATATGCCATCCCTAGTTTTAAATATTACTTCTAGTCAGTGCACATCTTCAGATGTGAATCCTTGCATTTATAAACTATTCAACAGCTTTCTAGTTCATCTGATATTTAACTATGGTTAGTTCATTTGGACTACATCCCTCCTAAGCTTTCTCCAACTGTAACTCTACAAATTTTCCTATTAGCAATGAGGTTCAGTGTCTCATATTTAAGTGACTTGCTAGAGCTGGGAAATGGGAGCATCCAGACTCCAGTAGATCCCTCCCTGCAACCTCAACTAACTGACTCATATGCCATTCAATAAGCCAAATCCATTATATCCTGTTTTACCACCACTAACACCTCACTACATTATCCCTAAACAGTCCCAGTCCCACAGAATACAATTGCAATTTGTATAAATTGATACTAGACAAAATGACAAACAAGTAGCTTAGTATGCATCAAAAGTAGTAAACCATAAACCATTTTTTGAAAAGTTAAAATGCATGTGATTAATAATATATTTAAAATATATGTGACAAATGAAAGAGCTCCAAAATACAATATTTTCATATCAGAAGTAACTGACTTTAAAAAAATTACATGAATTACTGTTATTAAAATGAGGTCCTCAGAGACCTCATTTTTGTTTTGTTTTTCAAGTTAGCAAAACTCAGATAAAGCTGTACTTTTTTCCTTCCTCCAAGGACTGCTAGTCTTCATATTTTTATTGCTTGTATTTTCAAAGCAAAAGTTGGATGTACACCTTTTTGAGAAACTCTAAGGCAAGTTATAAAAATAAAATTATATTAATCAAGATAGTTTGGTAGGCAAGTATAGCAAGTATTAAACTCCAAAAAAGAAAATGAAGGCATAGAACAAACAATCATGGTCATAAATAAAAACAAACTTTGTGTTTTTTTGCTATTTGTTTGACTAAGATGTTTTCACCAGAGAATACTTTAGTAACTACATGATTTTCCTTTTCAAAAAACTTAAGGCAGTTTTCTTAAGTAACTTTTCTAGAATGGTATACTATAAATTTGGGTACACAGATCCTACAGGTACACAAAACTATACTTACCTATGGGAAGAAAATGTCAGTTTTGAAAAAAAGGCTAAATTTACTGATTTACAGCTTGACATTAAATTCATATATACTTAAAAAACAGTGGATATGCAAAGTTTGGGCAGTACTGCTCTATGGAATTCTTAGAAGAATACAGCTATCTTAGGACATGCTGGAACCAGAGGCATTAGACCATTACAGCTAGAAAGTACCTTTCTAGATGTTTGTTTTCGAGATAGGGTCTTGCTCCGTGGCCCAGGTTGGAGTGCAGTGGCGCCATCATGGCTCACTGCAGACTCCAACTCCTGCGCTCAAAACAATCCCTCTGCCTCGGCTTCCCAAGTAGCTGAGAATATAGGTGTGTGCCACCACACCCACATAATTTTTAAATTTTTTGAACAGACAGGGTCTTGCTGTCTTTCCCAGGCTAGTCTCAAATTCCTGGCCTTAAGCAGCGCTCCTGCCTTAGCCTCCCAAAGCACTAGGATTATAGGCGTGAGCCACCACACTTTGCCAGATTTTATTTTTTTAAGAGATAGGGAAACTAAACGGTAGGAAAATAAACTGCCCCTTTTTTGAGTCTTCTAAAACCAGATATATGTGGACTAACATAAGAACCTGGTTCTCTGATTAGTACTTAACTGATGTTCATTTCAATTCCATTTTCAACACCAGAGTCAATGAAACTAACATTTATTGAGGACCCACTAGAAAGTGCTTTTGTGATATAAAGATGAGGAAGACACAGTCATTGCTTTCAGAGAGTATGCAATCTAAAGGATTTTCAATAAATACTCCTTTATATTTGGAAATTAAAATTTTGACTAGTTAGGTTTAATATCAGGAATTTGCTGCATAATCATACACATTTGTACAAAGTGAAAAACAAATGTTCTCAACTTTTGATGCCATTTTTATACAATGTTTTTGGTCTTTTGCATTTTTAAAATAGATAATACATTTGCAAAATTAAAAACATCAATCAGTGCATAATCCCAGCACTATAGGAGGCTGAGGAGGACGGACTGGTTGAGCCCAGGAGTCTGAGACTAGCCTGGGCAACATGGCAAAACCCCTACAAATAATACAAAATTAGCTAGGCATGGTGACGTGTGCCTGTATGCCAGCTACTTGGGAGGCTGAGGTGGGAGGATTGCTTGAGGCTGGTGGAGGCTGCAGTGCGCTGAGATTGTGCCTTTGCATTCCAGTCTGGGCAACCCGTCTCAAAAAAGAAAAAATCAATCAGTGAAAAATGGCATATAATGGAAAGAACTGCCTATCAGTGCTCCTAGCCCCTCTTTTGGGGCAACTATTACCATTTTATTGTCTTTTCTTCAGATAGTCCCCTCACATTGAAATATGTAGGTATCTGTATTTCAACTCTCTCCCCTTACACAATTCTACCATTCTATATACTGTTACATATCTTGCTTTAAAATATGTATTTTGGATATTGTTTCATATTTGTACAATGAATTCTCAATTCTTTTAACAGCTACATAGAATTCCACTTTGTGGATAAGTCATAATTGATGTTATCAGTTCTCAATTGACAGAATTTTGGCTGTTTTAATCTATTGTATAAAATAGCAATGATGCACTGAATATTCTGACATGTGTTTAAGTATATCCATAGAGTTGATTAGGAGTAGAATAGCTGGCTCAAAGTCTGCTTTTACATTTTTGATATTATCAAAATGCCCTTCAAAAACTGTACCATTTTACACTTTGACCGACAATGTGTGAAAATGTCTTTCATTCCTCTTACTCTAACCAATAATGTATAATAAAACTTACAGATCTTTGAAATCTGATATGTTAAAAAGTGGCATACCATTGTTTTAATTTGCATTTCTCTTATGAATAAGGTTAAGCATATTTTAATGTTTTAGAAGCCATGCGTTTCCTTTTTATGTTTTCTTTGCCAATTAGGATGATCTTTTTCATGTAGTTATGAAAATTAATCCTTTGTTGTATAGTGATTTATGATCCCACTCTCTACCCTATCCAGTTTATTAGTTTATATCTGCTTATGGTGATTTTCTCATGAGTCCATTCTAAATTCCGTGTCGTCAGATTTATCACTCTTATTTCATGGCTTCTCTGTTTCATAAAATGATTAGAAAGCTGAAAGCAGCAGCAGTAAGTCATCTGAGAAAATGACTTTATGAATCTATACCCTGGATTCTAATAAAAGCTCAGCAATAGTATGTATACAGTGGTACTCTTGAGAATAGAGTTGGGGAAAAGAATGTAAAGACCTGGGCTCAAGTTCTGACAATCATCAGCCAGCCTATGACCTCGGACAAGTAACCTTAACCTCCTGCCTCATTTTCTTCATAAGAAAAAAAAAGACACTTTCGCTGCCTACCTTATGATTTGTTGTGACAGTTTAATGAGAGCCAATTAACATGCTTTAAAACCATAAGGAATTCTATACAAAGGTTTAATTTACCATTGCATATTTTGGTGAAAAGAAAAAGAAGTGGGAAGAGAAGTGCTTATCGTAAGTAAGGCCTCTTCTCTATCAAACTAGGAAACTAATGGAGGTGAGGGTTGAACAAGGGCATGGGGAAACTGAAATGGTTACGTAGGCATTTAAGACTATTTTCAATTTTTCAGTAATCTCATGGACCCAAAGATAGAGTCCATCTCCACCACCTGAATGGTAGTTTATAGAGTGTGCATTTGCAAAGTATAAAAGATGGAAACCTTTTGAGCGCCACAGAAATCCAAAGAATTATCATTTGTGATTTAAGTTAATGATTATTGATAAATCTACTCTTCACAAAAGTAAAAATGTATCTAACTCTAATAATTTAAACTTGTATTACTGGAGATATGCAATGTTCATTGCTGTCATGGGGCAATAAACTTGAGTGTTAGCTAGCCGACTCTTGCAGGAAACAAATTTTGGTGTAACTAAGACAGGTCTGAAAATATCACTTATAGAGCAGTAGCTATGTACCAGGCAGTGTACTAAAAGCCTTTTTTTGTTTGTTTTTAACATAACCATATTCAATCCTAACAGCTATTCACTGAAGATCAGAAAAGTAAAATGACCTACCCAGCCACACAACGAGTAAATGGAAGTCTCCAGGGCCTATGATCTATTATCTTGTACTGTACTGCATACTAACTCTTGGATTGTTCTAATTCTGTCATGATACTGCATGTTAATACCCATTTTTTTTTAAATGGAGTCTCGGCTCTGTCACCAGGGTGGAGTGCAGTGATACAATCTAGGCTCACTGCAACTTCTGCCTCCTGGGTTCAACTGATTCTCCTGCCTCAGCCTCGAGTAACTGAGACTACAGGCGTGCTTCACCATGCCCAGCTAATTTTTGTATTTTTAGTAGAGACGGGGTTTCACCATGTTGGCCAGGATGATCTTGATCTCTTGACCTCATGATCTGCCAGCCTCAGCCTCCCAAAGTGCTGGGATTGCAGGCATGAGCCACTGTGGCTAGTCAATACCTGCTTTTCTATTCTTCAGAATGCTTAACATGTGAGATTAGTGGACAAGTGTCTGGTTTACAGGTTTCAAACAGAAAGATATGCCTAAGGCTATAGTTGTAACTCTATCCAGGAGAGTTAAATATGTAATGCATGAAGTCTTCTCATGGCATTAACTAAATAAGGAACTGCTACTCATATCCTTCAATTCCTGAAGGAGGAGAATAATGTTAGGGCATAGACTGACATATTTTTGAGACCTAACAGAATATTCTTTAGGTCAAGCATTTCAGGGAACACAAGTTCATCTTTTCAAAGGGAGAAGTCAGCTGTATCACAGATAAACGGCTCTGGAACAAGATTTGGACTTGGAATAGTTAATGTACTTGATGCTGTCAAATTTGAACTCATCTATTTAACTTCAAATTCTGGATGAGGCTTACTTTCTTCTGGAATGGTGTCTTCTAAGTGTTACTACAGTAAAAATGTACTGACTAGCTATTATGTCTCAGCTCTGTCCTGTAGCTTGATGTCTCCACAAATCTATCCAAATATCATGATAGGGTTGCTAAGTGCACAAACCTAGATGGTAGAACCTTCATGAAGGTCACTTATCCTTCTCTCAAACCCCCAACCAGTACCTACTTAAAATAGTAGTAGTATATAAAAAAAAAGGGATGGTATCTTCTTTAAGGGTTTTGCAGCTTGGTAAGGAGGCAGGATGAGAAAGTATTCAGAAATTACCAGAATAAAACAGCAGCATGCAATAAATACAGAGTAACTAAGGACTAAGGGATTACACAGAAGGGAAAGATTAACCCCAGCAGAGTGGGGGAGACAAGGGGAAGAAACATTTGATGAAGGTCTTTAGGGATAAGGGATGTTAGTAAGCTGAGGCAGAAGGAAGATTTGTAGAGCTTGAGTTCTGATCCTGAGTCCAACCACTGGCCAGCTAAGTGCACACTTCTTAATCTTTCTAAGCTTCAATGAAGATAATGAAAGTCACTACCTTTTATGGATAATGGGATTGTTAAATGAATTTATGTAAAGCACTTGGCATAGAGAAGAGAATGCACATAAAATGCCCAGCATTTTGACTGGACACATAATAAGAACACAATAATTGTGAGTTAACATTAGTACTATTAACAAAGTATAAGACAATCAAAGGTACCTGTGTTTTCACTGGTGATACAATATGGCAGATATGTGTATGATTTGTTTCTGTACTGTACCATATTTGGTTATTCCTGTAATTCTCATAAACAGATATAATGATTTAATTTGTATAGACAGATAATACAATTGTTTACTTTTGAGTCCCTGGGCTTAAGGGAGACCAAAAGATCTAGCCAGGTAAGCACAGTTTGTAAGGGTGACCATGAGGTCTAAAATTTGAATAAATCCTTTCTTTTGGTTGGCAAGCAGTTTAGATTGCAGTTGCTTTTTTTTTTAAGTTCAGTTTTTCTCAAAATTTTCCTTTGGTAGGATACAGATGAATTTAAAGCCTTTGGTAGATTAATTAGAAAATTAAAAAAAATTTTTTTTATAGACTTTTTCTTTACTTGTGATTATTGTATTTGGAGTAGAAGAACATTATGGTTAAGAATGAGACTTTGAAGACCAACAGTCTTGGGTTATAAATCTAGATTTACAATTTGCTACAGCTAATGTTAGGAAAATTATATTTACTTTGTTTTGAATATAAAGGTGATACAAAGATTGGCACTCTGGTGCATAGTGTGTGCTTAATAACTGGAAGTGTTATGACCATTAGAGCAAACCATGGCAGTCAGGAATTCACAAGAAAACATCTACAATAAAAATAGTTTTCTAATGAGAAATGAGAGAGTCACCTGAATTTTTAGTTGAATGGAAATGAAGGAAATCATAGTTGGATTAATGGCAGAGAACGAGTAGTCTTCAGAAATTAATGAGTACTGCACTGTTTTGAAATTCAGAAATGATCCTTGGCCATGTAGGAACAAAAAAGACTTCCCCTGAATTTCTTAATGAGCTTGTTTATGAAATTAGTGCAACACAAGTGAACCGTCCCTAAAGCAGTATCTTAAATAAGATATTCAAATACCCAGTAAAGATATATGATTCAGCTACCTTTATAAAAAGAATAAAAATAGGAAGTTTCAGTAATGTGAAATTAAAAGCAATTAGCAAGTTGTTGATCTAAAACAATGCCAACCAACTGTAAAAGACTGCAGAAATTGACATGGTTTATAATGTTCTGAGACCCTGTTTGCATCTGCCTTTTTAAGAACTTACCAATGATCATAATCCTTTCTCTTTTTTTATATACTATCAATATCAAATTGACTGCATTAATAGTCCCAACTCTTTACTCATCCTTAAATTTACTTTCTTTGCCCCATAATTTTGCAGTGTTTTCCCATTCTGCCTTACCCACGTGATTTGCTCTCGCCAATAGCACCTTAGCAAGTATGATGGAAGCTGAAGCTTGAGAAAAATTGCTTGGGCAAACCTGCTGAATTAGTGTGAGGGACACATGGAGCAGAGATAAATGTCCCACCTGATAGCTAACACCAGGACATATGAGGGAGCCCAGCCAAGATCAGATGAACATCCTAGCCTTATCTGCCAATCACAGACTCATGAATGAAATAAAAAATGCTTACTTATTTTAAGCTAATAAGTTTTGGGGTAGCTTGTAAATTGCATTATTGTGGCAATAAATAATAAACCATCTCTTTTCAATTGAATCCTCACCATCATGCTTAACGAAGTACAAGGTCTCCCATTCTTTAAAAAACAAATACAAAACAAGACTTTACTCAATCTTTTTTCTCAAGGTAACAGTTTTATAACTAGATTACTTTAAGGAGTTATCCTATACTTGCTATCACCATTTCCTTAGCTCTTCATTCCTTAAGCTATTCCAGTATGTCTTCTGGTGCTTTTACTCCATGAAAATAACACTAAAGCCATGAATGACACTCACACTGATAATTCCAGTGAATTTGTTTTTGCCCCCTTGGCAGCATTCAATACCGTTGATCATTTCTTTTGCTATGGACTGGTATGTTGAAGCCCTAACCCTGAAAGTGACTGGATTTGGGGACAGGATCTTTAGGAGGTAATTAATGTCCTAAGAGTGAAGCTCTAATCTGATGAGGTTGGTATTCTTGTAAAAGGAGGAAGAGAAACCAGAGGGTCCTCTCTGCCATGTGAGGACACAGCAAGAAGGGGGCTATTTGCAAGCAACCACCTTGCAAACCAAACCTGCTGGGCCTTCATCTTGGACTTTCCAGCCAGCCTCCAAAACTTTGAGACAATAATTTTCTGTGGTTTAAGCCATACAGTCTATGTTATTTTGTTGCGGTAGCCCAAGGAGACTAAAGCACTGTCTTTCATGAAACTCACTGCTTTTGGCTTTTGAGACAAAACACACTTTACTCTTGCCTCTTTCATACCAAGTCATTCTACTTTACTTGGATAATAAAGCTTGGAATTTCTCAAGGATGAGTCCTAGGCTTTCTTTTCTCCTTTATTCTATACACTCTCTTTAGGGGTCCTCAAACCTACTCACAGTTTTAGTCATCAACGATATCCTAGATGTCTCAACTCCATCCACAGCTTATGCATTACTTACTCAGAAAGGATTACCCTGGCAACTCAACCTAAAGTAGCTCCCCCTAGAAACTCCTATCATCCAATTTCATTAACACAATTTATCACTGCTTTATGTTTTCTATTATTGTTTTTCTCTCTTACTAAAATACAGACTGATGAGAATAGAGATCCTTGTTGGTCTTGTTCAGTATTTTATCTGCAGTACTTGGCACATAGGAACTGGACAGATATTTGCTGAAAGAATAAATCTAACTTCTACTTCTGGCCACGATGAAGTAATAGGGTAGCAGGGACCAGATCTGTGGCTTACTGCCTGGAGGGTTTTCAGGCTGCATGATAGGGAGAGAACCCCAACAGAACTTGGAAATGTTCTTGAGCTGGGGAGACAGTGACTGGAGTTCACGAAGTCCCAGGTGACTAGAATCTGTGGGTCAGAGCATAGGAGAGAGATGGGGGGTAGGGGAGAAAGGAGAGAGAAAGAGTCAGAGAGAGATCTGTGGAGGATTTTTCTCGGGTCTAAAGATAAATAAATACTGATCAGTGGATAAGTATTTCTCAAGTCTGGAAAAGAATCAATGAAAAGAACCAGGTAATCATTTTCTGGAGGCTATACAGAACTAGATATAATTGACCTTCTGACACATGGAGCATTTAGTAAAGTCCTCAGGTGGGTATTGGATTGCCTCTATAGTGAGGTCAACTTACTTAGCCCTAGAACAAGGCTCCTTTTTTTTTCAGATGGAGTCTCGCTCTGTCGCTCAGGTTGGAGTGCAATGGCGTGATCTTGGCTCACTGCAACCTCTGCCTCCTGGGTTCAAGCGATTCTCCTGCCTCAGCCTCCTGAGGAGCCACCACACCCAGCTCATTTTTGTATTTTTAGTAGAGACGGGGTTTCACCATGTTGGTTAGGCTGGTCTTGGAACTCCTGACCTCGTGATCTGCCTGCCTCGGCCTCCCAAAGTGCTGGGATTACAGGTGCAAGCCACGGTGCCCAGCCTAAGCCATGGCGCCCAGCCCGAGCACGGCTTCTTAACATCAGCTTCACTATTTGGGGCAGGTAATTCTTTGTTGTGGGGGGCTGTGCTAGGTATTGTAGAATTTTTAGTAGCATCTTTAGATTTTATCCACTAGATGCCAATAGTACCTTCTCAATGTGACCGTACAAAAATGTCTCTGTCCATGACCAAATATCCTCTATGAGGCAAAATCATCCCTAGTTGTGAACTACTGTCTGAGATTAAAGGCTGTTCTGGCTCTGCCCAACAATGCTTAAGACTTGGAATAATCAAAATGTTTGTTAATAAGTTAACAGTGTCCCAGAACAGAGCCCAAGAACATTTAACATTGCAAAAATTCCAGTGCACAATAATATAAAATTCACAACGTCTGGCATCCCACCAAAAATTACCATGCATGCAAATAAAAGGAAAATATTCATAATGAGGAGAAGAAAATCATTAAAGAATAAAGAAATAACACAGATTGTGAAATTAGTACATGAGGATGTCAATGCAGATATTTTAAATACACTTCATAAGTTCAAGAAGTTGAAGAACGCATAAGCATGACACGGACAAATATGTTAGATATAAAGAACACTGAATTTGAATTTCTAGAGTTGACATACAATTTATGAAATAAAAAATATCCTAAATGGTATTAATACCAGATTAGACAATGCTAAATAAATTATTAGTGAAACTTAAAAACATAGGAAGAGTACTATGCAGAATGAAAATAAAAAAATAAAGAAAAATGAACAGAGTATCAGTGACCTGTGGGATAAAATACATGTGATTTACATTCCAGAAGGAGAGTGGAGAGGGACAGAAGTATATTTAAAGCAATGATGGCTACAAAATATCCAAATGTGATTAAAAGCATAAACTGACATACTCAAGGAGTGCAACAAACTCCAAGCAGAGAAAACAAAGGCAACCATGCCAAGCCCTTTGCTAATCAAACTGTTGACAACTAGGGATAAAAAGAAAATCTTAAAAGCATCTGGCGGAAAAAAGAACATACAAAGGAGCAAATATAAGAATGCCATACCCATCTTCAGAAACAATACAAGCAAGAAGCTAGCAGAACAATATCTGTAAAGTACAGACAGTCTCTGGCTTAGGATGATTCAACTTACAATTTTTCAACTTTTCAGTGGTGTGAAAGTGATAGGCATTTAGCAGAAACTTAAAAATGCTTTAAGTACCCATACAACCATTCTGTTTTTCAATGTCAGTATTCTATAAATTACATGAGATAGCCAACATTTTATTGTAAAATAGGCTTTGTGGTTAATAGTTTTGCCTAACTGTAGGCTAATGTAAGTGTTCTGAGGACATTTAAGGTAGGTAAGCCTAGGCTATGATATTTGATAGGATAAGTGTATTAAATGCACTTTTGACTTACAGTATTTTCAACTTACAAGGGTTTATCGGGAGGAGCTTGAACTCCATCATAAGTTGAGGAACATTAGTACTAAGAGAAAAATATGGGCAATTTTGAAATCCATATTCAGGAAAAATATATTTAAAAAAAAAGAAATACAGACTTTTATAGACATACAAAGGCAGAGTGAATTAATCAACAGCAGACCCGCACTACAAGAAAGGAGGTCATTCGGGCAGAATAAAAGATTCAGATAGAAATCTGGATCTGTACATAAGAATGAAGAGCACCAGAAATGATAAATTCAGGGAAAAATACTTATTTTCCTATTTTAAAAATATTTGAATGATAACCATGTAAAGAAAAAATAATAATAATATACTGTGAGGTTTATAACATTTACAGAAATAAAAGCACTGCAAATGTATGGTTATAACAACTTCGGCAAAGTTTCAGGATTAAAAAAAATCAATGTACAAAAGTCAGTAGCATTTCTATATACCAACAACCATCCAAGCTGAGAACCAAATCAAGAAAGCAATTCCATTCACAGTAGCCACAAAAGAATAAAATTTGTAGGAATTTATTATTTATTCTTAGGTACAGTTAACCAGAGAGGTGAAAGATCTCTACAAAGAAAATTACAAAACACTGCTCAAAGAAATCAGAGATGACACAAACAAATGGAAAAACATTCCATGATTATGGATAAGAAAAATCAATATTGTTAAAGTGACCATATTGCCCAAAGAATTTTAGAGATTCAATGCTTCCCTATCAAACTACCAATGACATTCATATAGAACCAACGAAGAACGAATAGCTAAGACAATTCTAAATAAAAAGAACAAAGCTGGAGGCATCACATTACCTGACTTTGAACTATACTACAAGGCTACTGTACTAGTCCATTTACACGCTGCTGATAAAGACATACCCAAGACTGGGCAATTTACAAAGAAAAGAGGCTTAATGGAAAACTCACAGTTCCACGTGGCTGGGGAAGCCTCACAATCATGGTGGAAGGTGAAAAGCACACCTCACAGGGTGACAAACAAGAGAAGAGAGCTTGCACAGGAAAGCTCCCCCTTATAGTAACCATCGGGATCTCGTGAGACTTACTCACCACCACAATAACAGCACCGGAAAGACCTGCCCCCATGATTCAGTTACCTCCCACCAACTCCCTCCCACAACACGTAGGAATTCAAGATAAGATTTGGGTGGGAACACAGCCAAACCATATCATTCTGCCCTGACCTCTCCCAAATCTCATATCCTCACATTTCAAAACCAATCATGCCTTCCCAACAGTCTCCCACAGTCTTAACTCATTTCAGCATTAACTCAAAAGTCCACAGTCCAAAATCTCTTCTGAGACAAGGCAAGTCCCTTCCACCTATAAGCCTGTAAAATCCAAAGCAAGTTAGTTTCTTCCTAGATACAATGGGGACACAGGCATTGGGTAAATACAGCCATTCCAAATGGGAGACACTGGCCAAAACAAAGGGGCTATAGGCCCCATGTAATTCCAAAATCCAGCAGGGCAGTAAAATCTTAAGGCTCCAAAATGATCCCCTTTGACTCCATGTCTCATATCCAGGTCACGCTTTTTTGAGAGATGGGTTATCATGGTGGTCTTGGGCAGCTCTGCCCCTGTGGTTTTGCAGGGTATAGCCCCCTGCTGGCTGCTTTCATGGGATGGCGTTGAGTGTCTGAGGCTTTTCCAGGTGTATAGTGCGAGCTGTTGGTGGAGCTACCATTTTGGAGTCTAGAGGACTATGGCCCTCTTCTCATAGGTCCATTAGGCAGTGTCCCAGTAGGGACTCTGTGTGGGGACTCTAACTCCACATTTCCTTCTGCACTGCCCCAGCAGATGCTCTCTATGAGGGCCCGCCCCTGCAGCAATCTTTTGCCTGGGTATCCAGGCATTTCCATACATCTTCTGAAATCTAGGCAGAGGTTCTCAAACCTCAATTTTTGAGTTCTCTGCACCCACTGGCTCAACACCATTTAGAAGCTGCCAAGGCATTGGGGCTTCTACCCTCTGAAGGAGCAACGGCCTGAGCTGTACCTTGGCCCCTTTTAGCCACAGCTGGAGTGGCTGGGATGCAGGGCACCAAGTCCCTAGACTGCACACAGCACAGGGACTCCATGAAACTACTTTCCCCATTTCCTTCTAGGCCTCTGGGTGTGGATAGAAGGAGCTGCTGTGAAGACCTCTGACATGCCCTGGAGACATTTTCCCCACAGTCTTGGGGATTAACGTGTGGCTCTTTGTTACGTATGCAAATTTCTTCAGCCAGCTTGAATTTCTCCTCAGAAAATGGGTTTTTCTATCACATTGTGGTAAATTTCTATCACATTGTGCAAATTTTCTGAACTTTCACACTCTGCTTCCCTTATAAAACTGAATGCCTTTAACAGCACCCAAGTTACATCTTGAATGCTTTGCTGCTTAGAAATTTCTTCTGCCATATACCCTAAATCATCTCTCTCAAGTACAAAGTTCCATAAATCTCTAAGGCAGGGTCAAAATGCCACGAGTCTCTTTGCTAAAACATAACAAGAGTCACCTTTGCTCCAGTTCCCAACAAGTTCCTCATCTCTATCTGAGACCACCTTAGCCTAGACCTTATTGTCACTATTGCTATCAGGCTTTTGGTCAAAGCCATTCACCAAGTCTCTAGGAAGTTCCAAACTTTCCCACATTTTCCTGTCTTCTTCTGAGCCCTCCAAACTGTTCTAACCTCTACCTGTTACCCAGTTCCAAGGTTGCCTCCACATTTTCAGGTATCTTTTCAGCAGCACCCCACTCTTGGTACCAATTAACTGTATTATTCCATTTTCATGCTGCTGATAAAGACATAACTGAGACTGAGCAATTTACAAGGGAAAGAGGCTTAATGGAGAACCCAGAGTTCTACATGGCTGGGGAAGACTCACAATCACGGTGGAAGGTGAAAGGTACATCTGGTGGCAGACAGGAGGAGAGAGCTTGTGCAGGAAAATCTGCCCTTATAACCATCAGACTGTGAGACTTACTACCACAAGAACAGCATGGTAAAGACCTGCCCCCATGATTCAGTTACCTCCCACCGGGTCCCTCCTACAACACATGGAATTCGAGATGAGATTTGGGTGGGGACAAAGCCAAACCATATCAGCTACAGTAACCAAAACAGCATGGTACTGGTACAAAAGCAGACACATAGACCAATGGAACAGAAGAGAAAGGTGAGAAATAAAGCTGCACATCTATAACCATCTGATCCTTGACAAAGTTGGGAAAAACAAGCAATGGAAAAGGAACTCCCTATTCAGTATATGGTGCTGGAATAACTGGCTAGCCATATACAGAAGATTGAAACTGGACCCCTTCCTTACATCATATACGAAAATCAACTCAAGATGGATTAAAGACTTCAATGTAAAACCTACAACTATAAAAACCCTGGATGATAACCAATGAAATACCATTTTGGACACAGGCCCTGGCAAAGATGTCATTGATGAAGATGCCAAAAGTAATTGCAACAAAACATAAAATTGACAAAAGGGGACCTAATTAAACTAAATTATCAATAAACAGACAACTGACAGAATGGGAGAATATTTGTAAACCATGCATCCAGCAAAGATCTAATATCCAGAGTTTAACAGATGAACTTATAACAAGTAACAAGCAAAACCCTATCATCCTGCCCTGGCCCCTCCCAAATCTCATATCCCATTAAAAAGTGGGCAAAGGGGCCAGGCATGGTGGCTCATGCCTGTAATCCCAGCACTTTGGGAGGCTGAGGTGGGCAGATCACTTGAGGTCAGGAGTTTCAGATAGCCTGGCCAATATCGCAAAACCCTGTCTCTACTAAAAATACAATAATTAGCCAGGTGTGATTGTGAGTGCTTGTAATCCCACCTACTTGGGAGACTGAGGCAGGAAAATCACTTGAACATGGGAGGTGGAGTTCGCAGTGAGCTGAGATTGTGCCACTGCACTCCAGCCTGGGTGATAGAGTGAGACTCTGTCTCAAAAAAAAAAAAAAAAAAAAAGAAAGAAAGAAAGTGGGCAAAGGACATGAACAGACACCTTTCAAAAGAAGATATTCATGCAGCCAACAAGCATATGAAAAAATGCTCAGTATCACTAATCATTAGAGAAATGCATATCAAAACCACAATGAGAGAATGGCTATTAATAAAATACCAGTCAGAATGGCTATTATTAAAAAGTCAAAAAAATAACAGATGCTGGCAAGGTTGTGGAGAAAGGGAATGCTTGTACACTGTTGGTGGAAATGTAAATTAGTTCAGCCATTTTGGAAACTATCACTCTACCCAGTAATTCCATTACTGGGTATATACTCCAAGAAATATAAATCTTCTACCATAAAAGACACATGCACATTTATCACATTATTCACAATAGCAAAGACCTGGAATCAACCTAAATCCCATCAATGGTAGAATGGATAAAGAAAATGTGGTACATATAGACAATGGAATACTATGCAGCCATAAAAAGCAATGGGATCATGTCCTTTGCAGCAACATGGATGGAGCTGGAGCCCATAATCCTAAGCAAACTAATGCAGGAACAGAAACTCAAACACTCATAAGCATTCTCACTTATAAATGGGAGTTAAACATTGAGTACACATAGACACAAAGAAGAAAACAGAAAGTGGGGCCTACCTGAGGGTGGACGGGGGTAGGACGGAGAGGATAGAAAATCTACTTATTGGGTAGTATGCTTATTACCTGGGTGATGAAATAATTTATACACCAAATCCCCGTGACATGCAATTTACCTATATAACAAACTGTACATGTACCCCTGAACCTAAAAGTAAAAAAAAAAAAAAATCTTGGCTACCCATGAAGCACTATATTATTATTTGAAGGTAGAACTCTGATAAGTTAATGATGTATACTATAAACCCTATAGCAACCACTTTTTTTTTTTTTTTTTTTTAACAGTGTCTTACTCTGTTGCCCAGCCTGGAGTGCCATGGAATGATCTTGGCTCACGGCAACCTCTACCTCCCAGACTCAAGTGATCCTCCTGCTTCAGCTCCCCCAGTAGCTGGGGCCACAGGCACGTGCCACTACACATGGCTAATTTTTGTAAAGACAGAATTTCACCATGTGGCCCAGGCTGGTCTTGAACTCCTGGGCTCAAGTGACCTTCCAAAGTGGTGGGATTTACAGGCATGAGCCACTGTACCTGGCCAGCAAGCACTTTTTAAAAAGCAAATCAGGAGATTAAAAAGTAGTAAAACACACTGTATTGATCCAAAAGAAGGAAGGAAAAGATAAAAAAGGTGGGAATAAATAGTAGGTGGGATAAATAGAAAGATGGCTGATTTAAATCCAACCATATTAATGGTCACATTAAATGTAACTGCTCTACTGTAAAGGCAGAGATTGTCACACTGGATAAAAAGGCAAGCCTCGATTATATATTGTTTAATATAAGAAATCAACTTTAAACATAAAAACACAAATAGGTTAAAAATAAAAGTATGTGAAAAGATATACTATGAAAACAATAGTGAAAAGCAAGCTGGAACAACTCTAGTAGTTATGAGATAAATTGTATTTTAGAGTAAGGAACATTTTCAGGATTAAAGAGAAGGTTAAATTCATAATGATAAAAAAGCCAATTCATAAAAAGTATCTAGCAATTCTAAATGCATATACACCGACTTATAGAGCTTCAAAATACATGAAGCAAAACCTAATAGACCTGAAAGGATAAACAGAAAAAATCCACAATCACAGTTGCAGATTTTGACATCCCCCCTCTCAAATATATATAGAACAAGTAGACTTGAAATTCACCAAGATGGAAAAAACTTGAGCAGCACTATCAACCATCTTGCTTAACTAACATTTATAGAACATTTCACTCAATAGCAGTAAAATATAAATTATTTTCAAGAACACACAGAACATTTACTTAGATTTGCATAGATTCTGGGCCATATAATACATCTCAATAAATTCAAAAAAACTGAAATCACACACAGTATATTAGAATTAAATTAGAAATCAGTACCAGAAAGACATCTGAAAAATCCCTAAATCTTTGGAAACTGAAAAACATATCTCTATGCAGGGTCTTGCCATGTTGCCCAGGCTGGTCTTAAATTCCTGGGCTCAAGTAATCCTCCCGCCTTGGTCTCCCAACGTGTTGGGATTACAGGCATGAGCCACTGCACCCAGGCAACATGTTGCTAAATAATCCATGGGCTAAAGAAGAAATCACAAGAGAAATTAGAAAATATTTTGAATTTAATTAAAATGAAAACAGCAGAGCAAAATTTGTGAGATACAGCTGAAGTAGTGTTTAAAGGGAAATTTGTAACATTATGTTCATATTAGTAAATAATCTTCCTTCTACCACTGTAATGCTTATACTTCTCAAAGTGTAGTTCCTGGACCAGAAGCATAAGCGTAAGTATCACTTGGGCCCCACCCCATATCTACTCCATCAAACTCTGTGGCTGGATCCAAACAATCATTTTAACAAGCCTTGCTGAGGACTCTGATGCACACTAAAGTTTGTGAACCACAATGGTCTAAGCGTGGTTAGGTGTCTTGTTCTACACCTTTCTTCACAATGCAACCAGGGAAATCTTCTAGAAAGGAAAATCTGATTATATCATATCTTCCCCATCCACTTCCAATTTAAATCTCTGCTCTAAGTGCAGTGGGGGAGCCACTGAAAGCAGACAAACTTCTTGGCACGGCTCATAAGAACTTGTACAGTCTGTTCCTTTACTTCCTTCCCAATCCTCCCTACATCTGACATCACCTCTTTCTTTCTCTCTTGACTAGACACACTGGCCATAACTTACACCTCTAACCTGCCAAGAATCACATACCTCAGCATTTTTTCACATCCAAATCCTTCTTCCTACCCTACGGGCTCTCTACCACTGGGCCTAGTTAATTCCTACTCACCCTTCACAGCTTAGCTTAATGGCCCTTTGACCTCTTCCTTCACTTGATAAAATCTCCCCAAAATAAATTCCCATAGCACCAGGTAGAGAATGTAGCAGATTTGTGTATTTACTCAATGTCTGCCTTTCCAAATAAACTTGAACCATGAGGGTAGGACCATAATCTGGTTTTGCCCCCACTATTTTGCATGTGTCTAGCATACTGCCTAGCATGCAGAAGACAAACACTTTTGAATAAATAAAAAAGAATGTATAGGAAGAGGCTTTTAAAATCTAGCTTTCTATGTCTACATAACACAGAAACAAAGTAGCAAATAAACGCATTTTCCAGGTTGCCTGGAACTAGGAGAAGGAAAAAGAAGACAAGGTCCAGTTTAAATAAAACAAACACAACCAAGGAAAAAAAAAGTAGGCAAGACAGACTCATTCAGACACCTACCCTTGCCTTTTTTGTTTGTAATTAAACTATAGGTGAATTCACTAGGCTTAACGTTATGGTAATCACAGAATGCTCAGCTCCGTGACAAGAAACCTGTTACTGCCCAGGAAAAATGAGAAGAAAAAATGGTAGTCAGGAGAGGTGAACTAAGAATTTTGAATTCTTAAGAAATAGAGAAGGAAGGAAAAAGGAGAAAGAGAACATTTAGACCTTGAGGCAGGAATTTATCACGGTGTGAAGCACTGAAACCAATCTCTTTCTAGCAGGTGGTAGCAGCTGGTTAAAGAAGAAAAGGGTGACCCTTGAACTTACCTCAGATAGAGAAAGCAGGTCTGGAGGCTGCAGGGAGAGAATAAAGATTTACAAAACAGAATACAACTGGTGCTCATGGCTCCCCCAGCACCACTCTGCTGGATAAAGACAGATACTGACCCATAAAGATCAACCAAAACAAAACAGCTAACATGACAAATACACTGTATTGTGTTGAGGGAGGAAGTGGACAAAGGGGAGGAAGTGGATGGGGTGTTGGGGATGAACGAGGTAGAATGACTTTAATATATTTTTTAAAAGCCAACAAGTTATTATTAATTTTTTTCCAAGCCACACCATATCAAAATTGTAATGATATCAACAGAGTCAGCAAACTTTCTCTGCAAAGGGCCAGGCAGTAAATATTTTAGACTTTGTAGGCTTTATGGTGTCTGTTGCAACTATTCAGTTCAGCCTCTGCAGCACAAAAACAGCAATAGACAATATATGAGTGAATGATCATGGCAGTGTTCCAATAAAACTTTATTGACAAAACAGGCCATAGGCCAGACTTCCCAATTTAGAGAATTAAATCTATGTCTGAAAATACTTCTGTTTTCTACAACCACTAGTATGCTGAATCTGCCAAATTATATTTCTTACTAATTATGTTGCCAAAGTAAAAACTTGAAATATCTTCTAGATAAATTCTTTGAGTTCCTTTGTGACTTAAACATCTAACACAATGCCTGGTAAATAAAAAGTATCCTATGTTTGTTAAATAAACAATGGTGTTCTGTGAAAGATATGGGGCAATTAGTAAACAGAATATCCTGAAAATTCAGTAATAGTTGAGAAAGCAATGGAATGTAAAATATTCAAGAAAAATTCTAAGGAAAAACATCAAGACAAAGATTGTTTAGCTGTTTCACATTTTAACAAAGTATTATGGCAAAAGTTAGAGACTCTTTAAAACCTAAACTCTTCTCTTACTCAATTCCTAAGAAAACTACAGGGGAAAAATTCAAATGTAAACAGAACGTATCTTTATTAAAAATTCCTCAGGGGGTTGGGTGTAAAAAAAATCTTATTTCATTAGAATAATGGAATCAAGTCTTAATCGTTTTACTTAAAGTAACAGAGTTACTTTTATCTTGTGTTCAGTGTTCAACATATGTGTTAAAATGCTCATAAGCAAGATCAGAGGAGTATGTATGGTTAGTCTTGGTTTCCAGTAGTTGAACTTTCACACAGGTTTATAACTGATGGCTGATTTTTAACTAAGTAAAACCAGAATTCTGAATGGGAAAAATATAAATTCAGTTATTTTTGAGGACAGAGGGCAAAATAGAAGCTGACAAACTTTTTTTTTCCAGTCATCTCAGAATTTGATTCAAAGTGTGAACTGAATTCCAAATTCTTATGGGAATATTTAATGTTTTAGGATGAGTACTATTACTATGGTAGCTTCAAGTCTATATTAGGTTATTTTAGTCTTAAAAGTTTACTCAGAGGTGTCCAGAGTGAGCTTATTTATATTGAGATGTTTATCAATCAGGAAAAGGCATACACTTGCTTTGGGAACTCAAAAGACACTGATATTAAAAAGGTCTATATTATTTTCAACAATCACACTCTATTTTGGGCCATTATCATCTCAAAAATCATCTCCTGCAACTGACCCTTCACACATCACATTTCCTGCCCTGCAACCCCCCCCCCCCCCGCCCCTAATCTATATTGTGTGCTATTATTAGAAAAGGTTCTCTAGAACTCTTTGATCATATAGCTTCTTCTTATCCACAGAAGAGATACATTCTTGGCTGGATCTCTTTGTCCTGTTATCCCCACTTGGTGAAACTGACTATTATTAAATCTAAGGGCCCACCTTTCTTCAGGCTTACATTCTGGCAGCTGAGATAAAACCAGTTGTTCAATCCTGTATTTTTTGAGACAGCTATTTCAAACCTTGTCCATACTCCCCAGTTACCCAACTCTACATACTACTCTTGATTACCTCTTGATTCATAGAAAATGGACTCTAATATCTCAGCATTCTGCCCACAAATTACTGATTTGCCTTCCCACACACTGTTCCCACTACCCTCTTTTTTTTTTTTTATTTTTTTTATTTTTAAGAGAAAACTGACCCTTTGGCTAAGACCAATCTCCCTAGCCATGTCCTAGATCCTATACCCAATAATCTACACAGGAACTTCACTGTTTCCATTGGTTGCCATCTCATTTCTGTATCTTCAATCTTTTATTCACTATTAGCTTTTTCCCATTAGCATATAAATATATCTCTTTTAAACCTGTCTTCAACCCCAGCTTAATCTAGCTAACCTTTTTATATTCTCTCCATTCATGGCCAATTATAGTTTTCTGTGCTAATTTTCTTTCTCTTCCTGCATTTAATTCATCTAGCCCTGAATATGACTTGTAGCTCTATTAGTCCACCAAAGCTACTCTTTCCCAACCACTGAGATAAACTCTTGCTGCTATATTCAGTGCAACCGTTTCAGGCTTGTCTTAGTTGACTTCTTATCGACAATTTACATTGCCTTCTCCCTTCTTAAAACAAATTTCCATTCCCCACACTCTCCAGGCTTTCCTCTTACTTCTCAACTACTCTCATTAGTTTCCTTTTGTATATATTTTTCCTTTTCCCTAAATCTTCGGGGCTCTGACTTCCTAGGCTCTTTCAATCTTACAATGAGTAATCTCTTCCACTCTCATGATTTCAGTTATTTGTTGATTCACAAATCCTTAGCTCAGGCCTTTTTCTTGGGAAACAGATCCCTATGTTTAGGAAGCAGCATATCGATAACTGCTTCTTAAACATCCTTCTTGGATATCCCACTAAATACCTCGGATTTCTCATATCTGAAACTGAACTCCCCAAGAGCATTCTATCTCAGTAGATCTTACTATCATCTACTCAGATGTTCAAGGGAAAACCTGGATGTTCTCCCTTTATTCTTCTCATCTTTAAGACATTGATTTTACTTTATAGATCTAAAATCTATTCTTTTCAATTACTGCCACTATTAGGGCTTAAAACATTTTTTGTTTCATTATCTGATACTGACCTTACAATATTGGCTATGCTTCCCTCAGCAGCTTCATGGTTTACCATTTTCCCACTCCTTCTGATTCATGATTCCTATTTTATGCCTCAGCTCTGAAAAATTACTCAATATTCCACATATGCTTGCTCTCTTTAGAAAATTTTTGAGACACCTAGGTTGGAGCACTGTGGCGCAATCGTGGGTCACTGAAGCCTTGACCTCCCAGGTTCAAACAAGGTGTGGGCCACCACACTGGCTAATTTTGTTTGTTTTGCAGAGATGGGGTCCCACTATGTTGCCCAGGCTGCTTGCTCTCTTTTGTCATCCAAATTTTCCATGTCGTTTGCACTGCCTGAAACAACTTCTAATACATCGGCATCCTTCAAGCCTCAGTTTAGATGCAAAAATGTAGGAAACCTTGCCTAATTCCCTAAATCTGAGTTCAAGTTCCCTTTAATGTGCTCTTACAATTCATCGCTCTCTCTCTGATCACAGTAGTTAACCATCCTTCTACTGAAACTGCCTATCCATTTTTCTAATCATGACATGGTAATTTCCATAGAGCAACAACCATGAGTTTAACCATTCTATCCCCTTAAAGATAAAAATCCCACTTAAAAAATGAAATACATTCTATTTATTGAGTAAATGATGTAGGTATTGTTTTCTCCCTTAGATGGAAGGGAACTATTTGAACCTTCCACAAGGCCTAACAGCATATTGTAGGCATTCATTAAATACTTGTTGAACTAAGAATAGAATGGGATTGCATTTTACTGTCTCCTTTCCATGTGCCCACTTGATATATACAGCAGTACAAATGTGGTGAAATATATATTTAAAACTCATAAATTATATCTGGACAGTTCATCTCAAAATGTACAAAAACAAGGTATCGGAGATAGAAGCAAAACTTTTCATCAATAGAAATTTCATTATATACATTGCCTTAGAATTTTTTCTAGAAAAGTCCAGTTAAGTCTCTTAATCTCCAGTCACTAATTTACTCTATGAAGAAGAAAAACACATATAAAACTAATAATGAGTTTTAGCGTCATTTCCAAAAAGGCAAAAAGAAGTATGAAATACCAAGAATAATGAGAAAAAATAATACTTTAACATTAAAAATCAGATAAATATAACAAATATTTCTATAAATACAACTTTATAAAATAATGTCCTTGTTGATTGACTAAAAAAAAAAGAATGTTAAAAAATAAAGAAGGAAAGTTATCAGTGAAAGATAAATAAAACTGTAAGCAGAACAGGAAATAGTACTAGTAATTTTAAAAATGAGAAAGATAAAAACAGCTCTTCATATGATTCTAAAAATTTTAAAACTACCCAAAAGGATTTTGAAATTAATTTGAAAAAGTAGTAATTAGGCATCTTCCATCTTATTTTTCTAGGATGATCTCATATTTAGTGGGGTGAATAATCACATTAAAATAAGCTCAATATTTATTTCTTAGGAAGATACGATGATTAAGAAGCTTAAAGGACAAAATACGGTTCTGTTGTAAAATGAATTAATGCATTTACTTCTGGCAAACTGTAACAGCATGAAATGAGGATGATATAAAGAATTCAAAATGAATGTTTACATTTTATTCTCCATTCATGAGAGTCATTAAGAAATATGTGTGTATATTTTCAGATGAATTATAATTAAAAAACAAAAACACTATCAGGTTTTTTGCCTCTCTTTTCCTTACATGGCATTTGATATTTTTAGTTATCCCAAGAACAAGAAACAGAGGTTATTTTTTTCAGTTTTGATTCATCTTTTATAGTGGGAGAATCTACTCTGGCCAACCTTTAAAATTTTAATCATTGCATGTTAGATACTTGAAATTTTAATCATTACTTTCTGAAATAGGTTTTAAAGTTATATACTTGAATAACTGAATCTTGGGGGCCATAAAAGCATTAAGCTGTTAAAAATATAGAATTAACTGCTTTTACTATTTTAATATAAGACCTGATGCTACCTATTTTAGCTTTTAAACAAATTTTAAGAAGAGTAATAAAAATAAAACCAATACTTCCCCAATTCCCCCAAAAAATACCCCTAAAATACATAACGATGCAACTATATATCTTTAAATTTCCAAATGTAAAATTTCTCTCATGTTAAGCAAGTAATCAATAAGTACTTCCATACTCCTAAATATCCTACGTTGTTGGAAAAGGCTACATTGGCAACTATAGTGTTCCTATCTTATTTTTACTAGATTTTAGCAGGGCTGTCCAGTCTTTCAACTTCCCTGGGCCGCACTGGAAGAACTGTCTTGGGCCACACATAAAATACACTAACACTAACAATAGCTGATGAGCTAAGAAGACAAAAACAACAACAACAAAAAAAATTCAAGCAAATCTCATAATGTTTAAAAAAGTTTACAAATTTGTGTTGGGCCACACTCAAAGCAGTCTTGGGTTGTATGTGGCCCACGGGCTGTGGGTTGGACAAGCTTGTAGGGTCCCTGAGTCTCCCTGAGGCACCAATCTCAGGTCAGTATAACGGAGTAAAGGATGTAATTATTTGCTAAGGTATTCTGGTTTGTATTTTGAATTTGGCATTACCTTAACAGTAACTTGTATATGGTTCTTTCTCTCTTGCTAGGTTATGGATTATCTGTGAAAAAGAATACTCATCTTTATATCTGTGGAAAAGAGCTCAATGCCTAATATCAAAAAACTACTCAACAAGTTTGCTGATTTATTTAAAAAAACACTGTTGCTTCAAATAATCAGTCTTAAAGTGAGTTCTAAATGACATAACAACTTAATGGTTGACATGAGATTCATATCCTAAGATAATATGTTGCAGTCTTTGAATTTAACAGATAGTCTTTACTTTTTTTAAAACATGGTCTCATAGCTGTTACTGATTTCTCAAGATAGTAAATATTCATTATAGTGCAGTAATTTTTAATTAGTTACTTGGTTATATTTATCTGTCAAACTACTTACTGATTTTATTAGATCAAATGCAAAAGATAACATCTACATTATTAAAATAATATATTTTAAAGATTGTCTCTATGTTTCTACTACATATATTTTTATTTGTATGTAATCTTGGACATATTAAGAGGTAGGGAAGCGCACTGGTACATTTAGTAGCACCTAATTTCATGAGTTTCATACTAGGTGCCAAGAAATTAGGTTAATATTTTGGAAACAAATTAAAACTGAATCAGCTGTTCCTTTTCTACCTGTTATACTTTACTCAAGGCACCTACAATGAAACTTTAAAATTAAGTAGAGAAGAACTTACCTAGGGATTTTGAAAAATAGTTTGCCATTTGTCCATTGTTGCAAGACTGTCGTTTATGTCTTTTTGTTGACATTTCTGTGGTCTTCCATGGTGGTCTTTTTCTTTGTTCAAATTGCTAAGAACTTCAGAACTATCAGGACTCTTGTCAAAGTTAACACATTTGCTTAATTTACTACTGTCAAGATGACCAACAAATTCATCGGTTGAAGGACTATTTGCTTTAGCATTTTCTATTTCTTTAGATTGCTTTTTAAAAGAATTTTGCCTAGCAGAATGAGATCTTAAAGTAAAGCGCTTTGATTCTTTCGTATGAGTCTGATGATTATTTCCACCGTCAGTAGATTCAGGAGAGTAAATGATTGTATTTAGCTTAAAAGTATTTCTGTGTTCAAGACAGTTGAGTTTCCTCAAAAATATTCTACAGTCTTTTAAGGTTTCTGATCTCCAATTATTAGGACATACATTTTCTAGTTTTGGTCCCTTTTGAAAGTCTTTTTGGCTGCAATCTGTTCCATTCTCTTTTGCTTCTGATCTAAATTTATTCTCGAAACTAGTATGTATTTTGAAGTCAGGCATTGTCACCCTTTGCTGCAAGTCACCCCTGATCTCAGGTGGCAAAACACACTGGTTATGTACTATGCTTTTTCCTTGGAGTGGGATGTCAGCATTTGTTTCTCCCTCAGTCTTATTTAAAAATTGGTTCTGGCAGAAAAATCTTAAGTTTCTCCTTTTAGAGTTCCAGTCAACTGTTCCATGGTTGTGCAGCTTTCCCTCTCTTTTCCACCTTTCATGATGCAACCTCTTAAACTCAGTCCTTTTTAATCTAGCTATTGCTAAATTACTTTTCACATTTAAGAGTGGAGAGTTAGCCACTTTATGCAGTATATGCAACTTCTCTGCTGATTTTGAAGGAGAAGAGAGCGCAAATTTTTTAAAGTGCTTTCTGAAGGGGCTAGCATTAAAGTCAGAATATTTGGTCCCTACTTTGATTCCCCTGGTATTAATTACTTCCAAAGGGTTTCGGGCATTTGCTTTTCTAACTAGTGAAAGAGACTGTGTTTCTGTTGTTTGCATAAACCAAGTACAGAGTTCATTCAAATCATACTTTTTCTGAAAAAGCATTTTTACAGGTGAAACTTCAAGTTGTAAAAGACAAGTTTCTAGAGGGCTTGCTACTTTGAAATGATCATTTTCAATGTGTTCTCTTTTTTTATGAACACAATTTTCAGCTTCATCTCCACTCACTTGTACCCAAGCATTTGTTATTTGCTCAAATCTATTGTTTAATTCCTCTAATAAGGAATCATTTGAAGCAGAAGTAGCCCACCACCTGAGCAAAGGATTTGATGAAATTATAGGGTCCAAGGATACTTCAGAAAGGGGTACTAATTTGTTATCTTCTAAACACTTTTTTGCATTCCGCGAATGTCTGTTTCTTGAGGTATCTTTGTAAGCTATTTTCATCCTTGACTGCCTATGTTTTTCCTTCTGAATTTTATTTTTCTGCAAATGCAGTTTATATGATTTATGGAGCAGAGCACTTCTATAAATAAGTGAGCTAGAAGATGCTAATGAATGTAAGAAATGCAGAGATGGTTTTCTATCCCTAATAGAATGTCTCAAAGGTACAGTAGCAATCATACTTTTTGATCCATTCCTAAATATATCAGCTTCAGTGTGCCTTATTTTGTCCATTTTAGTGCACTGCTGGTCACACTTTTCATCAGGCAGATTTTTTCCTAACATACTATCCTGTTCCAAAGGAGGCAAGCAGCTGCTAATACTTACTTCTCTTTCCTGAGGTGAAGTTCTACTAATAGTCACAGATATGCCAGAGATTTTCACTTTTGCTGGTCTACCAGGCTTCCTACTTATTGCCAAAGGCTTCTGATTTGGTCGAATAATGTTCTTGGAAGGCTGAGGTATCACAGATTTGTTCTTGATGGGTCTCACATATTCAAAGCCAGACCCCAGGATCTCACTTTCAGTAGTCAAGCTTGCTACAGCACTTATTCTTTCACCCAAGTCAATTTTGTGTTCACTAATATTTCTGAGACTATTATGTTCAGTTGGAAAATCACCAGCATTATTGTTTAAAGACATAATGTTGCTTACGTTTACACTTCCTTCAGAAACATGCCTTTTAGTTCTTCTTGACCTTCCATAAATAACAGTTACTGTAATACTCTTTTTATGAATACCTTCTTTTACTTCTGATATGAGAGATTCTGGACTTTTCCTTCCAGCACTAAAGGACTCATTTTGGCAACTAGTGATGTCTGTTTGATCAATTTTAGGCTTTGGTGGTCTTCCAATTGGTCGCTTAATCTGTTTCACAACTTGGGGTCCTATTTTTTTGGTCTACCTGGTTTTCTTTTAAAAGATGAATCAACAGCACTGCTTGAATTGTCCTTCAGTTCTTCTTGTGGCTTATCACTATTTATATCACCTATAAACATTGTAGAGGATCCTACGATTTCTTTTGCATGATTGAATTTGTTTAGTTCTCTTTGAAGAGTATCAGTATCATAATGATTAGAGTGATAATTTTCAGAGTTCGCATTTGAGATAGCCTCATTTGTTTCTGTTTTTCCTTCAATTACATGATGAGTTGTATGTTTCTCAGAAGGAAGAAGAACATTCGATTGGGAAGTACCAACTGAAGTTAAAGTATATTTGACTCCTTCACTACTTTTAACCTCAGATAAAAACATGAGTTTGATAGGACTAGAATAGTTGGAAAAAGATGAACTTTCAACACCTTCATATTTTGCTGGTACATTTTCAACACTGGAAATCAAGCTACCCATATCTAAAATAGATGATTTTTTCAGATTTTCAAGTCTTTTGTTATTCAAATCCATTGCAGGCATACAGTGACTACTATAATATTACTGGATGCTACCACAGATTTTGATAAGCTCTGTTCTTTGCATGTCAGTCTATTCAGAGTAAGAGTCATATTTCTGTCAGCATTTTGGTCTTTACCATCAATTTCTAACAATTTCCTGGATGCTTTATATCCTTCCAATAATGGCTGATTATTCCAGGATTTTTGGGCTATATTTATTGTATCTTCCAAACGCTCCACAACAACTTGTAAATTAGAATTCATTGCAATTTTGTTTAGGTCTATATTGTATGAGCTTTCAATGTGAATATTTTTCACTGGGTCTTTTTTGTTGTGGATTTGGATACTTTTTTGGCTTTAGGGGATTTTTTAAAAACATAATTATCTGTTACATATATAGAATACCACCCTGGCGGCACAATATTTCGTTTACTTCTGCTCAAAAGTCCAGAAACATCATTTCTCAAAAGAGCATGACTATTTCCTAATTTTGGATTTTGCCTATGATTTTGCAAAAAAATTTTTCCATCTGCAGATTTCTCCTGTGGCTTTCTTATGCTCATTTTCTCAGTGGAAGTTGTTTTAAAGCTTTCTGAAAATGCATTAAAAGACAAGTTAGTTTCTAAACTATGAAGAGGTAGTTGCAGTGACTGTAATGCATAATTTGGTGAAAATGATGTTTCAGCATGATTTTTATCTTGAAGGTTTTTAGAATTTTGTAAAGAAGGCCCTTGGTCATGACCGAATTCTCCTTTGTCTGATGCAGATGTCTCATCATTGTGCACCAATTTCTTTGAACTTTTTTCAGTGTATTTTCTTCTTGTAAAATTTTCATCAAGACTGGCAAGTTCTCTTTTTATCTGTAAAGACTGCCTTCTAAACATGGGAGAATCAGAGGAGTTGCGCATTGCAAATAAAGTTTCTTGACGCTTTCGAAATCTTGTCTGAATAATTTTATTTTCTACCTTTTTATCATGTTGACTCAGTAATTCCATAAAACTGTAATCACTAGCTTTTGCATTATGCAAGAGAGACGTTATGAAATCTCCCAATTTTAAATCATTATATGTATTACAATCACTGCTAGATAATTTCACAAGGCTTGTCATATCCGTGGTTTCTATTGATTTTAGTTTTTCATTAATGCGATCCATTAAATCTTGAAAAATGACAGCAGTTTCACCTTTTTCATGATTTATAGTAGAATTATTGCTGTCATTTGAGAGTAAAGAATAAGAGTTACTGGATTTTTTAGTTTTAAGTATTTTATCTTCATGATCACTCTTAGTGTTGCTTATTTCTGCTGGTGTGAGAGATGGAGGCTGGTTAACGTTTGCTTCAAGTTTGTTATTTTCTAAGGATGAAATCTCTGAGTTGGCATCTTTCAATTTTTCAAATCCTTCAGTTTCTACAGGCGATAATGGTGGGGGTGAGGGACTTCGAGATCTACAGGCATCTTTAAGAGTGACTGAAAGATCACATACTTCCTTTGACAAAGAGGACTACGAAAAGCTGATTTTGTAGAGTGATTGTTTGGTAACAGTCCAGAACAGCACCTGTGAGAATTATAACTGTCTGCAATTCCTCTATTCACTACTGTCTTAATGTGTTCAACAGTTACAGTTTGGCAAGATAAACAATGTAAATCTTTAATACAGACTGGCAGAGGCTCTAAACCAGGGCTTTGTTTTTCGTTTTGTAAACACCCTCTTTCTGCCAGCCTATATTCACAATTACAGGATAGACCATATAAATCATCTTCCATTAAGGGCTTTTGAGATTCTGAAGACACAACACATGATGTATTACAACAGCAAAGAGAAGCAGCGTTCTGCTCTTGGACTAGAAATTTCAACATAGCCAAAACTTGTTGCTGGTGATGTATGCACAAAGATTCCAAAAGTTTGCTTAATGCTGATTTTCTTTTTTCCATTTTAGTAGCTTCCTCTGATTTTGCATCAACAGTTGAACTAAAAATAAAAATCAAACAAAAAATGAATTGCAGCAAAAATACCACTATAAGGAGTTACAACTTTAACAGAGTTTGAAAAAAGATATTTTGGTATTGCTGGACTCCTGACTCCTAGAAAGCTGCAATAATGGCATTTTGATTATTGTTTAGCAAAATATATAATGAAGCACTGATGATAATTTATTTCCTATGACAAAGTATAAGTTAAAACAAAGCCCTATTTTTGCAATATAAAAGCTGATGATTACACATATGATTACATTTATATATTAATAATGTCTAATGTTTTGAATGAATTAGGAATATTTAATGGAAAGTGCTTCAGAAGGAGTTAAAATTTTTATAAAGTAGTCATTTTATAAGTTATTGTGATACATAATTATCAGTCTACATTAGTGCAAATAAGGAAAATAAAATGTAGGAGTACAATCTTTATTTAAAATAGTTTTTTTTTTTCAAGGCAGTGAAAATAATTAATGAAAGAGAGCTTTCCATAATCACAAGAAAATTAAGGGATTTAGATTTCATGTAAACAGAATGTCTTTCCTAAGATTAAGCTGCAGGCGTTAGCTATTTAAAAATGAAATCTATTTTTAATTGATATTAAATACTAAAGTAATTTCATAAAAACTAAAGGCATTACTTACCTAATTATTAAGTTTCAAATGCTGGAAAATGGCCCACTGCAGAAACTAACATACATCTAACTTTAACTAAGAACCGGGGATTGCTTATCAACCAATATAGAAGTCTACAATTTTTTTTTTATTCCAATACCAGCAGCAGGAAGAATAAAATATATTTAAAGAGTTCTGTTTCAGAAAAGTATCTATTTTGATTAAACATATCACCAAACTCTGTACATGAAAACTGCCTTTCATTTATGGTTTGTTACATTTGTTGTTGTTACTAGTTTCTGATTTCTAGAAATTTTATTTAAGGTTGGAATAATGCTGATTACGAACTACTACTGAACAATGTATTTTTGTTTAAATACAGAATTATTATGCTCATCTATATTAAAAATTGAAACAGGTTTACTTTAAAACAGGAAATGGAATATTTTTATTTTGCTGCCTAAAACTGGTAGAGCCTGTTTCACAGGTATGTAATATTTCACTTATATTTTATAAAATTATGTTATTTAAGTAGCAAAAATAAAGCATATTTTAAACATCTGATCAAAATTTTCTGGAAAAAAAGATTACTAGATTCAGTCAATGTTTCACGAAAACTAGTGATTTGACATAAAGAAGCTATCAAAGTGAGAAGAGATGTGAAATCACAATAAAATTTTTCAAGTCCATTGCTGCCTCTAGACAGATGAAGATAGGACATGACCCCAGTATTCTTTCCTTTTTAAAAATATTTTTTTAAATAAATGTTGTCGTGGTTGGGAGTATAAATGATGCAATTAACTCCCAGGATTCAATGAGATAGTTTTAAAAAATGTATGTAGAGAGCAAGGGCAGGAAGAAATGACAACTAACAAAGATTGAGACATAATTATATTATTTCCCAGCAAATTAAAAATGATTAATTTTCACACACGCAAAGGAAAACCCAGAATGTTGTGAGAGATGCACTTCAATAGTTTCTACAGTGGTGTTATGGCCTAATAAAGAGAAAATTTACATGTTTCTTGGAAAAGTATGCTATACTGTACATTAAAGATCAATAACCTTTCATAACTCTTCCTGAAATGCTCAAATATTTTTTTCTGTTTATAAAGTCAGGTATGCTGTATAAATAATCAAAACTAATGACTAGTTTTTATATCCCTTTTCTGACATTCTAAGCAAATCTATCTTTTAGAGTTTTCTTATTCAGTTTATTAATAATGGAATTTCAAAAATACTATGGTAGCCAGTAATTCCCATCTAATGCTGTAAGAACAGCTTAATAAAGGTATATTCAGATATTAGATTATATCTTATGTATCAGATATTAGACTATATCTTATGTATCAGATATTAGATAACTAAGATCTCAAATTATAGAACTTCACAATACGCTTAATTGGCTTCAAACATTTCCCCCATATTTCTTGCACATTAGGATCTTAAAAAAAACCTAGTAATGAGTAAATAATAGTTGAACGCACATATAAGTATCCAGTCTAGAATTTATTCTCAGGTGATTATATAAGGTTCTAAAATCGTATTTTTTTGATAGATCCTTTGCTTTTAAAGTTTTCTAACCTTTTCCTGTTTGATTTATAAACCAAACATCCTGCCTATTTTTAGTATGTTACTATCCATTTTGCCCATCAGAAACTTGTTGGACTATTTCTTCAGAAAAAGTAAATTTCTAATACTATATTGAATAAAACTGCTTCCTAAAGTGAATCAAAGAAGTCAGTGTAGTCAGTTTTTTCTTTTTTCTTTTCTTTTTTCTTTTACTGAATGAGTAAATCAATCACACACCAACAGTGTTGTAAATTTAAGTGCAAAAGCATTGAAGTGCTTTACTACAAATTACAACCTAGAAACACGTTAACTGAACAATTAAAATTCATACAATCAGATTTAGATATATAACAACACAAAGTAGGAACAGAATTACAGTACATTTACAACACAAGACAGATACATGAATTCATTAGAAAATATTGTAATAAATAATTCATGAATTATAGTGCAATTGATTTATGCATAAATATAACTAATTGCCTAACAATCAGTTTATATTAACAAAATCTGTCAAAATCAAGGCAGCCACAGAGTTTTACTAAATTACTGCGACAATGGAAATACTGCAATTAAAAAACAAATACAAGTATTTGTACTGTAAACAACTAAAAAAATCAGTCTCACTAAAGTTAGTATACAATTTAATATAAAATTGTCATTAGCTACCAGAAATGGTTTAAACAACTTTACTGAGCAGTAGTTTTCTAAAAACAGAGGCACTGTTTTTTCTTTTCCTTCTTTTTTTTTTCTTTAAATATAAAATACTTGAGGAACATTCAAATAAGTAGAAAGCACATAGGGGTTGCTTTCACCTTCATCAAAAGTCTGCTGAAACTGGATTTTTCAGAAAATTGTCAATTAATAAATAGTAACTGGTAACTAAATTCATAAAGTACTTTGAATGTTTAACATAAAGGTCATCTTAATAGAATCACTGGGGAGAAGGGGAATTTCCCTGCCTTTCCTAGTTTGTATAATCAAAGAGTTAACTCAATAATAGAAACATTTTGTTTCTTTTAAAAGTTATGGGTTGATTATTACCTATAAACTATCAAAAAATATTTTAATTTACTATTTCTGACCAAAAATAAATAATACAAGTACTAAAATGCTGCAAATTAACTATAATATTACCTATAAAACTACTGATTACTGTGAAGTCAATAGCAAAATGATCCCTGATTTATGAATCCTGTAAAGTTTTTGGTCAGGTCATCTTTTAAATGATACAAAAGTGTTCTGTAAGTTTCCCTTTACTATAAACTTCTCAATCAATTTATTAATGTAAATATAGTGTGAGGAATAAAAAAGCTCAATACAATATAAATATTATGTAATGCATTAAAGCCCCCAAAGTTTTCCAAGTAAAATTCTGTATAAAGAGGTCAATAAAATTGTTTTGAAACATGTATCTTTAACTTTGTTTTTCAATGGGGGAAGGGAGAAATATACTAAATAATCCAAGTTCTGGCCCTCACAAAATATGGCTTAATTCTTTAAAAAGAAAGATGACCCTGACATCTGCTGTTCTGTAATCTATTATGGATATTTTCTTGGGGTGAAAATAAAAAAGGATTCATACCCTAGTGTGCAGGTAACATTAATAGCTGAAGAGGGTTCAGTATAGCTCTCAGAGACCAAATAACTGCTTGGTTGTGTAGTTTCTCACTCTTCAGTTTCTTTAAACATGTAAGCAGTTTTAAAATTTAATAGCTGAAAATCTCTTTAGTATTACACGTATACGTGATTATTAAATACACACAAACACAAGTGTGAAAACACAAGTATTTGACAAGGTGCACTTATTTTTTAAATTCAGCTAAAAGTACTCCTTTTGGACTTAGGAAAACTGGCTTAGAAAAATGATCAGAACCTGAATTTTAACAGAGAAAGGGGGCACTCAGAGAATTTTGAATACATAAAGCAAATCCCCATTCTTTATATGAAGGCATATGCTTTATAACATTTTATCACTACAGTTGCATACTCCATAAATCCAACAAGGATACTTTGACCCATATTTTAAAACTGCTATGTAAAAATGACCAGTCTCTTATAAGTCTAGTAAAAGTTAAAATGCACTGCCCAGCTTCTAACTACCCAATTAGTAGAGAGTTTACATTACTGAAAGTTCAAAACAGCTTCAGTGTTAAATATTTGTAAATCTATTCAAGACCCTGAACAAACTGCAAATTTGGTTATTAGCAAAATGATAATGTATCGCCCACCAAAATGAAATCTGCAATTCATTTTGATAAACTGAAAATGTTTTGAAATGTCACAGCAGCAAATATATTAAAGTTACACTGAGGTTTTTCAATAGGAGTGTGTCACAATCCTTAAAATTTAAAGTAGTCATAACATCAACTAACCAGCACATTTAAACCAAAATTATCATTCTCAAGCTTTTTCTGTGCACATTATAAACATGCTCTAAGTTGCATTCCAACTTTCTTTTCTAACCTTACACGTTAGCTTATTTTTCAAATGAAAAACAAAGTTAAATTATTTTAATAACTAAATTTAAATTATTTTTTGTTCTTAGTACTCCATCTTATATTAAAGGGTTCTATAGCTGCTGGGGTTAACTATTTGTCAGTTTTTTAAAGTATATACCTTATAAACCCCAACTTCCTGCTAAATCAACTATTAAATGATAAATATTAAATTTCATTATGCATATCCTTTAAGGTTTTCTTTTCTATTCCTGGTGGATGCACTTGAGTGCATTTTGTATTTCATAGAATGCACTGTAATGTACTAATACTGTATATATTAATTTTTCTTAGTATGGAGATAGTTGTGTATTTAAATTTTGATTGGTTGTTTGACATACATACAACGACTGTAAGTATGTTGTATAGAATGTTTATAAACTATTAATATCATATTTCCATTATAAGATGGTTCAACTGAATGGCTGGAATGATCTTTCACCAATAAAAATGTTTCACTTGACAATTACTCATTTCCCACAATGCTTTATGCTATTGACTACTAAAGAAAACCTGAATCTTTTTCACCTATTTATACAAGGATTAAATACAAACTATCAGAATTAAGTAAGCAACTATATAATTCTGTCCACAGTGAAAACCCTGAATAAAACTTTTTTTCAAAAGGCATGTAAGTGGTTTTTGAACTGTAAAATTTCATGTCTCCTGTCAGAGTGAGCATATGTAATTCCCACATGTGTGTATATAGACACACAAATACACACCTGTGCACATACACACACGCAAACACACACACACACACACACACACACACACACACAAACATTTTCCTAACAAGTAATCTACACAGGCTTGCTGCTGTTTTTGCAGCTGCCAGTCCCTGAATCTGTCATATTATATAACCCAGTGTCTGGTAATCGTAGTTTCTTCTTCGGAGGAGTCTTCAGTGTTCCAGATCTTTCTTTTACCTTGTATTCTAAAGTGCTGTGAGGTACCCCATAAATTCCTTGTGCTTTGGAAACACTCATTTTTCCGCTCATTACCATTGCAATAGCTTCTTCCATTATTTCATGATCATACTGCCGATAGCGGCCACGTTTTTTCCTGGGCTGCTTACTATCTTTTCGATCTTAATCCATCTTCAGTATTTTCAGAGGTTCCATCAACTGTTCCATTTTTAGAATTAAGACACAAAGGAGAGAGGTCCCCCATGTAGAAAGTAAGAGTCAACACTTGAGTGAGTTACAGGCCCAGAACATTCTATTTTGTTCT
Source organism: Ateles fusciceps (assembly GCA_036589455.1). Taxonomy (NCBI): domain Eukaryota; kingdom Metazoa; phylum Chordata; class Mammalia; order Primates; family Atelidae; genus Ateles; species Ateles fusciceps. The sequence continues at coordinate 2,031,131 of JAZHEH010000051.1, forward strand.
GTTTAGGGAGTATATTTTTCAGTTTTTGGAGAGCTGATCCTTCTAGGACTGAAGAGGTTTTGGAAACTTGATACATAACATCCAGCAGACCAGAACCATCAGGTTGTGATTTTGAAACAGAACTTACTCGAAGCTGAGGAATTTTTAACTGTACAGTAGGATTTGAAGTTTCATATTGGAGGCTTTCATTTTTTTCTTTAAATTGAGTAACCATTTTCTGTAGAGTTAGCTGATGGAGGTAAGTGGAAGCTGTTGGGAATTTTAATTCTGAGGTTTCAAGTAGATTGAGTTTACTTTTTTCTGTGCGCTCTGCTTGAGCTCTTGCCCACAAGGCTACTTTTTGCAGCACTGCACAAGTTTCTTTACTGTCCTTATATGAATAACTATCATGGAAATCTCGAGTTTTGTTTTTAAAAGATGCAGGCTTCCCTGCTGGTAAGGCTTCTAAGTGAAGAAGTAAAGTTTTTTGAGGTATGCCATAAAGTATGCCTGCTTTATTTATGTCCAGTGCTCCAGACTGAATGTCTTTCAAAGCTTTTGAGAGCAAACCATCTGCAAACTCAGCACTTCTTTCCACATAGTCCTCTCTGTTTCTGTGTAGTCTCCTGGATGGATGGAATGAAACGATGGTAAACTGATGCATGAGAGACTCTCACACAGCTATGGAAGGGGAGGGTCCACTCCTTTATTATACTCCTTGCTTAGGTAACATCACTGCTTATGACACTTTTAAGTCTGTGAGATGTAGTAGTTACTCCTTATCAAAGCAAACGCTACAGTCCTGGTAGGACAATGTGTCAATGATACGGTGGCCTCAACAGGCAGACCTTCCAAGAACATAAAATCCTAACTCAGTATTTGTAAAAATATTCTCATGATGTTGCTATTCCCCTGACAGATGCTTGCAGAGCAACACTTATAAATTTTACTTGTACAATTAGAGTTCCATTATAAAAAGTACCCAAACCCTAAAGGAGTTTTTGTTAGTACAAACGTGACGTCTACCGCTAAACAAGTAATAAAAGAGTCAACCCCTTTAAAGGAAATTTGTAGCAGCAGGAATATTTCCAAGCACAAACATCCCATATTTCCACAAAACTAATTTTTCGCTAGACAACAACTTAAAACTTGAAACAAGTAGATAAGTTATATTTGAATAAAATAATTTAATTTTAGATATTATAAATGTCACTTCTATTTCGAATATATCACTGTAATGTTCAAAGTTTCTCAGACAGAAAGCTTACTATACCTTATGACTCAAATACTAGTACAGCCATAGTTGAAACAAATTAGTCTACCTATAAGATTTAAATGTGACAAAAAAGCTTCCTGTGCAGTTAGTTAATGGGAAGATGCAAAAAAGTTGTAAAAAAAAATCCAAAAATTCAACAGAACAGCATTTCACTACTAATTATTTATTTAATGATAGCTTTCAAAACATGAAAGAACTTTTTGTGGTGATTACTAGATATATTTAAGTAGTCTGCCACCACATCTAAATAAAAAATCTAAACAGTATAAACTAGCGTTAATAATTAGTAAGTACAGTACTTTTAGAATTTTTTCACTGTTTTAAAAAATAAATTACAGATATCCCTTAAAATTGCCTCCTGAGTATTTAATTTAATATCCTCTTACTTGTCCTGCTTCTTAGTTTGTATTCTATGATTAAGTTGGTAGTTCATTTTAGTAACATGAACTAAAGTTTGGTGATTGTTCTGATAACTTTTCTTTAACAGAAAGAATAAAAAAAGAAAGAGAAAGGACAAGATGAAAGGTATGAGAGAGAGAGACTTATGAGTGACAAAAATTCTGGAGGAAAACTATATACGTCAATACTACTCAGAATAGTATTAAGAGTTCTCTGCAGAGATAATTTTATATTAATATTAAATTATATTTCCTAGATATTGCTTACCCAGCCACTGAATTTTCAGAAGAAGGATCACATATGGATGACTCTTCAGATTTTATGCTGGTTTTCTTTGTAGAGAGATCTAACACTCCATCCCCTATAATTTTTGCAAGAGAAAAAACTTTATATTTGCAAGAGATAGGCAATCCTTACATTTTAATATTTCATATTTTGTTGATCTACTAATTCATAACACTAGTATTTAATGTGTGGCCATTACCTACTCATCTTAAATGGTTTTAGCAACAGGATATGACTGGGAAGGCACTATATAGGAAAAAAAGAAGAGGAGCTGGCATTGCCAGGTGATAGGAAGAAACTAAATATATGATGTAAAATCTGTCTAAAATAAACTTAGTCACCTCTCCACCATTTTGTAGTGAATAGCCATTGATGGCTCATTCATTACAGTTTTCCATTCAAAGCTGCCCAGATAATGCTTTGGGAAGGTGGAGTGATGTAAGTTGTATAAAACGGAGAGAATAGAAAATGTAATAATGATTAAGATAATTAAATAATTAGCATTTACTAGGACTAGCAAAAGGTAAACTGTGACTCTCTGTATAACCATGTATTTTCTAAAACTCACAGTGTAAAATTTTACTGTTTTAAATTATTGAACTGTACAATAGTTAAATCATTGCCTACATAATATATTGTGTTTATATCTATGACTAAATATACAATTTATAATAATGCAACTTTAGAAAAATGTTATAAAGTAACTGCCTAAGCATTTGTTATTAAAGTGTAGTTACAACATTTACATAAATAAAACCTCAATGATTTGGACATATTGTTAATCTGGTATGCTTCAGGATCAAAAAGGATAAAAATAAACTATGAATTTAAAACCCAGTGAAGAATTCTGTGAATGTTTTTATTGTTAGCTAAAAAACTAAAAGTTTTAGCTATAAGAAAAATTATTTAAAAATGTTTAAAAATATTCAACTGGCTTAAAATTCAACGGGGTTTTACAAATGTAATCACAATCAATCCACGAAATATGTATGTTCCTGGGCAGAAACAAAGATGAAAAATAAAACAAAACATCCTAGCTATAGCCTCCTATATGGACTTCAACAATAATTTACTGAGTGCTCACTATGTGCAAAGCACTATTTTAGGCATTGGAAGAGCAGCCAAAAAAAAAAAAAAAAAAAAGTCACACAAAGTACTTATTGTCATAATGCTTAGGATCTAATGAGATAATTCATATACCACCACAACCACCACCACTACCACCAGCAATTACCATAGTGCCACCCGAGAAAATAAAGCAGAATAAGCTGATAGAGTAATGAGGGTAGGGCTGAGGACGCTGCTGTTTTATACAGTGTTATCAGTGCAGACTTCTTGATTTGAACAGGTCCCTGAATAAGGTTAGGGTCACCAACCAAGCAGACACATGGGACAAAGTTTCTGAAAGAACAGTTTGTATAGAGGCTGTCATATGGAATCACATCTGGAATGTCAGAGGAATAGCAAAGGCCAGGGTAGTTGAAATGAAGTAAGCCAGGCCAAGAGTGAGAGATCAGAAATGTTGTAGGAAGAGGTTACACAGGGCCGTTGGGCCATGGTGAGAAATTTGCATTTCATTTCGACAGAGACAGGAAGCCACTGGAGGATTCTGGAAGACCGACATGATTTCAATTTAGGTTTTTAAAGGAGCTAAAGGTGGAGCAGGGAAACCTGCTGGAAAAGTGCTATGCTATTTCTTGTCATTTGCTTTCACACTTGGAGTTGCTTTCCACTGCCTAGACGATTCTTACTCCTCTCCTCCTGCCCCCGACACTCCTAATTCTCACCAAATCTTACTCATCAGTCAGTCACTCAGGACACAACTTAGAGTTGGTTGATCGTCATTATAGGTTACTATACTAGTAACATGACCTATAGTATTTAGCAGGCTGTAATGCTAATTGCTCATACACTTACCAGTGCTAGCCACAGACTATAATCTATATGAAGGCAGAGACCATGCATATTTTATTCATCAATATATCCCTGCTGCTTAGAATAGTGCCTGGCATACAGTAAGTATTCCGTAAATGTTTGCTGAATAGAATTTCAAAGAACTGGAAAAACTCAGTGTGGCTAGAGGTTGCAGTCCATAGATCAGAAGAGTAAAAGGGGGAGATTGAGAAGCAAAGTACCTGGCACACAGTATCTTGAAAGATTATTAAAGACAGCTTCTTGCCCCAGTTTATCCATCCAGTTTAATTTTAAGCTTAGTCTCTAAAACTCATCTCAAACCTCACACGTCTCATGTATCTAAGTACTTAAATTCCCTCAAACGTGCTATGCAGTGTTATGCCTCTCAAACTGCAGTATTGTTCCCTCTGCCTAGAATGCTCTACCTATTCAACTGGGGCTTTATACTCATCCTTAAAGCCCCAGATCCCCTGCCCAAGCAGAAGATGCTTATTTTATCTCCCTTTGTGGACAGCATCCTAAAACACTTATGACACTATCATGCAATTACTGATTTACAAATCTTTTCTCCCATGAAATTGAATTCCAAGGTCCAGGATCTTGACTTATTCATTTGTATTATTAAACATTGGTAGAGTGCTAATACCTACTAAAAGGAGAAAGAAATGTTTCTCTTTTTTGTGTCATTTCTCTTTACTGACAATTAAAATTTTATTATTTTAAGAACTTGTAAGAAAGGATAACTGCTAAACCCATATTTATCACTTTATTCACTAATTTTGATTTTGCTCATTTTATGTAAGTTTATGGCATATAAAACACACTTCCCTAAGTCTGTTATTCTTAGTCTCAAAATGAAGTAATGAAATTTCCCCAATTCTAAGCTCTCCTAGACTTGATATGTGCAATTTAAAATTATTTCATAAAACAGAAATTATGAAAGGAGGTACAGGAAACCCCTTTCTCTCCTTTACAGATACTATAAAAACTAGGCTACAGCTCTCTACATAGGGCAATAAAGGTTTCTTTTCTTTTTTTGGACTACTCACACACAAAGCACCAAGTACAGCTCATTTTAATCTGGATGAGCTACATATAAGCTCTACTCCATCTTTCAGAAACCTACGCAAATAAGCTTATACTTCTGATTCTTTCTCTTTAGGAAGTCTAAACAATGACTCTGGTGAGAAATGCTTTTATCTCTTCTTCATAGCCCTTTCTCCACATCTAGGCTCCCTATGTTAAAAGTTTTATTCTAAAAAGATTTGACAAATAAAGTAATACATTATAGTCTGTTAGTCTGTGTCTAGTAAAAATGGAAAAAGTACTCCATCATATTTCTGTCACATTGCATTACAATTATTTAATCAATTAGTTTATATAGTAAACACAAGATACATAAATATGTAATAGTTCTAATACCATTAAGAATTTTAAGATAAATATTAGCTATCTACAGAAAATCTCACTTTCTGTTAGTGGTATTAACCATCTATATCATGATTCCCTTTTTTATCATAAAGCCTGTAATTCAAGGGCTGGAAAAGTCAAAAGAAGTTACTCCTAGGATTCTCTGTATTAGAAAAACAAAATAAGAGACATCTTGTGAAGGACAGAGAAAGACCAGGAATTGGCGGGGTGGGGTTGAAGGATATTTTCTCGCTCCTGATAATTTACATCCATCTGAATGGTGATTATATCACTCCTTCACAATGGAGATATAACTAGATTTTGGGTATACATCATTCCCAACTATAAAATTAACTCAAAATATATAAAATCTGTTTTAAATCAACTCTTGGTCACCTCTCCCACCATTTTGTAGTGAACACTGTAATAAAAGTAAGCACTTAGCATGCTATTACAGGATAATATAAACTAAGTAGGTGGGGGTAGGTAATGAATTCAATTTATTGGTATATTCTCTGTAGGCTATCTTATTATACTATAATTTATTCCCCATTTATTTACTGGTAGGTATTCAGGCTGTTTTAGTTTTTCACTGTTACAAACAATGCTGAAATGAACATTCTTCTAAATTATATTTTGTCTTCATGTACAATAATTTCTCTAAGATAAACTCTCAGAAGTGCTGAACAATAGATATTACCAAATTTCTTTCCCACATCCTTGATAACACTTGGTGTTGTTGTGATTTTTAAGTTTTGGTGAATAAGAAAAGTAAAACTCAGGATTAAATGAACAAGAGAGTATATTTAGTATGCCATTTATGTCAATATGTTTATAAACACATAAACAGGTGGTATCATTGGTTGCTTTCAAGGGTAAACAAAAAGCTCTAAAAGGATCTTAACTGTATTTCTAGAAATACTTTAGTTCTTTAAGAGAAGACAAATCAGAAGTAAATATGTCCAAATAACACATTTATTAATTCTGGTTAACAAGTATATGATTATTAAATTGTATTTTTCTGTATATTTAAAAATTTTACTAACATTTAATAATAAATACAACATTGTTTTCATTTACTGGTTGGAGACTGGGCATTTAACGTTTAATTTAATTATTTCTGATCAAACAGTATTGTAAAACGTAAAGACTTAAAGATACGCCAATCCAATCTTTGAACAAAGTCAGGTAATTTTCTCTGTAACACTACCAGAATTAACTTTAAAAATGAAGTGACAAAATCATGACCAAAGCGGGCAATTTCCTGAATACTGATACTTTACTGGGTTTTTAGTTAAAATTCAGATTTCAATTTTTCATGTATAAACTGTTTTCTCTCCTGTATTTTCATACACATTTCTGATAAAGGATGTATTCAGACAAGACAACTGGAACCTTCATAATATAGAAGTGTTTTCTACTCATTCACGGAAATAATTCTGTTTCACCTCTTATCTGGCCTTTTGCTATTCTCTCTAGGAGATTCTTATGGTTTTGTTATTTATATTTGACTGATTGCTAGAAGAAAATATTAGTAACTTACATTAAACCCAATGTGTTTAAAACTATATTTTTCTTAGGTGTACTTAAAGTGTGCAAAGCATTTGCTAGGAACATTACATGTCTTAACTCATTCAGTTCTCACAACTGGATGGCAAGAATAGGTTTATTAATGTGCAAATTTTAATTGTGATAAAACTGAAAATGAAAGAGAAGGCAACTACTCGAGAGGGTGAGATGGAAGAATTGCCTGAGCAAAGAGTTTAAGTGCAGGCTGAGCAACATAGCAAGACTTCTGTCTCTTAAAAAACACAAAACAAAAAACAATTTAGCTGTATGTCATCACAAATCTTAAAAATGTTTACACTCTTCTAGGTATTTAAGAAGATAATGTTTAACATAAAAAGGTTTTATATACAAAGATATACCACAGATTATACATTTTAAAAAATCATAAATATTTAAAAAATGGTTACATAAATTATGGTTCTTTCGCTTGCTTGAGAATTAGATTTAACACTGTCATTAAGGCAATTAATAAAGCACGACAAACTGCAAATGCTACTGTAACATTTTAAAAAGGTCTGATATAAACATCTGATATGCAGATGATGTAAATGTGTAAATGCAAATACTACTGTAATGTTTTTAAAAGGTATGATATAAAAAATTGATATACAGACGATGTAAACATGTTTCGTATGTAAAACAAGAAGAACCCTCAAGTAAAATAAAATATAGAATAAACTGTGGCAGTAAATATACAAAAATGGGAACAAGGGTGATCTTTGGTTGATAAGGCACGGAGCAGTTAAAACATGTGACTGTGTGCATGCACAGGCCTAGGTATGTAGGCATCTACAAACACATTCACACATACTTTTCTGCCTTTCCCGTTTCCATAATGAAAAGCAAAAACCCACAAACTTAATCAGCAAAAAATCAACAAAGTGTTTAAGTATTTCCTGGGTTTATCCAAATTTCAATTAAAAAAAATTTGAAGTCTTATGTTTACTGCCAATAAAATTGTTTTTATTGTTACTGTTTAACTATGGGGTTTCAGTCATGGGAGAAATAATACAACACAAGAGTAGCACATTATTCAAGCCTTAAGATTGGTTTTTTCCTTCCCCTCATTTGCCTACCTCTGCAAGTCAAATAGTATTTATTTTATTTATTTATTTATTTTTGAGACCAAGTCTCACTCTGTTGCTCAGGCTGGAGTGCAATGGCACCATCTTGGCTCACTGCAACCTCCACCTCCCGGGTTCAAGCAATTCTCCTGCCTCAGCCTCCCAAGTAGCTGGGACTACAGGTGCCTGCCACCATGCCCGGCTAATTTTTGTGTTTGCAGTAGAGACGGGGTTTCACCACATTGGCCAGGCTGGTCTCGAATGCTTTGGCACAAGTGATCCGCCTGCCTCGGCCTCCCAAAGTGCTGGGATTACAAGCATGAGCCACCGAGCCCGGGCTTAAATAGCTTTTTTTAACTGGAATGTTATTTTCTTCCCAATGTCTTTTATTTTGTACATATATTGCTGAAATACTACATTAATCTATTTATTCATAATGATAAGAGATGATACAAATCAGAGAAAAGTGCTTATGGTGAATTTAGGATGTAAAAATTTATAACAGCAAATTCAGGAAAATGCTACAGGTGAAATTAAAATAAGGCTTTAACATTTCCACCAAATGCCATTTTATAATTTTATTGTAATTCTTTTTTCTTTCTTCAGTTATTTCTGCAAGTACCTAATTAAATCATAATTTCAAAAGGCTTCAAGTCAGTACCTATGAAAAACATTTAAAAAGCAAAACATTTTCTCTTTTATCCCCTATATTACACTGTAAAAAGTTTTAATCAAATATATTAGTTAAAACATGGTTCGTATATTTATCACAACAATGTCACAGTGGAAGACTTTAGATTTTTTTAACCATACCTTTGAGACCTCCTTGTCAAGCTCATCTAAAACTGATTACTTTTAAAAAATCTTTTATAAATATGTTTTACGTAACAAAACTACATCTAACTATACAGTTTAGTGAATTTTCAGGAACTCAACCTTCCCATATAAAAACTGCACCTAGGTTACCAGTGTCAACCCAGAGATGCTCCCCCACCTCAATATCTTCTTCTGGTCACTACCTCACCCCTATCCCTACTATGTTGACTTTCAACAGCATTATGCATACTCTTAGATCCAGCAATTTCACTTCTATGAATTTTTCCTGAAGTAAAAATTGAGTGTAAAACCTTTTTACATATAAAAGACACACAATTAATATGTTATCCTTCCATACTACTAAATCAATTTAAGTATTAAAATGATTCTACAGAAAAATACTTAGTAACATAAGGATGTTAAAAATACCAATTATAAAAACAGTTACAGAGGATATATATCTTATGTAGATCAGTGGGGCTGAGCACTGGGAGTGTGTTTTGTGCACATGTAGATATTCTTCAGAAAATGGTTTGGAAGGACTGAATACATGAGCACCTGCAGATACCTCTGGGTGGAAGAATACAGAATAATTGTTATTTTCTTCATTTTCTTGTGTTTTCTAGTTTTTATTTTGTTTTGCTTTTTTTTATTTGTTATTTTCTAGTTTTTCTAAAATAGGTAAAGGTAGCCTCTAATGCCCAGTTTGTATGGAAATTTCTTGAGTCAAAAATGTGTTTTTACAGTTCAATTTGACAGGTATGTTCAATTACTGTCTCTGTGTTACATTTAATTCTTAGTGTGATACATTTGATTCTTAGGTTATTTATTTATTTATTTATTTATGAGATGGAGTTTCGCTTTGCTGCTCAGGCTGGAGTGCAGTGGCACGATCTTGGCTCACTGAAACCTCTGGCTCCTGGATTCATGCGATTCTCCTGCCTTAGCCTCCCGAGTAGCTGTGATTACAGGCATGCACCATATGCCCAGCTAATTTTTGTATTTTTAGTAGAGATGGGGTTTCACCATGTTGGGCAGGCTGGTCTTAAATGCCTGAGCTCACTGATCCACCCATTTCAGCCTTCCAAAGTGCTGGAATTACAGGCGTGAGCCACCACGTCCAGCCATGGTCTCTAATTTAGAAAAGCACAATGACATTAACTTTTTAAAGAAACTAGATCATGAGTTCTACTGAAAATGTTTTATGTTATGGATTACAGATGCTCCTCAATTTATGATAGGGCTATGTCTTGACAAACCCAGCACAAATAAAAAATATAGTAACTCAAAAATGCATTTAATATTCCAATAAACCCACTGTAAAGTTGAAAACCTGTAGGTTGAACTATCTTAAGTTGATGACCAACTGCACTGCTTTCCTGGGGTGTCACTTACTCTGCTTTAAAAAATCTGCTTGCATAATACTTTTGATAAACTTGGAACTGGCAATAAAGCAAGTAACTCTCAAACTTTTGGATTTCATAATTCCTTTTTACTCTTAAAATTACTGCAGACCTTACAGACCTTTTGTTTATGTGGGCTATCTCTACTGATATTTACCATAACAGAAATTAAATAAAAGCATTTTAAAAGTATTTACAATTGATAACAACCCTAAAAATGTTAATGTTCATGAAAAACGTTTTCAAAATGAGTAAAAAGAATTATATTTTAAAAACAGGTTTGTAGGTCTCTTTAATTTCCAGCTTACTAGAAAACAGCTGAATTCTCATATCTGCTTCCATATTGACTGTGTTGAGATATCACACATCATGTACCTTTTGGCCGACTTTACTATACACACTTGTGAGAGAATGAGAGTAAAAATAATAAATATTATTAATTTTGACCTGGTATATCTCCTGAAAGGGTTTCAGGGACTCTTAGGGCTTCCTGACCATTCTTGAGAACCAAATAGTCTAAGAATTGTTTAGATGCATGTTCAACGTTTTTGATAAGGATACTTCACAGGTGAAGTGACATATCACGAGGTACACAGTCTATTTTCAATGATGCTCAAGTGATCAGTGTGTGTTCTGATGGTAACAGTCTGACCTCACCATTGTAAAGTTCTCAAAATAATCTTTCCTCTAACACTTTCTATCTTCATACACACACACACACACACACACACACACACACACACACACACACACACATATATAAGTTTCACTGGTTTGAATTGACACATAATGTTATCTATTTATGGGGTCCAATGGGATGTTTCCATACATGTGTACATGTACACATTGTAATCAGTGTAATGAGCATATTCACCACCTCAAACACTTGTCTTTGTGGTGATAACATTCAAAATACTTTTAGCTGTTTTGTAATAACACGTTATAATTAACTATAGTTACCGTATTGTGCAACAGTACACCAGAAGTATTCCTTCCTCCTACCTACCTTTGTACCTGTTGATTAACCTCTCTTCATCCTCCTCCCCATACCCTTTTCTGCCTCTGGTAATCACTATTCTACTCTCCATTTCTATGAGATAGACTTTATTTAGATTCCACATGAGTGACAAATATATATATTGTATTTGTCCTGTGCATAGTTTATTTCATTTTACATGAAGTCCTCCAGTTTAATCCATGTTGTTGCAAATGACAGGATTTCATTTTTTTATTGGCTGAAATAGTATTCCACTGTGTACATATACCATATTTAAAAAATCCATTCACCTGTTGATAGACATTTAGGCTGATCCTGTATCTTGGCTATTATAATTCAGTGGTTTTCACTGTATTCAGAGTTGCACAACCATCACAATTTTAGAACATTTTCTCCACCCTAGAAAGAAATCCTGCACCCTTGAGAGACTGCTCTCCCTTGTCCTATGATTCCTAGCCTTTGGCAACCAGTAATCTACTTTCTATGCCTATGGATTTTCCTAAACATTTCCTACAAACATAATCATATAATATTTGGTCTTTTGTGACTGGCTTTTAATTAGCACAATGTTTTTAAGGTTCACCCATGTTGTATCATGCATCAGTACTTTACTCCTTTTTACTGTTGAATTCTATTCCATTTTATGGATATAGAATATTTTACTTATCCTTTCTTCAGTTAATGGACATTTGGGGTTGTTTGTACTTCTTGGCTATTATGAATAATGCTGTTATAAACATTTGTGTACACATACATTTTCAGTTCTCTTGAATAGGTTCCTAGGAGTAGAATTGTTGGGTCATATAATAACTGGATGTGCAACCTTTTGAGGAACTTCAGACTGTTTCCAAAGGGGTTGCACCATTTTATATTCTTACCAGCAATGTGTCAAGGCTCCAGTTTTTTTTTTGCATCTTTGCCAACACTTATTTTATCTTTTAGATTCTAGCCATCGCTAGTGGGTATGAAACAATGTATTATTGTGCTTCTTTTTTAAGTTTTAATTTTTGTGGGTACTTGCTGAGTATGCTGAGTATGGGGTACATGAGGTACAATTTATATGTACAATTAAACTGTTATTGACTATAGTCATCCTGTTGTGCTACAGATCTTAATTCTATTTTTTGTACCCATTAACTATCCCCACTTCCTCCTTACACCATCCCCCACTATCCTTCTCAGCCTCTGGTAACCATCCTTCTACTCTCTGTCTCCATGAGTTCAATTGCTTTAATTTTTCGCTCCCAAAAGAAGGTGAGAACATGAGAAGTTTGTTTTTCTGTGCCTGACTTGTTTCATTTAGTGTAACAGACCTTCAGTTCCACCCATCTTGTTGCAAATAAAAGGATCTCATTCTTTTTTATGCCTGAATAGTACTCCATTGTGTATATGTACATTTTCTGTATCCATTTGTTTTTTGATGGACACTTACGTTTCTTCCAAATCTTGGCTACTGTGAATAATACTGCAATAAACAGGGGAATTCAGATATTTCTTTGAAATACTGATTTCCTTAAGGGTATACACCTAGCAATGGGACTGCTGGATCATATGATGGCTCTATTTTTAGTTTTTCAAGGAACCTCTAAATTGTTCTCCACAGTGGTTGTATTAATTTACATTAGTCTTTATCTTCTGATGCTATTGTTGGATTCAATTATCTTATTGGGGTGGAAAAATAGTAATATTTTAAGTCTATTATGCCTTCCATATTTATTAGCCAACATTCTTCAAGAATTTTCCTTAAATGATTATTTGGTTATCCTGAAACACAATTTGTATAGAAAAAGTAAGATAAATGCTTAACACTTTCCTTTAATTGCTAATTTTCACAGTGAAGAATTGATGTGGTATATACTTCCAATATAGACTACTGACTCTGAGGGACACTTTCAGTTTCTGGTTCTCATAAATGAGTATATTTTTTAAAATTCAGTATTTTTCATTCCACTGAAATTGTTCTTCCTACTGATGATCAAATGTTTTCATATTTGACCAACCAGGAACTTTTAATATTGACTCCTGTATTCTTTTAACAAATTAGTCTTTCTTCCTTGCCTCCTGGCAAGGAAGATGTTCCAGGCTCATCCTGTACATCTCTTAGTCCAAGCCTGAAGTCCAAAGAGGCCTGCTTCCTTTCAAAGGGAAATAATGTTTAGAGACCCCATTCTAGGTTTAGGTTCAATGCCACTGAGTTTTCACTGCTTTTAGGCTCTTTCAGTGGTGAGATGAGGAAATGTGTATTTTTGAAAATAATTCATGTTTTGCACTGCATTTCTAATCCACATGTAATATAAGGTTTTTAACTTCATGCTGATTGTTTCTTCTCTTACACTGAAAATACTGGTTTCCTAATGATGTTAACATGATTACATATTTGATTTGTTCTATAGACTCAAAAAATAATGACAATATTATTACTAGTATTACTAAAAAAAGGTTTAAGAGTTCTTTAAAGTATTTTTTTGCCCTTAGAGTATATTCTATTGCCGTTGGAATGTATTTCACTAAGAATGTATAGTCAAAATCCTGGGTAAAATCATTTGATGTAATTCTTTTCTCAATGTTATGTTACTAACATTATGTTACTAATTTAACCCAGCCAGGTTTGTTATATTGTACCTCAAATTTTGTGGATTGATATATATATATATATTTTTTTGAGACAGAGTCTTGCTCTGTCACCAGGCTGGAGTGTAGTGGCATGATCTCAGCTCGCTGCAACCTCTGCCTCCCAGGTTCAAGCGATTCCCCCTGCCTCAGAGGCCTCTCGAGTAACTGGGACTACAGGCACATGCACCACACCCGGCTAATTTTTTGTATTTTAGTAGAGACAGGGTTTCAACACGTTGGCCACAATCTCTGGACCTCGTGATCCACCCGCCTGGGCCTCCCAAAGTGCTGGGATTACGAGCATGAGCCACCACGCCCGGCCATTGGATAGCTCTACTTTAAAAAATTTTTTATCCTTTGGAATATGCAGAATATAAATAACAAGGTCTGTTCAGAGCACTTCTATTCCTGTCTCATCTGCCTCATTTACTTCATTCCCTTCTGGGTAACCATGTTCATTATCATTAGTTTTTGGCTTACCTTCCCTGTTTTTCTACACAAAAGACAGCATGTAATATATGCATTTCTGCATCTTGCTTTTTATTACCTAACAAGAAAACCTAGAAATTCACTATCAAGAGATCATTCTCATCCCCCTTTTTTTCGACGTTTGTCTTTCATTTTTTGAATATAAATAATTTAACTAACCAAGACACTATTGATAAATACTTGTATTATTTTCCAATGTCCTGCTATTCAAATAATGTCACAGTGAATAACCCTGAATGCATATCATTCCATATTTGTGCAGGTGTAATTAAAGGCTTGATTCCCTGAAATGAGACTGCTAGGTCAAAGGACAAATTTTTATAAAATGTAACAGATACTGTCAATTCTTCCGTAAGGACTGTACCAGTTTGTATTTCCATAGTAATGCATGAAAACGTCTGTTACTTAACAGCTTTGACAAACAGTGTATACAGCTAAACTTGACTTCTTATCAGTGTGACAGGTGTGAATCACACAAGTATGTCTGATAGTATTTTCCTATGTTTAAGGACTTTTAAAATTTCTTCTATGAACTGACAGTATAATTATGCTCATTTTTCTATCAGGTTGTTGATCTTTTACATTTCAATTTTTTGAAACTCTTAAGAGATTAGAATCATTAGTTTTTTTATCTTATAAGGTAAAAATATTTTTTCATAGACTACCATTGTCTTTTGATTTTTCTAATAGTGCTTTCTTCTGTGTCATGCAGAAGTTTCTTTTGTTTATATATTGGAATTTATCATTTTCTTATTGTTAAGGTGATACTCTAGCTAAGATGGAAATGAAGAACAGGGGCAAGCAAAAGAAACAAGAATATCTGAAGGTAGAGTAACCCAGGCAAAGGGATCAGCAATGATGAAGGCCCTGAAGAGTGAGCTTGGCAAGTGTCAGATGTAGACAGTGTGACTTGAACCTAAGCCAGGAAGAGAAGGAAAGGAACAAGTCCAGAGAGGTAGGCAAGGACAAAATCTTGGCAGAACCTAGTAAGCCATTAAAAAATATATAAGTTTTGTCCTTAATTTTACAGAAAACTAAGAGGAAGATTAAATACAGAATATCAGCTTTATTCAAAATGGGCATAGAACCCAATTTTGGCTACTGATAAATTCAAGGTTATAAGGTAGATATGAAAGTTATCTCTTTGGGAAGAGAATACCTGGAAAAATTACAAAGGAAAAGAAAAAAAAAACAACAACAATGAATTGACACTTGGAAACCCATGGGGTTGGTTATCAACTTTATATGAGTAGTTAACACAAACTGTTGCATGCACCAAATTACTTAAAATATTATATAAAATTACCTTCATGCTGTTTGTATAACGTGTATACGAAACAAATGAAATTTAGGTTTTAACTTGGGCCCCATATCTCATTATATGTATCAAATATTCCAAAATAAGATCAAAATGTGAAACACTTCTGGTCCCAAGCATTTTAGATAAGGAATACTTAACCTATACAACAAATTTTTGTAAAAAATTGAACAGCAACAGAGAACACTAATTTCTTTTTTCTTCTTTTTATTTTTGCTTCATATACCTAATTATGTTAGTCAAGTGACATTTCAGATGATAACACTTAGGAAACTTCTGAATTTAAAGCGCATTTTTTAAATGACATTCTTTACAAAACAGAAAAAAGAAAATTCCAGCTTATATATATTGTAACAATTATATTTATTGACATTCTATAATCTCACTTTATTAAAAAAGCTTTGAACAATCTTTTGGTTTTCACCTGACTGAGACAATCTTCATACAGTTCCTCAAACATATCTGATATATCCCTGAGTTTTGATATTTTGTTTTTATATTTGGTATTTCTTCTGACTTAAATGCCCCGACCTCAAATCTTCGTGGAAGACTTCCTCTCATTATTCATGTCTCAGCTCAAACTCACTTCTTCATGGAGGTCTTCCTGAACCATCTTATATAAAATAAACCTCCCAGTTACTTTTGATATCTTGCTTAGTGACTCTTTTGTAAAATTATGGGCATGCTAATAAGCATATTTGGAAAAAGTAACAACTAACTTCTGGAAATGAAAAGTATAATGACAAATTAGAAACTCAAGACATAGGTTAAATTGTGATTAAAATAGCTTGAAAGACAATTAGTAAATTGGGAAATATTTCTGAATAAACTAATCATGATATTACACAGAAACAAAAAGATGGAAAATATGAAAAGGAAGACAAGAGACAGGGAGGATAAAATAAGAAGATCAAAAATATGTTTCAACAGATTTTGACAGGAAATAAAGTGAGTAAAAATATATTTGAACAAATAATGGCTGGAAAATGTCCACAATTGATGAGAGATTTGTCCTTAGTTTTAGAAACCATGTAACGCCTAAGTAGAATAAAGAAATCTTCCCTGTCACCTCATCAAACTGGATGTGACCTGTGCCACCTTGTTGGATTGCCAGAATGTAGATAAAAATGTACTTTTTTTAAAACAATATAATTGCTACTTGGTAAGGTCAGAACATCATTCTAGCTTCATGTTTAATTTGAATTAAATATATTCTGTGGTTTATATGAAGAAAAAGAAATCTGCTTCCAAACATATCTAAGACACCTGCAGAATGCCACAAATAAAACAGAGAAGAGCGAGAGAGCGCCCAAAGGCAGAGTGCGTAAAGTTACCTATGAGGAAAAGACTATTAGCTGGCAGTCACACAATCATAGCAAAAAGACAGCTATGTGCCTAGACGAAAGATTTTTTAAGAACAAAAGTAAAAAAGAAAAAGAAATAAACCAAAAACAAAACCCTGAGAGTTTACTACCAATAAACCTTTATTTAAGGAATGCCTGATCCCAGAAGAACACGTGAAATACAGGAAGGAATGTTGAGCAAAGGAGATGATAATCAGGTATGTAATACTCAACAAAAATTGATGATATAAAACAAATGGTTGTGTTTAAGTTGTGGTGTCACAAGAAGGAAAATAGCACTGAAGATGGCTGTAAGTGTCAAAGCAGGTGACTCTAAATTTCTATTAACTATTAACTATACCTTTAAAACCTTCGAGGGTAACTACAAACAGAATAGCAGTAGAGTATATAACTTCAAAATAGGCAAAGAAGGGAAAGTGAGGAAACTCAATCCAAAAGAAAATAAGCAGGAAAAAAGCATAACAAGACAAATAGCAGATAGTAAGATGGTTGAAACAAATAATTACAAGGGTAACAAATGCCACAAAACAATATATGATATTATGTGAAAATACAGTAAGAATCCCAAACTAAATACGAGTATCAACATGTGTGTCTGTGTACATACAATTTGGAAGGTATGGAGGAAGTTTACCTAAGAAAGTAATGTTTAAAAGGAAACCTGGAAAAAAGATAGTATGTATTTACAAAAAACTGATTGGGGGTAGAAGGTAGCTTTATTGTTGGTGTTCTGAGGTTCTGAGAGTGTATGACATATTCAAGAAAATGAGAAAAAGCCAGTATGAAGACTAAAGAAAGAGACACAAGATGCAGCTGGATACGTGGGCAGGGGCTGGTTCCTGAAGTTTAGGATTTTAGATGTTATCTAAAAGGCAATATGAAGCCATTACAGGGTTTTCAGCAGGAGAGTGTAGGCCTAGATCTGGAATTTTAAAATATCACCTGTTTCTTCTATCCCTGCAGTCAGAGAAGGTTAGATAAGGGACACAGGACCGCCTAGACATATGTTTTATTTTTTAGGTCGACTAAAACATGGCATCTTCCCAAGTATGGAATATAACATTTTTTTCCACGTTTTTAGCCACAGAAAACAAAAGCTCAGCATAGAAAAACAAGATAGACAATTTCATTAGTGAATATAGAAAATTTTTTAAATTGAACTTTAAAAATTGTTCAGTGATTTCCAAACAGAATTATAAAACTTAATTTATAAACCACATATTTAAGCCTACATAACATCATAAAACTATACATGGCTCTCTTACACATAGTAACACCTACCTTAATCACAGCCAAGAAAGCAGAACAGTGGCAGTGGCAGCAGCAACAAAGGATACTTAATAACAACTAAATATGATGCTGAAATTCGTATATTTTATTTATATAGTCTCTCAGTCACTGGAAGCCGACTTAGTATTAGTCCTATACATAATTTGTTAAAAAAGAAATTTAAACTAGAAGTTGTAGGTTCTAAGTTTACCCTACTGATAACATTTTGAAGTAATTAAAAAAAATCTTACTTATCTCTTGCTAATTAAGAGAAAATAATCCTAAAAATTTCAAATCATTACATGGTGGTGCAACAGTTAATGTTCATTATTATGACACAATGTTCCACATCGCATTTTGAAAAGCATTAAAAAATACAGTGCAGAATATTTTCCAACCAAAATGTTTAAAATAAAAAATTTCATTGTGAAAACATCATAAATGCAATGGTCAAGTCACAATTCTCATTTTAGTTATCAGTGGCATTTGTGGATGATGAATATTTTTAATTTAATAAATAAATCTGATATACCGTAGACCATATCAAGCACTGGAGACATAAAAGTGAAAAAAGACAAGTTTCCTGCTCCCAAAGGTAGATTACAATGGAGAGATAAACATGCAAACAATTACAATGCATTGAGAAGTTTACTATAATGAAAATTCTACCAGAATACTCATTGGATCTTACGGTAGAAAATTGCATCAACAAAGTCAATGAAGTATTGCTGTTCCATCTCTGCCCACATCCATTCTTTTTCTGTACTGGATTGGCCTAGTCTTCACAGTTGTTACAGTAATGATAAAGGTCAAGTTGCAAATTTCTTCTTGTACACTGGAATTTGTGCGAAGTTTTTACTCTGGCCCCAGATTAAAACTGATATTTAAAAAATATATACCTGACACACTAATGTTATTTATACCTGTTTCTTAACTCAATGTACTAGGACAAAAAAGAATCCTGGATATGGGCAATACATGCCTTACCTTCCTACCAGTTTCTGAAGCTCAGAGTACTTATACAAACCCGAAGAATTTAAAATGTACAACGAAATATCCTCTAATATTTGAAATGCCTGGATAGAAAGTACAATGGAGACGAAAATAGCCATGTTTTGCTCAGGGTAACCATATTTTAAGTCAGTGTAGAGTTGTGAAAGAGAAAGGCAATAACAATGAGGAAGATGGAAACTGACTTATGAAGAACAATTAAGAAAGCTGAAAAGATTTGCATGGAAAACAGACATTTGAAGAAACATAATAGTTTCAACAAATATTTACAGCATTACTATGTCAAAGGACTAGAGTTTCTCACATTGGTGCACAAAGAAAAAACGAAGCAAAACAGAAGAAAACCCTAAAAGTTATCATGGAAAAGAAAAGTCTTAGAGATGTAATAATTTTACAAGTATTTACAGTAAAGTAAAATGCTGTTGCAGATGAAAAAATATAAAACAATGAGAATATTCTTCATAGCTATGAGGTTAACTATTAGAGTTGCCAAAGATTTTCTGTAAATACTTAGTCAGAGGCTGAATTATCATCTCTTACAGAATAAAAGAATCCCATATAGGGAAGGAAGCTGGGCAAAATATTCTTTTAAGTATCTTTTTCTTTGCTTATTTGGCTACTCCAATATCTTCTTCTGATACTTGTTTTTGTCTATTTTTCCCATTAGTTGTCTGTCTCACTGGTTGTAGTTTTGTTAGCTGAATGCTTGCTAGATACATCAGTTATAGATGAGGCTTGACATTTCACTTTCTTCAATGACTTCCATACTTTTTTAGATTTAAGTACAGTTAAATATACAAAATTGTTTATGGACTGTGATTCTTGCATTTTAAGAACTTCTTCCCCTATTTTGAGTTAAGATATTATCCTCTAATTTCCTCTTTTAGTTTGCTTTTCACATTTAGCCTTTAAACTCAACTATTTTTAGGGTAGTATGAAGTAGAGATCCACCACTTATCCCCCTTTTGGGTAATCAATTGCCCTGGAACTATTTATGAATATGACGTCCTTCTCAGTGATTTACAATGACATTTCTGTCTTATACAAAGATTCCACTAATGTTTGGGAGCTTCTGGGCTTACTGATCTGTCCTACTTATTTTTATCCTGGGCAATAGCACCCTGGTTTAATTACTGTACTTAATAAATGTTGCTACATTTAGCAAGACTATATTTATCACCTTGATTATTCTTGGCTCTTTAAGTCTTGCTTGTAAATTTTAGGATCAGAAAGCCACATTTAACAATAAATCCTGTCAGAATTCTGCCTGGAATGACACTGAATTTGTAAGCACATAAAGGGTAAACTGCTATCATTTTTCAGTCTCACATTCATTTAAAGTATAATTACTCATTTTGCTGGTCGTCTTTAACTTCCTTCAATGTATTTTTATAATATTCTCCATAAGACCTGATACAGTTTATCTGTTTCATTCTTAGGCATTTCACTGTTTTTTTCTGTTGTTGCAGCTATTGCAATTATAATTTTTTTAAAACTAGATTTTCTAATTGGGTAGCTAAGGACCGCTCATCAAATGTTTAAAACTGATGATGCTGTGCATTTTTTGTGTTATCTTTTATTTTAAATCTTTAGGTTATAATGTTTTTGGTAGTGGAAGTACCCATCTATTATTCTTTGTTTGATAAGCCCTTTTTATCATAAATATGTCAGCTCTTGTGGAATAATTTTTTCTGTATCTATTAGGATGATATAGCTTTTTAATTAAGAAAATTTTTCAAATGCTTAATCATTCATGCCACCTTAGTCGTTATTATGTTCTTATACCTCACTGTACTCAATTTGCTGATATTCATTAAGGATCTCTGCTCCTAGGTTTGTAAGTTGCAATATTTCTTTCTTTTGCTACCTTTGTCTGGTTTGGGTATCAAGATTATGCCAACATTTCTTTTTTTTTTCTACTATTTGAAACAGAGTAGAAAAAAAGGAAAGCCCAAAATAGGAATTATCTGTTGCTTTAAGAGTATATAAAGTTACCTATAAAATCATTTGGCATGGAGAATTTCATAAACTTATGGGTTATACTATCCATAAATTTATCTACATCATTTATGGATAGATTATCTATTGGATTTATGGATTATCATCTAATTTGAATAAAGCAACTTATCAAATAAATAACTGGCGTAAATGAGTATTGTTAAAAATTATAGTGAGAATAATATTTTAAATGCAAGCACTAGCAAATAACAACATTAAAAAGAGCATAACTGACACTGCTACCACTAGTGTAAGTTCTTTATTGACTATACCATGAGGTAAAAACAGTGAAATCTGGCCAAAAAAGATTACATTCTTAAGGAAGCTTTCTGAAATATGGGTTTATACTTTCTATCATTGCTAATGAAACTCTGCTAAAGTATATTATCATTCAATAAGATACTGGCAGTGAAGTCATCACGATTAGCAAGACATTTAAAAACTGTTTATAACATTTTTATTTAAATCCTAAAATATTTATAGAAAGATTAGTACACATAGTGTGTTAGTAGGTACATACACACACATACATATGCACACACAAATGCATCCAAGGGTATGTGCTCCATTTTTCCTCGTTTGGTGTGCCAGTAGGCAAATTTTAAGAAACTGCCAACCCATACCATGGCAGAATGGTTTCATAAAAGAAAATCTGATCTTGTTACTCTCAGTCTAGTAGCTTTCTACGACCCAAGAAAAGTCAAAATTTCATCCCTACTTACTTCCTTAGCTTCATCTGTCATCATTCTTCCCCTTGCCCTCTATATCTCAAACCACATTAAACTAAATAATTTCTACCCTCAAGTAAGACTAGAATCACATGACAAAAAGTCATCCAAAAATTAAAATTATCAAGAAGACTACTTACAGATTTATATCCATTACCACTAGTCTTTACCTCCTCAGGATTTTCACGTATTTTTGTACCTTACTTAGACTATTATAATAATTTAAATAATTACATGACTTGTTTTCTATACATACTTGGATCTGTCTTGCCACTTAACTTCACAGAATCAAAGATCTAAAAACTGGAAATTTACTTTTAAAATGCCATCTATTCTAACCAGTCATCTGATGCTTTTCAGTATCTCCAATGATGAGGCAATCAGGGACTCATTCCTTCTTTCCTTAAAAATTTCCTTAGAAATATTCTTTCTTATCTAGACCTGAAATCTGTTTCCCTCTAACCTCTAGCTAGTCATCCTAATTCTACTCATTGGACCATTCACAGAAAATTCAGTCCTATATTAGGGTAACAGCCATACAAATACTTATAGATCACTATCACATTACTTCTAAGGCTTCTTCTGCGGTAGTAAGGAATAGGAGGGACAGAGTATGGTGAGTCTAGTATTTGAGTATCTTTCATGAGTTTGTTACTAAATATTTAATTCTCACATTGCTCCAATGGGTCCATTACGTTATCTATTACTTAAGTTACCTATCTGTAACTTAAGTAACAAACAGAGCTGGGATTTCAACCACAAGCCTGTCACATACCAAAGCCTATGTTCTATCTAGTCTCTTCAGAAATCCCCAAACTGAGAGGAGACATAAGGGAATATAAGGTATGGAAAAGCAAATAAAAAAAAATTCTAAAAATCCTCTGTTTTCTGATTTCCAAAATTCTATGTACTGATATTTTTTTTCCTTAAGCCTTCAGGGGTGTCCAACCCTTTGATGTGAGGATTTTTTTGTTGTTGTTGCTTATCTGTGGTGGCAGATACCATAAAAATTACACAGGAATCAACAGCCCCCACCATCAGCCCCTGCTTTTTAAAGCTCAGCAGCTATCATTAGTGTATTTTATGTGTGGCCCAACACAATTATTCTTCTCCAATGCAGCCCAGGGAAGCCAAAATGTTGGACACTTATGCGAAATCATAGTTATCTTTGACATTTCTTTCTCTGTCTTATAACCTTTTATCTTAAAATTTGTCAGATATTGTCACATAAATGCTTGCAACCTAATATTAGGGAATGAAAAAAGGAAAAATTATTCCCATATTTCAGCCTCTCTAAATTTTAATCTGATTTACACACTGAAACAACTATCTCTTCAAAAACTAACTAGTATAGTCTTCTTAAGAGACCCGAACTAACATCACTGCTTTCTGGTATTAAATTTAATGCTTTTTCTTATGGCTTCAAAAACTGACAATACGATTCCTAACCCATATTAACAAAAGCTAACTCAATTGTCCTTTGCTCGGATAAACACTTAAGTCCTCACACACACTGAAAAGCCTCTTGTTCCCTTTCCTCTGTGAAGTTATGGTTCTCTTTAATTAAAGTCCAACACGGTCTTCATTGCTCAGGCTCCTTATGACAAATATGTCTCCACACAGTCACATGATAACATTATATTTGTCACACATATTCCATTTCCTCTGTTCCCAGTTACATCATAAACTGGAAGATAAATCATCTACTTTTTTCCTCACCTAAGTACAAAAAAAAAAAAACTAAACAAGCAAGTGCTTAATTAATGTTTTAGCTGTCCACTAAAAAAAACAATTATTTCTTATAAACATCTCTTTATTTAAATTCTTTATTTTTAAGCTGTTTATTAGGATTTGTTCATCATAAACTTTATTGCAAAAGGAGTTGAAATCAACTCAAATTTCCTCTTTCATGAACAAAGATGCAAAGACAAAAGCTGTAAATTTGTACTTCTCTCTAGTCCATATTACATGAACAAATTAAAAGTCGTATTACATCCAAAATAAATTTCCCTATGAATATAGAAAGTTGCAAATATACATTTAAGGATATACAACATAAAATTATATATTACATGCACACAAAAATCTTACCTTGCTGAGTATTTTGTTCTTGCATTCGATTCACAGTGAGGTCTAAGGGGCCTTCCTGCTCTCTCCTGAAGGGAGTTTTCTGCTTGATTCATTTGGATACTTTTACATACTATACTTGGTCCAATTGAACCATTTCTATTCTCTTGAGTTTTACCACTTTTTGAAATGTACTCAATCGCAAATTGACGTATCATCTTTTCATTAATTCCTGAGCAACTAGGGGAATGTTAGGATCACAGTTCTGAGGAAGATCTAGGGAAGAAATAAATATAATAATCATTTTAAAAGAGAAATGCAAATTTTACCAACATTTAAATTTATTTTTATTACAAATTAATGATTTCAGAAGTCTTTTAGCATCAGCCCATAACTTCCACTGTTTTCTGGGAATTAGCAACAGGAGCTCTGTAGATTTAATTAGTTTTATAACAATATATCAACCAAAATGTAGCATATTTAATTATTTCATATGATTAAACATTCTCTGGTCCCAAACTAAAATACAGATAAAGAATTATATACAAAAGCCAAACAATTTATTCTCAAGAGTTCTAATATTCATTCAGATGTATTTTATTAAGATATTAAAACAGTATGTGAACATAAATTGTATGAATAACCAATTTTTATCCTAATATACAAAGTGCATGCATTAACTAGGAAAACATCGTAAATTCTTATAATTCTGTATCCATTAAATTCTTCAATTCTTTAAAATGTGCATCTCATATATATCCTGAATGTCATCATCAAGGATTTTTTATTTCCTTGATTTTTTATATAGAAAAAATTTGATCATAAAGAGAAAATGAAAAAATAGTACAATGACACAGTTTCCACTAATATTCAAGAAATGTTACTGGTCTGCCAAATTTGTTGTCTTTTTACTTTATTTTATTTGTAGAACCATCGAAATTACAGAATAATCACGATTTACTCCTAAATATTTCAGCATGGATATCCTAAGATAATTCTGTACATGAGAATATCATTGAGAGTTTTAGCCAAAACATTCTGATCAAGTACAACTGCCATAAAGGACAGACATAATTAGACCCATATCATGTTACTAGGGCTATACCTTAGAATTGAATTTAGAGCAAAGTTTAAAGCACAATAGATAGTGCTACTCTGTTTTATTAACCCATTCACTTTTTGTCTCTTTATATTATATTGGGGGAATAAGTCCATGTGTGAGACCAAAAAACTTGGCAAAAGAGAGGGAGAGAGACAGACAGAGAGAATGCTTCTCAGCTGCTGATTGGTTAGTGAGCCTCCTAAATCACTTGCAGAAGTTGTCATAACTACAAAAAAGCAAGTAACTTAAGATTTAGATGTAGGTCAGGAATTGTAAAATCAGCTTTTTACAAGGATTGAGCTAGTAGTAAATATTTGCCCAGAAGAATGCTGCCATCCAGAAATGGGGTTTACTGCCCCCTATTAGAAAGGAACACTTATTTTTTCCCTTAATTCTTCATTTTCCAAAGTTAACTAATTTACAAAGCCCTATGTGGCAGCTGCTTCAAGATGGTCCTCAATAATTACTGCCTCTTGATAAAACACTGCTGTGCAATACCCCCTCATTCTCCATGCTGTATCATGGGTGGTCTGTGTGATCAATAGTGTATTGTGAAAGTATCTGTCACTTTGGAGATTATGTTATAAATGAATGAAGGTTTTATACTGGACACTGATGAACACTGATGCTCTTGGTTGTTGTTTTCTCTTTGTTCCCCCCTTTCCCCTCTTTTCTCTCTCTCTCTCCCCTTCCCTCTCTCTCCTCCATCTCCTTCTCCCTTTCACTCGTGTATCTCTTCATCTCTCTCTCTGTCATCACTCACTCTAGAGAAAGCCATAACTGTGAGCAGTCCCATGAGGTGGCTCACATGAAGAAAGATGGAAGCCTTCTGCAAGCAGCCAAATGTGTGAACTTGCAAGACGTTCTACAGCAATCAAATCTCGTATGACCACAACCCAGCTCACTTCTTGATTGTAGCCTTGTGAAAAAGTGAGCCAAAACCAACCAGCTGAGCAACTCTCAGATTCCTGACTCCAGAGAAAATGTGAAATAATAAATGTCTGTTACTTGAAACTGTTGAATTTTGGAAGTAATTTGTTATAGAGTAGCAAATAATAAAGATTTTGGTACATAATAGTGGTATGCTGATGTAATAAAAACCGAAAATGTAGGTGTCACTTTCGAAACAGAAAGTGGGCTTTGAGAATAGTATTAATGAAAGGCTGAAGTAACTTAAATAAGCTGTTAATATAATACAGCCTTTAAGAAGGCTGCAGAAGAACCAGAAAAATGAGGTAAATATTATTGGAATTATGTAATGGCAGAAAAGTTTCACAACACTGTTGTCTTCAGTAACTTGGGAAGTAGAAAATGTGCCCAATGAATTGGATGATCTATCTAGGGAAATAGCTAAGCAAAGTGTGGAAGGTGGCCCCTGGTTTCTCTTGCTAATTATAGTAAAGTGCAAAAAGGAAGAGATAAACTAAAGGAAGAACTGTGATATGGTTTAGATGTTTGTCCCCTCTAAATATGTTGGAATGTGATTCTGAATATTGAAGGTGGGTCTGATGGGATGTGATTGGATTGTGGTCAAACCAACCCAACTGCCCCCACAGACTGTTCTTTTTGATAAACACAGAAATTGCCTCTTCTGGTCTTAAAAGGCTTGAAACTTGTTTTATCTGAGTTCCTTCCTCACAAAAGGACCTTCGGGCCTCTCAAACAAAATAACAAAGAACTGAAACTCATCAGATGATGGCCCCACATCATGGATCCCTCATTCACCATGATTGCTTCCTTGCTCCTTCCCTAATTCTTGTTTTCTTACACACTGCTATGTTTCTCCCCTGCTATATCAACTTCTAGTTTTAGTCAGTCAGGCAGATGGATTTGAGACTGAGCACCCCATTGCCCTGGCTGCAGCTCCCAATTAAAGCCTTCTTCCTTGGCAATACTTGTTGTTTCAGTGATTGGCTTTCTGTGAAGCAAGCAGCAAGACCTACACATCAAATTCCTGGTGCTCTGGTAACAATGGGGGTGGATCCCTCATGAATGATTTAGCACCATCCCCTTGGTGATAAGTGAGTTTTCCCTCAGTTCATGTGAGATCTAGTTGTTTAAAAGTCTGGGACCTCCTTTTTCTTTCTCTCTTGCCATGTGATATGACGGCTTGTGCTTTGCCTTCCACCATGATTGTAATGTTTAAAAGTCTGGGACCTCCTTTCTCTTACTCTCTTGCCTTGTGATATGTCGGCTTCTGCTTTGCCTTCTGCCATGATTGTCAGCTTCCTGAGGACCTTACCAGAGCTGGGCAGATACTGGTGTCATGCTTGCACAGACTGCAAGAGCATGAGCCAATTAAACCTATTTTTTTGGGTGGGTCTCTCTCTGTCACCCAGGCTGGAGTGCAGTGGTATGATCTTGGTTCACTACAACCTCCACTTCCTGTGCTCAAGTAATTCTCATGTTTCAGCCTCCCGAGTAGCTGGGATTACAGGCTTGTGACACCACGCTCAGCTAAATTTTATATTTTTAGTAGTAGTTGGGTTTTGTCATGTTGGCGAGGCCAGTCTGCAACTCCTGGCCTCAAATGCTCTGCTTGTCTCAGCCTCCCAAAGTGCTGGGCTTACAGGCATGAGCCACCATGCCTCACGTATTTCTTTTTCTCTTTTCTTTTTGAGATGGAGTCTTGCTCTGTCACCCAGGCTGGGGTGCAATGGTATGATCTCGGGCCACTGCAACCTATTCCTCCCAGGTTCAAACGATTTTCCTGCTTCAGCCTCCTGAATAGCTGGGATTACAGGTGTGCACCACTGCACTCAGCTAATTTCTGATTTTTTAGTAGAGATGGGGTTTCACCATATTGGCCAGGCTGAGATATTTGTCTTTTTTTCCCCTTTTCTTTTCTTTCTTTTTTTTTTATTTTTGAGACAGAGTCTTGCTCTGTTGCGCAGGCTGCAGTGCAATGGGCAACAGAGTGCAATTGTGCGATCATGGCTCACTGCAACCTCTGCCTCCTGGGTTCAAGTGATTCTCCTGCCTCAGCCTCCTGAGTAGCTGGAATTACAGGTACCTGCCACCATGCCCAGCTAAGTTTTGTATTTTTAGTAGAGACAGGGTTTCGCCATGTTGGCCAGGCTGATCTTGAACTCCTGACCTCAAGTGGTCCACCTACCTTGGCCTCCCAAAGTCCTGGGATTATAGGCATGAGCCATCACTCTGGGCCAAGACATTTCTTTATAGCAATGCAAAAGCAGCTTAATGCAGACCGTTAAACAAAGAGACAGCAGGTATTGATTGTTTTGAAAATTCTCAGTCTATATAGAATGCAAATAATGCCAAAATAAAGAACTGATTGTTGAGCAAAGATTAAATCAGGAAAACAGCTAGAAAAATATACTTCATAAAGGTTTTCTTCCAAATTTGACACTTAATCTTGTGGGTCTCTTGTGAGTTGTTGTTGCTGTTTTGCAGGGTGGGAGGGGGGGAAATGTAACTTTATTAAACAAAAAAACTCTGGGAATTAACCAAAGGCTTACAGCCATCAAGGAATGTCTATTCAAGAAAATCAGCTGGATCTCAGTAAGCACAGCAAGCTATCATGGCATTTTAAACTGTACTATTTTTCTTTTGAGCTGAAGCTGCAAGGTAAAACAAACAAACAAACAAATGCACTATTCTCATCCTTCCTCCTCAAGACATACAGAGCCCTCGTGGCAAACACTGAGAGTCTTACGATTCTAGACATATAAGGAAACCTCTGTTCAATCATTAGCTGACCACTAAGCTAACTAGGTGAAGATCTCAGTGGGCACAGAATACAAAGAATACTAACTTAACAGAATTAGTTTAGAAAAGTCACTAAACAAAGAATAACCATAATGACACAGCAACAAAACACCTTAAGGTGGAACATAATCTGATTTCCAGTTGTCATATTGTATTATTTTAAAGATTTAGTTTTTAAACAAAACATTATGGAACATGCAAAGCAATAAAAATGTACCACACATGGGGGGAGAAAGTCAACAGATGATGTCTCTGAGAAAGCCCTGATATTGAACTTAGCAGACAAAAAACTTTAAATCAGATATTTAAAGTATGTTAAAGAATGAAAGAACACCATGTATAAACAACTAAAGTATGAGGAGACTATTTCACCAAATAGGCAATTATATAAAGAAATAGAATTTATAACATAGAACCATACAGCAATTGTAAAGTTTGAAAGTACACAAATTAAAATTAAAAATTCACTAGATAAACACACTGGTAGATTTGAGCTGACAGAAGAAATAACCAATCAACTTGAAGATAGGTCGACTGAGATTATTCAGTCTAAGGACAAAGACTGAATAAAGGGGAAGGTAGGTAAGTAGGTAGGTGAACAGAGCCTCAGAGACCTGTGGGACCTGTGGGACACCAATCAAATGTATCAAGATTTGCAAATGGTATTCCCAGAAGGAGAGAAGAGAGAAAAGCAGAAATAATATTTGAAAAAAATGACAACACCCCCAATTTGAAGAAAACATTTATTTACACATCTAAGCAGCTCAACAAATGCCAAGCAGAACAAACTCAGAGATCACATTTAGATGCATCCTAATCAAACCAAAGACAAAGAATAAATTTTGAAAGCAGCAAGAAAAAAAAATCATCACAAGTAAGGGACTAAACAAATCCTTAGCTAAACTGACCAAGAAAATAACTAGAGAAGGCCTGAGTTATCTTCTAAAACAAGAAAGAAGATATATCACCAATGATCTTAAAGAAACACAAAAGAGGGGTTCTTTGGCAAGATGGCTGAATAAGAACAGCTCCAGTCTGCAGCTCCCAGCGAGATCAAAGCAGAAGGCAGGTGATTTCTGCATTTCCAAGGGAGGTACCAGGTTCATCTCATTGGGACTGGTTAGATAGTGGGTGCAGCCCATGGAGGGTGAGCAGAAGATGTGGTGTTGCCTCACCTGGGAAGCACGAGGGGTCAGGGAACTCCCTCCGCTAGCCAAGGGAAGCCCTGAGAGACTGCCATGAGGAACAGAGCACTCTGGCCCAGATACTATGCTTTTCCCATGCTTTGCAACCCACAGACCAGGAGATTCCCTCCAGTGCCTATGCCACCAGGGGCCTAGGTTTCAAGCACAAAATGGGGTGGCCATTTGGGCAGACACCGAGCTAGCTGCAAGAGTGTTTTGTTTTTTTTTTTCATATGCCAGTGGTGCCTGGAATGCCAGCAAGACAGAACCGTTCACTCTCCTGAAAGGGGGCTGAAGCCAGGAAGCCAAGTGGTCTAGCTCAGCAGATCCCACCCCCCACAGAGCCCAGCAAGCTAAGATCCACTGGCTTGAAATTTTCAGTGCCAGCACAGCAAACTAAAGTGAACCCAGGACGCTCAAGCTCGGTCGGGGGAGAAGTGTTTGCCATTTCTGAGGCTTGAGTAGGCAGTTTTCCCCTCACAGTGTAAACTAAGCTACCAGGAAGTTCGAACTGGGCAGAGCCCACTACAGCTCAGCAAAGCTGCTATAGTCAGACTACAGCCTCTCTAGATTTCTCCTCTCTGGGCAGGGCATCTCTAAAAAAAAACAGCAGCAGCCTCAGTTAGGGGCTTATAGATCAAACTCCCATCTCCCCAGGACAGAGCACCTGGGGGAAGGGGCAGCTGTGGGTGCAGCTTCAGCAGACTTAAACACTCCTGCCTACTGGCTCTGAAGAAAGCAGCAGATCTTCCAGCACAGCACTTGAGTTCTGCTAAGGGACGACTGCCTACTCAAGTCCTTACTGGGAGATGCCTCACAGGAGGGGTCAGCAGACAACTCATACAGGAGAGCTCCGGCCGGCATCCGGTGGGTGCCCCTCTAGAAAGAAGCTTCCAAAAAAAGGAACAGGCAGCAATCTTTGCTGTTCTGCAGCCTCCACTGGTGATACAGGCAAACAGGGTCTGGAGTGGACCTCTAGAAAATCCCAGCAAACCTGCAGCAGAGGGGCCTGACTGTTAAAAGGAAAACCAACCAACAGAAAGGAATAGCATCAACATGAATCAAAAAGACGTCCACACAGAAACTCCATCCGAAGTTCACCAACATCAAAAACCAAGGGTAGATAAATCCACGAAGATGAGAAAAAAACAGTGCAAAAAGGCTGAAAATTCCAAAAACCAGAATGCCTCCTCTCCTCCAAAGGAACACAACTCCTTGCCAGCAAGGGAACAAAACTAGATAGAGAATGAGTTTGACGAATTGACAGAAGTCGGCTTCAGAAGGGGGGTAATAACAAACTCCTCCAAGCTAAAGGAGCATATGCTAACCCAATGTAAGGAAGTTAAGAACCCTGAAAAACTGTTAGAGGAATTGCTAACTAGAATACCTAGTTTAGAGAAGAACATAAATGATCTGATGGACCTGAAAAACACAGCACAAGAACTTTGTGAAGCAAACACAAGTATCAATAGCCAAATTGATCAAGTGGAGAAAAGGATATCAGAGACTGAAGATCAACTTAATGAAATAAAGCATGAAGACAAAATTAGAGAAAAAATAATAAAAAGAAACAAGGCCTCTAAGAACTATGGGACTATGTGGAAAGACCAAACCTACATTTCATTGGTGTACTTGAAAGTGATGGGGAGAATGGAATCAAGTTGGAAAACACACTTCAAGATACTATCCAGGAGAACTTCCCCAACCTAGTAAGAAAGGCAAACATTCAAATTCAGGAAATACAGAGAACCCCAAGACATATAATCGTCAGATTCGTAAAGGTTGAAATGAAGGAAAAAATGCTAAGGGCAGCCAGAGAGAAAGGTCGGGTTATCCACAAAGGGAAGCCCATCAGACTAACCGCAGATCTCTCTGCAGAAACCCTACCAGCCAGAATAGAGTGAGGGCCATTATTCAACATTCTTAAAGAAAATAATTTTCAACCCAGAATTTCATATCCAGCTAAACTAAGCTTCTTAAGCAAAGGAGAAACAAAATCCTTTACAGACACGCAAATGCTGAGAGATTCTGTCACCACCAGGCCTGCCTTACAAGAGTTCCTGAAGGAAGCACTAAACATGGAAAGGAAAAACCAGTAACATCCACTGCAAAAACATACCAAATTATAAAGACCATCAAACTATGAAGAAAATGCATCAACTAATGGGCAAAATAACCAGCTAGCATCATGACAGGATAAAATTCACATATAACAATATTAACCTTAAATGTAAACAGGCTAAATGCCCCAATTAAAAGACACAGACTGGCAAACTAGATAAAGAGAAAGATTCATTGGTGTGCTGTATTTAGGAGACCCATCTCATGTGCAAAGACACACATAGGCTCAAAATAAAGGGATGGAGGAATATTTACCAAGCAAATGGAAAGCAAGAAAAAAAAAACAAAACACCAGGGGTTGTAATCCTAGTTTCTGATAAAACAGATTTTAAACCAACAAAGATCAAAAAAGACAAGGAAGGGCACTACATAATGATAAAGGGATCAATGCAACAAGAACAGCTAACTATCTTAAATATATATGCACCCAATACAGGAGCACCCAGATTCATAAAGCAAGTTCTTAAGAGACCTACAAAGAGACTTAAGACTCCCACACAATAATAGTGGGAGACTTTAACACCCACTGTAAATATTAGATTGAGGCAGAAAATTAACAAGGATAGTCAGGACCTGAACTCAGCTCTGGACCAAGCAGACCTAATAGACATCTACGGAATTCTCCACCCAAAATCTACAAAATATATATTCTTCTCAGCACCGCATTGCACTTATTCTAAAATTGACCACATAATTGGAATTAAAACATTCCTCAGCAAGTGCAAAAAAACAGAAATAGCAGTCTCTCAGACCACAGTGCAATCAACTTAGAACTGAACTCAGGATTAAGAAAGTCACTCAAAACCACACTACTACAAGAGAACTGAACAACCTGCTCCTGAATTACTGGGTAAATAATGAAATTAAGGCAGAAATAGAGAAGTTCTTTGAAACCAAGAACAAAGACACAATGTACCAGAATCTCTGGGACACAGCCAAAGCAGTGTTTAGAGGAAAATTTATAGCACTAAATGCCCACAAGAGAAAGCAGGAAATATCCAAAATCAATACCCTAACATCACAATTAAAAGAACTAGAGAAGCAAGAGCAAACAAATTCAAAACCTAGCAGAAGACAAGAAATAACTAAGATCAGAGCAGACTGAAGGAGATAGAGACATGAAAAACCCTTCAAAAAGAATCAATGAATCCAGAAACTGGTTTTCTGAAAAAACACAACAGACCACTAGCCAGACTAATAAAGAAGAAAAGAGAGAAGAATAATCAAATAGACACAATAAAAAACGATAAAGGGAATATCACCACTGATTCCAGAGAAATAAAAACTACCATCAGGGAATACTGTAAACACCTCTATGTAAATAAACTAGAAAATCTAGAAGAAATGGATAAATTACTGGACACATAAACCCTCTCAAGACTAAATCAGAAAGAAATCAAATCCCTGAATAGACAAATAACATGTCCTGAAATTGAGGCAGTAATTAATGGCCTACCAACCAAAAAAAGCCCAGGACCAGATGAATTCACAGCTGAATTATACCAGAGGTACAAAGAGGAGCTAGTACCATTCCTTCTGAAACTATTCTAAACAACAAAAAGAGGGACTCCTCCCTTACTCATTTTATGAGGCCAGCATCATCCTGATACCAAAACCTGGCAAAGACACAACAAAAAAAGAAAATTTCAGGCCAGTATCCCTGATGAACATCAGTGTACAAATCTTCAATAAAATACTGGCAAACCAAATCCAGTAGCACATCAAAACGCTTATCCACCATGATCAAGTGGGTTTCATCCCTGGGATGCAAGGCTGGTTCAACATATGCAAATCAGTAAATGTAATCCATCATATAAACAGAATCAATGACAAAAACCACATGATTATCTCAATAGATGCAGAAAAGGTCTTCTATAAAATTCAACACCCCTTTACACTAAAAACTCTCAATAAACTAGGTACTGATGAAACGTATCTCAAAATGATAAGAGTTATTTATGACAAACCCACAGCCAATATCATACTGAATCGGCAAAAGCTGGAAGCATCCCCTTCGAAAACCAGCACAAGACAAGGATGCCCTCTCTCAACACTCCTATTCAGTATAGTATTGGAAGTTCTGGCCAGGGCTATCAGGCAAGAGAAAGAAATAAAGGGTATTCAAATAGGAAGAGAGGAAGTCAAATTGTCTCTGTTTGCAGAGACATGATTGTATATTTAGAAAACCCCACTGTCTCAGCCCAAAATCTCCTTAAGCTGATTAGCAACTTCAGCAAAGTCTCAGGATACAAAATCAATGTGTAAAAATCACAAGCATTTCTATACACCAATAATAGACAGAGAGTCAAATCATGAGTGAACTCCCATTCACAATTGCTCTAGAATAAAATACCTAGGAATACAACTTACAAGGGATGTGAAAGACCCCTTCAAGGAGAACTACAAACCACTGCTCAAGGAAATAGGAGAGCACACAAACAAATGGAAAAACATTCCATGCTCGTGCATAGGAAAAATCAATATTGTGAAAATGGCCATACTGCCCAAAGTCATTTATAGACTCAATGCTATCCCTATCAAGCTACCATCGACTTTCTTCACAGAATTGGAAAAAACTACTTTAATTTCCATAGAGAACCAAAAAAGAGCCCATATAGCCAAGACAATCATAAGCAAAAAGAACAAAGCTGGAGGCAGCACGCTACCTGACTTCAAACTATACTACTAAAGCTACAGTAAGCAAAGCAACATGGTACTGGTACCAATACAGATATATAGACCAA
The DNA here is from genome assembly GCA_036589455.1 of Ateles fusciceps. Classification (NCBI taxonomy): domain Eukaryota; kingdom Metazoa; phylum Chordata; class Mammalia; order Primates; family Atelidae; genus Ateles; species Ateles fusciceps. The sequence continues at coordinate 2,065,980 of JAZHEH010000051.1, forward strand.
TGGAAGAGAACAGAAGCCTCAAAAATAACACCACACATCTACAACCATCTGATCTTTCACAAACCTGACAAAAACAAGCAATGGGAAAAGGATTTTCTATTTAATAAATGGTGTTGGAAAAACTGCCTAGCCATATGCAGAAAACTGAAACTGGACCCTTTCCTTACATCTTATACAAAAATCAACTCAAGATGGATTGAAGACTTAAATGTAAGACCTAAAACCATAAAAACCCCAGAAGAAAACCTAGGCAATGCCATTCAGGACGTAGGCATGGGCAAAGACTACATGACTAAAACACCAGAAGCAATGGCAACAAAAGCCAAAATTGACAAATGGGATCTAATTAAAGAACTTCTGCACAGCAAAAGAAATTATCATCAGAGTTAACAGGCAACCTACAGAATGGGAGAAAATTCTTGCAATCTATCCATCTGATAAAGGGCTAATATCCAGAATCTACAAAGAACTTAAACAAATTTACAAGAAAAAAACAATCCCGTCAAAAAGTGGGTAAAGGATATGAACAGACACTTCTCAAAGAAGATATTTATGTGCCAACAAACACATGAAAAAAGCTCATTATCACTGGTCACTGGAGAAATGCAAATCAAAACCACAATGAGATACCATCTCATGCCAGTTAGAATGGTGATCATTAAAAAGTCAGAAAACAACAGATGCACTGTTCACAATAGTGTCCATCAATGATAAGACTGGATAAAGAAAATGTGGCACATATACACCATGGATTCCTATGCAGCCCATAAAAAAAAGGATGAGTTCATGTCCTTTTCAGGGGCATAGATGAAGCTGGAAACCATCATTCTCAGCAAACTAACACAAAAACAGAAAACCAAACATTACGTGTTCTCACTCATAATGGGAGTTGAACAATGAGAACACATGAACACATGGACACAGGGAGGGAAACATCACACACCAGGGCTTGTCGGGGGTAGAGGGCTTGGGGAGGAATAGCATTAAGAGAAATATCTAATGTAGACGATGGGTTGATGGGTGTAGCAAACCACCATGGCACACATATACCTATATAACAAACTTGCATGTTCTGCACATGTATCTCAGAACTTAAAATATAATTAAAAATAAATATATAAAATTAAATTAAAAATATAAAGAAACACAAAAGATTATTAAAAAAATACTATAAAAACAGTATGTCAATAAATTAGATATCCTAGATGAAATGGCCAAACTCCTAGAAGGACAGAAAGTACCAAGTTGACTCAAAAAGTAACAGAAAATATGAATAAACCTGTGAAAAGCAAAGGGACTGAATTCATAACCAAAAATCTACCCCAAAGAGGGGCCCAGGAACAGATGGCTTCAATGGTAACCTCTACCAGATATTTAAAGAGAAATTAATCCCAATCCTTAAGAGCTCTTTAATAAAATGAAAGAAACACTTCCAACTATACTTATGATGTCAACATTATCCTGATATCAAAACTAGAAAAAGCACATGAAAACTATCAAATAAAAAACTCTATCTATTATAATACACATATTAGAAATATTGCAGGTTCAGTTCCAGATGATTGCAAAAAAGTGAGTATTCCAATAAAGGTAGTCACAAGAAGTTTTTGCTTTCCCAGTGCCTATAAAAGTTATGTTTACACTACAGTCTATTAAGTGTGTAACAGCATTATGTCTGAAGTACCCATACCTGTGGTGTAATGCTATATATCAGTTCTCATCCATGGTTCTTGGCTTGTAACTCCAACAGCCCTTGTTACAGTCTTTGGTGTGTTAGGTCTCAGGAGCAGGCCCAGGAAACAGAATCTCTCCTGCCCTCCTTTCACCTGCCCCAAAACAGGACTCTAATCACCTGCTTTTGTAACTATGGGTCTTAAGACCCTCCTTAGAGATGGTCTTGCCCTATACCCTGGAAGAAGGAATGCTGATGTCATGAAGCTTCCATAAAAATCGAAGAAGGCTGGGTTCAGGAGGTTCCACATAACCGAACATGTGAAGGGCCCTGGAGGCTGGTGCACCCAGGGAGGGCCTGGAAGCTCCACACTCATTGCCCATGCCTTGCCCTATGCATCTCTTGATCAGTATCCTCTGTAATATCCTCCTAGATATTACTTATTCTAGTAATATCTGTAATAACTAGAATAAGCCAGTTAAGTATTTCCTTGAGTTCTATGAGCCACTCCAGCAAATTATTCAAACCCAAAGAGGGGGTTCATGGAACCCCAGCTTGAAGCCAATCAGTCAGAAGTTCCAGAGGTCTGGACTTGCAACTGGTATTTAAGGGTGGGGGCAGTCTGGGGGACTGAGCCCTCACCCTGTGATATGTGACACTATCGCCAAGTACACAGTATCAGAATTGAATTAGAGGGCACCCAGGTGGTGTCCACTGCTTGGTATGTGGGGAAAACCATCCAGGCCTCTGGTCACAGAAGTCTTCTTCTGAGTTGCTGACTACTATTGTGGTGGTATGAAAATAGAGGAAAAAAGTGCAGCTTGAGAGAGTTTTTCCTGACAAAATACCTTAGTTTAAGAATACTTTATTGTGAAAAAAAATTCTGACAATCATCTCCATCTTCAGCAAGTGGTAACCTTTTTGCTGGTGGAGAATCTTGCCTCAATGTTGACCCCTGCTGAATGATCAGGGTGGTGGCTGCTGAAGGGTGAGGTGGCTATGGCAGTTTCTTAAATTAAAACAATGAAATTTGCCCACTGATTGATTCTGCTTTCATGAAACACTTATCTGTAGCATGTGATGCTATTTGATGGCATTTTACCCCAAGTACAACTTGCTTCAAAATTGGAGTTAATCCTCTCAAACCCTGCCACTCCTTTATCAACTAAGTTTATGGAATATTCTAAATCCTTTGTTGTAATTTCAACAATGCTCACAGCATCTTTGCCAAAAGTAAATTCCCTCTCAGGAAAGCACTTTCTCTGCTCATCCATAAAAAGCAACTCATCATCTGTTAAAGTTTAAACAAGAGATTGCAGCAATTCTGTCACATCTTCAGGATCTACTTCTCTTTTTAGTTCTCTTGCTGTTTCTACCACATCTGCAATTGTTTCCTCTTGAAGCCCTCAAAGTTGTCTATGAGGGTTAGAATCAACTTCTTCCAAACTTCTGTTAATTCTAACATTCTCACCTCCTCCCATGAATCAGTAATGTTCTTTTTTTTTTTTTTTTTTTTTTTTTGCAACCTCTGCCTCCTGGGTTCAAGTGATACCCCTGCCTCAGTTTCCTGAGCAGTAGCTGAGACTACAGGTGTGTGCCACCACAACTGGCTAATTTTTTTTTGGTATTTTAGTAGAGACAAGGTCTCACCATGTTGCCAGGATGGTCTCAATCTCCTGACCTTGTGATCAGCCCGCCTCAGCTTCCCAAAGTGCTGGGATTACAGGCATGAGCCACTGCGACCTGCCAAATCAGTTACGTTCTTAATGGCATTTAGTGAATCCTTTCTAGAAGGTTTTCAATTTACCTTGTCCAGATCTACCAGAGGAATCACTATTCATGGCAGCTATAGCCTTACAAAATGCATCTTTTATAATAAAACTTGAAAGTAGAAATTACTCCTTGATCCATAGGCTGCAGAATAGATGTTCTTGTTTTCAGGGCATGAAAACAACATTAATATCCTTGTATATCTCCATCAGAGCTCTTAGGTAATCAAGTGGATTTTCAGTGAGCTGTAATATTTTTAAAGGAATTCTTTTTTCTGAGCGGTAGGTCTCAACAGTGGATGTGATGGTTAATACTCAACTTGATTGGAATGAAGGATGCAAAGTATTGTTCCTAGGTGTGTCTGTGAGGGTGCTGCAAAGGAGATTAACATTTGATTCAGAAGACTAGGAGAGGCAGACCCAACTCCAATCTGGGTGAGCACCACATAATCAGCTGCCAGCTCAGCTGAGATAAAAGCAGGCAGAAGAATGTGGAAAAATTAGTCTGGGTAAGTCTTCTGGCCTCCATCCTTCCCCACACTGGATGCTTCCTGTCCTTGAATATCAAACTCCAAGTCCTTCAGCTTTAGGACTCTTCAGCTTTTGGACCAGTGGTTTGACAGGGGCTCTTGAGCCTCCAACAACATAGTGAAGGCTGCATTGTCAGCTTCCCTACTTTTGAGGTTTTGGGACTCAGACTGGCTTCCTTGCTCCTCAGCTTGCAGAAAGCCTATTGTGGGACTTCAACTTGTGACTTTGGGAGTCAATACTCTTCAATAAACTCCCTTTCATATATACATCTATCCTATTAGTCCTGTCCTTTTAAAGAACCCTGACTAATACAGATTTTGGTACTGGAGTGGCTCCAGAGAAACAAAAGTTTAAAGATGGAGTTTTTCAGTTGGTTTTGGGGTTTCTGGAATTGGCTACTTAATATGATTAGACCCAAAAATGTTAACGACTCTACTTCTAATAGTATGGAGAACACTGATAGTCCTTGGCATGAAGTGTTTAAAGACTTATGCAAATAAATGCATTTGATACTCCTAATTCACTGCTTGTGAGAGGCAAAGAGTTTAGTGACTCTATACATAATATCTTTGACCATATGTAAAGAATCAAGGAATATAATGAAGTTGGTTGATTGCTCCTAAGTTCACTAGACAAAGTGATGAAAGAAAACTATGAACTCAGGGATTCTATCTCTCGGCCCAAGAGGAACATACTGAGTCTCAAATCTTCTAAGATTGCCCTGAGTAAGAGTTTTATCTCCTGCCAAGAAAGAGCTGAAATTGTGGAAAATCAGACACAAGCTCTTATTGTGCAAGTGGCTGACCTGCAACAAAAGGTACACACACAGCCTTGCAAGGTGTTTACTGTTAAAGTGAGGGCATTGACTATAAAAAAATGGGACTTCTGGGGAGAACCCTGATGAGGCTGGGGGCACTCAGCTCCTAAATTCTGATGAGCCTTTTTTGCCGGAGGAACAGCCTCCCCAGTCCCAGTGGTGGCAACATCCCCAACTCATTCCCTCCCCAACCCTGGCGGCCATCAGCCTTTCTACCATTGTCTGAGATGTATCCAACACTGCCTGAGGCAATAGTGATGGCCTCCCAAGCAGCTGCCAGGCAAGGCAATGCTGATTCACCTCAGGACCCACTCCCATCTCTGTTTGCTTCCAGACCTGTAACTAAATTCCTGGCAGACCCCTAAAGGTGAGGTTTAAAGTGTGACCCACTATGAGGTGTACTACACTCCAAGATAACTGCTTGAGTTTTCTAGTTTATATAAGCCTCCCTGGAGAACAGGCATGGGAATGAATATTAATGGTGTGGGATAACGGTGGAAGAAATGTAAAGTTGGATCAGGCTGAATTTATTGATTTGGGCTCACTACACAGGAATTCTGCAATTAATGTTGCAGCTTGGGGAGGTTTTTTTTTCTGTGTCTTAAGGACTTTTTTTAAAAAATTATACTTTAAGTTCTGGGGTACATGTGCAAAACGTGCAGGTTTGTTACATAGGTATACATGTGCCACGGTGGTTGGGGAGTTAAAAAAGGTTCTCATAGTTTATTTGCTTGGTTAGCTGAAATTTGAATTAAGTGATGGGCTCAAGGCCAGGAACAGTGGCTCATGCCTATAATCCCAACACTTTGGGAGGCAAAGGCAGGCGGATCATTTGAGGTCAGGAGTTCAAGACAAGCCTGGCCAACATAGTGAAACTGCATCTCTACTAAAAACATAAAAATTAGTTGGGTATGTTGGTGGGTGCCTTTAATCCAAGCTATTTGGGAGGCTGAGGCAGGAGAACTGCCCGAACCTGGGAGGTGGAGGTTGCAGTGAGCCGAGATTGTGCCATGCACTCCAGCCTGGGTGACAGAGCAAGACTCCATCCCTGCACCCCCGCCATCTCTAAAAAAGATGGCCTTCTTTGAGAAAGCTGGAAAGGCCTGATCTCCCTTGATTTAATGTAGAGGAAGGGATCCAAAGGCTTAGGGAAATTGAGATGTTAGAGTAAATTAGTCACTTTAGACCTACTCATCTCAGCTGGGAGGTTCCAGAAGACATACTCTTGACTGATGCTTTCCAAAATAGATTTACAAAGGCAGCACCTGCATCCTTAAAGAGCTCTGTTATTGCTCCTCTGTATGCCAGATTTTACAATGGAAACCATGGTCACTCAACTACAAAATTTAAATGCAACAGGAGTAATTGGATCCCAAGGTGGCAGGGGCCAAGTGGCAGTACTCAACTGTCAAAGGCAAGGTGGGCATAGCTACCATAATGAACAGCAGAGGCAAAGCAACAATCAGAATAGTCTGACCCATATAGAGCTCTGGCATTGGCTAATTAATCACAGTGTTCTGAGAAGTAAAACTGATAGGAAGCCTATTGCATTCTTAACTTATATAAACAGAAAACTTCCAGGTCGAGTGAACAAAAGACTGATGTGAATTATTAAAAAAAGGTTCACAGCTCGTCATTCAATTTTCAGACCTTGAACTACTTACAGACCCAGAACCCCCTGAATGAAGGGGAGGCTGGGTCCCCCTTGAGGAATGACCCAACTACACTACTGACAATTTATACTATTAATCTTTCTCCCATACTTCCCCAAGGAGACCTTTTACCAGGGTAATTGTGCACTGGGGAAAGGGAAATGGTCAGAAATTTTGAGGACTACCGGACACTAACTCTGAGCTGACACTGATTCCAAGGGACCCAAAATGTCATTGTGGTCTTCCAGTTGAAATAGGGGCTTATGGAGGTCAGGTAATTAATGGAGTTTTAGCTCAGGTCTGACTTACAGTGGGTCCCCAGCCTCATCCTGTGGTCATTCCAGTGCCAGAATTGGCATACACATACTTAGCAGCTGGCGAATCCCCACACTGGTTCCCTGACTGGTAGAGTGAGGGCTATTTGGTGGGAAAAGCCAAATGGAAGCCATCAGAGCTGTACTACCTAGAAAAATAGTAAATTAAAAACAGTATTGCATCCCTAGAGGGACTGCAGAGATTAGTGCCACCATCAAGAACGCAACAGACACAGGGGTGGTGATTCTCACCACATCCCCCGTTCAACTTCCTATTTGGCCTCTGCAGAATACAGACGGATCTTGGTGAATTACAGTGGATTGTCATAATCTTAACCAAGTGGTGACTCCAACTGTGGCTGCTGTACCAGATGTGGTTTCATTGCTTGAGCAAATTAATACATCTCCTGGTACCTGGTATGCAGCCATTGATTTGGTAAATGCCTCTTTCTCCATTCCTGTCCATAAGGCCCACCAGAAGCAATTTGCCTCCAGCTGGCAAGGCCAGCAATATACCTTTACTGTCTTACATCAGAGGTATAGCAACTCTATGGCTTTGTGCCATAATCTTGCTCCCAGAGATCTTGATCATTTTTCCCCTCCACAAGGTATCACACTGGTCCATTAAACTGACATTATGCTGACTGGATCCAGTGAGCAAGAAGCAGCAAACACAATGGACTTATCAGTGAAACATTTGTGTGCCAGAGGATGGGAAATAAAAGACTAAAATTCAGGGACCTTCCACCTCGGTAAAATTTCTAGGGGTCCAGTGGTGTGGGGTCCATTGAGATATCTCTTCTAAAGTGAAGGACAAGTTGCTGTACCACGAAAGAGGTACGATGCCTAGTGAACCAATTTGAATTTTGGAGACAACACACTCCTCATTTGGGTGTGTTAATACCGCCAATTTATCGAGTGACCCAAAGGACTGCCAGTTTTGAGTGGGGTCCAGAACAGGAGAAGGCTGTGCAGAAAGTCCAAGCTGCTGTGCAAGCTGCTCTGCCACTTGGGCCATATGAACCCACAGATCCAATGGTGTTTAAGGTGTCAGTGGCAGATGGGGATGCTATTTGGAGCCGTTGGTAGTCCCCATAGGTGAATCACAGTAGAGGCCTCTAGGATTTTGGAGCAAGATCCTGCCATCTTCTGTAGATAAATATTCTCCTTTTGAGATAGCTATTGGCCTGTTACTTGGCTTTGGCAGAAACTGAATGTCTAACTATGGGTCATCAAGTCACTATGTGACCTGAACTATCATGAACTGTGCTTTTTAACCCATTTAGCCATAAAGTAGGGCATGCAGAGCAGCATTCCATCATTAAATGGAAGTGGTATATACATGATCAGGTTCTAACAGGTCCTGAGGGCACAAATAAGTTCCATGAGGAAGTGGCTCAAATGCTCAGGGTCCCTATTCCTGCTACTCTGTTTCTCTCCCCCCAGCATGCACTGATGGCCTCATGGGGAGTTCCTTATGATCAGTTGACAGAAAAAGAAGAAAAGGCCTAGTTGATAGATAGCCCTGCACGATATGCAGTCATCATCTGAAAATGGACAGCCACAGCACTACAGCCCCTTTCTAGGACATCCCTGAAGGACAGTGATAAAGGGAAATCTTCCCAGTGGGCAGAACTTTGAGCAGTACACCTTGGGCACTTTTCTTTGAAGGAGAAATGGCCAGATGTGCGATTATATACCGATTCAAGGGCTGTAGCCAATGGTTTGGCTAGATGGTCACAGACTTGAAGAATCATGATTGGGAAATCGGTGACAAAGAAATTTGGGGAAGAGGTGTGTGGATGACCTCTCTGAGTGCTCAAAAACTGAAACTATTTGTATCTCATATAAGTGCTCACCAATGGGTGACCTCAGCAGAGGAGGATTTTAATAATCAAGTGGATAGGATGACTCGTTCTGTGAACACCACTCAGCCTCCTTCCTCAGCCACCACTGTCATCGCCCATCAGGCTCGTGAACAAAGTGGCCATGGTGGCAGAGATGGAGATTATGCATGGGCTTTGCTACATGGACTTCCAATCACCAAGGCTGATCTGACTACAGCCACTGCTGAAAGCCCAATTTGCCAGTAACAGAGACTAACACTGAGCCCTCAATATGGCACCATTCTTCGGAATGATCCGCTGGCTACTTGGTGGAAGGTTGATCACATTGGACGTCTCTCATCAAGGAAAGGGCAACAGTTTGTCCTCACTGAAATGGACACTTACTCCAGAAATGGGTTTGTCTATCCTGCATGCAATGCTTTTGCCAAGAGTAGCATGCATGGACTCATGGAATGCCTTATTTACCATCATGGTATTCCACATAGCATTGCCTCTGACCAAGGCACTCACTTTACGACTAAAGAATTGAGGCAGTGGGCTCATGCTCATGGAATTCACTGGTCTTACCAAGTTCCCCATCATCATAAAGTAGCTGGATTGACAGAATGGTGGCCTCATGAAGTCAAAATACAATGCCAACTAGATGACAATACTTTGTGGGGCTAGGGCAAAGTTCTCCAGAAGGCTGTGTATGCGCTTAATCAGCGGCCAGTATATGGTACTGTTTCTCCCATAGCCAGGATTCATGGGTCCAGGACTCAAGGGGTGGAAGTCGAAATGGCATCACTCACTATCATCCCTAATGATAAATTCTGCTTCCTGTTCCTGTGACATTACGTTCTGCTGGCCTAGAGATCTTAGTTCCAGAGGGAGGAATGCTGCCACCAGGAGACACAACAATGATTCTATTAAACTGGAAGATTGCCACCTGGCTACTTTCGGCTCCTCCTACCTCTCAGCCAACAGGCTAAGAAGGTAGTTACAGTGTTGGCTGTGGTGACTGACCCGGACAGACTATCAAGATGGTATCAGTCTACTACTTCACAGTGGAGGTAAGGAAGAGTATGCAAGGAATACAGGAGATCCCTCAGGGCATCTCTTAGTATTACCATGCCCTGTGATACCAAACTACAGTGGCCCAATCCAGGCAGGAATACAAATGGCCCAGACCCTTCAGGAATGAAGGTTTAGGTCATTTCGGGTAAAAACCCATGGCCCACCAAGGTGCTTGCTGAAGGGAAAGAGGATACAAAATGGGTAGCAGAAGTAGTCATCAATACCAACTATGGCCATGTGACCAGCTGTAGGAATGAGGGCTGTATTGGTCGTATTTCCTCCTCATTTTGTTAACAACATGTTGTGCATGTATACACTTGTACTAAGAAAATATCTTCATTTTATTTCCTTTCCTTTTTCTTTATCGTGTGTAATAAGATTTATTGACTTCATATCAGCATTTAAGTGTTGTCAACTTTATGTAATAGCATTTGGGCTGGGGACTGATGCACTGCATGAAGGATAGCTATATTATGTTAGGTATAATTATTACCTTATTACTGTCTTTATTTGAAGATTATGTATGATTTCAGATGTGTATGGGTTCAAGTTGACAAGGGGTGGACTTGTGATGGTTAATATTGAGTGTTAACTTGATTCAATTGAAGGATACAAAGTATTGTTCTTGGGTGCATCTGTGAGGGTGTTGCCAAAGGGTGTTGAGTCAGTGGACTAGGAGATGTAGACCTACTCTCAATCTGGGTGGGCACCATCTAATCAGCTGTCAGCTCAGCTAGGATAAAAGCAGGCTAAGTCTTCTGACCTTTCTCTTTCTCCTGTGCTGGATGCTTCCTGCCCTTGAACATCAAACTCCAAATTCTTCAGCTTTTGGACTCTTGGACCTACACCGGTGGTTTGACAGGGGCTCTCGGGCCTTGGCCACAGACTGAATGCTGTACTGTCAGCATCCCTACGTTCTGGGATTCGGACTGGCTTCCTTGCTCCTCAGCCTGCAGACAGTCTATTATGGGACTTCAGCTTTTGATCATGTGAGTCAATACTCCTTAATAAACTCCTTTTCATAAATACATCTATCGTATTAGTCCTGTCCAAGAAAACCCTGACTAATACAGTGGGCTTAAAATATTCAGTAAACTATGCTGTAAACAGATGTGCTGTCACCCAGGCTTTGTTGTTCTACCTATAGAGCACAGGCACAGTATATTTAGTGTAATCCTTACAGGCCCTAGAATTTTTGGCATGGTAAATGAGCACTGGCTTCAAGTTAAAGTCATTAGCTGCATTAGTCCATAAGCAGAGAGTAAGCTTGTCCTTTGAAGCTTTGAAGTCAGGCATTGACTTTAGCAATGAAAGTCCTAGATGGCATCCTCTTTCAACAGAAGACTGTTTCATGTGCTGATACATTGAAAATCTGTTGTTTGGTGCAGCCACCTTCATCAATTATCTCAGCTAGATCTTCTGGACAGCCTGCTGCAGCTTCTATATAAGCACTTGCTGCTTCACCTTGCACTTTCATGTTATGGGGAGAGCTTTCTTTAAATCTCATGAACCAATCTCTGCAAGCTTCCAACTTCTCTCCTGCAGCTTCCTCTCAGCTGTCTCAGCCTTCAAATAATTAGAGACCTAGGCCCTTGCTCTAGATTAGGTTTTGGCTTAACCGAATGTCATGGCCTGTTTGGTCTTCTACCCAGACCACTCAAACTTTCTCCCTATCAGCAATAAGCCTGTTTTGCTTTATCATTCATGTGTTCACTGAAGTAGCACTTTTAATTTTCTTCAAGAACTTCTCCTTTGCTTACAAAATGTGATGCACTGTGCAGAAACTGTTTAATGCAATAGGAGTAGCTTTTGGTCCATCTTGACTTTCAACATGTCTTTCTCACTAAGCTTAGCGATTTATAGCTTTTGATTTAAAATAAGAGGTATGGCCGGGCATGGTGGTTCTAGCACTTTGGGAGGCTGAGGCAGGCGGATCACGAGGTCAGGAGTTTGAGACCAGCCTGATCGACACGGTGAAACCCTGCCTCTACTGAAAATACAAAAAAATTAGCTGGGCGCAGTGGTGCACGCCTGTACTCCCAGCTACTTAGGAAGCTGAGGCAGGAGAATAGCTTGAACCCAGGAGGAGGAGGTTGGAGTGAGCCAAGATTCTGCCACTGCACTCTAGCCTGGGCGACAGAGTGAGACTCCGTCTCAAAAATAAATAAATAAAAATAAAAATGAAATAAAACAAAATAAGAGACATGTGACTCTTCCTCTCACTTAAACACTCAGAGGCCATTATAAGGTTCTTAATAGGCCTGACTTCAATACTGTTGCATTTCAGGGAAGAAGAGGGCCTGAGATGGGAAAATGACTGGTCGGTGGAACTGCCAGAATGCACACATTTTATCTTCTCATATGGAAGTGGTTCGTGGTACCCCAAAACAATTACAATCGTAACATCAAGGATCACCACAAGATACAGTAGTAATACTAAAAAAGTTTGAAATATTGTGAGAATTACTGAAATGTAACACAGAAACATGAAGTGAGCACGTTATAGGGAAAATGGTGCAAACAGACTTTTCAATGCAGGGTTGCCACACATCTTCATTTTGTAAAAAAATGCAAAATCTACAAAGCGCAATAAAGTGAAGCACAATAAAATAAGGTTTGCCCCTCTAGATCCAGTACTCAATAAAATGCTAACAAAAAGAAACCAGTAACATATTAAAAAGCATTATATACCATGAACAAGAAGGATTTAAGTCAAGAATTCCAGGTTGGTTTAATATACAAAAATCAGTCCATCCTGGCCAGGCATAGTAGCTGAAGCCTGTAATCCCAGCACTTGGGGGATGGTGAGGTGGGCAGATTGCTTGAGCCCAGGAGTTTGAGACCAGCCTGGGCAGCATGCTGAAACTCTGACTATATAAAAAATACAAACCTTCAGCTAGGCATTCGTGATGGCTGGCGCCTGTTGTCCTAGCTACTTGGGAAGCTGAGGTGGGAGAATCACTTGGGCCCAGTTGGGCAAGGCTGCAATGAACCATGACTGCACCACTGCACCCCAGCCTGGGTGACAAAGCAAGACCCTGTCACAAAACAAAACAAAACAAAACAAAACAAAACAAAACAAAACAATAACAACAAAAAACCAATCAATCCATGTAATTCAGCATATTAACAAACAGGATACAGAACAAAAGCTACGTAATCTCCATATATGTAGGAAAAAAATCCCTGACAAAATAAAATTTCCTTTCATGGCAAAAACAGTGAACAAGCTAGGAATAGAAGAAAATGTCCTTAATCTCATAAAAGATATCTGTAAAAAATCCATAGGAAACATCATACTTAATGGTGAAAGGCTAAAAGCTTTCCCGCAAAATGCTTTGTCAAGAACAAAACAAGGATATATGCTCTTATCACTTCTATTCAACACTATACTGAAGTGTTCTAGCCAAAACAATAAAGCAAGAAAAATAAATAAAACACATCCGGATTGGCAAGGAAGAAGCAAAACTCTCTTTTTATATAAATCACATAATCTTGTGATATATAAATTTAATTTAGATTACCACTGTATAATCTTGTATATTTGCATATAATCTTATATACATAATTCTAAGGAATCTATATACAAATATTAAGAGCTAATAATCAAGTTCACAATGTTACAAGATACTAAATCAATATACAAAAATGAATTTTATTTCTAACCAATAGAACAATTCCAAAATGCAATTTAAAAAATCACATTTACAATGGCATCACAAAGAATAAAATACTTATAAAAAAAAAACTTGGAAAAGTAGAAGAGTTGTACACTGAAAACCAGAAACATAATAAGACTTAATAGGAACATGTCCTGTGTTCACAAACTGAAAAACTTAATATTGTTAAGATGGTAATACTCCTCAAATTGGATCAACAGGTTCAACACAATCCCCATCTAAATCCCAGATGGCAGTTTTATAGAAACTGGCAAGCTGATCCTAAAATCCACATGAAAATGCAAGGGACCTTGAATAGCCAAAATAATCTTGAAAAAGAATAAAATTGGAGGATTAGCACTTCCTAATTTCAAAGCTTACTATAAACACAACAGTCAAGACTAGGTGTTACTGGATAGACATGTAGAACAATGGAAAAGAATTCAGTCCAAAAATAAATGTATTTATACATAGTTAATTTATTTTTGATGAGTACCAAAGCAATTCAATGGGAGAAAGAATAATCTTTTCAACAAATTATACTGGGGTGACTGGATATATCAATGCAAAATATGAAGCTGAACCTCTACCCCACACTATATACAAAAATTAACTCAAAGTGGATCAAATATCTAAATATAGGAGACAAAATTATAAAACTCTTAGAAGACATATGTGTAAATCTTACGACCTTGGATTAGGCTATGATTTCTTAGATCTGACACCAAAAGCACAAACAAGAACAAAATGGATAAATAGAACTTCATGAAAATTAAAATTTTAAGCTTCAAAGGACACTATCAAGAAACAAAGACAGTCCACACAATATGAAAAAAATATTTCTAAACCATATGTCTTTTTAGGGTCCAATATCCACCATATATGAAGAACTCTCACAATTCAACAAAGACATGCTAAATTTTAAAAATGGGCAAATGATCTGAATAGACATGTCTACAAAGACGATGTTATTAATGGCTTATAAGTACATGACAAGATGCTTAGCATGATTAGTCACTAGGAAAATGAAAATCAAAACATTGAGATACTATTTCATACCCAGTAAGATTACTATAATAAAAAATGAATGTAGATAATAACAAGTGTTGTGGAGGATGTGAAAAAACTGGAAACCTCACCCAATGTTGGTGGCAATGCAAAATGTTATAGCTACTTTGGAAAACAGATCAGCTGTTCCTCAAAAATGTAAATACAACACAGAGGAAGTGGTGAATGCCTGCAGCCCTAGCTACTCAGGAGACTCAAACAGGAAGACTGCTTGAACCCAGGTGTTGGTCTAGCCTGAGCAACATAGTGAGACTCCGTTTCCATACACAAACACAAAGTAAAGAGTTTTCTACTGTTTAACTGCACAAGCCCAAAACTTCAATACAGTGTTAAATAGCAGCAAAAGAGGAGGATAATGTTTCATTCCAATTTTAGTTAGAATGCTGCTGGTGTTTCCACATTAAGTATTATGTTGGATTTAAACCTAGGATATATGTGTTTTATATTAAAAAAAATATATGAATTCCTGTTTTCCTGAATATTCATTTTTTTGTTCCTCTTTAGATTAACAAGTAAATAATATCAAATGATTTCCTAAAATTGAACCACTTTTGCATTACTGGAATAAATGTCATCACTGTCAAGTATTTTTTTTAATATATATATATATATTTTTTATTGCATTTTAGGTTTGGGGGTACATGTGAAGAACATGGAAGATTGTTGCATAGGTACACACATGGCAGTGTGATTTGCTGCCTTCCTCCCCATCACCTATATCTGGCATTTCTCCCCATGCTATCCCTCCCCAAATCCCCATCCCCCACTGTCCCTCCCCTTTCTCCCCGACAGACCCCAGTGTGTGATGCTCCCCCTCCCTGTGTCCAGGTATTCGCATTGTTCAACACCCGCCTATGAGTGAGAACATGCGGTGTTTGATTTTCTGTTCTTGTGTCAGTTTGCTGAGAATGGTGGTTTCCAGGTTCATCCATGTCCCTACAAAGGACACAAACTCATCATTTTTGATGGCTGCATAATATTCCATGGTGTATATGTGCCACATTTTCCCTGTCCAGTCTATCATCGATGGGCATTTGGGTTGGTTCCAGGTCTTTGCTATTGTAAACTGTGCTGCAATGAACATTTGTGTGCATGTGTCCTTATAGTAGAACGATTTATAGTCCTTTGGATATATACCCAGTAATGGGATTGCTGGATCAAATGCAATTTCTATTTCTGGGTCCTTGAGGAATCGCCACACTGTCTTCCACAATGGTTGAACTAATTTACACTCCCACCAACAGTGTAAAAGTGTTCCTATTTCTCCACATCCTCTCCAGCATCTGTTGTCTACAGATTTTTGATGATCGCCATTCTAACTGGCGTGAGATGGTATCTCAATGTAGTTTTGATTTGCATTTCTCTAATGACCAGTGATGATGAGCATTTTTTCATACGTTTGTTGGCTTCATGTATGTCTTCTTTTGTAAAGTGTCTGTTCATATCCTTTGCCCACTTTTGAATGGGCTTGTTTTTTTCTTGTAAATCTGTTTCAGTTCTTTGTAGATTCTGGTTATCAGCCCTTTGTCAGATGGGTAGACTGCAAAAATTTTTTCCCATTCTGTTGGTTGCCGATTCACTCTAATGACTTTCTTTTGCTGTGCAGAAGCTGTGGAGTTTGATTAGGTCCCATTTGTCTATTTTGGCTTTTGTTGCCAATGCTTTTGGTGTTTTAGTCATGAAGTCCTTGCCTACGCCTATGTCCTGAATGGTTTTGCCTAGATTTTCTTCTAGGGTTTTTATGGTGTTAGGTCTTATGTTTAAGTCTTTAATCCATCTGGAGTTAATTTTAGTGTAAGGTGTCAGGAAGGGGTCCAGTTTCTGTTTTCTGCACATGGCTAGCCAGTTTTCCCAACACCATTTATTAAACAGGGACTCATTTCCACATTGCTTGTTTTTGTCAGGTTTGTCAAAGATCGGATGGTTGTAGATGTGTTGTGTTGCCTCGGAGGCCTCTGTTCTGTTCCATTGGTCTATATCTCTGATGTATCATTTTCTTAATGTAGCATAGGATTGTTTGATGCTTTTGCATACTGATATACATGAAGTTGTTCTGTAGTTGTGTGTATGTACCTGTGGTGTGATCTTCACATGATTTTTATCTAAATTAATACCATACTCAAAAATAATTTGAAAACTGTCTTCTTCCATGTTCTGGAAAAATTTATAAAGCATTGAGATGATCTGATCTTAAAAGTTTTGGTACAATATTCCTTTGAAATCTTCTGAGCTTGGTGCTTTTACTGTGCTTTCTTGATGCCTTTTCATATTTCTTCAGAAAAAAACTGATCTGTTTAACTTTTCTATTTCTTCTGGGACAATTTTAACAAACTGGATTTTCCAAGGAAACAACCCATTTCACCTAAGTTGTGCAAAATAAAATCTTATCATTTTTAAAATTATCTGTTTCAATAGTTATTCTCCCCTTGTCATGTCTTACATTTTAATACTTTCTCTGTTACCCCCTTCTCTTCCTCCCATTCCTACCCCTACAAATTAGGTTAACTAGTGGTCTGTCTACTTTGCTGACTTTTTCAAAGAACAAATTTTTTTTTAAACTTACATTTTAGTACTATTGTTTTTGTCTTCAACCTCATTAATTTTTTGCTTTAACCTTTATTATTTCCTTCATTTTTCTTTATTCTGATTTATTTGTGATTTTTCCTAGCTTTCTTTTGATGAAAATGTAACTTATTTTTTCTTTAATTTATGGCTGTAAATACATAAGGCTGTTGAGTCTTTAGAAATTCTGAAACTTTGCTTTCTTCACTTTACCCCTAAAGTTGTTTAAAAGAGCATTTACAATGCAGGTAAATAAGACTTTTAAAACGTTTTGTTATTCATGTCCATCTTTATTGCATTATAACAAAAATTTTTTTTGGTATTATTTCTACTTTATGGAACTTAGGATTTCTTTTTGACTTAATATATAAAATTTTTTTTGTGAATATTCTATGCCTACTTGGGAAGAAATTACATTTTATGTTATTTTAGAATCGAGTTCAATATATATTCATAAAATATCCCTGGCTGTGCTTTTAGGTCTCTTATATCCTTACTTATTTTAGATTCACTTCACTTATCTTGGACAAAAAATGATGTGTGAATTCTGTGTATTTGTCCTTCTAAATTCTCTGTAGTTTCTGTTTATGAAAATGGTTGCTAATGTTAACTGATGCACAGATACTAGCAGATGTTACATCTACATTATGATTTATGGTCTTTAACACTATGAAGTAGCCCTTTCCCCCTAATTTTTACCCTGGCTGACATTAGAATAGATCTTGGCTTTCTTTATTGTTTTCATTTGCTGTCCATACCTTTTCTCACTCCTTTCAGTCTTTTAAAATTATTTTATTTTCTTCTGAATATATACAACTCATATCCGAGTCTTGCTTCATGAACCATTCTGGCCATCAGTTTAATAGGTGAGTTCAGTGTTTTCACACGTCTTACAGTGACTCATATATTAGTGTCAGCTTACAGAATTTTTTATTTTTCTTTCTTCATGTGGTCCATTTTCTTTGCTTTGTAAAATTTTTCAGTATTTAAGACAGTTTGTCTTTTTACTGATTACCAGTTTTACCCACTACTTCTTATGATGCCATTTGTTCCCCTTTTCCTTAGTTAGGTTGTTTAGAATTCAGGTTTCAAATGATACCTTTGATTCCTACATAATACTTATGTGACACTCAATGAATTTTTCCTACTTCATTTTCCACTCTTCTCAACCTTCACTCTGCTTTAGCCTTAGATAAAATATGGCCAATGCTCACAATCATTCCTTTTGCCATTTATTAATTGCATGAAATGTTCCATAGCATATGAGGGTGGCCAAGTAGGGGAACACATATGGTCCATCATCTTTTGTAGATAAAGTTTTACTGAAACGCACCCATACTAATTCATTAATATGCTGTCTATGGATATTTTTGTTATAATGGCAAATATGGAAAACTGTAATAGAGACTATATTGCCTGCAAAATCTACAATATTTACTCTCTATGTCCTTTACAGAAAATGTTCACTGACTACAGCTCCAGTAGATTATTCCAGTAGTGCTTTAAATACAGTATTTCTTTAGTTTTTGCAAGTTTAATTATGTTTTGACCACTTTCATATATGAAATACAACTTGACTAGACAAAAAAGTTTCACTTGTTCTTTAACTTCTTTGAAAATGTTGCTCTGGGGTTGTCTTTCTTTAAATGTTCTTGTTGAGAATTTTGATTCAACTGATTTTTATCTTTGTGACTTAGTATTTTTGTCTTGAGGTCCATTGGGTTTTCCCTTTCTTAAAATTAGCATAGTTTTACCAGGATGTCTCAAAGTTTGCTACTCTGTGTCAATTATCCCATGTACATAGTGAGCTATCTAGTTTCAAATATATTTCTGGAAAGTTTTCTCAAATTATAGTTTCAGTATGTTCCACTATTTTTTTTTCTTCTTTGGGGCTCCAATTATACCTGTATTGGATTTTTTGTTGTTTGATCATTGTTTTACCAATAACTTTTTTTCTCTACCTTTTCTACAATTTTATTTCATTTTCATTCTCTTTGCCATTTTCATAGCTTTCTCCAAAGACTCTTATATTCTTAGTCAAATATATTCTCCTTTGAAATTGTCTTTATTTTTAAGCAGATTTCTTTTTCTAAAATTGTATTCCTAAGTTAAGTCTCACTTCCCATCTTCCTTTTTATCTATTTCTTTTTGAATGTCTAGATTTTTTATTAGGTGTTTTATCATATCTGTCAATGCTTCTTTTAAGAATATACAATTCACTTTGAAGTGTTATGATGTACGATTCTTCTGTTTTTCTGCTTGTTTTGTTTTTAGAGAGAATTTCTTATGTCCTATATTCTATTCATTTTGAATTACTTCATATTCCCAAACTAGCAATTACTGTTATACATAAAAAACTGCTGTATACAGAGAGAATCTGGATGAAAAGAATCCTTATGCTAGTATGGTATATTTTCTTTAATTAGTAGTGCATTTTGAATGATAGAGTGGAATGACGGGTTGATGTACTTTCAGTTTTGTGATTCTCTTTTGTTTCTACAGGACCCTTCATTTCTTCCTTCTATTTATTAACAAGATTCTAAGTAATATTCCTTCTAAGTTACCCTTGTCTTCTTCAGAAATGGTACCTGGCCAAGACTGCTACCTCTGGTCCTATGATTTTAAGACTCTCCTTTTTTATTTCCTAGTATCAAGTACTCAGACTTCAGGGATTTTTCATGGAGTACAGGGATTTTTAGGAAGTGATATATTATGATGATACTGTAATGGAGGATATATAACCGTGTATTTGGCAAACCCATAGAACTGTAAAACATATGCAAAACGGTCCTAATGTAAACTATGAACTTTTGTTAACAATAATGTATCAATATTTGTTCATCAATTATAACAAATGAAATACACAAATGAAAGGTGTTACTGGGGAAACTGAGGGGATGGGGGAAAGTGATTATATGGGAATTCTTTACTTCCTGTTTAGTTCTTCTATAAACCTCAATCTGTTCTATTAATTGAAAATTAAAACAAAACAAAAAATTGAATTAAGTGAAAATCTATTATTTGACTTCATGTTTTTTCCTTTAAAAAGCATTCAGTAGATGGCACCAGAGATCTTTTGAAATAAGAAATCACTAGATGCACTGTATAATTCAGAATGCTTAGTTTTGATGTTGATACATGCTCTTGAGATCCTATTTATTCATCAATTAATAATATAATTGATGCTCTGAGAAAGGTGTGTTGAAAGACAAATTTAGCTGCAAGTTTTATCATTCAGTAAGTAATCATGGAAATGTAGGAATGCAGATCTGTAGAATTATGGAGCAACAGTAATTCTATATTATTTTTAATTTTTTAAATTCCAACTCCCATTTTGACAACTACATAGCACCTTCATTTTGCACTTCTTTACTACTAGTGAGCAAGTATCTCATTAGTAAAACTGTTTTTCTCCACAGATTGAAAGCATTCACGAAAGGTGGTAACAAAGTATTTTAAAATATATTTTCTCCTCAGACTAGGACAGAATAAGTATTAAGTCTTTCTAAAAAACAGAGTGAAAACTAATTAATTACCCACTATGTAACTAACTGCCCACTCATTGGCTTTCAAACTGACATACTCAATATGCAGTTTCATAGAGAAAAAATCAAGCAGTCCTGACTAAAAAAAAAGTGATCTTATACAGATAGATGCCTGGTTATTACATACTTGGCCCATTAGTGAAGTTCCAATACTATATATGGCCACTTTGGTAGGTACAGAAGAAAGAAGGAATAAAAGTAACATCTGGAAAGAAGACTGAAATATGTTCTTGTTCTTCCAGATTTAGAATCCAATTCTCAGAAAACAAATTATCAACGATGGCAGTGCTGAAATAACACAAATCTAATATATTAACCATTAATTGCCATTACAGTCTTTTGTACCTTGGAAAAGAATTACTACTTAACATGTGTTTCCATGAAAAAAAATATTACTCAGAGTTCCAAATGAACTAATCAGTAATATGGTTTAGATGTTTTGTCCCCCTCCAAATCTCATGTTGAAATGTGACTTGCAATGTTAAAGGTGGGTCTAGTGGGAGGTGTTTGGGTTATAGGGCAGATCCCTCAAAGATGGCTTGGTGCTAACCTCACAGTAATGAGTGAATTCTCACTCTATGAGTTCATGTGAGATTTGGTTGTTTTAAAGAGCTTGTACCTTCTCCTTCCCTCCCTCTCCCTTTCTGTCTCGTTCTTCCTCCCTCACCATGTGATACACCGGCTCCTCCTCCATCTTCTGCCATGACTGTAAGCTCCCTGAGGCCCTCACCAGAAGTAGACGCTGGCACCATACTTCTTGTGCTGCCTGTAGAACTCTGAGTCAAAATAAACCTCTTTATAAATCACCCAGTCTTAGTTATTCCTTTATGGCAATGCAAACAGAATGACACGATCAATAAATTTTTAGAACATAATTTAACTGCAGTTGAAAAACAACAAAAACATGGAATGAAATTAAGTGTAGGTACACAGTAATTGAAAAGCAATTTTGGAATTAAATCCTCTGAAAGTATATTACACATTACTGGGTGATAAAAAGCTATGACCACTGAAAGATCTCTGATTTGTCCAGAAATATTAAATAAGCATACTAATCTTAACTTATAAGAGTAAACTATTCACCTATACCTTTGGAAATACACACTGGAAAATATACAGCTAATGATTTCCAATCTTTTATAATTCCCTACTTCTAATTCAAAGACATAGTAAGAAGCAAGTAGTTTGTTGTGGTAATTTTTATAAAGAGTAATATCAATTTGATCAAAATATAATAGAAATGTGTTTGACCTACACTTTTAGTGGAGATAATTACATAATTTCTTAAGGCTTTTTGAAATGTTAAAAATAGCTCCTAAACTTTTATCCATTTTTCAGGACTACTGAAATTCTAATCTACTAGATTTGAGATAAAATAGAATCCGGTCTTATAATTACAAAAAAACGAAAATCCAGAAAGATAAAAATCAGAGATAGTGGCATAATGGCAGAGCTTAGAACACTGGTTTCCTATATTCCAGTACAGTATTTTTTTCCACCAGATCATGTGGTCTCACGAACAAAAACAATAAAACCCATATCGCTTTTTATTCAAACCTATTTAGTTCTTGAGTACACATAGTTTGAAGAGAATGTTCAGATAGCAAGGGATATTGCAGAATCTAAATCTATTTGGCTTCTGAATTTTCAATAGCAAGGACTTTATTTGAAAATTTATCGAAGATGGCAGAATAGGAACAGCTCTGGAGTGCAGTTCCCAGTGACAACACAGAGGGTGAGTGATCACCACATTTCCAAAGGAATTTTTACTACCCACAGACCAGGAGATTCCC
Source organism: Ateles fusciceps (assembly GCA_036589455.1). Lineage (NCBI taxonomy): Eukaryota > Metazoa > Chordata > Mammalia > Primates > Atelidae > Ateles > Ateles fusciceps. The sequence continues at coordinate 2,088,265 of JAZHEH010000051.1, forward strand.
GGGCAGAAAAGCACCACGAGTCTCCAGCATGGTTGTTTCAGCCGGCACAGTGGGTCTCCGTATAAAAACTCACACAAATCTGGGCGCCATTTCAACTAGCGCCTGGAATGCCTAGGAGATAGTCACCCAATCAACTGAATAAAAGGGGGCTGGAAACAGGGAGCCAGGTGATCTGGCTCAGCAGGTCCCACCCCCACAAAGACCAGCAATCTGAAACGCTCTGGATTGAGAGTTTCACAGCAAACACAGCTGGACCCGGGATGGTCCAGCTCTGTGGCAGAAGGGCATCTGCCATTACAGAGACAGCTCACCATTATTGAGGCAGATCGCCATTACCAAGGCAGTTCTAACTAAACCTCTATAAACAAAACTGCAAGTTCACACAGCAGCTGGGCAGAGCCCATGGCAGCCCAGCAACACCTCTGCTGGCAAACTGTGACTAGGCTACCTCCTCACTGCGCAGGGCATCTCTGAAAAAAGGCAGCAGCACGTCAGGAACTTATAAATAAAGCCCCACCTTCCCAGGACAGAGCACCTTGGAAAAAAAGGCAGTTATGGATTCCACTGCAGCAGACTTAAACGTACCTGCCTAGCAGCTCTGAATGGAACAATGGAGCTCACAGCGCAGCTCTTGAGCTCCTATAAGGGACAGAATGTTTCCTCAAGCAGCTCCCCGACCCCTGTATATCCAAAGAGACACCTCATAAAGGAGAGCTCAGGCTGATATCTGGTGGGTGTCCTTCCGGGACAAAGATAACAGAAGAAGAAACTGGCAGCAACCCTTACTGTTCTGCAGCCACTGCAGGTGATCCCCAGGCAAGCAGGGTCTGGAGTGGACATCCAGAAGACCTACAGCAGAGGGACTTGACTGTTAGAAGGAAAACTAAAAAACAGAAAGAAATAACTTCAACATCAACAAAAAGAACGTCCACTCAGAGACCCCATCCGAAAGTCACCAACTACAAAGACTACAGATAGATAAATCCACACAGATGGGAAGAAACCAGTGCAAAAAGGAGGAAAATACCTAAAACCAGAACGCCTCTCCTCCTCCAAGGGATCACAACTCCTCACCAGCAAGGGAACAAGGCTGGATGGAGAATGAGTCTGATGAATTGACAGAAACAGGCTTTAGAAAGTGGGTAATAACAAACTTCTCTGACCTAAAAGAACTTATTCTAACCCAATGCAAAGAAACAAAGAACTTGAAAAAAGGCTTGACGAAATGCTAAAGAGAAAAAATAGTCTAGAAAAGAACATAAATGAATTGATGGAGCTGAAAAATAAAACACGAGAACTTCGTGAAGCATACAAGTTTCAACAGCAAATCAACCAAGCAGAAGAAAGGGTATCAGAGATTGAAGATCAACTCAATGAAATAAAACGAGAAGGCAAGAGTAGAGAAAAACGAGTAAAAAGGAATGAACAAAGCCTTCAAGAAATATGGGATTATGTGAAAAGACTGCATCTACGTTTGATAGGTATACCTGAATGTGATGGAGAGAATAAATCCAAGCTGGAAAACACTCTTCAGGATATTATCCAGGAGAACTTCCCCAACCTAGCAAGGCAAGCCAATATTCAAGTCCAGGAAACACAGAGAACACCACAAAGATATTCCTCAAGAAGAGCAACCCTAAAGCACATAATCGTTAGACTCACCAGGGTTGAAATGAAGGAAAAAATGCTAAGGGAAGCCAGAAAGAAAAGTCGGGTTACCCAAAAAGGGAAGCCCATCAGACTCACAGCAGATCTCTCAGCAGAAACCCTACAGGCCAGAAGAGAGTGGGGACCAATATTCAACATCCTTGAAGAAAAGAACTTGCAACATAGAATTTCATATCCAGCCAAACTAAACTTCATAAGCGAAGGAGAAATAAAATCCTTTACGAACAAGCAATTGCCCAGAGATTTCATCACCACCAGGCCTGCCTTCCAAGAGCTCCTGAAAGAAGCACTAAACATAGAGAGGAGCAACCAGTATCAGCCACTCCAAAAACGTACCAAATGGTAAAGAGCATCGACACAATGAAGAAACTGCATCAACTACTGGGCAAAACAACCAGCTAGCATCAAAATGGCAGGATCAAATTCACACATAACAATATTAACCTTAAATGTAGATGGGGCTAAATGCCCCAATCAAAAGACACAGACTGGCAAATTGGATAAAAAGTGAAAAACCATCAGTGTGCTGTATCCAGGAAACCCATCTCACATGCAAGGATACACACAGGATTAAGATAAAGGGATGGAGGAAGATATACCAAGCAAATGGACAGCAAAACAAAAGCAGGAGTTGCAATCCTAGTCTCTGATAAAATAGAGTTTAAAACAACAAAGATCAAAAGAGACAAAGAAGGGTATTACATAATGGTAAAAAGATCAACGCAACAAGAAGAGCTAAAGATCCTAAATATATACGAACCCAATACAGGCACATCCAGACACATAAAGCAAGTTCTTAATGACCTACAAAGAGACTTAAGACTCCCACACAATAATAGTGGGAGACTTTAACACTCCACTGTCAATACTAGACTGGTCGATGAGACAGAAAATTAACAAGGATATCCAGGATTTGAACTCAGATCTGGACCAAGCAAACCTAATAAACATTTACAGAACTCTCTATCCCAAATCCACAGAATATACATTCTTCTCAGCACCACATCACACCTACTCTAAAACTGACCACATAATTAGAAGTAAATCACTCCTCAGCAAACGCAAAAGAACGGAAATCGTAACAAACAGTCTCTCAGACCACAATGCAATCAAAATAGAACTCAGAATTCAGAAACTAACTCAAAACCGCACAACTTCATGGAAACTGAACTGGCTCTTGAATGTTGACTGGATGAACAATGAAATGAAGTCAGAAATAAAGATGCTCTTTGAAACCAACGAGAACGAAGACACAACGTACCAGAATCTCTGGGACACATTTAAAGCAGTGTCTAGAGGAAAATTTATAGCAATAACTGCCCACATGGGATACAAGGAAAGATCTAAAATCGACACCCTATCATCAAAATTGAAAGAGTTAGAAGAGCAAGATCAAAAAAACTCAAAAGCTAGCAGAAGACAAGAAATAACTAAGATCAGAAAAGAACTGATCTTAGAGGGGGAAAGAGACACAAAAAAATCCTTGAAAATTTTAATAAATCCAGGAGCTGGTTTTTTTGAAAAGACCAACAAAACAGACCACTAGCTGGATTAAAAAAGAAAAGAGAGAAGAATCAAATAGATGCAATAAAACGATAAAGGGGATATCACCACTGATGCCACAGAAGTACAAACTACCATCAGAGATTACTACAAACAACTCTTTGCACATAAACTAGTAAACCTGGAAGAAATGGTTAAATTCCTGGACACTTGCATCCTCCCAAGCCTAAACCAGGAAGAAGTCGAAACTCTGAATAGACCAATAACAAGGGCTGAAGTTGAGAGAGCAATCAATAGCCTACCAACTAAAATGGGTTTACAGCTGAATTCTACCAGACATACAAAGAGGAGCTGGTACCATTCCTTCTGAAACTATTCCAAACAATACGAAAGAGGGAATCCTTCCCAAATCATTTTATGAGATCAACATCATTCTGATACCAAAACCCAGCAAAGACTCAACAAGAAAAGAAAACCTCAGGCCAATATCCATGAGGAACATAGATGCAAAAATCTTCCATAAAATACTGGCAAACCTACTGCAACAGCACATCAAAAAGCTTATCCATCACGATCAAGTAGGCTTCATCCCGGGGGATGCAAAGCTGGTTCAACATATGCAAGTCTATAAACATAATTCACCACATAAACAGAACCAAAGACAAAAACCACATGATTATCTCAATAGATGCAGAGAAGGCCTTCGACAAAATTCAACAGCGCTTTATGCTAAAAACTCTCAATAAACTAGGTATAGATGGAACGTATCTCAAAATAATAAAAATTATTTACGACAAACTCAGCCAGCATCATACTGAATGGGCAAAAAACTGGAAGCATTCCCTTTGAAATCTGGCACTAGACAAGGATGCCCCCTCTCACCACTCCTATTTAATATAGTATTAGAAGTTCTAGCTAGAGCAATCAGGCAAGAAAAAGAAATAAAGGGTATTAAAATAGGAAAGGAAGAAGTCAAATTGTCTCTATTTGCAGACGACATGATTGTATATCTAGAAGACCCCATCGTCTCAGTTCAAAATCTCCTGAAACTGATAAGCAACTTCAACAAAGTCTTAGGATACAAAAAAATGTGCAGAAATCACAAGCATTCCTATACACCAATAACAGACTTAAAGACAGCCAAATCAAGAATGAACTGCCATTCACAACTGCTACAAAGAGAATAAAATACCTAGGAATTACAACTAACAAAGGATGTAAAGGACCTCTTTAAGGTGAACTACAAACCACTGCTCAAGGAAATAACAGAGGACACAAACAGATGGAGAAACATTCCATGCTCATGGTCAGGAAGATTCAATATTGTGAAAATGGCCACACTGCCCAACATAATTTAAAGATTCAATGCTATCCCCCAACAAGTTACCTATGACCTTCTTCACAGAAATGAAAAAAACCACCGTAAATTTCATATGGAACCAAAAGAGAGCCCTCATAGCCAAGTTAGTTCTAAGCAAAAAGAACAAAGGTGAGGCATCACGCTACCTGACTTCAAACTATACTACAAGGTTACAGTAACCAAAACAGCATGGTACTGGTACCAAAACAGAGATATAGACCAATGGAACAGAACAGAGGCCTTGGAGGCAATGTCACACATCTACAACCATCTCATCTTTGACAAACCTGACAAAAACAAGCAATGCGGAAAGGATTCCCTGTTTCATAAATGGTGTTGGGAAAACTGGCTAGCCATGTGCAGAAAGCAGAAACTGGACCCCTTCCTGACACCTTACACTAAAATTAACTCCAGATGGATTAAAGACTTAAACATAAGACCTAACACCATAAAATCCTAGAAGAAAACCTAGGCAAAACCATTCAGGACACAGCGTAGGCAAGGCCTTCATGACTAAAACACCAAAAGCATTGGCAACAACAGCCAAAATAGACAAATGGGTTCTAATTAAACTCCAGAGCTTCTGCACAGCAACAGAAACAATCATTAGAGCAAACTGGCAACCAACCGAATGGGAAAAATTTTTTGCAATCTATCCATCTGACAAAGGACTAATATCCAGAATCTACAAAGGACTAAAACAGATTTACAAGAAAAAACCAAACCCATCCAAAAGTGGGCAAAGGATATGAACAGACACTTTTCAAAAGAAGACATATATGAGGCCAACAAACATATGAAAAAATGCTCATCATCACTGGTCATTAGAGAAATGCAAATCAAAACCACACTGAGATACTATCTCACGCCAGTTAGAATGGCGATCATTAAAAAATCTGGAGACGGATGGCTCATTAGGAGCAGCTGATCCCAGTGAAAGTGCGGAGGGTGAGTGGATGCCGCATTCCCAGATGGATTTTTATTGCCCACAGACCAGGAGATTCCCAGGGGGAGGAGCCCCACGGGTTGCCAGCACGGCTGGTTTGGCGGTGTGGCTGTTTTTGCCGGCGCTGTGGTTCCCCCATACAAAATACGTGCGTCCGGGTGACATTTTAGCTGACAATTGGAGCTCCAGGAAGGCAGAGCCGCCTATTCATCTGATTAAAAAAGGGGACTGAAACAGGCAGCCAGGCCAGGAGATTTCCCAGGCAAAAAAATGCCACGAATCTCAGTGCCTGCGATTTCAGCTGGCGCAGTGGGTCGCCGCTGATCACACAGACCCCGGCGCCTTTTCAACAGGTGGCTGGAACACCTGGGAGACTCTGAGGCAGGGAGCCAGGTAATCAGGCTCGGCTGGTCCCACCCCCACAAAAAAACAGCAATTGGAAACGCTCTGGATCGAGAGTTTCACAGCAAGCACAGCTGAACCCAGGACAGTCCAGCTCTGTGGGGGAGGGGTGTCTACCATTACTGAGGCAGTCCCCACTACGGAGGTAGTTTGCCATTGCTGAGGCAGCCTGCCATTGCCGAGGCAGTTCTAACTACACCGGTATAAACAGGACTGCAGGGAAGTTCACACGGCAGCTGGGCGGAGCCCACAGCAGCTCAGCAAAGCCTCTGGAGGCAGAGACTAGGCTGCCTCATCGCTGGGCAAGGCAGCCCTAGAAAAAGGCAGCAGCACAAGGGAAACTCATAAATAAAGCCCTAACTCCCCGGGACAGAGCACCTGGGGGAAAAAAAAGGGGTTTATGAGTTCTGCTGCAGCAGACTTAAACGTACCTGCCCAACAACTCTGAATGAACAATGGAGCTCACAGCTCAGCACTTGAGCTCCTATAAAGGACACTGTGTCTCCTCAAGCAGCTCCCAGATCCCCATGTATCCAACGAGTCACCTCATAAAGGAGAGCTCAGACTGACATCTGCCGGGTATTCTTCTGGGACAAAGATAGCAGAAGAAGAAACAGGCAGCAACCCTTACTGTTCTGCAGTCACTGCAGGTGATCCCCAGGCAAGCAGGGCCAGGAGTGGACCTCAGCAGTCCTACAGCAGAGGGGCCAGACTGTTAGAAGGAAAACTAAGAAACAGAAAGAAATAACTTCATCATCAACAAACTGGACGTCCACTCAGAGACCCCATCTGAAAATCACCAACCACAAAGACCACACATAGATAAATCCACAAAGATGGGAAGAAACCAGTGCAAAAAGGAGGAAAACACCCGAAACCAGAATGTCTCTCCTCCTACAAGGGATCACAACTCCTCACCAGCAAGGGAACAAGGCTGGATGGACAATGAGTGTGATGAAATGACAGAATCAGGCTTCAGAAGGTGGCTAATAAGAAACTTCTGTGAGCTAAAAGAACATATTCTAACCCAATGCAAAGAAACTAAGAACCTTGAAAAAAGATTTGATGAAATGCTAATGAGAACCACCAACTTAGAGAGGAATGTAAGTGAATTGATGGAGCTGAAAAACACAACACAAGAACTTTGCGAAGCATACACAAGTTTCAACAGCCGAATCGACCAAGCAGAAGAAAGGATATCAGAGGTTGAAGATCAACTCAATGAAATAAAACGAGAAGGCAAGAGTAGAGAAAAAAGGGTAAAAAGGAATGAACAAAGTCTCTAAGAAATATGGGACTATGTGAAAAGACCTAATCTACGTTTGATAGGTGTACCTGAATGTGATGGAGAGAATAAATCCAAGCTGGAAAATACTCTTCAGGATATTATCCAGGAAAACTTCCCCAACCTAGGAAGGCAGGCCAATATTTAAGTACAGGAAATACAGAGACCACCACAAAGATATTCCTCAAGAAGAGCTACCCCAAGACACATAATCATCAGATTCACCAGGGTTGAAATGAAGGAGAAAATGCTGAGGGCAGCCAGAGAGAAAGGTCGGGTTACCCACAAAAGGAAGCCCATCAGACTCACAGCAGATCTCTCAGCAGAAACCCTACAGGCCAGAAGAGAGTGGGGGCCAATATTCAACATCCTTAAAGAAAAGAACTTTCAACCCAGAATTTCATATCCAGCCAAACTAAGCTTCGTAAGTGAAGGAAAAATAAAATCCTTTGCGAACAAGCAAGTACTCAGAGATTTCATCACCACCAGGCCTGCTTTACAAGAGCTCCTGAAAGAGGCACTAAACATAGAAAGGAACAACCAGTACCAGCCACTCCAAAAACATACCAAATGGCAAAGAGCAGCAACACAATGAAGAAACTGCATCAACTAACGGGCAAAACAGCCACCTAGCATCAAAATGGCAGGATCAAATTCACACATAACAATATTAACCCTAAATGTAAATGGGCTAAATGCCCCAATCAAAAGACATAGACTGGCAAACTGGATAAAAACCCAAAACCCGTCGGTGTGCTGTATCCAGGAAACCCATCTCACATGCAGAGATATACAAAGGCTCAAAATAAAGGGATGGAGAAAGATTTACCAAGCAAATGGAGAGCAAAAAAAAAGCAGGAGTTGCAATTCTCATCTCTGATAAAACAGACTTTAAACCAACAAAGATCAAAAGAGACAAAGATGGACATTACATAATGGTAAAAGGATCAATGCAACAAGAAGAGCTAACGATCCTAAATATATACGCACCCAATACAGGAGCACCCAGATACATAAGGCAAGTTCTTAATGACTTAAAAAGAGACTTCGACTGCCACACAATAATAGTGGGAGACACGAACACCCCATTGTCAATATTAGACAGATCAACGAGACAGAAAATTAACAAGGATATCCAGGACTTGAACTCAGACCTGGATCAAGCAAACCTAATAGACATTTACAGAACTCTCCACCCCAAATCCACAGAATATACATTCTTCTCAGCACCACATCACACCTACTCTAAAATTGACCACATAATTGGAAGTAAATCACTCCTCAGCAAATGCAAAAGAACGGAAATCATAACAAACAGTCTCTCAGACCACAGTGCAATCAACTTAGAACTCAGATTTCAGAAACTGACTCAGAACCGCACAGCTTCATGGAAACTGAACAACTGGCTCTTGAATGTTGACTGGATAAACAATGAAATGAAGGCAGAAATAAAGATGTTCTTTGAAACCAACGAGAACGAAGACACAACATACCAGAATCTCTGGGACACATTTAAAGCAGTCTCTAGAGGAAAATATATAGCAATAAATGCCCACATGAGAAGCAAGGAAAGATCTAAAATTGACACCCTATCATCAAAATTGAAAGAGCTAGAGGAGCAAGATCAAAAAAACTCAAAACCTAGGAGAAGATAAGAAATAACTAAGATCAGAGTAGAACTGAAGGAGATAGAGACACGAAAAACCCTTCAAAAAATCAATAAATCCAAGACCTGGTTTTCAAAAAGGTCAACAAAATAGACAGACCACTAGCCAGATTAATAAAAAAGAAAAGAGAAAATAATCAAATAGATGCAATAAAAAACGATAAAGGGGATATCACCACAGATTCCACAGAAATTCAAACCATCATCAGAGATTATTACAAACAACTCTATGCACATAAACTAGTAAACCTGGAAGAAATGGATAAATTCCTGGACACTTGCATCCTCCCAAGCCTAAATCAGGAAGAAATCAAAACCCTGAATAGACCAATAACAAGGTTTGAAGTTGAGGCAGCAATTAAGAGCCTACCACCCAAAAAAGCCCAGGTCCAGATGGGTTCACAGCCGAATTCTACCAGACATACAAAGAGGAGCTGGTACCATTCCTTCTGAAACTATTCCAAACAATCCAAAAGAAGGGAATCCTTCCTAAATCATTTTATGAGACCAACATCATCCTGATACCAAAACTTAGCAGAGACTCAGCAAGAAAAGAAAACTTCAGGCCAATATCCATGATGAACATAGATGCAAAAATCTTCAATAAAATACTGGCAAACCGATTGCAACAGCACATCAAAAAGCTTATCCACCATGATCAAGTAGGCTTCATCCTGGGGGATGCAAGGCTGGTTCAACATACGCAAATCTATAAACATAATCCACCACATAAACAGAACCAAAGACAAAAACCACATGATAATCTCAATTGATGCAGAGAAGGGCTTTGACAAAATTCAACAGCCCTTTATGCTAAAAACCCTCAATAAACTAGGTATTGACGGAACGTATCTCAAAATGATAAAAGCTATTTACGACAAACCAACAGCCAATATCATACTGAATGGGCAAAAACTAGAAGCATTCCCTTTGAAATCTGGCACTAGACAAGGATGTCCTCTCTCACCACTCCCATTCAATATAGTACTGGAATTTCTAGCCAGAGCAATCAGGCAAGAAAAAAGAAATAAAGGGTATTCAAATAGGAAAGGAGGAAGTCAAATTGTCTCTATTTGCAGACGACATGATTGTATATCTAGAAGACCCTATCGTCTCAGCCCAAAATCTCCTGAAACTGATAAGCAACTTCAGCAAAGTCTCAGGATACAAAATCAATGTGCAAAAATCACAAGCATTCCTATACACCAATAACAGACTTAAAGACAGCCAAATCAAGAACCAACTGCCATTCACAATCGCTACAAAGAGAATAAAATACCTAGGAATACAACTAACAAGGAACGTAAAGGACCTCTTCAAGGAGAACTACAAACCACTGCTCAATGAAATAAGAGAGGACACAAACAGATGGAGAAACATTCCACGTTCATGGCTAGGAAGATCAATATCGTCAAAATGGTCATACTGCCCAAAGTAATTTACAGATTCAACGCTATCCCCATCAAGCTACCAATGACCTTCTTCGCAGAACTGGAAAAAGCCACCTTAAACTTCATATGGAACCAAAAGAGAGCCCGCATAGCCAAATCAATTCTAAGCAAAAAGAACAAAGTTGGAGGCATCACACTACCGGACTTCAAACTATACTACAAAGCTACAGTAATCAAAACAGCATGGTACTGGTCCCAAAACAGAGATATAGACCAATGGAACAGAACAGAGGCCTCCGAGGCAACACAACACATCTACAACCATCCGATCTTTGACAAACCTGACAAAAACAAGCAATGTGGAAATGAGTCCCTGTTTAATAAATGGTGTTGGGAAAACTGGCTAGCCATGTGCAGAAAACAGAAACTGGACCCCTTCCTGACACCTTACACTAAAATTAACTCCAGATGGATTAAAGACTTAAACATAAGACCTAACACCATAAAAACCCTAGAAGAAAATCTAGGCAAAACCATTCAGGACATAGGCATAGGCAAGGACTTCATGACTAAAACACCAAAAGCATTGGCAACAAAAGCCAAAATAGACAAATGGGACCTAATCAAACTCCACAGCTTCTGCACAGCAAAAGAAAGAGTCATTAAAGTGAATCGGCAACAATGGGAAAAAATTTTTGCAGTCTACCCATCTGACAAAGGGTTGATATCCAGAATCTACAAAGAACTAAAACAGATTTACAAGAAAAAACAAGCCCATTCAAAAGTGGGCAAAGGATATGAACAGACACTTTACAAAAGAAGACATATATGAGGCCAAAAAACATGAAAAAATGCTCATCATCACTGGTCATTAGAGAAATGCAAATCAAAACTACATTGAGATACCATCTCACGCCAGTTAGAATGGCGATCATTAAAAATCTGGACAACAGATGCTGGAGAGGATGTGGAGAAATAGGAACGCTTTTACACTGTTGGTGGGAGTGTAAATTAGTTCAACCATTGTGGAAGACAGTGTGGCGATTCCTCTAGGACCTAGAAATAGAAATTGCATTTGATCCAGCAATCCCATTACTGGGTATATACCCAAAGGACTATAAATCGTTCTACTATAAGGACACATGCACACAAATGTTCATTGCAGTACAGTTTACAATAGCAAAGACCTGGAACCAACCCAAATGCCCATCGATGATAGACTGGACAGGGAAAATGTGGCACATATACACCATGGAATATTATGCAGCCATCAAAAATGATGAGTTTGTGTCCTTTGTAGGGACATGGATGAACCTGGAAACCACCATTCTCAGCAAACTGACACAAGAACAGAAAATCAAACACCGCATGTTCTCACTCATAGGTGGGTGTTGAACAATGCGAACACCTGGACACAGGGAGGAGAGCATCACACACTGGGGTCTGTCGGGGGAAAAAGGGAGGGGACAGAGGGGGGTGGGGAGTTGGGGGAGGGATAGCATGGGGAGAAATGCCAGATATAGGTGATGGGGAGGAAGGCAGCAAATCACACTGCCATGTGTGTACCTATGCAACAATCTTGTATGTTCTTCACATGTACCCCCAAACCTAAAATGCAATAAAAAATATATATATACAAAAAAAAAAATCTGGTGACAACAGATACTAGAGAAGATGTGGAGAAACAGGAACGCTTTTACATTGTTGGTGGGAGTGTAAATTAGTTCAACCATTGTGAAAGACAGTATGTCGATTTCTCAGGAACCTAGAAAAAGAAATTCCACTTGACCCAGCAATCACATTACTGGGTATATATCCAAAGGATTATAAATCATTCTATTATAAAGATACACGCACATGTATCTTCATTGAGGCACTGTTTACTATAGCAAAGACCTAGAACCAACCCAAATGCCCATGATGATAGACTGGACAGGGAAAATATGGCACATATACACCATGGAATACTACGCAGCCATAAAAGCGATGAGTTTGTGTCCTTTGTAGGGACATGGATGAACCTGGAAACCATCATTCTCCGCAAACTGACACAAGTACAGAAAATCAAACACCGCATGTTCTCACTCATAGGCAGGTGTTGAAGAATGAGAACACATGGACACAGGGAGGGCAGCATCACACACTGAGATCTGTTGGGGGACTAGGGGAGGGACAGTGGCAGGTAGTGAGTTGGGGAGGGATAACATGGGGAGAAATGCCAGATATAGGTGATGGGGAGGCAGCAAACCACATTGCCATGTGTGTACCTATGCAACAATGCTGCATGTTCTTCACATGTACCCAGAACCTAAAGTACAATATTTAATAAGAGGTTAAGGAAGAACAGTTAGATGCATCATTTTCCTTTTCACATATGTGTTTGCAATTCTATCCTTCCCTCCCCTTCCGATTTTTTACAGTAGGGGTGGTACAAAAACTTAGTTTAATTAGAAAAGATCATTTCAGTTTCCCCCAAGTCCAAACCTCTTCACACAGAATATTGTAGGAATTTCCTAATCACCTCCAGCAGCACGATGTAAAATAGGTTAAGTTGAACAAATATTTAAGTCCATATGCTCAGTACTCATGTGTCACTTTTCATTATTCTGCAATAGTTTCATAATTCATTATATACATTTTATAAACTTATGTAATTTATATACAGGGTTAACAAATTTATGAAATCATATATATGAGATACCCCCATAATCCTCCTGAACAATTCAGAGGTATTCATCCCCAGCTTAGGTGGGTCTGTTTCTTGTCCCCATTCCTTAATGCCAAAATAACACTGCTCTAGGTTAACATTTTAGTAATTTCCAAGTTTTCTGACAAATTTTGCCAAGATTCTATTGCAACTGTTTTTCTAGCACATTATAATATGCTTCCACTGCTAGATAAATCTAACAAAACAAGCTCTAGCAGCTATACTATGTCAGACAACTGGGGGGGAAAACAGTAAAAAAGGAAGAGTTCTGTAATAAAAAGTGTTATTTTCCATAACCATTGTATTATATCATCAAAATCTAGTAATCCCTCAATATAAAGAGCAGTATTAATAAATCTAACTTTTTAAAGCAGTTGTCAAATAGAATACAAGAATGGCAATAATCTTAACTGCTCAAATTCATAATAAACAACTGATTTTCATGAATAATTTCATTCTTCCCTTGTCAAAATCTCCTGTGATGAAGGCAGTAAATGGAAAACCTTACAGTTAGATTTATTCTCTGTTTTCACATCATTCTCCATAGAAACATATTAGCAAGTATGATACTTAGAACACCAAAAGGGAAACAGCAGCACACACCCTTGCCCCCATAACAAAGAGGCATACTTAAGCCATATAAAAAGAAAAATTTTAAGTCATTATATTAATTACTACTTCATCTATTGGTAAGCCTAGCTGTATATTTTTCAAATAAAAAGAGGAACTAAAGGCAATACAATAGAACAAAGTCCGGTCTACTTTTATATCTAGCATTGAAGCAGCCAAAAGAGTCATTTGACCAGGGCTGCACATTTACAAACTTATATTTAGAATTTAAATATAATTTTCAAAGCAGGTTATATGTTTACATGTGGCAGAAATAAAAGGCTTTATAAATTTAAACTTGTATCCTACTGGGTTACCTTGATATTACATATTAATACTCTTTACAGACCCTATAATGACCTTGTGAGTATAGTTTTATTTCATTTTATAACTGTGTCTAAAGCTTAATTTACTATATTATTTAAAAGATATAACAATTTTTATAACCATTCAAAAAGTAAAGTTGCTAAGTCTTTCTCAATCTGTTTCCAAGTTCCCCTTTCTTATTTTCTTAGTTGTCTTAGTCTTAATTTAGTTTCTTCTGTGTGTCTAGTTTCTTTACCTACCCCAGAGAGGGCATCAGAACTAATACATCTTCAACCTCACAAGGTTAATCTACCCAGCTAATTAGGGACAAAGTATATAAAAGCACTTCAACCAGGCTAAAGCACTATTCAACAAACATAAAACATTAGTAATTATCCGACAAAGGACTTTTATCCAGAATTTATAACCAACACCTACAAATCAAAAGAAAGCAAATAACCCAATTAAAAATGGGCAAATGACTTCAACAGATCCTTTAAAAAGGAAGATATATGAATTGTCTATAAAAACTGGAAAACATGCTCAATATCATTAGTCACCAGGGAAATGCAATGTAAAGCAAAATTCATACCCACTAGAATAGCTAGTAACAGACTGATAACACTAATTGCTCACAGGCATGTGGAGCAACTGTAACTCTTACATATTGCTATTAAGACTCAAAGAATACATCTTCTACAATAGTTTGGCAGTTTATAACATAAATAGCTTTTATATTTTACAATACAAATAGCTATTATATTTTATAATATATTTTAAATACATGTTGATCCTATAACCCAGCAATTCTACTCCTAGGTATTTTCCCAAGAGAAATGGAACAGATGTCTAAAAAAAGACTTGCACAAGAATGTTCACAGCAGCCTCTCTAATAATCCCTAGATATTTATTATAACTCCTTTTAGAGAAAGTAGTAAGAAAGTACGAAGAATCAAAAATTGTTCTTGCAATTTAACTCTGGGTGAACAGGGAAAGCGTCAATGGCACTAATTAAAGGAGAACACAGGGGAAAAAAGAACAAGGTTTAAAAGCAAAATAAGTTTAGTTTTAGATTCAGTGACTTAAAATTCTAATATACATGTGGAGGTGTCCAGAAAATAGTAATGAAAGAGGGAAGAGGCAGTGGCTCATCTAAACAGAAGTGAAGTGTTGAAGCCAGGAGACAGAGTGAAAACTGGGAAAAAAAAAGCATAGGTACATATATAGGTACATGTGCATATATATTTATATATTATATATATGCATATATATCTGTATATATATGTGTGTATATATATCTGTATATATAAAATCTAAGAACACTGTCCTTAAGATATGACATTCTAGGGACAGTATGAAGATTAAATAGTAAAGGAGGCAAACAGAATTCTTAACTATTTTTGTGCAAGGACTCTTCTGGCAGTGTGGTGAAGCCCACGGGCTCCTTCTCTGAATCATGCTTTTAAATGAATGAATATATAGGAAACAAACTATATTAAAATATAGTTGTCAACCTTTTCTTTAGAAAAATTAAGATGTAATATATATACACCTCTTTTTAATGCATTAAAATATATAATCTAGTAGTAAAAGTCTAATGTCTACCATAATTTCAAAGTAGTGAGAATGTAAAAAATAATTCAAGATATGATGTAAAAATGTTTATGATTTCTATTACTGGAATAGGTATTACTAATACCACTGCTGTTT
Source organism: Ateles fusciceps (assembly GCA_036589455.1). NCBI lineage: Eukaryota > Metazoa > Chordata > Mammalia > Primates > Atelidae > Ateles > Ateles fusciceps. Next base: position 2,103,818 of record JAZHEH010000051.1, read on the forward strand.
GTTGTCTATGCTTACAGTTGAAGTAAATGTTGTATTTCAACTAAAGGTCAATGAAAATAAAAACATAATTTTTTCACCCATTCAAGTTCATGGACCCATGAAATCCTATCCATGAACTTTTGGGCGAACTATGTGAATCCCACGTTAAGAATCTCTGAGCTAGAAAGTAAAATTTCAAGAGATAAATAGTATCATGAGAATTAAAGCAGCAAAGTAGTATATGCTGATTTTAAGTTGCAATGACAAAATGCTTTATCCACCGCTTCATTTCTTATAACTGTGAGGTAGATAAAGAGAGGCCAGAGAACAATCTGCCAAGCAAAATAAAGGAGAAAAGATTCAGAGGTTTCTGAATATTATCAGAAAAAGAAAACAAATGTTTAAAAATGTATCCCCATCAGAAATCACTGATAACCACCATAGCATAGACTGCCAATACAAAAATTATTCTGCATCAATGTTCCCAGACATTCCACTCCCATCCTCCTTCGTCCAGCTTCCACTTCCTATATAAGCTAACAATATATTCCACCACGCAAGACAAGTTCAGAAGAGATAAATAATAATGGCACAAGTCTTCCAGCTGGTCTCTTACTCTAAACATACGAAACACTTAATTATGGTAACTGAAAAGGAAGGGTAAACCATTTTCTTCTTATAGAGAACCAGTCAAGCAATTTACTCTAGATACATTATCTCAATGTTCATATTTCTCTACACAATAGTCAGGATTGTAGTGGAAATTTGACTAGAAATTATTTGGAATGCTGAATCATTTCCCATGATAGACTTTTTTTTTTTTTTTGTCTCTTCAGCAGTGAAGACACTTGCTATTAAGTAGTATAAATCTCTGACCCATCAAAGGAGTCATTTAGATATTGCCTTATTCCTATTACAGCCACCTTCAACACAGCTTTGAAGTTACTGTCCAGAGGCTACTATGGAGAATTATAGTTAGGGGTGCCACAAATATTTGACTTGTTAATATAACCAGTATGGTACTCAAGAGATGCCAAAATTTTTATATAAGCTTTTGGATCTGTTATAGCTGGGGCATTCCTAGGAACAAATGCAAAACAAAGTAAAAGTGTTAAAAAGCACATTTGTTTCCAAAGAAAATCTAATATTTTGACAACAGAGTGAAACCCAAATAAGAGTAAAAGTTCTATTCTAAATTAGTTACGTTTTCTAAGGATCACTATGGACTATTATAGGATTTAAATGTATTATTCTCTGCTCACAAGAAGACCATGCAAAATATCTAAATGCTACAATAACAAGCAGAAAGGTAAACTGAGGAATTAGATTCAATAATCAACTAGTAAGACTCATACTGTTGCTCTACTTTATCTACAGAATGAGCCATAAAAGACACTCCCAAATGTTGCTTTTTTATCTTTAATTTTTAAATGGCATAAGACTGTAAGCAAAATACAAACAAATTACTATTAATGAGTATTAAAAAGAATCATTTACCAAGAAAATACTGTAACAGGATAATTACAGAGGGACAGAGCTAGATTTCAACTAGAGATCATCTTTCATTTTTGTAAGTTATTAAAAATCAATTATCAAAACTCTAACATAACTATGATACTTGCTCAGGGTAATAAAAGATACTGAGAAAGTATATGTATTTTCTGCTCTCTACGAGTTAACGACCCAGTATGGAAGAATACAATATAAAGATTATATATTTCTCAGAAGAATATCTAGAGCAGGGGTCCACAACCCCTAGGGCACAGACTGGTACCAGTCCATGGCCTGTAAAGACCTGAGCTGCATAGCAGGAGGTGAACAGCCAGCAACTGAGCATAACTGCCTTAGATTCTCATAGGAGTACCAACCCTATTGTGAACTGTGCATGCGAGGGATCTAGGTTGCATGCTCCTTATGAGAATCTAACTAATGCCTGATGATCTGAAGTAGAACAGTTTTATCCTGACACCATCTCCCTGTAACACCTTGCCTGAGAAAAAACTGTATTCCACGAAACCTGTCCCCCTGTGCCAAAAACACTGGGGACCGCTGATCTGGCAGCTCATTTGGTCTTCACTTTCAACACCCCCTGAGATGACAAGAGAATCAAGAGCTCATAAATTGTTCTCCCTATTGAATCTCCACTGTATCCTACTATAACCAGCAAAGTCCTCCTTGAGACTAAACACTCAACACTATACCTTATTCATGTGTTCAGTGATCAACCATGGTCCCACAACTCAACAAAGTAACTCAACCAGTATGTCATAAATGAAACAATTCTTCACTCTTCAAAGGGAATAAGGACTGCATTAACAATTGAGCAATAAGCTAATCTTTTAAAATTGGTAGCACACAGAAAAACAGAAGTGAGAAAACATTTTTTTATTCTCTCATACTTTATACCAAAAGTTACTAACAGTCGCTGATTTTTCTTCTGGAAGGCTTATGAGCCAGCTGGTTCAAAGGCTGGCAAGAATGAAGACTTACACACACATTGCTTACGTTGCTTTCACTTTGGCTTACCATTTCACCACTGAGTATGGACTGCAAAGAGTAGGTACAAAATCAAGGATAAAGTAAGTGAACATGGGCTTCCTTAAATTTCTTTTTGTTCTACAGATTTGGTGGTCTCAACACTCCATGCAGAATGAGGAATATGCCAGGTCACAGGAATATAAAGAACACAGAATCACAGGATCTTGGCCTTTTATAACATTTTAGGAGGTTTTTTTTTGGTGGAGGGAGGTTAAGGGGATACAGCCACATTATCGTAAGAATCCATACCATTATCACAAAAGAAAACACAGACACAGCGGGATACTATTCAGCCTTAAAGAAGGAAATTCTGTCATTTGCAACAACATGGATGGAACAGGAGAACATTATATGAAGTGCAGTAAGCCAGACACAGAAAGATAAATACTTCATGTCTTCACTTACATGTGAAATCTAAAAGAATCAAATTCAAGCAGCAGAGAGTAGAATAGTAGAATACAAGGAATAGAGAGTAGAATACAAAGGCTGGGGGTAGGGGTAATGGGGAGACAGGGTCAAAGGGTACACCATCTCAAAAGGAATATGGATTTTTTTTTTCTTTTTAGATTTATTGCACAATGTGGTGAATAGAGTTAAAAATAGAGTACTATACCTTTCAAAATCACTGAGAGTAAATTGTCACTACAAAAAAAGTTAGGTATTTGAAGTGATGATGTATGAACTAGCTTGATTTAATTATTCCAAGTTGTGTTCGTAAGTCACTTTGTACCCCATAAATTTATGCAATTATAAATTGTCAATTTACAATAAAAACATTTTTTTAAAAAGACTAGTAAATGCATTAACTCCTATATCACCATCTGTATAGGCTGTATTCTCACCAAGCAGAACAGATACCCACATGATATAGGTTTTAGTTTCTTATAATCCTTTCTCTTTTTGGTAAAGCACATCTAATTTATGTTCATATACAATGTATTACAGGAAATCTAAGAAGAAAACTTTAATTTTTGCCTGGAGGTAGTGAAAAGAAAAACAGGAAAGGGATCAGAGAATATAAAACATTTCCAAAAGACTATAAATCGTTCTACTATAAGGACACATGCACACGAATGTTCATTGCAGCACAGTTTACAATAGCAAAGACCTGGAACCAACCCAAATGCCCATCGATGATAGACTGGACAGGGAAAATGTGGCACATATACACCATGGAATATTATGCAGCCATCAAAAACGATGAGTTCGTGTCCTTTGTAGGGACATGGATGAACCTGGAAACCATCATTCTCAGCAAACTGACACAGGAACAGAAAATCAAACACCGCATGTTCTCACTCTATAGGCGGGTGTTGAACAATGGGAACACATGGACACAGGGGAGGGGAGTATCACACACTGGGGTCTGTCGGGGGGAAAAAGGGGAGGGATAGTGGGGGGTGGGGAGTTGGGGGAGGGATAGCATGGGGGAGAAATGCCAGATATAGGTGATGGGGAGGAAGGCAGCAAATTACACTGCCATGTGTGTACCTATGCAACAATCTTCCATGTCTTTACATGCACCCCCTAAACCTAAAATGCAATAAAAAATAAAAAAATAAAAAAAAAAAAAAAAAAAAAAAAAAAAAAAAAAAAAAAAAAAAAACATTTCTTCCTTGAAAGATGATTTAGTTTATCAAGCAAAGAGGAAATGGGAAGTAGCAAAAACACTCGACGTACACATAAACATAATTCGATTTTAGTGTTGATACTAAGCAGCAGCAGCAGCAAGTGAAAGGTTTTTTTTAAGGGAATAATGGCTTTGTTTTAGAAGAAAATGAAAAGATAAATATGTGGAGAGATATGGTAAAGCCAAGAAAATATGAACACCTGCATGGTCAATTAAACAAACAACTTTTTAAGTAAAATCAATGAGATTGAGGGGACCTGGTAGATTCAGTTACTCAACAAGTATTTAGTGTGAAGTTTCTAATTAAGGTAACTGGGAATATGGGTTATTTATATAAAGAAACGGGGTCACAAAACAGGGTTTTAAACTTCTCATTTTTCTGGAGACTAGAATAGGAAACATTCATTACACATGTTAGAGCATAAATATATGTGCTAACTACTAGAAAAAAAAATGATGAAATGAAAGACAGTGTCTGTCCTCAAAGAGTTCATATTTTAATGCAGGAGACAGGAGTGGAAGTCAAAAGGAATAACTAAAATTTTCCAGTGTTATATATACTACCTCCTTTGAAATTCTTGTGGGTTGTATCTGGAAGTAGATAACCTAGAAGCAGCCAGGAATATGAACTTGAAAAATCAGGACTACCAATGCAGATTTTCTATCACTAGGATGTGAGGGCTTGAAGCTTAAGGCTGTCCAGGGAGAATCCATAAAATTAAAAGGAGGTTGAGAATTGAGCCTCAAAGAGAAGAATAACATTTAAGGGATGAAACAAAGAATAAGAAAATCTACCTTACCCCAACTTACACCTTCTTCCTCACAGGAAAGGAAAAAAAAAAAAAGAAAGAGAAAACGGGAAACAATTTTCAGAGGAGTAAAGAGAAATGAAATAAAGTGGTACAGTGACAGCCAAAGGAAAGAGCATTTCCAAAAAAGAAACCAGTGATCAACAAAGTCAGATACTCTAGGGACTAAGCAGCCTAAGGGCTGAGAATATGTCCCTGTTTTTGGCAAATGAAGGGGTTTAATGAACATCTGGCTTTGTGTGTGTACTGTCCAGCAAGCAAGTCGCCTAATTTTAGTACCCTACTTCCCCCTTTTCCAGGGTTTTAGCTAGCAGGTAGAGAGCACCACAATAAAAAGTATACACACTTCACCTGACAACTCTAGAATCTTGTTTTTTATAAACCCGGTCCGTGTGGGCATATTCATTTTCTACAGTGTTATTCTCATATTTTGACTACATGTACTATTGATGTGGAAGAGGCCAGATCCCTCCCTCTGTTTCTCTACCATAGTGGTGCTAAGGGGTGGGCAGACAGATGTTTTAGAATGGGCCAATTAAATGAATCCTCTCAGGACTTGGAAAAATGAACACATTATGGAAGCATAAACCTCAGGTTATGCAGGGTTGTTTATTAGTGTGTCCTTGGCTGTGGTTCCTCTGTATTCTTGGGTTTTTTATTTGCCAACCTTGGCCCTCTAAGCTTTAGATAATTGTGAGTACCCTGAATAGTCTCCCAAAAACCCCCTTTTTCTTAACATGAGCTAAGTTAGTAACTTTAAATCAAGAACCCTGATACAGGAGCTATCCCTTTTCCTTTACATTCTTCTACTAAGGAAATTCTGCTCAACTGTTACCTCTATTGTAAAACCTGTGAACAATATACTTTCTTCTCCTAGCTTCAAGTCGAATTATTTGTACTTCTTATAATTCCATAAAAATCTATTTCTTGGGCCAGGCACAGTGGCTCACACCTGTAATCCCAGCACTTGGAGAGGCTGAGGCAGGCGGATCACCTGAGGTCGGTAATTCGAGACCAGGCTGATCAACACGGAGAAACCCCGTCTCTACTAAAAATATAAAAATTAGCTGGGTGTGGTGGCACATGCCTGTAATCCCAGCTACTAGGGAGGCTGAGGCAGGAGAATTGCCTGAACCTGGGAGGCAGAGGTTGTGGTGAGCTGAGATAGGTGCTATTACACTCCAGCCTGGGCAACAAGAGTGAAATTCTGTCTCGAAAAAAAAAAAATTGTTTAAGTTATTTGTAGATTCTGGATATTAGCTCTTTGTCAGATGGGTAGACTGCAAAAATTTTCTCCCATTCTGCAGGTTGCTGTTAACTCTGGTGACAGTTTCTTTTGCTGTGCAGAAGCTCTTTAGTTTAATTAGATTCCACTTTTAGATTCCACTTGTCTATTCTGGCTTTTGCTGCCATTGCTTTTGGTGTTTTAGTCATGAAATCCTAAGAAAAAAACAAACAACCCCATCAAAAAGTGGGCAAAGGATATGAACAGACACTTCTCAAAAGGAGACATTTATGCAGCCAACAAACATGAAAAAAAGCTCATCATCACTGGTCATTAGAGAAATGTGGACAAATAGGAATGCTTTTACACTGTTGGTGGAAGTGTAAATTAGTTCAATCATTGTGGAAGACAGTGTGGCAATACCTCAAAGATCTATAAATAGAAATACCATTTGACCCAGCAATCCCATTATTGGGTATATAACCAAAGGATTATAAATCATTCTATTATAAAGACACATGCACATGTATGTTTATTGTGGCACTGTTCACAATAGCAAAGACTTGGAACCAACCCAAATGCCCGTCAAAGATAGACTGGATAAAGAAAATGTGGCATATATACACCACGGAATACTATGCAGCCATAAAAAGGATGAATTCATGTCCTTTGCAGGGACATGGATGAAGCTGGAAACCATCCTTCTCAGCAAACACAAGAACAGAAAACCAAACATCACATGTTCTCACTCATAAGTGGGAGTTGAACACTGTGAACACATGGACACAGGGAGGGGAACATCATATATTGGGGACTGTTGGAGGGTGGGGAGATTGGGGAAGGACAGCATTAGGAGAAATTCCTAATGTAGATGACGTGGTGATGGATGCAGTAAACCACCATGGCACATGTATAACTATGTAACAAACCTGCATGTTCTGCACATGTACTCCAGAACTTAAAGTGTATGTGTGTGTGTGTGTGTGTGTGTGTGTGTGGTGTGTGTATATAAACTATTTCTTAAACTCTCTGTTGTAACCAATCACATTGTTTATAGTGTGCCTCAGCTGAAGAAGGCAATGATTCAGTGAAAAAGTTGAGTTTTAAAGAAGTACAGAATGGTTTAAAAAATTTAAGAACTGTATAAACTACATAATTTGAGGATCACAATTCAGTGAATAGTTTCTGCCAACAGTGAGGCTGTAGCAGCACTCCCCGATTAACTGAAAAACTACAGCATTGACAAATGTGTTTAAACCTCTATGCACATTTTCAATCCTGATGAATGAGAACTTTTATGGGGAAAAAATTGCCACCTCAAATTTTTTTTAGACAAGGAAGAACAATATTAGAATATCAAGATGTCAAAGACAGCTCAATATCACTTTTTAAGCGCAAAGTGCAAAGATGACATTAAGCTATAACCTTTGTTGGTATGCCACTTGAAAAATTGAAGAGCTCTTAAGGTAATGTTAAAGGAAAGTATGCTTGTTTTATGGTGTTCAAATCATAAAGCTTGAGAGTAAAGGTACTCAAGATGTTGTACACAACCATCCTTTATTATTCATCAAGGAACATATGGGGAAAGAAAATCTTCCAAACAAGGTACTTCTGATAACAGACCATGCTTATGTACATCTCTTTCTAGTTAACGTTATTTTTGAAGACAATATTTAAATGGACTCTTTTGCTTTTCAACTGAATGTCATTAATGCAGCCTATACACAAAGGACATATCACATACTTCAAGCATATTGATTATGAATATCTGATGTGGGGTGTTAATACATTTGACACTTCTTTAATGTAGGATTTAAGAAAGAGTTTTCATAAGATGATACTATCAGTCGATCAGGCTTGGAGGAAATATCACCACAAACAATGAATGGAGTATGAAAGAATCTAGCGTATATTTTGCTAACTTCCAGGAATTAATGGAAATGTTAACTGTAAAGCAAAATGTCTTACATCTTGCTAACGGAGACTGAATTTAATGAAATGGGCAGTAGAAATGTTGAAGTTTATAATTGAAAAAAATCTTTCCACTTGTTCATCATTAGTCAGGCAAAGAAAAAGAGTCATAAATACTTGACACTGAATCTTTAAAAAAAAAAAAAAATTAGACCACACAAATAAAATGTTTGTTGTTACAAATAAGTTTGATCATGACATGAGAAGACTCATCACATTAAAAAAATGAAACTACAAATAGAGTATTGGGTGACTAGGAGCTAAAAAACTGCAAGTAAAGTAACTTTAAATAGTTTATTCATTCTGAGGAGTTTTTTCATTCAGTTGCTTTGCCTATGGCTCAGTTGATGATTCAGAGCTACTTCCATGGATTCAGACAAGGATGAACCTCAGGAATCTATTTCACTACCTCACAAGTTCACTCTGGTTTAACTCACTACCAAACAGAATGGGAGCTAAAGCCCCTATTTCTTTTTTAACCACCACATTTCACTCAACCAACACTATAATCCATTAATCAGACATTTAAAAAATTGTCTTCTTTATTTTTCTAAGTGCTATTGACAATCATTAATTATCTAACATTATTTCATTATTTGTTTACCCTATAGCACATGTTGTGGTCAAGTTATTAACTATTTCTTTGTGTGTAAAGAAACACAGACCATCTTTAACTCTTCTTCCTCCTTTAAAATGTTACAATTTTAGATTGTTCTTTAGAGGAAAACAAACATTCTATAAAACTGAAGAATGGGAATGGCAATCACCTACCACATGGCAAATCCGTAATTTCTCAAAATTGCTATTAAGTTCTGAAATACATTTCCCCTAAGATCTCTATAGTTTGCTAACTCAACTTTTTTTACATCTCTGCTCAAATGTCATCTGATTACCATTTATAAAAATGTAATCACCACCTCCATTCTTTGTGCCCCTCTTTCCATTTTGTCTCCACAGCATTTTTCTATATTCATATACAATCAGCATGTGAAAGTTTTGGGTGTGTATACATACACATTCAACCATAGGTATAATTTACTTCTTTATTATCTGCCTCCTTTCACTAGAACATAAAGGTCCGTGAAGACAGAGATATTTTTTCTTTTGTTCAGTAGAGCACTGCCTGGAATGTAGTAGGAGCTTAGTAAATCTTTGTTGAATTAATGAACTAGTCATGGACCAGAAATACGTTTTATAAAGCCAAACATGCTAGTTGTGCTGGGGGGGAGAGTCACAAATGGGGAAAAGAAAGAACTAAATTAGTAGCATTCTAATAAAAGAACACACAGGTGATGATACAGTCGGTGAGTTCATGAGTTATTCAAGAAAACTGGCAAAAATATCATTAAAAGGCTTATTTAAGACACTATAATACTAACCAGTCATATAGCACATATTAGTTCTTCTGTTACTTCCACATAAAAGTGCTTCTTCCCGTTTAGTACTTAAATATAAAGTATTTTGAACAGTATATATCAACTGCTAGATAATATATTAAATATAGGCTAATTTTACTGACTTCCATATTAGAGACAGACCATACAGAAGAAGCATTACCTAAAGACAGATGGTAATTCAAAAATAGGGTCCCAAAATATAATTACATCTCTTTTGATGATCAGGTCTGTATTCCCACCTACTAAACTTTCTCAAATGAATTAGAATACTCAAAGAAATTATTTACAAAAACTCCTAACAAATTATATAAAGATAAATTTTTTAAAAAGTTTCTTTCTTCTCAAGAAATTTTTTTAAAACTTTTATTTTAGGTTCAGGGGTACATGTGCAGGTCTGTTATTACAGGTAAACTCATGCCACGGGGGTTTGATGCACAGACCATTTCAACACTCATGTACTAAGCATATTACCCAATAGTTATGTTTCCTGATCCACTCCCTCCTCTCCACCGCACCTCCCATCCTCCTCCCTCAAGTAGGGCCCAGTGTCTATGGTTCCCCACTTTGTGCCCATCCGTTCTCATTATTTTAGATCCCACTTAAGCGAGAACATGTGATACCTGTTTTTCCGTTCCTGCGTTAATTTGCTAAAGATAATGGCCTCTGGCTCCATCCATATTGCTGCAAAGGACATAATCTCATTCTTCTTTACTGCTGCATAGCATCCTATGGTATATATGTACCACATTTTCTTTATCCAGTCTACCATTGATGGGTATTTAGGTTAATTCCATGCCTTTCTTATTGTGAACAGTGCTGCAATGAACATATGTATGCATGTATCTTTACAGCAGAACAATTTATATTCCTTTGGGCATACACCCAGTAATGGTATTGCTTGGTTGAATGGTAGTTCTGTTTCTAGCTCTTTGAGGAATTGTCACACTGCTTTCCACAATGGGTGAACTAATTCACACTCCCACCAGTAGTGCATAAGGGTTCCCTTTTCTCCACAACTTCGCCTGCATCTGTTCCCCTCAAATTTAAACATTTATTCCAAAGGTTATTAGGGATGTACAAAAGCACTGAAAGAATAATGACTAAACATTTCTGAAAGGAATTTAGAATCACTTACATTTTCAGTATGTTTGGCTGATCCCTAGAACATCTTAGAATATTAGCACTTACTTGTCACCTGCCAGGACTCACTCATGTTTGTCTGAAGGTCTAACATACTGCAGTTGAGTTACATTTTTTAAAAACCAAAGGCCATCATGATTTTAAAGCATTGCTTTTGATTCTGAAAACATTTCTTTCTAAAAGGTTTAAATGCACTCAATTAACTTATTGAGTGTTAATGTTGCCAGGTACTATTCCAGGTGCTAGGGATAACACGAAATCCCCTGCCTATATTGTTCTTATATTCCAGAAGTACTGGCAGATAAACAGATTTTAAGAGGAGTCAGGGAGACCTTAAAAAAAATAATGGGAAAGAGTGACTGAGATGAATTATCAATAGGGTGGTCAGGGCAGCACATCATCAGGAGAGGGGCAATATTTGATGATATGAAGAAACTGGCAATATGCACTGGTAGAAACAGGATTCCAGGTAGAGATAACAGCAACTATAAAGATCCTGAGAAGAGAATATGGTTAGCACATTTGAGGAAAAGCAAAAAGCCAGTAAGTATTCAAGAGAATGAGCAATAAGATGTGGTCAAGGAGGAGGCAGAACTAGACCACATAGAGTCCTTGAGAGATTGTATTCTAAATGACACGTAAAGCCACTAGATGTTTTCGAATGGAGGAATAATGATCTGGTTGATGCTTTAGAAATATCATTTTTCTTTCTGTATAGAAAGCTGAATTGTTAAGAAGGGGGAAAAGCAGAAACAAAAGGACCAGTTAGAAGGCTCTTTAGTAACATAACCACACCGGATAGGCCTTAGATTAGGGTAGCAGCAATGGAAATGATGAGACAGGGTCAGATTTAGAATTGATTTGACGGTAGAGACTTGATATTAGGTTGCATGTGGGCTGTAAAAGATACTGAGACATCAAAGAAGGTCTCCTCCTGGCCTTTTTGCCTGACCAACTGAGTCATGAGTGATACATATCACAAAGATGGAAAAAGCTGGGGAAGTGGAATAGATTAAAATAAAGTTTTAGACAGGTCACTGTGAGATGCCTATTAGCCATTGTAGGGAAGAATATCAACTAGGCAGTTAGATATAAGAGTTGGTAAAGTAGAAGGAAAGGTTAGGATTAGACTGAATATGTAGTTACCATCAGCACACACATGATAATTAAAGTCATAGGATTGAATGAGGTCTCATCAAGTGAGTGGATGTGAATCAAGAAAACAACTGAGAACTAACTCTTAGGGTTCTTTAACATTTAAAGGCCAAAAAGAAGAAAACCAGTAAGAATCACGTGAAAGAAGCAATTTGTGAGAAAGGCAAAAAAAAAAAAAAAAAAAAAAATCCAAAGGGTATAATTTTCCAGAAACCAAGAAAGTGATCTGCTCTATCAAATGATGCTGAAAGGCTGAGTAAGATGAAAACTGGATGGCATTCCTTTGAATAGGACAAGATGTCATTATCAGTGAAACTGATAAAACAAGTTTAGTGGAGTCATAGGAAAGAAAGTCTAACTAGGATGTATCGAAAGAGAAGGGAAGGTGGAAAATGGAGATGGCAAAAGTATGGACAATAACGAACATTATTACTAAATACCTGCTGCATGCTAGTCCTTGAAATATATTAGTTAACAAAAATTCAATTACTCATGGTACTTATATTCTAGCAGAAGGCAACAGATAACAAACAATAAATAAAATAAGTAGGGCATATCGTATAATAGAAGGTGATTCTGCTACAAAAAGCAAGGATAATTTTTAGTTGGTGGAGGTTTGAGGAGAGAGAGATAAAATAATTACCTGTAAGAGAGGAAATGGACTAGATAAAGGAGACTTAGAAAAACAGCATGACTGGATGTTTTCCCTCTTGTCATGTTCAGCTATTCCAGAGTAAGTGTGTAATAAATAAGAACTGAATTAAACCACAGAAAAGGTTCTGAGTGTCAAATACGACAAAGGCAAAGAGAGGAAAGGGAGTTAAGATTTTATACGAAAAATAATCACAATTTTCAAGCACAGTATGTTAGCTGAATACTGAGAGAAACGAAATCATGAGGAGATAAACAGTGAAAGTGGTGTGGTCTACAGATTGAAGGCCGCAATGAGGTAAAAGAAAAAAAAATTAATACCTGCACAAATAATCCCATTAAAAAATGGGCAAATGACTTGAATAGACATTTCTCAAAACAAAGCACACAAATGAACAGGCATATGAAAAAAATGTTCACCATCACTAATCATCAGGGAAATAAATGCAATTCAAAATCACCATGAGACATCATTTTACCCCAGTTAGGCTGGGTATTATAAAAAAGACAAATAATAACAAATGCTGGCTTATATGTACAGGAAAGGGGAACTCTTTTATAGTTTGTGGGAGTGTACACTGTACAGCCATTATAGAAAATAGTAGGGAGATTTCTCAAAATCTACAAATAGAACTACCATAAAATCCAGCAACCCTACTACTGGGTATCTACCCAGAGGAAAAGAAATCAGTATATCAAAGAAAAGGAAATCAGTATATCAAAGAAAGGAAATCAGTATATCATGTATTCCCATGTTTACTGGAGTACCATTCACAATAGTCAAGTTATGAATTCAACCTAAATGCCCACAAACGGATAAAAAAAAATGTGGTACGTCTATATAATGGAATACTATTCAGCCATAAAAAGAATAAAATCATGCCATTTGCAGCAAAATGGATGGAACTGGAAGGCCATTTGCTAAATGAAGTAAGCGAGGCACAAAAAGACAAATATCACACGTTCTCATTCATATGTGGGAGCTTAAGAAAACGATGACCTCATGGAGGTAGAAGAGTAAAATGATATTTACCACAGGCTGGGACGGGTGGTGGAGAGGGGATGAAGAGGTTGGGTACAAATGTACAGTTAGATAGAAGGAAAAAGTTTTAGTGTTTGGTGGCATAGTAGGGTGATTACAATTAATAACAATATATCGTATTTTTCAAAATAGCTAGAAGCAAAGATGTGAAATGCTCTCAACACAAAAACGGTAACTATTTGAGGTGATGGATATTTGGTTATTACACATTGTATGCATGTATCAAAATATCGCATGTATCTTGTAAATATGTATAATCTATACAATCAGCACATGTACCCCCAGAACTTTAATTTAAAAATAAAAATAAAAATACAAAAAATAAATACTGGAGTGAGAGTCTTGGGATAAAATGGTAGTCAGAAAAAGGAATAGGTAAAATTGGATTTGGGAGGTGATAAAGGTATAAGAATACAGGAAAAAGTGGCTAGAGTAAAAAAAGGAAAAGAGCACTGGAAACGAAGAGATCAGTTACTTAACTGAGAGGCCAGGGTGTTAGACGTATCAGCTACACAGAATTTGAAGTCAACATGAGCTATGATGGGAATAGTATTTGGGAGGAAGAAAGTAAAAAGCCTGGTAGAGATGATAATGTAGATGGAATACTTTAATGTCATATGCTTCAAAAGAAGGTCATGTTTTTGAGCAAGTAGGGCAGATAAAAAGATCTTGCAGGTTGCCTGCCAAGTTGCCTCCTTATGTTACATAAAGTAAGGAATTAAAAACAATCAGCAAGTGAGAAGCTACAAAAGTAACCTTTATGAACACCTAGGTTTCCATTACAGCAATAAAGAAAGAGGAACACTTAGAGAAGAGACTGAGGAATTCTGCTGATGAAAGACCGAAGTTCCAGAAGACACAGTAGGAAGAATTTGGGTGCTTGTAAAGGGGTAGAAGATGGGGTTGAACTAGGGAATTAAAAAGTCAAAGGAAGATGAGAATCTGGGTGATGATAGATGACCTGGTAGATTTCCCTTAATTCCTTCTATGGATGGAATTGCATCTAAAAGCGAGATTTTTATCAGAATGTAGAAAGTCTTCAATCCAGTTCTAATTTTGAGTGTGTTCTTAGAATTTGTTTACTGTCTTACAAGTACCTGGTAAGAAAAGAAGAAAAATCTTTTCAGAAACACCTCTGAATGCAGCTCATAACGGCATATGAGTTATTTTATGGCACTTAAAATTCCAAGAGTTCCAAAAAGGGCAACACATAGAAGAGATATTCAAAGTATGACCACAATGACATCACAAAGTTAACACTTATATGAGAAACACTTAAGGCCTGAATGAATCATGTTAAATTTACATAGTCAATCAAGGATGTCTGCATTTAGAGAAGAGCAATCTAAAGGATGAACACTATCTGTTTTAAAGAAATCAATTACTTTATCATCAGTCATAACCCAACTAACTAGTGAACCATACTAGTTTTTATATCATGCTATAGTATAAAACAAAAACCTTAACAGTTTGAAAGAAAAAGGGCCTGTGTTCCCAAAAAGCATGGAAAACTTTAATATAAAACTTGGCTATCAATTAATTTAAGGGAAAAGAGTTCATTAACAGGACCTTTTAACTAACGGCATCAAATCCATCAAGGTCAAATCCATCAAGAAGGTCTTCAGAAAAGAAACACAGAATTGCGGGTACATGAATGCTAAGCATATGTGGGTATTAAAAGAAAGCAGGAAAAACATATTACATTTTGATAAAGGATGGCTTTGTTTTATTATATAGATAGCAGCATGATTTGCTGAGCTACTATGCACAAATTATCTGGCCAATTTAGTCAGGTCCAGCAGCCTTCATTTTAAAAATAAAAGATGAGACATTTTCCTGAATCATAAGCCAGTGACACAAACATTTCAGGTGATTAGAGAATCTGCAGCTAAAGGCCAAAATAACTTAGTTTACATTTTATAAGGATACCCGTGAACAAGCCATTTTATATCTATATGCCTACGTTTATCAACATTCCAAACAAACTGATATCAAACTACACACAGTAATACTTTAAGTACAAAGCAGAGAAAGGTAAACTATATGTACATATAAAATAATTTACTTCTTCAAAACAGAAGAAATGAAGTACTAACACTACTGAATATTTAGAGAAACTGAAAGATATCTAGGTATAGTTTATCTCAGTACTCATTTATTCACCAAAGGAATATTAACTCAGGACCTAAGATGCAGGTACTGTCTTAGTTGCTGAGATTCTGCAAGAAACAAAACAAAGTCCCTGTTATGGAGATTTGACTCTACTCTAGCACTCTAGTTAATTTTAGAGTTAACCTCTAGAAGGAATTCAATTTTTAAACATTTCTAAAGTAAAGAATATATAAAACTAGTTAAAAGTTTACCTTTGTCCTAGAACATTCTCTTGTTTGCATTCAACTTATTCAACCCTGAAAGAGTATTTTTGACTAGCTTCTAAATACAATGAATTGCCTGAGCTGAATTTAAGTAATAAGCTTCCACCATTCTTGAGACGGTTTAATGACAGCGGCATTCCTACAACCTACCTATTATTAAGCATTGTAAGGGATTAATCACTGAAATTGTTCAGAAGCCATATGAATAAAAAATAGAAACCTATGAGAAATACAGAGTATTCCTCATAGTTTCTCTCTAGCCTGCTTAATTCAAATAAAATAATTATAACCCTAGTCTGCTAACTAGCAGAGAATGGGAAGTTTCTACCTAGTACTTAAAAGAATCTAGGTGTTCCTCACACAGAACACTGTTCATTTTTTGAACTTCTTCTGGATGGCTCAAATGTTCATCACACAGAACTAAAAATCATGTTATATAACTTCTCTGAGCTTGAATGTTCCGATCTGTTAAACAGTACCTACCTCTTAATATTGTTTTGGCATTAAATGAGATAGAGCATTAAAAAGGTTTAGTGCTCAATCATAACTTACGATATCAATCATCATTATCCCAGGTAGTGATATTCTCAATAATAATAGGTTATACTTATCATTAGCAGCATCTCGAAAAGCATAAGTTGGGAAAGACAGTAAGTTCGTTACTGTAAGAATATTAAAAGATTAAAAGACTTCTTTATGTTTTAGCAAGATGATCAACATGCATATGTTCCTCAAACTAAGGAAAAGATTTAAAGTATCAGGAATATTAATGCCACCCATATCTACGATCCCTAAAAATGACTGCATTTGGGATATTTTCAGGGAAAGAAATCTGCACTAAAAAGATATTTTAACGTGTTATATGCTACTCCAAAGAGTCAGAAGTTATTTCTTGCCTTTAAAATCATACTTCTTGCCTTTTACTTCAAAGTAGAGTTAACAGTAGAACTCAAATGACAAACTATTAAAGGAGTTAAGACCATTTAAAAGATATTGTTATTATACTCTAGCCCCATCTTGGTCAGACCATTTGGAAATCTCTAAAATTATTTTACTGAAAGCAAATAAAAAAAGCCCAAGTAAACAAGTAGAAAACCCTTTATGGTTAATCAAATCTGGAAGGTGATGATGAACTACAAATAAAGAAGTTAACAAAGGCCTAAAACAAAGCAAAAACACTAGGAAGAATCTTTAATTTAAAAACTCTGCAGTCTTTCAAAAGATGTTGAAATCCAGAAATGGAGAGGTCACTAAATATCCGAGAACACTCACCCAACCATTGGTAGGAGACCTCTTGAAGACCCAGATGCTTGAATCAGCTGAAATAGTACCAAGTTTTTACTGATTACTCTTAATAGGGCAATGGAGCATAGGCTAACTCCATACTATCAAAAATTAAAGGCTATTATTATTGATAATTCTAGTTATTACCATTACAAATGACTCAAAGGAAATGGAGACTGAGTAATGAATTCCAAGGTAAATGAAACTTACTGTGTGTATGTGTGTAAATGTGTACATTTCTTCCAGTTCCTTTAGTGACACAAGTCTGATAACATAATTCTTCCCATAAGTGAATACTAACAAAATAAAATTTTCTAAATTAATGTTTTAAAATCCTAAAAGAAAGCATGTAAAATTACTGTTTTAAAGAGATGAGGTCTTGTTGCCCAGGCTGGCCTTGAACAACTGGGCTGAAGCAATTCTCCCACCTCAGCCTACCTATTAGCTGGGACTACAGGCATGTGCCACTGTACCTGGCTGTAAAACATTTTTAACACTGTACTAAAAATTTTGAAAAAAGAATTTGATTTTTAAAGATAATGCAAATTTCTCAACAGTAACACACAGGAAAAGATTTTCCATCCCTTGCTCTAAAAATAATAGTTCTAAATTTTAGGCCTTTAAATTATACAATGACTCTTCTAATAAGATGATTTCCATATTTCAACATATAAAAGAACTCGGAACACTTAAGACTAAACAAAACTCTTATCAAAGGCAAGTACTATTTTAAACATTATTGATTTAAACATGAAAGTTATCAATTTAGTATAAAAATATCTGGTGATATCTCATTTAAAAGAGTAGTAAAATAGGGTCAACAAATAGATGATGACAATATGGTAATGTTTTCTCAATCTCAAAGCTGAGAGAGAGGATAATCCCCCAACCTAAACACACACCATAACTTACTCCAAAGGTCCAGGTGGTAAAAATAAGACACTCTATTACTGTGGGAACAGCCAAGAACAAAGCATGACAGGTTCTACATTTCTAAAATTCTCCCAAGTAACTAAAATATAAAAACTAATTCTGCTTGATACATGTGTGTCAAGTAAGGTAACAAGTAAAACAAGAGCTATTCGGTTTGAGCAGTTTAGACAGACAAGAAGCAAAAAAACATAGATTTTTTAATGTCTACTAAGAAAATTCAAGCTACCAAGCAAATACTGAAATAGCAAGTCAGCAAATATACTCCAACCAAGCTGATAAGTGATTTAACCATTACATTAACAGGTATAGCTTTGCAATATAATATTATATATCTATAACTTATCGAATATCAAACAAATTTTGAAGTGTTCAGAACAGCAATACAATAAGGAAGACCAGAAGCACAAGAAAAATTTTTAAAGTTGCCTATAGTAGATGAGGAAAATGTGAGATAAAGTCAGAGAGATATTTGAAAATAGAATGCTGAACAGGAATGCCTAATACAAGGCTAGTATTATGATGATTGAGACTCTTACTCTCCCTAAAAATATAAAGAAAAATTAAGAATAAAGAAAGAAGTAATAAAGAATGAAGTAGAGAGGCCGATATATAAAACACTTTTGTGTAAACAAAATTCAAACATTTTATATCTCTACTTCAAATTTCAAATGAGAAAGCATACCAATATTACCTTTCTTTCGAAAGAGTGCATTTAGGTAATTTTCTGCTTGGCATTCAATCTTATCAGTGTTGGACTGGCCCTGAGATGATAGCTCCTCTGTTGGTGTTGACTGTGAAGAATCAAGAGATGGTATACAATCCTAAAAGTACAAGAAAAGAACAACATACAAAATCATTTTTTAATTCAAACATGGAATTCCATTAAAAATAACAAAAAAAATGCTCTAAATGCTCATTTGTTCTACCCTTTAAATTATATCAAATTAGATAGAGGGAACAAAAAATTCAGAATAAGAGTCAGGAAAAAGAAGTAGCTATGATGGAGGGTCAAAATAACCTACTCCTTAGCAAAACTATAGTGAAAAAAAAAAAAGAGCATATAAAACATACTGGTGAATAAATTCACTATATTGGCATGCCACTAATGTAATCCTATAAGAGAGTTTTAACAACAAAGCAGATGTGTTTACCCACTAATCTGATCAAAATCAGTACAGGTTCTTAAGTTCTCATTTCTTCTCAGCCTTTATCACAACGGTAGGAAAGAAATCAGGATTTCTCACCACACAAGAAGATGCTGGTTGCACAGTTTATGCCCTGTATACAGTAGACACTTACATATTTCATCATTTACACAGGAGATGATTATGATATCCAAAAGACTTCCAGAGTAAGTGAAAGGCTAAAACTAGCACATTATACTCCTACTATTAATTTTTAAGAAATCAGATTGTAGAGTGGTCTCAGACCAAAGTAGGCCTTCAAGCTTACCCTCTATACCTAAATATAAAATAGACCTGAACTAAACTTCACGAGTCAGAGAACGATAAGAAAGAAATGTGAAGTAAATAAGTAAAAAAAAGATGAGATTTCTAGGATTTTCAGCTGCAAGTTAAGCTAAATGTTAGACTTCTAATGTAAGACTTTAAAATATTTTTGTTTACCAAAATCAAATATTTAAACTTCCACTGAGTCACAACTTTTCAAAACAAATTAAGATTTTAAAAGAACTGTGTTACAATGTGCATTAAAGATAATTTCATAGCACTAAAACTTACACTGACTGCTTCTCTCTGTAGGTTACAAAATGAACATTTTTCATCCATAGACCAGTGAGTCAGCTCTTCTGGTTCACAGTCTTTAAAAGAGGGAAAAAATTCATTAAATATGCTAACTTTATTAAAACAAATAAAATTACCACTCTCCACAGCAATGGCTCAAATAATACTAAATTTTTAAAAACTAACTACTAACAGTAAGGGGAGAAGAACTAACTTTAAAATTAAGCTCAGGACACCTAGAAATAATAAACAGAGAAAGCTGTAAGGAGAGTAACATGCACTATTATAGGACAAAATAGCAAGAACAATGAGCTGGTTATAAATTAACAATTTTCCAACAATAGGGTTTTAAGTATCATCTACCTTCCTGAAAGATTAGACTTATCATTGTGCTTCAACTTTATTTTTGCTATGAAAGAAATCAGAACAAAGGGAGAGATATGTGGAGGAAATAAATTTTGCATACCATGAAAGAAAACATAAAATAAGAGAAAGAGAAGAAAGCACCAGAAAAGCCCACAGATTTCAGAATATGGAATGATGCCCAAGAAAACAAGTAAAACTCCGTATCTCAAAAGTCAGAACAGATTTTTATCACATTGTTTAAAGGCTTTGTTGCAAGAGTTAAGAGTAAAAATTAGGTAAACAAATAAGGTATATTATTTAATATAAAATATGGATTTTTTTTTTCCAGAAGAATATTCCTTATAATCCAACCTATCTATATAAACTTGGACACAGCAGGGAATAGGAACTAAGATGCAATATAGGGTAATGGGAAAAATAACTAGATTTGAAGTCTCTGAAAATGTGGGGTGGAATCCCACTTACTAACCTTTGCAAGCCACAAAGTTGTTTGAACTACCTCACATGCAAATAAGGATCACATCATCTAACTTATTTACGGATTAAATGAAAAAATGTAAAAATACTTTATAAACTATGAAACACCACAAAAAGGCCAGTTATAAACAAGATAGAATTACCAGTCATTATTATTTTTTCTTTTTTGTTAATTGTACTTTAGGTTCTCGGGTACATGTGCAGATCATGCAGGATTGTTGTATAGGTACACACATGGCAATGTGGTTTGCTGCCTCCATCCCCCCCCCCGTCACCTACATCTGGCATTTCTCCCCATGTTATCCCTCCCCCAACCTCCTCACCCCCCCGCTGTCCCTCCCTTAGCCCTCCAACAGACCTCAGTGTGTGATGCTCCCCTCCATGTTTCCCTGTGTTCTCATTGTTCAACACCCATCTATGAGTGAGAACATGTGGTGTTTGATTTTCTGTTCTTGTGTCAGTTTGCTGAAAATACCAGTGATTATTTTTTTAATCCTATATCATTGTGCATGTATTTAATAAGATCAGTTTGCAGAAATATTTTTTTTTTTCTTGAGAGGGAGTCTCACTCTGTCACCCAGGCTGGAGTGCAATGGTGCAATCTTGGCTCACTGCAACCTCTGCCTCCCAGGATCAAGTGATTCTCCTGCCTCAGCCTCCAAAGTAGCTGGGACTACAGGTGCCCACCACCACGCCCAGCTAGTTTCTTTTGTGTTTTTAATAGAGTCAGGATTTCACTATGTTGGCCACCTTACACAAAATTTAACTCCAGATGCATTAAAGTTTTAAACATAAGACCTAACACCATAAAAACCCTAGAAGAAAACCTAGGCAATACCATTCAGGACACAGGCATAGGCAAGGACTTCATGACTAAAACACCAAAAGCATTAGCAACAAAAGCTAAAACAGACAAATGGGATCTAATTAAACTCCAGAGCTTCTGCACAGCAAAAGAAACAACCATTAGAGTGAAACAGCAACCAACAAAATGGGAAAAAATTTTTGCAAGCTACTCATCTGACAAAGGGCTAATATCCAGAATCTACAAAGAACTAAAACAGATTTACAAGAAAACAAACAAACAAACCCATTCAAAAGTGGGCAAAGGCTATGAAAAGACACTTTTCAAAAGAAGACATATATGAGGCCAACAAACAGATGAAAAAATGCTCATCATCACTGGTCATTAGAGAAATGCAAATCAAAACCACACTGAGATATCATCTCACGCCAGTTAGAATGGTAATCATTAAAAAATCTGGAGACAACAGATGCTGGAGAGGATGTGGAGAAATAGGAATGCTTTTACACTGTTGGTGGGAGTGTAATTAGTTCAGCCATTGTGGAAGACAGTGTGGTGATTCCTCAAGGATCTAGAAATAGAAATACCATTTGACCCAGCAATCCCATTACTGGGTATATACCCAAAGGATTAGAAATTGTTCTATTATAAAGACACACGCACATGTTATGTTCACTGCAGCACCGTTTACAACAGCAAAGACCTAGAACACACCCAAATGCCCATCAATGATAGACTAGATAAAGAAAATGTGGCACATATACACTATGGAATATGATGCAGCCATAAAAAAGGATGAGTTCATGTCCTTTGTAGGGACATGGATGAATCTGAAAACCATCATTCTCAGTAAACTGACACAAGAACAGAAAACAAACATTGCATGTTCTCATTCACAGTTGGGTGTTGAACAATGAGAACACAGATACAGGAGGGGAACATCACACACTGGGGTCTGTTGGGGGTGAGGGGCAAAGGAAGGGATAGTGGGGGCTGGGGGAGGTTAGGAAGGAATAGATAACATTGGGAGAAATGACAGATGTAGGTAACAGGGGGGATGGAGGCAGTAAACCACCATGGCATGTGTGTATCTATGCAATAATCTTACAAGATCTGCACATGTACTCCAGAACTTAAACAATAATAAAAAAAAAAAACCCAAAAATTTTAATTAAGAAACTCGTCACTTTCTGTAATGACCTGACAAATCAGAAAGTTTGAACAATCTATACAATTAAAAACCCAGCTCCTATAGAACTGTAGCTATGTAGGTTAATGCTGGTTTCAAACTTTCACCCCCCTCACTAGGACAGAATCACCATACAACGTAAGAGGAACTTGGGACCTAATGATTACTTGAATATGTTATTCCCCACTCACAGCCTGCAGTTGAGCTGAACCAGATCACCCATAAGCATGCAAAAGATTTTGGAGTTGTTTGTTTTGGAAATATTGAGCTAAAAACATGATTCATATGCCAAGCATCACATAATTTTGATAGGTCAAAGAAATCTTACTGCCTTTTCTTTTTTAATCAGTGCTTCATTAAAGAATTTTTGGAAAATAGCTTATAGACTTGGGGAAGGAGTATTTTTGAAAAACAGTTGCAAGGTTTCATAAAGTTTCAGTGATAAATATGCTGAATCAAGGGCCAACAATTTTAGATTAATTAAGACAATTGCCAATTGTAAGATAATATCACGGCATGCTGAGATTGTCACTCATTTTAGTTATTTTAGGAGTTCTTTGAGAAAATGTTAATTACAACAAATGCCTACACAGTCAAATAAATGGCATTCAATAATCAATTGAATATAAAGACCATTAAATTTTTCTGAGTTCAAAATGTATAGCTTTACTTATAATTACTCTTTCTATATTACTTTTGATTTTAAACTAAACAAATGATGTTTGGTGGGATAAATTTTTATCTGGGAAAATAGCTTTTGAAAAATCAACTCTAGGCCAGATTTCTACTCTTCCCAAGTTATGTTTCGTGTCATTAAAAATTAAATAAATGCTGAAAAACATTCATTTTATCTCAAACCAAATCTGACAGTGAATAAGATATTCATCTCTAAAAGACGTTATCTCTGTTTTTGAAATTGTAATGCATAAACTCAAGGTTAAATTATGTATCTTAGAGAAATAGCTTTATTAGTAAAAGGTAATATCATAATGAAAAATAACAATAAATGAATGACAAAGATCAACCTTTCCACCAAGGCTATATACTCTTATAGTTAAAATCTGGCTTGAATCATTTTATCTAATCCAGAGTTTGAAATCAAAGAACCCTGGTACTGAACCATGCGCTTTCCTACATACTCATGTGACCTCAGTCAGGCAAGTTAACTTCTCTGAGTTTCAGATTCTTTGTTTGAAAAAGAGAATAATAATTGTATGTTAAGGCTGCAGTAAAAACTAAAGCATGTGTTAAACATCCTCAATAGATGTTATTTTCATTTTCTTCTAAATAATATCATTATTAATAATTTGAGTGTTTTTATGCTTTTTGTATCCTTTATACATAGGCTATAAATTTAGTGACAAAGTTCAGTGAAAAATGAAAATGAAGAATACTGAGACAGATTTTTCATGAAGATCACGAAACACGGGTTATAACTGTATTGGTTTGAGGGAAAGATACTGATCAGTAGGCAACACGACTAAAAAATAATTTTTCATTATGACATTACATATTAACTATATTGAAAAGTACAAAGGAGAAAAGAAAAATTATTCAGAATCCCATCATCCAAAGACAATGATTAACATTTTGCTATAGATCCTTCTAGTTTATATTTTATGCCATTTAAAAAACTAGGATCAGCTGGTTCTGTGGGGGACAAAAAAATCAGTAAAATTAATAAACCTCTAGTCATGCCTGGCTAGCCACTCAAGAAAAAAAGAGAAAACACAAATTTTTAATATTGGAAATCAAAGACTGGCCATCACACTGGTCCTATGGACATGAAAAGGATAATAAAGAAATATTATGAACAACATCATGCTCACAAATTTGATAACTTTAAATAAAACGGACCAATTCCTCAGAAGACATAATCTACTTACACAAGGTAAGATAGATAACGTCAACGACCCTATATCTATTAAAAAAATTAATAATCAAAAATCTTCTGAAACAGAAAGCACCAACCCAGATGATTTCTATATCATCTGTCTCTAAAAACAGCAGCAGGGGAAACATTTCTTCACTTATTCTACGAATCCATCATTGCCCAAAAATCAAAATCTGTCTGAATAGACACATCACCCAGAAGATATATAGTGGCAACTAAGCATATGAAAAGATGCTGAATATCATGTTATTAGGGGAACTGCAAATTAAGGCAATGAAATATCACTATATACCAGTTAGAATGGTTAAAATCCAAAACACTGACATCAAATACTGGTGAGGATACGGAGCAACAGGAATTTTCATTCACCGCTGGTGGGAATGAAATAGTAAACCCACTATTGAGGACAGTCTTATAGTTTCTTACAAAACTAAACACCGTCCATCAGCGAAGCTCCCAAATGTTTACTCAAATGAGTTGAAAAATTTTGTCCACAAAAAAATTTGCCTGTGTTTATAGAAGCCTTATTCCTAATAGTCAAATATTGAAAGTGAGCAGGCTGTGTTTCAATAGGTGAATGAATAAGCAAACTGTGGGGTACATCTATACAAGGCAGTATTATTCAGCAATAGAGATAAAAAGTAATAAAAGACCCTTAAATGCACATTTCTAAGTGAAAGAAGCAAATCATTAAAATCTACATACTGTATGATTTCAACTATATGACATTCTAAAAGACAAAACTTTAGAGACCATAACAAGATCAGTGTTTGCCACAGGTTGGGAGAAATACGAGGTATGACCAGGTAGTTTATGAGACTTTTTTCAGCAGTGATTTGTACCATATCTGATACTATAATGATGGAGTAATGACACTATGCATTTGGCAAAACCCATAAAACTGCACAACACACAAAGAGTGACCCCAATGTATGTAAACTGTGGAATTTTGTTAATAATAATGTATTAGCCTGGTGCGGTGGTTCATGCCTGTAATCCCAGCACTTTGGGAGGCCGAGGCGGGTGGATCACTACGCCAGAAGTTCAAGACCAGCCTGGCCAAGATGGTGAAACACTATCTCTACTAAAAATACAAAAGAATTACCTGGGTGTGGGTGGCACATGCCTATAATCCCAGCAACTTGGGATGCTGAGGCAAATAACTGGTTGAACCCAGGAGGCAGGGGTTGCAGTGAGCCGAGACTGCACCACTGCACTCCGGCCTGGGTGACAGAGTGAGACTTCATCTTAAAATAAATAAATTAAAAAAAATACTGAATCAATTGGTTCAAGAAAATGTGCTAATATACAGGGACCTGAGGGCAGAAGAAGAGTACATAGAAACTCTCTGTACTTCCTATTCAATTTTTTCTGTAAATTTAAAACTGCTCTAAAAATTTTTAGTTTAAAAAATTAAAATCATATTACACCTTTACGCTTATTTACCACAAATATTTCCCATACTCTAAGTAATTTTTGGTTAAGTATAGTCCTTCAAAAAGATGCACTACAATTTATTTAACCAAATCCTATTGCTGAATATGTAGCCTGTTTCTCCAATCTTTGTATTACAAACATTATGATGAATATACTCAGGTAAGACTTTACTTCAGATAAGTATGTTCAAATATCAGGTTGGTGCAAAGGTAACTGAGTTTTTTGCCTTTACTTTTAATTGCCATTGCCTTTTTTTTTTTTGAGCCGTAGTTCTGCTCTGTCACCCAGGCTGGAGTGCAGTGGCACATTCTTGGCTCACTGCAAACTCTGCCTCCCAGGTCCACACGATTTTTGTCATAACTAAAAAGAATTCAGGATAATATAGAAGAATCCTTTGCTACCCAATTTATTTGGTTCCTAAGTTGAGAACAGTGAGTAACAGGGGCTCAGATGTCCAATAGTTTATCTAAAACCATGTACTAATCTATGTGATTCCCACATACATATTTGCATAATGAGAAATACACTTGCAGTCTTAGCATCTAAATAGTAAACCATTTTTAATAATGGTAACAACAAAGAAAGCCTAGTTATTTAGAAGAGGATAGGAAAAAGGCTTGAGATGTCTATAATTAATAGTTTCTACATGCTTTTTTAAGAGGCTCTACATTTTGGCAGGACTTTGATAGCACAGCCCAGTGTATGGCTGTCTACCTCATTGCAAATACACATTTATTACTATAATTAGTATCAGTACTCTCTAGTCATCAACTTTGATTAGAAACTTTTTAAAGGCAAAGAGCAACAAAAAAGAGGAAGAACTTACTAAGGCACCTGAAGAAACAAAGTGAAAATATTGGGAGTAAAAAGCCAATGAAGCAAGTATGTGTCTACGTGTGAGAAAAAGACTGCCTGAGATTCAAAGTTTAGTTTTATAATCCCTCTCCCTCTCACCCAGAAAAACAAAGGAGGACATCAAGTACAAGATTTATTTGAATAAGAATAGAATCAGATATACAGTAATGAGATATTGAGTTAATTAAATTAATTGTAATACTTCCACAACAAAATCCTGTGCAGCCATTAAAAATGGTAATCCATAATCTGTCACAGGAGTAGAGAAAAAAAGTGATAATTTAGAACT
Source organism: Ateles fusciceps (assembly GCA_036589455.1). NCBI lineage: Eukaryota > Metazoa > Chordata > Mammalia > Primates > Atelidae > Ateles > Ateles fusciceps. The sequence goes on from JAZHEH010000051.1 coordinate 2,131,001, forward strand.
TTATATACCTAAATGATATGCCAGTGAACATAGTAGGCACAAAAAGCATATATACCGTGTATATCATACATATGATTTTAATAAAATAAATGCACACAAACATGTATTTTACATTTATACAAAAATATTAGAGATTATCTGTGGGTAGTGGGATTGGGGTAGTTTTTTCTTTCTTATCTGTTGTTTTCTAATTCTTAAAAATGAACGTGTTACTTGTATACAAAAAAATAATAGTCTAAAAATAAACTACAGAATTTATTTCCTTAGAAAATTCAGCCCTTCATGTAACAAACAATGAATTTCTGAAGAAACATAAATACCTATGCACATGTACATACATAACTATATAAACAAACACATGAAAATGGAGGAAGTAAGAGAGTAAGGCTCACAAATTGCAGCCTGGGTTACCAGAAGGCAGTGAAGTATAATACTGACTTTGAATATAAATATGGAAGGACGGCAGGTAAGAAAGGAAGGCTGAAGAAACATCAAGCATGGGTTAAATTCTTGATTCCTTAGATTTTTCTTTTTCTCATTCGTAAACTCAGCAGAAAAACTGGTTAAACTAAAATTAGCATTGGTTAAATATTTCAGATAAAAATATTTAATTTAGTACAAAACTATGTTAAAATAAGAAATGATTAAAATTAAGAGATTTCAGAAAAAAGCTCTCTTAAGCCATAAGAATAATAAAACACTGGAATGGGTACATTTGGGAGTCTCCACCCTTAAAGTCTGCATGGCTATCATTCCACCTGACTGATAATATATTGTTGGGATATCTTTCATATATACTTTCAGCTTTGTGATTCAAAACTGAATTATCCTGCTCAACATTAATAAAGATGAGCAGAATGATGATTTCTTGCACCATCACCACTATCACTTCCTCAACTTAAAACAAGTATTTATACACAACAAAGAAAAATCCTTAGCGATACTTTGTGTCTCAGCAGAATGGAAGGTACCACAGTATGGTGGAAGGTAACAGCACATAAAACTGACCAGCTACAAGATCAGAAATCGCTCAATCAAAAATCAGAGTAGAAGCTCTACACCAACACTATTCATTTTTTAAATGAACTGTACTATAAAATTTCAGATACATCTACAAAAATGTTCTCTCCTTGTGCTCTACAAAATAGCAGGCTATAAAACAGGTAATCTGTGGTATTGCACTTATATCGCAGATCAAAATCTTCCAACAGTATCTGAGCTAGAGCCTTTGGAAGAGGAGGCTACAACAAATAACAAATAGTTATAATGTAAAAAATAAAACTGTGAATGCACAAGGTAGTATTTCTTGAAGTGGCAATCTGAGTTCCAAGCTGCCTGCATTATGAGCAACAGAAGGTAACAGCTGCAAACCTATAACCTATATTGCCAGAGAGCACCCAGGAGCCCAAGGGCTTCGATGAGCAATTAAAACATTGTTGACCACTGACTAGTTGCTAGGAATACAAAGTTTAATACCATGTCCTTGTCGTCAAGGTTTGAAAACCTCAAAGGCCTTAACGCTACTGCAATACATTTAAGATAATCTACAAGTTCTTTAAAAACCTGAGAGACTGAAAACTTGCTATGTTCCTATATTATTGCAAGACCCCATTCCCATCCCAAGAACAGTTTAAGAAAACACAGGTTATATGTGAAAGAAAGTATTTATACATTTGAGAACCCAAATGAAATTATATTTCCTTTATGGCTCTGTAATTTATAAAATTGGATAAAGTTCATCTGATATTCCACACTATAATTACACATACAGTATGGTCAAAATCACTGGAAAAACTAATTGTTGGTAAAAACAGACAATGCTCTTAATTTAGTTAGCCACAGACCTCACTTTCCAATATTGGTAAGAGTTTCAGTAAGAAAAATACAAAGTGTGCTTTTTAAAAGTTTCATAATATTCATATTTTTAAAATTACATAATACATGTTTGATTTTAGAAAAAGCCACATATATAAAAGGAAAGCAAAACTATCCATAATCCATATTTCAAACATAACTGCCACGAACATTTTAGTCTTTTCTTTCTAGTCCATTTACAATGAAAAGATACATACTTTTCTTTTTGTTGTCGCTGTTTCTTTTTACAAAACTAGTATGAGTCAAAATACAGTATACATGCACTGCTTTTCTTCAGTCTAACAATTCTTCCACGTCATTAATAAACTCAACAACATAACTGTTAATACCTGCATATATCCCAATTATAAATATAAAACAATTTATTAAATAGTCCCTTACTTTTAATACATAATAGCAAAAAAAAAAAACCTAGAAACAACTTTGAATGAACTATAATGAGCAGCCTTATATAGAATACATCTGGTTACTTTCTTGTGATACCTAAAAGTAAAAATACAGTGTAGGTATGTATTATTTTTTTAGGCTTTGAATATTTATCGATAAAACTTTCTTTTAGAAAGGCTGTACTAGTAATACATAGGAGCTTAAAATTGTATTAATACACAAAAGTCCTTTTTCCCAACCATACTTTAAAAACATTAGATTTTATCATTAAAAATAAATTACTTTAAATCTGATAGTAAACTTGTTCTTTGGCCTAAATTGTATAAAATATAATGGTAATCATAAAAAAAAATTTTATAAGCATGATGTAACACTTTGGGAACACAATGTAATCCTAAAATAATATGTTGTACTCAATATTTAAAATTTACATTAAGAAAAGCTTGTAAGTTACTGCTTAGTAATATCCCTTGGATTAACAGTTGAAAAATCAAAGCAAATCACATCTAATAAGAAATGTATTCACGTTAAGTTAAAAAAACATTTTTAATTGATCAATATCAGTATCATTACTACCAATATCACTACCTTGAACTATAGCAACAAAGACTCTACTTATTTTTGAAAACTATGCCAGTGAAGAACCAAGTTTATAGATTAGAAATATGTTGACCTTACAGATTTAAGTGACTGCCAAACTCAGTAAAAACTAGAAGAAATTAATCTCCTGACTTCCACTCAATATTCTTCTATATAAACTTTCTCATTTAAAAAATGTTTTACAACTCTAGCTCTTCAGATATTAGAAAGAGATGTCCTGACAAAAACAAATAAAAGGAAGTCAATATATTAGTTCACTTAGCCATAGTTTCTTCCTTCCCAATAATCACAAGTGTTTCACTAAGACAAATATTAAAAGAACCAACAAAAGTAAAAATTTAGGTGATAACTTTTTAGAAGACAATTATTCAATTGAACATTTAAACTGAATAAATTAAATAATTCAATTAAAGTTTAATAATTTGATTAAGCAATTACTTAATTAACATTTAATTGGTTTATTTCAATCTTTAAGAATAAGTTAGGGCATGGAATTTATAAAACAACAAAAATTAAATTACATCACTGACCCCAAATCAAGCTGCATTTTCTATTTTGATTTAGTGTACAAAATTTAAAAAAACTATGACATGTAATACAAATATTTGGATCATAATTCATATTTAATATAAAGTTAGTATAGAACAACAAATTTTCATTTGTTAAATAGGGTGGGAAGTGAAAACTTTTAAATAAAATTTTAAAAATTACCTTCAAATAAACTGAGGTCTCTTCGTAGCCGTGGTCCATAAAGCCCTTCTAAAATACTCTCAAAACCTGTGTTTTTAAAGAGAGAAAAGTGTATTAACTACTAGAAAAGTTGTATTATACAATAATTTAAAGCAATAAATTCTATTATCAATCAGCAAATTAATTTAACACATCATAAGTACTTTTCCTCCAGCTGAATTAAGCTGAACTAGGCAATATACAACACAACAGTCACACAATGACTACCAGAAATTACATGAATGTAAAGAAATTAAAATATCAAAATGTAAATATTCACTACTAAAACAACTTTATCATTTAGAACTATTTCTGGGTAAAATATTATTGGCAGATTTCGTATGTAATAATCTTGTAAGAGGAGAAAAATAATTAGAAAACATGTATCATAATTGCTTATATTTGTTTTTAAAAAGTAAACTTAAAAAAATAGCATCTTTAACCTTAATTACAAGAATGAGTAAGTGAGTGTCAATAGGGAGAAATCTTTCTGTTAAACTTATGATGTATAAAATTTAAACTTAACTTGCAAAAATTAAAACACAACAATTTGGTCATTGCTATGGACTGCCCTAAATTTTAGGTTAAAAACAAATTACTGAAAAATTTAATTTTAAGCAACAATCAACTACAGACATCCGGAGAAAAATACGATCCTGATGGCGAAATAATTGAAAAGACAAGAAAAGGAACTAATGTAAGCCGTGTGTGGATTTGGGAGGAAAAAAATTAAACATGGCATGACAGACCCTACAAATCAAAGAAAAAGTAGATTTTTTCAGTGGCATTCCTAAATTGTAAGACACTAGTAATACCTCTACAGAAGTATTTCATAAGTTACAAGATGCTTTTGAAAAACAGTATCTCCAAAATCAAGACTCATCTTAGAATCTATTGTCATAATAAAAAGGTAGCCACTGTTTTTCATTTAATAAAACATGAATTATTGATGCATCTTACAACTAATAATGCCTTAGATTTCACAAAGTAAGGTAGCTATCATGGTACTTGGTAAGTATGTAATGAATAAAATCTTTTGTGAAATGACCATACTAGTTCCCTTGAGTGGAAATTTCCAGGTAAAAAACTGAATGAACTACCTACTGCCAGAGTAAGCTTTCAAAAATGCTATAAAAAAGACTTTCATATTGGGTAGAGACTCAGACAGATTAAGTCTAAACTCTTCTACAGAGGGTTATTCTATTTTAGAGTAGAAGACATTCTATTTTTCTGTAATCAACGTGCTTCAAAAATATTACCACGCCTGTGAGCATGTATTGCTGATAACACAGTTTCTAAGACTCTGATTAAAAGTGTATTAGTTGGTCTCATTATAGTCTTCATGTCACTACCTCTCTTCTCCACTTTATGTCTCTTTAGCTTTCCTTAATGAATTTTGGTTAATTTCTTCTACTATACATTCCACTTCATGAAATTCTTAGGGTTCAATTTGCTGACTAATACATCTTTTTGTCTAAAAATGTCAACTTTATTGAGGTATAATTTTCATATAACACAAGGTATCCATTTTAAAAATAAAGTTCAGTAACTTTTGAAAATCCATACTTTCATTTTGCCAAGAACATAACCAAGACAGACACTATTTCCATCAACTCAAATGGTACCCTTGTGCCCTTCTGAGTGTCTGGAACATCCCAAAGCCCATCCCAAAGCATCTTTTCTCCTGTAATGTCTTTATTTGGTTTTGGTAACAGGGGTAATGCTGGCCTCATAAAGCAAACTGGGAAATTATCCAATCTTCTCCAATTTTTGAGTTTGTGTATTAAAATATTTATTAATTATTAATCAGACTTGGAGCTCTCTTTGTGGTAAAATTTTAATCATAAGTCCAGTTTTTAAAAATCAGTAAACAACTATTCAGGTTACCTATTTCTTATTAATTCAGTTCTGGTAATTTGTATAAATTATAGCACTTATTGGCAAACAGTTATTCAAAAGATTCTCTTAATATCTTTTTAATATTTTAAGAATCTGTAGTCATATCCCTCTTTCATTCCTGATATCAGTTTAAGTATTTTCTCTCCTTTTTCTAAATTTTAAAATTCCTAAATTACTAAAAATTGAGTAATTTTATTGATCTTTTTACAAAGATCAACTTTTGGTTTCAATTATTTTATTTCTTGATCACTCAGTTTCTATGTTTTGTTTTATTTCTGCCCTTCTTCTTTACATCCTTCTTTCTAATTATTTTTTATTTTCACTCAAACTTATTTTTCTAAGTTTTTTACATGGAAGCCTAGATCATTGATTTGAGACCTTTGTTCTTTTCCAATAAAAGCATTTAAAGCTATAAATTTCCCTCTATTCACTACATTAGTTCTATCCCATAAACTGTGATATACTATTTTCATTTAGTTCAAATTCTTTATAATTTCCCTTATGATGTCCTATTTTACCCATAGGATATAAATGTGTTGTTTAATTTCAAATATTTAGGTGGTGCTCAGAAATATTTCTCTCTTACTGAATTCTTTTTTTGTTGTTGTTTGTTTTTTGAGACAAAGTCTCACTCTGTTCTCCAGGCTGGAGTGCAGTGGTGCGATCTCGGCTCATTGAAACCTCCGCCTCCCGGGTGCATGTGAATTCTCCTGCCTCAGCCTCCTGAATAGCTGGGTCTAAAGGCACCTGCCACCATGCCCAGATGTTTTGTATTTTTAGTAGAGATGGGGTTTCATCATATTGACCAGGCTGGTCTTGAACTCCTGACCTCAGGTGATCTACCCGTCTCAGCCCCCCAAAGTGCTAGGATTACAGGCGTGAGCCACTACACCCAGCCTGTTACTGAATTCTACCAGATTCCTTGTGGTTATAAACATGTAAGATTACAATCATTCTAAATTTTCTGATACTCAATTTATGGATAGCGTATGATCTACACTGGTGAATATTCCATGTAACATGGAAAAAAATGTGTGTCTGTAGTTATTGGGAGGAATGTACTATAAATGTTAATTAAGATTAGCTGATTGATAATGTTCTTTGAGTCTTCTCTCATGATTTTCTGTCCTTTTTCTGCCAATTTGCTTAAGTAATTTGATGCTCTGTTAGGGGGTGCATTTATATTGCATATCTTTGTGTCTCCTTTGTAAATTCATATCATCATTATAAAATGCTCCTCCTTGTTCTTGTTCTGAATTCTACTGTGTCTACTGTTATATCAGCTACACCAACTTTCTTACGATTAGCAGCATTTTCATTATGTATTTTTTTCCAATTCTTTAACTTTTAACCTATGTCTTTATATTCACATTGAGTTTCTTGTGGATGACAGAGTTGAATCTTCCATTTTTATCCAGTCTAAAAATATCTGTTTTTTAAGGACAATGTTTAGACCATTAAAATTGAATGTACTTATTCAAACTGTTGGATTTACATCTACCATCTTATTTGCTTTCTATTTATTGCCTCTGTTATACATCCTTGCCCATTCTCCACTCCACAACATTAAGTTAAATGAGAAGTTTGTACTATTCCATTTTGTTGCCACCATAAACTTAATGGCTACACCTCTTTTAGTTTTTTTAGGGCTTGCCCTAAGGTTTACAATATTCATTTTAGCTTTTCACCATCTTCTACTTTAAAATATTATAGTACCACTTAGTATGTAAGAATCAGTACATACTCATCTTCCAACCCATCATGTGTGCCATAGTTATATAATTTACATCTGCTTGTTATAAATCTCATTATACATAACTTACTTAAAATATTATTTTAAATACATTAAAACATAAGAAAGTCTTTTAAATTTACTCACAATGTCACTTTTTTGTGTGTCTGTAGATCTATGCTTAAAGATCTTCTTTCAGCTACTGTTTTTTTTAGAGAAAAATCAGTTGTCTCAATTTAAAAAAATTTTTTTGGGGGTATAAAGTTGTAGGTTGACAGTTTTTTTGGTACACTGAAGACATGCTTTCACTGTCTAATGGTCTTCATAGTTGCTAGCAAGTTTACAATCCTTCTTTCCTTTATTCCTCTATATGTATTGTGCCTTGTCTTTTTTCTCTGGCTGCTTTTAAGATTTTCTTTTTATCCCTGAGTTTCAGCAGTTTGATGATTCTGTCTTGGCATGGTTTTCTTGGTGTATTTCTTGGCACGGTTTTCTTGGCATGGTTGTCTTGGCATGGTTTTCTTGGGGTACTCTGAGCTCACTAAATCTGCAGAATTGCATTGGTGTCTATGGCAGATTAGTTTCTCTTTTCTAGAATTTCGTGAGAATAGAATCTTACAGAACAGACTCTCTTTGGGGGGATGCTTGTCTTTTTCATTCAATGGAATAATTCTGAGCTTTGTCTGTATTGTTGCTGGTTATCACTAGTTTGTTATTTCTTGGTATATTCCATTATATTAGATATACTACAATTTTTTATTTATTCAGAAGTTGGTGGATATATGTTTTCACTTTTCTTGTGTAAATAATTAACAGTGTTATCGTGGGGTTATATAGTAGGGTTATGTTTAGTTTTCTTAAGAAACCAAACTGTTTTCAAAGTGATTGTATCATTTTACATTCTTGCCACCTGCCATCCATATATGAAAGTTATCATGGCTGATTCACATCCCAATCACCACTTGGTTAGTTGTATTTTTCTTCTGTCTGCTTTCTTCTTTAAAAAGAAAAAAAAAAGAGTGATTTGTAGAAAACATTATAATGTCCTCATGTCTCCATATGATTTTAGTTTGTATTTCCCTATTGACCATCTTTTTACAGTACTGGCATTCAGATACCTCTGTTCAAATCATTTGTACAATTTTTAATTAGGTTTTTAGACATTTTATCATAGTATTATATGAGCCTTTCCAATTTTGTTTTTAAATATATTCTGTATGCAATTCCTTTGTCTAATAATATATGTTGTGAATATTTCTCCTAGTCTATTGTTTGCCTTTTTATTTTCTTAACGGTGTTTCCCAAAGAACAAAAGTAGTTAATTTTGATTACCACCCAGTTTTTTTCTTTATGGTGGTTTTCCTGCTCTAACAATCAGTATTTTTACCCCAAGGATGAAAAGGCTTTCTCCTAAAAGTTACAGAGATTTAAATTTTACACGTAGGTCTGTGGCCCATTTTGATTGCTTTTTGTGAATGGTGTGAGAGGACTGATGTTTTTAATATTCTGTAATGATACCTATTTGATGCAGCAAATCATTTGTTTCTACCCTAAATCCTCCATTTCCCTTTTATTATGTTCATGGTATCCTTTCAGTCCTTGAACATAACTGAACAAAGTTTAATAGCAGTTTTAATATACTTCTTTGCAATTTCTATCATATATTATTTCTGGTTCTATTTCTACTGATTGGTATTTCTCTCAATTATAAATTATATTTTTCTGCTCTTTTGCATATCTAGTACTTTTGCTTGAATGCCAGACATTGTGAAATTTTACATTGGGAGGGCTGGGTTCCCCACTTTTAAAGGGAGTCAGACCATGTTTATTCAGGAACGTAAGTTAAAGTTCATTTTGAGGTTTCTAAAGAAAGTTTTTAAGGGGCTGGGCACAGTCACTCATGCCTATAATCCCAGGACTTTGAGAGGCTGAGGTAAGAGGACTGCTTAAGACCAGGAGTTTGAGAATAGCATGGTCAACAAAGTGAGACCCCTTCTCTACAAAAAATTAAAAAAATAAGAAAATTAGCCCAGTGTTGTGGTACACACCTATAATCTGAGCTAATTGGGAGGCTGAAGTGGAAGAAAGCTTGAGACAGGAGTTGGAGTCTGAAGTTAGCTATGATAACCCCACTACACACCAGTCTGGGCAACAGAGCAAGACCTTGTCTCAAAAAAAAAAAAAAAAGTTTTTAAGGGAGAAGCAGAAAAACTTTTCCATTACTAAGTTTAGCTTTCTTGGCTTCAGTTGGGTGGTGGGAACCTGAATAATGATTGTCAGCCCTGTGTAAGTTCTGAAAATTGTTTGCATTATAGGTCCCAGAAACTGTGCTTTCCCAAAGGTGTTATTTGTCAGGTTTTATGGATGTCACCCTACATACACGAACTGGTTTTCAGCCAGATTAAAGACACTGCATACTGATTTCTTGAGCTCTTTTCTCTGTGCAGCTCTCTCCTTTTTGGTACAATGCTCTCATAAATTCCAGCCACTCACCATACACCGAAGGCAGAGATTCAGCAATTTAATTTACTTAAGCTTTATTCTGTTCTTTTTTAAAACTTAAAAACTTTTTAAATAGCTCTCCATACTCTGCAGATATTTAGGTCTGTCATTTATTTCTTTAAATATGAAATATTACAAAATCAGTATTAAAAAATTAAATTGGTATCTAATCATTTCAACTTTTTCTTGAATAAGTGTGTTTCTGCAGTCCGATGCCTCTTGACAAGTCAACATCTTGATTTGTTTCTTCATGCAATTAATTCAGCACTTACTGGCTTTTGTCCTCAAATGATCGGATTTCCTAAGGCCTAGAATGGAAGTGCTCTCTTCCAGAGTTCTAACACCCAGTGCCCTTGAGCAAATTATGCTACACGGCAAGGGGGAAAGGGGCTGCAGATCGAATTAAGGTTGTTAATCAGTTGACCTTAAAATAAGATTATCCTGGTGGATTCAACTTAATCACAAGAGTCCTTAAATTGGGAAGAAGGAGGCAGAGGAGTCAGAAAAAGAGAGATGAAATTGTGAGAGAGAATCAACCAGTCACTGCTGGCTTTGGAAATAAAAGAAGACCACGCTAGCAGCCTGTAAAAGCTGAAAAATGCAAGAAAATTGATTCTGGCCTAGAGCTTTCATAAAGGAACACAGCCCTGCCTACAGTTTGATATTAGCCCAGTGAGACCCATTTCAGACCTCTGACCTCCAGAACTGTAAGATACTAAGTTTGTCATGTGCCACTAAACTTGTGGTATTCATTACGACACTAATAGGAAACTCATACCTGCTTCAAACTAATTTCACAGCTTGAAGTTCCTTGATTGACTCAGGGTACAGATCTACTAGAGGACAGGTCTATGGCGAGTTCAATATTTGATGTTTTTCTACCTTTTTCTTTTCCCACTCCGATCATCACCAAGGCAACCTTCTGGGACTGGGGAAAGGCAAGATGATTTAGATCTACTTGCTTTTACCCTAAAACATAACCCTTTGATTCCCAACTTTATGTAATGACAATCTTCCATAGAACTATTTGGATAGGCTACGGCCCTAGAATTCTGATCTTCTCGCCTAAACAGCCACGAAAGCACAAATATGTGGTACTAACAAAAGACATCAAGCTTAAGCAGCTTTTTACCTCTGATTTTCTACTTACCTCTAAAATTAGCTTGGGTATTCTCAACTGTCTTTTTAGCTCTTGGTCATTTTTAACTTTTTAAAAATCCAGCACTTTTCATTGTTTCTAGAAGAAAGGTTGATCCCAGATCAGGAGTCCCCAACCCTCAGGGCCGTGGACCAGTACCAGTCTGTGGCCTGTTAGGAAATGGACCACACAGCAGGAGCTGAGCAGCTAGTAACCAAGCAGTACCTCCTGAGCTCTGCCTCCTGTCAGATCAGATTTTCATAGGAGCACGAACCCTATCATCAACTGTGCATGTGAGGTATTCTAGGTTGTATACTCCTTATGAGACTCTTAATGCCTAACGATCTGAGGTGGAACAGTTTCATCCCAAAACCACGCCCTCGTCCATGGAAAAACTGTCTTCCACGAAACTGGTCCCTGGTGCCAAAAAGAGTAGGAACCACTAATTTAGATAACTCAACCCTTCCCAAGACCAAAATTCATAGTTCTTTAAGACTGATTATACTATAGGGTTCATTTGTATAAGAACATAAAGTTACCCATTTCCCTACTGAAAGCCATGTGATTTTTTTTGTTGTTGTTATTACAAACATTGCTGCATTGAAACCTTTCATAAATGGCTTATCCTGTCCAACTGGTAGTTTCTGCTGGGTAGAAATCATTAAGTAAGATTACTTAACCCTAGAGTATGAATACTTTAAACTTTACCACAATCAATATTGCATTGTATGGCTGAATCATCTTAACAATCATATCAGCAATGTTTGAGTTCCTATTATCCCCCAAATGGTCACCAAAAGTTGTTATCATCAGACTTCATATTTGTCCAACACATAAAAACAAAATTATCATTTTAATTTGCGGTTCTCTGATTATTGTTTTAGCATATTTTCAAATATTCTACTTTCAGATTTCTCCTTTAGCCAGGCATAGTGGCTCATGACTGTAATCCCAGCACTTAGGGAGGCTGAGGTGGGCAGACTGCTTGAGTCCAGGAAATACGGTGAAACCCTCCCTACCCCACATACATATATATAAATTAGCTGGGGATGGTGGCATGTACCTGTAGTCCCAGCTACTCAGGAAGCTGATGTGAGAGGATCACCTGAGCCCAGGAGGTTGAGCCTGCAGTGAGCTAAGCCATGATCATGCTCCTGCACTCTAGTCTAGATGACAGGCTAGAGTCATCCAGGCTTTTATTTTTCTTTTTATTTTAGGTTCAGGGGTACATGTACAGGTTTGTTATATAGGTAAACTGATGTCTCAGGGGTTTGGTGTACAGCCTATTTCATCACCTGGGTAATAAACCTAGTAACCAATAGTTAGTTTTCTGATCCTCTTGCTTCTTGCACACTTCACCCTCAAGCAGGCCCCAGTGTCTGTTGCTCCCCCTCTTCATATCCATGTGTTCTCATTATTTACATGGTAGAATATGTGGCATTTGATTTTCTGTTCCTGCATTTGTTAAAGATGATGGCCTCCAGCTCCATTTATGTCCTTGCAAAGGATATGAGCTTGTTCTTTTTCGTGGCTGCATGGTATTCCATGGTGTACATAAACCACATTTTCTTTATCCAATCTATCAATGATGGGCATTTAGGTTGATTCCCTGTCTTTACTATTATGCATAGTGCTGCAATGAACATATGCATGCATCTTTACAATACAACAATTTATATTCTTTTGGGTATATACCCGGTAATGGGATTGCTGGTGTGAATGGTAGTTCTGCTTTTAGCTCTTTGAGGAACTAACCTAATGCTTTCCACAATGGTTAAACTAATTTATCCTCCCACAAACAGTGTGTAAGTGTTCTGTTTTCTCTGCAGCCTTGCTGGCATGTTATTTTTTTATTTTTTTAGAAATAGCTATTCTGACTGGTGTGAGATGTTCTCACTGTGGTTTGATATGCATTTCTCCAATAATCAGTGATATTGAGTTTTTTCATATTCTTGTTGGCTGCATGCACATCTTCTTTTGAAAAGTGTCTGTTCATGTTCTTTGCCCACTTTTTAATGGAGTTGTTTTCTTGTAAATTTAAGTTCCTTATAGATGCTGGAAATTAAACCGTTGTCAGATGCATAGTTGGCAAATATTTTCTCCCATTCTGCAGGTTGTTTCTTTACTCTGTTGACAATTTCTTTTGCTGTGCAGTTTCTTTAGTTTAATTAGTTCCCATTTGCCAATTATTGCTTTCATTGCAATTGCTTTTGGCATCTTTGTCATGAAATCTTTGCCCAGGCCAAAGTCCTAAATGGTACTGCCTAGGTTATCTTCAAGAGTTTTTATGGTTTTGGGTTTTACATTTGAGTCTTTAGTCTATCTTGAGTTAATTTTTGTATAATGTGTAAGGAAGGGGTCTAGTTTCAATTTTCTGCACATGGCTAGCTAGTTATCTCAGCACCATTTATGAATAGGAAGTCCTTTCCTTATTGCTTATATTTTGTTAGCTTTGTTGAAGATTAGATGATTTTAGGTGTATGGCCTTATTTCAGTGCTCTCTATTCCGTTCAATTGGTCTATATATCTGGTTCTGTATCAGTACCATGTTGCTTTAGTTACTGTAGCCCTGTAGTATAGTTTGAAGTCAGGTAATGTGATGCCTCTAAGCTTTTTACTTTTTGCTTAGGAATGCCTGGCTATTCAGTCTCTTTTTTTGGTTCCACATGAATTTACAAATATTTGTTTCTAGTTCTGTGCAAAATGTTATTGACAGTTTGGTAGAAATAGCAGTGAATCTGTAAATTGCTTTGGGCAAAATGATTATTTTAATATTGATTTTTCCTATCCATGAGCATGGAATGTTTTTCCATTTGTTTGTGTCATCTCTGATTTATCTGAGCAGTGTTTTATAATTCTCATTGTAGAGATGTTTCAGCTTCCTGGTTAGCTGTATTCCTAGGTATTTTACTCTTTTTGTGGCAACTGAGTGAGACTGTCTTCCTGATTTGGTTCTTGGCTCACTGCTGTTGGTGTACAGGAATGCAAGTAACATTTGTTCATTGATTTCATATCCTGAAATTTTGCTGTTTATCCACTGAAGGAGATTTTGGGCCGAGACTATTGCGCTTTCTAGATATAGAATCATGTCATCTACAGACAGGTATAGTTTGACTTCCTCTTTTTACATTTGGATGCACATTATTTCTTTCTCTTGCCTGACTACTCTGGCCAGCACTTCCAATATTATGTTGAATAGAAGTGGTGAGAGAAGGTATCCTTGTCATGTGCCAGTTTTCAAGGGTGATGCTTCCAGCTTTTGTTCATTCAGTATGATGTTGGCTGTGGGTCTGTCCTATGTGGCTTTTACTATATTGAGGTGTGTTCCTTCAATACCTACCTTACTGAGAGTTTTTAACATGAAGGGAAACTGAATCAATAAATTGAAAGCCTTTTCTGTATCTGCTGAGATAATCATGTGGTTTTTGTCTTTAGTTCTGCTTCTATGATGAATCACATTTACTGATTTACATACATTGAACTGATCTTGCATCCCAGGAATAAAGCCTACTTGATCGTAGTATATTAGGTTCTTCATGTGCTGCTGGATTCAGTCTCCAAGTATTTTGTTGAGGATCTTTGCATCTATGCTGATCAAGCATATTGTCCTAGAGTTCTCTTTTGTTGTTGTGTCTTTGCCAAGTTTTGGTATCAGGATAATGCTGGCCTCATACAATGAGTTGGGGGAGGAGATCCTCTTCCTATATTTTTTGGAATAGTTTCAGTAGCAACAGTACTAGCTCTTGTTTGTATAACTGGTAGAATTTGGCTGTGAATCTACCAGGTCCAGGGCTTTTTTAGGTTGGTAGGGTATTTATTACTGATTCAATTTAGGAGATCATTACTGGTCTCTTCAGGGCATCAATTTCTTCCTGGTTCAGTTGTGGGACGATATATGTGGCCAGAAATTTATCCATCTTTTCTAGGTTTCTAGTTTGTATGAATAGAGGTGTTTGTAGTAGTCTCTGATGGTTATTTGCATTTCCATGGAGTCAGCAGTAGCATCCCCTTTGCCTTTTCTAATTGTGCTTATTTAGGTCTTCTCTCTTCTGTATTACCTAGCTAGTGACCTATCTTATTAATTTTTTCAAAAAACAACTCCTGAATTCACTGATCTTCTGAATGCTTTTTCTTGTCTCAATCTCCATCAGTTAAGTTCTGATTTTGGTTATTTCTTGTTTTCTGCTAACTTTAGGGTTACTTTGCTCTTGATTCTCTAGTTCTTTTAGCTGTGATGTTGGGCTATTAATTTGAGGTCTTTCTAACTTTTTGATGTGGGCATTTAGTGCTATAAATTTCCCTCTTAACACTGCCTTAGTTGTGCCCCAGAGATTCTGGTATGTTGCATTTTTGTTTGCATTCGTTTCAAAGAACTTGTTAATTTTTGCTATTTATCCACAAGCAATTTCATTATTTATCCACAAGCTATTCAGGAGGATGTTAATTTTCATGTAATTACATGGTTTTGAGTGACTTTTTTAAGTTTTAAATTTATATATTTATTGAGCTGTGACCCAGGAGTTTTTGGTATGATTTTGGGTCTTCCGCATTTATTGAGGATTGTTTTATGTCCAATCACTCAGTCAGTTTTAGAGTATGTGCCACGTGGTGATGAGAAGTATGTATACTCTGTTGTTTGGGATTAAGAGTCCCATAGTGGTCTATCAGATCCATTTGGTCCAATGTTAAGTTCAGGTCCTGAATATCTTTGTTAAG
Organism: Ateles fusciceps; assembly: GCA_036589455.1. Lineage (NCBI taxonomy): Eukaryota > Metazoa > Chordata > Mammalia > Primates > Atelidae > Ateles > Ateles fusciceps. The sequence goes on from JAZHEH010000051.1 coordinate 2,146,579, forward strand.
TTCATCCCTTGATGATCTAATACCCTCTAGTGAGCGCTAAAGTCTCCTATTTTTATTGTGGGGGAGTCTAAGTATCTTTGTAGGTCTCTAAGAACTTGCTTTATGAATCTGGGTACTCCTCTGATGTGCACATATATATTTGGGACGGTTAGGTCTTCTTGTTGAATTAAACCCTTAACACTTATTTAATGCTCTTCTTTGCCTTTTTTCATCTTTGTTGTTTTAAGTCAGTTTTGTCTAAATTAGGATTGCAACCCCTGCTTTTTTCTCATTTCCATTTGTTTGGTAGGTTTTCTTCCACCCCCTTTATTTTCAGTCTATGTATGTCACTGTATGTCAGGTGGGTCTCTTGATGACAGCATACTATTGGGTCTTGTGTTTTTATCCAGCTTGCCACTCTCTGCTTTTTAAACGGTGCAATTTACCCATTTACATTCAATATTAGGATTGATATGTGTGGATTTGACCCTGTTATTGTGTTGTTAGCTGGTTACTATGCTGGCTTGTTTGTATGGTTGTTTTACAGCGTCATTTGTCTGTGTACTTAAGTGCTCTTGTACTGGCTGGTAACAATCTTTCCTTTCCATATTTAATGTTCCTTTCAAGATCTCTCGTAAGGCAGGCCTGATAGCATCAAACTCCCTCAGCATTTGCTTATCTAAAAAGGATCTTATTTCACCTTTGCTTAGGAAGCTTAGTTTACCTGGATATAAAAATTCTGGTTGAAAATATTTTTATTTAAGAATGTTGAGTATAGGTACCAAATCTCTTGTGGCTTGTAGGGTTTCTGCTGAGAGGTCTGCTATTAGCCTGAAGGAGTTCCCTTTGTAAGTGACCTGCCCTTTCTCTCCAGCTACCTTTAACATTCTTTAATTCCAACCTTGGAAAATGTGATTCTGTGTCATAGGAATGATCTTGCACAGAATCTTCCAAGGTTTCTCTGTATTTCCTGAATTTGATTGTTGGTCTCTTTAGTGAGGTTGGGGGAGGTTTTCAATAATGATATCCTGAAATCCATTTTCCAAGTTGTTTTCTTTTTCCTGTACCTTTCAGGAATGACAGTGATTTGTAGGTGTGGCCTCTTTACATAATCCCATATTTCTTGCTGACTTTGTTCATTCCTTTTCATTCTTTTTTTCTTTATTTTGTCTGACTCTTATTTCAGAGAGTCAGTCTTCAAGCTCCGAGGTTCTTTTGGTTTAATATACCATACTTTAATCTTTTTTTGTATATTGTTTTATGGTTTGTATATTTTTTCTTACATAGGAAAAATTTTTGAAAGTCAAAAATCATTTTATGTGTGAATATGAGTGTGCATTTTGTTTTCACATGTAGTTCTTTAATGTATTGAAATTCATTTTCTTATTAACAGTATAAAACAGAAAATCAACTTTATTCAAAACACCATTCATTTTCAGGCCACTTTTATTACTTATTAAATCTCAAAAGGATGTGGGTCTGTATTTCTTGTCCATTCACAGCTTTACTGAAATATAATTTACTACCATAAAATTCACTCACTTTCTGTCTCTATACATTTGCCTTTTCTGGATATTACATATAAAGAGAATGATATCACACATGCACTTTGTGTCTGACTTCTTTCACTGACCGTAATGGTCTGAGATTCATCATGTTATAGAATACATCAGTACTCCAATCCTTTTAACAGCTAAATAGTATTCCACTGTATGGATATACTACCTTTGTTTATTGATTTGCTAGCTAATGAAACTCTGGGTTGTTTCCATTTTTTTGCTATTGTGAATAACACTGCTAAGAAATTTACATGGAAAAGATTTTCATTTCTACTAGGTAGGTCTATAGGAATATAATTGCTGGGTCATATGATAAGTCCATATTTAATATTCTGAAAAACTGCCAAATTGTTTTCCAAAGTGCCTGCAACATTTGCATTCCCATAATAAATTCTCCACATCTTTACCGACACTTTGATGATAGCCATTCTAGTGGATGCAAAGTGCAATCTCATTTCCCTAGTGACTAATGATGTTGAATATTTTTTCACGTGTTCATTGGCAGTTCATGTAAGTTCCTTGGAAAAATGACTACTCAAATTTTTTGCCCATTTTTCAATTGAGTTATCTGTCTTTTCATTATTGAGTTGTAAGAGTTCTTCTGAACATAAATCCCTTATGAGATATTCATCCATCTGCAAGTATTTTCTTTAAGCCTGTGGATTTTTTTCTTCATACAGGGCGATGTGGTTTGGCTCTGTGTCCCCACCCAAATCTCATATTGTAGCTCCCATAATTCCCATGTGTTATGGAAGGGACTCGGTGGAAGATGACTGAATTATAGGGGCTGGTCTTTCTCATACTGTTCTGGTAACAGTGAATAAGTCTCTGATATTTGATGGTTTTTACAAACACGAGTTTCTCTGCACAAGTTCTCTTTGCCTGCCGCCATCCATGTAAAATGTGACTTGCTTCTGCCATGATATTGAGGCCTCCCCCAGCCATGTGGAACTGTAAGTCCAATAAGCCTCTTTGTTTTGTAAATTGCCTAGTCTCAGGTATGTCTTTATCAGTAGTGTGAAAACAAACTAATACACAGGGTCTTGCTCTGGAATTCAGGCTGAAGTGCAGTGGCACTATCAAAGCTCACTGCAGCACTTCCTGGGCTTGAGTGATCCTCCTGCTCCAGCTTCCTGGGTAGCTGGGACCACAGGCATGCACCACCATGCCTGGCATTTTATTTTATTTTATTTTAGTAGAGACAAGGTTTCGCTATGTTTCCCATGTTTCTTTGTGACTTTCTTTTTAGGCTTTCCATTCATCTGCTCATATACTCCTAAGCTAATACTCATCACTATTTTATGATTTAAACAATATTCTTAGTAACATTTTATCATTTTTTAAATAAAGGTCTAGTACATTGTTTATTGGAGTTATTCTTGCTTATGTTATAGGTTTTATAATCATCAAAAATGTTAACTTAAAAATAATCTTGTTTCTGGCAGGATGTAGTAGCTCTTGCCTGTAATGCCAGCACTTTGGGAAGCCAGGCAGGTAGATCACTTCAGGTCAGAAGTTCGAGACCAACCTGGCCTATGTGGTAAAACCCTATCTCTACAAAAAATACAAAAATCAGCTGGGTATCGTGGTGTGTACCTGTAATCCCAGCTACTCAGGAGGGAAGGCGGAAGAATAGCTTGAACTTGGGAGGTGGAGGTTGCAGTGAGCTGAGATTGCGCCACTGCCCGCCAGCCTGGGGGACAGAGCGAGACACCATCTCAAAAATAAATAAATACATACATACATACAAAATAAAAATAAAAACACTTGTTTCTTTTTGGTGTACATGGAAGTGGCCAATTTATATCCAAAACACTTGTTAAAACTGTCCACCAGCTTTAATAGTATATCTATAGATTCTTTTACACTTCTACACAAATACCTGTGGAATACAATTGTAAATCCTCTTCCAAATTGTTTTTTTTTCTTATTTTTACTGTTTTTGATGATATCCTCAAGTTAATGTTGAACTGGTAATAATGAGCATCCTTTCCCTTTTACTGATTACAAATGAAATTCTTCTCACATTTTGAAGCCACATACAATACTTGCTGTAGATTTTTTGTAGATATCATACTTTTGTCAGAATGAAGATTTCCTCCTATGGCACTTTTAAAAATTTTGATCCAGAGTAACAGAATTCGTTAATTGGGCACATGGGGAAAGAGATGGGCAGTGTCAAGGACAAAATATTTCAGTGAGACAAAAACAAGTTTACTGAGTTCAAGAAAATAGTAGAAGACAGTGAATTACACTAGAGTTTAAGATTTCAGATACTGAAAGATTCTAGGTACAGAGTCTGCAGAAGTATCTCCCCAAACTTTTGGAACACAAGCCGTATCAGTAAAAACTTGACTGTGTACCCTTGATATCTGCATATATGTTCAAAAGAAAAAAGAAAAAGATGAAATTAAAAACATCATAAAATGTCTTAATTTGTTCGTCATAAAAATCATTAGTTGCTCAATCAAGTCATGTGTATTATTTATCTACTGCTATATAACAAAAGGCCACAAACCATGTGCCTTAAAACAACACAAAATTATTCATCACAGCTCTTTAGATCAGAAGCCTGGTATGACGTGGCTGGTTGACCAGCTGAGTTCTCACCTGGAGGTGCTGGGGAAAATCTGCTTCCAAGTTCATTCTTACTAGCACAGTTCAGTTTGGTGTGGTTGCAGGACAGAGGTCCTCATTCTCTTACTGTCAGCCAAGGACAATCCTCTGACTCCTAGAGGTCACCTTTATTACTTAATATGTAGCTCCCTCCATCTTCAAGCCAGTAACTGCAAAGAATTTGAATCTCCCACCTCCTCTTCTACCACCAGCAGAAAAACAAACAGAAAACCACCTCTCTGCTTTAAAAGGACACAATTGAGTTAGGTCAGACCTGACCAGATAATCTCTCTCTTAATGCCAACTATGCCTTATAACATAACCTAATCATGATGTGGGGGGAGTGGGGTGGGGTGGGGGGTTCATCTTGAGGGCTGTCTTAGAATTCTGCCTACTACATCACCATATGCAGTAAGGGTAAAGTTCATTATTAATGACAGTGAATTACAAGTGAACAGATGAACTAAGGTAAGCAGGTCTTGGCCTTCTGCTGGTGCGGCATCTCCGTGCAGGGCCTCAGCCCCGTCCTGTCCCTGACTGAGGACTCTACAGCGGGCACTCCTTGGGCATGGAGGAAGCAGCAGGAAGGGGTGACAGGAGCAGGCGCAGAGCACCCCCGAGTCACCCTCGGCCTCCCTCACCTCTGAGCTGCCAACAGCCAAGACCTGGCAAAGCAGAGAGAGGAGGGGGCGAAAGGAGAGGAGGCAGTCTCTGTGAAAGCAGGCCCCACCCCCAAAGCAGAGCAGACACCCAAGTCTGCAAATCCTGTCCTCCTGGGGGAGAAGTCCCCCAACAAGTTCCTCCTTTGAGGCCAATAGCACCCTGGGGAGGGCAGGGGCTGCATGAGACTGGAGAAAGGAAAATCCCACAGAAGAAAACTCAAAGCATCAGTCCCATGCATGTCTGTGAACAAGCAAAAGGGCCCAAAGGCTCTTCTCTGTTTCAATTTTTTGGTCCCATTTCTTTTCAAATATGATTAGAGTTACATTGCTTTCACCTCATAATTGGGCTAATAGTTTACACTAGGATAGGAGAAATAGGTCAACTTTAAAATTTTGGTCTTCTTTATATACACTTAAATTTCTAGCATTACCTTTAATCTGTGGTTTCTTTGTAGGAATCTCGGTAAACTACTTGTCTATTTCACGAACCTTACTTCAGTTAAAATTAAATAATAAAGCAGCAAAAATCACACAGATAAAGATAAACTCTAGTATCTTGAAAGTGAATACACAAATGAACACACCACTATCAAGCCAAACCTCTGTAGAATGCATCTCTTCCATCAGAATGTTAAGTAACTTAACTGAAATGTGATCTTCTGACATAGAACTAGCATTAGTTTATGTTAAATTAATATAGTAATAAGCATTTGTTTTAAAAAACAAATATCACAAGACAATTCTGCTATCTCTTAGACTGAGTTGTCTCCACACTGGAGACCATTTGTCAAAAGTATGGTCCAGCTTCCACCTACAATGTAAAAAGCTGAAAAGAATGTCATTTCCACCTAATAAGACTGGGTAATTTACAAAAAGTATAGCTTTTCTCAAACCCATTGGAGAGCTGAGGTTACAGAATAATCCATCAGCTTAAAATCTGTAGGGGGAGGGGGGAAAAATAAAATACTTCCAAAGAGATGGGACATGAAAACAGACTCATGTGTCACAGAGCATGGCAGGGAGGTGAAGCAACCATACAAGTGGGTAAGAATTCAACTATAATTTTTAACAAATTGCTAAAGGAAAAGTATGGGCTAGAGTGAGTGTATAGCTGCAGACATACACCTCACCAACTGGCTGACGAGAAGTCTAAGAACAGCAAGAGATGAAAGAAAGTCTCTTTTAGTGATGCAGCCCTATAAGATGGGAGAAACTGGCACAGAAGGAAAATAATAAAGCCCTATCTGGTCCTTTCTTTCCAAAACAGCTAAAATTTTAAGCTGCCTGGCATAGAGAAGCAAACCATATCACTCCCAGAAAACAGGCAAACGAGGCCCACTATTACTGGAGTAGGTGAAAAAAAAGAATCTATCCCTGAGGGAAGAACAGGAAACTAACCTGAACCTAGATTATTAAGACATCTCCTGCAGCATGTAACAGCATAGGATCACTAAGAAAACCCCAGCCCTCACACTCAGGGACACAAAACACTGCCTATCTAAAACAAATAAAGACAACAGAGCAATTTTTATCTTCAGCACCTACTACCAGGCTAGCAAGCACAGAGTAACAAGCAGTAAAATCCACCACTGATGAAAAGGCAAACACTTGAAGAGCCCCTCCATAAGGTACAGTGCAGAGGGAAGGTTAAAGATTAAGGTGGAGCAGAAACATTGAGGAAAACCTGTCAGCAAAACAACCCTCCACCCTCAGTACAAGGTAATATGAGAGGAATTTGAAGCTGATGAAGGTAACTGAAGATAACTATAGAAACAACAAAATCCAAATACAGCGTAACTCCTAACCAGATAGACTCAATCCCTGATACTAACAGCCTAGCAGCAGAAGAGGCACATACATTTTTAGGCATAGATGCTATTCACCTAAGTGTCTGCTTTTCTACATATTATGTCTGACAAATCATTCAAAAATCACACACACACACACACACACGAAAAAAACCAACAACTAAGAGATTAATAGGACCATATTTAGACATGACACAGATGATAGAAATACCAGAAAGGAACTTTAAAATAACTATGATTCATATATTTAAGACTCTAGTGAAAAAGTGAGCAACATGCATATACATATGGAGAATGTTAGCGGAAATAAGGAAGTCAAATGGAAATTCTAGAAATAAAAACAAGTACCAGTAATAAAGGATGTCTTCCAGGAGTTCTTTAGCAGAGTCAACATAGGCAAGGTGAACTTAAAATTAGGTAAACATATCCAAACTAAAACACCAAGGGTTTGTTTTTTTTAAGTTTCATGTAAAATTAGTATCCAAGAGCTATATGACAATATCAAATTGTTTAACATAAATGTAACTGGAATCCCAAAAGGAAAAGAAAGAATGAAACAGAAGAAATACTGAAAAGGTAATAGCTGAGACTATTACAAAAGTAATGAAAGACTTCAAGCTATAGGTCAGAGAATCGCAGAGAACACTATGCAAAATAAATACTTAAAATCTTAAAAGCAGCCAGATTTTAAAAAGAACAATTTATATACACAAGAACAAAGATTAGAATTATAGCACATTTCATAAAGAAAACTATGAAAACAGGAAGACGATAAAGTGACATCTTTAAGGGCTAAAAAATACAAAGTGTGAACCCAGAATTCTATATCAAGCAAAAAAATATTTGAAAAATAAAGGTGAAATAAAGGCATTTCAGACGTACAAAAACTGAGATAATTGATGATGAGCAAACCTGCACTACAAGAAATATTAAAAGAAATTTTTCAGACAGACATGTTACCACACAGACATTTGGATCTACACAAAGCAATGAAGGTTGCTGAAAAATGGTCAAGATTATTAATAAATATAAATATATAGTTTTTAATTGTTCTAAAGGATAATCAAGTATTTAACACAAAAATAGTCATAATGTGGGTTTATGTAGTTTTGTATTTTTTGTATAAGTTTTGCAAATCATATATTTTTAACACACATGTAGACCATATAAGAACTCTTAAAACTCAACATTAAGGAAAAAAAATCCTAATTTTTTTTTTAATGAACAAAATATATGAACAGACACCTCACAAAAGAAGTTATATGGAGAGCAAATAAGCACATAAAAAGATGCTCAATATCACTTATCAAAATATGCAAATTGAAACACCAATAAATTACCACTACATAACCATTAGACTGGTGAAAAAGAAACCGCTACTAGTGTATGGGTAAGGATGCAGAGAAACTGGAATTTTCAGAAACTGCTGTTTGGAATGCAAAATGCAAAACAGCCTAACAATTTCTAATAAGTTAAACATACATTAACCAACAAGCCCATTCTTAGGTATATACAGAAGAGAAATAAAACATTTACACAAAAACCTGTATACACAAGTGTTCATATAGGTCCATTCATAATCACCCAAACCAGGAAATAACTCAATGTGCTTCTTCAAATGTTGAATGGATAATCTGTGGTATAATAAAATACTACTCAGCAATAGAAAGGAACAAACTGCTAATATATGCAACACCAGAGTATCTCAAATGCATGTTTAAGTGAAAGAAGCCAGATTCAAAAATATATAATGTATGCTGCCACTTATATGACACTAAAAAAAAGTAAAACTATCCAATCAAAAAGCAGATTCATGGTTGTTAGTGTCTGGATGTGGAAAAGAAGATAACTATCACATACACAAAAGAACTTCTGGGGATGATGGAACTGTTCTGTATCTTGATTGCGGAGTGGCTGATTATTCAACTGTTTGCTGGAGCTCACTGAATTGTGCTCTGTGAATCATACCTTAATAAAACCTGGCAAAATAACAAAAATTTTAAAATATGACCTAAGAGTTTTTGAAGGATAGAGGGATGAAAGTCATTATTGAGAATTAAATGACTATGAGGTTGGAATGCTTGGTGGGTTATCATGAAGAACAATGAAGTCCAGGAATAATGTCAGGGTTTAAAGTAAGGATGGGAGATTAAAAACTAGGTGTCAAAGCCACCAGTGAATGTGCAAAGAGATCTGGCTTTTAGCACACTCATGCCATACTAAAAAGCCCAAGATTCTCAAAAATAAAAAGCATTTTGTATGGGAGCACAACAATGATTTGAAAGCAAAATCATGATACAGAATACACAAAGAAAAACTACCTTTAAAAAAATAATAAAAAGCTTTTTGAGAGTAAATATAAGGATAATGAGGTATGTTCACATAAATACAACATTTTATAGAAGAACTCAGGGAAATCAGAGGAAAATTCAAAGAAATTTTTTTTTTTAATAAATAGAAGATTAATAAAAGAATTTAAGTTAGTCTTAGTTTAGCATAACCTCTCTCATCACTAGTTAATCCTCCACTCTACTCTAGTGGTCCTCTATTTCAACTCTTTGCAAACACTCTGCTCATTTATTTTTCTTTGCTTTTAAGGCCTCTATTCCTTGTTCTTCTCCATCCCTTCTTTTGTCTAACTCAAATTCTGTGTCTTCAAGGAAGGTACCTCTAATTAAACCATTCCTCATTAATATCTGTTCATCTTTAAATGCTTACCATACCTGTTTGTGTTACACAATTCAAAGTATCTAAGCTATATCAAAGAAGCTTTTCTAATCCCAAATGTAGCTAAAGTCAACTGAGTTCAGGAAATCGGGTTTCCGATAGTCACACATTCCAAGTTGGAATATTTGAAATCAGAAGTATCTTGGGAAATCTATTATTTCCATAAGCCATTCTGACACATATTTGGCATCTAAACCTATTCCATGATAGCCTTATATTGTTGAATGAACAAACCCAAAACCACAATTTTAAAAACCCATCTCTTTTTAGAACACGTATCCAGATCTCTGGAAGGAAAACACAGTCACCAAATTTATTACAAATAGACAAGAGGAAGAACAAATATGTCTTTTGCCCTGTTCTTAGGGCAAAAATTTCAAGCCTTCCTTCCTCAAAAAACGAAAAAATTTCAAGCCTCCTCTCCTTAAAAAAAGAAAAAAAAATCAATTTTTTTCTAATACACACTAATAACATATTTGAAGCCCTAAACTTTGCTCAATCTAATCTCTCCTCACCCTCACCCTCACACAGAGGTATATCTGAAATTATGATTACAGAAGTGAAGCACACAAAGTGATGGTGAGATGCATAGAGTTATGGGTAACTGAAGGGGAGCAGAGGTAAAACTTTCTGATGACAAGTAATCATACTATAAACTTCAAAGTTCATACCACAATAATTTGATATTCCCCCAATCTGTTTATGTCGGTTCATTTTTATGCTGCTATGAAGAAATTTCCATGACTGTGTAATTTATAAAGGGAAGAGGTTTAATTGACTCACAGTTCCACATGGCTAAGGAGGCCTCATGAAACTTAACAATCATGGTGGAAAAGGAAGCAAACACATCCTTCTTCACATGGCAGCAGGAGAGAGAAGTGCTAAGTGAAGTGGGCAAGAGCCCCTTATGAAACCATCAGATCTCGTGAGAACTCACTATCATGAGACCAGCATGGGGGAACTGCCCCCATGATCTAATCACCTCCCACAAGGTCCTTCCCCTAACACTTGGGGATTACAATTCAAGATGAGATTTGGGTGGGACACAGAGCCAGACTAAATCCCTGCTTATCAAAATGCTATTAAAACTGAACTGACGGCTACAAATTTAATGCTGTGTTTTCATAATGAAAATACATCTGATTTTCATTACATTGTATAACTCTGATGCAATGCTTTTCTATCTACCAGTAGATTTACCTATTTACCTTCAAACAGATTCTTGAGTTGCTAGATTCAATTCTACATTTTAAAATCTGCTTAAATGCATGTAATTATTATCAGTCAAGGAGCAAATCTGATAACTTTGACCTCCATAACAAACAAACTGACAGTCACTTACCTAGCGAAGTTCCCTTTTTTTTTTTTTTTTTTTTTTTTTTTTTTGAGATGGAGTCTCACTCTATCACCCAGGCTGGAATGCAGTGGACTGATCTCGGCTCACTGTAACCTCTGCTTCCTGGGATCATGTGATTCTCCGCCTCAGCCTCCAGAGTAGCTGGGACTACAGGCACTCGCCACCACACATGGCTAATTTTTTTATTTTTAGTAGAGACAGGGTTTCACCACGTTGGCCAGGTTGGTCTCTCCTGACCCCAGGTGATCCACACACCTCGGCCTCCCAAAGTGTTGGGATTACAGGTGTGAGCCACTGTGCCTGGCCTGAAGTGCTTCTTTAGTCAGTACTCAGACGATAAATCCATTTAAGTGTCTCTTACATGCTAGTAAATCTATTCACCATACTCATAAATGTAAAAGTGTAATTTATATAAAATCTCTATATTTTGTTAGAATTTTGCTAGTAAGCACTAACTTCTGGGTTTAAATGCAAAAAGACATTAAAATAAAAGGTAACGAGACACAGACTTTAGGATTAGGGGAGACAGGAAAAGGTGGCATTTTCCAGAAATGATGATGCCTAAGTAGAGGCTTAATGGAAGAGTAAACGTTAGCAAGGCAAAACAAAGAAGGGCATATTACAGATTTAGAAAAGGAGAACAGCATGTATAAAGAGACAGGGACAAGAGAATTTGACATGCTTAAGAACAGCACTATCCAATAAAATTTTCTGTAATGACAGAAACATTCTGAATCTGTGCTGCTCAGTACAGTAGCTGAGAAAATTTTACTTAGTTTTCATTTAAATTAATTTTTTAATTAAATTAATTATTTATTTATTTGAGACAGAGTCTCGCTCTGTCAACCAGGCTGGAGTGCAGTGGCACAATTTCGGCTCACTGAAACCTCTGTCTTGGGTTCAAGCAATTCTTCTGCATCAGCCTTCCAAGCAGCTGGGATTACAGGCACCACCACACCCGGCTAATTTTTTTTGTATTTTTAGTAGAGACCAGGTTTCACTACGTTGGCCAGGCTGGTCTCGATCTCTTACCTCAAGTGACCCTGCTGCCTCAGCCTCCCGAAGTGCTGGGATTATAGGTGTGAGTCACCACACCCAGCCTAATTAATTTAAATACCTATGTCTAGAAATTGAAAAAAACATGGTATGAGTAAAGAATGTGATATGAAAGGACAATATAAAAAGGTAGAGAAGTGTTCAATACAGATCTTGAGGAGCTTAGTTATGTTTTGCCAAGGAGTTAATTTTTATCCTGAAAGCCAAATGAACCATGGAAGACCTTGAAGAAATCAAGAAACAGAATTAGCTTTACATTCAGAAAGGACTGCTCAAGGAGCAAGTGGCAAATAGACTGAAAAAGGAAAAGAATGAAGACAGGATGGTTAGAAATACAGAAATGAAGACAGGATGGTTAGAAATGCAGAAATACATTAGAGGAAAGATAAGAATGTAAATTTAGGTGGTAGAAATTTACCTGAGAGAAACAAGATAGCTTTGAGGAATACAATTAAATTGAAATCATTTAGTGACACAGTGTCATTATTTTGAGTTAAGAGTGAGAGAGGTAAAAAAGTTCTGGCTTGAGAAATAGAATGATCAAACATTCACTAAGACAAGAAATCCACGAGGTTTGTTTTGCTTTGAGTGGTAGAGTCAAATGAAGTTCATTTTGGTTGGATATGTGGGGTATAAATTAAACATATCAGGAGGTAGAAACAAAGACTTAGAGGACATCAGTACGCAGGTGGAAGACAGGGTCTAATTTCCTAATTAAATTAATTAAAACAAGTTTTCTTCAAGTATCAGAATCAAAATATTTTTAAATTACCACTTAAAAGCTGCTTTTCTATTTTCATTGCTATATTGTCATGATGCTATTTTGTTTTATAATATTCCATATTTCAGTACAAAATACAACTATCAATATTGCATCTCATATCATGCTACTCCTTAACCCCCACCACTGCCAACACCCAAACCCTATAAAATGTGGATACTTCAGGTATTCACAGAAGTTGTTTCTTCAGCCACAATACACTCTAACCGCCATTTCTATTCCCAAAACATGTCTGGATAACTTCAACTCATTCTTTAAAATCTTAGTTTAAGTATCACTGCCTCAATTTAAAGTTTCATCTAATCTAATCTTGCTTTAAACTAGATGCACTGTTACATGCTTTAAATTATATAACATCCTGTATCATTCCCTGGAGCACTGATCATAACTCGACTTCATCATGTGTAATTTTTTAATTTCTCTTTCAACTAATCAATTATTCATTTAACAAATATTTGCATGTCTACCAGGTGGTCTGGGGATACAGTAGTGAGTAAAAAGAGACAAGAGTTGTGCCCTCAACTCAAACTTTGAGAAGGGGAGTAATATGGGGGAGCGGAAAGCACATAAATTAACATTTATGTGATATTTTTATTTGATAAATGCCACAAAATATTATAAGCTCCAAAGAAGTAGGGATCCTGTCATCTTGCTGGCTATGCTAGCCCAATGTCTGGCCCATGTTAGACACTCAAATATTTGTTGTATAAATGTTTGAGGGAAAAATTTCACTCTGAAACCAAAGATATTCATTCTTAAAACAACTTTTAGAATGCAGCCCAATTTGCAAGTTAAAAACTGCCTATTATTATTTATTTTTCTTCACATCAGATAGCTTTCAGAAATTCACAGCCACATGACATATTTATTTACATCCTACTGTCTTCTAAGAAAGACAACCCGTTTTTTTGGTCTGGCTTTGTTTAGTGCTTTTTCTATTTATTTAGTTTCAGTGTAACTACTACCTTTCTCTTAAGCATTTTCTTACTATTCTGTTCAGTTCGTTCTTTTAGGCATATGTCAGATATATTTTCTGCTATGACTTAAGGATTACAGTGTCTCTATTAATAAAGGTGTTGCTATTACAAGGTCCTAGTCTCCTTAATCCCAAACACGAACATATAAATGGAACTACTGGCATCTTGTGGGAAGAGGCCAACTGTGCTGCTAAACATCCAAAACAATTACAATAAAAAAGAATTATCCAGCCCAAAATGTCAAGAGCACCAAGACTGAGAAACTCAGTGTTAAAGAAACTGGATCATCATATCTAAATAGACACTAAAAGAGAAAAATCCAAAGAACACTTTAATGATCCACTGATTTTTCTAATTTACACTTATGCAACAAATAGAAACCAAACTAGTTATAATGAATTACTGAGGAATAAACACATGTACAAGATATATGATTACCCTGTTGAAGGCTTAAACACAACTGATTTGATACTAGAATAGTTCACAATATTTAAATGCTTCTTAGTCACTGTTGGGGAAACTAGTCTCACCCTCTCATTAGCATCCTGAGTTTTATATCTAATATTACATAAGTTTGTTATGCCTTCTCATGAAATATAGGATGTAATGAATACAGAGTGAAGACTCACATTGGAGTCCAGGATTTGCCATGATACTAGTTATAGTAATTCTGGACAAATGTACTAATTTTGGACAAATGTACCTCTCTGAATCACTGATTCCTCTTCTACAAGACTTGGAATTATCAACACCTCATATATTGAAGATTTAATTATTTCATGAAAACATTTAGTAAAACACGTATGTTCCAGATACCGAATTAATTTGCATGGAACTTCTTGATAAAATGTAATGCAATAAACAAATGCTAGATGCTGTCAGAAACTAGAAATATACAGTTCAAATGTGTGGACCAGATTTACTCATACCTAAGTTCACAGGCACAAATTCAGGAGATATATTCTAATCAGGCTATATCCATATTATTTCCCTTTATATTTTACCAACTTTTAAAATTATTACTTATAAAGTTGTAATACTAGAATATTTATATTTATAGCATTGATATGCATCATTTTATGCAAAGGTAGCTAAATAGTCTAGATGCATAGAGAAATGAAAGGACAAAATCTTCAATAACATGCTTTAAAAGAAGAAACAATTTAAATAGGAGGTTTGTTGAGTAAAATAATCAGACACAGAAAAACTCTTTTATAAAAGTACCCAGTAAAGAAAGTATAACTGATTCATTATATTGAAATAACTACAGAAAAGAGACTATACTTCATAGAAGACTGATAGTGAGTGAAAAATATATACTTCGAGGACGGAAGAAGGGAAAAGGAATGGCAAATGACAGATGGGAATTTCAATTTCATCTGTCATATTTTATTCCTTAAAATGCAAGGTAGTTGAACACACACTATACTACTCTGTAAAATTTTCAGAGGCCTGACATAGTTCATAAATTGAAAAAAAAAGTTTTATAATTCCAAACAGTTAAGTTTGATGTATTAAAGATTCACCTCTGTTGAACATCTTTCTCAGCAGTACAGAAAATTCAAGGTTCACTAAAATCTCTCTCTCAAGGCTTTTATAATGGATAACAGAATCATTGTTCTAATCAACTTCTACCATTTAGAAGGGAAAAAGCCTATACTAACTCTGGCTTTCTACTGCCTACAAAATGAATTATAAATATTCTAAGATAGCATACATAGCTTTCCCTGATCTAACTCCTGCCTATTCTCCAACCATTCCATCATAAGTAAATCACATGCACTTATAAGAAACAACCCATTACATTGTTTAAACATTTGAACTTTTGCAAATACTATCTAAAATGTCTTTTTTCCCATCTTTGTTCATCTGTAAAGTGTCCTGTCTTTTTTCTTCTAGTTTTATCACAAGCTGAACAATAACCTAACCACACTAACAACAGCTTGTTCATATGTAACATACAGACAAGTATGTACTGGTCTAAATGATATCTCAAAGCCTTCTTCAATCTTATTTGTAGGAATTTATTGTTACCAACACCACATGTTCCAAGCACATTCACATTCTAATTACATTTATGACTTGAGAATTTGGGGAAAGGGTGGGTTGGGGAGGAGGGCTAGAATATTTAGTTTGACAACAGGAAAAATATTACTGCCTTTGTATTACCCTCTGGATCTGTCACAGTGCTTCACCTAATAAAAATAATTGAATTTTATGGCTAACAAAGGGTTTACTTATCATAATGCTTTTTCAATAAAGAAGAACAGTTTTAAAATAATAAAAAAGACAACTAATATAAAAATGAGCACTTATGGCAAATGATAATGTTTTAGAGAACACTAAAACAGGTGAGGTCTTCATATATTTTTGAAAAAGTTTTATTGAGCTCCCAATAAACACCTATCTTAAACTCATAGTTAAGTAGAAAAGAAAGATAAAGATGCATACAATGTCTGAGATTAGCAAGAATAAGAGCTAAAGCCTAAGAAAAACTGGGAGAAAGAGGATGGTAGAAGGTATATTACCATTATTATTTGAGTGTTAGTAATGGACACAATGGTTAAAACAAAGATGAAAATTTTAGTTTCAGAGAAGACAAATTCAGGATAAACAAGGCTAAAAATAAAAAAGAAAATACTTGCAAATTGAATAAATAATATTCAAGTATAAATTAAGGACTCATGCAATGCTTAACAATGGAAATACATTCTGAGAAATGCATCTTTGAAGAGATTTGTTGTGTTGTTGTGCAAACATCAGATTGTACTTACACAAACCTAAATAGAATAGCCTACTGTATATAGCCTGTACAGAATGTTACTGAATACTGTAGGCAATTGTAACACAAGAGTATGTGTGTACCTAAACATATCCAAACACAGGAAACAACAATAAAAATATAGTATAAAAGATAAAAAATAGTGTAACTGTATACTATTACCATGAATGGAGGTTCAAGAATAGGAAGTTGCTCTGAATGAGTAAGTAATAAGTGAATGTGAAAGCCTAGGACATTGCCATATACTACTACAAACTTCATAAACACTGTATGGCTACACTAAATTTATTGTCTTTCAAAAATAATCTTAACACTGTAATATTTTACAGTGTAAACTTTAAATTTTTCAGAACTCTTTGGATCTTTTGTAATACGACCTCTCTATATTCTATAACTTTTTTCTACTTAAACCTTTTTTTTTAATTTTTTAACCCTTTTTTGTTAAAAACTAAGACACAAACACACACATTAGCCTAGGCATACACAGGGTAAGGTTCATCCATATTGCTGTCTTCCTCGTTCACATCTTGTCCCACCCACTAGAAAATCTTCAGGGGCAATAACGTGCATGGAGCTGTCATCTATAACAATTCCTTCTTCTGCAATATCTCCTAAAGGACTTAAAAAAATAAGTAGACTATGCTCTAAAATAATGATTAAAAAGTATAGTATAGCCCGCATAGCCAAGTCAATTCTAAGCAAAAAGAACAAAGCTGGAGGCATCACACTCCCGGACTTCAAACTATACTACAAAGCTACAGTAATCAAAACAGCATGGTACTGGTACCAAAACAGAGATATAGACCAATGGAACAGGACAGAGGCCTCCGACGCCACACAACACATCTACAACCACCCGATCTTTGACAAACCTGACAAAAACAAACAACGTGGAAGCGAGTCCCTGTTTAATAAATGGTGTTGGGAAAACTGGCTAGCCATGTGCAGAAAGCAGAAACTGGACCCCTTCCTGACACCTTACACTAAAATCAACTCCAGATGGATTAAAGACTTAAACATAAGACCTAACACCATAAAAACCCTAGAAGAAAATCTAGGCAAAACCATTCAGGACATAGGTGTAGGCAAGGACTTCATGACCAAAACACCAAAAGCAGTGGCAACAAAAGCCAAAATAGACAAATGGGACCTAATCAAACTCCACAGCTTCTGCACAGCAAAAGAAACAGTCATTAGAGTGAATCGGCAACCAACAGAATGGGAAAAAATTTTTGCAGTCTACCCATCTGACAAAGGGCTGATAACCAGAATCTACAAAGAACTGAAACACATTTACAAGAAAAAAACAAACAAGCCCATTCAAAAGTGGGCGAAGGATATGAACAGACACTTTACAAAAGAAGACATACATGAAGCCAACAAACATATGAAAAAATGCTCATCATCACTGGTCATTAGAGAAATGCAAATCAAAACTACATTGAGATACCATCTCACGCCAGTTAGAATGGCGATCATTAAAAAATCTGGAGACAACAGATGCTGGAGAGGATGTGGAGAAATAGGAACGCTTTTACACTGTTGGTGGGAGTGTAAATTAGCTCAACCATTGTGGAAGACGGTGTGGCGATTCCTCAAGGACCTAGAAATAGAAATTCCATTTGATCCAGCAATCCCATTACTGGGTATATATCCAAAAGACTATAAATCGTTCTACTATAAGGACACATGCACACGAATGTTCATTGCAGCACAGTTTGCAATAGCAAAGACCTGGAACCAACCCAAATGCCCATCGATGATAGACTGGACAGGGAAAATGTGGCACATATACACCATGGAATATTATGCAGCCATCAAAAACGATGAGTTTGTGTCCTTTGTAGGGACATGGATGAACCTGGAAACCATCATTCTCAGCAAACTGACACAAGAACAGAAAATCAAACACCGCATGTTCTCACTCATAGGCGGGTGTTGAACAATGGGAACACATGGACACAGGGAGGGGAGTATCACACACTGGGGCTCTGTCGGGGGGAAAAAGGGGAGGGATAGTGGGGGGGTGGGGAGTTGGGAAGGGATAGCATGGGGAGAAATGCCAGATATAGGTGATGGGGAGGAAGGCAGCAAATCACACTGCCATGTGTGTACCTATGCAACAATCTTGCATGTTCTTCACATGTACCCCCAAACCTAAAATGCAATAAAATAAAATAAAAAATAAAAAAATAAAAAAATAAAAAAATAAAAGTATAGTATATGGTCAGGCATGGTGTTAATGCCTGTAATTCCAGCAGTTTGGGAGGCTAAGGTAGGTGGATTCCTTTAGCTCAGGTGTTTGAAACCAACCTGGGCAACATAATGAAACCCCATCTCTACAAAAACTACAAAAATTAGCCAGGTATGGTGGTGCATGTCGGGAAATTTAGCTACTCAGGAGGCTGAGGTGGGAAATCACCTGAAACCGATGAGGTCAAGGCTTCCGTGAGCCATGATCACGCCACTGCACTCCAGCCTGGGTGACAGAGTGAGACCCTGTCTCAAAAAATAAAAAAGTGTATAGTACAGTAAATACATAAACTAGTAAGACATTCATTTATCAAGTATTATGTACTGTACGTAATTGTATGTGCTATATTTTTGAATGACAGGGCAGATTTGTTTACAGTAGCATTACTACAAACACATGAGTAATGCATTGCACCACAACCATTAGAATAGCTAAGACATCTCTAGGTGATAGGAGCTTTCCAACTCCATTATAAACTTATGGGACCACCATCTTACATGTGGTCTGCTGTTGACCAAAATGTCTTTATGCAGCACATGACTGGACAAATAGGTAACTTGCCAAGAGTAATCAATTTTTAAGGCAAAAGAAACTCAAAAGCACAATATACTATAAACTCTGGTTTATCTCAGCAACTTAATTTAACCTCAATTCAGTGACAATTTTGTAAGAAGAAATTGTTTTAAGGACACTAGTAGGGGGGGAAGTAGGGAAAGAAAGTCAATGTTCCTTAAAATCCCAAACTTATTTTTGATACAGCTTCTCATTCATAAAATTCCCCAGTCATCTGGCAGTTTCCAAATGTCTTTTGGCAATTTTCAATGCTCAAGACCACCGTGAAGAGCACATACTAAGTCTGCCACAAATAAGGTTGTTAAATGTCCCACAAGTTATAAAAACAATGTCCAGAAATACTTTATATAATAGCTGTGGGATAGAATGAGTGTAAAAAAGGGACAAGATGCCAGGCACATTAAAAAGTTTTAGCATAACTTGACAATAACCCATTTTAAGGTAACTGCACATCTAACTGATTAAAACAAAGGGAGTAACTAAGTTTATTAACCAATTTCCGTTAGATTTACTTATTTTTTCTGCACTGAAAGACTGAAGGCATTAAAAACTCATTTGCTCAACAATTATTTATGTATTTGGTGGGTGCTAGAAAGATAGGGAAGGGGAAAATATGGCACACTTCTTTGAGGACACACACACACACACACACACACTTTGAAACTGGTAAGAAAAAAGCAAGCAATTTAAAAATAGCATAAATATTTATGATACAGGAAATAGAGTGATTATCATTGTACAAAAAGGATCCAAATCTCAAACTTGAAGAAGCTAAGAAAGGATTCCTGGAAAAAGTGAAATCTAGACAACTAAAATGAAGTTTAAAAATATTCCAGAAGTTGAATCAACATTAAGAATGTATAATGTCTAAGAATGTTTGCTGCATTGTTTGTAAGAATGTAAAATGGAAACAACATAAATATCCTTCAAAGATAAACGTTATGATATAGTTACACATTATAGAGCACTAAAGATGAATAAACTATATGTATAGGCAACCACAGGAATGAATTACACAAAATACTGAGTTACAGAAGCTAAACACTAAAGAATACATACTACATAATCTCATTTCAAAGTTTCCCAGAACGGGCACAAATAATTTACTGGGTTAAAAAGTCAGAATACTATTCACATTTTATGGGAAGTAGGAGAGATTAGTGACTGGATGGGGATATGAAGAGACTTCTGGGGGTTCTATTTCTTGATCTGGTGGTGGTTATAACAGCATTTCACTTTGTTCACTGAGGTGTAAGATCATGATCTGATATGTTTTTTCTATGTAGTTCTATTTAGAAAAAAATAATTTACAAAAAGTAGCAATGGAGCAGCAGCTACTGTAATCCAGAAAACAACAAAACAAAACAAAACAAAACAAAACAAATACACAAAAGCCCACAGGCATAGTGCTTGAGAATCCAAAAAGGGTTCAGACTGAGTGACTTAGCTCACACCTACAATCCCAGCACTTTGGGAAGCCAACGTGGGAGGACTGCTTGAACCTAGGTGTTCGAGGCTGCAGTGAGCTATAACAGCACCACTGCACTCTAGCCTGGGCAACAGAGTGAGACCCTGTCTCAAAACAAACAAACAAACAAACAAACAAAAAGGATTCCATGTATGTTAAAGACAGTATCTATACTCAAGATTATTGTGAGGATTAAAGGATATAATATGTGTAAAGCATATACCTGGTGTAAGTATTAATAGGTAGTCAATAAAAGTGGCTATTATCACTATACTACTGTTACTCTGCTACTGATATACTTTTTGATTACAGTGCTCAAAGTAGAATGAAAAACAAAAAGCCTAAGGCAATACAGAGTGGGTAGGCTATGCTGAGCTTTCTTTCTGTTTGAGATGAAGTCTCACTCTGTCGCCCAGGCTGGAGTGCAGTGGTACGATCTTGACTCACTGCAACCTCTGCCTCCCAGGTTCAGGCAATTCAGCTGCCTCAGCCTCCAGAGTAGCTGGGATTACAGGTATGTGCCACCAGGCCCAGCTAATTTTTGTACTTTTAGTAGAGACGAGGTTTCACCATGTTGGTCAGGCTGGTCTCGAACTCCTGACCTCTTGATCCACCCACCTCAGCCTCCCAAAGTGCTGGGATTACAAGCGTGAGCCACCACACCCGGCTGCTTTCTAAGCCATATTACAAATTTAAGACTTTATCCTAAGGTTAATGGAGGAACCAATGAAGATTTTTATTTGGGGGTAATATGAACACATTTGAATTTAGAAAAATTATGCAATAAAAGACCTTAAAAAAGATGTCCAGAAGAAAGGGGCTATCAACAATCTTGCAAAGGAAGGTTTGGTATAAAGAATGAATGAAAGACTGAGATAGGTACAGATCTGGAAATCAGTATGCAGCTATTTTTTGAGGGAATAGCTTGTAAATTTCGCAAGGTTACACAGTTAATAAGTGACATCTACAATGTGAACATAAGGTGTAACTCCAAGATCACAATTTTTTACAAAATCACGATGATATACTTTTTATATAATTTTAATTCTACACAAATTGGCACAGGACATTCTCCTTAACTGCTCATTAAAATAAAGCAAAACTATTTATTTTTTAAGTCTCCCAGAATCACTATACTTGTTACTAACTACAAATTATACACATATATGGAGACAGACAGACCTATACACACATCTATATATCTATGTTTATCTATATCCATCCACACACATATCTGTTTCTCTAAAATTCAGATTTTCCAAGGCATAATTTAGTGTGGATCTTTAATAAACACCCAGGACATAAGTACGAAATTATCATGAGTGCTGCCATCCACACACATATATATTTATCTGTTTCTCTAAAATTCAGAATTTCTAAGGCATAATTTGGTGTGGATCTTTAATAAACACCCAAGACATAAGTACCAAATTATCATGAATGCTGACAAATATTATAACACTGATGTGAAAACATCTTCATTAAGTTACGGTTATTTCAACAACCAAGTAAGATGAATAGTCTGAGGGCTTTCTACACATTAGTTACATCACTATTAATTTGGTGGCTCGACAAGATTGAAAAACAATAAACCACTGTTCAGCATATGCAATGAATCTATAATAACCAATACCTTCTTTGGTTTGCTTCGTGAATGTAAAATGTCAGATCCAAGACATAATGCTTTTTTACTGGGTTTTATTCAAAATGCATTTAATATATAAGATGTTCTCATCACCACCACTTCTGCCTCTCACAAAATAAGAAAGAAAAAGCTTCTGGATTCTAGAACTCAACCTTTTAGGTTTATAACTAAACCATATAGTACAAACAAAAATAGTTAACATTAAGCTAAAAGCAACAGTAAGACATCATGTCATCATGTTAATACTTTTCACCTTCTGTTGTAAATTTACAATCCCAAGAAAATGTGTAATTTGGGTTTATTCACATGAGAACATGGAATGAATTACAGTACATCAGACAACCAACATATAAAATGTTTGACTGATAATTTTTGTATTAAAAATTAAGCCAGAATTTGTTATATTGTTAAAGCTGGGCCACAGAAACATTGAGATTCATCATGCTTATCAACACCCTATCGTCAAAACCGAAAGAGCTAGAGGAGCAAGATAAAAAAAAACTCAAAACCTAGCAGAAGACAAGAAATAACTAAGATCAGAGCAGAACTGAAGGAGATAGAGACACAAAAAACTCTTCAAAAAATTAATAAATCCAGGAGCTGGTTTTTTGAAAAGATCAACAAAACAGACCACTAGCCAGATTAATAAAAAAGAAAAGAGAGAATAATCAAATAGATGCAATAAAAAACAATAAAGGGGCTATCACCACAGATTTCACAGAAATACAAACTACCATCAGAGATTACTACAAACAACTCTATGCACATAAACTAGTAAACCTGGAAGAAATGGATAAATTCCTGGACACTAGCATCCTCCCAAGCCTAAACCAGGAAGAAGTAGAAACCCTGAATAGACCAATAACAAGGGCAGAAGTTGAGGCAGCAATTAATAGCCTACCAACCAAAAATAGCCCAGGTCCAGATGGGTTCACAGCCGAATTCTATCAGACGTACAAAGAGGAGCTGGTACCACTCCTTCTGAAACTATTCCAAATAATTCAAAAGAGGGAATCCTTCCCAAATCATTTTATGAGACCAACATCATCCTGATACCAAAACCCGACAGAAACTCAACAAGAAAGGAAAACTTCAGGCCGATATCCATGAGGAACATAGATGCAAAAATCTTCAATAAAATACCAGCAAACCCAGTGCAACAGCACATCAAAAAGCTTATCCATCACGATCAAGTAGGCTTCATCCCGAGGATGCAAAGCTGGTTCAATATACGCAAGTCTATAAACATAATTCACCACATAAACAGAAACAAAGACAAAAACCACGTGATTATCTCAATAGATCAGAGAAGGCCTTTGACAAAATTCAACAGCCCTTTATGCTAAAAACTCTCAATAAACTGGGTATCGATGGAAGTATCTCAAAATAATAAAAATTATTTACGACAAACTCACAGCCAGTATTATACTGAATGGGCAAAAACTGGAAGCATTCCCTTTGAAATCTGGCACTAGACAAGGATGCCCCTCTCTCACCACTCCTATTTAATATAGTATTGGAAGTACTAGCCAGAGCAATCAGGCAAGAAAAAGAAATAAAGGGTATTCACTTAGGAAAGGAGGAAGTCAAATTGTCTCTATTTGCAGATGACATGATTGTATATTTAGAAGACCTCACTGTCTCAGCCCCAAATCTCCTGAAATTGATAAACAACTTCAGCAAAGTCTCAGAATATAAAATCAATGTGCAAAAGTCACAAGCATTCCTATTTTTGTATATATTTTAAATTGTCAATGATGATTTTTAAAACTTAGCCCAAGTCTTCAAATATTCTCTTGGCAAGGTATTCTCTCAGAAAAAGCTTTTGATTTGTCCAAAGAAGAGTAATCAGGGTTTGCATGGGGTTGGTATAAAGAGAACTGCACCAGTAAATTCACTAAACAGAATGTGCAAAGTGGCATCCCTGTGTGAATCCCAATGCTTAAAAACAAATTAAAATATCAACTTAATGTCAATAACAGAATAAGAACCAAATTCCACAGGATAAGATATATATATATATTTCAATCGCAATCTGACCTCAAGTCAACTTTTGTACAGCCATGGTACCTGCCACATTGCAACTTTTGGGGGTGCTATAATAACTTTCCAAGAACAGAATATATCATATCCCCATGCTTTTGTTGTTCGTGCAGAAGGAAGTCACTAAAGGTTGAGAGTAGAGCAAAGTTAACCAGATTTTTCTTTGTACCATGGAAGACTAAACTAGAGAAGAATAAGAGGAGAAGATAGGAGGCCATATAAGATTTTTTTACAGCAGTCTAGGTAAGAAATGAGGCTGACTTTGACTGGAGTCAAAATGAAGGGAAATGGATGGGTTTAGGATATATATTTGAAAACATAATTAACTGGTGGACTGGCATAGGAGATGAGAAGGAAGATAAGTGAAAGATGACTTTCAGGTATTTGACTTGTGAAATTAGGTATGCTGAGATCAAGAACACCAAAGAAACAGATTTTGTATTTGGTAGAAGGAGATCAAGAGTTAAGTTTTAGGTATATTACACATTAGGCTGGTGCAAAAGTAACTGTGCTTTGTGCTACTGAAAGTAATGGCAAAATATCCTAATATTAGAATATCTGAGAGACATACAAGTGAAGAGAGATCAAGTCAGTCAAATATTGAGACAGGTAACTAGCAGGGAGATAGAGAAATGAAAATCACACAAGTGTTTTAGGTTTTATTTAAAGATGTAATCACTACATGTCAAAGCTATAGGGATCTAAGACCTACAATTCTGAACCACATTACACTCACTCTATCAACTGAAAACTGACTTGAGGTATAACTTTTCCAAATAACATTTGTTATTAAATTATTCAACATCTCAGACAAAAATATAACATAAAATTACTCAAACTATCTTGGCTAAATTTTCCTGAGAGATAAGTGATCAAACTTGGGGGAGGGGAACACCACACACATAACAATAGTTAAAGTCCAAAGCCACCTGTGGACCCTCAAATGTTAAGAATGCAAGAATGTAGAGGTGCTACATGCATTCCTGCAGCAGAAACACAAGAGTCTTTGAACCAAAGCACAGAACTTGTAAGTAAAGGGGAACTCCATTCTATGACTGCTTTCCCTGGGAAGTCTTGCCATACATATCCTTGCAATGACTGGCCTTAAGACAAACTAGCAAATCCCAGTGTGTGGATCCTATTTCAGACTATACGCTGACTCTACCTACCACATATATTATATGAAAATACATATATGAAAACATATTATTCATTTATGTATTTCACATGGTATCAGTCCATTTTCATGCTGCTAATAAAGACACCAAAGACTGGGCAATTAACAAAGGAAAGAGGTTTATTGCACTTACAGTTCACACGGCTAGGGAAGCCTCGAAGTCATGGCAGAAGGTGAAAGACACATTTCAGATGGTGGCAGACAAGGGAAGAGAGCTTGTGCAGGGAAATGCCACTTTTTAAAACCATCGGATTTCGTGAAACTCATTCACTATCATGAGAACAGTGCAGAAAAGACCCATCCCCCATAATCCAATCACCTTGCACTGGGTTTCTCCCATGATGTGGGAACTGTGGGAGTTACAATTCAAGATGACATTTGGGTGGGGACACAACCATACCATACCACATATATTATTATTATATATTATATGAAAATACAATGATCTATATCCTATTCTGGATAATGGTCCTATAATCCAATTACACTTCCTAAACAGAAGCTTGGAAATGATCCTCTGTTCTTTCTCCTTTTTCTGTATGCCCACATCTAATCAATGACTAAAATCTGTTTATTGTAGCTCTTCTTGTAATATTCTCTCCCTGTTTTCCGTTTCTACTACTACACTAATTTCACCTTCAAAATTTGTTTGGTCTATGTTGACATCTGCTGATTTGCCTGTTATATTCTCCATACTAGCAGAGTAATCTTATAAAACCACAAATTAAACTATATCACTCCCATGCTTAAAATTCTTCAGTGATTTTTCTCCATCTATAGTGTAAGTGGGTTAATTTCCTTATCTGCAAAGTAGAATAAAAAAATAATTCCTATCTTGTAAGACAGTTGTGAAAATCAAATAAATTCTAAGTATAAGCACTTAATGCCTACTCCACAGTAAAATAATTTAAAATAATAATTACCACTATATCCTGCTTACATGTTTCTTCATGATTCAATTAAACAAACTATCTTTTCTCATTTCCCACAATCATCTTAAGATTGTTCATACTCCGTTATGTTACAAATTTAATACTGTATATGCTTCTATTATTGCATGTATTGTATTCTGTAGTCAGAGAGACCTTCTTCCCTAAAATACTGTGCATCATGAAGACAATCTAATTCATATGAGTCTCCTAGTACGATGCCCTGTCCAAAAATAATTACTGAAGAAAATACATGCAAAAGGAATATAGCAGATGGCCATGTCTCTTTCAACACTGAAAATACTATTATTCTTGATATAAAATAAATGGGGCAATTTTAGAATGGGTCTGAGGAATGAGTACATCAGCAGAAACTCACTCTGACAGAGAATGAAAGGATCTATGGGCTCAGACTCTTAAGAAGAGTGAAAAGTTAGACAAGCAAGCTAATATGTACTCATAGAGAAATTCTGTTCTATTTATATGCTATGCCAGAACACAAATACTAAAACGTTAAGAAAGCAAAGAAGAAAAAAGTAATTATTGGGCTGATGCCAAAGAGTAGTTATGTAAAAAAATATATAGGAATTTTACTAAGACCACTTTTTCATACCCTAAATTGGCACAGATGTAAAGGAAGGTTAAAATGAAACAATTAGCTATATCCTGTTAATTCATCTGCCATTCTTGGGGAAAGTTCAAAAGAGATGGAAAGGTGTTCCTCATCATTCTTAGAATTAGGATAAAAGGTAACTTTATATCCAGACTAAAACTTAACATTGCAAGTCTGTTCTATGGAAAACCCTTGCCCACTAACCATGTTCTCACCATCATCCATTCTCAGTTGCAAAAGCAAGAAAAAAAATTAGGGAATATTATTCTCTGATTAACCCATCACAGGTGAATCCTATCTCTGATACCATGCATTCAAATACAGAAGTCCCTCTTCACTCTTACTCCAGGACAGAAACAAAAGGGTGAGGAGGCCTAAACCCAGAATACTTTTTCCCACCCCTGAAACTCAAGTTCTAAAATAAAATAAAAACAACACTACTAAAGTTTCAGATGTAACAATCTGATCAGAAAGGATGAGACTTGCTAATTTTTAAATGAGGTTTGACCTGGTATAGTGGTTAAGATAGTAACAGGACCTGGATGTGAATTCTACTTTTGTATTTGCTGGGCAGAAAGACTTGGGCAAGTCACTTAGCCTCTCTAAGCCTGAACTTTCTCATGTGTAAAACGAAGATTAAAAACTGTATTATTTCATATGAAAAATTATATGTGATAATACATATAAAAACTTAGTATCTGCCTAGCACATGGTAAGCACTCAATAAATATTAGCAATCATTATTTCAAGGGGCAATTATTGGTGCTGGAAAATCTGTAAGACAACATGTTTATTACTAATTATGGTAGTTAGGGCTGAAAGTGATTAATTCACAAGAACATAATGTAGACTAATGACAGTTCTTAAATATTTACCTTTATGTTTTAACAATCTGAAACTTACAAAAAACATTTTAAGTATAGTAAGGAAGACTTTTATCTTCCCGACCATTTGAGAGTAAATGTCTACATGATGAACCACCACTCGTGAATTCTTAGTATTTCCCTATGAAGGAGTTCTCTCACAAAAACAACCATTAAAATCAGGAAATTAACAGTAACACATTATGCTCACTTCTATCGTAGTGTCAC
Organism: Ateles fusciceps; assembly: GCA_036589455.1. Taxonomy (NCBI): domain Eukaryota; kingdom Metazoa; phylum Chordata; class Mammalia; order Primates; family Atelidae; genus Ateles; species Ateles fusciceps. The sequence goes on from JAZHEH010000051.1 coordinate 2,174,676, forward strand.
TGTTCCTAAGTCCTTTCTCAATGACCAGTATAGGCCATGAGTATGTATACATACACATATATTTCTATATCTACATTATGATGAAAACCATGAGTTCACACTAGTACTTCATTTCCTATCCAACAACACAGACAGCATTCTCTAGTCTTCCCTACTTTCATGTTTGTAACTCCCTTCTCAGACAATGAGAGGCCTGGCTCCCATTATTCTTAATATTGATTTATGTGATCAATCTCCATGCACATAACCAACCTCCCATTGTAGCTGTCTCCCTTTCCCTACATGGACATCCTCCTCACCTCTCTTGGCCCCAAAATCCCACCCCATGTATATAATCTCCTTACCCTGTTCCTCGTGCCTGGCATCCCTCCTACAAGAATATCCTCCCTATCCTGCAAAGGCTCTGAAATTTTATATTGTACCAACCCTCCACTGAGAGACTTTCCTCCCTCCACCCTCAGGTTCTAACACCTTGGACTCAGATACCACCATGTATGGACTCCCTCCTATATCCCACTTGAGCCTCAATACACCTACACCAGGCTGCAGTCCTACACGGATCACTCCCTATCCCCTGCTATCTACTGGGGCCCTGAGAGTTCATGAAGGGTGACATCCCACCCCAAGTAGATGTACTCCTTGCTGGGACCAGCTGACCCTCCCCCATACCAGGCCACTCTTCTTCACAGATACCATATTACCCTGCTTGGGCTCCAATACCCTGCATTAGCATGCCTTCCGATGCAGAGGCGCTCCTTACTCTTCACTCCATCAACACCTATGGACAACTTCCTCACCTCATCAGGCTCTGAGATCTCACTCCACCTAAAGGATGATGCTGCTCTGCCTCCCACACACCCCACCCAGTGTGGATACCTACCCTTGTTTTCTTCCACTTGATGTTTTGGTACTAAACTGTTGAGAAAGGGAGGAGGAAGAAGACACTGAAGAACAAATGACAATATTAAAAAAAAAAAAAGAGAGACCAGTGAATAAACTGTGTAAGCACCTATAATCAGAGCTAATTAAAACAATAATCTGACCAGGCGCGGTGGCTCATGCCTGTAATCCCAGCACTTTGGGAGGCCGAGGCAGGCAGATAATGAGGTCAAGAGATTGAGACCATCCTGGCCAACATGGTGAAACCCTATCTCTATTAAAAATACAAAAATTAGTTGGGTGTGGTGGCACGTGCCTGTAATCCCAGCTACTGGGGAAGCTGAGGCAGGAGAATCGCTTGAACCCAGGAGGCAGAGGTTGCAGTGAGCTGAGATTATACACCACTGCACTCTAGCCTGGTGACAGAGTGAGACTCCATCGCAAAACAAAACAAAAACAAAAAACAAAAAATTTGTCAAAGTACCTGCTTTTTCCCATGTAAACAAACAGTACTCTATTCTTTTATACTAATTCCTTCTACTAATTTAAAAAGACAATTGAAAATTATAATACAGAGAGACCACTGGGTTTCCTTCTAACCAAACACGCATTTTACTTAAGTATGTTACAAAGACCTGTGGAAAATCTAGTTAATTTAAAAAGAAGAAAAACCCTACTAGAGAGTTTAAAAAATATAGTTGTTTCAAACACTAAAATATACATATATGTATATATATACACACACACGTACACACACACACACATACATATATATATATTTTTTTTGAAATGGAGTCTTGCTCTGTTGCCCAGGCTGGAGTGCAGTGGCGTGATCTCCGCTCACTGTAACCTCCGCCTCCCAGATTCAATTGATTCTCCTGCCTCAGTCTCCAGGAGTAGCTGGGATTACAGGGGCCTGCCACCACACCCGGCTAATTTTCATACTTTAGTAGAGACACGGTTTCACCATGTTGGCCAGGCTGGTCTAGAACTCCTGACCTCACATGATCTGGCTGCTTCACCTCCCAAAGTGCTGGGATTACAGGTGTGAGCCACCACACCTGGCCATTAAATATTTTTTAAAATATCCAGAACAAGCAAGTTTGACTTGTTTTCAGGATGTTAGCAGTTGTATTGTTTCCAGTACACTTATGCCCAGTTACAACCCTGCAAAAATTAATAGTCTTGATTGTTATAACACCTTTCCTTTGCTCCAGGTTTCTATGAGGAAGGATGCTTCAGAAGGACAACCTGAGCCTCTCTTTACCCTTAGGTAAGTAAAGTGAATTATATGATTGGTGATTTTGGATTTGAGGAAGAGCTCAGTTCTGTTCCTCTTGCCCTTGAAGGTGAGTTTTCAAAGGAGAACATACCTCCAAAGACTCATATTCTGCTCTGCTTCTCTACTGCGCCTAGGACTAGATGGATATGTCAGCCTACGCCAGACCACCTAACTCCTCCCTTCAAGCTATTCCTCTAACCTGGCCTATTATCAATACAAAGATTATTTTGGCTTCCATCTTTCTCCTTGTTTTATTTCACAAGTTGTTCAGAGCACAAGCAGAATGTTTTAATACACTGAAGTGAAAGAAGACTGCTCATTTTCCCAGTTTTGATGTAAAAGGGCTGCTTTAATTTGAGCTTCTATTGCAAACAAAAAGCCCTCAAACCTGCACCAACAACAGATGTTCCAAATGAAAATAAGCTGACTTATCTGATCATGCTTATTACCCGTTTAAAAAAAAAAAACCTTCAAAGGCTCGTAATTCCCCTCCTTGTAGAAGCCATAATTTATACTTGCAGTCCTACTTTCTGCTGCTACCCTATATACCAATGGCACTATAATGCTAAATATTATCTTTTGAAGCTTAGTCATTTTCAATCCTTCATGTCAAAATTAATTGTTCCCACCTGTACCTGTCCATTACATTACACCAAGTCTAATATTTAGCATCCCTGATCATTGTGAACTCTTTAAAAGCAAGGTATAAATCTGGTGTAAACAGTAAGTTTTTTGAACCATACCACAGTTCCTGTCTTTTCCATAAAACAGAACTCCCACAAACACTTCACATTCTTGGAGGAAATACTTTGGAGGAAGCTTCTGCTCTTTTCTCTACCACTTATTCAATCCTCCCAAAAGAAGGAAGAATTACTAATATTGGCAGCATCCTTATAGTTGGTCCCTAGTGGGATGGATTCATTTTAAAAGTCATTTTTCATTCACAGCCAAGCCTCCTGTTCACTCCTACCAACAAGCAAATCACATGGTAAACTCACTAAGGTATAGCTTCCTTGTATTTTAAGAGGCCTGAAGCTCCAGCTGTACTGCCTTTGAATAGGCTGATAAGTTCAATTCAGGGAGTTAGGGGGTAAGGCAGTCTAATGTAATGTCTAATTTTGGACTCAGTTCCAAGCCAAGTCCTTCAATGAAACCTTATCATTTTAAAAAGCTAGTATTTTGATTTTTGATTCCAAAGTCTATTTCCAGTTCAGAATTCAGTAAAGAAGAAACATAAAATTATACCCCCAACCAATGGTCACACTTAGAACTCCAGGTATTTGATGACTGACAACAGTAAATTAATTGTAAAAAAGAATATTCTTTTAAAATGTGAAATGCACCAATGTTACACATACCACATCTCAGTAACTGGATTAGGAAACTTTTTTGAAGGGAAAAAAAATAAATTTAGAGACAATATTAAGAGATTAAAACCAAGCCTATCTCATTTATTTATCTAATGTATTTGTCTTAGTATTTTGTTACTATCAGCTCTCAGCTTAATTAAATTAACATATAAAAGAATCATGGATATCAGAAAAGTATTCCCCATCTTAGTATGGTAAATGGTAACCTCCATCTAAAAAACAAACATCCCTAAACCCCAGATGTCTTCAATTACTGCTCCATTGATCAGTTCTTCCTCAAAATATAGCTCTTAAATGAGTAGTTTACTACAAATGTTATCTCTACTTGCACATATCTTACTTTCTAACCTATTAAATTATGGTTGCCATCTCCATCACTACTGCAATTTATCTAGTAAAGGTCACCTAGATCTGAAAACAATGTACATTTCCCTGTTTCATGGTACTTGACATCTCATCAATATGTAACGATCCCTCCTGATTGTAATATTTTCTATCCCCTCTTGAATTTGGTAATACCACTCCCTCCTGGTTTTACTACTCAGCCAGTGACCTTACTTTGAGGTTCATCTTCTGCCCAAGGAACGCTAAGATTCCTCAAGGCATGGTACTGAGTCATCTACTAGTTATATTAACTAAACTGTCTCTAATATACTCAAGTTGTACTCTAGATATACTGTCCCCTATTCCTAAGTACTCTCATCCATTTACGTGGATTTAAATATCATCCTCATGCTGATAGTTTTCTAATTTATACCTTCAGCCCAGATACCATTACAACATAAATATTATAGCATCTTTTATAAGAATAAAAATTGTAAACATTTGAGGACAGATATTATCCCAGTTTCACAGATTTCCATCTGTAAAAGGTGGAATGACATGTGCCTAACGTTACAATGACAGAGGCTAAGAAGAAACTGGATTATTTCCATTAAGTCCGTTCTACCACTGTGAAGACTCTTTGTTACTGTCCCTAAACAGTTAAACATGAAGACTAATGGACAAAATTACTTCCTATGTGAAAACCTTGCACATAATGGTGAGAAAAGAATTGGCTAATTTGAATTAACAGAGAAAGGCCTTAAATTTACTTTTCAACAAATGCTTTAGAAAAGTCTCTAGGTTGCAGCTGAATTTTTTTTTTTTTTTTTTTTTGGTCTTGGTCTGTCACCTAGGCTGGAGTGCAACGGCATGATCTCGCTCACTGCAACCTCCACCTCCCAAGTTCAAGCACTTCTCATGCCTCAGCCTCCTGAGTAGCTGGGACTACAGGCATGTGCCACCATGCCTAGCTAATTTTTGTATTTTTAGTAGAGACAGAGTTTTGTCATGTTGGTGAGGCTGGTCTCCAACGCCTGGGCTCACGTGATCTGCCTGCCTCAGCTTCCCAAAGTGCTGGGATTACAGGCATGAGCCACCGTGCTCGGCCTGCAACTGAATTTTAAAGGTGACTGAGGATGCAGGGTAGAAGAGATAACTAAAAAGATACTGGAGAATTTGGGGGAATGCGGATAAAAAGAAAAAAAGCCTACGAAAAAGGCTGAGTTGTCTAAAGAAGAAACTAGACAAACAGAAGAAGCAGGCTGGTAAACTATGACCAAATAGATAAACGTGGCTGGAAGCTTTTATTTCATGAAAAAAAGATAAATGGGAGATATTACAGCTTGTGAACGATGAAATCAAAGCAGCTACTTTAAACAATGATTTACTATGGGTTGTAAGCCAGACTGAAAGACAGTGAGACCCGCAATACAGACACTGATATAAACCAGAATCTTATCTGGATCTGTTCAAATGCTTACTGCATTAAAAAAAAAATGAACCCATGAGATATTATAAAGAAGGTAATAATAGCGTGGCAACAGATTAAGGTAAACAAAGAAAAGTAGGAAGCAAATGTAGGCAAGCAGGGTACGGACGGCTACTGCCAATTATGGGGAAACTATATAAAAGGAAAGGAGATGAGATACAGACAATTCATTTTAAGTTTTGTTTTCTATCAAACACAAAAATTCTCAAAATTTTTATTTTGCTTTAATAAAGAACAAAGTGCTATTCTTCAAATACAAAGATGGAATTATTTTGTTAATCAGTTTTCTAGTGGTAGCAGTAGGCTGGTGTGGGCCCATTCACATTCTCTTATCTAGACTGCACTGTGAATAAAACTCTTGAAAAGATTACTTGATTATAGATTCAGCTCTTGAGTATGAACTCTATAAATTAGGAAGGTCCTTAAAATTTTGGACCTATGTCCTTGGTGCTCTGTTATCTATCAACCATGATTGTTAGTCATATATACCAAAAGGAAGGAATACTACTAAAAAGAAAAGATAGAAACTCCCCCACCAAAAATGTAGGGTATTATAACTGAAAGATTAGATTTACTAATGAGGAAGAAAAAGTTACATAACTTAACCAAAAATCTATATATCTCTGTTGCTCCTTCCAAGACTGCACTATGGTGGAAGAATTAAAGACCAGAGTTGGAAGTCAGACAAGTAAGAGGAATGCAGAGGACACATAACAGCAATTTATGAGCACAGCCAATCAGGAAGCAGTGCACACATGTAGCCAAACAAGGGATGTAGTATGTGCACAAAAAGGACACCACACAGAAAAGACTGGTTAAAACCAGTCTGTAGCCCATATCTAACATTTACAAAATACAAAATTCACATGCTACATAAATATTACAGCATCTTTTATAAGAATAAAAATAGCAAACGAATAAAAACCAAGCAAACTGCTTGGTTCCAAGAGGGCAGGACTTCATTCTTCCAAATATAAGATGATCCAAGAGTACAGAGAACTTAGAAATTTGCATGCAAAATTCATCAATATGCCTATTTTACAGAAAGACTTGATATACGTCTTAACCATCCAACTACTCATCAGCATCACAGATTCCATTTGTCTAAGGCATGCTATTAGATGGTGCCACAATTTACATCTTTTAAAATAGAAAACATATTTGATAATGTTTGAAAAAAACAGTTGTATAAACAAAGTCTTTTGGGTAGCAGACCCATCCATACCAGTCCCATCAATACAGACTTCTAAGTAAATTTACTCTCATGGGGTTTACACGGCAACAGTGACAAGATGAGGGAGAAGTTAGTGGTAAGATAAAGGAGCAGGAGACAAGAAGCATCCAGAAAGTAGCAGCAAGTTGATCAACAGAAAAAGTAAAATTAAGAATAGACACCAACAAAAAGTAGCTTCAAGATGATCTAGTATGATATACATTTTTTAAATGAACTAAAAATGATTTTTATTCAGTTACCACATATCCAAAAGATTCCTTTCAGCATCAAAGGCCTTCCTGGTTTCATATATAAAAAGTCAGAATTAGACTAAGTGATACCCTGTGATTCTAAAACTATAATTCTATGGCTCTAGAATAGTCTAGAATACAGATCATTCAAGCCCTTACTATCTTTTCTTTAACACGTTCCATGATCTTTTCATTGTTCATCAGAATTCCTACCAAAAGAATCTATTGGCAAAAACGTAAAAGTTCAACGCTGCTTATAACCTGTGTAAATCAATCATAATAATAGCAAACACTTAGGGAATGCTTTCTATATGAAAGACACATATCAACATATACTAACACAAAATTATCAAATAACCTTTTTTAATCTGTAAATCTCCAATTTACAGATTAAAAAACTAAAGTATAGAGAGGTTAAGCTACTTGTCTACATTGCTAAGTGGTAATAATAGGGTTCAAATACAAGTAGTTTAGCACTAGAACCTGTATGTCTATTTGCTGTTTTATACTACCAAAATAAAAGATTTGAGAAAAAATAAATTAAGCTATAGGTTATTATCAACAGGCTTTAATTAGGTGGTATGGTAATCAAGAGTTGGCTGGAGCGACTACTATATAGAACTGAACTATCCAATGTGATAGCCATTTGCCACATGTGACTATTAAGCACCTAAAACGTGTCTAGTCCTGATTTTGAAGACTCAATATTTTGAAAAATGTAAACTAACTCATTAATAATTTCTATACGGATTAGTGTTAAAATGATAATATATTTAACACACTGGGTTAAATAAAATATGCTTTTTAAATGTGGTTATCAGATTTAAAATTACATGTTTTACTTCCATTATATTTCTATTGGACAACACTGTTATACAGCAAAGATACTGGAGTTTACAAAATGATTCTAAACCAATCTTTGCCCTTATGTTCTGCTGCTATGACCTTAGACAAAATGGTTACACTGATTATCAGCTTCTGTATCATAAAAATCAGATTTAAAAACAGTCCCAAAATCTACTACTTAGATTTTGGTATGTATTTTCCACTGAAAAGAACAGAGGTAACACTGGAAAAGGGGGCTCTTGCCACAGCTTGGACAGGTAAAATACAAGATTAACCCGGAATATCTTGTTTTGGCAGAAATACACTGGAAAAAGCTTGATGAGACACCCCATTGGCCAAACCTGGGACAATTTGTGAATCAAAATAATGATAACGATGGATTTAACCACTGAATAAAATTAAGAATCCATGAGTTCATGCAGATAAAAAGAACTGAATAAATAAGAGATAGGAAAGACTACCTTATGTCAGAATGTCAACTAATAACTACAGAAGGAATGAAGTCAGATAATCAATTGATGCTAAAACTTGTGGGTGAAGTTTTGATTATACTATGCAAATATACTGTTGCCCAAATTATTTTTCCAAAAATTGCATGTAAGTTACAAAGGGATAAATAATAACTTTCAGGGATACATAAGAGGAATGCCAGCTTAACAAAATTTTCACAGCTGACATCACCAACACTGGTACAAACCAACATCATGAATCTCAAGATAGGATGCACTAAGAAGGGCAGAACATCTCGAGTGGTATTCCTGCCAAAACGCATAACCAATCTAACCACGAGAAAGCAACAGACAAATTCAAATTTAGGGACGTTCTACAAAACAGCTGCCCTGTACTTTTAAAAAAATGTCAAGGTCAAGAAATAGTAAGGTTGACAAAGAGTTCCAATTAAAAGATACTAAGGAGACATAATTACCAAATGTAATGGATAATCCTGGAGTGGATCCCAGAATAAGATGGAAAAGAAACCAAGAGAGAAAATAGATAAACAGATATAACGTGCATATGGACTATAAATAACGTATCAGCATTAAATCTTCTGGTTTTAATAACCTTGTTTTTTAAAAATATACACTGAAGAATTAGGGGTAAAGAGGTATGATGTCTCTGAATTACTCTCAAATTGTTCGAAAAAATATATAGAGATAGGTATATAAAGCAAGAATGATAAACACAACAAAATGTAAAACAACAAATGTGGGTACATAGGAGTTCTATTCTTCCAACTTTTCTTTAAGATTGAAATTACATCAAAATATAAAATTTTAAAGTATTGGCCAGTCTCCCAGATCAGATATCCTAGTGGACTATACAAGTCCTGATGATGTTTAAAAATGTACAAGTGTATTTCTTTTATTCTAGACCTGTTTTAAATTTTATGACTTATCAAATGCTAACTATATTATACATTTCAGAAGATCCAGGCCTGTATCTGTTATTTCTCAATATCATATAGTACTAGGATACGATTTACCGTATCCAATAAGCACTCAAACATTTGTTACATGGGCTACTGAAAACTATAAAACAGTTTAGAATAATTATAGAAAAACAGTCAAATTATAAAAAGTACCACATTGTAAATAGAGATATTAATTGCAACAAAAGGTTGTAGGACAACTCTTCAATTACAAGAAAAATATCGGGGAATGAATCAGAACAGTAGTTAAAAATCTAACATAAAGAAACGAATACCACAATTAGAGGATGGTAAACATCTCATTCCATATTAAGAGTTAAACGTTTACCTTTGTGGCTAACTACAAGGAGTCATGACAATTAAAATAACTTTCTTCCCTATAAAATTAGAATATGAGTTATACAATGAATCAGATTAAAGAGTTAGGTCAAGAACTGAGATTCAAAATCTCATTAGGGGCTCAATTCTAATTTGCTGTACAACCCTAGATGCTGCCTGCAATTCCGTATCTCACTTAAAATTGAGATGTTTGGATCATTTCCTTCTCCAAAGGCAAGAAGGATATTATTTTATAAAAATGATTGTAAGCAATGAGAGCACCGAATATTCAATATATATACTGAATATACACATATATGTGTATGCATATATATTCACACATGTATACACATGCAAAGGGAAACGAAAATGGCTTTTTTGTAAAAATATTTACAAAGTAATGAATGTAAGGCACATTAACAGCAAAAGGTAATGATCCGAATTCTAGTTTATCCCCATTTACACCATATAAATAAGTGCTTAACACCTAGGATGCTAAAAAAGCCCAATCAACAAGTGCATACTCCATGTAAAAGGAATGTTAATTTTAAAATAACAATGGGGTTCGAGACCAGCCTGGCCAATGTGACAAAACCCAGTCTCTACTAAAAATATAAAAATTAGCTGGGCGTGGTGGCGGGCGCCGGTAATCCCAGCTACTCAGAAGACTGAGGCAGGAGAATCGCTTGAACCAGGAGGCGGAGGTTGCCATGAGCCGAGAGCCACTGCACTCCAGTCTGGGCGACAGAGTTAGACTCCGTCTCAATAAAATAAACAACAATAACAAAATATGAGACAGATTTTAATAGGGCTTTATTAGGATGGGGACCGTGAGAAAGAATTCTCAAATACAGTTAGAAGCCAGAGACAAAATTTCTTTTCACATACAATGTATTCACATATTCCATTAAAACCGTAATACAGGGATTATATTAGACATACAGTATTAACTTTCAATGTCTTCCAATTTTACTTGAATATACAAGTAAGGTAAAAAGATATTCTAGTTCCCTTTTCCATCAAATCCAATTAACTATGTTTCATTTAAAGTTTGACTGTTTTTCAAAAGTACATATATTTTTATGATGCAAAGCTATACTTAAGGTATCTAAATAAGCAAGATCAGAAAAAAAAAACCCAAAATATTCCAAAACATAAAAAGACACCCTCAAATCACTTTGTGCCTTGGCAAAACTTAATAGTAGTATCATAAGCTAGTGTTGCAATGCTGTCATCCCACTTAATTCTACCTAAATGAACTCAGTAATTTCTAATTGATTTCCAGAGGAGATCTTTACATAAGCAATAATCAAAAACAGTCCACTGTATTCAAGAAACACAAATAACATTTACTTTTTAAAACAATTTATATAAATACCTAGTTTTTTTTACACTTCATGAACTAAAATCACTTATGAGTACTTGATCAAAGCTATTTCTCATCACCTTTCCTTAGAGAAGACCAAAATACAATTTTCATAAGGGCAAAACAAAAGCAGTAAATGACTTAAACATCACTTAAATGCCTCAAAAGCAACCTTCCTTTCTCGTACATTTTCCTATATTCAAAGCATTCTGCGGTACATATTTCTGAATTGAAATTGTACAATCTCCTTTCCACTAGTGAAAAAAGATCTTAAGGCGTTAACCAAACATTTGGGAGGCGAGGTCGGGGATGCAAGGTGGTGCCAGAGCAGATGGAACAAGGTAAGAGAGTTGTTTTCTCAAGACACTAGGGTTACTCCCCAATTCCAAATGCCAAGATTCACTCCTCAGTAGAGCAAGCTGCTGCCACTATCCACTGCTTACACAATACAACCTTCCTTTCTACCTCTTCCCCAACACTCCCACCCATAACCTCCTTCCAAAACAAACACCCACAACGCGCCCCATTCCACAACCCGTCTTCGCCCAGCTAAGCCCACTAAACCAACCTGCTGGATAAACAACTCCATGCTTTCGTCTCACTCAGGCAAGAAAAAAAAAAAAAAAAAGCGACTGCAGCAAGGTCGGGAGTCCCACCATTCCTGTCACCCTAAACAATTCACAGGGTGAGAGCCCCAAGCCCAGAAGTTTGAAGCAAAACGATTCAGACCCAACCAAAAAGAGGGGAATTGCAGTTGAGTGGGGATGGGAGGTGGGGGAGGGTGATGCGTATGCGAGTGCGTGTGTGTGTATGTGTGTCTGTGTGTGTGTGTGCAAGGAAGAGTCCATCACATGACAGTGAAAGAGGACCAGAGTAGTCGGGGCGTCCGCAAGCAGAAGGGGGGGGAGGGTGTCGTTGCCGTGGCAACACCCCCCATCCGTTCCAGACTTCCAAAGAGGGAGGAAGAACTTCAAATCCCAACCGTCAGCGCTCGAGCGGCTCCTTCTTAAAGGGGTACACACAGCGCCGCCGCCGAGCGCGAGAGGGCAGAGTTGGGCGCCCCCGCCGCTCGGGCGACGCCCCCGCCGCCCCTCGCCCCACGCCGGCCCATCTGCGGCCCCCGCCCTGCGAGCACCCGGGGGTCTCCAGGTCCGGGTCCCCGGGAACTGGCCGCGTCGGCTCACCCGGCCCCCGGCGGCGAGAAGGGGGTGTGTGTGCGCTCGGCGGGGGCGCGGACCAGCCCGCCTTCCTCCGGCCGCCCTGCCCGCCGGCTCCTCTCCGCCAGGGCGCCGACCCACCGGGCCGCTTCCTCCCTCCTGTCAGGGTGGACAGCAGGCGACAGTGGGCAGCGACGGGCGCCGAGGAGTTTCGGGGAGAGCGCGAGCGAGCGGCTTCCTCCGGAGCTCGGCAAGCGGGTCCGAACTAACAGTTCCCGGGGGAGCCCAAGAGCTGGGAAGGCGAAGGAAGGCGGACTGCGCCGTGCCAACAGCCCGCAAGACAAAAGGCGAGCGCCGGGGCCGCCGCGCCGCGCCGCTCCCATCTCGCTCCCCCACCGAACTAACCCGAACGGGAGATTCAACTAAACCCCTCAGCCACAAACTCCTCGGGCTGCGGCAGCTGTCGCCGCGCGGAGCTCGGGGCTCCGGCCCGCGTCTCTCTTACCTACACAGTGCATGAGGCGGTGGCGCCAAGAGTCGAGTTCCCGCCGGAATCCTCTCCTCTCCGCCGCGCACCGAGGGCTCCGGCACTGAGCGGCGGCGGCAGCGGCGGCGGCGGCAGCGGCGGCGGCAGCGGCCATTCTCTCTCTTCCCTTGTCCATCTGCGTCCCGCGTCACGCGCCCTCATTTACATACGAGCAGCGCAGGCACGAGGCAGGGGCGCGAGCCCTCGGCGCGAGCCCCAGAGCGCGCGCCCCCCCCGGAGGGGGGTTGATTGACACGTGTCACTACCTTCCCTCTGCCCTTCCCTCCCCCCTCCCACCACCTCCCTCAGGGGAGAGGCGGGGAGGGAGCCAGAGGAGAAGGAAGCAACCTGCCGCTTCCGCTGACCCCGCCTCCCCACTCACTACCCTCCTCCCCCCTCCCGCCGGAGTTTACTCAGGCGAGCCATACCGCTCCCGCCACCCGCAAAAACCCTGAGTGGGAGCGAGAGACCCGGAGCCCAGCCAGGAACCGGCGTGCTAGTGGAGCGGACTAGCAACGCCTACCTTCCGCCTTCACTACGGGACTCCGACAGTTCGGAGACTTCACTTCCCAGGCTCCATTGCGCTAGGATCCCGAAGCTGAGCTTGAGGCCGTGGCGCGGTGCCTGCCGGTTATTGTAGTCCAGAAGAAAGGAGGGGGATTCCCCCGCACACTTAGGTTTGCGCCGCGCCACTGTGGGGCTGAGTCTGTCGCTCCTTGCGCCCGAGACTGTGCGCCACCAGGGTGGCGGGGTGACCCGACTGCTTTAGCTTTCTTAGGCTCCTTGATGGGGTTGTGAAAGCCACCAGAGTTGTTGGCCCCTTGCGGGTTGAGGCTGCGCTGTGTGTTTTAAGTGCTGGAAACTTTCCCGAGTCGCTGTCATCCTGTCACTCAGCAGGGAAAGGGCAAGCCGGTCATTCGGCTGCATATGGAATAACTGCCAAACTTCCAGAGAGAGAGAGATCGCGGAGTGACTTCGGTTTCCAAGGCGAAGAGATCTCTGAAAGCGAGAATATTCTCAAGGACAAGGAAAAAGATGCGATTTTTTTTTTTCACGGAAAATTACATGCAGGGGACTGGGTGTAGCCGGCTGAAAACTGCAGAAGGAAAATTTTCTATGTAAGCTCGTGGACGGCAGTGACCTACTGAGACCTCTGTACCGTGATATCTGTCACTTATCAGACCCTAGTATAGTGCGTGACACGGGATTAAGCACTTCACAAATATTATGGAATGAATTCTATGCCATGCTAGAGAAAATAACTTCTTCAGAGAGAAAGAGGAATCTTACGATTAAATACGAGACTCCAAACAATTTTTACTTTTTCACCAGAGAGAGTGTGCGTTTGTTTCCGTGTACTTGAAGTTTATGAAACCGGAGCTAAGCCACCCAACGCTTGCTAAGAAGTACTGTGTATTACTGGAAATGTATTCACATGTCTGAGGGAAATATGTTTAATTCTTCTTGGAAACTCGTAAATTCCGAGTTTGGTACCACCCTCCCTGTTTTGTGGCTTATCCTTATCCACCTTATTTTTCTTCCCATGAGAAAGTATTTCATTGCTCATTATGACTTCAGTAGCGAAGATGTAATTTTTACATCTTCCTAAATTAAAAATAATAAAGTTTGAACTCATAATCACCTTTTCTAGAACGGTCACAATTGGAGTGCAGGTGAAATCACTAGTGAAAGTGATTTTGGAATTGTCAGTGGATGGTTTCAGTTAACCATTTCCACTCATAATTGCCAAGATGCAGCCTTTGTAATTTTCCTGATCACTTTTATGGTAATCTACTTCAGTTAGAATAGGAAAAATTATGGTGCCATAGTAAAAGATCCAAGAATCTTAGTGGCTTAAAACAACAACAAAAAACTATTTCCTGCTTTTCTACATGTTCATCTCTGGGTGGCAGGAATGCACATCTTACCTGAGACTGCTAGTGCTGGAAGCTGCATGATCTAGAATGGCCTCACTCTGGTGTGCAGTTTGGCTCCCAGTTTGCTGGGGTAATGAGAATGACTGAGTCATGTGTCTCTTACCATCTAGAGACTAGCTAGAGCCAAGAATTTACATAGTGGCAGCATGTGAAGCACAACATAATGGTAAGTATTAACGTAGAAGTGCTTTTCCTTTGGGAGGCTGAGGTGGGTGGGTCAACTGAGGTCAGGAGTTTGAAACCAGCCTGGCCACCATGGCGAACCCCTGACCCCTCTTCCACTCTCTCATCTCTAACTCTCTCTCTCTCTCTCACACACACACACACACACACACACACACACACACACATACAGTGATGAAACAGGGACTAAATAGACATGGTGTCTTAGTCTGTTTTGTGCTGCTGTAATGGAATACCACTGACTGGATAATTTATATCAAGAACAGACGTTTATTGCTCACAGTTCTGGGGACTGGAAAGTCCAAGATCAAGGTGCTGGCATCTAACAAGAGCCCTACAGTGAAAATGCAAAGAGAAGGCAAGTGAGTAAAGGGGGCCAAACTCATCCTTTTATAATGAACCCACTCCTGCTATAAAGAATCCACTCCCTTGATAACGACATTAATCCATTGACTATGCCCTCATAGCCTATCATTTCTCATTAGGCCACATCTCCCAACACTGTTGTGTTTCCAACATATGCTTTTTTTGTGGACAAATTCAAACCACAGCATATGGTAAACATTCCTGTATAGAAAGGAGAATAAGAGACACACATGAACTGTTTCAGCAGTTAGCATCTCCGACTTTCCAGCGTCTGACAATTTCCTTGCTACCACCCACTGAGCCTCTAAGTTAAAGCCACGTGTTTTAGATTTTCTGTTATAACTGTACCTCCTTCTGGGTGCGAATGTATACATTAGTTAGAATGTGCTATGTTCTGCTCCAGTAACAAGCCCAAAATCCAGTAAAGTCAAAACCTCAATACAAAGGTTAACACAAAAGTTTATTTCATAGTATACTATCTGTCTTCCAAAGGTCAGTGTGGAAAAGGGTGGAAGGAACATGAGCCCCATAAGCCTCATGTCCATCCAGGGACTGAGGCTTATGGGGCTATGCCATTCATAAAGTCCCTAGTCACCATGACGAGAAAGATGATGCTAAATCACAGTCCAATTCTTAAAGGCTTCTGCCAGAAGTGACACATTTCGGTAGACGAAGCAAATTTTATGGCTATGACTGACTTCTAAGGAGTTATACATTAGCTAGCTTTGAAAGCAGGACAAACCACCCCACAATTTAATACCTTAAAACATCAACTGTTCATTTAGCTCATAAATCTGTGAAATGAAAATTTGTACTAGGTTCAGCTGGACATTTCTGTGGGCCTTGACTGGACTTACTCAGGTGTTTGTGGTCAGCTGCCTGTCAGCAACGCAGCTCTGTTTCTAAGGATTCACTCACTGCTAGCTGGGAACACAGAGCAATGAGACCAAGTATCAAGAGGCCAGCCCTAGCCCTAGCTTGTTCACATGGTGGCAGTCACAGGGGTCCAAAGTGCTGCAAGAAAACAAGGCCTGATATACAAGCACTTTTCAAATCTCGGTTTGAGTCACATTCGCTCTGGTTCCAATGGCTAAAGCAAGTCACATGGCCAAGCCTAGAGTCAATATAGATTCTACCTCTTGGATATGCAAGTCGCATTGCAAAGGGATTTGGACAGAGGGAAATAAATAATTTGTGGCCACTTTTGTAGTCTACCACCTTAAATGCAAGGTTACCATATTCTCCAAAAGAAGGAGAACTAGAGATTTAATCAGATCTAATGAATATCACATATCTAGAATTTTTGGGAGAAGAGAAAGATTAAGGCCAGCAATGTTGAAATACACAAATGGAGTTAGCTTTGGAATTCAGCTTCACTTTGAAGAGCAAAGAGGTTTCCATGGCAAGTACTACAGAATGTATTATGATTACCCAATGAACATAAAAATAGGAGTCTAACTGATTAACCATTGCATTCTAAGCATCAAGCGCTGCACCAGGCATTCAGATGGTGTCTAATATTTATTTATTGGTTTGATGCATGTTTGAGTTATCTATAAGGTCAAGCATAGAAAGAGGGTCATATCAGCCGGGTGTGGTGGCTCACACCTGTAATCCCAGAACTCTGGGAGGCCGAGCCGGGTAGATTACCTGAGGTCAGGAGTTCAAGACCAGCCTGGCCAACATGGTGAAACCTTGTCTCTACTAAAAATAAAAAATTAGCCAGGTGTGGTGGTGCTCGCCTGTAATCCCAGCTACTGAGGAGGCTGAGGCGAGAAAATCACTTGAACCCAAGAGGCTGAGGTTGCAGTGAGTTGAGATCATGCCATTGCACTTCAGCCTGGGCACCAAGAGCAAAACTCCATCTCAAAAAAAAAAAAAAAAAAAAGAAGGTCTTATCAAAGATTGCCTCCTACATTGAAATCTAGTTACAAAAGATTTTCACATAGCAACAGATATATGATATGAAATGTTAATCTTCTTTGGGAAAATGTTTTTGTTCTGCTATCTGCTTCTTGTATATATTTTATCAGTTATTTATTGCTGTGTAGTAAGCCAATCCATAATGTAGTTGCACAAAGAATAACCACTAGATATTATTCTCAATCTGTAGGTCAGGTGGGCTGTTCTGCTGATCTGGTGAAGCTCTGCACATCTTACCTGAGACTGCTAGTGCTGGAAGCTGCATGATCTAGAATGGCCTCACTCTGGTGTGCAGTTTAGCTCCCAGTTTGCTGGGGTAATGAGAATGACTGAGTCATGTGTCTCTTACCATCTAGAGACTAGCTAGAGCCAATAATTTACATAGTGGCAGCATGTGAAGCACAACATAATGGTGAGTATTAATGTAGAAGTGCTTTTCCTTTGGGAGGCTGAGGTGGGTGGATCACCTGAGGTCAGGAGTTTGAAACCAGCCTGGCAAACATGGCAAAACCCCGGCTCTCCAAAAAAAAAAAAAAAAAAAAAATACAAAAATTAGCCAGGCATGGTGGTGGGTGTCTGTAATTCCAGCTACTGGGGAGGCTGAGGCAGGCGAATCGCTTGAACCCGGGAGGCAGAGGTTACAGTGAGCCGAGATGGTGCCACTGCACTCCAGCCTAGGTGACAGAGCAAGACTTGGTCTCAAAAAAAAAAGAAGTTCTTTTCAAGTCAGCTTGCATCATGTTCTGCTTGCTACTATCCTAGTGGCCAAAGCAAATCTCATGGTCGAGCCCAAAGTCTAAATGTAAGGACATTAACAAATGGCATGGATTTAGAACAGTGTGAACAAATTGGAGTCATTACTTCCATCAAACTACCGTAAATAACTATCCAAGTTCACTATTATCCCCCTAAAACTGATAACCACATCTACAGAGTTCTTAGACAGTACCAAGACATGTAACTTGCAGGGCCAAGTAAAAGTTTATTAATTTATTTACCACTTAGTCAATTTTCAAGTGAGAGTGCATTTTTAGGAGAACATGATATAAAAGATACAAATAAATTGGAGTAGTTTGAAATACATTTCCACAATAGAGAAATACAAAATTACAGAGGGTATGACTGGAGTCATATTTTTTGAGATACTAACCCAAAATGACAACTATTCTTATATTTTATAACAAATATAAACAATCCAATATACCAGTAGGATTGTAAAATACCTACTCAATTTTGTATTATCAATATGTACTACAAAAACTATGTATTTTATAATTTAATATAATCTAAACAATTTTGTATGCATTAGATATTTACAGTTATAAAGCATAACTACTAGATACCTTAACAGTACAATGCTTTGTAATGCTGAGAAACTATCTTTCGAGTAAATTATATCTGTTTTATAAACAGTCACATCTTAGGCCAGGTGCAGTGGCTCCCACCTGTAACCCCCACACTTTGGGAGGCCAAGGCAGGTGGATCACCTGAGGTCAGGAGTTCAAGACAGCCTGACCAACATGCAGAAACCCTGTCTCTACTAAAAATACAAAATTAGCCAAGCTTGGTGACACAGGCCTATAATTCCAGCCACTCAGGAGGCTGAGGCAGGAGAATTGCTTGAACCCAGGAGGTGGATGTTGTGGTGAGCCGAAATCACAGCATTGCACTCCAGCCTGGGCAACAGGAGCAAGACTGTGTCTCAAAAAAAAAAGAAAGAAAGAAAAAGAAAAAAGAATCACATTTTACTATATTTCTTTTGGTTCTGACCTGTAATGCAGTTCACTGATCAAAGATTAAAACATCAGAGAAAAATGTGATTAACCAATTATTTAGGACATAGAACAAATTCCCCTTCCAGAAAATTTCTAATCAGCTATATAATCATATTATACTAAACTTTATGCAAACATCTTAGATTCATCCCAGGCTCATGAGTCAAAGGTTTCTCGATAGTTTTCTTCCTTATGGAAGTACAGACTCTAAAGGCATCATTACCTGAAATGTATACATGTTAATGTATTCATTTCCAAGACTTCAGTTAAATAGTTAGAAATATTTAAAATATATGATGATTTTGTTTTCTTGATGCATTTCCAAATACTATCAACACCTTTTGTACATTTTGTAGGAACAAAGATAAAATTTTACAACAGGAGTAATGAGTGAAGAAACAGAAATAGTGGTAATGTACTTCATTTCTTAGATTATAATGCCTCTCTTTTCCTATTCTAAGACTATCCTTAGTATACATAATAGGCATGATAGCTGCTCCAATTCTGTCACTTATCTCAGGGTGGCATCTCAGATTTTTATTCTTTATGTTCTTTGTTGGGTTCAATCATTGGATACTTTAAAATATTACTGTTATATCCTGTTACTGTCTTTATAGTAAATATCATATAGTTAGACCTAAGTTTTACTATATTAGGACAACTCAGGCCCTGAACTGTCAGGATAATTAATACTAAAATTAAGGTGAATATGTTTTCTAATTTTTTTTTTACATAAAATCATAAACCATTGAGCTTGGCACATGATTTTAATACCATTTACCATCTTCTTTCTCTTGCATCCAGGCATGATAATAGGACCTGACCTATCACTACTTTTTTTGTGTCCATTTGAAATCACTTCCCTGGCCTAATGCATTATTGTCACTTTCATTTTCAGCCTTTTAATAAAATTTCAATGTATTAAAGGCTCAATGATGGCAATTTTATTCAATTTAATCCAATTGCACAGTTCAGTATCAAAATAAAATAAAAATGCCATCTATAGTACCTAGACTATCACAGTTTAGAAGGAATACAGATCATCTAGGTCAATCCCCTAATTTTGCAAATAGGGAAATTGGGCCCAGAGAGGATAAGCAATTTATGTAGGTCACACGACTTATTAGTAGCACACCCAAACTAAAGATCAATTTCCTGATTCCTAATCTTGACTCTTTTTGCTATAATGAGAGCTATCATGGCATTTATACACATTATTAATTCATTTAGCCTTTCCATAATCTTATGCAGTAAGTACTTTTACTATTATTATCATCCCCATACCAGAAAGAAAGAAATATAAATTGACTTAGAGATGTTAAATAACTTAAATAAGTTAGCATCATCTAGCTAGTTACTAATAGGACTGGAATTTGAATCTTTGTGTCTTTCCAAATTTAACTACTGCTTTTCACTGGAGAACAGGAAAGAAGGTGAAAAGCTGCCTATCAAGCAATCAGAAATTGAAGAAGCTGGATTTTTTTCTCATTTTCAGTAGCACAAAAAATTATAGTCTCTCAATATTAACCTATCATTCAGCCAAACTGGGGTTTTACTGTCCCCATCTGATATTCCATACTATCCCCATCTGATATTCCATACTATCCTACTTCTCAACTGAGTGGTGATTATTACTACTTTCTGTGCTCTTAGAACACTTTATTTTTCTCATAAGTCTTACTGTATTTTTCCATGTATTATAATTATTTGTGACTGTATCTTATTGTTTCTCTCTATAACCTTGTAGACTGCCAAGTCAGAGACTGGTATTCACCACCTCTGTATACTTGCATTCTACACCTAGTTGGTATCAAAAAGACTTTTTTTGAATTGAAATGGAAGAGTAATTAATTGAGATTTTTTTCTTTTTCTTTTTTTTTTTTTTTGAGACAAAGTTTTGCTCTTGTTACCCAGGCTGGAGTGCAATGGCGCGATCTCGGCTCACCACAACCTCCACCTCCTGGGTTCAAGTGATTCTCTTGCCTCAGCCTCCCAAGTAGCTGGGATAACAGGCATGAACCACCATGCCCAGCTAATTTTTGTATTTTTAGTAGAGACAGGGTTTCTCCATGATGGTCAGGCTAGTCTCGAACTCCTGACTTCCAGTGCTCTGCAGCCTCAGCCTCCCAAAGTGCTGGATTACAGGCATGAGCCACTGTGCCCGGCTTGAGATTTTTTTAAGAAAAGAAACATGTAAGATATAGGACTTCCTTCACTCATGCCCCACCTTTATTTTCAAGTTCTACTTGTAAACCCACACTTATTTTTCACCTAATGTCAAGACAGTGACAAAAGGTGGTCACAAAATTGTGTTTTACAAAGGTTATTTTTTAAACCAAGAAATTAACATCATTTGGCCTATCTGCATGTTGAAACTCCTGATATAAACTAAGTCATAACATTTATACGAACAAAGCATATCATTTTACTTACTAACATGCCTTAGGGAAACAGAAATATGAACAATTTATGAACCTGACAATTGTTTTTCAGACTGTTGACAATAGAATTTGGCTTTCAGTTTCAAAAATATAAAAAAAATTTTTGTATGAAAATAGTACAAAATACCAATGTTTCATGGTAAAGAGGCCAAACAATAAACCTCTGAAGTAAAGTCCATTGTGTTAAAGAAGTTTATTTTAATGTATTACCATAAGGAAGGCTTGTTTAGACTGTGAAATCTGATAATGGCCCATATTACTATCTACCTGGAGAATAAATGTGAATAAAGAGAAAAGAATAAGGCAGTTAAATTATGTCATAGTTTTCCCTTATAAAAAAGAGATATGAATGAAAATGTGGAGTTGGTAAAACTTTAATACCTTTTACCTTAGCCAAAATTATATAATGTTTGAAGATTTAAGTTATAATAAGATTAAATTACAATTAATAATCACCTTATGTAATAATGGAAAGTAAAGAACAACTCAATATTATCCTATTATAGGCTTTCAAATTCAGTAGGCAAAATCACTTGATTTTATATACTAAAGTCATTAAGCTCTAAACCTGAAACTTGAAGGAAAAATAAATCTAACTATAAAACAGTATGGTTTGGCTCTGTGTCCCCACCCAAATCTCAACTCAAATTGTAATCCCCATGTGTTGAGGAAGGGACCTGTAATCCTGGGAGTTCAGGACTCTAGAAATTATGAGAAGATTCTAAAAACTTCCAGAGAGGAAAATATAGATCATGTGCAATGTATTAAAAATCAGAATAGCATTGGGCTTCTCAACAGAAAACAATGGAGCAATGTCTTCAAAATTATAACTGAAAATGATATCCATCCTAGAATTCTAAAACCTGTCAAACTATCAGTCAATTGTGGGAACAAAATTGATTTTTCAGGCTTGCAATTTCTCAAAACATTGACCTCACAAATACTGTATCCCTTTTCATGATACTACCAGAGGATATGCTTCCTTATAACAAAGAGGAATAGTGATCTAGGAAACAGGAATCTAACACGAGAAAAGTCAAGGAATTCCTAAGGGGAAGAAGGGCAGTTACAGATGAGAGCTGACAACAGATGCAGAAATTAACGAGTCCAAAACCAAGTAAGGTGATGGAAGGATCCCAAACAGAATTTCCGGGTACAAAATGGAACAGAGATTATGTAACAGATTTGACTTGTGGAAAACTGAACATTGAAAGTATATTGGGGAGAGCAAGAATAATAAGCAATAGGCACATTGCTAATGTAATTCAGAAAAATAAAAGATTGTCAATATCTGTGACTTTAATTTTTGTATTTTCTTCTCCAGTGCCTGAGATAGTACCTGGCACAAAAGAATCTCAGTGAGTGGTTCCTGAATGGATACATGAATGAATGAGTGAATAATAAAAAACCTTGTGCTTTCCTCCACCAGCACCCAACGGGGTTACTTGGACATATACAAATACTAAGAATGTTTGTTGACTTGTATGAAAGTGATTGTTTCTCAGTTTTTTAAAATTTATATGTATTAATTAGACATCTTAGTGAAAGACAGAAATTAAATTTGTTTGATCAAAGAAGATCACTTATTAAACTGAAAAATTCTGTCTGGGCACTGTGGCTCACATCTGTAATCTAGCGCAGCACTTTGGGAAGCCAAGGTGGGTGGATTGCATGAGCCCAGCAGTTCGAGACCAGCCTCGGCAACATGATGAAACCTTGTCTTTACCCAAAACACAAAAAGTAGTTGGGTGTGGTGGCATGAACCTGTAATCCTAGATACTCGGGAGGCTGAGGCATGAGAATCGCTTGAACTGGGGAGGTGGAAGTTACATCGAGCCGAGATGGCGTTGCTGCACTCCAGCCTGGGCCATAGAGCAAGACCCTGTCCCCATCCCCAAAACAAACAAACAAACAAACTGAAAAATTCCCAGTGGCAGCTTTAGTCACAGAATGGATCTAGGCATTCAAACAGAACCTATTTCTCCTTGTCTCCTCTTGGTTGTTTCCATTTTCAGGTCACGTGCCAGAAAGGTGTAAGTGAGCAGTTGCAGACTTAATCCCCCAGATTAGCAGCACCTCTTTTTCTGTAGTTACTCAAAACCACAGAACTGATTCGGTTGACAAACTTTTATCAATTTCTTGAGTCAATTATTGTGGCCATGGGAGTGGAATATTCTGATTGGTTATGCCTGAGTCACACGTTTAACTCTAGAATCATGGGTTAGCCTCAGCCAAACCACAGGGTCTCAAAATCAAGGAGGGAGAGAGTTCCTCAGAGAAGACCAGTGCGCTATTACCAGAAAAAGGGAATATATCTACCTAACAGGCAAAAACAGTTGGCAACTTTATTGAAAAAAATGTGCCTACTTTATCCTGACCTCTACCAGAAAGACAAATATTACTCCAAAGAAGCCTTTCAAAGCAGAAAATCACATTGAGCATACTTGTTAAATACGACTTCAACCTTTTTATATCTCATCTCTGAACATTCTAGCTTCTTGGCATGTAAATTGTGTACTAGCACTGTTCAACAGAAACGTAATGTAAGATACAAATGCAAGCCACATGTGGAATTTAAAGTTTTCTAGTAACTGCCTTTAAAAAGTAAAAGAGAAATTAATTTTAAGAATATATTTTATTTAATGCATTATATCTAAAACATCATTTGAAAACAAGCAATATGAAAGTTAAAAATGAGATATTTTACATTTTTTTCTGTATTGCCTTTGAAATTTTATATGAGTTGCACAAAACAGTACATTTCAACTCAGATTAACCGTATTCATAATCTCAGCGGATAGAGGCTATATTTGGCGGAGCAGTTCTGGACTGTGAAAGATCTTATATACTACTAAGTAGAGTTTTCATTTTCTCCCTCCTTCAACCAATTTCTCCTCTTAAAAACCTTCCCTTTTCATTCTAGTAATCTTTATTCTTTCAATAAAATAGTACAATTCACCACATAGGACAGTGTAATTCACAGTCTCATAATTTGGAAAATAGAACAAAAAGAAGTGTTCTTTTACCACTTTTCTACTTTTCAAGAATAAGAGCCGAAGTAAAATGGCAAATCACACTGGTGCTTTCATTCAGCATGAATAAAAGCAATATGAAACAGATGATCATGTCTTGATGACAGTTATGGTACTACTTGGCAGGACGAAGTGAAGAAAGAATTTGGCTTGTTAGCATTAAATGGCTGCCCAGATAGGTCCTACAAAGAATAGAGGGAGTGAGAAGAATCAAGTTACCCACATGCAGCTAATGAAATAGTTGTGTCACGCTGTTGGGGGGACTCTCAAAAGCTACGATAGAATACTTGTTAGCACACCTTTATTCCTCAAAGAAGTCCGGTTTGCACATACTCACTTTTGAGACTAAATCTTCAGATGTACTTTTTCTTACATTTAAAAAGAAAGATTTTTTTTTCTGTTGTAAACCCCTTGATCCAAGAGTTTATTTTGGCACTTTGAGAATTATGTAAAACTTATTGCCAAAGCAGCATTTTCAATTAAAGCACAGGGTTCCAAGTATTCCTTAGGTTAAGAAAGATAAAAAATAAAATAAAAAGCCCTCCAAAATGTCAACTACTTTGGTATGGATTTTTCATGACTTTCTCAGTTCAAAGAAAACTACAGTATATATAAAAATGTGACAGAATTTAACTTTGCAAATTTAGTATGATTAGAATTTATATCCAACTATAAAAATTCAGTTCATTTTTCAGACATATCTTAAACAATTTGCACTCATTTAACCTGGGTGATTTAATTTTAAAATGTCAATATTTAATATATATACTTTATCATAAAGTATATCTTTTTGTCAGAAAGCAGCAGTTTGCATATAAAAATTCAACAAACATTTTCACACCTAATGCTGGTCAAGTGCTATAACAAGTGCTGGGTCTTTGGAGATAAACAGAATCTGCTCTTGTGTTTATGGTGTTTGTCTTTAGTATTTGTTGCAGAGCATTGTAGACCTTCTTTTTGGAAACAATAGTTTTATTTTTTTCCTTAAGACTATCCTCTCTCCTGTTCTTAATTTATCTGCTTCCTATGGAATTGACTCCACCCCTGACTGCAAACTAGAGTAGATGGCTCAGGACTGGCCAATCAGAACATCGAATCACCCTGGTCATAGAGATTGACTCAAGCACAGGTATACTACCTAGTCAGGGGCAATGAGACACAGTGAGATTTAGAAAGAGATCCTTCCTCTTTTCTTTTAACTGTGCTGCAAGTGTATTAGTCCATTTTCCTGCTGCTGATAAAGATATATCTGAGGCTGTGTAATTTGTAAAGAAAAAAGAGGTTTAATGGAATCACAGTTCCACATGGTTGGGGAGGTCTCACAATCATGGTGGAAGGCAGCAGGCACATCTTACATGGCAGCAGACAAGAGAGAATGAGAACCAAGCAAAAGGGGTTTCCCCTTATGCAACCATCAGATCTCATGAGACTTATTCATTACCACGAGAACCGTATGGGGGAAATTGCCCTCATGATACAATTATCTTTCACCAGGTCTCTCCCACAACATGTGGGAATTATGGGAGCTTACAATTCAAGATAAGATTTGGGTGGGGACACAGCCAAACCATGTCAACAAACATTTTGCTACTACATGTCGTTTGAGAACAAAAACCAACACTAAGAAAAAGAGTTCACCAAAAGAGAGAGGAAAGTCAAGTCTTGTAATGAGCTTATCTAAAGCCAATAAACTTGGAATAAAGGAGGAGAAGAAGGAATTAGGTGAATGAAGGCAATTAGGTTGAGGAGAAAGGATGTTGGAATTTAGAAGAAGAAATAGAATTTCAGCCAGATAAATGTAAGACTAAAGGCAGATACAGCATGACAAGTGGAGAAAACCTCAAACGGTTCATTCTGGAGGACATAAAGTAGTAATAATGGAATGATCAGTGAAGAGAATGGAGAGGTAGGCAAAGGACAGGTCTTGGAAAATCTTATCCCCCCAGGGTAAAGAACATCACACAGGGGATGGCAGGTTCATTGATATATTTTAAGCAGGAGAGTGACATGCCATATTTTTGTTTGAGACGGAATACTCTAGGGGTGTTGTAGAATAGGTTGGAGGAGTCTAGAGACAAGAAAACACTTAGAAGTCTTTACTGCTTATCTCTTCTAATGACTATAATGGGGCAGGGGTGAGGAGAAGGTAAAGGAGAAATGCAACATTTATTTCTTTATTTTACTAAATTGAAGTCTAAAATATTTTTAATCAAAGTAATATATACACATGATCTTAAACTCATACAGAGTGGTTTATAATGAAAAAACAATAATCTGTTTTTGCTTTTCTCAAGCCCCCATCCTATTTCCCAGAACAAACAACTTTGAACTTTTTAAACTGTTCATGTCTATAGCTATTCTTGGCTAGGCGCGGTGGCTCACGCCTGTAATCCCAGCACTTTGGGAGGCAGAGGTGGGTGGATTACCTCAGGTCAGGAGTTCAGACTAGCCTGACCAACATGGTGAAATCCCATCTCTACTAAAAATACAAAAATTAGCCAGGCGTGGTGGTGTGTGCCTGTAATCCCAGCTACTTGGGAGGCTGAGGCAAAAAAAATCGCTTGAACCCGGGAGGTGGAGGTTGCAGTGAGCCTAGATTGCACCATTGCACTCCAGCCTGGGCAACAGGAGTTAAACTCCATCTCAAAAAAAAAAAAAAAAAAAGCTATTCTTGTGGTCAGTCAGGACTGCCATATTCAGTTTTACCCTTAAAAACCTGTACAATTCTGTGTGGCATCCCTCAATTAGTACCATATCTCTAAACTATATGTGTTTACCACCGTTTCTTCACTTCAATTTTAGACATTATCAAGCTATCCATTTTCCCCTCCTCCTCTCTTTTAATGTATGCATATCTTAATACATTTAAAAAATACATTTGTGATTGCTATAGGCTGAAAGGCATCCTCCCCAAAATTAATGTTGAAGCTCTAACCCCAAGTACCTCAGATTGTCACTGTATTTGGAGATATGCCTTTTCAAGAGGTGCTTAAGTTAAAATGAGGCCATTAGGATGGGCTGTAATCCAATATGACTGGTGTCCTTACAAGAAGAGGAGATTAGGACACAGACACGCACAGGGGGGAAGAACATATGAAGACACATGGAGAGAAGGGACATCTGAAAGCCAAGAAGAGAGGCCTCAGAATAAAATCAACTCTGCCAATCTTGGACTTCTAGCCTCCAGGACTGTGAGAAAATAAATTTCTGTTGTTTAGCCACCCAGTTTGTAGTTCTTTGTTACGGCAGCCTTAGTCAACCCATACCGTGATTAAAATTTTAGAAGTGTGTAATATCCTTTTATTGCCTGTTTTCATCAACCACGGACAATATATTTAATTCTCCATTTCTCAAGATGAGGGTTTTAGCACTCATTTCCGTTTGCTGTTTTTTACCCTCTCAGTTTCTACTTTTCATTTTCTGTACTTTCACATCAAGTTTGATAACATTTACAATCTATTCTCTAACCATATTTAAATCTTCTATGCTTTATTTATAGGTTGGTCTGAAAATCAACAATCAGTAAAAGTCATCTATGTGTAATGTCTATGTTCACTGAATATCCAAGTAGTTTGTTTTTTGTTTTCTTTAGGTTTCCGATAGCCTTATTGTCCTCTTGCACTATGAATCCTAACAGAATCTTTAGGTCATTTTCAAGGATACTTGCAAACCTCCTGATTTCCCCTTTCCCCAGATACTTCCTCTGACTGTCTTCTTTTCTCCTATTCCAATATGGACTGGCTGCTTTTTAGGCAGGTAAGCACAACCACTTTCTGTCCTTGCTGTGCCTGATAGGAGCCACAGGTGAATGCCTTCTCTTTCTTGGTTTACTCCTTCATGTAGTGGGGTTATATCCTCCAGAAATTTCTGGGAAAAGGGTGTCTAAGAAATAAATTTTCTTAGGTTTCATATTTAAAATTTTAAAATTCTACCTTCATGTCTGATTAATCTTTTTGTATCTGGAATAAATTCAGAGATTTATTTCTCACAGTTCTGGAGGCTGAGAAGTCCAAGGTCAAGCGGCTTGTATCTTGCCAGGGACTTCTTGCTACATCATCCCATGATGAAAGACATCATGTGGGAAAGAGAATGTGTGTGGTGAGTGAGGGGTGGGTGGCGGCACAAACTGGCTTTTATAACAAACCCACTGTGAGATAAGCACACTGAACCATTTCGGAAAGCAGAGCCCTCATGACCTAATCACCTTTTAAAGGCTCCACCCCTCAATATTCTTGCATGGAAAATTAAGTTTCCAACATGTGAACTTTGGAAGACACATTCGAACCATAGCAAGAACCATTTAAAAAAAATATCTGAAAGTCCTCAATGTTTCTTTATCCTTGATGTGCTAAAATTTTATAATGATATGTAGCAAGCTAAGTCATCCTTCATTTATTATGTGGCGTATTTAAAAGGATCTTTCATTTTGACAACTCAGTATTTCTCCCTCTGGGAAATTATCTTTATTTTTTTTTTGAAAATTTCTTCCCTTCCATTTTCCATTTCTCCCTTTCTTATACTCCTGTCAGTCAGGATTCACTCCCTGTTTCTTACTTTTCTGTCATATTTCTCATTTCTGTCCTTTTCTCTACATTGTGGAAGCTTTGTTTATGTTCCAAACTATTCTACTGTTTTTTTTTTTTTTTTACTTAAACAAATACTTTGTATTCATATATATGTTGTAATACAAAGACTGTCATTTTTCATAGCATCTTATTCTTGATTTCTGTTACATTTTCTTTTAAAGTATATCTCAGGATAGTGCTTCAAATTCATTTTAAGTTAATTTCTCCTTCCTGAATTGTTTCTTCTGGTATCTCAATCTCCTTCCCTTTGTTTACCTTATCCTCTATGTTCATGTTTGCAAGGTGAGCTGGTGGGCCAGAATGTAGAGGGCTTTGCTCTCAGGTACTATTAGTCAGCTATTGCTGCAATTCTGCTGTAGAATACTTAACTCTCAAAACTCTATGGCTTACAATAACAGCAAAACTAATTCTCTCTGTCTCTCTCTCTCTCTCCCCCACCTTTCTCCTGTCTCTCTCTTTCTTTTCTCTCTCTCTCTCTCTCCTGTCTCTCTCAACTTGATGGACCTGTGAAGGTTTTCTAGATTCGGGTGCATGTGGCTACAAGTTGCAGGTCAGGTTTACTGCATGGCTACTTAGGGCATACTCTCATCAGAAAGATGTCAGAATTGTAAGTAAGACAACATGAAACATTAAAGCCTCTCCTTATATCACATTGGCTAACATTCCATTGGTCAAATCAAGTCACACAGCTGAGGCCAAAGTCCATGAAGTGGGATTTTTATTCTGCCCATTATGAACCTTGGCAAGGATTGTGGGGGAGGGGAGGAAGAAATGTGAGCCAATCATATAATCTCACACAGTTATCAATGGCTGTGGTGAACTATCATAGTTTTCTCTAGCTTATTTGCTTAATTCCTTTGGAGAGTGATATGGTTTGGCTGTGTTCCTACCCCCAATCTCACCTTGAATTATAATAATTCCCCTGTGTCAAGGACAGGGTCAGGTGGAGATAATTGAATCATGGGAGCAGTTTCCCCCATACTATTCTTGTGGTAGTGAATAAGTTTCATGAGGTATGATGGTTTTATAAATGGGAGTTCCTCTGTACAAACTCTCTTGCTGCTACCATGTAAGATGTGCCTTTGCTTCTCCTTCATCTTCTGCCATGATTGTGAGGCCCCCAAGGCATGTGGAACTGTGAGTCCATTAAACCTCTTTCCTCTATAAATTACCCAGTCTCAGGTATGTCCTTATTAGCAGCATGAGAACCGACTAACACAGAGAGGAATACTACTTTTTCATTTTTCCAGGCAAATACAGGCTTTTGTTAAAGATCATATAAGTTTAAGACAAAAGCCCAAGTAGATAGAATAATAAAGCGATAGCAGCTGAAAGTGCCTCAAAGAAAGCAAACATTGAATAAACGTTCAAATAAATAAGTAAATGAACAAAAAAGTGAATAAAAAGAAATAATTTTTTTTGTTTGTTTTAAAGGAGCACTCAGAGGGGTCTGGAAATTTTCAAAATGTGCATCCTTTTTTTTAAATCCCAAATAGTTGAGACAGTTTCAAACAGTTTCAGAGTCATATATGAATGTATACCTTATCTCCTCTGTATTCATTCTCTTGTAAAGTAGTTCAGTGACTATATTCAATTTTTATCTTTATAATACATAGAAGATTAAAGTTTTTTTTAGTAAGAAATATTACCATTCAATATTACCAGGATAATTTGTTTAAAAATTTAGGATTTCATAGTACAATTGCTTTCGAACTTAAATGGAAATTATTTCACATTGCCAAGGCTGTAAAAAATACATTTTTATCAACCATCTCATGTCAAAAAAAAAAGTCTGGCTTAAAATGCATGGAAAAATTCATCCACAAAGGTGATTTTTTTTAATGCTTGTTTTATTACATCTACCAGCTTTGATTTAAGCTTGGATTTGCAAACATCGTAGAATTAGAAAGTATTTGTACAACAATTTTTAAAAATATTTAAAAACAATTATTATTTGACAGTAAATTCTATTAAAAATAACTTACTGTGAGTGGTAAGAGTGTTAGCAAGGGTCAGGCACAGTGGCTCATGCCACCTAGCCGCTGGGAAGCATCTCTTGAGCCTAGGAGTTTAAGTGGGGAGGAACACTTGAGCCCAGGAGTTTAAAGCTACAGTGATCTGTGATTGTGCCACTACACTGCAGCCTGGGCAACAGAGTGAGACCCTGTCTCTGAAATAAGTAAATAAATAACTTCCTTCTTTGATTAAGCTCCATGGCAAAGAAAAAAAATAAAAAGCAATTTGGTTGAACACTATGAATTCTATTCATGAAATGAGGCCATCTGAGTAATGGCTGTAACAACCTGGATTTGTGTTCTTTCTGATAGCTTTCTTAAGTGATGAATTTTGTAATTCTGCAATCCCAGTGACGTTAATGGATGGAAGTTTAAACTGTAGTGATGGCATGTCCATTCTAAAGGGCATGGTTTGGTTGTACCATTTAGTTTACTTTGTAGAACTACCTTCCTCTGTCAGTATGAGACTATTGTTGGAGGACCAAAGAGGCCTATATTCACATCTTGGCCTGAATATATCTCATTGTTTCTTTGACCATTAATATTTTTGTATTTTATTTAGAAAATTACCCAGGTGTGGTAGCACATGTCTGTGGTCACAGCTTCTTGGGAAGCTGAGGTTGGAGGATCTCCTGGGCCTGGGAGGATGAGGCTGTGGGAAGCCATGATTGCACTACTGCATTCCAGCTGCAGTGACAGAGTGAAACCTTGCCTCAAAAAAAATTTGTGTTTTAACTGGTTATTTTTTCTCCCTGAATGTTTATGATACAGACATGGAAATCTTTTACAGACAGGTGATGAAAGTTTTTGTTGTCATGGAATGTTTCAGGTTTATTCCTGTATCAGGAAGATTCGATTTTTGAGAGTTTAGAACCCAGATATAAGCTTGTCAAAGTGTTTTTGTTACAGCCATTAGTAGCTAATCTCTGAATTTATTTTGAAAGGATAGTTCTATGTAGTAGGCATCAATAGAACTTGCATAGTCATATTTTTCAGCTTAAAAAATGATTCCACAATATGCTTTTTGGCAAGCTCAGGTGCCAATCAACTCTCACTGGTTGTGTAGAGAGAACAACCTTAAATTCACTGTAGTTCCTTCCTTGGAGTAGCAGTCTTTTATTCAACCAGAGGAGAAAAAAGGATGAAGCAGGGGAAAAGATAATTGCTAAGTTGGTGGTGGGCAGGTATTTGGCTTTTTTCTCTCTGTTTTTTCTGTCTCAGCTGACAAAGTAAGACAGTATCAGGCACGTGTATTAATTTCTAGGACCGCCTTAACAAAGAACCACAAACTGGGTAGTTTCAAATAACATATTATTCTACAGTTCTAGTCAGAAATCAAGGCATCGATAAGGCCATTCTCCCTCTGAAACCTGTACCTTGCCTCTTCCTAGCTTCTAGTGGGTTCTCTGCAGATCCTTGGCTTGCAGTTGTGTAACTCCAGTAACTGCTTTGCTTATCACAAGACATTCCTCCTGTGTGTCTCTGTCTTCACATGGTATTCTTCTTATAAAGACACCAGTCATATTAGAGCAGGGTCCTACTCCAGTATGAGGCCTACCCTACTCCAGCATGGGGGAAACATACAAAATTCAACCCATAACAGAGTATAAGGGATACACTCAAGAACAGAAACAAGTCCAGTCCAGAAAGGGCCTCTGTTAACCTGATGGAGTCTGTGTAAATTAGGAAAGATGCTCCCTTTGGGTGGGCACATGCCAGGGCTTACAGCAAGAGAGCAGAAAACATGCTGGATTTCCATTCTCCACATTCCCTGGGCATAGTGTCTTTATGTAGCGCACAAATAGCCCAAATTAACCATGGCCCAGAGACTGGAAGTAGACGATGATGGCAAGGTATGGATGGTAAGAGTGTTAGCAAGGTCAAGTTCATGAAAATGGATTTTTTTTGGTGGGGGATGGAGCAGAGTAGGAAGAAAAGATGATATTTGTTCCCTCTTTATTCACTAATTCAACCAGTATTTATTGAGTATCTGTTTATAATAGGTGCTCTGATGTATCTCAAGGAACTTGATATACAGCCCAGAATGGATTGGTATAGGCATGTTTCCCCTCCCTGTTTAATTTTTCTATTTTTTGATGCATGTGGCATGGGGGTGGGATGGGGAGGAGATAGGTGACCAAAAAATGGAGTCCCAGACCTCAGTACAGAAACTCAGCACCTACCAATAACTGATGTGTGTTAGTTTTCTCAGGTTCTCAATGACAAATTCCAAGTAGAGAGAGTTCAGTAGTATACTTTGTCTCAATGTCAACTCTGGTCTAATTGACTGTGGTTTGGCAACAGAGTTGACCTAATACAAAGGTCAATACTTTGGGTGACGTGGTATGGGTTTGGGAGAAGTCTTTAGTAAAGGGAGCAGGAACTGGACATATATCCCCTAAGTGTTTACTATGACTTGCAAGGTGACAACTTTGGGGAAGATGGTCACTTATTTAAAGTATCAGTTTTTGAATGTTTGTTTAAAAAGTCACTTTCATTTATAGTCACCTCTTCTTTACAGTTTGTGAAATTTTGACAGTCTTAATGTGCAGACAATTTATAGAAGACTGTAAGTAGGTAGAATAAAGTAATTATTCAAAGTCTTACAAAATCACTGCAAAAGGTACAGATTTATTATTTTGTAATTTTGAAAGCAGGATAAATTTTATTATGGAATTCCAAATAAGAGAGTTCAGAAAGGTAACCAAGAAAAAGTATAGAAAGTATTCAGTACATGTTCCTTACTGCTAGCAATAATTACTGAGAAAAGGAAAAATGGAATATACAATAGTAATACAAGTAGACCTAAGAGTAATCTTAAAAAGAACATGTAATATATAGAAAACTAAAAACTTTGTTGAGACATAATAAACAGAAAACTCAAGTAAATAGAGATGTATCATGTTCATGGATGGGATGGCTCCAGCAGATACGAATTTGTTAGGGATGCAGAGGTGAGTGCATAACCAATCTTGGGCCAAATGCAGTACTTTATTTCTCTTGCAGGAGGAACTGGACCAAAAGGTGAGTGCTCAGACCAAACTGAAACATTCAGAAACTTTCTCAGGATTAAAAAAACCTGGAAGCTAGCAGCAGAGACATGCCACTAGTTTTCAGGTCTTGGAACTGAAGGAATGTGAATCTTAGTCTCCTGGCAGCTATGTTTGCTACTGTTTTGGAGAAAGTCAATCTGTGGTAGCAGAGAATGAAGCCCAGAGAGATAAGCAGTGATAAGACAAAGTCAGCGAAGTTTGGAGGTACTAAGTTCCTGGGGCCAGTCCTTGAGCACTCCAGAGCTACCTTACTTCTTACTTTCTTAATTTATTTATTTTCATTCTGTGAACTACTTCAGCATCCTTCCAGTGAATTCTCATATCTTTGTTTTTATTTTTTCCACATTTATTAAATGTCCAACACATACAGGACAAGTCTCCTTTTGTTCATAGAGCTTAAGTTCTAATGGGTGGTGACAGACTAAAAACAAATAAATAAAAAACTGGAAAATATTAGGTAGAGATAAGGGCTGTGATGAAAATGAAAGAAAAATGGAATGAAAAGTGATGGGAGAACTACAGCTTAAGATGTCAGGAAAAGACTCTCTGATGAGAAAATATTTCAGTTGAGACCAAAACAATAGCTTACTTATTAATTAAACAGATACTTTGACTATATGCCAGGTAATGGTTGATATAATTTACAAAGGTTAAGTTAGTTTTTCTTGGATTTCTTTCACCAGCAATGGAAAGAATTCAGATTAATACAAATGTCAATTATTTCCAAATTTAGTTCCAATCAAATTTGTCAAATTTTGTGTCAGAAATCTATACAATGCATAGTTTGAATAAACATTTCAAAAGATTATTTATTAGTTATTATTATTTTTTTAACCTGAGGGGAACATAAAATATCAAAGAAGCTGAAAACATGGAAAAGGATAAGGAATGGTGGAAAACTTGCCATATCAGGTAATAAAATACATCATAAATATTATAGTTAAAAATTATTACATGAAAATGCTGTAAGAATTAGATAAGCTGATCAATACAAAGGTACTAATGGCCTAGAAATGGGATCTTAGTATATATACCCATATACGGTATGATGGTAGTGGCATTAAAAAAATGTGGCAATGGGAGAAATTATTAAATAAAACAAGCTTGATCATTAGGCAAATGTAGTAGGCAGGATTTTAAGATGACTCAAGATTTGTGGCTCCTGGTGTGGACAACATTCTTCCAATAATTCAGTCAAAGATGAATCTAGGTGCTGCTGTGAAGGGATTTTGCAGATGTAATTAAGTCCCAAATCAGTTGACCTTAAAAATAGGGAGATTACTAAGGTGGACTGACATAATCAGATAAGCCTTAAAAGGGACTAAGCTCTTTCTGGAAGGAGATCTGAAGTGTGAACAGGATTCCAGAAGGAGATTCTCCTTTGAAGCCTCCAGGAGGCAAAAGTGGCCCCCAGCTGACAACCCGCCAGTACATGTGAAGCTTGGTTCTACAACCACATGGACCTGAGTTCTGCCAAAAACCTCAATGAACTTGGAAATGGATTCTTCACCAGAGCCTCCAGAAAGAAAGGCAGCTCAACCAACATGTTGATTTCAGCTCTGTGAGGTGGTTAGCAGAGAGCTCAGTCATGCTGTGGTTGGGTTTCTGACCTACAAAGTTATGGGCTTATAAACGGATGTTGTTTTAGGCTGCAAAGTTTGTTGTAATTTGTTATGTGGCAATAAAAAACTAATATATTAATTTAAAAAACATAAAGAATCACTTCTCTATAATACATGAAAATAAACCCCATAAGTATTGATACTTAAAATGCAAGGAATGAAGGTAAGACCAACCTATTTGATCTTAGAATTTGGAAACATTTTCCTCAGTTTTTTATTATGTAACATCAAATACAAAAAAATACATGCAATATATATGTAAGATTTGATGCATAATCATAAAATGAACACCCTTGAGCCCACTATGAAACTTAAATAGAATATTAGTATTACCATTGCTGTAGAAATGATCTGTATTCCTCGAGGATGATTTTCTTTTTTTCTAGGCCTCTCTATTCCAACCAGGTAAACTGTTCTGAAGTTGATGTTTATCCTTCCCTTGCCTGTGTCTGTATTAACAATAAATACCACTTTTGTATGTATCCTTAGACAACATATTGTTCAATTTTCCTTGTTTATGAGCTTTATAAAATATACTCCATGTAACCTTCTGTGGCCTGCTTTTTTCCCACTCAAGGTTATGTTTTTAACATTTTATTCCTATTGTTGCCTATGGCTTTGGTTCCTTTTAAAATCCAATGTGTCAACATATTACTAATCTTCTGTTACTGCACATTTTGGTTATACCCATTATTTTTGCTATTATAAGCTATGCCTCTATGAATATTCTGGTCTATGTTTCCTGGTTTTTCTAGAATATATACCTAAGAGTTAAGTTGCTGGATTGTGTTCAACTTTACAAGATAATGTCAAATTTTTTTCTAAAGTAATTACACCAAATTATAATCCCACCAACAGAATTTTTGTGAATAATTATTACTGTTCTATTTTTACTCCTCTGACAATCTACTGGGTATATGACGTGCCTTATTGTAGTTTACTTGTCTTTGTTATTAATGGAGTTGAAGACATTTTCACATATTGAACTGATCTCTTTTCAGTGCATTGATCATTCACATTTTTCTTTTTCTTTTCCTTTTTTTTTTTTTTTTGAGATGGAGTGTTGCTCTGTTGCCCAGGCTGAAGTGTAGTGATACGATCTCGGCTCACTGCAATCTCTGCCTTCCATGTTCAAGCGATTCTACTGCCTCAGCCTCCCAAGTAGCTGGGACTATAGGCCCGCACCTCCATGCCCAGCTGATTTTTTAATTTTTAGTAGAGATGGGGTTTCATTACATTGGCCAGGCTGGTCTCAAACTCCTGACCTCAAGTGATCTGCCTCCCTCTGCCTCCCAAAGTGCTGGGATTACAGGTGTGAGCCACTATGGCTGGGCATCTTTTGCACATTTTTCTACTGAGTTATTTGGCTTTTTCTTATTGATTTAGAGACGTTCTTGATGTATTCAGGGATACTAATCCTTTGTCAGTTATTTGTGTTGCTATTCTCCTCAATAGTTTCTGGTTTGAATTTTCATTTTATTTATGGTGTCTGTAATACATAGAACATTTATATCCTCCACCCACAAATGTATATGTTGAAGCTCTAACTCCCAGTGTGATGGTATTCGGAGATCGAGCCTTTCATAAATAATTAGGTTTGGATAAAATAATGATAGTGGGGCCCTCATGATGAGATTAGCATCCTTATAAGAAGACACACCAGAGAGTTTTCTCTCTTTCTCTTTCTGACATGTGAGAACACTGCAAGAAGACAGTCATCTGCAAGCCAGGAGAGAGCCCTCCTCACCAGAACCCAATCATGCCAGCATTCTGATCTTGGATTCCAGCCTCCAGAACTTGACGATAAAATGTCTGTTGTTTAAGCCACCCCAGTCTATGGTATGTTGTTATGGCAGTCTGAACAGACTCATACAGTGTCTTTCGATGAAAATAAATTCTTAATCTTAATATAGTGGAATATATAAGTTTTTTTCTTAATGGTTGTTACCTCATTTAAGAAATTCATTATCCTAAGATCATACTGTATTTTCCAAAATTTTCCTTCTAAAAGTTTTAAACTTTTATCATCACATATATGTTTCAAACACATTAGAATTTGATTTTTATGTAGAGTATAAGATAGAGATTTAATTTTACTTTTATTTTTTTCCATGTGGATAACCAGTTGTCTCAGCATCATTAATTGAAAAGTCTGTTCTTTCAATTATTTGTAGGGTTGTCTCTACTAGATATGAATATTCCATACACGTATGGGTTAGTTTTTGGCATTCTATTCTGCCCCATTGAGCAATTTGTTTATCTCTATGCTCATAAGTTCCTATCTTAATTAAAATAATTTCATAATAGGTTTTGATATTTGATAGTGCAATTTCCTGCACTTAATTTTTCTTTTCCGGGGTGTTTTACTAGTCATGGATCTTTATTTAGCCATATGAATGTTAGAATAAGCTTGTTAAATTTCTAGGAAAAAAAATCCATTGAGACTGAGGAAAAACTTTTTGTTATAGAAAAATTTCTAATATACATAAAAATAAAAATAGTATATTGAATATATCAATATATCAATCAACCAAATTTAACAGGTATTAACACTTCCAATATTGCTTCTTGATTTTTTTCTTTGCTGAAATATTTTAAAGCAAATCCCAAATGTCCTGATATTTCTCTCCTCTATATTTCAGGAAGCATCTTTTTAAAAGAGGAGGCATTTTCTTGTATATCCAAGAGACCATATTATGCCTAACAAGAGTAACAATAATTTCTTTATAAAATTTAATATAGTCTATATTCAAATTCTCCTAACATCCTCCCTCCTTTTTTACAGATGATCTGTTAACATCTAATACAAATAAGATGTTCCCACTATATTTGGTTGTAATGTTTCTTAGGTCTCCTTTAATCTAGACTTCCTTCACCTTTTAAAAATGTCATTGGCCTCACAGGGAGGGGAGCATCACACACTGGGGTCTGTGGGGGGGGAGATAGGGGAGGGACAGCGGTGGGTGGGGAGTTGGGGAGGGATAGCATGGGGGGGAGAAATGCCAGATATAGGTGTTGGAGAGGAAGGCAGCAAATCACACTGCCATGTGTGTACCTATGCAACAATCTTGCGTGTTCTTCACATGTACCCCCAAACCTAAAATGCAAAAAAAAAAAAAAAAAAAGGTAATAAATCAACAATGTTTTAACTCTAAAAAAAAAATGTCATTAGCCTCTTGAAAAAACCTAGTCACTTGTCCTATAGAATGTGTTACATTTTGAATATATGTCTAATTGCTTCTTGGGGTATCTTTTACCTTATTTCTCTATCGCCAAAATTTCAGATTTAAAGTCTTGCTTTAATTCAAGTTCATGATGAATATAATGATTGGTTGTATCACTTTCAGTGATCCTAACCAAAATCACACAAAATGAGGAAAAAGCAGTTTCTGAAAGGAAAAGATGCAGAGAAGATGGCAAGAATGTGTAAGAAAGTTTGTGTTTGTGCTGATGCCGCATAATGGGAGATCCATGTGCAAAGCACAGAATAATTGTGAGAATGTGATCGTATAGAGAAATAAGGAAATTCAGTGAGTCTAAAGCCTAGTTTTCACATTTACAAATAGTTCTAGAAGAGGAGATTGAGGAGAAATAAGGTCAAAGAGGAGCACATGGGCCCTATAACATAGGGCCATGTATGCCATACTAAGGAGTGTGCACGCTCTCTCTAGAGGCAAAGGAGAGAGACTAAAATTGTTTAGGTTATAGTG
Source organism: Ateles fusciceps (assembly GCA_036589455.1). Lineage (NCBI taxonomy): Eukaryota > Metazoa > Chordata > Mammalia > Primates > Atelidae > Ateles > Ateles fusciceps. The sequence goes on from JAZHEH010000051.1 coordinate 2,213,769, forward strand.
AAATGATCAGATTTATATCTTGGAGGGAGCACTTTGGTGGCTGTGTCAGGGACAGAGGATTAAAGAGAGCAACTTGGAAGTCAGGAGACTTGTTAGGATGTTGCAGTGCTCTGAATGAGAAAAATGTAAAGAGCTCAATGAGGCTAGGGCAGTGTAGCTTCCAGAGAAAAAGATGCATCTGAAGCATACTGAGGACTTAGAAACCCTAGAACGTGTTGAATTATGTGAATCAAGGATGACTCCCAGCCTTCTGGCTTAAGCTGTCCATTCGCTGCCAGTTTCAACTGGAACATGTCTTCCATTCATGAGGGTAGGAACTAAATAGAAATCACATGCATCCATCATTTATCAATTCAGAATTACTACAGGGCAGGCTTTTCTCCTGCCAGGTTCTGGGGGATAGGCACTAGCACATTATATCTGAGGTTCAGGAACCTCAGTTTTGGAATTTATTATCATACAACTATTAGTTAACATCATAGGAATGGATGACCTAATTCAAGGAAGGGGTGTAGAGTAGATTTTGAAGACGGCCTAACTCAGACCCCAGGAGAACAACAGCATTTGGGCTATGAGGGAAGGAAGGAGAGCTGAGTTACTGTGGCCAGACTAGTAGGAGGAAAATCAAATGAGAGTAGTAGTATGGAAGTTAAAGAATAAGAAGCTTTTAAGAAGGAAGGGGTATTTGTCTGCTTTGGCTGCCACAGGAAAACATCACAGACTAGGCGACTTAAGCAAAATAGACACTTATTTTCTCACAGTCTAGAGGCTGAAAGTCCAAGATTAAGGTGTAAGCGTGGTTGGATTCTCATGAGGGCTCTTTTCCTGGCTTGCAAATGGCCACCTTCTCTCTGTGGTCCTCACATACAGTCACATTGAAGTTTAGAGTTTTAACATATAAATTTGAGGGGCTCTGGAGTGGACACAATTTAGTTCATAACAGAAGAAGTAGTAAACATTATCAAATAGAATAGAAAGGTCCAGAAAAATGAATACTAGATAGTTATCTATTTGATTTGTCAACAAAGATGATATTTGAGACATCAGAGAAGGTAGTTTCTGTAGAATGATGGCATAGAAGACATATTGCTGGAGGTCGATGGTTACATAGAATTTGTGAATGTAGACACATAAGCATAAATTACTTCTTTAAGAAGCTTGGCTGAGATGGAAAATAAATATAGAACAAAGATACAGGATATAGGACAATAGTTGAGTCTTGAAGATTGGATAGAATTTAGATTGAAGAAAATAATGGGGTGAAGATGCCAAGATGGAGGGGCATTCCGTGGTAACAGGTATAAGGTGAGAAAATAAATGGTCTGTTATGGTTTAGTGAGTCATTATTGTACTGGAGAATATCACTTTTGTAAGACAGTGGTAGGGGGCTAGATGTAGAAAGACAGTGTATTTATAGCTAGGGCTGCCATAGCAAAGTACCACAAACTGCGTGGCTTACACAACAGAAATTTCCTTTCTCACAATTCTGGAGGCTAGATATCTGAGATCAAGTTGTTGGTAGGATTGATTCTTTCTGCAGGCTGCAGGGGAGAGCTGTTTCATGCCTCTGTCCTAGTTTCTGGTGGTTTGCTGGCAATCTTTGGCGTTTCCTGTAGCTGCCATTTCCCTGTTTCCCCATCATTTGCCCTCTGTATGTGTCCCTTTTCAAATTGTGGTCCTTTTATAAGGACAGCAGTCATATTGGATTAGGGGCCCAACCTACTCTAGTATGAACTCATCTTAAGTAATTATTATTATTATTATTTGAGATAAAGTCTTGCTCTGTCACCCAGGCTGGAGTGCAGTGGTGTGATCTTGGCTCGTTGAAACCTCTGCCTCCCGGGTTCAAGCGATTCTCCTGCCTCAGCCTCCCAAGTAGCTGGGACTACAGGTGTTCACCACCAGGCTCAGCTCATTTTTGCAGTTTTAGTGGAGACGGGATTTCATCATGTTGGGCAGGCTGGTCTTAAACTACTGACCTCAAGTGATCCACCCGCCTCTGCCCCCAAAGTGCCAGGATTACAGGCGTGTGCCACCATACTCGGCCATCTTAAGTAATTATATCTGCAACAACCCTACTTTCAAATAAGGTCACATTCTGAGGTGCTGGGGGTTGGGACATCAACATATGAGTTTCTGGTGGGGGGAGAGGGAGGAAACAATTCAACCCATTACATAGTTTGAGACCACAATGTGGAGGGCATTAAAGGACATTTGAGACTTTTACTTGTTCTATGGATAGCTTTGGAAAGTTTCTGAAGAGAAGAGTAATATGATTGAAGAGATATTTCAGGAAAATTAATTTGATAGCAGTGCTTTATTATTCAGAGAGTTATGATCGAAAGCTAACTTAAGCTTAAAAGTAATTTTAAGCTTGGATGCAGTAGCTCATACCTGTAGTCCCAGCACTTTGCAAGGCCAAGGTGAGAGGATCTTTTGAATCCGGGGGTTCAAGACCAGCCTGGGCAACATAGTGAGACACTGTTTCTACAAATAATTAAAAAAATTAGCTGGGCAAGGTGATGTGTACCTGGTCCCAGTTACTTAGGAGGCTGAGGTAGGTGGATTGCTTGAGTTTGGGTGGTCAAGGTTGAAGTGAGCTGTAATCATGCCACTGCACTCTAGCCTGGGTGGCAGAGTGAGACCCTGTCTAAAAATAAAATAATCAAAATTATCGAGGGGGAAGAATATGGGGGAACTCACATCAGGGAAGCCTAGAGAATCAGTCTTAGATTCTTACAAGACCAAGTGCACTCCAGGGATCTAGGTAGAGAGATTACAGAATTGCCATGATACATCACCTTAAATAAATTAGATACACCCATTTGCAATTTTGCATTATGTCTGCTCAATATTTGTATTTCAAGAGGAAACATGTGATAGTTTATCTTAGGTCATGGATCTACTTTTGGAGGTTGGAGCTCACCTTGATTAATAGTCTCAGATGCAATGAAGAAAAGGTAATTATCTAAAAAAAAATGGGGATACTATTACTAAATGAGAAAATGTCCACAACAAATGTTTAGGGGAAAAGCGAAAGACGGAGGCTGTGAGATTCTAGCACTTTGGAAGACTGAGGTGGGTGGATCACGAGGTCAGGAGATCAAAACTATCCTGGCTAACACAGTGAAACCTGGTCTCTACAAAAAATTAGCCAGGAGTGATGGCATGCACCTGTAGTTCCAGCTACTCAGGAGGCTGAGGCAGGAGAATTGCTTGAATCCGGGAGGTGGAAGTTGCAGTAAGCTGAGATTGTGCCACTGCACTCCAGGCTGGGTGACAGAGCGAGACTCCATCTCAAAAAAAAAAAAAAACCAAAAAAACAAAAACAAGTGCCATATGGGGTGATGAGACATTGGACTAGAGTGAAGACGATACCATGAGGAAAGTTTTGAAAATACCCAAAACCAATTGATAATGATGAGGGTATCCACGTGAGTGATTTAAGGACAATGACAAAAGCAAGGTGGTTAGGAGGGGAAAGCTAGTTTTATACGAAGGTGCAGGAAGATTTGTTGGTGTTGGCTGCTCACGACCCAAATACTCAAGCCCTACTGTGTTTATTAATTTTATGTGTCAGCTAGACTAGGTCACAGGGTGCCTAGGTTATTGGCTGAACATTATTTCTGGATGTGTCATCGAGAGTATTTCTGGATGAGATTAACATTTGAACTGGGGGACTGAATAAAGCAGATTGCCCTCCCCAGTGTGTTTGGGCATCATCCAATTTTTTGAGGGCCTGAATAGAACAGAAAGGTAGAGGAAGGGAGAATTCACTGTCTCTGTCTCTGTGCCTGATTGATTGAGATATTAGTCTTTTCCTGCCCTCAGGGTAGGACTTGCACCATCAGTGCTCCTGTTTCTCAGGCCCTTGGAATCAGATTGAAACTACACTACCAGCTTTCCTGGGTCTCCAGCTTGTAGACTACAAATATAAGACTTCCTAATTTCCATATATATATATCCATCTCTGTAGAATCTATCTATTTATCTGATATATTTTGTTTTTTTGAAGAAACATGACAAATATGCCTGCCTCCACCATGGGAGCCAGAAGTGTGTGTTCAGGAGCAGATAATCTCTTTCCAAGCTTCTGCATACAGTGGCTAGGTATGTGACCTAATAGTAGTAGGTATGTGACCTAAGCTAGGTCCATTGGATACACCCATCTGGAACTTTAGTTCTTGAAGAAGTGATGAAAAGGGGCAGTGGACGGTCAGAGATTACTTTTTGTGGCAGAGTTGAGAGTCCAACCAACACTTACTTATGATAGTGTTTGGTGGTGGTGGCGTGAGGGCAGCATCTTCAGCAGCCTGGGTCTGTGGTGAGGTGTGCCTATGTTTTGGCTCTCCTTGGTTTCTGCCTGTTTTCTGAGGTTCATTCTCCAGCCCTCCCATTGATCCTGGGAGCTACCCACATAGCTTTCCAAACAATTCATTTTCTCCTTCAGCTGAGAGTTTATTTTTTTGTTTGTTTGGAAAGTTGAATGATGATTTACAGAGGCTACAGTGGGGTCAACAGTGACTGGCATTTTAGTCATGAAGAGTGATAGCAAATAGCATGACAGTCACACTGGAATGTCTAGAGCCGGCTGGATGAGCACAAGGAGGGCATAAAAGGACACAGGAATGAAGGCAGATTTGGTTGTTATCTACCTAGATGTGATTAAGGCAGTTATGACAGTGAATGAGCTTGCTGGGGGAGAGAGAGTATGATGACATAAAAGAATGCCAAGGCCTACTCTTTGGGTTAGCCCACCGTGGGAGAATAGAAGAAAAAAATGAATATCAGCATTCACAAAAGTGGGTGGAAGGATGATATAGTTCTATGATGCAGATGTTAAGGAAGGAGAGAAGTTCAAGGAGAAACTGAAGGGTCAAATGTATTGTGAAATGTTCAAAGAGAATGAGAACTAAGTACATATTTTTAAAATTTGTCGGTTGAAGCATTTAAAACGTTTTAAATATCAAAGTAAAATGTAACCTATGTAGTATGTCGACTAGTTGGCAGGTCCTGTGATAAGCACTTTATGCATTATTGCATGTGAAATAGATAATATTATTTAGTAAAGTAATGTGCCTGTGTTCACATGGCCAGTAAGTTGCAGATCTGGAATGAAAATGTGTTTGTAGGACACGCCATTATAGTTAAAGACATGGTTTGACTGTGTCCCCACTCAAAATCTCACCTTGAATTGTGATCTCTGTGTGTCAAGGAGAGACCAGATGGAGGTAATTGAATGATGAGGGCGGTTTCCCCCATGCTGTTCTTGTGGTAGTGAGTTCTCACAAGATCTGATGCTTGTATGTTTGGTAGGTCATTCTGCGTTCATTCTCCTTCCTGCTGTTTTGTGAAGATTCCTTGCTTCCCCCTTGCCTTCTGTCATGATTGTAAGTTTCCTGAGGCTTCTCCAGCCATGCTGAACTGTGAGTCAATTAAACCTCTTTCCTTTATTGGGTAGTTCTTTACAGCAGTGTGAAAATGGACTAATACAGTTAATAAGCTTGGCAAGATGACCATATTTTAATAGACACCTTAAACCTGACTGTTTAAGTTCTGTTAAGCCTTTTGATATAACATCTCTAGATATAATATCTCATTCCCTTTGCTGTTGGGTCATTTGTACCTTGTACTACTTTAGAGTTTCATGCTACTGGAACTTTGCCATTTATAAATGCAGCCAGATATGACTGAGTTTATAAAAACAGGTTCTGGTTGCTTTTTGAATATTTGGATTTGAAAAATTCTTAGCATCAGAAAGTTCACCAAACTTTTGTAAAATATGGATTTTTTTTTTTTTTACAATTTAGTTGTTTTGACTTAAAAAATTTTATGTAACACTTTCAACAGTTTTCTCACAATTTATCAAAAAGTCATCTATGTGATGATTTATTTAGATGTACATATACAATATTTACATATATGCAAAATATTTATTTGTGACATCTTTAATGCAACGTTAAAATTTTAAACCTATGAAGAGGTGAAACATCCAGAAGCCGTCATTTCCCTTGCTTTTTTCCTCTCCCTGCCTTACATTCTAGCATGATAACTTGTTCTGGTCCTAACTTTAGACTACCTGAGTCTAACTGTGGGCAGTGCCACTTTTTAAGTGTTTATCTATCAGCAAGATACTCAACCACTCTGAGCTTCCATTTCCTCATCTGGAAGTGAAGATTATAATCCTGCAAGGGCTGAAAGAGAAATATGGGGTACAGCCCAGAACAGTGTTCAACGTACACATTGTGCCTCCTCATTAAATGTTGAGTGTCTTTATTCCAGATTATCTCAAACCCTATACGGCAGGCAGAGAAACTTGTTTCCTGGTCTTGGCATGAAGTTTGTTTACATCCTTCAAATTTCTGCTATCATCTCTTCCCCCTGCTGGCTGCCTTTTCTTCATGTTTCCACATGTTGCATTTTTTCATCAAAATATGACTTAAAAGCATTTTTGTGTGGTTAGCCTCACTAACTTCATGAATATGACCATTTCATTAACTCAACAGTTTTCTCAATTCTTAAGCAAATTGTATCTCATAGTCACATGTATTTAAATTTTGTTTGCACATAAAATTTTATGTGTTTTCAAGTTGTTTCGTCCACTATTACTTTTTGTTGTTACAACATGGTGGCAACAAAGATAGCTGGACTGGATTTGGGAGACTTAAGTTAAAATTCCTGCTCTGATACTAACAAGTTGTGTTCCTTTGGGCAAATTGGTTATGCTGTCTGGGTCTTATTTTCAACTTCTGGAAAATAGGGGATTGGGCTAACAATAAACATTGAATGGTGTCTGTGTGCTAGGCAATGTGTCAAGTACTTTTCCGTCACTTCTTACAATGATCTATGAAATAGGCTCCGAAACTATGCTAATTTTACAATATGACCACTGAGGCTCAGACTGGCTGAATACTTTGCCTCGACTTGTTCATCTGACATTTGAACTTGGACTTTCAGAGCTATAGTAATCCTAGGAGATAATGAATTTCTTGGAATGTAAACTGATATTCTGTTTTTCTTTTTAGAAAATAATTCTTATGCAAAGCAGAACCAATAGTCGTGATTACCAGTCCAATGGAAAGTGCTTAGGTCTGCTTTGAGGAATTGAATATAAACAGGCTTTGGGTAAATTTGAAAAACAAACAGACTGATACAGGACTAATATCATTATCAACATTTTGGAAAAATGCAACTTTTTGGTTTTTTTTTTATTTTACTTTAATTAACTAATTAATTAATTTTTATGGTACTTTAGGTTCTGGGGTACATGTGCAAATCATGCATATTGCATAGGATTATTGCATAGGTGCATATATGGCAATGTGGTTTGCTGCCTCCATCCCCCCTGTCACCTATATCTGGCATTTCTCCCCATGTTGCTTTCAAAAAGCTTTTAAAAATGTAAAACTCAGACTTTTGAATTCAAAATTCTTTGAGAATTCTTAGTTCTTTATATGCTTGCAGAACTAGGTCACTGAATAACATGCAAGATATTTTTTATTCTTAAGCTTTAAGAAATTATATTGACATTGGGATACAGAGTTATATGTATATCTCAAAAACCTGATAAATACGGTAAATTGGTGTTTACACAATCTGAGGGAAATAAACTATTAGAGAACATGAAGCTAGACTATCTCCTACAATTGAACTGGTTAATATACCCATGATGTCAGGAAACTGAGCAAATGTAAGAGGTTTTAAGGTCTCTACTTTCCTGGCTAACAACCCACTCTAATGGGAATTAGATAAGAGTCTAATAACTGGATAAGGGTCTGATTGCTTCCAGGAATACTCAAGATTCCAGAGAATTCAAACAAAATATTCACTAATCTGTAGAGCAAAGTGGATTTTCTTTGGCTTGATTTATGGTACCCATCAACATTTCCTAGAATTTGATCTAGAAAACACTGTTTGTGCTATTTAAAGATGTTCCTTGAAACAAGTGTTCTGGGTTTAGATATATTTGGGTAAATCTGAGTGAAGCAAAACTGAAAACAGCGTTTAAATTGTAGTTCTTCTCAGTGTCTAGAATTGAATATGCATTTAATTTTTTGGTTAACAAATGTTTGTTAAGTACCTTTCATGAGTCAGTAGCAGCCTTTGGGACATAGTAGAAGCATCTTCCCTACTTCTAGGGAAGTAAGGGTGGGTGAAAATCTCTTATCAATTTGCAAGCAAATGGTAAGGTATGCAGAATTTCTCATACTTTTGTATGCTTTTTGCTTTTCAGCAAAATGTCATCAGTTTTACTTATTTATTTCCATATTTAGTGAGATGAAATTAACAAATAAAATTGCATAAATTTAAGGCATGTGACATGATGTTTTGATTTACATATACACTGTGAAATAATTACCACACCTATTATTTTTTTTGGAAATGGAGTTTTGCTCTTGTTGCCCAGACTGGAGTGCAATGGCTCAATTTCAGCTCACTGCAGCCTCCACTTCCTGGGTTCAAGCAATTCTCCTGTCTCAGCCTCCCGAGTAGCTGAGATTACAGGCATGTGCCACCACACTCGGCTAATTTTGTATTTTTAGTAGAGACGGTGTTTCTTCATGTTGGTCCCTGACCTCAGGTGATCCACCTGCCTCAGCCTCCCAAAGTGCTGAGATTACAGGCACTGCACTTTTTTTGATCATAAGAATATTTCTCTTTTTTTCTCTCAGTCAACCAACCTTCCTTCCTTCCTTCCTTCCTTCCTTCTTTCCTTCCTTCCTTCCCTCCTTCCTTCCCTCCCTCCCTCCCTCCCGTTCCCTCCCTCCCTCCCTCTCTCTCTTCCTTCCTCCCTCCCTTCCCTTCCCTCCCTCCCTCCCTCTCTTCCTTCCTTCCTTTTTTCCCTCCCTCCCTCCCTTCCCTTCCCTCCCTCCCTCTTTTCCTTCCTTCCCTCCTTCCCTCCCTCCCTCCCTCTTTCTCTTCCTTCCTTCCTTATTCTTTTCCTCCTTCCCTCATTCCTCCTTTTTTTTCTTTTTTTTTTGGTGGAGCATCTCCAGGGGCTAGCTTTCTGAGGAACATGCTTTGGGTAAAAATAGGACCACATCAACTAATTGATTCCTTGGATATTACCTTTTTCTAGGAAGAACAGTCATTTTTTTGTTTTCCATCTGAAGTCCCAGATGTTAGAGAGCAAGGCCAGGATGAGCAAACAATGAGGTAGTTCCAACTGACGACGTTACACGCCAGTGTCTGCAGGAGGCACCCAGCCATGGTGTGGTTCCACTGGAAACACAGGGGCAAGATGAAAAACACAGTACTTGGAAGTAGTGACAATTTTCAGTAGTTAGATATCAGCAGGGATGCTGATGGACAATACTAGTATTTAGAAGTTTTCAAAATATCAATTATCCAACCTGAATTTGAATCTGAGGGATTCTGTGGGAACCACATCTTCTTTTCTGTCTGGGGTAGAGGAGATACTACCAGGAGATTACTTTGTTCTTTAGGGTTAAAGGACTCCAGGTATCTTTACTCTGTGGAAAAGAACCAACCAGGCAAAGGTGTGAGAGGTGGGAACAGTGAGAAGAACATGAGTCAGGAACACAAGTTGGAGAGCTGAAATCGTCTCTAACCTTGAAGCCAAGTGTATAGGTTAACTGAAATCTTACATATAAGTGGAAGACCTGCTACCAGTAGAGTCTTACACACGGTTTTGCAAGATAAGTGACTAGTTTATGGTGCTGGAATAACATCAGGAAAGCATAAGACTGTAATGGTAGATAGACTTGGATCTGAAACTAAGCTGCTTCTCTTTCTGTTGGATGCCTGTGACCTATAATTACTGTGCTCTCAACTATGTGCACAGGCTCTGTGAAGATTGCAAAGATGAAACAAACAGGAAAACTGTCTTCAAAGAGTTTATGATTTGAATGCAAGATAAGGCATGTACTTTTTTCCATGATATAAGGTAAAAAATATCAAAAGAGTGTTATTAAGTTCTATTTAACCAAATTTTTCAGTTAATAATTTCACTCTTTTTGATATTAAGAGGGCCTCTCAGTTTAAAGACTATGTCACAGTGAATTTGATTTCTTAAGAAAAAAATATTTTGTTATCAAGCACATAAAAATTACGTCTTCACTTTGGATGTATTTCTATTTAATAGCAAGTTTTGATTTATTTGTTAAAATTAGGCGTTAAAAAGTTAATGCTATTTCTAATAATAAACAATGTGAATACTTTGTATAGTACTTAAAAAGTGTCATCCAGATTTTGCATCTATTTTCAGATTTGTTCTTCTTAATAATTAGATCTGGTAAGGAATGTACTAGCAATTATTTTGGACAGATGAGAAAATTGAGGCTCAAGGTCATTGAGCTAAGTTCAGCAAATGAAGCAGAGTCAGAAATAAAACCAGAGTTTATTGGTTTCAATACCTGTAAATTTTTTCTTACAGGCACCAGTTTCCCACATTTTGGGCTTCCAAGTCTTAAAATGGCTACAAATTTATTGCAATAGAATAGTAAATCCATATTATTTTATATAAGAAATTGAAAGACTAAAGAAATTCATTCTCACACATGTGTTCACTATTATTTCTCCATGCAGTTAAGATGCTATTATGACATATATAGTGCAATTTCATTTAAGATTGTAATTAATTCACAGGTTTTTTTTTTTTTTGTCATTAAGCATTTTCTTCAACCATTATATGGAGTGTCTTTTACTGCTATTATTTTTTAATCTGGAGAAAGAATCCTTGCTGTCTCCTTCTCTGGAAGGAAAATCATCAACTGTTTTAAATAAAATGCAAGTCAATCAATTGAAAATAACATTGTAGAGAAATAATTTTTTTTTTTAAACAAAACTTCCAGCTAGGTGCAGTGGCTCATGCCTGTAATCCCAGCACTTTGGGAGACTGAGGTGGGCAGATCACTTGAGGCCAGGAGTTCCAAGACCATGCCTGGGCAACATGGCAAAACCCTGTCTCTACTAAAAACACAAAAAAATTAGCTAGGTGTGGTGGCCCCCGCCTGTAAACCCAGCTACTCTAGTCTGAGGCATGAGAATCGCTCAAACTCAGGAGGCGGAGGTTACAGTGAGCCGAGATCGTGCCACTGCACTCTAGCCTGGGTGACAGAGCGAGACCTTGTCTCAAAAACAAAACAAAACAAAACAAAACCAAAACCAAAACCAAAACTAAAACCAAAACTTCCTGCTGGTTGCTATTTTGGAAGCCTGCGGTTTGTCTGTAGTTCAAAGCGTGACTTTTAGTTTGCGCCCCAAAGCCTGGAATTCTCATATTGACACAGATGAACAGATTTTCCTTTAGACGAGGCTGTTGATACAGAATACAAAAATTTCTTTTTTTTTGCAACTGCTCTTAAAATATTATGAAATATTATGATATTTAAGGTTACATGATCCAGAAAACAAAACAAAAAAATCTTATATTTTACATGAACTAAAGACTAGTTTTGCTACTGTTGTACAAAATGACAAAATCTTTGCAGTTAACACCTCAACAAAAAGAAACAGGTTTTAAATTAAGGTTTAAAAAAATCTATATTATCTTGGGCCAGAAGAAAACAGTGGCAGACCAGGGAGATGATAACTGCCCAAGAGATGTGTGAAACAGAAAAGAGAATCATATCAGCCCTCTCAGCCCCTTCTTTCCATCCCCCCTCCACACAAATCCCTCATTACTAGGACACTTTTGACTGAAAGAAATGGTATTAAAATTATATATTTTTAATTTTTAACTTATATCTGGTATATATTGGCCAGTCTGCCTGTAAAGAACAGGTGTTGGGTTCAGTAAGGTACATTTTAGGACAGTTAAAGAATTTTTAGAATTCCTCTTCCACTCTCACAGTTGAACTTTGACTACTTGTATTAGCAAAATGGTGTGCAAATTTAGTTGATTTCTTGTTCAAAGACAGCAAGAATAAGAAATGCCTTTCAGTATGTGTTAGAGTGATTCTTCCATTAACCCTTGTGTTTTAGCTCTTTCCAATCTCTCAGCATTACAGATAAGTGGTTTACAGAAGCAAGTCTTGCCAAATATGCAGATGAGAGAAATAATTGCAATAAAAGGTGATTTTATAGAAAAATGAATGTATTCTGTTTCTTAAGGGAAATAAAAAGAAAACTCTGTTTAAAAATATATTTTTTTATAAGATTAATATGAATATATATTTTCAAAGTATTTAACATCTTTCCTCAGTTGCTTTTCGTGAAGCTCACCATTTCTTGGTAATGTACTTTTTGTTCCATTTGTTCAATTTTTTTCTGTGTTGCTATTTCTTACTGGTTAATAATGGGAAAATTTTAAAAAAGATTAAAATAACTGTAAAAAGATAAAAATTTATAAAAGAAGAACATTTATTTTGATAGATGTAAAGCTGACTATTCTGTAGATTAAAAAACAGAGATTTTCTCCCTCATGAAGTGAAGGATATACATAGTGTATTAGTCAGCATTCTCTAAGCAGACAAAACCAATAGGATATATCTATTAATATATTTGTCTATCTCTATGTCTATCTCATCTCTCTATCTCTATCTATCTATGTATAGGTAGATATAGATAAATATGTTAGGGAAAATTTATTAGGGGAATTGGTTCATGTGATCATGGAGGATGAGAAGTTCCAAGACAGCCCTCTGCAAGTTGGATGCTGGAAGCATGGCTCAGTCGAAGTTTAAAGGTCTAAGAACCTGGGAGGTGGGGGGGGGAGGGGGGTGGGGGGGTGGCGGGTGGGGGTGCCCACTGATACAAGTCCTGAAGTCCAAAGGCTGAAGAGCCTGGGTTTCTGATATATGGGGATTGGAGAAGAGTGTATCCTGGCTCAAGAAGAGAGAAGAGAGAGAGAGAGAGAGAGAGAGAGAGCAATTTGCCTTTCTTCTGTTTTTGTTCTGTCTGGGCTTCTGGTTATTTGGATGGTGTCTGCCTGTATTGAGGGTTGATCTTCCCCACATAGTCCACCCGGGAAGCAACCTCACAGACACACTCCTTAAAATAATACTTTACCAGTTCTCTAGCTATTCCTTAATTCAATCAAGTTAATACTTGAAATTAATCATCACACTGAGGTTTCTACAGAAGATTCCAAAAGCACCCAGGAAAATAATTCATTGTTTTTAAGTTAAAAAATATACACACAGTGAGATTTAATACCCAGAAAAATGACTGACACAATAACATAAATACAAATTCCCCTCTTTTTAAGAAGTTAACGATGCTAGAACTGACACACTATGTTTAGAACATTTTAGATATTAAAGGAATAGGGAAAGCAGCTGGTAAATTTAAAGAATATAGTTGGAACTATATATTTTTTTAAGATTTTAGATGGCTTACTTGGTTTTTATTTATAAAAAATTATATATTATCTAAAACTTTGTATTCTACTTGAGGACAAACGAAATAGTCAATTCTTGTTATTCGTGGTAAAGTTCTGTAAATACCGAGTTAACAAATACAAAACTATTACTCCCGGGGAAATACAGAATTAGGTTCCTGAGAGCCTCTGGTCACATTTTTCATCAATTGATCAATACATAACCTTGTTTTATGTTCATTTATGTTTAAAAACACCGATTTAATATATATTTCTTCATTGACATTGAACTCAATGGCTGACAGCACTGTAACTCATGTCCCAATGAAGCTTCGCTAATGTACATATCTTTCATATCTTCTCTGTGAGGCACCTCACAGCCTTCTTACACTTAGAAACACAGACAACACTTTAGTATTATGCTTAGGGACCATTTTAAACAGTGAGATTACAAAAAAAAAAAAGCAAAAAATCAGAAAAATGTGGCACTAAATAGACCACTAAAAACACGTTTATACTCTGACAGCTGAAATAAGAAGGCAGAGATTCACCTTGTTCAACCTCAGCTGGTAATGTGTGACTCAAATTTTCACTGATCTGTGCATTCCCACAAATGGCTATGAAAATGCTGTGAATAACAATCTGGGGGATTACAAATGAATTTTAGGGAGTAGGCTAATTTGAAAATATGGAATTATGAATAAATGAGATTGACCATGTCTTGTTCACCTTTGTGTCACTACTGACTGTACTATTTTCTGTCATGTAATAGAAGTTCTATATATATGTACACATATTGAATAAATGGAAATAGTATTCCTTAATTTTAAATGAACCTCACTCTATTGTCCTATTTTGTTTTATGCTCTTGAGAAGTTTGTGATAGCCTGTAAATATTCGGTTAGTTTTCACATGTGAACATTTTATAATAATATAAATGCCTATATTGTTAGGCTTACATTTCTCTTTGGAACTTTGAAGATATTGGTCCCTTATCTTTGGCATTTAAAATTAAGAAAAATTCTGATGCCACTATAAATCTCAGTCTTTGTGGTGTTAATGTCCTTTCCCTCCCTTCTTTGGAAGATTTTAGGATCTTTTTTTTGCTTGAAATTCTGAAAATTTATGATATATATTTAGACTCTTCATAGTAGAAAGTTCATATCTTTTGTCAGTTTAGGGAAATTTTCTTCTTTTATTTCTTTGGTTGTTTCTTCTCCATTCTTTGTTATTATTTCTGAAAATCCCATTAAATATGTTCTAAACTTCTGAATCCAGTTGATGTATTTCCTGAAGTTTTAAAAATATATTCCTCTTTGTCCTTTTATATTATGTTCTGGGAGCATAAGTTGACTTACATATCCAACTAACATATTTATTTTCAGCCATATTTATTACACTATTTAGTCCATAGTTTAAAAAATTATATACGTATTCATTCTGAATTAAGTTTTATATATGGCATGAAGGGGACACCTTCATTTATTTGTGTGTGAATATCTACTTGTCCCAGCACCATTTGTTGAAATGACTTTTCTTTTCCCATTCAATAGTCTTGGCACCCTTGTCAAAAATCAGTTAAACATAAATGTAAGGGTTTATTTCTGCACTCTCAATTCTATTCTGTTGATCTGTCTTTCCTTACATCAGTACTACACTGTCTTGTTTACTGTAGTTTTGTTTGAAGTTTTGATATCAGGAACATCTTCAACTTAGTTCTTCTTTTTTAACATTGATGTGACTTTTCTAGGTTCCTTACATGTTCATATAAATTTTACAATCAGCTTATCAATTTCTGCAAAAAAAGGGCAGCTGGATTTTTTTTTTTTGAAATGGAGTCTCAGTCTGTCACCCAGGCTAGAGTGTAGGGGTGTGATCTCTGCTCCTTGCAATCTTCACCTCCTGCGTTCAAGCAATTCTCCTGCCTCAGCCTCCTGAGTAACTGGGATTACAGGTGCACACACTATGCCCAGCTAATTTTTGTATTTTTAGTAGAGATGGGGTTCACTATGTTTACCAGGCTGGTCTCAAACTCCTGAACTCAGACCTCAGCCTCCCAAGGTGCCGGGATTACAGGGGTGAGCCACAGCGCCCAGCCTGCAGCTTAGATTTTGATAGGAATTACACACAATCTGTGGATTAATTTTGGGAGTATTATCATGTTAACAATATTAAGCTTTCCAAATTCATAAATAAGTGGTGATTGTGGACATCTTTATCTTATTTCTAATTTTAGGGGGAAAACATCCAGTCTTTCACTATTAAGTATAATGTTAACTCAGGATATTTTTTTTTTGTAGAGTCTATCAGATTAAGGATGTTTCTCTCTATTCCTGATTTGTTGAGTGTTTTCACAATGACTGGGTACCAAATCTTATCCAATGTTTTTTCTGTATTTACTGAGATGACCAAGTGATTTTTTTCCTTTTTTTCCCAATAATATGGTGTTATATATTGATTAATTTTTCTGCATTAAAGCAAACATGCATTCCTATGATAAAATCTGCTTGGTCATAACTGTACTGCTGGCCTCCAACATAACTTTTTTTTTTTTTTTTTTTTTTTATTTTTAAGATACAGGTTCTCACTGTCACTCAGGTTGGAGTACAGTGGTGCACCTCAAATGCCTGGGCTTCGGTGATCCTGCCATCTCAAGCTCCCAAGTAGTTGGGACTATCAGCATGAACCACCATGCCCAGTTAATTTTAATTTTAGGTTTTTTTTGGTAGAGCCAGGGTCTTGCTATGTTGCCAGGGCTGATCTTGAACTCCTGGCCTCCTGCAATCCTCCTGCCTTGATCTCTCAAAATGTTGGGATTATAGGTGTAAGCCACCATGCCTGGCCTTTCTTCTTTTTAACATAGCCATTTGTAGCTATAAATTTCTCTCTAAATAGTACTTTAGCTGCTATGTTGCATTTTTATCTTCATTAACCTCAAAGTATTTTCTAATTACATTGTGAATTCTTTTTTGACCAGTATATATTTACAGTATGTTAATTTTCATATATTTGTAAAATTTTCTTCTTCTTGTTTTGATTTCTAATATCATTCCACTGTGGTCAGGATAATATACTCTGTATGATTTCAATCATTTTAAATTTATTGACACCTGCTTTCTGGTCTAACATGATTTATTCTGGAGAATATTCTATGTCCACTTGAGAATGTGTGTTCTGATGTTTTTGATGGAGTGGTATTTAGATGCTTGGTCTAGTTAGTTTATAGTATTGTTTAAGTCAAGTCCTGTATTTTATTCTTGATCTTTTGCCTAGTTTTTCAATTTCTGAAAGTGTAATATTGAGCTATGCAATAATTATTGTAAATTATTGATTTCTGTCTTCAAAACTGTCAGCTACATGTATTACCATTGATCTTGATTCTCATGTGGATTTAAGGTACTCTTATATATATATATATATATATATATATGAACTTTAGGTTCTGGGATAGATGTGAAGAACATGTAGGATTGTTGCATAGGTAAATACATGGCAATGTGGTTTGCTGCCTCCATCCCCATCACCTATATCTGGCATTACTCCCCATGTTATCCCTCCCCAACTCCCTATCCCCCCCACTGTCCCTCCCCTAATCCCCCCCCCAACAGACCTCAGTGTGTGATGCTCCCCTCCCTGTGTCCATGTGTTTTCATTGTTCAACACCCACCTATGAGTGAAAACATACAGTGTTTGATTTTCTGTTCTTGTGTCAGTTTGCTGAGAATGATGGTTTCCAGGTTCATCCATGGCCCTACAAAGGACATGAACTCATCCTTTTTTATGGCTGCATAGTATTCCATGGTGTATATGTGCCACATTTTCCCTGTTCAGTCTGTCATCAATGGGCATTTGGGTTGGTTCCAAGTCTTTGCTATTATAAACAGTGCTGCAGTGAACATATGTGTGCGTATGCCTTTATAATAGAATGATTTATAATCCTTTGGATATATACCCAGTAATGAGATTGCAGGATCAAATGGAATTTCTATTTCTAGGTCGTTGAGGAATCACCACACTGTCTTCCACAATGGTTGAACTAATTTACACTCCCACCAACAATGTAAAAGTATTCCTCTTCTCCACATCCTCTCCAGCATCTGTTGTTTCCAGATTTTTAAATGATCACCATTCTAACTGGTATAAGATGGTATCTCAGTGTAGTTTTGATTTGCATTTCTCTAATGACCAGTGATGATGAGCATTTTTTCATATGTTTGTTGGCCTCATATATGTCTTTTTTTGAAAAGTGTCTGTTCATATCCTTTGCCCACTTTTGAATGGGTTTGTTTTTTTCTTGTAAATCTGTTTTAGTTCTTTGTAGACTCTGGATATAAGTCCTTTGTCAGATGCGTAGATTGCAAAATTTTTTTCCCATTCTGTTGGTTGCCAGTTTCACTCTAGTGATTGTTTCTTTTGCTGTGCAGAAACTGTGGAGTTTAATTAGGTCCCATTTGTCTATTTTGGCTTTTGTTGCCAATGCTTTTGGTGTTTTAGTCATAAAGTCCTTGCCTATGCCTATGTCCTGAATGGTTTTGCCTAGGTTTTCTTCTAGGGTTTTTATGGTGTTAGGTCTTATGTTTAAGTCTTTAATCCATCTGGAGTTAATTTTAGTGTAAGGTGTCAGGAAGGGGTCCAGTTTCTGCTTTCTGCACACTGCTAGCCAGTTTTCCCAACACCATTTATTAAACAGGGAATCCTTTTCCCGTTGCTTGTTTTTGTCAGGTTTGTCAAAGATCAGATGTTTGTAGATGTGTGGCGTTGCCTCCAAGGCCTCTGTTCTGTTCCATTGGTCTATATCTCTGTTTTGGTACCAGTACCATGCTGTTTTGATTACTGTAGACTTGTAGTATAGTTTGAGGTCAGGTAGCATGATGCCTCCAGCTTTGTTCTTTTTGCTTAGAATTAACTTGGCTATGTGGGCTCTCTTTTGGTTCCATATGAAGTTTCAGGTGGTTTTTCCCATTTCTGTGAAGAAGGTCATTGTTAGTTTGATGGGGATAGAGTTGAATCTATGAATTACTTTGGGCAGTATGGCCATTTTCACGATATTGTTTCTTCCTAACCATGAGCATGGAATGTTTCTCCGTTTGTGTCCTCTCTTATTTCCTTGAGCAGTGGTTTGTAGTTCTCCTTTAAGAGGTCCTTTACATCCTTGGTTAGTTGTATTCCTAGGTATTTTATTCTCTTTGTAGCAATTGCGAATGGCAGTTCGTTCTTGATTTGGTTCTCTTTACGTCTGTTATTGGTTTAGGTGTATAGGAATGCTTGTGATTTTTGCACATTGATTTTGTATCCTGAGACTTTGCTGAAGTTGCTTATCAGTTTCAGGAGATTTGGGGCTGAGAAAATGGGGTCTTGTAAATATACAATCATGTCGTCTGCAAATAGAAACAATTTGACTTCCTCCTTGCCTAATTGAATACGCTTTGTTTCTTTTTCTTGCCTGATTGCTCTGGCTAGAACTTCCAATACTATATTGAATAGAAGTGGTGACAGAGGGCATCCTTGTCTAGTGCCACATTTCAAAGGGAATGCTTCCAGTTTTTGCCCATTCAGTATGATATTGGCTGCAGGTTTGTTGTAAATAGCTTTTATTATTTTGAGATATGTTCCATCGATACCTAGTTTATCGAGAGTTTTTAGCATAAAGGGCTGTTGAATTTTGTCAAAGTCTTTCTCTGCATCCATTGAGATAATCAGGTGGTTTTTGTGTTTGGTTCTGTTTACGTGGTGAATTACATTTATAGACTTGAGTATGTTGAACCAGCCTTGCATCCCCAGGATGAAGCCTACTTGATCATGGTGGATAAGCTTTTTGATGTGCTGTTGCAGTCAGTTTGCCAGTATTTTATTGAAGATTTTTGCATCTATGTTTCTCATGGACATTGGCCTGAAGTTTTCTTTTCTTGTTGAGTTTCTGCCGGGTTTTGGTATCAGGATGATGTTGGTCTCATAAAATGATTTGGGAAGGATTCCCTCTTTTTGTATTGTTTGGAATAGTTTCAGAAGGAGTGGTACCAGCTCCTCTTTGAATGTCTGGTAGAATTTGGCTGTGAACTCATATTGGTTGGTAGGCTATTAATTGCTACCTCAACTTCAGCCCTTGTTATTGGTCTATTCAGGGTTTCAACTTCTTCCTGGTTTACGCTTGGGAGGGTGCAAGTGTCCAGGAATTTATCCATTTCTTCCAGGTTTACTGTTTTATGTGCATAGAGCTGTTTGTAGTAATCTCTGATGGTGGTTTGTTTTTCTGTGGAATCGGTGGTGATATCCCCTTTATTGTTTTTTATTGCATCTATTTGATTATTCTGTCTTTTCTTTTTTATTAATCTGGCTAGTGTTCTATTTTGTTGATCTTTTCAAAAAACCAGCTCCTGGATTTATTGATTTTTTGAAGGGTTTTTTTGTGTCTCTATCTCCTTCAGTTCTGCTCTGATCTTAGTTATTTCTTGTCTTCTGCTAGCTTTTGAGTTTTTTTTGATCTTGCTCCTCTAGCTCTTTCAATTTTGATGATAGGGTGTCAATTTTAGATCTTTCCTTGCTTCTCATGTGGGCGTTTGTTGCTATAAATTTCCCTCTAGACACTACTTTAAATGTCTCCCAGAGATTCTGGTATGTTGCATCTTCGTTCTCGGTTTCGAAGAACATCGTTATTTCTGCCTTCATTTCATTGTTTATCCAGTCAACATTCAAGAGCCAGTTGTTCAGTTTCCATGAAGTTGTCCGGTTCTGAGTTAGTTTCTGAATTCTGAGTTCTAATTTGATTGCACTGTGGTCTGAGAGACTGTTTGTTATGATTTCTGTTCTTTTGCATTTGCTGAGGAGTGGTTTACTTCCAATTATGTGGTCAATTTTAGAGTAGTTGTGATGTGGTGCTGAGAAGAATGTATATTTTGTGGATTTGGGGTGGAGAGTTCTGTAAATGTCTATTAGGTTTGCTTGGTCCAGGTCTGAGTTCAAGTGTTGGATATCCTTGATCTGTCTAATATTGACAGTGGAGTGTTAAAATCTCCCACTATTATTGTGTGAGAGTTAAGGCAAACTTTTTTTTTTTTTTTTGGGACGAAGTCTCACTCTGTTGCCCATGCTGGAGGGCAGTGGCATAATCTTGGCTCACTGCAACCTCCGCCTCCCAGGTTCAGGCAATTCTCCTGCCTCAGCCTCCTGAGTAGCTGGGATTACAGGAGTGTGCCACCATGCCCAGCTAATTTTTGTATTTTTAGTAGAGACAAGGTTTCACCATGTTGGTCAGGCTGGTCTCGAACTCCTGACCTCATGATCCACCCACCTCGGCCTCCCAAAGTGCTGGGATTACAGGTGTGAGCCACCGCGCCCGGCCAAGGTACTCTTAATATCCTTTTATTTCAGCCTGAATTACTTTTTTTAGTATTTATTTTAGGGCAGTTCTGCTTATGATAAATTCTCTGTTTTTGTTTATCTAGGAATGTCTTTATTTCTCTTTCATTTTGGAAGGATAGTCTTAACGGATGTGGAATTCTTGGCTGACCTTTTCTTTCAGCATTTTGAATATATTATTTCATTGCCTTCTGGCCTCCATGGTTTCTGATGAAAAATGAGCTGTTCATCTTATTGAGGCTCCCTTGTGAGTGATGAGTTGCCTCTTTCTTGTTGCTTTCAAGATTCTGCTTTTGGCATTGTCTTTCAAAAGTTTAATTTTGGTGTATTTAGGTATGGATCTCTTTATGTTTATTCTAGCTAGAGTTTATTGTAATTTTTAAATGAGTAGGTTAATGTTTTTCATTAATTGCAAGAAGTTGTTGTTAATTATTTTTACCCCTTATCTTTTTCTTTTCCTTCTTCTCCTTCTGCAATTTTCATTATGTGTACACTCAGTGGTGTCCCCCTTGATGGTTTTCATTAAGGTTTCTTCCTGTTTCTCACACTGAATAATTGCACTTGACCTATTTTCAAGTTTCCTGATTTTTTTCTTCTCTCATCTAAAATATGCTGTTGAACCCCTATAGAGAATCTTCATTTCAGTTATTGTACTTTGCAATCTAAGAGTTTCTGTGTGATGCCTTTTCGTAATTTTAATCTATTTATATTCTCCATTTGGTGAGACGTTGTTCTCATGCTTTCCTTTAAATTTGTGACATGGTTTCCCTTAGTTCTTTGAGCATATTAATGATAGCTGTGTGCATAAAAGAGTTAATTCAGTGGGCTTGGGATGTTCAAATATTGCATATTACAAAGAAAAAATTGGCCCTTGACTGGCTCCTGGGAGATAACCTCTAATCTCTCAGAATATCCTACTTGATAAGATTGTCTTTGTATACCTGGGGCCTTGAGCCAATCCAGATAGATTATGCTAGCCATATGTTTCACAGTGAATGCCTACTTTTGTTTGCCTGGGGCTGTAGGCTATGCTGTATCAGCTTGACCACTGTGAGGAGGTGCTGGAGACTAAGTAGGTAAGATTAGTCACATGGGTGCTTCATGTCTACATGATTAATTCCCAGTGAAAACCTGGAACTCCAAGGCACGGGTTTGCTTCTCTGGTTTGCAATACTTAAGATGCACATTGTCATAGGTCGTTGCTGTGAGAATTAAGCTCTGATTGTATGACTCCACTTGGAGTGGACAACTGGAAACTTGGACCTTGCAGCTTTTGGACTCTGCTGTATGTGCTTTTCCCTTTCCTGACATTAATCTGTATCCTTTCTCTTTAATAAACTGTACTCATGAGAAAGACAGCTTTCCTGTGTTCTATGAATCCTTCTAGTAAATCACTGAACCTGAAGGCAGTCTTGGGGATCCGCAGACCACTTTATTTCATAGGTAAAGTGGATTCAACGTCTTTACCTAAGAATCCAAAGTCTGGGCTTCCTCAGGGAAAATTTCTATTGATTGCCCTTTTCCCACATTTATGGACCACACTTTCCAGTTTCTTTTCATGTGTCATAACTTTTGGTTGAAAACTGGATATTTTAAACAATATAATATGGCAACTCTGAAAATCAGATCCTGCCTTTTTCCTTCCCCATGGTTTGTTGTTTATGTTGTTTTTGTTGCTCTTGCTCTGTATTTATTGGTGATTTTTCTTGAACAAATTCTGTAAGGTCAGTATTTTTTGCCATGCGTGGCCTATTAAATCTTTGCTCAGTTAGTTTGGTGGTCAGCTAAGACAGGGATTTCCTTGAACCCTTCGAACCTAGTGGTTCCACCAGCCTTTGCCAAAGGGTTATGCACATGTTTTGGCACAATATTCAGGTAGTTCAATTTTGCTTTTGCCTTCACTTCCTGCTTGCACAGATCCTCACGTTCCAGCAGAGGTCAGAGATAAGGGCCTTCTCAGTTCTTTCCTGAGCATCTGCACAGCCCTGTGCATGTAGTTTATCTTCTAGGTTCACAGCCATATGATGGTGCCTTCTTAAGGTCTCCTGTGGACACTCATGACTCAGCATTTAAAATTTTTTTAGAAAAGTTACTTAGTCAGCTTCTTGTTTACTTGCCTCTATGCCTGTGCTGTTAATTCTAATTCAGACACCTCTGACATTAAATAATTGGTTTTTGTTTCAACAAATGGTCTGGGGAAAGGCAACAACTAACAGCTCCAAGTGAGGTCAAGCAAAGACAGGTTCTAGAAGTGGAAGTTTCTAGGGAGCCGCCAGAATTACAACAATGCTCTTCTAATGAAGATTTGCTGGAGACTCTAAGCATGTTCTGTCTCATCCACTGGCTGTCAGCTGTTTTTCACAGGTGTTACAGTTGCAAGGCTGTTGGTTTTCAAAGCTACTATGGTACTGGGGGATAGGATGATGGGAATAGGGCAAGTTAAAACAGCACAAAGCTTACATTCTTACTGAGCTTTGATCGTTTTTCCTTAATGAAAATCCTTGGCTTGTCTTAAGCCTTTCTCTAATTTCCAGAGTTCTGAAATATTGATTTTGATAATTTTTGCCAGTGTTCTCATTGCTTTTATGGAGAAGCTTACTTTCAAAGGTCCTTATTCTGCTGTCCCAGAAATGTTTCCCCTACTCTTCTGTTTCTGTTTTTGTTGCTGTTTATTAGAAGTGCTTAGAGACTCTTGTCTATTCATCTTTGTGTTGGAAGAAATCCTTTTTGCTTCAGTATGAGTGATGATTTTGGTTATAAAATTTTGTGATTATGGGTGAAAGGCAAGATGTGTACATAAGTAGGTTATGCTGGACTTACGGATATGCAGGCCTGGGTGGAACTACAAACCCCAGTTACTACCCTAACTCTCTCTCACAAGAATTTTCACAGGCCAAAGGAGTGAACCTACTGTTTATTATTCAACACAAAGAAGTGTGGAGGAAGGGAGGACTTGCACAGTTTCTCTGATTGCTGTTCTCCCATTAGTTACCCTGATGAGAGCTGGAGGGCTTCTGCTCTCAGATACCATTGTATCTAGCCAGAACACTGCTAGGACTTCCACAGCACTCTTCCTCAGAGTGCATTTTGTATCATGGTTCCCTTGTTAATCTGATCCCTTTCCTTTTTATCTTTCA
Organism: Ateles fusciceps; assembly: GCA_036589455.1. Classification (NCBI taxonomy): domain Eukaryota; kingdom Metazoa; phylum Chordata; class Mammalia; order Primates; family Atelidae; genus Ateles; species Ateles fusciceps. The sequence goes on from JAZHEH010000051.1 coordinate 2,237,544, forward strand.
GTGATTCCTCCAAATTTCTGCTCCACTGATGATATGCTCACTTCTGGTCCATTGATATTGAAATGATTTCTTCATCCTCTTCCATTCCTTCTCCCTTTCATCTTACTCTTTTTTTTAATCCTCCACCTTCTCCTCTTCCTCTCTCCCTCTTCTTCCTATATATTTTTTCTGTGATTTCTATAGATTGGGATGGATAGGAAGGAGAAATTGGCCTTGTTCATCATCTTAATCCAAGTTTTTGCCCTATGTATAACAGTGAAATGTAAGGAACTTCTAAATTGAGAAATGATTAACTAAATTGCAGTACACCTACATAATGACACATTGTACAACCATTAAATAGATATGTTCAATAAATGCTTAAAACCATGCAAAATTTGAGTGATGCAAGAAATATGAAAAGCAACATTTAAGACTGTATTTATAATATAATCACATTAATGAACAAAGAGAAAGCATGATTAAATTCCCAGGAAGAGAACTGGATGACTTATGCCACAATGCTAATCAAACACCAGGAGTATAATATTAAAATATGTAGCTTATCCCTTTGAAGATTAGTTAGTGGCTAGGTTTAGTTAGCGGTTAAGCCAAGGCTTGTAACTCCTTACAGGCTCTGGTCCCTAGGCAATCTGTGGCTTCATTTTGGACTTTCTCCCCCTTGCTCTCTCAGCTACAGACACACTGGCTTCTTTTCTTGTTCTTTGGACACATTGAACTTGCTTCTACCTCAGGGCCTTTCCCTTACTGTTTCCTATGCATGATTCATCATTTCCTCAGATATCCTGTGGCTTAGTCCCTTATTCCATTCAGGTTTCTAATCTAATGTTACCTTATCAGACTATCCTATAAAACATAGCATCTCTGTCCTCACTATCACTTTCTGTCCCCTTACATTGTTTTATCTTCATAACACATTACTATCTCAATATGTTTATTTTTTTCCCCCTTGGTACATACAAATGTTACACAAGCAGCCACTTTGTTTTGTTTTCTACTCTATTTACAGAACAATGCCTGGCCCATAGTAGACACTTAATAAATGTTTGTGAAATGAATAGTTTTATGAATGAATATCTGACATAAAATAGGCAACCTGTTATTTTAGTCTATTATTTTAATTAAAAAATGTATCTGGGCCCTAACTTCCTATTGAAACATATTAGATAATGATGAGTGCTATGGAGAAAATAAAGCAGGAAGAAGACAGGGTGTTTTGGAAAGGGCATTAGTAGTATTGGTGTAATATTTTAAATAAGGTGGTTAAAGATGATTTCAATGAGAAAGTGGCATCTGAGGTGAGATAATCTGGGGAATGAGCATCCTTAGCAGACAGCACAGCAGGTGCAAAGGCCCTGAGGCTCATGGGTGCCTGATACATTTGAGGACAGCAAGGAAGCTAGTGTGGGTGGAGTGGAATGATCAAGATGGGGAGTCTAAGGAGATCAATTTCAGTCAGGCAAAAGGAAGGAAATTAGACAGAGCTTTGTAGGACATTGTAAGGGCTTTGGCTTTTACTATGAATGAAATGAGGAGCTGTTGGACAGTTTTGAGCAGAGGAATGATGTGATGTGATTTATGCTTTAAAACGATTCATGTGATTTATGTTTACTGAACAGGCTTGTCACTAAAGAGCAACTGTTTGTTTTTAATTCATCTTACGTTTGAGATGCCTGACATCTTGAAGAGAAATACTGAGCAGGCAACAGGATATAAAGTCTGGAATCCAGAGGAGACGTCTGGGCTGTAGATATAAATTTGGGAACTGTCAGCACATAGATGGTGTTTAAGGTAATAAGTTTGGATTAAATCACTTAAGAGTGAGCGAAGATGGGGAAGAGGTCCAAAGATTGAGATCTGGGGCTCCAACATTAAGAAGAACCAGCAAAGGAGGCTGAGAAGGATCACCCCGCAAAGCAGGAAGACAACCAGAAGAATGGGATATCCCAGAAGCCAAGAGAAACAAGTGCTGGAAGGATGAGGGAATGGTCACTTGTGTGAAATAATGCAGGACTGGCATGTGTGAAGTAGAGAGAAGAGAGAAGCATTTGGGGGATATATTCCTTTGTTTTAGCCAAGAAGGTTTTCTTTCCTCCCAGAGTCTCTGTAAGTTCAGCCATGTGGTGACGTAAGGTGATGGGCTGGGTTGGGCGCTATGGCTGACTTGTTTTTGGTATGTGTAATTTCCCCTGTTCCTACTCTGCCACAATTACTGATGATCCTGGCGAGCAACATTTCCATGGGGAAGTTTGCATTTGCTATGTCTGGCTTGTACACAAGTAAATACAAATGCTGCTTTATCAATTTACAGTACAATTGCTCCATGGCCAAAAGCAAAGTTGGAACTCTGCCTCTCACTACCTTCAGGATAAAGGTCAAACTTGGAAGCATGCCATATTTACCTTCAGAAGATGGCTTTACATCTTACCATCCTCCCACTTCTCCACCTCCCCTACCACCTTCCACCTCTCTTCCTTGCCACACACCTTTATGCTCCTTTCACACGGGACTGCTTGCTGTTCTCTAGGGACATTGTGCCTGTGCCTCTTCATAGATGCTATTTCTTAGGCTTGTCATGTCCGTCTCTGCTTTCGTTCTCAGGAAAGTACCTCTGATGTTTTGAGGTGCAGTTCATGTGAGATGCCACTGTGAAACCTTCCTGATCCCCCAGGCTGAAGTACTTATTCTTTTCTCTGCTTCACCTTCTTTTAATGTATTTCCACTATAATCTTCAGTTATTCAACCCAACATTCATCTGGATGTTGCTGTGAATGTATTTTGTAGATGGGATTAATATCTACCATCACTTGACTCTAAGAGGAAACCATTTCAAATAATCGGGGTGAACCTGATCCAATAAATTGAAAGGCCTTAAAAACAGAACCCAGGTTTCCCTGACAAAGACGAAACTCCACCCGTAGACTGTAGCATCAGCTTCCGCAGGAGAGTTTTCAGGCTGCCCCTCCTGACATCCTGCCCTACAGATTTCAGACTTGCCTAGCCAGGCCATTGTGTGAAATTGTGTTAGCCATTTCCTTGCAATAAATCTCTCTCTCTTTCTTTCTCTATACACCACACACACACACGCATGCACACACACACACATGTGTACATATACATACATACACAAATCCTACTAGCTATATTTCTCTGGTGGAACCCTGACTGATACAGTGAGCAAGTAAAAAAGGTGACTATAAAAGGAGACAAAGAGAAAGAAAATATCCGAGTAAAGGGAGGGAAGAATATAATATCATAATAGAAAATATGTAGAAGGGCCGAAGAGTGGAAACATCAAAGGAATTGAAGTGTTAATTGTCATCCTTTAAGACCCTGCTTAGATGCTTCCTCATCTACACAATCTTCCTTTTCCTAGGCATTCTTATTCTTTCTTGCCTCTTGCCACCTGTCAAGATACAAGTATTATAATTTCATGTTGATATATTTGTGATTCCTGTTTTGTGAGTTTAAGATCTCAGAGGATAAATTCATCTTTCTATCCCTAGCACCTACCTCAGTGCTTGGCTTATAATAGGGGCAGAATAAACATGGTATGATAAGTGAATGAGAGTTTGCAGCCTTAGGTTCTCACAGATGCTCAGCTCAGGCCAGCCCATGTACCAGAGAAGGTTTTTTGGAGGAAGCATCCTGAGTACCATCAGAAGGAAACTCCAGTCAGCAGTTCCAGGTCTTTCCCTCCATGTATTCATTGGCACCTTCAGGAGCACACAACTTGCTGGGTCTCCTTCCCCAGTATGTTGTGGTCCTACCAACATACTTCCAGTGCCCTTGTAAATGGCACTCAGTGCCTCCTACTTGAGACTCGCTTCACAGAAAGATCCACAGGCCACTTAATAGAGTGTGGCAACTCTCATACGGGCATCCGAGTTGAAGGGCTTGCGGATATTTCTATCTTCATTAAAGACATTTCCTGGGCTCCTTTTATCCTTCTTTTTGTTGGCACCAAAGTCTGAACCATCTCTGGAGCACACAGATGTGCTAGATGTTTGTCCTCTTTGCAAGATGAGATGCAAGAACCCTTTCCTGCAGAAAGGAGAAAGCAGAGGTTTTTTTTGGAGGCAGAGGACTCTCTATAAATGCTCTGAGGCAGTCCACACAGTGACTTCCTCTTACAGATGGATTTTTCCCTTTGACAGCCTGAGAGTGTGTCTTACTTGTTGGGAACTTGTATAGAAAGGGAGATGCAAGACTGCTTCTTTCTCTGATAGGAATCTCCAACTTTTGAGGCTATTTTATTGTGTCTGCCTCTCATCTCTTCTTTGTTGGAAGTGAAAGAGGAACATCATGATTATTTATTGAATAGAGAATTGTTGAAAGAACTAAAATTGATAGTAAAGATGAAAATACAGTGTAACTGGAGAAATGGCTGATACTAGGGGCAAGGAATAATACGCAATGAGCCTGGGACATTTTACAATGTCAAGAAGTAAGGAAATTCTGAAAAACAAAACAAGACAAAAATCAAACCCACATTGACGTGTGTGTCAAAGGGGCAGAGGAGCCAATTTAGAGAGCCGTCAATGGCCAAGAGGGAACAATTTGAGCAACAAAATAAATAAACTAAATTTGAGCAACAAAGTAAATATAATAGCAATAAAATAAAATAGGACTACAGCCCAATGTACAAAATAAATATACATGAGTCCACACTGATTAGATATATTATTTGATAAATAAAAAAAATGATAGAGAAGAGACAAATCTCCCATGCAGACGTATTTCAAATAAATCATGTAGATTCTTCATCCTAAAGTAGGGGAGCATAATCCTTCATTCCTTGAGTGTGGGCTGAACATAATAGGTCCCAAAATGTAGAGACAGTATGGAAAGAGGCACAAAAGAGTAGCTTTACAGTAGATAAACCTGACAAGCATTGCTTCAGGTAGGTGATCAAGGTTAACATCAATAGTGGTAAGTCGTGTTGATAGCATGAGCCTTGGTTATGATGTAGAAAAAAAATGACCTTTTGTCTCTGTGGTCTTCCTCCAAAAATGTGTAACTACAGCATAATCATAAGAAAAACATCAGACAATTAGAATACAGGATCCAGTACTCCTCAAAATTGTCAAAGTCATCAAAAATAAGGAAAGTCTGAGAAACTGTCACCACCAAGAGGAGCCTAAAGAGACTTCATGACTAAATGTGATGTGGTATCCTGGATGGAATCCTGGAACAACAACAACAAAAGGACATTGGGTAAAAACTAAGGAAATCTAAATAAACTATGCACATTAGATAATAATAATGTGTCAATATTGATTCATTAATTGTGCCATACTAATATAAGATGTTAATAATAGGAAAAAATGTGTGTCAGAGAGGTTATTTGGGAACACTATTTGCTAAATTTCTCTATAAATCTAAAACCGTTCTAAAAAATCCTATTTTATTTTTAACTTTTATTTTCAATTTTAATGGGTACACAGTAAGCATTTATGGGTTACATATGATATTTTGATATAGGGCATATAATGTGGAATAATCACATTAGGGTAAATGGGGTATTCATAACCTCAAACATTTATCCTTTGTGTTGCAAACAATCCAATTATACTCTTTTAGTATTTCAAAAAATACAATTAAATTATTACTGACTACAGTATTTGTGCTATCAAATACTAGATCTTATTAATTCTTTTAAACTATTTTTTTTGTACCCATTAATCATTCCTATTTGCTCCCTATGCCCCTCACTACCCTTCCCATCCTCTGGCAGCCATCCTTCCCCTGTCTCCATTAGTTCAATTGTTTTAATTTTTGTCCTCACAAATACATGAGAATATGTGAAGTTTATTTTTCTGTGCCTGGCTCATTTCACTTAACATAATGACCTCCAGTTGCATCCATGTTTTTGCAAATGACAGGATCTCATTTTTTTTATGGTCGAATAGCACTTCATTGCGTCTATGTACCACATTAAAAAAAATCCATTTGTTGATGTTTCCAAATTTTGACTATTGTGAATAGTGCTGCAATAAACATGGGAGTGCAGATATCTCTTCGATATCCTAATTTACCAGCAGTGGGATTACTGGATCATATGGTAGCTCTATTTTTAGTTTTTTGAGGAATCTCCAAACTGTTCTCCCTGGTGGTTGTACTAAATTACATTCCCACCAACAGTGTATTAGGATTCCCTTTTCTTCACTCACCAGCATTTGTTATTTCCTGTCTTTTGGATAAAAGCCATTTTAACTGGGGTGACATTTTAAAAAATCTATTTTAATTGATGAGGGAAACCTAATTAAACTAAAGAGCTTCTGCACAGCAAAAGAAACTATCAACAGAGTAAACAGACAATCTATAGAATGGGAGAAGACATTTGCAAGCTATGCATCTGACAAAGGTCTAATATCTGGAATCTATAAGGAACTTAAACAATTTAAGAAGCAAAAAACAAATAACCCCATTGTAAGATGGGCAAAAGACATGAACAGACACTTCTTAAAAGAAGACATATGAAAGGCCAAAAAACAGGAAAAAATGCCCAACATCACTATTCACCAGAGAAATGTAAATCAAAACTGCAATGAGATACCATCTCACACCAGTCAGCATGGCTATTGTTAAAAAATCAAAACGCAACAGCTGCCAGCAAGGCTGCAGAGAAAGTGCAACATTTTTACACTGTTAGTGGGAATGTAAATTAATTTGGCCACTGTGGAAAGCGGTTGGGAGATTTCTCAAAGCAGTTAAAACAGAACTACCATTTGACGCCGCAATCCCATTACTGGATGTATATCCACAAGAAAATAAATTTTTTGACCAAAAATATGCATGTACTCATATGTTCATTGCAACACTATTCAGAATAGCAGAGACATGGAATCAATTTAAATGCCTATTGATGGTGGATTGTATAGACAAATGCAGGACATATACACCATGGAGTACTACACAGCCATAAAGAGAATGAAGTCATGCCCTTTGCAGCAACATGATTGCAGCTGGAGGCCATTATCCTAAGTGAATTAACACTGGAATGTAAAACCAAATACCATATGTTCTCACTTATAAATGGGAGCTAAACAATAGGTATAAAGATGGCAATGATAGTCACTCGGGTATACTAGAAGGGGAAAGTAGAGAGTAGGGAAAAGCTTAAAAAACTAACTATTGGGTACTATGCTCAGTAACTGGGTAATGGGACCCATAACCCAAAACTCGGCATCACACAATATATCCAGGCAACAAGCCTGTATATGTATTCTCTGAATTTAAAATAAAAGTTGAAACTATACATATATAAAAGAAAAGGTGAAACTCTATACTCATTAAATATTAATAATAACTCCCCCACACTTCTCTTCTTTCAGCTCCTAGTAACCATCATTCTTCTTTATGTTTCTATGAATTGGACGTCTCCAGTTACCTTGTATCGGTGGAGTCAGACGATATTTGTCTTTTTTGTGATTGGCATGTTTACTTAGCATAATGTTTGCAAAGTTCTTCTATGTTGTAACATGTATTAGAATTTTCTCTTTTTTTTAAGGCTGAATAAAATTTTGTTGTATGTTTACTAAAAAATTAAAAGATGCTATTTTAAAAAATGGAGAATAAAAGAAAAAAGGGCATAAGAGCTTGCTATGGTTGTGTGAGTGTGTAGAATTAAGTACACACACACACACACATACACACACAATCAATACCATATGACAGTCTGCTAAAATGAAGGGTAAGATATTGTATGGTAATTATGAGATGTCACCTGGTTCTTACTTCAGGTATCTTTTTGCTAAGTCTTTGTCCACTGGAGCTTGATTACTGTTTCTCATGGCCATATTTCTTGGAGGGAAAAGGACAGGAAGAGAGAGAGGGAGAGGAGAGGAGATGCTGGCTACTGTGTTTATGTGGAACACTTTCCCATCTTCTTGAAATTGACTCCTTGCTTAGAGGTTGTATTTATTATGGTTAACATAGTATAAAGTAAGGATGTGGGAAGGAGTAAACAGCTCACAGACAAAACTCTTATGATCTCTTAATTCTCACTTTTCAAGTTCACAATTGTCTTGGATGAAAGGAGAGTAGAAGTCTGTTGAGGTTTAACATGCCCTCTTGACATATCCTATTGAGTAGTGTCCAAGAATGGTTCTAAATCCCCCCAAAATGTTAAATTGAACTACTGAAAAGGATAAAAGTTTGGCAAAATGGTCAAAAAGGAAAGAAAAACTGTAAAAGGTCTTCCTGGAGCCTTAGGTTTAGAGTCAGTTGTACCTGAAGTAAGAGGAAATGGCGTTTTTAAAGAATACACCAGAAAACAAGTAAGCAGTTTATATTGATATATATTTTCCAAACCAAAGTCAGCACACATTAACTAACAAGTATGAGGGCATTTAGGGAGAAAAGGGTAGAATACTTTTAACTGAGGCTGCCTTGGGAGATCTGGGTCACATGGTTAACAGAAAGTGAAGGGGTGATAGGCTATTGATCCTACCAGTCCTGTCTCTTGTGACTGATATGTGTAATTGCCAAACCAATATCCATACTCTCTTCTTCGACTTCTTTTTTCTTTTTTAAATTGAACTCTTCTTTTATTGTTGGCTCCCTTTCTTTTATTGGGTTGCTCCCTTCTTTTATTTCCCAGGGTCCCTTTCAGTTAGATGCTGCCATGGTGTTGAACTGCATGAGACATGTTATGTATAACATTTAGTATGGTTATACTCAACATTTAGCATGGTTCCTGGCACACTGTAAATAGTGGTAAATGGTGGTTATTATTGCAAATGAATTTTTAAAATTCAAAGTGTTATATAGTATAAAGGATTATTCTTCTGATTATAATTGTGCCAGTTATTAAAGTATTGTCTTTCAGCTCCAAATCCTCTTTTCCAGATTTGGCTCCGCAGTGTTGGGGCTGGAACTTTGCAAAACACATTTCAACTTTCTCAGCGGTTCCTCGTTACTCTTCCATTAGGGGGCACTAGAGGGAGACTGCGCGTGGAGAAGGAAAGGGCGCGCGCCCCTTCCTGTCTGGTTCTTGTTGGCTTCGGATCAGCTTCCTGTTCATGTCAGCTGCACTTTAGCAGTGCTTTTCCCTTCTGGCACTGGCAGTACTTTTAAGAGTTGAATCCAATTTGCATTTTCTCAGACACTTTCAAATATTGTGCTTCACTTCAGAATCACTAGCACTGCCTACGTCTCGTTTTTCAGAGGGCTGTGTCTCAGGTCTATGGTGCCTTTTCTCAACTCTTCTCATCAGTACAAATTGAGCCGCACCCTCTCCTGAGAACTCTCACTTCTGCGGGGCTACTCTTCCAAGCTTCTATGTTTTAATAATTTCAGTGTTTTTCTGCCAGCCCTAGGGGTGTTAGGTTACCTGAAGAATTTTCAGGAATTTTGCAAGTAGTTAAACCATTAATAGGGGACCCCTGTTTGGAGCTCTGGCTGATGTTCTAAGCCTGCATCGTATGCTGGTTCTGATGTCCCCAGGCGAGACGTTGTATTGAGGTCCTGAGTCTTTTCCCTCAACCATGGTGGAAGGATTTACACCATAGAAACTGGCAAATGGTACAAATAAGGTTTCCCCAATGAAAGAGGAAGTTGTAATCACTTGGGAGCCCATTGCTACTTTAGAGTTTTCTTTTTTACCCCATCAGTTACCCAGTTAACAAATTTGTATTCATTTCACATAACTATTGTGGTTCTGTGTTCTGAATGAACCTTGAATGACACAAGAACCTTGTAGAGTTGTTAACCATCAACCCCAGTTGTACTGTAGGAAAACTGGTATATGTGTGTAATTAGTTTTTTGACAAATAATTTTTTTTTTTTTGAGATGGGATCTACCTTTGTCATCCAGGCTGGAGTGCAGTGGCATGAACACAGCTCACTGTAGCCTTGATCTCCCAGGCTCAAGTAATCTTCCCACCTCAGTCTCCCAAGTAGTTGGGACTACAGGTGTGCACCACCATGCCCAGATAATTTTTGTTTTTTTGGTAGAGATGGGTTTTCTCCATGTTGCTCAGACTGGTCTCAAACTCCTGAGCTCAAGAAGTTCACCTTGGCCTTCCAAAATGCTGGGTTTATAGGCATGAGCCAACATGCCGGGCTGACAAATAACTTTTGTAAAGATTACTTGACACCTAGAATATTAGAGATATTTGATTGTGTTACTAACATTAGTTAACATCAGTAACATGAGTTGATGCTGGTTGAGTCTCCAGGAGACATGTAGAAAGCAATCTTGCGTGTTTTAGAATAGTTTATAATTCTGTCCTCTGTATAGAAGGGAATGAGATATAGCTACTGATCACATTTTTGTCAAACAAGGAGGATGACACATTTCTTGAAAAAAAAATCAAATATTGTTTTAAATATGTTAGGGTATTATGGGTCATAAGGTATCCTGTTATAAATGCGTCATAAAGGAAACAAACAGCTATTTCCTATTTTGGCACTGGTATAGATTTGGTTTCACAAATCAGGTTTCTAAAAAGCAAGGTATATGTGATATCCCTTGATTCCTTAAAATATACAATCTGGGTCTCTGGATAACTATATGCTTTCAGTTAAGGCTTTTTATCTCCATTTTAACTGCATAATTTTTCTTATTAGACTTGGAGAAATCTTTCGTTGGCTCTCCAAAGCTTTGATCTTGCTCAATATGCCTATGTGAGGCTCCACAAGGTTATATTCTGAAAGAGACGCCAACATTCTAATATAATCATAAAAATGACTTGTAAGTAAAGGCAAACTTTTCATACAAATCCTACATTTAAAGATGCCTTCCTTCCAATAACATTCATTAAGCGGCCATCTGTTTGCCTTTGATTATCATCTGGACCACTAATAAGTGAGTTTAATTTGAACAATGTTATTTGCACGCTACTTCTAAATTTAGTGCTTTTCAAAGAAGTCAGCAAGCCTGGCCTCCAGGAAATAGTGACTTTGATGTAACATCTGGTATTCAGGGAGTTTCTGTGTAGTGCCCAACTAGTGGGTGGACCAAAGGGCAAAGGGAAGTCAAGCGACTTGCCCAGAGTCATGTAATTAGTTAATGACTTAACCTGGCATATCTGTAGTTTCTATCTGTGGCTAATAGTCCTAGCCTGTATATTTTTATTCTGCATGTTGTAAAGATAATGTATACAAAGACATAGCACCCCCGTTCCCCCCAAATATTCACAAACAGATAAACAAATGTGTATTGATCTGTAAGACTAATTATAGATTTATTTATTTGCATCTTTCTCTATGGCATTTCCTTCCTGTATTTTCGGAAGGAAATAAATTTCCTCGTATTAACCCTCCCTTCATTAAAAAATGGTTTAAATTAACAAGAAATTGTTATTGCCTGCAAAAACTTCTCTGTAAGTGAACTGATTTTTTTCCTTACAAGGAAAATGGAGGGTTAAATTGAACAAACAACCCACTTGATTTGTGGGAGACTGGAAGGCATCATCAACATTCAACCTTTTTTCCTTCTTAATTTTTTACCCCATTCTCCTTCCCAGGGCTGGAGATCAGAGGTGTCAACACCTAAAATGTGAGATTATAAAGAAAGTTTGAGGTTATGATGCTTTTATTATAAAAAGCAGTTCTTTTTTGTTATTTTACTGGGTCAATACATTTTATAATCAATGTATCATTTTAATATCCTTGCACCATATAGCATAATATATTCTACCTGATTAGTACTTTTAACTTTAAAAATTTCACATCTATAATTTAATCTTCTCCGGTTTTTATTAAAACTAATTTGCATATTATGCGTATTATATATGCTTAGAATTGTTTTCTCATTACCAGAATAACTGTTCCAATTTTTATACAGTCAAGCATATCTTAATATCTTAGAAATTAAGAAAATTAAAATTCTGATCTGAAAAATTGGAGTTTAAGTCTCAGCTCTACTGGCTGTGTGACCTTGGGCAAATCATTAGATCTTTGTAACCTTGAAAGTGCGCATATGTGAAATATTTCATAGCACTGAGAGAATGAAATGAAATTATATGTAAAGCTGTTAGCACAGTACTCTGATACACGTTGAAAGGTCAGGAAATGGTTCTCAATTGTTTCTCCTGTTCTTTTTTCCCCCTGTAAAGTATATTAGTGTCCTGTGCTGGTTCTTGCCTTACTCTTAGAGAGTTTATGAAAATCATAGACACAGCTAGGCACGGTGGCTCATGCCTGTAATCCCAGCACTTTGGGAGGCTGAGGTGGGTGGATCACGAGGTCAGTAGTTCGAAACCAGCCTGGCCAACATGTTGAAACCCCATCTCTACTAAAAACACAAAAATTAGCTGGGTGTGATGGTGCATGCCTGTAATCCATGCTACTTGGAGGCTGAGGTAGGCGAATTACTTGAACCTGGGAGGTGGAGGTTGCAGTGAGCTGAGATCATGCCAGCCATTGCACTCAAGCCTGGGCAACAAGAGCGAAATTCCATCTCAAAAAAAAAAAAAAAAAAAAAAAAAGAAAAGGAAAGAGAAGAAGATCACAGACACATCATGGAATGAGAGGGCTCTTGGAAACCTTAGAAAACTTCATTAGAAAATTAAATGGTGTGGTGGAGACTTGGTATTTAGCTGGACAAGATCCATTCCCTTTGCTTTGGGTGATGCCACCATGATTTACTTTAAGGTCGTTCCTTTTGCTATTTTTTGTGCAGTATTGGGACCACTCTCAGAGAGTGACATAGTTTCCCTTGGCCAAGGGCTGGGCATGGGACCCAAGCCATTCCAACTGTGATGTCTCTCCTGGGAATTTGAATCTTGGTGAAATAACACAAAGAGAGGAAAATGATTGAAGCCACTGAGGCCCTGAATTGACGATCCATTAGAAAAGCCCAGTAGTACAACAAGTATGTTTAAGAACAGCAACTTAGAACCAGACAGCCTGGGTTTAACTCCTGGTTATATCACAGCTAAAGCAAGTTACTTATGGTTTAAATGACCATAAGGGTCATTTAAACCTTTTTTTTTTTTTTTTTTTATCAAGACCCGTTTATCTTTTTTTTTCTTGAGATGGAAATTACTTACCTTTTTTTTTTTTTCTTGAGATGGAGTCTCACTCTGTTGCCAGGCTGAAGTGTAGTGGTAGTGGCGTGATCTTGGCTCACTGCAACTTCTGCCTCCTGGGTTCAAGCGATTCTCCTGCCTCAGCTTCCCAAGTAGCTGGGACTACAGGCATGCACTACCACGCCCAGCTAATTGTTTTTTTTTTTTGTATTTTTAGTAGCAATGGGTTTTCACCATGTTGGCCATGATGGTCTGGATCTCTTGACCTCATGATCCGCCCACCTCGGCCTCCCAAAATGCTGGGATTATAGGCGTGAGCCACCACACCTGGCCTACTTACCTTCTTTATGCCTCAGATGTCTCTGTTTTTTTTTTTAATCTCTAAAGTGAAACCATGAATAGTACTGAATTTGGAGGGCTGTTACACTATTTAACAGATATTTAGTAAATATCTAAATGGCTTAGAATGTACCTGGTATATATTAAGTAGAGTATGTATTATAACTGCAACCTACATATACTGGTACTATTATTACTACTCTATTCTTGCCTCAAGATGCCCAGACATCCTCTCATTCCTGTTCTTCCCTAATCTTGGTTCTCTAGCCTTCCCTTTAATTCACTGCTGGAGGGCAATGAACAAGAAGAGGAGTGAGGTTTGAGGGGCCACAAGGGAAACCATGCAGAGCATGAATTCATAGTATGAACTTCGGATTTTTTTCTAAGTGTAATGAAAACATGTGATGTCCTGGAAGTTATTTATACCATTAATGAGACCTGATTGTTAGCACGTCTTCCCAAGCTTGTGTTCAGTGCTTTCAAGCTGGTCGTTAAATATTGACTAGCACACCAATGGATGGGAAGCTCTTGGATAGGGAAGGAGAGTGTCACAATCTCATTTATCTTTTGGGAGGATTGCCCTGGCTGCTCTGAGGAGAACAGTTTGCAGAAGGTCAATAGTAAGCAGGGACACCAGCTAGGAATCTATTGCTATAGTCCTGCGAGTGTTGATGCTGGCTCAGGGGTTGAGAGTGGTGGTAGAGTATTAACAAATAGGACATTTTTTTTCTTTTTGAGATGGAGTCTTGCTCTGTTGCCCAGGTTGGAGTGCAATTGTGTGATCTCAGCTCACTGCAACCTCTGCCTCCCTGGTTTAAGCAATTCTCTGCCTCAGCCTCCCGAGTAGCTGGGATTACAGGCATGTGCCACCACGTCTGGCTAATTTTTGTATTTTTAGTTGAGATGGAGTTTCACCATCTTGGCCAGGCTGGTCTTTAACTTCTGACCTCATGACCTACCCACCTCAGCCTCCCAAAGTGCTGGGATTACAGGAGTGAGCCACTGTGCCCGGCCGGACACATTTTAGAGACAGAGTGACAGTGTATGTTGATGTATTAAATGAAGGGTGTGCATGAAAGAAAGGAATCAAGAATGACTTTATATTTGGGTTCTGAGCAACTGGGCTAATGGAGGTGCTGATTATTGAGATGGGAAAGACAGGGAAGTAGCATATTGGAGTAGAAACTTGTATTCGAAAATTGTAGTTTGGATCTCTGTTTCCTGTGTAGAAAAACTGAGGAACAAAAAACAATAATCATTGGAAAGCGTTTCTTAGTCGGCTTGGGCTGTTCTAACAAAATGCCATAGACCATCTGACTCAAACAATACATATTTATTTCTCACAGTTCTGGAGGCTGTGAAGTCCAAGATCAAGGTGCCAGCAGAGTCAGTGTCTGGTGAGGTTGCCCACTTCCTGGCTTGCAGACAGCCGCCTTTTCCTTGTGTCCTCACTTGATGGAGAAAGAGCCCAAGCTCTGATCTCTTCCTTTTCATATAAGGACATTAATCCCTTCATGGACACACATCCTCATGACCTCGTCTAAACTTAATTACTCACCAAAGATCCCACCTCCAAATACCATCACATTGGATGTTAGAGCTTTAACATTTGAATTTTGGGGAGACACAAACATTCAGTTCACAGTAACAAGTAGCTATTTTTAAAAAACAATACAAAGAGGAGGAAGAAACTAGGGATTTTTCAGTTGGTAGAAGCAAAGCACTGGTGAGAAGCCAGATTACAGTTGAGAGTGAAGAATTGGAGTTAAAACACTTGAGGTCAAGTATTAGCCTATTAGACAGACAGTTGGCCACTTTTTTCTTAAAGTATCAGTGGGGTCCCACCTAACATTAAAAATGTACCTATTGCATAAAAAGCTTGAACAACCATACATACAGAGAATAAAATCATTTAATTAATCATTTAATTATTGCTTTTCTAAGCGTACACTAGATATCTCCAATGCCTAAAGAAACTGCTGATTATAAGATTTCTGTTTAATCAATTCACTCTGACTCTTCAGGGCACACTATTACAGTGGTAAAAGTATAGAATATTGGCTAAGAGCATAGGAACTGGAGCCCAAATGCTTGGGCTCAAATCCCCGCTCTGTCCATTTCCAGCTGTGTGACCTTCAGAGAATTGATGGAATGGTTTCTTATCTGAAACTTGCAGATCTCGTGGCAGAGGGAAAATACAGTTGGCAAACAATGTGTTAATGCTTACAGCTTCTTCTCAAAAGTGAGAAATACAACGTTTACTCATATTTCATTGGCCAAAGGCTGTTAAATGGTCAAACCTGATATCAACAGGGTAGCGATATTTGATCATCTCTCAGAGAGGCAGCACAAATCACAACACAATGCCTGACTTTGATCTCCTTCAGGGAGTGACAATCAATATTTTGAAAAATAGCACAGGCTACCTATATATACATATATATGTGGACCTCATTGTTAGTATTTAACGACATATGCTCTTAAAGCTTTGGCTCCATGTTTATTACTGACAGCATCAAGATTCTCTAAAAAAGATAAAAAATTCTCATTAACACCTAGAAGGAACAGACCAGGGAATTATACTCCTGGCAGCTCATTAGAAGAGAATGGCTGGCTTTTTCATCTTAGAATTTTAGAATGTGTTATAATAGCAAATGTCTTTTGGGGACCTGAGTTTCTGTGGATTTTATGTCTAGGTTTTTGCAAGCAAGTGCTTAGATTTCTTCCCTGGTTGCCCCACAGGCATGGTGCAGCAACTCTGCTGCTCGTCACATCCCCTGGGTCTCATCATTTTTCTGCAAAACAGGGTAGACCAGTTGTCATCCACTTGACTCACAGTCATGTTGTGAGGATTAATGAGTTAAAGTTTGTAAAATGTCTCCAGTTTCTGAAAGGTGATAAGTAGGAGGCATAATTATTGGTATTTTCCCATCTTTATGTAGACTTGAAAGGCCTTTTTGGTCACCTTTGAGATTTTGACATAAGCAGGCTACAGTGGTGACTTATTTGTTTTATTGCCTTTCTGTTTGACATTTCTCTACCCTCACCCCATCACAGTGACTTTAAAGAAGGAATGTCAACCTTAACCTTTCCTGTCTCCATCTGTTGAGAGTTTTGGCTTGTTTTATTGTTATTTTGTATATTTTTTTTTACCATTTATAAGAACATGCTCTCAGACCTATGCTATTGGCTAACACAGAGACATAAAGGGCAAACTATAGTCACATGTTTTATTCTATATAGTGCCTGGTAAGTTCATAGAGTGGTTCAATGACTAACTAATATTATTCACAAATACAGGCTTCTGGTGAGCTCTCAATCTAAACATCTTGTTACTAATTTAAAATAGAGTTCAAAACAAATGTTTATTATTACTATATTCAGTGCATTAACATGTAGGCACTTTCCGTCCCTGGCTTTGACCAGATAGCATATAAGGAAAGGAGAGATGGGAGAGGAATATTCTATGTAGAGGTCATTTCAGGGATGTCATTTAAGTTAGCATTCTTATGTCCATTGTGATTTTGCCTTTGGGGTACAAAAATAAGCTGCAATACTTTTACAGCCAGGCAAATTTGGTTTCTCTCAAGAACATATGAATAAATAGCTTCCATGTTCATATCTTCACTCATTACCACTGTAAGAGCAGACTTTTCTGCAGATTCATCTTTCTCCTTCAAATCTTGCTTCTGCAAAGCTGAATTTGGTTTTCCTTTCGCTCTAATGGAGGCACGTTGGTAAATCCCTATCTACGATGAAGCTCAAGAGGTTACATGTAAAATTTGTACCAGGAAGATGGGGAATTCGAGTTTTGGCTCATATTTCTACTCAACCAAGAAATATCTATAATGTATTTGTTAGCTTTGGTACTAACTACCACCCAGTACTATCTATCTAACCTCCAGTGAGTTCTTGATTCACAGCAGTTTATTCAGTATATAGCAATTGAGTGCAGGTGTAGGAGAGGCTATGGATTCTTTTTATCAGTTATCTTTCTATGCTGTGTACAAATATTAAATAGACTGGTCATGGGTTTGGCTTTCCTGGGATGGAGTGATTTAATGTATGTTAATTTATACCTCCTAAGCAGTTTTTGAGAGGTAGAATTTAGATGCACAGTTGTAACTGTTTTCTTATGCTGATTTCTTATGTTCCTTGGCTGTTTAAAAATTGATGAATACCCTGATACCAAAACCTGGCAGAGACTCAACAAGATAAGAAAACTTCAGGCCAATATCCATGATGAACATAGATGCAAAAATCTTCAATAAAATACTGGCAAACCGATTGCAACAGCACATCAAAAAGCTTATCCATCACGATCAAGTAGGCTTCATCCCGGGGATGCAAGGCTGGTTCAACATATGCAAGTCCATAAACATAATTCACCACACAAACAGAACCAAAGACAAAAACCACATGATTATCTCAATATATGCAGAGAAGGCCTTTGACAAAATTCAACAGCCTTTATGCTAAAAACTCTCAATAAACTAGATATTGATGGAAGGTATCTCAAAACAATAAAACCTATTTACGACAAACCCACAGCCAATATGATACTGAATGGGCAAAAACTAGAAGCATTCCCTTTGAAATCTGGCACTAGACAAGGATGCCCTCTCTCGCCACTCCTATTCAATATAGTATTGGAAGTTCTAGCCAGAGCAATCAGGCAAGAAAAAGAAATAAAGGGTATTCAATTAAGAAAGGAGGAAGTCAAATTGTCTCTATTTGCAGACGACATGATTGTATATTTAGAGGACCCCATCGTCTCAGCCCAAAATCTCCTGAAACTGATAAGTAACTTCAGCAAAGTCTCAGGATACAAAATCATTGTGCAAAAATCACAAGCATTCCTATACACCAATAACAGACTTAATGAGAGCCAATTCAAGAATGAACTGCCATTCACAATTGCTACAAAGAGAATAAAATACCTAGGAATACAACAAACAAAGAATGTAAAGGATCTCTTCAAGGAGAACTACAAACCACTGCTCAAGGGAATAAGAGAGGACACAAACAGATGGAGAAACATTTCATGCTTATGGTTAGGAGGAATCAATATCGCGAAAATGGCCATACTGTCCAAAGTAATTTATAGATTCAACGCTATACCCATCAAGCTACCAATGACCTTCTTCACAGAAATTGAAAAAATCACCTTAAACTTCATATAGAACCAAAAGAGAGCCCGCATAGCCAAGTCAATTCTAAGCAAAAAGAACAAAGCTGGAGGCATCATGCTATCTGACTTCAAGCTATACTACAAGGCTACAGTAATCAAAACAGCATGGTACTGGTACCAAAACAGAGATATAGACCAATGGAACAGAACAGAGGCCTTGGAGGCAACGCCACACATCTACAACCATCTGATCTTTGACAAACCTGACAAAAACAAGCAATGGGGAAAGGATTCCCCTGTTTAATAAATGGTGTTGGGAAAACTGGCTAGCAGTGTGCAGAAAGCAGAAACTGGACCCCTTCCTGACACCTTACACTAAAATTAACTCCAGATGGATTAAAGACTTAAACATAAGACCTAACACCATAAAAAACCTAGAAGAAAACCTAGGCAAAACCATTCAGGACATAGGCATAGGCAATGACTTCATGACTAAAACACCAAAAGCATTGGCAACAAAAGCCAAAAGAGACAAATGGGACCTAATTAAACTCCAGAGCTCTGCACAGCAAAAGAAACAATCATTAGAGTGAATCAACAACCAATAGAATGGGAAAAAATGTTTGCAAGCTAACCATCTGACAAAGGGCTGATATCCAGTATCTACAAAGAACTAAAACAGATTTATAAGATAAAACCAAACAAGCCCATTCAAAAGTGGGTAAAGGATATGAACAGACACTTTACAAAAGAAGACATATATGAGGCCAACAAAACATATGAAAAAATGCTCATCATCACTGGTCATTAGAGAAATGCAAATCAAAACTACATTGAGATACCATCTTATACCAGTTAGAATGGCGATCATTAAAAAATCTGGAGACAACGGATGCTGGAGAGGATGTGGAGAAGTAAGAACACTTTTACACTGTTGGTGGGAGTGTAAATTAGTTCAACCATTGTGAGAGACAGTGTGGCGATTCCTCAAGGACCTAGAAATAGATATTCCATTTGACCCAGTAATCCCATTACTGGATATATAGCCAAAGGATTATAAATCATTCTATTATAAGGACACATGAACATGAATGTTCATTGCAGCACTGTTTACAACAGCAAAGATGTGGAACCAACCCAAATGCCCATTGATGATAGACTGGACAGGGAAAATGTGGCACATATACAACATGTAATACTATACAGCCATCAAAAAGGATGAGTTCGTGTCCTTTGTAGGGACATGGATGAACCTGGAAACCATCATTCTCAGCAAACTGACACAAGAACAAAAAATCAAACCCCCACATGTTCTCACTCATAGGTGGGTGTTGAACAATGAGAACATATAGACAGAGGGAGGAGAGCATCAAACACTGGGGTCTGTGGGGGGGGGGGTACTAGGGGAGGGAGAGCGGGGGGCTGGGGAGTTGGGGGAGGGGATAACATGGGGAGAAATGCTAGATATAGGTGATGGGGGAGGAAGGCGGCAAACCACATTACCATGTATGTACCTATGCAACAATCCTGCAAGTTCTTCACATGTACCCCAAAATCTAAAATCCAATAAAATAAATATTAAAAAATCCTGAAGAATATGAAATACTATGCAGCCATACAAAACGATGAGTTGGTGTCCTCTGTACGGCCATGGATGAACCTGGAAACCATCATTCTCAGCAAACTGACACAAGAACAGAAAATCAAACACTGTATGTTCTCCTCATAGGCAGGTGTTGAACAATGAGAACACATGAACACAGGGAGGGGGAGCATCACACACTGAGGTCTGTCGGGGGGAACTAGGGGAGGGACAGTGGGGGCTGGGGAGTTGGGGAGGGATACCATGGGGAGAAATGCCAGCATATAGGTGATGGGGAGGAAGACAGCAAACCACATTGCCATGTATGTACCTATGCAACAATCCTGCATGTTCTTCACATGTACCCCAAAACCTAAAATGCAATAAAATATATAAAAAAACCCTGAAGAATATTAATGACAATGAATAACATTAGTCATTACTCAGCTCTGATTAAACAGATATTCGAAATTGCTCAGTGTATTGATCTATTGATGCTTCCAAAGTCCTCTGTGACTGATCTTGGGCCAGTTATCTACCCTCTCTAAATCGTAGTTTCTTTACCTGTGCAGTGCAAATGATCTTGGTTACTTTCCAGGATTGCTACAAGTAATAAATGAAACCACGCAGTCTTCAGACAGTATTTATTGAATGCTTCCTATGTGTTAGGTGCTGAGCCAGCTCCTAAGGGTGTGGCCATGAAATAAATCTGGCATTTTCCCCATTGTCATGGACATTACAGTCTAGGGAGGAAAATAGATATTAAATAATACAGATCACAGTTACAGTTGTGATTAGTGCTACAAGGTAAAAAACAGAGTAAAATTGACAAAGATTCTTTGCTTGACCAAATTCCTGAGCTTTCTCCTCAGCTTCTTCTAGGGACATCCATATTCTTCTTTGTAAAATCCAGTTTTAGCAAGAACTGTTAAGTCAGTTACTGCCATCCTCCATGTCTGATTACCCTTGATAACTAAGTGCATTCTTCATCCTCTACCATTCCCCAGGTGATGTCTGACCACCCTGACCTGTCTTTGGAAAGAATCCCATTAAGTCTGTTTAGCCAGAATCCCCCCTTACAACTGATGTTGCCTGTTAGTAATTTCCTAACTATTGCACCCCCACCCTGCTTCTTGGCTATAAATTCCCACTTGCCCATGCTGTATTTGGAATAGAGTCCAGTCCTATACAGAGGCCTCTTTTCTCCTATTGCAATAGTCCAGTTTTTACCACCGTAACTATGGCCTGGTTCTGTTTTCTTTTTCACTATGAGGGAAACTTACAGGGAAACTGAACAAGAATGTGGAGTTGGGAAAGGAAGCTGCCCTCGAGTAGGGGTCCTATAAGCTAAGACTTGAGGATTAGTAAGTGGGAGAATAGGGGACAATCATGGGGGAGGATTTCTGGCAAAGGAAATAAGCTGAGATGAGGTGGAGTTTGGTGCCTTAAGGCTATAGTGAGATTTCAGTGAACAGAAGTGAGAGGGATGCAGAGGAGCTCAGGTGGCTGTTCAGGATTTGATTGTGCAGGGCTTTGTAGACTGTGGAAGAACTCTCAGTATACTCTAAAGGTTATAGAAACTGATGAAACATGTTAAGTAGATTTGAATTACAGTGCCTTTTCATCTGACTCTGATAGCAGTGTGGAGAAAACTTAGGCATTCAGAATGGAGTACAGCAAAACCAGTTAGGAGGCTGCTGCAATTGTCCAGGTAACAAATGCTGGTGGCTTGGGGCTTGGGATGTCTTCATGGATGCAGAGAAGAGATGCATTCGACATGGTAGGCAAGGGGGAGGGAGGGATTAAGGAAGCTGTCCAGGTTTTCCGGGATGAGCTACCAAATGGAACATATTAGTGGTGTCTTTATTCAGAAATGGGACACTCCAGGGTTAGACAGAGGATACTTTGGAGTAGACAGAGAATGCTAAGTTCATTTTCAGATATGTTTAAGTTTGGGATGTCAGTGAAACATACAAGTGAGGACAGCAAGTATACAGCGAATATATAAAGATCTAGAGCTTAGAAAAGAGGCCTGGATGGAAAATAGATTTTGACATAGAAGGGATGGTTATTAATGTCATAGAATGAATGAGGTGGCTTAGGGAAAGGGCACAGAGTAAGAAAAAAGGATCTAGGACCACACTTAAATGAATATCAATATTTAAAGGCTAAATAGAGTAGCATTGGCCAAGGAGGCTAGAAAAGAGTAGTAAAAAAGATAGGAGAGAAATTAAGAGTGTGCGGTCACAGGACCAAACAAAGGGAGTTTTGAAGAAAATAGGCATGAATGGGCCCAAGGGATATTTTTGAAATGATGGAAATGTTTTATTATTGACTAGGTGATGATTAAATGGTTCTGTAAATTTACTAAAAAGAATTGAATTTTACACTTAAAAAGGGTGAATTTTATGGCAAATAAATTATACCTTAATATACTGTAAAGGAAAAAAAAAGAAAAAAGACAGGGTAATCATGTTGACATTTGAAGGATTGAGACAAAGATTAAAAGATATCTTTTTTTCCATCAAAAGAAGGCTTTCACTTACCCACCATGATCAAGTCAGCTTCATCCTAGGGATGCAAGGCTGGTCCAACATATGCAAATCAATAAATGAAATTTATCACATAAACAGAACTAAAGACAAAAACCACATTATAGCTCAATAGATACAGAAAAGGCCTTCAATAAAATTCAACATCCCTTCATGTTAAACACTTTCAGTAAACTAGATATTGAAGGAACATAGCTCAAAACAATAAAATAATAAGAACCATTTATGACAAACCCACAGCCAATGTAATACTGAATGGGCAACAGCTGGAAGCATTCCCCTTGAAAACTGGCACATGATAAGGATGCTCTCTCTCACCACTCCTATTCAACATAATATTGGAAGTTCTGGCCAGGGCAATTAGGCAAGAGAAAGAAGTAAAGGATATTCAAATAGGAAGAGAGGAAGTTAAATTCTCTTTGTTTGCAGATGATATAATCCTGTATCTAGAAAACCCCATTGTCTCAGCCCAAAAGCTTCTTAAGCTGACAACTTCAGCAATATCTCAGGATACAAAATCAATGTGCAAATATCACAAGCTTTCCTATACACCAACAACAGGCAAACAGAGAGCCAAACCATGAATGAACTCCCAATCACAATTGCTGCTAAGAGAATAAAATAACTAGGAAAACAGCTAAGAAGGGAAGTGAAGGACCTCTTCAAGGAGAACTACAAACCACTGCTCAGGGAAATCAGAGAGGACAAATATTCCATGCTCATGGATAGGAAGAATCAATATCATGAAAAAGGCTATGCTGCCCAAAGTAATTTATAGATTCAGTGCTATTCCCATTAAATTACAATTGACAGTCTTCACAGAATTAGAAAAAAACTATTCTAAAATTCACATGGAACCAAAAAAAGAGGCCAAATAGCAAAGACAATGCTAAGCAAAAAGAACTAAGCTGGAGGCATCACATTACCTGACTTGAAAGTGTAATACAAGGCGACAGTAACCAGAACCATCTGGTCTTTGACTAACCTGACAAAAACAAGCAATGGGGAAAGGATTCCCTATTTAATAAATGGTGCTGGGAGAACTGGCTAGTCATATGTTGAAAACTGAAACTGGACCCCTTCCTTACACCTTATACAAAAATTAACTCAAGATGGATTAAAGACTTAAATGTAAACCCCAAAACTATGAAAACCCTAGAAGAAAATTTAGGTAATATCGTTCAGGACATAGACACAAGCAAAGATTTCGACGAAAACATCAAACGCAAAAATGGATAAGTTGTATCTAATTAAGCTAAAGAGCTTCTGCACAGCAAAAGAAACCATAATCAGAGTGAACAGATAATCTAAGAATGGGACAAAATTTTTGCAATCTATCTGACAAAGGTCTAATATCCAGAGTCTATAGGGAA
Source organism: Ateles fusciceps (assembly GCA_036589455.1). Classification (NCBI taxonomy): domain Eukaryota; kingdom Metazoa; phylum Chordata; class Mammalia; order Primates; family Atelidae; genus Ateles; species Ateles fusciceps. The sequence goes on from JAZHEH010000051.1 coordinate 2,261,501, forward strand.
CTTAAACAAATTTACAAGAATAAACCAAACGACCCCTTTAAAAAGTGGGCAAAGGACATGAGCAGACACTTCTTAAAAGAAGACATACATGTGGCCAAGAAACATATGAAAAAAAGCTCAACATCACTGATCATTACAGAAATACAAACCAAAACCACAATGAGATACCATCTCACAGCAATCAGAATGGTGATTATTAAACAGTCAAGAAACAACAGATGCTGGTGAGGTGGCAGAGATATAGGAATGCTTTTACATTATTGGTGGGAATGTAAATTAGTTCAACTATTATGGAAGACAGTGTGGTGATTCCTCAAAGACTTAGAACCAGAAATACCATTTAACTCAGGAATCCCATTTCTGGGTATAACCTAGAGGAATATAAATCATTCTATTATGAAGATACAAGCATACATATGTCGCAGCACTATTTGCAATATCAAAGACATGGAATCAACCCAGATGCCCATCCATAATAGACTGGATAAAGAAAATGTGGTATATATACACCATAGAATACTATGTAGCCATAAAAAGGAATGAGATCATGTACTTTGCAGGGACATGGATAGAACTGGAAGCCGTTATCATCAGCAAACTAATGCAGGAACAGAAAACCAAACACCGCATGTTTTCACTTATAAGTGGGAGCTGAACAATGAGAACACATGGACATAGGGAGGGAAACAACACACACTGGTGCCTGGCAGGGGTGGGGGGTGAAGTAAGAGAGAGCCTTAGGAAAAATAGCTAAAGCATGTTGGCTTAATATCTAGGTAAGAGTTTGATAGGTGCAGCAAAACACCATGGCAAACATTTACCTATGTAACAAACCTGCACATCCTGCACATGTGCCCCAGAATAACAAAAACAACAACAACAACAAACCAAAAAACTTCTGAAAGGAAAAAAAGAAGGGTTTCATTAGAAAGGTAGAAGAGTGTTTGGAAGGAGAACTGAATGAATGGTGAGAAGTGAAGGTAGTGAGTGTGGACAACTCTTCCTAGATACAAAAGTGCTTTACAAACCATCACATAGTATTGTATTAGGATTGGATTTTATTTTTAAATTTAAAAAATATGTTTAGAGGGTCAAAGTGAAGTTTTGTTACGTGGGTATATTACATAGTAGTCAAGCCTGGGCTTTTAGTGTAGCCATCACCTGAATAGTGTACATTGTACTCATAAGCAATTCCTTATCCCTCACCCATCTCCTGCCCTCTCACCCTTCTGAGTCTCCAATGTCAATTATTCCACTCTCTGTGGTCATGTGTACAAATTATTATTATTATTATTATTGAGATGGAGTCTTGCTCTGTTGCCCTGGCTGGAGTGCTGTGGTGTGTTTTTGGCTCACTGCAAACTCCACCTCCCAGGTTCAAGTGATTCTTCTGCTTTAGCCTCCCGAGTACAGGTGCGTGCCACCATGCCCGGCTAATTTTTTTTTTCTGTATTTTTAGTAGAGATGTGAGTTTCACTGTGTTAGCTAGGATGGTCTCGATCTCCTGACCCTGTAATTCGCCTGCCTCAGCCTCCCAAAATGCTAGGATTACAGGTGTGAGCCACTGTGCCCAGCCTCGTGTACAAATTATTTAGCAATCACTTATGAGTGAGAACAAGTGGTATTTGTGTTTCTGTTTTTGGGTTATCTGAATTTTTTTTTTGAAAGCATAACAAGCTTTTTCTTAGAACTTGATTTTCAAAGTGGAGTGCATAAGGAAATATTAGAACTTGGCTGGGCGCAGAGGCTCACGCCTGTAATCCCAGCACTTTGGGAGGCCGAGGCGGGCAGAGCACAAGGTCAAGAGATCGAGACCATCCTGGCCAACATGGTGAAACCCTGTCTCTACTAAAAACACAAAAATTAGCTGGGCGTGGTGGCGTGCGCCTATAGTCCCAGCTACTCGGGAGGCTGAGGTAGGAGAATTGCTTGAACCTGGGAGGCGGAGGTTGCAGTGAATCGAGATTGCACCACTGCACTCCAGCCTGGCGCCTGGCGACAGAGCAAGACTCTGTTTCCAAAATAAAAAAAATAAATAAATAAATTAAATAAATAAAAAAATAAAAAAAGGAAATATTAGAACTTGTAGATATTGATTTATTCTAATAATAAGAAAACAGTTTGCTTTGCCAACTTTTGATATATGGATTGAGAGTGGTGCTTTCCTTTGGTCCATGAAGCTTTTCATGAACAACGTGTATGGTGTCGGAAAAATGTGAGAGTTTTGCCAAGTAGAAGGTGGATAGTGATCCTGACCCTGAGAGCTCATTCACCTCTGGTGAAATGCAGGATATTCCAGTTTATGCCTGGACAAGGAATTTCACAGGCTGTTACCAGGCTTTAATGCAAACTTTCAAAAAATGGACAAGTTTCTTGAAAATGTTCCTATAAATAAACTTCATGTTAAAGAGAATTTTAGTAATTTTACTACAAAGAACAAGAAAACACCTTCTCTCCTTCTAGTATAGGTTCTCTGTCGGTTACAATAATGGTTTAATCTGACCAGAAGTGGCCAAAACACTTGAAACAATTCCAGCAATCTGAAATATGAATCAATTGTTATCCGTAGTGCTACCACGCTTTGTTCCAGCTGCTTTCTATTGGTTGTATTGTGCTTTTGTGAGCTATATTTTCTAGCTGTAAACAAACAGCTATAAATCCATTAAAACTGCATGTTGAAATAAACTGAACTCAGTAGCCAACCTTTGAATTACTATGTCATAAAGTGATAAACCAAGGTTTTTTGAAAAACCAAGTGTAATCATTGCATTGCTCACATCAAAATTAATATTATTTTAAAAGAGCAAACTCATGTATTAAAAGTCTTAAAGTAAATTTATGCCACCCCTACAATGCTACTGTTTACTTCCTTGGTCAGTTCAGGGCAAAGACTGTGAAGATAAGTTTTGATTTTAGAATCCCCTCCTCACTGGCACCTAGGTCCCATGAGTGCCCTTTCCCTCTGGCCTAACTCCTTTACCCATGCTTCTCCTCATCCCACTCCACATAAGCTTCCTCCCGATGGCTCCAGTCCTGCTTATCCCACTGAGTGGCTGTGGATGACAACAGCAATTTTCAGTCACCTCTAAAATATGTCCTTTCCTGTCCTGTTCATGAGAGTGGAAATTGACAGTACCTAGGGAAATCTTTAAAACTCTGCTGACTCCTGAATTCTACGTTTAGGAATTGATCATAAGGAAATTCCTATAGCAGACTAGAAGTTTTAGCTATAAGGGTATCTATCACCTAATACAGAAAAATTAGAAACTATTTAAATTTATATATAATAATATATAGGCTTAAATTATGGTACTTCTATCTAATGGGTATCACCCAGCCATGGGGAATCATGCCGTAGAAGAACATTTAGTGGTGAAGCTGTCTGTGATACATAGCATTTAGTGCAGAAAGCAAGATATAAAAATATTTACCTTATTCAATTATTAGAAAGAATGAGTACAAATGGAATAACGGCTGGAAAGATATGCATGAGAACATTAAGGATTATGACACTTTGCTTAGGGTATAATGGGCGATTTTTAATTTCTTCTTTGTGCTTATCTTGATTCCTTACATTTTGTAGTAGAAATATAACATGTTATTTTTGTAATGAGGAGAAATAAGTTATTGAAAAAAATGGCCTTATTCCCTGTTCTCCCACCTCCTTCAAAGAAAGAGAAGTTGAGCTGATGAGGAAAGTCAGAGCTTCCAGTGAGGTCATTATTGACGGCAAATGGTCAGGATCCTTGATATTCAGGCTCCTTCACATGTAACCCAGAACCTTTTATCACAGCAGAGGGAAGGGCAGTGAGCACAGACCCTCCAGCAATAGTTATTGAGCATGGATCAGGGCCAAGCATCTATCCAAGCTTTTGGGACACAACAGCAACCAATTTGATGTTTCTGGCCTCAGGAATTTTTACATTTTAGTGAGTTAGCTATCAATTCTAGACATTTTACATTCCAACAGCCAGTTATAAATAAACAAAAAGTATATAATGTGTAAGGTGTAGTAACATCAATGGAAAAAATCATAGCAGGTTAAGAAGACAGAGAATAATTGGTGGTGTGGGGTGTGTGTATTTTTGGGTCGCATTAGACAGACAGAGAAGGGAACTCTGGTAAGGTTGCATTTGAGCAGACACTTGTAAGAAATAAGGGATGGACCCATGTGGTTTTCTGGCCATCTAGGTTGAGGAAATGGTCAGTCCTGAGGCAGAAGAGAGCATGTGAGGTTTGAGGAACAGGAGGAGTGTCTGCATTAGTGGAGAGTGAGCAAGCATTGAGAGTGTCGGGAGGCTCCATCAGACAGGCATTCAGGGATCAGATCACGAAGAGATGTGGGGGGTTATGGGAAGGGCTTTAGATTTTATTCTGTCATGAGACGCCCCTGGAGGGCTTAGAGCAGGAACATGACGGGATATGATTTAAGTTCTGAAAGGATCACCCTGACTGCTATGGGAATAATGGACTGTGGAGTTGCAGGGGTGAAATAAGTAGCCCAGTCAGAGTAACAGTGTCATTGTTCAATCAAAACATGAGGCAGAGAATTAACATAGGATCAATCAATTCTACTTCTAGGTATTATATATCCCAAAGAATTGAAAGCAGAGACTCAGTTCTTTTATACTTGTACAACAATGTTTATAGTAGCATTATTCGCAATAGCCAAAAGGCGGAAACAACCCAGGTGTCCACCAAAAGATGAATGAATAAACAAAATGTGGTACAGAAATAAAGTGGAATATTATTGAGCCTTAAAATGGAAGGAAATTCTAACACATGCTACAACATGGATGGACCTTTAAAACATTATTCTAAGGGAAATTAGCTGGTCACAAAGAGACAAAATATTGTATGATTTAACTGATATGAGGTACCTAGAATAGTCAGATTTATAAGGAGAAAGTAGAATAGAGGTTACCAGAAGTTGGAGAGTTGGGATGTGGGAAGGGGTCAGGGATGGGGAGTTACTGTTAAATGGGTACAGAGGTTTTGTTTAGAAGGATGTATTAGTCCGTTCTTATGCTGCTAATAAAGACATACCTGAGACTGGGTAATGTATAAAGAAAGAGGTTTAATTGACTCACAGTTCAGCGTAACTGGGGAGGCCTCAGGAAACTTACAATCATAATGGAAGGGGAAGCAAACATGTTCTTCTTCACATGATGGCAGCAAGGAGAAGTGCCAAGCAAAACGGTGAAAAGCCCCTTATAAAATTATCAGATCTCATGAGAACTCACTCACTGTCATGAGAGCAGCAGCATGGTGATTACTGCCCCATGATTCAATTACCTCCAACCGGGTCCCTCCCATGACATGTAGGAATTATAGGAACTACAGTTCAAGATGAGATTTAGGTGGAGACACAGTCAAACCATATCAGCTGATGAAAAAGTTCTGGAAATTGATGGTGGTGATGGTTGTACCACTTTGTGAATGTACTTAGTTATATACTTAAGAATGGTTAAGACGGTAAAATTTATGTATATTTTGCCACAAGAAATGGTCAATTGGTAAAAAAATACAGCAGTGGCTTGAACTAAGAGGCAGAGGAAGAGGTGGTGGGAAGTGTTGAGTATTTGATATATTTTGAAGGTTGAGCCGATGGGATTTTCTGATGGTTTGGATTTTTTTTTTTTCAGATGGAGTCTCCCTCCATTGCCCAGGCTAGAGTGCAGTGGCACAATCTCGGCGCCCTGCAACATCCGCCTCCCGGACTCGAGTGAGTCTTCTCCTTCAGTCACCTGAGTAGCTGGGGCTACAGGCACATGCCACCACGCCTGGCTAACTTTTTGTATATTTAGTAGAGACGGGATTTCACCATGTTAGCCAGGGTTGTGTTGATCTCCTGACCTCGTGAACCACCCACCTCGGCCTCCCAAAGTGCGCGTGAGTCACCGCGCCCGACCAGTTTAGATTTTTATGTGGGAGAACAAAAAAGGAACCAGTGATAATACCAGGTTGGTGAGTTTGAGCAACTAGAGACATGGAGTTTTTTGAGATGAGGAGACTTTGGGAGCAGAAGGTAAGGGAATCAAGGAGGTTTAGTTTCAGACCTGCTAAATTTGAGATGCTTATAAGACATCCAGATGAAGATGGTGAGTGTTCCCTATGCTAATCACTGGGCCATCCGGCCAGGTCTTTCCTTTGGGAATTCGTTTGGCTCTTGCCACAGGAAGTTGTATTACAGGGTTTGTTATTTAAAATACATCAATTATCTAAATTATATCAGATTTTATTTGAGCATATCATATGAAACACATAAACAATCAGATATAAATAAATAAGTGAATAAAGTAGAGCAAGTCAGCTTTCCAGGACAATCAAGAAGGAGCTGTGGTGTTCTGATGATTATTCCTAATGTAGAATTTGTGGCTGTGTAATCTGGGGGCAAATTGTACTTTGAAATAAGTACATTTTGTTTGTTATCTTTTATCATGAGGTGACCCTAATTCACTTGGTGCTTCAGATAATGTTTAATCAAGAATCTCAGAGTCACCCTGATCTCTCTTACCTGACAAATTAGGGTAATATAGAACTCAAATCTAACCCAAGCTCAAGGTTGTTAAATACTTTTAATTTTCATCTGTGTTTTGTGTTGGAAAATAATTTTAATATTAAAGGACAGCTGTAGACTGCTAATGACTTGAATACGGTTTGACTGTTTTCATAAAGTGCTCTGTGGGATGTCAGAATATTTAATTCAGGATGTTAAAAACATCCCAAAATGTCACAATAATTATATCACAGCAGGCAATTAAAACACTGGAAAATGCCAACTGACTAAGAGTGTTCCTTGTTATTTAGGAAACTATTAAGAACCTGACATATAAAGTAAAAATCACTGGTTATAACTTTCTCTTTCAATAGGCAATTTCATCATCATCTATGAAATTGACATTTGATACAGTCAGGGTCATGCTAAAAATGCAGTTTAAGGAGGAACTGAGGATGAGGTTTCCACTTGATCTTTAACTTTAAAATATCTATATTCACACATTGTAAAAAACATTGTTTGGTTTTACATATCATACCATATGTGCTGCAATACCCTCCACACAATGGCTGTGTTAATTATATCTTATGTTGGCAGCCTTAATTAATCTGATTTTACCGTCTTAAATTATGGGCAATGGAATTATTTCTTCATTTTTCAAATTGTACTTTTGTAAATCCTGATGGATTAACGATGTAACGCTGAAGACCAGGGGCAGTGTTTTCGTATCCCTGAGGATTAGAGTGTCATTCTCAGTGGGGATGCTAAGAACTGACTATGATGAACTGCAAGGGAATATGTTCAGGCAGAGTGAGGTACAGAAAACCGAGGGTACCAAAGTCCCCAGGAGTTTAAATGCAATTACAGGGGTGTGGTTATCTTGGGTGTAAGTGAACAATTTGCTCATGCAATTGTAACATTTGGAAGGACCATGTTTATGGACAAAGAACCTATGAAGCTGCATTTTAAATCTGAAACTGCATTTTGGGGAAGTATGACCAACTTTAAATGGGTCACCAGAAGAGTCAAATATTACCTTTAACACACTTAAGAAGGACTTGTTAGGATATATGATTAGCACCATAGCATTCACAGGGAGCAAGAATGATTACAACCAGCATTTATTTTTGATTTATGGGAAATATGGTGGAAAACAATTGCCCTGCCTGTGAGAAATACATATAATTAAATAAGGTAATGTCATAGAGCTCCTAACATGATGTCCAGCAAAGAGTAGTTACTTAAAATATTTTAGTTCCTACTTTCCTTTGTGAAAAAACACATCACCATAAGGAACTATGGTGTAGAGGTGGTATTTGGACTACGCACCAAAAGGTGAATAGATTGGGGAGAAGAGGAAGACAATGTCTTAGAATAATGTCCAAACACAATGGCATATTTCAGTATTTATACAATTTGGGGGGCCTTCTTTAAGAAAAATGACACAAAATTATCACTTAAAAATCAGGAACAGAAGTATTTAAGAACGAGAAAGAAAACACAACAATTAACAATTAAAAATTCTGACAAATACAAGTATCTCCAAATCAAGAAAAATATATTTTATTTTTATTATTTACCTATATGTCACACCACTAGGATATTTTTTTCTTCCTTTTTAAACTGCATACTTTTTGATTATGTTTTCTTATGACAATGATTTATAACATTTTCTATAAAAGGTGGGATATAGGTTGATAATTCAATCTTTTACATGGTAATCAAAATATGATTTTTTAACATGATTGATTTTTTTAAAGAAAAGTTTTAGGTTCACAACTCTTATTTATATGCTGTGTAATTATTTAAGACTATTGTCAAATTTGGGCTTTATTAAGCTTCTTCCAAATATGAGTTGCAAGATTTCAGGGCATTTCAGATTTTTTTTGTGTGTGTGCAGTAATGAATCTTCAATGTTGGCAGAATTAGTGACATGCATTAAGTAATTTGTCACTGATAACCCCTTCACAGAGGAATATTAAGAGTTAATGGTCATCTTTGTTGACATGAGAATTTCATGTCAAATCAGCAAGAAATTTAAGCCTTTTCTCAGTGTGCTCACATCATTTGCTCTTCTTTGTTGATTAGATTAATGAAATATCTAAGAGTCTATTCAGCACTTGTGTTCAAAATTTATTTCTTCCTCTTAATCATTTCATTTGGTATGATCTGAAAGCTTCTTGTCACAATTTGCTTTCCAATATCAGAATAATTTGTTGATTTCATTCCTTATCTTTATTGCTTTTATTTCATACTTAATGATTTTAATTTGAAATTTATCAGTTATTTAAAAAATAATTTAAAAGTGATAAGAAATGGTAGCCTTCGTATGTACCCAAGTGAAGAGTCTGTAATTCCTCACTTATTTTACATAAATATTTTTCTAAGTGGCAATAAAAGTTGTGCATTTGAACTTTATCAAACGTGTCATTCTCATCAAAAAAAAAAAAAAGAAAAAAAAAGAAAAAACTCTTTCTTACACTGATATGTCTTGCAATAAATTCACAGACTTGGAAATTTTGGTAAACACCAAACCCAAACTAAATGTATAGCCAACTTGACATCCCATAGCTAGATCCCAAAATACGCCCTAGCCACTTCACCACAAGCTGACACTAGAGGAGGTTTGAAGGAGGAAGTCAGAGTGGAATGGACAGCTGTCTTTACCACTTATATTGAAAGTATTTTCCTTTTCTAAAATTTCAAAAATATGAGACTATGTGAACACCTTGCTAAGGCCCCTCTCAGGGCCTTGGAAGAGTTCCATGGAAGTAGGGCCTTGAAACTGAAGCTTCATTAGCTTTAATGTGATTCTGCCTTGGTCTAAACTTCTGAATATTGTTATTATAAATGGCTTCTACTAACATCTCTCATCACTTTCTTCCCTTGCTTTCTCTGGCTGAGCCTCACTCAATTTCCTTCAGTTCCTTGACTCTTCCATGCTCTGTCTTACCCTGGGGCATTCACCAGAGCTATCCCTGTCTGGCTAAATATTCATCCTCCATGTGTCACTTGAGAAATCCCTTAGCTTTTCCTGACGACCCAAGTCTATCTCCTTTATTTACTCTTATGGTATAGTATATGAATGCCAGTAATAATAATAACCAATAACCAATAATGGCATGATGTAATAAAAATAACAATTATAAATCTCTATTGTATCCAATGATTTAGTGTGCACATGCTCTCTCATCTGCATTCATCACTAGAAGTCAGCTTCTGAGAGAAGGGACTTTGTTTTTCTTCTCTCTATTGTAATCCCACCTTCAGGCACAGTTCCTGGAACATTCAGTAAATATTTCTGGAAATGTCAGAATGAAGGAGGTAGAGCTTCCAGCCCAGGGGAATAGTAATGACAAAAGTGGAAGCCTGAAAGACAGTACAGTATTTGGGAGTCTAAGCTCTGGAGTCAGTTTTCTGGGGTTTAAATCCCAGGCCCATCAGCTGCATGACCTTGTGCAAGTTGCTTAATATTTCTGTCTCAGTTTCCTCACTTGTGAAATAGGGATAACAGTAGTATGTACCTCATACAGGCTCTGAAAATTAAAGAAGTCAAAATGCGTAAAGTGTTGAGAAAAATGCCTGATACAAAGTAAGCACCCAGTGAATCTTAGTTATTATGAAAATTCATAGCTTCATCCCAGTCAAAAAGCTTCCTTGTTTTAAACAAATCACCTTTCAGCTTTCACATCAACCCAACATTTACAAGCCATGAGGTCAGGTTTGAGCTAAACGACTTTAGAGATCATCATTCCAATCTCTTTGTTTAACAGAGGAGGAAATTTAGTGGACAGAATATTAAATAGGTTTACCTTCAGTAATCTGGCTTTAGAATTCATCCTAATATGCTCAAGACTTGGGTGTTGCCTGGAAGACTACTCCCTGTCTCTCCAAAGATTTTTCTGAAAGAAAATCCATTTAATATGAGCAGTGCCAGGACCAGATTCCAGATCCTGCCAGATCAAGCTGGTGGCCGTGACAAGTTTAGAACCAGAGGCTCAGTGATGCATGGCTGGAAGTGACACAGGCGTTGAGGTGGCTGAGCTGCTCCCTTAGAGATGGTGGCTGTATTTTGCTGTTGGATGAGTTGTCGCCTGCCTCGATGACTCCATACTGCACATTATATTTATCAATCTAGGTACCAAAGTTCTGGAAGAGCAGAAACAGCTTGACAATAGACACGTGTCTCGTGATGCAGCCTCTACTGTTTTATTCAGATGCCAGAGGCTGATGCAATGGCTGAAAAACTATCAAACTGATTCTGGATTTTAGTCAAAATCTTAGCCTCTAAGTCAAAAAGCCACATGAATGTTGCTTGTGGTTTACTTCCACATGTTTTTATTATTAACAGTATGTTAATGATAGTTATTAAAATAGTTTAATATTTAATAATATTAAAACCACATGAATGTCACATGTAGTTTACTTCCACATGCTGAAACCCTCTAAACCAGAGGTGGTCAGTGTCTTTGTGGAATTTGAAACAGAGGCATATGGAACACTGAGTATCTCAGGGTTTAGTTCTCAGGTTCTTTCTAACTCTCCACACACACAGAGTTAGAAAGAAGCAATGCTTTCTAGAATGTTTGGGTTGGGTGGCTGGCTTTATAATTCATCCTAATGTACTATAACTATTTGGCAAGTCTTGCAGGGTGTTGCTCACACAAATAGCAGGAGTCCTGATTTGTATATAACTTAATCAGGAAGACTGCTTATCATTTCTGCTCAAAGTAATAGGGCCTTAATTAAAAATATGGATTTAGTAGATCTCTTAACAATAAAGGACTCCATTTAGCTCAGTACTTTGAAAGAGAAAAGGTTGGCTGAGAAATACGGAATGGACAGCAAGGAGTTAACTCTATTTTACTAAACTCATGTTTATATACCCAGAACACTGCAAATACTACAAAGATAGATGATAGATACATAGATAGATAGATAGGTAGGTAGGTAGGCAGACAGACAGATAGATTGATCAATTGATAGAACCAGAATAAGGGTTTCGGTCTGGTTTTAAACTATCTTCAGAGTGCTTCTTGGTAGACAATGACTTTATCACAGAGGGTAATATAGTGTCTGCTATTTTATTTCAACCTGCTCATTTAAGTTACATATATTTTAAAAAATATATATTGAACACTTAATTATGTGATAGAAGCTGCACTGTGTCAACTATTGTGAATGCAAGGATAACTAAGGTGTGGTTCTTGTCTTCAAGCAGTTTACTTTTGAAAGGGGCTGGTAGGGGTTCTGTGACCTGAGCCAGATAGGGATTATTTGAGATTTTCTTTTAAAATTGTCCTTTTACTTTCATGTTGAATTATATCCTTCACTGGACTAGTTGCTTATTGGTGTCAGAATTTTTTTTTTTTCTCAGAGTAGAGCAAGTTCAGTTGGTTAGAGGTCAACTTTTCACCACCAGTTAAAATTCAACGACTATCTGTCATTGCATTAGCTTATTTCTGTTCTCATTTGCTGTTGCACAAATATAAGCCATGCAGGAAATGATAAAGGGAGAAGATGCTCCAAATAATGCCTTTTGCCTGTGATTGCTTGTGAACACTTTGGTTTTGCTGAAGTGGGAAGGTGAGTTATAGTCCACTCTGGCTTGCAGCAGGAAGACACATGCTCAAGGCTGGGTGTTGCCTGGAAGACTACTCCCTGTCTCTCCAAAGATTTTTTTTTTCTTTTTTAGGAGTGTTTCCTGTCTCCCATAAGCAGTTAAATTCCTTCTGAAATAGATAACATTTAGAAATAAGAGCTTTTCCCTGTGAAAAACTGCTATGCTTGTAGCCCTTTCCTGTTTAAAGTCTTATGTATTTTGTCTGTGGGTTACACCTAAATAAAATAATATTTTTATTTGGTGTGTGAAGGCTGACTCATGACTGCGAAGACTAGGTGAGTAATTTTGTTTGCTTACAGTCCCAAGGACTTTTGCAAAATTCCCACACTTATACCATAGGGCAGTGTGTGGCTGTGCAAATGTACATTTAAATTTTATGTTTTTATTTTACGTACTTTTTAACCACACAGAAGAGAGCTTTGATTTTTTTTTTTTTTTTTATTGAGATGGGATCTCGCTCTGTTGCTCAGGCTGGAGTGCAGTGGCATGATCTAGGCTCACTGCAACCTCCGTCTCCTAGGTTCAAGCAATTCTTCTGCCTCAGCCTCCTATGTAGCTGGGATTACAGGTGTGTACCACCACCCCTGGCTAATTTTTGTATTTTTAGTAGAGATAGGGTTTCACCATGTTGGCCAGGCTGTTCTCAAACTCCTGACCTCAAGTGATCTGCCTGCCTCAGCCTCCCAAAGTGCTGGGATTACAGGCGTGAGCCACTGCCCCTGGTCGGCTTTGATTTTTTTCTGACCTTCAATTCTGCCTGGTGTTGTAGTGGAAGTGTGTGAGATGACTACCCAAATGCAGGGAACAGAAACTCAAAGAGTTGACTTGTCTGAGGTAGAAGAAATTAAGCAGCAGACATGGGGCTAATTAGGTGTTTGTCTCACTAGCATCTCTTCCTGCTTCTTTCAGAAATAACCCCAAGTTAAATTTGGGGAACAATACCTTCCCCATCTTTTGTCTGTGTGGACTGGATGGGATTCCTTTCATAGTTTCAGGAGGTGTATCTTGTCCTCCAGGTTTAAGACAATCTCATCTGCTTTGTCAGTTCCCAGTGCTCAGTTCAGAACAGGCAAGTGATTAACAAGGACCCATCCAAAGGGATGCTAAGCTTTGGGGAAGAGGTGTAGGAAATATATCATTTTATTTTTTTCTGGGCTCAGTTTTGGGAATTGATAGAGCTAAAGCTGCTTACCATCACATGGAGTTTTGGACAAAAGCCAGAAGAGCAGAAGGCAGTGCCAGATAAGAAGAAACAAAGAAAAGACCTGCTAGTAACTTCTGAGCACCTACCTCCAGCCACACCTCAGAGTCAGTTTACCTTTGGACTTTTTAAGTTCTGTGAAAAGCCTTTTTCTGCTCAAGCCTGTTTGGGTTGGGTTTTCAGTCCTAACTGATATAACTACATAGGTGAGTAAGTCACAGTTCCAATTTTTAAGGACCGAAATTTCTCAATCTAGAAAAATGAATGTGCTTTTATAGTCTGTTATAGCTCAAAGTCATGATTCTATCTTGGTCCTCTAAGGCTCATCTCAGCAGCATGGTGAGAGGGAATGAGCATTCTTTGGTGCATTAGTCAGGGTTCTCTAGAGGGATAGAACTAATAGGATGGATGTATACATAAAGGGGAGTTTATCAGGAGTATTGACTCACACGGTCACAGGATGAAGTCCCACAGTAGGTCATCTACAAGCTGAGGAGCAAGAAAGCCAGTTGGAGTACCAAAACCTCAAAAGTAGGGAAGGCAACAGTGCAGCCTTCAGTCTGTGGCCAAGGCCCAAGAGCCCCTGGCACTCCACGGGTGTAAATCCAAGACTCCAAAAGCTGAAGAATTTGGAGTCTGCTGTTTAAGGCCAGGAGTCATCCAGCATGGGAGAAAGATGAAGGCCAGAAGACTCAGGAAGTCGGTTCCTTCCACCTTCTTCTGCCTGCTTTGTTCTAGCTGTGCTGGCAGCTGCTTAGATGGTGCTCACCCAATCTGAGAGTGGGTCTGCCTCTCCCAGTCCACTGATTCAAATGTTAATCTCCTTTGGCAACACCCCTACAGACATACCCAAAGACAATACTTTGCATCCTTTGATCCAGTCAGCACTCAACACTAACCATCACAAGTTCACCCCTTGTCAACTTGAACCCATCCACATCTCCTGGAATCATACATAATTTCCAAATAAAGGCAATAATAAGGTCATAATTATGCCTAACATAGTACAGCTATCCCTTGGACAACCGGAAGTTTGCTAATCCTTAACCTAAATGCTATTACATAGTTAACAACACTTAAATGCTGATATGAAGTCAATAAATCTTGTCACATGATAAAAGAAAAAGAAGGGAAATAAAATGAAGATATTGTCTTTGTACAAGTGTATACATGCACAACCATATTCTTAACAAAATAAGGAAGAAATATTCATGACAATTACAGTCCTTGTTTCTGCAACTGGTCACTTAGTTGCAGCTGGTATTGATGACTACCTTTCTACTACCCATTCCATATTCCCTTTGCCTTCTGCAAGCACCTCAGTGGGTCATGGTTTTTATCCTGGTGGAGTGACCCAAACCCTCATTCCTTAAGGGTTTGGGCCATTTGTAGTCCTGCCTGGATTGGGTTGTTGTAGTTCTCCCTGGATTGGGTTGTTGTAGTTTCCCATTGGCCTTAATCACAGGGTGTGGTAATACTAAGAAACACCCTAGGGGATCTCCTGTATTCCATGCATACTCTTCCTTACTTCCATTGTGGAATAGTAGACTGATTTATTCTTGACAGTTTGGGTCAGTCACCCTAGCCCACTCTGTAACTCCCTTCTTAGCTTGTTTACTTAGAGGTGGGAAAATCCCAAAGTGACCAAGTGGCAATCTTAACTTCCAGATTAATGGAATCGTTTTCTTGGTGGCAGCATTACTACCTCTGGAACTAGGACGTCTAGGCCAGCAGAACATAATGTCAAGGGAACAGGAGGCAAAAATGTTGCTAGTGGGTCACTTGGGGTGTTGGTGAGTGGCGCCACTTCCACCCCTCAATTCCAAGATCCCTGAATACTGGCTATGGGAGAAACAGTACCATATATTGGATGCCAATTCAGGGCATACAGAGCCTTCTGGAGAACCTTGCCCCAGCCCTGCAAAGTATAGTTGGTGTTGTAATTGTGACTTCAAAAGGCCATTCCATTGTTCTATCAATCCAGCTGCTTCAGAATGACAGGGAACATGGTAAAACCAGTGAATTCCATGAGCATGAGCCCACTGCTGCACTTGTTTAGCTATAAAGTGGGTGCCTTCGTCAGAGGCAATGCTGTGTGGAATACCATGATGGTGGATAAGATATTCCATGAGTCCATGGATGGTAGTCTCGGCAGAAGCATTGCATGCATGATGGGCAAACCCACATCTGGAGTAGGTGTCTATTCCGATGAGAACAAACTGCTGCCCTTTCCACGATGGAAGAGGTTCAATATAATCAACCTGCCACTAAGTAGCTGGCTGATCACCCCGAGGAATGGTGCCATATTGAGGGCTCAGTGTTGGTCCCTGCTTCTGGCAAATTGGGCTCTCGATGGTAATGGTAGCCAGGTCAGCCTTGGGACAAATTAAATGTCTGAGGATTTCTAGATAATGATTACTTATCGTTCCCTAAACACATCTAGATGTTTCATGTTTCCATGCCTTTGCATTTGCAGTTCTCCCAGCTTGAAATACCATTCCTTCTCTGGCAAATATAACCTTGAACTTTGTTTTACCTGGGGTCCTCCTCTAGGCATTTGATTGCTCTGTCTATGGTCACACTGTGGTGCCATTTTTGTTTTAACTGTAGAATCAGTCAAAATATTTTGTGCCATCTCTCTGCTCCCCTGTCTCCCTGTGTCTCTGCCACTGCACTTTGAGGACCTTGGATTCAGCGACTTCCTTGACCCTTCAAGTGCCCAATACACTGGATGAATAAATAACCTTTGTGGTCATCATTTGAGTGAACCTTCTAACATAATTATAATGGCTATCCTTTTGCAATACCTGATAATAACCAGAGAATTTATATATACATAGTAATTAGTTATAATTTAATTTTTAACCCTGAACAATTTATATTATCACTACCCCCTATTTTGTGGATAAGAAAACTGAGGCTCAGAGAGATATAGGAATTTGCCCAAGATGCCACTAGTAAGTGGTAGTGTAGTGATTAAAAGTCTGTGCTATTTCCTCCACATTATATCTCCAACTTTGCTTGAAGTAGTTATTTAAAAAATTTTCTAAAATGCTTCCTTTTGAACATTCCTTGAATATTCTCTTGAGGGTTCTGTTTCCTGCTAGATTTGTGCTACCTGCTTCCATCTGCAAAATCAAATAAACCACTTTGTGCAGCTCCTTCCTCAGGAAATCTGGAAAACTGAGCTGTTCTTTCTAGGAACACTAACAATTCATCTCAATTTACTGGCTCAGCTTATAATTTTCAGTTTAACCCACTGTGGCTCACCTTCCCCTGGGCTGGCATTGTGAGTGTGCCAAGTCTAAAAAAGTTTTCATTTCCAGCAAATAGAAGCCAGAAACAAAAGCAGAATGTGGGGGATGGCTGGCTGAGAAAGCAGTCATTTCAGTAATTGAAGCCAAACAAAAATTTTTGTTAAAACTATCTGACTAATTCCAATTCTTACTGTGCTCTGCCAGTGCAGGTCTGGTCTACACCTGTTATATTCTGCAGTGCACTTTACTCCAGTGATTGCCAAATGCTGGTCAGTGAATTTGTCCTGCTTAAGGCTTTGGTGAAGTTTTCACTAGTCTGAAGACAAACTAGAAATAAAGGGACAGTGTTATATGTACATATGAATTTATATATACATCTGCACAGTATATGTGTGCACACACATGGTCACACACACTTTCTTTCTTTTACAATCATTAGTTTCCTTTTTGATAAGAATTCTTTTTTTTTTTAATTCTGCAATTATGTCTTGCCACCTTTTATTGGCATTAAAATATCCTTTCTTTTTAAAAGTTGTGGTGTGAGTAGAGGGTAGGTAATTTTCTTAATGTCTCCTTCTGACAGAATAAAATGTCTCAGAAAGCCCTATTTCATTCCCTTGATTTTTAATCACATTTTACCTGTCTATGAAATTCCAAAGTCCTGGAACCACATCTCACTTCATTTTTTTCACCTTTTTCTTTTTTGTCAGCCATAAAATAACAAATATGCTCTCAAAGAGGGAAGACTAACATTTTCAAACTGATTCCTTCCTCTGAACTCCAGTCTCACATGTTGTCTTTACCCTCCATTGGCATTTAGAATATGACACACTGTATTATTAGCTATAGATTTATGTCCTAGCTAGTAAAATAGACTGTAACTCACCCTACCCAAGGCAGGAAGCATTGCTTTATATGTATTGCCAGAATCTACACATAATTGATGTTCAGCTGTTGCAATATAGATTTATTGTCAGGAACTTGAGGGCAGAAAAGTAATAAAATCATAATGACAATAATTAAAATCAATATTTATTAAGTACTTTCTACATACTAGCCACTATTTTATTTCATGTGTGACTTATTTAGTCCTCCTGACAGCCAAAAAGAGAGGTTTCCTTATCACTGCCTTCATAAGGGGAGGAAACTGAGATAATAGAGGGCTAAATAACTTGTCTAGAGTGACATGACTTTTACTTGGAAGTACTAGGATTTGAACCTAGATAAGCTTAGCTTGCGTGCCTGACATTCCTAACCACCATACTCTGCTGCCTTCTGCAAGAACAGTTCTGGGAGCTGCATCTGGAGAATGACAATAACAGCAGTTGCAATTCCAACAACTAGAATTAGGATGACCCCAGGGCTGCATGTGTGCTAAGAGCTTTATGTGCATTCTTTCATGCTCACGACCTTTGCAACCTGCGCTCCTATAATACCTGTTTTACAGGTGAGGAAGCTGAGCCACAGAGATCTTAAGTGGATTGCCCAAGACCGGAGAGTGGCAGAATCTGAACTCAAGCACAGTAGTTTCGCCTAACTCCAAACCCCGATAGCTTATATGATGATGATCTGCTTGTATGAGCCGGGGGTTTGGAGTGGGAAAATTCCTTCTCCCGGCTCTCCAGTAGCTGAGTGGCCATGATCATGTTACTGGACTGTCTGAGATTGTTGATCATCTATAAAGAGGAGGATATGTGTGTAATGTGCTAAATAAACAACAATGTGCTGCTAAACTGTAATTTATGTATGTATCAGAGGCTTGTTTCACCTCCTGATCCTCTAAGCATCTCTGGAGTTCCAGAAAATTCACTGTCCTTCATCTTTGCTTCCTATACTAGCAGTCACCTCAGAAAGTTTGGGCTCCTCTTCCTGAGTAGCTCTAGGAAATATATTTTGAGTTGCCGATCACCTATAACCACAGAAAGAAAATCAAAGCCGACAAGCACTGTGCTCATTAGGCAGATGTTCAGTTTTATCCAGTCACGAAGATAGTAAGAAAAGATATTTATAGCTGACCTTTCAAGATTAATAATTTCAGTGAAAGAGAAACTATGGTACTCAACACAATTTAAAAAAATCCCGAATATTGAAGGAAATCATTATTTTACTGCTTGTAGTACAGTATGTCACATTTATTAAAAATTTAATAAAATACATATGCATATCTATCAGACTTTAAAAACAGTAAAAAAAATACAAATCAGTTCAGTTTGCTAATTTAAAATTGTATGTGTGACATTCTTATAACTCCTAGTTATTTTAATATTTTCTTAAAATATGTACATTAATCTTGTAATTTGAAAAAGTGAATTTCCATAACAACCAGTTATTAAGCAACTCGAAATTGGATCATTTAGGCACATTAAAATCAAACCCTAAAGCATTCGTGATTTTAAACATTAGGAAGTAAAGATAGAAAAAAACACAAGGAATTAATATATTCCCTTTTCTTAACCTTTGATCTTCTGTTTTTTTTTTCCCTTCAGACTCCACAATATATTGACAAGTAATCTCATGTTTACATAGCTAGCATGTGTCTGGCGATGATCTTATCTTACTGTTTTGAGAAGGCAAGAATCAGGAGAATCCATTTTGTCTCCAAATAAATATATTCGTTGAGGTAGCTTCCCAGTTGAAAATCTTTATCCTGTAAGTAATGAAATGGCCTGTGCTATGAACATAAAGTTGGATATATGCTGAGTGCAAAAACTCACAACTACTCTGGTGGGGAGTAACTTGAGTTTCTGAGGTGTGAAAAGTGAGGGAGGAGGTACCCAGGACCCAGTGTAACTTACCATTGTGGGAATGTTTGCTTAAGGATGGCATTTTCGCTTAAGCATTGCATCCAGTTTGTTGTTTTTAGTGAAAATAAAATGGTTGTTATAAATTTAGCTGCAAAGCAATCTAAAACAATTTTGTAAACGTAAAAGAATTTCCTGAATTTAAACACCTTATCCCTTTTTAATAAAAATAGTAACTTATTATAAAAGAATTTAAAATAATTTTTATGAAAAAAATTATCAACACACCAAACAGCCATTTTATTATATATATATTCTATTAAAGTCTTTGATCACGTATTATAATCAAAATCATCAATTTTATACTATTTTTAAGATATGTAATGATATTACATTTTCTTTATTATTGCCATTATTAAAGTCTATATAACACCTTGATTTGGTTAGTCACTAGTAATTTAGCCATTCTTTATTTTTTGATCATTAGATTTTTGTTCATTTATTTTGCTTTTCTAGAAATTGCAGCTACACATTCTAGAGTTTCTAAATATTTTGCTACTAGTTCTTTAATTTTCTTTGTATTTGTGTGTCTTGCTTTTTGCTTAAAACTATGGTCTTGATACTCATAGTTAAAAATGCCACAAGCCTGTATATGCCTACAGATTTGTTTTTCTATGTTGAGTTATTTCTTGAAGACAAAATTTCCTTCCTCTCCTTGTTACTTTTTTATTTTTGCCATATTCTCATCATGAAATCCTACTAATTATTTAATATGCAACTTAAATATGTTTTTGTTGAAGCTTTTATTGATATTCTGCAGCAGTTTGTCATTCTGTCTTTTATATATTACTTGTTTAAGAAGAGAGTACATGTGGTGTCATTGTGTCTAATTTTGAATAGTTCTGCCCCCTAATACACTATGTATTTGTTAGGTCAGGCTCTGAGTGTGTTTTGCACATATAGTCCAACTTTATAGAACAGTTTTTGACAAATTTGATGATTATTAAAATAATTGAATGAATGAATTAAATATAAAAGCATGCAAGAGCCTGGAAGAGTGGAAGAAGAAATAAAATTTTATATTAGAGAAGTTCAGGTAAAGGCAAGACAATTAGGGGCTGGAGGAGAAGGGGAAGGGGAAGAGGAAGGGGAAGGGAAGGAAACCTGTTTGTATAGAGCTTTGAGTGTACCAGGCACTGTGCCAGGTACTTTACATGTCTTATCTCATTCAACTCTGAGAACAACTCTGAGGTAGTAGGTTCTGTTGCCCTCATATTGCATATTTCAGATAAAGAAATTAATGTTTAGTAATTATATAAGGTCATTCTATTAATAAGTTCCAGAGCTGGAGGAATGACAGAAAAAGGGGAGTTTTGCTGATATTCCAAAGAAGGGATGAATGGGTGGATTCTGCAGAGGCAAATGCCCACACACAGATGGGAGAGATCAGTTAGCATTTATAGGTTACCAAGGAGGCCAAGCTGGTTGAGTTGGAGAGGTTTTATGGGGGTGAGAGATTGGCAATCTGGGTTCATGATGTCACATGCTTTAAGAATCATTAAGTCATTAAGGCCTCTGACAGAGTGAGAAGGAGTTAAGGCTCTGCTGAAGGATGTATCTGTACAAATAATGGTTACAACTAGGTTGAGCATGGGCAACTCCTGATACTCAGGGCAGGTCGTACTCTTACTACTGCACTATTACCAGATGATTATGCTGAGCCCATAGGAACTAATTCATGTTGCCGAGAGCCTTTGGGAATGCCCAGTTGAGGATTTTATCAAAACAAAAGAGATAATTGAACTTAGGAAAATAGTTCAAGATAGAAGGTAGACTCTGCTACTTAAAGGATGACATTAAAAATCAAACTGCTTTTAAAGAGAAAAGAGGATTAACAAAAATTGTTCATTTAATCTCCATTTTTCTTCTTTATAGGAACACTTGTAAAATGAAATGCAGCTTTTAGGCATGGATGATTATGGGCACCTTTTTAAATCAATGGCTTGTCATTGTGTTTTTGGGTCCCTACCACTATCGCCACCAAGTCATCATCAGTATCAACAAACACGGACCTGCTGATGTGCAACACTGAGCATAAGGCCCAGTCCCTGAATCTGAATGGCCTGTGCCTGAGGAAATAAGGTCTTCAAGGAAGGCAATAAAGGAACCAACTTGTACTGAGCATGTTCTGTGTGTGGTCCACTTATGTAAAATACATCACATGAGTAGAGACTGAAAAATATCACTCATTTGACAGCTGGCACAGGAGTTATTTTAAGAAGAAGAGAGTATTTAGAAAGTATTGTTAGGCTACTTAGTGGTAGAGTGAGACCTCAAGAACTGGCCTGGAAGAAGACTGTGTCACAAAGCAATGGCAAAAGTGAAAACTTTGAATTTGGGAATGAGGTAAGCAAACATGGGAGAGTTGGTATGTGCTCCACATTTCTCTCTTCTGAAGTGAAATGTAGATGTTAGATAGTTAAAAGAGAGATCAAATAGAGTCTGATTGTATTAATAATTCAGGTCACTTGCTTATATGTGCTTATCCTCAAACTGCCTATGCAAGGGGGACTAGTAGAAGGAGTTCTGAATTCTATCTTGGAGAGGTGAGAGATATAATTTAAAGCATTTCTGAAACACACAAAAGCTGTTTAGGCGATGCTTGGGGGGTGTGTGGGGAAACACCATAGGTTTCTTAGAAATGGAAATCCTCCTTTGAATTTATTTCCATCCCTTCCTTCTTGACTACAGAGACCCACGAAAAATAGTGCCCAGGGACACTGTGTATAGAGAATAAACATGTCTTGGGGTATATCACTCAGATAAACTTTGATGTGAATGGCTCCACTAGGGTTGTGCAGCTTGGAAGCCTCTTGCATTTACAGTATTAGTTAATAAGAAAGAACATTACTGAGTGCCTACTGTGATTCAGGGTCTGTCCTACATGGAGAGGTCCAGAACATGCACCTTGGTGTTTGATAGTCTTTAGGTTTGAATTTCATGTATGCTTTCTATTAGCATAAGGCCATGGACAAGTTAGTTAAACTCTCAGAATCTTTCTTACTTTGTCAAGTGGAAGTCCTCATCATGTTGTTCTGCATACCTAGCCCAGAGTGAGCACATGGGAAATGGTAGCTATAATTATGATCCACAAGCATTTTCTCATTTCATTCCCATTATAGTCTTATAATTCAGTTCTAACTCATGGGCCATTGAGGTTCAGAGAACACAGGACTTGCCCAAGATAAGACAGCTGAGTGGCAGAGGATTAATTCGAACTCAGATTTGGGAGCCTGCACTCATTCTACACTAAGTTGATTTTTACCTATTTCCAAAGATGAATCTCTAATCTAAAGTCTTTTTCTTCCAAGCCCCTCTTACTATGTCCAACATAAATATTAATGCAGCTACCATCTGGCACTACGTAAAAACACTTGGTCAAATCTATTTTAGCAATTGAAGCAAAATTGCTTTTTGTTTGATTTAGTGTATCTGTGTTATGCTTTCTTTTGACTATCCAGTCCATTTTTGAAGTGGAGTCTTGGTTGCCTAGGGAACTAGCATACAGCATTGGTATTTTTTTTTAATGAGATGTAAGTTCAAAGTTGTTAGAATTGTTGGCTGAATTTCAAGTGGTGACCTCTGTGTTCACTGGAAAGTAACTTAACTACATATATATATATATATACATATATATATATACGTATATATATATATGTAGTTATGTTACTACATATATATAATATATATATGTTATATATATTATATACAATATATATAATATTGTATATTATACATATACATATACATATATACATATATATATGTACACATATATAATAAAATTAAAAGTGGGAGACAGTTAGGGGAGTTGATGAGAGTTGGTGAAAAATAAGATTTTAAGTTGCAGATATTCTGCCTGTAGCTGGAAGCTAGGTAAATCATTATCTTTGTTTCAGACTATATAATTTGCACATAATTGTTTTTGCTTTGAGACATGTTTTACGTGTTTTTAAATTGAAATAAATTTTATGTGCTATGTTATAGGAAATATGTAGCCATGAATAGTTTTGAGTTCCTTTCTGGAATGGCCCTATATAAAGTCTATGGGATTTTGCCTCTTCCTAGCCTTCACTTTCTTTTTAAAGAAGCTGGGCTTAGTTCAGGGATTCAAAACTCTCACATTGCACCCGCTATCATAATACAGATAATTGAAAAAAAATATATAAAAATTACTCAGAGCCCCTTCCTCTGGCTCAGGTAAAGATAAGGCCAGGGTAGAAGATCCATCCTGAAGCCTGAAGTGATAAGGACTTTGGGAACTAAAGGCATGAGTCAAAGCACTGCTTGTCTGAGAAATTCAAAGCTCTTATCCCAAGAAGTATACCGTGGGGTGCCAGCTTAAAGGGCTGAGGGGATGGAGATCTAAGGATTCAGAATGAAACGTTTGCAGCTAGGTAGACTCAAAGTTGTGAACCTGAATTGCCATTGAACAAGGAGAAAGTCAGGTGGTATTTGTCTTTTACTTTAATGATGGCAGATGATGGAAACTTTGGTCGATCAGCCTATGTTAAAAGGCCCATGTAGACAGAAAGATAAATATTGCATGTTCTCACTAATACTTGGGAAGTAACAACTTTTTTTTTAGCTCATGGAAGTAGAGAGTAGAACTATGGGCATTAGAGGCTGAGAAGGGTAGGGGGCAGGGGAGGATGGGGAGAGGCTGGTTAACAAATACAAAATTATAGCTAGATAGGAGGAATGTATTTGCCTCCTATAGCACTGTAGGGTGAATATAGTTAACAATGGTTGATTGTATATTATCAATATTACAATAGAGAGCTAGAAGATTCTGAGTATTCACAATACAAAGAAATGATAAATGTTTGAGATGATAGATATGCTAGTTGTTCCAATTTGATCATTACACATTTTATACACATATCAAAATATCACTCTGTATCCCATAAATATGTACAATTATTATCTGTCAACTAAAATTAAAAAGAAAATAAAAAAGACCAGTGTTGGGACAAATATATCCTCACCAAACGTGTTTTAGCTCTTACATGTTTCCTTCTTATTTACATAAAGTAAAATTAAGCTTGACTATGAGGGACTCAGTCAGGTTTCCTAAAAGCAGAGCCTGAGAACATGGAGCTTGGGGATGTATGTAAAAAGTCCAGGGCTGAGGTTGGGATTAATGGCCTAGGATAGAACTATGCAACATGCATTTAATGGGTCTGGGCAAAGGGAGAATCAGTAATGTGGTGGGGATCAGAGACCCAAAACACAGCTGGTGGAATGGGAATATAAAGCAGGAGGTACCCCAAGGTGCTGGGTGTAGCCACAAAGGTATTATTTCCTAAGGAGCCTCTGGCCTGGCTGGTGAGAGCTAGGTGGGAAGTTCTTAAGACTTATTGGACCTTGAAGGTGGGTAGGGTCTGATGGAGTGATCTAAAGGGGAGGGCATTTCAGTGGAAACATACCCATGAGGAACCAATATGGGAGGGGTGGCTGAAATGTTTTGTAGATCTCTCTTACCTGCTCTCCTCAGCTTTGTGACACCAACATAATGCCATTTAAGAGTCACTTTTCTGGCACATCTGAGACCTTTCAGCTGAGCCCTTGCCTCAGCAAATGCTGAGATAATAAAGCCAGCAGTTGGTGACACCATGGGTTAGGAGGGTAGCCATTAACATTGTTCTGAAACATCTCCTTCTCTCATAATGTTATTCTGATTGGTGATGAAATATCACAGCAAAGTAACTTCTCTCTATTCTATAAAGACATTCAGACCAAACAGACAAAGGATATTCCAGAGGAAGTTTACTGGAAGGCAGAGTACTTTCAACCTAAAAGGGGCAGTGGCAGTGAAGTGCAATACCTAGTAAATGCAGAAGGGAAACGTGTGCAAGGATCAGCAATTAGAGGAGAAGGGGATGGTGAACTTCTAAGAGCTAGTCCAGGAGCAGGATGGTCTGTGTAATACTATAAAAGGGCTTGGAGTAAATGCAATGGGAGTGTGTGAGTTTCCTGCAATCCACACAAGAGGAGTCACAAGGAAGGGAACACAGACTAGAGAGAGCAGCAGTCAGACACTGACTGCCATGCCCACAGGGAGCGTATGGACCAGCTCTTGGTGGGGAGGAAGAGCTGGCAGTCAAAATGAAAACGCAGGTGCTTCATATGTACACAACAAGCATCCTAAATATTAGTTCAGCAAAAATTATTTAGTATGTATATGTGTTATTTCCATTATGTTTTTTTCTAAAAAAATTATTAGCTCCAGTTAAGAATGCCAATAAGTTAGTGAAACACTTCAATTCAGGTGGATTTTTCTAGCCATTCATCCCTGGATTAATGCTCAGACTGGACACTCTCCCCTAATGTGTGTCTATGTATATCCTTGTTTTCCTGATAGGAATGAAGGGGCTTTGGGTATTTACTTATTTGAAATAAATGATCTTTGATGTAATGGAGTTGTATATAAATGTAGACAAGCTGCCTACTCTTAAAAATACTTCACTTTTCAAGTGCAGAAAGGTGTAAATTTAATGGCAAACTTATACAAATAAATCACTCCATATGCACTTCGTGATATGTGAATCTACAGTGCTTTCAGAAATAAAAATTGACTAAAATGTTTATATGAACATGTAAGTTCTTCACATTTGAAAAATATGATCAAGGACACAAAAGTATTTGTAAAGGCCCCTTTTTGGCAGAATTGACTTAAGACTTCCCTCCCTGCAACAGACTGTGTGTAATTGTTATGAGGAGCACTAGGAATGTCTAGGTCTTTGTCCTCCACAATAGGTATGAAGGCAAACGCTGTGTTGGAGGACCACACACTTTGAAACCTGTTCTTAGTGAATTGGTGGTACATTATAAATCTCCTTGAAGCACTGAATTATTAGATTTAAAAGAGCAAGCATGCATAGTCGTCAAGTAAATGGTTTATAATCTTGTTATAGTTACATATGGCATTATTTGATAATCTAAAAGGCATGTCTTGGAGGCATAAAAATGCATCTTTGAATAAGGTGCCAAGGAGATAAAACCTTCATATTAGTGACTTTAATATTTCCATTTTTGGGTATTTCTGAGTGACCCTGGAAATGCATTAAACGTAGTCCTTTGCCATGGTTCATGTGATACATAGCTTATTTTGGCCACAGAATGCATGTTAATAACCTTGTAGGTTATTTATTTCTGTCCCTATAAAATCTTTATATATTGGAAGAGGGTCAGTGGAAATTTCCTGGTTATACTTGACTCCATTTTTCTGGGAGAAATTGTATGTTGTAGTGACATTCTTAAACATTCCTCCTGGATGTTAAGGGTCTGTCATAGGAACAAACGTATGGGAAACATTTTTCCATTGTTGTAGGAATTCCATAGCAGGAACAGAACCTGATGACTATTAACAGAACCTGATGTCTGTTAAAACATGTGGCAGTGGTCCGTGAGCTGTCATAAAGAAGTTATATGACTTGCTGTCTGTAGCTATTCTCTGAGGTGTCTCTGTGTTTAATTCCTAAAGAACAAAAATGATCCCAAGGAGACAGGAAAGCCAAACTTGATCTTTGAAGGTTCAAGTTCAAAGACTAAGGCAAGGACAGAGGGCAGTTGGCTGCCAGGGTAATAAGAGCAAGGAGGGCATGGGATCTGATGTCCAGCATGGGTGCTGAAGAACTTGCTAATTAATTTGATTGTGGTAATCATTACCCAATGTGTATGTATATCAAGTCACCATGTGGCACACCTTGATTATAGTCAGTCTTTATTTGACAATCAAATATTTTGGATAAAAAGCATGGAGAATAGGAATTGAAAAATGGTCAAGAATTCACAGTAGCAAATACAAGGAATATTAAAGAAGGAGAAAGATTAGAGGTTGACCATACTGCCTGGAAGTAAGATCTTGACCTTTCATTAACAGATATTTGTATAATCTCTTTTTGAATACTACTCTTAGAGATGAGACATTCTATTTTGGTTCAGTTCTAATTTTTTTTTTTTTTTTTTTTTGAGATGGAGTTTAGCTCTTTGTTCCCCAGGCTGGAGTGCAGTGGCGTGATCTTGGCTGACTGCAATATTTGCCTCCTGGGTTTAAACGATCTTCTGTCTCAGCCTCCCAAGTAGCTGGGATTACAGGCACCCACCATCACCCCTGGCTAATTTTCCTATTTTTGGTAGAGATGGGGTTTCACCATGTTGGCTGGGCTGGTCTTGAACTCCTGACCTCAGGTGATCTGCTCACCTCGGCCTCCCAAAGTACCGGGATTACAGGCATGAGCCACCGTGCCAGGCAGAGTTCTAATTTTTTAAATCTTTTGTATATTGAATACAAATCTTAATTTTCTTTTTATTTATTAGTACTAGATAATTTCCAGATACCTCACGATTCCTTCTTTTTCTAAATATTTAGTGAGGACCTGCCACCTGCAGGCACTGTTATTGGTGTTGAAAATACATTGTTAACAAGAAAGACAAGGTCTAAAGACATGGAGCTTACATTTTAGTGAGGGCAGACAAAAATATGCAAGTAAATGAGTGAACACAAACAAAAACATCCAAGAGCAAGGAGCAGTGTGCAGAGAATTGAATGGGGTGACATGATGTGGAGTAACTGGGAGGCCATGGGAAGGCTTCCCTGAGAAGTAACTTACAAACTATGAGAAGATTGCCCACTAACTGTAGGAGACAGCTATAGTAAGGACATAAGGTGTGCATGAACTTTGTCGTGTTAGAGGAGCTTAAGCAAGACTTTTATGGTTGGAGTATACTGTGTGACAGAGAGAGTAGCCCAAGGTGAGGATGGAAAGGAAAGGCAAGGGCAAGGACTCTGTGAGTTAGGAAAGGGATAGGCTTTTATTTAACTGTGATGGAAAGCCATCAGAAGTTTTAAACAGGGGGTATGAGGCCAAGCTACGTACTTTCCAAGAGGATCATCCTGGCTGCTGGGTGGAGAATGGAAGTTAGGGAAGCAAGAATGCAAGAGCGGTGACACCAGGGGGCTATATTGATACTTCTGGTGGGAGATGATGGGGGGATGGGTTAGGAGGGTAGTGATGGAACAGTAGAAAAATGAACATGTTAGAGATGTGTTTTGGAGGTCTTGATGGATAGATTGGATATTGAATATAAGGAAAGAGAGGAATCAAGGATAACACCTAGACCCTTAGCTTGCACAATAGGTGGATGGTGCTCCTATTCCTGAGAGGGGGGGATATGTATTGTCATTTCTCCTCTGTACTAAAATATCACAAGTGGTATCGTTTATAAAAGAATTTGACATATCAGATTAAGAGCAGTTAGAAAGGAAGATGCTTACCATTATACAGTTTATTCTATTTTTGCTAGAATTCAAATATTCCTATGCTAAATTTATTTATCTAAAATTTAAAATTCACTTTAGAATTCTAAAGTTGTTGTTAGAGACAAGATGTTTATAGTACACATGAATGTTTTCTTGATATGTTAAGCCCTCATAGTATTTAACAAGGAAAAAACTATTTATTTTGAAAAGTTTTAAAATAAAGTGAAAATGTATGAAATATTAGGTGATGAAAAATCCTCAGAGATTATTTCAAAAGATAAGACTGATAAAAGGTTAATGTCTTCAGAAATCCCCGGGACTGCGTCATTCATAAAGAAGAGAGGTTTAATTGGCTGATGGTTTTGCAGGCTGTACAGGCATGGAGCTGGCATCTGCTTCATTTCTGGGGAAGCCTCAGGGAACTTTTATTCATGGTAGATGGCAAAATGGGAGCAGGCAACTCACATGGCTGGAGCAGGCACCTCACATGACGAGAGCAGGAGCAGAAGAGAGAGCAAGGTGAAGGATGCCAAACACTTTTAGACAGCCAGAGTTTGTGAGAACTCACTGTCATGAGGTCAGCACTAAGTGGATGGTGCTAAACCATTCATGAGAAATCCACCTCCATGATCCAATCGCCTCCCACCAGTCCTCCCCTCTGACGCTGGGAATTACATTTCAACATGAGATTGGGGGAACAAATACCCAAACTGTATTAGTCAATATTCTTAATGAGGTATTCTGACAAATCAATTTTTTAAAATGACAAACAATAAGAAAAATGAGCAAAGAACACAAAAAAGCAATTTACAAAAGAAAGGGTCAATAGCATGAAAGAAAGCTAAACCACACACCACACCCACAGCAATAATCCAGTCATTCAATATTAAAAAAAAAAGAGAGAAACAGAATCAATAGTGGATAAGAACACAAACTGTAGAATTTCTGAGTTTGAAGACCTACTTCTAAAATTTACTAACTGTGTAACTTTGGGCAAGTACCTTGATCTTTGTTTCCGTTTCCTCATCTGTGAACTGATAGTCAGAATAGTACCCATGTCATCAGGTTGTTTCACATATTAAATGGGTGTTAATACAGGTAGATTACTTAGAACAGTGCCTAGGGTATAGCAAATGTGTGAGTTTTAGAAATTACTGTTACTATTACTGTTTGGTGTTTATATTTTTCTTAAATGTTTATAAAATGACAATACCTAATTTTGGCTAAGTGGAGAAAATGAGTATTTTTATACATTGTAGGTGAAAGTATATATTGGATTACCATTTTGGGGAGAAAGTTTTGCAATATGTCTCAAAAATGTTAAACCAAATGAAATCTTTAACAAATAGAATTCTTCTTTTGGGAATTTAACCAATAATTATTTGCCCCAATAGATAGTCACAGGAGGGTTACTTACAATGGTAAAAAGTTAGCAAAAACCTGACCTCCAGGTAAAGAAGTGGTTTGAATTTATTCATTTAATTTCATTTACTCTCTAAACTTCATTAAAACTATAGTAAAAGTATTATTTTTTATTGAAGTAAAATGTACACACAGGAAAATATATTAAATGGACAATTTGATGAGTTTTGAGAAACGTATACACCCATGTTAGCAAGCTCTCAATCAAGAATATCTCCATCCTCCTAGAAAGTTTCCACTTGCTCTGTTCCAGTCAGTCTCCACCTCTGTGGACTACACTGGTCAGATTTCTCTCACTGTAGATTAGTTTTCCTTGTACTTGAACTTCACACAAAGGAAATAATTCAGTGTGGGCTCCTTTGTGTCTGGCTTCTTTCATTGAAGACACTATTTCTGAGAACCCATTTATGTCATTGTTATATTGGTAGTTAATCTTCTACTTTTGATTCCCATATCCTCTGTCCCTTTATTGCTGAGTAGTTGCTAATAGGAAAAAAAATCCATTTTTGAATAAACTCGAATTTGTTTTTTCCCATTGCTTATACTGTTTTTGTTGTTTTTGACTGTCATGAATAAAGCTGTTATAAACATTCTTGTTCAAGATTTTTTGTTGTCATATTTTTCACTTCTCTTGGAGGAAGAGAAATACTTAGGAGTACAATTGCTAGGCCATGGAGTGAGTGTATGTTTAATATTATAATAAACTGCTAAACAGTTTTACAAAGTAATTGAACCATTTTATACTTTCACCAGTATTGTTTAATGTATGTTGCTTCATTTCTTTGTGAACATTTGGTGTTGTGACGGTTTTTCTTTTCTTTTCTTTTTTTTTTTTTTTTTGAGACAGAGTCTCACTCTGTTACCAGGTGCCAGGCTGGAGTGCAGTGGCGCGACCTCAGCTCACTGCAACCTCCGCCGCCCAGGTTCAAGCAATTCTCCTGCCTCAGCCTCCCAAGTAGCTGGGACTACAGGCGTGCACCACCACGCCCAGCTAATTTTTTTGTATTTTTAGTAGAGATGGGGTTTCACCATGTTGACCAGGATGGTCTCGATCTCTTGACCTCGTGATCTGCCCACCTTGGCCTCCCAAAGTGCTGGGATTACAGGCGTGAGCCACCAGGATTTTCCTTTTTTAAGCTATTCTCCTATGTGTGAAGTAGTATCTAATTGCAGTTTTAATGCATTTCTCTGCTGAGCA
The DNA here is from genome assembly GCA_036589455.1 of Ateles fusciceps. Classification (NCBI taxonomy): domain Eukaryota; kingdom Metazoa; phylum Chordata; class Mammalia; order Primates; family Atelidae; genus Ateles; species Ateles fusciceps. Next base: position 2,292,767 of record JAZHEH010000051.1, read on the forward strand.
CCTTTGCATGTGCTTATTGGCCGTTCACACATCTACTTAAAACTTCTGCCTAAGGTTGTAAAGATGTTCTAAATTTTCTTCTGGAAAACTTAGGGTTTTAACTTACACATTTAGGTTTATCACACATTGCTAATTAATTTTTGTGTATGATGTGAGGTAGAGATTGAGGTTCATATTTTCATAGTTTTTTATCTGGTTGTTTCAGATCAATCTATTTTAAACTTTTCTTTCCCCATTGATATTTGGGTATCTTTGTTGAAAACCAATTAACACCACATGTACAGGTTTATTTCTGAACTCTATATTATGTTACATTCATCTATTCATTCTTATACTATACTTTTGATTATTGCAACTTTATAAGAAGTCTTGAAATCAGATAATATAAATAATCCATTGTACTTCAAAATTGTTTTGACTATTCTAAGTCCTTCAAATTTCCATATAAATTTTAGAATCAATATGTAAGTTGCTTCCTAAACGCCTAGAGATATATATAGACAAAGACGTATATCTAAGCATAGCCATTTTTGCTTAGTTTGATATAGCAAAGAATTGTAAATAATCTAAACGCTGATCAACAAGGAACTGGTACGATATAGTATGTAACATTTACACAATGAAATTTTATTCAACCATTAAAGAATAAAATAGATCTATATGTTCTAATTAAGTAATTCTAAAAGACATATTAAGTGAGAAAATCAATAGGCAGAACAGTGTAGAGTATGCCCTCATTTGTTCTAAAAATAAGGATACAGATGCATATATACACACACACACACACACACATACATACACATGTATGTATACTTTCTATAAATGCATAAAACTTTTTGGTTTATTTAACTAAAAAGTTGAGGGTTGATTTGTCCTTCAGACTATATCCAGGGGCCCATAGGATGTTACTAGAAACTGTTCCTCACTCTGTAGCTTGACTCCACTTTTCTCTGTGTTGGCTTCATTGTCAGCTTCTTCCAAGCCATGGGCAGCTCCAGGCTTTCACAGTTATTGCAGTTCATGGCAGACATTATTAATCTCACTATTCCTTTACTAAATATAATAGAGGATTTCCAGTCTTGTTTGAGTTATTTGTCTATCCTCTGGATCCCTCACTGTGAATGGAGGGATGAGGAACCTTGATTGGCCAAGTGGATTAAGTGCTTACATCTGTAACCAAAGGAGAGACGAACACTGCGGGGGAAAGGAGCCATTCAATGGAAGGGACAATGTGCAGATTAAACCACATATACCCAAATATTGGCCTTAGTAGTGTCTTTTTTGGTCATGTGTAAGTATGGTGATTTTCTATAAAAAGTGGCTAAAACTGTACTTCTGTATTTCAAGAGATTGTTTGATGCTTTGCCTTTCACTGTCTAGCTTAAGCACACACATCCTTCTCTGATTTCCATGGTTTCCAGCTGTGGGCTCTTACCTGTTTCCCTCTTTTTGCTTAGTCCATTTGCATTGATAACCAACTTGCTTTTGACTCTCAGATCATACAATTTGGCTTAACGCACTAGAGCCCCTGGGAAAAAACATTTTACCTCTGTGATTAGTCTTACTGGAGTTCAATCTCTGGGTTGCCCTATGTCTGGGTAGGAGATCAGACAAAATTATCTGATCTCTTTCCTGTCACAAAAGTCCTTCTGGTCACATTAGTCCTTAATGGATCTACCAAAGTGGCTGCTTTCATGCCTGTGTTTCACTGTTACGTCCTCTTGATTCCTATAAAGTTGCATGAGTGGACACAAACTGGATATAGCACTTGACCACCTGCTTGTTTCCAAGTAAAAATCAGGTAATGTTGCTGTGTGATCATAGATATTAAATTTTTCTATAAGCTCTTCCTATTTTATTTTAAAATATATTTTTATAATAACTAAAAGAATAGATTTGGAATGTTCATAGCACAAAGAAATGATAAATGTTTGAGGTGATGGGTATCCCAGTTATCCAGATTTGATCATTACACACTGCATGCTTGCATCAAAATGTCATAAGTACCCCATCAATATGTACAACTATTACATATATATATATATACAAATTATTTCAAAAAAATATGAAAAAATTGGGTAGCTAGTACTGTTTCTGAATGGAACAATTTCTTGGTTGTAGACTAATGTATTAATCTGAAATTGGTTGGGATTAAAATTGTTCTAATACGATTATCACTACCTAGAGAGGAGGCCAAAGACAGTGAGATAAAAATAAGTCAAGAGATGATACAACAGTAAAATAAAAAGGATAAAATTGGATATTTGGGTGAATTTTAGGATTTTAAAAACACGTGTTAAATGAGCTGAGCTGTTATCCAGATTAAGACAACCAGTAGGTACGAGAAGCTCAGAGAGCAAAACTTCTAATTATAGAAATATATCTATTCAAATAATGCATTGCTAATTTTGAAATTAATTGGGATGCAGAGAAAGGAACTGCCTTGGCTTACAGTTCCCAGATAAACTAGCAAATGTAGTAATTGGTTTGCTTGATACGTTCATTTGCTAATTCTTAACAAATCAGGGAAACATATTCTTTAGTCATATTTAGCTTTTAGATGGAAATGATGATCAATTCATTATAGAGCTGAGAACATGTAAGAGCTCTGCCCCTGCAAATAATCCCCTACTCTCCTCTTTAGGACTGAGTCACACTACCCTTTTGCTTGGCCTGGCTCTTTAATCTTTGGATTAATATACTCAGGCCATCCTTTGTGATATTTTATTCAGATTTCCTAGCATATTGGGCAATCCCACTGGAATATTTAAAATTTATATTATGCATCTAATCTTGTTTATTACAGAAAAATGAGAAATAGATAGAAGTTTAAAGAATGAAATAAAGACCAATTTTAATTCTAGCTATGCAAAAAATTTATCAATGTTAAATAATTGATAACATTTTATTCTACATCATCAAATCTAAGAGACCATTGACTATAATTTGCATTATTTTGCTTACCACTAATAAAGAAGAAATGCTCTAAATTTAACTATGACATATTGCTCTGTTTTTTATTAAAAAATTTATACTCATTAAAAACGTTCTTTTTAGGTAGGGCACAGTGGCTCATGCCTGTAATTCCAGCACATTGGGATGCTGAGGTTGGCAGATTGCTTGAGCCCAGGAGTTTGAGGCCAGCCTGGGCAATGTGACAAAACCCCATCTCTACAAAAAATATGAAACTTAGCTGGACATCATGGCACATGCTTGTAGTCCCAGCTACTCAGGAGGCTGGGGTGGGAGGATCGCTTGAGCCTGGGAGGTTGAGACTGAAGTGAGCCATGATCATGCCACTGCACTCCAGCCTGGGTGACAGAGTGAGACTCTTTTGATATAGACTTCTATCACATTTGGCTTTGGAACATATATAAGAAAGAAAATGTAAGAAAAATAAATTGGGTAAAGTAGTCCTAAAACCTCCTCACATTCAGAGTCTAACTTTACTGTGTCACTTTTTGAATCCGAATTGTCAATATCTGGGCTTTTACTTACATTTTTATCCTCTGTGCTATCAAGAACATTGATGATGTGGCATTTGCTGCAAGGGTGCTCTACCATTGTCTCCTAAATTTTCATCCAAGCCCGTCCATTCTCTTTTTCTTCCTTTTTGCATTGAAACTTTTCACTCTTCAGTTTAAGGTAGGCATGTGGTAGTCCAGCTAGAGACATTTCTGAGCCTCTTCTGCCTGGTAGCTTGGCATGACCATGGTCTGACAGGTGAGATAGGAGAAGAAATGTGTAAACTTACAGTTCGCATCCCTAAGGGGAAGCAGCTTTACTTGCCACTTTCCTTTTATCCTTTCTTTGGGCTGAAATGCAAAGGTAGTGATATAGTGAGTCAGCCTTAATCATGTAGAAAAACATGCCCTACAAATGGCGGAGCAACTAGATAGAAAGAACCTGGATCTCTTTTGATTACCTGCAGAGCAAAGCTGCCTACCTGCCAGACTACACAGCTACTCTTGCAGAGGGGAAACACAAAGCTTCCATCTTGTTAAACTATGGTTATTGTCAAAGCAGTTAAATCAATATCCATAGTGTATGTGTTTAAAAATTATTCTGTTTAATATCATATTGAAAAATACTTCTATATGGCATTAAGTATTTTTAATGCTAAATAATATTCAACTAAGCCCCTATTGTTGGGTTGTTCCAATTTTAAAGATTTACCATCTTAACCATTTTAATTTCTATTAAATTTTTTTTTTTTAGACATAGCATTTCACTTTATTCACCCAAACTTCAGTGCAGTGGCATGATCATAGCTCACTGACTCAAGTGATCCTCTTGCTTCACCTTCCTAAGTAGCTAAAACTACAGGTGCCCATCACCATGCCTGACTAATTTTTTAACTTTTTGTAGAGACTAGGGTCTTGCCATGTTGCCCAGGCTGGTTTTGAACTCTTGGCCTTAAGGTATCCTCCTGCCTCAATCTCCCAAAGTGCTGGAATTATGGGCTTGAGGAGCCTGGACTGGATATTCAGTTTTTCTGTATAAACAATACTGGAATGGAAATTCTATACATATACACACACACATATACACTGTAAACACTCATATATGGTGTGTCTATGCAAATTTCTGATTATTTCTTTAAAATAAACTTCTATGCATAGAGTTAACTGGCTAAAGATCTTTCATATTTTTAAGGCTTTTGGAATTTATTACCAAGCTGACTACCAGTATTTTTGTACTAATTTGCAATATCACTAGGAATTATATATATATATATATATATATATATGTATATATATATTATAATACTGAGGTTGTAAAAATGTTTTCAAGATATAATTTGCATATAATAAATCCACAGATTAATATGTTCAGTTCCATATGTTTTCACAATTGTATACACCCATGTAACTTCCAGTTAAAAAAATATATAGAGAGAGCATTTTCATTACCCTGAAAGTTGTCTTGTGCCCTCTTTCTCTATCACCACTCCTCAGAGACAACCACTGTTTTGATTTCTAATTATGCCTATTATTGGATTTCATCTAGATGAAAGTAGGCAGTTTTTTGTTTCTAGTTTCTTTTACTTCCTTTCTTTGAGATTCATCCATATTGTAAATATCAGTAGTGCTTTGTTGTATTAGTTTCTACATAAAAAAAAAAATCTGAGCATGGTGGTGGATGCCTGCAATCCCAGCAACTCAGGAGGCTGAAGCAGGAGGGTCTCTTGAGCCCAGCAGTCCAAGGCCAACCCCAGCAATATAGTGAGACACCATCTCTCAAAAAAAAATCAAAAATATCTTTAAAAAAATCTGTTCTTTTGTTGATAAATATCTGGGTTATTTCCAGTTTTTAGTTAATAGAAATATGACTTTTTGTGGACTTATGGTTTTCATTTAATTTCTCTTGGGTAAATACCTAAGAATGGGATTGCTGGGTCATAGGGCAGGTACATATTTAACTTTAATGAAAATGACATGTGGCTTTCCTAAATGTTTGTACAGCTGTGTGCTCCCGCCAGCAACACATGAGAGTCCTAGCTCCTTTACATTCTGAAGCACATTTGATCTTATCAGTCTTTTAGATTTCAGTTATTCTAATGAGTGCAGAAGTATTAACTTGTATTTTCCTCATGACTAATGAAATTGAGCTTCTTTGTATATTCTTACTGGCCATTCACTTATCTTTTATAAACGGTTAGCTTAAGTCTTTTTAAAAAATAAATTTTCTATTTATTACTGATTTGTAGTTCTTTATATATGCTGGATACAAGTTCTTCATCAGATATACATGTGAATTTTTTCTTCTCAAAGGTAGCCTGATAAACAGAAATTTTGATTAGAATGAAGTATAATTATCAATTTTTTATTATATAGTTAGTTATTTCTTGTAACTTCTAAAAAATTTTTTATCTGCCACAAGGTCACAAAGACATTCTGTGGTTTCTTTAGGATCTTTATGATTCTAATTATCCAATATGATTTATAATTCATCTCAGATTAACTCTATTATTGGAGTGAGGTAATGGTTAAGGTTCATTTATTTTCCGTTTTTAATACAGGTTTTCCAACATATTGGTTAGAATAACTATCTTTCCGTTTTTGCCAGAATGCCAAGTACAAATGGTATCCTAATGTTGTTTTAGACCCTGATGGACTCTCAACTTTGGATGTTTTCTGAGTTTCCCTAATAGGCAACTCCAAAGGGCTAACTTCTGGACTGCAGCAAAAAATCCTGTTTTGCTTTTGCGAGATGAGAAATTACCTTACCAGTGCTAATCTAGGGACATACAGGCCAATCAAGATTAGAAGATAAAAGAATTATTGGCAACTATCAATCTGTTTTAAATTAGTGAGGATTTGGACTGACTTATGAAGGCTTAAAATGGCCATATTTGTATGGTGTTACTCAACTATGGCAGAGGTTAAAATATAGGTAAACACAAATTTTGTCAAATAATGTAGAATAGTTTAATAAAAGTTAGATCTGTAAAGCATGAGCTATGCTTGGTAGGGAAATAAAAGCAAACTGTTTTAAGTGTATTTAATATAAAAATATAAAGAAAATTAGAGAGTCACATTCTCTATTTGTAGCTTATGCAATAGCATAGAAAGTAGCTTATGAAGATAAGTTAAGTCAAATTACTTTGGTGATTTCACCCAGATTTTTATGACCTTGAAAAATAGGATCCATCCTCCTGATGTCAAAGTCTGAGATTCTCAAAAAAGAATAAGTCTCAGCTCCACTGAGTTTTTCAGGGATTATGCTATACATAGATGGGATAGAGCTCTAAGGAGAGTAAAATATTCACATTCGTTTTGGAGGGTTAATGGCTGAAGAAAGTGACTAGCTAAGCAGCTATAATAATTCCAATAGAGAGCCCCTTTACATTTTTCTAATAATACAATTCATGTGATTCTTTATGCTACATAAATCTTTTCCACATACTTCCAGATCTTTGGCTTCCATATGCTCTGTAAGAGCTGTAAGATGAGTTCAAATCTTCCTTTTCTCTGAATTTTTTATGAGTTAACTTCTTCCCATGACGTCGTGTTGCCTGGACTTAGAAACCTTGAGTAATTTTTCCTCCATTCTCCTCACTTTCTTTTCTGACAAATTCTAAGGTTCATTATTTGAATATATTTCTTACATATATTTTATTAAATATTTCAAATTTTGTAGCTCACCACATCTTAATTCATTATTTTTAGCTGGTGACTAAAAGAGAATTCAGGGCTTTACTACAAAGGCAAATAATTGCCACGAAAGGAGAATTGTCATAGTCCCCCCCAAGGAACTCCATCTTGTTAACTCCTTAAAATTGCTGAGCACGTTTTTCTTAAGGGATTTTGCATTTATTTTTTCAGTACTTTTATGTGGCTAAAAAACTATTTTATGTATTGAATAGAGTTCTAGTAACATCTGTGATGGCAGTCTTGTCAAAACACTCAAAATATATCTCACTTGTTATGGAAATTTTGAAAACCTCTGTCCCTTCAGAAACACATGTTTTGATTTGGAAGCTATGGCAAACATCTTGCATTTTGGAATGATGTTGGGAATGATCCTCATAGAAACCATTTTAGTTTTCTAATTAGACATGCAGGACAATGTCCAGGAGCCAGCCTAGACTACTTTAGTTTATCTAAGACAATTCTAGTAACACCTTCTAAAACATCCCATGCAACAGAGAAATTTCTACTTTCTAGCATTGCCCTAACAACATATCGGCAGCTTAAACAATTGCAGTGCCTTAAATGCAAGCCATTGAAGATCCAAATGCTGTGAATTGGTCCTTTCTGACAGAGGAGAAAGACCCATAAGCCAGCCCCAAATGGTGTAAACAGGAGCAGTGCATAATTAAAAGCCATCTGCATGTCTTGTGTGCCCCTTTCTGTATGTGAAATAGGGCCAGCACTATGTAAGTACTTAAAAGCTCCTTTCAAAAATTTCAAATCCTTATTGAGACATTACCCTACAGTGCAGAGAACAAGACAAACCAAAGTATTCATGACCAGCCCCCTCCCACTCCTTATTTTTGCATAAGATTTTCACATAAGATTTATAACCAAATTAACATAATGCCATACCACCACAGTAGATGTGTTTATTGTAGATTTTAAAACATTCTATAGTTCATGAAGAAAAGTTAAGCTGTAGGAGCTAAGAAAATAACTTTGTTGTGTGTATCCATCAAGATTATATTCAAAAGTTCATTCTAAATTCGAATGGAGGCTGTGCCCTACTCCCACAAACAAATGCTAGTTCCTAAGCCTTCAGATTCAGAAGCTTTACTTTGTAATTTTTTGTCTTGGAAATGTTATTATTATTATTTTTTTCAAAAAACGCTTTATTTTTTAAGAGGAGTTTTAGGTTTGCAGCAAAATTGAGAGGAATGATCAGAGATATCCTCTTTGCCCTCTGCCCCTACATGTGCAGTTTCCTCCACAGCAACACTCCCGGCCCCCAGGGCAGAAGTGTTATTTTATCTTCTTTAGGATGCATTTGACTTCTACGCACATGTTTAATATTTTTTTCTTTACTAGGAAGTAACTGGTAAAGGAGCCTCTTCATTCGTTCTTGTAACAAATTTGAGTCACAGTTGTAACTCGGTGGTGCTCCTTTTAATCCCACAGTGATAACCTGTCTTGCTTGAGGATAGATGTGTTTAGCAGGCAAGTTTAGAAGATAGATTCATTCTACACAGATCATCAGTACTATCCAAGGACACATTTCGTTGTGTTCTTGTGCTTTGGGATGTTTAGGGGGGAATTGAATTGTTATGAGGGGAAGTTGGTCCTGATGCCTTCAGAAGTTCCTTCCAACTCTTAGATTCTATGATTTTATGAAAGTTTTATTTTTGAAATGCTGCATTTCCAGTCAGTGAAAGTACAGGGTCCTTATGTAAATACATACAAGAATACTCTAAGATCTTGAATTTAAAAATGTTTATGTTTAATTTTTTTTAATTAAAATAATTTTGCTTTCTACATTTTGTACCTGCAGAATTTATATCATGGTTCCACTCTCTCAACATTTCCCACCACACTGAATTCTTTAATATGAGATTTCAAGCATAATTTTTGAGGTTCAATTTAATTCTTCTTTTCAAGGATAATTGATACTGTGTTCAGGATGGGATACAAATGACTGATACTCTAAAATGCAATATGTTTTTTTACACTATCTACCTAGAGATAAAAGCAATGCAACAATTCTGAATTCCCACAGACCCATAAGTTAGCAGAGCATGCAGTCAGTCTTGCCTTACAGTCTCCCTATTGATTTGCCTCATTATCCCCTAGGCTCACTGGTGTCTAACTGGTTATTTCTGGTTGTTTTTGTCATTCATGAATGCAGCCAGAATTCAGCCCCCTCCACTCTTTTGAAGTCAGAGGACTTGGTATCCCCAGAACCCTTGTATATGTGGCTCCTGCTGTTACTGCCACAAAACCCAGTCTTTATAAAGCCACTTGGTCTTAGTGTGGTTTTATGTGGCTAAGCGAGGCAGTACCTAATGCATTCCATGCCTCTCTGGAGCTCAGAGTCTTTGTCCAGTTGCTTTTAGCTCTAGGGAGAGAAACAAGTCTTGCCTTTTTCCTGTCTTCTGATTTTGCTTTCTGGCTCAGGACTAATCTCTTGGGATGACTGAGAGGAAAGATGCATTCCCTGCAGAGAAGTCTTCATCCCCTACCTCAAGAGAGTGGTCTGGCTTCTATGGACCTGAAAAGATAATTACTAACTAACTTGACATGCATATCAGGGTTGTGTGGCTACTTCTTATGCATGAACAGTCTAATGAAGCGTGCTGCATTGATATTTACATGGACCTTATGAGGAAGGAAATGCAGGTGTGTTAAATTCTTTTTTTCCCTTTTATTCAAGACTATATTTTCTAATTTTTAAAAGTTGCAGTTCCTCCAAATTTTGTACCTCCAGATAACTCCCAACTCTAGAGTGCTCCTAATTTAACAGTGGTTATTATAAGTTGCACTTAGGAGAGAAAAATCACAGTCTCTGTAACGTATTCAGCAATAGTTATGTGGCTCTGTTAACTGAAATAATATACAGGTGGTATTAAACCTCATTAATTCTATAAATATATATTTTATTTGTACAAGGTGTCATTGCCATTATGGATCTCTGGAGACTTTGAAGGGTATGAGAAAACCCTGAAGAAAATTGTTTACACTGGAAAACCTGGGAGTAAAGTGGTTATAAAATGATTCACATTAGTTTAGAGTCAGAGTCAAGAGCTGTATCTATAATAATAATATGAAACAAATGTTTTATTAAAGAAATTATTTTCAGAGAAGTATAATAAATGTCTATGGAAATATGGATGAAATTCATAATTATTCTAAAAGCTATGAAAATTATGTGGCAAAGATCTTGTGCACTGTCACTTATACAAAAGGGGAAAATAAATTTTTCAGAGAATGTCTGCTTTCTGTTTTCCCCTGGCTATGTTGCTGCCTTGCTTTATTTTCTCATTTTTCCCAAGCTATAGCATGAAAACAAGGCTTCTATCAAAAACACTAAAAATGTTTCATTGCAGTAGTTTAGGTTGAAAAAGCAAGGTCTGTGGATTATTGTCTGAGTAGTGCTTTATGTAATTGGAAGGTATGGCTTCAAGGATGTTGGTAGTGAAAGAAAACGTAATTGCTGATTTCATTTACCTTCGTGACTACTAACACTGAGTCTTTTCTTTCAAAAGTAGATGTTTGCTGATTTTAAAACCATGTTTTAAAATATGTATTCAATTAAAGATTTATTAGACAATGTTTGCCATCAGAAATTACAGGGGAACTCATATATATTTTTTTAGGTCTCATTATATTTTGTGCCAGTCACTTTCTATGTATTTCTTCATTTAATTTTCACAACTTTAGGGGGAAACTGCTAATCATCTACCCATTCATTCATATAGCCAATAAATGTTTATAACATGCTTACTATGAACTAACCATAATGATAGCAATAATAACTACAATAAGATGTGCCGTGTGAGTTAAGAGAGAAGTCTGCTTATGATTGTAGCGATTGGAAAAGGGAGGGCTGGTTCTGGACTCAACACATTATTGATGCTAGCTAGAATTTTCTGGATCTCAATCCTTGGGCAACTGTTATAGGAAGCAGCAATGAAGACAATTACTGGAAGTTTGGTTGGGATTTCCCAGCATGCATGGGTTTAGTGTCCATACCACATGGATAATCGGCATTGGAGAAGAGGTCCCTTTCCATGGGCTGATGACATTCTTTGGCAGTGGGACTATTGCTATGGACAGAGAAAGCAGCACTTGTAATCCAAGGAGTGCCTAGAAAGAGTATGGATTGAGATTCACAGGATGGAATTTGAGATGTACAAATCTGGATATTAAAAGAGTGACATCACAGTGTGCACAGGGGTAATAAAGGTGGACATATGGGTTGTATAGATTTGAAGATAATGAAGCTTTGAGAAGTCATAGGAGATGATAAACAGAGATACTGGGATTCAAATCCAGGTTTATATTATCTTCTTGGATAGTTTTTTAAACCATTTGTAGACATTGGTCTGAAATACTTGCCTCAAAAATTGTCTTGGCTATTGCAGGAAAAATAATCTGTATGAAATAGACACTTTTTGTAACAGTAAAACCTTTGGTGAATAGTGAGAAAGTCATTCCAAGTTGTACTCTGACTCTCTGTCCTTTGTGCAAATTGTACTATTCACACATTCAGAGACAGAGTGTCTCTATGACTTAATTATGATGAGTATAATAATTGAGAGTAGGTAGTTACATTATGCCAGAGGAGATAATTAAATGGGGGAATTGCACTATTAGCTGGGCTTTTAGTGCCATGCATTATCCTTATGAAAGATGATATTATGATACCACTATACAGTACTCAAATAAAAAATATTTACCGAGTCAACATTTCAGATCAGAGGTCATTAAGAAATACATTAGATACAGAAGACATCCCAGAGAAATCATTAAAATACTTTGGAAATTTTACAAGCATAAATGCAGGGCATAGACTTACTTTATGACCAGCAGCTTTATTATCAGTAGGATTGGCAATTCTTTCTGCAACCACTATTTTAGCAGAAATAAATTAATCATTCAAGTGAATATCATAAGAGCATAGTGCATAGTGGTAGCTTAGTTCCAAATCTTCCCACTTCTTTTCTTGGAAATCACATACACAGAGAATAGGAAAAAACTGTCCTCATATTAGGTTCTCATCAATGCTAGGAAACGAGAGAGAATCTACAAAGTCTTAAGTTTTGTATTATTGTAGCCCAAGCAAATTAAATCAGCATTAACTCCATGGGAATGATGGGGGTTTTGGGGGCTAAAGGTGGGATGAAGAACGGGAGAGCAGAGAATGGCATATCAGTGATAGAGCTTAGAAATCAGAAGCAAATACTCAAAATGTTTACACCCAAAAGGAGCGGGCCCCTCTCTGAATTGTGCTATAAATTTGACTGAGATACAACAGGATTCAATTGCTAAGGAAGGTGAGTGAAAAATTGCAGAGAGCAATTAGGAAAAATTGAGAGGTGACTGAGTTATTTTAGAAAATTCCATGTTCCAGAAAAAAGCGAACACTTTGAAAGGCAGGAGGTATACCCCTTAATATAGTGACAGGAAGAGGATGAAGGGAAAGTAGAGCTGAGAGTAGAAGCTCTTCCAAACCAGGCTAGATGCTAAGAGGCAAAGGAGATGTGGATTGTATTGTAAATAAATAGACTATTACTACTTTAACAATGTCAGGGAGAGCTGCTGAACAAAGAAACCCAGAGAATGATCTACTGGTTCTGTTGCTAATAGCTGGCCCAAGAAATTCCAACTCATTTAAACATGAAAAAATGGAGTAAAAATATAGACAAAAATAGTATTAAAAAGTGTGCAAAATATCACCCAAAATTTAGTAAGAAAACTCATTAAAAATGTCACCCTAAAGCAGATAATTTTACAATCCAAAATTTCAATGCGAATTAAAACAAGTAATGTGGAAGTTGTAGTTTTGAAGGAATACCGTGAAGTAGAAATCAAAGAAATCAGAGACAAGTTAAGCAGTCAACAGAAGGTGTGAGCCAGACTGTCCAACGAGTTAAATCAGAGAGCGGTATATTTCAAGGAAGAATGATGACAGAGAATAGACATTGTAGAAGCACAGTAGAAGACACAGGAAAAATAAGTAATAAAAACAATGAAGTATAAATAGAAACAATGATTAGAGAGAAAAGAGAGAGAGACAGAATAAAGACAAAGGAGATCCACCATATGCAGAATTGGAGTTTCTGAAGGAAAACACCCCAAATAACATAATGTAACAATTTTATAAAATATACTTTATAAAAACTCTCCAGAAAACAAAGAAAATTTGAAGTGATGTATTGAAAGGGTGCACTAAATTCTATGGAAAAGTGACCCAGAGTGGTCAATGCCAAGATATAGCAGAATAGGCTATAAAGACTCTATATGAGACGAAATGATTGTGTCATCTATCAATGAAAGAAAATCAGGCAGTCAGAGTTCTCCACTGCAACACTGAATTACAGATAACAGTGAGCCAACACCTAGAAGTTATTCAAGGAAGTAAGTGTTTCTCAAGAATTTTATACCCAGTCTAGCTGTCTGTGATGCTAAATAATAGGGGTCAACTTGACTGGACTGAAGGATGCCTAAATGGCTACTGAAGTATTATTTCTGGGTGTGTTTGTGAAGGTGTTGCCAGAGGAGATTGACGTTTCAGTCGGTGGGACTCAGAGAGGAAGACCCACCTTCAATGTGGGTGGGCACCATCCACTCTCCTAGCCAGGTGAAGAAGATGGGATAACCTTGCTTGCTGAGTCTTCTGGCCCTCTTCTTCCCATGCTGGCTACGTGCTTCTGCTCCTCCTATCCTTGGACATTAGACTCCGGGTTCTGTGACCTCTGGACTCTGGGACTCATGCCAACAGCTTGCTGGGACTCTTGGGCCTTTGGCTGCAGACTAAAGATTGTGCTGTCTCTTTTGACTTCCCTGGTTTTGAGGCTTTCAGACTTGGATTTAGCCATTCCTGGTTTCTCTCTTCCCCAGCTTGCAGGCTTATCATGGGACTTTGCCCTGTGATTGTGTGAGCCAATTCTCTCTAATAAAGTCCCTTTTTAATATACATATATCTTATTGGTTCTGCCCCCTCCAGAGAACCATGATTAATATGTTGTTTTTCAAGTATACAGTTTGAACAGGTAAAAACTCAGGGCCTATTGTTCATATAATCCCTTCTTAAAATAATCTACTAGAAGATAAACTCTGGTGTATTAAGAGATGAAAAAGGAAACTTCAGCAAAACAAATAAGCATTAAACACATTTAACTATGATTCTAAGACAAAATCATAGGTAAGACAAGGGTGTCAATATGACATGTTAACAGCATGCCATGGTGGTTTGCTACACCTATCAACTCATCACCTAGGTATTAATGCATTAGCTATTTATTCTGATGCTCTCTCTACCACTGCAAGCTCCCCCACCCACCAACAGGCCCCCAAATCCCCTTTCTATGGGAAAAAAATAAAATGGAGAAACTTGGCTTTCCCATTTACTGCCCGTTAGCTTCCAAAGCAACCTTCTAAATTTTTCTCTGTGGTGCTGGGGCTGGAGCTGGTTCCCAGGTTCAAATTGCAGTTGACAGTTTCCTTTGCCTGCTTTCTTCCGTCAATAGGGAGCACTGAGGGAGGTTGGAAGCCAGGAGCAGAGCGAAGGAAGTTTCTTGTGGTTTGTTGCTGTTTGTGTCTGTTATCCCTGAAGCTGCACTGCCCCAGTAGAAGTGGTTAGTTCTACTCTTCTGCTTCCAATGCAATCCTTGGAAATATCTTTGTTTTTCCTCTGAGGTATGAGCCTCCACTCTTCTAGGCCCCTCTTCTAAGATCCTAGGTTCTTATAACTCCATTCTCTTTCCATTTGCAGCTTCATTTCTCAGGGTGGCACCAGCGTTCTGCAGTTATCTCTTGCTGTACCTCACTGCTCCCTTCTTGTTCTTTCACCTTTTCAATACCTGTGTAACCCATTCCCTATTTTAAATTCCATCTGATAAAATATGTAGTGGTTCTTTCCCCCTGAGTTACCCTTTTGTGGTTCAGTTTCCTCAGATGTGGTTCAGTTTCCTCAGGAGATGATGATGGTGATGATGGTGATGATGACTGATGGTGAGGGTGACAATAATCCTTACCTCTTTAGGCTTTTGTAAATATTAAGTGAGTTAATGTATGTGAGTTTTGAGAACTATGGCACAGAATAAGCCCACTATAAAATTATTATGGAAAAGATTTACCCACCCCCTTCAACTTCCCAAAAAAAGCATCTGGCCTTGACAGATTTACAGAGGACTATTATGAAAACTTTACCATGCAGATGTTTCTATTGCTATTTAATCTATTTTAGAAGGGAGAGAAAGACAGAAAGCTCTCAGATCAATTTTTGTGATGTGAATATAACCTTGATAACAAAGCATAAGAAAAATTTTATAAAAATTATAATAGTCTCACTTTACAAATAAAGATGAAAAATCTTAAATAATGCATTCACAAAGAAAACTTCCTGCCCATTAAGGAATAATACATCATGACCATGTCAGAAATGAAAAAAAGTCTCAATATTAGAAACTCTTTTAACATAATTCATTATATTAATAGGTATAATTAGTTTAATTTACTTTTTGAGGCTTTAGGACTTGCTTAGTCTGTGATACTCTTCTCCTCTCTATCTTCACTTCCTTGGTGATCTCAAGTTCTCTTGACTTCAAATGTTATCCATGTCCTGTTTTTGTATAGACTTCAAGTTAAGAATTATGTTTACATTTTTTTGGTAGAAAGCGACAACAGAAAAAAAATTTTGAAAAGCCCCAACAGAGACCATGTGTGCCTCAAAAAGCCTGAAATGTTTATTATCTAGCTCTTTGCAGAAAAGGTTTGACCATCCTCTTAGATACAATATAATGGCGTTTGAAGAGGAATGGCTTTAGCATTTAGTAAAAACTGAATATGGTACATATTCAGAAAAGTGCACACACCCTATGTGTACTGCGCTATGAATTTCAGGAACTGATCACAGCCATGTAACCAGCACTCAGCTCAAGAAACAGAATATTACTTGGTTTCCAGAAGCTACCTTGTTCTGGGAGTGGCCTGGTTTTTGTTCTGATGCATATCCATATTTCTACTTCATTGTCATCTTTAGAGTACAGTTTTCAAACGTGCCTCTCATATTCTTGATTAATTCTTTACTAATTCCCTTACCACCAGAAGTAAATATGCCCTAACTTTATCATCTTACCCAATTCCTTTTAACAACTTGAAAACTTTAACAGAAAAGAAAATTCAAAACTATATCAAGTCAAGCAGCATGAAACTAACACAGCGGCATCGTGTAGGATGGCAGTGTATATTTTTTTCCTAAATAGACAGAACATAATGCTGAGAAATAACATAGTGCTTCACTTTAAATAGATGAGAGGGAATTATGCTTTGTGTCTTCAAGGTAGCACATACACAATTTAATGCCAGAGTTGCTATGGAAACTATTGAATGATAGGAAAGATAGTTGCATAAATCTGTATAATTCATGAATTTCTGAGAATTTTCAGCTATAAGTTTATATAATATACAGAACTTCTTACCCAATGAAGCATTCATCTACTTGGTAAACATATTATTTTGTCTATATATGCTGAAATACTTCCATTGATTGAATTAGTCTGGAAAACCTACCTGAATTTTAAAAATTCTGTTTTGAAGGCTTAAAATTGTAAAACATATTTTCTTTTTCTTTTTGAGAAGGAGCCTCGCTCTGTTGCCCAGGCTGGAGTGCAGTGGCATGATCTTGGCTCACTGCAACCTCTGCCTCCCGGGTTCGAGTAGCTGGGATTACAGGTGTGCATCACTACACCTGGCTAATTTTTGTATTTTTAGTAGAGATGGGGTTTCACCATGTTGGCCAGGCTGGTCTTGAATTTCTGACCTCAGGTAATCCGCCTGCCTCGGCCTCCCAAAGTGCTGGGATTACAGGCGTGAACCACCTTGCTGGACCCATATTTGTTTGTTTGTTTGTTTTAAAGAGAAAAGCATACACATATCTTTTACTTATGTAAAGAATGAAGTTCTGCTAACAATTTAAATTATTATATTAAAGGCAATGTTTAGCCTTTAGAAATTTAACAGGGAGAAGTGATCTGTAGGAAAATGAGTAGCCTGCTCATTTGGAAATGAATATATTACAAATACTAATTTTTGATTTCAAAGTGGATCTGAAATCAGTTTAGAAAAGATGGGGGGGATGTATGTCCTAGCCTACAGAGAGTTTCACTTACCTTTTAATAAGAACTTTTTAATTCAATAAGCCTTTACTGATGCCTTCTCTCTCAGCGTTTTCCAGAGATAGAGCAGAAAACAAGACCTCAGGAGCAGAATCACTGTTCTCACTGATGCTTTCCTTCTGCCAGTGGTAGACAAATGATAAACAAAAGTATTAGCCAGTAATAGGTGTTCTAATGAGAATCAAACAGAAGGGCTATTTATTTTACTAGTGGGTAGTCAGGAAAGTTTCCATCAGGAGATTACATTTGATCTGAATTCTGAATTGCAAAAAGGAGGCAACTGGGTGAAGATTTGGAAAACACCACTCAGGTGGAGGAAAAACTGGGACAAAGGGCTCTAGGACATGGATGAGCACAAGAACTGCAAGCCACTGTTAGTATTTAGTGTCCAAGTCCAGGTAAAATTCAGAGATCACTGTGTTTTCGAACATTTGGAGTATGCCATTAAAAGGAAAGAAAAGTTTTGCCTTTTCTGTTTACTACCTTCTCTGCAATCACAGCCTTGATGCTTCAAAGTGATCTCCTGCTCTCACACAGAAACAGAGGATTCAACCGCAGTATTCTAGCTCAGTATACAAACTACTTATACATATACATATCTTTTTATTCTCCATTGCCTCCTTTTCCTTGCCCACTCTCCTTCCTGTCAGCTTTCTTGACTTCTTGACTTCTTTCCTCCCTCCTATCTTCCCTCACCCTCCCTCCCTCCCTCCCTCCCTCCCTCCCTTCCTTCCTTCTTTCCTCCCTTCCTTCCTCCCTCCCCTTTTTCCACAAACATCTATGAAGTGCTCAGAGTATATGTATGTGACAAAGACACAAGAGAGGAAGTTTGGAGGGGGCAGATCCATCAGTTGGAGTTCACCAAGAACAGGTGGTCCTCATCCAAGGAATTCAAATGTACAGCTTGCTTCAGCCTTGGCTGATTTTCTGCGGCAGAATCTTAAAAGTTCCAGATTCCTAAATTTCAAAACACAATAACCTCTTCTATTTGTTTCACTTATTACAGCAAATGTCTCTCATTCGTGAGATCAACATTTTTGGTATGCACATTATGAGGTAGGAGTGTGGGGGAAAGTGTTATGCCAACAGTGACGGGGGAAACCAAACTTTGTCTCTAGCATGAAAATAATGACTCATTCCTTTACATCAGGGTTGGCCTTTGGGATATTGGTTTTAAAAACTTAACTCATTGGTGGCAAAAATATAAAAAATAACATACACACAGCAGACATATCCATGAAGCTATTAAAAAGTGCAAAGTGGAAAATGTGCTGAAGATGACTATAAAGACATCATAGCATGCAGCACATCCTGACAGGAATACATTTTAGAGCATTTTCACAAGGAGTTTGGGAAGAATGACTTATCTGTTTTACCCTCTTTGGGTTACACAATGTTGAATACAACTGTTAACAGTGTCAACAGCATTTGGACATTATTATTACTATTATTGTTGTTTTAATTAACACTATGAGGAGCTTCTTTAGGTAGAAACATTATGAAGATTATTGAAGGCTTAGCTGAGAATAGCTGACTCCACATTAGCAAATGAAAACTATGTATAGTTTATTCACTACATATGAAACTTAAGCACAATTATATTTGTAGTTCATTATAATTAATAACTAGATATTAACTTTCTATCTCCTTCCACTGAGAGGTAGTGTAACTATTAGTTTTGCCTTGCAAGGGAAAGGGCAGCTCTGGGCTGATGTGGGTTCTCTCTTTCTTCAGTGTCTGTTGATCCATCCCCGGGCCCCCACGAGTTGGTCATGGAAAAACTGCCTCTGTGTATTTGGCGTATTAGGTTAAGACCTATTTGGACAATTCTTAGTCTCTGCTTCTCCAGTTTTGGATGTTCAGTCTATAACCATAGTTATTGGAAACTGGGTTTTGTTTCCTTTTTCAACATCCTTTTAAAAACACTGGCTGCTCAAGGCTGCTGTTGTATGGCCCAGTATTCTAAGCAACATCTCTCTTCTCTCTCATGGGCCCCTCTAGACTTGAGCATGGGGAGGGCTTGATTAAGCCTGACATTTTTTGTGTGCAAAGCAGACACACAAATGATTCCCCTTTTCAGTGACTGTCTGGACCCTGCACTCCATGATTCCCTGATGAACACCTCTAATTGCCTGTAAGCTCTGATTGCTGTCCACCTACTTCCACCTACCTTCCTACCTGCTTCTGCCTACATTCTTGCTCTCTGTGCTTCAGATATGCAGGACTTTTCCTAGTTCCTGGAAAAGGTTCCACCACATTATCTCATGTCTCAGGGCTGTCTTACATGCTGCAGCCTCTGCCTGAAAAACTTTTCTGCTGTGATCAACCCTTTTCTCTGCCCCAGCATCCCTGCCTGCTTGTGCTAGTTGATTCCTCCCTGTTTCTCAGGTCTCTGAGAAGTGCCTCTGCCGTAGAGATGCTGTCCTTGGCCATGAGATCTATACTGGACTTTGTCATAATATGTTCTCTGTGTTAGTCAGTGTGGTGCTAACGATTGCAACAAATAAACTTCTAATTTTCACTAGTTTTACACAAAGTTTATTTCGTCCTCACTGTTTAGGTTCTTAAGACTAATGTAATAACGTACAAAAACTGGGTGTCTTAAAACAACACAGACATATTGTCTTACAGTTCTGGAAGCTGGAAGTCCGAAAATCAAGGTGACAGGAATGCCGTGCTCTCTCTGGTGGTTCTATTGGAGAACCCTTCCTGGGCTCTTCCAGCTTCTGGCACTTGCCTGTAATCCTTGACTTGCAGCGTCACCACTCCAGTTCCATGGCCCTGTTCTCACTGCGTCTTCACATCATCTTCCCTCCGTCTGTGTCTGCCTGTGTGTCCAAATTTCTCCTCTTTATAAAGGACATCAATACTATGGGATTAAGGCCCACTCCGATGACCTCATTTTAAGTTGATTACGTTTGTAAAGACCTCTTTCCAGATAAGGTCACTTTTTGAGGTACTAGGAGTTATGACTTTAACGTATCTTTTTTGGGGACACACTTCAACCCATAATATTCGTAAAACTCTCAATGCCTTGTGTCAGTGGGCAGCTTTCCTACCTATGAGAAAGGAGGAACCAGACTCCACTACTGCTCCATTAGGCATTGGCATCATCTGTGTCTAGCTGATGAAAAACGAAAATGCGCAAAAGCACATTACCTCACACTCACGTGGGCCCAAGAGGTGGTAACATGCTTCCCACCCACACCCCTTCTGGAGGACTGGTCTCAGGGCCTCACCTAGCTGAAGGGGAGAATGGAAAATGTAGTACCTGCTGGGCAGTGCTTCTCAAGCCATCTGTGGTGACGAGCTGGTATTTCTATTTATAATTTATCACAGGCCAATATTTTATAAAACAGAACTCAAAATGTACTATATTTTAAAAAAATGAATGAAAAGCATGCAAAATACAAGCTCTACTTTAGAAATTATTAAATTCAACAAACTTAAAATTACTTCACCAAAATTCTCTAAGTTTCTAAACACTTAAATTCTCAATTTCCACACTTATTCTTGTCATTGACCACTAACAGTTTGCGGATGGGCACTGGTCCATGGTCCACACTTTGAGTAGTACTGCCTTACATTGTGGAAGGAAGTATCATTTTGTCATGTAGATGAACATCTTGGCCTCACTCTAATAGGCCCTGGCTCTTACCCTAACCCTGTCCTCAGTCTTTATTATGTTTATCTCTTTGACAGTTGTCTTTCCTGCTCATCTAGACTCCAAACTCTGTGAGTTCAGACACCACGTTTGTTTTGTTTATGGCTGTGTCCTTAGCACTCGGCTGAGTGACTGGCATAAAGATAGAAATAAAGAAATACTTGACAAAATTCTGTTTCTGGTCTGTACCTGGAACAATCCCTAAGAAAATATGTTTACATAAAATTCCTGACATTAATTTACTCAACAGAAGCTCTATTATTTCCATCTATTTTTAAATGTTTTCCTTCTGCCTTGTTTATCAAACACTCATGGCCTAAGTCTATATAGTACAGAAATGAGGGAGATTTTTGAAACACTGAGCCAGTCAAATGGCTAGCAGGAGGTCAGGCTGGATGGCTGGACTTGGTTAAAGCAAGAAGAATTATAATAGTTTTCTAAACTCTTACTAAACTTAGAAAGAATAATTTTATAAGCAAAATATGAATATTTTGCCAAAAAGTAAATACTGAGAAATAAAGAGAAGTGCCATAATCAATGAGAATTATTCCATGAAGGCAGAAAAAGAAAAATTATAGATAATAGCTTTTGAAAACATGTACCCATGGAGAATGGAATATTGCTGAGTTCTGTAAGGGAAAATTTTGTGACTATTCTAAATGCAAAATTCAGAAGGGCCCCACTAGTCAAGCAAGAATCTAATAAATGACTTGAGCAGGATTATTTGTAATATTTTTCTTCAATAGCTGGAAATATTATTCCTTAGAAAGAACTTTGGTGGACTTTTTTTTTCTAATTTTATATATCATAGTCTTTTTCAAGAGTATAGTTCCGATACAGAGAAAGGAACATACAGCTAACATGCATACATTATGAAACATAGAAGAGATTACTTGTTTCAGGTACTGAACTACATACTTTTCTTTCTTTCTTTTTTTTTTTTTTGAGATAGAGTCTCGCTGTGTCACCTAGATTGGAGTGCAGTGGCATGATCTGAGCTCACTGCAACCTCCACCTCCTGGATTTAAGCAATTCTCTTGCCTCAATCTCCCAAGTAGCTGATACTACAGGTATCCACCACTATGCCCAGCCAATTTTTTTAAAGGTATTTTTAGTAGAGACAGAGTTTCACCATGTTGGCCAGGCTGGTCTCGAACCCCTGACCTCAAATAATCCACCTGCCTCAGCCTCCCAAAGTGCTGGGATTACAGGTATGAGCCACTGCACCTGACCTACATACTTTCTATGCATTGTTCATTTAATCTCCACTATAACTCTACAAGGGATTATCATCCCCATTCTGCAGGTGATAGAACTAAATCTGCAAGAATAAGTAATTTTTCAGAGGTCTCCAAACTTGTTAAGTATGGAATATTTATCAAGTTTTTAATAGCTTCCTATTTTAACAATGAATTCAATCATCCGAAAGTCAATCTTCCCCCAAGGACAAATCACTACAGATTCCTTTTAGTTTTAGAAACAGTGACATCTGTGAGCATTTATTTTCTTTCTGAAACTCTTTATATTATCTTAGGTTCTATTATGTTATGTTGTGTTATACCATATTGGGTTATTTATTTTGGGTGACAAAGATTTTCTTAACGGATACCTGTGATTACTGATGTGGGATCACACAGAATTTCTACAGCCAACACAACTCAGAATCACAGGAACAAGATAATTTATAAGAATTTAAATTAACATCACTCAGGATCTCATAGGCAACAACTGCTTTCATATATTACCCCCAGGAGAAGATCTTGGGGGAGAGAGAAAAACGTCAAACTCCAGTGACAATAAACCAGCAAAATAATGTGTTAAAAATGTTTACTGAAGATATAATTTGATGAAATAAAAGTTGTTGCCGCAAGAAAGCAGATAATGGTGACTTTTAATGACTTAATTTCTTTCTGGAAGCTAAATGTGTTTCAAACTACTAAGCTTCTATTGTGTATTGCTTGAGTTTCCTGTTCAGCAGTCTCATTGATTTAGTATGGCATGGCCTTTCTTTCTTCCTTTAAAGAGACAATCAACTCAGGTTTGCATGTTCCTTCCCTTCTTTTCCTCAGTATCCTCTGGCTTTAGGACAGATGTGTATCTCATTAGTTTTGCAGGCATTTCCAGGCCACTTGGAATTCAACTCTGTAGCTGGAAGGTACCTTGCTTAGCCTATTGTCTGGGATGCAGTAAACCATGATAGTGTGTTATGTCTCTCAAAGTACTAAGCATAATGGGTGCACAGAAGAGGGAATTAGTTATATTTATATGAAAGAGGAGACATTTAACAGACAAGAACAATTTTAAGGTGGAATTTTCAATTCCCCAGACAAATAGCTCCATGAAGACAAAGCTATTGCTATCTGTTGATCACTGTATTACATAGAAGTTATAACAGTTCTTGAAACATAACAGACACTGAAAAAATATTTGCTGAATAGAGCAATAAATGATTTAGAAATCATTGTGGCATAATGGAGAAATGTAAAGCCAGTAATGTTAAAAATTCTAGGATTGTTTCCTTCTTGAGTGTGCTACTAATTGGCGGTGCAGTCTTGGTAAAGTCACCTATTTCTGAGTGTTAGCTTCCCTCCCTATGAAAAGCAGAAAGTAAACACTCAGATATTATTGCGAATATTAAATGAAGTAAAATGTGTCAAAACCACCCACTAACACACACACACACACACACACACACACACACACACACACACACACACAGCATACCAAGATCTCTGGGATGCAGCAAAAGCAGTATTAAGAGGAAAGTTGATACTGTTAAATGCCTACCTCAGAAAGTGAGAAAGAGCTCAAATTAATGATCTAACATCAGACCTAGAGAAACTAGAAAAACAAGAACAAGCTAACCACAAAGCTGGCAGAAGAATAGAAGTGACTAAAATTTGAGCATAATTGAACAAAATTGAGACCCAAAACAAATCCACATATAAACAAATCCACAAAACCAAAAGTTTGTTTTCTGAAAAAATAAATGAGATTGATAGACCACTATGCAGATTAACAAAAGATAAAAGATCCAGATAAACACAATTAGAAATGAAAAATGTGATGCTACAACTTATCCGATGGAAATACAAAATCTCCAGACTGATATTAATACTCTACACACGGAAAATAGAAAATCTAGAGGAAATGTCTAAATTCTTGGAAACACACAATCTCCCAAGATTGAATCAGAAAAAAATGAAACACTGAACAGAACAATATTGAGTTGTGAGATTGAATCAGCAATAAAAAAACCTGCCAACCGAAGAAAAAGCCCAAAACCAGATGGATTCACAGCCAAATTCTATTAGACCTATAAAGAAGATCTGGTACCAATTCTAGGGAAACTATTCCAAAAAATTGAGGAGGAGGAACTTCTCCCTAACTCATCCTATGAAGCCAGCGTTCCTTTGATACCAGAACCTGGCAAAAGCACAATGAAAAAAGAAAAGTACAGCTAATGTCCTTGATGAACGCAGAAGCAAAAGCCCACAACAGTAATACTGGCAAACCAAATTCAACATCATATCAAAAAGTTAATTCACTGTAATCAGGTAGGCTTCATTCCTGGGAAGCAAGGTTGGTTCAATATATGAGAATCCATAAAATGTAATTCACCACATAAATAGAACTAAAACCAAAAGCCACCTGGTCATCTCAATAGATGCAGAAAAGATCTTTGATAAAATCCAACATCGCTTTATGATAAAAACCTGTAAGAAGCTATGAATCAAAGGAACATACCTCAAAATAATAAGAACCATCCATTATTTTGATGATATATCCACAGCCAATATCATACTAAATGGATGAAAACTGGAAGCATTCTCCTTGAGAACTGGAACAAGACAAGGATTACCACTCTCACTACTCCTGTTAAACATAATATTGGAAGTCCTAGTGAGAGCAATCAGGTAATAGAAATAAAAAGCATCAAAAAAGAAAGAGAAGTAAAACTGTCTCTCTTCATGAGACAATTGTCTCTCTTCCTATACCTAGAAAAACCTATTGATTCACCCAAAAAGTTCCTAGAATGGATAAATGACCAGTAAAATTTCAGGGTACAAAATCAATGTAAAAAATCAGTATCATTTTTATACACCAACAACAACCAAGCTGAGAGCTAAATCAAGAATATGTTCCATTTACAATAGACACACACATGCACACACACACATACACACACACAAACATCTTTAATACCACCACTTTGTGAGGCCAAGGCAAGAGGATTGCTTGAAACCAGCAGTTCAAGACCAGACTAGGAAACATATGGAGACCTCTCGCTACAAAATAAATAAATTAAATAAATAAATAAGCTGGGCATGGTGCACACCTGTGGTCCCTGCTAAACTCAGGAGGTTGAGGCAGGAGGAAAGTCCGGGCCCAGGAGGTCAAGGCTGCCGTGAGCCATGATCATACCACTGCACTCTTGCCTGGACTACAGAGCAAGTCTGTCGCCAAAAAATTAATGAATATATTAAAATAAAAGTATGATATTATACTATAATTTACAGAGTACCATTCATGATGTATTAAAACTCTTGATACTTTAGTTATGTGCAAAGAAAATAATAAAAACATAAAGCAGTGAAAAAATAAAATCATGGTATTATAATATTATGGGACTGTTGTCTTATATGCGGTCTGCCATTGAAATGTCATTATGCAGCACATGACTGTATACAGCCATATACAGATACATAGGAATGCAGAAATATATGCATATATATGGACATATAAAAAATGAAGAAATGCAATTTCTTCAACATAATAAAGTATAAAGAAATGTAACCTTAATATAATGAAGGCCACATATGACAGGCCCACAGATCATGACATACTCAATGGTTTTGCCCTTGAGATCAGAAAGAAGCTAGGGATGCTCACTGTCATCATTTCCATTCAATATAGTATAAGAAGTCCTAGTCAGAGCAATTTTAGGTAAGAAAAAGAAAAAATGGCATCCAATTTGGGAAGGAAGAAGTTACACATTGTCTCTGCAGATGACATGATCTTATGAAATCCTAAAGATTACAACAATAAAACTATTAGAACCAATAAACAAATTCAGTAAAGTTACAAAATGAGCACACAAAATTAATCCACAAAATGATAACATTTTTATACACAAATGATGAACAGGAAAAGAAGCCCACTTATAATAGCATAAAAATACTTAGGAATAAAGTACTTAACCAAGGAAATAAAACATTTGTACACTGAATAATACAATATTGATGAAAGAAATTTAAGAAGGCACAGAAAAATGAAAAGATACCCTGTTTTCATGGACTGGAAGAATTAATATTGTAAAAATGCCATGTTACTCAACGTGACCTACTGATTCAATGCAATCCTTATCAAAAATGACATTTTTTCAGAAAAATAGAAAAACCAATAATATAGTTTTTACAACATTCACTAGAATCCCTTTTCCTGCTCTATATTGTTCTCTCACCTCCACAGGCTCATTTGACTTATTCACTTCTCTGAAAGCTTCCTCCTTTATGTCCAGCCTGATTAGTTTCTTATGCTTTATTCCCTTCTAATGTCCACTCCGCATTTTAATAGGAAGATTAACTTAACCTTCCTTCCAGCAGGAATCTTTCCTTCCCTAGAAGAAGTAAGGAGGTGGGTTAGGCAGGCAATTTTAGGAATCTCTTGCACCCAAAAAGGAAAGGATTAGTCTATGTCCAGTCTTTTGTGGACGTTTTTGGATCTATGTGCACATGCCTGCACAGATTGCACATGCATGATGAGGCTTAATCATTTGCTTTTGACTCTTAAGTGAAAACAAAGCATATTTAGCCCACTCAAGTTTTCCCCCCAGACACCCAAGCATGGCTTATCTTCATTTTGGTCCCTTGGTGAAGATGGAATTGTCTCCCAATATCTCTACTTTTTTCCAGGTAGTAGAAGTTTTATCATTGAGCACATGACCAGTCAGTTATATAGATTACATTTTCTCCCCTCTCTTATAGCTAGGATATGATGAATAGGATGTATGAGAAGGTGATATTTGCAACTTCTAGGGCATGCACATAAAGGGAAGGGGTTTGCCATTTCACCTTTTCCATTTCCTATTGGCAGGAATGTGGCTATGATGGCAGGGCACTCTTCAGCCATATTGGATGAAGAGATGGAAGTCACATGAGGACAACGGCAGAGCCACAAGGTGGAAGAAACTTGGGTACAAGGGAAGTTAAGGGTAGCTGCCTGTGACAGCAGCTACTGATCGTCCCCAGTATTTATTCTCCATTTCTTCTCCTTTTTAGCATTGGGTCTCTGCCCCAGACTTATCTAGACACATAGGAAACCAGTTGGATAACTCATTTCCTAGCCTCCCTTGCAGTACGGTTGTGTGACTAAGTTCTCATCAGTGAATTTTAAGCAGGAATAGTGAGCTGTAGTTCTGCCTTATTCTGATTAAAACATGTTCATAACCCTTTTTGTCTTTTTGGGATAGAAGTTAGGTCAGTCCAATCCTGGAGATAGCCAAGGTGGATTACTGTTTGAAATTTTTTATCAATTGGACACATCATCTATCGTCTGTTACCAATATGTAGAATAACAACAACAGCAACAGTCCATTTGGTTTACCTGCTCTTCCTTCCAGCTTCTTTGGTTCCCTGTTAGACCTTTATCAAAATACCATACTGGCATTGTTGCTTTAGCTGTCTGTTTTGTGCACTAGATTGTGATTCCTGGAAGGCTGACATTTATCTTCATATTTATCTGAATTCCCAGTTCTGGAATAGCACTCGATACATAAAAGGTATCCAGCTGATGTTTGCTGAACAAAGAAATGAAGGTAATGTTTGAAGTTGAGACACAATGATGGGAAGGCAGACTAAACACAGAATTGAGAATTAGGAAAACTTGAAGAAATTATTTACAAAGCTCTTGTTGTTTACAACGTTGGTTGGTGATATATCCAGAATATGAATGTGCTGGATAACTTCTAGTCTACACTTTTACTACACTGATGTACCTATAATTACATCCAGATGAGGAGGACATCTTAAGGAGAGGTTACAGATGGAGCAGGAGACAAAAGAGAATAGAAGTGGGTATGCATATGAATGAGCATGGGTGATGATATGGTTTTGCTGTGTCCCCCCCCGCAAATCTCATCTTGAATTGTAACTCCCACAATTCGCATGTGTCATGGGAGGAACCCAGTGGCAGTTAATTGCATCATGGGGGTGGGTATTTCTCCTGCTATTCTCATGATAGTGAATAAGTCTCACAAGATCTGATGTTTTTATAAGGGGTTTCCCCTTTCACTTGGCTCTCATTCTCTCTTGCATCCTGCCATGTAAGACATGCCTTTTGCCTTCCACTATAATTGTGAGGCATCCCTGGTCACATGGAGCTGTGAGTCAATTAAACCTCTTTTTCTTTGAAGATTATCCAGTCTCTGGTATGTATTTATCAGCAGTGTGAAAATGGACTCATACGGGTGTGTACCCCTAGAGTGGATTTTGGCAAAATATATTAATGGTCCAAATTTTTATTCTTCTGTTTATCCATGCCCATTGCCATGTAACTTTTCAGTTTATTCCACTAAAGAGGCAGACTACATTTCCCTGCCCCTTTATTTTGGGTTTAGTCACATGACTTGCTCTTGCCAATGGAATTCTGGCAAGAATGACATGACCGGGCTTACTCTATTTTGTCTCTGATATTGTCACAAAACATGAAAGGCTGCCTGCTGTTACCAGGAGAGGGATGACAAGAAGGTGGAGCAGAGAAGAGTTGCTATGGTTGAACCCAGGCCAGGATCTGTTGCGTCCCTGACTGCCTTCAGATGTGTGAATGAGACCAGATGACAGCAGCTGAGTGGTTCAGCTGAGTCCAGGGTAAATCGATCTACACTCTAGCCACGAGATAAATCTTTAAAAATCCCTTTTATTGTATGCTGCTGATATTGCACAGCACAATCATAACCATAATTCCCTCATGGGGGTTAAGGCTAGAAAGAGGTGATCAGAATGAAGGGGAATGATGTCAGCAAACCTCTCTTGAAAAGGAGTTGTGGGAATTTAGGATTGCATTTCAGTGGTAAGATGAAGGCTGTGAAATGCCACATTTGCATGTTAGTCTCCTAGAGGTGTCCTCATCACACATATTTCAGTTCTAGATGACAATATTTCAATTTAGGAGTGATTATTTTCATTTTATAAAGACCAAAGAGTCATAACATAGCACCTTTCCTGAACTATGACCTAAAGGCTAGATAGGGATAAATGAGAAACAAGATAAATGTGTAACTGACTCTCAATTATTGCTACATGGTTGAAAAATTAGAGGAAAGTGTACTTTATTAAAAGATGGGGAACTCAAAATTATTTGTAATGTTTGAACAATAAACAGCTTTGCTTAATGGGTAGAGATACTATTATTTTACTTCAACACATTTGCCTATATGATTGGAGAACTTGGCACTGCAAAAAATACATTATTGGCTTTAAGTTATGGTAGAAAAGTGAAAGGGTCTTGGCTGGGTATTTTTCAAATTCCTCTTGATTTACATTCAGGGGCTCAATACTGAGAAGGCACTCATTTCTCCCATTTCTCCTTCTTCAGCCAAGTCCTCTGCCTCTATCATCCTTAAATCTGTTATTTTTCTTTCATTTCTTTTTTATTTTTTGACCTCTAGATGGAATTTCCTCCCATCAAAAAGGCTTTTTTTTTTTTTGAGTCAGAGTTTTGCTCTGTCACCCAGGCTGTAGTGCAGTGGTGCAATTTCAGCCCACTACAATCTCTGCTTCCTGGGTTCAAGCAATTCTCCCACCTCAGCCTCCTGAGTAGCTGGGATTACAGGTGTACACCACCACACCCAGCTAATTTTTGTATTTTTAGTAGAGATAGGGTTTCACCATGTTGACCAGGCTGGTCTTGAACTCTTGACCTTAGGTCATCCACCCACCTTGGCCTCCCAAAGTGTTGGGATTACAGGCATGAGCCACCGTGCCCGGCCCAAAAAGACTTTTCAACTTTAGTATTTTCACATTCGCATGCCTTTTATTGATAACTTATCCCACATCTGGTTTGTTCCAAGAAAAATACCAAATTCAGTTAGGTAAGGGTAAGGCTCCCCAACTATCTGAGAGGAGGCCAAGCTACTATAGTAAGGAGACTTCAAACTACAGAGGCTCATGAAATGCTAGTGAGAGTGTTCAGGAGCACAAAGGTACTTTCTGGGATGATGAAAATGATCTGTATTTTAATTAGAATGATGATTACATTAGTATATGTGAAAATGAAACTTTAAAATGAAACTAGAACTTAAATGCACTGCTGATGAGAATATATTACAACCACTTTCAAAAGCAGTTTGACAGTAAAGCTAGATATGCCACCACCATGTAACTCACCAATCTCATTACTAGATATTCACCCAAGAGAAAAAAAACTATGTCCATTCAAAGACATGTACATGAATGGCATGGTAGTTTCATTCACAATAGTCCCAAACTGGGAACAGCCATATGTTCAACAACAGGTGAATAATAAACTATAGTACATATACGCAAAGAAGTATTATTGGCAACAAGAAAAGCATTACTGATTCTTGCCACCATATGGATGAATCTCTAAAACTGAAACCACATTTACAAAATTATGACTGAGATAGTGAAAGGATCTGACCTAACCAATTCCATCTTGCTTCTAACCTCCAAGCTGTTCTTGTTAATTCTTGGGGGGTAGGCTTTCGGAGAAACTTAGTTTATAGTTTAAAATAAAGATGATAACAGCCCTTTCCCAAAGCACACCTCCTTCTTGCCTAGGGACTAGATTGCCTCTATAGGATTAATATTAGCCACAAGATTAGAAATTATGGTTTAGGAGTCATGCAACTGGAGGCTACAAGATTCTGACCCTTGCTAAACTGCTCGTAAGATCAGTGATTGAGATAATTTGCAGACCCTGCACTTGATGGATCAGCTGGCACCACCCAGATTGATTAACTGGCTCATCTGATCTTGTGGCCCCTACCCAGGAACGGACTCAGTGCAAGAAGACAGCTTCAACTCCCTATGATTTCATTTAATCCCTGACCAGTCAGCACTCCTGGCTCACTGGCTCTCTCCTACCTACCAATTGTTCTTAAAAGCTCTGCTCCCCAAATGCTCAGAGACTGATCTGAGTAATAATAAAACTCCAGTCTCCTGCACAGCCGCCTCTGTGTGAATTACTCTTTCTCTATTGCAATTACCATCTTGATAAATTGGTTCTGTCTAGGTAGCAGGCAGGGTGATCCTATTGAGCAGTTACAATACATTATATTGAACAAATGAAGCCAGACACAAAGTACATACTTCATGATTTCAATACATGAAATTAAAAAAATAAAAAAAGGCAAAATTAGACAAAGGTGACAGAAAATACACCATTTGCTTTCTGAGACCTTGTGTGAAGAGTGGTATTGATTGCAAAGGAGCACAAAAGTACTTTTTGGGGTGATAAAAATGACCTGTATTTTTATTGGAATGATGATTACATTAGTACAGGTGAAAGCAAAACTACTATTAAAATGGTTTCATTTTCTTTTATGTAAATTATTACTCAATAAAGTTGATTGGAAAGAAAGATTACAGGAGGTTTTTGAAACAAATTGAAACTCAGACTTTAGTGGAGGTGCACTAATTGCCTGGTACTAGTGTCACCGAGGTGGCAGGGTGAGGCTGGTTCTACCAGTTGGGAAATAAGCCAACCTGCTTTCAGCTGCTGTTTCGGGAAAGAACTATTGAGGGGGAGAAGCTTTTTTAAGGTTCTGTTCACCTAGGAATGGAGAATAGACAGGAAGTCAACAGGAAGCAAACAAAAATGAGCAATTCCTTTCCTCTTCTTCAGGTCTTGTATTCTCCTTCTAGTGTGTCCCAGAGCAGAAGTGGGTTGCATAGTCTTGGTCCCAGCATCATGGGTTTGGAGGTGAGAAACAACGGCTTAATAGCTGGCACCCCTGCTATTAAGCTGCCCACCCCTTAATAGCTGGACAAAGCTGTCCACCCCTTAATAGCTGGACAAAGATGGAGAGGGTAGTGTTTGCCTTCAGGGAGCTCACAACGTCACAGAGCAGATAAAACTCTGTCAATAGCTGTAACCAAAGTTACAACGAGATATTTGTGTTCTAGAAATGTGGAAACAAAGTGCTGTGGGTGACCAGAAGGATGAGGAGTCATTTTCAGATGAGGATTTGAAGAGCATTCTTTAGGGGAAGTGATGTGTCAACTGGGCTGGGAAAGTTGGATACAATTATTACTGTTAGAAGTCAGGTGACAGTGGAGTTGATGGTGATGATGGTAATGGGTGGGTGTAGTAGGAAGAGCATTCTGCCCTGACTGGTGAAATTGATGTTATTTAATTTGAACTTAGGATATTAGAAAAGCAGACCAGAGGAACTGAGATGAGGCCAGATCATGGGGAGTCAGTCATAAATGCCATGCTGAGAAATTTAGGCTTTCTTGTACAGATAGTGGTGTGAAATCAATGCCTTCTAACCTGAACCATAAAAATTATTGTTTTATCATTTAAACCGGTGATTTAAAAACCTGAGTGTTTATCAAGCTCAGTTGGAGCAACTTCTGGAACTTTCATACACTCAGGTGCTATTCTAGACTTTTCTGAATCAGATTAATAATCTGCTCCAACTCCATCTTTCTTGTGGAGTACTTTCTTGATCACTCTGTTGAAAGTGGCCCAGTTATTCTATGTCACATTTTATTGTTTTATTTGCATAACATCACTTAATCATCATTTGTACTGATCTTGTTTATTTATTTGATGACTTGTTTTTGTTTCTCCCAAGTAAAATATACATTCCATGCAGGGAGGGATATGGTTAGTGTTCTTCACTGCTGTAACCACAGTGCCTGCAGTGGTGCTGGACACATGACAGGCCATCAAAATAATATTTTTGGTAAATAGATGAAAAGTTCAGGTTGTATTTTAAGAAAATCTATTTAAAAACTTTTCATCAGTCTATTTCTACTTTATTTTTGAACCACTGATTTAAATCACCCCAAATCTGTTCCAATTTAGATGACAATAAAATGTAGGGGTAGTCATGCTAGGAAATTAACTATACTTACAGTGTTCCTGGGACTTTTTAAACCTTAGAATATCAGGCCAGCAGGGGGAAGATAAAAGTTAATTGAATTAAATTAAATTATTTTTAGTTCATCCAAGTGAGCATGAAAACTTCTTGAGCAAAGGAGCCATGATTCTCTGCTTAAATGTCTTTTACTTCCTGGTGGCCTCTTACTTCTTCCAAGAGTCCTTGGAAAGATCTTCTCTTCTGGGAAAGTTACTTTGATCCCCAAAGCAAATGGATGTTCTTTCCCTTGCATTTCCATAAAAGTAACACCTAGCAGTTATGAAACATTTATTGTGGGCCAGACCTGCACTGTCTAAACTCTAATGCAAGTATTATTGCTTTAAATCTTTGCACCAGTCTTACGAAGTTGTTCCCATTATCCCCATTGTATCAAGGAGGTAGCTAAGATAAGCAAATTACTTTATTGATAATAAGGGTGCAAGGCATTAATTCAGTCCCTCTGACTCTGGAATTTTGCACTGACTAATCAAATTTGACTGATTTTCCACTAACGTCTACGCATATCTTTATTAGAGAACTTTACTATATGCTTGTTATTTGTATAACAACCTGTCTCCTTTGGGTTTGTTTTATAAAGAATTATTCAATTTTCCAAACCACAGTATCTAGCCCAGTGATTTGGGCATAGTAGTTCTTCCGTAAAGGTTTTCTGAGTAGATGAATATCCCTCAGTTTTCTGAGAGACACATGGAGGAGGTGGAGGTGGAAACTGCCAGGCTTGTGCAGAGGAGACCTGAGCATCTAAGAGGTTTCACTGGCTACTGGAGATTCAGCATGAGGCAGAGCGGGACGGTGAGGGCTGTCCTACTTCTCTTCTTCCTATCTTATAATCTTTTTCCACTGCCTTGCACTGGCTTCCCATGGGCACTTGGGAAACTGAGCCTGCAGGAGTCAAGGCCCCTCTAATAGAAAGCAGAGCAGGTACTCTAATACAAAGTAGAGCAGGTAGGAGGTGAGAAAAATCTCAGGGCAAGAAGATCCAGCCCTGATACAGAGTTAGAGGGCATTGGCATCAGCAGAATGTGGGTTGAAATTTGTGGTAGGCTGCAAAATAGCCTCTTATGAAGTAAAGGCTCTTTCTACTCTGAGCTTAAATCTGGGCTGCTTTGGGGGCTGGGTTTGGCTAATGGGACAGTAGCAAATGTCATGCAAGCAGACAATTAAAGGGTTTGGGCTGTAATCCTGAAAGACCGAATCCCAAATGCCATAACATCAAACATAAAATTCTGGAAAAAATTTAGAAACTCTTTAAAAGACACTTATTTTCATTAAAAAAGGGGACTTATTTGTAAAACATAAGAAAATGTAACAGAACCCTTCATAGGCCTTTTAAATGATAAAACAGGTAATAATAACCTACATATTTTTGTAAGCATAAAGACTCAGGTACATTGACAGTGGCATGAATATAACAGTTATGAATATATAAACCATGGTCATAAAGGAATAGCTTATATAACTGTGGACATCTGAAATACCGTGATGAACAACCTGTCTTCTGTTGAGATCAAAAAGAACAAAAGAAAAGACTGTTCCAGTGCACAGAGAGAGACTGATTTTCTTTGTGTGTGTGTTCTCTCTGAGCCCTTGGTCAATTGGATTTGCCCACTGATATGGTTTGGCTGTGTCCCCACCCAAATCTCATCTTGAATTATAGCTACCATAATTCCCATGTGTTGTGGGAAGGATGCGGTGGGAGATAATTAAATCATGGGGGTGGTGGTTTTCCGCATACTATTCTCATGGTAGTGAATAAATCTCACAAGATCTGATGGTTCCCATGGTAGTGAATAAATCTCACAAGACCCGCTGCCATGGAAGACGTGACTTTCCACCTCCTTTCCCTTCTGCCATGATTGTGAAGCATCCCCAGCCATGTAGAACTGTGAGTCAATTAAACCTCTTTTTTTTAATAAATTACCCTGTCTTGGGTATGTCCTTATTAGTATTGTGAGAACAGACTAATACACCTACCAGTATTGAGGGCAGATGTTCTCCTCTAGTACACTCAGACTCACACAGTTAGCTCTTCTGGAAACACTCTACAGACACACCTAAAATAAGGCTTGATCAGGTTTCTAGGGATTCCTTAATCCAGTAAAGTTGACATTTAGAATTAAGTTCACAAGTCTACCCCTTATCAACTTGGCACCTATATGTATCTCCTTAACCTTACTAAATTCCAAATAAGATAACAACAAGAATAATAGTTCCATCTAACACGATGCAGGTAACATGATGCAACTATCACGCATATAAGAAAAAATGCACTACTTGTGATTTTCAGGAGTTTAAGATGCTAGATATTTCAGACTTTAGGGATTTAAATTTTAGGGACTTTGATCTTTTGGGATTTCAACATTTGGTATTGTGGTGTTTGGGATTGTGTCTTTTAAGATTATGATCAACACTGAGGATCAAAATATGTGTGCACATTGAGACTTACCCTCGCTAGCTGTAAGTGGAATCCTGAAACTACCATATGAATGAGTCTAAGCTACGCTTCTGGATAATGGGAAGCCATGTGGATGAGAATCCAGGTATCCCAGCTAGTCAATAGCTGTCTACAGGCACATGAGTGAGACCCAGGTGAGATCAACTGAATCCAGACCAAATTACTGACCTACAGATTTGTGAGTTAAATAAATGGTTACTGTCTTAAACCACTATGCTTTGGAGTAGTTTGTAATGCAGCAAAACTAACTGATAGATAATCTCAGCTCTGCTACTTACTGGCTGTATGACTTTGTGCAAATATTATAATCTCTAAAGATCACTTTCCTTCTTTGTAACAGGGGGAATGATAATAATCCTGGCACCACAGGACTTTTGGGGGAGATTCAGTGAAATAATGCATGTGAAATAGAGCCACAGTGCTGGACACATGATGAATGATTAATAACTGTAGCCAGGACAATGATGATTTTAGGCTTTTTCAGCCTATCTACTCTAATTGTTGACCCTCCCTATGTGAAAAAAACAATAAGGGGGTTATTACTTAACAGGATGGAAATTGACACAAATGTTTTATTAAGAAGCTGTCTTAATTTTCCTACTGGCAGGAGGCAAATGAAGAGGGAAGATTTTTCTTTAATTAGAATTTAAAAACCACAAATTGTCTGTTCAGAATAAGTCTATATGTAACTGTAAAGCTAAATCTCTGAAACAGAGAGGATATTCACTAAAGTGTGGCTTGAATGACAATTGTGATTCACATGGATTGTATATTTGTATTAGAGATGCTGTGGATAAGATTATGTCAAAAAGTGCAGGATAATAAATTGCTGAAACTCATCAGTTCACATAAAATCCACGTGCACTGCCATATTCCAGATGCTTGATTGTGGTTCTTTAATATAATGAGTTGCCAATTCCTCTCTCTAGAGAACGATTGACAGATTGTAATACAATCTGTTGATGTTCTTTGATGGTGATTCTCAGTCATTGCCACCACTACTAAGGAGCTTGGGAGTCTAACCACAGAGCTTTGCTCAGGGAACTGTGTGTCAGTGTTGGGTGTCGCGGCCATTTCAATTGATATTAGAAAAGATTAACTATCAGCTAAAGAGTGGACTTGAGGATCTTCAAGAAATAAGCAGAAACTGGCTAAGTATATTACGCAGAGGAGCCAACAGTTAAATTACTGTGTGTGTTTTATGGAACAAGATGTCTTCATGGGAGACAAAGAAAAGCTGATAAAAATGAATTATAGAATGAATTATAGGAGGATTAAAAGACTATAAAATCTTGAGCTTGTTGAAGCTTGTATCTTTAAATCTTTAGGCAGGGATGATGCTGGGAAAAGGTTTGGTGTGACTAAGAAGGTAAGCCTCCCCCTGGGAGGAGTAAGCTATTGATCCTTGGTTATTATGCCAAATAATATTGGTTGCAATGCTATTTATCTTTGTTTTTTATACATAATGTTGCTTTCAGTTTATATTTAAATCTTATTTTATTTAATCAAATTATAAAAATAGTCCATGTTCATAGGTGGTAGTATAGTACAGTAGTTAGTTGTAGAATCAGCCTGCCTGTGCTCAAATCCTTAATAGCTATGGAATTTGGGGAAAGGTATTTCACCTCTCTTAGTCTTGTGTATATTATAGGAAAAATGGTGGGACTTGCCTCATTTGCTCATTTTGAGGATAAAATGAAATAAAGGTTAGAAACTGCTTAGAACAGTGCCTGGAAAATAGAAAGCATTCTACAAATATTAGCTATTAGAGAAAACTTTGAAACAACAGCAAGGATGATTAAAAAAATCACCTATCACCCAGAAGACAATTGCGACGAATATTTTGATGTATTTGTTTTTGGAGTTCATGCCTTCTTAAAAGGATATTGGTGAACTCAGATAAACTCTGAAGAGACTGGCATCTCTATTATTTAGAAGAATTTCTTTAGGAAGAAAATGGAAAATAAAATCAGTTCAAATGACAACAATTTTTATACTATAGCAGGTGGAGATTTAATAGAGTGCAAATTCAGAAGATGCATTGGGATTGAAGAATAGTTTTGATAAGCTGATTTTGGACATCTATGACATGCAAATTTGGAAAGTTCTATAATAACCAGCATGGATGAGGGTACGGGGAAAAGGATTAATTTTAACACTTTTTTAAGAGTGAAAACTGGTATATGTGTTTGAAAGAGCTGTTTGGTAATGCCATTTTTAATGTAAATTTTTAATGCACATACTATAGTCTTTGACTTAGCAATATCATCCTTGAATCTTTTCAAAACAGGGTAAACC
Source organism: Ateles fusciceps (assembly GCA_036589455.1). NCBI lineage: Eukaryota > Metazoa > Chordata > Mammalia > Primates > Atelidae > Ateles > Ateles fusciceps. Next base: position 2,330,628 of record JAZHEH010000051.1, read on the forward strand.
CAAGAACTGGGTATTGTTAGCAATAGTAAGAGATTAGAAACCACCTAATGGCTGTTAAAAAAAGGGGGTAGTTGTGATAAATGATGACATTTCCATAATATAGAATACTATGCAGGCATTAGAATTAGTGAAGTAGGTTACATAAATGGCTTCATAAGAATACCTACACCATAACATTTTAAGGGACAAAGGCCAATTGTAGAATAATACTTATATTACTGTATTGGTTCATTCTCATGCTTATATAAGAACATATCTGAGGCTGGTAATTTATAAAGGAAAGAGGTTTAATTGACTCACAGTTCCATGTGGCTGGGAAGGCCTCAGGAAACTTATAATCATGGCAGAAGGGGAAACAAATATATTCTTCTTTACATGGTGGCAGGAGAGGGAAGTGCCAACAGTGGAAATTCCAGAGGCTAATAAAACCATCAGATCTCATGAGAACACACTCACTATCATTAGAACAGCATGGAGTAAACCGCCCCTATGATCCAGTCACTTCCCACTGGGTCCCTCCCATGACACATTGGGATTATGGGAACTACAATTCAAGATGAGATTTGGATGGGGACACAGCTAAACCATATCAACTACAATATCATTGATGTTAAAAATAAAAACAAGTCATACATTTCTATGTGTACACAAGGTGAAATTGAACAGAAAAAAACCTATAATGATACACACCAGACTAAATGCTTACCTTCAGGTCAGGGAGGAGAAAAGCAGGGAATTGGGATTCAGAAAGGGCTTTACTTTGTCTATATTGTTTGCATTACTTACAGGGAGAAGGTAGTTATGTATTTTTTGAATCATTATTAATTAACTCAACAGATTAAAAGTTTACAAAAACCAGAGTGTAAATTTATACCATTTTTTAAATGGAAAATGGCACTTATGATTATGTTAAGACATATTTTCACAAAAGTGTCTAATTTTGCAAAAGGCTGGAGAAAACCATATTTAGTACATTTGGCAAGTCATTTATGAATAAATAGAAAAATACTCAAATATAAGATAATTTTTATAGTTCTGATTCAGAATTTCTACTCTGTCTCCATTAAGAAGTTTTTAAAACAAGAATTTGAATTTCTGGCAAGTGGAAGATTTTCAAGCTTTCAGTAAGAGTTATTTGGAGGTGGAGCATTTTTTGAGTTATTTTTGAGAAATTAGTGTAAGAATTATGGGTGCTTTGCAACAAGACTCTTGCCTTCCTCATCTACTTTGCCAGTTTCTTTCAAGAATTCTCAGGAATCCACTAGACTAGTGGTTCTCAAAGTATAGTTCCAATGACCAGCACCTACATTACCTGGACCCATGTTAGAAATACAAATTCTCACCTGCACTTCAGCTTTCCACATGATGTAATTGCTTACTAATGTTTGAGAACCATTGTTTTAGACAGTGAACACTTTGAACTCAGGGTCCAGACCCTCACTCAAGCCCTAGGATGCTATATTTATTCAATGAATGAGCAAGTTTGGGAGACAGAGAAAGTGTGGATATAGCAAGAGAGGTATTTGTAGGTTACAGAAGTTAATATGATGAATAACTAACCATGGTGGTATTGAGTTAGCACCCATCATACTGGGAAATGAAACAAAAAGCTGGGCAAGAAGATCTCTATTCTCTCGAACTACTTTTTGTTTGATATTCCAGTAGAAATGTATATTCTTCCTGGAAGGAAAAAACAAATATATGTGGAATATTCAGAGGCTAATAGAAATGCCAATTTTCTCATTTCTTAGGTTAAGTTTAGAAACAGGAGAATTTTCTGATGGTTTGAATCTGAATAGCTCTTTCTTTGACCTATTTAGTGAATTGTAGATTATTATATATTGCTTCTAGGAAGCTAATAAAGGTTAAATAAAATAGCATGCTCTTTTAAAATACCAATCTGACGATGCCATTCTCCTGCTTCAAGCTTTTTTTTTAAAATCCTCTGCCCACTTCCACAGTGATTTCGCACATTAGCATTTAAAAATACAAACCTTCATTCAATTATTCATTTATTCATTCATTTTTCACAATATATATTGAGCATTTACCATGTGTCAGGCAAATAATAATTTTTCCAAATGTGAATAATAGTCCTCAAAGTGCTGAATTTAAAAAATGTAAATGATATGTAATAAAATCCTTCTTTGCCTCAAGTGAAATCGCTCACTCATATAATCAGTCCCATTATGTAGTGAAGATTTGGTGATTATTTAATATATTTCAATCACAAGGTCAAATGGGATAGCTGATGCTGCAGAGTTGGTTCCCTGGATCAAAAGACCTGATTTTGCTATCTGTAAAGATCAAATAAATGGAGAATTTCCAGATATTTACTTTTTTTGTGTTTGGTGGACATGGACAGAAATGAACAATAAAGCTGAATTTTAAAAGACAAGATAATTTCAAGGATGGAATAACATTTAGGGAAATCAACTTTATGTTATATGGAAGAGCACTGATTACATTAGGTCAGAGGGAGTTGGGTTGGCAGACAGGAAGACCAGAACTAAAACTCTGGAATTATCAAGGTGTGTGCTAGACAGTGGTACAGAGGACACTTGTCAAATGTTTAGACTTTAGGAAAAAGTTTTCCGTCATAAAATGTCTTTTGTTTGCTGCTGAAATCTTCAGATTCAGGTAAGATGGGATGAGTAGATCAAAGTGAATTTTCCGTGATCTCAGATTTGGCACTTTTAATTGTGACCCAAAGTTAGTGGCTGGGAAACCTGGCCTTGGAGTTTACCAGGAATGGAGAATTCAAGATTGTTTTTAGGTGGAGAGATGGGTCAGAAATCCTAAATTGTTCACAGTTCTGGTCTGTGATCTCCTCCAGCACAGGGTCTGTGTCTAGCTTACTGTTGCATTCTGGGGGCACTCTGGGGTAACCCAGAACCAGCTTAGTGAAGCTCACTAAAAGTCATTGGATTGGCTGCATCTCTTGTTTCTTTATTGCTCTTCAGATAAAGTCCCCTCCTGAGAGAACTCTCCCCCAAAGCTAGAAAGACCAAGAATACCCAAGAAAAAACATTTGTTTCTGAAAATACATTTTCACCCTGGAATCTCATCTTCACAGTTTTAATAGCAAATACCTAACTATCAGCGCAATGAATTTTAAAAACTTTCAAAGAGTTAAAAAAAAAAAAGTTTAAAACTTTAAAATCTGGGGAAAAAAATCCTAACTGGTTCATGTAAACTCCTCCCTTTGCTTTCTTAGCCTGTTTGGGCTACTATAACAAAATACCATGAACTGGGTAGCTTATGAACAACACAACTTTATTTCTCACAGTTCTGGATTCCAAAATCAAAGTGCCAGCAGATTTGGTGTCTGGTAAGGGCTTGCTTTCTGGCTCATAGATGGAGCCCTCTAGCTGTGTCCTCACATGATAAAAGAAACAAGGCAGCTCTGTAGGACAGGTTTTAAAAGGGCTCTAAAGCTAGTTTATGAAGCCTCCACCATCATGACCTAATCACCTTCTAAAGACTCCATCTCCCAACATCATCACATTGATGACTACAATGACTACAAATTTTGGAAGAACACAAACATTCTGACCATAGCAACCCCCCCACAAACATCCAAACACTATCCTGGGGAGTGAGATGGGAGAAGTAAACCTGAAAAACTGAACATTTTTCAGAATCCTTCAGGAAGACGCTAAGATACCTAAAGAAAATAGTAGGGTGGGAAAACCTGGCCTATACACCTTGGATGAGCTTGAGGCAACTAGGTAAGAAGTTTGTCTTTACTTCTTCAAACCCCAGTGCCTTGTCTTTCTCTCAGTATCTTTATGCTCAACTGAAAGACCAGATGAATGAGGCATGTGGCTAAAGAAGGGACTGAAATTTCCTATTATAGACTATACTTGGTGCCACTGCAGTACAGGTAGACTTAAAGAACTGCCTGCCCCTTTTCCCATTGTCCCCTGGATGTCTTTCTTCAAGACTCAACTTTTATATTACCTTGAAGATTTCATTCCCTTAGGTAGAATTTCACTTCTGGGCAAACTGTATTGTAATTCTATGTCTTCACATCTATCTTCATGAAGGCAGTGAGTCTATAAGATAACACTTTCTAACACTTTACTGTTGTATCTCCAGTGACAAGTAAGCAACTGACCTATAAAAAGTGTTCAATAAACTGAATGAATAAATTAGTCATAGCTTGAAGAATGTGCAATGGAAACTATAACTTTTCAAGCATAAACATTGAAAGGGGCATTTCAAAGTCAGAATGAAAGACCTATGAAATGTTAAGATCTTGACATCATACCTGTGACATGTTTTGAGCCCCACAGTTGAGTGGAGGTCATCCTAATTTAAAGAGCTCTATGAAAGGTTTGAACAACTGTTCTAAAACTTTATTAAAAGTGGTTGTAACATACTGCATGTAGAGGAGACATTGCTTCTGGCCATTGCCCAGAACTCTTGGGAGAACTGGATGAGAAAAAAATCAAATGACAGATTTATACAGTGCTTTACAGTTTATGAATTCTTTCCATAGTTTATTCCATTTGATACTCATAAAACACTGTGAAGTAGGTACAGATTTTTATTATCATTTTAGAGACATGCAAAGTGAGGGTCAGAGATGGTAAATGACTTGCCTAGGTCACAGAGCCCTGTGCTCTTGTCATTCCACTTATCTCTTCCATCTCTTCATCTGTCTGAGCAGAGCAAACATATAGCTTCTGTGGTGGAATAATAAGAGCGAACATTTATCAAGTGGCCATTTTATGCCAGATGCCGAGTTAAACACTATATGTGCATTGACTCATTTAATGCTAATAAAATGCATTATTATTGCTATGGTTTGAAAAGATCTGGATAGACATTTCTCAAAAGACATTTAAATGGCCAACAGGTACGTGAAAAAATGCTCAACATCACAAGTCATCAGGGAAATTTAAATCAAAACCGCAATGAGATATCATTTCACCCCAGTTAGAATGGTTTTTATAAAAAAGACAGGGAATAATGGATTCTGGCAAGGATATGAAGAAAGGGCAACCCTCGTACACTATTGGTGGGCATGTAAATTAGTACGGCCACTATGGAGAATGGTGTGGAGGTTCCTTTAAAAACTAAAAATAGAACTACTATATGATCCAACAATTCCACTGCTGGATATATATCCAAAACGAAGAAAATCAATGTATCAAGGTAACATCTGCACTGCCATATTTACCGTGGCACTATTCAAAATAGCCAAAATATGGAGTCAACCTATGTGCCCATCAATGGGTGACTGGATAAAGAAAATGTAATATACATACAGAGTAAAAAATTTTTTTTAGATATAAAATGATGAAATCCTGTCATTGGCAGCAACATGGATGGAACTGGAGGTCATTATGTTAAATGAAATAAGCCAAGCACAGGAAGACAAATATCATATATTCTTACTTGCATATGGAAGCTGAAAAAGTGAATCTCATAAAGATAAAGAGTAGATTAGTGGTCGCCAGAGCCTAGGAACGGTGTGGGGGGGAGACAGGTATAAAGAGATACTGATCAATCGGTACAGATATACAATTAGATGGAAGAGATAAGACCTGGTGTTCAATAGATCAGTAGGGTGATCATACTTAATATTAATCTGTTACATATTTTCAAAATAGCTAGAAGAGAATAGTTCGAGTATTCATAGCAGAAATAAATGATAAATATTTAGTGATGGCTAGCCTAATTACTCAGATTCAATTATACAAATACATTAAATTATCACACATACCCAGAAGAAATGTATCTATTATGTATCAATAAAAATAAATAAATAAAAGGCAGAAAAGAAAAAAAAACAAGCACATAAAAACTATGTATAGTATGCCACAATTTGTGTGATAGAGAAATAAAGGAACATGCATACATTTATGTTTATACATTCACAGAATCTTTCTGGACATGTACATAATAAACTGGAGTCAGATGTAGTCTTAGGGAGAAAGATTAGGAAGCTACACACAGCAGAGAAAGGGAGACTTAGTGTTGACTGCATTTCATTTTGTACTTTTAAAACCTTTACCATATATCTATATAACCTCTTCACAATAAATAATACACTAAAACAAAATTAAATATAATAAAAATCTAAGCATGTTTCTCTTTAAAAATATTAACTTCTGTTCTTTATAAATCACTCATTCTGTGGTTGTCTGTTATAGCAGCAGAAAATTGACTGAGACAATTATTATTTTTTTCTTTGAGATGGAGTTTTTGCTCTTGTTGCACAGGCTGGAGTGCAATGGCGCAATCTCAACTCACTGCAACCTCTGCCTCCTGGGTTCAAGTGATTCTTTTGCTTCTGCCTCCCAAGTTGCTGAGATTACAGGTGCCTGCCACCACACTCGGCTAATTTTTTATATTTTTAGTAGAGACGGTGTTTTGCCATGTTGGCAAGGCTGGTCTAGAACTCCTGATCTCAGGTGATCCACCCGCCTTGGCCTCCCAAAGTACTGGGATTACAGACGTCAGCCACCTTGCCCAGCCTAAGACAACTATTATCTCCATTTTATATGTGTCTAAACCAAGGCATGAAGAAGTTAATCACCTTGTCGATGGTTATGTAGCTGCTAAACAGCAGTGCTGGTTTAGAATTTAGGCAGTCTGACTTCAGAGAATGTATGCTTAGCCACCCTACTACACTATCATGCAAGAATACAGGTTCTGAAGTTAGACCACCAAGGCTGAAATACTGGCTGCTACTCTTGCTAACTGGGTGGTCTTGGTCAAGAAATGTAATCTCTCTAAGCCTCAGTTTTCTGATTTGTAAAATGAGATTAGAAGAATGAAATAAGCCATACCATCTGGCACACAGTAAATGTTCCACAAATATTAGTCATTTATTTTTGTCATTTATTTATTTATTTATTCTGCTTTCCAGCCCTAGACCTGTTAATGGCAGACAGTGACAGAAAGTCATTTCTGGAACTCTGAGTGCTTGATCCATGAAATCAGCAGAACACAACCGATGAGAAAAGAGTCCTGTAGGCTATCTCCTTTCTGGCACTTGGAAGATACATCAATCAAGGATTAATTATGGCTGCAAAAAATACAATGCTGACTCCCATGACTTCATCCAGTGGAGGATTATTTTTCTCACATGGAAGTCTGGTGATAGACCCTCTGGGGCTGCCACTACCAGAGATCGAGCCACCTTCCATGTTCTGCTTTGCTATCATTGGCTGTCATCCTCAGTTTGCCCCATGGAAACAATATGGCTGTTATGCCTCTAGCTTCTGTGCATTCAGGTAGGAAGAAGAAGAAAGAAAGTACAATTACAAGAAACAAGAAATAGCATTTATATTTGGAAGAGAAAACATTTCGAAAAATTTCTTTTTTTTTTTTTTTTTGAGATGGAGTTTTGCTCTTGTTTCCCAGGTTGGAGTACAGTGGTGTGATCACCACTCGATTCTCCTCCCTCAACCTCCCAAGTAGCTGGGATTACAGGCATGCACCACCATGCCCAGTTAATTTTGTATTTTTAGTAGAGACAGGGTTTCACCATATTGGTCAGGCTGATCTCAAATGCCTGACCTCAGGCGATCCACAGACCTCCCAGCGTGCTGGGATTACAGGCATGAGCCACCGCACCCGGCCCATTTCCAAAAATTCTAAGCAGACATTTTACATGTCATTGTCCAAAACTGTGTCAACAGGAGTTATTAAAAAGAAAATACAAACAACCATGGGGACTAGACAAGCAATTGTGCAGGATTTTTGCCCCCCCGTTGATCCATTTTCCAACCACCTCCATTCTATCTGCCTCCGGAAGCTGATATGTATGGATTGCATCATTGTGTTCCCAGACCTTTGGCTTCCCGGCAGGAGACTGGAGTGAATAAAGGGAGGAAGATCAGGGTATATTTCTTCCTCAACTCCTTCCTTGCAAGATTACCCAGAGGTGGCTGTGCCCTCGAACAATGATCACACATTTTCTTAAGATGGCCCTTTATCTAAACCTTTTTCCTGGGTTCCAGCAGTCATTCTTTCCCTTGTCTCTTGAGGCTTATGGAGTGGTGACAGCCTGAGGATTATGCAATTTTCCTACATCCTCCCCACGCTTTTGTAAATATTAATATTCCCCTTATTAAATTTCCCTTAACTCATCCTAATGTATACGTATGCTCTCAGTTTTTTGATGGAACTTTGACTGACATAGTAATTATCAGTGTCTGCCACACAATGCATATTCTTATAGAAATGGGTGAATTGAATAATTACAGAAAGTATCATTATTTATTTGGCCAATACTTGTTGATCATTAATGTACCAGACACAATGCTAGATAAAAGTTTAATTTATTTCCCTCAAGTAGCTCACAGTTATTTGGACATATATGTCACCTAATTCACTCTTTTTCTTCCTTTCTAAACTTCTTGTCAACTCTAAATGACAATTTGGTTTTGCATGTAGCCAAATGGGCTAGCAGAAAGAGTGAATTTGACACTTACATGAAAATTGAAATTGAAAATTGAATGGCATTAATATTTGGGAGAGAAAACATTTCCAAAAATTCTAAGAAGACTTCTTGCATGTCATTGTTTAAAACTATGTCAACAGGATTAAAAAGAAAATAAAACCACCATGGAAAATACATAAGCAACTGTGCAGAAATTTTCCTATAGGTATAAAATTCACTCTTTATGCTAGTCCAAGATCTGGCTGACTAACAATTATACTTTTATTGAAAATAAAGACACCTAATATGGTGTCTGAGCAAGAATTTTGGAGTCAGATCAACATTCAAAATGAACTCACCAAATGTGTAACCACAGGCAAATTACACAATCTCTGTGAACCCAAGCAGCCTTACCTCAGATGGGGGCTCACTTGCATTTACTTCCTCTGGTCACAGTGAGAACTAAAGAAGTTGATGCAGTTTATGTCCACGAAGCTCTTAGCACAGTGTCTTGTTCAATAAATAAATGGCAGCCATTCCAGGTTATAAATAATTTCTTGTGAGTTAGTTTGGTAGAAACTATTCTTAAATGTCTGATCATCATTTGAGTAACTGACTGTTGAATTTCTTGACCTGCACAACTGAGAAACAGATCCTGGTGTCTGATGACCTCACCCAGAAAATGCTACCAAGGAAGACTTTGTCTCTGGGCAGCCAGTAAGTTAGTCTCAGTCCTCTGCTTTGCTTGAGGATCCAATCCACCTTAACAATAAAGTCCGAGTCATTGGAAGTTTGGAGTTGGAGACTAGATATGGCGTGATAGTTCAGCAAGTAGGAAGTAGAATATTCAGGGTGAGCACAGGTTAACAGGACTAGATGGAGGCAGTAGAGCCAGACAGGCTATAGGTGGGGGGGGTTTTTTGAGTTCAGGTGAGTCAGAAAATGAGGGGAGGGAAGCATCAAATAGTGTAAATGAGTTCAATCCAGGGTACAGGAAATGAAAAGCCCAGGAAAAATGCCTGTCAGGCAGGGGACACCAAAGATGAATCCTGACTACTTTCTTTCTTCAATCTTTTTATGTTTTCTGCTCTGGCATAAGCAGGTAGGTTCAAAGATGTATGATTTTAGTCAGAGGAGGAAAGAGAATTGAGAAGGTATGGTTAGAATTGAATAAAAGCAAGAAGAGAGGGTTAGGAGTTCCAGAATTTCTTCCAGTAAGGCCTTGGACAGTTAAGAGCCTGTTTTGAAAGAATTTCTTTCTGCTTGGCTATTTAATTCACATAACCAAAAGACTGGCAATAATTCCAAGAGTCTCTCATCATTAAGAATGCACAGAAAGACCTGGAACCAACCCAAATGCCCATCGATGATAGACTGGACAGGGAAAATGTGGCACATATACACCATGGAATATTATGCAGCCATCAAAAACGATGAGTTCGTGTCCTTTGTAGGGACATGGATGAACCTGGAAACCATCATTCTTAGCAAACTGACACAAGAACAGAAAATCAAACACCGCATGTTCTCACTCATAGGCGGGTATTGAACAATGGGAACACATGGACACAGGGAGGGGGAGTATCACACACTGGGGTCTGTCGGGGGGGAGAAAGGGGAGGGATAGTGGGGGGTGGGGGAGTTGGGGAGGGATAGCATGGGGAGAAATGCCAGATATAGGTGATGGGGAGGAAGGCAGCAAATCACACTGCCATGTGTGTACCTATGCAACAATCTTCCATGTTCTTCACATGTACCCCCAAACCTAAAATGCAATAAAAAAAAAGAATGCACAGAAAAGCAGAATTTACTCTTACTCTTTTATGTGGTTCTGATTGTATATTGTTTTTAACTTAATAATACCTTATGACTCCATAGTACATTATAGTTTTCAAAATGTTTTTACCTGGATGATCTAATTTAATCCTTATCGCAACACTGTGAGGTAGTTATTATTATCAGTGTGTTGTAGATTCTGATCAGCTCAATTCCACTGAACATTTATTGAGCACCTATTCTGTGCCTGGCATTTTGTTAGCTGCTGCAGCTTAACTTCCTTCATGCATAAACAAAAGCCACCCAAATGAGAATAAACAAAGGTTAGTTATCCAGAACTTGCTATAGCAAGGGAGTCAGCTACCATTGCTTGTGTCTGGCAGATCTCAAAGGCAGGCAAAGGAATGAGAAAGCTTTAGTGTGAATAAAGGGGAAGGTTTCAGCTATACCCTGACTGGGAGGTCATCACAGGGACTCTGGAAGTGAGCTATCTAGAAGAGGGCCTCCTATAATACTGGTTAGGGGAACAATATTGGCATTCTTTTATAAGTGGGGGACAAAAATTAGGAAAGCCATTAATTATTTATAAAATCCTGGATAGTATGGGCAAATTGCTGCAGAGATTGTGGTTCATTTCTTGGAGTGGCGGCTGCTGAGATTGTGGGTCAGGGCTCTATTTTTACAGATGGTCTGGCTTTTGTATATTTATATATTCAGGTTATATATTCAGTCTCTCAATAGTGTGGTTGACAAACATGTAATGACACTAATGGGCCAAGGAGCAGAGAGCATCTGCCTGAGAGGATGAAGACATTGACGCAGGGGTTGGGGGGGGCCGCTGATTTGCCTGGAATCATGAAGCAAATGGAGTGAAGAGCTGGAGTTTGAGTCTGGGTTTTCCAACTTTCTGTTTGATGTGCTTCTTGGTCCTGGCTTCAGGAGTGTCTAATTCAGTTTGGGAAAGAGGTGAGCACAGATCTTTCTTTTAACTTAATAGCAGTGCGCTTCTGAGCATGAGTAAAATGTTTCTTTTGCATCTTGTATCTGTATGATCAATGAGAAAGCTTCCTATGTGTACTAAAAATTTGGTAAAAGAAATCTGGCATAATAGCACACATATTGCAGAGACTAGCACCAGGTCTGTAACTTTCCAGTACCATGTCTTCTTTTGGGGGCTACGTGACTATTTTCCATTCTCCTGCAGATTATCACCATTATTTGCTAACTTCCTGGACAGACTCTCATTTCTTTTTTGGTTTTAACGTCTTCCCATCTTATCCCACACCCCATCTCCCTCCACCATCTTCAGAAAGTGTGACAACTGTGCTGACTACACTTCCATTATTATGGCTTCACACATCCTATCTTTATCTGTTTTTTTCACTAGACAAAAATTTAACAGGCAATGACTGGGTGTCAGGGACTGTTTTATTCTGAGGAATACCAAGGTGAAAGACAGTAAAAGTCCTTGCCCTGGTGGTGCTTACACTCTAGTGGGGGGAAGCAGACAAGACGCAGATAAGAAAATGGATAAATATGTTATGTTATGCCAGGTGGTGATAAGTGCTATGAAAAATACTAGCAGACGTCAGAGTGGTAGGGTCTGGTGTGTGTGTGTGTGTGTGTGTGTGTGTGTGTGTGTGTATGTATGTGGGTGCAGTTGCTTGGTTGGCTGGTCAATGGGGTGACTTTTAAGCAGAGGCTTGAATAAAGAGAAGGAGTGAGCCAAAGGATGTTCTAGAGGGACACCATTTTAGTTAGTAAGAACAGTGGTTACAATGACCTGGTAAAAAATTTGGTGTATTTGAGGAATAGGAAAGATGTCTATTGGCCTACAGTGGGTTAGTGAGGAAATTTGTGCTATTAGTTTAATAAATAAATTTTTAACCTGAGAAGGAAGTGTCAGTAAAAGCAGGAGAGCATTTGTTTGCTAATCCCACTGGTTAAAGGCAACACATGTAACTGATGCCCATTATGTTCTTAGTATTGAGGATGCATGTGTCTCTCCAGTTCATTGCTCCTTTCTATTAGGAATATTATCATATGTTAATTTAAAAAAACAACTTTGAGAAGCATCATTTTTTATTTTTATTTAATTGTGTTTTGATATTGTGTCCACAGTTTTTGGCCTTGACCTGCAGGTTATATATTGTTCATGAACTAGAGATTAGATATTCAATAAAGAAAGAGTGAGAGGCATGGCGGGAACCTGGCATATAGTAGACACTATTGAGTTGCCTACCCGGCACCACTTCCTCCTTCTTACAGCACTGCCTTGCCCTTTTGTCTGAGAAATGTGCTTAACTCCACACCAGTGGTGTAGTTTTAATAAAGCTGCCTTCTTCTTCTTATGAAAGTCCCTCACCCCTCCACTTCCAAACTCTAGGGTCTTCAGCACAGTTGATGATCCCAGATGGACAGTTGAACTAAGCTGCCTAAATAGAGAATTTTCGTAGATGTTTTCTGGACTGGAGCTTGAGAAAAACTTTCGAACCCTTTTGGATGACAAAACTGCAGATGAGTGGAGGGTTGAGATTTGTTCACAGCCATGTGCTGAGCTTTGAAACGGTGACTTCCCAGAGAGAAGGAAGCAGACAAACTGAAAGTAACAAGGATGAGAGGCTGGTGCCATTTTATCTGGTTCCATTGATCTAAGAAGACTGTGTTCTTATTCTTCCCTTGGTAGCCTGAGTCTTCAAATATATGTCTCTTTCTAGTTTAAGCAGGTTGGAGTTGTCACTTTCAATCTGAAAACTTCTAAGAAATGCAAATTACATTGTAAAATACATTATAATGAGTTTAGATACATTAATTTTTCCTTCAAAATTGTGGTTATAAGTACCCTCATCCTTCAGTGTCTGAGGGGGACTGGTTCTAGAACCTCTGCAGATATCAAAATCCATGGATGCTCAAGTCCCTTATATAAAATGATGTAGTATTTGCCTATAATCTATGAACATAATCCCATATAGTTTACATTATTTCTAGATTACTTACAATAACTAATACAATGCCATCACATCACTATATGGTAAATTCAAGTTTTGATTTGGAACTTTGTAGAATTTTTTCCATCTGCAATTGGTTAAATCTATGGATGTGGAACCCAAGATATGAAGGGCTGACTGTAATCCTGTAAATACCCAAAGCAATCCTTAGACTCAGGTTGAACAGAGCTTCTCAAATTATCAAGTGCCTGAAAATCACTAGGAAATCTTGTGCAAATGCAGATTTTGATTCAGTTGATCAGGGTGTGTCTGGAGAGTCTGCATTTCTGGCAAGCTCCCAGGGGCATCTGATGGTGCAGGTTTGCAGACCACAATTTAATAAGAGAGGAATGAGACCGCATAAGTAAAGCACCTAGCATAGAGGGCTGGTGGTCACAAATCTCCTTTGTTAAATACACACCTGTTGAGTTAAGAGAAAACTTTCAGATCCCCAGCGATCTGTTGAGGTTGGATAATTACATGATGCCGTTAACTGGAAAAACAATTTAATACTAGTCATTTTGAAGCTTACACACCAGAAAAACATACTTTTTTTTGAAAAAAGATTTGAAAATGTAAATAACAAATAAAAAAATATTCTCTGACAAGCTGAGACAGAGTCTTTTATAGGGACTGCACTGTGCAGTGGAAAGAATCATCATTCCAGAGCCACACAGCCTGGGGTTGGAAACACGCACCATTACTTTCCAACTGTGAGCACCAAGAAAGCTCTAGTTCTCTCATCTGTATATTACGGGTAATTTTATGATCAAAAGTGCAAATGTGAAATTTTCTTTGTTTCTCTACAACTGAACTGAGCATAATTTTAAAGCCTCCCTGTTTTCCTAAAAGCAGAAATTGCAATCTTACCAAATGTACATAAATTCAGGTACATTTCCCTTAGTCCCTTTTGGATAAAATTCACTCAATTAAATATTCTTCACCCCCACTTCTTGTCCTATTCTCTCAGAAAATGTCTCAGTTCTGGAGGGCTCAGGCAGGGTCAGGCATTGTTGGAAGGCACCTCTACTTTTCATACTCAATCTCATTTCTTATTTCTGTGGTGTGTCTGATGCTACTGTCTTGTACATTCCTTATCAATCTCTTTCCAGGAAGTATCTGTGGCTAAAGTAGCTACAGTGCCTTGTGCTTCTGAGTCCTAGCTCCTAGTTTCTTGCAGGCTGTTTTGCATTCTTTTTGCCCGCAGGATGACCTTTGTAGGTCAACTGACACATTCTTGGGAACTCTCAAGTTTCTCAAGGATGTATTTTATCCATCTTTTATGTATTGTTCAATAAATATCAAATGTTTCATATGTAAAAGCCCGGTCCTGGGCACTAGGATCAATATTCCAAACATAGTGCTTAGCTTATAATAGACGTTTACTGAAAGTTAATTAGACAAATGGTTTTTATTAACATAGAAAAATTCTAAGAAGAAGTGGAGATATTTATGTAGCTAAATACTACCCACTATAACAACTGGTCATCTATCAAGATAAGTTGAAATGTTTGAGAATATTTTCTTTAATACAATACAATCTTTCCAATGGCAGGGTGAAAATGTCCTGTGGTATTTTAACAGGGCACTGAAGATGCACATTTGGATTATGCACATTTGGATTATATTTGAGGCTTTAATGATGTCAGACTTTAGACATAGGTAAAAAGTTCTACAATATTCAACTGTGGTATTATTATTATTATTTTGAGATGGAGTCTCGCTCTGTCACCCAGGCTAAAGTACAATGGCATGATCTCCGCTCACTGCAACCTCCACCGCCTGGATTCAAGTGATTCTCCCGCCTCGGCCTCCTGAGTAGCTGGGATTACAGGCACACACCACCATGCCTGGCTAATTTTTGTATTTTTAGTAAAGACAGGGTTTCACCATGTTGGCCAGGCTGGTCTTGAACTCCTGACCTCAGGTGATCCACCTGTGGTATTACTGACTGACTTAATTGGATCCTTGATTTACTTAAACCTTAACTTGCTTTTTTAAATGTCGCTAATTCCAATACTTGATCATTCAAGACAGTGATATGCTCTTTCCTGCTTCCTGCCCCTTCTCCTTTACCTGGGCTGTATCCATTCCTCTGTGTGCATTTCGTGATTTAACAGCAACATTGGTGATGCACAGCGGGTGCATAGGGAGGGACACATCACCAGACACACTTATCAACATGGAACATGTCTGATTGTGTTGTGATATCTCTGTCCCATGCTATTCTTGGGTCTCAAGTGCTTGAGGCTGGGGGTGAATTGGAGCTGCTTAAGCTTTCTTTGCCTAAACATGGCTTTTCAGCTTGTCTATGACTACTTGATGTTAGAGCATGCAATAGATCAGAAAGGGGGCTTTATCTGGAAGAGACTTACAGATTGCCTCTCCTCAGGACACACCTAAGCCTACATGGAGGTTTTATCAGTTTTTCTTGAGCCCAGGCCCTGGCTGGATATGAGGAGAAGGGTCCTTTACACAGCCACTTCCTAAAACTAAGTCTTATTCCTTTGATTTCTTTCCTTTACTAGTTTTTGAAATTTAATAACTTTTTGTTGAGAAAAAAAGGAATGATTGTGAGATATAATTTATTATATACTCTATTTCATAGTTGATGTTATAAATTTTCTTCTCTGAGTCTCCCAAGCCATTAGTTTTTTAGGGCTCAAACTCCATTTTCTTTCTCTAAAAGTCTGACTTTAACATAGAAACCTTCAGCTTTCAAAATGATTTCCCCAGCCCTGAATTTTAAAAACTCCATTCAGAGACTCATTCTTGGCTCTTAGCTCGTATTGCTAGGAGGGCTCTTATTTGCCCTCTTAGCAAAGCTTTTGAATCTACAGGGCAACCTGAAGATGAAGGGAAAGGTAAATCTCATTCATTCTCCCAGCATTTTATCTCTTCACATGTAAAAGGGGCACAGGGTCATGAAATAGTCTGACATGGGTCAGGGATGGCTTCCTCCAACAGGGACGTTAGTACCTCTTGGGCTCCCAGAAATGCACTACAAAAGGAGAGGAAAGAATAAAGTCAACAAAAGAAATGAACAATCAATTACTGATAAGTAATCTAAACCTTTATATTAAAGCACATGCTTTGTAGGTATGTGTGTATGTGTAGCAAAAAGTTTTCTTCGAATTTCAAGGTAATGCCCATGATTAAAATATTAAGCTTGAGGTGGATTATTTAAGCCTCTCCCTCCAGCCCCTGAGGGTACCTGCTGGTGCTTTTCTGCTATTAGGTATATGTAGTGGACGTCTTGCAGAAAAACTGGGTAAGGAAATTGTTTTAAACTGCTTGACTGTGTATTAAGACTTAAGTCTCTGCTCCCACTTGAATTAAATCCTCTATTTTATCAAATGGCTAAAGCCCAATCTGTCTAAAGAGGGAGCTGGCTGTGCTACAAGAATTCATGTTTCCATCCTCCCAAGTCCCATCTGTGCCCCGGATGTCACCTGGAGAGACGGTGTTTGGAAGAGCAAGGAAGGGGCAGGCCAAGGACGAAACGTGGATGAGTCAGGCAGGAGCCATCAGCAGCGGGCAAGGCTCTTCCTTGTCTCCTAACATTGTTCCAGAAAATGGGCGGGGTGTGTGTGTGCTGATTTTAACTTTCCTTTTTTGTCCTTTTGGAGGGTGCTTTGTGATACTGCAAATGCTGTCGGAGACCTTTGGAAACTGCATGTTTACCTATCTCTGAACTCTTTTGTGGTGGAACCCAGAAACATTTGATTCTCTTTCCAGGATTATATTTATCCTTTTAAAGTTGTTTCCAATGGGCCATGATTGAGAAGAAACAGAAAAAAATAATTTTTTTAATGGAGTTCCCTTCCCCCACCCAACATACACACACATGCACACACACTGCAAATGGGAAAAATGTTCGAAATAGCGGCAGACTCTAATTACCCAGGTTGGAATAGGGCCAGGATATTGGTCATTGGATTCTCTCTCTTCCCCCCGCCCCCTCCCCCAGTTTCTTTTCTTCTCCCTTCTGTCATCTTTCTCCAACCATCAGGTGGGTGGGTGGGTTGCTGGCTGGCTGCTGCTTGGCAAACAGAAATAGTTTAGGAGCAAGTGTTCTTCGGGTATGTTCACTGAAGGATGAACCAGAGCAACAAAGAATGATTTTTCTCTCGACATTCAACCAATTTACATCCAAGGAGAGCAGGTGGGAAGATGTAATGCATAAAGGACACAGAAATTTAAATCTGAGTGAGTGATAGTAAGACTCTCCATAGTGAAGAGTTGGAAAGTAGAAATTAAATAATCCTGGAGAAATATAAGCAGGATGGGGAGTGTTTGACCCAAAGAGCAACAGGGGATGCACATATCCATCCCTGCAGAAAATAAATCACTCCATTCTGATGGGTGTAGGAATGAATGTGGATGCTTTGAAAGAAAATGAATTCTACTATGAAATGGGCAGGAGGGTAATAAAAACCTTTGAAGTTGAAGACACCAGAAGTTGAGCAACTAAAGCGGGCCAGGTGTGTTTAATTAACTAGCTATTTCTTGTTTGGTGATAAGTCCTTATGTTAGCAACATCATATTGTTCGTACAAAAAAAAAATTCTGTTCACAGATTAATTCAGTCATCAAAGATACTCCCAGTGAGTGTTACGGTTTGTAATCTGGATTTCAAAGCTGCAGTCTGTTGATGTTCAGACAGTTTAAGAGGATTTGCTCAATAAGCAGAGATTTGTCTTGCAACAAGACTGTCTGGGCCACCTACAGAAGTAAGCAAGTTACACTCCTCAGACTTGCCTTTGAAAAATTCTAGCAACTGGCTGTCTCACACCTACCCTTGCACATGTGTTGCTGGTTTCTTTCAGCTACATGATCCCTTTGCTGTAACTAAGATGGTCTCCTCACCGCCACCAGCACCAGTCTGCTTGATTCTGGTCAGTGTATCTTGGCTGATGGTCTCATTTTCTTCAATATTGGCAGATCTGTGTATATAATTTTTCTGTGGCCCTTCTCTTTTGGAGAAGCCTATAAAACTCCTCCATTCTGGAATGACAGAGCTCCTGCTTGGGAGGGGAGAGATCTCAAATATTATCTACTGGAATCAACTGTTCATTGCATAGTACAGTGAAAGGGCACAGCCTTTGAAGCATGAGCTCTACTCAGTAATATTAGCTATATAGTTCAGGCACTTCATTGAGTCATGAATAGTCACTATTTAATCCTTATTGGCAATCCAATAGGAGAAAAGTAAAGCACAGAAAGATTAAGTATCTTGCCAGGGCTATGTAAAGTAAGTAATTGATCTGGAATTCTAACCAAAATCTATCTGACTCTCATGCCCAATGCATACTGCTACTCTTGTCTTTTTCACTTTGGGCAAGTTATTTTCATTCTCATTGCCTTTTGGGCCACATTCATCAAATGTGGTAAAGGATTAGAGTTGATGCACATTAAGCACCTAGTAGAATGCCTAACAATATGAGGAGTTTCCTAAATGATAATTAGATTGTTACTAGTATTCATGTGCCTAGTTCACTTTTTCCTTGCTAGTCAGAATTTGGTCTGGGGGCCAGCAGCATCAGCTTCACCTGAAAGCTTGTTAGAAACACAGGAACTTTGGTTGGCCCCAGACCTATGGAATAAGAATCTGCATTTGAACCAGATCCCCAGGTGAGATTTGTATGCACTTTAAAGTTTGGGAAAGACTAGCCTAGCCTATGCGTCTGTATCCACTAAAAATGAAATTTGCTACCTTTTTTCTTTACTTTTTATTTAGAAATAATTTCACATTGAAATATGTCAGTAGTACAAAGAACCCTGGTTTCTTTAGTGGAGAATGGTATTTATAATTTAAAAGACATGTGCCAGGTGTGCCCAAAACCATAGGATTTATTCCAGCTTCCCCTCTTTTTTGTATTTGTAACTCCCTTCTCTGATGGTAAAAAAAAAAACAAAAAACCTGTTTCCACCACCCTCATCATATATATGCATTTGTTCACTCCCTTCATGGGGTACCAATTTCCTGATCTGCTTATCTTCCCATTTGACCACCTGCTTTGTGAAGGTCCCACCCTCACCTGCCAGCTCACCATTCTTTACCTGGAAGCCTATTTGTTCCTTCTTGAAACAGCTTCTTATAGCCCAGAACAGTCCGTACCAAGAAGGGATTTTTTTCTTACATTGAACTAAAACCATTCTCCTGTAGTTTCCTCTCCCTGCTCCTCCTCCCTGGGAGTCTGAAGCTAAGTGTGCTTAGATGTAGTATGGTGTGGTTGCAGAGAGTCTGGCCTGGGGCATGGAGACATTGCTCTATACTTGCTCCCTGTGAGAACTGCTTAAATTATTTAATCTCCTCTTGCCTCAGTTTCCTGCAAAACTAGAGATAACATGTCTACAGATGGTCCCCAGCTTATGGGTTGACTTGAGATTTTTCTACTTTACTATGGTGTGAACCTGAGATGCGTTCAGTAGAAACTATACTTTGAATTTTGAATATTGACCTTTCACTCAGCTAGCACCACGTGGCACAATGGCCTCTTATGACGCGGGGCAGTGAGAATGAGCCTCAACTCTCAGTCAGCTGGGTGATCACGAGCATAAACAACTGACACTCTACCATGTCTGTGATACCAGCATTTTTTTTTGGATATTGTCTTTTGTGTTTTTGAATACCTTCATGTCTACATAACACTTATTTTTCCACTTAAAATATTTTCAACTTAACAGTGAGTTTATGGGGATGTAACCACATCACAAGTCAAGAAGAATCTGTATTTTCATGTAATTGGGGACAAAATGAGACAAGAATATAAATGGCACAGCAGAATGTCTGTCTCATATTAAGGGCAAAATAAATGAGCTCATTTTTCCTTTCGTTCTTCCTTCTTTCCTTCCCTCCCCTCTTCTTTTTACCTTTCTCCTTTCCTTCCTTCCTTGAATAAAATATGTATTAAGTGCCTAATGTGTGTTGCATAGCAGTAAACTAGACAGTCATGGTTCCTTCTCTCACGTATCTTATAGGATAGAGGATAAGTAAGTTTTATTTAAAAAAATTTTACATAAATGTGCAATTTGAAATGTTGGAAAGTGTATGTTCTAGGTCCTGGGATACAGAAGCAAGCTGAAAGAGAAGAGCTCTGCTTTCATGGAGCTAATATTTTAGGGGATGAGAAAGATGATAAACAAGAAACAAACAAACAAAAAAAATAAAGGCATTAGATGATATCAGATGATAACTAGTGCCGTGAAGAAATGCAAGCAGAGAGACTAGAGCTCAGTGGGAGAGGAATGAATGGTGTGAGATGGGGCTGGAGAGACAGCCCCAGCGGGGTCATGGACAGCCTGGGAGGCAGAGTGGGCTGTGTTGTGTCGTGTCACCATGGACAAGAAGTTCAGTCTTTTCAGGGCTGTTTCCCTGCCTGTAAAAGGGACATATGAATATTTGCCAAACTGACTGCATAAAATTTGTTGTGAATATCAGCTAAAATGAAATACAAGAATTTTGTAAAGCACAACATGATTTTTGTTGTCATATCTAGCAGGCATTTGATAAAACTCTTAGTGGGTGAAGAGATGAACAAAAGAATAAGGTAACGAAAGTACAAAAGAAGGCTAACTGTGCAGTCTTTCTTTGTCATTCCTAGAAGGAAAGAACGAGAGGCTCTTGGAAAAGGACTACACATTTGAGATCACAAGAGAAAAAGCTTTTTTTTTTTTTTCCAAACGGAGACATAATGAATTTTTAGAGCACATTTTCAGGGAGGCAGGTAGACAGCATTTAAATGGCTTGACAAAAACACTTTCTTTAAAATGCAGAAGTAAAAAGGTTAACAATTTGAATCTATCTTGACATTTTCGAGTGTCGGCCCCAGGGCAATTTTCTTCCTTGTTTAGAATCATCACTTTCACGCTTGTTTGAGATTACTGTTTCCTGGGCTGGACCACCTGTCCGGGAGTGGAGGCTGAGCTTGCATGGGAGTGTGGAAGTGGGAGCCGTGACTGGCCAGCATCCACACCCTCATGTGCTTTTCTCTCCTCTTCCTTTCACTTCCTCATCTTGTGTGATTGTGAGC
The DNA here is from genome assembly GCA_036589455.1 of Ateles fusciceps. Taxonomy (NCBI): domain Eukaryota; kingdom Metazoa; phylum Chordata; class Mammalia; order Primates; family Atelidae; genus Ateles; species Ateles fusciceps. The sequence goes on from JAZHEH010000051.1 coordinate 2,351,827, forward strand.
TGGTGGCCACATGGATCACTGTGGTCTTGGACTAGAGCCTGTCCTTATATGTGCTACAAACATGACCACTACATGGAGCAGGTCCTGTGCTCCAGTGACACCTAGATGGCCCTCCAAGGATCTTGAAAACCAGCATATCTGGTAACCCTGAGGAATTGGGTTTGTCTTAGGGAAAACCAGGAATAAGACAAAGGATGTCTTTCCCAATTTTGTCTTTTAAAAAACCAAAACTAAAAATCCAGAGCAATGCTGGATATCTTCCATTGGCTTCTCCTGACCCCCTCTCCATTCTCTTTTCCCAGTTCTGTGCCCCTGGAGGTTGACTTCTATGTACTATATCAACAGAGCTACTCTGATTCCTGGCTTCTAGTTTGGCTGCCTAATGGATCCCTGACAGGAGATGGAAGGGAGGAAGGAGAGTAAGGTTGGAATACTTTAGCCTTGTGCCTTGGGCTGAAGGTCACTACTTCTCATGAGGGGGTGATATCCTCCTTCTGAAGATTTGGGTGACCACCACTTCCCTTATCTCTTTTGGCCTAGGGATAGTAATTGCTGCTGCAGTTAGTTTCAGGTTGCTGTACTATCCCTATGGTTCCCATACACCCACACTTTTGTGAAAAGTCTCTTTGTAAATAAACAGCTTTCAAATCCTCCTATAGTTAAGTGTCCTGTCTGTGTGGGACCCCAATGAATACAGATGCTAGAGTTGCTGGCTGACAAAGCCTGTAAGCACAGCTTGTCCTTGGAGGAACCCCAGCTTTGAGCTCACATGAACAATGTTTGAGTTCAGTTTTATGACATCCAAGTTTGTAACTGGGCAATTTGCGTAATGTTTCTGGTCCTCAATTATAAAAATAGGACATCTCTTTATAGGGTTGTTTCAATGCTTATATAAAATGCTCACACGTAGAAGAGCCTCACACAGTGTTGATTTCCCCTATTTTCACAAATGCTCTTTTATCCAGGACAAAAGGCCAAATAGGATTAGGAGAGAGACAGGCAAGCAAGTGGTGAAAAGTTGAGTAAGGCCAATGCCGAAAATCAAGCCAGCTGCAGCAGGCTTTATTTCTGTGTTTCCAACATGCCCCTCTGTAGGTGAGGGACTGAGGGTGGGTGTGTTTCTCCTCAGGGTGGGAACACATTATTTCTGGTTGGAGAAGTTCTTCTCAAACAGCCAATCAGAGCCCAGCTCAGCCACCACTGTTATCACTCAGGCAGGGAAAGGCTAGTCTACTGGTGCTCAGCACGTGGCAGCCATAATTGGCTGCTATAGCAAAAAGTACCACAGATGAGTGACTTAACCAACAAACATGAATTGCTCACAGTTCTCGAGAATGCGTTATCTTAGATCAAGGCATAGGTAGATTTGACGTTTGGCAGGGGCCTGCTACTTGGTTCCTAGAAGGCCGTTTTCTCACTGCTTCCTCACATGGGGGCAGGGACAGGCAGCTCCTTCAGGCCTCCTTTATGAGGGCTCCCACCACATTCATGAGGGCTCTGTCCACATGACCTAATCACCTCCCAAAAGCCCCAACTCCTAGCACCATCACTTTGGGGCAGAGGATTTCTGCATATGAATTTTGAGGATATGAAAGCATGCAGTCTATCACAGAGGGTGACTAGTTTAGCAAATGGTGATATTACAGAGTGACTGGGTTCCAAAATGCCCCTTAGACTTGGAATGGTGTTGGACTTCCCTCAGGTGCCACACTTCTGTGGCCATGTTTTGCCCCACAGAAGATTTGCTTTTCATGGTAATTGAAAGTCTGCTTTTGAAGAACAGAGTCAAGGGATACTTGTGGTAGGGAGGGGCAGCTGTAAGCCGCTTCCCCTATAACCTCTATCTGCAACCCCATTCCAGATCAACAAATGATTTAAAAAAATCTCATCTTTTACACAAATTCAAGCCATATTTTGCAGTCTCACGTAAGTATGCTGCCCCTAAGTCCTTCTCTCTGGGAAATTTGGGAGGCCTCCACTGCTTCTCTTCACTTTTCCTGAACTCTCCCTGAAGTTCCACATCTTACACCAGTGCCCACCTGAGAAGTTCTCTGAGATCTCCAATTTAAACATGACAACTTTCTGAAATAACTTATTACTGGGTGTCTGATACAGAGCAGATATTTTATTTTTTAATTTCCTGTAAGCTTTCAGAAAGCTACATACAATTTGACTCATTTGGAAAGCTGGGGGCCATCTAACCATCTTCTCCTTCCCTCTTTTCTGGCTAAGGCTGCTGATGCTACCTCAAAAGGATTTGCAGACACTCCAAAAAACAGTTGTTTTCAATTTCTTTCCCTTCCCAACAAGCACACATTTCCATCTTGTGTAATGATTAGTGTTCACATGTATCAAACACTACTAAGGGAATACATAGATTTATCATTTACATTGAATAAATGCATTCTGAGAATCTATGTGCCAGGTTCTGTTTTAGGCACTGGGAGATATAGCAGGCAACAAATCAGGTAAGGGCCTTGACCTTTAGAAGCTTCTATTGCCAGAGATTAACTGTCTCTTCCCTTAGCCAGCAACAAAGCAAGGCAAAGCAAAACAAAAACACAGAAGTACAGTACAGGGAACCTCAGCCTTTTCTTGATGATTGGAGAAGGGAACTCAGTCATTGCAGTTGGTGACAGGACATGCAATTTGAACTTTGCATGTCCTGCCACCTCCCAAGGTATTTGTTTTTGATAGTCAAGTGATAAGAGCGGAATCTATTACACAGAAAAGTGAGGATGCCCCACTGGTTACAGCCCTATGGCATTGTTTCTATTCCCTATTTACTTCTTAATACAGCATAATTTATGTACTTTTTTGATCGTGGCCATGCATTCAGCAAATGTCTTTATTGGGTGATCCATAACAATGCCTGGATCTGTTTCCTGTGAGGTGGCTATACATTTAGATTTCTTGGTATAAGAGCATTCTGCTGTCTTCTCTACAAAGTTCTATTGAAATTTGAATGTGAAAGATTAACACATTTAATTAACAGACAAGATTCATTTGTTCCTAAGGCTGACTTATTCAAATGGGAGATACTTATTGTACAAGATATAATTCTAATTGTGGGCTAGGAATTTTATTGATATTTCTTTATAATGTGTATAAGCATGGTATGGCAATCTGAGATGTTATTATTCCTCAAAGCAATTATATATGGAGGTATTTTGATGAATCAAATAGTCTCTGTTTTTCTTTTTTTTTCTTTTGCACACATTTAGCACATGTACATTCCTTAAATTATAACACATGTGTACACACTCATTTGACCCAAATTCAAAGAGTAGGTGATTTGTCCTACCCCTGCTAATAGAGTTTTACTGATTTTTCCTTATCATTTTTTTTTCTGGTAGCTGTAATCATCTCTTTTTGGAATATCTTTCCATCCTCTGTCTCCTTAGAGATTCTTTCCCTTTTTTAAAGCCTGGATCAAATCCCACAACCTTTACAAACCCTGCTCTGATTAGACCACTCTATTTTCTCTCTTGTTTTTATTCACATAGGATTCATGGTCAACAACTTACCACTTGAGATAATAGTTGTTATCTAACTGCTTAGGTGAAGTTGTCCAGAAAAGATTAGGAATCCATGAGGAACGCTGATAAGACAGATCTGACAGTGCCTAGAATAGAGTAGGTCTCCAAAAATTTTAGTTGCTTCCAAAATGAAATAGTAACTGTATTATTTCATTTTCCGACTGCTACAAAGAACTACCTGAGACTGGGTAATTTATAAAGAAAGGAAGTTTAATTGACTCACAATTTTGCATGGCTGGGAGGCCTCAGGAAATTACAATTGTGGTGGAAGGCGAAGAAGAAGGAAGGCACGTCTTACATGATGGCAGGAGAGAGAGAGAGATGGAGAAAGTGTCACACTTTAAACCATCAGATCTCATGAGAACTCACTCACTGTCATGAGAACAGCATGGGGGAAACAGCCCCCATGATCCAATCACCTCCCACTAGGTCCCTCCCTCAACATGTGGGGATTAAAATTCAAGATGAGATTTGAGTGGAGACACAGAGCCATATCATATCAGTAACACCTTTTGTAGTTTTCATAAGCATTGACTATAATTCTGGGGCTACAACTGATGTCAATAAATATTTCTGCATATGATTCATTGTAAATTAAGTAAAGGCAGTAGCCTGTGATAAAACACTAGACTTAAAAAAATTGGAACATGTTTAGCACCAGGTAATTTTTTCCCTAGAACAGGAAGTTTTTCATCAACATAGTTTTTATGAAGCTACACATGCAGGAGTAGCCTTTGGTGGTGTTTAGAAAAGATCTGTCTCCGAAGAGCTCTTAAAAAGCTGGCTTACAGTCAACATTGCCTCTGGGTTGTCCTCTGCAGGGAGAAACTGATGAATGCCAAGGGCTGAAGGAAGCAAAAGCTGAAAGTGAGTGAAAGGCGAAAGGATTCCTCTGCCCTGGTGCAAAAAGACCATTTTCCTCAGTATCTAGTGTGGCGCCTGGCCCTAGTATGGGTTCAATAAATATTTATTAAATTAATATTGATATACTTTACCAGTGCTGATGTCAAGCAAGTTTTGTGATTTCTTAGACTATTGATCATAAATATTTATGCCATACAGTACTTCTGGAGGAAATTACATCTACAGAATGTAAAGTCCCAAGACAATCTTTGGATAACCAGTTGGCTATGTTCTGGTGTTAAGCACTGACATGTTCTATAGATTACTTTACCTGGTAAAATTACAATTTCAATACCAGTTAGGAACTTGAATAAAATGTGCCAGCATCAGGACCTGTATATTTCTATTGGCTGGTGGATTCCTGTTTATTACTTGCACAATTTACCATTTTGTCTAGAGAAAAGGCTTAGAATGCAGAGAAGCTTGTAACAGGTGTAGTGTACGTTCTTGTTTTTCCTAGTAGCAGATGGTGCTGAAAGAAGATCATCTCTGTGGGGCCATTACAGGATAATGCACAGAAATAAATAAGCACAATGATAAGTCTCAGCAAACACAGCCAGGTCTTGGGGTCAGTCCAGTATTTGGAATTGATACATATACACGGAGTGGGTTTATCTATCCACTCAGCAAGGCCTATTTAAAACTCTATTTCTTTTCTTTTAATTTTCCTCCATATAAAATCCCTTCCCCCGATAAATCAACCAATCTCCTTCTCACTTGAATTATAGGTAGCGTATAAAAGGATCTAAATAAAGGGAAGTGCTTTCTGACAGTGCTTTGTACTAAAACGGAGAAGGTAATTTTCCTTGGAGTTCTTCCTCAGCCCCCAGCAATTTCTGTTTTTATTTTAATGGATTTTATGGGACCTAGTCTTTGATCTTGCTCTCTTAAAAACCAAAGGAGGAACAGAAGGTTAATTCCAGCAATTCTACCCTAGTATATCTCTGCTATTTTGCATGAAGAACATGACATGAATATAATTGAACCTAGAAGTGGACTGAGGATATGACTATTTTCTTTTGTGCTAGGATAATTTCCATCTTTCCTGAAAAGAAAGAACCCCCACAGTTCTCAGTGTGTGTGTATGTGTGTGTGTGTGTGTGTGTGTGTGTGTGTGTGTGTGTATGAAAATATTGACTAAATAGTATATATACTGATATATATTATATATATATAAATTTAGTAGATGTGCCTGTTTATTTCTCATATTTAAATATATGCTTAAATTTGACAATGCCAGGGCAGTATTTCAGCAGGACATAGGCTCATCTTCTCCCTCCCCTTGTATAAATTTTATTTCCTATTATCCTAGCCTCAGCAGTATTTGAGGAATATTGTTCCCTTGGCCTAATGCAATTTTTTCCACATGATGTATTCTTGGTCTGTCCCTTATCTCCCCTTCACTTGCTGACAACAGTGTTTAGTCCATTTGGGACTAAAATCCATTGAAAGCAGATACATACTATTTTAACATTCTCCCTGATTCTTTAACATAACTGTGTTCATTAGCAAGAAATTCTGTCTAGCAAGTTGGTTAAATGGCCTTCATCCCTTTTAAGGAAAAAAAGGCAAGAATTCTGTCAAAGATGTCTTTGCCAAATGTGGAGCCTAGATACAAGCTTCTCAAAAATATTAACATTTTCCAAAGCATCTGTGTGTGCATGTGTGTGTATGCACATGTGGCTTTATGCGTATAATCATGTATTCACAACTAGATTTATTTTTCTTATTTCTTAAGATTCTAATTATTGACATTTTCTGAAATCTTATTATGTATCTGAATCTAATACCTATGAAAGTTTATATTTCCTATATCAGAAAAATTGTACTTAATATAAGCATTTAAAATGTAGCTTTTGTGTGGCCAAAATTTATATTAAAATAGGAGTTTGCCCTATGAAAAGGCTCTGCAATGCAAACATCTGTGGGCCCCAGTGGGTTAATTTTTGATTGCGTGCTCTACCTACATCCTCAGAACTGAAAGAAGCGTTCACGAGAAAGAACAAAAACAGATTGTGTTTGTGATGTCACGTGCATCTGCCTCTAAATTTCAGTATGGAACATAAATGGCAACAAGAATTGAAAGAGAAAACAGAAGAGAGATCTCTCTTAAACTGGGATTATTCCAATTTAAATCTCGAAATGAATTATCTCTTTAGGTTTTGAAGTTTCTCAAACACTGGGTACACGGCATATATGGGTGGTGATGGGTGTGCAGAGCAAAAGAAGATTCCTAAGAACTGGCTAAATCTGAAAAAATCTTGTGTCATTCTCCTTCCCCCTACCCCTTCCAAGTTGACTAAATTGTCAAACAACAGTCACTGGAGTATAAACAAAGTTAATAATTTTTTTTCAAGGACTTGTGTCAAACAGTGAGGAACACACAGAGAAACAAAATTATTGTAGTGCTTATCCTATAGATGAAGCTTATTAAATGAAAACAATACATTTTATAACAGAATCACAAAGAAGAAAATCACTGCTTTAGTTGGACAACTTAATATGAATTCCTTTTATTGTTTACCATGTCTAATTAGCCTTAGCTCCATTTTATAGGCAATATTTAATTCTTGGTATTTTAAATTTATCTGTTTGTTAATATTATCTTACCTTGAGTACAATTATCTATTCCTGTCTAGTAGGAATAAATTTGCTTAGGAGCAACAGCAAGATAAACATTGCTTAGAAACCATAATTTTTCTATTGTATTTGTCTAGTTAATAAAGAGAAGCATTTTATTTTTCCCTGGTGACCACTTGTACTTTGTTCAGTAATTAAAGAAGTAAGTCAGGCTCCTAGATTTTCACCTATTCCATAACCTCTGCAGATTTGTCCAGGATGCCAGAGGCAGTTATGCTATGTCGTTGGGTAGTTATAAAAAAGCCTGAGATGAAACCAGGGAGGATTCTAATAGTAACACCTTAAACTAGTATCAGTAATTTTCTCAATATCAAATATATCTAATATATTTGGCCTGAGAGTAATCTGCAGGTTTGTTTTCAGCACATATGTTTTAAAATTTTCAGAAACATCTTTTCAACCTCAATGAAATAAGCTTAAAAATGCATGTCATCATATATATTTTCATGTATAAATTAGCTTATAGGGGCAGCTGCACCTTTGCTGTCAAATGATGTTTTGAATCCTAGCTCTACCACTAATTAGCTGCATGACCTTAAGCAAGTTACTTAACCTCCTTAAGCCCTTGTTCTCTCTTCTATAAATTGAGACTAATGACATTACTTACCTCATGGTATTGGGGTGAGGGTTAAATGAGGCAATGCACATAAGACACTTTCTGTGGTGTTTAACACACAGTAAGGGTTTAATAACCATTTTAATTATTACCATTGTTAAAGTGTATTTATATATTGACTCTGTATTCATGATGCTGATTTTTGGACAAAATCCATAAATTCATTCTACTTATGTTCTTCTCACTTTATCAATACAAAACAGAGGTAATAGCAAAGCTCATGAAGTGTGCTTTTTTGTCTTGTTTTTGCCCATGCTTGAAGTCTCCACGCTGGTGTTCTCCCTTCCTGGAAACTTCTCCTCACTCCACTCCCTCCAACTGGTACCCTTTATTCTGTACAGCATGGAACTCTGAACTCACTTCCATGCAGGCTCTGTCATTATAAGGACATCGCTGGTTTTCATGTCTTTCTCTCCAGAAGGTGAATATTATGTCTTGTTAATTTCAGCATTCCTGCTCCTTTGTGCAAATGTGGTTATAGTAAGAGATCAATAGAGGTTTCTTGAACAAATAAGTATAAAATACCACTACTTATGTTACGCAAAGACTGATCTTTTTTCAGTGATGTTGTCCCCTTTTATATTACCTTTAGCTGTAGTTTTTTTATTGAAATAATCTTTAGAATTTGTGGCACATCCTATAAAAATTTTACTTAAAAGTGAAAGTCTTTTACACTGAAAATGACAAAATGTTACTGAAATTTGAAATGAAAGAAGAGACAATTAAATGGAAAGACATCTTGTATTCATGGATTGGGAGACTTAATACTGTTAAGATGTTCATACTACCCAAAGCAATCTACAGATTCAATGTAGTTCCTATCAATACCGCAATGACATTTTTGCAGAAATAGTAAAAGTCATCATAAAATGTATATGGAGTTGCTTTGTACCTTGAATAGCCAAAATAATCTTGAAAAAAAGATGAAATTGAAGGTCTCAAGCTTTGTGATTTCAAAACATTGCAAAGCCACAATAATAATGACAGTGTGGCAGTGGCATAAAGACAAATAATTCAATGGAACAAAATAGCCCAGAAATAAACCCTCATGTACAAGATTAAAATAATCTTTAATGAGGATCCTGAGACCACTCAATGGGGAAAGCACAGTCTTTTTAACAAATTATGTTGGAAAAACTGGATACCTACATGCAGAAGAATGAAGTTAAATCTTTATCTTATGCCGTTTACAAAAATTCAATAAAAAATGGATTAAAAATCCAAAGGTAAGCCCTAAAACTATAAAACTTCTAGAAGAAAACGTAGGAGAAAAGTTTCACAACGTTGGACTTGGCAGTAATTTCTTGACTATGACACCAAAAGCACAGGAAACAAAAGAAAAACTAAACAAATAGAATTACACTGAACTTAAAACTTTTGTGTATCAAAGGATACAATAACAGAATAAAGAGGTAACCTACAAAATGGGGTAAATATTTGCAAATCGTATGTGTAATAACAGGTTAATGTCAAGCATCTATAATGTCTACGACTCAGTAACAACAAAAAGCATATAATTTGATTTAAAAATAAACAAAGGACTTGAATTGACATTTCTCCAAAGATAATATACAAATGGCCAATACACATATGAAAAGAGGCTCAACATCACTAATCATCAGAGAAATGCAAATCAAAATTATGGTAATTAGTCTAGGCAACATAGTGAGACCCTGTCTCTACAAAAAATTAAAGAAATTAGCCAGGTGTGGTGGTGCAGGCCTGTGGTCCCAGCTACTTGGAAGGCTGAGGTAGGAGGATGACTTGATCCCAGGAGGTCAAGGCTGCAGTGAGCTGTGATCACACCACTGCACTCCATCCTGGGTGACAGAGCAAGACCTGTCTGTAATACCACACACACACACTCACAACACACACACACACACACACACACACCCTGCAAAAATCAAACCACATCCCAGTAAGATATCACCTCACATCCACTAATTAATTACTCTAAAACCCTAGAAAATATAAAGTGTTAATGAAGACGTGGAGACATTGGAACCAATGTAGACTCTTGGTGGGATTGCAAAATGGTGCAAACATTAGGGAAAATAGTATGAAAGTTTCTCAAAAAATTAAATTACCATATGATCCAGCAAACCCACTTCTGCGGATCTCTCTAAAGGATATAAAATCAGTATGTTAAGAGATATCTGCATTCCCACGTTCACTGTAACATTATTTAAAATAGCCAAGAGGTGAAAGCAACTCTTTTTTTTAGTTCTGTCATATATATTTATTTTTTCTTTCCAATTTTTGTTTCAGGTTCAAGGTGTACATATGCAGATTTGTTATGAATAAATTGTGTGTCACAGGGATTTGGGGTACAGATTATTTTGTCACTCAGGTAGTAAGCATAGTATAATACCTGATAAGTAGTTTTTCAATCCTCACCCTCCTCCCACTCTCCACCATCAAGTAGGCCCCAGGGTCTATTATTCCTTTCTTTGTGTCCATGTTTAGCTCCTACTTATTTGTGAGAACATGCAGTGTTTGGTTTTCTGTTCCTGTGTTAATTCACTTAGAATAGTGGACTCCAGTTCCATCCATGTTGCTTTAAAGGACATAATTTTATGCTTTTTTATGGCTGTGTAGTATTTCATGGTGTATCTGTATGACATTTTGTATATCTAGTCTACTGTTGATGGGCATTTAGGTTGGTTCCATGTTTTTGTTATTGTGCTGCAATGAACATACAAGTGCATATGTCTTTATGGTAGAAAGATTTACCATACAACAATAATACAGTTTTCTTATGTTATTTAAATTTCTTATAGATTCTGGATATCAGATGCATGGTTTGCAAAAATTTTCTCCCATTCTGTAGGTTGTCTGAAAATAATGCTACAAATAACATGGAGATGCAGATATCTCTTAACATACTTATTTTATATCCTTTAGAGAGATACACAGAAGTGGGTTTGCTGGATCATATGGTAATTTAATTTTCTGAGGAAACTTCATACTATTTTCCATAATGTTTGCACCATTTTGCAATCCCACCAACAGTCTACAATAGTTCCAATGTCTGTAATGTATTCTTTGGGTATATACCCAGTAATAAGATTGCTGAGTCAAACGGCAGTTTGTTTTATGTTCGTTGGGAAATCTACAAACTGCTTTCCACAGTGACTGAACTAATTTACATTCCAACTAACAGTGTATAAGCATTCCCTTTTATCTGCATTCTCACTAGCATCTGTTATTTTTGACTTTTCAAGTAGCCATTCTGACTGGTGTGAGATGGTATCTCATTGTAGTTTTGATTTGCATTTTTCTTTTTTTTTTTTTTTTTTAGGTAGAGTCTCACTTTGTCACCAGGCTGGAGTGCCTTGGTGTGATCTCGGCTCACTGTAACCTCCACCTCCTGGGTTCGAGCGATTCTCATGCCTCAGCCTCCTGAGTAGCTGGGACTACAGGTGCTGTACCACCATGCCTGGATAATTTTTGTATTTTTAGTAGAGACCGGGTTTTACCATATTGGCCAGGATGGTCTTGATCTCTTGAGCTCATGATCTGTCTGCCCCGGCTTCCCAAAGTGCTGGGATTATAGGTGTGAGCCACTGTGCCTGGCCAATTTGCATTTTTCTAATGACTAGTGATGTTGAGCATTTTTTTGTATGCTTGCTGGCTGCATGTATGTCTTTTTTTTAAATTTTACCTTAAGTTCTGGGGTACATGTGCAGATCTTGCAGGATTGTTATGTAGGTATACACATACCATGGTGGTTTGCTGCCTCCATCCCCCAGTCACCTTCAGTAGATATTTCTCGTAATGAGAAGTGTCTGCTCGTGTCCTTTGCCCACTTTCAAATGAAGTTGTTTTTTGTTTATTAATTTATTTAAGTTTCTTATAGATTCTGGATATTAGACCATTGTCAGATGCATGGTTTGCAAGAATTTTCTCCCACTCCGTAGGTCATTTATTCTGTTGTTAATTTCTTTTGCTGTGCAGGAGTTCTTCAGTTTAATTAGATCCCATTTCAATGTTTGTTTTTATTGACATTGTTTTTTGGAGTCTTTGTCATGAAATTTTTGCTATGACCTATGTCCAGATGGTATTCCTAGGCTTTTTTCTAGGTTTTGTTTGTTTATTTTTGTTTGTTTTTATAGTTCTAGGTTTTACATTGAAGGGTTTAATGCATCTTGGTTGATTTTTGTATATGGTGTAAAGAAGGGGTCCAGTTTCAATGTTTTGCATGTGACTAGCCAGTAATCCCATCACCATTTATTAAATAGGGAGTCCTTTCCCAGTTGCTTCTTTTTGTCGGCTTTGTTGAAGATAAGATGGTTCTAAATGGGCAGCCTTATTTCTGGGCTCTTTATCCTGTTCCATTGATCTGTGTGTCTGTTTTTGTACCAGTATCATGCTCTTTTGATTACTGTAGCTTTTTAGTATAATTTGAAGTAGAGTAATGTGTTGCCTCTGGCTTTATTCTTTTTGCTTAGGATTGTTTTGGCTATTCAGGCTCTTTCTCTTTTTTGGTTCCATATGAATTTTAGAATAGTTTTTTTCTAATTCTGTGAAAAAGTCATTGGTAGTTAGATAGGAATAGCACTGAATCTATAAATTGCTTTGGGCAGTATAGCCATTTAACAATATTGATTCTTCCTATCATAAGCATGCAAGCTTTTTTTCATTTGTTTGTGTCACTCTGATTTTCTTCAGCAGTGTTTTGTAATTCTTATTGTATAGATCTTTCACCTCCCTGGTTAGCTGTATTCCTAGGTATTTTTTGTGTGGCTGTGATGAATGGTAATGAGTTCTTGATTTGGCTCTAAGCTTGGATGTTGTTGGTGTATAGAAGTGCTACTAACTTGTACATTGATTTTTGTGTCCTGAAACCTTGCTGAAGTTGTTCATCAGATCCAGGAGCTTTTTGGCAGACACTGGGGGTAACCTAGGTATAAAATCATATTGTCTACAAAGCAAGGTAGTTTGGCTTTCTTTTTCCCTTTTAGATGCTTTTTATTTCTTTCTTTTGCCTGATTTCTCTTACTAGGACTTTCAATTCTGTGTTGAATAGAAGTGGTGAAAGTGGGCATGCTTGTCTTGTTCCAGTTCTCAAGGGGGGAATTGTTATAGCTTTTGCCCATTCTGTATGACATTGGCAGTGAGTTTGTCATAGATGGCTCTTATAATTTTGAGGTATGTTCCTTCAGTATTTAGTTTGTTGAGGGTTTTTAACATGAAAGGATGTTGAATTTTATTGAAAGCCTTTTCTGCATCTATTGAGATAATCATGTGGTTTTTGTTTTTAGTTCTGTTTGTGTGATGAACACATTTATTGATTTGTATGTGTTAAACAAACCTTGCAACCCAGCAATAAAATGTACGTGGTCTTGGTGGATTAACTTTTTGATGTGCTGCTGGATTTGGTTTGCTGGTATTTTGTTGAGGATTTTTGCATCCATGTTCATCAGGCATATTGGCCTGAAGTTTTCTTTTTTGTTGTTGTTATTACTGATTCAATTTTGACACTCATTATTGGTCTGTTCAGGGTTTCAGTCTTTTCCTGATTTAATATTGGGAGATCGCGTGTTGCCAGGAATTTGCCCATTTCTTCTAGGTTTTCTAGTTTGTGTGCATAGACGTGTAAATAATAGTCTCTGAGGTTTTTTGTTTCTCTTGGGGGTCGTTGGTAATGTTCACTTTTTGTAATTCCTGATTGTGTTTATTTTTCTTTTTTCTTTAGTAGTCTAGCTAGTGGTCTATCAATCTTATATTCTTTCAATGAACCAACTTTTGTTTTCATTGATCTTTTGTATGGTTTTTAACATCTCAGTTTCATTCAGTTCAGGTCTCATTTTGGTTATTAGCTTTTCTTCTGCTAGCTTTGGGGTTGGTTTGCTCTTATTTTCATGTTCCTCTAGGTGTGATATTAGGTTGTTAATCTGAGATCTTTCTAACTCTTTGATGTGGGGGATTAGGCACTATAATCTTTCCTCTTAACACTGCTTTAGCTGTGTTATCTTTGCTTTTATTAGTTTCAGATAATTTCTTGATTTCTGTCATAATTTCATTGTTTACCAAAAGTCATTCTTGAGCATTTTGTTTAATTTCCATGTAATTGTATAGTTTTGAGAGATCTTCTTTGTATTGATTATTTTTATTGTCTTGTAGTCTGAAAGTGTGATTGGTATGATTTGGGGTTTTTTTGAATTTGTTGAGAATTGTTTTATGGCTAAGGGTGTGGTCCATGTTAGAGTATGTGTCATGTACAGATGAGAAGAATGTCTATTATGTTGCAGTTTGGTGGAGTGTTCTGTACAGGTCCGTTAGCTCCTTTTGGCCAAATGTCAAGTTTAGGTCCTGAATATCTTTGTTGGTTTTCTGCCCCGACAATCTAATACCATCAGTAGAGTGTTGAAGTCTCCCACTATTATTATGTGGTTATCTAAGTTTCTTCATAGGTCTCTAAGAACTTGTTTTATGAATCTGGATGCTCTTGTGTTGGGTGCGTGTATATATATATATATACTTAACCATTATAAATATATATATATATATATATAAATTACATAATTATATAATATATATAAATATATATATTATATTATATATATTATATAATATATAAATTATATATATAAATATATATAGTTAATATATATATAATGGTTAAGTCTTATTTAATTGAACTGTTTATCATTATGTACTGCCTTTTTTTGTCTTTTTCAATCAGTTTGTTTTAAAGTCTGTTTTGTCTGAAATTGGAATAGCAACTCTTGCTTTTTGTGTTTTCCATGTTGGTAGATTTTCCTCCATCTTTTTACTCTGAGCCTATGAATGTCATTGCTTGTGAGATGGGTCTCATAAAGACAGCATACAGTAGGGTCTTGCTTCATTATCCAACTTGCTACTCCATGCTTTTTAATGGGGTATTTGGCCTATTTATGCTCAAGGTCAATATTGATATTTGTGGATTTGATCCTGTCATGTTGTTAGCTGATTGTTATTCAGACTTGATTATGTTCTTGTTTCATAGTGTCAATTATCTATGTATTTAAGTGTGTTTTTGTTGTGGCTGGCAATGGTCTTTCTTTTCCATATTTAGCACTCTGTGAAGGACCTCTTGTAAGGCAGCCCTGGTGTTAATGAATCCACTTAGCATTTGCTTGTCTGAAAATAATTTTATTTCTCCATTGTACATGAACTAAGGTTTGGCTGTATATAAAATTCTTGGTTGGAATTTTTCTTTAAGAATGCTTAATATAGGCCCCCAATCTCTCTTCTGGCTTGTAGGACTTCTGCTGAAAGGTCTGCTGTTAGCCTGATGAGGTTCCCTTTGTAGATGACCTGCCCCTTGTCTCTAACTGCCTTTAATATTTTTTCTTTTACATTGACCTTGGAGAATCTGATGACTATATGTCTTGGGGATGGTCCTCTTGTATAGTATCTCACAGGGGTTCTATCAATTTCCTGAGTTTGAATGTCAACCTCTCTAGCAAGATTGGGGAAATTTTCTTGGACAATATCTTCAAATATATTCTCCAAGCTGCTTGGTCTCTCACTATCTTTCAGGTACATCAATGACTGGTAGATTTGGTGTCTTATATATAATCGCATATTTCTTGGAGGTTTTTTACATTCTTTTTTCTTTATATTTGCCGGACATAGTTGACTTGAGAAACCAATCTTCAAGCTCTGAAATTCTTTCCCCAGCTTGATTTACTCTGCTGTTAATACTTCAGATTGTATTATGAAATCCTTGTTGTGAGTATTTCAGCATTATCATATCAGTTTGGTTCTTTCTTAAAAACCTTTAACCTCTTGAATCATTTTATTGGATTTCTCAGATTTCTTTGATTGGGCTTCAACTTTCTCCCAACTGATTTCCATTGCTATCCAGATTCTCAACTCTATATATACTATTTCAGCCTGGTTAAAAACCACTGCTGGAGGGCTAGGGTAGTCATCCGGAGGTAAGAAGACACTCTGGCTTTTTGAGTCGCCAGAGTTCTTGTGTTAGTTCTTTCTCATCTGTGTAGGCCAGATCTTGGAGTTGCTGTCCTTTGGATAGTTTTTTTTTTTTCCTGTTTTTTTAATCCTTTAGTGTCCTTGAGGTTTGATTGTCGTATAAGCTGGGTTTAGTCTACTGGCTTCATTTCTGGATGATTTCAGGGGGTCAAGGCTTAGCTCTGCACTCCTGGGCTGCATGCTCTAACCTTGGAGGGCTGTTACCAGGATCACAACTTTGTTCTCTGATCCCTTGAGGTTACGCACCTGCTATGCTGGAGGAGCCAATGTGTTCCTGTTGGGCTGGCAACAACACACCAATGGGAGTTGCTGGCAAAACTGCTTTGTTGGTGCATGTGCCACACATATGACAGCGACTTCCACATGTGTGTGAGTGCTCCAGTGGTGGAAGTGTGGCAGGGTCTGCACACATGTATGTGTGCTAGGGGTGTGCCAGGGATGGTGGTGCTATGGGGTCAGTGTGCATGTACTGGCAATGGTAATGTGGTGATGTCTGTGTGTGCATGTGCTGGCAATGACAGTGATTCAGTGGAGTGTGTGCATGCTGGTGTGACACAATAGTGTGTGTGCATGCTGGCAGGGAGAAATGATGGCATTTATACTTGAGTTAGTGGGAGCAATATGGTGGTATCCATGCATGTGTATGCTACAGCAGCAGTGGTAGCACAGCAGGGTATGAATGTGTATGTTGGTGGTGGGGGTTGGTGATGGTACGGTCTGTGCATGTGTGCACTGGTGGCAATAGGGTGTTGAGGTCGTGCATATGCACTGGTAAAGCAGGGGGTAGAGGCTGTGGGTGGGTGCATGTCAGTAGGGACCTGTCTGCTTAAGTTCTCTGATGGTTGGCCAAATTATGCCAGCAAAGGAGCTATGGCAATGGCCATCAGGAAGCACCCCAGTTGGACATCTCAGGATGCATTGCAAATGGGAGTGGCCGGGTAGGGACCTTGGAAGAGGCCAGCAGATAGTGGGTGTTCAGAACAGACTGGCCCCATACCATGGGCAAGACTTCCCTTCTCTGTTCAGGTCCAACAGTCAACAAAGGCCAAAGCCACCTAGAGGAGTGTGTTGAGACTTGGGGGATGGGTATCCCTGGTTGTGCTCCAGAACAGCTGTTGCTGTGTCAAACCCTCTGGGCTCCTCACAGGCTGGAGACCTGTCCAAGAAGCAACGCTTGATGTATAAATAAATAAACAAAATGTGGTGTATACATGCATAGAATATTATGGAGCCTTAAAAATGAAGAAAATCCTGTCACATGAATGAAACTTGAGGGACACTGTGCTAAGTGAAATAAACCAGTCACAGAAGACAAACATATGCTCTATGATTCTACTTATATGAGATATCTGAAGTAGTTGAATTAAGAAGCAGGAAGTAGAACGGTTGTTTCCAGGGGCAGAAGGGAGGGAAAAAAGGAAATTATTGTTTAATGGATACAGAGTTTCAGATTCACAAAATAAAAATATTCTAGAGATCTGTTTCACAACAATGTAAATACACTTAACACTACTGAACTGTACATTAAAAAATGATGAAAATAGCAAATTTTATGTTATGGTTTTTATTACCACAATAAAAAATGTATGTCACATAGAATTTAGGAGAATTACGTATCATTTCATTTTCTTCCTTAAGATTTCATGAAGTAGATATTTAGCTGGGTGGGGAAGCAAACATTTCTAAAATCATCACATATCCAACTGTTTTAGTTAGTATATTGACAGGCCAATTGTTAAGACTAAGATGAGTAGAGACTAGAGGAAGTGGAGTAAAAGTGAAATTGTCATTCAGGGATGGCATTGTTTACGGAATTTGACTTGCTACTTACCAATAGCACAGATGCCAGATCTTCAAATAGGACCCATGAACAGATTTTTTTATCCCAAGGCGAGAAACTGGCTACATGCCTTCCTCAGGCGAGGTTTCATTAGTTTACACATGAACATCTAAGGCTCAGAAAGATCATGTACTTGCTGAGGGTTGCACAAACAGCACAGAATGTGTGCTGATTCAAGCCAAGGTTTATCTGGCTCTAGTCAGGCTCCAAGATTTCTCTGTACAACAGCTTCAGGGTTGAAGTGAAGTCATCATTTCATTTGCCAGTGGGGTCAGTGTGGCCACTCCCCTAAGGTGCCTGCCTGACCACTGTCTGAAGAACCCCATGCATTGCTGCTGCATCACCAAACCTGAGCTGAATAACACAGCCCTGCAGAGCCTCTTCTGTCTTGGGTGGGGGAGATCAGCAGTAGGGCAGGAGCAAGGCTGGGTGGAGGAGCAGCAAGAGGAGAGTTTCCAGGGGTGCTGATCTAGAAAGAGGCAAACATATCTGGAAGAAATCAGCAAAATGTACTATTTTCTCTCTTGCCAAAATAGACAGTACACCTGGTCTCCCAGTGTGTACATATGTGTGTATTTGTATATGTGTGTGTGTGTGTTTGTACTGTGATCTGTCTTCTTGGATGCAAGTACAATAGCAGTGATTTAAAGTCTATAGACCCAGCAAAATTTCTGTAACTGAAATGCAAGAGACAGTGTTCTATGCTATTAACAAAATTTCAAGACCTTAAATATGTGTCCTTAGACTTTTAAAAATATTCCCCTTCCAAAAAAATTAATAAAGAAAACTGGAGAGAGAACAAGTATTACACAAAAGTGGAGAAATGTTTTATCTCTGCTCCTTCACCCCAGCTTTTTTTCTGGCTATAACTAGACTTGGTTGTGGCAATAAATTAGTAAGTAAATCTATTTCTTTTTATAATTTTATTATGTTTTATAAATATAATTATATTTTTAATATAATTTTATTAATTTAAAATTTTTTTTCCTGCTTCTACCAAATAACTGTTGGATGAATATTTAAAGAATATTGGTTTTGAAGGGTCCGAAATGACTAGCTAACTCTAGGAACCAAATTGTGTGACTGCTAGGGTATTGTCACAACCAGGAAGGGAGCTTTGTCTCTGTTGTGGTTTTGGGCATTTGGGTCTTTAAAAGTTTATTTCCTTCTTCTTAAAGAACACCTCTACCCAGCACAGTGGCCCCAGCCCCAAACTTGAACATGAACTTTGATTGTTTCTTCTTTGCTAACCAGATATACCAGGTAATCCGTCAATAAATCTTTTCAGATGTACATCTACACTTAAAATTTGTCTGAGTTTTGTCCATATCCCCTTTTCTGCTTTCTCCCTGTTCCATCTTTTTGTTATCTACTAATGCTTGGATTGAATTTTGTCCCCCCCCAACCCAATTCATATGTTGAAGATTAACCCCCTATATAACTGTATTAAATATAGAGTCTTTGTAATCCCAGCACTTTGGGAGGCCGAGAAGGGCAGATCACGAGGTCAAAAGATAGAGAACATCCTGGCCAACATGGTGAAACCATGTCTCTATTAAAAATACAAAAATTAGCTGGGCACAGTGGTGTGTGCCTATAGTCCCAGCTACTCAGGAGGCTGAGGCAGGAGAATTGCTTGAACCCAGGAGGCGGAGTTTGCAGTGAGCCAAAATTGCGCCACTGCACTCCAGCCTGGTAACAGAGCAAGACTCCATCTCAAAAAAAGGAAAAAAAAAAAAAAAGATAGAGCCTCTAAGGTTAAATGAGGTCATGTGCCCTTATAAGAAGAAGTGATGATGGAGATCGCTCTCCTTGTGGAGAACACAGCAAGAAGGCAGCCATCTGCAAGCCATGAAGAGAGCCCTCAGTAGAATTCAGTCTTCCTGGCACTCTGATCTTGGACTTCTAGCCTCCAGAACTTTGAGAAAATAAATACAATAGATTGTTAAGCCACTCAATCTATAGTATTTTGTTATGGAAGCCTGAGCTGATTATTACAACTACCTTAGCTCAAGACCTCACCTGGATTACTATATAAATTTCTTACCTTGTCTTTCTGTTTCTAATATTGTCCTGAGCTTATTCTCAATAACTAGTCAATGCATAACATAATCTAAGTATTTGCTCAACAAGAAATGAAAATATGCATAGTAAAAATGGCTTGTATAAGAATATTTACAGCAGTTCCACTCATAATAGCTCCAAACTTGATACAATTCAAGTACATATCAGTAGGTGAATAAGCAAATTATCATATTAATATAATAAAAAACTTTAGGGTAATTAAAACAATTATTGATACTCACAGCCATATTGATTAATCTCTAAAATATGCTGAGTGGATGATGCCAACCACAAAAGAGTATTTTCTATATAGTTCAATTTGTATTAAGTTATAGACCAGACAAAACTAAGCTACAGTGTTAGAAATGAGAGTGGCCATGTATGAGAGTTGCTATGGATTAGAAACGGGCATGAGGGAAACTTTTGAAAGTGATGAGCATATTCTATATCTCAATTAGAGTGGTGATTACATATGCATACATTTGTTAAAACTTGCAGAACTGTACACATAAAATTTGTGCATTTTATTATATTGGAATTATATGTCAATTAAAAACTAGATACATTGTCACAAACTGTAGTCTTTGTATAATTTGGTTACAAACAGAAGTATGACCAGAGAAGGTAATATTTCAGTATAATATTTCAAATGTTGGCATAATATTTGTAAAATGTAATCTGATTCTATTACTACCCCTTGTTTCTGCCTTCCCAGCGTCCTTACCCTCTGACATAGCTTGTAATGTCTCACTTTTTCTTTTCTTTCCTTTTTTCTCAAAGATGGGATCTCTATCGCCCAGGCTGGAGTGCAATGATGTGAACATTGCTCACTGTAGCCTCTAACTCTTGAGCTCAAGCAATCCTCCTGCAACAGCCTCCTGAGCAGCTGAGACTATAGGTATGTGCCACTACTCCCAGCTCCACTTTTTGTTTTGGAAGATTCCCCCTCAGCATTGTAAGTGATCTTCGTGGAACTCTTCATTAAGTTGTTCTGCTCTCTTCCAATAAAATGTTGGGCAGAGGACCCAAGGAAATCAGTCAATGAGTTATTATTCTCTCCTGGAAGCCAGAGTCCTGAGAAGAGTGACACACAGTTGGAGCCCAGTCATTCTGTTGGCAGTGCCATAAAATATTTCTCGCTGAAATCCTCACGACTCCCTGGCTCCCTGCCTTTCCCGAGGCTTGGACTATTACTGTGTTCTTTGCGTCTATGAGTTTTCTTGCATTTTTCCAACAAATTGTTTGACTTTCTGGTTTATACAGGTGGAGCTACTTTCTGTTGTTTGTAGCCAAAAACTCTATACACTTGTCAGTGGCTTCCCATTGTCCTTACAACAGAGTCCAAATCCTTTCACATGGCATTTTAGGTTGGGTTCTCCGAGAAGCAGAACCTGAGCAAGGATGTAAGTGTGAGTAATTCTTTTGGGAAGTGATCTCAGGAAGAACTGGCAGGGGAGTGGGGATGTGAGATGGGAAAGGGAAAGAAACTAATAAAGGGTTCAGAATCACTTCTGTTGACCTGTGGGTGACAGAGATTCAGTTTGGCAGGGAGTTCTGGGTAATAGTGCAAGACACAGTAAAAGCGATTTCACCTGTGAGGCAGGAAAGCTGGAGGTATTTGTTTTTCCTTTAGTTCCCATTCGTCATAGTCAAGGGCTACTCCTGCTGCGTGAACTCCTAGAGATCTGAGCCTACCTTTCTTAGGGCTGAGAGAAAACTCTCAGGTGCAGAATCACAGATGTGGGTATTAGAATGTGATCAGCATGGACTGGAACAGTGGTGCCAGGATGATCTGGTTGGACAATGAGGACGTCTGCCAGAATGATTCATGGGGCTCCTGACCCAGGTAATCTTGACTCTTCCCCTTGTAACCTATGATCTCATTGTATAGAACTTCTTTTAGTTGCATGAGTGCACCGTGCTCTCTCAGCCCTTTAATCCTCATGCCTTTGAACAGGTGGAATGTCCTTCAGTCTGGGACACTCTGCCTTTTAATTATAAATCTCTATATAATGAAAATTATAAATCTCTATAATTTATAAATCTCTGTACAATGGTTAGTTATTATGGGAGAAGACATATTGACTTTGTCTAATCTAAAAACTGCAAATAAGAAATTATTGCATAACACCAACTAAATACTGGAAACATTTCTTTATTCTGGAGCAAATAGTTCTGTGTACCTCAGTTTGCTTTCCTCATTCTGTTATCTTCTAATGGGGTGAGAGAAACCTCTTTGAGACTCAATTTTCTTACCTGTAATAGGCAGAGGGATATGGTAAACACCAATTCCGCCATTGGGATAATTGATCAAACTCAAAGAAAAAGGAGAAACATGCTTGATGGCAAGGGACAGTTTCCCTGAGGATGTGACATTTAGCTAAGTTGTAAAGGGAGAAGTAGATATTAACTGGCTGTAGGGGTGGGGCATGGGAGACAAGGAAGCAACCTATTGCCCCGCCAGTCTGAGAGAACCCATGTGTACCCGCAGAGCGAGAAGGCTATGGAGAGAAAGGAGATGAGAAAGGTTGCAGGGGCTTGTAGACCATGTCAAAGTTTTGGGATTTTATCCCAACATCCATGGGAGGCCTGCACTCACTGCCAGAGGAGCCTTCCTGAAACATAGCCAATCCTGCCATTTCTCTGCATAGGCACCTCTAGTGATTATACCCTCAGACCAAAGTTTAAATTTCTTAACTATGTTGTATTTCTTTATGATTGGGAACTAACCTAGGTGTTTGGATGTTTCTCCCATTTCTCCCCTATGTAGCTCTTACTCTCACCAAATCGTGTATGTTGGTGCCTTTCCTAATGTGGCTGATCATGTTCTGTCTGGTTATTTCTCTTCTCTCCTGTACTCAATTCGAAAGCTCTTTGAGCATATGGGTTATGCCTCAGTTGTCTTTGTGTTTCAAAGACAAAGACAAACAAAGGCCAAAAAAATTAACCTCATTGTTAACCTTTGTTTATTAAAAAATAAACAACAGCCAAAAAAATTAAACTCATTGCTTAGCCCAAAGTATTGCATTTTTAGTTCTTTTTGTTTTGTTTTGTTTTGTTTGAGACAGAGTCTTGCTCTGTCACCCAGGCTGGAGTGCAGTAGCACAATCTCAGCTCACTGCAACTTCAGCCTCCTGGGTTCAAGTGATTCTTGTGCCTCAGCCTCCTGAGTAGCTGGGATTACAGGCACATGCCACCATGCCTGGCTAATTTTTGTATTTTTAGTAGAGATGGGATTTTACCATGTTGTCCAGGCTGATCTTGAACTCCTGGCCTCAAGCAATCTGCCTACCTCAACTTCCCAAAGTGCTGGGATTACTGGCATGAGCCCCCATGCCTGGCTGCATTTTTAGTTGTTAATATGATAGTTACTGATGTTATCCTATAAAAGTAAAATAGAATCTGAAAGATAATAATTTTTTATTTGCAGTTAATTTAGAAAATATAATTTATGAAAGTTTCACATATTTTTGCTGTCACACAAAATGTCACTTACAATATGTTAGAGAGCTAGCAAGTCCTTCCACAAACTAAGAAATGTATTTTCTATGTGGGAAAGAGAGGGTGTTTTCAACAGTTCTTGGTGAATTATTTAAAGAAAGCTAAAATACAAACAATCAAAGCTACATAAATTACATAAAATCTACCCTTAAGCACTTGCTTTTCTCCCTGCAGTTTATATATTATGTAATCAGTTACCGTTAGTTTGTTTTGAAACTTCATACAGGTTAATCTTTCAAATCTACTGTATACATTCATTAGAGACTCACCTATGGTTAAAAAAAATTCATTTTTCTTGGTTTCATACATTTTTAGGAACAGAGAGACATCAAGTAATTGCCGAGTCAGGACCACATTCTATAAGCAAGACTCTAGGGTTTCCCAGAGACTTGGGCATCCATGACAAGCTGAAATATATATTGGGAAAAAGACCCTGCAGCCCCTTCATGAAGGAAAACATTCCATATCAAATAGCATAAGCAGCATTTAAGATTTTATTTTTAAAATTAAAAAAACTAGCTTTAAAATTCAGGCCAGAAAAACATATATTTATAGTATTAAATAAAGAGGTATGTGCAGAATTTGGCAAAATACAATACAGAAAAGTCCAAGTTTATAAAGAGACATTATCGTGAGATAGAGTATTCCAGTGTCTTTGAAGTGAGAAGCAACTGTGCCCTCAATGGACAATAGTAGAGTTGCTCATAAGAAATTAATGATCAAGAAAGAGGGCGGTGTATAGTAGAGCATGGGAAGTGATAGAGTGGGCAGAAATAAACAGTATGCCCATAGTATTGGCAGTGAAGTTACCAAACTGATCCTGAAGCCTTAAGTCTCACCAATCCATCCACAATTGATACCACCAATAGCAAACACATGCCAGGGAGTCAGGCACAGTGCACAGTATGTTGATTTTCTTATGTCCACCAGCGTGGACCCTCTTATTTCATTTCCATTCTGTCCCTGCCCTGTGTTCATTTATCTGTTTCTTCCATACACTGATTCATTTGAACATTAAGTGCTTAACTGCCAGACTCTGTTCTTGGTTGTGGTAACACCTGGTCAATATGATGATGTTTTTGACCCTCATGGCACTAAGAATATAGTAAGAAATGCAGAGAAATAAACAGTTAGTGTAGAAGTGTTCAGTCCTGTGATACACAACAGATGGGCTACAGTGGAAGCCCAGATGAGGAGGACCTACTTCTGTTCTATGGTTGGTTCAGGAAAGAGTCGCTGGAGCAAGAGGTGTCTAAGCTGAGAGCCAAGGTTAGAGTTAGTCAGAAAAGGACAGAAGGAAAAGGACAAACTGAGACTTTAGTTTGACCCATTTGACATTGATTCCTAGTCATTTGATTGATTTGTTTTTCCTCTTAAGTATAAAATCATGGAAATAATACAAGTGCAAAAAAGTGCTATGTAGTATGTAGCATAAATATTCAATATTCAATTAACATACGGAGAAATGGTAGAAGAACAGAGAGCCTGACTAAAAGAATGGAATGAAGTCAGATTAGGACATTGATGCACTTCCAACTTCTTAGACAGCAAGATTTCTTAAAGTCAATTAGAAAAATTGGCTAGGATAAAAGTATTTAAATCCTGCCTAAATGACCTCAATTTCTACTCAAATAAATTACTGGTCTCTTTTGCAATTAGTCATCCAGCTTGTCAACCATATGAACAGAGGATTTAATTTCTGTTTCAGGCATTGAGCAGATGGGCAGACTGCCATGCTAGAACCTGGCTGTGCTTCCAGGTAATATGGGGGAGGGGGTATGGGAAAAAGAAGGTAGGAACTGGGATTATCACCTCAAAAAGTTTTCTTGTTGTTCAGCCAGCTCTGAGTTGATATTCTGGCTTTGTTCTGAAATTCAGTTTTAGAGTTTTTGCTTGGAAGTTGAGAGACTTTTTCCTATTGTTATATCTGGCTGGAGGCCACTGGGCAGAGGGGAAAACCAGACTGTGTGCAGTCTTGGTCCTAGAAAGCAGTGAGGGTGAAACACGTAGCTCATAATCTGAAAGGTGGGGTCTTGAAGGGCAGCCAGGTTTAAGGACTTGGATGTCACTGGAAGATATTATGGTCTGAAGTATGAGAGGAGCTGGGGATCAGAGGCTGGGAAAAACAGAGAAACAGGAGACTGAAATGTAGCCACAAGTGGTCACAGAGCTATGACTGATCATGCCAGAAGATGTTGCTCTTGCCCAGGGTGATGCTCACTGGGTTGTTGCAGGGATAGTCATTCTTGCTCATTAGGTCCTTATAGTGATTTCACTTCAGATAGTTTCTAAGTTGCCACAAACACCTCAGGTCAAGTTACCCACCCCAAGTCCTCTGAAGGCACTGTGCTTAGAGTTCCTCCAAACCAGACATCATGTGCAGTAAAGTTTCAATGGGCAATTGTATTAGTCCATTCTCAGCTGCTATAAAGAACTGGCTGAGACTGGATAATTTATAAAGGAAAGAAGTTTAATTGACTCACAGTTCCACATGGTTGGGGAGGCATCATGAAACTGACAATCATGGCAAAAGGGGAAGCAAACATGTCCTTCTTCACATGGCAGCAGGAGAGAGAAGTGCAGAGTGAAGGGGGAAAAGCTCCTTTTAAAAGCATTAGATCTCATGAGAACTCACCCACTATCATGAGAACAGCATGGGGGAATTGTCCCATAATCTAATCAACTCCCACAAGGTTTCTCCCACAACATGTGGGGGATTTTGAGAACAATTCAAGATGAGATTTGGGTAGGGGCACAGCCAAACCATATCATTCTACTCTGACCCCTCCAAAATCTCATGTCCTTACATTTCAAAACACAATCAGTCCCCAATGTCTTAACTAATTCCAGCAAAAGTCCAAGTCCAAAGCCCCATCTGAGATAAAGCAAGTCCCTTCTGCCTGTGGGCCTGTAAAATCAAAAGCAAGTTAGTTCTTTCTTAGATACAATGGGGGATACAGGCATGGGGTAAATAGACTCATTCTAAATGGAATAAATTGGCCAAAACAAAAGGGCTACAGGCCTCATGCAAGTCAAAAATCCTATAGGGCAGTCATTAAACTTTAAAGGTCCAAAATGCTCTTCTTTGGTTCCATGTCTCACATCCAGGTCACACTGATGCAAGAGGTGGACTCTCATGTCTTTAAACAGCTCCACCCCTTTGGCTTTGCAGGGTATAGCCCCACACCTGGCTGCTTTCACAAGTTGGCACTGAGTGTCTGTGGTTTTCCAGGCACACAGTACAAGCTGTTTGTGGATCTACCATTCTGGGGTCTGGAGGACGATGGCCCTTTTCTCACAGATCCACTAGGCATTGCCCCAGGGGGGGATCTGTGTGGAGGCTCCAACACCACATTTCCCTTTCACACTGCCATAGCAGAGGTTCTCCATGAGGGCTCCTCCCCTGCAGCAAACTTCTGCCTGGACATCTAGGTATTTCCATATATCCTCTGAAATCTAGGAAGAGGTTCCCCAACCTCATTCCTGACTTCTGTTTACCCAACACCACATGGAAGCTGCCATATTTTTTACTTAATATGTTTATTTATTGTCTGCTTACCTCTGATGTAAAGCTTCCTTGGGGCAAGGATATTCATTTGCTTTTTATTTTAATTTTTAAAATGTTTGTATTTCAGTGCCTTGTATTTTTTTTTGGATGGAATTTCATTCTTGTCACCCAGGCTGCAGTGCAATAGCATGATCTTGGCTCACTGCAAACTCCACGTCTTGGGATCAAGTGATTCCCCTGCCTCAGACTCCTGAATAGCTGGGATTACAGGTGCCTGCCACCATGCCAAGCATATTTTTGTATTTTTAGTAGAGACAGCGTTTCACCACATTGGCTAGGCTGGTCTTGAACTCCTGACATCAGGTGATCCACCTACCTTGGCCTCTGAAAGTGCTGGGATTACAGGTGTAAGCCACCATGCTTGGCCTGATCTTTTTGTTTATCTATCTATTCATTTGTTCATTCATTCATCCAATCCATTCATCCACCCATTTAAATAAACCATTCATGAACTAGTCCCTCATGACTTCCTCTCATACTGCTTTCCTTCTTATTTATTATCTCCAACTATTTGCTTCCTTTTTGTTTCCTAATAAACCCAAATGTGTTTCCTCCTGAAAGGTTTTGCATATGCTTTTCCCACTGCCTGGGGTGCTCTTTCTCTAGGTCATCTCGTGACTCCATATCACTCAGATCTCAGCTCATATGTCCTTTTTAGAGAGGTCTTCCCTGATCACCCTATGTAAATTCTCCTCTGGCCTTTACCCCAATCATTCTAGTCACCCTCATATTATCCTATTTTAGTATCAATATTTTGATAACATATCACCATCTGAAATGATCGTGTTTATTTATTTGTTTGCTTGTTTAATGCCTCTGTCCATCTCCTCCTGTCTTGCCCCTGGTAGAACATAAGTTTCAGTAGAGCAGAAAGACCCCAGTGATTTTGTTTCCCATTGTATACCCAATTTCTAGACCAAAACTTGGAGCATGTTTGATACTTAATAAATATTTGTAATTATAATATTTGTAATTAATAATAAATATATGATCAGGATTATGCTTCTTGAAGTTACATTGCCTATATTGAAACTCAGTTCTGCCATTGACTGTCTCTGTCACTTGAGAACAATGCTAGACTTCTCTATGCCCAAGTTACTTACCAATATATGAAAACTGTAATAGTAAATGTGTCATGTGATTGTTGTAGGGATAAGTGATAGCAATAATAATAATAGTAATAACTAGCACTGAGTGGTTACAATATGCCAAGCACTGTTTTAATCCCTTTACCCACATTTAATTGTTTAATCCTCATCACAACCCTCTAAAATGGGTGTTATTTTAACTCCCATTCTTCAGTGACCCAATTAAGATTTGGAAAAGCAAATAACATGCAGTTACTAAGAGGTGGAAAATGGATTGAAATTCAGGCAGTTTGGCTCTAGAGCCTGTACTTTTACATGTGCTAGAAACATAGTAATCACTCAATAAATGTCAGCCATTGTTATTATTAGCTATGCAACATTACAAATGAATATACTGTAAATCAATTTTTTCTCAAAGATGTCAACTGTGAAACAGGCAGCTTAATATTAGATTCTATAAAAAGCAAGAGGAAATTCACATTGATGTAAAAAATAATTTGAAAATACAATCTTTTCATTACAGAGGGAGCTACTAAAATACAAACAAATAATATATTTCATATAAAATAAATATATTTTATTGAACGTTAAATCTTATTGAAGATATAACATGTGCTGCATTATACTGGCAACTGACATCTGTTAAAAACAAGCTTCCAGAACGCCAGTTTGGCTTAGGTAATTCTGTGAAAGAGGTTCTGGATTACTCCCCAACAAAAATATCTTGGCAAATTATGACATACAGGCTTTCAGGCTTTCTTGTGAATAGTTAAAACGGAACTGCAAATCCTCAAATGTCAAGGGAATACTATGTTTTTTTGCTTGTACTATGAAACTTGTATTATGGACATTTGTATAGTTATCAATATTTACTACACTGCACCATTTTTAAAAAGCAGGTAATACATATTTTCTTCATTTTTTTCATTATATTTATGCTAGAGTCTTGCTTTTAATAGGGAGTAGATTTTTTTTAACTACTCATTGTTAAATTGTGCATACTTGGGTTTTCTTTTTCATATTTAGGGAAACTGTTTTTCCTAAAATTAAATCATGACATCGAGTGATTATATCTATACACGTGTCAACTATGACTTACAGGAAATAACCCCACTCTGTTCAAAAAGAAGATTTATGTTTAGATTCTCTATTCAGTCAGTGGTTTAACCCAATGAAGGTATTTAGAAAATGGCAGGGTTTTAGATTTGGAAAGGACATTGGGATACTATAACCCAGTGTCTCTCTTTTATAGATGGGTAAATGGAAAATCAGAGAATTTAAGTGACTTGTCTAAAATTTCACAGCTAGTTAGTACCAGAACTGGGACTGGGACCTAGGTCTCGGGCTCTTGTTTTAATGCTTTATTGGAGGGCAGAGATTAGATGCTCCAAGAAATTTGCTTTTCTGTTATAGACAGTAGAACTTAGAAAATCTAGATGAATGGATAGTTACTGTGCCCATTAAACCATCTGTTCCAAAGAATAAATGTGTTAAGCAAAATTTTCATGAGTCTTTTGATTGAATTTGTTATTAAAAATTTGTGAGTGGAGATATATATTTTAGTTTTACTAGAAATAATAAATTTTCCCAATTGAAGTAATTCACATTCATTATAGAAATTAGTAACATATAGAAAACCATGAAGGTAAAATAACAGTGACCCATTTATTTGTTTCAGGACCCTTAGGCAACCATTGTTAACTTATGGATATTTGGTTTCTATATTTTGTGTTATATGTGTGTGTATGAATATGTGTGTAAAATAATTACATGTAGTATGGATTATATTTAAACATATTATATATTATTATCTATCAATACTAGGTTATATTAGCATATGTAATACATATGAAATGCTATATAATTATCATTTGTTTAATTGGGATCATGTAAAACATTATTTAAAAATTTACAAATGTGCTTGGGAATATTCTTGTTTTTCTTATCGTTTGAGTTTTTTTAACTTTAAAATTATTTCAGTTTGGTAGAACATACTTTGGGCATAATGATTTTTGAGGGGTAGATGTTTTGAATATGAATTCACTCTTTTAAAAGTAGGGATTTATTCTGTATTTCTACTTTTCCTTGAGTTATTTTTGATATGTAATAATTTTCAATATGTTGGCATAAATTTTTTCATAGTACTCTACTTTAGAAATTTTTTCCCTTAGTTTTGTCCTATTTTTTTCTAATATTTTGGACCTTTTTTTGGTCTCATTTATATTATTTTGCTTTTGGGTCAGACATGTCAGATGAAAGTCAGTTTTATTAGCTGTTTGAAAGAACCAACTCTGGTGGACATAGACCTACACTGCCCAGATTTTTCTTTCAAGACTTTGTTGCCCTAGCTGCTGAGTGTACCACTTTTGGCAACTTCAGCTGTCAACCCCTTTAGGTCCCACCTCAGCTACAGAGAAACACCTTGGCCAAGCTCACACCCTTTTATAGGGAACATCCAATGACTGATTCAGGTGGAGGTATATAGGCCAGCTATTTTGGTTTAATGTGGGACAATTTTGATGGATCAGTTCCTTTTCAGAGCTTCCTGTAGGGTCAGCTGAAGTTCTTTGACTTGCATTGCAAATCAATTTATCTGCACAGTTCTTTCCCTTTCTCCCTTCCACAGGTGTTAATCACAATACTTTCTAACAAACAGCCTAAACATTAAACTCTGTCTCAGAATCAGCTTCTTGAATAACTCAAATTTTGGCAGTGGGTGCCAGAAGTAGGTCAAGAAAGCTGGTATTAAGATGGGATTTTGGAGTCATATTATTTATGGCTCAGCTGGCAATGGGGGATCCCATCACAGGTGGTAGGAGGTGCACAGATAGCCCAAGGATAAAGGTGGTGGTCCAGTTGTAAAACTTTCATTGGTGATGATTTGGGATATTTTGTTAGAAAGGAATGCACTAGCTGGTGTGAAGTATTAGACATTTGTAAAACATGTTGGAAATAGTAAAAGACAATGTAATTGGATAGCTATTTCTATGCTCTACTGAAGCTCTAAAAAAAGATACTGAGTGACTGAGAATGAATAAAAGGCTGTTTTGAAAGCCAAAGGTGAAAGCCAGAGGCCTCTTTTGTAGCCTGTAAAAAGGATCACACCTCTTTCAATAAGAGAGGAGAGAAAACTGAGCAATATGCCTGTGACTTAATCAGATAGTACTTGAGCTCGGAAGAGTAAACTTACAACCAAAGCAAGTCTACTATACCAATGTCAGGCCCTCAGGTGGGAATAAGAGCGAGAACTTGACACTTGAAATGGGAACCTCTAGATTCATCTTCCCTTCCCCAAACCTTCATCTAGGAATTATCTGAGTGTGCCTAAGTAGGCTATTCTATGAATTAAGACTTAGCACCTTATCCCTTTGCTTCTGGCCAATGCAGAAGACCCTTTCCCCAGGACAACATGTCTCTTCA
Source organism: Ateles fusciceps (assembly GCA_036589455.1). Lineage (NCBI taxonomy): Eukaryota > Metazoa > Chordata > Mammalia > Primates > Atelidae > Ateles > Ateles fusciceps. The sequence goes on from JAZHEH010000051.1 coordinate 2,382,992, forward strand.
GAATCTTCTCTCACTTCTCCTGGCCACTAGGCTCGTAACTAGGGTTAAGTTGCTGAATAACCCAACTGGGAATATACTAGGCCTGATAAGGGAAGAAAAAGACCATACCCTTAAGGAGATGTAGCCAATATGTACTAGCAGAAGCCAGGAAAGCATATGTGAGACTGTGCTGTGAGGGTGAATGATGGAGGTCAGAACTTAAAATTGAATAAGGAAGAGTTTATTGATTTTAGAATGCTTTCCTAAAATACAAAATTTAGGACCTTGGCAAGGACCCCTGGAGATGGTGTGAATTTGCTACTAGAATGGCTTCTGTTCATGCTCAGTGACTCAAAGTACTAGAAATCCATGGTAGAAAGCAGAAAAAGGTATTAAAAGGCTCAGGGAAATAATTAGATTGGAAAACTATGTTAAATTGGCAAACATGGGAAAGCATGGCATATTTTCCCTTTACCAAGACTATCAGATATTCATTGATGAAAGGAACACCAGTAGCATTACAGATTTCACTGGTACTCTGCTCTATAGGCCAGGGATGTTGGAATGAGAGGCTACTATAGAACAAGACTCACTGGTAGCAGTAAGAATAATAGACCCCAGAACAATAGAAGTAAGATGACACTACCTAACCATCAGAAGCCTAGTGGATACAACTATTGTAATGAGTGACTAAGTCAGAGTGGCAGCCAATGGAGACTGAGTTGCAGAGATTTATAGATATGGACAATAGCATTGATATCCCTATATGGGTAGTCAATAGGGTTCTAAACCACCAGAAGAAATCAATAATAGATGGTCAGCAAGCTGAGGGCAACCACCACAATGAAATTATTATCCTTTGCCCAGTTTTCACATCTGAGCCAGATTTCCAGAGCTATAATCTATTGACTGAATGAGAGCTTGGTGATGAAAAATATAATTACCCAAGTGACTGAGGAATAAATAGAAAACACAAATAGTTCTGTAAGTATTAAAAAATTGAATCAGTAGTTAAAAATCTTCCAATAAATAAAATGATCTTAGAAAAATCTATAGGTGAGCACCATGAAGCAATCAAGAAACAGAATCCTCTGGGAAAGACAAGGAAGCAGATTTTTCCCTAGAGCCTTTAGAAAGAACATAGCCTTACTGATTCTCTGATTTTAGGACATTTAACCTCTAGAATTGTAAGATGATAAGTTTGTGTTGGTTTAAGCCATGAAGTTTGTGATAATTTGTTACAGCAACAATAGAAAACTAATACATAAACTACTTCTAAATATATATAACAAAGATGTCTACAAACTTTATGAAGGGAATTATTAGCATGTTTAAAGAATTTAAATGAAGATATGTAAGTGGAAAGATATACCATGTTTATAGATAGAAATACTCAGTATCATAAAACTGTAACTATAAATTAGAGGCAGTTTTATGGGTTAAATTATACTCCCCCAGAAAGACATGTTGAAGTTTTAACCCCCAGTACCTCAGAATGTGACCTTATTAAAAAAATACAGTCTTTACAAGGGTTATCAAGTTAAAATGAGGTTCTTTGGGATAAACCCTAATTCAGTATGACTGATAAACTTATAAAAAGGGATTATTTGGACACAGAAATGAGCATGAATAAAGGGAAAATAAGGTAAAGTTGGAGGTAGAGATTGGTATTATGTTGCTACAGCCGAGGAATATCTGGGACTACCAGAAGCTGGAAGAGGCAAGGAAGGATCACTATCATACAGGTTTCAGGGTACACATGGATAAATTTGCTACCTTGACACCAGGCTTCTAGCCTACAGAATTGTGAGGAAACAATTTTTGTTGTTTTGAGTTACCCAGTTTGTAGTATTTTACTACAGATGTCTTAGAAAGCGGACACAGGCAGTATCAACAAAAGATTATGAATAGAGTTACTGGAGTGAGACCACCTGTATTTAAGTTTTGACCTTATTACTTATTAGTTGTGTAATCTCAGTATTATTTCATGTATAATCTGTGTAATCTCTCTCTAGGCCTTGGTTTAATTATGGAAAATATTACATAAATGTACTTAAAAGAGTACCTGACACATAGTAAATACTGTGTAAGGGCTAGCTTTAATGTCATTCTTCACATATTAATCTAAAATTCAATGGAATGTCAATAAAAATTCCTAGGAAAGTCTTTTATTGACATAAAGTTGAGAAGCTTATAGTAGCATTTTTAGAAATAGCTAGGACAATCCTAAAGAAGAATTTCAGAGATGCAGTGGGTGCTTGCCCTACTTGATCTGAAGAATTATTGCAAAGTTTGAGCATATAAGATGGTAGTATATTGGTATAAATTTAAAGCAACACCACAATGAAAGATAAGAACATGTTTTGAAATAGACCCATACATATGAGGCACTTGATACATGGCAGAGATAGCATTGAAATCTACTGGAGAAAGATAGATTACTCCATCAGTGCTCCTGGGACAAATGATTTTTTAGGAAAACAATTGTTGTCTTCTTTAAATCATAAAAGTCAGTTCCAGCCAGGCACGGTGGCTCACACCTGTAATCCCAGCACTTTCAGAGGCTGAGGCAGGTAAATCACAAGGTCAGGAGTTCAAGACCAGCCTGGCCAACATGGTGAAACCCCGTCTCTACTAAATATACAAAAATTAGCTGGGCATGTTGGTGTGCATTTGTAATCCCAGCTACTCAGGAGGCTGAGGCAGGAGGATTGCTTGAACCTGGGAATTGGAGGTTGCAGTGAACCCAGACCATGCCACTGCACTCCAACCTGGGCGACAGAGCAAGACTCCATCTCAAAAAAAAAAAAAAAAAAAGTCAATTCCAAGTGGATTCAAGACTTAAATGTATAGAAAATTATTTTAGAATGTTTTAGAAGTTATAGGATAATATCTTTATAGCTCTAGCATAAATAAAATTATCCTGCACAATACACAAAACACAAACATTCAGTAAAAGACTGATAAATTGAAATATAAAAATTAAGATTTAAAGAATTGTATGAAAACAAGAAGGAAGTGAAACTAGAAGCCACAAATAGAGATAAGAAATTTCAACACATAAAATAGTCAGGATATTAGAATCCAGATTAACAACAACAACAGAACCCTCCTAAAAATCAATAACTAAAAAAAATAATACAACAGAAAAAGAGCAAGAGACCTGAAGTATAATTTCATTGAGTAGGAACAAGAATAACTCTTAAACCTGTGGAAAAATGTTAAACCTCAGTAGTAATCAGAAAAATGTTAGTTAAAACTACAACTAGAAGACACACTTTTTACCTATAAGTTAGCAATAAACAAAATGTGTGGCAATAAAAATTATTGATGAGGATTTTAGTGTCTGTGGGTGGAACATAAATTGAAAAAACTACTTTGAAAAACCCTTTGAGATGATGTCATATGGTTTAAGCTGAAAGTGGTAGGTAGACTCTAAGGCAGCTCCCAATGCGTCCCTCCTTATGGTATTACACCCTTGTGTAGGTTCCCTTCCCTGGAGTGTGGACAGGACCTGTGGCGTGCTTCTAACCAATAGAATATGGCAAAGGTGATGGGTGGTCACTTCTGTGAATAGATTACATGAAATCTATCCAAGTAGGGAGCATAGTATGAAATAAGTAGTTTTTCAAACCTTACCAGCTTTCTTCTCTCTCTCCTCTAGTAGGCCCTAGTGTCTATTGTTCCAATCTTTATGTCCATGTGAACCCAATATTAAGCTCCCACTCACAGATGCTCTTTCTTGCTGGCTTTGATGATGCAAGCTTCCATGCTCATGCTGTGAGTTGCCCTATGCTGAAGACCATGTGACAAGGAACTCCAAACAGTTAACAAGAAAGTGAGGCCTTCAGTCCAACAATCCACAAGAGATTGAATCCCATCAAAAACCACATGAGTTTGGAAGCAGATTCTTCACCAGTTGAACAGTCCAGTGAGACTCCTGCTCTGACCAATGCCTTGTCTTCAGCCTTATGAAAGACCCTGAAGGTGAGGATCCCACTTGTATACAGATTCCTGACCCAAGAAATAGTGAGATAATAAATATGTGTTTTTTTAATGTTGCTAAGTTGGTGGTAACATTGTTACATAGAAACAGATCATCAATACAACAAATTTCCTATAATTCAGCAATTCCACTCAATTAGAAACCCTCAAGAAAGTCTTACACTTCTCCAGGAGACATATACAAGAATATATATTGCTGTTATTATTTGTAAAAGTACAGCTACAAACGTTTGAGTCTAAAAACAGAATAATGGATTTATAAATTTTGATATATGCATGTTATCAAATACTAAAAAGTGGAATAAATGAACTACAATCACACACATGAACCTCGATGAAATTCACAAACACAGTGTTGCCCAAGACAAGAAAGACACTGAAGAATGCAAACAGAATGGTTTCATTTAGAGTTCAAACAGTGCAAAACTAAACAATATGTTGTTTGGGGATGCACACTTTTGTGAAAGGCAATTTGTAAACATAGAATTGAAACAATTGTTATTTTGGGGTGGGTTATTACAGGAATTAGCATTTCTGTAGGAATTAGATTGAAGAGGGGCACCTAGTAGCCTTAAGAGCTATAGATAGCATTCTACTTCTTAAGCAGGATTAGTGAGTACCCTGATTTTTAAGAAAAGTATTCTTTGTCTTAACATATATTTTATATATGTTCTTTTATCTGTATAAAATATTGCACAATACAAATTGATTCAAGACTGTTCCTGTTGTTAAAAAAATATAGAGAATTATGTTAAGAGGGGTCTTTTATTTGACTTAACTACAATATAGCTCTAAATACTGAAAAAATTGATAGATTCTTGGCTGTCCCGTTGGGTACTTAAGGGTAGTGGATACCCTCATCTTCTTGTCTAGAGACAGGGCTTAGGAACTCCGCATCTGCCAGACTTTAGGGGCTTTTCCAGGTTACTTTTAGTTCTTTTTTTTCCTGAAATAACTACTGAAAAAGGAGAAATGAGAGAATACATGTATCTAATAGGAACTTGAGGTAGAGACAACTGGAAAGAGGTCATACAGGACAGATATAGACTTGAATGTCATGAACACTAAGCTTCAGGAAATAAAAAAAAAAATCTTAATCTGGTTAAATAAGACCCAATCATTTATAATAAAACTGTGGAACGCCAGAGGAAAAGAGATCTGAAAAGTAACCAGAGAAAAATCAGGTTACTTACAAATAACTCTTATTAGAATGAGAGCTGTTTCTTGGTAGCAACAATAGAAATTAGATGGCAACAGAATACTTTCTCAAAGAACAGCCTTCAGATTCCTGGTGAATAAAACATTACATATTATCATGTTTAATTATAAGCCCAAGTTAAGAAGCTTCTGGTAGAAAACACTGGAGAGAGTAAGATTCAGAGAGCACTTGATTGACATTTATGATCTACTATTTAAGATAATAAAATCATCATGTTTGTTTCTTATTGCTATTAAAACATTTTTCACAAATTCAGTGGCTTAAAACGACACAAATTATTATCTTAAACAGTTTTTGAGGTCAGAAATGTAAAATTGGCTATTATGGAAATGTAATATTGAGCTAAATTCAAAGTACTGGCAGGCCCATATTCCTTCTGGAAGCTCTGCAAGAGAATCTGTTTGCTTGCCCTTTTGTGCTTCTATGGGTTGCCTTTATTCCATGAGTCGCCGCCTTTTCCTCTATCTTTAAAGCCAGCAATGACTGGTTGAAATTTTCTGATGCCCTATCATTCTGACACTCCTCCAGTGTAATAAAATCTCACTCCGTCTTCCTTTTATAAGAACATTTGTGATTATACTAGGCCTACCTGGATAATCCAGGATAATCTCCCATCTCAAAATCTTTAAATTAATCCCATCTGATAAGTCCCTTTTTCCTATGTAAGACAACATATTCATACATTCTAGGGATCCAGAAACTGAAATATTTGGGGGATATGGTTCAGTCTGCCACAAGCAGACAGAATTAAGATCAGTAAGTCTAACCCAGGTGTATTACAATATAAGGAATGATAGATTGTCAGGGAATCAGGGGGCATTAGCATCTTCCTTGTCACTAAAAACCATAGTGACCTTGGAGAAGTCCCTTCACTTCTCTGAATCTCTGATGTTTCCTCCTTTCCTTCCTATATTAATTCAGTAAATATTTCTTGAGTATTTCCTCTATGCTAGGTGCTATTGTCAGCTCTGTAAAATGGTACTTTTTCTTATTCTAAATGAATGAGAAATAATATATATGCTTACAGCATCTTGTAAGGTGTCTAGCATATGGTGAAAACTTAAATGAAACTGTTATTATTCTGAATTGAAATAGATAATTAAGATATTTAAATTGCAACTATGTCTTTAGAAGTTGAGTCCAAGAGGGTAAACAGTTGCATGGCAAGCATTTTTGCATAGCACCTATGGTGTGCATTGTGCTAGGCATTGGCAATGTGAAGATGAGAGAGCCCTGGTTTCTGCTGTTGCAGAGGATGTATGCATACAAGTAACCATACAAGGTAGAGAGTCGTAATTTTGTGGTAGAAGTGCAGAGAAGTGTCATAGGAGCACAGAGATAAAATCTCATAAACAGAATCCCAGACTGAGCCTGATAGGTAGAATTCTTTATTTAATTTGTTATAAGTTCAACTTTTATTTTAGATTCCGGGGTACACATGCAGGATTGTCCCATGGGTATATTGCATGATGCTGAGATTTGTGGTGCAAATGATCCTATCATCCAAGTAGGGAGCATAATATGCAACAGGTAGTTTTTCAAACTTTGCCAGCTTTCTTCTCTCTCCCCTCTAGTAGGCCCTAGTGTCTATTGTTCCCATCTTTATGTCCATGTGAACCCAATATTAAGCTCCCACTTATAAGTGAGAACATGTGGTATTTGGCTTTCTGTTCCTGCATTAATTCACTGAGGATAGTGGCCTCAAGCCACATCCATGTTGCAAAGGATGTGATTACATTTTTTATGGCTGTGTAGTATTTCATGGTGTATACACACCACATTTTCTTTATTCAGTCCACCACTGATGGGCACCTAGGTTGATTCCATGTCTTTGCTATTGCGAATAGTACTGTAATGAACATATGAGTGTATGAGTCTTTTCGGTAGAATCATTTATCTTCCTTTGAGTATATACTCAGTAATGGGATTACTGGGTCAAACAATATGTCTGTTTCAAATTCTTTGAGAAATCTTCAAACTGCCTCTCACAGTGACTGAACTAATTTACGTTCCACAAAAGTGAAATTTTTGTCCTTACGAATGAATCCCAGTTTCAGGAAAGGCCAGTCAAGCTGAGGGCTCTGCATTCCCTTTGTCTTTTATGCCCTTGCCACTCCCAAGACTCATTGGCACTGGCCTCCCCATTACCATGTTCCCATGTGTGGAATGACCCTCGTTTTGTGCTTTGCTTATGCTATTCCTCGTTCTGTATATTTTTAAATACTTAGATCAGGGGGAGTTCCCTCTGCCCTTTGAAATTTAGATCCAGTAGTCTGAAGTCCTATTTTTCCATTCACTGGGAAGTTCAGTTCTCTTCCACAGGTCTTTACTCTATGGTGACTTCCAGCTCTGAACTCCTTCCTCAGCTGAACTCCTTTTTTTTTTTGAGATAGAGTCTTGTTGCCATGTTGCCCAGGGTGGTCTTGAACTCCTGGGCTCAAACAATTCTTTTGCCTGAGTCTCTTGAGTAGTTGGGATTACAGGCTTAAGCTACCATGGCCAGCTTCCATATTATTCCATGTTATTTTTGTCTCACTTTCCACGGTAGTTTCTCTCTCTTTTCCATGACACACCTCATATGGAATTATTTTTGTTCTTTTTCCATGGATTTTCTCTAAACTACTAAGCACATGTACTTGAAGTAGATGATTGTTTGCTTTCATTTGATATTTTTTCCCATTTGTGAGCAACCCTGGGGAGGGATTAAATTTTACTTTGTTTAAAACCAGTGTATTATTTATGCATCTTTCAAAGTGACTATGAATTGACAATTGTTGAATTAATGCATTCTTAGAGTATCAATGCAGTACCTTAAAATAATTAGAGGGCACACAGAGTTGAATGGACTTCTTTTCTCAAAACTCAGAGTTTCTCACATTTAAGCCTGGCCCAAGAAGAAAGTCTTGCCTGTTCTCTCTGTTCTTTAGGCCCATTTGTATTTATTTAATAAAATCTTTGTCAGAAACTTTATATGTGTTATCGCTCACCATCCTTAAAACAACCTGATTATGTGACTATTAGTATCGCCATTCCAAAGATGTCAAAACTGAGGCTAAATAACGTGTTCAAAATCATATAGTTAGAGAATGGTAGAACAAGGATTCAAACTCAGACCTGTCTGGCTCTAAAGACCAGCCCATTCCATTGCATTCCATTATTCACTTGCCTGAGTTTTGCAGCTGAGATGTGATCACTTCGCTTTCTTTGGGGAGTAGACTGGGGGATGAGGAGGGTTAGTTATGACACCACCAGAGGGCTGGTGACATCTGTTCAAGAGTTCATGATGACTGCTGCTGTCAAGATGATCTGCGACCACTTTGAGCAAAGGCCCAGCTGCTGGCTACCTCTTGGGTTAACAGAACATATGTATATATATGTATACATACATATACATATGTATATGTATGTATACATATATATATATATATATATAAATTTTTTTTTCCCTAAAATACTCCAGCAAGCCCGGTTGCTTGAAGCAGTGCTTTGGTCTGTCTTTATAGCCTTCCTTCTGTCTGCCTTGCTGACAGCTGCCTCCTTTCACTTGCCATTCAGCGATATTTTCGACATCCCACAGTGGCCAGTGGGTCATGCCTACTGGAGGATATTGACAGCCTTTTCACTGGCAAATGCTCCTAACATATTGACTGTTCTGGAGGGGATCTTAACTAATGTTTCATGATACTAATGAAATTGTTCCTGCTTAAATGATTGGAACTGCATTATTGGAAGATTAATTTGGTGGCCTTGGGAAGGATAGATGGGAGTGGGGAGAGAGAGCAGGTAGACAAACCAATTAGGAGAGCATTGCAATTGTCTCGGAGAGAATAGATCAGAGCCTGAACCAGAGTAGCAGTAGAGACATAAAATAAAAGGCAAATGCAAAAGACACTGGGGACATAACTGAGGTGATAGTTGGAACTGTTCCGTATCAAGCATACAGAAGTCTGGGCATTGCTACTGCCTTATCTCTTTACTTTGGTGTTGAATTTGATGAGGCATAAATTCAACTTAATTTAACAACTATTTGTTGACACATCCTATGTACCAGGCAGGCTGTTAGAGGTTGTGAGACCTTCTCGCAAACATCTTACAATATAGTAAGTGATATAATTAAGATGATAAAAGATACTTCACCTGAACTGGGAGAATTGAGGGAAAGCCTTATGAAGTTGTTGATAATAGAGATGGGTTTGAAAGCTGGAAATGGCTTTTAACAGGCAATAACAGAGGAGGAGAGAAAAGGTATTGGTGTGAAAATAGACTGTGTGGGGGGCAAAAAAGGTGTTAAATTTGGAGTATAGGTATCCACAGGAGGTAAAACTGCAGGCTTTAGTCATATTTTTAAGGTGAGGAATTTTATTTCACTTAGCAAGAGGGAGTCATTGAAGAGTTTTATGCTAAGTGGCATAATATGTGGTGTATTTTAGGAAAATTAGAATCTGGAAACCATGAGACAGCATGCTGTTAGGAAAAAACTACCAGATGAGAAGCAGTGTACTTGGGTCCTTGGTCCAGCTATTTAATTCATTATTTGAGCAACCTTAGATAAATTATTTAGTCTCTCTGAATTAGGATTTCCTCATGAATAAGAACAGATAATAATTTCTGAGTTCCACGAAGGTTATTATAAACTGATACCAAATAAGAAGTGAGTGAAAGATTTAATAAGCAAGTAAATAAGTAAAGTTTATTTTAAAGATGAGAGTGGACTCAGAAAAAAAATGGGAAATGAGTTTAGAGGATATGATTGTTGTTTGAGGTAATAAAGAAATGGATAGGATCAACTGAATTGGCAATGAAGAAAATAGACAGAAACAATTTAAACTAATAGTAGCTAATACCTTCAGAGTACTTAGTAAAAGATGTTCTTTCAAGCACTTTGCTTATATTAATTTAACAACCCTATGAGGTAGGAATTATTGCTATCTCTACACTTTACAGAAAGTTTAAAAGTCTTTCCCAAGCTCATTCCACTGGAGAGACTGTGATTTGAACCTAGGTAGTTGGCTCCAGAGCTTTTATTTTCTCTGCTATGGTACTGACTTTCAATGTTGGAATATTTGATTAGCATGGAGTTTCTGTTTTCAGTTTTTCTCCTAACACTTTTGTAGAAAAGAAAATATTGTATAATGGTTAGTCTCATGAATCTGGAATCAGGCAGTTGGGGTTTATGTTCAAGCTCAGCTAGTTTTCTTAGGTCTCTGACCTTTGTTTTGTTTTGTTTTGTTTCACCTGTAAAATAGGGATTTATTTAGTACTCGACTCCTAAGTTTGTTGCAGAGATGATTTAAGATAATCTGGTGCAGTGCTTGGTACAAAATTGCCCAGTCAATTTTAGTCACACTTATTTTTGTTTTCTGAGCTTATTTTTCTTTCTTTTTTTTTTTATTATTTTTTTTATTTTATTGCATTTTAGGTTTGAGGGTACATGTGAAGAACATGGAAGATTGTTGCATAGGTACACACATGGCAGTGTGATTTGCTGCCTTCCTCCCCATCACCTATATCTGGCATTTCTCCCCATGCTATCCCTCCCCCAACTCCCCACCCCCCCACTATCCCTCCCCTTTTCCCCCCAACAGACCCCAGTGTGTGATACTCCCCTCCCTGTGTCCATGTGTTCCCATTGTTCAACACCCGCCTATGAGTGAGAACATGCGGTGTTTGATTTTCTGTTCTTGTGTCACTTTGCTGAGAATGATGGTTTCCAGGTTCATCCATGTCCCTACAAAGGACACGAACTCATCGTTTTTGATGGCTGCATAATATTCCATGGTGTATATGTGCCACATTTTCCCTGTCCAGTCTATCATCGATGGGCATTTGGGTTGGTTCCAGGTCTTTGCTATTGTAAACTGTGCTGCAATGAACATTCGTGTGCATGTGTCCTTATAGTAGAATGATTTATAGTCTTTTGGATATATACCCAGTAATGGGATTGCTGGATCAAATGGAATTTCTATTTCTAGATCCTTGAGGAATCGCCACACCGTCTTCCACAATGGTTGAACTAATTTACGCTCCCACCAACAGTGTAAAAGCGTTCCTATTTCTCCACATCCTCTCCAGCATCTGTTGTCTCCAGATTTTTTAATGATCGCCATTCTAACTGGCGTGAGATGGTATCTCAATGTAGTTTTGATTTGCATTTCTCTAATGACAAGTGATGATGAGCATTTTTTCATATGTTTGTTGGCTTCATGTATGTCTTCTTTTGTAAAGTGTCTGTTCATATCCTTCGCCCACTTTTGAATGGGCTTGTTTGTTTTTTTCTTGTAAATGTGTTTCAGTTCTTTGTAGATTCTGGTTATCAGCCCTTTGTCAGATGGGTAGACTGCAAAAATTTTTTCCCATTCTGTTGGTTGCCGATTCACTCTAATGACTGTTTCTTTTGCTGTGCAGAAGCTGTGGAGTTTGATTAGGTCCCATTTGTCTATTTTGGCTTTTGTTGCCACTGCTTTTGGTGTTTTGGTCATGAAGTCCTTGCCTACACCTATGTCCTGAATGGTTTTGCCTAGATTTTCTTCTAGGGTTTTTATGGTGTTAGGTCTGAGCTTATTTTTCAAAGCATCTCTCCATTTAAGGCTATACTCCTCCGGTTGACTTTTTTTCTGTTGCCTTTGTGTGCACCAATTCTTCAGTATCCTTTGCAGTTGGATTTCATTGAGAGCTGCATTGCTCAATACGAGTGCTGCACTACTTGTGAAGCACTGTTGTCTTCGATAATGTGACTTTTGGTAGTGCACTTAACCTTTGTGGGTTTCAGGTAGCTCCTTTAGGAAATGTTGCATACGGCTCTGCAACAAACTAAATTCTCTGGTATGGAGTCAGGGTGGCTTAATCCTGGATGAGAAAGAGTTTCAGAAGGGTTATGAAAGTGGTCAGAGACTTTGATTCCAAGGAAGAGGAAGTAACAGATGGATTGGTCTCTCTCATTTATGGTTTTAGGCCTACAGAAAAAAAACAAAAAACAAAAAACAAATATATTAGTTATGAAGGAAAAGCCAGCTCTGGATAGTGGAAAAAGACTGGAATCACATAAACCTGAGTTTCAATCCTGCCTTTTCACTTATTGTTTGACCTTGTGACTTGACCCCTCTGAACTTCAGTTCTCCTTCTTTAAAATAATAAGAGTAATTATAACCTCATGAGGTTACCATGAGGATTAAATGAGATAAAATTTAATGGATCTGAAACTGAGTAGATACTAATGCTGTAATCAATTACTGTATTGAGGCTACTGAATGAGAAAGGAAAGTATGTGATGACCATTGCATTTTTTCATATTTTTCTGAATGACTCTAACTGCCACAATATTGCCCACTTAAGTGAGAAACAATCTGAGAAATTTTAAAGAACTATTTCTTTTTAAACTGATTTGGGATTACTGAGGCCATTGATCTTAACTTCAATGAAGATAAAGTTACCTTGCAGAGATATAGCATACCAAGTGACCAAACTTAGCACATTAATAGTGGGGCACTCCGTCATGATGGGTCACCTGATGCCATAGGAGTTCATAGCATCATCTGGAAAGTGTTCCTAATAAGAATATTTAACTTGAATTTGATCAAGCTTCTATACCTCACCTCTTGTTTACAACAAATACAGAGGCCAGATAATTGAGAAAAATGACGTCATTAGGAAACACTCCAGAACATAGAATATATTTTTAAAAAGCTGGTATGGACTCTTTAAAAAGTCAATGTCATGAGAAAAGGCAGAGAAATTGTTTTAGATGTAGAGAAATCACAGAGACATCACAATTAAATGTAAGATGTGATCTTCAATTGGAAAATAAAAGAGGTATAAAACACATTTTGAAACTTGTTTTAGTCCATTTTCATGCTGCTAATAACATAACTGAGACTGGGCAATTTACAAAAAGAAAGAAATTTATTAGACTTACAGTTCCATGTGGCTGGAGAGGCCTCACAATCATGGTAGAAGGTGAAAGGCACGTCTCACATGGCAGCAACATGAGAGAGAATGAGAACCAAGTGAAACAGTTTTCCCCTTATCAAACCGTCAGATCTTGTGAGACGAATTCACTACCTCAAGAACAGCATGGGGGGAAACTTCCCCCATGATTCAATTACCTCCCACCAGGTCCCTCCTATAACACGTGGGAATTATGGGAGTGCAATTCAAGATGAGATTTGGGTGGGGACACAGAGCCAAACCGTATCAAAACTATTGATGAAATTTGAATATTTAAAAATTACATGTTGGAAAAAAAACTTGACATCCCACCTCCCATCCCATCCTCCCATCACCTCCACCTTCATCCATGTATTTTGATTAGTTATTCAATTACTCTGTGATGGGCACAGAGCATCAGTAGCTAGTAAAGATTCCACAGGTGATTTCAATGAGCACCACAGCCGTAAAAATAACTCTTGCACCTGTGCACCAGGAAACACATAAGCACTGATAGCAGCACTGCTTGTAATATCACAGAATAGAAACCATCCACATGTCCATCAACAATAGAATAGATAAAGTGTGCTATTTTTATAACAAAGGAAAGTGATTGTTTTAATGCCTAGGAATATCTGCTAGTTAATTTTTTGTCTCCTCCCACTTGAATTCCCAGTTTTCACTTGATCTACCCCCCTGGACCTCAGCATTAATTGTATATATAGTAAGGACATTTCTAGACATTTCTTTTGGAGATGACCTTTACCCTTAATTTCTGAAGATTTCACCAACTGATTATCAGCTTCTTCAGAGTGAATTTTGCCTTTCTGCTCAAATAGGTAATTCCCATCTTCCAGTCTGTGGTTTTTGGAGAACGGGAATTGATTTGCTTCTTTAAAAGCCATTTGCAGTAGTCTGCCTGGAATTTAAAATTTTATGGCTTATTCCATCAGTCCATGTGATATTACCCCATCTGAATTTAGCTAACTGAGCTAATCTATAATGAGCATTTCTCTCCACTCATCCCTTTGCTCCCTAATGAGTTGGGAATTATGTTTTCACAGTGTGTACTGGGAAGGCAGACATGTCTGGATGACGTTCTGAGCTGCTATTTCCCCTATCCACCCTGCAAACTCCCACTTTGCTATTTTGGTTATCATTTTTTTTTAAAGTTTTATTATAGCTGATGGAAATATTATTATTTAATAAACTTCTTAGGTTTGTGGTTCCTCATAAGCCCAGGTTCCAGCATTATGACCCTCACTACCAACTTAATTAACTGCTTTTCTCCTAGTGAAAGTAACAGTGTTGTTTTATTTCTTACTGTTGAGATGTGTTAATGACTCATCAGCAGGATATTAATGTTTATTTTCATCCAACAAGGACCAAAGATACACCTTTCACAGTTTATTAATTTTAAGGTTCCCTGGATCAGAATCATCTATGAGGGTTAGAAGCCACTTAAAAATTGTAATGCATTTACCTGGCTCATAATAATTGGAGCCCATGTTTGTTTTGACAAAGGGGAGTATATTAGTCCATGAAGGGATGATGGTGTGTGATCAAGGTAAACACCTTTGTGAGCTTTCAGGATAATTCCAGATGTCACTAATTGAAAATCTACAATTCAGATGCATTTTCTTCCATTAGAGAGGAATCTGTGATAACATTTGGATTTCATTTAAAAAACATTATAGGAGATAATATTGTGGCCCTCAAAAAGCATTATATATAATAAAGAAGCCAAAAGGTCTTGATTTTCCTTAAGGTTTTTTTTCCGAGCACAGGGCTAAAATTCTTCTGTTATTAATAGTAAATGTTTCAGTTAGCTTTCGCTTCTGATAATAAACTACCCTAACATTTAGTAGTTAAAATGAAAATTCTTTTTTTTTTGTTCACAATTCTGTGGGCTGGCAACTTGGGCCAGGCTCAGCTGGATAATTCCTTTGCTGATCTCGGCTGGAGCTCACTCACATGTCTCTGGTCAGTTGGCAGGTTGGCTGGGGCTGGTTGGTCTAGAAGAGACCTGTGATGGAATGGTTGGCCTTTGCTCCATGTGATTTCACATGGAACCAGCAAATGAAGAGGTGCTTCTTTCACATGAAGAAATCTAGCCTTGGCTTCTTCACATGGAGAAGGTAACAGGAGCTCCAAGAACATCAAGACAGTGCAAGCCTTTTCAAGTCTTTGCTTGCATGTGTTTAGTGTTGTCCTATTGGGCAATGCGAGTCCCATGGTTACGTTCAGAGCTTGTGTGTTTGCAGTGGGGGCGGGGATGAGTCAGGGAAGGGTTGGCTACCAAGAGCAGGAATACAGTGCAGTGTGAACAGATCGGGGCTTCTGTTGCAAATAATCCACCAGAGTGAGATAGGTGAAAGATTATTTGTCTAAACTGGTATAGACCAACATTTTACAAGTGGATTCTAAGAAATTCTGGTTCAGGCAATATAGCTATATGTTACCAACAGGGGCATTCTAGAGTTAAATAAGTTTGAACAATGATGGATTTAGCAAAGTGAAAGAGATTTATTTATTGCAGGACATCTCAGCCTGAATCTTCAAACGTAGATGCATAATTTCCCAAAATTAGACATAGAATTTTCTACTCCCTGCCTCCACTTTCCATGGACAATCTTTAGAGATAGATGCTCTTTAAAATATATTTAAAATGCTGCTGTAGAACAAACAAAGAGTTCTTTGACTAGCCTTTTATTTCTCAATCTTTGCTCTTGACAAAGGACAAAGATTGAAAAATAACTATAGTACCTGCATGTACTCACAACATTTTCTGTGCCTAGTTCTCCAGGGTTAAAATAGGAGACAGTATATTTTACTATCAATTTTCTTAGGAAAACAAAACAAAACAAAACAATAGACTGGACAGGGAAAATGTGGCACATATACACCATGGAATATTATGCAGCCATCAAAAACGATGAGTTCGCGTCCTTTGTAGGGACATGGATGAACCTGGAAACCATCATTCTCAGCAAACTGACACAAGAACAGAAAATCAAACACCGCATGTTCTCACTCATAGGCCAGTGTTGAACAATGGGAACACATGGACACAGGGAGGGGAGTATACACACTGGGGTCTGTCGGGGAGAAAGGGGAGGGATAGTGGGGGGGTGGGGAGTTGGGGAGGGATAGCATGGGGAGAAATGCCAGATATAGGTGATGGGGAGGAAGGCAGCAAATCACACTGCCATGTGTGTACCTATGCAACAGTCTTCCATGTTCTTCACATGTACCCCCAAACCTAAAATGCAATTAAAAAAAAAAATGTGGGCTTCCAAAGAGCAGTGTACTTTTGTGGTCGGGCTGGTTGCATTCTCCATCATTGTCTCAAGAACCCATTTGCATGCAGTTTTAGTATGATTAGATTTTGAATATGGAGTCTCTTCTATAATTTGAGCCTTTATTAGAACACTTTTCTCCTGATAGCAACTGCAATAAGCCAAGATTCAGGAGTAAGAGGTCTCTATATTTAGCCTTTGGGAAGAATTTGCAGTATGTTTTCCATCATTTGATGTGGCATGTAGATAGTTTATTCCAGTAGAGATGAAGCAAAATGAAAAATATGAACTTTGGGATCTCCATGTAAATCTTGGGCTAGTCACTCTTTAGCCCTATGACTTTGAGCACATTTCTCAACTGCTCTAAGGCAGATACAACAGTGTCTACCTTTCAGGGTTCTGAGATTCAGCGACATATGTGAGTACAGTTAAAAAAAAATCATGGTCTTAGAATACAGAGGATGCTTAATAAAGGGTAGCCATTGTTCTTGAGGAAAGAAGCCTGCTTTTGAAGATGTGATGGCAAAAATGTGGGGCCTCAGTATGAATTGGTGTTCAGCCTAAAGCTCTGATTTTGAAGGGTTATGACAGAGAGATTCTCTTTCCAGCTCTCACACATGCCAAAGCTTGCTTTGACCCCAGGGCCTTTGCACTTTTAGCCTTCTGCCAGAAATGATGTTCTGCCCAAGGTTTGTGCATGGCTTCATCTCATTTAGATCTCGCTTCAAAAGTTGGCTCCTGGACCCCGTCTAGCCACATTCACTGATGTAGCCATTCCTTTTACTAATTGCCTCTCTCCAATCTGTATCCTATTACCCAACTGCTTTACTGATCTTATAACAACTTCATGATATGACCTTATGCATTTATTTATTATGTGTTTGTCTGCTCCTGTCCGACTAGAAATTAACCTCTGTGAAACCTTATGAGTCAAGGCCTATAACAAAGTCTGCCCCGTAGTAGCAGCTCAGTAATATCTGTGGTTGGGTGTAGAATAAGAATCGACTGAACAGAAAGCTCATCTTGTGAATTTGGCAGTGAACGTGTCTCAAGAGCAACCCCCAAGCTCCACCATCCTTCTTGAGGCTGTGGATTTTAGTGCTGGGAGCATGCACATTTCTCTGAGTGTCAGCTCAGAACCTGGAGCAGGTAGAGACCTCTGAATAGAGGGACCGTAAGTGGACATATCTGTGAAGATCCAGGGACAGGAGAGATGGGGGAGGTAAAGTGTGGCCTAATGCAGAATATCCTATACTTCCCCAAGCAAGTCAAAGTGTTTCATGGCTCAATGCTTTTGCTCAGGAAGCAAACCTCTTTGTCTGTGGAGCAAACAACTACTTACCCTTCATGATCCAGTTCAAGCATGACAAGGCTTTTTTGATTTCCCCCTCCCATAGGTAGATTTAGCTCCTCTCCTCCATGTCCTCCCTGTATTCTGTGCACACTCCTCTAACCTGTAACTCCTTATGGCTCTCATTTCATTCTTTTTTTTTTTGGGATGAGCACTTTTATTTATTTATTTTCTTGGTTCACCCTGTCAGTTAATATGGTTTAAGTGAAGCAAACCACTCTTCCTGCCTGGGGTGGCAGGGCAGGTAACTAGTCTATTGGCAATATCATGTCCTTGACCAGTGATTGGTTCAGAAAAGGATGCATACAACCACCCTTGATGAGTCAAGTCTGATACTTTTGCTGGAACGATTAGAAAATGGATGTTCACCTTTTCATGGTGTTGCCAGGCTGGTAGAATGGAAGTCTGGAGTGATTGGAGGTGATTTTGCCACCAAAAAACGAAAATAAAAACCAACATCAAAAAAAGCATAATTTGTGATGGAGAGAGACAGAATTCAGTTGGATGTTTGAATATCTGAATCTAGAAATGCCCAAAACAACGGAACTTTTCAATGGTATGATCATTTCTCTTTTTGTTTATGTCAGCTTGGGTTGAAATTGTGCCATTTTGTAATCAGTGTCCTGGGTAGTGGAGTGCTTTTTTCTACAGCACAGTAGGAGCACTTTGACAGCAGAGACTGTCTCTGCTCTTGTCTTTTGTCTTGACAGTGCACTATGTGCTCAATATCTGTCTTCTAACCTGGTTTGAGTGATTGAATGAATTAGTGAATGAAATTAGTAGATAACTGAACACATCTTTAATGGCAAATTCAGGAATTGGGGTTTTGTCTTTCCCGACTTTCTCACATAATTAATTCACAGTATCCTGGCCCCATGTCAGCAACTGAAAGTATTTTATTTTCTTCTTTCTTCTTTAAAATGACCAGTAGCTTGTTTCACTGTCATTTGATTCTTTCTCGTTGTGCTTAGGTGCAAGGGAAACAAATTCTCCTTAATTGAGGGTTGCTGTTATGAAGATTTGCGTTATTGCTTAGTTTTAACAAACAGGATATTACAGCAACTGGTGATTAATGTGATGGGAAAGAGCGAACATGCGACATGAGTCATTACATTAGATCCGACATGTTTAATGGTCTGTTATGCTAAGCAGGGAGCAGCAAGGAGCCTGCTGGGGAAAAGGCAAGGCAAAAAGCTCACTTTTTTTTTCAAGCTGTCTATCTTACAGAGAGTTGTCACCATTCTTCTAACTGCAAATGAAGCAACAATTCTGAGAAATTATTTTTCTTCCTTTGACCAGTGAATGTAGAATGTAAGTTGACCCATGCTATACAGAAATATTCTAAAGTGATACAAGGATGATAATGATGGTCAACTCGCATGATGAGATAAACTCATTAATTCATCCACTTCTGCTTTCCTGCCTGGAAAATGGAAAAGTAATAGAGAACCAGTTTATAAATTCATCAAACTTGCATAATGAAAACTGGGTTTGCTAAAAAGTCCCTTCTTAGGAGAAAAGCAATGTAAATCAAAGTACAAAAGTATTGAAGTCTTGGTCTACTTTTGGCTCAGCTTGCTATTTGCATGAACCACTTTTGGCAAGATAGTTAACATTTTGATCTATAGTCATCTCACTTGCCCGGGAGGATTTGTACTCTATCACAGAGTGGCATGAGTATAAGAAAGAATTTGTGAAATGTAAGCAATAAAATATGTAAAGAAATTTCATTATCATGTAGTAGTATTATTGATAATACTGCAGTTCACACGAGATGTCTAGAGTTATGAAAGTATGTTCTCTGACATTTTCCAGAAATGTAAATGAAATTTCCCTTCACTCCCACCCTTGGCATCTCCAGTCCATTCTTTACACTGAAGCCAGAGTGATCTTCTAAAAATATATAAATCTGCTTATAACACTCCCAGTGCATGATGGACTCCAGTGGCTTCTCATTGCTGTTATGTTTGGAACCAAGGTTCTCAACATGGAAACAAGCCTGTATACCATCTGGCACATTTTTATGTCTCTCTTCTCATCTCGTAACTTTTTTTTTTCTGTCTGGGTTCTATCCACATTGTCTCCTTTCAGGATCTGAGTGCACTGTGCTTCTTATCTCAGGCTTTGCATGAGCTATTCTTTCAGCCTAGAATGCTCTACCCACTCTGCTTCCCAACCTTCACCTTGAATAGACTGAATAATGGCCCTCTTTGCCCAAAGAAGCCCATGTCCTAAGCTCCAGAAGCTGTGGCTATGTGATATTACATGGTAAAAGGGACTTTACAGAAGTGATTAAGGATCTTGAAATGAACAGGTTATCTGGATTATCCAGGAGGGCCCCACAAGCATCCTTATAAGAGTAAAGAAGGAGAATCAGAATTAATAGAGGATGTGATGAAGGAAACAAGAGGACGGCATGAATGCAGGAAAGCAGTTACCATAACATGTGGCAGGGCTGTTGGTGGAGCACGTGGGGAAGGGTCCCTAAGCCATTTTTGACAGTGCAGCTAATGGAGACTTCTCACAGAAAAGATGCAAGCAGAGCTCCGATGTTTGAGCAGGAGGAGGGGGCTGCTTGAAGAGGTGAGGACAGAGAATGTTGAAAGTAATATAGACGGCATGGGCATATGTTCTTGACGCAGAACTGGAAAGAGTGCAGAATACTGGTGTGCACAAATGGTGATGGCTGAGGTTGGAAAAGAAATCAAGGGCCAGATTATTGAGAGCCTTATGAGCCATTTTAATGATTTAGGTAAATACAGGCCAGTGGAAGGGTTTTAAGCAGAGGGGGAGAAATGATGAAATTTGAGTTGCAGGGATCAAAGTGGAGAAGGGGAGATAAAGTGACTATTTCAGTATTTGGCAAAGAGTTGGCTTTGGTCTGAAAAAGTTAGGGGCAGTGGGATGAAGTCAGATTGACTGATCCTAAAGATATCTAGGAGGTAGCTACAGCAGGACTTAGGCTGATAGAATGCAGGAGTGATGAGAAATGAGGAGCCAAGTATTCCTCCCAGATCATTCATTTGGAAAACTGAATGAATAGGTGGTGATGCCATTCATTGAGATAAAGGAAAGAAGAATATACTAATGAGAAAAGTCATCTACTCAAAATGTCTGCAACAAAAAATTACTTCATTAAAATGCCATGAATTTGGTATTGATGTAGACAAGTTAATCTAGATGACAGTTGGTAGAAGGGATTCTTGTTTGTGGGTATGGCCTACAGGGGTTAGGTGGTTCACATCTAGAAGATAACTGGTCATACCTTTAAGTTCCATAATTTATCCTCACAGTTTAGGATCAAGGAGATATAATTTCATAGCACATATAAAATATTTTATATTTTAAATTAGTTTTCATTTTTCCATAAGTTATTGGGGTACAGGTAGTATTTGGTTACATAAGTTCTTTACTGGTGATTTGTGAGATTTTGGTGCATCCAACACTGGAGCAGTATACACTGCACCATATTTGTTGTCTTTTATTCTTTGTCCCCCCTCTCACTCTTCCCCTCAAGTCCCCGAAGTCCATTGTATCATTCTTATGACTTTGTATCCTCATAGCTTAGCTCCCACACATCAGTGAGAACATACAATGTTTGGTTTTCCATTCCTGAGTTACTTCACTTAGAGTAATAGTCTCCAATCTCATACAGATCACTGCAAATGCTGTTAATTCATTCCTTTTTATGGCTGAGTAGCATTCCATAGTGTGTGTGGGTGTATATATATATCTATATCTATACACACACATATATAGATATAGATACACACACACACACACACACACACACACACACACACACACAAACATACATATACATCACAGTTTCTTTATCCAGTCGTTGCTGGATGGGCATTTGGGTTGGTTCCACGATTTTGTAATTGTGAATTGTACTATTATAAACATGCGTGTGCAAGTATCTTTTTTAACAATGGTTTCTTTTCCTTTGGGTAGGTACACAGTAGTAGGATTGCTGGATCAAATGGTAGTTCTACTTTTAGTTCTTTAAGAACTCTCCACACTGTTTTCCATAGTGGTTGTACTAGTTTACATTCCCACCAGCAGTGTAGAAGTGTTCCCTGTTAACCACATCCATGCCAGCACGTACTGTTTTTTGATTTTTTGATTATGGTCATTCTTGCAGGAGTAAGGTGGTATTGCACTGTGGTTTTGGTTTGCATTTTCCTGATCATTAATGATGTTGAGCATTTTTTTCATGTGTTTGTTGGCCATTTGTAGATCATCTTTTGAGAATTGTCTATTCATGTCCTGGGCCCACTTTTTGATGAGATTTTTTTCTTTCTGATTTGTTTGACTTCATTGTAGATTCTGGATAATAGTTCTTTGTCAGACATATAGATGGTGAAGATTTTCTCCCACTCTGTGGGTTGTCTGTTTACTCTGCTCACTGTTCCTTTTGCTGTGCAAAAGCTCTTTAGTTTAATTAGGTCCTAGCCATTTTTTTTTGTTTTTATTGCAGTTGCTTTTGGTTTCTTTGTCATGAAATCCTTGCCTAAGCCAATGTCTAGAAGGGGTTTTCCAATGTTATCTTCTAGAATTTCTATAGTTTCAGCTCTTAGGTTTAAGTCCTTAATCCATCTTGACTTGATTTTTGTGTAAGGTGAGAGATGAGGATCTAGTTTTATTCTCCTACATGTGGCTAGCCAATTACCCTAGCATCATTTGTTGAAAAGGGTGTCCTTCGCCACTTTATGTTTTGTTTGCTTTGTTGAAGATCAGTTGGCTATAAGTATTTGGGTTTATTTCTGGGTTCTCTATTAGGTTCCATTGGTCTATGTGCCTATTTTTATAACAGTACCACACTGTTTTGGTCACTATAGCCTTACAGTATAGCTTGATATCAGGTAGTGTGATGCCTCCAGATTTGTTCTTTTTGCTTAGTCTTTCTTTGGTTATGCAGGCTCTTTTTTGGTTCCACATGAATTTTAGAATTGTTTTTTCTAACTCTGTAAAGAATGATGGTGGTATTTTGATGGGGATTGCATTCAATTTGTAGACTGCTTTTTGTAGTACTGTCATTTTCACAATATTGATTCTACCCATCCAGAGCATAGGATCTGTTTCCATCTGTTTGGGTTATTATGATTTCTTTCAGCAGTGTTTTGAAGTTTTCCTTATAGAGGTCTTTTGACTCCTTTCTTAGATATATTCTTAAGCTTTTTTTTGTTTTTGTTTTGTTTTTTGCAGCTATTGTAAAAGGGGTTGAGTTCTTGACTTAATTCTCTGCTTGGTCAATGTTGGTGTATAGAAGAGCTACTAATTTGTATACATTAATCTTGTATCTGGAAACTTTGCTGAATTATTTTATCAGCTCTAGGAGCTTTCTGGGGAGTCCTTAGGGTTTTCAAGGTAAATGATCATATTGTCAGTAAACAGGGACAGTTTGCTCTTTACCACTTTGGAGGACTTTATTTCTTTCTCTTGTCTGATTGCTCTGGCTAGGACTTCCAATACTATATTGAAGAGGAGTGGAGAGAGTGGGCATCCTTGTCTTGTTCCTGTTCTCAGAGGGAATGCTTTCCACTTTTCCCCATTCAGTATTAATTGTGTTGCCTGTGGGCTTGTCACAGATGACTTTTATTATGTTATGTCCCTTGTATGCCGATTTTGCTGAGGGTTTTAATCATAAAGGGATGCTGGATTTTGTCAAATGCTTTTTCTGCATTTATTAAGATAATCATGTGATTTTTAAAAAAATTTTGTTTATGTGGTGTATCACATTTATTGACTTGCATATATTAAACCATTCCTGCATCCCTGGTACGTGAAATCCACTTGAACATGGTGGATTATCTTTTTGATATGTTGCTAGATTCAGTTAGCTAGTATTTTGTTACGGATTTTAGCATCTATGCTCATCAAGGATATGAGTCTGCAGTTTTCTTTTTTGGTGGTGTCCTTTTCTGGTTTTTGATATTAGGGTGATTCTGGCTTCATATAATGAATTAGGGAGGGTCCTTCTTCCTCTATCTTGCAGAATAGTGTTAAAGGATTGGTACTAATTTTTCTTTGAATGTCTGGTAGAATTTTGTTGTGAACCCATCTGGTCCTGGACTTTTTTTTGTTGGTAATTTTAAAATTACTATTTCAATCTCACTGCTTGTTATTGGTCTCTTCAGGGTATCTAATTCTTCCTGATTTAAGCTAGGAGGGTTGCATTTTTCTAGGAATTTATCCATCTTTTGTAGGTTTTCTAGTTTACGTGTGTGAAGGTGTTCATAGTATTCTTAAATGATCTTTCACATTTCAGTGGTATCAGTGTATTATCTCTTGTTTTGTTTCTTAGTGAGGTTATTTGGATTATCTCTCTTCTTTTCTTGGTTAAGCTTGCTAATGGTCTACCAATTTTATTTATTTTTTCAAAGAACGAACTTTTTGTTTTACTTATCGTTTGCATTTTTTTTGGTTTCAAGTTCATTTAGTTCTGCTCTGATCTTGGTTATTTCCTTTCTTCTGCTGGGTTTGTGTTTGACTTGTTCTTATTTCTCTAGTTCCTTGAGACGTGACCTTAGATTGTCTGTTTGTCCTCTTTCAGACTTTTTGAGGTAGGCATTTAGGGCTATGAACTTTCCTTTTATCTATCCCAGAGGTTTTGGTAGGTTGTGTCAATATTGTCATTCAGTTAGAAGAATTTTTAAATTTCCATCTTGATTTCATTTTTGACCCAATGCTCCTTCAGGATCAGGTTATTTAATTTCCATGTATTTACATGGTTTTGAAGGTTCCTTTTGGAGTTGATTTCCAGTTTTATTACACTGTGGTCTGAGAGAGTGCTTGATATAATTTTAATTTTCTTAAATTTATTGAGGCCCGTTTTATGGTTTATCATATGGTCTGTCTTGGAGAAAGTTCCATGTACTTGTTAAATAGAATGTGTATTCTTTGGTTGTTGGATGAAATTTTCTGTATATAACTGTTAAGTCCATTTGTTCCAAGGTATAGTCTAAATCCATTGTTTCTTTTTTGACTTTCTGTCTTGATGACCTGTTTAGTACTGTTAGTGGAGTATTGAAGTCCCCCACTATTATTGTGTTGCTGTCTATCTCATTTTTTAGGTCTATTGGTAATTGTTTTATAAATTTGGGAGCTTCAGTGTTAGGTGCATATATGTTTAGGATTGTGATATTTTCCTGTTGGACAAAACCTTTTACCATTATATACTTTATATACTGTCCCTCTTTGTCTCTTTTAACCACTGTTGCTTTAAAGTTTTCTTTGTCTGCTATAAGAATAGCTACTCCTGCTTGCTTTTGATGTTCATTTGCATAAAAGGCCTTTTTCCACCCCTTTACTTTAGGTTTACATGAGTCCTTATGTGTTAGGTGAGTCTCCTGAAGGCAGCAGATAGTTAGTTGGTGAGTTCTTATCCATTTTGCAGTTCTGTATCTTTTAAGTAGAGCATTTAGGACATTTGCATTCAGTGTTAGCATTAAAATGTGAGGTACCCTTGCATTCATCATGCTCTTTGTTGCCTGTGTACTTTGAGTTTCTTTTGTTTTTGCTTTTTAAGTTGTATTTTTGTTTTATAGGTCCTGTGTGATTTATGCTTTTAAAAGGCTCTGTTTTAATGTATTTCCAGGATTTGTTTCAAGATTTAGAGCTCCTTCTAGCTGTTCTTGTAGTGGTGGCTTGGTAATGACAAATTCTCTCAGCATTTGTCTGAAAATGACTCTATCTTTCCTTCATATATGATGCTTAATTTCGCTGGATACAAAATTCTTGGCTGATTATTGTTTTGTTTGAGGAGGCTGAGATAGGGTCCCCAGTCTCTTCTAGCTTGTAGGGTTTCTGCTGAGAAATTTGCTGTTAATCTGATAGGTTTTCCTTTATAGATTACCTGGTGCTTCTGTTTCATAACTTTAAGATTCTTTCCTTTGTCTTAACTTTGAATAACCTGATGACAATGTTCCTAGGTGAAGATCTTTTTGTGATGAATTTCCCAGGTGTTCTTTTTGCTTCTTGTGTTTGCATGTCTAGGTCTCTAGCAAGGCTGGGGAAATTTTCCTCAATTATTCCCCCAAATATGTTTTCCAGGCTTTTAGAATTGTCTTCTTCCTCAGATACACTGATTATTCTTAGGTTTGGTTGTTTAACACAATCCCAGACTTCTTGGAGACTTTGTTCATGTTTTCTTATTCTTTTTTCTTTGTCTTTATTGGATTGTCAAAAAAAAAGACCTTGTCTTATTTTTTGAGATGGATTCTCACTCTGTTGCCCAGGCTGGAGTGCAGGGGGATGATCTCGGCTCACTGCAACCTCTGCCTCCCGGGTTCAAATAATTCTCCTGCTTCAGCCTCCTGAGTAGTTGGGACTATGGGTGCATACCACTATGACTGGCTAATTTTTGTATTTTCAGTAGAGATGGGGTTTCACTATGTTGACCAGGCTGATCTTGAACTCCTGACCTTGTGATCTGCCTGGTTCAGCTTCCCAAAGTGCTGGGATTAGAGGTGTGAGCCACCATGTCTGGCCTGAATGTCTTTCTTCTACTTGTTCAATTCTATTGGTGAGACTTTCTAGAGCATTTCGCATTTCTAAAAGTGTGTCCAAAATCTTCTGATTTTTTTGTTGTTTTTAATTTAAGCTATCTATTTCCTCAGATAACTCTCCCTTCACTTCTTGCATCATTTTTTGGATTTCCTTGCATTTGGCTTCACCTTTTACTAGTCCCTCCCTGATTAGCTTAACAACTAACCTCCTGAATTCTTTTTCAGGTAAATCAGGGATTTCTTCTTGGTTTGGATCCATTGCTGGTGAATTATGTGATTTTTTGGGGTGTTGAAGAGTCTTGTTTTGTCGGATTACCAAGGTTGGTTTTCTTATTCCTTCTCATTTGGGTAGGCTCTGTCAAAGGGAAGGGCTAGGGCTGAAGGCTGCTGTTCAGATTTTTTTGTCTCACGGGTGTTCCTTTGATGTAGTACTCTCCCCCTTTTCCTATGCATGTGGCTTCCAGTGAGCCGACCTGCAGTGATTGTCATCTGTCTTCTGGGTCTAGCCACCCACCATCCATGGGTCTCTCAGCTATGGATACCAGCTCCTGTTCTAGTGGAGGTGGCAGAGAGTGCAGTGGATTCCATGAGGTTCTTTAACTTTGATGGTTTAATGCTTTATTTTTGTGCTCATTGGCCTCCTGCCAGAAGGTGGTGCTTTCCAGAAAGCATCAGCTGTAGTAGTGTGGAGATGGACTGGTGGTGAGCGGGGCCCTAGAACTCCCAAGATTAAATGCCCCTTGTGTACCTAGGAGGATTATGGCCCGGGCGGGGGGGGGGCCCCCTGAAGGGCCAGTGTTACTTCCACTGTTCGCCCCCAACATCCCCAAGTCTGGTTCCAGGTGGAGGGTGAGACAGGCTTGAAAACTTGCCCAAGGCTGTCTGCCTCCTAATTACAAGAGAAAGGGGCTTTAGTTCTTCCCCCCTCCTGTGATGTCTGCACAACAGATTCATGTCCTCCCCCAGGTTCTGGCCAGGAGGCTTCTTGTCCCATTCAAATTGTTACAAAGTTCAGCTAGAGACCTTCTCCCTGTGGAGTTTTACCCCCTGCTCCTCTGGTCACCCTTCCGATAGATCCCTGTGGTGCCAGGCAGGAATGGGCTGCTTGGGTACCCAGCGAGTTCCCAGGGCTTTTTTGCTGCTTCCTCTACCCCTGTATTTTACTCGGCTCAGCTCTCTAACTTGACTCAGCTCCAGGTAGGGTCGGGAACTTTTCCTGCAAAAGGACCTTCAGCTTCTCCAGTGGGGGTGCGTGTTTGACAGAGGAGGGTCTCCCTTTCCCAGTTTCACAGCTGGGGCACTCACAGTGTTTGGGAGGTCTCCTGGGTCCTGCAGGAGCACTCTGCTTCCTTCAGAAGGTCTATGTGTCCTCTCATAGGTTTGTTCTTGGAGTAGATCTTGAGCTAAAGTTCCCAATTCCAGCCTCTGCATGCTGCTCTGTTTGGAGCTACAATCTAGTTCCTGCCTATATCTTATTTTATTTTTATTAATATTTTGAGACACAGTCTTGCCCTATTGCCCAGGCTGGAGGGCAGTGGTGCTATCTTGGCTCACTGCAACCTCTGCCTCCTGGGTTCAAGTGATTCTTCTGCCTCAGCCTACACAATAGCTGGGACTACAGGTGCATGCCACCATACACAACTAATTTTTGTATTTTTAGTAGAGATGGGGTTTCACCATGTTGGCCAGGCTGGTCTCCAGCTCCTGACCTAAGTAATCTGCCCACCTCGGCCTCCCAAAGTGCTGGGATTACAGGCGTGAGCCACCACATCCAGCCAGTTTTTTAATTGACAAATAAAAATTGTATATATTTATTGTTATACAACATACTGTTTTGAAATATGTACACACTGTGGAATGGCAAAAATGAGCTAATTAACATATGCCTTACTTCATATACTTATCAATTTTTTTTGTGGTGAAAACACTTACAGTTTACTCTCAGCAATTTTCAAGAATACAGACATCATTATTCTCACAAACTCTACAATGTTATGTAGTTTCTACAAAGTGAACATTATCTTTGGTAGTCATATTGGAGGCATAAAATTTAAAATAAACAAGCAGATGTTTCTATTCTACTCTGAGCTGCTTAGCCGATTTTTGGAGTATTATATTCAGTTTTGAATTCCACAGATTAACAATAACATGGAAAATCTTGAGAATATTTACAGGAGAGTATCAAGGACAGTGAAGCAATTTGAAGCCATTGACACAGAGGAATTTTTCAGGAAATTGATAGTGTTTGCTGAGAAGAGAGACTTTGTGTATGTTTTCGGGGTGTTGGGAAAGATGTGTAGTATACAAAAGCTGTCATGTGGAGCAGTGATTAATCTTACTTCATACTATCCCAAGGGATAGAAATGGAATTGATGGAAGTAGTTAAGGAGGTCAAGAGATTGAGAAGCTTCATGTACAATAGATGGTGAACAGTTTTGCAGTAAGTATTGAATGGAGTCACAGAATTCCATTCCATGGAAAGAGACAGCATTGAAATAATTGGTTTTTCAAAGGTGAAAGTAGCTGCCTCAATTTAATAGTTATGGAGGTTCATAAGTGGAGGTTCATGTTCAGTTCCCAAAGGATCATTGGGATAAATGACTTCTGTTCCTTTTGCCCCTGATGATCACTAGTTGTGTTGAGGATGAGGGTCTGAGGAAGCAATATGCTCAGCTAGGGATTCTCAGGACAGGGGAGAGGAAATAGACATGGCTCCCAACTCCATGCATTCATTAACTGTTGTATTGGCTTAGCTTTACTAGAAGCCAAGGGAGGTGGAGGTTGGGGACTGTAATGTCCACGAGTATCTCTGTTTACCATCTGTAGTTTGGCTGAGTGAGCCCATGATTATGCACTGAGTAGCTGTGGGAAGAAAGAAAACAGAGGCTGTGTGACCGGCACTAGACTGGTCCCAGGACCTGTCTTGATTGATCTCGTTCATCATTTTTAAAAATGCAATATCCTGGAATCTCAGTGATTCAAAGGACTGTACAGGTCAGCTTCCCAGGCAACTTCTGATTCAGACTCTGCTCAGAAAGACAGTGGCTTCTTAGAGGTTGGAGTTCCTGAAATAACTCAGGATGACTGAAGAGTCTTGGATGAAAAAAAAATTAAGTTTTGGATAAAATGGAAACACGTATATGAGCATTTTAAAGTCAGTTAGAAATTGTCCTACTACTCCTGCTTTATGGAATATATGACACATACATAGATACAGTCCCTATCTGCTTACTAATATAAAACATTTGTATTTTAAATGCATTTGGTTGATCTGTATGAATTTTCTTTCATTTCTGACAGTCTCCAAATCAATTTTTACTAGGAGAAGCTAGGGAGGGGATGTAGGAGATTTTTCTCCTCTTTTGGCCCTGGAAACCACACATTGTTGCACAAAAGGCAGAATTCAGTTTATTGTCCCCTGCTGAAGGGATCAGCTATTTTCCTACAAAAGCTGTCATAGTGACATATTTCCCCTCATTTATACTGAAAAGTAGGGCATTTGCTTGTAAGACAGGTTGAAAACAATTTACTTGACATTTCAGTAAAGGTGGAAAATGAACCAACGTTCCTCTTTCTCTCCCTCCCTCCCTTTCCTTCTATTTTTGACAGTTTGCATGTAGGTAAAGCATATTACAGCCTTAGAAAGGCTAATTAAAACCAATTATAGCTTGACTGACCTGTCACCACAATCAAATTACCAAAAGAACAGCATAGCATATTTGGAAAACAGTTTCTTCTAGAGCACATATGCCTGATTTGGTCACATTTTATTTTAGGGATCTAAGTACAAGGATTACTTGCCCACAAACACCATTTTCCATGATCTCTTATTTTTCTACAGTAGGTCCTACTTTCAGAAAATATAAAGAAAGCAAGGAAGGCATGAGGAACAAATGGAAAGGTAAGATAAGGAAATCAAGGTTGCTTTAGATTAATTGGGATAGGAGAGATTTTTTTAGACTTTACCTTTAATTGTAGTTATTTTTGTCCTGTGGTTTGTAGAGTTTTCAAACTCGTTAGTGTGCCATAGGGAGCCCTCGTGGTCTGACTGGAGCATTTTTCTTCAGCTTCATTGCTTTCTCCAGAACACAACTCATGCCAGACACACCAATATGATCTCAATACTGTTTCATAAAAAATCTCCAAATCAACTGAAATAGCTCTAGTTCATTGTTACGTAATATTCCATAATGAGAATGTATCATTATTTATTAAACCATTCCCTTGTAAATGGATGTTTACATTGGTTCCAGTTTTTACCACCACAAATAAAACTGCAAGAAGCAACCTTTTACACACAGCATCACATGTTTGTGGTTCTAAGACAATTCTAGGAGTGGGTTTCCGGGCAAAAAGATATAGATTTCTAATTTTAATACACGTTCAGCTTACTGTAGAAAGAAACTATGACATTTCATATTTACACCAGCAATTTGATAAAGTATAATTTTCCTCATATTATCATAACAAAAGTGTATTAGCCCATTTTCACACTGTTATAAAGATTTACTTGAGAACAAGTAGTTTATAAAGGAAAGAGATTTAATTGACTCATAGTTCCACCAGGCTGAGGAGGCCTCAGGAAACTTGCAATCATAGTGGAAGGCAAAGGAGAAGCAAGCACCTTCTTCAAAAAGTGGCTGGAGACACAGAGAGTAAAGGACGAAGTGCCATTTTTAAACCTTCAGATCTCATGTAGACTGACTCACCATCATGAGAACAACATGGGAGGAACTTCCCCCATGATTTAATCACCTCCCACCAGATCCCTCCCTTGACACATGGAGATGACAATTCAAGATGCGAATTTGGTTGGGGACACAGAGCCAAACCATATTAATCTGCCCCTGGCCCCTCCCAAATCTCATGTTCTTTTTACATTTCAAAACCAATCATTACTTCCTAACAGTCCTCTAAAGTTTTAACTTATTCCAGCATCAACTCAAAAGCCCAAGTCCAAAGTCTCATCTGAGACAAGGCAAGTCCCTTCTGCCTTTAAGCCTCTAAAATGAAAAAGTTACTTACCTCCAAGATATAATGTGGGTATAGGCATTGGATAAATGTTCCTGTTTCAAGTGGGAAAAATTGGTCAAAACAAAGGAGCCACATGCCCCATGCAAGTTTGAAACCCAGGAGGGCACTTATTAAATCTTAAAGCTCCAAAATGATCTTCTTTGACTCCATATCTTACATCCAGGGCATGCTAATGCAAGGAATGCACTCCCATGACCTTTGGCAGCTCCACACCTGTGGTTCTGGAGGGTACAGGCTCTGTGGCTGCTTTCATAGGCTGCTGTTGAGTGCCTGTGGCTTTCTCAGGTGCATGGTGCAAGCTGTCAGTGGATCTACTATTCTGGGGTCTGGAGGATGGGACCATCTTCTCACAGTTCCATTAGGCAGTGTCCCAGTACAGACTCTGTGTGGGGGGCTCCAACTCCACATTTTCCCTCTACATTACCCTAGTAGAGATTCTCCATGAGGGTTCCACCCTTGCAGAACACTTCTGCCTGGACATCTAGGCATATCATACATCCTCTGAAATCTAGATGGAGGTTCCAAAATCTCAACTTTTGTATTCTGTGTACCTACAGACCAAACACCAGGTGGAAGCTGCCAAAAGTTGGGGCTTGCATTCTCTTAAGCCATGGCCCAAGTTGTACCATGGCCTCCTTTAGCCATGGCTGGAGCTGGAGTGGCTGGGATACAAAGCACCAACTACTGAGGCTGGACACAGCAGCAGGGCCTTGAGCCTGGCCCACAAAACCATTTTCCTCTCCTAGACCTTTAGGCCTGTGATGGGAGGGGCTGTCTTGAAGATTTCTGAAATGCCCCGGAGACATTTTACCCACTGTCTTGAGATTAACATTTGGCTCTTCCTTACTTATGCAAGTTTCTTCAGCCAGCTTCAATTTCTTGCCAGAAAATGGATTTTTCTTTTCTACCACATGGTTTGGCTGCAAATTTTCCAAACTTTTATGCACTGCTTTCTTTTTAAACATAAGTTTCAATTTCCAATCATCTCTTTATGAACACATATGACTGTATGGTTTCAGAAACATCCAGGCATGCATGTAATCTCAGCAATTTGGGAAGCAGAGGTGGGCAGGTCACTTGAGGTCAGAAGTTCGAGACCAGCCTGACCAACATGGTGAAACCTCATCTCTGCTAAAAATACAAAAATTAGCTGGGGGTGGTGGCAGGTGCCTATAATCTCAGCTACTCAGGAGATTCAGGGAGGAGAATCACTTAAACTTGGGAAGTGGAGGTTGCAGTGAGTCAAGATCACAGCACTGTACGCCAGCCTAAGCAACAGAGCAAGACTCCATCTTAATAAAAATAAAAGAAAGAAAAAGAAAAATCCAGGTCACACCTTGAATATTTCACTGGTTAGAAATTCCTTCTTCCAGATACCCTAAATCATCTCTCTCAAGTTCAAAGTTCTACAGATCTCTAGGATAGGGCAAAATGCCACCAGTTTCTTTGCTAAAGCATAGCAAGAGTGACTTTTGCTCCAGTTCCCAATAAGTGCTTTATCTCCACCTGCCACCATTTCAGCCTAGACTTCATTGTCAATACCACTATCAGCATTTTGGTCAAAACAATTAACAAGTCTCTAGGAAGTTCCAAACATTTCCAGATCTTTTTGTCTTCTTCAGAGCCCTCCAAACTGTTCCAGCCTCTGCCCATTACCCAGTTTCAAAGTAGCTTTCACGTTTTCAAGTATCTTTATAGCAGTGCCCTAAACCCCTGGTATCAATTTTCTGTATTAGTCCATTTTCACACTACTGTAAAGAACTGCCCAAGACTGGGTAGTTTATAAAGGAAAGAATTTTAGTTGACTCACAGTTCCACATGGCTTAGGGGCCTCAGGAAACTTACAGTCATGGTGGAAGGTGAAGGAAAAGCAAATACCTTCAGAAAGTAGGAGCAAAGAGAGAACAAGCGAAGGGAGAAGTGCCACTTTTAAACCATCATATCTCATGAGAACTCACTCACTATCACAAGAACAACATGGGGAAAACAATACCCATGATCCAATCACCTCCCACCAGTTCCCTCCATCAACATGTAGGGATTAAATTTTGAGATGAGATTTGTGTGGTGACACAGACCCAAACCATGTGGATAGATGTTATAGTTCTTTTCAATTTTTGTCCATTTGATGAATGTATAAGGTGAATTTGATTTCCATTTTCCTGGCTACTAGAACATTTGGATGTTTAAAAAAATTTGGGGCAGAAGACATTTAAATTTGCTTTTAAGTAAAGTATCTGTTCAGGTCCTTTGCCTGTTTTTATATTAATTTTCTTTGTCAGTTAATAAGAGCTCTTGGTATATAATGGATATTATGTCTGAATTACAAAAATTTTCAGTCATTTATCAACAGGCTGTTATCTTTTGTCATACATGAATTTAAAACATCTTTATATAGACAAATATTATCTTTTTTTTACTTTTGAAATATCTTCTAGCTTTTCAGTGTTAGTTAAAGCCTCCCCTTGCTCCTAATTTGATTATATAGTTTCTTGAATATATATTCTTGCAATATTTTTTGTCTGTCTTTTTAGCCAGCTTTGCTAGTTTAACTTATTAAACAAGATATATTATTTCCTGAATGAAACAAACTGTGTTTGTCATATATTAAATGTTCTTATATCCTGGGATTATTCTCTATTGCTATGCCAATGTCATCCTCATTTGATTAAAGTGGCTTTATAATATGTTCTGATATCTGGTTGGGTCAATCTTCTCTCAAGGTTGATTGCATTATATTTATCTATTAATTTTAAGATACTTCTGGTTTTATATTAACTGTTTTCACACAGGAATGATGGTGTGTCTTTAAATATATTCAGATCTTAAGTACGTCAATAATATTTTATTATTTTATTTATATGTATCCTGTGTCTTTCTTGTTAAATATAGTTCTATGAATTTTAAAGTAAATGGAATATATTTAGTTTTTATTGTCACTTATTGGTGCTTAATGCTTAAATAAAACTATTAAATTTATTGTTTAAAAAAGACTATTAAATATACATATATCACTTATAACATTTCAAAAACTTAGTTCTACCAGTTTTTTTTTTAAACTACAGTCTCTTAATTTTGCTCTTACCCTTGACTGATAGTTTGACCTCTTACAGAATTCTAGACTGAAATTATTTTTCTTCATAACCTGGAAGGCATTAGTTCTTTCATATTCTGTGTTGCTCATAAACTTGATACTGGTTGGTTCTCATTTCTTCATTGGTAAGTTTTATTTTTTCTTTGAGAAAATTTTTAGGATCTTTCTTTTTATCTGCAGTGTTCTGAAATTTTACAGTTTCTGATTTGAAGTATTTCATTTTGCCATTTACTCTGCTGGAAACTCAGTGGAACATTTCAATTTAGAAATTTCACTTTTTTTCAGCTCTATACATTTTCTTCTTTAAAAATGTATTTTGTCATTTCTTCACATTTTTTTTTCACAAAAGTTCTTACTTTCTCAAATTCTTTTTAGTCTAACATTGAGTGTCCTGAATTCATTTTCTTTGTCTCTAATTTTTTTATCTTCTACATTTTAGAAACAGGTATCTGTGTTTAACTTCCCTGAGCCAAACCCTTCATGACCACCTGCATCCCTCATGTAACATAAGCAAGAATATGTTTGCTGTAAGCCACTGAGACTTCGAGGTTGTTTGCTGCAGAGCAAATTCACTAAGATGATCTGTCTACTTCTTTGTCTTTTTGCAATATATGCCAGTAGGTTGTCTTTTAAATTCTTTGATGTATATCTTTCTATTTTTCTAATCCCCTCCTTTTTAAAATAATGATTTGTATTTTTATTTCTTTGCATTTGGATTTCTTTGATTTCTTTAGGACACTATTTTTTTTAAAGTTTATCATCTGTTTTCTTTTTAATTGTATCTGTTTGTCTGTGTTCATTAATTTATAAGTACTCAAGTAGAATTTAAAGCAAAAGGATTGGAAAAGAATAGATCATAAATCACTGTAAGAATAAGAAAGTGACTACAGTCATGTCAACACAACAGTAAGTAGATTTCAACCCAGAGCATTGCCAGAGATAAAGGGACATTTCATCATGATAAGAGACTGCTTGAAGCTATGATGGATAAAGGTATTTTTTGTTCACTCTTGTGGCAGGAAATGAATATTGTATTTTTTAAATCCGGACTTTCACTGAGGATAGAGCCCCATTACAAGTCCTGCTTCATGCCAAGGCCTAGGGTTTATTTTCAAGGGGTCATGGTCTCTTCTCTGTGTGACCACCTTTTGTGGTATTACTAGGTTCTGTCTTTATCACTCACCAACAGGGAAGTCTGAGGATCTGTATTTGCTTACCACTCATTTACAGCATAGGGACAAAGTGTTTTGGTTCTGGTGGATTTGTCTTGCTTTCTCTTGTGCTCAGAAATGCCTTTTAAGCCATATTTATTGTGATTCCTCTAGCATCTAAATAATTTTCAGTGTAAGAGCCTTTTAGAATATCTAGTCTAGGGTACTGCTCAAAGAGGAAGCCCTATCTTGCCTTTCAAGCTCTAGCTGTGTCATTTACAAGCAACCTTGGGCAAATTAATCTCTATGATCTCCAACTTCTTCACTTATAAGAGAAGACAGTAAATTCTACTTCATAGTTTTGTGTTATATGCTACTACAGTATAACTGGTAGCTACTTATTTTTTCTGTGGTTTACATTATTAGTAAAAATTAGGGGTTAAATATATATATCTTGAATGAAGTAGAATCATGAAACATTCTGTTTCAGGGGTTGGCAAATGACTGCATGTAGGCTGGTCACCTGTGTTTGAAAATATTTATTGGAACACAGTCACGCCTGTTTGTATTTATATTGTCTATCACTGTGGCGTTACAATGGCAGTTACAACAGAGACTGACACAAGTTTAAAATACATAATATATAGCCTTTGAGGAAAAAGTTTGCCTATCCCTGTTGTGGTATATAGAAGCAATGAATTTTCAAGACTGAGCTCAATGCTACACCACCTGAAGACTTGTAAATATTTACATTAGAACTTCTATTATACGATGTGGCATTTAGCTTTTTGAGTCATCCACTTAGTTACTTCCCCTCCGTTCCTTCAACAGCCTTCAAACTTTCCACTGTCCTAAACTCAATTTGTCCCACCAACTTGTCAAATAGGAAACTTTCCAAGCATCCTTTTTATCCATTCCTCAGATTAACCTCATCTAAGCTCATTTTCTGATGCTATAATAGAATAACACAGACTGGATAATTTATGAAGCAAAGAGATTTGACTCATGTTTCTAGATGCTACAGAGTCCAAGAACATGGCATTGGCATCTGCTGAGGGTTATCTCATGATGAAAATGGAAAGTGGAAGTGAGCATGGAGACAGAAAAATGGAGGCTATCTTAATCCTTTTATCAGGAGCCCACTCCTACAATAACTAACTCACTCCAACAATGATGGCATTAATTTATTCATGAGAGTAGAGACTCATGACCTAACCACCTCTTAAAGATCCTACTTCTTAATACTGTAACAATTAAATTTCGACTTAAGTTGGGAGGAAACATTCAAACCATAGCAAACCCCTCTTGCTATATCCCTTATTTTTGATGTTCTCATGATTTTCAAATATTTTATTTCTTCTTCTTTATTTTACCTTTTTGTTTCAAACAAAAACAAAAGTCCCAAAGTAAAATAGCATACTTGTGTCCAATCAGTTTCCCAATATTGTCAGTTCTTTTCTCAGCCGGCTGTCATTCTTGAATCTGTTGACTTTCTTTTAATTTTAACTGCTACTGCTCTAGTTTACAGCTTATTTCCTCATGTCTGGATATTTTCCCTGATCTGGGCTTAGCTTCCATTCCATCATCTTATCCCACTGTAATCTTATACACCTTAAACTCTATCTTCTTGGGGCTGTTCACTGTTCTTCAAATTCCTCCTTTCCTTCCACATCTTCTTGCCTTTGTTTCTATGATTATATCAGGAGGTTTATCAGCCTCTTTATTTCTCCACCAATTGGTATTTTCCTGCTCATCATTCAAGACTTAACTCAAACTCTCTCTCTTTCTAGAATTCTTTCACTGTCTTCCCTAGAAGAATTCCTTCCTTCTTTCAATAACTAGTGCTCCCTCAGTACATTAGAGTACTGAGTCTATTCTTAGTGAATTGTATTAGTATTATTTGTTTAAATCTTTCTTTGCCACTAGGTTGTAATTCACCTTTGGGTAAATGTGGGGTCTCATTCATCTTTGTGCTTGTTGTGGTCCCTGGTACAGGAACCTGTTTGATAAAGATTTGCTAAACAAAAAGGCCGCTTAAATAGGCTGTAAAGAATTTTAATCAAGTTGTGAATAAGTGCTCAGAAATACTCCTTTGGGGCTGATGACACAGAAAGACAACCATAGCTACCCACACAAACACTCAGGACTCTTGGACAAAGCAATTACCAACCCTGGATGGCAAATTTTTATATCCATAAATAATCCTGAGCAAGCTGCTCTGTGAAAATTCCCTTTTCCTTTCGAGAGTGAGTAAGCCAAAGATGTTAATTGTGAAAATTCAGAGAAAAGTTGTAATCCGTAGGATGATGATTTGAAAATCTCAAACTTTGGCTAAAAATTAGGAGTTTATTTAGACAGTTTTCCTCTACTCATCTTGAACAGTATAAAAGCCTCATGATAAAATATTCAGCTAATAATTTCCCCTGAAGAGTAAATAGCATTTGGACACATACTACTTATCATTTTTACAAGGAAGGTGTCTATAAACAGCATTTTAAAGAATGATCAATTCAAGGCCCATATACATTGAAAAAAATTAGATCTTTTAGAAAGTCTGTAGGAATTAAGGTTAGACAAAACTTCTTTTCTGTATTAGCTATTCTGGCTGTAAAAATAACCTCATGGGCTCTTGCAGGAGGGCTGGAAAACAGATGGTGAAGGCTATGGAAGAAGAAGGTCTGAGAAAACAATAATAGAATATTTATACTCTTGGCTACCAGACCCCTAGGAACCTCAGACATGACTCCATGCCTAGGGTAGGTTGTGGTTTTTAGTAAGCTGCCTGGGGAAGGTGAGTCTAGTCTAGGGTGGATGGTAGAGCTCAACATTAAGCCTAGGGGAGTCTCAGAACCCAAGGATAACCTGCTGTCTGCTAGTTTGGTTTGAGCCCAGTGGAACTAATCTGAATAAAGAGAGGACTGCACCTTCTAATAACTACAATAAAGTATGATTAAGTATAAAAGTAGAGACATTTATACAATGCAACAGGAAATGCAACTCCACTTTTTCATATGAGGAAATCAAAGCTGAGGGTCTTTTCAAGGTCACCCAGTCAACAAATGACACAGCCAGAATTTGAACATTGTTCTATTTTACTTATAATTCTATGTTTTAAGTTAGTATGTGACTCCATATTTCTAATAATATGTGTATAGGCACACATCTTTACACACGCACACACAAACACACACATTATTTGCAGTATGTGGTAAAAATTTAAGTGGCTCACCACACCTGGGGGACTCAGGAATCTCTAATCTCCATCTATGTTTAAGGAGTATGTACTATTTGACTATGCTATGTAACAAATTACTCCAAAACTTTATAACAACAATTAATTGGTTGTGCTACATTTTCTATGGCTCAGGAATCTGGGAATGGCTTATCTGGTTGCTTGTGGTTCAAGATTTCTCATGAGGCTGTAATCGAGTAATCGACCAGGACTGTGGTCTAATATGAAGCATAGATTGAGAGGGGTTTCCACCTCCAACCCACTCATGTTGTTATTGGCAAGCCTCAATATTTCACCACATGGCCCTCTTTGCAGAGTTGCTCCATAACATAGCAATGGGTTTCCCATAGGGTAAGCAATCCAAGAGCAAGCAAGAACACCCCAAGATAAAAGCCACAGTCTTTCATAATCTAATCTCTGAAAGTGACATATCATCACTTCTGCCTTATTGTATTCATTAGAAGTGAGTCACTAAGTCCAGCCCTCACTCACTTGGGGAGAATTACTTGAGGACATAAATACCAGAAAGTGTGCACCACTGGGGCTATCTTGGCAGTCTACCACAGGGGATGTTTCTAGTCTTTTTTATCATCAGCCTCTTCTAAGACCAGTTTCCTGGGCTCAGCAGTACTTGTATTTGGAGTATTGTAGAATCACTATTGCAGGCTTCAGACAGAAGTCAATGCAATATGGCATCATGTCTTACCATCCTGAACAGTTCTCACAGCTAGTGTTTCTTTCTGGTAACAGATCTGTTGGTAGTAAAGCATTCTGCTAAAATAAAAAAATCAAGTCATCATTATTATTAATACAATTGTCTTTGAGAAAAGCAGAGGCACAGTAATATTTATCTGTTTATTACACTAAATGGGATGTAAACAATTTTGAATCCATGTGTTCTACTGTATTGTTAAGAGTAAAATTTACACTAAGAATACCGGTGTTAACATGCTGTCACTCATAAATGGGAGTTGAACAATGAAAACACATGGATACAGAGAGGGGAACATCACACACCAGGGACTGTCAGGAGATTGGGGGCTAGGGGAGGGATAGCATTAGGAGAAATACCTAATGTAGATGACGGGGTGATGGATGCAGTCAACCACCATGGCATGTGTATACCTATGTAACAAACCTGCATGTTCTGCACATGTACCCCAGAACTTAAAGTTCAATAAAAAAAGAAAGGAAGGAAGGAGAAAGAAAGAAGGAAGGAAGGAAGAAGGAAGAAAGGAAGAAAGAAAGAGAGAAAGAAAGAGAGAGAGAGAAAAGAAAGGGAAAGAAAGAAAGAAAAAGAAAGAAAGAAAGAAAGAAAATTGGTGTGGCATGGCGTAGGAGACTTGGGTCTGTATTTTAGCTTGGGTCTATATCCAAGCTTGAGTCCGTATCCTGCTGTGTAAACATGACATTTAATCTCTCTGGTTCTCAGTTTCCTTATATGTAAAATGAAGTGGTTAAACAAGAGCAGGGTTCAACCAAAAGCCTTGAGGGAGCTTTAGGAAGCAAGTAACGGGAGAGTAAAAAGACCAGCTGTAGCACAAAAGAGAGTAATGGAACTGTGAGAATTGGAGCATCCACAGGCTATCTCAAGAATGCTACTAAAAGCACAAAAATTAGCTGGGTGTGGTGGCATGCACCTGTAGTCCCAGCTACTCGGGAGGCTGGGGCAAGAGAATCACTTGAGCCCGGGAGGCAGAGGTCACGGTGAGCCGAGTTCACACCACTGCACTCCAGCCTAGGCAACAGAGCCAGACTCTGTCTCAAAAACAAAAACAAAAACAACAACAAAAAAAAACACAAAAAAAATACCAGCCCACTATTGTCATAGGGAGACATGGGCATAGTGTTTCTGGTTCTTTTGACTTTTCAAAAGGAGTTGAAAATCCAGTCTTTTGTAACATTTTTTATTTTAAACTTTGTATAGGCCAAACAATATTCAGCCTGTGAGTGGTCAGTCTGAAATCCCTAAATGAGCATATTTTTCATTTAACAATATGAACTTAGGAATGAATACTATAATATATAGCATATTAATAGCATACATTGGAAAAACATTTTTTAGGTGAAGTTGTTGTAGGTACACATAACATTCTTTGTCTTCTTTTAGGTGGTTTGTTTTTCCAACATTCCAATTGGTTTAGAAAAATCTACATTTCTGTTCCAAGGAAATCAATAAAGAACCATTAATGTGAAAGACACTTCTCATTTCATTTATATTTGACCCTTAGTGCTGCTGGAAAAATAGAGTAGGAACCACAAAATGAGAAATTTAAATGAATCTTGATGCTATCTGATAGGAATCTTTACCACCTCGGGTCATGGACTCAGTGAGAACATCTATCTAATACTTGTTAAAATTAAGTCATAAATTATATTCATAAAGATTTTTATAAATAACCTCACGCAGGGTCAATGTCAACAGAAGAAATTAGAAAAGCAATTGAGGAGTCCTGATGAATGAGCTCGTGGGCCCTGAAATTGACGGCGTGATTGTCAGGACCCAATTTTTATCTCATAAACACGCAAATGCCATCGTTAATATTGACACAGGGAAGTTAAATGGAGATACTCTCTATGATAAAATGTCATCCTGGAAGAATTAATATGAAGATCATGAGTTTAAATACACAGAAGAGACATAAAGTGGAAAATTCTGGGCCCTGCAAATTGTGAAAGTGATAATTGGAAGGTAGCTATCTCTACAAGGTTCTATATATTTTGTTTCTTTTGTCTTTTAAGTTGGTTAGATGGAAAGGACTGCTACTGTACTAATTTCAGGGTAACTATTGTCTTCATCACTAATTTCGGGTTTCAGAGAAGGTGCATCTATTTTCAAAGAAATATATTGCCATTTCTGCCTTACCATCAGCTGCAGGCCCCTTACATCTGGCCTTTCAGGGAGAATAGTACACAATATAGATCTAGTGACTTATGTTTCAGGACCAAAGTTGTCTGGAGTCCTGTCCAGATCCTACTTATTAGCTCTGTGGCCTTGGGTAAGTTGCTTAACATCTTTCTGCCTTTGTTTCCTCATCTGTCAATTAGGGATAGTCCTCATACATGAGATTGAAGATTAAATTAGTTAATGGATATAAAGTATATAAAGTGCTCATAAGGCACAATATACCCAGCAAACAGTAAGTGTTCAATTAACTTTAGCTATTACTATTATTATTGATTCTTCCTAATGCATTTGCTAACCTCAGAACACTTCTCTTTCTTGCTGCATTTGCTGTATCTCCATGGTGCTTCTGTTTTGCTGGCTCATGTTTTCTGGCTAGTTCTCTTCCATTACTATGCATTGTTTTTTGTGATATGTGTTGTGTGTGTGTGTGTGTGTGTGTGTGTGTGTTTGTGTGTAGGATTGAATCTGCAGCAAGCAATTCCTGGTGCCAAACTTACTTGAAAGTTCCTGTTTGTGCTTAAGAAGGGTTTTCAATGGTGAAAATTTCTTACAGATAACAGGTACCTGTCAACCTTAATAGACAGAAGGGCTGCTGGATGTGTTTTCAGGGGAGGTGGCCTACCACAGACCTCTGTATGCAGGCACCAAGATTCTGATAAGAGGCTACCACCACTGATTTGGATCTTAGTATGGAAAAATTTCTAGCTTTCTCTCTGCAAGAAGGGAGCTACACTCACTTCTCTTTCTAGATTTTTCTTATGTTTTACTGTCTTTACAAAATGTTTCCAGAGTCATCATCTTCCAAGTTGAATTGACCATTTTCTCCTTGGTGCTGCCACTGCATCCTACACCAACTTTGGTGACTAACATGCCATTTTAGTGTAAGCTTTCATCACCGTGTCTCATCTCCTCTATATATGAATCCCTGGAAGGCAGATATCTGCAGTGCTAAAATCAGGCCTGGCATAGAATAGGCCCTTGGAAAATACTTCTTGAGGGAAGATGAGGAGCAGGTACGCTTCCAGGAAAATGGCTCTGTTGGTGAGGAACCCTGATGGAGGAACATTCATTTGTTCATTCAAACTGGATCTGGTTATGTTCAGACATCATTTTTTAAGGAAGATTCTTTGTGAACACCAAGAAGTAACTCCCAGGAAGGGTACTGTCACCTGGACTTGGTGCAGCTACCTTTAACAACACTTGAATGGGGTTATCTACCTCAAGCATAAAGTCACACACACAGACATACAATAATGTACAGATATGTAGAAGAGTATTGGGATTGGTTTTAAAATACCGAACTCATACCAACATATTCCGTGGTATGCTGGACTCCTTGGCCAGGAGGTTAGTATTTCGTCTGGCCTTACTAAGGATCTTCTTGTCTTTGGATCCCTGGGTTTTGAGTCTTTAACCCATTTGATTACCTCTGAGTCTCATGCCGGTCCTCTGGTATGGAATCCTCCTTGTGTCTGAACTAATATTTTCAATGTAGACAGGTCTCATCCACTTGGCCTGTAAGGCACAGATGTAAATTCTTCTAGGTTTTCTAATTTGATTATGCTGAGTATAGCAACTACATTTCAATGGTCATTGCTATTTTTATAACCAATTGTTATTACAAAGTTAAGTTCAAAAAGTTAAGAGATGACCCAGAAAGTCCTAGCCTTCTCATACCTTTCTTGTGCCTTCTGAAGTGGATGTGATTTCAGTTGGGTATAAAGAATATCTTTCAGGTTGACTGATGACTGCAAGATTGTTTGCTATTCAAATGTCCTCTTTCCTCTCTGTTTTCTGTCTATCACCACAAATGTCTCCTGGTAACACTAGCTGAGGTCAAAACTGTCTGCTCAGGAGTCTGTTACAATATCTTGGCTGAATATAACATATCTGGACCCTTGTGAATTAACTCTTTCATGACAGTCACATAT
The DNA here is from genome assembly GCA_036589455.1 of Ateles fusciceps. NCBI lineage: Eukaryota > Metazoa > Chordata > Mammalia > Primates > Atelidae > Ateles > Ateles fusciceps. The sequence continues at coordinate 2,426,631 of JAZHEH010000051.1, forward strand.
GGTAATGTAGTTTTGGTATAGGCTTGATATTTAACCAAGCAACTGTCCAGTGAAACCTTTTACTATTTGAGTAGAGCAAGAAGATTAACAGAAGAAAGTGAAAAGGCAGTGTGATACAACAGAAAGAGTACGAATTAGGGTTATATGGACCTGACCTTGAACTCTAGGCCCATTTCTAAGCCACGTGATATTAGGCAAGTTATTTAACCTCCGTGAACCTTAGGTTTCTCATCAGAGATGTGGGATTAATAAATAGTGCCTATTTCATATGAGTATTGCGAGTATTAAATGAGATTATACAAATTATATGGAAGTAAATGTTAGCCTAAAAAACAAAACCCATCAATCATTGAGGCCTCTGTCTGAATTAGGTGATCAGATTCTTTCTACTCTGAGAGCAAGCTTGAAATGAATTTAAATAAGGAGCAAGTGCAAGTAACAGAAAGGTCTAGAGACTGCAGTAAGATTGAAGAGCAGAGGGGACTTTAGGACAGGGCCCTAAAGAAAAGAAAAAATAATGGAGCGTTGCCACTTTGTCACAGACCTGGAGCTAGGCTGTCTATCCATATTATCTCATTCCATTTTGGAACCTTTTGAGTTATGCATTCAGACAACTGTACGAATGAGAAAATTAGGGGGTCCCACAGAGAGGGGGAAATGATTCGGGCATTATGTCACAGAGAAATGATAAAGCTTAAATGACTGAGTAGAGATTGACTTTGAGGTTCACAGGCTAAGCTGTAACCCTTTTCCAGGAAGGACGCTGAGGGGAGTGCTGTGGTGGGGTTCACGGGTTGGCCCAAACCAGCTTAATTCTCATTATTTCAGAAACAGCAGTTCATATATAAAACATGATAACATTTGATCCCCAGAAAAAGAGTCCATAGAAAAATTTTCACCTTTCCAAGTGTTTTAAGAGACAGAGGATTTCTTGGATGATTTAAGAGACAGGTTTTGTTGGTTTTTAGTTTTGTTCTTTCCTTTTCAAAATTGACCAAAAGGAAATTGTAAGGCCAAGACATAGTCAGGCGCTTGGTCCTTTTAAAATATTGCTTGATGCTAGCTCTACCACCCACCAGAATGCCACTGGAATTAATGAGTCCCTATTGCATACCAGGCACTGTGCCTAGGCCCTGGAAACACACGGGTGAGCAAGGCAGCATTGCCTTAGCTCCACAGAACTGTCACTCAAGATGAGAAGACAGGCCCTGAATTATTATGCAGGTAACTCTAATTACAATCATGAGAAGAGCTACACAAGAAGAGTGAAGATTATTAAGATAATAATATCAGGAAGAATAACCTACATGGAAGTGGGGGAAGGATTGTCAAAAAAGCTGCCCCAAGGCTGTGAAATTTTAGTGGAGCCTGAAAGGGGAGTAAAATTTATGCAGCAGAAAGGAAGAAGCTCTCCAGGCAGGACACACACTTGTCTGGCATCTGGCATATTGCTTTTTGACCTTTTTCTTTTTTTTATTCTTTTCTTTTTAATATTTGCTCATGCTTTGATTTTGGTACCAATATCACTTTACTCTGAGCATCTTCCATTTCAGATGGAAGGTAATTGTTTCAGGCTTCAATCGGTGGCTATCCTTGGCCTTTCTCCCTGGTTTTGGAACTAATTCACAACTTCTTTTATATTGCCTTCTATATGCCTCTCAATTTTCCCTTTCCTCTCTCTGCCTTGTGTTTGCACATTTAAATGAAAAGAGATTTTAGAAAAATATATTTTTCATCTTAGAAAATGCTAGTTGTATTGGAGAGTGGTTCTCTGAGATGCAGAGAAAATTTAAATTGCATCTCCTATTTGATACAACTGCTTGTGAACATAAGAAAATAGCATCCATTTATTAAGGAAGCCATGTGCAAATGCAGAGCATGTTTGCAAAGGCTTATTATAGCACAAGAGGCAATTGCTGCTTTGTTTATTTGGTTTGTGGCTAAGTCATTACAATGCTCCTCTTCCAGAAAATAAATATATGTAGACTGAGATGTCTTTCGCAGAATAACTACTTCCATTTTATTTAAAGATAACCCAAATTTAAAAAACCATTGCTTCCATGGACATTGCTTATTCTGAGCTGTCCAGCATCCATTTTACCTACACTTAGAAACATCACCCCAATATTATTTGTATTATTGTATTAGTTAAAGTACTACTGACTGCTACAATGCATAAATGGTAAAACTAAGCCTAAGAAAGATGCACTTCTTATATGTTAGTCTAAAGTGCATGATCCCAGCAGGGTGGCTTTTACTTACTCATTCAGAGAGCCCTGCTCCTTCTAACCTTCTTGGTTCTGCTCTCTTCTAAATTTTCAGAGTCCTCTAATTTTAGCTAGCAGATGGAAAAATACAGAAAGGATCCCATGTGAGAAGATGGTATCCCATAAGCAAGGCTTTCATGCCATTGGCCAGAACGCAGTCACATTACAACACTTAGCTGCGAGAGAAACCAGGAAATGTATTCTAGTTGTCTGTGTGTGAGAAAAAGGAAGTACTAGTCTGTGCTGTGGATATCTAACTCTTCCCCATGTTTCAGAAGATGCTAACTCAATCCAAAAAAATATGAAGCATGTGACTCAATCCTTACCTAATCTAGTCAGAGATAGGCACATGACCTAAACTAGTCCAATTAAACTAGAACTCCAGACTTTTGTTTGGCAGTTGGGGTGGCATGTTTATTCCTGTTGGAGAGAAACAAAGAAACACACAGCTCTATGGCAGCCATCTTGAGATGGGAGATGGATGACAGTAGGTGCCTCAGATTGAAGACAACACCTTTTGGCTGGGTCCCAAAATGGAATCAGAGAAACCAAGTTCGGATTATTGTTTAACTGTTGGGTCAAGCATTACCTAAAGCCATATCTAGTGTTCCAGTCAAATGAACCAATTAATTCCTTTTTTTTCTTGTTTAATTCAGTTTGAATTAAAGTTTTTCTTCTTGAAAACTTGTAATCTTACAGATGGCATCCTAAGTGTACAATTTCCCTGGGACATTGAATATGTACTATTTATGTGACTTTATTTGGGACGCAGTTTAATTGGAGAAATGGACTGTTTCTTAATTTAAGGCATCATAGTTACATCTGATTATGCACTCACTAGTTCAACCAAGACTTTATATGGTATGCCTATCGTGTCTTTTTAACCCCATCTGGTGCAGTTTCTATTATAAACACTGAGTTCTTCACTGTCCACTTCCTTGAATTCCTCCTTATTTGCAATATTGGTGATTCCACGATTTAAACTCATATCTCTAAATACATTGTGTTTTAAACAAAAGCTAAATTGGGGCAAGGATCAAACTTCTCTCATGGTTTGCACACATGTGGGTAAGAGCATTCGGTGTTTTTGCTCAGCACTTCCTGAGGGCTACAAATTAATGTGATTGTACATTGAAATCTGTTTATAAATGCCCTGGTAAAACACAAATGTTTTCTTCAGTCCCCCAGGAAATTCTGAAAGTCTTCTTTGTTACCATGACCTTACACATTTTCAAACTTTTGTCTTTGAAGAGTAAGCAACTAGCCAGAGGAGGCATAGCTTATTTTATTAAGTAAGATATATATTGGCTTTTATTATTATTATTATTTTTTGTAGAGATTGGGTTTCACCATGTTGCCCAGGCTGGTCCCAAACTCCTGTCCTCAAGAGATTCACCTGCCTCAGTCTCCCATAGTGCTGGGATTATAGGTGTAACCACCATGCCCAGTAATAAAATAGATTTTAGTTAAAGCAAAAGAGAAGTTTATTTCTCATTCACAGATATATTCGAGCTGGTATTGTGGCTCTGAAAATTCTTCAGGGATTTTCTATTTTGTTGCTCTTATATCAATCAGGATGTCACTCTTGTTCACTCACCATCAAGTGTAAGTTCCAGCTAGGTGATGTTGAAGTTTAGAGGAGGTAGTCTTACTTGGAATAGGCTAGATTGGGCTACAGTACTAATTATATTCAAAATCCTGGTGACATATTTTGCTCATGTGACATGTTTGTCATGAGCCACCGGGGTTCTGCTTCATGTTACTCTCACTGAGGGACACCAGCTGATGAACCTTCACCATCTGGAGCCTTTCTGGGACCTGTAGTGGGAGAGGACAATGTGGGCAGTGTTGCCTCAGCAGTGAAATGACTTTGTGTTCTACCTGCTGGCTAGAATGGATTATATGGCCACTCCTAACTTCAAAATTCAGGAAGTACAGTCCTACAGTGGAATGCCCATGAGCAGCTCTAATGACTACCACAGAAGGTATGTCCTTTCAAAGCACAACCTGGAAACTGAACACATAAATTATCCTCACATGCTATGGTCAGAACCCAGGTGCATGGTTATACTTAGCCAAAAAGAAGCTGGTAAATGTAGTCTTTATTACTATTACAGTGATCATGGTTTCCAGCATTTCATTTGTATTGTTTTTTAGAGTTCTCCTTTCTCCTAGCACATTACCCATGTGTTCTTGCATTTCATCTTTTCCCTTTATGGCCCTTAGCATATTCATCATAGTTAAAAAATTTTAAGTGTTTTGATAATTCCAAAATCTCTGTCCTATCTGGGTCTGGTTGTGTTGCTTGTTTTGTATCTTTATTTTGCATTTCTTTCTTACCTTTTAGTATGACTTGTCTTTCTTTTTGGTTGAAAACCAGACATGATGTATTGGGTAATAGGAACTGAGGTAAATAGGATTTTACTGTGAGGTTTTATGTTTATCTGGCTGATAATTTTGCTCTGTTTACTGTTTGCTCTAGCTGTAGGTGCTTGAGGCTTCAATTTCCTTTTTGTCTCCTTGGTTGTCTTTGGGTTTCCCTAGGTACACCTTCTTAAACAGTGTGTTAGCTTCATAATTCTTCTAGTTGTAATCTTCAGTTATTGTACTGGAAACTTGTCAGTGCAGTGCAGAAGTGTGAGAAGAGGAAAGTATTCTATACCTCTATGATTTGCTCTCAGTCTTTTAGTGAGCACAGCCCTTGGGTGACCTTTAGAAGTGCTTCTTTTGTTTGTTGTTTGTTTTTTGGTTTCCTTATGTAGATGATACAGAAAGTTTAGAGAGGTGCTGGAGCTGGATACTTCTCTTCTCCCACATAAGTTAGGCTCTGATAAAGTAGTTTTCCTTAATGGCAGGTGAAGAAAAGAAAACTCTGGGTGTATTTCAAAATAGTTACTTTTACCTTGGGCATATTTTGAAATAGCTACTTTCACCCTCTCCCTGCTAGAAGCAAAAAAAGAATTTGCTCTGATCTTCACCATGAGAACTTGGTGAGGTTCCTGTAGATGCAACTCATGAAAGTTTATGGTCCTTTCTAAGGTAGGAGATGTTAATTCTCAGGTTATTCCATATTTGGCTTTCAACGGTTTGTCAATTGCAGTTTAAATATTCTTACCCATTTCTGGCTCCATTAGCTTTTTCTCCTAGTAAGCTGTGATTCTCTGTATTTGTCTATCTCTCCAGTTTTTGAGTCATTGGTTTGCTTGTCACCTCAATTCTCTGATTGATCTAAGAGAAGTTGTTCATTTCAGTTCAACTATTTTTTCTTTTTTTGTGAGGACAGGAGTGATGGCTTCCAAGTTATTTACATGTCAAAGTGGAAATCTACCTTTAATGGTGTGTTTATCACTAAAGTAATGTTGACTGGTAAATATGGTCTCATTCCTGGAATAACAATATTCCAGCTAACAATCTAGTACCATTATTATATAATAAGATGGGGAGAATGGATATTGGGGGACGTGGCAGTCTCAGACATACCCACATCATTGGGCCCACAGTGAGAATACTGCAGGGCTTCGGTATCTGTGAAGGACCCACAAAACACCCATGAGTGGACAAATCAGCATTTGGAATCTACTATACACAGAAAGTCCCAATGCTGATTTACAGCTGTGCCAGTAAAGATAGAACTTTCTCTTCCTCCTACAGCTGCAACTCTGGGAGAGCCATTGACAGTCTGAGTGGACAACAGGAGCAGAGATGAGGCAATACAAAAGCTAACTTTGTCTTATTCTCCAGTGGGCATGTGGGAGAGGCTTTTTCAATGAGATTTGTAGTTTTAATATTATAATAGACAAAGCCTTTTATTACTGGCCTGTGACCAGAGGACAATTGAGCTACTAGAAGAGCCACAGAAGCTGTGGCAAAGATTGCCAGGTGCCTATTGATTCTCCCTTTCCTACTTTGTGACAGACTTGGATTTTCAAGAAGGCACATTGTAACCTACCTAAAAAACAAACATACAAACAAACAAAACAACCCCCAAAACCCAAAACCTTATTCTGCCTTCTTTGAAGCTAGATGTGGCCAAGCTTCACATAGCTAAATTTCTGGACAATAAAGCTTTAAGCAGATGTGTTGTGTTGCACTTCTGGTAAGTATTTTTAAGTATTCCTTTCCTTTCTTTTTTCTCCATCCTACTCCTTGAATGTAGTTGTTGTCAGCTGAATCTCCTGCAGCCATTTTGGACCATGATAGGGTCACACTTTAGGTAGGGGGAGCAGTAGGCAGTCCTTTAGAATGTAAAGTTGCAATACCAGCTTTGGACATTTCACCCAAAGGGTGGTTTTATATGAGACAGAAATAAGTTTCCATCTCATTTAAGCAACTCATTTTTAGGGTTTCTGTTTCTCCTAATAAAAAGCTGAATTCTAACTGACGTAAAACTCATTCAAGATTATATGCAGTGAGGAGAAAAATAGGTCTGCGGGGGGTAACACGAGGAGAGAAAATGGTTCCATGAGGGAAGGTTTGCAGGTCTGCAGTGTTAGAGAGAGAATAAAGATGATTTTTCTAGAGTTTAGCTCCTTCTGTAAACCAGTTACAAAATAAGAAACTCACCCCCTGAACAAGGTCTCTTACACAAACCAAGAAAGAAAATGTAAGCTATGTTAGCTCAGGTCCTTTGAGAAGTAGATATCAACACAGGATATTATATGCAATGATTTTATTAGAAGAAATACTTGTATGAGGGAAAATAACGTGGGAGCCAAATAAGGCTGGGAGAATCATCAGACTGCTATGCAATTATAGCTTCATGTAGAGAGAAAGGGAGAATGTTGGATGGAAGCATCCCAGATTGTCATGAATTGAAGAAAGCCTGGGCAAAGCCACCAAGGAATCCTGGAGCCAAAGCTGACCTTGGAAGAATCTTGTGTCTCCTAGAAACAAGTCTGTCTTAATATCCCTGCCACAGACAGTTACTGACTGAGGGCACACCTAGGCACAATCCTGAGACTTTAAGAGCTCAGCAGCTAGAACCCTTGGCAATTATATTCACTAAACTGGGTGATCTGTAAAGTGCATTCTCATGGCCACCACAGAAAATAAGAGTAGGCATCTCCAAATGGTAGGTGCCTAGATGAACACAGTAGGCCGCTACGTAAGGGGAACAGACTCATGGTGGGGGTGGCTGGACCAGTCTACATGTAACAGGATCAAATTCAACCACCAAGATTTCCTGCAGAAGAATAAATAAGTACGTGAGTAATGTCAACTCAGGAGGCACTTTGAGCAGATGCAAAAAGACCTTGTTGTGGAAGGAAACACAGACCGCAAGGCCCTATGCAGAAGTCAGATGCACTCAACATCAGCTGCAGTGAAACAAGGCTGGCTGCAGTTTCTGTATCACATGAGCCACTCAAACCGTCACTGGATTTACCAAGATTTTAAATGTACAGTTGAGAATTCTATAATAGTAAAGGTAAGATGATGTATAAAAGTCGTCTTAGCGATTTCTCAAAGAGTTGTATGTATAAAAATGATAATATATGATATTAGGGGATTCAGAGATAAAATTATTTTAATAATTATAAATTTATTTTTAGGGTTTCATGATTAGTTATATATTTTGTTGCATGATGATTTAAAGTTTTTAATTTAAATTTTAAAATTGTGTTAAAATTTCAATTAAATTTTTACATTGTGTTAAAATTTCAATCAAATTTTAAATGTAGACTTTATTTAGGATTGCACAATAATTTAGAACTTTAACCTAATACAGAATGTATGCTACCTGATGGGTCTTGTTCTGTTGAGGAATCTAGAGAATATGATGTTCATGACTTGCATGCTGTTTGTACATTCTGGTTTTTCTGAGTCAAATGTTTTGATATTCAGACTTGCTTTTGGACAGGCTATTGGGCAAATGATCTACAGATAGTATTAATTCTCAGGTTCCACTCCCCCTACCCTCTCATAGCTCTTTCAATCAGAAGATATGTATCTTCTCCAAGAATTCTGGTAGCTATGTTATATCAACTCTATAATTGAAAAAATGATCAATACTACCATGAAACACTGATTCCTCTCTATTATAGCTATAAAAGATATTTGATTTATTGTAGATATTTATAAGTGTCTGTTAATTAAATGAGTGAGTGTATGTTTCTTACTCTAATTGACACATATTGACTTTTGTGTATATTTTCAATAATGATTGTTATTCAATATCCCCCTATGGTTTGTTAGTTTCTCTGAAGGCAAGTGTGTTAGTCTGTTCTTGTGTTATTACAAAGAAACGCCTGAGTGCATAATTTATAGGAAAAGAGGTTTAACTGACTCATGGTTCTGCAGTCTGTACCTAAAACAGTGATGACATCTGCTTCTGGGGAGGGCTCAGGAAGCTTTTACTCATGGCAGAAAGTGAAGTAGAAGAAGGCACTTCATAGAGCGAAAGCAGGAGAGAGAGAGAAGAAGGAGAGGTGCCACACACTTAAATGATTAGCTCTTGTGAGACCTCACTTACTATTGGGAACACACCACAAAGCCATGAGGGATACACTCCCATGAGCCAAACACCTCCCACCACGTTCTACCTCCAACATTGAGGATTACAGTCCAACATGAGATTTGGTCAAGACATCCAAACTATGTCAGCAAGGGCTAGGTACAGCGTCATAAGCTCAAAGAAGTCATGCACTGCAAGGGTTAAGGAAGAAACACTAGATAAGCCATCATAAATCTTTAGTTCTTCTGTTGACTCTATCAAGAATATTTATTCTAATTAACATTTGCTGCATGCTTAAAATATGCTAGGTACATTACATGCAGTATCTTATTTAGCTCTCACAGTAAAGCTATGTAGAAGGTACAACAGGAGTGCCTAATAATTCCTAATATTCCACCAGGATTTAGTGATGTTTTCTCCTTCTCTGGCACACTTCTAGACACCATCTCTCAGTCCCCTTGTTTGAGTGAGTGAACATATAACTATTCCCTTTTATGGATGAGGAACACAAGTAATATGAGTCACTTCCTGTCAACATGAATAAGTGCCCTTGGGCCTTCTCCATACATTCTCTTCTCTGTCCCCTGCCTGCAAGCAGAGATGGGGCCCAAGAAAATGACGACAAAAGTTATCATTATTAGCTCCATTTTATGGATGAGGCAAGCTGAGACAACAGAGATCGAGTAACTTTTATAGAACAGGCAAGTGTCAATGCCAGGATTTGATTACGTGGTTTTGGTTTAACTCAGCACATCTTCATGGTCACTGAGTGTACAGTCAGCCATGCAAACTTGAGTCACTGTGGCTTTCCAAGTCTCCATCTTTTCAGCCATAAATGGAGATATTAAGATTGTCTTACAGCTATGCTATGGTGATTAATGAGTTAACACATCAAAAAAATCTAGAAAGAACACAGCACAGAATAACACAAAATAGTAAAGATGTGTTTGTGTGCATGTGCACACGTGCCTGTATGCGCAAGTGAGCTAGCGTACGTTTGGAACTTTGTCACATCAAGGCTAGTTTTAATAAATGGACCATGGTTGAGGCCTGAGAATCTCTTCATCACTCAGGGATTTCTGTTCAGTGACATTTGTTGGATAGGATTTGACCTGTTGTATGAAATATGCCTTCCATCTAAGGAGACTGTTTGGATACTAATTTGCTCACTTGCTTCTCAGCAACCATGAATAGGGAGAGGTCAGGCAACTCCTCAAGCAGTTTTATGGCAGCATCTGTTCCTGGGTCCTACAGGGAGCTGTGTTCAGTCCTTCTGAGAAGAAGGAAAAGCAGCCAGGCTTAGAATGGCAGAGTGGGAGTCGGGGAGCAAATGCATAGCAGGGCAGGACCCTCCTGAGCTTCACTGAACTTCAGGAAAATGCCGTCAAGATCAAAAGTGATTCAGATTTCTGTATGGAATAAAAACATTTCAAGGTGACATGGTATAGAGGACCAAGAGTCAGAATTGTGGGGTTTAGCCTTCAATTGAACTAATCTTTGACTCTGGTGTACTTACTTTCTGTAAGCCTCAGTTTTCTTATCTATAAGATGGAGATAACACTGACTCCAACTATCTACCTAGAATTGTTCTGAGGATAGAATGTGGCTATGCCTATGAAGACAATCTGTAAGTGCCAAACAATTTTATGAGTGTGAGTCCTTGTTGCAGCTGTGACATCTTCATGACACCTAAGTGGATATGAATACAGTGATGTGGTAAGTGCAATGGTAGAATTAAATTCAGGGCACTCTGAGGAAAAGAGGAGGGGTACTTAATACATCCTGAGGGTTGGATGTGAAGGTTAGGGAAGACTTCCTGCAAGGGGTAACTTCTTGAGTCCTGAAGGGTGAGCAGGTGATATGATCTGGAGAGCACATAAAATGATCTCGGGAAGATGGGGGAAAGAAAGGCATTCTGGGTAGAAGGACTACCATGACCAAAGTTGAGATAAGAAAAAGCACTCTGCAGTGTGACACCAAAAGCAGTTTGGTGTTCTTGGGATATGACAATATGTGTGTGTGTATGTGTAGGGGTGGGTGGAAAGATAAGGATAAAATGTTAAGAAAATTTGATCAAGAATGAAAATATTGCAGGTTTTTTTTTTTTTGACAGGTTCTCACTGTTGCCCAGGTTGGAGTGCAGTGGTGCAATCATGGATCACTGCAACCTCTGCCTCCCAGATTCAAACAATTCTCATGCCTCAGCCTCCTGTGTAGCTGGGATTACAGATGTGCACCACCATGCGTGGTTAATTTTTTTGCATTTTTAGCAGAGATGGGTTTTCACCAACCAGGCTGGTTGCAAACTCCTGGCCTTGAGTTGATCCCCTCACCTCCGCCTCATCCCAAAGTGCTGGGATTATAGGCGTGAGCCATGAAGGGTTTTAAGTGGATGGGGGTTGGGTGTGTGTTTGGGGTTGTTGGAGGCTATGTTAGAAGAAATACTATTGGAGTAACTTTTGTAAGAGATACTGAGAATCTGAACTGTGGTTGTAACCGGGATCAAAATTTTTTTAAAGAAAATCAAGAGGTGTCTTGAATGGAAAATCAATGTCCCTGGAAGAGGGAAGGGTTATTATTGGATTCTGGTTTCCAGTTTGGACAATGGGGCTAATGGTTTTGTCATCAAATGAGAGGGAAAACTCAGGAAGCAATTCAGATTTACAGGAAGACAGTAAATCCAGTATCGTGTTTATTGAGTGTGAAGGCAGATTGTATGTCACCTGGGTAGGATGGCAGCAGGCATTTAGAAACCAGTTGGAGGGAACTTGTGGCTCTGTCCCAGGCACCATCAGATCTTCCTGGGTATGTGTGGGTGGACTGGATCCAGTTAGGGACAGGTTAGTAACTAAGTGAGGAATTTTCATTCTTTAGAGCAGATACTTCTTGCTCTCTGTGGCAGCTGTAATCTAGATATGGTATTCTCTCAAACTCTCCACCCTTAATTCCAGATAGCATCCTTGTGAATAAAAAGTGAAAAATCATATGTGAGGTTCCACATCCCATAGCAGCAAAGAGCTCTGGGCAGGGAGTTGCGAGTCTTGGGTTTAAGTTCCTACTGTATTTCTGATTAAGTCAGTTCACCACATGGGTCTCTTCTTCTTATCTTTTCAGGGGTGAATTTGGAATTACTGACTTCACGTTTTCTTGAATACTTGAGAACTGCAGGTTCTCTACAATAATTTTTTTCAAGTCTTGGGGTTTTTGTGAATGATCTACACTGTGTTTCTGTTTCATGGTACTGACTTTTAACTCTGAAATTAGTAAAATATTAAGCAATAATCTGTCTTAAATAACAAAAAAGCAAATGTGCAAAATTAAATTACTCTGCTCCTGGAAACTTGTCATAAATCTGCACACAGCACCCCTCTGCTACCAGGTTTCCATTAACCCAGAGCTCTCATAACCAGCCCTGCACACACTGCATAACCTTAGAGTAGGGATCTAAGTTTCTGCCCTCGGTATGTTGATTGATATTCAGGCAAGGTTGCCTTGAGGCAATGTGAAAATCCAAAGTCATCAAAGACAGAGGAAATTATGTCCAGCCTAGTTTCAAAGGTGAACGATATTGCTTTCACATGATTTGAAAGTCATTAATCTATGTGTGGTGTATACCAGGGCTCCCTGACCTTTTAGTGAAGAGAATTTTTTAATTTCCGTAAGACAGACTTTTTGATTAACCAGAACTTCCTTTCCCCTCCTTCCAAATATATTAGATAACAGGGTTTCATATTTACTTATGAGATCCATGGCTATCTTCAGCTTAATTTTATGCCCATCTGATGTTAAACATAGGGGAAGATGAAACTGATCTTTGAGGAACAGTGGGAAAGCCTCTGGATGAAAAGTCAGGAGACCCAAGGTTAAGTCATACCTCTGTCACTAATGAGCTGTGTGGCCTTGGACACACATCACTTTACTTTGTGGGCTTCAGTTTCACTATCTGTGAAATTAGATGGATGCAGTAGATAATCTTAAGGTTCTTGCTGTTCTAAATTGGCATAAGTATCTATTTTCTAATGCTTCAGTTAAATGTAATTTTATTACAGTATTTTGCATAAAGGCTTATGTCTAATTAGCATAATATTAGATCCATTTTATAACAACAACAACAAAACTGAGACCTGGAAAGAATGAACACCTTGTTAATGGCAGAGCCAAAGTTTGAATTCCAGTGTTCTTCCTACACGTGTTCTGTGGCTCTCATGCGCACAGAGCTGGGTGGCCGAGTGGGGGCTTTGGAGAACAAGATGCTTTGGGTGCCACTCTCTCCTGAGAGGGTGATCTATATTTCACTGTCTTTCTCAGTTTAAGAAATGCTCTGCACTGCTTTTTCGTGGCTTTTGATTGTTGCTTTCAATCTTTCTTGGATCAAATCATGTCTCCTGGCAGTTGTGATGCTATAATATGAGGATCAGATCTGCCTGCCTGTCTCAATAGCTGGCAATTTATCTTGGTATTTTTAGGAGCCTCAGATAAAGGTAATATAAATATAATGAAAGAACGAATTTCTTTCTGACACTTTGTGCTATTTGTATGAGAGAATGAAAATCTCCTTTAAAAATGCTGTTTTTAAAGCAGTATTTCTCCAAATGTGTTCTCTGGATGTAACTTGGTGTTACAAAACTATCAAAGCATTGTAGTGACCAAGTGAATTTAGGAACTCTTAATGGTAATTATCAGAACCTTTAAAACAGTAATGTTCAATTTGAATTTAAAAGAGGATAAAGCATATGTCTTTTTCCCCACCCATAGTTAACTATAGAATCTCCCCAGGTTGCCTTCCTATCCCAACACAAGAATACTATAGGCTCCCTTTCTAATGAACTGACTGTGTAAATAGTGGTTGAAAGTACTGTGTGCCAAAAGGTAGGGTAACTAACATTTATCAGCCACTCACTATGTACCAAGTACTTTTACAAATATTATTTTATGTATCTTTTTCATCTTTAATGAGGTGGTCTTTTGATCTATATTTGTATGTTGAAGAACTCGAGGTTCAGGTAGGTTAAGAAACAGTTTGTAGGGGCATAGCCTGTAGTCAAATCTACATCTGTCAAGTCCTAGTTGTTCCCTGCACTTCACTGTGTGTATTGAGGTGACATAGCAACAGTGATCCAGAAATTATGCTCTTAGCTCAAAGACTTGATCTAAGAATGTAATATTCTCTGGATCACTCTGACTGCACCGAAACCTGTACACAGCCAGCTCAAGATAATATGGTGGCTCATCACTAGTGATCTTTCCTACCCATTCCTCTTTTTTCCTGCTTTCTTGGGATTTCTGTAATGGTTTCCTTGATCTTCTGGGAAAGTATTTTTTTCTGAGTCTGTGCCTTGATTCATAACGGTACATCTTCCAACATTTGGTTCCTTTTGAATGGAAATTTTCCCAACAGACAGGAGAAAGCCTAAGTGTGTGGCAGTGTAATAAGTTGCTATTGGTGTCCACATCTTGGATGCATTCCCATGACATCCGAGTTATGCGCAGTGTTTTGTTTATGCTGTTTGTTTTGTGACAGAGTCACTGGTGGCTGTCTGGAAAGAATGAAGGCCTTGGAGTCCAGCAGTTTACCATGTGAATTCCAGATCCAGAACTTACTTATTGTGAGGCCCTGGACATGCTATTTATGTCCCTAACTCTCAGCTTTCTCATCTTTCTTGCAAGGTAGTTGGAAGATGACATTAGATGATACATGCATGATCGCTAGTACATGGTAGAAGTTCAATGAATGGTAAAAATTTTTGCTGTTATTATTGGGTCTATACATTCCTGGGCCCTTCCTTTATGTATCAGAATAGCTCTTCTTTGCTGCCCTTGGTGAAATGGAAATCAAAGGAATCTTCATGATTATTCATGATGGGGAGAGTCATCTGGTGGTCTGTAATCTCCCTGGATCTCCTCTTTTGACAATGAAAGAGCAAGATCTTAACCAGGTGATATAGCAGGAGGCACTCCTGACACTTTTATTCCTTGGGCTGAGCATAATTGAAGTTTTGTGTAGGTTTAACCTAAAGCTCTTCTTCTACTAAAAGATGCAAATGGGTAACATGCAATCAATTTCAAAGCCCAGGACCATGGCTTTACCTAGCAAATCTGTTTCCTGAACCTTAGACCTGGTTTAGGATATCCCATGGGGTGTATTAAACTCTTTAACCTTTCATTTTCCCACTGCTCCCTTCTCTGTCTTCAAAACCATGTTTTTATCATTCCTGCTATCTCCAACACTGGCCTTGGAATTTTCTACTTTTCAGTATAAATAAATAATCAGCTCTGCCTCTTTTTGTGTGTTTTGCAAATGCTGTCCTGTAGGTTGCAGCTAATTATTAAAAGGATTTTCCTTTGTTCACTCATTGATTGCCTCAAAATTGGTGACAGGATAACTCTAGTCCTTTTGATGAAAGTCGGAGAAGGATAGGACGTTGTAGGCCCTGTTTCACAATTTTTAAACCAGGCTTGCTATGTCTTCACCTATTTGAGTTTCCTAAAAAGGAAAATAAAATGCATGCTTCAAAACAGGGGCTTTCTAGAAACCTAGCAGCCATAAATGAAAACCAGTCAGATTTGCAAATAGAACATTTATCTGACAAAATCGTGGTGGTAATTTGATTTAAAAATAACACTCTTGATAGGATACAAATGCAGAACACACCCATGTTCTGTCATTTGAGTGACACCATTACCAGTAACCAAACACCCACCACCAGAACAACAGTTGAACTCCCCAATTTCCTATGTGAACGGTTCTGTAGGAGAATTGAAAGAGGAGGTGGTCACTGTTAAAATAAAATTTGGAAGTGCAAAAATTATTTTGCAGAATACCTTTTAAAAAAATGTCAAACAAGAGAAAGCATGAGACTTGGATCAACATTTCAGAGGAGAAATGAAGCAAAGAAATACCTGAAAGGAATCACAGAGATTTAAGGTGAATTGATGGAACCGATGAGAAGATAACCAATATTTTCAGGTGGGAGAAGATGAAAAGAGGGACAAGGATATAGAATCAATCCCAATTTCTCTTTCTCTCTAAAAATTAGATCTAAGAGAATAAGAACATTTAGGAAATATGCAATATAAGTGCTAAACAAGTCTGAAAAAGAGAAGATACATACTGATTTAAAAGTAAAAAACATGATCTAGAACTAAGAGCAATAAATTATCTCAGCAAAGCTAAGATCCTGTGGTGGAGAAAGAGGGAGAAATAGACTCATCTTATTAGGGTGGAACAAAGAGAGGGAATAGAATGTTTTGGTGAAGGAAATTGTATTTTGTTTTCTCATAAGATTAGAATTTCTGTTTTTATTATGAGAACAGGGAAAAAGAAAGTGGTCACTATGAAATACAATATAATAAAACTTCCAAATAAATAAGAGGAAATAAATTTAATGGCAATTCAATCCAAATCAGCAAACATAAAAAGAAAATGAAGAAAACAATGTAAAATATCAACCTAAATCCGAAGAACATGGATAACTTCCTATGAAAAAAAGACTGCTGCAGAGGGATGCTTATTTTCACCATTCTCACGTTGCTGAAGAAACTTTACTGAGGAATAATACACATGAAAATATGCATCCATTTTAAGTGCACAGAATGGTGAATTTTGACAAATGTGTACATCTGTGTAACATACAACCAAGATATTGAATATTTCCATCACCCCGAGTACTTCTGTGTTCCTTTCCAGCCAATGTCTACTTTATGAAAAGAATAAATCATTATGAAAAGAATAAATCAAATCATCCCACAAAATATAAGCAAACCAGTTTGAGTCTTTTCTTCTAAAAGACAAAGATTTTTCAAATTGGGTTAAAACACAAAAATGAGCTGTATTCTTGTATATGTTTAAAAAGGGATAAAGTAGCATAGAAAATTAAGGTGGGTCAAAGAGACACAAAAGCAAAAGGGCAAATGCAAACACAAAGCAGAAGAGACAGCATCTGACGTGGGAATCCAAGGTTACACACATTGAATAAAATAACAAGACATTATGCAAATACAACAATTTATGAGGTTCTATATAAATAATATATAAATTAATTTGTCCACCAAGCATTTAATTTATAAATGACCATAAATTAAACCTTAAAATATTAAGAAGTAGTGATTTTATAAGGCATGTTATTTGACCATAATTCAACAAAATTTGAAGTAAATAATAAAAAGGTGACAATCTTTTGTTTTTGGGAAGTCTGAAATATTCTGCTGGATAAAACCATGGAACAAAAAAAATTCTTCATTAATGATGAAGAAGAAAAATTATTACTCATTTTCAGAAATCAATAAAATGTCAAATCAAACAACAAGAAACCAAAAGGAAGGAATTAATTGAGACAATATCTTGCTTAAATGAAATAAAAATGAAACAGCAATAGTGAAACAATTCAAGAGTTGATTGCTTAAAAGTCTGCTAAAAATAGGTAAACCCACTGTGAGAGTGATTAAGGAAAAAGAGAGTTCAACCATTAGTAAAGAGAAAGATGAAAGAACTTTAGGAAACTATGCCACACACCTCCAGAGGGAGCCATGTTCTGCCCAGACCCCCTTCAGGACTGGGACATGCCTTTACTGATTGTGGGAAATGTTGGTGGCTTATGGTTTGCAACTGTGTCTCTCTCCAGAAATTGCTTTTGGTCAAGGGGGACTGTCTTGTCTATGCTACCAGCCAATGTATAATACATTGTCCAATGTGTACTGGGGACAACTCAGATCTCTCTTCATCCTGCAAGGCTGATTGTCTATTTACCAGATACAGTTATTTCAGGTATTTTGTGTAATTTTATAAATCTTGAAAGCATTATAGTGAATCTGGTATCTTTTACTGTTTATTTTATGACTGGAAGGCAGAGCCCTCATCATCCTTATTAAATATATGTTTTTAAGACTGGGAAGTGGCTCACGCCTGTAATCCCAGCACTTTGGGAGGCTGAGGCGGGTGGATTATGAGGTCGGGAGTTTGAGACCAGCTTGGCCAACATGATGAAACTCCATCTCTACTAAAAATACAAAAATTTGCTGGATGTGGTGGTGGGCGCTTGTAATCCCAGTTGCTTGGGAGATTGAGGCAGGAGAATAGACAGGAGAATCATTTGAATTCGGGAGGTGGACGTTGCAGTGAGCTGAGATCACACAATTACACTTCAGCCTGGGTAACAGGGTGAACCTCTGTTTCAAAAAAAAAAAGTTGTAAAGAATATTCTTTAAAAATAAAATAATAAGTTTATTTTTATATAAAAATAAAATGATATTTGTTTTATTATTCATAAAAAATGAAATAACTCAAAAAAAAGTTGAGAATATTCTATAAAAATAAAATGAAATAAGTAGTTATTGATAATGAAGTACAGGTAAAAAGAAGACAACGCTGTCCCTGCTGATGTTTAGTTTGTTTATTAAAAAAAAAAAAAACAAAAACATATGGGCCTAGTACAGTGGTTCACGCCTATAATCCCAGCACTTTGGGAGGTCAATGTGGGAAGATCACTTGAGGCCAGGAGTTCTAGACCCAGTCTGGGCAACATAATGAGACCCCTTTCCCATGTGGTGGTACATGCCTATATTTCAGTTACTCAGGAGGATGAGGTCAGAGGATCACTTGAGCCCAGGAGTTCAAGGCTGTAGTGACCAATAATCATGCCACACACTTCAGCTAGGGTGACAGAGTGAGACCTTGTCTTAAAACAAAAACAACCCCTCCACTAAAAAAAAAACCCTCTAGGGAGCCTCCTAGCAATATTTTATGTAGTAAGATAATTTAGGAATTCACATAAATATAAGATAAAAATATAACATTAATTGTTTTTTTCTTTGTCCAGTAATAAACAACTAGACATGGATATGGTAAGATATACTGCTTTTAGTAGCAACAACATCTATAAAATATTTAAGAATAAATTTGAAAAGGAAGATCAGGACTTAGAGGAAGAAAACTGAAAATCTTTTTGGTAGACTAAAAAAATGGCTAAGCACTTCCTTTGTTTTAGTCACTATTCTAACTGATTTGCATGTATTAACTCATTTAACCTTCCTAGAAACCCTGAAAGGATATTATTATTATTTTCATTTCATGGATGAGATAACTGAGATATAGAGAGGTTAAGTAGCATGTCCAAAGCAATCCAGTGTGCAAGCCACAGAGCCAGTGTTTGAAATCACGGCTGAATGAATGGAAAGATATCCTGTTCTTCAGTGAGGTTTCCTAATATAAAAATATTTTCTAAATGCCAATATGATCATGTCACTTTCTTACTTCAATCTCTTTGTTCACAGTCTGCTGCTCTTAGGTTAAAGTCAAACCCTTAAGAGTGTCTAACACTCCAAAATAGCTTTCAAATCCATCCCTTCTGTATTACTACTATTACTGTCCCAGCTCAGGTTCTCATCACCTGCTTATCTATCCATTCATTCATTAAACAAATAGATCATCTTGGTAGTATTGTAGTGAGCATGTTTGAGGGGGCCAGGAGAGACAGGAGTGAACTCAATTGAGAGGTTGTAATAGAACAAGCTGAACATGAGAGAGTCCTAGGAATAGACAGGAGGAGCTGTATTTGAAATATATTCAAGAGTTGTATTTCAAATATATTTAAAATATATGGTAGCACTTAAAGTCTGGTTGGGTGTAAATGTTGAGGAACTTGTTTCACTCCCATATGACTCCTGGAATTCTAACTTAGATATCTGGTAAATACCTTCAAGGCCTTCACCTTGGTGGAGAGGATAGGTTCAATGATTGAGGCCTACACTAGAGTTCTTTAGCCAGACTAACATTAATCTATTAATAAATTTATTTGTTTTAACATCAAAATTGTTTTTATTCCATCAACCAGTATATTCCTTCTTTGTCAGATTCAGTGCTGATACCTTCAAAATCAAAGCAGTAGAGGAATAGAACAGTTGAGAAATTTACAGGTGCAAGAAATCCACCTGATACAATGGCTAGAACCGGAAATAGTATTGTCTGGGGTGTGGTTCGTATTTCAGCTTAGCACTTATCAGCTCTAGTTGGCCTCTCTGTAACTCAGCCTCCAAAGAGGGGAACAAGAGGATAAAGCTATGGGGCTTTGTAAAGATTTTAAAGGGTTGAGGTATGCAAAACACTTAGCAAAACACCTGGCACATAGCTTAAAACTCCCCAGATGCTATCTATTATTTATAACTGATAATAGTCTGTATTTTTATACATTTCCCAAAATAAAACACTAAGTCCAGGCCACGATATAAAGAGACTATCAATGCAATTGATTATATGTTAAGTTGTTAAACATAGTGTGCAATGGATTACTATTAGATATTTCTTACCTGTCAGAGAATTTTTATGTCTAATAAAACATATATAACATAAACTACATTATTTTACCATTTTAAGTGTACAATTTGGTGGCATTAAATGTATTTACATTGTTACGCAGTCATCACCACTCTTCCTGTCTGGAACTTTTTCATCATCCCCAACTGTCAAAGAATTTTAACGATTATCCTTTTCCACAGATACTTATAAATGCATTTTGTCTCTTTGGAGATAGCGTAAATATTAAAAGTTGACATGCTCTAATTTTGGTCTGCTACCCAAATGTGTTGCCTTTCTAATTTTATGATTCAAATATTCATATATTGGCTTCTACTTCCCAGTTCCCTCCATGGTCCTGGAGACATTTGGATGTTTGATATGCTTTGGTTTGAGATTTGATCTGTGAATCAAACCTTATTTGATTTACATATTATTTCTCAGAAATATCTGGGAAGGTATTTTTCACACCTCTTCCCCAATACCTAGGTTATTTATCCCTCGATCTACCCATGAACACATCTTACCAAAGCAAACGCACTCAGCCCACCAGAAAGAGAAGGAGCTCCAAATCCCAGGATTGTTTCTCTTTAGCTCTTTTGGAAAGATTTATTGTTAAATTTCTATGCTATTCTGTAACTTTCTATGCTATTTCTGTAATTTTCATTGTCTACTCTTTACATTCCCTACCTGAAATCTTTTTCTAATTATCTGCAACTTAATATCATTTCTCAAATAGTACTTGTATTCTTTTCTTCCATCAAATCTATTCTTCCTCCAGTGTTCCATGTCCCCATAAATGGTAAAATCATGTATCTACTCTTATGCCTGTGCCAGATGCCTAAATTTAATGCACAAAGGTTACTTCCACCTTCTTGGCAATGATTGGTCCAGGAATTAGCAAATGACCCAATCTGGATAACAGGAAGTAGAGACCTACTATGGGCTTTTAGGGAAGTTGTTAATTCTGCAAACCCTTTTGAAAGTAGTCCCTC
Organism: Ateles fusciceps; assembly: GCA_036589455.1. Lineage (NCBI taxonomy): Eukaryota > Metazoa > Chordata > Mammalia > Primates > Atelidae > Ateles > Ateles fusciceps. Next base: position 2,447,631 of record JAZHEH010000051.1, read on the forward strand.
TTCTTCTCCGGAGTATTGTTGCACATAGAAACCCAGAATTCCTGTAACCATCTTGCCCCTAGCCTGAAGGTTATGCCAACCCATGGATTTAGGGTCTCCTTCAGCCAACTTTCAATTAAGCCAATGCGTTTCCTTCATGTCCAACCTGGTCTGAGTTGAGGTTTCTTTTATATGCTGTGGAAGTCATCCTAACAGATACTTCACAATAGCAGTTAAATTTCTAAAAGTTCTGTCAATCGATGGAGTACATTTTAAGTATCTTAGAAATTCACTTGTGTCAATCTACATGCTAATTTTCTATGATTTTTTTTTTTCTCATGGGAGTTTGAGTTACCCTAAATCAAGATGGATGCTATGGTGACAGTGCTGTCTGCATTAATTTGAGGAAACTATGTTTCCCCCTGGATACAGTTCTTGGAAAGTTATTCTCATGGGTATAAGAGAATGTGTTATTTAACCTCTTGTCTAGAGCATTCTCATATGAGCTATTGCTTGTGCTCCTCCCTTGGCACTAGAGGACAGATTTTCTGAGTCTTGATGCCTGCTTTCCAGGGGAATTTAATTATGCTGCATATGGCTTAGCCTTGGGAATTTTCTTCCTGTTTTTTTCTTCAATAGTGATGTATCTGGCCTTTCCACGTTCCAACTGCCCATCAACTCAGGGAAAACAAGATGCTGGGATCATGTTTTCTAATTCGGGACTATTTCTTAATAAAGTGAACTTGAACCTTAGAGACTAGATCAGAAAAATTCTGAGTTATCTCTTCAAATATCCCTTGCACTCCCATTCTTTCCACCCTGTTCTTCTGGAACTCCTATTAGATATTTTTCAACTTTGTCACTTGATTCTCAACATCTTTCTATTTGTCTTCATATTTTTCAGCTCCTCTGTCTGTGTTACATTCTGGTAACTCCTTCTGATCTTTCAGTTCACTATTTCTGTCTTCTGTTGTGTCTAAGCTGCAGTTTAACATGCCCACTGAATTTCTATTTAAAATGACCATATTTTTCAATTCTGGCAGTTCTACTTTTCTGTCTTCTTCAAACCAGCCTGATCTCTTTAAATAATCTTTTGATCTTTTTTCATACTTTTGATAGCCTATTTTATTACTTAAAATACTTATTTCATATTCTCATTCTAAAATTCAAGTGTCTTTGTTTTTATAGGTCTGATTCTGCCATCTGTTGCTTCTGCTGATTGTTCACACTCACAATGGCTGTTTCCTCATAGTTTTCTTGTTCTAATGTCAGTTTATAGTCGCTGGAACTTTGCCAATAGTAATCATTTGAATCTAGGGTTTAAGATGTATTTGCCACAGAAGATTTGGGTCTGTTTCTGTCTGACTTTTGGTGAGACAGAAATCCAAGTAGAATATTTTGGTTTGGAATATTTTCAGGTCACACAGGAGTGTGAGTTCTGGCCCTAAACTCCTATAAGTCTGTGGTTAGGAGTCTTCCTTTATTTCCTTTCTACCTGAAGCTGAGGTTGTTCTAGGTGGGATCCTCACTCTCTGTGTATAAAGAAAAAAACTGAATATGACTTCTCCATTTCAGGGTCCAAGCCTTATGTGGGTATCTCTCTTCTAACTGCTCATGTTCTGGGTCATCTATTACCTTTTTCCTGTATCTCTTACATGGTCGTTGCATGCTCAGATGTGAGGACATCAAATGTTCTCTATGGAAAAATACTTCCTATCTCAATGATTTTGCATTTTCTTGACCTTTCTAGCCTCAAGAATTTTGTTTTGTTTTGTTTTATCATGACTCAGCTCTGCATTATAAAAAGACATTTTCTATATTTACCAAGCATTTTTGAGTCTCTGGTCTTGGGAGGCATTCTCTGGACATCTAGTTCTCCATGTTGCCTAACCCAGCAGTACTCATTTCATATGGCATAGTCTTCCTCCAGATTAATCCCATTTAAAATATCTGTCTAACCAGAGTTTCCTGGGGCTTCTATTCAAAAGTAACCCATGACAAGGGCCTCAGGTTCATTCTGGCCAAATTGCTTAATCACTGCACTGCTGCCTGTGTGACCTGTGATCCCTATGCTTGGTGACCATTCCTGGGAAAAAAGACAGCTCTTAGCTATTCTTTCTGGGGCATGACACAGATCTTATCCATTTCTTCACTTCTGGCAGAAGGGTTAGAGATCTGGAAATATAATACAAGTTATATTGCCACTAGAAGTAGCACCCACAGGCCTAAACCTAACCTGAGAATTCTTTACCAGGTGGGCTTTCTACCTAGACATAGTCACATGCTGGAGGCCCTTCTACCTGACCTGGCATAGTCATGTGCTGGAGGCCCTTTTATTCTCTATCACTGGGTATACACACCATCTCCATTCCTCAGAATTTGATCCAAAGGGAGTGACAGTGGCACCCCTTTTACAATCCCTTACCACCACATTTCACATCTATGCATTGCCCCATTTTCTCTTCCAGGATTTCCCCCTTCAAAGGATAATTGATATGGAAATAGCCATTCTGATCAAGGGACTCCCATTCTCCTCTCTTAAGAATGTAATCTGAGGCCCGGCATGGTGGCTCATGCCTATAATCCCAGTACTTTGGGAGGCCGAGGCAGGTGGATCACCTGAGGTCGGGAGTTCAAGACCAGCCTGACCAACATGGAGAAACCCTGTCTCTACTAAAACTACAAAATTAGTTGGGTGTGGTGGCAGGTCCTTGTAATCCCAGCTACTGGGGAGGCTGAGGCAGGAGAATCACTTGAACTCAGGAGGTGGAGGTTGCCCATTGATGATAGACTGGACAGGGAAAATGTGGCACATACACACCATGGAATACTATGCAGCCATAAAAACAATGAGTTCATGTCCTTTGTAAGGACATGGATGAAGCTGGAAACCATCATTCTCAGCAAACTGACACAAGAACAGAAAAATCAAACACTGCATGTTCTCACTCATAGGTGGGTGTTAAACAATGAGAACACATGGACACGAGGGGGAGCATCACACATTGAGGTCTGTGGGGGGAACTGGGGAGGGACAGCGTGGGGTGGGGGAGTTGGGGGAGGGGATAACATGGGGGAGAAATGCCAGATATAGGTGATGGGGGAGGAAGGCAGCAAACCACATTGCCATGTATGTACCTATGCAACAATCCTCCATGTTCTTCACATGTACCCCAAAACCTAAAACACAATAAAACATATATTTAAAAAAAAAAGAATATAATCTGGTCACATGGGCCCCCAAGGCAATAAAAGAGTCATTGCATTTCCTAGAGTCAGGTTTTGCATGTTAAGAACTCCTCCAACTCCTCTTGTGTAAGGCACAAAAGAGTAGTAGGGTCCAGGCTATGCTGGGTCAAGCAAAGCCCAGCTCTGTTCTTCAGGCTCTCTGATATGGCTTGGCTGTGTCTACACCCAAATGTCATCTTGAATTGCAGTTCTCATAATCTCTACTTGTTATGGAAGAGATCCCATGGGAGGTAATTGAATCATGAGGGTAGTTACCCTTATACTGTTCTCGTGATGGTGAGTGACTTCCCACAAGATCTGATAAGGGGCTTTTCCCTCACTTCACTCTGCTCTTCTCCTTGCTGCTGCCATGTGAAGAAGGACATGTTTGCTTCCCCTTCTGCCATAATTGTCAGTTTCCCGAGACCTACACAGCCACGCTGAACTGTGAGTTAATTAAATCTCTTTCCTTTACAAATTACCCAGTCTCAGTTATGTCTTTATTAGCAGCGTGAGAACAGACTAATACACTCTCCTTCAGCACAAGGGAAGAAAAGGCTGGCCCTTCATATCCATCTTCTGGGGCCTCACTTTTGCCTCTTAGATATATGAGCAAGGACATGTGTATTTTCCTAAGAACAATTAGCATAATTCTGAGAGCTAAGACTGTCTGCATCTGTGTTTAGAAGGAAAAAAAAGCACTCTCTTACTATACAGGGTACCAATGTCTAACGTAACTGCTATGCATTTGCTATGGTTAATTTTATGTGTCCACTGGTTGGGCCATGGTGCACGGATACACAGTCAAACATTATGCGGGGATGTTTCTGTGAGGCTGTTTTTGGATTATATTTATATTTAATATTTAGATTTGGATTCCAATTTACATTTAAATTGGTGGACTTGAGTAAAGCAGATTGTCTTTCATGAGGTGGGTGGGCTTCATCCAATCAGTTGAAGGCCTGAATAGAACAAAAGACTGAACTCTATTGCGTAATAGAGAATTCTGCAGCAGATGGTCTTCAGAATGATCTGCAACATTGGCTCTTTCTGGGTTTTCAGTCTGCTGGTCCACCCTGCAGATTTTGGCCTTGCCAGTCTCTGAAAGAGCATGAGCCAGTTCTTTAAAATATATCTCTTTCTCCTTATATATGTATACACAGCCTGTTGGTTCTGGTTCTCTGGACAACCCTAATATAGCACTTGGAAATGGAAGATTTCATGTAAGACTGGAAGCATCTGCATTCCCTCTCTCTGGGATTCCACAATTCTCCTTCTTGGCTTTTCTTCCTGCCACACTAGCCCTCTCTGCTCTCCCCGTTTCTTCTATCTGTTCTTTGATGTTGCATCTCTTTTAAAGGAGCTGTCCTGTTCTGGTTCTCTCCATCTACTCTCTCTCTCCTAGGAGATTTCAGTTAACCTACAGCTCTATGTTTAAGATGCTTCAATCTATGTTTCAAACTTTAATTCGTTCTTTGAGTTCCAGATGTATGTAGTTAACGTGCTACTAGACAACTCCATCTGGATATCTCACAGACTTCTTAAACTTAGCTCTGTCAAAACAGAATTATTCTCCGTTCCAGATCAATTAAGTGGTGGTTCATTAACAATACTTGGGCCAGTTATGTAACCTTTCTGATCCTCAGGGTCCTGGTCCATAAATTGAGGATAATGTAGTGTGAGGATTAAAATGGCAAATATATGAAAAACACTTAACACACTGCTTCATATGTTTCATATGCTACACACTATTGCTTCGTTGTATTTTATTTTTCCTTCAATATCCTACAGCTAGACTGTAAACTCCATGAAGTCAAGGATCTTTTCTGCAGAGCCCAGAACAGTACCTTGAATATGAAAGGTGCTCATTAAATATTGGCTAAATGAATATAAAAGAGGATATATACCCAGGTACTAAAACCTAGGATTTATCTTTGATTTTTTCCCCTTTCTTTCATGTCCTACTCAACCAATTTATCGGTGAGAACTGTTAACTCTACTTCCAAAATACCATCTTAAATCTGTTTCACAAGTACTCCCTAGTCCAGAAAACCATCATCACTTTGTTAGACTACTGTGATAGTCTAACTTTTTTGTTTTGTTGTTTCCTGTTTATTATACAATCTGTAGTTTGAAACATTTTAGGGAAATGGAGTGAGAGAATACAAGTAGGAGGTTGAAACTGAATGCTTCTTCTGAACTAAAAGGAGAAAATGATGCCCAGAGGAGTCCACATCTGTGTATTTCTTAGTCTAGGCTGTAGCTGGTTTCCTGCTGACTAGGACCAGGGTATGGCCAGCACCTCCATGACATGTCCAGAGCTGAAGCTATGCTTGGTTGTATTTCTGAGAAAAGGTCTGTTTAGAGAGTGGCTTAGCTGCTCCAGGTGCTGCCTCATGATTTGCTTCTGGTCCTTACCAAGTCCTGCCCAGGTAAGCTCTGGTTGTCTGCTCAGTGGGGCCAGAACTGAGAGTACACTTCTTGTGCGTGGTGAGTGGGATTGTGAAAAAAGCCCTCAATGCAGGACAGCCAGCAGAGTATGTCCTGGAGGCCAGAGGCAGCCAAGAGGTCTGGGCTCTGGTCCTGGGATGGGTGCTGAGAGCTGCTTTAGGTATTCTGTGGTTTTCTATCTTCACCTCTGGGCCTTTCCCTTTCACCTGTTTAGAGTCAAAAGCATCTCTCAAACAGATGATGCCACCAGCTCTGTAGAACATGTTCCTACAATTTACCTTCTTGAATGCAGCTTTAGGATGGGAAGAGAGAATATGAACAAAGAAATGCTTTTGGATAGTCTTTCTATTCCTCCTGAAAATTTTATCCTCTTACCTTGAAATACCTGCTGAGGAGAAAGGGAGAGGAGGAAGTCTGCCATTTGGTACCAAATATCTTCTTGGATTGAATTAGAATGAGTATAATGGAGTATGTTCTTCTTGGGAGAATGTGTCTTTAAACACTCTGCCTTGATGTCTGATATCATGAAATTGCTTAGCCAACTTGCAGATGAATGCTTTACCCAAGAGTGTGTGTGGGCAACAGTGAGTCCCAAGGGACGATGCGTTCCATCTGACAATTAGGTGTCTTTGCCACTGTGGAAGGTCATGGAATCAGCTGCACTTGAATCAAATAAAATTAGTATTTGCTTTAAAACCATTATATACTCACTATGGCAACAAATATCAAGAGGATATAAGGATGCATTTTCCATTGTTACTAGAGAGACAAGAAGTATAGGCTGGAAACAACCTAAATTATGTGAAAATAATACGGTTGCATAATATATTAAGGTACCAAACTGTGTTTTTCTCTCTCATATCCTAAGCCCATCAGAGTTTCTCTTTCATACCTAACGGCTTCATCCTTATATGAGTCATGAGGAGCAAAAGTTGATATAACTCTACAACTAGGTGGCTTAGTTAGGTGACCTATTGTTAAAAGAAAATTTCAAATATTTGAGAAGCCAGGTTTTCCTCTTTGAGAGCTAGATTCACTGTGTCACAGGCTTGGAAAGAGATGACTGGAAGGTATCCTAAAGTCTTGAGAGCTATAAGAGAGAAGCTATGAAGCCACGAGAGTTAGGGTGCTGTGTGGAAGCTGAGCCAGGAAAAAATTGTTCTCTGGCTCCTGCCTGGTGAGGATCAGCTATCAAACATAGGGCTCAGCCAATTGTTGTTAAAAAGTCACGTGTATCCCAAGGTTCCGTCCTAATCTTGTCCAGTCCATTGAGTGGGTATGCCTTCTCTTAGATTTAGATTCTTGGTAATCCCTTCTGGATGGGCAGGTGAGATGTTGAGACCCCTACAAGGTATTAGTAGTCTGATGGTATAGCTATGCCCCCTGGTCAAAGGGGACTTATAGAACTTTTAAAAAAAATCTCCCGCTGAGCCAGGAAAGTGGTAAACACACCACAGGTGTACCTAAATTCTCAAGAGGTGAATATTATTAGGTGGAAATAAGAAATATAAGATTCGACTTGGGTCTGTAATGGTGATGTTGACTATCCCTTGTGCAGATCTAGCCTGAGTCCCCGCAGATTGGGTAAAACAGATCTCAACAACCATCCAAGAGTCAGAAGAGAGGTATGAGCCAGGGGTCTGACAATTATAAGATCTCTGGCAATTCACTTAAGTTTCTGGAATTAATTTCCTTCTATATTAAATGTGGATAACAATTTTAAAATTAACTTTTATGTGGAATCTAAAATAGTTGTATTTACAGAAGTAGAGAGTAGAATGATGCTTACTGGGGGCTGTGATGGTGGGTGGGTGGGAGAGAAGAGGGAGTTGTTAGAAGCGTTCAGTTTTAGATAGACAAGAGGGACAAGTTTTGAGATCTGTTGCATAGCAATGTGACTATTGTCAATAATATTTCAAATAACTAAGAGTAAATTTCAAATTTCATCACAAAAATAAGCAAGGTGATAAATGTGTTAATCAGCTTGATTTAATCATGCTACATTGTTTACATATATCAAAACATCACATTATGTCCCATAAATGTATATAATTATGATTTTTAGCTAAAATATTAATAAAACAATAAAAAAATAAATTGTATTTGTGAAATCATTTTGGGAACTGCACAACACCTATGAACATAAGCCTTAGTAACTGTTTCTTCACATATAAAATGAGGATCTGAATAATATCTAACTTTAAAGAGTACAGCAAAAGTTAAATAAGGCAACAAAAAATATTTTTGAAAGTACTTTGTACCTGGAAGAGCTTTTGTTATTTTTTTAGTGCATTTGTGGATTTAATTGATTTGTTGCTTTAGAGAGCAAGGTAGGTTTGGCCTAACTTCTTCTTTCCTACTTTCTTATCCCTCCACTATCTTCATCTTTCCCATACCAAAATAAAATAATATTTTTCCTGCTACATATGGATAATAAGAGAGATTCTGTTTTGCTTGTAAATATAGTTAAAGAGCTAAGTCCTTTCTATTGGTGACTGAGTCTTACCTAAACAGGAATTAGCACATCTGCATGGACATTTCCTCTTCTGCCATTATTATATTTATAAACAAAAGCTGCCCCCTGAGTGGTGATTTGTTTAACCATCATCACCGTAACCCATTTATTTCAATGAAATGCACAGTGAATGTTTCTAATGCAACCTTCTACTCAAATTGTGGCAAAATTGTATCAAGCATCTCTTTAGATCAAATTATCTCACTATTTCATTTATTTTAAGTGGTAGAGGCTCTTGGCATTTACCTTACCCCTTTTGTTGCAGGTACTCCCTGGGGGGAAATAGTCACACCCACTAAAACACAATGAATAAATAATGATCAAGTCGTTGAGGCACACCTTAATAACTCACTATTTTTAATATCTTATAAACATTTTGTTAAAACAAATGTAAAGCCAGGCAAGGTGGCTTACACCTGTAATCCCAGCACTTTGGAAGGCTCAGGTAGGTGAATCACTTGAGATGAGGAGTTTGAGACCAGCTTGGCCAACATGGTTAAACCCCATCTCTACTAAAAATACAAAAATTAGCTGGGCTTGGTGGCAGACACCTATAATCCCCGCTACTCAGGAGGCTGAGGCAGGAGAATTGCTTGAATCCTGGAGGCAGAGGCTTGAATCCAGGAGCTGAGATCATGTCACTGCACTCCAGTCTGGGTGACAGAGAAAAGAAAAAAAAGAAAAACAGAAACTACAATGCATAACACAAAGTGTTACGTTTTGCTTTTTAAAAAAAGTTTCATGTATAGTTGTATTAGTCTATTTTCATACAGGAGACTGGGTAACTTATAAAGAAAAAGTTGTTTAATGGACTCATAGTTACACATGGTTGGGGAGGCCTCACAATCATGGTGGAAAATGAAGAAGGAGCAAAGAAATATCTTACATGGTGCAGGCAAGAGAGTGTGTGCAGGGGAATTGGTCTTTATAAAACCATCAGATCTCATGAGACTTACTAGCATGAGAATAGCATCGGAAATCCCACTCCTATGATTCAATTATCTCCCACTGGATCCCTCCCAGGACACATGGGATTATGGGAGCTACAATTCAAGAAAAGATTTGGGTGGGGACACAACTAAACCATATCATTCCACCATGGCCCCTCCAAAATCTTATGTCCTCACATTTCAAAACACAATCATGCCCTTCCAACAGTTCCTCAAAATCTTAACACATTTCAGCATTAACTCAAAAGTCCATAGTTCAAAGTTTCATCTGAGACAAGGCAACTCCCTTCCATCTATGAACCTGTAAAGTCAAAAGCAAGTTAGTTACTTTCTAGATACAATGGGGTACAGGCATTGGGTAAATACACCCATTTCAAATGGGAGAAATTGGTCAAAACAAAGGAGCTACAGGCCCCATGCAAGTCTGAAATCCAGAGAGGCAGTTAAATCTTAAAAGCTCCAAAATGATCTCCTTTGACTCCATGTCTCATTTTTAGGCCATGCTGATGCAAAAGTTGGGTTCCCATGGTCTTAGCCAGCTCTGCCCCTGTGGCTTTGCAATGTACAGACTCCCTTCTGGCTGCTTTCATGGGCTGATATTGAGTGTCTGTGGCTTTTCCAGTCCAAGCTGTCAGTGGATCTACTATTCTGGGGTCTGGAGGACCATGGCCCTCTTCTCACAGCTCCACTAGGCAATGTCCCAGCAGGGACTCTGTGTGAGGGCTTCCACCCTGCATTTCCCTTCTGCACTGCCCTATCAGAGATTCTCCATGAAGGCTCTGCCCCTGCAGCACACCTCTGCCTAGACATCCAGGTATTTCCATACATCCTCTGAAATCTAGGTAGAGGTTCCCAAACCTTAATTCTTGACTTCTGTGCATCTATAGGCCCAACATCACATGGAAGCCACCAAGTCATGGGGCTTGCATCCCCTGAAGCAACAGCTTGAGCTGTACATTCGCTCCTCTTAGCTATGGCTGAGATATAGATCACCAAGTCCTGGTACCAATTTACTGTATTAGTCCATTTCCACACTGCTATAAAGAAATACACAAGACTAGGTAATTTATAAAGAAGAAGAGGTTTAATGGACTCACAGTTCCACATGGCTGAGGAGGCCTCACCATCATGGCAGAAGGCAAAGGAGGAGCAAAGGCATCTCATATGGTGGCAGTCAAGAGAGCTTGTGCAGAGGAACTGCTCTTTATAAAACCATCAGATCTTAAGAGATGTATTCACTATCATGAGAACAGCACGGGAAAACCTGCCCCTATGAGAGTTACAATTCAAGATGGGTGGAAACACAGCCAAACCATATCTATAGTTAAAATCTTAGATGTAGACTTAATATTTTTATAGACAAAAAATATAAAATAAAAAAGAATTTAAATATTTTTTTAGGATCTCCATCAATGCATTTTACTTTTAATCATTATTGTCAATGTACAGTTTTTAATGCTCTATTTTCATTCAGATGTATATTTTCATGAAGCAAGGCTTACTTTATTTGTTCGATGTTCTATTTCATAATTTGCATGATCATTTTTCTATTATGGGCTACTTATATTGAAACAGTTCATCTGGATGTAAAAAAGTCCTATTCTCTTTTTTTATTGCTAATCTCCCCATATCCAAATTGTTTAAATAAGTGGTTCTCCCCATTTCATGAACATCTGAATCACACTTGGAGATTATAAAAACAAAGAGGTTATTTTGTGTTATGCCAGACTTACTGAATCAGAATCCATGAATGGTGGCTGCTTGTGATTTTGAAAAAGCTCTTTAGGAGATTTTGATGATGAAAGATCTACATTGATTATATTGATGAAATGATATATACTATGCAAATACAGCTAAGGTCAGCTTCAGAGCAAACCATTATCTTCTTTAGCTAATGTTTAAGCATGCAAGTGCGCGCCCACACATACACACACATACACACACACGAGTTTAACTGGTCATCTAATTCTAACTCTGATAGACATAGTCAGCTCTAGCACACCGTGTTCTGTTTTGCATATTCTCTGCTAGCCTCACAGGTTTATGCACCTCATATCTCCTGAACTAGATTATAAGCTAAACAATTGGAAACTACCTTTTTGTTTCTTGTATATCACCAGAGTACTCAAGTACTCAGTACAGGGCTAAGCACACAGTGGGGTCCACATTCTTTTTTTTTTTTACTTTGAGATAGTCTCATTCTGTCACCCAGGCTGGTTCAGTGGTGCTATCATGGCTCACTGCAGCCTCAACCTCCTTGGTTCAAGCGATTCTCCCACCTTAGCCACCTTAGTATCTGGAATCACAGTCATGCACCACTATGCCTGGCTAATTTTTGTATTTTTTGCAGAGAGGAGGTTTCACCACAGTGCACAGCCTGGTCCTGAACTCCTGAGCTCAAGCAGCTCTCTCCACCTTGGCCTCCCAAATTGCCGGGATTACAGACAGGAGCCACCATGCCCCACCTACGTTCATGTTTACTTTCTCTTCGGCTGCCTTTTTCATGGCACCACTCTGTTGTCTTCTCCACTCCTGGCCGTCAAAATGGAGCCAACCTACCCATTCCTACTGGGAAGCAGGTGATGAAACAGTTGCAGTCTCAGGTGTTTACTCAGGCTCAACTTACCTTGCCCACGCAACCCTTCCTCTGGTTGAACTCATCTCCCATGATTCCTTCTCTTGGTTTCACAGCTCTTAGAGATTCATTCATTTATTCACTCTTTGTTTTTTTCCTTTTTGTGGAGAACGGGGTCTCGCTATATTGCCCAGGCAGGTCTCAAACTCCTGGGCTCAAGCTATCCTCCCGCCTCTGCCTCCCTAAGAGCTGGGATTACAGGTATTAGCCACAGTGCCCGGCTCATTTATTCACTCATTCAAACCTTTAGACACAATTCCTTACATGTCTATGCCAGACACTGAAGATGGAAGGGCTAATACCATATCCTATCTGCCAGTAAGGATCTTGCTCTCTGGTGATCATTCTGGGTAAGACTTTTTCCTCAGAGAAGGAAGTCAGGCAGCCAGTCCTGGCCTCTGGGTTGGGGGAGAAGGATCTACTGTCCAAGCTACCTAACCCTAGCTCACATTTTGTTTCTAAAATACTTGAAATTTTTGCAGTGAAATGTAACTGTATTTTTGTGTAACATGCATTGATTTATGCATTAATCTTGTTTACCCAGCTAGGCTCTAAGCTCCTTGATGAGTCAAAAACAATGTTATTTGTTTTCTCTGTAACATGCAAAATAACATATAATGTGTGGATTTATTGATTTCTGTAAATAAGAGATGAAGTGGCTATGAGACTTGGCGCATATTGCTAAAAGATTCGACTTGCCTTGTACTGCTCTATACATCCCGCCTTCCTCTCTGCTTCACTACATTCCAGGACTCATCAATTTGACCACTGTCTGTTAGCACCTTCTGCTCTTTTGACTCCTTGACTTGCTCTGCAGGCACTCAACAAATCATCAGCTTTTTTCTGTTCTTATATTCTGGCAGCAGAGCCCTTTGGAGAAAAGCCACATCATGATACAGATAAGGACCCCAACACACTCCTGATCTCCATCTTCAGCTGGGAACTCAACTCTGCTTGGCACACACTGCCTTTTTAAATTTATTTTTATTTTTTTATCTCGCATCAGTGTTTGCTCCTGTTCCCAGGGCAACTGCAACTCTTTCAACTCTACACTTCTTTCCTGAGGTTCTCTTCCTACTCACCTTCTCCCTCTCTCTCTGATAATAAATATCACAGAGAGAATGGAGCTTTATGAAGTATGCCTAATCTCCCTAGAAATTTCATCCTCAATCTCTCCCTTTTGTTAGGAAGAAACTCACTTTTCTCATCTCTTTCATTTTCCCTCCTGAAGGCCAATCCCTTCACCTGTACCCTTCCTTGGTCCTCTCCCCCTCTTGACTTTTACAGGCTCATGCTCCATCTATTAATAAACTTCTGCCCTGACTCATTAATCCCTCATCTGTATTGGCTATTTCCCTTCAGCACAAAATAAGATGCACTGTTTTCCACCCTCATTAACAAACATTAGTTCTCAGTATCACCTCTGTGTTTCTCTTTCTGTAGGATGATAGATTAGAAGTTTTAAATGAAGCAAGCAGACAGATTTGAAATGCCAGCGTGAACTGTGAGACAGACCTAGAATGGGTTACATGACTGCAACCAAGGTAGAAAGATTGCACCAGCAGAAATGGGGAAGACTCCCACCAGATTTCTTCATGAACTCAATATGTTCTTCCTGTAGTTGACCCGTAGGTGTGGGGTGGTGGTGGTGGGGTCAATCTTAAGCAGCAAAAAGAGTGTAAAATATCTCATGTTAATTTTTATATTGGTTACTCATTTAAATGACAATTTTGTATATCTTGGGTTAAATAAAATGCATTATTAAAATTAATTTCACTTGTTTGTTTTTTACGTTTTTAACGTGGGTACTAGAAAATGTAAAACTAACCATGTAGCTCACATTTATGGCTTGCATTCTGTTTCTATTGAACATTACTAATCTAGAAGGTAAGAAAGACAGACTGAGAGAAGGGGGAGCTCTTGATGTACTTGTATCAGTTTATATTTTCAGAGTTTTTAGGCACACCTATACATAGTGTTTCAGACATGAGCTGTACAGGAGAAGATCCTGGAGCTCCTTTGACTGCTACCTAAGAAAACCACCTGGCCAGGCCAAGATAGGACTCTGAAAGGCAGAGTCAGAGTAGAGTGGACTCCTGAAAACCAGGGGTTTGTATGCAATAGCCACAGGAGGAAGGAAGTGATTACCTACTTCACAGGAGTGGCCGTAAGGGGGCCCGGCAGAGAAACCACAAACACTCTAAGAGGAAGACTCTGCTTTAAAAATCTCCCAGGTCCTATGAGTTTGAAGCTTGGTTACTGAAATGCCAGTCAAGGACTTTCTGGCCCCCTGAATAGCATCTAGTGAGTGGACGAAGAGGTCCATATGAGCAGGCTGAGTGTATTTCGATCTTTGCAGTTAGATTAAAGATTGTGAGGTCAAGGAAGTAGATCTGATCTCAGAACAATGACTGGCTATGATTTTGCTGGCCCTGACCCCTGGTCAGTTTGGCTTTGTTATGTAACAAACCATACCCCAAACACAGTAGCTTCAGTACAGTTCATTTATTTAGCTCCCAATTCTGGGTGATCTGGGAGATTCCTTTGGTATCAGCCTCTTTGGCTGATCTCTGCTGGGCTAGCTTACATGCTTGCAGTGGGTTGGTACTTGGCTGTATGCTGGATGATCCAGGATGACCTCACTCAAACATCTGGCAGGCTGTTGGCCAAGTTATGGAAGTGCCTGGGTCATGTGTCTTCCATTCACAAATCAGTCTGGGCTTCTCCACTGGCAGGCTCTGGGCTCCAAAAGCAGCAAGAAAGGAGTAGCCACAATGTACCAGCCTTTATTCTAAAGAGGAAGTCTCACTCTGTTGCTCAAGCTGGAGTGTAGCGGCACGATCTTGGCTCACTGCAACCTCTACCTCCTGGGTTCAAGTGATTCTCCTGCCTCAGCCTCCTGAGTAGCTGGGACTACAGGCATGTACCACGATGCGTGACTGGTTTTTTTTTTTTTTGTATTTTTTAGTAGAGATGGGGTTTCACTACGTTGGCCAGGCGGGGTCTTGAACTCCTGACTTCATGATCCGCCTGCCTCGGCCTCCCAAAGTGCTGGGATTACAGGCATGAGTCACCACGCCTGGACTTGTACAAGCCTTTTTTCAGCCTTTGCTGGCATTGTGCTGGCCAACATCCCATTGGCAAGTCACACAGCTAGACTCAGAGTGGGAAGCCACTCCAGGCTGCATGGTCGGGGTCCCAATATAGAGTGGGGGAAAAATTTGTGGCCATCTGTCCAACAGACTGCACACATTCTCTCTGACTTTCAGTGCAGGCATCTCATGTTCTATCCCTTCCAAAACTTGGTCTTGACTTCTGAATACTTCCACAAGAATGATGTGCTTTTCCAGCTTCCATAAATATTTAGTGAATAAAGTTGTTCCCATGTCATTAGCTATGTATAGTTCTTGACACCGTATCTTTATTATTGATTGCATTATTATCTAGCAACTATTTGCTCTTCAATTCCCCTCTCTAAAGTACAGCAGCAGTTCTCAAACATTTTGGCCTCAGGATGTCTTTTACTCTTTAAAAAATTATGTATCTATATTATATATATTGTCACATATATATGTGACTATATATGAACATATATTTATATACAATATAAATTATATATTATATATTTATAATATAATATATAACATATAATATGTAATTGTATATAATTTATATTTATTATATTAATATAAATTTAACACATATTTAAAGCAATATATTATATATAAATATATATAATATAAATTATAATATACATTATATACAATAAATTATAATTTATATAATATATATAATATTATGTACATATTTATATGTTATCACTGATTTGCTCAGCCAATAGAATGTGTGTGAACACAGGCCTTAAATGTATCTGCTCAATTTGGCTTGGCTCTTACACTCCTGTGAGCTGCCATGAGCAAAGGAGGTGTTGGGCACTGCCTTGATGCGAGAATGTGGAAATGTGGAGAGATCTGAATCCAGCCGTCACATTGAAGCCTGGATCCCAGAGTTCAGCTGAGCCCAGCCATTTTGCAGTGGACTGAAGACCCGTGAGCAAGAAATAAAGCTTCGTAATTTGTAGGTGCTTTGTCATGCACCATTAGTGCAGCAATACAATGTGGCACTTAAAAAAATAAAACAAACAAACATATAAATCACGGGGTGAAGAACAGATTGACTTCTCTTTTTCCATGCACAGAAGGTAAACTTTCTGGTTGCAAAGGGAGGAAATTAATCTACCACAATAATGATCATCTTCATTCATTGAAGTTCTTTCCTTCTAGTTCGGTTTGACTTCCCTCTTCCTTTCTTCCCTTCCTCTTATGCTTCCTTTTTTCATTCTTTACTTCTTTTATCTTCTTTGACTATTAAACCTTTCGAATTTGTTGGGCACCAGGAATACAAAACAAATAGGATCAGCCTTCTGATTTAGAGGGGGAAATGGACTATAGTCAAATAATTGAGCTACATGTGAGAGGTCCTGCAGTAAGTTGCTTATAGAAGGTAGTTGTGTATATAAGGTAGGAAAAAGGGAAACGGTCACATCTGGGTATTCTTCCTCAGAGTCACTGAACACTTAGGAGCGAGGTGAACAAGGAGAGCTCCTGCCCTTGCTCTCTTCCTTCCAGCTTTTTGGAGCATGGTAGTTCCCTTCTGTGAATCCACCACACTCTTATTTTATTTTTTTGGAGACAGAGTCTTGCTCTGTTGCCCAGGCTGGAGTGCAGTGGCAGGATCACAGTTCACTGCAACCTCAAAGTCCTGGACTAAGTGATCCTACCACCCCAGCCTCCTGAGTAGCTGGGTCTACAGGTAGTGCCACCACCCTTGACTAATTTTTAAAAATGTTTTTGTAGAGATGGAGGTCTTGCTATGCTGCCCAGGGTAGTCTCTAACTCCTGGTCTTAAATGGTCTTCCCACCTCAGCCTCCCAAATGTTGGGATCACAGATGTGAGCCACTGTGCCAGACCTATCACACTCTTTCTTATCTCAGGGTTCTTCATACACATTTTCCCTTTTCTGGAAACCTGTCTCTTCCTCTTCACTTAGCCACCAACTTTGGGTCCCTTCCCTAGGGAGGACTTCTCTCCATCTGGGAGTAAATTAATTTCCCCTTCTAGTTTTATTCATAGCATTTGATCTGTCTTTCATTGTAATGTTGATCATGCTTGCATTACTAATTAAATATCGATTTTCCCTGCTACACAACTAGTCCAAATCAGCTTTCTCTGGGTTACTGCCCTGTCCCCAGCAACTAGGAACTAGCTCAGCACAGAACACACAGAAGGGACGCTCAGTAAATATTAAGTGAATTGAACTGAAGTAGCTCAGGCCTGTTATGTGTGTGAGATAATAGGCACGCGAGGAGGAGGCAGGGAAGAGAATCTGCAGAAATTACAACAGCCCTTGAATGTTTACTTCCTAAGCCCTTGAAGAAAATGCCTAAATTACTACCCAAGTTGATCCCTGAAGTTGGGGGGGGGGGGAGAAAGAGAAATCCAGTTTGGGTTTCCAAGGAGCTGAGGAGCACTGGGCACTGCCGAGAACTCCAACAGCTGGAAAATTCCACTCCAGAGCAGCTGGCCTCGCGGATGGCTCATGACGCAGGCAGGGTTTGGCGATAACATTTCCTGGAATTGATGCGTTATCTGCGGCGTGCGCGGCCCGGCGAGCTTGTCTTATTCACAGGAATAGAAAAGCCCCTGCAGCGCAGCGGTGCTTTTGTATCCAGCACGTCCTCTCAGGCGAGGCAGGCGGCTGCGCGCAAGGATTTCTGCGCGCTCCATTGGCGGCTCACGCAGGTGCTGGGGCGCAGGAGCGGGAGCGGAGCCCTGCCTGCCCCAGCACTTTGTCCCGATTGTTATTGCGAGGGGCTGCTGCTGCTCTTGCTCTGTCCCCGCTTTGCTAAAATCCTTCAATTCCTTCTCTTATTTGTTGGACTCACATAATAAAAATACTAAAAACTTTACCTCCTGGCAACCACTAGACTTCCTGCAGCATCTATCAGACAAATTGAAAAGACTGTTCAGAATGAAAAGGAGTATTTTGCGCATGCAAGGAATCTTCCTATTTTCAATGAGTTTCCAGTCATCATGGCTACGTGGCCTTGCAGACTTCGATAGAATATGGCATCACGCGGTTGAATAGCTGTAACCTTGCTAAGACAACAGGGCAGATAAACCTCTGTCTGTTTTTGTGCGGCAAGAATCGTTTTTACATCTTAAATGGCTGCAGAAAAAAATCAAAAGAAAAATGGTATTTCTCCGTGAGTGAAAGTTAGATGAAATCAAATTTCAACGCCTATTCATAAAGTTTTGTGGGAACACAATCATGTCCATTTGTTGGGGGTATTGGTTATGGTTGCTTTCTTTCAGGGTTGAAGAGTTGAAACAGAGACAGTATGGCTGGCAAAACTTAAACTATCGATTGTCTTGCCCTTTACAGAAAAAAATTTGCTGACCCCTGTACTAGAGGGTTATGGGTTTTTTAACTGGCTCAGCCTAAATTTACCAGAGATTTGTTCAAGGACCCATCATGTGTTTCCAATAGACTTAACTTATATTCTCCCTCTAAGGAAAGATGTGTGGCTGTAGAGATCTCTGCTTGCTCCTCGGCTTTCCGTCTCCACCCTCTTTTATATTATGGGGTGTGTGTGTGTGTCATAATCACAGCCCAAAGGAAATGACTGGCTGGGACCACATCATGATCCAGCAGAGAAGGTAGGGGCTATGTGGAAATCTGCTGTCTACAAGGCTAGTGAGGCCGTCTTTCAATGGGGGTCCTTAGACACTCAAGAAAACCCAAGTTCTTTTCTTCTTCCTTAAAGGGACTGTCCTTCCTTGAAGGGACTCACACCTCTCAGAAGAATAATTAAGCAAAGACCGTTGTCTACATTATCCGAGTGCACCTTCAGCAGGTCTTGTTGCTGTGCACTGTTCTCCATCACCCTGTCCTTCCCTCTGCCATTGCACACCCACACAAAGAATTACGGCTCTTGACGTCTCTACATCTTGTAGACAGTGAGTTCCTTGAAGGCAGGTTTTTTATATCTCTGTATTATGAGTGCCTGGCAAAGACCAGGTGCATGGTAGATGAACACGAAATGTTCAAAGAACCAATGAAGTCTACCATGCTTCTCACACACAGTTACATGTCTGGGGGAGTCCATGGTGATGTGATACGAAGAACCTACATTAATTCACAGATTAAGCATGATGTGGCTTTCTGGGTATTGATTGTACAGGTTGAGCATCCCAAATCCAAGATGTTTCAAAATTTGAAATATTTTGAGTGCCAACACGGCACTCAAGGGAAATGCTCATTGGAGCATTTCAGACTTTGGATATTCAGATTTGGGGTGCTTAGCTGGATAAGTATAAATTGAAAATTCTGAAATCTGGGGGGAAAAATTGAAATCTAAAACATTTCTAGTCACGAGCATTTCGGATAAAGATACTGAAGCTGTGTTTGCAGATCTATGATAAAAATCATGATGTTTGTATTCGAACGGCATGACTGGATCATAGAGTAAAAACTCAGAGTGCTTAAAAATGTAGCAGAGACTTCAAATAACTTGACATGCTCCAAAAATCATGACCGTTTTGAGCTCTGCCTCAGATCCCTGGAGTGGAGAGAGAGGTGGCAGGTACAAATTCATTCTCTCCTGCGGTTGGAGGTCTTTAGGTGAAATTGTTGGAGAAAGACTGAAGTACAACATTTCTGCAAGTCCTGAACATAGAACTATTCACAGTGGGGTTTTGAGAGTTGGGTCAAGCCTCTTGGTCTATGCAGGAAGCAAGAAAGTGGAAGGGAAAGATTCTTGAAAGGACAAGGCCTACTCCAGCCTATACTCACAGATGCACCATATGCTTTGTCAGAGATCCTCCAAGGAGTGCTTTGAGAATCTGCTAAAAGTTGTAGACTCTTCAACAAGTTGCACTGTCTACCAGCTTGGTGTAGGAGGATGCAACTTTAACTTAATATTTGTTATAATCTTTACTGCTGGGTGGAGGAACTTAATTTCAACCAGTTTCAGGTTATTCCCTGACAATGTGACTGAAGCCGTGGTAACATGGGGAAAGCTGAAAAGTGAGTTCATGTTTAATGAGGCATATGGTCTGAGTTGTTCTCTTTGTTGGCATTGTCTTTGACTCCACGTGGTTTTTGGTGTTTCTTCAGCAAGTCACTCCTAAGCAGTCCCTTACTCCTGTCTATTTTTCTCTCTTTCTGATAATTTCCCTGTTCCTTTTTAGTTGTCTTTGCTCCTCACCTCATGCACTGGGCCACTAGAATCTGGATGGAGCAACTATAGTTGTTCCCTACTTCTCTGTTAGTCTTGGTGGGCATTGGGGATCATGCAACATATATCGGACTTTCAGATACAGCTCTCCTGTGCCCATGGAATTCTCAGGTTATTAACGTCTGTCCAAGTCAAAATCTGAAAAAGGGGGGTCTACTATTTTCAGAGTGAGTGGAGGTGAGGAAGAGAGGATGAAATGAGCCAGGAGGTTTGCTCGTGTTTGAGCTGCCAGTGAAGGGGAGGGGGAGAGGAGCAAGTGGGTGCCAGGGTGTAGAACATCACTAGCAGCAGGCAGCAGCCATCACCCAATCACAGCCACGTGCCTACTGCACTGTGTAATTCTATAGCTCTTTTGGCTGTGCTTACAGACACGCTCTCTCTGAGTACTATTGATTTCTTGGAGAAAGGAGATCAAAAACAAGCGTTAGACTTGGTGTTGTATGTTTTCTACTGGAAGTAAATAGATTAGCCAAATTGGACAGACAACATCAGGGCAAAAAGAGAGAAGGCTCCCTGGAACTGCCTGCCCTGAAATGGGATCTCTTGAAATGATCCACAGGGGGAAGAAATGATTAGGCAGGGCAAGAATTTGTCTTGTACCCAGATCAAATGTCACATTTCATTCCATCTCAGCTTTGTGTCCTGGGACTCAACCCTCTCTCCTCTCTATTGGGTTGCTGTTTGATAGTAGTAGGTTTGCTTTCCTGTATCTCAGCCATTCTCGTCTCCCAAGCTGCCAGGACTAATCGTCACTTACGCTTCTGTGTGTTGCTCTATTGTAGCACTGTCCAATAAAACTTTTTGTGATGATGAAAATGTGTTATGTCTCTGTTGTTGAATACAGTAGCCACTGGCCTCATGTGGCTTTTGAGCTTATGAATTGGAGCTGGTATAACTGAGGAATTGGATTTTTCATTTTATTCAATTTTAGTGAATTTAAATGTAAATAGCCACATGTGGCTGTTTGCTATCATTCTGGACGGTCAGTTTTAGACTCTTGCAATACAAAAATGCGAACCAGCAGCATCATCTGTACCACCTGGGTTTGGGAAGTTGTTAAAAATATAGTGTCTTGGTCTCACCCCAGACCTTCTTAACTAGAATCTACATTTTAACAAGAACTCTAAGTATAATGGTGTGCATTTGAACAACAGTGCTTGAAATGATTAGGTCTCAGGAAAACACAGGGCATCTGTTGGGGTTACCTGGGTTATGCCATGGTAACGAACAAGTCCAAAATCCTAGTGACTTAAAACAAACAAGTTTTATTTTTCACAAATGCTTCTTGTCTCTCATGGCCTAGAAAGTGATCTAGTCTACATCATTCTCAATCAGGGTCCCAGGCTGAGGGACCAGTACTGTCTAGATCATTCTTTGTTGCCATGGCAGAAGGGAAAACAGGCAGTGTGGTGAAACTTGTCATTCCTACTGACATTTCATGAGCCAAATGAAGTAACATGACCACACCTAAATCTAAGGAGGCAAGGAAGTGTAATCCTACCCCTAGGCCCAGGAGAGGGAAAAACAGATTATTTGGAGAATTTATTTAGTGAACAGCACTAATGACTGCCACACACAACAAACCTAATTAGAACTTAAAAAAAATAGCTAATTCTCAGAGCATCATCATCTCAAGTTTGAATGTGCAATAGTCTTCTAATTGGTCCCTCTGCCATCCTTTATTCCTTCACATTGCTGCCATATTAATCCTCCTAAGGCGTAACTCAGAGTATGCAATTTTTCTGCTCAAACCCTTCCATGATACCTCACTGCCCACTAAATTAAGTAACCTCCTTTCAGCATGATGTAGTGGAAAGAATGCTACTAATTTATCTGTGCAGCCTTGGACTATGTTGCTTAAATTATCTGAATCTCAGTTTTCTCATTATTTAAGTTGGAGATAAAAATATCTTCCTTCAAGGGCTGGTCTGAGTCCTAAATGAAATAATGTCTATTAGCATGCCTAGGATAGCAGACATCTAGTAACTGAGAGCAGCACCATTCTCGTGTGCTCTTAGAGCGTACTGTGCTTAACCGTATCATAATATTTACCAAAGTCATGTTGAAATGACGTATCACATGTCTGTTTCTCCTAGTAGACTTGAATTCCTTAATGGTAGAGTTCGTGCCTTTGACTTTATCATTACTGAATCTAGCACAAGGCTCTGGAACATTTAACTTATTAAATGTTTTAAACTTTACATCATTAGTCAAGCATTTAGAGGTCTCCCTAGCAAGACTTCCTTATGTGTGTATACTGTGTGATAACCAAGCTGGACCATTTGCTGCCCCTTGAATGGACAACGTATTTCTCACATCTCTGCTATTGCTCATGATATGTCTGTTACACCTTTTTTTCTGCCTCTACCTAAGCCTTTCAAATGGTTACTTATCACTTAAGCCCATCTGAAATGGCACCTCTGCAACTAACATTTTCTAATTTCTGCACCTGCAAGCAACATCTCCATTCTGTGAACACCCATAGTGTTCAGAACAGACTTCACACTGAAGGTGATGACTTGGGATTTCTCTGGGAAAGTGATGATCAGGGATTTCTACTAGGAAGATAAGGTTGAAGACAAAAGACAGGGAGGACATTTCAGAGTGACCAAGGTGGGCTTATACATCTGCAGAGGGTTAAAGTGTGGGGAGATGTGGGGAAAGAAGGCAGAGATGAGAGACACAGGCAGGGCCTTGAGAAGACTGGCCTTACAGGCCATAGTGAGGACTTTGACCTTTAACCTGAGCAGAGGAGTTGGCAGTAAAAGCAGGGAAGTGACATGATCACTTCTGTGACTTAGAAGAACCAGTTTATTGAGAACGAAGGCCTGATATGAAAAGTCACACCTAATCATCAAGCTCTAATTGTCTGTGTTGGGCCACTTAGTGTTCTCTCTGTTTTCTGATCAGGTGTTTGGCCTGCCCAATTTGTCTTCTTTATTTATGTCATTTATTTGCTCTAATTAGCTACCTATCATTTGAAGATATTTGTGTTTTCAACTCCTTTCCTAGGCTTGCTTTCCAAGCAAGTATTATCTCCTGATAGCTTCAAATGTCTGTCAATTAGGAATTGCATTTTGCTGTTTACTACAAAGACATTTCTCTGAATAGTGACTTCAACAAAATAGAAGCTTATTTCTCTCCAATATATGCTTGGAGGTAGGTTTATTGATGTTACCATTTTATCAGGGACAAAGACTTCTATTTGTTTCCTGTGTCATCTTTGGCCTACAGCATTTATTCCCAAGATTATCTGGTACAAAATGGCTGCTGATCTTCCTACCATCACATCTTCATTCCAGGCTGTAGGATAGAGGAAGAGGAAAACAATGGATGCTTTCCATGAGTTCTAGATAATGCATTTACTTATAATCATTGGCAAACACTCAGTTACCCTGCTGCAAAGGAGGTGGGAAATACAGATTTTTATTCTAAATGGCAGTGTGCCAAACTCAAATGTAAGATTTTGATTTGTTTGCTTTTGTTTTGAATACAAGAAAGAATAAGAAACTGGCAGCCTCTACTACAAGACTTATCAGGGTAGGAAACTGACAGCCTCTGCTACAGTATATGACTCCAGACTTCATTTTAATACATTTTTTAAGAAACTTTATGCTTCCACAAGTGAATTTTGTTGAGTTCCATCCTACCAAGTCGCTATCACTATCTAGCTTACTTCTTATATTTAATGTGAATTGCAATTTACATGTTACTTACATTATGTGTCTTGATAGATGCACATCTGATTCTCCAAATTTGACAATTCTTGGTGGGATTCCATTCTTCTTAATGTTTTAGTACTCCATCTCAATGAGAGGGGAGAAGAACCAGAAACTATTGGGCAAACTAAATGCGGAACCTCAGACATGCTTGAACAGACATGCCTTAGTTGATGTCCATCTAGATGAGGACAACATTCTTTTCTTTGCACAAATTAACTTGTCCCCTAACTGCCCTTCTGCCTTTGTTTATATTGTTTGTTGTCAACCTGGTACCCCTATCATACTCTTCCTAGGGTTTTCTCTGCATTGCAGAAGAAGAATCAAAAGCTGCATTTATCCATGTCCCTTTTCCTATACTTCTACAGTTGCAAAAGAAATAATTCTTGTAAATGAGAAGGGCTACCCCCGGTCAAGGGTCACACTCTCAAATACCTGCAGGAGCTAACTCAGTGAAATAAATAAATGAAATAGCCAGAATGAATGGGAAACGTGTGTCCAATATAAATGGGAATCCTCAACTCACTGCATTTTTTGATGTTTGGGAGTGTAATCAGATGTCTCTATTTTTGAAGAATACTTAGAAGATAGATTTTTTTGGGGGGGGGTGGGTGGGAAATGTCAGGATTTTAAAGTGATGACGGAACTATCTTAACTTTCTAAAGACCAAGCAAAACACATTTGCTCATTTGTGGATCTCCTTGAATGAACTTTAAGTTACACAGATACCAATTATCATTATTTTTAATGAACATTGAAATGAAAGCTATTGTTTTTAACTTTCCTGTGAGCTTGCTATCTCTTTGCTTCTGCTAACATGCCTTTCCCCTTGACTAAGGTCTGGCCTTTCATAGTTCCCCATCTAAGGGTAAATATTTGACCTCAGTAGAGCTCATCACGTTCTTTCTAGGAATCTGTATGTGGACCATGGGAAAATTAGGCTATCCTTACCCACTTGTATTGCTCAGCAGTCTGATGCGGGCCTGAAGATGAAAATATGGTGGAACTGCATCTACAGTGGCAGAGAATGAGGCCAGAAAGCAAAGGCAAGCAGAGGTAAAAGAGATTGGGCCCACCCACAGTCTTAGAGCTCTTCTTGGAATCCTGTGAGTTACTAAAATATTCTCCTGAGCCATAGGAGCCAGTGAATTCCCTTTTAGTTTGCTCATGCTAATTGGAGCTGGGTTTGTTTCAATAACTTCCAACCAAAAGACTACAACTCTAAATAATAAAAATAGTATTAGTAGAACTAAAACTTGATTATCCATCGATTCATTTAGACACAAGGCAAAAGTAAATTTTTGGATTCTAAAGAATTTTGCTTGGACTACAATTCTTTTCAAAGGGTTTAAGAACTGTAGTAAGAGAGTTGGTATTTTGGATAGTGGTATGGTAAGTATAAAATGAGAAGTTTTATCTTAATAGGTACTGGTCCTTCATATGTTCTCTCCAGTCCATCATCGCTTCATAGACTCTTCCTAGAAAATTTTCCATTGTGTGAACAGCTCCATAGATGTTTATTCTCCCATAAGAGAAACCAAGAGAATAGGTCTGGAAGAAAAGATTCAATAGGTGCTGCATTATCTGTCTGGGATAAGTACCAATTTGATGAGAAAATGAAAAATAATTCCTCAAATAGAGCACTTTCTGTGATGTCATGTGTGATGTACATAACTAAACAGGTATATTTGTCTTTTGCTAAATATAACTTAATAGCTCTTAAAACTAAGCTATGAAGAGAGAATTAGAAAATGTAGAATAATATGTGGGATTCATATGTGAGATAATATAAAGGCAAAAGATAATAAAAAGCAGAAATGCCTCTCACTTAGTATAATAGGAGATTATCTAGGCCTGGGAGGAGGTTACAGAGATGATACTATGGTAGGAAAAATTATACATTAACTTTATGACACTTCATAATGAAGTAGTGATTTCTGAACATGTGCAGTTACTTTTACTATAAATACTCTCAGAGTGATCAGAGATTTAATACAGGAAAGTATCTTCCCCAGACATAGGTGAGCATCTCCCTGGGAGCACAGTTTCCAAATGGTCTTCAGTGATGGCTGAAGGCTTGTCACTGGCTGCACTCTCTTAGGCATTCTTTAGGATGCCTCAAGTGCCTTCTTCATTCAAGCCTGTGATTTCTTGCAGTGTTGAGACTTCACTGGATTTGAAAACTTGGGTGTCAAAACAGAGCTGAACCAGTCCATCCCATGGGTGCTTGGGTTAAAACTAAATGTCTCAAGATACAGCATCCTAATTGGGATTGTTTTTGTGAAACTGGTCACATTAATCTCGTCTCAGTTAATTATGCAATAACGTTTACATGCCTGGAGGTCAAATTTACAATTCTTGCTCAGACTTTGCCGAAAATGTACCACTATGCTCTGAAAACAGTGCCAAGATATTAATAGTAGCTTTCCCACACATTAGAATATAAGAAGTAGTCCCTGTCATTCTACCCATCCCATAATACTGGACAAAATTTTGTGTTAAAATTTCAAATTTTACGTGACATCCCTCCTGAAAAAGTTCCTATATCATCTCTTCAGTCTTGAGATTATGGAAGTCTACCAGCAATGTGTTGGATTAGATATAATCTTGAGACATATCTAAACTCTTCACCTAGTCCAAGAATGACTATGCTTAAATAATCCCAAAACCTTGTTTGTTATGTTATTAATTTTTTCTAAAAGGGAAATTCCACAAGTTTTATAGCAATATATTTTAATTTATTATAATCTTGAGAATCAGGATCACTGAATCCGGGAGAAGAAGACTTTTTAGCTCATTTGTTCCAGGCTTCAACCTGAGGCAGAAATCTCTTCTGCTATGTCTTTTATATTTTTATGTAGTTGGGAAATACTCACTAAGTGTTTACAATGAGTGGGGGGATTGTGTCAAGTTTTGCCAGGGACTCTGAGGTAAGATAAGCTCTGATAATTAGGGATTATATTCTTATAGCAATTATGCTTCACATTTGTAAGTATACTAGCAGATGAACAGGGATGAATAGCATAGTAGAACTCAAGATAGATAGAATGCTAAAGGAGGGAGAGAATGTTCAAGGTGGGAGAGAATAATTTTGACTGATAACATTAAAAAGTGTAGAGGAAGTGGCTTTTCAGCTATGGCTCAAAGAGGTGGAGTAAGGTTTGAACTTACGGGATGGGAGAGAAGAAAATTCTACATGGAGGGATCATCTGTGAAAATAAAGAAGTTAGGTGTGGCTGCATCATCAAACATGATTAGAAGGGTAGCTTGCTGGAATAATGGTTAGAAAGTAACTTACGGAGAGATGATTTTCTAGAAGGTCATTGAGTCCTTTGAAAGGTAGCCAAAATATATTGTACGCTATTTTGCAGGAGCAGAAGAGCCACTGCCTATTTTCAAGCAAGGAAATGGCATGATCAAACTGTACTAGAGAAAGATGGCTGGGGCCAGGGGAGGGTACTGAGTGTCAGGTGGATTGGCGAGCAAGGAGTCAGGGAACAAGCTAGTCTATTACATGGTTCAGGTAAGGGGTAATTAGAGATGAAACTAGAAAAGTAGCTGTAGCAACCATACGAAGGGGAGAGGTGTTCAATGAGTAGGATTTCATGACTGAGTAATTGTGGAGGGCAATGGAAAGCAAGAGATAGAAGTTACCTTAGCAGTTTTTATCCAAGTACATGGGAAACGTGGTTATGCTGAGGAGGAAGAAAAAGTTTGGTGGAGGTAATGTGGGAGTTGAGATGAGTATGCATAAGAATCTGGAAACATATCAAGGTGAAGATGTCCAGGAAACAATGGAAGATATGAGAATGAAATTAGGTAAAAGTATCAGCAGTATAAGCAAAGACATGGAAATCACTCATGTAGAAATGGGATCTGAAGCCATAAAAGGTCATCCTAGGAAGTATAGAATATAAAGAGGAAGAAAAGAGGGACAAAGCCAGATTTATTTGAAGAAACTCACACATTTAGAAGGAAGTGGGAGCTCCAAGAAAAGTGAGTATGAAATAGACAAGGAACAGTGACAGAGGAAGGAAGGTAATCAGGAATATAACATACAGGGTAATGAAATGCATGCGAGGTGAGAGCTTCATGAACCAGGGCTTGTGCTCAATCTGAATTGTCCCAGAAAGATCAACAAAACTAAAGTTGGAGAGAAATCCAGTATCTGCTAGATGAAGTAGCTATACGGTCATTTGAGAGAACCCTTTTTGGAAAGTGTTGTTGCCATAAATCTGATTGTAAGGGAATAGTTGGGATATCTGTTTAAGATGGAGCAATGAGATCATGCATTTTTCCCCCAGGCATATAATAATAGATTTCTAAAAAGAAAGAAAATACTTAGTGAGAGGTTCTAAACACAAGGCCAATGAAAATTCACAATGTTGATGACAGTTGTAGCTCAAGGTCCTGGGCTTTCTACTTTAAAGCAGGAGATGGATCTGGGAGCTTGGTTTCTGCAAATATACTAGTTGTGTGGGAGGGAGCAGTGCTATGGCCACTGATGAAAGCTTCACAGTCTCCACCACTTGCCAAAGTAGACAGTAATAGAAAAAGTCTCATGATGTAGGATTGGCAATTGGCTTAAAAAATCTGTGGGCTGTGAGGTAGAGAAGAGTTTGGGAAGTGGAGGTGGGAACAGAGGTTCAGGACGGACAGACACAGAAAGCCTTATGATTAAGAACTGGGTTCCAACTGCAATCTGGGTTTGTACCTGGATCTGTGACATTCCCATTGGAAGAAAGCAGGCTTGGATCTGTACTGGGAGACCAGACTGACGGATGGAGGCAATGACAAACAGACAACAAGTGTATGAGTGTTAATAGCTACAACACCACATACACACATAGCATTAAAACAAACACATTTTAAAACATCTATTCACTCCAAATTTGTTTGAAAACAGAATTTTATAACAGATGGAAAAAAATAATGCTGAAAAAGACAATGAACAAAATTTTGAAATCAGAACACAAATTTACTCCCAATGAAATTATTTTGTTAACTAGTCTGACAAAGACTTTTGGATAGTGTATTTAAGACATCCCAAGTAAAAACAAAACAAAACAAAACAAAACAAAATATACACCATTGTTTAAAAATGCACAAATGAGCTAAAGGAATACGTGCAATAAACCTACCATATGATTGACTTTATAAAGTTTAAAGTCAACTAACTCTCATGTGGTTTTAGAAGTCAAGATAAGGATAGTGGATATTTCATAGGACAAGAAAGAGCATGAGTGTGAGTTGGCATGAGGACGCATTTGAGGTAATTTTTGGGGTGGTAATAATATTTTGTTGACTAGGTTGTTATAATTTAGTGAGTTATATATATTTATGATTTATGCTCTTTTCTGAATGTATAACACAAAAAATATTTTAAAATGGGAAAGGAGCCAGGTGCGGTTACACATCTCTGTAATTCCAGCACTAGGGGAGGCCAAGGCATGTGGATGCTTGAACCCAACAGTTAGAGACCAGCCTGGGCAATATAATGAGTCCCCATATTTATAACAAAATATTTTTAATTAAACATTTTTCAAAAAAGAAAAATAGTGTAAGAACTAATGAAAAGAAATAATGAAAAACCAGGCAGAAATAAGAATAAGTGCTTTATAAGTAAATCTTGGAAATTAAAAGTATAGTCATTAACCTGGCTAAAATGTAGAAAATTATGTGGGGTTTTATGAGTTCCATAAATAACACGCCTCTCTGCACCACTGTGTCTAAAACCAGTTTTGAGATGGATTCGGAAGCCAGATTGAGATTAAGAGCGAATTTCATTAAGTGGAAGAAGCATGACACGAAAGGCCAGAAATTATATTATTTCATTTGTATGAAACGACCAGAATAGACAAATTCGCAGAGACAGAAATAGTTGAGTGGTTTCCAGGGGCTGGGGGTGAGGTGTGACTGCTAATGGATAGCATATTTGTTTTGGGGGTATTGAAAATGTTCTAGAAGTAGATAGTGGAAATGGTTGCACAATTTTGTGGCTATGTCACAATGAACAAATTAATTGTATAGTTTAAAGGGGTAAATATTGTGGTATATGAATCATATCTCACTTTTAGAAAGAGTAAAAAATGAGTTTTATTACTGATACAAAAACTGTCGGGAGGACAAGGTCAAACTCATGTCAAACAAGTTTGCTGGTGTTCCCTGCCTGCCCTATCTTTAGCGTATCCCTACCCATGTAAAAATTTGGGGTGACAGACACACTTAGAATTGCTGCCTCACACCAGTTCAGAATGCAGAGAGAAAGAGATTGAATCCCTAGCCCTTACGGTATTTTTAATAGATTAGCTCCATCCAAAGAATGTGATATAAAGATGATTTTGGTGTTTGTTTGTTTGTTTTTTGAGATGGAGTCTCGCTCTGTTGCCTGGCTAGAGTGCAGTGGCGTGATCTCGGCTCACTGTAAGCTCTGCTTCCTGGGTTCAAGTGATTTTCCTGCCTCAGCTTCCCAAGTAGCTGGGACTACAGGTGCATGCCACTATGTTCAGGTAATTTTTGTATTTTTAGTAGAGATGGGGTTTCAACATGTTGGCCAGGATGATCTTAATCTCTTGACCTTGTGATCCACCCTCCTTGGCCTCCCAAAGTGCTGGGATTACAGGTGTGAGCCACCGTGCCTGGCCGATTTTGGTGTTTTAAGATGTAATGCCTGCTCTGTTGGGTTCCTGACTTGCATGGGAACTGTAGCCCCTTTCTTTATCATTGATACAAAAACTGTTGGAGGACAAGGCCCAAATCATGTCAAATGAGTTTGCTGACATTCCCTGCCTGCTCTATCCCTCAGCAAACTCATTTGTTTATCCTCTAACAGTTTGTATCAGTGATTTAAAAAAAAGGGGCTACAGTTCCCAATCAGGTGGGAGGAGTAAGTAAGGGGTGGAACAAAAAGAAAGGATCTCTCTTTATTCACTAATCTATTGATGAACACTTAGGTTGATTCCTTATCTTTGCTATTGTGAATAGTGCTGCAATAAACATGGGCATACAGTTTTCCCTTTGATATACTAATTTCCTTTCCTTTGGATAAATACTCAGTGTGTTATATATACAGATGGAATACTATCCATCCATAATAAAGGATGAAATTCTGTCATTTGTAACAACATGTATAGAATTGGAAGTCATTATGTTAAGTGAAATAAACAGGCACAGAAAGACAACTATTGCGTGTTCTCAGTCATATGTGGGGAGCCAAAAAATTTGATCTCATGAAGGTAGAAAGTAGAATGATAGTTACCAGAGGATGGGAAAGTTGTATATGTATAGGGATGATGTATTAGGCCTTTCTTGTGTTGCTATAATGGAATATATAAGACAGGGTAATTTATAAAGAAAAGAGATTTAATTGGATCACGGTTTGGCAGGCTGTACGAATGTGGCACTGGCATCTGCTCAGGTTCCAGGGAGGCATCAGGGAACTTTTACTTATGGCAGAAGGTGAAGGAGCAGGCACATCACATGGTAAGAACAGGAGCAAGAGAGACAGGGGGAGGTGCCACACACTTTTAAACAACCAGGTCTCAGAAACTCCCACTATTACGAGGACAGCACCAAACCATGAGAGTTCTGCTGCCATAACCCAACCCCCTCCCACCAGACCCCACCTCCACCACTGGCGACTACATTTTAACATGAGATTTGTGTGGGACAACTATCCAAACCATATCATCCTACTTTCAGCCCCCCCCCAAATTTCATGTCCTTCTCACATTCCAAAATACAATAATCAATTCTCAATACTCCCCCAAAAGTCTTAACTCATTTCAGCATCACTCAAAAGTCCAAAGTCCAAAGTCTGATCTGGAAATGAATTTATTCTACCTATGAGCCTGTAAAATTAAAACAAATTATTTACTTCCAAGACACAATGGGATGCAGGCATTCAGTAAACATTTCAATTCCAAAAGGGAGAAATTGGCCAAAAGAAAGGGCTATAGTTCCTGTGCAAGTCAGGACCCCAGCAGAGCAGTCACTACATTTTAAAACCAAAGAATAAGACCAAAACAATCTTCTTCGACTCCATGTCCCACACCCAGGGCACAATGCTGAGAGGCAGGAACTCCCAAGCCCTTTGGCAGATTTACCTATATGTCTCTTCAGAGTGCAGCCTCCATGGCTGCTCTCATGGATTGGAGTTGACTGCCTGCAACTTTTCCAGGTGCAGAGTACAAACTACCAGTGGATCTGCCATTCTGGGGTATGGAAGATGGTGGCTTCCTTCCGACAGCTCCACTAGGCAGTGCCCCAATGAGAACTCCGTGGGGCCTGCAAACCATATTTCCCCTTCATGCTGCCGTAGTAGAGGTTCTCTCAAACCATATTCCCCTTATGCTGCCGTAGTAGAGGTTCTCTGTGAGGGCCCTGCCCCTGCAGCAGGCTTCTTCCTGGACACTCAGGCTTTCTCATAAATCCTCTGAAATCTTGTTAGAGACGTCCGAGCCTCCTTCACTCTTGCACCCTATGCACCCACAGGCTTAGCATCACATGAAAGCCACCAAGGTTTATGGCTTGCACCCTCCAGAGTAGTGGCCTGAGCTATACCTGGGCCCCTTTAGCTGAAGCTGGAGCTGGAGTAACAGGATTCTGAGTGATATGGTTTTGTCCTGTGTCCCTACCCAAATCTCATATCGAATTGTAATTCCCAATGCTGGAGGTAGGGCCTGGTGGGAGGTGATTGGATCATGGGGGTGATTTCTACAGGTTTAGTACCATCCCGCTGGTGCTGTCTCATGATAGAGTTCTCATGAAATCTCATTCTTTGAAAGTGTACAGTACCTCCGCAACCCTTTGCTTGCTCTCTCTCTCTCTCTCTCTCTCTCTCTCTATCTTACTGGCCATAGGAAGACTTGCTTGCTTCTCCTTCACCTTCCACCATGACTGTAAGTTTCCTGAGGCCTCCCCAGCCATGCCTCCTGTACAGCCTGCAGAATTGTACATCAATTAAGCCTCTTTTATTCATAAATTATCCAGTCTCAGGTAGTTCTTTATAGCAGGATGAAAATGGACTAAAACAGAAAATTGGTATTGGGAGTGGGGCATTGCTATAAAGATACCTGAAAATGTGGAAGCAACTTTGGAGCTGAGCAATGGGCAGAGATTGGAACAGTTTGGAGGGCTCAGAAGAAGACAGGAAGATGAAGAAAAGTTTGGAACTTACTAGAGACTTGTTAAATTGTTGTGTCCGAAATGCTGATAGTAATAAGGACTGTGAAGTCCAGGCTGTGGAGGTCTCAGTTGGAGATGAGAAACGCATTGGGGACTGGAGTAAAGGTCACTCTTGTTATGCTTTAGAAAAAGACTAGTGGCATTGTGCTCTAGAGGTCTGTGAAACTTTGAACTTGAAGGAGTTGATTTAGGTTATCTGGCAGAAGACATTTCTAAGCAGTAAAGTGTTCAAGTTGTAGCCTGGCTGCTTCTAAAAGCCTATGCTCAACTGCATAAACAAAGAAGTTATCTGAAACTGGAACTTATATTCAAAAGGGAAGCAGAACATAAAAGTTTGGAAAATTTGCAGCCCAGCCATGTGGTAGAGAAGAAAAACCCATTTTCTGAAAAGGAATTCAAACTGACTGCATAAATTTGCATAGGTAAAGATGAGCTGAATGTTAGTAGCCAAGACAATGAGGAAAGTGCCTTGAAGGCATTTCAGAGACCTTCATAGCATTCCCTCCCATCACAGGCCTGGAGGCCAAGGATGGAAAAATGGTATCATGCACCAGGCCCATGAAATACTGGAGATTATATTTCAGCATGCAATTTGGGCAGGGTAAATATCCAGATCATGTCAGATGGGACAAAGAAAGGTTGATTAGTGGGTACAAATATACAGTTAGATAGAAGGGATAAGTTCTAGTGTTTGACAGCAAAATATTGGGGTGACTGTAGTTAACAATAATATATTATATATTTCAAAATAGCTAGAAGAGAATATTTGAAATGTTCCCAACACAAAGAAATAATAAATGCTTGAGGTGATGGACATCCTAAATGCTCTGTTTTGATCATTACATACTGTGTGCATGTATCACAGTACACATGTATCCCATAAATATGCACAAATATTGTGTGACAATAAAAGAACAACAACAACAAAAAGAAAGGAGTTTATTTTTTAGTAGACATCCTTTCATGTAGATATTTGAGGAGTGGGGATGATTGTTACTTACTAACAAAACTTTCTGTAGATAGGGTACCAAGTGAAAATTAATGAATTAAAGATTGTGTTGAGAAATTCACTTTGTGTGCAATACTGTTTTATTATTGTGAGGAAATTACAAAATATCACAAAGAAAAGAAAATATTAGAGATATGACAAAGAAAATACAGACTATAAGAAAATACCTATAAGAAAACAGCAACTGAACTCACAATAGACTTTTCAATCAGCAAAAACAGAGACCAGAAAACTATTAAATAAGTTTGGAAAATTTGTATTTAAATTTTCAAATTTAAATACAGTCACAAAATGTCAGTCAAGACTAATCACACAGCCAAATTATTATTCAGTAATGAGGGCAAAGAAATACACCTTTAGAGATACAAAGTTACAAGAGTTTACTGCACAGAGATTGTCAATATAAGAATTTAAAAAATATGTTATGGAAAGTAGAATAGTAAGTGTGGTTGGAAGCTCGGGGATGCAAGGTACAATGGAAGACATTGAAAGTAATCAACTGTGTTGAAAATTTTCACTGAATTGATGTAAAATAAATAAATTAAAGAATGTAATATTGTTGATATCATACAATGGAGGGCACTAAAAGTAATAAACTGTGTTGAAAAATTTAACTGAGTTGATGTAAAATGAATAAAATAAAGAACGCAATTATGTTGTGTTTTTCTTACAGGTAAAACTAAGGGGGAGGGGTATTTTATAACATGCTAAAAGCCTTGTGTGTGGGAAAGCCAGATAAAATATTATGATCTTTAGAGCATTCAAATAATGTATAGTTAATTCTATATACAAAAAGTTAACTAAAATTATAGAAATAAAATTCATGGGTGGAACACCAGGGAAATGCAAAAATGTTTATTCACCTAATAGAGGCAAAGCAAGAAAAGGAAAAAAAATGAAGTGAAGAAAATGGTTGGTAAACTCCAAATACAAGTAAGATGCAGAAATAATTCCAAATATACCAGGTATTATGGTATGTGTAAGTAGACTAAGCCTTCAAAATAGAGAGATTATTAGATGGATATAAAAACCTAAATAAAGCCATATGCTGCTGATGAAGGACATCACAAAACAAATCACGTAGAAAAGTTAAAAGAAATTAGAAAATATGCTAAATGATTTAGCAATGTTAATATCATGAAAAATAGATTTAAAGTATTAATAGAAAAAGAAAAGAATTGTGCAAAAACAATCCTCCACAAAGTGAGAATCACGATACCATTGTATATAACAGCATATCACTGAAAAATGCAAAGTAAAAATAGACCAAATTTCAAGGGGATGGGGGAAAATCATCCATTTTAACAGGAGATTTAACATATAGCTATCAGATATTTACAGAACAAACTGAAGAGATGTTTGTAAGAATAGAGATGCTTTAAGCGACGCAATGTAAAAAGCTAACTCTAATAGACAGCATAGAATGCAGTAAAACAAGTGGAGAATATTATATGCCATTCAAGTACATGTAGATTATTTACATGATGATCACATTGGGAAAGAAAGGAAGTCACAATAAATTTTAAAGATCAGCATAATAAATTCAATGTTTTTTAACCAAAAGACAACTAAACTAGAAATCAATAATAAGATATTTAAAAAACAATTCTCATATTTTTAGAAAAATAAAATTAAACCTAAAGTAATTAATGAATTAAAGAGTAAAACCCAATGAGAATTACAAAATATTGGAAAGCTATCCAAACAATAGTTCTCTTAGTTTATTTTTTAAATAATTAAAAAAATTTTTTTTAAATTTTTTCTAAAAACAAGATAGCTGTGCAGAACTTGCAGGTTTGTTACATAGGTATTTGTGTACCATGATGGATTGCTGCACCTATTGACCTGTTCTCTAAGTTTCCTCCCCCTCACCCCTGACTCCCCCAACAGGCCCTGGTGTGTGTTGTTCTCCTCTCTGCGTCCATGTGTTCTCATTTTTCAACTCCCACTGATGAGTGAGAACATGTGGCATTTGGTTTTCTGTTCCTGGGTTAGTTTGCTGAGGATGATGGCTTCCAGCTTCATCCATGTCCCCGCAAAGGACATGATCTCATTCCTTTTTATGGTTGCATAGTATTCGATGGTATATATGTACCACATTTTCTTTATTCAGTCTATCATTGATGGACATTTTCTTTGGTTCCATGTCTTTTGTATTGTAAATAGTGCTGCAATAAACGTAAGTGTACATATATCTTTACAGTAGAATGATTTATATTTTTGGGGTTATATAACCAGTAATGGGATTGCTGGGTCAAATGGTATTTCTGGTTCTAGATCTTTGAGGAATCACCACACTGTCTTCCACAATGGTTGGACTAATGTAGATTCCCACCAACAGTGTAAAAGTGTTCCTTTTTTCTCCACATTCTTTTCAGCTTTTATTGTTTTCTTACTTGTTACTAATCACTATTCTGACTGGTGTGAGATGGTATCTCATTGTGATTTTGATTTCCATTTCTCTGATGATCAGTGATGTTGAGCTTTTTTTCATATATTTTTTGGCTGGATAACTGTCTTCTTTTGAGAATACATGTCTGTTCATATCTTTGCTCCCTTTTTGATGGGGTTGTTTATTTCTTGTAAATTTGTTTAAGTTCTTTGTAAATTCTGGATATTAGACCTTGGTTAGGTGGGTAGACTGCAAAAATTTTCTCCCATTCTGTAGGTTGCCTGCTCACTCTGATGATGGTTTCTTTTGCTGAGCAGAAGCTGTTTAGTTTAACTAGATCCCATTTGCCAATTTTGGCTTTTGCTGCAATTGCTTTCTGCATTTTTGTCATGAAGTCTTTGCCCATGACTGTCCCGAATGGTATTGCCTAGGTTTTCTTCTAGGGTTTTTATGGTTTCGGGTTTTACATTTAAGTTTTTGATCCATTTTGGGTTAAGTTTTGTATAAGGTGTAAGGAAGGGGTCCAGTTTCAGTTTTCTGCATATGGCTAGCCAGTCTTCCCAGCACCATTTACTAAAGGGGGAGATCCTTTCCCTATTGTTTGTTTTTGACAGGTTTTTTGAAGATCAGATGGTTGTAGATATGTGGTATTATTTTTGAGGCCTCTGTTCTGCTCCATTGGTCTATAAGTCTGTTTTGGTACCAGTACCATGCTGTTTTGGTTACTGTAGCCTTGTAGTATAGTTTGAAGTCAAGTAGTGTGATCTTTGTTCTTTTTCCTTAGGATTGTCTTGGCTATACAGGGTCTTCTTTGATTCTGTATGAAATTTAAAATAGCTTTTTCTAATTCTGTGAAGAATGTCAATGGTAGTTTGAAGGGAATAGCACTGAATCTATAAATCACTTTCAGTAGTATGACCATTTTCACAATAGTGATTCTTCCAACCTATGAGGCTAGAATGTTTTTCCATTTGTTTGCATCCTCTCTTATTTCCTTGAGCAGTGGTTTGTAGTTCTTGAAGAGGTCCTTCATACTCCTTCTTAGCTGTATTCCTAGGTATTTTATTCTCTTTGTATTGATGGTGAATGATAGTTCATTTATAATTTGGCTCTTTGCTTGTCTATTGTTTGTGTAAAGGAATGTTCATAATTTTTGCACATTTATTTTGTATCCTGAGACTTTGCTGAAGTTGCTAATCAGCTTAAGGAGTTTTTGGGCTGAGATAATGGTGTTTACTAAATATAAAGTCATGTTATCTGCAAACAGAGACAACTTGACTTCTTCTTTTCCTACTTGAATGTCCTTTATTTTTTCTCTGGCCTGACTGCCCTTACCAGAAATTACAATATTATGTCGAATAGGAGTGGTAGAGAGGGCATCCTTGTTTTGTATTGGTTTTTAAAGGGAATGCTTCCAGCTATTGCCCATTTAATATGATATTGGCTGTGAGGTTTGCCATAAATAGTTTTTACTATTTTGAGATATGTTCTAGCAATATCTAGTTTATTAAGAGTTTTTCATATGAAGTGACGTTGAATTTTATAAAAGGCCTTTTCTGCATCTATTGAGATAATCATTTGGTTTTTGTCATTTGTTCTGTTTATGTGATGGATTACATTTATTGATTTGCCTATGTTGAACCAGCCTTGCATCCCAGGGATGAAGCCAACTTGATCATGGTGGATAAGCTTTTTATGTGCTGCTGGATTTGGTTTGCCAGTATTTTAGTGAGGATTTTGCATCAATGTTCATCAGGGATATTGGCCTGAAATTTTCTTTTTTTGTTGTGTCTCTTCCCAGTTTGGTATCAGGATGATGCTGGCTTCATAAAATGAGTTAGGGAAGAGCCCCTCCTTTTCAGTTGTTTGGAATAGTTTTAGAAGGAATGGTACTAGCTCCTCTTTGTATTTCTGATAGAATTCAGCTGTGAATCCATCTAATCCTAGGCTTTTTAGTTGGTAGGCTATTAATTACTGCCTCAATTTTGAACTTGTTATTGGTCTATTCAGGGATTTGATTTCTTTCAAGTTTAGTCTTGGGAGGGTGTGTGTGAACAGGAATTTATTCATTTCTTCTAGATTTTATAGTTTATTTGCATAGAGGTGTTTATAGTATTCTCTGATGGTAGTTTGTATTTCTGTGGGGTCAGTGGTGATATCCTTTTATCTTTTTTATTGTGTCTATTTGATTCTTCTCTCTTTCTTCGTTATTAGTCTAGCTAGTGGTCCTTCTATTTTGTTAATTTTCTCAAAAAAAAATGGCTCCTGGATTTATTAATTTTTTGGAGGTTTTTTTGTGTCTCTATCCCCTTCAAGTCTTTTCTGATCTTAGTTATTTCTTGTCTTCTGCTAGCTTTTGGATTAGTTTGTTTTTGCCTGTCTGTCTTTTCTAATTGTGATGTTAGGGTATAGATTTGAGATCTTTCTAGCTTTCTGATGTGGGCATTTAGTGCTATAAATTTCCCTCTTAACATTGCCTTAGTTGCATCCCAAAGATTCTGGTAGAATGTTTCTTTGTTCTCATTGGTTTCAAAGAACTTCTTGATTTCTGCCTTAATTTAATTATTTGCCCAGGAATCATTCATGAGTTGCTCAATTTCCATATAATCATGTGGTTTTGAGTGAATTTCTTAATCCTGGGTTCTAATTTGATTGCACTGTGGTGTGAAAGATTGTTTGTTATGATTTCATTTCTTTTACATTTGCTGAGGAGTGTTTTACTTCCAATCAAGTGGTTGATTTTAGAATAAGTGCCATATGGTACTGAGAAGAATGTATATTCTGTTGATTTGGGGCAGAGAGTTTTGCAGACATCTGCTAAATCCACTTGATCCAGAGCTGAGTTCAAGTCCTAAATATCCTGGTTAATTTTCTGCCTCATTGACCTGTCTAATACTGACAGTGGGGTGTTAAAGTCTCCCACCATTATTGTGTGGGAGTCTGTCTCTTTGTAGGTCTCTAAGAATTTGTTTTATGATCTGAGTTCTCTTGTATTGAGTACACATATATTTAGAATAGAATATTTAGCTCTTCTTGTTGAATTGTTTCCTTTATCATTATGTAATGCCCTTCTTTGTCTTTTTTTCTCTTTTTAACTTTTAAAATGAACCATTTGTTAAATCAGACTGTTATTCTTAACAGTTATGTAAGTTACATATACGTTTAAGTCAGAGTATTTCACATGAAAAATTTTTTAACTCCTATAGGCAAGCAAAATCACCTTCTTTGTCTTTTTTGATCTTTGTTGGTTTAAAGTCTGTTTTATCAGAGACTAGGATTGTAGCCCCTGCTTTTTCTGCTTTTCATTTGCTTGGTAAATTTTCCTCCATCCCTTTATTTTGAGTCTACGTTTGTCTTTGTACCTGAGATGGGTTTCCTGAATACAGCACACCTATGGGTCTTGACTCCATCCAACTTGCCAGTCTGTGTCTTTTAATTGGGGCATTTAGCCCATTTACTTTTAAGAGTAGTATCATTATATGTGAATTTGATCCTGTCATCATGCTGCTATTTGGTTATTTTGCACACTAGTTGATGCAGTTTCTTCATAGTATCATTGGTCTTTATATTTGAGGTGTTTGTGCAGTGGCTGGTACCAGCTTTTCCTTTCTATATTTAGTGCTTCCTTCAGGAGCTCTTGCAGGGCAGGCCTGGTGGTAACAAAATCCCCTCAGGATGTGCTTGTCTGTAAAGGGTTTTATTTCTCCCTCACTTATGAAGCTTAGTTTGGCTGGATATGAAATTCTGGGTTGAAAATTCTTTTCTTTAAGAATGTTGAATATTGGCCTCCAATATCTTCTGGCTTGTACAGTTTCTGCCGAGAGGTCCACTGTTAGTCTGATGGACTTCCCTTTGTAGGTGACCTGACCTTCTCTCTGGCTGCCCTAAACAGATTTTCCTTCATTTTGACTTTGGAGAATCTGATGACTATCTGTCTTGGGGTTGATCTTCTCATGGAGTATCTTAATGGTGTTCTCTGTATTTCCTGAATTTGCATGTTGGCCTGCCTTGCTAGGTTGGAAATGTTCTCCTGGATTATATCCTGAAGTGTGTTTTCCAGCTTGTTTCCATTCTTCCTGTCTTTTTCTGGTACTCCAATAAATCATAGGTTTGGTCTTTTTATGAAATCCCATATTTCTTGGAGACTTTGTTCATTCTCTTTCATTCTTTCTCTAGTCTTGTCTGCATGCCTTATTTCAGCAAGGTGGTCTTCAGCTTCTGATATCCTTTCTTCCTCTTGGTCAATTCAGCTATTGATATTTGTGTATGGCTCATGAAGTTCTCATGCTTTTTTTTTTAGCTCCATAGGTCATTTATGTTCCTTTCTAAACTGATTATTCTAGTTAGCAATTTCTCTAACCTTTTATCAAGATTCTTAGCTTCTTTGCTTTGGGTTTGAACATGCTCCTTTAGTGTGGCATAGTTTTTTTTTGTTATCCATCTTCTGAAGCCTACTTCTTTCAATTCATCCGTCTGATTCTCAGTCTAGTTCTTTGTCCTTGATGGAGAGACACTGTGATCATTTGGAGGAGAAGAGGTACTCTGACCTCTTGGGTTTTCAGCATTTTTTTGTTGATTCTTTCTTGCCTTCATGCATTTTTCTAGTTTTGGTCTTTGAGGCTGTCGACCCTTGATTGGAGATTTTGTGGGTGCTTTTTTGTTGTCATTGTTGATGGTGGTGGTGTTGCTTTCTGCTTGTTTGTTTTTCTTTCAATGGTCAGGTCCCTCTTGTGTAGGGCTGTTGCAGTTTGCTGGGGTTTCATTTCAGGCCCTATTCATCTGATCCACGCCTGTGCCTGGAGATGTCACTCAAGGATGTTGGAGAACAGTACGGATGGGTGTCTGCTGCTTCTTCTGGGACATCTGACTTCAAGGGGCACCAACCTGATGCCAGTAGGATTGCTCCTGTATAGGTTGTCTGATGGCCCCTGTTGAAGGGTCTCACCCAGTTGGGTGGCATGGAGAACAGGACCCATTTAGTCCCTTTGTGGAGGGTGTGTGACTCACTGGAGGGGAAACCCACTTGTCTGGGCTGCCCGGATTCCTCAGAATTACCAGGAGGAAAGCCTAAGTCTGGTGGTCCACAGAGACTGCGGCCACCCCTTCTCCTATGGGAGGGTCAGGGAGATCAGGGTTCTGTCCCTGGTTTTGGCTGGAGTTATTGGAGTTCCTGCAGGGAAGCCCCACCCAATGAGGAAGGAGGGGCCGGGGTAAGGCCTGAAGAGGCAATTTAGCTGAAGACTGCCACAGTCAGTATGTTGGGCTGTGGGGACCAGTCTTGAGACAGAGCCATCCAGTCTCCTTGGCTCCAGCAGGGAAAAAGCACAGCCTGGAGCTATAGAGATGTATGCCACCCTTTCCCCACCCAGGAGCTTAACATGTTAGGCAGTTGTGAGTCCCAGTGCTGGCTGCTGTCCCTTCTCCAAGGATCTCAAACAGCATAGGCAGCAGGCAGTCGCAGCCATGGTTCTGGTCACCCATCCCTCGGGGGAGTTCAGTAGGTTTAAACAGATTCCAGCTGAGAGGGTGTTAAGAGTCTGAGAGTTCCAGGGTTGGAATGTGAGGCACTGGCAGCGTGGGTTCATAAGTGGGATCTCCAATTCATGGGTAGCACAGTTCCATGGGAAAAGAATGGTTTCCCTGGCTGGGTAGCATGCTCACTTACCACCACTCATTCACAGGTAGGTCACTGCACCACACGGGTCTTCCTTCTCTCCATGGGTCATGCCAGTCTCCTAGTCACTTCTGATGAGAGAACCTCAGTACTTTGATTGCCAGTGAAGGATTCACATGCTTATGCTTATTATAGTTTTCTTCAATGGGAGCCTCTGAACACTGCTGTTTGTAGTTGGCCATACTGGCCCCATCTCCCCATGACCCCAACTTTTAATTTATTTTTTTGAAACAGAATCTTATTCTGTTGCCCAGGCTAGGGTGCAGTGGCATGACCTTAGGTTGTTGAAACATCTTCTCCTGGACTCAAGCGATCCTCCTGCCTCAGCCTTCCAAGTAGCTAGGACCACAGGCGTGTACCACCACACCCACATGACTTTTGTATACTTTATAGAGAGGGGGTTTCATCATGTTGCCCAGGCTGGTCATGATCACCTAGCCTCAAGCAATCCACCCGTCTTGGCCTCCCAAAGTGCTGGGATTATAGACCTGAGCCACTGCACCAGGCCTAAATTCATTTCTTATTAAGTAAATGATTAAACATAAATGAATTATTTGAACCAAAAGCTAAAAAAGAAAAAAAAAGGTAACTTAATGTAGGTACAAGAAAATAATGCATTAAAAAACAAACAAAAAAATCTAAACAGAAAGTAAAAAGACTACAAGAAGAGTGAAGAAAATCCAAATGCCATTCTTTGATAAAAACTAATAAAATCGATAAACCCCTAGCAAGACTGAAGAAGAACAAAAAGGTATAAAAGAATAAACAAGCGTATGTAATTATGTACAAAATGGAAATTTAAAAGCATCAGAAATAATACTATAAACATATTTTGGTAGAAAGTAAATTTCAACACTTAGATAAACAATTTTCTAGCAAATATGTTTAAAATACCAATTTGAGTCAGGAAGATGTGGAAAATTTAAATTAAAAAGAAACTATCAAAAAGTAGAGATGATAATTAAAATCTCCCCCCCCTCTATGAACCCAAACTCCCATTACTCCCACCATACAAGGATCACACTCACCTGTCTTTTGGCCAAGATTGTTTTAACAAGGAAATTTTACCAGTCATTTGAAGAACAGACTATCTCCATCTTAAAAAAAAATGTTTCAAAGAATTAAAGTAGAGAGCTATTCAACTTATTTTGTGTCAATATTCTAGTTTTGATATTCAAACTAGACCAATAAAGTAAAAATAAAATAAAATAAAATAAAATATCAATTTCACTTAAGAATACAGATGCAGAACATCTAGTTAAATTATAACAAATGGAAAGGGCCATATATATACGCTTATGTATATAAATGTGAAGTAGAGATTATTTTAGCAATATATCTATATGAGAAGATCAAATAATGAAGTTCATCATATTAGCAGATTAAAAGGAAATACCACATGATCATCTCAACAGATGGAGGTAAAAATTAATATAATTCACACTCAGCCACAGTTATATATTAAATTACACATAGTATTATTTAAAATATTATAAATCAAATTATAACTATTAAAATATTATCATAATACATTAAAAACAGCCAACTGGAAATGAGAAGAAACACCCTTAAATTGTTTATTCCATTAAAAATTTATAGCAAATATTATACTTAAAGGTAACACTGTACAAGCATTCATATTAATCAGAAAAAAATAAGGTAGGCAAATTTTAATTGTTTCTATTATCATTATGTTAGAAGTTATATCTGATGCAATAAGCCAAATGTAAGAGAGATCAGAGTTTAAAGGGAGCAGAACAAATATTCTATCACAGAAAACATGATGTCTCTGCAATAAAATCTAATAGAATCTAAACTATTAGATCTACTAGAGTTTAACAAAGTTGTCAGGGGATCAATGTACAAACATTAACACCATCCTAAACAACAGAAAAAAC
This sequence comes from Ateles fusciceps, assembly GCA_036589455.1. NCBI lineage: Eukaryota > Metazoa > Chordata > Mammalia > Primates > Atelidae > Ateles > Ateles fusciceps. The sequence goes on from JAZHEH010000051.1 coordinate 2,491,567, forward strand.
AAAGTGAAATATGTAATAATGTAACATATTATAAGATACCAAGGAGTAAATTTAATAAAAGATATTTAATATCTTTATGGAGAAGATCGCAAATATTTTTGAAGGTCACAAAATGGACAGGAAGAAATTGGAGAGATATACAGTTACTCCCTGATACCTGTAGGAGACTGGTTCCAGGACCCTCCTTGAATGCCCAAATCAACAGTCCTTCAAATAAAATGGTGTAGCATTTGCATATAATCTATACACATTCTCCTGTATACATTAAATAATCTCTAGATTACTTATAACTTAATACAATATGAATGCAATGCAAATAGTTGTTATGCTGTACTTTTACAATTTTTTATTGTTGTGTTGCTATCTTTTCCCAAATATTTTCAATCTGCATTTGGTTGAATCTGCATTTGGTTGAATCTGCAGATGTGGTACCCATGGATAGGAAGGGCCAACTGTATTATGTTCATGGTTAGGAAAATTACATCATAAAGGTATGAGTCCTCCATAGGTTATTCTAAACATTCACTGAAATTCTACTTAAAATTATAATTTTTCATGAAATTTGATAAGCTTGTCCTAAAACCTATAGAGAAGTAGAAAGGGACAAGCATAATTAAAACAAAGTTTTAGAAAAAGAAGATGGCAGATTGTTTTATAGATATCGAGAGTAATTATAAAGCCATAATAATTAAGAAATAAAGCATTGGTTAAGAGATAGACAAATGAAGCAATACAACAAAAGAAGTCTAAGCATTTGTGGGAAGTTGGCATATGGGACAAGTGGCATTACAAAGCAGTTGCAAGAAATTATTTGAAAAAAACGATTAAAAATAATTAAAATCAAACTCTCACATACAATACATATGATGATTAAAGAAAAAAATGTGATAAGCGAAATGTTTAAATATTTAGAAGAAAACATAAATCACTCTATTACAAAGAGACAGGCACATGTATGTTCACAGCAGCACTATTTACAATAGCAAACACATGGAATCAACCTAGATGCCCATCAGTGATAGACTGGAAAAAGAAAATGTGGTACATATACACCCTGGAATACCATGTAGCCATAAAAAGGAATGAGATCATGTCCTTCTCAGGTACATGGATGGAACTGGAAGCCATTGTCCTCAGCAAACTAACGCAGGAGCAGAAAACCAAACACCACGTGTTCTCACTTAAAAATGAGAGCTTAACAATGAGAACACGTAGATACAGGGAGAGGGACAGCACACACTGGGGCCTGTTGTGGGGTGGAGTTGGGGGAGGAAGAGCATTAGGAAAAATTGCTAATGCATGCTGGGCTTAATACCTAGGTGATGGGTTGATAGATGCAGCAAACCATAATGGTATACATTTGCCTGTGTAACAAACCTGCATCCTACACATATACCCTGGAACTTAAAGTAAAACAATTAAAAGAAGAAAATATAGAAGCAAATCTTTATAACCTTAGATTAGGAAAATATTTCCTAGAAAAACAAAAAAGCACAAACTATAAAGGAAAAGGTGAGTAAATTTGAGTATACTAGAGTGAAAAAATTTCCATGCAAGCTAGCATAAATTTAAAAGCAAGTCACTGACTAGGTGAAGATACTTACAACATATATGTTACAAATGTTTAGTCTCCAGAATTTGTAAAGAACTCCTACAGGTCTGTAAGAAAAGACAAACACTTCAACAGGATAACGAATAAAGAAAATAAATAGACATCCACAGAAGAGGAAATGTGGCCAACAGGCTTAAGAAAAAGAGATCAACCTCAGTAGCAATTAGGGAAATAAATGCAAAATAAAACAGTAATGAAGTACCCTTTGCACAGTTATCAGATTTGAAAAAAAGATCATTCCAAAATGTGGGAGTTGGTGTGGAGGCTTGGTTTAACTCCCATACCATTGCTAGGGATGGAAGGGGAAGGAATAGCCACCAGTTCAATTTATTTGGAGAGCTATGTAGCAGTGTTTGGTATATTTGAAATATGCCTTATCTTTGTTCAGGTTCCCTGGAAACTGATCCTGAGATGAGAATCTGTGATTTATTAAGTGCTCTCAGGGGAGGCTAGTAAAAGAGCAAGGAAGCAGGACAGGGAGAGGACTAAGACAAATAATAATGAAACCTCAGGCAAAGTCCTGCAGAATTGTCTTCACCATGATCCCATAAGGGAGCTCTGCAGTGAAAGTTACTTCTCAATATTGTTCAGAATTGAAGCAGGGGAGTTGATCTTCCCTTCTTTCCAACTGCCCTTGTTACCAGTCAAGAGCAGATGAAATGGATGAGCAAATGCTTCATATTTCAGGGTCTGCCTATAGGCAGAGAAAATCTACAGATGCTCTATGTTAGATTTTATTTCTAACATATGGGATGGAGGTATAACACAATAAATGGTGAAAAAGATTTGGGTGAAACATTAACAGTGAAATACTTGTCTATACCATAGCCCAGCAATTCAACTTCCAGCTATATACATGATAAATCCTTGCTTAATGTATCATTATACACCTTACTGTTTTCTATAATGGCTGTACCAATTTACACTTCCATCAACAGTGTGTAAAGATTTCCTCTTCTCCTAAACCTTGGAATACTTATCTCTTGTCTTTTCAATAATAGCCATTCTAACAGGTGTTAGGTGACATCCTGTAATGGTTTTGATTTCCATTTGCCTGATGTTTAGTGATGTAAGGCACTGTTTCATATACATCTTGGCCATTTGTATGTCTGGAAAAATGTCTTTTCAGGTTCTTTGCACATTTTTAATTGTTGCTGATTGATTGATCGCTATTTAGTTGTGTGAGTTTCTCATATATGTTGGATAGTAACCCTTTATAAAATATACGGCGTGCAAATATTTTTAGCTATTCAATGAGTTGCCTTTTCGTTTTGTTGTTTCTTATGCTGTGCAGAAGCTTTTAGTTTGATGTAATCCCATTTGTCTGTTTTTGCTTTTACTGCTTGTGCTTTGGGTTCATAGCCAAAAAGTATTTGCCAAAATTAAATGTTAAGATTTTTCCCTATGTTTTCTTCCACGAGTTTCATGGCTTCAGATCTTACATTTAAGTCTTGAATACATTAATTTGTGTATATGGTATAAGACAAGCATCCAACTTCACTCTTTTGTACATGGATATTCAATTTTCCAACTTCCTTATTGTAACTTTTATTTCCCCATTGTGTATTCTTGGTGCCTTTGTCAAAGATTAGTTGATCAAATACACATGGGTTTATTTCTGAGCTCTTTATTCTGTACCATTGGTTTACATGTCTGTTTTTATGTCAGTACTATACTGCTTAGATTACTATAATTGTAATATAGTTTGAAATCAGGGTATATGATGTCTCCAACATTGTTTTCGTTCTCAAAATTGCTTAGACTATTTTAGATCTTTTTTTGGTTTCACATGAATTTTAGGATTTATTTTTCTATGTCTGTGTCGAATGTCATTGAAATTCCAATAGTGATTTCATTGAATCTGTAGATTGTTTTGAGTAGTATGGATATTTCAACAATATTAATTCCATTCCATGAACATAGGCATTTATTCTTCCAATTTATAAACATGGGATAATTTTCCATTTATTTGCATCATCAATTTCTTTCATCAGTATTTTATAATTTTCAATGCACAGATCTTTTACCTCCTTGGTATTTTATTCTTTTTGATGCTATTATAAATGGGATTATTTTTAAAATTTCACTGTTAGTATATAGAAATGCTACTGATTTTTCTATGTTTATTTTGTATTTGGTAACTTTTCTGAATTTGTTTATTAGGTTTTTTCCCATGTCTTCTGTCAATGTGGATGTTTATTAGTTTTAATAGTTTTTTTTGGGCAGAGTCTTTAATTTAGGGTTTTCTATACATAAGATCATGTGATCTACAGAGTTAATTTACTTCTTTCTTTCCAATTTGGACACCTTTTATTTCCTTCTCTTAACTAATTGCTCTGGCTAGGAATTTCAGTACTATGTTGAATAGAAGCGGCGAAGAGTGGACAGCATCTGTTTTTTCCTGATCTTAGAGGAAAGCTTTCATCTTTTCACCACTGAGTATAATATTAGCTGTGGGATTATCATATGTGTCCTGTATTATGTTGAGGTACATTTTTTATACCTAATTTGTTGAGGTTTTATCATGAAAGGATATTGAGTTTTGTCACTTTATCTGCATCAATTGAGATGATCATATGATTTTTGTTCTTCATTGGGTAAATATGGCATATCACAGTAATTTGTGACATGATTTGATTTGTGTATGTTGAAACATCCTTGTATCCCAGGGAAAAGTCTCAATTGATAATAGTGCATTATTATTTTCATGTGATTTTAAATTTCTGTTACTTATAATTTGTTTGAAAACTTTTGCATCTATGTCCATTAGGAATAGTTGCCTGTGATTTTCCATTCTTATAATATCTTTATCTGGCTTTGGTATAATCATTCTGGCCTCATAAAATGAGTTAGAAGTGTTTTTATTCACTTTGATTTTTTTGGAAAATGTTGAAAAAGATTGGCATTAATTCTTCTTCAAATGTTTGGGAGAATTTATCCATGAAATAATCTGATTCTACTTTGGTTTATGGTTGGGAGGTTTTTGATTACTGATTTAATCTTTTTATTTGTTATTGGCCTGTTCAAATTTTTTATTTCTTTATGATTTATTCTTGGTAATGTCTAGGGACTTATTGATTTCTTCTAGGTTACCTAATTTGTTAGTATATAATTTTTCATAGTTATCTCTTATGATCCTTTATATTTCTGTGATATCAGCTGTAATGCCCCCTTTTCAATTTATAATTGCATTTATTTTTAACTTTTATTTTTTAATTTTGTGGATACATAGTAGATGTATATATTTATGGGGTACATGAGATGCTTTGATACAGACATGCAATGGAAAAAAAGCACATCAGAATTCTGAGAAATGCCTATTCAAATTTTTTGCCCATTTTTTTGAATGGATTATTACATTTTTTTCCTATAGAATTGTTTAAGCTCCTTACATACTCTGGTGATTAATCCCTTGTCAGATTGGTAGTTGGAAAATATTTTCTCCCATTCTATGGGTTGTCTCCTTGTTGACTGTATCCTTTCTATGCAGTAGCTTTATTTTTTTTCAGCTGGAAACAAGTATTCATCTATTGACTACTTACAGTACAGTGATTTCACATCTTAGCTGGTAATCAAAGATGGTTATGCATTAAGTAAGAGAAGACAGTCTTTCTTCCAGATATCCCTTCTCAGAAATCTAGGCAAATTTTATTTTAAGAACTAGAATTGCATCTCCTGGTGGCAGTTGTCACCCTGAGAACAGGAAGAAGGCAAGGAAAGTACAAAGGATTTTGATTCTCCTATACAGGTGCACATAAAATTAGTTTATTAATGACTATATTTTGAAGCCAGTCATTTTGTCCAATAATTCAGTAACTAGCTGTTTAATATTAAAGCAGAATGTACTGTCACGTTATGACAGAAGTGCAGCTTTATCCATAAACCCTCCCCACAATTATACATTAAATGCTACTTTTATTTAAGCAAGGCACCCCTACTTTTTCTAAAATATGGGATGTGCTATTCCATTGAAAAAGCAAACGAGGAGACTGATTTTCTTCCTATCTAGAGCTGGTTTAAATTCAAGTAAAGCCATTATTTTTCTTACCACTCTGGAATGTTCTGACATGTCACCTCACAGTTTTGAGACTAGCAAACTCCCTTAGGTTTACCCCAATCAAAAAAAAAAAAAAAAAAAAAGCCAGGGAGGGACAGTTCAGACAACTTTAAGTTAATACTAGAATGGCCCCTTAAGTAGATAGCACCAATGTTAAACGCCTTTAGCACAAGGCTTAGAAAGGCAAAACATTTCTAAAGACATAAGACTGCCAAATTGTCATTTACACTCACTAAGCCGTGGTATTTATTTTTTGTTTTGATTTTTTAAAATTCCTGTCTCTATCTAAGTAATTAAATACTGCAATTTAATTACTTAAAATTTAAAACCAGTCTGCCAAACCATACCAGTTCAAAGGTCTGAAACCTTTCTTCACGTTGGTGAATGTTTGGTTAAAATAAATCACTGTTTTACTCCATGAGAAGTTTCACATCAGACTACTCAATTCATAGGCAAAAATATATATATTATTTTTCAAATGAAGGAGTAAAGAATGCTGCTTAATAAACATATGTAGTCTTTACAATGGGTAACATATCATCTATGAAAACAAATTGTTTAATCATGTAAAATAAAGACCATATTTTAAAATCAGATCCTGGACAGTTTAAACAAAAATTTTAACCTGTGGTTTATTTCATAATCCCCAATTAGATCTTTCATTTCTTCTTCTAAACAGTCCACTATGAATTTTTTCTTAGAAGCAATTAACCCAAAACACCAAAATCATTTCCCTAGCAGTTACTGCTAATAAACTGGAACTATATATCCCATGTCTAAGAAAGATGTGCAAATGGAATGCTTCTTGCTTCATCCTTATTATCTGGAGCATCCCTGAAGTCTTATTTTCCTTTTGGACATGAATTCAGGAACAGTTCAATACACCTATGATGAACGTGGGACCGATCCTTGAGCATCCTTGCAACAGCATCCTCATGGGTCTTAAAGTGGACATCAGCTTCTCCAGTGGCCTTCCCATAGAGCTGTATTCCATGGTGATTCTAATAGGCTTCAGTGGAGCAAAAAAGTTTATAATTTCTTGGGCATTGGCTTGGAAAGATAATCCTGTCATGTGGACAAAGTGCAGAGAAGGCGTAGTTCCAAAATCAGCAGCATGTGGAAGCTTTTCTGGCACCTCCTTAGGCAATTCTATTTCTTTCTCACTTTCGAAAGCTGTAATGGGTCGAATATCCTATGTTCTTCAAAGACCATTTCTGGCTCAGTTATATAGTTAGCAGTAGGAGAAAATGCCATTTTCTTTCCCTTATGAGAATTAACACGTGTTGGAACTTCATTCCTTCTGCTTGCTTCCAGTTTATCAATATGTGGAGCCTGCACTTAAGGAATAGGGAATTATGTTTTGTCTCCTGAAGCAGAAAGTATCTACATAAATTGTTTAGAATTCTACATGGGAGATTTTGTCTTCTCCAAATTTATTTATTCATTCAAATATTTATTTGTATTTGTATGGATTCATGAATATTTATTTCATACTTTGGATTATGTCTCAGTTTGCTTTGTACTGCTATTATAGAATGCCTGAGACTGAGTAATTTATAATGAACAGAAATTTATTGACTCACAGTTCTGGAGGCTGGGAAGTCCAGTATCAAGGTGCTGGCATCTGGTGAGGGCCTTTTCACTGTGTCATCATATGGCAAGAAAGGGTGAGAGAGAGGAAGCAAGAGGGGTACAAACACCCTTTCATACAACATCTATCCAATCCATGAGGGCAGAGCCCTCAGTGGTTAGTCACCTGTTAAAGACCCCACTTTGTAATACTGCTACAATGGCAATTAAATTTCAACATGACTTTGGGAAATGACAAACATTGAAGCCATAACAGGTTTCATCTACTATTAATTTATTTTGTTATACAAATTTTTCCAGTTTTGGCCACTGGGAGCTCTTTCAAGTAGCTTTTGTGCCCTTTGAACTTATTCTCATTATTAATTAATTAAAATTGGGTATTTCCTTAGTTTCTGGTACAGGATACTCCAGTCTCGTTTTCTGTATTTCCTTTCCCAATCCTAGAATCAGGCATTTCTACAAAGAGAAGTGCTGAAGAATGATACTAACCCCAAGATCTCGGTACTAGGTTTGTTCATTGCTACTGGGGTGTTTTCACTTTAGGCCCTATTAGCTGACAGGCTAAGGATATATTCATCCATAATAACCAGTCTGTACACTTATATCTGTAAATATTTCTATATGGAACTATTTGTGTTAAGCTAAACATGAATTGTCACTGATGTCTCCAGCCCTAAAATATAAGCACACAGATCACTCTAGACTCTTTCTCTTGCTAATTTGTAATCTCCAACTGCAGCAGTATAAAATGGCTCCCACTATCTTCCATCCATCTACCTAATTGTTTGATTTGTGTATACATTAGCAATTGTATAAGAATTGTAAGCCAATACTTCTGTGGTAAACGACTTTATTCATTAGACTGCAATACCTAGATATAATTTCTTTTGCTGTTGCTCTTACAGACTTCACACATTTCTAAAGTTATTTAGATTACCACGTGTATTATTTCACTTCCTTTGGTGAAGTTGTTTTGTGTACTTGTAGTATTGTCATAATGTTTCCCCACATTCCAAATTCCATTCTTGGATTCCAAAATCTTTTAGTTAAAATATTACAACTATTGATGTTCACTGTGTTTTAAAATGCAATGGATTTCTGACACAAGAGTATAATGTATCCACCATCACGTTGTCATTCAGAATAGTTCCACTAAAAAAGATCCCATCCTCCATGCTTCACCTATTCAAACCTTACCTCTCCTATCTTCTCTCTGAAATCTGACCTTTTTACCATTTCTATAGTTTTACTTTTTCCATGATGTCATAGAATTGGAATCATACAGTATGTAGCCTTTCCCCAATGGCTTTTTGTACTTAGTATTATAGATTTAAGGCTCATCTTTTTCTTCTTGTGATTTGAAAGCTCATTTCTTTCTATCATTGAATAATATTCCATTGTATGAGTCTACCATACTTTGTTTATTCATTTACCTTTGAAAGACACCTTGTACAAATTTTTGTGTAGACATAGTCTTCAACTCATTTGGGTAAATATTTAGAAGCATGATTGCTGAATGGATGGTGATATGCTTTGGCTGTGTCACCACCCAAATCTCATATTGAATTGTAGCTCCCACAATTCCCACATGTCATGGGAGGGACCCAGTGGGTGGTAACTGAATCATGGTGGCAGGTCTTTCCCATGCTGTTCTCATGAAAGTGAGTAAGTCTCACAAGATCTGATGGTCTTATAAAGAGGAGTTTTTAAAGGGAGTTTCCCCTATGCAAGTTTTCTTCTCGTCTGCCATCATGTGAGATGTACCTTTCATCTTCTGCCATGATTGTGAGACCTCCCCACACATGTGGAACTGTGCATCCATTAAATCTTTTTCTTGTGTAAATTGCCCTGTCTCAGGTATATCATTATCAGAAGTGTGAAAATGGACTAACACAGATGGTAAGACTTTGTAGACAACTCAGCTTTGTCAAAAACTGTCAAACTGTCTTCCAAAGTGGCTGTACTATTTTTCATTCCCACCAACAATGAATGAAAATTCCTGTTGTTCTATATCCTAATCAGTAATTAGCATTGTCAGTTCTAAGGACTTTTGTCATTCTAATAGGCATGTAATGGTATCTCCCCTTATTTAATTAACAATTTCTTAATGACATATAATTTGGAGCATCTTTTCATAAGCTTACTTGCCATTTGTATATGTTTCATGAGATGTTTGTTAATGTCTGTGATCCATTATTTAATCAGTTTGTTTTCTTGTTGTTGAATTTTAGGTGTGCTTTGTATATTTTGGATATATGTCCTTTATCAGATATATGTTTTCCAATTTTTTTTCACAATCTGTTGTTTATCTTTTTATTCTCTTAACAGTATATTTTGTATATCAGAAATGTTAAATTTTAATTAAGTCTAACCGTTATTTTTTTTCTTTCATGAATTTTTGTTTTGATGTTGTGTCTAAAATGTTATCACCAAACCTAAGGACACCTAGATTTTCCTCTAGAAATTTTATAATTTTAATTTTCCATTTAAGTTTATTGTCTATTTTGAATTGATTTTTGTGAAACATGTAAGATCTGTGTCTAGGTTCTTTTCTTTTTTTTTTTTTTTAACATATGGATGTCCAACTTTTCAAGCACTGTTTGTAGAAAATACTATCCTATACATTTTTTTACAAATTGCCTATGTTCCTTTGTTAAAAATCAGTTGACTATATTTATTTAGGTTGTTTCCCAGGTTCTGTTCCAAATATATATACATATTCTTTTCCAATGATATATGTATCCATCCTTTCACTCATGCCACATTGTCTTGATCATTGTAGTCTTATATTGAGTCTTGAAGTGCAATAGTGAGAATCTTCTAATTTTGTTCTTCTTTAGTATTGTGTTGGCTATTCTAAATTGTTTCCCTTTCCCTCTAAACTTTAGAATAAGCTTGTCAGTATCTTAAAAAAGAGCTTTTGGAACTTTTGGTGGGATTATTATGAATCAATAGATCAAATTGGGAAGAATTAACATATCAAATGCATTTATTCTTCCAATGCATGAGCATGGACAATCTCTCCATACATTTAGATATTTTCGGATATCTTTTATCATTGTTTTAGAGATATCTGCAGAAAATTTCTGTCTGTATTTGGTTAGAGTTGCATGTAAGCATTTCAATTTTTGTGGCATTAGAATTAGTATTGTTATTTTAATTTTAAATTTTTATTGTTTATTACTGAAATATAGAAAAGCAAACAATTTTTAAAATATTAGCTTTGCATGCTGTAACATTGTTTCACTCAGTTTTAGGCAATTTTTCTGTTAATTCCTTGGAAATTTATACATAAACAATCATATTATTTATAAATAATTTCTCTCCTTTTTCTCTTTTTCTTTATAATACACCTGTATTTTCTTTCTTTTTTTTCTTTTTTTAAATTTTTTATTTTATTTTATTTTTATTTTTTTGAGATGGAGTCTCCCTCTGTCTTCCAGGCTGGAGTAAAGTGGCATGATCTGGGCTAACTGCAACCTCTGCCTCCTGATTCAAACGATTCTCCAGCCTCAGATTATAGGTGCCCACCACCACACTCGGCTAATTTTTGTATTTTTAGTAGAGACGGGGTTTTGCCATGTTGGCCAGGATGGTCTCGATCTCTTGAGCTTCTGATCCACCTGCCTTGGTCTCCCAAAATGCTGGGATTACAGGTGTGAGCACTGTGCCTGGCCAGTACCTTTTATTTCTTGTTTTCGTGTAGTAGCTAGGAGTTTCACTGTGATATTAAGTAGATGTGGTAAGAGAGAACACATCCTTTTCTTATTCCTGACTTTAAGGGAAGTATCTAGTTTCTTATAATTAAATATGACATGAGTTGTTGATTTACTGTAGATGTTCTTTATTAAGGTGAGGAAGTTCCCTCTCTTCTATCTTTCTGACAATTTTTATTATTAATGTATGTTGGATTTTGTCAGATGCTTTTTCTGCATCAATTGATATGGTCATATGATTTTTCTGCTTTATCTTGTTGACATTAAACCACCCTTTCATACATGGATAAATTCACTTTGTTGTGGTATGTAACTCTTTACACTGTTGGATTCTATTTGCTAACATTTTGGTGAGGACTTTTGCATAAATGTTTAATGTGACATATTGGTCTATAGTTTCTCTTTCTTGAAATGTCTTTAGTTTTAGTGTTAGGGTAATGTTGGCCTCATAGGATGAGTAAACAAGTGTTCCTTCTGCTTCTATTTTCTGGAAGAGATTGTGGAGAATTGGTATTATTTCCTATTCAAATATTTGTTAGACTTCACCAGTGAAACCATGTGGTGTTTGTATTTTATTTTTTGGAAGGGTACCAATTATTGATTCAATTTCTTTAATAAATATAAGCTTATTCAGATTATCTATTTCTATATGTGTAAGTTTTATAGTTTGTATCTTTGAAGAAATTGGTCCATTTCTTCTAAGTTGTCAAATTTGTGAGCATAGGATTATTTATATTATTCTCTTATTATCTATTTGATGTTCATGGGCTCAGCAGTGATGATCTTTCATTTCTGATACTGGTAATTTTTTTCTTCTTTTTTTCTTGTTTACCTTGACCAGATGCTTATCAATTTTACTGAGTTTTTCAAAAAACCAGCTTTTGGTTTCATTGATTTTCTTTCTTGTGTTCCTAGTATTAATTAATTGATTTATGCTTTAATTTTTTATTATTTATTTTCTTCTTTTTTTTTTTAAGGCTTTACTTGCTCTGTTTTATCTAGTTTCCTGAGGAAGAAATTTATGATACTGATTTGGATCATTCTTCTTTTCTAATATACACATTAAATGTTACAAATTTTCCTTCCAGTGCTGTTTTAGTTGTTACTGATGAATTTTGATTTGTTATATTTTTATTTTTATTCAATTGAAAATGTTTTCTAATTTCACTGTGATTTCTTCTTTGATCTTTGGGTTATTTAGAAGCATGTTGTTTAATTTCTAAATATTTGGGGATTTTCCAGTTATCTTTCTGTTGTAGGTTTCAAGTTTAATTTCTCTGTTGTCTAAAAACTTGTTTTTTTGTATGATTTCTATTCTTTTGAAGATATTAAGGTGTAGTTTTGGACTAGGTTGTGGTCTTCTATTACATATGAGAAAAATATACATTTTGTTGTTGTTGGATGAAACATTCTATAAATGTAAATGCCAATTAGGTTAAGTTGATTGATAATGCCATTTTAACAAATTTCTTGCTGACTTTCTGCCTGCTTAATCTATCAGCTACTACAGAGAGATGTTGAAATTTCTAACCATAATATTAGATTTGTCTATTTCTCTTTTCAGTTCTATCAATTTTTACCTCTTCTGTTTTGACACTTTGCTGTTAGGTGCAAACACTTTTAGAAATGTAATGTTGTTTTTGGAGAATTGATTTCTTTATCATTATGTAATGCCTCTATCTCTGATAATATTTTGTTCTGATTTCTACTTTGTCTGAGGTTAATATAGCTACTCTGAATTTCTTCTGATTTGTGTTAGCATATTATAACTTTCTTTATCTCTCTTTTTTTATAAACCTATCTTTCTGTTTAAAATGGTTTTCTTGTATGCCTCTTAGATATTGTTTTTTAAAATCCATTTTGGTAATCTGTCTTTTAATTAATATATTTAAACCATTCATATTTAAAAAGATTATTGATTTAGTTAATTTTATTTTATTTGTTTATTTTTTGAGATGGAGTCTCATGTGATCTCGGCTCACTGCAACATCTGCCTCCTGGGTTCAAGTCATTCTGTCTTAGCCTCCTGAGTAGCTGGGACTACAGGTGCATGCCACCACGCCCAGCTAATTTGTGTATTTTTAGTAGAGATGAGGTTTTTGCCTTGTTTGCCTGGCTGGTCTTGAACTCCTGACTTCGAGTGATCTGCTGGTTGAGGCTCCCAAAGTGCTAGGATTACAGGCATGAGCCACTGCACTTGGCCGATTAGGTGGATTTTTATATTTCATGTTTGTATGCTCTTGTTTCTAGGTGTTCTTTGAACACCTACTTTATTTCCCCCATGATTTCTATTTCATCTTATTTTAATTGAGCATTTTATATAATTTGATTTTATCTTCTTTCTTAGCAGTTGATTAAACTCCTTTAAAAATTTATTGTAATGGTTGCCCTTGAGTTTCCAATTTGCATTTTAAGATAATCTAGAGAGTTTTTTTCCCCAAGGTGGTGAATTAGAGACTTTTCAGCATGCCTCAGCCACTTGGAAATAGCAAGATAGTGCATAAAGATAAACTCTGTGAGGTTTAATTCAAGAAAGAAACAGGAATCAATTGGAATCTTGAAGAGCACCCTAGATTCCATGGGGAAGAATGTGGGCAAACAAGTTCTATTATGGTGTCTTGCTGATAAAAAGATCCTGATGCAGGAAGGCCCTCTTTCCTTCATGCCCAGGTGGACCTCCAGGCATTCAAAACACTCACTCACACTTCTTTTCAGCAACCTGAGCCATCCCACCATTCCTGGACATAGATCATGGTGCAGCAAGGCCCTCTCCACACCTAGGCAGATCTCCAGGCATTTGGAGCATCAGCTCGCCTGGATCAGCAGCCTGAGCTGCCCTATCCTTCCTGAGTAGAGACCCTGGTGCAGGAGGGCCTACTCTACTTTACACCCAGGCAGATATCCAGGCATCTGGAGGACCCACCCTCTTGGATTAGGAGTTTAGGGCACCCCAATACCCTTGTAGAGAACTTGGGGCCATGGAGTCTACCCAGTCTCATGCCAGATAAAGAAAGAAAAAGAAAAAATTCTACCTGCATTAAAACAATTAAAAGACTTAGAAGTGTCAAAGTCTTCAAATGAGAATGAAAGAGCAGAAGAATTCTAGCACAGAATTGGTTTTCCAGCCCCATGCTTAGGCATACCTCTGGGTGCTTGGTGGTCATCCACTGGATTCTCCCTCAGCACTAGTGCTTGTGCCTGTCATCAGGTGACTGGTAGGCAGACCTGACTGATCCTGTCCTGCTCATTGTGGTCCCCACTCTCCTTGGCTAAGCAGGGAGTTCAGACCATTGTGCACTCTATGAATCAACACATTGCCTGAAGCAACAGAGAGCTTCTCCCAGAAAACAAGGTTAAAAAATATATGTGGCTGCAACCTGCTCTTACCTATAAGTGCCATCTACTGGCTTGTAGGTTAAACTGCACAGCCTGATATAGAATAAAACATTCCAACAGAAGTGCATACACAGGGCTAGAGAAGCAAAGCCAAAAGAACATACCTAGCATTCTCTACAGTCACACTCCCTAGGGAGGGGGAGAAAAGGTAAAAAGAAAGAAGGGAAAATAATAATATTATAAGAAAAGAAAGAAACAAAAATTATACCCATATGAAAACAAGATAAAAATTAGATGTGCCAGTATCACCATATGAGAAGGAACCGGCACAAAAATTCTGGCACCATGAAAAATCTGAATGCAGTTACACCAACAAAGAATCATATTAGCTCTCCAGTGGTGGTCCTTAACCATAATACAAACTCAGAAATGACAGATAAATAATCTGAAGAATGGATTTGAAGGAAGTTCAATGAGATCCAAGACAAGTTTGAAAATCAAGAAAAGGAAATCTTTAAAGTAATCCAGGAAATGAAGAAAGTGATGAACATCTTAGAAATAAATCAATAATATTTTCTAAAACTGAAAAACTCACTTAAGGAATTTCAAAATACAATTGAAAACTTTATCCATATACTGGACCAAGCAGAAGAAAAAAATTCAGAGCTTGAAGACTAGTCTTTTAAACTTACCAAATCAGACTAAAAAAAAAAAAGAAAAAAGAATTTGAGAAAATGAACAAAATCTTTGAGAAGTATGGGATTATGTAAAGTGACCAAATTTACAGGTTATTGGCATTCCTGAGAGACAAAGAGAAAAAGTAAACAACATGGAAAACATATTTGAGGAAATAATTTTAAAAAATCACTAATCTTCTAGAGAGGTAGACATCTAGATGTGAGAAATTCAGACACCACCAGTGAGATATCATACAGAACAACCATCACAAAGGCATATAGTCACCAGAATCTGCAAGGTCAATGCTAAAGAAATATATCTTAAAGGCATCTAGAGAAAAAGGTCAGATCACATACAATGGAAAGTCCGTCAGGCTAACAGAAGACTTCTCAGCAGAAACCTTACAAACCAGGGAGAGACTAGGGGCCTATTCTCAGGATTCATAAAGAAAAGAAATTCTTTTTTCTTTTTTTAATGTACTTTAGGTTCTGGGGTACATGTGCAGATCATGTAGGATTGTTGCATAGGGACATACATGGCAATGTGGTTTGCTGCCTCCATCCCCCCTGTCACCTATATGTGGCATTTCTCCCCATGTTATCCCTCCCCAACCTCCCTACCCCTGCTGTTTCTCCCCTAGCCCCTACAAACAGACCCCAGTGTGTGATGCTCCCCTCCCTGTGTCCATGTGTTCTCATTGTTCATCACCCGCCTATGAGTAAGAACATGTGGTGTTTGATTTTCTGTTCTTGTGTCAGTTTGCTGAGAATGATGGCTTCCAGATCATCCATGTCCCAAAAAAGAATACAAACTCATCATTTTTTATGGCTGCATAGTATTCTGTGGTGTGTATGTGCCACATTTTCTTTGTCCAGTCTATCATTGGTGGGCATTTGGGTTGGTTCCAGGTCTTTGCTATTGTAAACAGTGCTGCAATGAGCATATGTGTGCATGTGTCTTTATAATAGAAGAATTTATAATTCTTTGGGTATATACCCAGTAATGGGATTGCTGGGTCAAATGGAATTCTATTTTTAGGTCCTTGAGGAATTGCCACACTGTCTTCCACAATGGGTGAACTAATTTACACTCCCACAAACAGTGTAAAAGTGTTCTTAAGGAAAAGAAATTCTAACCAAGAATTTCATATCACACCAAACTAAGCTTCATAAATAGAGGAGAAATAAAATCTTTTCCAGGAAAACAATTACTAAGGAAATTCCTTACCACTAGACCAGCCTATGAGAGAGATCCTTAAGGGAGTTCCAAACATGGAAGTGAAAGAACAATACCTGCTACCACAAACATACTTAAGTACACAGCCCACAAACCCTATAAAGCAACCACGTAATAGAAACTGCAAAGCAAACAGCTATCAACTTCATGATAGAATTAAAACCTCACATGCCAATATTAACCTTGAATGTAAATGTTCTAAACACCTCACTTAAAACTTGCAGAGTGGCAAGTTGGATAAAAAACAAGAGTTATCCATTTGCTGTCTTCAAGAGACCCATCTCACTTGTATCAGCATGTATCCACATCCATAGGTTCAAAGCAAAGGATGGGAGAAAGATCTAACATGAAAATAGAAAAGAAGGTAGAGCTGGGGGACTATTCTCATGTCAAATAAAACAGAGGTTAAACAAACAACAGTAAAAAAAAGGACAAAGAAGGGCATTGCATAATGATAAAAGGTTCAATTCAACTAAGAAGACTTAACTATTCTAACTATATATGTGTACTCAATATTGGAGCAAGCAGATTCATAAAACAAGTAATTATTGATCTACAAAAAGACTTAAAAAAAACACAGAATAATACTTGGGCACTATGACACCCCACTGACTCATTAGATAGATCATTGAGGCAGAAAACTAGCAAGTAAATTCTGGACTTAAATTTGACACTTGATCGATTGGCTCTCATAGACATCTACAGAATACTCCACCTATCAATCACAGATAAAACTTTCTTTGCATCTATCTACATATGGAACATACTTCAAGATCAACCACATGCTTGGGCATAAAGCAAGTTTCAATAAATTAAAGAGATTTTTAAAATCATACCAACCAAACTCTTAAACTAGTGGAATAAAAATAGAAATTGATATCAAGAAGATTTCTCAAAATCACACATTTACGTGGAAATTAAACAACTTTCTTCTCAATGACTTTTGGGTAAACAGTGAAATTAAAGAAGATATCAACACATTCTTTGAAATAAAAGAAAACAGAGACAAAACATACCAAAGTCTCTTAGCTGCAGCAAAAACAGTGTTAAGAGGAAAGTTTATATCACTAAATGCCTACCTGAAAAACTTAGAAAGATCTTAAATTAATGCTCTAACATCATACCCAGAGAAACTAAAAAATAGCGAGCCAACTGCAAAGCTACCAGAAAAAAAGAAACTCCTGAAATTAGAGCAAAGCTGAACAAAATTGAGACCCCAAATTGAATCCAAAGAATCAATGAAACCAAAAGCTGCTTTTTTTCTTTAAAGGATAAAGAAGATCAATAGACTGCTAATTGGATTAACTGAAAAAGAGAGAGAAGATCCAAATAAGCACAATTAGAAATGACAAAGGTTACATTACAACTAATCCCAAAAAAGTACAAAAATTCCTATGGACTATTACAAAGATCTCTGTACACACAGACTAGAAAATCTAGAAGAAACAGATAAATTCCTACAAACACACAATCTGTCAAGATTGAATTAGAAAGAAATCAAAACCCTCAAGAGTCAATATTAAGTTCTGAAATGGAATCAATAATAAGAAAAACCTAACAACTGAAAAAAAAAAAAAACAAAAAACCAACAGACCTGATGAATTCACAGCTGGATTCCACCAAATATACAAAGAGCTGGTACCAATTCTACCAAACTATTCTAAAAAAATTGAGGAGAGCCTCCTACCTAACTCATTCTATGAAGTTGGCATCACCCTGATATAAACTTGGCAAAGGCACAATAAAAATAGAAAACTTAAGGCCAATATCCCTGATGAACATAAATGCAAAAGTTCTCAGCAAAGTAGTAGCAAACTGAATAAACCAGCACATGAAAACGTTAATTCATCCATGGTAAAATAAGCTTTCTTCCTGGGATGTGAAGTTGGTTCAACATACGCAAATCAATAAATGTGATTCACCATGTAAAGAGAATTAAATACAAAAATCACAGGACCATTTGAACAGATATGGAAAACCCTTTCAATAAAATCCAACATCCCCTCAAGATAAAACCCTCAAGACATAAGGCATTGAAGGAACGTACCTCAAAATAATAAGAGCCATCTATGGCAAACCCACAGCTAACATCATATTGAATGGGCAAAACTGGAAGCCTTCCCCTTGAGAACTGGCACAGGACAAGGATGCCCACTCTCACCAGTGCTATTCAACATAGCATAGGAAGGACTAGTCAGAGAAATCAGGCAAGAGGAAGAAATAAAAGGCCTCCAAATAGAAAAAGAATTCAAACTACCTCTCTTTGTGGAAATATGATTCTATACCTAAAAAACCTTAAAGACTATGCCAAAAGGTTTCTTGAACTGATAAATGACTTCAGTAATGTTTCAGGATACAAAATCATTGTACCATATTCAGCAGCATTTCCATACACCAATAATGTTCAAGCGTAGAACCAAATAAAAATGCAATCCCATTTACAATAGCCTTAGCCTACTAAAAATACCTAGAAATACATCTAACCAAGGAGGTAAAAAAATTTCTACAAGGAGAGCTATAAAACACTGCTTAAGGAAATCATAGATGAAACAAACAAATAGAAAAAACATGCCATGCTCATGGATTGAAAGAATGAATATCATTAAAATTGCCATCATGCCCAAGCAATCTACAGAGTTAACACTGTTTAGTTTTGATGTTGGTATCAAACTACCAACATCATTTCTCATAGCAATAGAAAAAAGTATTCTAAAATTCACATGGAACCCCAAAAGAGCCTGAATAACCAAAGTAATCCTAGGGAAAAATAGTATAGCTGAAAGCATCACATTACCCAACTTCAAACTATATAATCAAGCTACAGTAACCAAAACAGCATGATACTGGTACAAAAACAGGCATATAAACCAATGGAACAGAATAGAAAATCGAGAAATAAAGTTACACACTTATAGCCACCTGATCTTCAACAAAGTCAACAAAAATAAGCAATGGACAAAGGATTTGTTACTCAATAAATAGTGCTGAGATAACTAGCTAGCCATATGCAGAAGAATGAAACTGGACCACTACATTTCACTATATACAATAATTAACTCAAGGTGGATTGAGGGTTTAAATGTAAGACCTCAAACTATAAGAATCCTAGAAGAAAACCTAGGAAATATTCATATGAATATCAGGCTTGGGAAAAATTTATGACTAAGTTCTCAAAGGCAATTGCAAAAAAACCCCAAAAATTGACAGTGGAACCTAACGAAAGTAGAGTTTCTGAACAGAAAAGGAAACTATTAACAGAGTAAAAAGAAAACCTACAGGATGGGAAAAAATATGTTAACTATGCATCCAAGGAAGGTCTAATATCCAGAATCTATAACAAATTTAAACAATTTAACAAGCAAAAAGCAAATACCCCTATTAAAAAGTGGGCAAAAGACATGAACTCCTTAAAAGAAGACATACAAGCAGACAATAAACGTATGAACACCATCATCATCAGTCATTAGAGAACTGAAAATAAAAACGACAATAAGATACCATCTAACACCAGTCAGAATGGCTATTATTAAAAAGTCAGAAAACAATACACGCTTGTGAGGTTGCAGAGGAAAGGAAATGTTTACACACTGTTGGTGGGAATGTAACTTAGTTCAGCTACTATGGGAAGAAGTTTAGAGATGTCTCAGATAATTTAAAATAGAACTACCATTTGACCTAACAATCCCATAACTGGATATGTATCCAAAAGAAAATAAACTATTCTACCAAAGACACATGCACTTATGCTCCTTGCAGCACTATTTACAATAGAAAAAGACATGGAATCAACTGAGTTGCCCATCAGTGGTGAACAGGATTAAAAAAATGTAGTACACATGCACCATGAAATACTATACAGCTATCTAAAAGAACAAAATCATCTGCAAAAGAAATGGAATGCTATACAGCTATCTAAAAGGACAAAACCATGAAATACTATGCAGCTATCTAAAAGAACAAAATCATCCACTGCAGAAACATGGATGGAGCTGGAGGCTATTATTCTAAGCAAATTAACACAGGAGCAGAAAAAAAAATACTGCACGTTCTCTTTTGTGAGAGATAAACATTGGATACACATGGACATAAGATGTTGACAATAGACATTGTGGACTACCTGAGGGGGTGAGAGTTGGAGCAGGGCAAGGCTTGAAGAAATGTTGGTTACTATACCCAGCACCTGGGTGACAAGATTAGTCATTCCCTGAACCTCAGCATCATGAAATATACCCAGGTAACAAACCTGCACGTGTAACCTCCGAATCTAAAATAAAAATTGAAAAAAAAGTTAAAAATTTTCTAAATATAGCCTCAAATGTCAATCTATCATTTCAAGCATAGTGCAAGCACTTTATAGCAGTATTCACAATTTTTTCTTCTTTTCTCTTGTTACATTGCTGTCATTCATTTCACTTATTCACATGCTATAAACATCTAACATGCTATTGCTATTATTACTTTAACAGAATTACATTTTAGATCAATTAAAAATAAAAGTAAGCTGGGCACAGTGGCTCATACCTGTAATGCAGCAGTTTGGGAGGCCAAGGTGGGAGGACCACTTGAGGTCAGGAGTTCAGGGCCAGCCTCGGAGACAGAGCAAGACCCTGTCTCTAAAAAATAAAGAAATAATAAAATAAAATAAATTGTTTTAAGTAATTATTTAACAAAGTATTAATTGCATGCTTTTTGACAAAAGTCAGCTCTAACTTTTATTTTTGTTCTTCTGTAGGCAGGGTTTGTGTCTCTTCACCTCTTCTTCTTTAAAGATATTTTTTGTCTTTATTTTCTTGATGTCTAAATATTATGTCTATATGTAAATTTTTTAAAAATTATGGTTGAAGGGGAGGTGGGGATGGTTAATGAGTACAAAGGTATAGTTAAAGAATGAAT
The DNA here is from genome assembly GCA_036589455.1 of Ateles fusciceps. Taxonomy (NCBI): domain Eukaryota; kingdom Metazoa; phylum Chordata; class Mammalia; order Primates; family Atelidae; genus Ateles; species Ateles fusciceps. Next base: position 2,512,685 of record JAZHEH010000051.1, read on the forward strand.
AAGACCTACTATTTGATAGCACAATAGGTGACCATAGTCAATAATAAAATAATTGAATGTGTTAGAATAACTTAAAGAGTATAATTACACTGTTTGTAACACAAAGGATAAATCCTCAAGGGGATGGATCTCAATGATGTGGTTATTATGCATTGTAAGCCTGCATCTAAACATCTTATGTATCCCATAAATGCATACACCTGTTATGTACCCAATATAACCTGCTTGTTCTCTGAGCTCCTGGATCTAATTTGATATCAGCCATTAATTTTGGAAAAATTTGGCCATTATTACATTAAATCTCTTTTCTGCTCCATTCTCTTTTCTGGTATTTCAGTTTTGCATATGTTTTATCTTTTGAAACTTTCTCACAGTTCTTGGATGTTCTCTTTTTTTCCCCCCTTCATTTTTTTGTTCTCTTTATATTTTAGCATAAGAAGTTTCTGTTGATGTATTTTCAGGTTCACTTATTTGTTTCTTGGCTGTGTCCAGTCCATTATTGAGCTCATTAAAAACATTCTCATTTCTGTTGCAGTGTTTTTGATTTTTTCCACTCTAATAATTTCAATGTTTATAATCATTTCTGTGTTTTTAGTAACTTAAAACATAAGGAATCTGAGAAATCCTCATGTACAAAGCCTCCTCTTCAGTGATGAGGAAAGTGAGTTGCTCAAGGTCACAGTGAAGAACAAAGACAAGACTAGGACCCAGTCTTCTATTCCTTTCTTCATGGGCTTTCCCCCTATGTCACAATCATAGAAATATGGTACTTTACATTATATAGCTCTGTTGTTAAGTTTTGGTATAAATTTGTTTCTAACTTTTAGAAACTGTTTTGGATTGAATTGTCCATATATTTGGACACATTTATATGTTGAATTTAAACTTATATGTTGAAGTCTTATTTCCAAATGTGACCATATTTAGAGAAAGGACATTAAAGGAAGTAACTAAGGTTAAATGAGGTCACAAGAAGCGTTCCCTAATTTAATTAGACCGATGCCCTTATAAGAACAAGAAGAAACATCAGGGATGGATGTGTACAGATCAAGGCCATGTGAGGACACAGACAGAAGATGATCATCTGCAAGCCAAGGAGAGAGACTTCAGGAGAAACCAAATCTGCAGACAACTTGACCTTGGACTTAGAGCTTTCAGAACTGTGAGAAATAAATTTCTGTCATATAAACCACCCAGCTTGTGGTATTTCTTCATGTCAGCTACTATGCCTTGAATATGTCCCCCAAAAGTTCAGGTGTTGGAAACTTGGTCTCCAATGCAGGAGTGTTGAGAGGTAGGACCTTTGAGAATTGATTGGGTCATGAGGGTTCTGTCCTCATGAGAGGATTAATCCACTGATGAACTAATAGATTAGTGAGTTATTGAGGGAGTGTGTTTGCTATCATGAACATGGGTCTGTTGTAAAAACCAGGGTGGCCATCTTTTGTGAGCCCCCCTCGCCATGTGATGACACCATGTGCCATCTCAGGACTCTGCAGAGTCCCTACCAGCAAGAACGCCCTCACCGTATGAGACTCCCAGACCCTTTGACTTTCCAGCCTTCAGAACTGTATGAAATAAACTTCTTTACTTTATAAATAACCCAGTCTCAGATATTCAGTTATAGCAACAGAAAACAGACTAGGACAGCAACTTTAACAAATTAATACCAAAATCATTTTCTTTATCACATGTTTTAAATTGAAGATTTGATTAAAGAAAAATGTTACCATAAACTCATCACCATAGAATAATATTTTTCTTTTTGCGATTCCCTTCTAGTACTTTCCACGTACACATCTTTTACAAAGGTCACTCACTCACTTCTAAAACAACTGATTTGTGCTGGACTCTGATATCTTCAAGCACCCCCTTAAAATATTTTTGTGTCTCTAGCTATTCTATTTTGTTGGCTTCTGATTATGCTCTGTGTTCTGTTCATTCGTCTTCTGTGGATTTTAGGAGAGTATCATTGTTGTCCCTTGCCTGCTATCTGGGGCTGAAGTGTAGCTCTTGAGGTATGTCAAGGAGCTGCCGTCTCACAGTCCTGGAAGGCATCGTAGTCTTGGAAACCGATAGTAGTTCTAGGACTCCCTGTCTATGAATCAGAAGGAAGTGTCTCTCTTCCTGAGTTCTTTGTGTGGAAGAGCTGCAAATCTCACTTACCCAGCTTCAGTGGCAGACAGGACTCATTGTCATAGTGGGTTAACTCCCCTGTAGTTCCTGGAGGTTGAAGGCGTCAAAAGTAAGCTGGTAAACTCACATGGCTTTGACTTGTGGTGTGCTCTCTTTGTCTGTGGATCCTTGGATCTCCCAGGTCAGCGTTTTTCCAGAATTTACTCCCTAAGTTCTAAGTGTCACCTCAGAGCTTGTGCCTAGTCTCTCATCTGGCTCAGATGATAAAAATGTCCTCTATTACCAACTCTGTCCTTCTGGATCTCTGCACAATTGAAATACTGCTTGGTCAAGAACCTCCAGCTGTAGTATCATACGCATGCAAGTTAGGTGAAGCACTTGAATTTTCAACTTAGATGATCACACAAAAGAATTTATGAGAGGATAGATGGAATTTTGTCAGGAATGGGAGGGACATTTCAGTCAGAGGAGAATACGTGAGCAAAGGTGGCAAAAATCAAAGATATGTTCTGGGAATAGGAAATAAATACATCTGGCTGTAGCCAAGGCACCTGTACTCATAAAATCACAACCCATCTGTTCCACAAAATATATCATAAGGAATAGCTACTTCTTATAGGATGTATATATTATAATATATGTATGTTATATGTATATATATAAAATACATAAATCCTATATAATATATATAACATAAATCCTCATAAATTATCTAATTATAAATATATACACATGCATTTAATATATACATACATTTATATTACATATGGGAGTGTCCATAAAGTTCTTGTGTCATTTGAATTTGTAATAAATTTTTCTTATACATACAATACAAGCAAACTGCAAAATGTGACAGAGAGAGGATTTACTCAGATTTGAAACACTGAAATGTTACCATTCAATAAGTCTACCAAAATCTTAGATACCTTTGGCTATAGCTGTTATTATGCATAGGGTGTATTGCCTAGAAAGTAGAATAAAGGTATTAAACCATTAGTATTAATAGTTTATTTAAATCTTGAATAATTGCCTATTTGTTGTATTTTGCAAATTGCTTTATACACAGATATGATTTATTTATGGTTCAAACTGAACCAAAACTTTCTGTATGTCTCATATTCCTAGGATGTGTGTGCACACACACACAGGTGCAGAAAACAGTAATTCTCAAACTTGAATATGCGTCAAAATCACCCACATTGTTAGAACATAGATAACTGGGTCCCACCCAAGAGTTTCTGACTTAATTGACCCAGGTGGGACCCAAGAATTTGCCTTTGTAACAAGCTCCCAGATAATGGGTATGTTGCTAGTAGGGAGAACCATTGATTTATAAAAATCCATTGAGAACAATGTACTGGGGTGATGGGGAAAAATCAGTAATTCTTTCTCCCTCTTCCTTTCTTCCTTTCTCCATACCAACTCTTCGTTCTTCTCCTGTTTCTACTTTTTTTATTCTCTCCCTCTCTCTCCCCTATGTATTGATGTATGTATTGCAACCTTCACTAGGTGGAAATAATTTGGCATGGCAATTATTGCCAACTTTTAGTGGTTATGTTAACAGGAAAGAGCAATATGCTTGATTATCATCCCTCATCCTGCCTTTTGCCAGGGCTCTGCCTATTGCTTTGCCTTCAATCTGTTTCTCTGGTCCTTTCCCTACACAGCTTGCTGTCTGGAAGCAGGTCATTTCTCAAAACTTCTAGCTACTTCCACTGGTACTCACAGTGGAATTCAGATTCAGCTTTGGCTAAATTTGAAGAAAGCTACCCTTTTAACTGCTACTGTATCCCGTCTTCCTCACATATGTGAACAGAATGGATAACTAAAACATAAACCTTCTCTTCTTAGGATATAATTTCAATCTTACTCCTCATTTTGCTCTTAAATTCTGACCAATAAAGATGTTGTTTGGATGAAGTTCATAAACATTTAATAAACCTCTACAATGAACCCAGCACTGTGTGGGTTGAGTTTTCTTTCCTACTCCCTGAACATACCTTTGGGTTTGAATAATAGCATAACCAAACAAACAAAATATCGAAAATTCAAAACCAAACAAACAAAAAGCCCCCAAAGCAAAAAGCACAAGAGGGCAAAGATCTAAGCAGAAGAAATGGACAAAGGGTTTATTCATAGACAGAAAATCATTCCCTGAGATTACAAGGAGTAAAAACGCTTTATTTTGTAATGATTTCATTAATTATGTCTCTGGAAACCCTGGTACACATAGCCAGGGAGAAACTTAGGAAAACTAGAAATTATATCATCATAGAAGTAACCCAAGTTCTAGGACCAGCTCTTCCAAAAATAGTCTGTGTGTCTGACCAATTCACTTTATTTCTCTGAGACTTCATTTTCATAAGGGCTAGGGCCACGTGGTTTCTAGAGTTTCTTCCAGTGCCAGTATCCCAGGGTTTCAACATTCTGTGGGGCAAACACACAAATTTGTCGTTTTTTTTTTTTTTTTTTTTTTTTTTTTTTTTAGACAGAGTCTCACTCTGTTGCCAGGCTGAAGTGCAGTGGCGCTATCTTGGCTCACTGCAACCTCTGCCTCCCAGGTTCAAGCAATTCTTCTGCCTCAGCCTCCCGAGTAGCTGGGACTACAGGTGTGTGCCACCACAACCAGCTAATTTTTTGTATTTTTAGTAGAGATGGGGTTTCAACATGTTAGCCAGGATGGTCTCGATCTCCTGACTTCCTGATCGGCCTGCCTCAGCCTCCCAAAGTGCTAGGATTACAGGTTTGAGCCACAGCATCGGGCCCACAAAGCAGTCTTTAATTGTAAGTTTGCAAAGTCATCTAGGGGGTGAGTTCCATCTGCTCCTGAAATCTTAAACTTTTATTAATTACTCATTTCCCAAGGTCAGTTCTGTTGGTGGGAGGGGGAAGAGAAGTAGAGAAACCCCTTGGACCATAAGCCTTCCACTTCTGGTTTTTTACCATAAAATGTTCCCCAGAAGTTGGGGCCAGATGGCAACACTTTTGAAGATGCACTAAGGATTTGAATTCTGGTTCATATTAAATATCACATGTAAATTATTAATCTGTAGCAGATGTGAGTGTATATTGCACTGTATTAAATATTAATGTTGCAAAGACAACCCTGTGGACCACATGGAGATGCAGGTTGACCACCATTGGTCTTCTATCTAACGCCAGATTTAGAATCCAGGTTGCTTAGTTGAAAGTCTTTAGAAGAAGTATTTCTTACTAGTGTTATATACAAAAATGTAAGTCTTGTTCCAAAATAAATGATAATAATAGCATTAGTAAGTTTTTTATGTGCCAAGTACTCTTCTAAGTAGTTTACACATACTGATAAATTTAATCTTCCTTACAACTCTATGAGGAAAGTATTACTACTTATAATTGTTAGAGAACAAACAACCTTCTTTAAGCACCAGCTATGCTCCAGAGATTGTTCTAGGCAGTGGGGGTACAGAAGCGAGATAAAACATGGTTGTGATTTTTATGGAACCTACTTTCCTCTGAAATGAGACAGACAATATGTTTTAGACAATATGCCCCAGACAAATAAATTAACAAAATATTCAGAGAGAGATAAGGGCCATAAAGTAGATTCATCATTGTTATGTGAACAAGGGACTGGTAAGGGATTGTTACAGATTGGCTGATCTGGGAAATTGTATTGGAGGAAGAGTCACTGGGCTAAATGTTCTAGGTCAATTAATATAACAGCAGCTTCCTAAAAACAACTTGACAAATACCGATTATTTAAGTGACCAGAGTATTGATACATCAATTTGTCAAAAACTTGTTTTAATCAACTATCTATAGTTTTATAGTATTTTGTGTTTCTCCAAGATCGTCTAATGTACAATAAGAATGACAGTTTTCTGAATATTGTGACACTTAGCTGTTATGCATGCCACCAATGTCATGAATATTATAAATAGTTGGGTGGGTTTCTGGTTTCCAAAGCATTTTCCATCAGTCTGTAGCGTCGTCCTGCTTCTTTCATCTTCTTTCAGTTTATATCTTTATTTGCATTATTCTGTTTTTCTATTTTGCTTCAGCTTGTTTATGGATGGTTTGAAATAATTTGTGGAGAGACAAGCTAGGCTACTCCAGTGTAACATTAATATAAATTAAACAGAGTAGATACACCACCTGGAAGTAGCTGCTGTCACTCCATCTTTTCTTCAAGTCAGTTCAACCTCTCTTCTCCCAGGAAGGCAGCAACCAGGAGAATGACCTTGTTAGTTTCTCTTGAATAGCACCGTCTTTGATCTCTCTCTCTCCCTCTTATTGGGGACCCTTTCCTTGCATCTACCTTCACCTATCTTAGCAACCTGTCAAGCCCCTATTCCAGATCTCCTCAATTTTATCTCTCTTTATTTGATAATTACTAAAGATTGAAGGCTGTATGTTTGTTGCTTCAACACTCATTCCAATCCACATGGAATTTGCTTTCCTTTATTATAGAGACTGAAAAGCTAAAACTGACATTGCTCTAACTACTTTGTGGCTAGAGTACAGATACATGATTTAGGATCTGCCAATCAGAAGACTTTGGAGGTGAAGATAAGCAAACGAGCAGTATGCCATGGAAAGACCAACATTTCTAACAAGAGTAGTGGGGGGTGGTATCTAAGGCAGCCATGGTGGTATTGCTAGCTTCTGGTACAGGGTGTTACAAATGCAGTAGTAGCAGCGATGGTTCCTCTAGGATGATTCCACAGTAGACATGAATGTGTTTTCTGGGTGCATTTTTTTAACCTAGCTCAATCTATCCTGGATTGTGTATCATAAGTCTGGTAATTTGGGCTTCACAGAGATTCTATGAGTCCTATGTATCTGTTACTAAATTAATTTATGCTTAGGTTAACTGGATTGGATTCTGCTGTCTTTGACTAAGAACTCTGATCAACACACATTATATATTTATATTTTATTGCGATACTTGATGAAAAAGTTTCAGAGGAAGGCTGTTATCATGATGGAATAACTGGTTCTGAACTTACTTGAGGGAGACTAATTCATGCCTTGTAGGGTGTCACTCACTCTTTCTCCCCATAAATCTAGTTGTCTTTTCCTTTCTTTACATTTTCCTTCTTAAACTCAAGCACCATTTCCTAGTCTGTAAAAGGAGAATAGTAACCATAACCACATCATAGGCCTGTTGTTTGAGGTTAAATAAAATGATTAAACTAGGACCTACCCCATAGAAGTGTTTAATAATAAATGTGGCCAGAAATGGTGGCTCAAATCTGTAATCTTAGCACTTTGGGAGGTCGGTGGATTGCTTGAACTCAGGAGTTCGAGACCAGCTGGGGGAACATGGCAAAATCCTGTCTCTACAAAAATTATAAAGATTATCCAGATGTGGTGGTGCACATCTGTAGACCCAGCTATTTGGGAGACTGAGGTGGGAGGATTGCTTGAGCCTGGGAGATCAAGTCTGTAGTAAGCCATATTTGTGCCACTGCACTCCAGTCTGGGAGACAGAGTGAGACCCTGTCTCAAAATAAATTAATAAACTAACTAACTAAATAAATAAATGTTGGCTAGCATTTTTGTTAGTGTCATGAGGGAGGAATTTTGTATAGAATAGCACTGGAAAAGTTAATATCTTCAGTCCAGGAAAAAGGAACACGGATAGAAAATGACTTCTTCCAGAGACAGGTGTGTAAAAGAGCACAGCATGTTTAGGAAGATGAAAGGGGTTCTGTGTGGCTGGATTTTAGTTGGGTAGAGCGGGGACTGATAAAGGGGTACAGCTAGAATAAGTGTGGGACTGAAGAGTATGGTGGGAGCTGGATCACAAAAAATTATAAGCCCCCTTCATAATGAGTCAGACTTGGTCTCAGCTCCCCTCATCCCAGCTGAGGTAAAAGGACTTGCCTTCCTCCTTCTCCAACTTACTTAGTCAACTTCAATTTTCTGCCATGTACAAAATACTCTATTACCTTCTTGGGGGTAGGATACTGATCTACTAATCTAATCCTTTTCTCCAAAACACTGATGAGATTGTGCTAAATGTGTGTTACGCTTATAACGGAGAAAGAAAGAATTGTTTAAAAAACTCTTCGAAAAATGAAATTCTGGTTCACTTGACCCAAGGGATTGGGTTACTTGAGTTCCATATGTATATACACTCAGTAAAAATTGTTAGTATACTTTATTCAAAAACAAAACTGAATCTTTCTCATGCTAGAGCCCAAAGAGCCAATATTCTACTCAATAATGCATTGGTTTTTGACATAATAGTTCTAGAATTTCTTCTCTATTTCCCTTTTCTTTGCTTTTTTTCCTTTCTTCTTCCATTTTTGTCTTTTCATTAAATGCAAGTTGTCTAATGAGCTTTGGAATTGAAATATCAATGTTTAATCCAGAATTACCCCTGTTGGTTTCTGAAAATAGTCCTTATTTCAGCTGGTTTGTAAGGAACTGTTGACTTCATGGGTTTGTTCTAAACTGACACTTGCCTTGCCTTGCAGAACCTGCCAACTCCTTGCAACTTCTCAAGCACTGTTAGAATAAAGAATGATATTTATGTAAAATAATCAGAAAATCTTTAATAGTCATAGGTCAATGACAGGAAAAATGGTAATTTTGAGGGATGGGGCTGGGGCAATCCAGCAATGATTTTTATTTTATTTTGTTTTAAAAAAAGTGTTAAAACTGAAAACGTATTTTGCCAACCACCTCCTCCCTTGCCTTTTTGAAAGTCCATATGTTCTTTGGGGGGAAAATTGAATTCAGCTTCATTTGAGTCTTTGCAAAATTTTGTAAGTGTTGTTTGATGTGCAAAATTTTTAGGTCTTCAGAAATCAGACCTAAAATCAATTGCTTGGACGAGTTCAAACTGCATTTTCTCAACACTTTGAAAAAAAAAAATTGAGTAAGATTCAAAAGTTCAGTCCTTTTCTACTGCTAGTTGGCAACAGATTCACACAGTGGTAGAGTGTATTTACACACTGCTTATTTTCTGGTAGATTTTAGGAGGTCATAAATTTTGTTCATGACCATTTTTATTCAGCATTTAATAAATAAATTTTTCTTTGAACCAGCAATGGCATGTTGTAGTTTTTGTGATTTGTCTTTCTCATGGGTAGAGTAGATTTATTTTTTTAGTAGGAGAATGCATTGCTCTATGTATGTTAAGCAACTTTGAGAGAAAATAGCCAATTGAAGGTTGTCAAGAGGAAGTGAGTCTCAGAAAATACAGTTATACTTGTGAATTCATCAAGAACCTGATTATCTCAGTGGTTGAGTCCAAATTAGGATCCAGTTCAACAGGGTAAGGCAAGTTTACTGAACAGGGGGACGGGAGAAATTGGAATAGAATCCTTTCCCTTTTCACTATCTTACTGTGTGACCCTCATGAAGACATTTCTTTTTTTCCTTCTTGGGCCAGAGTTCTCTCATTTGAAACAGAAGGCAATAGACCATAGCAATGTTTTCAAGCTGGATTCTTCAGAGCCCTGTGGTTCCAAAAAGCTGTCTCCAGAGTTCCCCCGGCTTTTATGGGTTTTACATAAAAAAGGTTTGCAAAAAGATAAAAATAAAAATAACAAACAAACAAAAAACTTAGATTAAAACAATTCAGCTACAAGGAACGATAGAGCAACTTTTAATCAACTCATGTTTTATATTTTTTAAAGTTTTTTAAAACTTATTACATAATTACTAATTCTCATCATGGGTTTTAAATGTCCTAAACGAAATAATACCTGGACATGAGCTTTGGAAATAGAAGTTTGATTTTACTTGTTGACACTGATCTGTTACATCCCAGGCATACTAGCTTTAAGTTGTTTCTCTGCTGTTTAAAACATACTACTGGGTAGATTTTAAAAGTGGCTGTATTACAAGCATCTTGGTAAAATCAGGTGATAGTATCTCCTACAGTTGAAAATGTGAATAACCTAGGACTAGCAATTCCACACTTAAATAAATGCTGGACAAAAATGCATATATATATATATACATCAAAAGACATACACAAGAATGTTCATAGCAGTGATATTTGTAATAACTCTCAATTGGATAATACCTAAATTGCCACCAACAATAGAATGGATAAATAAATTTGTGTTGCATTCTCACAGCAGAAAATTATTCAGCAATGAGGATGTTGGATCTGCAACTACCCACAACAAAGAGAAAAGAATGCATCCTTATGAATAATTTAGAAAATGCAAAATTAGGCAAAACTAATCTATGTTATTCAAAGTCTTGATTATGGATACTCCTGTGGGAGAAGACGAAAAAGTGGGAAAGGCTAATGAATCGGGGTTTGTGGGATGCACATAATGTAATGTTTCTCCACCTGGTGCTGGCAACATGTGTGGTCAGTTTTGGGAAATGTATTAAACCATACAAATGTGATGTGTACTTTTCTATATATAGATTATATTTATTAAAATTGAAAAAAATTCCTCTAGATTGTCTACTCAAATCTCCTTCCCAAGATTGGTTAATACAAAAGAAAATACTGTCATGAGTCCTGGTAGCATTTTATTTTTATATCATGGGCAAAAGGGCATGAGTTAAATATTAAAGTATCAAGTTGAAATAATACTGGGCTAAAGGAGTTTACCTGATCACATAAATGATTACCTGCCACCTTTGGTCACAGTGTCTCAGCCAGTTGTAAGCTTCAGGGTGCTGGTTGATACTCTTACATCACTTGATGCACTTTCCTTTCTTCGAATTGACTATTTAAAACTCAACTACTAGAGTTTTCTGTTTCTCCTCATGAACGATAAACTGTTAATGGAAATTTCCCTCATGCCATAAACAGATATAACTGAGAAAAGTATATGAACCAATAATTGCCAGGCATTGGACAACAGGCAATACAAGACTGTGACGCATAAGAGATGGGAAATAGAAATACTAAGCCCTATGATTGTCTCAGTTTACTCTTTAAAAGGGGAAATTGAAACAGGATCAGTGGCCCGAGTTGAGGAAATAGACGTTGTTGTTCAGAGACAATGAGGCAGCTAGAATTTGAGGGGCAGAGTACTGCACAGGAGACAGATGGAGGGAGGGGAGAAAGAGACAAAGAGAGAGAGAACCTGAGACCTACAAAGTGGCTCCTCTAGTTTGACTGGTACTAATATGTGCATGTGTGGGAGGAAAATGCCTGAGACCAAAAAAAAAAAAAAAACAACCACTCGAAACTGATTGGTTGAAAAATTTCTGATATTCTTACGGGGCTGAGAAGAATTTGTTATTCTAGGTCGTGTGGTAGAGTCTTCAGACAGGTCATACCTTAATAGTGTAGTTAATTTAACCCCAGAATAAAGGCTGGCCTGAACCTGACATAACAAAACTTAAAGGTTTTGTTTAAGCATTGTATGATTAAATTTCCTCTTCAAGTTACTTAGGTGGAGATGCTGTGGTAGGTTGAATAAAGGCTCCCAAATATATCCATGTCCTGAATGTTGGAAACTGCGAATGTTACTTTATGTTGAAAAAAAGAGTCTTTGATGATGTGATTATGTAAAGGATTGTGAGATGGGAAGATTATCCTGGATTATTTGGGTGATGCCTAAGAGGAATATTTTACAGGAGAAGGCAACATACTGATGAAGTAGAGATTGGAATGATGTGGCCACAAGCCTAGGAATTCTGGCAACCATCAGGGCTAGAAGAGGCAAGGAGTGAACTCTCACCTGGTTTCTCCAGAAAGAACCAGGCTTGCTGACATCTTGATGTTAGCCTTGTAAGACTTATTTTGTACTTTGACCTTCAGGACCATAAGATAATTAAGTTTTATTGTTTTAGCCATAAAGTTTGTGGTGATTTGATACAGCACAATAGAAAACTAATACAGAGGCCAAAATAAAATTCAGCAGTGTTTAAAGGAATAATAGTTGAAAAAATACCCAGAACTCAACAATGTAAGTCACAATATCTAGCATCCAGTTAAAAATTACTAGGTATAAAGAAACATAAATATATGACCAATAGCCAGGAAAAAGTATATCAATCAATAGAACATGTCTCCCAAATCGCAGGATGATGAAATTAGCAGACAAGATCCTTAAAACAGCTATTATAAATCTTCTAAATATGTTCAATAACATACAATTTTGGAAAGCTTAAATATGGTGAGGAGGAAAGAGAAAATAAACACAAATGGAACTTTTAGAGATAAAAATATATCTATAATGAAATATTAGATGGGACAAACAGCAGATTAGATATTACAGAAGAAAATATCCGTGGATTTGAAAACATAACAATAGAAACTACCTAAATTGAAGCAGAATGAGAAAAATGACTGGGGAAACAAGCTGTCTGTGGAATAATATCAAGTGAATTAACATACATGTAATTGGAGTCTTAGAAGAAAAGGAGGTGAGACAAAACTATTTGTGGAAATAGCAAAACATTTTCCAAATTTGATTGAAACTATAAACCAATAGATACAAGAAGCTCAAAAAATCCCAACCAGAAAAAATATACTAAAAACCAAACCAACTTATATCAAAATGAAACTACAGAAAATCATCAAGAAAGAGAAAATCTTAAAGGCAGATAAGGAAAAATGACATTTTACATACAGAAGGACAAAGATAAGAATGACAGAACACTTCTTGTCAGAAACTATGCAGTGCTGAAAGAAAAAATTGTGAACTAGAATTCGTATGCTTAGTGATAGTATTTTGAAAAATGAAGGCAAAATAATGACTATTTTCTGGCCTTCCAAATCTGAGAAATAATTTATCACCAGCAGATCTGCACTATAAGAAATATTTAAAAAAATTCCTCAGGCAGAAGAAAAATGAAAACAAATTGAAGTTTGGATCTACAGGAAGGAATGAAGAGTGCCAGACATGGCAAATATGTGGGTAAATAGAAAATTTATTTTTTATTCCTCTAAAATCTTTTAAAAAGATAATTAACTATTTAAGACAAATAACCAACCAACCAACTTCCAACATGAGCTACCTGGGCATATATTATGAACACATTTCTGCAAAAGAAGGTGTTCAAGCCACCTTGGTTGAGAAGATGGATCCAGTTCGGGAAGTACTATTTACAGCCGCTGTGTGAATTGCATGTGAGGAAAATGAGCTCCTTTGCTTCCCAGATCCTGCGGTCATTGGTGCCACACAATGGAGCCATCAGGGCCCGGAGTATGGGCCAGTTTTCTCATTAAAAAGCTGCTATCTATTACTGTTCAGTCTTGTTTCTGGACAAACAGCGTCCAGGGGGCATGGCTGGGACCCTATCTGTGGCAGTCACGGAGATGGTCATCAGGTTTAGAGAAAATATGAGAAGTGATGCCCCAGTGGAGACCAGGCCTTTGTAGCTGTCTAAATGAAGTCACTAAAAACCACACATGGCCAAGAAAGAGAGGAGCTGATAAGAGAGAAGTTTCAAAATACTTGTTAAATATTGATAGGACTTGGAATGACTTCTGTTTGGAAGCATAGGTCGCTATGGTGACTTTTTATTTGGTTTCTTGGTTGCAAACTGGTGTCAGGAGAATTTAAAAGTACACCTTCCATTCTACAAAATGTAAATTAATTTATGGTGATGGAAAGCAAATCAGTGGTTGGCTGCAGATGGGTGGGCAGGGAAGGATCACAGGAAGTCATTTCAAAGGGGCATGAGAAAACTAACTTTTGGGGGAAATAGACACATTCATTATTATCCTGATTGTGGTGATCATTTCACAGATGTATACTGATATCAAAACTTATCAAGTTGTGTACTTTAAACATATGCAGTTTGTTGTTGTTAATTATATCCCAATAAAGCTGTTTGCTTTCTGATTCAATTTACTTAAGTAGTTAATATTATATCCCAGAGTTGGCTGTTTATGCTTTCATTTCATCTTCATGCAGGGTCCACTACTCTGGAACTACACTTGGTATCATACTGAAAGTTGCAAGCATTCCAGATGGTGTAATTGACATGAGAGACAAATCAGTCATTCAGTTTAGGGATTCCAGCAAGTTCCAAAAAGTGAGGGGGAAATTTGTTTTGCAATGCTTACATGGGGAAAGGCAGCATCTCGTGTCCAATTTTCTGCTCAGGTCTCTATCCAGAACTCTTTGGGTACTCACATCCTCATGTTCTCAGCATCTAACTGGCTAGTTCTCACCACCCAGTCTCTACTCTTCATTGACCTAGAATGAATACATGCAAGTCACATGCAAATGAAGAACATTTACACATTTAATTATTTTCCAGTTGAAGATGGAGCTGTTTAATTTTGTTGTTGTTGTTTTTGTTTGAGACAGGATCTGTCTCTGTTGCCCAGGCTGGAGTGCAGTGGTGCAATCTTGGCTCACTGTAACCTCTGCCTCCCAGGTTCAAACTATTCTCCCACTTCAGCCTCCCTAGTACCTGGAATTACAGGCATGTGCCACCATGCCAGGCTAATTCTTTTTTTTTTGTATTTTTTGTAGAGAAGGGGTTTTGTCATGTTTTCCAGGCTGATTTTGAACTCCTGAGCTCAAGCAATCCACATGCCTCTGCTTCCCAAAGTGCTGGGATTACAGGCATGAGCCACCATGCCTACTCCTGTTTAATTTTTGACAAGATATTGCAGTAATAAAAAATTTCAGAGTTGAATTTAAAATTAATTTGCCAGAATAATATCTTATTATTAAAGCATTCATTTTAATAATGATAGGATTTAAAAATTTTTTAAATCTATATTGCTTGGTCCCTGCATAATGTGAAACATTGAAAAAAGGCAAGGACTTTTAAATCAGGTAGGCAAAATTCAAATCTTTCACAGGCAAAATCTGCAATGGGGCATAAACCATTGAAATTTTCTTCCCTGTAGTTTCCTTAAGTGTGAAATGAGATAATAATAGCTTTCTTGTAGATGTTTTTGTTTGTTTTTGGTAAAGATTAGAGATAATGTGTGTAAAGTGTCTAAATGCCTGAATGGACACAATGAACAATAGTGGACTGCTTGTAAACACAAGCAGATTTCATGGCTTTTTGAAAATCAATTTTTAATGATAAAATTAGACTAGGAAATTTGATTCCTGTTTTCCTCCTGACCTCCGCTCATTCCTATATTCATACCTATTACAATTTCCTCAATTCTTTGTGGCTTGATGAGTGAAACATTAATTTTAGCTTTCCTAAAGTTAGGTTTTTCAAAGGGCAAATTCTTCCTCTGTTCTCCTCCTCCACTCCAAAGGTCTTATTTTCCTTTGTTTCCAAGCTAAGACAAAAATCTTGGCTATGGGAAGTATTTATTGGGTGCCATTTAGACAAATATAAGATTCCGATTGAATACTCTCCATGACTGTCGGTGGAAACTAAACACGGAGTTGCCATGGATACTGGTTGCTTGGCCTCTGCAGTAGAGCCTTTTTAGTTCAACAGTGTGCAAACCACAGATGTTGCCATGCATTGTATTCATAATCAGCTTGGATCTCTTAGCAGAAGCATATCTTGGGTTTGTTTTAGCAGAGAGGATCCACATTCTCAGATGGAAAACAAAATGCCCTGTGCCCTGCACCGTGTCTCCAGGTATAGGTGGTAACTTCTACAGGCACAGTTTTCAGCTCTTCCTCTGCTTCATTTTACCTAGATATTCTTGTTTTGATATTTATTTGGAATAAGAATCTCTACTGCATATTTTATAAAACACTATGGGGGCATCTGCTAGGAAAATTATACACAGCTTTGGGTACAGAATTTAAAACAAGGCATAATCAAAGAAGAAAGACTGCAAGAAAATCCCAGGTTCCATTTGAGAGCTGGAGTGGAGTCACAGCAGAGAGATGTCAGGTTGACACAGAACGTTCTGGCATTGCCACTCATTAGCTGTGTGTCCTTGGGCAAATTAAACATCATAAGTCATAGTTTCCTCATTTGACTGGCTCTTCTACTTCTAAGGACACTTGCAATTACGTCGGGCCCACCAGGACAATACAGGGTAATCTCTCTAAGGCCAGTAGATTAGCAACTTTGATTCCATCTGCAATAGTAATTCCTCTTTGCCATGTAACATACTCATATCTTCTGGGGATCTAAAGATGTATATGGATATCTTTGGGAGGGGGAAGAATTATTCTACAATGCTGTGATGCAAAAGAAGTTTTGCTTTTTCTTATTGCCCACAAATGTCTATATCTTGTTCATAAATTCCTTTCCCACTGTTAGCAAAAGGGGCAATTCTAACCACCTATTTCAGGTTTTCTCAGTCTGTTTTGATAAATGTTCATTTGAATCCCACCCAGGGCTTTTGTTCTTCCTTCAGAGATTGATTCCTTTCTTTTCTTACTGATTTGATATCTGAGCATTTAAAAGCTTGAGTGACTTCATGATGGCATGGGAGAATGGCTGTAGGCCTCTCAGGGAAACGGTGCTAAAGGATATTGGGGAGCCCTTTCTTCCACCCTTTCTCTGTGCAAACACTCAACACTGCTATATTTATTCTGCCAAGACTGCCTAGCCTTACTACAACTGCGAAGCATTCTCCTCTCTTCTAATGCATACGGTGTGTTAAAATAAATTTATACTATTGAGCATCAGTCTGTAAAAAATGCTTCCAAAAATAATATAGCCTTATCAGGAAGACATGGAACCTAGAAATATTTTGTGCAAAAAATGTTTCCTCGCTCACTGCTGTCTAGTTAGAGCCTGATGCCTAGAGTCCACAATTATAATCTTTTTGCCTTAAGCCTTCTCTAAAATACTGGGTATTTCATGGCTAAAACAATGATAAGATTTTCTACCTTGTTGCTGGAGTAGAAAATTATTCAAAACTGGACAGTATTTACAGGAAAAATTGCTTATTCTCCTAAAGAAATATTTGTGGTTATTATAAAGAGAAGGGATATCTAATTCTTCCTTCGAATTTAAGTGATCACAAATCTACTGGAAACAACATAACCCAGACATCTCTTTCTACACATTTTTGGTTGTCAAGAACAATTATAAGTAAGGGGGTTGCCTCAGTAGTAGTGTGGACCAGTCTTACTTGATTTTTATTCCCTGTTTAGTTGCTTCGCTGTGAACAAGGCATCATTTATTGCTAGCTATAGACATAACTCACTGTTGGAAGAGAGTTGAACATGGATATATTTGTAAGCCAGCCCTGGGTAAAACATGTGGTGAGCAAAGTTTTCTGATTTGTTGCTTAGGTTCTTCTCTGGTCCCCACCTAATGATGAGACAATGGTAAAATCTGAAGAAGAAAATTTTATTGTTGATTTCAGCACTGGGACAAAGAGGCAGTGACAGTGGTGAAGGTAGAAAGGGGAGGGTGAAAACTAGTGTGATGTGTTAGATTCTCTCACAAGTAGGTTTAGTTTATCCTCCCTACAACTCGGTGCTGTTATGGACGTGTTGATAGTGATTGGCTCTTTCTCTTTTTTATACTCCCAACATTCAATCCCTTGCAAGTTCTTATGATTTCTGTGCATTTCTAATTATACCCCTATACTCAAAGCCACCATCAACTCTTACCCAGACCCCTGTAACAGCTCTTCTAACAGCTGTCTCTGTCCCTCTGCTTCTATTCTTTACCCTTTCAATTTATTTACACATATTTAGAGACATGAGTTATATCATGTCATGCCTTTAATTAAGTTCCTCCAGTGTCTTTTCAGAGAACTAAGAATGAAATATAACTAACTCATCAGTCAGGAGGAGTTAAGTTCTTTAAAAAAGTTTATCTTTCTCTCATGCTGCACATCAATTGTGGATCTACTTGGGGGGATCTGGTCATCATTGACACTCAAGGACCTCGACTGATGGAGGCTCCATTTTGACCTGGACTGCTGTGATCACTGAGGCAAAGGAAACAGATGAGGTGAATCCCATGCTAGCTATTTAAAAGCTTCTGCCTGGAAGTGACCCATTTCTTTGGAGTCTCAGTTTTGATTGGTCAAAGCAAGTAACATGACCTCACTTGCATTCAGTTGGGCACAGACAGCTATCATGTCTCATTTCACTGAAAGAGAGAGCTAAAAAATTGTGGACAGTCTCAATGACCACCACAGACGTCCATTATCATAATTGCTAAGGTTTTGTTTTTCTTTGGTGCTCTCCAGTTTTTGGATTTCAACTCCTTTTATCATCCTTGCGATTATGGGTTGAGGTATTGTCACTAGCTGTTCTCTCTGCCTGGAATGCTCTTCCCTGCACTTCTTGGCTTGACTAGCCAGACACAAAAGGCTATGTACTGTATGAGTCCACCCGTGTGAAATGTCCTGAAAAGGCAAATTCGTAGAAACAGAATATGTGTTAGTAGTTGCCAGGAATTGAGGTTAGGAGGGAATATGGAATGACTGCTAACAGGCACAAGGTTTCATTTTGGTGTGATGACAGTGTTCTGGGATTAGATAGTGGTGATGGTTACACAATTCTTGAAAATACTAAAAACCGTGGAATTGTACATTTTTTAAGGGTGAGTTTTTTAATTGCTAGTGAATACTTTTATTGTATGATTGGAAATCTCAATAATCAAATCAAACAATGTGAAATTGTGTCCTCCTTTTTGTCTTTTCATTAAAAGGACTTGAAAAAATAATGATGCATCAGCATTTGTGTTGTATATAATAGAAATATAAAAAGTCTGTTCAGTGAATTTGTAAATTAAAGCCAGAAGATGCTTATTTTACATTTTTAATAACCCTCACGCATCGAATACCTCAAACCCAAACTAATTTGCAACACTGAATATAGAATTTTTTTCCTATCTAAACATAAAAGAGTAATAATCATGTTACATTGACATCCAAGCAAAATCTTTCCCTTATAAGTGTTTCAAATAAGTACTTTTTTTCTTTCTTTTTTCTTTAGACAGAATTTTGCTCTTGTCACCCAGGCTGGAGTGTAGTGGTGCGATCTCAGCTCATTGCAATCTCCGCCTCCCGGGTTCAAGTGATTCTCCCGCCTCAGCCTCCCGAGTAGCTGGGATTAGAGATGCCCGCCACCATGCACAGCTAATGTTTTGCATTTTTAGTAGAGATGGGGTTTCAGCATGCTGGGTAGGCTGCTCTTGAACGTCTGACTTCATGTAACCCACCTGCCTCAGCCTCCCAAAGGGCTGGGATTACAGGTGTGAGCCACCACACCCGGCCATAAGAACTTTTTATTATGAAACTCTTGACAGTGTTTGAATGAGTCTGGTGGGTTTCTATATTCATGACTTTTACTTTTTCAAAATGTCATGAGGCCCCCTTCTGCTTATCCCCAGCCTCAGCCCCTACTAACCATCCCTTCCTGCTCTGTGCTCCTATGACCCAGACTGTGTCAGTCCCTCTGACTTTTCAGCAGAAGTCCCTCGGGCAAGGCTTTTCAGAAGACTTTGCCTCCAGGCCCCTCATGACACGCAACTCCTTGTCTTTCAAAATCCAGTCCCCATGTCACCTCCTCAGTGAGGTCTTCAAAACTATACACAGTAATTGTTGTCTTCCCCTACCTCTGCCTCATTGTCTCATTTTCTTTCTTTCTTTCTTTTCTTCTTTCTTTCTTCCTTTCCTTCTTTCTTTCTTTTTCCTCTTTCTTTCTTTTTCTTTCTTTCTTCTTTCTTCTCTCTTTCTTTCTTTCTTTCTTCTTTTTCTTTCACTTAGCATCTGCAATGATTTTGCTCATTAGTTCATGGACTGATTTTCCATCTACTCTCAGCAGAATGTTTGAGGAGGGCAGAGTTTTGCCTTTTTTACTCCTGTATTCTGGAAGTTTGAACTCCATGCAGCACTTCAGAAGTCTCAATAAATATCTGTGGATGAACTTATTGAATAAGTACACTTAACAGCATATACTTGGTAAAATAGTCAGATAGACATGGGTTCAATCTTCTACTCTACCACTTACTTGAGATGAGACCCTCAGCGTCAGCCAATAACTTTACTTGTCTGTGACTGCTTTCTGTATTTAAAATGGGCACAAGAACAGTGCTATTGTGCAATTTAAAAGCAACAGTGAGTATAAAATACTTGGTAGTGCACCTATCAAATAATGTAGTCGGCCTTCAATAAATGTTATCTATGTAGCAAATCATAATTATTTTTATATCATTTCCTTATAACTCTTAGCTCTGACTAATGGGACAACTTGTTCATCTTTGTAAACAGCCCTAGATTATATATAATATATAATTTTGCCACATATCTATTTGGGGCCTAGAAATGTAATTAGAAAGTTACCTTTTTAATATTCCCTTAAGCTAGAAAAAGTTTTGCTTTAGTTCAAGTAGAGTTATTCAATTTGATTTCTAATTTGATTAAATCAAATACATATTAAGAATGCTAGATATACATGCTTAATAATTGGTTTCATCAAAGTTTATTTTTAACACCTAAAATTTTTCAGCTTGAAATAACTCTAAGTTCAGACTCATGCCAAGATAGTGATAAATACCTTTTAACATATTTTTAATATCAAAACATTCCTTGGAAGGAATTATGAGATGGGAGATACTTTGAAGGAAATAGAAATTAACATTAGCACTTGTATTAATCATTTTTCTGTGAATAGATGATAGAGAGGTGGTAATATATGCCCAAAGAAGAGACAAGTCATTGTGAATCAATGGAAGAAAATGGAAGAGAGGGAAAGTGACACCTGAGTACTCAGGGGATGTGTTTAGATAGAAACATTCAAGTATAGCATTACAAAGGCATAGAAGAAGCTCAAAGAAGAATAGACAGGGAATCAGAGGACTTGAATCTAGCTCAACTTTGTCACTAGCTGACTTGTGTCCTTGGGCAGTCCTAAATCACCTTGCTCCCTTAGTTTTTCTACTTATTAAGTAGGTTTAATTCTATCTACTTTTGTCTACTTCACAGGGTTGTGACGATAAAGTAAAATAATAATTGAAGAATTTGGGAAAAGGAAGTCTCTATGGACAGAAAATGAATCTACTACAAGTTGTAGTATGTATTTGGAATAAAAGTAACGTTTATTGATTCAGTGTTGATTTATGCTAATTGAATCTCTGTACTATCCTGAAAGAGGTATCCCCTTTTATGGATGGAGAAACTGAGGCTGAGGAAGGAAAAGCAATTGTAGCGGCTACTAAAAGGCTGAGTCAGGATTCAAGCCTTTAGGTCTGATATGGTTTGGCCGTGTCCCCACCCAAATCTCATCTTGAATTGTAGCTTTCATAATCTCCATGTGTCATGGAAAGGACCCTGTGGGAGATAATTGAATCATGGGGATGGGTTTTCCTGTGCTGTTCTCATGATAGTGAATAAGTCTCACCAGATCTGATGGCTTTATAAAGGGCAGTTCCCCTGCACAAGGTCTCTTGCCTGCTGCCAGACAAGACATGCCTTTGCTCTTCCTTTGCCTTTTGCCATGATTGTGAGGCCTCCCTAGCCAGGTGGAACTGTGAGTCCATTAAACCTCTTTTTCTTTATAAATTACCCAATCTCAGGTATTTCTTCATAGCAGTATGAAAATGGACTAACACCAGGTCTGTCTGATCTTAAGGTTCATGCAGCTTTCCAAGACATCATCAGTCTCATAAAATGAAACAATGTTGGAGTAGAGCTGTTACCATCTGTATCAGAGCCAGTCCTTCCTGGGTGGGCACCACTGCTATAGTCTGAGGGGTCATTTTAAAGAAAATCTGCATCTCATTATCAATGTATTTTTCACACATATTAAAAAATTGGAATCAATGATTTAATACTTTTTTTCACAATTTAATGAAATCACCTTTGAGTTTCTTAGGGCTCATACTGAGAGTGACTGCATTCTGGTGTGGTGTACAAAGGGCAGATATTATTTCATTCCATTTATTTCTAAACCCTTTCTAATGCTGCCTAGAATTTGCCCATCTTTTGGGGCTTTATTGGTTATTGGACATTTTTTTTTTACATAAAGACACATAGATCCTCTATTTCTCATGTGTTGTATTTGTGTCTGTTCCTTGATCCTCCTTCCCTAAGTTATTTTCATGAATCTGAGTTTTGGTTCTGCTTTGTACTTGGGTAAAGAATGCAGTAGTGAGTGACTGTGAGCCTCAGGCAAGGAAGTCCTACTTCACCTAGCAGTGAGTGAATGTTAAGAATTCATTTACAAGGTCACATAAAAATGTGAATTTGGGAAATTCTAGAAAGCAGACATGGGGAAACATGTTCTTAGCAGACCACTAAAGGGGGCTCACAATGAGAGATAACACTTGACATTCAGAGATTGCAAATCTATCGAGCCAAGAATATTACCTCTTTCCTAATCATATTGGATGCAAAAATAAATATGAAGCAGCAAGGTAGTATGTGTGTAAAGGCTAGTGAGAAGTTGGGCTGGAAAATATAAGGTATAGAGATATAATAGAAAACATCCTGTGTTTGGAATCTAAAGGCTGGGTTTAAGTCTTTGCTGCTGCCTGTGATTCTGCCTGTGATTTTGGAGAAACTTAATTTCTCCAAGTTCTCCTTTGTAAAATGGAGATAATAATAACTCTCCTTTATTTAACACTTACTAAATGCCAGGTACTGTGCAAAGTTTTCACAATAGCCCTGTGAATTCAGTATTATTATCTCCATTTTACAGATGGAGAAACTGGGGGATCAGAGAGGTGAAGTAACTTACTTCAACGTAATCAGTTAATAGCTAGCTGAGCAATGATGCTACTCAAGCTTTCATTTTGAAACTTTATATTTTACGGTTCTATCCTGCCCAGAGGGTTGAAGGAAAACAATATTTATCATTGTGTATGAAAGGTTTTCAGACATGAAATTCAAACTATTATTATAAGCTCCATTGCCCAGTCTCATATGAATATGATGGTTAAAATATTAGGAAATAAAACACACAGCCAGTAATTTCCATTGTTGTTTTTAATGTCATCAGTTTACCAGGGAAGAAAAAATCTCTAGGGAGGGGACTGAGCTTTTTCTGATCGACATTATCCTTGGGTTAAGCCACTGCGGCTTGGAAAAATGGAAATCATAAATATTCATGACTCAGGGAACTTCAGCATCTCCAGGGCAGCCAAGTTCACACAGCATAGTGATAGCTTCCTGATGGAAGGGTGGGATCCAACTTAGTGGGCAGTGAAGCCACCAGAGCGTGCACGGCATGGTTAGCAACATTGTTACCCACATTTTCCTGTGGGAAGTGTAGACCAGCAGAGGAGACACCTGGCCTTGTATTCACAGAGGAACAGGGAGACTGATTTTATTTCTCATCACTCTCTTCCCCTGTCATGTTGGCTCACAAGGTTCTTTTCTCATTTGCTATTCCTTTCAGCCCTCAGTCCAAAGCTTAAAGCAATTTGCATGCAAGTAAGCCTGCTGGATAGGACAGACCTGGCACCGCATACTAGATGCACAGTTCTTGAAAATGCACTAATATTACCCGAGCCCTGGTTTTCTCATCTGCACCACGGGCATAACATCTTCCCAGGTGCTTGGGAGGATTTGGTAAAACAAAATGTGAAAAAGGATCTGGCATGAAACATCCCCCTGCCCCATCTCCATTCTTAAAAACTAGAGGAAAACCATACATCTTTCCACTACTCGTTAGCAAGAGTTTGCACAGATAACATAGGCTGAGCCAATCTGATGCTTCTATTCAGGACTTCGAATTGGAAACAATTTCTGCAAAGACCAGGAGCATTTGGGAGACTGGTGAAAAGACAGTTAGGCTGGTGAAATTAGACTGGGGAAAAGACAATTCTTGTTAACAAAATGGTCATTGTCATTTGTGTTCTTGGTCCCATGCAGCCCCCTCATTTTCTGGCACTTTTGAAGTCCCTTTTTTTTTTAAAGCCTGTTAAAGATTCCGTATTCCCTTGCTAAATTTCTAATATCTATTTTTCTTCTTCTTCTTCTTCGTCTTATTATACTTTAAGTTCTGAGGTACATGAGCAGATCATGCAGGTTTCTTACATAGGTATACATATGCCATGATGGTTTGCTGCCTCCATCCCCCCCGTCATCTACATTAGGTATTTCTCCTAATGTTATCCCTCCCTAATCCCCCCACCCCCTGCTATCCCTCCCCTAGCCCCCAGCCCCCAACGAGCCCCGGTGTGTGATGTTCTCCTCCTGTGTCTAATACCTATTTTTCTTTTGAAGATACCCAATTGTTTTCTGGTACATGCAGCCAAGAATACTGATAAACACACTCTATCTACTCTTAGTCATGTTATATACATACGAACTCCACCTCAACAAATGGGGACATTTAATGAATTGAAATTGTCTTTTCTCCCGCCTGTAGTCTGTTTTATTTTGGAAAAATATTGACCAGTGACACAGATTTTATTCTGTGGTTTTATTTAATTATAACTATTCTTTTTAAATGAGCTACCAACAGGAAAATCTTGGTTTGAGTATGCATTCCGTTGAATTTCTCTTCTCTTGACCATAATAATTGTGATCATTTGCATTTTGCTTGGTATTTTCCAGTGTGTTTGGAAATACACTACTAAGGCTGGTACTTACCTTAATTCTGTGAGATGAATCTTCTCCTGATCATCCCAAGTTTAGAGATGGGGTTCCTGAGTGCAGGTGACTGCAGCAGGGTCATGCAGTTTGTGGTGGAGCCAGTACTCAAGCCCGGGTTTCCTGATGACAAGCCCCAACTCTTCTAGTAATATTATATATATATATATAAAATTGCATTTTAGGTTTTGGGGTACATGTGAAGAACATGCAAGATTGTTGCATAGGTACATACATGACAATGTGGTTTGCTGCCTTCCTCCTCATCACCTATATCTGGCATTTCTCCCCATGTTATTCCTCCCCAACTCCTCACCCCCGGCTGTCCCTCTCCTAGTTCCCCACCTAGACCCCAGTGTGTTATGCTCCCTCCCTGTGTCCATGTGTTCTCATTGTTCAGCACCCGCCTAGTAATATTATATTTTTAATGACAGCTATGAGATCTTGCAAAACTGAAACCATAAGCCTGAAATTTAATTTAATCAGGGGCACTGTTCTGCTCAGCAAGCTGGTTCATATTCAAGGAAAACCATCTATTCAGGGGTGTGCGTCTAAGGCATTGCAGAGATTGTGCTCAGACAACCTAAGATTGGAATGTGGATGCCGTCCCTGTTCTACACTGCATGCCTCTTGTCAGCTTAGACAAAATGAATTAGACTGGTGAATGCTTGCTAAAACTAATAGTTGACTGATGGCTGCCTCTCCTCTCCTGCAAACATTAATCCTGCCTAAGGGAATTTACACATGGAGCTACAAATGAGTGAGTGGCGGGCCGGGGAATAAAATGGAGACATCCACAGAACCAGGCATCTCTAGGTAATTTTTTTCATCATGACATGACTTTGTGACAGGTGCAGGGTGGATGTGTTTTTATCTCAATGATTTCCTGGTGACATTCTGCTCTGCAGAGAGAAATGCCAGATGTACACACCCCTGTGGCATACATACAGGGTTGCTGAAGTAGATTAACTGTTTCCTAAGATTTCTGTATCAGGGTAACTGCGGTTTGAGTTGATCTGGGAAGAAATCCCTAGTGATGCTCTCGTTAATTCCAGCTAATCATTCTTCAGCAGGAGCACCAAAGGCAGGCTTGTTCCCTTGGTGGGACTTAGATCTTTAAATGCTTGTGACTTCAAGTACTAATGAGCTAAAGGAAAGCTGCCCTACACAGTTTAACCTACTGCTTCTTAAATGACAATCCTCAGGGTCTTTCCTTCACATTCAATCTCTGATAAGCTATTTTATAATTTCCCGATGACAGTTAAATTGAGTCTCCTCATTGGCACAGTTACCCAATTTGCTCTGACAATTCTGCCTTAAGAAACTTCTGATGAGGACATCGCAGGGTGGCACCTCCAGCAGTCCCCATGGGGATGTCATGAAAATGAAATAGCTGGTTTTTAAAACAAAACGGAAAGAAATAGGGGAAATTGTTTTTTTTTAAAGCTTGTCTCTAAATGCAGGGATGGTTTCCCAGAATTCTATATGGTTAATGAAGTCAGACAGCAGACGACATTTACCCTGCTACATGTAGGTGATTAAGAAGGAAAAGGTTATATCCTGCTTTTTTTCCTTCTGGAGCTTCTGTACAAGGGGGTCAACTGGAATGTCCGCCTAAAAGCAGTTGCCTGTTTGTGAACAACCAGAGCCCAACCCCAGTATTGTTGCAATTGCTCTTGATGATGGTAATTACTTTGTGTCCCCCCCCCCTGGGTATTCAGCCTCCCAGCTCCCGATAGCCGGCTCCCTCCTGGACACATGCCAGCAGCCCGTAATTAAAGTGTTTTCTGAAGGGAGCATCTCTGTGTACTACCCATTGT
Source organism: Ateles fusciceps (assembly GCA_036589455.1). Classification (NCBI taxonomy): domain Eukaryota; kingdom Metazoa; phylum Chordata; class Mammalia; order Primates; family Atelidae; genus Ateles; species Ateles fusciceps. The sequence goes on from JAZHEH010000051.1 coordinate 2,539,010, forward strand.
GAATGATGTCCTTGGAGTCTGGCTGTAGTAATTGAAAAGAAATGAGACCTTTCCAATTTGTCCCTCTTTCTGCAGCCCCTGCCCCGCCCCTTTCCCAAGACAAAAACATTGTGAAATGCTACACAAGAAGGAAGGATTCATTTCTGTGAATTTGAAAGGTGAAGCACAATACACTCCCATCCCCCCACCCCCAGGAGCTGATGTTTCAAGTGTAACCTTCCTATTACAATTATTCTTGCATGATTAAGTAGAGACTGTCCTCCTGTTAGGCTCTTTGTTGATAGATTAAATGTTCCAATGAGACATTAGACTGTATTATAATGAAGCATTTCTGGAGAGTCAAATTGTAATTTAGGTATGTCTTTGAGGATTACCTTCAATGAAATTTGATTATGTGACTGTTGATTCTAAATAAACATTATCAGCATTTTCATATATGTAATCCCATTCGATGTAATTTTGGAGGGTAGTTAGCACTGGAATTGTAAATCCAGTATTTTAATTGTGAAAAAACTTCAGCTTTCTCTAAATCCTCCAGTTAGTAAGGGGAACTGAACTATGAATCCAAATTTCTTTCTTTCTTTCTTTCTTTTTTTGTATTTTTAGAAGAGACGGGGTTTCACCATGTTGGTCAGACTGGTCTCAAACTCCTGACCTCATGATCCACCTGTTTTGGCCTCCCAAAGTGCTGGGATTATAGGCGTGAGCCACTGCACCCAGCGAATCCAGATTTCTTTATTTCCGAAGTGGGGTTCTTTTCATGGCATCATAAGGCAATGTACAGAATGTATATTTTGATCTTCACAAAATTCTGCAACTGTATCTCCAAATGCTGAGGCAACACTATTGAAAAATTATAATGGTTTTCAGAAGAGAGAGGTTTGATTGAGCTGTACTGCCTTCTATCAAGTGGCCCAAATGCACGGAGGGAGAACAATTATATTACCAAACTCCATTCTCAACAATGTAATTCATATACAAAACTCGGAAGGAAATTAAAGAGGCTTGTTGGCTTCTGTTCCACAACAAACATGGGAAAAGAGATCTGTGTTTGCTTGACGGAAACCTTAATTCAAATTTCTAATTAGGTATACTGAACAAAGGAGAGTGTCCCAAATGCTTGAAAACTGTAAACAGTACAGTATTCTCTTAATGATCAAATACTGATTATCTTAGTGAATCAAAATGACTAAATGACTTGGGTCTGAGTGCTGCTGAAGAATGTGCAACTCCTTTTTTGTGTTTCCATTAAACTCTGAGCTGTGGTGGTCAGGGAGCCTAGGGGTAAGGCACCGCAGGGTAAGTTCTTGCTAACAGGCTGATAGAGTTGCCAGACGTGAGGACAACCACTTTTCAAAGAATTATAATAAAGAAAAACCTGAAATATGACTTTGATGGTAAGGATGTTGACTTTTAAAACTTATATAGAGAAAAAACTATAGTTTATGTTTAATTGTCTTCAGAGACTAAACCACCAATTTTATAGATGCTGAAGATTATTTTTGGAATCCATATGAGGGTTGACTTTAGAGTTTATATTGACTTCTTTCAACTTCTTCAACAGTTGCAAATGTTGGTCCAGGTTGATTTTGGAAAAAAAAAAAATTCATCCTGTTTCAAATCATATAAGTTCTGCTGAATTAAATAAGGAAGTGATTACGGGGGGCAAGGCCACTTGGGGTCAAGATGAAGTGAAACAATATATGAAGAAACATTTTCTTGTGGGCTTGGTTTACTACTCCTGAGGGGAATTCTAGAGGAGACATTGGAAGTACTTTTGGTAATGGAAGCATTATTGAAATAATACCACTCAGCATGTTTTTTAAAAAATAGTTTTTTTCTCATACTAAAATTTATATATATACTCATGCATATATACGCATGCCTGTATATGTATATGTGCATGTGTGCTTTTTCACGTAGGAAATTTAGAAAGCTTAGGTATGTAGAAAGAAGAAAACAGTCAGCAGGATTATCAAGTAGCCACTACTCACCCAGTCTGTTCTGATTATTTTCACAGATATATGTATACATGTTAGAGAGGAAGTAGAATATAGTGGTTATGAGTTTAGGTGGGATAGTCAGGGGACTTAGGTTCAAATCCCAGCTTTATAACTTCCTAGCTCTGTGATTCTGGCCAAATTACTCAAACTCTCTAAAATTCCCTTTTCTCATCTATAAAATGGAATTAAGAGTTGTACTAAACTTGCTGGGTTGTTGATCACTAATTTTTTATGTATTTATTCATCCATTCAACAAATATTTGTCAAACACCCAATCTGTACCTGGCTATGTTTTCAGTCCTGGGACCATAACAAGAGTAAAAACAATAGGACTCCTGAACTCAGTGGATGTACTAGAAAGGGAATGTGGACAAAAATCTTATAAATAAATTGAAACATGTTATTACAGTGCTTGCCCCAATCCCTGATTACCACTGGCAATGCCAGTAAGGCTGGAAAGAGCCTGCACATTGCAGTAGCTTGCATTACAGAAGAATCATGAGTTTAGGGAATCCTAGTCTTTCATAATGGACAGGAAGCCTGCCTGAACTTTGTTCTAGACAGAGACATTATTATCTTTATTATATAGGACAGCAAACACACCTACGTTTTACTGTCTTCCGAGTAGTAAATATATTCTTGTGTTTAAGTATAAATACATCCTTGAAAAGTAGTCCACAAAAAACGAAGGTAGTGCCTCTGCTTGCAAGATGTGCAGAAATACAAGAGACTCATAGAAAATTGTCTCAAAACTTGTGTTTGAAATGCAAAGTTTTCAGCCCCATCTAGACCTCTGGGGACTGAAACTCTGTGGGTGTGAAACTCTGAGCAATTTGTGTTTTATCAGACATCAAAGTGATTTTAATGAAGTTACAGTTGGAGATCCACTGACTACGGAATGGACTGAGGTCTCACTAAGGAAGTTGGTAGAAGTGGATGGCAGCTCAGTAGGGGCTGTCTTCTGGGGCAGTGCCAGCAGCAGACAGACCAGCATGTGCATAGGCTCCTGGCCATGGTAATACCACAAGACGCTAGGGTGTGGGTAGGACTTAGAGAGGCAATATCAATATATAAACATTAACTAATCTAGAAATCAAGATACTAGTTTTTAGCTTTTATCTTGGCCTTGTGAACTTGAACAAAGAATCCCATTTTTAAAACTTAAATTTTTTTTTAAAAAAAGTTCAAACGTTCATCTAGTCCTGGGATCCCAAATAGGAATTTTCTCTTTGACAATTCTAATCCCCTGATATGCAGGCTTTTGAGGGATTTGCAGGTGTCTGCCATGGATGAGGAAGGGATGTGAGGACACTTACAGCTGACATATTTAATCCAACCAAATGCCTTATTTTTCTTTAGGACAAGAAAGGACAAGCTGTCTATCATTTGCTAGTTGTTAGTTTTCTGTTCTCCATCTTTTTTATCAAGGACCACTTCAGCATCAACTTTCTTTTACAAGCTTAATTTCTGTTTTAATTTTGAAGTGTTTGGGTGAGTCATCATTAAGGCTACTAGAAAAGTTTAGGGCATTTGGATTTTAGGCTATGATTTTGTATTATAATTGAGCCCAGATCAACAAATTTTGAGACAAAAGTCTTTGACAGGTTACTTTCTCTGAAGTCTTGCTTGTTCCCAAACCAAATGGATTTCTTAGTGCATTTACAATCAGCAATAACTACAGAGAGGGAAAAAAATGAATTTTGAAATAGTTTCTTGAATATCAGTTCAAAGGTTTTAGCAAGTTGGATATATTATTAATTGCCATGTGAAGTCTTAAAACAGCTTTGGAACTCTTAGAATCTTATCTATTTTTACATTTTTAAATTAAACATTTTTAGGCAGCCAAGTACATCAGACAAAGTACAATTTTGATTCAAATTGGAGAAATTTCTTTAAGGTGAATCTTTAATTTTCAGTGGGGCTAACACTTCAAATGAAATTAAAAATTAGTAGATAATGATTTTGATCTGTTTCCAAGAAAAAATAATTTATAGCAACAGATTTGTTATGGTACTAATTAGTTATTGCACCAGTAATTGCAATATTCAGAAAGATGAGAAAGAATACCAAATGGTAGTACCAGTAGTGCAGAGAAAAAGAACGAGGAGTAGATAGCAGAGAGGAAGAAGTATGGTAGAGAGAGAGAGAGAGAATATTTGAAAAGCGGTTGTCTGCCTCTTCTCCCTTGTCCCCACCCTTGCTGAAACTGTGTCATTTCCAATGGGCGAGAGCTGTTGTTCAGTTTTAAGCTAATGCTTTCCCAGAAAATGTTTTCTTTGTTCCCTAAATTATTGATTGGGCTATTAAGGGTCTAAAATGAAACTTGAGTTCTTTGTTTTAGTCTTCCCAGAGTGACCTCCTGGAACATACTGATTGAGCTGCTATGCTGCCACCTGCCTAACTGAGAAGTGCCTGAGAACAGAAAGCAAACGCCCATCAACAGCAGTGGCGTGACCTCTCAGCACCACCTTTTGGATGCCTTGCTTGTGGGGGTAGAGAGGTTGGGAATTATTATTATTCTACAGTGTCTTTTCTGGTAAGGGGTGCAAAGTCCTTGCCATTACAACTTTAGCAGAGTTGGAAATTGTCACTGGCCTCTGCTTAGGGGTCAAGAGCACCTACTTCAACTCATTGTCACATCTACTCACTAAGAAACTGGTGTCCTAGAGGTAAAGGGTACTGAGTTATGAACCTATTAGCCATGGAAAAGTTCTGAAAGTATGGGAGGTGGGTGAATTCTGTAGCTGTGAAAAGGACAGTCTCTGATACCAGGATCTAAAATTCCAGATTTAAATCCTTTCCTCCTTCTTAATGGCAGGAGTCTTGGAAAAGGCAATTAATGTTTCTGCTTCTCAGTATTCTCGTCTGTAAAATGGAGACAATGATGAAACAGTAGGGCCAGTATGTGGAGAAGAAGATATAATGTAAATAAAGTCCTTAGTCACTTGCCTGGTAAGCACTCCAACCAATTTAACTGCTATTATTTTAAAAATTATTTGCATTGTCATCATTGTCAGAGACAGGGCTATAAGATCCAGCTATTAGTTAACCATATCAGGAGCAAGTCAAAGGATCTGAGAACAAGGATGTGTAGAAGGGGATAAATCGACCAAGTCGTGGGGAAAAGATAGGCAAAGTATAGAGACAAGAACATTAAGCTGACACTTAATTATTACCAATAGCAGTCCGTATCATTTATTGCTAATTTGTCAGGTGCTACTTTTTCATATTTTGCTATTGTTTCCAATCCTCGTGTCCAAAGTATAAAGAAGAAATATCAGCCAGGTGCAGTGGCTCACAGCTGTAATCCCAGCACTTTGGGAGGCCGAGGCAGGTGGACCATGAGGTCAAGAGATCAAGACCATCCTGGCCAACATGGTGAAATCCCATCTCTACTAGAAAAAAAAAATACGAAAATTAGCTGGGTGTGGTGGTGTGCACCTGTAGTCCCAGCTCTATGGGAGACTGATGTAGGAGAATCGCTTGAACCTGGGAGGCAAAGTTTGCAGTGAGCCAATACCATGCCACTGCACTCCAGCCTGGCGACAGAGCAAGACTCCGTTTAAAAATAAAAGAAAGAAATATTATTTTCCTGTTTTAACTGGTAAGATAAAATAACGCAGAACATTTATATATCAGTTGAGGACCCAAATTCTCATTCTAAGCACTGTGACTTTCCAGTGCACCTACACTTCTGGTGAATGCTCTAGGGTCACTAAGAATATCTGTGGGTTTGGGTGTCTTTTCTACTTTTTTCCTTCAGTATTTGTAATTAGTAGGATTTTTAGCCTCAGAGAAAAATTCAGAGGTCTGCTCCTCACCCATAATCTTCTTATCTTTTTCCTCTCATTTCCCTTTCATTTCCTGGCTCTGGTTTTATTTTGCATTGCTGGTGGATCTTATGGTACCTCTGATTTTATTGGGAAGAAAACATATTGAAGTGTGTTAATTAGATATTGTGTGTAGCAAGTCAACCTCAAACAACCATTTCCTGTTGTTTACAGTCTGTGGGTTGGCTGGGGATTGGTTTGTCTAGGCTGGGCTTGGTTGCCAGTGGTTCTGCCCCATGTTTCTTATGCTAGAACCGTCAGGCCAGCAAAACATAGTGTAAGAGAGCAAGGGAAAGCACACAGGACTTCTTTAGCCTACATTCAGCACAGGTACACCTCACTATCATCTCATTCTGTTGGTTAAACAAATCACATGGCTGGGTCAAAAGTAAAGGAGCAGAGTGCCCTCACTTATACTGAAGGGCACTACAAAAGTACAATACATGGCAAAGGACATGGAAATAGGGAGGGGGTGGGGTATTAGAGCCATTGATGTAATTTATCACAAAGATGTGTCAACCAAGACATCATTTTGAGACCTGTTGCCTGGTGGTTTCCCTTTCTCTATGTAACACTGACTGGTGGGTTAGCTCTCTTTTGAATCCTGACAACCCTGGGAAGCAGATGTCTCCCTTGGGCGTGGTTGACACTGACTGTTGCTTTTCTAGTATCTCACTCTACACTGTATCCTGGTGAAACTACAAGCCTCAGGGAAGAAACAGTATTTTCAAACTCTTACATCATAAAGTAGGACACATTTGTGAAGTAACTGTGATTTTTTTCTTTGACTCTCCAGACAATTCCCTTAAAGCACTCTGTATCCTGCAATAAGTTTATGGAGAATAAGTTTATCAGTGGTACATTCATACCATAACCTGGTATTCTTATATTTTAACTGGTATTATAACTCTGTAACCCTTTCCTTGATATTATGGTTCTTACTGAAATTTGGCAAGACACAGTGTTTTTTATTTGTTAATAGGAGACTCTTAGGCAAGAAATAGTATGATTGGGTAATAGCAGGGTTCTGAAATTGAAATTACCCCCCTGTCCTTGAGCATGAGTCTTGATCATTACACAGAGTGTGTGCTCATACATGATGACACGGATTGACTTAACGTATAAAAGTCACTCTGATTTTTGCTGTACAAAATTCTATCTTTCCAAGGCAGGAATCTAAATCAACTTTGTGTTGGGTACACCTGTAGGGAATTTCTCTCAAAATTCCCTTTGATTTGCTTGCAATCAAATATTGACAGGTTTATGTGACTTGACATTCTAAGATCAAGTTTCCAAAGCCAACAGATCACAGGCACAGAAAGTAGAGAGAGGAGAAAGTACTTTTACAGAATACCCACTATGTGCTATGTATAATGTGCTGGGCCCTCTAGGAAGACTTTCTTATACATCTATATTACATCAAAAGAGATGGATAGCATCATTTTAACTTTCAGAGAAAGAAATTGAGGTTAAAGTAACTGTCCATGGTCACATAGCTCATGAATTTAAGGTTTAATCTCAGGTCTTTCAGATTCCAAAGTCTGTATTGTTTTCCTAGGTCAAGCTATCTGCAAAAATCAGATGGTGATACTGTCCAAAGTTGGCTAAATTGAGTAGATCTTTGACTCTGTTTATTCTCTTTATGGTTTATAGCACTACTTTTATAATAGCTCTTATAAATCACCTCATGAGAAACCTGTTTTATATATATATATATATATATATTTATTGCATTTTAGGTTTTGGGGTACATGTGAAGAATATGCAAGATTGTTGCATAGGTACACACATGGCAGTGTGATTTGCTGCCTTCCTCCCCATCACCTATATCTGGCATTTCTCCCCATGCTATCTCTCCCCAACTCCCTGCTTTTCACAGTCAATAAATAACTGCGTGGTTTTAGATTTGGGTTCTTTGTTAGTTATTATGGTTATGTTTAAATCCAAATAAACCTTCATGATAAGATAAAGAGGCCAACTGAATGTGGGTTGACCATGAAAGCTGGAAGCATTGATTTCTGACATAATTATGGAGAAAATAAATTGTTATTATTAACTGAGTTAGCAATTGACTGGCTTGTGCCTGTACCAACCCTGTAACCTTTCTTCTCGAGGAAGCTGACCCTCTGGGAGCATGTAAGACCCCTTCCCAAAGATTTCATTTCAGAGTTGATCATTGTCTTTTCCATTTCAGAGGCTCATCCAACAGTTTACTAAATGGAATCTCCCTCATGGCCTCAAAGCGCTGTGTCCCCTTCTGTGAGCGTACTTTTCTTTCCCAGGAAATTGCTTCAGTCCTGGTGGAATACTGCAAACTGTAAAAGCTCCTCAACTTCCTGTGTTCTAAAAGGTATTCACTAAAAATCCAAAATTAAGGGGAGGCACAGTGGAATGGTAGAAAAACATGGATCAAGGCAGACCAGGGTTTGAATCTTGGTCCTCTGCTTAGTAGCTGTAGGGACATGGGTTAGTTAGTTAACCTCTCTGCTAGTCAGTTTCCAGATTTGGATAGATCTCTAGAAAAGGGGGTGACAAAATCTACCTCAGAGGTTTGTTGCAGATATTGAATGAGGTAAAGTATGTAGCAAATATTCAGTGCAATAATGCAGTTATAATCTATTGATGTAGGCCGGCCATGAATGACTATAGACAGCACACTGCTTGACTTTAGGGGGTGACAGTCACACTGTGCTCAGTGCTATGCAGTGAATAATCTTTATAACCATAGTTATCCTACTGAAGAATTTACCATACTGACCAGCGCAAAGAAATATATTTTTTAAAAAGTCATTATCATTATTATTACCCCTCCAGTGAGATTTTCATACTGGTTACTCTCTCTTGCTTTTAAATTTTGAATCTATTAGGTGATCTACCTATCTAGAGTTCATTTTCATCCAAACTTAACAGTTTCCGCAATAGCCTATGACCATTTTGGACACAGCAACCTATAGGCAAGTTCTGATCTGGACTCCTGGATATTTTACCCAATTCTGGAACTAGAGATTGGCTTTTTCGTTTGCTTAGGAAATGGAATTAAAGGTCATGGATAAAATGCATGAATATGGGGTTTAGGAGACAGAGAACCTGCTTTTTGGGTTGAGGATGAAAGCTGCAGACTATCAAAACTTGAATTTGAAAATTGTGGTGATTTTCTTGAACACCTATTTCCTTATCACAGAAGCACAAAAAAAGTATTTGAAAATGATGGCAGAAAGATTTCAAGGATCAATAGAACTTCATCACTAGAGAATTTGGCACTTATTTGGAGAATATATGTGATAGGTATAATCTATAACTTAATTGTCAAGCATTAACATAAATTTATGAATGTTGAACTTTAGGTGCAACCAAATCCCATTTTTAACTGTAAGATAATCATTTTGTGGACCTTAAACTGCATTGATTTTAAATAACTTGGAACCACATCTGAATTTTTAATGTGCTGCTTTGCTCTCACTTTATAAGGTGATTCCGAACTGGTACATGCACTATTGGCTCCATCCCTTTAGAAGTACATCAGGGGAAAGAAAAGGGAAGAGAAAACTGGGAAATTACACCCATTCAGAAATCATGAAGAGGATGGGATTTTGTCCTTCATATGTGACTTTTTTTGAAGCATGATTTTTGAAATGATTTAAAACATAAGTTGCTGTAGGTTTGAATCATACAGCTCAAGTGAAGGGGTGTAGGATGTATGTGGAGAAAGTTGGAACAATTAACGTTTGTGAGGTCTAAGCTGTTCACATATTTGTTTAATTCTCATAACACTTCTGAAAATCTAGGGTTATTGTTTCCATTTAACAAGGAGGAAAGTCAGGTTCTGAGAAGAAAATTAATCTGCCCAATGTCATCCCTTTATTCTTTTCAGAGCTTAGGTTCTAACCTGTATCTTCCGTATCTACTGACCCCAAGCAAGTCCTCTTTCCTTTTGACCAGAGTCAGCAGACATTTTTGGGAACAGGCTATAGCAAATATTTTAGGCTTTGTGAGCCATATGTAGCAACTACTCAACCTGCTGAGATAGAGCAAAATCAGTCATTGACCACATGTAAATAAATGAGCATGGCTGCGTTTCAATAAAATTTTCCTTAGAAAAGCAGGGAGTCGGAGACCTGGTCTGCAAGCCTAGTTTGCCAATCCCTGCTTGAGTCCATATATCCTCAGAATAAAAACAAACAAAAAATCCAAAAAAGTACTAAATGAAGGTGGAATTTGGAGGTGAAAACATTTTCTGTAAAGGGCATCATAAGCTCTATATTGTTTTCCTCATATATTGAGGGGAAAACTCATTACTGTATATGTACTGTATGACTGTATCAGTTGTATGACTGTGTAGGTCCTTGGAATGAATCAAAACTCTTCTTTAAATATAAGCATACCCAGTGTTCCAAGTATTACGCATAGTTAACCACAGAAGACTGGGTGAGAGCATGCTCTGATTCATGCAAAAATGGTTACAGTTCCACTATAGTTAAGTGGCTGGTCCCTTCTCTTCTTATCATCAACTCAATTTTAATGCAATCTTTAAATTCCCTGACACCAACTGATTATCATATTGTTGGAACAATTTCAATATCCTAGAGCTGGATAGATAACATTTACTTAAAAGGTAAAACTATAATGTTATTTTCTTTACTGACGATATCATGTATGGTACATTTCTAAAGGACATTTTCTTTGCCATTTGTTTATTTATTTTTACATGCTATACAGAGGCAGAGAGACTGGGAGACCTCACATAGGATGTTAATAAAAAAGGTAAAATACAATTTTTTTTTTTTTACAAAAATCAATGTAAGCATTTGGAAAAACATGGAAAAACTACACAGCTTCTAAATTCTCATTAAATTCTATAGAAAATCACCAACAAGTTCTTCTATGTAAGGTATGAGACATTTGGTAGTTGGAAACTGCCTAGTGCAACAACTAAATCAAATAGTGTAACTGAGGAATAAATACTAAAGGCCAGAAGCCAATTTACAGTGGAGTTCAGGTACAGCGACTTAATATTCTGGTTCAGAATTCTTGTTGCAGTGGTTCAGGCTAGAGATAATGAAAGTCCAAATAGAAGCAGTAACTCTTAACAGGGGCAAGAAAGTGGTGAATATGAGAAATTTTTGGATACAGAATTGGCAAAAAGTGGTATACTAGTTAAAGGTCATTGTAGATGATGAAAATAATGATTTTTTTTTTGTGTGGATGATAACATAACAAAAACTGACTCATGGAATTAGGAAGAAAAAATTTATCAGAAGGATTCTAGCATAGCTCATCTAATTAAAGAACTGAATATTCAAATCTTGGAAATGCAGAAATCAGGGGCTCTCTAGGGAACTCAGCAGTGAGCCTCTACATAGCTTTTCTCTAGAGTATTGCCATTAGGGTTATTGACTTCAATTCTTTTATTAATGGCCTCAATTAGAGACTTCATTGTATCTATGCCGTTTGCTCTGTAACTCTATAGGCCCCTCTCATGCTGAGTCTGAAACTGGCCATGGAACAGTAGTGAATATGTTGTCAACAAAAACTTGAATAACACTTGCAAGTATAGTTTGGCTCTGTGTCACCACTCAAATCTCATCTCAAATTGTAATCCCCACAGCTTGAGAGAGGGATGTGGTGGGGAGGTGACAGGATCATGGGGCAGAGTCCCCCATGCTGTTCTCACAGCAGTGAGTTCTCATGAGATCTGATGGTTTAAAAGTGTTGATCAGCTCCCCCCTGTTCTTTCTGTCTCTCCTGCCGCCATGTAAGATGTGCCTTGCTTCCTGTTCACCTTCTGCCATGATTGTAAGTTTCCTGAAGCCTCCCCAGCCATGCAGTGCTGTAAGTCAACTAAACCTCTTTTCTTTATAAATTACGCAGGTTCAGGTAGTTTTTTTTATAACAGTGTGAGAATGGACTAATACACATTCAGATTTCTATTTTCTTGGTTGCTCCCCGTCTTTGCCATGAGAATATACCTGGGCTAGCCTAATGGATGATGTGGCATAAGAAGTGAAGCTATGACATCCCAGATTTCTGAGCTGAACCCCCAGCTATGAGAGAAACTCATCTGAAAAATGCATATCCAACCTGCAGCTGACTGCAGGCACATGAGTGAGCCCCACTAGAACTAGTTCAGATCAGCAGAACTGTCCAACTACCCCACAGGCTTATGAGAAACAACAAATTGTTGCTTTAAGTAAATTTTGTGGGTGTTTGTTACACAGCAACAGCCAAATGACATACCACTTGTGTCTCTGAATTCAAACTTCAGTTTCTTGAATAAGACAATTTGTTTGATTCAGCTTGGTTTTTATGTCATAGCTCTGAATAATTTAATTTTGACCAGAGGGTAGTTGGCATGGCTCAAAGGAGAAAAATTTGTGAGCTGGAAAAACACCCTGCCTAGTCATTTATTACATAAGAGAAGGGTTGAGATAAAATGGAGAATCAAAAACTCCTCGAATATTTGTAATTACTCCCAAAGATTCACCAAAGTCATGAGAAAAATGGGAAATTGAGAATTAGCATTGGGGGAAATTGCTTGTTCATAAGGAGCCAAAAATGACTGGTCCAGACCCATGAGGGATTTGATTGAATGGAGATCATAGAAAGGACATGGTTTTTCACCTCTGCATCTTCAGTGTCTAGCAAGGTATGATACATACTGTCCTTCCTAAAGGAGGAGAAAAGTATCAAAAGAGTTGTTGAAAATAAAGTATCAACTGTTGCTTTTGAAAAGAGAGGGGCCAAATGTTGCTGGTTATGAATATATGAATACATGGCAATAAGATGCCTTCATTGTATTAAACATTTTTAAAAGTAAGAATTTGTGCCAGAGAAAAAAACATTTATGTTATCATATAATACAGTAACTTTTTTTTTAGGCAACCAGCCTAAAAACACCACTTCCATATGGTGTTTATCTCATTGTGCTTACATCTTCCTTGCCATCATTGTAGAATTTTAGACCCAGAGGGCATTTAAATCCTTTGGCTAGAGAGGCTATGGCACAATCCCAGATACACTCAATCAGCACCTAGTTACTGAGCTCAAGCCATGTACATTGTGCACACAGAAGGTGTAAGCACGCAGTTCTAGGAGTCAAGTACTTATTGTGACTGGCTGGTTAGTGATTAATGTGATCTGAATCATATTAATCAATTTCTTCATTTTCATTTCTCATATTTCACAACCCTCTGCTTGCATATCTAGGCTCAGTCCTTGTATTCTCATTGCAAGCCTGAGAGGAATGCATCGAGAGGAATGGCATAGGGGAGCACTTTTTCCCATGTGAGGTCTTGAGGTTAGTTGCATTTTAACTCTCATTCTCTCTTCTTCCCTCCCTTATTACTTCTCTGTCTCTCTCTCTTTCCCTCCCTGCCTCCTTCTTTCCTTTCTCCCTTTTTCCTCTTTCCTTCCTTCCTGCTTTCCTTCCTTCCTTCCCTCCTTCCTCATCCCTTCTTTTTTTCCTTTCCTTTCCTCCCTCCCTTCCTTTCTTTGCTCTTTTCCCTTTCTCTCTTTCTCTCTCTTTTCCTCCCTCCCTCCCTTCTTTCTCTTTCTCTTTCTTTCTCTTTTCTCTTTCTTCTTTCTTTCTTTTGTTCTCATTTCTTTCTTCAAACACCAATTAAACCTAAGTTCAAAACGTGATATGTATCACATGTTCTCACTTATAAGTGGGAAGTAAACATTGGGCACACATGGATAAAACCATGGAAATAATAGACACTGGGGACTCCAAAAAGGGGGCTGGTGGGAAAGGGATGAGGGTTGAAAAATTACCTTTTGGGTACAATGTTCACTATTTGGTGATGGGTATACTAAAACCCCAAACTTCAGCATTATGCAGTTTAATCCATGTAACAAGCTTGCATATGTACCCTGAATTTAAAATAAAATACAATGAAAGTGTTATGTAGTGCTAAAGACACCTTTCCAGACCCTGACCCCAGACACTGGCCAAAACCTAATATACATGGTTAAAAAAAGCAGAAGTTTTACTCAGATATGAGACAGAAACAATTATGGAAAATTATGGTTCCTATATTATTCCATACAATATCTCATTTAATCCTTACAGCAACTTTACCAAATAGATATTATTATCCTTATTAGTAGATAACAGAAATAAGGCTTAGACAAGTAGATAATTTTCTCAAGGTCACATAGCTGAGATGTGGCACAACTGGGATTTGAGTGCTAGTTCTGAGAGTTGTGACTACAAAACTTATGCTCCTTTTTCTGCACATGGCAACAGATCCATCACCTCTTAGCCTAATTCCCACTCATAAAATGAGACATAGTTCCTGTGTTATTTAGCTATTGCTGTAACAAAGCTGCATAACAAGCAACCCTGAAACTGTCTCATAGCAGTAAACATTTATTTTTCTCACTTGTGGATCTGTAAGATGGATGGTATTTGGCTTATGTTAGCTGGACCTGGATGGATTCAAGTGGGTTTGGTTCTGCAGTGCAGGTTGGATGCAGATCTATTCCAAATGTCTTCTCAATTTCCTTCCACCAGAATCCTAGGCATCTTCTCACAGTGAATAATAGGAGTGCAGCCAAGCCATGCAAGCCCTCTAAAGCCACTGCCCACATTACGTTCATTAACATTTTATTGGCCAGACCGGGTACGGTGGCTTATGCCTGTAATCCCAGCACTTTGGGAAGCTGAGGTGGGTGGATCACCTGACGTCAGAAGTTTGAGAGCAGCCTAGCCAACATGACAAAACCCCATCTCTACAAAAAATACAAAAAAATTAGCCAGGTGTGATGGCATGCACCTGTAGTCCCAGCTACTTGGGAGACTGAGGCAGGAGAATCGCTTGAACTCAGGAGGCGGAGGCTGCAGTGAGCTGAGATCGCACCACGGTACTCCAGCGTGGGTGACAGAAAGAGACTCTGTCTCAAAAAAAAAAAAAAATTATTGGCCAAAGTAAGTCACGTGGCTAGCTGAACTCATAAGAGGCAGGGAAGTGTAGTCCACCCATATGGGGAAGAAATATAAACTATAAAGTTATATGGCACATGTTCAGATGTATAATTTTATAATAGAGAGGGAGTGAAAAGTTGGGAGCAGTAATTCAGTCTACCATGGTCCCAGATCCTCAAGATGGCCAAGTAAGTGTGTGAGCTGGGGAATCTATTGGCCTTGTCACTTTCTGTCCGTGAATCATTTTACCTAACATGCATCTCTTCTGAGCCTTCATCTGTGATGAAATGGACACAATAATCCCTGTTCAGTATTCCTCAGACTTATTGTATGGCTCTGAGAGATCAAACTGAACTTCTTTATAAACTTTACTGCAGACTCAAAGTTATATTGCCATGTATTATTTTTTATCAATATCATTACCACCTTAATTAGGATATTTTTGAAGTCTTGCTGGATGCCACCTGGTAGTCTACAGTTGGAGAACCCGGTGGTCTGTAGGCTGTGGCATTAATGCTTGTAGATTGTGTGATAGCATCAATGGTTTGGTTTCAGGTATTATTAAGTTATTTGTTTATGATATTTAATAAAAGCAGGCACTGTCTTGTCTGCAACCCATCAAAGGCGGTCCCAGCCTTTCCATTTCTTAGGGTGTGGTTTTCATTTGGGGCAGCCCCAAGTGAGAACGAGGGCGGTTGTTGGTTCGTGGGCTTCATCTGTTTCACCTAAGTGGTCTGCAGTCTGCCTGAGCTTGAGAGCCCTACTTCCTGTGAGTGCACTGACTCCCAAGCTGAAAGCGTTCACACAATTTCTATTGCTTCATAATGGGCTGATTTGTCTCTCCATCACACAAACACAAATAGTGCTTGAGGTGAGCCAGAAAGGGCAATAGGTAACTTCTGCCAGAGCCAACTAGCTGCAAGTGTGGATGAAAAATAATTCCTCCCCCGAAGAAAGAAACCACAGCAATGAAAAGGGGGAGAGGGATGTAGAAGTTGCTATTATAAACTGAAAATAAAATTCATAAGGTAAATCTAAACATATTTTTACAAGGTTTGCGTATTTTTTCAGTTCACCTCAAATCTATGAAATTCAATTCTCTGCTACTCAATCCAATCAATATTTGTTGAGACTAGCATCAGAAACACAGGGCCGAAGCTTTAACTCCAAAATGAATAATGTATGAACTCTGCCCTTAAGAAACTCCAGCCAGCGGTGAGCACCTCCCACCCCCAACATCCCAGACACACACACATGAAAAGTCAGCTGATAGGAGTGAGGCAGACTGGCGTTGTTTCTGAAACAAAGTCTCGACCTCACTGAGTCTGTTTTCTCATCTATAAAACAGGGACAATATTGTGCATCTCACAGACTTCATCCAATGTCATTAATTTATTTAAAAAATATTAACTAAGCCCCTGTTTTGAGTCAGGAGATGTGGCAGCCTTTCAGGACCCCACAGACTTACACAGGAGGCATACATTAAACAAATAATCACAAAGCAATGATTCATAATTTTAAAAGTTTTGCCATGACTGTATTTACGATATGTGGGATAGAAGGGTATGGGATACAGGGTGTTTAAAGGACTTATCTTAGGCTAGACAGTGATACACTGCTTCCCTTTTAGCAGACATAGGAAGCATGCTTGTAACTGTGCAAGGCATACACACAGTGTGAGTGTTGGTTGGTTGAGGAAGTGGGAATGTTTCAGGGAGAGGGAATAGCAAGCAAAGATGCTTTGGCGAGAGGGAGGATTGTACCCCAGGAAGTAAAGAGAAGGCCAGCATGGCAGGAAGATAGGGAGAAGGCTGAAGGGATAGGCAGGGCCTACAAATCATAATAAGGGTTTGGATTTTATCCTATGACCACTGTGAAGCTATCACAGGGATTTAAATGGGGTGGTGAGGCTAGGATTTGATGGACTACAGTATGGGCAGTGGTTGGGAAGAAGCAAAGCAGCTCTGAGGAGGCCAGTAGTAAGTCTACTGCGATCTTCCAGGAGAGAGGTGTTACTGGCCCCCTACATAGTAGGAGTAGGGGTGGAGAAAAGTCTAGAAACAATCTTAGGAGGTCACCAATGTCAAGGCCACTACTGATCTACAGGTTGTTGCCAAATCCATGGGTCAATTCTTTGTCCTCCAATTGCTCTACATTTGACACAAGCTGACCATATTGATTATGTCAATATGAAGCACTTACTTCCCTGTATTTCTGGGATACCACAATTTCTTAGAGTCCCCCTAATGCAGTGGCCACTTCTTTGCTTTGCTGCATCTCTCTGATATTCAAGACTTACAAATTATTTTTTTGAGTCACTCCCTACCAAATTATTATTTTCATTCTATCTTCCTCCTGACTTGTATATCCAGTTGTGAGCTCCACTCAGATATGTAATGGTCTTGCAAAATGTCAAATCCAAAATGAAGCTGTTCATTCTACGCCTTGTCTTCTAGTTCCTACCACTCCATTCCTCCAGTTACGTAGAGCAAAAACACTTGAAATCACCCTTGACCCATTTTTTTCCTCATAATTCATATCCAGCCCCTCAGTACATTCTGGAAACTTACTTTAGGTTGATTGTCTTAATAACTTCAAGTAATGATGTCCCTGTGTCCACATTCTTTGTAATGTGGCTTTTCAGTCTCTCCCATCAACTGTGGAGTCTACTTCCCCACTTTTGAATAGGGGTTAATTTTGTGACTTGCTTGGCAGAGAGTGAAAGACTTCATGTATAAATGAACAATATCCAGACTGTATATAAAAATAGACCCACAAGCAGCAGCACCCAGCCCAGGAAAAGAAACAATGACTTTCATAATCATTGGCCATAAATGGTCAAGACTTAATTAATAACTGACAACTTTCCCAATTTTTGCCCGTACTTCCAAATTGGAACCAACTGGATAAAGCTATGTCCTATTGGTTGCACCCCCAACCAATCACATAGGATGCCCCACTCCCAGTTAGCTCACCAATAGTTTCCCCATGTAACAACCTACAATCCCAGCTCACCTGAGATCTTCTCTCTTTTCCACTAGAAAGCTTCCCACACCTCTGCTTGTCTTTGAAACTCTGTCAAATGCAATGACAGGGGCTGACTTCCTTGCTGTATCAAGCTCTGAATAAAAAGCCTTTGCTTATTTTTTTTTATTTGGGTGGTCTTCCTTTATTTCCAGAAGACTACAGTAGTAACAATGTGCCCATTCTATGTCTGTGTCTCAAGAAGCTTCTTTGACAGTTAGCAATTCTGCTCTTCTCTCTTGCTTTTCTGCTACCACCATGAGAACAAGCCGGGCCAACATCCTGGCAGTTAAAGAGCCTGCTGGAATTCAAAAGACTATGTGGAACAGGGTCAGATGTACTTTTGAAATAGAGTACACTTTGCAATAGAGCCTCCTGAAAGAAAGAAGCCAAAATAAGGAAGCGGAGAAACTTAGAAAGTTAACACTGGGGTTATTTGGGTGGTACGAAGATATGCAAAGTATTTAGCTTTCCAGTTAACAGGTGAGCTGGCTGGGGTTGGTGCTAACTTGGGTTTCTCCTTTGGTGACTACAAGACGTGGAGGAGGCAGGCTCACTCCAGGAGGCTAGACTATGATGCTGCTTGAAGAAGCTACTGCTGAAGCCCCAAGCCAACCAGCTTCTATTTCATGTTGATCTTTTTTGAGGGTAGAAACCTATTGGAGAGGGGCCTGAGCAAAGCCGTTGAGATCCTGACCTGTGTAGGCCTACACTAATGTGTGTATTTGTGTACACACATTTTAAACATAGCTGAGATAGGAAGTATTGTGTTTTTCAGAGTTGTGAATGAATTCTTTGTGTGTTTTTAAATGCTTACGAAGCACAGTCATGCATTGATTAACAATGGGATACGTCGAGAAACTTATCCTTAGATAATTTTGTTGATGTGTTAATATCATAGAGGGTACATACACAAACCTAGAAAGCATAGCCTACTGCACACCTAGGCTATCTTGTGTGGCCTATGACTTCTAGGCTACAAACAGGGACAACATGTACCGAGTACCGTAGGCAATTGTGATGCAATGGTGAGAGTTTTGTAGCTAAACCTATCTAAACATAGAAAAGGTACAGTAAAATATGGTATAAAAGATTTAAAAATACAGGTATACCTGTATAGGCGACATATCATAAATGGACTGAAGTTACCCTGGGTAAGACAGTGAATGAGTGGAGAGTGAATGTGACGTCCTAGGACATTACTGTATACTATTGTAGATTTTATAAATTGTACGCTTAGGCTACACTAAATTTATAAAGAAATTTTCTTTCTTCAGTAATAACAAACCTTAGCTTAACCATAACTTTCTTACTTTATAAACCTTTTAATTGTTAGAACATTTTGACTCTGGTAATAACAACACAAAAGCACTGTATAGCTATACAAAAATATTTTCCTTCTTTACATTCTTATTCTATAAACTTTTCTATTTAAAATTTTATTTATTTATTTTATTTTTTAAACTTCTTGTTAAAGACTAAAACGCAAATACACACATTAATGTAGGCCTACACAGGTCAGGGTCACCAATATCACTGTCTTCTACATCTTCATCTTGTCCAAATGGAAGGTCTTCAGGGGCAATAACACACACGGAACTGTCATCTCCTATGATCACAATGCCTTCTTCTGGAAGACCTCCTGAAGAACCTACTTGAGGCTGTTTACAGTTAACATTTTTGTTGTTATAAACAGAAGAATTACACTATAAAATAATGAACAAAATTCACTACAGTAGGTTCGTTTACACCAAACATATGAATTGTGCACTGTGCTGTGACTTACAACAGCTATGCTGTCACCAGGTAACAGTAAACCTCGTTATAATGTTATGGGACCACTGTCGACTATGCAGTTGGTGGAAACACCCTTATGTGGAACATGACTATACTAAAAGGACTGTTACGAAAGGGAAAACAAATATACATTTAGCCTGGGAAGCCTGCTGGGTGTGATGAGCATAACAACGTCCCTAGGTTGAAATTTCTGTTGTAGAAAGCTGCTTCAAATGAGCCTTCATGAAAACGCAAAGATTTGCAAGTATGGCAAGAAAACGCCACAATTTGCATTGCCCAGACCACAGCTTAAATCTTGCTGAAAACACAGACAAGAGATGAAACTAAATATGAACCATGTGGCCTAGATTTTTAGTTATCAACAGTTTTCTTCTCTTTCCCCCACTTTGTACAAGGAATACTTTGATTTCTTCAATCACATTTTTTTTTCTTTGCAACTTGCATCAAACATGGGCACCATACACATGTACTTTGTTCGGGATCCAGTGTTTCACTTTTTACAAGTCAATCCCTGAGGATAGATAGGGAGCAGCCAGTTGCTGAAAGCAAGAGCTTTCTTTTTCTCTGCGAAGTTCACTAAGAAGTATCCAAGGGGCTGTCTGCAGTTCATTATTACCTGATAGAGCCTGAGTGGCGACCTTTCACTCTATGGCCTGTGGATCTAACTCTAGCATTTTTTTAGTAAGCACATAACAACTTGGGAATCATCTGTATCAATGGGGATCCTTAGAAGTTTTTGTTTTCTCTCTTCTGTTGAACAAGCAAGTGATAATCTTGATGTCTCGTGAAAGGCTTTGTACCAGTGTTTATCATAAAACTATGTCTAAAATCCTGTTGACTTACACAGAAAATGTAAGTGTAGCCAAACACATAGTAGGCATTCCAGGTTCAAATCCTAGCTACGTGAGTTGGGGCAAGTTGTTCACTGTGCTACAGTTTCGTTGGCTACAAAGAGACGTGGTTGCCAAAGTCTCTCCATCTCTAACGTTGGATAACATCAACTACGGTGCAAATTATAAATTTAGAATACTGCAGAAATTCTAAATCCCACATTTTGAGTGCTTATTATGTGGTTAAGGGATTTTAAGATATTCACTTAACAAACACCAGTTGCCTGCATCCCATGCATGGGGCATCCTTCTAGGTGGTGGAGTAGGACAGGGAGCGAGACAGACATAATTCCTACAACCCCCAGGCAAATGTCCTGGTAGTAAAACCAGCCTAAGGTCCCACCATGTGTAAGTAATAAAGCCAGATTTGAACTCAGGTCTATATGATTACAACATGCTTGTTCTTATTCCCTAAGCTTTATTGTTTCCTGACTTGAAAGACCCAGACTTTAGGTCTCTGGCTTTGTCTTACAGGGACACGAATGTGGTGGTGATGGTTAGGAAGGCCTTTTCCATTCTTGAAGTTTAACCCAATAGGAATTCAATATATGCATTGAAAACGCATCTATTGACTGTCAGCATAATTCTGGGAATATGGGAAATTATAGCACGATACTGTATTTCTATTTATACCTTCCTTATATAAGTGCAGAGTTAATATTGAGCCCCATTTTTTTTTAACATTTATGCTGCTTCCCCCTGTACTGTACCTCTGTAATAGGTCTGCTATCAAGATAAGTGAGAAAATTAAGAACTCTCCTGAAAGAATAGACTCTATAAAATTAAATATTTCTTCTACTTAGTGTCAGATCAGTGTGGTCTTCAGTCAAGATGCTACACTTAGAATAAAAACCAGGAACAAAAACAAAAAATTAACAGAATTCAGCATTGCAATTTACCAGCCTTTTGGCTTTGGCTCACTTATCTGATTCCCTATCACAGAATTTTGTCTGTTTGTACCTAAAATAAGACATAATATGTTAAGTACCTAGCATAGTGTCTGAAGCTATTAAAGGTATTTGGTAAATATTTGTTCACTTCTTTCTCTAGAACTGAAGGCTGCACAGTATTGCCAGCCTGCCCTCAGCCACCTGTAGGCTTACCATGAAAAGAGAAGAGCTGAAGCCTGAGCCTTAGGCAACAGCTAGGTAAGTTAAAGATAGTTTCACTTCAGGATGTGATTTCTATACATTTATTCACATCTTTATACCATACCCATTTTATAAATGGAGAAAACTAAGGACCAGAGAAACTTAATTTACCCAACATCATCCTGGTTAGGGCTAGAAACATTAAGCCCTACAGTAATGAATTGGATGAAAGGTGTTTGTAGCCATCCCTGCTGTTCTCTTCATCACAGGCAAACATGCACCAAAGGGAAAATGTGTTTATCATGAGCTTTCCATCCCTTTCTCTGATGTCACTGTGGAATATAGCCAGGAGGATGTGGACAGTTCCTCAGAATGTGGTACTAACAGAGCAGGAACAACTATCTCTTTCCTTGATCAGAGGTCAAAGGGTTGGTGTGCTATCTATGATCCGGATGCCAAAGAAAGGACCAAGGCAAATGCACTATGTAGAGGCTAGGGGACTTTTGATTCCTCTCCACACTATTGGCAAGAATGACTTACATTGTGAAAATAAGACATTTGCTGAAAAGTATCCTGATATATTCCAAATTAAGACATAGTAGAGCTGGGGTGAGAACCTTTGTTTCTCTGTTAATGATCCAAGATTATCCTGAAACCAAAATATTATACGTTTAACAAATTTCAGTGCACTAGACACTTTCCTTTAAATTACTTCCTTTATTCATCTGAACAGTCTTGTAAGACAAGTGTTAGCACATTTTACAGATAAGAAAACAGAGTCTTGGAAGCTCAGTTAACTTGCCCCAACTTGTTCAGTTGGTTAAGAAGTGAGCTAGGTATTAGGAACCTTCTCTTAACCATGAGTTACCTAATTTCAGATAACTTAAGCAACATGTCCATGAAGCTGGCCCTTAGGATCACAAGTCCAGTACATTCGTGCTAGTGGATAAAGGCTAAACTCCTAAGGCTTTCAAAAATTAACCTGTGGCCACATATTGAAGTCTGGTGGGATGAGCCGAGTCAGTGCTCCATCAGGCTTACTCTTCTCCCCTTTTTCCTTAAGACCTAGAGAGGGTGTTCCTTCCAGTATGTGTCTTTCAGTGTCTGAGTCTGGTGGCTTCCCCTGCAGTTGCCATGACAACTGTGGTTGCACAATCACTCCCTTCACCCTCAGGCACCCATTATCTCTCTGACCTTCCCTGAAGATTTGCTCCATGGATAACCTGCCGTCGAGACAGCCTGTTTATAGGAGGGCAACCGCACGTTGTTTGTATCATGAACTGCCAGTCATTTTCCATCTTTCCCCCACTTCTCGTCTGTCATTTGGGCTTGTGTCAAAGGCACGGTCAATTAACTTCCTACAGAGATGTTAACACGGCAGACACAAATTGATTTATTTGTTTTCATCTGGCCGGATTTTTGCCATGAGCATCCCAGGTAGAAGGGATAGTTGAGTCTGGATAGTAGATGTCAAGATTGATTACTCTTTTATTTTAGAAGAAATACAACGTAAATAGTAGATGTGGGCAGATGGAAATTTGTCTGATAGATGGGCGCCGTCCGAAGCCTAAATGGATTGCTTCCTCCTTATGGAAGTATGTCTACTTCACAGCATCAACCTCTACTTCTCCACGCCATTATTTCCTTGTAAGAGCACCTGTTCTATCTTGGTTACTGTTATCGTTGCTATTTATCTAATGGCTCCATCCAGAAACAAATTGTCATCCTTATCAATTTTCTTTTATAAACCATTCTTTTATCAATCTCCTCACTTAATCTAAGTGGTCATTACATAATGTTGGTTCTACCTCTGAAATAGTCTCTCATCTATACCTTCTCCTACCCCCTTTTCTACTTAACCATACTTCTGGCTACCATCTCTTCTCCAGTGATAATTGCCATCACCTTCTACCAGGTCCTTCAGTCTGAACTTCTCCAATCCATTCTCCAATCTAGTCTTGGTTGGAGGGCAGAGTTAATTATATTACTTCTCTGCTTAAAAGCCTCCATGAATCTGCTGCATACAGAATGAAGTCCCAACCAGGCTGGATGTGATGGCTCATGCCTCTAATCCCAGCACTTCAGGAGGCAAAGCTGAGTGGATGGCTTCTCTGCTTAAAAGCCTCAAATGAATCTACTGCCTACAGAGTGAAGTCCCAAGAAGGTTGAATGTGATGGCCCATCCCTGTAATCCCAGCCCTCCGGGGGGCAGAGCTGAATGGGTGGCTTTAAGCCAGGAGTTTGAGACCAGCCTGGGCAACAAAGTGATATCCTGTCTATATAAAAAAACAAACAAACAGAATGAAATCCCAACATTTATGCATTTCTTATAAGTCTCTTCATTGTGGAGAAAGAACTCCCTATTTAACAAATGGTGTTGGGATAACTAGCTAGCCATTTGCAGAAGAACAAAACTTGGCTTCTACTTTTACCATATGCAAAAATTAATTCGGGTGGATTAAACATTTAAGTGCAAGACCTCAAACTATAAGAATCCTAGAAGAAAACCTAGGAAACACTGTTCTGGACATTGGCCCTGGGAAAGAATTTACGACTTAGTCCTCAAAGGCAATTACAACAAAAACAATATGACAAATAGGACCTACTTAAACTAAAGAGCTTTGCACAGAGAGAAAAGAAACTATCAACAAAGTAAACAGACAACCTACAGAATGAGTGCAAATATTTGTAAACTATGCATTGGACAAGGGTGTTCAGAATCTATAAAGAACTTAAATAACTGAACAAGCAAAAAATAAATAAGCCCATTAAAAAATGGACAAAAGACATGAACAGACACTTCTCAAAAGAAGACATACATGAGGCCAACAACAATATGAAAAATTACACAAGCCAAAACCACAATGAGGTACCATCTCACATCAGTCAGAGTGGCTATTATTAAAAAGTCAAAAAATCCTCACACTTATGAGTGAGAACACATGAACACAGGGAGGGGAACATCACACACTGGGGTCTGTCAGGGAATGGGGGGCTAGGGAGGAATGGCATTAGGAGAAATACTTAATTTAGATGATGGGTCGATGGGTGCAGCAAACCACCATGGCATGTGCATACCTATGTAACAAACCTGCACATTCTGCACATGCATCCCAGAACTTAAAGTATAATAAAATATAAAAAAAAAGTCAAAAAAATAACAGATCCTAGTGAGGCTGTGGAGAAAAAGAAACACTTATACACTGTTGGAGGGATGTAAATTGGTTCAGCCAGTGTGGGATGCAGTTTGGAGATGTCTTAAAGAACTGAAAGCAAACTAGCATTTGACACAGCAATCCCGTTACTGAGTATATACCCATAAGAAAATAACTAGTTCTGCCAGGAAGACATATGGACTAGTATATTCATTGCAGCACTATTCAAAACAGCAAAGACATTGATTTAACCTAGGTACCGATCAATGGTGGATTGGATATAGAAAATATGGTACAGATACACCATGGAATACTACTTAGTTACCAAAAACATGAAATCATGTTCTTTGCAGCAACATAGATGCAGCTGGAGGCCATTATCTGAAGCAATTTAATGCTGGAACAGGAAACCAAATAGTGCATGTTCTGTTTTAAGTGGAAGCTAACCAGTGGGAACTCATGGACATAAAGATAGCAACAATGGACACTGGGACTGCTTAGATGGGGCAGTGTGGGGGGAAGGGTTGAAAAAATAACTATTGGATACTATGCTTAGTATTTGGATAATGAAATCAATTGTATCCCAAACGTTAGCATCACGCAATATACCCAGGTAATGAACCTGCACATATACTCCCCTGAATCTAAAATAAAAGTTGAAATTTTTAAAGAAAAAGAAAGCTGTCCATTATACAAGCCCTGTGTACCTATGCAACGTTTTCATAGTCATGCTGTTCTTTGAAGTAATGCAAAAATCGTGCTTTTCCAGAAATATGCTGTAATATTTTGTATAATTATATCTTTGCACATGTTCCCTTTGCCTGAAAGAATATTTATTTTGCCCCTTGGAAAACTCTTATTCATCCTTCAAGATCCAATTCAAATATCACAACTTTAGACCAGTCTTTCATCCCTAAGTTGAATTTAATAGCATCATTTTCCTTATACTCTACCTCTATTATAGGAAGTGTTCCACTGAATGACATCCAGTCATTTATATGATTGTTCTGCTCCTAGCTTTGAATTCTTCTGGAAAAGGAATCATGTCTTAAATATCATTATATACCTATCACTTTGCAAGGTGGTGGTGTATAATAAATTCTCAGTAAATGTTTTAGAATTATATGAAATGAGTGTCTCCCAAATCTCATTGCCAACAAAGAGTTAGTGAGAGATTTTTTAGATGCAAAGAAATTACTCATTCCTCCTGTGATGTTTTATATTTTTGATCCTTTGCACACATTTCCTCAGCTTATGACCATGCCACTTGTCCCCTAAAGAAGTCTTACGTACTCCTCTTAGCTCAAATATCATTGCCTCCTTGAAGCCTCTCTTTACTTTCCTATGAAAAATTAATTATTCTTTCCTTAGATTTCTTACTGTTCAATCTGTATACTTATTGCATTCTTTTTTGTAGTTAGCTCAATGTTTTTCTAAATAATCCTTTAAAAATCATGAAGTATAAATTAGTTCAACCATTGTGGAAGACAGTGTGGTGATTCCTCAATGATTTAGAACCAGAAATATCATTTGACCCAGCAATCCCATTACTGGGTGTAAACCCAAAGGATTCTATATCTTTCTACCATAAAGACACATGCACGTGTATATTTATTGCAGCACTGTTCCACAATAGCAAAGACTTGGAACCAACCCAAATGTCCATCAATGATAGAATGGATAAAGAAAATGTGGCACATGTACATCATGGAATACTATGCAGCCATAAAAAATGATGAGTTGATGTCCTTTGCAGAGACATAAATGAAGCTGGAAACCATCATTCTCAGCAAACTAACACAGGAACAGAAAACCAAACACTGCATGTTTTCAGTCATCAATGGGAGTTGAACAATGAGAACACATGGACACAGGGAGGGGAACATCACACACTGGGGCCTGTTGGGGGCTGGGGGGCTAGAGGAGGGATAGAATTAGGAGAAATACCTAATGTAGATGATGGGTTGATGGATGCAGCAAACCACCATGGTACATATACACCTGTGTAACAAACCTGCATGTTCTGCACATGTATCTCAGAACTTAAAGTATAATAATAAAAAAATAAATAAAATAAAATAGAAATCATTATTAAGCAAATAAATGCCCATTTTCTTCATTCTACTGTAGCTTCCTTTGTAGGTTCATAGCATGTGTTTCTAATTCTTGCATAGAACTTGTCTTAGAGTGTAATAGTTATTTGCTTATGTACCTATAAGATTTTAAGCTCCTTGAGGGAAAGTTTGTGCTTTATTCATCTTACTTTTGTTATTGCCTGTCAGGACACCTGGCACATAGGTACTAAGCAATTATATGTTAAATTGAAATGAAATGAACAAAACTACAAGCTTTTTGAGAATAGTGATTTTATCTTACTCCATGATTTTACTGAAGTAGCCACTGGAAGAGGATTAAAAAGAAGAAATACATTTGGGTTGTGTCTGTTTGATAACTGGAAGCATTTCTGAAATAAAACAAGAACCTATATTATTGTTAACTTGTCACAAAATGTCCCTAATATTTTAATAAAAAAAATAAAGTTCCCTGTATTATGGCTCCTGTGCTGGAGCTACATATAATCTGCAGTGGGAACTTACAGACAGACCTTGTTTATGCATTTCTAGTAAAGTGAGTTAATGGCTATGAAAAAACAATATTGAGTTCAAATATTCCAAACTTCTGCTCTAGACCGAATACCCAAGAGATGATCTTAGGTTGTAAAATGAGTCTTCTCTTAAAATGTTCATTTGTCTCTTAAGATGGCTCAATTACAACTTACCTATGTTTATTTTTACTGCAGGCAGCCCATCTACCTGCAGTTAGTTGGTTCCTTTTGTTTTTGAGACAGAGTCTTGCTCTATCACCCAGGCTGGAGTGCAGTGGTGCGATCTTGGCTCACTGCAACCTCCAGGTCCTGGGTTTAGGCGATTCTCCTGCCTTAGCCTCCCGAGTAGCTGGGACTACAGGCATACACCATCATGCCCAGCTAATTTTTGAATTTTTGTAGGGTCGGGGTTTCACCATGTTGGCCAGGCTGGTCTCAAACTCCTGACCTCAGGTGATCCACATGCTTCAGCCTCCCAAAGTGGTAGGATTACAGGCAGTACTTGGTTCTTGTGGCAATTATATGTTACAATTACGCCTTGACCTTAAATTATGTTGGTTCTTGATGGTGGATTAGTCAAGGACCACCACTACGTTGGTTGACTATAAGAACCGATATAGTAGTGGTTCTTGACTAACTCACCATCAAGAACCAACATAATTTAAGGTCAAGGTGTAATTGTAACGTATTATTGCCACAGAGGCAGCAAAACATAATATTTAAGAAGATGGGCCCTGGAAGTAGAGGTTCTATGCTCAAATCTCAGGGATGTTGCTTTCTAACAGAATATGCATTCCAAGCCTTTTAACTTCTTTTCCTCATCTGCAGAAATAGGCCTACCTTATTGGATTGTGCATAAAATACACACGAGTTAATGTTCGAAAAGTTCTTAGAACAGTGCATTGTACATAGTAAGTGCTACGTAAGTATTTATGAAAACAGCTCCTTCCCTTGAGTCTTTTGGGGCATAGTTTTCTGCCTGAATATTCTCATCCATGTTCTTTTTCTACTTAAGTGTTTATTTCTAGTTGCATTTTCATTTCAACCTTGAAGACTTTTGTGATCAATCCTGCCTCAGTCACATTTCCTAAATTTGAATTATACCCAAACACATGGTAAATTCCTTGACACTCTACTCCATTACTGTCTTTTGGTGTCAAACACTGACTCAAGGGACAGGATGCTTAGCCATGTGTCAAGCCAATCCCACGGACTTTTCAAATTAAAAATCTTGTGTGCAGAGATGTTCTTCAGGCAGTTGGTTTAAGCACAAGGAAGAACTTAACAAACTCCACAAGAGAGGCTCAAATCAATTACTGTGTATGCAGATGTGTGCTTAATCCTCCCAGGTAGTGGGAACTCTATAAAACTACAGGTGATCCTCATTACTTTGGACAAAAAAACTTCAAAAAATTTTAAAATTTAAATCTTTAAAAATTTTACTAGTAAAATTAAAAATGTTTAAAGATTAAAAAACTGTTAAAATATTTGTTCAGTAGTCCTATGCGGACTTTTTCTAAGGCCATGAAGAGCTGAAGTAATCCTGACTCTCAGAAGATTGTGGGAAAGTTCGAATGACATAGAGTGGAAAGCAGAGGCATTGCTTGAATGTAGGAGAGAGATTTGATTAGATTGAGAGGGTGTGTTATCTACTTGGACTGTCTGAGTTGACCTTCACAGAGTGGATGAAATTCCTTTTAGTTTTATTTTTACAGTTTATATTCTTTCAATTTGCACTGTCCAATAGAGCAGACTAGTCACATGTGGTTTCTGAGCACTTGAAATGTGGTCATTCTGAGTTGTGATGTGTTGTAAGTGTAAAAGACACATTGGATTTCAAAGACTTAGAATGAAAAAAGAAGATAGAATATCTCATTAATGTTTTTATATTGATTACATGTTAAAATAGTAATATTGCAGATGCATTAAGTTAAATAAAATATATTTTAGAAATTAATATTACTTGTTTCATTTTATCTTCTCTAAGGTGGCTACTAAAACATTGAAAATTATACATGCAGCCCACATTATATTCCTTTTGGACATCTTTCCCTTAAAGTATTGTTTTGAAAGGCCGTAAACACTTATAGAGTACATATAATGGCTTAGGCCTTGTGCAAGTTGTTTGTGATTAAAAGATAAATAAGAGGAATCTCATAGTTCAAGACAGATACAGATGTATAAGCACTTATCTACATTGCAAGGTAATGAATGTGCACTTAGGTGGCAGTATTGTGTGGAAAAAAGGTATGAGGCTGGGTCATATGGGGTTGAATTTGAATTCTAATTCTTCTACCTGCTGGAGGTATAAAGGGGATGTTCATTTGCCTCTCCGATTTTCTGTCTTTTTATCTGTATGATGGTAATAATTATATCAGCTTCATTTATTTGCGGTAGGTATTTGCCTAGCTCTTAACAGGTGTTCAATAAACGAGTTAGTGACATTTGATTATATAATCAAAGTTCTTTGGTGCTACGGGAGAAGAGAAAATGAAGTGCTTAATGACTAACGTTGAGAAAGTGAAATAGCTGAGGCCTACAGAAAAATGTCATTTAACTGGAGTGTTAAATAATCATAGGAATTTAGAGAACAGATGTGAAAATCAGTGACAATAATAACAAGGAAACTTACATGCTCACGTATTTCTCACTGTTGTAAGTATTGTACCTGTGATTGCTCATTTGAACCTTTCGAAAGTGCTATGTGGTAGGCACACTTTAATTATGTTCCTGTTTTGCAGGTGAGAAGAATGGGCACAAAGAAGTGACTTCTCCAAGGCCACACAGATAAGAAGCAGCACAATGGAGGTTGGATCTAGGCACTTAATCTCCAGAGTCCATGATTATAAGCATTCTATTCTGTTACCTGAAGAGGGACCATCCAGAGCAGGGCAGTGAGAACCTAGTAGACTGTCCATCACGGTTGGAATACATAAAGAGGGTACTATGATGGCATATATGAGGGAAGGAGCTGGATGAGTGAGGGTGGCGATTGCCTAGAGGTGAGACTGAAGAGAGTAGTGAGGGTTTACTAGTGAGGGACTTTGGTTGCCATGCTAAAGAATATGGACTTTATTCTATAAACTGTGAAGAGCTATAGAGGATTTCCAAATCAGGTAGTGGTATGAACAGGGTTTTATTTTAGAAAAAGAATAATAGTAGCAGGATGGAGATTAGACAGGAGCAGATAGAGGACAGGAGCAAGGAGACTGCTTAGAAGAATACTAGAGTATTGAACTAGTCCAGGTGAGGCATGTTGATGGCCTGAGCTAAGGCAGCAGTAACAGGCATGGATCGAGGAGGTAGAGTCCATAGGACTTGCTTGTAGGAATCACATTTTACAGATGAAGATAACATGTTAGTACCTGCTTTTCCTCCATTGTCTGTGCTTCTTTTTGTTGGCATATGTTCCCTAGTTAGTCCAGATTGAGTTTTTCTTTTTTTTCTTGTTTTTCTCTCTCAAATTGTCTTTGCACTGTTATTTATATTCTGGACATTATAGCACATGATAATCGTTATGCTTCATGTTACAGCCCCATGAAAAATAAAGTGTGATTACTGTTCATCTGTAGGAACATTTTTTTTTCTTAATGCTTAATGGTATATTTTTACTGGTGACCAATAATCACCTAATTGCTATGTGGTTATTGAAGTCAGATACAATGCTTCGTTAAAGATTACCCTAATTATGAGGCAAGGTTATTAGATTCTTTGTTTGCCTAGTTTTAAGCCTGTAGAATTCTCAAAAAGCAAAAGGTTGAATAGGCATTGAAATCTTAATACTCTCCCATTCATCACCCCTCTCATTTGGTTATTGGGGCAACCTTTGAACACAAATGGTTTGACTCCAGTTGTACTCCCCTGCTTTGATGAGACCAGGCAGCATGAGCACTGAGCACGCTGGGGAAACTATTGTTGTCTAAAATGAGGAGTGTCTGATAGGATACAATACTCCTGTGCTTTTTTTTCTAGTTAGATTTTCTAACCATGAATTTATTTTTCCTCCTGTATTAACTACTTCTGTGTTCTTGTTCAAACGTGTACCTTATAGATATCTTATCTTTTAAAAAATGCTTATTTAATCAGATTTTTGATGAATGTTTCTGGATTTCAAAATAATGGAAGCAGTTGGTCCTTTCATTTATTTAGTGAAAATTTAAATGTAATTACATTGGTGGAAAATATGACTGTCCAGAAGAAGGAATTTGAAAATAGGCAAATAATTACAACACACTGTTTTCTTTTTCTTTCTTTCGTTTTTTAAGACAGAGTTTCGTTCTTGTTGCCCAGACTAGAGTGCAATGGCACAGTCTTGGCTCACTGCAATCTCTGACTCCTGGGATCAAGTGATTCTCCTGCCTCAGCTTCCCAAATAGCTGGGATAACAGATGCCCACCACCATGCCTGGCTATTTTTTTTTTTTGTATTTTTAGTAGAGACGGGGTTTCACCATGTTGGGCAGACTTGTCTTGAACTCCTGACCTCAGGTAATCCACCTGCGTCGGCCCCCCCCAAAGGGCTGGGATTACAGGCGTGAGTCACCGCTCCTAGCCACAACACACTTTCTATGGATGGAATAGGCTATATCCTTAACTAATGTTAAATTGTGCTTGTTACCCATGCCCATTCACTCACATGGTCATTATCATACAGAAGGCATGCATTGTAAAGTTGCAGACCACACACTGCTGGAAGGAGAAGGAAATAGGTGGGCTATCAGATTAAGATCCCAAAAGATCTTAACAAGCTGAGGCAATGAATTCAAGTTAAAATATCATCTTAAGATACTTTTACTTGGTTCCAAGAAATCAATCACACAAGTATACATTTGGAGATAAGAGCCTGGGATGCCATATACAAAGGAAAGATACAAATCCAAACCATAGAGTTATAGAGGAGGTGGCCACTTCAGTATTTTAGGAAAGTGGTTGGTAAGGGAAGAGAAGTACGGGATGGTAGTTCAAGAGATGCATATTCTTTCACTTTCCATGAAAGCATAGAGCTGTAGCTATATGCTGAGAAGAGAGAGCGGTTGGATAGTATGGGACTGCAGATGCCAGAACAAGGAGATCTGATTATCCTGAGGGTGGGAATTGAGGCACAGTGGGGGAAGAATGAAGGCAGTATTAAGGGCATAGTTGGAAATATTAGCCTGGGAAGAAATGAAGGTTGTATCTCTTCCTAGACAAGAGGGATGGCGGTAAGCCTGTGTAAAAACAAGGCCACTTTAAAGTTACGAGCATTGTGGTGAGAAGGAGAGAAGAGATGGACATGATAAAACTGGGAAGCTTCACTCTTCTCAGAAATGATAGGTGAAGTCACCTGCTGGGTGTGTAAAGGTGACATCCTCAGAGATAGAGAACTGTGAGACAAGGGACTGCAGATGTGGTCAATGCCAATGCAGCGTGGGTCACTCAAAGCTTAAAGAAGTGAGGGCTTGGTGTGATCTCGGTGTGATATCATACCCTTGGTGTGATATGTTGTATCTTGTCACTCTCTTGATTTAAATGCTATTATGGCCACCCACTGCTTTTGTGAATGAAGATTGAAATTCTAAACTGTTGTGCAGTCCCTCAATAATCTGGGCTTCCCTCCTTAGTGACCTCGGCTTGTTCTGGTCATTAGTCACTATATTAAAAGCCCTTTGTTAGTGCTGCCAGCCTACCCTGTGCTTTACGCTAGAGGGCTCAGCCTGCAATACATGTCTCCCAGCTCTTGACCTAGTTACTATCTGCTCTTTCTTCATAATGCAGAGGAAATCTGACTTTCTGGAGACGTCTGACTAGTTTTGTACCCCCTTGCATAACACCCCTCTTTTCCTTTATATTTTATCCCAAATGTAACCAAATAAACCATTGTAAAGATAAATCAAGAGAAGGCAGGAAGAGAAATAAAAATAAGTCTATGTGAGTTCAGAATTGGCAGTACAATTTGTAGGTCCCAGTGCAAAATAAAAATGTGAGTGTCTTGTCCAAAAATTATTAAGAAATTCAAGACAATGACAGTAGAGCATGAAACCAAGCACAGGGGCCTCTGAGCATGAAGCCTTTTATGACTGCCTGGGTCATCTACCCACGAAGTAGCCCTGTGTGAGCTTCTCCTGACACAAACAAGGACTATGAACTTTGGATTTAACCCATGAATTGGCTGATTGACTCAATGGGAGTTTAAGAGTTAAGGCACTCTTCAGTGCTAGTAAGGACAGTGTTGAAATGATGAACCACTGTGCTGAGAACAAATGGGTTACAACAAGAAAGTAGGATGAGGCTGACAGACTGGCTGAGTAGGAAACAGCAGAATGTCAATGCAGTAGAATTTTGGAGTGAAGGACACAATATCATAGAATGTCCATGCATTATTTATTAGTGCATCAACTCGGCATTTAATTTGTTAGTTTCTACTTTGTGTTGGCGGGGAGAAGTCATTGACTTTTTTAGAGTATGCCACAAAGGATGACCTTGAGAAATTTTAGAGAGAGTCAGTTATGGAGTTAGAAGCTCAGTGATATGGTTTGGCTGTGTCCCCACTCAAATGTCATCTTGAATTGTAACTCCCACATGAGAGGAACCTTGAGGGAGGTGATTGAATTATGGGGGCGGCTCTTACCCTTGCTATTCTCATGGTGAATGAGTCCATGAGATCTGATGGTTTCAAAAAGGGGAGTTTTCCTGCACAAGCTCTCTTCTCTTGTCTACCATCATATGAGACATGCCCTTCACCTTCTGCCATGATTGTGAGGCCTCCCCCAGTCACGTGGAACTGTAAGTCCAATAAAACTCTTTCTTTTGTAAATTGCCCAGTATGTCTTTTTCAGCAGTGTGAAAATGAACTAACGTATTCGGGTTTACTATTTATCAGCTCTGTGACCTTGATAAGTTATTAACTTCTCTTGTTTTAGGGTTTTTTGTTTTGTTTTGTTTTGTTTTTGCGGGGATATAAAATTGGGATGATGTTAACATGCATTATAGTTGCTTTAAGGACCAAATGAGTGAATGAAAAGTGTTGGGTTTACAGTAAGTTCTTATAATTTTACACTTATACACAGTTAATTTTCTCTTCAATGCCATTTTATGCCATTTTCTTTAAGTGAGTTGTTGAATTCAGTCACAGTATTACTTACTATATATTATAAACAGCTAAAATTCATGGTGAGACTTAGGTGGATGCTAAGAATGTATTAGTGTGCTTTGTGAAACTTATAATGGTATCCTTTTAAGCAAAAGATGCAAAAGGTATAAGCTAACTCATCTTCATTATAGTGTAGGAAGTGCCAAACGCATATCTGGAACACATTAGCAAATTAGTATGTAATATATTTCGGTGAACTCCCGCATTTTATATCTGTATTTCTACAGTCAGAGGGCTTTCTCTCGGCACCTCAAGGTAATGACCACGCACTAGAAATTGTGGATAACAAACAAAGGTTAATGATATATGGTTCTGTCTTAGTTTTAGTAATTCATACGAATAAGTATCTTTTATTTTACTGAGCATAAAATATGTAGGTGTTTTTCATTTTACAATTAGTATTTCATTTATTTTAGGTTGCTCTACTGTGGAGATTATTCTGATAAATTTTGTAATCACTATGCCTAGCGTTTTCATTGTATGCGAGGTCATCAACAAAGTCATCCATGAGTGAACTGTATCATTACCAGTGGCTTCCCAGTTTATAGCTATAGCTTGCCTGAGTTCTAGCTATGACTCTGTGATTGTTCGCTGAACATCTTTACCTGCACATCCCTCAGCACTTCAAACTCTACTTGTCCTGAGTAAAATTCTATCTTTTCTACAAACCCAGCTGCTTCTCTTAAACAACTCATTTTTTGGCTCACTCCTATAGAACAATTGCCTGGTGTTGTAGAATCCACCTTCTTTATAATTCCTGAATCCATAACCACCTTTTTATTGCTTTTTCTAGTGACCAAGTTCAGATTCTCATTGTCTTTGACCCTAGCCTGTCAATCGCCTTTCACTTTTTAGTCTCCATTTCTTTGAATCCACTCTACTCACAGATTAA
This sequence comes from Ateles fusciceps, assembly GCA_036589455.1. Lineage (NCBI taxonomy): Eukaryota > Metazoa > Chordata > Mammalia > Primates > Atelidae > Ateles > Ateles fusciceps. Next base: position 2,574,348 of record JAZHEH010000051.1, read on the forward strand.
TCAGAACATTTTTTTTCTGAACTACAAATCTGATCATGCTTTCAGTTATATTCTTGTTGTTCACTACATAAATTCCAAATGTTTTAGCATGAAATACAAAAACGTGCACAATCTTTTCCTAACACTTTTCCCTACCCATATCTTCTGACAATTCACTGCTCTTGGAGACACGCACTGGATACCCCTAGAGCACAGCAAAAGGCATCCTACTCCAGTGGAGAGAGCCAGGAAAGTCTTCTTGGAGGAGATGACATTTGTGTCATCTCCAAGAAAGGATTCAAAGAAAAATTCTAGGCAAAATGGGAGGACCTCTGTTATAAGATGTACACAACAAATTACAATTACTTATTTACATCAGTAAATAGCCTTGATACTAGAAAGCCTCATTTTTCTAATAGGTCCTAACTTTCACAAATATTCATTTTTGTTGCTTTCTCTCTGTCAACCTATCTACATTTGATTTCCCTTGGAGATCTCTCTAGTCTGCTGGAATTCTCCTTATGGAACACAGGTCTTTGGTGGAAGAGCCTACACTATGTTATTTATTCATTCAACACATAGGTGCTGAGTATTTAAAAATGCCAAACACTGTGCTACCTGTTGACAATATAATGGAGAATAAAACTGAATGCTGTCCCTGCCATCGTGGAACTTTCATTCTACTTGAGGAGGCTACCAGTGAAAGAGTAAACTGGAAAAAATTAAGTTGTAATAAAGTATAAGGGAATAATCCAGGACCCAAGAAGATGGATAGGATATAATAAACTTTACTTAATGTGGTAGACACTGGAGACTTCTCTGAAGAGGTGACATTGAGCCTGAGACCTGAAGAATGAGAATAGTGTGTGGGCAACAGCATTCTAACTGGAGGGGTTAATACATATAAAAATCTGGGGGAAGGGATGGCATGATGACGAAGGTAGGGTGGAAGAGGGAGATACAGTGGGGAAGTGCTGGTGGCATAATCTTCCATTCAAGATGCTCTCTCTGGCTGCTGCATTCAGCATAGCTGAGTGGAGGGCAAGCACAGCCACAGGGAAGTCTGTTATTATCTGGTTGTAACTGTCAGGGCCAGAATTGATAGCAGACTGGATTAGTCAGCCATTAATAAAATACTCAGCATCTGCTGTGCACAGATCTTTTGCTAGGATTGAAGTATGATAAGGCCTCATCACAACACATAAAGAACAAATCCTTTCGTGGAAGAGAAAGATTCGAAAACATCTCTTAAAGGATTGACACATAGTATATTAGCAGCATGAAAAATGAGCCAGGGCAACTTAGGGAAGGGAGTGATCATCCCTGGTATAGCTGTAGCTGGGAGGCTTGACAGAGGAGACAATAATTAGCTGGCTCATGGTCTCCAAAGGTTGAGAAAAGGAGACAGGTGGCTGAGGGTATAAAGAACATTCCCCTGCTGTTGTCCTTTGTGGTGGGTGCCTGGGATTGAGGGTAAGTTCTCAGATCTTGGGTTTGGGCTGAAGAACTAGAAACAAAGAGGAAAAGTGTGCAAAATGCAGTCAGCTGTGTGCCTTTTCCCAGTCTAGTTCTTATCAGCTTCAAAAGTAACCTTTTTTTCCCCCCTGCCTTCTGATCTTTTCTGTTTTCCTCATTCGGTGTAGTCATTGGCAAAGAGACTATTCCTAATGAAGTCGAGATGACTTCATAACCCCTGATGATCTGCGTGCTGTTCTACGGCTGAAGTTTCCACTTTGATTGGATGGATGAGACACAAAACAAAGACTTGACTACTTCTGGTGATTAAAAGCTCCCTTGATGATTTTTAAAAGGGATTGTTCAAAGCTTTTAGTGCGTCTGAGTAGCGAATTACATTTTACTTCCCTAAAACTACTCCAGCTATTGTGCGTGGACATAGCAGACTTTCTTTTCTGCTGCACAACACTACAGAGAATATTTTTTTTTTGAGAGTAGCAGCCTTTTAGTAGGAGATTAAGTGATTTCTGCATATATAATTTATAAAGCACTTGAAGCTTTTTGTATAAAAGCATGTTGGAAAGGTAAAATTACTATTATTTATATTGTTATTAGCTTACTTTATCCTTTTCTCATATGAGATATTTGTTCTTGAACTAATAATTCAAAGCAGAACTGTTGATCACAAAGAGATAAAGAAATAGATTGGACAAACATAAAAATTAGGGCTGATCAGTCAAAATAGATAAGATTGAGTAGTGTATGATTCCTTATGACATATATTCCTGATATGTCATAAGGAATATAATCATATATTGTATATACACATATATAATTATATATATATATATATACACAAACACATAAGGAATATAATTATATTCCTTATGTGTGTACAGTGATTATATTCCTTACATTATGTGTGTGTGTGTGTATATATATATATATATATATATAATTTGTTTTTCCTTGAATTTATACACACACACACACACACGTATTTATGTAAACATGCACACACACACACACACACACACACACACACACACAGAGAGAGAGAGAGAGAGAGAGAGTCTCACTCTGTCACCCAGGCTGGAGTGCAGTGACATAATTATAGCTCACTGCAACTCTGAACTTGGTATCCTCCTCCCTAAGCTCCCTAAGTATAGTCCCCCTGGGACTATAGGTATGCATCATCATGCCTGGCTATTAAAAAGGTTTTCTTTTTCTTTTTTTTTTTGTGGAGATAGGATCTTACTATGTTGCCCAGGCTGGTCTCAAACTCCTAACCTCCAGTGATCCTCCTGCCTTGGCCTCCCAAAGTGCTGGGGTTACAGGTGTGAGCCACCAAGTCTGGGGAGAAACTATTTCTTGACAATTGTTGTGCAGACATTTTTTTCTTAGGTTCCTATATAAATCAGATCTTGCAGTGATTTACTGGTATCTGTGCACACACACATGCACATACACACACACAAATTATTTAAACCTACAAATTATTTAAAACATCTATTTTATCTTTGGCTTCTGTGTATCTGATAAACAAAGAACCAACTGACATAATTTTGATTGTAATGCTTTTAATTTAAGATGCAGAAGAAAATGAACTTTTACCTGTCTGTCTTCCATTAAAGGGCTTGCCCTGGATATTGGTACCTTGTGGACTTTTGACATTTGTTATGCCCAAGAGTTAAGAATGGGAATGGAGGCATGATATAAAATTTGATTAATTCCTTGATCCCTTCAGGCTAAAAAAAAAAATCACAGGTTAAATTAACCTTTTTTTTTCTATTATTCAGGCACATTAATTAAATTATTCTAAGATCTCTTAGATTACACACTTTGAGTATATTTATACTAGTTAGTTAGGATTCAACTTGACTGCATTCAAGAGAAAAACACCAAAAACCAGGAGCTTAAATAATAATTCTTTCTCAATTTAAAAAATTGGTTGTAGGTAGGGCTAGGGTGGGGGCTCCCCCAGTTATTAGGGATCAATGTTTCTTCTTTTGTTTTTTTGAGACAAACTTTCACTCTTGTCACCCAGGCTGGAGTGTAATGGTGCAGTTTCAGCTCACTGCAACCTCCGCCTCCCGGGTTCAAGCAATTCTCTTGCCTCAGCCTCCCAAGTAGCTGGGATTACAGGTGCCTGCCACCACTCCAGGCTACTTTTTTGTATTTTTAGTAGAGATGGGGTTTCACCATGTTGTCCAGGCTGGTCTCCAACTCCTGACCTCAGGTGATCTGCCTGCCTCAACCTCCCAAATTGCTGGGATTACAAGCATGAGCCACTGGGCCTAGCCCCAGGCTCCTTCTGTCTTGTTGCTCTGCCATCTATAGCAGGTTGCCTCTTGGTCCAAAATGGCTGCTAGAGTTCCAGCCAACATATTAATACTCCTGTGACAAGAAGGAGGAGGGGAAGAAGAAAGATATATATATTCTACTTTTGAGGAGACTTCCTTGAAATCTTACTAACCCCTCCTACTTATGTTAGCCAGCTAAAAAGGAGACGGAAAAATAATTTCTGTGACAATTCATCCAGCTAAAAATTTTACCTCTCTGTGATTGAGGAAGATAGGAAGAATGAGTAACCAGAAGTAATTTGCAACTTCTGCCATAGTATTTACTTCAGGTTGATTTGAAATAATTCTTTCAGAAGATGGAGAGCTTCATTTCTTTTCAGTTCAGTGGTTTTACTTAGTGTAATGGTGTGGCATGGTGAGGCGGAATGCGTTCTGGGATACTGGATTCTAATTCCAACTTAATGGGATGTTCGACTTTGGTGTCTCATCTCTAAATAAGGAGTTTGTATTATAGGTCCTCTAGAATTCCTTTCAATTCTTATTTCCTTATCTGGTTCCTGAGATTTTATAGCAAAGCTGTCCTGACTACTCATATATAATTTTATGGTATATAATTTTAAAAACTTGTTTCTATAGAAATAAAAGGTATACGTAACAGTCATATTAGTGGAGAGCGACTTGTTTAATATTTTTCCCTTTTCACCCTCCTTGCTCTTAATGAAAAGAATGGTACCTTGCAGGTGAATTGAAATGCTGAGAGACTGAATGCGGGGCATAATTGTCCTCTTTCAAATTAGAAGTAAACTTTTCATCCTAAAGAACAGGCCCTCTCCCATTTCTCTTAGTTGTAATACTGTTGTGTTTTGCTCATCAGCTTCTGCAAGAACCCATGACCTGGAGGAACTGGAATTTGTGTTCTTAAGTATGTGATACCACAGAGTCCATTGCCCTTTGGAATGCCTGGGCATATTAATGCTGGTGTTCCTGGGAAATAGTGATATAGGTGCTGCATTTTCTCTGTCTCATATTTCCCACAGTTTCAACTGGCTGTGGTTCTTTATCCAGGGACAGCTGTTACAGAGCACTTGGTAAAACTCTTCCTAGGATTGCTTTGTGCGGCTTGGTGACTGCTTCACAGGCCACAGAAGATGCCTTCTTTCAGGGCTCTGGATAGCTCAGCCCTTTATAAACCATCCTAGTATGTTTTATCAGATGGAATGATTCTGAAGACGCTTGCATGAAAACTACTAGAAAAAGGCAAAACAAAGCGATAACAACAAAAGAATATTGGTTGTTTTTCCTTCCTAACTGTTGTAATTTGTAATCCTAAGGGGAAAAAAGCAATTATAAAACGGCATTATCCCTCTTAAGTCCTACCTGGAATACAGCAAAGTAACAAACAAACAAATAAACTGAATAAATACTGCCTGTTTATGTTGTTGAAGCAACGAGGTTATTGACAGGTTTGGTGTTTTAGGTTGAACCATATGAAATAGCTGCTTTTTAGGTCAAAAAAGATCAAATACAGACAATTTTTAATGGTTCAACCTAATACCAGCAGTTTTTAGCTCTGGTTACAAAATAGGAATCTTTGATTTTAAAGCTTATCTCATTTGGAGTTTCTCCTTAACCGTATGTTTTCCTTGGAAAAGCATTTGGCTATTAGATGGTATTTTAGAATTCAAGCAAATACATATATTTACTTGCTTTAATACATACATATGTGTGTGTGTGTGTGTGTTTATATATATATATATATAAATACATACACATATATATGTATTAAAAAATTTTGCATTTTAAGTACATCCACTTTTTAATTTTAAATAAATCCACTTCTTCCAAGGTGAAAACTCAAAAAGTTTAAGTTATTCTTAAAAAAAAAAACAAAAAATACTACATAGATTTAAAATAAGTATCCCAAGAAGACTTTCTTGGTCCTTGACTTTTGACTCTATAAATGAACATACAATGAAACGGAGTGGAAAGAAAGCCTTTGCAAAATAAAATCTATGAGGAACTTCTGTGTAAAATGACACCCTCTACTAGCCTGCTGTGCTCTCCAAAGGCAAAAATATACTCCACAAATTATTTTAATGAGCTGAGGGACATACGTTTCCATCAGGAAGGATTTAGCATCCACATAGACAATTTAGCAGGAAACCAGATTCCTTCCCCTGTACTGGCTCGCAGCTGAGTCCCTCCAGCACCCCTATCAAAGGTCTAGAAGTCCTCAGGCAATTCTTCAGCATGGGTCTACTCTCTCCAGATTCAACGAAGATGAGAGGCCCTGTACAAAAAACGACAGGCAGCGTGGGGGATAAAGTTAATTGCAGAGCTCACTGTGACCTGCTATTTTTTGACACCCCAGGGAATATGGCTGTGTTTGCTTTGGATGGCCCTGATTTCTTCTGGCTATGGAAATACTGAAACCACCAGCCAACCACCTGCTGTCTCCAGAAGGCTGAAAGCTTGTAAGGTAAATGCTAAGTGCCCCAGGTAGCCAAAGCATGACCTGTCTGGTTACTAAGGAATAATTTGCTCAGCTGGTTACTTAGTAAGACAGGGAAAAGGAAAGAGAAGAAGAAAAACCAGTACAAGATATAGAATCCCCATCCTACTTTCATCCTGGCTTCATTGTGCTTTCAAATTTTAGACTCCGATTATCAACCTAAGGAAGAAAAGAAATCCTTTAAAATCTAGGAATCCTCCGGATGTAAATAAAAGGTCCTGAATGGCATTTTAGTTTCTTTCTCTGAATTGATATGCAAATTCCTAATTTACTTAAAGGACACTGTCATGCATTATAATAAAGTCTAATACATGCTTCCATGTAATTATGCGTAATAACCAGTGATCAGAGGGAGGAGGGAAGGCGAGAAGGGAATTGTGTTTCCAGCTGGTCCTCCACATCTGCAAATAACAGACAACTCCTTTCAGTGTAGAGGAAACAAGATAATGGCAGTATGATATTAAATACAAACATTAATTCTTGGGAACAAAACATAAGGAAGAGGCCTATCAATTAAGATGTGTGATAGTGAGCAACTTAAATTACATCCCACATCATCTTAAGGAAAAATAAGACGAAGCAGAATAAAAACCTTAATTTGCTATTTACTGCTATACTCTGATGACATTAATCTTATTATTTTTTTTAAAGAAATATTTGTCTGGACCACTTAAACCCTGTGGTAGGATCCACTTTTCATACTCATTTGATTTGGTTTAAGAACTAAATTGCAATAACATTGTCTCTCATTCTGAAAGGACAAATCAGACCCTAGAGGGAAAATCTCAGAATCCCAGTGGGGCCTCAAGTTTCGAGGAAACAAAAACAATATAAGGAAATGCTTTGTGAGCAGGAAAGTGTAATCCTAATATAGGAACTGTTATTGTCCTGACTACTGCCACTGCAAATTTTGTTGAGAGGTGTCTTCCTGAAAAGTCATCTGCAGAAAGAATTTCTTGACATTTAAACATGTATCTCTGTGTGTAAGGTAGTTTAATATACTGGTTAGGACTTTTTGAGCCTTTCTGACCTGATTTTGCTTCCTAATTTCAGTAATTATTAACTCTGTGATCTTGGGCAAGTTACTTAAGCTTCTTAAAGCCTCAGTTTCTTCATCTATAAAATGGGAATAAAAATAACTACAATAACTGCAACCACCTGAAGGCATATTTATGAGAATGAAATAAAATAACATACCTATTGTGTATCAGGCCTAGGGTCTGTAGATGGTGCTTGTACAGTAAAAAAAAAATGTTCTTACAGTGGTAGGTAATCAATTATATCAGAATACAATTTCTCTGCAATAGTTTATATGCATTAAAAGAAACTAGACTACAAATGAATCCACTGATGCAAAAAGTTCTAGTGAATGTTTTACATTTATTATAGTGAGAGTAGTCCAGAATGGGTGTCCATGGAGGGCAGGAGGATGGTCAGACAATCAAGGGTTGAATACGGCTTTTCCACTTTTAATTCTATGACCTGGGCCAACTTGACTGACTTCTCTGGGTTACTCAAAGAAGAATGTCCCTTTGGAATATGTATCTGATATATAACAGATAGATAATATCTACAAAAGACCTTTTACTTATGTCAAAATATGTGAAAATGGAAGCGTAACCATCTTCCAGTTACTGACATAATAGGCAGATTTTTTTCCCCCAGATTCCAGTCCCTTTTCAGCTTCATAGAGGACATGAGGATATTTTCTATACAAGCTCCTTTGGGGGGAGAAAAGTGAGTCTTTTAGTATTGTAGGGTCTGTAAGACAGAGGGCAGTCATGAAAGAATAGGAATGTAAAGGGAGGTGTGGAGATTTAGAAGCTTGAACTCCATAAAGCCAAGTCCCCCAAAGTGCTGATGCCAGTGACGAGGAATAGTGATGTTCCAGGAATTTCTAGAAGTGGCTGGATTTCTGAATGCATCCCAGCACAATGTCCAGAGAATAAGTTAGAGCAAGCTGCTTCACTTCAGGGATAGAATAGTTGCTTTCTTTGCTTTAGGGACTATAATTCATGCCTAAAGCTCTGTATAAATTTAAGTTGTTCCGTAGTTGGGCTTCAAGACCTATTCTAAGCCTTTGATGATGAAATGAAGGAATATTCCAGGACACTGGACAGCTCATGGACATTTGAATATCAAAAGAGATGGGAAATATTAACAGTGGACTCCACCAAGGGAGTGGACACCCTGTTGTAATAATAAAGTGATGGACTCTTGGTGTGGGTTTCAGTACATTTCTTAAAGCTTATTTTCAAGAAGACTTTTCAGCACAGGCCACAAAACTTCTGTTGGGTGCCCATTATGTTCCCAGCAATGTACCAGGAATACAGATTTGATCATGTCACCATCTCTACCAAAAGGATCTCAACATTTTAAGAAGAGGGAGATGTAAACAGACACTTTTAATTTAATGTGGTGTTAGGATAGCAGCAGTTACTGACGGGAGCCCTCGGTTCATCTTGGAAGGCCGGAGAAGGCTGATAGAGGGAGATGCATAAAGAGAGATGAAGAAGACTAGGTTAATAATTGGGAAGCGTTTTCCATACTTGGAAAAAGACATAAACTAAAGCATAGATTTCAAACATTGAAGTAATCACAGTGAGGAGGCTGTTCATAGGGGTGGCTGGAAAATTAGGTGGAGATGTTGCCTTAGTCTACACCAGAGATGGAAAACTTTTTTTCTCTTTGCAAATGGTCAAGTAGTAAGTATCTTTAGTACTGAAAGGCATATGCTCTCTGTCTCACCTACTCAACTCTGATGTTACAGTGTGAAAACTACCATACATAGATATGCCATATGACAGACAATATGTAAACAAGTGACAAATGCTCACTTTCTAGTTGCATTAATTACTAGCTGTGCGACCTTGGGCAAATTATCTAAGCTTCTGAAAGCCTCAGTTTCTTAATCTCTAAAGTGGGAATAAAAATAACTACAACAACTACAACCAACTGAGAGCATATTCATGAAAAATGAAAGAAAATAACATCCCTACTGTATACCAGGCCTACTTCTTGGGGTCTGTAGGTTTTGGCCTGTATTTGGCCTGTGGGCTGGCATAGTCAATTGCTACCAACCTTAAAGCATCATCACAATAAACCCACTAAATTCTTTAGCATTACTATACATAAACTATAAAATGTCCTTTGATCTCGTCTTAAAATTTTATCTTATGGCTTTTAGTTTCCTTCTATTTTAGTAATTTCCTGTATCAAAATATAACATAGAATAAAGAATAAGATAGCTGGAGCCCCCTTAGGCCTCCATTGCATTTATATTTATAGCTATGAATGGGATTTTCTATTTTGCTTGAGGAAAAACAGATGACTGTTTAGATCACTAAATCTGTAGTCAATACTTGGCCCATAGACAGAGATGAATGGTATTAAACTAACATTTATTGAAGACTTTACAGTAGGCATATGCTACATACTTTTATACATATTATCTTATTTCTTAAGGTCTCTGACAGAAATTACTAGCACGGTGCTTTATTTCTACATTTTTTTCTGTTTTAATTTTGCAGACTACATTTCACTTCTTTATCTTCTATTCAAAACCCATTTATTGACTTATGCTTTCAAGCAAGATGAAGTGAAGAGACAAAATGTACTCTCTCAACCAATTAAAACACTGTCAAAAATGTACAAATCAACTATTTTCAGATTTGGAGAAAGGGCAGTTCATGACGATACTTGAGAGAGAAGAAATAAATAATATGAGCTCTAAAATAGCTCAGACTTACTGGGGAGAGATTCTTGACTCGAGTATAAAAAGAGGAAACCAAGTAGAAGCTCGAATTGAAGAGACAAAGTGCAGAGTTCAGAGATGAAATGGTGGCTAATCACAAGGAAGACTTATGGGTAGGAGAAGACTGAACAGAGAAAGACAGAGCTGAAGAGATCTGCAGAAGGTCCCCTGCTCAAGTGTTCATGTGACTACTAATCCATAGATGCATATGAGAAAATTACCCAAAAGTAGAACTACTTAAAAGTATAGAGGGACCAATCCTGGAGGTCACAGAAGGCCAGGAATGGTTTGACCATCAACCAGAGTGGAACAGCTCAGCATTGTGCTCAGTGGTAAGAAAGATTTTGCAACTGTAGTGGGGCAAAGTTTGCCCTAGATTAAAGGCTGCACTAGCTCTGCTAAGTACAATTTCAAGCAAGGCTTGAAAGGATCAAATAATTTCAGTATAAGTTAACAGTGTCTCAGAACAAACCTCAAGAATTTAAAAAAGAAGAAAAAATAATGCCTATTATTTAATTCAAAATGCACATATTCTGACATCCAATAAAAAATTACATGGCATCTAAAGGTGTAAGAAACATTATAATGAGGAAAAAGATCAGTAAACCAAAACTTAACCAAAAATTATATAAATGATAAGATTAGTAAACAAGAACATTAAAACAGCTATAACTATGTCCGTATGTTCAAGAAGGTAGAAAAAGCCCTGAGTATGTTAGGGAGAGACAAGGAATACATTAAAAAGACCCAAATCAAACTTCCAGAGATGATAAAATAATCTCTGAAGTGAAAAATACACTGGATAGAATTAGTAGAAGACTAGAAACAACAAAGTAAATATTTAGTGAACTTAAATCTACAGTAATAAAAACTATCCAAAGTAAAATATGAAGAGGAAAAAAACTAAATAAAAATTAACAGAGTATCAGTGGGCTGAGGGAAATTTTCAAGCAGACTGATATGCATAGATGTGGGTCCCCCAAAGCAGAGAGGAGAAGGATAAAGGACAGAGAAGAAAATATATATTTTTGGAAGCTTGAAATGTTTATAAATATAATGAAAATTATAAAATCACAGATCTAGGAATGTTAATGAACCTCAAGCAAAGCCACACCAACACAGACTACAATCAAATTAAAACCTATGATAAAGAGAAAAATCTTAAAACAGCCCTAGAAAAAAAGACAGTAACTACAGAAGAACAGCAATAAGAGTGACAGCAGACCTCACAATAGAAACAGCAGATATGAAGGCAGTGGAATAACATCTTTAAGCACTGAAAGAAAAAAATTGTCTTAGAATTCTTACTGAGTGAAGGTATTTTTCAAAAAAGAAGGAAAATAAAGACTTTTTTAGGCATACAATAAATGAAAGAATTCATAATTAGCAGTTGTATGTTATAATAGTACTACAATAAATATTAAGAAAAATCTTCTTGAAGAGGTTCTTCACATCTCTTGTTAGTTGTATACCTAGGTATTTTATTCTCTTTGTAGCAATTGTGAATGGGAGTTCACTCATGACTTGCCTCTCTGTTTGTCTATTACTGGTGTATAGGAATACTTGTGATTTTTGCACATTGATTTTGTATGCTGAGATTTTGCTGACGTTGCTTATCAGCTTAAGGAGATTTTGGGCTGAGACAATGGGATTTTCTAAATATACAATCATGCCATCTGCAAACAGGGACAATTTGACTTCCTCTCTTCCTATTCTAATATGCTTTATTTCTTTCTCTTGCCTGATGGCCCCAGCCAGAACTTCCAATACTGTGTTGAATAGGAGTGGTGACAGAGGGCATCCTTGTCTTGTGCCAGTTTTCAAAGGGAATGCTTCCAGTTTTTCAGTATCAATATTCAGTATGATATTGGCTGTGGGTTTGTCATAAATAGCTCTTATTATTTTGAGATACAATCCATTGACACCTAGTTTATTGAGAGTTTTTAGCATAAAGGGCTGTTGAAGGCCTTCTCTGCATCTATTGAGATAATCATGTGGTTTTGTCTTTGATTCTGTTTATGTGATGGATTGCATTTATAGATTTGTGTATGTTGAACCAGCCTTGCATTCCTGAGATGAAGCCGACTTGATCATGATGAATAAGCTTTTTGATGTGCTGTTGGATTTGGTTTGCCAGTATTTTATTGAAGATTTTTGCATCAATGTTCATCATGAATATTGGCCTGAAATTGTCTTTTTTGTGTGTGTCTCTGCCAGGTTTTGGTATCAGGATGATGTTGGTCTCATAAAATGAGTTAGGGAGGATTCCCTCTTTTTGTATTGTATGGAGTAGTTTCAGAAGGAATGGTACCAGCTCCACCTTGTACCTCTGGTAGAATTCAGCTGTGAACCCATCTGGTCCTGGACTTTCTTTAGTTGGTAGACTATTCATTGCTGCCTCATCTTCAGACCTTGTTTATTGGTCTATTCAGGGTTTCAGTTTCTTCCTGGTTTAGTCTTTGGAGGGTGTAAGTGTCCAGGAATTTGTCTATTTCCTCTAGATTAACTGGTTTAATTGCATAGAGGTATTTGTAGTAATCTCTGATGCTAGTTCGTATTTCTGTGGGATAGGTGGTGATATCTCATTTATCATTTTTTATTGCATCTATTTGAATCTTCTCTTTTTTCTTTTTTATTAGTCTGGCTAATAGTCTATCTGTTTTGTTGCTCTTTTCAAAAAACCAGCTCCTGGATTTATTGATTTTTTGAAGGGTTTTTTGTGTCCCTATCTCCTTCAGTTCTGCTTTGATCTTAGTTATTTCTTGTCTTCTGCTGGCTTTTGAGTTTATTTGATCTTGCTCCTCCAGTTTTTTAATTGTGATGATTGGATGTCAATTTTATATCTTTCCTCACTTCTCTGGTGGGCATTTAGTTTTAAAAATTTCCCTCTAGACACTGCTTTAAATGTGCCCCAGAGATTCTGGTATATAGTGTGTTCATTCTCATTGGTTTCGAAGAACATGTTTATTTCTGCCTTCATTTCATTATTTATCCAGTAGTCACTCAGGAGCAGGTTGTTTAATTTCCATGTAGTTGTGTGGTGTTGAGTGAGTTTCTTAACACTGAGTTCTAATTTGATTGCACTGTGGTCTGAGAGACTGTTATGATTTCAGATGGAAAAACATTCCATATTCATGGTTAGGAAGAATCACTATCATGAAAATAGCTATACTGCCCAAAGTAATTTATAGATTCAATGCTATCCCCATCAAGCTACCAATACCTTTCTCCACAGAATTGGAAAAAAACACCTTAACCTTCATATAGAACCAAAAAAGAGTCCACATAGCCAAGACAATCCTAAGCAAAACAAACAAACAAACAAAACAAAACCAAACAAACGAAGCTGGAGGCATCATGCTACCTGACTTCAAACTACATTACAAGACTACTGTAATCAAAACAGCATGGTACTGTTGCCAAAACAGAGATCTAGACCAATGGAACAGAACAGAGGCCTTAGAAAGAATGCCACACAACTACAATCATCTGACCTTTGACAAAGCTGATAAAAACAAGCAAGGGGGAAAGGATTTCCTATTTAATAAATTGTGTTCGGAAAACTGGCTAGCCGTATGCAGAAAGCTGAAACTGGACCCCTTCCTTACACCTTATACAAAACAACTCTAGATCAATTAAAGATTTAAACATTAGGCCTAATACCATAAAAACTCTAGAAGAAAACCTAAGCAATACCATTCAGGGCATAGGCATGGGCAAGGACTTCAAAACTAAAACACCAAAAGCAATGGCAGCAAAAGCCAAAATAGACAAATGGGATCTAATTAAACTTAAGAGCTTCTGTACAGCAAAGGAAACTATCAATAGAGTGAACTGGCAACCAACAGAATGGGAAAAATGTTTGCAATCTACCCCGTCTGACAAAGGGCTAATATCCAGAATCTATGGAGAACTTAAACAAATTTACAAGAAAAAAATCAATAACCCCATCAAAAAGTGGGCAAAGGATATGAACAGACACTTTTCAAAAGAAGACATTTATGCAGCCAACAAACATATGAAAGAAAGCTCATTATCACTGGGCATTAGAGAAATGCAAATCAAAACCACACTGAGACCACCTCATGCCAGTAGAATGGCAATCACTGAAAAATCAGGAGACAACAGATGCTGGAGAGGATGTGGGAAAAAAAGAAAAAAGAAAAAAGCTTTTACACTGTTGATGGGAATGTAAATTAATTCAACCTTTGTGGAAGACAGTATGGCGATTCCGCAAGGATCTAGAAATAGAAATACCATTTGACCTAGCAATCCCATTACTGGATATATATATACCCAAAGGATTATAAATCATTCTATTATAAAGATTCATGCACATGTATGTTTATTGCAGCACTGTTCATAATAGCAAAGACTTGGAACCAACTCAAATGCCCTTCCATGATAGACTGGATAAAGAAAATGGGGCACATATACACCATGGAATACTATGCAGGCATAAAAAGGATGAGTTCATGTCCTTTGCAGAGACATGGATGAAACTGGAAACCATTATTCTCAGCAAACTGACACAACAATAGAAAACCAAACACCACATGTTCTCACTCATAAGTGGGTGTTGAAAAATGAGAACACAAAGACACAGGGAGGGGAACATCACACACTAGGGCCTGAAGGGTGGGGGATGTAGGGGAGGAATAGCAGGGGGTGGGGGGGATTGGGGGAGGGATAGCATTAGGAGAAATACCTAATGTAGATGACAGGGCAATGGATGCAGCAAACCACCACCATGGCACGTGTATACATACCTGCATGATCTGCACATGTACCCCAGAACTTAAAGTATAATAATAAAAAAAAAGAAAAATCTTTCATACAGAAGAAAATAATATTAGTGGTGATCTGGATTTACACAATATAATGAAGAGCAGCAGAAACGGTAAATACATGGGTAAACATAAAATATTTTCTTCTTATATTTAAAATTACTCTAAAATATAATTGATTGCTTGTGGAGAAACCATTATAATATATCATGTGTTTTATACCAACTGTGAAATTAAAATGTATAACATGTTCACAAAATCAAAAAAGTAAAAGAAAATGGAAATATAGTATTTTAATGTTAGAATACCATATGTAAAATGGAATAATATTATTTGAAGGTACATTGTGATAAGGGAAATTTGTACAATGAAAGCAGTAAAATAACCACTATAATGTGAAGCTTACATACTGAAAAGAAAAAATAAAATGAAATTATAAAAATAATACACAATCAACAGTTTGTAGAAAAACAGAAAAAAAGGGAACAAAGAATAGATGAGATAAATAGAAAACAAATATGAACATTGTATATTTAAATACAGCAAAATCCGATAATCACATTAAATTTAAATGAACTACACATCCCAAATAAAAGGCAAATATTTCAAATTGCTTAAGAAGCGAGACCCAACTATATACTGCCTATAAGATATACACTTTAAATATAAAGATAAAAACAGATTAAAATGGGAAATGGTGGAAGCAAGTATATTATGCTAGTGTAAAAGTGATTGTGGCTTTTGCCATTATTTTAATGACAAAAACTGCAACTGCTTTTGGACCAACCTAATATCATGGCAAACTAATGTTAGAAAAAGCTGGAGTGCTGATATTAATATTAGATTAAGAGGATTTCAAAGCAAATAAAATGACTAGGGATAAAGAGCATAGTTTTATTTATACACATAAGGTGATCATATCGAGAGTATATGTATGATAAACATATTGTATGTAGTATCAGAGCTTCAAAATACATGAAACAAAAACTGATAGAACTATATGAAATAATGCAATTTACAAATATATTGGGAAATTTCAGTATCCCTCTCTCAATAATTGATAGATGCCTGAAAATCAGTAAGCATATAGAAAAGTTTATCAATACTATCAACGAAATAACTATTTTATTTTATTTATACAATATTATATCCAACAAGAGCAGAATATATATTCATTTCAAATATAGATGGATTCTCAAGGTAAAACATATTATGTTCTCAAGATATAAACATATTATGGGCTATAAACATATTGTGGGCTATAAACCAGATCTAAAAATTTGAAAATATTCAAGTCATGAAAAGTATGACCACATGGAATTTAGAAATCAATAATATAAACATCTTCAGAAAATCCTCACATATTTTAAAACTAAATAACATTCTTTAAATAACCCACAAGCAAAATTTAAAGTGTTTTAAACTGAATGGAAATAAGCCTCTCTAAATTTCAAAATTTGTGAAATATAGATAAAGCAATACTTACAGGGACATTTATAGTACTAAACACCTATTTTAGAAAAGAATTTAAATCAATGATTTAAGCTTCCATATCAAGACACTACAAAATTAAGAGCAAGTTAAACACCATTTAAGTAGAATAAAAGAAATGATAAGGCTAAGAGCTGAAATTCACAAAACAGAATTAAAAATAGAGAAAAATCAATGAAGCCAAAAAGTGGTTCTCTGAATTCAATGATACTGATAAACTAGCCAAACTGATCAGGAGAAGAGTATGGAAGACACAAATTATCAATATCATAAATGAGAGAGAAAATATCACCGTAGATACTATGAACATTAAAGAAATAATTAGGTATTACATCAACTTTATTTCACCCCATTTAGCTACTTAAGTAAAATGACCAAATTCCTTGAAAGACACAAACTTCCAAATGTCACTCAAGAAGAATTAAAACCATGAAATCTCTTTATCTAGTAAACAATTATTATTTGCTGTTTAAACCTTTACAGAAACAAAACTCAGGCTCACATAGCTTCACATGTAAATTAACTAAATATTTAAGTAAAACATATAAAAAGTTCATATAAACTCCAGAAGTCTATGCAATAAAAGAGAATTCTATAAAAAATAAAAGTCTACATAAGATCCAAAAAAATTTAGAGGAAGGAACACTTCCCACCACATTCTATGAGGCCATCATTAGCATGATACAGAAACAAGGCAAAGATATTTTAAGAAACCTGGCAATATATAGAAAGAATAACATATCATGACCAAGTGAAGTTCATCCCAGGGATATAATAATACTGATTCAATATTCCAAAATCGATCAATATAATTTACATTAATAGAGAAAGAACAAAAATATCCATAGGATAGTCTGAGAGAAAGTCAGCAAACTATCAATAGAAGGGAACTAACTTCCTTAATCTGACTTAGAACAACTACAAAAAGCCTACAAGTAATATATTTCATGTAGAAAGACTGAATGCTTTTTCCCTATTGTTATTAGTCTGTTCTCATACTGCTAATAAAGACATACCTGAGACTGCATAATTTATAAAGGACAGAGGTTTAATTGACTCACAGTTCCACATGGCTGGGGAGGCCTCACAATTATGGCAGAAGGCAAAGGAGGGGGCAGATAAGAGGGCATGTGCAGAGAAACTCCCCTTTATCAAACCATCAGATCTCATGAGACTTACTCACTATCATGAGAACAACAGGGGAAAACCCACCCACCGCCATGATTCAATTACCTACCACTGGGTCCCTTCCAGGACACATGGAGATTATTACAATTCAAGGTGAGATTTGCATAGGGACACAGAATCAAACCATATCACCTATGATCAAGAATAATCAAAGATATATGTTCTCACTGCTTCTATTCCATGTGGTATTACTGGGGGTCTTAGTCAGTATAATAAATCAAGATAATGAAATATAATGCATAGAGCTTGGACAAGAAGATTAAGACAGTCCCTACTTGCAGATGACGTGATTTGAACACACACTGTTATATAGACCAAATGTTTGTGTCCCCCTCAAAATTCATATGGTAAATCCTAATCTTGATTGTGATGGTATTTAGAAGCGAAGCCTTTGTGAGGTGATTAGTTTGTGAGGTAGAGCCCTCATGAATGGGATTAGTATCCTTCTAAGAGACCCCATAGACTCCTGTGTCCTTTCTGCCATGTGAAATGACAGTGAGAAGATGGTCATCTGTGAACCAGGAATCAGGCCCTTACCAAACATTGCATCTGCCAACCTTCTCACACTTCCTAGTCTCCAGAAGTGTGAGAAATAAATCTGTTTATAACCCACCCAGTCTGTGGTATTTTGTGATAGCAACCTGAACAGTCTAAGACAACTACAAAAGGCAAGCGTATATAAAATAATTATGTAAAAAACTTCTCAATATCAGTCATTAGGAAAACGCAAATTAAAGCCACAATGAGATGCTACTATACAGCTATTCGAATGGATATAATTTCAAAAAGAAAACTGAAAATGCTAACTGCTAGTGATAATTCATTGTTGGTAGGATTGCAAAAAGATACAGCTACTTTAGTAAACAGTTTGAAAATTTCTTATAAAGTTAGACTTACACATACTATACAATCCAATTATCTCATTCTTAGGTATTTACCCAAGTGGAATGAAAACCTATGTTCATACAAAAATCTCTTTATTTGTAATTGCATCAAACTGGAATTAATCCAACTGTCTCTCAGCAGGATAATGGATAAACACACGTACATGCAAAAATTCTCATCAAATGAAATAATACCTAGCAATAAAATGAGGGAATTACATACAACATGGATGAATCTCAAATGTGTTATGCTCAGTGACAGAAGTCAAGTTTAAGAGGCTACATGTTGCATGATTCCACTGATGTTTTTAAAAAAGCAAAAACATAGGGACAGAAAATATCAGTCTTTGCCAGGGAAGGTGGTTGCAGAGGTTGACTGCAAAGGGACATGGGGAAATTTTTTGATGTGGTGAACCTGTTCTACAACTTGCTGCTTGTGCTGGTGACTACATGGCTGTATAGGTTGGTCAAAACTTTCAGAACTATAATACAGAAAGCAAGAATTTTGCTGTGTATAAATTACACCTTAACTTTTTTTAAAGTTGAAAAATTACTCTTAGCCCTGAAGTGGGGGTTGTACAAATTATTAGGACAATTTCCTCTTTATTAAGAAAGGGAAACAAAGACTGTAATTAAAATAAATGTATTTAACAAGTGGGGGTACGATGATGTCACTAAAAATGGGTAACCAAGCCTCCCGAGAAAAATATGAGCAGGTATCCTGAAGGGCTTCCTGGAGAAAAAGAAGGTAACTAGCAAGACTTGCATTATTAGAAATCCATCCACATCTTCCAGTTCTTGAAAATACTACAACTTATTCTTTACCATTAGCCTAAGGGAAAATAAACCTTACCCTATTATTTTGCATGCAAAGGAAACGGAATTCCTCTTTGTCCTTTTCTGAAGGTTTCTGTTCTGTTCTGTTTCAGTATTTTCATAAAGGAAGTTGCCAGAAACAGCTGAAGGATCTGAAGGATCATGAAACAGTATGTTGAAATTGGTAAAGACTGATCTTGACATATTCCTCTGACAACCTTTTGATTAATTTTCTGCATCATTAAAACTCTTAATTAAATTAACACGGGTGTAGCCAAATCCTTGACATATCTTGTGTATTAGCAAACAAGTCCTCAGATTTCAAAGCCTGTGGCAGTGAAAAGAAGAAAAGGGCTCCTGAAACCAGGTCAGTGGTTCATGGGAGATGGTGGTAATGAACAGGATGAGCCTGGAGCTTGATCAAAAGCCCTGTGGGATTTGATCAGTGATGCTCAATGAGAACACAGAGGAGGAGGCCTTGTGTGGATTGGCTTCACTTTGGTCAGGCTCCAGCCTCCCACTATTGCCTGTCCTCCTCTCCCTATCCTTTCCCCTAATCTGTTCCACCTCAGACAAGACATCACAACCCAAAATGGTTAAGCTCCTGAACAGATCATTCACCCCACCATGCTCAATACTTGACTTGTCCCTTTAACACTTACAGATATAGCTTTGTAGGCATGTTTTTCATGAGTGGTGAAAAATGAGGTGTCAAGACTCATATCTTGAAAAATTCTAAAAATGATAAATTGATCATTTTTAAAGTTCCTCTTTCACCTCTCCCCATATGTTGGATTTAGCAGCACATATGCTACTGTTGGCATGATGTCTGTGCCTGCATTGTGTAGAACTTTAAACACGGGGAGGGGGTGGTAATAAAAATCAAAGGTTTATAATAGTATAAAAATTATTATCACATAAAATTCATAAATGTATTCCTTCAAGTCAAATTATTTTTAAGTAAAGTCCTATTTCATAGAAACAATTAATTTCCACCAGGTTCTTTTCTAATATAACAGATTGACAAAGACGGGTTGCAGGTTGCATACACATATTGTATACTGATGTATGAACAGGACTTCCACCCTTTCTATAGTCGCAATCACTGGTTTGAGCCAGATGCAGGCTTATAGATGTTTTAATAAACAACACAAGTTTACTACTTTTCTTCATTTGTTAGCATAAAAATATAAAGTTATGCTTATTTCTTGGAGGAGAGTCATATGGGTTAGTTTATACATTTCTGTGTAAACTTATCTGTTAACAAATGAGTTTAGCTGATATTCATCCACTCAGCACAGGAGAATTTCTTCCCTACTAATGTCTCAAGCATGTATGGAAATACAGAGATGAAAATCACAGTTTCTGTTCTCAAAGTTGCCATAGGTCAATATACCAGGAGTAGTAGCCGAGATTAGCAGATGCGGGTATAGGGTATAGGCATCTATGGCAAAGCAAATTAAGTAAGATTAGGGAGGCGGTCAACAAAGTCTTCTAGGAGTCACCATTGCTGATGCTGAGGTTTGATAGATGAAAAAAATGTTGTTCAATGACCATGGTGAAGGGTTGGGAAAGCATCAGGGAAGAAAAGCCTCGCTAAAAGACATCGCTGTATGTGCCAATCACAAACATGCAAAGCAGTAAGTGAGGTGGGGGGTGGGGAGGCAGCATATCTAACAAAGCAGTGTGGCTGAGGCCTAGAGATTACGAGAATGGCTCAAGATAAGTCTAGGGAGGAAAGCACAAAACAGTTCATGAAAGGAAACAAAGAAACATAAGCTTATCCTGGGAACTGCGAGGAGCTAGTGGAATATTTTAAGGATGGCTATGATCTGGTTGGAGTTTGCCTGCCATAGAGGTATCTCTGGCAGCAACGTAGAAGGGTGAGATGGATTTTGGAATGAAGATTTTAGTGAAAGGAGGCAGTGGAACAAGGTAGGAGGAGCTGAAAAAAATCCAAGTTAGAAACAGAACTTGAACTTGGAGGAAAAGAGAAGAGGGCAGTGCATAATAACCACTGTTGTATTTCATTGAATGAACAAAAGGAGAGCTATCGTTGGCACTAGTCAAGGATACAGACCTCATGGGAAGGCTTTAAAAACTATATCTCCTAAAGATAAAATATAAAACTGTCTCCATGGTTACAGCATATAGCCTTGTATTGGGTGATCCATATCACTGCACACATTGTTTTACCTGGAACACTTTATTTTTACATACACTGGAGTTCTTTAGTAGGAGTTACATCAGCTTCAGAGGGAGGTAAAGAAAGTTTGCCTCCTGCGTGGGGGTGGGGATGTTGTCATGGTAAGTGCTGGGCACTGGGCACTGACAACAATCCCTTGAAATAGTGCTCTGGTAAATACCACATAACATTGAGAAGACTTGGGAACAGAGAGATTAAGTGACTGGACTGAGATCACACAGCTGGTGAGGAAAAGAACCAGAATTTCATCTCAAATCCTCATCTCCTCTTCTTTACATCCTTTTCTCTTGAAGCTTCACTTTCTTTTACTAATGTTTTTCTGCTGGTCTCCTGATTTCACGATTCTGTATCTACAGCCTGAATAATAGGAAATATACAGTTTTCAAGAAGATCTTTTGAGAATTATCATGGCAGAGTGGTTATGAGCAAGGGCCCTAGGGTGCAAATGCTTGAGTTCATATTCTGTTTCCATCATTTACTAGCTGTGTAACTTCAGGCTGTATGCTTTGGTTGACCTATCTCTAAAACAGAAATAAGATCATCTTCAATTTAGGATTTTAGGAGGATTAAATGAGTTTATAGATGTGAAACACATGTAACAATGCCTGATGCATAGCAGACACTTACTAAATATTAGCTATTATTATTATCTCGTTATTACTTAGCCATTGTGTATTGCACCTAAGGAAATAGATGGTTTCTGTGTTGATATCAAGAAAGACAATTACATTCTAACAAAGGTGCCTCAAAGGTGATGAAGACCAGCATCATGCTGTAGGAAGACCAGAACCTTGGAGTCAGTGCTGTACAGCTATTCCACCTAGGAGCTGTGCTACTTTGCACAAAATCTCTTTAAGCCTTGATTTCCTTATCCTTAAAATGACATCTCAGTATATCTTCAGCAGAAAATGTGAAGTTTAAGTAAAGATTCAAAAGACACTGTTTTAGTCCCATATCTTCATTTTGCAGATGAGAAAAAAGACCCGCGAGTTTAAATATACTGCACAAGGTCACAGAGCAGATAAGTGACAGAATTGGGGATGGTTCTTTTAAACCTGCTCTATGGTTTACTGCATGATTTTGCTTCTCTTTTAAGAATCAACCCTTCTAAAATTTAAAGTGCTTTAAAGAGGTAAGGTCGTTTAAATATATAATTCTTTGACTGAGAGACATTTGATTGGGGACAAAATATTAGAGCCAAATTAAAACGCTTAGAAGATCCAAACTCTACACAGATTGTACTGCCACCTCCTCTCCACAGATAATTCACAAAATACCAATAGCAAACCATAAGATAAATGTAAAGAAGTCCAACAAAATTATGATTTTCAATTAAGATGTACTCAATGCCTTATTTGAAATATCCATTTCAAATCTTCACAGAATTCCTTTAAAGTATCAGGATGTCCCACATAGGCTGTTGCTCTAAGTATGTTCATGCCTTGAGATCAGGTTTGACATATAAATGAAGCAAAGATGGTCTCTGTGTATTGGCCCCAGGTTGTTGATTTCTTCACTGCAGGCTGAAACTTGTTAGCTCAAAAGCCACTGGCTCCAAACTCAAACTTTTATACATCCAATTGTTTAGAAATATAGCCCAAACAAGCAAGCACATTTGTAACCACGTAGAACCTGCCTGTTTTTATACCCTATAAAATCTCACCTGATGGGTGTTACCTTTTGATAAGATGAAGCCTTGTGGTTATACGGTCTCAAGCCACTGTGCCCTTCGGAGCACTCTGACATAGGAATTCCCTGCTGTGCTGCTGAACCATGCTTGTTAAGGCCCTCAGTATGATTGATCCTCTTCTCCCTTGGGAGTTCCCTTGCCTTCCTTCTGAATGATGGCCACTTGCCCTTAAGCCTCTGAGTAGTTTCATGTTGTGAGAGGCTCCACCTCTTATGCAGCCCTGTCCAATTGCTGTCTTGAAGAAGAAAGACACACTCTTAACTGAACCCAGGACATACCCAGATGTTGTATATGAATTAATCCTGCCTATATTAACTTGTTTCAATATCTTTCCCTAAGATATTGAATATGGCACACCAAAAAATGTTCAGCTCAAAGAAATTCTGACTCGTAAATGAAACTTCACTGCAGATTACCTCAAGAGACTTCTTTAGCCAAATTTCTGGGTAACTCATAAATAGCCCCATTCACAGGTTTATTCTCAGAGTGGCAGTGTCATCAAAAAACTATGATTCAGAAACAAAGGAAGACATTTCAAAGAAACTGATTTGTAATTGCATATTGCAATCCACATAAAGAGGCTAGGAGTAGCTCCATATTGTTTTTTAAAAAATTTATTTATTATACTTTAAGTTCTGGGGTACACATGCAGAACGTGCAGGTTTGTTACATAAGTATACATGTGCCATAGTGGCTTGCTGCATCTATCACCCTGTCATCTACATTAGGTATTTCTCCTAATGCTATCCCTCCCCAATCCCCTCACCCCCCCCATTCCCTCCCTTAGCCCCCCACCTCCCTACAGGCCTTGGTGTGTGATGTTCCCCTCCCCCGTGTCCACGTGTTCTCATTGTTCAACACCCACTTATGAGTGAGAACACGTGTTTTTTGGTTTTCTGTTCTTCTGTTTTATCTTTCTTTCATCTATTTCTCCTCACAGATACCCCACTGTCCTTGCCCCCTCCTGATCTCCCAAGCTTCCCTGAGAACTCCTACCCAGACTTAGCTTATATGCTCATTCCTTGCCCTACACATGTCCATTCCCACCTGATCATTGCTGTATATATTTATTGTCTGCAAGAATGATTTTCCTCAGAAAGTGGAGATAAGGAGAACTATAGCAGAGAGAGACAGAAACCCTTTAGTTGTCTTGGGAGGGAAACCTTGGCCATGCTCACCTGTTAATGATGTTCGTTCCATTCCACAGTTACCTTCATTCTCCTTAGATTCACAGCAAGATGTGTCCGATGACAGGAGTTGTTTTTAATCTCAAACTTCTTTGTGTTGCTCCTTCAGAACCTGACACCAGGTTCAGTTTCTAGGGAGCTTTCAATAGTTGTTCTTAACCACTTGAAGGAAAAAAAGCTCTTGAAGAAATCTGTAGATTCTGTAACTGTTTGCTTCTGGTTTTGAAAATGATATTTTCCAATTAGTCTTTGCCAACGTGTTCCCCTTATCCTGAGGGGAAAGTCAGCAGGGAGCAAACGTAGACCATGAGAAGCGACACACTTGACCTTGCAAACAGTGTGAAGGTCTAGCTTTATTAGTATATGTTCTGCAGCTTTGCAAGAGATTTTGGCTCTGGTCTTTGATAAAGCTTTTAATAGGAAGAAACTTCTTATAATTGAAAATCAGTTTCCTTGACTAAAATAGTCTGATAGAAATTATTCTCATTGACAATAAGGTTACATTGCTCAAGGTTAGCCATCCAGAGAACAGAACAGAGAAACAGAAGGTTCAGGGAAACTTCTACTTCAAGTTCTGCATTTGAGAAAATCCGTTTATTATTCTGAAGAAACTCTACCCACATGTTTCCAACTTTGGGCTACATTTAAAAATAGTTTCATGTTGGGCTTATGACCTGATCTCTCTATGTTTACCTGTCTTCGTAAAGTAGATTGGATTTTGAAAGTTTGCATATAATTCAAATTTGTATAAAATAGACTCATTATTAAGTGATTGTTATTAAATTCTTTAAAATGGAAACCTGCAGATTATTATATAATACAGAGGTTATGTGTAGGGGTTGGAAGAATTTACCATTTAAAGCAATGTTGTGGTCAAGTCATTGATAATGTGACATAACCTTCTCTAGTATAAATATTTACTCTCTGCTTAGGAAAAGATAACTCAACTAAATGCTGAGTCTGAAGATTCCTGTCCCCAAGCAGCCAGGTTGTCTTGGTGAGGTTATGACTATTTCGTCTAATAATATTTGCAGGGCTGGATGCTGTAATAAACCATTCCCTTGCACCTCTCTAAAACTTTGATCAGAATAAAATACAGCAGATTTCTCATCAGCATTATTGGAAAGATCTTGAATGAAATTTTTATAAAATTTGAATAAAAATTTCGTTCAAGATCTTTCCAATAATGCTGATGAGAAACAACAACAACAAAAGGATTCCCAGCTAGGACCGTTCTCTGTGTGGAGTTCGTACATTTTCCCCATGTCTGTGTGAGTTTTCTCTGGGTACTCTTGTTTCTTCCCACATCCCATAGCTGTGCACCTTAGGTTCACTGCTATGTCTAAATTTGGTCCTGGTCTGAGTGAGTGTGGGTGTGTGTAAGTGCAAGCTGAGATGGGATGGTGTCCTATCCAGGGCTGCTTTCTGCCTTGCACCTTGAGCTGTTGGACCAGACTCTGGCCCCCTGTGACCCTGAACTGGAAGAACTGGGTAAATAATTACCTAACTCATTTTTATTAATCTTTCTCAAATGCATATGCACCTCATATTTATTTCAATGTTTGATATTAGAAGTGTTTGGGTTTTTATTTAGAAGTCTGGTGACATTTTTGTGACAAGAAATATAAGGTAGGAAATTAATACTTGTTTATATCAATTAGCCTATGGTAAAATTAGTTTTGAGATAACGTTGTTTCATTTAGTCACAGTTTCCAAGAACCTATCTACAAAGTGAGGACTTACTGTACAAGGAATATTGTTCAATAAAATCATGGAAAAGGGTCATTGGGATAGGAGGATGATGACAGGAAAATTGAAAGAATCAGGCAGATGTACTGTTAAAGTCCATGCAGTACACTAGCTACATAGACTCAGACTTGGTTAATTTATTCAATATCCAAACCTCAGTTTCATTGTCTCCAAAGTGGAGTTAAGGATGTTTTTCCTGATAGGATTATTGTGAGCTTTAAAGGAGATAAGATATGCGAAATGTCTGGCACGGGGCTAGACGTTGCTTCCCCTTTCTTTGCCACTAGATGAAATCTCCCTGACCTGAGGGTTGCCTCCTTTCCTATTTTTCAACAAGACATGATTCTACCTTCTTCATATTTGCCTTTCTTTCATTGTTCTTCTCAGCTACTCTTTCGCTTCCACACTGTTTCAAATATTTGAGGTTCAGCTTATACTCTATCTTCTCACTAAATGCAACTCTTTGCTGTTTATCACAACTCACAGGGTTCTCTCTCTTAAAACAACAGATAAACAAACCCAACTGCTGTTCTTTGAGTGCCTACCATGTTGACGATGCCCCACATAAATTATCTCCAAAAAATTCTATCAAATCTCTATTATCTGTACATAGACATATTTTAAAACATGAAACTCAGAGAGGTCACTCATTTGCCCCAGGTCACACGGCTAGTAAGCAGCACACTAGGGATTCAGATCCAAGCCTGCTTGACTTCAAAGGTCGAGGTCTCTCTCGACAACAAAATTGGCAAAGTGAATAAAAGCAACTTGCATTTTTAAACAATTTCAAGATGGAAGAGAAGCCTAACACATGAGGGGTCATTATTTAAAAGATGTGAGGATAGTAACGCAAGACACTGAATCACCTGGTGGGAGCTCAGGGCAGTTGTAAACCGATGCCTAGGGCACTCACTTAATGTTTGGTAAACGCAGAGATTGTTTGTCTTGGAGAAGTGTGTTTTGTTTGTTTGTTTTAAGGAGGTGCTAATCTTTTAGAACAGGTTAAAGGGGCAAGCCAGCAAACAGTCACAGTCTCCAGCATCCTTAGAAAAATTTTTTCTAATTTGTTCAATGAATAAGTTCTTTTGGTCCTACTCTACCTAAACAAGATTCTGAGACTTCAAATCATGATTTTATCAGAGTACAGTATCCTAGAACTTTGGACTGAGAAGGGATCTGAGAAATCATCTGATTCAATATTTTCATTTTTGTCCTTTAAGATATTGAGATTCAGAGAGATTAAGGGACTCACCCTGACTTATACCTGCAGTTAATGATATGTATTTTGGCTCAAGTGGCCAATTATTTATCTTCCCTAGTGCTTCCTCCACTTGATACAATACTTAAGGATGGAGATTGTACTATACGCTTTGTTTTATCTCATACTCTGGACTTACGGTAGTTATGTAATATGGAGTGTTAGAACAGAATTCAAGGAAGGTGGTAGTGAGTGGCTTCAGGTCTTCTTTTTTGATAAAAAGCAAGACAAGAAAAATACATTGCTGAACACAGAAGTTTCCTGACTCTGCAAAAACATGTCAGATATGATTACATTCCAGTTTAGTGATTAACTAAATGGAGCATGCATGGTGTCATCTTAAGAGATCACCAGCTGTTATTAAAGGCAACTATTTTGACCAGATCATGTTCTCACCTTAGTAAATGCCTTGTATCTTTTCTACCTGTTTTTTGACATTAGAATGATTCCAGAGTTTCCACCACTTCTGCTGTTCATACAGTCAGAATTTTGTGGTCTCTCATTTGATATCTAAAGATCCTTCACTCTTTGTTCCTAGCCCACATCTCCCCAATTGCTGATGCTTCACTCTGTCCTATGGCATCTCCTGTTGCTTTGTTTCTGACTTGACTTTGATAACTGGCTACAGCCCTTCTTCACAGACCAGCCAACATGGGATGTCCAGAGTCCCAGGCTGAGCAGGTGAGAGGGTGGAAATTAGAAGAGAAATATCTCTTCTATTAAATCAAAGATGTAAACCACAAATAAGTTTCTAGAGATTTTAGCTAGGAACAGCCCAGAAAGCAGACTTAGCAGAAAGTCAGGGATACAAGTAGGGGTGGTTTTTTTCATTAAGTTATTTAAAAATTGTTGATACCTGCAAGTATTGTTGGTGATATGTTTGTAGGATTGATAAGACAGTCCCTGCCCACAGGAACTGAGCACAGAGTGAGTGAAACCCTTACTGTGCAAAGAGTGGGTAGAGGCTCCGCAATTCTACTTCTGTTCCATGGACACTCAGCAAAACTATACTTTTCAGCTCCCTTTACATTATTAGGTTCAGGCCATGTGGCTCAGTATGGCCCATGGAATGTTGGCACAAGGGATTTCTAGAATTGGCCCTAAACATAGCTCTCTTTCCAGTTCATGTGGCTGATCATGTAACGATGTGATCACATAATCATGTTATGATGAACTCATGTGATAGAGGTATCCGGATCCTTGAGCCATTGCTTGGAAGTGAGTTGCCAAGAATAGCCTCCCAATATTTATTGGATTGTGACTTGAGTGAAAAGCAAAACTTTGTTGTGTTGAGTCATTTAAATTTGGGTATATTTGTTATAGTAGCATAAGCTACTCTATACTACACGTAACTACAAGACAATGGAATTGCTTACCAGTAAAATTTTTTCAAATACTATGCTGTCACCAAGGACAACAACTTTGTTACCCTGGGGAATTATGGGATGCTTCCTATAAAAAGAAATGTGTAAGGTAAGTCTTAAGATAGTTCATCCTTTTCTATTTTCACCTTTCTCTTTTTGGATTTTTTCTTTATATATCAAAGCTTCTTTAATTGAAATAGAAAGTGGAATGTTGAAACTAGGAAACAATTCCAGGTGAATTTATGTCTTTGGCCTCCTTTCAGCAATGAGTTGGGGAAATTTAAAAGTTCACTTTCATGTAGAAGAAAATTAGGTGATAATTATTGCATGGAAACACAAGTTGTAAAGAAAGGGCATCAGATAAAGCATCTCTAAAATTTTACCTACTCTTTGGAGTTGGAATAAAGTTAGGGTGGGCTCAGAAACCTGCACTTTGTAGACTTTTAAATTTGCTCAGTCTTATGTATTTCCCTTAAGGATGTTTATGCACAAGGAACAGTCTTAAATGTCCTGGAAGCTGGCGCCATTTGGTAAGAGCAGACCTTTTGTTACAGTTGTTGGATGGTGTAAGATGAGTCTAGTTTGATGTATTTATTTATTTAATATAATAAATCCTAATAGTTCAAGAACTGTCCAAAGCACTTTATAAATGTAAACCTCTTTAATATTCATAAATATCCTATGAGATATTATCTTCATTTTAAAGATGAGAAAACTGAAGCATAAAGTGTTTAAGATGATACATTTCCCAAGATTACACATCTAGCAAGTGTTGGAACCAGGATTTGAACCCAGGATGTCTGGCTCCAGGTCCCAAGCATGTCACTGCTTTGCCATGCTGTGATGCTTTTGCTAATTAATAGATACCATCCAACAACCGTAATTCATTGAGTGTTTAGTATGTGTCAGGGATTGTTCTAAATTTACATGTACTGTCTTTTCAATGCTCAAGATCATTTATGAGTAGGTACTATTATTACTCTTATTGTAAAGATGAGACAGGAAATAAGAGAGAAACAACCAGTAGACATTCAACAACAAGGAGAGATAACAACAAGAAGAGAAGTTTCCATGGGGTGAGAAGTCTTGGCATAGCTTAGCTGAGTCTTCTGCTAAGGGTCTGTGCCAAAACTCAGGCAGATTTGGGTACAGAGCCTTGTACTTTTCTATTGAAGAAGATAGCCTCTTAGTAGTTGAGATACAGGATTTTTTCGGTCATAGATAGGAGAAAGTTCCCTTGAAATCAAGAACCACAGGTTCTGTGCCCTTGCCTGTTTCTCCTTCCAGGTCACTTGGGAATGAGGACAAGTCTTGGCTATTTTCTTGTCCTGGAATATTTTTCTCTCCTTCTTCATTTATTGAAGCTCTTGGTAATTCCTAAACTACGATTTAAAGTCCAGCTCAAAAGCTGCTTTTTTCAGGAAAAATATCTTTATTCTTCTAAGTTATAAAAGAATGAGTTTCCTTTTTGTCACGTTTCATTGGAAATCTAACAATGAAAAATTACCAGCAATTTATTCTTATGGATACTTCACTGAAACAAACTTTTACATATTAACATTTCTACCATATCTTTGGCTTTTTTGGTTCCATTTTCTGAGTTTTAGCTTTAGCTGGAAGAGGTACTTTTACACAGCTTGCATTGGTGGTAAAAATCTAATACAATGTACAAAAGAGAGAACTCTGGGACTCTTGTGATGATTTTTAACCTAGAGATAGGAGGAGAATATTAGAAGTATTATGCATTTAAAGTTGTTTAATATTAGGTTATTTCAGATAACACATCCACTATGTTGCAGTACTGAAAGTTTTTATTAAAAATTGGCTAATTGTGTATATCAATGTTTATAATTTTAACACATTTTCTTTCTTAGAATTTAATAAGGATTTTTGAAAAATGCTTATCTTTGTCACCTATGATAATTGCCAAAAATAAACTAAAAGACAATAACAGAACAACACATACAATAAAAGCAATTTAGAGCATAACTTACTTTTGAAGAAAGCATAAGAAACATTGATGGACCCATTTATTCTCTTTATGACACTGGATAATTCGTTCAACCTTTTGTCTTCTGTAAAACAGAGGAAATAATATCTATTCAGCAAAGATGAGATGAAATTATTTATATGAAAATATTAAGGACAGAGGATGACACAGAGTAGAAGCTTTCTTTGACTTCATTCTCTCCTTCTTCCCTTGCTTCCATTCTTCATTTTTCTTCTTTAACTCCTCTCTCTGCCCACTTCTTTAAGTCACACTACAGAGCAGAGAGAAGAAAAATGGAGGAGAAGAAAGTGAAATGAGTCTTGTTGTGATAAGACTGAAATTACTTCTTTGGGAAATGGACTTCTTAGATGATGCTGCCCCTTAGCTACTTCAGAACTGAGAGAAGTGATGACTAGGCTTATAGAGAATGTGTTACAATGCTCAGGATCCTGTGTATTGGTGGATTTAGTCTTAGCTTGAACTCCCAATAAGAAGTAACTCTCTCTAACAAAGAAGGTTTAAAGCCTCCTTACTCTAATCATGGCAGGTATACTATTACTGGTAATGCCAGAAAGGACACAGATCAAAACACTATAGGTGGCTAAGGTGGAGTACTGTTTCCTATGGCCACTTTTGATAATACATAATGCAGGTAATCATATGAAGGAGTGCATATTAGAAAGAGGAAAATCCTTCCATGGAAATAATGAAATACAGACTCAGAACCCAAAGATTACATTGAAGAACAGCATAACCAAAATCAGACTTCCTGCAACTAGTAGCAAGTAAAGGAAAGTGTGGGAATTCCAGCAAATGGCAGTGTGGAGGAGATCTAGCCTGGACTAGAATTACTCCCATAACCACTATAATGTTTTTTATTGAGGTATAACAAGTTACAACAAACTCAGTGACTTAAAACAACACATATTTATTGTCTTGAAGTTTCCATGGGGTGAGAAGTCTTGGCATAGCTTAGCTGAGTCTTCTGCTCAGGATTTTACAAGGCTGCAATCAAGGTGTCACTCAGGCTGCATTCTCATCTGAAGGCTTGCATGGGGGAAAAATTTACCCTCTATCTCATTCAGATTGCTGGCAAAATTCATTTTTCTTGTCAGTTATGAAGACCCAGTTTTTGCTGGTTGTAAGTTTGAGGCCTCCCTCAGGTCCTGGAGGATATCCAAAGGTCCTAGCTTAGTTGAGCTTCCTCAGCATAGCTGCTTACTTCATTAAGCCAGCAAGGAGAACCTTTCACCTGAAGGAAGGCCCAGGCCCTTTTCTAAGGGCTCCCACCTGTTTAAGTCAGACCTACTCAGGGTAATTACACTGTTGATTAACTCAAAATAAATTTATTTGGGACTTGAATTACATCTTCTAATTTCCCTACCTTTGCCATATAACATAAACTAATCAAAAGAGTGATATCCTTTGCCATATTTCCTTCATTAGATGCAAATCGCAGCTCCCACCCATACTCAAGGGGAAGGGATTTTATAGGATATAAATATTAGCAGGGCAGGAAACATGGGGGCTTCCATAAGATCTGTTCATAACAGCCAAATTGGTTGAGGTTTATTGCTGGTTAAGATTAATCAGAGATAGGCATAAGAATTCCTGTATACTCATCACACTTGTATAATTTTATTCAATTAACTATATAACATATGCAATTTCACTCAAGAAACTGTGCCTGGTAAACATGTATCATATTAATTGGTAATTGTTCATTACCAATTAACCAATTACTCACTACCAATCAACAGTCTCTCATCTTTATATAGCGTTAATGAAGTCCATGAAGGATCTGCATGTATTCATTCATTCATTCATTCATTCATTCGACAAATGTTATTGACTACCTACTATAAGCCAGACACTGTTTAGGTGCTAGGGTTATGGTAGCAAACAAAAAGGACTGAAAATAATCCCTGCCCTCATCACTGTTTCATGTTAGAGGAGCAGAGAGACAACAAATAAAACAAATTTGTATGTTTGGTAGTGGTGTGTACTAAGGGAAGGGAAGGAAAGGAAGGGGAAGGGGAAGGGGAAGGGGAAAGAGAAGGGGAAGGGCAAAGGAAGGGAAAGGAAAGGAGGCATGGGTTGTGATTATAGAGAGTTTGGGCAGGGAAGGTGTTTTTAAGAAGATCACGTGTCAGTAAAGACCTGAGGAAGTAAGGAAATAACTCCCATGGACATTTGGGGAATGAGCACTCCAGGCACGGTGAAGGGCAAGTGCAAGGCCCTGACATTGAAATGTGCCTGCTGGGTCTGAGGGATTATAAGGAGGTAGAAGTGGCTGCTGTGTGAGCCAGGGGGCCATAAAGGAGGTGGAGTGAGAGAGGAAATGGGAGCTGGGTACAGCAGGTCTCTGTAGGTCTTTGCAAGGAATTTGATGTTTGCTCTGAGATGGAAGCCACTGGAGCATTTTGGGCGGAGGAGTGACATGATCTGATGTGCTCTAACAGGGTCACTCTGGCTGCTGTGTTGAGAATAGGCATTCAAGGGTGAGACAGGGAGACCAGTAAGTGAACAATTATAATTTAGGTGAGAGATGATGGTGGCTTCAACCAGTAAAAATGGTGGTAAAAATAGATTTATTTGGAGGTAGAACTGAAAGAATTTGCTGACACTTCAGATACAGGCAAAGGGAAGGAGTAAAGGATGACTGTGTCTGTAACCACATCTCTGTGTGTATTTGTTGCTTACCCCTTAACCACCTAAATACTACATGTCATACAAAAATGGATGTGTAGATATCTGAGTATACTGTGAGATTACTTTGAACTTACTCCAATTATGTTTGGTCAAGTGAAGAAATCCTGTAAAATAATGTATTTAGTACATATCTGTTTCTTATATATATTCTTCTGATGTATATACATTATTAAATACATAGAATTTGGTATATATACGTTATTTTGTTGTGTTAAATACACAAAATAATATATACTGTGCTTTACAGTCAATTTAAGAATTATTTAGACATAATTTTTAATTTATGCAATGTTTACCTTTCAAACTGACTTTAGAACTCTATTTCTGAGAAAGAAGTGACTTTTCTTTAAATCTAAACTGAGTGGCCCTTCCCTGATCTTAGCATCCGCAATTCTGTTGCCCAGGTTATACCAAGCAAGTGAACAACATTTTTGTGAGAATTCTGTTTTCTTGGGGTTCACTTAGGCCCTCTGTGTGTGCCACAGAACAGAATCTGATTGGAAGAAAGGCTACTTCCCAGGTCTGTCCTTTCTGAGCACCAAGTTCTGTGCTGCTCATGTTGCTAGGATATGCTCCATTCTGGTGAATAGTAGAAATTTTAAACTCGGTATTCTACAAAGACAATCAAATGCACCAGTTCAACCTAACTGGTCGTACTTCAGATTGGGCTAATGTAATTTTATGGTGGGCTATTTCTAATTTTATAAATTATTATATTAGCAATTTTCAACAACATAAATATATGTTGATGTGTATTTACCCTTAAGCAACATACACTGTGTTAGCAGTATGGTGTTTCTGCGAATGCCCATCTCTCCTCACCAGGGAATTATTCAGTCTTCTGTCATGTCTCCAGGAAGCTGTGGCCTTTTGGGTGCACTAGAGTAAAGTAGTCAACCAGGTAGCAATATATCAGTTGCAAGTAAGAGAACATTTTGCTTAAATGCCTCAGATAAGGAAGGAAACTTTATTGGCAGATATAGCTTGGATATTGACCCTCCAAATCTTATGTTGAAATTTGATCCCCAGTATTGGAGAGGGGGCCTAGTTGAAGGTGTTTTCATCATGGGAGCAGATCCCTCATGAATGGATGGCTTTGTGCTGCCTCCTGGTAATGATTGAGTTCTTGCTCTGTTAGTTCCCCTGAGAACTGATCGTTAAAAAGAGCCTAGCACTTCCCCTCCCATTCTCTCTTACTTCCTTCCCCATGCTATGTGATGCCTGCTCCACTTCACCTGCCATCATGAATGGAAACTTTTTGAAGCCCTCACCAGAATTAGATAGCAGAGCCATGCTTCGGGTACAGTTGGTAGAACCATGAGCCAAATAAACATCTTTTCTGTACAAATTACCCAACCTCAGATATTCTTTTATAGCATGCAAACAGACAGAGACACTGGCTCATGTAATTGTACAGTGCAGAGGTAGAACTGACCACAGCACCATTTTTGGTTTCACTAGGCCTCCAGCTCTGCCTTTCTGCATGATCCTAGGCTCTGACATTAGCTTGTGCAGCTTGGTCCTCATGTGGCTCTGTTCAGAATTGTTCCAGACTATGCCCTACACCACAACCACCATGGGGAAATGTCTAAATTCCAGTACAGATGCACCCGGACTTATGATAAACCCACAGTAAAGTCAAAAATGCTGTAAGTTGAAAATGCACTTTATACATCTAACCTATGGAACCTTGTGGCTTAGCCTAGTTTAACCTGAATGTACGCAGACCATTTACATTAGTTTACAGTTGGGCAAATCATCTAATACAAAGCCTGTTTTATGATAAAGTTTTAAAATAAATAATGTTAAATAGAAGTTTAAAATTCAAAGTAATATTTCTACTGAATGTGCATTGCCATCACAC
The DNA here is from genome assembly GCA_036589455.1 of Ateles fusciceps. Classification (NCBI taxonomy): domain Eukaryota; kingdom Metazoa; phylum Chordata; class Mammalia; order Primates; family Atelidae; genus Ateles; species Ateles fusciceps. The sequence goes on from JAZHEH010000051.1 coordinate 2,609,537, forward strand.
CACGGTAAATTTGAAAAGTTAAGTTGAATCATTGTTAGTTGAGGTTCATCTGCTCTTCCAGAATAAACCTTGGGGCTTCATGACCTGGTATAGGTTTATTGTCAAGAGAGTACAATGCACTGATTAGCTTAGGCCTGGGGTTCTTGCCCATCCATGAAGCAATAACTAGGGCCAAAGGGTACCAGAATAGGTCATTGAACTTTAGTCAATTCAGGCCCAACCTGGAGCTGTGAGAGATGGGGACAGTTTCCTGCACAACACATAGTAGGGTAAGAATGAGTCATCTGGAACCTGGCTGTAAATAAAGTGGGAGTTGCTGTTTACTGTATGTCAACAACATGCAGAAATTCAAATATTGTACATTGAACTTGACTTGGCCAAGAGAGAGGCTGTGTAATGAGTGGTACTTGGGCTTGAGTATCTGAATGTGTTCCTTTGTTTCAATGTGTCATTCTTTCTCAGCTCTATCCCTGTGTCTATGACATCATCTACATCCTAAAACATATGTTCACAGTAAATTCCTTTTCTGCATAACAAAATGCCTGATAATATTCCTGGAGGGGTAGGGCCTGCCCTTGAGAACAGGAATCTGGGCATGTGTTCCGAGGTTATTCTAGGATCTTAGCCCAGAGCTCTGTGTCATTTTTACCAATTAGGTGTTTGTAATAAAATTTGAGAGTTTCATTGTTTTGGCACTTAGTTGTCCTTTTAAATTCTGTGTGTCTTTTTCTAGTTCTCTATTGCTGCATAACAACTTACCACAAACTTAGTGGTTAGAAAACACAAATTAATTACTTTATTGTTTTGTAGGTCAGAAGTTCAGCATGGGTAACACTGGGCTGTCAATCTGTAATAAAACAGACAAGATGGCTTTCAATAAATGAGTTTATTAGGGAATGAGCAGAATGTTGCAATCTGGAATCTGCATGTGATGACTGATGCTGGGCATAATCAAGGAGATTGAGGTAAGAGGAAGCTTTTGAAAGCAAAAGGAGAAGTGTGCGTATGTTGTTTTGAATCAAAGAGAACATTGGTTACAGGGGTTTATTGCAGGAGTTGACGTCATTTCATTAGTGGAGACAGTGTGTCAGGCAAGTATTGTTGTACAAATGGCTAGCTGTCCTTGCGTGACTCACGGAGCAAACTGTGGTTTGGAAAAAATTCTTGTAATAGTTAATCTTGTCAGGTAAATTATAAATGAGAGTCCTGCCTTCATAACCTCTCAGCCCCATTTAGTTTGGTTTTAACATAAATGACTCCATTTTGATACTGACAGTTTTCACAAGGCTAAAATCAAGGTGTTAGCGAAGCTGCACTTCTGTCTGGATCCTCTAGATGAGAATTGGTCTCTTGTCTTGCTCAGGTTCTTGACAGAATCTCATTCTTTGCAGTGGTGATAATAAGGTCCTGTTTTCTTGCTGGCTCTCAGTTCAGGGTAGTTCCCTGCTTTTAGAGGCCATGGTATTCTTTGGATTGTGACCCCTTCTTCCATTTTTAAATCAGCAATGGCAGGTTGAGTTCTGCTCATATTACATCTGTCTGATCCCCCTGTGAAGGGTTCTCCACTTTTAAGTACTCATTATTAGATTTGATCCACCCAAATAATTCAGGATAATCTTGCCTTTTAATGTTTAGCTGGTTAGCAACATTTATTCTCTCTGAAACTGAACAGAAAGAATTATGTGGAAAAAATTGCTGTGTAACATGCAAATTCACAAATTTGAAGACTGAGATGTGAATATCTTCAGGGACCATTTTTCTTCCTAACACCACATGGACACATGGACACACAAACACACACAGAACTGGCTCATATTTATTTTTTGCCTCTTTCCACTTCATTATTAAAATTATCAAAAAAAAAAAAAAAAGATAAAACCCTGTTGTTCTGTTCTGTTCTCACACACAACACTTCTGACACCAAATGTTTGAAATTATTTTTTTCCACACCAAGCAATTTTTCAATTCTTTGCAGGTTCCAGCTAGGTGTCCTACAATTCAATTCAGCTCTGAAACTGTCTCCTTGGAGCTAGCCTCAGATCCCCCCCCAAGTTAAAGACTTGTTCTAACAAGACTGCCCCAACTTCAGATGTCAGTTGCCAGTCTGAACTCCACTTCTGACTGACCAGTTATAAATTGGAGGTTCCCAAAACCCCCTCCTTGAGTTTGATCATTTTCTATAGCAGATCACGAATGTCAGGGAAACATTTACTTAAGTTTAGTAGTTAATTACAAAGGATACAACTCAGGAATACCCAGATGGAAGAGACGTAAAGGACAATGTGTGGGGGACAGTGGTGCACTGCTGCCATGCCCTCTCTGAGCACATCACTCTTCCAACATCTTGATGTGTTCAACCCAGAAGCTCTCTGAACTTTTGGGTTTTTATAGAGGCTTCCTTATGTAGGCATGAATGATTAAATCATTGACCTTATGGTGATTAAGCCAAACTCTAGTTCCTCTCTCCTCCCAGGAGATATCTACCCTTGAAGAATGGTGCTAAAAGTCCCATCCCATTCTACTTTTTTAATGTTATTTTAAACTGACCACTACTTATATAGGGAATTACATGCACTTGGAAAAACATCTGGTCTATCTTTCTTCTATAGTACTGTAGTTTTGAGGATGTAAGAATAAATCACACATTTAATGCTACTTCAAAAGGTAGCATTCAAAAAAATAAACATTCCAAAGGTGCTTCTTGGCTTATGCTACCAACTATTTTTCCAAGATTGTAGTAATTGAGATTTTTCTTTTCAAACTATTTTATACCTATCGGTGTGTGTTTACTTTGACCACATTGTTTATCTGCTCAGAACTCTGTATCAACTTTGAATTTCGTGTGTCTACTGGCTCTGAGTTTAAATGCTTATTTAGTTGCTTAAAGGAAAGAAAAATGTTTCTTTGAGCTGGTTCAATATGTAATAATCTCTGTACAATAGCCATAATATAAAAAAAATCTGTACATCCACTTGATATTCATGATCACTCAATGTAATAATCAGCAATGTTTGGGGCATAGTAACAATGTGCTATGTGTTTTACACAAACTTTTTTCTTGAATTCTTACAGCATACCTATAGGGGTATGTGCTGCTGTCAATTCTGTTTTATAGATCAGAAAATAAAAACACAGGGGTCTGAAGGCATTTGTTCAGTCATACAGCTGTGAAGTATCAGCACAGAAACTTTAGTTCACTGACAAGAATGCCTCTGCCCTGAGCCATTTGGCTGTAAATGCCTCATGAAATTTATTCCTTTTTAAAGTGGCTATTTTACCATTAATATGGGGGCATATGTGGATCAAATATTACTATTGCTTTACTCACAGGAAATTGAATACCATAGTTGCCCTCATCAGATATCTAACATTCATAATTGCATAACTATCCTTTCATTTCCTTGTTCTATGAAAGCTGTGTTATGGCAGGTAACCAATTTCCATAAATTGTTATAGTCTATACATTTTGTTTCAGCTAGTAGTTTTTTTTTTTAGCCTATTAGACAAATCTTTAGATTGTCTCTTACTGCTGATTAGAAAAAAATGTTTTTCTGTTTTTTCCCCAAAACTAGGGATGACTCTGGGGAATATTTAGGAAAATATGTGAATAAATTTCATATCTAAGACAGATCTTTGTATAATCAAGTCAATCACCTTTGCCACATTCCAGTGTATTCTTTTAGCATTCATAGAACACATTACAGTGAAGCCAATTGCAAAGCTGAAAGTATCAAAGAAAGTGATAAGAATAAGAAACAAGTTCATTTGATTTCTGAAGATTCTTCAGGTAGGCCCTTCTAATTTTCATTTATGTTTCAGGTCTTTTCAGTCCCCTAAAAAGCTATGTTAATCACCTAGGATATTTATATATCAATCCCCAATTTCCAGAAATAGGTGACAAGATTGCATTACATGTGCAAAGGAAGAGTATTTGGGAGGCTATTAGGTAATCGATCTGTTTGAGAGTCTCCACCTTGAGTTTCTGTCTCGTGTCTAGGATCTCATCTCTACTCCCAGGGAGATACTACTTGCTTACTGGCAAAGACATGCCTTAGTCCAGAGGAATAAGATAAAAGGTATCACAGAAAAATCATGAGACATGTAAAGAGAATGAGCTGTAGGAATAAAAGGCAAAAGTAGAACACATATAGGAGGATGTAAAATTGATGGAACACATACAGTAAGGCTTTAAAGGAAACATATTCTATGTTATCACAGAGATAAGATAGACTACTGGAAACAGTATATCGGATAGTTATAAATAAACAACTGGAGATATTAGAACGAAATAATAATGTTGAACTAAATTACTGCATGGATATGCTGACTCGCAGAATTGATACAGCTAAAGAACCAATAAGTGAGCTGGAAAATCACATTGAGGAACTCTCCTGAAAGACATCAGAAAATGACAAATAACTGGAAAGAATGAAAGATTGAGAAAGAGGATAGAAGTAGAAGTGCCAACAGCTAGAACAAAGAGTAAATTGAGGTGAGAAAGTAGCAGAAGTAATGAATAAGATGGGAATCCTTAGGCAGAAAGAAATCATAGAGTGCTAGTAGAACTGATAAGAAGAAAACTACATCTAGACCCATGACAGTGATATTTGAGGGCATGAAAAACAACAAATGTTTCTAAATACTCCAGAGGGGAAAACCAGACCCCTACTAAGTAAGTGATGATAATCTTTCGATAGTAACACTGGCTGCAAGAAGACAGTAAAAATATATTTTCAAATTGTTGTTGGAAGATGACTTTGAACTATATTCATGAAAACTATTATTTAAAGTTACCAATTGGGCATGCCTTTAATCCCAGCATGTTGGAAGTCAAGGAAGGATTGTTTGAGACCAAGAGTTTAAGACCAGCCTGGGCAACACAGTGAGATCCTAAGTCTACAAAAAATTTAAAAATTAGCTAGGTGGAGTGGCATGTGCATATAGTCTTAGATCTTTGGGAGGCTGAGATGGAAAGATTGCTTTAACTCAGGAGGTTGAGACTACAGTTGTTAGTTTTAATAATAAAATTGTTATTGAGTATAAAAGGTCTTATAAAGTTGACTAAATAAAAATCTTAATAAATATTCCAAATAAATATGATTCATGACATAAAATATGTTTGTAATTTAAGAAAAATGGAAATCAGTAATAAAAACTTAAACACTAACATAGCTAAATAACTAAAAATGTACTGAATAAACAGTAAAAAGAGAAAATAATAAGGGGAAACTAAAATACTTAAGCTAAATAGCAATGAAAGCACTACATGTCAACACCTGGGGAGGCAGAGTAAAAGGAAATTAATGGACTTAGAACATTTAGCAAATAATAAGAACTATTGAAATAAATTAGCTAAGTGTTCAAATAAAGACATTAAAAACAACAGAATAAATACTCAGAAACAAGACGGAAATTAATAAAAGTAAAGGCAGAATTGAATAAAATGAGATTACATAAGGAAAATTAGAGAGGGTAACAATTAAAAAAAAAAACCCTGTTCATTCAAAAGACAAGTAAAATAAACTTCTGGTGGGATTTAATAAGAAAAAGTTGACAAGATATTTGAAAAAACAAAAAACGGAGTGAAAAGTTGAAAGTAAATCCACATAGAATATAGATTTAAGAATCATCAAAATCATACTTAAATAAATTTGAAAACATTGGTGTAGAAGACAAATTTTCCCCTCAAATAAAAAGAACAAAAGCAGATGGAAATTAGAATAGATTAATAACCATGCAAAGTAATTGAAATGGATTCTCCAAATGTCCCTTGGACTCCAATTCTGAGTAGTTTTACAGATGGATTCAATCAAATTGTCAAGGTTCAGATAATTTTTCTTGTATACATTATTATATTGAAAATGTAAAAAATAAGAGGGAAATGTGAGAAATTAGGTTTACAGGCCAATCCATTTATGGACATAGATGTAAATATACAACAATTAACTAAGTAAATACAGCAATGCATTAGAATTGTATTATGATATAATAGCATTGATTATAAACATGCCAGCACGATTCAACACCGAACAAAATCTATCACCTTGATAGGTGCAGGAAAAAATTTGCATAAATGTCAACAAAATGTAGACAACAAATGATAGAAATGACCTTCCTTAACTTAATAAAGACTATTAAAAAATCCTCACATCTGTAATCCCAGCACTTTGGGAGGCCAAGGTGGGCGTGTCACCTGAGATCAAGAGTTTGAGATTAGCCCAGCCAACATGGTGAAATCTTGTCTCTACAAAAATACAAAAATTAGCCGGGTATGATGGCGTGTGCCTGTAATCCCAGCTACTTGGGAAGATAAGGTGGGAGAATTGCTTGGATCCGGGAGGCGGAGGTTGCAGTGAGCCAAGATGGAGCCATAACACTCCAGCCTCCATCACAAAAAAACAAAAAAACAAAAAACAAGAAAACCTCATATGAAAAACATTTTAAATCTAACAGTTTTGGCCACATTACATTTAATGTAAGAAAAAAGACAACAATTCTCAGCCTTCTTGTTACCAGTCAACTGATTTTTAGAGGTAGGGTAATCAACTCAAGTTTGCTAGAGACTTTAGTGAATTTAGCTCTGAAAATCCTGTTTCTGGGGAACCTCTTGAGTACAAGGTAAACTGGTGATTAGAATGGCACAGAGTTTTAAAGCTAAAGTCCCATGTCCCAGAACCCCTTTCAGCTCAGGTAAACTAGATAGCAACTACAGATCCTGACTAGAGAGAGCAACACAGAAGAAAAATACACATGAAGTGTAAAAAAGGAAAAAAAAAGGTAAATTTTAAAATTATGTATTGACAGATAAACTTACAAAATGTAAGAAAGTCATTAAACTGCTAAGATCAATAACATAATGCAACAATAATACTGGATCCAAAGTCAGCAAAGCAGATCAATAGGATTTCTTAATAACCAGCTAGGAACTATAGAGTAAATATCATTTACAAAAGCAATAAAAATTGTGGAGTATCTAGGGGTTGTCTAACAATGTCTACTAAAAACTTTATGGAGACAATGTTAAAATTATTTTAAAGGATCTAAAAGAAGAATCCAAAGGTGAAAGATACTATGTTCATGAGAAAATAATTTTGCATTGTAAACATAAATTTTCTTTATGTTAATAAATCCAAAGCAATTCTAACCAAGATTCCAGCATAATCTGGGAGGAGGAGTGACTTGGAAAATTTAAAACTGTATATGGAAGGATCAATTTCCTCAAACGGATAAAAACATTTTAAAAAATTAGAATAAAACAGTGGGAACCAGTCACATAATAATAAACAATTCAAAACATATAGTAACAAGACAATGTAGTATTGCTGCAGCAACAGGCAAATAGACAAAAGAAACAGAATAGACAGCTTAGAAACAAACTCATATTTAAATAAATTGGTAATTAATAAAAATACAGATTTTTGAAGATGATTGGCTACTCTAAAAACATTAAGTTGAATCCTTTCCTCTAATATATTAAAATTATTTACAATTACATCAAGAATATAAATATGAAAAACAGAAGAAATATAAGATGAAAGAAAATACCTAAGAATTTAAGAAAATTTAGGACAATGTGACCTTAGGATGGGAAAGTATATTTAAAACAAGATCTTCAAGTTCAAACATAAAGACAAAAAAAAATGATAAATGTGATCACATCTACTTTTCAATTTTTTTCTCCAGTAAATTATACATAGACAAAATTTACTGAAGATAGGTGACTAACAGAATATATTTGCAATGTCTATAGAATTTTAAAGGCATTAATATTTAGTATATACATGAATTGCCTAAAAATCAGCAAGATAAATGCAAGACATTCAACAGTAGAGCAAATGATAGGATTAAAGTATTCGCAGAATGATGGATGCTAATTTACTAAGTATGTGAAGAGATTTTGACAGGTATTTAGAGAATGCAAGTTAAAACCAAGAAACACTCTCCTGCACCCAAAAGTTCATTAAACATTAGAAAGTCAGATAATATCAGCTCTAGCAAAATGTGGGAGAAATGGGTATCCTCAGGTTGGTGGGAGTGCAAATTGATGTAGTCATTCAATAGGACCAGCCAGTAGTGCTCAGTTGAACTAAGTATGCAGAAAATGTACAATCGAGAAATAACTTTATCTACATACGCAAAAAGTCTCACACAGGTCCATAAGGATAAATGTGCAAAAATGGTCATTGCAGTAGTCACTTTTGGTAGCAGAGTTGGAGGCAATGATTCAGTTGGTCATCCCAGTGAAATGGATACATAACATGTGGCATATGCATACAACAGAAAACTAGGCAGCTTCAAAAATAATTACATATGTACATGCACTGTTGTTCTTCATTATAGATTCCATATTTGTAAATTTGCTTACTTGCTAAAATGTATTTGTATTCCCCAAATCAATACTCTTGGCACTTTCGTAGTCATTGTGGACATGACATTTGCTGAGAAGGGAAAACTTTAAGTTGTTCAATGTGCATATTCCCAGCTGAGGTCAAATACGGCCATATTCTTTGTGTTTTGTCTTTCATGCTATAAACTAGTGTCGTTTTCGTGGCCTATTTAGTTCCACATTTATTGCATTTTTCTTCTTTATGTTGATTTTGCTGCTTAAAGCAGCCTTGAAGCATAGTGCTGTCTGGCATTCCTAAGTACAAGAAGGCTATGATGTGCCTTATAGAAAAAAAAATATGTGTTAGATATGTGTGGTTCCGACTTGCCATTGACTGTGAGTTCAATGTTTATGAATCAACAATATATATTAAAATGTCTTTAAACAGAAACACACGTAATACAAGGTTATGTATTGATCAATTGATAAAATTGTTTTGACCAGGGACTCACAGGAACCTAACCCTGCAGTTCCTCTAAGAGTAATGACTAAGTATTCACTAATTCAGTATCCACAGACACTTTTTAGAACATAACAACTGCAAATAAGGATTGACTATATATGTATATGTATGTGCATATGCATATGTATGTGTATATATATACGTGCCTCTGAATATGTTTGAAAAAATGTACATATGTGTATGTATGTATATTATGCTGAAATTTCTTCTTTATAGATTTATATAGAGAATGATCTAAAATAACATAGTGTTGAGGAAGATTGTTGAAATAATATAATTTACATTCAGTATGATGTACCATTTTGAGCAAAATTATAACAACCCCTAACAAAAATAATGTGTTACAAACATACACACATATCTAAATAAATTTATAAAATTGTATTGTAATATATTATAATTAGTGCTGGAGAATGGAATAAGAGAATGGGGATGGAGAATGAAAAAATTATAAATAGTTTTTCTTTTTCCCTTGCAAAGCAAAATATATGACAATGTGCTATAAACTGAGGTGAATTATTAGCCTAATTGTGAGTTTAAAATAAAAGTCTGTTGGCTTATAAGCACAGTAGATAATGTTTTATTTTACTGTTTTTTGAGACAGGGTTTCACTCCATCATCCAGGCTGGAGTGCAGTGGCTTGATCTCAGTTCACTGCAACTTCTGCCTCCCAGGTTCAAGTGATTGTCATGCCTCAGCCTCCCAGGTAGCTAGAATTACAGGTGCACGCTACCATGCCTGGCTAAATTTTGTATTTTTAGTAGAGACAGGGTTTCGCCATGTTGGCAAGGCTAGTCTCAACTCCTGACCTCAAGTGATTTTCCCACCTCAGCTTCCCAAAGTGCTAGGATTATAGGCATGAGCTACCATGCCCAATCTATTTTTATTTTTTAAATAAGAATTTAAAAACTGATTTTTTGCCTTTTTCTCCATTCTTGTGAATTTAGGGGCCAATGCAGTTTGCCATAAAAAGTTAGGGGAAAAATATCTTCCCTTTTTCAGTACTTGATGGCATGTAAACCAAAGTTAATAATGTATTAATATTGGTTCATTAATTCTGAAAAATGTAATGTATTAATATAAAATATTTATAATGTGGGATCTGGTTGTGTGGGTATATGGGAACTCTGCACTCTTCACAATTTTGTACATCTAAAACAACACATTTATTAAAAGGTAAAGTTAAATGCTAGTTTCTCATCACCATCCTGAGATTTTTTATTTGCCAGCTTGTGTTCACTGAGTATGAATCCTCATGTCTTTATCCAGAAGCTACTTTTAAAAAGCCTTTCCCCTTTTTTAATAGGCTGTTGGGTATTTAAGTTAACTTTAGAATATCAGGGGCTTAATAGCTTCCTTGAAACTTTTGGTAAGCTCTTTGTGGAAGAAAGATAAGAATTAGGCCTGTGGATAAGAGTTAAAGGAAGGCAAACTTTGATTTCTGGAGGAAAAGATACGTAGTAGTGATTAAAATGAGATGCAGGTGAAATGGCTTGCCTGAAGTTGGCTTCACATATCTGGAATATTTTTAAACAGACACCTCTTTTTAGGTTTATTATACATGGAAGAATAGGTAAAATGCTAAGTAAGAAGGTTAGAATAGTCTTTATTGATAGTCCCTTCTTACTATCACCTCCTGGGTCTTTATTGAGTTGACAATCTGATTCTGCAACCCACGTTCTTTTCATTTGCATATCTATTCATCCAATAAATATTTGTGAATCACCTACCATATGGTCAACAGGTTACCAAGCCCTGGGTATATGACACTGAACACAGAGAAATGATGTTCTTTCCAAGTCCATTGAGCAAGATTTTCTTCTGTGGAACAGGTCAGAAATGGTTCATTAAATCCTTTGTCAGTCAGTTCAAAGGCCACTGTTATTCTCTCTAGAGAGGAATCTCCAGAAGGAATTAAATCCTGATGAAGATATACTGATAATAAAGGCTATCAAGACACTTTAAAGACATCCTTTTTTTTTTTTTTTCAGGGAGCAGGTGGAATGTGGTGGTTTGGCAGTATCGTCCTCTCCCTGACCTATGTATGTCATCATTCTCCCCAAGATAGACATAAGAAATTAAGAACTGCTGTGCTGAAGACAAAAATGTGTTTAAAGAGAAGTGGGCCATTTAAAATTACCGTCTTCCTTATGCCTATCAAATATCATGTAATTTAGGAAAAATCATTTAGTTCTGTTTTGGGGTTAATAATTCTCCTTTGCAAATAACTACAGATGTTCTCAAATGAAACTGTCATGTGCATTCCAAATTAATTTATGAATTTAAAGATTTTTACTCAGATATTCATTCTGTTGTATTTAGGGGTCAAAAAGAAGTCAACCCGTCTCAGGAAGGAAGCCAACATTTTATCTAATGCATACCACGTGAACTTTATATTTATTATCTTATTTATTACCTGTAAGAATCCTTGGAGGCTTAGAGAGTTTAAATAATTTACTCATTTACTTTAGCTGAATTATTAAATGAAGGAGCCAGGTAACCAAACTCAGTTGAAAATCCCAGAGTTCTTTCCTCACAATTGGACTTCTGGCTCTGTCTTACAGGGTCCTTCTTGGCCTTCTGAGATAGATTCGTTTATTTTGTCTAAAGATATTTATTGGCAAATCCACTATGTTCCCAGCATAATGGCAGATGATGGGAACACATTCCTGAAAAAAAAATAGGCATGGTTCTTGTAGATGTGAGACTTAGAGCCTCGTTAGAAAGTCAAACAGTAATCAAGTAAATACATATCTAATAAAACTAAATAATAATGAATCAAGAGATAAATCCTGTAATCCCAGCACTTTGGGAGGCTGAGATGGGAGAATTACTTAAAGCCAGAAGTTCGAGACAGGCTTGAGCAACATAGTGACACCCCATATCTACAAAAAATTAAAAAATTAGCTAGCCATGGTGGCACATGCATGTACTTCTAGTTACTCAAGAGGCTGAGGTGGGAGAATCACTTAAGCCTAGGAGTTTGAGGCTGCAGTGAGCTATAATTGCACTGTTGCACTTTAGCCTGGGTGACAGGATAAGACTGTGTCAAAGACAGACAGACAGAGAGAGAGAGAGACAGAGAGAGACAAAGACAGAGAGAGACAGAGAGGCGCTATAGGTGAAATCAACAGATGCCATGACAGAAATCAACGAGAGTAGAGAATAGATTTAATTTAAAGAAATTAATTAATGAAAGCCCCTTTGCAGCAATTGCATTTGAAGATAAGCAAATGTCAGTTGGCAAAGGTTGGGGGAGCAGAGTACTATAAAAATGTTTGGTATAAATGTGTTTCCATTTAATTCTGTAATCCATTTTGAGTTAAATTTTGTGTAAGATGTAAGGCTTAGTTTGGAGTCATTGTTTTGGCCTATGAATGTCCAGTTGCTTCAGTGTCATTTGTTGAAAAGGCTGTGTTTCCTCCACTGAATTGCTTTTGTAACACTATAAAGTCAACTACACTGATTTCTGGATTCTGGATTCTGTTGCATTGATCTGTGTGTCTGTTCCTCCATCAATATCACACAACATGGATTACTGTGACTAACTAATGTCTTGATACTGAACAGACTAATTTTTCCTACTTTATTCTTTTTCAAAATTATCTTTGACATTCTAATTCTAGTTCTAGTAATGAACTAGATTCTTATAAAACCATCAAATCTCATCAGACTCTGTCATTATTATGAGAACAGCATGAGGGGGAACCAACCCCATGATCCAATTACCTCTACCTTGTCCTGCCCTTGACACATGGGGATTATGGGGATTATAATTCAAGGTGAGATTTGGGTAGGGACAGCCAAACCATATTATTCTGCCCCTCCCAAATCTCATGTGTCTACATTTCAAAACACAATCATGCCCTTCCAACATTCTTCCAAAGTCTTAACTTGTTCTAGCATTAACCCAAAAGTCCAATCCAAAGTCTCATATGAGACAAGGCAAGTCCCTTCTGCCTATGAGCCTGTAAAACCAAAAGCAAGTTAGTTACTTCCTAGATACAATGAGAGTACAGACATTGGGTAAATATATCAGTTCCAAATGGGAAAAATTGGCCAAAACAAAGGGATTACAGGCCCCATGCAAGTGTAAAATCCAAAAGCGTAGTCATTAAACCCCAAACTTCCAAAATGTTCTTCTTTGACTCCATGTCTCATATCCACATCATGCTGATGCAAAGGCAGGCTCCCACAGCCTTGGGCAGCTCCACCCCTGTGGCTTTGCTGTGTAGAGCCCCCGTCTCAGCTGCTTTCATGGCTGGCGTTGAGTGTCTTTCATGGCTGGCATTGAGTGTCTGTGGCTTTTCCAGCTGCGCCATGCAAGCTGTTGGTGGATCTACCATTCTGGGGTGTGGAGGATGGTGGCCCTCTTCTCATAGCTCCACTAGGCAGTGCTCCAGTGGGGGACTTGGTGTGGGGGCTCTAATCCTGTATTTCCCTTCTGAATTGCCCTAACAGAGGTTCTCTATGAGGGCTCCATCCCTGCAGCAAATTCCTGGACATCCAGGTGTTTCCATACATCCTCAGAAATCTAGGCAGTTTCCCAAACCACAATTCTTGACTTCTGTCCATCCATGGGCTCAACACCATGCAGAATCCACCTAGGCTTGGGGCTTGCACCCTCTGAAGCAATGGCCTGAACTGTACCTTGGCCCCTTTTAGCCACAGCAAGAACTGAAGCAGCTGGGACAAAGGGCGTTATGTCCAGAGGTTTTACAGAGCAGGGATGCCTTGGGTTCAGCCCACAAAACCATTTTTCCCTCCTAGGCCTCCAAGCCTGTGATGGGAAGGGCTGCCGTGAAGGGCTATGACATGCCCTGGGGACATTTTCCCCATTATCTTGGTGATTAATATTTGTCTCTTAGCTGCATAGGCAAATTTCTGCAGCAGGCTTGAATTTTTCCCTAGAAAATGGGTTTTTCTTTTCCATCACATCATCAGGCTGCCAATTTTCCAAACTTTTATGTTCTGCTTCCTCTTGAATGCTTTGCCACTTAGAAATTTTTTCTGCCAGATACCCTAAATCATCTTTCTCAAGTTCAAATTCCACAAATCTCTATGGCAGGGACAGACATCAATTCTCCCCAAAGTGATCTATAAATATAATGCAATCCCATAGGATTTATGTTTTGTAGAAATCAACAAGCTTATTCTAAAATTCATGTGTAAATGCAATAGATCTAGAATAGCCACACCAGCTCTGAAAAGGGAAAACAAAGTTGGAAGTTTAACAGCACCCAATTTTAACACTTATTATGAAGTTACAATTATAATTATTGACATCAAAATAGATGATCAGATAATAGAATAGAGGAGAGAATTTAAAATTTACCCATAGACATATATAGACAACAATTTTTTGACATGTTTTCAAAGGCAGTTCAGTGCTAGATGAATAGTCTTTTCAACAAATGATGCTGAAAAAATTGGATATTCATGTGCAAACAAACAAAACCCTCAAATTTTGATTCATATATCACAACATATCCTAAAATTAACTCAAAATGCATCAAATACCTAAAGGTTAAAACTAAAACTACAAAGTTTCTAGAGGAAAACTGATAGTTTCCCTATAGTACTTATCACTATCTAAAATTATCTTTTGATTTGCATCTTGAACTTTATTTTAGATTTTTACTTCTTATTGACTCACTCCTCTCTAGTACAATGTATGCTTCATGTACACTTACAACAAAACATATAAAATAAAAAATATTTAATAAACATTTTTTGGCTAACGAATAGACCAAGGACCAAAAGGAGCTGTTTCCTCACAGGCAATGGAGTGGTCAGATGTGGCAAACTGAAAAACTACTGATGGGTGCTAAAAAAAAAATACGCATTTTTAGACAATGTATGGATTTAAAATTACTTAATTAAAACTTAATGGCTTTAAAAAATGAGTTTATTTTTACACCATATCTCCAATCTCTATACCTTTACTTAAATATACAGGGCAACTAAAATATAGGGGTAAAGAATGAGTTATTCAAGGTCACAGAAGTATGTCATTTATTTATTTATTTAAGAAACATTTAATACAAACACTATTTACAAAGGATAGCGCTAATCACTGAAATGCATGTAGGCAAAGAGAAGTAAAATACAGTGTTGTTCTTTTGTTTAAATACTAATTTATAAGTTTATTGGAGGAAGTGAATGCATACAAAATTAGGGGGAGAAAATGAAAGAAGTGGGAGGAGTAGAGAAATTCTATGTGTGGGTTAAATATGGCAATAATTCAACTTTCAGAATGAGAAAAGCAGGCCATTGTGTATTCCATGATTTAATTCAAATCACAATGGTGTCACTGTGGCAGTCACCCCAGGTTGGGGTCAGCTAAGCCTACAGTCTGCTCTTATAACTGTTCTTAGTAGCCCAGTTGGCTACAAAGGCAAAACACTACGGGGCAACTAATTTCAAGACTAGCACTCAATCCCAGGCTTCTGACAATTCTACACCTTTAAAAGTATGTGTTCTCGTTGCAATGAACAATACCCAAGTCATTAGTTAGCAAGCAACTCTAATTTTGATAAGAGCATAAGAAACCCTTGAAAATATCCTCCAGAGCATAGATTCATCTCTGCTAAACAGTTGCTGAGCTAAACTCTTTTATTGTTCAGATTACAAGCTGTTTCATTCTAGATTGGAACAATAAAAGTTTTAAGCACCATCGCAAAAAAGAGTTAAAATATAGTTTTGGAGAGAGTTTGTTCAACAGGAGTTTAATTCAGTCGACCAAACCCATTTTCTCAAACTTCAAATGTTTTGCTATCTGTGTATTCGTTTGTATAGCTATACTTGATTCTGTATGAGTACTAAAACATTTCAATTTTTAATTATTGTAAGAGCCAATTCTTCTGACTCCAAATCCCATGCTCTGCCTACTTTGCAACATTGTCTCATCCTATTAGTGAGTAGGAGTTCTGCCCACTTTCACACTCCATCTTTTTGGAGCTACAGAAGGCAAAAAGAATTTTGTCAGAGTACAACTCCCCAGACCAGCTTATTTTTGGTGTTACCTGTTGTGGCCAAAGGCTGCTGTTCTACAAAAATCAATGAGGTGTTAAAAAGTCAGCTTTATGAATAATTCCGTTTTGTGTGTGTGCCAATGGGGCTTGTGGCATTTCTGTGCAGTGTCTGTCAGTGACCTTATTTCAATTTCCTGAAAATTTATCTTATCTAGAGTATTTTAATCTTTTTAGCCTGTATAGAAAAAAAATCCTTATAGCAAACACACTTTCACACTAGGGACTGATTTGATTTCATGTTTCTGTGACGGTTTTTTTTTTTTAACCTCTGTGTTAAAGGGAGCCTTTGTGAACTTTCTCTTCCTAGTTGGCATTTTTGAGCTATTTTACAATCCATGGTTAGCATGTAGAGTGGGTGATCTAGAGAATATATTTAAAAAATATTTTTGAAGTTAATGCTTCTATAACCTTATAAGATTTATAACAGAAAACATATTTACAGAGACTTAATTTAACACTGAAAGTTTTAAGGCAAATGACAACAAAATATGTGTACTGATTTCCACACAATGAATGGTTTGAAATCCGCCTGGTTAACATCTGTGGAATTTGGGTTTCAGCTCTAACATTTACCATTGTGTAACCTTGGGCAAAACACTTCTCCTCTCTTAGCCTAAAGAAGAAATGAAATAGAAGTTCTTGCCTTACCAAAAATTTGGAAGGCAGCTAAGTGATTTAGATGAGATAATAAATGTGGAAATACTTAGTTAACAATACATTGCTTTGAAAATACCAAAAGGTAATATTAATACAAAATTTAAATGTATCAGATGTATCAATATGGTATCTAAATAGAATAATTTAGGCATGCTAATAATAATGGTAACTCTATCCACATAACATTGGAGCTGGATGTTATGGAATTGATGACAACATTTCTCCTTGTTCTCTTGCTGTTGTTCCTTGTCAAGTGCATCCTTGAAAAACTGATATTTTCTTTTGTACATAAATGGCTTCATTCATCTCTGGGCTCAAAACTTTGATTATTCCTAAAGATGTGGCAGGGTGAGGACAAGCACAATTTCGAGACTCAGATAGAGGCAGCAAGAGCCAGGGGCAGGTGACAGGAGAAGGGATAATGGACCTAGACTCCGGTGTTTTCATTATAACCAAACAAACATAAATGACATATTCCAAATGATTTTAAACATTAACAGAACAGACAGGTGTTTCAATTTGATAAGTAACAGAACAGGTAAGTTAATTATTAGCTTGGGACAGACTTTTAATGTTTCGAGCTGTACCAACCTCCAACAGTTGGCTTACAAGCAACTTGACTGCCCCTGAAAAAGTTTACAAGAATAAATTTTATAAAATGACTATTATGGGTTTCAAAGCAGTTTCACATGCTTATTTACTTACTTTTCACAACAACCCTGTAAGGTGGGCGAAAAGAATAGCAACTGGACATAGACTTGCCTGATATTAGATAGAAGATATATATAATATGGTCTTTCTTGGAAAGAACACATGTAAGAGTCTTGATGCAAGAAAGATATAAGGACAGTAGATAGGTGAACATATTTTCTTGCTCTGGCTTTATTTTCAAAGAAATGGAAGTCTTAAGTTATAAAAATAGCAGGAACAATAATGAGATTCCACAAATACCACAAATTGACGACTCAGGGAGACAGATTTATTACCAAATCTGTTGACATAGTTTCAATTATAGATAGATTTACTAAAGCTTCAGTAGCAGATATTTGTTTCCTACAAGCAAATCCCCCACCTATTTTTCCTACTTATTTTGGATCCAGCTTAATCCAATAATTTAAAAATACTTACTGAGCATCTATTCTATGTGAGGGATTATGGTGACTTTTATGAATTCTACATCAGTGCTATCCAATAGAACTTTTCTTTTTTTAACTTTTATTTTTGGTTTGGGGTTACATGTCAAGGTTTGTTATATAGGCAGACGTGTCACAGGGGTTTGTTGTACATTTTATTTCATCACACAGGTATTAAGCCTAGTAGTCAATATTTTTTCTGCTCCTCTACCTTCTCCCACCCTCTACCATCAAGTGGACCCCAGTGTTTGTTGTTTCCTTCTTTGTGTTCATAAGTTCTTATCATTTAGCTCCCACTTATAAGTGAGAACATGCAGTATTTGCTTTTCTGTTCTGGCATTAGTTTGGTAAGAATAATAGCCTCCAGATCAGTTCACGTTCCTGCAACAGAGATGATTTCATTATTTTAATGGCTGCATAGCATTCTATGATGGATTTGTACCATATTTTCGATATCCAGTTCGTCATTGATGGGCATTTAGGTTGATTCCATGTCTTAGCTATTGTGAACAGCGCTGCAATGTATTAGTCTATTCTCACACTGCTAAAAAAGACACACCCAAGACTGGATAATTTATGAAGACAAAGAGGTTTAATTGACTCATATTTTCATATGGCTGGGGAGGCCTCACAATCATGGCAGAAGGCAAAGGAGGGACAAAAATCATGTCTTAGATGGTGATAGGTAAGAGAGAGTGTGGAGGGGGAACTCCCTTTTATAAAACCATCAGTCTTGTGAGACCTATTCACTATCACAAGAACAGCACAGTAAAAACCCACCCGAATGATTCAATTACTTTTCACTGGGTCCTTCTCATGATGTTTGGAGATTATGGGAGCTGCAATTCAAGATGAGATTTGGGTGGGGACACAACAACCATATCATGCAATGACCATATGTGTATATGTGTCCTTATGGTAGAACACTACATATTTCTCTGGGCATATACCAAGTAATGGAATTGCTGGATCAAATGGTAGTTCTGCTTTTAACTCTGTGAAGAATTCACACTGCTTTCCATAGAAGTTGAACAAATTTACACTCCTGTCAACAGTGTATAAGCATTCCCTTTTGTCTGCAACCTTGCCAGCATCTGTTATTTTTTGACTTTTTAATAAAGGCCATTCTAACTAGTATGGATGATATCTCACAGTGGTTTTGATTTGCATTTCTCTAACGATTACTGATATTGAACTTTTTTTTTCATATGCTTATTGGCTGCTTGTATGTCTTCTTTTGAGAAGTATCCATTCATGTCCTTTGCCCACTTTTTAATGGAGTTGTTTGTCTCTTGTAAATTTGCTTAAGTTCCTTGTAGACTCTGGATATTAGACCTTTGTCAGATGCATATTTTGCAAGAATTTTCTCTACAAAAAGGGAGAGTCTAATATCCAGGGTCTACAAGGAACTTAAGCAGGTTGCCTGCTCACTCTGTTGATAGTTTCTTTTGAGGTGCAGAAGCTCTTAAGTTTAATGAAATCCCACTTGTCAATTTTTGCTTTTGTTGTGATTGCTTTTGGTGTCTTTGTCATGAAATCTTTGCCTGTTCCTATGTCCAGCATGGTATTGCTTAGGTTGTCTTCTAGGGTTTTTATAGTTGTGGGTTTACATTTAAGTCTTTAATTCATCTTGAGTTGATTTTTGTGTATGGTGTAAAGAAGAGGTCCTGCTTCAATCTTCTGCATATGGTTAGCCAGTTTTCCCAGCACCATTTATTCAACAGGGAGTCTTTTCCTCGTTGCTTGTTTTTGTTAGCTTTGTCAAAGATCAGATGGCCATAGTTATGCAGTCTTATTTCTGGGATCCTTCTTCTGTTTCATTGGTCTATGTGCCTGTTTTTGTACCAGTACCATCCTGTTTTGGTTACTGTAGCCTTGTCATATAGTTTGAAATCAGGTAATGTGATGTCTCAGCTTCACATAAAGACCGTATACAAAGCCTTGGCCCAGTGAAAGCATCCAGAAAAGGAGTCTATTGACTATTCAGTCTACACTGCAGTTAAAGGAACACCCACATAAAGAGATGAAAGAGAACCAATAGAAGAACTCCAGTAACTCAAAAGGCCAGTGTCATACATCCTCTAAACAACTGTACCAGTTCTGCAACAAGAGTTCTTAACCAGACCAAACTGGTTGGAATAACAAAAATAAAATTCAGAATATGGATAGGAACAAACATGACTGAGATTCGGGAAGATGTCAAAACCCAATCCAAGGAAAATAAGAATCACAATAAAGTGATACAGGAGGCCGGGCTCAGTGACTCATGCTGTAATCCCAGCAGTTCGGGAGAACGAGGTGGGCAGATCATGAGGTCAGGAGATCGAGACCATCCTGGTCAACGTGGTGAAACCGTGTCTCTACTAAAAATACAAAAATTAGCTGGGCATGGTGGCACATGCCTGTAATTTCAGCTACTCGGGAGGCTGAGGCAGGAGAATCACGTGAACCAGGGAACTGGAGGTTGTAGTGAGTTGAGATCACGCCACTGCACTCTAACCTGGCAACAGAGTGAGACCCCATCTTAAAAAAAAAGTGATATAGGAGCTGGAGGATGAAATATTCCACATTAAAAAAGAAACCTAATAGGTCTGACAAAGCTGAATAATCCAATACAAGAATTTCCCAATGCAATCACAAATATTAACAGCAGAATAAACCAACCTGAGGAAGGAATCTCAGAACTTGAAGACTAGTTCTCTGAAATACAATAGACAAAAATAAAGGAAAAATAATAAAGAATGAACAAAACCTCTAAGAAGTATGTGACTATGTAAAGAGGCCAAATCTACAAGTCACTGGCATCCATGAAAACGGGGGCAGAAAGAAAATGACTTGGAAAACATATTTCAGGATATCATCCATGAAAACCTCACCAACCTTGCTAGAGAGGCCAATGGTCAAATTTAGGAAATGCAGAGAACTCCTGAAAAATTTTACATAAGAAGATCATCGCAAAAACACATAATCCTCAGATTTTCCAAGGTCAAAATGAAAGAAAGAATGTTAAAGGCAGACAGAGAAAAAGGGCAGATCACCTTCAAAGTGAATGCCATCAGGCTAACAGCAGACATCTCAATTAAAACCCTAGAAGCCAGAAGAGACTGGGGGCCTAAATTCAACATTCTTGAAGTAAAAAATCTTCAGCGAAGAATTTTACATCCAGCCAAACTAAGCTTCCTAAGTGAAGGAGAAATACAACACTTTTCAGATAAGCAAATGTTGAGGGAATTCATTACCACAGATGAATTCATTACCAGCCTGCCTTTCTATATTTAATGCTCCTTAATCTTGAAAGGAGCATTAAATACAGAAAGGAAAGATCACTACCAGCCAATACAATAACACACTTAAACACACAGTCCAGTTTTACTGTAAAGCAACTACACAAAGAAGCCAACCTAATAACCAGCTAATAGCACAATGACAGGATCAAATCCACAAATATTATTACTAGCCAAGAGAACTTTCTACAGTGATGGAAATATGTCTGTCTATAGATTTGCGCTGTCCAGTGGTAGCCACTAAACATGAATGGCTATTGAGCACTTGAAAACTGTGATCATCTGGATGAGGAAGTAAATTTTACATTTTACTTAATTTTATATAAAGTAGCCATACGTGACTAGTGGTACTGTATTTGACATCATGGATCCAGATCAAACTCATAAAGGTCATCCTGATGCTATTTTTGATGGAAAGCCTTGGAGAAGTTACATTTTGGCATAAGTTTTATATAGAAATAAGGGAATTAAATAAATGATTTTTCTCCCAACCGCTTTCTTAAACACACATCTCCCTATTTTTACTGTGTTACTGCAGTGTCTTTTTACATATTTCTTTAACCTGCTTTGAATGTCCACTGATCTTATTTGACACTGTAATCACAATCTATTCTGATGTAATGCTCTGTCCACTCCTGTTTATTACCTGTGTTCAGATATTCCTATGGATGAATTCCTTTCAATTCATAGGGTCACAAAGAAGAAAGGTTCCAAGGAAGAATCTATTGAAATCTATTTATCTTTTAACACAATTTTATTATTTTTTGATATTTTTTTCCTTTTCTTTTGTACACATATTAATTTTATCAACCTTTTTCTGATTGCTCCATGAGCATGCTATCCCTTACCAACATGTGGACACATGGTTGTTACAGCAATAAGATTCATAGTCTTATCATGGCCTCCCATGGTCTTGCATAGTCTGGGGTGTGACTACATCTCTAACCTCATTTCAGATCCCTTTCCCTTCACTCACTGTGCTTCAGCTTTATTGTTTTCTTGCAATTCCTACAAGACACAAGCATCTTACCAGCCACAGTCTTTGCACTTGCCTTGCCTTATACTCAATTCAATTATCATCTCACAAGAAGGGCCATTTTTGCTCACTTTATGTAAATTAGCTGCTATCTTCCTTCTTTTGTCACAAGCTGCATTTATTTTTACTTGTTTATTTGTTATTGCTTAATGCTCTCTCTAGAATGAAAGCCCAGTGAGGCTTTCAGAAATGTCGCCTTTCTCTGAATTTCCAAGTATATGCCAATTGTTTCATACAGGGATTGAAAAAATGGTAGTTGCTCAATGAATTTTTGTTGAACCATTGAATAAACCACAATTTATCTAAGGATTCATACACTGAATTCATAACAGACTGTAAGTGTGGTTGTGCTAATAGCTATTCCTAAATCCTATGGATTTATAGTCTTATCTTCTCCATAGACACACTGTTGGATAGATTGACAATTCAAATATTTTTGGGTATATTACATGCCAGTGTATTTGTAAATATGAGGTAAGAAAAATATGTAAATATGGGTAAGAACAATATTGTTCTTACTCTTAAGAAGTACAGAGTTTATTGGGAGTGCCAGATATGTAAACAATTAATTACAATATTGTGTGATAAGTTCAATAACAGAGGAACGTGCTGCCTGAGTCTTCCTTAGGACAGAAAGCTGTGAAGTGAGAGCACGACATCTGTAACATCAAATGCACTGTTTTTGGGAGTTAAACAAAATGTAACCTGGAGTAGTAGAAAAAGCATGAATTCTGAAGTCTAAGAAATTTTTCTTTTAGACCTTGGTCTGCTATTTATTTCTTGTCCTTGGCCCAATTCATAAATCTTTTTGGGCCTTAATTTCCTTTTCTGAAATGGGACAGGCAAACAAGATCTTTGTAGAATTATTATGGGGGATTAAGGGCCACACCCATCTTGTAGGACCTTCAATAAATGTTTTCTCCTATCTGTCTTTTCTCTGTTAAACATACCTCCTAAACTAGAAAGGCTATATTTTTTGAGATAATTTAGTAGGGCTCCAAATACCCACAATTCTACAGAATTTTTTTCCCCCAGAGTAAATGGAGGACTTTCACTGTTCCACACAGAGGCATTTATCTTTGAAATGGAAGGTTGTATTTTGGCTGGCCCATATTAACTCCTAGAAAATGAAAGTAGTTACTCACCAGGGATCTGAGCCTTCCCAGAGCTTACTGATGCTTCAATCCTAGAAGATGTTAATGTTTAGTGAGGTTAAAGCAGCAAGAGTGTGGATAGCTCTGTCTTATATCTTAGCTTCCAGGGAATTGAATTAAACATTGTAGCTGTCTGTCAAATTCTTACACAGATTTTTCATGCCAAAAGAAGATATGGGATCTAGAAAGATGGGTGAATAGGAACAGCTCTGGTACGCAGCTCCCAGTAAAACCAATGCAGAAGGTGGGTGATTTCCGCATTTCCAACAGAAGTACCCAGTTCTTCTCACTGGGACAGGTTAGACAGTGGGTGCAGCCCATGGAGGATGAGCAAAAGCAGTGTGGGGCATTGCTTCACTTGGGAAGTACAAGGAGCCAAGGGATGTCCCTCCCCCAACCAAAGAAAGCCATGAGGGACTGTGCTATCTGGCCCAGATATTATGCTTTTTCCATGGTTTTTGCAATCTGCAGGTCAGGAGATTCCTTCTTGTGACTATACCGCCCTGGGTTTCAAGCACAAAACTATGCTGCAGTTTAGGCAGTCATCAAGCTAGCTGCAGGAGTTTTTTTTTTTTTTTTGTACCCCAGTGGCACCTGGAATCCCAGCAAGATGGAATTACTTGCTCCCCCTGGAAAGGGGGCTGAAGCCAGGGAGCCAAGTGGTCTTGCTCAGTGGGTCTCACGCCCATGGAACCAAGAAACCTAAGAACCACTAGCTTGAAATTCTCACTGACAGCACGGCAGTCTGAAGTTGACCTGGGATGATTGATCTTGGCGGATGGGGAGCCATCCACCATTACTGAGGCTTTAGTAGGCTGTTTTCCCCTGATAGTGCTAAGGACATCGGGGGGTTTGGACTAGGTGGAATTCACCACACTGCAGGAAAGCGACTGTGGCCAGGCTACCTCTCTAGATTCCTCCTCACTGGGCAGGGCATCTCTGAAAGAAAGGCAGCAGCCCCAGTCAGGGACTTACAGATAAAACTCCCATCTCTCTGGGACAGAGCACCTAGGGAAAGGGACAACTGTGGATGTAGTTTAAGCAGACTTAAACTTTCCTGCTTGCTGATCCTGACAAGGAGGGTTCTCCCAGCAAAGCACTGAAGCTCTGCTAAGGGACAGACTACCTCCTCAAGTAGGTCTTTGATCCCTGTGCCTCCTGACTAGGAGAGACCTCCCAACATGAGTTGACAGAAACCTCATACAGGAGAGTTCTGGCTGGCATCAGGCCAGTGCCCCTCTGAGAGAAGGCTTCCAGAGGAAGGAGAAGACAGCAATCTTTGCTATTCTGTAGCCTCCACTGGTGATACCCAGGCAAACAAGATCAGGAGGGTGGACCTCCAGCAAACTGCAGCAGACCTGCAGAAGAGGGGCCTGACTGTGAGAAGAAAATCTACAAACAGAAAGCACCAACAACAACATCGTTAAAAATGACTCCCACACAAAAACTCCATCCAATGATCATCAGTCTCAAAGATCAAAGGTAGATAAATCCACAAAGATGAGAAAAAAACAGAGCAAAAATGCTGAAAATTTCAAAAACCAGAAAGCCTCTTCTCCTCCAAATGATTGCAACTCTTCTCCAGCAAAGGCACAAAACTGGACAGAGGATGAGATTGATGAATTGACAGAATTAGGCTTCAAAAGGTGGATAATAACAAATGCCTCTGACCTAAAGGAGCATTATCTAACCCAATGCCAGGAATCTAGGAACCTTGATAAAACTTCTAACTGGAATAACCAGTTTACAGAGGAACATAAATGAACTGATGGAGCTGAAAACCCAGCATGAGAACTTCGTGAAGCATACACAAGTCTCAGTAGCTGAACCAATCAAGCAGAATAAAGGATATCAGAGATGGAAGATCAACTTACATAAATACGAAGTAAAGACAAGATTAGCAAAAAAAGAATGCAAAGGAAAGAAAAAAGCCTCCAAGAAATATGGGACTATGTGAAAAGACCAAACTTATGATTGATTGGTGTACCTGAAAGTGACAGGGAGAATAGAACCAAGTTTGAAAACAGATGTCAGGATGCTATACAGGAGCACTTCCCCAACCTAGCAAGACAGACCAACGTTCAAATTCAGAAAATAGGGAGAACACTAATATACTCAATGAAACAAGAAGAGCTAATTATCCTAAAAATATATGCGCCCAATACAGGAACACCCAGATACGTAAAACAAGTTCTTAGAGACCTACTAAGAGACTTAGACTCCCACACAATAATAGTGAGAGACTTTAACACCCCACTGTCAATAGCAAACAGATCAACAAGACAGAAAATTAACAAGGATATTCAGGACTTGAACTCAGCTCTGTAACAAGCAGACCTAATAGACATCTACAGAACTCTCCTCCCTAAATCAACAGAATATATATTCTTCTCAGCACCACATCACACTTATTCTAAAATTGCTAAAGCAGTGTTTAGAGGGAAATTTATAGTACTAAATGCCCACAACAGAAAGGTGGAAAAATCTAAAATTGACACCCTAACATCACAATTAAAAGAACTAGAGAAGCAAGAGCAAACAAATTCAAAAGATAGCAGAAGACAATAAATAATTAAGATCAGAACAGAACTCAAGGAGATAGAGACAGAAAACCCTTCAAAAAAATCAATGATTCCAGGAGCTTGTTTTTGAAAAGATTAACAAAATAGACCACTAGACAGACTAATAAACAAGAAAAGAGAGAAGAATCAAACAGACACAAAAATATGATAAGGGGGGATATCACCACTGATCCCACAGAAATACAAACTACCATCAGAGAATACTAAAAACACCTCTATGCAAATAAACTAGAAAATCTAGAATAAATGAATAAATTCCTGGACACATACATCCTCCCAAGAATAAACCAAGAAGAAATTGAGTCCCTAAATAGACTAATAACAAGTTCTGAAACTGAGACAGTAATTAATAGCCTATCAACCAAAAAAAAAAAAAAAAAAACAGCCGAGGACCAGATGGATTTACAGCCAGTTTATACCAGAGGTACAAAGAGGAGCTGGTACCATTCCTTCTGAAACTATTTTAAACAATAGAAAAAGAGGGACTCCTCTCTAACTCATTTTATGAGTCCAGCATCATCCTGATACCAAAACCTGGCAGACACACACACACACACACACACACACACACACACACACACACATTTCGGGCCAATATCCCTGATAAACATTGATGCAAAAATTCTCAATAAAATACTGGCACACAGAATCCAGCAACACATCAAAAATCTTATCCACCATGATCAAGTCAGCTTCTTTCTTGACATGCAAGACTGGTTTAACATACACAAATCAATAAATGCAATCCATCACGTAAACAGAACCAATGACAACAAACACAATTATCTCAATATATGCGTAAAAGGCCTTTGATAAAATTCAACATCCCTTCATGCTAAAAACTCTCAATAAAGTAGGTATTGATGAAACATATCTCAAAATAATAAGAGCTATTTATGACAAACCCATTGCCAATGGCATACTGAATGGGCAAAAGCTGGAAGCATTCCCTCTGAAAACTGGCACAAGGCAAGGATGCCCTCTCTCACCACTCCTATTCAACATAGTATTGGAAGTTCTGGCCAGGGCAATCAGGCAAGAGAAAGAAATACAGTATATTTAAAAAGGAAGAGAGGAAGTCAATTTTCTGTTTCCAAATGACATAATTATCTATTTAGAAAACCCCATCATCTCAGCCCCAGAACTCCTTAAGTTGGTAAGCAACTTCAGCATAGTCTCATGATACAAAATCAATGTGCAAAAATCACAAGCATTTCTATATACCGATACACAATACACAAACAGAGAGCCAAATCATGAGTGAACTTCCATTCATAATTGCTGCAAAGACAATTAAATACCTAGGAATACAACTTACAAGGGATGTGAAGGACCTCTTCAAGGAGAACTACAAACCACCATTCAAGAAAATAGGAGATTATTCATAGGAAGAATTGATTCTTCAGAAATATGGAGTCACAGATGACTGGGTTTCTTCATAGGAAGAATCAATATCGTGAAAATGGCCATACCGTCCATTGTAATTTATAGATTTAATGCTATCCTCATCAAGCTACTATTGACTTTCTTAGCAGAATTAGAAGAAAATCACTTTAAATTTAATACAGAACTAAAAAAGAGCCTGTATAGGCAAGACAATCCTAAGCAAAAACAACAAAGCTGGAGGCATCATGCTATCTGACTTCAAACTGTACTACAAGGCTACAGTAACCAAAACAGCATGATACTGGTACCAAAACAGATATATAGACAAATGGAACAGAACAGAGGCCTCAGAAATAACACCACACATCTACAACCCTCTGATCTTTGAAAAACTTGACAGAAACAAACAATGGGGAAAGGATTCCCTATTTAATAAATAGTGCTGGGAAAACTGGTGAGTCACATGCAGAAAACTGAAACTGGACTCCTTCCCTACACCTTATACTAACATCAACTCAAGATGGATGAAAGACTTACATGTAAAACCTAAAACCATAAAAATCCTGAAAGAAAAACCTAGGCAATACCATTCAGGACATAGGCATGGGCAAAGGCTTCATGACTAAGACACCAAAAGCAATGGCAACAAAAGCTAAAATTGACAAATGGGATCTAATTAAACTAAAGAGTTTCTGCACAGCAAAAGAAACTATCATCAGGGTGAACAGGCAACCTACAGAATGGGAGAAACTTTTTGCAATCTATCCATCTGACAAAGGTATCTGTAGGTCCAGTATCCACAAGGAACTTAAACAAATTTACAAGAAAGAAAAAACAACCCCATCAAAAAGTGAGTGAAGGATATGAAGAGATATTTCTCAAAAGAACACATTTATGTGGCCAAGAAACATGAAAAAAAGCTCATTACCACTGGGCATTGGAGAAATGCAAATCAAAACCACAATGAGGTACCGTCTCACACCAGTTAGAATGGCGATCATTAAAAAGTCAGGAAACAACACATGCTGGAGAGGATGTGGAGAGATAGGAAGGCTTTTTCACTGTTGGTGGAAGTGTAAATTAGTTCAATTATTGTGGAAGACAGTATGGCGATTCCTCAAGGATCTAGGACCAGAAATACCATTTGACCCAGCAATCTCATTACTGGGTATGTGTGCAAAGGATTACAAATCATTCTACTTTAAAGACACATGCACACGTATGTTTATTGCAGCACTATTTACAATAGCAAAGACTTGGAACCAACCCAAATGCCCATCAATGATAGACTGAATAAAGAAAATGTGGCACATATACACAATGGAATACTATGCAGTCATAAAAAAGAGTGAGTTCATGCCCTTTGCAGGGACAAGGATGAAGCTGGAAACCACCATTCTCAGCAAACTAACACAGAAACAGAAAACTAAACACCACATGTTCTCACTCGTAAGCAGGAGTTAAACAATGAGAACACATGGACACAGGGAGGGGAACATCACATAATGGGGCCTGTGGGGGGATTAGGGGGCAAGGGGAGGGGAGAGCCTTAGGACAAATACCTAATCCACCTGGGGCTTAAAACCTAGATGACAGGTTTATAAGTGCAGCAAACTACCATGGCACATATACACCTAGGTAACAAACCTACACATTCTGCACATGTATCCTGGAATTTAAAGGAAAAAAAAGATGTTATTTATTTGAATACATTGGATACATTGTTCCCCCATTTAGAGGTGTGGACATATAATGCTGAAATCTCCATCAAAAGAGGGAGAATGAGTTTTACACAGTAAATGCAGAGACCATACTAATTATGTTTTGGTGGAAAAAGCTGGATCAGAAATATGGCGTCATAGATGACTGGGTTTCTGTCATGAAACTAGCTGTACACCTGGGGTATCGTGGGTTATTGAACCAGTTTGAGATCCAGGTTTATGCCTTTGCTGATATGTTTAGGTTTAAATGTTACTTCAGGTGCTACATTTCTATATATATTTGCATAGCACTTTTCAGTTTTAGAGGTGATTTTCCATATCTGTTTCTCTGCTTAGAACGCTCTTCCTCTAGATACTCACCTGTAGATATTAACCTCTTCACCTCCTTCGAGGCTGTGTTAATGTCACCTTAGTGACTCCTCTTGGACCTTCTTTAAAAATTGCAACTCCACCTTTTTAATCACGTATCACTTCTTTTCCCCTTCTTCATTTCTCCGTAACACTTATTACCTTATAATGTACTTTGTACTTTACTTATTTATGATGTTCATCGTCAGTCTCCTCAGTTTGGAGTGTTAGCTTCAAGTTGGCAGACATTTTTGCGCTTTGGTTTACATCTATGATAAAACAAGATAAATAGCATGGGTTTAACATTTGTCGAGTGAGTGAATGAATGTATTCTCTCCTTGGGTTCTCAGACAATTTTGTGGTGTAGTTTGAATATTTATTCATAGTTTAGAAATGAGGTATAGTAGGAAATTCAAAAGATAACTTATGTTTTATGGCTGATTCAGCTCTCAATGCCAAGCACTTGCTCAACTTTCTAAGCATGAGAAAGCCCCAGAAGATTTCACTGAAAACCTCTTATCTAGATCTGGAAGCTCAAACTGCAAATTCTCCACTCTCTATGACCTTCTAAGGAAATTTATGACATAAGTTTGTCCTTGTGATTCTTGATTTGCTAATTTCTCTGAGTTTAACTGAAAATATTCTACTAACTTGCTAATTAATTTAAGTACAATTTTAAATTTCTTTTAAAGACAATAGAAAATATTGTTTAATTCTTTTAAATGCCAGATGTTGTTCTAGCTAATACAGTGATTTGTAATATAGGAATACATCATCTGTATTATTTTTAAACTGCCTCTAAAAAATATAGTGAACATCTCATGTCATTAACTGAAATTTTTTAATTTCAATTTAAATAATGCATCATTTAACTTACAGTGTGATAATACACTTTAGAGATTTACCAGAAATTAGTCAATTCCTTCTTTTTAGGGTATTTGAGTCATTTCCAATTATTTAAGTTTTCCTAATCCTTAAAGGTGTGTTTGACTCTGTGAAATCCTCAAGGGCAATGGTCTTGTTCTGTTTATTCATTTTATTCAGTGCAGTAGCTATTATATCTTTATTTGGCAGATGAGAAAACTGAGGCTTAGGGAGGTTAAATAATTTACCAATAGCCATACAGTCAGGAAATGGCTGAAATGACCACTAAAGCCAAATATGACTGCAAATTTCATGTTATTTCAGCTACACCTACATCACATGGGTGAACAGAAAATGATTTTCTCTCTCATTCACTCTAATAATTGTCAATATTATTCCAATACCAAGGCTACCTGGCCTGGACCCAGCTTTGTTGCCTGTAACAGTTTTTCTGAGATCCCAGTGTCTGCACTTTTCATGACACCTGAACTTCTATATTCTAGTATATTCTATTTCTCAGGAAAAATATTCAGATTCATTCATGGTATGGTATATAAAACCAGTAAAAATGGAAAGATTGCTGCTCCCGGAAGGATTTACATTTTTCGAATGGCCGGGAAGTCCTAAGCCATAAATAGAGGACTCTAATGATGAAATTTTGGATATTGCTAGTATACAAGATGGATCTTTAGCTAAGTAGAGGTTTTCATGCAAGAAAGTTGGCTAGTGGGAGGGAAGTGTGTTTTAGGTACATAAAGTGCTCTCAACAAAATCAGAGGTGTAAAGGAGTGTGTTGGATTCAGGGGACAGTGAGCTTCACATTGTATGTGGTATACAGCTGAGACCAGAGAAATCAACCAGTAGCCATTGCTTGGGACGTAAAGTCTCTGGAAGATTATGCTTACACCCCTCTTGGGTGAGGGGCAGGTGCAGTCCCTTAACTTACATGTGGAATTCTAACTGGAAACCCAATTAGACAGGATGCCTAATTGCTGTTCTTTGAGATACACAAATCATCAGAGTATTGAACATGTTATTTCACTTTCACAACCATGTACACAAACTCTGAGGCCTTGAACATGAATGCCTTTGTTATATACTGGTTAAATAAATAGCCTTTCTTACATTTCAAGGCCGCCATTTGTGTATGTTGCATTTGATTGTCTTTTAACTTTTGCTTTACTGGCTGTAAATTAGAAAGATCAATTTGATTATTCTTACAAGTGGTGTCTTAATGGAAGACTCTCAGCATTTTAGCCAAGTAGACGTAGTCAAGTTGCTTCATGCAACTTGAGTGCAACTTTGAGTTCCAGACTGTTTCTGTGGAAAGTGGAGATAATATACCTAACACTTGTTGTGATGAGTAAGTGAAGAAATGAGTGTACATGAATGCCCAAGAAAAGGCACTCAGTAAGTGGTATCATTGTTGGTAATTTCAGTAGTAACGTATCATACGCCACGATATCAGAACTAGAAGGAGGTGACTTACTGGTTTATCAGTGTCTTCATTCATTCATCAATTTAACATATATTTATGGAATATTATCTATGTATCAAGGACCGTGATAAATTTTAGTGGTAAAGCCTATAATGTAACACTAATGTTGCCTTCATTGAACTCATTCCTTGTGAAGGCATGTATATTAGTTTTTGTGGCTGCTGGAACAAATGACTACAACCTTAATGGCTTAAAATAATGCAAGTTTATTATCTTACAGTTCTATAAGTCGAAAGTCCAACATGGATCTCAACAGGCTAAAATGAGCAGAGCTGCCTTTTGTTCTAGAAGCTCTAGGGTAGAGTCTGTTTCCTCGCCTTTCCCACTTTTTAGAGGCTGCTCCTATTCCTTGGCTCATGGTCCCGTCTTCTATCGTCAAAGCCAGTAACCTGGCATCTCTCTGACCATTCTTCTGTTGCCACATTTCTTTTTGACTCTGATCTCAATCAGAGAAGATTCTTTGAAGGACATATGTTAAGTTGGGCTCGCCGCGACACTGTAGGATAATTTCCCCAAATCAAGGTCCTTAAGCATAATCACAGATGCCAAGTCCCTTTTTCCATGTGAGGTAACATATTCCCATGTTGCAGAGGTTAGGATGTGGATCTCTTCTGGGAAACAGTATTCTGCCTACCACAGGAAATATACTATGAACAACAAAATATGAGCAAATAAATGTGAATAGGTAGTGTGACTTATTGATAAGAGTCAGAGACTAAGCAAACCAAGCTAAAAGGAATAGGGAGTTCCAGGGAGGAAAAGGGATTGTGATTTGTCCGGGCAATCCAGAAAATCTTCACTGATAAGGTGACATTTGAGTGAACACTTGAATTTAGTTTAAGCAGCAATTATTTATGAAACCTACATTGCTAAGACTAAATGCTTTTGCCACCTCCACAAATTCATCCTAACCCCAAGTTGATGACATTAGGAGGTGAAGCCTTTTGTAAGTGATTAGGCCATGAGGGCAGAGTCCTCGTGAATGGGATTAGTGCTCTTACAAAAGAGACCCCAGAGAGCTCCCTTGCCAGGTGAGGACACAATGAGAAGATAGCCATCTATGAACAAGAGTTCTTGTCAGACACTGAATCTGATGGCTCCTTGATCTTGGACTGTGAGAAAGAATGTATGTTTTTTATAAACTACCCTACCTATGGTATTCTGTTATAACAGTTCAAGCTGTCTAAGACATATTCTCTTGAACATAAAATGGACAAAGTTTAGTTATTCACTAAACATTGATAAAAGGCCAAGCCATTTCTGAACACACGTGCCTTCAGGTAGGATACTAATCATGCATTGAGATTTTTAAATTTTCTTTTCTTTAAAGTGGACCAAGAAACTAAAGATATTGATGAAAGCAATTTGAATTCTTAATCTTCTGGATTTTGACAATTTTGTCCCAATTTTTTTTTTGGTGTTTCTATAGCAAATTTTTTGTTAACTTTCTCCTTTTCATACTCATTTTATTGGTTTATAGAAAATCAGTTTGACTAAATTAAGTAATTTACAATAACAATTACAACTATAAGGGGAAAAAGTTGAATAGACCTCTGATGATCATGCCATTCAATTAATGGGAGAAGTATATGGGTATTTTAGGCAGTAGACTATCGACTCTGGGTAAGGGTGCCACAGGAAATAGCTCTGTAGTTAATGGAGAAAATGAGAAGTATCATTGCCTTATCTGATGTGTTAATTAAATGATGGTCTCTTACGAAAGCTCTTACAGCATCACTAACCTGAATTCAATCAGCCTTCAAAACTGTATTTTCATTATTTTAAAAATTTGATGAAAGCTTTAATGGGTACGAGATAGAAATATGAGTTGTTGTAGTGTAAATATAGTTAAAGTTACAGAATTAGATGTATTCAATATTTATTCCAAAAGACTTTCTATTGAAATGGTTCAGATGATGCCCCTAGACAACTTAATAAAACAAAAGAATTTTCAGCTTTTATTTTAGATATAGGGGGTACCTGTGTAGGTTTGTTACATGGTTATATTGTACTCAGGAGTTAATTTTTCAACCCATGCTCTTCTGCCTCTCTTGCCCCTCTAGTACTGCACAGTGTCTATTATTTCCATGTTTATGTCCATGTGTGTTCAATGGTTAGCTCCCACTTGTGAATGAGAGCATGAAATATTTGGTTTTCTGCTCCTACATTATTTCATTAAGGGTTACAGCCTCCAGCTCCATTCATGTTGCTGCAAAGGACATGAATTCATTCTTTTTTATGGCAGAGTAGTATTCCATGATGTATACGTACTACATTTTTTTAATTCAGTCCGCCATTGATGGGCAACTAGGTTGATTCCATGTCTTTGCCACTGTGAATAGCATGACAATGAACATACAAGTACATGTGTCTTTTTGGTATAATTATCTATTTTCTTTTAGGTATATGCCCTGTAACGGGATTGCTAGGTTGAATGCTAGCTCTGTTTCAAGTTCTTTGAGAAATCTCCAAACTGCTTTTCACAGTGGTTGAACTAATTTACATTTCCAGCAACAGTGTACAAGCATTCCTTTTTCTATGCAGCCTTGCTAGCATTTGCTATTTTTTGACTTTTCGATAATAGCCATTCTGACTGGTGTGAGATGGTATTTCATTGTGGTTTTGATTTGCATTTCTCTAATGATCAGTGATGTCGAGCATTTTTTTCAAATTTTTTCGGTCAGTTACATCGTATTTCTTCTCTCCCACTGAATCACTCAGCCTTGTGCAAGTTACTCTCTCTGTTCCCCAGTTTTTTAAATCTGGAAATTGGGAATGATAATAGAACCTATCTCATAGGGTTGTTATGAATCTCAAGTAAGTTAAATCTAGTAAAGGGCTTAGAAGAGTGCATGGTATGTGGTGATCCAGCAGGAAGTGTGAGCTATACATATCTGGAGCTGTGGAAAATATTGTGTATATAGAGACCAAATAAAAGGTCATTTTCTTAGTTTACTTATAGTCAAGTGGTGTGCTGGTAATACAGATCTCATGGATAACATAAGCATAAGAATTATTTCAGAAGTTCATGAAAAATATGTATGTTATCCTTCTGAAAACACTTGCTCAGTAAGATGGAAAGGGAGCGTAGGAAACACTATTATTAATAAGCACTTCAGGTGGTCAGCGGGCCACTGTAGAGAAGCAGCAATCTAGTCATCCATAGATTGTAGTTCAACTGTTTAACACTGGGTGCTCACTTTTTGTGTGTGTAATTTCCATTTCTGTGTACCACGTGGTTAGTAGTGGTAGCTTAAGGCCCCAATATATCAAGTGGGAAAAGTCCAAAACAATTTTAATTAAAAAACACTTTAAAAACATCAAAGAACAAAGAAAGAATAAAGAATAAATGAGCCACAAATCCAGAGAGAGATAATTATTTCAATGTGAGATGACACGTGTTTCCCTTGGAGAATTTTCCAATTCTGGATGTGTGAGGAGGACCAGGCTTGGCCAGACAGAGAGGCTTTGTTAGGGACAAGAGAAGCTAATTGAGCTTTAGTGTCAGGCAGGGACCTGGGACATCTACTAAATTATAGGGCTGTGCAGACAGCTAGGGAAATGGAGGATGAAGGCAAGGCCAAAAACATGTAAAGGCAGGATAAATTTTTCCACAATATTGCAGTACTTAGGAGGAATCCTACTCCAATTACAAATTACATAATTGGTCGCCCCCTTAGGAAGTTTGGTGAGAGATGTTAAAGTCTTTAAAGGGCAGAATTATTTCTTCCACACAGATTTTTAGGGCAGGGAAGAAAGGTGGAGCTAGAGTGAGAAAGAAAATTATCAGAAATATTAAAAATACACTTCATATAGACACAGAAATATTAAAAGTAAAATGATTTAAAGAAAAGATGGAGCATGCAAACACTAACTGAAGAAAGACGGGATAGCTATAAAAATTTTAAAATAAACTATAGGCAAGAATCACTATTAGAGATTAAAATATTTCAAAATGAAAGAGAAGTCAATCCCATAGTATACTGGCATCAAAAATCTGTGTTCACCAATAATATAGCTTTAAAATATATTAAGCAAAAATTAATAGAACTAAAAGAAAAACTAGAGAAGTACATAGTCATATCTGAGATTTTAACACATTTTTCTCAATAGTTGATTTTTTAAAAATAATAAAAAATCCACGTCCTACTTTGCATCCAATTTTTTAGCATAGAATTATGTGTTACAAAGTCATTTGGCTCATTGTTAAATACCTCACTACTTTTTTGAGGTAACCAAATGCACTCAAATCTAACTAGTGACTCAGATTTTATTAGGTAGTGGTTCCTGGAAACGAAAGTACAACAATAATACACGTCCTATCTAAGAACATTCAGCAAGTTAGTGTTTGATCTGGGTCATGAGTTCTGGTCTCAAGACTCATCATTCAATTAAATATTCTCTGAATGAATTATAAATCTTATCTGACTGGATTAAATACTTCCTGAGGGTAGGAACTTTCTTTTGCCCTTTTTGTGATATATACCTTTAGAGACCTCATATATTACTGAATACTTCAGTGGTGATGGAGAGTGGTTTTGGTAGGGAAAAATTAAACAGATAAGAAAAAGCACTGCCTTTATATCCAATTGGGTTTCAAAGTACTCCTGACTGTGTATCCCCAGGAAACCCACCCAAATTCTCAGAGCATCACTTTTCTCAATTTTAGTGTAAGTTGAAAAGCTATGCTATTTGAAGAGCCCATATGGTAAAGGGGCATAACATGTATTACATACATAGTTCCTGATCAATATTTAGTGTTTAATGGAAAGACATAAGAAGAGTTACCAATAATTATGAAATAAAAGACTTTAAAATCATTTACTGAGGAAGATTGTACAAACATATATCACTCAAAAGTAGACAAATGGTAAATTCAACATGTAATTTGTTAGAAAACAGCACCCAGTTTTATGCAGCAGTCCATTATAAAAAACGACACACTTTATGTAAATGGGTTTTAGGCAGACTTTTATTTTTTTTAATGCTGTAAAATTGTTCCTTTATTCAAAGTTTAAAATGGCTCCCTATGAGACCATTAATAAATATTTCCCTCTTGTTTGAGTGATATTTTTAAGCACTTCTTGTCCAGAAAGCAGAGACCAACATGAGAGCACAAGCATATTTTCTCTTTAAGATATCTCTGGTCATAGGACAGGCTCAT
The DNA here is from genome assembly GCA_036589455.1 of Ateles fusciceps. Taxonomy (NCBI): domain Eukaryota; kingdom Metazoa; phylum Chordata; class Mammalia; order Primates; family Atelidae; genus Ateles; species Ateles fusciceps. Next base: position 2,646,247 of record JAZHEH010000051.1, read on the forward strand.
TAATGTTGTCATAGCAACCATTCCCTCACAGGTTACATGCTTGTGAGCTTTTACTAAGATGCAAATTCTCGATTAAACAAAGCAAGCTTACTCTGAAATGGCATGTCAACTTTCAAGGGGGAGTAGGGTGCTCTGACAATTTTATTTTTTCCATATGCAATATACTATTTAAAGAGCTTACTTCTTTTTTTCCCTTATATGTTAACTCCTTTTGTCCAAAATGCATTTTGTCCAAAAAGAGAAGGAGATAGATTAAAATGGGATCTCAATAGAAGCTCTCCTTTCACGTGTATTTGCCTTCTGATATCACCTGTCAATCATCCCTTGAGAAGCCAATGCAGATAAAAATGTTCATAAGTCAGTCTAAAACATATTTAACATAAACTTACTCTTGAAGTTTTCTTTTTGTCTTAGATCTACCCTTCTTTGATTGTTCAACTTGTGTCTACACCCATTACAATGCCATTATGAGAATTATAGTCCAGAAATCAAGGAAGTTGGAGTGAGAAAGCCAGGCTTGACTCAGTACCTTGGTGTTAGATGTGGAGGTTGATTCTCTCGCCTCCAATCTAAAAGCCTTGACCTTGACCCGTAGAGGATGTTGTTTCCTCTCCCCATAGAGCTAATGAGGTCAAAGAATGGAAACTAGGGTGTTTGATGAACAATTTGTGTGATTGTTGAAGTTTCCAAAGATGCAGATGGAAGTGGGGGACAGGTATTAAGATAGTAAAGCAGATGCTAAAGTCAACAATAAATTAAGGAGAGTGACTGGGGTATCAAAAGAGCACCAAGAGGGGGGAATAGGTGTAAAAATGGGAATATATGCTTCAAAGGAACTGGGCTTTTGGAGAAGGAAGGTAGGAAAGAAAGTTATAATGGAGCAATGAGAAGCAAGGCAAATATTTTCCCCATCCATAGCCCACATTTAAAGTGGCTGCTAACAGAGCATCATGATGGTAAATGATGATGGATAATCAAGGGTGCTTTGTCCTCTGACGGAGAGTGAGATGACAGGTATGTGTGTTGGGTTGCTTGGAGATCTCAGGTGAAACTTACCTGAGGCTAAATGTGCTTTGGTAGCCTGGAACATGCAGTCATTGAACTTCTGAGAGTGCATGTTCCTGCCTGATGGTGGGGTACACATGCCATTATGAGAAACCTTATATTATGGAGGTTTATGAAGTTCTTTCTCCTTGTATGTAATTATCTATTACCAGAATCCTGAAGGGAATGAATGGTGAATGATAAGACTTGGCATCCTGCATTCAAATTATTCTTAGTAATATGACCGTAGGTCATTTAATTGTTAGGATCTTCAGAAAATGTGCTATTATAATCTAGAGAAAGAGATAAAACGACAGTTGACTGCCATGCACATATTTGAAATCACCAAATATTGTTTCATTTGATGAAAAGAACTAAAGGTCGGAGACTTAAATGCTCCAGGACTCTCACCCCTGTATGAGTATCCTTCCACTTCTTAAAAGAGTTTCAGCTAACAAAGGACTGGACTGGAAATTGGGAGATCTAGACTTTAGACTTACAGGAACTCCTAACTAACTAAATGAGTGACCTCTGGGGGAAAAAACCTCTCTGTTCCTTAATTTCTCCATGTTTCTCCATCTATACTATAGAGATAATCTATGCTGATCCTTCTTTCTATAAATGTGCAGAGTCAGGTACTGATGTGTATGAGAATGCTTTGGAAATAAATTACTTTTTATAAATGTTCTATCCATTTTCTGTCTTGGAGATAGGACGAGCACTGAAAGTAAGAACAACTTAGGTCTACAAGCTTTGTAAACTTTGGTTTACGTAACTTTGGTCTATACATCAGCATCACATTTAGAATAGTGTACTGACATAATGATGGATTGCAGGCTACTGTTTTGGAGACATTTGTCTGGTGGCTAACATTTCTAAGAGATGGCTACATTTTAAGTCACAAAATGAGCCTGTAGAACAACTCTGACATTTCCAAGTTTGGATTAATCATTTAATTCCTCTGAACCTCTAGACCGTTATCTGTTGTAGAGATTTTGATATATGCTCTCCCTCTTTTGTGGGAATATTGTGAAAATCAAATATAATGTATATTAAAGTCTTTTGTTAACCATGGAAAGAAACCATATCTAGTGGGTTTGATGAGGTCTATAGGTGGAATGCAAGATTTATTGTTTTTATAACCTTAGTGACTAGTAGGCAGTATGTTACACAGCAAGAATTTAAGAAAAGCTTGTAGAAATAAATTGTGACTCTGATTTTGTGATGTGACCATAGGTCATTTAATTGTTAGGATCTTCAGGGAATATACTATTATAATCTAGAGGGAGAGATAAAACTACAATTGACTTCCATGCACATATTTGCAATCACCAAATATTGTCTCATTTGATGAAAAAACTAAAACTTAGAGACTATTAAATGCTCCAGGAATCTCACTTCTGTATGAGTATCCTTCCTCTTTTTAATAGAGTTTCAGCTTTTCTTTCTCTCTTTCCATATGAGTTTAGCTCCCAGACCAGTCATAAAATGTACAGTGTGAGTTCCATTCTGTTCCTGGGCCCTCTGATTCCCAGAGCTACGCTTCACTTCTCTTTTCTCTCCTTCTTCACTCCACCCTGCTACCCACCTAATTCAGAATGAAGTCTGAAGTCTTTATCCCAGTGTTATTTTTTAAATACCCCAAATGATTACTGCATCACTGAAAAGATCTGCTGTGACCCACCTATCTATCACATTACAAATGTGTAATACTGAAAAGGCTGACAAGAGATGGGACTAATGTGCGGGCTTAGATTCCATTCCTTTAAATCAGTTTTAAAACATACTTTTTGTTAAATTTTATTCCAAAAGTGGTTTGCTTTAGATGAAATTCTTACATGGAGATATTAAAACTTTGTGAAGTTTTAATATCTTTAATATTTATATATTTCTGATCAATAGATTTTTTTCTTACAAAAATCAATAAAACATACAACAGCAACAAGCAGATTTTGTCTACAAGTGGTTGAAGGACAGTGCTATTTTGAGCTCACTTGGGGAAAGAAGAGGCAGAGAGGCAAACACCAGCAAGTAAACAACGAGCAGAAAATGAATTTTTTTCAAATGACAATACTTAAGTCTTTACATGAGCAAACGTCAGTTACCTGGACAATGGAGGCCATAGTTACAGATTGGAACATAGGAAAAGCAACATCTGTGAGGCAGGGCAGAGATAAGAGATGCAGCCAAGGACCTGGAAATAAGGTTTGGCCACAGTTGAGTCATCCATGGGTTTGAATAATGTTCTTAGGCATCTGTGCTTGTCTACAAAGGAACCTCTTAGAAGGTCTTGCTTTTGCTTCATTAGGTGTGCTTTGCATAGCTGACTTAGAGACAATGCTCTGCATTTGACCTTTACCCAACATAAGGCCAGAGCTCATTTCAGAGTGGAAGCCTCCTCTTTCCTTTGATAAATGATTGAAATAAGACAGTCATGGGAGTTTATACTGATGTTATATTGGCACATTCTTTGTTAACATTCTTCTTCCATGTCTCTTTTCATCCCTTCTTTTTTAGCTTTCACTACTTCTTCCTCCTTTACCTTCTCTTCCTTTTCCTTCTTTTTTCCTCCTTCCCTTGCCTCTTCTTGTCTTCTTCCTCCTCCTTTCCCTTTTTCATCCTCCTCTTCCTCTTTTGAGAGTAAAGAGGGGAACAGGCAAGTTCAAATGAGTGAGAGGTGTAGAAAAACCTCTTATCTTAATTTTCCAAGTAAACATATGACATATGGCTCTGATATGGAAAAACACTGGCAAATGAACAAAGTAATGTAAAAGGCCATGACAGGAAATTGCTCTGAAGCCCCATGCATGAAAATGAAAGTAGAATTAGGCACCAAAATTTAATGAAAGATTATGTAGAAGGTTAGAGCTCCAAATCTTTTAACAACGGTAAGACTTTGTAAAGAAAAAAGTAACAATAATCTCTATTCCAGTTAAGATACTTTTAGCTTAAAAAGATATTACTCAATTTGTTTAAATAAAGGAATGCATTATTTTACACAAAAGGAAGTCCAAAAATAAAATAATGCCAAATAAAAATTGCACTAGCTAGAGTTAAACAGGCAAGGAAGATTTTTTTCAAGACTATGGCAACAGGAAGAGAGAAAAAACTCAACTCCACTGAAACAAAGAGCTGGAAGGCTTTTAAACTCTGGGTTGAGCTCATGGAAAAGTACTGAAAGACATTGGAGGGGGAAATTGATCAACATGATTAGACTCTCTGAGTTTGCTAATTGTCCCTTATTGTAGTTAGGCTCTTACTCTCCCACAGAAACTGGGAGATAGTGTATTACATTTTTGATGATTATATTTCAAAGGGATGGTACCTAGATCCTTGAAAAAAAAAATCCTATATTATAAAACTGTCATGAGGCTGGGAGAAAATTGACATCACAAAGGACAGAAATAATTTACAATTGCAAGTTTTCTAAAGTAAATCTAAGAAAAGAGCTCAGGGACCTATAGTCAAGAAGAAACATGCCTGAAGTTTAGTAAAACTCAGGGGGAATTCTCAGGCTGTCTTGGTCAATAGCTTTGGGGCTGATTTAATTCAGAGTGGTAACCTTAAAGAAGCAGAGTGGTTTTATCGTTGCTCAAATTCACTTTAGAATATAAAGTGAAGAGTTGTTTAATGCTCATATAACGGAAAGACAAGGGTAACTGGCATCAGGCATTGTTGGACCTAGATGTTTGAGTTTCATCAGAGATCTTTTTCTTTATCTTTTGCTTATCTTTTTATTCCATTTTTTTCTTTCATGTTCAGACAGGCTTTTCTCTCCTTACTGCAAGATCCTCATTATTAATTCTAGAATACATCCTTTTCACCTGCCATAACTTCAGAAAGAGTATCTCATTCTCAATAATACTACCAAAAAATCTCATATGATTTACACTTTTCAGCTTGGACTATGTGTCCGGCTCTCAGGCTCTTAGGCCAGGGGAATAGAAAATATTCATGTTCTCAGGTTAGGCATTATATGTCCCTTTCCCAACCAAATTGGGTGGTTTTCAAAGGGAAAATCATCATGCTTTACTAGAAAAGGGCGAAATGCATGCCAGGTAGGCTAAAGCAAAAGATTATTGAGTCAGGATTTCTTTCGTTCCTCTTCCCACTTCTCTTCAGGGAATAAGCAGAATGGAACTATGCTCAAGGTAGGAACTGAAACTGTAGAACGGAGAGCCAATTAACCAGGATAGTTCCATCATTATTGACAGGTAATGTTCCTGAAAGATAAATTACTGGGATTGCATAATCAGATGTATATTTCGGTTCTTTCTATACTAGAATGGCATCATCAAACTAACTTGATGACTCCAGGATAATTAGTCTCCTTCCCTTACCATTGTTAAGATTTCATACTCCTCAAATATTTCTGTGCTGATATACTTGGTTCCATGTTGACTTTTCTGGAAGAGAGAGATTGTGACCTATCTTTTGCTGTCCCTTCTCAGAGATTCCTACCTGGTTCTTGCTCATGAGTTTAGCTGTCTGCATTTAATATTGAGAATAACTCTAGTTAAGGCTCTCTACCTTGATTTGAAAATTCTCTCCTCATGACCCCTTGACTTTCCATTTTTGGCTTTTTACCTGTACTCCTTCTTTTTGCTTTACCCTGGACTGACAACTTCCTATTGAATGGACTATTCCGTTCCAATCTTGTATAGTCCAAGACACTGCTTCTCAGCTCTTACCTTCGTTCTTTGTACTGCAATTTACAGGCAAATCTATAGTACACTGTAATCAGCCCATTAGACATTACTTCTCAACTGGGTCTCAGTGGCCCTAGATTTTTATTTTCTGGCGATTAAGATAAGACTGAATGCAACAGGGAGATTAAGTTAGTTTCCTAATTGTATGATAATATATTTCTAATTTTTAAACCGTAAGTTGGATTTCTACTTCTTATATCACTTTCTGTTGAGTTTGGTTCATTGACAGAGAGAAGCGTCTTGACAAAGGAAATATAGCTTTTGAGCTGAACCCATTTTGGTTCTAGTGCAGTCTCCCCAAACTGCCTGGCCATGGGAAAATTACTCAACATCTCTAAATTTTGGTTTTGTCATCTAACAGCAAATGATGAAGGCTACTTCTCAATGTTGTGGGAATTACGGAGACAATTCAATGCATAGCATATTCAATAAATGCTCTCCATATGGTTGAATGCTATATTTTTAAAAGATCCTAAGAAAGGTTTAGGCTCAGATTCTGAAGTATGATGACAGCACCAAGATAATTCTATTGTGTAACACTCTGAGTAGGCTTATTCTCTTTCAAAACTTCCCAGGCATATTGGTATGCCACAAATGGATAACAGATGCCTTTTCAATTCTCGTTTGCCTCCAGGCGATTCAACAGAATCTTGGGATCATTGAAGTTCCCTGGGTGGTTTGGCATCATTCAAAAACAGACTCACCCATTTACTCTATTGTACCATACAGATATTTTTGTGTATTATATGTGTCATGATGTGAAATAGTTTGGAAAGCAATGCTGTACATTATTTCTTTTCAGATGCAACAATACTATATGTGAAATATATTACACATAAATATGAGAAAAATGAATGCTAAAGTCCAGAAGGCTTAGTAAATTGCTGAAAATTGATCTAATTCCAGAAGAACAAGCAATATTCAACATACCATGAGAAAAGAGCAGAAGTGGAAAATTTTAAAGTGAAGCTGAGGAACAGTTAAGTTTATTGACTGTGCTTGTTGTGGTACTTAACACTAGCTGACACTGTGGCTTGTGGTTTTTTTTTGTTGTTGTTGTTGTTGATTCCATTCATACTGTGTGTAATGTAAGGTAGAGGCCAGGCACAGTGGCTTACACCTGTAATCCCAGCACTTTGGGAGGCCAAGGCAGGTAGATCACTTGAGGTCAGGAGTTCAAGACCAGCCTAGCTAACATGGTAAAACCTTGTCTCTACTAAAAATACAAAAATTAGCCTAGCGTGGTGGCTTACGCCTGTAATTCCAGCTACTATGAGGCTGAGGTGGGAGAATCCCTTGACCCTCGGAGGTGGAGGTTGCAATTAGCTGAGATGATGCCATTGCACTCTAGCCTGGGCCACAAAGCAGGACTGCCTCAAAAAAAAAAGTAAGGTAGATAACTACCCTCCATCTTGTAGCTTTGCCATTTGGGAACACATGGCTTCCAAGTTCGCATATGCAGTGCAGAGGTGGTGGGAGGATTTAAGAGAAATTGTAAGGAGCCAGGCCTGACTTATGTCATAGCTCCCATATACCATTTGTCAGAACTCATTTCTATCACCTCAATCTAACTGCAGAGGAGATTTGGGAAACGTAGACTTCCTATGTGACTAGGAATAGAAAATGTTGTGTTAAACACATAATATTGTCTGTGCCATAATAATTTTCAGAATCATCTATATGGAAATCCTAATTATCAGCAAAGGTTGATTAGGAGCAAGGTGTCATGAGACAGAGAATGAGCTGGGGGAGTCTCAATGCCAGAGCCATAAATCAATACAGGCTAACATGTCCTTCATCACTAAAGAGTATAAAGGCGAGAATCCACATGTCCGCTTGTCAAGGTGAAGACTGAGTCTCTATTGGTTCCCATGACGTGTTCTGCCTCTGTTGGTCAGCTAATACCTTTATTTAGCCACATCATATTTATGCACTCAGTAAAGTGGTAGGGGGTGGTTTCATAGAAATATTGGATGCTTCCTTGGGAGAGTATCAGGGGTTCTTGGAAAAACTTTATGGACAGTTCTTATAGCAGTCAAAGGAGAGAAGGCTGCAAGCGTTGCTGCTATCTTGATTGTGAAAGGATGAACTATGTGTTAGGCAAAAGAGGACCATCTGCATTCTTAGATTGTGAGGATTCACCAAAACAATATTGAGCAGTGTTGTCTTCTTGTTTGTCAAACTATGCCTTTGGTAGACGAATCTGGCTTTTCCTGATGCCACTGCAAACGGTGCTTGTTGTAGCCCTAGGTTGCCACTGCAAACTAGGTTAAGATGTCTCTTTTCTGTGTCTGCATTGTACTGACAACTTTTTGGTGCTAATATCTGTTTTGTGTTTCCCTCATCCACTCTGATGAGCTTATCCTGGACTCAGACTAGTCTGATTTGTTTTTCTATCACCAGTGTTTTACATATTGCCTCATAGCAGCATATTTAGGGAGCACAAGTTCTCAAAACTATTTATTTTTAAGCCACCTCTCCCATTCTCCTCATCAAACCAATCTGGTTGTCAGTTCAACTCTTTTGTGAAATGGATATTCCTGAACCTGAGCCCTAAAAGAAGCTAAGTAATGTCTGAATCATCAAAGAGATTCAATTATACTCAATCTATATTTTAATGGCTTATATGTTGATTATATACAATTACTTAAAAATTGTTCCTCTGTATGAGGATAATTTACTAAGTAAGACATCCTGTTCTTAAACTGTCATTATCTCTTCATGTTGATTTAAGAAATCTGTTTGAATAGGTGAGAAGACCACAGGGAAACCAAATAATTCTCAACAGTTTCATGCATATTTATAAACAAAAATTAAGTATGGAGACTGACCATACAGTCTTTTTTCTAAGAGTAAGCTAAGCCTTAGAGGATTTCGGTGAGATATGGAAAGGAAGTAAAATGTTTTGAGTGCCTGCAATACTCTGGGAAATATGCTAGGCGTTTTACATCTATTTTCATTTTCAAATCTTCTAACAACCTGCAGAGTTGACATCAATATTCCCATTTTACAGATGAAGAAATTAAAGCTCAGAGAAATGAGGTCTATTGTCCAAAGCAAACATCCAGGAAATGATCTGTAAGACTCTGATGTTTGCAAACCAACATTTCATGTGGCAAAAGCAGATGTGAGTCTTGAGTATGGCTAAGACAACACCTTTGTAAATATCTAAAACTAACTTATCCATAATTCAGTAGCCATTTTTCTACCCTCCCTTCTTCCTTTCCTTCTGATCCTTCTGTACCGTTCTAATTAATTGGCATTGCTGGAGTCTGCCCCTTGGGGATTTGCCTCACCTTGACTGGCCTGTATGCAAAGCACCTCTCAGCATGAAAAGATCAACTTATAAACGTTTCTATGGCAACCATTGACTCCCAAAGATGGCTTAGCTCCTCCTTTGACCATATAGTTGCAAGCCTGAAAAACAGATTACTTTTTAAAGTTCCATTTTACAGCAAAGTCTACTTACCAATGATGAGCAGCTAATATTTAAAAAAATATAGTCAGTTATGCAACTTCTGCTGATTGTTGCCAGTGGAAATCAAGGAGCTTAGAGCTATACTATTCCTCAACCCTTAGCTCCTCTGCCAATAGATGTTTTTTTTTCAGACTATTTTCCCCTGGAGGGGTCTTACGGGCACAATTTTTGTATGCAACTGAGAAAAACAAAATATAATGTATTTCAAATAAAATCATATTCTCACTATGACTTGCCATATCTTTGCCTAAACAACCAGAATGTTTCTGTAGTATCAATGCTGCATTACACAACTGAGTATATTTTTTCTTTCAAAAAAATTTTTAAGTGGGGTTTTTTTTAAATGAAAGCTGCCTTTTCTCTCTTTTTACTTGACAAATAATCTAATCCATATCTAGTGTGAAAATTCAAGGAGTAGTTGCTTTTAAAGTTGCAATTTAAATAATCCAAACATTTGAAAATGTGTTCTCTTAATGATTTAAAACACTGTAGGGTCATATTTTTTTTCTGAACAAAATATTGGAAAAAATTGTCACATAATGTGGCAGTGAGAGAAAATGTTTGTGCTGAGGATTATCCAGGAACATATCAGAAAAAGTGTTTTTCTTTTATCAGAAAAGTAAGAAGAGATGGTTGTAAGCACTGAAATAACTTTTTTACGGAAGAATTATAAAGAGACATAGGCAGGTGATTTGCAGGTAAGTCCCCACGTACCCATAAAACATCTCCTATGGTCGTAGCCCTGCCTACAGGCTATAGGGTATTAAAAAAGGACTATAAGAGGAAACACAAAAGGTCTTTGAGAAATTTACAGTTCATTTGAGGCCAGAAGGTGAGCATATCTAAAGCATTCAGAGAACAGGGTCTACCAGAGGAAAGAGGATAATTGTGAGTGATGTGATGGCCTCATGAAGCTCCTGTGGGAGTAGGGATAATTTTCTATTTCTATTACTGAACTGAATTTCTTTTATTTAATAGCAGAAATCTTGATTTTTCTATCTAGCCTACATTTTGTCACTTTGGGGACTTTTTTTGTCAGTTAGGTATTTCCCTCCTCCCCCTTCTCCCTTTCTCCCTAGTTGATGTAAGTAATGGAGGCTTTTTGCGAGATCATGGCACTGAAAGTGTACAGAGACAGGAGACTGATCAACAATGCTTCAGTCCACAGCTGGCATCTGCTAGCATGCATTAGCTTGTTTGTCTTTGGCTGTCATGTCCCTTTCATAGTTGCATTTTTTGGAAGGCCCACAGTTTGTTTGGCTTCTGATAACATGATTCATGCTGCTGGCATACTTATTTCCATTGCCAAACCATTTTCAGAGTGAATTCTTTTCTCTCTCTCTTTCTCTCTCTGCCTCTATCCCTCTGTCTTGTCCATCTAGCTGTAAGAGAGTAGCAAGTTTTACACTTGTACTAGAAAAATTGGATGAAATATAAAACAGCTGTTTTTGATATTGGACAATGAGCAACATGGGACCAGAATCCCCCAGAGAGAAGAAAAACATACAAGATGATCTCTTCTGTGTTCCAATTTCTGCCTACAGGCTATTATTACTTTGTGGTGAGGTAGGGGGTACCCAAGCAGAGTACAGTGTTATTGGTGAATTGAAAAGGCAGTTGATTGGAGTTTGAGGAGGATTAGATGAATCGAAATTGCAGGGCAGAAGAAAAGTGAGCTGTGAAGAGAGTTCAAAAAATCTGCAAGGAGATCTTCTTTAGTTTTTGATTAAATGCCAGTCTGTGAATGTGTTAGGTACAGTTTCACAAATATGCATATAAAACAACTTTTGGGGAAAGAAAAATTACCTAAGAGCTGTAAGTTCAGTAATTCCCAGGTTTACACAGGAATAGGATCATTTGACTTTTTACATGCAGAAGGGAGAGAACTTGTAAAATATAAAGGACAATTATTAGGAGTCCTGGAAGAGTAAGGCCTTAGTATTGGTACTGAATTCCATCTACAGGTAAATCTGCCATCGACTAGACCTAAAATAACTTGAAAACAATGCTTAACAGGATCAAACTATTAAGCAAACAATTAATTGCTTGCTAAAACAAAGTCTAAGAGTCTCTCAAAGACTACATCAAAATAGAACACTCTACTATGTAAAAATCACAATATCTGGCATCCAATAAAAAAATACTCAACATAGTGAAGGAGCAAGAAATTGTGACCAATAATCAGGAAGGAGAAGACTGTAAAGAAAGGTTCATAAATAACAGAGATGAAACTATTAAAAAACAAAGAGCTTAAAAGAATGTTTACAGAGATTTTAAAGGAACATGAACCCAAAGAGGAAAGACATGGAAGAAGAAATATTTTCAGAACAAATGGAGCTTTAGCAGATGAAAAATAACCTCTGAAGTAATAAAATTTTCACTGATTGCATTAAAATAGATTGGACATTTCAGAAGAAAAGATCAGTGGACTTGAAAGAAAGCAACAAACACTACCTAAAATGAAGAACATAGAGAGAAAAACATAGAGTGTAAATTTTTCTGTGGCTCTAAACTTGTCCTGAAAAATAAAAAGTCTACTTAAAAATAATAAAATGATGGAATAAAATATTTGTGATAACACTTATCAGAGAGTTGGAATGACAACATTAATAGCAGACACAGTAGATTTCTGAATACTGACTATTGCCAGAGACAATGACATTTTATAATAATAAAAAGATGAATTCATTATGATGATATAACCTAAATTTGCATGAAATTTATAACAGATATTCAAAATACAATGGAGCAAATATTTGATATAACTGAAAATAAAAATAGAAAAATTGGGAAATAGAGTTAAAAATTTCACTTTTTCACTAACTGATACAACAATAGTCGGAAAATCAATAGAAATATAGAAGAAATTATAAACAAACTTGATCTAACTGATATTTACAGATGTCTCCACCCATCAACTGAAGAATACAAATTATTTTATTTACCAAGATAGACCATATTTTGTGCCATAAAACAAGTCTCATTACATTTGAAAGGATTGAAATTATACCGACTATGTACTCTGACACACTGGGAATTGACTTAGAAATCAGCAACAGAAAGATATCTGGAAACCACACCCCCAACATATCTGGAAATTTAAACAATACATATTTTTAAATAATCTATCTGCCAAAGAAGAAATCACAAGAGAAATTAAAAAATATTTTAATGGAAATAAAATAAAGACACTAAATTGTGGGATGCAATATCTTAGTGAGCGTGGGCTGCCGTAACAAAATACCATGGACTGGGTGTCTTAAACAACAGAGGTTAATTTCCTACAGCTTTAGAGGCTGGGAAGCCCCAGATTAAGATCAAAGTTCTGGCTGGTGTGGGATGCAATTGAAGTCTTTCTTCCTGGTTTGTGGAGGCAAGTTATGGAGCAAGAGAGAAGCAGCGGTCTCTTCACAAGAACAGTTTCAGGATGCATGTTAACATGAAGTACCAGAAATGATTCCATCAAATTTCATACTTATGAATTTTTCTTTTTTTTTTTTTGAGATGGAGTCTCACTCTCATCCAGGCTGGAGTGCAGTGGCATGATCTCAGCTCACTGCAACCTCACCTCCCAGGTTCAAGCATAAGGCCACTAATTCCATCATAAGAACTGCACCTTTATGACCTAATCTAACTCTAATATATCTCAAAACACCATCTCCAAATACCATCATGTTGTGAATTGAGAATTCAACATATAAATTTTAGGTGTACACAAACATTTATTCCTTAACATGAAGCTAAAACCATTGCTTAGTCCTCCCCCTCTCAAAAAAAGTTATCGAGAAACTTTTCGTCATCTGATAATAAAACTCTGTTCCCACTAAATAAAAATTTACCATTTCCTTTCTCCTTAGACCCTGGTAACTGCTGCTCTGCTTTCTGTCTCTAAGAATTTGAATATTCTAGGTACTTCATAAAGGTGGAATCATACAATATTTGTCCTGTCGCATCTGGCTTATTTTACTTAGCATAATGTCTTCAAAGTTCATCTATATTGTAGCCAAGTTTCATTCCTTTTTATGGCTGAATAATATCCTATTTGGTATTGACATGCCAAATTTTGTTTATCCACTTATTCGTTGCTGGAAATTTAGGTTGTGTCCATTTTTTGGCTATTGTGAATAATCTTGCTATGAACATTAATGTGTAAATGTCTGAGACCCTGATTTCAATTTTTTGGGTATGTACTCAGAAATAAAATTGCTGGATCATTGGGTAATTCTATACTTAATATTTTTAGGAACCACCATACTTTTTTACACAGCAACTGCACCATTTTACCTTCCCACCAGCAATGGGCAAGGATTCTGATTTCTCTATGTCTTGTCAGTATGTATTACTGCCTGTTCTTTGATAATAGCCATTCTAATGGGTATAAAGGGATATCTCATTGTGAATTTTTCTGATGGTTATTGATGTTGAGTATCTTTTTATGTGCTTCTTGCCAATTTGCATGTCTTCTTTGGAGAAGTTTCTATTCAAGCATTTTGTCCATTAAAATTTTTTTAAATGCTTAGATTAGATACAAAGGAATGTTTATAATTAGTACTCTTAGGTGACATTAAAAAGCTAGGAAAAAGCAAAGTATACTCAAAATAAGTATAGAGAGATAAATAATCAAAATAAAAGTATAAATCAATGAATTAAAAAAAGAGAAAAATAGAGAAAATTAATTAAACCTCCAATCAATTAACAAGTCGTATTGATCCCTGTCTCCCAAATAATTACATCTTCAGCCTATCAGCCTTCCGAGTTTGTTCATTTTAGTAATGCCAGTGTCAGAAATATTACCTTGTTAATAATGTGTGTTCAATAATTATTTGTCCAATTAATTCACATACTTTTCTTCACAAATGAAAAATGGTAAGATAGGACAGACAAACATATAGAAACAACACAGAAAAATGGAAGGCAGTACAGTGGAAAAGAAACAATATTTAGAATCAGAAAACTCGCTGTGTAATTAGGTTGCTCTACACAAGTTTGTGTGGCTTTCTGATCCTCATCTGTAAAATGGATATGATTCAAATGACAAATATTAATAAGAAGTTTGGGATCTCCATTCAACAAAAATGAAAAATGGTTCCATTAATTCAGATTTTGGGGTTAAACTTGGTTCAGCTCAGACCAATCCTGCTCTGTTCTCTCTCAGAATTGTGCAGTGTCTGCATGGGTACCTCTTCATGTGCTGTCTAAACATTCACCTTCTCTTGTGTTATCTTCTTTGAACTGTCATTCCAGCCTAAGTCGTAAGACACAAGATCCTTGAGGTCAAGTACAATAATTTTTTATCTCCGTCTTCCTTGAACGTGGAAAGTTCCTGGCACAATAAATCATTGTTGAATTAGTAGGATTAGAAGAGTATGAAAGCTATGAGAACCTAGAGAAAATTAAAATTGCTAATACTTTATTTCTTGAAAAAAATGTAGAATTAACTGCTCAATAGCTCCGTTTCTTCATGTAACACTTGCTACTTGAAATACCAAGGATGAAGTTAAATACTTGGTTCTATGCAGCCTTTTCCCAGGATCTTCTTAATACCAGACTCCAAATTGTTTTCAAACTATCTGCCAGATCTCCACTTTCTTATAAGCATTAAAGAGATTTTTCTCTCTGGCATATACTTACCATGTAGTGCTTTCTTCACCGAGCAAGACTTGTGGAATTTGTCCATACTTTCAAAGCAAATTAAAACAGTGAGGAGAAAAAGGAAAACTAGACTTGACTGAATACTAGCACGAGTTAGAAAACTATGAACCTGGAAGTTTCTGCAAGTTATTTTCCAGTCAAGTCACAAGACTTTATCTGTTACAATAGATTTCTCCCTCCTCTTTGCTGTTAAAATCACATCCATCCTCTTAGGTCCCACTCTAATCGTACTTCCCTGTGTGATCAGACAATTATCTACTTGCTCTCTGCTTTGTCTGAATTTCTGCAGCATGTATAAATTATGTCACAAATCTAGTACCTATTTAAAATCTGTTCTGCAAAAATAATTATGTCTAAACAGCATTATACTTTTGAAATGCTTTTACTTTTAATTTCTTTGGTTTTTGCAATTATTTGGAGAGTTAGGTATTGGTGTTTATGCAAACATTTTAAAGATCAGAGACAGAGAGAGCCTTGGGGACTTACGTGAGGTTATGCATCATGATGTTATGATTTTGAACCTATCCAGTGACCTTACCCAATGGTCCTGCATTGTTTCTGTGTGCTTGCCTTGGCTTCCCCATCTCCAGCCTCAGCACCTCATGTCTTCCCAGCAAAGTCTAGTACAGCACTAGACCCAAAGCCTCATGCTTAATGATTCTTGTCCACTGCAGGGTGCATGTTCATGTAAAATTTCTACTTGCCGTAAAACATCATATTTTTGCTCTTTTGTTACGTTAAATGTTCATTGCTTCAGATTTTAACCAGCTTTTCAAGTACTTACTTGTAATGGGATCTAGAATAATAGAATATAGAAAAATAAACTATGAGGAAACTTGAGATCATATAAGCTACCACCTTCTTTTCCAGTCCAACATCGATTCCTCTTGGTGACAACAGGCCTACCAACTTAGCTGGGGAATGAATTCCACATGGTTCTGATAGTCTTAAGCTCTTCTTCGTTCCTTTTTACCACACACAGAGCTGGAGACATGACTCAGGACTGGAACAACACCCAAAGCTTCAGTCAAAACTATTGGTCTAGCAGTGGGTACATGCTCGAAGAAAAGGAAGAATTCTCTCTAGATATATATATATACGTATATAGTATTTGGTCAAACCTTTGAAAGAAGATACATTTCTTTTGGCAGAATATCAGTTCTGATTATGTATTTCTGTCACATTTGTTACATGGAGAGAGTGTACATGACAGAAATGGAATCCCAACTGTATCATTTGAGTATTTTATCCTAGCCATACCTAACCTTAGCACTAAATTTGATCTTTTCTGTTGAGTAATATTTCTTTAATGTTGAAACTAGTTCAAGTCATATTTTTGTTACTTGACAATTGGGAGTAGAGACTAATACACTTGTCACTACAGACGAGACAACTCATGTCTGGAAATGACTTATTGAATGTCATAAATCTAGTTAGTGACAGGATCTGAAAAGAAATAACCCAGATCACTTTAATTTTAGTACAATATTTTTTCTAGCTTGCCAAATTTCAGTACTTGAAGTTTTCATTTTCTTGGTCTGTAATCTACATCACTGCCTCTATATTATAAGAGTGCACAAATATACTTACTGTAAAGTTTTTGAATTTCAATAAATTTTACCACCTAGGATGAAGCCCCTTTCTTTTTTATATTTTATATTTTTTATTTTTTTGACAGAGTCTCGCTCTGTCACCAGGCGCCAGGCTGGAGTGCAGTGGCGTGAGCTCGGCTCACTGCAACCTCGCCTCCCGGGTTCAAGCAATGCTCCTGCCTCAGCCTCTCAAGTAGCCGGGACTACAGGTGTGTGCCACCACGCTCAGATACTTTTTTTTGTATTTTTTAGTAGAGACAGGGTTTCACCATATTGGCCAAGATGGTCTCAATCTCTTGACCTCGTGATCTGCCTGCCTCAGCCTCCCAAAGTACTGGGATTACAGGCATGAGCCACCACGCCTGGCGGATGAAGCC
Source organism: Ateles fusciceps (assembly GCA_036589455.1). NCBI lineage: Eukaryota > Metazoa > Chordata > Mammalia > Primates > Atelidae > Ateles > Ateles fusciceps. The sequence goes on from JAZHEH010000051.1 coordinate 2,663,099, forward strand.
CCTTCTTATTCAAAGGTTTGTGATTGATGTCTGTCCTTCATGAGTTATGACATGGTATATATTTGGTATATGTATGTCCTATATGTAGAATAAACGTTAGAGCTGTACTAATGATGATGGCAATTCTTATGTGCCAGCTACTCTATTTTGCACTTTTTATGTTTCTAAATCTACTCAGTGATGCTATAGGTGTCAATTTTCAGAGTAGAAAGTTGGGGGGTCAGTTAAGTTATATAAGTTGTTCAGTGTCATTCAGAGCTAGATTCAAATCCAGTTACCTTTGACCCCAACCTGTGCTCTTCTCTGTGTACCAGATACTTTCAAGTTTCTCTGCTTTTATCTGAGTTTTCATTTTACTGATGAAAATCTAAACCACAGAAAGTTTTGCACTTGTTCAAGGTCATTCAGTCAGTTAGTGGCAGAGCTGGAATCTGTTCACCCAACACCAAAAACCTAAACAACACTATGAATATAATCACTCAAAGGTACTACATGGCCATGGGGTAGCTCTTAATGGAATTATTCACTTCTCGCTATACTTATGTTGGTATTGCTAACCATCCAAATGCCCTGGCTTCTGGACTCTAGAGCTTTGAAAGCAGTGCCCTTTAAATACATAAATGTCTCATCCTCTGATAAGGGATATAGGGCCTGCCAAGTGAGTGTGTTTTCCGCAAGGATCTATGTCAAGCAGATGGCGTCAGCTCAGGTGGCCACCAAGGAAACACAGAGGAGAGGCTTCAGAAGGCAAGCATGAAACCGTGCCAAGAGAGTTCTGGTGGTCACAACTGAAGAAGCCACATCTGTTGTCATGTCCCTAAAACAAATATGGAGCTAAGAATAAAAACAAAACAAAACAAAACAAAAAACCAAGGGATGGAGTCTAAGTAGCACAGGAATAGTGGATGCTGAGGAACAAAAGTGAGAATGAAGTGAGATGGTTTAGGACTTTCATGTTATGTGGTGCTGGGATGTTGATGTTATTGGTCTATGCCACATGATGCTTTGGTAGCCACAGCATGAATTGTAGGAAGATGTTGGTATGGGAAAATATTAGGAGTATGTAGGAATTATATTTCAAAACATATATGGTGCAGAAGCTGCCTAGCTGTGGAAGAAGAGCAGTAGATGTTTTTGCTGGTTGGATTCATTGCAAAACTGCTCTTTTCTCCAATTTACATAAACTCCACATTGAAGTACTTACAGATTAAAAGCATTTCCTGAAAACTCTTGGAACACTTCACAGTTTTCATTCTTTAATTCTTATATATAGGTACTCTTAAAAATATTATGAAAAACTATTCCACCACACAGAACTGAAGAGAGCCTGAGAATGGCAGATAAATTTTCTGTGTTGATTTTAAGACCATTTGTCTACAATTACTTGGAGCATCAGACTTGAAGCTTTCTCAGTTGAGATAAAGCAAATGACCATTCGATTATTCTGTTCTATAAAACAGAAAAAGTGCATCTGACTAGAAACCTGGTTGCATTTGGAAGAGACGCCGGCTTCCCTTCTGAGAGCTAAGGTTGCACTTCTCACTGTTGGGCTGAAGTAATGAAGTTGGCAACTCCTTAGGAGAGTGAACTCCTTGTCATTTTATGGATTTTCTTTTTCTTCTTTTCAACCTCACACAATTCAGGCTTGTGTTTTAAGATTTTTCTTTCATTTTCTTTATTCAAATGAAGTGCAACTACTTTTGAACCTGATAGACATTTACACTTAACTCCAAAATTATATAATATTTATTTTTATTTTGTTTAAATAGTATGAGTTTATTTTAGAAAATTTGAAATATATAGTAAAGCACACCAAAAATGCCAGCTGTAATGTCACTACCTGGAGAGAACTGTTTCTATTCTAGTGTCTGGGTTTTTTTGTCAGTTATTTTTGATGCTTAATGATATTTTATGAGAAATATTCATGTAGAATATAGATTCAATGGTAATCTATATTCATAACATACTAAATGATAATCTATATTTTATCATTTTACACCAGAAAATGCAGTCTCCTAAAATAATATGTTAATACCATCATTGATTTAACAACTCCTATTAAATGTTTAGAGTATCAATACTTCTCTCTTACTCTCTGACCACACACAATGCTGGAATAAACATCTCTCTAGATATCCATGGATATCATGGTGCTTGCCTTAGAATCAATACAATTCTAGAAGTGAAATGTATGCCTGAGTTCTAGAGTAAGACCTTGGCATTTTACCTCTTTATTATCAGGTTGTAATATAAATATCGGCCCAATTCAAGCTAGTATTTAAGGGGTAAGGGGTGAACCTGGAAGGCTGATAGACAAGTGAATGTTGGTCAGTGTTGAGGCTGGATTTTGAAATCTGTAGCTTGATTAGATGAAGATAGTAATTTGGGAAAACTGAGACAAAGGGAACCTAAAGGCCCAATTGGTTAAGTGGAGATAAAATTATAGTTTAGGAGTGCCCATGTGACTGAACATTTTGCTTTGTGCTAGACATACAATGCTTCTAATCTTCAAAGATCTCTAAGGCAGGTATTACCGCTATTATTTTAGAAATACAGTAACTGAGGCTCAGAAGGTTTAGCTAAGAATCTTTTTAAAGGGCATCCCTCCAAGTCAGGGTTTCTCAAACCAGGCACTATCGACATTTTGGGCTAGATAATTGTTGTGAGGACTGTCCTGTGCATTGTACCATGCTTAGGAGCATCCCTGGCTAGATACCACCAGGCACCAGTAGCACTCCAATCCCAGCTCTGACAACCAAGCAGGTGTCCACATTGCCACATCTCTTGGGGGTGCGGTGGGAGAAGTGGGTAAAACAGTCCCGGTTGAGAACCACCACTGTTGTAGGAAGAGATAAAGACAAAATTCAAAATGTCAGCTGTGTGATTTCACAGCATGTGTTCTTTTCTCTGTAGTTTATTACCTCTCTCCAGAATAGGAATTCAGATGAACTCTGGAGTCCTGGCTGGTATCCGATCTGATTTTTCACAGAAGCTGCTGTTGGCTTTTTCATTCTCTAGAAGTTTTATGATCCATTTCTTAGCAGACAATTTCACCGTATTTCACTGAAAACAGGAAACTCAGTTAGTATTTCCTCATCTTGCCTTTTGTTCCCCACTCTTGCCATCACCTCCAGAGTAAGCTTGGTATCTTCATTCAATTACTTCTCTCTCCAACTGTCTGAAAGAACAGATTAACTTTCTGGACAGATGTGGTGGATCAAGCTAGGCTTTAAAATACAAGATCTCTGGGTTCGAATCTAAACTTTTATACTTACTGGCTCTGTGACCTTCAAAGAATTATCTAACCATTCTAAGTCTACTGTTCTTTAGATATAAAATGAGGATGAAAAATAACACCTTGTTCATTTGCTAGGGTTGCTGTAACAAATACCACAGACTGGATGGCTTAAAGAACAGAAATTAATTAACCAGCACCACTAGAAGTTCAAAGTAAGGTGTTGGCAGGTGTGGCTTCTCCTGAGCTCTCTCCATGGCTTGCAAAGGGCCACCTTCTTGCTGCGTCCTCACATGGTCATTTCTCTGTGCATGAGCATCCCTGGTGTCTCTCTGTATGTCTGAATTTCCTCCTATTGCAAGAACATCTGTAGGAGTGAATTAGGATCCACCTTAAGGGACTCATTTTAACTTAGTTACCTTTTGAAAGGACTTGTCTTCACATATAGTCATGTTCTGAAGTACTGGAGGTTAGAGCTTCAACATATACATTTTGGAAGGGACATGATTCAGTTCATACCATGTATTTACTGTATTATTTTTAGGAATAAATTTATTAGTTAATTTATTTTTAACTTTTAAGTTTAGGGTATGTGTATAGGATGTGCAGGTTCATAACATAGGTAAATATGTGCCATGGGGGTGTGTTGTACAGATTATTTCATCACCCAGGTGTTAAGCCTAGTATCCATTAGTTATTTTTCCTGATACTCCCTCTCCTCCCACCCTCTAGCCTCTGATAGACCCCAGTGTGTGCTGTTTCTCTCCATGTGACCATGTGTTCTCATCATTTAGCTCCCATTTACAAGTGAGAACATGTGAATCAAAACCAAAATGAGATACCGTCTCACACTGGTCAGAATGGCTATTATTAAAAACTCAAAAAATAACAGATGCTGGTGAAGTTGTGGAGAAAAAGGAATGCTTTTATGCTGTTGGTGGGAGTGTAAATTAGCTCAACCATTATGGAAGGCAGTGTGGCAATTCTTCACTAATTTATTTGAAAGCACATCACAGAATGATGGCATGAAGAAGACCATCTGAATTAGAACATCTGAATCTCGTTAAAAAAATAATTTCAAATTTTATTTTAGTTTCAGGGACACATGTGTAGGTTTGTTACATGGGTATATTGTGTGACGCTGAGGTTCATGGTACGATTGTTCCCATGACCCAAGTAGTGAGCATAGTCCCCAATAACTTAGTTTTTCAACCCTTGCCCCTCCCTCCATTCCTCTGCTAGTAGTCCCCAGTGTTTATTGCCATCTTCATGTTCATGAGTATCCAATGTTTAGCTTCCACTTATAAGTGAAAACATACAGTATTTTCTGAACCTTACTTCTTCCCTCAGGGAAAACCTTGACTAATCCTGACCTTGACCAAAATCCTTGACCTTTCCTTCTTTTCCGGAAGCCTTCTTCACTGACATAATTTCTCTTTAAGTGTCTCTTTCAAAACAGTGTAATCAGAGCAGAATTGGGTATAGCATGAAAAGAGAACAAATCACTTAGAATTGTACATCTTTTGAAAGCTGTACATACTTTATGATATACTAAAATCTTTTAATTTTCACCATTTTACCATATATAGGTATGTTAAAAATATTTTTAACACATATATATGTATTTTACCTATATATTTTACCATATATAGGTATTTTAAAAAAATTTTTTAAATTAAAAAATTTTTACCATATATATAGGTATTTTTAATATACATTTATATATATGGTAAAATTTGTATTATACCATATATATATAAATACCTGTAAATGGTAAAATTTTTGAATACCTATATATAGTCAAATATATGTATCTTTAACATACCTATATAATATATGGTCAAAACTGGAAGACTTTAATTTTGACCATATACATAGGTATTTTTAAACATACCTATATATGTGATCAAATATATAAATACCTACATATATTGTCAAATATAGATATATACTTTTAGAAAATTTATAAATGTAGTTTATAATATATTAAAATCTTTTAGTTTTCACTATCTACACAGGTATTTTTACTCTGCTCCAACCTTGTGTTACATAATTCTGTATCCTGGCCTCTTCACTTAATATCACACCTATACAACATAGACATAATATTATGCACCATTCTTTTTTTGTCAAAAACAACTAAATTAACAGTCTAACTAAATAATAGTTATTTAACTATTCACATATTTTCCAGTATTTGGATTGCTTTGATGATCTGGGGCTGTTATCATCAATACTGTCATGTACATTTTTAGCATATAACTTTTATTTCTTTTGGCTTGTTTCTCAGAGTAAATTGCCATGCTAAATCAAAGGGAATGCACATTTTTATGGTTGTTTTGGATTAGAAAACTGTTCTTCAAAAAGGTAGCACTAGTTTGTACCAACACTAGCATGAACTTGTGCAAATCTTTGACCATGAGATTATTGAGGATTTAGTTTCCCTTTGTTCTACTGTGCACAGTCATCAATTTTCCAGGTGTTGTTATTAATTGGTGAAGTGACATTGTTTATTTAGGGGCCTATTTTCCTATTGATGAAGTCATACTACTTTTGCATATCTTCATTGATTACATGTTTATACTGTTCTTTATTTTCTGATCTCTAATCATTTTATTATATTATCCTACAGATGGATACCAAGTCTTAACTTTCCTCAAATAAAATTTCCTTTGATTTTTCTTTTTAAATGCTAATATAATTTCTTTCCTTTTAATCATGTCTTATATTTTAAGAACATTTTTTGGTTCTTTGTTTAAGAACAAAACAATACTGTTTTGAAAGTAATAACAGTCAAAAGTTTAGAAAACATAAGAACACTGGAAAGTCGAAAACTCTTAGGCTGGGCATGGTGGTTCATGCCTGTTACCCTAGCACTTTGGAAGGCCAATAGGGAAGGACTGCTTGTGCCCAAGTGCTGGAGACCAGCCTGGTCAACATAGGAAGACCACAGCTCTAAAAATAATTTTAAAAAAAATTAGTCAGGTGTGGTGGCATGCACCTATGGTCCTAGCTACTTGAGAGGTTGAGGTCAGAGGATTTCAAGAGCCTGAAAGTTTGAGGCTGCAGTGAACCCTGATCAGGCCACTGTACTCCAGCCTGGGCGACAGAGCAAGACACTATCTAAACAACAACAAAAATTGTAGTTTAACCACCTTAAGATAACTCACTTAAAAATACATTATCATAAAGTTTTATTGCATAAATATATTTAAAATTAGGATGATATTGATAGTGATTTAGTATCCTAAATTTTTACTCAACATTATATCATTAGTATTTTCTGATAACTGTTGACTTTAAAAAGATTAATTATGGTCAAGCTATCTACCATAAAAGAGCTATAATGTTTTGTATTTAACTGTTGCTCTACTAAACACTTAGGTTAGAATCATATTCTTCCTGCCATTATAATTAATTACATTGAGCATCCTTGCACACAAATCTATCTTCTCATGTATTCAGGATATATTTGTAGAAGCTACTGATTCCACAGATACAAGCTTTCTAAAGACTCAGTTCACATTGCCAAATTGCATTTCAGTCAGGTTGTGCCAATTTCCCCTTCCTTATCATAACGGGTGAGTGCCTGCCTAATGCATCCTTGCCAACACTAGGATAATCTTTGAAAAAATCTTTGCTACTTTAATACTTGAAAAATATTAACTCATTACATTTGCATTTGTTTAGGGAGTTTAATCATTTTTGCATATGTCCATATTTGTCGTTTTACTTATGTGAATTATTTAGTAATGTCCCTTCCCTATTTTTAAGATATGAGTGATTTTTAATTAATTTGCAAACATACTTCATGATTAAAGATATCGTTCTGTTGTCAGCATGTTACTTATAAATACTGCCAGCGGCACTATCAGTTGCTTTAAAATGATTATTGTAGCTACTTTCTGGAAAAGAGGTTATAGGGTAATGAACAAGATGGGGCAGATCAATAAGAGGCTATAGCTGTCACATTTGTGAGATACAATACTCTTAATTTTTGAAAACTTATTTGTATTCAACTACTTTATTTAAATTATCTTTATTAAAATTATGGAAGTCTTTATGTTGTTTTATTAGGATTTATAGAAGATATGTAATCATTATTTTTAATTAATAATATTTTTCATCATATACAACATTCACACCTATTATAACAGGTATTCTTTAATTTTATGATGATGTCATGGTTGAGCCATGATTAAATATGATAATGAATTTTTGTTCAAAGTTTATCATCCTATGTTTTTAACATGTTTTTATCAGTAGTTTATGTTCAATTGCATCAATGCCATACTGGCATCTATATGATAATTACATAGTGCTTCTCTTTTGATTATTATGTAGCCTTATTTCTTCTTATGGTTACAACTCTCCATCCTGTGACATTAACCCCATCTTAGAAATCTAGCTGGAGATAATCTGTGACAGGCAACACTATTATCTAAAATAAGTAGCTCCAGAGGTGGGAAATTAAATGATTTGTCATAGTCACACAGGATTATCCAATTTTGAGACTTTTGAGTCTTTGGAAGTACAGGTTTAAATATAACACCTCCCCAGGCTCATTTGCTGGTTTTTACCTGGTGTAAAACCTCAGGTCTGCATGCAAAAAGGGCCAGAAAGAATAGAGAGGAAAGAAGGACCAGGGAGGCAATATGATTGCCATCACAGGTGCAAAGATTTGGGGAGCCCTTAATGCATGGTTCAAACACCACCTTGGCTATTACTAGCTGTGTAGCTCTGGGCAGGATACCAGACTCTCTGGGATAAGAATATCAGCTTTGAAGGAGGACTGTGAGGATTGGATGATAAAATTTAAGTAAAAGATTTAACACAGTGGTTGGCAAAGAGTAATTCTTACAGAGATTTCCTAGTGAGCCCAGCATTGCACTAAGAACTGTTTTGTGCTAAAATGTTAACTCAGTCAAGTCTCCCAACAACCATATGAGATAGGTATTATCATTATCATTTTTGTTTTGCATAGAGGGTAAATGAGACACTGAGAGAGTAAGTAGTTAACCTAACGTCCCACTGAAAATAAGTGGTAGCGCTGGGATGTGATACTGGGCAGTGTGGCTCCAGAGGGCCAGGTTTTGACCACAGCTGAGACACAGCCTCTTACTGTAGGTAGTGTGGATATTTCTCTACTCACTATGCCTTCAAGTTCTTAGAAATCACAAAGTACAGCTACTCCACTTCACAATTGAGGAAATTGAGGTCCAAAGAGGTAAATGACTCTCCCAAATCACAAAACAAATAAATCCCAGAACTAGGACTAGAATCCTGGTCTCCTCACTCCATTATCTACTTCTGCAAGTAGAAGGACCTTCCAGTGCCACCGGTTTGGAACATTCTGGGCCTACCCTCCAGCTCTTAGATAAGCTTCAAGCCTTGGAAAGTGAAAAGAGGCATTTATCTACATTGTATAATTATTTTCAACCAAAACTTTCAAAGTTTTTAAAAACCTTTCCTTTAGGTCAGACATAGTTACTTCAAGAATGTAAGTTATAAATCTTTGTGGATCTTCATGATGCTACAAATGATTATATTTATTACATTTTTAAATTGCAGAAGAAAGCATGAACAAAAGGAAAAAACAACAAATAAATTTTTTTAAAAAAATCTGCATATATAAGTCTTTCAGTTTTACTTAAGACTTAATTTATCTGGCCTAACTTGAATTTCTAGCTCAGTTTCAATAAGAGGAAACAGTGCCATGCTTTAGGTGCTAAAATGGATTCATTTCTGAATAATGTAGATAGAGCAATGCCTAAAATACAAATCCCAGTTTTCTCATTACCAATATGATGAAATGAGATTTGTTTCTATGGAGGAAACCTTCCCCAGTGGACTTTGTTAATAATACCTGGTGAGGAATGAGTTGAGGTATTAGGAGCTTAGATTCTAGAGATAAGTGATCTACCGGAAGTTCACTGTTAGAAGTCTTCACCATATTTCCTACCTTTGTTCTGTCTAAGGTTTCAACAGTGCATTCAAGGAGCTCCAGCAGTTATTGTCTTGCCATTCTTTCAGCTGCTGCTGAACTGAACCTGACCAAATAACATCAATTATCAGGTTAGTGTGGTCGGGCCACAAGAATTTTTTGCATGGCTCTGGTCACATTTTGGAATGGATCTAAAATCTACAAGTTGAAAAGGAAAACTCAATGTATCACAAGACTTCCATTAATAGCACTTATTTTCTACTTGATTACCTCCATAGACAGGGACCTCATCACATATTTAACATCACTGTCATCACTCAATACTACAATTTAGTGAGAATTTACTGTGGGCTAAATGCTCTGTGTCTACCCTTTTTAGTCCCTTCAAAACTTTATAAGGTAGGTATTATTTTCCAAATTTTATGGAAGGGAAAATGAAGGATCAAATAAATAAGAAAAGAAAGAATAACTGACCCACAATTTCACAATAGTAGAGATAAAATTGAGGCAAATTCTTTATGGCTTCTGAGATTAACTCCTTCCTGATAACTGAGAAGCCACAAGTACAAGGCTGGATCATTTCCACCAAGGGGACAAAAAGGAAGAAGCTTTATTTCTTCCTGCATATCTCGACTTTTTGATTGCTAGTTTAACCCCATTCTTTTCGTACTATGTTGGAAACATGATTTCTCTGGGTCCTGAAAATTTTACAATTATAATTAGTGAGTCAAATTACATTGCCAGTTTTCATTCTCTTTTGGAGACACTGACAGTGGAGTGCAGTGGCTACAAACATAGACCATGATGCCGTGCTGCTGGATTCAAAGCTAAGTTCCAGAGATCGTTAATTTTACCTGATAACTTGACTGGGCTAAGGACTGTCCAGATAGCTGGTAAAATAATGTTTCTAAATGTGGCTGTGAGAGTGTTTCTGGAAAAGAACAGCACTTAAATTGGTAGACTGAGCGAAAACTGCTCTCACCAGTGTGGGTGGGCATCATCCAATTTGTTGAGGACCAGCTTAGAATAGAAAGACCCAAAAAAGGGCAGATTCACTCTGTTTTTCTTGGACTGGGATATCCTTCTTCTCTTTCCTTAGAGATTAGTGCTTCTGGTTTTCAGACCTTGGGACATGGACTGAGACTTACATCATTTGTCCTCCTGGTTCTTAAGCTTCTGGTGTTGGACTGAAACTACACCATCAGCTTTTCTGGCCTCCAGCCTGCAGACAACAGATTGTGGGGCTTCTTAGCCTCCATAATGGTGTGAGCCAATCTCTCACAATGAACTTATTTATGTTTCTCTCTCTCTCTCTATATATATATATGTATATGTATATGTATATGTATATATATATACACACACATATGTGTATATATATATAAATCTATATAGATATGTAGATATAGATCTAAGATATATCTAAATATATCTAGATATCTATAGATTTATAGATATATCTGTGTGTGTACATATATATATATAACATATATATATGTAACACACACACACACACACACACACACACATATATATATATATATATAGAGAGAGAGAGAGAGAGAGAGAGATCCTATTGGTTCTGTTTCTCTGAACAACCCTAATACAATTTCCCCAACAAAATTAGCTGTATGACCTTGAACAAATTACTTAACTTCTCTGCTTCTTCATCTATCAAATGGGAATGTTGTAAGGATTTAAAGAGTTAATAGGTGTAGAACACTTAGAGCACTACCTAGCACTTGGTAAATGCCATATGAAAGGATTTCCTATTATTTTCACTATGCATCAGCCCAACCTGATTCCCAGCTTCCTTATTCCTGCTTCTTGGGGCTGATGTGTGAGACAGGGTGCCTGTCCCGAGGTAGACTATGTTTCAGGAGCTCTTCTTTCACATTCTGGGGCTCAGTCTCCAGTCTTCTCCAGATCCTGTCTATCCTTCCCATCACTCATTCCATTTTCCATAGTACTCTGGGCTTTTGTTGTGTCACCTGCTTCTGATCCAGGATGGCTCCTCAGAATTGCCATTGTGGGATCCCTGCTTTACTGTGGAGCTCACTCTACCTGCCTGTCCTTCTCATCTGCCACTTTTCCCAGCTGCATCCTCTGCTCCCACATCTTGAAATAGTTTTCCCTCCCTGAGCACTCCTTCTAGGAGTTTTTATCATTCCATTCCTTCCTCTTTTTCTTATCCTCATGACAAAGACTCAGATATCATCATGCCAGACCCAGTTAAACAAATTGCAGTCTTTGAGAAATATCTATAGATCTCTATCAGTTTTCCTTCTCTGGATCACCAAGACTTTATTTAATTTCTTGTAATAGCCTGTGTGATATTAAAGTGCTGCGTTAGCTGTTTATGAGTGTCTTCACTGTCATCTTCACTTTGTCAGCCCAGCAAGGACAGGGGTTAATCCTGGTGCATCTTTTAAGAGGCATGGTGGTATAGTAGATTGGGACATGGCTCTGACAAGCACACTTTTTGGATTGAAATTCTCCTTTTCAATTCCCTGTGTAACCAAGAGCAGATCACGGTGTGCATCCCCCTTGCCTCGACTTACTCATGGGGAAATTGGAGGTAATAATCGTAATTTCCTCATAAAACTGTTGTAAGAATAAAATAAATTTATAGATACTAAGCACATGGAAAAATAACTTGGTATATCAAAAGCATTCAAGAACCATTGGTTACTAGTAGTCTATTGCTAACTATTAAGTCCTCATTGCTTCTCACAGTAAATGATATGGACCATGGATATACTCAATCACTATTTGCTAGTTAGATGAATTCCCAATTAAAACAAAATCTTGGCTCTATACAAATGTCTATTGTATATCATATCCTTTCTCTGTTTCCCTCCCTCCCTCCCTCCCTCCCTCCCTCCTTCCTTCCTTTCCTTCCTTCCTTCCTTCCTTCCTTCCTTCCTTCCTTCCTTCCTTCCTTCTTTGCTTCCTTCCCTGTTTTCAGTGTGATCAGTATGCCAGGGCCCTCTAAATCTGGAACCTTCTTTCTACCTTGCTTTACACAATCCAGCAACTGGAGTCTGGTCCTCATATCTAGTCTTGGACCTAAGTCTCTATCCGCTGACAGTCCTAGCTCTTTGCTAAGGATCCTGAGCAGTCCCTGCCTGGGTTTGCTGTCTGACTTTGCCCTCTTCCTTATCTTGGATGCCTGTCTTTCATCCCACTGCATATTTATTTTCTGGTTGTGCTCCATTGTTACTCATCTTTTGGGGGTTATCTGTTATCTTCCTGGACTGATCTGTCTCTTAACACCTGCAGCTGGCCCTATCTCACTAACTCTTGCCACATCCCTTGTAGTTGAGGTAGCTCCAATTCCCAGCCCCATGCAGTCTTCTCTGTCCTGCAGATTCATTGGACTATACTCAAATATATCTGCAACCAAAACATCAAAGCTGAGGAAGGGTGAATTTGGCTTGTAATTTAGATATCATTGGCTTTTTGCATTATTAAGAGATATAATGCTGAGTGAAACTATTTTCCTTTGAGGATGTCCTTGTGGTGAACTCAGCAATGCGTGAAAAGGATAAAGCAGAGGGTAATACTTACAATATTTCACAGCATAACATGAGCACCTCCAAATTAGAGTAGCTGCTGGATGTAAGCCATCAGTTTGGCTGTTCCCAGGGGTTCCCACTGGAGAAGAACTCAATCCTAGAAGCTAATATTGCAGTGATCTTTTATGCCCTTTTTAGGGAGAAAAATATCTTTTTTCAGTCTCCTTTTCTGTATACATGTCCTTGACTGTTAATGTTGCCAGATTATATACTGTACACATGGTAAAATTTGAATGTATTCAAACAATAAATGACCTTTTAGATTAATATGCCTCAAATATTACATGGGACAGACTTCTAGTAACAGTAATACATAATTTATCTGAAATCTAATGTCAGCTGGACAGCTTGTATTTTTGTTTGCTGAATATAGCAACTCAATTTACTGTTCCTCATCCCATTCTGGCCCAAATGTTGTGCCCACCTTTATCCCCCACACAGTTGAAATTCTCTGTATTCCCATTATAGTGAGTGATTGGCCCACAGTAGGTGCTCCTGAAATGTTTGTGGAATTGTTTTTTAATGAAGGAAATTGATAGAAGTCTCAAAATGAAAATCAAATACAGTGCAAGGAAGCGAAAAGAAATAATTTCTGAGAACATAATTTTCTTTAGATGATAATGCTGGTCCTCTGATGGAGCAGATACCTGTGTGCATCTATTGCTCCCCGGAGATGACCCATGCAGCTTTGATTTATTCTGTATTCTGAAAATCTAGAGAAATGGAAATGCACCATCACACACAACCTCTCAAAAGACAAATGGCAGGTGCTCTGCTGCTGTAATTCAAGGAAGCATATTGTCTTTTCTATTTGACGGGACTTATGCCACTCCTTAATTGGCATTTTCAGTAGGCGCAGTCCAAACTTGCCCTTTCTCACAGGGTTCAAGTCTCTCTAGTGTTGGAAAAACCTCTGAAACAGGCTATCAGCACCAACAGGCAGGACATAGTATTACTCAATGAATTGTAATGATCCACTTGGAGTGCCCCCACAGTGCCTGAGGGTTAAACTCTCATTTCTTCACCTGGAATGCCATGATATCTTGTTCTCTCATCCTTCCACACCTTTGTTTCTGTCATTGCTTCAATCTGACATGTTTTTTTTTTTCTTACTTTGCTTCTAGGTAAGTTCTAAGTAGCTTCGTAAGTTACATTTTTTAAGTTTACAGTGCTCTGTGAGGCCTTAGGTTGTCTCTTATTTATTTGACAAAATGACGTAGATTTATGGTATACAGATGATGTTTTCAAATATATATATATATATATCATGAGATAACTAAATCAAGATTATTAATATATTTATTAGCGCACACACTTATTTTTGTCTTGGTAACTCATAAAATCTGCTCTGTTAGCAATTTTCAAGTGATTAATATATTGTTATATTTACTATAGTCATCACATTGTACAATAGATCTCTTGGACTTATCCCTCCTGTCTAACTGAAATTTTGTTATCCTTTGACCAACATTTCCATACCCTCCCTGTCTCATCTCTTCCCACCATTCTACCCTCTGCTTCTGTGAGTTCAAAGCTTTTAGATTTCACATATAAGTGAGATCATGTGGTATTTGTACTTCTTTGCTTGGCTTGGTTTACTTAGTATAATGTCCTCCAGGCTCTGTTGTAGCAAATGACAAGGTTTCTTTTTTTTTTTTTTAAGGTTAAATAGCACTCTAATGTATATATGCCACATTTTCTTTATCAGCTCATTCATTGATGGACACTTAGCTTGTTTCCATGTCTTGGCTATTGTGAATAACACTGCAGTAAACATGGGAGTACAGATGTATTTTTGATGTAATGGTTTCGTTCATTTCCTTTGGATATATATCTGGTAGTGGAATTTTTGGATTATATTGTAGGCCTATTTTGACGAACTTCCACACTGTTTCTCAGCTTCTTATCACGTTTTTGTCCTAGCATCTTTCTTCTGCATTTTATTCTGTTCAGAAATGGAGGGGGAGAAGATACCCTCTTTGGGGTCCATATTAATTAGCGATCCATATGTGATAGAAATTGCATTCAGCTATGAATAACAAAAACCCACCAAAAATGACTCAAATCAATTAGTAATTTTATTTTTCTACTATTTTATTTTCTAGTTTTATTTTTCTATGTGTTGTTTGAAGTTTACATTCTAGGACTGGTATGGTGGCTCTGCCACAGGGCAGGGTCTTTCTATTTTTCTGGTGAGCTATCCTTAACATTGCATCCTGGTCTAGGGAATGTTTATTTCTAGGAGATCTTAGAGGGCAGGGGCTATATTATTACTTCATTCAGATTTTTAAAATTGTTCATATCCCTCAGGGCATATAGAATGCTTGAAACATAGTGACTATACAGCAAATGCTCATTGAATGAATAATACATAAACAATTAGATAATTTCTCACTTGAGGAAAAGGGAAGAATGTGTATTTTATCATTATTAAACACAAACTCAAAACCGTCACCTACAGAACTTAAGAAAAATATTCAGTGCTTCTTTTTGTTTGCCTCAGATATCACACTTCGGTTTACCTATTAGTGCCTTGATCTGAAAAGTCAACTTAAAATATAGGAAGGCTCCAAATTAGAGTGTGACATATTTCTCAAACACGTACTATAAAGTGGAGTGTGCTTCTTATGGAAATAATATTATAATTGACACAAATTTTCAACTAAGGATTTGTCAACAAATAAATCACAGAAATGATGATTAGTATGTCATAAAAACTGAAAGCTACAATAATGATTTAAAAGCATAAAATTATGCCTTATGTCCTAGAAAGAGAACATATACTTACAGTAAATATTTATGAAACAGGGAGTCCAAGTGTACTATAAATTGTATACATTACACATAAAACACAACTCTATTCTGCCGTAAATACGACTTGAAACTAACATGCTAGTGGTAATAATTCTTGAAAACTTTGGACCAGATCCCATTGATCTTGTTCAGGGCTTATTGCAGTCCTTTTCACATAGAAGATACTCAAGAAATGCTTCTGAAATTAATTAAACTGAAACTATTCAAAGTTCATAAAGCACTTTTATGTCCATCATGTCATTTTTTTCTTTTTTCTTTTTTTTTTTTTTTTTTGAGACAGAGTCTCGCTCTGTTGCCAGGTGCCAGGCCAGAGTGCAGTGGCTCGATCTCGGCTCACTGCAACCTCTGCCTCCCAGGTTCAAGCAATTCTCCTGCCTCAGCCTGCCAAGTAGCTGGGACTACAGGCACACGCTACCACACCCAGCTAATTTTTGTATTTTTAGTAGAGACGGGGTTTCACCATGTTGGCCAGGATGGTCTCGATCTCTTGACCTCGTGATCCGCCCGCCTCAGCCTCTCAAAGTGCTGGGATTACAGGCATTAGCCACCGCACCTGGCCCATTTTGTTCTCTTAATAATCCTGTGTGCTTAGTAGAGAGTATCCCAATTTACAGATAAAATGAGGAACCTAACAACTTCATCACACTTTCTAAGGTCAGAAAGTTATTGAGTTGTGATGCTAAATCTCTTACTTACTTTTTTTGATTCTAAGTTTAGAGTGTTTCCATGTTGCCTCACACAAATATTGATGATTCAGATGACCCAGGTCGGCACAAAAAAGTTTGCATAGCCAAGTGCTTTTTCTCTTAACAACTTTTTCTGGAGTAGAGACATTCAAAATCATTTGATTTACCTTACTTCTGCCTCAATATAAAATAATATATGAGTGAGAGTAAGTTTCCTATTGATGAGTGATACAGTTTGGATTTGTGTCCCTGCCCAGATCTCATGTGGAATTGTGATTCCCCAAAGTTGGAGGAGGGGCCTAGTGGAAGGTGATTAGATTATGCCGGTGAATCTCCCTCTTGCCGTTCTACTGATAGTGAGTTCTCACTAAAGGTCTGATTGTTCAAAAGTATGTAGCACCTTCCCCTTCTCTCTCTTCCTCCTGCTCCAGCCATGTAGGACATGACTGCTTCCCCTTCACCTTCTGCCACGATTGTAAGTTTCCTGAGGCTTCACCAGCCATGCTTCCTATACAGCCTGTGGAACTATGAACCAATTGATTATCTTATTTGTAAATTACACTGTGTCAGGCAGCTCTTTATAGGAATTCAAGAACAGACTAATACATTGAGTAAGATAAAAATGGTGTTTTCCTCACTCAATTATAGGTTCAACAGGAAAGTCTGGCCTAAAGTTTATCCCTGTTTCTTCTTCTACAGCAATTATTTTTATAAAGAACTACAGTTTGCTATCAGGACAAAGAGAAACCACTTTAATATATTAAGCAATGACTTCATTCCATTTGGTCTTTGTGTATGAACTCAAGGTACTTACCATTTTATGGAAAACTTGACACAATAATTACCACCCATATAACCTATAATTTTACAAGGCACTCCAATGCATCTACCAAATGTGGTTAAAACAGGAAGAGAATAACATCACAAGAGAGCATCCTTTGCTCGAAAGTGAGTATGCTGCAGTGTTCAAAATCATGGCTTCTGATGTCAGATTCTCTGTGCTCCAGTCTCTTCTCTGCTTCTTACTAGAAGAGTGAGCTTAGCAAGTTACTGACTCCTCTCAGTATCATAGTTTGGTCATCTGAAAAATGGATATAAGAATGATACCAACCTCATATGATTGCTGTGAGGATTAGACACATTAAAATATATAAAACTGATAATAATTCTTAATACAAAGCAAGAATTTAATGAACTGTGGCAAGTACTGCTATTGGTTATGTATTTTTGAACAGCAGTGGGAACTTCTAATTGTCTGCCTAAAATGTGCTAAAGATTAGGAAACAAGACAATTATGTTTAACATAGATTTTAGTAAAATCTGAGCTAATGGTATCTGCATGTAGATTGAATGACTCATATGAGGTAAAATGTGCTAGTTTTTCTGTTTACTAGAATTCTGAAATTCACTTTTGGAGTCCCAGCTAGCTATGTTTACTACTAGATAGGGAGAGAACTTCTTTGCTTTAATCATTCTTTTTCTCAAACAATTGGCACATTGTTGGTGCTCAGTACATGCTTCTGTAATGAATGAGTAAATAAATTAATTAATTAATGGCATTTCCAGAAGTCTGACTTGTGATTAGGTTATCATATAACTACCAAACCTATTAGGTTGGCCATCTTGATTTTACTACTGAATGGATTAGCTTGACATATAGATACACTCTTGTGAAATATAGCTTTTGAAGTTTAGAAAGATGTAGCTGCACTATACATTTTTTCAGTGCTAATTGTTAGTTTTCCTATTATGGCAATCCCAGTATTTCCACATTATCTATGCTGTTTTACTTACATGAAACGTAATAGAAAAAGAGGCCATAATCTAATACATCTAAATTTGCCATGATGAAAAAGGACATACATGACTGTTAAGTAGAGGCTAAATGTTAAAAACTATATTTAAATATGATCTTTGCAGAGTTTAATGACTTTTCTGAATAGAGAGACTTTGTATTTTACATTTTATCTTTTTTCTTGAAAATTTTGTTGCAGACCAACTATTAATAATTCACAAGTAGCTTCATAAAAAATAGTATGTGGGGTCATTTTGTGCTGAGCCCCTTTGTCTGGTTTACTGACTTAAGAAAAGATGAATGACCTGAAGCAAGAGTTTATTCCTTTCCTGAGGGCTCAGAAAGACTTGGGAACTACTTTCATAAACTAGAGATTTTGAAACTTCCATTATAATATGGATGAAAAAGAAGTGAACCACAACATTAGTTTTAATTGCACGTTGAAATGTATAATTCTGTTTGTTTTGTCATATTCTGTGAACATAGGATACTTTCTGGCCTTCAAAGTTTATTTGCTTATTGGCTGTTTGGAACTTGATACTTTGTTACATGAACGATGTTAGCAACTGAGATAGAGAAAGATCTACCTACCTCCCCTTCCCTCCCCCCACTACATTGCAACCATTGTTTCTACAGAAAATATCCTTCCAAATTCTAGCTTTTATTTCTGCCTAATTCTATGCTTAGTAGAAAGTAGTTGTTCCTTAAGTTTTGCATGACAAAGTGACTTCAAGAATTCTCTGGAGCAGCCCCAGAAGTGGGGCTGCCATCTGCATCTGACCCTTTCCTTAGGGCCTCAATGCCCACGGAATGGGAAAGATGTTGTCCTAAGGGTCTATGGGTTGAATGTGGAAATAAAATATTAATATTCCAGATAACAGAAGTTGCTTTTTATGAGATACTCATTATGTGCTGGATACTGTGCAAAGCACCTTACACGCATTCTTTCATTTAATTCTTAGAGTGCTCACTTTAAGAGTGAGGAGACTAAGGCTGAGAATAAGCAACTTGTCTAAGATCATAGAGCTACAAGTGTCCAAACCAGAATGTTCTGGCTCCTGTTTATATCTCTCTTTCTTCCTGCCCAGTCCCCAAAGTTATTTTGCTTTGGTGGCTTCTCTGTTCCTGCAGAGAGGCCAGACACAGTCCTTGGTTGAGACTTGGTAAATTGAGCTGGGAAAGAGACAGGAAGCTTGTTGTCCATGGGTTCAAGTCACAAGAATCTCACCATCTTTCTCGGCAAAAGTAAGTGTATTTTTCTGTACCTGAATTTCATGTTTATTTCTAATTGCTTCTAATTTTTGAGAGGAAGGAGTATGATTGACTAGCAACCTTCAGACACCAGGTTGGTGAACTGTCTCTGTGTAGCAGCACTGTGTTGTGATACTGTTTTATGTTTGTTGGTTGGTGCTTCAGAGATCTTTTTGGGGATTACAAATCCCTTTGCAAGTAGCACTGTAGGTGCAAGATCAATTGAAATAAAAAAGCAGAACTAAACAGAACACAAAAACATTATCAGGTGAATGTAAACTCATATCTATATACAAGCCCTCCTTAAACCACCTTTGTAGTGTGCTGATGGAAGAAAGTGACATTTACACAGAAATGCCCTGCAGGAGAAAGAAACAAGAGTTGAAACAGAGCCACCACAAACACTGTGGCTCATAAACTTGAAAACAGGAAGAGTGACCTTTCCAAAGGTTAGAAATGTACTGTTCAGCCTCTAAAATTCATATCATTTTTGGTGTCAAGATTTCCTCAAGCTCCAAGTTGCTGTTTTCACCAACATGGTTGAGTTGAAAACTGTTGTAGCTTAAACTTCGGGTCTTCAAGTTAAACAAGCACAAGGTCTGGGACGTGGAAATATTCCCCTGAGGGTAATGTAGAATAGCCAGTGGACTTCTTTGAACATCAGCTGCCCCCATCTTTTCTTTCTGTAGTTGACAGAGAATTGCAGAAAGTAACATCCAACCTTTTGCACTTTTGGTTTCTGAAGGTTTCACCTGTCATTCTACCACCAGGTAAACGTTCCTAAATTATCACTTTCTTCAAGAGATGATAAACCAGCAACAGTTGAGTATTACTCAGGTTTCACAGGGTTTGGGTACAAACTTCGTGTGTCAAGAGAACTAGAGAAGTTTGTTGGAAAGAAAATAACCCTTGGAGAAGAAGTGAGGGTTGTCTACCTTGGCATAAAGGACTCTTACAAGGAAGAGGGGTGTGTACGTCCTAGACCCTTGGTCTCCATTCTGATATGCTCAGATCCCCTTTACTACTGCTGTGAAACATTATTATTTACCATTTCTGGGGAATGCAATTCTGTTTATTCTGAAAAACAGATTAGGATGAGTAGATAACAGAGAGAAGCAGATTTTGAATTGGTACAAGAAAAACCTTTTTACAAATTGAATTTCTCAAACATGATTTGTGAGAAACTACCTAGAAATATTTAGATAGAAGCTGGATGAGTAATATCAGTATTGTGCTTGGGTGATGTTCATGCATGAGGTGTGGGATTGCTTTTAGGGTTTTGTACCAATTCCTTACTCTCAGATTATCGTGGTACTGAATGAGCCTCAAACATTCACAGATGAGTCACCAAATTTGAGCAGTATTTGACATGGATTTTTTGTGGTGCCTGTGTATTTAAGTTGTTACAGAGCTCTCTGGCTATGTCAAGTGTGGAGTGTAGCTGGGTGGGCTGCTCAGTTCAGGAGAAACAACTACTGCATGTGTGAGGCATAACATCAAATTGGCTTCAAGTTATAAATTTGTGTAAGAACTTTACCTTGCAAGTATATATAAGAGTGATTGAAGCAGAACACAGGCAGAAAGAAAAAAAAATGGAGAGCTAAATGCTGACTGAGTAAATGGTATGCAACAGAGACTGATATGCAACGATTGTTTGGGCACTGCAAAAGACTGACAGATTGAGACAATGAATGAACTAAATTTTTGCTTATTTGGTTATAGTGGTGCTTTGAATTTTTAAATTTCCCTATATGGGTTACTGAATTCTAGTATTTGAAATCCTACGTACACAAAAAGATTAATGATTGGATTTCAACACCTTCCTCCTCAACCTTCAATGACTCGCCTCTGTCTGGAGGATAAAAACTCCAGTTGTTGAGTATGCACAAACTCTCACGCAGCCCCAGGAGCAAGTTTTATGGTAGCAGAGTCAGAGTTTTTTGGTAGTTTCTGAATCTAAAGAAAAAGGAAGAAGAAATGTAGTGTCAGACATAGTTCAAATTTGACAAGGAAGCATTGCATTGGGAGAGGGTGGAAGACAGGTTAGAGATGGCAACAAGAAAGAGAAAAGCAAAAAAAATCCATAAAAATTAAAGGTAAAAAATAAACAAAGCTAAATAACTGAAAATGAATACTAAACAAAGCTGAATAACTGAAAACGAATACTGATTTTTCAGTATGAATACTGAATATGATTGCCCTGAGGGGGAACTAATAAATGTGGGTATGAAATCTTTCCCAAGGCAGAGTTGAGGAAGCTTCTGCAAAATGACATCTTCCCAGAGGTACTGAATGATTGGAAACTTTAACAACTCCTCTTCCTGACCTTAATCTTACTACATAAAATCTAGATTTATTTCGAATCGCTTTGCACTTCTCCATCCTGCCCTTCTCCACCTGGTTTACTCTAAAAAGTTTGTTCATTGATTTTACTCGTATAAATATCCTCATTTTGTAGAATAAAGAAATTATAAAAAAAAAATGTGAATAAGTGACTGTAGACCTGTCATTACTCAATTCATGTTAATGGGTGTATATAAAAAAAATCCTCATTTCAGACAAACCAAATCCTACCCATCCCTAATGGCCTAGCTTTGGACTCTTCTCCATTATGAAGTATTACACAGTCCTTTCAGCCCACAGAACTTATTTGTATGTTGAAACCAAAGCATATTGCTTGTACCATTTATTTGACCCTTGTCATATAGTATCTTCTGAGATTTTCTCTTGCATTTATATATTGAGTCTTTTATATTGGGTATCTGTATATTTGCCTTCTCAGTGACATATTAAATTGCTTGTGCCTTGACTTCCCAAGTAGATCTCAGTCCTGAAAATCATCTACTATAAATACAAATTATATCTATTTGGGTTGTAAGATTGTACATATCAAAATTTACACTAGGTAACATAACTGCTCTGTGTTGAGAGTTAGGAGAGATTGCTGAGGACTGATATGATGGTTGGAAAGCCATGATGGAGGTGAAGGGAATGAAGGCAGCTGAAGGATGTAACTTTCATCAGTGGTGTGCAGATGCTGTAGAAGAAAAACATGTAGTAACAGAAACAATCAATAGTATTTATTGAGCAATGTGCTAAATACTTTTATATTCTCTCATTTAATCTTTCAACAAATTTAATTTCTTCCGGAATGTATAATGACAAATAAAACCGGTATACTTAAGGTATACAATGCAATTTTGATATGAATATACATTATGAAGTGATTAGCACAATAAGGCTAATTAACATATCTATCACCTCACATATGGTTTTGTGTGTGCATGCCGTAAGAATACTTAAAATCTACTCTCCTAGCAATACTTATTAACTGTAGTAACCATGTTGTACAGTAGGCTTCAAAATTTATTCATCTTATAAGTGAAAGTTGGTACTCCTTGATGAGCAAAATTTTCCATTTCCACCCACCCATCCCCTGGTAACCACCATTCTATTCTCTGTTTCTCTGAGTTCTACTTTTTTTTTATTCTACATATAAGTGAGATTATGCAGTGTTTGTCTTTTTGTGTCTTCCTAATTCCTGTTAGCATAATGTTCTCCAGGTTCTTGCCATGTTGTTGCAAATAGCAAAATTTTCTTCTTTATAGATGCTTAATAGTATTTTGTGTGTGTGTGTGTGTGTGTCTGTGTCACATTTTCTTTATTCATCTATGGACCAATGCTTAGCTTGTTTGCCTGTCTTGGCTACTGTGAATAATGCTTCAATGAACATGGGAGTGTAGATAATATCTTCAACATACTGATTTCATATTTTCTGGATATATACCTAGTAGTGGGATTGCTGGATTATATGGTAGTTCTATTTTTAATTTTTTGAGGAGTCTCCATGCCGTTTTCCATAATAGTTGCACCAATTTACATTTCCACCAGAGGTGTACAAAGATTCCCTTTTCTCCACATCCTTGCCAATGCTTGTTATCTTTTGACTTTTTGATAATAGTCATTCTAACAATTGTGAGGTGGTATCTCATGTGGTTTTGAATTGCATTTTTGTAATGTTGAACATCTTTACATATGCTGTTAGCCATTTTTGGTGTTCTTTGGAAAAATGTCTTTTAAGGTCCTTTGCCCACTTTTAAATTAGGTTATTCGATTTTTGCTCTTGAGTTATATGAGTTTTTATATATTTTAGATATTAACTTCTTATTGAATATATGGTTTGCAAATATTTTCTACCATTCCACAGGTTTTCATTTTCTTGACTGTTTCTTTTGCTGTGCAGAAACTTTTTTGTTTTTCTTGATTTTTCGTGTTCCTGAAATCTTGCATTGTTGTCTTCACATTTTAAGAAGCAGTCATCTCCTTCAGTCATCTTTACTGGATGACTTTAGGAGAGAAACACTTGCACCAAACAGCCAAGCTAGCATTAAAGTGAACTAAATGTGACATGGGAAGGACTCTGTGTTACTATATTTGAGTCCTTGTGGACAAACTGTAACCTAAGTTAAATAGGTAGACAGGATTGAAAGCCTAACTTAGAAGTATGTGCTTGTAACAATAGCTGAGTTTGAACAATCCCACAGGCCATACTTCAATCAGTCATACACTGCTAGGTGTCCAAACTGTGTTCAAATAAGGCAAATGCCAACCTGTAACCAATCAAGCCATTCTGTATTAGCATTCTTTTGTTTCCACTTAAGGGCTTACATTAACATTACTTATAAAGTGAGTGTAGTGAGCTCCGGTGATCTGCCCACCTTGGCCTCCCAAAGTGCTCAGATTACAGGTATGAGCCATGGCACCGGCCTCAGTCATTATTTCTTTAAACATTCTTTTCCTTTCTCTCACTCTCCTTCTTCTAGACTCCATAATACAAATTTAACTCTCTTCATATTGTCTCATAAATCCTGCAGGCTTTCTCAATTTCTTTTTTTTTTCTTCTTCTTCTTTTTCTCTTCTGACTGGATAGTTTTAGATGGCTTGTCTTTTAGTTCACAGATGTCTTTTTCTGCCTGATCAACCCTACTGTGGATGCTTTCTCTTCTGGTTGGAGTGAGTAAGAAGTGGGCCTACTGGGCTGGAGTATTTGGATTCATACTCATTATACTTTCAGTATTCCCTGTGGGAGGAATTCTGGGCCAAGAGGCTCTCCCTTGGCAGTGGGCTATGCCACTTTGGGAGAAAGATGACACAGGTGAAGTAAAACTTCTTAACAATACATCTCTTCTTGGAGTTTTGCTCCAGCAATGTGCTGGAATTTCCCTGATGGACTCCTGGACTACCACAAATGTACTCTCAACTGCAGGTTGCTCTCAAAATTGATGCTTCTGTTGGGGCATGATGGTACAATTGAGGAAATTGGTTTATTTAGCTTTATCTACTTATGAAAATCTTGGAACTACAAGATCCTGATGGGACAGAGACCACAATTACTGATGTAACTGCTCAATTTTATGTTTAATGTTTACATCTTGTTCAGTTACTTTGCATTCCCTCAGAACATCTATCTGTGGGAATTCTTTTTGATCACCACTTACCACTTGTCCCAAGGGCTTCTCTGATTATTAGGGGGTGATCTGTAGTCTGGAAATTAAAAATCTAGTCCTGGTCCTGCCACCTATAATCATAGGCCACTGATTTTGGAGGTCAAAGAAGACTCTGCTTCCTCTGAGCTGTGTAATTATACAAAAATCATAGAACTATCTACCAAAAGATACATTGTGGATAATTATGACTGGAAAGTTTAAGAAACATAAGTGTTTATTATATTATTTCCCATATATTACTACATTTATAAGATGATCTATGTTTTTAATCATGGATTTGTTATAGAGTTGCTATTTCTTTCTTCTGCAAAGTAAACAAAAATAAAAGGAAACAAAACTATAATGCTGTTTGCCCCTGCCATCATAGGAAAAAAGAGAATATTTTTACTCTAGTACTGAGGACATAATTTTAGAATTAAAAGGAATCATTTAGTCTCTGAAAATCTTACTTTACCATCTTTATTTTCTGGGACATTTTCTTGGGATGATAAGAAGTTTGTAATAATCTATACCCATCCACTCACTGGCATTTGGGACCTATTGAAGTGGATAACACTAAACTCAGTTGTGCCCTTCTCTTGTGTCTGTGCAACATTTGGGCTTTTTGCATATAGACAAAGCAAAGAGAAGAATTTCAAGAACTTGAGTGCTCCAAGGAAACTATCAGCTGTACATTTGGTCCAAATTCTGTATTTTGTTCACAAGGAATTATTTGTCCTTTGCCCCATATCAAGATTTTTGCCTCACTTCTCCACATCCTCTAAAGTTTGGTGCTTCAGCCACATATGAAAAAGTCTATCTATAAATATGACCAACACAATGATATCATATAGAAATATGCATTGAATCCATATTCCCCCTTTACTAGGAAATTGTTGTAGGAAGAATAATGCCAAGATTAGGTCTGTTGGCATCTCTTACACCATGGAGTGTTTAGCTGATTAACTTTCTGCAAAATTGCATCTCCCCACTATAATCTGATCTTTCTAATTGCAAAAGCAAATCATGTCTGGGGCAGCAAGTTTTTGCCCATTGGAGATTCTGTGTTATGAGCTTTTTCTCCCTTGCCTTCCATCACAGCTTGGGTTCGTCAATTATTAGGAAGCATGGCATGAAGCAATGATTCCCTGTGGTTCATTAGGAAAGCAGGGCTTCATAATGGGAGAATCAGGCAAGAACTCTGGTGGTGACTCTGAATTCTGTGGAAATTCACTGTTGTGTTAGTGGTGTCAAATTTGGTTCTGTTGCCATGGTGTCTGGCCACTTGGATTGTTTGTTTTCGCTCTTGTTGTTCATGTGCTCATATATGGGATATGCATTTGGTCAATTGAAAGGAGTCTGAAGAAGCAAGGTGAAAGAAGAAATAATTGCCCTTTGGCTTGGAAATAGTTAGATTCCCAAGATATCATTTATTACTTGGGTTCATGTGAATGTGCTCCTCAGCTTCCTTTTTAGAAGTGAATCTTTGCTGTCATTTCACGGTGATCAATATTTGCAGGCCCGCTCCCCCACAATCAAACATGGAAACTCAGATTAACATTCAAAAGTAACAATATTTACACAGGAAATTTGAACTTGAGCTGTGGATTACAGTCTTTACCGTTCAAACAAGACAAGGTTTACATAATCAGCTTTCGTAATATTTTTTGCCAATGTCTGACATTTTCCCCTGGTTTTGGCCTTTTCAGATTCAATGTGATGTTCTGGGCAAAAGCTATTACCATGTAAACAACTTTCCTCCCCATTTCTTCATCTAAACCCTGTGCATGATGACTGGCTCCTCAGTTCCTCAGTTCTCTAAACAGAAACTCAATGACTGTTTCTCTGTTGATAAAATGAAGTAAATGGGGTCTCCCTGGACTTCTGTGAGCCCTGGGTTTCTAATGGCCTAAAATTCCATACTAACTGATGCATCTGTCATGCATTACTGGTGATTACTTTAAGACGGAAAGAGAAAGAGCAGTTTCAAAAAGAAGATCCATTGTTTGGTTTTGAAAAATTGTGACTTCTGTGGCACATTTCTGGAGAGATGTCTAGAAAGCAGTTCAAGATGTGCAGGAAGGATTCAGAAGAGCACCTGAAGCATGATGTTAGGAATCATCAATATTTCATTGATTTGTGAAGCAATGCAAGTGTTAAACTTGTAAACAACATATTATGTTAACGCTAATTTTTGACATGGATCCAAATCCACTGCAAACCCAAACTTGCAGAGTCTATTATTAACTTGTAGAGGAATGAGAATACTAAGTACCATAAGAAGTCTACAAGTCATAAAACTTAAGTTGTACTTTTAGTTACACTGGGAAACCAAGATCTAAAAAGTAGATAAGAGTAAACCATTTGACTCCACTGTGGCTCTGTTTATAATGTACCTAGGCAACCAGTTGATTATTGAAATAATCAGTCTAGCCAGTTACTAGGCTTCATTTAAATAAAACTAAAAGGAACATGAGTTATCTTAGCTTGTAAAATTATAAACTCATACATTAATTTTTTATCATAAAACATAATCTTTGCCCAGTTGTCCTTTTGACTAAAATTCCCCACCACTCATTTGTCTGTTAGACAAAACTAAATCATCTTTAAGTCCAAGGTGAAGGTCCATCCCCTCTATGAAGCCTTTTCCAGCTATCTTCACCAACACTTAAGCTAAAATGAACTACTTTTTTTTTTCAAAGCTGTAAAACCAGGTCAAACATGATACTCTTACCTGTTGGGTTTATGTCATTTCTCCAATTAAATTGTGTACTCCTTCAAGGTAGCAATCTTGTCTCATTTATCACTCTACTCTCTCTGCCAGCTCCCTGGTAAAGTGCCATTCAATTGCTGTCAAATGTATAATGAATAATTGGTGAACAAACATATGGATGCATTATAAAATGTATGAAAGCAGGAATAAAAGAAGGAGTCTATATGTGAAAGAATAAATCAATGAAGATCTACACTGCATAACCAGGTAACTGAATTTGTCCATGTGGTTTATTTCAATTCACTCTTTGGGAAAACTGAGAGGTCAGAATCAGACTCATTCCTCTACAAGTTAATAATGGACTGTGCAAGTTTGGGCTTGCAATAGATTTGGATCCATGTCAAAAATTAGCTTTAACATAATATGTTGCTTTACAAGTTTAACACTTGCATTGCTTCACGAATCAATGAAATATTGATGATTCCTAACACCATGCTTCAGGTACTCTTCTGAATCCTTCCTGCACATCTTGAACTGCTTTCTAGACATCTCCAGAAACTTGCCACAGAAGCCATAAATTTCCAAAGCTAAACAATGCATCTTCTTTTTTGAACCTGCTTTTTCTCTTTTCTATCTTAAAGTAACCACCAGTAATACATCACAGATGCATCAGTTAGTATGCTCTTTTCTTTTTACTTTGATCACGTTAATGCTGTAGCTTTTGATTTAGTCTATCTACTTCTAGTCTGAAATTACTTTAATCCACCCTTCATGTATTACCCCAGATGCAAATTTGATGGTGTCATTCTCCTCATTAAAAAGCTGCAATGGATCACAATTGTGAATAGCAGTAGGTGTTAGCAGGTATCCAAGAAAGATAATTACAGGAAAGAAGGAAGAAAGGAGAAAGGAATGTGTGTGTGTATATAGGAAGAGGGGGCAGGTTTGTTCAATAATAAAATGAATTAGAAAATGTTAGGTAGAACCATGTTATATAGACTTCTTTCCTTCAAGACTTGTCTGAGTTTTTAACATCTAGGGTGATTTTTGGATCTCCAGGGTAGTGGATTTAGCATTCACCGTTTCCCAAACTTATTTGACTACAAAATGTATGTTTCTGAGGCAAGTTGCTTAATATCTTGTGGGACACTGGTATTTAAGGAAGGCTGTCACACCATACTGATTTCTTATCAAAGCATTTAACACTCTTTTCATATCGTTCCAATCTCTGACTTTTTGGATATTGACATTCTGAACTGCCAGTCAATTTGTGGTTCCCTAAATAGATTATCCCTTTCTTTCTTGTCTCTCTAATTCTCTTTCCTTTTGCCTGGGAAGTAGTCTTCCACTGTGATTCCCGCTAATATATCGTCAAAAATATTTTTCTCAACTACTTGTTTCTGTCACATGTTGTTCACATTACTATGAAAACCATAAAATGGCAACTGATATTTTTTCATGAGTAATTATTGTTCATCTTGTGTCTCCTCAAATGGTTAATATAATATTTGGAATATTTTAGCGTAGATGACTGTAAGATCTACAGTAATTTTTCTCTGGATATAGCACATTACCGTGAGTGCAAGAAAATACCACTGTATTCCTCAGATATAGGAAATTTTTATTTGAACAATTTATAAACTAGAGCATCTTCTAAATTAGCTTATCCTGCCTTGTGCATTTGAAGTCAGGGTAGAATTTCCTTCAGGAGAGGAAGAAGAAACTCCCACTAAGATTCCCTAAGATCAACTTCAGAAACGGTAGATTTCTGTGTGGCTGAAACATTTTTGACTTCTCAGAGTTTCATTTTACATTACCTACTCCAAAAAATCAGAGCCAATCCTATTTTAATCTCTATTGCTGAGATCCTGGAGATAATTGATTTAAACATTTTTTAAAAATCAAATAACCTCAGAAGCATTAAATATGATTACTTTTGACATTGAAAGTTACCACATCTGAAATTTTTTATCCCAAAGTTAAAAATAGGCAGGCGGCTGGCAAGACAGCAGAATAGGAACAGCTCCGGTCTATAGTTTCCAGTGAGATCAACACAGAAGGCAGGTGATTTTTGTATTTCCAACTGAGGTAATTGGCTCGTCTCATTGGGACTGGTTAGACAGTGGGTGCAGCCCACAAAGGGTGAGCTGAAGCAGGGTGGGGTGTTGCTTCACCCAGGAAGTATGAGCAGTTGGAGAACGCCCTCCTCTAGCCAAGAGAAGCCGTGAGGGACTGTGCCATGTGGAACAGTGCATTCCAGCCCAGATATTACGCTTTTACCAAGGTCTTTGCAAGTCGCAGACCAGGAGATTCCCTCAGGTGCCTACACCACCAGGACCCTGGGTTTCAAGCACAAAACTGGATGGCTGTTTGGGAACATACCGAGCTAGCTGCAGGAGTTCTTTTCATACCCCAGTGGCACTTTTTTCAGTTCCAGTGGCACTTGGAATGCTGAGACAGAACTGTTCACTCCCCTGGAAAGGGGCTGAAGCTGGGGAGCCAAATGGTCTAGATCAGCAGATTCCACTCCCATGGAGCCTAGCAAGCTAAGATCCACTGGCTTGAAATTCTCCCTGCCAGCACAGCAGTCTGAAGTCAACATGAAATGCTTGAGCTTGGTGGGAGGAGGGGCATCTGCCATTACTGAGGCTTGAGCAGGCAGATTTCCCCTGATAGTTAAACAAAGCAGCCAGGAAGTTTGAACTGGGTGGAGCCCACCACAGCTCTTCAAAGCCACTGTAGCCAGACTGCCTCTCTAGATTCCTCCTCTCTGAGCAGGGTATCTCTGAAAGAAAGGCAGAAGCCGCAGTCAGGGTCTTAGAGATAAAATTCCCATCTCCCTGGGATAGAGCACTTGGGGGAAGGGGTGTCTGTGGGTGCAGCTTCAGCAGACTGAAATGGTCCTACCTACTAACTCTGAAGAGAGCAGCAAATCTCCCAGCACACACCACTTGAGCACTGCTAAGGGACAGACTACCTCCTCAAATGGGACCCTGACCACTGTACCTCCTCACTGGGAGTCACCTCCCAGAGGGGTCAACAGATACCTCATGCAGACGAGCTCTGGCTAGCATCTGGCTGATTCCACTCTGGGACAAAGCTTCCAGAGGAAGGAACAGGCAGCAATCTTTGCTATTCTTCAGCCTTGGCTGGTGATACCCAGGCAGGGTCTGGAGTGGACCTCCAGCAAACTCCAGCAGACCTGCAGCAGAGGGGCCTGATTGTTAGAAGGAAAACTAAAAATCAGAAAGGAATAGCATAAACATCAAAAAAAAGGACATCAACATAAAAACCCCATCTGAAGGTCACCAACATCAAGGACCAAGGGTAAATAAATCCATGAAGATGAGGAGCATTCAATGCAAAAAGGCCGAAAATTCCCAAAATCAGAATGTCTCTTCTCCAAAGTATCACAACTCCTCACCAACAAGGGAACAAAACTGGATGGAGAATGAGTTTGATGAATTGACAAAAGTAGGCTTCAGAAGGTGGGTAATAACAAACTCTTCTGAGCTAAGGGAGCATATTCTAAGCCAATGCAAGGAAGCTAAGAACCTTGGAAAACAAAATTAGAGGAATTGCTAACTAAAATAACCAGTTTAGAAAGGAACATAAATGACCAGATGGAGCTAAAAAACACAGCATGAGAACTTTGTGAAGCATACACAACTATCAATAACCAAATCGATACAGTGGAATAAAGAATATCAGAGAATGGAGATCAACTTAATCAAATAAAGTATGAAGACCAGGTTAGAGAAAAAAGAATGAAAAGGAAGAAAGTCTTCAAGAAACATGAGACTATGTGAAAAGACCAAACTTACATTTGATTAGTGTACCTGAAAGGCACGGGGAGAATGGAACCAAGTTGGAAAACACTCTCAAGATATTATCCAGGAGAACTTCCCCAACCTAGAAAGACAGGCCAACATTCAAATTCAGGAAATACAGAGAACACCACAAAGATACTCCTCCAGAAGAGCAACCCAAGAGACATAATCATCAGATTAAGCAAGGTTGCAATAAGGAAAAAATGTTAACAGAAGCCAGGGAGAAAGATCAGGTTACCTACAAAGGGAAGCATATCAGACCAACAACGGATCTCTCTGCAGAAACCCTACAAGCCAGAAGAGAGTGGGGGCCAATATTCAACATTCTTAAAGAAAAACTTTTCAAACTAGAATTTCATATTCAGTGAAACTAGTCCTCATAAGTGAAGGAGAAATAAAATCCTTTGCAGAAAAGCAAATGCTGAGAAATTTCACTAACAGGCCTGCCTTACAAGAGCTCCTGAAGAAAGCACTAAATATGGAAAGGAAAAACCAATACCAGCCACTGCAAAAACATACCATATTGTAAAGACCATTGACATTATGAAGAAACTGCATCAACTAACAGGCAAAATAACCAGCCAGCATCATAATGGCAGGATCAAATTCACACATAACAATATTAACCTTAAATACAAATGAGCAAATGCCCCAGTTAAAAGACACAGACCAGCAAATTGAATAAAGAGTCAAGACCCATCAGTGTGCTGTATTCAGGAGCCCCATCTCACATGCAAAAACAAACACAGGCTCAAAATAAAGGGATTGAGGAATATATACCAAGAAAATAGCAAAAAAAAAGGAGGAGTTGCAATCCTAGTCTCAGATAAAAACAAACTTTAAACCAACAAAGATCAAAAGAGGCAAAGAAAGGCATTGCATAATGGTAAAGGGTTAGATACAAGAAGAAGGGCTATCTTAAATATATATGCACCCAATACAGATGCACCCCAGATTCATAAAGCAAGTTCTTAGAGACCTAGAAAGAGACTTGGACTCACACAAAATAATAGTGAGAGACTTTAACACACCACTGTCAATATTAGACAAATTAACAAGAGAGAAAATTAACAAGGATATTCAGGATGTGAACTCTGCTCTGCACCAAGTGGACCTAATAGACATCTACAGAACTCTCCACCCCAAATTAAAAGAATATACATTTGTCTCAGCATCACATCACACTTATTCTAAAATTGACCACATAATTGGAAGTAAAATACTCCTTAGCAAATGCAAAAGAACAGAAATCATAACAAACAGTCTCTCAGAACACAGTGCAATGAAATTAGACTCGGGATTAAGAAACTCACTCAAAACCACACAAATACATGGAAACTGAACAACTTACTCCTGAATGACTACTGGGTAAATAATAAAATTAAGGCAGAAATAAAGATGTTCTTTAAAACCAATGAGAACAAAGAGACAATGTAGCAGAATTTCGGGGACACAGCTAAAGCAGTGTTTAGAGGGAAATGTATACACTAAATCTCTATCGGAAAAAGTGGGAAACATCTAAAACTGGCATCCTAACATCACAATTAAAAGAACTAGAGAAGCAAGAGCAAACAAATTCAAAAGCTAGCAGAAGACAGGAAATAACTAAAATTAGAGGAGAACTGAAGGAGACAGAGACACAAAAAACCTTTCAAAAAAATCAATGAATCCAGGAGCTGGTTTTTTAAAAAGATTAACAAAATAGATAGACCACTAGCCAGACTAATAAAGAAGAAAAGAGAGAAGAATCAAATAGACACAATAAAAAATGATAGAGGGGGATATCACTACTGATCCCAGAGAAATACAAACTACCATCAGTGAATACTATAAACACCTCTATGCAAATAAACTAGAAAACCTAGAAGAAATGGATAAATACTTAGACACATATACCCTCCCAAGACTAAGCCAGGAAGAAGTCAAATCCCTGAATAGGTCAATAACAAGTTCTGAAGTTGAAGCAGTAATTAATAGCCTACCAACCAGAAAAAGCCCAGGACCAGACAAAATCACAGCTGAAATCTACCAGAGGTACAAAAAAGCTAGTACCATTCCTTCCTGAAACTATTCCAAACAACAGAAAAAGAGAGACTTCTCCATAACTCATTTTATGAGGCCAGGATCATCCTGATACCACAACCTGCCAGAGACACAACTGAAAAAGAAAATTTCAGGTCAATATCCCTAATGAATATCGAAGTGAAAAATCCTGAATAAAATACTGGCAAAACAAATCCAGCAGAACATCAAAGAGTTTATCCACTAAGAACAAGTTGGCTTCATCCCTGGGATGCAAGCCTGGTTCAACATATGCAAATCTATAAATGTAAACCATCACATCTCAACAGATGCAGAAAAGAACTACAATAAAATTCAGATCCCTTCATGCTAAAAGGTCTCAAACCAGGTATTGATGGGACGTATCTCAAAATAATAAGAGCCATTTGTGACAAACCCACAGCCAATATCATACTGAATGGTCAAAAGCTGGAAAAATTCCCTTTGAAAACTAGCACAAGGCAAGGATGCTCTCTCTCACCACTCCTATTCTACCTAGTATTGGACGTTCTGGCCTGGGTAATCAGGCAAGAGGAAGAAATAAAGCATATTCAGATTTGAGAGAGGAAGTCCAGTTGTCTCTGTTTGTACATGACGTGATTGCATATTTAGAAACCCCATCATCTCAGTCCAAAATCTCCTTAAGCTGATAAGCAACTTCAGCAAAGTCTCAGGATATAAAATCAATGTGTAGAAGTCACAAGCATTCCTATACATCAGTAATAGAAAAACAGACAGCCAAATCATGAGTGAACTTTCATTCACAATTGCAAAAGAGAATAAAATACTTAGGAATCCAACTTACAAGGGATTTGAAGGACCTCTTGGAGGAGAATGACAAATCACTGCTCAAGGAAGTAACAGAGGACACAAATAGAAAAACATTCCATGCTTGTGGATAGGAAGAATCAATATTGTGAAAATGGCCATACTGCCCAAACTAATTTACAGATTCAATGCTACCCCCATCAAACTATCATTAACTTTCTTCACAGAATTAGAAAAAAAACTACTTTAAATTTCATATGGAACCAAAAAAGAGCCCATATAGTCAAGACTATCCTAAGCAAAAACAACAAAGCTGGAGGCATCATGCTACCTGACTTCAAACTATACTATAAGGCTATGGTAATCAAAACAGCATGGTACTGGTACCAAAACAGATACATCAGTGAATAGAACAAATAGAGGCCTCAAAATAATGCCACACATCTACAACCATCTGATCTTTGACAAACCTGACAAAAACAAGCCATGGGGAAAGGAATTCCCTATTTAATAAATGGTGTTGGGAAAACTGACTAGCCATACGCAGAAAACTGAAATTGGATCTTTTCCTCACACCCTATAAGAAATTAACTTGAGATGGATTAAAGACTTAAATGCAAGACCTAAAACCATGAAAACTCTAGAAGAAAACCTAGGCAATACCATTCAGGATATAGGCATAGGCAAAGGCTTCATGACTATAGCACCAAAGCAATGTCAACAAAAGCTAAAATTGACAAATGGGATCTAATTAAACTAAAAAGCTTCTGCACAGCAAAAGAAATTATCATCAGAGTGAATAGGCAACCTACAGAATGGGAGAAAAATTTTGCAATCTATCCATCTGACAAAGGGCCAATATCCAGAATCTACAAGGAACTTAAACAAATTTACAAGAAAAAAAAAAAAAGAACCCCATCAAAAGGTGGGCAAAAGATATGAACAGACAATTCTCAAAAGAAGACATTTATGTGCCAACAAACATATGAAAAAAGCTCATCATTACTTGTTAGTGGAGAAATGCAAATCAAGACCACAATGAGATACTATCTCAGGCCAGTTAGAATGACGATCATTAAAAAGTCAAGAAACAACAGATGCTGGAGAGGAGGTGGAGAAATAGGAACACTTTTACACTGTTGCTGGGAGTATAAATTAGTTCAACCATCGTGGAAGACAGTGTTGCAATTCCTCAAGGATCTAGAACCAGAAATACTATTTGACCCAGGAATCCCATTACTGGGTATGTGTGCAAAGGATTATAAGTCATTCTACTACAAAGACACATGCACACGTATGTTTATTGTGACCTGCTCACCATAACAAAGACTTGGAACCAACCCAAATGCCCATCAATGACAGACTGGATAAAGAAAATGTGGCATGTATATACCATGGACTACCATACAGCCATAAAAAAGGATGAGTTCATGTCATTTGCAGGGATAAGGATGAAGCCAGAAATCATGATTCTTAGCAAACTAACACAAGAACAGAAAACCAAACACCACATGTCTCACTTGTAAGTGGGAGTTGAACAATGAGAAAACATGGACACAAGGAGGGTTACATCACACACCAGGGTCTGTCAGGGGATGGGGGCCTGGGAAGGGATAGCATTGTGAAAAATACTTAATGTATATGATGGGTTGATGGGTGCAGCAAACCACCACGGCATGTGTATACCTATGTAACAAACCTGCATGTTCTGCACATGTATCCTAGAACTTAAAGTACTATAGTAATAATAATAAAATGACAAAATGACAAGTTACAGGTTCACAAGAATATTTTTAAAACACATACATATTCTGCAAAGGACTCATATCTAGAATAAAGTACTTTCTAAAAAAAAAGTTAAAAATGATTCTTAGCCTTAAATCATCAAAAAAATAATAAACCACAGTCTTCTAAGTAAACTTGTGCTTCTTAATTACTTCTGACTTTTTGAGAGCCTTATGATTGACCCTATACCTTTCTGACTTTATTGAAGTCACATCTTAAATCTCATCTCAAGAAGAATCAAAGAAAATTCCTCCTCCGGTCTGATCTGGCAGTTTCTCTAAATGCATTTTCTCTTTTGTCAAAGGCTCACTATCAATAAGCTATAAAGAAGTTCCTAGAAGAAAATTTGTTAATAATTTAATGTACTCTTAGCCACTTAGATGATGGGAAAGTTTAGATGCAGATTCAATTATCAGGTCTCTCACATTTTCAACAGTATTGGAATCAAGAAGAATGGCCCATTAATTACCTGCATTGTCAGGGGGAGTCACTTGGGAGACTTCGGAACAAAAGGAGTATTCATTAGTGGAAGAGAAAATGGATGGACCTTGAGTACATCAGTTCCCTGTTTCATGCCAACTGTGAAAATGGCCTAGCTGCAACTCATATCCATGCATTCCTTTAATTACAGAGGATTCAATAATGTGTTTAGAACACCAGGATGTGGCTTGCATTATTATGCACATACGCAGTGTCTGTCTGCTTCAGGGCAACCGTTCTTGTGCTAGGAAAGATTGTACAGCCTGAAGTTACTTTCTGACCCAGTTTCTTTATAATTGGTCCCAAACTGAAGGTCAATAGGGAAACAGAAAAAGTTGCCTCTTTTTGGCCTGGACTACAGTGCTGTTACCCTTGGGAATACAGAGGCTTCAATATAGCCACGGGTTATTATCTTGGCTTATGAAAAGTTTCCCATATTGACTAAGGATAATCCTTCCAATGTGTGTTTGTCTCTGGAATGGTTTCTGGAATACTGTGAAGTTCCTAAATTCATAGAGCTCATACCCTGAGCTTTGATTCATGAAAATTATTTAAGGAGATCAAGATTTCTTATTCAACCAATCCTGCAGTCATTTATGAAATTTTTGTTGAGCAGTTCCAATGTGTCAGACACTGGGACACAAGTGCTCAGATATACCACTAACTTCAGAGCACTTAAAATATAGGAGGCAGACACATGTCAATATACTAGTGCAACCACCTCAGTTTTCTTTGATATTGGCTAGTTGTGTTACTTAGTTTACAGATGAGACAATTGAGCAGCAGGCAACACAGCCAAGTACCAGGAAGTACCAAGATTTAAAATATGGTGATCTGATTTAAGAATGAAGGATCTTGCCATGTCACAAACCTATTCTAGTTATTACATTCACAGGACTATATATAAGTAAGTATCCATGTAAAGTCACATAGCACTTGAAATAAAAATGTTCACTAAATGTTATCTGACATTATTGTTATTTTCATTATTATCATCCTACTGTTTTGGCTTCTCCACTCTCCTACTTTGGTGAGCAGGAGGGAGTGTTACATCTCCTTTATTCTTGCCACCCACGGCTCAGCAAACAGGAGTGTTACAGCTCTTTCACTCCAGCAGTTTGGTGAGTTCCAGGTTCTTGTGCTGTGACCAAGAGGAGTGAAGTATCTGGACACCAGAGAGAGGGTTAAGACAGAGTAGAATTTATTGAGCCAAAGAAAAGCCCTTGACAGTGAGAGAGGACCCGAATGTGGGACCCAAATAAGGCTGAGTCTGGGGTTTTTATGGGCTTAGAATGGGGGAAATCATGCTGATTTATGGGTAAGCTTGGTAAAGGCATCATTTAATTGATTAAAAGGCATCATTCAGAAAGAACCAATCAAGCGAATGCAGGCAAAACAGGTATGAAAGTTCTCACTCTGTTTTGTGAATTCTGTCTGGAACTGGGAGCTCAGTTTTAAAGCTTTAGAATATCCTTGGCCTGAAGGTCAAGTTTCAGTGGGGGACCCATCCATATCTGCCTAGGAATCTGTCTACTGTCACTATCACTATTGCCCCATGTTGGAAAAATGTAGTAAACATGCTCTGTGCCTTACTGGCTGTAGTCAAATCTTGGCTTGGACACTGAAAGTGTGTGTGACCTTTAGTAGTACACTTAACTCCTTCATACCTCAGTTTTGTGTAAAACAAAAATTATAGTGATAGCTCTCAGTAGACAGTGGCAAGGGAGTAATGACATTTTCTATCTTGCTCTTTGCTATCACCCCAGCTCATAGGCTGCCTGCACAGAGCAGGGACTCAGTAACTATGTATTGAGTGATTAAATAAATATCTCCTAGAATTATCCTAATGACTAAATGAGTTAACAAATAAATAAATGAGTTAGGAATATATAAAGTGTTTGGGAAAATTCCTGGTATGATTAGGTCTATCATTTTAACTTGGTTTTATTTCTACTTTACCATTACTGTTTTTATTATTATCAAATGTCAGTTCCCCCACGAAGCCTTCACTGATTACCTTAGCAGGACATGGTCTCTTTTTACTCTGGATAAGCAAATGCATTTGTCAGCTTCTTTACTGAGCTACACTTTTTTAACATTGTTTATCTTCTCCTAAACATTTTGTGAGAACGGGCATTGCCATTCATCTTTTGGCAATGATGACCAGTTAGCAGGCTGCTACTCGGACAATTCAGCTTTCAGGTCTTCCATAATTTGTGTTCCTATGCTTTTATACTAGGATTTTTGTTGTTATCATTGTTGTTTTTTTAAGTCGGGAATACAAAATCAGTAGAAAGAAAAACACCAAGTCATAGGGTTCTCATGGAAGATGTTAAACACTAGCCCCAAACGTTCTCCTTTCTTCTCAGACAGTGCTTTCCTCCTTCAGGTAACCACTTAGTGGTGTCTGATGGAGGAATAGGGGATGGATGGAAAATAGAGTATATTGACTTTCCTTGACTATAATGACACGGCATGGATGTTGAAGTCTTTCCTGAAAGCAGAGACTGAATAAAGGGAGGATGAAAAAGTGACCTCTTAAATAACAGCTAACTGAATAGAGTTTTAGAACCACACACAGAATTTTCAGATGGTCTGTCAATGAGTAGAGGATACAAAAAGACTCAAGACAGGTAAATTCTCTGTGAGAGTTGTTAATATATGGGAGAGAGCTCCTTGTCTTAGGATCAGATTGGGGTAAGGCATTCAGAGTGTACTTTTTAATGCATACCACTTGAAAATGAGTATCTTAGTAAGCAATTCCTAAAGGAATGGTTCCACCAAGTGGTAAGTTGTTGTGGTGGAAAATGAAACAAAGCCTGTGTTTTGAACCAGACAGTTCTAATCTACACTCTGCTGAATAACCTTGGAAAGGTTACCTGTACTTTCTAAGACTCTGCGACATCTTTTGTAGAAAGAAAATAGTGGATGTGGTGGTGGATGTTATTAGTTTGCCATGCTCTTTTGGGCTCAGAAGCCCAGACTTCTCAGCCCCTTTAGAGTTTGTCCAGGCCGTGTTAATAATTTTGGACAATGGGCTATGAGCAAAAGTGACACAGATTGTTTCCAGCCTAAGGCAGTAAAAAGCCATTGCCAAATTCTTCAATCTCTCTTCCCTCTGAGCAGCCTGAAGGAGGGCTTGTTTGGAGATGGTAAAGCCACAAGATGAAAGTATCCTGAGCATTAAATACTGCATGGAGGATAGTTGCCCCAGAAAGTTACCTGATTATAACAAATTTAGATAAACCACATGGTCTAGTATGTGGTATATTGAAGGCACTAACAGTTAGCTCTCCTCCTTTGGGCGTTTCAGGCACAGAGAGTAATGATAGCGAGATGGTTTGGAGTAAGGGAAATGTAACATTTGAGTCCCTTAGAGCCGATGTAGGTGTCTAATTATGTCATCTGTTTGGAAAGCCACCCATATCTGGCACTGTTCATTTTCTTCGGCATCATGACTCCTATCTGCCTGAAAGTATGAGATAAAAAATGATACTCAATAAAGCTTTGCTAAATAAAAGTGGAATGAGAGTCTCAAATTAATTACAAGGTACTCAAAATAAAATGCTGGTATTAGGTGAGATTAGTTAGTTGCATTCCCCAGACTAGCTAAGGGTAATAATTCCTTATATTTCCATAGAGCTTTAAAGCTAGTGGCTCAATTTCAGAGATATCATTTGCATTCTCTTATTTAATGAGCGATATTACATTAACTGTGTTCCATATCAAAGCCTTTACTCTTTTGAAACAGGACAGATTGGACTTCACCTTCAAAGTATCATGATTTAACGCAGAATTGTTCTTTGGCAGGAAATGAGGCAATAGTGCACACAGAGCTTCTCTTCTCAGTTTTATAGTGTGTGCACTGCAATGGTGGTTGTCTCTGTGAGTCAACCCATGTGCTCAGACTTGGGGACACATTCTCCGAGGACACGTGCTTTTTATCTTGGCATAGGCACATCGGGGCTACATCTGGTTTTTGAGAGGAGAATACCTTTTCTGGTTTGTTTGTCCCAAATAAGTTAGTGTCAGCTTTGGGTTCACATATATAGAAGCATTGTTGGGGTAGTCAGACTTCTAAAATGGCTCTAGATGATACTCACTTCCTGGTCAACATGCTTTCATATAATTTTCTCCCCTTGAGCATGAAATGTAAAGAATGTATTTCTTTAAATGTATAGAATATGCTAAAATTGATGGGCTATCACTTCTGTAATTTATTGTGAAAGACTGTGGCTTCCATCTTGCTGTCACACTCCCTTTTACTGCAACTACCTCTCTTGAGCCCTTACTTGCTCACTCTGGGGAAGCCAGCTTCCCTATGGACAGTCGAAAGTGGCAAGGAACTGGAAATTGCCTTTGGCCAACAGCCAGTGGGAATTGAATCCCTTAGTTCAATAGCTCCTGAGTACAAAATTCTAACAGTAACTACTGAAACATATATTCCTTGGAAACATATATTCCTTCAGTTGAACTTTGAGTTGACTGAGTCCTTTACTGACACTATATTGCAGCCTTTTGAAAGACTCTAAGCCAGATGACCCTGCTAGGCCATTCTTGGAATCTCTGACAAACAGGAACTATGAAATTTGTGTTTTAGGCTGTGAATGTTTTGTGAGTAATGTGTTTTGCAGCAAAGGACTACTAATTGACATTGTAAAATGCCTTTGACTCCTCACCTATCCTTTCTTTTTCAAATTTTGCTTAGGTTGCATGCTCACCCCTATTTTTCAGCTGTATGTCCAGGTTTTAGGGTACCCTGACCAGCAGTGGGTGTTACATACACCGCTTTTCAATAACAGGGTGGGGCAACGTAACTTAGAGAGCTAAGATAATCACATGGAATTGGAGAAAGTTATTTCCCAAAGCATCAGGCAGGCAGACAGATAGTTAACAGATGACCAGCACAAAAGGTGAGGTGGGCAGGTGGTACACTCCTGGAGCTTCATGCAAAGATTGTCATGCTTGAGTGGCCCACTGCCCGCAGAATCCCCCAAGAAATTATTTAGAATACAGGATCTCCTCTTAGAGCTGAGAGAATTTAGATGCCTCTCTGTTCAAAGCAAGCAAATGATCATACAAAATCCATTATTAATCCAAGGGTAAATCTAGACTCTGGGTCCAACTGAGAATCTGCAGGAAACATACATGGATATGTATATGTTTTGATGACTAAATACCTTAAACTGCAGTTTAGAGATTGAGATACTAATCAGAGCCGCCCTTGGAAAACTAGCGTTGAGAAGCACAGTCAGTTCTTCTATGCCTCCTGGCAAGTCCTTTAGTGCCACTATTGACAGACAGACCTTGGCCTCCATACCATGACTCATTGCAACAATCTCTGTATCAAAGTCAGCATTCCCACACTATTAGATACCAAATGACTTTACTGTAAGGACCACCCACATAGAAACTAGACTGATTAAAATCTGGACTGCAATCCTTATAGACCTGGTCAGATGGCAGCCCTTGGTGGTATTTGTGTGAGCTCAGCTAGGAAATGGTTCAAGTCAGTAAAAACATTGAATTAAACTGAATTGAACACTCAATTGATTAAGAGCTTACCACATAGAGAGAAAAGACCACAGGATTCAGGTCAGCAGTTCTGGCTTTATGAGCACTGCATAATTAAATGGTTGTGGGTGGGCAGTACCATCTGATGTGGTTGGACATTCGCTCAGTAAAATTATACTTGCAGCACTTAAAAAGTCAGTCCTGAAGGAAAATGTGTGATTTTTTTTACAACAATAAAGATTTATGATTTCTAGAGGTGATTTTGTGCAATAGCATTCTTAGAAAAGAAATATACATAGTAGTTAGGAGCAGAAATCCTAGGAACAAAATATCTCAATCAAATTTGGCTCAATTTCTTATTAATGGAGTGGCATTTGGCAACTTAATAAAAATAATGTGACTCAGTTTCCTCATTTGTCAAATAAAGATATCTATTAACAACAGCTATACTCATGAGTTTGCAGTAACAGCACCAAGTATATATGATGGAGAAGCCGGTTGTGCACATAGACCCTGGAGCCAGACCACCAGGGTTTGAAGCGCAACTCTACTACTTCCTAGATGTTTGCTAGCAAGTCAACCTTGACACATTGTTAAATCTCTCTGTGCCTCAGTTTCTTACCTGTAAAATGGGGTGATAATAATGGAATAATAACAATAATAAATAAGTAGGTTGTGAGAATTAACTCATTTAAAAAAATACTGATGGAATGAGCTTCCGTTATAATCCAGTCATTACTGTAGGTGTTACCAGTAAATCAAAAATTAAAAATTTGCTGCCTTGGTTTCTGGTAGAGTAAAGCAGAAGTAAACGAAGAGAGAAAACAAAAAGGAAGGACATGCCATTGAGGAGTTTAAACCAGCGAGGAGAATAGGGGTTGGTAATGCCAAAGAAAGGAGAGGGATTGGGAGTTCCAGAAAGAGGGGAAGGCATGTTGCAGCAGCAGTACATAAGGTGTTCAGAGTTGGCCTCATTAACATGGCAGTATATGAGCAAAGAGCTGAAAAAAATAAGGGGTCTATTCATGCAGATATCAGGGAGAAGCCTGCCATGCAGAAGGGCCACAGTCTAAAGCCTGGGCTGAAAGCCTGACTAGAATATCTGAGGAAGAGCAGTAATCCAGCGTGGTTGAAGCAGAGTAGAAGCTGGGAAGAGAAGTACAAGGTGGAATAAGAAGGATAATAAGGGTTTCCGATACTGCAGAGCTTTGTAAGTAACTTCTAGGAACTTTGGCTTCTAATCTGAGTAAAGTGGGCTAACCTGCAGAATTTTAAGCAGAGGAATGACATGATCTAACTTACATGTTAAAATAACTTTGGCGGCTGTGTTGAGAACAGATGTAGGGTGGCAAGCATAGAAGTGTGGAGATCTTTGGCAGACATGCTGTACTATTGTGTTTCTCTGCATTTCTAAGGATCCCTTTTAGCTGACTTGACCACAGGACTGAATTCTGGCCAATGCAATGTGGGCACAAGTGATGATGTCTGTTCTGTGAAAGGGCTGTATATGCAAAACAGCCCCCAAATGCTGAAGGAGCTGAGAAACCAAGGAACAAGGTGGATGAA
This sequence comes from Ateles fusciceps, assembly GCA_036589455.1. Classification (NCBI taxonomy): domain Eukaryota; kingdom Metazoa; phylum Chordata; class Mammalia; order Primates; family Atelidae; genus Ateles; species Ateles fusciceps. Next base: position 2,706,605 of record JAZHEH010000051.1, read on the forward strand.
TCTAGTTTGTTGATTGGCTGATTTAGTTGGGGAATTTACAGATAAAGTATGGTCTTGGGAGGCCATAAGACAGGCAGAGCTCCACACCTGTTACTCCCAGAACTAGGGGCTTATATACCATAGAGAAAGGGCACATGTGCTCTGGCATGACAATTAAGGGCAAATCTGCAGAACAGGCAAGAATGCTAAATGCGTCATAACCTATACTTTGTGCCATAACATCAAGGTTGACATTTTCTCACACTAAGGATAATAAATAAAGTAGGAGTCAGGAGGCATTCACAGAACTGGGGCTAATCAACATAGAAGTTAAATCAACATAGTGGCCGAGCACCCCAAGATGGCATCCCTTTTGTCTCTAAAATGTCACCTCCAGTAGAGACCCTGAGGCCTTAGGAATTATAGGGCCATCACATGGATGAGGTCTGGCTTCCTGCAATACAGCTGGGAGGAGAGTATCCCAAAAGAACCACCAGACCAGGAACATCTGCTTAGAACTCTGCATGATTTAAACATAAACTTTTACTGTGTAAAGTCACTCATATTTGGGGATTATTTCTTATATCAGTTAACCTACTTGATCAACACAACTTGTTGAAGGCTATTGTCAGTAACCCAGAGGAAATAATGGTGACTCATATCAGTGTCTTAGCCATGCAGGTGGTGAGAAGGTAGAGCTTTCTGGTTTGGGTTTGGGATATCCAAGATAGAAAAAATTCAAGGATGACTTCACGTATTGTTACTTGAATAATCGCATGAATGGAGTTGCCAGCTGAAATGAGAGAATTCCACATGCAGCAGTTTACGGGGACGGTCAGGGGTTTATTTACTTATTTTTGGTGTGCTGAATGTCAGAAATCTATTAGACATCAGCGTGAAGTTGTTGAAAAGGCAATTGGATATACATGTCAAATTTGAGAGAAAGTTCTGGGCTGGAGACTTAAACTTGAGAGTCATAGGTGTGTAGATGGTATTGAAAGTTATAGGATTGGATATAATCACTGAGGGTTTAAATATAAATAGAAAATTGGATTAAGAATTATGTTCTGGACTACTTAAGAAATCAGGTAGAAGGGCATAAACTCAGGAGGTTAAGAAGAGATAATCAATGAGGAAGGGAGGAAAACAAAGGGAGTGTGTTGACTTGGGAGCCAAGAAAGTTTATTAAGAAAAGGAAGTGATCAGTTGTACTAAAAATGCAGCTGAAATGTAAAACAAAACTCTCCACTGAAATAATCAATCTGAGGCAATTCTTGATCTCTGCAGACCTTTTCAGTGGAACAAAGAATTGATCAGCATGGCCTTAAGAAAGAATGGAGAAACAAGAATCAGAAATGGTGATTTTAGGCAAATCTTTTTCGGGGAGTTTTGTTGCAAGTGAGGGTGAAGAAATGTAGTGACAGTAAAAAGGATGAGCAGGTTAAAAAAATTTTTTTAGAATAAGAGAAATAACACATTTGTGTGAAAGTGTGAATTATTTACTAAAGAAGAGAATTTCAATAATGCAGGGGAGATAATTTATTTAATTAGGACTTTAAGGAAAATGTTTTCCCCACCCCAATGGTCTATTTGTTCCATGTGCTCTATTACCCTTCTATATTTGTAGGTATGGGGTCTTGCTATGTTGCCCAGGCTGTAGTACAGTGGCTATTCACAGGCACAATCCCACTACTGTATCTATATAATAAGTGTTGCTATCTGCTAAGTCAAATCTTACTAACCTGCACCCCTTTTCTACTCATCTATTTACTGTGCTCTTTCTCCAATATTACTATGGCTAGTCTGGGATCTATATTCTTTTACATAAATTCTATAATCCACTATCAAGTTGATCACACACAAACACACACACACACACACTCTCTCACACACACAAGTGTTGAGACTTTGAATGCAGTTGCATAGAATATGTAGATTTGTAACATGTATGAGATTGGATATGGTGTATATTTTCATGAATATAGTACATATTTTTATTAATGTTTTTCAATAAAGCCTGATAACATTTTGGACAATTTTAAACATCTCTGAAAATATGTTCTAGGCACTTATGTGTTTCTTTTCTTGTTTTCATATTGAAGTATTATTTAAATAAAATAAAATGTCATGGATCTTAAGGGTTCCATTTCAGAATTGTGACAGTTTGATCGTTGCAATAATTGCATAGATTTTTATGTACCCCAAACAAGATATAGATCATTTCTACTACCCCACAGAGTTTTTTAGAAATATTTCTTATTAATTGACATATAAACAATGTACTCTTTTGTGTCTGGCTTCTTTCAGTCAACATAATATTTTGGAGGTTCTTTCATGTTGTTACATGAGCAGCATTTTATGTAATTTTATTGTTGTATAAAATTCTACTATAAAATTATAACAATGCATTTGTACATTTTCTTATTAGTAGACATTTGGGTTGTTTCCAGTTTTTTCTTATTATTAACAAATCCCCTGAAAGAATTGTGCAATTCTCTTTGTGGGTATATATTTTTCTTTCTCTGGGGTAAATACCATAAGATAGATGTGTGTAACTTTATAATAAAATGCCAAACAGCTCTCCAAAATGAAGGAGCCACTTTATACTCCCATCCTCTTTACAGTTTTCTTTTTTTGTAAAAATGGCTATTTCTTTATATATACATATATACTTATTTATTTATTTTACTTTAGATTCTGGGGTACATGTGCAGATCATGCAGGATTGTTGCATAGGTACATATATGGCAATGCGGTTTGTTGCCTCCATTCCCCTGTCACCTATATCTGGCATTTATTCTCATGTTATCCCTCCCCCAACCTCCCTACCCCCACTGTCCCTCCCTTGGTCCCCCTCAATAGACCCCAGTGTGTAATGCTCCCCTCCTTGTGTCCATGTGTTCTCACTGTTCAACACCCACCTATGAGTGAGAACATGCAGTGTTTGATTTTCTGTTCTTGTGTCAGTTTGCTGAGAATGATAATTTCCAGATTCATCCATGTCCCTATAAAGGACACAAACTCATCATTTTTTATGGCTGCATAGTATTCCATGGTGGGTATATGCCACATTTTCCTTGTCCAGTCTGTCATCAATGGGCATTCAGATTGGTTCCAGGTCTTTGCTATTGTAAACAGTGCTGCAATGAACATTCGTGTGCATGTGTTCATTTCTTTTCACTCTTTTTTCTCTCTTCTTGCCTTCTCATTTTATTTCATTGAGTTGATCTTCAATCTCTGATATCCTTTCTTCTGCTTGGTTGATTCAGCTATTGAAACTTGTGTATGCTTTGCAAAGTTCTCTTGTGTTTTTCAGCTCCATCGGGTCATGTATATTCTTATCTAAGCTGTTTATTCTCATTGGCATTTCATCTAATCTTTTTTCAAGGTTCTTAGTTTCTTTGCATTGGGTTAGAAAATGTTCTTTTAGCTCAGGGAAGTTCAAAGATTTTCATGTTTCATTTACTGCTGGTATACTATCAATACAGTTTATTTATAAATATTCTGATATCAAGCAAATTTGTTGAAGTATTTTATTAATAATAAAAGTTTGCACACCAAACCTCTTGGACTTTATATGGAGATAATAATATAATTTATAATAAACATTTTTTCCCTTCTTTTCAATTCTTCTCATTTTTATTTGCTGTTTTTGTCTTAATATACTGGTTAGAAATTCAATGTTATATTGAATAAAAGTATTGGCAGGTAGTCTTTTTTCTGACTTCAAGGAACATTATTCCCAATATTTCTTCATTAGATATATTATTTCTGTTGATATACAATAGATACACTTCTAAGATTAGAATTAATTCTTTTATTTTTGTTTTGCTAAGAGTTCTTATCATGAAAGATTGTTGAAGTTTATGAAAAGTGTTTTCTGTACATATGTGGGATATAATGTAATTTTTTTCTTACTATGGTAATGTAAATTAATAGATTTTTTTCGTGTTAAAACATCTTTGAATTCCTTTCATAAATTCTTATTCCTGAGAAATTATTTTAAATACATAATTGAATTCTTCCTCCTAATATTTTAGATTTTGCATCTATTGATGAGTAAGATTTGGTCCATAACAGTCTTTTCAGATTTGGTTTGTGGATTTGGTCATAACAGCCTCATAATTTGCTTCGGTAAATTTACCTTCTTTGTCTTTTCTTTAGTACATTTTATGCATCACAAAATTCATCTATTTTCTGAATCTTTGGGAGAACTCATCTGTAAAACTCAGGGGTGGGTGTGTGTGTGTGTGTGTGTGTGTGTGTGTGCATGTATTTGAATTTTAACTATTGACAATTTATTTAAAGGTTGGATTTTATATTCAGTTTTGAACAAGTTTTTTTTAAAAAATTTCTAGATTTTTGTCCTTTTCATCTAAGTTTTTAATTTGTGTGTGTGTGTGTGTGTGTGTGTGTGTATGTAAAGGGGTTGTTGGCTGTTACTCTAATCATAATTTTGTATAGGCAATCTTATCTTTCCTCTCATGTTGTTTAATGATCATCAGTTTTATTTTTATATTTAATATATTTTCTTAAATCTGGATGTTGATTTATTTATTCTGCTTAGGATTTGTATTTCTTGAATCTGAGGATTGTTTGCTTTCTTTAACTCTTTGTTAACTGCCAACACTTCTTCCCTTCCCTCTCACCTTTAACCAATAACCACTCTTATTGACCTGAGAAAATAGAAGCCATGAGAAGATAATTTCCTCATCCTCCCACCATCAAACTTCCTTGTACTCATATACTCTGTACCCATACACCTTATCTTTTCTCCTTTCACCATGGAAGAACTACTTTAGCTCTGTCTGAGGCAATCTCTTCACTTACTTCCTTGAACCCATTCCCTCTTGTCTATTCGAAGACATTCCTCATGTTATTGTTCTCTCTTTCCTCTACCACTGATTTGTGTATCGATTGGTCAATTCCTATCACGTAAAAACATGTCATCATGCTATAAATATTTTCATATAGCCAGTTCCTGTTCTCAAAGAGTTCATAGTTTAATTTTGTATATAGGTGATTATGACAGAGTGTACTATTTCTCACTAAATATCCACAGGTTCCTACATATTTCCCTTCCTTAATCTGAGTGATGTCAATATTATGGATTCTTGCCAGTTTTTAAATCTTCTGAGAAAGTTAAGAGCAGATGTAACATCTCTCCATGGCCCCTCCTTCCCCCTCCTCCCCTCCCCTCCTCCCCTCCCCTCCCCTCCTCCCCTCCCCTTCCCTCCCCCTCCTCTCCTCTCCTCTCGTCTTTTCTTCTCTCCTCTCTCCACTTCTGTATGTTTAGGTGGAAACAGAGGATTCTGGAATAGAAAAAAGAGTTTAAGATTGAAGCAGCCTGGATTCCTTAATTATCCCCTCCCCCTCCCCTCCCCTCCCCTGCCTTCCCCTCCCTTCCCCCTCCTCTCCCTTCTCTTCCCCTCCTCTCCTCTCCTCTCCTATCCTCTCGTCTACTCTCTTCTAGCCTTCTTTTCTCTCTCCACTCTGGGACATATAGGTGGAAACAGAGGATTTTGAATAGAAAAAAGAATTTAACATAGACACAGCCTGGATTCCTTAATTATTTCTTAAGTAGGAGCATTTCAATAGGGCCACCCAGTTCACCATGGTTGGTAACTTCAGTGAGCAATACAGCTTTGTTAAGGTACTGAAATTTGGGAGTTTCTTTACTCTGGAAGTTTAGCTTAGCCTATCCTGACTACTATAAAGAGTAAGGAGTTATTACAAAACAATTAGTCACTGCCTTAAGACTAAATGCAGGGTGCCAGGAAAACACAGAAGAGGACACCTGACCCAGTTTTTGAAGTTAGAGAACACTTCCTAGAGGAGTTAATGTCTAAAGTGAGAGTGCAGGAACTAACAGGCATTGTAGTGTCCTAGCACAGTGCTAGCGCATGGTCACCAAAATACTTTCTGAATGAATTAATGAAACTCTATCAACTATCAGAAGAGAGGCATGTTATTGAGTGCATCTGCAAAGGGTTTCTGTCTGACTAATCTGAACTTTGTAACATTCTGTTTGATCTAGCCTTGGGAGCTAGAACTTTTTGGAAAACAACTCTATATTCCAACTGTGGACGGATCATCAGAAAAAGAAAAACTGTCATCTTGTCTGCCTTACATGGTATCTTTGAAGCAATGCTAGCCCATCAGGTTTTCCTTGGTTTTTAAGTTTCTGTAGCCTGACACTATTTACAATTCACAGACAACTCTACCAGGCTTCTCAAAAAAAAGAAGATGCCAGAGACCAGAAAAGGTAATTCAAAGCAAAATGAGGAAAGAGAGCAAAGGTATTTCCTTGACTCTGAAAGACTCACAGGCCACAGGCTGGGGTGGAAATCCACAGGGAGAGTGAGATTGAAAGCAAACTGGCTTAGTGGCTTCAGGGACCCTTAAATCCAGGTAACCTGGGGGTAAATGCCTGAGAGAAAACAACTGCTGGGGAAGGACATTTCTCATTTTAGATTAAAAAAATACTAGAAATAAACTTGATGATTTATGACAAACACACTCAGCATCTTCAATTTTAGCAGAATGGTAGAACCTGTTCATCACATGAAGATATTAAAGGTCATTTGTGCAAACTTCTCAATTTGTCCACACAAGAGATGAGGATTTTATTAAAAATAAAGGAGCCTCTGAACTTTGTTTTAAATCTTGAGGGGGACAAAGTGAGTGCTCTTTTAATTGCTTTTATGTTTTCTCTGATGGCAGTTAAGTACTCATCTAATCAAGCCAAATGCATCTTTTCTTTTTTTCCTGGTGAGAAGTGCTCTCTCTCCAAACAGTGACAGATAGTATCAGGTGCAACATGTTCTGCAAGGGTTGCCATGGTAAGAGTTGGTCTGCTCCCCCCACTGCGCCCCCATCTTTCCACAAATAACAGAGTGGAAGAGTGCAGAGAGCCTATATAGAAAAGATGTCTGGGGCCAGAGTCGTTACTTAGTGTTCTGCCATGCAGAAGAGTCACCAGGTTTTATGTTAAATAGATTGGATATTAAGTGTGCACTCTCATGCTCTCTCTCTCACACATGCACACACAAACAGACACACGCACACACACTCTCCTCTCTCTCTCTCTGTTCTCTCTCTCTCTGTTATGGATAGGTGGTCTGATTTTCAACACTAGACAGTTCCAAGCATCACCACCAAACACTGGCAGATGTAACTGATTTAACGAAGCAGCAGTGTAGCTTGTGAGTATGCATGTGTGCATGTGTGTGCATGTGTGTGTGTGTATTGAGATGCAGTTGAATTTAAGTAGCAGCTCACTTCCTTGTAAATGCCAACTCTGTCTTTGTTATAACAGACTTAGCAGTCATTTGATTTTATAGTGGCGTTTCAAACATAGCTTTATGTTTCCTTTCTAGGACGGAACACTTGGTTATCTCTTGTACACTTACTGAAAATTTCTAATGTATTATCATGGAATTCTTAAGAAACTCTATTTTGGAGTAAATCACTTGTAGGTGACTTGAAAGCATTTGCTCCCTGTGAACAGAGCAAGATTTTGGCAAATGCTCATTTAGTGCCCACTCTGTGTTCTGTCTAGAATGTTCTGAGGAATCGGAGATCATTCAGATATGATCTTTGTCCTCCTGGATGATGGCTTCCAGCTTTCTTTTGGCTTGTTTTCAGAACGTTCATCTTGGGGTTAGAAGGGTTTCTTTGCAGACTGGAGAGAAAGTGTTTTGGGGGAAGACATCTAAATGTTCTGCTTGCAAGCTATGTTGGCTGAGTCCACAGGTACGAGAAACGTACTGGCCTAGTGGTCCAAGGCTGAAGGGATAGTAGGAAGAGCCACTATTCTTGCTTAGTCAGTCCTCGGCAATTTCCAGAGGCCACAGCAACCACCGGGCTGAGGTTGGAGCAATCAGGAGTGAAAAGCTGTGCCCACAGTTATTCTGTCTTTTGCCATGAAGCATCCATTGCCTTTGAAATCAGAGTGGTTCTGAGGTTTCTGCTCAGTTCTACCCTTTCTCACTAAATCCTCTGGATTTAAAGACAATTTAAAGGGCAATTTTAAGATGGGGGTGATGCATTGCCTCTACATGCCTTTCCTGACACAAACATTTGCTTTGGTTGTTCAGGCTAAAGAAGGGTCACATTCCTGTCCAAGCACAGGGAAGTGATTAGAGCAGCATTGTATCTCAAAATGTGGCACACAAAATTATTCTACAGTAAACTTATTCAAAAATTAAGTTCTGGGATACATGTGCAGAACATGTAGGTTTGTTACACAGGTATCTGTGTGCCATGGTGGTTTGCTTCACCTATCAACCTGTCATCTAGGTTTTAAGCCCCACATGTATTAGGTATTTGTCCTAATGCTCTCCCTCCCCTTACTCCCAATCCTTGACAGCCCCAGTGTGTGTTCTTCCACTCCCTGTGTCCATGTGTCCTCATTGTTTGACTCCCATTTATGAGTGAGACTATACGGTGTTTGGTTTTCTGTTCCTGTGTTAGTTTGCTGAGGAGGATGGCTTCCAGCTTTATCCATGTCCCTGAAAAGGACATGATCTCATTCCTTTATATGACTGCATAGTATTCCATAATGTATATGTACCACATTTTCTTTATCCAGTCTATCATGATGGGCATTTGGGTTGGTTCCGTGTCTTTGCTATTGTAAATAGCATTGCAATAAACATATGTGTGCATGCTTCTTTATAGTAGAATGATTTATATTCCTTTGAGTATATACACAGTAATGGGATTGCTGGGTCAAATAAACTTTTAAAAGTGGTTTTGGTTTTATTTTGTGTAATAGGTAAAATAAAGTAGTCAGCACATGAAATCTACAATATAAGTTAAAGTAAATAATGCCATGATAAATAAATTTAAGTAAAATGCAAATTTATTTAAATAAAAATATTTAGTAAAAATGGTTGGAGGGGTATTTGTCGAGGAAGACTGACTACATAATGCATAACCCATGATTTTCAGATCCTTAATTTAGAAAAGGTTTTCAGTGCATGTCACAGTTCATTCTGAGTTAGTATCAAGCTCTGACACATACAGTCATTAAAGTCTCAGGCTCTTCCAAGTAGGTGAGTAGGTGCTCCAGTATCCACTGTGCCTCAGGGTCCTCCATTAGATCATTTGAATATGGGTAGGAGATGCAATAATAGAGCTTGGAGGATTGCACAGGACATTTAATGGGCCAGGTCTGGGGTGGCAGTGATCACACCCACCTCATTCCTTTGACCAGATTGTAGTCAAGTGGCCACACAACTTCTAGAGAGGCTGGGAACTGTGGTCTGGCTACCTGCTCAGATTTTCTCCTGCTTGCATCAATATAACAAAGTTACTAAAGTTAAACGTTAACGGTTGGCTTATGAGAACATGGATAGATTAGGAAAAGCATAAAGTCTGGCGGTGTTTACTTTTGTGTATTATTTTAATCACAACACTGATTAAAAAATTTCTCAACACTGCCTTTTATTTCTGAGGAGATCATAGACACTTTATTCAGTTCTTTGAAGTCCCTTTCTGTAGACTAGGAGAATCTATTTCAAGGGTTTTACAGGGAACTACAGGAGCTCACATGTGTTTAGCATCATGCACAGGACTTGGCATGAAGTAGGTGCTCACCAGAGGCTAATCCCCTTTCCCTAGCATCCCTTTCTTCTGAAGCTTTCTCTTTAAAAATTTGAGGAGACCCCTTTGTCACAGAAGCAAACTTGTCAGCAATAAAAGTGATAAAATAAAATAATCATTCTATTCCCAGGGAGAAGGATGCCTTCTCTTCTCTTGAATTGGCAAACTTTCAATTTCAGTATCATATTTTAAATTGTGCACACATTCTAAGCATTTAAAAAATCACCAGGTTTGTTTATTTTTGTAAAAAATTAAGAAATGCTCACACTTGGTCTAGCTAGATTAAACAACAACAAAAAAATAAGTAATAATGAAACCTTGGCTACAGAAGCCCCAAGTAGCCTTTTCAGTGGGTCAGAAAACCTTGATTTTAGCCTTATTTGCTTGGATCCTTCCACACAGGTCTGTCCTTTGACATTTACTCAGGACAATGATGAGACACAAAGTCACATAAAGGAGGCAATTGTTGCTTGATTTTTTTCTTTAGCCAGAGGCAAGAACTTCTGGAGCTTTTTTAAGTTTACAGGGCCACATTTTATATTCATTTGTACATTTTGTTATCCTGCCGTAGTAATCACATCTCCTTAATCTATTGAGAAGTTTCTACTGTAACTTATAAGGATATCAGCCTAAATTAGATTCTAAAACTAATGAAACTTAGCAATTCTATGACAGTTACTGAACAATAATCTCCGCTCAATAAACACAGAAAAGTTCCATTTTACTATGAATGAAGGAAACCTATGAATAATGGGTGGAAAATGAATCATAACACAAGCACTAGCAACTCAAGCCATACATTTTCCCCATTGAGGCACCTGCTGGGGATTATTTTCCTCCCTTAAGAGAGAAATCTCATACAGAACAGTGGGAGTTTGTCACATAATGTTCCCTTAAGATTTCTGAGTCAGTTTAAAATTTCTGGTGAACTGAGAATTCACCAAACATATATTAATGGTAATAATAGAAACTGTCATGTAATTGGCACTTACTTGGTGCTAGACTCTGAGGTGATGAGTCACAGCTGGTGGAGGTGAGCTTTCACCTCCAACTGGGGTGACTCCAAAAGTTCCTACTCCTACACTACGTGCCTCAGGGAACAGAGGAAGACAAAGGAACACTAGGGCCGAATTCCACAACTGTTCCAATCACTTCCTGTGGGACTGAAGGAATTCATTTATCTCTCCAGGCCTTCTGCTTCTCACTTCTAAAATGAAGATAAATAAAAATACTCAAAAAAATATAGTTCTCCTACTTATGTAGATTATTATGTAAAGTGTAGATTCATTTGAGGCTCTAGATAAATCAAATTTGGAATTCATCGCATTTCATTCTGTGAGTTATGGCTTAATTGGATCTGACATTTACTGAGCCCCTACCATGGGCCAAAACTCACTTTGATGTTTCATAGCAGTCAAAAATATAAATAAGCTGTGTCTTGGTCAGCGGGAGACTCTTGATTGCAGGTGATAAGAACTAAACAATAACAATAATAAGCCATAGAAATGGATTGGCTTCCCTAACTGAGAGTCGAGGGATGTCATCCAGACAGTCCATGAAGCCAGCAGGACTTGGTCTCTCCGTCTCTCATCTCTGTTCTCCTAGCGTTGTGTGTTTTGACACCTGAGCTGGTGATGTGCACCTCTCGGCTCACATCCTTCCAGCTTAACAGCTACCCGAACAAGTCACGCATAAAAGAATACAACTTGACTGTATTTTTTTTTGACAAATGCTGCACCAATTTCAGATGTGTTTCTCATTGACCTGGATTGGGTCACATGCCTGCCCCTGGAATAATCCCTAAATTGAGGGGGAATGCCACACTTTTGGCCTGAACAAGGTAAACCTGTACCTGTTTTGTGGCCAAGGAGTGGCATCTGCAGCTACACCAGGACTGTTTCTTAAAGGAATATGAAAGGGAGCAGAGGACTTGTTGTCACAAAGGAGAGCATTTTGGCCGGGCCATCAAGGAAGTGCAGGGTTTGGGCAGAGACGGGGGGAATGAGGTGTTTTCCAGGTGGAGAATTCGGCAAAAGCAATGATGTAGATACAGGAAATAAATTTAGTTGATTGAAAACATCAACTGCAGGTGGTTGATAAATGGAGTCATATCTTGGAGCATTCTAAATGCCAAACCAATAAGTTGGCTTTGTTTTCTGAGCAATGAGAAGCCTTTGATCCCATTTGCAAATGAGCATATGAAGTAAAACATTCCCTACTATGTGATGAGTCTTGGGAGAGCCAAAAATGTAGCCTTTTTTCCCACCTTGACTCCCGGCACAAGATAGAATGCTTAGTACATAGCCGGGTCTCATTAAATATTTTTGAAGAAACAACCATGTTATCATCAACTACCTAATGATATTTAACACCTGTTGGGTGCTTCCATGCATCAGACGTGATGACAAGTGCTTTCCAGGTATTTCATGGCTCATCACAGGAAACTTATGAGGGGAATGTTGTGCATATTACATTATTTATAGATGAAGACTGTGACACTTAGAATTGTCAGGTAATAGGTAGAAGGAGGACTTCAACTAATGAATTCAAATCACACATTCATTCTCTCACACCAGAGGACTCCAGGTAATGTTTGTGCAACACTTGAAAGAATATAAAAGACGTCTATATACACGCTGTCTTCCCTGGGCTTCATTGTATTCCCATGAGGTAGGTGCTATTTTCATTTCTATTTTATGGCTGATAAAATGAAATTCAGAAGAAAGAAGTAATGCAACCAGAATTACAGAGCTACTAAGTAGAGGTGCTTGACTTGAGTTTGGCAATTCTGTGTCTAAAATCCATGTGCTTTCCCCCACACTCATGGTTTTCCCAGTAGCTACAAGGCTATAAAGTGAACATAGTTGGGAAGATAATCTGTTTTTATTTTATTTTATTTTATTTTATTTTTTGCTAACTCTAACAGTCAGAGATTCTAATGTTCCAACAAAAACATTAAAAGCGCATAGCACTTGTCTCAAATCTTTCAAATATAAAATGTGAGCCATGCAGGCTAAAATAAAAAGTCATTAGAATAGGCTCATGGTTTTAGTTGAAGTGCTGCTCATTAAATTACATGAAAAGGACCTGTGTTAGCTTTCTCCGTATTGTCTTTAACCATTTTTTAAAATTTTTTATTTCCATAGGTTTTTGGGAACAGGTGGTATTTGTTACATGAGTAAGTTCTTTAGTGGCAATTTGTGAGATTTTGGTGCACCTATCACCTGAGCAGGATGCACTGAACCCAATTTGTAGTCTTTTATCCCTCCCCACCTTTCCAGCCTTTCTCCCTGAGTCTTCAAAATCCTGTGTTGTCTTTTCTTGCTCATTCAAATATCCACAAATTCTTTGCTCCTGAAATCCCTGTACATTCATTCCATGAGCCATTGAATGAGAACGCTTCTATGAGGGGCTATGGTTTGGCTCTGTGTCCCACCCAAATCTCATCTCGAATTGTAATCCTCACGTTTTGAGGAAGGGATGTGATTGGATTATGGGGATGGTTCCCCTATGCTATTCTCGTGATAGTGAGTAAGCTCTCATCAGATCTGATGGTTTTATAAGGGGCTCTTCCCCTTTGCTTTCTTCACAGGCTCTTTCACCTGATGCCATGTAAGACATGCCTGCTTTCCCCTTCTGCCATGATTGTAAATTTCCTGATGCCCCCCCCAGCCCTGTGGAACTGTGAGTCAAATAAACCTCCTTTGTTTATAAATTACCCAGTCTCAGGTAGCATCTTTATAGCAGTGTGAAAACAGAATAATACAAGGAGCCCTTGGCAAGGTGAATTGGCTTATAAAGCACTTTTGAACTTGTAACTTGAACTTTGATGCAGCATATGACATACTGAAAGCATCAGCTAGGATCAAACCTAGGACACACAAATTAGGGATGGAGATGATGAACCACTTTTGTCTCATTTGAATCTGAAGGTAGCAGGAGAGTAAGGATCTGTTTTTACATTTGGTGCATGCATGTGCTGGTATGGTGGCCTGCACTTGGGTGAGAACCAGTGACAACCACAGTGATTAAAAAATTCACATCAGTTGAAGGCTTACTGTGTCGCAGGCACGGTCCCAAACGGTGTGTGTGGAAATCTGCCTTTAGCATGGAGACTTCACTTGCTTTGTGTTTAGGTTCTGGTTCTCTTTGTTTCTGAGAGGAAGGACTTTGGTGAGTCTTTCAGTTTTATTGATATAAGACAAATCCATATCTATTGCTCTTGGTAAAGATACAATCAACAGTGGAATTTTCCAGCTGCGGATGCTGCCAATGGCAGTATTAAGTCATTGGTTTAGAAATTTACATGGAATATATCTGCTGTGTCCTTGAAAATTGTGCAAGGAATTTTTTTCTAAATTTGCACTTAAATTTTTCTATGTCTAAATGTTATTTTTTGTTTTAGGGATCATTTGAATGTTTTCTTGTTAAGCATTTACTCCCAGGAGATGAAGAGTGGAGAGCAGACTACACAAGAGGAATATGGCGGCTGGATCTCGTCCTCACGTGGCACTGGAGGAAAGGGTAGGGAAAGAGTGGGAATCAGCTTGGAACAGCACAATACAATCCCAGCAGGACTACTGACATCTCACATATAGAGTTGACTGACTCTAGAAAACAAGAGTCTTAAAAATGGACCATCAGATGAGGGGGAGCTGCAGGACTGTAAGGTTAAAACAAGCCTTGTATTGGGGGATGGGATTTCCGGTGAGGAGAAACAATGTTGTGTCTGCCAGTAGCTGTGTGAGAAGATCCTGGGCCAGGATATGAGGTGGGTCTTAAATGAATGATAGAGAGGTAGATATCAACACATTCTCCTTTCCACTCTTCCTCTTCGCAGTGGTTAGGACAAGAGGGTTTCCCAGTTAGGTGGGCCTAGAGTTGAATTTATGGAAATAGACATTGATTCTAGTTGGGATGTGTAAGTGTGGAAACAGGCAGAAAGTCAGGGAAAGATTCTAGTTTGAGCAGCCACTTATACTAAATGAGTAACTGCTGCTAAGTAGCCACAAATTGAATAATTTAGGGGGAGATCAGTGGCTCCTCTGGAGGCCAGGATGGGCCACATCTTCAATGGAAGACAGCTGTCTCTGGAAGAGAGAAAAGTCACTTGGTGGTAGAGGTCACAGCCTGCTAGCAAGGAGAGGGTGGAGAGAAAAGATAATAAGGATAAAAACAAACATTTGTTGAATGTTCTTTGAATACATACCATGTGCCATTCATTGCATTAAACCGTAGCTTCAAGCACAAATGCCTTCCAGTCTGGGAGATGATCACTCTGAGAGGCAGGGGAAACTGGAACTAAATATGGGAATAGCAGCTTCACACCTCCCTTCTCACCGAGGCAAGCAACCAATTATTGAAAGTGGAATTTCACACACTGTTGAACTGTTATTTCTTTCCTTGCTTTCTTTTTATCTCTATCTCTGGACAGAGCACACAGTTGAATTCACATAAATTCAACGTGAGTGTTGGGTACTCTACTTGCATGAGCTCATGCAGTCTTTATAACTATCCTACAAGGCAGGTAGGTAACAGCTATTATCTTTCTGATGTTACATCTAGAGAAACTCAGAGTGGGGGAGGTTGACTGATTTTCCCAAAGCCATATGGAGCTAAGTTGAGTATCTGGCACTTAGGGCCAGGGAAGAGAGAGTTAAATTTAACAGCAATGAAGGAACACAAGCTCTCATGTCCCTTTGCCCATCTCCTCATCTCCAGGGTCATAATCCATTTTTAGTTTCATGACTTTCCAATGGGACTGTTGTAAAATCCAGCAGCTCGTTTCACAGTTGAAATGCTCTCACCCATTCTTTACCATCTTGTTCTTTCTTATCTTGTTCCTCTTCCAGATGAATCTGAGTTCACACTGAAATTCTTGCTATATAAAGCATGATAGTTCTTTCACATCTCCTTGCCTTTGCATTTCTTATCTTCTTTGCCTAGGGTACATGTTCTCCTTCTGTCATTGACAAAAAAAAAAAAAAAATATCCCCTGATCTCTTAAAAATAGGGTCAATGTCAAGTCCTTCAGGAAAAAGCATAGCATAATGTTTAAAAGCAAGGACTTGGGCTCTACCACTTAACATGTGTAGGAATTCACTAAGCTTTTGTTAGTGATCTCATCTCTAAAATGGAGTCAGCACTACCTATATCACGGGATTATTAAAAGAATTAAAGGTAAAGGGCTTTGCGTAGATCCTGACACACAGTGAGAGCTGAATGAATGTTATTATTATACGTAACTGCATGTATTATTTTCAATTTTCCATGAAAACATCCCCTGATTCTCAAGTATAATTAACCACCTTCTCAGATGGGTTGTAGATTAGGTACTATTCATACATACATAACACACACACACACACACACACACACACACACACACACTAGAATTCATCTTTAATTGTCTGCTTAAATATCTCTTCTTTTACCACCTTATCTTCTGTCCCGACATACATTTCCTATAAATAATAGCACAGAAGTCTTCTGACTCTAATACTGTGGAAATATAGGCTATGGAAGTTGGATCCAGGAGAATCCCTAGAAACAGACCCCAAGGATCTGTTTCGAGGACGGATTGCTTATGGTCTGTTTAAAATATGGGACCCGTGACAGTTGTAAGTAATGGGATAATAACCCCTGGCATGCAGTGGCATTATAATGAATGATGTCTTTACCTCTGATTAATTGGGATAAAGTGAAAGAAATAGTTACAGTGTTATTTTGTGCAAAGGCTCTGCTGAATAAATAGTGTGGGGAAAATGACAATTGGAAGGATATTGGAATGGATTAACTGCACTGCAATACTTGGGAAAAGAAAATGATAGTGCCCGAGCAGTAAACTGTGAACTCAAAGCATGCCATAAAACAGGGGCTTTAGAGCTGCTTTGAAGGGCAATGATACTTTTTATTGTTAGGATGCAGACTATGTAGAAAATCAGAGTGGCAGAGTCACAGAGGGGACTGAAGGCACAGCCACAGTATTTAGGATCTTAACAGAAAAAGAGAGGGAGCCTGAGAAATGGCTAGGCTTCATTTGGGTGCATGAGCCTGAGATTCTTAAATCTGCAAATTCCCACTACCAGAAGCATCAGTCACCTTCCTCTTGCTGGAGGGGGAGCAGCCTCTTCTTGCCTGGAGATCATGTGAGGATCCATGCTGAGACAGGTCCTCTTAACGCTGTTCTGTTCTCAAGATCTGCCTCCACCACCCCTCAGTCCCTCCAGGCCAATATTGAGGGTCAGGACTTAGCACTGTCTGAATGGAGAAGTACTATCTTGGCTCCGGGATAAAGAGACTTACACCTGAAGGGATTGCAGAACTTGACTAATAGGCATTGGTGAGGACTGGGGGATCATTGTGGGAGTGAAATGTGAGGGTGCAGGACCAGGCAGAGTGGATTATGCTGCTAAATGGGGAGATTGTTGATGTTGAAGCACTGATCCTTGATGCTAGGTTCAAGTTCTGGAAAATGTACCTCGAGTTTTCTGGACTGGCACCTGAAGCTTGAATATAAAGTTGGACCAGAGTGAATGGGGTGGAGATGCCAAAACCTCCTTGGACGAGCATTGTGGAATGGGCTAGAATCCTGGGTGGTTGGGGAGGTTCAAATGACTTACCTCTGTAAGACTTCTTAAGTCTACCAGCTGTGGCACTGATATGCTAGAAGTTTCCCTTTGAAGTTGGAGTCAGTGGAGAAGAGTAATAAATGGAATTTCATCCCCAAGTCTTTCTTATTGTTATAGTTATCATTCAGGAAACAAGTGGGTTAGCTATCCTTAGCTTCTGGTAGAAAGTTCACGTTGGTTCTCTGAACTGTGGTATAAAGACCATTGTGGTACAAAGGACTGAGTGGAAACTCATGAAACTGCCCTGGGCCATCCTGGCTGAGCCAGTCAATCAGACACAACACTGACACTCTCGAAGATTTAAAGATTCAGAGGTGAGGGCCTCCATCATTGCTGCTTTGACCAGTATGCTCCCTGCAACACTAGAGGGTTTGTAGAGGGTGACAGTGGATACCATAAGCTAACAAAGTACTGTTCTAGTTACAGCTGCTGGACTGGATGTGGTGTGTTACTGCAGCAGGTCTAAACAGTTTCTGGTGCTTGGAATGTATATTTTAAGTTGGAAAATGCATTATTTTTGCCCTCATAAGTGGAGCGGAGGATCCAAATCATTTCACCTTTGTAAAGCAGAAAAGCAGTTAACTATTCACTCCTTGTCCTAGGGCTCTGTTAATTTCTCCCACACTGTTATAATATTGCTTGGACAGATCTCAACCATCTTGCTGTTATCAGTCCCTCACGCTGTCCACTGTATTGATGACACCTCACTGAAAAATTGTCTGGTGTAAGGTTAGTGTATGCTGGAAATGATGTATTAGGAATTGAGCTCAAGAAGATCCAGAAATGACACCAGCAAACAGGTATCCTCAACTCACTCCCATGTTATTCTGACACCTCTCAACACACACCTGTGGCTTGCTCGGATATTTCCTGTGACTAATTGACAACTGAGGAAAGGACCCAGGCGTGGTTCACAATGGATTGGCATGATATGTTGGTGCTAGCTGAAAATGCATTCCTGTTTTGTTATAGCACCATTAAAGGACAATGATGAAATAAAATACTTTCACACACCTGGTCATCAGCTTGGTGTGGTGGGAGATGTCACCTGCCCGAGGGGCAGGCATGTGTACATGCACACACACCTGTGCACACACTTCTGGGCAGCGGCAAATGGTTTGGCTGGAAGAATGAAAGGATCACGAATAGAAAATCAGGGACAAGTTGCTAGTGGAAACAAGAGTGCTGATGAACCTATGACCATGAGCCTGAAGCATGCGGATCATTTTGTCTTAGGTAAATGCCTGCCAGAGAGCATCTCCTGTGAAGGAGGGATTTCAACACCCAGGGAAAGATGGTTACCCTTCTAATGTCAGCTGGGCTCTGTCCCTGGCCACCCAAGTGCTGCTTGCTACAACCTTAAGCTGATTGGCAGTACGGTTATGTGATAGTTTTCAAAACCATAGAAACAGTATTTCTCTTCATCGTATTAGTTTCCTTCTGGTCCAACCACTCTTTAACCATGTTTAGTCTGTTGGTGGTGGTGTTATGATGTCATTTTCAAATTAAGAGAAAACTAACCATACATGTTTCTTAATTAAGATCATAGGGAGAAGAAATAAACCATCAGGATCTGTTAAATTAATCATGATACACCTTTGCTATGGAATCTTCTATGTTAAAAAAAATAAAAGTGCCTGTATTTCCAGCACTTTCAGATCCGAGGTGGGCAGATTGCCTGGGCTCGGGAGCTCAGGAGTTCAAGACCAGCCTAGGCAACATGGTGAAGCCCTGTCTCTACTAAAAATACAAAAAATTAGCTGGGTGTGGCACCACATGCCTGCAATTCCAGCTACTCTGGAGGCTGAGGCATGAGAATACCTTAAGTCTCTTGAGCCTGGAAGGCGGAGATTGCAGTGAGCTGAGATCCTGCCACTGCACTCCAGCCTGGGTGACAGAGTGAGACTCTGTGTCAAAAATAAATAAATAAATGAATAAACAAATAAGCCTGCATTTTTTTTGTTTCTTTCTGGATATTTCTCTATGTAAAACTTTAAAAATAAATTTGAATAATAACAAAATTAAAAAACATTAATTTTTTAAAGGGATAGAAATTATCCTGAATGTAAAAGTAGTGTGATGGGGGGGAGGGGGAGGGAAATTGTGGGTTTATGCATTGGATTGATCAGGTTCTGTGTATTTACTGTCTTTAGGAACTGAAGTCAGTTTACTTTTTTTTTACTTTAGTTTCTTCATGTGTAAAATCAAAATAATTATACCCATTATACACAATTACTTTCAAGATTAAATGAGATCGTCCTTGGTGCACCTGAGATACACACACACACATAATCAAGATGAAACATTTTGAATCCATAGATTGGTAAGCAGGCTGCATTGTAGATTTATCTCTCAGAAAAGTACAACTTGTGTAAATTTGAAGAAGTCACCCGTAAAAATGGACATGCCAAACCACGTATTTCTTTGCTCCTTGTTGGAAAGGCACATAAAGAGACAAGATAATAAAACTTAAACCCAGGACACGTTTTAAGTCCATGATTTGCCTAAAATTGTAGTTGTGCTTTGCTTTTTTTAGTATATGAAAACACCTTCTCCAAGTCCCTAGTGGTATTTGTGCCAAACAAAATAATTGGCTCATTAAGCTGCTGTAGTATTGCCTCTCACTCGGCAGCCATATCCTTCTAGTAAGCTGGATGGAAGAAACAGAGCTCTGTATTCGGAGACCACACAGCTTGCTATCTTTTTGCACATCTCCGAAGTCAAGGAGGACACAAAAGGATGTTTTTTCTGAGCCAGTTGGCAGTGCTCTACTCTGAACTGCTGAGGCTGGAAGTCTTTCAATGCATGGTAATACTGCCACCTTGTGGTCAAATCTCAACACACCTCACCCAAATCCTTAAATCGAGGAAACCCCTACCTTAATGGGACAGAGCCTTAGGTTTCTTTGTTTCACAGGTGAAAACTATTGTGATTGTTTAGGTGAATGGTTGTCTCACATAAAAAGGCTGAATGTACTTGATTTGCGTGCTAACTGCTAATCCTCCCATTAGTGTGACTGTAACTTTAAATAATTGGTACTTTGAATTTTCTGTTCTAGCAAGTAAGGGTGAAAATCCCCAGGCTTTGCTGTTTCATGAGCTAAAGGAGATACAGTAACATATGCTTTGCAATTCTAGATGTAATGGTGTCATAAAATTTTGGGGGAGCAAAGTGGGATTTGCTAGCCAAAGTGCTGCTATTTGAATGCTGCCACTTTTTAGGGGTGTGACCTGAAACAAGTTTTTATGTTCCCTTGGTCCATAGTTTCTTATTCAGAAGAAGTGCTGTGAATAGTACCCATTTTTAACTAAGATATTATGTCAATTGTTTGTTGCAAAATTGCTTTCTTAAAATGTAAAATGCTCCACCAATATTAGGTTGCATAATTATTATTTGAATATAGACTTAAAAATCTTTGTGGTGAAAACTATGCTTGACTAAATGAGAAGATCTGTGTCCTGGTTTCCACTTACTCGCCAGTATTTTAGGTAAAATTGAACAAGTGAGATCTGAAGACATCCATCACTCCCTCTCTCATATATGGATAATAAGCTCATATTTTGTTTATCTTGCGGTGAACGTTATTGACATGAGCTTTTGAGGAGACATTTTGAAGACTCTTATGTATGTCAAGCATATAACATGCTTAGATCTTATTCTTCTTTCATTCCAATAACATGTAATTCTTTCCTCCTGTTAACTGGTAATAGGGTCATTCATGGATCACAGATTCGCTTCAAAGTAAAAAATAATCCCTATAAATTCATGCCTCATTTACTATAAATTATATTGCAACCAGGAACTAGAATCACCCATACCCCTAAAGCATACACAGTTGAATATCTTTAGCTGGAGAATACAGTGTTAGCTTCTTTGTGGCAGGTGGCAATTTAAATAGATGCTCTACCTGCTGATCCTGTTGATTTTATGTGCCCTATTAAAATGCATTTTCTGAATGACTTAGTTTAACATAGTGAATAACTTACAAGACAGATTCCCCATCTCTCTCCCCAGTGTTTGAAATAAGAGCATGTTCTGCTTTTTCTATAGCTCATTTCTCAATTTAAAAGAATGTTCCACATCAGAAACATAATTCCTTTCACACTGGCATTTACAAAGGTCACATTACATTGAACAGAGTATTCTGGAGTTTAGTTTGATGAACAGCTGACCCACCTCCACACACCTCACACACAGATCTTGTCAGGTGGAGAAGCAGTGTGGGAAAGGGGGCATCTGTGTCTTCCTGGGTACCTGAGAACAGCTTGGCTTTAAGCATATGGAGAAATGGAGAAATATTCACACACACACACACGCACACACATACACAAACACACACACACACAGAGTATTTCTAGGAGAATATACAAGACTTAAAAGAGATTCGCTATGAAGAATGAAGATAGGGATGAATAGTTTTGGGAGGATTGAGGAAACTTTGATACACATTTTTTTAGTGTTAATGGTGTTTTTCTTACTATAAACGCATGAATACATATCACTTCTATGGAAAAAACGGTACTCTTTAGATATTTAAAAGAATGATATCTGTACAGACCATGTAAGCATTCCAAGATATTTTCAATAAAAAGGAAGTTACAGAATATGTGTAGTCATATATCTGCATGCATATACACATATATAATGTATGTCTATGTATACATATATATCACTATACATAAGATGTAACTTCCTTTTTATTATTTATTTATAATGTATGTCTATATTAAGAAAATGTTTTTATTTTTTATGCATGTATAATGTGTATATATATACTTAGAAAAATTATGAAAGTCTACATAGCCATTAAAAATTACTATTTTTGAAAAAGATTGGAAGGGCTCCGGTGAAGAAAACATGTACTATAAAATTGTTCTTTCATATTCCCAGTTTTTGATTGAATTTTATACTAAAAATGCTTTTTTGGATTACATATGTAATTCAGAAAATAGATATTTGTACAGATCAGTCAGATTAGGTGGCGTTTTGTGGCGGTTGAACTGCGCCCACTTGCCCTGGGCTGTTCCCTGCAGTCTCTGCCCAGGACTTCTAGTCTCTAGCTGAGCCTGTCTGTAAGGTGTTTTCTACCCAGTCCAGGCTGGCCAAGGGTCCTTCACTCTACTCCCATCAGATTCCACTCTCACTTCTACCTGGGAATTAACTACACTGTGTTTTGACTGCTTCTTAATAATCTGACCCAAACAGAACAGATGCAATGTACAGTCACATTTCCACATTGTTTCTGACATGTAATAGGCTCTGAAATCAATGTTTATAAAATGGATGGATACATGGAAATAGGGAAGAAAAAAGCAGGAAGGAAAGAAAAGGAAGGAAAGGAGGAGAGGGTGGCGGAAAGAGAGGGAGAAATATACATAAGAGAATGGTCAGATTGGAGCTTTACTGAGAACAAAAATGTCTGAGTTTTTACTCAGCCCTGTCTGAGGCAAAAAATGAGGGAGAAATGAGAATTCCAGCCATTACAGAGGTATATATCATTTGGGAACAAGTGTTTTCAACAGCCTTTGCCACATTGTTCTTCAACTTCTTTCACATATTTGATCTTTCACACTTCTTTGACCTTTACAAATTATATTTAAAAAATCAGAACATACGAGTAGGTAAAAAGTTAGCAACATCGTTTACACCAATAGTTTTTTTAAAGTACCAGACTAAACATAAGAAGAATTGTGTAGGATGTATTTAAAGAAAACCACAATGATTTACTGAAGGACATGGAGAGGGAACAGAATAAGGAAAGAGACACTCCACTTTAGCAGGTGGGAGTACACAAGGTGTTAATGATCCACAGATCATATATTTGCTGCAGTTACGTCAAACTCCCCATAAAATTGCTTTCTTTTCTTCTCTATCTTTCCTTTTTTCATTCTTTTTTCCTCCCTTTGAGTTAGTCATACGGTCATTCTTTCTGCTCCTTGAGCTCCAAGCTCTCCCCTGGCTCAAGAATTTTGCATCTGTTATTTTATTTTTCTTATGCTGGAATTCTCTTCTGGATCTGCATGTGGATACTTTAGCCTGTCATGCACGTCTTAGCCCAATGTCACCCTGTAAGAAATCACCAAACCGCCCAACTTAGAGTAACTTTTTTTTTTGAGACAGGGTCTCACTGTGTTGCCCAGGCCTCAGTGCATAGTGTGATCTCGGCTCACTGCAAGCTCCACCCTCCAGATTCAAGCGATTCTCCTGCCTCAGCCTCCAGAGTAGCTGGGAATACAGGTGCGTGCCACCACACTCAGCTAATTTTTGTATTTTTAGTAGAGACGGGGTTTCACCATGTTGGCCAGGATGGTCTTGATCTCCTGACCTCATGATCCACCTGCCTTAGCCTCCCAAAGTGCTGGGATTACAGGCATGAGCCACCACACCAGGCCAAGAGTAACTTATAAGAAATTTCTATTGTTTTGCCCTGGTTTCTCTTCTTTTCACACTTGCCAAAATCTGAAAATAACTTTGTTTATATATTCGCATGGTGTTGTCTATTCCCCTGCCACTAGAATGTAAGAGCCATGATAGCAGTGGCATGCTCCCATTCATTTCCGCTGAATTTCTGGCCCCTATAGCAATACCAGATACAAGAAAGACATTCCATTGATTGGTTTTATTTTTTATGAATGATCAGTTTTGCAATCTGATCTGATAATTTTGCAGAGAAATCATTCTGGTTACAGACCCATTAGACTTATCTCTGCTATTTTTAAACATAGCCAAGCATTTATTAGACTAGTTTTAAGTGTTTACTTTGTATAGAAAGCATTTCCTTATTTTCCCTGAGTATGATTCTCATCACTCCCCCGTTTCTTTTTTTAAGTATTTCTCTCTCTTTCTCTTTTAGACATCATTTTTTTAAGGAGCAGTTTACAATCACAGCAAAATTGAGAAGAAGATGCAGAGATTTCCCATATACATCCTGTCCCCCACACATCCCCCATCAGAATGGTGCACTTGTTACAACTCAGGAACCTACACTATCACCCAGAGTCTATAGTTTACATGAGAGTTTACCTTTAGTGTACATTTTACAAGTTTGGATGGATATATAGTGACATGTATCTGCCATTAAAGTATCATACTGAGTTTTTTCACTGCCCTTCTACCAATTTTTAGCTTATGAGTTTAGGCAAGTTGATTAACTTTTCTCAGCCTTTATTTCCTCCTATGTAAAATGGGGATAATGGGAGTGCCAACCTCATAGGTTTCTTGTGAATGATAAATGAATCAATAAAGATAACTTAAAACATTGTCGGCCATACAGGCAACATTCAATACATGTTAGTTATTATTTTACTAACTATATAACATTTATTTCTACATCTAAAACCATGTCAGAGAGGATTTTTTACTTTATAAACAGCCAGTTTCTGAAAGTCTCTTCATCAGTCATTTGATCATAAGTAAAAAGTGACACCCTATGATTAATGGGTACGAATATAAGGCTTGATAGATGAAATAAGACCTAGTATTTTATAGATCAATAGGATGACTATAGTTTATAGTAGTCTATTGTACATTTCAGGATAGTTAGAAGAGAATCATTCAAATGTTTTTAGCATAAAGACAATTATTTAAGGTGGTGCATATCCCAAGTACACTTATTTGATCTTTAAAAATTGTATGAATATATTAAATTTTCACATGTGCACCCAAACTATGTGCATCTATTATACATCAATAAAAATTGTTAAACAACACCAACAAAGTGGCACTCTGCAAGGGCCAACGTGAATGCGTTGGTGTTGTTTGGATTCCCAAGAAAGCTGTGCAGGTTTATGGTTTTGGTTCTAGTGACTGCATTTGCCCAGGTAATATTCATAATTTTCTCTCTTGCTTTGTAATCCAAATTTCAGAACTTGTCCTTTAATTACTTTCCCTGCATTTGTAAAACAAATGTCCTTGCAAATACATGACTGCTGACGGCATCCGTGGTGGTGAGCAGATTGCTTTTGCTCTGGAAAATAAATGTATATCTTTTCATTTAGCCAGAATTTACTGAGAGTGCTCACCGTAGACCAGGCACTGTTATAGTCTCGTGAGAACGACATGGTAAACACAGCCGATGAGACTCCTGCTCTTTGGTAAGTGTGTAAACGGAGAACACTCTTAGAGAAGAGTGGATGTGAAAAACCTAAGTAGAAGATGCTGTGTGTTTTCAGATGGGGTTTGTTCCTTTAAAGACTCTGCAGCTCACTGTACACTAGGATTGTTTCCTCTTGAGGAGAACTTTGGTTATTTCACCCTTGATTTGAGCATTAGAGATGGATAAGCCGTCCTAAGTGTTTTGACATTTCAGTTTGATTTAAACCAATTCACATTGACAGCTTCATGCCAAAGCGTGTTAATTCTTAATCAGAAATAATATCCCCATGGACCAATGAATGTGTTTAGCATTAATGGGCAGTGGCTGCCTACAAGCTTTCTGTGGGCAACTATGGACAGAAAGCAAGGCTCAAACAGTTTCAGGGGGGCGGGGAAAGGTATTACTGAAACAACCACATCAGAGAGGATCCGTGATAGCCATATTCTATTCACTGAACATCCATGTCTTTATTCAAATAGCGTTTAAAAGCACCCACTATGCTTAACAGGTGCTTTGGGGAAACAAAGATATTGCATAGTTAAGGAACTCATAGTTGGATGGTGGAATCATACAAGGAAACAAAAGATTAGAATCAATTTGATTAGTTTCTTATAGCTTAGCTAATGCTGTAGGAGGCAGTTAAATGTTTTGCACAGGAAATAAAAATGGATGTTTCTGTATGTAGGGGAAATCCGTTTTTTAAATTCAGAATTTCAATTCCTTGCAAGTACTCTCCCTATCAACATATATTCAAAGGTCCTCTCCCATTGCCACAAGGTGCAAAACACATAGATTCCATGAGAGACTGCAGCTGTCCCAGGTGCATGGTGGAGACTCTCTCTGTTTAGGGAAGGTTGCTAATGGATGTCATGCTTCTCCCAGGTTCTCAAGCTGAAAACTTGAGTGCCATCCTTGACTTCTCTGTCATTCTCCACATTCAGTCACCAAGTTTTGTCAGTCTTCTCTCTTCTGTGCATTTTCTGGTGTAGAAATATCTTTTTGGTCTATTTTTAATTGGTCTGTGGTACAGCTTTGGCATCAGCTGCTTTAAAATGCTCTCAAGTGATTATAATACATGGCAGCATTTGAGAGCCACTGGTTTGCAGATACATCAGGATTCGGAGTGAGACTGTGAAAGACAAATAAAGCTGGACAGTAGTTCAAGTGGCAAGAACAGATTTCAATCACTAACTGTTGCAATAGGACGAAGAGTCCAGTATGAACTGAACCCAACTTCAATTTTTAAAGAGGTGGCTTGGAACTTTAAAGGAAAATGAGGAAATAGGGAGGGGAGCATTGGGAGGTCAGTTGAGTCAGGGGAGTGAAAAATTACTAAAAGTGGAAAGGGTGGTTTGGTCCACCTCAAACCCTCTGGGTTTGCTAACTGGCACTGATCGAAGTTAGACTCTTACGCTCCCACAGAAACTGGGAGACAGGGGCCCTGTCTTCAGGCGTTGGCTGGAACAAATAGTGAGTTTTTTTTCGATCTTGTTTTTTTTCTCAAGAAGGCACTTTAAAGGGCAATAGATTCATACTAGTAGCTTTGAGCTGTTAGAAATTATGTTAGTGGTTTTTTTTCAAGTCTTTGTAGACCACGGTCAAGGCTTAGTCAAGAAAATGATTAGAGCAGCCTGGCTAGAATTTGGTGAAGGAGGAAATCTGGACACTGGTGTTTTGCTGAAGCTTCTTAAATGACATGTACGGATGTCCTGCCATGGTTGAAACCACTTGTATAACATAGCACGTATCAAACTTCAATGTATGTACACATCCCGTGGGGGAATATGTGGAAATATGGATTCTGATTCAGTAATTCTGGAGTCTGAGATTTGGCATCTTGACAAAGCACCCAGGTGATGCCACCGCTGTTGATTCGAGGATCACACTGTTAGCAGCAAGGGACTAGAGTCCTGCAAGAGCCTTGTGAATGGCCCATGTGTGTTCAATCCACTTCCCCTCTGATTCCAGTGGAACGCTGCAATTGTTGTGATCTTTCTAAAGCACACCCAATCATGTTACTTATCTTCTTAAAAAGACTTATCAAATT
This sequence comes from Ateles fusciceps, assembly GCA_036589455.1. Taxonomy (NCBI): domain Eukaryota; kingdom Metazoa; phylum Chordata; class Mammalia; order Primates; family Atelidae; genus Ateles; species Ateles fusciceps. Next base: position 2,733,966 of record JAZHEH010000051.1, read on the forward strand.
TTAATGTTGTCCAGGATGAAGTTCTAAATTTCATGTGGTGGTTTACAAGTCCCGCTGAGCTCATGCGCCTGTCTAACTCATGGGTTTCGATTCCAGCTACTCCCTCCACTGACCAGTTTAGCCATTCCTGGATGCTTGCAGCTTTATAATACTATGCTATCTCTGGACCTTGGAGCTTTTCTATACTGCTCCCTCCGCTGGAACATTCTTTCTCATATCCTGAAAGAATTTTGTTTATTTCAACTTAAGTATTACCTGTTCTGACATCTTTTGTCTTCCTTCTTCTCCAGCCTGGGTCAAGGACACCTTCAATATGCTTCTGTAATTTTTCATAATTACCCAGCTATTATAATTTTCAATTTATATGTCTCATTCATAACTTATAGGATGTGTCTCTGTTACTCACTCTAATTTCCTAGTACAGTATTTAATGCATGATAGATGCCCAATAAATATTAATTATATAGATGAGTAGGTACCATAAATACTCACTGAATGAATAAACCGATACCATCAAAATTTGGTGGGGAGCTACAACTTTGGTAGAAATCAATTAGGAAATATTTTGAGCAAATGCTGTAACATGAATTAAGACTTGAAACATTTATGCAGAAATGCATCACCTGACCACGTCAAAGTCAACGTGAGAGTCTCATAAGGACACGTGTTCTTTATGGAAAATGGAAAGACTCTTCCCTTCAACAACCCCACTCCATTAAGGGCTATCTCATTTCCATGTGTGAAGGAACTGGAAAGTGGCCACCCTTGGGTGTCTTTCATAATTCCTTTTACATATTACATAATGCAAACTCTTTCTGTATATATTTTTTTGTCTTGGCTTTAGGCATTGCCAAGACATCTTTTGATCATCTTTATAACATTTTGCATTGTGAGTTATAAATCCCATTCAAGGATACATACACATACAAATAAAAGGCACATATCTGAATTTGATAGGTTCCTCATTCGATGGATGTCTAAAGTCGGTAAAATCAGTTTATCAGCTTCTACCCTTTGCCATTGAGAACATCTTCTCCAAGCTCTTGCTGACCTCTGGGATTTGTAGATACTGTTCCCTTAGCTGGCATATCTTGGGGTAAATCATTTCACACTGCAATGGTGGTTTTCACCCAATATTATGGGAAAATAGGTTAAGTGTGCTCCCTTTCTTTTTCCTTTCCTTCCCTTCTTCTTTCCTCCCACTTTCCTTTTATCCTTCCTTTCTCATCCAACTGATACAGTTTTTGTAAAGATATGATGAGATAATTTATGCAAAGAGGTTAGCATTGTGCCTTACAGTTATTGGGCACCTAGTAAATAAGAGCTGCTGTTGTTACTCTTGTCTTAACAATGATCCAGTTTCTGGCCTTTCTCCTTGATTCGCTTATTCAACCACTCGTAGATAAAACTGTGGACTTCAGTGAGGGTGATTTGAAAAGTCAACTTTGAAAGGATATGAAGTGACATAAGAATTTGATTATGCAATTTCAAAATCCATATCAAAGCTGGAAAGTACAACTGCATTTGAGACAATGTTCGCTTCATTCAGAGCATGAGGCAGGATACAAATCGGAGGCCAAGGTTCTGAGATCTGAGACCTTGAGAAAAAATATCTTTAAGAAAAACCAGTTCTGTCTTTCAGCTTTGATATAGTCAGGAACTACCAGGAGAATTGTCAGTCTTGCAATTTTTACCCTTAGGCATCTTATACAGGAAGGAACATTCAGTTGCTATAGCAGCAACTACTTTAAAATATTTTTATGCAGGTGAATATCTTTGTAAAACATGGTAGCCAGGTAGCTACAAGGGAAATATCACTTGTATACTTTAATTTGTAACTCATTTTGAGTCTCAAAAAGAATTTAGGGGTATATGTGTGTGTATTTTTTTTAGTGTTCAAGGAACTCATTTGTACATATTAGAAAAGATTTATTGACATAAAAATAATCTTTTCCTTCATTTAAAAATCTGGTTACAACTGCTGTTTAACACAGTGTAAACATCGTTTAACACAGTTTAACGTAGTGTTGAGATATTTAACACTTTATTAGAAAATAGGTTTTGTGTTAGACGATTTTGCCCAACTGTAGGCCAATGTATGTGTTTTGAGCATGTTTACAATAGGCTGGGCAAAACTATACTATTCAGTAGGTTATGTATATTAAATGTGTTTTCAACTTATGATGGATTTATTGAGACATAAAGCCAGCACAGGTCAAGAGGCATCTTTATTACATACAACAAATACAAACAGAGAAAGATGAAGGCATGCAAGAAGCAGTGGACCTACACACGCAGAGAACTGGTGGATTCTCTACAGTGGGCCTGGAGAGCAAACAGTGTGCATTGAAGAATAACAATAGAGAGGGAGTTTCTAGTGAAAACAAACACACAAATAACCACCACCTCCGCTGCTGCACCCGCTACTGCCAACAAGAAAAAACAGTAGACTCAGCATAGATGGTGAGATTAAAAGATTGATAAAAAAAAAAAGCGAGTCAAATAACATTTAATCAATAGCATCAAGGCAAATCATACTAGAATAAAAGAAAGATAGCTAGAATTAAAAAAATAAATTTAAAAGAGAAAGTAAAATCTCATACGTGCTGGTTTTGAGCAGTGGACCGAATACAGGATAGCAGGATGGCTTGACCGCTATGCTAGCAGTAGTGCTAGTCACAGAGCGGGAAGCAGTAGCACAGCAGCAAAGGAAAGGTGACGCTATGATTTTCCTATCCACAGACTTCATTCTTGCTTCTCTTCCTTCCTGCTTCCCCTCCTTCCCTTTTCTACACATTGATTTTAGTAATTTGTCTCAAATATTTGTCCAAGTCGTATATGCATGTGGTGACACATCAAATAATACAGAAGAGTTCTTCCTCAGTAATAGCTCCAGGAAACCAACATAGAACCTACAGAAAAGCAAACATGACCTTAACAAGTCAAATTATCAAACGTTGTTTATTGCTTTGCACCTTTTACAGTTACTTTTTATTTTTTATTTTCGAGATGGAGTTTTGCTTTCGTTGCCCAGGCTGGAGTGCAATGGCACGATCTTGGTTCACTGCAACCTCGGTCTTGGGTTCAAGCAATTCTCCTGCCTTAGGCTCCCTAATGGGTGAGATTACAGGCACCTGCCACCACTCCAGGCTAATTTTTGTATTTTTAGTAGAGATGGGGTTTCACCATGTTGGTTAGGCTGATCTCGAATTCCTCACCTCAGGTGATCCACACACCTCGGCCTCCCAACCTGCTGGGATTACATGCATGAGCCACCGCACCCAGCATCTTTTACAGTTAGTTTACAAGCAACACTTAGAATTTATGAATGCAGTGATAGAACAAAGTGTAGCTGTATAAGTTAATGTGCAACTGAAAAAATAAAGGGAGAAGGGAAGCAAAGGAGCTGATGAGTCTTTTGTTTTAAATTTTAAAAGTGCTGCTGAAAATCTTCATTTAATATTGTGCAAAACCAAGAGATACAGTCAAAAGTGAGTGGAACAGAAACAGAGGCATAGGTCTATTACTTAGTATTACAAAGGGGACCATTTGAAGAACCGGAAAAGTATATGAATGTTAACCTGGAGAAGGAAGAGAAGGGAGAAAGCAGAAGTTTAAAAAAGCTTAGGCATCATATTGTGGAGTCATTATTTGTGGTCTACAAATGATACATCAGGAAATGGAGTTATTAGCATGCCACTTAATGTCAGGAGGAAAATTATCAGAAGAGCCAAAAGCAATACTAAGAATGAATGCCACCGTGTAATCAAACTTGGTAGTGTTTAGTGGGGTGTGCAAGAGTTTTGCTTCCTTATTAAAATTAGTTTATGTGGTTTTCTTGCTGTTGTTCGATTTGTTAGGTGCATATAGAACTTAAAACAGTCTTAAGAATAAGTTACAAAAATATGTAAGGATTTTAGAAGGAAAGTAGGGAGGGAGGGAAACGAGGGAGGGAGGGGATGAATGGAGGGAGGGAGGAAACATGGAAGGAAGGAAGGAAGGAAGGAAGGAGGGAAGGAAGGGAAGTCTGTGAAACACTATCATTGCTATTATCACCTCCACCACCACTTTCACCACCCCCTGCTGCTGTTTCTACTCCTGCCCTGCTACTACCCAAGATTTATTGAGTACTCTCTGTGTACCAAACACCGTGCTAAATGTTTTGCATGTATCATCTAATGCAGCAGTCCCCAAAGGTTTTGGCACCAGGGAACAGTTTCATGGAAGACAATTTTTACACAGACAAGGGTTGGGGGAAGGGATGGTTCCAGATTGAAACTGTTCTGCCTCAGATCATCAGGCATCAGTTAGATTCTCATAAGAAGCATCCAACCTAGATCCCTCACAATGGCAGTTCATAATAGGGTTTGTGCTCCTATGAAAATTGAATAACACTGCTGATCTGACAGGAGGAAGAGCTCAGGTGATAATGCTGGCTTGTTCACCACTCACTTCCTGCTGTGCAGCCCGGTTCCTAACAGACCAGGGGCCAGTACTGGTCTACAGCCTGTGTCCTGGGGACCCCTGGTCCAAGGTAATGCCTTTTATTTTTAGTTTCCTAGAAACAAGGAGTCATACATTCTCACTAATAACTGTCCCAAAGTTAATCTCTTTCTTGCTTTTTATATCTTGTTTGAGACATATTGGTCAACTGCACATTTTCCATGAGATATTTGGCTATACTTGGATGCAGGGTATTTAGAAAGAAAATGTTTTGTAGCAACACAATATTCATCTTCAATATTTGGAGAGCTGATATGCGAAAAATAATTAGATTTTTTTTCAAATGTTAGTGTAAACTGTGATCTGTAGGTCTGATATGGAGAGGGGCCCTTTTAGAACGCACCTCACTTGATTCTGAACCAAATGGTGCAGGCATGGTGCATGGAGAAACATTAGTGGCGAAGGTAGTTTTTGCTAAGCTCTAGGGTCCCTTCTACCGGCAAGAGCTTCTGACCTTCACAGATTGATGCCTTTCTCAGGCAATAACTTGGGAATGCTAGATAGATAACACTTTCTTGCAATGTAAATAGAAATCATTCTTATAATCAATAAAATGAATTCAATTCAAGTTATTTTACTTTGTTTCCATCTCATAGGTATTATTTGTAGCAGCTTCTTAAGCACACACACACAAATCCCAAGTTTAAAAAGGCAATCAAAATACAAATACAAATATAAAAATGCACTATACTGGTTTGTTTAAAAAAACAAAGCAAGCAAACAAATAAAACCTGTTTCTCTCTGAAAGACTGGTTTTCCAATAAGAAGTAAAATAAATTATTTCATCAAATGCTTCTTTCTACTCTTAGAAACACATATTCCCAGCATCCCCAAAGATACTAGATACATAGAACAATGTTTCTATTTGCTGAGTTAATGTATTTCCCTTGGGGTTTTTTATTGCAATCTGACAAAATTAAAAAAGAAAAAGTATTATTCTATTTTTGGGAATTTCATAAAATATCACTTGCTTCATAAGACTTAAACTTCCAAAATTTGAAGTAATAACCAATGAAATAAACACTACAGGAAAAACAAACTTTATTTCTGCCTATTTTTGTGCCCTAACAGCTTTGATTTTGTAATTTTCCCCTTAATTATTAAGCAGCTTCTTATCTAGATTTGTGTAGAAGAAAAGAGATCTGCAACTAATACTAAATATTGGATACGTTTCCAAAAGAATGTTTGGTATTTATTATTAATAACATCCATGTTCATTAACCTTGGGGTTACAACAAAGTAGTTACCTGCCTTATCTGGTAAACTGCTGAGTCCATGAAGAAAACAGTTTGTTCATCATTTTAGTTTCAGCTTTAGAACTCACAGTGACACCAAGTCAGTAATAACTCAAGTGATTGGTAAACCAAGTAGTGTTTTGCCCTCACGGATCTAGTTAAAGGAAAACAAGAAGGTGGAAATTAATATATTTTAAAAAATTTATTAAAGTGTTAGCATGTTTTCAGTTGCATGAATGAATTTTTGAAACTTTATTCTGAAGACTATAAAAATGAGTATAAACAAGCTAGATGATATTTCATTAAATGTTATTTTCTTATTACCATGTATTTAAACCTCAAACTATCAATATTGAAAACAATTTTGGGGGACTCATACTTAGATTAGATCTCTGCCAAAATATATCTCCTAGAATTCCTTTTATTTCCTTCCTTCCTTCCTTCTCTCCCTCCCTCCCTCTGTCCCTCCCTCCCTAAATTATAAAAATTCAAGCCTGATCGATGAGGGATAGCTCAGTGAATTTAGATGTTCATTGTTAGAGGTATTATGATAGACATTAAATTTATTCTTTTAAATCACCCAATGTTATTTTCTTCTTTCTCTTGATTGGTAGGCTTTCACTTACTTCCTGAGATACTCACTTTTTTTTTTTTTTCAATATTCTCATATGGAATTATCTAGACAACCTGGCTAGATCCTTTTCCAGAAAAAAAAAGTTTCCAAAAAAAACCCCAGAAATATCCAATGCTTATGTCGACTTGGCATTTCAACTGTGTCATTTTCACAACTGAAGAGACAATATAACTGATGAAAAGATGTCAACAGACAAAATCCAAGGCTAAAGTGTTTCTTAAATGGCAAAAGATACTGATTTGCATGCTCCCAGAGGGGAGGTACACACTTGCCAAATCCTTCAGATTTTCCTACGGAGACATTCAATGGCTAGATAAAAATACCAAATCAAAAGGTAAATTCAACGAGGTATGACACATTTGCTTTTGTCACTCCCCTGACCTCCTATTCCCCGCCACATCTATCCACCCTTCTCTAAATGTTTGCATGTTCTGAAAACATTGCTATCTTATCATTGGAAGTAAATGACTAGTCCACAGCAACTCAGCACATTTCTGAAGTTTCCGTGTAAAACAGTTTCTCAGAAATAGTGTTCTTAACAGGTCCAATTTTCAGATCTCTATAGCCCTTATCCACACACATATTTATTTTACATTATTTGCATTATTTATATATACATAGATATGTACACAGAGGAAGATGAAGGGAGTGAGAGCGGAAAAGAGAGGAAAGAGAAAACTCTTTATTTAGGCTTATAATTTAGTTATCTACCTAGGTGTAGATATTAATTTGTAAATCATGTGCATGTACTATCATTGGCAAATATACATGCAAGGCAAGGATCATTTTTAATGACCACAGATATCAAAGTATTCTTGATAATGTAAGTAATTGGATATCTGACTTTACATTTGATTTTATAAGCTTATTATTTATTTTACTAATAAAGAATTTATAGTAGGAATAGGAGGAAGAAAATCAGCTTTGACTATTTTCTTATTCATGTTCACATTTTATGCTTGCATTTCGAGCATTTTCTTCAATCAATGATGTCTTTGAAGGACATTTTTTTTCAATTTATTTATTCAATTGGTGAAGATTAGAGTTGCAGGCATCATTATTCTTTTCTGACATCTGGTTCCCCTCTACTTCTAGGTATGTTTGAGGATTTATGTGTTACTTTGGGGTTAGGTGCTGTTGTATGACTATTTCTAGCTTGACCTGTTGCCTCTGAGCCAGAGCACTAAAATGTTGGCGCTAAAACCTCTTGTTCTTTTTCCTAATGTTGTGACCAGTGACTTTCCAAAGTGGAGAGCATAACTAGAAGTTGCGATAATTTCTTTCTATTATCCAAAAGCTAATCTTTACAGTGTCTTAGAACCACCATGTCATCTTCACAGAACAAATCTAATAAGTAGTACAGGGTTATGAACATGACTGGATTTCCTATGGAAAACAGTAGAAGGCACCACATTCTGTGATCTGCTTCACATGGGCCAAATCCCGTAGATGAAAGGTCACAATTACCAAAGTTAAAGATAAATTTATTGATTGATTTATTTATTCCTACTTTATAGAAGCTAACTCAAAGAATCAGGACCTCTAAGATTATTCTGCAGTTTAATAAACAAGGTATGGTATTCTACAGTTAGAAAGATCATAAAATCTTTGCATTTTAACAAATTCATAAACCATAACATTAAAAGGGGCTGAGTGCAGTGGCTCACACCTGTAACCCCAGCACTTTGGGAAGCAAAGGCTGGCAGATTACCTGAGGTCAGAAGTTTGAGACCAGCATGGCGAACATGGCGAAACCCTGTCTCTACTAAAAACAAAAATTATCTGGGTGTGGTGCCGTGCGCTTGTAATACCAGCTACTTGCTGAGGCAGGAGAATCACTTGAACCCAGAAAGCAGAGGTTGCAATGAGCCAAGACCGATTCATTGCACTCCAGTCTGGACCACAGAAACAAAACTCTGTTAAAAAAAAAAAAAAAACAAAATTTAAAATATATAAATTATTCCAGGGAATATTCACAAATCAGTATTAAAACATATATGTGGCCTCTCCAATTTTGGAAGAAAAAATTTGTCGTGAGAAGCATATGCCCAATGAAAGGACTTGTTTGAGTGATTTTAAAGAAAACTTTGAATTTCAGTTTGAGTGTGTTGACCTTTAGCTTAAGACCATTTCTTGTAGGAAATGGATTTTCACAGGTTCCTCAACAGGTCCCAAATGACAGAATTCAGTGCCTTGATTTTGAGACAAGAATAGCAGCATATACTGAGAATGTGGTCAGTGTCTAAGAAGGGATTTAAAAAACTGTGTTAAAAGGCAATTTTCTAACAGAGTCAATATAACCATTACAGACAGGTATTCAAATGGCTTGTTATAATCATCCAACTATACATACAATGCATTAGATGAGAATTTATTTTATCTACTAAGTGCTAGGTGCTGGTTTGCAAAGACAAACAGGACATTATTCTAGGAGAGCTCATAAACTGGTGGAGAAGAACAGAAAATTTATCAACTATGGAAGTCTGAAGAATGAAGCATGGCAACAGAAATAGCTTTGGGAAGTGGGAATGGATATGGAGAAGCCTTTTTAGAGGCAACGACTGCTGCTTTGGGAATGGTTGGTCCGAACATCAAAGGGGAGTTCATTCCAAGATGAAGCAATTAAACATGAAAACACTGAGAGAACACGGGCCATTCAGACATTTACAGAAGCTTTGCTTCATTTACTACATATTCATTTTATTCATTAATTCAACAAACATTTATGGATACTGTATGTCAGGTACAATGTTACAAATTTAGATTATAACTCTGAATGAGGGAGACATCATCCCTACCCTAGGGAGTTAACAATCCAGTAGAAGAGATTTTATTTTATTTTATTTTATTATTATTATTTATATATATATATTATTGCATTTTAGGTTTTGGGGTACATGTGAAGAACATGCAAGATTGTTGCATAGGTACACACATGGCAGTGTGATTTGCTGCCTTCCTCCCCATCACCTATATCTGGCATTTCTCCCCATGTTATCTCTCCCCAACTCCCCACCCCCCCACTGTCCCTCCCCTTTTCCCCAACAGACCCCAGTGTGTGATGCTCCCCTCCCTGTGTCCATGTGTTTGTATTATTCAACACCCACCTATGAGTGAGAATATGCGGTGTTTGATTTTCTGTTCTTGTGTCAGTTTGCTGAGAATGATGGTTTCCAGGTTCATCCATGTTCCTACAAAGAACACGAATTCATTGTTTTTGATGGCTGCATAGTACTCCATGGTGTATATGTGCCACATTTTCCCTGTCCAGTCTATCATCGATGGGCATTTGGGTTGGTTCCAAGTCTTTGCTATTGTAAACTGTGCTGCAATGAACATTCGTGTGCATGTGTCCTTATAGTAGAACGATTTATAATCCTTTGGATATATACCCAGTAATGGGATTGCTGGGTCAAATGGAATTTCTATTTCTAGATCCTTGAGGAATTGCCACACTAAAAGGTCCCCATAGTGTGATAAAGTGCTAGAAAGGTTAGGTAGACACCACTCTGGTGATGAAAAGGGAAACTTAACCTGGATTTGTGGGGTCTGGGAAAGAAGTGACTTCTAAGCTGTTATCTGAGGATAAAAAGAATTTATTAAAGAGCAAGAAGTAAAAGAACATTTGAGCTAGAGGGAATACCAAGCAATAAGATCTTCAGGTCAGCAGGAAGTTGTGTTACCTTAAAACCAGGGTTATTTCAGTGTGGCTGGAGAAAGAATTTGAAGCAGGGATAACAAGCACTGAGTTAGAGGGGCAAGACTCTATTGGGACCTGTGTGCCTCCACATTTCCTGCCTATGGCTCTGAGGTGAGAGACAGCGAAGTTAAAATACACAAAGATGTAGAAAGAAAAAATAATTAGAGAGTCACGGCAGTATTTATGTTCCTCATTCTAGCCATACACGATGTCCACAGGCATCCCTGTTCTATTACATTGGTTATTTAAATATTCCCTAATTTCACCTGTCTAGTTGGCCTAAATAGGTAGAGTTGAGCTTAAGCTCACTAGCAGGCAAGAATACTAAAAACTGTTCTCATTTAGCGCTCTTTATTCCCTTTCTCAAGTCTAACATTTTATTATAATTTCTTGCTATATTTTTTCTTCCCAATTACAGTATAAACAGAGGGGCCATGTGTCACCATCCTTTTTTCAAATACGTGGAAGATGCAGTGGGACGACTCACTAAGGCATATCACCCTGCCAACCTGTGAGTCAGAAGGGCCCCTTTTTCTAGACTGACTGCCAATTACTAGCTATTCGGCCTCTGTCATGCTTCTGTAGGAATCTATGCTTTGGTTTCATGTCTATGATAAACTTATTAAATTAGATGCTCTCTAAGATCCTTGAGTTCTCGTTTGCATAAGTCTGTGATTCTGCATAATTAGGCTATACCGCCTCAGTGAGATCAAATGAGTATTGCTTTCATGTCCTTTCAAGGCACTTAGCTTAGAGGTTTTTAATATTGGAATCCTAGCTCTGCTCAATCTCCACCAATCTTTATTTATTTGTTTCTTATTTTTTGAGAGGGAGTCTGGCTCTGTTGCCCAGGCTGGAGTGCAGTGGCATGATCTCGGCTCACTGCAATCTCCACCTCCTGAGTTCAAGTGATTCTCGTGCCTCAGCCTGGAGAGTAGCTTGGTTTACAGGTGCTGCCACCACACCTGGCTAATTCTTTTTGTGTTTTTCGTAGAGAGGGGGCTTCATTAAGTTAGACAGTCTTGAACTTCTCTCTTCGAGTGATCCACTCCTCCTCAACCTCCCAAAGTGCTGGGATTACAGGCATGAGCCACCATGCCTGGCCAATCTCCATCAATCTTAGCTTTCTCTTCAGTAGTGTTACATATATGAATTCCCATTTTGTAGAGTTATTTTGAAGATTAAATGGCATGCAAAAATGTCAAATACATTGCCTAGCATTTAGGTGCTAGAAATGTGAGCTCTCCTCCCTAGCCCACAAAACATCAATAATGTTTCTTATTGTTTAGCTTTAGGTATTAGTGTAAAGCAGAAGGAGATGATAAAGTTAGGCAGAAACTCTAACTTCACTTTCCTGGAGAGGAGAAAACAGGAAGGGTTTAAATTTTTGTATTCAGAGGCCTCTTCTTAGTTCCAAGTTTTTATTATCTATTTAACAAAACAAATGTATTGATTCTCTATTCTGAGTCACTGCATTATTTTTTCTAGTCTTAAAGAAGCCAGCCTAACACACCGAAAATGGAAATGAACCCAGTTTGAGACCAAATTACCTGGAATTCAAACAAGGAAATATAACCTAACGAATACCTACGAGTTTATGCAGGTGTTGAGAAAGAGTTTGAAATTGATTGTCTTGATTGTCATAGAAATGAGAACAGTGTATGTAAGAACATTTTCTTCCCAGGTTCTTGTCACATCCACTTCACCAATCAATTCTTTCTCCTTGGTCAAATGTAAGTGCTTTTCCACAGTCATTTCCTCTATCCACTGGGACATGAAATTGTCAGCCACATGTAAATACCTTCAATATCAGAGCTAAAGTGATACATGCCTGAGAAGAGGTGATGGACATATCCCCCACAGGAATTCAGAGATGAAGACAGTATCTGCAGCAAGCCCTTCTGTTTTTCTCTATACTATTCCCCAAACCCTAGCTGCTTAGGGTTCGGCAACATATACTTTCTCAAGAGTTGGCATGTAAGTTTCAGCAAGGTGAGTGAAAGATCAGTAAATAACGCTATATATCTTAAGTGAAATTGCCTTTATAATTTGTCACATTTTACAAGTGTTTGGTAGTTAAAGAAGTTGGAACTGGCCAATGTCCTTCTCTGGTAAGGAGAAGTATTTCTATAAGGCAAACATTTTCTGAATTGGATAGCTGCACACATACCACGGCATCTCTCATTTTCAGTGAATGAATTTTTAAAGGAACTTGCTTTTTCAGCTGCTCTGTATTGGACACTCAAAGGATTTTTTAAAAAATAGCTTAAATTGAAGTAGTTTTTGGCAGGCCTGTAACATGCACTGTAAATGCTTGGCTTTAGAATTTTGTGAGTCAAAGACCAAATGGAGTAATTACTTGGTCTCTGTTACGGACTGAATTATGTCTCTACAATATTCACATGTTGAAGCCTTAACCCCAAATGCAACGGTATTTGGAGATGAGGCCTTTGGGAGATGATTAGGTTTAGATGAGTTTAAGGGTGGGACCCTCAGGGCAGGATTAGTGCCCTTATTAGAAGAGAAAGCAAAGAGCTGGCACTCCCTCTCTCTGCTTAGTGAGGACACAGAGAGAAGATGCCCATTTGCAAGAGAGAAGAGTGTCCCTTCCAGACCCCAACTATGCTGGCACCCTGATCTTAGACTTCTAGTCTCCAGAACAGTGAGAAAATAAATATCTGTTGTTTAAGCTCTTCAGTGTGAAGTATTTTGTTGTGGTGCCCAAGCAGACAAATATAGTCCCAACTTTCCTTCATGTATATATGTTGCTTCACCTATGGAAGACAAGCATGGAACTCTGTGGCTGAGTTACATTCTAGGAAGATTCATGGCAAATAGGGTAATTTTTGTCTGAACAAATGCTGGCTCTGTGTATCATGGAGGAAATGGATGGGAAAAGTGCATGCTTTTCCCATGGTGGGAGTAAGACGGTTTTACTTAAGAGTGGCCTTGAGCCAGTCCTGAGAAACTGCGGCCCAGGATGCAGCAGGACTCCACTGAAAGGTGATGCTTGTTTCTTGTTTCTAACAGCTGGTGGACAGATCTAGGAATTTGTCTCTCTCCTGCCACTACCAAATTCAGCCTGTAAGCTAAAAAAAAATGAGAAAGAAACAAACAAATAAATAGTGACTGAGGTCTATTCAATGCCTGTGCTGTTCCTGGTATCCCAATATAGGATTTCTGCAGATTATCTTGAATAATTACAATACTCTGTCAACCTAAACACTTTTCCCCCTCTGCCAATTTAGAGCTGGTTAAAGTGAAGCTTACAGGGAGAGGCTGATTGAATGTCTCAGTATCAGGAGGTGAGTAAAGATGGGGCTGAGACTTCAATCCAGGGACATCTCATGTTTGTGTCATCTCTGACTTCTCTCAGTTGCAAAGACAGTCTCACAATCATTTTCCCTAAAGGAGTAAGAATAATCTTTCATCCACTGAGAGGATCTACTCTAGCCACAGCACTGAAGGAAGACTCTGAACCTGAGAGTGGAGCAAAAATTTCAACTCCCAGCTTGAGCCATTGTCTCTGGTCCATGATGAAAAAAAAGGTGCTCCAATGGCAACCACCTAGAGGCAGCGCAGTCAGGATTTCCTGCTTAATGGAATATCCTCTCTCTTCTCCTGTATCCTTGGAAATGACTCTAAGCACAAAGTTATAATAAGTTTAATTAACGAAAAATATTTTATGTGCTCAATTCAAACATTGAGTGGGCAGATGATATGCTGATTCTCAGATATTTAAAGTAGGAAATGACAGTTTCACAGGAAGAAATTGTGCAATTTCTCATTAGAGCGAGTGATTTTTAACATATCTCAGTAATTGATGAATATAGATGACTCAATCAATACAGTTCATGAGTCTTATTTAATGGTATGCATAGGGTCCTGGGTTAAGGAATCAGAGAATACATGTTCTTCACACAGAGTATTTACAAAAATGAACTGTGTTCTATATACTGCAAAGCAAATCTTAATAAATTTCAGAAACTTGAAAATATTCAGACCAGGTTGCATTGACTACAAAGCAATTGACTTAGAAATCAGTTATCTCATTCATTTAGAAAATTTTTTGAACAGCTTCTATATAATTAATACAAAAATATTTTAAATATTTGATATTCTTTATTTATTTTATTGAGATGGAGTATCGCTCTGTCACCCAGGCTGGAGTGCAGTGGCACAGTCTTAGCTCACTGCAACCTCCACCTCCTGGTTTCAAATGATTCTCCTGCCTCAGCCTCCTGAGTAGCTGGGATTACAGACACGTGCCACCACACTGACTGATTTTTGTATTTTTGGTAGAGATGGGGTTTCACCATGCTGGCCAGACTGGTCTTGAACTCCTGACCTCAGGTGATTCACCTGCCTCAGCCTCCCCAAGTGCTAGGATTACAGGTATGAGCCACCATGCCTGGCCTTGATATTCTTTAGAACTAAAAAATAAAGAAAATACTACACATTCAAACTTGTGGCTATATTGAGAATTACACAGAGTGAAATATGTAGCATTAAAGAAAAAAACCCTGAGGATCAATGAGCTAAATGTTCAACTAAAGAAGTTAGGAAAAGACATACAGAATAAAACCAAAGAAAATAGAAAGAAAAAAATTAACATAAATAGGAGAAGGTAACAAAATAGGAATAATATACAATATTTAAGAAATAAAGTAGAAAATTCTTTCTTTGAAGTAACTAATAAAAGCATACAACTTTGGCAGTAAGCAATCTAGAAAAAATGAAGAATAAAGAAATGTATCTAAGATAAATAAAGGGGTCTTCATTAGAAATAGATTCAAGGTTTAAATAATACAAATATACCTAATTATTTTGCATTATGTGTTTTTTTAATTTCTTGATTTGCTTATTAAAGGCAAAAAATTCTATCAAATAGCTAAGTGAAATAAGCATTGTTTGTTATCTAATGCCTTAGGCAGAGTCAAGAAACACTATTTGAAAATGAGGCCTTTATTATTGGTACTGAAGGTAGGGGTAATTCCATAGGAGAATGCTTAGGAAGCTGGTAAAGGAAGGGGAGTAAAAGTGTGTGTGTGTGTGTGTGTGTGTATTTCCAGAGTATACATTTTTACTAAACCTCTGTGTTTCTCAACCTCTTGGTCTAGATTTTGCCCACTACCACCCTTTCCTGCCAATGCGTTGATCAAGGTCACTATTGGCTTTCTAATTGTCCATTTAATATTTTATTTTCTGTTTTTGATCTTTTGATTTTTGTGTGGCATTTGCCACTTTTGACTTTCCCCCTCTTCCTCCACTTCCTTCTTCAGGAATCCTTGTTATTTTTCTTGAATTTCAAAATATCAGACTCAACATGTCCTAGTACTCTCCTTTCAACTGTCCTCCTTCTCTGAGGCTTTTATACACCTTTGATGAGGCAGTAACATTCTCCAAATCATCTGCTACAAACTTCCAGTGTCCTACAATAGATCTTTCTTCATCACTCAACATGTCCTTTTAGTTGAAAAGAAATTCCCGTATTTGTCTCCTCTATTACCATTGCTTTTACCTTTGTTCCAGCTCCATTGACTCATATTTTTAAGCCACCCTTTTGAGTATTTTCAGTATGTTTATGCTCCTGGAGGTGGGGAATCCCCCAAGTTCCCAAAAGTTTATTTTTACTCTGAAGATTGCTTCATGATCCTGTCTCAGCTATTCACTTTCCCTTCCCCAGGCTGCCATTTTGTGTGACTTTAAGCCTTGCCTTATTCTCATCTCTCGTCTCTTCTTGTACATTCTGCCTCCATTGCATTTGACTGAATAAATCAACTTCCAATCCAAGCACTGATGGGAAGATGGCTTCTCTCAAAACTACAGTAGACTTCCATTCTCCATTGGATTTTCTTGTTGGCCAGTTCTTCAGACTGGTGATTTTCTTTCATGTGGAACTTTCTTGAAATTTCATGTTTAGTAACTCTTTCACTCTTGGGAAGTAAAGGTCAAAGTCTTTCCAGTGAACTACAAGGTTTCACCTGATTTAGCCCCATTTAGCTTCTTGAGCCCACCTAACATTCTGCTCTTCTGCTTACTCAGCCTGTCATACTGTCCTCCTCACTATTCTTTAGACTCAGCAGGCATAAACCACTGGGGGTGTTTGAATGAGCTTGTCCCTCTCCTTGGATGTTCTTCCCCCAGTTGTCCACAGGAATCATTACTTCTTTCTAGAGTCTTTGAGCAAATGTCCCTTTCACAAGGCGTCCTACCTGATTATCCAACTCACCACTCCATGCCTACTGTTTTAAAATATAGTGTATTAAATATAGCATAGAGTATATTAATATGCTTCCTGTCTGTTATACTAAAATGTAGCAAAAAATTTGACAGAAAGATCAACAGATTAGAAATTTATGGCCATTTTCTATTGAAAATATAGTTTGTTACACATAGTTCCCAGAGCATCCACCATGGGGGGCCCATGTAGGGAAGCACTAGGGCCAGTCACAAGGCAGAATGAGTGAGGGGAACTAAGGGCGAGAGCGTTTGTTCTGGGTTTTGTGGGAAGGAATGGACAACAGGGTAAGCAGACTTTAGATTGGCAATTTGAATAAGTTCAGCAGTCTCTGGGACATAGAAGTTGTCTCTAGTGGCCTGGCACCTGGCCCTGGGGTGATTAAGGTGGATGTGTAGTATCCCAGAGAATGAGAGCCTGAAAAGGAAGGTGGTTAAGGGTGTGGACTCTTGGTTGAGTGGTTTATATTTGAAAAGCACACCCTCAGGAAGAGAGGTAGGGGACAATCAGGGAGGCAGGAGTCTCAGGCTAGGCAACTGAGGCATATCATTGGGTTGTCTAGAACAAGGTGTTTCCAGCATATGCATGTAGGACAGATGGTAACGCACCAGGTTTACAGAAGCTAGTAACATGGTTAATACATTCCAACCTTTAATTCCCTTTTCTTTTTTCCATATTTTTTTTTTTTTTTGAGACAGGTTTTTGCACTGTTGCCCAGGCTGGGGTACAATGGCACAATCTCCTCTCACTGTAACCTCCACTTTCCAGGCTGAAGCAATTCTCCTGTCTCAGCCTCCCTAACAGCTGAAACTACAGGCACATGCCACCACGCCCAACTAATTTTTGTACTTTTAGTAGAGATGGGGTTTTGCCATGTTTCTCAGGTTGGTCTTGAACTCCTGAGCTCTGGCGTTTCAGCTGCCTCAGTCTCCCACAGTGCTGGGATGACAGGCATGAGCCACTGTGCCCGGCCTCCACATTTTATCACCTTCTAACTTACCATACCGTTTACCTGTTATGTTTATTGTTTATGACCTGACTCTTCTCTTTAGAGTATAAACTTCAAGGATAAGGAACTTAATTTCTATTTTATTAACTGATATCCAGGAACCTAGAATAATATGTAGCATGTGTATGTGCTCAATGACTGATTATGGAATAAACACCTTTGGCTCTACAAGCTGTAAACTGTTGGCATTAATACCCCACATCCCACCCAAGATTCTGAGATGTTATAACGTGGCTGAAGATCTGGCCCCTGATTGTTCATGGAGTTGGACAGGACAGTCTGGACTCTGGAAACAAAACCTCACTGCTTAAGAGGTCTTATTCTTGTTTCATTTAATTTTCAATTTGTTTTTCTGTTGAAGACTACCTGGATGGAATAATATAGCTTCTATAACTCAAGGTCTCTCCAGCTGGCTTCTTTGTTAATAAATAACAAGTTTCTTCACCTGTGATCTTTAGGTTATTGTGAATTCAAGTCCAGAGGTGGTGTGTCTGTGCACACACATAATGTATGTGCACATGTGTATCACAGGTAAAAGGGGAAGAGGAGGAAAGTGTGTATATATTTCTGCAGACAGGTCAGAGAATAGAAGACTCAGGATGATATTCATGGAAGCTTTCTAGGCCTTCTTTTCTAGTAAATCTCAATGTCTTTTTACATATTTTACAGAGTGATTACCATGGTAACTATTTTAAAAAGTCAAAAACATTGTTATATTCTCCACTTACAGCTTTTAAAAAGGGGGCATCCCAGATACTTAACTTCCAAATTTTTTCTTTCTAATGACACACCATATTTACTTTCCATACAATAAAAAATAGATATCCGTGTTGTAAATGTAATAATTGAGTACAGTCCATGTCAGCTTGGCTTTATCACTCACACAGTGTTGTGGTTGGATTTCAAAGGAAAAATACCAAATCTGATATCTCAATAAAATGATTATCTCCTGAATAAATTTTCTGAATTTAACCATATTTCTTATTTTATGCTTAAAAATTCTTTCACATCTATGATAGAATAAGAATAATATTTTAAATAGCTCATGCGATAGGAATTATACTTCTGACAAATGTTGTCAAAACACTATGGAGATTAAGTCTATGCTAGAGTTTTTTCTACCACCTACTTTCTTAAAAAAATTGAGAACTACACACTGAGACAAAAATTATGAAAACATACTTGGTATGCTTGGAACTAGAAGCTCTATCTTTTGTTGTTAAAATATACTACAAAGATCGAGTGTCTGGAGAACTGAAATCCATTTTGGGTTTTTACTGCCATGCATAATATGTTAAGATACAACAGTTGCCAGTTGGATCTCTTCCTATGCTGTCTACATTCGCACAATATGTCTTCTGCTAGGCAGGACAATGAATGACAAAAAAATTATACCAGTTGATGGCAATGTTGTTTTCATAGCAATGGTCACTTAGTTAAAACTGCAGGACTTTACTGATTTTTCCCTTATAAATTCTGTTATTTTGACTCTCTAACTTGTGCTACAAGTTATTTCTGGCTTAAAAATGAAGCCAGGTTTTCTGGAACTTCCAAGTATTCATCTTGTTATCTTTAGGCCTTTTTCATTTCTGAGGGGAAAACTAAGTATGAAATAATAAATAGCAGGGTTGTGTGACCTGAAAAAGCATATTCTGAAGACCACAGGAAACTCTGTAAATCATTGCCTTGCTTCATCAAGAAATTATACATACATGCAGTAGAAAGCAATTTTGGATCCTGATTCCGAAATGCCTTTCATCTGGCATTCTGTTTCAGAACTTATTACTTAATAGGCAGAATATGTGATATTTAGTGAAAACTTCCCTGAACATCAATTTTCATCCAACTAAAATCAAAAAGCTTTCCAAGATAAGCAATTGATAAAGTTTAACTGTCTAAAATTATTTCATGCGTAGAATGGACATATGGGCTGCAAGAGTACATCTGGTGGTTGGAAATTGAGCATATACATGCATCGGCCTAAAGTTGTGCTAAAATTCTTCACCTTCTTGCTCAAATTCCAACTCCTACAAGAAATCTTTCCAAATCATAGACAGTTTTAAATTAATATTTCTACATCAACTCTTAGCACTTCTAAAACACTTTATTCATATCTTTAGTATTGTACCTATCACAACTTGCTTTACATTGATTATTTGTGCACACATTACACTCGGTAGATAACGACTTAAATCAACAAGTTAACTGAACACCAATCACATGCTAGTCCCACTCACTGCTGGACATCAAAAAGTAAGTGAACTTTGTAAAGTCTATGGCTTAGTCTTACTGAATGATGTATTCCTCTTTCTTTCTAGAACTGTGTGTTTGTTGATTTTGATAAAATCTGAGCCTTCATCTTTAAAGAATGATACTATTGTATCATTCTTGAGTAAATGCAAGCAGCAAAGCTAATGTCAAGAACCAAATGACTTGATGGAAAGGTAGTGGGCCAAGACTCAGTGTCTCAAATACCAGGGGATAAAGCAAGTGGGGGGAACAGAATGATGGAGCAGGTGGGTTTCGCTGGGAGACAGCAGGAAGTGGAGGAAACAATATAGTCATCATAACAGAAACCATCACATATATTCAGGTAAGGACTGTGCTATGTGCTTCTTATAAACCAACTCACTTATTCCTCCCAACAATTTCCAAGGTGGGCATTATTATTATTTCCCTTTCATAAATGAGGAATCTTGTAGGTGCTAATATCAGCTACCTGTCTGAGTTCTGTTCCTAATTTGTTCTTCTCTCAGAAACTTGATTTGGTTCAGATAGTCACCTCTTCCCAACACAGACCAAATACTTACAGAACAGGAAATATGCTTTTAGCTGTAAGAGAGGCCCTAATTGGTTTAATAGTAACTCCATACCTTGCCAATGATTTGTTCAGGAACTCAGGCCTAAAATGTTCAGTTCATGGCACTGCCTGGTTCTAGAATTTGTTGAGAAATAGGCATGTGACCCAATTCAGGCTGAAGGCTTGCTTGAAGGCTCCCAGGAAAGAAGATTTTCCTTTACTTGGATGCAAATCTTTCATTTCTTCCCAATTTAACAGTGATCAGATATGAAGCCAGAAGTTGCTATAGACATTTTGCCTTCATGACACAACTAGGAAGGATTTCCAGTTAGAGGAGCCAATGCATTTGCTTTCTGTAAATGTCAGTCTGAATCAGTTTTTTTGTTTTGTTTTGTTTTGATTTGTTAGTCAATCTGAACCAGATTTTTTTTTTGCTTGGATTTGTTAGTTACTGCTGAAAGCATCCTGAATGACACAAACTTGAAGCATGCAAGAGGACCAAATGACTTCCAAAGTCACACATATTGCAGGTCAAGAGCCAGCTTTAAACTCAAGTTCCTGTGACCAGAGGTCAATGCTCTAAACACATTCCTGCATGACCTGCTGTGGCAACCTGGAGAAATTCTACATAAATCTTCTGAGAGTGCATCTGTACTTTTGATGTGCCAGATTGGGCTTCCTAAATAGGCTTCTGTTTCTGTCACTTTTACTGACAATTTCTTCCCACTGTTGTGGTTCTTTTATTGGGGCTCTGACCCAATATTTTCATGGCCAAGTTCCACCCTCTCTCCCACAGTCACTGGAGACACTTTCTTAAACTCTTGGCTAGTAGCTGCAAGGCTGCTCCAATTCAGATGAATCTCTCAGGAATCACAATTCACCCACCTGTGAAGCCATCTCTCTTTAGACCACCCCTCTATCCATGTGTACTCAGCAGCTCAATCTCCTAAGAAATGCTGTAGCCGTCCTGACCTGATTAAGAGTTTGTTTTGTCTCACAATACTGATTTGGGCTGCTACTCTCCTTTCTCCTAGTCTTGAACATATTAGATTCCAGGATATTTCTCTCTTGCCAGCCCTGCCTTTCAGAACCTATGCTTTGCAATTGAAGTGGGACATGGCTGGGACACTGTGTTGGTTATGGTCAAAGATGGGCAATGTATATTCCACTATCATACAAGGCAAGATAAGAATTATAATAGACATCTAAAAAATGCAGTTGGTGTAAAAAGTGGATTAATCCAAACTTTATCTAAGAAAGAAGAAAAGACAAAAAGAACAAGAGAGAGAAGTTTATACAGTTGATGAGAATATCATGTCTTATTTTTAAATAGCATCTGAGAACCCATAATAGTCAATGTTTTTCCTCTGCCCTGCCTTGTAATTCTGCCCCTTAAAGGTTTGTGCTGGCTTCTTTTAAGATTTGAGATCTTGCTTGGCGAATTTGAAAAATGGAGACACAAATTGCTGGCATATTGAATTGCTCCAAGGACATAATGAAGTTATCTTGGCAGATGAATCAAATGATAGTTGTTAAGCAAAAAAATCAGGAAAATAATTTAATGTTTATACAGTGTTGCCAACAGTCACATCTTTTAAGATTTCAAAGGAGCAGCTAGCTGCCCAGAAATCTTGATAAATGTATGTTGACACCCCAGAAAAGAGTGGTCATTCAATTACTTCCATACTATATCAGCTGAACAAGGAGATGAAAAGCATATGGTTGGAAAATGCCTCCAAGTTCACGAGGCCTTTGACTGTTTCTAAAAGATTTGATATTAATATCCTTTTCAAGTTGGTCTCAGAGAATTTCCTTTCAACCAGGAAAACTAAAGGGATAAGATTAGCCCAAGTTAGAAGTCAATTCAGATCAAATACATAAATTTATATGTATTCATCTAGTCCCTTATTCAGCCAGTTATTCATAAACCCTGAAAATATTTATTAGGCACCTACTTTGTGATAGACTCTGTGTGAGGTTCCAAGCTTATCAAAACTAATGTGTAAAGAAGCTCTTTTAAGAAACTCACAATAGGCTGGGCATGATGGCTCATGCCTGTAATCCCAGCACTTTGGTAGGCCAAGGTGGGAGGATCACCTGAGCCCAGGAATTTGAGACCAGCCCTGGTGACATAGCAAGACCCCATATCTGTAAAAAGTTTTAAAAAATTACAGATGCTGGCAAGATTGCAGAGAAAAGGGAATATTTAGACACTGTTGATGCTAGTGTGAATTATTTCAACCACTGTGGAAAACAGTGTGGCAATTCCTCAAAGAGCTAAACAAAGAACTGCCATTCTACTCAATATTCCCATTACTGGGTATGTACCCAAAGGAATGTAAATTATTCTGCCATAAAGACACATGCATGCATATGTTCGTTGCAGCAACATTCACAATAACAAAGACATGGAATCAACCTAAATGTCCATCAATGGCAAACTGGATAAAGAAAATGTGGTATATACATACCATGGAATGCTGCATAAAAAAGAATGAAATCATGACCTTTGCAGGGACATGGATGGAGCTGGAGGTCATTATCCTTAGCAAACTAATGCATGTTTGCTGCATGTTTTCACTTATAAGTTGGAGCTAAATGATGAGAACACATGAACACAAAGAGGGAAACAATGGATACTAGGACCTAATTGAGGGAGGAGGGTAGGAGATGGGAGGGGACAGAAAAGTATCTGTTGGGTACTAGGCTTAGTATCTGTACAATACACCGCCATGACACAAGTTTACCTATATAACAAACCTGCACATGTACCCCTCAACCAAAAATAAAAGCTTAAAACAAATGAAATAAAAAGAATGAAAAGGGCTCATATTTTTGGAAGTAAAAATAAAAATAAAATAAATAATAAATAAATAATTAGCTGGGTACTTTGGCTCATACCTGTAGTCCCAGTTACTCAGGAGGCTAAGGTAGGAGGGTCACTTGAGCTTGGGAGTTTAAGGCTGCACCATAGTTGCACCAAACACTCTAGCTTGGATGATAGAGATTCTGTCTCAGAAACAAACAAACAAACAGACAAACAAAAACACTTCACAATGCAGTGAGTTGTGGGAAAAGGGATTAGGACCCTGTAAATACTACTTATTGCAATGCAATATGGTTGATACATGCTCAATCAGAGGCTTAAAAGATGATGTGGAGGTAAAGATGAGTTAAACCCTCCAGGAAGAAGACATCACTGAACCGACAGGTAGACAGAGACAAAAAGAGAGAGTCTGTGTCCACCATACTTGTAAAAGGAGAGAAAATGATAGGATAGAAGAAAGAGGTATGGAGGCATGAAGCAGCTTGTAGGACCTTTGTGATATAGGCTCAGCAGGACTTAGAGGGAGAGAGAGTCTATGAGGCTGGAAAGATCTATGGGGCTGGATGTGAAAGGGATGTGGATTAAGACATTTTGATTTTATACTCTAAGTGATGCTAGTCCTGAAGGCTTTGTTTTACAGGTGCTTTAGGAAATTTACTTGGCAGTAGAAGACAGGATGGGGAGGAGAAGAACAATATGTATTCATAACAACCAGTGTGAGCATGTGATGCTTTCTGACCAGATACCTTCTTCAGGTCACTTTTTCCCCTGTTCCCTGGCCAACACTACACAGCCAGCAACCCAAATAGTCTGAGTGAACTGTAGCAAGTAATTTAATTTGTGAGTCTGTTTCCTTCATTGAGAATGAGCAATGGATTTTTCCATTTCTTACAATTTATTTAGAAGGGAAAGTGTTTACAATATGAGGGAATTAAATTCAACTAATATCTATGGCAGACCCACTATGTACTTATTATTCTGCTGTTTTAATAAAAGAATTTAGCCCTTGTATTCATTATAAGAAGCAAATGAGATGATATCTATGGAGTGGTTTTATGCATGAATATGCAGGGATATTTATATAGGAATATACTAGTTATTTTTTTTTCTGGGTAGAATTATCAAGTGAAGAAAAGTGAGTAAAAATGGTGGCTAGAGATTATATGGATCAATCTCAACTTTTTAATTAGTATTGAGATTGATCCAGATAATCTCTAGCTACCATTTTTAGAGATATTAACATATATGAGATATTAATTATACCTTAACTCATTCCAAAATAAATCACATTACATAAACATGAAGAAATTAATTCCTGAGAGAAGACGGTTTCAAGGAAACATGGTTTTCTGGTCAGAGAGGGATATTAGAACTGCCTCCCCTTAGCCAAGCCCACTATTTTCTCTTTTAGATGAAACTTATATGGTAATGTATTTTAAGAAAATAATTGGAATCTACCCTT
Organism: Ateles fusciceps; assembly: GCA_036589455.1. NCBI lineage: Eukaryota > Metazoa > Chordata > Mammalia > Primates > Atelidae > Ateles > Ateles fusciceps. The sequence continues at coordinate 2,758,377 of JAZHEH010000051.1, forward strand.
AGAAACCAAGCAGTTAGTTCTTGTTTTTTATCATTTTCTGATTGAGAACATTTGGTGTGTATGCATGTCTGGGTATGTCTCCTACACACACACACACACACACACACGCACACACACACACAATAGTATCTCATACTGACGTTCCAATTGGCTCTCGTACCTCCAACATTGTAGGTAAATTCAACTACCCCTAATTAAAAACAATCTTGGTATATGGAATAATAAGGGCAAGAAATAAAATTCATTGAAAAATTGCAATGAGTCACAAATTTAACAACTATGAATTAAAGATGAATTGTTACCATTCTACAGATGAAAAGACTGAGGCACAGAGAGGGTCACATGCTGGTTTAAATTTACATAGCCATTTAGTGATAAAGCTCAGGTTTAAATCCAGGTAGTCTGACTCTAGACACCTTCTTCCATTCTAATCTAAGGAAAACAAAACTGATCTAAAGAAAACACCATCAACGCATGAAACTCAGCCAAGATGTTGATAATTCTGGAGATAAATTCCATAAACTCAGCCCAGAGCTTTCCCTGGTGACCCTCACAATGTTGAGATCCTACAGGGAACTGCACAGGAATGTCTGGGCCAGAAATAGGTGGGCAAGGTGAGTTTCTTTGCCTCTCTTAAGTTCACAGTAGACCTTCAGGCTGGAGCAGGCATGGCTGAAGAGTGATGCAAAGAGCAAAGTCCACCTCCTCCTTTTTTTCCTTGACTATTTTGCTTCCTCCCCCACTCAAGCCTTATGTGCCCAAAGATTGGGTCTCTCAGACACACTGTCAGACAGAAAAAAAGGCACGAAAAACAGCTTGGAGTGTGGCAGGAAAAATAAAAATAAAAAAGCATTGGAAATGTTTAGCTAAAGTAAGAATAATGCTTGACTGGAATGAGGGAATTTTGCAGGAGATAAAAGCACAGATGGGGATGTAAGATTCTGTGATAAGCACAGATCTTTCTTTTGTGTGTCTGAGGGGAGGGAACAGACAGCTAAATTTCTTTTCTGTGTGTTATCCATCCATATTTCTTCATTCCATTTAAAGGGAAGTTGATCATAAGAACAAGTAACAGAGAACCAAAGGCTCAAGATATCTTTTGTAAATGGAGGCTAGTCAGAACTCTGAGCATTCCGGATCCTCTAATTTGATAAGAAATCATCACTAGAGTCATTCTCTAATAGGTGCACAGAGAAGGATATCATATTTAATAGAAACCTGTATTAGGTCAATTTAATTTAAAGCTAAAGAATCACATGTATCCCTGTAATGTAATGGAAATTCAGCCTCTGACTGTGTAGCATGCCACACTCCTGACATTTTTATAACAACAAAAAAAAATGTGTATACAATTCTTCAAAGAGTCATTTTTGTGTCAGTTATTCATTCATTTGAAATATCTTTTATATTTTCTTGAAAAATAATGAATGTTCTTCTTTGTGCCTCCACCGGCTGTTTTGTCTAATCAGCTTTCTCGGACAAGTGGACAGAAAACATTTGTTGAATAGCTCGTCATAAAAGCTGTCAGGAGTGGTTGAGAATGCTTTTCTTTCTTACTTTATGCAACCGTGGAAGAAATTAGATATGCATGTCATACTGAGGGCATCTCATTTTGAGAGTAAGCCAGTGCTTTTGAAACAATACTAATTTTCCAATTAGAGTCTGTGTAGACCATGGAGATCCTTATGAATGAAAATCAAGCATGGATTGCATTCAGACGAATTCCGTGAAGCAGGATTAACAATACACAGGCTGGAGGAAATTGCCTCCGGCTGTAGTCTTTTATAAATGGGTAGAGCCAGAATTAGCAATCAATCATCTCACCAAATTTCTCACTTTATAAAGAGAGGTGTTGAGACAGAGAGAAGAAAATGTTTTTCCTATTGTTGGCAGAAGCTCCCAGCACAGTGACCATGCTCATTCCCAGGGAGATCTGTTTGGATTTTTATATATTCTTCCATTTTACAGTTGATGCTAATGTTTCATTTAATATCCAATATTTATTGATTTACAATGACACCACATTTATTTGATGTTTTGTTTTTGCAGTCACAATGGGGTTATTAGCTTGTCATTTGTTTCAAATGTATTTTCTTGCCACTTTACAAAATGGATTCATCAGAAAATTGGAGAATTGGAGGATGCAGAAGTTTACTTTTATAGCATTCGTATTTTCTTGATTGAGCCAGAGACAGGAATATTGCACTGAAATTGTATCACTTTTCTTTCCCAGAATATGTCAAAATGACCATGTTTTGTAAGTACTTCTAAACAATTCTGGAACCAAAAAGTCACTTTAAAAATTCTGAGTGCCCACTCACAACATTTTACACGTAAGAAATTTAGACAGATTATTTAAATAAGGTATCACAAACTCAAATATTTCCATGATGCAGGCAGGAATCCTGGCATAACAATAGGACCAAGCTACTTCCATTTCACCAAACAGCCTATTTCATATACCATTTCAAAATCGGAGTGGTCCAAGTACAGCATTGGAAGGCAGTATCCACAAAAGTCTTCCCAATTTTGACCTGGCTTAAATTCAGTGTCTGATACATAAACCTCTCCACTTGGAAACGAGGATTAGGACCCTGCTCTTATGAATCCCAGTGCCAGGGTTTTCTACTCCACTGTATGGGTCTCCCTGTCTTCTAACTTACATGGCTACTCCTTTATTTGAATCCATCATCTATGCTGCTGAGGACAAATTCCATTGAAAAGTTTTCACTGGCAGCAGCAGTCAGGCAATAATAAAAAGTATTTGGAGGAATTTTCTTGATTTTTCATCTCAAATGTGTGTGTGTGTGTGTGCATGCATGTGTATGTGCATGTGTGTGTATGTGCATGTATGACTATATGCGAGAGTATGTTGTGTATGTGTATGAATATAAATGTATGTGTACATGTATCTTGGTGTGCATGTGTATCTGCATGTGTGGACATGCACACACACGTATGTATGTGTGTGTCTCTGTGTATGGGTTGGCAGCTTGGCGCATGGCCTGGATTTTTCTCTTTGTTACCTGCTCAATTGTGTGGGCACATGTTTATTTGCTACCATATTTTCTATGTCCATGTGCTTTAGAATGGTTCTTTTTCTAATCCATTATGGCATGTTTTCCCTGTTTATCATGACCTGCCTAAATCAAGAGTTAAATGGCTGCTCTTACAGGCTTTCTTCAATACCATGGATTGGCCAAGGAATATTTGCAGAAGAGGCAGACTCCAGAAATTAATAAAAGCAGCTGCCATTTTCCCCATTGACTTCTCAGTGATGCTTACTTTTAAATTTCTGCAACCTTCTTTAGTAGACAGTGATGATTTTTGGACTGCTTATTTTGTGCTGTTTTTGCCAAATAGGAAAGGGTTACATTTGAGATAATTTGATGGCTTTCACCCTAATTGTAGCGAAAGCTACTCTAATTGTAGAGAAGCAGGATGTGCTAAAGACTCATATACTTTTTTTTTTCTTGGCTAGAAAAGCTTTTCTAGCAGTTACTTGTCCCAGAAGCTGGTCTCTAATCTTCAACTGTTTCTGGAGAAAGCATCAAAACCAAAGAGAAAAGTGTTTCTACACTGGGCACTTGCAGACAGAATTTGTGAGACATTGAAACATAAATAAAGGGAGACAAAAACAGCTTCATCTTTGCAGAAATTCACCATATTCTTGTAAGGTTCTATTGGTTCATTAGTGGTTAAAGTGAAACCTGTATGTGCATGTTGTAATATTTAACTTAACTGCTTAGTAAAATCATGTAATAGTTTTTTTTTAATGGCTTTAAACGAATCATCTTTATTCAAAGCCCAGTCAGGAAACGTCCCAGTTATAGAAACTACCAGGCTACATAGGCTGTATCAAAAATACCTTAAGTGACCAAGAGATGTATTAGTGCCTAGACCAAAATGGACAATCCTTGGGTGTAGACATCTACCTACATCATGCCTCACCTCCTTGGTATGAAAGAAAGGAAGGAGAAGATGTTTTGTGAATGCACTGTATTACATTCACATAATACGTTTCCCACAGTGAAGTCATGTTTTCAGACACTCAGCTGTTATTGCCTTTACTTATACTGAGGATCAACAATAACTTGTATTTCTATAGCGTTTCGCCCATTACGCAGCTCTTGCATATACTTTATAGTGGCCTTTCTTACTAACCATCATGCAGGTGGAGTCATCCCCACCTTACAAATGAAAAAGAAACTAAGAATTTATGAAAATGGAAGTTGAAAACAAAGATTTATCCATGGTGGCTGAGGATCCTGAGGTCAAGAGTGTGCAACAGTCATCACAGTTTATTGAAAAATCAAAGCATGTTCGTGGCAGAGCTAGAACAATATCACTGGTATTCTGATTCCAAAACCAGTGTCAATTCTGTGACTCATCCAATAAATCTTCATTGAATACTCGTCACATGACAGTCAGTATCCTTGTTGCTGAGGCTACAAAGGTAAATAAGACATGGTTCTTATTTTCAAGGATCTCAAATTTAGGGCAGGAGACAGTGAAATATGCAATCAATTACAACATACAGTGTGGTGAGAGCTGAGAGAAATCCAAGTATAGGAAGCCACAGGAACTGGGCACGGATATGGGCAGTAGTGACCATTTTTGGAAGGAATCACTTTTGTCCAAGTTCTGAAGAACCTATTGGTATTTTATAAATAAAGCAAGATTCTTAAAGACACTTGAAACAGTAGGGAGTGAATGTGCAAGGACCCAGAGAGAGGAATGCAAATGAGAAACAGAATAACTGAACATATCAACCTTGGTGACCTGGATGAAATTCAATCTTACTAGAGTGTAGTGGCAGGAGACCAGGCTGGAGATATTAGCAGGGGGCCTTGTTAGCTGGACCTCCTCTCTCTCCAGCACATTTGGCTACATATCTGAACACATAAGTCAGATTGTGCCCTGTTTCTAATCAGAAAAACCCTGCTGTTCTTGGTATCTGAATGCAGTCAGACCTGGTAATGGGTCTTGCTTTGACCTCTGGTCTTTGAGGAAGAGAAGTAGGATCTTGAAGACTGTCCAGGGAGTCACTGGCTTTCACTTACAGAGAATCAAGTCTGCAATTAGTGAGGCCTGGGCACTTTGTATTGAGTTTGGCAAAGCAAAAATCCCTCTGCTGACAGGGGAATAGGTCTTCAGAAGGTGTTAGACCATCAGTTGCTTGCCAAGATTCTTTAACCACCAGATACTGGAAGGTTAAACAGACCATCAGAGTACCTGGTAATTCAATATTTGGTACAGACATGCTAGTCTACTTCTAGGCTTGTTTTACTGAGACAATCTTGTTTTATGAGAGTGATACACTTTCTGATATTTCTGTGATTTGACTTAAAATTTATGTTTGTTAATCTCAGCTAGACTCAATCAAACAGGACAAGTAATGTGGCTCATAAAATGCAAACTCAAGCAGTATATGTTACTTCAAATTGGCTGTCTCCGGGTTCCCCAAGAATTCCACGTATAGCTGAAGAAACCACCTTTCATGACTACAGAGTTCATACTAAAGTGAAACCCTAACTGTGTTAGAATATTTAAGACATATTTATTGATACAATTCTGTAGGGTAGTTTCCTGATTCACCATGAAAGATGAATGATGCAAGACAATTTGATGGGGTAAATTATTTATTTCAGGGAATATTTTTACCAAAGATCAGGGAAACTTCCTTCTTGTCAGGACATAAATAGTTAATAGTTTCCTTACAAATGGTTGTGAGTAAGCACTTTAATTATTTATGTCAGGTGTCAGATAAAAGTATATCTTAAATAAATTTCATTTGTCTTCTATTTAAGAAAATGGTAAATAAAAATAAAAATTTTGCCTGCATTGTTTCCTCAGTCATTTTCTGGTGAGGTTCTCTTTGGAATTGCTTAAATGGTGTTATGGGTTGAATTGTGCCCTCCAAAAAGGTATGTTGAAATCTTAACCTCTGGATCCTCAGAATGTGAATTTATTTGGAAATGAGGTTGTTGCAGATGTAATTAGTTAAGATTAAGTCATGCTGGTGTAGAATGAGTTCCTAATACAATACTACTGATGTCTTTTTAAGAAGAGGAGAGGGGAGATACACAAGAAGGTCATGTAAAGACAGAGGTAGAGATCCAAGTGGCTCATCTACAAGCCAAAGAATGCCAAGGATTGCTAACTGTCTCCAGAAGCCAGGAGAGAAACAGGAAACAGATTCACTCAGAGCCCACAGAGGAAACCAACCATGCTGGTACCTTGACTTTGGAATTACAGCCTCCAGAATATGTTGTGTAAGGCTGGTGCTACTTTTTTATGGAAGCCCTAGAAGCTAAAACAAGTGATGTAAGCAGAAATGGAAACTCTTCCCTTCCCCAATCTCCAACTTAGGACATAAGAGAGAATGTGATCATGAGCTCCATGCTTATAACTTGGTTCCTGTTTTTGTTGAAATGAATTGCCTCCTGCTTGACAGGAAGGACATCCAATTAAGAATTATCTTTTCCCATTGGAGCATTTCTATTCCTTTACAGAAATGTTACAAAATAAAAAGCTCTCAAATATTCTCATGATTCTTAGCATAAGGCATGCTGGCTGTAGCACATCTTTTATTGTCCTTCTTGATTATAATATTTATGCATTAGCTTTTGGGACACTGACACTCTAGGTCTTCTCTACCATGCTATGCTCATGACAGTTTAGCTGCCATGCTATCCTCATGACAATTTAGCAACACTGTATATTCACAGATGAGGAAAAAAATTAATCCCAGGACAAGCAGCCAGGACTGCAGCCTCCTGGGGTGGGTTGTCCAGGGGTTCATGGCACATTCTCTTCCTGAGTCTTCCCATTGATTGAGAACAGATGGGCACTAAATTTTAGGAGGCTTGGAAAAATCTTTGTATTTGACCATTTTCCAAGGCAAAATGAGAGAAGGCAGTCAGTGTTAGTTTGATTTGGCAATAGCACCAGACTAATAAAATAATGACAGCCAGTAGATCCTTATAAGGTTCAAGGGTACCCGTCTTTGGTACTATTATCCCAGCAGCTCAGAGCCCACCAGTTGCATGTATTAATTTGGATTCTAATATGTGTCAAGTTTTCCCTGGTTGTTAGGTTAATTTAATTTCCAGATATGTAACTGTTCCTTGGATTAACTTGTTACATGACACCAGGTAAAACTTTTCCATTTCAGTTTAATTTAGATTATGAAAATCTAAAACTGAAATAAACCTTCATTCACCACAGCTTGGTAATATTTGTTTATCATGAAACAGCAAATATCACACAATTCTCCCTAGGTACAACCTTGTCCTTCAGCCAATGAGATGGTTTGAGTACTGGCTTCTCCAAAACCATGGAGAACATAGCCCTCACATGGCACTTAAGATAACATTTGTTGGTTTAATTAATTTGTGACACCAAATTTATTGACTTGAGGTTAGATTGGTCCAGCCTTTCTATGCTGTCAAAGTGGTGTTTTAATATGGCACCCACTCTCCTTTAGAGCAAAACCAGCTGCCAGAAGAGCCCTAACTGAGCTGTAAATAAGAAACTAAAACAGACACTAAAACAGGATTATTCAGACCTGTTGGGTAATTAAGACAAGATGGTCTTGACTTTGCTTTTGCAGGTAGACAGTTTATCCACAAAACAAGGGAAATCAAAGTAGAATGAGTTCCTTTAGGTACCATGAACCCAGGCTAGATGGCCATGGGGTAGTCTAAAGTATTGACAATCAGACGTGGTTTACTTAAGTTTGGAAACATTTGAGAACTATAACCAAAGGGTATATTTTTCAATACAGTCTGAGGCTATTTCTCAATTTAGTTTGAGGCTAAAGCTGCTTGCATTCATGAATTTATAATTTTAGAGTTTTTGATTTTTGAGCTTTTTAGATGTATTTTTTCTCCTGATTAAGTGATCTTTGTGTTTTTTACATCTAGCTTGGAATATGGAGGTTAAGGAAAGAGTGTCATTGAGTAGTTGTGGTGCCGCCTTCATGTGTCATATGAGAGGAAATTTGGAAATCAAAAAGCATCAGGCCAGGTGTGGTGCCTCATGCCTGTAATCCCAGCACTTTGGGAGGCGGAGGCTGGTGGATCACCTGAAGTCTGGAGTTCAAGACCAGCGTGGCCAACATGGTGAAAGTCCATCTCTACTAAAGCTACAAAAATTAGCCGGGTATGGTGGCGGGCACCTGTAATCCCAGCTACTACAGAGGCTGAGGCAGGAGAATTGCTTGAACCTAGGAGGCAAAGATTGCAGTGAACTGAGATAGCACCACTGCACTGCAGACTGGGTAGCAGAATGAGACTCCATCTCAAACAGAACAGAACAGACAAAAATCATCAACTTAAATCCAACTGTGCTACTTACTATGCATGTGACCTTGAGAGAGACACCTAACCTCTGTGCGTGGGTTTTCTTTTTTCTTCATGTGCAAGAAGTTTGCTAGAATAAAATCTTGGAGAGCTGGAATCCAAGTTCCTAGTGCCTGGGGTAAGCAGTAATAAACAGAAACAAGAGTATAAAGCACTGAACTTCTTTACAGGTAAGAACCATGAAACCTATCTTCCACTGAAGAGAAGGGCAGACTCCAGAAAGGGTCCATATAGGGACCTAATAAAAGTAAAATATTTTGGGGCATATAAAACAACCTTCTTTAAGATGCAACATTTATTCTCTAAAAAAGCAAGGGGCTATGATGATATAGAAAAGAGAGTATTCTTTCACATATTTTCAGTAGACCAGAGTCTATGTATGATTCTCAGCGTTCTCTATATATACCGTTTCCCTGTCTTGTACACCACTGCGTTTTCATGAGGTCAGTCATACCCCATGAGTTTCTGCTGCTTCTCATTGTCTTCCCAAGTTTGCTTTCCTTTAACCGGCCAGTATGTGTTAGAGTTCCTTAGGACTGGGCCTGATCCTTATTCTCACCCTGTAGGAAACGTCACATACAACCACAGTTTTAATCATCGCCAGATGTCAAAAACTCCCAAATAAAAATCCCCAAGTCCTAACCTTTCCTTAGAGTTTCAGATCTGTGAAACCAAGTGTCTGTTTCACATTTCCACTTGGATATAACAAAGTCACCTCAAATTCAACACGTCTAAAAATGCATGCCTGGTTGCCATCTGCAAACCTGGATTTTTTCCAGGTGTTCTAGTTTAATCAATGATACTGCTTTCCATCAGACTGCATAAACAAAACATTGGAGTTCACCCTCTAAGACTTTCTACCCACCTTGAATTCACCAACTTCTCTATATTTCCATTATTTTCGTATCCAAGCTAGTGTTGTGTCTTGCTTAAACTACAGTAACAATAAGTATCCATTCTTCTCCCTTCCAATCCAGTTTATACTTTGCAGCCAAACTGATCATTTTAATGTGTGAATCAGAATAGTAACTTATCTTTTTACTTCCTGTAGGTGTATGTGCCTGTGTGCACACAAACATGTGTGAACTTGTACACACATGTATTTAAGAACTCTTATTTCACTGTTGTTAGGATGACATACCAATTTTGAATATATGGTTTATAATGCTTAACAGTCAAACAGTGAGCAGAAAACAGATGACACACTCAAGTGAATAATTAAGAAGGGCTTAATAACAAAACTGTTTTAAAAAATGTGGGCTGGGTTAAGATAAAACAGCAAAGGATGTAAAGCGCCTGTGGTTAGCAACAGTAGGGAGCTCTCACCTCCCAGCAGTAAAGAGGCAAAGAAAGGGAACATTACTGGAAAGGAAAGAGAGGAAGAAAGAGAGAGAATGAGAGAGAGACAGACAGAGAGAGAGTGCGAGCAGAGGACCATCATACATGACCTGCCTTAAATAGACAGGCACAGCCACTGCTAACACAGGGCACAGCAAAGAAAGAGGTGGAGCCATACATTATTCCCTCACTCTCATTTCAACATCCAGTTTCCTGACAGTGTCTCCCATTAGCTAAGGCACCAAACCTGGAAACTGGAGGGCAATGAAGCCATCGATGGAGTTCTTAAAGTTCACCTTGGTGGAGAAGAAAGTAGGGCAGATCTGGAGGACCACATCCAGCATGGAGATTTTCAGCCCTATGATCTACTAGTCAGGTTCCTGCCTCATCTCCTGCCTTATGTTATGCCATACCTCTCCCTAATACTCCTGTTCCATCCACATGGGTTTTCTTCATTCAGTTACTCAAATTTTGCATATGCTGCTCTCTCCACCTGGAAATGCCCCCTTGTCCAACATTTTTCTTGGATAACATTTTGTCACTTTCTTACATATTAGCTTCATTATCATTCCCACATAGAAGCATTTCCCATACTCCTAGGCCCTTATTATACACTCCATCATTATCATTCAACTTTCTTACTAATAGTGTTACAGGAAGAGAGTCCGGATCCAGACTCCAAGAGAGGGTTCTTGGATCTCACGAAAGAAATAATTCAGGGTGAGTCCACAGTACAGAGCAAAAGCAAGTTTATTAAAAAAGTAAAGTGGTGAAAGTCCAGCTACTCCATAGACAGAGTAGGGCATTTCCAAAAGTAAGAGAAGAAATGTGTCCACCCAAGGTACAATGCTCGTTTATATATAGGATTTAAAAAGATCATGGGGAGATGTGCCCTGTTACAGGGTTTGTGAGAAAGGATTACTTTTCTCAATTACTATGTTTTGCAAGAATAGATATTGTTATCTTTAAAGCAAAATTTGGAATGCTTCTGTTCTGAAGATATAGGGATAGCAGGACACTTCTAAGTCTGAGTCTGTTTAGTAAACATTATTCATCTGTCCCCTTATGAGTAAACATCTAGAGGCTAGGAATACCTAACTTTCTGGGAATATTGCCCAGCAAGTCCCAGTCTCATTTTTCTAGCCCTCACTCAAAATGGAGTTACTCTGGTTCAAACACCTTTGACAGTACTTGTTAGAGGTTTAAATTTATATGTATTTCCCTGATTTTTTATTAATGAACACCCCCCCCCCGTGATACTCCCCAGTGATGTAGCTTCCTTGCATCTAACACAATGCATGGCACATGATAGCTGTGTGTGCAATATTTGTCAAATGAATGAATGCATTTATTATTCGACTATAGTATGTAAGTGAAAAGGGAAAAAAACATTTTGAATGGATGAACCCCACATCTTTATTATAGGTATCTAACATTTGGGAGGACAGAGAACACTCTTTAAATAGTACATATTAATTCAGAAGTTGAGTATTACAACTTAATGAATGCAATATGTAGACATGGAAATAAGAACTTACTTTTCAGAGGAAGAGTTGGATAGAACTAGGTAAAGACTTTTCTTATTGCAAAAACTGTTACAGGACACTTAAAAATCATAGCTCTCTCCGGTTTAGAGTTTCTGATAGGAAATCAGCCAAATAAATGCAGTTGCTAGAGATTTTTTCCCACAAGTACTTTCTTTGATTTTTATTTGTCCAAATATGCATACTTCTGTTGCTAAAGAAAATCTTCAAAGGCAAAAGTAGTGACTTTCTGAGTCTGAAGTGAGTATATTTGTCTGAAGCATTTTTAGACACCAAATGGAAGAACATTTTCAGTGAGGGTTCAGGAGAAATTCATCTTCTTCTGAGTCTCAGAGGGAACATGAGACCTGGCATGATTTCTTTTTCATTGTATTTCTTGGTAGAATGGATAAAGCTGAGATCCTAGCAAAAGAGTACTCCAAGTGTTCAGGTATCAGGCACTTAAGTTATAAGGATTATTTTTGAGAATACTGAGTTGTGCAGAGGATTACATTAATGAAATATGAATCTATCACCTGCCACTTGTGGTTCAGATTCCACCTGGGTGGGAAATATATATGATATTTTTCACTAGCTGTTGTATTTTAAAGGGTGTGTGTAAAACATATTGGAGATCTGCATCCAAATCCCTGAAGCTGCATACCACCCTCCTCTTGGGTAGTTTTAAAAATATCAGTATGAATTTATTTTATTTCATATATGCTTATATGGAATAAATTTTTTTAGCCCAATGGGTTAGCAAAAAGCATAATAATTAGGAGTCATTGGAAAGACATTGACTCTGACCAGACAAAATTAAGAATCTTAAGTTGTCATCTTTCAATTTTTATTTAGTATTTTATTTCATAAACTTACGTTAGTAATTGGCTTTCAAAATAAATCACATAAAATAAAAGGAGTTTTTCCTGTGTTATTGGTGAGCAAAGCAAAATGCCAAATGACATATTATTATATTATTAGAGAACCAATATTTATCAAATAACTAGTCTGTGTCTGCTATAGTTTTGGACACTGTATTATTTAGCTCATGGTGCAATATAACTGTATGACAAATTATCCCAACACCAAGTGGCTTGAAATAGTCATTTATTCTCACAGATCTGCTGGTCAGTTATGGTGGTTCTGCTGATCTAGGCTGGGCTGTACTGGGCAGCTCTACCTCAAGCTGGAGATCAGTGAGGTGGTAAGTGCAACTTGCATCCTTATAGCTCTCCTTTTCCTTTACCTCCTTACCTGCCTCCTCTTTACCCTAACTAGTAAGCTGGTTGAAGTAAGCTTTTCTCATGACAATGGCAGGAGTGCAAGAAAGCAAAGATAAATACACACGATCTCTGAGGATCTAGGTTCAGAACTGGCATATCTGTCATGTTTACCCAAATGTCACTTGACCAAAGCCAATTATAGACAAGCCTATAGTCCACCTACAGGGAAATATGCTCTACTCATATTGAGGACATGGCAAAGTTGTAGATAGGTGAAGGGGATGAGAGACTGGGGCCAATTATTCCATCTACCACAGGGTACTTTAAATTCTTTACCTTACTTACTTCTCACAGTACCCTATGGCATAAGTACTATTATACTAGTTGGCTTGAATATGTCACTCCAAAATTCATGTTGAAGCTTAATCTGTAATGCAATAATATTAAGAGGTTGGGCCCTTAGGAGGTGATTAGGTCATGACTCCTTCCTCATGAATGGGATTAAGGCCTTTATAAAAGAAGCTTCGTACAGCATTCAACATGGGCTGTTTTTTTCTTTTCTGTGCCTTTCTCCATGTGAAGAATCAGCTTTGTCCCCTCCAGAAGATGCAGCAAGTGCCATCTTGGAAGCAAAGAGAAGCCTTCATCAGACACCACATCTGTCAGTTACTTGGATTTCCCAGCCTCTAGAACTATGAGGAATAAAGTTCATTTCTTTATACAAAATTACCCAGTCTCCAGTATTGTACTGTAGCAGCATAAATGGACTAAAACATGCATAATTTAGAGATAAGATAACCAAGGCTCATGAGTGTGAGTAGCTGTCTTTGGTTCACAAATCAACTAAATAGTAAATGTGAGATTCAGCATCAGGTCTCTGACTTCACAGCCCATGCTTTCTTTATTGGAGCATCTTTTAAAATGTTATCATGTTTCTAATAAAGTATAAGCATAAATCCCTAAGTAGAAAAAAGGGAAAAATATATTTTGTTGATATTCTGCTCTCCTCTTTCAACTATTTTTTTCTGAAAATAATATACTAGGTAAAAAAAATTAAATCTATGTCAACAGATTTTGTTTTGCCTTGTACCCTCATCATTGCTAGATGTTAGAAAAGACAAAAAAAAATGCAACACAATAAAAATAAAAATCTCACTATTTTTTCAAGAAAAAAACCAGACAAAAACACATGAAAAACAGAACACTATAGTCTAGTATTCCTTCTGAACATTGATATAAAAATCACAAAAAATACTACAAAGCAAATTCAACAACATATTAAAAAGATCATTCATCATGACCAAGTGGGATTTATCCCAGGGAGGGAAGGATGGTGCAACATAAGCAAATCGATCAATATAATACTTTATGTCAATAGAATGAAGGACAAAATCCATGTGGTTACTCCAATTGATGCTAAAAAATAATCTGACAAAATTCAACATCCCTCCATGATAAAAACTCTTAAAAAAACTGGATGTAGGAGAAATATACCTTAACATAATAAAAACCATATATGACATACTCATAGCTAGTATGACATACCTTAACATAATAAAAGCCATATATGACATACTCATAGTTAGTATCCCTCCATGATAAAAACCCTTAAAAAACTGGGTGAAGAATTAACATACCTTAACATAATAAAAGCCACATATGACATACTCATAGCTACAGCCATTGGGAAAAAATTGAAAGCATTTCTTCCAAGATCTGGAACACAGGAAGGATGCCCACCTGTCACTACTCTTATTCAACATAGTAGTGTAAGTCCTAGCTACAGCAATCAGGCAAGAAAAAGAAATAAAGGGCATCCAAATTGGAAAGGAAGAAATTAAATTATATTTATTTGCAGATGATATGATATTATATTTGGGAAAATCTCAAGACTCCACAATAAAACTATTAGAACTGATAAATTCAGTAAATTTGCACAATAGAAAGTCAACATAAAAAAATAAGCAGCATTTTTATATGCCAACAGTGAACAATCTGAAAAAAAGAAGCCAAGAAAGTAATCCCATTTACAATAGTTACAAATAAAACAAAATATATAGGCATTAACTAACCAAAGAAGAGAGAACCATCTCTACAATGCAAACTGTAAAATATCTATGCAAGAAATTGATAAGCACATACAAAAAATTCAAAGATATTTCATGTTTATGAATTGAAACTATCAATATTGTTAAAATGTCCATACTGTCTAAAGCAACGTTGTTCAACCTGTGGACCATCCCAGGATGGCTTTGAATGTGGCCCAACACAATTTCACAAACTTTCTTAAAACATTATAAAATTGTTTTCTGCCTTTTTTTTTAAAGCTCATCACCTATAGTTAGTGCTAGTGTATTTTATGTATTGCCCAAGATAATTCTTCTTCTTCCAATGTAGCCCAGGGAAGCCAAAAGATTTCACAGCCCTGGCCTAAGGCAATTGAAAGATTCAGTGCAATTTCTATCAAAATATCAATAACATTCTTCACAGATAGCAAAAGCAATCCTAAAATTTATATGAAACCACAGAAGACCCAGAATTGCCAAAGCCATCTTGAGCAAAAAGAACAAAGCTGGAGGAATCACATTATCTGAACTTCAAATTACACCACAGAGCTACAGTAACCAAAACAGTATGGTGCTGGTATAAAATCATACATATAGACGGGACAGAACAGAGAACCCAGAAACAAATTCATGCATCTGCAGTGAACTCATTTTTCACAAAGGTGCCAAGAATATCCACTAAGAAAAAGACAGTCTCTTAAAAAATGGTGCTAGAAAAACTGCATATCCATATGCAGAAGAATGAAACTAGATCCCTATCTCTTACATATACAAAAATCAAATAAAAATGGATTAATGCTTAAATCTAGGACATCAAACCATGAAACTACTGTTAAAAAACATTGGGGAAACTCTCCAGGATATCTGGATTGAGCAAAGATTTCCTGAGTAATACTCTACAAGCACAGTCAACCAAAGGAAAAATAGACAAATGGAATCATATCAAGTTAAAAAGCACCCGTGCAGCAAAGAAAACAATCAACAAAGTGAAGAGACAACCCACAGAATGCAAGAAAATACCTGCAAGCTATTCATCTGACAAGGAATTAACAAGGCACTTGAACAACTCTACAGGAAAAAAAATCTAATAATCTAATTTAAAAAAAGAACAAGTGATCTGAAGACAAGTCTCTAAAGAAGACATAGAAATGGCAAACAGGTATATAAAAAGATACTGAACATTATTTATCATTAGAGAAATGCAAATCAAAACTACAATGAGCTATCATCTCCCTCCAATTAAGATGGCTTTTATGCAGAAGACCAGCAATGACAAATGCTGGTAAGGATGTGGAGAAAGGAGAACCCTTGTACACTGTTGATGGAAATGTAAATTGGTACGACCACTATGGAAATCAGTTTGGAGGTTTCTCAAAAATTTAAAAGTTGGGGTGCTAAGTGATCCAGCAATCCCACTGCTAGGTATCTGCCCAAAAGAAAAAAAATCAATATCCTTAAAGCAACATCTGCACTCTCATGCTTATTGTAGCACTATCAACAATAGCCAAAATTTGAAGCAACTTAATTGTCCATAAATAGACTAATAGATAAAGAAAATGTGGCACATATACACAGTGGAATACTACTCAGCCATAAAAAAGAATGAGATCTTGTTATTTGCAAAAACATGAATGGACTGGAAGTCATTGGGTTAATGAAATAAGCCAGGAACAGAAAGAGAAACTTTGCATTTTTTACTTATTTTAATGATTTACAAACTAAAATAATTGAACTTATGGAGATAGGGAGTAGAATGATGTTTATGAGAGGCTGGAAAGGTAGTCGGGGGTGGGAAATGAGGAGATAGTTGACAGGTACAAAAGTACAGTTAGATAGAATTAATAAGATTTGCTAGCACAACAGGATGACCATCGTTAACAATAATTTATTGTACATTTTAAAATAACTAAAAGATTATAATTAGATTGTTTGTAACATAAACAAAAGAAAATTGCTTAAGGTGATGGATATCTCATTTACCCTGGTATAATTACTATACACTGTATACTTATATCAAAATATCTCATGTACCCCATAAATATAAATACCTATGTACCACAACAATTAAAATTATGAAAATAAATTTAGAAAATAAAACACCAATCTTAAAGATGCTCAAATATCAAAATAAAGACATGGTATTAAATGACGTATGAGCAAAATTAAAATATCTATGAGAAGATATTTAAAAACTAAAAAAGAAGCCAAGAAGTAATTCTAGAGCCGAAAAGTCCCATAATTGAAATAAAAATTTCATTGAAAGGATTTGAGGGAAGATTTGAGCAAGCCAAAGAAAGGATTAACAAAAGATGGAAGATGGAACAATGGAAAGTATTTAATATGCAGAACAGAATAATTAAAAAAAAAAAAAACATTTCAGATAAGTGAGCAGAGCCTAAAGGATTTGTGGAACATCATCACACAAGTCAACACATATATTTTAGGAGTCCCAAAAGGAGTCCCAAATATATGAATTTTTCTTAGAGGAGAAAAGGGGATAGAAAGAATATTTTTTAAAATAATGGTGAAACTTCCCACATTCGATAAAATACATGAACATAAACATCCAAGAGGCTCAATAAACTCCAAGGAAGATGAACTAAAAGTGGTCCACAATGAAATACTTCTCAATCAAACCATTGAAAGACAAAGAGATAATTTTGAAAGCAGCAAGAGACAAGTGACTCATCTCCTACAAAAGATCCTCTCTAAGAAAATGGGTAGACTTCTCATCCAAAATTTTGAAAGTCAGAAGTCAGTGGGCAATATATTCAAAATGCTAAGAGAAAAAATAAGTCTGCCAAATATGAATTCTATGTTCAGCACAACTGTCCTTCAAAAGTAAGGGAGAAATTAAGACACTCATGGATAAACAGAAGCCGAGCAAATCTATTACCACTACATGTCCCTGATAATATTTCTAAAAAGATCTTGTAGGTTGAAATGAAAAGACACTAGACAGCATCTCAAAGCTGTATGAAGAAATAATGGTCTCAGTAAAGGTAAATATATGAGCAATTATAAAGTTTAGTATCTTTTTAACAATGGTATATACTTCTACTTTTTGTGTTCCACATGATTTAAGAGACTAATATGTTAAAATACATTAATCTCAAAGCTAGTATTATTATACCTTTGCTTTATAGCTCTGTATTTTGTTTCTTTGTTTAAGAGATTAATGCATTAGAAGCATTAGTTTATGTTTTTGGATACACAATTCATAGTGATGCAATTTTGTGACATCCACAACTCAAAGGGGTGAGGACAAAGCTGTTAAAGAAGCAGAAATTTTGTATGTTATTGAAGTTAACATGTCATAAATTCTGATTAGTGTTATAACTTAGGAAGTTAAATATATTCTCCATATTAACCATAAATAAAATAGTTGAAGAATAAACGTAAAGGAAATGATAAAGGCATTTAAATGTCTCACCTCAAAAAACTCACTCAAGACAAGATAGTAATGCAGGAAATTAAGAATAACAAAGCTATAAAGCATGTAGAAAACAATAACAAAATGTCAGAAGTCCATTGCGATAAGTAATTACTTCATATGTAAATGAGCTAAATTCTCTAATCAAAAGTCAGAGATTGGCAGAATAGGTTAAAAATAAGCAAAGAAGCAATGTGCCCCCAACCCTGGAAACATTATCCAACTATGTATTGTCTGTAAGTAATTCATTTTAGATCTAAAGACACAAATTAGTTGAAAGTGAATGGATGGAAAAGAATATTCTATATAAGTAGTAAATAAAAGAGAGCAGGAGTACCTATACTAATATCAGACAAAATGAACTTTAAATCAATGCCTATAAGAGGCAGAATGACATAATGGAAATTGCTCTAGGACCAGATCTCAGCTGTACAACCTATGAAGCTAAATGTAATATAATGCATGATCCTAGATCGAATCTTGGGCCAAAAGAGTGTTATAATAAAGGGCATGAATGGGGAGGTTGGCACAACTTAAATATATGCTGGATGTTAGATAGTGTATTTTTAATATTATATTTTTAAAATTTGGTAATTATACTATAGTTATGTCAAGAGAATATCCTTCTTCTTAGAAGATAAATACTGAGATTAGAGGGCTAAGAGTCATTATATCTGTAACTTATCTCAATGGTTCAGAATAAGAGGAATTAAAATAATGATAATATATGTGTGTGGAGAGGGAGAGAGAAACCAAATGCATAAAAATATTAAAAAGTGGTGAATCCACTTAAAGTATATATACTGTGTTCATCCTACTAGTTTTCCAATTTTCTCTTGGTGTAAAATTCTTCAAAATAAAAAAGTTGAAAAAATAAAAATGAAAAAGAATCGATGCAAAAAATGTGATTTATTACAATGTGGAATATACATATACAATGTCTGTAATGAGTATAGGTTATTGAGTGAATGCTTACAAATTCTTGTGAAATATATATTTTGCATTATCTACCAGAACACCTAGACATATTTATGCATATGTACATATGAAATGGAAACAACTTGCACAAAACAGCACTTACTCTCATTTATTCTGACTTGTCTACTGTATTGTATTGCATTGTATTGTACTACATTGCATTCTGTTGGGTTTCCTTTTTCAAAATCTTTTCTATGCCATCCACTGAATTGGTTCCATAGTCCACTCACAGATCACAAAGCACAGTTTGAGAATCGTGGCTTATATCTGGCAAGACATTGAGTGTAAGAAGAATATAGAGGCAGATGGAATTACACAGACTGTGGTAATCTGACATATATTCGCCAACGAGAGGAATTAAAGTTGTTTCATCAAGGAAGATACAGTTGGTAACAGGGGTACTCATATACAAGTTGAATAGCATATTGGTTCTCTTGAATTTGATGCTTTTAGAAATCAATATAGTTACACTATAGAGAATAGGAAGTAATAGTTTGGTAGAGAGTTGCATACAAGTTTCATATATTGATTCCTAAAGGATAGATATGATTGAATTCTAATTACATGGTTTCAGTTAATATAAGTTTTGCTGCATTAAGCATTTGTTTGTGTACCATGGCATACTAATAGAGATCAAATTACAGATACAGTTCCAAAGAGCTCACCATTCTTCTTTATATGAGATGACTCTAAAAACTGTATTCCTAATAATAAATATTGTGAATATATTCTAAACCTACTGGAGGCTAGCCTCTGTTCCAAGTGACATATAAGCATCACCCCATTTGAATCTACAAATAGCTCTATGAAGTGATTGCTATTATTAAACTTAATTTACAGTGAAGAAACTGAAGCTCACAGAGGTGCAGCTCCTGCATAACTCTATGTAGCTAGTATATGATGAAGTCAGGATTGGAACCCAAGTCTTTTCAATCCAATGTCTAACGGCAAAAATCTTAAACAGTATACAATATAAGATGGAAGATGCACGAATGGATTCTCCCAAGCTTCTGTAGGAATTGTGATCCTGCAAATACCTTGATTTCAGATTTCTAGCTCCAGATCTATGAGAACATAAATTACCATTGTTTCAAGCCACCCAGTGTGTGATAATTTGTTATAACAGCCCTAGGAAATCAATACAGGCATTGTGACAAAACTAGGGACATTAACTCAAATAATAAAGGTTTTCTTACAAACTAAGTGAGGGGGAAGTTCGAGGATCTAGGGAAAAAATGTGAAGTTTAGGAAGCACAACTTTCAAAAAAAATTACTCATACCTATAATATTGAATTGCTAGGTGCAAACTGAATATTCACTGTCCAATCCAACAAAATTTTGTACATAATACAGATAAAAATATATGTCTCTTTGTTGAGTTAGTGCTTCACTTCGCATATAATTTAATAACAGTGTGGCTATTGATTCTTGAATAAGTTCTATAGCAGAGATTAATCTTGGCTTTGTTTCATGCACACTTGGTGACCAAGGAAAAATAATTACAGCAGGCGAAGTCATCAGTGTCATTACTGTAAGGGTGCCAGCCCAGAGGCAGGGGGAAAGCTGACATTGAGCCATGAGCAGAGTAAGTAAGATGGAAAGCCTTGACTCTCTCCCTAGCTGCACTCAGTGGTCCAGATCTAATAACACAAGCACACTCAGCAAGAGGTACCACAATTCCAAGGCACTCACTGGGTCAAATCAAAAGAATGAGTTGGGATAGATGCTTATAATTGTGGGATCCCACACAAGAACTGAGCCTTGGAGTCAACGGATTTAATTTTTTAGACACACACAAAATTGATTGTTAAATATTCACAAATAATTCAATAGAATAACACTGTGCAGGTTGTACAGGAACATCCTTAGGCTATATACAGCTCTATGGAGAACAGAGAGTGCTCTTATTAAATATATTTCTCTTTCCAGTTGGGTCTGAGGGCAGCAGGACTCAGGGAATGAATGTAGAAGGCAGAGTTAGGCTAAGAATTTTAACCTTTGTCATCTGCAGGTGGTATTCTGTTCTACAGAGCTGAGCTCCACTAGGATACATTGGCATAGTTAGCAGGTTAAAAAAAGAAACCAAACCAAACCAAAAACCAAATACTCTTGGTATCAAGGAGAAGATAGGCAGGACTAACCTAACTGATTAGCCATCTACAGTCCATAAGATTGAGGGAGACTGAGAAAAATCTATTGTTCACTTTCCTTAAAGTATGAAAAGTTGCATGGTTAAGTCTAGACTACTTTTTAATCCTATTACGGCTAAAAATTTTAATATCCTGCCAGAATCGTTTCTCACTTTTCTAGAGTTAAATGAGGCTGAATCTTACTTAGGTGGCTATTCTCATTGCCTATAATAGGAAAAGGGCTGAAATAAGTAGGGACTGGTAATGTATGATAAATTAAATTAAAATTTAGCCCTTAGAGTTGTGTTGTCCAATACAGGAACCACTGACTACCTTTGTTAATGCTTGTGATGAAGCCAGGATTTAAAGTACTCATGAGTCACATGGAACTATTAAGCCCTTGGATGTGACCGGTCCAAAGTGAGATGTGCTGCTAATAAATACATGCTGGATTTCAAAGACTTATTACAAAAGAAAGAAAAGAAAATGAAAAAAAGTAACATATCTTATGTTAAGAAAAATGTATTTTTGCATACATTGAGTTAAACAGAATATGTTATTAAAATTACTTTCACCTGTTTCTTTTTACTGTTTGTAATGTCACTACAAAATTTATAATTACATGCGTGACCTGTATCTGGGGCTCACGTTTGTTTCTGTTGGACAAGACTGCTTTAGAAGATTGTGATTTAGTTAGCCATTTGATATGGAAACTTAATTTGCTCACTAATGTTTCTCTTGGTAGCTGCATACAATAATGTGATGTAGAACAAAATACTGTTTAGTTTTCTGAAATTTGGCAAATAACATGACCTCATGAAGATGCCTTTTACAGGATAGATATTTCTTATAAATATTTCTTCCAAATATTGTGAGTCAAATGCCAGAAAGGAGGTAGCCGATGAATGCCTGTCAAAGCAATCTTCACTTAGATGAGAAAGTATAATTCTAAATCACAGCACAAATTATAGTTGCATGCTGCATTAGCCATCCTAATCTGCATAGTATATTTTCTATAATGAATTTCCATGTGATAACACCAAGGCCAGATGTAGCATTTGGATGATCAGTAAGCTTTTTAGATCCATTTATTATGAATGAAAGAGGCATTTGTCTCTTCCTCACACAATTTAATTTGCATTCTCTTTCCAGAAATCTTAAAACTCAATAGAAGGAACTGTAATAGACATTAAACCAATTCAAAGATGTAAGCCCTTAGTTTCCTCATGGAACATGGCTGTTTTTTGAATACAAATGGAGGTATTAATTTGGAAAGAAAGTATAAATTTTGCTTGGTGATGAAGGAAATATTGGAGATTATGCTATTTAGGCAAATGGAGAATCGCTTGTCAGAAAATTATTGTTTCTAACAAGAAATCCAAATATTGTCGATTTGAATTTAAATTATAGAAAGGATTGCTATATCCTTCTAGGAAGACAGGAATTTAAATGAGTGTCATTACTAAGACATGCATAATGTTCTTAGCATTATCCTATAAATAGTGCTATTGGGGTATGTGTGTGTGTGTAATTGTCATGATCCAGTGACATTTGTTAAATGTCCTTTATGTGCACAAAATATTAGTTTGTGTTAAAATGATGGAATTACACACATTTTTTGAATTATAAAATTTTAAGATTAAAAGGAAAACAGCCTGTAGTCCAATCCTCTGCCCAGAAGTGCACCGACACCATCCCCAGAGTTTTATTATCAAGTACCTCTGCTTCAAACCTCTAGCATTGCATAATTCACAGTCTCATATAGAACATTTTCATGTTACAACCTCTTGAAAGTTTAAGACATTTTCAATTGTCAGCCATGGTCATCTTTATACAATTCCGAATTCTACTTCCCCAAAATATAGGTGTGTAGGAAAGTATCTTTTGCTGTCAGACATGCTCCAACACTCAGTACTTACTTTTGAATGACTAGTATGAAAATTATAAAAACTCATCCTCTTACATTTCATCTTACCTAATCAGGTGATGCAATACTCTGCTCTGAAGTTTCAAGGCTAATGTCTTGAGAATGTCTTACAATACGAGGTTGCATAGTAGGTAAGAATTTGGGCTATGGTGTAGAGAGTCTTAGATGAACATTTCTTAGCATTTTTGCTGGTTCTTTGGCCTGAGACTATTTATTTAACTTCAATTAGAGAAGCTCTGCTTTTATGCATTCCATGCATTGGCATATGGAATCAGATTTCGTTTGCTAAGTGTGTTATTCCTTTTTTAAAAATTCAGGGGGTAGTAAACAAACTCTTTACTTCACCAAAGTGGCCAGCTTTACAAATCTGTCAAGTATAAACAGGAAGTGGAAAACTCTGCTTACTCTCAGGAATCTTGTCATTAAGTTGAGAAAATAAAATATATTCACATGATAGGATAACTGATGGAGGTGTAACAGAGGAATGATATTAAAGAGCTGGGGGAGTGATGGTTAAGAGCATGGGCCCTGGAGCCAGGCTGACTGGTTCATGTGCCCCTTTTATAACTTACAGCTGTAGGTCTTGGGCAAGCCACCTAATCTTGCTGAGCCTCATCTATAAACCAGGGAATAATAACAGTACTACATAGTATTATGAGAACTAAATGACATAATATGTGTGGTTTTTGAATAGTACTAGTTGTATAGTAGGCACTAATCAATTATACTTTCATACCTGTATTAATGCAGAAAGGAAATAATATTTTTCAGCAGCGAAGAGCATAGATAAAGGAGGTCCAAGTGTAGTTAGCAATTGTCCAGATTCATGTGGGCAGCCTGTGTACTCATGCCAATTTTGAAGCACCACTCTCGTCTTTGACACAGCTCAGAGTCATTTGATTCCCTAAAACTCTATGAGGAGATTCAAAAGAAGGTTCAGAACACTTTATATAACCATACATCATGGATTGCTCTTTGATGCATTCTGTTTTCTTCAAATCTCTTCTGATGCTAACCATCTTATCCGTGGCTCCTCTGGCAGCATCGGCTCTACCATCCTCCTCCTTGTAGACCCCAACATCCTACCTCAACTCAGAGTCTCAAGATGCTTGTGGTTCACAGCCTCACAATCACAATTTTGCTCAGGAACAAAAGAATCTACTTCGGAAATTCTACTCATTAGATGGAGAAGAGGCTGCTAGAACATATTTCGTCTCCAAAGAAACAAACAAAAAGAAGCCTATGGAGGAAAGTGTGATCTCACTACCAAGCAATGTCAGAGGACTAACACTGAATAAGAACACCTGATAAAAACTGTTGGACTTCAGTGGCTCATGCCTGTAATTCCAGCACTTTGGGAGACCAGCCTGGCCGGTATAGTGACACCTAGTCTCTACCAAAAATACAAAAATTAGCTGGGCATGGTGGCGCACACCTGTAGTCTCAACTACTCGGGAGGCTGAGGCACAAGAATCGCTTTAACCCAGGAGGCAGAGGCTGCAGTGAGCCGAGATCGCATCACTGCACTCCAGCCTGGGTAACAGAGCAAGACTCTGTCTCAAAAAAAAAAAAAAAAAAAAAAAAAAAATCTGTTGGACTTTTTATCAGTAGGTGCAAGAAACCATTACAAGCTTTTGGGTCAGGGAAATAAAGAATCAAAACAGTCTTTATAAAGAGAACCTACTGTGTTGGTCAAAAACAACAACAACAAAAAACAGAACTGGAATCAGAACATCTAAGTTTCTGTGATTTGACCTTGAGAAAATAACTTTGTCTTTGAGATTTTGAGATTTATTTCTGCATCTTCACACAATGTGAAGAAAGGCTTGAGTTAAAAGACTATTTTTCTTTTCAGATCAGAAATCCCAAATCCTAAAGTAGTTCACCAGATGTCACACCATCCATTAGAGTCAGACCTGAGATTTTAAAAAGATCTGAGTTCTGGAGGCTGGAGACTCTATAGTGCTCAAAAGTGAAAGTGTTTCATTTCTGAATTGACATTTTCATGACTAGCTAGAGTGATTAAATCCCCTTTATGACTTTCTTTCATAGTATGCCAATCAAGGTTGAATTCACTGTGTTACTCTTTTATGCAAACTTTCATAGGGTCTTCCCTTTCCTTTGGGGTCTGACCTTTGTCCCTGCTGTCTTCTTTGCAAGCCACCTTGTCTTTCTAGGTAAAGGTTTAAGAATGAAGAAATGTATGGATGAGCACCTTGCCTGTGCTGAGTTAGGTCCACACAGAGATAACCACATCTGAAAGTGAAAGGATCTGAGTTTTATAGATGTCTGAATTAGAATTTGGAGAAGTAAAATGACTTAGTGAATTCCTGGAGAAATGGCTTAATCTAAGTCTAGGGATACTCATTTGGATGATTTAACTATTTTTTAACATACAGGAAAGTGATCACCATAAAATTCAAGATAATGGTTACTTAGGGGAGGATGAGAGATGAAAAGGATATGATAGGAATGTAGCTCTTGAAAGCGGCTTTTCTAATAATGAGCAAAAGGCTCTTTCTTTCCTTGCGTAGTTTCTATTAATTGCAATTAATTAAGCTATACATTTGCCTTTTGTGGTTATTTGCACTTATGTTTTAGTTTACAATAGAAAGAATGTGACAATTATCCAAAACTCATCAGGACTTTTAGTGTCCGTGGTATAGGTAGAATTTGAAACCAATGGTGAGTCTACAAAGATGCAGAAGTGTTCTGCCACTCCAGGCAGTAAAAAGCTGCAGCTAAAAATATTAAAAACCTTGGTCACCAAAACTTTAAAAATTCCCACAGAGGTTTCCTATCATTTTTCTTCAATTTCTAATTTGATTTCAGAGAGGGAATATAAAAATAATCTTACTTTTAAAGATACAATTAAATAATGAGTAGTAATTTCACTGTTTACTGTTTTTAAAAAATGCCATTTGCCAGAAACTGCTTTTTGAGTAAAATAACTCAAATGATATTCATTCACAATGCCATACCAGATGCCCATTGGCAAAATATGTTAAAGTTTTTATTTGCATTCTCCTGGGTGTTCCGTAACTATGTGATAAACGGGTCTAAGTGGCTTAGGCAGCTTTGTTCTGAGCTGTCAGGTCTTTCTCAGTAAAGTTGTGCAAAGACCTTTATTTCATTCCTACACTCTGTAGTGCTTGAGAGAGACCTAAAAGTGAAGAATAGATTTTACATTCTCTTGAAGTTCATGATGGCCCTGCTGTTTAAAAAACATTTTTAATATAGGAGGCCATTAATTACTAGAATTTTGATTGTAATTGCCTGGTCTCAGAATTGATGAACAAAGCCATTTTAGAAAGCAATCAATTTAAAATCTAATTTGTTGGCGAAATGAACCATATAAACAAAATGCCACTCGCAGTTTGTCTAAAATGAGATGTGCTTAACGAGCCCATCATCTTCTGCGATCCTCATCACTATGGGTCGCAGCTACCTCAAATGTCATCAGTCAGATCCAGCCCACAGAAAGCTGAAATAGAACACTGCACTATGAGCAGACTGAAATGGGAAACACATGGCTTTGCAATCCCTGCAGGGTGACTTTTGGGGGCAGCTCTGGGGTGAAAGCAAAGCGGCTACTAAGATCAACAAAGTGCAGTAATACACTCATCTGCCCTGTGTCATGCACCAGAAGTAGCTGGGATGGTTTATGGTAACTCATTCCATTCACATGTGTTCAGAATTCAAAAGATAAAAATGCAAATAACTATTTTTAGAAAAGAGGATATGAATTCTTATGAAATACGCACAAACACACACATATGTGTAAAACATACATATATAAAATATATAATGTGTATGTGTGTGTAAATATAAATATATAGAAAGAGAGTGAGAGAGAGAAAGAAAGAGAAAGAGAAATACATCAAAAGGCAACTGATAGGCTCTATTGCAGAAACTGTGCTTTGCACAAAGTTTGGCAAAGCACTCTCTTCTTATTTCATTATTTAAAGAAAAAATGAATATAAAAGTCTTACTGAGTCATCTTTGATGGCATTACTTCATGGTCCTGAGAAATTGTAAACTCTTAAATGGATCATAAGAGAACTATTAGTGTGTATGAGTTAAAGTCTTAGAGTTAAACTTGCTTTCTAATTTTTAGAAATTTCATAGGCCATGTATACCTTGAAGCTTATTTTTAAAATTTTACTCAGTTAGCATACATAAACTAGCAGTTACCTGAAAATAGAGTGAAATTGGGGCTTTCTAAAATTAAAATTATAAAAATTGAAATAAACCTGAAAATAACTCATTTTATTATGAGATTGTGGAAATTATTATAATGAGAACTGGAGGAAGATGGGCTACCTAATTTCATGGCAAAAACCCTTCTGATTCAAATACTCTATGTTTATCCAACATCAAGCAGGGGCTTTACAGAGACCTTTGAGCTGCTGGCAAATTCATTTTCCAATGGATCTCTATTGAGAATATTGTATCCTATAGAAATTACTATGAGTAAATACAGCTTTGTTGCTCAAAGTCATGGACTGGTGGTATGTAAATCCCTGGGGAGTTCATAGGAAATGCAACATCTCTGGGGAAATAAACAGCATTTTAGGACCACTGGAGAAGCTCTTATTTATGGAACTCTTTAAAATTATTCCTACAGAGAGCTTCCAGTCCTCCTTGGTCACATGTAACAATACATTAACCGGAACCCTTAGTTATTCAAAGGATTAATTTCTCTTCACTTTTAAAGATAACACTGGAAATTTATTTTATTTTCCTAAAACAGCATCTAGTTTCTGAGAATTATTGCTAATTGGATGGCAAATGGATGCCAGAAAGAACAAATGTATGTGTTCTTTGGTTAGACATGCTCATTGTTTAGCTGAGAAAAATATTCTCTTGTGAAAAAAGAAAAGTGAGTATGAAATAAAGCAGTGACAATAATAATGTCAGTTTTTAATACACACACAAGCCACATACATACCTCCATGCACACACACAAACATATGTGCATACATACACATCACACCCAGATCTAGATGCAGGAGTATATTTTATAAGGGTAATATGAGTTCTCTTCTCGTTTTTGTGGGCTTTATTTTTTAACATTTTAAATACCAACAGAGCAAAAAGACAACCTGCAAAATGAGAAAAAATATTTGCAAACTATTCATCTGACAAGGTATTAATATCTAGAATATACAAGAAACTCAACAGCACAAGAATAAATAATCTGATTAAAAATGGGCAATTAATCTGAACAAACATTTTCAAAAGAAGACATACAAATAACCAACAAATATATGAAAAACATTCAACAACATTAATTGTAGGGAAATGAAAATAAAAACCATAGTGAGATACCTCTCATCCCTGTTAGACTGGCTATTACTTAAAAAAAAAAAAAAAAAGAGAGAGTGAGAGAATAATAACAACAAATACTGGTGAGGGTGTAGAGAAAAGGTAACTTTTATACACTATTGATGGGAGCGGTCCAGGACATGCCATTTGAGGATCAGGACAGGCAGACTTAGAAAAGCTGTCACAACTTCTCTCTTCCTCAGAAGAGTGGGACCTCTGCCCATGGTATGATGTTTCTTGCATCATTTTTTGCCTAGTTAATGACATCCTGCTCTTAGATCTAGGCTCAGACATCACTTTTCAGGGAAGCTCCCTATGACGTCCTGGGAAGATGAGAGTCCTTAAAACACACTCCTAAGACTATACACCCCTCATTCACAGAACCTAATAGAACTGCAATTTTAGGTATGTTTCTATGGTTAACTTTGTCTTCTGTTCTAGAGTGTGTAGTCTAAGAGAACAGAGATAATGCTGATTTTTGCTTACCATTGAATCTCTGTATTGTACTTGGAAAATATTTAATTCTCAATATTTATTTTTGAGTGATTTAATGAGTCCTTCCAATTTTGAGTCATTTACTGATCATATCAGCCTTTTCCGTGTGGTTTTATTTAGTTAAATACTTAACATATTGACTAGTCAAACAGATAGCCTGTTGTTATGACAGAAGACAGCCTCACTGGCCCCATTTCTGGTAGCTACGGCATCTGAGTAACCAAAGTTCAGGCAATTTTGGTGGCTCTAGGATTTACGATCCTGGAATAGTGTAGAGCTTTGTGCCCTCCCTAGACTGCATTAATCCATGGTTCTTACCTCTACCTCGGTTAAACTCAGAAACTAAAAAAAGCCATAGAGGATAATGGCAGAAATTTTAGAATAAAATAGTTGGAATAGAACAAAACAACAACTACAATAACAAATCATTAACCTGTTTTGGACTATTTAAGGACTTCTTGGAAAACTCAGAAAATAGTTTCTGGATTCTACCACAAGGGCATTGTATCAGGTTTTATCACATTAACACATTCATCAGCTGCAGATACAGATAGAATACTTTTGTGACAAAATGGGAAGTCAAAATAAACTAAAATAGATCAAAATGTAGAAATGAAGACAGAAGTAGGTTGTGAGATGGAAGAGATTACAAGGAGTGGGTTAATTTTTACAGTTTCTCAGGACAGTTATCTAG
Source organism: Ateles fusciceps (assembly GCA_036589455.1). Classification (NCBI taxonomy): domain Eukaryota; kingdom Metazoa; phylum Chordata; class Mammalia; order Primates; family Atelidae; genus Ateles; species Ateles fusciceps. The sequence goes on from JAZHEH010000051.1 coordinate 2,787,877, forward strand.
AAAGAGAAAAATATCATGGGGGAAAGAAGAAATAGGTTTTCCTAGGTTTGTGAGGCCCCTTGGTTAAGTCATGACAGTCCTTGAGGTTTGCCAGGACATGATCTGACCATTAAGAGGATAGCATCAGAGGTCTCCATGTCCTGTAGAAGGAGACAGTGGAGCCCCTGAGGAGCTGTAGCCATTGAAGTGATATGCTAAAAACGGCAGCCAGGAGAGCAATTCTGCAAGTATTAGGCTGAGCTTTTGTCTTCAGAATAAGGGTCTTCCTGATTCTCCTGGATCATCCACAAAGCCATCTATTGACTTCCGACTGCAGCCGAGGCCATTGAAGACGATGTCTGGGAGGGAGTCTGAATACGAGGCCGTTATGATAAACACAGAGCTCTCCCTCCTGTTGGGGCTGACTGTGCCAGGCTCTCAGAGGACATAACGTGCTTGTTAAAGTTTGGTTGAATAGCACCAGTCTCCACAGAAGACGATTTGGGTTCCCATAGTGAAGTCATCAACACAGGGGGAAGAATTCAGCCAATTATGCCTCACCTCATCGGTCCTATTTAGATGTTAACCCCATGGGGCATGGACCATGTCTTTCTCTGTGTATTATACAGTGTTGAGGAAACACTTGGCACTCAATAAATACTAATCAGAAGCTTGTTCTTGTTCCTCTCAGCCTCCCACTGAGCTGATCTGAGGAAGGAATTTCCTTTGAAGTTCCTTGTCCCCATGCTTTTTGATAAACAATATGGAGGTTCGGAGAGAGATGAGAAATATATACAGTCCTGGAGCTGTTTTTGGTGTCTGTGGATGACAAATGCTATCTCTGTAGTGATACACTTGGGAGTTAGGGACATACTTAGTGGGAACATGTAGTGGGAAAGGCCCCTCTTTCCTCTTCCATAAACATTGTCTTACTTCTTGTTTCTCACAGACTCATGATTTGTGCTTTCAAACATTCTTTAATGCTACTACTGAGTGGTCTGGCTGAGCTGAGAAGTACAGTTTATATACGTTTTAGTTCACTTGAGTTGTTCATGCACTTTACCATGTACGTAGAGAAAAGTAAAGTAGAGCTGAGTAACAAATCAGAGGAGAGAATATGAAAATAAACATGAAAAATAAAATGTTTTAAAAAGATACCCTGTGCTAACTTTAATAGGGCCTTGATAGGGAGTTTCATAATGACTTTGTTTCTTACATTGTAACAATTATAATTTTTGCATCACAAAAAAATTACAAATCATTTATAGGCATTAAGACTTAGGAAAAATGCAGAAAATACTACCAGTGAAATAAATCATTTTGTGCATAAAATATGTTTTATATATGTATATTATGCATGTATACTATCAAAGGAATATATAATTTGCTTTACCTACTTAGGAAAATCTCAAAGTTTTGTCTCTGACTACTGAGACCAAGACATCTAATATCTTTAGACAGGTCTAACAAGGTTAAATAATCTTTAGAAGACGTTACTGTAAGTTGAAATGATGGCACCTCTAATACCTTTATACACTCAGTTCCACCCTGCTGTCTCTTTCTCTCCTTCTCCCTCTCTTTTTCTCTCTCCATTTCAATATTTTATTTATAAAAACAATTCCATATAACAACTTACAGAGATGAAGGTTTACCTAAGACTTTGATTCCATACGCCACTAGCGTCTTTTACTTTGCATAACGTACAGAATGAGAATGCAGCATGATGCAGCAAGACTTTAAAGAGAAGTGTAGGCCGGGCACGGTGGCTTACACCTGTAATCCCAGTACTTTGGGAGGCCGAGGCAGGTGGACCACCTGAGGTCAGGAGTTAGAAACCAGCCTGGCTGACATGGTGAAACGCTCTCTCTACTAAAGCAACAAAAATTAGCTGGGTGTGGTGGTGGGCATCTGTAATCTCAGCTACTTGGGAGGCTGAGGCAGGAGAATCGCATAAACCCGGGAGGCAGAGGCTACAGTGAGCTGAGATTGTGCCACTGCACTACAGCCTGGACAACAGAGCAAGACTCTGTCTCAAAAAAAAAAAAAAAAAAAAAAAAAAAAAAGAAGTGTAATGCCTACTCAGATGTCTTTAAAGTGTAAAGTAAAATAGCTACATTGTGCCCTGACAGGTGTTGCAGTTCTAAAAAGGAGGGTAGGAATTAGATATATCTTTGCCCAAAGGTAATATGGACTGGAAAATTATGTTTTTGAGAATTTCCCATTTTGGTGTTGTTTTCTTAATCTATCCCCAAATTAAGTCCAAAGAATAGGACGTTAAAACTGTAATAACTAAAATATGTGGCAGTTTACTCGATGCACTGAATATTTTGCCACCTTTGGTCATAATGAGTCCTCAGGTTGAATTCACAGAGTTATAGAATATCAAATGAAGATGAAGTTAGCTCTGTTCTGTGTAGGAGAATCACGTCATGTTTAGAATGTTATGTTCCGTTTTGGAGACTAACATATTAGAGATAATTGGAACCCAATATATTAATGAAAGGTTTAGGAAGTGGAGAAATATTTCGCTGAGAACAAAAAAGGATGAAAGGATAGGTGAGTTGGAAAAATTAAATTGATACGAGTTATCTTTGGTTTTAGGCCAAATTTTAAAGACAATGGTTTGGGCCTGGGAGATAGTTGAATCAGCTATGTAAATGGTGATCTTTTCTGTCATAGTTGCCGAGACTGGATAATTTTTAAAGAACATAAATTTATTTCTCACAATTCTAGTCACAAGAAGCCCAACATCAAGGTTCCAGCAGTTCTGGTGTCTGTGGAAACCCTGGGCTTTGCTTCCAATACGGTGCCTTGTTGCCATATCCTCCAAAGGGGACAAATGCTGTGTCCTCACATGGTGAAGAGGGAGAAGGAAAGAAAGACCTAAGCCAGTTCCCTCCAGCCCTTTTATTAAGGTTAATGCAAAAGTAATAGTGGCCTTTGGCATTAAAAGTACTGGCAAAAACTGCAATTACTTTTGCATCAACCTAAAACAAATCACTAAACCATTGATGAAGGCGAAGCCCTCATGAGTTAATCACTTCCCTAAACACCTCCCTCTTAGTGCCACCACAATGGGGATAAAGTTTCCACACATAAATTTTAGAGGACATTCAGATCATAGCACTAAGGCATAAGTGATGGTGATAACCACGGTGTTCAAATGTGAACAGTAATCTTTAGCTCAAGATCAAATAGCAGTTGATACCCACAATCAGATCTATTCATTCAGATAATCTTTTAGTGAATAACGGTTGAGCTCATACACTGTAAGCAATGACTTCTAGGGAATGTGTGGTGGAATGAGAATGCTATACTCTCTGAATCCATGGGTTTTAGTTTTTAGAAAGACAGGCTTGGCTGGGTCAGTGGCTCATGCCTGTAACCCCAGCACTCTGGGAGGCTGAGGCGGGTGGATCACGAGGTCAGGAATTTGAGATCAGCATGACCAATATGGTGAAACCCCGTCCCTACTAAAAATACAAAAATTAGCTGGATGTGATGGCACATGCCTGTAGTCCCAGCTACTCCGGTGGCTGAGGCAGAAGAATCGCTTGAACCTGGGAGGCAGAGGTTGTAGTGAGCAGAGGTCATGCCACTGCACTCCAGTCTGGGCAACAGAGCAAGACTTAGTCTCAAAGAAAGAAAGAAAGAAAAGAAAACTGACTTTAATAAAGGACCACAAATTTGGTCTTTAATTATATTTGGTAAATGCTAATGTATAAAGTGCCAAGAGGATTTGCCAGAGGGAATCAGATCTTTCCTGATGGTAGGCTAGGTTGGTCATGAAAGACTTCATGGAAGTGATACTATTCTGAGATGCAGATATCAAGAGAGCACCAGAAAGAACTGTTGAAAGAAAAGCTTTAGCTGAATTAAATTTAACAGAGTTTAATTGAGCAAAGAACGATTTGCAAATCGGGCAGCCTCCCGAGCCAGAGTGGGCTCAGACATTTCATCTTAGCCTTGCGGTGGAAGATTTATAGATAGAAAAAGGAAAGTGATGTACAGAAAATAGAAGTGAGGTACAGAAACAGCTGAGTTGATTACAGCTTGGTGTTTGCCTTATCTGAATACAGTTTGAACAGCTGGCCACCTTTGATTGGCAAAACTCAGTGATTGACACAAGAGTAGACTACAATCCATACACAACTCCATTTAGGTTATAGCTCATGATGTACAGAGAAAACTTTAGGCTAAACTTGAAATATGTAAGGAGGCAGATTTAGGCTAAATTTGATTTCACAGAATGGACCAGGTAGAGGGAAGAGCAATCTGAATAAGGATGCGTTCTAGGGAAGAAACAGCATGGTGCGTTTCAAGGAGTGATAAAACACCCTGCATGATGAGGACATGGAAATGAGAGGGAAAGTGCTGTGTGACGAGAAAGGGGAGGACTTGCAGGCTTTGATACAGATTTTGGATTTTATTCTAAGAACAAGGAGAAGCTCTAAGTCAGGGATTGGTGTCATGAGATTCACCTTTTTGCAAGATCACATGGACGGTAGTGTGGAGAATGGTGTGGAAGCTGTCATAGTCATTGGTGGAGAGATGTTTTAAAAAGCTGTTGAGTAGCTTTCCATCCACAATACCCAGAGCCACCTTTTCAAGGTCCCTAAGGAAGATGTAGGTGCAGAATACAAAATCAGACAGGTAGTTACTTATATTCCCTATGGGTTTCCTTTTTCTCACTCTGGTCTATTCTGTGATCCTGAAATAGATGGACACCATGGAAACCACAGGCTTTCCCGCTTTTTCCCCTCTCATGGCAGATCCCGGTTGAAGTGAGTAGTTCCAAACTCTCAACCTTAAACCCTGTCTCATGTGTCAGTTAGCCCCCACCACCCTTTCCCCCAGGCATGCATTTCTGTTAGAGGTTAATAAAGAACGAGAGAGAGAATCTATTCAAGGGAAAATCCCAAGGAAGCTGCTACTGGCAGCAAGAGCTTTTATTCCTTACTTATCAGGGTGAAATCACCAGCTTTCTCCTGTATAACCCAGGGTCTCCAAATACAGCTTTGTCCCTGTGGTGAGCTCCTCTTTCCTGAAGTGGAGTGAAAGGATGGCCGTGAATTAAACCTACAGATTGACATATGCCTCTCATAAAACATTGCAAATAAGTTGTGAGACATGATTATCTTTCCAAATTCTATAGGGAAACATTCCACAATTGGCTCAGATTTAAAAAAATAGAATTTGCAGTTTTCCCCTTGGAAATACACTTGTGTCTTCTGATCTTAAGTAGAATGCTGTTCAGAATTCCTTGTTCTATTTATTCACTTGTTTTGCAACTGTTAGCATCTGTATATCGGGTGTAGGAGCATGTGTGGTGGAGGCAGTGGTGAAGGAAGTCAACGTGATGTCCATCTTCATGGAGTATAAACACACTAAACAAGCACATTTATCATCCAAGATGTTTGTTGACTGCACAGTTTGCACAAACACTGCATTAAGGACTTTGTGTTTAGAGCTAAACTGAGCGGATATTATCTCTGCACCTAATGGAACATACATGGACCAGTAGTGGAGAGAGATAAATAACAAAGCAAATAAAAATACAATTACAAGTTCAGTTAATGCCTAAAGAGAATGTCAGGGACGATGAGACAGAATGATGGTGAATTGAATAAACCAGTCTGAGAAATCATGCTTAGTTGACAGGTGAATAATAAGGATTAACCAGGTTGAAATTAACAGGAAACATTATTCTTGCAGAGGTAATAACATTCATGTAAAGGCTTACCCAGGGCCTTGTAGAATGCAGATATTTAAAGATGAGGAAGGTGACATGTGTAAAGAGATGTGTTCTTCGGTAGGACTATAGAGGAAGAGCAGGGCCAGCCCACGAAACACCTGTAAGATCAGACTCAATATTTTGAATTTTACAAAAAGTGGAAAGCCACTGAAATGTTTTAAGTAGGGGAGTGTATAAACTCTGTTACATGTTACATAATGACTCCAGACATGCGTGAGGAGCAGACTGATGGGAAATACTGAGAATACCATTGTATGGAGGCAATTCTAGAGGAATCGGAGCTGCTTGGGTCAGATAGTGGCAGTGGAGATGAAGAGATGTGGAAGGTTTTCTATGGGTTTGGATAGAGAATTGCGGGAAGAGTGACTATTTCTTAGCAGAAGTGACACTGTATTCTTCTAAGTCATTCCATAAAATATCTAGTGTAAAGGGCTTCCTCCTCTAGAATACAGGATACTTAGAATTTCATGTACATAAAACAATCAAGAATTTTCTCAGACTATACTTACATCAATAATTTTAAAACTTTAGATTTTTATAATTTGTATCATTTTAGTTGACTGTGAAAACTGTAACCTTACAGTCCCAAACATGTTTTTTCCATGTTTTATCATTTGTGGAATTTATATATATTGAGTACCTACTAAGTGTCAGGTGGTTTACACATATTATTTTAGCACATATAGACTCTCCCCCATGGTACACAGAACAATGAACACCAAAAGATGTCCATATATTAATCCCCAAAACCTGTGAATAGTTACTTTACACGACAAAAGGGATGATTCAATTAAAGATCTTAAATTGAGAGGATTATCTTGGATTAGCCAGTTTGGCTCAATATATTCACAAAGGTCTTTATAAATGAGAGGCCAGAGGGCCAAAGTCAGCAAAAGGAGTATGATGACTACAGCAGAGTTTAGAGGGACACGCTGTGAGGATAGAGGAGGGGACCATGAGCCAAGGAATGCAGGCAGCCACTCGCAACTGGAGAAGACAAGAAAATGAGATCTCCCTTGGAGCCTCTGGAGGGAGCACAGCCCTGACCATACCTTGATATTTGTCCTTGTAAGATTCACTTTGCACTTCCTAGCTACAGAACTATAAGATAATGAATTTATATTGTTTGAAGACACTGAGTTTGCGGTAATTTGTTTTAAAAATTTTTTTGTTTTTATTTTTTAGCTTTTATTAAAAAGTTCAAGAGTACACATGTAGGTTTGTTACATAGGTAAACTTGTAATGGGGTTTGTTGTCCAAATTACTTTGTCACCTAGGTATTTTTCTTTTTCCTTTTTTTTTTTTTTGAGACAGAGTCTTACATTTTCACTTGGCTGGAGTACAGTTGTGCCATCTCAGCTCACTGCAACCTCCGCCTCTCAGGTTCAAGCGATTCTCCTGCCTCAGCTTCCCGAGTACCTGGGACTACAGGTGTGCTCCACTGTGCCCAGCTAATTCTTTTGTATTTTTAGTAGAGACAGGGTTTCACCATCTTGGCCAGGATGGTCTTGATCTGTTGACCTCATGATCCACCCACCTTGGCCTCCCAAAGTGCTGGGATTACAGTCTTGAGCCACCGTGCCCAGCCTTGTCACCTAGATATTAAGCCTAGTACCCATTGGTGATTTTTTCCTGATCCTCTCCCTCTTCCCACCCTCCACCCTCTGGTAGGCCCCAGTGTATGTTGTTCCCCTCTGTGTCCAAGTGTTCTCAACATTCAGCTCCCACTTATAAATGAGAACATGTGGTATTTGGTTATTTGGTTTTCTGTTTCTGCCTTAGTTTGCTATGGATAATGGCCTCCAACTCCATTCATGTCCCTGCAAAGGACATGATCTCATTCTTTATATGGCTGCATAGTCATAGTATTCCATGGTACATATGTACCACATTTTCTTTATCCAGTCAATCATTGATGGGCATTTAGGTTGATGCCATGTCTTTGCTATTGTGAATAATGACACAGTAAACATACACGTGCATGTGTCTTTATAATAGAATGATTTACATTCCTTTGTGTATATACCTAGTAATGGGATTACTGGGTCAAGTGGTATTTCTGTCTTTAGGTCTTTGAGGAATCACTACACTGTTTTCCACAACCCTTGAACTAATTTACATTCCAAACAAAAGTGTATAAGCGTTCCTTTTTTCTCCACAATCTCATGAGCGTCTGTTACTTTTTATCTTTTTAGGAATAGCCATTCTGACTGGTGTGAGAGCTCATTGTGGTTTTGATTTGCATTTCTCTAATGATAAGTGATGTTAAGCTTTTTTCATATGATTGTTGGCCACATGTATGTCTTCTCTTGAAACATGTCTGCTCATGTTCACTTTTTTATGGTGTTGTTCATTTTTTTCTTATAAATTTTTTAAGTTCCTTATAGATGCTGGACATAAGACTTCTGTAGGATGCAAATTTGCAAAAATTTTCTCCCACTCTGTAGGTTTTCTGTTTACTTTTTTGATAGTTTCTTTTGCTGTGCAGAAGCTCTTTAGTATAATTAGATTTCATTTGTCAATTTTTGCATTTGTTGCAATTTCTTTTGGTGTCTTCATCATGAAATCTTTGCCCATGCCTGTGTCCTGAATGGTATTTCCTATGTTGTCTTCCAGAGTTTTCATGGTTTTGGGTTTTACATTTTAGTCTTTAATCCATCTTGAGTTAATTTTTGTGTATGGTGTAAGGAAGGGGTCCAGTGTGGTAATTTGTTGTAATGGCAATAGAAAACAGATCTTTCAGTAGGTTTGGGGCTGAAAGATAGGAATAGGATGGTAAATAGAGGTAGCAGATTTAAAAGTAAGTGCTTTTTAGGATATTTTGTGAAAAAATCACATAATATCTTGAAATTATGTGAAAATTTTTGATATTTTATAGAATGAAGGTAAGGATTTAGTGACAGGAAGAGATAAATCATAAAAGGTAGAGAAGGGAAAATTGATGAAAATACAAAGAAGATGGGAGTGGCAGTGTAAGAAGAGGAATTGTTGATGTAGAAGAAGAGGTGTACTTTTTTTAGTTTCTGAGACCATATAAAAGATACAACAAAATCTTGAAAGGCATAATAGGGAAGTTGAAGAGGTTTGTTATGGTGATGACCTTGATGTTGGCAATATGCAAAGAAACACCATTTTCAATACTGTAGGGCTTAATGGTTAATGAAGTAAAAAAGTTGTAATTTCAATTAATCAAATTGAATGAAGTTTTCAGATTTAACCAAGCCAGGCCAGACTTGATTCAAAGCCAGTGATAACAACAATAACAACAAAATAGCTTGTGTTAGTTGTAATATAAGGCCATTCAGAATAGACTTGCAAAATTATAATATAGGGGTATTCAGAATAAACATGCAAAAGTACTTTCTAGAGAAATTAGACACTTACCAATGTCATGGCCAAAGTAAAACTACAAGAGAGGGCCTGTCCAGCCACACAAAGGAGTGAATCACCTTAGAAAACACATCCAAAACTCTTGTTCTCAGTCTCAGTCCATATTGGTAAGCTTGGGTGATTTGAGGCAGCCATTGTCTCACTAGATTAGGAAGAAAAATTCCTGAAACAAACACAAATCTGGGTTAAAATTGGAATACTGAAAAAAAAAAATTAAAACCCATTCCTATAGCATAAATATGTTGATTAGTTTATATTCACTCTAGAGTTTTCTGTTTTCTTTCTAAGGTTTTTAAAGTATAAGAATTTCAGTTTTGATTTGAGAAATGTATAATCAATCTGAAAATTGGGGGATATTTAATTTGTTAAATCCACATATTTTTTAGTTTTGAGTTAAGTGAGTAATGTGTGAATATTTAGAGAATAATGACTATCTAATTTTGAACTGAACTTAGAAGAGAATAGGTTCTGGGTATTTCTCTTAATACTCCAAAGTCCCTGGTAAACTACAGTGAGTCATCTCCAAGGAGTTAAGCCAGAGAGACATCTTCCTTCTGGGAGCTTGTATTCTTCTTTGCAAGACTGAATTTGAAAATATATATTATACTGCCTTGCGTAGCTATTCCATTCAGTATATCTATCAATTAATTTATCAACTGCCTTTTATGCATTTGTCTATTCATACAACTCATTCATATGTTCATTAAGCATTCATCAAGTGCATACTTTTGGTGAAGAACAATGGTGGTGCTGGGTACAGAAAATCAAATAAGATGGGGTTCCTGCTGTCAAGGAGCATTCAGACCAAAGGAACCTGGAGATAATGTTATTAAACAAAATGAAGCAAGTTCTGTAACAGAGCTAACTGGAGGGTATGGGAGCAAAGGGAGAGGAATCTTAACCAGCCAAGAGGAACAGAAAAGGTCTTTAGGAAAAAAGTGTCCTTGGATTGAATCTGTCCTTAAGAAAAACATTACTGGGAGGGTCAAAAGCATAGCCAAAGGCTCTGAGACAGCGCCAGCATGGGCCATTCATGAAACAATAACTGGGTTAGTTTGTTAGAGCTAAGGGTTTATGTTTTCAAAGTCATCAGCACCAATCGTTGCAGTATCCTCTGGTAGGCCTTGAAGGATACAGTGGTGCATAAAGATATTGACCTAGTCTTTTTGGAGTGTATACATTATTATGGAATAGCAAAATAACTAGAAAATTAGGCAAAAATAAAATTGCAGAAGGCCTTATATATGAAGCTAAATTATCTACATTTTATTCTGCACAAGTAAGGGAATTACAATGCCAATTAAGCTTGATTTAAGAAAGATCAACTTGATTGCAGTGTAGAGAATGGATTGGGGCGGTGGAAGTATTTGAGAGTTGACATAAAAAGACTACTTAGGAGGCTATTCTGGAAATTAAGGCAAGATGGAAGTCTGAACTAAGGCAGGAGGATGTTGCAGGTAAGATTTACTTAAAGCTATTAATGAGGTAGAATCTATAGATCTTTGGGACTAGCAACTGGTCCTGGGGAAATAAGAGACAAAAAAATCAACGGTGACTCCTGGTATTCTGACTCGGGTTGCTGTGTGAATGTGTTGCAACTTATTAAGACTGGGTATGCCAGACACACAGGTGTTTGAATAAATCAATAAGCTTATACATTTATGTATTCTGTTCTCATGCAATTATGAGCTCCTTGCAGACTGGAAGCATTTCTTAAACCTTCCTTATAACTTTACACCTTCCCACTCTCTAAGCAGTCATCCCCATCTATATTACAAACTCAACAAGTAACCACTTAATCATTTGAGGATTAGATTTGTCTTCTCCTATAGAGATTACTGGAGAGGAATGCGAGCATTTCTTTATATATTATGTGTGAAAAGGGGTGACAATTTTTCACAATTGGAAACTTTTCCTTTACTGAGGAAAGGCTATATAGCATATTAGTTAGAATCAGATGAGATTCTCTATCCCTGAAATTACATATCATAGACAAATATAAAAATCTTTTGTGTCTCTAAAGAAATATTGATTTATTCTTTTCTGAAATACAAATCTCAAAGACAGAAGATTCCTGATAAATAAAAATGAAATACTATTCTAAATCACAAAGCATAATGTATCCCTATATTTTGGAGAAATATGGACTAAAGAGAGAATTCCTCATGGCCTCACAGCCTTCTCTCTCAGAAAACTAAGTCTTAATGGAAGAAGCAAAGGTGTGCCAGTGTCAGGGTCATGCAATATCCACATAATTCACAGGGAATGCTACTGGAAGGTTGCACAGGGATAAGGCAGGGGAATATTGCAAAAGCTTCCCAGTGGAAAGTCAATGTGAGCAATGAATGTTTCATTGATTCCCAGTGTCCTTAATGCATTGCTTATGCTGATTCTCCCCCACCTCCTCAATATGTACCTCCATGTTAGTTGAATCTCTTCATATCCCTCCTCTCTTTTCTCTATTTAGGCCAATGGAAGAGATACACATTCACATCAGGAAGAGCCTGAGGATAAAGGGGAGCACAAAATGTCATTTGCAAATCGGTCAATCAATCAACTAATATCTATGGACTATTAAATTTGAGTGGAGCTATACATTCGCAAAGACAAAGGAAGCAGGTATGCTATAGAGGGGGTTACCTTCAAGGCACTTACATTCTACCTACTGAGCCCTAACAAATGAAAAGATAGCTAGTAAGCATACGATTGGAATGTTTCTTATGAAGTTATGACATAATAAACTTCTCTTCTATAGAGCTTAGTTGCCTGCCCCGGCGAACATGATTGTTTTTATTTTTTATTTTTTTTGTAAGTGCTGGGCAGGGACAAGTCTAAACATAATATCATCTCTAAATCATACTGAAGGCACTAAATATTAAAATTGAGTTTCTTAAAGCCTTCATGTAACATGACATCATAATGGTATAGCCTATTTGATATCACAGGGGAATTAAGTTTGCTCTTTTTAATCATCTGAAAATGAGCAATTTGGCATACGTTGTAATTACAAGAATGCCTTTCTCTGAGTCTATTTATAGAGGTAGCCACAGCTTAAGACAGAAGAACTTGATTTGAGAGCTGTAAGAATGGAGATGAATCAAAGTCTCCTGAAGGTAGATGTAGCTGGACACTTCCACTTCTCTGAACAGAAAGTTGATTATGGTCTGCAAAAGTACACCAAGGGCATTACAGCATACAAGTTCAGCCTTTCCTCATTGAAGGTTTATGGGGCTTGTAATGTCAAGATCCATGAATTTCAGGGACTGTTGTCCTTGGATCACATTCGGAAGCAGCTTTTGATCAGTGAAGTGAAACAATTAATTATAATAAATAATGCTACTAGACGTCCACACACAGTCAGTTAAAGGAGGAGGGGAGCCAAAGAAATAAAGCTTGTCTCTGGCAGAACCTCATCATCAGGGCTGCCTGGACCCTATCCTGTTTGGCTATAGCAACCACAGCTCACTAAGCCTCTGGTGAAAGGCACAGTTGCACCATATTCTCAGCCAGTGGTGATACTGGGTTTTGGAAGGGTGGAGAGAGTGATAAAAGAAACTCAAAAGGATCAGACAGGAATGCAAAATTGTTTTCCATTCATCTGTATTTGACTGCTTTGTGCCCTGAAGCACATGATTTAATTATTTTCATCATTGCCTCAGCTTCCTCTGCTACCAATCTCATTGATGGCAGTAAAATTATTCAGCCTTTACAAAAAATGCAGCCATAATAAATTCTTGACTCAATGAATACTTAAGGTTATAAAATCAGCTCCTTGAATGACCACATCCAATTGAAAACACCAACCCAGGGCTTTCTCAACAATTAAAGTAAAATATAAACTTACGTGAGATAGAAGTGTCCTGCTTGTATATTCATAATAGGTATCTGTTATTCATTGCTTACAAGTTATATTCGCTGTCTCTGGTTCGCACAAGAATCCTCTGTGGAGGCATTTATCTTCCCCTAAGGGAGCTCAAAAAAGCCCTGTGTCAGTGTTTTGAGTTGATACTGTAAGGTGTATGGGAAGGGGCAGGAGTGGAGCTGGAAAATGGCCAGAAATGAATACTTGAGGAAGAGACAAAAGGAAATCAAAGATAAATCTTCAGCAGAAAATGGTGCAAATGGAGAGAAATAGATATTTTCAAGCCCAGACCAAAAAGCATGACGGAAACCTGGGGGAGCTGTCAGCAGTGAACCACATGGCCCAGGAGTTTTCTCCTGGAGTGTAATTTTCTTGAAAGACCCCAGCAAGAGGTAGTGGCTCTGTCTGGCACTCTCACAGCCTTCCCTTGCAATGTGTATGTGCTTTTTAAATGTGTGTGTGCACACAACCGTGTGTGTATTTTAATTTAACCTCCTTTACTTTTGTAATTTCTTTATTAAAAGTATTTATAGAATCCAAATCTTGGCTTATTGTAAACTTAGATAAGTTCATTCTAAAGCTGGCTTTTCTCATCTGAAATCAGGGACAATAAAAATGCTATTTCACAAAGTGGTACGGCATAAACAGATGTGTAGCACTTAGAATAGTGTTTAAAGTAAGTATACAATGATTGTCAATAATTACTTATTTTCTAATGTATTTACCTCTCCTCTTTTTTCGTACGCACTTGCTCACTTATTCACTTCCTTAAACTCACCATGCTGCAAATTTTCAGGTGATGTGTTATTTGGTGCTGCATAAGTCCCATCAAGTAGAAAGGATTGTGTTGGAGTGACAAAGCTAGGAGTGTATGTGTGATTGTATGTGTGTGCTAGTGGGCTTGGGGGAGATTGTTCTAAAACTATGTTTAGTTAAAATGTGGTATTTATTCAATGACATTTTGGTATTTATTCAATGACATATAAGGGTATATAAGGTGGGCATATAGTGTAGGGTGGTAATCAGCAGAGACCTGGAAAGTATTAATATCCTTGCCCTATGGCTGGTAGGTTTTGTTCAGTCATGGATAGAGTGCTTTTTCCATTAAACATCTGTCCAGAGAGGCATGGTTGACCACCTATTTCTAAGCAACTGGTGGCTGAGAGATTTTAAGTTATTTTATAACTTTCATGTTATTAGTACTTCCCAAGTGCATATTTGTGTTTATAAAAAATATATTCATTGTCACCCACTAGAAAAACTGTGAACAACAGTCACTCCTATGATTCTATTATCTCTCAGAGATTACAAAGGGACTTGCTGGGCTATCCATAAATACCTCAGGGTAACGGGCTGCTGATGGGGAGTGTGATGAAGAGGACAGGTGGGTTTTAGTGTTGGGAAGTGTGGCTCTCAATATTAATTTCACTGCTTACCAGTTATGTGACCTTGGGCAAATGACTTTATCTTACTGATCCTGAGTTTCCTTATTGTCTCTAATTAATTCCTATCTCCCAGAGGTGCTGTGAAGATTAAATGGGGGGAAGCATATTAAACGTCTATCACAGTATCTGGAATTACTAAGTATGCCATTAATGTGAACCCAATTGCTACTGCCCAAAAATACTAAGGACGAATCTAAGCCTCGGTTAGGGGTTTAGGTGAAAAGATCTTTGAGAAACTGCCCAATCCTAAGATGCTATGACACTGAGATTACAAACCAGGCAGGAATACTGAGAAGTGATGCCTTAAATTGCAGGTATGCTACCTCTCCCTGCCTTCTCTTGTAAATTACCACGTGGCTGGGCACACACATCATCCGACCTCTTAGGGCTTGACATTTTCCAAGTTTTAATGGGATGTTCCATTTATATGATAACGATGAGAAATGATTGCTGATATTTTAAAATAAAGGGTACTATATGTTCCTAAGCAATTAATCAGTATGTTTTTGCCACATGAGAATGAATTAAACTATAGAAGGAAAATAGAATTTAGAGTTTAGACTCCAAGACAGCTGTGTTCGAGTTCTAATACCTTCACTTAGGCAAGTGGAGGTGAACTCTGACCTTTGCTTCCCTTGTTGATGAGATAAGAATGATACTCAATACCCATTGGATCTTAGGAGGATTAAATGAAATGAAGCACATAAAGTACCCACACATCATTTCTGCCAACATAAACGATTACAATGCTCAAAGAGCGGATTAATGAAATAATCACGGGCAATAAAAATATCCAAATTAGATGCTAGAATTTCAAATTTTTGAAAAGTTTCTTAATACTACAAGGCATGAGAAGTTCTTAACATATCAGAGTTTCATTTGGTCTCCATAGACTTTGTCTATAAAGGGCCAAATAGTAAATATTTTAGGTTTTGCTGGCCATATGATTTCTGTTGCAATTATGGAATTCTGCTGTTGTGTGAAGACAGCAATAGACAATAGGTAAATAAGTGGGAGTGGCTGGGCTCTGATAAAACCACTCACAAAAGCAGGTATCAAGCTGGATTTGGCCTGCGGGGCATGGACTGCCAACCCTTTCTTTAGAACCCCGATTTATCCAACAGTATTCATTAAACATCTACAATGTTTAAAATATTGCCTTTGAATTGTTTAAGATGCAAAGATGCATCGGTGTCTAGTATAAGGAAATAAAACAAAGACTTAAAACCAAAACAAAAAATTTCTAATACTAAAAAGCGATTGGCCAGAATAGGCTAAAAAAAAAAGAAAGTTGGTAAGGTAATGGCTAAAAGCCTGTATCCTGGGTTAAATCTTGCTTTTTCCCCAGTTTATCATTATGTGACTTTGAGCAAGTTACTCAAGGATTCTAAACATCAGTTAGCTCTAGATCTATTACATGGAGATAATAGTTTCTAACTCACCCAGTTTTTAGGAGAGTTGAAAAAGATGAACACACAAAGTACATAATAAGCAGTGAATGCAGTTAGTTATTATCATTCAGAAAATAGGAGGAACACCGCTAGTCACTTTTACTATGCAATCCCTACTCAAGCCACAATGGACTAAACCATTGTCTATGTTGCTCCCTCTTCCTGGTTTAACCTTTAAAATCATACTGATCTTCAATGACAGTGAAAAGATATCTTTTCCTCTGGGAAGATTTCCCCACAATAATAGAGTTGATATACTATGGAGTCAGTACCTGCATTTATAACTCAATTTTTAGGCGTCCTTGATCACGAGCCTCCCTTCACAGAATTAGTCCCTGCCTCCTAGCACTCTCTTAGCAAGTTGTGTTCACAGCTATAGGATAGCACATGGTTCTCAGCAGACTAATACTATGTTGAGCCATTATGATATAAAACGTGTTGCACACCAGGGCTTCCCGTTTTGTCTTTATAACCAGTTGCCTACCAACTTCTTCACATTCTCTGTTGCTACTGCCCTGTCAGAAGTAGTCAAATACATTGTATGAGTTTTAAATGTTTTCTGTCTATATCTTTATCAATTTAGGACTGAAAGGGTTTACACCCTACAATAAGTTCTGCAAGGAGCCTGCTCCTTATTTCACTCAGTCATTCAGTCCTGCTGCCCAAAATAAACACTGCCTTGTTTTCTCAGGTTCACTGATAGTGAGAAAAGAATTGCACTGCTTTATCGTTATTAGTTGAAGCATAAAAATGGTTGTGTTTTGTAGATGGGATGGTTGATTATTAGCAATTTCGCATGGATCAACCAAATGATATTGTTGTCATTATTATTGTGGTAGTGATTTGTACTTTTTGATCAGTGTTTGACCTGAAAATGGATTTTCACAAATGAGCAGAAATATTGATGTCATGATTCCTATTGTGTATGCAATTAAATATCTACTTCTTTCAGTCCTAGCTGCAACAACTTAATCACGGTTTAATCATTTCACCATCATATATATATACACACACACACACACTTTATATGTTGCCATTAGTTTATTAATTCAACAGGTGCTTTATAATGTTTACAATACACCTTTGTGCATTTTTTTCAAGCTAAATAAAGAAGGGTTGCATGTCCTTGCAAATATACATTAGGTTAAAAAATATAATTGACAGAGACGGGGGTGAAGTCAGGGAAAGCATGTAGAATAAATTTATTAACTTATTCTAGAAGAATAAAGGTAGATTTAATGGATTGATTACATAAATAGCTATGAATTTTTAGGCATCCCAGTATTCACATCTTTGTAAAGTGGTCTTGTAACTCAACTCATCAAGAGTTGAAATCCATTGGTTAATCTCTTGATTTGAGGCTGGATTTGAAACTTATTTTGATCAATAGAAGACAGCAGAAGTGGTATTCTGTTAGGTGTGGATATAGGCTTTGAGTTCGAGTAGGCTTTCCCACACCCAATTGCTTTCCTAGATGAGTGCTCTGTTTCCCTTTTAACAGCCCAGCCTGACCTGCTGTAGGATGAGAAACCACATGGAGTAGAACTGAGCCATCCCAGAACAGCCAGCACCTAGCTGACCCGGCAGACATCTGCAGATTCATGAGTAAGCCCAGCCAAAAACCAACCAATGGAGCCCCACCTAAACCACAGACCCACAGAATCAGGAACCTGACAGCTCTCTACATTTTGGGATAGTTTGTTATACAGAAAATGAAGACTGATACACAGACTTCAGAGAGAAAGAGTCCATCTAGTTCTTAAAATTAAATGAGAGGTTGCCAGAGCAATAAGAGGATACAGGAAATTCAAGGCAGGGAAAATATTGTACGAACAGGCTCAGATTTATGAAAGGGCTTCTTTTGTTCTAAAAAGTGAGAAATGTAGTAAATCATGATCATACTGATTTTAGGATATAGAATACAGAATGTATTTGAATGTGTGCATGTACGTGTGTGTATGTGTGTGTGGTTATGATACATGGTTATGTGTGTTTGGGAAATTGGTAGGATACAATGAGAAATGAATCTGGAAAAGCAGGTTGGAACAAGGCGGAAGCTTATGAAGCTACAAGACCAAGCTTATGAAATAGGTTCTTTTTGCAATTGATTTTGGGGACTTAGCAAAATTCTTTGCCAAGCTCAGTGTTGAGGAGGGTATTTCCTGGGTTTTCTTTTAGAATTTTTGTAGTTTGAGGACTTACATTTAAAATTTAATTCATCTTGAGTTAGTTTTTGCGTGTGGTTAAAGGTGAGGGTACAGTTTCATTCTTCTGCATATAACTAGACAGTTATCCCAGCAGTATTTATTTAATAGGGAGTCCTTCCCCATTGCTTAAATCCTAACTGAATTAACACAGGAACAAAAACCAAATATCATATGTTCTCACTTATAGGTGGGAGCTAAACATGGAATACACATAGACATAAACATGGGAACAATAAACGCTGCAAACTATTAGAACAGGGAGGGATGGAAGGAAGAGGATGTGGGTTGAAAAACTACCTATTGAATAGTATACTCACTACTGGGGTATAGTATACCCATGTAAGAAATCTCTATATGTATACCCCCCTCCATCTAAAATAAAAGTTGAAATTTTAAAAATAAAAATAAATAAATAAATAAATGAATAGAAGAAATGCGTTCTAGCTTGAGTAAACACTTACCTGTAAACTCTCCAACTTGGGATAGTGGAAAAGAATTGGAGCTACTAGTCATTGAGAGACTACTGCATGCCAAGCAGTACGTTGAGTGTTTTCTACAATCAGTATTCTTTATAGTCCTTCAATCACTTTTGGGGATATTGTGCTAATTTACAGAAAAGGAAACAGAGGTGGAGAGACTGTTTGCTCAAGTTTGTCAGGACAGTCTTGACTTACACCTATTGTCTCGGCAGAAAAGAGTGCCCTCTTCAGAGCTAAAAGGTATCCGTCTTTGCGTGACAAGTTCTATAGTTGTCCTGTTTATAGGTTATATAAATTGCCCAGTTTTGCACAACTGATAAATGGCATACTTGAGTTTGTTTGGCTTTTTTTGCTTTTTGCTTTTTTTGGGATGGAGTCTCACTGTCGCCCAGACTGGAGTGTAGTAGCATGATCTTGGCTCACTGCAATCTCTGCCTCCTGGGCCCAAGCGATTCTCCTGCCTTAACCGCCCTAGTAGCTGGAATTACAGATATGTGCCACCATGCCTGGCTGATTTTTGTGTTTTAGTAGAGATGGGGTACTCCTCATCACTATGTTGGCCAGGCTGATCGTGAACTCCTGACCTAAAGTAAACCATCCACCTCAGCCTTTCAAACTGCTGCTGGGATTCCAGGTGTGGGCTGCAGCATCCATGAGTTTTGAACCCCCAAGTTACACTAATATCTATATAACTGTGCCTCTCACACTGTCTGGTACATATAGGTACATATAGTTGTGTTAAATATTTGTTTAGTATTTTGTTTTTATAATGATTTGAGGAGTGAACTTTTTATCCTGTGGGATATATCTCGGCCACGATCATTTGATTTGGGGGAACCTGCCCCAACTGATAGAAAATCAAATGGCCATAATAACACATCTTTATAACCAATTTTGATTCACCTTCACTGACAAAAAAAGAAACTTTTCAAAAAGATAGTATATGGATCATGAAAAATGTATACAGATATGCGTGTGGCTCAGACAAAGGGGCAGAAAAGTCAACCATTTTCACTCAGCTCCTAATCACAGTTTGACTTAAGTCAGTAGATTTGGCCTTGGCTTTGCGCTTGGAAAGGAATCATACCTGCCTCTGCCTGCCAACTACCATGATTACTGAGTATATGTACTTTCTCTAAGCCAATCAAAGCACAATTCTGACTCTAAAAATTCAGAGAGGTGGCATGGCTCCTGCTGCAAGTATTCAAAACAGATCTCGTTCCCCACTTGGCCCCCCAGGGTATGTCCCTCTCAGCAAACTTGATATTAATTGCTTTGTTTTAGGGTAGGTCAAGTGTACTCTCACTTCTCTCTGATTATATTTTTCCTGGAGATTTTTAGCATCCAGACTTGTCTTGCTCTATCACACACAATTGATGTTCTACATGATCAGCAAATTAACACACTGCCCAAACAATTTCCTGTGGTTATTAGGCAGTCTCATCAGAACTGCTCTAAGCTTCACCACAAATGAGCAAGTCTAATTTGAAAAATATTAAAAGAAAGAGACAAAGCAAGACATTTAACTCTACAGGGTGGAATATAATGCTCCCTTATAGTGAAAACTTGCTGGACAAGGCATAGGTGTGTTTACACAAAGGATTACCATTCTGAGAGCTGTGACCCATACCACATTGCTTTTAAGGAATCTGCACATAGAGAGACTTCTGGATTGGGCTTTACAAATGCTAACTGAGTACCTGCTGTGCTGTCCCTGCTGCAGGTACAACAGCTGGACATAGTTCTTGCCTGTGTGCTAGTGAAACCATCACTGAGATAAATCAAACTGAGTCTAAATCCTACATCCTTAAATTATCACTTGTGATTTAATGATGGTTTTCAAATAACAAATTTTTGTTTTCTGCTTTTATGATTATAAAAGGAAGGTATGTATAAATTAGAAACTTTTGTAAAATTCATAAAAGAATTGAGAAAAAAAATTACCATACAGACTTGGCAACTGTTAAACTATTAGTTATTTTCTTCAAATACTTTTCTCTTTGTTTATACATATATATATAATTATATCTATTTGGGTTTATGCTAGATCTATATAATTTGTACCTTGTTTTTTTTTTCCATATAACATTAACATGTACATTTCCTAAGCATTTAATGTGCTTTAGAAATATTTTACTGGCTTCATGTTTTTCAAAGTTATGGATGTGCCATCATTTTCTTAATCCTTCCATTTTTGTGAATATTTAGATTAATTATAATCTCTCCACATTATTACTAACTCTGTTAGAAGTATCTTTATGCATTTGTATTTTTCTCTGTCTTGGATTGTTTCTTTAACCTAGGTTGTAGAGTTGCCATTCCTGGATTCAAAGGTATGATATTAAATAATTGTTTTTATATTTACATAGTGATACTTGTTTATAACTTCAAAAGCTCAATAATCCTAATGAATTTATGAGTAACTGGTACTAAAAGTAAATCAAGGCCAGATACGATGACTCACGCCTGTAATCCCAGCACTGTGAGAAGCCGAGACAGGCAGATCACGAGGTCAAGAAATCAAGACCATACTGGCCAACATGGCAAAAACCCATCTCTACTAAAAATACAAAAAAATTAGTTGAGCATGGTGATGTGCGCCTGTGATCCCAGCTACTCAGGAGGCTGAGGTAGAAGAATCATTTGAACCGGGAGGCAGAGGTTGCAATGGGCTGAGATTGCGCCACTGTACTCCAGCCTGGCGACAGAGGGAGGCTCCATCTCAAAATAAATAAATAAATAAATCAAAAGTACCCTGGTTTTCTCCTGCACAGAGGCAATAATCTTAAGAAGTTTCTGTTTTTCTATGGTATGTATCACCCTATCACTTAACATGTGTAATTGCTATATCCTAACTTTTTAGGGTTAGATAATATTATATTTCTGTCATTGATGACGAATATTCAGGCTTTATACAACTTTTCTCTTTCTCCTCCTCATTTCCCCAAGTACTTCTGTTCTCTCATTACTTAATATAATTTAAAAGTATTGGTTTCATCAATATTCAGTGTTTATTATATTATGCAAGTATACTATGAATTATATATAAACACCAGACAATTTATTATGTAATATTATTTACAGGTGGACCAAAGTGTATATGATAGAACTCATTTCTTATAAAACCTTTTATTTTTCTCAGAATTTGTAATTGCCTTTATTTTTAACTGGTGTGTATCCCATCTACCTGTGACTAATTCATCTGCATATTCTCTAGCAAATCTATAAAGCAAGCATATAGTTAAACATATAAGATAATCTATAGCTTTCATTTTTTATATCAATATCCTTCCTGGATTCTTCTGATAACCTATTTTAAATAGAACAGATTGTTTCATTGCAACTTTAGTCCCTGAAACCACTAATCCATAATTATGTGATTTTAAGTATGCTACATAAATGTAATCTGATAGTATGTCACCTTTGGAGATTACCTTTCTTCACTTAGCATAATTCCACGGAGATCCATCTATGTCATATGAAGAAATGGTTGGTTACTTTTTATTGCTGAGTAGTATTCATGGAATTGATATACCACAGTTTGTTTAGCCATTTACCCACTGAAGAACACCTGATCGCTTCTAGTTTTTTGCTTTCTGAGCACTTATGTTCCAGAAAAATTGTCCTAATTTTAATTTCCGAAAGCAGTATCACAGGAAAATGTGTCCACTGCCTCACTTGAGCACAGAAGGGTTTTACAACTAACAACATGTGTGGCCCAGAACTTAATATTGTTGACCATGTAATAAATAGAATAAATTTGATTTCTGAATCACTGAGATGTTCCAACGCAGAAAAGTAACTACTGTAGAACATCAGAGATGGTGATGTTTGAGGATGCAATAGAAGAGACTTGTGTTGTCCTTTGAAGAGTGGATATGATGTGATCAGGCAGCAGGCTACGAGGGACATTATCACATTGTTAACTGAGGGACATTGTCCTTTACTTAAAAGGGATTGATCAAATAAAGTATGTTAAAAATGAATGAGTAGATCAAGTTGGATAAAGAGTAAACTTTGTGCAATGAGTCAGGAAAAAACAGTATGAAAAGATAGATTTAAGAGCAGATTGTGGATGGCCTTGAAAGGCCAGCTGAAAACAGATGTGTTTCTGATAGACTTTGAAAGC
Source organism: Ateles fusciceps (assembly GCA_036589455.1). Lineage (NCBI taxonomy): Eukaryota > Metazoa > Chordata > Mammalia > Primates > Atelidae > Ateles > Ateles fusciceps. Next base: position 2,810,574 of record JAZHEH010000051.1, read on the forward strand.
CATGCCAGGTTTGTGTTCGGAGAAGGACTGATAAAAGGCGCATTGTAATAAGTAATTTGATGGCCTTGGTTGCAATACTGCAGTTGCTTATATCCAGATAATATGTACATCTTTGCCTGTGGTCAACAAAATCTCAAGTGCAATATCATTTTCATATAAGCAATCAGAAGTCAGAATCTATGAAGAATTTCTGTTACCAACTAGAGGAAGGGGTTGCAAAGTGAGAAGGAGTGCTGAAGACGGTCATCAGAATCCTTACCAGGCAGAGAAGGATGAGGACAGGGATATTTCAGGTCCCTAAATTTAGAGCCATTTTCTTGCCTTGCTTTCTGTCCTGACTGTCAAAGCCTCCTGACGACAGTAAAATAGCACCAATGACTTCTGCACCTTCCATGTATTTTACAGGCAATGTGTCATTTGCCCCTTACTGCAAGCTTGCATGGGAGTTACTTTTACTCTCATTCTAGATATTCAGTGCCTTGGGCCTATGGCTATGTCCCAAGAGGGCATAAATAGAGTAAGAAAATGCCACTTGTCACAAATAAAGCAGAGGGCACGCGCGTGCGCGCGCACACACACACACACACACACACACACAAGAAGAGAGAGAGAAGAGAGAGAGAGAGACAGAGAGAGATCAGAGGATCTTCAAGAGTCAAATCAGAAAATTTCTGCTACCATCACTAACTCAAAAGGGCTCCAAAAGGGAAATAATGAGGCCACACATGGAAAGAAATACAGTGTGAAAAGCAGGAAGGAAATTGGAGTGAAATAGGAGTGGGTGACCCAAAGAGGCCTCTGCAAACTCCACCGCAGTGATGGTTACTTGCCTTTTGATCCCTGGAATATGAGTAGATTCACTCAACCTAAAGGAATGGAATAGTTTAGCGTCAGAGAGATTCCCATAGGGGAAGAGGCCTGAAGGCCAGAACCTGCCCAAGGGCACTGTGGCAAATGGCAGCAGGAGAAACAGCTACTAATGCTGAGCTTGATATAGTGACACACTTTTCTTTCTTGCAAGTAATGCTTACAAACAAACTTGCAAGTAATGTTACAAACAAATTTGCCAACTCCAGGAGTAGAAAGAAAGAATATATGCACTATGCTATTCATACAGAGGGCAGCCCTCTACATAAGTCAGTGTTCTCCAGAGAAACTGAGGCAATAGGATGTGTACGTATAGAGAGAGATTTATTTTAAGAAATCGGCTCATGTGATTGTGGTGGCCGGCAAGTCTGAAGTCTGCAGGCCAGGCTGGCAGTCCGGAGGCAGTCTGGACATAGAATTTCTTCTTTCCTGGGGACCTCAGTCTTTCCTCTTAAGGCTTTCCAACTGACTGGATGAGGCCTACCATATAAAGAAAGGTCATCTACTTCACTCAAAGTGCATTGATTTAAATACTAATCCCATCTGAAGAATATATTCAAATTAACATTTAGATGGGTGTTTGACCAAATGTCTGGACATCATAGCCCACACAAGTGGACATACGCATGGGATTAACCATGACGGCCTTGAGTTTTGGGTCATTTCAGCTTCCTGTCCAAGGTGAGAATGAAATCATCCCTACTTTATGGTGGCCAGTTCTCCTTCTACTGCACACCAGCTCTTACCATACTGTTGGAACTTTCCTCATGTGGGGCTCAGAAAATGAAGAGGAAAGTGTCTTCCCCCCTCAGGGCTGCACACAGTGAATCTGAGCAATAAGCAACACACAGCCAGTTCTCTGCACGCTTGACAACATACCTGAAAGTGGGTTTAAGGAACAAACTCTCTAAACCTACCTGCTCCCTGGAGGATCACAGCTCTATTCAGGATTGGCAGCACATTCTCCTGCTCAGAACAGGTGAGGGCTCTTGGAAGGATAAGTTGAAAAGCTAGGTGCAGAGGGCTGGCCCAGTCAGACCTCATCAGTCGCACGAGCCTTCCTCATGAGATCACCATGGGACTGAGCCACAGGTTCAACTTGGACATGCAGAAACCCAAGACGAGGCTCTATGTGCTTCAAAAATGAACCCAAAATATCATCAATAAATGACTTTTCTGGGGATTGGAAACATGAGTTCCCTTCCTGTGTTAGGGAGAAGAAAGTGATTCTATTTTCAATGGTTGGTTGATTTAGAAATCAAGCCAGGTGCAGATGTGGTCAGCAAACTGTGGACTAGATATTGCTTGAGGCCTGATTTTGTATGACTAAGGAGCCAAGAGTCGTATTTACATTGCTAGAGGTATGATGAAGAAGAAAGAGGAGGAGGAGAAGGAAAGAAGGAGGCGTAGGTGAAACAGAGATCATATTTGGCCTGCAAAACTTAACATACTTTTCATTTGGCTCTTTACAAACAAATTTGCCAACTCCAGGAGTAGAAGAAAGAATATATGCACTAAAGTCAAACTCTTTAACAAACGTAGGTGCTGCCCACCATCTGTGCAACCTAGGGATGATGATTTTGACTTTGAATCTAGGTGTTGTTCCCTGGGGAGCACTGCACACTCACCTTCTTCTCCAAAGAGAAATCTTGCAGGAAAGAAATGTGTGTAACTATATTAAGCTCAGCATTTAAAAACGGCATCAATATAGCAGTGAACATACTGTAAAGATTCCATTAATATAAACTTTAAAAGTAAGCAAAACTCTGGTAGGTGTGTGGAGTATGGCTACTGTTTTGTTGACCTGAGTGCTGGTTACATGGGTATCCTTGCCTATGGAAATTGATCAAAATTTGTATTCTCTTAAGAACATTTTTTAAAACGTGAATTACAGTATATTAAAACGTATTTTCAACTACATCTAACCAAGAAAACTTTTGAAACTTCAAGAAAAACCTTGTGATTTTCTTGAAGACTATCTATAAAATAATATCTTACAGGAGGTTTGTGCTCAACAAAAAAAGGAAACAGGATGAGATACGCTGGTTTGGCTTAATCAAACCAAACCATTTTTTACATTGACTTGGAGACCAGTGTTTTTTCCACTTCGCCATGATAGTCCACCTCTTATGGACCTGGAGAGGTAAACACCTGTGGGATGGTGGTGACCAGAAGGGGATTTAACCGAAGATTTGTCTACATGATGTCCCAGTAAGGACAGGCTCCTGCCAATCTGCCAGTCTGCCCCTGACCACTCCCTCCTCATGTCTGGTTCTGTACACATGTAAACACATATTCTTCTTCATTAAATGATTCCTTTTCTTAATCATATCAAGATGGCTCACAATTCTGACCTTCATACATTCCATTCCTCCTGCTCTAAATACCATCAACTTTTTAAAATCTGCTTAATTTACTTCATCATAACTAGCAATATAGAAGAATTTTGTACACAGTTTATTAAAAATAACTTGGTAAACTGCGTTTTTGACTGATAAGCAATAAAACTACTGAAAAGATAAGCTGATTATCAAATTATTGCCCAATGTTAATCCCAAAAATAATTGTTATAAGTCAATCGTATGAGTTCAAGACAGGTACATTATAAATAATCATAAATATTAGAAACATACTCAAAATGTCCACATGTTTAGCATACATAGAAAATTCATTGACTGAAATAAGTCTTGAAACCTGGACTGGAATTTTGTGGGTTATGAAGCTTCATTTTGTCCTACTGTTTTAAAATTTAAATAGTTTGGCCCATTTCTGCAGTTGTTAAAACTGTAATCTTAAATTTTTTAAAATAACTTTACAAACACATAGGTATGCTTCATCACTAAGTTGGGAAGCTTCTGCTGCTCCAGATCAAGTACTTCTCTTTGTCTATGAAACTTCCTCTAGCCAACATCATGACTGTGCTGACTGATTTCCACTGTGCATGTTACTCGTGCCTCTATGAGGGGAACCTTGACACATACGTGATTATTTCTTCATACGTTTGCCTATCCTAGTACCTCAGACCTCTTGAAGAGAAGAAATGTCCTGTCTCCCAGTGACTGACACGAAGCAGAGAATCAACATGCATTTGTTGAATAAATGACTTGAGAACCTTTATGACTTGAAGATAATGTTTTAATACGATAGAAAGTTATTTTTTCCATCTGTGTGGTTCTTCCTACTGAAGTAATATTCCTTCATTAATTGGTTAAAGGTTTTTTAAAACATTATGTCAATGAATTTTGACACACATAGTACTGTAATTTTTAAAACCACTAAGTCAAATATTAAGAAACACAATAGAAGGGTTAAAGACTCGACGAACTATACAAATATTTCAGATTATTATTATCTGATTTTGGATTATTTCTTTCTTGAAAGAAAGCCAAAAGCAAAAATAAAGCCAAAAGCAAAGCATTTTTTCATAAACCATTGAAACTGAAGTTCTGGAATAGTGAACTAAAAATAATATAGAATTTGTTTCATGGACTAATTATGAATAGTTAAGAAGGTCTTCACTGAATAACCAGCGGTTTATATGGCAAATATGTTGTTAGATAAAATGAAAGAGTTAATCTTGTGTCTATTGAGTAATTACATTTTTGTGTTTGAGAACCCAGTTATTTTGATATTATTTAAAATATTGCCATTAGCCCAGTATAAGCCTTTTGGAAAAAAATCTTTCAACTCTCTTGCTTCAATTTTTCAGTCTACAAATAGTTATAATATACCGCAACTTTAAAATAACTCGATTAAATTTAACCTATTTGTGTTGAAGAATGATATGAGATGCGATACCCAAAATGCTCACTAGATGGCAGGGTTCCCATTTCAAAAGGAGCGCTACTTTGTTACAAAACAGTAAAGGCTTCCAACAAACAGAATTGGAAATGTGTTTATTTGCGTGGCTGTAAATACAGCACATCTGATCCAACTTTCCACTGAGTTCCATGTTTTTCAGTGATTTTTTTCAGTCAGTTTTGTAAAAAGTCAAATTAAAGAGCTTATTCGTTATCCAGCCACATTCTTTCCAAATAATCAAAATTAATCTCTATTCCTATTTTTAATCAGACACTGCATATCCACAGTGTCATTAGCTCAAATAAATTTTGAATTCATTTATTAAGTGGTGAGTGATCTTTGAATACAATTTCGCCAAGCTCTCAGCATGTGCATGTATGAACATCTTTGGAATTTATTTACACTTCCAGAAAACCAAACCAAAACCAAATTTAGCAACACCTGCTAAATTTCATTATATTCCTGACAGGGTGCTCACTGCTGTTTAAAAGCCATTCCTACTGTGGCCAGTTGTGACTGCCTGAGACCAAATATTCTCAACATAAATTGAACTGAATTTTCAGACAAGTGAAGGTGCTTTGATCAACTAGGTAAAAGTATGTGGTTAATCTTTGAAAAACATATAGCATGTATACAGGCAAAGCTATTATTATTACCAGTTACCATGATTATTATTGTTGCTGACTTTTTTATTTCTAAAACTTTCAGAGGAGTACTTTCCAAGAAATTTAGGATCAAGGAAAAGAAATGTATTTATTTTAAATCTAACATAGCAGATTTGGCATTTCAGCCAAAAGAAATTTTTCCACTTGCACGGTTCATACTGAGTAACCTTTTATTAAGGAGAAAAAAGAATCTCTGGACTTCCCGGAAAATTCCAGATTTGCTTATTCTCAATATTTGTCATAAATTGGTAAACTTCCTAAACGAAATTTAAATTATTTCAAGGCAGAGTCATTGGAAACATAGCCCTGCCTTTTCATTTGCAAACCAACACAACACTCTAAAAAGAATTCCTCTTAACATAAAACAAAGTGAGCTATCATGTGGTTTTCAGGGTAAAATATGAAACAAGTACACAAAATCTATCTTCCTTCCATAACAACAACAACAGTAAAACTAGGTCACACTTGAAACCCCGCCTTGTTGTGGATAGTAGGGTTTTTAAAATCCCTCTCCAGTCTCTGGGCAGTGTTTAGACACAAAGTATTTTAATATATCATGAGGTCCCTGTCTTTCTGCCTAATCCTACTCTATCATAATGCGTCTAGCACAATGGAGATGCATGCATGCTTAATTTCCATAAATTACACAGCCCGGCATCTTTATATAGACAAATTCCAATTGTAAACTATTAAACCTAAGTCAACGCCCTTTGATGTCTCTGAGAAAGATTGTCGGGGAAGTCTAAGAATTCCCACATGGGGATGTGTTCCCTGGAGTAGGTGAGGAGGGAGATAATTTTTTTTATTTTGCCCCTTATATCTCTTTATGAACTTGGATGTGTTCTTCTGAGACTGAAGTGAGTTTCTTTTCAGAAACTTTAAAAACAATCTTACACACTGGGGGACAACTAACACACATCGCTTCTCCCAAAAGCTAAACTCTTAATCAGAATCAAAAGAGACTCCATTTCTCTGAAACCGTAACTTGATTTCAACCTCTAAGGTGGGAATCAAATCTAGCTGCCCCTAACCAATAGCCTTACTCTTTGGATTATTGAATGTTATTCTTTTCTTCTTTGTTTCAAAACTCTCTCCTTCAAGCTCCCTTGTAACTAGGTAGTTAGATCAAAGCAAATACCAAGGCCTCTGCATTCAGGTACCATGGAGCTTTCATTATTAGTTGTGGAATTTCCTCAACAGATCCTGTTCTCAGCATCCTGTTGACATAATTTAACATACAGGTTATAAAGACTTCTGTGAGCCTTCTCCCTTCCTGTTTACTTTCACTCCTCAGTGGAACCCAGGGCTCAGGAGCTGGTGTTTTTAAATCTGAAAGCCGATCACCTTCCCTCAAAGCAGGAAAGGTGTGAAAGGCAAGCAAGGGAAAGCAAGAAAGCAAATACAGTGGCTTTTTAACAGTGCTTCAGACCTGTCTCCGTCTGAGAGGTGATTCAGGGAGTGAGAATTCTGAGGAGGGGGCAGGATGGGGACCATGGATACATTTCTAAGTCCTGCTGCGCTGGTTCTTCACAGGGTGGCTTTGTTGTGAGATGTGACATGTTATGAATTCCTGGAACCCCACACACACTTGCATGCAAATGGAAGTTGATTTAAACACAAGAGGGGGCTCTCAGATTCAAGGCCACTAACCAGAACTAGTGAGACGGAAGATGTCTTAGTTCTGTAATTACTGCTGATGCATACCTCTGGGAAGAGGATGTCTTCCTAACCGTGTTTGCAAATGTTGGCTGGAAACCATGGGGGCCTGGCCATGGAAATCTCCACGTGAGCCATCTCAGGTCCAGATGAGTCAAAATGTCATAACAGAGGAATAGTACCAAAGGGTATTTTAACAGCAATTTTAACTTAGCAAACACAATACAATGCAGCTGTTGAGAGCTGCAGGGCCTGTGGCATGCAGTGGGGGTGAGCCCAAGGCATTGGTGCAGGCATAGTGTCAATGTGTCAACTGCCAAGTGATTTTGAAGCAGACACGAGAGACCATTAATGATGGACAGAGCAGATGAGGAAATTCCGTATTTGCATGAAACTGCGGAAGGATGCAAAGTTCAGAGCAGGTAGCACAACCTTTTCAGTTCCAGGTGCCCCATGAAAAAGATTTTCTGAAATCCATTTTGGCAAGTCAGCCACAGAAAGCCAGGCATCTGGACCCAGAAGGCATAGGGGGTGAATCAGTGTTCTGTGTGGACTCCGGGTATCTGAATACCAACTTAGGCAGACCACAATCCTATCAATTCAATGCATACCTTTCTTTGTAAATTCACCTTGGATATTTGGGTATATTTTATGTGACATTTTTTGAAATTATCATCATTAAGAAAAAAACATATGTATACGTATCTATGCCAACGCTCTTCCTGAATACAGTGGAAACTGACATGGTTGTATTTTGCTACTTTCAAACCTAATCCTAATTTTTGTTGATAAAATCTAAAATTCAAAACCCAAATTAATAGTAAATGTGTACTTTATATTATGATTGTAATGTCGCTATAAATATATGAATATTTATATATTGTATTTTAGTCATATTTATAATTCTTTGCAAAAATTGTCTCATCTGCTTAAAAGTATATAAACTTTAATATTTGTTCAAACTTATATTTAGTTTTATTTGTCATTATTATATATTTTTAGTACCATAATGCCTATATAGCTTGATGTCTATACTTTTCTGGTACCAGTTAGAAGTGGGCTTTTTAAAAATTTTATTTTATTTTCTAAAAAATTTCACTTAAGGGCATTATTTTTAGCTGGAGTGAACCCAATTTCCATTTCATCAATTATATGAGAAGTTATGTGTAGAAACTTGAGATAATTAGTACAGTATTTTCAATTTATTCCAGTGACATTTTAGTACCCTTAAAAGAGTGATGCTTACAATGTTATCCTTTAATTTTCCTCTGTGTATGTGTGTGTGTGTGTGTGTGTGTGTGTGCACGTGCCTGCGTGGTTAGGTATCACTGTAAAAGCACTTGAAGGCTATACTCTTTTATTCATTTCTCAGTTGACTGTCATGCAAATTGACTATTTTTACAAAGGGTATGGAAGGGAAGTGCACTTTGTCAATCTCATGTAAAGTTGTGTTTCTTTTCTCCTGATACCAGGACAACAACATAGCTTGTAGAAATTTTAAGTCAAATGCTTGTTTCCTCCCCCACACTAAAATCTCATTTATTTGACATATTTGTTGAATACTCGCTGTCTACCAGGCACTCTCCTTAGCTTTTTCAGATCAGCGAACAAGACTGCATATTACTTATGTAGTTGAACTTGAACTGTTGTAGTTTAAAAGATATCTTTTATTTTCTTCCCCCTCCCTTCTTTTTCTTTCTGTTTGCGTAGAGGCATATAGAGGTATTTTTCTCCTTTAGTTTTGAATGTGAAAAAATATTATTGAGTATATCTGTAAGGGTCCTTCATTTTTTACTAATTGTTCTTATTTTGAGGAGGACCTTTCAGGATGGGAGATGTTAAATTACATACATGTTACACACACTTAGTTCTTCATGTTTTATTACAATCTTTTCTCTCATTTTTCATCTCTTTATCCTTTCACTCTGACATATAGAATAATTTATTAGGCTAGCTCTCTTCTTTACTATTTTTCTTCCATTCTATTGAATTGCTATCTACATTGCAGTTTTTATTCCATCAATGATATGCTTAATCGCTCTGTATTCTTTCCTGATTTTAGATAGTTATCTCTTCAAGATTGCCAATTCCAGTTATTCTGTGCTGTGCATTTTCTCTAATTTGTTAAAAACAAAATTTAGATATTTAAAAAAAATATGATGTCTTGCAGCACTGAGGAGCACGCACACATTCCTCTGACTGCTGTCTCTCTTTTGGAATGCAGCATCTTTCATTTGTCTGAAAATTTCTTTCGTTTTGCTCATGTTTACAAAGAGAGATTGCTGCTGGTTTTGTGTAGATTGTGTAGGTTGAAATGAATCCTGTCGGTAAGGTATCCTGTCGGTAAGGTTTCCCTGTCTGATTCTTACAGATTCAAATGAAGAGATAAAGAAAAAGATTAAATTTACTCTAGATCCTCTTAACTATTTCTGAGATTCAGCCGTGAGGAACAGGTAGATGGTGGGGACTGAAAAGTGAGCTGATTGTATAATTTCCTCTAGCCCAAGTCATTTCTTTGCCATTTTGTTGACTCTTTCAAGGTTCCTCCTACATAATTCTCTTTTCCTGACTATTGTTCTAGATTTTTTATCTTTGTGGCCTCTGGGATCAGAGGTGCTAACACATCTACAGGGTTCCTTGACAGTGACACAGTCCCTCTCAACTTCTCTAAGTGACTTTCTGACTTGGAGGAGAGGTTTTGTCGAGTTCTTTCGCATTTTTCCCAGAACACAATGCCATCCCTTCATATAAAATGAGTTTCTACCCATTTTTCCATTTAAGTGAGTTTATGCAAACTCTCCTATGGCATAGACCATTAGTTTTTCCCTCAGTAAATTTTTCTTTTTCTTCTATACAATTAGAAGCTTCAGATGCCACATAGGTGACCAGCTAAAGACTACATTCACCAGCTTCCCTTGCAGTAAATTTTTATCATGTAATTGGATTTAGGCAAACGGCAGGAGGAAACGTTGTATATGCAATATCATACCTTTAAAAGAAAAGGGATGCGTGTGTATGTGCATGTGCAGACACGTAAAGAACATTCTCTCTATATATATGTATATATACAAATACACACACACATAAGAGAAAACATATATATATATACACATATATACATGTGTCTTATATACATATATATGTGTGTATATTTGTATATATACATATATATATATATATATATATATATATATATATCTTTACTGTAGGATTAGGTGGCTTAACTTCTGTGAACCCCCAGGACTTATTTAGAAACTAACATTGATCACAGCAACACACACCTCTACACTTCATGGGTTTTTGTGAGAACTAATGGGGTAAATATATTTGATTTTATTTGATAAATTGAAAAATCTTATAAAAAGCCATTTGTTACGACTGGCTTTCACTATGTAACAGACTACCCATATTATTAATTATTATTAAGTAAATGTATAACTTTAAAACGAAATTTTAACTTTTAAAAAATGAAATTATAACTTTTAAAATGAAATTTTCAAATGTGCTTTTGCTTTTGTGTGTAATCTTGTCTTTTTTTGGATAACCATATATTTCAATAACTTTTGGGGTACATGTGGCTTTTGGTTAAATGAATGCCTTGCATACTGGTTACATGAATGAATTGTGTGTGTGTGCATATATATATGAGGGGGAAAGTTCCCTTGTCCCCCTCACAGGGTGTGTGATGGGGGTGTGGCTGGCTTCTTTGGTGCCCCCTGCTCAAACCTCTAGGGGGAGCATGCAGACAGGCAGGTTGTGGGGATTCAACGCCATGGCAGCATCTAGGGTTGAGTGTTTACAGCTCCTGAAGCCCCATTGGGCGTTTGTCACTGGGTGCTCTTTTAGTTTAGCCATCTGTAGGCAGCTTGTATTAGCTCGATGAAACTCCCTGCCTTATTGCAAGGACAGAGGGCTTTCTGAACCCTGAGGTTTCTTCCCTTGGTGTAACGGAAGGATCGGAGGACATGTGGGCTTGGAGAGGAGTACAAGGTTTTAGTGAGTGGAAGTGGCTCTCAGCAGATGGGGGAGCCGGAAGGGAGACGGAGTGGGAAGGTGGTTTTCCCCTGGAGTCAGGCCGCTCAGAGGCTGGGGTCTCCTCCAACCGCCCCAGTCAAACTCCGCATCGTTCTTCCGGTCACTGGTTGACGGCCTTCTGATCTACCAGTGCCTATCGATGTGCTCTCATGTGATGTCCAGCCGCTTGCCTTCTTCCGCCAGCGTGTTCCTCTTGACATCCAGCTACTTGTGTGTGTGCCTGCTAGGATCTTGGGGATTTTTTACAGGCACAGGATGGGGGTGTGGCAGGCCAGAGTGGTCTTGGGAAATGCAACATTTGGGCAGGAAAACAGAAATGCCTGTCCCTTCCCCTAACTCCTTTCCATGTCATGTATGTGTGTATTTATATATGGTGAAAAAGAATATATATATATATACATATTCCTTTTCTTTTTCTGTTCAGTGGAATTTGCATGAGGTAGAAGGAACTGAAATAGTGTCAGAGCCAAGAAAAAATTTCCCCTTTGCCTGCTGAGGGTTCACTGAAAAATCAACTCACAGAATGGCATACGAGTTTATTTAACATGTACACACAGGAGTCTTTAGAAGGAAAAGCCAAAGATACAGAGGAAATCTTCCATTTTATGCTTAGACTCAACAAACTATGGACAGCCATATAGAAATATCATTGGACAAAAAAGTATGATCCAAGGCTAATAGACTGAGTGGGGGAAGCCCAAGAAGGCCTGTTTGTCCAGATTGTTCTCTGCCTCTCTCAGTGCGCATTTATTCCTTGTGGTGTGGGGCTGGACCCTCTCTGGAACGGGGGTCTTATGACCTACAGTCAAATAAGGTAGATTAGATCATTTCTTTGTGGACAGTTTTTACACTGTAAGGTAGAGCAGAAATTAAAGCAATATTATTGGGTTTTATGGCTGGTTTGGGGGAAAAGCGGTTCTGGTTTCAGTGATCTGCCTTGGGAAAGGATTCTAGTTTTTACGGGTAGCCTTAGGGGAGAATTGGACTGAGAGACGGGAGGGCAGGAGAATGTCAGAGAAAAAACGTTTGAAGCTTTTGAGGGCTTCATTTTAGGGTGTTATTTTCTGAGTCCCATCATTAGTCATCTTAAACCACAAGATGGAGACCTGCATGTTAAGGATGACAGGGCACTAAGACAGAATAAGCCTGGGTCCCACAGGGGGAGGAAAGATTCCTTTTTCTTACCCATCACAGGTTTCATAGCTGAGACCCCCCCCCCCCACCCATAGCAAAAGGCAGAGAGACAAGAGTAAAGCATTCAGATTTATTTGATAGAACTTTCATGTGACACAGGAAGCTTAGTATAAAGATCCATGGAAAAGAGGAAAACTACTTTTATGAATACATGTGCAGAAGTCTGAGTGGAGGACTTGAAAAGGTGCATAATCTAATGGTAATACATGGCGGGGGTGGGCGGGGAACTTAGCAATGCCTGTTTGTTCAGATTCTTCTTGGTGTCTCTGTGTGACATTCCTTCCCTCTGGGTACAGGGCAGGGCACTTATTATGTGAGGGTCTTCAGGGGAGAAGAGAGAGAGGTCAGAGAGTGATCCTCATAGGTTTTATAAACTGCTTCAGGAGAGAATGGTGAGAGAAGGTTGGAGAGACTTTCTGCTTCTTTTTTTTTTTTTTTAAATGCTAAGGTGGAATATTTTGGGTAGCACGGCCTGAACAATTTCAACAATGCACAACTCTCTATCACAACTGTGTAGGGCCCAAAAACATTTTCCTTCCCTCTCTAAATGAAGATTCTATAATTGAGTCTGCTGAAATGAACTGACAATAGATAAAGCGGGGGAGAAAAGCATACAAATGTATTGTGTGCATAAACACGAGAGTTACACAAAATACGAAATTCAAAGTGGGGGCCAAGTGGCAGAAGCTTAAGTAGAAAGAAACGGGGGCCTCTGCGGGGGAGGGGGAGGTGGCGACACAGACCATGGAAGGGTAGGGAGAGAAAGAACGGTGAGCAAAACTGTCTTACTATGCAGATCAAGTTTCTCAGGTTAACAGCCCTTAGAAAAATAGTTGAAAGAAGAAGCGAAAAGTCTGTCCTGGAGTATTGTCCTGGGCATGGTGACTTTTAGTTTCCTTTCCTGCAATACGAATTAATCTTCTCTGGACAATAAGATTTCAGACAGGAGATTGAAGGCAATCGTGTTTCTTTTGGAAGAATTTCCCTCAGATAAGGAAATTTCAGGGACGGCTCCTCGCTGCACTTGGTGGGAACTAGGGAAGATCAAAGAGTCCTTGATTCTAAAGCAGTTTCGAAAGCTTTGCAGTTTCCTTCAGTTCACTGTGCTCGATGTGCCAAAGCACCAAAAGTTAGGGTATCATTTTCTGAGCCCAACACCCGGCCTGCTTACCTCTGGACTGCTGTGCGGTGACAAACAAACCTTCCCATTGTGTATGTGCTGTTATGCTGGTCTGCATCATCTTGATTAGCAATCTCTTTGGATGACACCCTGCCCTGGTTTCTGGTAGTGAGGTGGGTAATTATGTCAATCATTTCTTGTGGAATCTCGGAGACACCACCATCTCCTCTCCCTCCTGAAATGATTTCAAAGCTAAGACAATGTCACTTTACCAGCGGTTGGTTTCTCCTCGCCTTGATTTTTGCATACTACTATAGTATGATCAAAAGGTAATTCTTTTATTCATTGACGAAACACACACTATTTAGAATTTACTACTAACCAGGCTCCACTAAGCACCGAGTTAACTCAGGATTCCTCAAAGAACTTATCATTTAACAGAGGGAGGCGGAAGTATTAAAATGTAAGCACACTAAAACAAAAGAGAGGCATGTACAGGTGACAGTGAGAGCATAGAGGAAGGGTATGGACTTAACACAGCTCATACTGCTCTTACTTATATACTTTTAAAGGAATTCATGTCATTTTAATATTCCATTTTTATGATGATTCCATCACATAAGCTGATTTTTTTGCCCTCTCTTTGATGTGAGGAATGAGTAAATGGTGATTGGTTAATAAGCTTGAGATCATTGTTCATTAAGTTGTAAGCACTGGCCATATTGAGAAGTGACCTTAACTAGTTCTACAACTCAACTTAAATGCTGAAGTACTAACATGCAGAATTATTTCTCATCTGAACTTCTACAACGGATGCTTTTCTTGCTACAAAGTTTGCTATAATTTATACCTTAAGATAGGGCACAGAACCCCTTCCCCCAGCCCATTGCAGTGAAAAGTGCTGGACAAGCAATACGATCAATGTCACTTGTTAAGGTAGCCAGGGAGGGGAAGGATGAGGGGAAGGAAAGAAGGATACAGGAAGGAAGGAAGGAAGGAAGGAAGGAAGGAGTCATGGCATAGCCTGTGTTACTTTCTAGATCACAAGAAACTAAAAACAAATTGATACTTAGTATGTCTAATGCATTGTTACAGTTGTTATTATTGAAGCCAAAATAGAAAAACAGGTAGCTGTATCATTCAAGTTAGTGTTAGGAGACCTAAGTAAGACTCCTAGCTTGGTGATTTACAAGCTAGGTGGTCCCTGGCATGATAATTAACTTCAGTGAATCTCAAATTCTTCATCTGTTGTTTGGGCATCATACGTATTATGCAATGTTTTCATGAAAATGAAATGGAATATCTTTGGAACTTCTTAGCAAAGATCCAAGCTCATAGTAAATACTCAATAAATGTTAATGGCATACACATTTTAATAATATACTTTTTATTTACAATATATTAACTATGTTGAAAAGTACATATTTCAAATAATAAGTATCCATTTACCAATCTCTCAGATTTATTGTATGTTAAAGATATACATACACAAACTCCTGTAGGCAGGAGTAGGCATTCTACATCATTTTTTACTCTTTAAAATCATTTTTCCATTTCAATTTCCCCATATGTTATCCCAATATATTTTTGTTCTTGAAAATTCTTTATTAATTCACCAATGTATATAATAAAATAATTTATTTTGAAATTTCAAATTAAAATAATTTGACATTAAATTATTATTTATTTATTGTGGCCATAAAGGTCTGTTTTGTCATTTTTCCTGGATTAGATTCTCAAGACAAAAGTAAATATATAACTGATAAGAGCAAAAAAACATATTAAACTTTTTAAATAGATATTAAATGCAAAAGGTAAAATTTTGCTGGAAATCCATGTATTGCTGAGATGGACAGGACTGGATTTTCTAGTTATGTAGGAGCCTTTGCGGATATTTCTATTTTGAACTGTCCCTTTGTTAAATACACGAGAAGTTTTTCCTTTTTAAAGAAACTTGTCATAGTTATATTAGGGATGAAGGCATCTTCTTTTGAGAAATGAAGGATTAGTGATTGTGAAGCAGGATCTGAAGAAAGAGATCCTATCGTCACTTTCTCAGTTTAACTTTAGGAAATATGGCATATATTGAAGACATGAAAATTGCTTCTCTTAAATTTATCTGTGCATATTTAGCTTAGTGGCGAAGAGAGTTGTGAAAAGGAAGCAAAGATAATACGAATAGGAGTTAAAACATAGCACATTGTAAAATACAAATAGGAGTAAAAACATAGTACATTGCCTTTGTGTATTTTTTAAAGTATTTTTGTTCCTTTATCAAAGTATAAAACACACACATTAGTAGCAAAAATTTCTACCAATTGAGGGCAAGCCTATACACATAAACCCAAGCTTTTATGATAAACACTGTGAACACTTTGTATATTATACTTTCTGATGTTTTATTCTAAGAATCTTCTTACATTTTAAACTTTTAAAATTATATATGAAATTTTCCTAAACAGATTTTTCTTTCTGCATAAAAGCATTTAAATAAACCTATATATTTCCATCAGAATGCAAAATTTTATGTTTTTTATTCATTATAATTCAGTTTAAAGTATTTTTAAATTTTTCATGTGATTTCTTCTTCGAACCGTGACATTATTATGAATGTGTTGTTTACTTTCCAAATAATTAATTTGACTTGGTTTTTGGGCAGCCATTGTATCCTTTGGTCTTTTTTTTTTTTTTTTTTTAGATAGAGTCTTGCTCTGTCACCCAGGCTAGAGTGCAGTGGCCTGATCTCGGCTCACTGCAATCTCCATCTCCCAGGTTCAATTGATTCTCCTGCCTCAGGCTCCCGAGTAGCTGGGATTATAGGTGGGCGTACCATGCCCAGCTCATTTTTGTAGTTTTTTTTGTAGTAGAGACGAGGTTTCATCATCTTGGCCAGGCTGGTCTTGAAATCATGGCCTTGTGATCCACCCGCCTTGGCTTCCCAAAGTGCTGGGATTACAGGCGTGAGCCACCCACTCCCAGCCCCTTTGGTCATTTTTTAAGAAGCAGCCAGAGATTCTATTCATTTGTAAGTTGGCTTATAACAATTTTTCAAATTAAGACAACAAAGATTTTGTAATACACTATTATTTTACATATGACCAAGAGAAAATAAGTTGCCAATTATACCGTGTGATACACTATTGAATTTAAGACATAGCTCTATTTTAGTGCTGTTAAAATGTGAAAAACAAAACAAAACCTATGCCTTCGAATTGAAGGAATGTATTATTGACTTCTCAGCTCTTCAATCTCTTAGGAAAATCCATAGTTATTACAATAACCCCCAAAGCCCTTCTGTAGTCTCCCAGTTTCTCTTCCTGCTTTCTTCTCTCTTTCTCCTTACACGCTGCTACACTTATGCTTACCATGCTAGCCATTCTGAACTTGCTGAGCTCAAGGACTCCAGATGTACTTCTACCTCGGAACCTTCATGTCAGCTTTCTTTCCTCCCAATCATCCACAGCTTACTCTCTCACTAAGTCATTGTCCAACTTTCTTCTTTGTGGTGAGACCTTTCTCAGCCACCCAATTCAAACATAAAACACTTGTTTTCTCTCCCACCTTTCTGACCAGTTTTCCTTCCACATTTTCTTTCTCTTCATTGCCCTTATCAGAATTTAACCTACTACAGAAAATTCTACAGACTCCCAGTTAATATTTTCCCAGTTGGGTAGTTCTGTGTTATTAACATCCATTCCATTTATATTTGAATACAACATCTTTTGGGCATGTTTATACAAGAGAAATATTATTATGCCCACAAGTCTAAATACAACATTTTTAAACAAAACAATATTCATGAACAGTATTTAGTTGTATTGCAAACATCATTAGTAGAACATACAAATCTCAGGAAATGAGAGTAGAATCTCAACTAAGGTTATGCACAGCATGCTACCATGTTGATGTTAACTATTTATGAGTTTTACTTCACAATGGAACCATTTGTTATTAATATTTAGATATTGGGTATTTTATTATATTATTATACTGTAGGATATAATATCCTATAATATAATAATATAATAAAATATTAGTTGGGTTGGAGGTTAATGTGTCATATATTGTTTTCCTTATCTTGAACAATGGGGAATATATTTCTATAATATGTCCTACATATTTTATAGAAGTTACAGTTTTCATGCAAAAACATTTTGCTTTCAAGAATGGATGAGAGAATTAGCGATAGGAGAATTAGTGATGGGAGATGCCTATGTGTATCTTGTTTGTTGCTTTATTATTATTATTGCTATTAATACTGTTTCTTTCAAACAAAAATTCAATGAAGGAAAGCCTTTTTGTCTGTTTCTTCACTAGAGCTAGGATGGAACCTAACACATTGCACATGACTAATAAATATTTGCCAAATGAATGAACATTGCTGACCTCTTTGATATTTTTAAAATATCACTGTAACCAATTAACTAAATTAATTTTTCTATTGCTTCTAGTAGTTTTTCAGTTGATTTTTCTATGTTTTCTCAGCAGAATATAGAATTATTTGTGAATGATTTTCACAATAATTTTCAAAAATGTTTTATGTCTTATTGCATAAAAGCTTTGAGAAGATTTTCAGTTTTGGTTTTTATAGCAGGCTGTCTTAGTCTGTTTGGGTAGCTATAACAAAATACCTTAGACTGGGTAATTTATGAACAACACAAATTTATTGCTCACAGTTCTGGAGGCTGGGAAGTCCAAGATCAAGGCACTGGCAGACTCAGTATCTGGGGGTGGGAGGGCTGTTCCCCATAGAAAGTATCTTCTTGCTGTGCCCCAACAGGGCAGAAAGTATTAACTAACTCCTTCAGGCCTCTTTTAATAGAGTCTAATCCCATTCATGAGGGCAGATTCATCATGACCTAATCACTTCCAAAAGCCTCAGCTCTTACTACTGATAGGGATTAGTTTTCCCCTCCCTCCCTCCCTCCCTCCCTGCCTCCCCTCTCTCCCTGCCTCCCTGCCTCTCTCCTCCCTCCCTTCCTTCCTTCCCTCCCTCCCTTCATTCTGCCCTACCTCCCTCCCTTCCTCTCTTCTTTCTTCCTTTCCTTTATTTCCTTTCCTTTTTCTTTTCTTTCTTTTCTTTTTCCTTCTTGTTTAGATGAAGTCTCACTCTGTTATCCAGACTGAAGTACAATGGCATGATCACAGCTCACTGTAGCCTCGACCTCCTAGACTCAAGTGATCCTCTTACCTCAGTCTCCTGAGTAGCTGGACTACAGGCCAGGCACTCCACTACACCCAGCTCATTTTTCTTTTGTAGAGATTGGGTTTCACTATGTTGCCCAGGCTGGTGTCAAACTCCTGGGTTCAAGCTATCCTCCTGCCTCTGTCTCCCAAAGTGCTGGAATTACAAACGTGAGCTGCCACACCCAGCTGGGTTCATTTTCAACATATGAATTTTGGGATAGCACAAATATTCAAGCCATAGCACAAATATAACTATCTTAGTCTTAATTTTAATGGTTTATGTTTTAATATCTGTTTGTTCACCAACAGATATGATGTTAATTGGTGTTGGTTAATATCTATTATATAAACAAAAAACTCTTACTATATAATGTTTTTAAGTGGAGTGATACATTTTTATTATAATTCTTATATAGTTTTTCTTCTGTGATGTGAAGCTGGTACATTTCATGGTCTTGATCCACCCTTTCTTTCCCTGTGTCAACCCTAACTGGCCCTTATATATTACATGTTTAGTATTCTATTGAAATTGATTGAGTATATCTGTCAGGATAGCCTAGATGATGTTATGGTTAAAAGCAATCTCACATGTCAGTTACTTAAAATAACAGAGACTATTTCTTGCCCCCACACAGTCATCTTGGCTCTGGGTAAATCTCTGGAGCAACTGTTTTCCATGTGCTGGATCATTACTAAACCTCTCTATGAACACAGCTGCCACAGTCACCAGAGAAAGAGAAGAGAGTGGTGAAGAATCAAGTGCTGGTAATTAGCTGCTGCTGCCCCAGAATACTGACAGTTCTGGCTCACCTTTTATTGGCTGTAGAAAAATCATATGACCATGGTTAAATTCCAGAAGACATGGAAATCAAATCCATTCATATGCCAAGAAAAAGGTGGAAGATGAATACTGGTGAATGCAAAAAGACTGCCAGGCTAGTCTAGTATTTTATTAAGGATTTTTACACATCAATTTTTAAGCAAATTTTGTTTATAACTTTTTTCTTCTTCTATTTTTGTCAAATTTAATTACTAAGGTTATAAAATGTGTGTGACAATATAATTGGATTTGTATTTTTTTCTTTAAAATTTGATATATTTACTAAAAAGTCTTTCTTTATACACAGGCTTTTTTGGGATTACAGTTTGACATTTTGAAAAAACATAATACATAACCAGATCTTCAATGTCCTTTTAATCAGATTATTTCATTTGTATTTTTATAGAAAATTGTATATTTCATTGAGATTTTCAAAAACTTTACAGAGAATGTGAAATTTTTATTTTTTATTATTATACTCTTAGTCACTTCTGTTTTGATAGCATAATTTTAATTTTGTGTATTTGTGTTTTTCTCCATTTCTCATGTTAAACTCACCTATTGTTTAGGAGACTGGAGACTTACCTAATGCAGTTTTTCCTTAAAAATTATTTCTGAATTTTCTATATGTATTTTTTTGTATCATCTTCTTTGTTGTGGTTTCTGTTTTTCTCTCATTATTAGTTTTCTTGAATAGGCAATATGAACACAAGGATACACAAGGAAAAATAAAACTTTCTCTAACCTCTGTCCCTCAGCCACATATTTTTGTTATTCAGAGGCGAAATCAATTTCTAGTGAATTCATGCAAAGACACTCTAAATTGTATACATGTATTTATAGTAATATATATATATATATATTTTCTTCTAGTCTTCTGTTTAACAAATGAAATTGTACTCTACACTGCATTTTGGAATTATCTTTTTGAATAAAAGACATATCTTCAAATTGTCACATTCCTAGACCTATAGAGTTATTTTATTCATTTCTATTGCTATACAGTGCTGGCTTGTATTATAGAACCAGCATTGGTTTATCCAGTCTTTCATTGTTAGACCTTTGGACATTCTCTGCCCCTTATAGCTTGATGCTACAAAATGTGGTAATGAATATTTTTGTCTATCTGTCATTTTATACACATGCCAGTGTACATGTAGAAAAGATACACAGCACTATAACCTTGACCAAAGGAGAGACGCAATTTTAACTCTGGTAGAAACAGTCAAATTGCTCTCCATAGATGTTTCAATTTGCTCTCCCAGAAGTTGCGTATGAGAATACATATTTCCTTAGATAATATATGTGCTATTAAATTATTTGATCTTTCTTAAACTGCCTGGTTAAAAAATATCAGATCTTATTGTAAATGCAATTTGCATTTTCTCTTTATGAATGGGGACTATATATATTTGTTTCAGAGCCATTTAGAATTCCTTTTGGTGAATGGAGTGAGCTTGTAGCCTCTGGCCATATTTTTTATTAGAATGCCATTATTTTTTGTCTTAATTGAAAAGCACATTAGTACTTCACCTGCGACATGAATTGCAAATATTAATTCCCACTTTATCACTTTTCTTTTGATATTACATATAGTAGCTTTTTCCAAGCAGATTATTTTTTATGCCTTCAAATTTACTAGATTTTTATGGCTTCTATATTTTAGAAACTCTTAAAAACGTCTTTGCTACACTGAAAATTTTTTAAAAGATCTATCACAGTTTGTTCTATGTTTTTTATGTTTCTTTTCTATGTGTTAAAATCTTTGATTCATGAGGTATTTATTTTGATCTGAAGTGTGAGGTAAGAATTTTACTTTATTTTCTTCCATATGGCTATTTAATTTATTGAACAAAATTTATTAAATAATGCATATTTTCCCTCAGACTTGAAATGCCAGATTTATAATATATTAAAATTCCAATATGTATTTGGTTCTATATGTAGACATATTTTCTGATGCATGGATATGTCTGCATATTAATACATCAATACTAAACTATTCTGATTTTTGCATTTTAGCATACCTTAACATCTATGACTATTCACTTTATTCCCCTTCTTCTTCAGAAATTTACAAGGTATTCCTAATTTATTTTTTCACTTGAGCTGTAGAATCTTCTTTCATAGTTTCATAAAAACAAATATATTTGCATTTTTACTGAGATCCTAATAAATTTATAGATTAATTTAACCAACAACATGGCATAGCTTCCCATTTTTTAAAGTCAAAACTTCTGTTTATTCTTAACTGGTATGCTCAGAGCACTATATATACACACATTATGTATAAAAAGTATATAAGGAATATGTATATGGACATATGTATGTATCCTAACTCCTATATGTGTAAATATATGGGATGGGGGATATATATATACACACATATATATAAATATATGGATTAGGATATGCTTATGTACACACATACATTTGGGTAAAGACTCTGCAGGAGGAACAAAAACACTATTTAAAAAACCCATGATTAATAATCTCAGACAGCCAAGAGAAGTTATTAGATCTATGAAAAAATAATATGTTATCAAAAGAAACATTCAGATAACAGAAATGAATTTTTGGAAAGCTATAAAACAGAAGTACAAAACTTTGTAGATATGCACCAAAGAAATTCTTAGAAGATAAGAAAAAATCACAGAAATAAAAGAACATTTTAAAAAATCTGAAATGTTAAAAATGGGAATAATAAGTGTTCCAGGAAAAGATGACAGCAGAAATGGTGTCAAGAGAATACTCAATAACATATTATAAAACAACTGACTTTCCATATTAGAAGGATCTTCTAAGGAAAAAACACTATGAATTGTATTATCTAATGCTTTATAATAGATCATCCTAAATAGCAAATTTTTAAAAAGTAATTACTTATTATCTCTGATGGTGTGTATGGGTCAAGAATGCAGAATTCGCTTGATTGAGTGCCTCTGGTTTGGGAAACCTCATGAGGTTGTGGTCAGATGTTGGTCAGGGTTGCAGTCTCCTGAAGGTTTGACTGGGGCTGGAGGATTCACTTCCAAGGTGGCTCCCTACATGGCTAGCAATTTGGTGCTGGTTATTGGCTGAGGACTTCTGCTTCTCTCCATGTAAGTTGGGTGATCAGGCAATTATCAGTATACTGCCTCTGAAGTAAAAGAGAAATTGCTACATATTTATCTATTAGAGGTTGAATTGTGCCCTCCTCTCTCCGAAAATATGATATGTTGAACTTCTCACCCCCTCATACCTCAGACTGTGATCTTATTTGGACACAGAGTCTTTATAGAGGCAATCAAGTTAAAACGAGGTCATTTAGGTGGGCCCTAATTCCAATATGACTGGTGTCCTCATAAAAATAGAAAATGTATTTATTTACACATGATGGTTTGTTACATAGGTAAACATATGCCATGGGAGTCTGTTGTACATATTATTTCCTCACAAGTATTAAGCCCAGTACCCAATAGTTATCTTTTCTGCTCCTCTCCCTCCTCTCATCCTCCAGCCTCAAGTAGATCCTAGTGTCCATTGTCTCTTTCTTTGTGTTTGTAAGTTCTTATCATTTTATCTCCCACTTATAAGTGAGACCATACAGTATTTAATTTTCTGTTCCTGTGTTATTTGCTAAGGATAATAGCCTCCAGCTCCATCCATGTTTTCACAAAAGGCATGATCTTATTCTTTTTATGGCTGCATAGTGTTCCATTGAGTGTATGTACCACATATATCCAGATTATCCAATCTGTTATTGATAGGCATTTTGGTTGATTTTATGTTTTTGTTATTGTGAATAGTGCTGCAATGAACACTTGCCTGTATGTGTCTTTATGGCACACTTTTTTATATTCCTTTGTATATATGCCCAGTGATATGGTTTATCTGGATCTTCACCAAAATCTCATCTTGAATTGTAGTTCCCATAATTCCCATGTGTTGTGGGAGGGACCTGGTGGGTGAGAATTGAATCATGGGGTTGGTTTGCCCTATACTGCTCTCATGTTCTCATGGTAGTGAATAAGTCTCACAAGACCCAATGGTTTTGTAAGGGGAAACCCCTGTCAGTCAATTCTCATCCTCTGTTTGCTGGTTGCCACGTAAGATGTCCCTTTGCTCTTCCTTCATCTTCTACCATGATTGTGAGGTGTCCCCAGTCACACAGAACTGTGAGTCAATTAAACCTCTTTCCTTTATAAATTACCCAGTTTCAGTTGTGTCTTTATCAGGAGCATGAGTACAAACTAATACAGTAAATTGGTACTGGTAGAGTGGGGTGCTGCTGTAAAGATACTGGAGACTGTGGAAGTGAGTTTGGAACTAGATAACAGGCAGAGTTTGGGACTTTCAGGAGGCCTCAAAAGAAGACAGGAAATGTGGAAAAGTTTGGTACTTCTTAGAGACTTGTAGAGTGACTTTGACCAAAATGCTGATAATGATATGGACAATGAAATCCAGGCTGAGGTGATCTCAGATGGAGATGAGGAACTTTTTGGGAACTGAAGTAAAGGTGACTCTTGCTATATTTTAGCAAAAAAGACTGGCAGCATTTTGCCACTGCTGTAGAGATTTGTGGAACTTTGAGCTTGAAGATGATTCAGGATATCTGGTAGAATAATGTTCTAAGCAGCAAATCATTCAAGAGGTGACTTGGGTGCTGTAAAAAGCATTCAGTTTTAAAAGAGAAACAGAGGATAAAAGTTTGGCAAATTTGCAGCCTGATGATGCAATAAAAAAGAATAACTCACTTTCTAAGGAAAAATTCAAGCCAGCTGCAGAAATCTGCATAGTAATGAGGATCTCAATGTTAATCCCCAAGATAATGGGGAAAATGTCTCCAGGGCGTGTCAGAGGTCTTCATGGCAGCCCCTCCCATCATAGGCCTGGAGTTCTAGGAGGAAAAAATGGTTTTGTGGGCCAGACCCAGGGCCCCCCCTGCTGTGTGCAGCCTAGGGACTTGGTGTCCTGTGTCCCAGCTGCTTTAACCATGACTAAAAGGGGCCAAGGTACAGCTCAGGCCATTGCTTCAGAGGGTGCAAGCCCCAAGCCTTGGCAGCTTCCAAATGCTGTTGAGTCTGCAGGTACACAGAATTGAGGTTTGGGAACTTCCACCTAGAATTGAAAGGATGTACAGAAATGCCTGAATGTCCAGGCAAAAGTTTGTTGCAGGAACAAGGCCTCATGGAGAACCCCTGCTAGGACAGTGTATAAGGGAAACGTGGGGTTGAAGACCCACACAGATCCCCCACTGGGGTACTGCCTAGTGGAGCTGTGAGAAGAGGGCTACTATCCTCCAGACCCCAGAATGGTAGATCCACTAACAGCTTGTACCATACACCTAAAAAAGCTGCAGACACTTAATGCCAGCCTGTGAAATCAGCTGGGAGGGAGGCTGTAACCTGGAAAGCCACAAGGGCAGAGGTGCCCAAGACCATAGGAATCCACCTCTTGCATCAGCGTGACCTGAATGTGAGACATGGAGTCAAAGGAAATCATTTTGGAACTTTAATATTTGACTGCTCCACTGGATTTCAAACTTGCATGGGGTCTTTAACCCCCCTTTTTTGGGCCAATTTCTCCCATTTGAAATGGGTACTTTTACCCAATGCCTGTACCCCCATTGTCTCTGGGTATCTGAGAAGTTACTAACTTGCTTTTGATTTTGCAGGCTCATGGACAGAAGAAACTTGCTTTGTCTCTGATGAGACTTAGGACTATGCACTTTTGAGTTGATGCTGAAATGAGTAAAGACTCTGGGGGACTGTTGGAAAGGCATGATTGATTTTGAATTGTGAGGACATGAAATTTGGGAGAGGTCAGGGGCAGAATGATATGGTTTGGCTGTGTCCCTACCCAAATCTCATCCTGAATTTTATTTCCCATAATTCCCACATGTTGTGAGAGGGATGCATTGGGAGATCATTGAATCATGAGGACAGTTTCCCTTGCAGTGTTCTCATGATAGTGAATAAGTCTCAAGAGATCTGATGGTTTTATAAGGGGAAACCCCTTTGCCTGACTCTCATTCTCTCTTTGCCAGATACCATGTAAGATGTTCCTTTGCTATTGCTTCATCTTCCACCATGATTGTGAGGTTTCCTGAGCTATGTGAAACTGTGACTCAATTAAACCTCTTTCCTTTATAAATTAGCCAATCTCAGGTATGGCTTTATCAGCAATGTCGAAACAGACTAATACACCCAGTAATGGGATTGCTGGATAGAATGGTAGTTTTCCTTTTTAGTTCTTTGAGGAACTGGTGTACTGCTTTCCACAAAGGTGGAACTAATTTACACTCCATGGAAAGAGTGTGTGCTCCCTTTTCTCCACTACCATGTGAAGTGTCTGTTATTTTTTGACTTTTTAATAATAGCCATACTGACTGGTGTGAGTGGTTTTGATTTGCATTGAAAGAGAACATTTAAACATGGAGAGAGACATGAACAGAAAAAAGATAATGTGAAAATACAGAGATAACGTAGTGTGAAAATGGAAGACTAGAGTTATGTATCTGCAAACTAAGGAATGCCCGAAGCTACTAGGAATTACAAGAATGGTGTGGACAAAACCATTCTCTAGTGCCTTCAGAGGGGACATGGTCCTGCTGACACCTTTGTTTCAGATGTCTAGCATTCAGATCTGTGAGACAATAGATTTCTGTTTTTTTAAGCCACCTGGTGTTTGGCGCTTTGTTATAATTGCCCTAGGAAACTAATATGGCATCCATATCCATAAACCAAACAAACATGGCACCAAGTAGGCCTTTTTTGGATTGGGGCATGAACTAGTCTGCTCAGGCTGTCAAAACAAAATACCATAGGCTTAAACATTAGAAATTTAAATTTAAATTAGAAATTTATTTTTCTTGGCTGGGAAGTCCAAGATTAAGGTGCCAGCTCTGCTGATCTCTGAATCACCTTTAGGGTCATTCTTCCCTTATCCTGAAGGATAATGCAGGTTTGCAGTTGAATACCTCCACATTTTTAGGCATTTTTACTGCAACACCTTACTTCTGATACCCAAAACTTTATTAATCTGCTCAGCTACCGTAACAAAACAGGTATTTTACATTCTACAGGATAGCAGAAGTCCAACTTCCTCCATTCCATCTAGATTTTCTATGTCCTTTAATCCCAGCTGGCAGTGTTTCTGCTGGTGTAGTCCCATATCTATTCCTGGCTGCTGCTGATATATCAGATTAGATCTGCTGTTCACACCCATACCAACCTCCCTATCAAATGGGTGTTGAGCCACATTCCTGACACTCTCTTCGGAATATGCTTCCTCATATTTTTGAAATATAAATGGACAGGTAATGTTTCAAATCCTTAAGTTCCCGTTTCTTTTCGATTAACAATTCCTTTGTCAATTCAACTGTCACCTTTTGCATTTTATTATAAGTAGTCAGGAGGATCCAGGCTGTACCTTGAACATTTTACTTAGAAATCTCCTCACATAAATATACAATTCCACCTTTCACAAATGCTATCCCCCCTAAAGCACTAGAACAAAATTTGGGCAAGTCCTCTAGCACTTTATAACAGTGATCACCTTTTCTCCATTGTCCAATAACAACTTACTCATTTCTGTCTGACCACACCAGAATGCCTTTAACATTCATATTTTTACCAACATTCTATTCAGGATTATTCTCTACATATTCTCTAAGAACATGGAGGCTTTTTCTTTAGCTCTCCTCTTTCTTCAAACCATCAACAGAATTGCCTTTAATATATATATTTCTACAACAAACTCTTCATGACAATCTTAAATTTACTTTTAGCAAGCACCACAAAACTCATCTAGCCTCTACCCATCACCCAATTCCAAAGCCACCTCCACATTCTTAGGCATTGTTACAGCAGCACCTTAGTTCTGATACCCAAAGCTTTATCAGTCTCCTCGGCTACCATAACAAAATACCACATGCTGTGTTGCTCAAACTATAGCTATGTATTTTTCACAGTTCTGGAAACTAGGAAGTCCAAGATCAAGATGGTGGTGAGGTAGGTTTCATTCTGGGTTCTCTTCTCTTTGCTTCTAGCTGCCACCATCTTGCTGTGTTCACATGATTTTCTCTCCATGTACATTGCACTAAGAAAAGGCCATAGGAGGACACAGTGAGAAGGTGGCCTTCTACAAACCAGGAACAATAAAGACTGGAGAGTCGTGGAGGCAGAGATGGAGGCTACCTATGGGCCCAACAGCATGGACAACCCTTTACTAAGGCTGATCCTGCTATTGCTTCCTCTAAGTGTCCGACTTTTCAGCAAGAGAGATGAACACTGAGCTCCTCTCCTCCCCAAACCCCTATTCCTCAGGGAGACCACATGGCCACCTGGTGGCAATTGGATATCAGGTCCCTTCCATCCATAAAGGGCTAGTCATTCCTCTATTTCAGGTATAGATTTGTCCTTCTTGCTAGTAGAGTCTTAGCCACTACCACCACCCAGGTGCTTAAAGAATGCCTGGTACATAGGCTTGGAATCCTATAGATCAAAGCATCCAACCAGGAGACCTACTTTATAGTGAAGGAGATGCAGAAGTAGGCCATGGTCCCTGGGCACACTGGTCATGTCATGTACTTTATCATCCAAAGGCCACTGGACTCATAGAAACTTCTAGCTGAACAACTTAAGTACTAGTTCAGAGAAAACACTAAAAAAATATGGAGTGCCATCCTGTAGAAGGCAGTGTGTCTATTAAATGAGATATTTTGATATGGCTCTGTGTTTGCACAAAGACAGATGAATGGTTCCAAGACCCAAGGCATGGAAGCAAGAGTGGCCCCATTTACCATCCCTCTCAAAGATCTCCCAGGGGGATTTTCTCTGTCCCATCTCCTGAACTCTGGGCTTTCTAGGTTTGGATTTTTGGTCTCAAAAAGAACCAATAAACAACAAAGGTCCTGTTGACTTATAATTTACAGCTACCACCTGGGCACTTTGGAGTCTTTGAGCCCAGAAACCATCAGGCAATAAGAGGACCTGCTATACTGGTAGGGGAAATTGACCTTGATCAACAGGAACAAACAGGGCTGCTTATACCAATGGTGGTAAAGAAGAATATATGGGGAACCCAGAGGATCTACTTGGGTGACCCTGGTATTCCCTAGTCCAATTGTAACAGCTAATGGATATATGGACAAACCCTGCATCGAAGGTATGACTGTCAAGTGTTCAGACCTTTCAGATATGAAGGTTTAGGTCATACTATCAAAGCAGGCCATCAAAATTTGTCAAGATGACAGCTGAGGGTGAGCAGAATTGAGAACTGCCTAGTGGAGGTAGGAGAAGATAAGCATTCACCTCTCAGGATCTGAGACCATGAGCAGTTGGTGTCAAGTCAACTGCAGTCGCAGGGGATATACATCATCCTATTAATCTTTTTCTGAGTTTTCTGTCATGCCAACACCCCTTGTAGACCATGGTAAGAGCTGTATATCAGTGTAGGGTACAGTCTGTTTCAATTTAAGCTGGTGTTTCTGAAGGAGGCTTCTTCCAAAGTCAACATTTGGCAGGAAATAATAACTAATCATTACCCAGTCTGATAGAAGCTGTGAATAGCATTTTCATGGTTATAATAAATTTAACCATGTTTTGAGTAGGGAAGAATAAAAATATATGAGCACATTTGAGTATATGTGTTGGAGGCTGACACTAGAAATAGAACCAATATTTATCTTTCATGGAGAAAGTCAACAGATACAGCTAAAATTGAAAAAGAAAGCAATAAAGTGGTAGACAAAAGGAAAGATAAATAAGAATATTCAATTCAAAGAATTGAGAGTGATTGCTTCTGGGAAAAGAGAAATAAGGTAGAGATTACTCTGTTTTAAAAGGAAAAGTAGTCTCCTTGAATATGTGCATGCCTATCTATGATTGAAACATGAAAAGAACACAAGCAAATAATATGGTCTACTGAGTAATAAGAATAGTTTAGGAGGATTTTATCTCTTCTTAGTTCTTTCCCCATCACGTCTTTATAATGATACAGTTTAGAATTTTCAATTCAGTGTTGTTAGTATTGAATTATAAATGTTAATGTAAGGCCTGGCACAGTGGTTCACGCCTGTAAGCCCAGCACTTTGGGAGGCTCAGGCAAGTGATGACCTGAGGTCAGGAGTTTGTACCAGCCTAGCCAATATGGTGAAAGCCCGTTTCTACTAAAAATGCAAAAATTAGCCGGGCGTGGTGGAGGGCACCTATATCTTCTGTTTCATGTTTCATTTTATATTTGTAATGATTTTATATCATATTAAATAGCATTTTAGATGTAGCTGCATTTAAGTAGTTTTTCTTTCTTTCTCTCTTCATTTCTTCTTTCTTGTTCTTTCTCTCTTCTTTCCCCCTTCTCTTATTATTTTTTGGTTTTGTTTTATTTTGTTTTTTTGAGATGGAGTCTCGCTCTGTCGCCCAGGCTGCAATGCAATGGTGAGATCTTGGCTCACTGCAAGCTCTGCTTCTTAGGTTCAAGCAATTCTCCTGCCGGAGCCTCCAGAGTAGCTGAGAATACAGGCGCCTGCCACTAAGTCCACTAATTTTTGTATGTTTAGTAGAGAAGGTGTTTCACCATGTTGGTCAGGTTGGTCTTGAACTCCTGACCTTCAGTGATCTACCTGCCTCTGTCTCCCAAAGTGCTGGTATTACAGGGTGTGAGCCACTTTGCCCGGCCTCATTTTCTCTTTTCTTCTTCCCTCTCTCCTGGTCTCTTTTCCTTTATCCTTCTCTTCCTTCTTCCCTTCCTTCCTTTGGTTTTTCCCTCCCTCTCTTGATTTCTCTCTCCCTCCTTCTCTTCCCTCTCTTCCTCTTTCTTCTTTCCTCCCTCCCTCTCTCCCTCTCTTCCTTTCTTTCTCCCTCCCTGTTTTTTTCTTTTCCTTTCTTTCTTTGTTTCATTTCTAAACTTAATTTTGTCATTCTCAAGTTCCTTGTTTTGATTTATTTCTGCACAGCTGGAGTAACCTTGAACATTTTTAATAGCACAGTCAGAAAAAGCAAATGGGCACTTGTACCCATGATGAAATTCCAGAGACAGCATTATACAAGGAGTCAAACAGTGTTATAGCATAAAAAGTGCCATATTTTAAGTAAGTGACAATACTGTGCTCTGAAAATTGGTTTTGGATAACTTGAAACTTGTGTTCAGTGATGATAAAGGCACTGATGTTGACTACACATTTGAACAATTGCAATAAAATAGGTTCACAAAATATGAGTTAAAATAACAATTTTTAAAATTCAAATGCTACTTTACATAAAACATTATCTTACACAAGAGTCCATATCATATTATTAGGAGAATGCATTTGCATATTTTAAACATACCTATGAAAATGTATAATATCAAATTTGCCAAAAATTTCTTTTTGCATATTCTTATTGAAGAAAATGGTATCAGTCTTTATTTAGGAAAACAAGATATTGACTATTCAATTTCAAATGACCCAATGAGTTACAGTCTTACCTATGCAGAAAGTTTAAGCTCAGAAAGTTTAAGCTCAGTGTCGCACAGCTAGGACAGAGCGAAGGAGGAATTTGAATCCATTTTTAACATATGTCCAAGACATTCTTGTGACACCTTATAATTAGTTATCTAATGCCTCCTTTTAGGGAACTAATGTTAAAATCTGAGCTAAGGATGGGAAAG
This sequence comes from Ateles fusciceps, assembly GCA_036589455.1. NCBI lineage: Eukaryota > Metazoa > Chordata > Mammalia > Primates > Atelidae > Ateles > Ateles fusciceps. The sequence continues at coordinate 2,841,553 of JAZHEH010000051.1, forward strand.
GCCAGGTAATCAGGGTTTTATGTTTACCAAACAGAAATGTACAACCTAATAGTACATTCTTAGGTTGAAGGTTATTGTAGAGATTCTGGGAAACAAGGGAAATACTCTAAAGCACTCAAGTAAGAGAGAAATGGTTGCAATGAACTGAATGCTTATCCCCGCTCCCCCACCCTCAGTATCATGTATAGCAGTTCTAACCCCCAATGTGATGGGGCCATTTGGAGTGGGTCTTTAGGAGGTAACAGGTCATGAGGGTAGAGATGTCATGGATGGAATTAGAGGGAATGGGAAGTCAGCACTCTACAACCCAGAAGTTGCTTCTCACCAAATGCTGACCAAGCTGGTACTCTGATCTCAGACTTTCAGCCTCCAGAACTGTTCAATTTCAAATGACCCAATGAGTTACAGTATTACCTATGTGGATGAAAAAACTAAAGCTCAGAAAATTTAAGCTCAGGTCACACAGCTAGGACAGAGCAAAGGAGGGATTTGAATCCATTTATAACTTATACCCAAGACACTCCTAAGACACCTTAGAATTACCTATACCAATGCCTCCCTTTAGGGAACTAATTTTAAAATCTGAGCTAAGCAATGGGAAAGGCCAGGTAAACAGGGGTTTATGTTTACCAAACAGAAATGCACAACCTAATAGTCCATTCTTAGGTTGATATTTATGCCTAAGAGAATAATTTCTGTTGTTTATAAGCCACCCAATCTATGCCCTTTGTTATAGCATCCTGGACTAAGACAATGGTGAAATACACAAATCTGTGGACAGATGGTACCTACCCTAAAATTTTGTTGTAAAGTATTCCTTGCCAAGGCTGCCACCCATGTGAAAGATCACTTCTCCTGAAATTGCTTAGAAATCTCCTGCTCCTCCATTGAGGCTCTCTAATGTTTCTACCCTCTGGAATGCCTTCCCTGACCTATCCATTCCTGTCTCTGAGCTCCCTTTCACACAAGTCTATCCTTCTACTCCTTTTCCATCACCACCTCCTCCTCCTCCTCTTCATTCAGTAATTTATATGTCAATTCTTTATTTGAATGTCTGGGTCCACATTGTACTGCTAAATCCTTCAGAGCAGTGTTTATGTTTTTTTAAAGGCATTTCTCTGCACAGCCTGGTGAAGTTTCTGGAACATAACATGTAACCAATAGTGGAGCTGTGATTTGAACCTAGCTCTGATTATTACATAAATGAATAATGAATGAATGACAAACAGATTCCCTTGCAAGTCTACATGGACAATGGGGTTTGGGTGTACTTTTGACATGAGATTTTCTATTTTTATTTTTTATTCTGAAGAAAATTTTGTGATATTACACCAAACAGTAGATTATGCTTTAAAACTCAGAACATAATTTAATAAATAATTATCACTTTCTAATTAGTTTTCCAGAGAGGGTTGTTTCTTATCATGTCAGATACTTGAACCTTGCATTGAGAACATGAGGTGTTGAGATACACTATTAGGTTGTGTCATAAAGGATGAGAAGTGGATGGTTATGTGAGTGGGGTGGTGGGTGCACACCCTTCTGTTACTTGCCCCATGATACACTAACAAAAATTTCAACTGCCTTTAATTTGAACGTTTTTAAAATTATAGAACCAACTTTCCTGTTAGACATATTGACATGTTTGAGTAAAAAAAAGTAATTGTGTTAAAATAATTTTAGAAAATGAGTCCCAGTCTTTGACTCCATGGGGGTGGATATTCTGAATTGTCAGGGCATTGTAAGTGCTATCAATTGTACTTTGATCAATCAATCTGAAGGAGAAGACGCAGGGTTTACTTTGAAGACTGCATTTTAGAAGAGCTGCCTGCTTAGATATTTGTTAACCAATGGAGGTGTAACTTGATACTCCCCTCAGAACTGCTGTTCTTCTTGTGAGTAGTCATTTCTCTTCATGTTACAGAAAGAGAACCACAGACTCTCAAGAGTTTGTTCTAGGAAGTTATTGAGCTCTGCAGCAAACTAATATTTCTCTGCTCTCCTATGGAGACATTTCAAATATGCTTTTCATCCCTCACACCTAATTTATGCAAAGAATCTCCTGCCCTGGGGGTTGTTCCGCTTTTTAATGAATTCACTTTGATGACAACTAAATGTGGCAGGTGCTTCAGGAAGCAGTTCAACCAGGGATAGTTTAACTTTAAAATTCTCTCACATGTGTAATATCTCTGAACCTAATATTTTGGTTGAAATGTGTACATTTGGCTTGCTTTTTCATTTCTTTCCTTATGAAGCATTATGTCTGAACTTATTATGGACTTAGTTGTTGGGCTGGGAGTTAAGAAATCTTTAGGTTGACTCTACCTCAAAATAGCCATTTGCCCTAGCATATGTCACTGAGTAAACTTTTATAAGTGACAGATTTCAAATCTGTGAAATGAGTTGTGGCAGTGAGGAGAGAAAGCTGGATGAGATAATCTCTCCATGGCTTCAGATACCACCTCATTGCTAAGGATTCACATATATGGATCCTCAGTGCATATTTTGAAACATAGACAGACATCTTCATTCAAAGATTCCTCAGATATCTCAAGGCCAACAGGCAAATATGAGTCAGGCAGGCATCTTAACAGTTTTCCTGTGTTCTCTGTGGCTGTGAATAATGTCATCATCTCAATTAATGGGAAAGATACCTAGACATTATCCTTGGTGTGATAACTATGTTACCTACCACGTAGAAGTCTGAGCAGACATTTGCCCTGAAGTTCTCAATCATGGCTCATGTGTTTGATTTGCCCTCTTGAATTTAAAACTGAATCATTGTTTAATAAAGACAATATATTTATATTTATTGCTCTGTTTCACCTTGGAATAGCTAAACTTTTTGCGGTTAAGAGATCGTGAGATTGAAGTAAGATATAAAAAGGACGTAATATAAAGAAACAAGAGAGGCAAAAAGGAAGTAGAAAGCTCTTTTCTGAGTTAGATGTTACACAGGGAAACGGGAATTGAAAGACAAGGGATCAGATCCCCACATATGGCCCCCACTTCTCTCTTTCAGAGGAGGCTTATTCTCCACTCACTGTGGCATAGCCTGGGGGACGTTCTAGCTGTGCATTTACCAAAACGACAATGTACTCCTATGATGTATGGGATGCAGTTTACATCCAGCTGAAGACAGTATCTAGATGGGTTTAATGGCCTTCCAGAACCTTTAATCCCAAGGTGATATAAAAAAGCACAAAAATGCTGAGGGGAACTGGTATACAAATAGAGGGCTGAGGTTGGGTTAAGGCGCTCACAGGGGTAGGGACTTTGATGGTCTAGGACCAGAAGTCACAGCAGAGACATTAGTAGTAAGTGGAATGTGAACACAGTCAAGCAGGGATTTTTTTCTTTTTGGCTGATTATTTTATATTTCCAGAACCTAGAACACTGCCTGGTAAATACTTGGTACCCAGTAAATATTTATTGAATAAATAGGTGGGCAAGATACCTAAGAAAATCAGAGGTGATCAACTGTACTTCAGTCGACATTATCACAGGATGTCCAGAAACAGGGCAGTGTGAGGGATATCTCTGGGACATAAGGGAAGTTTCTGATGACAACACAAGAGCCCAAAAGCTGATGCCAGTTTGGTATGTAAATTCTCTCCCCCATCTTAAAATACAGTTCTTAAGTTAAGGCAAGAGAAGGAAGAACAACTCCAGAATTATTTCTGCTTGAACTGCTAGAAGAGCTTTGTGGAAAAAAAAGAGAAGGCCACACGTTATCTTTAATTGACTATTTTAATTATTTTTTCTCCTATCGCTAGCAATGGAGACTTAACAGAATGTGAAATCAGTTACAGAAAAGAAAGTTGTAACGTCAGCTTTCACCTCACTACACCTGCTGTCATCGTGTACTTCTTCTTTGCTTCCAGTTTTACTCTTTTGTAAAATTCTTTAATGGATCCACGTTACATGGCAGAAAGTTTAGCATTCAAACTCCACATGGCTTTACTGTCTTCAGTTTTATCTCTTGTCTCCTCTATATCTCTTTTGCATCCTGCATTTTGAGGTCACTACATTAGGCACATGACCTAGGAGAGAGTGACTGCCAATATCTGATCTAGTTAGGGGTACCCTATTCTGATTTACATCAGAGTGTTCTATGGGCTCGTGATGGTCACTGTCCCCATTGCCAGCACCTACACGTCAGCACACATGTGTGTGCACATGCAAACACACACACAAACACACACACATGCTCTTTCTCTCTAATTCGTACACACACTCAATCTCAAGTCATCTGTTACTATATGTAGTTACCTCTAGAACATCATGACTCTAGGACATTATGACCACCTGATATTAATGAAACTTCTCAATACTTTCTAGACCTGAGATAAATTAAGTTCCAGTGTAATGAGGTGATACAGTAGACAGGCCATGACTACATTTTGGTTCCAACCTTCATTTCAGCCACACACTGGCTGTGCAAATTTGGGAAAGTAACTGGATACAGTTGACTTCAATTTCCTCTTTTATTTTAAGGAAAATAATGCCTATCTTTATTCCTTAAATGGTGGTTATAAGTTTAAAAACTGCTAATGTATGTGTCTCTTTTTTTGGAGATTGTAATGCAATATTGTTTCTTGGGACAATGTCTTCTGGGAAGTTCCCTGGCGCTCTTCCATTTCTCCTTCAAATCAGAAGCAGAAAAATAAATCCTGCTATAAAAAATTTGGAGGATATCGATTGTGAGAATAAAATAAGAATTGTAATCATTGCTAAGATTGCCTCTCATTTTGAAATGAAACATGATTCTGTGAAGTTGTAGTTAACTAAATGTCAAATGAAAATTCTTTAGTAAAATGCTGTTTTAGTCCAATCAAGCAAAGATAAACTCATACTTCCATTACTATTACAGAATACAGCTATTAGTGTTTTTTGTGTTTATGCAATTTTCTTCGGCTGGAGGAGTTTCTGTTATTCTTTATTCAGACTTCCTAATTAGAACAATTTGGCCCCAGATTCTTTGTGCTAATGAAAAATTACACCTTCCATATATAATGTATATTATAAATAATTCTGCAGTATAATATTTGTGTTTGTATATTTATAATTGTAATCTGTTTTTATAAATAGGACAATGTGTTAAAGGAATAAAACAGCATGTGTATTGCTTTGTCTTGATGCTGAGTTTGGTGAAACACAGAGTGCTTTTGAACCAGAGCTAAATACAGGTCTTAGGCACTAAAAACAACAAGTGAGTCTGGGCAAATAACTGAAACTTTCTGAGGCTCACTTTGCCTATCCCATGATATTAATGCTAAAATGCCTCAACTTTCTTATCTTTTACTTGTAGTGATGTGAAAAATAATCATGTATGTAAAATAAAGCACTTTAATACTCGAATGTACAGTAACAGATTAAATAAAGATTATTATGAAGCCCAGAACTTTGGGGCAGGCTACTGGGCTCATATGATGTGTCTACAAATTAGTAACTGGATAGCTTTAGGTTGGAGAGCCCTCAATCTTCTTTCTTTTTTCTTTCTTTTTTTTAAGCCATGCTTAAAATGTATTTTATTGAAGTAAAATTTATGTAACATAAAATTAACCATTTTAAAGTGTATAGTTCTATAGCCTCATTTGTATAACGGTGGAAAAGCATGTGCTTTACAGAGTTGTCTGGAGCCATCCAAGGGTGACATTTCTTATTACTTTCTTTCTTTTTTTTTTTTTTTTTTTGAGACAGAGTTTCACTTTTGTTGCCCAGGCTGGAGTGCAATGGCACGATCTTGATTCAACGCAAACTTTGCCTCCCAGGTTCAAGCAGTTCTCCTGCCTCAGCCTCCCAAGTAGCTGGGATTACAGGCATGCGCCACCAAGTCTGGCTAATTTTGTATTTTTAGTGGAGTCAGGGTTTCTCCATGTTTGTCAGGCTGATACACAAGTTATCAAAATTCAAGCACAGGTACCTCATTTCTTGAAAACAAAACAAAAAAATAAATATTAAAACTATGATAGAAAGCAAGTTACGGCAGCTGCTAATATTTGAGTGTCTGACATTTCTAAAACTCATATGCCAGACACTCAAATGTTAGTAATCCCAGGGCTCTCCCCATAACCATGCCTCTGAATCCAAACAAATCAAGCTTTATTTTTTTTTCTGGAAAAATCAGTTGAATACATTCTTACTTGTAATTACCAGAACTTGCTTTCTATCATAGGTTTAATATTTATTCTTTGTTTTGTTTCTAAGAAATGAGGTACCTGTGCTCGAATTTTGATAACTTGTGGACCACCTCTTGCACTCATCTTTCTTCCTCTTTCCACATTTCCTTGACAAATGAGTAAGTGGAGATGAGTCAAAGGCTCTCTAAAAGTCACATAATAGTGTACTTTCCCAGGATGTGCCTTTATTAAAAATGCAACACAATTATTTGCTTTTATTTTTATTATTTTATTTTGTTCTATTGAGGGAGAATTTAGGGGCTAGAAAAAATCTGATGAAATAATGGACATGATAGAAAGCACATTCATTGCTAATCCATCACAGCTATCCTCTGCACTCCTTGCTGACAAGTATAGAGCAACAGCTTCACCTGCACAGTAATAATAAGTATCTTCAAAAGAGTCTGCTTCTTTGTTTTTAAAGCACATAAATAGAAAATCTGTTTTATTACAGCTGTGTGGAGTTAGCACCATTTCTACCTCATGTCTTTGTCTTCTTTCTCATTCTTTATGCTCCTTTAAAGTTTCAATTTTTTGAATATATCATGTATGAACATATATACAAATATTCATGTGTATACATATGTATAAAATGTGTGTATATACATATTTACATATACATACTGATATATGTGTGTATACATTATGCACACATAGATATATATATCTATATCTCTATCTCTGTCTCTAATCTGTCTATAATCTATGTTTTTTTGTATCTATCTCTATCTCTATCTCTATCTCTCTATCGTCTGTCTATTGACTCTAAGAACCACTGCTCAATGTAATTCACGATCTCAACACAAAATTCTGAAGTTTTAGATTTGGGAGCAACTATTGGTAACTGATATTTTTCTTTTCATAAATCTCCTTTTCAAAATTTCTCTCTGAACATGGCCCAAGAAGGACTCTGTACTTCTTCTTTTTTTTTTTTTCCCACAGAACAGTCTTTATTATTGATTATATTTAAAAATTATTTGTGTATCTAATTAGATATTGAATTGTAAGTTAGTATTATACACGAACCTCGTTTTGGAAGGCAATTCCTTGTAGCACTATAGAACATCTAATTACATTGCAAAAGGTATCCTTTTTTGGTATCGATAAAGAAAACAGTTAATAATATTACTGTAAATATGAGGAAGGCTACAAAAAGTAAGATTTCTTTTTTGTCTTCAAAATGTTTTTCATGCAGTGAAGCACTTGCTATGTTGAACTGAATGCACTAGTGGGGGAATGTCCTGGGTCCGAGATGCTTTCACATAGCATGGACGTTACCAATAGTTGTGTCAAATAGCAGTTGGTGTCTTTTCATTTTATGTATATATATCATATAAGTCTGATTTTTTTTAAGTGTCTTGAATGGTTTTCTGGAGAGACAGCATTGGTAAGTGGCACATGATGATAGCTCATTCATAAGAGGGTTTCATGATTTCTTTGAGTCCTTGGTTTGAAAAGTCTAGTCTTGTCTCTCAAGAGGACTCTGTATTTCTATATTTGAGTCCTTGAGGACTTAATAGGTAGACAAGGCTGAAAGCCTAACTTAGTATGCATCTGTAACAATAGCTGAGTCTTGGCCAGTCCCAGCAGCCATACTTCAACCAGTCATATACTGCTGAGTGTTCAAACTGTGTTCAAATAAAGCAAATGCTGAACTGTAACCTGCAGTTGTTTTTATACCTCGCCTCTGATTTCTATATGTCACTTCCCCTTTTTTTTTGGTCTATGAATTTGTTCTGACCATGAAACATTTCTGGAGTCTCTCTGAATCTGCTGTGATTTTGGAGGCTACCAAATTTGCTAATTGTTCATTGCTCAATTAAACTCCTTTAAATTTAATTCTGCTGAAGTTTTTCTTACAACACCTCTAAAACAGCTCCTTGGTTGGCACAAGCCCTGCTTTATTCCCAGACACCTTGTCAAACGACTGCGAATTGTGTGCTATGAAATTTCCTTCTCAATTTTTCCTTGTTTGAAGATTTACAACATCTGAGTCCAAACTATCCATGGAAAGAGGTAAGATGAACCTAGATATTTCCAGAGCCAGAGGGATACATAGAGGCTATTTAAGCTCTCTTCAGAGTTCAGAGGAACTAGAGCCATGGAAATAAGGACCTTGGAGATGTTCAGAGATGTGACCAGTATACAATATGTAGAATCCCAGAGTTTCAATCCAGTGTTGACAACAACAATTACTTTTTATAAGACTTTTTTCTCTGTAATTTTGCTGATAATAGAAATTAAGAATATTTTCTAAAATGAAAATATTTGCAGAAGATGACAACTGCCAATATGGATATTTAATCAATTATTGTCCCAAATGTCATTCAATGTATTTCTTAGTAGGAAGATTAACTTATTAGTTATGTGATCCAATGATCATTGGTCCATCCAGCCTGCCACCCATCCAATAACACTTATTTAAACAGGAACTTATTTACCAGGAGTACAATTCTGTGCTAGACTTGAGAATGAACATAATGATGAAGGCCTAGTCCATGCCTTTGAGGTCTTTACAGCATACGTAGTTCAAGGTAAAATGCAGTATCTTGAGAGGGTCGGTCATGAGCAGGACACAGATAATTACCACTGAGGTATGGAGAAAGGAAAGTTACTTCTAACTGAGACTCAAGCTGAGGAGAGAAGAAGGCTAATGGAGAAGACAATTAATTCTGACAAAGAAATTGGATAAATATTCAGAGATAGGACAAATAATGAAGATTGAAGAATTAAGTTTACTGAAAGATTTCATGTATGAAGAAGGTAATAAGAGGTAAAGGTAGCTAAGTAGCATAGGAACTGATCTTGAAGAGCACTGAATATTAAAATACAGAGTTTGGTTATGAAGCAGTGGAGAGTCATTGAATATTCCGTGCATAAAATCTTGGGGGAGGAAAATGAGTCAATGAAAACTACTTTCTGGGTCAGGGGGAGTGTTACATGAGCTAAGCAAGGAATTTTAAACAAATGTTAATAAGGTTGGTATAATGATACATATATGCACACATACAAAAACATTGCAGTGACTAGAATGGGTTGTTTGAGATACAGTTAATCAGAATGATCATGGTGGAAGTCAGGTTAAAGTAAGATATAAAACAGTGACTAAATGTGTAAGTAATAGTAGATAAAAAAAATCTTGATAAATGTTTTAAGAAATTTGCTGGTATTTCCCTGTTAGTGTCTGCCATGGTAGCTACCACATAGTAAACGTTCAATTAGTATTTGTGGAATGAATAAGATAAAGATGCATAAACTTGATAAGCTACATGTTTTCTCATTGTGGAATTAGCTATATTTACACTTACCACATACGTAAAACCAGCCATCTGATTCACTAAGGAAGAAAAAGAAAAAAAACAAATCTACATGCTTGACGATTTCAAAATGTGTATCTAAATTTGGAAATATTTGTAGACATTCTAGAAAATTAATATATTGAAGATAAAAAATAAGATTACCTGAGTTTTAATATTTGCTTTTCCTTAGGCAAGTTCTCCAATCTCTCTGTGCCTCAGTTGCCTTCATTCTGGAGAATGGAGATAATAAACTAGGTAGCTCATAGTGATCAATGAAAATTAGGAATTAATACGTGAAAAGTGCTTGGAATAGACTTTGACACATGGTTCCCACTATGTTAATGTTTGGTCATCATTATTTTTATTACCAAAGAACCTATTTTGTAGGACTGTGTAATCTGTTTCAAATTTGAATTTCATCTTAAAATTTACAAACCATGTTGACACATAATATCTTGATTTATTCCTACATCTCTCCCACTTCTTCCATGTTGTCAGTAAGGATGGTAAAACTGAATATCAGACTCAGATCTTCTGGCAAATAGACATTTATTTCTAAATGGTCACTGTGTAGCAGATATTATTTAAGAATTTTCTAGAAATAATCTCATTTAATTGCTATTAAGCAAGAGTAGGAAACAGAGGATCAGAGAGGTTAACTGTATTACCTAAAGCCACACAGCCAGCAAGTCACTGGAGAAAGAATTTGAAGTTGGACCTTATGTCTTCAAAGCCTATGCACTTAGTCATCAGACAGAATGCCCTAATGTGAAGTGGAAGGAAAGAGCAGTCACTTGGTAAAGTTGGAAGAAAGGCATCTGTAAGTGTGCCCAGTGAACCAATGAACCAAGTCTTTTTAACCTCCCCAGGATCTCAATTATGAATCCTGCTGTGGGCTGATGCCTTTCCAAGTTCTAACATGTGAGAGCTAAATTCTTCCCTCTATCTTAATTTCTGAAGCCCACCTCTTTCACTTCACTTGCCTTGCTGTGCCTTGGGTCTGAGTAAACAATCACAGCCATAAACCCTTTATGAAGGTGTAGAGAAGAGCTGTTTTTCATCAGGTCACTGTAAGCAGCCTGGGCTGCCAACTTCCCGTCAAAGCCTCATAAACCCTTTTATGAGGCCCATAAAATGCTGTCTACTCCTGTTAAAGAAGAGGATAGCCATCAGATCCAACTCATGCTGGCTTCAATTGCTTCATTTCCATACATGAGACTTTTTGAAAAACCAAAAGCAAGCCATAGCTTAATAATAAATTGGCCTTTGTGTTTCTCTAGTGTTCCTTTACTAGGTCTCCCACACCCCACACCCTATACTACACAGTGGTGTTTGATGACTCTGGAAAGCAATTCTGGGTGGCAGAGTTAGCAGCAAGAACTGCTGGGTACCATGGCTTCCATTCAGAGGTAGAAGAATATTGGCTGCAAAGTGGATTCTCTTTTTTCCCATGGACATTCAGAAAGAAGGAAACTTCCCTACAAGTTCTCACAGCTTCTTCACTGTAGCTGGACATAGAAACTCTCCTATTTGCATCCATGCTTCTGGTGTGGATTGTGGTTGCCAAAGGAATGATAACCCCCTTGTTGATTAGCTTCATGGAGCATTCCAATCTCCAAGGTTCTCTCATCAAACTGACTCACATATTGATTAATTTTCTCTACTTTGTTTTAAAGAACCAGACAATTTTAGAATTCAAGGGATGAGAATAAAATTGGAAGACAATTTGTAGGTATAGGTAATCTAATTCTCTGGTTAGTATTTTTATCTCACTACAGCATAAACTACTTTAGGGACAGGCATTACTTCTATTTCTTTATCTACAAGTGTTTAGTGTTAAGCCTGATACATATAGAAAGTATAAAACTTTTCAATAAAGACATAATTATGATTACATGCATCAGTCACTATATGCTAAGTTATGCTGTGGTAACAAACAGCACTAGAGGATTACTTCTCATTCTTGCTGCAAGAGGATCTTAAATTGGTTGTTCCTTAACACATTTACTCTGAGATCCAGACATATAAATCACCCTTTTTCTGTAAAATTCCCAATCTCTTGGCAGGAGGAAATGAGGACAGTTATGTGAACCACATACTGGTTTGAAAGTTTTTGCTGAGTCTCTGCCAGGTTTTGGTATCAGGATGATGTTGGTCTCATAAAATGATTTAGGAAGGATCCCCTCTCTTTGGATTGTTTGGAATAGTTTCAGAAGGAATGGTACCAGCTCCTCTTTGTATGTCTGGTAGAATTCGGCTGTGAACCCATCTGGACTTGGGCTTTTTTTGGGTGGTAGGCTCTTAATTGCTGCCTCAGCTTCAGACCTTGTTATTGGTACACTCTCATTTCATTTGCCAATTAGCATGAAGACTAAGTGTGACTAAAGGGGATGATGAGTTATAACTCCCTCCCACAATACCACTTTCTTAATATCTTTTATGTTTTGTTAGAGTTTAATATTTATTTGAACCAAATATCCCAAAGAAAAAATTTAGTAAACACAATTTTATTGTAATTTCAAACAGGTACAACTAATCTGAAACAGGTATATTTTGGGAATTTGAAGTGAAGCCAGTAGCATGACAACAACCAATGTTGATAATTTAGAATAAAAAAAGCTTCAATGAGGTTATGTTTTGTGTTTAACATCCCAATACAAGACATCTACAGTCTTGTATGAGAAGCTTCGACTCTCAGAACAGTGATGTCTATAATACTGGAAAAATCTGAAATCATTAAAATCAGACTTTTATTGTCAACAGCTTGTAGTTACTAAGACAATGTAAGGACTTGATATATTTTAGAAATATTTTCAACAAAAAGTAATTGAAACAAAGAAACAAAGTTAACTAAGATTATAAATACTTGTTGATGGATATATAATGTAAAAGATGTATTGTGACATCAGTAACATAAAGTGTGGAAGAGGAGAGGTAAAATTTAGGGATTTGTGTTTAACTGAAGTTAAATTATTATCAACTTAAAAAATTATGCATAAGGTGTTTTATGTAAGCCCAATTATAACCACAAAGAATAAGCTTCTAGTAGATACACAAACGGTGAAGAGAAAGAAATCAAAGTATATCACTATAAAAATTTAACAACTTACAAAGGAAGACAGCAAGATTGGAAAAAGGAACAAAGGAACAACTAAACAGTCAGTAAGCAATTAACAAAATAGCAGAAGTAAGCCCTCTTTATTAATAGTTACTTTAAATACAAATAGAATAAATTCTCAACTCAAAAAAAAAAAAAAAAAACCCAGAATGACTGAATGTATCTAAAACAAAATCCAGCAATATGCTGCTGCTATGGTTTGAATAACAGTATCCTCTCCAAAATTTTTGTTGAAACTTAATCCGCAATTTAACAGTTTTAAGAGATGTGCCTGTTAGGAGGTGATTAAGTTATGAGGACTACACTCACATGAATGGGGTTAGCACCCTTATAAAAGGGCTTAAGATTGAAAGTTGAAGGAAGTACTTTCTTGTTTTCTAACTCCTTCTATTAAGTGAGGACATTTCTTCCTCTCCAGAAAATGTACCAACAAAGTGTCACCTTGGAAGTAAAGAGCAACCCTCATCAGGCACCAGTCCCACCTACACCTTGATCTTGAATTTTTACAGATTGCAGAACCATCCAAAATAATTTCCTATTGTTTTAAATAAATTACCCAGGATATGATATTTTGTTATAGTGGCATAAACAAACCACTCAATGCCTATTCCTTATAGCCTTAAGGACACACATAGAATGACAATAAAAGGATGAAAAAAAGTATTTCATGAAAATGGTAGCTAAAACAGACTAGGAATGATTACACTTATATTAGAGAAAATAGTCATTCAGTCAAAATCTGTCGCAAGAGAAAAAGAAGGTCACTGTATCATGCTATAGGGATCAATCAATCAAGGGGATATAATAATTGTAAATCTATATGCACCCAACATTGGAGAATCAAAATATATAAAGCAAAAGTTAATAGAACTAAAGAGACAAAGAGCAACCCAAAAGTAGTAGGAAACTTCAACACCACATATTTTAACAATGTACATGTTATCTAGACCAAAAAATCAGTATGAAAACATTTGACTTGAATTAGATTTTAGATCAACAGACCTGACAAACATATACAGAACATTCTACTTAACATTAGCAGAATAATATTCTTCTCAATTGAACAGGGAGCATTACCCATAATAGAGAATATGTTGGATCAAACAAGTCTTAATAGTTTGTTTTCTTTAAGATGGTGTATCGCTCTGTCACCAGGCTGGAGCGTGGTGGCATGATCTCCACTCACTGCAACCTCCGTCTCCCGGGTTCAAGCGATTCACCTGCCTCAGCCTCCTGAGTAGCTTGGATTACAAGTGCATGCCACCACACCCAGTTAATTTTTGTATGTTTAGTAAAGACGGGGTTTCACCATGTTGGCCAGGATGGTCTTGATCTCTTGACCTCATAATCTGCACACCTCAGCCTCCAAAGTGCTGGGATTACAGGCGTGAGCCAATGCACCCAGCCCAAGTCTTTTCAAATTTAAAACCATAGAAATCTTTTCTGACAGCAATTGTATAGAAATCAATAATGAACGGAATTTTGAAAAGTATAGGAATATGTAGAAATCAAACAACACATTCCTGAACAGCTAATGGGTTAAGGAAGAAACCAAAAGGGAAATCAAAAAGTATCCTGAGACAAAACAGAGACTCAACATACCCACACTTACTAAGTGCTGCAAAAGCAGTGCTAAGAAGAAAGTTTATAACTAGAAATGCCTACATTAACAGAACAGAAAGACATCAAATAAACAATCTAGTGTTATATCTTAAAAAACTAGAGGCCAGGCAATGTGGCTCAGGCCTGTAATCCCAGCACTTTGGGAGGTCAAGGCAGGTGGATCACCTGATGTCGGGGGTTCGAGACTAGCCTGGCCAACATGGTGAAACCCCATCCCTACCAAAGATACAAAAAATTAGTGAGGCATGGTGGTGCATGTCTGTAATTGCAGCTATTCAGGAGGCTGAGGCAGGAGAATCACTTGAAACCGGGAGGCGGAGGTTGCATGAGCAGAGATGGCACCACTGCATTCCAGCCTGGGTGACAGAAAAACTAGAAAAAGAGCAGTTAGCAGTCAGCAAATAATAATGATCAGAATAAAAACAGATAAAAAATGCAAACTAGTAAGACAATAGAAAAGACCAAGAAAGCTACGAGTTTTCTTTTCAAGATTAATAAAATTGACAAAACTTTAGCTAGACTAAGCAAGAGAAAAGAGAGAACTCAAATAAAATTACAAATGAAAGAGGAGACATTTTAGCTGATACTACAGAAATGCAAAGAATCGAGAACATTATACCAAGAAATAGGATAACTTAGAAGAAATAGATAAATTTCTAGAAACATATCATCCACCCAAACTGAATCATAAAAAGTAGGAAATCTGAACAGATCAACAATGAATGAGAAGATTGAATGAGTAATCAGAAACCTCCGTATGACAACAACAGAAACGCAGGACCAAATGGCTTCATGAGTGATTTCTACTTCACATCTAAAGAATTAAGGTCAATTCTTCTCAAACTCTTCCAAAAAATTGAAGATGATAGAACACTTCCAAATACGTTTTCTGAGGCCAGAATTATCCTCGTACCAAATCCAGATAATGGTGCTACAAGGAAAGAAAATGCAGTCCAATAACTCTGGTGAACATAAACGCAAAAAAAAAATCATCAACAAAATACTAGTAAAACTGAACTCAACAGCACATCGAAAGATCATACACCATGACAAAGTGGAATTTAGAGAAGCTTTTAAAAATATTCTTCCACAAATTATATTTTTAGGAATTTCTTTTTTGTCCATCCAGAAGACACTATTCAGAAATTATAAATACCTTTATTTGAAATCAATGGAAGCCTCTGGTCAGCATGATAATCTGGATGACTGTGGTCTGTGGACTAAGTCAGAAAACCTGCTTTACTGAGCAAGAGGAAGACCTTTTGGAAGCACAGTAACATGGCTAAGTTATTTTTCCTTCATATTTATTGAGCATTCATTATGTGTTTTTTGGTAGACAGGATTTTAAGCCTTCCCCTCACTCCTCTTCATCCCTGCCAAAGATGATCTGGCCTAGTTCCTGGAACCTGTAAATATGCTGAGACATCACTCCTGTGATAATAATATGCTTTAGGGCACAAGTGACTTTAAAGTAGGAAGTTTATCCTGGCTTATCCAGGTGGGCTCAATGTTTTTACATGAGCTCTTAAACACACATAGCTTTCTTTGGCTAGTGGTAAGTATAGAAGTCAGAGAGATACAAAGTATGAGGGAGATGTGATGTTTTTCTGCTGAGTCACAGACAAAAGCTCCCATCCATAGGAGCTGAGATAGGGCTCAGTTACAAGCCTACGAGAAAAAGACCTCAGTCCTTAAACTACAAGGAACTGAAATCTGCTAATAGTAGGATAGCAGGATTGAGAGACTAATCTCAGGAGTGAATTCTTTCCCATAGTTCCCAGAGAAGAGCCCTGTTCAGCCAATACCTAGATGTCAGTCTTGTGATATCCTCAGCATAGATTTGGGTGTCTTACGATCTAGGGAACTAAGAGCTAATAAGTTGGTATTGTTATAAGCTATACATTTGTGCCAATTTATTTAGCAATAGAAAATTATAGGAACCCAATTTCTGCATTTATGTAGTTCATATGATAAAGAAGGATACTTAATAAGTAGTAGTTGCTTCATGAATATTTTTTAGTAAGTGAATGAATAAATTATTTGTTTACTTCACTATTATTAACAATGGCAAACTCATAATTTTTTGTGTGCAGACATTGTTATAAGTGGTTTATATGCATTTAACCGTTTAATCATCAAAACCCCATGTAGTAGATAACTATTATTATTTCTATGTTAAAGACAAAGACACAGGCATAGGGAGGTTGACAACTTGTTGAACGTTGCAAAAGTAATGAATTCAGAGCTGAGATTTAAGCCTAGATGTCTAGCTTTAGATTCTGAAATATAACCAACTGCTCTAAGTTGCTTATCAACTATAATAAGAGATACAAAAGAGACATAGTGAGTGTCATGTAAGAAGAGATGACCCAGGGGGCACAGGAAAGGTTTTTGTAAAGATATGAAATTTAGACTAAGTTTTAAAGGGTGGATAGTAATTAACTAGCAAAAAAAGGCTGCAAAAATGTTTTAAAAGGAAGAACGTGGGGCATTTCTAGTGAAAAGCATGGAAGACTGACCTTTCTCTTAGTCAGTGCATACTAGATAAATGTATTGTGTTCATCAAACTTTAATACTGAGAAAAGTTTAAGGAAATTCAAAGATCTGGTTATCCCAGATTAGCAACGGCTGAATGGTGGCAATAGATTACTGGTTTCTTAACCATATAGAAAAGGAAAAAACAAAATGAATCAAATCAAAACAGCTTTTTATTCTCTTAGACCTGGATTTGGAAAAACTACAGCCTATGGGCCAAAACTGGCTGACTTAAGGTTTTTGTAAATTAAATTTTATTGGAACACAGCAACAATCATTTATTTACCTATAGTCTGTTTCTGCTTCCACACAACAAGAACAGAGATAAATAGTTGTGGCAGAGAGCATATAACCTGCAAAGCCTAAATATATACTATCTGGACTTTTTAAGAAAATATTTGCCAACCTCTGTGTATTAGTTCATTCTCACACTGCTAATAAATACATACCCAAGACTGGGTAATTTATAAAGAAAAGAGGTTTAATTGACTCACAGTTCCTCATGGCTGGGGAGGCCTCAGGAAACTTAAAATCATGGTGGTGGGGGAAGCAAACGCATCCTTTTTCACATGGTGGTGGCAAAAATAAGTGCCGAGCAAAAGGGGGGAAAATCCCTTATAAAACCATCAGATCTTGTGAGAACTAATTCACCATCACAAGAACAGCATGAGGATAACCACTCCCATGATTCAATTACCTTCCACCAGGACTTTCCCACAACACATGGGGATTATGGGAACTACAGTTCAGGATGAGATTAGGGTAGGACATAGTCAAATCATATCACTCTGCCATAGAATAAAGATGTTAATTTGTAATAAATTCTGTTGCACTACACACACACACACACACACACACACACACATATACATATTTTTTTTTTGAGACAGAGTTTTGCTCTTGTAGCCCAGGCTGGAGTGCAATGGTGCAATCTTGGCTCACTGTAACCTCCACCTCCTGGGTTCAAGTGATTCTCCTGCCTCAGCCTCCCAAATAGCTGGGATTACAGACATGTACCACCATGCCCAGCTAATTTTTTGTATTTTTAGTAGAGATGGAGTTTCGCCATGTTAGTCAGGCTGGTCTTGAACTCCTGACCTCAAGTGATCCACCTGCCTCGGCCTCCCAAAGTGCTGGGATTATAGCATGAGCCACTGTGCCCGGCCACATGGTATAATAGTAATTTTTAGTTCCAGGAGTAACATCCATACCTATTTTGTTGACTTTGGAAAACATGAAGGAGCTGGCAGTAAAATTCTTGTTTGCATAGGATTATCTGGATGAGTGTGGTCTGTGGTCTGATAAGTCAGTGCACCTGCTTTACTGAGTGAGGAAGGCCCTTTGGAAGCACAGTATTATGGTTATGTATTTTTATTCAAAAATGAAAGTGCTTATAAACTGTGGGAGGTTTAATTTCTGCTAACATTCCTGTGACAAATAAAGTAACATATTTATAAAACAGCCTGGAAACAAACCTAAAAGATAATATATATATATATATATATATATATATATATATATATATATGTATGTTTTATATAATTAATTATTATTAAATAATAAAAAATATGTATAATTAAATTTTACAGTATTGCATATGGATTTCAGCATAAATTAGAAAATATACATTAAGGCTACCAGAGTTCATTGCTAATGTTTATCTCTAAAATGCTTGTTTTTATTCATAAGTTTTTACATAATTTAAAAAACATTTCACATTGTTAAATCCTCTTAATGTATCAAGTTCTCAGAACTTTGAATTCTTTAAAATATAAATCTCATAACTTTGCCACATGGCTTTTTCTATAGTGTTGAATACAGAAAACTAATGGATGTAGAGGCCATTTTAAAAACATATCAGAGTAAGACCTGTGCACAGAAGATGCACATATCATGTGCTCAGCTCAATGCATTCTCACAGATTAAATACGTATGTCAAGAAACAGAAAATCACCACCCCCTTAGAAGGCCCCAGATTCTTCTTTTGAGTAAAAACTCATCCACAAGGCTGACCCCGTCCTCATTTCAAACCCCACACATTGGTTTTGCCTGATTGGAATATTTACTCTTTTGTGTCTTTTGGTTAACTTGATGTTTGTGAAATTCATTCATGCTGCTACGTATAGTGGTATTTTGAGTATTCTCATGGCTATAAAGCATTTTATTGTGTAAATACATAATTTTTGTTTATTTTACTGTTGAGTGGTTTTTGGATAGTTTCCAGATTGAGGTTACTATGTATAGAATGATAATGAACATTTGATTATGTGGCTGTTGTTGAATGTACATACACATATATGTATGTGTATATCTACATATATATGTCTGTACATATCTACATATATACACATAAATATATATGTGTATGTATATATAGATATATGCATATATATGTGTATGTGTGTATATATATGCATACATAGATATAAATGTATGCATATATCATAGATATATATGAATGTGTATGTATATACATACATACAGATATATATGTATGTGTATTCAACTATATCTATATTTGACAACACACATATATTTCTCATCCTTTTAAAATGTGATATTTTATAAATATAATCTCTATTTGTTGAACCTCTGGAAAATGACTTATGTTCTTTTAATGTATTATTTCTTGCCCATAATATAAGAAACTAATTTATTTGAAGTTATTCTGAATAATGAATCTAAGAAGTTCATTGTCACATCATCACTAAATATTATATTTGGAAGAATTTTAGAGGTTATCTCCAGGAATAATTTGATGGATGTGTCACTTCACTAATATTACCAACGAATAATAAACCAGCTTCAGTTTAATATCTAGGTAGAAGAAATACTCCCTGAAAAGGAAGCTACTGTGATTTTTACAAAGTTGTAATTTTAAAATATGCTGTTAGTTAGATATGAAGCTGAAATAGCTACCACAACTTTACCTCTTTGATACTAGTTTTCTTAAAAAAAAAAAATGGATTTGAGCTTAATTCTTCTGCATGGTGATCTTTTAGATATTGCAAAAAATAAGTCATTGTGCCTCTAATAAAAGCCACCTTTCCCATTTTTAGTTTTAGTAATTGTTTTTCTATTCTTTACCATCATGTAAAAATTATATTACTATAGTCTCATCTGTCACCATTCCTTTGAAATGTTGATGCTTATTAAATTTTAGAAGAAGACTGGAAAATAGACACAAAAATAATCAACAAGTCTTATTTCTGGATACTAGGGAATTCAATATTTAAAATGATATTTTAAATTATATTTTTCTTAGGATTTCATAAATAAACTCAGCACTATTCGTAGAAAGAAACAAAAAAAAAAGTCATTAAGAAGCATGGTGTCCAAAACTGAGGAAAACCCCCTGAGAATCACTAATCCAGTTCAGAATGGAGCACAACTATTTCCTCATATACTGAACATAATTTTTCTATGAATAGTATTTAATTATTTTAGTTACGTTTTGCAACCACATTTGATTATTATTTCATATGTGTGTTACGGTCAAAGTCTTATAATAACTTTCATTTATTCATTCAAACAATTATTTAGTAAACATCTATTGTCCAATGCTTTAGTCTCTGCTATCAATGAGCATTCAACTAGCGAAGGAGATAGATTTGCAAACTTCAATTACAAAATGTATGATAACAGCTGCAATACAGATAACCAAAGCATGGCACTTAAAACAAGCATCTCGGCCGGGTGCAGTGGCTCACGCTCGTAATCCCAGGACTTTGGGAGGCCGAGGTAGGCAGATCATGAGGTCAAAAGATTGAGACCATCCTGGCCAACATGGTGAAACCTCGTCTCTACTAAAAATACAAGAATTAGCTGGGCGTGATGGCGCATGCTTGTAGTCCCAGCTACTCGGAGGCTGAGGCAGGAGAATTGCTTGAACCTGGGAGGCAGAGGTCGCAGTGAGCTGAGATCATGCCACTGCACTCCAGCCTGAGGACAGAGTGAAACTCCGTCTCAAAAAACCAATTAACCAACAAACAAGCAACTTTATTCATTTTCGAGACTTGGTTCATGTGATATCGAGCCGAGCCCTGCAATGAAAATGCACAAGGCTTCTGAAGAAGGGCGCAAGAACAGGGAAGAGTGTGGGTGTAATGTGGTTCTAGAAGACAGTGGATATGGAGATGAGAGAGGAGGCTGAATGGTAGACGAAAGGCCAGGTTCTTGAAGGCTGATGAATACTGTCCTGCATTCAACCGGGCATTAGTAGGATGTTTAGGTAGGAGGGTAACACCATCCGATTGGGTGTATCTAAAACCTCCTTATAGATGCATGTGACTCCATCACACAGTCATTTTCACAGGACTATATATTTATCCTTAATAGTTTCAATTTAAATGAAAGTTTCATCACTGAGTAAATCGCACCTTTGTAGTCAACAAATAGTTTATCTTTAATGGTGAGGGAGAAAACTAATAAAAAGATATTTCTTAAACCAAAATTTTGAAATTTTCACTTTTCCTGGCTCTTTTATAGATGTTAACTGCAGACTTCAAATATTTACTTAATTTTACTGGTGTTGGTAGATTTACTATCTTTGAAAACCAAGTGTGACATAATATTTCATATTAATAATGTTGTCTGAGCTCGCGTTCTCTGACTTTTGGATACTCGTTGGAATATAAAGACTATCTTCTGGAAGTGAGACAAGACCTTCACAGCTGTGCTTGCGTTAAGTGGCTTCAGTCCAAAAATAATCATGTTCTTGTATTACCATAGGGCACTGGGCTTTCCTTTGTGTTCAACATTGATTTGGGGATCTATAAAATTTAGTATGCCACGTTTGTCATCAAATCCTTGAAACTTCGGAGAGAGAATGAAGTTTGGGGTTATTTTTGCAGAAATAGAATTTTTTATTAATGTTGGAAAATAGCCACATTAGTTCAAGAAAGAGTGGGAAAGCAACACAGTGTCTCTTTCAGTGTGAAACAACATTCAATTTCTTCCTAAGTACTTCATTTCAAAGAGCTAAAACTGTACAGTGTTAAGCAACCTGAAAACAATCAGCTTTGGAGCGAGGACCAATAATTGAATGATGTCTTTCCTCTGAAAGACATCAGGCATTTTGCCCACTGCTCTTTGACACTCATCAAATCCTGCTCTTTAATGTCAGTCAAATTGTCCAGGTGATAAGCACAGAACTTGTTCTGGCCAATGGCCCTGTGCCTGCATTTTCAAATTTGGCTTGGTTGGCTTCGGTTTCCTAGTTCAGCTCAGCAGGCTGCCACTGGCGAGTGTAAAGAGAGACTGTGCCGGCACAGAACCTTGCGTTAAAAATTACCTTCAGCTTTCAAATCAGATGAGCCAACCTGCTCATGAGGCTGTTGGTGCATGAAATAAGAGAACCTTGAATTACCAAGCCCATCCAAAAATCTTGTCTGGTTGACACCTGTCTTTTATTGCTGCAGTTACTCTGTGTTAAGGGGTTGAATTGTGTGCCTCCCTAACCCCGCTTCCTGGATGTTGAAGTCTGAAATTTCACTATCTCAGAATAACATCTTATCTGGAAATAGGTTTGTTACAGATGTAATTAATTAAGATGAAGCTATACTGGAGTAGGATGAACCTTTAACCCAATATAACTGTGTCCTTATAAAATGGAGAAATGTCAACACTGAGACATGTACGCAGGAAGAGAACTCCATGAAGAATCTTCTCTAATGCTTTCAGAGGGAGTACAATCCTGCTAATACCTTGATCTTGGACTTCTAGTCTCCAGAACTGTGAGAAAATTTCTGTAATTTAAGCCACCCACTTTGTTGTACTTTGTTACACCAGTCCTAAACTAATATACTCTGTTTACTATCTCCTGGGTTTAAAAAAAATTTTATTTTTAGCTTTGTTTCATGAGCATGCCCGTTGAAATAAAGGTAAACTTGACATCTTGATACCTTGGCCTGAAAAGTAGTCTAGATTTCCTCTCCAGGTGGCTCTGTCTTGAGCTGTTCTAGTATTATTACTATTATTATTATTATTATTGAGATGTAGTCTTGCTGTGTTACCCGGGCTGGAGTGCAGCGGTGCAATCTTGGCTCACTGCAACTTCCACCTCCTGGGTTCAAGCGATTCTCCTGTCTCAGCCTCCCGAGTAGCTGAGATTATAGGCATGCGTCACTGTGCTAATTTTTAAATTTTTAGTAGAGATGAGGCTTAGTCATGTTGGTGAGCTATTCTGTTATAATTGCTTCTTTTAATAAATTCCCAGACTGGCACCCAGACTCAGTGTCAACCAGCTTGGTGGCACGCTTGCCATTTGTTCTAGAAGTTCTCTGGAAGTGAATATACACTCTTCAAAGTCTAGTGGTATGGCACAACAGCAGATCTTTCCCCATGCCAGGGTAGTAAGGCCATGTTAAAAGTACTTTTGGCATAGCCCTGAAATTACTTATAGCTGCCAAAGTAGTGTCATAATTGATTTTCAGTACATTGGCCCTTTATATTATCTTTAACTCTGAAAATAAAATTTACCAAGTGAAATGTTAGAATTATGCTAGAAATGGCATTAGAACTGTCAAGGTAATTTAAGATGAGCTTAACTTTATCTTTATTTGAAGGAAATCAGGTTACCAGCTTATAATCTTTCAAAACTCTTTATGTTGTACATTCAACAGACATGTTTGAACATTAACCAAGTGCAGCAGACTCTGTAGAAGATATAAAAGTGAATTTTTAAACAGCGAGCTTCTCACAATGTCCAACTTAATAAGTATTTATTAAGTGAGAATAAGTTAGGAATATTAACTCATTCAGTAATTGATTATTTGGAACTCACTATGTTTCTGGTCCTATGCTATGTCTTATAGATACAGTCATCCTGCTATCAAAAATATTTCATTGTGGGGGAAAGACGTTTTTTGGTTCTCAAGGAACATGTACTCTGAAAGGGAGATAAGAGAAATGGAAAAATAACTATATTAAATTCAAATGTGAATAAAAAGGTTTGAATGCTAGAGACTTAGTCAAGATTCACAAATAAGATATACACATAGAGAATATACATAGGATATATATAATATATGGGATATATATAATATATATAGAATGCACACACATATACATACATATACACACACACACAAATAGAGCAAGAGAGAGAAGGAAAGATTAATACACAGAAAGAAAGATTGATTTATTCTGAAGAATTGACTAATGCAATTACAGAGGCCAAGAAGTCCCAGGATTTGTAGCTCATAGGCCCAAGAATGAGGAGAGATAATGGTGTAGGTTTCAGTCTAGGTCCAAAATCAGAAAAAGACTGATGCCTCAGCTCAAGACCATTAAGCAGAGAAAGTGAATTATCTCTTACTCAGCTTTTTACTATACTCTGGCCTTCAACATATTGGATAAGGCCCACAAACACTGGAGAGGGCCATTTCCCCTCCTAAGTCTATCCCTTCAAATGTTAATCTCATCTAGAACCACCCATAGAGGCACACCCAAAATAATGTTGTTTTAAATATCTGGGCACCTCATGACCCAGTTAAGTTGACACATAAAGTGTGATCATAACTTCACCCTTGTCAAATTTGCTTCATATACATACATCATTCATTCATATACATCTATACTTCTATTTATTAATTCATATATATCTATACTTTATTCACATACATCTATGCTTAATCTACAAATAAAGGTAATTACAAAATCATAATTTCACTTAGCATGATATGACTATCCTAGTACAACCAAAAATGCACTAATCCCTTCCAGAAGAAAAAAAGAAATAAAATATTTGCATGGTATTTACTCTTCCACTTAGTATTCTATAACTGAAATACTATGATGTAAAATTAGCAATACTTAAACTATGATGTGATATTAATACTGGTATGTTATAGGAGAAATATATGAGAGTGGGGAAGAAAACAGATATTTGCTGTATATAGACATATAATGACAGAAAAAACACTCATAACAATTATAGTCCTTTTTTCCGTAACTGTTAGTGTGGTCATAGCTGGTATTTATAATTACCTTTTTCTACTACCCTCCCTGGATTTCCTTTGCTTTTAGCAAGCACCACAGCTTGTTGGTCTTTAACCTGTTGGAAATTCATTAGTAGGATGATTACTCCTCATTAATCCTGACTAAATTGGGTTGTTGTAGCTTTATATTGACCTTGATCTCATAACATGGTAATACTAGAAAATCTCCTATATATTCTAGGCATACTTTTCCTTACCTCCATTATGAAGTGAGAATCCAGTTTCCCTTCACTAGTCAATCAGTCACCCCAGCCAGCACAATAACTCTCTTTTTTGCTGTTGATTCGGATGCATAAGGAGCCTGATGGCTGGGTGGCAATCTTAACTTCTAGTTCAATGAAGTCGTTGTGTGTCTCCTGGTGGAAGCATTCATCCTTCTAGAGCTAAGAGTTCTAGCCAGCCAGCATTACATATAGTTGTGGGATGAGTAAACAAAAACTTTGCTAGTGGGTCACTGGAAATAATAGAAAGTGGTGCAGGTCCTATTTCCACCCCTTAATTCCTAGACCCATGAATCCTGGCTATTAGAGAAATGGTACCACATGTTGGATACAGATTCAGAGCAAATCAGCCTTCTGGATAACTACCTTAGTTCATTTTTATTGTTATAACAGAATATTTTAGGTTAAATAATTTATAAAGAACCAAATTGTTTTCTTACACTTCCCAAGGCTGGGAAGTCAGAGATCAAGGGGCTGACATCTGGTGAGGTCCTTCTTGCTGCATCATTTCAAAGGTATGAGAAAGAGAGTGTGAAAGAGAGGGTGAACTCATTCATTCCCATGAAAACAGAATTAGTTCATTTATGAGGCTAGAAACCTTCAGACCTAAACACCTCTTAAATGTCCCACCTCCCAATAGTATCACAATGGCAATGAAATTTCCACGAGTTTTGGAAGAGACAAACATTCAAACGAGGATATTCTACTTTGGTCCCTCAAAAGTCATGTCCTTCTTATATACAATGTATGTTTATTCCATCCCAAAGCCTCAAAAATCTTATTTCATTCTAACATTGACTCTAAATTCCAAAATCCAAAGTCTCATCTAAATCAGACATAGATAAAATTCAAGGTACAATTCATCCTCAAGCAAATTTCTCTGCAGCTGTGAGGCTGTGAAATCAAAACACATTATCGATTTCCAAAATGCAACAGTAAAATAGGCATAGAATAAACATTCCTATTTCAAAAGGCAGAAATAGCATGCAAGAAGAAAGGGATAACTGGTCCCAAGTAAGTCCAAACTCCATCAAGACAAACAAAATTAAATAATAAGACTAAAATAATCTTTCTTGATTTCTTGTCTACCCTTCTGTATATACTGGAGTGGGATTGGATCTCTAAGGCCCCAAGCAGCCCAGCTCCTGTGACTTTAATGGGAACAGCCTACACAGCAGCTTTTGTGGTAGAAAGCTGTGTGTCTCATACCTGCAGCTCTCCTAGGCTAGAGTTACATGTTGGTGTATCTCTATTTCTAGATCATGTCATGGATTATCAAGGCTTTCTATATTACTAAAAGTAGAGTCATTAGTATCTTTAAATCTAGTCAGATTAGAGACCCAATTTCAGAAAATCTAGAACAAATTCAGGAAACTTATTCCTAATCTGTTCCTCTAGAACCACTCTTGGTAAAAATAGGATACATACATCCTATTGGTTTATTGAGAAATAGAGCATTGCAGTGGGAATACTCATGTCATAACAAACTATGTGCATATTCAGGAAGGTAAAAGAAGACAAAGATTTTTAAAGTAAAAACAAAGAGGATTACGTAATTGTCTTGAAATGATTATCCTTGACTGCAAAGATCAATAATAAGGATATATATATCCTACTGGTTCTGGAGAATCCTGAATAACACAGATTTTGATACCAAGAGTGGGTCTAGAATATTTAAAATAATATTATATATAGTATATTAATATAGTATAGATATATACTATATGATATTAATATAATATATAATATTAATTTGATATATTGATGTATTATATTAACGATATATATATATATATATATGCACACACAAATGAATTTATGTTATGAGGAATTAGCTCACATGCTAATGGAGGCTGAGAAGTCCCATGTTCTGCCATCTGCAAGGTGGAGACCCAGGAAAGCCAATGTTGTAATTCTGATCCATGTCAGAAAGCATGAAGACCGGGGGAAGACAACAGTGTAAATTCCAGTCTGAGAACAAGAGAACTAATGTCTCAGCTCAAGCAGGCATGCTAGAAGAAAAAGGGGCAAATTTCTGCTCCTCAACTTTTTTGTTCTATTCAGGCCCTCAGTGGACGGAATAATGCCCACCTACATTGCAGGGGACAATCTGCATTAATGAATCCATGGATTCAAATGCTAATCTTATGAACACATGGAGAAATTGTGTTTAATCTGGGTACCCCATGGTACAGTCAAGGTGACATATAAAATTAACCATGACAATGACAATTTCTTGTAATCAGTGTGTGTCTATATACATATACATACATATATGTATATACTGTCTATGTATATATGTTCTGTATACATATATGCATATATTCTGAGAATATATATCTGTACACAGAATATATATAGATATTATATACATATATATACAGAAATAATATATATGTATACAGAATACATATAGACAGTGTGTGTGTATATATATATATATATATACACAGATGCTTATATATAGTCATGAGTCACTTAATAATGTTCTAATAAATGTGTCATTAGGCAATGTGGTAATTGTGTGAACAACATAGAGTGTTCTTACACAAACTTATGAATAGGGTATAGCCTATTGCTCCTAGGCTACAAATCTGAAGAGCACATTACTATACTGAGTACTTGGGCAATTGTGAGATAATAATGAGTATCCGTATATGAACATAGAAAGGTACAGTAAATATAAACGATAAAAAATGGTACATCTGTATAGGGCAATGCTATGGAGTTTGCAGAATCTAGAAGTCATTCTGGTGAGTCAATGTGTGAGTGATAAGTGAATGAAGGCTTAGGACACTGCTAGATTTTATAAAAACTGTAGCTGCCACCACAGCTGCCACTGGAGAGCAGCAGCCACGGCTCTTCGCTACCCTATGGTCGTGGGTCTCAACAAGGGCCACAAGGTGACCAAAAACGTGAGCAAGCCCAGGCACAGCAGCCGCCGCGGGCATCTGACCAAACACACCAAGTTCGTGGGGGACATGATCCAGGAGGTGTGCGGCTTCGCACGGTACAAGCGGCGTGCCATGGAGTTACCAAAGGTCTCCAAGGACAAACGGACCTCAAGTTCATCAAGAAAAGTGTGGGGGACACGCATCCGCACCAAGAGGAAGCGGGAGGAGCTGAGCAACGTCCTGGCCGCCATGAGGAAAGCCGCTGCCACGAAGGACTGAGCCCTCTCCCCTGCCCTCTCCCTGAAATAAAGAACAGCTTGACTACCCCCCAACCCCCCCCACTCAAAAAAAAAAAGCATTTAGGCTACATTAAATTTTTTTTAAAAAAGTATTTGTCTTTATCCAATAATAAATTGACCTTAGCTTATTATTTTTTTACCCGATAAGTTTTTAACTATTTTAACTCTTGTGTAATAACAGATTAGAATGCAAGTACATTATACAGCTTGAGAAAATATTTTCTTTCTTTATATCCTCATTCTAGGAGCTTTTTGTTTCTATTTTTTACTTTTTAAACTATTTTATTAAAAAAAAAAAGACATACACACATTATCCTAGGCCTACCTAGGGACAGGATCATTGAGATGTCACTAGGTGATTGAAGTTTTTCAGCTCCATTATAATCTTATGAGAGCACTGTCACATATCTGGCCCATTGTTGACCAAAATACCAATATAGGTATGACTATGC
The DNA here is from genome assembly GCA_036589455.1 of Ateles fusciceps. Classification (NCBI taxonomy): domain Eukaryota; kingdom Metazoa; phylum Chordata; class Mammalia; order Primates; family Atelidae; genus Ateles; species Ateles fusciceps. Next base: position 2,870,176 of record JAZHEH010000051.1, read on the forward strand.
ACACACGCACGCACACACACACACACACACACACACACACAAATTATATAAGTATATATGTGTGTATATATATATATAAACACACACAGATAATATATGTATATAGAGAGAGCACATAAGCATATACACACACAGAGTACATCTCATACATGTATACCTAGATACACACACACATACACACACACACACACACACACACACACACACACAGACTGGTTTCTCATAAGGAATTAGTCTTTCCTCACTAGGAAGAAAATCTTCTTTACTTAGTTTACTAAGTCAAATGTTAATATTAGCCAGAAACATCCTCACAGACACATCCAGAATAATGTTTAACCAAATATCTGGGCACCATATGGTCCAGGCAACCTGACACATAAAATTAACCATCACATAGAGTGAGTCTGGAAAAATATCTAAAATGAAAAATACCTATTTTTTTTCAAGATTCACTTTTTCCTTTATGTTAATGAAGATAATTGCCAGTAATGGTTTATCTAACAAGCAATAGCGTGCAAAGGTAGGAACGAAATAGGCTGCATGAAGTCCTGAGTTCTAATTTTTGCTGTGCTCCTAACGTTCTGTGTAGTTATGGATAAACATGCTGCATTTCTCTCTCAGCATTATTTTTATCATCTTTGGAATCTGGTCAATTGTCCTGCATGATCAATAACTTTTCTATTACTTTTGAGATGATATCTTACAAAATGATCTTGATTGGAGCAAGAAGGCAATGATGTGCACATTTTAGTTTTTCTCTGGCTGGATGCTGGCCTGCTACCATTGTCTATACAAGTCTCAAACATGAAATATTGATGAAATAGCTAGTAATAATAGAGAACGTTCTTATCAGATGCTATACTATGAATCTCACTATTTCGATTGTGTGATTTTTCACTACATATCCAGGGCATAGGTACTTATGCAATCTCCTACATTTTATAGATTTTTTAAAAGGGCCTGTGGGTCATTCGGTTGGTAACTGAAGATCAGATTTTCACCCAGGGGTACCTGATTCCAGAGCCAGAGATCTTGAACTCTAGGTTTATCTGGTGGGTTGAACAATGGTTCCCAAAAGATATGTTCTAACCTTTCCAACATATGAACCTGAGCTTATTTGAAAAAGGTTATTCATGGATATAATTAAGTTGAGGATCTCAAGTAGAAATCACACTAGATTAGGAATAGTTACTACGTCTAGTGTCACCTGCTTTTATGACAGACAACGAGGAGGACACACGAGAGAGAAGGCCAGGTAAAGACAGAAGCAGAGGCTGGACTCATACAGCCTCAAGGCAAGAAACATCTGGAGACACTAGAAGATTGAAGTGGCAATAAAGGATTCTCATCTATTGCCTTTGGAGATACTGTGGCCCTGAGGACATCTTAATTTTAGGTTTCTGTCCTGTAGAATTGTGAGAGAATAAATTTTGTTATTTTAAGGCAGCAGGTTTGAGTTAAATTTTTATGATGAACCTGGAATACTGACAGAGCTTGAATCTAGTACTTCTTCAAAATTATAGGAAGCTGTTCTTCAGTGTTGACAGGAGGGCTTGAGTTGACAAAAAATGAATAAGGATGATATTTCTACTCCAGGTCATTTAGTTACCACCAGCCAGTAGAAAACTGAACTTGGCAAGGACCAACCCATGCTACACCTCCATAGCCCTGAGCTGTGTTAGGGTGACTGCAATCACCCACATGCATGGTATCTGCCTCAGCAAGATATCTACCATTCTGTACTGTGAGCTCCCTGAACCTTCCTTATGCTTATCATGGCTCAGAAATTACTGACAAAATATTGCAATGGCTCTAAATTTTGTATTTGAACTGTAAAATACAATATTAACAAAATCCAAAAAGTTTAAAAATTAAAGAGTATTCAAGAGTATTCTTGTAGCAGTTCCTTTCTCTGATCATCTGAAAAGAAGATTATAATTATTTAATAGGATAGTGGGGAAAGTCAAGGCTGCAATGCATGTAAACTCTCTAATCTCAGATCTCAGAGTTTTGATGTGTTATTGTTTAGTTTTATCATAGATATTTGGTTCAGTGGGAGATAAACCTTTCTAAAAATTTATTCTTGGCTGAAATGTTGCCTTCCTCCCTCTTTGTAATATTAGAAGTCACCAGATTTTGTCAAGTCTCTAGGTGAAGACGGCTTTAATTTTGAGAAATTTCATAAAAAGCTTAGTGTAAGTAGAGTGAGAACATAAATCTTTGTAAATAAAATAATCTCAAAAGTGCAATTTCCTAGTCTGTAAAAAGAGTACGGAAATGACACCTGCCTTGTAGGAATCTTTGCAAGATAACTTTGAAAATTAGGTGATACCTAATACAGTTCTTGGAACAGAGATGGATAGCCCATATTGCTTTTATTTTTGCTAGTGGCTTTAAATGAACTTCAAATAAATTTTCTTTTTCAATCTCATCTGTTTTATGTTTTCTTAAGTACATGTTTCTCATAAATAGTTTTTTTTAGAAAAGCATTATTCTAGGGTATTCTCTATGTATTGAACACTTATAAGAATGTTTGTTAGGTGTTTATTTAGAAAAGATGTACAATCATTGTTTAATGAACTGGTCATAAAGGCAATACTCTCAATAAGAAAAGTTAATGTACTATGAGTAAGTAATAATTTTAACTTCATGCATGCTTGGTTGAATCAAGAATATTTTTATTTGGCTCTATACAGAAAACAAATGGGCCTTGTTTCTAATAAATCCCAAGGAGTACATATAATTGAAGATTATCTGTGATTTTCTCATTTTGAGGAGCTTTTCAGCAGAGTCTATTTTATTCAGGTTTGGGAAAAGGATTGTTCACAAGGAGAGAAGTCTTTCTTTGACTTACTAATTAGCTTTCATTTCATGATGAAAATAATATATTTAGTTACTTAAGTTTTTGAAAGACCAGTTTTTCCCCCTCTGCTTTCTTTGGCTTCCTTTTCTAAGAAGTACCACTGAGGACCTTTTTGATAATTCTGTAGAGTCTTTACATCACAGTTACCTAGCAAACTATTTTTTTGGAAACTGTAAAATTTTCTATTTTCATGAGAAAACAAAGAGTAACAATGAGTAATTAAGAAACTATATCAGTAAAGTGTCATAGGAAAACTGTCTTAGCTCTACAATCATTGGCTTTCTCCTGGTGCAAACTGGTTTAACAGGTAACTGGAATTCCTTTTATAATATTTGTAATAAGAAGAATTGACATTTACTAAATGCATTCTATTGTCTGAGAATTGTAGTAAAACTTTCTATATATTAACTCTTATAATCTTCATCCTATAGCCACTTAACAAGTGGGGAAACTGGAGATCAGAGCATTTATATAATTTGATTAAGGTCATACAGTTAGTACCAGTTAATGATAAATGAGTCAGTTGTTATTATAGCTACTAACAAAAATACACTGATGATATCTATTTTATTAGTAGCTTATGATATCTATTAAGCAAAATGACTCAGACAATGCATGGTTTATTATTGTTACTATGTGCTTAATCAAGTAATATTTCTCACTAAATTGCGTGGCAGTTTCCAAATGCGTGTGTTGGTTCAGCTTAACGATTTGGTTAGGCTTCACTGACACAGAGCAATATCAACACAATCAATAAAAGCACAACATTTAGAATTAAGTTGGGAACTGGCAGAGGAAACTGGCAACCCCTTGTTATCTATTTCTACATAAAAATTACAACAAACTTTGGGACTTAAAATAATATTCATTTATTTACTCACAGCATTTGTAGGTAAGGAGTCTGTGCACAACTCTCCTGGGTCCTCTACATCAGAGTCTCTCATGGGGCACCATTCAAAATGTCAGCAAGAACTAGGGTCTCATATGTAGGCTCAAATGGAGAAGAATCTGCTTCCAAGCTCCCTAAGGGTGGTTGTATGCAAAATTACATTTCACTGGGACTGTTGGACTGAGAGCCAGAGTTTCTAGCTGACTGTTGGCAGGAGGTCATCCTCAGGTCCTTGTTCCATGGGTCTTCCCAACATGTCAACTTGCTTCATTAAACACTCAAAGGAGAGAATCTAGATGGAAATGAGAATCTTTTGTATTCTAATCATGAAAGTGACATTTCGTAACTTTGCCACTGACTACTGAAGAGAAATAATTATGAAAGTTTGTAGATATGAGATAACAAGAATTATTGAGGGCTGTCTAAGAAGCAATTTGTTGCAACCCCTTTACTCTGCTTTTGCCATTCTGCTATGTTCCAGGAATAATGTGCAGTATTCCTGATGTCTTACAGGGATTAAAGAGGGGACAATGTTCTTCAGTTGGGTTCCTTGTCACTGAAATCTCCTTTTTGGTGCCTGTGATATATTTTTTTCTGGCTCTCTATCTTTTTGGATTGTACAGCTTTATAGAGATTCACTAGCTCTCAGCTCTACTTTGTGTTGTCATATTGAGATGTGTAGTCTATTAAAAAAAGACTAGTTTTTGAAGCAGTTTTATGTTCACAGCAAAGTTGAGCAGAAAATACAAGGACTTTCCACATACCTTGAACCCCACACACATATAATCTCTCCTACTATCAATATGCAACAGCAGAATGGTACATTTGTTACAATTAGTGAATATAAGTGATACACCATCATCACCCGAAGTCTACAATTTACATTAGGGTTCACTCATGGTATTGTACGTTCTACGGATTTTGACAAATGTAAAATAACATGTATCCATAATTATATTATCATACAGAATGAATTCACTACCCTAAGAATTATCCATATTCTTCCTATTCATCCCTTCACCCCTCTCAGCCCCTGGCAACCACAAAATAAACTCTCTATAGTTTATTTTTCTAGAATGTCACATTGTTGGAATAATACAGTATGTAGCCGGTTCGGATTGTCTTCTTTCCCTTGATACTATGCATTTAAGCTTCTTCCATGTCTTCTCATGGCTTGACAGCTCATTTCTTTTTAGTGCAGAATAATATTTCATTGTTTGAATATGCCCTTTCACCTACTGAAGGACATGTTGGTGGCTTCCAAGTTCTGGGTAATAATGAATAAAGCTGCTTTAATCATCTGTGTGTAGCTTTTTATACAGACATACATTTTCAACCAGTTTGGGTAAATACCAAGAAGTATGATTGATGGATTGTAAGATAAAGGTGTGTTTAGTTATGCAAGAAACTGCCCAAACTGGCATTCAAAGTGGTGGCACCATTTTGCATTCTCATCAGCAATGAGTGAGAGTTGTTGTTGCATAGCCTCACCAGCGTTTGGTCTTCTCAGTATTTAGGTTTTTACGCCATTCTATTAGGTTTGTGGTAATATAATTGTTTTAATTTCTAATGTCCTAATAACATATGATGTGGAACAACTTTTCATATGCTTATTTGCCACCAATCTATATTTTTCGATGAAATACCTGTTCAAATCTTTGTTCCATTTTAAAATCAGTTCATATATTTTCTTAATGTTGAGTTTTAAAGTTCTTTGTTTACTTTGGACAACTTTTTTTGATACTGGTTTTTGGATATCATTTGATATCAGTTTTGGATAACAGTTTTTTGGTGTCTTCTGCAAATATTCTTTCCAAGCCTGTGGCTTGTCTTCTCACTCTCTTGACAATGCCTTTCTTTGCAGAGCAGATGTTTTTTCTTCTTTCTTTCCTCTTTTGAGAGAGGGTCCCTCTCCATTGTCAGGCTGGAGTGCAGTGGCACAATCTTGGCTCACTGCAACCACTGCCTCCCAGGTTCAAGTGATTCTGCCAATCAACCTCCTGAGTAACTGGGATCACAGGTACCCACCACCAAGACTGGTTTTTTTTTTTTTTTTTTTGTATTTTTTGGTAGAGATGGGATTTCACCATGTTTGGCCAGGCTGGTCTCCAACTCCTAACCTTAAGTGATCCACCAACCTTGGCCTCCCAAAGTGCTGATTGCAGGCATGAGCCACCACGTCTGGCTAGAAGGTTTTAATTTTAATGAAGCCAGTTTAAACATTGTTTCTTTTGTGTATCAAGACTAGTTTTGTAACTAAAGTTGCCACCATACCCAAGGACATTTAGATTTTCTCTACCCTGTTATCTTCAACTAGCTTTATAATTTTTTACGAAGAGTGTAGTCTGTATCTAGATTATTGGTTTTTGCATGTAAATGTCCAGTTTCTTCCGCATCATTTGTTGAAAAACAATCTGTTCTTCATTATGTTGCCTTTTCTCCTCTATCAAATATCAGTTGACTATATTTATATGGGTCTACTTATTAGCTATCTACTCTGTATAATTAATCAATTTATACATTTTTTCACTGATACCATACTGTTTTGATAACTGTAGCTTTATAGTAAGTCTTGAAGTCAGGTAGTGTAAGTCCTCTGACTTTGTTCTTCAATATTGTGTTTGTTATTCTGGTCACTTGTTTCTCCCTATAAACTTTGGAATCAGTTTGCTGATAGCCACAAAATAACTTTTGGGGTTTTGGTTGAGATTGTGCTAAATGTATAGATCACGTGAGAATTTTGAGTCTTTTTGTTCTATAAAATATCTTTCCCTTTTTTCATTCTAATTTAATTTGATCACTTTTTTGTTTCTAATATGATTGATATTATTTAAATTAAAATTGTGTTTCTTATTTAAAAATCTGTGTGTCTATTGCTGTTATGTAGAAAAGCTATGAACTTTTGTATATTAAACTTGTATCCTGCAAGTTGGTTATAATTGCTTATAAGTTCCAAAGTGTTTTTTTTGGGTGGGGGGGGGGGGGGGGAGGATTCAATTATTTTAGAGTCTCTACAAATACAATTATGTCATTTGAAAACAAATTCAACTTTATTTCTTTCTCCACAGTTTGTCTACTTTTCTTTTCTTGTCTTTTGCATCAGTGAAGATTTCCAGTATGATGTTGATGAGGTATGAAGAAAGGGGACATGCTTGCCTTTTCCTGATCTTAACAGGAAACTTCTTGTTTCTCATAATTATTACGTTAACTATAGGTTTTTAATAGATATGCTTCATCAAACTTAGGAAGTTATTGTCTGTATTATTCTGTTATCACACTGCTATGAAAAATATGCAAGACTGGGTAATGCATAAAGAGAAAAGATTTAATTGACTCACAGTTCTGCATTGCTAGGGAGGCCTCAGGAAACTTACAATCATCGCAGAAGGCAAAGGAGAAGAAGGTACCTTCTTCACAGGTCAGCAGGATGGACTGAGTACAAGCAGGGGAAATGCAAGAAGCTTATAAAATCATCAGATCTTGTGAGACTCACTCACTAGCAGAACAGCATTGGGGAGTCTACTCACTTGTTCCAATTGCCTCCACCTGGTCCCACCCTTGACCTGTGGGCACTACGGGGATTACAACACAGGATGAGATTTTGGGTGAGAACACAGCAAAACCATATCATTGTCTATTCCTAGTTTGCTGAGAGTTTTTTTTTTTTTATCTCGAACAGCTGTTGGACATTGTCAAATGCTTTTTTGTGTATGTCTATTCATATAATCATGTGATTCTTCTTCCTCAAGTTGTTGATGTGTAGTCTATTATTTTTTCAACTGGCTCTGTTTGGGAGTGGTTGCAGTTTTGATCAAGTAACTCAATTTTGGAGAAAAAAGTACAAAGCCTGATTTTGCCCACATCTTCAAAATACCTTTTCCAATGAACACGTGCTGTAATAAAGCTAATAGTCTTATAGCCACCTGTCATCTTTTACCACTTATCAATTGCTTTGGAATGTAGAGAGGGGGAAAAAAGTGTGCTTGACTTTTTTTTTCATATAAATAGCGTTTTGGGATTCTTAACTAAAAATAATATTAAACTTATAAGCATGTTTTGCATATTAAATAAGATTTGTATTTGATACTGGTAAGTATAGCACTTAGTACATAACAAAGAGTGAATGTTCCCTTTTGTTCTTGTTCTTCTTCATCACTGTCATCATCATTTTCCTCTTGTTTTTTTTCTTCTGCTCACTGTGATCAGTTTGAGTTTTCCAAGGGTGATACTACATATTTTACACTACCTAGATGATATATTCATATTTCAAGGTTCTGTTACATATGCCATATATTTTTAATATATTATATATTCTACTACATAGTCTCTAGGTAAGACAGAATATACAAAATAATAACATTTTAAATAAAAGCAAGTAAAATTTTATTTGTGTCTGGCTGAAGGAAAAATTCAAGGGATATATATGAAATTTTTATAACACTAATACAAGAAAAGAATACTACTACAGAATGACAAGGACAAAATATTTTCTACTATAAGCATGCTGCCTAGGAAGATCGATGGATCCTTGGAAAGGCCACTGAGTATCTAAGTTTCCAGGGCTTGTGATTTCACCATGTCAAGGATGAAGAGAACAGGAAAAGGACCAAATTAATCTGTAAATGAAACAGAATGGGATTTAGAGACTGTGTAGTAGAAAGAGAGATGGAATCCTGCAGGTGATCACCAAAGAGGAACAATGACAACAACAAATTCTTATTTTGTTATTAGTAGTTTGGTGTGCAACAAAAGCACTTTCATTCACCATGAGTGTTTCCAGTAAACTTCACTAAATCTGCATTCCTATTGAGTAGTTTGGGGAAAGGGTATGTTTTTGAAGGTGAAAATGCAAGGTCTGTTTTTTTTTATTATTTAAGATTTGTTTGGTGTGAAAACAAATATTATTTATTGAAAAATGAGCATGTGTTAACAAATAATTGTACTACTGTTATATGCTGGTTTATGTGCTACCTGATGTGGATAAAGAAATAAGTATGAAATAGGCCCTGCCCTCACAGAAGTAACACTCTTCACTAAAGCCTATCTTATAAATCCCATAGTGTAATACTTGAAAACCCGTTTAGAGATTCATGGGTAAATGTGCCTTGAAAAGGAATTTATTGGTTAAAGCAATTTGAAAAATGCTGAATAATCTTATTCTTCTTGGAGATTGACATAAGTCTTTAGCACATTAAAGACAGAACTCTGCAATTAATTGTACTCTAAGTCACAAGCACACACACGAATCCAAACATACAGTCGCATGTACTATTTACATTTGTTTCAGCCAGTGTCCCCCAAACATATTTGCTTGTGCAACTCATTTTTTAGAAAAAAATCATGATTATCTTTTCTTTGAAAGTGTTCTCTAGGGGGAAAAAGCCTCATTTAGAAAAAAGCTAAGAACAAAATATTATGTTTTTTCAAAGGGATATTAGCATGCTAACATAAGAGTGCACTGGAAAGAGCTATCCTTCTCTTTGAGATTCTTTGAGAGTGATAACCTTCTTAGGTCATTATATTAGGGTAAGTAACAACAACATCTGTTGTAGCAAATAATTCCTAATTCTCAATGATTGGGCATAATAAAAGTTTATTTCTTGCTTATGTCACAATCACAACGCTAATTGGCAAAGGAACATTGTTCTGTGAAGTCGTTCAGTGAGTCAGGCTTCCTCTAACCATAATCTCATGCATTAGAGACTTTTATTTGACTCTGTACACCCAGTTACCATACCAGGAAAAGAGATACCCCACAGAGATTTAGGCACATAATTTTGAGATCCAAGTCTAAGAATGGTTGACATTACTTCTGCCCACATTTCACTGCCTGGAAACTGGTTACATAGGCCCACATCTAGTACTTTGCCAAGCAAAAGAGGAGGACACAGATGTGATCATTTGAAGTTTCTATCCCAAGTTTTTAAAAGTGTTTATGCATTTGCTAGTGGGGATAAAGTAGACATGAATAAGAAGCACAAATTCAAAAAACAGAAGAGTATTTTGAAAAACTGAGAAGTCCAGGTGACAGAAGTGTCTAGATGCAGCTTGAAAACAGACTGTAAAGGGTATTATAAATCATGTTAGGAATTTTGTGCTTTCTATTATAAATGACTCTAAGTCAATAGCGGTTTCAACATGAGTGCATGAGCATATCTATTTCACATAAGCAACTCTAATAAGAGTTTGCAAGATGGACTGGGAGACAGGAAAGCCTTGTGGTAAGAGAATATAATGTACAGGAAACTCTTGCACTTGCCTAGAAGAGGGGCTTTAGATTAATTATGGAATTGCATTGAAGATGAAGAGGAAAAGATAAAGTATGCAGATAACTTATTGGAAAAATCAGTAAGATTTGTTAGGAGTTTGTTGTGTAAAATAGAGTGAAATGACTTTAAAGCTTCTAGGTTTTGAACTAAAGAGGATGGTGGCATCATTTATTAAATATTCTTTTGGAAGTGGAGTGGATTTCGGAGTAGAATAATTAGTTTTCACATGAGTTCAATATGATTGTTGGAGGTATGTGGCCAGAATTCTAAAGATAATGAACTACTACTTGGAAAGAATGCAACACGTATACTTAGTTTGAAAGCTTGAAAATAGATGGAGTCATGGATAACTAAGGTAATTAGAAAAAAACATGGAAGGAAGAGGACCAAGGCAAAAATTCTGGGGAAGGCTGAGAGTTCAGTGACAGGTAGAGAAATAAAGCACTGTGATGTTGCTTTTGTGATTATAAATTCAAGTTTCACAGAGTAGTGTGTTGTCCAGGAGGGAGACAAAATTCCCTTTCATCAAAAATGGTATCTGTGAAACTTCCTTCCTTGAGTAGCACAGACTTTTTTTGTCATCATCAAATACAAAAATAAAATCTATCGCTATTAAAAGTTAAAGAGTAAATCTCTGTGACTAGTTTTTCAAATGTGTTTCAGAACTTGTTGCTTGACTAATAGAAAACATTTGTGTTGAAAACATGGCTGCTGATACCACTTTTCTACATAGTATCAATATTTTGTAAACATCTGTTTTTATTGGAAAAATAAGGGAAAGCATTTTTAGCACTTGTAATACATGTTATGGAATATTTGACAGCATGGTGAGCCTGAGTGCTCCAGCTTTGACCACTGATGCCGGCATGCTGACTCTGTGGGAAGATGGAAATGATTGTCACAATTTTATTTATTGAGAAGAAGAAATATGAAATGAGTTCCATGACAAATACATATCCAAGAGACGTTTCTGTGTAAGAGAAAAGAAACAGCTGCTAAGTGGATCCTAATCTGCGGCACAATCAAAACTTGACAATTTCCATATTTATTTATTTGTGAACATTTCTTTTGTTGACTTTTAAATTGATATCTATAAAAAGTTTATATTTAGGGTGGGAAAAAGCATAAAGTACATGTTGCCAGTTGGAACGTGAATAAGGAAACAAAATCACATTAGTTTCTTTCTTACTTTGTTTAAAGAAAGAGAAGGACATTGAGCATTAGCTATATATTGAATTAGGTCTCCCCTGTGGATCTGTGCATTATCCAACCAGACATATGTGCTCTGCATACCTCTTTCCTCTAAACATGACTGATTTTCTCTTGCTGACTCCGTTGCTTCTGGACAAAGAGAATCAGTTGTGTTCCAAAAAGATTTACAATGGTATGGAATAAGGGAAACGTATGGAGAAATTGTTCTCTCTGCTTTCTGTACAACACAGCTAAACTTATTAACAATGTGCTATAGTCACACGTCATTTCACTGCTCTCTGGCTTCGATACTTCCCTACCTCTGCTTTCCATTGAAACACCTCTAGCAAGGTTTCCAATCATCTCTCTAAGCAGTAGACTTGGTAAAAGATGTTCCATGTATTCATCAGTTGACAGCTTTCTTGTCTTGCCCCTTTGGCTTCTACGAAACCATTTATTCCTAGTTCCTTTCTTACTCCATGGCCACTCCCAATCTCTCTGCTCCAGCTCTTGTCAGGACACTTGGATTAGTTTGTTCTCATGCTGCTTTAATAAAGGCATACTTGAGACTGAGTAATTTATAAAAGAAAGAGGTTTAATTGATTTTCAGTTCCACATGGCTGGGGAGGCCTCACAATCATGGCAGGAGGTGAAGGAAGAGCAAAGTCACATCTTACATGGTGGCAGGCAAGAAAGTATGTGCAGGGGAACTCTCCCTTAAAAAACCATCAGGTCTCCTGGGACTTATTCACTAGCATAGGACCAGCATGGGAAAATCCTGCCCCCTTGATTCAATTACCTTCCAATGGGTCCCTCTCACAACATGTGGGGGATTATTAGAATTCAATGGTGGGGTCACAGAGCCAAACCATATCAACACTCAAATATGATTTGCCCTCAGACTCCCATCTTTAAGGCTCTTCTCTCTCTGACGCTGCACCACACATGCCTAATGTTCTATGTACACGTTCATGACATATATAAAATTAGAAATTTGGGGATGAACGCCATATTCAAGGGAATTAAAAGACTAAAATAAAATTTAAAAGTCATTAATAACTGTTACAGAGTTAGGATAATGGTATTTCATGATTTAGAAAAATTCATAGTCATTGCCCTACATGAATGAGCACCCTCAATTCAGTTTAGGTAAGAAATTTCAATTGTACAGTCTCATTGATTACCAGAAAATTTTCTAACACATTTTCAGTAACACCCCCCACCCAGTCGTTCTTTGGCACTAGGCTGACATTATAATAAACCTGTACTTCTTATGGTAAAAATCTTCCTGCAAAAAAAAACACCATCCTAAAAAATATTACATAGTACTCCTAGGTCAGTGTTCTGCCTCTTAGAATATTCTTCAGCCAAATAGGTTTTAAACAGACATGAAAGTGCAGCAAACCCGTGAAAGTGGTTTTGGGGTTCACATATCTACTGGGACCACCCCCACTACTTTTCCATGCTTCTGCTAGTCACTGTCTCACCCGTCTTCAAGGACTTATACCTTGTCCAAAGTACCAGTGACTCCCAAAGAGCATTTTCATCTGCCTAGTTAGCATCTCTAAATAGTAGTTTTTCATTCATATCAGGTAAATTTTAGGTCTATATTAACTTATCACTTGCTCATCATACACATCCACCTGTATTCCTGAGGTCAATTTGTAGAACCATCATCCAGCTAAATGTACATTGAGAAATTGGGTTAATATTTTAATCTCTTTTATTCTTTAATATCCTGTTATGCTTTTTATTTCCCTCTTCTTATCCTACTCACCTTCTGCCTAATCACATACCAGTTGATATACCTTATCAATTATACTCATAAATACTTCTTAAGTTGGAGCTCTGATTTCTATTTTCATTGTATCTCTGATAGTTAATGGACAAAATTGATAACATTTTATGAAATAGATTAAAAACCTCATATCTTGGAGCTTCTTCATATTTCCTAGACTCACTTGTGGTTAGTGCAGAGGTACTGAACAATACTGGTCAATGTACTTTTAATAGAGTTAGTGTGTGTCTCTCCTAGCCTGAGAAATTTCAAAATTGAAGTGTTTTATCCAAAATTATTTTCTTCCTGTCCCATCAATCTTTCAGGTTAATGTGTTCCAGATGCTGTAGCTTCAAAATGGGAGAGGAAATGTTTTCTACTACTCAGAGTGATGGGAACAACTTCTGAAATTTCAGGGTTTATTTGTTACCACAGCATAGCCTAGCCTCTTCTGACTAACATACTTTGTAATTATTCTTTTGGTTGTTGTATTTTTCCTTTTTAATATACTCTCGACACCATTACCAGCTATCTTTTTAAATGTGTCTCACTACACTCTTTTTCTTATATGCCTTAATGGTCCATCATATTTATAAAATAAAATCTACATGCTCTGATAGCACACACTTGTATACTGTTCCATGGTGAACAGGTCTATGCAAATTTACTTTTAAAAGTCCAGGCTGGGCGCAGTGGCTCATGCCTGTAATCTCAGCACTTTAGGAGGCCATGGCGGATAGATCACCTGAGGTGAGGAGTTCGAAATCAGCTTGGCCAATATGGTGAAACCCCTTCTCTACTAAAAATACAAAAATTAGCTGGGCGTGATGGAGGCTGCCAGTAATCCCAGCTACTCAGGAGGCTGAGGCAGGACAATTGCTTGAACCCAGGAGGCAGAGGTTGCAGTGAGTAGAGAACAAACCACTGCACTCCAGCAAAACTCCGTCTCAAAAAAAAAAAAAAAAAATCCTAGGAAGCTAAGAGGCCAAAGAAAGAGGCTTGCAAATCCAGTTTCTCAAGAAGAAACATTTAATAGGAAGCAGTAACAGACACCATGTCTGTGTCTCAGGCAGCAGCAAACAAGATGGTGTATCACCAAGCCATTACACCACAGAGTCATGGGATATACACCACATGGAAAGGATGATTCCACAGGAGTGTGTAGAACAATTGAAGTACAGTAACATCAATGATGTTTTGATCCAAGAGCAGGCTTTATGGTAAGCATGTGCTCTTACACATAAAACAATCAGTAAACTAGAAATCTTAGAGGTTTTTCCAGAACTGGAGTTAATCAGAAGTCAACATGTGGGTTAGTATCCAAGAAGGAGTTGCTTTGGTCTTTACAAGGTCCTTCAGGATCTGGCCCATTAATGCTTGAAGACTCTCGTCTCATGCAAACTCTTCGTGTTCTTCCTCTACAGTCACATTAAACAAAACATAGGAGTTTATGCTGTTTCTTTTTTTTTTCTTGAGCGTATTGTATTTCTTTTATTTTTGTACAAGTAATAGATAAATACATTCTCATTTTAACAAGTAAACAATATAGAGGCATAGAGGGAAAAATGTAAATGTTCCCCATTTCTCTCCTTTTTAACAATACGCTTTCTATCTCCAGAATTAGAAACTGGTCTATCAACATTTTGTGATACATTCTTTCAGTTTGCTTTTCATGCACTTACTTCTGTGAATGTACATATTCACATATACCCTTTTCTAAAAATAAATGTTATTATATTTGTATGTAATTCTGCACTTACATACCTTTTGTGCTAGTTCTATTTTGTATTATATTCCCTCTGCTTAGAAGCTCCTTTCATTATTCTGTGGAATACATATTTGTATTATAAGATGCAGCCCAAATATCAGCTTTTAGGGGAAGGTTTCCCTAGATTTCTCACTTGCAGGATAAATTCTGCCCTACTGTACTCGTATATACTTCATCTTCAGAGATCTTATTTCACTTAATACAATTATGGGATGTTTATACCCCCTAATAGACTGCGACTTTATGAACTTATTTAGTAGTTTTTCATGCACATAGTGGACACCTGTCAAATAGTTATATGAATTCAGCCCATCATACATCCAACATACTTTCAAAATCTTTGTTTTTACTTATCACTTTGTCAAGTATTAGAAAGGATATATGTTCTCTGACAAGAGGAATTTATTAATAAAGTCAAAGTTAAACACATTTGTGCTATCTAAATTTGGAAGGGGGATGTCTGAATTCAGTCCTTGGTAAAATCGTTTTGTTTTTTTTTTTTTTTTTGGCTTTTTCTTTTTATCCTATTCAGTCTAATTTCCAGCTGCAACTATAATAATTTCATTTCTCTCAAGTCAAAACTAATAATATATATCTCCTGCTTATTATTCTTCGTTGAATAGTGCTTTTAAGTAGACTTCAAACTTCTTAATATGAGCTATGAGGTCTTTTATGATCTAAACTACTTCTGCATTTTTCTCTTGCTCAATCTCCTATGCAGTCTATAATACCTTATCAATGTCATATTACACTGAAGATATCTATTTACTTGACAGTGTCAGGCACTAGAATATGAATACCATCAAAAACAGGACAATCTTTTATTCATTATTATAGATCCAGAGTATAGTAAGCACATCATAAATGTATACCAATAGTTATTTTCCTGAAATAATGTATATTTCTATTATACACTGTTAAGTAGCTACCACTTCTTGAGTATTCGTTTTGTGCCATATAAAGAACTAAGTGGAAGTGACATTAGCAAAGTGGCTGAGTAGGAAGTTGCAGCCCTCATTACCTACAAGAAAACAAATTTAACAATAAAATATGGAGTAAAATACCTTTATGAGATTTTTCAAAATTCAGTTGAAGTTGCAATACTCCAGATAAGCACAGAACTGAGAACAGCTGCATTGAAAAGGATAAGAAGAGAATTTCTACTTTACCCACATTCATCCCTTGCCCAAGCTGGCACATCTAGTGCCGAGAGAGACCACTTCAGCCAGTAATTTCTTTCTTGAGGAAAAGAGGGAGTGGAATAAGCATCCAGTATCACAGGGCTTTCAATGCATTGCTCTAGGGATCTGTTTCAGTCTTACCTGGCACAGTGCTGGAATGTCTTGAGGTATTTAAGAAAAAAGAAAAGGAACATATATTGTACTGCTGCTGGCATGGCTCTGAGAGATTGGGAAATGCAATGTAGCCCTAAAACTGCTCCATCAAGGGGGAGGAAGACAGTGGAATGTGTATCTAACATCACAGCCTTTCAGAGTATTGCCATAGGGAAAAGGGGAAGGCAGTTTAGAGAAACTAGCAAGGCTCTGTAAGAATGAGAGAGGTCCCACAATCTTGAGACTTATTTTCCAGGATGGAGGGAGATAATTGGAGCATACATATCCACAGAAAAGTTTTGAGATGCTCCCAGAATATTCAGCTGGGCTGACAGGCAAAGGCTTTCCTGTAAAATCAGTCAATGAAGTCTAGGGAATGCAGCTGTTTCTTGAAATTATACAGACACCATTGCAAACTAGAAGAAACAAAAATTGGGGAAATATGACAAACCAAAGCAAAGAGAAAGCTATTGTAATTGACCATAAAGAAATGGAGACCTATGAATTGCCAGACAAATAATTCAAAATAATTATCTTAAAGGAGATCGGTGATTTACAAGAAAAAAACAGATAAACAACTACACAAAATCAGAAAAATGGTATATGAACAAGTAGAGAATATCAACAGACAGAAATCATGTAAAATAATGAAAGAGTTATGTTGGAGTTGAAGAATACAATAACTGAAGTGAGAATTAAATAGCTTTAACAGCAGACTTGATCAAGGAGAAGCAACAATTGGCAAATGCAAAAACATGTCATTTGAAATTATTTATTCAGAGGAATAAAAAAAAAGAATAAAAAAGGGTGAGGGAAACCTATGGGAACTGTGGGCCACTAACAAGCAAGCCAACATATACATTACAGATATTTCAGAGGAAAAGACAAAGAGGCAGAAAGATTATTTAAAATATAATGGCCAAAAACTTCTTAAATCTGTGAAGAAAAATAGAAATTTAGACCATGAAGCTCAGAGGATCTCAAAAGGGATGAATCCAAATACATCTACAGGAAACATATCACAATCAATTTATTATAATTCATATACCATGAATTATAATACATTGTTAAACTTATGTAATACAACTGCATACATTTGTACATACAAATATACCTTATGTATATACTTACCTTAAATGTGTGTAAGATAATGTAAAAGGGTACAGTCTCTATGGAAAACAGTATTTAGTTTCCTCCCAAAATTAAAAAATAGGACTACCATATTACCCAGGAATCTCTTTTCTGGGTATATATACAAAAAACTGAAACAATGATCGTTAAGAGATATCTGCATTCCCGTGTCCATTGCAGCCTTGTTCAGAAGAGCAAGATATGGTAATAACTTTAATTTATACTGATGAGTTATTGGATAAAAAACATGTGCATCCTGCACATAGTCAAAGCCTGCTATCAAGGCAGTTTGGGGAAAAATATGCAGGATCAGCCCAATGTGATCAGGTAATGAATCTGAGAGAAAATGAGCAAATGTCTGGTACAAGTGCCATGGTAATGGGGCAAAGGAGAACAAGCTCTAAGTAAATGTAACTTTTCATATATCCATTGAAAAAGAAGTACAACATAGTGGGCTATCACTGCATTTTATTTAGAAGAGGATTTATGAATTAGCTCCTCCAGTTACCAGCTGCAGGACTTTTAGCAAGCCACATAAACTTCCTGAACCTGTTTCTTAGTTAACAAAACAAAGACGTTAAAATCTCATTTACTCTGCTCAAAGGTTGTCTGTGAATGACGAAGGAAATTATGTACAGAAAAGTACCTGTGTGCATACATTGTAAAGGTCTGTTTGAAGATGACTTATTAAGCACCTACCATGCACCAGAAACTCTGTGTGCATTACTTACATTGCCTCATTTAACCTTCTCAAAAACATTTATAAGTAGAGATACATAGAAATATTTATCCTTATATTTTAGATATAGAGGGGGAGATGTGCAGCTTTGTTACATGGGAATATTGTGTGATGCTGAAATTTGAAGTATGAATCCCATCAGCCTGGTAGTGAGCATGGTACTCAATAGGTAGTTTTTTTAAATGACTTTTTAAAATTTTATTTTTCCATAAGTTATTGGAGTACGGGTGGTATTTGGTTACATGATTAAGTTCTTTAGCGGAGATTTGTGAGAACCTGGTGCACCCATCACCTGAGCAGTATACACTGCACCATATTTGTTGTCCTTTTATCCCTCGCCCCCCTTCCACTCTTCCCCCAAGTCTCCAAAGTCCATTGTATCATTTCTATGCCTTTGCGTCCTCATAGCTTAGCTCCCACATATCAGTGAGAACATACAATGTTTGGTTTTCCATTCCTGAGTTACTTCACTTAGAATAATAATCTCTAATCTCATCCAGGTCATTCCAAATGAATCATATTATATTCCAATCATATTCATATATGAATATGATGGAATACTACTGAATGATGAATATATATTCATATATATATACACACACACACACACATATAAACATATACATATCAGAGTTTCTTCATCCACTTGTTGATTGTTGGGAATTTGAGTTGGTTCCACGATTTTGCTATTGTGAATTATGCTGCTCTAAACATGCATGTGCTGGTAGGAGTGTAAACTAGTACAGCTGCTATGGAAAACAGTGTGGAGATTCCTTAAAGAACTGAAAGTAGAACTACCATTTGATCCAGCAATCCCAATAGGTAGTTTTTAACCCCACCCCCTCCCCTCCTCCACCCTCTAGCAGTCCACAGTGTCTATTGTTACCATATTTATGTCCATGTGTGCTCAATGCTTATCTTTCACTTTAAGTGAGAACATGTGGTTTTTGGTTTCTGCTCCTGCATTAATTCGCTTAGGATAATGGCTTCCTGCATGATTCATGTTGCTACAAAGGAGATAATTTCATTTTTTTAAATGACTGCATAGTATTCCATGGTGTATATGTGTCACATTTTCATCATCCAATTGACCCCTGATGGGTACCTGGATTAATTCCATGTCTTTGGTGTTATGACTCGTACTGCAATAATATATGAGTGTATGTGTCTTTTTGATAGAATAATTTATTTTCTTTTGGGTATATACACAATAATGGGATTGCTGGGTTAAAATTGTAGCTTCTTTTTTTAAGTTACTTTAGGAACTCGCTGTATCTAAAGTAAAACTTTAAATAAAAACCTGCCTCTTAGTGATGCAACTAATTATATTTATATAGTTTCATAATATTTATGTTGAGCTTACAGTTTACAAATAACCATCAAATATAGTATAAATGCATGTTTAGGTAGTGCATTTTACAACTGAGAAAACTGAGATTTAGAGAAATTCAGTCTTGTAAAGTTATATGCCAATAGGTCCGGGCTGGGAGATCTGAATTTAACAGCTTTTCCTTGCAACATATTATAATGTTAATATAGTTTGAAAATCTTCCTATTTACCTTTATTCATCAACAATTTTCCACATAAATTTAGAATTTGTTTGATTTTCCATATAAAATATTTGTTTTGTAAAATTTTTTGTTAAAAATATGTTTATAAATGAAAACATTTATACTTGAAGAATGTAGTAAGAATAAAAGCTACAGGTTGATAGGTTCTAAATATTGAAAAGCCTGTAGATACTGTTAAAGATTTTTTTCTTTAACCTCATGAAGAGTTTTTGAAGTCTTTTAAATGAGACATAATGGCATCTAAGTTTTAGAAAAATCAACCTGGGTGGCAGGATGGAAAGTTGATTAGGAGTGAAAAAAGTGGTAGAATGAAGACAGCAGGATCAGCAATACAACACTTGCTTAACTGTTTTTGACATACACTTTAATCCTGCATTGCAAATTATTAATGTTTTATCGTAAGAGAAAAAACATGTAGTACACAGCTTTTGAACCAGATGTTTCACTGAGAAGATTTGTTGAATCTTGATCAGGATTAAGATTAGAATTTCCTCAGAATTACTGTTGAATAGTTTTTGTAGGTTAAACTATAATATGCTTATGCCACTGAGGGTATGAATTTGGCTTAGTGTTATGTTCATTCTGATCAGCACAGAGCTTGTCTGTGATAAGAATCAGTGTGGGGCATGAGGCATGTCTGCCTGTTTCTGAGGTTAGTGGCCTGGGCTGGTGTAGTTTACATGTTTTTGTGCATTGTTCCCTGCACCTGTTTCAGGTTGTCTGACATTTTTGCATTTCCAGAAAGAGTTGCATAGGGGAAGAGAAAAAAAAAAAACTCACATCTCTGGAAAACCCCAAATCTTTAGAGAAGTCAAACATTGATCTTTTCAGAATCATTTGAGCAACAAAGCTAAATATTTTCTTATTTATTTATTTTATTTTGAGGCAGAGTCTCATTCTGTCACCCAGGCTGGAGTACAGTGGCGTGATCTTAGTTCACTGCAACCTCCACCTCCTGGGTTCATGTGTTTCTCCTGCCTCAGTCTCCTGAGTAGCTGGGATTACAGGCGTGCACCACCACACCCAGCTAATTTTTGTATTTTTAGTAGTGACACGGGGTTTCTCCATGTTGATCAGGCTGGTCTCAAACTCCTGACCTCAGGTGATCCACCTGCCTCCACCTCCCAAAGTGCTGGGATTACTGGTGTGAGCCACCGCGCCCAGCCTATTTTTATTATTTTATTTGGAAATGTTTATTGATTGAAGCCACTGTGCAGCCTCTTAGATTGGGAACAAATCATAGGCTGAATTGTGTGATGATCCTCGGCACCAAGTTCCGTGCTCTGTGCTCTTCTAGTGTCTAGGGTCAGACGTTTGTGAATAAAATTTCCCAGCTTTTCTTACTATGTATTTGTGGCTTGCTTTCATGAAAATTGGAGGGTAAAAGGAGCAGATGCCATGATACTTTTGTCAGTGGCATGTAGCACCTGGGATTTAGCAGATGCAAGATTCAGCATTATCGGTGCCTTCTAAGAACATTTTGGAAGTCATCTGCCTTAATTCTGCAGTCAGCAGTGACCATTTGACAGTGGTTTTATGGAGTTTCTGATCAGGTGGAAATTTCCCGAATATCCGAGGGCTGGTGAGATAAAGCTGAGAGCTAGTCTCAGCCTTTCCTTATTTTGGCTCCCTCATCCCTTCAAACAGTGATAGAGGGACCAAATTCTGGGTACTAAATTCATTCCTGTTTGAAATACCAAGAGCATTTTTTTGAAATTTCCCAAACCTGACAAATATATCACATGGGTCCTAGTACCTACCATATTACTTAGAAATATGAGAAAAAATGTTTTTAAAAATTATTTATTGCTCATATCAGGACTCATGGCAGACTGATAGGTAATCTTGGTCACAGTCAGATGAACGCATTTAGATATTTCTCCTACCCAACATGGCTTCACATTCCTTGAACCAAACCTTTGAAAATTTATGATCTCTTGAGTTTCTTTTGCTATACTCTAAAGGCATTCTCTGTTCCTTTATTGAAAATCACTTTTTGCAGGCTCTGCCTGTGCCCTCTCCAGACCAACTTGTGTTCCAAGGTGAACACATTAAGATATCACCTGAGAATGCTGTTATCCATGTGTGAACAGTATATTAAATAAGCACAACTCATGGTTTAAACAAAACAGACTTGTGTTTTTGTCTTCCTCCATGTTTTTGCTCAGCCTTAGTTAATACACAGTCTGATAGCCACTTTAAGAAACAAACACTACCCCCCCCCCCAGAAATTTGAATGTCCAGTATACAAAACTTTGAATATTGTTTCATGTCATCTTCTCTCCTCAAACTCTAACCTGCATTAGAGTGTAAATCTGCAATTGGTTGGCTTCTACACTATTTCTCTGTTTCTGCTCCTCCTTCATTCCCATTTGCTTGCTTTTCAGGTTCTGAGTAGAGGAAGGGAGGAGAGCATGGTGACCTATGAAAGAGATTACTTCACTTGGTTCTCACATAACTGGCTTTATGCTTTTTAGTCCTGCCTTATGCATAAACTTAGATGTCTTTCTCTCTTTGAAATCACAAGGGGCACCTCTGTGGCTTCCCTGGAAGGTTTCTGCTAGGCTTCCTCCGCTGCAGTTCCCTTGACCTGTGTGCAGCTGCATCCCTATTCCAGTTTCTTGATTCAGACACTCGCTGAAGTTCCTAACAAACTGGCTTTCACATAACATCCAGCTTCTTTATGCTGTATTTTCTGTCCCTAAAGGCTTAGCTATTAGAAAATACCAAGATGATTACAAGTCAGCTCTGTTTTTCCTGATTTGCCCACATCAGATCCATGGGAAATAATCATGAATCTTTTCCACTGGCAAACTCAGAGAATGCATCTGCCCCTCCTCCCTCCAATATCTCCTGACATGTGTGGTCTTCCCTACCCTGTAGCTCTTTTCCATGAACTTCTGTGGTGGTCTTTTTCTTGTTCCTTGATTTGAGCCTCATTATTTTAGTGCTTTTTTTTGTCAATTATATTCCATCAAGTATCATTTACTACTCTCATGGAGGTATTCTCTCTCTCTTCTTTTTAAAATATCCTGTAACTTTGTTCTATTTATTTTTAGAACCTCTTCTCTATAATCTCCCGTAATAGAATTGTTAGGTTTTGATTTCTGAAGTCAATTTAACTCTTTGAAATTAGTGAGTTGCACTAGCCGCATGACTTTGGGCTAGTTTAACTTCCTTGTGCCTTATTTTTCTCATCTGTAAAACAGGAATGAGTATAGTATCCAAGACATAAATTTATTGTAAAAAATAAATTATGTGATCCATATGAAGCCCTTAGCATACTGCCTTGTGTTCAATAATTGCTGGGTATTTTGCTATTATTATCTATGGCTAATTATACTTTTACTTCCCAGGATAATATCTATTAAGAGTTACCTTTCCAAGATGAAAATTGGAGTGATTTAAGGAACCTAAACCCTTTCTAATTTTATGGGGCCCCTGGAAAGTAAAGGACATGCCAACATCACTTGTATGGAGGAAAGATGTGAATGCAACTTTAATATATTAATAGAAAAAGAAACACACAAGACCAAAAGCAAGCCTTAGACATGGTAAAGGAGAAGAAACTATCAAAACAAACAAACAAGCAAACAGTCATTAATGTCAGTAAGAAATAAGAATACCTAGTATGCAAATTATGAATTGAGAAGTGTGCCCAAAAGAAGGAAGGTCAGCATTATCCACTACAGTAGACAGGTTAAGAAAATCAACTCCTACTTCGATAAGAACTTCAACTACTTTTCAGTGGAAAAGTGCCTGCTATGGACCAAGCAGTCCTCCAGGTAATGGCCCCAAGGTAAACCTAGCAGACCCAAACAGTATCTTCAGATCTATGATTCAGAAAGTCATACTTGACTGTATGAAAGAGGAAACCATTTGTGTTTTGCTTGAGCAATAGTTTATAACATGGGGATCTGAAAAAAAAATCTATGCCTGGGTTTTACCAACTAAACATTCTGTTTTAATTTGTCTGAATGAATAGGTGTTTTACAAAAATCCCAATTCTAACATTCAGTAAAGGTTGAGAATGATGAACTAGAGAGAGATTCTCAAAGTATGGCTGGGACCATCGGAATCAGCATCACCTGAGCATTTATCAGAAATCTGAACTCTTGGGTCATTTTCCACACATACTGAATCAGAAACAAGCATGTTTGGAATAGCCTTTCATCAAGCTTTCCAGATGATTCTAATGCACACTAAAAATTGAGAGCCATTGTATTAGTGTAGTTTCAGTGGTGTAGTTGAGGGAAAAAAATCTACCTTGTAAGCCTGTGTGTAGAGGATATATGATAAGAAAATGAAGATGGGGATTCATATCTTAATAGTTTGGCAACAGAGGTTGATAGAGCTGCTTCTCCTGTTACTGCTTCTGTTTTACTTTTGTATCTACTGGTTTATGTGGCTTCGTTCTATTTATTCAAGATTAACATTGTATAAAACAGCAGGTAAGCTGAGCTGCCATACCCATCTTGTTCCTGGCTGGAAAATGCTGTGAAATTTGACATAGAGGCTAGGAGAATTGAAAGGGAAGGTGAGCACATTAGCACTCTGTGATGTTAAATAATTTGCCCACTGCTTCTCAGCTGGCAGATAGCAAACCTGGAATTAGAATCCAGGATTGTTTCTCTTTGATTTTTTGCTTCTAGTCTTTGGTTCAGAACTCCAATTTACTTCAAATATATTGTTAAACCAGAGTTGGAGAGAAAATTAATTACCAAGGACTTTCTGGAAGTCAGCAAAATAGATCTCTCAGTCCATCGTGTATTCTTCAATAACAGCACTTCATGAGGTTGGCATCGTTAGAAAAAAAACTCAGATTATCTGTCTTCCTATGTATTTTTAAATGCACTTTAACTAAATAGAGTCTGATGCTACAACTGGTTCTGATTATGCACTAATTACTTGCTAAATTTGATTCTGAAAAACAAAGAAGTCTTGAGTTATTCAAGGACAAAAAGTCTCCAATCTTCAAAAATATACATTTTTTACATTCCTACTACTCAAAAATAGCTAGCACATATTTTTTCCTATTTGAGGGGGAAAATCTCCCAGGCTAAGGAATTTGTTGCAAGTTGTGGTGAGGAAAGAATGTATTCTTTAATATGGTGTCTTAAAATAGAAGAAGGTTGGACTAAGGCTATCTTCTCCTTAGTTCTAAATTGCCTTTATTGAATGGTATTTTTTGAAGCAGACTTTTTTTTAAACTTCCATTTTTATTTTAGATTCAGGGGTTTGTGCACAGGTATGTTACAAGTGTATTGAATTGTTCTGAGGTTTGGGCTTCTCTTGATCTTGTCACTCAGATAGTGAACATAGTACCCAATAAGAAGTGTTTCAGTCCTTGCCCTGTCTCTCCCTCCCTCCTTTTGGAGTTCCCATTGACTATTGTTCCCATCATTTCTATCCAGTGTTTACCTCCCACTCATAAGTGAGAACATGTGCTATTTGGTTTTCTATTTCTGCATTAGTTTGCTCAGGATAATGGCTACCAGCTGCATCCATGTTGCTGCAAAGAATATGACTTCACTCGTTTTCATGGCTGTGTAGTATTCCATGATGTCAGTGCAGCACATTTTCCTTATCCGGTCTACCATTGGTGAGTACCTAGATTGATTTCATGTCTGCTATTGTGAGTAGTGCTGCAACGAATATATGAGTGCATGTGTCTTTTTGGTACAATTTATTTTCCTTTGTATATATATCCCAAACGAAATATTTACCAATTTATTTTCCTTTGGGTACATATAAAGTAATGGGATTGCTGAATTGAGTGGTAATTCTATTTTCAGTTTTTTGAGAAATCTCCAAACTGCTTTCCACAGTGGCTGAACTAATTTGCATTCCCACTTACAGTGTACATAAAGCCTTGCCAAGGCTTGCCAATATCTTTTTGGCTTTTTGAGAATAGCCATTCTGACTCGTGTGAGATGGTATATCATTGTAGTTTTGACTTGCATTTTTCTAATGATTAGCAATGTCAAACATGTTTCATATGTTTGTTAGCTGCTTGTATGTCTTCATTTCAGAAGGGTCTTTTCATGTCTGTTGCCCACTTTTTAATGGGTTTGTTCTTTCTTGTTGATTTATTTAGGTTCCTTATAGATTCTGGATACCAGTCTTTTGTCAGATGCATAGATTGTAAATATTTTCTCCCATTCTTGTTTGCTATGTTGATAGTTTCTTTTGCTGTACAGAGGCTCTTTACTTTATGCCACATTTGTCTTTTATTTTGTTAAACTTGCCTTTGGGGATTTCCTCATACAGTCTTTGCCTAGGCCAATATCTAGAAGAGTATTTCCTACTTGTTTTTCTAGGGTTTTTAGATATTTGAGCTTTAAATTTAAGTTGCTAATGCATGTTAGGTTGATTTTTTTTTATGTGGTTAAAGAAAGGTTCTAGTTTCAATCTTAGGCATATGGTTAGACAGTTACCCAACACCATTCATTGAATAGAGTTTTTCCCCCCTTTGCTTGTCATTGTTGACTTTTCTGAAGAGAAGATGGTTGCAGGTGTATGGCTTTATTTCTGAAATTTTCAACTTGTTTTTATTGCTCTTTGTGTCTGCTTTTGTATCAGTACCATTCCATTTTGGTTACTGTAGCCTTGCAATATAGTTTGAAGTCAGGCAGTGTAATACCTCTGGCTTTGTTCTTTTTGCTTAGGACTCTTTTTGCTACTTGGGCTCATTTTTTGGCTCCGTGTGATTTTGGAATAGCTTTTTCTAATTCCGAGAAAAATGACATTGGTAGTTTGATAGGAATAGCATTGAATCTGTAGATTGCTTTGAGCAGTATGACTATTTTAATGACATTGATTCTTCTTATCCATGAGCTTGGAATGCTTTTTCATTTGTTTGTATCATCCACCATTTCTTTCAGCAGTGTTTTGTAGCTCACCTCACAGAGATCTTCATCTTTTTGGTTAGGTGTATTTCTAGGTTATTTGTTTATATATCTGTTGTGGCTATTGTAAGTGGGATTGCCTTCTTGATTTGGTTCTCAGCTTGAACATTATTGGTGTATAGAAATCTACTAATTTTTGTACTTTGATCTTTTTTTTTTTAAAGCCAGAGACTTTGCTAAAGTCATTTATTGGATCTAGTAATCTTTTAGCAGAATCTTAGGGCTTTCTTGCTATAGAATCATAACATCTGAGAAGAGAGATAAGTTGATTTCCTTTTTTCTTATCTGGATGACTTGTATTCATTTCTCTTGCCTGATTTTTCTGGATAAGACTTCCAGTACTATGTTGAATTGGAGTGGCGAGAGTGAACATCATAGTCTTGGCCCAGTTCTCAGGGAGAATGCTTCCAGCTTTTGCCCATGCATTGTGATGCTGGTTGTGGGTTTGTCACAGATTGCTCTTATTATGTTGAGGTCTGTTATTTCAATTTACCATGACTTTGACTTTCCAAAGTATGTGATCCATGATAATATATAAACATCAATTTCTTTTAAGCAAATACTTTTGAAAAACTTTGCATGCTGTATACCTTTTTTGAAATTTTCCATATTAGCAGTATATTAAAAGCTCTGGCAAGCCTTCCTATACAGACAGACATCCCACTCTCTGAGTGTTTCATAAGCAACTTGCTTCATAAATTTGCTAGCCACTTCTGTGTTTTTGTATATTGTTCCCAGAAATTCCTTCTGTAAAACACACTGCTTATTTCTTTACCAGCTTAACCTGTTTCTGTCAAAGTGGCCCTGGAACCCTTTCTTTCACCAATCCCATTTACCTGGGCTTCATGACCTAATATATTCCAAGGGCCTCACTTCTTAATACTATCACATTGGAGTTAGAATTTCAATGTATAAATTTTGGGTGGACAAAAATATTCAGTCCATAACAGTAAGATAATAAGAAATTATTTTTATTAATAAAAAATTGATTAGTTAATTTATATACAGCCTTTATAAACTTGCTTTACTAAAAGTGAATTGATATGGGCACACCGATCTGGTTATAACACCAATGTAATTCTAACACATTTGAATTCCTGTGATTTATATTGTTTACAATTCCCATCATTACATAGCACAATGCTATGCTAGATATTCAATACATATTTCTTTAAAACTTGACTAGAGAAGAAAACAAAGGGAACAGAATGTGTAATAATTCTGCCTTGTTTCTTTACATATAATTGTGACATCTCTCAGGTTTCTTTGTATGTGTCTGTTGATGTTTGATCTGTATAAATAAGGCTATAATAGAATCACTGTGATGTAGCAACATAAAATTGGGAAAAACATATTTATTTACAATGTTGCAGTCTTCAAGGTCTGGGGGACCTCGTTTTGAATGAGAAATGTTTCATAATTTAACATATCTCTTTACATATCTGTGCACCTTCTCTGCTGGGTTCTAAATTCTTAAGGGCAACACCTTTGTCCCTTTATACCTTTATCCTCACTGTCTAGCACAGTGATTGGCAAAGCCACTCAGTGGACATTTACTTAATACAAGAATGAACTTGCTTATTTTCATAGGGAAAGAAGCTCTATTTCTAGTTCTAAATCATCTAAATAAGGCACATACATAGTTAAGTTCTATGTTTTAGAGACCATGAAGTCATGTCATAACCTCAGCTCATAATCTGGCAGGGACTTTTTCATACTTACAATTTGCATCATCAATATAATTTGAAATAAAATATTTCAATACTCATAGTTTCCCTATATTAATGAACAATTAAGTTTCCCAGTGTCTATTGCTTGCCTTCTCTGCCAACGATTTCAAAATTTTATTTAAGATGGAAGTGTTAGCATATTTTAACCACCTGCAACTTCTATCATTTGTCTTATCCACAAATGATTGTACGTTTTTTGTCTTCCAAAACCAACTGTAGCAATCAATATATTTGTGTACAAAAGGCAGGAATCAACTCAGGTTATAGCCTTATGGAGGAAGACACTGCCCATAATTTGAAGCTGTTGGTTTTCTTGAAAATGTGTGACTCCTTTATAAATGAGAGCCAAACTCATCAGCTAGAGTAATCTGCAAATCAACTAAAGACATATATAAAAGACAACAGAAATTTATTTCTCATAGTTCTGAAGCCTAGAAGCCTGAAATCAGGGTCCCAGCATAGACGGAGACTAGTGAGGGGCCTCTTCAGGGTTTTAAGCTGCCAACTTCTAGATGTATCCTCAGATGATGGAAAAGTGGGATAGAGAGTGTTCTGGGTCTCTTTGTAAGGGCACTGGATTAGTCAGAATTCTCCAGGCAAACAGAAGCAATATGAAATATACATAAAATACTGTTTGTATACATAAACATACATACATACAATATATATATATATATGTATGTAATTCATATATAGGTATAAAATGAGAATTAGTTCATATACAATGGAAGACTGGATGTCACACCTTCTGGAGTCTACAAGCTGGAGAATACCTGGTGGTGTAATTTGGTCGGAGTCCAGGTGGGGGTCTGAAGGCCTGAAAATGAGCATGGGGATGCTGGTACAAGTCCTGGAGTTCAAGAATCAGGAGCTATGATATCTGAGGGCAGAAGATGGATGTCCCAGCTCAAGAAAAGACGATTTATCTCTCCTTTGTTCTTTCTCTGCCTTTTTGTTCTCTTTGGGTCCTCAGTGGATTGGATGATGTCCACCTACATGGGCAAGAGGAATTTTCATTACTCAGTTTACTTATTTAAATGTTAAGATCTTCCAAAATCCCTCATAAACACACTCGGAAATAATGTTTTGGCAGCTATTGTCCACCTCTTAGCTCAGTCAAGGTAACACATAAAATTAACCATTGCAAGCACTAATCCCATTTGTGAGGGTTTCATAACCTAATTCTATCTCAAAGACCTCACTTTCTAATACTATTGTATTGGGATTTAGAATTTCAACATACAAATTTTGTGTGGAAAAATATTCAGTACATAACAACAAGGTAATAAGAAATTATTTTTACTATAACTGACAGAATATTGTTAATCCCAAATTGATTATATATAGCCTTTATAAACCTGTTTTACTAAAAGCAAGTTGGTATGGACACACCAATCTGGCTAAAGATTAATGACTAAACTCATACTCTGTTAACATTTTTCGAACTTGCATTTAGTGGGGTGAACTTATTCTGTATTTAAACATAAACTGAACAAAAGCCAAGATGGCCAAGTAGATCCACATAGGAAGAGCTTGTCCCGCTGAGAGAGACCAGCACCCTTCAAGCATATCTTTGAAAGGAAGCCATTCAGAGTGGACAAGAGAGGACACACACCCTGGGGCTAAAAGGTGGAACCTGTGGATGGGGTTGTAGAGCACCAAGACTGGTTCCTAGCACTGAGAGGCTTCAATTAAAGGGATAGGTAAAATAAGTGTGGAGCAGCCCACTATCACCATGGACCTCTGGTATCCTAGCTGCTGGAGACCTCATGACCCTCCCCATGGGGGGTCATGACATTTGGGTTCATAGGGGAGAACTGCCTGGAGCGTTGGCAGAGACAGAACTCCAGTCTATGTAGAGTCCAGAAGGTTTGGCACAGGAACAGCTGCAGTGGAGCATGGACATAAGTGCCCATCCCCTAAGGGCCACCATACTCTTCTAGGTGGCTTTAGCATTTGTTAGGTGCCAGAAGTGGAAAGAGCAGGGTTGTCTTTTCTGTCAGATAGGGTGAGTCTGATCTGAATGCTCCCCTGTGTACAGTTCCTGCATGGCCACATCTGCTTGCAGCGAGCTTTAGCTATCCTGCTGAAATGCTTGCCAGTGAGCACCACTACAGATTTTTCACCAGGAGTTCCTACCTTTCCATTTGAACTCTTTTTCAGATGGCCCCTCATGGTCACACGCCTGCCCTCAGCCTTCCCGAACCAGTGTGCATTCTCCTGCAGCTTCTACCTGACACTTTGCCAGTGCACACATGTGTGCACATGTGCCTGTATCATTCCACATCCCTGTTGGTGTGCACTCACCTGCAGCCCTCCACCACTGCCCTATCATGCACATTTGCCCATGACTCCTTCACTGTAGCACACTCTCCTGTGGCCCACCCTTTTACAAGGCATAGCACTTTTACCAACAGTTCCCATCACAGTACCTGCAGACTGGGAACACTTCAACCCCTCCAGTGCAGCAGGTGCTTGACCTCATGTGACCAGAAGACAAAGCTGTGGAACTCATTTCAGCCCTTCAAGGTTAGTGCATGACACTCAGGAGAGCTGAAACTTGGCCCCCTTGAAGGCATCCAGAAACAAAGCCAATTGACTAGACCCAACTTATACCAGAGTGAAACCTTCAAGGATATCAAATAAAATGAAATCAAAAAGCCCCCCCAAAGAACAGCAACTTCAAAGATTAAAGGAACATTAGCTTACACCAATGAGAAAGAATCAGTGCAAGAATTCTAACAACTCTAAAATCCAGAGTGTCTTCTTACCTCTAAAAATCCCATGTAGCTTATAAGCACTAATTCTTAAGCAGATTGAAATGACTGAAATGACAAATATAAACTTCAGCATCTGGCTAGCAAAGGAACTCAACAAGATATAGGAGAAGGTTGAAACCCAATTCAAGAAAAACAGTAGCACAATCCAAGAGCTGAAAGACGACATAGCCATTTTAAGAAAGAACCAAACTGAACTTTTAGAAATTAAAAAAAAAAATTGACTACAAAAATTTTGTAATATAACTGAAAGCATTAACAACAGAATAGACCAAGCTGACAAAAGAATAACAGAGCTCGAAGACTACTGCATTGAACCAATGCAGGCAGACAAAAAATAAAGAAAAAGAAGTGAAAAAAAATGAAGAAAACATCTGAGAGCTATGGGATTATATAAAGAGATCAAACCTATGACTCATCAACAGTCCTAAAGGAGATGAGAGAGTGAGCAACTTGGAAAAAATATTGGGAACATTGTCAATGAAAATTTCTCCGACTTATGTAGAGAGATCAACATACACATTCAGGAAATTCAGAGACCCCCTATGAGATACAGTACAAGATGACCATCCCCAAGACACATATTCATTGCATTTTTCAAAGTCAATGCAAAATTTAAAAAATCTTAAAGTCAGCTAGAGAAAAGAAGCAGGTCACATATAAAGGGAACATCATCAGTCTAACAGTAGATCTTTTGGTAGAAATCTTACAAGCCAGAAGAAATTGGAGGCCTATATTCAGTTTCATTAAAAGAAATAAATTCAAACTAAGAATTTGATATCCAGTCATAGTAAGCTTTATAAGAAAAGGAGAAATAAAGCTCTTTTCAGATAAGAAAATGCTAAGGGAAATTTTTACTACAAGATCTGCCTTAGAAGAGGTCCTTAAGGGAATGTTAAACATGGAAATGAAAATCAACACTTGCCACCACAAAACCATACTTTAGTACACAACTCACTGACACTATAAAGCCACCATAAAATTAACTCTGCATAACAACCAGCTAATATTATGATGACAAGAGCAAATTCTCACATGTCAATATTAACATTGAACAAAAATAAGCTAAATGCTCCATGTAAGAGGTGTAGAGTAGCAAGTTGGATAAAGAAGCAAGACTCAACAGAATGCTGTCAAAAGATTCATCTGGCATGCAACAGTACCCATAGGCTCAAAGTAAATAAATGGAGAAAAATCTATCAAGAAAATTTAAAACAAAAAAGAGGAAGAGTTGCTGTACTTATTTGAGAAAAACACAGATATTAAAACAACAATGGTCACAAAGGACAAAGAAGGGCATTGCATAATAACAAAGTGTTCAATCAAACAAGATTTAACAATTCTAAATATATATGCATCCAACATTGGAGGACCCAGATTTATAAAATAAGTTCTTTGAGACCTACAAAAAGACTTATATAACAACACAATAATAGTGGGAAGCTTCAACACTCCACTGACAGTGTTAGACAGATCACCAAAGCAGAAAACTAACAAAGACATTTGAGACCTAAACTAGACACTTGAGCAAATGGACCCAATGGACATCTACAGAATATTCTACTTAAAGTATATTTTTCACACCTTTACATAGCACATATTCTAAAATTAATCATGTGTTCAACCATAAAGAAGTTCTTAACAAATGTTTAAAAAATGAGATGATACCAACCACACTGTCAGATCACAGTGCCATAAAAATAAAAACCAATACCAAGAAGATCTTTCAAAACCATATAGAAATTAAACAACCTGCTCCTGAAAGATTTTTGGGTAAACAATAAAATTAAGGCAGAAATAACAAAAAATAAAACTAATGAAAACAAAGATGCATCATATCAGAATCTCTGGAACACAGTTCAAACAGCAAGAGGAAAGTTTGTAGCACTATATGCCTATAACAAGAAGGTAGAAAGATTTCATATTAAAAATATAACATCACACCTAAAAGTACCAGAAAAACAGAAGAAAACCAACCCCAATGTTAGCAAAAGAAAAAGATATAACTAAAATCAGAGCTGAGCTGAACAAAATTGAGACATAAAAAGCCACATAAAGGATAAATGAAGCCAAAAGTTGTTTTTTTTAAAGAATAAAGAATATTAATAGACTGCTAGCTAGACTAACAAAGAGAAAAAAGAGAGGTGATCCAAGTAAACACAATCAAAAATGACAAAGGCAATATAACCACAGACCCCACAGAAATACGAGACCATTATGAACATGTGGATGCACACAAACCAGAAAACCTAAAAAAAAAAAGGATAAATTCCTGGAAATATACAACTTTTGAAGATTGAACCAAGAAGAAATTGAAGTCCTAAAGAGACTAATAACAAATTCTGAAATTGAATCAGTAATAAGTACTCTACCACCCAAGAAAAAGCCCTGGACCAGATGGATTCATAGCTGAATTCTACCATACATACAAAAAGAGCTGGTACCAAACTACTGAAATAATTCCAAAAAGTTGAGGAGAAGAGAAGGCTTCCCAACACATTCTTGAGCCCAGGATTATTCTGATACTAAATCCTGGCAAATACAAAACAGAAAAAGAAAGCTTAAGGCCAATATCCCTGATGGACTTAGACACAAATCTTCAGCAAAATGCTAGCAAAATGAATTTAGCAGCACATAAAAAAGTGAATCCATCACAATTAAGTAAGTAGGCTTTATTCCTTGGATGAAAGTTTGGTTCAACATACACATATCAATAAATGTACTTCATCACAAAACAAAGTTAAAAACAAAAATCATATTATCATCTCAATAGATGCAGAAAAGGCTTTTGATAAACTTCACATCCCTTCGTGTTAAAAAACAAAACCTTAAACAAAGTAGGCATTGAAGGAAGATAATTTAAGACCTAAAACTCTACAAACCCAAGAAGAATAACTTAAGAAATAGAGTTCTGGATATCAGCTTTGGCAAAGATTTCATGGAAGTCTCTAAAAGAGAATGCAACAAAAACAAAAGTAGACAAGTTAGAGGTAATTAATCTAAAGAGCTTCTACACAGAAAAAGAAACATAGCAAACAGACAACCTACAAGAATGGGAGGAAATATTTGCAATCTATGCATCCAACAAAGGTCTAATATCAAAAATCTGTAAGAAATTTAAATGAAACTGCAAGAGAAAATCTAGCAACCCATAAAAAAAATGGGCAAAGGACATGAACAGACACTTCTCAGAAAAAGACATATGAAAAAATGTTCCACATTGCTAATCAGTGAAATGTAATTCAAAACCACAATGAGATAGTATTTCATAGCAGTCAGAATGGCTAATATAAAAAAATCAGAAAATAACAGATCTTGGCAAAAATGTGGAGAGAAGGGAATGCTTATTCACTGCTAGTGGGAAGTGTAAATTAGTTTAGCTGCTGTGTAAAGCAGATCAGACATTTATCAAAGAACTTGAACCAGAAGTAACATTAGACTAGCAATGTCATTATTGGATATGTACCCAAAAGGATATATAAATGGTTCTACCAAAAGGACATATGCACTTGTATGTTCATTGCCACTAGTTACAATAGTACAGACATGGAATCAAACTGGATGCCCATCGGTGGTGGACTGGTTAATAATAATATGGTGCAAATACACCACAGAATACCACACAGTCATAAAAGAAAACAAAATCATGTCCTTTGCAGCAATATGGATATAGCTGGAGTCCATTATCCTATGCAAATTAATGCAAGAACAAAAAACCAAATACCACATGTTCTCACTTATAAGGGCCTACTTAATGGGGGAGGATAGGAGAAGGGTGAGGATACTATGCTTACTACCTGGGTGGTGAAATCATTTGTACACCCAACCCCGGTGACTTGCAGTTTACCCATGTAACAAACCTGCACGTGTATTTCCTGAACCTAAAAAAACGTTGAAGAAAATGCATAAAATATAAACTGTAGTTAAATATTAATTTAAATTTAATTTTATTTAAATTTTATAAATTACAATTTTAATTTCACAAATTATATTTATAAAATAAAATCACTTGATCACACTAAATACACCTTGACAGGCAGTAGTTTAGCCTCAGAATTTCTGCTAAAGTCGACAACTCATGAAGGTAATAACCATGACAATAGTAAACTTTCAGATAAGTCTGTACATTATAAAAAATTACCTTTCAAAGCTATTGAAAGGATGGTTACCACTTTTGCTAATCCATCTTTTTTTAAAATACATAAATATCTCATCTAGCATGATTAAGCTTAATTTTTCCTTTTGTGTTTATAAAGCCATGACCCTCAAAATGATGTCACTTTTAAAGAACCTTGGCCCAATCACGTATTAGTGTTGAGTCACAGAAGTCAATTGATTAAGGCATTCATTAGCTTTGTCTAAGGTAAGTCTTAGAAAGTCTCCTCTATCTTCTATACTCCTTATTCTACAGAGTCCTAGGACTTGCTTTCTTTCATCCTTCTTCCACAGCATCTTTTTATGAACATCACCCTCACACCCCTATTGCCTGAAAATAGTGCAGCCCATCTCAGGGATCAAGGAGGGAAAATAAGTTTTAAGGACAGAGCAAGGGCTCTGGACCTTGGTGTATCAATGACTTTATGTACCATATCAATTTCTTCAATGTTTTGGCTAACATTTTATGCTGACTACATGCTACATTACTTATGAACTTGTAAGTTCCTGGAATACCTATTTCTAATAGCAAAACTCATCAAGAAATGAAATTTTAATACAGCATCACTGAATGTTTAGGCTTTCCTGCTCTCTGAGACTACATGTTAAACCTGCCTCTCACATTAATGCCCAACCAGTCCAACCAGTGAGTACCAAGGATATAAGGAGAAAAATGAGATAAGGTGATGTTAAAATATTTGCTTCTTTGAGCTGCAGTGGTGAGGAAAGCATTAACTTTGAAGATGGGCAAGTGGTTGGGAAAAAAAATGCCCCATCTGTTTCCTTATGTTTAAAACTGGGGATAATAATATTTATTCCTCAGGTTTAAAAACAAAAAGCCTACAATGATGCCTTTCCTTAGGCATGCTATCTACATGCTGGGCAATGTAACCTGTATTTCCACTGTTAAGGTAACCATTTAATGTGTCCCATTAAAAATCCCATAAACATATAATCTTCAATTTCTGCCTCAAGGTATTTTTTCCACTCTATACTCTAACTGGAATTATAAATTAATTTCTATGTCAGGCACAATTCCAAGACTAAGACATAAGAACTAAATAAAACAACTTTAATATTAAGTTTATTATTATATAAAAAGTTATTGGTAAATTTCTTGAGGGATAAAGATGTCTTCTGATTGTGATCTTGGTGGAAATTGGAGCAATGTGCTAAGTGATTTTGTAATTATGAGGATGATTATTTTTAGGGGGACAGGGTTATTACCAAAGTACACACGTATCTGTCTTCAGCATTTGAAGATGGCAACTTATGGAATTTCTCATCTATATGTAATAGTTTATGCATCTTACAACATTACATAAGATTTTCTTTTCTTTATCATTTGTAAAATGGAGATAATACTGACATTGGAGGTTAAGAGTATGGGCTTTGGCTACTATAATGTGCTTTCATTACTTGAGGATTAAGAGATGCTCAATAGGCCAGTCGCGGTGGCTCATGCCTGTAATCTCATCACTTTGAGAGGTCGAGCTGGGCAAATCAAAAGGTCAAGAGATACAGACCATCCTGGCCAACATGATGAAACCCCATCTCTACTAAAAATAGAAAAATTAGCTGGGTGTGGCGGTAGGCATCTGTAGTCCCAGCTACTCAGGAGGTTGAGGCAGGAGAATTGCTTGAACCCGGGAGGCAGAGGTTGCAGTGAGCTGAGATTGCACAACTGCACTCCAGTCCAGTGACAGAATGAGACTCCATCTCAAAAAAAAAAAAAGAGAGAGAGAGAGATACTCGATAACTTAATAGTGAAGTTATTCTTCAAAATTGTAAGTCATCCAAATGAAAGTCACTGACTCTTGGGGTAATACACTGTTTTTCCTCAGTATTTTGGATATTGGTTCCAGGACTCTTGAGGATATCTAAATACTTGGATATTCAAGTCTTTTATATACAATAGCATACTATTTGCATGTAATTTAAAACATATCCTCCCATATACTTTAAAACCTCTCCAGATTACATATAATACCTAATACAATGTAAATGTCATTTATATATTTGTTAATAGTGTTTTGTTTTTGTTGGTACCTTTGGTACCTTATTATTGTTGTATTTTTATTTTTATTTTCCACATATTTTTCATCACCAGTTGGTTGAATATGTGATATGGAAATCATGGATAAGGAGGACTGACTGTATTAAGATCAATATCTGTGTACGTGTGTGTGTGTGTGTGTGTGTCTCACTCTTGGCTGCCTTCAGGTCTTATGTTAAATTACCCAAATACTACTATTAAAAATTGAGCCCAAACTATACACCTACTCTTGTGCATGTAATAATGTGTATATTATAATGAAGATGAGGTGTAACTATGAAGAAATAAAATATTACTTAATAAATAATATTGACACAATCAGCAAGTTAAACAATGGCCAATTTATTTTCTTGCCTATAGAGAATATTTGTTATTTTTAGCAACTCAACATCTTTTAAATACTTCTGTTAAATTTTTCAGAATATCCCACATTATAAATTCTGCCTCTCCAACGTCAGCATTTGGAACTGTCTCCCAGCCTCCTTTGAAGGTAAATTGAAGCATGTGACCTGTGCTTCAAAAATTACACCTACTAGCTCAAGACTTAGGTCCTAAGTTAATAAATGAATAACAGTGCATCTTGGACTTGACTGTTTGCCCAGGGATGATGGCAGGAAAAATTGATGTTTTCTGTGTTTCTCATTAGTATCCCTTACTGTTATATTATTTCACCCCTTACAACAAAAGGCCTTTTGGATGAATTAAAGAATTACATTTTAAAATTTAAATTCTTAAAGCATATGCAAAAAATAAAAGTGATTTGCTATCAAATCTAGGGCAGAAAAGGCATTTTAATGTGAAAAGAAATGAAAGCAATCACAAAAGAAAACACAGCGCAAGAAAATCACACTCTTTTCTATGCTTTCTATAAATAACCAACAAATAGAACATACAGTAAATTAATTGGATTATTATGTAATTAACTCATGAAGACCTAAGACAACACAAAAATTGAATTAGTGAGGAGCTTAAGATAAATTACAAAGGGATGAGATAAAAGGATTTACAAATATAAATACAAGTGAATAATAACTACTTGAGTAAAATGCTCTAACTCTTAGGATAGGATATAAAAATTAAATTACAGCCATGATGTAATATAATTTCTTGCCTGTCAAATCAGTAACATTATTCTTTTAAATAGTCACACCTGGTACAATAATAGAAGACTGATATATACTGCTGGAAGAAGTACAAATTAATACAATGATTTTGGGAAATATTTTGGAAATACATATAAAATATTAGCGTTTTATGACCTTGCAGCTCTTCTTCTAGGAATATTTTGTTAACAAAATAATAGAAAATATCCACAAAGATTTATACATAGAATGCTTATTGGAGCACTGAAATCACTTAAATATTCAACTATAAAAAAGGTTAAGTACCTTGTAGATGATTCATATAAGTGAATATTACAAAATTGTTAAAATGCTTCTGAGGAGTTTTCAATAGCATGAAAAAGTAGATATAATGGAAATGTATAAAATACACATAATCTGAGCTCAATTGCTCAAAATACAGAGGAACAATATGGGAAGAATGATAGCAATAAATTCCTCAGGGGATAATTTGGCATTTTTCTCTGATTTTTATTTTTTATGTATTCACACTTTCAAATTATTTTTTGTAATTAGAAGAAAAAGTTCTCTAAAATTAATTATCTCACAAGAACAACTGATTGGACAAACTCTAGTTTAAAAATAAAGTATTAAATTAAATAGCCCTTGTTAGGAACAATTTGTTCAATGAAAAAAAAAAGGTTTTTACTTTTCTGTGGCTGAGATCACTTACTTTAAAGGATGCTTTTATCTTGCTTTCCTGCTTAAAATTCTCATTGGTTCCCTGTTTCTTATGTCATTAAGCATAAATGACTGCTTTTCACAGTTTTTCTAATTTTGTTCAAATCAAAATTATTCCCCATTATTTTGCCTTCTTCTTGTCTGGATTCCAATGTGTATTGTAATCACCCTTGAAACTTCACAATTGCTTGTAATACACACATACATACATACATACCCTTGGACTGCCTGCTCGCCAGCCTGGGAGAAATCATATTTTTCATTCATTCATTCATTCATTCAACAGATATTTAAGTGTCTACTATAGATCAGGTGCCGTTCTGCCTGTGAGAAGATGTACAGAATCAAAAAGATTAAGGAGCATGCTCCCATGGAACTGTTTTTCTTGAGAAAAAGTAATTTAGCAATAATTTTCTAAAAGCCATGAGGTGGTTGGACTACCCACATAGTTTAAAGTCTAGCCTTGGAACTTAACCTCAGCACCAAACCTGCTTACTTGGCCAAATTAATGTGATAGCTTTGGGAAATAAAACCTTCATCAAGTTCCAGAGTTCTATCTTTCATTAATTCCCTTCTCAATAATTAGAAGAAACAACTACCTAAAAGGTACTATTGTATCTGCTTTGAACAAAATGCTGTTGAGGGCATTATTCCTTTATGTCATTCTGTTCCACCTTATAACATCGATTTGGAAGTTTTATTTTATAATTTATTACTTGTATTTGTTTGTTCTTACATTGCTCTAAAGAAATACCCAAGACTGGGTAATTTATAAAGAAAAGAGATTTAATTGTCTTATGATTGTGCAGGCTGTACAGGAAGCATGACTCCGACAATCTGCTCAGTTTCTGCGGAGGCCTCAGGAAACTTACAACCATGGCAGAAGGTGAAGTGGGAGGCAGCCATGTCTTACATGGTCAGAGCAGAAGAAAGAGAGAGATAGCAGGGAGGTGTCACACACTTTTAAACAACTAGATCTAATGAGAACTCTGCCACTGTACAGTACCAAAGGGGAATGGTGCTAAACCATTCATGAGAAACTATGTCCATGATCCAATCATCTCTCACTAATGGGGATTACAAATCTACATGAGATTTGGTCAGGGACACAGATTCAAACCATATCATGTAGCCCATGGCCCCTCCCAAATCTCATGTTTCACTCACATTGCAAAATACAATTATGCCTTCCCAACAGTTCCCCAAAGTCTTAACTCATTCCAGCATTAACTCAAAAGTCCAAAGTCTCATCTGAGACAAGGCTAGTCCCTTCCACCTATGAGCCTGTAAAACCAAAAACAAGTTAGTTACTCTAAAGATACAACAGGGGGTACAAACACTGGGAAGACATTTCCATTCCAAAAGGGAGAAATGGGGCAAAAGAAAGGGGATACAGGCCCCAAACAAGTCCAAAACCGAGCAGGGCAATCATTACATCTTAAATCTCAAAAATAATCTTCTTTGACTCCCTGTCCCACATTCAGGACATGCTGGTGCAAGGGGGTAGACTCCCAAAGCCTTGGGCAGCTCCGCTCATGTGACTTTGTAGGGTTCAGGCCCCACAGTTGCTGTCAAGAGCTGGTTTTGAGTGCCTGCAGCTCTCCAGGGGCAGGGTGCAAGCTGCAGTAGCTCTACCATTCTGAGGTCAGGAGAATAGTGACCTCCTTCTCACAGCTTTACTGGGCAGTGCCCCCGTAGGGACACTGTGAGGACTCCAACCCCTCTCTAATAAGGATGAGGATATGTCACATCATGTTTCCTTTTTACCTTCATCACCAGGGAGATAAGTGCAATAAATTTTATTTGCATTGATGCCTACCAACATGAGCATTATTGCATTAGCATTATTTTTAGATATTTATTTTTTATTTCTATTTATATTACTTTCTTACATTGCCTGTATGAAGTCTTATTTCAAATTCTTTGTCAGAAGCAAAAAGAAACAGTATAAAGGAGTCACCCAGATGACTTCTGCTGGACTGAGTTATTTACTCTTCAGCTTCTTATAGTGATCCTGGCCATTGGCTTTCAGCAGAGTTCCTCTTTAGTAATTGCTCATAGCCAAAAGAGTCTTCTCACCTAAGGCTATGTTCCTGCCTTTGGGGTAGCCCACATGAAATACCTGGTTGATTGTGACAAGGATAGAAAGACACACCCTTTTTTCTCAAGGGAAGATAATACTGAAGACCATTCCAGATCAACTGCACTTCAGTTTATCTTCTTTCTTAGCCCAAAATTTATCATGAGACTTATTCACTATCAACAGAACAGCATGTGAAAGATCTGCCTGATTATTCAATTATCTCCCACTGGGTCCCTCCCACAACAGATGGGAATTATGGGACCTACAAGATAAGATTTGGGTGAGGACACAAAGTCAAATCATGTCAACTTATAAATAGATTAATTTCCTGGCAGACCCCTAGAGGTGAGGTTCAGAGTGTGACCCATGAGGAAGTGCACTACACTTGAAAAGAACTGCTTGAGTTTTCAAATTTATATAAGCAGAAATCTGAAGAACAGGCATGGAAATGGGTATCAAGGATGTAGGATAATGGTAGAAGAAGCTAGAGTTTTATCAGGCTGAATTAATTGATTTGTACCTACTAATTAGGGACTCTGCATTTAACATTGCAGCTCAAGGAGTTAAAAAAAGGTTCTAGTAGCTTATTTGCTTAGTTAGCTGAAATATGGATTAAAAGATGGCCCATTGTGAGCAAGTTGGAAATGCCTGATCTCCCTTGGTTTGATGTAGAGGAAAGGACCCAAAGCCTTAAGGAGATTGGGATGGGGGGTGGAATCATCACTTTAGACATACTCATCCAAGCTGGGAGGGTCCAGAAGATATGCCCTTGATAGTGCTTTGCAAAACAGATTTGTAAGGGCAGCACCTGCATCTTTGAAATGCCTTGTAATTGCTTTTCTCTGTATGTCAGATCTAACAGTGGGAATCACAGATATTCAGCTACAGGATTTAAATGCTATGAGAATAATTGGATTCCAAGGTGGCAGGGGCCAAGTGGCAGCACTCAACTGTCAAGACAAGGTGGGCATAGCTACCATAATGGACAGCAGAGGCAAAGCAGCAATCAGAATACTCTGACTTGTGTAGAGCTCTGGCTTTGGCTAATTAACCACAGTATTCCTAGAAGTGAAATTGATAGGAAGCCTACTGCATTCCTACTTAATTTATATAACATAAAACTTCCAGGTTGAGTATACAAAGGACTAAATTGAATTATAAAAATAGAGAATCACAGCCCCTCAATAAATTTCCAGACTTGAGTCAATCTACAAACCCAGAATCCCTTGATTTAAGGGGGAGGCCAGGTCCCCTTGAGGAAGGAACCCATTATACTACCAACAATTTATGCTGGTAATTTTTCTCCCATCCTTCCCCAAGGAGACCTCTGGCCTTTTACCAGGGTAACTGTGCTTTGGAAAAAAGGAAATGGTGAGACATTTCAGGGACTACTGGATACTGGCTCTGAGCTGACATTAATTTCAGGGGAACCAAAACACTGTGGTCTTCCAGCTTATGGAAGTCAGGTAATTAATGGAGTTTTAGCTAAAGTCTGACTTACAGTGGGTCCAGTGGGTCCCTGAAGTCACTGTGTGGTCATTTCCCCAGTGCCAGAATGCATAATTAGCATAGACATACTTAGCAGCTGGCAAAACCCTCATATTGGCTCCCTGACTGGTAGGTTGAGAGCTACTATGGTGGGGAAAGACCAACTGTAAACCATTAGAGCTGCCTTTACCTAGAAAAATAGTACATCAAAAACAATATCACATCCCTGGAAGGATTGTGGAGATTAGTGCCACCATCAAGGACTTGAAAGATACAGGGGTGGTGATTCCCCACCACATCCACATTCAATTTTCCCATTTGGCCTGTGCAGAAGACAGATGGATCTTGGAGAATGACAGTGGATTATCATGAGCTTAACCAGTGGTGACACCAATTGCAGCTGCTTTACCAGATGTGCTTTCAGTGCTTGAGCAAATTAATACATCTTCTGGTGCTTGTTACGCAATGATTGAAT
This sequence comes from Ateles fusciceps, assembly GCA_036589455.1. Classification (NCBI taxonomy): domain Eukaryota; kingdom Metazoa; phylum Chordata; class Mammalia; order Primates; family Atelidae; genus Ateles; species Ateles fusciceps. Next base: position 2,913,183 of record JAZHEH010000051.1, read on the forward strand.
TGGCAAATGCTGTTTTTTTCACTCCTGTCCAAAAGGCCCACCAGAAGCAATTTGCCTTCAGCTGACAAGAGCAGTCCTACCTCAGGGGTGTATCTACTCTCTGGCTTTGTGTCATAATCTTGTTCAAAGAGATCCTGATTGCTTTTTGCTTCCACAAGACATCACACTGGTCATTGATGACATTAAGCAAATTGGATCCAGTGAGCAAGAAATAGCAAATATGCTGGATTTATTGGTGAGACATTTGCGGGCCAGAGGATGGGAAATAAATCTGATTAAAATTCAGGGACCTTCTACCTCAGTAAAAATTTCCAGGGTTCCAGGGGTGTGGGGCCTGTTGAGATATTCCTTCTATGATGAAGGATAAGTTGCTGCATTTGGCCCCTCCTCAACCAAGAAAGAGGTACAATGCCTAGTGGGCCTATTTGGATTTTGGAGGCAACACGTTCCTCATTTAGGTGTGTTTCTCCTGCCCATTTTATTGAGTGACCCAAAAGGGTGCCACTTTTGTGTTGGGTGCAAACAGGAGAAGGCTCTGCAACAGGTCCAGGCTGCTCTGCAAGCTGCTCTGCCTCTCGGACTCTATGACCCAGCGGATCCAGTGGTGCTGGAGGTGTCAGTGGCAGATAGGGATGCTGTCTGGTGCATCTGGGAGGCCCCATAGGTGAATCACAGCGGAGGCCTCTAGGATTTTGGAGCAAGGCTCTGCCATCTTCTGCAGATAAATATTCTCCATTTGAGAGACAGGTCTTGGTCTATTACTGGGCTTTGGTGGAAACTGAACATTTGACTATGGGTCATCAGGTCACCAGGTGACCTGAACTTCCTTTTATGAATTGGGTGCTTTCTGACCCATCTAGCCGTAAAGCGGGTCACGCACAACAGCATTCCATCCTCAAATGGAAGTGGAGTATATGTCATTGGGCTTGAGCGGGTCCTGGAGGCACAAGTAAGTTACCTGAGGAAGTGGCTCAAATCCCCAAGATCTTCACTCCTGCCACCCTGCCTTCTCTCCTCCAGCCTGCACCTCTGGACTTATGGGGTGTTCTCTATGACCAGTTGACAGAAGAAGAAAAATCTAGGGCCTGGTTCACAGATGGTTCTGCATGGTATGCAGGCACCACTGAATGTGGACAGCTGCAGCACTACAGCCCCATTCTAGGACATCCCTGAAGGTCAGTGGTGAAGGGAAATCTTCCCAGTGGGCAGAACTTCTAGCAGTGCACCTGGCTATGCACTTTGCTTGGAAGGAATAATGGGCAGATATACTGATTCATGGGCTGTGGTTAATGGTTTGGCTGGATGGTCAGGGACTTGAAAAAATAATGATTAAAAAATTGGTGACAAAGAAATTTGGGAAGAGGTACCAATGGGTGATCTCAGCAGAGGAGGATTTTAATAATCAAGTTGATAGGATGACTTGTTCTGTGGTCACCACTTAGCCTCTTTACCCAGCCACCTCTGTCATTGCCTATGTGCCCATTAACAAAGTGGCATGGAGTTTACCCTTGGGCTCAGCAACATGGACTTCTACTCACAAAGGCTGACCAGGCTATGGCCATTGTTGAGTGCCCAATTTGCCAGCAGCAGAGACCAACACTGAGCCCTCAATATGGCACCATTCCTTATGGTGATCAGCCAGCTACTTAATGGCAGGTTGATTATATTGGACCTCTTCTATCATGGAAAGGGCAGCAGTTTGCCCTCACTGGAGTAGACACTTACTCTGGATATGGGTTTGCTTATCCTGCATGTAACGTTTCTGCCAAAACTGCCATCTATGGACTCATGGAATGTCTTATCCACCATCATGGTATTCCATACAGCATTGCCTGTGACCAAGGCATTTATTTTATGGCTAAAGAAGTGAGGCAGTGGGCTCACACTCATGGAATTCACTGGTCTTACCATGTTTCCCATCATCCTGAAGCAGTTGGACTGATAGAACAGTGGAATGGCCTTTTGAAGTCACAATTACAATGCCAACTAGGTGACAATACTTTGCAGGCCTGGGGCAAAGTTCTCCTGAAGGCCTTGTTTTCTCTGAATCAGCGTACAACATGTAGTACTATTTTTCCCATAGCCAGGATTCACAGGTACAGGAATCAAGGGGTAGAAGTGGAAGTGGCACCACTCACTATCACTCCTAGTGATCCACTTGCAAAATTTTTGCTTCCTTTTCCTGCAATATTACATTCTGCTGGCTTAAGGTCTTAGTTCCAGAGGGAGGAACGCTGCCACCAGGAGACACAACAATGGTTCCATTAAACTGGAAGTTAAGATTGCCATCTGGATACTCTGGGCTCCTCCTACCTTTAAGTCAACATGCTAAGAAGGGAGTTACAGTGTTGTTTGGGGTGACTGACCTGCACTATCACGATGAAATCAGCATGCTACTCCATAATACAGATAAGGATGAATATGCACAGAATACAGGAGATCCCTTGGGGCGTCTCTTAGTATTACTATGCCTTGTGATTAAGGTCAATGGGAAACTACACCAGCCCAATCCAGGCAGGACTACAAATGCCCTAGATCCCTCAGGAATGAAGTTTTGGGTCACTCCACCATGAAAGAAAACCATGACCTCCTGAGGTGCTTGCTGAGGGCAAAGGGAATACAGAATGTGTAGTAGAAGTTGCAGAAACGAGGACTGTAATTTTCACAAGTATTTCCTCCTTCTTTTGTTAAAAACGTATTTGTGCATGTGTACACTTGTACTAAGAAAATATCTTCATTTTATTTCCTTTATCATGTGACATAAGATTTATTGACTTCATATCAGCATTTAAGTGTTGCTAACTTTATGTAATCGCATTTGCATTGGGAATTGGTGCATTTCTGGTTGCATAAAGGGTAGTCACATTATGTTAGGTGTAACTATGCCCTTATTACTGTCTTTATTTGAAGATTACATATGATCTCAGGAGATGTGTATGGCTTCAAGTTGACAAGGGGTGGACTTGTGATGATTAATACTGAGTGCCATCTTGATTGGATTGAAGGATGCAAAGCATTGATCCTGGATGTGTCTGTGGGAGGGTTGCCAAGGAGACTAACATTTGAGTCAGTGGACTGGGAAAGGCAGATTCACTCTTAGTCTAGGTCAGCACAATCTAATTAGCTTCCAGTGTGGTCAAAATAAAAGGAGGAAGAAGAACATGGAAAGGCCAGACTGGCTTAACCTCTCAGCCTATGTCTTTCTCCTGTGCTGGATGCTTCCTGCCCTGGAACATCAGATGCCAAGTTTCTCAGCTTTGGGACTCAGACTGATTTCCTTGCTCCTCAACTTGCAGATGGCCTAGACTATTGTGGAACCTTGTGATTGTGTGAGTTAATACTTAATACTTAATAAACTCCTATATATATATTTCCTATTAGTTCTGTCCCCTCTAGGGAACCCTGATCATACACCTTTCCATAGCTTCTGGTGATAGCTGGAAAATCTCCTGCATTACTTGGCTGAAGGCTGCATCACTCCAATATCTGATTTCTCTGCTTTCAAGGAGAGAGACATTAGGAAACAGACTCACAGGGAGAAAGCCATGTGATGACGGAGGCAGATATCCAGTAGTACTGGATCAGAGTCCACTCTAACTCAGTATGACCTCATATTAACTCAATTATATCTTTAATGTCTCTATTTCCAAATAAGATCCCATTCATGGATACTGAATATCAGGACTTGAACATATCTTTTTGAGGAATGCTATTCAACCTACCACAAGGGTATTCCTTGCTCCGATTAGTCTCCGATCCAATAAGACCAATGTGACAGATGTTATCATCCTACTAATGAGTGTAGAAAAATTTTCTTTATTGACTGAAATGTGACCGCACCCCTAGGAAAGGTTACAACACATTGCATTAAGTACCAAAAAGCCACTGTTTTGGCATTAGTATGCGTTCCTTGCTTGCTTGTTTGCTGCCCTTCTGGTCCCTTTCTTCACCTCGTCTTTGCGTAAAGTATGTAGGGTGCAACATTTTGACAGAATAATGTAATTACCTCTGTTTCTTTCTTCCTTTTTTTTTTTTGAGATGGAGTCTCACTCTGTTGCCCAGGCTGGAATGCAGTGGCATGATCTCGGCTAACTGCTACCTCCACCTCCTGGGTTCAAGAGATTCTCTTGCCTCAGCCTCCCCAAGTAACTGGGATTACAGGCATGCACCACCACGTCCAGCTAATGTTTGTATTTTTAGTAGACCTAGGGTTTCGCCAGGGTTTCACCATGTTGGCCTGGCTGGTGTCAAACTCCTGACCTCAGGTGGTACATCTGCCTTGGCCTACCAAAGTGCTAGGTTTATAGGCATGAGCCGCTGCACCTGTATGCCACCTGTTTCAAACCTCTTCTTAGATTTCTTTTCTCATATCCAGCTTACATGTCTGTGTATCAATCTTCAGGATTATGTAAAATGTGAGAGTCATTCTGATAGTTCATAATATTCTAAATTTCCTAAACTAACTTTTAAAAGTAATATATGAAGCATTAGTTCAGGGAAGTGTTAATTTTAATAATATTTTTTACAGTATAAAAAGAGTGCTCCATGAACAAATAAATTTAGTGAATGTGGTGTGCTAAAGTTCCTCTTTCAAATTCCCAAGGTCTTTAGACTACTTAGGTTTATGAGAATTCTCACAAACAAATAAAAGCAAACAAACAAAACATGTTTAGCTTGGTTAACATCAGCATTTCTCAAAAGTATTTACTAATAAGACACATCGAGAGGAACCACATTGTGGAGCTTTTTTATAGCCTCTCTCTAGGAAATACAATAAAATTGTTAGCATTTTGGTTTGTCTCTCCACACAGAAAGATTTTCTAAATTAGTTCTATGATCCAAACAAATTAGAGCCAATAATGAGAGCCTCAGACAATGGCACTGGTTTCAATGGGAAGGACATCACTTTTTAGAATGCATTTTAGTAAATATGCTAAACATGTGGGTTCCTGTGACACATTTATTATTGATTGATTCTACAATTTTAGGTTTAGAATATATCAACTGCAAAAGTATTAGAAAAATAATGGAAATTTGTGTAGAACATTCACAAAATAGTATCCATTTTAAAGGGAGAAATTAGAAACAAATAAAATAATCAATTTTAAAATTAACTAAAATATAAACCAAAGTTTAGAAATAAAGGTAACATAATGGCCTCCAGGTCCATTTATGTTCTTGCAAAGGACACGATCTCATTCTTTACTATGGCTGCGCAGTATTCCATGGTGTGTATGTTCCACATTTCCTTTATCCAGTCAATCACTGATGGGCATTTACGTTGATTCCATGTTTTTGCTATTGTGTCTAGTGCTGCGAAGAACATATGCATAAATGTGTCTTTATAACCTTAGCAAATTAACACAGGAACAAAACCAAATACCACATGTTCTCACTTATAAGTTGGAGCTAAATGATCGTTTTGGAGAGCAGAGGGTGGGGATGAGGGGAGAGGATCAGGAAAAATAACTAACAGGTACGAGGCTTAATACCTGGGTGATGAAATAATCTGTATAATAAACCCCCATGACACAAGTTTATCTATCTGTGTAACAAACTTGCACTTGTACCCCTGAACTTAAAATAAAAGTCGAAAATATATATAGGTAACATTATTAAATAATAAAACCTGAGAGCAAAAAAAAAAAAGTAATAAATCCAACCTATCATTGTCAACCTGTTTTTGCTTCTATTAGTAAAATCAAAGATTACTTATTTTGATATGTCATAAAAAAGTGAATACAAGGCAGTGAATTAAAGCATCTAACTTACTCAAGACCAGCATGCATTCCTTTCCTTTCAATGATCTTTTCTAATACTATGCTCCTTTTAAGTTTCTTTTCTCTCTTTAAAAAAGGAAAATAATTTTTCCCCTTGCAATGAATTTTAGGTTTATTCATGTAGATACAAATTATAGTAGAAAATTATGAAATTTGGCAACTGTAAAATGTACTATATTTATATGTAACTCTTATTCTAAATGATGCCAAAAAGGCTAAATTGGAAGTTTCAAGTGTGCATAAAAATTTTTAATGTGTATGATGAATTTAATTCTTCTTGAATACTGAAGTTTGACAATTGCTATGAAAAAAATGTGGGTTCCAGAATCACACTGCCTGAGTTTAAATTATTTCTGCAGAATAACAAGTCACGTCCATTTGTACAAATCACTTATCTTTCTGACTCAGTTTTCTCATTTATAAAATGATTACAATGACAATAATACCTACTTATGACATCACGAGAGAGATGGTTTAATCTATGCAAAATGCCCAGCAGTCTTCAGCACACACTTCAGTCTAAACCTGAAGACTATTTCTCTCAGTCTTTCTCATTATACACACACACACACACACACACACACACACACACACACACACACATAAACACACCATTATTGAGTTTAAAATTGTATTGAATGGTGAACATTTTCATCACTGTTCCCTCTTAGAGTTGAAAAGTTTTCTTTTTCTTTCTTTTTTCTTTTTTTATTGTACTTTAGATTCTGGGGTACATGTGCAGATCACACAGGATTGTTGCATAGGTACATACGTGGCAAGGTGGTTTGCTGCCTCCATCTCCCCACCACCTATATCTGACATTTCTCCCCATGTTATCCCTCCCCAACCTCCATACTCCCTGCAGTCCTTCCCTTAGTTCCCCCCCGCACAACAGACCCCAGTGTGTGATGCTCTCTTTCCTGTGTTCATGTGTTCTCATTGTTCAACACTCACCCATGAGCAAGAACATGTGGTATTTGGTTTTTTGTCCTTGTGTCAGTTTGCTGAGAATGATGGTTTCCAGATTCATCCATGTCCCTACAAAGAACATGAACTCATCCTTTCTTATGGTTGAGTAGTATTCAATGGTGTATATGTGCCACATTTTCTTTGTCAAGTCTATCACTGGTTTTGAAAAGTACACTATGTTGGGAGTTAGGCTATTGGAGCTCTGGATTCAGTTCTGGGACTACTCCTCTGAGGGACCTAATGCAAATCAATTATCCTTTCAGGGTTCTATATGCTTTACCTGTAAAATGCACACAAGATGCAAAAGGTCTCTTCCAGTCCCCAAATTAAAAAATCGACTTAAAATATTCAACTAGTTCCAATATAATTGATATCTTGTGGTCATTAATATATACTTCCTTTATTTTCATACACTGCATACCACTTTTCCACATTGCAGTAGATTTTACATTCTGTTAGTTGCCACAGAAGTCTACAACATGGGTCACATTAAGATGATCTTACAGGATGACTAAAAGACTTCAAGGAAAGCATCAAAATGTTTACAATACATTTACTACACTTTCTATGCTCATTTCACCGGGGACTTAGAGATCAGGCAGCCTAATGTAGGGTAAGAAATGGACCCCAACTCGCCAGACCCAAATAGAGGTCTTGGTTCTACCACTTTTCATTTGCTCAAGTTCTTTCAGTCTCAGGTTTTTATCTGTATGATGGAGTCTCTGTCTTCATAGAATTATTATAATATGTTTAACGAATTTATAAAACAATGCCTGTTACATAGTAGGTGCCAAACACATGTGTGTTCTTATTATTGCCAGGTAATCCAATATTTTTGCAGATGAGAAAACTGAGATCACAGAAATAATTGATGATAGAACTGTGAATAAATTAAGGTTTTGAGTCTGATTATTCTTCCTTTTTTGTAACAATTGTATTTCAGAAAGAATGACTGTAAAAACAATCTTAGTTGCTTTAGTCATCCAATTTGATTAATCCCTCAAAAGCCCAAAATCACTTTGGATTAGTTTTCAAAGCGAATTAATATTTTGAAGCAAAATCTTCAAATGCAGTGATTTTTTTTCCAGTAGGTATGACATAACAGAAGATTTCTATGACGATGAAATAATAAAAACAATTTAAATTAGTTTAATTCCAAAGATATTTATTAATTATGTATAATATAAATGACAAAAAATGTAGAAATATTTATTCTAGAACTTGTTAGAGGAAAATCTGTCACCTACTTGACTTTATTTTTCCATGAGGAGATTTTTTGATGGACCTCAGCATGGGTGCATTTATTCATAAAATAATATTTACTTAAAACCTGCTGTATTTCAGACACTACTCTAGATGAAGAGAAGAGATTGGTGAAATCTGTTTTCATGAATTTGATATGGAGGACATCAAATTATGGCCTCATCCAAATCTTGCCTTCTATCTGTTTTTGAAAATAAAGTGTTTTGTTTGTTTGTTTGTTTGCTTGTTTTGAGACAGAGTTCCACTCTTATTGCCCAGGTTGGAGTGCAATGGCGTGATCTCAGCTCACTGCAACCTCCACCTGCTGGTTCAGACGATTCTCCTGCCTCATCCTCCTGAGTAGCTGAGATTGTAGGCATGCACCACCATGCCTAGCTAATTTTGTATTTTTAGTAGAGACGAGGTTTCTCCATGTTGGTCAAGCTGGTCTCAAACTCAGGACCTCAGATGATCCGTGCACCTTGGCCTCCCAAAGTTCTGCAATTACAGGCATGAACCACTGTGTCCGGCCTGAAAATAAAGTTTTATTGGAATACAGTCATGCTAATTCAGCTCTGATTTTCCCAAGGCTACTTTTACACTATAATGGTGGAGTTGAAAAGTTGGAGCAGAGACTCTATGGACCTCAAAGCCTAAAATATTTGCCATTATGCCTTTATAGGAAATACTTATCAACTCATGATTTAGTAAGATGATCTATCCAATAAACAAGTAAACAAACAGAATAATTTCAGGTACTATAAATAAAATAGATCAGGATTGTATAATAGTGACCGGGAAACTACTTTGTATTTGTAATATTACTTTGTAATATATAATCGATTATACAAAGTAACAAGAGGACTACTTTGTATTTGGATTGTTATTCAATGTCTTTCTAAAGTGGTGACCTTTGAACAGAGACTAGAATGATAAGAAGCTAAGAATCATGTTAAAATCAGGGAGCAAATTGTTTCAGGACCAACAAGTACAAAAGATTGATCAAGAACTACAGTGTCTAGAGTGAGGTGAAGCATGGTAAAAGAGATTAGAGATCAGGCAGGGGCTGAGTCACATGGGCTCCTTCTTGAAGAAGAGTAGCATTCGACCTGGAAAAGTGAAGGCAACTTGACATATTAGATAATTTTTTATTGGTTCAAAATAAAGTTTAGCGTTCATGTGTGACCTCTTCTCTTATTTTTCTTCCCCTTTATACCTATTGTAAGGGCATAAAGCAAGGTCACCTTTTTCTTTACGGATAGAAGTTTACATAATTTTGTTCTTCTTCTAATTGTCCTATGTCACTGGGTAGACAACTCTGGGTGCTTCTGAATCATAATCTTAGGTTCTCAGAGGGACAGAGACGGCCCTGCCCCATTCTCCAGAGATTTTATCAGTAATAAAGTTTATCGGGAATAAAGCACTGTTTCATTGCTGATTTGGCTTATTGTATGCTCCTCACAGACTACAACCAAGAGACAGAAGGAAAGAGGATGAATTAATAGCCTCATAGCCAGATTTCTTTCAGTTAAGTGTAATGGTTTTGATATCACAATATAGAGTCCAGAGAAAACTTAAATGAACAAAACACAATTTACACACAGAATAAATAAGCCAGCTAGGCAATAAACAATCTAAATCAGATTCTAAAATGCAAATGAAATCTTGCTGTTTTCTGCATTTTACACTGTAATTGGCCATGTAAGCCAGGGGTAAATGAGCAAAGAATTATTGAAATGCAAAGCACTGTATAGGTAACCACAACTATTCTAACTGAAAGGATCTCTGTTAAGAGAACAGCAAAGGCCATACCTATGAGGTTGGCAAACTGCAAGAATCTTTCAACTATTTCTCCTAATAACTCGTAGAGAATGCTTCACTGACAGTATCCTTATATTAATTTAGCTTTCTTTAAAAGCACACTTAAGTTGCTTTACTAGTATAATCATCATAAAACCCCTATTGTTATTCATTGTTATCATTGGTAGTATTAATACTGATAGATAAATAAATATTGTTATTATTAATTTATGCAATTGTATTTAGTGGCAGAGCTGGGATGTCAATCAAGCCATCTGAATCTAGAGTCTATGCATTTAAGATGTGGTACTCACAGCACTACTGGAAGTTGCTATGGAGTTGGCTTTGCAGTCACATGGAACTAGATTCAAATCTGAGATCTGTTTCTCACAGGCTGTATGATATGAAACATCTTAGCTACAAAATCTCATTTCCACATCTTTAAGGATACAATACATAATTCATCATTTACAGTATTAAATGAGTTAAAATTAGGAGAATGTCTAATAAGCACCTTACCTCTCCCCCGGCATAGATACTCTATCTGGCACAATCATTCTCATAATTGCTGCATTTAAAAAGCAATAAAGTAAACTCCGGTGTTTCTGCATGACACTTCACCTTAAAAAAGTAACATGCTAACAATTGCTTGGCTAAATTTGGCTTAGATATCTAAAATGCAACTGATACATTCTGTTTGTAAAAAAGAAATAGAAATTCTATTAATTATAGACACAGGAATTGAGAACCCATGCAAATTAGTTTATCGTGGCTCTGATATTCATGTGGATTGGCAGCAGGAGCTTTATATTGTAGTCAGGAGTCACACACGTGCTTCTGTGAGTGACACACAATCACACATCAAAAGACGTTTAGAGCCTAGACCCAAGCACAGAGTTATTATGCAACCAGGGTGTAAGCAGTTTATTTTATCCTGTGGATTCTCCCTTTATGTAGTGAATACTTTTGCAGGTTTATGTAGATCCAAGTTAAAGAAATCCAAACAGTTATATTTAAGAAACTTGTACATGTTGAGCCAGTGTATTATTTGAGGTCACTATTCTGTGTCTGGAGTGAGAAGGTCAAATAAACAGCATCTCTTAGAAACACAGGGCAAGACAGGGCCTGTTTTTGCTTGAATATTTCACATTTCCTTTATGTTGGAGTACTAGCTAAAATTAGGATGAAAGTTCAGCCTCCTATGATAATTTTTTTTTTTTTTTTTTTTTGAGACAGTCTTGCTCTGCCACCAGGCGCCAGGCTGCAGTGCAGTGGTGGGATCTCGGCTCACTGCAACCTCCGCCTCCCAGGTTCAAGCAATTCTCCTGCCTCAGCCTCCCAAGTAGCTGGGACTATAGGTGTACGCCGCCACGCCCAGCTAATTTTTGTATTTTTAGTAGAGACGGGGTTTCACCATGTTGGCCAGGATGATCTTGGTCTCTTGACCTCATGATCCGCCCGCCTCGGCCTCCCAAAGTTTTTCTTAATTATAAGAAAGTTTTATAGTGGCTATCATTTATTTAACTAGATAATTCCATAGTTTATCCCAGATAATTTCCTAGTTCTTTTAGATTTGTTTTCATTTCTTTCAAAAAGCCTATGGGATATTATTAAGGAACATAAGATTCAGCGGAACATTAAATAAGTTGCAAAGATTATATATCTGGAACTGAAGGAGCCCAGTTTGGAGTTTAGGTTCTTTGGTTCCAAAGACTTACCCTTTTCTCTATGCCTTTCTTCCTCATGCTTGCAGCTGATGAATAAAAAGGCTTTCAATCTCCTCGCATAAACATAGTTATCAAGGAGACGTTATTTGTTTCCACTATGGTCTAATGATTCTTTTTTATACCACAATTTGAGGCGAATAAAAATAATTGAATTGGAACACATGCTTCGAACTCTCTGTCCCCTACTTCCATCAAAAAGCACTCTTGCCCCACACCAATTGAGAAGCTAATACTAGAAAGTGTAATACTTTAGTTGCATTTTTTAAGATCAAAATGTCTTGTTCCTTCAATCACAATTTCTGTCAGTTCAATAGAAAAAAAAGTATCTAAGACCACTATTTGTCTTACATGAATTGGAGGTCATAAATTATAAATACTAAAATATTTAGTATTCAACTAAATATTTTCTCAACCAGATCATTTCAAAATTTTTCACCTCATGTCTAAACAGATTATTACTCTGAGTTCTACAAGTCAGGGTGAAAGCCTTGACTTGGAAGAAAGATTATAGTAATATAGGACCAAAACTTATTTTATTACCAAAGCTAATTTCTTTTGTCTGATTTTCTGAAGTGGAGAAAAATCTTTGGAGTGCTCACTATTGACGTTTATTTAACATGATTCTTCATTTGTGATTCGGCACCTCTGTTGTATATATGGAGACTTTTTAAAAAAAATTCCATAAAGGAGAAAAAAGGTGAATAGTTTGGAAAAGTGAGTAACAGAAAAACCACCTGTACTATTTAAATTAAAAATGCTAAATTCTATGTCCATTTTTAAAATTATGCAAATGGAAAAACACATGATCTGATTTTATTCATTCACTATGGAAATTTTAATGAATTGAGATTCTGAACATAAAAACACACAATGCAGTTTGCCTGGTCTAAGTTGCGGTTTGTGCTTGTAAAGTGGATATATCACAGCACCCACCTTGGACCATTCGAAGAGTCTGGCTCATGTACAGAGTTACAATCCACACCGGTGAAGTTTCAGCTTCTAAAACAACACTGTGATGGAGAGAGGAATGCTTTGAAGGCAGTTGTGAAAACTCTAGTGAACATCTGGGGAGTTTTGCCTGGCCAAATTTTATTTTTGTTTCTCTGCGTTTTCCACTGAAGAACTCACCTTTCCATTCTACAAAATCTTGCTGGAACTGTCAATCAAGATGCCACTTTTCCCTGGCAAATGGATTACATGAGTTCAACTTCTGGTTAGTTACTATACCTCCCAGAAAGTGCATTTTGAGCCATGTGACTACAAAATGCATGCCATAGGCAGCTCTCTTAGGAAAATTCATTATTTCCTGCCATGCCCACCTAAGGACTCTAATGAATGTTTTTCCATCTTTCCTTTGATTCTGTGAGACACCTCAAATCCTCAGTGAAGTATATGCAGTCTCTCCATTTTTCCTTCTCTCTTTCACTTTGATTACTCAGTCATTTTGTTGCTTGTAACTAAAAAACACTAATAAGTACGTAGATTTTTAGAAATTTCACTTTAAAATAAAAAGCAGCACATTAAATAAAAACTACAATACTACCGTTTTATAGATTTGAAATAGTAATAGCATAGTGGTCATATTTATTTCTGTTTTTCATTCCTCAGCCCTTAGACAAATTTCAACATATTTTTTCTCTGACAATTTCGATAAGATAGGCTTCAGTGATAGCCATGAATAATGCTGAGTTTTCAGGTATTGGGAGGGGAAGATAGTAAAATACAGGCTGAAGAGTGCTAGATGAGAACTTATCTGGCTGCTTTTAAAGTGTAGATTAAAGAAGATAGTTGCATATAAATTTATTTTGCTTTGTTGCAGCTGGTATGCATAAATGCCTTTGTTCTTTATAGCTGGCCTTCTGTTTATTTAATACCTAACATTTTCAATTTTATAATTAAATAAGTTGCCACCCTGGTCTGTGATTATTCTCACAGTTGTAGAAAAGACATAGAAACATACAAATTCCCACATGGAAGAATTTCATTCAAGTGGAAATTGAGAAGAGGTTTCTCTATATATTTCTGGTCTGAAATGCATTTTGTAACTAATTAAATAAAATTTCAAAGCCATATTTATTGAGCTTCCTATTCTGTATTTCACTGATAGAAGTGGGTTCTAGGTGGATTGTGAGGGAATCTTTTATTCTTTTCATTTCATATCTGGGCTACTATTGTCTGTTTCTCACTATAAGCAATCAGAGTTCACATGGTATGTGGATTTCCTGTTATGGAGGGGGAAAAGATTTAACAGCCAAAGATAACTGGAGATTGATCTTCTTCCACTTGTCCCCCCACAGGAATCCATGATGATATAATGTTAGGCTTTATTACACTGGTGGGGGCTTTATGTTTTAGCATACAGAGAGAAATTTATTTGAGTAGCAAATTACTAATTTTTGATATTCATAGGACATTTATTTTTGCCAAGCTACTAATTTTACTCTCACAACAATCTTGAAAATCAGACTCCTATTTGATTTTATTTTAGAAATAAAAAAACCAAGGCTAACAATTTAAGTGAGATGCACTAAGCTCCCCTAGATAGGAAATGTAGGAACTCAAATGAAAATCTTAGCTATGTGGCACTAGAACCCACATTCTTTCCATTACACCACACTGCCTTTCCAAATTCCTCTCAGAGTGGGCTGGCTCATTCAAACTGTCAGCAGCACAGATCTCCAGATCTCCTTCTATTCATCAGTCAAGTACCCCCTTCATTAGTTTCAATTTATTGTAGAGGCGAAAATAAAGCAGACTTTTGTTTTGGAGATTTTTAGCTAAAATTGCTCTACTCCTTTTTAAAATTTAATTTGTTTCAGATGAGAGAATTCAAATATACATATACCACACCCCCAGTCTTCAAACTAACACAAACCACTGAATTTTACACTGCTGATAAAGACATACTCAAGACAGGGAAGAAAAGGAGGTTTAATTTGACTTACAGTTCCTACAGTTCCACGTGGTTGGGGAGGTCCCATAATCACGGTGAAAGACAAAAGGCACTTCTTACATGGTGGCAGCAAGACAGAATGAGGAAGAAGCAAGAGTGGAAAACCCTGATAAACTCATCAGATCTTGTGAGACTTATTCACTATCATGAGAATAGCATGGGAAAGACCGGCCTCATGATTAAAATACCTCCCCCTGGGGCCTTTCCACAACATGTGGGAATTCTGGAAATACAATTAAAGTTGAGATTTGGGTGGGGACACAGTCAAACCATATCGACCATATAGAAGGTGAGAAATTAAAATATCAAATTAAAAATTCAATATATGATAGATTTGAAGATTGGAAATAGTCTTAAAGGCCATCAGGCTCAATCCTGATATTTCTGAAGTTAGGCTGTGTAACGATCTGTTGGCACAAGATCAATGTAATTGCATTAAATCATATGTCACATAATCACAGCAAAGATTAATACAGTGTTTCCCATTTGTGCCAGACACCATTCTAAGTGAATTGTTGGTATGGTAATATTATATAGGTATCTTACTTGATTTTCTGTTGCTATAACTAAATATCTACAACTGAGTACTTTATCAAGAAAATAAATTTATTTCTTACAATTATTGAGGGTGAGACTTCCAAGAGCATAGAGCTAGCATCTGGTGAGGGCCTTCTTGCTGTGTCACAACATGGCAGAGGGTATCACATGGAGAGAGGTCAAGAGCACACGTGCCAGCTTAGGTCTCTCTTCTTCTCTTTATAAAGCCACCAGTCCCATCATGGGAGCCTCAGCCTGATGACTTTATCTAATCATAATTAACTCCCAAAGCCTCCTTTGAAGTCAACATATGATTTGGGGGATTAAGTTTTCAACATTTGAAATTTAGGAGACACATTCAAACCATAGCAACAGTCATAACCCATAATATTATGCCATTATAGTGTTATAACCTATATTTATCCATGTAAAACACATACAGTCCTTACAATAAAATTTTATTACAAAAATAATTTCATTTTAAAGGTGAGAAAACTTAGGCCTAGGCTTATTTATGTTACAGTTGTATAGCTAGTGAGTGGCAGTTGGTATTTAAACTCAAGAAATGTGGCTCTGGGACTGTTTCAGAACACTTCTCAAGATATTGGGGAATAGATCACTCAGCCTCTGCAAGAACTGTAACACTACTCAGGCACCTTAAAGATGATGACATTGTGAGTGATGTTCTTTTCATTCTCTTTCTAACTTATTTTTCTATTGTATAGGAAGGCTATGAATTTTTATTTATTTTGCTATTGGGTAACATGCTGACTTCGATTATAAATTATGATAGCTTTTCAGTGATGCCTTCTATGTTTTCTAGAAGCATGATAATAATGTCTACACACTTTTTTTTTCACTTTTTTTTCAGTTTAATTGTTATACCCTATATCAGCTTCCCGCTTTATTAGTTTGGGTATAATGTAGGTCTCCTTAAAAATTAATTGGAATGATGAAAATATTGTGGAATTTTGGATATGTTATAAACAGGTAAGAAGCTTTTCAGGTGTAATGTAATTATGGTTTGGGTTAAGATGACGGCATAAGAAAATCAATATCTATTAGAGAGAGATTTTATATTAAAAATTAACTTACGGGTATGGGATGAGAAAAAGTAAAAGATTTTGAATCTGAAGTATGCAAGTCTAATTGATAATGATCAGGAAATTGACTGTTTTAATAACTGTTGAATTCCACTGATCTATTCATCTGAAACAAAATGACTAATGGGAAATAACTAAAGTTTCAGCTTATAAACAGGTCTAGGAATACTCCTTCTTTAAAGGAAATTAAAATATATTTTTATTTTTATAACCTCTGCATAGTCTGATATTTAATATAACTACCTATAAAATATATATTATAAAGTTAACATAATGTTTATCTAATTATAAAGTAACTTGAAAAGAAATATATGGACTAATACAACCTTTTAAAACTCTAAGATGGACAACTACCTGTTTTTCAAATTTAGTTCACTTCAAAATCATTAGAGTAGCCTTTAAAGTCCCAATCTTAGAGATCCTTGATTTGATTAGTCTGGAGGAGATCTTAGGAATTTATGTTTTCAGCTATTAGTCCAGGTAATTTTGAAAAATTCATCCCCAGACTATGCTTTGAGAAATCCTGGTTTAGGTCTTTGCACCAGCACATTGCATTTCTGTGCTGTATTTGGTACACATATCCTTGTCATTCACACACTGAATTTCAATACTGTCTAATGTTTCTCTGAGCATTACATGTTGTTAAATTTTTTCTTATCCCTTTCCATATGGTTCTAACTTTTTAGAATGTCCTGATTTGCCTACCAGTTTAACAAGCAGGCTAACTTCTAAACTCTACCCAAGCTCAGGAGAGCCTTGTCTTCCATCCCCAGATGGAGGCTATGCATACCACTCTGAAGTGCAGGATGCAGCCCAGTCCCCCCTCAGCTCTGGTGAAATAAAACAGAAGGACCAGGGGTGAGGCAGCTTTCTTGCACACATATGAAAACCTCTATGACAGTCCCCAGCCCATGAAAATACACTATTCTCTGCAGAGCTTGCCATCACAACCAAAGGAAGACTCAACAAAAGTAAAAACCAAATTGTAAAAAAGAAAGTACTTCTGTTACTCCTACTTATTTTGCTTAGACCAAGGAGGAGACAGAACAATATTTAGTGTGGCCTACTTCTTAAAAATAAAAAAAGGATACTGTATATATCTTAGCATAAGGAAAGACAAATCTGCATGTATAAAGCTTGTATATACTTCAAATAATTACTTATAAAGAGTAAGGGAAAATGATTAAAATATACTACCACTAAAATTGAGGAATAATGACCAACCTGTTTCTGGATTCTAGAGTCGATTAAACTACTGCAAAAGCAATAGAAATAGATTTAAAAACAAGTATATAAAATTACAACTAGATATTAAGTTGATGCAAAAGTAATTGCGGCTTTTGTCACTACTAATAATGGCAAAAACAGCAATTACTTTTGCACCAACCTAATAGAATTATTGTGTCCTATAGCACTGTAAGATGACAGAAGTTAAGAGTATATTAGATAGTTTCAAATACCTAGAAAGAGGATTTATTTGTTTGAAAGACAAAGAAATAGTATTTGAGATGATGGGTATGCTAATTACTATAATCTAATTACTATATGTGTATTGCCATATCACTATGTGCCCCATAAATATGTACAATTATTAAATGTCAATTAAAAAATTTAAAATCAGGCTGGGAGTGGTGGCTCATGCCCATATTCCCAGCACTTTGGGAGGCTGAGGCTGGAGGATCACAAGGTCAAGAGATCGAGACCATTCTGGCCAACATGGTAAAACCCCATCTCTACCAAAATACAAAAATTAGTTGGGTGTGGTGGCATGTGCCTGTAGTCCCAGCTACTTGGTAGGCTGAGGCGAGAATTGCTTGAACCCAGGAGGCAGAAGTTGCAGTGAGCCAAGATCGTGCCACTGCACTCCAGCCTGGCGCCTGGCAACAGAACAAGACTCTGTCTCAAAAAAAAAAAAATTAAAATCATATTTTTAATGATAAAAATATGGCATAACAGCAACAACAACAAAAAAAAAGCACACACAATACTGAACCAGAAATGCCACGCTACCACACACTTTGATATACCAAGGTGTAAACAAGGACTATAGTATACACTTTCAGGACCTTATTAGAAGAAGGCAGCACTCATTTGATGGAGAGTTTCCAAAACTCTATGCTTAGAAACAGTCTTAGCATAAAACCATTTATATAATTTTGAATAATTATTTGAAAGTACATAGACATATCCTATTCACTTCATAACCCAACTTGCATATGACTTAGAAGACTGATTAGGCAGCTCTCTCAGGGACCCTTGGAAAGCCAGGGAAAACTGGTGTTGAGTCATGGGAACTGACTAGAGTTGGGACTGAAGCACAAGGTGCCCTGGTAGCAGCAGTCATTGATGAGGTCAGCCTTGACCTCCTCCTCCTGATTCTATGAGTATCAGAGTCATGTACTGGCTCTAGGAGTGCCTCTTTCCAGGCCAAACGCTAAGAATTTAACCATGGGCTCTGCATAACACATCATGGTAACAGCCAGTTTTAAGAATAAAATAAACAAAATGCAACTATCCATTCAAATAAACCAAGACACTGCAGAACAAGAGAAAAATAAATATGATCCTTAAGACAATCTTCAAAAAAATATTCCAAACTGTGTCAATCATTGGCAGTATCTTTGGAATAAGTTGACACTTTCAGGACCTGATTAGAAGGAGACAGCACTCATTGGATGAAGAGTTTAGAAAAATCTATGCTTAGAAACAGTCTCAGCATAAACCACTTATATAATTTGGAAGAAATTTCTGCAGTGTGTCTTTATGTTTTTTTCTGGTGAAGGAAATAGGGAGCCTCATCTCTTCTTACCCCTACTGGGTGGTCTGGTTGCTTCTTCATAGTAGCAGAAAAGGCATACATTTTTTTTTCTTTCAAAGATGCTAAGTGGAGGTTATTGCTGTCTTTTTGTCCGTTGCATTCTTAGCACCGCCTCAAACCTACTTGTTTATGTAAGATCTCAATAGGGGGACTTCCATTATCTTTTTTTTCTAAGTGTCACCTTGCTTGCTATTTTCCTTGTTTCCTTTCTGCTTGCAGGCATCTTCATTTTCATTTTGTTTCTTTGAAGGGAAAAGTAGTATCCTCCTTTAAAAGCATATCTCATTCAAAACATAAAAGAAGAGAATAATAAATTGAAAGGAAGGACATGAATTGAGAAAATTACAACTCCAAAAACTACAATTGTAGGAGAGAAAAAGACGAACAGTAGATAGTGTGAAACAATCTAGGGTGGAACACTACAAACCTCTATTCAGAAATGCAAGAAATTGGATATTCCCTTTAGTCTGTCAATCTTCTAGTCTCAATTCTTATATATCATCTTTTTTTTTTCCTGATGTTCAGTCTGAAGTATTTCTTCTCATGAGAAGAATGGAGTTTTTCAAATGCAAGAGCCTAATTAGGAGCAAGGTTTTCTATCCTTTCACGATTGCATTGTAAGTTTAAATTCTCTTTTTCTGCACTATTTACAATAGAGGCATTTATAATAAAGGGTATCACAGTGGGACACTGCTGTCATTGGTAGTATCAAAATGAGAAGTCTAGAGAGAAAATAGACATAAGTTCAAGCACTGTGGTGTCCATTCTTTCTAAGTGTTTTTGTCTAATGCAATAACAAGCAGGCACATACCATATTGGAACTACACTAAGTGGGTTGTGAAACATCTCTACAATTTAATGAGCCTCAAATTTAGTTTTGGAAAAAAAATGCTTCACTTCCAAATTTTTACATTACTCTTACAGGATGCTTGTGTTTTGCTTTCAGGCAGGAGCAAATTAGAAATAGAGATGTCTGGAAGAAAAGAAAGCATTTTCATGGGATGGATGTACAGAATATTAGCTTTAATCACATACACAATGCTTCTCATGCACTTATTTGATGATATAGTATGCACAGGAATCACAGGGAGAGCAACATTCCCAAATCTTGCCACCAGAAGTTCTACAGAAGTACCCCATAATTTGCACTTCCAATACACTTCCTGGTGATGCCCATAGTCCCAGTACATACATGGGCCTCACTTTGAGTAGCAAGGACAGAAGGCACAATATTTCTGAGGAGAAGAATCAACATAGGAGACACCTGAAATTTTGATTCATCCTTGCCTCCTTCTTTCCCTAGAATACTAACCTTCTGTGCTCTCTCATCTTCTGCCACAGTATCTAATCAGTGGGTTTTGGAGAAATATCTCTCTAGTTCACTGCCATCTTTTCACTCCCACTTTAGTTCAAATGCTAATTATTTCTTGCCTGGATCTTCAGTAGTATCTTGAGTGATTCCCCAGTCTCCAGTTTTGTCTTAATTTAATCTAGCCTCCATGTAACTTTCTAAAGTCAAATCTAATCAAACTGTTCCTTTGATTAAAATCCAAAAAAGCCCTCTAATTCTCTCCAGAGTAAAGCCCACACTTCTGAGCATTGAATGTTGGGCCTTCTTGATCTCTCCCTGATCCATCTGTCCAGTCTTCTTTGTAGCAATGGCTCACTCTACCCCCTGAAAGCAATGCTTTATTTAACTGACAGCCAAGTTGAGCTGCTTGTGGATTCCTAAACAGGCAAAACCCAAGTCTCTCCCCCTGCAATAGCCTTACCTTTCAACCAGAAAACATTTTCATTCATTCTTCAAAAATATGACTTTGATATAACCCGCCTGTGAAAATTTCCATGACTCTCAAACGCATAGAACGCTCCCTCTTCTGTGGGCATTCATCAGCCTCTGGTAATTATTTGCTTATTTTCTTCTCTTCTAAAACAGTGTGATTTCCTCAAAAGCAGAATTAAAAAATGCAACTCACATAGGATCTAACACAAAAAGGTCTGCTCAATTCAATTAATTTTAAGAAAGATTAAACACTAGGATTTTCATTTTTCAGATGCAGAGAGAAGGGAGGAAAGATAAAGGAATTGTGTCAAAGCCTCTAAAATAAGGACTACATAGTGATGTGATGTCTTTGCTAAAATGAGTCAGTTCAGTCACACAGGATTTCTATCTTGTTAGAAGGCTTATGTAGATCACTGTAAGGAAGACCAGGAAACACTTGGGAACCAATGAGTGTGTCTGTATGTCTTAGTGTTTCAATCCTTTTGCCTTAAGTGAATTGTTTAAATACTCAGTACAAATATCACCAATTGTATATAGAGCATGCAAATTGCTAACAGTTGGGCTATTTTATTCCAGCTGTGCTGTGCTTTGAAAAACTATTGAATATCCCTTACCTCATTAAACATGAAGCTTACAGCAAGTCTGAAGATTTACAAAGCATCTATTTTCCTATTAGCCAAGTGGAAAAAAGAAAGTTTATAAAGTTTCTTTATAAATAACAAAACACTTGCATAACACCTGAAACTATAAAACTAGTAGAAGAAAACATAGGAAAAAAAAATACATGACATTGGTCTGGGTGAGGATTTTTTTCGATATGACCCCGAAAGTCTAGGAAATAAAAGCAAAAAATAAATAAATGTGATTGCATAAAACTGAATAGCTTCTGCACAGCAATAGAAACAATTAATGAAGTAAAAATACAACCCAGAAAGTGATTAAAAAAACACATGCACACGATACATCTGTTAAAGGCTTAATATCCAAAATATATAAGAAACTCACACATCTCAATAGCAAGAAAACAACCGGATTTTAAAATTGAGCAAAAAAACCTAAATAGGCACTTCTCAAAGGAAGATAGACAAGCGGCAAAGCAGTTCATTTAAAAATGCTCAGTATTCTTTAATCATTAGGAAAATGCAAATTAAACCACCACACTGAGATCTCACCTCACACTGGTTAGAATGGCTTTTACCAGAAAGATGAAAGATAACAACTGATGGTGAGGGTGTAGAGAATAAGGAACGCTTGTACACTGTTGGTGATGATGCAAAATTTTGCAGCTATTATGAAAATGATGTGGAGTTTCCTCAAAAAATATAAATAAATAAAAATAGAACTACCATACTGTATTAGTCAGGGTTCTCTAAAGGGACAGAACTGATAGGATATATATATATATATATATATATATATATATATATATACACATATAAAGGCTAGTTTATTAAGGAGAATTGACTCACACAATCACAAGGTGAAATCCTAAGATAGACCATCTACAAGATGAGAAGCAAGGAAGCCAGTCCAAGTCCCCAAACCTCAAATTTTGGGATGCCAACAGTGCAGCCTTCAGTCTGTGGCCAACATACAATTAGAAGTGGTCAATTAAAAATAATATACATTTTAAAATTAACAACATTGAATTGAGTCCCCATTTACAGTAACATCAAAAACATAATGAATTATGTGTAAATTCTGGACATATTTAAATGAATGGAGATATATCATTTTTGTGAATAGGAAGACTTTTTCATGAATTGGAAGAATGTTGATAAGATGCCAATTATTTTCAAACTAATCTTTAGCCTCAACTCAATTTAAATTAAAATTCTAGCAGCAAATTTTTATAAAAATTTTTAATTTGATTTTGAAGTTTATATGGAAAGGCAACAGAATTAGAATAGCTAAAACATTTTGAAAAACATGACATACTGGCACTATCTAATTTTAAGATTTATTTTATAGCTACACTCTTCAAAGTAATTTGGTACTGGTAGAATTTTTAGATATATAAACCAAAGAAACAGAATAGAGAGTCCAGAAGTAGATACATAGGTATATGATCAATAAAGTTTTAACAAAGGAGTAAAGGTAAAACTAAAGAAGTAAAGGAGTAAAGGTGGAAATTATCACCTTTTCCCAGTGTGGAAATTATCATCTTTTCAACAAATAATACCAGAACAATTGGATATCGATGTAAACAAACAAACAAAACCTTGATTCTTGACCTCAAAACACATCTTGTGCCTAAAAATAAAACCTAAAGATACAAAATATTTAAAAGATAATATAGGAAAAATCTCTATGATCTTGAGATAGGAAAAGATTTCTTTGGTTAGATTCCAGAAATAATGATATATTGGATTTCTTCAACATTAAGTATTTTAGAACTTCTGCCTTTGAAATTTACTCTTAAAAAAGTAAAAACACAAGCAAGCAATGGACTGAAATAAAATATTTTATATCACGTATTTAAGAAGGGCATTGTATCCAAAATAAATAGAAAACACCCAAATCTCAATGATAAGAAAACAAATAACCCAATAAATAATCGAAAAAAAACATTTGAACTGAAAATTTGCCCAAGAAGATGTATGGATGGAAAATAAGCACTTATAGTGATGCTAAACCTATTAGTCATTAGGAAAATACAAATTAAAATTAGGATGAAATACTGCTATTGACATCACAAAAAAAATTAATAACTAACAATACAGTGTGTGTATTTGTTTGTTTTCACATTGCTATAACAACTACATGAGACTGGGTAATTTATGAGGAAAGAGGTTTAATTGACTCAGTTCCGTAGGCTGTACAGGTGGCATGGCTTGAGAGTCCTCAGGAAACTTATAATCATGGCAGAAGGGTGAAAGGGAAGCAAATGCATATTCGCAGGGCAGCAGGAGAGAGAAAGAAGGGGGAAGTGCTACACAATTTTAAGCAATCAGATCTCCTGAGAACTCACTCACTATAAGGTGAACAGCAAGGGAGAAATCTGCCTCCATGATCCAATCAACTCCCACCAGGTCCCTCTGCCAACGTTGGGAATTACAATTCAACATGAGATTTGGGTGGGAACACAGAGCCAAACCATATCAGTGTGTTTGTGAGGATGCGGAGCAACTGGCACTCTTAAACATTTTCTGTTAATAATGCAAAATGTACAGTAACTCTGAAAAACAGGTTGGTAATTTCTTAGGAAGTTAAATACTCACTTAAGAGCATTTCCATTCCCAGGAATTTATCTAGAAAAAATGAATATGTTGTTTAATGAAAAAAAATATATATAAATATTTGTAGCAACTATTAATTTATAGTTGACAAAATCTGAAAATAACTTAACAGTCCGTTAACAAGTGATTGACTAAATAAACTGTGGCATATCAACTATGATATACTACCCAACAATGGAAAGGAACAAACTGCTAGTACACACAACAAATGGGACAAATTTCAAATGCATTATGATAAGTGAATGAAGCCAATTCTCAAAAACTATTAACTGTGATTCTATGAAAATAACATTCTGGAAAATACCAAACTATGGACACAGAAATGGATCAATTGTTGTCAGAGATTGGGGTATGTGGAAAGAATTATTACAAAGGAAAATTTGAGGGGTTACAAAACTTTTTTATATTTTCATTTTGGTGTGGGTTACATGACTGGATGCATTTGCAAAACTAAGCAAACTAGACTAGAAAAAGCATTAATTTTACTCTCTATAATGTATACCTGAGTAAAAATAATTGATATAAAAAGATGAAAAAAGAAACAGTTCAAGTCACGTAAGAGTAAGTCTCCAGCCCTGATCATGTACATTAGAAATGTCATAGGATTTTAGAAAGAATGCAAATCATCATAAACTAGGTCAGAAAGTGCTGATAGAGGAAGATACAGCATTTTTTTCAGATATGGGAAAAAGCGCATGGGTGAAAGGGAGAGAATCTTAGTTCTTTCCTGTTGCTATAACTGAATACATGAGAATAAGTAATTTGTACAGATAATACATTTATTTCTTACAGTATAATGGATGGGAGGTCCAAGGTCTAGGGGCCACAATTGGTAAAGGCCTTCCCGCTGCTGGGAACCTCTGCAGAGTACAGAGGCTACTCAGGGCATTGGATGATGAGAGGACTGGCTGTGCTGGCTCAGGCCTTTTTCTCTTTTTATAAAGCCATCAGTTCCACTCCCATGATAACCCATTAATTAATTAATGCATTAATCCATCAGTCCATAAATGGATTAATTCCTTCAAGAGGGTAGAGCCCTCATGGCCCTATCACTTCTTAAAAGTCCCACCTCTCAATACTGTTACACTGGAGATAAAGTCTCACCATGAGTTTTTAAGAGGACAACATTCAAACCATAGCAGAGAGGAAAAGGGGCAAGTTCAGAAACTTGGTTAGGAAAACTGTTGGTCAAAGTTGTGGTCACTGTGTGTCATACTGATTTATTTTTCATTTTGTCTAAAGACCTAAAGAAAGCAACTAAGTATAATAAAAAACAACATAAATTTAATTTTACATCTTTGCTTCATCAACCACCTATCCAATATTGGAGAAGTTACTTAAAATATTCAATGTTGAAATACTAAATATTTAAACATCCTTATCACATAAATAACAATTTCTGTCTTAAGATTCAATATTAACTAACATTTATTTACACCCTAAATAATTTCCGATTTCTGTCTGAAAATTTCCAGCTGAGGGACCAGTTGAAAGTTACTTAACCTATCTGAACCTCTTTTCTTTTTCCTATAAATAGGATGGGGCTGTTGAGAGGATGGAATAAGATAGGGGCACCCAGCTTGTTTGTATTTATTTTAAATCAAATTTAAAATTAAGTGTCACAGTATTGGAAGACTGAAGGCATTAGTCAAGGCCAAGAAAGGAAGAGAAAATCTGGTGCCTTGAAGAAACAGAAAACAGTTAAACGTGGTTGATACTTAAGGTCAAAGGGGAAAGAGTGGTGAGAGAAGAGATAGGAAGGAGCTACATCATGAAAAACTATATGTGCTTTGGTCAGAAGTCTTTATTTTACTCCTAACTTCTAACTGTAAAAATATCAATGAGAAAGTGTTGACTGATTTGAGCAATATTTGGCTGACAGAATTTACAGAGTTCAGTGATAAATTAGATGGGGAATGATGGAAAAGAAGGAATCTGTGACCACAGTGTTCATAATGTCAGCCTTTACATAGGAAATGAAGGAGTAAAAGAGATGAGAAGAGAGCCAAAGACATAACTCTAGGAAATAAAAATAATTATTTTGTCTGGCATAAAGGGTTACATTCAAGATAGAGACAGGAGGAAAGACTAGATGATCCTGACAATAAAAATGATAAAAGATAGTTAGCATTTGTTAAGTGCTTATTACATAATAAACACTGTGCCAATTTTATATATATATACACACACATTATATACATCACACATATATACACACACACATATATATGTACACATATATATACGTACACACACATATATATATACACACATATATATAATCTCACTTAACAAGAGGAAAAAAAGACAGGCACACTGCTTCCCAAGGCACACTGCTCTATGCAACTGGTTTCAAACTCAAACGTCAGACAGCAGAACTTGAGTTCTTATAAGGTAAGTCCAACTTGAAGAGTTGTCACAAGAGATGGGAAGAAAGGTGTATGCAAGAAAGGAGAGTTTAAGTGTGGTAAAATTTGGACATTTTCCATTGGATCTAACAATTAGGAAGTGAAGCCATGAGTGATATTGAAGAGAAAAATTCCATGCATATGGCAGGTGGCAATGGCAGATTTAAAAAACTTAGCCGCTGGAGCAAGGATGGCAGCAAATATGATCTTGATGATGCTGAGCCCACTTTTTCAGTAACCACAGCCCTTTGGGTATGTGGAATAACTTTAATAACACAAAGACCTGACTGGTTTGTACAAATGATAGATTTTTTTTAAGTATCATGTATTTGCCACATGAAAGCTGATAAGGAAAATAAAACTATTATGTTAAATAAGTAAGACATCAACATAAAATGCAATAAAAAATAAGAAAGACATCAATAACAACAACTGGAACAATAACATGTGTTCCCCTACACCCTGCTTTTCACTCAAACCCCATATATATACTGGGTCTCCTTATCAATCTGAATAAAAAATCTAAAGGCTCATGAATCCTCTGCTCACTCTAAGATAGTGTGGAGTTATTTGCAGCTTCTGTCCACAAAATAGTCTCAATTTAATCATTAATATGTCCAGTATAGTATAATAATGAAAATCTAAAAACTTAGTTTGAAGGAAAGCTTTCCCATTCTACTTGTAGCCAGAGCCTGATTCAAGCTGATTTCTTGCAGGGCTAGGAATGGGGATTAATAGATTGCATCTCTTTCCACTACGATCCCATTTGTACTTTCTTTCTCACCTTGCTAACAGATTTCTGACCAATGGAGCTTGACAAATTTTCAGTACTAGAGAAAGAAGTGGTACAGGGTCCAGAAAATGCTTTCATTTCAAAAAATGTGTTGAAGAGGCAGCTTTGGGGTGCTCTCTAAGTCTAGAAGGTGTCTAAAGTTGATGAACACACTCATTGAGAAGTTTCTGGATTTCTGTGAGACCTTTTCCCATCAATGTGAACTCTCTAATTCTTTAAATGGACAAGTGTGTCAACATTATTGCCTTATGAATTATAACTTCTACCAAGCTTGTAAGTAAAAGAAAATGCAATCTGTTTTTTCTTTCTCCTAGATTCCTTGCTTGTCCGCACATTAGCAAATAAATCTCTCTTATTACAGTTTACTCTCTTATGCATGGTCTACAGTCAGTTCATAGGAACCGGTTGCCTTGGGCCCATCTTATAATAAACCAGGCAATTACTTCCCAAACAGCTATTGCTATGGTGCATTTCAAAAGGCCTCTAATCAGCCTCATCCTAACCCTTTAGATTTTTCAGGCAAGAGACAGAGTGAGTCTACCTTGCTTCACAAGTTTCCGTAACTAATAATAAACTCTTGACTTTCCATCGAAAACCTAGATTTGAACTTCCGTCTATTTCCTCCCAAGGACAGTGTGACTTCTACCACCTACTGGATTTCTCTAAAATTTTTCCTGTATCTCTAACTCCTAAACATCTTATAATTTCTACTTAAGAAAATGGTTAAAAACTGTAAATTGGTTTTGTTATAAAATCCTGGGTAGTCCTGAACCTCAGTCTGGAATGCAGTTAGCATTTTTATGTCTTTTCTTAAATTGAGTATGAAACAATTTATTAAAATAACTTGAAATTGAGAAGAGTTTTGTTTTCATTTGCAGGAAAATTCTCTCTCAAAAGCACATGAAAGAAAGAAGTTCAGAGTGCTGGCCCATTCCTGGAATCTGATGAATTCTTGAATGAATAAATTCAGATTAATATTAATTAAAATAGCAACACAATGAATTAGCACAGTTTCCTTGTGTGACATAATGATCAATAAAGCAAAGACACAGGTGCCTTAGAGAAAATTTAATCTAAGTGCAAATCCTTTATTCATAAGTTTCAAATTAAATCTGGTTGACTTTTAAAAGCTCCATTCAAAGATTAATAAATGTTTATATACCAAAGGGGGGAAATATCACACTTCTTTGTAAACTAAAATGCATGTGATTTTACATGTTCCCAAATGAAAAGTATGAGCCAAGCAACAGAAATAAATGAGAACAAATTAAAATGGGTTTATCATAAGCAGAAGTTCCAGAATAAGTTATGTCCACAATTACATCCTGTACTTATGAATAGTACCATCATCATGCATTCAAACATGGAGTTTTTTCAATCATAAAGAGTATTCCTGACTGAAGAATTTTATTTGTGGTAGAATGATAAATCCAACACAGGTGTTTATCACAACTACTGAACAGGTATGTGTAGGACCTTTGCCACTAAGTCAAGGCTAACATGAGGAAAAGAAAAAAGACTGTTCAGTAAACTCTTGCTATGAACAGTAGATGTTCACAGAACTGACTTGAATTGGTCTAAGTTTTAAGTGTTTCTAAAATATAATTGAAAATGAGCAGCAAGGAGACAATATGCACTTTGCTAAGTAATGTTTAGATTTGTTTTTAATTGTGATAATATTCATATAATGTGCATTTTAAGTGTACAGTTAAGTAGTGTTAAATACATGCACATTGTTATACAACCCATCTACAGAACCTTTTATGTCTTGCAAAACAAACCCAATACTAATTAAACAGCAACTGTCAATTTTCCCTTCCCTGTAGCCTCTGGTAACCAGCATTCTAGTCTCTGTGTTTGCAAGTTTGCATATTTTATATAACTCATAAAAGTGGGATCATGCAGTATTTGTCCTTCTCTGATTGGTTTATTTCACTTAGCAAAATATCCTATAGGTTCATCAATCTTGTCACATACGGTGGAATTGCCTTCTTTTTTAAGACTGAATTATATTCTACTGTAGGCAAATATCACATTTTCTTTATCCATTCATCCAGTCAACTAAAAACTTCTGCACAGCAAGGAAACAATCAACAGAATGTGAAGGCAATCTATAGAAAAGAAGAAAACATATGTAAAAAATATATCTGATAAAGATTTACTAGCCAAAAATATAAGACACTCTTGCAATTCAATTGCAGAAAAATCAAATGACCCAATATAAAAATGGATCAAGACCTTGAATAGACATTTCTCCAAAGAAGATATACAAATGATCAGGAGGTATATCATTGGCGACATAGTTTACATACATGTCCTTTTCAAATGTCATGTTGAAAGTTGATTCTCCATGTTGGAGGTGGGGCCTGGTGGGACATATTTGGATAATGGAGGTGGATTCCCTCATGAATGGCATGGTGTCATTCTCATGGTAAAAAAGCCTGATACCTCCTTTTCATCTCCCTCACTTGTTATATAATCTCTACACAGCAGTTCTTCTTCATGTTTTGCCATGACTGAAAACTTCCAGAAACCCTCATATCAGAAGCAAATGCTAATATCATGCTTTTTGTACAAACTGCAGAACTATGACCAAAAAATATATTTTCTTTATAAATTACCCAGCCTCAGTTATTTCTTTAGTGACACAACTGGATTAAAACATAAAATCAATACTGAGAAAGGGGTAGTGTTATAAAGTTACCTGAAATTGTGGCAGCAGATTTGGAACTAGATAATGGGCAAACTTGGAAGAATTTGGAAGTCTCAGAAGAAGATAGAAAGATGAGGGAAGGTTTGGAATTTATTAAACACCCAGTAAGTGGCTGGTACCAAAATGCTGATTGTAACATGGATAGTAAAGGCCATGCTTAGGAGGTCTCAGATAGAAATGACAAACTTATTGGGAGAGTAGGTCACCCTTGTTATGATGTAGCAAAGCACTTGGCTGCATTGTGTCCATGTCCTAGGACTTTGTGTAAGGCTGAACTTACGAGTAATGATGCAGCATATGTGGCTGAAGAAATTTCTAAGC
Source organism: Ateles fusciceps (assembly GCA_036589455.1). Classification (NCBI taxonomy): domain Eukaryota; kingdom Metazoa; phylum Chordata; class Mammalia; order Primates; family Atelidae; genus Ateles; species Ateles fusciceps. The sequence continues at coordinate 2,943,369 of JAZHEH010000051.1, forward strand.
AGCAAAGCATTCAAGATGTCATGTGGTGGCTTCTAATAACCTATAGTTCGATATGGGAGCAAAGAAATGACTTAAAGTTGGAACTTGAAATTAAAAGAGAAAGAAAATATTAAAACTTGGAAAATCTGCCATCTGGTCATGTGATTGAGAAGAAAATATCACTTTCAGGTGAGGAATACAAGGGAGCAGCAGAGCAGCCACGTGTTAGGGAGACTGGCATGACTAAAAGGGATCCAGGTGCTACTAGTCACAACAATGGGGGAAAAGGCCCTGGAAGGCATTTCAGAGATCTTTGAGCTTGTCCTTCCATCACATTCCTAGAAGCCTTGGAGGACAGAAGGGTTTTGGGGATCAGGCCCAGGACACTGTTGCCCTGTGCTGTCTTGGGATGCTGCTCCCCAAATCTCCACAGCTCCAGTTTTAGCCACAGCTCAAAAGGCCTCAGATACTGCTTGGAATTCTGCTCTTGGACTGAACGTGAAGGCAAATGAGCCTTGTAAGATTTCATGTGGTGCTAAGCCCATAGGCACACAGAATGCAAGAGTCATGGAGGCTTGGAAGCTTCCATCTAGACTTTAGAAGATGTGTCTGAAAGCCTGGATGCCCAAGAAGAAGCCTGTCACAGGAGTGGAGGCCCAGCAGAGAGACTGTTCTAAAACAGTGCTAAGAAAAAAAGCAGTGACCCAGTATGGTTGGATTCCCCACTGGGGCACTGCCTATTGGAGACGTGGGAATGGGACCACTGCCCTGTAGGTCCCAGAATGGTATACCAGTGGCAGCCTGCACCCTCAATCTGGAAAAGCTGCCTTTGACTCTAGCTTGTAAGAGCAGCCGTGTGGGATGTAACCGAAAAGCCATGAAAAGGACTGGCTCAGGTTTTGGGAGCCCACTGCTAGCACCAGTGCACCCAGGATACAGAACATGGACTCAAGGGAGGCAATTTTGGAGCTTTAAGGTTTAACATATGCCTTGCTATATTCAACACATACATAGAGCCTGTTACTCCTTTCTTTTGACCAATTTCGCTCTTTTGGAATGGGATTGTTTACCCAATGCCTGTGCCACCATTGTATTGTGAAGGTAAATAACTTGGTTTTGATTTTGCAGATGCATAGCTAGAAGGAACTTGTTTTGAGTTTCAGATAAGACTTTAGACTTTGGACTTTGGACTTTGTCATTAAGGGAAGTTTTCCGAAGCCCTCATCAGAAGCAGATGCTGATGTGATGCTTCTTGTACAACCTGAAGAATCATTACCCAGCCTCAGATATATTTTTATGGCAACACAAATAAACTCAGATAATCAGAAAAATGGAAATCAAAGCCACAATAAAGCATCACCTTATACCTGTTAGGATGTCTGTTGCGCCACACACACACACACACACACGCACACACGCACTCAAATAAAAGATAAGTGTTGGCAAGATATGGAGAAATAGGAACCCTCGTATATTGTTGGTGGTAATGTAAAATTGTGCATTCTCTATGAAAAACAGATGTAGGTTCCTCAAAAAGTTAAAAATAGAATTACCAGATGATACAGAAATCCCATTCCTGGGTATATTTCAAAAAGAACTGAAATCATGATCTCAAAGAGATGTCTGTGCTCCCATGTTCATTGCAGCATTATTCACAGTAGCCAAATATGGAAACAACCTAAATATCTGTGATGACTTCAATATAAAATGTTTTTTCCTACTTCTATATTGAGATTTAAAAAAAAAAATGTTGATAGTGTATCCTAAACACCTTTCTAAATATTACATGTCTATCTCTAGTATATTGAAAGTGCTGCACTTAGGTGTGCAAGCAGAAAACAATTTACTTCTTTCTTTTTTCTTTATTTCTTTCCTTCATCATTCCTCCCCTTCCCAGTGTAATACATGAACTAGATCCCATAGCTTATCTGGTCACTTACATATGTAAGCAGACTCTCATTTCTAGCAATTTTCTAAAGTACAGTAAAGCTTAACATCAAGACTTCAATTTTTTATTTATTCAATCACCTTAGCTATTTATCTTCATACTGAGGCCCCAAAGCAGGAAGACAGGACTTTTGGTTACATTATTTTAAGAAAACTCTAGCTCAACTTTCTTTGCATTTTGGTAAAATCTTGAGTTTTTGCTTATTTAGTCCAGGCTGTCTTAGCTCTCTCTGCAGTGGAGTTCCAAGCATTTCAGCCACTGTTTAAAATTTGTGTCCAAAAAGAGGTCCAGATATCAGTATTTTATATAACCAAAAGTGCTATGCAAATTTTGCAAAGAAAATACTCAACATACTCTCATCTAGTGGCAAAACAAAACTGACCTTTGAAGTTGTATAGCTCAGTAAATAAAACTGATGTCAGTGTCCCTTCTGATAAGCACATCAATCTCTCTAAGAGGCACCCTGTTATGTTAATTTTAGTTTGGATTGCAGGTAACTGAAGAAGTGGTGTTAGAAAAAAAGAGACAACATGGGAGTACCTTCTACTGGTGTGATGAAATCTCCCCATATAGCTCCAAGATAGTCTAATGCTTCTTTATTCATAAACTAGAGATGCCTAATAAGTGATGATGTAGATAGATACATACATACATACACACTTACATACATACATACATACATACATAGATTGACCTTATATTCGCATTTCCTTGAGATGGTATGTACTCTCATTTGTACTGCCAGATTCTTCTGTTGGGGATTTGTTTAAACTTCTTTCATTTTAATTTGTATTGGTATTAATAGTTGCATTTAAGTCATCTGGGCTGAGTAAAAAATGATTTTTACCTTTGTACTTTCATCTTTTGCCATAATAATGCATGTGCAATAAGCAGAATTTTATGTTTAATATGCAGTTAAATCTTCTCTTTTCCTGACACTATCTAAATCCAAGGCAGAACACTTGATAAAACTAGGTGTACTCTGACACCTGAGGCTAGGGATAGCTGACTCCCATTTGTCATTACGGTGACACGACCAATTGTGTCATGGCTTATACTGTGGTCTGTGAGACACAAGGCTGCCAGGCCACCAGTGAGTGAGTTATAAGAAACATGGGTAATTTGAAATTAGATGTGCATGAAATATGTGCAGGAAATAGCAGCTGAGCAGAGTTGCCATAGCTCATATTTAAAGTAGTCTGAAAAATCTGCTCCCGTGATTTTGTCATTTATTGTACATATATTTATTTTATTGTTTTGTCATTTTTTTTTTCATTTAGCAATGAGCTCTTCTGGAAACAATGAGCACTAGAAAGTAAAAGCATATATTTAATGAAAATTTAAATACTGTTTCTGTTACCTAGAAAGGTGTTGGAAAACAGTTAATTTTCACAAATTCTTTTTTCACATTTATCATTATCCATGAAATCATACTGATATGACCGGGTACATAAAAAACCAGATGACGTAAAGCTCCTAAAACATCAGAAACTACTTACTTCAAAAGTTAGTATTTATTTTAGTAAAAGAGTTCCCGAAAGTGACAAGTTACCAACTTCAGTAGCACAAGGTATGTTTTTATATCATCTTGGGAACATGACTTTTTATTACCTCAAATTATTGTTGTTTTTATTTAATTTTGCTCATTTCAATTTTGAGTTTCCTTTTGAGGGTAGAAAAACTAAAATGTAGCTATTAATATGTTTGCCTAAATTAACAGAAAAGGCACTTGCAAACAGATGATTTATGCTAGTTTTATATTAGTGCCATGTAATATTTAAGTAGAAAATGAGTTAGATTTATTTAAATAATGGCTTGATTTAAACAATTAGATTCCAAATTGAACATCAATTGTTTATTTAGTCAAAAAGTCTAAAATTATCTTGAGTGAAATTTCAAATTTAAAAGTTCATGATTGAATATAAAGTAGTTTTTTGTAATGATTATACAAATAATTTTGGTAGAACTCAGGCTGTGTTAAAAAATAAAACTCATAATATTAATAAATGGATGAAACACAAATATAGTTGGGTTTGATTGTGATGCAATTAATAATTACATTCAAATAAACTATAACATTCTACCAACTGAAGTAGAAATTGTGTCTTAAATTGCTTAATACATTCAAGGAGAGAATGTACAAACAACTAAACAAAATCAGAAAAATATGAACAAAATGAGAATATCAGCAGAAAGATTCAAATCATAGAAAAAATAAAGCAAATTTTGGAGCTGAAAAATACAATAACTGATTTTTAATATGTTCTACATGGGTTAGAACACTGGAATAGGCAGATGAAAGAATAAATAAACTTGAAATCGCATTATTTAAAATTATTGAATCTGAAAAACAAAAACTAAAAAATAAAGAAAAATGAGCACAGCTAATAGGACTTATAGAATACCAATGAGAGTCCTAGAAGGAGATTCAAGAGAGAATGAGAAAGAGAGCTTATTTGAAGAAATAATGACCCCAGCTTCCCCAATTTGAGGAAATAGATGGAAAGAAAATACAAGAGGTTCAACAAACCCCAAGTGGGATAAACCTAAAGAGACCTTCCCTGAGACATATAATCAAATTGTTGAAAGTCAAAGACATAGAGAGAATCCTGAAAGTAACAAGAGAAAAGCAGCAATAATTTCATACAAGAAGCTACTTTAAGTTTATCAGCAGGTTTGTTAGCAATAACCTTGCAAGTTAGAAGTCAATAAGATATTTTGAAGTGCTGGGGGAAAAAACTGTTAATTGAGAATACTATATCTGGCAAAATCAACCTTCAAAAATGAGGAAGAAATTAAGATTTCTTAAATAAACCAAAAATGGTGAAGACTGTGACTATAAGACCATCCTACAAGAAATGCTAAAGGGAATTCTTTGAGTTGAAATGAAAGGATACTAAAAAGCAACATAAAGCTACATGAAGATATGAAGTTCTCCACTAAGGATAAATATGTACGAAAATATAAAGACCTGTGTTGTAATTTTGTTTCATAAATGCACTTTTAGTTGTTTTATACGTTTTAAAAGAAAAGGTATAAAAATAACTCTAAATATGTGTTAATAGGCACATAACGTATAAAGATATAGTTTCTTACATCAATAACGTAGAATGGGAAGTGGAGTTGTTACAGAATAGAGTTTTTCTATGCAATTAAATTTAAGGTGTTATACATTTAAAATAAATTATTATAACATTAGGATGTTTTATATAATCCCCATGATAACCAAAAAGAAAAATATCTATAGAATGTACACAAAAATAAACGAGGTATGGAATGTACACACAAAAAAAAATGAGGAGGGAGACAGAACATCTTACTAGGAAATATCAACTAAAGACAAAGAAAATCAATAAGGAAGAAAATAAGGAAAATAAAGATATAAAATATACAAATTACAATTAAGAAATGCCAGTATTAAGTTATTCCCTATGAGTAATTACTTTAAATGTACATATATTAAATTCTTTAATAAAGAAAAAACATAAATTAGCAGAATAAGTGAAAAACAAAACACCAAAACAGGGTTCAGCTACAAGCAATTTACAAGATATTCACTTAAGGTGTAAGGGCACAAATAGGTTGAAATGAAAGACTGGCCAAAGATAGTTCATGCAAATAGTAACTGAAAGAGAGTTGAGGTGGCTATAATAATATCAGACCCAATAAACTTTGAGTCAAAAACTGTTATAGGAGACAAAGTGGATATTATCTAATGACAAGAGAGTCAAGTCACCAAAATATATAGCAATTGTAATTCTGTATTAACCAAACATTACAGTTCCTTAGTATATGAAGCAAATATTAATATAATCAAAGAAAGATATATAAATCTTTACAATAATAGTAGACTTCAATAACCTAATTTCAATAATGCATAGAACCACCAGACAAAAGATCCAATAAGGAAACAAAGAATGTGAACAACACTATAGACCAATAGACCTAATAATATCTCAGATCACTTTTCCAACCAACAACAGAACACGCATTTCCTCAAGTCCACATGGAATGGTCTTCAAGACAGAACATACAGTAGGCCACTGCAAAAGTCTTGATTAGTTTTTAAAATATTTCAATTATGCAAAGTAGCTTCTCTAATTACAATGAAATGAAACAAAAAAATAAATAGCAGAAGTAAAACTAGAAAATTACAAATATGTGGAAATTAAATAATCCACTACTATTAAACAACCAATGAATCAAAGCAAAAATCACAAGAGAAGTTGGAAAATATATTGGGACATACAAAAATGAAAACACAGTTTACCAACATTAACTGAATGCTGTGAAAGCAGTACTAACAGGAGAATTTAGAGCCATAAGCACTTACTTTAAACAAAAAGAAATATCTCAAATCAAATATCTCAAGGACAATTCTTGCACAGATATAAAGAAATACCTGAGATGAGGTAATTTGTAAGAAAAGAAGATTAATTGGCTTGGATTCTGCAGGCCATACAGGAAGCAACAGAGAATATCAACGACACTAAAGATCAACAATTTTCTTTGTAAAAAGGTCAACAGCATTGATAAACCTTTAGCTAGAGTGACTAAAAAAAAGAAAGTAAGACTCAAATAACTAAAATAAATATAAAAGAGGAACATTATACCCAATTTCACAGAAATAAAAACGGATTACAACAGAATACTATGAACAATTCTATGCCAGTAACTGGATAACCAAAATAAAATGGACAGATACTAACAAGGATATTCAATCAATAATTGAAAACTTCCCCAAAAGAAAAGCCCAGCACTATTTGGTGTTCCTGATGAATTCTACTAAATATTAAAGGTTGCATTGAAAAGAATCTTCTTCAAACTCTTAGAAAAATTGGAAGAGAACATTTCCAAACTCATTCTGCAAGGCCAGCATTACCCAGATAACAAAGTCAAAGACATCCCCACCCCCCTAATAAAATACAGACCAATTTATCTGATGAATATTTTCATATCTTGGATGTTTGTTCCCTCCAAATCTCATGTTGATATGTTATTCCCTAATTTTGAAGGTGGGACCTAATGAGAGGTGTTTGGATCATGGAGGGAAGATCCCTCGTGAATGGCTTGGTGCTGTTCTGACTCTATTAGTTTATGAAGGAGAGCTTGTTGTTTCAAAAAGGCCTGTAGCCTCCTCTTTTCTGTTTTGATTCCTATGTCTCCATGTAATGTGCCTGCTCCCTGTGCACCTTCGATCATGACTGGAAGTTTTCTGAGGTCCTCACCAGGAGAAGATATTATTGGTACCATGCTTTCTGTTCATCCTGCAGAACCATGAGCCAAAATAAACCTCTTTTCTTTATATATTACCCAACCTTATTTCTTTATAGCAATGCAAACAAACTAATGCAATGCTAAAAAATTGAATTCCACAACAAATTAAAATAATTATGTGGTATGACCAAGTAGACTTTATACCCAGAGTTCAAGAATGACATAACATATGAGAATCAAGCAAGACACTGCACCACATTAGCAGAATAAAACAAAACACACGTTTATCTCAAGTGAAGCAGAAAAACTATTTAACAAATTCCAATATACTTTTTATAAGAAAAACACGAAATGAACTGGGAATAGAAGGAAATTACATCAACATAGTAAAGATAACCTCTGTCAAGCCCACAGCTAATATTATACTCAGAAGAAAAGACTAAAATATTTTTTTCTAAGATTAGGAGAAGACAAAGATGCCCATTTTAGTCACTTATCCTCAACACAGTACTGGAATTCCTAGCCAGAAAATTTGGGCAAAACAAAGAAATACGAACAAATTGGAATGGAAAAGAAAGAAAATTGTTTTCATTCATACATGCTATGTTCATATACGTAGAGAATTGTAATGATTTCACACACACACAGACACACACACATTGTTAGAATGAATACATTTGTCAAAATTGCAGAATAGAAAATCAACATGCAAAAATGAGTTGCATTTCTATACTCTAGATGTACTAATAATTAACAATTCAAAGAAAGAAATTAAGAAAATAATTTTATTCATGCTAGCATCAAAAATAAATAAAATGCCAAAATAAGTAATCAAAGAGACAAAAGATGTATACACTGAAAACTATAAAATGTTGCTAAAAGAAATTGAAGAAGAAACACTGCACTGTTGGTAATGTATAATTGTGAAACCGCTATGGAAAACAATATGGCAGTGTATTAGTCCATTTTCACCCTGCTGATAAAGACCTATCGCCGACTGGGCAATTTATAAAAGGAAGAGGTTTATTGGACTTATAGTTCCACGTGGCTGGGGTGGCCTCACAGTCATGGCAGAAGGTAAGGCAGAGCAAGTCACATCTTATGTGATTGTCAGCAGGCCATAAGACAGCTTGTGCAGAGAAATGCCCATTTTTAAAACCATTAAATCTTGTGAGACCCATTCACTGTTACAAGAACAACACAGGAAAGACCCACCCGTGTGGGTCTTTCAATCATCTCCCATCAAGTCCCTTGCATAACATGTGGGAATTATGGGAGCTACAAGATGAGATTTGGGTAAGAACACACTGCCAAACCATATCAGGCAGTTACTCAAATAATTGAAAATAGAATTACCACATAATTAAGCATAATTTCCGTTTTTCAGTGTATACCACAAATAAAGATAGCAGGGCTTCAAAGAAATTTTTGTACACTCATGTTTGTAGCTGCATTATTTGCAATAGTAAAAAAGCAGAGCAGACCAAGTTTCTATTGACAGATGAATGGCTAAACAAAATGTGGTACATACATGTGTATCATGGAAAATTATTCATTCTTGAAAAGAAGTACATCTTGATGCATGTTTCATTATGGATGTACCTAGAAGAGTTTATGTTAGTGAAATAAACTGGTCACAGAAAGATAAATATTGTATGATTTCCTAATATGAGGTACCTAGATTAGTAAAATTCATACAGATGAAAAGTAGAATCATGGTTGCCAAAGTCTGGGAGGAGGCCGAAATGGGAAGTTTTTATTTAATGGCTTTAGATTTTCAGTTTTGCAAGATTAAAAAAAAAAAAAACTGTAGATTTGTTGCACAACAATGTGAATATACCTAATAGTATTGGAAGCTGTGCACTCAAAAATGGTTAAGATGGTAAATTTTACATCATATGTACTTTATCGCAATTAAAGCAAATCTAAGAAGTTATTCATCAGTGTGTATGTTTTTTCATTTCTGTCATCATCAATTAGATTTTAGAAAAGTTAGAGTTTGTATAAAAACTACTTACAAATCCACTAGATGTGAACTACAGGGGAATTTATTGTATTAACATTTATGTACTGTAATTGAACCCTCTAAATTCTGCTTAATTCTTGTTTTAAAAATAAAAATCTATTGTAATACATTAATCAAGTATTTAAAAAATAAAATTCTACCAAACTTTAGATTTTGGCAGTCTTATTGAACTGAGAACAAAGCTTGCATAGGGAAGTAATTTGCATTAATTACAACAAAATGAGAGAAAGAATATAATAAGTTTTTAAAAATGAGTGCTCAAATAATCTATAAGATGTAATTTTAAAATTGATTAATTTTGCTTTGAAACATCTTGACTTGATTAAAAAATTCATTGAAGCTGTTATTGTGACTTGGTGAAATTCATATTTAATAACAGTAAAATGAAATTGATGAGGCCTAAGCTTGTAACATCTCATTTTGAAACATCAACAATATGAATATGGAAATATTTGGATGAGTATTGTATCAAAATATTTGAAGAATGTACCCTAAATGGAGAAAAGAAACAGTACCTCTGAGAATATTAAAGCTTTAATTTTCATAATTTAATATAAAAAATAAAACTGAGAATAGTCTTTATTTAGAAGACTTTTCTCTGAGTTTACATTATTTTAGCACCTGTAGAAAGAACAAGTCTCTGAAATATAAATATTATAGTCTGTATAGAAGAATCAAGGATTTCAGCGATTTCAAATTTTTGAACCTCAAAATGTACATTTGAAACAAATTGCAGACACATTCCTACCAATAGTTAGTACCATTAACTTTAATTGTTAACATTCTTAGTGTGCTAAATTCTGTCTACATGGTAAGAAAAATATACATTCTCATAGATTTAATCTATTTTTAAGTAAGTCATATCACTTTTAAAATTTTAAATTTCAGATTTTTTTACTGGTGGCAAATACACACACACATAATGGGTGTGTGTGTGTGTCTCTCTCTATATATAATAATATCAAGATAAGATTCTTGAATTGCAGTTCTTTTTCAACAATTAAAATGTATATTTATTTCATATTTTTTAGTTGTGAAATTATATTTTAGGAAGTCACAATTGAGAAAGAAAATTACCAAAATGTGCCTTAGTGGATCACCTGGGTGCCACACATATTCCTCTCCACTCCCATTTTGTAATAGCAGCCAAACATGTCCATACTAAAAAGACTCAATGACCCCTTCCAAGATGGTCATTCTTTTCCATCCATTCTGTTCCCTGGACACAAGGGTGCTGACATGCCCAGGCAGCTGTCATAGCTATTGGTTCCATGAGACCTTTACAGTGTTTTCTGGTAAACATGTACCCACTTTGGGTAAAAGAGGCTGACAGTGATCCACTTATCGCCAGGAGGTTGCCCTCGTTGGCAGCTGAACACAAGTGAGCTCTCTCCAATATCCCTCATAGCACCTACTTTCTGAGAACAGTCTCAGCATCAGATGTGGTAGCATCTCTCCATGAAGATGCTGAGATGGAGTTTGACCTGCAGGGGTTTTGGGGTTTTTTGGTTTTTTCTTTGTTTGTTTTTTGAGAACTATCTCCTTTGGAAAAGAGAGCAAGAAAGTAAGATATACATAAAAACACTGACTCATGTCACAGGCCTGGCAAAGACTCTGCCAACCCTCTCTGGAGCTCTGGAAATACACACGGCCCATCAGCGTTGTTCAGAATTGGACCAAATGGTTGAGCCCTTATACCCCAATGTAGATTGGTCATTAGATGTGGACAATCCTGAGGAAGAGGTGTCCTAGGTCAGTGCTGCTGCAGCAAACCCTGAAGGGACTTATAGCTGGAACAATAAAAGGAAATCTAAGTGGTCCTACTGTGTGTCTATCATGGACAGTAGGGGTCTGGACTCCAAATGTCTCATCTTTTTCTCCAGTGTTTTCGGTTTTTATATTTTGTTTCGTGCTTTCTGATATTTTTCTCACTTGTTCTTCTAGGTCAATAATAAAGCTTTTAATAGTAGTCTACTGATTGCTTAATGGAAAAATCATGACTATTTTTAAACTCCAAAGTATATGCTGGGAGATACTTTTCTCCTAAGTGCTCAGATCATAATTTTACTCAAGTTTTCATTTAAATCATCAGCTGTTCTGTTTCACTGAGTCAATGCTATGATCACTCTGCTTGATTTTCTACTTCCTGAGTGCTTGACCTCCCTGGATAGCTTGTCATTTTGCTTTGTTAGCATATGGGGCCTTCAGACTGGCTTCTGTCATATTCTAAATGGGAGGAGGAAGAAGCCTTCTTCCTCTGAATGGGGCAGTGTAGAAGAGGGATGTTGCCTCCCCCCACCCTTCCAAGGAACTATAAAGATGCTCTTTTCTTGTCTGAGGTTTCTTAGACTCTCCTAATTGGAGTCTGTCCATTTATTCATATTGCAGTTTCCTTCTTGCCCATTTTCTAAAACTGATGACCATTACCCTTTTTTAATTTAAAAACGTACAAAATATTGTCACACTTTTTTTCCAGCAATAGGCAGTTTGACTCTGTGTCAATTCATGGAAAAGCTACAAGAATTCTTCTAAAATTTCCTTTCATCTCTCTAAGGCTCAGTTTCCTCTTCTGAGATTTTACTCCTTGCAGAAACTATTCCCTATACTGATTACCACTAAAACCATCTTCAAATAACTGCTCACACAAGAAAAAGACACAGGCTTGATAGAAAACTACAATGCAACATTGTTAGAAGTGGAAAGGTTCGGGAATCAACTTGAGTTTGAATTGCAGCTGTTTATTTACTATGTTTAAAAGTTAGGTAAATAATTTAATTACAATGGAATGCTATTCATTCCATTTAAAAATGCTTAAAAATCATCTTGAAGTTAATTTTGTTGCTTAGGAATAATTCTTATATATACTAGTTAGTAGGTTGGGCTTCAACATGAATTCAGAACTGTCTGATTCCAAGAACTGTTTTTTTAAATTACATATGAAAAATTATTTATTACAATGTCATTTACAGCTTTATGTAGCAGCATTTCTCAAGCAGTTTATTGTTTTTAATTAGCATTTGCCTTCTCTCCATTCCTCCTTTCCTCTGTGTCCCTCTTTTTCTTCCTTGCTCCTTGTTTCAGTGCATATTGCAATTACCAACTGTATGTCAGCTACTGTGCTAACTGCTTGGTATATAAGGTTGAGCAAAATCAGTGTAATTTTATCCTTCAAAATTTTTTACAGTCTACTAAGGAAAATAAGTAAACAAGTAGAAAATTCAAAAATAAGTAATTGCAGATTGTGACAGTACTATAAAAATCATGAACAGAAAATAACAAGAGGGGATTTACCTTTGGGATGTCAGATCCAGATATGCCCTGCCCCCGGCTTTGCTTGAACCCACCTGCCTCCTGAGACCAGTTCTCTCCTTCAATAGACAGCCCTGGTAGTGGCTGGAGTTACACTACCTGCTAATTGTGCAGGCTGCCTGGGCTTCCCCTGGGGTGAGATATAGGCAGCAGCATGGCTTTCATTGTGTCTGGTATGGGAAGTCCACGATAGTTCTGGCATCCAAAGCCCAGCCAGGCCAGATCCATTCAGACTCTTGCTTCTTCTATCCCTTCCAGATTCAAATAATGCACTGGGCCACAGAGCATGGAATCTGCCTTCCTAGTACCTGCCTGAGAGGTAGCAACACAATCCAGAAATATGAAAGTGGTTGCCCAGTGGGGTGATCCTTGACTAATGAAAGATAGGAGACCAGAAGGAGACAGCAGATTTCTTCCCTTCCTCCTCCAAAGACCTTTTTCAGAAGCACAAGGATTCCATGCAGCCTGCTAGAAGCATTTTGTGTGACAACATACCTGATTGTGTTTGGTTATGAATCCAATTGATAACATGGTTTTTCTCTCTCTCTATCTTAGCCAGGGAAAACAATAGAACTTGAGACAATGTTGATATGCTCATGCTTTATTGAGGACCTAACCTTTGGTTAGCAAGAGAGAGAAAAAGGGAAGCATAGCAAGAAAAGGAGAAAGCAAACCAAGTTGGCACATTACCAAATGGCCATGGCCTCCCTGCAAACGTATCACCTAAATCATGTGGAATGGATCGTGTGCATTAGAGAAGCCACATGGAACCACTGTGTTTTGAAATAGTCTTGGGAAAATAAAGAGAGAGATTTAATTTTAGATGCTTTCCACCTCTTGTTTTTCACTGGTCTACTTTTGCCCAAGGGACAGTAACTTCTTCATATTATGGGTGGTGTTACTCAGTGCCTCCTATAGCATCTGGAAAAGCCAGAGTCTTCATAAATTCTATAAGGTTAAACCTCACTGGAGATCCTGGCTCATGATTAAACAGAGAAGACACAGGCTATACCAGTGCCTGGCATTCATTCCAGATGAGAATGTGACTGATATTAGTGTGAAGAGATACAGTATCAGGCACTCAGGGCCACATCTCTGCATTAAGAAAGTGGTAAAGGAAATTTTCCTGCCTTGCTTCGCTCTTTCTTGATGTCCTGGAATTAACACCCCAATGATGTATTAGTACATAAGCTTTGGTGTTCCTCTGTTTTTCTTGGCAACCTGACTACAATAGGCAATCACAAATATCATCCTTGCTGGCCAGGAATAACAAGAAGGAGCAAGCCATATAAGGAGTCAGAAAAGATTATTCCAGGCAGATAAGTGATCCAATACTCTTACACACATAAATATACTTCCTTTATTTCAGTAATGCCTGAGTTTGTTTGAATCCCTTCCATGCTCTAAAAGTTAACTCATTATCAACCTTTTGGATTTAGGTGTTTTTAATTTATACTTCAAGATCTTTCCATATTAATACTTGATGACTTATTGCCTCAGCAAAGCATTGGCCTGACCACAGTCATTACTCTTACATTATTGAGATGCTTAATAATGAAAGAGTAAGAATAAATACACCGATGATAAACTAGCTCAAAATGCGGCCAATCATTGGTAAAGCCATGGGCTGGACATTGTGGGTTTTGGAATGAACATCTGACAACCTCGTTTCTAATTCTGTCCATACTCTAAGGAACTCATAGATCTTGAGCATGAAACTCAGCATCCTAAGCATGGAAGCCAAGACAATGTGGCTCTCAGATCTGCAACTGTAGGAAGCCTGACTGACAAATGCAGGCCTCTGCCAAGCTCTGAAATCTACCCTCACATTCATACTGAGGCCACATCTCCGGGCTGATCCTAGCCAACAACTGAAAGTGGAGGGGATGCAAGGACAGACATGCTGCTGAGAACTGAATGCTTACTTTGATGCACAACTTTGGCTCATGATCTCCTTAAAGGCTTTACTAAAGCTTGCCAAGAATTGCACAGTCTAAGACTTTTCTTACCCAGTCTCTTGTTCTTCTCTCCCCATTATGGTCTGGAGGCTGCCCCAGTCTCTCCTTTACCTCATTATTTTTCTCACAAATAATTTCTTCTCTTGCATGTATAATTCTACTTTTATCTATTTCTTATAGGACCAGTATTAACATATTCCCACTTGACCTTCCTCATCTGTGAAATGTGACTAAAATTGTTGCAGCCAAATTCTCAAGATTAACCTCTTAGCTTTCAAGACTGCTTATGTTTTATAAATGTAGTTACTTTGAGAATATTTACATATAATATTTATAAGAGGAAGAAAAAGTAAGTAAACAAGTTTGTGCTAAAACTCTACATCAATTCAACAGCTTTGTGAATAGAGTGATTAGAAAAACACAATTAGACTATTGAAAGTTGAGCTTGTTCCTAAACCATACTAGGAAGGAAGCATTGTTATCTACAAGTTAGTGATCATGGGTAAATCAGTCAGAATACTATCATAAAAAACTTAATAAATGTTCACTATGATTATTTTATTTCACTTGTTACCACTTCTTTAAGCTGACCCTTAAATGGGTAAAGTTAGCAGCCATGCCATGAACAAGATCTGAACAAGTTGGTATGGGCTATATTCCAAAAAAATCTTATTTACTGTCACAGAAATTTTAATTTTATGTAATTTTAATACATCACAAAGTATTCTTATTCTTTTCATTTTTTCTTATCATTTAAAAATGTTAACAAATGCAGGTCAAAAAAAGATATTGCTAAACCATATTATGTTATAACTGGATTAAAACTCAAAGGTGGGTGTAGATTAAAAAAAAGAGAATAAATGTGGGGGTGGGGGAGAAAGAAAATAACAGAGTAAGAGAGAGAGAGCGAGCTAGAAAGACTTTCATATTTGGCTTTGTACTTTGTGGAATAGTGGTCTGTCTTAGTTCACCTGTGTTGTTACAAAGGAATACCTGAGACTGAATAATTTAAAAAGGAAAAGTTTTATTTGTCTCGTGATTCTGCTGGCTAAAATCTGGTGACAGCCTGAGGCTGCTTTCACTTATGAAAGAAGGTGAAAGTGAAGTGGGGCTAGTCTATACAGAGATCATGCGGTGAGAAAGGAAACGAGAGAGAGAGGGAAGGAGGCACCAGGCTCTTTTCAACAACCAGCTTTTGTGAGAACTAATAAGAGTGAAAACTCACTCGTCCTCTCTCAGGAGGGCATTAATCTGTTTATGAGGGTCCACATCACTATCTCTTCAGGCCATGCCTTCAACATCGGAGATCAAATTTCAACATGAGATTTGGAGGGGCCAGATATCCATACTGTAGCATGGTCCAAGCCAACTAGCTCTAAAGACAAGGTAAGGAAACATGATTCTAGCTAACAATTTGGACATATAGACACACAAGAAGAACTGATCCTTTAATTCTGTTACTAATTTCAGGTAGTCTAGATTAAGGATCAGCAAACTACAAACTATGGACCAAATCCAGCCTACCACCTGCTTTTGTATGTTCTGCAAGCTAAGAATGTTTTTATATCTTAGAATTGTTGAATGATATTTTGTGACATGTGAAAATTAAATGAAATACAAATTTCCATGTTCCAGTTTTACTGGAACACAGCCATGCCAATTTGTGTACATGTTGCTTTTGGCTGCTTTCTGGCTGCAAGACAGTCAAGCAGTTGTAACAAAGATCATATTGCCCACAAAACCAAAAATATTTACAATCAGGCCCTCCATAGGAAGTGTTTGGCATCTCCTGGTTAATATCCATACTCAAACGTCACATTTTGAGGGATCCACATTCTGGTTTGTAACTTTCACAAATTTTGGACACATGTGACCCATTTCTAATGTTCAAGGAGAGGCTTTGATGGGAAGTGCTCATCTTCCTTTCTGGAAAGTGATATTAATAAAACTGTTTCAGTCAGCCAGTCTAGGAACAGGCAGTCTCCTGCCTGCTATGTGTGCCAAGTTAATAAGCCTTCCAGAAGGTTACATTGTATGTCCTGCTTTGTGCCTGGAACATCTTGGTAATTATCAAACAACTTCATTAAATACATTAATTCCCTAATCTGTACTTCTAGTTTTGTTTTAGTTATATTTTTCCAATCTCTAAGTAAATCTGTGTATTCACTGCTTTGTTTTGGGACAAGCAGATTTAAAAAAAATTATCTAACAAATTTTTTTTCTAAGGTACTGTGGGATCTTCATTCAACCCATTGATATATACTAAAGTAGGCTTTCTATTGGCTTATTTTTAAGAATTTGTTGTCTTTCCTGATTTTAGCATTCAGTTATTTTCTCATTTTTTTCCTTTTGATCTCTTTGATGACGTTTTTTGGGTAACTTCCCCTTCTAGTTCTTTATAATAGAAATAAAAAAAACAGAACATTGAAGAAACAGAACAGAATTTTTTAAAACTAAGATTTCTTATGTTTAAACTAAGTAAGGTGACAGAAAGGAAGCTTGGAATAGTCCAAATTTCTATTATAATTTGTATGAGCACTCACCCTTATAGTTATTTAAGCTTAAATGTAAGTGTTTATATTTTTGCTTGTTTTAGTTTACATCTTCTCATCTACAGGAGGCTGTGTAATGCACCCTAAGTAAAGACAACATTTACATAGCTCACAGTCAAATACTCAGTAAGTATTATGAAATATCAAATTAGAGAAATCATGTAAAAATAACTTCCCTCTGACTCAATCTCAGCTGCATTTCATCTTGCCCTACATTTTTGTGGACCTGTATATGCAGATAAATGTATGAGTTCATGAGTTTGCCTGAAGTATGTGAGAAAGACAAGGCTTTACACTTACTGAGCTGACAAGATGCTGAAACACTTTGACATTAGTTGCTTTGGCGACTTTAGGCTGAATCCATTCATTACACCCTGATATTAGTTGACATCCTGTGTGGGTATTTTATGGGAGGGGGAATAGTCTACAAGCTGACATAGTCCTGACCCAGAAAATTCTCTGGGAACAAGAATTCCACTTGGTTCCATCCATTATGATATTTCTCAGCCTCAGGAGTGAATGTGTTGACATATACAAGCTTGTTCACTGTGCCAGCATTTACTAAGCACCAGCTATAAGTTAAGATCTCAGACATAAAGATGAATTAAGACATCTTTAATTTTCTCATGGTGTTTAGTGTCTAGTACAGAGATGACTTGTAAGTCCTGCTACAAGGAGATGTTACACAGGCTCTGAAATATCTGTATACAAGGAGTTTTGCCCAAGTACCTGTGGAGAAAGTCTTCTTAGAGAAGACAATACTCATGCTAAGAACCTATAGATGTATGGGAGTAACCAAGAGAACAAGGCATACCATTCTGGAGAGACAGGGGTGGATAGTAGCTGGTCACTGAAGATCTTTCCCCTGCCTTCCCCACATCTATAGCCATAACTCACAGTATTCCTGTCCTTGTGCAGTCCCTAATCATTGGGTCTAGACTGGCCATTGGATTTACTCTTGGTCAATAAAATGTGGCAGAATTGTTGCTATGTGACTTCTGAGGCTTGATCCTAAGAAATTTTATGGCTTTCTTCTGGGCCTCTTTGAACTCTTGGTTTTAGATGATCCTCTTGAAGGCCACCTCAGAAGTACACCTACTTGATCGACTCATGTTGTGAGAAACCTGAGCCATTGGGAAGACTCTGGAGAACGATACCTCACACTGAGGAGGAGAGGCCAAGAGCCTCGGAGTGAGGCCCCAGGCGTGCATGAAGAAGCTGTCTTAGGTCTTTCAGCTCCTTCCACCTTAGCCGAAGCCACATGGAATTGAACCCTTCCTAAATTAATAATCCTCAAAAATATAAGCAAAATAAATGATTATTGAAAGCCCCATTGTTTTGGGAATGGTTTCACATAGCAATGAACAACCAAATAAAGAGGATATGTACAAAATGTTGAGTATGCAGGATATATGTGTATATAAATATACACATATATATGTAGTTTTAATTATATATATGTATATATATAGTTTTAACTATATATATACACACACACACATATATAGTTAAAACTATAGTGTGTGTGTGTGTGTGTGTATATATATATATATATATATATATATATAGTTAAAACAACAACATTATGACCTGGGGAGTAGCAGGTAGGTCAGTAGCTTTATATGGCTGGAGAAAGAACACTAGGGAAAACATACTGGTATTAGAACATTTACTGTTACAAGTGTGGAAAACCAGCTCAGTCTGAGTTCAGAGGTAAAGCTGAATTCAATCATGGATGAGACAATTATTCAAATGAGGTTATGAAGTCTTTTTCTGAATCTTTTTCTGCCTCCTCCTCTTCCTCCTGCTCCTCCTCCTTCTCCTCCCATCCACCTCCTCCTCTTCCCCTCCTCCTTCTCTCCTCCTCCTCTTGCTCTTCCTCCCTCTTCCTCCTCTTCTTTATCCCTCTCCTTCTCTCTATCTCCTCTTCATTCTTTCCTATATACTGGAGAAGATGACAATAAGCATCTTCAAACTTCAATATTTTAGCTTTATAATCTTTTTACTTCCTGTTCCAAACTGAGTAACCCAACAGTAGGACTCGCTGGCTGGACACGGTTCATGTGCCCATCCCTGGATCAAACACTGTGGTTAGTAAAATGGGCTATTACAATTCACTAGGTTAAATTCCATTTTTCTCCCCCAGAAGTGGTGGATGCTGTGGGTAGTATCTCCCACACAAATCAAATTAATAAAGCAAGGAAGAAGCCATTTCCCCAAGGAACGGGGGATGTCAGACAATAGTCGTTCACTGCAGGGACCCTAATAGGAAGTAAATATATTTTAGCCGATGTTTTTCATGGAAACTGTTATATTTAGGTTACAGGTAAAGCCAGAATTTTTGCCAAAGACTGTTGTGTATTGTTGTATAATCACTTTAGTATGTCATGGATTAGATGCTGTCTCTCAGTTATATAGCCTGACAAAGCCATGTGCCTTGAATTACTTAATTATTTGGCCTTACTTTTTTATACTAAAAAAATAATGTGACAATGCTTTTCTTTTTGGAGGAAAAATATTGATACATTATAAACATTGCATTTCCTCCCAATTGTACAGATGAATTTGCATCAATAAAACCATGTTCTCTCATTTGGTCTATTTGTTACTCATCAGTGACACATTGTTTCAAGATGCTGGGTAAAGTTCAGTCTATAGCTGTGGTATCTTCCTTCCTTCATTCACTCACTCACCAAATAGTTAATGACATTGTTTTTTCCTAGACTAGATATATGAAAGAAAGTAAAGGAGGAAAGAGATCATTGGCTTTGAGTTTTCCAGTATCCATAAAAAATTAAGATGAATTCAAAAAGATAATCAATTATATCGGCTTTGATTTTCCACAGAAGAAAAAACATAAAACAGAAGCTTCTTTAGCAATTAACTAAAAAAAAAAAAAAAGACTTTTCTCATACAAACTTCATATAGAAGACACACTTAAAAAAGTGGTGCATAATTATATTTTCGATTATATCTTTGCTATAGAAAAAAATCTAGAACTTTTCTGAAATAAATAAGAACTGCTACACTCAATCATTTACACAAGAGTATATGGAAGAGTATAGTCATGAAGAATGGTGCTCTTTCGGATGTGGTTGGTCTGCAGTGGATATACCTGGGGTGTAAACAAAACAACGTGGGTGTTTTGCTAACAAATCTGGGTCTCAGTGGGTTTATTCTCCTCAGGGGCCAACACATGTTATGGAAGTTTGGCTACAGATACGCTGGAAACAACTTGAGAGCAAATATGGACTGGGAAGTTCATCAGCGCTGTTAGACATCCATTCGTTGGCTGTAGACAGGACAGCAGGGCCAGCAGAAAGTCTTGGGGGAACAGAAGATGTGGGTACCTAAGCTAGGATACCTCCTTAAAGGCTGACTTCTTCCCAGCTGCCTTGGTCTGCCTTTTAAAATACAAAGTGAGAGAAGTGAGATAAAATGTTGTTTCAAGGATTTCCTTTGGTAAAGAAGAAATTGACAATTTCTTCCATGTTAATTGATTAGTCTCATTGACAGCTATCAGAAATATTATTCAGTGTCACTCACTGTGGCCAGTAGGGTTGGGAAAAACAAAAGAAATACGAATCATTCTTGACAGTGATAAAGAGCTAATTAACATGTGAGGCCGGGCGCAGTGGCTTAGGCCTCTAATCCCAGCATTTAGGAAGGTCGAGACGGGTGGATCACCTGAGGTCAGGAGTTTGAGACCAGCCTGGCCAACATAGTGAAACCCCATCTCTACTAAAAGTACGAAAATTAGCCGAGTGTGGTGGCACACACCTATAATCCCAGCTACTTGGGAGGCTGAGGCAGAAGAATTGCTTCAACCCAAGAGGCGGAAATTGCAGGGAACCAAGATTGTGCCATTGCACTCTAGCCTGGGTAACAAAGTGAGACTCTGTCTAAAAAAAAAAAAAAATGACCCAGCAATCCCATTACTGGGTATATATCCAAAGGATTATAAATCGTTCTACTATAAGGACACATGCACAAGAATGTTCATTGCAGCACTGTTCACAATAGCAAAGACCTGGAACCAACCCAAATGCCCATCAATGATAGACTGGACAGGGAAAATGTGGCACAAATACACCATGGAATATTATGCAGCCATCAAAAACGATGAGTTTGTGTCCTTTATAGGGACATGGATGAACCTGGAAACCATCATTCTCAGCAAACTGACACAAGAACAGAAAATCAAACACTGCATGTTCTCACTCATAGGTGGGTGTTGAACAATGAGAACACATGGACACAGGGAGGGGAGCATCCCACACTGGGGTCTGTTAGGGGGAAATAGGGGAGGGACAGTGGGGGGTGGGGAGTTGGGGAGAGATAGCATGGGGAGAAATGTCAGATATAGGTGATGGGGGAGGAATGCAGCAAATCACACTGCCATGTGTGTACCTATGCAACAATCTTGCATGTTCTTCACATGTACCCCAAAACCTAAAATGCAATAAAAAAATGTGCAAATGCACAAGGAGAAGTATCAGGTAGTAGTTAGAACAGACCCTGAGAACAGACAGACTGGTGTGAATCCTGACACCACTTTTTACTAATTCTTTTATCTTGAATAAGTTACTGAATCTCTCTATGCCTCTGTGTGCTCCTTTGTAAAATACAGATAATTTTACATACCTCATGAAAATGTTGAAGAAATTTAAATAATTCATGTAAAGTGCATGGAACAGCAACGGGCATGCAGGTCAAGAAATACATATGTTAATCTCCAATTTTTTTGTTTGCATAGTTTAATAATAACAGCAGTATTTTAGATAACTTCTCTTCTGACACCTATTGATCTCTATTTTCTATCACTATTCTCCCTCTCTCTTCATCTATCTAAACTACCCATCTGCTTATCTTTATACATCTCCCCCATCTCATAGGTGTAAAAATTTAGGCACAGAGAACTTTCAGCATCTCTGCCAGCAATTATTTCAAATTGGCTCAGAATAATATCAATTAAACTTATGATGTGGTTAATTTCACTAACTGAGACTGAAGACACAGGCCAAATGTGTCCTGAGATATATTTTTCTTTAAAATCAGTGTTTCAAAGGTCATCAGCAGCCCCTTTGCTCACTAGGCTGTTTTTTTTAAAGATATGTACTTTTTATTTTGAAGGAGTTGGTCTTACAGCATTCACAAGCTCTGTATGCCATTGTATCATGTCAAGCAGTGCTTCTTCATAAGGTAAGGAAATGAAAAATCAAAATCACATTTAGAACATTTTCAGTCTACACAAATCAAGCACCTGAAACCTCCATATTATGAAACATACTGGTATGGCACATTGTTTCAGAGCACAGGGCTTTGTAGCCAAGATGTATAGGAATGAATCTGGCTTGGAAACTTATTAGCAGTATGATTTATAGCAAATTAATGACACTCTCTTTGCCTAGTTTCCTTGTCTGTAAAATGAGGTACTTAGTTCCTATAAGGTGGTTGTGAGGATTAAATTAATAAATGAAAGGCACTTAGAAAAAGCATTTGACATCTACGTAGAATTTTATCTTTGCAATAATTTTTCTGCTCAAAAATTCCTATCAGTGAAGTTAAATACAATCATTTATTTAGCTATGAACTACAAGACTCAGCTCCCACCAGGCTTCTTTTGTCCCTCTTTCTATCTTACTTCTTTATTCCAGCCAGCTGAATCCTTTTAAGGCCCTCCAGTATGCTGACATCTTTCTACTCTTGTGGTTTTAGTATTGGTGGGCTTTGTTGCCTGAAAACCTTCCTCTGGTTACTTTTTTCCTTCCAGGCTCAGATCTCAGTTGAATGTCAGCAACTCAAAGCAGAGACTCCTAACCCCACTTGCTCCCTCACCACAATGCTATGATGCCTGACTCGAGGGCATTGCTTCCTTCACAGCATGTATCCCAGAGCAAATTTATTTTACTATTTATTTCTTCTGCTTTTCTAATAAACTATAAGCCCATGAAGTTGGAAAACTTTTCTGCCCTTTACATCCCTTTTCAAAAACGAGTAGATATAAGCCAAGTATAAGTTATGAGATTAAATAGAACCTGACTATATTATTTTTTCCTTAGTTAAATAGCAAACTTTTCTAGACTCTGACATTATATCATTTTTTAATCCATTGACCTGGATTAAAAGTCTCATGTAAGAGTGGTATAACCCACTTCAGAGTCACTGAGCACATCAATTTAGTTGCATAATACACAGATTCCTAAAATCTTAGATTCTAAAAGGATCTAAGAAGTCTCATAAATCGGTGTGCCCGTATTACTGATGAGAAAGCAGTCTTGGAGAGGAGGCATGGCTTGTCTCATACTATACAATTTATCAGGAACAACATGGGAAAAAAGTTAGGTCTTCTCCTTTTCCAGTGTTTTTTCCAAAGCATTATAGCATCTTAAAGTCTATTTTTCACAGTTCATTTTCTTTTAATATTTTAAGCTAGAATCACTGCATTAACTGCCTACTCCATCTACCTAACCATTTCACTTTGGAGATATGTGAGAGAGGTTCCTACTCTTGACTT
Source organism: Ateles fusciceps (assembly GCA_036589455.1). Taxonomy (NCBI): domain Eukaryota; kingdom Metazoa; phylum Chordata; class Mammalia; order Primates; family Atelidae; genus Ateles; species Ateles fusciceps. The sequence goes on from JAZHEH010000051.1 coordinate 2,966,875, forward strand.
TAGTTCAGCTAATGGGAGCATGTCACTGCGAGCAGTTCAGCAGGCCAGCCAAAAACGTTTCATCTTGTTCACGTTACAGCTTATTCAGTCTTGCCACCCCGCTCCAGCCCACGGCTACTGGGCTGGCCCAGCACGGTGGCTGCTTCCTGTCATGTGGGGAAGCTGCCTAGTGCTGGTGGAGGGCACGAGGACTACAGTGTCACAGCTCCTATCGCTCTTGCCATTCATGGGTCCTGGGTTCTTGTTCCATGTACAAGAAGAATGAGGTTACACGAAAAACCAAAGAGTGAGCAAGGCAGAGAAGACTTTTACTGAGCAACACAACAGCTTTCAGCAGAGAGGGGGCCCAAAGTGGGTAATCTCTACCCAAAGATGGGTAGTTCCAGTGTATGACTGAGTCCAGGGTTTTTAAGGGCTCAGATGGTGGGGTACATGCTGATTGGTTCATGGGCAGGCCTGGAGAAAGCACCATTTGATTGGCTAAAAGCATGGTGGAAGTTCTTAGTCTAGGTTGCGGATTCTACCCCGAACCGGCAGCCCCATTTTCAGGATTCAGGCTGTCTTGTGCCCTGAAGTTTGGGTTTCACTGTGAACTTGTTCCTTTCTGCCCATAATTTGTCTGCCTTCTGCTGCTGTTACTTGGGCAAAGATTTATACCACCATCTCACCTGGTTTTCAGGCCTTCAGACTTGGATTGAATTATATCACCCACTTTCCTGGATATCCAGCTTACAAATAGCAGATAGATATACCTGGACTTGTAAGGCTCCATAATTATGTGAGTCAATTCCTCATTTGAAAAAAAAAAAAAATCTATCTGCCAGGCACGGTGGCTCACACCTGTGATCCCAGCACTTTGGAGGCTGAGGCAGGCAGATCACAAGGTCAAGAGATCGAGACCATCCTGGCCAACATGGTGAAACCCCATCTCTACTAAAATACAAAAAGATTAGCTGGGCGTGGTGGCATGCACCTGTAGTCTCAGCTACTGGAGAGGTTGAGGCAGGAGAATTGCTTGAACCCGGGAGGCGGAGGTTGCAGTGAGCCGAGATCACACCACTGTCCTCCAGCCTGGCACCTGGTGACAGAGCAAGACCCTGTCTCAAAAAAAAAAAAAAAAAAATCTATCTATCTATCTATCTATCTATCTAATCTGTCTATCTATCTATGTATCTATCTATCTGTCATCTCTTATTCATCTATCTAATCTCCAATTTCTCTCAGGAACCCTGAATATATCCTGGAAGTTTTTCCCTGTTTCAGAAGCCAAACAAAACCTAAGCATAAGGCCTTCTTCACCGCCAACATTTCCATCTCTTTTACAGTTCGTTGAGATGCTGATCATCACAAATTTATTTTCTTTTAATATCTTACATAGTTTTGTAATAGAGGAGGGGTATTAAGTCAGATTTCTCATGAAAAATATTCTGTCATCTTGGCTAAAATTTATATAATTTTGATTTATAGGGTACAATGACTTTTTTTTCCACAGGCTTGAACTCACAGGTTAATCATAAGGACCTAGTACATTAGATATTACTGTTTTTAACTTACAAATGGAGAAAGTGACTCAGAGATTTTATGATTAAGCTTATAAAGAGGTAGGGCTGGGGCTTGATTATGTCTCCTCTTTTAATTAAGCTTAAGTTAGAGTGGCCAAAAGCAAGGAGTAGCAATCAGATAATGGGGAATTGCATTCAGACTCCATTGCTTATTATTGTGAGACCATGGGTATTCCCCCCTCAGCACTTCAGTTTTGTCATCTGCAAAATGGAGTAATAACTTTTAGGACAAACTGTTGCTTATGTGACACATTTACACAATGCTGGGCATTTTGTGAATGTTTTTCAAATGGTCATCATTATTAGATTTTATAGCTAATTATCACTCCACTGCCTGTACCTGGGATAAATTTTCAATTCAGCCAGAGTTAAAGAGTATTAACAATCTGAAATGACATGTGAAACGCTCTTTAGTATCTACTTTCTGTCCATATTCCAGAATTGAGTAAATTTTCCATTGCCTTTCATTCACTCAGAAATAGTCAAATTCTTTCAGAAACCTTCCAAGTGCAGAAATATGTCATGATTGGATTTAGGGTCACAGAGATTGTTTTATGGTCAAGGGTGATATTCTTCCCTCCCCCTGCTTTCCCATAAGATTTTTATGAAAGCTTATCATATTTTATATTACTAATAAGTCTTCAATTTACCATGTGGGCAAAGATTCAATGGTACATGTTATCCTGTAAGTGTCTCTTATTTCTCAGCTAATAGTGCCAAACAAGCCTAGCATATATTTTTGGCGGTCATTAATGATACTCACTTTTGCGTTTTTGAAGGACTGCCTGTAAACAATGTTTCTTAATTTTACCATGTATGGAAATCACTGGAAGCTCTTGTTAAAATGCAGGCTCTGATTCATAGATGTGGAATGAGATTTTGCATTTCTAATAAGAGCCCAAATGATGCCAGTGCTGCTGACCTGTAGATCAAACTTTGAGTAACAAGACTCAAATAATTCCTTAAGCTGACTAAGAGCTTTAAAAATATACACATTCTTGGGCTCTACTTTCAGAGATTGATTCAGTCAGGCTAGGACCAGATGTCTATAATTTAAAAATATCTACACAGGTAATTCCAATAATATGCCTTATTTTGGAACTGGCACACTATATTCCAATTATAAATGTTTTGATTAATGTGGGTCCAGTCTATCTTTGCAGCCTACCCTCTACACCTTGTTCTGAGTCTATGCTACAAGGACATCAAATTGCTTATAATTCTTTGGATATACTATCACTTTATGGGCTATTTTCTTTGATTAAAAAATAGTATATTTCACTGTTTGTTGAGGAAACAACTGCTTATTCTTAAACAGCCAGCTCCACTATCACCTCCTCCAGGGAACCTTCCCTGCTGCTCAAGCCTGGTGGTTCTCATATAGGAGCAGTTTTGTCTTTCTCCTACCTTAGGGACATTTAATAACTTCTGGAGACATTTTTGGTTGTCATAACTCGGGGTAGGGAGGTTGCTGGCATCTGGTAGGTAGAAAATAGTGATATTGTTAAATTCTACAATGTAAAGAACAGCACTCACAACAAAGAATTATCTAGCCACAAATATCAATATTACTAAGGCTGAGAAAACCTGCTCTAGGTTGAGTTAGACTCCCCTCTTTTAAATTCTCCCTGATTGCTTCTATTCTGTTACGTATCACACTTAACATTTGTTGTCTATTTTTATTTTTGTCCAGTAGCATGTCAGGTCCCAGGATGAGGGAGAAATTTTTACTTTGATATCTATTTTCTTACAATAGATATTGTGTGTGTATGTATATGTATGTGCATGTGTGTGTATGATTTACATATATATAATTTTATATAAATATTTTTTAAAAACAAATGGGTAAGTAGAACCCTAAATTTACAAATAAACTCATTTTCAGTGTTTTGTGGTGGACAGATGGGCTAACCCAAGCATTAAGACAGATTCATGGACTCTGGCTGGGGAGAGATGTTACTCTGGCTTGAAAGGCATAATATCAAGTCATCAATCACCAACCATAGAGTTAACCTCCTGAGAAAAAAACTTTATTTATCGTTTGCCAATTGGAAAGAATACAATTGACTTGAACCAGCTGGCTTTGGCCTCTCTGAAAGGCTGTGACCCATTTAATCAGTTTGGAATGCATCCCTAACTTTGAAGGAAGATCAGGAAGGATAGCAAGCATGGACAAAGTCAGCTAGACCCACAATCTCCCATTTAAAGTATTTGATGTAAGAGACACAATGATTAAAAAAGTAAAAGCTATGTGACTGGGGTCAAGGGTAAGATTAGGAAGATGGGTTATTCTTTCTGATTTCAAAAACTGACAAACTGTGTTTAGTTTGGAAAGATCTGAAAAACCTCACATAACTCAGCCTGTGCTCCATTTCATCAGAAGTGTAGGGAAATAATGAAGTCTACAGTTCCTGCTTTCTGTCTGTCATCTAAGCCATTCCAGGGATAATAATCCTGGGTAGTGTCTTTCAGCTGGAACCATTTCCCTGGAGAGATGGAGTTATTGCAAGCTCATATACTTTCTCCTACCTGTTTTTGATTTTCCCTCTTCCTAATGCAATTTCACTGATCTCTTGGAAATGAGACAAACAAGCAAAGCTCTTTGCTGCTCACGCTTTCTAAACTTGCTCCATAAATTGTCCTGCTATACCATGTGTAAAACTCAGGTCTAGGAGATTGGAAAAGGCCTCTTAAATTTGTAGGAGATATTCCTCCTGAAGTGCACATAATACTTGCTTTTATTCACACTTTAGCATAGCAATTCACTTATCTTTCCACTGCTCCAAATGCCAAACCCCTATAATCCTAATTTCAAGTATACTTTCTCTCTTCTTGCCTTTAGTGCTCATTCCCTTTGATAACCCAATTCAGTGTTTCCTGAAGCACACTAAAACTTAGAATTGATTGATACTTCCTTTTACTCTCACCTTTCTCTTCTTGACCTCACTTAATCAGAGGGTCTGTTTCTTATCCCCCCTTTGATACCCTTCAGTCCTTTCACAGTTCTCTTTGTATTGTATTAGCTGGTGTAAACACCAATCCTGCTTAATTTTAATACCTTTCCCTTTCTACATATCTACCTGAACAGCTGAAAAAACCTTCCTTCTCCTCCACCTAGACACACACACACACACACACACACACACACACACACACACGTATGTTAATGTTTACTAGTTTTCCTTCAAGTTTATGACCACAATGTGCCTCTAAACACTGATTCAAAATCCAACTCAAGGTTGCCAAATGTTTTCTATAAAGGGTCAGATACTATGTATTTTAAGCCTCTGGGATCACACAGTCCTGTTACAATTTGGCACTCATAGCAGGAAAGCAGCCATTGACTGTACACAAACAAATGGGCGTGGCTGCCTTCCAAGGAAGTTGTTTAGACAAACAAGCTGTGGCTGGATTTGGCCCACAAGCTGTAGTCTGATGACCCGGCTCTAGACCATTTGGTCTTCTACTATTCTAAATGACTATTTTTTATCCTCTCTCTTTCTTAAACCTCAGTTCCATGAGTTATCTTAAAAGAAAAACTTAGCCAAATTTAATTCATTAGAGTTTAATTGAGCAAAGAATGACTCACGAATCAGTCAGCCTCCAGAGCAAGAGTAGGCTCAGAGAGACTCCGGAGCAACCACGTGGTCAAAGATTTATGGACAGAAAAAGGAAAGTGGGGTACAGAAAACAGAAGTGAGGAACAAAAGTAGCCGGATTGGTTACAGCTCTATGTTTGCCTTATTTGGACACAGTTTGAACAGTTGGCCCCCTGTGATTGGCCAAAGCTTAGTGATTGGCACAAGAGTAAGTTTATAGTCTGTTTCTGACTCCATTTTGGTTACAGTTCACTATGTACAGAGAAACTTTTAGGCCGAACTTAAAATATGTGAGAAGATAGCTTTAGCTAAATTTGATTTAATGTTTATTTCCCACCCCATGCCAAATCTTTGCTATTAACTTTGTTCTCTATTTTATGAAAACATTAAAAGCAACTGAAGAGGAAAAATTGCATCTTTCATCCTCCCTAAATATGTGTCCACTTTACTTTGCATTCCTTCTATTACTGTCGATAAAATACTGTGTTTTTCTCTGAGGCCAACCCCACATCTTAGGTACTGGATCTTGTCTCTTCTCCTTTACTGAAGGCAGTGATCCAGCAATCCACTCCTATCTTTCCTGCACTATTAATTTTTTCTTCTTTGCTTGGTTGATTATTTATATAAGCATATAAATATGCTGCAATCATTGCCATCGTAAAAAAAAAAAAAAAGAAAAGAAAAAACCCATTAGTTGACCTCATATTCCTTTTTAGTTACAGCCCCATTTATCTGATCCCTTTACAGTGGATTCGTGAGTCATTTATTCTCATTATCTCCTTCCCTTTCCTCCTGTTCTTTCTGGAACCCACTCCCCCTCAGATTTCCATTCCCACTATTCCACTAACATGACTCATTATATTTGACCTACCCCACTTACCTTCTCATTGCCAACTTCAGTATTCACTATTTCAATCCTTAGTTTTGTGCATGTCTGAGCCATATATAAGGTAATCGATAATGGTCTCCTATTTGTCACATTGCCTTCATGTGGTTCCTGGGATCGATTTCAATTTTTGCTTACCTCTCTGTTTCCTCTCTGGCTCATGATTTAATGACCTGAAGCTCAAATGTTGTCTTTTCAGAGATCCTTCTGAATCATCCTACATAAAACAGCAACCCTACCACTGTGCTCCTATCTCCCTTACCTGCTGTATTTTACTCATAGTATTAATACTTAGCACCATAAAACTCATTTTGTATTTACATATGTTTGTGCTTATTGTCTTTGCTTCCCTTCACTAGAATCAGCTCCATGAGTGCAAGGATAGTGCTCTGTTCACTATTGTGCTCCTAACACCTAAAACAGTTTCTGGCATGTGGTAGACACTTAATAAATAGTTGTGAAATGAATAAACAAATGAACCTTTTAAAGTTTTTCTACACACAATCATATGAGATGCTCATAGTCACCTCTTGAGCACATTATCCACTGCAGGGAAGTCTAAAGCTCAAAGGATTTAGGTAATCTGTGCAAAATCACCTCACAGATGAGAAAAAAACCACTTTTTTTTGAGTGATGGCCATCCATTCTGTTTAATACCCCAAATATGAGACCCCTACAGAAGCCTATTCTATTCTACTCTTGAAGCGCTCCATCTATTAGAAATTTCCAAACCAATATTCCTTCCCTATCCCCTACTCAATCTGACCAAAATTCTACATTTTACCACAGTTATCCAAATCCATCTTTAAACAATTTATGTGTATGGTACCCACATTTTCACAAGCTGAATCTGCTGCATTTATTTTTGATATGGTTTGGCTGTGTCCCCACCCAAATCTCATTTTGAATTGTAGCTCCCACAATTCCCTCATATCCTGGAAGGGACCCAGTGGGAGGTAGTGGAATAATGGGGGTGGGTCTTTCTCATGCTGTTCTCATGATAGTGAATAAGTCTCTCGAGATCTGATGGTTTTATAAAAGGGAGTTCCCTTGAACAAGCTTGCTCTTGCCTGTTGCCGTGTAAGATATCCCTTGCTCTTCTGCCATGATTGTGAGCCCTCCTCAGCCATGTAGAACTGTGAGTCAATTAAACTTCTTTCCTCTATAAATTACCCAGTCTCAGGTGTGTCTTTATTAGCAGTAGGAGAACAGGTAATTCTTTTGTCTACTATTTAAACATTTTAATTAACCACCTTGATGGTACAATCACCAATGTCTGAGAATTGCTAATTTCTTTTTTGTGTTCCCATAGTTCTGTACAATCCTCACTATAATGTTTGCTACTGCAATTTCTATCTGCCTAATTATTTATCTTATCTTCTCCTAGGCCTATAACAAATGCTAATAAAAGTTAATTTTGGGTCAGGCGTGGTGGCTCATGCCTGTAATCCCAGCACTTTGGGAGGTCAAGGAGGGTGGATCACGAGGTCAAGAGATCGAGACCATCCTGACCAACATGGTGAAACCCCGTTTCCACTAAAAAAAGTACAAAAATTAGCCGGGCATGGTGGTGTGCACCTGTAATCCCAGCTACTATGGAGGCTGGGGCGGAAGAATCACTTGAACCAGGAGGCGGAGGTTGCAGTGATCCAAGATTGTGCCACTGCATTCCAGATTCCAGCCTGGTGTCAGAGCAAGACTCCATCCCAAAAAAAAAAAAAAAAAAGTTAATTTTTATAGAGTCAGTCACAATAACTTGGTGCATTACCTGTGTGATTTCATTTAATTTTCACCATAAAGCAAATACAAGGACATGCCTACTTTTTAAGTAAAGAGAGAAAGGATAAGAGAGTGCAACTCTCTATGGCAACTGCAGCTATTAAACATCAGAGCTTGGCCGGGAGAGGTGGCTCAGGCCTGTAATCCCAGCACTTTGGGAGAATGAGGCCAGGGAATCATGAGGTCAAGAGATGGAGAACATCCTGACCAACATGGTCAAACACCATCTCTACTAAAATTACAAAAATTAGCTGGGTGTGGTGGCGTGCGCCTGTAGTCCCAGCTACTCTGGAGGCTGAGGCAGGAGAATTGCTTGAATGAGGGAGGCGGAGGTTGCAGTGAGCCGAGATCATGCCACTGGACTGCAGCCCGATCAGAGTGATTCCATCTCAAAAACAATAAAAAAAATAAAAAAAAAAAATCAGAGCTTATTTTAACATCTTAAAATAAATAAGGATTTACTTTAAACTTATTTACAGGCATGTCTTTTTTACTTTAATGACCAAGTTTTTAACTAGTAACTCACACTCACAGTAATTTTGAATGAAGGAAGGAAAGAGTAAGAAAACAGCAGAATGAATGAAACATCACATCCATGATCTATCATTTGATCCAGCCTGGCCTGCTAGATAAATAGAGAATAATTACATCCATTCCCTAAACAATGACCTTGTCAGTCTTTGAAGAGGGCAACTCTGATCCCGCCAAGGATCTTTGGCAAGACTGTTTCACTTCTTGGTCACTACCGAGCTCTGTGACCTTCAGTTGGCTAGTATTGGCAGGCCTAGGAGTGTGATCTCTGATTACAATGAGTTTGAGGCAGCACATTATAGGAATACTGGTTAAGGGCATGGGTAGTCTTGAGTGATATCTGGCTCCAGCACCTACTGGCTATGTGCTTTCTGGTGACTTGATCTCTATGTGAATTTGTTTCATCATCTGCAAAATGGGGTTAATAATGTGTCTTATGTTTGTTAAGAGAATTAAACTAGTCGGTATTTGTGAAATGCCTAGGAAAATGCCTAGTACAAATAACTCTTTTTAATTATTTGCTAAGTAAACTGATTTCTCTCTGCTTCTCTTGCATCTGATTTTAGCAATACAATAAAAGACACCTGGGCTTTGTGGTGGGCGATTTGGAAAGAGTGCAGAGGACACAACAATTTCAACTTTGTCTGCCTGAGGCTGATAATTTCTTCTGACTGATTTGACCTGTCAATTCAAAGAAGAAAAAGGAAAAAGCTACCAAATACCAAGTCAGTTCAGTTAAACATCAGGTTGGCTGATTGTCTTACATTAAGCTGACTGACAGATTGCCTGAAGAGATCAAAATTGATTTTTTCTTTTGGCATCATCTGGACATAAGCTGAAAGCTGACAAATGAATTAGGGGTCTGGTGTCTGTGATGATTATGCCCAGGGACATGACTCCAGGGCCTGAAGAGGAAAATCATCAGGCTAATTAGGCTCCTATTAGTGGCCAAATATCATGACTCATGGATTTGGAGTTCTGAATTGGTTTTGCTTTCTCTTTTTGGCAAAGTGTGCCAGATGTAGGTTTGCCTAGCTGCTGTGGGCTGTGTAGACCTAGGGGATGGGATTGGCATTTTCTATCAGTGTGAAGAACAGAGCTTTTCATCTGAACTTTGTTGCCTCCATCTTTTTTGATGCATATCGTAAGAACTTAATGAATGTCCTTTGGCTGAATGCTGCACAGGGCTGTGCAATCAATGTGCACTAAACTAGACAAAAATTCAGAGGTGAGATAAGACCAAATTGAGAGGCATGGATTATCCAAAAGTAGAATCACTTTTAGGGGGAACAATGTGCTTCAAGAAGGTCAGAGCTGCTGTTTTAGAACTAGTCTTAGAACCCAATGCCATTTTGAACAGCCTGGGCCCCTTTATGAGAAAATTGTCAATATCCAACTGAGCTATGCTTGACAGGCCAGATTAGGTTTCCCTTGCAAAGAGAGACTGCCGTGTGTTCATGTGGGTGTTTAATGGTTTCTGGTCTCCAATCACTATAATCAGCTACCATTAGGTATAAACGTTGACCAGTCAATTACTCTGGGTTCTGTTTGTTTTTTGTTTGTTTTTGAGACAAGGTCTTACTCTGTCACCCAGGCTGGAGTGCAGTGGTGTGATCTTGACTCACTGCAACTTTTGCCTCCCAGGTCCGAGAAATTCTTCAGCCTCAGCCTACTGAGTATCTGGGACTACAGGCATGCACCATCATGCCTGGCTAATTTTTTGTATTTTTAGTAGAGATGGGGTTTCATCATGTTGGCCAGGCTAGTCTCAAACTCCTGACCTCAGGTGATCCTCCCACCTTGGCCTCCCAAAGTGCTGGGATTACAGGTGTGAGCCACCGTGCCTGGTCCAATTTCTTTATTTATGAAGCACTCCAAACCTGAGAGAGTTTCATTTTCCTCACAACTCCAACCAATGCTACCTGCCACTTTTGAGGTATTGAAGGCACAATTGCATCCTGTGATGAGAGGTTGAACCTTTAGCAGCAGAAGTATACAGGTGCCTATATGGAAGTATTCATCCATCACCTTTTTCTTTTCTCATCGAATGCCTTTTCTTGTGCAACTCTTCATGGTTTCTTCATAATGAGTTGGTAACATCAACACCCTTGCTACTCAAAATATGGTCCCCTCAACAACAGCACCTTGGAGCCTGTTAAAACTGTAGAATCCTGTGGTCTACTCCAAACCTATAGAGTTAAAAAATCTCTTTCTCACAAGATCCCTAGAAGATTTTAATGCACTTTAAAGTTTGAGAAGCACTGTACTGAAACACTATTTCCTACAGAATTGTTGACAGGCATCCAGGACTTTATTTTTAGATAGTAAATTAGGTAACTTTAGGCTTCCCAGCAATTGGGCTTTCCATAATCTTGAATGATATAGCAATGAGATCCCCTTTTGAATTCTCCTTTGGTCCTCTTGTTCAGAGAGAGTTTGACTTCTAAGCTAGGTGTTTTAACATTTCTTTAATACTTGTGCCTCTCCCTTTTGCAGTGGAAATACAGGCATCGCAACCTTTGGCAGTCAACAATATCTAGCTATAATTTAGTAATTTTTCTTACTTTTCAATGTATTTTTATGTTTCTTCTCTACTTGAAGCAAATTGAGATGCTTTTCCTTCAATAGAATTGATATAGTCTAATCTAAAAACAATTTTTTTTAAGATATGAGTTGGGTTCATATAGAAATTTCAAGTAAATAATAGTAACCATGGTGCATAGATAAGACAAAACTCATGCAGGTATTACTTAAGTTGTAGTTAAGAAGCGTTGATTTAGAGGTCTGAAATAAGAGTATAGCCATAGTAGTGCTTCTTAAAGCTGAATTTAAACAGGTGGGGATCTAGTCAGCAGAAACATTATGATTCAACCGGCCTGAAATGGACTGTAGGATCTGAGATTCTGAACTTCCAACAAGTTCCAAGATGGTATTGGATGCAGTCTCACTAATTCTATGGACGTCTTGTATGACAAGTTTCTAAGAACAAGATCCCCACAAGACCTTCAACTACTGTGTGCAGAAACTCCTCTTACAGTCTGTCTGATCTAACCAAGGTCACCTGAAAATTACATGTGGCATGGGATCAACATTTAATACTAGTAATTCAGATACTGCCTGTCCATTTTCTCTACATCAATGGTTCTTAAAATTTAGTTTTTCAGAATCACCTGAAGAATTTGTTAAGCCACAGATTGATGGGCTCACCCACACACTTTCTAATTGAGTAGGTCTCAAGAATGCCTGAGAATTTTCATTTCTAACAAGTTTTAGAATGTGATGTTGCCTGTCCAGGAACTGGGCTTTGAGAACCATTGCTCTCTCCCAGTATATATCCCTCTTAAAACCCACAGTGGTGATAGAGAACAGGCAGAGGATCAATTGCCCAGTGAAATATCATCTTGACTTGAGTAAAAGCTTACCAGATCCAATAAACTATAGATCCTTCTGGGATCAAAACCCAAATAATGGAATTAGTGGGAATTTACATGATTCTAGGAAAATGTGGGTAAGCTAGCCAAGATGCCCACAGTCAAAGCCTGAACACAGACACAGCATATTCAGTTTAGGAGACGAGACAGTAACATTGGACATCTGAGGAGGCAGCTTGTACTGAAGAGTGAGGAATCACGTCTTAGGAGTGTCATATGAACAGAATTTAGGTGACGTTTCCCTGCATACACTTTCATACTGATTATTTCCAAGTCTTTGCAAATACTATCCTCTCAACCCGGAGTGACACAGAATCTCCTCTTTGTCTCTCTCCAGTTCAAGTAATATGTTCTCTAGAAAATCCTCTGTGAACACCAGCCTGGCTCAGTTAGGTGTTCCTTTTACTTGAGGCTCCAAAAATATCTTGTGAAAAAATTTATTATTCCATTTCCACATTGTTTTATAATTGTCTGCACATATACATTTTTGTGTTTTCAGTGTCTAACTAAACACCTGTGACATAGAGTAAGCATGAGTTAAATGTCAAAAGAATTCATAAGTAAGACAGATGGCTTAATCTCTAATTTTAAAATCAGGGTGGTCCTCGTATTTCATGAGATTTGCAGAAGATTTAGGACAGTAGGAAGTAGCTCTCAGTTGCATCTTGAACAAGGCTAGACATATACATTCAGAACTATTTAAAAGAAAATAAAAGTTTTCTTAAGGACCAAAGTGAGATATTTTCTCTTGAAGGAGTAATAGAAAAAAAAAATAAAGAATAAAGTAATAATTTCTATGCTATTTTCCAGAGATAACTATTGTTGCTACTTGGGTATAACTCTATTATGTCTTCTCTTTCTATAAAAGAGTTATGTAAATGTCTATTTTTATTGAAATTATAAATCATATACAATTTTGGTTCTCTTTTTTTCTTTACCTATCATTATATATCTCCAGAATTTGTACTCATGTATTGAGATATTCTTTTCAAACACACTTTTAGTTAACAGAGTAAAATTCCATCATAAAAAGCAAGGGTTGTAAACATCAGCACCATTGATGTTTTGTACTGAATAATTTACTGTGGGGACTATACTCTTGTGCATTGTAGTAGGTTTACCAGCATCCCTGGACTTGAGCACTAGATCTCACTGCTCCCTAGATGTGACAGCCAAAAACATCTCCAGACATTGCCAGATGTCCTCTTCGGTACAAAATCCTCCGGTTGAGAACCACTAACGAGGAATAATCATAATATGTGTAGTCATTCTTCTATTGATGGGCATTTCAGTTATTTGCATTTTTAGGTAGAATATATTCAGCTTCAAAGAATGAATGTCTGTTCCCTCCCCTGCCCCAGCTCTCTCTTTCTCTCTCCCCTCTCTAGTTTTGCCTTAATATCTTCCAAGTTTCTTCAGCCAGGTAATTTCTAATTAACCAAGTAAAGGATGCCAGGGTTAAGAAGAATAACTGTGATGGAGTCAGTGTAGTTGGGAAGACTGACCGCTTGTGATAAAATGCTATGCTATGTGCTAATACATCTATTTGAGAGTGTCTGGTTCAGAAGAAATAGTGCCAGGACCACTCTGCACCAACCTGTGTTATAATTCTTTTCCTTCTCATATTTCTCTCACCTTGATCTGGCTCACAGGAGCAACTGTTTTCTAAGCCTCAATTTTATGTTTTCATCTTTAAAAACAGCATGATAGGCCTGGTGCAGTGGCACACTTCTGTAATCACAGGACTTTGTGAGGCAGGTTGATCACCTGAGGTCAGAAGTTCAAGACCGGCCTGGCCAACATGGTGAAAACCAGTCTCTACTAAAAATACATATATAGGTGCCCGCCTTGATGCCCACCTGATGTATTGAGATATATCATCAGCTGGGCATCATGGTAGGCACCTGTAATCCCAACTATTCGGGAGGCTGAGGCAGGAGAATCGCTTGAACTCGGAAGGCAGAGATTGCAGTAAGCCAAGACCGCACTGTTACACTCCAGCCTGGTGATGAAGAGCAAAACTCCATCTCAAAAAATAAAAATAAAAACAGCACAATAATAGCATCTTATTTAAACAGTTGTTATGAAGATAAATGGAAAAAAACCCATAGAGTGTGCTATGACAATGCCTGGACTAATAAATAGTAACAGCCAAATAAATAAACTCTATTTAAGGGCAGGGAAAAGGCTGGTGTGGCTGAAGGCTCTTGGATGAGTGGGAGGGAAGGGGACAGATTATACAGTCTTGTAGGGCAAGGCAGTTTGGATTTTGAGTGCAATGCAAGTAGCTGGAGACCGGTCAACATGATCTGACCTGTACTTATGAAAGATCTGTCTGCCTTGTAGAGAGGATAGAGCACAGGGGACAGGAGTCCAAGTGTTAACTGCTGTAGTCCAGGTGTTAGATGATGAGGCTTGGACTAGGGCTTTCACAGTGATGATAGTGAGAAGTAGTCAGATGCAGGCCACATCCTGGAGGTGATGCTGATAGAATTTGCTGAGAGACTGCTGAGGAGTGGGTAAAAAAGAAAGGACTCAAAGTGGATCCTCAGACCTAAGCTAATGAGTGAGGATGGTATCTTTACTGACCCGAGGAAACTAAAGGTATAGGTTGCAGGAAGCTCATTAGTCTTTTTGTTAAGGCATAGACTCTAGAATGTTTATTAAATACATAAAAAGATATATTCAGAAAGTATAGAGTCTTCAATCAGGGAGTAGCTCAAAGCCTGTGATTCACATTTTGGAATTAGAAACATTCAGATGTTACTTAATGACCTGAAACTGGAGGAGATCTCTTAAGATGAGAATGTAAACAGAAAAGAGTTTGCCTCTCAGTGAGTTCCTATACACTGGGGGATGGAGAAGTGAATGCTGTAGGTATAACTGAAGAGGAAGACTTACTACCTACAAGTGCTAGATGCCTACCTTACACCTTGGCATTGAATATGTCCCTGTTGCTGGCACAACCTTAATGGAGAGAAAATGACGTTCAAGTACACTTAGCACTTCAAGATTGTGCCAAGAATAGCTGAAATTCTCATGAGCTAGACAAGGAATGGGGTAATTAACCAAAACTAAGTTAATCTAAAGAATGTAATGACATACAATTTGTTTCACGTGGCCTGAGACTTGTACCCGTGATGTACTAATTCTACCACTGATGGTATAAATACACTTCCCTGACAAATAGAGAAAGTGTGCTTTGCTCATCATTTTCAAACTCTCAGTGAATCCTTACATTTGCCTAGTGTACCAGTTTTGAAGTGTGATGTTTAAAAAGTAATCATTTTCTGCATAGCAGTGAGTTAAAAATGCATCTCTCTGTGCCTGTAGTCATGAACCTGACATGGTTAACACAGTGATATCTACCACACATTTAATCAGAGGCAGTTAATCTGATTTTCTAAAATTAAGCAGAGAATCAGTTTGTCATTAGGTCTGAGAATTGCCGCATTTCTGAAGTTACTCTGCAAACCCCAAAAGGGCTTTATTAGATATGAATAATAACATCCTACAAATATATTGATGATAATGAGCATCTAAATGTTCTGCAAGGAGAGAAAGACAAAGAAAATCCCTGACAAGCATGAATGGTGACTCATGACGGCCAGAATTTTTAACATTTATGAATATTACAACATGAAAAAATAAGTATGAATAATAAAAATCTGTTACAATAATTAGCTGTAATGAATGCTCGTGGTGAGTTAAATGAACTGGAACAATGTAAGGCAATAGCACATAATTTGCATTTTGTGTTATGTCAGATCATTTTATATTAGTGAGAGAAAGAAGAGAGAAAGATAAAAAGACAGAAGAGACAAAAGGGAGATGATGAGAAAGTAAAATAAACTGTTTGGCTTTCTATATTTCTGTCTTTAAAAAAAAGAAAAATGCTGCATATTGCAGTCTTCAGTTTTTGCATTCATTTCAATTTCTATTTTGAGAGCGTCAATAATGTGAGAAAGTGAAAGACAATCAGTATAGCTAACACTGAAACCAGAAAAACTGGAGTGAACCTCTACCTGCCTTTCGTATGCATTACGTAACCTAGGCAACCTCCTTAGCTGACCTAAGTCTTAGTAGTTACATCTGTAAAATGAGATAATAATAGATGTAGCCTAAAGCTATGATGAGGAGTAAACATGTATTTTAACAGCTAACTCTTAGTTTATGTTCACTATATACCTGGCATTCTCTGAGATACCATCACAAAAACTAAGTCATCTAGTCCTTCTTATAATCCTAATCAGTAAGTGCTGTAATTATGTCTTTTACAGATGAGAAAATGAAGACACAAAGTGACTGATAGAATACCAATAGTAAGGTAAGTAACAGAGTGGGATTCGGTACCCAGACAGTCTGGCTCCTGAAAACTCTACCTTTCACCACTGCACTCAGCAGTTTCTCTTAGTCAGCAACAGCACAATGCCTGGGAACAGCTAAGAGCTCCATGCAGGTCAAGTGTGACTATTTTTTCATATTACCTTTATGGGTGTGAGAGGGAATATTTGCATATTTGAACAGGCCTTGCTATAATTAGATCAACCCTGGCCTGCAGGATAGCATTTGGAGATGGCTTTCAGATTTCCGCAATATAATCTAACCAGTCCTATCCAGCATGGCTCCTGCACTGGAAGGTAACAAGGTTACCCCAAAGTGATTTCCTGTTAGCCAGTGATAAGCTGCTCCCAGGCAGATTGTCATTGCCAGCTCTGGGAGGCTAGTTCTTCATGGCATTAAGCAAGATTGAAGGTCGTCACTCATCAACTCTTCATCCTGGGATGACCCCCAACCTACTGACTCCCAGAGGGGCATCTCTTTGATACAGCTGGTTGAAACTTAGCTGGTACCTGGCTTGGGGTTCAGCAAGGTAGTGAGGAGTGATGGGAGGTTAGTTTTATGCTCCTAGAGCAGGAGGACAAGAGCCCTAATTTGTCCAAGTGTCATTTTCTCTGCTTTGCCATTATCTACAAATGAAGTTCCAGGAATACTTGAAATCTGTACCCATGCAGATAATACTAAAAGAGTTGCTCATTCTAGATCTTCAATTTCTTTTTTTTTTAATGTGAGCCTTGAGAAGGGAGTACTATTTTTACAACCCAGTTTTGTTACTTCTGCATTTAATAGTGTATCAGGAGATTTGTAAACTGAAAGTAAAGTTTTCACATCTGGCAAGAAACCTGGCATGGTTTACAAAGTTATAATAGACAAGAGTTATCAAAATGTAGACTTGCTGACCCTCTGCATTGTACTGGGGCAAAACATAAATGCAAAACCAGGACAGAGTAAGCATTAAATGGTATTTCTCATTATGTGCATTGCACCTTTTCCTGGATGTATCTTTTTTTTTTTTTTTTTTAAGAGAAGTGCAATGACTGGGACCCCAGCTCCAGCCTTTTCTTCTTCCTGTCTCACAGCTCAATTCCTTCTTTTCTTTCACCCAGATCCCCCCTCGCTCACTAGCTCCCATGCTTCTGTTTGCTCTCTGTGGTGGTCTGCCTGCTTGAGGTTATCAAGTGACTGTGCACACAGCTGGAAACTTCTTTCCCGGCCTCCCCCACCCCCAGACTCCCCAGATCAGAGTTCCCAGAACACCTCCTGGAATCCCCAGGGCAAGGAGGATGGTTTTCTTTCCCTCTTTTTTCCTTTTGAGGATGTGTCTCTACTTATAAGAAAAATGCCTCTAGGCTGAACAGAGGCCTGCAGGAATTTGCTTTTAAAGAAAAGAGAAAACAGTAAGACAAGAGGGTAGAGCCACAGGCCTGAGTTTAAGGCACCATTACATATTCAACTATGGACAGCAAGTCAGATACAAAATTTGCTGGGATTTGGATGGTCTCATTTACTGAAAATTTTTTTCAGAGTTTTTATGCAGTGTTTGCTAATTTTTACCCAGTGTTTGCTAAAATCTCACATATGAAAAGTTGTTTTATTTGATGATAATCAGAAAGGATATAGGGTTTCTTTTGCATGCACGGAGGCCCTTACTCCCAGTTGGAGTTAGCTTCAGGCAAAACAGAAAAAGGAGAAAAGGAAAACCAAAAAAACCAGCCCTGGATTGCCGATTATCTCGTCTCTAACAAGAACTGTTTTACTGTCATTTCCTTGTCAATTGCTTTGTTAAAAAAAAAAGGAGGGGGGTTGGATGGGGTGGATTTATTTAATTACTCAAGCATTTTAGTAAAGAGTTAAAGACATTTTCTATCTTTGCTAAAGCAATGGATTCTAGTGGTATTCCAGGGACTGAAAAAATACTCAAAAGTCCAACTTTTTGTCTTGCCATTTTCTCAGGGAAACTTTCGAAACAATTTTATTCCCAGTTTACAAATTGGGGATTCTTAAGAAAGCAGTATATGGTCAGATTGTTTGAACCGACTTTAATCAAAGAGTTCAAAGTGCCCTATTCCAAGGCCTAGATTTGTTGTTTTTACATTAATTGTGTGTGTTTGTCATTTCTGGGTCAAAGTAAATTTTTCTCTAAACCAAATACTTTCATGTAAGACAAGGACAGTCGGACATCAAAATATGTATTACCCCAGGGACTTCTATCAAACCATTTCTTTTGATAACATTCTGCCTGACATGCTCAGTGCACCCATTACATCAAAGCTGATTCTGTCTTTTTTAAAAAAGGAAAAGCTCTTTAATTTTGTTTTCCTTAGAAAATGCATGTTTCAGTTTTCTCTCCATGTATATCTTTAAAGCATTGATGTACTTTCAAAAGAAGATTTTTCAATAACCTTGAGTAGAGATGTAGAATGCATACTTCTTATTTTGAACAACATAGAACCAGGCAGATTTAGGAAAAGTTGTTAGATGAGGTCACTTTGGGGCAGTTGCATAAAATGTTTAAAGCTGACCTCAGTGGCATGAGCAGAATGAAGGCCTTCAATTTGCGTTCTCTTCTTGGATGGTGATAGGCTGACACAGTGTTTACTTTATACCATCTATCCATAATAATTTCCAAACTGCTAGGTTCTGACTTTCTGATGGACCTGTGCCATCACGGGAGGTCTCCTATTGCCCAGGAGATGGATCACTGAAATTAGGAGCAAATAACTATCTTGAAAGGATCCATAAACTAATTAAAATGTTATCATTGATGGATACACACTAGAGAAGAAAAATATAAGGGCTGGATACAGATTTATGGCCCTTGATTTTTGTCCAAAATGATTTTTGGTGGAAGATTTTGAAGTGAGATTTTAAGAGCTGCTCAAATATTTGTGCTATGATAGAACTATTGATAATAGCTCTGGTGAAATAAATAACATATATCTAACAGTTTTTGCACATATTTATTTTCTAATAGCTCTTGAGCATCCAGTAAATGTCAGATGAAGCATGGGGACACTGAGATAACAGTACTGCTATAACTTCTGTCCTTAGGATACAAAGAATCTACAGGGAGAACCACATAGGAAATCCTCAACTGTTCTAATAAAAATACATGTTCAAAAAATAAGAGTTAGAGCAAGAGAAGCGTGATCAGTAAGGGCTTCACGAAAGAGGAAACCACTGAGTCTACTTTTACAGTGAAATATCTTTGGGGAGAACAACATGTTGGAAACTTGATGTTGATGTTAAAAAACATGTTAAAAATTGGTTAGCATCAACCAGTTTGTCTAACGAGTTTGTTTAATTTCCTTTTAGCTAGGTCTACATTGACTTTAGCATGAAATCAAGGAAAGAGACCTAGCTTTTCATGGTGTCCACTATTTGGACATGGATGGGCATAGGATCCAAGACCTCTTATTGTTGAAAAGTTTCTCAGCTTGATCCTAATCTCTTTTACTTAAAGTTTACTAATAGTAGATGTTAATCATATCTTAAAAATACCTTTACAGTTCACTTGTTTGATCAAATAACTATTTATGGCTGTATCTTCTGCATTTAGCACATGGCTAGGTTCACAATGGCTGCTCAATAAATACTTGCACTAGAAAGGAGTAAGAAATGAATAATTAAATAGTTTATTGGGTGACTTTTCCCTAAAATCATTATATTCTTGGTGAATAGACATATTCTCTTGTTTTGCTATTTTATTATCAGTATCTAGCATATTACTGGGAATGTTAAAATTTTCCCCTTGAAAAATTTAGCTTAAAGATACAGAGACAATAATCATTAAATGACCAGCCATATGTCCAGGGGTTCAAGAAGTAAAGCTGTGGTTGGCAGTCATGGTCTATCTCTAGTAAGGTGGTAACAGAGGACCCTGTTGGGGAGTGAGTTAGCGGAGTGGCTAACATGAAAGATATCTGAACATGTAAAGAGAGTGGCCTCGGGTGTTAAATTTCCGCTTTTCTTTGTATTACTTGCCTTCTGGACATACCTTGATTCTAGTCTATGGATTCTGAGACATTGCAGTATCTCTATAAGAAATCTCAATCCCACTTTTTTCTTTTAATATTTAAGTTATTTACATCAGCTTTTACTCCTTGTAGCCGAAAGAACTCTGAATGGCCACTCGGCCACTAGGGGACACTCTGGCTGACAAGATTACTCACCACCCGGCTGTACTTGACTTTTTTCCTCCTGTCGTTTTTCTCCCTCACCTGTTCTCTTACTATCTCAAGTGCGTGAAAAACAACAACCACCACAAAACAAACAAATAGCAAAGCAAATTTTTCCTGGCCTATTCTGATAGTAAGCAATGGGGATTTGACTATATTGAAGTGAACATACAGTGAGCTTAAAATCTGGAAAATAACAAGTACAACCACAGTAACAACTAATACTATTTTTTATTTATATTCCTCCATTGTGTGCAGCACTTTGGTGGAGTTTTTGGAAAAGTTCCCTGACTGTGGCGCTCCCTCTACCCCTAGCTGCCTTAAGGAACCTCCTTAGTCTGAGTTTGTATTAAATATCTTATGAGTATACTTACCACATTGATCTGTAATGATTCTGGTCAGTCTTCCCACCATGTGGTAAACTCCTTCAAATTTGAAGATTCCAACACAATAGTCTCTACATCAAAGGTAAATAATGCCTTCAATATGAATAAATAAGTAGATTAAAATACATTATTTTAGTTAATTTCAACATAGCATCATGTACTTTGTTTTTATGAGCTGTCCATTGCTTTTTGAACCAATTCTTTTAAATTCATTTATACAGCCTGTTTTTAAAATTGCATTCTAGGGGTTTCTGGATTCCTGAAACTACAGTTTTCCACCAACGTTTGTCTCCTCAGATAAATTGGGTTCATATTATGACTCTGCCCTTTATTTACTTTGATATTGGACAAGTCCCTTATTTTCATGAGTATCAGTTTTCTCTCATATAAAATGTGGACAGTGTCACCCACCTCTCAGTATGCTGGGAAGACTGAATTGTCTTTTCCCAGCTCTCTATGCCTTTAGAGTGCATTATAAATTCTTAACATTTTCCACTCTCATTTTTCAGATCAATGCAATTGTACAATAAAGAAAGAGGAAACAAGGGAGTTCAGAGTACAGAGAAGATAATGACTATACCTGTTGGGCACATCAAGCTGAAAAAGAGGGGGAGTAAATCAAATGGAATTTTGGGCATGCTGGAGATGAAATGCTATTGAATAAGTTGGAAAAAATCAGATGCCAGTCAAAGAGGGGTATTCATGAAATAAAGAAGATGGAAAGATCACCATAATTGGGAATGTTAATGTTGAGGTATAGCTATGGGAATGAGTGACTATGCTAGAGGAGTTGGCGGCAACACTGCAGGAGAGATATACAAAGAAATGAGGGGCCAAGAGGCATAAGAATAATCTGCACAAGTGTATTGTAATTATCTATACCATAAGGCAAGTTTGTAATATCAGAGAAACTATAAGTGGACTAGGAGTTAAAATGGTCAAAAAATGTTCTACATATTCCCACTGAAATATTACATTACATAGTCAGAAGATACTAAACTTTAAGTTCTATGCTACCAGTTACTAGTTATGTAACATTGTAGAAACGCTTCTTATGATTGTTAGGTTTCTCATTTAAAAAATTAATATAAGAGGCTGGACACGATCGCTCATGCCTGTATTCCAGCAATTTGGGAGGCTGAGGTGGGAGGATCACCCGAGGTCAGGAGTTCGAGACCAGCCTGGCCAAGATGGTGAAACCTCATCTCTACTAAAAATACAAAAAATTAACCGGGTGTGGTGGCACGCACCTGTAGTCCCAGCTAATCAGGAAGCTGAGGCAGGAGGATCGCTTGAACCTGGAAGAAGGAGGTTGCAGTGAGCCAAGATCGTGTCACTGCATTCAGTGTAGGTGACAGAGTGAGACTCCGTCTTAAAAAACAAAAAAATGAATATAAGAATATCATTTCTGCATTCCTGAAGTATTTAGGGGGAAGAATAAAATAATGTATACAAGAATTATCTAATGTTATGTTTGGAAACTATGAGATGGTTCCAGTATCATCTTGACCTTTACATCTGAACTTTAGATTTTTCAGATCAGGGTAAGACTTTCATCCAACAGAAGGGGCACTCAATCTGTGGTACGGGAAAGTGAGGAGTCACCCATCTTTTCTTCAGTCTATTTTAGATGAGAGGCTGGATGACATTTGGGACTGGTTTTCATTTACTCTCCTGTACTCACTGTTATCAAACACCTCACTCTAATCCATAAACATAGTTGGTGATTTTGTTCAATAAATATTTATAAAGCATCTGTTTGGTGCCAGACACATATTCACCATATGAGATATTTTACATTTACATTTTTTTGGTTCAGTACATCTCAGTTTACTTTTTAGTGAGTTCTTCCATTTTTATATATTTTCACTCTAGGTTCAGGACAATATCTAAACTTTTTTGCCACCTAGATCATTCTGCATTGTAAAAAAATCTTACAGTGTTCCAGGTTCAACTTCATAGTCTCTTATTCAATCACAAAGCAGTCTGGTAGAATCAATCAACTAAAATGGAAAAAGCAAACAAGTAAAGAAAGAAACACAACAAAAATAACTAATCTAGAATATTTGAAGCTGTATAACTACTTTATATTACATTAGAAGTATATACTTTGAGTAAAAGATCAGTAGTCAACCTTGCTTTTTAAACAATAAATACTAATAATTTTGAACACTTTAGAGGTAGAACAAAACATACAATGGCTGTTCTAATGATTATCACAGTCTCTAGTCTGTCTTTATTTGCCAATAGATTTTAAATACTTACAAAACAAGGGGCATGCCATTTCTGTAGTTTTCTCCCTAGGGACCAACACATAGTGGGTTATCAGTAAATGTTAATTGTTTTTAATTAAGAAAAAGATAGATGGAATTTATACAAAACAAAATTATTTTTAAAATGAACAATAAACCTGGAACTAAGATAAGTTAATATTTTTGAGTATGAAAATAGGTATTATTTCTAAATTAATTCTTAAAAGTTATAAATCAAAACTGTGTGTCAAATACTTTTATCTATGATTTTAAGAAAGCAACTGCAATGCAAAATATGTAATATAAGTAATTTATTGTGTCTGACATTGAACAGTAGTTTAAGTGACCTCTCCGCTCTCCAAACATCTGGTATGTCTCCAATAAATAGGGCAGCAGAAAAGGTAATATAGAAGGAAAACTTGCTCAGGGGTTTAGGGATATAAGTTTGCTAGGCTGGAGGATTATGGATGTATATGCTTTTAATCATAGAAGATTATAAACATACAATCAAAAAATTTTATTAAAAATATAAATAGCTTCTGAACAACCATTGGAATTTGTCATTGAAGCAGTGAGCTCCCAGGACAATGTAATTTTCTTAACAATAATAGCTTCTATTCGATAAGAATTTTTATTTTGCCAGGCACAAGGATAAGCAAATTGAATTCATTACCTTTCGTTCTTACAACAATCTTAAAAGACAGGTATAATCTCCAATTTGATGATGAAGAAACTGAAGTGCAAAGAATTTAACAAACTAGCCATGGGTCACAAAAATATAAAGAAGTGAAACAGGGTTTGACTTCAGGCATCACAAATGCTAAGACACATACCCTTTTTGCTGACTACCTCTTAGAGCCTGTGTGAGACTAAAATAATCATGATGATAATAGCTATGATAGATGCTTTTCCGTGTGCAGACTGTTTCAAACTGTTTACACATAATAACATATTTAATTCTTAGAGCACCCTTATGAAGAAATTGAGAAAGAGAAGTTACATGACTGGGCCAAAGGCACACAGCTAACGTAAGACCGGATGTTTAACTACAGAACTACAGTTTTTTAAATAAGAGAAATTATACACAGTTTCTAGCTGAAAGCATAGCACATACTAGGCACCAAGTAAAAGTAAGCTCCTTCTTCCTACATATTCCAAAAATTAACATTTTATTGGATGAATCATGAAAATGATAACGTTATCATATGAGATATATAAGAAATACGAAATAGGTAAAGCAAACCTTCTCCATGTATGGTTTTGTTTGATATTTCAGCCCTCCCGTTTAAAAGAACGTTATGATTTTCTGTATTCAGGTTTATAGTAATATTTGGCACAGGTTATGCCTGTTTCATAAACTTTTGTAGCCTGGGCATTTTCATCTAAGTGCCAGGCAATTTGTGATAGTGCTTTGTTTTATGATCTTTCAGTTAGTATGCAATCCATCTGACAGTGCTCATCTGACACCTGCAGCAATTTTGCCTAGTATGAAAACAAGTTTTCCTGAGACACTAACTTGGGCTGAATAAATAATATATAATGCAATACTTCTGCAATGCTTCTATTATTGAGATATCTCTGAATGGTATGGCAAGAGAGTCATGCTTTCTGGCATGACTTGTTTCTTTGAAATTTTTTTATTTTTATTTATTTATTTATTTATTTTTGAGACTGAGTCTTGCTCCATTTGTTGCCCAGGCTGGAGTGCAGTGGCACAAGCTCAGCTCACTGCAACCTCCACCTCCCAGGTTTGAGCAATATTTCTGCCTCAGCCTTCTGATTAGCTGGGACTACAGGTATGTGCAACCACGCCTGGCAAATTTTTGTATTTTTTTAGTAGAGACGAGTTTTTACCATATCGACCAGGCTGGTCTCAAACTGCTGATTTTGTAATCCACCCACCTAAGCCTCCCAAAGTGTTGGGATTACAAGCGTGAGCCACCATGCCTGGATGTTTCTTTGAAATTCTATGCAAACTCCAGCTCATAGTCTATTGCTTTTTTTAAAAAAATAATAATAATAGGTGATTATTCTTAAGAATTGCCAATTCATCATTTTAGTGAAGCTTGAAATAATGCTTATGAATAAAGGAGTTTTTATATCGCTTCATATGACAAAGTGTTGAACCTCACCATTTCCCTTCATGAATTTAAACAAATTAACAGATTGTCTTGAGGATATTTAATATTTAATCATTTCCTATTTCTCCCCTAATTGAGCATTTATGTGTGTATTCTTCTTTTCCTTTTAAATAGTAAGGACCAGAGATAATGATCTGTATTACATTCTGTGCCTAGCACGGTAAAAAGCACATAGTAGTTGCTCAACAATTCTAATTTGTTTTATCTTCTCAGCCAACCGAGGGAGGGTACAGAGTTATAATTGAGTGGCCAATATCATATAAATCTTGATTCTAATCTTCTTTTAATTCCTACTGGCCGTGTAATCTTGGGCAAGTTATTTAAATTCCAGCTTTTCATCTGCATTGGGGCCATGTGGGATCGAATGAGATAATTAGCACAGTGGTTGACACATTATAAGGACAGAAAATATTGCTGGCATTAATTATTTAAACATTTATTGGGCACCTACTATAAGTCAATTAGGAACTGAGCTAAGGGTTAGAGAAATCAAGTTGGTTTTTTCTTTAGGTAGACAGAGACGTAATATTATAGGATCAATATTACAATGTATCATGTGAAAATATGGCATAGCAAGTGTCTAAACGCCTTAGAGAATCAGTAAGAATTTAGAGAGAAGCAGTGTTTTACCTAATATCTAAAGATGAACCTGACCAAAGGGGTAGAGAAGAAAAGTTATAGACATTTAAATATATGATCAAATAGCTTGTCTATCTTGAGAAGCATTTTCATGAAATTTGCTTGTTTATAGCCAACACATTTATTGAGTGTTTTTATATTATTTACTTTCGTTGGGGAGACCATCCCTTATCACTCTGCTTAATATTCCTCCCTAATTACTATCCCAATAATAGATACTTAAAACATTTTCTGTTGAGGGGTGTATTTGTGTGTGTGTGTGTGTGTGTGTGTGTGTGTGCATTTACTTTGACAGTTTCTTCATAGTGGTAATGAAAAAGTTACCTAACCTCTTTTGAGTTCTATATTCCTCATCTACAAAATGGGTCAGTTCTTCTGAACTCATAAACAATGCATGTGTAGATTCCTGGGATGTTTCAGTTTGAACTCTTACCTTGTACTACAGGGTGACTCTTGTTTGCAAAGGTTGTCTGGGTTTGAAAAAATATCATGGAACCAGAGTTTGAGAGCCTTCTGGGCAAGCTCAGAACCACTGTTCTAAACAAGGTAGGGAGAGATAACAGACTAATGTGTTATGTTCTACCTATAATATCTGTACAACATGCTTAGGATTTTGGTTTGACTCTTCAAGAAAACAGGGCCTTTCTTTTCTTATGTGAAATTTCACCATAAAAGGTAGTTCAGGGTCTCAATTCCATGAGATTTTATACGCACTCAGATTCCTTCTCTCTTGTTTCTCTGTCATCTTTCAGGATATTCCCTTGTTTGCTTGCAAAGTTGTTTCACCAACATCATGTAAACTTCCCAGCCATGAGAACAAGGAAAGAGGACAGAGAGAACAAGAAACTTCCTTTTAAGAACACCACCCAGAAACCGAACGTCACTCATATTACAGATCACTGGCTGGAACTTATTCACAGGGTCTTAGCTAATTGCAAGGGAGGCTGGAAAATACAGTCTTTAGCTGGGACACTGTGTGCTCGGCTGAAACCAGAGGCTTAATTATTAAAAAGAAGAATAGATAATGGGGAATAATTAACAATTTGTGTTTCATGCATGTTATTGCAACAATTCTCTAAGTGTGATCTTATTGTCCACATTCAATGGATAAGATAGTTGAAATTCAGAGAGAAAAAGTTACTTGTCTAGAGTCATTTAAATGTGTAGGTCATGGGAGGATGATTACAGTCAAGGCAGCACAACCTTAGGTTCTTTGCATAAAAGAGAAGGGGGGTAAAAAAGCTAATTAATATTGTTTTACAACCCATCAGAAAACAGGCAGCTGCAATGTTCATGTGCCATTGGCAAGCCTGTGTTTTGCAGGCAATCTGTGAGAAGTGACATAACAGCATAAAGATTAAATCACTGAAAATAGTAGCTAGTGTTGAGCCCTTGGTAAAAAATGACAAAAAAAAAAAAGCGATTTGTTTTCAATTACTTGATTACACAAGCTTCAAAGATTCTCCTGTATGCCTTGCCATCTCTTAAACCATCAGCTCTTTAGATAAAATATTAGTTTGAGAGAACAATCCTAGGAACACAAGTAATATAAATTTACAGGCAAAACAAATTCAACCCTGAAAATATGAGCAAGACAAAATAATAAAAAATGTAGGAGCAAGAAATTGGACATAGTGTAGCAATTTGTGGAAATTTTGAGGTCAGATGTCCACGAGCTATGGAATTATTTAAAATTTGCTCTGGGTAGATAAATACATGTTTGGCAGAATTGCTTACACAATGACTTTTGAGGTTTCTCTATAGGAAAATGATTTTAAAAAAAGTTAGATGAGTGGGAAAGTTCTTTAGGGCCAGTGACAACAT
Source organism: Ateles fusciceps (assembly GCA_036589455.1). NCBI lineage: Eukaryota > Metazoa > Chordata > Mammalia > Primates > Atelidae > Ateles > Ateles fusciceps. The sequence goes on from JAZHEH010000051.1 coordinate 2,994,424, forward strand.
GAACACTGTGGAATATATCCATGCATAAAGATAATTTACTTAACGCTACGTAATCACTTCCTTTACTCCCCCTATTCATGGGGAAAAAATTCTCATCAGCCATTTTTAAGCAATCGTAAGTACTTCTTTCAAGAATTAAAATTTTTCAGTCACCTCTAATTTTATTTAACATTCTTTAATTTTAAAAATCTGGCTGGGCGTGGTGGCTCATGCCTGTAATCTCAGCACTTTGGAAGGCTGAGGTGGGCAGATCACTTGAGGCCAGGAGTTCCAGACCAGTCTGGTGAGGACTGAACTCTGATTTTTTTTATTTTGCCCAAACTCCTATCTAAAGGGTCTTGGAAGTCATGGCCTAAAAAACATAAATTCTCATCAGATGGCTTTTATTTAATCCTATATATTGTGACTTATTTTCCAATCTGACTCTGGTATAACATTATGAGACAAAGAAGAAAATCATAATTTTTTACCCCAAAACATATTTCTTTGCCATATCTTGAAATGGCCCTGCACAGCTGTGCTTTGTGGGGGGAAATCTGCATCTGTAAAGAATCTCTATTAACATAGCTAGATCTTTTTCTTCCAGGCCCTCCTAATCCTAAAGACATTAACTAAAAGTCTAACACCTTTTAAAGATCTGAATAGTAAACATTTGTCATCTATTGTCTCTAATGACATCCACTATAAGACTTCAAAAGAATTGTGGTATACAATAATCTTTTATCTTAACCTGAATATTCCCTTCTATGGTTCCCAGGTAGTTAGACAAATTCAACCAATTGTCAACCAAAGAATGTTTAAATTTACCTATAGCCTGGAACCCCCCATGCTTTGAGTTGTCCTGCCTTTCTGGACCAAACCAATGTGTTTCTTAAATGTATTTGATTGATGTCTCATGTCTCTCTAAAATGTATAAAACCAAGCTGTGCCCCAACCACTTTGGGCCCATGTTCTCAGGTCCTCCTGAAGGCTGTGTCACAGGCCATGGTCACTCAGATTTGGCTCAGAATAAATCTCTTCAAATATTTTACCGAGTTTGACTCTTTTTGTTGACACTGGCCATCATGTAAAAACCCCATCTCTACTAAAAATACAAAAACTAGTTGGGCATGGTGGTGCACACCTGTTATCCCAGCAACTCAGGAGGCTGAAGCAGGAGAATTGCTTGAACCTTGAAGGTGGAGGTTGCAGTGAGCTGAAATCAAGATACTGTACTCTAGCCTAGGCAACAGAGTGAGACCCCATCTCCAAAAATAAAACAAAACAAAAAAAGACAAAAAAGTAAGTAAATAAAATTCTTTGACTTTTGCTCATTACATAAGATTCAGTTAGTTTCTAGTGGTTTTGACATTTACTCTTTTACCCTATCAATCCTACTTAAAGAAGGGTGCCTTTAAGTTTTGATGGCAAGTTACTTTGCAGGGAATTGAGGGGGCTGTGGCAAAAAACATTCCATGCTTGGAATTGAGAATCAAAAATGTTCCCATGTATTAAGCATTGTGATTTTAAAGAGAATCTCATGTTGTACAATAGATATCTTGAACTTATTCCTGCTATCTAAGTGAAATTTTATACTCTTTGACCAACAACACTACAACCCCTCACCTCCCTCAGCCCCGGTAACCACCGTTTTTACTTTCTTCTGAGTTCAACTTTTTCACATTTCACATATAGTGAGATCATGGAGTATTTGTCCTTCTGTGCCTGGCCCAACTCACAACATTGTGACGATAGTGCATAGCAATTTACTATGTTTTGAAAATCACAAGGAAAGTAGATTTTAAGTATTGTCACCACACACAAAAAAATATAAGTATTTGCAGTAATGCTTGTACTTATTGGATTGATCAACTCACTCAACAATATATATACATTTTAAAACATCATGTAGTACACAATAAACATATACAATTTTTTTGTCAATTAAAAACAGAGAATGTCAGTTGGTTTTGTTACAGGAAAGGGTTCTGATCCAGACCCCAAGAGAGAGTTCTTGGATCTTGAGCAGGAATGAATTCAGGGCAAGTCCACAGAGTAAAGTGAAAGCAAGTTTATTAAGAAAGTAGAGGAATGAAAGAATGGCTGCTTTACAGACAGAGCAGCCCTGAGGGCTGCTGGTTGCCCATTTTTTATGATTATTTTTTGATGATATGTTACACAAGGGATGAATTATTCATGCCTCCCCTTTCTAGACCATATAAGGTAACTTCCTGATGTTGCCATGGCATTTGTAAGCTGTTATGGCACTGATGGAAGTGTAGCAATGATGATGACTGGAGGTCACTCTCATGGCCATCTTGGTTTTGGTGGGTTTAGCCAGCTTTTTTACTGCAAACTGTTTTATCAGTAAGGTCTTTATGACCTGTATCTTATGCTGATCTCCTATCTTATTCTGTGACTTAGAATGCCCTAACCATCTGGGAATGCAGCCCAGTAGGTCTCAGTCTCATTTTACCCAGCTCCTATTCAACATGGAGTCTCTCTGGTTCACATGCCTGACATTCCCTGCCACCATTTTATAAGGGAACCCTTAGTCCTAAGACTTGCAGAGGGATGAAGATCCATCTTCTAATTTCTTTAGGCTGAATGGGGCAATCATATTCCTACCTAACTATTAGGTTGTCTTGTGTTCAGGGGAGAGAGTAGTTCAGTCAGAAAGCATCATGATGGTGAGGGCCATTCATGACTCTTGAGTTCTGACAAAAGATGACATTTAGAAAATTAATCAGTGATCAATTTAAGAAAATATTCAGTAAGCCAATCCTGAACTCCTACCCAAAAAGTACAACAGCAGTATATTCCACAAAAGTAAAACAAATTAGGTAAAATTATTCAGAGTAAACTAAAGAAGACTTTTCATGAACTGCGCAACTGTTGGACCAAGATGATATGGGGTATAGCTGATTGAATGTGCTCAGAATTAGAATACTGATCCAGATTTTGAATTTACCCATCCCTCTTGCTTCTTCTGAGCAGCAGTCAGAGATCACTGGTTCGTTCACATGAACAAACCTTCAGTCTAAGTTGCAGAAAGAAACTTAGAAACAACTGATGAGACTAGAATTTGATAACACATGTACCATAGTTCTTAAAACATAATATTTTTCTCCAGTTTCCCAGTTTTACTATAGACAAATCATGGCAAGACTGACATGCTTTATTATACTTGGCCTGATTATTTGTATCAAGTGGAACAAGGATATTCTTTTTTACATAAGTTCTTTGTAAATTGGCTTTGATCAAACTTGTTTTCCACAGAAGGACTCTTGGACATGACTATTTTTAAAGCCAAGCTCTGCCATGGGTTTGTACCCTCAAATACCTATGAGTTGAGTTAATTCCTCTTCTTTTTGGGGTCCCAGGATAACCTGGGGCTCCTGGATCTGTTAGAAAGTGACATTCTTTACTTACCACAGTCAAAAAGCTTGCATAAGAACTGTGAGGACAATGTCTGAGGACAGTTCCCCAAGGGACTTTTATTGGCTTTACAAGTCAAGTTTGATTGATTCCTTAAAGGAAAACACATCATTCCAGTCAAAGCCTTGGTAAAATAACCAATTTCTCCAACTGTGTCCTGTTGCCAAAGAAAACAGATTCTTATTGCACTTAAGCAAATATCTATGTTGCTGTAAATTAAGAATACTCACAAATAGTTTCCAAATTCTGGAGAAATCAAGTAGAGATAAACAAATATGCTCCAAATGTTATTCACAGCAGTATATTTTACTCAAATTCTACATGCTATAAATAGTTAAAGAAAAGTTTTCTTGACTCTGAAAAACAAATCAAAGGATTAGCAACATTTTAAGCAAAATTTAAAAGATTAGACTTCTTCAGTTTATCCACATACTTAACTTCTGTTTGATATTTATGAACGTTTCAACTCTCTATAAGAGTTCTGAAAGTTATTTCTTCTATTCTGTTACAATTTCCAAAGTTATTAGAAACTTGCATAAGTGCCCCTGTTAAAGCCCTATAGCTGATTATAAACCACCTGCTAAAAAGGATTAAAACAATACAATGATTGTCTTTGGATGACAAAATGACTTAAGATAGCCAGTCAAAAACACGATTGACAAATAAATTTGGTTATCTCTTTGGCACACAATGATTTTGTTAACAAATATGATTATTAATAACATGCACTAAGTTATATCAAAATTGTAGGAGCTTCCCATTATTTTGGAACATATACCAATAACACATTTATACAAATACAGCCCAAAGGAAACCAAACACCATTTCATATTTGATAATGCTTCCTGTATAATTTTTGTACCAAATAAGCCACATTTTACCTTTACATTAGTGTACTATTAATGTTAAATCCAATTCTGTTTTTTTTTTTTTCATTTTTTTTTTTTGAGACAGAGTCTCACCCTATTGCCCAGTGTGGAATGTAGTGGTGCAATCTTGGCTCACTGCAACCTTGCCTCCTGGGTTTAAGCAATCCTCCTGTCTCAGCCTCCTGAGTAGTTGGGAGTACATGTGCCTGCCACCATGCCTAGATTTTTTTTTTTTTTTTTTTTTTTGTATTTTTAGTAGAGACAGGGTTTCACCATGTTGACCAGTCTGGTCTCGAACTCCTGACCTCAGGTAATCCACCCAGTTCAGCCTCCCAAAGTGCTGAGATTACAGGTGTGATCCACTGAGCCCAGCCAGTGTTAAAAACAATTCTTAATAAAATCTTATAGACATTTTTACCCAATTTCAATGTTTGACTATAAGGTAAGATTCTTATAAACCTCTTATTAAATTTTTACATTTTTTGTGAAAGAGCAAATCACAAGCAGATTTTGCTTAAAGAAAAACCTGTTGTGCTTTTATTCAGATATTTAATTTACAGAAAAACTGAATAATACCCCTTTAACTTTAGCCAATATGTTTGCACACAGAATCTCTTACAATTTTTAACAAGCCATTCATAACTGTCTAAATCTTTAGATTTTTCCTATCTCACTAAAAACAATCCTTTGACCCTTTCATCTAGGAAGAAAAATCCACATTTCCATGCCTTTTTATTATCTTTTACCAAAGTATATTCTATTTTCCTTACACACCTGGCATGTAAAACTATCCTTCAATAGTTTCAATTACATTTTATAATGTTAACTCTTGCGACTTTTATTTTTGGTGAAGACCTTGGTAAATAGCAATTTAAATAAGGTGCTAGGTGTGGAGCCTAGCCTAGTATACACCAGGCAGAATGCAGATAAGTGCTGACTCCAGCGTACCTCAGGGGCATGGCTAACTCCACATGTCCCCAGCCTTATTTAGAATCTAACTCCCCAAAGTAGGTAAACTGGACAATTTCCAAAGGTCAAAGAAGCAATTTATGACCTGCATAATTTAGACCAATTATTTTTTTATCAATATTATTTTACCAATAATCTTTAAAGTTATCTTTATTTCCCAATGATTACTTAAGTCATGTGAACTAAAATGCATTATACTTTTTACTTCTGTGACAAAATATTTGATTTAAGCTCTTATAATTTATAAACCAATTAATAAAAGCTCCTTATTTTACACACAAATAATATATATTAATACATAGAAAGAAGATAAAGGATCATTCCCTAAGCTGGGAACTGAACCCTGAACCAGGGCCACCACTGTGATGGCAGAGACCAAGAGAAACTACTGCCATGTGGTTACAAGGTCAAACTGCCAATGACATGACAAGCAGTTTGTTGGGCCATCTTGAAAAGCAGGCTTACAAGCGTCCTAAGCCCGTGTTCTGTCCTAAGGTGCTCTCCTCCATTATAGGTCACCAAAAGACACACAAAACACATCAAATTCACTACAGCTCAAGACTAGCCTCACAAATCCTTTTCCGATTAATTAAAACTTTACAGAAGAGATAAACAGTGATTTTTACCATTGAACCAGTTTACACACAGAGAGGGGAGGGGAGAGAGAGAGATAGACAGAGAGAGAGGGAGAGAGAGAATGAGAGAAAAGCAATGTCTGAGGCAGAGAGGGTGAGGAAGGCAAGGCGCTCAGGGAGCTCATAGAAAGCCCTGCCCATTGCAGCCCCACTGAAAAGTTCAGGTGGCTGCTTTTCAGTAGTGAAGGGATCTTTTCCAGCAGTCCCATCAGCTCTCAATTTTCCCCTTTTAGGGAGGAAAATGTTCCCCATGTCCCATGATACTATACATGGCTAATCCTGTCACTCACAGCCATAAGCAAAGAGTGTAAGGCAGATTATTCCAAAAAGAATAGCAGTTAACATCCTATAGTGCCAAACCCCTTCTTAGCTGAGAGGGACTTTACGGAGAGGGACTTTACTGAGAGGGGCTTTCAATCCCCTAAATCTCAGAAGGGATGCTAACCCTCCTAAGTTGGGTCTCTAACCTGAGGTCAGTCAAACATCCTTGTCTTTCATTGAGAGGAACCTTTAACTAACTCTCTCTGTCTTAGAAAAGACTCCAACTCCCATAAGCTGGGCCTCTAAACCAATTCCATATTTTTACTGGGCACTCCACAACTTAGCTGATGTTGTCCAATCAGTGCTGCAGCCTGTTTCCTTTGGGTCAGGGGTCTCCTCAGTATCGTTCTTCCAGAGTTTGTCAGAAAGCTGTTACCAAATCCCATCACTTACCCAAAGTTAGCATTTGGGTTGGGGGTTTCCTCACTGTAGTCCCTTCTGTGGTCACCAGAAAGATTTTAAAGTAAAGGAGTCCTGACCCAGACTCCAAGAGAGTGTTCTTGGATATCATGCAAGAAAGAATTCAGCACAAGTCCATAGAGTAAAGTGAAAGCAAGTTTATCAAGAAAGTAGAAAAATAAAATAATGTCTACTCCATAGATAGAGCAGTCCCGAGGGCTGCTGGTTGCCCATTTTTATGGTTATTTCTTGATGATATGGTAAACAGAGGGTGAATTATTCATGCCTCTCCTTTTGAGACCATATAGGGTAAGTTCCTGATGTTGCCATGGCATTTGTAAACTGTCATGGCGCTGATGGGAGTGAAGCAGTGAGGACAACCAGAGGCTTGTGGTCATCTTGGTTTTGGTAGGTTTCAGCCAGATTCTTTACTGTAACCTGTTTTATCAGTAAGATCTTTATGACCTGTATCTTGTGCTGATCTCATATTTCATCCTGTGACTTAGAATGCCTTAACCATCTGGGAATGTAGCCCAGTAGATCTCAGCCTCATTTTACCCAGCTTCTATTCAAGATGGAGTTGCTCTGGTTCACACACGCCTCTGACAGTTTCTTCTGTGGAATTAACAACAGCAACACAAGAGGAATGATAAAACTCACGTTACAGTCGTCTCACACATTACAAACATCTCACATTATAGTCATCTCCTCTATAGATTTCTTCTCTTCCTATTAAGGACTGCACTCACTAAAAATTGATAAATTTAGAATCGTAGTGGAAGTCGGCTTTGGAAATTTTTCTTTCCTTGGTATAGTCAATACTTGAGTAATAAACACTCAATGATCCCAGTGATATATTAATATTCTAATGTGCAGAATTAAACAAAACATTTAACTATGATGGTGGAAAAACTGAGTTATGCTTTATGTTGATTAATTTAAGTGGTTTATCAAATCTACATTTGGTATGATATATTGATCTTCTCGTTGAGGATGGCTAAAGTTGCCACACCACCAATTTGTCTAGTCTTTTGATACGGCTATTAGTCTGCCATGGTTGCCATAACAGAACATCACAGACTGGAACTTAAATAATATGAATTTATTTTTTCACAGTTCTGGGGACCTTAAGTCCAAGATCAATGTGCTGGCAGGGTTGGTTTCTGGTAAGAACTTTCTTCCTGGCTTGCAAACGACTGCTTTCTTTTTTCATCTTTTCTTTTCTTTTCATTTTTCTTTCTTTTTTTTTTTTTTTTTTTTTTTTTGTAGATAGTCTCACTCTCTGTCACCCAGGCTGGAGTGCACTGGCACAATCTTGGCTCACTGCTACCTCTACCTCCTGGGTTTATGTGATTCTCCTGTCTCAGCCTTCTGAGTAGCTGGGATTACAGTCATGTGCTACCACACCCAGCTAATTTTTGTATTTTTAGTAGAGATGGGGTTTCACCATGTCGGCTAGGCTGGTCTTGAACTTCTGACCTCAAGTGATCCACCCGCCTTGGCCTCCCAAAATGCTGGGATTACAGGTGTGAGACACTGTGCCCAGCCCAGATGGCCGATTGGTCCTACTGGGTTGGGATCCATCTGTAACTTTCACTGCCTCCTTAAAGGCAATAGCTCTAAATACGGTCACAGTGGGAATTAGGGCTTCAACATATAAATTTTGAGGAAACAAAATTTAGTTCATAACACACTGTCCCCCTCTCCCTCAAAAGAAAAACATGAGGAGAAAATAAATCTGTATCCTGCTTGAATAACAAGGCCAGAGACTTTCAAAATATATCTGCAATATGGGCAGCTTCATCATGTTCATTAAGTGTTATGTTCGATATCAGAAAGCAGAATTTTAGTGGAATATGAGACATAGCATTTTGGAGGAACTAGTCCAATGGCCAGGAGAAGACAGTATACCATTTGGAGGTCAAAAGGCCTCATGGAGAACAAGTAGATGAAAGATGAAACGAGGAACAGAGATGCAGCAGTAGGTTATTCAAGCTATATTTGTTCCATTCTTGCTCTTTTGACATAAGCCACCTGCCTTTCTACTCTTGGTAACATGCAAGAACACATTCCTAGAGGTACCTTTCTATGATTTAGTGTCACTGTCTTGATGCTTTTTTTGTGTCTCATTGTTCCTTCTCAGTCTCAGTCTCTAACATTTGGTCCTAATAATTATTCCTTTAATTTCTTAGACATGTTGACGGAAACATCCATTAAACATAACATTAAAAATAATAATATACTTATCTAAGTATAAATATTGATACAATTATTACAAGTACTTATCTATAAAAACATCAACTGACATTTCCTGAGTACTTACAGTGTGCAAAGTGCTTTATACTCATTGTGTTAGTCCGTTCTCACCTTGCTAATAAAGAAGTACCCCAGACTGGGTAATTTATAAAGAAAAGAGGTTTAGCTGACGCACAGTTCCACATGGCTGGGGAGGTCTCACAATCATGGAAGGCAAAGAGGAAGCAAAAGGACATCTTACATGGTGTCAGGCAAGAGCGCTTGTGCAGGGGAACTCTCATTTATAAAGCCATCAGCTCTCATGAGGCTTATTCACTGCCATGAGAACAGTATTGGGGAAACTGCCCCATGATTCAATTATCTCCTCCTGGCCACACCCTTGACAGGTGGGCATTATTACAATTCAAGGTGAGATTTGGGTGGGGACACAGCCAAACCATATGGTTCATCTTTTCATTGTATTCTCATTAACAGCTTTCCAAAATACATTCTTTATTATATCCACAGTTTCGCAGTATTGAACCTAGAACCTTTTCATTTAGCCAATATCTCTTCCTAGCTTTTCACCTATACTTTAGAATATAACTTAGGATATAAAAGTATATTCAAATACAGTAACTTAGGATACAATATTACAGGGACTCAGAATGGAAGATTGCATTAAGTCAAGCCCCCATGACATAATAGCACCACAGTAAGTGGCCAGTTCTGTGATAAGCATCCATCAAGCCTGCTTGTTTGGTGCTGGGGTAGATTTTTTAGTTGATAATGAGTTTATTATTTAGTAGAGTATAGCAAAAAATATATGAGTCCTTCTTTGGATCTGCCATCTTCCCAAAGGGCCCCTCCAACCTATACAGTGTGGTTTGCTCATCTGGCATTGCTACTGCACATCAAGGGTTCCCTTCCCCCAAGTACCCAGGAATCTTATTGAGAAACATAACTGTTCAGATTGAAAGAACATAGAAGTAATTGTGCTTTCAACTTCTTAATTTTTTGAATATGTCATAACTCACTTAATGTAGCTTGAATATTATCTTAAAGTTGATCTAACTAAATATAATTTAAAAATCATTTTAAGCAACTATTATATTAAATTATATTTATGTATCATAAGTATTTTGCATGAGTGTCTTATATGTGCTTGGCATTATACTAAAATGAGTATGCTAACAACAATTAATATTTGTTACCTCCACTTAATGGTGCAGAAACTAACGTACAGAGAGGTTAAATATCTTTTCCAATGCTATAGACCTTATAATTGGTAGACAGAGCCGTGGTTTGAAGCCATGGTTGACTGAGACTACAATTCTGATATGTTTTGCCATTTGTCTGTGATTTTTCAAATGATTTTTACTTTTCTAAATTATTAAATATGACCACAAGTGACCACAGCCACTACAGTTAGTTTCTATACTAGTCTATGTAAAGATTACCATTTCCTTCATTTTCCAATAACATGTCTCTTTATATGCTTATGATTTAAGTAAAAATCATGCTTGCTTTGAATATATTGGTTGTTTTTTTTTTTTCATATTGAGTTAAAGAAACTCTGGAGAAACATTCAGATTAAAATTTTCTTGAGACATTTTAAAGAAAAAAGATAAAATATTTAGATTTCCATCTTCCTTTTTAAGTTTGAAGAACTCTGTTTTTGCAGGTTGGGGATTTGGTTTAAACCCTTGGCTCTGCTATTCACCCCTAGTTTGTGTATGATCACTGTGCAAATATCACAAATAGGCATATTTGGGTGTTTTTTGAGAAAATGTTTTCTGGTCTGTGGGCTTCATGTCTGTTTCCAAATGAATGCATTTTTACATGAATATTTGCAAGTCTTTTTTTTTCCACCCAGAGATGGTTTCATTTCCAGTGGGAACTATAATGGCATAAGGATGACTCCTGATTTTTAAGATACTTAAAATCCTGCTTCAAGAGAATTTAACCTTAACTTTTCCATTTTTGCAATATTCGATTATCCCCAGGTCCCTCTGCCCACTTATTTTCTGACTTAAACCATAAGTACTCTCAGAGCCAATTTTCAAAATATTTTACTTTGAAATTTTTATTTGATCAGCAGCCTCAAGATCTGAAGGGGATTACATTTTTCCCCCTTTCTTGTTTCTTGAACTAGCATAAATAATCCTCTTTGTGATAATACCCTGTGTCCCAGAGCGCTTGTTTATCATAAGAGGACTCTTGTTTCCATGGACTAATGAACTCAGAAGCTTGGCTGACTTTCTGATGCAAATGTCAGACAGGAACCATGTCTTTGCTTTTCCAGCCAAATTGCTTCACTTTTACAACACGATGCTTGATTTATAGGAGTTTTTGGAATATTGAAATTGCCCTCTTTACTAGAAGAAATGCAACGTGTAGGCATTTTATTATAGAAACATTAATAAGAATAATTTATAGGGGAAATGGGTTGCAGGGTTTTGGAAAATACTCAACTCTTTGAGCAAAATATGGCAGTGTCAATGAACAACACTGACATTCTAGAGAGAGGTGCATATATTGAGGAATAACCAGAGGCAACCGCAAGAGAATGTCATAATTTCTAAGTTTGGATTTAAACAAACCTTATAGAAATAGCAAAAAGGGGGACATAAGACATCAATTTACTTTTGTTTTTTCTAGTATGCTTCTTTATTTTTTATTGATAAATGTTCCAAAGTGACCATCAACCATGTGCTCACTCAAAAATAGGGTTTCTATTTTAGTCAGCCATTTAACTAGGAACCATAGATGTTTCCTCATAAGCACTGGTGAGAGTGGTGAGTGAGAGTAATTCATTGTACATATTCAACATGCCAAAAACAGGGACACACAGCTTACATGTCTTTAAATCTCATTCCTTTTGTATAACTGGATGTTAATATCTGCATGTCATTGCTTTGGACACCAGAAGTGAGAGAGATAAAGGACGTACCTAACATCTCACAGTTAGCAAACTTTGGGTAAAATACACAATTTAGAGACCCTGTTGATAAGAAGAACAGAGTAAAACAAAAGGCTTCCTTGAAAACATTCATTTTATAGTGTTAAAATATGAAAAAAGTTGACTAAATCCAATTAGTAAAAAATGTATATATATATTTTTATATATACTTAATATATATTAAAAATATATACTTTTTATAACATATAAATATGTAATCTTATATATATATATCTCCCCCCAAAATACATGACATTATTTTAGCCACAATTGGTATGTTGGTGTTGTGGGGGATGGAAAGTGGGTTCTGGCAAGATGACTTGCATGCCTCCTCAGAGTAGTTTTTATAATGTTTTTATGTAAGAATTCAATGATTTTATGACCACTTAGACGTCAGAGAGAAACTTTCAAGATGCATTAAAAAGGGACCGTGTGTAACAGCAGACACATGACATAAAACTTAAAATAGGAGATGGAAAAAGAGTAGAGAAAAAAGGAGAGTAGAGGAAAAAAAGTAGAGATACAACAGAACACAGAATACTGGCAAATTGAGGTTCTGGAGAGGAAAATGTTGATTAAATCCAGTGCCCTAGAGATATAAACTGCTTCTGGATAGTGCTATTCATTTTTGTTTGATTATTTTGGGGATTATTAGTTTTTGAACACCTGGTAGATACCAGCCTTTGTTCTGCACAGTGAAGAGACCGAATTCCATGGCACAAGGAGCTCACAGCTTAGGAGGCACAACAACCAAAGAGACATGTGATAGTGCCAAGATGGGGATAATCCGGAGTCACCCCGGGAGAACAACAGAGGGCCCCCCACCCACATATAAAATGTCAGGGAAAGCTTTTCAACGGAATGACAGTTAAACTAGGCTGAGATTAGAGGTGTAAGAAAGAGTTTGGCAAAGAAAGGGAGGTTTGGAGGGGACAGAAAGTATTTCAAACACATTCTTTGATGCACAGTATCCCATAAGTGAGAGTGAAATGGAACAGTCTAGGAGATGTAAGCAGTTTGGAATTCCTGGAATGCACAGTGAGAGGGCACAGCAAACAGGGTAAGACTAAGAAGGCCAGCAGGAGCTATCCATACTCGCATTTAAAAAAATAATCACCATCACCATCATTACGTTATTCACCTATTTACTGTTCACAAACATTTATTATATGGCAGGTACTCTGCCATTTAATGTGAGTTTTTTCCAATGGAAAATACTATTTTCTATATAAGAACAATATTTTATTTATCTTTATATTCTTCATGATAGCCTGAAAATTGCACCGTACATAGAAGTTGTTATTATATATATATATTAGATACTTGTTAAATTATCTGGATGTGATAATGAAGTGTAAATATCAGCTAAGGATCAGAAAAGATTTTTTAAATCTATGAAGAAATTTAGAAAATAATTTAATTTACTACAGCATCAAAAAGAATAAATTAATTAGGGATATTTTAATAAACAAGTATATAGAAAAATATTATTGAAAGAACTTTAAAATGACTTAAATGGAAAGACAGTTTGTATTTATAGATTAGAAGATTTAATATTTTTAAAATGGTGGTACTCCTAAAATTAATCCACAGATCTAAAACAATCCCTATCAAAATCCTAACTGCCTTTTCTTGTAAAAAGTGACCAGCAGCTCCTAAAATTTATATGGAAAAGCAAAGGACTCAGAATAGCTAAAACAATTGTATAAAAGTAAAAACAAGTTGGATGACTAACACTTGTCAATTTCAAAATTATCTACAAAGCTGTAGTAAGAAATATGGTGGTGGCATAAGGAAAGTCATATAGAACAATGGAAAAGACTTGAGAATCCAGATATAAACCCTGGCTTTCATGGTCAGTTGATTTTTGATATGAAAGTCAACACAATTCAATGGGGAAAAGAATAGTCTTTTCAAGAAATAGTTCTGATTAGCTATCTATACATGAAAGAATGAAATTGGACTTCCTCCTCACACCATATAAAAAAATTAATGCACAATGGATCAAAGACCTAAATGTAAGAGCTAGAATGATAAAACTCCTAGAAGAAAATAGAGGAGTAAACCTTTGTAACCTTGTTTTAGGCAATGTTTTCTTAAATATTATACCCAAATAAAGATAAATAAATTGTACTTGACTAAATTTTTTAAAACTTTTGAGCTTCAAAGGATACAGCAAACAAAGTAAAAAGACAACCTACATATGGGCAAAAATATTTGAAAAAAGTTTATAATCAGGTAATAACAAGTGTTGGTGAGGATATTGGCATATCAGAACCCATATACACTGCACATTGTAAAATAGTGTGCAGTTTTACAGTGTGAACTATTTGAACAGTTTAGCAATTCCTCTAATAGTTAAACACATTGTAACTATATGTCTCAGCTATTCCCTGCCAAGTATATGAGTGTATGTACATAGAACACACACACACACACACACACACACTTTTACATAGACATTTATAGAAGTATTATTCTTATTAGGGAAAACATGAAAAGTTCAAATATTCTACAACTGTTGAGTAGATAAACAAAATGCAGCATATCCATATAATGAAATATTATTTGGCCATAAAAAAGGAATAAAGTACTGACACATGGTACCACATGAATACACTTTGAAATTGTTATACTACATAAGCCAATATAAAAGGCTATATATTGTATGATTCCATTTGTAAGAAATGTCAGAATAGCCAAATCCATACAGACAGAAAGTAAATTAGAAAAAACAAACCAACAAATGAGGATAATTTGGAAGTTTTTTATTTCTGTCTTCTACAAGTAAGGGCTGACTTATTCCATGAGACTCATGATATATATATATATATTTTACCATAGTTTCACTGAGTAGCATAATTTCAATTTTTGTCTTTATACAAATACAGTGATAGAATATATTTTTAATAGAGGAAGAGTTCAACAAAGGAATGTGGCTATGACCCAACAAAATCTGCTTACTGCATTTGAAAACAACCTCATCCCATCCCACCCCCAAGGTAGAAATCCCTAGGATGAAACAGAAACTATATCTCTTTTGTAAATTGCATAAATGGCCATCATAGTTTGCAATACTTTCCATCAAACAGTGGGTTTAATTTTCTGATGTATTTTATCTGTGCTCACTTTTGATTAGTAGAATGTGGTAAATATGATGTTATGACTGTTCTGACCCTATGCCACAAGAGGTATCTCAATTTCCAATGTCATGACTTTCAACCTGGGAAAACATCATGTGAACCATCCTGGACTAGCCTGATGGAGCAGGAGGGAAACAGGTGGACAGAGGATCTAGTAGCATCCATGCCAGAAAAGCTACCCTGATCTAGCAAGCCCAAGGGACCCCAATTCTTCTAGAAAGCACCTGAGCAGAGATCAGCTGAACCTGTTCCTTATTTTGCTGCAATACAGCCAAGATAGATTTTTAAATGTCTAACAACAAATTGACCTACTGTCTTACAAAAACTTTTTTAGAAATCTCAGTTTTAAAGTATCTATTCTTGAGTTTGATTATGTACATTTGGCCTAGGTGAAATTTCATTATCTGTTTTCTTCAGTGCAAACTGGAAGATTCCACTCTTAATATGATTTCAGAATAATTATCAGTCAGTGCTATCTGCTTTGAGAGGCAAAGTGGTCTCTAAAATATGTGGCCATAGCAGGACAGTGTGCCACTCCAACTCTTAGATATAACTTTTAGTTTTTTCTTACAAAATAACGTGATATTTGTTCAATTATTGAAAAGTGCTAACAAGAATATGTAAGCAGTAACAGAGTATAAAACATTGGGTTTTTTAATGCATTGCCTCAGGGTATAACCACTGGTGATTTTTATAACATAAAACTTTTAAAAAAATGTACACATACACACACAGCCAAACACAGTGGTTCACACCTGGAATCTCAGCATTTGAAGAGGCCGAGGTGGAAAAATTACTTGAGCCCCGAGATTTGAGGCCAGCCTGTGCAACATAGTAAGATCCTGTCTTAATAATTCAATCCTGTAATATTAAAGTAAAAAAATAAAATAAAAACCACAATTTTAAAAAAGTGAAACATACTCTTCACTTGCATTCTGAAATTAGGTGGTTAAACAAATAAAGAAAAGCTCTGCCTCTTAGCTTGGACTTAAAACCAACTAGTTATTGATTTCAGTCCATCAAAAATAATTATAAGCTTTGAGTCACAGCATACCTCAAAATAAACCCCAGATAGTTACACAATTTAATAAAAGGAGATGAAAAACATAAATATATTTTTATCTATAACATGGAAGAGGAAGACTTTCTTATCATAATCAAAGCACAGAGAAAAATTACAAAAGTGTATATCAGATTTGGTGTTCTTAACACTTTGTAAAAACATCATAAAATGAAAATGCAAGTAGAAACCTAGAACAATATTAAATGCAACTTGTGGAATACCATAAAAGCTAATATCATTTATACATAAGGTGTTCATACATTTTTAAAAAGAAAAATCCCTGTAATTCATCAGTTTTATAAATTAAAATTAGTTATAACCAAAGAAATACAAACAAGAATAATTTTTACATATCAGTTTAATAAAAGAACTTAAAACCAATTTTCACTGGGGACCATTGTGAGGGGTTAGACTTATACAACTAAAACAATTTGTCTTTTTCCTTGGAAAGTTTTCAGTTTTGTGTGAGAAAAACAGATCAACAGGTCTACTAGGTATAGTTATGCAGGTTGTGCATACTATACAGGACTCAGTTTAAGATGCAAGCAGATTCTACCCATCAAGCCATAAGCCCTGATATGAGTTTTATTTGCTAAAATTAGATATTAAAAATATTTTATATAGGCTAAGAGCATGCATGAAGACACAAACATTAAAAACATAGGTATCATACAGTAACTACGAAGGGAAATTTTCAGAGTTCTATGCGAACACAGCCTGGTGTAAAAAAAAAGGATTCTGTATGAAGAGGTCAGGGGCAGAGTCTGAAAACTAAACTGGAATTGATCCCATTAATAAATATGCATAGATAAAAGAAAATGTAATGCTTTAGACAGGAAAGATTACATGGCACATTTCCCATGACATGGAGTGTGTGAAGAGTGTCATCAGGGTTGAGGCTGGCAAAATAATAAGGAAAAATATAGGAAGAACTTTATATAACTTACTAGGAGTCTGGCTGAGAGTAATGGAGAGCCATGGAAGGCTTTCTAGGCAGGAAAGTAATAAACAAATCTCAGTTTTAGGGAGATTAATCTGCCACACCAAGGAGACTAGATTGATAATGATTTTGGAAAGGAATTAAAGTCTGGCAAGAATTGTTGTTCCTCTGTGTATCTCCTAATCAAGTTTTTCCAGTGCCTTACTGTAGCACACATCTGAGTTCTCTGTGACATCTGTCCATCCAATTAGATATTCTTTCCCCAGCTCACTTACTGTGCAATCTGATAATTTTTGTCAATGATTTTTTATGTCATAGCTCCAGGAACATACAGAAGCTGACTCAAACTGCTATTGGTCTCAACTCCAAATTCCTGGGAGAGGGAATATGGTTGGTTTAGACAGCGCAGTGTAGTTCATCTGATCTAAACAGCCATGGTTGGCGGCTCAGAGTCACATGTGGTTCAAAGCTGGCTGCTGCCTCTCCTTATTCAGGGTTGATGGAGCAATTCCTACAAAAAGAGAGAGGTTTTGAGTTAATTTTGACACAGCCACACACTTAAAATATACTGTACTAAATCAGGGGAAGTCTGGTGTTATGGTTTGAATGTTTGTGCTCCTCTCAAATTCATGTGTTGAAACCTAATTACCAATGTGAGGGTACTGGGAGGTGGGGCCTTTGGGAGGTGATTAAGTCATGAGGGTGGAGCCTTGGTGAATGAGATTAGTACCCTACAAAGGAGGTTGCAGAGAGCTGTGTTGCCTCTTTCATCACAGAAGGACACAGTGAGAAGATGCCATCTATAAATATGAAAGCAGTCCTCACCAGACAGTGAATGTTCCAGCACCTAGATCTTGGAATTCCCACCCTCTAGAACTGTGTGAAATAAATTTCTGTTGTTTATAAGTGACCCAGTTTATGGTATTTTGTTATAGCAGCCTCAATGGACTCAGACAGCTGGTATTTTAAGGACAGGCAGGGAAAGTAGGCCATAAAAGAGAGAGATGGGAAGGAATAGAAGAAACATCAGGAGAATGGCTGAATTCATTATGAAATATATTCATGAAACCAATCTGAAATAAATCAATAATTTTTATATTATTCACATTTGACCCAGCAATTTCCCTTCTAGTATTCCACATACTCCAGGTACATCAGAGATCTCAAAGCACGGGAGTCTCACGCCCTTCTCTGCCTTTCTTCTAGGCTCATCTACCAGCACTTTTTGATCTATTCTCTATGCCCCAGTACCATTTATATGCATCAAAGTTCTCTACTTCTTGCTTGAGCTTTTTTACTTCTGAGTTATTTATATGCTTTTGTCATTGCCTAAAATATCTCCTCCTGAACTCTTTTCTATATGTGTGCAGGACTTTTCTTCAGCATGTGAAGAAGCCAACACAGACATCAACTCTTATAGAAATATTTACATTCCAGGATGGGTGGAATATTCATCTGAGGGAGTTTCCTTACTGTTCATTTCACTTACTTCTGGATACAATAAATATTATTATTTTTTAGTTTTTTAATATAACTGTCTCATAATTTTGTTCATTCTTAAAGGATAACAATCATATCTTGTTCCCCTTTTTCATTACTTTGAAGGATATTACAGTACTTTGTTAACAGATGACATTTGATAAATATTTGTAGAAGAAATTTAATGATAGCATAATTATAGTCAAATATATTGAGAAGGAACGGTAAAGATATTGGTTAACTGCTATCATTGTTACAAAAAATTGTCATGTTAAGATGTGGGGGACAGAGACAGTAGCTCCTCTATAGCTCTGGGAACTGCTATGTGCATTGCTGTGAATATTTTGATTCAAGAGAAAGGTCTAACTTTGTTTGACTGAAAAGATGAGTTTTTATCTTATAATCTTACAAGGGAATTTGATGCCAAGCCTAGCGTCTGGATTAACGGGGTAAATTATTAACAAATGTTTGCTAAGTTAAAAGGCAAATGTTCTTATCCAATCAAAATTATAATACAGTAAATTCTCATGTAAGGTCATCAGTAAATTTTTGGAAACTGCTACTTTAAGCAAAATGACTTACCATAGGCTACCTGATATAAGGAAAAGTCCCTACTACATATTTCTGGTCACAAAAACATTATCAAATTTCTAAATAAAGACCCCAAACACTTCTAATATTAAACATCAAAATGAATCTGAGCTATCCACACATTTAAGAAACATTGATTAAAACAAGTAAGGTAGTTATTTACCCACTTATTCCCTATTCAAGGTCACAGATGTCTTAAGCCTCTCCCTGTAGCTCAGGACACCGGACAGGGACCCACAGTGGACAGGAGGCCATTTCGTTACAGGGTACACTCAATCACACCCCTATCCTTGCTCAAACTGGGACACACAAATTTACCTAATGTGCACATCTTTGGGATGTGGGAAGAAATGAGAGTACCTGAAAAAAACATACAGAAACATGGGAAGAATGTGGAAACTCTATAGAGGAAGTGGACCCAGCCATTTTTCTGATCAACATTATAATAAAACAATGTTGAAGGACATGACGTAATTTGAGGGCCTGCTGTAGTCTTATTCAGAATTTCTAATTGTGTTTTAAAATGATTATTGATTGATTTGATTCTTATCTCACCTTATTAAGGATTTCAAGAATTGGCATATTGGCCTGGGGCAGTGACTCACACCTGTAATCCCAGTGCTTTGGGAGGCCAGGGTGGGTGGATCACTTGAGGTCAGGAGTTTGAGAACAGCTTGGCCAACATGGTGAAACCCCATCTCTACTAAAAATACAGAAATTAGTCAGGCATGATGGTTTGTGCCTGTAATGCCAGCTACTCTGGAGGCTGAGGCATGAGACTCCTTGAACTTGGGAGGTGGAGGTTGCAGTGAGCCGAGATGGTGCCACTGCACTCTATTCTGGGTGACAGCAGATTGTTGAGTAGGCAATACCAGCATTTGATGTCATCAATTATAGCATCTCATGAAAGTCTTTCACATACCCAATAATCTCAAGCTCACTTCATATTTTTCTTAAAGCTGCTTTAAGGAAAAAATAATAATATACAATCACTTATAATCTCATATAACTTAAAATTAATTTTTAGTGAGCATTAATCCTCCTTTCTGATTGTGAAATATATTCCTGCTCTTCCTTCCTCCTTTCTTCCTACTATTCTTTGTTCCTTCTTTCCTCTGTCTTTTAATTCTCTGCCCTTACCTCCCACCTTTCCTTCCTTCTTTCCTTTAAATTAAATGGATGAATACATTAGAGAGATATTACAGTGAAAAAGAGCACTTTGGAACTTGTGAAGTCACATCTAAACCTGACAGTAGGATTTATGCTTCTCATCAAATATTTATTTAGTTAATTTAATATTAGTCGTCCTTATATGCATATAGCCATGTGTCACTTAAAGATAGGGATACACTCTGAGAAATGCACTGTTAAGCAATTTCTTTGTTTTGTCAACCTCATAGAGTGTACTTACACAAACCTAGATGGTATAGCCTACTACACACTTTGACTATGTCGTATAGACTATTGCTTCTAGGCTACAAACCATGAAACATGTACTGTACTGTACTATACTGTAGGCAGTTGGAACACAAGGGTAGGTATTTGTGTATCTGAACACATCTATACACAGAATAGATAGAATAGAGATATGCTATTGTAATTTTATGGAACCACTGCAGTACATGTGGTTTGTCATTGACTGAAACATTGTTACATGGTGCATGACTATTTCTCTGGGAGAGATCCCAATACTGACAGGTAAAAGGCCAAAACTTGTTTTGAGAAAACTTATATTTTTTTGATTGTTGTGGATTAGAAATTGTCTTGAAACTAAATAACATTTTAATTTTTATCATCTTCAAGTGACATAAGGTTGAGTCAAACTTAATAGATTGAAGATTGTTTGCCTCAGGACAGCATTTAGAGGACATGTGTTAATTCCTTCAATGAATGTCTGATTTGAAGAACAAAAGAAGTAATAAGCATTATTTCAAGAAAAGATGTTTTCTGTCTTCCATTAAGCTTTGCTAAAAAGGTAAAATTATAAATAAGAATAAATAAGAAATAAGAACCTACAGAGCTTATTATTTCCAAGAGACATTTGCAGGTGGCTGATTTCTGTTTAAATTTAGGTGTTTTCAAAGAACAAACATAATAAATGTGCTTAATGATTAGAACTTAAATATATTAGGACCCTCATTAAAATCTAGACTGTCTGCTTGAAATTACCATTTAATGTAGATGCATCTCAACTAAACTGATTAAGTGTATATTTCTTCACAATTTATGCTCTTCTGAGAATAAAAACTACATATATGGCTTCAGAAGTGTATCAAAAGGACTTTGGACAAAATGACCTTCAGTTTCCATGAGTTTGTGAATTGAAAATATGGAGTATCTCAAAGGGGAGCAAGGCATTATATATTAGGACTGAAAAGCAACATTTATTTTGATTTTGAGGCTATTCCTTCTCCTAAGAAAAATGTTTTCAGAAAGCTCTTAAAGTAAGATTGGATTGCTTTAAATGATAAGTGAAATTTATATGTCTATATTTTGTATATTTGCTTGTATATTTGCTTATATACATATTACATATAGACTAGTAAAGTTTCTTATAATAAATTGTATGCTTGAAACTTTGAAATAAAGATGAATGAATCCAGTACCAGCCTTTTAAATATATTGTTAGTTGAGAAAGAAGTGAATTTTCCTAGCTGCATCAATTTGTCACTTTTGTTGACAGGGTGGGTATAATAAATTTCCATCCAGAGAGAATCAGTCAAATTTATACATAGTCTTCGTCATGACTCAAAGAAGAGATTTTGGTGATATCCACATCTTCAACTAGAGTTGTGTTTTTGTTGACTTTAGAGTTGCAGTGATAAGGTAGGGTAAGGCTTGGAATAGATAGAGTAAAAATATACTAGATGTAGTTAAGCTTAAAGGGAGGTAAAGGAAGGTAAGGCAAGATATCCACCATGATAATAAAAACTAGAGAAATGGCAGACCTTTGTATCTAGAAACCACATAGATAATAAACCTGATAATAATCTTTAAGATAAATCACTTGTAAAGAGCCATCCTGGAAACTATCACCTGGACTTGCATTTATTGACTTTTATCAGTGGTGCTGAGGTATGGGTAATAAATCTGGTTAATATAAATTCAAAATAATGCATGTGAAGATTATAATAAAATAACTATGTTTTCACTGGAGTGTTCAATTTGCTCTACATTTTTTGAGTGTAAGCCTTCTGAACTAAGAATATAAGGCCTAACTACCATGTGCTCCACTCTTTTCTATCCATTGCCAAGTGATAAAACTCTCCCAGAAATTGTGGATTTGACATGAGATGAGGCGTTAATTGGAGTTTGGGAACTAATTGAAAACTCTGACCCTAACCGTTGAAAATGTACAATAATCATACTCTCTTACAAAAATCATTCTTTAATGCTTTTCATGAAAATCTTGATCAAGACAGGATGTTCATGAGACTGTCACGTTAAACAAAACAAGCACATTTGCAGTTGGATTTGATCACCAAATTCTACCTGCAGAAATCACACTGACTCAAATCAGTATGTTACTGATTTGAGTCAGTGAATAAAAAAAACCAAAAATGTTATTTTTTTTATTTACAGAGAAACTGTTGGATTAAGTCATAAAATTGAATTCTATTTTATTTAAAGGCAGCTGGGTACAGTGAGTAGAACAGATTTTGTAGGACTTGTTTAAAATTGAATTGTACCTGTTTGGTGTGTGACTCTGGGTAGAGTTGCTTTGCTTCCCTGATCCACAGTTTACTCTTTCTTGAGTTTAGGATGAAAGCATTTGCTGGTCTTACATCTACAGTAACATTTAATACATGTTGTCTCTGTTAGCTGCATTTATGTACAGCATTATTTCCATATCATGGATATATGTGTATATGTATTTGTGTGTCTATGTATAAAATGCCAACTAATAATTATTGTTATCATTTTATTAGGCAATTAATTTAAACATTTACTCAGCATAGTAATCTGGGCAAACCAAAAGGGAAAATGCCTGCCTTTTGGTAGTCTATTTAATATAACATCTTTCTTTTGACCTTTGATTCTCAAGTTCATCTGAAAAATTTACTATAATGGCCTTAAAATAGCACTGTCCTGAAAATCAGAACTTTTTCAGCCTAAACACAATATTTAAGTTTGTTATTCAAGTTTAATGTGTTTTTAAAAATATGAGTGACTGGCCAGGCACCGTGGCGTGAGCCTCTAGTGCTAGCTATCCAGGAGGCTGAGGCAGGAGTATAAAATGAGGCCAGGAGTTTGAGGCTACAGTACACTATGATTGCACCTGTGAATAGCCACTGCACTCCAACTTGGACAACATAGCAAGACTACATCTCTATTAAAAAAAAAGATGACTGATAATAGTCATTTGACCTTCCATATGTCTGAGAGTAGTTTCCCAGAGTCATCTAAAGCATTAACTCTTCAAAGCAACCTTAACAGGAAGGACCCTCAAATAGTGATAGAATATCTAGATTTTCATTGTGGAATTAACATAACTTATTTTAGCAGCTAAAATTGTATATCAGTTATAAATAGCCTAGCCTTTAGATAAAATTTTCTTTCTTAAACAAAAAAGGAAGAAGAAGTTTTTGAAGTGGTAACTATATGAATTCTATTGACATATTTATATTGCAGGTGTGAATATTTAACTTTTGCTATGGATTTATTATTTCCATTCTTAAATTTTTATTTTGCTTTGTATTTTTTTCAGTCAGGTTCTCAGTCTGTCACCTAGTCTGGAGAGCAGTGATGAAATCATAGCTCATCGTAATATTGAACTCCTAAACTAAAGATACCCTCCCACCTCAGCCTCCCTAGTAACAAGGACTATAGGTATTTGTCACCTTGCCTAGCTAATTTTTCTATTTTGCAGAGACAAGGGTCTTGCTATGTTGCCCAGGCTTGTTTGAAACTCCTGAGCTCAAGCAATCTCCCTACCTTGGCCTCCCCAAATGCTGGAATTACAAGTGTGAGCCACTCCATCTGGCCTTAAATTTTTTAGTAGAATGATTTTTTTTGGTACTCACCTTGATTAATCGTTTTGATTAGTAGTACCTGAAAACAGTGCCACAATTTTCGTATTGCTACTTAAATAGGTCTGCCAATCTGACAAGTGTATAATTTTTGAACATTTTCTGAAGGACTCATGGAATCTAAACATTGATTTCCATTTTGTAGTCGGCTGAATAATGGTCCTGCCAAGATGCCTACATCTTGATTCCCTGAACATGTACTTCATGGCAAAAAGGGTCCTTGTGGCTGTAATTAAGTTAGGAATTTTGAGACTTGGAGACTGTCCTGGATTATCTGAATGGTCCAGTAAAATCACAAGTGTCCTTATTAAAAGAAGGCAGGGGGAGATTGAACCACAGAGGAAGACGAGAGGATGATGGAAACTAAGTTTGCAATGGTGCACTTTAAGATGGAGAAAGGAGCCCCAAGTCAAGAAGTGAAAGCCTAGAAGCTGGAAATGCAAGTCTAGCAGCTGGGTAAATCAAGACACAGATTTTCCCCTGGAGAATCCAGAAAGAACTCAGCCTTGTCAACTCCTTGACTTTAGACTTTTGACATCCAGATCTGGAAGATAAATTTGTGCTCCTTTAAGTCAATAAATTTGGGGTAACTGTGATAGCAACAATAGGAAACACACACTATTGTTTTAAAAGAAGGGCTGAGTTACATATTTTGATGTTTTTCTCTTCCTCTCCTAAATTAAATAATTAGTTAAACAAATTATAGACCTATATTCTGATAATTTTCAGAGAGGACAAGTCAGGGATTTTAACCGTATAATGGTTGTGAAGTCTCTGATATGCAAGAAGGTGATGAAAAGGGTGAAGAGGATGGGGTGAGAACATCTCAGTTAACCTGTGGTTACTTAAAGTGGAATTGCCTTAACAAATGAGATTGTCATTACCCTTCCCTTTACAAAAGTGACTGATGTCTTCAGCTGCTATTAATAAATGGTGCTGGCAATTCTACTGGGTTATTTTTTTTTATGTCCTTCCCAGTATTCACATTCTCCACATCTTAGACCTTTTCACTCATTCATGAACACTGCCTAATGCACCAGAACTTTACATTAAGTTGCTATCTGGCTCTCTACATCAAAATTAAAATAAAGGAGTCATTAGGAAGGGGGTGAAAAAGATTACAGTAGAAAGAAAGAGCCTTTTGTAAATTGCTTTCCAAGAGCTGGGCACCATTCCAGGAAAATGAAGGACACTTTTCAATGGACTTTAATCTTCTCCTTTTGGTGGTATAAAGTCCTTCTTTAGGACATCATCTATACAAGCCAAAGGTGAATATTTTGCCAGAATTTTTGCATTAAAATTGTAATCACTTAATACTTTGAGGTTAGCCAAAGAGATTTTATTATATAGAGAATGATCTTAAAATTTGCATTTTATATTTATTACAATTAACAGAACAAGCCTGTCAAATATTTCTTCTGGAGTTCATATAGCTAAATTTTATATTTTCCATATATTAGTGCCAATATAAAAAGAATTCCCACTCAGGAAAATAAGTAGTTCTTTTGTGAATAAAACCTATGTTTTCAATACTATGATTCCTTGGAAAAGTAAATATCCCTTACAAGTTAAGAGTAATAGAAATTTGGACATGAGAAAGCAACCATTCCTTATACATTGCCTACCATCAATAAAATAAACAAACAAAATAAGACATGTAAGAAATAATTTAAAATGTGTAGTAAAGTGAAATAAATACATGGATATATAATATATATGATTATATTATTCTCATTAATGAATTAGAGCAGAGCCAAATTAGATAAGTTTATGTGTAGGTTAAATCCTTCTTTCTCTGATACATTAATCTACATGAAATCAGCTTTAGAAGAGCTTGCACATTTATTATATACTACACAGATGTGTGTACTATCCATCTCCTTTTCTCCATTTGACACCATTAGTATGACACCATTTCATAAAATATAAGGAAATGGAATCCCTAGGGGGATTCACAATTAGCACATCACAGAGATGAAATTAGAACGTGTCTTTTGATGCAAAAATTATGCTCTTTTCTCAAATAAGGGGTATTCTGAAAAGTGAAAGTTAAAAGGGGAAAGGAAATGTTCCATTGAAATCCTTCTTTATGAAGTTAATGTAGGAGGGATGATATTTTGAGATTTGTTGGATTACTGTATAAGTCTTGGTTCCATCTATGTGTGTATCACAACTGGTTGGTCACCTGTTTGTCAATGAAACAATCCATCCACCAAAAATTCCTTTTCACAATCCCCTTTAAAAAAGCAGAAGTAATTAAAATGGATTTATCAATCCAATGAAAATGAATCTATTACCATACCAAGAATCTGAAATTTACAAAAAAACCATACAACTGATAAGTCAATTACATGTGTGTTATTTTTGCTATTTGGTATATGATATTTTCTCTGAGAAAATTCATGTAATTATCATTTTGCAATGGCCAAAAAGATTATCACTGGCCTATGGAGGCATTATACTGTATTAAACATATAAATATAATGTTAAGAAACATTTAAATATGCTAGTTGCCAGACAGAGTTCTCAGATTTTTTTTTTAAATTTGTTCTTTTTGTATAATGCATGCTAACACAGTCCTCACAATTATTTATGCTCTTGGGTCTGTTATAATCTCTATTTTATAGATTAAGAAACAGCACACAGAGGTAAAGTAACTGATACAAAGTCACCCACATAGTTTCTATACCTGGGATTCAAATACAGGTATCTTGACTCCAGAGATCTTTATGCTTAAATACATGCTCAAATATATGACAATTTCTAATGGAAGTTGAGTAGATTTTCTTAAGATATTAAAAATTGTTTAAAAATGGAGAAACAGAAAAATGAAATTTCCTAGACCTAAATTATGATGTGATTTTTCAGCATGAAAGAGTCCACCAAGGACTAAGTATGAATGAAAATGTCCATTTACACTCCTTCTTCGTAACATTTCAGAGAATTGAAAAATATGTAAAATATTCCAAAAAGATATGAACACAAACAACAAGCCAGTTACTTATAAAGAAATAAGAATTCAAGGTTGGGCACAGTGGCTCACGCCTATAATCCAGCACTTTGGGAGGCTGAGACAGGCAGATCAACAGAGGTCAGGAGTTTGAGACCATCCTGGCCAACATAGTAAAACCCTGTCTCTACTAAAAATACAAAAATTAACTGGGCATGGTGGCACACACCTGTAATCCCAGCTACTCAGGAGGCTAAGGCAGGAGAATCACTGGAACCTGGGAGGCGGAGCTGAGATTGTGCCACTGCACTCCAGCATGGTCTACAGAGTGAGACTCCCTCTCAAAAACAAAAAACAAACAAACAAATAAAGAAAGAAAGAAAAATTAGAGTAGCATTTGACTTCTCATCAGCAAACCCAAATGTGATAGTAGAAAAAAATTATGTTAAGTTCTAAAGGAAAATACTATTTTATTTTAAGTTGTAAAGGAAAATACTGTTCCCTGCCAAAATATCAAGGACAAGTGTGGGACAGATAAGTATTTGGACATGCAGGAATGCATTAAGTTTACCACTCACCTCCTAAAGTGATTTTGTTGAATGAACTCCAGCAAATGTAAGATGAAATACAGGGAAGAGGAAGACATGATATTCAAAAATATCACATAAAATGTGAGTGAAATTTAAAAAATAGATGTTAATGGTGCAATTGTCTTAGAAAATAAAGTAGAACGAAAGTCAAAAATTTTAAAAGAAACGCATTGAAGGAGACAATTGATTCACTGAAACATAGAAAATAATATAGAAATTACATGATTTTGGTGCAGGGTTTCTCAATCTGGGCACTACTGACATTTTGTATCTGATAATTCTTTTGCATGAGAGGTTGTCTTGTGAATTTTGGAATGTTTAGCAGCAACTTGAAAAATGATGAAATGCTTTACTTTTCTGGCACAAATGTGCTCTATAAATATTTGTTAACTGGACTAAATTTACAGAAGTAAAATGGGATAAATGTCAAAAACATTTATGTGAAAAGTAATGGTGAATAAAATATGAGCAAACATCAAACATTACATTTCTTAGTTTATGTCATAACAAATCAAGAGATAATGACAAGTTGATGGATTATGACCTAATATTAAAGTGAGTATGCAAAGATTTGAGTATACAGAGAATAAATAGGGAAGCCAAAAATAAATCTGGTGTAATTTGGGAGGAATGAGGAATTTAAAAAATACAAAGGAAAGTATACTTTATATATGTGTATGAAAAATAACTTCCCATATTAATAAAAAACAAATAGGAAGCAACAAACAGAACAGAAACACAAATAAACAAAAACCAACATATTAGTGGGATAAGTCAATGGTTGTGAAAGTCAAATCATTATCTTTTACTCTCACATCATTCAATTTACTATTTTATTTAAAACAAAAATTATACATTTTACGGAAGAAAATGTGAAAATAACAAAATGGTTGTGCCATGTAATTAATTGGTTGTTTCATAGGAAACCTAACATCCTCTTCAGAAGCATTGAATGCTAAATGAGAAATTGGTAGATGAGTATTTACGAGCTGCTCCCAAAGAAAAGTCTAAGTTATGGCAAGGTGCAATAAGGCTTACATTTTTGAAATATCATTTTCAGAGATGAATAAATGATAGGTTAAAGAGGTACTACATTCGAGATACAAATTCAATTAGAAGATTATTTTGACCAACTGGGTGAGAGTAGCTGTGGATTTGAAAGGAGGAATCAACAGACTGATGAGAAACTTGGCAAATAGGAGGGTCAGGATGGGGGACAAATTCTACATGAGAAGTAGAAAAAGGGAACTTCTAGCATGATCTCTGTGATCAACTGCAAGAGGTAATACATGTTTTAGGAAGAAGAGAAAATTAACTTTTGGAAATGTTGAATATAAGCATATTTTAGTTCATTTGCACTGCTATAACAAAACACCATCAGCTAGGTGTCTTACAAACAAAAGAAATATATCTCTCCCAGTTTTGGAGGCTAGAAACTATAAGATCAAGGCACTGGCAGATTTGGTATCTGGTGAGGCCCATATACTGGTTCATAGAAATTGTGCCTTCTCACATGGTGGAACTGGAGAACTTTGGTCTCTTTGTCCCCCTATAAAGGCACTAATCCTATTTACCAGGGCACCATTCTCTTGACCTAATCATCTAAAAGGCCCCACTCCTAATATGATCATCCTGGGGGTAAGGATGTTAACCTATGAAGCTGGGGGAACACAAACATTCAGACCATAGCAGGACCTGATGTTTTTCACACAGATGTTGAAAATACAGGACTTAAGATTCAAAGAGTGATTTAGAGATATAAATTTTTTGAAAATATTCAGTCTAGTGCTATTATTTTCAAGATAATATTATGAATATGGTAAGTGGTATGCTATTTAGGGCTGTAAGCACTTAGCTGTGTCAACTTGAATATTATTTCTTTTCCACACCAATAAAATAAAAGTAGGATGAGATGACATTAAAGATATCTTGAAATTCTCGGAATTTGTCAAAACTTCTTACTGAAATTAATCTAGTATCGACAGTAACTAGATACACAGAGACTGAGTTGTAGTCTATATGTCAGAGTTACATGTACTCTAATCAGCTGTCTCTATAATTGACACTTTATAATGCAAATACTAAACTGAGTATGGAGTTTTCAGAGTTGTATAGTCTCTGACAAATTGCCCCTCATTTATTTTTATTATGGTGTTTATGGATTATATATCATGTAGTAATGCCCAATATGTTCCTGATTTTAAGCAAAGGAATTTATCTTATTTATTTTCAATCCATTTATAATATATTGCAGATTTAAAAATATCTTCAGGACGACTGGTTGAGTTGGGAGGGAATGTGCTGTGGGACTCCAGGGGATCTTCCAAAGATAATGTACATGTTTCTGGATAGAGAAATAAAATTTTGGCTTGAGCAAAGTTTTGTGGCTTAGATTGATAGTATCTTCTTAAGTGTTTATTTCCTGAATTAATTCTGGTTGCCCAAAACACAGTTAATTTTATTGTTTTTTTTTGTCTGCCTCTCCAGTCTAGACTGGAAATATGTCTTCTCTAAACATTTGGTAAATAGCCCAACC
Organism: Ateles fusciceps; assembly: GCA_036589455.1. NCBI lineage: Eukaryota > Metazoa > Chordata > Mammalia > Primates > Atelidae > Ateles > Ateles fusciceps. Next base: position 3,024,553 of record JAZHEH010000051.1, read on the forward strand.
TGAAACTCCTTTATCAAATCTATGTACAGCATTTCCCCAGGGAAAATGCTAAAATTGACCACTATACCCAAAAGAAAAATCTTAGCAAGCTTTCCAAATTTAAACATTATGATTTTTCCAACAAGGATCTTTGAAAGCAAAGGTATATGGAGTTTGCATATTTTGGTTTACAAAACTCAAACTGAAATTTGATTCACCTTACTTTTCATTATGTACAAGGAAGAGGATAACCCAGGCTTTTCCTAGAATTCAATATAATCTCTTTCCAACTGTATTCTGTGAATTTAAAAGCACTTCAAGTGATTAAAAATAACCTTGTATCTATAATTCAGTCACTGTGCATATGATCACAGCACAGCTGATTTTTATCATATATGATATCTTATAGATAAATGGCCTTCTTTGTAAAAAAGAGGAACTTTAGATTTACAAAGTTGAAGATTAAAACTAAGCAAATTCCAGATTTTATTTTAAAGTCTATGCTTTAGCAAGATACTTTCCAAGTAATGCTTATTAGACAGCAATGTGTATTAAACTAGTTTGAGATTTTTTATTTGCATTGATGATTTTACTCTTGTAAAAACAGTTTAATACTTTAGTACATGTTATAATATACATTATTAGTGCTATAGATTACTTGAAAATTAAATATTACTTTTATCACTCATTATTATTTTTAAACTTGAAAACTTTACACAGGATAAATTACACATTATTTGCAAGGTCTCGTATGCAAATTATATGTGTTTGCATCTTTCTAAATGTACCAGGGAGGCTATTTTAATAATGTGTGGAAATAAAGATTTTGGAAAAAGGGAAAGTAGCTAATAGACTATTCAGTCTTGTGTTAAATTAACATTAGGATAAGCTCCTGAAATTTGAGTGGATTTATGAACTATAAAAATATTCAATTTTGAGATGGATTGACTTAAACCTCATAATTTTAGGAGTTTTATTTTGAGAACCTCAGTAAAATTAACCTTCTGTTGATCATAGCATTGTGTATTACTAAAAGATGTACAAATACAGTAATGGTTGGAATTGCTGCTCATATCTTAAATATTTTTGAAAAATATTTTTCAAATGGACACATTTTACTTGATTTTTAATTAAATTTTATATATGGTAGTAGTTATAAATACAAATAGTTTGCCTCCATGACAGTTGTTGGCATACTTCTATGAATAGCCCAGAATCCCCATGCAAAATATAGTCACCAAGATAAGCATAACAGAAATACTACAGGCATTATCTTCAATACAATTATATAATAAACTATGCTGATGTAAGTGAGGTCAAACTGAAAACAGTAATAAAAGGCATAGTTTCAACAAATCTGTAACAGAAAGCAGATACAGGAAATACTCTTCAAATGGGCCTGAGAGCTGAAGAAACCAGAAATTATCCTCATTTGTTATGAAAAGCTTGGTGGGCAAATCCAGAAGAGTCCAACTAAAAAGGGGTCTACAAAGATTTCCTTTCCAAGGAAGTGAATAGTGACCATGAACATTTTAGGCAATGTTAGGATGATATGGTTCCTATGCATTTTTGCAATTCTTTAACTCATTTTTAGGATAAAGCTCCAGACATGAGTGAAATTGCTGTCGAGAGACTTTGCACTGAGCAGAAAATAGAAATTGGGTACAAATGATACACATAGTCCATAAAAAAGTCAGTGAAAAAAACAAGAGCTAGCCTATCTCAGAAAATGCAAAGCTGTGTTTTGAATTTTATAATAACAGAAGATATTGTTCTAGAGTCATGTGACTTAATGACTTTTTAGCCTACCCTTCTCTTCTAAGAGTCTGGGAAAACTTATTTCACTTGGAAGTGAAAAATGAAAATATATTTAAATGGAACCTATACTAAATTCCTATAAGAAAAAAAGAAGAAAATGAGCAAAATAAAATACTTATATATATTTGAGTCATTTCATAAAGTCAAGCACAAAATAAGATTTATAAGCTAACATTTTAAGTAGTTTCAAAGGTATTAACACAATGGAAATGAGAATTAGAAAAGCTTGTTAATAAAAGAGAATATGAATGAAAGACAAACAGAATTCAGAAAATAATTGGAAATGAAAGCAAAAGATCAATTTCAGAAGTAAATTTAAGCCAGAATAAAAATATCAGGAAATGTGTGTGTGTGTGTGTGTGTGACCTATGATATATCTTTCATCTATGTAAAGTACATGACTGTATAATAGTAGTAACTGCAGAAGAAGGATAGTAAACAGCAGTAAAGAAAATACTACAGAAAATATAATTTCCTTGGAATAAAAGACTCAAAACCAGATTTTGAAATAATACAGTACACATTTTTAATAATGAACCTATAAATACTGGTTGTTAAGATACTTAACGGCCTTTAAAGAAATAAAAACCCTTTAGGCACTCTCACAAAAAGATGGAGTCACTAATATGAAAAAAAAAATCAGATTGTTACATAAATTTATGAAAGCAACATTTTAAGCCAGGAAATAATGTGGTATTATATTTAAGAAAATTTAGATAAGAAAACATAAGTGAACAGTTACAAATCCAGTTAAACCAATATTTAAATATACACATCTTTTTTCATACTACAGACATACTATTGTTCACACAGAATATCAGTTAATATTTTTACATCAGTCCTTCATAAGAAATAAGGATGTACAGTAATATGTAAATTATTAAAAAGATGCTGTCACAACTATTCACAGAAAGCATTGGATATAATTTTAGCAATAGAACTAAAATCTGTTTTGAGAGAATATAGAGAATAAAGGAAAGCAGAACAAATTCATATACTTTCCTATAGATATTAAATGAGAGTAAAGTATTATATATTATATATCATGATAAATTATGTGCAGGGAGAGGAAGAGGTTTACCTAACAAACTTTCTTATAGTAGGAGACAAAGAGTCATATCCAAAAAGAAAAAAATAAAATAAAAGCATGAATTGTATATTCTGAAAAGCAATTACTATAAAGGTAACTGTCATAAAAAATACAAACTTGCCTAACTAAATAGCAAATATGTGCACTGAGAACCAGAATGAGAACAAGGATGAAAGAGAGATAAGGGACAAACACTATAATAAATGACATTTAAAGACAAATAGAGTTTGAGTATTTCCTACTTGATGTTCTTGTGACTAGAAGTGTTTTGGAGTACAGATTTTTTCAGATTTTGGAATATTTGCATATACATAATGAGATATCTTGGGAATGGAACCCAAGTCTGAAAATGAAATGTATTTATGTTTGATATGCAGCTTATTCACATAGACTGAACATAATTTTAATAACTTTGTGCATGAAGCAAAGTTTGTGTTAAGTATCTGTGGAATTTTACATTGTGGTGTCATGTTGGTGATCAAAAGTTTTGGATTCTAGAGATTTCAGATTTCAGATTTTCATGTTAGGGGATGTTCAGTATGTATAGCTATTGCAGAGGAGTGACATCAGAATGATGGTAGAGTGGAAGGTGCCATCCTTCATCTCACCTGCTCCCCCCAACACACAAATACAACAGCTATATCTGAACAAAAATAGCCCTGGGACTGTTCAAAGTTCATTTAAAAACCTGCAGTCACAGAGTGATGCAAAAAGTAGAAAACAATTGCCTAGAAAGGACTGCTGGGGTGATTGGCATACCTGAGACAACGGGAAATGGCTAGGAACAAAGACAAAGAGAAGAACTTTCAGTGTAAGCTGACCCAGAAAGACTGATTGTTAAGATACAATGGGTGATTTGCTCACCCATTGTATCTTAACAATCAGTCTTTCTGCCATGCTTGTACCTATGCAACAATCTTGCATGTTCTTCACATGTACCCCAAAATCTAAAATGCAATAAAAATATATATATATAAAATATATATAAATATTAAAAAAAAAGTTTCAGATCATAGGGGGGATAAATTCCAATTTTTAAAATTAATCAGTGTAACATTGAAACACAGCTATTAAAGACAGCATTAACACTGACAAAAAAAAAAAAAAAGATACAATGGGTGATACCTAGTGAGTGATACCATGAGTCCCAGCTGCCTGCTCTATGGAGAATTCAAGCAGCCTTTGTCATTGAGGACCTCAGCGACACATATGACACTCAAGGGCTTCATGTAGCTTTCACAGCACAGGTCTCATTAGTGTTCATTAGTGTGGACCCCAGTAGCCTATTTTACAGAGAACGCTGGCATCTTTTGCCACTGAGGTAAACAGACATGGCTACCGTGGGGCCCTCTGGAGAGAGAGAAGCTGCTGTACCTCTAAGAAGAAGCTGCTTCTGTGTCTTCCCAAATTGGGGCCACCAATTCCCCAAACCCATGCATACTCCAGACCCAAGAGCCACAGCTACACTGCATTTGCCCATGATCTAGATCCTGGCTCTGTTGATATTTCACATTCATCCATGCCTTGCACATAATACTAACACTGCAATGGCTCTGTTGGAACTGGTACCACCATTTTTTTAGACATAAGAACTGTAGTACATCCATATTCACTCCCACTCCAGCCCCTGGCTCCATGGCTGCTCTACAGGAACCATTCATCAAAGCCAATATCATCACCATAGTGAGCACGCTGACAAGCTGGACCCGGCAAGAGGGATCTGCTGGACAAGTAGAGGGATCTATTTCTTCCATGAAAGAAAAAATGATCATGATGACCCCAACAGTCCTCATCACCACTGCAGACACCTATAGCCATGGCTGCTGAGAACACCAGCAATAGTTGCCTCCTCTGATCTGAGCTGATACTGCTCCATGGAGACTATTCCATTGTACACTTTTTGGGGCTGAAACCAACATAATTCACCCAGCCAATACACTCGCATCTATCTGGAGATATTAATTATGAAAAACAGTCTGTAAAATCTCAAAGTGGCTGCTTCATCAATTGAACAGATACCATTCCAAGGCAACAAAAAATGTTTAGATTTTTTTTTAATGACACTCCCAAAGTAGTAAAATAAATATCCAGTAACAACCCCCCCAAAAACAGAGATCTATGAATTATAAGATAAATAATTCAAAATAATTCTTTTAAGAAAAGCAAGAAAGCTATGAGAGAATGAAGATAGATAACTCAACGATATAAAGATAGCAACACAAGAACAAAATGAGAGTCCATTGAGAGATAAAAATAAAAATCAAACCAAAATTTGAAGCAGAATGATACAATGAATGAAATTGAAAAATGCAATAGTGTCAATAGCAGATTTGATAAAGCAAGAGAGAAAATTTGTGAATGCAAGAACAGGCCATTTGTAATTGTCTAGTTAGAGTAACAAAAGTAAAATAACAAAAAATAGTAAGGAAAGCCTATGGAATTTATGGGACACCACCAAACAGTAGCACATACATTATAAAATAAGTGAAGGAGAAGAGAGGATAAGAGAGCAAAAAGCTTATTTTATTTATTTATTTATTTATTTATTTATTTATTTATCTATCTATTTAATTTTAAGTTCTGGCATACATGTGCAGGATGTGCAGGTTTGTTACATAGGTATACGTAAGCCATGGTGGTTTGCTGCATCTATCAACTGATCACCTAGGTTTTAAGTCTCGCATGCATTAGGCATTTGTCTTAATGCTCTCCCTCCCCTTGGCCCTCGCCCCCCAACAGGCAACAGTGTGTAATGTTCCCCTTCCTGTATCCATGTGTTCTCATTGTTGAACTCCCACTTATGAGTGAGAACATGCAGTGTTTGTTTTTCTGTTCCTGCATTAGTTTGCTGAGAATGATAGTTTCCAGCTTCATCCACATCCCTGCAAAGGACTCATCCTTTTTTATGGCTACATAGTATTCTGTGGTATATATGTGCCACAATTTGCCAATCCAGTCTATCTTTGGTGGGCATTTGGGTTGGTTCCAAGTCTTTACTATTGTGAACAGTGCTCTAATAAACATATGTGTGCATGTGTCTTTATGACAGAAATGATTTATAATCCTTTGGGTGTATACCCAGTAATGGGATTACTGGGTCAAATGGTATTTCTGGTTCTAGAATTTGGAGGAATCACCACACTGTCTTCCACAATAGGTGAACTAATTGACACTCCCACCAACAGTGTAAAAGCATTCGTAATTCTTCATAGCCTCCCTAGTATTTGATGTTTCCTGACTTTTTAATACATACCATTCAAACAGGCATAAGATGATATCTCATTGTAGTTTTGATTTGCATTTCTTTAATGACCAAAGATGGTGAGCTTTTTTCATGTGCTTTTTAGCCACATAAATATATTCCTTTGAGAATTGTCTGCCTTTTCTACATCTATTCAGATATTCATGTGGTTGTTGTCATTGGTTCTACTTATGTGATGGATTATGTTTATTGATTTATATATGTTGAACCAGCCTCGTATCCCAGGAACGAAGCCAACTTGATCATAATGGATAAACTTTTCAATGTGCTGCTGGATTCAGTTTACCAATATTTTACTGAAGATTTTTGCATTGATGTTCATCAATGATATTGGCCTGAAATTTTATTTTTTTGTGTGTGTCTCTGCCAGGTTTTGGTATCAGGATAATGCTGGCCTCATAAAACGAGTTAGGGAGGAGTCCCTAATTCTATTATTTGGAATGGTTTCAGAAGGAATGGTATCATCTCCTCATTTTCTTTTTACTTTTTTTTTTCATTTTTTTGAGATGGAGTTTCACTCTGTAGCCCAGGCTGGAGAGCAGTGATGTGATCTAGGCTCACTGCAACCTCCACCTCCCAGGTTCAAGTGATTCTTCTGCCTTAGCCTCCTAAGTAGCTGGGACTATAGGCACATGCCACCATGCCTGGCTATTTTTTGTATTTTAAGTAGAGATGGGGTTTTACTGTGTTAGCCAGGATGGTCTCAAACTCCTGACCTCGTGATCCTCCTGCCTCGGCTTCCCAAAGTGCTGGAATTACATGCGTGAGCCACCACGCCCAGCCGATACCATCTCCCCTTTGTACCACTGGTAGAATTTGGCTGTGAATCCATCTAGTCCTGGGCTTTTGTTGGTTAGTAAGATATTAATTTCTGCCTCCATTTCAGAACTTGTTATTGGTCTATTCAGGGATTCAACTTCTTCCTGGCTCAGTCTTACAGTGTATGTGTCCAGGAATTAATACATTTCTTCTAGATTTTCTAGTTCATTTGCATAGAGGTGTTTATAGTATTCTCTGATGGTAGTTTGTATTTCTGTGGGATCAGTGGTGATATCTTTTTTATCATTTTTTACTGTGTCTATTTGATTTTTCTCTCTTTTCTTCTTTATTAGTCTTGCTCGTGGTCTATTTTCTTAATTTTTTCAAAATACCAACTCCTGGATTTATTGATTTTTTTGAAGGTTTTTCAAGTTTCTCCTTCAGTTCTTGTCTGATCTTAGTTATATATTGTCTTCTGCTATCTTTCAAATTTGTTTGCTCTTGCTTCTCTAGTTTTTCTTCTTCTTTTTGAGATGAAATCTTTCTCTGTCGCCCAAGTTATTTTAATTGTTTTGTTAAGGTGTTGATTTCAGATCTTTCCAGCTTTCTGATGTGGGCATTTAGTGCTATAAAATTCCCTCTCAACACTGCTTTAGCTGTGTCCCAGAGATTCTGGTACGTTATCTCATTGTTCTCATTGGTTTCAAATAACTTCTTTATTTCTGCCTTAATTTCGTTATTTACCCAGGAGTCATTCAGGAACAGGTTGTTCAATTTCCATGTGGTTGTATGGTTTTGGCTGAGTTTCTTAATCCTGAGTTCTAATTTGATTCGACTGTGATCTGAGAGACCTTTGTGATTTTAGTTCTTCTGCATTTGCTGAGGAGTATTTTACTTCCAATTATGTGGTCGAGTTTAGAATAAATGAAGTGTGATGTGATGTGGTGCTGAGAAGAATGTATATTCTGTTGATTTGGGGGTGGAAAATTATGTGTATGTCTATTAGGTCTGCTTGGTCCAGAGCTGAGTTCAAGTCTTGGATGTCCTTGTTAATTTTCTGTCTTGTTGATATGTCTACTATTGACAGTGATGTGTTAAAGTCTCCCACTATTACTGTGTGGAAGCCTAAGTCTCTAACAACTTGCTTTATGAATCTGGGTGTTCCTGTATTGGGTGCATATATATTTAGGATATTTAGCTCTTCTTGTTGCATTGATCCCTTTACCATTATGTAATGCCCTTCTTTGTCTTTTTTGATCTTTGTTGGTTTCGTCTGTTTTACCAGAGACTACGATTTTCTTTTCTTTTCTTTCTATTTTTTTTTTTTTTTTATTTTTGCTTTCCATTTGCTTGGTAAATATTCCTCCTTCCCTTTCTTTTGAGCCTATGTGTGTCTTTGCACATGAGCTGGGTCTCCTGAATATAGTACACCAATGGGTCTTGACTCTTTATCCAATTTGCCAGTCTGTGTTTTTTAACTGGGGGCATTTTGCCCATTTAAATATAAGGTTAATATTGTTATGTGTGAATTTGATCCTGTCATCATGATGGTAGCTAGTTATTTTGCCTGTTATTTGATACAGTTTTTTCATAGCATCAATGGTCTTTACAATTTGATATGTTTTTGCAGTAGCTGGTACTGGTTGTTCCTTTCCATGTTTAGTGCTTCCTTCAGAAGCTCTTGTAAGGCAGGCCTGGTGGTGACAAGCTCTCTCAGCATTTGCTTGTCTGTAAAGGATTTTATTTCTCCTTCACTTATGAAGCTTGGTTAGGCTGGATGTGAAATTCTGGGTTGAAAATTCTTTAAGAATGTTGAATATTGGACCCCACTCTTTTCTGGCTTGTAGGGTTTCTGCAGAGAGATCCACTGTTAGTCTGACGGGCTTCCCTTTGTAGGTAACCTGACCGTTCTCTCTGGCTGCCCTTAAGATTTTTTTTTCTTTATTTCAACCTTGGAAAATCTGATGATTATGTGTCTTGGGGATGCTCTTCTCGAGGAGTATCTTAGTGGTTTTCTCTGTATTTTCTGAATTTGAATGTTGGCCTCTCTTGCCAACATTGGGGAATTTCTCCTGGATAATATCCTGAAGTGTGTTTTCCAACTTAATTCCATTCTTCCTATCATTTTCAGGTATACCAATCAATCATAGATTTGGTCTTTTCATATAATTCCATATTTTTTGGAGGCTTTGTTTGTTCCTTTTCTTTTTTCTCTAATCTTATCTTCATGCCTTATTTCAGTAAGTTGAATTTTAGTCACTGTAACCTTTTTTTCTGCTTGATCAATTCAGCTATTGATAATTGTGTATGCTTCCTGAAATTCTCGTGCTGTATTTTTCAGCTCCATCAGGTCATTTATGTTCCTCTCTAAATTGGTTATTCTAGGTAGCAGTTCCCGTAACCTTTTATGAAGGTTCTTAGCTTCCTTGCTTTGGGTTAGAACATGCTCCTTTAGCTCAGAGGAGTTTGTTATTACTCACCTTCTGAAGCCTACTTCTGTCAATTCATCAATCTCACTCTCTGTCCAGTTTTGTGTCCTTGCTGGAGAGGAGTTGCAATCATTTGGAGAAAAGACATTGTGGTTTTTGGAATTTTCAGCATTTTCTCACTGGTTTATCCTCCTCTCTGTGGATTTATCTAGTTTTGATCTTTGAAGCTGATCATCTTTTGATGAGGTTTTTGTGTGGGATTCCTTTTGGTTTCTGTTTATTAGTTTTTCTCCTAACAGTCAGGCTCCTCTTCTGCAGGGCTGCTGCAGTTTGCTGGAGGTCCACTCCAGACCCTGTTCACCTGAGTATCACCAATGAGGCGGCAGAACAGCAAATATTGCTGCCTGCTCCTTCCTCTAGAAGCTTCATCCCAGATGGGCACTGACCTGGTGCCAGCCAGAGCTCTCCTATATGAGGTGGCTGTTGGCCCCCATTGGGATGTCTCTCCCAGTCAGGAGGCATGTGGTTCAGGGTCCCACTTGAGGAGGCAGTCTGTCCCTTATCAGAGCTCTAGCACTGTGCATGGGAGAATCCTCCTTGCCAGGATCAGCTGCTCTCTTCGGAGCTGACAGGAAGGAAAGTTTAAGTTCACCAAAACTGTGCCTGCAGCCACTCCTTCTCCCAGGTGCACTGTCGCAGGGTGATGGTAGTTTTATCTGTAAGCCTCTGACAGAGGTTGCTGCCTTTCTTTTAGAAATTCCCTGCCCAGTGAGGAGGAATCCAGAGAAGTAGTCTGGCCACAGCTGCTTTGCTGCACTGTGGTGAATTCCACCCAGTCCAATCTTCCCAACCTCCTTAGCACTGTCAGGGAAAAACCACCTACTAAAACCTGAGTAATGGCACATGCCCCTTATCCACCAAGTTGGATCATCCTATGTCAACCTCAGACTGCTGTGCTAACAGTGAGAATTTCAAGCCAGTGATTCATAGCTTGCTGGGCTTCATGGGAGTAGAACCCACTGGACTGGGCCACTTGGCTTCCTGGTTTCAGTCACCTTTCCAGGGGAGTGAATGGTTCTGTCTCAGTGGGGTTCCAAGTGTCACTGGAGTATGAAGAAAATTCCTGCAACTAGCTTGGTGTCTATGCAAACAGCCACCATTTTGTGCTCGAAACCGAGGGCCCTAGTAGTGTAGGCAGATGAGAGAATCTCCTGATCTGTGGATTGCAAAAACTGTGGGAAATACATAGTATCCATAGTATCCATGCCATGTAGCACAGTCCCTCATGGCTTTCTTTGGCTGGGAAGGGAGGTCCCCCACCTCCTTGCACTTCCCAGGTAGGGCAATGCCCCAACCCTGCTTCTGCTTACCCTCTGTGGGCTGCACTCACTGCCTAACAAGTCCCAATGCGATGAACTGGGGACCTCAGTTGGAAATGCAGAAATCACTCATCTTCTGTATTGGTTGGTCTCAGTGGGAGCTGCAGACTGGAGCTGTTCCTGTTTAGCCATCCTGCCCTAAAAAGCTTATTTAAAGAAATAATGGCTAAAAACTTCACAAGTTTTGGGAAAGATATGAACGGCTACATACATAAAACTGAAATATTCCCAAAAAAGTTAAATTCAAAGAGATCTTACCAATACATTTATAATAAAATTGTCAAGAATCAAGAGAAAGAGAAAAAACTGAAAACAGTAGAAGAAATTTTGTCATATGCAGGGGAATTTCTATAAGAATATCAATGAATGTCCCAGCAGATAACTTCCAGTTGAGAGTGGTATGATATATTCGAAGTACTGAAAGAACAACAACAAAAAATAAGCCAGTGAAGAATATTATACATAACAAAGCTGGGATTCTGAAATAAAACAAAGAGAAAGACTCTTATTTATACAAAAGTTGAGGGAGTTGTTCACCACTAGAACTACCTCATAAGAAAGACTAAAGAGAGTCGATCAAGCTGTAATAAAAGATGAAAATTAATGAAAAGATTTGAAAATATAGAAATCACAGGTAAAAGTAAGTATATAATGAAATTCAGAATACCATAATATTGTAATGGTGGTCTCTAAGTTTATTTTAACAAAGGCCACACAAAGAACATGATATCTTGGAATAAAGCTAACTAGGGAGATCAAAGATCTCTACAACGAGAATTAGAATACGCTGCTGAATGAAAGCACAGATGACATAAACAAATGGAAGAACATTCCATGTTCATGGATAGGAAGAATTCATACTGTCAAAATAACCAAGATGCCCAATAAAATTTACAGATTCAATGCTATTCCTAGCAAACTACCAACGACATTCTTCAAATACTTAGAAAAATATTTTAAAATGTATATGAACCCAAAACGGAGCCCAGACACTCTTGAGCAACCTGAGCAAAATCAATAAAGCCAGAGGGATTATACTGCCTGACTTCAAACTATATTGTAAGGCTACAGTAACCAAAGCAGCATGGTTCTGGTACAACAATAGACACATAGACCAGTGGAACAGAACAGAGGGCCCAGAAATAATGCCACACATCTACTATCATCTGATCTTCAACAAAGTCAGCAAAAACAAGCAATGGGGAAAGGACTTCCTATTCAATAAATGGTACTGAAATAATTGAGTAGCTATATGCAGAAGATTGAAATTGGACCCCTTCCTCATACCATATAAAAAAATCTACTCAAGGTGGATTGAAGACTTACCTATAAAACTTTAAACTGTAAAAATCCTGGAAAATACCTTTTTCTGCCCAATTGAGATGATCCTGTGGTTTTTGTTTTTAGTTTTATTTCTGTAACAAATGGCATTTAATTAAACTGAAGGGTTTCTATACAGCAAAAGCTATCATTAAAGTAAACAGATATTCTACAGAATGAAAGAATATATTTGCAACCTGTGCATTCAACAAAGATCTAATATCTAGACTCTATAAGGAACTTAAACAAACTAACAAGCAAAAAACTACCCCATTCAAAAGTGGGCAAAGAGGCCAGGTGTGGTGTCTCAAGCCTGTAATCCCCCACTTTTAGAGGCTGACATGGGTGAATGACTTGAGATCAGGCATTCAAGACCAACCTGAGCAACATGGTAAAACCCCATCTCTACCAAAAAAAAAAAAAAAAAAAAAAAACCATGGTGGCATGTCCTTGTAGTCCCAGCTACTTGAGAGGCTTAGGTGGAAGGATCCCTTGAGCCAAAGAGGCAGAGGTTGCAGTGAGCCAAGATTGCACCACTCCACTCCAGCCAGGATGACAGTGACCCCAGCTCTAATAAAAATAAAAATAAAAAATAGGCAAAGGACATGAACATACAATTTTTAAAATTCAATTACAACTTGTGAGACTGGCTTCAGGGACTGAACACTGCCAAGCCATGGAGGTGGAGCTGCTCAAGGACTTTGGAGTCCAATCCTTGTTACAATTGCCCTGGGTGTGAGAAACAGAGTCAAAGGGGATTATTTTGGAGCTTTAAGATTTAATGATTGTCCTGCTGGATTTGGAGCTTGCATGAAGTCTGTAGCCTCTTCTTTTGGGTGATTTCTCCTTTTCAGAATGGGAATCTTTACCCACTGCTTGTACCCCATTGTATCTTGGAAGTAACTAACTTGATTTTAATTTTATAAGTTCGTAGGTGGAAGGGACTTGCCTTGCCTCAGATGAGAGTTAGGACTTTGGACTTTGGGGTTAATGATAAATGATTTAAGGGACTATTTGAGGGTCTATTGGGAAGGCATAATTGTGTTTTGAAATGTTGTCCCTGGATGTGAGTTGTCCCTGGATGTAAGAAATGGAGTCAAAGGAGATTATTTTGTAGCTTTAAGATTTAATGATTTTCCTGCTGGGTTTTGAACTTGCATGTGGCCTCTTCTTTTGGGTGATTTCTCTTTTTTAGAATGGGTATAGCTACCCACTGCTTGTATCCCCATTGGATCTTGGAAGTAACTAACTTGTTTTTGATTTTACAGGTTCATATGTGGAAGGGACTTGCCCTGCCTCAGATGAGAGTTAGGACTTTGGACTTTAGAGTTAATGCTAGAATGAGTTAAGACTTTGAGGGACTATTGGGAAAGCATAATTGTGTTTTAAAATGTAAAAAAGAACATGCAATTTGAGAGAGTCCAGGGGCAGAATGTTATAGTTTGGATGTATATCCCCACCCAAATGTCATGTGATCTCCAATGTTGTAAGTGGGGCCTAGTGGAAGGTGGTTGGATCATGGAGGTATTTTTTTTTTATTATTATTATACTTTAAGTTCTGGGTTACATGTACAAAATGGGCAGGTTTGTATACACATACCATAGTGGTTTGTTGCATCCATCACCCCATCATCTACATTAGGTATTTATCCTAAGGTTTTCCCTTCCCTAGCCACCCAACTCCAACAGGCCCTGGTGTGAGATGTTCCTCTCCCCTGTGTCAATGTGTTCTCATTTTTCCACTCCCACTTATGAGTGAGAACATGAGGTGTTTGGTTTTTTTGCTCTTGTGTTAGTTTGCTGAGAATAATGATTTTCAGCTTCACCCATGTCCCTGCAAAGACATGAACTCATCCTTTTTAATGGCTGCAGAGTATCCCATGGTGTATATGTGCCACATTTTCTTTATCCAATCTATCACTCAGGATCATTTGGGTTGACTCCAAGTCTTTGCTATTGTGAACAGTGCTGCAATAAACATGTGTGTGTGTGTCTTTATAATAGAATGATTTATAATCCTTTGGGTATATACCCAGTAATGGGATTGCTGAGTAAAATGGTACTTGTAGTTCTGGATCATTGAGGAATCACCACACTGTCTCCCACAATGGTTGAACTAATTTACACTCCCACCAACAGCGTAAAAGCGTTCCTATTTCTCCATATCCTCTCCAGCATCTGTTGTCTTCTGACTTTTTAATCATCACCATTCTAACTGGCATGAGATGATATCTCATTGTGGTTTTGATTTGCATTTCTATAATGATGAGTGATGATGAGCATTTTTTCATATGTTTGTTGGCTGTATAAATGTCTCCCTTTGAAAAGCATCTGTTCATATCCTTTGCCCACTTTTTGATGGGGTTGTTTGTTTTTCTCTTGTAAAATTTGTTTAAGTTCCTTGTAGATTCTGGATATTAGCCTTTTGTCAGATGGGTAGGTTGCAAAAATTTTCTCCCACTCCATAGGTTGCCTATCCAATCTGATGATAGTTTCTTTTGCTGTGCAGAAGCTCTGGAGTTTAATTAGATCCCATCTGTCTATTTTGGGTTTTGTTGCCATTGCTTTTTGTGTTTTAGTGATGAAGTCCTTGCCATGCCTATGTCCTGAATGGTATTTCCTAGGTTTTCTTCTAGGTTTTTCATGATTTTAGGTCTTACATTTAAATCTTTAATCTGTCTGGGTTAATTTTTGTGTAAGGTGTAAGGAAGGGATACAGTTTCAGTTTTCTGTATATGGCTAGCCAGTTTTCCCAACATCATTTATTAAATAGGGAATCCTTTTCCCATTGCTTGTTTTTGCCAAGTTTGTCAAAGATCAGATGGTTGTAGACGTGTGACATTATTTCAGAGGCCTCTGTTCTGTTCCATTGGTCTATATATCTGTTTGGTACCAATAACATGCTGTTTTGATTATTGTATCCTTGTAGTATAGTTTGACATCAGGTAGCACAATGGATGGGAGCATATTTTTAATAACTGGTTTAGTACCATCCTTCTTGGTACTGTCTCTTGATAGTAAGTGCATTATCATGAGATCTACACACTTTTAAAAGTGTGTAGCACCATCCCCCTCACTCTCTTGTTCTTGCTTTTGCTTTTTCCATGTGACATACCTGCTCCTCCTTTGCTTTCTGCAATGATTAGGAGTTTCCTGAGGCCTCCCCAGAAGCAGATGCCATTATGTTTCCTATACAGCCTCCTGAACCATGAGTCAATTAAACTTCTTCTCTTATAAATTACTCAGTCTCATGCATTTCTTTATATAAATGTGAGAATGAACTATTACACCATATGTTCTCATATGTAAGTAGGAATGAGGCACTGAGTACACATGTACATAGAGAAGGAAACAAAATACACTGGTGCCCACTTGAGGGTTGGAGGAGGGTAAGGATGGAAAAACTATCTGTGAGGTACTATGTTTATTATCTGAGTAGTGCAATAATTTGTATACCTAACCCCTGTAACACACAACTTACCTATATAACAAACCTGTACATGTACCTATTAACATAAGATAAAGGTTAAAATTAAAAAGGCATATAATGGCTGAATAAATTAAAAAGCAAGACCCATCTACATGCTGCCTAGAAGAGACACATCTCAGTTTAAGCATCCACACAGGTTGAGTATAAAGAAATAGAAAAATGTAATTCATAAAATGGAAATCAAAAATGAGAAGGGATAGCTATACTTAGATCAGTCAAAATAGACTTTCAGTTAAAAAATTATAGTAAGACACAAATCAGGTCATTATCTAATAATAAAAGGGTCAATTAAACAAGAATATAAGACAATTATAATCATATATTTACCCAGCATTGGAGCACCAAATTAATTTTAAAAATTAACAGATATGAAGGGAGAAATAGTAATACAGTAATTATAGAGAACTTCAATATCCAAATTTTAATGATAGATCATCTAGACAAAAAAAAAATTCAATGAGAAAACATTAGACATGAACTATGCTTTAGACCAAACGAATCTAACATATATACAGAACATTCCATCAGACAGCATACGAGTATACATTCTTCTCAAGTGCACATGGAAAATTCTCCAGAGTAGATCATGTATTAGACCACCAAAAAGTTCAACATATTTTAGAATACTCAAATCATATTAATATGGTATCTAACTACAGTGGTGTGAAACTAAAATCTAGTAACTGGAGAAAAACTGAGAAATTTACAAATATGTGAAAATTAAACAACATACACCTGATAACCAATGGGCAAAGAAATAATCTTTGGAGGAAATTGTTTAAACATTTTGAAACCAATGTGAATAAATAAATAAATTTTTTAAACACTTTGAAACCAATGCAAATAAAAACACAATCTTACACAAAAACTATTAACACACAGCAAAATACTGCTAAAAGCAAATTTTACAGTGATAAAGACCTACAAGAAAAAATCTCAAAGAAAAAAAAAATCTAACTTTAAGCCTCAACGAGTAAAACAAAAGAAAAACTTAGCTTAAAGTTAGCACAATGAAAGAAATAAAAAGATTATAGCAGAAATAAATGAAATAGAGTGGAAAACTATAGAAAAGATTAGTGAAACTAAGATTTTCAAGATACATGTTAACAAATCTTTAGCTAGACTAATGAAAGAGAAAGAGAGAGAAGGGAAATAATTCAAATAAATAAAATCAAAAATGAAAAATGAAACATTACAACTTATGCCACAGAAATAAAAAGAATCATAAAGGACTATGCTCAATTATATGCCAACAAATTAATGTGCAAAAAGAAACAGATAAATTTCTAGAAACATACAAGCTACAAAGACTGAATCATGGAGAAACAATAAAATCTGAACAGACAAATAATGAGCAAGGAGATTGAATCAACAACTGAAAATCTCTCACCAAAAAAGGTTCAGAATCACAAGACTTTACTGGTGAATTTTGTCAGACATTTAAAGAAGAATGAATACCAATCCTTTTCAAACTCTTTGAATACCTTGAAGAGAAGGGACCATTTTCAATCCCATTTCATTAGGTTATCATTACCCAGATGCCAAAGTCAAATAGGAATACAGGAAAGGAAAATTATATATTAATATCCTTGTGAACACAGATGCAAAAATCCTCAACAAAATACTAGCAAACTAAATTCAATAGCACATTTAAAAGACCATACGCCATGATCAAGTGGGATTTATCTCTGGGTTGTAAGTATAGTTCAAACTACATAAATCAATAAATGTGTCGGACTACTATAAAAATGAAGAATAAAACTTATATGATAATCTGTACATGCAGATAAAAAAGAATTTGATCTAGTTCAACATCCTTTTTTTTTAATAAAAACTCTCATCAAATAAGATATAGAAAGAAGGTGACTTAACACACTAAAGACCATGTAAGACAGGCCTAGAGCACATCCTACTGAATGGTGAGAAGATGAACACTCTTCCTCTAAGATCAGGGTCAGGAACAAGTCAGTGGTGACCATTCTTGCTATTTCTAGTAAACATTGTTCTGAAAGTCCTAGCCAGAGCAAATAGGCAAGAAAAAATGTTCATCCAAATAGGAAATGAAGAAGTAAAATTATCTCTGTTGGAAATGGCATAATACTGTGTAGAAAACCCTAAAGACTCCACCCCTAATTACTCAAAAATGTTTAAACAAATAAATTTGAGCCAGGCATGAAGGTTCATACTCATAATCTCAGTGTTTTGGGAGGCTAAAGTGAGAAAATTTCATGAGACTACGAGTTTGAGACCAGCCTGGACAACAGATTAAGACCCTATCTATACAAAAAATGTTTAAATTAGCATGACATGGTGACACATACGTATAGTCCTCAGTACTGACAAAGCTGGGGTGGGAGGATCCTTTAAGCCTATGAGTTTCAGGCTCCCATAAGCTCTGATTGTGCTACTGTACTCCAGCCTGGGCAACAGAGTGAGACCTTTTCTCTAAAACAAACAAAAAAATAAATAGATGCTGCAAAGCTGCAGGACATAAAAATCAACATGTAACAATGAGTTGTGCTTCTATATACTGATAACTATGTGTAAAAGAATTTAATAAAATAGTACCATTAAAATGATATCAAAAAATAAAATGAAATGCTTAGGTTTAAATTTAACTAGGAAAGTGAAAGATCTGTACATTCAAAAGTTTAAGAAATAGATGAAGACACCAATAAATGGAAAGATATCTTGTGCTTATGTATTGGAAGAGTTAATATTGCTAAAATGTCCATACCACCCAAAGAAATCTGCAAAATCAATGCAATGTCTATCAATATTCCAATGGCATTTTTCCAAAAAAAATTTAAAAATTATCAAATTTGTATGGAACCACGAAAGATACTCAATAGTTTAATTTGGACCAGAAAGTACAAATTTGGAAGAAATGTAAAAAAATTACATTTCAAAGCTATACTACTAATCAGACAAAGTATAATTCTAGCATAAAAACAGACATATATACTAATGGAAAAAAATAAAGAACTCAGGAATAAACCCATGCACATATGGTCAACAAATTTCTAAGAATGGCACCAAGAAAACACAATAGGGAAAGTGTGGTCTTGTCACTAACTGATATTTGAAAAACTGTAAATCCAGATGCAAAAGAATGAAATTGAACACTTTATCATACTAACTCAAAATGCATTCAAGAGTTAAAATCATTTCTGAAATTCTAAAGCTGCTTGAAAGAAACAGAGGAAAGTTCCTTGATGTTGGTTTTGTTAATGACTCTTTGGATTTGACACCAGAAGTACAGAGAACAGTGGCAAAAATAAACAAGTGGACCGCATGAAACTAAAATGTTCTGCACAGCAAAAGAAACAATAAAAAAAATGAGAGGAAACTTATAGGAGAAAATACTTGTGATATGGTTAGGCTTTGTTTCCCCACCCAAATGTCATCTTGAATTATAATCCCCATAATCCTCACAAGTCAAGGGAGAGACCAGGTGGAGGTAATTGGATCATTGAGGTGGTTTACCCCATGTTGTTCTCATGATAGAGAGTGAGGTGTCATGAGGTCTAATGGTTTTGTAAGTATTTGGTTGTTTCTCCTGCATTCATTCTCCTTCCTGCTGCCTTATAAAGGAGATGCTTTGATTCCCTTTTGAATTCCATCATGATTGTAAGTTTTCTGAGGTTTCCCCAGCCATGCTGATCTGTGAGTCAATTAAACTGCTTTCCTTTATATATTACCCATTCTCTGGTATTTCTTCATGGCAGCATGAAGATCAACTAATATAGTGAATTGGTACCAAGAGTGGGGCACTGCTATAAAGACACCTGAAAATGTAGAAGCCATTTTGAAACTGGCTAGCAGGCAGAAGTCAAAACAATTTGAAGGGCTCTGAAGAAGACAAGATGTGGAAAGATTTGGAACTTCCTAGAGACTTGCTGAATCACTTTGACCAAAATGCTGATAGTTATATTAACAATGAAGTCCAGGCTGAAGTGGTCTCAGATGGAGATGAAGAACCTATTGGAAACTGGAGCAAAGATGATTCTTGCCATGTTTTAGCAAAGAGACTGGCAGCATTTTGCCCATGCTATAGAGATTTGTGGAACTTTGAACCTGAGAGAGTTGAATTAGGCCATCTGGTGGAAAAAATTTCTCAGCAGCAAAGCATTCAAGATGTGGCTTGGATGCTTTTAAAAGCATTTAATTTTATTTATTCACAAATATATGGTTTGAGATTGGAATTTATGTTTAAAAGGGAAGCACAGCATAAAAGTTCAGAAAATTTGTAACCTGATGATGCAATAGAAAAGAAAATCTCATTTTCTGAGGAGAGATGATTCAAGTAATGAAGGACTAATTGCAAATCACCAAGACAATGGGGAAAATGTCTCCAGGGCATGTCAGAGGTCTTCACAACAGCCCCTCCCCATTATAGTCCTGAAGGCCTAGGAGGAAAAAAAGGCTTCATGGGCTAGGCCCAGGATTTCCTGCTGTATTCAGTCTCTGGGCTTGGTGCCCTGTGGCCCAGCCATGGATAAAGGAGAAAACTTACAGCTCAGGAAATAGCTTCAGAGGGCGCATCCCCCCAGCTTACACATGGTGTTGGGCCTGCAAGTGCACATAAATCATTAACTGAGGTTTGGGAACTTCTGCCTAGATTTCACAGGATGTATGGAAATGGCTGGATGTCCAGGCAGAGGTTGGCTGCAGGGGTAGAGCCATCATGGAGAAGTTCTGAAGAAAAATGTGGGGGTTGGATCCCCCACTTAGAGTCTCCACTGGGGCACTGCCTAGTGGAGCTTTGAGAAGAGGGCCACTGTCCTCCAGACCCCAGAACGGTAAATTCACTGACAGCTTGTACCATAAACCTGGAAAAGCCACAGGCACTCAATGCCAACACATGAAAGCAGCCAAGAGGAGGACTGTAGTTGAAATTTGCCGAAAGAGTAAGTCTCTTACATCTACACACACCTATGTATGCACTCACACACCCACACACACATACCAGGTAACAAGGTGGGATAATGGGTGTGTTAGCTTGATCATAGTAATAATTTCACAATGTATATCAAAACTTCAGATAATACACCTGAAATAGATACAATTTTAATTGTCAAATATACCTCAATAAAGTCAATAAAAAGAGTTTGTTATTGTTTAAAACTTTTGGAATTAGAATAATTTGATCCTTAAAAATTAGTTTTGCGGGGTCATTATAAAGAAAATAAAGGTAAACATAAAATATGAAAAATAAAAACATAACTCTGATGTCAGAATTATTTAGTGTGCCAGTCAAGCTTGAGTCAGGAAGACAGAAGGCATTCTGTGTATTCAGGTAGAGTCATTTTATGCACAATAAGGGGCTTAAATATCTGTTGGAAGAGTGGTTATGGCAGAAGTAGAGAAGCTGCTACTGAAAAATCAGAGAATCTTCTGCAAGTCAGCGGAGTCAACACTAAGTGCCAAACTGAATAATTATCAAACTGGAAGCTGCTGCAATTCTTAAGAAAATTAAGAGTTCCCCACCAAATACCTCAGCTCATTGTGGAGAAGCAAGTGATTTTTAAGAATTGTCAGGAATTTTTCATGTTCCTATATGTCAATCACAACTGCCTCAAGAGAACAGCCCATATTTTATTTTCTCAGATAATTCTTTTCTTTCTGATATTTCCTTTTTCATCCCATTTTGTATGATATTTACATTGATATATGAAGTACATCCACAAAACCAGCAATGAGCAGATCCTATTTGTCTTATGAGAAAAAGCTCTCTCATAATTCATAATTTTACTGTACTATATCAATAATTTTTATATTTAGAGGTGGAAGCAGATTGAGCTAGTTGTTGTAGAGAAAATTTTTTACTAAGAAAAGAATTGCTCTTCATTTAAGAATAACTCAACTCAATGCAGTGTCTGTTTTATTATGTAAGGTGTTCTTCTTTAGTGGAGGCTGAGACAAAACTCTACTAATTAGATCTTACAATATGATAAAGTTTCAAGAATTTTGACATTAGCCTCTTGTAGGTCTTGAAGAAGACTGACATCCAAGAATAAGAGATATAGAAAATTGAATGTCAAAAATAAAGCATGGTGATATGAATAGGGTTGAGAAGAAGCATGACTAGTGGAATGAGGGGTACATTTCTAGGAGTAGCACATTCTGACTTGTGGTTTTCAGTAGCATTTCTCCTTGTGTCATAATCACTTTACAAAACCCTCTTGCTTCATTTCCATTTACCCAAGTAACCAGTAAAAATGTGTTCTACTTAAAATCCTTGTGGTTGGTGTGCTTTTAGTGAGTGAAAGAGATGTTTTTTAAATTTGGGATAAGTGAGTTGAGAGATTAGCAGCTTCAAAAGGCAATGCCCATAGCAGGTGTGGAAGATTCATTGTGAATTCAAATTGAGAATGAAAACAGACTTGACAATGTATCTTACCCCTGAAGTTTTCTTGGAGGATGGTATAATTTCTGTTTTTGAGTGGCATGTTCGCTTGAATGGTTTGACTTTTTTTTTAAGAAAAGGTCATGCCATAAAATGGAGGACAGATTACACATACATGAACATTCAAACGCACTGACTAATCCTGTTGAATTATTAGTAAAGTTAAATCACATGATGTAACAAATGCCATCATTTTGCAATCTCCAAATACCTACACACCTCCTACTATTGGACAGTAAGCATACTAGAAGTAGGTAAAATAAGTGTGGAAGATTTTTAAAATTGAAAAATAAGAAATGAGAACTGTCACTGGGGAGGAGATACGAGAATTTCAAGCTTAAACAAAAAGATCAATTTGAATCTATTCAGTATGGGGTCAAAAATCCAAAACAATTTTATATTTCTCCATTAATAAAGAGCAAAATAATTGTTCAAAATTATGATCTTGGTGTAAAGCCTTGTGTTTTGTTTCTTCTTTTTAATAAAGTACAAAAAATGACTACTTGAGTTTTTAATTTCTGAATAGATCTTTTGTATAAGAAAAAGTTAATCACTGAGAAATGTTTTTAATTAATCAACCTACTAAAATTATAAATTTTAAAACTGGATTTTCTTATTCTGTGAAGTTTATGTTAAAACTTTTGTTTTTCCTTTATAAATGCAATTTTTAAAAAGAACAATTATCTTCACTTTGATTACAGTTAGAAAAATTTATATTTAACAGATTAATATCTTCTAAGCAAGTAGAGTCATTACATCCTAGTTCATTATATTTTCTGAAACATTTTAAAGTATACTTACAAATGTAATGTATTTAATTATTTCAAGTAATTTGCATATCTAGCAGGGCAGACTTAAAACCCTAAAAAGTAAAATCTCTAGCATATAAGCATTTCTTTGAAGTTGAATTAGTCTGTTCTCATGCTTCTATAAAGAAATACCTGAGACTGGGTAATTAATAAAGAAAAGAGACTTAATTGGCTCACAGTTCCACAGGAATGGGGAGGTCTCAGGAAACTTAATCATGGTGGAAGATGAAGCAAACACATCCTTCTTTTCATGGTGGCAGGAAAGGGCAGAATGAGCACTGAGTGATGTGGGAAGCCCCTTATATATGCATCAGATTTTGTGAGAACTCACTCACTGTCACTAGAACAGCGTGGGGGAAACCTCCCCCATGATTCAATTACTTCCCACTGGGTCCCTCCCACAACACGTGGGGATTATGGAAAGTACAATTCAAGGTGAGATTTGGGCAGGGATATGGCCAAACCATGTAAGAAGTCAATATAGTCAATTTTTCTTACTCATTTTAATAATTCAGAAACTGAAGTAAGTACATTTAAATATTTTAGCTTACATAGTAACATGTCTAAGTTTAGTTACATATTTCAATTTGATTAACATCACGAATCTATCAGATTATCTTAAATACATAAACATTTAAAAAGTACACAGGTCATTTCTAAAATTGGCACAATACTATTAACAGTATGGGTTTTATTTTCTTTGTTAATTTTACAATTATTTTTAAACTATTTGGGAATTGCAAAGTCATTGACACAATCATGGAGACATTTATCATCTCGGTGGGCTAAAATTTGTGGATAAAAATACTTCAATAATACAGCTACTTATCAGCTAAAGATCCAAGACTGGTCATGGAATCTGAGCCACTGAGTCTACCTGAACCACAATTGAATATAATTAGGTGCTTCTTATGATTGGGTTCTGCTGCTATGAAAGTGGGCAACCCCATTTCCATGACATCTGGCTGGAATTTACCTAATGCATTATATATCCCCTCTAGGTGTCTTTCATTTATCACCATTACTTAGTATTTATAATCAAGGTTGCAAGTAATATCCTTCACCTTTTGATTTGATTCAGTCTATGTTTTACTGTCTTACTGGAGTCTTTATTGCTTTCAGATTTTTCAATCTAGCTTTAGGTCTCAGTTTTATAGTCATTTTATTGGCAACATTTAACTTATTTCAGAATGTTTTCCACACTGCTAGAAATATATTGCTAAATGTATGAACTTCAGCTCTAAGAAATAACCCATTATGTGAATCTCATTCTTCACTGATGGTGGAAAAATGTGTTTATGGAGTAAGTGGACCTGGGTGTTACAACATTTCTCTTTTTTTTTCCTTAGGGGAATAAAATCAGTGAAAAGCTAAACTGTGAGCTCCAGTGAAAATACTCAATTATCATCTTGTCATGAAGGTTTGGACCTCAGATTCTCCTCTGTATACTTGTTTCAAAGAATTAGAAACACATTGATTTTTACTAACCTTGTTTTCTCCCTCATTCTTCCTCCCAAGAGAGCAAGTCTTGTGTCAGAAGTCTGCAAATGCTTGGAATGCTACTATACCAGGAAAGTCCTCCTGGATGACAAATTTATCTAGCAGATTCCTGACTTATTCTAGGAACATTATTTATTAATGCTAAAGTTCAGATAGGTTATTTAGACACTATACCCTGTTGACCTAAACATAATTTCCCAATCATCTTGTCCACCCTAGCTAAACATGATTCATGCCAGATATTATTTTTATCTTCTTCACAAAACCCCAGAAATATTTCCTTCAGATTTTATTTCATAAGTATTCTATATTTGGCCTAGATTTTATGTTTTATTTACCTTATTCTAAAATTTCTGCCTTAGGATATGAGAAGAACATATTCAAAGATAGAAATTTCCAAGAAAAGGAAGGCCTTAAAGAGCAAGGAGATTTTAGGGGAGTAGGGAGAAGGGAAACACTATCCACCAAGCAAACCAAACACAGTTTTAACTTAAACATGAGTGCCTTTATCCACAATATTTCATGCATAATGTAAATGTCCTATTTATTGCATTTTATCTTTTACTATTGCTGTGGTATAACAATTAAACTTAAAATACAGATATCTTAAAATTATATCAAACACAAACTGAAAAGAGTTTTGGGTAACAATTTCACTGATTTATGATTGTATTTTCTTGTTACCTTTTTGTCTAGCAGCTCGAAAGACTGAGTTAAGAGCACTGGAAACGGTTTTTGTCTGAGTTTGGATTGTATCTCTACTTCTTTCTTGTGGTATATTTTTGGTCAAGTAACTTAAACACTCTACTTCATTTGGCTCATCTGTAAAAAGGCAATATTTATGCATCTACCTCCTGTGTATGCTGTAAGGTTTTGTAAGTTCCTGTATGTCAATGGCTTAGAACAGTGCCTGGCATTATAGCAAGGGGTATGAAACCAAAGAAACATGGGCAGGAGGATGATAGTTATAAACTAAAGCCCTTGCAAACTGTTTTTAAAAATTTTTTAGTTACTTCAATTTTCACTTCTAATTCTGTCTCCTACAACTAAGGTTGCCTATGTCTTAAAATAGAAAACAATTTATAAACTTTAAACCAGGAGATAATATTTGCAGATCCAAAGACGGTATAGTCACCTTGTCTTTCTATTGCTTAAAAGCAACTGTTCTAAGTTGTCCTATGAGTCTCCCTGCAAAACAACCTTCAAGCCAGATAATCAAAGACACTTAAAATTCAGCTACCCCATAGAATTTAAGATAATTCCAGAGTTTTACATTATCTTAGTAAAAAAGGGAATAAAGGATCAAATTCTCATATTTTGATTAGTGACTCAAGAAAAGATTGTATATATTGGTTTAAAATACTCCATTTATTTTTACCTTTCTATATTCATTATCTAAAACTTCAAATATTTAAGATATATATTTGGAATTAGATATTAGGCACTTATGCCTGCAATCTTAATATTAATATTTACCTTTGTTTAATAATATATTTGTATATAGCAACAGTTATAGAGGTTAAAGAGACTTTTCCTGTCTTTGATGATTTATGTAACCAAGCCCAGAGAACATTAAACAGATCTTTATTTGTCAAAGAAAGCTACTGTTATATGTTAAATGGTTCTGTTATCTATTGTAATGGGCCCCCAGTACAGTATTACTTTAAGTCCAGAAAATAAGGTTGATAAAAATAAATGGTCTGACAGACGGATAAATGGAATGGAATAGAAATCTCCAAAATAGACTCACATAAATACGGTCAATTGATTTTTTACAATGATGTAAACATTATTGGCATAATTTTCATATTTGTCCCCACACAGATCTCAAGTTGAATTGTAATCCCTGAGGCTAGAGATGGAGTCTGGTGAGAAAAGCTTGGATCCAGTGGGCAGATCATGGCTTGGTGCTATCTTTGTGATAGTGAGTTCTCATAAGCTCTGGTTGATTAA
Source organism: Ateles fusciceps (assembly GCA_036589455.1). Lineage (NCBI taxonomy): Eukaryota > Metazoa > Chordata > Mammalia > Primates > Atelidae > Ateles > Ateles fusciceps. The sequence goes on from JAZHEH010000051.1 coordinate 3,050,750, forward strand.
AAGTGTGTAGTACCTTCCCCATACCTAATCCCCTTCTCTCTCTCACTTGTTCCTGCTTTTGCCATGTGATGTGCCTGATCCCCCTTCACCTCCACCAGGATTGTAAGGTTTCTGAGGCCTCCATAGAAGTTGAGAAGATGCCCAAAACATGTTTTCTGTAAAGGCTACAGAACTGTAAGCCAGTTAACCTATTTTGTAAAACATTACTCAATCTCAGGTATTTCTTTATAGCAATGTGAGAATGGTCTAATACAATTATTGACTGGAGAGCGGAAAGGAAGGAAGGAAGGCAGAAAGGAAAGAGAGAATGAAAAAGAGACAGAAAAGAAAGTAAGCCTATACCTCTCTACATGAACTCAAGATGGATCATGATGTAAATGTAAAATATACAATTGTAAGACTCTGGGAAGAAAACATAAGAAGTATCTTTTGATGTTGAGTTAGGCAGAGTTCTTAGATATGACACAAAAAGTGCAATTTATTAAAAAAGAAAGGTATTTGGCTTTATCAAAATTCAAATCTTTTTGCTCCACTGAAGATATTTCTAAGAAAATAAAAAGACAAGCTAAAAACTAGGAGAAAATATTGCAATCACATATCTAACAAAAGACTTGTATACAGAATATTTAAAAACTTTCAAAGTTTGACAATAAGTAAACTAATTACCCAATAAAAATTTGAGGAAACTCTTTGAATAAACTCCTCACTATAGAAAATATTGGTATAGCTAATAACCACATGTAAAGATACTCAACATCAAATTAAAATAAAAATTAAAACAACATTAAGATATCCCTATACAACTACTGGAATGGCTAATTTTATGGAAAAACACACACATAGACACAAACAACAGCCGTTGCTAGAAGAGCAAAAATCCTCAGCCAGTCTGAAAACAGATGCATATGTCCTATAAACTTAAATAAGATACACTTACTATATGGCCTGGCATATAGTATTTACCCTCGAAAAATCAAACTATTTTTGCCCAAACACCTGTACACTGTTGTTTATAGCTGCTTTATTCTTAACCCCCCCAATCCATATATTCTTCAGCCAGTGAAAGGAAACACAAATAATGGTATATCCATACAATGATGCACTGTTACATAAGAAAAAGGAGCAAGCACCCATGCTTACAATACATGGGTGAATCTTAAAGTCATTTTGCCAAATTAAAGAAGCCAGTAAAAGAGTTACATACTTTATGATTTCATTTATAAGGGATTCTCTTAAAAGCAAATATATGAAGATAGAGGCAAATTAGTGGTTGCTTAGGAGTTAGAGGTTAGGTTTGTGTTTCATGACAAAGGAACAGCATAAAGGAATTTTGGGGGTGAAAATTTTTTGTATATATAAGCTACATATTCTGTTATATTCTCTCTAGTTCCTGTCCTTCCCAGCTATTTCCACTTCTCAAAATCCTTCCCATTCATCAGAGACAATCTCAAATTCTACATTGCCCAGTAATAATCCATCTCCCCCAAAGCTAATATATAATTTATCTCTCCTGTATACTTTAAATGTTTGGATGCAGCTCCCCAGTGACTATATCTATTTGTTGTTACTACCAGGTTTCAGATTCCCTGATATTACTATAAACTATGTATGCATAAATTCCACATTGCATGGCATACATAAAACCTTTATTAATTTACTAACCTTATTTTCCCCAAGTGCCAATGCACTAAGATACTAGAGTTACAAAGAATATTGCAAAGCATATATGTGAAATTTCAACAAGGGCTTATTTGAGAATATGTGAGCTTATTTGAATTTGAGCACACCCAATGCTGCCACCTATTCTTTACTTGTGTCTAGAATAGAATCAAAGACTGCCAGATACCAAGGAAGAATAAATATCTAACTTGCTTCTTAGAGCAAGAAGTAAACTATATAAAAGGGATAATTTGTTAAGCACACTCCCACCTTTCTGGGAAAGAGCATTCCAAGCCGAATGAACAGAAAGTGCACAAGCTGGGTTAGGATAGTAGTTGGCACATTCTAGAAGAAGGAAGAGGCCTGTGTCACTGAAGCAGATGAAACACTTAGGGGGAGTTGTAAAACATGGTGTAACAGAGCTAATAGGTACCAGAACATGCGATGTCTTCTATGCTATTGTAATATGCTTGCTTTTATGTGAGTGAGATGGAGAGTCACTAGAGGATTTGAAAAGAAGAGTTATAGAATTACTCTAGCCTTGAATTTAAAAAGATCATAGTTGGGCAAGGATAGAGCAGAGAAACAAATTCGGAGACTACAGACAGAATCTGGGTGAGATTACACAGTGGCTTGAACAAGAGTGTAATGGCACTGGTTTTGAAAAGTGGTTTTATATTTTGTATATTTTAAGAAGGTATTAGCTTTGGTAAAGTTTGTAAGATTACAAAAGGGTATAGAGCAACTGAAAAGTTTGACTTGTCATTATCTGAGATAAAGAGGACTTTGGGGAATCAGTTCTAATGGAGAATGGAGGGGGAAATCAGGTTATATTTTTTGAAAACATTTGGCTTTGAGATACCTATTAATCATCTATGTGAAGGTGTCTAGTAGACAATAGTGTTTATAAGTCAGAGGTTCCAGAAAAATGCTTGAACTGAGGATATAAATTTGGAAGTTGACAGACTGAAGATAACATTAAAATCTTGGGTTTGGAATAGATCACTGGGTGTGTTGATGTAGTTAGACCAGAAGTCTGAGATGTGTCACCCAAGGCTTTTTATTGCTTTAGAATCACAATAGGTAAAGAAATTAACAAAGGAGGATGAAAAGAATTTGCAAGTGACATTGAAAGAAAATAAATAAAATAAATTTCCTATAAACTAAGTAAGTAGACGAGTTTCAAGAAGAGTTGATTCACTGTATCAGATATAGCTGATAGGTATAGTAAGACACAGGCTTATAATTGAAACTGGTAATTTTAGCGGAATTATGGATTGAAAGCTTGATCATATAGGGTTCAAGAGAGACTGAGAGGAGATGATTTGGAGACATAATATAGAAATAGCTTTTCTGAGAAGGTTTTCTATGAAAGAGAATGATGCTGGAAGGGGCTATAAGATCAAGGATAATTTTTGGTTGGTTTTGAAACTGAGAATTATTATAGCATGTTCACAAGTTAATAATCATGATCCAATAAAGAGTAAAAGGTAATGATTTAATAATGCTGAAACATCACCTTGAGCAGGTAAGAGAAGACAAGTTCTAATGCATCCCAGCAGGATTGGCCTGAGAAGGCTGAGTAGTATGTTCATCTTAACTGGAATTAAGAAAAAAAATCTGCAAATGCAAAAGCAGTTTTCTTGTATATATTTTGATCAGAGCATATGAATTTACCTTTCTGATTGTCTCCATTTTGTGGATAAAATGGGATCCTAGGCCGTCACCTGAGAATGAAGGTAGAATAGGAGGTGTTGGAAGTTCAAGGAGAGAGTTGTGAAATAGTTATCTAAGAGAAGAAGAAAAAATAATAAATTTGTACTAGAATTTATGGACATCTAATGGGCTACATGAAGTTAGAGTTCAAGCATTTGAAGCCAGACTTCTTAGCAGAATTTTATGCTTTCTTCTACATGAATTTAGTTGCTCTGGTTCAGGTGTGGCATAGGGAAAGGGTTGAGTTTTGCCAGATAAGTACAACACAGTGAGATGAGAGCAAGGGAACTGATGGGATATGCAAGTGTCATTAAATCATTCATCTTACTTGAGGGAAATACAGTAGACCCTCTATTGCATTTCGTTTCAATCTGGCTTTGATCTGTAGTACCAACCTTCCAAGACAAAAGGAACCAGCAGTGCTAGTATTATGAATGCATGTGCATCAAAATTTACCTTTATCTATGGCTGATACTCTAACTGGAGGAATAATTACATTGATGCCTATGATTTTCATCTCTCAAAGGCTATCATTTAATTGTCCCTCATGAAGATTAGACAGGTTCCAAACAAATGAGGGATTTGAAGTCAGAGAGGAGAAGTGTCTTTCTTTCCCAAGGCCCCAGACAGTGGCTGAGCTGGACTCAAACCAACTGCATCCTTTTACATGAGCTTTGCTCTGTTTGCTACACTGTACCAGCCTTGGGCCATAATTTAATTTCATCTGTTAGTTTTAGTTCTGGTTTGGAACAACTGTTATCGGACTTGCAATTTCCTTTTTATCCATTAGTGAAAAGGTCAAAAGTTTTGAATATAACCAAAACTCATTTCTAGTAAATGGCAGGCCTTCTTTTTTAACTTTCTTCAGTCTTAATGCTGTAGGATATAAAACTGCAAAAGCCACTGTTTATGCAACACAGATTACATATGGCATTAGAGGACTGAGAAAGTTTTGGAAATTAAATCTAAAAGGCAAATACAGGGTAATTAAATAAATTATTTTAGGATCAGTGTTTATTTTGTCATAAAATGTGGATCATTCAAGGAAATAAAAATTAAGAAAATATCTTTTGTCAAAACACTAAGTGGAAATTTAGTTTTAGAAGGAAAATAAGTCTCTGTTTTTTACCATGGAGCCTAGGCTCTGGGGAATTGCTCTGCTGTCTATGTCATGTGTTTCTTATACATGCACTACCTAATTTTGCAAGAACACAAAGGAAAGCATTTTCTGTACTTTGCTTATATTAAACCAATTAGAAATAAGTTACTTTTATAGGGAAATTACTGTAGCTCAGTTATTAAAATGTAGAGAATATGCTATTTAGTAATGTGTTGACTTGTTTGCTGTACTGGTGTCTGAACTTTTTCATTCATGTTCACATGACATTTTCAGAGGGAGCTGCGAATGTTGGTGTTTTAAATGTGTTGCTTTTTAACTCCATACCTGCAATGCAATTGTATGAACCATAAGCATCTGAAATGCAGTGCATTTCAGTACAGATCTTAATTGTTCTCCTATGAAACAGTAACCACTCTGGATATTCTTGTCATGTACTACGGGACCCACGCAAGAAGTATGGAATTTATCCTAGTCCCCATAGCTCAATAAGTAAGAATTTAAGCTCCAGAGCCAGACAGATATGTATTCAAATCTTGACTCTGAATCTTATTAAGCCTTCTGTAACATGTCCTTTAGCTTCTCCAAACACCATTTTTGCCATCTTTAAAAATGGGAAAATACTAATGCCTAATCCATAGGATTATTTTGAGGATTTAAGTAAGATAATACAATTAATAAATATTTACTGAGCTTCCACTATCCAGCATTGTGTGGACATACCCGTGAGGAAGATAAACAAGGTTCAGCCTTTAGTAGACTAAACACTCTACTTGGGAACATAGACATTAAATCAACAAATCGGCTGGGAGCGGTGGCTCATGCCTGTAATCCCAGCACTTTGGGAGGCCAAGGTGGGTGGATCACAAAGGTCAGGTGTTCAAGATCAGCCTGACCAACATGGTGAAACCCCGTCTCTCCTAAAAATACAAAAATTAGCTGGGTGTGGCGGCGTGCACCTGTAATCCCAGCTACTCAGGCAGCTGAGGCAGGAGAATCACTTGAAACTGGGAGGCAGAGGTTGCAGTGCCACTGTACTCCAGCCTCGCAACAGAGTGAAACTCCATCTCAGAAAAAAAGAAAAATCAGTAAACCAAGAAGCAAGCATGATTGTATCAAGTAATAAATGTAATGATAGAAGGAAAAGCCATGGACATGACAGAGGTCAGGTAATTAGATGGACAAGAGTAGGAAGATTTTTGCAGGGAGGTGAAAGTCAAAATTTAGTAATGTGGAGATCTAGAGGAAGATGATTTCAGCTGAAGGAAGGGAGCAACTAATGCAAAACCACCAAAGTGGAAGTGATGTTCTTCAGATATGCTGAACAAGAGAAAATAGATCAGTACAGTAGGAAGGGAATGACAAAGAAGAAGGATGCAGCTGATATCAGAGATGGCAGGGACTAGATACCATTCTCAAAAGACATAACTGAGTACTTTGAATTTTACTTTTAATGAAATAAATAATGAGATAGATAAAGATTTGAATAGAGAAGTGGCATGATGCATTTTATTTTTGTAAAACTATTACTTGGTCAATCTTTATGCTGTAGTCTCACCATTTATGCTGTAAACATGTCCCCCTGATTTGTTTTTCTATATAGTTCATATAATTGCTTGCCATATTTGGCATATGTTTATTTGCTAACTGTGTGCATATTTCAATAAAATATGAAATACATAAGAGAAAACCAGAACCCTGTCTGGTTTGCTCCATGTAGTGTCTTAGTTGCCCAGAGGGTTCTCAGCAAAAACCAGATGATATAAGTTGGGTGAACTGATGTATGAATACATGAATTAATTAGGAAGGGTGAAATCAGTATGATCCACTAATGAATGGATTAAGGAACCAGCTGAGTAATGGTGACATTTACTCTGAGATTCAGCAGGCTGTCAAGTAACATTGGGGTTGGGGGATGGTAGGAAGTTAGGTTTGGGAATAAAATTTTGGTAATCAAAACCTTGAGATGGCTATTAGACCATCAGTGGAGGTATAATGTAGGTAGTTGGATATAGAATAATAGAATTCCGGGAAATGAGGAGGGAGAGATAAAATCTCTATAGAAATAGAGTATCGTCAAGTATCTACTTGGTCCTCTGCTCAGGGTGTCATAAGTTGCGATAAAGGTTCTGGTCAGGACTAGGATTTCCTCAGAGACTCTACTGAGGAAGTGTTCACTTTAACAGTCCCTCTGGCTATTGCCAAACTTCACTTCCTTATAGATCTGGATTCATGTGAGCTTGCTTCCAAAGCCAGCAACAGAGACAGACTCCAGCAAGAAGGGAATTAAAACTGTATACAATCACATAATTATAATCATGCATATTTTATAACCTTTGCCATTATTTCACTTGTTGGAAGCAATTACAGGTCCTGCTCACACTCAAAGGGAAGAGACTCTGTGTAGGCATGAATGCCAGGAGGTAGGGATCACAAGGGTCATTTGTTTACATCACAAGGCCAGAGGAAGAAGAAAAATAGCTGCAGAGTGCTAAAGGAAAAACAAAATGTCACCAGTACATTTTATGTAAGAGTAACATCATTTAGAAATGAAGATACCATGTAGAGCTCTCAGATGAAGAAAACCAAGAGAATTCATTAAAGCAGAAGACCTGCTTTAAAAGAAAACCTGAAGGAAGTTTTAAGGCTGAAGGGAAATAATGTGAATGGGAAAGGCTGATCTTCAGGAATAAAGAAACAAATAAAAACTGTAAATAGCTGGATAAATATAAAACATATATTTTTCCCCTGCTCTAAGCTCTTTAAAATACAGGTGATGATTTAAGGCAAATATTGTAACATTGCCTGGTGCTTTCAATTATATAGATGTAATGCATATGACAACCATAACATAAAAGGCAGGAGAGAATAAGAAAGGACCCGGAGAATGGCAATGTTTTCTAGATTTCACAGGAAATAGTAAAAGTGTCAACTCTTCAGACTGTTAAATGTTAAATAGGTATATTATAATTCTTAGAGTAATCATAAAAAACGTAATAATGTGGCCATAAAGCCAATAGATAAACTAAAAGAGAATTCAAATAATCCAAAATAAGACAGGACCATGAACACAGAGGAAAACAACAAAAACAAGAAGAGAGAGAGTAGTAATAAAATGATACACTTTAATTAAATCAATGATTACACTAAATATTAATCATGTAAGCAATGCAATTAAAAGTTAGTGAATAACACAGTGGAGAAAATAGTAAGGCTCTTTATGTTGCCTATAAGAGAAACACTTTAAAAACCAAGACACAGATAGGTGAGAGTAAACGGGTGAAAAAATATATATACTGTGCACAAAGTATATAGAAGTTTGGAGTTTGCTATGTTAATATCAGATAAAATAGACTTGAATTCAGAGTATTAGCAGAGATAAGAAACAAATTCAAAGATATGGGAGTTTGGAGTTGCTATGTTAACATCAGATAAAAAAGACTTGAATTCAAAGAATATTAGCAGAGATAAGAAACAAAACAAGGGAATACTTCACCAGATATAAATAATAATAATCAATGTGTACGTATGTAGCAATAGAGCCTCAAAACACACGAAGCAAAACTAGATGTAATTAGCTGAAGAAGTAGATGATCCACAGTCATGCTGAGAGACTTTTAATACCCCATCTCTACAACTGAGAGAGAAACTAAGCAAAAAGCATGGAAGATCTAATAACACTAGCAACCACTTGATCTATTTGACATTTATGGCACGGTACACTCAGCAAATGCAGAATATAACTTCATTTAAAATGCACCCACAAACATTCACCAACACAGTACATATGTTGGGCCATAAAATAATCTCTATAAATTTAAAACGTTCAGAATCATACAGATGGCATTCTCTTACATCACAAATTAAAATTCAATACTACTGCTACTGCTAGTAATATATTTTTTGAAGAATTCAACTATCTGCCAAACAAACAATACATTTCTATATAATACCTGGGACAAAGACAAATCTTGGAGAAAAATATAAGACATTTTAAACCAGTGACAATAAAAAATATATTAAAATGTATAGGTTTGAAGTAAAGCAGCACTTTGGGGGGAATTTATATTTTTAAATGCTTACATTAGAAAAAAGAAAATATGTCAAATAAATTACATTTTTTTAACCTAAGTAGCTCTAAAAATAAAGCAAGGTTATCCAAATGAAGGAATGAGAAAAAAGTAACAAAAAGTAGAAATTACAAAAAATACAAAATAGGCAGTGGAGAAAATGTACAAAGTCAATAGCTAATTATTTTAAAGTATCGAACAAATTGATTAACCAACCTCTAGCTCAATTGATCAAGGGGGAGACAAGAGATACAGAGAAAGGGAAATCACAATCAAGGAGTGAAAAATAAATTATCAGATTCTAGACACTAAGAAGAGCATGTTATGAACAAATTTATGTGAACAAATTTGACAATTTGGATGACTGGATAATATATAAAAGTTTCTTTAAAAATGAAACACACCAGAATAGCTATACCTCCCTACTCAGAAAAGCTGACTATATCTATGCTTATTTAAAAAACAAATCTGTTATTTAAAACGTTTTTAAAAATAAATCTCCAGTCCCAGATGTTTCACTGATGAAATTTATCAAATATACAATGAAGAAATAATTTTAAATTTAGACAAACATCTTCAGAACATCAAGGAGAAAGGTCAGTACTGAAATCATTTTATGAGACCAATATAACCATAATACCTGAAAAAATACATTAAAAAGACCAATATTCTTCATAAACATAGATGCAAAAGTCTTAAGAATATATTAACTAATCAAACATGCTAAAGGAAATATACTATGAGCAAACAGTTTATTCCAGATAAGTGAGACTTAAAAATTAATCAGTGTAATTCTCCATATTAACAGAAAACTGACAAAACTATATGATTATTTCAATTATTTCAGAAAAATTATTTGACAAAATTGAACATACATTTAAGATAAAATCTATCAGAAAATTAGTAATAGTGTGAGACTTTCTCAATGACAAAGGGCTTCTATAAAATTACATGGCCAATATTTTACATGCTGATAAAAGACTTAATTGCTTTCATCTGAAATAGGAGATAAAACATAAACACCCACTATTGCCATGCCTATTCACATTGTACTAGACGTCTTAGGCATAGCAATAAAGCAAGAAAAAGAAATAAAAAGTATAATATTTGAAAAAAAGAAGTAAACTTTTCCTATTTGTGGATTATATAATTTTTCACACAGAAAATTCCACTGAACCTACAAGTAACTACTAAGGTAGGTACATAAATTTAGTAAATTTTCAGATACAAAGTAAATATAAAGCATATTTGTATTTACAAGAAGCAAACAATTAGAAAGAATATTTTTAAAATCCCTATTAGTGGCACCAAAACCACTAAATACTTAGGAATATACCTAATCAAACATCGTCAAGCCTTCCATACCAAAAGTTATAAAAAATTAATAAGTCAAAAGAGAAGTGAATAAATGCAAAGATATATGAAACTCATGAGTTGAAGTGTTCATTAAGATGTCAAATTTTAAAATCTTTCTAAAGATTCAATAAAATGACATCAAAGTGACAAAGTTTGATTACCACTGTTTAAAAATAAATTGACAAATCTCATTCTAAAATATGTAAGGAAATGCAAAATATTTGGAATCACTAGAATGATTGAAGACCTTATCCTAACTGAGTTTACAACTTACTATATAGGGCATTAGAAAGCACAAAAGATTGGTACTGGTGAGAAGTTAAAACACATGCATACATCACTGGAAGATAAAGCAGAGTCTGAAGTATGATTACAACATAAAGAAAACTGATCTGGCACAAAAATGCTGAGACATTTCCATGAAGAAATAAACATATTTTAACAAAGGGTGATGGACAAATGATATAAGTAAGCAAAGGTAAAATAATAAAAATCTACACTTTATTCAGACTATATACAAAATTTAACTCCAAATGGATCATAGCCTTAACTGTAAATTTAAAAGATTAAAACATCTAGAAGAAAAGAAAAATCTTTACTTTGCTGGCATGAGCAATAGTTTCTAGAACAAATAAAGCATAAAGCATAATATAAAAATTAACAAGTAGGATCTCACTAACATTTTTTAAATGTTTCCCATTAAAATACATAATAAGAAGATGAAAATGAAAGCTACATACAGGTAAAAGTTATTTACCACACATATATGAGGCAGGGAACTTGCTCCCAGAATATATAAAGAAACTTTTCAATGCAATAATAAAGTAAATCATCTAATATCAGTTGGGCAATAGATAAGGGCACTTTACAAAAGATGATAGAAAGGGCAAATGAGCACATGGAAGGGTACTAAACATTAGTTATCAGAGTAATGCAAATTAAACCACAATCGGATGCTACTGCATGCGACATACATCCACTGGATTTGTTTAAATAAAAACTAATGAGTATATCAAGTATTACTAAGTGTTTGGAGTAACTGGAATTCTCGTACAGTAATGGAGAGAATATATAATATAAAATGCAAATGTTTGGTGGTTTAAGACATTAGATATATATCTAGCTTAAATGGTTTAAGACATTAAATATATATCAGCCATTCTCTTCCTAGCTATGAATCTAAAAGAAACTAAAAACATGTATGAATAATGACTTACATGTTAATATTTCTAGTAGCTTTATTTGTAGTTTCTCTTAACTAGAATAACCTGAATGCCCATGAATAGGCAATTGGATACTTATCCATTCAAAGGCATAGATTACAGATACACAGAGCAACATGAATCTCAAAATAATTGCAATGAGTGAAAAAAAGTAAGGCAAAAAAGAGTTTGTACTCTATGATGCCATAGATATACAATTCTAGACCATATATTTATAGTGTCAGAAAGCAGGTCAGTGGTTTCCAGAAGGTGGGATGGAGTGGAGAATGCATCAGATACAGGCACAAGGAACCCTGAATGGTGATGGAAATGTTTATTATCTTGATTTTGAGGTTGATTTTACTTCATATACATATGTAAAAATGATTACTATTCAAATATATGCTAGTTACTTCAATGATATCTCAATAATGCCACACATTTTTTTATAAAAATGTAACAGTAGCAAACACTTGGAGAAATACAATTGTCATCTTTCTTTGCTGAGAATTTAAATAGACATACTTTGAGAGTAACTTGGAATATGCTAATGAAATTGAATATAATTATATACAAATTCTTCCATTTCAATTCCACATAAACTTTCCCACATTTACCTAGAAATATCTAAAAATGTTCTCACTAGGCTATTGTTTATAATAGGTAAGATGCTTACACTAGTAAAATACTCATCAGTAGGATGAGGAGTGAATAAAATGTGATAGAGTCATAGAGTGAAAAACTATACAATGCTTCTGATACAAACAAACTCAATCTCTAAATAATGATATGGGAAGAAGGCCAAAACATCACAATTGAGTGAAAAACAAGCATGATATAGAAAATTATATATAATATGATACAACTCATAAAGTTTAAGCATACATAAAAACTTCATATTTTATGTACATCTATATATACATTTATGAAAGTGGACATATACATTGTTAGCATACAAATATGCATTAAATTTATGTATATATATTTATATTGAAGATCCAGATGATATACAGAGAACTGAAATTGGAAGAATCTCAAAGCTTAAAGAGAGGCATCATCTGTATTTGTAATGCACAATCCCTAAAAATTGTGAACAAATATTATAAAATATTAATAGCCATTAATTTGGAATGTTTGGGATATGACTATCTGTTTTATTATTCTAAATGTTTTAAAAAACATCTCAAACATACACACATAACAGTACATATATTTGTTTATGTATATAAATATATGAACATATATGTATGTGTATGTATGTAAATGCCTAAATTGTATATTTGAATGATAAAAAGAATAATTATACTAGTTGTTTTCTTAGGAGAAGAGAATGGAATTTAAGATTGGCAATTTGCAGTGGCTGGGTGGAGGGGTAGTTAGCCCATGTCAGTCTTTGATCTTATATTGTTTGAATTGTGACAAGAATATATTAGTGTCTTACCTGTGTATTTAAAATAAGTACTTCATAAAATTAAATTAATAATACAATGGTAATACACTTGGCCAAGTTCTTTGACGGAGGCGAACATATGCTATCTTTCGAGTTCTGAGAAAGGGTGGTTATCCTGGTTTTGATGTGGGAGGTGGTACCAAATATTTTATAATCTGAGAATGTGACTCCTGAATGTAATCTAGAATTTAACTTGGATAAGTAATTCAGGAGTCAATTAGTTTAAGATGAGAAAATGTACATCTTTAGTTTCATTAGCATCTAACTGAAATTTAGCATTTTTATCAACTATGAAAGAGGGCCACAGACAATATTAGTGGCAGACCTTAGACTTTGTGACCAATATTTCTACTGGTCCTTTTTTTGTCATATTACAGTTAATGTTGACATATGAAAATGTCATTTAACTCACCACTAATTCAAAATTATGGCAGTAATTAAATATGCTGTAAGATCTTGCTATTCAAAGCATTAATAGAAAGACATATATTACTTTATCTTACATTTTTTATTTCAAGCATTTTCAATAACTGCTTTTGTTTATAATCCTATATAGTACAGATTTAAAACCATCATTCTGAGATGGAGTACATATGCTTCACTAGACTGCCAATGAGGTCTAACACACACACGTTAAGAAATATGAATCAACCATGGCTTGGTGAAGGGGCGGGTTGCCTAGGGTTGGGTGGAGAGCAGGGCAGCCAAAGGCAGCCAGACGTGGCATGTGAGAACAAGAGGGGATGTGACTCTGTCGGGTTCAGCTTATAAATAACTTTATGCTGCACATACTGGTTTTTTTCCATAGTTACCTGAGGAGGGGGAATTCTCTTTTTATCAATCTAATCAGCAGGTGGTTTGGTTCAGGAAGTGAATAACTTCGAACCGTGAAAGCATATCATGAAAAAAGAATGATTCTTAGATTCTACCCTTGGTGTCATTTTACATGAGAAAGCTATTATCCTCAGAGTTTTAAATGTGAGTTCATATTTTGTAATTATTTATTAGATTACAATTCAGAAAAGAATCCACTAAAATGCTCACGATTAGCAAATTTGGGTTTCTCCATGATTACTACCATTCAAATGAAACATCCAGAGAAACATTGTGCATTTTGGCTAAATCAGTAGAAATATTGTCTTCAAATAAAATTCTAGTTGGAACTATAGTATGTAAAAATAAAAGCAACACTGTCCTGCTTGGTGAGCCAAAGGGAAAATAGGTACTCTGGTTATGCATGTCGGCCTTGTCCATCATGGTGACCCAGAGGCTACTTTACCTTAACTTAAGGCTCCACATACTTCAACATACAGATATTTACAAGCATCTATCTTTTTCCCTGAGATTTCTCGTTTTATGCTGTGCTTTGCACACTGTGTAGCCTCAGTTCTCTTCTCCTAAAATATTATCATTATATATTATATACATATCAAAAATGTGTTAGATTTTGCAATGTTGCCACTGCGACTTTCCATTGCTTATCTTCTGACAGTGTAGTGACACTATTCAGAAAAGAAGGAAGGTAAAAACCTCTCTGTTCTCTCTACTATTCATTTACCTCTTCTACTATTAATTCCCTCTTCTACTATTCATTTACCTGAAGATTTCTGGGTCATAAGCTCTGAAAAAATTCTTTTTTTTTTTTTTTGAGAGGCTGGAGTGCAGTGGCGCAATCTTGGCTCACTGCAACCTCCGCCTCTTGGGTTCCAGCGATCCTCCGCCTCAGCCTTCTGAGTAGCTAGGACCAGAGGCGCGTGCCACTACGCCCAGTTAATTTTTGTATTTTTAGTAGAAACGGGGTTTCACCATGTTGGCCAGGATGGTCTCGATCTCTTGACCTCGTGATCCACCCACCTCAGCCTCCCAAAGTGCTGGGATTATAGGCGTGAGCCACTGCGCCCCGCCTGAAAAAATTCTTTAGAGCTCCTTGGTAAGAGCATGCTCATTCATTTCAATAATATCTTGCTTAGTTTGTTAGCATGTACTGTACCATAATGTAGATCTTTCTCGATTTCAATACTTACAAATTTTGAACAGTCACTCCTTTTGTATATTAGAGATTGACACCTGTAAATTCACCTTCATAACTAAATTGTGACCTTGCTAATAACAGATCACAAGTGAAAATTTCAAAATATTCCATGGTGACATTAGCTGTTAGTCAATAGTTCTACTTTGACAACTTCACAAAGATACATTTAATTATGTAAATTTAATACTGATTTATTGTATTTTGCTTTATTGTTATATAAAAATGATCAAGGAGAAAAACAAAGTATGAATATTGTGTTAAAATTAAGTATAGTTGTAAATCATTTGTAGACTGTCCAAGGCATAGCACTCATTGTTCTGGATTGTCTGGGTACCAATTAAAGATAAGCCTTTCAATTCTAGGTTCAGTTATGATAAAAAAGCACAAAGAGCATTCTTATGAAATAAACAAATTAAATTATATCATTAAAGATATTTAATCAGGAACACAAAACTTTTCCTTTTACCCTACCCCATAGCATATAATCTATAATTCAATTTTGACAAGGTCTGCTTTTTACAAGTTTTAGAGACAGCAATGCGAGGAGGCTTCCTCTGCAGTTCTTGCTTCCAGCAGTCTGTGTACAATAATGGCCCTGCTTGTTGACAATTTTATAAGCACCATAACTCTGAGCAAATCACTTAAACCTTCTGAATCTATTTCCTCATTCATGAAATGACAAGTGTTTCAGGACTAGTTGATCTCTAAAGTCCATTCCAGAGCCATTGTTATAAGACTTAATATTTACTGGATTGAGGCAAGATACAGTCTTGGCTTTCTCTCTGCCATTACAGAAATCTAGAATTAACCCACACCTCCTGCCAGCCATCTGTGAAATCTTGTGCAACATATTTTACTTTATTGATTGGGTGATAACCTTTTCAAAACAAGACATGGAGTGGGATGCTCTTTTATATCACAAATTGCCTTTATTTTGATGCTTGCAAAGGCATGCCTTCTCTTTAGATAAAGTATGAACTTATTTTATTATATCTGAGAAATTCTGACATGAAAGTAAAAGGATTCCAGAGTAAAATCAATAGGCGTCAACTTTCCTTCAACGTGTTGCCATAAAATTAAATGCCAACTCGTAATTTAGTCCCAGACATGTTCATGATTTTACTGTAACTGAAAGTAGCTTCAGATAATTTTTTTCCACCTAGAAAATTGATTTCATACATTACATCTAAACAGTTTAAATCCCTGCACTATTAGTAAACTGGCAAAGGAGGTCTCCAGTCTGTGTAGTATTAATTCAGATAGCTGGAGATTTGTTAGCATAATAATGAGGTAATAGTTTGTCTAATTTAATCTTGACACAGTGATATGTGACACTTCAATAATAGCTGATGTGACCTTAAAGGTTAATGATGGCATTGCTCATCTGAAGTGACAGACTACTTCAAGTTCTCCTGCCGTCCATCTTAATTCTTTCTTTGCTTTTTGTTTTTCATTAGGTTACTAGTGCAGTAATGAAGCTTTTTTTTTTTAATTAGGTTACTCATGCAGTGAACTGTTATCTGGAATTGCAAACTCAGGCAAATTACTTCCAGAGGTCATATGATGAGACATTCCATGCTAAAAGTCAATGGCAGTACTGTTATGATAGTGGACAGGAGGAAGTAGAAATGTTTTTATGTAGATAATAAAATGCAGGAACTCTTCAGAGATGCTTCTGCATATTTGTGGAACTTTTTCAACTACTGAGATAAAAGTTTTCTCAGGCTATTGTAATTATATTGCAAAGCACTCCCCCAACTTTGTGCAACAATCATGTATGTGGCTGCTCTCCTGCATAAAACATGGTGCTTGGCTATGTGAAAAAACAACACGAAGAAGAATATGATCCAAATTAAAAAGAGTTTATAATCTACTAAAGGAGAGACAACAGGAAGACAAATCACTGTGATAGAAGATAATAAGCACAATTGCCTTTGAGAAAAAAATGCTTTTGGATTGACAGAACAGGACGGATTTCTCTCAATGAGAGGGCGAAAGCCAATGAAGACGAAGGAAGGCCATCTACTGGGTCTGTCTCAAAAGCATGAGAATTCAGAATTGTTCTGATTTAAATACACCTTGCTGGATGTGGGATCTCACGCCTGTAATCCCAGCACTCTGGCAGGCCAAGGCGGGTGGATTGCCTGAGGTCAGGGGTTCGACACTAGCCTAACCAACATAGTGAAACCCCGTCTCTACTGAAAATACAAAAAATTAGCTGGGCGTGGTGGTGGGCACCTGTAATCCCAGCTACTTGGTAGGCTGAGGCAGGAGAATCACTTGAACCCGGGAGGCAGAGGTTGCAGTGAGCCGAGATCACGCCATTGCACTCCAGCCTGGGCAACAAGAGTGAGACTTCGTCTCAAAAAAAAAAAACCTTAACACACCTTACTCTCCAGTCGCCCTCATGGATTGCATCTTGTGTTGTCTACTGTGTTTGATGAGAGAGAGGAAAGAGGTGAGAGAATGATCGATATAGATACATAGGTAGATGGGATGAGGTAGAGAAAGACCATCAAGATACGGAGGGACTAGCTTCAAAATATTGCTGATGAGCAATATTGCTCTAAATATTGCTATTTAAGGCAACTTGGAAAAGAGAACTTAAGCGAATTATCTTGAATGCAGAGGGATTTGAAGTGCTTTCTTTGATCTGTATATGGAAATGTGACGATGAGATGGAAGATTTAGAAACTCTTCGGCTTGAGAAATTTAGAAACCCATGGAAATTCAAATTTGTTTTATTCTATGAATTATCTCTGAAAGGATCTTCTTTTTGGCCTTTCTTAGTTTATTTTCTGATAATTTTAGCTTGTCCCTCTAATATTAAGAAAGTCAAAGAAAAATTTGTTTTGGTTCAGGAAATAATATATGGTAAATTTCCCACTATATTTTACATCAGGCTTGGGAAATTCCTTCCCTGAAGGATGAAGACCCAGACTTGGTCATTTTTGAATTTTTTTACACACACACACACCATCCCTTGTGTATGGTTCCTGAATAACTGAAAAGATTCAATAAAGTGCTCATTAAAAAGAAATGAATTAATTGGAATGAACTATTCCACGTGGCTGCCATGTGACCTTTAAGCCACTGCTGAATTTTCATAGGAAACTCATTTGTATATTGTATCAGCTCCCCCTTGTGTCTATGCAGCAGTCAATTTAGCAAACAAGAAATAAAGGTATCTTTTCTTTATCTGCTTCCCTCCCTTTGGTAGACTATTAAGGACAGAGTTGCTTATCAGGGATAATTATACTCTCAGGTAAAGAAAAACCCAAGTCACTGAAATTAGTGAAACTAAGACCCTTTGTGCTGTAACTCCAATGACGTATTCTCACTCACATGATTCATTCCATAAACACCCTCTATAACTGTCCATACAGATTATGACAGGTGACATCAAATAAATAAGAACTATGGTACACCATTCATTTTCCAGTGCTATTATTTTCTATAGCCCATTAAGACCATCTGAATTAAGACCATCTGAAGACATTTCCTCCAAACACCAAAAATAAAGTAAAATAAAAAAAATAGACAACTTGTTCCAGCTATCAGCTCTTATCCTGTTTGCTTATCACCGGGATATGTATTTTAAATCATCCATTTAATCTTAATGGAGTTTCGTCCACTCTATTTTGTTAAATAACTATAGCTGACTTTTCCATTTGTGGATTGTTTTCTTATGCATGTCTCAATCAACTCTTACTGTGTTTAGCCTTGGAGACTAATGCTAAGTGCTGTTGTCATTCACCTTTAGCACAGGTAGGGATCGTGGGAGGTGGGACTCTCAGTCCAGTTCATTCTCAACCAGCAAATGGTGGAAATGAACTAGATTCCCAGCCATAAGCCCTTGTTTTCTGACTCTAGTACTGGATTTTCTTGTTTACGACACATGTTTTTCAAAGAATTTAAAGGGCTACCTGCTACCAAGTTCAGCTGGGCACTTGTAAACTGCAGAATCAGGTGTTCCCACCAACTTTATGGAATCACAATCTTTGGCTTCGCATATTGTCTCTTCCTGTTTGCTCTCTGTATATATCACTTTCTTTTTTTTTTTTTTTTAAGAAAATCACAGTTTTTTTATCTCTGCCATGTTGCTTTTAAAATAATCTTTAACCTAAGTTTACAATTATTATTAAATATTCATCCACATTGCCACATAGTAAAATTTGCCAAACTCCTACTATGTGCCACATGCAGAACCCTATGATTCAGAGACTCATAACTTATAAATAAGACATAAACACAACTGACAGAGTTGGCATCCTAGCTTGCTTTGTGTGCATGGGAAACCAGTCATCAGCTGGTTAGTCCTAGCACTGGATTCAGACTTGCAGGGACATTCATATTGAGATCAATGATTCCATTTTCTTCAATGGACAGTCTCTCAAAAGGGAGTAAAAGGAACAAAAGGAAACAACTTCTCAGAAGTTCAAGAAAGAAGACCTCTGGTAGTCCTGATATAACAATTTGGGAGGTGGAAGCTAAAAGATGACAGGCCAAAAATCCAGCTAAATCCATCTCACCGTGTATCCAACTACCCAGCCCATTTCCTTCAGCCCCCACTGGTTCCCTTTGAAAGGAACTCACCCTGTAAGCAGGTGAGGGAATTTGTAAAAAAGTGAACTGGGTAAGCGAGGAAAAGCAATTACACAGGGAGATCATTAATTGTAAGGCTTATCTCTTCAGTGAGTTTGGAATGTGTAAGCTGTAGTGTTGTGAATTGAATTTCATGCACTCCTATTGTGTGTGAAGAGCTGGCTGTGTGTGGGAGGTGCTGAATGATTTGCCAAAAGTGTTGTAAGAACACCAGCAATCAAAAAGCCACTGGGCTCTGAAAAGCAGGGAATTGAGTGACAGTGCAGAAGCATGAAGGCTGAAGTGAATTGAGACTTTTCACTGAAATGGAGCTTGAAGCACAGGGAGTGCAATCTGTCATGAAAGGCTGTGAAGAGAAAGGCAGGGCGGAGGGGACTGGCGAAGGTCTTGCTAAGATCTCATTTCATCAATCAATCTCCTGCTGAGACAAGGTCTACCTGGGCCTAGGGAAAAGGCTCCTTGAAGTTTGTAAAACTTATAAACAAGGGCCTGTTAGGAATCATAGACCTATATTGAGGGGAAATAAAAAGTCATTTTAAACCATTCACATACTTACACAGGACAAAGAAATATGAGGAATAGGAAACCCCAGTTTCTTCCCACTCTTTTACATTTATTTTTATTTTACTTTAAGTTCTGGGATACATGTGCAGAACATGCAGGTTGGTTACATAGATATATATGTGCCATGGTGGTTTGCTGCACCCATCAACCCATCATTTAGGTTTTAAGTTCCCAGTACCAGCCACTGCAAAAACACACCAAAATATAAAGACCAATGATACTATGAAGAAACTGCTTCAACTAATATGCAAAATAACCAGCTAGCATCATTGTGACAGGATCAAATTCACACATTACAATATTAACCTTAAATGTAAATGGTCTAAATGCCCCAATTGAAAAACACAGACTGGTAAATTGGATAAAGAGTCAAGATCCATCTGTGTGCTGTATTCAGGAGACCCATCTCACATGCAAAGACTCACATAGGCTCAAAATAAAGGGATAGAGGAATATTTACTAAGCAAATGGAAAGCAAAAACAAAAGAGCAGGGATGCAATCTGACTCTCTTCCTGTTCTTATATCTCATTTCCCTAACCCATGCACTTATCTGGTCAGACTTTCAAACTCTTTGTCATTCTTCCAACAAGCCATGCGATCTCTGACCCCTGTTTCCTTTCCCTAAAGTACCTCCTGTATTTTTTTTCTGCCTAATAACTACAACCCAACTTTTAAGTCCTAGTTCTTATTCCTCTCTGAAATAAGTCCAAGTTAAGAATACTTGTTCCATAACCACAGAGTAGCTTTTATCATAACACTTCACATCTGGCCCCTGCCTAATCTCAGTAGCTAAACATGCTTTTCTACCTATCCTTCAATTTCCTCAGCCCATGCAGCTGCACACATGCTAGGGGATGTCTTTTTCAAAGCTTCCGAATTTCTCTTCATCCTTTAGAACTTCCTCCAAATGTCATTTCCTCAATGTAGCCTTTTTGGATTCTCAAGTCAAATAGTCTAACAGCAGTCTGTACTTCAACTTTGTAACACTGAGTGTTTGACTTCTGTCTTCCTCACTAAACTGCAAGCTCAGTGAGGTCAGGACTCGATCTGTGTTGGTCTCCATAGAATTCCTGCTTTCTAGTACAGTGCCTGGCATTCCTGATGCCCCAACAAGTGTGTATTGTCTTTATTCTGTCTTCTGAGTGGGTTGGGAGATCCTTGAGGTTGAGGGTTCTGTCTTAGATTTGTTTCCTCAGATTGTAACAAAATACTTGGTGCATAATTGGTCTTAAATAAACAGCTATTAAATGAATAAATGCTAGATGAAAATACCTAGAGCAGGGCTTCTGCTAGGCAATTTTGACATTTTGGACCAGACAATATGTGTTGTGTGGGTCTGCCTGATACACTGTAGGATGGTTAGCAGCACACCAGGCCTCCATCCACCATATGCCAGTAACTTCCCACAATTGTGAAAATGTCTCCAGACACTGTCCAATATTCCCAGTGGAAGGGGGGAGACTGGGCTGAGAATCACAGGTCTAAAGTAAATGCTTTTAAATCACCCAAACTGATAAATATAAATTTCTAGTTTTTGTGGAAAAATTGACCTATGAATAACGGATACAAATTATAATAATATATTTATTGAGGATTATTTAAAGATTCACTTCAATGATGAAGGCTACATTCCAACATTCTTCAAGAAGTTCCTTTTTATGTAGGCAGATAGAGGAGTTAATAAATTTTCTGAGAACATCCTAGTAAAGGTCATATTAGATAACATACCCAGATGCATCGTAGCTCAGTGCTCAGCTCATAACTGCATTTCAGTTAATGTTATTTCTTTTTTCCTGATCTAATCAAAGCATGTGATGTCAAATGGTCACAGCTAACAATGAAAAACTGGGAAGAGTTTAGTCATATGAACACACATACACACAGAGTCTATTTAGTTAAGTTTTTTTAAGGCAAATTTTTGATTGACCGAGTTCTTTGTTAGGGGGTTGCTGTGTTGACACAGAGGGCTGGTTAAATTTCTTTCCTGCTGGGGAACACTAAATTACATCCCACCAACTTAAGCTCCCCTGGAGTGAATCACATAGTGGTTGACTTTAGAGTTCATTGAAGGTGAGAGATTGAGCTCTATGAGGTCAGATTTTCTCCATGAAGCAGAACAAACAAAAATTTATAATACTGGGCTTCTTGCTATAGCTTTTTAAAGTAGAGGGCCCCACTGGTTTCCTTCCACCCCCATCTCCCACCACCACCTCTTTCCTTGAAAGAAAGTGTAGGAATTATCTCCGGAGGCTACTGGCAGATGGAGAGTTTCTGGGTAAGTAGGTTTTTTCTTCTGCTCCCAGGGGGATTCATGGCTGACTGAGTAGTAAATTCACTCTCAGTGTTTCAGTTCACAAATAAAGGAGTAATAAGAGAAGCTCTGCATGTGTATTGGCTGAAATGGAAAAGAGACGACACACAACAGGGGTTTGTAAGAAAACACATCCTGCCAGAAAAATATGATTGCTATTTTAGAAAGAATTGCCAAATTGGAAAGTACAGGAAAGTGTAGAGGTCATGCACTTTAAATTGAGGCAAATCTTAGATATAACAATTTATGAAATAAGATTTGCAAGCATGAACAGTCCATTTAGATTGCAATGTGGCTACCAGTCTGGGAGGGAGTGCATGAGGAGTTGGGGCTAGGGAAGACAGGCTTGTAGGAATGTCTGCAGAACACCTGGGATTATTACTGCTGCAGTTCAGTGAGGTCTGTTTTCACATTTGGGATTACACTAAAACTGTTTGGCTATAGGTTCCCTAATGTCATGTATTTTGTGGGACACATGGAAAACCCTCAATACATTTCTGTTTTCTGTGATCCATTCACAACATTTTCTTCATAATTTCTGAATTAAAAACTAAACAAAGGTTTTGTACTTCCTTCCTTTCTTCAACTTAAGATTTCTTTCCTGTAAGACACTGCCACATAAATTTAATGTCTTTAAGTAGCTATGTGATTCTGCAAGAATATAACCTCTCTGGCCTCAGTTTCTACATTTGAAGAAGGAAAGATTTGGCAGCTTCAATCAAGTATTAATTCTTCTATCTGACTCTATTCCGCTTGGATTCTAATTTGTTTTCCCTGATTAGTTTAAGACGAACTCAGGCTGAATAATTAGGGTCTGAGCTTCCCTGGAACAATTTTTATTTGATTATGACTTGACACCTACTGAAAAGAGATTCCTTAGATTCATACATTCTTCTATGAGTAGTGAGAAATATTAGAGAATAATGTTAATCCACAGCTGGAGTTTATGAACCAACACCAGGGATACACAGAAAGAATCCAACTGGCTAGGAAATGAATGGAAATAAGTGAAGGGGTATCTACTACCTACTGGATCATAACTTTGGACGACTTGCTCCCCCATCTTTAACTTCTTCATCTGTATAACAGAGTTGACCATTCTTTCTGTGAAAGTTTTCTGGGAAGACTTAAGAACCTGAGTCAGAAAGGAGAAGCAGTGTTCACTGTGGCCTCAGATCAAGAAAAAGGGCAGGAGACCATGCAAGGACTCATAATGGAATTTGAGGTTGCTCAGAATCATCTCTCTCCTGTATCTTGGAACCTCTTATGGATTTATTCCATTGCAGTTTGTCTGGTCCATTGCCCAGGTGTTTAATTTGTGAGTGCACCAATATTATCATGGAGGATTTCAATAGCCTCTTTGTGACTTGACTGTTGAATTATACCCAAACCAATCACCACCAGTCTCCTCATCTTAGTCTATTAGGTTAGTGCAAAAATAATTGTGGTTTTTGCCATTACTTTTCATGGCAAAAAAAATTGCAATTACTTTTGCACCAATCTAATACTTGGACTACTATGATAAACTACTAGACTGGGTGCCTTAAATAACAGAAACTTATTTTCTCAGAGTTCTGGAGGCTGGAAGTCTCCACATGCTGGCAGGACTGGTACTTGTAGAGCCCTCTTTTGGGGATTGCACATTGCCACCATTTTACTGTTTCCTCACATAGTCTTTCCTCTCATTGGTGTCTTTTCTTTTTCTTATAAGGAAACAGGTTCTGTTGGATTGCAGCCTTACCCTATGACCTCATAATTGCCTCCTGTAAAGGCTCTATGTCCAAATACAGTCACATTTGGTTTTATGATTTCAACATGCACATTTGGGTGGTGGAGGACACAATTTAGATCACAATACTGATCATCTATTCAGTTTCCTTGTTTCCTATGGGTTTCATGGAAAAGCACTGAGGAAAGGCAGAATAGTAGGCATGTATTGAGTAAGTTATTTATAAACCCCAAGACAGTTTAGATTTATGGTTTGATACTGTCATTTGCTGCTTCCTACATATGATTCCAACTACCCAGAGTGCTGCATTGGAAATCCACAACCAACAATATAGAAATAACACTGGACTTTCTCTTATACAATTTAAATTTGTTCTATAGTCACTCTGTGGCCTTGAAAAAAACATCACTTTTGACCTATCTGAGCCTTAATTTTCCCATGTATAAATAAGAATAATAAGATACTATCCCTCTTTGAATGTAGGCAAATTGCTAAATGAACTATTTACCATTTTTAGATATGACATATGTTCTTCCTGTTACTTCACTGTTTGTAGTATTCCTTCTCCTATTTCAAAATCGACCCATGTTTCACCTCTTTCATGAAGTTTCCCATGATATCCATGAATATCCTCTCATATTAGTAATTGTGATTGTTAATATTGAGTGTCAACTTGATTGGATTGAAGGATGCAAAGTATTGTTCCTAGGTGTGTCTGTGAGGTGTTCCCCAAAATGATTAACATTTGAGTCAGTGGACTGGGAGAGGCAGATCCACCCTCAATCTGGAGAGGCGCCACCTAATCAGCTGCCAGTAAGGCCAGAATAAAAGCAGGAAAAAGTTGAGAGGACTTGAATTGCTTAGTCTTCCAGCCTTTATCTGTCTCCCATGCTAGATGCTTCCTGCCGTCAAACATCAGACTCCAAGTTCTTCAGCTTTTGGACCCTCAGACCTACACCAGTGGTTTGCCAGGGGCTCTCAGGCCTTCCGCCACAGACTGAAGGCTCTACTGTCAACGTCCCTGCTTTTGAGGTTTGGTGGAGTCGGACTGGCTTCCTTGCACCTAAGCTTGCAGATGGCCTATAGTGGGACTTCACCTTGTGATCATGTGAGTCAATACCCTTTAATAAACTCCCCTTAATATATACATCTATCCTATGAGTTTTGCCCCTCTAGAGAGCCCTGACTAATACAGTGTTCCAATAAAATTTTCATGATACTTTAAATTAATGCCTTGTTCTAGTATTCTTTACAGATGTCTTCACAATATTTTAAGGGTGAAGGTTCTGTATATTAAAATTGTATTCCTATTATTTTCTCCAGCAATCATCTGCACACTGCACAGATGCAGCCATTGTTTCTTGAGCTATCTGTAGTTTTAAAAAATAAATATTGATTATAGAAAAAAGTAAAAACTACACTCAGAAGGCCTTCGCAGATACTCTTGTGTGATTTTATAGTTGTCACCTTGTCATAAAACCTAAAAGAAACTTCTCTATCTGCTCATTTACTTATTCTGCTCCCCAATATGTTCTGAGATCATATAAAGCAGGCACTCTGTATAATTATTCTCTATGTCCTTAGAACCATTATGCTGCCTGTTAGATAATAAGTTTTTAATATACTGGATGAAAGAAGTATACAATTGAAAGACAGAAGTTTAACTTAACTTTTATATTTTTACATCAGTTAAATATTTATGCTTCCAGTATCTTACACCAGGGGCTAGTGTCCTTTCACCAGTTAAATAAGCATTATGGGAGGACCTACAGTACGTTGGGATCTGTAATAGGCAACATAAATTTAGAGATGGAAGTCCCACCCCTTAATATCAGTCCTAGAGAAGAAGCACACCAGCCAACAGACAATTTTATGATGGTCTAAGAGACAATGAGGCAGAAAGAAGCATAGAGGATTCCCAGAGGAAGCCCAACAAATTCAGCCCTAACTATTCCCATGTACCTGGCTCTCTCCTCTCCCATAGGCACCAGGCTTGTTTTGCACCTTGCAGCCTCCACACCTATTGTTCTCTGCGCCTTGAACATGCTTTTTCTGCATGTGCACATGATTGGCCCCTATTAGTTGCTCATGTTCCAGTTTCAGTGGCACCTCAAAAGAAAGACATTCCTGATATTTTAATATTAAGGCCAACTGCTAATATGCTTTCTTGCATTATCTCTTCTTTGTTTGTTTTTGGGACATGGTCTCACTCTGTTGCCCAGGTTGGAATGAAGTGACATGACCACGGCTCACTGCAGAATTATTTGTTTGTTTTCTTTATAACACATATGGAATGATGTTATTCAATTTTTTACTCTTTGAATTTTTTTTTCCCCATTAGACTATGAGTGGAGGGAGAAACTGTGTCTCTTTAGTTAAACACTCTATTTGAAGTGCAGAGAACAGTCTCTGGAATAATATAAGAACTCAATAAACATCATTGCATAAATGCAAGAATGAATGAGAAAAGAGTAGCCCTAAAGAAACCAATGAGATGAAAGCACGAGAACAGCTAACAAGTAATGTTTGTTTAGGATTACTTTATGATGCAAAGTGCTTTGTTATTCTTCTCTACCCATTTATTATAAGCAACATTTTGTAGATGAGAAAACACAAAGCTTAGTCTCTCTCCCACAGATAAAGTAATATATCATGGAATTAGAACTTATAGTCAGGCTTTGTTTTTGTTTTTGTTTTTTTGAGCCCAAATTCTTTAGTTTTTCTTGAATTACAACAGTACCTCAAGCAGCTTGTAGAACTGCTGAATATGGTATCCATCTTCTTCTGGGGAAGCAAATATTTTACTACTCCCATGTATCTTACAAACAAAAATATTCAGGATTCTATTGTTTCCTTAAATGTCCTCAGACTTTTCAATTTCTGCCCCTGAAATCTTTCATTTTATTATAATGTTCATGATACTTTGTTTTATATTACCTTGGTGCTGTTGTTACCTCGATAAGAAATATTAAATTTATGATAATATCTTCCATCTCCATGCACTTTGCATATTTCTGCAGCAATTGCTCTGTTCACTATTAATTCTTTGCCTTACCAGAGTTATTCTTTTATTAACAACCACACGTTTTCCATGCTCTGTCTAGCCATATCTTCTAATTTCTTTTTCCCATTCCCTTTATGTATTATTGAATTCTCTAAGTGAATTATTTAACTCTGCACAGCATTTTGGGATGCGATTTGCATGAAACACCTTGTAAAAACTAAAAGCATGTCATATTAAAATGTCTGTAATTGCTTGAAGGAAATACCCTCAGGAGAGTTTTATGCTATATGTAATAGCTGTGGAGAAGTTGTGAGTTCCCATGTGACAGTAACATGAAACAAACAAAAAGTACTTGCACAGATTTGACTTAGATTTAAGTAAATAAAATGTGTTGGTGTGCCACCTGGATTTTTTTGTTGTCTTAAGCTTTCTTTTTCCTTCTGACCTCAAGGGCAAATGGAAAAGAAGAAAGAGAATTTTTCCCTTAATTAATCTCCACAACAATTTTTGGGGTTGGGAATTATTATCCCCATACTACAGTTAAGTGAAAAGTGTATCTGTA
Organism: Ateles fusciceps; assembly: GCA_036589455.1. Taxonomy (NCBI): domain Eukaryota; kingdom Metazoa; phylum Chordata; class Mammalia; order Primates; family Atelidae; genus Ateles; species Ateles fusciceps. Next base: position 3,078,128 of record JAZHEH010000051.1, read on the forward strand.
ACAGTAAGTCAAAGAGGTTAGTTGCCTAACACATGTTTCTGATTTCAAAGTCTCTTGCCTTTCTCTAGATGCCACTTGCTCAGAGAATATGTGACAGCATACAGTGTGACTAAATAGATTGCACTCTGCTCCCCATGTCTTTTGTCACAGAACTGAGCAAAGAGTAGGCTAGGGACTTTTGAGGGAGTAATTTGTTGACAAGTCTTCCAGAACTTGAACCTGGAAGTTAGGACCTCCTAACCAATACCATTGCTCTTAAAGTGGTACCAGCTCTGGCTGTTGCCTCCATGCTTATATTCAAACACTTTTGCTTAACAACAAAACCCCTTTGTTACCTAGACTTATCTATGACTTCAGCCTTACTCTCATTGTTTTCTCATTTTTCTCCGTTAAGATGATTTATTGCTATCTTGGCAACACTTTCCTTTCAGTTCCACAAACGTGTGTTTCTGAATGGTGTAGTGACTTGGCAAATAATTTCACAATCCATTTTCTCAGAAGGAGATGGAGCTAGGAAAAATAACAAAACCTCATCTAACAAAGTTGATGCTATTCTTCCAGGGGGGGCAAGGTGGCAACCTGGATGGAAATGTAGGTTGTTTTTTATTGCCTCTCAGCTGAATTATAAATCTCAGCTAACAGAATCAGTGCCCTTTCATCAACATGGGGTTGGACTGTGGCTCAGAGAAAAATTCATGCTTATCTTTGGACAAAGTTTGCTCATGTCATGGCAGATATGGTCAGTAGGTGTTGGGGGGGCCCATGTTCAGATAAGTTCATGTTATTAGAACATGCTCCTTCTCTACAAGCAGACCTTTGTAAAGACTTATGTGAGGTGGACCCTAATTCCAACACACAAGGGCACTCACACAGTGATAGTGTTCATCTGAGATTTGTTTGGTCTTCTGTGATTCTATATGATAAAGAATTTGGACACATGCATCTGAAATTAGAGTGTTTGATCTGATGGAGGCAGCTGGCTCTGCATGGCCCTTGGAAGGCCAAGTATGAACCCAAAATATAGAAGTAAAACTTTTTCATTCTAGGTGGCTCATAGGAGACTCCCGTTATCTATAAAGGGCAAAATTGACATTGTGATCACTCTTAAAAGTTTCAGAATGTATATTAGGGACCAAAATGGAGAGGATTATATTATCTTTAAAAATATCCCACATAAGTTATGTTAACTTTTAAAGCCTATGTTAGTGTTGATTCTTCTTGAAGTGGTTCTAAGTCTCTCTAGCTAGGAATTAGTTTATTTACCCTTAAGAGCATTTTGATGTTTTTGAACTTTGCCATTAATTTACTGCAAAGCTTATCGAAGATGTAGCGTGTGCCAGGAAATGAGTGCAGCTTTAAAGATACTGAAATTAGCAAGTAGACATGAGTGCATACTTCAAGTTTCTCCATAGGAGCATGAAGTGCCTATGCTTGAAGGTAAAAGGCCTCCCTTTTCAATAGGCACCAGTAAATTTCGCAATTCTACCTTCTTGAAATGTGGCACAGCAAATAAGTTGAGTTTGCTAAATGCAATGTATAATGTTCTCTTTTTTCAAAAATTACACTATACTCACAGAATAAATTTGCAAAATTGAGTTTGCCCAACCCAGGGAACTACTACTAGGTGTTATTAGGAATTAAATCAGTTTTGCATATCTTGGCCTTCTAATCTTTATTTTGATAGTCATGGATGTTAATGTTCAAATACTAATATAAAAATGACACTTAGGTACCAGTTTGTTCTGTTCTTAATAAACTTCATATTATTAAAAATGCATTATAAAAGCAATTTTTTAAACATGGGAGTATGATTTGAGGAGTTTAGATTCTTATTTTAAAGCACAAACCTTCTGCAGAGATTTAAATGGCAAAATGTTTAAACATATAGAACACAAATGCCTAGGTATATACTTTTGAAATCACAAAGAAAATCCAGAATTTGGGTTATATCTTGCTCCTAACCAATGTTAATAATCTCACAATATTTATAATCACTAGCACCATCATTTGTATATTACTGCTATACATTCATATACTTTTCTCATCTTTGCCTTCCTTCGTTACAATAAAAAAGGCATAAAGTCAATGAATTAAAGCAACAGTGTTCATGAGGAATAATTCCCTGATCATGTCACTAGTTTGTGACCTCAGCACAATGCCACACATGTTCTCAAAAACAGCACACATCTATTAAATTCTTACTATTTTCTAGATATAAGCACTTCTGTAAAATATTTAATTTACTCTCACTTCAGTTCTGTGAGATTAGTACCGATGGTAGTCCCACATTAGCAGGAATAAAGTGGCTTCTAAGCTGGTAAACAGCCACGCTGGAATTTGAATCCAAGTAATGCTGTCTCCACAGACCATCATCTTATACAGTCCACCTTGATGGTTCCTCTCGTTAATTAGCTGTCACTATGAACATGAGAGCTGTAGAAATATCTCCTTGCTTTATCAACACAAGTCAGGTGGTAAGAAAGAATGAGTACATTTTGCTGTATGAAAATATGTTCGTGGCGTACTGTTATAAACTTTCAGTTATTTCTCACTCAAGTATTGACAACCATTCTGACCCACTGTGTTTAAGAAGTACATCTCTTTTGTGGTTTAACTTATGCTTCTCTTCTTCACTGATTCTGATGATTTTCTCTAGTGTTTTCTACTCCTTGCTTGGGTCCTGTTTTTATCAGCAGTAGAAAAAATGCATTTTGTTTATATGCCAGGCAAAATTGTAATCCTTATACAGCATTTCTTCATTAGTTGATAGTTGTTTTCTAAGAATAACCTTGCTTCATAAGAATGGCTCATGCTATCTATTGTTCAACATGTGCAATGGATAAATATAAGAACTCTGAAATCACACTGTTTTAATACACCTGTATTCCTGTAAATAAGTTGCTTAACTTTTTATTTTTGTTTTATTTTTCTTAAATTTTAGTTTCGGGGGTCCACGGTTTGTTATCTGGGTATATTGTGTGATGCTGAAGTTTGGGCATCTAATGATCCTGTCACCCAAATAGTGAAGATAGTACCCAATAGGTAGTTTTTCAACCCTTGCCCCTCTCTCCCTCCTTCTCCCTTTTGGAATCTCCAGTGTTTATTGATCCTATCTTTTTGTTCATGTGTACCCAGTGTTTAACTCCCACTTATAAGTGAGAACATACAGTAGTTGTTTTTCTGTTTCTTCATTAATTCACTTAGGATAGTGGCCTCCAGCTTAATCTCTGTTGCTGTAAAGAGCATGGTTTTTCTTTTATATGGCTGCATAGTATTCCACAGTATATGTACTACATTTTCTTTTTCCAGTCCATTACTGATGGACACCTGGGTTTCTTCTATGCCTTTGCTATTGTGAATAGTGCTGCAATAACATATTAATGCAGGTGTCTTTTTGGTTAAATTATTTATTTTTATTTGGGTACATACCTAGTAATGATGCTCAGTCAAATGGTAATTCTAGTTTTCTTTCTTTGAAAAATCTCCAAACAGCTTTCTGCAGGGGCTGAGCTAATTTTCATTCCCACCAAGAGTGTATAAGCATTCCCTTTTCTCAGCAACCTTGCTAATATCAGTTATTTTCTTGTTTTTAAATAATAGCCATCCTGACTGGCGTGAGATGGTATCACATTGTATTTTTGATTTGCGTCTCTCTGATGATTAATGATGTTGAGCTTTTCTTATGTTTCTTTGCTGCTCATCTGTCTTCTTTTGAGAAGTATCAGTTCATAATTTTGTCCACTTTTTAATGGATTTAACCTCTTTAAATCTTAGTTTACTAACCTGTAAGGTGTAGCTTGTAGTTAACTTACAGTGAAGTATTTGCAACAGTGTAAAAGCTATTCACATCCTTTGATATAAGTGTGTTCATATCCTTTGCCCACTTTTTAATGAGGTTATTTGTGTTTAACCTCTTCAAATCTTAGTTTAGTAACCTGTAATGTGTAACTAGTAGTTAATTCATAGTGAAGTATTTACAACAGTATAAAAGCCCTTATAATGTTAGATGTTTCTTATCAACTTGAGAATGTTTCCTTGTCTTTTTGATTTACTGAATCTTTTCATCATGAATGGATGATGAATTTGTCATATGCATTTTCTGTATCAATTAACATAATATATGACTTCTCTTCTTTAGATTGCTAGTATGGTGCACTACCTGAGGTCCTGTATTATCTACCTTTCAGTTAGCTCTCTGATATTATTATCTCTTTTTCTCTCTCTACCTCAGGTATATCACCTCATTTCTGTTTCTTAGTCACTTCATGTTCCCTCTAGATTCCCCCAAGGTATCCCCATGGCTAGCATATTTACTTCTCTCAAGTCTTTGCTCATATTTTATGTTCTTTATGAGTTATATCTTAACTATTCATTCAGTAATGTAACCTGAACCTAGTACTTCTGGTTCTTCTAATTGAACCCAATTTTTACTAGTATTTATTTCCTTCCAATCTATTATATAACTTACTTTTCATTGTATTTACTGAATATTTTTTTCTGTTTCTCTATCCCAATTCCTCCTCTCCCTCCAGCCCCATTACCACAAAAATCTAAGGTCCATAACAGCAAGGGTTTTTATTTCTTTAGTTTTTTGATTTATCCTAACTACCTAGAACTGGCTCATAGTAGATGCTACATCCATATTAGTCGAATGAATGACTGATTAACAGAACAAAATTTCTGCTTTTCTTTTTGTTAGCTTCATTCTTACCACAGCAGGTAAATTCCCACAGGAAGAAGAGGAGCCTGGACATAGGGAGAATCATATTATTTTTGAGACTTTAGAGGAAAGAGAAATATACCATATTAAGAAATATACTTGTCTCGATAATGCAAAGTATGCCATAATATACCAGAAGAAAGAGAAATATACTATATGACTCATTAAGAAATATACCATAGACACACACACACACACACACACACACACAGAAACAGGAAGGAACTATGATTGGCCAAATTTGGGTAGTATTTCTAAAGCTGTTGTCAGGGATAGATATTATTCTTTCTTTTTCTCTCTCAGAAGAAAGAGGTCTTTCTCAAGAATCAGAACTATGTGGATCTTGGGTTAGGGTAGGCTAAGGCTGTTTATCCAAATAAAGTATTGTGTCTTACTAGAAGAAAAGTGGGAGGAGATGTTGGACGAACAAAATCTGTAGATGTTTATCACTGTCTTTATGTCAATGTGACAACTCTAAGACACATCTTTATTTGAGTAAAGAGCCAAAATGACCAGATATGTCAGTCTACTTTAAATCTCCGCTTTCAGAGGTCTTAGGAATCGTTAAAAAAGCTGGCCCAGCTAGCTCTTACAAGTTCCTTTTCTAAGTAGGGGAAAAACTCAGAAAATTTTGTTGATACTGTTTTTTGTTCCTGGACCTTTTCAACTAATCACACTGTTAGCTCTTTTTAAATGTACACTCAGAGGGTTCTTAGGTAGCTAGAAAGTTTGTGTTTATTTTAAACACAAGAATGGTTATGTTTAGTCAGCAAAGAGAACTTTTTCATATTGGCAAAACTCTCCCTAACTTATAGCAATCATGGAAAAATACAAAGTTGAAAAGTGATAGCACAAGTGAAAGCAAACAAGATTTTATAATGAATGTAAATAGCAATGTCAAGAAAATAGTTTAAAAAGGGAAGTTATTCAAAATGCCAAGTTCTCTCTAGCATCAATATTTGCATGTGTCTGAAGTAAAATTATAGAGACTCTAAAAATACTAATTACATTTACATTATTTAATTAATAGTATATTTCATTTATTTAATTTGTAAATCACATTTAAATGTTATTTCCTATTTAACAGATTATTTGATAATCTTAATAAAATTAAGGTATCAAAATTGTCCCATTTTACATATGAGGGCACTAAATTCTTAACAGTTTCAGTTTCTTCAATATCATGCAGCTAGTACACGGTCAGATGGCGAATCACACTAACTTAAGATTATCTGATTTTGAATTGATTTTCCTACACTAGACAACAATAATTTTCTCCTAAGAGACTTGAGACTATTTTCTTCTAAAATCACAATATCACAAAAATTACTAAACTGTTATAAGTAAGGCTGATTGCACTGCAGCAAGACTGATCCAGCTTCAGAAGGTTGAAAAGCTCTTTGTGTTACCTTTGTATGAATCCAAGATCCAAGCCATTGAAGTGAAGGATCATACACTGATTCTTTTACTTATTATTAATACAAGACCATAGTTAAATATAAAAGTCAATTAGTGAAATGCAGAAATGAAAACACATATGAAAACCAATCTTTATTATTGGAAAGTTAATCCTTAGAGTAAGAATGATTAACTGCTACCCAATAAAGTATTCCAGATGAAAAGCATGTTATTGGCTATACTGTAACTATAACATCATATGATGAATCTGGAAACTTCTATTCTATCATTATCTGTAGCAAAGATTTCAAGTAATGAAAAACCATTCATTCTTATAACTGTAAATGTTTCAGAAAAGTGTTATCATTTTCAATAACTTGAACTAAAAACAACACCAGAATCCATGAGACCAAATAAAGGGAAACAAGTATCCTACTGTTTTAAAGAATGGAAGCATTGTTAACCAAAGAGAACAATGCATTGGAATTCCAGTTAGACTATTGATGACAGGTTCTATTAGCTGATAACTCTACTACCTTATTGGGTAAAGTTGAGCAAGTCACTTTACTTCTCTGGGTCACTCTGTATTCATTCATTAAATATAGATATGCTTGTAAGTTTATTAATATTTTATTAGAGTACAGTAGGAACACATATGCACAAATACACAGTAAACCACAAAGTCCCGAACGTATGTAAGATGTTACTGTTAAATGCATTATTAATCACCCTAGAATACCTATGGCTTTGTCAATGGTTTTGTCACTGCTGTTATTGGCCAAAGTCTCTTCTAAGCAAAACTTGTTTTGCTAAACAGAAAGGCATTGGAGGTGGGGCGGGTGGGGAGTGTTATTGGTATTATGAGATGCTTTTGCTACTTATAAACCTGAACACTTAACTTTATAGAGGTAGTAATTAATGGGAATATTTCATGTCTCTGTGTATGTGTGTCTGTGAGTGTGAGTGTGCTTTAAGGAAAGGGTTTATAATGCTAAGAAATGTGTAGCTGTCGCATTGAGAATTTTACTACAAACTTACAAACCAGAAAACATGCAACAGTAATGTATTTTCTAAGTAACCCTTGAACAGCACATTCAAAGTTTATTTAAAGAAATGGTTACCATGGCATCCTAGCAGTACCTGAAATCAAAAATAGCAATTTTAGTATTGTTCCTCGGGCTGAAAAATATACATGGATAGAAAGATCACTTGTGGTTAACAGGATAAAAGCATGACCATGTAGGCATTATAACATATATTCCAATGGGGATTCTTTTTCAGGGAGGAAAATGAGTTAAAGGAATTTAAAATAAAACACATATCACTTTTATCTATATAACTATATAACAATTACATTTATGCAAATTAAGTTTAGAAAATGTTTTATAAACATCCAATTGCATGTCCCTTGATGAATTACCTGCATTTACCTTTACTCTTATGATTCCCTAATAGGCACTTTGGTCTTTAACTTGCCAGATTACTAGCGTTCCTCAGAATGTGAGTTTCCCGCACAAGCAAAGTTCTTTCATGGCTTTTTGTTTTATAGGATGACTCCACTTGACTTCCATCCCCTTTTTACATCTCACAGTATCTCTTCTCGGTGACTCTGCTCCATTCTTATTAAACTGAAAAGTTTCATACTTTGAACTTTCCTCTACTACCTAGTGCTATTAGGAACTTCTCTGTGGCTGATATAGTAATTTAGATTATTTCTGTAATAATGCAGTGTAACGATAGTTTACTAGTCAGACTCATCAACATAACATGAGCTCCTTAAGAGAAAGGTTCACAAAGCAAAGTATTTATAGATTCAGTTTTATTTATTTTTTTATTATTCATCTCAACAAGTATTTTAGGAGCACTTACCATAGGTTAAACCACCATCAATAGAATTTACACATCTCAACTCCTAGGAGGGAAGTAAATGTGTATTGGACAATACTAGAAGCAATTTAAAAAATTATAACCCTCATAAATTCTGTGAAGGTGAGGGAAATAGTGCTAGAGTTTCCTGTGATAAGGGAATCTGGCCTAATGCAGCAGCTCAGAAAAGGTCACCTTGTGACAGGTTTTGGAACCCAAATAAGGCTGATGTGGCTGGAGCAGAGAGCCAAGGAGAACTGCAGGAAATGAGCTGAGATAAAGGTGAGAATCAGACTTATTTGGAGTTCTGCCTCTGTACTAAGAAAAATGGAAAGTTGTTACAAGCTTTAATGGAAGATGACAACATCAACAAAGAACAAGATGATACTGTCTTCAGTATGTGTGAGTCAAATGTCAAACATCCCCACGACGTCCAGCTAAGAGATGATGGCAATTTCAGTCAGACGGAGAGTACCAGTCAGATTTGAGATATCTTTAGCAGTGGACATTAATGAGTTTTTGGGATAGAGAAGTTGGCAGATTGAGGGTTCACCAGGTGCCAAGGATGCTGTCCAGGTTTCTAGCTCGAGCTAGGAAAGGTGGCAGTCAGACCAGGAGCTCCGAGAGGCAGAAAGTGGCTCTGATTCAGGCTATGGCTTCTTCAAAGTTCTTGTTCTTTCTCAGCGCATTGGACAGCATATTAAGTGAGCGTTTGCTAAATAAGGTTATTTATTTTTTGCATTTAAAAACAATTATTGTATTTATGGTACTGTAATTAGTAGTTATTTCATTTTTTCTTTCTTTTAAAGTTAAATATAAGGCAGAATTCCTTCCCTTAAGATGCTTATTATGGTTCAGTTAGAGACACAACTACGTAATCTCTTATTTTGTCATGATGCAGTGTTCTTGGTATTTTTAAATCTATGATTTTAAAAGTGTATTTTAAAATCTATGGTTGTAAGAGGTGTATTTTAAAATTTATGGTTTTAAGGGGTATATTTTTAAGTCTATGGTTTTAAGAGGTGCATTTTAAAATCTATGGTTTTAAAAGGTGTATTAGGATCACAAGGACATAAGAAACTTACTAGAGTTAAAAAGATGTGAGATAAAAATATAATGCAAGTAATGAAATTTAAATATGGCTTTAAGAGATGGGTATAATTTGAAAAGGCAACTACTGGTATTTTGGCAGAGTAAATTTATTTATTTATTTATTTATTTAATTAATTAATTTATTTATTTTAGAGAAAGAATCTCACTGTTCTGTCCAGGCTGGACTAGAACTCCTGGGCTCAAGTAATGTTCCTGCTGTAGCTTCTTCAGTAGTTGTGACGATAGGTGCAAACCACCACCTGTCTCAAACAATGGCATGGACATAAGAATGTGACACGGGCATACATGGAGAGGATGAGGTCAAGTTTGGTGGGATTCAACATGTTTGAGATTTTAAAAAACAAGTTTACATAGAAAGGCTGATTTGAGTTTTGATTGAACACAGGGATTATTTGCTTAATTTAATAAGTGGAAAGATTTTTGGGTTAAATACAATAGCAAAGGCAAGTCTTTGATTTTCTTTTTTGTTAGTTGTAATAATTGATAAGAATTGGAGTAGAGGAGAGCTAGGATACTGGAAGATGCTAGATAAGTATGAAAGTGTAATAAAATGGGCACAAAAAATTATATCTCCTTTCAAAATATGGGGAAGATAAACTTAACAAGTGAGCAACATTCACATTTTAAAATCTAGATATAAATTGTTTAGGCCATACAGGTAAAGACATTTGAAAGAAAAAAAATAGGAAGCATTGATATTCAGCTCAACTTCATATTTATGCCTAACACATAAAAAGTAAGTCTTATTTTAAGCATTTTTTTTTTTTGGCTTATCACACTTGGGTCTCATTATTTTTATTAAAGTAAAAAGTACAGAAAATCTAGGATTCTGTGATTTTTAACACATATGTGACCTAGAAAGACTATATTTTTTTAAGTTTGAATAAGCATATTTTATGCTGTTTTAATAACTTAGTAAACATTGCTTTTCATTTAGAAGATAAGCACTTTGTTGTAAAACTACTGAATCCAGTTCAACAAAAATGTTTGAGTACTTACTAGGGGGATGAATTTGCTGCTGAGTAAATATGAACATGAAAGTTAATTATTAATCTTTCTGCTCAAGGAATTCAGCTAAGCATTAAGAACTTGTAAAGATTTTGAGATTTAATTAAATACTAAGTTCTTTGAGGACAGCAAAATGCCTTTTGGATTTATGGCAGAGCTTTACAAATGTAGATAAAATATTGTTGGAGCTGATAGATTTCTTCTATTAATTATATTATTAATGGGAAGGACATTTTAATGAACCCTTACTATGTAAACATGTTGTTAAGCACTTACACATTTTTGTTTACTTAATTTCACTGTACTCTTATTTTTCCAGGGGGGAAAATTAGCATTTCATAACCTATCTGAAAAATACCTGTCATTATTTATTCATTTATTTGATGAAACTTATTCATCTTCCACTACATTTCAGTCTGATAAAGATATAATCTAGACAGGGGAGGCAACAGGGGAATTCTCAGTTAGTGTTGAACATAAACTGAAAGTATGACTAAATCCCATTCATTCAAGAGGATGGGCAAGCATTCTAGAATCAGAATGCCTAAAGAATATCACAGAGGTGAGAAGTAGCATGGAGTTAAAGGGAATACAAACAAGTTTGTGACAAACGGTGGTAGAAGGGATAAGATATGTAAATGTATGCAAATATATGAAATTTTTTCTTTTGAGATAGGATCTCATTTTGTCTCCCAGGCTGGAGTGCAGTGGTGTGATTCTGGTTTATTACAGTCTTGAAATCCTGGGCTCAAGTGATCCTCTTGCCTCCGCCTCTTAAACAGCTAGGACTACAGGCACATGCCACCATGCTTGGCTAATTTTTAAATTATTTTGTAGAGACAAGGTATCACTATGTTGCCCAGGCTAGTCTTGAATTCCTGGGCTCAAGTGATCCTCCTGTCTTGGCCTCCCCAAGTGCTGGGATTACAGGTGTGAGCCACTGTGCCCAGCCTAGGAATGTAATTTTTGAGAGTCATATTTAGAAACTCAAATTTCAAAGCTAAAAATGGACAGCCATTAGTGACTAGTTTGGATTCACATTTCAGATGGACCACATTGGTCTCTGAAGGGAGAATGTACCTGGAGTACAAGGCAGGAAGGCAATATCAGGAAGAAGGCTCTTGGATCAGTTAAGATAGCTGGTCATGAAGACTTCGATGAAGGGGGCAGTAGTGGGAAGGAACTATATTTAAGGAATATTTACTTGATGTATGCTCTACATAACTTTTGTTTGACTAAATTTGAAACATGAGGGTAAAGAGGAAGAAATGTGGATATATCTGTAAAAATGATACTGTATTGTGTAATAAATAAATTATTAATTTCCATAGTTTGATAAAATAGAGCTTTATTTCTCAGAGACTTTCCAAAGCAGATATTCCTGACAGATGACTGTCTTTCTTCCATGTGGTGACTTAGAGAACCCAAATGTATCACCTTGTGTCTCTACCATGTCCTAATACCTTGGAATTCTTTTCCTACAGCTAGCAAAGAGGGAAATAGAGCATGTAGAAAGAAGAAATACTTCCTAAATGCTCCAGACTAACAATTACATATGTATCTTCCACTTACATTGCACTATTAGTCACATAGCTAAGTCTGATTATAGCAGTCCCCATCTATCTATGAGGGGCATGTTCCAAGACAGCCAGTGCATTCTGGAACCTTAATAGCACCAAACCCTGAATATACTATGCTTTTTCAATCTGATAAGTGAGACATCTACTAAGTGACTAATTGGTAGATAGTATATACAGTATGGAAATGCTGAACAGATTAATGTTTCACATACTGGGTAGGTCAGATCAAGTAGGTGTGAGGTTCCATTACATTACTCAAAACGGCACACAATTTAAAACTTAGGAATCCATTATTTTTGGTTTAATATTATTAAATCACAGTTGACCGTGGATAACTGAAACCATGGAAAGCAGAACCACAGATAAGGGAGAACTACTGTACAAAGAAGGCAAGGGAATGTAATTTAGCTGTGTACCTAGGCAAACAAGAGGGCAACAGATTCTAGGAGGCAACTATATCTGTTGCCTACAGATGGCTTCAAGGAATCCAGCATGTGACCATGTGTGTGTTGGTGTCACTTGTTAATATAAACAATAAAAAGAATGATGCTAGGATGTTCTGAACATGTTTACTGTGTTTTATGGACCATCTTATTGGAAATATCCAGGAGAAATTTGGTTTGTAGATCTGAATCTGTCTGAAACTTGGAGAAAAGATTGGGTTATCTTTGAATATGGGAGAAAAGTCATAGGCTAAGCTGACTGTTGTAGAATTTATTCAATCAATAAAAATATGGTGCTAGAAATAAAATGATGGTTGAAACATATATATATTCTCTCTATTCAGGGTAAGAGAGGATAGTGCTTGATAAAATGAGGGAATTAGAAAACTAGAAAGAGAATATTTTTGATTGACACTGTCCTGTATAAGCCTCTGTGGTGATGGGTATGTTCTATGTCTGTTCTAAGCAATATGATAACCAATAGAAGTATGTGACTATTTAGCACTTGACATGTAGCCTGCCAGATTTTTAATTTTATTTAATTTTAAGAAATCTAAATTTAAATCTAAATAGATTGAAATTTCTTAAGACAAGGGCTAGGTTTTAACTTATTTAAACAATTACAATCAACACCAATGATGACAAATACCTCTGGAGTCCTTACCGCATGCCAAGCAAAATCAAAAACACTTTGCAGGTATTCACCAGCTTAGCCTTCATAAATACTTTGTAAGATAAGAAATTCTATTATAATATTTATTTACTTCTAACAAGGAAACTAAGGCAGATACATTTCATACCTTTTGGAAACATATAGTCCAATGCAGGAAATAGACAAGCACATAATGGTATGGCAATGGTGGATAAGAACTGTAGAGAAAACCAGAAGGCACCTGCAATAAACCAGGAAGGAAAAAAAGAAATTCTCCTGATAAAGAAAATGGAGAGGCTAAGATGGACAATGGAATATTCTAGGCATAAACTAAGGCAGGGTGACAAAGCTAGCTGCGTAAATCTCCTTTATAAAATCATTATGTTCTCTATTCCTTCTTTTCTCTATCCTAAAATTACACAATGTTTAAGTTACTCCTTTACCTACCTGGCAAATATCCAAATTTAAAAAAAATACTTTAATCTTACCTTGGTTTAAAGTATGTGGAGCCATCAACAATATAGAAATATCGGAGTATCAAAACTGAAATGAACCATTTTCCTTTCAGGCCCTCTGTCTGCAGTTGGTCTGACTCTCATCTGTGGAAAGCCATGGCCTGGCTGCCCTTTCCTTGGGATAGGTCACTCTGCCTGAAGCTGAGCTCAGCCCATTTCCATGTATCGTTAAGGGTCGATAATGATTAACTAAGTTATTCCTTCTCTAAGCCTAATGAGCTATGAGGTGATGCATTTGTAGTTCAGTCTAAAAGATATAAAAGTAGATAACGTTTTTACCCTGAAAATCTTGCTCTAGAAACCATTCACTTAATTTAACATGGTTCCTCCTTTGTAGACTTAGATAAACATGGCCCATATGGTAACCCAAATTATTTATAAACTATTATCAGCTTAGAGATGATAGCAGATAATTTTTCTTAATTATGCTATATGTGCGTGCATTTATTTTTGTCAAAACGTGAGAATGTAAAATCCTGGAATTTTTCCCAGTTGGAGTAATAATAAATATCTTTCTGCTTTTTTTAAAACTTTCCCTTTAAAATTAGTTTCTTGTTTATACCTTGCTAATATATTTAATATAGATTTTCTTCTATATCACTTTGCGCAATACAACGTGTTTCTGAAGTTAGGTTTTCAATTTGTCTTTGCAAATGAAGTGAAGACACTTCATGTTTAAATGAATTGAATGTGCATGATCATGTATGACTGTGTGTGTTTAAATCTGCATAATAGGGTTTGGCATTACTTAAAAAAAGTTGCAATTGCATTTACTGATGGCTTATTTTGTGCCAGAAACTCTGTGTGTTTGTTATGGCAGGCTTAGCTGTGGAAACAAAAGTGTCAGTGGCTTGACAAAATAGAAGTTGGTTTCTTCCTCATGTAACTGTCCTGGGAGGTGGTTTAGATAGGCAGAGCAACTCAACTCATTTAGGTCATGCTGGGACCAATCTCCTTGTAGCTTGTGGCTCATCCCTCAGAAAAAAGAGAAAAGAAAGTATGGAGATTCTATACCATCTCCCTTAAGAATTCTGACCTGCCGAGCCAGATCACTTGGTTCCCTGACTTCAGTTCCCTTTTTATTGTCAGGGAAATGTGTGGCTCTCTCTCACAGGCGTTCCAGGCACCAGCTAAAACATATGCCCAGATTTGTGCTGGAAATCCGTGGCACTGGCTGAAATGGCCACCCAGTTCTGTGCTGGAAACCTGCGGTGCTTGTCGACCCGGCAGGAATCTTCTGATCTGTGGGCAGTAAAGACCGTGGGAGAAGTGCAGTATCTGAGTCAGAGTGCGGGAGTGGCTGGAAAAGTCCTCGGTGACCTCCATTAGGAAGGAGTCCTCTGCCTTGTTGCACTTCCCAGGTGAGGCAGTGCCCCACCCAGCTTCAGTTTGCCCTCCTTGGGCTATACCCACTGTCCAACCAGTCCCATTGAGATGAACCTGGTACCTCGGTTGGAAATGTGGCGATCACTCGCCTTCTGCATCGCTCTCACTGGGAACTGCACTCCAGAGCTGTTCCTATTTGGCCATCCTGGCTCAGTGGGTCCCACCCCCACAAAGACCAGCAAACAGAAACCCACTGGCTTGAGAGTTTTGCAGCCAGGACAGCAGTTTGAGCTCGACACAGGATGGTCGAGCTTGACTGGGGGAAAGGGCATCCACCATTACCAAGGCAGTCCACCATTACTGAGGCAGTCCACCATTACCAAGGCAGTCTGCCATTACTGAGGCAGTTCTAACCTTACATGTGTAAACAAAATCGCTAGGATGTTTACACAGCAGCTGGGTGAAGCCCGCAGCAACTTAGCAATGCCTCTGTAGGCAGACTGTGACTAGACTCCCTCCTTGCTGGGCAGGGCGTCTCTGAAAAAAACCAGCAGCTGGTCATAGACTTAAAAGTAAAGCCCCAACTTCCTGGTACAGAGCACCTGGGAAAAGGGGTGGTTGTGAGTTCTGCTGCAGCAGACTTAAACATTCCTGCCCAGCAGCTCTGAAGGGAGCAACTGAACTCCGAGCACAGCACTTGAACTCTGATAAGGGACAGACTGCCTCCACAAGCAGCTCCCTGACTCCCATATATCCAAAGAGACACCTCATACAGGAGAGCTCTCACTGACATCTGGCAGGTACCCTTCTGGGACGAAGATAACAGAAGAAACTGGCAGCAACTCTTGCTGTTCTTCAGCCTCCATGGGTGATTCTCAGGCAAGCAGGATCTGGAGCAGACCTCCAACAGTCCTGCAGCAGAGGGGCCTGACAGCTAGAAGGAAAACTAAAAAACAGAAAGAAATAGCTTCAACATCAACAGAAAGGATGTCCACTCAGAGACCTCATCTAAAAGTCACCAGCTTCAAAGACCAAAGGTAGATAAATCCATTAAGATGGAAAGAAACAAGTGCAAAAAGGATGAAATGACCAAAACCAGGATGCCTCTTCTCCTCCAAGGGATCACGACTCCTCACAAGTGAGGGAACAAAACTGGATAGAGAATGAGTTTGATGAATTGACAGAAGCAGGCTTCAGAAGGTGGGTAATAACAAACTTCTCTGAGCTAAAGGAACATGTTCTAACCCAATGCAAAGAAACTAAGAACCTTGAAAAAAGGTTAGAAGAAATGCTAACTAGAAAAAGGTTAGACAAAATGCTAACCAGCTTAGGAAGAACATAAATGACTTGATGGAGCTGAAAAACACAACAAGAAAATGTCACAAAGCATACACAAGTTTCAGTAGCTCAATCAACCAAGCAGAAGAAAGGAGATCAGAGACTGAAGATCAATGCAATGAAATAAAATGAGAAGGCAAGATTAGAGAAAAAAGAGTGAAAAGAAATGAACAAAGCCCTCCATGAAATCTGGGATTATGTGAAAAGACCTAATCTACATTTGATGGATGTACCTGAAGGTGACAAAGAAAATGAATCCAAACTGGAAAACACTCTTCAGGATATTATCCAGGAGAACTTCTCCAACCTAGCAAGGAAGGCCAACATTCAAATTAGGAAATACAGAGAACATCACAAAGATATTCCTCAAGAGAGCAACCCCAAGGCATAGAGTCATCAGATTCACCAGGGTTGAAATGAAGTAAAAAATGCTAAGGGCAGCCAGAGAGAAAGTTTGGGTTATCCACAAAGGGAAGCCCATCAGACTCACAGCAGATCTCTAGGCAGAAACCCTACAAACCAGAAGAGAGTGGGGGCCAATATTCGACATCCTGAAAGAAAATAACCTTCAACCCAGAATTTCACATCCAGCCAAACTAAGCTTCTTAAGTGAAGGAGAAATAAAATCCTTTATGGATAAGCAATTGCTGAGAGATTTTGTCACCACCAGGCCTGCCTTCGAAGAGCTCCTGAAAGAAGCACTAAATATAGAAAGGAACAACTAGTACCAGCCACTCCAAAAATGTACCAAATGGTAAAGACCATTGATACAGTGAAGAAACTATGTCAACTAATGGGCAAAACAACCAGATAGTATCAAAATAACAGGATCAAATTCACACATAACAATATTAACCTTAAATGTAAACAAGCTAAATGCCCCAATCAAAAGACACAGACTGGCAAATTGGATAAAGAGTCAAGACTCATCACTGTGGTGTATTCAGGAGACCATCTCACATGCAAAGACACACACAAACTCAAAATAAAGGGAGGAAGATTTATCAAGCAAATGGAGAGCAAAAAAAGCAGGGGTTGCAATCCTACTCTCAGATAAAATGAAATTTAAACCAAAAAAGATCAAAAGAGACAATGAAGGGCATTACATAATGATAAAAGGGATCAATGTAACAAGAAGAGCTAATTATCCTAAATATACATGCACCCAATACAGGAGCACCCAGATACATAAAGCAAGTTCTTAATGACCCACAAAGAGACTTGGACTCCCACACAATAATAGTGGGAGACTTTAACGCTCCACTGTCAATATTAGACAGATCAATGAGACAGAAAATTAACAAGGATATCCAGGAATTGAACTAAGATCTGGACCAAGACGACCTAATAGACATCTACAGAACTCTCCACCCCAAATCCACAGACTATACATTCTTCTCAGCACCACATTGCACCTACTCTAAAATTGACCACATATTTGGAAGTGAATCACTCCTCAGCAAATGCAAAAGAACAGAAATCATAACAACCAGTCTCTCAGACCACAATGTAATCAAATAAGAACTCAGGATTAAGAAATTCACTCAAAACCACATAACTACATGGAAACTGAACAACCTGCTCCTGAATGACTACTGGATAATAATGAAATGAAGGCAGAAATAAAAATATTCTTTGAAACAAATGAGAATGAAGACACACCGTACCAGAATCTCTGGGACACATTTAGAGCGGTGTCTAGTGGTAAATTTATAGCACTGAACATCCACATGAGAAGCAAAGAAAGACCTTATCATCAAAATTAAACAAACTAGAGGAGCAAGATCAAACAAATTCAAAAGTCAGCAGAAGACAAGAAATAACTAAGATCAGAGCAGAACTGAAGGAGATATAGACACAAAAAAACCCTTCAAAAAAATCAATAAATCCAGGAGGAGGTTTTTTTTGAAAAGACCAACAAAATAGATAGACCACTAGCCATACTAATAAAAAAGAAAAGAAAGAAGAATCAAATAGATGCAATAAAAAAAAATAAAGGGGATATCACCACTGATTCCACAGAAATACAAACTACCATGAGAGATTACTACAAACAACTCTATGCAAATAAACCAGTAAATCTAGAAGAAGTGGATACATTCCTGGACACTTACACTCTCCCAAGACTTAACTGGAAATAAGTTGAATCCCTGAATAGACCAATAACAAGGTCTGAAATTAAGGCAGCAATTAATAGCGTACCACTCCAAAAGAGTCCAGGTCCAGACAGATTCATAGCCGAATTCTACCAGAGGTACAAAGAGGAACTGGCACCATTCCTTCGGAAACTATTCCATACCATACAAAATGAGGGAGTCCTCCCTAACTCATTTTATGAGACCAACATCATCCTGATCCCAAAACCTGGCTGAGACACAGCTAAAATTGAAAATTGAAAGAAAATTGAAAGCCAATATCCATGATGAAATTCAATGCAAAAATCTTCAATAAAATACTGGCAAACCAAATCCAACAGCACATCAAAAAGCTTATTCATCATGATCAAGTAGGCTTCATCCCAGAGATGCCAGGCTGGTTCAACATACACAAATCTATAAACATAATCCATTACATAAACAGAACCAAAGACAAAAACCACATGATTATCTCAATAGATATAGAGAAGGCCTTCAACAAAATTCAACAAGTCTTCATGCTAAAAACTCTCAATAAACTAGGCATTGATGGAACATATCTCAAAGCCAATATCATACTGAATGGGCACAAACCGGAAGCATTCCCTTTGAAAACCGGCAAAAGACAAGGATGCCCTCTCTCACCTCTCCTATTCAACATAGTATTGGAAGTTCTGGCCAGGGCAATCAGACAAGAGAAAGAAATAAAGTGTATTCAATTAGGAAAAGAGGAAATCAAATTGTCTCTATTTGCAGATGACATGATTATATATTTAGAAGACCCCATCATCTCAACCCCAAATCTCTTTAAGCTGATAAGCAACTTCAGCAAAGTCTGAGGATACAAAATCAATGTGCAAAAGTCACAAGGATTCCTATACACCAGTAACAGACAGAGAGCCAAATCATGAGTGAACTCACATTCACAATTGCTACAAAGAGAATACAATGCCTAGGAATACAACTTACAAGGGATGTGAAGGACCCCTTCAAGGAGAACTACAAACCACTGCTCAAGGAAATAAGAGAGTCCACAAATAAATGGAAAAACATTCTGTACTCATGGTTAGGAAGAATCAATATCGTGAAAATAGCCATCCTGCCCAAAGTAATTTATAGATTCAATGCTATCCCTATCAAGCTACCATTGACTTTCTTCACAGAACTAGAAAAAACTACTTTAAATTTCATATGGGGCCATAAAGAGCCCATGTAGCTAAAACAATCCCAAGCAAAAAGAACAAAGCCGAAGGCATCATGCAACCTGACTTCAAACTATACTACAAGGCTACAATAATCAAAACAGCAAAGTACTGTACCAAAACAGATATATAGACAAATGGAACAGAACAGAGGCCTCAGAAATAATGCCACACATATACAACTATCTGATCTTTGACAAACCTGACTAAAACCTATTTAACAAATGGTGTTGGGAAAACTGGCTAGCCACATGGAGAAAGCTGAAAATGGATCCCTTCCTTACACCGTATACAAAAATTAACTCAAGTGGATTAAAGACCCAAATGTAAGACATAAAACCATAAAAACCCTAGAAGAAAACCTAGGCAATACCATTCAGGACATAGGCATGGGCAAAAACTTCATGACTAAAACACCAAAAGCAATGGCAACAAAAGCCAAAATAGACAAATGGGATCTAATCAAACTTAAGAGCTTCTGCAAAATAAACTATCATTAGAGTGAACTGGTAATCAACAGAATGGGAAAATTTTTTTGCAAGCTATCCATCTGACAAAGGACTAATATCCAGAATCTACAAAGAACTAAAACAAATTTACAAGAAAAAATCAAACAACCCCATCAAAAGTGGGAGAAGGATATGAACAGACACTTTTCAAAAGAAGACATTTATGCAGCCAACAAACATATGAAAAAATGCTCATCATCACTGGTCATTAGAGAAATGCAAATCAAAACCATATTCAGATACCATCTCATGCCAGTTAGAATGGCGATCATTAAAAAAATCTGGAGACAACGAATTCTGGAGAGGATGTGGAGAAATAGGAATGCTTTTACATTTTTGGTGGGAGTGTAAATGAGTTCAACTATTGTGGAAGACAGTGTGGCAATTCCTCAAGGATCTGGAAGTAGAAATACCATTTGACCCAGCAATCCCATTACTTGGTATGTACCCAAAGGATTATAAATCATTCTATTATAAAGACAGATGCACACACATATGTTCACTGTGGCACTGTTTACAATAGCAAAGACTTGGAACCAACCCAAATGTCCATCAATGATAGACTGGACAGGGAAAATGTGGCACATATACACCATGGAATACTATGCAGCCGTAAAAATTGATGAGTTCATGTCCTTTGCAGGGGACATGGATGAACTTGGAAACCGTCATTATCAGCAAGCTAACACAAGAACAGAAAACCAAACACCAAATGTTCTCACTCATAAGTGGGTGTTGAACAATGAGAACACATTGATACAAGGAGGGGAACATCACACACTGGGGTCTGTTGGGGGGTAGGGGGCTAGGGGAGGGGATAGCAGAGGGTGGGGGAAATTGGGGAGAGATAACATTAGGAGAAATACCTAATGTAGGTAATGGGGGTATGGAGGCAGCAAACCACCATAGCATGTGTATACCTATGTAACAATCCTGCAAGATCTGCACATGTACCTCAGAACTTAAAGTATAATAAAAAAAAATTGAGAAAAGAAAAAAAAAATAATTCTGACCAAGAATTTTCCCACATTATTTCTGCACACATTCTATGGGAGAGAGGCTAGTCACGTGACCTAACTGCAAATGAGACTGGAAAACAGTAGTATACATTTCTGTCCAGCAATGATTCTCATTCTGATGAAAGGAGAAAATTATTTTGGTGAGCAGACAGAAAATCAAACACCGCATGTTCTCATTCATAGGCAGGTGTTGAACAATGAGAACACATGGACACAGGGAGGGGGAGCATCACACACTGGGTCTCATCGGGGGAGCTAGGGGAGGGAGAGTGGGGGTTGGGGAGTTGGGGAGGGATAACATAAGGAGTAATGCCAGATATAGGTGATGGGGAGGAAGGCAGCAAACCACACTGCCATGTATGTACCTATGCAACAATCTTACATGTGCTTCGCATGTACCCCAGAACCTAAAACACAATAAAATATGTATATATATTTTTTTTTAAAAAAAGAGTTTCTGTACCACTCTGGTTATCTTTCCAATATAAAAAACCATAACCTTCAATTTTTCAAGTGTTGAAATTTATGCCACCTTACTGTCTCCTCCATTCCCCTGGTTTCTTTTGACTTCTTTGTAAAATACATATTTGTTTTCATTTATCTGCCCTTGAGATGCTTTGATTCATTCCAAGTTATCCCAGGGTCCAAACTCTACATACAGTTGTAGTTCAGTCTTTGAGATGTTGACCAAATTCTTCCCTTCTGTATTTGTCCATTTTCACGGTGCTGATAAAGACATACCCGAGACTGAGTAATTTATTAAAAAAAAAAAAGAGGTTTAACAGACTCACAGTTCCATGTGGCTGGGGAGGCCTCACAATCATGGTAGAGGGTAAAAGTCACATATTACGTGGTGGCAGGCAAGAGAGAATGAAAGCCAAGAAAAGGGGAAAGCCCTCATAAAACCATCAGATCTCAAGAGACTTATTCACTACCATGAGAACAGTATAGGGGAACTGCCCTTATGATTCCATTATTTCCCACTGGGTCCCTCCCACAACCAATGGGAATTATGGGAACTACAATTCAAGATGAGATTTGGGTGGGGTAACAGCCAAACCATATCACCTTCCTAACTATTCCTGCTATGATCACCTTTCAGACCTTGACAAAATTTTAACTGACGTTTCCTGTCAGTCTCTCAGTGAGACTTCCTGTCTCCTCTCTTTCTCTCCTCCAATCCATTCTATATACTGTTTTTAGTTAAAATCCATACAACCCCTGACCCCCCACCCAAAAAATCCCCAGCTTGACATTTGTGATAATTTATCATATATTTTTTAAATTTAGACTAGTCTTACCATGAAAGTAAAGAGGCTTCTTACAATGATAATAATCTGCAACCCTTATATAGCCATAAATTCTATGGATTGCACTATGGTTTGGTTGTTTCTTACAATCCAAATTGATTTTCCAAAAAAATGTATTGCATTTTTATTCCTGCTCTAGCAAATTACCACGGATTTAGTGATTTAAAACTATACAAATTCGGGGCCAGACACGGTGACTCATGCCTGTAATCCACAACTTTGGGAGGCTGAAGTGGGTGGATCACCCGAGGTCAGGAATTCGAGACCAGTCTGGTCAACATGTGAAACCCTGTCTCTACTAAAAATGTAAGAATCAGCTGGGCATGATGGCACACACCTTTAGAATCAGCTACTTGGGAGGCTGAGGCACGAGAATCTCTTGAACCCAGGAGGCGAAGGTTGTGGTGAGCTGAAAATGCACCACTGCACTCTAGCCTGCGTGACAGAGTGAGATTCTGTCTCAAAACAAATAAACAAACAAATAAACAAATTATACAAATGTATCTCCCTATCATTTGGGAGGTCAGGACTTCAAATGGGTCTCTAGGAACTACAATCAAAGTATCAGCCTGTCTGTGTTTCTTTCTGGAGGCTACTGGGGGACCCTATAAATACAAGAGGCTACATTTTCCTGCCTTTCCAGCTCTAGAGGCTACTTACCTCTAGAGGCTATTCCTTGGTTCATGACCCCTTCTTCCTTCTTTAAAAGCCACAAATTGCATCAATCTAACCTTGCTTCCGTTATTACGGGTCTTTCTCGGAGTGTCTCTTTTGATTACATTGTGCTCACCCAGATAATCTGGGATAATCTCCCTATTTTGGGGTCAGGCGATTAGAAGCATTAATTCTATCTGCAACCCTAACTCCCCTTTAACCTAACAAATTCATTAATTCTGTGGATTAAGGTGTGTATATCTTTGGGATTATTACTGGGATTATTATTCTGCCTACCACATCATGTTTTCCTCTCTCTTCATTACTGTTCATCCTTTCCCTCTTTTTCTCTTCCCAACTTCGTAAGCTTCTCTTTATGCCACTTTATCCTTTTGAAACCTTATCCTTCCTCCACATTCAAAGTCCATCTTACATTCAGCTTCCTCTTCAGGTTCTGCTCACAGGGAGAAAACATGTCCATTTCCTTCATTTTGTTGCTTTTTACATGCATTGCCTGATTTATTGAGAATTTTAACTTAAAAAAATTATTGTTTTGAGTTGCTTATTGAGTTATATTTGTGGGTCCACTGCAAACTTCTTGGAAGGAAGGCACTATACTTTTTGTTCACTTTTTATAGCCTTTGTGGCCTCTAAGAATGTCCTTTTACATCATAAGCACAAATATAATTTTTGTTTCATTTAATAGAATGTACTAATTTACCACTGGCAACCAAGGGACATAGTAGCATAAATAAATCCTTTAAGAGCAGATGGCCTAAAACTAACTTGCATGTGTTTTATGAATGCTTCTTATGTGGCTTTTGCAAGAGATGTCTAGTTACATTTTCCACCGATACTGATTTTATTTCATATGGCTTCTCTCCTGTACAGTCCCACGAGTAAATGTGAAGATATCATCTTTGACAGCATGCTTACCCACACTGATCACATTTATTGGCCTTATCCCCAAAATGGATTCCCCCCGAGAAATGGGATTTAGACATGTGTCTGAAGATTTTCTCAGAACAGAAGCTCTTACACATAGTTCCTCCCTGTGTGAGTTCTCTGATGAATGACAATGTTGATTTCCAATCTCATTTTTTTTCCCCTAAGTAACCTCAGTATAAATTTTTTTCCTCAGGGTCCCATAAAGATCCTTTGGTTGATCTTTTGGCAAAGTAGTTTCCTCAACCTTTTGCCCTGATCTGGATATTGTCTAATAGTTTGATCAAATGTTGATCTAGGAGTTTACTTAAATCTCCTTTTTAGATAGTCTTTAATTATTTTTCTTTGCTTTTGGCTTTTCTGTAAATACGAGGTTTTCTGTGTCCTTTAGATTTTGAGATTATGTCATTCACTTCTTTTGCTGAAGTATTCCTGAAACTCTCTTAAAGTCTGGCTTTTAAAAAAATCTCACATTGACATATAATCTCATTATAGCAGGTGCTTCCTCTTGTTTCACTGGAATGCAACTGTAGAAAGCACAGATTTAGGCAATGTCAGTCAGGCTATATAACTGGTTTGAAAACATGAGCATGCGGTGCGTGCATTAGAATCACCTGGACAACTTGTTAAAATAAATTTTGTAGCTTCCTCCCAGAGTTTTTGCTGAGAATCTGCATTTGTATCAAGCTCTCAGGTGAGGCTGATGCTGCTGGCTGGGGAATCACTGCTTCTTAAAGAGAGGTAATACTCAACAGAAGTGTAGATAATCCTCCCCAGAAAAAGGCAACCTAAATGAGAGTGAGAAAATTTATTCATTTGGTCACTAACTTATTCATTTATTTCTTTAATACATATTTATTGTGAGCTTATATCAGATTCCTAAGCTTATTCTTTTCTTTTCATATTTTCCAATTACTCAGAAAGAAATATGAAAGTGGCTCAAATTTTACATAAATTAACATTTAACATAATTTCTGAAAATGCATTCATATATTAACATCTAGTTTATGATAGGCTTCTTACAAAACATAACTCAATTTAGTAATTATTTATTGAATGTTTACATTATACTAGGTATTGTACTAGCAAAAGAGAACAAAACAAGATTTTTTCTTAAAAACTATGAAATATATGAAACCACATCTCTGCTCTTCATGCTCCCATGCATGGTGTATGGATCTGTAAATTTTACATCTGACCTTATTAGAATAAAATCTGATAATTAGTTTAAACTTGTTTGCTATTGTCATACATTATGCTAGCCAAATTTAATTTTGCTTTCCTTTCCATTTTAGCTTTTTGTTGGGTTGTTATTGGAGATAAATTGGAGAGAAACACTGCTGGGTTCAAAAATATAAAGTGTATAAAAATTCTTATTAAACCTAAGTTTATTTTTATTTATTTTGATTGTATTTATTTCCACAGGTTTTTACTATTTTTAAAAATGTAACAGTGTGTTAATATTGATTTTTATGTTTAATTTATTTTTATTAAGATATATATATTTACCATTTTTAAGTATACAGTTCAGTGATAATCAAACTATATTTACATTCTTCTTTTTTCCTTCTCTCTGACTGTCCTTCCTAGCCTTCAGAATCTTCCAATCTGTTCTCTACCTTCATTAAATTGATCTTTTTAGCTTCCACATAAGGGTGAGAGAATGTTATATTTGTCTTTCTGTGCTTGGCTTATTTCATTCAACATGATGGCCTCCAGTTCCATCCATGTTGTTGCAAATGATAGGATTTCATCTTTTTTATGACTTGATATTGTTCCATTGTGTATGAATACCATATTTTCTTTATCCATTTATCCATTTATGGGTTGACTCTACATTTTGATTATTGTAAATAGTGCTGCAATACACATGAGAGTGGAGATATCTCCTCAAGGTATTGATTTCCTTTCTTTTGGATATACACCTAACAGCAGAATTGTGGGAGCTTATGATAATCCTATTTTACTTTTTTTGAGGAAACTTCATACTGTTCTCCATGGTGGTTGTACTAATTTACGTTCCCACTAACAGTATATGAAGTTTCCTCTTCTCCATATCCTCACCAGTATCTGTTATTACAGCCCTTAAAAGCACAGGCAACCAAAGCAAAAATAGACCATTGGGATTAAATCAAGCTAAAAAGCTTCTGCACAGCAAAGGAAACAATCAACAAAGTGAAGACACAACCCACAGAATGGGAGAAAATATTTGCAAATTACCAGAATATATAAAAAGAGCAAATAAACTCAATAGCAAAAAAGCAAATAGCCTCATTAAAAATTGGCTAAATATCTGAATAGACTAATCCCAAAGAAGATACACAAATGATCAACTGGTATGTGAAAAAAATGCTCAGCATCACTAGTCATCAGAGAAATGCGAGTAAAAAGCACAATACTAAAATATCTTACTCCAATTAAAATGGCTTGTTTCAAAAAGGCTTTTACTAATTATTAAAAGATTACAGTAAAATATAAAGAAAGAATCTTCTAAAAAAAAGATAGATGACTCATAATCCAAAAACCCAAGCTCTTTAGCAGCTGTGTGAGTGTGTATGTGTGTGCATGCATGCTTGTGCATCTATGTGTCTGTGCCTGTTTTTGTGTGTGCACACGTGAATGTTACCTTCTGGATCTTGTCATTATGCTTATTTTTTTCTTATAATCTTCAGGTATTCATATCTTTGCATTTTGCTGAGTTGTTGTCTTATAAACTATTTCCTTTCTCTATAGTCTTCATAATTATATAAATGGCTCCATAAATTTTTATTTAGACAAAATACACTGAAATTCCCTTTATTTTTATAATATCAATCCTTCTGTTACTCTAATTCAGAAAATTTTTTGAATAATAAATAATATTCTTATGAAATATTCCTAGTAGAGATGTTCTATGGTCAAAGCTATGATTATTTTTCTTATGACTTTATATAAATCTTACTAATTTATAATATAAACAACAGTGTATAAAAATAATGATTTTAAAAGTTTGTCATTACCAGAAATGATTTTTAGTCATCTGATAGATATTTAAAGTCCTTTTAATTTTAATTAACATACATTTTGTTATCAAGCAATTTAGTCACTTTGTTACATTGATTTACACTTTTCATTTCTATTCTTAGATACAGGTCATTTGAGTGAATAAAATATGCTTTATTTTTCTTTTTTAGTGGAAAAGACTAATTTTTTAACTGTGAGCACTTATTGCAATTTTACACAAATGGTAAATAGAAGTGGACATTTAACTATGCAAATAAATAAATTGAAACTATAATTTTGAATGAAAATTAACATTTTTCTAGTTAATTTTTTAGAATTAAACAGCAACAATAGCCATAATTTTAACACTACGAAAAGATTTCACTTTATCAGCAATATAAGTTATTTATAAAGAGCTTTTATAAGGTAAAACTGCATGTAAAATAGCATTACCACAAAATATTTTTGTCTTTTAGAAGACTTGATAAACCTACAGTAAAAATGCCTGGAAAATAATTTTTTTTTTAATCAGATTAATGCTATGGACTGAATTGTGTCCTCACCAAATTCGTATGTTGAAGCCTTAGCCTCCAAGGTGACTGTATTTGGAGATAGGGTTGCTAGGAGCTAATTAAGGATAATTGAGGTCGTAAGAGTTGGATCCTAATCCCATAGGATGGTGGCCTTAGAAGAAGAAGAAGAGAGAGAGAATGGTATCTCTATTTCTACCAGTACACACATGGAAGAAAGACCATGTGAACACATAGCGATAAGGCAGTTGCTTGCAAGCTTGGAAGAGAGCCCTCACCAGAACCCAACCATGCTGGTGCCCTGATCTTGGATTTCTAGCCTTCTGAACCATGAGAAAATTAGTTTCTATGGTTTAAGTCACCTTGTCTATGGTATTTTGTTATGGCAACCTAAGCAGGCTAAGAAAATTAATAATTATGCATGTACTTATAAACACATATTTTCTTTTTCCTCAAAGAAAATATATTTATTTGAGACTAATGCAGAACTTTGTGTTGGAACAGCCAGAAAATATAATTTCTAATTCTGCCAGGATTTTCTCAATTGCGTTATAGAAATGATAATATCTGTCCTTTTTTTTCTCCTTTCCCACAAAAAGTCATTGTATTACTATACATGGAAGTAGTTTGGAAACAGAAACACATTATAGAAATGAAAGGGAATACTGAATGATAAAGTTTGCCGGTATTTACTGAACATCTGCTATATTCCCTGAACTATATTCTTTTGGTCACAATCAACATCATCAGAATCATTGGCTCCAATACAAGTTACAAGACAATTAGAAAAATAAATAAATGTATTTTGGATACACCCATGAGCAGAAACATTACTGTCAGAAGTTCTGATCTGGCTCTTAAATTAATGAATCTGGTATTTGTAACATGAGTTTACTTCATAATATACTTATACATGCTCCATTGCCCTTACACCTCAGTGTAGAGGGAATGTTTTCAAGAAGTACTTTTTGAAAAATAATGACTCATTTGTAACTTGTTTTATTTATAGGAAGAAAGAGGGAGGTGGATAGTTAATCTGAGTCATCACTCTGCTTTATGCCTGACGTGGAACCATTAGAACCTTGCAACATACATGAATTTTTGGCCTTTCCAAACTGCTCAGTCTCTCAGTACATGCTGTCAATTTTGTTATATAAGTAAACTTAGCAATGTATATAATTACTGGGCAAAGTTATTATTTAAGACGAAGAAAAAATTGTCAGCTAACCTAAGGACAAAAAATATATAACTTCCAATCCCAGATTTATTGCCTGAAATCACCATCAAAATTTATTTCACTGCATTAGCAAGACTTTGTACTGCTGGAAGTAAAAGGCTACAATGAATATTTCTTATGGCCAAGAGTCTTTTTCCCACTTTTTACTCCTGCTCATTTTGTCCTTTTATGTAACTGGGAAAGTTGGCGATGATAAACAGAGCCAGGTCACAATATCAGCACATGGTGGGCTCTTAAGACATATTTGTTAGACTGAATGTGTTTACTTGTTACCAAAGCCAGTCCAAATCCTGGATTTAATTATTAGCTAGTATTGTCGCCTTATGTCAATTACTTCTGTTCTCTGAATCAGAGTTTTATAACCAAGCATAATAATAGCTACCCAGGTTTGATGTGAAGATTGTGTAAATATTAAGTAATATTTATAAGATGGATGATCTGAATCTGAAGCATATTAACTATTCCCTCGATGTTACATATCCTATCCTACACCTTCCTATTTTAAAAACAGAATTAAATAATGTTCTATTGCACTTCAGGTAAATAATCTCATTTAAGAAGTTCTCAAAAGCCAAAGATAATTTTCCACAAAATTAAAAATGGAGGAGGTTTTTGATGTCTGCTATGGACTAAATATCTGTGCTATGGTTTGAATATTCATCCCCTCCCAAACTTATGTTGAAATGTGATTGATATGGTGATGGTATTATTGGTAAGATCTTCGAGAAGTGTTAGGTCATGAGGGCTCTGCCCTCATGGGTGGGGATGAATGCCATTATAAAATGGTGAGTTCCACCTCCTTTTTCCTCTTGTCCTTCCACCACGTGATGATGAAGCAGCAGGAAGGTCTTTGCTAGATGCTGGCACCTTGATCTTGAACTTCCTTGCCTCCAGAACCAAGAGAAAATAAGTTTTTGTTTGTTATTAATTACCTGGTATCAGGTATTTTATTAAGAAGGAAAAATGGACTAAGACATTTTGTGTCCCCCAAAATTCACAGGTTGAAATCCTAACCCATGATGTAATAGACTTAGGGGGTGAGATCTTTGGGGGGATTAGGTCATGAGGAAAGAACCCTCATAAATGGGGTTAGTGCCTTTAGAAAAGGGACCCTAGGGAGCTCCCATGCCCCTTTCCATGTGAGTATCCAGCAAAAAGACAGTCATCTAGGAACCAGAAAGTGGGCTCTCACTAGACATCAACTCTGCCAGCATCTTGATCTTAAACTTTGCAGCCTCCAGAACTTCGAGAAATAAATTTCTGCTGTTTATAATACACTCAGTCTATGGTGTTTGTTTTCACAGCCCAAATAGACTAAGGCAATGTCTAACATCTGTGGATAATCCAGAAAAGACAGAATTATTTTTATCTTCCCTTTACCTGGATAATTGCTTTCTTTAAACCGTTTTTACTTTCGGAAGTTTTCATGCTTTTCAAAGACACTTTTCCGTAGAATATCTTATTTGTTCCTCATGGCAAAACCTGAAGGGTAGAGTAGTTATCAGTCTTGTTTTACAAATTTTAAAATACAATCAAGATAACACTTACCTGAATTTAAACAGGGTTTGTCTCATTCCCCCAAAACCTGTTCCTCCATGGTGTTTACCATCTTAATTAATTATAATTATTTAATTAATCAAGATTACAGCCAAAATGGTATCTTTTCCTTCACACTCAATACTTCTGCCAGTGCCATTGCTTCTAATTCTAAGATATATCCTGAATCCATCAGTGTTTCACCATTGATTAGGGGGTTCCACGCCCCCCCCCCGTCATTGCTATGATTGTATATGTTGTCCAGTATTGTTGTGAGGATAAGATGAAAAAGAAAAAAGAAAGGTTAACTCACGCCTTGGGGATAGGTCAAAAAAGTTAATATGAACATAAGTTATTTTTTATTATTGGAGTTCTAAGAGCCCAACAAAAAGAACCCCTTTTCTCTACTTGAATTCTTAATCACTAGAAGGTGATAGACATGGAATTAGGCAGATAGAGATTAAAATGTCACCTTTATCACTTCCCTGCCTGCAGTTCAGCATTTTCATTTGCTTATTAATAAAACATGACCCTTGTATTGATCAATTAATGATTTGAGTTTGTAAAGTCTCTTATTTTATCCATATACCTGGATGTTACACATCTTCCTATTAAATTATTCCTTAAGTCATGCACGACCAGTTAGGGTTATGATACTTTATGTCAGTTGTAAGGTTGGTGGCAAAATTAGCTGCCAAACCAAGGTGATACCTACCAGGTACAGGCTCCCTTTGAGGCTTTGCCTTTTCTCAGACCTGATAATGCCGCATAGCAGCTTTGCCCTGTCAAAGAAGGTTACCTCGTTCTCCGGACTGCTTTCTGGATGACCTAATATCAGACCCGTAAGAGAGCTCTTCAGTTTTACACTCTTTGTATCCTCTGACACATAATGCCTAATCTCTGCCTCATTGGCTTCTGCAAAGTGAGGCTGCAGTTTTCTAGTTCAAGGTAGCTTTAGACAGTCCAAGGCTAATGTGAACTGTTCATTAAGGTAGAGTTTTCCACATTTGCTAAGGTCCTTGCAAGCCTTGTTTGCTAAGGATCAAGGGGTCTGTATTTTCTATGAGCTAAGCTGGCTAAAAATAGCCCTTCCTATATCAATAAAGCCACTTGCCTGTGAACAACGCCTCCATAAACCATAATGATCCACCAAGGACAAAATTTCACTTAGGCCACACTCACTAAACCCTTCAGAATAAAGCTACCAGCCAATTTCTTTCTCTCTCTTTGGTAACCTACTTTTCTTAAATTTTCTTAAGGTTCACAGATAATGTACCCAAATATTGGAGGTTGGGGAGCTTAATAATAACTTACTGGCCTTACTTTAGAACAAAATGAAATCCAGAAAACAGAGAAGTGTATAGCAAGAGTATTTGCGTTATTGATATTAAGGTAACTTAAGAACCTGGTTACAGATCTTTAGGCAAGTGTGCTAGCTTGTTAATACTTTACTCCTGAATTGAGCAGCTATATCTACTTTGTCACAGAGGAGTACAACATTTCTGGTTTCCTACCAACAAACACCGTGATGATTCTGAACTTCACTTCTTAAACGAAAACCCAAGTCCTGAGCACTTAAATGATCTGAGAAACTAACATGCATTAATTGCATATTAACATCAAAGATCGCAAAGGACTCTCTGATAAATACGTAGCTGGTATAATTTTTGCAATCCACTTATTTTGATGATGATGATGATGATGATAATTAGACTATACTGGTTGCTTAATATATAGAATCGTTTTTAGGAGCACTTATTTATTTTTTAATACTTGGTGCTCCAGTATGTCTAAGTGAACGGTAGTAGGGGGTGTGGCTGCATATCAGACTTGGGGGAAAATGGAGGACTCTTTTCAGACTGTTACTCACATAGAGGTCGGATACCACCTCCATCTTCTCCAGTTGAGAATCTCTTTTAAATGAACTGCAGAGGTAGAATCTTAGAGATCATTCCTCGGGTTGCTGGGTCTGAAAAGATTTGAAGACCATTGTTTTTGAATCACTTTAATTCCCTATTGCCATGCTCATTTGTGGCTCCGCCAGGCCCTTCATTGACCCGGCATTGAAAGCATTATCTCCGCATCTTGTAACTACCCTCTAGCTACCTAAGGCCTGTTGTCTTTTGTGAATCTTCTCTCCCATTATGCTCCTTTTCTTTCCTCATCCCACATGGAAATACTCTACTTAACCTATTAGAAAATGTGCCTGATATGTAAACCTTATCTCAGAGCAAGGCTTTCAAGTCAGCTGTTCTTTAATATACTCATTTAATCCCAAAATAGTTAAGGACCATCTCCATGTGCCAGACCCTGCAAGATAGCTAAGATTACCATGATGGAGAAGACCCAGAAATAGCCATGAAAGAACTTAAGGTTTAGGCAGAGCTGTATTTCCAAAAATGCCATTCGGAAAGCTTTACTACCCAATATGTAGGTCCCATGACATTGTTTTAGAAGTGCTGAATCTTAGGCTCCACTCCAAACCTATTGAATCAGATTTTGAATTTAAACAAGAACCACAGGTATATGGGTAACACTTTACACTTTGAGACGTATTGCCTTAACATGCTAATTGTATAATACGTTCCACTATTAAAAATCTTCTGTTTCATTCAATTTCAAAGGTCTGGGTTAAATCAAGTTTTAAAAGGTTTCTGTACTGAATAGTTTTACAGAGTTTTTAATATAATCATTTGCCATTTTAATCTATAAGAAGCACACATGTTCAAGAAGTCCTGTGTGTTTTCCAAGATTTTGTATGGGAAACCCTCTTTAATCCAGAATACTTAAGAGAACTAGGGCTTTGGAGAACGCCTCTTGGAAAAATTGGAGTCGCATAATTTTTTTTCTGCTTTTCTCTTAATTTTCACATTTCTGAAAAAGTTCTCTTTTATTATGTTTATACTCCATCATAACAAACACCCTTATCTCCATTTTATTCTAGTATTAGAAATGTTTCTGGCATTTAAACGCACCCTCTTCTGTCTCAGTCTATGTAGCCTGAGTGGGATTGACCTATCCCCAAGGCGTGAGTGAGCCTGTGACTCGGGACTGTGCTATCTCACTGTAGTTTTGGTTCAAGGACAGGCATATCAACTATATTGGGCCAGTCAAGTTCGCTGTAGGATGTTCTGGGGGAAAGGAGAAACAGATAGGATGGCTATTGTCTTGAGGCCATATTATCATATAAGCACCTGGATATAGCTGTGCCTGTGGATTACTCTCTTGACTTCTATCCTTTTAAAAGTTATTTTTACTTATGCCTCTGTTGTTTTTAACAGTAAGACCTTTCTGAATGCATGTAGTTCATTTAATGTACTAGTAAGACAGATATTGGACCTTTTTAAAGGACTTGTACTATAGAAGGCAGGCAGATAAAACATGTAAGGCAGGCTACCTTGTTAGTGAATGTTCCTCTGATGTCCATTTTAGATGCTGTGGTTAGGGTCCACTCTAGGGATTATCTACTTGTTGCCACTGTCAGTGGTCATTAGTGCTCTCATAAAAAGCATCTGGTACCTAAAAACCTGTCTAGAAGTGGCTGGCAAAACTGGCTGCTCCTCAGATTCATCGGAGAATCTTGTTAAACATTTAGACATTGGGACTACAACAACCCTCTTGGGGTAGAAGCTAGGAAGGTATGTCTGTAACAGCCTCCCATCTGGTGATTTCTAGCACAGGAAAGTCTGGCATTTGTCCATGAATGATGCTAGAAAACCCCTTCTCTAAGTGATCTTTGGCTCCTCCCTGTTTTAGGGTGCTCTGTTGCTAAATCAGTTTTTCTCCAAAGTAGCCACACACAGAGCCCTCCATCTACTCAGGAACAGATCTTCCAGAGGCAATGAACCCTAAGACTTTATATTAAATCCCCCCCTGGGTGTTTTTTTCTTTTCTTTTTTTCTGTTTCAGAGGAATCAGCTACGTTTACAATCTTAATATGTTTTGTCAGAATGTCAAACGTTTAAGTACATCTTTATTCATTATCTCATCAATCCTTATGCAGACTTGCCCAATAAAATATGTAATGTTCAGTTAAATTTGGATTTCAGATAAATTGTGCATTTGTTTAGTATGTGTCCCAAATATTACATGTGATATCCTCATATTATAAATGTATTTGTCTCTTTTTATCTGAAAATCAAATTTAACTGTATATGAAGCATTTTTATTTGTTAAATCTGGGAACCCTAAAACGTCATAACAACCTATGAGGAAGACAGAGCAAGCGTTAGAATTTTCTAATTATATAGATGAGAAAAGTGAAATTCTAAAAGTCCGTATTTTTCTCCATATCATACTATTAGTGAGCTGTGGAGCAGAAACCAGATATAGATTTTCTCACCTCTGATCCAGGACTCTTACGTTTCACCCATCTGGCCTGAGCAATAGTTTAAAAAGGATGATGCTGTGCTCCTACGTGCTTCACTTAGCTACACTGTTTTAGCATATATTAGGGACATTGGGGCTATAAGGATGATTTAGCATGTTTTCTGCCTTTCAGTTGATGATCAGATTATTACAAGTACTTTGAAGAGGAAAACTATATTTCTAACATATAAATATATATTCTAATATATTTATAATGTAAAATCCATATTTCAGGCTGGGCACAGTGGCTCACACTTATAATCCCAGCACCTTGGGAGGCTGAGGCAAGTGGATCACCTGAAGTCAGGAGTTTGAGATCAGCCTGGCCAACATGGTGAATCCCCATCTCTACTAAAAATACAAAAATTAGCCAGGTGTTGTGGTACATGCCTGTAATCCTAGCTACTCCCATGGCTGGAGCAGGATAATTGCTTGAATCCGAAGGTGGAGGCAGTGGGCTGAAATTGAGCCAATGCACTCCGGCTTGGGCAACGGATTGAGACTCAGTCTCAAAATAAATAAATAAACAAATAAAACGTATATATTTCTATAAACCAGTAGATTCCCAGAAAATTGGTGGAAAGTATATTTAGTTAAGTATTGGCTAAGCAGAATCCCTTATTGATTTGAAAAAAAGTCTAACGAGTATAACATAATCCATGAAATGAATAAGAGCTAAATATAAATCTTTAGTTGATTAGGGACTAGGAGATTTCCTTGATTGAGTCATAGAGCTAAGAATTAATACCATGGCTTGGGGTTCAAACCTTGTGCATTTAAGTTAAATTACTCTGGCTCAAACCCGGTTCTGTCTATCCTAATTCTGTTACTTTAGGCAAGTTACTTAACTTCTGCTACTCAGTTTCTCACCTGTAAAATGGGACTAATTAGCGTAACCATTTCATAGGGTTGTTATGAGTACTAATTAATTTGATACATGTAGAGTGTTTTACAATGGTGTTTGGCAAGTGATAAACAATAAATGTAAGTTTCTACTATTATTATTATTTTGTTCCTGTAGCTGCTGCTATACACATGGGCTGCAATTATTCCAGATTTTCTCTTGCTCCAAATTGCCTCTCTTACTGATTCCATTAACTACGACAATGAATCATATAACTTCAAACAGACATTTGCATCAATTTTTCCATTTATGAATAGACTGTAGTGGCTATAAATGGTGGAGGCCTAGACTGGTGCATAAGTTGTCCAATTCTACCGAAATGTTAAGAAGCAGCAGAAGTGCTCTGCTAATGCTCACCTGCAATGTGGTTTCCTGTGTCCATCGTCTACTCTTTCAAGCTAGAGATAGTTCAGGCAAGGAACTGCTTTGAAAACTTAAATTTGTCATAAATTCAAGCTTTGTGTCTTATCTTCATTTAGATCATCAGTGGAAGAATGCTGAAAATTTGAAACAATAAGATAAACAGCCAACTTGGAGTCCCTGAGTCTGAGCATTTCAGGCAAAGTTTCGGTCCTTTGAACATATACTCCAAAAACGAGTCTGGCTATCATAGCCAGCTTCTGCGATGTAGTAGTGTATGCTCCATGTCTGCCAAGAGTTTGAGCAGCGAAGGGTTCTGTCCCCTTTTTTCAGCTGATTGCTCTGCCCCATTATTGCTGACTTTAAAATATTGAGACCGCTAATGTAATATGCAGCACCTGCAAATACTGTGAAATATTAGCGGGACGGTAATGAAAATTGACTACAAATGTAATGACAGCAGGTGAAATTATTCATGGCCTGCCCTTGGAGCAAACCTAAGATATAAACTCAACGGGCATCAATGGAGTAAGTTCATGACAAATATGAAAGTATCCCAAACTGCTAAAGTAATAAAAGTAAATATGATAAATCTTTCCTGCAAGTATAATAAGGTCCCTAACTGTAAATGTAATAAAACCTATCAACAGCTGCAATATGTTTGGAACATATTATATAGCCTTACAAAGAATTATACCCCCTGCTGGTACAGCCTCAACAATGTCATGCTTTGTCTTTTTCCAGTGAGTCCAAATCTAGCACACTACATGTCGCCCTGTGTATATTAAGTATGACAGAGCGTTAATAGAACCAGGTTTGAATTGAAAATGAAATGCTCAATCCAGATGTGCTCTTTGGCCATTCTGCAAGCAGAGCCAAAGGCTGTGGATCTCCCACCAGGGGCTGAAATGCTGCCAGGAAAGCTAAGCATGGGAGGGGAGGAATTGATGAATTGCTGGATAACCTCTGTGTAGCTTGGATATGGTTTCTGAACCCGGAAAGTGAGCAGTACATATGACTAAGGGAATGGGGGCAGAGGGATTGGAGTGGGAAAAGAGTGTGGGATGAAGACGTTCTGTAAAGATCATGTATGTGCCAGGCACAATGCCACATATTTTTGTACCTTCCCATCCTTCCTCCCCTTTTCCTTCTTTCTGCAATTCAGCAAATATCTGTTGAATGCTTGCCAGTTTATAGCTACTAATTATATTCTAGGAATAAAGGAGTAAATAATAAGTAATCATTGCTGGACCCATAAGACCCTTACATCCTGCAGGAGAATCAGAAAGTAAGCAGGAAATTCAAATACAATGCAATTAAAGCCATTACTCAACAAGAGCTGAGGGTCTGGGACAGAAATCTGAGGAATATCAACATTTATGAGATGGTCAGAGTTATATCAAATTTCTCTCTTCACATCCTCTCTCATATTCAGCCAGTTCCCTTTTTTATGTTATGTAAATTATATATAATACTAAAAACTGAGCAGAAATAGGTTACCAGAAATAGCAACAGGACATCATGGCTATAAACAATAAATCTTGTAAATCTACAAACCCTATAGCCTCTTCTAAACTAAATGTACATTTTCTTCTAAAGTATTTTGTTACAGGTTTCTCAAATATATACATATATATGTATAATCAAAAGTGAATTTATGACAACCATTGCTGCAATTTAACCACTTACACCCACCCTTTGCAGCATGTCATAAAGTAACAAACATTAACACCTGGTTTATATGGTACCAGGTCTTATTTCTTCATAGAAGCCTAAACATACACACATAAACTTTTTGCAGTTTTTCATATACGTATTACCTTTGCATCTTGCTTTACTCAATAATATGGATTACATATTAGGTCAATAAATACACAGCTAACACATTAATTTAGCTGCATACCAAAAGCTAAAATAAATATTAAAGGCTGCATACTATTTCATGCCCTGATTTTTCTAGATTAACCAACATTTGAGATCTTTAGGTTTTTTTTTTATTTTTTGTTGTTTACTTTTTTGCAGGACTAAAAAAGCAAAAACAAAAACATACAAACCAAACAGCTAAAACAATAATAACAAAAAATTTGCAATAGGTATTTTTGTACATATTGCTTTAAAAACATGAGGTTCAGGCTGGGAGCAGTGGCTCATGCCTGTAATCCCAGAACTTTTGGAGGTCAAGGTGGGCATATCAACTTGAGGCCAAGTTCAAGATCAGCCTGGCCAACTTGGGAAACCCCATCTCTACTGAAAATACAAAAAATTAGCTGTGTGTAGTGGCACACACCTGTAGTCCTAGGTACTTGGGAGGCTGAGGCACCAGAATTGCTTGAGGCTGGGAGGCACCATAGAGGTTGCAGTGAGTTGAGATCACACAACTGCACTCCACCCTGGGCAACAGAGGGAGACTCTGTCTCAAAAATCATAAATGAATAAAAAACATGAGCTTCAATTCTATAATAGTGAAAAGTGAAAGTGAAAATTTAAAGACTATGGGATTTTACTTTGCAATGAGTATTGGCAGATTTCTTTTCAAAATTCAGGAGCAACTCACATTCTTTATCAGAGATCATTATCCAGAAACTAGCTCCAGGCTATATTTTATTTTATATCTTTTGTAAAGAGAGATAAAACATGGTTTCTCATTGTTTTCCAACTTCTACCTATCACTAAGGTTGCCATCTTTGTCTTTATTGGCTATTTGAATTTTGTATTCTATGAATTATCTGTTCATATAAATTTCTTTCTTTCTTTCTTTTTTTTTTTTTTCTCTGTTTCCAGGCTGGGGTGCAGTAGCATGATCTTCGCTCACTGCAACCTCTGCCTCCTGGGTTCAAGTGATTCTCCTGCCTTAGCCTCCCAGGTATCTGGGACTACAGGCATGAGTCACCATGCACAGCTAATTTTTGAATCTTTAGTAGAGATGGTTTTCACCATGTTGACCAGGATGGTCCTGATCTTTTGATCTCATGATTCATTTGCTGGTATTACAGGCATGAGCCACCATGCCCAGCCCATATAATTTTCTTAATTTATATTTTTGTTTTTTTTCTATTCATCATGAAAGAGTCTTAATGTATATTTGAAATGGTAATTATTTACCTTACTATATTGGTTGCAAATACTTTATTTTGTTCTTTGACTTTGTTAATGGAATTCTTTTTGTGTCACTTTCTTTTGTGACGTCAGGATTTCCTCTCACATTGGTGGGCCTACTCTTTCCCAAAAGAGCTACACCAGAGCTCCTAAATTTTTCTAATGTATACTTTTAAAATTATTTTAAATATATGTATAAAATTATAAAATATACATGCATACTAGTATATATTATTCAAAAACCATTTTATAGATTTATACAAATTATAATTATTTATATATGAGATAATTAACCTGTACATTAAAATTTTCTGTAAGAATTTTTTGTATTTGGTGTGTGCTTTGTTTTCTTGTAAGTTGCTAAACACTTACTCTGGCTGTAAAATGAAGAACGATTTTGCTACCTCATTAAATTATAACTTCTCATATATCCAATAATACTTTCATTTGGATCAGTTTTGAAGTAATTATTCTAATCAATATGCCTATACTTATGATATTGCCATAGCATTTTTATTACAATAGCTTTAATGTAAGTTTAGTATTTGCTAAGGCAAATTTCCCTCCAGTATTCCTTTTGTTTCTTCTTTTGGCCACAATCAAATTTTATTTTTCCATAAACTTTAATATGAATGTATCCAGTTTTAAAATAATTTTATATTCTAATTTGATTATAATATATTTACCTTGTAAACATGGGAGGATTTACATTTTTGTAAATTATAATCTTACCAAAACAGATGGTTACTCCTCTATTTGTTCAGATATTAGATTGCATATTTCCATAATTGTTGTTTTCTTCATGAGATTTTTGCCATTTTTTATTTTAACTGGACAACAGTGGAAATACTATTATACTAAACTATTTATCAATCTCTAATTTTAATGGTTTATCTTTTCGTTGTGTGTATGTGTTTTTTAATGATTTATCTTTTTGTTGTGTACATATTGTTTTGTTTTAATTAAATTATTTTGATGATTATAATTATAAAATTGTATCGTCTGTTAAGAGAAAAAAATTCTTGTCCAACGATCATATAGATTTATATACATATTTCATTTTTGACTTACTGTATTAACTATTATTTTCAAATCATATAAAATCATGTTTTGCTCCTAATTTTAATGGAAATATTAAATTTAATTCTTTAGAATGATTTTTCCTGTTTGTTTGAATAGTATTTTGTCCACTAGTTTCCTTAGAATTTTTTGATGAAAAAAATGCCTGAATTGTATCAAATGTATTTTTTAATTCATAGTTATATTAATTTGTTTTTTTTAAATTAATTGATTTGATATATTATATGCAGGTATTACTTCAGTATTTGAATAATGTGGCTCAATGTTATTTATAGTATACTATCATTTTGTAATATGGGATTTAAATTCTAATTTTAAATTTAAGAATTGTGCATTATCATTAAAATGTGTTCAGTGCAGCTTTTAAAACCTTTTTTATCTTGATTAATTTGGATACTAAAATTTCACTTGTTTCTAAAGATAAAATAGGGCCTTTCAATCTTTTCTGATCTATAGAATTCTTTTATAGGCCTGGATTGCTTGTTATTTAAAGATGATATAAAAATCATGTATAAAGAAATCCAAGGTAATTTCTTTTTAAATGGGAAATATTTCGTTTATATCACTATCTTTTTTGTAGTTTATCTCAGTTTAAGTTCTCTACTTTCTTTAGCATCAGTTTTGATCATTTATACATTGGTAAGTAATCATTTCTTTTCATTTTTAAATATTCAAATTTGTTGTCCTAGTTTCGCACACAATATTTGCACATAAGTATTTTAAACCTAAAAATATAATGATATATCTCTTTTCTGATTTCTCATAAGATTTATTTTTGTTTTCTTTTTTGTTTCCTTAATTACAATTTTGTCAATTTTGTGAACCTTTTTAAAAAAATTAACCCACAGGGTTTTTAGAAATAATCTCTATAAATTATTTTTGTTTTCTATATTTTAATAATCTCATGTTTTTGTAAGTTGCTTTCCTTTGATTTTTAAGAACTGTAAACAATAGCTAAATTTTACAAGGACTGTAAATTAGTAATGACCAAAATATATTCACAAATATTGTGGCCTCTCCTAATTCAAATATATTTTCAGATAAATTTTTGTCTAATTGCTCTAATTATGTGTTCATTATTTTGTATTTATTGCTTCTTTATTGTTATTTTTAGTTATTTTTCAATTATATGTGTGTGTGAACTTCATTGTTTTCATATCTTATGGACAGTAACATACAAATTGGGTTAATTTTTCAGAGTCTAGACATTTATATTCCCCCACTATTCTTGCGCTTATTTGTGAATTAAAATTCCTCTCAATTAGCAGAAATAATATGTAGTACATCAATAAACAATATTGCCTAAATCTTTCTTCTCTAGTTTGATTTATTTCATTGATCTATATTCCTAGATATGTTTGTAACAGACAAATCTTAAGATGTTCCCTCCATTTTCTATTTTTCACAGCCTTGTACAGTTTCCTCCCTTTACATGTAGAGGTGAAACCAGCCCAATTGTACCGTAGAATTGATGTCCACCATTTTTTTGATAAACGTAGATATTGATTCTCCTGGTCTTAAAGCTTGAAACTTAAATTTGTCTCATCTGAGTTCCTTCCTCAGGAAACTTGCCTTCAGGCCTCCCAGGTAGTATCAAAGAACTGAAACTCACCAGATCGCTGCATCCATACAATTAGATGCCAGGCCACTCACTCATCGTGACTGCCTAACCAACCACTGGCTTCCTGTTAACCAGCTCCTCTTCCTTACCCCTCCCTAATTCCTGTTTTCCCACACATAGTTAATTTCTTCCCTGCTATATGAACCCCTAAATTTAGCCAGTTTATGAGACAGATTTGAGACTGATCTGTTCTCCTTGGCTGCAGCACCCGAATAAAGTTTTCTTCCCCAGCAATACTCATTGTCCCAGTGATTTTCTTTCTGTGCAGTGAGCAGCAGGACTTAGACTGAACCCCTGACATTTAGGTAACAGTGGTGTCCTGTGACTTTAAAGAGCAGAATATGGCAAAGGTGATAGAATGTATGTGATTATGTGTATATGATTATATTTACATAAGATTGTAGTGCCTGTCTTACCAGAGTCTCTTTCTACTGGCTTTGAGGGAGCAAGAGGCTATGTTGGGAAACCCTGTGTGGCAAGGGATTGTGGGTGGTATCTGGGAAGTGAGGGTAGTCTCCAGCCAACAACCAGCAAGAAACAGATGCCCCCAATATTACTACTGCAAAAAACTGAAATCTACAAACAACTCAAATGAACATGGAAGTGAATCATTTCCATTCGAACCTGTGATATGACTTAATTCCTGGCTGACACCCTGATTGCAGCCTGAGTCCCTTCGAGAATCTAGTTAAGTCATGCCCAGACTCCTGACCTGCAAAACTGCGAAACAAGAAATATGTGTTGTTATAAGCTGCTAAGTATTTGGAAGTACTGCCTTGTATTAATAAAAATACAGGAGTATTATCAGGGCATATGGTAGTATCCCTCCAATATAGTGACACATTTTAAAACTTATCTCCAGAAAGATTGTCTGCATTAGGTACAATAAAAATATCAGAACTACCAAAAGTTATCTATTTTAAATCATACCTTTTCATATGTTAAGTAATCATTTCAGATTTTAATTTTTAAAATTAATTTTAAAATTTTAAAATTGCTATTTTAAAATTTAATTTGTATATATGTACATAAATATATATGTATATATATTTACATATCTATGCAGTCGTATATATGTGTGTGTGTGTGTGTATATATATATACACACACACACACACATATATATGCAGTCTTTCCTCAGTATCTGTGGAGAATTGGTTCTAGGACTCCCTGCAGACATAGAAACATCCATGGATGTTTAAGTTCATTATATAAAATGGTATAGTATCGATATCACTTTAAAAAAAATTTTTGATCTGCAATTGTTTGAATCCACTAATGCAGAAACCATGGATACACAGGGTAAATGTATATATATTCAAACATATAGTTGCTATTTAATGAGGCTAAAAAATTGTCAAGGTTTTATCTGCTATTTGTTTTATCACTGATATGAACTGTCAGCTCCTGTCCTTTGCCTCTTGGCTGAGTGTGATAATTAAATTAATACATTTTAAAAAATCAGTTCTGAAATATTTTGTAGTGCAAATGTTTGTCACAGTAGTCAAAAGATTTTCCTTCACGTTATTTAGGCAATTTCTATATTATGAAAATGTCTTCTTTGCTCTCAATTGTCTCTCTGGACATGCCCACCAAATATGGAAATCAAATTTTTAATGTAAAATAGCATTTTTGAGCACCGATTATATACCAGTTTCTGCATGACACAGGGTCTTTGGGTGAGATGTTCATGAATCTCTAGCATTGTACACACTGACTGGCATATACTATTTGCTCAATATATCATTATTAGATACAAAAAGCAATGTTAGACACAAAAGTCATATCTAATTGAGTGATTAATAAGTGTAGAAGAGAAGCACCAACTTGAAAGTGAAGAGAATTCATGTTCAAACTGCTAAGTTCATGGTCTACTAACGTGTTCTTTCCTTGAAAGGCACGCCTTACACCACACCTCCATGTATTATTTTATATTAAGTCTTAAAAGCACTTTCATTTGATCCTTTTCAAATCTCAGTGAACT
The DNA here is from genome assembly GCA_036589455.1 of Ateles fusciceps. Taxonomy (NCBI): domain Eukaryota; kingdom Metazoa; phylum Chordata; class Mammalia; order Primates; family Atelidae; genus Ateles; species Ateles fusciceps. Next base: position 3,121,559 of record JAZHEH010000051.1, read on the forward strand.
TGGTATACAGGTATATTTATCTAAACTCAAAAATCAGGGAGTTAAAATAACTTGTTCTGTGACAGACAGGTATCATATGTCAGAATAGGAGCAAGAATCTAGACTTCTTGCTACGAATCCATTGCTCTTTTCATTATTCAAGCTATTTGAAACTGCTTATTTTATTGTATTTTCCTGTGCAATGAAGTCTCTTGTACTGGTGTGTTACTGGTTATCTATTCCATATATTAGGTTCTGTCTCTTCAGCAAGATCATGAGTTTCATTAGGGTAGGCACTTGGTCTTATATCTTTGTTCTATGTAACATGGAATTTTGTAGATCCTCAATAAATAGCTGTTGAAGATTAGATTAAATGGCATTTCATTTATGATTCATTTGTCCACACACTCTCATCTTTGAACATCTCAACTCCCTTGTTCACCTTCAGGTATAGGTATTACACAGCTAAATCTGGTGTTAGGCTATGCTAATGATGTGGAACATGAAAAGTACACTCTGTGCAGTCTTCAAATGACAGGACAGAAATGAATGGGTTATGCTTTGATTTATACGGTGCCTTTGGTTAGACCACACATGCTATCTTTCTAAGTACCTAGATTATAAAGCACAGGCGTGGAAAATTCAGAGGCAGCTATACATCACTGGGGATGACTATACTCCCCTACCGGACCAGTTAAAGGAAAATATATCTATCTATTATATTTCCTTATGCAGTAACCATGATGACTTTATGGAAAGTTACATTTCTTATATGATCTTTGGTTAAATATTAGATTTCATTGTTTTCGTAGTCATTCTTACAACATTGTAAAAGTGAATCTTCATTTTTTTGACAATACATCTTTGTGAAAGAAACTAAAGTAGGGTTTTGAATCCTTCTAAGTGCTGGGGAATAAATACATATACTTCAGGGATCAAGGAAGACACCTTTACCTTTTCATCATTTTTTATCCCAAATGTGTTTCAGCAGCATTATATATTATAGCCTTTTGAATCTTATTTCTAGCCTTTGCTAATTCTGCATCTTTTATTTGGAATATTTTCTTTAGGGTATTCCCTTCTTATACTTGAAGTCTCATCATAGGATTTTAATCCCCCTTGGAAGGCTTTCCAGCCCTCCTCTTTGCTCCTAGTATATTTTCTATGTATACCTTTAACATGTCTTGTGTTAAAATTATTTCTTCATGTCTCTGTTTTTTCCACTAAGATATGTTCTTTTTGGAGTCTGTGGTAGTACCACTTTCATAATTATATCCAAAGCAGTTAGTACATCACTTACCACAACTGCCAATAATTCCTGAATTTAAAGGGGATAGTTAATTATTTAATAAAAGCTTGCTATAGCCATTGTGCAGACTAAATGGGAAAATGCATATAAATAAATAAATGTTACTGGTGATAAAAAGGAATTACCTTAAATGCACAACTAGCAGATAGGATAGAGAATATTTGGTGATTCCTTTAATATTATAAAGAAGAGGGAGGAGTCAAGTTTAACTTCATACTTTCTGATCTTGATAAACAGTGATGTGTGACGCCATTGTCCAAGGTGAGGTGCCTAGATGGAGTTATGCATGTGCAGGGCTGCTGATTAGCGATGCCTGTGTGACATCTGAGGAAGTACAGGATTTAGATAGAAATGCGTCATTATCAGAGTTCAGTACTGATTTGCATTCGCTTGTCATTCTGCCTGAAAAGTCATTCCTCTCATTCTTCATTTTGGTAATGGCAGCCTGTTTTCAAAATTCAACCCGGGTCCCCATCCTCTGGGGAGCCTTGCCTAACTTGTGAACTAGAGGCAAGTTCTCTCCTGTAAACACATCTTGCCTCTCTCTGGCATAGGACTCATCATATCACACTGTCTCAGAGGAGATTCTCAACACTTACTCATTTATTTTTCAATGAAGATGTATGGAATCAATAAAACTGATCTCTATAAAGAGAAAATAAATTGTTTAGTTCCACCACACCAAAAATTAGCCTTCACTGTAAAAATTTAAAAGAAACAATATAACCTAACAACCCAGAAAGCACAGATCTTTATTAAGGCCAGATGGATTTTTTTTTTCTTTCTCAAATGAAGGCCTGCTACAGCAAACATTAGAGACGATATCATTTTACTTTTAATTTGTATTCCCAATTTCAGAATTACAAGAGTAAAATCTTCTTCAGATGATGTTAAACTTAGTTCATTCTGCATTGATTTTTTTTAAAATAAGGGTTCCTACTTGGGGTTTCAATCAGTTGGTTGGAAGGAAATCCAGGACTCCAAAACCACGTAAACCTTCTAACATCAAGAAACATGTTGGCTCTCACTTTAGAAAGCAACACTTATAGAGAGAAAATGTCAAAAATAATAAAAAAAAAAAACTCTTTAAAGTGACACTCAGTAACAGGCGTTGCCCAGTTTGGGCATGAAAATTTCACTGTCACAGTCTCAGGTCTATCTGTGTGGTTCCAGCATCTTTTAATAACAGGCTAGGAGGCATTGTTCAGGAGACTTTAGGAAGAAAAATAAACTACTTACGAAAATTGGACAATCATTTAAACCATATACATTTGCCATCTAGCTGCATAGAGGTTTTTAGATATACTAACTGTAAGTAGCACATTATAGGGATTTAAGGTAAATGCCCTTCTTTAAAAAAAAAAGTTCATTAAATATTTCTGGGTAATTGACTTCTCTGTAATGCTTTAGATTTATTTTCTTTTTTTTAGTTTTATGTATCCTATTGAGGGTGATTCTGACATTTACATTCCATACTTAATGTAGCAGTGATAGAATCCTATAATACGTATCATATAATTAAAATATATATTGCAGAGTCTAGCCCAAAGTATATTGAACAAATATTCTTTCCTATACATTTCTAAGACCTCATTGATACAGAAGTGACTACTCTGTGGATGTGATAAAGTACTAATTTAGCTTTGTTAAGCATGTTTTCACACAGTATTTTTTTTTCCATTGTAGTACCGCTATACAGTGTAAGTGAGAACATTTAAGCTGTAGCCATCCTGGAGATCTATAAATCTGCCAGTTATCGATCCAGCCTTACAGAAAGGCACAGAAAGAGAGCCTAAATTGTGCTGAGCAGTGGATTTTTAAAAAACACAATTGCATTTCTTTGACTAGGGGCTCTGGTACAGTAATTACTTTTCTTCAAAGAAACTTCTTAGCCCATCACAATGGCAACAGACCTAATAAAGCCAAATGGATCCTCAAAGTTATTGGAGCTGATCTTCTAGGTGATAGAAGCTATTTCCTTTAGTGTGAAAAGGAGCACATCGCTGGCCTTTATTTCCTTTTTATAAAATTCAAATGAAGTTCCATTTTGCTACCAAACCCTGCATGATCTGTCATCCCTGCATATTTTTAAGTACTTACAAGTTATTTGATTTTCAAGTAAATTACCTATTGGATTTTAGTTTGTCAACATTGTTGTTTAGGGGACTAAAAATGTCCCAGGCTACCTCATCAATTGGATAAGATTGCAGACAAAACGTACTGTAATCTTTCCACCACATTGCTAGCAGAGGCAGTGCTGTAACTTAGAACACCAAAATGCCCATACCTCTGTGTAGGGCCATGGGCTCCACTTGCTATGGAGGCTAATGCTAGGAAACGAACTTGATCTACTTGAGGTAAAAAGTTTAAAGTGTTTTTTCAGGCTTATCAGGGCCAAAACCAGAGTGAAGTCAAGTGAGGCAACTAAGTAAGTTTGAGTATTTTAAAAGGCTTTGAACAATGAGGACACAGGGAGGGGAGCATCACACACTGGGGTCTGTGGGGGGAGGATTAGGGGAGGGACAGTCAGGGGTAGGGAGTTGGGGGAAGGGTTACATGGGGGAGAAATGCCAGATACAGGTGATGGGGATGGTGGCAGCAAACCACATTGCCATGTATGTACCTACGCAACAATCCTGCATGTTCTTTACATGTACCCCAGAACCTAAAATGCAATTAAAAAAAAAATATATATATATATATATATGGCTTTCCTCTCCAGGTCATAAAAGTGCCTCACTTGGCTTACCATTGTCCTCACCAGCTTGTGAAATTTTTTCATGTGTGATTAAGGCAATCAACAGTTGGGTATTTCAATCCAAAGGTCATCATAATGATATGGACAGGAGACAGAGAAACACTGGGTAGAAGAGGGCAGTTCCACAGCAAAAATCCTACCCTCAACCCTGGAGATCCATGGCCCTAAGTGGGAATAGGCATTTCTGTTTTGTGCCCAAAAAGTAGCCCTTTTGGTCCACCATGCCCCGCTATCCTGTACCCGTATAAACCCCAAACCCCAGGCTTCAGGAGCAGACAAGCAGACAAGGAGACAAACAGAAGAATGGCAAAACAGCAGGACAGAGAAAGAGAGAAGAGGAGGAATGTCTGAACACAGGGGTGGGTGGAGAGAAGTTTGGCCAGGGGAAAATAATCTTCCCACTCCATCCACTTCCAGCTCCCCATCAATCCCACTGAGAGCCACCTCCGCTGCTCAATAAAACCCTGCAATTCAGCCTTCAAGTTCGTGTGTGACCCAATTCTTCCAGGACACTGGATAAGAACTCAGGATACAGAAGCTATCACACTTGTACTCTGCCCTTGCAGAAAGGTAAAGGGTGCACTAAGCTGGTTAACACTCAAGCCATCCATGGATGGCAAGACTAAAATGGCACACTGCAACATATGCCAACTTGGGCTCCCACACCTATCTGTCTGTGTGCTCCCCCTCTCACAAGGGATTTGAGAACTGACAGTGACCAAACACACAAGCCACACCCCTATGTTTTTATAGTGAATATTTATGTGTTCTCTCTAAATCAATTTTTGTCATAAGAGTTTCACAAGTTTCTCAATTTGACCTCCCTATAACACTATGACATAGGTACTAATAGTGTCTCCATTTTAAAAATGAGGAAACTGAGGCACAGAGAAATAAAGTAACTCGTCAAAAATCTCACAAAAAGTTTAAGAAAGAGCTAGATCACGCCTATAATCCCAGCACTTTCGGAGGCCGAGGCGGGCGGATCACGAGGTCAAGAGATCAAGACCATCCTGACCAAATGGTGAAACCCCGTCTCTAATAAAATACAGAAATTAGCTGGGCATGGTGGTGCGCACCTGTAGTCCCAGCTACTCGGGAGACTCAGCCAGGAGAATTGCTTGAACCCAGGAGGCAGAGGTTGCAGTGAGCCGAGATTGCGTCACTGCACTCCAGCCTGGCACCTGGCGATAAAGCAAGACTCAGTCTCAAAAAAAAAAAAAAAAAAGAAAAAAGAAAGAGGTTTAAAACATAGACACACTAAACTGAAGAGCTGGGATTCAAAGCCATATTGAAGGATTCATTGTCATAAGAAACTCCAAAGCATCTTTTCAGGCAAGCTGGAGGCAGAGTGACAGCCTGAGATCTGGGCTTGGTGCAGTATCATCTCAGGACTTCTCTTTGGCTCAGGATGTAACTAAAAGAAATTGGAAAGACTATTCTGAAGAAGGTAGAACTGGGACTGTATTAAATTATTAGGGCTTTCATAACAAAATACCATAGATTGGGGGCTTAAACAGCATAACTTTAATGTCTTACAGTTCTGGTGGCTGGAAGTTCAAGAGTGTGGTGTTGTGAGGTTTGGTTTCACCTGAGGCCTCTCCTTAACTCATGGACAAGTGCTTCGCATTGTAACTTTACATGTTCTTTTCTCTTTGTGTGTGCACCTCTGATGTCTCCTCTTCTTCTTACAAAGACACCAGTGGTATTGATTAAGAGCTCCACCCTTATTAGTTTGCTTCCCTTTAATTACATCTTTAAGGCCCTATCTATAAATACAACTACATTGGAAATTAAGGCATCAATCTATGAATTTGAAGAAGGATACAATTCAATCCAAAGCAGGTACATAGAGGCAAGATGATGTATATTACCCAGAGGATAAATGTTAGTCAGCATAGGCAAGGATCAGACGCAGTAACAAACAATCTTCAAATCTTAGTGAATTTATTTATTTATTTATTTATTTCTTGTTCATGCTATAGGCATAGTCTGGCTTAGCAGTGACTCTGTTCATGTATTCTGGGACCCAGGATTTCAGAGACATATCTTGACACATGCTTCCACCAATGTACAGAAAGGAAAATTGTAAAAGGAAAATTGAACAATTGTACACTGGTTTAAAGCTTTCAGCTTCCTTTAATATTTCAGCAGCCAAAAAAAAAAAAAATCACATAGCTACATTTAAACTGAAAAGAGGTAAAAGTAAAATCCTACTACTGTATGACTTGAGGGATGATACAGATACCTGCTAGAAGAGAAGCAAGTATCAGATCATCAGCAAAATATCTGTTATTGCCTTGGTGGACTGGGAGTGAGGGGACCACTTTAAGGATGTAGGCTGTTTCAAATATTTAATTTTTTTCCTTTGGTTTGATTTTGGTTTTGATTTTAGAGGAATAGTTTATTTACTTTGTATGCAAGATAGTTAGCATTTCTGGCCATGTCCAATAAAAGACATTAGCTCCTCCCTGCCTTGTAATGATAACTAAAAACATCACATACCACCAAATTATCAAAAACCACTGAGGGAGGGAGTTGTGGGTTGGATGAACCTACAACTGGGATACAGTATTGTAATTTAGTAATGTTCACTAAAACCTAAGGCTTACTTCTCAATCCCAGGCCCCACATCTGTTTGTTGGTCAAAAGAAACACAAAATTAACTTACAAAGCTTGCTCATGTTTTCATCATGAGAAATAGGGACGGGGTGATGGAGTCATACTGCCCACCAAAAGTAAAGCACTAGAATATAAATAATTCTGTAAGAAATATGAAATCAGGGAAATCAATGGAAAAGAGAGAGAATATAGACCAAAGGAAGCAAAGTAGTCTCCAGTATTGCCCTGATAGCTGCAGAATTTCCAAAGAGAATTTTGCTAAAATGCCTGTAGCATTTGAACTTAAGAAGTAAACCTAAATATTAATTGCAACAAATCATAAATACCATAATTTGCAGAAACCATGTGGAAATACTCAGCTGAGTGTGTTACAGTTTGCAAGCATAAAGACGGAAACATATTGGTCTTGCTGACTAAGGCCAACACCACAACTAGTGAAATACACTGCTTTTAATACCTCATTTTACTGTTGTTTTGCAGCAGTAAAATACACTTGTAATTATGTAGCTTCAAGCATTTGTTATGGAAAATTACTTTTCCTTAACATAATGACCTTTTAAGTTGTGGTAATGCTTCATTTTAATTCCAAAACTATTTATACCACTTACAGTTAGTGCCATATGATTTAGAGCTCCTATTTTATGGCCCTCTTATTCATTACTATTTTGTTGCATAAATATTTCCTTTTTAATATTATTTTTTAAATGCTAGTATAAGTATGGCAAAGGAGAAAGTAAAATTAATATTGTTTTTGTTTCTATATATTTTAAAAGGCAAAAAGAACAGAAATTCAGAAGATTATTTTTTAAATAAAGAATATTTAGGTAGTTTAAAAATTAATACATTAAACACCAACACCAACATCTTTTCTATATAAAATCAATAACCAGATAAGAATTTAATGAAAGAAAAACTCTCTTACATGATAGCAACAAAAAAGATGAACTCTAGAATAGATTTAGCCATAAATATGCCTGATTTATATGACAATACGTTTTTCTAAAATTATTTTGAAAGGCACAAATGAAGTTTTAAATAATTGAATACTCTTGTATTAGAACTTAATACTGTATAAGTTTTAATTCTCATAAAATACATCTATAAATTTAGTGCAATACCAATTAAAACAATAGATTTTACTGAAAATAAATAGGGAATGATATCCAAAAAAAATTATGAGAATAAAATTTAAAAAATAAGAACAATGTATCAGACAAGCTATGGAAGTTTGTTATAAAAATGTAATAATTAATGTGCTTTTCTAATGGATGAGTGTATCAATCAGGATGGATTAGGATATGCTGTAGTAACAAAAGAGACTCAACACCTTTGTGGCTACAACAGAGATTAGTATTTTGCTCATTCTAGAGTCTATTGAAGGTCACCTCTGAGCTCTGTCCGTAAGTCCTGAGTCTAAGATTCAGGGTGATGAAACAATATCATCTTGAGCACTGCAGACTATCATGGCAGTTGAAAGAGTGTGCATATATTTTGCATTAATATTGAAATGTTCCAATACCTATCACTTCTGTTCACAACTCATTGGTCAGAAATGCTTCCATCTAATTACAAAGGGTTCTGGAAAATGGAATCTCACCAGGTACCTGGAAGACAGAGAGCCAGACATATTCGGTGGTCAACAGCAATGAATTACACAATCTGATATAAGCAGATCAAGAAAGCAGGCAGTAGTATCCAAACAGGAAATATGAGAATGAAGATTCTTATAATGTTTGAAATACAGTATTGAAATTTTATGTTTGTGTGTGTAGGAGGGGGTTGTGAATGTTTTACAAAAAAGCTAATTATTTATTAAAGAAAGATTTACCTTTTTACCTTGTACCCACAATATGGTTGGTGCTGTTACAGGTTCCAAGAATATGACAGAGGACAAAACAAACAAAAATTCGTATCTTTACTTGGCTTACTAAAGACACAAATCTGAAGAACACATGATCCGCGCCCTTGTGGACTATAAGCTGTCCACAAAACTGTGGATGTTACTGAGAACATATATGATCTTCTTATACATTTTTAAATCACATGTGCACTACTTTTGCAAGTAGACTGTTTGAGTACTTGTTTTAAATCTTCATTTCCCTTTAGGCCTTAATATTTTTGGGGCTTGGAACACATATGATATCCCAAAATAAGACATTTGGTGATTGAGGAAGCCACAGAAGCAAGATGCTCACTCTGACCTTTTCCCACTTTTCTGCATGAAGTAAGGTCATAAAGAACTTCTCTGAACTACCTTGTCTGAAAGTAGGTCACAAGATCCTCATTCCAGAGGGGTCCTGCCCCATGTTTTGGGGAGGAAAAACATGCCACATAGAGCAGCCAAGAAGAATCTGAACAGACCTTTCTGAGTTTTCTCTGATTTATTACCATTAATTCAAACCCTTTTGTCCAATCATGTTTCTCCACAACTATCCTCTTCTTTTGTCAGACTTAGCATAAAAATACACAATTTTCCCTGGGTCATCATTTCTGCAGGCTCTGATGCCATGCAAAACTTTGATTAAATAAATTTGTTAAGCTTTGCTACTGTTAGTCTGTGTTCTGTTACATGGATGTCAGCCTTGGTCTTTGTGATAAGTGAAGAAAAGTTAGTACTTTTCTCTCCTATAATGTACAGTTTTAATTTATTCTCAATAAACTTTCAAAACACCAAAATTTGTGTCTTTTTTTACTGGTTAGCTTTTGCTTTTGAGGCCACAGTCTATATAAAAATATTTCTAATTGACTATTCTAATTTCAAAAAAAGTTTATCTTACACAAAATTTTATATATATATTAATAGAAAGAAACACTAAAGTCAACCAGAAAGAATAACATAATTCCTTGTAGCCTACGACCTAGAGATGTTCATTTTCAATATATTGATGTATTTTTATTCATTTTATTATATAATAACTAGCTTTTGAGACAGCCACATGTAAAGGGGTCCTGGAAAATCTCCAGCCGGCCTGTGCACTGGGAGGTGTGCACAGTGGCTTGGAGCCGTGAGAAGTTGGCACCCTTTGCAGTTGGGAGGATCCTGGCCTCTCTCTCCTGTTACGGGTGGTGCCTGTGATTCAGTCTGTGAGGTGGGAAGTGCACTAGCAGGACTCTGGCTGGGCGAAGGGCCCCTGTTTCCCTTTTTCTTTTCATTTCCTTTCCTTTTTTTTCCTTTCCTTCCTTTCTTTCTCTTTTTCTTTCTTTCTCTTTTGCTTGCTTTCTTTTCCTTCCTTCCTTCTTTCTTTCTTCCTTGTTTCTTTTTCTTTTCTTTTTTTCTTTCTTTTTTCTCTTTCTCTCTGTCTTTCTTTCTTTCTACCTTTCTGCCCAATAAATTCCATTTTTTTTTCCTAACCCTTCAAAGTGTCTGTGTGCCTAATCTCTCATGGTTGTATAACCCGGCTTTTAGCTGAACTAAGGAAAATGTCCTACATCACTATTTTTTTAAGTTTGAAACAACCGAATAAATAAACCTATGACTGCCTTTCATCTTAACATTAAGTAATTTTTATAACCTGTGTACACTTTTACTATATATTTTTCCATTATGTTATTCTACTGAATAGATTTTTTTAAGCAGTTTTAGATTCCAAGTTAAATTGAGCAGAAAATATGAAGATTTTCTTATACCCAAAACCCCAGCATGCACAGTTTCCCTTACTATGAACATCTCCCACCAGAGTGGTACATTTGTTACAATTGATGAACCTACACTGACCCATCATTACCACTTAAAATCCATAGTTTTTATTAGAGTTTGCTCTTGGTACTATATATATGATGGGTTTTAACAAATGTTAATGACAGGCACCAACCATGATAATATCATGCAGAGTAGTTTTTCTTCCCCCCCCCAGTTGTTTGAGCTCCATTTGTTCATCTCTCCACCCACCAGCATCTCAGGCCTTGGCAGTCACTGAATTTTTTACTGTTTCCATAGTTTTGAAGATTTAATTTGGTGCCTTCTCTATTTATAAGAAATTGTTGTGATTTAGAGTAATCCTTCTCTTCCTGGTATAGAGAGGGAAACACATTTACAAATGGAGATTTCGTTATAAATATAAATGCCCTTACAGAAGAGTAGCTTGCTTTCTGTTTACAGAACCTCTCCCATGTGTGCTATTTCACAAAATTATCAGCTCAAAATAATCCTTCTGCCAGAAAGGCATATTTTGGGGTGACATATTCTAGTCTCCCACAGTGTATTTATCTGGTCTCCTATATTTATGTATATTTCTTGGCTTTCTATTCTGTTACATTGGTCTATTTTTTAGTTCTTTCACCAATACCATACTCTCTTCATTATCATAGTTTTATAGTAGGTCTAGAAAGCAATGAACTTGTGTATATTAATCTCGTGTTATGGTATGTATCCCTAAAAAGTTCATGTATTGGAAACTTAATTGCCATTTTAACAGTATTAAGAAGTGTGGTGGGCTTTATGAAGTTATTAGGCCATGGAAGTCCACCCCTTATGAATGGAATAATGTCTTTATTGCAGGAGGTGATTAGTTATCTTAGGTGTGTTGTCCTGATAATAGCATGAGATTGGCTCCATCTTCTTTTTCTGTCTCCCATGAGCTCACTTCTGCCTTTCATCTTCTGCCATTGAGTGACCTTTGACAGATGCCAGAACCATCTTGTTGAATTTCCCCAGCCTCCCAAATCATGAGCCAAATAAACTTCTATTATTTGAGAATTAGTCAGTTTGTGGTATTCAATTATAGCAACAGTAAACAGGACAGAAAATTTGTATCAAGTGGTGAGGTTGTCGCTATAACAGATATCTGAAAACATGGAAATGGCTTTGGAATTGGGTAAGAGGTAGAAGCTGAAAGAATTGGAAGGAGAAGGCTAGAAAACGTCTGTATTGTCATTAACAATGCATTAAGTGAAAATCTGGTGAGCACCCAGAAGAGAAGACAGGAAATTCTTAAACTTCTTTAAAGTTACTTAAATAGTCATAACCAGAATGCTAGTAAAAGTATAGGGAGTAAAGACCATTCTGATGAAGGCTTATATGAAATGGGAACAAGAAATTACGATTGGATTGAAGACCATTCTTGTTATGAAGTATCATAAAACCGCTCAAATTTTTCATGCCCAATAACTTTGTGGAATGCAGAACTTCAGAGGGATGAACTAGGATACTTGGAAGAAATACCTAAGCAGCAAAGTATCTAGGCTGCCATACACTTACTTTTAACTACATACAATGAGATGCAAGAGGAAAGGATTGACTTAAAGATAGAATGTATAATTAAAAGGAAAGCAGAGTGGAAAGATAAAAAATTTCAAATTTGGTCATGTAAAAAGTACAAAAGTGTGTTCAGGAGACAATACTAAGTGTGTGGCAAAGCACCCAATTGCTAAGATAATGCCATGGATAGAAGCATGCCTGGTACTATTTCTCAAGACAATGAAACAAAGACCGTGAAGACATTTCAGAGACATTTTAGTCTTCCTTTCTTGTTAGAGACCAGAGCTCTAGGAGTACAGAATGTTCTGGGAGGAAAAGCCTAAAGTGCCCATCATAGACTTACTACCTAGGGCGGCCCACAGACTTTGCTCCCCCACATTCTGATATAGCACTGCCTGGCCACCCCAGCCACAGCTTAAGCAGCCCCAGGTGTGACTCAACCCACCACTCTGGAAGGCATAAGCTATACATTTAGGCAGCATCAACATGATGCTAAGTCTGCAGACACAGAACGCAACTGTGGGGCCATGGTTTACTCCACCTAGATTTCAAAGGATGATGTGGACAGCTTGGGAGTCCAGGTAGAGTCTTGCCACAAAGGTGAAGCGACCACAGAAAGCTCCAACTAGGGTAATGATAAACAGAAATGTGAGGTTGGAGCTTCCGCAGTGTTCCCACCAGGACAATGCTTGGTGTAGCCATGGGAGAGGGCCTGCCACTGAAACCACTACCAGCATGCAATGCCAGTCTGGGAGACCTGAAGCATGAGCTGAGTTCAGCAAAGGCATGAGAGAGGGGCTCTTCCTAGGGCTATTGGAGCCTAACATTGTCCCAAATTATCCAGGGAGTGGGACATAGAGTCAAGAAAGATTATTCTAGAGTATTAAGATTTAATATTTGCCATGTTGAGTTTTGGATTTACTTAGGACCAGTTACCCACCCTTTTTTTTTTTCAAATCTTACCAACTGCTCTCTTTTGGAATGGGAATGTCTGTCCTATGTCTGTTCACCACTGTATTTTAAAATAAATAACTTGATTTTATTTCACAGGCGCCCAGCTGGAAGGAATTTGCCACAGGATGAATCATGCATAATCTCACCCAAAACTCATTCAGATGAGACCCTGGACTTTGAACTTTTGAATTGATGCTGAATGAACTGTGACTTTTGAGGCTATTGAAATGGAATTGATGTATTTTGTATGTAAAGAGGACATGAGTATTGGGGGTCGGGGTGGAATACTATGGTTTGAATGTACCCTCTAAAAATTCATATGTTGGAAATTTAATTGCTATTGTAAAAGCACTAAGAGATGGAGACTTTAAGAGGTAATTAGGCCATGGCAGCCCTACCTTTATGAAAGGATTAATGTATAGTAGTTATACTGGAAGTGGGTTGGTTATTGTGGAAGAGGGCTTCTGATAAAAGGATGAGTTTGCCCCCCACTTTCTCTGTCTATCTCATGTGCTCACTTTTACGTTCTGTGCTTCTGCCATGGGATAATGCAAAACAAAACAAAAAGGCCCTGGAAAGATGCTGGCATCTGGGTATTGGACTTTGCAGCCTCCAGAGCTGTGAGAAATTATTATTTTCTTATTCATAGATTATCCAGTCTGTGGTATTGTATTAGTCTGTTCTCATATTGCTAATAAAGAAATACCCAAGACTGGGTAATTAATAAAGGCAAGAGGTTTAACTGACTCACAGTTCCACATGGCTGGGGAGGCCTCACAATCATGGCAGAAGGCAAATGAGGAGTAAAATTGTGTCTTAATTGGCAGCAGGCAAGAAAACTTGTGCAGGGGAACTCCCATTTATAAAACCATCAGATCGCATGAGACTTATTCACTACCATGAGAACAGCATGAAGAAAACCATCCCCGTAATGTAATTATCTTCACCTGGCCCCAACCTTGACACCTGGAGATTATTGCAATTCATGTTAAGATTTGGGTGGGGACACAGCCAAACCACATTATCTCACCACAGCCCATTCCAGATCTCATGTCCTCACATTTTAAAACACAATCAGGCCCTTCCAACAATTCCTCCAAGTCTCAACTTATTCTAGCACTCACTCAAAAGTCGAAGTCCAAAGTCTCATCTGAGACAAAGCAAGTCCCTGCTGCCTATGAGCCTGTAAAATCAAAAGCAAATTGATTACTTCCTAGATATAATGGGGGTACAGGTTTTGAGTAAATACACCCATTCCAAATGGGAGAAATTGGCCAAAATAAAAAGGCTATAGGCCTCATGAAAGTCTGAAATCCAGCAGGGCAGTCAAATCTTAAAAGCTCCCGAATCATCTCCTTTGACTCCATGTCTCACATCCAGGTCATGTTGATACAAGAGGTGGGCTCCCAAGGCCTTGGGCAGCTCTGCCCCTGTGGCTTTGCAGGGTATAGCTCCCTCCTGGCTGCTTACATGGGCTGGCATTGAGTGTCTGAGGCTTTTTCAGGTGCACAGTGAAAGCTGTTGATGGATCTTCCACTCTAAGGTCTGGAGGACCATGGCCCTCTTCTCACAGCTCCATTAGGCAGCACCCCAGTGAGGACTCTCTGTGGGGGCTCCCTTCCCACATTTCTCTTCCACATTGCCCTAGCAGAGGTTCTCCATGAGGGCTCTGCCCCTGCAGCTCACCTCTGCCTGGACATCCAGGCTTATCCATACATCCTCTGAAATGCAGGCACAGATTCTCAAACCTCAATTCTTCTGTGGACCTGCAGGTCCAACAGCACATGGAAGCTGCCAAGGCATGGGGCTTGCATCCACCCTCTGAAGCCATGGCCCAAACTGTACCTTTGCCCCTTTTAGCCATGGCTTGAGCAGCTGGCACACAGGGCACCAAATCCTTAGGCTGCACACAGCTGAGGGGGTGCCTGGGCCCAGCACATAAAACTATTTTTTCCTCTTAGGTTTCCAGCCCTGTGATGAAAGGGACTGCTGTGAAGACGTCTGACATACCCTGGAGACATTTTTCTCATTCCCTTGGCAATTAACATTTGGCTCCTTGTTACTTATGCAAAATTCTGCAGTAGGCTTTAATTTCTCCTCAGAAAATTGGTTTTTCTTTTCTATCATTTCATTAGGCTGCAAATTTTCTGAAGTTTTATGCTCTGCTTCCCTTTCAAATATAAGTTCCAATTCCAAACCACATCTTTGTGAACACATAAAACTGAATGCTTTTAATAGCACTCTAGTCACCTCTTGAATGCTTTACTGCTTACTTTTTTTCTGCTAGATGCTCTGAATCATCTCTCTCAAGTTCAAAGTTCCACAAATCTCTAGGGACAGGAAAAATAATACCAGTCTTTTTGGTAAGACGTAGCCAGAGTCACTTTTATTCCAGTTCTCAATAAGTTCCTCATCTCCATCTAAGAAAATGTCAACCTGGACTTCATTGTTTATATCACTGTCAGCATTTTTGTCAAAGCCATTCAACAAGTTTCTAGGAAGTTACAAACTTTCCCACATCTTCCTGTCCTTTTATGAGCCCTCCAAACTGTTCCAACCTCTGCCTGTTACCCAGTTCCAAAGTTGTTTCCACATTTTCAGGCATCTTTATGCAGTACCCCATTTACTCTATTAGTCTGTTTTCACACTGCTAATAAAGACATGCCCACAACTGGGTAATTTATAAAGGAAAGAGGTTTAATTGCTTCACAGTTTTACGTAGCTGGGGAGGACTCACAATCATAGTGGAAGGTGAATGAGGAGCAGATTCACTTCTTACATGGTGGCAGGCAAAAGAGGTCATGCAAGGGAACTCTCATTTATGAAACCATCAGATCTCATGAGACTTATTCACTACTTTGAGAATGATATGGGGAAAACCACCCCCATGATTCAATTATTTCCACCTGGTTGCACCCTTGACATATGGGGATTACACAATTCAAGTCAAGATTTGGGTGGCAACACAGCCAAACCACATTGAGTATTTTGTTACAGCAGCAGAAAATGGACTAAGACAATTGCATCCTGCAACCTTGCCATATTCATTTACTAGTTCCAGAAGTCCTAGCTGGCTTTTTAAAAGTTTGTGTTTTATTTTCTTGGTTTTCTCAGAGTTACTAGAATTCTAATTGTCGCTTTCATTTAAAATTTGACACCAGGGATGTTTAAAAACCATATTAGATATTGTAATTTACTAATTCCTGTTTTCATCTTTAAAAACACATTTTTCTTCTATTCTGTTTCCTTATGTTTGTTTTATGTTACTTTTATCTAAAGTTTCCTTTGAATAACTACTTCGTATATTCCTATTTTTCTTTCTTTAATCACAAAAACCTTTGTGCTACTAAATTTGACACAGAGTACATATTTATGCTCTGAACTAAAAATAAAATTCTAAGCTCTCCAACTGTCTGAATGGACTGTCTCTTGGAGAAGGGAACCCCAAAGTAACCTTGAAAATGGAGTACTTAGCCCTGATGGGATAAGAGGTTAAAAATACCCCCTCTCTTGCTAACCACAATTCAGCTTTCTTCCCTAAGCGCTAAACAGAAACCAGTATGATCAAAAGTCTCCACCACTAATATCAACAAACTACCAGACATTACCTCTTCTGTTTTGCCTGGTCACGTGCTAGGTGACCATAGAGTGGTTCTGGTCAGTCTAAGAGAATGTGCAGTAGGGGTTTTTTTGTCCTCCACTTCACTTTTTGACATCAGAGGGCCTAAAGCTTTACTGTCACTTTATGCTAACAGTGTCATGTTTTTATTCATTGGTTTCATGAAGGGTCATGAAGCTCAATTGTGCACGTGTATGTTTGTCCTTTCATGAATATTCATGACTCCTCTTATATTTGGGCACCTTGCAAAAATTCCTGGTTCCTTTGACCCTCCCTTGCTGGAGGCTATACTTCTCAGCCTGTCAGAATGACCACCCTGCAGGCTGCAATGCTTTATTAGAAATAAAACTCTCATCTCTAAATGTATGAACTTCATCATTCTTCAATTGACAATATGTATCTTATGCCTGGAGTATAATAGGTAACAGGCTCTGAAGTCATATTACTGAAGAATTTACTAGCTCTGAGACACTGGGAATGTAAAATGAGAATAATGATAGTGTCTTCCATACATAGTGGTTGTACTGATTAAATGAAACAATCAATGGAAAAGTATTCATAAGTATTTTTTTTACATAATTTTTTATTTTAATTTTTAAAATTATTTAATTTTTTATAATTTTAATAAAACAAAATGGTACTTCATTTTTACTAATATTTATATATATTTGGAGAGATATTTTTGAATACATATTTATTTAGGTTCAAAATTTAAGAGTCCTCTGTTAAAATATATTTATAAATTATTTTATTGAAATTATCTATCATTATTTTTATTTTCTAATCTGACAGTAAGTGAGAGATTATACAGATAGCTTATATAAACTAAATTATTTTATAAGGTATAAATTTCTTCCAGTTTAATCATGGTATTTTTAACACATTTTTTTCATATTTATATGCTATGCAATTTATAAGACATATTTATGACTTACAGTTTCGTTATGGAGTAGGGAGCTCAATTATTGTATGAAGTACAGTTACGTCCATTTGTTTACATATTAACTATGGCTGCTTTCACATTACAATGCCAAAGTTTGGTAGTTGAAAAAGACAACGGTCCACAAAAGCTAAAATATTTACTTTCTTTGCCCTCACAGGACATATGTTTGGCTATCCTGTATTTAAGCTTTTGGAGACATTAAGTATTTAGCATTTTCTGTGTGACATATTGCATTTTTTATCTTTCTTAACTAGGATAGCATGCTTTATTTATGGGATAAAATTTGTAGGCTTAGATGAAGCCAGGAATGGTAAGAGACAAAGTAGAGGATCACAGAAGGGCAATTAGAATAAAAGGCAATTAGAGTAAAAAGCCCACCATGGAACTTTTTATTCTAAATTGTAACTTTTCTCACAAAGCTCCAAGTAGCAGTGGTCCCACTTTTGTAATATGTCGGATTACTCTATGTATCAGAAAAGGGCTGACTGGTCTTTTTCATTTAGAAAATCTTCTCGAATAAAAGGCCTCTTAAATATTTTAGAAAGAGGTACTTATCCTGTTAGAGTGATTTCATAGTGTTACTTTTAAAGACAAGTTGAAGGAGGGGGAGCTATTGATAGAACTTTTAAAATTTTTTTAAATTAATTTTAAGATTCATAGAAATTTTAGGATAATTTTAAATTATAAGCTACAATGCTATGAAAAAAATGACAAAAAATGATGAACAGACCATACAAACTACTTTTATTGGGCTCCCCCTCACAAGAAAAATTGAAGATTTTCTCAGACAGGTTCCTATTCTGGTGATGTTTTTCTCTTTCTACCAAAACGCTGATTTTGAAATATCACCAGTGTTGTATATCCATTTATTTAAAGAGGCTTTGAAAGATTTTTTAAAATGTCAAGAAAGAGTTGATTAGAAATAACTTTAATTTACAAAATAAATATGTAGAACATAGCAATTTCAAGACACTCTGGGACATGACATTCAATTAAAGACATAGAAGAATCAAATTACCACAGAGTCAAGCAACATTAACTTAAAGAACGAAGCATAATATTTACTAGAGAAAAGACATGCTTCTTGTAACCTAGTTGTTTAAAATCTCTATGCAAAGTCCAAGCACTTATTATCTCTGATCATTTAGGCACTCAGTCACATCCAGTCTTACTGCATTATTGATCTGCCATTGTCCATGCAGTCTAACTCCAGGATCTTTAACTATTTATGAGTGAACATCTTGCTTTAAGAGCTAGTTTCAAATTCCTTAAGACAAGAGGTCAAGATTTTATATGGACAAATTCTCCGGTCATGAAATGTGATTGAATATGAAATAGAATTTAGAAGACCTGATATTTTTCTGGATACTCCTTTTAGTCCTCTGTACTTGTTTAAGTCATATAACCTATCTATGCTGGTTTCCTTGCGCAACAGAGATATGTCAATGAGGAAGAAAGATTCCTTCCTTCATGGAGTTTTCATTCTAGTGGAAAAGTTAGATGATATTTGAATACACAAATAGACAACATTTTCATAAGTAGTGATAAAGAGCTATGGAAAACAAAAAACATATATAAACAGAAGCAATAGTGTGATAACCATAGTGATAATGAGGCAGAGAGGCAACTTCAGAAGGAATGTTCAAAAGTTGATATCCAAGTTAATGAAAAGGAGCCAGCCTCAAGGAAAAGAGAGAAAAGCATATTTGAGACTCAATAAATAATAAGTATGAAGGTTCTGATGCAGGACCAGCTCTACCTGCTCCAGAATAGGCCCATATTTGTCTGGGGCCTGAGCTCAGTTAGCAAGGGCAGAGAGCAACTGTTGGACACAAAGATGGAGAGCTGCTCAGGAGGGTATTAGAAAGTTTTAAACCAGAAAGGAAAATGATCCTCCAGTTAGGAAACCATTGTTAAGAGTTGTGGTTAGAAATAAAGGTGGCTTGAAAGTCAAGTATTTTTGCAGGTTTTGGGCAGTGTATGTGGACATAGGATTTGTTTTAGAAAAAGAGCTTTGTAAATCTTACCACATTGTGAAAATTTAATGTATTATGATTATAGTTACTCATTAAATATTTTAAATAAATCCATCTTAGAAATTACTTTCAACTTTTTATTTTTTTAATATTAACTCACCTCCAAACACATTTCTATGCTACTATAGCTATCTTTGTTTCCTTTGTCCTTTTTCAACACAACAAACTAGATCCTGATAAAAATAATACCCATGTGCTTAGTTGCTACTTGATAAATATTTGCTATATTAATGACTGCATAAATAAAACATGGCAGGCCTGTTACAAGGCTATTGGGTCAAGAAAATATTTGAATGAATGAAACACAGATTGAAAGGGTTTATTGCCACCAGTTAAAGTCAGTCAACAGTCTCTTCATTTCAGGATGGGAATTTTATAATGTCACTGACCCTGGGATATGTGTTTACGTGAAATTTCTTGGCAGCAATAGTTCAGTCTGGTAGCATAAAAATAATGTATATAAATGGGACTTGGAAAGAACAAAGCTTTGTGTCAATAATTGTAAGAATTGCTCCCATTTATTTTCCGACCCCTCTGTGTCAGATCTTATACTAGGCATTTTTACAGGTATTGTCTTATTTAAGTCTCATAAAAATCATAAAGGATAAATTGTATCCTTTTGTTTTAAAATTGAGGGAATTATTATTCAGAAATGTTACTTGACATCTGGATGAAAATGAATCTTTCGAACCCGGTCCAATTATTCTATTGCATCAAGGAAGGGAGATATTATCTTGATTTAGAAATAAACATTAACACAGAAATATCTAGCAAATTATTAATTTCTTTGAAGAGTGTCTTAGAAATTATGCTACATATGTTCCTAAAATTAAGCATAGATTTATAGATTGTAGAGATTTAGAGCTAGATCTGTAAGGAACCAGATGCTTCTTCATATGTAGTTTCTTGCCTGACTTTCACATACTCAAGGTCACAGAAAAGCAAAGCTAGGATTCAAATCCAATTTGGTGCTCTTCAGACCATAGCATACTGGCTCAGAATTTGACATTTTGTTCATCTCTACGTTTGTAAGAAGGCAAGATAAAAAACCCAGAGTAAACTATGAAAGGGCTCATTTTGCCATTGGTAAAAAAAGAAATTGTGATTTACTTGAACGAAAAGACGACTTAATAAAAGTAACAAATAGCTTTGGCTTTAAAATATAGTATGCCCCCCAAAAATGCCTGAAAACAATTAAACAAGAGCGCTTAGCACCATCGTAAGAATGTGCTCCAATGTAGAGAAATATAGAGGTGAAATGGAAGCTGTGAAATGTCAAAGGTAAACTTGGCCAATGTCAGCAGTGTCAGCTGCAGAAACCTCTGGAATGCATGACAGAGAAAGCAGGAGGATGTAGTAAAAACAAAAAGATCACTGCATTTAACATTCTACAGATTTCTCAGCTGAAGATGAATTTTCATCTCTCTGATGCTTTCAGCTCAATTTGGCCTCCAAGTGACAGCATGATTCTCCCACCACCCCACCCCCACACTGCGACCTCTGAGTGGAAAGTGACACCTACAGACATAAGCCTGGGGAAGACAGGTCTTTATGCTCAAGGACAATCTCTCTTGCATAAATACTGGAAGTGCTTTCTCTCATCCCACCCATAACAACAAACTCAGAATACCCTTTACCCCCACCAAATACTTCAAAAATGACTAATTTCTATGTCTTGCATTTAAGACAATTAATTTCTCAGAAAGAATGTGGTTCACATTGGGCATCAATTAGAGTTTTCTTTAAATGAGGGTTTTTTCTTATCTCTATTGGATATGCAGAATCCCAGTTCTATAAAGGGTTTCAAGTGAATTCAGAGTAGAAGTTCTTGATATTAATCATACCCATCATGATACGCAAATATGAGGAACAAGATAGACTATAATTTATTCTGGTTCACAATGTTAGGAGTAGCTTAGAACCCTAAGTTGAAATATGTTTTTGAGGTTTCCCATGCAATCTGCTACACTGATGGTTAAAATTGAACTGTAGTGCCTAGGCTGAAAGTGGGATAGGGTGTTCTTGGGAGTTGTACCTATTAATGTTTGAGAGGTTTGATTTAAATAATCACATCAGTTTACATGTTTATACTAACTTAGTTGCTTCCCCATTGTATTGTCATCCAATCACAACTCAATGATTACCTTGTCCCATTGGCTTAGAGGACTTGGAGAGCCTTAATTTAGTGTGGGGGGAAAAAATGTAAAGGTGTTTTCAAATAAGTTAATGTAGCACACAAAAAATCATAGAAATAAGAGCCAAAAGAAAATAAGAAAGATCCAACAGTTGTTTTTAAAGAAAGATACATTTGATTCACACTGAGGAGCTGCCCCTAAAGTGTTGTATGCTCTTTAGTTGATGATAGAACAAATCGTATTATTTTCCTATGTAGCAACCATCACATGGTAATTCAGTAATTTTTTCTTAATCTATTTTCTTTTATTACACTTTACAGAATATGTTTTGTCTGTGTTGTTTTCTATCTGAATCCATCACTTACTAAAGCCCTTCCCAAGTGGGAGCTCTATTTAGTACATATCTGTTGAATGAATGAACGAATATCCCTCTACTTCACCCGCCAAATGGTATATCCTAATTTTGGATTTGGATCAATAAACTCATATGTGTTTCCAATGATAGGGGCATTTTATGCAAGGGCCTGTAATCTGTCTGTTGGAGAAGACACATCGACAAATAATTTGTATGTTTTGATCTGAATGTTCCTCAACAGCCATGTGGAATTAACAGGTGGATTTTGGGATTAGGTCATAGGGACTCAGCCCTCATGAACAGATTAGTGCTTTATAAAAGGGCTGGAGGGGCCAGACGTGTTGGCTCATGCCTGCAATCCAGCACTTTGGGAGGCCAAGGCAGGCAGATCACGAGGTCAGGAGTTCAAGACCAGCCTGATCAACATGGTGAAACCCCGTCTCTACTAAAAATACAAAAAAAAAAAAAAAATTGGCTGCGTGTGGTGGTGCATGCCTGTGGTCCCAGCTACTCTGAAGGCTGAGGCAGGAGAATAGCTTGAACCAGGGAGGAGGAGGTTGCAGTTAGCTGAGATCACGCCATTGCACTCCAGCCCAGGTGACAAAGCAAGACTCTGTCTCAAAGAAAAAATCATAAAACAAAAAAACAAAACAAAACAAAATGCTGGAGGAAACTAGCCTAGGCCTCTTATGAGTCTTCTGCTCTTTTACCTGGTGAGGATCCAGTGTCCTTTTCATCCGGAGGATGCAGCAACAAGGCTACATCTTGGTGGCAGAGAGCAGCTCTCACCAGACACCAAACCTGGTGGCAACTTGATCTTTGACTTTCCAGCTTAAGAAGTATAAAAAATAAATTTCTATTATTTATAAATTACTCAGTCTGTGGTATTTCGTTGTAGCAGCACTAATGGAGGAAGACACTGTGGTTAACAATGTCGCCACTAGAGAAAGACACAGAGACTTCTGGGAACAGAGAAGAGCATCCGGTTCAGCTCTGCAGATTGGCCTCTTTTGAGATTTCTTCCACCTTTTCCTTCCACCTCCCATTATGTTTTTTGGTAATTCTTGGTACAAGTCTATCTCAAATGCATTAGTTTCTGGCCCAGCCATGAGTCTTAGGTGTCTGTGCCCTTCCTCCACCTCCCTAGAAACCCAAGTCTCAGGTACAAACACTATTAGTTCTCCTTCTGTTCATTCTGTCCCACATCAAAGACTGGTCTCCTCTAAATCTCATTAGTGCCTCAGCCTAAACTCTACCTACTTGGCTAGCACTTTAATATATAATGCTCCACTCAGTAAGTGCTTATTGAAAATACATTATTCAGAACACTAACTTCTGATCCTATGGCTGCTTAGATTTCTGGTAGTTTGAACACAGTTTTAACAGCCAAATTCCCACATTCTAACTTTTGCAATTTTAAGCTCACTCTATAAAAAAGTGACTATAGGCCTAACAATTTTGGGGTCATAAAGAGTTTTATATGACCTTACATTAAACTTTACATAAATTTGATCAAATCCTTTGAATAATAATAGTATTCTCTCAAAAGAGATGATTTGAAAAAACAAAATCTAAGCAAAATTTGCCCCATAAATTTCTTTAGCCCTGCAAAAGCAAAGCAAGTGCTTTGTCAGTATTTCTACAGAACTTGCAAATTGAATATCATTCACTATAAATAACAAAGAAAAGCAGATAACTTGCATGAAATGAGCCTTCTGGTATTTTTTGTCATAAAAATCTCTTGAACTCTTTCATCTCACCTGTAAATTGGCTGTTATGATTATTCCAATTTTACAGATGAGTAAACTAAGTTTAACGGAATTTTTACAATTTTCCCATGGTCACATCTGCTACTAAGCAGCAAAGCAGGAAATGTGACTGCAGTTCTGACTCTCCCCAAAGCTTCTCTCAGAGAAATAGAATTAAATGGTGAAGAAGATTTGGGATTTAAATCTAGACTTGTAACCACCTAATGGGTTTATTTTGTCTGCTGCCCAGATAGGACCAATTTATCAAGACAGAGTAATTGCAATAGAGAAAGAGTTTGATTTTTGCAGTGCCAATGGAATGGAAGACGAGAGTTTTATTATTACTCAACTCAGTCTCCCCCTAAAATTCAGAGGCTAGAGTTTTTCAAGGATAGTTTGGTGGGCCAGGGAATGGTGCTACTGATTTGTGAGGGATACCATCATAGAGATATGGAAAATAGTTTGCTTCTGGCTGGGGCCACAGGACCAGTTGTCAAGTCTGGGTGGAGCCATCCTTATCAGAAATGTGAAAACCTCAAAAGACTCCTCAAAAGGCCAATCTTAGGTCCTAGAAGAGTGATGTTTTCTTCAGGAGGTTAAAGGCAAGACAGGGGTTGTTTAGATCAGATTTCTTTCACTATCATAATTTTCTCACTGTTACAATTTTTGCAAAAGGCAGTTTCAGACTGGTTAGAGTTCCAGTCCAGTCTCTTCTGTATGACCCTGATCATATTATAAAACTTCCTTAAGCACAGTTTTATTATAAATCAAGTGGGAATAAAAATAATTAAAATAGTTGTTGAATTAGTCTAATGGGTTTAATGAGAGAACCAATGGATCCTCCTTGCCCATTGCCTAGCAGAGCCAATCAACAAGACAGGGGTATTGCAAGAGAAGAAGAGTTTAATTCAAGCAGAACTGTCTCTATGGGAGACTAGAGTTTTATTATTACCCAAATGAGTCTCTCTGAAAACTTGGGGACTTGAGTTTCCAAGGATAATTTGGTGGGTAGGGCTTGAAAAATGGGGAGTACTAATTGGTTGGGTCTGAGATGAAATCATAGGGAGTCAAAGTGATCTTTTTGCACTGAGTCAGTTCCTGGGTGGGGCCACAAGACCAGATGAGTCAGTTTATCCATCTGAGTGGTGCCAACTAATTCATCAAGTGCAGGGTCTGCAAAATAACCTAAGCGCTTAGGTTTTGCAATAGTGATGTTATCCCTAGGAGCAATTTAGGGAGGGTGAGAATCTTGCAGCTTCCAGCTGCATGACTCCTAAACCATAATTTCTAAATTTGCGACTATTTTTTTAGTCCTATAGAGGCAATCTAGTCTCCAGGAAGAAAGGGAGTTTTGGGAAAGGGTTGTTATCATCTTTCTTTCAAAGTTAAACTATGAACTAATTTCCTCCCAAAGTTTGTTCGGTTTATGCCCAGCAATGAACAACGACAGCTTGGAGATTAGAAGCAAGATGGAGTCAGGTCAGATCTCTTTCAGTGTTATAATTTCCTCAGTTATAATTTTTGCAAAGGCAATTTTAGAGTTATGGGCATTCACAATGTTTTTTGTTTTTTTTTTTTTTTACTAATTTGATGGAATTGTTTTCAAAATGCTTTCTGTAGTGTGCAAAAGTAATAATAGTGATTTGTCTCAGCAACTGTTTTGCATCATAATGTTAAACTCTCATACTACAATCCCTACTTCTTATATCTATGCTGAGGAAAGCTACATTTTAAATTATCTAGGTATCTCTTATTCCTTGGCTTATGTATTTTTAAATCCATTGGTGAGTTCTGATTGCAAGCAAGTTATTTTGAGTGTCCTATGGAACCATTACTGTGGCATTGCCATGGCTGACAGGGACGACCTTGTGACCCGCTCGATGGTGGGATTCTAAGGAGTGACAGCTTGAGATATAGCATATGTGCTTGGAGAGCTTTAGAGAGACAGCAGACTGCATTTTTGGCCTTACTGTTTCACAATGCCAAGGCATTATGGGGACATGACTGTTAGCAATAGAGTGCCATTGTTTTGCTGTTATTTTTTTCTCAAGGCTTTCTGAGTGACAGTCCCTGGGGAGAGTGAATTATCATCCTTAACTTGTAACTTAACTGCTCCTTTTGTCATTCTGCATAATTGCTGTCACCCAGGTAAAACTAAATTGTTTTTCACCCTGGCAAATTCTCCCACACTCAGCTTGGAGCCCTTCAGGCAAGACAGACAGTAGGAAACCTGGGCAGATAATGTGGCTATTTAAAGGCATCTCGGAAAGGGGAATCTTTAAAGGGCTTTTTCTCTAAAGACTAATGCCGTGTACAGTGAAGATACTAGTTTAAATAACTGAAGTTGCAATTCACTTCACAATTACAAGCCTAGGGATTATCATAGTGTGGACCATAGTGCAGTTGTGAAAATTAAATTAGTTGATACATGAAAAGCGCTTAGTTCAGTGTGTGGCATAAAAGATTTTGGTAATTATTGGCTTTTCTTACTTTGCATTATTATGTGTTTATTCATTGCAACCATCTTTCAAGGTAGTAATTATGATTCTCATTTCTTAGGTGAGAAAACTGAACTTTTTTGGAGCTGGAATTTAGAAGTAAGTAGGTTTAAGTCTAATGCAGATGGGCTCAACTTCCAAAAAATGCAGATAGGTTCAACTTCCAAAAAAGCTCTCTAGAATCACCAAGTGAGTAGATTCACCAAGTGACTAGTTCACAAAGTGAAAGCTCTCTATATTTCTGTTTCTTTGCCAAGTAAGATTTGAGGAGAGCTTGTCACTCAGGGGAAATAAACAGTTCCCTGGGACTGACTATAGATTATAGAGTTTATCAAATAGCTCCTTCATTCGAATAAATTATTTTATTTTTTCAAAAACCACATTTTCTTAAATCTAATATAACTGGCTAAATACAATAACCAGTTTTGAAAAACAACTACTTCAGTGATTTATTTGCTTTCATAAAGAGCCTGAGGCTGATAATAGCTACTGATAATAACGCTTACCACAAAAGTAATAGTAAATACAATTACAATAATGATGGTGATGTTGATGATGATGATGATGATAATAATAATGTATACCATTTATTGAGCCTTTACTATAAGCCACATGTTGGTCTAAGAATTTGCCATCAGCCAGGCATGGTGGCTCACACTCATAATCCTGGCACTTTGGGAGGTAGGGCAGGTGGATCACAAGGTCAGGAGAGCGAGACCATCCTGACCAACATGGTGAAACCCCGTCTCTACTGAAAATACAAAAATTAGCTGGGCGTGGTGGCGCATGCCTGTAGTCCCAGATACTCTGGAGGCTGAGGCAGAATTGCCTGAGGTAAATGTTGCAGTGAGCCGAGATCATGCCGCTCCAGCCTGACGACAAAGCAAGACTCCAACTAAAAAAAAAACAAAAAAGAACTTGCCATCAATATCCCATTTAATTCTCAAATTGTCATTAGGCAGGTGCTATTATTATCTCTTATTTACATATTATAAAACTGAAACTCAGAAAGAGGAAGTAACATACATACTGAAAGTCATGGTTGCTACATGGATGAGACAGGATTTGATTTCAGGCTATCAGGCATCAGTATTGTGTTTTCTATACAGCTAGTAAATGATATGTTAGGGCTGTAACCCAACAGTCCCCCTTTTCCATATTCATTCTCTTTCCTTTTTGTTCAAATGGGGGTGCTGAGCATGGATGCCCTTTGACCAATATTTAGTTAGATTTTCTATAAAACTAGGTAGCACACACTCATTAGATTTGAGAAAGCAAAATAGACTATAGTATGATACATATTGGCAATGCTCAACTATATAAATCAAGAGTAAATATAATATAAAAACCAAGTTCACTGACTACATGGATGTTTCTTAATCAGATCTGGAAGAGTGGGAGAGGTGGCACAGGAATATGGGTAGGGGTGGAGGCTACAGCCTGGGAAGTAAAGGAAGGATCTTGGGAGATGTATGTTAAATAGCACATTCATATGATTATTGTTTTCATTATATGCAAACTACAGAAAGTAAAACTTCAGCAAAATCTTTGCTAGTGTGTATAGGTCATGGGTTAAAGAGAGGACGAACTACCTCCTAAAGATGTATCTACTTTTTACCAACACATACTTTAGGTTCAGACTGACCTACACTTAAACACTGATTACACTTCTGAGCAAGTGAACTCAGCTGAGTTTCAGTTTGATCATCTTTAAAAGAGAGATTTTGATACTTTTCTTGCAGACTTTGTTCCTAGCACATGGTAAAAACTCTAAACCAAAACCTATTATTATTATTATGATAATCTATTTTAATTAAAAATTTTAAGTATTATTTGTTTAATGACAAAAAGACCAGTAGTTTTGATAAGTGCATATTCACATTAATTTTATTTTTGATACTTCATAATATATTCAATATCTCATTCTCTAAGTACTAATAATTGTACTCACTTAAAGTTACCCACTTTTACCTCTATTTTCTTTACTTTTCTCTCTCTCTCTTCTCTATTTTTTTCCCCAGGATCTCTCTGCTTCCTGTTTTGAAACCAGGTTATCTCTTCAGTTAACACTTCACGACTTTTTCTCCTCAAGGTACTCAAAACAAGACATTCCAGTTTTCACAGCATATAGAAGTATTTTGTTTCAAAAAATAAACCAAAAAACACACACAGCAATTTTAACTCCTGATTATGCTCACTGGCAGAAAGCAGGTACTGTAATCTGGCCATTTCTTGATGAAATTTCTCACAAGCAATCTTAAAATGTACAAAAGTTTGGCTTCATATTGATGGGCTTTCAAAAACATTGTGTAGACTAGCCTGACCTTCCAGAGATGCAGAGTTGCAAATTCCAGCTACATTCTTTGAAGGGTTAAAGTCATTGTGAAGAGACTCAGAACAATTTACCCCAGTGATCAGTTGGTGGTGACACTGCCACTTTCTCATGGTCTGAACCTTAGGCGCCCGGGTTGGACATTTTGCAATTGTCTTGACAGTTGTAGGGAGGAGTTACAATATTTAACCTAGGACACCAGCCAAGAATTATTTATCTGTCAAAGCTTTTCAAATCTAAGTCAGTGTTACTGGGTCCTGCTGAGCCTGAGACTGCCAACCTGTCTGAGTTCCATAAGAAAGATCTTCAGATGATTTCTGTAAAGGCAGGCAAGGGCAGCCCCATCACCAAAACTCAGAGGTAAGAAAGGGAATAAAGACAATTTTTAACCACTCTTTTCTTCCATTAAAAACAATCAAAATGTCTTAGATTTTTGAATGAATTTTGAGTCAGGAAAAGCTACACCTCCCCTCTTAAAACCTCTGGATTATAAAAGCTGGCTTTGCAGCACCTGGTTTTCTAGGAGTTAGAGAAGTGTCAAATTGGCTTAACTCAAAACTGCGTGTGCACTGCCTTTCAAATTTGCCACACTAACCTCTTCCAGGCCACCTTCAGAGTTCATTTTCATGCTCTGATCCCCCCAGTCTGTTGCTTCTCTTTCAAGCTCTGTACTCTTCAGTTAAAATGGCACAATGGGATTGCATTTGATTTGCAGAAGATAGCAGCATAATCATTGCCTTTGATTCAGCCCTATTAGAATTTTCTCTGAGAACAAGTTTATTTGGGGGAGGAAGGAGAAAGAAAAGGAACATGTGTGTGTGTGTGTGTGTGTGTGTGTGTGTGTGTGTGTGCAAGTGTGTAGTCTGGAAGGTGGGGGATACCCTTATAGCTCTGCTGATAAAATCAGCAGAGATTTGAGGGTGCATTACAGTTTTATTTTTTGACCAAAGCCATAGTGCTGGGGGATTTGACTGCTGGGAGAAAGAGGGCACGTTTGTCAGACTTTTCACTTCAATATATGCTTGTGGAGTTGGTAAATAAAGTACTTGAGTGTATATGAATTGCTCTGTTGTGCAGTGACTTCGGGGCTAAGAGTTTACCTTATAGTTTTTCAAGTCCTCCCCTGGCTTATAACAGCTTTGTATTGAGTGAAGACATTTGAGATTCCTGACCCTTTAGAAAAGCAGCTGAAAAATCAATTTGCCTACTGAAAACTGAACTCACAGGTGTCAGAAGAAAAACACTTTAAATATCCATAAACGTGTTTCAGAAAAACGTGGTGTTTCTGCCTACTATGTGACTTCAGTGTAATTTCTAGGACATAGCATGTGCTTGATAAATGACTATTGGATGAATGTATGTGCTATTTACATAACGCATATTTCATAACAGCTAACTGTTCTGCCTTTGATGTAGGTAATGGGTCAGTAATAGGTCTATGTGATGTTGAAAAGAAAATAAACTAGAAAGGAAGCCAGTTCAACTTAGGTGCTCAATACATACTGGTTGGATAAATTAAAAATTCACTACTGAAAAGATGGTCAGTCAAGTCATCTTATGCTGCCTGTATTTTGTTTCAAGGTTGTGGGACTCTCAGCATAAGCAGAACATAAACTAAATATAAATTAGAAAAAAAAAATCCTGAAATAGATTACTACAAATTTTTTTTCTTTAAAAGGAATGGCAATTGTTTATATGCCATGATGTTAAACAATTATATATATATATAATTATTTAACATTATAAAAACAATTATTATATAACATTATATAAACAATTGCCATTTTTTCTTAAAGAAAAGAATTCCCATAGCAATCTATTTCAGGATTTTTTGAAAACAGTTGTTTAAGCAATAATTAAAACATTTCCCTTGATTTGGAAGGAGAGAGGAATTGAGCCCATAGCTGCTCAGAGAGAAAGGGCTCTTCATAGAGAAGAAGGTGACATTCTTTCCGTCCATAAATTACTGGCTTAATTCTTAGTAACAGACTAATAATTACTTCAAGCTTTCCAGCTGAGTTCAACCAATATGACAATGTGAGGACCATTAAGAAAATGTCTTGTTGGCCATATATGTACCTATATATTTTTAAACCACTTTATTAATGCATAATAGGCATATAAAAAGTTTTGCTTACTTAATGCATGCAACTCAATGAGTTTAGGAATAAGTACACACTCATAAAACCATCACTACCAACAAAGCCATAGACATATCCCTCACCTCCCAAATTTTCATCTGCCTTCTTTTTTATCATCATTATCATCATCATCATCATCATCAACAGTGTGTGTATGTGTATGTGTGTTTGGTAGAACACATAAGATCTACTCTCAGAAAATTTTAAGAATACAATATACTATGTCAGCTCTTGGTACTATTCGGTATGGTGGATCTCCAGAGCTTACTTATCTTACACAACTGAAAATTGTATTCTTTGAAAGTCAAATATATTGTTAATATATTGACTAAATCTTACACAAAATAAATAGAAGTTAGAAATATATACCAGCATTGTAAAATGACTAAATGTTTAATTATTGAGAGAAAAAAATAGCCTAAGTCTGCTGTGCAAGCAGCTTGATATATCTACTCAGCAGCATTTCATCTGACATTGACCAGGAGTTTCTCTTATAGTGAACTTCCTTTAGAAAAAACCATCTGGGGGTATTTCCCATGTTTTGAATAACACCAGTTGATTTTCTTTGATCAGACCACAATACTGATGTATTTAATGATATTTTTCTCTTTACTTTGACACAAAGAAAGCATAGGGTCAAATTTTCTACTCTGCTACAGACCAGATAAGGATAATGATATTTATCTTATAATGTGATGAACAAATGAATTAGTAATGCAAAGTATTTATTGTGAAGACAAACCTTGCTATTGACTCTGAACCCCTTGAGACCACAGGAAGTGATGTAAACACTTGAATGTTTTCTTTTTTTTTCCTTACTTTTACTTGCTTATTTATTTTTTTAATATTATTTTTATTTAATTTTTAATTTTTTTAAACATATATTTTATTGCCTTTTAGGTTCCGGGGGTACATGTGCAGAACATGCAGGATAGTTGCATAGGCACATACACGCCAATGTGGTTTGCTGCCTCCATCCCCATCACCTATATCTGGCATTTCTCCCCATGTTAGCCCTCCCCAACTCCCTACCGCCCACTGTCCCTCCCCCAAGTCCCCCTCCTACAGATCTCAGTGTGTGATGCTCCCCCTCCCTGTGTCCATGTGTTCTTATTGTTTAACACTGGCCTATGAGTGAGAACATGTGATGCTTGATTTTCTGTTCCTGTGTCAGTTTGCTGAGAATAATGGTTTCCAGGTTCATCCATGTCCCTACAAAGGACATGAACTCATCATTTTTTATGGCTGCATAGTATTCCATGGTGTACATGTGCCACATTTTCCTTGTCCAGTCGATCATGGATGGGCATTTGGGTTGGTTCCAAGTCTTTGCTATTGTAAACAGTGCTGCAATGAACATATGTGTGCATATGTTTTTATAATAGAATGATTTATAATCCTTTGGATATATACCAACTAAAGGGGTTGCTGGGTCAAATGGAATTTCTATTTCTAGGTCCTTGAGGAATCTACACACTGTCTTCCACAATGGTTGAACTAATTTACACGCCCACCAACAGTGGAGGCTTAGGCAGGAGAATTGCTTGAACCCAGGAGGCGGAGATTGCAGTGAGCCGAGATTGTGTCACTGTACTCCAGCCTGGCACCTGGCAACAGAGCAAGACTGTCTCTCAAAAAAAAGAAAAAAAAAAGTGTTCCTATTTCTCCACATTCTCTCCAGCATCTGTTGTTTCCTCATTTTTTTAATGATCACCATTCTAACAGGCATGAGATTGTATCTCAATGTAGTTTTGATTTGCATTTCTCTAATGACCAGTGATGATGACCATTTTTTCATATGTTTGTTGCCCTCATATATGTCTTCTTTTGAAAAGTGTCTGTTCATATCCTCTGCCCACTTTTGAATGGGTTCGTTTGTTTTTTTCTTGTAAATCTGTTTTAGTTCTTTATAGATTTTGGATATAAGTCCTTCGTCAGATGGGTAGATTACAAAAAATTTTTCCCATTCTGTTGGTTGCCGGTTCACTCTAGTGATTGTTTCTTCTGCTGTGCAGAAGCTTCTGGAGTTTAATTAGATCCCATTTGTCTATTTTGGATTTTGTTGCCAATGCTTTTGGTGTTTTAGTCATGAAGTCCTTGCCTATGCCTATGTCCTGAATGGTTTTGCCTAGGTGTTCTTCTTAGGTTTTTATGGTGTTAGGTCTTATGTTTAAGTCTTTAATCTATCTGGAATTAATTTTAGTGTAAGGTGTCAGGAAGGGGTCCAGTTTCTGCTTTCTGCACATGGCTAGCCAGTCATCCCAACACC
This sequence comes from Ateles fusciceps, assembly GCA_036589455.1. Classification (NCBI taxonomy): domain Eukaryota; kingdom Metazoa; phylum Chordata; class Mammalia; order Primates; family Atelidae; genus Ateles; species Ateles fusciceps. Next base: position 3,154,454 of record JAZHEH010000051.1, read on the forward strand.
ATTTATTAAACAGGGGAATCCTTTCCCCATTGCTTGTTTTAGTGAGGTTTGTCAAAGATCAGATTGTTGTAGGTGTGTGGCATTGCCTCCGAGGCCTCTGTTCTGTTCCATTGGTATATGTCTCTCTTTTGGTACCAGTACCATGCTGTTTTGATTACTGTAGCCTTGTAGTATAGTTTGAAGTCCGGTAGTGTGATGCCTCCAGCTTTGTTCTTTTTGCTTAGAATTGACTTGGTTATGCGGGCTCTCTTTTGGTTCCACATGAAGTTTAAGGTGGTTTTTTCCAGTTCTGTGAAGAAGGTCATTGGTAGCTTGCTGGGGATAGTGGTGAATCTATAAATTACTTTGGGCAGGATGGCCATTTTCATGATATTGATTCTTCCTAACCATGAGCATGGAATATTTCTCCAACTGTTTGTGTTCTCTCTTAATTCGTTGAGCAGTGGTTTGTAATTCTCCTTGAAGAGGTCATTTACATCCTTTGTTAGTTGTATTCCTAGATATTTTATTCTCTTTGTAGCAATTGTGATTGGCAGTTCGTTCTTGATTTGGCTCTCTTTAAGTCTGTTATTGGTGTATAGGAATGCTTGTGATTTTTGCACATTGATTTTTTGTCCTGAGATTTTGCTGAAGTTGCTTATCAGTTTAAGGAGACTTTGGGCTGAGATGACAGGGTCTTCTAAATATACAATCATGTCATCTGCAAATAGAGACAATTTGACTTCCTCCTTTCCTAAGTGAATACCCTTTATTTCTTTTTCTTGCCTTATTGCTCTGGCTAGAACTTCCAATACTATATTGAATAGGAGTGATGAGAGAGGGCATCCTTGTCTAGTGCCAGATTTCAAAGGGAATGCTTCCAGTTTTGCCCATTCAGTATGATATTGGCTGTGGGTTTTTTGTAGATAGCTTTTATTATTTTGAGATATGTTCTGTCTATACCTAGTTTATTGAGATTTTTTAGCATAAAGGGCTGTTGAATTTTGTTGAAGGCCTTCTCGGCAGCTGTTGAGATAATCATGTGGTTTTTGTCTTTGGTTCTGTTTATGTGGTGAATTATGTTTATAGACTTGCATATGTTGAACCAGACTTGTATCCCCGGGATGAAGCCTACTTGATCGTGATGGATAAGCTTTTTGATGTGCTGTTGCAGTTGGTTTGTCAGTATTTTATTGAAGATTTTTGCATCTATGTTCATCGTAGATACTGGTATCAAGTTTTCTTTTCTTGTTGAGTCGCTGCTGGGTTTTGGTATCAGGATAATTTTGGTCTCATAAAATGATTTGGGGAGGATTCCCTTTGTTTGGATTGTTTGGAATAGTTTCAGAAGGAGTGGTACCAGCTCCTCTTTATATGTCTGGTAGAATTCGGCTGTGAACCCATCTGGATCTGGGCTTTTTTGGTTGGTAAGCTATTAATTGCTACCTCAACTTCAGCCCTTGTTATTGGTCTATTCAGGGTTTCGACTCCTTCCTGGTTTAGGCTTGGGAGAGTGTAATTGCCCAGGAATTCTTCCATTTCTTCCAGGTTTACTGGTTTATGTGTGTAGAGTTGTTTGTAGTAATCTCTGATGTATTTCTGTGGAATCTGTGGTGATATCCCCTTTATTGTTTTTTATTGCATCTATTTGATTATTCTCTCTTTTCTTTTTTATTAATCTGGCTACTGGTCTATTTTGTTGATCTTTTCAAAAAACCAGCTCCTCGATTCATAGATTTTTTTGAAGGGTTTTTTGTGTCTCTATCTCCTTCAGTTCTGCTCTGATCTTAGTTATTCTTGTCTTCTGCTAGGTTTTGAGTTTTTTTGATCTTGCTCCTCTAGCTCTTTCAATTTTGATGATAGAGTGTTGATTTTAGATCTTTCCTTGCTTCTCATGCGGGCATTTATTGCTGTAAATTTTCCTGTAGATACTGCTTTAAATGTGTCCCAGAGATTCTGGTATGTTGTGTCTTTGTTCTCGTTGGTTTCAAAGAACATCTCTATTTCTGCCTTCATTTCATTGTTTATCCAGTCAACATTCAAGAGCCAGTTGTTCAGTTTCCATGAAGTTGTGTGGTTCTGAGTTAATTTCTGAATTCTGAGTTCTAATTTGATTGTCCTGTGGTCTGAGAGACTGTTTATGTGTACTGTGGTCTGAGAGACTGTTTGTTATGATTTCCATTCTTTTGCATTTGCTGAGGAGTGATTTACTTCCAATTATGTGGTCAGTTTTAGAGTAGGTGTAATGTGGTGCTGAGAAGAATGTATATTCTGTGGACTTGGGGGTGGAGAGTTCTGTAAATGTCTATTAGGTTTGCTTGAGTTCAAGTCCTGGATATCCTTGTTAATTTTCTGTCTCATTGATCTGTCTAATCTTGACAGTGGAGTGTTAAAGTCTCCCACTATTATTGTGTGGGAGTTCAAGTCTCTTTGTAGGTCATTAAGAACTTGCTTTGTGTATCTGGGTGCTCCTGTATTGGGTGCATATATATTTAGGATTATTACCTCTTCTTGTTGCATTGATCCTTTTACCATTATGTAACATCCTTCTTTGTCTCTTTTGATTTTTGTTGGTTTAAAGTCTATTTTTTCAGAGACTAGGATTGCAACTCCTGCTTTTTTTGCTCTCCATTTACTTGGTAAATCTTCCTCCATCCCTTTGTTTTGAGCCTATGTGTATCCTTGCATGTGAGATGGGTTTCCTGGATACAGCACACCTATGGGTTTTGGATTTTTCTCCAATTTGCCAGTCTGTGTCTTTTGATTGGGGCATTTAGCCCGTTTACATTTAAGGTTAATATTGTTATGTGTGAATTTGGTTCTGCCATTTTGATGCTAGCTGGTTGTTTTGCCCATTAGTTGATGCAGTTTCTTCATTGTGTCGATGCTCTTTACCATTTGGTACATTTTTGGATTGGTTGATACTGGTCATTCCTTTCTAGGTTTAGTACTTCTTTCAGGAGCTTGTGTAAAGCAGGCCTGGTGGTGATGAAATCTCTGAGCTATTGCTTGTTCATAAAGGATTTTATTTCTCCTTCACTTATGAAGCTTAATTTGGCTGGATATGAAATTCTAGGTTAAAAGTTCTTTTTCTTTAAGGATGTTGAATATTGGCCCCCACTCTCTTCTGGCTTGTAGGGTTTCTGCTGAGAGATCTTGCTGTGAATCTGATGGACTTCCCTTTGTGGGTAACCTGATCTTCTCTCTGGCTGCCCTTATCATTTTTTCCTTCATTTCAACTTGGTGAATCTGATGATTATGTGCCTTGGGGTTGTCTCTTCTTGAGGAATATCTTTGTGGTGTTCTCCGTATTTCATGGACTTGAATGTTGGCCTGCCTTGCTAGGTTGGGGGAAGTTCTCCTGGATAATATCCTGTAGACTGTTTTCCAGCTTGGATTCGTTCTTTCTAACGCATTCAGGTACACCTATCAAATGTAGATTAGGTCTTATCACATAATCCCATATTTCTTGGATGCTTTGTTCATTTATTTTCACTCTTTTTTCTCTAATCTTGCCTTCTCATTTTATTTCATTGAGTTGGTCTTCAATCTCTGATATCCTTTCTTCTGCTTGGTCAATTTGGCTATTGAAACTTGTGTATGCTATGCAAAGTTCTCGTGTGGTGTTTTTCAGCTCCATCAATTCATTTATATTCCTCTCTAAGCTATTTATTCTCGTTAGCATTTCGTCAAACCTTTTTTCAAGGTTCTTAGTTTCTTTGCATTGGGTTAGAACATGATCTTTTGGCTCTGAGAAGTTTGTTATTACCCACCTTCTGAAGCCTATTTCTATCAATTCATCAGACTCATTCTCGATCCAGCCTTGTTTCCTTGCTGGTGAGGAGTTGTGATCCCTTGGAGGAGGAGAGGCATTCTAGTTTTGGGTATTTTCATCCTTTTTGTGCTGATTTCTTCCCATCTTTGTGGATTTATCTACCTGTGGTTTTTGTGGTTGGTGACTGTTAGATGGGGTCTCTGAGTGGACGTCATTTTTGTTGCTGATGAAGTTATTTCTTTCTGTTTCTTAGTTTTCCTTCTAACAGTCAGGCCCCCCTGCTATAGAACTACTGGAGGTTCACTCCAGACCCTGCTTGCCTGGGGATCACCTGCAGTGGCTGCAGAACAGTAAGGGTTGCTGCCAGTTTCTTCTTCTGTCCCAGAAGGATACCCGCCAGATGTCAGCCTGAGCTCTACTTTATGAGGTATCTCTTTGGTTATATGGATGTCGGAGAGCTGCTTGAGGAGACAGTCTGTCCCTTTTAGGAGTTCAAGTGCTTAGTTGTGAGCTCCATTGTTCTGTTTAGAGCTGCTGGGCAGGTACATTTAAGTCTGCTGCAGCAGAACTCATAACTGCCTTTTTTCCCAGGTGCTCTGTCCTGGGAAGGTGGGGCTTTATTTATAAGCTCCTGTCATGCTGCTGCCTTTTTTCAGAGATGCCCTGCCCAGTGAGGAGGTAGCCTAATCACAGTCTGCCAGCAGAGGCATCGCTGAGCTGCCATGGGCTCTGCCCAGCTGCTGTGTGAACTCCCTTGCAGTTTTGTTTATAAGGGTATAGTCAAAACTGCCTCGGTAATGGCAGTCTGCCTCAGTAATAGCAGACTGCCTCAGTAATGGCAGACTGCCTCAGTATTGGTGGACTCCCTCAGTAATGGCAGATGTCCTTCCCCTCACAGAGCTGGACCGTCCTGGGTCCAGCTGTGCTTGCTGTGAAACTCTCATCCAGAGGGTTTCTGATTGTTGGTCTTTGTGGGGTGGGACCAGCTGAGCCAAATCACCTGACTCCCTGTTTCAGCCCCCTTTTTTTCAGTCAAACAGGTGACTCTGTTTCCCAGGTGTTCTAGTCACCAGTTGAAATGGCACCCAGATTTATGTGAGTTTTTGTGCAGAGACCCACTGTGCCGGCTGAAACAGTGCACTGGAGACTCATGGCACTTTTCTGCTGGGGGAATCTCCTGGTCTGTGAGCAGTAAAAATTCGTTTGGAAATGCGGTGTTCACTCACCCTCTGCATTTTCGCTGGGAACTGCAATCCAGAGCTGTTCCTATTTGGCCATCTTGGATCCAACACTTGAATGTTTTCCAGGCCTCTGACCACACCTAGAATCCAGGAAGTGTTCATCTCAATGGCTTTGGCCATGGGATCTTCTAGGCCTTGTATGGTCCTGTGATATCTTCTCAAATACCTAATTACCTCCACCTTTATAAATCCTTCCTTCCTTTTCCCAACTCAAATAGAACTGATTTCTTGATTCATGGTGTCACCCCGGTATTTGTATATACCAGTATTTCTCAACTTTGGTGCTATTGACACATGGGACTGGATAATTCTTGGTTGTGAGTGCCTGTCTTCTTTACTGTAGGATATTTATCAGCACCCCTAACCTCTATCCACTAGATGCCAGTAACACCCTCCTAGCTATGGCAACCAAAAATGTCTTCAAATATTGCCAAATATCTCTTAGTGGCCAAAATTGCCCCATTTGAGAAACACTAGTTATATAATTTATAATGTTTGACTGTACTTATTTAACAAATATCCATATAGCACATATCTCAGACATTTTTTCTAAAAGCAGCACTGCATATGTTAATAATAATAGTTATGAGTTAGGTGCTGGTATCACATCCAGTTTACAGTTGAGGAAACTGAAGAATTGAAAGTTTAGAGCTGAGAAAATTTAGGCCCAAGAAGCTAAGTGGTATCTCCAAGCTAATATATGGAGAAGGGATTTCTGCTCCAGTGGTTTGTTTCTAGAGTCCATGCTGCTAACCCCTATGCTATGCTTAATCTCCAGTAAATAAATTTGTTTCCACCCTGAATGTACAAAGCCCAGAGCATGGGTGGTGTGGGGGATGGGACTCAGAGTCTATAATTACCTGAAAGAATCTTAAATTATTAATAAATTTAAATAATGTTACTAATAAAGCAGGGGCCATGGGTGAGTGATATCAGCAAAATAAATCTCACACACAAGTAGATGGTAATTCCAGAGCATCAAGCACAGTGTAGATGTCCAACTACATGAAGAAGTGCCTTTCTACATTTCTACCTCTTTAGTAAGGTGTGATTTATATCACACAGGGAAGGGAAAATTTCAAGTCCTATGTACTCACTAATTTCTAGATGAGGAACTAGATTTAGGGAGATTAGATCACTTCCCAAGGTCATAAGGCCAGGGAACAGCAGAAGCAGGTTCAGATTCAGTCTTTTAACATGCAGTCCAGTGCTCTTTACTGATTTCTGTGGTGTTTTTCTTTCTCTGGCAACCCTAATCTCACTATCAAAGTAATCATCCTCATCATCTTCATCATCCATAATTATTATTTTCTATAACTATTTTGGTTATTTATTAAAAGCCCACAGTGCGTGGCTTACTTTACCTTTTTTCATCCATGACAGGGAAATGAAAGCTAAAAATGTTAAACACATCTACGAATAATTCTGTTATTATCTATACCAATCTTCAAATCATTCTAAGCTCTCACTAGATCACTAGGTTTTGTTTCATTCACCGTCAGATTTCTTGATGTTCTGAATAAATGATGTTTGATTTACTGACATGAAGAATAATCTATTCCTAACTATTATGATGTAAGATACAGTGGTGGAACTATTATAGAAGTATTAGAACATTCCAAATGTTCAACTTACACTCCCATGTTCCTTTATAGAATCATTCTTTGGTCTTCCAATTATCACTATGACAGATGATAATTGTACAACTGCTGTTCTGACTCATGATTAGAGCAACCAGAAATAATTTTAAATTATTAACAAATTTAAAATGTATAACGTTACTAATAAAACAGGGTCACAGCTGAATATCATCAAAATAAATCTTACATGCAAGTAGCTGTTTTCATCTAAGTTTTGTATGATTTGTGGAACACCTAGAAGGTCCTTTGCTTCCTAAATGTCTACTTACTCAAAGGTTATAATGTCTTAAGTTCTAGTATTAGTGAATGAATCCTTTTACTTACTATGTTATTTTAAAAGTCAATATCCCTGGGAAGGAAGTGCTAATTAAAATTAATTCACACTCACGTATTAACAGCAGGGCAGAGTAATTTCTAGACACAGAGTAGAAAGACTTACTAACTTACATTGCTATTTTGAACACATCACTTAGGCTCTCTCAGATCGTATTTTTTCATTTGGAAAATAGAAATGATGAAATTGACCTGCAGATTACTATTGTGAGCATTAAATAATTAACACAAGTAAAAACACTTTTTAAAGAGTAATATTGGTATTTTTCGCCCAGATTTTGTGTCATTCTTCTAACTAATAGCACAGGATGTAAGACTGATAAATGCCCAGGATGAAGACATTTAAAATAGAATATCTGGACTTCACATTTTAAGCCACCATAATCCTTGCATTTTTTTCTTTTCAATGATGAGTGTTTAGGATTTGTGGATTATTTGGAGAGAAAATTGAAGGCCAAACTGACTAAGAATGTTGCAGTCAAAAGATATCTCAAGCTCAGCTGCCTTCCTGCAATGCTCTGTCATTAACCCATGACACTTCCACACTTCTGGCTCTCCCTTTTGCTAATGAGGTGACATTATTACTCTCCTGATCTGACTATTTCAATCCAAAATGAAAATTGTATGACTGCATCAACTCGAGGAAATGCCATTGAAGACCACCTACTATATCAGTAAAATCAATGCTTAATATCAACTGGCCTAAGCAAAGAGATTGAGGTCTATGCATTTGGAAACCAATATATGAATGTTATGTTAGCTGCCAATCTAAATGTTAACAGTAGAAAAAATTGGCTCATTGTATTCAGGATGGTTGCCTAAATGAACATCGTGGTTGTCAAGAGTCTTAGAAGTTTCTGCCTGCTCTCTTGCTCTCTAAAATTCCAATATTAGGGAGTTCTTAGGCTAATTAGGTATTATAAAGTACAAGTGTAATCTCATGGAGAGGATAGACCAAATAAAGGACTGCCCACCTAGACTGAGAACAGCAACAGTCAACTATTCAGCACTTTCCTCTATCTAGATTCATAGTCATTTCCCACTATTGGCCACTCTGCTCTGCCAGGCACTTTTACAAACTTTGTCTATTAAATTTCCCAGCAAATACCAGTGAGAGAATTAGGTATTCTCATTCTCTTTGTGTTACTGATAAAGTAACTGAATCTACAGGAGCTAAGTGTATGTCAGTCAAGTGTGGAGCTGAGATTCACACTTTAATGTCCTTGCTTTAAGTACTTTATCCCTTGCACACACAACTGTGGAATGAATGAAGCTTAACGTATCATGAGAAGGTCCTAACAATATTTTACAACCCCAATACTCTAAAATGCTTTGGTTTTTTATTTTGTACTATCTTGTTTTAATATCCAAACTATTGATGACCATCTGTCCTACTAGAATACTGTGTTGTGGCATTTTCCACAATTCCAAGCATTTTATCTTTTTGTTATACTCATTCATTCATTCATTTATTCATTCATTCATTTCTGTCTTGTTTTGGGATCCATGAATACAGAAATAAATGCAATGAATTTAGCCTCGTGATTCTCATTTCAACTCTCGTCAAATGAATGAAATGCAGCCTTCTTTGACTATTTTAGTTACTTTCCTAAATCCCTGGAGATAGAAAGTATCCTTTCATAGCTCTTCACTCACACATGTTTTTTATTTTAGGATTTTTTTCCACATCAAGTTTGTATTTCCAACAAGTGATACTCAAGGTCTGGGAAATAACTTCTCACTTGATAGAACCTTTTGTCACCTATTTCAAAGACAAATCCGTGTTTCACTTCCATCTCACTTTTGCTTTTATAGCCATAAACTTGTCTGTACTCATTAGAATTATGGTTGCTGACATGGATAATCAGCCCAATATGTAAAGGGGATTTTCAGAATTTTCACAAGGCTACAGGAGTTCCCTGGGTGAAATCTGCCCAAGTTCACGTAAAATTCCTGTGCTTGCATGTAATTAGTTTCAAGCTTTTACTTTCTAAGTTACTGACTCCTTGGAGGAGCACACCCATACCTTACCTTTTTGTTTGTTGTGTTTATTTTTAATATTCTCTGCCATTGCTTTTTACAAAATAATTTTTATCTTTATAATACTTTTTGATTTACAGAAAAGTTGCAAAGAAAATAAAGAGAGTTTTCACATCTTACATTTCATGGTACATTTGCCAACCAAAATACTAAAAAACTGGACATTGGTACATCACTACTGCCAAAAGTTGAGACGTGTTTTCTATCCCAGTATCCTATCTGAGCTACCACACTGCATTTAGTTGTTATATCTCTATAGTTCTGTGACAGTCTTTTCTTATTTTTCATGACTTTGACACTCATAGAGATTATTGGCCAGGTATTTTGCATAATTTCCCTCAATCTGTATTTTTCTAATGTTTTCTTCACAATTAGACTAGGGATATATGAGTTTGGGCAGAATATTACAGAAGTAAAAGGTACTACTCATATTATCTTATCAGAAGTACATGACATCCACATGACATGCTGGTGATGGCAGCCTTTATTAGTTGATTGACACAGTGCTTTTCAGGTTTCTCCATTGTACAGTTATTATTTTTCTTTTTCCTTGTGCTATTCTTAGGAAACAATTACCAGATCTAGCACATTCTCAAGGGAGATGCAGGAAATCTAAACTCTTCCTTTCTGAGGATTGGAATTAGATTGATTCTGCAAGAATTGTTGAAGATTGCTTCATCGCATTTATTCATTTATTCAACAATTCATTTATACCATTATGTAGTCATGAATTTATTTTAGGCATTAGGACCTAATGCAACACTATGTTATTTATTGTGTTTAAATGGTTCCAGCTCTGACCATCAGGAGCTACCTTAGTTTCCACCACTGCTTTTTATTTTATGTGTTAACAGAAGTAAATTTGCTAATCAATGTCTACTTTGAGAATTAATGCAATTTAACACTTGATTAAGAACTTGTAAGACAACACGAAAAAGTATAAGAAATATAAATCATAAAATTAAAAGAAAAAAGCAATCATAAAATTAAAAGAAAAAAATTAGATTTACTGTCAGCTTTCCGGTACTTAGAGAGATTGTAATTGTGGTCGCTGACATGGGTAATAGGACTTTCTCTGGTTTACTGTTGGGTCTCTGGTACTTACAGTAGTTTCAAAGACTTGGTTGGTTTCTGTTGGGTCTCTGGTACTTACAGCAGTGTCTAACACATGGTAAATGGTCCATAACTATTTGTAAATGTATTGATTTAGGAACACTATATCCTGTAAATTGTTTGATAAAATTATTTATTTTTTAATATAAATATTTTTTATTGCATTTTAGGTTTTGGGGTACATGTGAAGAACATGCAAGATAGTTGCATAGGGACACACATGGCAGTGTGGTTTGCTGCCTTCCTCCCCATCACCTATATCTGGCATTTCTCCCCCATGCTATAAAATTATTTCTTACAACCATATTATCTTTAGCTGTTGTTTCTTAGCTAACTTCTGTCACACAAATGCATGTGCATGTGCATGTGCGCACACATAAGTAAATATATACCCTAATGAGGCAGAGAGGCAGTGTTTAATTCTTACCACGCCTTCTCTCTTCTCCATCATACTATCACCAACCTCATAATTTTTAGTCTAGTCTTTTTCAGTCTTTCCTTATTCCACTCTGACATGGGACTATTCATAAATTGAGGTCAGTATCTTCCAGAAATATGTCAATTTGATTGTGGGAAAATATGAATCATATCCCAATAGACAGAAAGTGGCCTTTATTTATTGTCAGTTGACAATAGAATATGCTTTTAAATATATAGGCATTCTCATAAAAAAGATGTTCTGCTATTTATTCTGTTTCTTTTGTCATTTATCCAACAAAGATATGTTGAGTGATTACCATGGGCTATGTTAATTCTGAATTCATAGAAAAGGAACTCTGTCTTCCTCCCACAAGCAATTTGTAGGAGTTGACCAAAAACAGTTGTTCCCAGGTTAAGCTTTTTGTGGTCACTAATTACACAAAAGTAAATTTCTTCAAAGGATGTTGAATGACCTTCCAATAACAGAGATAGAAACTTGTTTTCCAGGAGACACGGCAGGACAGTGTTTCATATGCATTTCTCCTCTCTGCAAGTCTCCAATGAAACTCATTCTCTTTAATCCTTGCTTTATTTTATCAGTAAAATTAGGAATTTATTTTGAACTGTTTCAAAAGCCCCTTCCAGCTAAAATATTCTCTCTTCTAATTAGAAGAACAGTCACTTTGATTCAATAGACATGGACTTGAATTCTAATCCCATTATTTTACACAAATTGCCTAAGTGTCTCTGAGGCTCAGTTTCCTGATGGTAGCAGTTGATTTAATACAATGACTTCTTAAGTGTTTTTGAAATATAGAAAGTTTCTGATTAAAATATGCCTTTCAATAAGTGTTGTTTCCCACCTTGTCTTTAGTCTTCTCATAGTCAAAAAAAAAAAATTCATGTTCATGATCTTAAATTCTGATCTCATCCTTAGATAAATTGGGATTTAATTTCCTCACCTGTAGAAATGGGGCTGATATGATTATCTTCTTATTTTTTGGTGACCAAATGAGGTAATGTATAGAAAATACATGATCCAATCCATGCTTATCTCATTGTATTGCACATTGCTTTATTGTGCTTCACAGATATTATCATTTTTACAGATTGTAGGTTTGTGGCAACCCTGTATTGAGTAAGTCTATTGTACCATTTTTTTCAACAGCATATGCTCACTTCATGTCTCTATATCACATTTTGGTGATTCTTACAATATTTTAGGCTTTTTCATTTTTAATTGTCTCTGTTTTTGTGATCTGGGATCAGTGATCTTTGATGTTATAATTGTAGTTGCTTTGGGGCACCGCAAACCACACCCACATAAGACAGTGAACTTGATTGATAAATATTGTGTGTGTTCTGACTGTTCTACTGAGCAGCTACCCCCTCATCTCTGTCCCTCCCTTCAGACCTATTTCCTGAGATTTAGTAATATTAAATTTATGACAGTTAATAACCCTCCAGGGACCTCTAGGTGTTCAAATAGAAGGAAGACTCACGTGTCTCTCCTCCCATTTTAAATCAAAAGATAAAAATGATGAAGCTTAGTGAAAAAGCCATGTCAAAAGTGGACATAAGCTGAAAGCTGGCCCTTTTGTGCCAAACACTTAGCCAAGTTGTGAATGCAAAAGAAAAGTTCTTGCAAAAAAAAAAAAAGTAACTATAATGGCAACTCCACTGAACAAATAAGAAAGCAAAACAACTTTATTGCTAATATGGAGAAAATGTTAGTGGTTGGGACAGAAGATCAAAGCAGCCACAATATTGTTTTAAGCCAAAGCCTAATTCAGCACAAGACCCTAATGCTCTTTAATTTCATGAAGGCTGAGAGAGATGAAGAAGCTGCAGAAGAAGAGTTAGAAGCTAGCAGAGGTTAGTTCATAAAGCTTAAGGAAAAAAGCCATCTCTATAACGTAAAAGTGCAAGGTGAAACAACAAGTGCAGCAAATTAACCAGAAAACCTAGTTAAGAGAATTGATGAAGATGGCTACATTAAACCACAGATTTTCAATGCAGACAAGATAGTCTTGTACAGTACTGGAAGAAAATGCCATCTAGGACTCTCGTAGCTAGAGACGAGAAGTTAATACCTGGCTTCAACATTCCAAAGGACAGGCAAACTCTTTTGTTACTGGATAAAACACGTGGTGACTTTATTTTGAAGCCAATGCTCATTTACCATTTCAAAAGACCTACAGCCCTTAAGAGTTATATTAAATCACTATGCCTGTGCTCTATAAATGAAACAACAAAGCCTGAGAGCACATCTGTTTACATCAGGGTTAACTTAATATTTTAAGTTCACTGTTGGAACCTACTGCTCAGGAAAAAAGGTTACTCTCAAAATTTTACTGCTCATTGACAATTCACTTAGTCACTCAATAGTTCTGATGGAGGTATACAAGAAAATGAATGTTGTTTTTATGCCTGCTGATATAACATCCGTTCTGTAGCCCAAGGCTTGAAGAATAATTTTGACTTTCAAGTTTTATTATTCAAGAAACACATTTCACAAGGCTATAGCTGCCGTAGATGGTGATTCCTCTGATGGATCTGGGAAGAGGAAATTGCAAAACTCCTGAAAAAGATTCACCATTCTAGATGCCCCCCCCTTAATATACTTATGATTCATGGAAGGTAGTCAAAATATCAATGTTAGCAGAAGTTTGGAAGTTGATTCCAACTCTCATGGATGACTTTGAGGAGTTCAAGACTTCAATGATGAAAGTAACTGCAACTGTGGTAGAAATAGCCAGATAACTAGAATTAGAAGTGGAACGTGAAGGTTTGACTAAGTTACTACAATGTCATGATAAAACTTGAACAAACAAGGAGTTGCTTCTTATGAATGAGCAAAGAAAGGGGTTTCTCAAGATGGAATATACTCTTGGTGAAGATACTGTAACATTGCATCATTGTTGAAATGATATAAAATAATTTAGAATATGACATAAACTTGGTTGATAAAGCATTGGCAGGGCTTGAAAGTATTGACTCCAGTTTTGGAAAAAAAAGTCTACTGTGGGTAAAATGATGTCGAACAACATCAGAGAATACAGAGAAATACTTCATGAAAGACTCAATTGGAGCCATGAACTTCATTGTTGTTTTAAGAATTTCCACAGCCACCCCAAACTTCAGCAACCACCACCCTGATCAGTAAGAAGCCACCAACATCAGGGCTTGAAAGTATTGACTCCAGTTTTGGAAGAAAAAAGTCTACTGTGGGTAAAATGATGTCGAACAACATCAGAGAATACAGAGAAATACTTCATGAAAGACTCAATTGGAGCCATGAACTTCATTGTTGTTTTAAGAATTTCCACAGCCACCCCAAACTTCAGCAACCACCACCCTGATCAGTAAGAAGCCACCAACATCAAGGCAAAACTATCCACCAGCTAAAAGATTATGGCTTACTGAAGGCTCACATGGTCATTAGCATTTTTTGGCAATAAAGTAATTTTAATTAAGGTATGTACATTTTTTTAAACAAAATGCTATTGTACAATTAACAGACTACAGTGTAATTGTCTCTTATAGCTTTTATATGCACTGAAAAACAAAAAAATGCATGTTGACTCCCTTTATTTTGACATTTGCTTTATTGCAGTGGTCTAAAACTCAGCCTGCAATATCTTGGAAGTATCTATGTCAATACATGATGGTTTTTCCTTTCTTTAGATTCCATCTTGATTTTGGCTCTGTTTGTTTGAAAAGAGACAGCATTTGGATGGAAATTTATTCCAATGAAGAAAGCATGAGTTTTAGAGTCAGGGAGAACCAGAAGTGAATCCTGGATCAATAATTTCGTAATACTTACATTGTAGCTTTAGACTTCGCTAGGTTCCTTATTTGTAAAAAGTACAAATGATGTTGGGAGGATTAAATGAACCTGTTTTCAAAAGCAGTGTTATTTATATTTTGGAAAAAATACTAAAAATATAATAATTTAAAAATAAAACAAATCAGAGTTTTGTTTCATTATGGAGATGCTATTTTATACACACATGTGCATATATATATACATATATATATAAAGAGAGAGACAGACAGAGAGAGAGAGTCATGCATTGCTTAACAAACAGGGAGGTGTTCTGAGAAATGTGTCATTAGGCAATTTCATAACTGTACAAACATCACAGAGTGTACTTACAGGAACCTAGGTGGTGTAGCCTACTATACACCTAGGCTACATGGTATTGTTTATTGCTTCTAGACTACAAACCTGTAGGATATATTACTGTGCTAAATACTATGTGTATCAAAACACACCTAAACATAGAAAAGGTACAGTAAAAATATGGTATAAAAGATTTAAGGAACAGTATATCTGTATAGGGCAGCTGCGTTATAATTGCATGGGACCTTGGGACCTCAGTAGTCCTATATGCAGTCTATTGTTGACTAAAATGTCATGTCACATGACCATATTTGAAATTATAGATTAACCACATCCTTTAACTACAGCTCTGAACAAGCATCAGAAGAAATGATCTGGGTGATGATGGCATTTAGCTCCTTTATGAATTTAGTCCCTTATTCACTGAGTACCTACTATGTGCTGACGACTGTTTTGGTTGCTATTTATTCTAAATTCTTTGAAGCATTCTTTCCCATTCATTTAAAAGTGATTTCAACAAAAAGTTGTCAGTCTAATTAATTGTGTGATTTTAATCAAACTATTAATTGTAAGCCACATTTGATATCACAAATGAAAAATGTTCAGGACAGTAACATTGTATTTGCAAAGAAGCTAATTAAAAACTTGAGTGTTGCTTTCTATTTAGAGAAGGGTGAGGTTTCTTATTTTTATTTTAAGTTCCATGATACATGTGTAAGATGGTTTGTTACGTAGGTAAATGTGTGTCATGTTCGTTTGCTGCACCTATCAATTCATCACCTAGGCATTAAGCCCAGCATGCATTAGCTATTTCTCCTAAGGCTCTCACTCCCCTCACTTCACCCCCCAACAGGCCCCAGTGTGTATTGTTCTCCTCCCTGTGTTCATGTGTTCTCATTGTTTAGCTCTCACCTGTAAATGAGAACATACATTGTTTGGTTTTCTGTTCTTGCATTAGTTTGCTGAAGATAATGGCTTCCAGCTTCACTCATGCCCCTGCAAAGGACATGATTGCCTTCCTTTTTTATGGCTCTGTAGTATTCCATGTTTTCTTCATCCAGTCTATCATTGTTGGGCATTTGGGTTGATTCCATGTTTTTGCTATTATGAATAACATTGATGCAATGAATATACATATGCATGTATCTTTGTAACAGAATAATTTATATGCCTTTGGGTATATAACCAGTAATGGGATTGCTGGGTCAAATGGTATTCCTGGTTCTAGATCTTTGAGGAACCACCACACTGTCTTCCACAATGGTTGAACTAGTATACATTTTGACCACCAGTATAAAAGTGGTCCTGTTTCTCTGCAACCTCACCAGTAACTATTGTTTCTGGGCTTTTTAATAATCTCCATTCTGACTGGTGTGAGATTTTTACTTCTTTGATGATCAGTGATGTTGAGCTATTTTTCATATGTTGTTGGCCGCATAAATGTCTTCATTTAAGACATGTCTATTTCCTTTGCCTACTTTTTAATGGCATTTTTTTCTTGTAAATTTGTTTAAGTTATACCATTTATAACTTTATAATTGAATTAACCACTACCTCTCAATTCTATAATTGAATTAGCTATTAATTAATTAATTAATTAATTCATATGGAACCAAAAAAAGCTCATATACCCAATCAATCCTAAGCAAAATGAACAAAGCTGAAGGCAGCACACTACCTGAACAAACTATACTACCAGGCTACAGTAACCAAAAGAGCATGGTACTGGTATCAAAACAGATATATAAACCAATGCAACAGACAGAAGCCTCAGAAATAATGCAACACATCTAGAACCATCTAATCTTTGACAAACCTGATGAAAACAAGCAATGGGGAAAGGATTCCATATTTACTAAATGCTATTGGGAAAACTGGCTAGCCCTTTGCAGAAAACTGAAACTGGACCTCTTCCTTATACTTTATACAAAAATTAACTCAAGATGGATTGAACACTTAAACGTAAGAACTAAAACCACAAAAACCCTAGAAGAAAACCTAGGCAATACCATTCAGGACATAGGCATGGCAAGGATTTCATCACTAAAACACCAAAAGCAATGGCAACAAAAGCTAAAATTGACAAATGGGATCTAGTTAAACTAAAGAGTTTCTGCACAGCAAAAGCAATTATCATCAGAGTGAACAGGCAACCTACAGAATTGGAGAAAATTTTTGCAACCTATCCATCTGACAAAGGGCTAATATCCAGAATCTACAAGGAACTTACATGAATTTACAAGAAAAAAATCAACAAGCACATCAAAAAGTGGGGTATGAACAGAAACTTCTCAAAAGAAGACATTTATGCAGCCAACAAACATGAAAAAAAGCTCATCATCACTGGTCATGAAAGAAATGCAAATCTAAACCACAATGAGATAACATCTCATGCCAGTTGAGAATAGCAATCATTAACTATCAGGAGGCAACAGATGCTGGAGAGGATGTGCATAAATAGGAATGCTTTTACACTGTTGGTGGGAGTGTAAATTAGTTCGACAATTGTGGAAGACAGTGTAGGGATTCCTCAAGGATCTAGAACCAGAAGTACCATTTGACCCAGCAATCTCATTACTGGGTATATATCCAAAGACTATAAATCATTCTACTATAAAGACACACACACACATATGTTTATTGCAGCACTGTTCACAATAGCAAAGACTTGTAATCAACCCATATAACCATCAATGATAGACTGGATTTAAAAAATGTGGCACATATACACCATGGAATACTATGCAGTCATAAAAATCATGAGTTTATGTCCTTTGCAGGAACATGGAATGATGAAAACCATCATTCTCAGCAAACTAACACAAGAACAGAAAGCCAAACACTACATGTTTTCACTTATAAGTGGGGGTTGAATAATGGAGAGCACATGGACACAAGGAGGGGAACATCACACACCGGGGCCTGTCTGGGAGAGTGAGGTGGGGAAGTATAGCATTAGGAGAGATACCTAATGTAGATAACTGGTTGATGGTGCAGCAAACCACCATGGCACGTGTAACAAACCTGCACGTTCTGCACATGTATCTCAGAACTTAAAGTGTAATAATAAAAAGTAAAAATAATTTTTAAATAAAGAGTAAAAAGATGGTTACCAGAGTCTGGGAAGGGAAGGGTTGGGGTGGCGGGAATGTGGGGATGGTTAATGTGTACAAAAAAACAGTGATAAGGAATGAATAAGACCTGTTATTTCATAGCAAAACAAGGAGACGATAATCAATAATAATTGTACATTTTAAAATAACTAAAAGGGTATAATTGATTATACTCATATACCTTAGTGTTACAACCAAAACCTTTAGTTGTTTGTAACACTAACAATAAATGCTTGAGGTGATGGATATCCTATTCTTTATGATGTGATTATTATGCTTTACATGTCTGTACCAAAACATCTCATGTATCCCATAAATATATGTACCTACTATGTACCAACAAAAATTAAAAATTATGTTACCAACAAAAATTAAAAATTATGTAAGTGTAAAAATATTCTAAATTCAAGAATTGTGTCTTTTAAGTGTAAGACACCATAATGTTGTAGGCACAGTGTTAAAAATTTTACTTTTCTTTGGATAGATTTTTCTGGGTTAACATAATAGTAGGGATTGTGTGATTTCACACACAACCTGTAGGATCTTCAAGGAACCTAGAAACAGATTGGAGAAAGGGTCTTTTTTCTTCTTCCCCTTTCCAGTTCCAGTAGGTGAACCACACACAAACTGCCTAATTTAGACTACTGCTGTGATAATACTGATTGTGGCCACAATTCATCCTTGTCAAGTTAAATATGGCACCCACAGAAATTCTCACACATTCTTGGCATTTGTTCTTTTGGTGCCATGATGGGCTGATTAACAGCTTTGCTCTTTCAGAAAGACCATCGTTCATGGGTTCTGTCTCTCTGACCACTCCCACTTTTCAAGTATGATTCATGTTGCTATATAGGTATGGACTTTTTCACTAAAATGAAACAGTTATGTTTTCCATGACTGTATATTAAACAGCCATACCTAAGATAGTTCAGCATGGTTACAGCTTGTAATGGAATAAATTATATGTTCAAGAAACAAAAAATGTATGAAAATGTGTGTAGATCTTGGAAAATGAAAAGAGAGCATAACAGATTTGTAAGCCCTTTCTGATTAGCTTGTAGGTTGCTGGTGTCTTTATTAATAGTTCACTGGAGCCATGTGAGCTCCTGAATCATTGATCATAGTCAAACCTAAACTGTCCTCTTCCACGCTCATAAAAATAATAGTTAACATATATTGAGACCATATTGTATACCACAGGCCACCCTACAGATTTCATGTTTCATGTTTCATTGGATTTTTTGAAGAAAAAGCTTTTTGAACATTAATGTGCATAATAATCTCCTAAAGAATTGTTAAAATACATATTCCTCGCTAAAATCCTTTCTCTCTAACTTCAGTTCTGATTTTGAGTTTCTGGGACAGGACCAAAGAATTTGGATTTCTAACTAGCTTCTAACTGACATAGTGCCGATGCTGCCAGTCCAGTAGCTACCTATTGAGTAGTTCTGCAGATGATTCTTTGAGTCAGCTACTACCATTATTACCCACATTTTATTCATGAGAAAACCAAGCCTCGGGAAGAGATGATAGAGTTTTTCCCGGATCAAGATATTTAAAAAGTTAGAGACAGGACTTGGATTTGATAGCAAAATCCACAATCTTAACTTCTGCAAATAGTAAACACTAATCTTGGATTCTATGTTCTCTGCAATTTGATTTGTGAATAAATCCTTAATGTACCTGGGTGAGCTTAACCTACAAACTAAGAGACTTCCATGGCTAGTAGAACTGGGGAAAATATTCTTACGGGTTTTTATTTCACTAAGAGGAGTACAGTGGCCGTAAAAATCAGAAGCATGAAAGAAACCCTGGTAACATCTTCTGGTGATTTTAAAGTGGAGAGTTTCAGGCTCAGGCTGCCAGCATTTCTGAATAGTAGTTGAGCAACTGGCAACATCCCAGGACCTCAGCAGGACTGGAAATTCTGAATGGACAATATTTCTTTGTTGAATTCCTCAAACCAAAATTAATCATGATTGGGCATTGTTTAGAAATTGTCAGGGTGTATGCTTTCTAGTAATTGATTTATTTCCACATGGACACCTTGTTTTCAATGCAAATGGGTTTTCTTGATGGGTAGGTTTTATTCCTCTCTGTGTGTGCCAGGG
Source organism: Ateles fusciceps (assembly GCA_036589455.1). NCBI lineage: Eukaryota > Metazoa > Chordata > Mammalia > Primates > Atelidae > Ateles > Ateles fusciceps. Next base: position 3,174,345 of record JAZHEH010000051.1, read on the forward strand.
GGCAGTGTGGTTTAATCATAGTAATTATGTTTCTTGAGAACATGTTACATTATTTTTACTTTCTGGAATCTGTGTCTGTAGCCTATAGGAGGAGAAAATATGGGGTGTGACTCTTAGTTAAGCTGAACTTCTAAATCCAGCTCATTTTGTACTTGTTGCTTTCCAAATATTGTATTTCTCCAGAGCAGGAACTCTGAGAACACCTGACTTTTGGAAGACAGCTTATTAGCAAGAAAGTAACCTCATGGAATGGAGGTGAAATTGCACAACGTTAACAATGAATGCCTATTTAAACATTCGAATCAAAGGGAGGCAAAGCAAAGTGAAATCCAGCATTAATATAAATGTGTTCCATTAGCAGGGTGCTGAGTCAAGGGTGGATTAAGAGGGAACTTAGCGACCTCTCAGGACTTTGGAACAGCCACTCAGGACAATAGGTCTTGCCTATTTTAGGCACTCTAAAGATCTAATCCTTGGAATGCAGGGACATTACAGGAATGAAGGCATTTGTCATATATTCTGAGTTCCCCATCCAGCTGATGTGTATATCATGATTGTAGTCATGTTTCTATGAGTGCTCACAGGTTCATACACAAGATGGTCCATTTGTTATTGATATTTGATCATTGAAATCTCCACAACTTATGGGCTGAAATTTATGTGAGCACAAATGACTTGCTTTACATTCAGTAACACAAGAGCAACGTTGAATGTACAGACTTCTACACAAGAGCAACAGTTGAATGTACAGACTTCTACAGTCAGAATACCTAAGTTTGAACACCATCTTTGCCTCTTACTAGTTATGTGACCTTGGGTTATTAAGTTAGCCTCTCCGGCTTTGGTACAGAGGGTTGATGAGAGGATTAAATGAAGTGAATGCATGTATGTAAAACATTTAGAAAATGCCTACACCTAGCAAATACTATGTTAAGTATACATAATTGGTGATCATAAAGTCAACCTGAAGAACAGATTTAATGAGCCATCATGTTATCTTTTCCTAGATCTTTACTCTAGGAAATTTGATTTGTGAATTTGATATTGACTCATAATCTTCTAATTCTGAGGTGAGAACCAACATGAAAGGATCCTAAGGAAAGGCTGTCGCTCTCCTAAGTACTCTATTCTAGGTCTTCTTTGCTCTGGACTTCATACTGGCTTCTTTTTGGAAAGGGGTCCCTTTGACAGGGAAATCAGTTCCTTGCATGTCTTGCTAAAGCAACTCTAAAAACAGGCATTGCAAAGAGAAAAGGATTCAGAAGCATCTACTCAGTGAAGAAAGCATTTTAGAAACTGCTTTATTGCACACATGGGCACAATAGACACTGGAACTACTAGGGGAGGGGAGGAATGGAGCATGGGTTGAAAACTATTGGTTACCATGCTAACTACCTGGGTGATGGAATCTGTACCCAAAGCCTCAGCATCACACAATTTATGCACAAAACAATCCTGTACGTGTACCCCCATTATCTAAAATGAAGCTGAAATTTAAAAACAAAAAAACTTATTCTTTTTTTTTTTATAAAGGTTTTCCCTGCTAGTGTCTGGCTCAATTTTTACTTATAGGAATGAGTTCGTCTGTAGCTGATACCACGTCTTCATCTCCTTCTTGAAGGATGGTTGGTAAGGCACAGGGGAAATTCCATTTGAAGTCACCCTCATGTTAAAGTATGGTAGCCAAACAGCATGGCCCAGAGAGTGTTAGAACCTGCACTAAACAGCTAAACTAAACAGCTATGTTGCTATGGCAGTTTCACTCTCATCTCTATGGCTACCCTGCTTTGGATTAAGCAGGGTAAATACCCCTTTGCCAGCCACATCCAGGTTCCACGAATTTGCTTTTTCTTGAATCTTGAGAGAAGCTTTACTACATTTGAGGTTTAGGAGAATGAAAAAGGTATGGGACTCTCCTTATCCTGCACTCTTACACACATAACAGGAAGAATGCAAGGATAGCATTAGGAAAGCAGTTGATTAACATTTCTTGTGTGTGATATGCAAAGTTAGCCATTTGGACACCCCTTGAGTACTTGAATATAACCAAACCAAGGGCAGGTTGCCATGGTTTCAGGACTACCCTAAAGGAAACAGTATCTATGGCTAATTGATCACTGCTACTGCACATGGTCATCCGACTCCCATTATATTCATGTGATTCAAGCTAACCAAGTTTATCCGTCCCAGTGAACAAATTTCTGCTGTAACCATCCAGACCACTTCCTTTTACTCAGTTAGAATACTTATGTTTTATGTTACCAAAAGATCTGCAAATACAATAGGTTGAAAATATTTGGGAAAGGTACAAATGTTTCTTAAATGCAACTTATTTATGAATACGTTCTCATTAATCAGAAGTCCTGCACAGTCTCCCTATTTTCCCATGAAATCACCTGTTGAATATTGAGCCATAGAATAATCCTATAACTGGAGCAACTATTGTTTTGAGTGTATAACTTGCCACAACTGAAAATTGTTAATGAAGGGGCGTGTGTGTGTGCATATAAAATCAGACCAAGGAAGAAGGATGACATGGTGTTTTATTTAGCAGACAGTTTTAACAAACTCAAAGCACGTTTCCATCTTACGTGGGGTAGGGTCTGTCCTCTTTGTGACTGGGCTGCTTGATTTTGGACTAGACTGCCGTAAACTTTAGGTACAACTCCATCAAGAAGCCAAAAAAAAAATAGAAATGGTAGCACACACGGGATTAAAAAATGGTTTAAACTAATCTTTCAAAGGCCCTACTATAAATATTTAGTATTTCATCATGCTTACTTCTCCCTCTTTCTCAGGTTCATAAATCTGTGGCTCAGAAGTTTGTATAGAATCTCAGAAATGATTTTTCTAAATACCATAATATTTGTTCACAGTGCCTGCTGAGTCGATGTCCAATTAAACACATTATCTCTCACTACATAGAAAATTAGATATTAATACATTTTCTAGCAAATAGGTTTTCTAACTGGAGCCACTGTATTTTCCAATGAAACGAATACCCTTAAATGTCAATATGAATAAATTACTAATAATGAACTCTTCATTTATCTTTAATGCTTTGCCAAACTCCAGCTTGATTGAAAAGCTGATATTTAGCAGAAAGAAGAAAGGGTATATCTTGAGGAAGAATCAAACTAACAAGGGTAATAGAGTAGAGCATTTCTGTGTCAAATTCCATCTGAACAATCCTGTTTTTTAAAGGTCGGAAGCCCATACATAGTTGGAATTTTTGCTCTCTCTGCCTTTGATTTAAAGCGCAAAATCAAAAGGCTGTTCTATGAAAAGAAGTGCACTTGAGCAACTCAGGAATGTGCTGAAGCCTTTCTACAAATTAATCTCTTCTTTAGTGAAGTGAAACATCGGGACCATTCAGGGACAGTGGGAGGGTCTTGGGGGCTTGAATTTGAGCCAAGCTTAATGAGAAAGAGTTGGAGGCAAAATGGAATTGAACTGTACCTTGTTAACTGTTGAAAGCTGTGAATGAGGTGAACTTACTTGCCAAGAATTCTTTTCCTTTGTTGCAATTAACTACAGTATAGGGGATGCTTTTGGGGTAGTTTTCATGATCTTTAAAGATCATTTTTTAAAAAATCATACATTTTTATAAATTGAAGGTAATTCCCTAATTCTGATTTACAAATTTGCTACTGCTTTGACGACACATAAATTCATGTTTCAGTGAAGTAAACATTTATTCATTTCACCATTTTTCCTGGGAATCTTTATTGCTAGCCACTGTCTCAGGTGCCGGGGCAACGGTAATGATAAACATATTCCCTGGCTCCGGTGACTCACCTTCCAGCTGGAATCTCTCAGCCTTAGCAGGAAAGGCCAAAACCAAGGGGCCATGTATGCATCAGACCTCTCTCTGCAGTTCTCTGAGCAAGCCATTTCTCTTTGGAGACCACAACATACCCTTCCCAGGGAGACCTTTCTCTGCTGCAGATGCTAGTTTCTTCCATCACTTTTTTCTATGGAAAACTGCTAACTAAAATCTGCTAAGCTGGAAGCCTGGTAACCCTGAGAATAAATGTTAAACTATGACCCCAGGAAACATGGGTTTATGGCAGATGAAAATAATCTGGAACAAGTTACTGAAACATCCCATGACTCAGTTTCTTATTTTCTGAAAAGGAGATGGGATCTGCTCTGCAGGGTTGCTATGAAGTGTGTGCTGACCAAAATTTGCAATGACTTAACATGTTTCTCAAATGCGACTTACCTGATTAGCACCTTTTGATCATTCAAAAATACACGAATTTTATTGTATATGTTCTCTTTTTAAAAAACTGGCTGCTAAATTGTTTAATGGGTAGAACAATTCTATGCCTAGAATGGCCATTGGATCAGGTGAAGAACCACAGGTGTCTTGTAAGTGGCTCTCCAGAGTGAAAGGTACAAAGCTAGAGTCAAATGGGTAAGGTATGCCTTGCAGTGTGGGGAAAAAATTAAACTCTTTATAGGGTTTATCTCATCTGTTTCTAGCCTCTGTTTTCATGTACTTCATAAAGTGCATATTATAACAGTGGATATATTTATGTACACAAATATGTCATTTATTAATAAGTATACCTATATTGGGAATGCATGTTTAACTTTAAATTGACAGAGTTTATAGTCCAAAGAGTTAGGAGACCACTGTTTTAGAGGAAGAACAATTAAACCAGTCAGTCAAAAGTAACAAAGAAACCAAAACCATGTAGGAAGGCAATATTCCAGTTTAATTCAAATTGTCTTTAATGTGAATTGACAAAACTCTTCTAAATATAAAAAGTAACTCATTGCTGTTTTTGTTCATTTTATTTATTTATTTATGTTGAGACAGGGTCTCAATCTCTCACCCAGACTGGAATGCAGTGGCACACTGCAACCTCCGCGTCCCAGGCTTAGGCAATTCCCCTGCTTCAGCCTCCTGAGTAGCTGGGATTACGGGCATGCGCCACTACCACTCAGCTAATTTTTGCATTTTTAGTAGAGACGGGGTTTCACCGTGTTGGCCAGGCTGGTCTTGAACTCCTCACCTCAAATGATCCACCCTTCTCGGCCTCCCAAACTGTTGGAATTACAGGCGTGAGCCACCATGCCTGGCCTTTTGTTCATTTTAATGCACACAATCTGAATCTCTAATTTGATAGGGGCTCTTAGCTGGAAGCCTGTTTCTAGAACCAGCTTTCAAGATTTTTCTACGACATGGGAAAAGTTACAAAAATGAAACAAAAATGACTTTGTAGGAAATTTGCAAGTTCAGGTCACTTTTCCCCTTTTCTACCTTACTGTGACCTCTGAGGAAGTTGGCCTGTGTGGGGGCAGGGTGGGGCTGCATTATCCAAACTTCCTTGGACTCAGTGGTCTGTTTTCATCTGGCCAATGAGATGCCCTGGCAGAGTATGGAGACTGGAAGAAGAGAGTGTGGAGCACTGATTACCTAAGTTTCCGCTGGGCCAAGTGGCAATTTGGAGATGGCTGGAGGGCCACAGCCCCTGTCCAGCAGACTTTTCTAAGAGGCATTGCTCTGTTGGGGCTCCTGACGCTTATCCCTCCCTTTGATTCTTCAGTTTGAGATGGGGTAAGAGCAATCTGATTCTTGCTGTATCATTTCTTGTTCGTTCCCTAACCACTGCCCATGAGTTGTCAGTAGACCTATTATTAAACCCTTCCTCATTGTCCCTTTTGGTTTACATCCATTTCCTGTTAGTACCCCAATTCAATTCAATCTGCATATGAAAATATATACTTGGATATTATGTAGACTCCAACCTGTCTATTTCCCAAGTTTATCTGTTCTTATACCCAAGGAGGGGGTTTGTTTTGTATATTAAAGGGAGCTCATTAGGGAGAATTGGTTCACACAATCACAAGGCGAAGTCCCACAACAGGCCATCTGCAAGCTGGGAAGAAAGAAGCCAGTAGTGGCTCAGTCCACGTCTGAAAGTCTCAAGAGCAGGGATTTGATGCTCTTCTTGTTTAAAGCAGATATAATTTTTTTTACAATATACCTAAAAGTAATATTTTAATAGAAATATCACGACTTTAATTTTTCTTACATGATGCAAATATATCCCCAGAAAAGAAGGCAGGTATCTCCTCAGACAGTGGCCTTTTGGGATGTTACATACCAAGTAAGGATTCTATCATAGCAAAAGAAAGTACAAAATATAGTGATAATGTGCTTAACAGAAAGCATAAAATATAGTGATAATGTGCTTAATAGATAATGTGCTTAATAGAGTTTAATTGGAAACCAAGTGTCAGGTTGTCCTGGGGGAATAAACTGACCTTCCAGGGAAGGCAAATATTTTGTTACTGTATAACTAAAATACACAGAGATACAAACGTAAGAGGAAAATATAACACTTGCTAAGTTTAAATTTTTGAAAGGACCTAATGGTGCAACTACTACTAACAATAATATCTAACGTTTATTGAGTGATTAAATTTTGCGCTTTACATGTGTTATCATATTTAATTCTCACATAACCCATAAAGGTGCTATCCCCATTTTGTTGACATAGAAACTGAAGAAAAGAAAAATAAATTCATCCAAGATAGGAGTCTATAGAATCAGATGCTCTCTACATATGATGATGATTTAACAAGGTAAGTAAGAGAAAACTAATGTTCACTCCAGAAAAAATAGTTTACACATTAATATTTTTTTCTTTAATTCTAGGGAGTTGATCTTGGCAATTACAATGGAATTACACAAGAAAGTGAGAAAAAACAGCTCTAGGAGTCCTGAGAGACATATTAAAGGGATACATTAAAAGAGAAAGGTGGGAGGGTGGCTTTTCAATGGTTAGAATATTTGTATGAAAGTCATTTTTGAAGCAAATATATTAATCTTTTAAAGTGGATACCCAGTTGTCCAGTCTTTCCCATGCTGGTCCATATCAACCAATAGTCTGGAATACTTAATGGGCAGACACAAATATTTCAACCTAAGTTTACAATTGGAAGTAAACTTGAAAATCTACTCCCTTTTAGAAATGGTAAAATCTCCTGGATGTTTAAAACATGTCACATTGGCTCTTATTTATCACATTCAACTGTCAGTTTTGCCTAGGAGGAAACAAATATAGTTGGCAAACTGCGGCCCTCTCTGTGATTGGGATATGTGATTTATCCTGCACGGGATGAAGGGAAAAGGCCAGAGTGCTGAGTTCTGGTCTATTCTGATGCTGAGCAGTCCCCAGGCTTGCTCTCACAATCTGGATGTCTTTGGCCAGGCTATATTGTAGATCAAATACATTCCAGCAGAAGATCTCTTACTAACCTCCTAGGATTACCCTGCATTTCTGAGACTGAAGTTCGGGCTCTGGAGAAATAGCATTTCCCATAGAATGAAGAGTGTAAGATGTATCAAAAGAGGAAAAGAAAAAAAAAAAGCAACACAGGAATGCAGGTCATGTGAGATCATTATTAAGAACCAGAAGGATTTCTGATGGAAAATTCCAAATTCTCTTTGAACAACTGCCTTGGGGAATGTCCTTTAGGAAACACCGGACTTACATATAATATGTCATTAACTGTGCTTATGATTTCCTTTCAGTGTTTATAGGCAGGAGTTAAGAATGGAATGTACAAATATAACACAAAAATTACAGTACAATGATTGCTTCCTTTGCCAATTCACTCTCCAGAAAGTCATGAAATTCATTGCAGTGGCATCCCTGGTATGTACGGTATACCCGAAACTTAAGCTTTTACCTTTATTTAACCTCACAAGCTAGGTCTGACCCAGAGTCTGTATTGTACATATATTATGACAAGCACTTTGAGTGAATTTGGAAATGTGGACCCTCCTATTGTAGACAAGTCTAAAATCTCTCTGTCCCAGAGATGTCTTCCTCAGCCTTACTTACGTTAGAGAGGAAGGAAGAGACATTGTCTCTGGAAAAAAATAATAATGTGGAGTTGGATCCCTGTGCTGTTCTCCACATTAGCCATTGCTAATTGTTGTGTTTGGGGACTGTGGCTGTGGAGAAATTATGGGTTGAACTGGTTGAAGTCCAGTGCTAATGGGGCCAAAGTTCACTGGCCTGGTTTGTCTCTTGGTGGCTGTCATAACTCTGACCCCATCTGGCACAGTTATGCCCTTTGCCGTCTGGGTGATGGGGTTCTCAGAGCACACATGGGGCCGAGAGGGGTGAGCTGAGTGTTCTAATCTGGTGATGGAACTCTGGTGTCAGCCTCGCTGCCTTTACTCTGAGACCTTGAACAATATGTTTAGGTTCTGTCTAGGCTTCGGTTTCCTTTCCCAAAGGGCTTTGGGAAGCATTTATCATGATTTCACTAACTAAATGCTTAGAAACTCTGATGATAGGAAACACGTTTTACATTTCTTCTCTTTCCCATGTAGTGCCTTACTTACTGCCAAATATAAAGACAGAAGTATAAAAATCCAAGGAAATTGATTCATACTGAGCCACCAGAATAGACTCAATGGCAGAAAATTTTCTTTTATAATATGTAGTAATAGTCATAATTGCCATAATGGTAATCATAGCAATAGTAATTGTAATAATAGTAATAGATAATAGTAATATTAGAGCAACTGACATTTGTCAATTGCATGACATTTTATGAAAGGTTGGTATCTAATTTAATACTCATAACTCTCTGAATCAGTTACTATTACTGTATCCAATTTATGGAAACTAAGAGAAAGAATGCTCAAGTTACTTGACTGAGATCAATAGCAAGTAAATGATAGAACCAGGAATCACTTAAAGTTGGTTCCAAAGTTAATATCACTTAGCCACTTCGTAAACTGAATACTTTGGGACAGCGTATTTCTGTTAAATACAAGCATCTCTTCAATCTGTTCAGTTCCTGTAGAGTATTTGACATACAGAAATTTCTCATATGTCAAAAATGCTTAGAAAATCAGACGTTAACTAATGGGAAAAAAATAGAGAAAATAGAAATACAGTATGATTCTACCTAACTACTTTCCTTATCATTGGTCTCCTACCATGTTTCAGAATTGAAAAAAATGTAAAACTTTCCAGAACCTACTTCTTTGGTCTTCTTTATAAACAGAATAAATCAGATTGCCCTGTGTTTACTTATACTCACTAGGTAAACATCTCATTTGCTCCCATTCAGATTTTCAGGTTAAAGCTGGTTTTCCTCTAAAGACAGATTGGTAAATTAACAAGGGAACTGCAAGCAATCCTCAAACTAACTGCATAGTTGAGAAAAAGCATGAATACTTCTAGCTCCTCTCATTCCATGAAGATCAATTTCACCTGTGGTTCTTCACACGTTTAGGGCATTATTGATCCAGCTTCCTGCTTCACCAGGTCTTCACTCACAGCTGCCTAAAAAAAAAATATTTGAACAAGAACAGCAACAAAACCATTTTCCATCCATCTCTATAACTGGAAGACCAGGAGGCAATCCACTGAAAAATTTAGTAATGTTTGGATGCATTTTAAGTCAGCAATACCTGTGCTGTAAATTGCCACTCCCCCACTCCCAATTTATATGTTGAAGCCCCAACCCCTAAAGTGATTTTATTTGGAGACTGAGTTTTTAGAAAGTAAAGGCAATTGCAGTCGTAAGGGTAGAGTCCTAATCCGATGGGATCGGTAGCCACATAAGAAGAGGACAATAGATCTTTCTCTCTCCCTAGGAATATGCACCAAGACAAGGCCATGTGAGCACACAGCAAGATGAAATCTTTCATCTTCAAGCCAGGAAGAGCCCTCTCCAGAACACAACCATTATAGAAACCTGATCTTTGACTTTCAGTCTCCAGATTGCCAGAAAAATGTCTGTTGTTTAATCCATACAGTTCATGGTATTTTATTACAGCAGCCCAAGTAGACTGAGACAACTGGAGAGCTACTTTGTCTCCTGTGTGTATGTGTTTTCAATTCAGCTTTTATTTGTTTTGCTTTCTCTTTCCCCTCCCTTTCTCTTCCCATTTTCCTTTTTTTTTTTTTCCAATTCTTAAAATTAGACCCAAAAACCTGTCCTTGAGACAGCCATGTTGGCCTTTAAGGACAGCGTTTACATGACTTACAGTCTTTTCTTCATGGACTATCTCTGAAGAATGTAGCAGGAAACTTTTGTTTTTATATTTTGTCTCTCTTTCCACATACTGCAGCATCACACCTTCCATTCCTCAGTGCCTCTTGTCTTCCCTGCCCAACATGTTCAGAATCAGTGCTAAAGAAAGGGCTGTTCCTATGTGAGTGCATGTCATGTGCATAAGAGAATGATACTTTCTCATTGAAAAGAGAAAGAAATAAAACCTTTTTCCTTTCTTATGGATTGAAAGGTGTTCTCCCAAAATTTGCATATTGAAGCCCTGACCCCTAGTACCTCAGAATGTTACTGCATTTGTAGGTAGGACCTTACAGAAGGTAATAAAGTTAAAATTAGACCATAGTGTGAGTCTTAATCGTATCTGACTAGTGTCCTTAGAAGAGAAGATTAGGGTTTACTGAGAAACACTAAGGTTGCACAGGCACACACTAAGAAGAAAAGCCATATTAAGGGACAATGAGAAGATGATCATTTTCAAGTGAATGAGAGAGGCCTCAAGAGAAACCAAACCAGCTGATACCTTGATCTTGGACTTCCAGCCTACAAAATACATTCATACAGTTTAACATCATCTTGTCTGTGGTATTTTGTTACATCAGCATGAGCAAACCAATACCTCCTTTTTAAGGCATTTGGAACATCAGCGAGATGGTGTGATTTTTGAGGGCAGAAAATCTCAGCACATTTGATACCACATCAGTAAACAACAATCTACTCTATGTTGGTTTTGATGAGCAAGTAGGATTTTTATTCTAATTTTTCTTAGACTTATAAAATCATAATAACCTTAGACATTACCTATTTCAATCGCCTCATTTTATATGTAATGATAACAGAGGTGCATATGGAAGAATGGACTTGTCCAAAGCCCCACATTAGTTTTTGACCAATTCAGGACTAGAGTTCAAATACTTCAACTTCCAGTGCTCTTTTTGGCTACCATATAAAATGTCTCTTATTTTTATGTTTTTCCATCAATTCTGTTGTATAGTTTTATTTACTAACCATCACAGTCTAAGTGTTTACCTTTTCAAAATATTTTTATTTTCTTTCAAATATTTATTTTGGAATATATTTGTTTTTACCCCGAGTTGATTATCTTGTAGACTGAAATGTTTTCAGGGAATACACCAACAAGTTTTTCCACTTCTTGGATTCTTTTCCTGTTTTTAAATTATGATGATTTTCACCTATGCTTCCCAGCCCCATTAAGAGGTTGGTTTTGCTGAAATAAACCTGCATATTTTTGTTTACTAAATGTACTGAATTTGTGATTATGGACCTTCATTCAATTATAATCACTGTCCTTGAATTTTCTTCACTCCTGTATTGCTAGATTTCCTTACCAGTACCACCACCAACAATAACACCACACACATAAAAGAAAGTCCCTGGCTATTTCCATTTTTAATTCTGCTTTCCTGACCTACAAAAGAGCCTTTGTGGTATCTTCACAGGGAATGTTGATGCCTTGTGAAGTCTAAGGATGACTTTGTCAAAGAGAGTCTTGGCACAGCCTCAAATAAGTACTCAATCTTCATATGTTGATGCTATGTATAGACATATGCGGTACTTTGTAGGCATTTTGAAGACCATCTCTGATCTTTTTTCAAATAAGATAGTTCAATTTTAACATCAGATTGAAGCTGTACAAAATCTCACTTTCAATGGTTGAAAGTGGATTTAATCAAAGGGTTATCATGATGATGAAAGGAAATGTTTCTAGGAGACAAAAGTTTGCAAAGCAATTTCATATACATGATTCCATATGCTCTTCACATTAAGCATTTGAAAGTTTACTGTATGGATGTCATATCCATAAATGGATAACGATTTATCCATTTGCTCACCTGAAAAGTGGATAATGAGAAATCTTAAACAACTGACTCAAGGACAAACCACTCCATAATCTTTGTCTCCAGTCCCTTCCATTTTACCGTCTTCTATTTTTTTTTTCACACATTGCATTTCTATATCAGTTAATGTATTATTTTATTATGAAACATTTTAGTGAGTTTTTTCTAGGATACAAGGTTAGAAAAATATGCTTGAACTAAATAAAATAAATGGTTAGTTCCAGTTCATAGTCAGATACTTTTAAAAGATCACTAGTTAATTAACATAGTTCTGTCTTCAAACTAATTGACATTGAATATAGTTTCAGTTAGTTATGACCTAGAGTTTGTAACACCTAATTCTAACCTGTGGTGCTGTACTGGGTGAGAAATATGGCACCCACATCATATCTGAACCTGCCTTAGTGGTCACGAGGATCCATTTGACAATATAATCCATCTTAGAAGCTTGGAAAAGGCCTGATATTATAGAAGTTAGCAGCTTCTCAGACCAGGCTTTGGAGCTTGTCTTTCACCAGTAAGACAATAATACCTAACCTCTAAGACTCATTTTTTAAAAAAATATTGTAAAGAAGGAAATGACTATAGTATTTCTATCATGTATTTGTTAGAAACATCTAATAAAAATAATACATGAACATTTCTCAGCACTGTGTGACACCTTGCTCCTAGACATTTACCTTCCTAAAATCAAAACTTACAAAAATCAGAGTTTCAGCTGTTTTGTCTCTCCATTATGAAAACAAAATTCTGTGTGGCTTCATACTCAAAATCATTCACAATTTCAATTTGTCAAACCATTTCAATTTTACCTTTCACCCTGACGGCCAAGTTTCTGCCCAGCCACTCTAAGGTAACCACCATCCTTTGTAACCTACTCTGCTCTACAGTTCCTGTTTCACTAAGCATTTGCATTTTCTTTAACCTGCTGCCATTTGTGGGAAAGTCCTTTCCTCCTCCTGCAAAAGTCCCTCAATTCTTAAATTGAAATACAATGAGAATTTATTGCTTTGCTCTTAATTCCCAAGGTGCTTCCCCAAATCCCATATCCATAGTAATTTTTACTTTATTGTACTGTATTACTCACATATCTGACCCTTGCACTGGACTTCAAGGTCCTCAGAGTGGGTATTCCAGTTGATTTATTTTTGCATTCCCAGTGTCAGGTACAATACTAGTTACAAAGTAGATATTCAATAACTGTTAGATTGAATTGAATCAATCAATTAACTCATAGGTTATCACAGTGTACCCACTATATTATCTTCTGGGAAATGCCTTGGGCAGCAAAGCTTTGTGAAATGTCTAAAGTTCATTGAGTACAAACCTGAAAGGTAAAGCACTTATTGAGCTTTTGCTTAATTAATCGAGATGATCACTATGAAGTACTCTGTACAGTGCCTGGAATAGCACAGGCATTAAAAAAGTTTAATCCTTTCACTCTACAGGAGGAAATTTGCTCAAATCTGAAATGCCAAAACAAGTGCTTTTCTTTTGGGAGAATTGTCCTAAAACTGTTGAAAAATTGTTTGGATAAACCATTTAAATCTTATTTGGATACACAACTTGTTAAATCAGTTTCACTCTGATGATTTTTATGTCCTCTGTAAATGTATGAAAATGGACCTTGAGTTAGAAAATTTTAAGAGAATCTAGGCAATCCATATTCCAACTGGCCTTTAGTCAACTGATAATAGTAAAATCCATTTGTATTTTGTTTTCAATTTGAGCTATTCCGATGAACTAATGAATATAGGAAGAGAAATTGATATTGAATAAACTCAAAATATGTTTATGTAGATGAAACTAACTTCTTATTTGCATATTTTATCTTTTGACTATTTGAGGAATACAATTTGAACCCTACTAAACAAAATGTATAAAATGAAATAGCTCCTAGGAGCCTATTTGTTCATCACTCTTGAGTAACCAAGGATGCAATGAACTGGTTATGTATCTTTATTATTCAGGATTCTCCAGAGAAACAGGACAAACCGGAGATATATTTATTTATTTATTATAACAAATTGGCTCATGCCATTATGGGGGCTAACATAGTCTCAAGATCTGCAATGAGATCTTGAGCAGGCAAGCTACAGATCCAGGAGAGCTGATGGTATCAAATTCTGGTCAAGTCCAAAGGCCTGAGAACTAGGAGAGCCAAGGATGTTAAAATTCAGACTGAAAGCAGGCAGGCTCAAGATCAATCCAGGAAGAGCTGATGCTTTATTTTAAGTCTAAAGTCAGGGGAAAAAGCTGATGTCTCAATCTGAAGGCAAGCAGGCAGGATGAATTCTCTCTTACATGGAAACAGTATGCCTTTTTGTTGTATTCAGGCCTTCAGCTGATTGGGAAGGCATTACACAGGGCAGATCACATTAAGGAGGGCAAACTCTTTTACTCAGTCTACCAATTTAAGTGTTAATGTCATTTCAAAACATCCTTGCAGAAACACTCTGAATGTTTACCAAATATCTGGGCATCCCATGGCCCAGTCAAGTTGAGGAAATAAAATTAACCATCACAGACTCCTTTGTTTAATTAATCAGATAATTTCACCCAAATTGTTTTCATCCCTGTGTTCTTTGACCTGGGATTGAGTATAACACATCCAATCCCCTGCTTTGATGTTGGTGTGCAAGATGACACCATGTTAGAGAATTCATCATATCTATTAGTGAGATTGTTCAATAGAAAAGTAGTACTTTTTTCAATATCAGCTTACAAAGGACAAAATTTAAAAAAAATAATTTTTTTCTCAATGGCCCTGAAGCCAAGCTGAATTTTTATCTTTTAGATGAATTAACAAAAATAATTTCCAGGCCGGGTGCTGTGGCTCAGGCCTATAATCCCAATACTTTGGGAGGCTAAGGCAGGTGGATCACCTGAGGTCAGAAGTTTGAGACCAGCCTGGCCAATGTGGCAAAAACTCATCTCTATTAAAAATACAAAAATTAGCCAAGTGTGGTGGCAAACACCTGAAATCCCAGCTACTCAGGTGGCTGAGGCACAGGAATCACTTGAACCCAGGAGGCAGAGGTTGCAGTGAGCTGAGATCATGCCACTGCACTCTGGCCTGGATGACAGAGAGAGACTCTTTCTCAAAAGTAAATAAATAAATAAATATTAATTTACATATATACCTTATATTTCTAAAATGAAGATATTAAGAGAAAAGGAAAGAGATAAATGTCTGAGATCAAAATTTCTTAATCCTTTAATGTTTTCTATTGCAGACATATCCACCAGACCTACCTTTTGCCTCTCTCCATCACTGCTAGATGCTCTTAAGAGAGATAGAATCACAGAAGATTAGATAAAGCAGTATTTTAATATTTGGCCTCTCCAAGCTTCAGTTTACATATTAAAAATGGAATAATATTAATTATTACCTTGTACCTTGTTTTGAAAATTAAATCAGATTATCAACATAACTAAATAAATACTCGGTAAGGATTAGATTTTAATATTAAAGCTAGTCTTTTAATGACAAACTTTGAATAAATATCCGGTTAGTATTTAATTTTCAGTTTTATTGATTCTTATGACAATCCTACATTGTTTCATGAAATACATATGACTTGAATCTGTGATGAGGCATTCACAAAGAAGACTAGCAGAGAAATGGCCTTGGAGAATCCAGAGGCCTATGCACTTATTCATGTATCCACTTGTCCATCTTTCAGTTCACCCCCCAGATTTTCATTTATTTGCTTAATACATATTTGACTTGTAACTTTATCATGCCAAAAAGCTATATTGGTTTTGGAAATGTGTCAACCTGCCTAAGTTAAACTTCACTTTCCAGAATTCCCATTCCTGTATGTTTTCTTTCATACAGGATGGGAAACATCATATGCTGGTGTGGGCCACAAGAGAGATTCTTGCATGAGATCTGAAGGGTGCAAATGAAAAGCAGCCGTTAAGTATCTCACATGCATTGTGTTTCATCTGCTGGTGCACCACATTCATGCAATGCAACATAGGGCCAGGCTTGCAACTACACCATCACTTCAGCCTAAATCCACTTTAGCAGCTCTGCCTTCTAGACCAGGTGTATGTGTTTCTCTGTGTGATGAGGGCCTTGCTTCTGGAGGGCATCCATACTATAAAAGTAAGAGTCAAAAAGAACTGGTACAAGTTTTAGTTTGTCCTTATAGGCTCCAGCTGTTGCTTGTGGTTTCTAGCTTAATCTTGTCCTCCCCAACTTTATATCATCTTCCTTTTCCAATTACATTCCCTGTAGACTTCAAGCTCCAGCGTCATCAGACATGTAAGCAACACCCTCACAGACACTGCTTAACTTGCCTCCGCTAGTGAATATTGTCAAATCTGTGTAATAAATTCTTTCATACAAATATGTATTCTAAAGATGCTGCTTTTGATTGAACCCTGACTGATGTGCAAACCTAGTCTGGGGTCTGTTATCAATACTGTTAAAGGTTGAATTATCTTTTTAGGTAAAAGAACATTAGAATTAATTTATTTTATTATGTTTTTTATTCATTTATTTTTGAGACAGAGTCTTGCTCTGTTGCCCAGACTGGAGTGCAGTGGCATGATTTTCACTCACTACAACCTCCACCTCCTAGGTTCAAGCAATTCTTGGGTCTCAGCCACCCGAGTAGCTGGGATTACAGGTGTGTGTCACCATGCCCAGCTAATTTTTGTATTTTTAGGAGAGATGGGGTTTTGTCATGTTGGCCAGGCTGTTCTCAAACTCCTGGCCTCAAGTGATCCACTGGCCTCAGCCTCCCAAAGTGCTGGGATTACAGGTGTGAGTGACTGCATCTCACCTAGAATTTATTTTATATAAACTCATTTGAACATGACATTGTCATAATCAGAATGTATTTGTTGTGTGAATCAGAAATACTTTACTTGACCTAAGTAGTTTTTAAAAATTTTTTGAATCCCCTAGACACCTCAATTCTTGAAACCAATAATTTTTTGAACTAGCTTTAAAATATGTATTTCCAAATAGTTACTTGCTTCACTTTTTGACCATCTTTAAGCATTGTGAATGTTCACATTTGAACATTGTGAATATTTGCTTGAGTGGTGGCTGTTGCTGCCGCTTAGTTTTCTTCTTCTTTACCAACACTTAAATCATATAAATTATATCTTCCCTGTTTCTCATCTGCTTCAAAGTATACTTCCTTCTCTTATTGCACTTATATCTGCTTGCTACAGAACTGGTTTTGGGCGAGCCTACAAGGACTCAAAGCCTAGCTTAACAAACAAGACTAAAAACCTGATTAGTATTATGTGCCTGTAACAATAGCTGAGGCTTGGCCAATCACAGTGGCCATACTTCAACCACTCATAGACTGCTAAGTGTTCAAAGTATGTTCAAATAAGGCAAATGCCAATCTATAACCAATCCAGCTGTTTCTATACCTCACTGCTGATTTCTATACATCGCTTCTCTTTTTCTGTCTATATATTTGTTCTGACCATGAGGTATCTCTGAGTCTCTTTGAATCTACTGTTATTCTGGGGGCTGCCTGATGCACAAATCATTCATTGCTCAATTAAACTCCTTTAAATTTAATTTGGCTGAAGTTTTTCTTTTAAAAGTGGGAAAATGGGATGCAAATGATAAATGGAAATGAATGTTAAATATCTTCTTCAGTTCATCACTTGTTTTAATAAGAGAATTTATATAAATATAAATTTTAATTTATTTATTAAGGAGAAGGTAGAAGTTTTCAAATTTCTTACAAAGATGGCATTACAAACATTCAGGGGCAGAACCGAAACTAATAATGTAAAACTAATAGTATACTCAAGAATGTATAAATGTTTAACTAAACATATGAAAGTTTCAACTATTTCCGTATTTCTTTCATTCTTTTTCTTAATCTATTATTCATTCATTTCTTAATTTATTTATTCAACTAATAGAACTAGATATCTAATACTAGGGAGGAACAATGTTAGGCACTGGAAATAAAATCTTGCTGTACATAGATAGCTGAAGAGGAAAAATAACAACAACAAAATACATTACACCATGTGTTAAGCATTATAGTAGAGAGAAGTACAGAGAACACAGACTGAGAGCAAGGTAATTTTAACCCAGAATGGGATAACCTCAACTGACAGGGGTGTCAGGAGATGTTTGTGAAGGAAAAAACCAGCACTGAGTTTGGAAGAAGTAGAAGGAATGAGAGAGTAAAAATAGAAAGACGTTGCAGGGAGCCATACAGTGGCCTGCCGCCCTTTGAGAACTGCAAACAGATACCAGCGTGGATGAATGTTAAAATATGTAGGTGGATAAAAGAAAAGGTTTTGTGAGCATGGAATGGTTCTGTCAACAAACTGGGACTTTATCTCAAGGGCAAGTAGAGTTCTAGAAAGATTTTTAAGTGGAAGAAGAGTAAAGTTTGATATCTAAACATATATAACTAATAATAATCTCAAATTCAACATAGTTCAAAAAATATCCATTACATTCTCCTGAAATTCACTGCTCCCCCAGGCTTCTTCATTTCAATACATGGAAGTGCCATTATCTTTTGGAACCTCAAGCCAAAAACTTAGGCATCATCCCTACTTTTCTTCTTTACTCAAGCTTCAAATTCAATTCATTAACCAATTCATAGACACTAATTCTTAAACATATTTTGAATCTATTCACTCCTCTGCATGCCCACCCCTACAAGCTTAAACTGTTTTGTTGCCTCTGTAGTAACCTTTTACATAATTTAGAGTACCTATCTAGTCTTTTTTTCTTTTACCACATATATTTTAATTCTCTGCATGAGATCTATGACTCTCTGACACTGTATTTTTTCTGCTTATTTGCTTGTTTTTATGCCTCTCTTTATAATGTAAATTCCCTGACAGTAAACATTGGTCTTGTTCAACAACACGTAGAACCCTATCTGGCAACTAGAATGTACTTACAAAATGTGCACTACATTAGGAGATAACAATTTAAGAATTATTATTCTGGAGCATATAAAATATAGTTTAGAGAGGGACAAGCCTAGAGACAAGAGTAGTTAAAGGTTTTGTTGTTGTTGTTTCAGTAAAAGCTACTTCTTTTGCCCACTGCATTAGTTTCAGCTACAGCTCTGATGGGCAGTTCCTGCACCCTTGGCAGCAGGCTACTTACAGTGCTTCACTTAATTTATTTTTTCTGCCTCAGGGGATATTCGTAGATTAGCCCAGAAATTAAGGAGAGTTAATGCACCTGGGACCAGCCTTTCAACTGATGATGGAAGGGAACAGGAGATAAAGACCTGCTCCCCATCCTTCAGAGGGACAGCTTTGAGACACTTGCTCTGTGGCTCTGCAGAATTTTCCCAGCCCCATGAGCTCCATTGCTCACAGTGGTAGTCAGCACAATAACGTTATCTGTGATTGACTTTTCATCCTTCCCTGTCCCACTCTTCTGTCTACCATTGTCCTGCTCTCCAATCAGCTGAGGTCACTTCACCAATCACAGGAAACTCAAACTAGCACAAGCCTTTTGCAGTAATCTGCACAGAAAGATAAAGATTTTCAAGCTCTTTCTGTAGTGAAATTGACAGAAATGTGAGATTGCTACAATGGTAAGATGGGAATAAAATATATGAGGGAAGAATCAAGAATGATTCTCAGGTGTATGTTAATATAATCCATATTAGCATGTAAGAGGAAAGGGAATACAATCAATAGCTCAGTTTTCTTTCTTTTTTTTTTTAACTTTTATTTTAAGTTCAGGAGTACAAGTACAGGTTGTTACATAGGGAAACTTGTGTCATGGGGGTTTGTTGTACAGATTATTTCATCACTCAGGTATTAAACCTAGTACCCATTAGTTATTTTTCCTGATCGTCTCCCCTCCTTCCACCCTCCATCCTCTGGAAGGCCCCAGTGTGTTTTGTTCCCTCTATGTTTCCATGTGTTCTCATCACTTAGTGCCCACTTGTAAGTGAGACAAGCACGTGCACAAGTCCAGAAAGTGCCCAAATGTGAAAGTATGGAGCTCAGAAAAAATTCTGGAAAGCAACTATGGGTTCTTGGAGTCAGTATCAGCTTGATGTGAGAAACAGTTGAAGCAAAGGAGAAAAGAAGGTACCAAAGAGAAATAGGTAGAATGAGAAAACAAAGAGAAGAAAAATAGATCCTTGTGTTAATTACACCTTGAAGTTCTGAAATTAAGACAATAAATGGTCATACCTGAATGGTTTCAGTTATTCAGTGGCACAGTGGTTTTACTACTTATTAATTGATGTTTTGCACTTACAGTAATCTACGGTCAAATATTTTGACAGCTCATTTAAGCATATATAAGCATAGTTCTCATTTTAAAAGAGTTTTGGAACTTAAAAATACTAATAGGCTTTGAGAACTTTCAAAAAATGGGAATATAATATGTGGCATTTTCCGATATTTATTTGATGTGTTATTCTTCTTTTCTCAAAGAACCACAGAACATATTTTTTGGCACATATTTACTTAGCTATACTTAAAAGTTCTTTCTAGTTAGAGTATCCAATAATTACATTATCTAAAAGTTGAATTTGTCTCTAGAAATAGTTTGTTTTCTGATCCTAAAAACAATAAACTCTTCACATCTCAGGGGTCCTATAAGCTGCAATAAATGTAGAAACAGAAATTAATTTGCCAGAGAAAACCATGGTATTAAAACATTCTTAGTGAAGCTTAAAGCATGGCAGGGAACATGAGAAAATATTCAGAAGTTCACAAATTTAAGAAATAAATGTTAAAATAAACTATCATGTCCTGGATATTTCTGCCAGATGACATGAGAATGCATGGCTCTGGTCTTACATGGACTGTCACAGGATAAGAGCACTCACCCTTGCCTTTTCTAACCCCAGAGAGATTCAGCTACTACAGGTTTTTAGGTCCAAAGACTCAACCCAGTTTTATGCCTCAGCCTGTCTCATCCAACAAGGTCTGAGGGTAAAGATCTTAGCCCAGCAGAAAAAAAAATCTTCAAATCCCCTAGAGGATATACTTGACCAAGCTGTGGCCTCAGTCTCTTTTCCTGGCTCTGATTGCTCCCTCCGAATCATTGTCCCATTCTCTGATTGACACTTCTATTTCTATCCAGATAAGGCTTGCCTTGGATTCTAGCTTTTTGCTTGTGGCTCTGACAACCTGAAAGGCTCTTTGATGAGGGTAGAGATGGAGTGTATGTAGTCTGTGGAAGATGTTCTCATGCTGTAGCTTTTGATTTGTTTAAAACCAGGTGGATTCTACTGTAATCAAACTCTAGCATTCCAAAAGTATAAATATACCACTGCCTTGAGATGCCTACTGCTATGCTCATCTATTTTAATAGTTACCCTAATGGAAGCATAAAATAAGAGTGATTGCCAATGCTGTCAAGGACATTGTGATGGGAAGGCTATTAGTAAGCAAGCAAAATAACTGTATATACAGATAAAAATACATACCACTATAGTGCATTTTCTTCCTAGATGAATCACTCATCCAGTTTTTCCTAATAGAAACAGAGAGAAAAGGCAGAAGGTGAAAGAAAAAAAAATCTTAAGAACATATTTCCCAAAACCTAAGAGTGAGAGAGGGCAACGACACACGCTCCCTTTCTGATTCATTTGACAGATTTCCACTGAGAACTATACATCAGACACTTCTGGATGCAGGAAATAGAATTACAGAAAGAGAAATAAAAATGTTCTCCATTTATGGGCTATTCAGCAGGTATATTTATAGCACATCTGCTTTTAAAGTACGTTCAGCTTATTTGGAGAGACCCAATTAAGGACAGTCCATTTGTTCAAGTATCACATTTGAAACTTGTTTTTCTATAGTAAATAAAAGACTAAAACCAAGAATAATTTTTGTTAGGCAAAGAATATGGTCATATAAATGTTTCATTTATGCCCGTGATATTCACTAAGAATCGAATAGAGTTTTAACGTGGGGGATTTTAGAGACAAAGGAAAATAAAGGGCTTAAAATAATTATTTTTTTGGAGAAACAGGTTCTCACTTTGTTGACCAGGCTTGTTTCACACTCCTGGAATCAAGCATTCCTTACACCTTGGCTTTGAGTGCTGGGATTACCCCTGTGAGCCACTGTGCCCAGCCAAAGGTTTTTTTTAATGCTATGCCTTCTAAAGAATTAATTTGTTCACAAGCATGATAAATTATATATAATCAATAATAGTTTTTAAAATTATCAATTTCAGTTCATGAGAAACTGAAATAAAGAGAAAATAGACAACTCAGGTAGGTACAGTAAAAATGCTAAGCAAAACCTGAGGAATCATATGTGTTTTCCTCTCCTTGAACTCCTCTTCAGTATGTGGAAGGTTGTTTCTTTCTTTGAAAGTTTGTTCTCTGCAAAGACTCAGCTGCTATTGGAACAAACACCACTTATTGCTCAGGGGGGGAATATTTCCTCATAACCTGATCCTGCTAGTGGTTATCTAACCTATTTGGTATCTCTCTGGCATTTGTTAGTTTACTTCATCTTCTTTTATAAAATTATTATCTTATTTTGCTTTAACATTGCCATCATTTCTCATTCACCTTATACTCATATTCTTCTCAATCTATTTTTAATTTAACCATATCTTGAATATTTATATCACCCACACTCTTTAATTCAGTCCCTTTGTTATTCATTAATGAAACCTGGTTTCAAGATTCTTAGCTGATAGTAAAAAAATAAATAGTTTGTAGCTATGGAGACCACTCCATCATTAATTAATTAATTTCTTACTCCAACTAATGTTTTAATGAAGTGGTCTTTTCCTATACATGATAATTCCTGGTCCAACATACGGCCTCATTATTCTACCATTTTGTCTGGAAATATAATTAATGTTAAAAGTATCTCAGCAGAACTGTAAATGTACTAGAAGTGAATGGGTGATAAATAATAAAAACTGTTCTACTGAGCTTAAGAAAACAAAGGAAAAAATAGATGAATTGGGGTAATGCTGTGGCAGTTTAGAGATTCCAAGCATAGAGAGGTAGTTGGACCTTGGGAACAAATTAGAACCAGATATTTAAATGTCAGTTTTTGTCCCTTTGTATCAATCCAATCCTCAGTGGCAATGGGTGTCACAATAATGTTGCATAAAAATAAATTTTTCAGGAGTGCATACAACAATAATTTATTTTTCTTGGTCATAGGTCTGCAGGTTGGCTGGGGAAGCTTGGTGCAGGCTGTGGCTTGGCTGGGCTTGGTTGGGCTTGACTGGGCTTCTCTCTAGGCTGAGGATTAATTTGGGTGCT
The DNA here is from genome assembly GCA_036589455.1 of Ateles fusciceps. NCBI lineage: Eukaryota > Metazoa > Chordata > Mammalia > Primates > Atelidae > Ateles > Ateles fusciceps. The sequence continues at coordinate 3,197,491 of JAZHEH010000051.1, forward strand.
TTCCCATTCTGCTTGGACCAAAGGATACCTGGGGTTTGTACTTCTCATGATGAATCCCTAAAATACATGAGACTTAGCAGAAATAAGGGATGTCTTTTAGAGCCTCAGCCTGCAAGTGGCATTCTGACCCTCCAATCTATATTCCATTGACCAAAATAAGTCACATAGCCCAACACCACACTGAAGGACAAGGAAACATACTCTAATCTACAAGGTTATGTGGCAAAATATTAGTCATAAAGGGACCCCTTCCTGACACCTTACACTAAAATTAACTCCAGAAGGATTAAAGACTTAAACATAAGACCTAACACCATAAAAACCCTAGACAAAAACCTAGGCAAAACCATTCAGGACATAGGCGTAGGCAAGGACTTTGTGACTAAAACACCAAAAGCACTGACATCAAATGCCAAAACAGACAAATGGGATCTAATTATACTCCAGAGCTTCTGTACAACAAAAGAAACAATCATTAGAGTGAACCGGCAACCAACAGAATGGGAAAAAATTTTTGCAATCTACCTATCCCACAAAGGACTTATATCGAGAATCTACAAAGAACTAAAACAGATTTACAAGAATAAAACAAGCAAACTCATTCAAAAGTGGTCGAAGGATACGAACAGACACTTTTTAAAAGAAGACATATATGAGGACAACAAACATATGAAGAAATGCTCATCATCACTGGTCATTAGAGAAATGCAAATCAAAACTACATTGAGATACCATCTCATGCCGGTTAGAATGGTGATCATTAAAAAATCTGGAGACAGCAGATGCTGGAGAGGATGTGGAGAAATAGGAACACTTCTACATTGTTGGTGGGAGTGTAAATTAGTTCAACCATTGTGGAAGACAGTGTGGTGATTCCTCAAGGACCTAGAAATAGAAATTCCATTTGACCCAGCAATCCCATTACTGGATATATATCCAAAGGATTATAAATCCTTCTATCATAAAGACATATGCACACATATATTCATTGCAGCACTGTTTACAATAGCAAAGACTTGGAACCAATCCAAATGCCCATCGATGACAGACTGGACAGGGAAAATGTGGCACATATACACCATGGAATACTATGCAGCCATAAAAAACGATGAGTTCGTGTTCTTTGTAGGGACATGGATGAACCTGGAAACCATCATTCTCAGCAAACTGACACAAGAACAGAAAATCAAACACTACATGTTCTCACTCATAGGCAGGTGTTGAACAATGAGAACACATGGACACAGGGAGGGGAGCATCACACACTGAGGTCAGTGGGGGGCGACTAGGGGAGGGACAGTGGGGGTTAGGGAGTTGGGGAGGGATAACATGGGGAGTAATGCCAGGTATACGTGATGGGGATGGAGGCAGCAAACCACATTACCATGTATGTACCTATGCAACAATCCTACATGTTCTTTGCATGTACCCCAGAACCTAAAGTGCAATTACATATATATATAAAGAATTTGTACATTAAAAAATAGTTACAAATAGGCTGAGTGTGGTGGCTCATGCTTGTAATCTCAGCCTTTGGGGAGGCTCAGGCAGGCGGATCACCTGAGCTCAGGAGTTCGAGACTAGCCTGGCCAACATGGTAAAACTACATCTCTACTAAAAATACAAAAATTAGCCAGGCATGGTGGTGTGCACCTGTAGTCCCGGCTATTTGGGAGGCTGAGATAGGAGAATCGCTTAAACCCAGAAGGCAGTGGTTGCATTGAGGCAAGATGGTGCCACTGCACTCCAGCCTGGGTGAAAGAACAAGACTCTGTCTCAAAAAAAAAAAATTACATATATTATATACCAATTCTATAACTACATGTGAATCTACAGAGATATTTCTATGAAGATAAACATTCTTTCAGGCTCTTCGCTCCTTTGCAATCATATTATTAAATACCATTTTGTAATTTTTTCTTTTTTACTGTAGAGTAAACATCATTCCATGCTATTAAACATTCTTTAATAACAACAACGAAAAAAAAAGAATTGGTGAATAATGGTCCACTTCACCATACCCCCTCATTCTGTCTTTCTATCCTGAATTATATATAATAATTAAGGGCATCACAAACCACACAGTCTCTCAGGCTAAAACACCCAGAAATGCCTTTGACATACCCACATCCACAGTTCCCTATATCTAGTCAATTACTGTTTTCTGAATTATTTTCTCTCCCTTCCATCCCTTCTTTTATTTTTATTATCATTGCTTGACTGTAGGTTTTATTTCCTTTATATTATTACATAAGTTTATGTTATCTTATAATAATATAAATATGACTTATAAACATATATATAATTTAAACATAAATGTTATTTTTAAGTAATTGATATGTGCTCTAAATTGGTTTCTCTGCCCCCAACCTTCCTCCCGTCCCACTGTTCACAATTTACTTTCTCAGGTACAATTCTGGTATTTTATACTCTTCTGAAAGATCTCTAATTATTTCTCATTTGCAGAGATTAAACTTCCTTTGCATGGAATACAAGTCTTTTCATAATCTTCTCCCAACTTATTTTTTAAGTTTGTCTTCAATCACTCAGCATGAGCTCATACTCCAAATATAAATAACTACTTGTCATTCCTGTATAATCTGTGTATCTGTATGTAGATTTTACCTTTAGGATTTCTCATAACCACCTCTTGAATTTCTGTCTATGATTTATTTGGACTCCACATTTCACATTTCTGGGAAGTCTTAACTGAGTAGTCTGTCCTTCCCCCTGTCCCACCACATTTTATGAATCTAATGTATTATTTGCAATATATATACACCATGTTTTTATCACTTTGAACTCTCTGAGCTGGGCATTATTATCTGTATTTTACTGATAAAGAAATCAGGGTTAAGAAAACTTAAGCAACTTAATCAAGGCCGCTGTACTTTGTAAAATAAAAGGACAGTGTTCAATGACAGGTGCTTTTGACCCTATGAAGTTAGTTTTCAAATGCTATGTTATAATGTTTCACAATATATAATTACAGATTTTTATGTCTATTTATTTTTCTACTTGTGTGAATTAATCAAAACGGAGACTTAGTTTTATTCATTTTTACAATGTTACCAATCAGTATTCTTGTCTCCAGATATCTGTTAGAAAAATTATAGAAGGAATAAATAAAATCTAAAGCATAGAACAACTGATTGTCCATTGAAAAGTACCTAGGAGCATAGAAAAAGGAAAACAGCAACAATAACAAAACTGAAATATAAAGAAAAGACCTGGAATTCTGGAATTAGAAAGATTAGAATTGAGAGATAACTTACATGGGGAGAAATTATAGGCCTTTTCCTAATGGATACCAAGAAGAATTGCCTTATAGATCCAAACATGTGCCCCGCACCTCCAAAATTTCCAACAGGCTAAAGAAGACAATCTCAATGTATTATAGTGCCGGTTTTGTTTCATTTTCTTCCTGCTATAAAAATGACTCTGTTCTGGTTTGAGAGAGAAAGTGTTTACTTTTGCATTTTGAATAATTTTCTGGGAAAAACTTCTATGTTTATGGTGAGGGAGGTGATGGAAAACTTTATAATTGGCCTTATGATGCAGAACATTTTTAAATTGCTGTAAATAAATTATAAAGTGCTTTTCTTTTTTAGAGGTCTGATTCCTAGGTCTCTGATTGCTACTTCTCAGATTGTAATTGTTAACATAAACCCTTTAAGGCAGTTTGTCGTCATCTCCACCTGAATGTTCTATCTTGTTTTATCTATGATATTTATCTTGCTTTATTAGCTTAAAGAGCCCTTGGCTACTCTCTAATGAGAGAAAATCAAGTTTCTGTAGCCTAGGTCACCCTCTATTGCTTGAAGGTAGGAAAAAGAAAGTTCACTGGAAGGTAATCAACAACAACAAAATCTAGCAGACCAAATCTCCTTAACATCCCATTGTAATTACCAAGAATAGCTTGCCTGATACTAAATTTTATTTTTGCATGACCAAAGTAAAAAAAAAAAGAAAGAAATAACAACTGTATAATATTTTCCCTTGTGGAATTAGCCTTATCTTGGTATTCTCTATCTCTCCTGTGATCTCTAAATGCTGACAAATCTGCTAAACAACAAGCCCTGGTGCTTCCTTCTGAACCCCCAAGTTCTTTCCTTACAGCAGTTGGCCTGGGGCAAGGTTTTTCAATCAGTGTCAGCTTCAAGCCAGCAGCTTGCATCCTACTGCAAAATTTATGGAGCATGCTGATGAGAACAACATGGCTCCCTGGGAAGAAGACTGGGAATTGGCAGAGGGGTTTTGTAGGTCTGAGCTCTGCTGCTGGGCCATTGATTGTTCCTTCATCTGGTTGGACTTCAAAAGGTTGCATGCCTCGTTATCTGTTTTGCACCCCTAACCAAAAACTACTTCGGGAGCACAAGATGTTGCTTAAAATACGTTAGAGTATTTTCCACAACCCATCTCCCCTTTGCAGAGATCACTCCTTTTCTAAGCTTCAAGTTACTAGCATGATAGGGGAGAGAAGAGAGTGATGTACTTGACTGGTTAGTTACCTGATTTGTCTTGATGCAAATGACTAGGAGGTAAAAGAAAGAATGGGTTATATTAAATGGTAGCAAAACATCTGGCACACTGCCTACCTTATAGTATATGCAACTGAGTACTTGGAGGGGGAAATTAAGTGTAGACTCTGAAATGTAGACTCTGGATTTAAATTCTGGCACTATTCCTTTTCAGCTGGGTGCACATTAGCAGGTACTTAACCTGCTAGTGTCTCTGTTTTCTCAGCTAAAACAATGTTAATGCCTCCTTGGAATGGTTTAAGGACTGTGAGAAATGCATGCATATTCTTATAAGTATGCATAGCTCGTGCTAAATTCATATATTTTCTGAAGAAGAACAAATAGAGAAAATTGATTCTAGCCACTTTGAAGGACCATTTTCTCTCATTCTTCAAATAATATTTGAGATATTGCTAGAAATACTCACACTTTTTATGGCCATCGCATCCCTGAATGTTACCTAAGAGAAAAAAGATCCATCTCATATACACACACCATATATACATATATATGGTGTTTGTGTGTCTTTTATATATATCTCACATTTATAAGTCATATACATCTCATATATATTTTATATTATATTTAATATATGTTGTTATATGTTTTTATATATAAACATTTCTTATATGTATTACATATAAATTGATTTTTCATGTATAGATACATTATATAATATTATATGAAATCTTCTTTTAAGCCCACTTTTGATTCTTCTGCTAAATTTGAAATTGGTATGTTTGTAGAAAGAAGAATAACTAATTTAAAATCTCAGTGTCTAGATTGTGGTTATATTTGTGTTTGCTGCCTGAGAACTGATATTTTGATATTACCTGGTTTTGAGAGGGTTTCTTTTATTTACTTTTCAGGAGACTATTTCATTTGGGTCAAAATATTCTATTCCAAGAAGCATATTCTGACTTTTTGATTCAGCACAAAGGTGGAAACCATCAGAGTTTAAATATAAGACAGGTGGGAATGATAGTGAAAGGTTTTACTTATAATTTACTTGGCTCACATTATCAGTGTGAGTTTGCAATTCAGTTTTTGGTTAGTTGATTTAAATTCAGGTCTTCTATGAAATAAACTGTTGAAAAACCATGAAAGTTATTGATCATCTTCAGTGATATATACAACAAAGCAGTCCAAGGAATCCTTAGATGTGTCCAGATGCAGTCAGTTCTGATTAGGTACAGGCTTTGTCCAAATTATAAATCAAAAATGGCATCTGCATGTAGTAGAAATGGGAGAGGGGTTGGAATCAGATAGAGCTGGATTTGTTCTTGCTAAAGACTGAGTTGCCCACTGCCCCCAGTTCATATATTGAAATCCTAACCTCTAATGTGATGGTATTAGGAGGTGAAGCATTTGGGAGGTGACTGGCCACAAGTGCTCATATATGGGATTAGTACCCTTGTAAAAGAGATCCCCAAAGCACTTTCTTGCCCTTTCTACCATGAGAGAACATAGCAGCAAGACATGACCTATGAACTAGAAAGGAAGCCCTCAGCAAATATCAAATCTGCAGGCTTTTTAATCTTGGACTTTCTAGCCTCCAGAACAGTAAGGAAATAAATTTCTGTTGTTTATAAGCTACACAGTCTGTGGTACTTTTGTTATAGTGGCCAGGATGAACCAAGACAATTCTTAACTTCACCACTTGCTGGCTGGTGACTCCAAAGGTTTAGATTTCTGAGTTTTCTTGTTTACTCTTAGTGACCTTAGTATTATCTCTCTGAAACTCACTTTCTATATAGGGATAATTATACCTTCTTGCTGTTGTGTATTCAGTAAAATACTGCCTGAGAAATTAGACAAATAGCCAACTTAAAAATTTTAATAGTGATTTCACATTTGCAGTGATACAGATTATATCATTAATACAGTATCAATTAAAATTTTCAAAACATAACTCAAGTTTAAGTGAGGTAAAAATAGCAGAGGTTTTTGAGGTAAGATTAAGGGAGCCTGAATTTTAGGCTTTATTTATTAGTCTGATAATGCAGAGCAAGTTAATAGATATTAGACTCTTAGTTTACTTATTGGTTAAATAGAATATAGTGAGCCTGAGGATTTACTAAGCTATCTAGATAGTTTTCCATATATACTGCATTTCACATTTTTTATTAAAATATAACTTTGCTATTCTACTTTTTTGCTAAAACCAAAATGAATGGAGCCTTAAGTAACTGATTTATGTGGCAAGTTTGTTGTTTTTTGCATCTTTTTTTTTTGGCCTCGAATATTCTTCTTCTCTATCTAGTAAACCTTTAGTTTGTATTGAAAGCTCTCCTCATTCTGAAATATTGCCCATCTCTCTTTATATTAAGACAATGAAGAACTAAGATTTTTAAGAATATATTCTCTTGGACATTATTTTACCCATATGCATGAGTTTCTGTGTTTAATCTTCACAACACCCTGTATTTTGAGTATCTCCATGAGACTGAAGAAGTAAATCGACGGATTTAAGATCACATCACTTGTACGTGATAAGGAAGTAGTGGATCTGGAATTCTAACCCACATTTATATATCCCTAAAGTCTCGAGCAAATTGGATTTTTTTTTTTCTCCTGTCTTCCCCTGCTCCCAAGAGGACTAGTACTCATCTTTCTTTCAACACTTACGCAATTTGGGGGGATCATTTTCACATACTGTCTTTTCTATGAAACTATGAATATCTCAGTGTCAGCGGCCATAGTGTGTTCATCATTGCACTCAATCTTGCAGCACTTTCTGGCAGATATTAGATATTGTTAGTGCTTGGGTTAACATGTGTACCAAACACTGACATCCAGTTTCCAAATAATCAATTTATCATACAATAGTTACTAACAAAATGATGCTTACTAGGGTGCAGTCTTTCTTCTATTATTCAGAAGATTCTATAGGGCAAAGAAATACTTTAGGAGAAACACATAATTATGAATATATTAATTATCAGCATCCAGTAAGCATAAAAACATGTTTCGTTTCAAGTAATATCTTTCCTGTTGTTGTCTGTAAATTTCTAAGTTATCCTATGATAGTCACATTTCTTGACAGCTGTCAATATTTCAATCTTAGTCTGGAAGATGCAGACTTGTATGCATTATATATGTGTTTTCCCACTACAGTATTTGTAGTGAGATTCAGAGAAAGACTATTTGTGCAATTTGCATTAGATAACCTGAAGTTAAAAAGATTCTACATATTCTAGTATCCCGGTATTCATAGAAAATTAATTAAGTCAAATTAATAAGAGAGACAGACATTTCTCATTAAAGTCAGCAATTTAAAACTTTAAAATAACATCGTTTTCAACCACATATAGGAGAAACACAATTTACTGACCTCATTTGATTGGTTATCTATTTTTGTAAGTCCCTGAAGTAGCAAACAATTACTCTTGTCAGTTTTTGTTACAGTCTTGGAAAGATCTAGGACAACCCTTTTTCATTTTTTTTCTTTCTTCAACATGTTTAAATGCAGACAACAAGGACACTTCACAGGCTTATGCCAAAGACATCAATCGTTTTTTAATGAGGCCATAACCCTGAGTAGGTCATGGAATATTAAAAATAAATGAACATATTGCTGTCACTGGGGATTGTCACTGGGGCTGAAGGGTATCGATGAGGAAACACAATACCAGGAGGCAATACACTGAACTGCCTACATTTCAAAAGGCAGTTAATTAGAAAATGTTGTATGAACGACCCTTGCCCATGTCCTTGGTGCACTCAGGTTATGTCTGTGTGGGTAAGAGAACCATGCTCTTCTTTCTCAATAGAGGACCAGTTGACCGAGACACATGACCAGGCTTTATCTACACAGTCAATTGGGAGAATTAAAAGGTAGTTCATTCAATAGGAAAGATTTCTCTTAAGTGGCCCTGTCTAGCAGGGAGATTATCTTCAGGAATGAGCAAGAAGGAGAACAATAGTTTGTGAGGACCTAGATCCAATCAATGAGAAAAAAGAGGAAAAGAAGAATTGAAAGATAAGATAGGGTGTTACTATAATGACACTTAGGAATTTCATCTTCACTTCTCATCTGCTCCTGTAGTCCCATCTTTCACTGCTCACTATCACATAACTAGTGCAGAAGCAAGATGGAACTCACTTGTTTTCCTATTTACACCTGCTCTATTTTATCTGCCGGCTATTGCACATGTTGTTCCCTTTAGCTGGGACATCCTCTTGTTTATCCTCCTGGAAAATGCCTATTTATTATTCAAGTCTTGTCATGTCTCACCACTTCTGTAAAGCTGTCCTGATGCAGCTGGGCAGTACTAGTCTACTGTGGAGACCTTTGGCAAAAATAATTATGACCATCTACCAAATTTCCATAGACAGGTGTTTTCCCTGGGAAGCAGCTTCTTAAGGAGGAACTGCAATTTCCAGATTCCCTATCACCTAAGTGGAATCCTTTAATTAGCCTTTTCCATAGCCTGTGAGCAGAAATCGTATGTGTTACTTTTGAGTTAAGGTGTTTAAGAAGTGATTGTAGCCTTTTCCAACATCTTCCATCGAATACAGTGATTGAAAGAGCATAGAAGATTCCTGAGGAAGAAGATGACTGAATAATACATAGAGGAAAGCCATCTTTCTGCTACCTGAGAACACCTGCATGCAAGCTATGAAAATATGGAATTCATTAGTTTTACATCTAGGATTTCCCTTAATAACCTAACATCTGAGACTTAGTTTAATACACATATGACAGAACCAGCATTTTAAAACTAATTGGTTATTTCTTTGCATACTTTCTTTCTTAGTAGACTTAGGAAACATGCCCTGTCACTTTTGTAGCTCAACTGCCTAGCAAACTGGTCACACTGTAATAAAGACACAACAGCAAAGGATGAATTAATTATGATCTCATAACTACTATTTAATGAGAACCTTTACTGCACAGTGGCATATGACATTTATCTTCTTTAAACCTGCAACATCTGTGCAGTGAGTACTAAAATCTACGTTTTCCAGAAGGTCATAATCGTTTATTCATTCACGTATACACTGATTCCTGATTCTGTACCATACAGTATGCAAGGACAGAAGACAAAGCTATGAAAAGAGAGGTGGTTTTTGTTCTCTCAGAGTCTGTAGTTAATACAGTTCATTCATTTACAAATTTTGTCTTCAGTGTTTCTGGGAACACTTTTTAAATCATAGATCTCCACTGCTCTGTAAGTTTAGAGTCACATAGTCATACAACATATTCTTCAAAGCCAATGCTGTTTCTGAATTAAAGAATTATCAGGTTTTCTTATGCTCTGTGAAAAACATTGATAGTGAAATCAGTCGATGGAGTTTTTAGTTGTCATAATTTTTCAAAATTATTTTTTTGTTTCAAAAATGTATGAAATCAATGCTATATATTGATATAGTGAGAAGAGTTCTCACTGTATTAGTCTTTGTTTTGAAATAACCAGTTTATTATGTAAATTTTAATTGCATTCTTTTCTTGTGAATAAATGTTTACAGATTACCTTCTTGTCTACAAAACTAACAAATAGTATAATACCTAATTTCTTCCTTCCCCAGGACTATGCAAGCTAATAATGCTGCTCCTATACCCATGTAATAATAATCTTCTTTCTGCTTGGAGTCTGAAATTCAAATGGTTAACAGTTAAAATTCACAGTACAAGGTCAATCATTATGGATGATACTACCTTGAAGCTAAGCCTCCTCCTTGTCTTTGTCTGGTGTCAGCTGAATTTTTCTGTGAGTGTAAATCTTATCAATACCCATCCAAAGAAACCAGGTTGAAGAATAATTGAGAGTGCATTTGGGCAATGACCAAACAAAGCTTTTTGTACTTTGAGCAAATTTCAATGAGTGAATAGCAAATATCTCATTTCAATAGCTAAGTGCAAGCATTTATATAGTAGGATAGACTACAGATATAGGCTCTTTCATCAAAAGACAGTGGAGGTGGTTCCAGTAGCTGCAATTCCCCAGGAAAAGAAATAGAACATAGTCGTTATGAAAAGAGGTATCTCAGTGGCTTCTGTCACTGTGCAACTGATGAAATTCAGATTATGAAAATTATCATTACAAGACTTAAAGATGATAATGGATGTATAGTTCTTACCCAGAGTGACTGGTGCATATTGAATTTTACAATGTATTGTAGGATAATATTTAAAGTTAACATTTAAAGTTAACTTTAGATATTTAAAGTTAAATGTTAACTTTAAATATTATCCTACAATACATTGTAAAAATGTAACTTTCTAACATATTTGAAACAGTTCAGATAAGATTGGACAATATTTCGGGACTCCTGCTATTGAATACTGACATTCAAAATTTCTGAAGTCCTATAGGTGGAGTGTCCCCTGATCTGAAATGCTTGGGACCAGATGTGTTTTTAGACTTCAGATGTTTTCAGATGTTGGAATGTTTGCATAGACATAATGAGATGTCTTAGGAATGAGACCCAAGAATAAACACAAAATTCATTTAAGTTTCATATACACCTTATCCACATAGCATAAAGGTAATTTCATACAATATTTTTAATAATGTTGTGCATGAAACAAAGTTTTGACTGCATTTTGACTGTGCCCCATTATATGAAGTCAGGTGTGGAATTTTCCATTTACGACTTCATGTTGGTGTTCAAACAGTTTCAAATTTCAGATCATTACAGATTTCAAATTTTTGAATTTGGGGTGCTCAACCTATATTTTCAAGGTTCCTGTGTCTTACTTGATTCATATGCTACTACCATGAACAGAAGTTTCTCTGAGGAGCATTGTGCCTGGGTAATGCTTGAGCATCTGCTGCATAGCAAAGCAGGGGAGATGAACTTTTCTGCAGATTCTGTAACAATGTCTTTGTTAATTATTTTCATCAACTTGGAAAAAGATTATTTGACATATTTTATCTTCATTTTTTTTTCTTTACCAGCCTTATGCATAGCTTATTTCTTGAGAAGTGAAAAAAAAAAAGATTCTGTTAGTCAAATTATTTATAGGTCTGCTCAGTACTAACTATAATATCTTAAAAGTGTCTTAGTAACAGTATTTTTATTTTTGACTTTAAGAAATAACTTCCATTAATTCATAATAATAATAAAGAAAAAAGAAAAAGAAGAAGGAAAAGGAGGAGAAAGGAGGAGGAGAAGGGGAAGAAAAGGAAAAAGCAATTACAATATCAAGAATAAGAAGAAGGGAAGGAGAAAGGAAGAATATAAGTCAATGAAAGCATTTTTTTGGAGACTCTAAGTAAAACCATCTTTGATTTGCTTTTTCCATTGTCTGAAGCTTTTATTTGGTTAAAGTCAGATTATCACTTTTCTCAGGAAACAAGAGGCTACAATTAAAAAAAAAAAAACATTGATACAGGTAGAAAATTTCCTGCTAAATTAAATTCTATGATAATTAATCAATCTTGTATACATTCAATTTCCTGTGAAATATAAATAACAGTGTAAAATTTCCCAAAGAAAATAGAGTGAATTTTGAGTCACGTTTAGGTTCAAATCCTAGCACCTACTTATATGACTTTCTCTTGGGAAAGTGACTTAACTGATTGTTTTTCCATCTACTGGGAATGTTTGCTTATTTTATAGATTCATTTTAGAGAAAAACCAAACAGTGCCTTAAAAATACTGAGCAGAAGGCCACACACATAGCAGATTTGCTAGATATTTTAGTTTTCTCTGCCCGCCTTCAAGAAACTTGACTTTTCATTGGTACAATGTGGCACGAACATATTATTTGCTTAATCATCTATCAGGCTGCCTGGGATTACAGAGCAATGCAAGCTACTCAGATAGGAAGTTACTCAGAGAACTTATGAGAAGGACAATGCTAGGACCTTATGTACAAGAAGGGATTAGGGCTGGTCGCTAAAAGGAAAAGTGGAAAAGCCTTTGCTAAAATGGACATTGGTGTTTCAAAGAGTGGCAATGGAACCGGAGGTGACTGAGGAAAGAGGAAGAAGGAACTAACATTTCTTAATTCCTATATTGAAGAGTTTCATATACAGCGTTTTTGGCAGAATGCTTGACTCAGTTGTGGACAAGAAGAATGTTCTCCCAGAGAATACAGTAAAATCCCTATATAGAAAACAAGGAGAGGAGAAGGATTCTGTGGATCTTGGCTCCTGGAGGAGCCTGCTTTCTTGAGGCAAGATCATCATATCCTATAATGGGAGAATCTGGACATAGAATCAAGGAAGCTACTTGTATATTCCTTTCAAGACAATGGTCAGGATTATAATCATTTATTGTTTCTACTTTTCAGTTGTGATGCTGAGCACCTCATAGTATTTACCATTAATCCTCACCACATGCTACAGTGTAGGTATTTTTAATTAACTGGTAATTAAAGGGAGAAAACTGGGGCTATAAAATTTAATAATTTAATAACTTGATTAGGTTTCCAAAGTTGTAATTGACAAAGTCACTGACTTGAGATTTCTCCTAACACAGGATTATTAAAATTTTATTTTTTGGGGTGGATAGCAAGATGGCCGAGTAAGAACAGCTCCAGTCTACAGCTCCCAGCAAGATCAACACAGAAGGCAGGTGATTTCTGCATTGCCAGTTGAGGTCCCTAGCTTATCCCTTTGGGACTGGTTAGATGGTAGTTGCAGCCCACAGAGGGTGAGCTAAAGTATGGTGGGGTGTTGCCTCACCTAGGAAGTGCAAGGGGTCAGGGAACTCCCTTTCTAACCAAGGGAAGCCTTGAAGGACTGTGCCAGAGGAATGGTGCCTTCTGACCCATATACTATGCTTTTCCCATGTTCTTCACAACCTGCAGACTAGGAGATTCCCTTGGGTACCTACACCACCTGGGCCCTGGGTTTCAAGCACAAAACTGGGTGGCCATTTGGGCAGACAACAAGCTAGCTACAGGAGGCCCCAGTGGTGGTTGGAACACCAATGAGACAGAACCATTCACTCCCCCTGGAAAGGGGGCTGAAGCCAAGGAGCTAAGTGGTCTTCCTCAGCAAATCCCAACCCCATAGGAGCCCAGCAAGCTGAGATCCACTGTCTTGAAATTCTCACTGCCAGCACAGCAGTCTGAAGTCAACCTGGAATGCTAGAGCTTGGTGGGGGTAGGAGTGTCCGCCCATTACTGAGGCTTGAATAGCTGGTTTTCCCCTCACAGTATAAATAAACCCACCTGGAAGTTCAAATTGGGCAGAGCCCACTGCAGCTCAACAAAGCCACTGTAGACGGACTGCATCTCTAGATTCCTCCTCTCTGGGAAGGGTATCTCTGAAAGAAAGGCAGCACCCCAGTCAGGGGCTTATAGATAAAACTCCCATCTCTCTGCAACAGAGCACCTGGGGGAAGTGGCGGATGTGGGCGCAGCTTCAGCTGACTTAAACATTCCTGACTGCCAGCGCTGAAGAGAGAAGCAGATCTCCTAGCACAGTGCTCTAGCTCTGCTAAAGGACAGACCACCTCTTCAAGTGGGTCTCTGCCTCCGGTGCCTCCTGACCGGGAGACACCTTCCAGCAGAGTTCAACAGACACCTCATACAGTAGAGCTCTGGCTGACACCTGATGGATGCCCTTCTGGGACGAAATTTCCCGGAGGAAGGAGCAGGCAGCAATCTTTGCTGTTCTGCAGCCTCTGCTGGTGATACCCAGGCAAACAGGTTCTGGAGTGGACCTCCAGCAAACTCCAGCAGACCTGCAGCAGAAGGTCCTGACTGTTAGAAGGAAAACTAACAGAAAGGAATAGTATCAACATCAGCAAAAGAACGACCACTCAAAAACCCCATCTGAAGGTCACCAACATCAAAGACCAAAGGTAGATAAATCCACTAAGATGAGGAAAAACCAGCACAAAAGGCTGAAAATTCCAAAAACCAGAAAACCTCTTCTCCTCCTAAGGATCACAACTCCTCGCCAGCAAGGGAACAAAATGGGACGGCAAATGAATTTGATGAATTCACAGAAGGAAGCTTCAGAAGTTGGGTAATAACAAACTCCTCCAAGCTAAAGAAGCATGTTCTAACCCAATGCAAGGAAGCTAAGAACCTTGTGAAAAGGTTAGAGGAATTGCTAAAATAGAATAACCAGTTTGGAGAAGAGCACAAATAACCTGATGGAGCTGAAAAACACAGCACAAGAACTTTGTGAAGCATACACAAGTATCAATAGCCAAATCAATCAAGCAGAAGAAGGGATATCAGAGATTGAAGATCAACTTAATGGAATAAAGCATGAAGACAAGATTAGAGAAAAAAGAATGAAAAAGAATGTACAAAACCTCCAAAAAATATAAAACTATGTGAAAAGACCAAACCTATGTTAGATTGGTGTACCTGAAAGTGACAGGGTAATGAACCCAAGATGGAAAACACTCTTCAGGATATTATCCAGGAGAACTTTCCCAGCCTACCAAGACAGGCCAACATTCAAATTCAGAAAACCCAGAGAACACCACTAAGATACTCCTCGAGAAGAGCAACCCCAAGACACATAATCGTCAGAATCACCAAGCTTGAAATGAAATAAAAAATGTTAAAGGCAGCCAGAGAGAAAGTTCTGGTTACCCACAAAGAGAAGGCCATCAGACTAATAGCAGATCTCTCTGCAGAAACTCTACAAGCCAGAAGAGAGTGGAGTCTAGTATTTAACATTCTTAAAGAAAAGTATTTTCAACCCAGAATTTCATATCCATCCAAACTAAGCTTCATAAGCAAAGGAGAAATAAAATCTTTTACAGGCAAGCAAATGTTGAGGGATTTTGTTGCCACCAGGCCTGCCTTACGAAAGCTCCTGAAGGGAGCACTAAATATTGAAAGAAAAACTGGTACCAGCCACTGCAAAAACATACCAAATTGTAAACACCATCGACACTATGAAGAAACTGCATCAACTAACAGGCAAAATAACCAGCTAGCATCATTATTACAGGATCAAATTCATACATAACAATATTAACCTTAAATGTAAACAGGCAAAATGCCCCAATTAAAGAAACTGACTGGCAAATTGGATAGAGTCAAGACCCATCAGTGTGGTGTATTCAGGAGACCCCTCTTACATGCAAATATACACACAGACTCAAAATAAAGAAATGGAAGAGTATTTGTCAAGCAAATGGAGAGCAAAAAAAGCATGAGTTGCAATCCTAGTCTCTGATAAAATGGACTTTAAACCAACAAAGATCAAAAAAGACAAAGAAGGGCATTACATAATGGTAAAGGGATCAATGCAATAAAAAGAGCTAACTATCTTAAATATATATGCACCCAATACAGGTGCACTCAGATTCATAAAGCAAGTTCTTAGAGACCTAAAAAAGACTTAGACTTCCACACAATAATAGTGGGAGACTTTAACACCCCAGTTTCAATATTAGACAGATCAATGATACAGAAAATTTATAAGGATATTCAGAACTTGAACTCAGCTCTGCACAAGCGGACCTAATAGACATCTACAGAACTCTCCACCCCAAATCCACAGAATATACATTCTTCTCAGCACCATATTGCACTTATTCTAAAACTGACCACATAATTGGAAGTAAAACACTCCTCAGCAAATGCAAAAGAATGGAAATCATAACGAACAGTCTCTCAGACCATGGTGCAATCAAATTAGAACTCTGAATAGACCAATAAGAAGTTCTGAAATTGAGGCAGTAATTCATATCCTACCAACAAAAGATAGCCCAGGACCAGATGGATTCACAGTCAAATTCTACCAGAGGTACAAAGAGGAACTGGTACCATTCCTTCTGAAACTATTCCAAACAACAGAAAAGAGGGACTCCTCCCTAACTCATTTTATGAGGCCAGCATCATCCTGATACCAAAACCTGGCAGAGATGCAACAAAAAAAGAAAATTTCAGGCCAATATCCCTGATGAATATCAGTGCAAAAATCCTCAATAAAATACTGGCAAACCGAATCCAACAGCACATCAAAAAGCTTATCCACCACGATCAAGTGGGCTTCAGCCTTGGGATGCAAGGCTGGTTCAACACATGCGAATCAATACCCCTTCATGCTAAAAACTCTCAATAAACTATGTATTGATGGAACTTATCTCAAAATAATAAGAGCAATTTATGACAAACGCACAGCGAGTATCACACTGAATGGGTAAAATCTGGAAGAATTCCCTTTAAAAACCAGCACAAGACAAGGATGCCCTCTCTCATCACTTCTATTCAACATAGTATTGGAAGTTCTGGCCAGGGCAATCAGGCAAGAGGAAGAAATAAAGAGTATTCAGATAGGAAGAGAGGAAGTCAAATTGTCTCTGTTTGCAGATGACATGATTGTATATTTAGAAAACCCCAAAGTCTCAGCCTCAAATCTCCTTAAGCTAATAAGTAACTACAGCAAAGTCTCAGGATAGAAAAGCAATGTGCAAAAATCACAGGCGTTCCTATACACCAATAATAGACAAACAGAGAGCCAAATCATGGGTAAACTCCCATTCATAATTGCTATAAAGAGAATACTATAATATTGGGATTCAGGGGTTCAGGGTGCCTCAGCTCCCCTGAGAGGATGTTTCTCCAGATTCTTGGTCTCCTGCCCTCTCAAGAATGAGAGAGGGGACCACGGCACAGTGCACAGTAAATGCCAGACTCAAAAGTGTTTGTAGAAAGCGATTTATTTAGAGAGAGAGAGAAACAGGAGAAGGAGAGAGAAAGAAACAGCTAACTCTCACACTGAGTGAGAGAATCCAGAAAGATGGAATCTAGTAGAGGAAAGCAGCTTCCACACTGAGTGGAAGGGAATAGGGAGAGATGGAGTTTAGGAGGGGAAGACAGGCTTCCACGATAGAGTGTGGAAGGGGACCCCAGAGGGGAAATCCAAGATGGAGAGAAACAGTTTCCATGAAGGGAGTATTTGTGGAAGGGGGACCCAAACATGGAGTCCGACGGGGTGTGAAAGAAGAGGACTTTTAGCCTGGGAGGAACCCCCACTTTCTCCAAGACCCTGGGCCAATGAAAGAAGTTCCTTAGAACTTCTACTGGAGTGATTGACTCTTAATTTCTTCTCGCACCCTTGAAATTCAAACATAAACCGTTAAATCTCCTGGATGGAAAGAGATGGGAGGGGAGTATGGCACTAGGAAGTTATTTTCCTTAAAACTATGTCCCCTTGTGGACTCGGAAAGAGAACACATTCCCTCAATAAAATACTTAGGAATACAACTGAAAAGGGATGTGAAGGACCTCTTCAAGGAGACATGCAAACCACTGCTTAAGGAAATAAGATAGGACACGAAAAAATGGAAAAACATTCCATATTTCATACTCATTGATAGGAAGAATCAACGTCATGAAAATGACCATTCTGCTCAAAATAATTAATAGATTCATTGCTATCCACATCAAGATGCCATTGACTTTCTTCACAGAATTAAAAGAAACTACTTTAAATTTTATATAAAACCAAAAAAGAGCCAGTACAGCCAAGACAATCCTAATCAGAAAGAACAAAGCCGGAGGCCTTATACTACCTAACTTCAAACTATACTACAAAGCTACAATAACAAAAACAGCATGGCACTGGTACCAAAACAGATAATGTAGACCAACGGAACTGAACAGAGGTCTCAGAAATAACACCACACATCTACAATTAGCTGATCATTAACAAAGCTGACAAAAACAAGCAATGGGGAAATTTAATAAATAGTATTGGGAAAACTGGCTAGCCATATGCAGAAAACTGAAACTGGACCCCTTCCTTACACCTTCTACAAAAATTAATGCAAGATGGATTGAAGTCTTAAGCTTAAGACTTAAAATTATAAAAACCCTAGAAGAAAGCCTAGGCAATACCATTCAGGATATAGCCATGGGCAATGGCTTCATGAATAAAACACAAAAAGCAATGGCAACAAAAGCCAAAATTGACAAATGTGATCTAATTAAGTTAAAAAGCTTCTGCACAGCAAAAGAAACTATCTTTAGAGTGAATAGGCAACCTGTAGAAGGGTAGAAAATTTTTGCAATCTATCCATCTGACAAAGGGCTAACATCCAGAATCTTAAATTTACAAGAATGAAAAAGCAAACAACTCCATCAAAAAGTGGGCAAAGGATATGAATGGACATTCTCAAAAGAAGACATTTATGTGGCCAACAAGGATATGAAAGAAAGCTCATTACCACTGGTCATTAGAGAAATGCAAATCAAAACCAAATGAGATACCACCTCACTCCAGTTAGAATGGCGATCATAGTAAAAGTCAGGAGACAACAGATGCTGGATAGGATGTGGGGAAATAGGAACGCTTTTACACTGTTGGTGAGAGTGTAAATTAATTCAATCATTGTGGAAGACAGTGTGGCGATTCCTCAAGAATCCAGAACCCAAAATACCATTTGACCCATCAATCCCATTACTGGGTATAAGCCCAAAGGATTATAAATAATTCTACTATAAAGATACATGCACACATATGTTTATTGCAGCACTGTTCACAATAGCAAAGACTTGGAACCAATCCAAATGCTTATCAATGATAGACTGGATAAAGAAAATGTGGCACATATACACCATGAAATGCTATGCAGCCATAAATAAAGATGAGTTCATGTCCTTTTCAGGGACATGGATGAACCTGCAAACCATCATTCTCAGCAAACTAACACAGGAACAGAAAACCAAACACCACAAGTTCTACTCATAAGTGGGAGTTGAACAATGAGAACACATGGAAACACGGAGGAGAACATTACATACCAGGGTCTGTTGGGGAGTGGCAGGCTAGGGGAGGGATATCCTTAGGAGAAATACCTAACATAAATGACGTGTTGATGGTTGCACCAAACCACTGTGGCATGTGTATACCTATGTAACAAACCTGCACGTTCTGCACATGAATCTCAGAATTTAAAGAATAATTAAAAATTATTTTTAATTGTCATATAGTAAAATGAACCTTTTTATTTTGAAAAATTAAGTATAACTGTTAAGACACGTACAGATTTGTGTGATAGCTCTGTAGTTAATGTTCAGAACAGTTCCATCACCTCCAACAATTCAGTTTTGCTATTCATTATGATCATCTTCTAAGCTCTGGTACAAAATCACACGAACATATAACTGTTTAAAAATGACTAACTTCTTTCATTCAGCATGATGTCTTTGAGGCTCATCCAAGTAATTGTATATATCAACAGTTTGTCTCTTTTATTGCTGAATAATATTCTATGGCATGAAAATGCACCAACATCTTATTTATCTATTCACGCACTGAAGGGTGTGAATCTAGATTCTTTTGGTATTTCCTATCACCAAGCTGAGGGCACTTTTCCATAAGTCTTTAAGAAATTTGTGTATCTCACTAGTAATTTACAATGTTGATTTTTTTCTCTGTTTTACTTTTTCTAACATGCTGTCTCTTCTTTATCTTCTTATGTAAATAAGTAAGTAATGCGATATAGTGGTTATCAGTGTAGCTTCTGGAGCCAGATTTCATAGGTTTGAATTTCCACTCTACAACTTACTCCTTGTACAACATTTACATGTCACTTAACTTTTATGGACTTTAGCTTTTCCATCTATAAAATATAGTAATTTCTACCTGTTAATTTTCTTAAGATTAAAAGAAGTAGTACACACAAATTTTTTTTGAAAATTGCTAGACATATTATTTTATTTAAAAATACTAAGTATCTTCATACTTGTATAATTGGCCATAATTAAAATAATATATCAACAAATTTCAAACCATAATTTTTATATGTATATACATATAGGTACTTAATAGGTTTTAGTTGGGTTTCCAATGTTAAATACTGACCATAAGGCCTAAGATTAGTTATATGTCAGGCATAATGCTTGCAGGGTAAATAGATCATAGGAAAATTCATCAACGCCACTTACGTCTTTTAGAAAACTGCTCTAAGAACTAATGATAAGAGGTGAATTGAGTTTTAAGTAGTATATATGGAATTATGTTAACTAACTATAGTTCAATTTTCAGCAGCAAAATATATGTGCTAATTTTTGTTGCAGTTTGACCAAAAGGGACTAACTCCAATTCCAGTTTATATATTCCCATGACCCTTCCTTTTTCAGAGGAACAAAGCAAGACTATGTGATTATAAAAGCAAAGAACCCTCAATTTTTTCCTGTACTTTGTTTAAAAAAAAAGGGGAGCTTATCTTTTAGAAATGTTTGTATTTGCTTTTTTGCCTTATTCAGAAGGGCAAGGGTAGGCTCAGGGTTTTGTGCAGAGATAATATTAAGTGTTTGATATTTAACCAAAGCTTATACAAATCTATTTGGATCACTAATATTTTGTGATTACAGTGAAAATCTGTTAAGATACGGATTTTCCTTGAAGGTCCAAGTGACTCTGGGTTATAAATAAAGCCACAAAATTTAATCTGAGCACTTTTGGAATAAGATGAAAAATGACAAATTTACCCTACTCCTGAAAACAAACACAATTAAAATTCCCTTCTCTCATCTCCTCAACAAAAAAAGCAAATATAGACAGAAATAAAATACACTGACACACATATATAGCATAAAAGTCACAGTCCATGGTGACTCTTTTTCACAAAGACAAAAATACAGATATTCCCTTCTCCCTTGTCCACCCTTTTTCTGGCACAATTTACTTGGGATTCATCATATACTTTCACAAATTTTTCAGTTCTAATGGAATGCCATTTATCTAACTTGAACTACAGAACCCTGACACAGTTTATATATCTATCTGTGTAAGCTATGACCATATTCTCCAATTTATATGACTCTTTTTGATATTTGACATTGTAATGTATTTCCTCTGACATTTTCTTTGACTTACACATTTTCTTTCTCTTTTTTTTTTTGCCATTCCTTCTGCAACCATCTTAAGAAAACCAGAGTAACCTTACAATTGGATTTGAATGTCTTCCACTAATATTCTGTCTTTAACTTCTCCCTTTTCCCTATCCCTACTGATTAGTACCAAATATATTTCTAAGTCACTTCTTTCTCACATCTCTGCCCATATCTGTATGTATTAGTCTGTTCTCATGCTGCTAAGACGTACCGGAGACTGGGTAATTTACAAAGAAAAAGAGGTTTAATGGACTCACAGTTCCATGTGGCTGGGGTGGCCTCACAATCATGGTGGAAGGCAGCAGGCATGTCTTACATGGCAGCAGAAAAGGGAGAGAATGAGAAACAAGGAAAGGGGTTTCTTATAAAACCATCAGGTCTCATGGAACTTATTCACTACAATGAGAACAGTTTAGTGGAAACTGCCTCCATGATTCAATTCTTTCTCACCACAACACATGGACATGGTAGGAGCTGCAATTCAAGATGAGATTTGGGTGGGTACACAGCCAAACCACACCACTGTTCCATGTGTAGTCTTCCAACAACTTATTTGATAGAAAGTCCCATCTCTTCATTGTTTCAGTAAAACATTTGTGGTCATTTTTAATTCTTGCTTTGTCTGTATATCTACTTGCACACCAATCAGCCAGATAATCATTTTTTCTCTTAATTGGTAATATTGAGAAGCCAAATTATTCTGACTTCTCAACTGCTACCCCATTGTGGATTAACTACAACACTTCATTTACATATAGCTGCATAGATTATTCAAAATTACTCAAAAACTTCATGACTTAAAGCAATATTTTATTTTTCTGCATTATTCTTTGGGTTGAGGTGACTAGCTGAATGGTTCTCATTAAGACCTTTCAGGCAGTCAGTTGGTATATGAGTTTGAATGTCCAAGATGGCTTACTTACTTGGCTGGTAGTTGTTGCTGGCTATTGAAAGAAGCTCAGATGGGCCTGTCAACTGGACTGCCTACATATGGACTTTCCATGAAGCTTGGTTCTCTAACAGCTTGGGGGTTAGGTTCTAAGCTGGAGCTTCCCAAGAATGAGTTTCAAGAGAATTATTTCAAAGCTGCAGGACTTCTTATGAAGTACTTCTACAACTTCCATTTCATCTTATAGTCAACCTCAGATTTAAAGGTAGAGGAATGAGATTACACTTCTTAATAGTGAAGACCAGCATGTGCATGACACAGGGTAGGAAGTAGTTGATGGAGATCACTTGAGGACTCTTGGCCATAGCCTCTTACTTTTCTCTTTGTTTCTGTCTTTGCCCTCCTTCACTCTATTATTGTTGAGTCCTCAAGAGTAGTTCTTCCTAAACATGCCAGATTATGTTAGTCCTTCATTCAAAACTCTACAATGGCTCCCCATTTTATCTAAAGGCCAAAGTCCTTATAATGACATAGGATTCATACTTTGGCTCCATGTTACCTGTAGACTTACTTTCTATGACCACTCTGCTTTAGCCACACTGGCTTCCTTATAGGTTTTCTTAAACAATTCAGACATTCTTCTGAACAAGGGCATTTTCATTGCTATTTCCACTGCCTGAAATGTTCTTCATTCAGCTAGGTAAATGATTTCATCCTTCATCTGTTGCAAGCCTTTTTTAAATGTCTGCTTCTCAAGAAGGTCTAACTTGAAAATCCAATTTAAAATTGCAATCCCTTCCTAGGGCAGGGCTTCCCAGTTTAAGGTAGGAGGCTTCCTTAATTTCTGTTTCTTTGTTTTGTTTTGTTTTTGTTTTTCAGACAAAGCCTCACCCACACTGGAGTGCAGTGGCACGATCTCGGCTCACTGCAACCTCCCCCCTCCTGGGTTCAAGCAATTCTCATGCTTTAATAGGGACCTTGATTTATTGTATGTTCTTGTGCATTCTTGCTCTCTATAAGCCAATAGAGGTGAGTTTTGGAGAACAATAATTTTGAGTAACAATTGTTAAGCCAAGAATAATTTTGGCTTGGTTTTGGAGGACATTTCATTTTTTGGCAGTGTATGTACCTGACCTGTATTCTGAGTCATCTGTACCTGTCTTAGGCTGCTCTCTCACTGAAGAGCTGCATCAGCCTCATGAAAACTGAAGACACTTAGCTCCCTTAACCTGTTCTACATTAGTTAAGCCCCTTATTTCCTTCATTCCTTGTCCCAGTATAAGAAATATCCTCTGCTTTTTTCAGCATTTCATTTGTTTTCAAATGTCTTCTCAGCTTCTATCGCTGTTTCTCTCCCTGCTCCAAGGATCCATGCTCCAATTTCTCATTATTAATGTAGTCAGTTTTGTGGGAATATCTTTTAATACAATGGTCTGAAGCTCTTTCATGAGGTCTTTTGGATCAAAACAGTTTTCAAAGTAGTACCAAAATCTTATTTGTATTTCACACTCTTGTTCTACAAAAGAACAGTGTTAAATTCAGATCTGTTGATAAATTAGGTTCTGCAACGCATCCCAGGATATCAAAACCTGTGGTTTCCAAATAGGGTAAAAAAAAAAAAAAAAACAAACACACTCATATTTTCCAAATGATGTGTACAAAAAAAGAAAAATAAATAAATTGCAAAATTGGGATAATTGCAAAGCCAGGTAAAAAAGATCTAGTGTGAAACTCTGAGAAACAGATTACTAAAATGTTTTCTACAGTCAAAGAAATTCCAGCCCCAATTATTAGCACCTAATCATGATACTTCAGTTGATGGGTATGACTCCTGATTGGACCATTGTCAATGATATATGAGGCGTTAGAC
Organism: Ateles fusciceps; assembly: GCA_036589455.1. Lineage (NCBI taxonomy): Eukaryota > Metazoa > Chordata > Mammalia > Primates > Atelidae > Ateles > Ateles fusciceps. Next base: position 3,221,547 of record JAZHEH010000051.1, read on the forward strand.
TGAGAACAAGGTTAACACAAGGTGTCAACTGCCACATTTGGAATAGATTGCACTCTCCTTCCCAGCCCTATTGTTAACAGCCTTTTAACACCTTTTTTTATACTGCCTAGGCCTGGGCGGAGTAATTTGGAGGCCAGGTAAGACAGTACAGCTGGAAGTACTTGTCTACTGTACACATAACCTTCCTCATACAAAGAGTTATGGTGTACGCTAAATAGACTTGAACTGTTTTATCCACTTAACTATAGCCCCTGCTCCTTTTGCAAACTACCCACTCCCACAATAACTTAAGGAAACAATTGAATCAAATACATTGATTAAATATGTCTTCTAAAGATATACTGTGAGATCCTATATCAACAAATTACTAAGAGATCAAACACTAACAGGACCTAGGCTTTAAATGGCTTTACCAGAAAAAGATAATTGAATTATAAAATAAATCAATTTTAATTTAAAGCCCGTTTTGGAAAATCAACTATTCATATTTGCAAGGTGACTTCAGTGGTAAAAGAGAGAGGCTGTAATCTAAAAAAAAGAAAAACATCTACTTCTTATACAAAGGGTGTATGTAACACCCCAGCTGCCCTGGTTCCTGCCTATGAAAGATGGAAAACATTAAGGGTCTATGGAAAGAGCCTTGTGTCTGGAGGTGCTGAGAGCCAGCAGACGGGAGTTCAGTACTAGCCCTGACACCAGCGAAGAGTGCTCCTTTACTTCTGTAGGTGCCATTTTCTTTGACTATAAAATTAGGAGGAATCTAATCTCCCATGCAGATCTGAAAATCCTATGGTTTTGAGTAAATATGTACTTTTAAGCCCATGGATGTGGTGGAAATGCCAGCTGCAGGCACTTGTCCACTGAAGCACATCATTCTGTGACAAGAGGCTCTCTTTTGAACTAAGTTGTCACTCTGATTTCTGACTGTCTCCCAGGCCCTGTCCCTGCAATTACCCAAAGAATAGATTCACTCAACTGTGCAATACAAATGGAAGAGAAGTGACGGGCATTCAGAGGTCTTGGCCACCAACATGTGTTCTTGCAGAATAGTGCCATAAACCTTCAACCCTTAAAGCCACAAGGTCAACAAACCAAGTAAAAAGAAGTAGATGCATCTACTTAATCAAAGATATGACTGGCTAACACTTTTGTAAGGGATTGTGAAAAGAAAGGAGAAATTTGGTAATCTAAAATTATGGTAGAATTGGCTGGGCACAGTGGCTCACACTTGTAACCCCAGCATGTTGGGAGGCTGAGGTGGTTGGATCACTTGAGGTCAGGAATTCGAAACCAGCCTGGCCAATATGGTGAAACCCTGTCTCTACTAAAAAATACAAAAATTAACCAGGCATGGTGGCGCATGCCTGTAGTCCCAGCTACTCGGGAGGCTGAGGCAGAATAATTGCTTGAACCTGGGAAGCCGAGGTTGCAGTGAGTCAAGATTGTGCCACTGCACTCCAGTCTGGGCAACAGAGCAAGACTCTACCTCAAAAAAAAAAAAAAAATGTTGGCAGAATGGATAACTAAAGAAATATATGTTCTTGGGATACTTTTGGGTTCCACCAAAGGACATTACCATTACAAGGTAAATAAAAAAAATAATTGGTATGTTTTCTTTGTAGTTTAATATATTCATATTAATCAAACAAATTCTGCAGAATGCATTTTGATATAACCTGACCCGACAGAAACCTTATTGTATATTAGTCCTAGTTTAAATGTTTTCATGCAATATGTGACGGATATTTTTAATCAGAACCACATTCATTTGTGTACCCTAAATCCCCTAAAGCCCTCATTAAAAAATGAAAAGTCTTCTAATAACTCCTGAGGTTGTTGAATTTCACAAGCTCACCATTACCTCTCCCTGAATTTTATTTTCCTGCTTGGTTAACAGGAACTGTTTGCTGCATTTGGAGATTTCAGGTCCCCAAATATGTCTAGGACAAAAGTCAGCAGTGAATTCTAAGCTAGATTTGCCACCTGAGATCCTGGGTGAGATGAAATAAATAATCTGCTAAGATAATAATACTCCAATAATCTCCACTTATTAAACTGTCAAGTGTGGCAACAGTCTTTATTAGCGTTTGCTCTTTTTACTTCTTTTCTAATACTCAGCAATGGAGCTTCCCTCCTGCCCCCAACACATATATATAAGTTGATCATTATTTCATTTCTTATGGGTGGGATTTTTAAATTTTTTGCTGAGATACATGTGACGCTTTCTAAGAAAAATACGTATATAAATATATAAGGTATTTGAAGTGTTTTTCTTTCTGTGTGCTGCTGTAAATTAGGTGGATTCCTTTTAATCTTCTGTATTTACCACAGTTTTATGCCAATGTACATTATTTACAAAGTTTTCTCTAGATAAGTTTCCCCAGAAGTCTTAAACATGTATTCATATTTATTGCTGAAAAATTAACCAAAGAGCAATCAATGATGCAGATGGTTTTGGTAGTTGGCATAAGTCTTCACACAAAGCTGAAAGTGGGTGACAGAACTTGCAATTCAGAGGTGAAAGAATTGGCAACTAAGAGCAAAAATGAGGATGTTTTTAGATATGCATGATCAGAAACATTCTTCCTTCTTCCTTTGCCTTCCAATTCATCTCAGGTTAATGACATTAATTCCACAGGAAAGCGTGTGTCTGCCATCTCAATAGTTAAAAGAATTAGCTTGACTTCCAAGGGTAGCTGCACAGGAGTACCAAGCAATAAAGAGCCTGGGAGCTGGGAATGAGAAACAATTAGAGAACACTTCATTAATGCTTAATGATGCGGAGCAGGCATACAGCAAAGCTGATTGTGTGCTCTGTCTTAACCAATGATGCTCACACAATGCCAGGGTGGTGTTATAAATGCCTCTGCTCTATAGGCTATGGATCAAAGAAGGCAGGAGATGAAATTATCTGAGGAAACTTAGTATGACAGTTTGGAGAGAAACCAGAAAATGACCATTGTGGATCCCACTGCCAATCTCAGTGCAGGTTTAGGACATTTTATATACTTTTCATATTTGGTTCTCTAAGCCTTATTCCTAATAGGCATGGCTAAATCCCACTGAGGATTTCTGTTCCTAATAATGCATTAAGCATCTCAGTTGGAAGGTCCCATAAAGCATTTCCCCCTGCTTTTTTCTCTATCATGCTGCAGTGAAAAAGGATTTAAAAAAACACTGCACAGGTGCAACTTGCAGCTGTTGAGGGTAAACTCTGTTCTAGTATATTAATTTATATCCCACCAGGGGAATTGAAGAATACTTTAGTTCCCATAAAAAACAAACAAAAAAAATTGTCTTCATCAAAGGAGAAAGAAATTTCCCACCCAGATTACAAAATTACTCCTGGTCAAAGAGGTTTTTATAAATGCAATTTCCTAACCCAATCAAAAGGCCAAAAAAATAAACAGGGAATGTCTCTGCTTTGTTTTAAAATGGTTTATTTAAAATTCTGTGTGTGTGTGTGTGTGTGTGTGTGTGTAGGCACACATATATACATTTATTATAGACACTAGTGTATAGATACATACAAAATCCCAAGAAGCCCCATTTTAGTAAAAATTTAAGCCATGAAGGGTAATCAAATCAACCTATACCATCATAGTCTTTCGCTGTGCTTAATACCTGAAGGAAAACAAAAATTAATGACAACATATACATTTATATTCCACAGTTATTTCAAAAATTAAATCACATATTGGTGTGTCCTTATTATAAAAATGAGGCTTTATCTTTCTTACTTCCTATAATTTCATCTAAAGCTGTGTATGCTTACCACTAGTGTTCAAAACTGTGACCCCTGAGGTACAAACTTTAAACTATTAAATGAAGACTCACATAAGCTCAGTCTAGTAGAGTAGAAAGAGCAGTAGACAAAAAAGAAAGAGGAAAAAAAGAAACAGTAGGAAAGTGAAGGGAAGGGAGGGAGAAAGAAGGGGAATGGGAAGAGAAAGAGGAAGAGAGAGTTGGGAAAAGAGCAGGGGGAGGCAGAGGTCTGTTACATTGACCCTCCCACGCTTACTGGCTCCGGGATGATTTTTAACTACTGGAAGTCTCATTTCCTTCCAAATGGACAATCGTTTCTAACTTGCTTATCTTACAGAATTGTCATATAAATTCACTAAAATAATCATCAAAACCCTATTGTAATCTGTAAAGAATTACATGACCCTATTGTGCTCTTTGTAACCAAGATCACCCTGTCCTTTGATATGTTCATAAAGTTATTTTGGCTCCCCTATCATGCCTTGTGAAAATCCGTTGCTTCTACAAAGTTGCAGTCACTTTCATCTTTGTATTATTATGGCTTAAACACTAAACTCTCTACCCAATTGGTATCAGTGATTCTTGTGGCCATTCTCTTCTCTTTAACCTGACTCAGGGTGTAGAGGAAATTCCTTACTATTCACAAAGTGCTAGTCATCAGGGAATGTTCGCCACAGAAACTGGCATTCAGCACCTATCATGCTTTGGCCTTTCCTGTCAGGGCGAATTCTCATGCCTCATTTGTCTTTCTCCAGCTTTTACTAAGTTACCTCTCTGTATTTTCCTTTTTTCTCTTTGTGTCCCTCAGCCGCCCCAATTTAATATTTATTTTTTTATAGAGCCATATATCTGGTATTGCTTTGTTTTCTCTTCTAAAAAGCTGAAGGACATCTTAATTTTAGCACCCAAAATGGAAAATAGAAAACAAACAAACAAACAAAAAACATGCTTTCTAGAAAAAAAAATAGCAGTCTTCCAATAGAAAAACTGATTTCAGATGTTTTATATAATGTTTTAGTTGCTCATTCATACATCTAGAAATCGCAAGTATGTGGTGTTACATCCGCATATCCTCTTACAAACATGATCCTTTGTCCTGTGGAACTCAGAAACACCACTGAGGTCCTGGCTGATACATTGCTGCTTTGCAATCCTGGAGGCTGGGAATGGCACAACAGATAATACCTCTTTGCTATTTACATCTTGTCTTAGAATGTAGGGACTAAGGCAAGAATGATATAGCAAAGACGTATTAATTCTCTTGCTAAATATATACCAGTGCATTGGGCACTTTAAGGACTGCTCTGAATACACACATGATGGCTTTTGTAAAGATGACACTCTAGTGAAAGAGGCACAGGTCAATAAATAAGTGAAGGGAAGTTTAACCTCTTACATGGTTGAAGTATGGTTGAGGTTTTGTGAAGACACACAAGAAGAAGGTCTCAGGGTACAGCTGAGCTTAGGAAAGACTTCACAAGGAGGAGCACTTCAATCTGCCTTGAGAATAAACAATTTAATAGGTGGATAAGTAAAAGGACAGGAAGTCATTCTAGGAAGAAAGAACTATAGATAGACATCTATTTTATAATATATCCATAGATATAATAACATATAGCATTATATTATATGATATATAACATTATATTATAATGTATGTATAATTACATATTTATATAATATAGATTATGATTATAATATATAGTAATAGAATATTATCTATCTATAATATTGCCTACCATATCTATAGTATTACAAACATAATTGTAACATATAAAAGGATATTTATATATCTATATATCTATCTATATAGATAAATAAATATCTAATATCTAAATATCTATATATGGTATATTACAATTATATTTAATATACAATCATGAGATAATTTTATAAATAAATGCTATCACCACTAAAGTATAAATTATAATTTTCTATTTAATATTTTAGATTACATGGTGATTATTAATTCCATATACTTCTCTACTAGAGTGAGTTTTAAAGTATTGTTTACTAGTGTGTCTTTAATGTCAATTGCAGTATTTGTCACATAGAAGATAATAAATATCTGATTAATTGATTTGAGAGATAAGTGGAAAGTCTCCTTCCTCCCCAGGCTCCATTCACCCAGTTCTTATACCACTCTAAAAGGAAACTATTATTACGGGTTTTATGTACATTCTTGCAGAGCTGTTGTGCAGTAAAAAGCAACACATAATGCCTGTTTGTTCAATATTTGACAACTTTGTTACGGTATAATTGGCATACAATACATGATACATGCTTAACATGTATAATTTCATAACTTCTCACATAAATACATCCATGAAACTCTCCCACAATCAAGACAGTATTAATCTCAAAAGATTCCTTGTACCCCTTTGTCATCTCTCTCTCCGGCCCTCTTATGTCACTCCCACCTCTATCTGCAAGCAACCACTGATTTCCTTCCCATCACTATAGATTAGTTTATATTTTCTAGAGTTTTGTATAAGTGGAATAATGTAACACACTGCCTTCTTTTACTCAGCATAATTATTAAGAGCTTCATTCTTAGTGTTGCATGTCCATTCCTTTTAATTGCTAAGTATATTCGATATTAATGGAGAGCCATTTGAGGGTTTTACACAATTGGATGACATTGTCATTTTACATGTGTTAGGTCCTAAATGAGTTGAATCTAATTTTATCTTTAGGCTAATCTACTACTACTCTCTGATCTTCTTTATAGAAATATTAGAATATTTTTTGTCCCACAAACTGACTTTGTTGATTAAAGGCCTCTTATCTTTCCACATGCCAATCACTATGCTTAGGAAAAAACCCTCCCTGTTCATGTAATGCATGCCTATTTATCATTCTGAGCTCAGCATTTGAGTATCCTTTAAAATCTCTTCTCTATGATCAAAATACTCACTTCTCTTCTATGTTGCCTCAGGACTGTACTGTCATCTCCTTTAATTGATTACATTCTATACTCATTACTTGTTGGCCCCATGTGCTTATTCCCTACCAAAATACGAGGTTTTTGAGATTCATACTATGTCATGGTTATTACTTTCTATACACATTTAGCACAGTGCAAGGATTATAATTGATATAAATATAGTTTTGTTGAACTTGCATTGTGATTATAATTGGGTTGGAATGAATGGAATAGAAATCTTGGAATTGCTTCTCTTCAATCCCTGGAATTAAATGGAGGTGACAACAAAGATGACTTTTAGTGAATCATATCAATGTAATTGCCAAACAGACAGAGGCTCTCTTTGGGTATTCTCAGTTTAGGAGAATGAAGGCAGAGGCTGGCCATGCACACATGGCAGAACCAAAATCCTCTACAGTCATGAGCATCAATATTGGTAAATTGATGATACTCAGTTACTTATTTTTAATCATATATGAACAGTTCCTTTTCTTTAGATGTTGTTAGCTCAAACAAGGTTATTTTAGTGAATCTCATGAAATGAGCACAGTTATGCACCTCATGGCAACATTTTGGTTAACAATGGACGACATATATGAAGGTGGTCTCATAAGATTATAATACCATGCTTTTATTGTATTTTTTCTATGTTCAGATACACAAATATTTACCATTGTATTACATTGTGTATAGTATTCAACACAGTAGCATGCTCTACAAGTTCATAGCCCAGAAGCAATAGGCTTTCCGCTATAGCTTTGGTATATAAGAGTTAGGATACACTGTCTACGTTTGTGTAAATACAATGTATGGTGCTCACACAAAGAAAAAAATTGCCTAGCGATGCATTTTGCAGAACACAACCCTTTCATTAAGAGATGCATGATGATGGCACAAGTATTTTACCAGATACTTAATCAATTAACAGCATACAGATATAACAAATTAGTAGTTTTTAGTTGTGGTGGTTCTGCCCTAATAAGAAGCATTTGCTAGGCAGGAGTATTTATTTATTTATTTGTTTATTTAGGCCTGGTGATGACAATGTTTACTTATGTGGATAGGGAATAGAGACACCAAACATTCTACATTCTTGGGCCAGTCCTCTGCGAGGAAAAAATTTCCCTGCTCCCAACCTTAATAATACCCCGATTGTGAAACACTGATATCAAATAATCAAGGAATAATTATGAGGAAATGCTTAGAAAAATACCTTGGTACTGATTCTTTTTTATTGCCAGGTTCTGCTTTCAATGCATGTCCTCTTCTGGGCTCTGTGTAAATGCCTGATTCAAAGGCTAATGTCCTGGGCACTTTCTTGCACCAATAATCTTATTTGAAATGTAGAAAGTCTTCAAGGACTCCATATGCAAATTTTTAAACCTCAGTTTTGATGGTGTAATTTTCCTCAATAATAATACTTCCCTCCTCAAGCTATTTCTGCCTTTATTTGTAATTTCAGAAACGTGAAGATGACAGAAGAACCAAGGTCCTCTAATTCTGTGAAGATGCTGCCTGGGAATTTCTGTGTATTTCTTGCTCACAGAACTGCTGCAATGAATAGGGTTTTACAGTACACCACAGATTTTTTGCAAGAAAGAGAACTACTGCATTTTCTTAATTTAAAGACACTTTCAACACACACACACACACACACACACACACACACACACATTATTTATTTCAGGATTTTGTATTTACCTTTATGGGACAGTAATTCTTTATCTGTGAATAGTAATAATGATAAACCTATCATTTAATTTACATTTGTCCTAAAATGAATTGTATTTGAGAATTGGAGATACACATGACATCAGGCATGAGTGTTGTCTATAGGAACATCCTATTTAACCTCATGACTTTGGATGTAGTAGCTTAAATGTCTGAGAACAGATGTCTAGAGCAATATTTGTGTTCCTCTGTCTGTCTGTCTGTCTGTCTGTATGTATGTATAGGCATTAGCTCAGTACATGGTACGTATTAACACTAGATGCTTCATACTCAATAACTGCTATTATTAATTTCACCCAATTCTGGCCTCCACCTTCTTTTGGCTGAGCACACTTAAGTACATAAGCAGAGCGCTTGGACTGATTGGCACTCGGGCAATTCCGCCAGTGCTATGTGTCTTTTTGCCCCTCCCCTCAGTTTTGTCTCTGCCTGCTCTCTTAGATTGTTAATATCCACAGGGAACTCAGATGCCTAGGTCTAGTGCATGCAATAGAGGTAGTTTCCACAGAATCATTGGGACGAAGAGCTGAAAAGGCCTCCCCTCCCTTGCCATCTTTTTCCTTCCCTCTCTTCATGCCAACACACTGGTTGTATAAATATAGATACATTCACATATTGACAGTTTGGGCAGTGGCACTCAAAAAACAAAAGCAAACAAAAAACAGTGAGGGATTTGTATGTACAATGCAGAAGGAAGTCAAGAAGCCTCCAGTGTAGACATGGATCCCCCAGTGGTGCCTTGGGTAGACTGGCTTCTTTACTACTGGTATCACAAACAATTTATTTGCAGTCTAAATCCAGCCTGAAAAGTTAAGAGTCTGAACAAAAAGAAGTTGTGAATAATGATTTTTTTTCTGATTTAAGAGATTAAATTTCAGTTTATGTTTAAATATCAGGAGATATTTAAATATCAGAATCTTATTTTGGCTTGGCAATGATCACCTCAACTTTCTAGCAACTGCCCTATTTTAATTAGCCACAATTCCCATCAATGTCTGTTGTTATATATCAGGGCTGCTTCACTTACTTACCTTATCACCTGTCTGCTCATGTAGATAGAAGGTAGCAGTAAATAGTTCAGATTAAAGCAAGTATTTATAAAGGAAGTGTTTCTTAATTAGCAAAGTAACTCAGCTTTCTCTTTCAATACTCCCATTATTAATTCTAAAGAGAAGTGTTTCTTAGGGTGTACCTCCAGCACACACCTGCAGCAAAAGTTCCTGGGGTGCTTACTAAAATGTTACTTCGTGGGTCCTAACTGGGACTACTAAATCAAAATATCTGAGAATAAGGCCTAGGAATCTGAATGTTTAATAAACTTCTAAGCTAACTGCACACTCAAAATTAAAGACTGCTAATATCTAAAATGCTTTTAAAATTGACTCTCTTCCATTGCTCTATGGGTTGACCTTGCCTGCTGCCTGTAGGGAATCTATTTATCAAGACAGGTGAATTGCAATGGAGAAAGAGTAATTCATACAGAGCTGGGGTGGCAGTTCGGGAGACAGGAGTTTTACTATTATTCAAATCAGTCTCCCTGAATCAAGCATTTAGGGATCAGAGTTTTTAAAGATCATTTGATGTGCAGAGGCTTGGGAAGTGGGGGAGTACTCATTGGTCAGGTTGGAGATGGAATCATAGGGGGTTGAAGTTAGGTTTTCTTAATGTCTTCTGTTCCTGGGTGCAATGGCAGAACTGGTTCAGCCAGATTACCAGACTGGGTGGTATTAGCTGATCCATCGAGTGCAGGGTCTGCGACACATCTCAAGCACTGACCTTAGGTTTTACAATAGTGATGTTACCCCCCAGGAGCAATTTGGGAAAGGTTAGACTCTTGGAGTCAGAGGATGCACGTCACCCAAACTGTAATTTCTAATCTTGTAGCTAATTTATTAGTCCTGCAAAGGCCACTGGTCACCAGGCAAGAAGGGGGTCTTTTCGAGAAAAAGGCTTTTATCAATTTTGTTTCAGAATCTAACCATGAACTGAGTTCTTTCCCAAAGTTAGTTCCCACCTTATCCAGCATCATGGTATTCCACAAAGCATTGCCTCTGATCAAAGCACTCACTTTATGGCTAAAGAAATTCGGCAGTCGGCCCATGCTTATGGTATTCACTATGATATTACCATGTTCCCCATCATCCTGAAGCAGCTGGATTGACAGAATGGGGGAATGGCCGTTTGAAGTTACAAAGACAATGCCAACTACGTGACAGACAATACTTTGCAGGGCTGGGGCAAAGTTCTTCAGAAGACTGTGCATGTTCTGAATCATCATTCAAACATATGTTACTGTTTCTCTCATAGACAGGATTCAGGGGTCCAGGAGTGAAGGGCAGAAGTGGAAGTGACTCCACCCATTATCGCCCCTAGTGATCCACTAGCAAGAGTTTTGCTTCCTGTTACCATGGCATTAAGTTCTGCTGGCCTAGAGGTCTTAGTTCCAAAGGGAGGAACGCTGACACCAGGAGGCACAACGTTTCCATTCTACTGGAAGTTATGATTGCCACCTGGACACTTTGGGCTCCTCCTGCCTCTAAGTCTAAGAAGGGAGTTACAGTGTTGGCTGTAGTGATTGACCCGGACTATCAAGATGAAATCAGACTACTACTCTACAATGAAGGTAAGGATGAATATATCTGGAATACAGGAGATCTCTTAGGGCATCTCTTAGTGTTACCATGACCTTAAGGTGAATGGGCAACTACAGCAACCCAATCCAGGTGGGACTACAAATGGCCCAGGACCTTCAGGAAGAAAAGTTTGGGTCACTCTACCAGTTAAAAAACTGTGACCAGCCCAGATGCTTCCTGAAGGCAAAGGGTATACAGAACGGGTAGTACAAGAAGGTAGTTGTAAATACCAGCAACAGCTATGTGACCAGTACAGAAATGAGGACTGTAATTGTCATGAGTATTTCCTCCTTATTTTGTTAAGAATATGTTTGTGCATATATACGCCTGTATTAAGAAAATATCTTCATTTTATTTCTTTTCTTTTTCCTTTATCATGAGATATAAGATTTATTGACTTCATATCAGCATTTAAGTCTTGTTATCTTTATGTAACATCATTTGAGTTAAGGATTTGTGCAATTCTGGTTGTACAAAGGAGAGCTGTATTATGTCAGGCATAATTATGACCTTATTATTGTCTGTTTTTAGAGATTAACTATGATTTCAGGAGTTGCATATGAATGCCAAGTTGACAAGGGGTGGACTTGTGATAGTTAATATTAGATGTCAACTTGATTGGATTGAAGAATGCCTAGATAGCTGGTATTGTTTCTGGGTGTGTCTGTGAGAGTGTTGCCAGAAGAGATTGACATTTGAGTCAGTGGACTGGGAAAGGAAGACCCAACCTCAATCTGGGTGGGTACCATCCAATCTGCTGCCAGTGAGGCTTGAAAAAATCAGGCAGAAGGTTAGATAATCTGGCTTACTGAGTCTTCTGGTTTTCATCTTTCTCCTGCACTGGATGCTTCTGTCTGTTCCTCCTGCTCTTGGACATCAGACTCCAGATTCTTCAGCCTTGGGCCTCTTGGACTTACACCTGTGGTTTGTCGGGAGCTCTTGTGTCTTTGATGGCAAACTGACAGGTGCACTGTTGGCTTCCATGCTTTTGGGGCTTTTGGACTTGGACTGAGCCACTGGTTTATTTCTTGCTCAGTTTGCAGATGGTCTATGGTGGAACTTTGCCTGTCATCATGTGAGCCTAATAAACTTCCTTTCATATATACATATATTCTATTTGTTCTGTCCCTGTAAAGAACTTTGACTAATATACATCATTACAAAAGGGTCTAATGTGCAGGATCTATAACTTAAACAAATTTACAAGCAAAAGAAAACAACTTCTTTAAAAAGTGAGTAAAGGACACAAACAGACACTTTCAAAAGGAGACATCCATGCGGCCAGCAAGCATATGAAAAAAATTTCAATATCACTAATTATTAGAGATGAAAATCAAAACCCCAGTGAGATACCATCTCACACCAGTCAGATGGCTGTTACTTATTTTGGTTATTAAAAGTGAAAAAAAACCAGATGCTGGTGATAGATGCAAGAGGCAGATAAGGGAGGATCCCCCTAGAATCTCCGACCCACCTCACGAGTGTTTACGTCGGATGCTTTTGTGCAGATGAGGAAACCTGTCCAGGGCCTTGTCTGGGCATCCACAATGGACTGAGGCTGGCTTGCGCACTGGGAGAAGGGGGTGGAATCACCGGGAATTCACGTTTTATGCAGAGGGGAGGAGCCTGGCCTCTTTAGCTTGTGTGCAGTTGCTTGGTATTCAATCCGTGAAGTGGGGGACCGTTGGCAGGACCTTGACTATTTGCCAAAAGCTTTCTTTTAATAAACTCCACTCTCCTCAACTTTCAATGTGTCCATGTGCCTCATTTTTCCTGGTCATATGACAAGAACCTGGATTTTAGCTGAACAAAGGACCAAAAAATCCTGTATCACTTACAAGGTCATGGAAAAAACGGAATGTTGATGCACTGCCGGTGGTAGTGTAAATTAATTCAGTCATCGTGGAAAGCAGTGTGGCAATTCCTCAAAGAACTTAAAACAGAATTATCACTCAACCCAGCAATCCATTTTTGGTTATATGCCCAAAGAAATAAAAATTCCTCTACCATAAAGACACATGCACATGTATCTTTATTGAAGCAACTATTCAAAATAGCAAAGACATGGAAGTAACCTAAATGCCCATCAACAGTAGACTGGATAAAATTTGGTGCATATACATCAAGAAATATTAATGCAACCATAAAAAAGAATAAGATCATGTCCTTTGCAGGAACATGGATGGAGCTGGAGACAATAATCCTAAGGAAACTAACACAGGAACAGGAAAACAAAAACCACATGTTCTCACTTATAAATGGAAACTAAACAACAAGAACACATGAATACCAGGAGGGGAAAAACAGACACTGGGGTCTACTTGAGAATGGAGAGTGGGAGGAGGGGAGAGCATCAGAAAAATATCTATAGGGTACTATGCTTATTACTAGGGTTATGAAATTATCTGTACGCCAAAGCTCTGAGATGCGCAGTTTACCTATATAACAAACCTACACATATACCCTGGACGTAAAATAAAAGTTAACAAAAATTCATTCTCCTTGGCTGACATTGGCTTAACAGATGTTCCTTCTGTTATCTTGTAAAGGTTCTGAAATGAACTTCTTACATTTTTGGATTATCTCTGGGGGAGGGGCATTTCAAGGTCAAGTACTTTCTCTTCTTCATGGCATAATCATCATTGTGAGTTTCATCATCATCTTTGTTCTAGTACATACTCAGTTCTTTAGAAGAATTTCCTATCCAGCCTCAATCTTGATATAGTGCTGCTACCACTAAGGATATATGTGAGAACAATCCCAGCAGTGCCTTGACAGCCAGATTGTACAGCAGTGCCTTGACAGCCAGATCTTAGTTTGAAAATACTTTAGTAGAGTGGGGCAAGTTTTGTTCTCTAAAGAATATTTGGCAGTGTCTGGAGATATTTTTGGTTGTCTTATGATGGGGGGTGGTGCTACTGACATATGGTGGGTAGAAACACTAGGGATGCCATTATAAACATCCCACAATGCACAGAAAAGCCCCTAAACTGAAGAATTTTCCAGCTCAAAATGTCAAAATCGCTGAGCTAGGAAAACCTTGCTTTAGAATTTTCTTTCAAGATTGAAATGCTGTAGAAACCAGGAACATCTACTTTTGCCCGTAGTTCCACTTGTAAGTGACAGCAACTGAAAACTATCCTGGATCTTGGGATACAGGGACATGGAAAATTGAGATTTCGGACTGAACAACAATCCCTCCAGTGGTCCTCTGTCACACAGAGTTTATAAGTCAAAGTCCTTAGCTTTGTGGTTCTCAAGCATTAGCACACATCAGAATCCACTGGAGGGTTTGCTAAAACACAGATTTCCGGACCTCATCTGTGGGGTTTCTAATTCATCAGGACTGAGGGGTTGCCAAAAACTTGCATTTCTTACAAGTTTCTTGGAGGTGCTGATGCCTCTGGCCTAGAGACCACACTTGGAGCACCGCTGTCTTAGCCTGTTCCTCTCAGTCTGGTTGCAATCTGTCCTTGAAATCTTATTAACTGTCATCAAGCATCTGTAGCAAAGTCAAAGCAAATTCCTCCTTGATTTCTGTTTATATGTGTCATTGATTTGTTTACTTGTTTGCTTATTTTTACATTGGCTCCATAGTTCTTTTCCTTTGTTCGGAATGGCTTCTATGATCAGTTTTCCACAATAACTTCCTCTAAGAAAATAGTTCCAGAATAAACAAAACATGCAAACGAATAAGCAAGCAACAAAAAAACCTCTGGTCTTTCCATTTAACTGTCTTATTACTGTTGATATAGTAACGGGTACTATCTTTGTCTTCATTTGGTGAGAGGCAAATTGACATCTAACCGTACCAGGAATTCTGATTTGCTGATTTTATGTATGCCTTCTTGCTTTATTTATCTAGTGAAGCTCATTATTATTTTTAAAACCTTGGTTTCTGCACCTTGTTATTTTTAAATTTTGTTGCATAAAATTTTTTATAAACAATTTTAAATCATTTGGAAAACAAGGCAAGACATAAATAATGAATTATACATCCTTCAGGGCCTGTTAAAAATGCTACCACATAAACAGGAATTTTCCTGCTCTCACAATCTTAAAATAATATTGTAATGATGCTTTGTTCTGAATTCCCTCAGAATATTATTCATGCCCCTCATGTCATGACTTTTTATGTTTTGATGTTTTAAATAATGTAGTATTTGATAGCTTAGTGGAAAATATGTAATGTAAATAGAAGTCAAGACACATAGCAATAGAAAAGAAGTCCCTGAGTCCACCTTCTAACTTAAGTAATTTACTGTTACAAACACTGCTGAAGCCATCCTTGACATGTGTCCTTGTCTCATAAGCAGGAATTTATCTAGGGCTTATTTTAAACTATACAGTTGAATAGAATTGCCACATCGTAAAGTATGTGTATAATCATTTTTACATGATACTCTGAATTGTTTTCCAAAGTGAATGTAACCTTATACGTCTCTTCGTTTCAGGAGATAGTTATTTTTTCTTTAAAGTTTTACCAACACTTTGACAGAGTCATATTTCTTAAATTTTGACAATACATCCGAAAGTGCAAAACAGCACTTCGTCATGGTCTGTCTTTCTTTGGATCTTTTTTCACCTATCACGTTTCTGCCTATGAAATACTCTTTCTTGCCTTACAAACTTTTCAGCTGGGCCATGTGGCTTTTCTCCATTGAATTTTGTATATATGTTTATTTGTTTGTTATGACCTCTGGAGAGAAATATGTACAGTTATATAAACTGCAAACTTCTTCGTGTCATCTTGAACAGAAACTCTTAATTTTAATATTGAATTTGGTTGAATTTACCAATCTTTACTTTTATACTGAATAAGTTTTGCTCGTTTTAGAAAATATCTGGTTATACAGCTCATCTGTACTTGTTTGTAGATTTACGGATTTAGCAAGTCTTTGCAGGCGTTAGAATCTATCACGAACGTTCTAACATGCACCAGAATAATGAAGGTCTGCGATGAAGCAAATAATGAGATTATCTACAATAAATACGGGTAAAGGAAATGGCACTTATCATTAACTTATGTTGAGGATTTCCCCCCAAAACGAATGAGCGATAGCAAATTGGAATAATTTTTCTATATAGTTTATCAGGCAATCATCAAACATGAGATATGAGTACATGAGAAATGAGAAGTATTAGTGGTTAGGATAATAAGAGTGCTGTGTTTGGAATTTTGCTTCTAAAAAATGAGCCTTGTAGAGAAAAAGTTCAGTCAAGCAGGTATTGAAAGAAAATATTAGCTGGAATTCAGTTTAAGTGGAAACACTGAACAGAGGTTTTAGTGTTTCTTTAGCTCAAGACCTATTCAAATCCCTCTAAATTTCAGAAAATGAGTAAAACCCACACAATCTTTCAAAAGGATTATGGTGTTCAGAAATTCTTAACAATGATAGATACAGGAAAAGGGGCTGAAATTTGTCTTGCTTCCAAGAAAGGAGAAAATTTTGACTCCTACACCAAGGTCATTATCCTCTGTTACTTACATGAGTGAGTAGATGTCAGATGCTAAAAAGTAAGATAATAAAGGAAAGAAAAATACCATACCCGTTTAAGGATAAGAAGCCCCCAGTTAAAAGTGTGGTATCAGAGACCCAACTACAGTGCCTTCAATTACTTGTTGAGAGATTTTTGTCCTCTCTGGGTCTCAGTGTCTGTAAACTAGGCTGAACTGGGAGTGTATATTTCCTTGTGGCTGTAACATGAAACTACTCTTAATAACAATGCATCTCCCAACATGTAATGACCATTGTTTTGCTTTTGGCTTGACTACCATCTACTCTCTTTTCTTAAAATTTAGACTTAATTTGGGAATTGACTGCCCCATTCTGTGTTCCTCATATCGGAAGTAACATACGTGTAGATACTGATGTGTACACTGTACCCCAACACATGGCTTATCTCTGGCACATCATAGGTGCTTAGTACAAACTTGCTAAATAGTTTTTGAGCAATGTATTTCAGGTGGGGGCTCCATATTCCACTTCTGAGGAGAAGGCTGGCCCAAGTCCACCTAATAAAAAAGGTTTTTGGTGTTGTTTTGTTTTATTCCTGTCTTTTAAAGGGATAGGTGTGTGAGCTAAGTAGGCCACATGAAGTTCAAATGTAGGATTCTGTTAGCACAATTAAAATGAAAACTCTATTTCTCCTAAACTTGAAGATAATTTCAAATATTCACTGTAAGTTTCACTACAAGAAACCTGAGAACTTTAGCCAACCTACAGGAAGACAGAACTGAGACGTGGAGAAAGAAGGAAGAAAGAAGGGAAGGAGACAGAGAAGAAAAGAGAGAAGAAGGAGAAGGAAGAGGGAATTGATGATATGGAGTAATGCATGGTGTTATAACTTGAACACTTAGATACCTATTCCCAAAGCAAGAAATATCTCATGGACTTTTCAGTTACTAGTGGCACTAAATTCTCTAGTCTGTTTAAACCTTTTTGAATTTCTCTAATTTGGACTTTTTAAAAAATCTCAATTTATTGGAAAACACTTGGGAACCAAGAGGAAAGTAAATACATTCATTTTAGAAAGGAAAATATGAAAATGAAAATGTTGCAAAGTTTAATAGATAATAACTGGCATGAAGAAACTTTTTAATCAATGTTTTATTAAAAAAACAATTAGACTTTGGATTTGGGGGGTGAAATAAAACTGCACACAAATCCCAATTCTATTACTTATAGGCAGTGCAGCCCAGTAAAGTGCCTAGCTGCGCATAGAAGGTACTCAACTAATTATGCAGAATGAATAAATCAGTCAACAAATAACTTGGCAGGGACACATAACTCTCCTGTAGAACTGGTTATAAAATCATAACAGTGCATTGTAACCTGAATATTAAGCACCACGCAATACCTGAGCACAATATATAACAATAGCGTCCCTTCCTTATTTCACAGAGGTGAAATGGAGTGAAAGTTAACATATCTAGAGCAAGCTCAAAATAAGAGAGAGAGAGGAAAGAAAGGAACGAAAGGAAAGGAAGGAAAGAAAGGAAGAAAAAGAAAGAAACAAAACAAAGGAAGAACGAAAACAAAGGAAGAAAGAAAGAAAACAAAGGAAGAGAAAGAAGAAAAGAAGGGAAGGAGGAAGAAAGGAGGGAAGGAGGGAAGGAAGGAAGGAAAAAACTAAGACAGCAATCAAGCCCATTGCCTCCAAACCTACTCATAGCAATATAACTCAGGTCAGTGTTTGTGGAAAGGAGTTTGCATAAAATCCTAGTACTATATTCAACAATCTTCTAGAAATGCCATCTACCTCTCCCATCAATTCACAACGAGTCAGCATCAGTTTCTATGTGTGGGACTCAGAGAACAAACAACATTATCATATAGAAGTAGGATTCAGATTTCTGCCATGGGGGACGTTGGTTTGATAGTTCATCTACAGACATCATCTGTATGCACTTCACTATCCTTTATGGGTGAGCAATGAGGCAGCATTTGCTGTGCTGCATAGAAAATCAAATAGTCTGCAGACTGATAAGATCAAAAGCAAGATGCTAATGTGCAAATAGTTACAAGAGGTGTCAAAGTGTCACGTTGATTAATACATACACATATTTGGGATACCTTTATAGAAGAGTATTGCATGTAGGGTGTTGCTTTGTGTGTAGATTTTGGCAATAACTTGGTTTTATCATTGGCTGCTTGAAACCCATGTTTATGAATTATTTTTAACAAAGCAGTTGTAAAATTGCAAAGTGTAGATGTGTCAATTGTGCTTTAAAAATAGCCTGCCTTGGAACTGAAAATATATGATTAAGAAAATAAAACCAGAATTTTAATAGAGTGAAGTTGATTTCAGAAGATTTTAGCAAGCAGACTGGGATAGACAAGCATCAGCCACATTTCATTCTATAAATGATATAGAGAAGGAATGAGAAAATTCTTTCCTGAAGTAGCAGGCCAAGTCTTCATTCATGCCTGTACCATTGGGAAGTTTATCTGGGTATAGGAATGCCTTGTGGGGGAGTTAGGAGTAGGCCAGAAGGCAATGCCAGACCCCAGTTTCAGTGCTTCTATCTATAAATTCTTCTTATAATACCAATAAATATCACTAAAACACATCACAATTACCCATCATTCTTTAAAATGATAAATCTATGTTTTAGAGAGGCATTTCTTCAAATATGGTCCAGGGACAGCCTCCCTCACAATCACTTAGAGTGCTAGTTTAAAGGGCAATTTCTGAGTTCCACGCCCAGCCTGCATCACCTCTGGTACTGCCCTGAGGACAGCTGCAGTGGAAAATTTGTAACTTTAAAACCATTATCAGAGGCAATATGATGCAGTGCAGCACAGTGATTAAGGAAAGATATTAGAACCAAATTTCCTGGGTTTGAAGTCAGGTTATAAGCTGTGAAACATTGAACAAGTTACTCAACTTCATTATGTGTCAGTTCCTGATCTTTAAAATAGTCACAGGTACAGATTACATAGTAATACCTATATTACACATATATTATGAAAATTAAGTAAGTTAACAATGTAAGCAACTTAGAAAAGTGCTAAGAGCTAAACATATATTAAAATTAATCTGGAATTTGCCACATAAGAGATTTTATTAATCCAAAGAGTTAACAGTTTTCCCAGTCTCACCGACTGCCTCATAGTATATTCTTCATTTTGATTACAAGCTTCGTGAGTTAAAGGACTAAGTTTGTTCACCTCCTTACACAGTGCCTGAGATATTATACTGTGAATAATTTTTAAAGTTTGCTTCATTGTGTAATACTGTCCTTTCCCCTTGTCAGAACCAAAGACAAAGGAACAATATTTAAAAGCTTTCCATTTCATAAGAAGTTAACCTTAGCATCTGAGACTGAAAAAAGGGTTGTGAACTCTTAAAACATAGACAGGTTTTAGATTTTATTAGAAATTTTCGTATGCAATATAGGCTTCTGTTTCTTTATCTAATTGTTGCTTTTCTTTTTTATTTTTCATAAAAATAGAAGGTCCCTCATAGTGTCATCTCTGACTTCTCTCACCTGTTGCTGTGTCCCTCCAATCTCATGCTAACCTCCAGGCACACTGAACTACTTCTTCTTCTTCTTCTTTTTTTTTTTTTTTTTTTTTTTTTTGAGACACGTCTTGCTCTGTCGCCAGGCTGGAGTGCAGTAGCGCAGTCTTGGCTCACTGCAACCTCTGCCTCCTGGGTTCAAGCAATTCTTCCCCTCAGCCTCCCAAGTAGCTGGGACCACAAGCACCTGCCACCACGCCCGGCTAATTTTTGTATTTTTAGTAGAGATGGGGTTTCACCATGACCAGGATGGTCTGGGATCTCTTGACCTCATGATCCCCCTGCCTCGGTCTCCCAAAGTGCTGGGATTACAGGCGTGAGCTACCGTGCCCAGCCTGAACTACTTCTATATTCTACCAAGTGCCATGAACTGTCTCAGCTGGGAGTCACTATACATGCTGCACGTTCCACTTGAAAAATCTTCCCTAGAGTCTTCCCCATCTCTGTTCTAAATGGTTTCTCAGTGGGTATGGGTTTCTGTCCACTCCATGGAGCATCTTGCAGACAGGAGCTTTGACTCATTCAGCCCTAAGTCAGCAGTGCCTGGTAGAGGGAATCTTGCACATTTCTATTAAAGAAAGGAAAGAACCAAGGAAACTGCAGTCTATGATTCTTCTAATTTGCTTGCGTTCTGCAGTGGAGCATCTGCATGGATAGTAACCCAGATTGTTAGCCACTATAAACATGACACTGGATTTGCTATGGGCCAGACTGGCCGGGTAGAGAGTGACTAGGCTGAAGAACATTCAACCAGGGAGAGCATTCCAAGAAAGCCCTACAGAAGCTTCAAGTCTTCACCTAAGGAAGCCTCTGTAGTCACTCAACCACACTTCTATTGCACTGTCTCAGTTACAGGCTAATGTCAGAGCCAGCCCAGATTCAAGGGAAGGGGATTAAAAAGAGCATGCATGAATATAGGGTTCTTGATTCATCAGTGAGGAGGGGGCAGATTTTTTTGAGGCAACACATCAGACTCCTGCTCATCTTTTTCTGCCCCCCTCAGATACATGACAGAGAAGAGGAAGTATGTCACGTGAACACTAAAGAAACTTTTAAATCTGCTACATCTGGGCGGACTCCATCATTTAGCAGCCATATGATGTTACCTTTTTACCTGATACCATCTCTATGAGGAAACTAACAATACCTACTGATATTGTGGGGTTATTATGAAACTTGAAAAGAAAATGGGAACAGCTTTTGCTATAAGGTAGACCATGGGCAAATGGTAGTTATTGTTCACATTATTTCATAATTCAAGAAATAAAAACTTATTTAACATTAGAAAGAGATGAATCACAAGATTTTTTTCTATTTCTCCCTCTAAAAAAATCTCTAAATCAGTTCCACTCTGAATGTCATTAAACAGTGTAAGAAAACATATTTTCCCCTCAGTTTCTATTTATTTTATATACAGGTAGCCCTTAAGTCTAAGATAAAATCAATAAAGCGTAAATGCTTTATTGATTTCAATCTACCAACAAAAGTGAGTAGCCAGAAACTTGCAAATATTCTTTAACCAGATAAACTGTTAGTAATACAGATTACCAAAAATATTTGGCCTGTAAATGATAAAATTATAGTCCTTCTGCTAACTAATGAAAATGCCTTGCCTATCTAGAACTTCTGGACCCATCAACTTTTACAATTTTTTAAAGAGAAAATATTAGTAATTCTTCTTCTCCCTTTATTTTTACAGGAAAGTTAGATCTGAGATTAAGTGACTTGACCAAGTTCATTCCACAAGTTAATGATAGTGAGAGGATCAGACCATGCCACTAATTGAGTTTGTGACATTGTTGCTAGAGTACAAACTGCTACACTAGCTCTTTCCAGATGTTAACAAAAGTAAACATTGCCTTGCAAGGCACCATTCTACTTTAGCCATCAGGTATTATATTTTGATTAGATAAACAAAGTCTTTGGAAAACAAAAGGCAAAGAGCACCTTCTGATCGTATTTCTGAGTGAAATCAGAATCACTGACCCATGAAGATGATTTGTTTTGAGTCTTATGGCAAGACAAATTTCTAATAATTCAGTGTTCCTCAAAGCTAACAAAAATGTTCATATGTCAACTAATGTAAATCTCCCATTCCAAAGCAAAATCCACCTACACTTCAATACGGCAACAATGGAACTTTCTCTTTTTAAAATAGCTAGCTAAAAGTTTCTCTTGGTTCTGTTTATAACATAAATCATGACACTTCTAGTCTTATATCTAGAAAATACTTTCTTTGCCATCTTTCCCACTATTCCTTTTCTAAATATGGAGACAAGGAAATTCAAAGTCCTTGTCCAGTACTCTCTCCCAGTGTTAACTTTAACTCCAGTCACTACCTAATATGGTTTTGCTGTGTCCTCACCCAATTCTCATCTTGAATTGTAGCTCCCATAATTCCCACATGTTGTCGGAGGGGCCTGGTGGGAGATAATTGAATCATGGGGCAGTTTTCCCCCATACTGTTCTCATGGTAGTGAATAAGTCTCACGAGATCTGATAGTTTTATAAGGGGAAACCCCTTTCACTTAACTGCCATTCTCTCTTGCCTGCTGCCATGTAAGACATGTCTTTTGCCTTCTGCCATGATCGTGAGCTCCCCCAGCCATGTTGAACTGTGAGTCCATTAAACCTCTTTTTCTTTATAAATTACCGAGTCTCGGGTATGTCATTATCAGCAGCGTGAAAACAGACTAATACACTACCCCATATTTCCTGACTGCACTACAGACTCTATCAGGCACTCCATAAAACATTTTCAATTTATATTAATAATATCGGTCTAAATGTTATAATATGAATATTAAATATCAACAATGAGAGTTTTATAAAGACAGGAATCATCTTTTCATCTTTAATTCCCACTTTCACATTGTTTACTAGATAGATAGAAAATATTCAAAACATGCATGCTAAATTAAAGAGTGGAGAATGCCTGAAGTTGTATCTCAACCTTACTACCTGTAAAAAAGACAAATAATTCTATCTGTATAGCTGAAATTTTTACATATGAAGGCATATCTTGAAGAACTGACCTCTCAGGCAAAATAAACCCTCTGTCCAAATAGGTCATAATTATTAAGAAATCCCTCCTTTTGAGGGGCACAGCTTTTAAAAGCAGCAGGATGGTGGGATTTCTTCCACTCCCTGCTTACGTGGTCAGAGATCAGTAAGAGGGCTAGACTATCTTCTATGTGGAAGGAGGTGCTGCCTCTTCTTCCTGCTTTTTCCTGAGTCATGCTCAGGGGTTAGTGGTCTCTCTAGGGCATGTTCTGCCTGGGCTGGCTCCATCTTACTCCATTCTCTCTAGGACTGGCAGATTGCACCTTAAGATCAGAGAGGGAAAAGAAAATCAGATGTAAGATCAGAAAGGAAAAAAAAAACCATCTTTAGTCATTATGATCTGAACCACTGAAAAAGTGAAAAACAATTCTGTTAAAAATCGGAGTGAAGTGTTCCCAGAAGAACATAAATAATGCGGATGCAAGTCAAAGCCTATGACTGCACTGACCATGTTTGGATGAAATATAGACAAGGCTCCTCATGACCACAAAATCGACACCGATTAATGTGACGTTCTGCAACTAAATGTCCTCATCTCCTGATGTATGTTGCCTTTCTTGAGTGGCGGTTGCCCCTATAATATGGCAATTCAAACTCTACTTTATTTCTCCTGCCTCTTAGATAAAATTGGTTATGATTCCCAGTCGTTAAATTGTCCTCACTTTTTGATTAGCTCTTAATACAAACTCGTTCCACTTTCCTCAACCCTGCTTAGAAACCCCCAACACAAGTCCAAATCCTACAAGAAGCGTTTCCCAATTCTCCCTTTCTACCTAGGTTTCCTGGGGTGCATTCTTCCTTTCTGCACGAGGCTAAATAACTTAAACCTTCTTTATACAGCAGTTCCAGTGGCATTTAAAGGTGAGTTTCCACACCTGTGTTCTCTATGTTACACCTCATTCTCCAATGGTTATAGCAGTTCAATACCAAGTGTTTCTGGCCCCTTGTTTAGCTATAAATCAAAATTATACATGCTTTTGTATGGGATTTTTGTGCTTCACAGTATATCTTCTATCTTAGTCGGCTCAGGCTGCTATAGAAAAGAACATGGTAACCATCATTCTACTCTTTACATAAATTCAACAGCTTTAATTTTTAATTCCCACAAATAAGTGAGAACATGTGAAGTTTGTTTTTGTGTGCCTGGCTTGTTTTCTTTTCTTTTCTTTTTTTTGAGACAGTATCTCACACTCTTGCCCAGGCTGTAGTGCAGTGGTGCGATCTTGGCTCACTGCAACCTCTGCCTTTCAGGTTCAAGCAATTCTCCTGCCTCAGCTTCCCAAGTAGCTGGAATTACAGGTACCTGACATTATGCCTAGCTAATTTTTGTATTTTTAGTAGAGATGGGGTTTCACTATGTTGGCCAGGCTGGTCTTGAACTCCTGATATCATGATCCGCCTGCCTTGGCCTCTCAAAGTGCTGGGATTACAGGCTCAGTGAGCCACTGAGCCCGGGCAATGCCTGGCTTGTTTCGCGTATCATAATGCCCTCCAGTTCTGTCCACGTGACTTGGAAGGGTAGTCGGGGTGGAGGGGAAGTAGAGATGGCTAATAGATACAAAAATATAGTTAGAGTGCCTAAGATACAGTATTTCATAGCACCACAATGTCACTACAGTCAACAATAATTTGTTGTACATTTAAAAATAACTAAGAGAGTATAACCGAATTATTCGTAATGCAAAGAAAGGTTAAATGCTTGAAGTGCTGGATATCCCATTTACCCTGATGTGATTATCATGATGTGCATACCTGTATCAAAATATCTGATTTGCCCCACAAATATATATATACCTTATGTATGCACAAAAACTAAAGAAAATGTGCCATGGACTGGGTGGCTTATACATAACAGAAATGTATTTCTCCCGGTTCTGGAGGCTGGAAGTTTGAGAACAGGATGCCAGCATGGTTGAGTTCTGGTGAGGACGCTCTTCCAGGCATTAAACTGGCAACTTCTTTTTGGATCTTGACATGGTAGAAGGAGAGCTGGTTAACTTTCTAGTCACTTCTTATAAGGACACTAAACCCATTCATGAGGGCTCCACCCTCACGAAATAATTATCTCACCTCCAAATACTATCACTTTGGGAGTAAGGCTTCAACATATGAATTTTGGGGAACACAAACTTTCAGTTCATTGTAGTCTCAATAGTTGAAAAGTTGATGGGAAAAAAGACAAAATGGGTGATACTCAGAATAAAACAGCATCCTGAACTATAAGGGTCAGTAGTTACTTTCCATTTGTCCTCCTTTTCATTCTTCTGTCTTTGGTGGGCAAGACCAGATGAAGAACTTTAGAGGTGGAATACCCTAAACATATTCCTGTTTCCTTTTATTTGTTTTGCTCAGCTCTTTCCACAAGCACTTGCTTAGTCTGAGCATCAGTTAATCAGCCCACGCTGCTGTATAAATTGAGGGGAATTTTGCTAATACTGCTGTGGTAAGGTCATATCGTCCAGACTGGGGAATAAAATAGGACAGAGCAAAAGGCTCCACTTGACCTTGAGCCTAAGCTGCTGCTCGTTTTTAACTGTGAAGCACTGTGTGGACCTGAGGCATGTTTGTGTATGTGTGGAGGGAGAAAAGAGATTCTTTGATACTTGATTAGCCACTAACAAAATGATTTGATTGTAAATAGAAGAGAAAGGGAGCAAAATTGTGGTCCTGCAGCCACATGCCGGAAAACACACTTCAGAAGGCATTTTGTGTATCAGCAAAGGCAGACATTAACCAAATATTCAGAATAACATGTGATTAGTGCTTATGGGTACATGATAGGAACTAGAGCAAGGGATTTAATTTAGGAACCCCAGGGACATGTCAGATGAGATACAGGAAACAGGTAGAAGAACAGGTGGAAGCTCTACCTGTTTACTTTGTAAATAATCTTTTACTTCAGAAAAAGGCTGAGGGTGCACACAGCCTATGTGATAGTCAAGAAGCAAGGGAGGGCTCTGAGGGGAGGAGGAGAAAGTAGCTTGCTATGGTCAGAACGTTATGTCCCTACAAAATTCATATGTTGAAATTCTCACTGCCAAGGTGATAATATTAGGAGGTGGGGCCTATGGGAGGTGATTATTTTGCTGGGGGGACACCTCATGAATGGAATTAACACCTTTATTAAGAGGTACAAGAGACATCCCACACCTTCTACAATCTGAGGACACAGCAAGAAGGCACCATTAGTGATCTGAAAAGCAGACACCAAATCTGCCTTGATCTTGGACTTTTCAGCTCCCAGAACTATGAGAATAACCTACCCAGTGTATGATATTCAGTTATAGCAGCCTGCACGAATGAAGGCAAAGCTCCATCACATAAATAATGAGGAACAGTGTCTTAGGATAATACTGAGCTGTGGTAAAGAACATAGAACCCTTGGCGCAGTCCAAATAGGAATACATTTTGGGCAAGGGAAGAAGGCCTCGTACTCATCCTCCTTTTACGTTCTATTAAAAAAAAAAAAAACATTTGGCACTGAGTCTCTTTCTCTCTCTCCCCCTATGCTTGTCAGCTTTCACATGTCTACTCTTCTTACCTATAGCATTCTTCTTCTCTCCTCATCCCTGGGCTAATTTCTGACTGCTCAACAGCTGGCATGACTCTGTATCGTAGGTTTGGAATCTCACCTGGTATTTCTCTTTAGTCTCACCTTGTTCGGCCGTTCTGGAGCCCTCCAAATGAGATTAGTGTCCTAAACATCACAGTCACGCTCACTGATGCTCAGGATATGTGAGCAAGGCAGCGTTCCACATGTGACTTGGGAGTTGGGAGAAGTTACTCAAGTGCTCTGTGCCCCTGTAAAACAGCTACAAAAATCATCCTTTCACATAATGTTATTGTAAGGATGAACTGAAATTTTTTTTGTAAAACAATTGCAATAATAGCTAGCACGTAGTGAACACTCAATAACTAGTATACCGAGTCATCTGTGAAATGTGCCTATTGTTTTGTGCCTGCTTAACATCCATTACCACTTTGGAGAACACTTCTCCCCACTTTAAATCCTTGGCCTGGTCCTACGTCATGATTTCAGGTGAAGACACTTGCCCTAGATCTGGCCAATTCAAATCATAATGATTCACTCATGAATAGACTTGATCACTTTAAAGTCAATGAAACTCTAATCTGTGGCTCTTTGCCAAAACTGCTAAGAAAATGAATTCCTGCTTACAGCAGCATTGCTAGGTGAAGTGGAATATAAATTCACCCAGACAAGATTCCTTTCCTGAGGATGAAATTATACAGCAAAGCAGATGTGAAGGATGGAGACCAAGAGATCCTGACTACCTGTGTAATACCTAAGCAGACATTTAATTTACACTATTTGTTAAGTTAGTGAAATCCCATGGCAGTTTGTTGTCAGTTTAAGTAAGATATCTTATGTCCTAAAGAGCCCTGACCTCCTGACTTCAGCCAAAAGCTTTTTGATTTCTGGGATGCTCAAGGAGAGATGGGTGTATGTACAGTGTTCCATACACTGATCCAAGGGAACATTGCTGAGTGTAGTTATTATTGATGCATACATATTATATTCCTTCACAAAGGAAATATCTTTCCATCCTCACATCAGCTTTGGTCTGTGGCCCTAACAACTCACAACCTTTTCAACTTACCAGAAACCTTTGCTACTGGTTTCCCATACGTCCTGGGTTGTTTTGTTCTCTTGAGTTATGCTAACCTCTCTAAGTTAGTTTTTGTTTCCATTTAAGGCTAAGAAATCCTCACCATTTGCACCCATTTCTAGTTATAGTTCTTTATTGTTCCTTGCACTCTCCAGCACTAATTTAATCTTTCTCAGATCAAAGGAGAAAAATGTTTTATCCACACTTCAACTAAGACAAGAGAAGGATAGTTTTGGCCACCAGAGAGGCTGAAATGACTGAAAAGAAAATAGGAGCATTAAGCAATACTAAAATACAACCGGAATTGGTAAGAGAAACCACTGATGTAAGTGAAATGAAGCCCGACATGAGCAAGGTGGGTCACTGCAGTATTGATAATTAAGTAAGACATCCACCTTAGTTTTCTGCCATAGCAAAAGTGGAAAAAAATGCATTCATTAAAAAGATAGACCTGCTTGAAGGTGGGCAAATGAATCCAGAAACTTGTAGCACTGAAATCAGAATCAGTCAAATTAGCAGTTGTATTTTTATCAGCTCCGTTCAGTGGCTAGTGAGAAGAAAAGTCTTACTGTGTTTACATAGCTTCTAAATGGATACACAAGGCTTAGTCTTCCTTCACTAAGAGCTGTGGAGCCATTCTGACCTGGATTTGATTCTCTGCTCTTTCACCTGCTAACTGCTCTTTCACCTGCTAACTGCATGACTTTGGAGGATGTACAAGACCTCCCTGGCAATCTACATGTGTAATAGAGAAATGATTGTCATCATTGCCTGACTCTGAGGGATATTATCAGAACTAAACATGACACTGAATATGAAGATATTTTCTAAATAATGAAGTGCTACAAAAATAGTAATTATGGATTTTAGTATTATTATCATCACTGCTATTATTTGGTGGCACAACAATCAAATCAGAGAATCAAAAGATTTCAATGACTCTCCATCAGGCAGATTGTTTCGTATCTCTCTGCATTAGGGGGGACATTCTTTTCAAAATGACAAAAACAATGCATCAGACATTTGAATCATTTCTTTCCCCAAGGGGAAGGTACTGAGTTTATGATGATTGATTGTGACCTTGAAAACATAATTATTTCAATGGTGCTGAAAATGCAATTTTTTCTTTTCTGAATTTAGGACAGGTAGAGGAGTTTCACCCTGACCTGCAGAAATAGTGAGATGGCTCCTGCAATTCAAAATAAATGTGAGACCATTGTACATCCAAGGAGCTAATTCTCTAACTGTGCCTTGGAAATAGATTCAAATATGCATTTTTTAAATGTCCATATTTTTAATCGTATAGGTTATTTATTATCAAATCTTGCCAACCAGTGAAGTAAGAGAAAAACCAAAGAGATCTCTATGCCTAAGTATTTTCACCTAAGTTTAATGTGACCCCGCTAGAGGTCTTCCATGTTACAGACTCCAAAAGACTGAGAGAAAAATAAACATTTTCAATCCTTCCTATCTAGTATAAATACATGATTTCAGACATTTCAGGGTAGAAAGTGTAAGTGTAATATTTACTGGATTTTCGTTCTCAAATTTAACAGCAATTGCTTTGGGCCTGAGGTTTGTATCTGTAAATTTGAAACACAAATAAATTCTTTGCAGACTGATATTTGTAATGAGTGCTATACATAATAGATGTACAATATATGGTAATTATTATTGGTAGAACTTCCAAAACTGAGAACCAAAATGACAAATTAACATTGTATACCTCTAAACTTTACCTAAACTAAAATGTTAATTACTTTTGTAACCTTTCAATAAAGAACAGTACTTCCTTTTGTTGTCTTAAGGTGCTATACAATTTGACTCTACCTAACAGATCCAACTTTCAGAGTCTCTGTGCATTTTCATCTAGTCCATTCCTTTTAAAGCATGGGACTTCTAACACAGACCCCTGAACTCCTAGCCATGCCCTACACATTCCTGACTCAACGACCTTTTCCTTGTAATTTCTCCAAATATTTTCTCTATTCAAATACTACTGTTCTCCATTCTTTCTACCCATCCATATTTTAGACATCTTTTGAAGCACAGATGCAAATTTCTGGCTGTAGCAAACCCTTATGTCTGTTTTTTTTTTTTTTTTTCTTTTTTTTTGAGATGGAGTCTTGCTCTGTCATCCAGGCTGGAATGCAGTGGTGCGATCGCAGCTCACTGCAACTTCCACCTCCTGGGTTCAAGTGATTCTCCTGCTTCAGTTTCCCATGTAACTGGGATTATAGGTGCCTGCCACCACACCTGGCTAATTTGTTTATATTTTTAGTAGAGAGGGGGTTTCACCATGTTTGCTGGGCTGGTCTTGAACTCCCGACCTCAGGTGATCCACCTGCCTTGGCCTCCCAAAATGGCTAGGATTACAGGTGTGAGCCACCACACCTGGCCATCTTTATGTGTCCTTTAGGAACAGAAAGTGGTGAAATAAAAACAATAGATTTTTTTAGAATGTAGTGTGATCAACAGAATACTGACCTTCCAAAAATATTCATATCCTAATTCAAGGAACCTGTGAATCTTTTCATCACATGGTGAAGGGGAATTAAGGTTTCAAATAAAATAAAGTCATTAGTAAACTGACTTTGGCATGAGGTAATCATCCAGGCAGCCCCAATATAATATCACAAGAATTCTTACATAGAAGAGGGTAGGAGACACTGTCAAAACGATGATCATGAGGGTCCTTAAACATGGAAGAGGACACCGGAAGCATCTGTGTCAGGGTAATGCATCATGAGAAATGATTGACCATTGTTGGTTTCAAAGATGGAAAGGGGCCATGAACTCAGGAATACAGGTGACTTTTAGAAGCCGGAAAAGACAAGAAAATAGATTCTCCTCTAGACTCTCCAGTAAGGGATGCAGCTCTTATATCACCTTGACTTTAGCCCAGTAAGATCTGTTTGTGACTTCTGACCTCAAGTGCTGTAAGACACTAAATCTGTGTTGTTTTAAGCCATCAAGATTGTGGTCATTTGTTATAGAAGCAACAGCAGACTTAGAGAGCCATTTTTTCCTGTAAAGGGCAGTTAAAAAATATTTGACACTTTGCAGGCTATCCTGTCTTTGTCACAACTACACAGCACTGCTGTTGTAGTGTGAAAGTAGGCACAGACAATACACAAATAAATGGATATGGTTATTTTATTTGTGGCAGGGTGGAATTTGCTTGTGGGCCATAGTTTGCAGAGTGCCGTTGAGGTTTTTCCATGACCTAAATTCCAGAACCTTGAATCTATGAACTAATTATTTAATGTGTTTGAGTTTTAATTTCCTTATATGAACAATGGATCTTGTATCTGTGTTAGAGATAGCTAGCTATGACCAAAAATTCATGCTCCCCTTTCCATAATGAAAGTTGCACCTGGGAAGTGGTACTCTGCCAAAACTATCATTCCTACATTCTTCATAGTTTGTAACAAGCACAACCTTCTAGCCATGGGGATGTGAGCCCAGGTAACGTGTACCTGTCCCATGCTTATCCATATGTCCTTTCATATAACTCTCCTCCAGGAGTTTTTCTCCGCTGGTCACAATGGAAGTTACCTCAAGAATGACCTTGAATGTTACCTTTTAAATATGGAAAGACTATTTTCTTTGGTCCCTCAATGACTGCATGGAAGACAGGTGCCTTGCTTGTTTACTTATCCAATAACACAATGTGAGCAAGACGTACACTTTCAATCCTTTTGAGTCATTACATCCTCTCAAGTCTATTTGATGGTTAGTATACTCTAAGTAATATTCTATGTTTAGAGTTGTAGTAAAAATTAAATAAAACATTATGTAAAGTGCCATACACAACAGATTGGATCGTACTCAAAAATATTAATTATACAGTTTCTTATTTTGGTCATCCAGCACTCTATTCTGCACTTTACAGATTAGTTTACTCTGGGATGCTAGTCTTGTATCTATAATTCGATAAGAAACATTGTCCTCAATTTTTGAGTCAGTATAATATAATATTTAAAAAAGAAGGGCTTTGAAATTTGTGACATTGACTTTCACTCCTGCATCTCCCCCATCCCCCAAATGCTTACGCTTTAATTGAATTTCTATTAACCTCTATTTAATCATGTGTAAAATGATATTCAATAAATGACAGATGGCTATTATGTTTAGCTCTTCTATGTACATTAATGTCTGTCAAGGTTTTAGTAGATACCAATAAATACTTATTGAGTCATTCATTTTTTATATCAGCAATTCAACATGAAAGTTTTATACAGTATCTGAAAAACACTGTAATTTTGTTTAAATCTTTTGTGATACATTGTGGCAGTGCAACAGAAATGTCAGTTTTTAAAACATCTAAGCATGAAATCAATGGAGAAAAATAATAACTTTCAGGTAGAAAACTTAGGTTAGAGTTTCATGCTCCTATATATACTAGACATAAGACCACATTTTTGATAGTTATTCTTATATAGTCTCCTAACTTCAATTTTCACATTCATAAAGTAGAGAAACCTGAACAGTTGTAGAGAAAATTAAAGCGAATGTATAAACATTTCGAACATAGAATCTGGTGCATGGTAGGTGTTCAATAAATGATTTTTACTATTATCATTATTATTATTGAGTTACATATGCTTGAGAATAATCATTTTTAAGGTTGGTCTTCATTATAATTATTAACAAAAATTATATTGTGTGGCTACTTTCTAAATGCTGCATTCAAAGTCCTTGTTCTTGGAGTTTAAGTAATCCCATTGCAACATGCTGAACTTTGCAAGAGAGTAACAGGCTGGATTTGTACACGTATTGGCTAAGTCCTGAAGATGATAAATGATTTTCATTAAAATTCACCCCACTGTATGTAAACCCAAATACTGTACACAGTTAAATATTCTGATAAATCAAAAGAGTCTATGTGAAAGCAGAATACAAAACAGAGGTCATTTGAAAGGTGAGACTGGTTAATCAATGTATTTGCATATATATTCAAACATTCTGTTTAGTTATCCATTAAGCAATCAAGGAAATATAAATCACTGTTTCATGTTAGTTTTATATTATCAGACACTACACAACCCTGGCACTATGAAAGCCATAGATCATTACTAACAATATTTATTGCAGCATTACAGTCTGCATAGGAAAATAAAGAACCTGCCATGCCAATAATGTCAAGAGTCTCAAGAAAGTTCTTTCCTTCTTTCTGGATTGAACAAGGCCACATTTGTAACCTACACTCCTGCAGAGACATCAGACAAATCCATAGCCCTAGTTTTTCATTCTTTCCACACTACAGGTCTCAGTGTCCATTTGCTTTCATGATACCTAGAGTATCATGTATCTAGAGTATCTAGCATCATTCTGATCTTCTGTGCTTTATTTCCAGGACTGTCACTCCTTCATTTTCCAAGCTCCAATTTTATCTTTTTCTTCAGAACAACTGGCCATCACCTTAGCAGTTCCTGTCTTCCAAACACCAGTCACACTGCTTCTTTATTGTCTCTGTCAACTTTCTTGGAAGATCTTGATACTTTCAACAACAATACTTCCAAAGTGGTGACCTAAGCTTGAGCTATGACATCCTATTTTCAGGAAATATGTACATGTGTAGGAAATTCAAAAGCCTCTAGGACCAGAGTGAAGCCATTTCTTCAGTTAATAGAATAATATTCTATTAACTCCCCTAAATTCTCTATTAGCTCTCCTAAAATTAGTTTGAATATGAATATATTCTTATTATATCTACACATTTGATTGTTAGTTTCACTTGTTATACGTTCGTAGGTTGGAAATTATTTCCTCTCAGAATTTTTGAAGCACTGCATTTTGCATGTTATACTTGGGAATATTATTCAATTGCACAAACGTGGTCTGTTCTATTTTTCTAGAAAACATACTTATTTTTCTAATCTTTATCACTTCCCAATTAAATTATCTGTTTTTATTAACTTACATTTACATGTCTCAGGATGTTAATTATTACAAAAATTGTCATAAAGAAAGATAGTAGGTCTCTGTCCCACATTTTTCACTTCTAATTCTTGTTCCTCCAAAAAAAAAACTTTTAGTAAATTTACCTATTTCTTTTGAGATTTACATCCATATTTATTAAGAAAATTCTAATATTATCATTTTAATTATTTTGTTTTCCATTAATATTCTATTCTGAAAGTGGAGTGTTTAGCTTTTCTACTCTTTCCCAAGATCTACAGTTACATTTTCTGTATGTATTTTGAGCACTTATTTTCAAATAGCATGTATCAGAATCAGCTAGAAGGCCTAATGAAGCACAGATCATGGGCCTCATTCTCGGAGTTTTTGATTCAGTCTTTCTGCGGTGGGTCCCAATGGTTTGACTGCAAATCAAAGCAATGTTGTGATCACATCTTCTCACATGGTCATAACACTGATATTCTAGGACACATTGTGAACCACTGAATTTTTGTAGCATCATTATTTATAAATCACTATGTGTTGTTGTTATTTTAATGATCCAAATATTATTCAGACTTGTGCCACATAGTGTCCTATAATTATATTTCTATTATTCTGCAGTATTTTCTGATTCTTACAGTTAATATTTTTTTCTATATTTTTATTTCCAAACTCTCCAATAGAACTAACATTAATTAGTGTTCAAAGATATTCAATAATATAGCAATTTATTAAATACATGTATATTGGCCTTATTACAACTGCTGGCTCTTTAGACCTTTATCACAACTTTTTGTTCAAAACATTCACAAATTTTCCTTGACTTTCTCATGGATCAGATCTTCTGTTTCCTGGGTTGTATTATTTGCTGTTTCCGTTTTTGCTTTCATTCTGCCACAGAAAATCCTTTATTAGCTCCTCTAAAATTAGTTCATATTTGAATATATTCTTATCATTTCTACATAACTGACTGCTAGTTTCACTAGTTATAAATTTATAGGTTGGAAATTACTTCCTTTCAGAATTTTTGAAGTGCTACTTCATTTTCTTCAGCAACAGGGTTGCTGTTGAGAATATGATGCCATTTTTATTCTGGAAACTTTGTATATGGTGTATGTGTGTATGCACGCATGTGTGCAAATTGAGGGTGTTATATCACTGAAAAGTTCTAGCATTGTAAATCCAGGGGAAGTATGGCAGAGACTTACAGAGTTGATAGATAAAAATAACATAAAATAGCAGTACCTCTAAGTTGCATAAAAAGAAAATATATTTCTGTAGAGATGTACTGTTTCTCTAGTAAAGAGTATTGTTGGCTGTATGTGTGTTTGTGATTGTGTGTGCATGCATGTGCGTGCGCACGTGTGTGTGCTGGATGCCTTCCAATTCTCCAAAATCATGTTCCTTCAAGAAGTATGTCCCTGATTCCGTGTAACCCCAGTAAAGCTGTTCGTGATAAAATCCTGTTACTACTTCTAGAATGGGTGAATGATTCATGTTGGCTTATGAAGCAGTGTTCTTACATACCAAATTTAGCAATGGGTACATGACCCCAACAAGACCAATTTGTTGGTGTGTAGAGATGAAAAGAAAGTCTCCTTTCTAATAGGTTTGCAAGAAAGGGACATTATGAAGTTCCTGCTGCTGTTAGTCAATATGCTTACTACATGGCTGGAGTCTTTCTGAGAAGAAAGCAAAATAGAGACAATTGAAGAGAAAAAATTCAGTTCTGATAACATATTTGAGTCACGGAGTCCATTCCTGCCCCTTCCTGATATATGACAACAAATTTACTTTTTACTTAAATATGTAGATCATTTTCTGACAGTAGGTATAGATAAAGCCTGGAAGAATGCGCTTTACATCCACTCCATTGAGTGAGTCATTTATGCCATTAAACAGAATATTTGATATACTTGAATTCTATACTTGCAAACAGCAAAATATTAAAAGGAGCAAAGTGTCTCTTAGTAGCATGTTCCAAATGTTTATTTACAATTCACAAAAGTTTTTCTAATACAAGTATAAAGTCTAAGCTGAATTGATAAATGATAGGGTGTATGTGTGTGGTAAACCACAAAGGCTTTTAACAATTATTACTCTTGTTGTGGCTGTTAGTATAATTTTTATTAATATTACTATAATTGTAATGCCACTGATTGATTAATCTTCGTGCATTTCATTGGTTAGAGTTTATGACATATTGATCAGTGTATCTACTGTCATGGTGCTTTTATTTTACCATCACTTACTAATATGAATAATACCATCATATCAAACAAACTGCATAACAGACTATCATATTTCTGGAAAATTTTATCATAACTTTTCGAAATGCCACATGCGCCCTATCATGGCTATTATACTGTTGAACATTTTAATGCCTCTACTTTGTATGCCTTCTCTCTTAACCCCCTCAATCATAATCTCACTTTAATTGCCTCTTCTCTAGCAAATACAAACATTATCTTCCTTACTTCTGGAATTAATAACTTTTCTGATGGCTTATCATCTTTTTTGTTCTCTAGTGCACCTTTTCCAATTAAAATGGAAATTAAATGGAACCGAATGTGACAACCAAAATCATATATGTAGCATATGGTGAATTTGGATTTCATTGAATGCTAAATAGAATTATTTATATGTGAGTCTTTTCTTATTGTTTCCTACAAATATAGCATTGTGGAAAATATATATACATATATACACATATACATGTATATGTATACACATACACATATATATACATATATTTCCCACAATGCTATATTTATAAATATATGTGTGTGTGTGTATGTCTGTGTGTGTATATAGATACACACATATATATAATTCCCACAAATATAGTATTGTGGTATATATATGTATGTATATGGGAAACAATAACTAAGCTTGATAGATATATAGTATCTATCTACTTACCTATGTGGGTATATAGGTAGGTAGTTAGACAGAGAGATACTGAAGGCTTATTATTCACTGGCATTTTCTTTTCTCAACCTAAATTTTCTAATCCATTTTAGCTGACAATTTAATTTTTCTCTTGTTTACTTATATGTTTGATTTTATGTGACTCAATCTTTTTCGTTTCAGTAGAATTCTTACCTCTACCACTTTCATGCTTATTTAGCTTCACTTATGACAACTCCAAGACTGCTGAAGTTTGCTTCTTTTTTCTGCAAAGTCCTTGTACTGCCCCAACCATTCCCCTACTATCCACAAGGATCTTACTGCCTAATCTTTTGATATTCCCATCTGCAGGATAAGTGAGGCTTTGACCCCTGAGCCAATCTTGACCAAGGAAAGACGAAAATAAACTACTTTAATATAGGCTTATATTCTTCTAGGCTGAATAGGGTTCTAATAGTGGTTCATACTATTGTATCTGGGAGGTCACTGACATCCCCTAAATGTCCTCCCGATTTCCCTTACTTTTACCTTGGCTACAGGGCATATGACCCCAGAGTTGACTTTGGGACATTGCATTGCCTTGGGTAGACAATTTTATAGACTAAAACTTTACCATTTCTTTGTTTACATTTCAAAAATAACTTTTGCTTTAACCCACTCATCTCTATATATCTATTATTACTTTCTATTTATTTTTATTTGAAAAAAAGTAATTTATGGACATTATTAATAAAATGAAAATATAGACATGGAAAAAGAATATATTAAAATCACCAATAGTTCCAGCACATGAGAGAAACATTATTTAACATTTTGGGGTAAATTCCTTCTCTTTAAAAAAACTTTATACCCCTGAAAAAGTGTGGCATACAATTTAAAAAGAGTAATAACTTAAAAATTCAGTTTATATTGCATATATTTTTTAGTTAATGGCTTTTGTCTTTTTAATAATATATCATGAATATTTTCTCCAATAAAAGAATAATCTCTGTATTAGTTAGCTCATATTGCCAGAAAAAAATACTACAGACTCAGTGGCTTAAATTACAGAAATTTATTTTCTCACAGTTCTAGGTAATACCAGGGTTGGGTTTCTGGTGGGACCTGTCTTCCTGGGCTGCTCATGGTACCCTTCTCACTGTTCTCCTATGGCCTTTCTTTGTTGCTATGGGGACAGAAGGAATGATCTAGTGATGCTCCCTCTTATTACAGGGATACTACCAATGTTACCAATTACGGCCCAACCATATGAAATCGTTTAACTTAATTACCTTCCTAAAGATTTTATCCTGGCATGGCGTGGTGGCTCACACCTATAATCCCAGCACTTTGGGAGACCAAGGCGTGTGGATCATCTGAGGCCAGGAGTTCAAGACTAGCCTGACCAACATAGTGAAACCCCTGTCTCTTCTAAAAATACAAAAATTAGCTAGACCTGGTGGTGGGCACCTGTAATCCCAGCTACTCAGAAGGCTGAGGCAGGAGGATTGCTTGAACCTGGAAGGCGGAGGTTGTCGAGAGTTGACATTATGCCATTGCACTCCAGCCTGAGTGACAGAGTGAGACTCTGTCTCCAAAACAAAAACAAAAAAACAAAACAAACAAACAAAGAAAAATTCTGTCACAACATTTACTTACATTGCAGGTTAGGGCTTCAACATATGAATTTTACAAAGGACACCGTTTGGTCCATAACTATTACTTTAATGTAATTTTTAATAATTGCAAAATTTTAAATTATATGGAGGCAGCATAATATCCTTGATAGATTACATTTTGTATACTTGGGCCAAATCCAATTCTGTTTTTTTTATAAAAATATATGAATAACACTGTAATTAACATTCTTTCTCATATATAACATTTCACATTGTTTCTCATTTATTTTCTTTGGATAAAATATTACTAGAAATAAAATTACTTGGTCAAATTAGTTTTAAGATTCATGCTATCAAACACTTTTAAGACATGTTATACCAATTGATTCTCATAATAGTCGTGATCAGCATGTCTTTCTCTTCTACTTACTAACATTGTTAACATTTTCTTTAAATATCTTTCATTTTGATGCAAGAGAAACATTTTCCTATATCAAATTTTTCTTATTTTATTTGATTAATAATGAAACTCATCATATTTCGACTTTTCTTTCTCTCTCAAGTGACTGGAGTTATCTGCCTAAAATCTGCTCCTGTGGGAAAGGATTGGTTACTAATAACCGTGCCTCGCTTATAACAATCACTCACCTTGCTGGCCCACTAGGACTCCCTAATTCTGTGCTTCACCATCTGGGTAGCATTCACTACTTTGTTCCTGTCAGCCTCTGTTGGATCACTTGGCTGGTCCTTCTCTTTATGTCTTTGCTTAAGCCATTCTCTCCACCAGTTATGGCCACCTCTAACTTATTCACCTAATTAGCAATGCTAGGAATCCTGGAACAACTAAGCTCTAACATCACCTACTATGGAAGCCTTCCCTGACTTTGTTGTTCTTCTTAAGTGGTCAATTTCTCCAGCCCCCAATGCATATATCTACGTGAAGAGGATGCCCAGTACATAGTATATTGTATTATCATAATTGTTATTGTACTCATTTGGCATGCATCATAGAACTTCTTTCACTGTAACTTAATCATTATTTTTTCTCCTGTGTCTCATCCATTATTAGGCTGACTAGCTGGTCCTTGAAGACAAGGCTCATGTTTTGTTTAGTATTCAAAATAGAGGGCATAGTGACAAATTTGTTAAATGAATTAATATATGAACAGTGTATTAATTGATGTGTTAAGTCAACTAATACATGAGCAGATAATTATCTTGATTTAAAGTCACACTATCAAGATTAACTGTACCCCTGTCTGTATTTTACTGTCTTTGACCAAATTTGAGGACAAATTTAACCCCGAATCCACTTGCTTAGAAAATTGATTTATGTTAGTTCTTTCTCCTCTAAGCCAGGGACCACTTCATATTTCAATAATTTTTTAATAAAATTTAAATAGACTTTTCAAAAAAATTGGAAGAGTTTTAGATTTATAGGAAAGTTGCAAAGTACAGATAGGTTTCATATATCATCACCAAATTTCCTCTATGTTTAATATTTTATATTATGATAGTACATTTGTCACAATTAAAGAACCAACATTGGTACATTGTGATTAGCTACACATTATTAGGATTTCACTATTTTTTTCTTAATGCCTTTTGTTTTTTTAAGAATATTTTCCAGGATGCCACATTACATTTACTTGTCATGTTTCCTTCTCTTATATCTGATATTTGTGAGACATTACTTAATATTGATGATGTTGACAGTTTTAAGGAGTATTGATGAGGTATTCCATAGAATGTCCTCAATTTAGATTCGTGTGATATTTTTCTTATGCTTAGAATGGGTGTCTTAGTCCATTAGTGTTGTAATAGCGAAATACCCTAAACTGGATAGCTTATAAACAACAGAAACTTATTTTTCATGGTTCTGGAGGCCACAGAGATTAGGGTCCTGGAAGTTTTGGTTCTGGACCATGGACAGTTGTGTTTTTGCTGTGCCCTCACATAGCAGAAGGGGCAAGCAGTCTTTCCCTGCTCCAGCCCCAGAATCAATGATTTCTCCATAATTCCTGGTTTCTTTTCTTGAAGAATGACATAAGAAACCAAGATGTGGGTACTAGGTTTTCTCTCACATTAGACTGGTTTCCTAGGTTAGATAGCCAGCCACATCATTACCACAGCAAAGGTAAAACTGCACACATTTCTTACTCCTGCCTAGAATCACCTCTGTGCTGTGGCCTTCAGATAGGATTTAAAGGTAGGAATTCAGCCAAAATCAGAATGAGCTATAACCTCTGGGCCCTATGTCTTGGTCTATACTACTGTCTATGCTGAGTCATGCCTACAAAGCTAGGCTGACTTCCACTTCCTGTCCACATTTTGGTGAGTTTCATTTAGTTTATTCTCACCATGTTTATCTACCCTATCAGTTCAAATTATGATGGAGTCCAAACAGCTTCATCTTAGAGGCCTCTTCTGCAGTAATGGGTAGTAATGTCATTCTTTTGGGGCCTGGCTACAAGATGGAGATTTTTGGAAGCTACACATAAATGTTTCCTCCATAATTACCGTTGCTAAGAGCATTCTCACTAATTAATTTGATCACATTTATAGAAATTATGCCTACCCATTTTCCTGTTTCTCTGGGATGAAAATATCTCTAGATAATAGTGTTCTATAAAAGCAGGTGTACAATATTTGAAGCAACAAACCCAAATAATGGGTTAATTATTGAATTACTTTTTTGTTATAATTTTACATATGCTATGGTAAATAGATTAAATAAAATGACATCTAATAAGAGTGATAATTTCCAATAGAAATTTAATATTTATGCAATATTTCAATTATTCCCAACATGTCTTTCAGCATTTCTGTGAAGTATGAGTTAAAGGTCAAGTCCCAGTATTTCTGTGAATGGCTCTCAGAACCAGAAAATCAGAGCACAGTTGTCCATCTTGGTTCAAATAATGAGAAAATCAATTATATCCAATCCTTTACCAATAGACTGTTTAATTGGAATTCTCCAGGCCTTCAGGAGGAGCTACATTTATAGTTGCATTGAAATAATTTAAAATCCTCCAAAATTCCTGACTTCCCCCTTCAAAATGTTATAGACTATAATTTTATTTCAAAATTTTATATTTTGTTATCTAAAAGAGGCATATTGATTTTGCCTAAATCAGTCAACTTCAGTAAAATGAAACATCACTATACACGTTACATGTAGAGTAGTTGCTCACTGAAGACTATACTTAATTGCTCACTGCTAAAATTGAATTAAAAGATTTAAAACTGCGTGTTGTACATGTAGTTCCTTGTTGAATAAAATGAATTAATCTCAAGTAGTTGTCATAATTTAATTTGAAGAGAGATGATTTATATTTATCAGGTTGGATATCAATGGTTTCCTTTTCCTCTGAGGCAATTGCAATGATGAATTTTTGTTATATTTCAAAAGATATATTTCACATAGTGGAATGCCCCATAGGAAGAATATACAGAAGGAACAAAAAGTATGATTATGAAATGAAGGCTTCTACTCTCATTATATAAAGATTTCTGACTCAGTTGTTTGAGTACAAGTGAGTCTTCTTCAAAGAAAACTTCTTTCCACATCAATACAATATAGGGGTGTGATGGTTAATACTGAGTGTCAACTTGATTGGATTAAAGGATGCAAAGTATTGATCCTGGGTGTGTCTGTGACAGTGTTGCCAAAGGAGACAAAGAGTATAAAGAATATAAAGAAGGCAGAAAAGTGTGGAAAGACTAGACTGGCTTAGTTTCCCAGCCTACATCTTTCTGACATGCTGGATGCTTCTTGCCCTCAAACATTGGACTTCAAGTTCTTCCATTTTGGGAATTGGACTGGCTCTCCTGTCTCCTCAACTTGCAGATGGCCTCTTGTGGGACCTTGTAATTGTGTGAGTTAATACTTAATAAACTCATACACACAGACACACACACACACAAACACACACAGACACATACACATATAGATACATATATCTATCTATCTATCTATCTATATATGTACATATTCCTTATTAGTTCTGCTCTCTAGACTCTAGAGAACCCTGACTAATACAAGGGTTAATCTGATGAGTTCAGGAGCCAGACTAAAATCCAGGATTCCAATCCAGGTTCCTTTATCT
The DNA here is from genome assembly GCA_036589455.1 of Ateles fusciceps. Taxonomy (NCBI): domain Eukaryota; kingdom Metazoa; phylum Chordata; class Mammalia; order Primates; family Atelidae; genus Ateles; species Ateles fusciceps. The sequence goes on from JAZHEH010000051.1 coordinate 3,263,844, forward strand.
ACCAGCTCTATGACCTTGAGCAAGTTACTTAACCTTTCATCTGACAGATGGATCCAGTGCAAATGCTAGTAGCTTTCTGGAATTGCGGTGGCCTTTACAGGTAAACCACTTAGTACAGTGCCTGACATATGGGAAGTGGTCGATAATTATTAGATGCTAGTATTTTCTCATAAGTGAGTTTAGATGAGAGTTGTAATAACCTTATGCATCAACTTGGCTGTGGTCCAGCATGCTCAGATATTTGGTAGAATATTATTGTGCATGTTTCTGCAAAGCTATTTTTGTATGAGATTAACATTTGAATTGGTAGACTAAGTAAAGCAGACTGCTAACTCTGATGTAAGTGGGCTTTATCTAATCCATTGAAGACCTGCATAGAACAAAATATTGACACTCCTGTAAGAACAAGATGGTTTCTCCTGTCTCACTGCCTTTGAATTAAGAGATTTGCTTTTTTCTGCCTTTGTCTTATACTGAAATATTGGCTCTCTTGTGTTTCCAGCCCACTGACTCAATCTACTGAGGTCTAAAGGCTTGTCAATCTTCGTAAGAACATGAGCTCATTCTCTCTCTCTCTCTCCTCCCCGCCTGTGTATGTACACACACACAAACACACACAAAAGCATATGTGTATGTGTATAAACATATGGATAGATACATACATGCATATGTGTGTATATATGTACACATATAGATAGATACTGGCTCTGAGTAATATAAAGGTAAAATAGAGAAAAAACGAGACAAGATCTTAATAAGCCCGAGTGTGCTAACTTCTAATTTCTATGATGCTCTCTTCAGTTGTCATTCTTGCACCCTATGTTGACCTGTCAGTGTCACACAGTCATTAAAGTGCAGCAGTGTTGGTGTAAATTTATAATTGGTGTAATCCTTATTGCTGACATGTCAATATTTAACTTGAATTAACCTTTCCTTTGAGGCTGACAAATTGTGCATCTGTGGCCTGTTCAGTCTAATTTTTCATGTCATTGCCTTGCAAAGCATACAGATTTATAATGTCACCATGTGATGGATGCAGGTTCCTCCTTTGCCTTGGAGAAGGGTTTCAACCCACTTAGATTATGCATTGCTTTATTTATTTATTTCCAGTTCCACTTACCTCCCAATTCTAAAGGCCTCCAGTGAATTTATCTCCCAGAGGCTCATGTTTTGAGGATGAATGGAAGAGTAGCCCTGTCAGGAACCATTAACATGCGGCTGCTGAGGAGCCTCCACATTATTCTGGCCTGTCTCACACAGAACAGGCTTCATCTGTCTGTGCCTGTTGTCACTAAGAATTTGTTGACAGAAAATGAAGACTGGTGAAGGAAAATTAGGTCAGAATAGTGTGTGGAAAGCAAAGTGACATTCTTGTCAATTTTGCCTAGTCTCTAAGAACAGAGCTTATAGTAATAATTTCTTTCAACATGGACAGCTGAGTTTTGAACTACATTATTTTATTGTTTTTGTTGTTTTAATTTATAATTGCTCCTGTGCCCTCGTCCCCACAAACTTTGGATACCAAAAGTGAGCAAGAGTCCAAAAGTTCTCAGTTGAAACTGAGACCAGAATGCTAGGGATTTGGGAAGAAGAAGGCTTAGCGGAGCTGAGTATCCCATAGGATACTCACATTTGGTTTCCAAAATGGGTTTATGAAAAAAACCAAGAGTGACCTGCTGGCAATTACCTCCAAGTTTCTCAACACTGTGAAAATGCCAAGCCACTCTCACCACACTTCAAAAACTGCTTTAGAACAGTGAAGTTATCCAAACCCCCCTGAAGCAAATCCTATCAATTTACTTAAAGTTATCTAAGATAAAGAATGAGAACCACCTAGTCCATATATTCAGGGGAGGGATGGGTATTTAAATTTACATTTATAGAAGGTTTAGGGAAAATCCAAAGGCACTGAGATTGAAATTTGCATCTCACTTTGGCAGAGTACTATTTCCACATGTGCTGTTAAAATGTAGTAATCATTGGTCTATTTCCTGGATCCTAGATTAAACTCTAGCATATTTAAAAGTCTTCAATGATTTAAGGGAATTAAAATGGTTAATGTGTGTGACTCAAGAACACTGTATCTCATGCATCATTTACATTTGGCTGTCCTGGTCATAAGAACACCAGAGCAAAACTGATGTTATACTTCAATTACTGCTTAAATTTTTTTTTTCCTGCTTCTTGATTTTCAACTAATGTAAATTATATAAACAAAGCTAACAAATTCCAAGACTCAAAATAAAATTGTAAGTTTTTTCCCCCTTAATTATAACAAATTATAAAATCTGTTTTTTTGTTTTTTTCAGACCAGCCTGCTTCTGGCAAATGGAACCAATGCAAATGCTAGTAGCTTTCTGGAATTGTGGTGGCCTTTACAGGAGCCTACAAGTAAATCACTTAGCACAATGCCTGATATATGGGAAGTGGTCTATAATTATTAGATGCTAATATTTACTCAAAAGTGAGTCTGGATGAGAGTTGCAATAACTTTATGCAACTCTCTGTTGCTCTGTCACTGGATTGCAGTGGCATGATCTCCACTTACTGCAACCACTGCCTCCCAGGTTCAAGTGATTCTCCTGTCTCAGCCTCCTGAGTAGATGGGATTACAGGTGTGCACCACCACCCCTGGCTAATTTTTTTGTATTTTTAGTAGAGATGGGGTTTCATCATGTTGGTCAGGCTGGTCTCAAACTCATGACCTCATGATCCACCCGCCTTAGCTGCCCAAAGTGCAGGGATTATGGGCGTGAGCCACTGTGCCCAGCCAAAAAAATCTGTTCTTTAAACATTAACCCTAGTTTCTATAGTAGTTCAATAAATAAAATAAGTAGAAACATTTTTAACTGAAGCAGAGACTGTGTTTTAAAGCCCAGATCACAAATATCCCCTATACCTAACCAATTGCCTCCAGAGAGCCTCTGTGTTATGCAGTTTGAAAACCCCAGATCCCATTTAACTTTTGGTTTACAGGTGAGAAAGCTACAGCTGGAGAGTATCAGGAGAATGACCCAGTATCATACTTTAACCAGCAGGGCTAGAACTTGAGATCGGATTTCCTAATTCTAAAGTCCAATATCCTTTTCATTAGAACCGGTCAGGAGACCTCCTCTATGCTGTCACAAGTTTCTTTACATTCAATCCAATATTTAGTGTGTATCTATCATGTTCTGTGGGCTAGAAATACAAACATTTTCAATAAAAATAATTCCTAGCTTTAAACAGGTAGAGAAGAGTCAGCAAACAATACAGGTATTATTCTACAACGTCAGTTCTGTTAAGAAAAAAAAAAGTACGGTAAATATAAAGGGTAACAGGGCATACAATTTTCAATAAAGTTACCAGGGAAAGACCTTCAGAAGCAGTAATATTTGAACGTGATATCAGAATAGGATAAGGAAATGAGCTGTGGGGGAGATTATTTAAGACATAATGAACAGCAGATGCAAATGTCCTGCATTAGATGTGTGCTTGGCACACTTAAGAATAGCCAGAAGGCCAGAGGCTCTGGAACACAGTGAGTTGGGGGTAGAGAGGAGACCAGGCTGAAAACATAGCTCTGGAAGCCAGGGAGATAATTTCCAATGTGTTTGAGTCTGTTGTGAAGCCATTCCATGGTTGAAGTGAGTGAATGACACCTGGGCATTCATTTTGAAAATTATTCTTCCTACTATATGTCGGATGAACTAGACAAAGGCAAAATCAGAAGCATGCCTATGTACCAACAAAGAATAATGCCAATCCTTTAGGTCGGTTTAATGTCTCCTCTTTAAAGTCTTTTGCACTGGTAATTTAGTTTCTACAATTGTTCTGAGATATAGGTGAGTCACATGGTATTAATTTCATTTAACAGATTAGGAGTTAAGTTTGTAAAGTAGAAGATCAAGCATATACTCATATTTCAAGGTCAGTTATTTACTACACAATAATGATGATTTTTCACCAATGGATTGGTGGGGTGGGAGTAGGCAGAGGAGAGGGATAAGAGTCTACTTAGAAGGGAAGGTGAAGATCAGAAGCTTTTTAATTTAAACAATGCTTATTCAATATGTGTTATACTCATGGTATTACATTATGCTCTGGAGATAGAGGTGAAAAAGTTCATTTCTATGTTGAAAATGTCTATTCAGGATGCAACAATAACTATCAGGTTTTTAGTCCTTAATCACTGCTAAGCAATTTGGGAGTGTTATATGCTTTAATTTTCCTACTAATTATATGCTTTGGGTGCAATTATGGTCATTGTAATTGGAAAATTGGTTCCAGGAACCCCCATGGATAGCAAAATCTGCAGATATTCAAGTCCCTTATATAAAATAATGTAGTATTTACATTCAACCTATGCACACCTGCAACATACTTTAAATCATACCTAAATTACTTATAATACCTAATACAATGTATATGTTGCACAGTAGTTGTTATACTAGACTATTCAGAGAATAATGACCAGAAAAAATATTGTACATGTTCATTACAGACACAATTTCTAACCTGATATATTTTTTAAATTTAAAAACCAATTGTAAATTGTAAATTAAGAGGGTACATGGGCTTGTTTGTTACATGGGTATTATATGCATAACAGTGGGGATTGGGCATCTAGTGTATACATCACCAAAATATTGAACATTATACCCAATAGGTAATTTTTATCCCTCATTCCTCTCTCACCTTCCTTCCTTTTGGAGTGTCCCCAAAATATTTGATCTGTGTTTGGTCAAATCCACAGATGGGGAAACCCACAAACATGAGGGTCAACTGTATAATTAACATTTCACAGATGATAAAATTAAAGAACAGAAAGATTAAACAATTTATGCATGGTCACTCAGTGTATAAATTGTGAGTGTTAAGACTCAAGCTCAAGTTCAACTCCAAAGTCTGTTCTCTTAACTCAATGTTATTTTGACCCCTTGAATATTCTACATGTTTTCATGTCTCTTGCCTTTCTACTTCGTTCTTTGTACCTCTTTTCTCATTTTTGCTCATCTTGGCCTGTGAATTTCTTTCTTGGGGGATGAGAATTTCAATGGGCTTGAGCTGATTTAAGCATATAAGGTAAAGGGCACTGCACTATACTGAATCATCATCAAAAACAAAATATTGTTTTCACATGCACACACAGCCAATGACACTGACACTATCCAGCACATTACCTATTCTTCCATTTCATGGGAAGTCTCTTTCTTGCAATTTTCTGTTTTTGTTTTTCCAAAACTTTTAGAAAAAGTAAAAGTAATGTCATCTTCTCAGTTCTCTAGTTTTCCCATGTGCATACAGAATCAATTACGCATTATCAGGATAAAATACATTTTCAAATTTAGTCAGTGATCCTGTAACTCTAAGTTTGTCTCTTCCCTGCTAATCTGGATATAAGTACTACATCCTTCAGAATTTTATATAGCTTATTCCCGGGACAAATGTTTAAGAGTATGGACCCCGAACCTGAGTTTAAATACCAGCTACTCTGCTGACTAGTCATGTCTGCTGTGAATAAACCATGTCACATTTTTCGTGCTTCACTCTTTTCATTGGTAAATGGGGATAATAATAATGCCTACCTCACAAAGTCATTTTGAGAAATTAATGAATAAATAAACCAATGTGTTATATAAGTGATTCCAGTGTTTGAACTCAGACATCAAAGGTCCTTTTAAAAAATCAAGAGGTGTTTTGGTCATGAAAGATATTTTACGAATAAAAGTAATGATTTTTGTGTACTTCACAGGTCATAAAACACTTTTCTGTAAAGAGCCAAGAGTAACTATTTTAGGCCTTTCAGGGCATATTTAACTCTACTGTTGTAGCATGAACACAGCCACAGACAATAAGTAAATAATGTGGCTGTGTTCTAATAAAACTTTGTTTACAAACAAGTGGCTCATGGTTTGCCAACCTCCCGTAATTAAATCTAGTAGGTGTTCTGACAGGGGCATGCATCACATATTTCACTTCATTTAACTTCTAAAACAATGCAATAAAGAAGGTGCTTTTATCATCTCCATATTTATATTTGGGGGGAAAAAATTACCTTCAGAGAAATAAAGTGATTTTAGCTGAAGTTTTACTATGTTATTACAAAGCTGAAGCTTAAATTAGTTATCTCTTCAGATAGTAAAATATTGTAACTTGGTAACTTATCTGGAATTAACTGGTAACTTTAGACCTAAGAAAACAGAGTCAGCCTAAGGAACCGTGCAATGTAGCAGAAAGCACTTATATGGAGAACAGCCCATAGACTGGAATTCCAATTTCATATGATAAGTATTATTATTGCCATTATTATTTACACAGTTGTCTATATATTTTACTAAAATAAATTGATTAGCTTTACAATCAGTAAGCATAAAATCTTGATTAAAAATGAGAATTTTCCAAATGTTTCCCCATCTATAAAATGGGCCAATGTAAAGTAGATAAGTAGACTTCGTTGTGTCAGACATAGTTCTAAGAGCTAAGAAAAAAGTAGATTCTGATAAGGTAGAATAGATTGCTCTACCAAAAATGTTTCTGTTCTAATAAAAAGGGCAATAAAATTTACACAAAATAATGGATACATTATCTCATGGTGTCACATCCTGTGAAGGAAAATAAGGCAGAGTGAGAGTAATGAGAGGAAAGGGAAATTGCTGCTATTTTACATAGAACGATAAAGGAATTCCTACCTAAAAGGTGACACTATGGGGAAATCTGTAAGAAATGAGGCAGAAAAATTTTACAGATATCATTGTTAAGGATATTCTGACAGAGGGAACAGCAAGCAAAGACATTCTGTATTGGAGGTGTGGTTGGAGAGTTCTCAGAACAGCAAGGCAGAACAGTGAACTGAGAGAGGATCCTAGAGAGTCAAACACAAAGCAGAATCAGTGCAGAGCATTTGAGTAAGCTATCAGCAAGAAGTGATGTGTTCTGACTCATGAGGAAAAAGAAAAAAGAAGAAAAGGGAGAAAGGAAGAAAGGAAAAGAGAAAGAAAGAAAAAGAGAAAGGGAGGAGAAAGAAGGAAAGAGAAAGAAAGAATGAATGAATGAAAGAGAAAAAGAAAGAAAGGAGGGAGGGAAGGGAAGCAAGGAAGAGGGAGAGAGGAAAGTAAGGAAAAGGGGAAGGAGGGGAAGGAAGAAAGGAAGGAAGGAAGCAAGGGAGGGAGGATGGAAGGAAGGGGAGAGAGGCAGGGAGGGAGGCAGGTCAAGGAAAAAAAGGAAGAGAATAAATGAAAGAAACATCATGTTGTACAGAGAATATAGGTGGAAGAGGGGGAAAAAGTAGAACCAACATAAAGAGAAATAATAAGGAAAATGTAGGTTCTATTTGTGGAAGGATCAGTGAAGAAGTGAGCATGAGTAGGGAGAAGCTGATTTTGAGACACATGTTAAATATCCAAATAGGCATACAAAATATGCAGTTGGCCATGAACCTGGAACTGAGAATTTGGGGGAGATGTGAGCATCTGTGCTATTTGTAGCCATTAAATATGATGACATTACCAACATGTTTAAATACTAATGCAACAAGAAGTCCAAGAATTAAGCCTGGGCTGGAGGGTTGCTCATGTTTGGTGACCAGTCTCCAGTTCCTTGGAGAAGAAATCATCTAAGAAGTCTTGAGAAATACAGGATTCAAATTGTGACAGGGTAATTCCCTTAAAGCCAAAGGCATAAAAATTTTGAAGAGGATAGAGTATTTAAACACGCACAAGATGACTAAGCTAACTGAAATAGAAACTAAGAAATGATAATGGCAAAGGCAATGGCCAATGATAATTGGCAAAAGCAATTATTGTGGGTGTGTCAAGAGGAAAGCCTCCCTGGGTTTAAGAAAGCATGAGCGGAGAGGAAGCCAAGGCAGGAAATAAAAGCTACAGTTTTTCTGTGAGGCATGCAAGTATGAACATAAGGTAGCTGCTTTAAAGAGACTGGGAATCAGGGAAGTATTTTTAAAAAGGAGATATTACAGATGCTATATGCAGACATGAGGGAGCAGGTAGAGAGGGAGATGGTATGATGCAGGAAAGGGAGGGGTTCTTTCAGGAGTGACTCCTTGAGTAGGAAAACCAGGAAGAAATGCAATGCAAGGATGAGTAAGCTGTCCTTAGAAACACAGTGAGTTGATTCATTGTAATAAGAAGGAAGTCAGAGGAATGGGCCAGACTGGTAGCTGTAATCATGGACGTCTGTGCAAGTTCTCTTTGCATTCCTTCTGTGTTCTCTATACATTTAGGAGGATCAGCAACTGAAACTCAGAAGGAGAGAGCATATTTTGGAAGGTTAAGGCGATTTAGGATTTCAAATAATCTTGATACATAGGAAAGTGAAAGACATGGAAGCTAATTCATACTAAAGGGTGATGTTCCTCATGTAATTATGGTGTAGTAATATATATATGTATTTATATATTACTACATATATATTACTATAAATATATATTATATTACTATAAATATATATATATTTTCCAATCACACACAGTTGCTCCTATGAAGGTGTTGACTGGGAAGGGAAATTGAATTTTAACTAGGGTTAGGAACTCCCTAAGCAGGTGAAGGAAAGAGGAGAAATAGAGTGAAAGATTTATGCAAGTGATTGCTTTTAATGTTGAATTTTGAGACTGGGAAAGGTAGCAGTAAGGGAGTTAAAGGATATAAAGGATCATGAAAAAATAGTTTGAGAATCTCAAATGAGTGTATAAATTTGTGGGGGAAAAAGAGGTAGAGGGAGAAAAATGACAATATAAGAGGTGACAGTTAAAGAATGGCACATAAAATCAAGGATGAAGAAGGGGAATTACTGGCAATAAAATAATCTAGATGATGACTGTGACAATGGGTAACTATTTGCTTTATGTCTCTTAATTCATTTTAAATTTCACAATCTCAATAGAATGTCAAACCTTATAAAATTGGTTGGGCAGCCTTTTCTTTTGACAGAGTACTTTCAAAGAATTCTTCAAATTTTAGCATTAAAATGGTTACTTTTCCAGTTAAGAGCTTCACAGTTCAATTGGGCAGCCACTGGCAACATGTGGCTAAATTTAAATTTCAATTAATTAAAATGAAATAAAATTTAAAATTTACCTTCTCAGTTTCACTAACCACATTTGAAGTGCTCCAAAGCCACATGTGGCTAGTCACTGCTTGTACTGGACAGTGCAAATCTAAAACTTTTCCATCATCACCAAAAGTTCTGCAGAATCATGCCTTTCTGGAGTTTTGCCTCTAACAACTTGAATGTCCAACATTACTGGTACAGAGTGGATATTAAATTTTGTTTTGTGACCACCTGGTCAGTTTTGCTAGAGATAAGAATCATCTGACGAAGATAATGGCACCACAACCGCCCAAATACCATATGTTTTATGGCATCCATGAAGTAGGCAGATGATTGCCATGGTTACTGTATCACATAATATGAGCTAATAAGAAGCAATTTACAAGTAAAAGGCAACACAAAAGACGTGTTTGATTAAAGCAGCCATTTCCCATATGTTATCCTTTGTCAAGGATTGTAGTTGTTTTTGTTTGGGGGTGTGGAAAGAGTCTGTGATGCGAGCCGTTAACCCTTATGATGGTAGTGTACCTTTGGCCCTCAAATGAAGTACATGATGTGGCTCAAAACTGGGAGTAACATGCAGATGGGGAAAACCAATCATTGTTTTGAAACCATGAAGTTAACAATTTACTTCCAGGCTTACTCTTTTTTTTTGGGAAGAAAACAGATGAAAAAATAAGTAATCAGTTTCTCATAAGTGAAGGTGAGGTCAGCTAAACATCTGCTTTATTCTAGCCACATGGCATAATTTTCAGAGGAAATTGCTATGCTTGTAACTAACGTGTTTGAAAGGCTTATTTTCCAGCTAAGTGGATGTTGTGTTCATTTGACGGAATTTTGTTTCCTATGACATTTAACCATACATACAAACATACACTACTCCAGAAAGAAAGGGAAGGGCAGATAAGGAGAGAAAAAATAATCTGTGTGAGACAGTTAAATTATATCAGGTCACTTAATGATTGTGGTAATTATTTGGTGTGTATTTTATTTTCATCTCAGTTTTGTAGGTGAATGTACTTATAAATATTAACAGCAAGTAACCTTCCATGTTCTCATAATTCATAATAGTCGGAGGATGATGTCTTCCTGACTCCAAGAAACTGTGATTATATATAATAAAGATGCATATTGCTTGTTGCATTTACTGAATAAGCCAGTGAACACTGTGTAGTTTGCCTCATTCAGCCAGTTAGATAAAGAACCAACCATGTCAAATGCTATAGAGATGGACATATAGAGAGAACTTCCAATCAGGGAAGAAGCAAAGGATCCCTGAATAGCTACTCTGAGTCATATATCAAATTATATACTTACAAAAATTTTTTGAGCTCCCTTTGAATTTGGTGGGGTTGACATATTCAGCCAATATTTTGATAAATAAGATATTCACCTGTCAGACAAGTTTGGGTAGAATACACACAATTACCCCAAGTGAATAGCTGCTACTTTATATAAAATGGCACTAGAGGATACATCACCTCTATCAATGTCAACTTTTGTAACTGCTAAAAAAATTCTTTATGATAAATGTTATGTGTTATTTTGGAAGAGATTTTTTTTTTTACCTTTAATCAACTGAAAGTTGGCTGACTTTGTTTTTCTTTTCAAATAAACATTTTAATTCTACCGATTGTGTCTATTTTTCTTTTTCTCTACTTTATCCATTTCTAGACTAAACTTTATTATTTTCTTTCTTCTAATTACTTTGTATTTAATTTACTCTCATATTCTAGTCTTGAGGTAGATGTTTAGGTTACTGATTTGAGATCTCTCTTTTCTTTTTAACATAGGCCTTTACTGCTATAAATTTGGCTCTAGGCACTATTTTAGTTGCATTCTATGCATTTTGATATATTGTGTTTTCTTTTTCTTCATTATTTTCTAATTTCCTTTGTGATTTTTTTTGATCATTGAATAATTAGGAGTGTGTCATTTAATTACCACATATTTGTGAATTTATAAATTTTCTTTCTCTCTTTAATTTCTAACTTTAGTCCATTGTGATAAGAACACATATAAATTATTCCAAAAAACAGATGAGGCTTAAATTTGCTCCACTCTTTTTATAAAGCCAGCCTGACAATAATACAAAAAATATGCAAAAATACTACAAGAAAATAAATCTACAACCAATATTTTAAAGAATACAAATGCAAATAGCCTTCACAAAATACTAGCCACCAAAGACAGCAACAATATAAAAAGCATAATATACCATGACAAAATAAGAATTGTAGCAATAATTAAAAGTTGAACATAAAAAAGCATAATATACTATGAAAAAGTAAAAACTACATCAAGAATTTAAAGTTGAAAAAGTCAAGCAGTATAGTACACTGTTAATAGAAAAAAAGACAAAGACAAAATAATTATCCAAGTAGATGCAGAAGCATCATTTTGCAAAATCTAAAATATTCTTAAAATAAAAACACTGAACTAATTATGGATACAAGGGAATGTCCTTGACCTGGTGAATGTTGTCTGTAAAAATTTCAGAGGTAACATTGTACTTAGTGATGGAAGTCTAAGTGCTTTATTCTAATGTCAAGAACAAGACAAAGATGTCTGCTGAGGCCACTTTAATTCAAAGATGTACTGGAGGTTCTAGCCAGAGCACTTAGCCAAGAACATGAAATAAAAGTCATTCAGATTAAAAAGGAAAAAAGGAAAACTGTCTATTTGCATATGAAATGATCTTGTATGTAGGAAATCCTAAGAAATCATCCTTTCCATACCCACACCCAAAACACTATTAGAACTAATAAATAAGTTCAGCAAGTTTGCAGGATGCAAGTTCAATATAAAATATCATTGTGTTTCTATATACTTAATAATTAGAATATGAAATAAAGAAATGAGTTTAGTTTACAATAATATAAAATATTTAGGAATATTTACAAACAATGTAAGACTCACATGCTGAAATTTGCAAAATATTACAAAATATTGATGAAAGAAATTAAAGAAGACCCATATAAGTAAAAATTTTCATGTTCATGGATTAGAAGACATACTATTATTAATATGGCAATACCCCACTAATTCATCTCTAAAGTCAAAGAAATCTAAATCAAAATCCCAGCTGTCCCTTTGCAGAAATTGACAAGCGGATCCCCAAAATTCCTACAGAAATGCTAGGGATCTGGAATAGCCAAAACAATCTCAAAAAAAGAACTAAGTTAGAGGAATAATAACCTTCAATTTCAAATCTTACTAAAAAGCTATGGAAATAAAAATCACATGGTATCTGCCTAAGCTAGATATAAATCTGTAAAATAGAATCGAGTGTCTCTTATGTTTATGGTCAATTCATTTTTGGCAAAGTTGCCAAGATCATTAAATTCTGAAATAATAGTGTTGTTTTGTTTTGTTTTTCCATCAAATAGTGCTGGGACTACTGGATGAAAAGAAAAACAGAGAGAGAGGGAAAGAAAAGAAAAGAGAATAAATAAAGAAGTCTACCTCATATTAATTACAAAATAAACTTGAAATGGATTATAGAACTAAATATAAAGCTAAAACTATAAACTCTTAAAACACAGGAGCAAATATTTTGACATTGAATTTGGCAATGCTTTCTTAGATAGGACATAAGAAAAAAAGAAAGTAAAATGAGCTTCATCAAAACTACGAATTTTAGAGTTCTAAGGACATTTTCATAAATTTAAAATACAATCCACAGAATAGTAGAAACTACTTGCAAATCATTTATCTGATAATTTTCTCATATCCTGAATATATAAAGAACTGCTACAACTTCCAAATGAAAAACACACCAATTAAAAATGGGCAAAGCATTTGAATATACATTTATTCAAAAAAGAAGATATAAAAATGAGCACATTAAAAGCCCTTCAGTATCATTCGTCATTAGGAATATTCAAATTGAAACCATAGGGAGATATCACCTCTCACTCACAGGATATCTATTAGAAACCTCATACTTTCCTGGTGGGGATGTAAAATGATGTAGGTTGCCTTGATAAGAAGTTCAGCATTTCTTCTAAAAATTACAATTATAGTTACCAGGAGATTCAGATATTTCAGTCCTAGCTATATACTAAAGAGAACTGAAAATGTATGTCCACACAATAACCTATACATGAATGTTCACAACAACATTATTCACAATGGCCAAAAAGTGAAAAAAAAATCAAATGCCTATCAACTGGTTAATGGATAAGCAAAATGTTATATATCCATGTAATGGAATATTATTTGGCCATAAAGGCAATGAAGTACGAACACATGCTATAACAGATATAAACATTGAAATATTATGGTAAGTGAAAGAAGTCAGAAAGAAAAGACCATCTTACTATATGAACCCAATTATAACCAATATCCAGACTAGATAAATTTAAAATATCACTATACAGAATAGTTGTAACCAAAGGCTGTGGCGAAGGAGGAATGAGAACTGACTACTAAAAGCTGCAGGGTTTCTTTTTGGAGTGATCAAAATATTACAAAATTAGATTATGAAGAAGGTTATACAACTCTATGATATATTAATTACCACTAAACTATATACATTAAAATGTAAATATTATGTTAATGTGAATTATATTCTAATACATTTGCTTGCTTGAGCCCATAATTTTTAGTCAAGGGAGAATTTCTAGGCAAATCTCCATTAGACCTTTCTGGAAGAATTAGTTCAGAATACTCGCCTTCTTTGTGAAACCTTCCTTTAGCACTCCACAGTGATATTATCATCTTTGTAAGAGCTCATTTAGATTTTTACTGCACTTATCAAATCGTAAATCCATTAATTGTTCATATGTTCTTTGACCTTCTCACAGACCAGGGATATCATATCTCATATACTGTTTCTACTCCAGGATCCAGATTCTGTGTGTTGAATAAATGAATGAAGCTAAGAACTACAGAAAGGCACAGGTGAAACCCAGAAATAACTACTTAACAGGAAAAATAATGAGAAATTTTTAATACTCGTAATATATGCAGACATAAAGTAAAACAATAAATCCTAGCAAGGCTGACTATTGAATGTTCAGGTGAAGAATAATAAATAAAGTCCAAATTTAAAAGACCTGAAAGGAAAAAATCTGGGGAAAAGATTACAAAATCACAGAAAGGGGCATATTTTGGGCTTTTGCATCTGAAAAACTGCAGTTTGACTAGGGAATAGTAGGGAGCCATCAGGACAATTTATTCTGTTACCAGAAGAGCTTGGTATCTTCTGCTCAGTGTGATCTATTGAAATTGCAGGATTTCAGTAGCTGCCCATTGAGAGCAATCCATCATTTTGAACCCAGCTCCTCCACCCTTACTAGCAAAGCGAGTAACAAACTGTAAAAGAAACAAATAGCCCACTTATGCAATGAGATACTTTTCCCAAATGTTCTCTGAGACTAGTTTTTGTTTGTTTGTTTGTTTGTTTGTTTTAATCAACCTGGCTCTTTAATCGCTCATTAGAAGGGGAGATGTAAATATGTCAACAAATATTTTCAGGATTTCTGGAAGTGATCAACATGCTGCAGAATAAATGACTTGCTTCTTTAGTTCCAAAGTCATGCAAAAGAACTGATAAGCTTAATTTCATAAAAAAACAAAGAGAAGGAAATATAATTGTCCAAAACTCATTTTTTGTTATAATAGTTAAGTGTAGTCAATGTGTATAAATAATTCCTTCATTAAGCTCTATTTCATAGTATGTTGCAGATTACACAGTCCTAGAAAGAGCTGGTGAGATGAAATTCAGAAATCATGTAGGTCGTCAGAACTTTTTAAGTCCAAATAACATGTTTCTAAACATTTAAAACTCACAGGATGGTAGAGTACCTGAAGAAAATTTTATTAAGTCTTAAAGTCATTGTCCATAGTTTCCTTTAAGATATAGGGTGGGGCTTTGGATCCTGAATGTGGAAAACATACCAGGAATCTCATGGTCTCGTAGTAGCCTGGCTTTGAGCTGGAAAAGTCTAAAATTCCATCAGATGCTTTGCATGAAGAATAATAGAAAACTGCCAGTCTCTCATATGCTCTTTATCATGCTCAAAGATAACTTATATCCCCTCATGCCCTAAGCTACTTCACCAAAGCCCCTCTTTTACTATTTCTAGGGTTGCTAAGGAGTCATCCCCACCTGGATATACACAATAGGTGATGCATTTATGTAGATAAATAAAAATAACAATTAAACTAAATATTAATCTGCCTTATATTATTGCTGTGAGCCAGCAATTCTAAACCACACCAGTAATAAAATACTATTTCCTGCCAGGACAGACCTCTCCCACTCCCTATCCCCCACTATATACTACTATTGAAGAGTGCCTACAACATTTTCAGAAAAAAATATATGATTCCATCAAGGGAGGGATCGTATCTAATTTATTCAAAGAAAGCTGTTTGCTTCCCAGGATGTTGCACAGTAGCTGCCACCATAGTAGGTGACCAAAAATATGTATTAAATTAACTGTTTACCTTACATTGAGTACAGGGTAAATACAGGGAACATAATACACAAAAGAATTAAGGTTAAGTGGCATAATATGTTCAGAGAACTATACAAATTTACAATTCCTGATGCATAAAATATAAAGAGGATCCAAGGCATGAGATGATTGTGAATGATGGGCAATATGAATTGGGCTTGCCAAAATAGTAACATAAAAAGGCAGTAAAGAGTGATGAGAAAAAATAGTGTGTCTCCAATTGAAGGGAGACATATTTATTCAATTATGCAAACATAATTTGAACACTCTCTATGAAATAGACATTTTTCTAGGCCCAGGAGAAGATTTATAGGATATGGTTTCCAAGCAATTCGCAGTCTAGAAGGATAAGTAGAAGGCATTAACAACAAAAATATAAAGAGTGTCTTTTGCGTGCCTTTTATATACTACATGATTTCCAAATATTAGTAAGTATCCCAATAAGCCAAGTGTTGTAATTGTCAACCTTTTGTAAATGAGATCAGAGAGGCTCAAGTTCACAGTTTTAGGTGGGACAACTGGGTTGTCAGGTCATTCCTGTGTCCACCGGCAAATAGTAAAAGAATTCAAAGTAGGTCTATCTCGCCACTGCGCTCCAGCCAGGTGACAAAGTGAGACTCCATCTCCAAAACATAGATAAATAAATAAAATGTATTCCCAGAGATTCAAAAACCACTCCTTTATCAAACAAATGGTCTTTTAAAAACATATAAAAAAATTATACCTTAAAAGCAATTAATTTATCCAAGTCTGTAGTGCTTAATATATAAACTACACATATATGTGTATGTAGAGTATATGCATATAAATGTGTATATATTATATGCATATATGCATGTTTACAAAATATATATAATACACATTCACATATACCCATGTAGATAGATAGCCTGTTTAGTTTCTGCAATTTCTCAATGAAATATAAATTGAACAGAATAACAAGACAAAAGGTTATATATATTAGCTTATGTCAATTATTCAAAAATGGTATATATGTATATATATTAAGTGGGTTTCTTAGTATTTACATGCAACTCAAAGGTTGTGTAGAACATATTAGTGAATTATGTTCAAATATTAAAAATCCTGTAGTATTTGAGCCAGTGTGAGGAGGATTTGAGAATATTTGAGTATACTTCCAAGGTACCTTCTTTGTTCTCACTGGTATTTGATGTTTTGTTCTCAGAGGTGTTGCAGAAAGAAAGAGCGGTCTTAAAAAGCCCAACAGAAGCAAGCCTGTTTTACATTAAAGGGCCAAGTCAGCCTTGCACTTGAATTGCTGTCTGTGTTCTATCCTGGGGCCTTGGGAAAGAGAAGTATTTTGTATTTCAGAGCACTCTTATGTTCTCTGTGTGGGGGTCACAGGCAACTTTCCAAATTAGAAATGCAGGGCTTCAACCATCTCAAAGTAAATTTGATCAATCTTTACAGATTAGTAGATAACATAGATTATACTTTTAATAGATTATTAAAGGGTTATTATATCATTTAGTAAATTTGAACCCAATAATCTTGGAAACTTACTCAATTCTCTCTCCTAGTCTATATTGGAGCTCAAATATCACTAAGAAAAACTAGATATCAAAAAAGATAATTATTTATTTTCTATTGGATTGATGTTTTCTTCTGCTCTATAAGCCCAATTCTAAATGGATTATATACTCCTTGACTTAAATAATGTCCATGAATATGTGTCCATTAATGATAAAGAACATATTAGCAAAAAATTAAACTATTGGATAACTCATATCTGTTTTAGAATGTCAACAAAACTAACAGATACATGTTTTCCTCTTTAACATTAAGACAATGAAACTTGGATAATGTCTAGTTTCTCAAGGCTGTCAGTGAGTGCCCCACATTTCCTAAGCATGATCAGACTTTGGGATCCTCAGTGCTTATCCATAAAAGCCTCTTTTGAGATAACAGTCACAAAACCATTATCTGTGTAAAATATATATCACACTCATACATAGATTCTCACATATCTTAATCATGCCTCTGTTGTTGCTGCTGTTGTTTGATCAAAATTGAGTCTAAACTGGTTTGGATAACCACACTGATGCCCCCCCCTCCACACACACACACCCCACACACACACACACACACACACACACACACAGTCAGTTAATAAATATAAAATTTAAAATAAGAAAAAGAAAGTTGAAATTATTAGCTCAATAAACCAACTCTGAGGAATTCATGAATACAGGTTTATGCTGTCTTTCTCATTCTGTTCACTCAGATTTTTATCCTGTAAGATGGGCTTCTCCATGGACATGTATATTCCTGATCAAGGACATCTTCTGGCACCATATAGCTTCAGCCATGTCACACAGATGGAAAGAGGTTTTGTCCAAAGTTTCTACTTGGAAAAATTGCAGAGAAGGTTTTTGATTGGTTCCTCATGAGTCAGTGCCCTTCCCTTGACCAATCACTGGAACTAGTTTGGTAAGAACTTATAATAAGATGCTACAAAAGGAGGAGAAGGAGGGTGAGTTTTCTAAAAGAGAGGTAAGTGAAAACATGACAAATGGCATAAAAGTTCTTCACCAGTAACTATCTTAATTTGGGGATTCTAGTCCAGGAAATGAATTTCACAGAATAGATGTTTTGACCAGTTTGTTTCCTCCAGGAATAATTTAAAAATTGAATCTACTGGTCTCGCTATTTCCTCTTTCTTCTTTAAATGTGGGGAAGGTGGCAGGTAGTTTCCAAGAAAGGAAGATTGTACAGCTTTATTCACAGTTGCATGGGGAATCAGGTTCAAAAGCCTTAGGTAGGGCCTAGAACTGAAACTACTTTCAGGCATAAAAACCACATTTCTGCCCACAAGTGCCATTCCTATAATGTGGTTATGACTTATAAAACAAAGCAAAACAAACACAAGTACTGATCTCTGTGAAGCCATCAGGTCAAGTGAGTCTGATGATTACCCAAAGCAAACCAAACTAAACAGGTCAGGTTCAAAGATTTTAGGCATAAGACCTGATGAAGGAAAATAAGTAGGAATCAGGCTACTGAGTAATTCCAGAGACAGCAATAAGTCAGTTGCCTCTAATTCATAATTTATATCCAATCTCATCGATAGTGGACGCCTGGGGGGTAAAAAGGCAATTTGTGTTCTAAGTGGCTAAAATAGTGATATAACCTACAGAGAATAGAATCATAACTACTGAATTAGCAGAATACACATATAATCAATATGTGCAAATCTGAAAAATACATAGGTCAGTTGAGGGAAAGACAGATTTTTTGTGAAAGTTCAGATTCTCCGCAACTCAACCTCAGGCTATAGATGCTCAGCTCATTTTCTCTAGTTCCGCATTGTTTTCTTTCTGTTTATCCTAAAATGTTCCACTTGCTTCTACAGATTTCCAGTGACATAAGAAGAGAAAAGCTCTTTCCTCTGAGTTACATCAGCTTTAGTTTTTTCTGCTTCTTACAGTGTTTCATAATATTCCCTATTTTAACAGTTTGTCCTTGAGTGGTCAATTACTTAGCACCCAGTCCGTATGAAGACTGTTTTTCTCATAAAATACCCGAGACCCCACTTTCTACGTCAGTTGCCAGCCCTGGTACCTGTAAGCACAGGCTAAAATATTCTGTGACCTGATGAGGTTTTGTTTGCTTTTATTTCCTTAGGTAGCAGAGACTAACTGGTTGTATGACAAACTCTTTACCTTTTGTTCCTAGGCACACAGTTAGTCTGCTTCTTCCAGTCTGCCTTGCAGTAAACTTTAGGCACTGGCTAAGTTCCGGCCAATAAAATGTGAGTTGGAATATTGTGACCCACTTCTAGAACTGTCCTTTTAAAACCTCCCTTTTAAAACCTCGTTCAAAAGCACCTCTTTCCTAAGCCAACTACTAAATGGAAAGTCCACTGAGGTCCACCCAGAGGGAGGTAAAGCCGCACCTGGGAGACATACTGGTCTTAGTGACCAAATATGTCTACCTGACTAGAAGCATCCACCTGATATTGTGAAGAAAGAACAAAATAATCTTTTTTTTTTTTTTTTTTTAAGTTACCAAGGTTTGGAAGTTTATCTGTTACAAGAGTAAGTGTTTTATTCACTAGCAATTTTTTCCTCTGTCTTTAGCCAACATCACCTAGAAAGAGTTGTTCCTTCTCTCCAGTGCTTGGTAAATTACTGATTATCTCTTCAGCTCTTCAAATTCTCATTAGTCCAATGTCAGGATTTACACTGGTCAGCACATGGTACCTTCTGAAGGATGGAAACCTTCATTCTTTAATACATGCCATGGAACTTATAAAGCAAAGCACATAGCATACAATATAAATGTGTTTATTGATCCAGAAATCCAGAAGAGAAGTGGAGGGGACTTTCATTCATCTCCAGCCAGAGAGGTCCATGGATGAAGTAAATAAAAACAGATGTGACATATCTGCCTGTTATCTGAATAGCACTCAAACATTGTATCAGTATTTGAAGTTGTGTTTTAGATTCCATATAATCAGAGCAAGAGGGAAACCCATTGTAAAATTTCATTTCACTTTGTTTCATTTAATTTCAGCATATTTTATCTTATTGCATGTATGCATCAATAGTTCATCAGTAAGTTGATTTTTATAATATGGATGTGCTAGTTCATTTGACTATCCATCCAGTGAAGCACGTTTGGATAGTTGCAAAATGTTTACTGTTACAAATTAAGCTTCTATGAATAGACATATAAACATTTTACATGGAGATAAGTTTATATTTCTCTTGGATATTTCTGAATGAGTACAATTGCTGGGTCATATGACAGTTTCATGTTATTTATTTTCCAGCTTAATTGAGATAAAATGGGACAAAACTGCACATAATTAACGTATGTAAGTGACAAATTTGGACACATTAATAGACTTGGGTTACCATCACCAAAATCAAGGTAATTAATATATTCATAACCTCCAAAAGTTTTCCTGTGTCCCTTGTGTGTGTGTTTACAGTAAGAACACTTAACATGAAATCTACCTGCTTAACACATTTTTAAGTGCACTATACTTTAGTGTTAACGATACGCACTGTGTTGTATTGTAGATCCCTGAAACTTACTCATTTTCTATAACTGTAACTTTTTACCCATTGAATGACAACTTTCCCATATCCCCTCTCCCTTCAGGCCCTGGTAACCACCATTCTATCTTCTACTTTTATACATTTGACTATTTTAGATACCTTATATCAGGCAGTATTTATCCTTCTATGACAGAAGTATTTAATTTAGCATAATGTTTTATAAGACCACTCAAGTTGTTTTTAAGACTGAGTGATATCTCATTGTGTTTATATATCATCTTTTCTTTATCCTTTTATCTGTTGATTGACATTTGGGTTGTTTTTGTAACTTAGTTATTGTGAGTAATGCTGCAATGACATGAAAAGGTAGAGGTGTTGTGTCAAGATTCTGATTTTAAATATTTTGGATATATACCCAAAAGTGGAATTTCTGGATCTGACAGTAGTTCTATTTTTAATATTTTGAGGAAGATGTATAATGTTTTCCATGGCAGCTGCACCATTTGATATTTTCACTAATGGTGTATAAGGGTCCCAATTTCTGCACAACCTTGTCAACACTTGTTATCATTGTTTTTGTTTTGATAGTAGCCATTCTAACAAGTATGAATTGATATCACATTGTGGTTTTGAGTTGCATTTCTTTAATGATTAGCAATTTTGAACGTATTTTATGACACAGCTCTTAGCCATTTTATGTATTTTTTAAGAAACATCTATTCAAGTTCTTTGCACTTTTTAAAACCAGGTTATTTGGGATTTTTTGATACTGAGTTGTAGAATAAGGAATTCTAACCAAAGAAATTAGGCAGAAAAAAATAAACACAAGGCATCTAAATTAGAGAGAATGAAGAAAAATAATCTGTTTGCAGATGATATTATATTATATATGGAAAACCCTTATAATTCTACCAAAAATGTGTTAGAGCTACTAAACACTTTCAGTAAAGTTGCAGGATACAAAAGCAACACACAAAAATCAGCTGCATTTATATATACCAACAATAATCTTATA
Source organism: Ateles fusciceps (assembly GCA_036589455.1). Lineage (NCBI taxonomy): Eukaryota > Metazoa > Chordata > Mammalia > Primates > Atelidae > Ateles > Ateles fusciceps. The sequence goes on from JAZHEH010000051.1 coordinate 3,285,401, forward strand.
TGAAAATGAAATTAAGAAACAATTCATTTGCAATAGCATCAGAAAGAATAAAATACTTAGCAATAAATCTAACCAAGGAGATGAAAGATATACACTGAAAATTATAAGACCAGAAAAAAAGGCAGACACAAATTAATGGAACATCATGTGTTTGTTTATAGGAATAATTAATATTGTTAAAATGTCCACATTACCCAGAGTGATCTACAGAGTCAATGCAATATCTATCAAAATCTCGAAGGTATGTTTTACAGCAATAGGAAAAAAAATTCTAAAATTTACATGGAACCAGAAACGACCTCAAATAGCCTAAGCAATTTTGAGGAGGAAAAAAAAAGTTGGAAACATCATACTTCTTGATTCAAAATGTATTATAAGGCTACGTTCATTAAAATATGGTATTGGCATAAAAAAGGCACATGAACACATGGTACAGAATAGAAAGCCCATAAATAAGCCCATACATACATGGTCAACTGATGTTAAGAGTGCCAAGAATACTCAATAGAGAAAATATAGCCTCTTCAACAAATAGTGTTGGAGACACTTGATAGCCACATCCAAAAGACTAAAATTGAACCCTTTTCTTACAGTACACCATGCATAAAAATCAACTGAAAATTGGTTACATTAAATATAAGATATGAAGTTATAAGTCTCTGAGAAGGCAAATGGGGGAAAGGTTTTAGCATTTTTTTTTTGGCAATGATCTAATGGATGAGACATCAAAAGCACATGCAACGAAGCAAAAATAGACAAGTGAGACTACATAAAACCAGAATGCTTCTGCACCACAAAAGAAACAATCAACAGAGTGAAAAGACAACCTACAGAAAGGGAAACAAATTTGTATGTCATTGTATTAGTCAGCTTTCACATTATTTATAAAGAAACTCCTGAGACTGGGTAATTTATAAAGAAAAGAGACTAATTTACTCACGGTTCTGCAGGTTGTACAGGAAACATGATGCTGCCATGTGCTCAGCTTCAGGGGAGGCCTTAGGAACCTTATAATCATGCTCAAAGGCAGAGGGGAAGCAGGCACCTGACCTGGCAAAAGAGGAGCAAGAGAGTTAGGGGGGAGGTGCTACACACTTTAAAATGACTAGATCTCAGGAGAAGTCACTCACTATCACAAGGACAGTATCAAGAGGGATGGTGTCAAATCCCTCTTGAGAAACCACTCCAGGACCTAATCACCTCCCCACCAGGCCCCACCTCCAACAATAGAAATTACATTTCAAAATGAGATTTGGGTGGGGACACAGATCCAAATTATGTTAGTCATATGTAATATGAGGGAGTTGTTTCCAAAATAAATAAGGGATCTGGTTTTATTGATTAGATGACCAACACTCTTAGACCTGCTTCCTCATTTTCTTTAATCGACTATTTTTTAGAGCAGTCTTGGTTTCACAGCAAAATTGAGAAAAAGACACAGATTTCTCATATTTCTGGCTCCCACATATGCATAACATCATCCAACATCCCTCACCAGTATGCAACATGTATTATAGTAGATGAACATATTTTTACAAATTATTTAAAAATAATAATTTTCAAAGCCCAAAGTTTACATTAAGTTTTACTCTTGGTATTGTACATTCTACGGATTTTTACAAATGTATAATTTGGACACATATCAACCATTACTGTGTCATGCAGAGTAGTTTCGCTGCTTTAAAAATTATCTGTGCTATGCTACACCAGTTCATCCCTCCTTCCCTCCTAACCTCTACATAATTTTGCCTTTTCCAGAATATAATATCATTGGAATCATATAGTATGCAGCCTTTCAGTTTAGCTTTTTTCACTTAGTAAAGACATTTAAGTTTCCTCTATTTCTTTTTATAGCAAAATAGCTCATTTCTTTTTAGTGCTGTATAATATTCCACTGTCTGTATGTTCCACAGTTTATTTATCCATTCAGCAACTGAAGAGCATCTTGGTTGCTTCCAAGTTTTGGCAATTATAAAGAAGGCTGTTATAAACCTTCATTTGCAGGGTTTTATGTAGACATAAGCTTTCAACTCATTTGGATAAATACCAAGGAGCACAGCCTCTTCATGTTTCTTTCTAAGCAATCTTAAATATATCTCTGTTTTTAGTGGTGATTGTAGCTGGGCAGGTGTTTTTGTTCGTTTGTTTTTCTTTTAACCAGCTAACAATGAGAAAGTGAAGCTTCAAAGAATTTCTAGTCAACACTTTCCTTCTACTTCAAGACCAGCATCTCCCAAAGGAGAATCATGAGGGCATTAAATAAGTCAGATATGCTGCCTCAAATCCGGCACACTTATTCCTATGTATATGACCATAAAAGCAAAACTTTCTGGTCAGGATTCTGTATAACCTCATAAAGATATTCCTTCAGCAGAGTCTGGCTTCCAATTTCTTCTTAAATTATCCATTTTCCTTGATCTCTTCTTCTCTTTGGTCCCCGAGCTGGGGCTCTGGATTGTTGTTGTTGCTGCTTAATTAGTTGATTTGGTTTGTTTTAGTTCTAAAAATCTTCATCCTCTAGTATGAATCCGATATTGACTCATTTAATTGTTCTGTAGCTGAGGAATGTATATAGTAGGAGATTCATTTCAGGATTATGGAGGATTAAAAGAGGACAAGAGCTGGTCTGAGTCATGGGTTACATCTTGTTCTTTCTTTGTATCTTGACAACAGCAATACAAACAGGTAACATGAAGAGAAGGACTACTATTTTCCTAATGCTTGCTGATGCTTTACCATAATATTGAGAGTATATCTGTCTCCTTTCCAAGTATGAATTGCATTATGAAGGTAGTTTCAAACCTCTTCTTTATTCTTGGCATGATTTTTTCCTTTTCTTCACTGCAGCATGTGATAGGAAAGTCTGTCCCATCGTGATTTATACAAAATGTTTAGAATGCATTGTTATTTTACATTTGACATCACAATTGGTATTGAAATTTGTGATGGTTGATACTGAGTGTCAACTTGATTGGATTGAAGGATGCAAAGTATTGATCCTGGGTGTGTCTGTGAGGGTGTTACCAAAGGAGATTAACATTTCAGTTAGTGGGCTTAGGAAAGCAGACACACCCTTAGTCTAAGTGGGCACCATCTAATCAGCTGCCAATGAGGCTAAGAATATAAAGCAGGAAGAAAATCTTTCCTGCTTTAGGAAGCAGGAGACTCTGCTGAAGGAATATCTTTATGAGGTTATACAGAATCCTGACCAGAAAGTTTTGCTTTTATGGTCATATACATAGGAATAAGTGTGCCGGATTTGAGGCAGCATATCTACTTATTTAATGCCCTCATATTCTCCTTTGGGAGATGCTGGTCTTGAAGTAGAAGGAAAGTGCTGACTAAAATTCTTTGAAGCTTCACTTCTCATTGTTAGCTGGTTAAAAGAAAAATTTGACAACACCCTTTGTCAATAATAAGACTAGACTGGCCTAGCCTCCCAGCCTAAATCTCTCTCCCTTGGTGGATGCCTCCTACCCTCAAACATCAGACTCCCAGTTCTTCAGTTGTGGGACTTGGACTGGCTTTCCTTGCTCCTCAGCTTGCAGATGGCCTACTGTGGGACCTTGTAATGGTGTGAGTTAATACTTAATAAACTCCCCTTTATATATATCATATATAAAGTTATTAATAAATATTTATGATATATATATATATATCTCCTATTAGTTCTATCCCTCTAAAGAACGCTGACTAATACAAAATTGTATTTAGTCTAATAGTGTTGCTCTCATATAATGTAAGGTAATTCAGCCACCTCAGATATTAAAAGTCAGTTCTCATTTTACGAAAAACAGTATCCTGAAAAGAAATCATGCAGAAAGGGGGGATGACAAGTGCTGTGTCCTCATTCTTTCCTCTACTGGGGCCCTCACCAAATATGTCCCCTTTGAAAATGAGCAGCTTCAGTTCTGTGCTATTTTGTGTTTCTCTGACTTTGCTGGAGTTGCTTCCCCTGCCTGGAAAACCAACTCCAGCCCTCCCATCCTCTGCCTAACTGTTAACACCTTGTCATTGTTTATGGGTCAGCATTTGAACAATATCCTGTGAGTAGAGTTTTCTGGTCATCTCCATATTACCCTTACTTTCCTGGAATTCACTTCTGTTCCCCAGGCCACAACTCCAGGGATCAACAGTCACATGAAATCCTCTAACTGAATCTGTAACATGAAATGAAGTGTTCTGCAGTTTGTGGTAAAACAAACAAAAAGTGTTAATAACTGTGATTTAAAAAATAAAGTCCTACATAGGAAAGGGAAAAGATTTAGTGACAAAGATGCCAAAAATGATTGCAACAAAAGCAAAAATTAACAAATGGAATCTAATTAATCTTAAGAGCGTCTGCACAGTAAAAAAACTATCAACACCATAAACACACAACCTATAAAATGAGAAAATTTTTACAAGTATGCATCTAGCAAAGGTCTAATATCCACATCTGTAAGGAACTAAACAGATTTACACGGAACCTGCATATGTACCCCAGCTAAAAACAAGAAAAAAATAAATATTTAATAACAAAATAAATACTCAAAATATGAAGTTAAGATTTAAAAAGAACAGGCTACAAAGCTATAGCTATGGGGTGATACAGTTTATGTACCTATGTATGTATATATATGTGAGTATAGGTACTAACGTATGTACTACTAATACACACACACATACACACTCATTCACATTTTCCCACACTGTGACTAAAGCACATATTTGACAACACCCTTTGTCAATAATAATAATACATCTATTTTTCATCTTTGTCAACCAGATCGTCAAAATATGTTATTTTAATGTAGATTTTTAGCTATTAATAAATATTATTTTGCAAAAACTAAAATAAGATAAATACATCATTTAAAAAATCTGACTTTATTCTGAAAGTGTGTTTGATATATTCAGTGTTAAATTTTTCCATCATTTATAAAAATGCATTTGTAATTAGTTATCTTAATGTCTGGCAAAATCAAAAGCTGGTAACCAAATTTGAGTTTTCAAGTTAAATAAATATACACTGCTCTATAAAATCCACAAATCTGCTACAGCACCTGTCCACATTTATTACAAATGCTTCTCTATATCCATGGGTACCTCTGTAGATGCTAGATTTTGGGACAGCAGAGTAGGTGCCTTATTTATCTGGAAACCAGGACCTGATACAGCAGATGCTTAATGAATATTATCTGCAGAAGGGATGGAGTTTGGAAAGACAACAAAAAGGTAAATAAAGTGGCAGAAATGTTTACTTTAGTCTTCTTTTCTTCTGGGCACAACTTAAAGAAATGTAAAAAGGTCCTCTTTTTAAACAATATGGTACTTCAATAAGTCAATATTTGTCTGTAAGAAGTAGTCTCAGTCTTTCTGGTATGCCTATTTCTACCTATCCATACAACTACATGTATATAAAAAAGAGATGATCATTTATTCTATAAACCAAACCTGATTATGATTACACATGTGATCATGAAAGAATATCCTATGTGCCCAGAAATATATAAATAATGCTAAAGTAATAGTAATACTAACATTCATTCATATATTAATGAAATTCCCTAATTTCGTAAATTCACAGCCTCATTTGATCTTCAGAAAACTCAGTGAATTAAGTGTGAAATTTACTTCCAAGTGAAAGAATCAGAGAACATCATTTCTTAAGTAAGAGAATGGAACCTTAGAGCTATACTTCCTATCCTCAAACCTGGTGAAATGTTGTTGGTTTTTGGTTTTGGTTTTGGTTTGCTTTGGGTTTCTGTCCCTGGTAGTAGTCGTGTACCAAGCAGAGAGGGAAAGACAGAAAAGCAGTCTCCTGCCTCCTATCCTCCTATCCTTAAGTACTCATGGCTTCATTCCACTGCATGGGCAGGAAGATTTTATCATTGATATTATTTACATTTGTCAATGTAGGTGATAATAAAAAGAAAACTGACATTAGTGAGTTACGTTACATTGTTGTTGCTTTAAAATTTTCTGTGTATAATGAATCATCCCTCCTTCTCCTGTGCTCTGGGGGGCTCTCCCTGCCTCATCATTGGTGCACCCATTTGTGTTAGGCAAGGTCAACAATAAAGACAAGCAGCTCCCAAACGGCAAATGATTTCTTGCATAATAACTATTTTTTGGTGACATTACAGTGTCATATAGGTCAACAAGGACTCTGTTTCATGTAGTATTTCAGGTACCCAAGATGTCTTATTCTGTGGCTCTGCACCTTTAGCTCCTATTCTCTCTATTAAGCCTATGGATAATGAAAGAGAGGACATGAAGGATTGCGCAGAAAACCTTGACAGTCAGGGTTGTTACTGGCGCCTATCATTTCTGTGCAGGAAAATGGACACACATCACTGCAAAGGAGGCTTGGAAATAAGGACGTTATCTGTATACCAGGGGTGTGCGGAACATTGGGTTTTGGTGAGTACATTGTAAAGTTGTATTCCATCCTATTTCCATACTTTGCTCACTCTTGGATAAGACTGACAAATAGGTTACTGGTCATGGTGGATGCCTATTAATCATGCAGTTGGTGTAAAAATTTGGAAGACATTATCAAAATAGAAGCACTATTTTTTTGACAATCAAACTTTTCCAATGCTAACCCACTTGAATTCTCATAATCATAAAAATTTATTTTTTGAGCATTAGTGTCCAAATAAGTTTTACACTAATTTTCTTATTCTAGCTTAGCCATTATTGTGTGGATGGTCAAGATCTATTTGTCTCCTATATTTTATACATAGGGCATTAACAATTAGGGAGGTTAATGGTGTATACTCCTCATCTAGTAAGTAAAAAGTGCCCTCTAAACAGTATTGTCTAAGAAAAAACGTGTGTTAGGCACTCTTAGTTATACAACCAATAATCATTCACCAAGTTTCTTTATTGAATTGTTCTTATTCCATTCAGGTTTGCAGCAGATGACAGTTATATGACACAACTCAGGGCAGGGATGCATAAAGTAGGAGTTGCTTCTAAAAAAGGACAGGTGGAGCTGATTCTGCCTTATTTTCTTCCTCTATTGAAGAAAAACTGCCCAGGTCTGCAGACTTGTTTTATTGAAGTGATTATGCACACACACACACACACACACACACCCCATATATGTGTCTGTGTGTATGAATAGGTATATATATGTGTGTGTATGTGTGTGTGTGTATGTGTATACAAACACCCTGCTATAACAAATTGTGACAAATTCAGAGACTTAAAACACCTTTACTACCTTACAGTTCTGGAGGTCAGAAGTCTAAAACTGGGTGTCTTCAGTGCTGTGTCCTTTCTGAAAGTTTCAGAAAAGAATCTGTTTCCTTGCCATCTTCAGCTTCCAGAGGGTTCTGCATTCCTTGGCCCAATGCCCATTTCTTTCATTACTACAAATTGTTTCCATCATATCTCCTCCTACTAATCACCTTCTTCTTGTAAGTTCCCTTTGATTATATTGGGACAATCCATAGAGTCCAGTGTGATTCCCCAATCTCAGTGTATCTAACTTAATCATAACTACAAAGTCACTGTAAAGTAACATATTCACAGGTTTTGGGGATTAGGATATGGACATATTTGCCGGGCCATTATTCAATCTACTATATCTACTCTCTCCTCCAAAAAAATAATAAAGGCCCATTTTAACGTCAATTAGATTAAGCATTGGCTTTAACCTAGAGAGGGCTTATTAGAATATGAGGCCAATGATCCATACTTTATGTGCCAGAGCTGATACCAATAAACACTGGAAGAAAGACCTCCTGTTCTGCTCTCAAAGAAGCCAGAGTTGTGGACCACCTGGTTACTGTCCTCTGGTATCTTGCCCCTCCTGCTCTCAGTGATGGATTTTAATGTGTTATTCTCTCCCTTAAGAGTAGCTTAAAGCACTCCACATGCATTTGGCTTATTAATTCTCATAACATCTCTGAATATCCCTGTGAAGTTATCAAAGGGCAAAGGAAAGGGTAGTCATAATTATCCTTATTTAACAGGCAGGGGAGATTGTGACAGGAAAGTGGTTCAATTACAGTGTTTAATGAGTTGTAGGGAAAAGCAGGAAAAGGAGCAAGATTGCTGGCAAACCCATCCCTTCAACCACTATTTTGCTTTTACAACTTTCTGACTAAAGGTTTCTGAACAACATGGTCTGGGATTTCTGAAGGGTGGGATGGCAGTAGCAGAGGTGTAGGTTACATTTCTGTTTGCATGTCTGCTTGTATCACTGCCTATGATGGACAGCTTGCAAACTCTCATCCCTAGGTGAGGCCAGAATAAACCAATCTCAGAGAAAGCTAAAACTAAAATGTAAGGAGAGTTACTAGGACTTAATTTCTTCACATGGAACTTACTTGCTAATAACACATTTTTTCCACTGGGTGGGATGTATATCTTTGCAACCCGAAATTTGAAATGGGCTGAGTCCAAGAAAGTCTACTGTATTCAACCAAATCTTTTGTACTTTCTAGAAAATATACTTTAAGCTGTTTTGGCCCCTAAATTAGTCATAAAACCATATACTAAAGCAAATTCTTAGAGACTATTTTCTCTGCATTGGGAAAGGCAAGAGGGCTTAGGTTAAAGATGTTTGCCGACCCATATTCCTAAATCAGACACTGATTGATATTGGTCAAAGACTCTATATCACTCTCTTTCTTCCTTTCCAACCGTTCCATTGTGCTATAAGATAATGCCAATTTTTAAATTTGTGTCAGACAGAGAAGTTCACTACACTGAGAACAAACCCCTGAGAGATTATGTAATGTGATGCAGTAGAGAGCAGGAACCAAGTAGGCATCTGTCTTTGTTGAATCCTGTCTTGATTCCCCTTGGTGACAACAGGTGAACCTTTCGAAATTTGGTCTCTGCCATATCTCCCAGTCTCATGTCTCTAGCAAAACTGTAACACATGTGATTTTCCAAGCAAACCATGCATTTTCTCATTTTATCTCTTCTCTGTGAGATTCACCTTTCCTTGTATACATTTTCTTTTTATACTTAATTCTTCTCCTGAGTCCTATTGATTCTTCAGGTCCCAGTGAGGTAGGAGATCAACAGGACTCGTTTTCTGAGCACCAATTATAACTCTGCTGATTAAAATGGGATGTAGTGAAGAAACCAGTTAAAACCAGCTAGGACTAGGAATTACAGTGTGTTTGCATAAGACACTCCTACCAGCATCATCACATTTTACAAATGCCATGGCAGTGCACCAGAACCTTATAGGGTACTGGGAACTCCTCCCATTTTTTCCAGAAAGTTCATGAATAACCTGCCCCTTATATATAGCATATAATTAAGCATGGGTATAAATATAGCTAGCCAGAAATCCATGAATGCTACTCTGTTCTACTCTGTCTACAGGATAGCTCTGCTCTCGAGCTGTTTCCTGAGCAAAGCCAAGAACCCTCTTGGGCTGAACCCCAGTTTGGGGTTTTGCTTACATCATCTCTTTACATATCATTCATTTCTAGAAGTCTCTTCTTCCTCCCCAAGGCTACATTAGATATCCCTACAATATGCTCCATGATATCCAATAGGTGTTCCAAAAATATTTATTACATGAACACTAAGTTCAATGTTTCAATATTTTCTAAAGTTAATATCTGAGAAATATTTCTTAAGAGAATCATTAAATCAAAGAAAAATAAAATCAAAAGCAAAGGCAATCCTTACACAATTACCAGACATTCATAATCTTTTATCCTGGAATATCATTTATAGAAAATGTTCTTACAGAAATAATAAGTAATCTAGAAAACAAAGAATTGGCAAGAAGATATTTATGGAAGTATTATTTGTATCATAAAACATTAGAAACAATATCAATTTTGTTTTTTGTTTTTGTTGTTTTTTTTTTTTTTTGAGATGGAGTCTCGCCCTGTTACCCAGGCTGGAGTACAGTAGCACGATCTCAGCCCACAGCAACCTCTGCCTCCCGGGTTCAAGCAATTTTTATGCATCAGCCTCCTAAGTAGCTGGGATTACGGGTGCCCACCACCACACCCAGCTATTTTTTTTTTTTTTTTTTTTTTTTTTGTATTTTTGGTAGAGACAGTGTTTCACTATGTTGGTCAGGCTGGTCTCGAACTTCTGGCCTCAAGTGATACACCTGCCTCTGCCTTCCAAATGCTAGGATTACAGGCATGAGCCACCATGCCTGGCTCCAATTTTCAAATATAGAAGTTAGGATACATTGTGGTGATATTCTGTTCATCCATTAATTGTTTTTCCATGAAGTAACTATAATAACAAATAGATAATTGTAGAACAATGTTAAACATAGAATGCAGGTTTAAAATGACATATAACACCTAATAAAAATTTAAATTTATATTAATAAAAACTAAATAACCACAAACTTGGAATAAAAAAGGAATAGGGAGGAAAAAAATTGAGACATCAAAGTGTTTTGGGCAGCAGAGTTATGAATTATTATATTTCATCCTTTATTCCTTGTTATTTACTTTAAAATTATGATAAGCATAGCTTAAAAATTAACTTTATTAAAATCTTACTACTTTACAAGGAAAACATCTATATTCTCAAGTTCCACAAAATATAAAATAGGGTAAAAAGTATACATACCCACAACAAATAAATAGTAACACCAAACTGTATTTTAAAAGGCATAAATGAATTCATATCTAATGAAAATTAATGATTTTCTTTTCTTTTTCTGGCAGGCCTTATCTATACCTTATGCAGTTCAACTGGCAGTAGATATAGAAGTAACATGCTTGAGGAAGATTTCTTAATTTGATTGTAGTGGACATCTGTTGTTTTCTTCCTGCCCAGCATTGCTTCAGTGTTTTTTGGAGATTACATCCTGATTTTTCTTTGGAGACCACCTGTGCCAGATCTGCAGTCTTGGGGCTTTAACAGGATTCATGTTGGCCAGTCATTTCATTCCACTCTGATCAACAGGAATTGATCCAGAGATGTCATAGGAGCCAAGCGAGGTCAATGTCAATAATTCCTACGATTTTGCTGAAAACTCTAGGAAAGGGATTCAGATTTTCCTAGGGATCACCAGTAAGAACTGTGAGTTCCTAAATTCATTTATATCTGAAATCATTTGAAACATTGCATTTTCTAGTTTTGTTTAAGCTATTTTGAGTGAAAATTTGAAAGAAAACCTTCTCCGTTTCTACTCTGTAACTATTTTTAATACTTCAATTCTGACATCAGATTGCAGGTGTTTTCCCCAAACTAATCAATTCTCAGCAGACACTCACTAGGTAGCCTACAGCTTAACTTCATACGGACCCTAACTACTTGGAATTAATGCAGACCCTGTAGGTTAAGGGCTAAGTCCCACAAGATTGCCCACCCACTTCTGATGCCATTCACAAATAGTGAGTCCTCAGGTTACCTATAGCTTCTATCTGACGTGGCCAGAAATGGCAGGTTTCAACAAACCTCTGCTAGAACGACTGAGAACACAGGGAAAATGTGGTTCTTATTATTATCAGTGTATTGCAAGGGATATATTAAATAATACAAATGAACAGCCAGATGAACAGACCAGATGGAGAGATATGTAGGGTGAGGTCTGGAAGGGTCCCAAGTACAGAAGTTTCTGTTCTCATGTAATTTTGCTGTGCATCACCCTCCTGGCATGCGGATGTGTTCTTGTTTATGAACCTCAAAACTTCTGGAATCTCCTTTCTTTTAGGTTTTATAAGACTTTCTCACTCTCTATTCACATGATTGTTTGTCTCTGGCAATCATCCCCTGTAATATGGTTATCTAGGGGCTTTCCAAAAGTCACCTCATGAGCATAAACTCAGGTGTGGTTGAAAATGGCTTTTTAAAATTTTTAAGTCCAGGGGTACATGTGTAGGTTTGTTACACAGGTAAACTTGTGTCATGGGAGCTTGTTGTACAGTTTATTTCATCACCTAGGTATTATTTCATCACCTAGGACCCATTAGTTATTTTTCTTGACCTTTTCCCCTCCTCTCACCCTCCACCCTCTGTTAGTTCCCAGTGTGTATTGTTCCCCTCTATGTGTCCACGTCTTTTCATTATTTAGCTCTCATTTATAAGTGAGAATATGCAGTATTTGGTTTTCTCTTCCTGTGTTAGTTTGCTAACAATCCTGGCCTACAGCTGGAATATGACCTCATTCCATTTTATGGCTGCATAGTATTCTATAGTGTATGTGGATTATATTTGCTTTATCCAGTCTATCATTGATGGACATTTAGGTTTATTCCATGACTTTACCATTGTGAACAGTGCTGCAATGAACATTTGATTCATATGTCTTTATAACAGCCAGCAACAGAATTGATGAGTCAAATTGTATTTCTATCTTTAGGTCTTTGAGGATTTGCCACACTGTCTTCCACAATAGTTGAACTAATTTGCACTCCCAACAACAATATATAAGCATTCTTTTTCCTCCACAACCTCACCAGCATCTGTTATTTTTTGACTTTTTAATAATAGCCATTCTTGACAGGTGTGAGATAGTATCTCCTTGTGGTTTTGATTTGCATTTCTCTAATGACTAGAGATGCTGAACATTTTTTCATATACTTATTGGTCATATATATGTCTTCTTTTGTATCTCTGTCAGGTTTTGATATGGGGATGATACTAGTTTCACAGAATGAGTTAGGGAAGAGTTCCTCTTTCTCAATTTTTTGAAATTGTTTCAGCAGGAATGGTACCAGCTCTTCTTTGTACATCTGGTAGAATTCAGCTATGAATGGATCTGGTCCTGGGCTTTTCTGGTTTGTAGGCTATTTATTAATATTTCTGACTCCATGTCAGAGCTATTCATTGGTTTGTTCAGGGCTTCAGTTTCTTCCTGGTTCAGTCTTGGGAGGGAGTATGTGTCCAGAAATTTATCTATTTCTTCTAGATTATCTAGTTTATATGTGTGTGTGTGTGTGTGTGTGTATAGATATATATTCATAATATATACATATTCATAATATTCTCTGATGATTTGTTGTGTTTCTGCTCTGTGTGGTTCAGTGGTAATACCTCCCTTGTCATTTTTGATTATGTTTATTTGAATCTTCTCTCTTTTCTTCTATGCTAGTCTAGCTACTGGTATATATATTTTTATTATTTGTTTCAATAATCCAGCTCTTGGATGCATTGATCTTTTGAATCATTTTTTGTGTCTCAATCTCTTTCAGTTTAGCTACGATTCTGGTTATTTCTTGTCTCCTGCCAGCTTTGGGATCTATTTGCTCTTGGTTCTCTCGTTCTTTTAGTTGTAATGTTGGGTTGTTATCTTGTTGTCTTTCTGACATGGGCATTTAGTGCTACAAATTTTTTTCTTAACACTGCCTTACCTGTGTCCCGGAGATACTAGTATCTCTGGTTATATCTTTGTTCTCATTAGTTTCAAAGAAGTTCTTGATTTCTGCACTAATTTCATTATCTACCCAAAAGTCATTCAGGAGCAGGCTATTCAGTGTCCATGTAGGTTGGGACAAAAGTAATCATGGTTTTTGCCATTAAAAGTAATGGTAAAAACCTCAATTACTTTTGTAGCAAGCTAATAATTATAAGGTATTTTATGAATTTTTTAGTCTTGTTTTCTAATTTGATTGAGTTATGGTCCAACAGATTGTCATGATTTCAGTTCTTTTGCATTTGCTGAGGAATGTATTTTCTTTTTCTTATGTAGGGATGAGAAGAATGTATATACTATTGTTTTGGGGTGGAGAGTTCTGTAGATATCTATCAGGTCCATTTTTTCTAATGCTGATTTAGATCCTGAATATCTTTGTTAACTTTCTATCTTAACAATCTAATATTATTAGTGAGGTGTTAAAGTTTCCCCCTATTATTGCATGGGAGTCTAAGTCTCTTTGAAGGTCTCTAAGAACCTATTTTATGCATCTGGCTGCTTCTGTGTTGGGTGCATGTACATGTATGATAGTTAGATCTTCTTGTTAAATTGAACCCTTTAGCATTATGTAATGCTCTGTCTTTTTTTATCTTTGTTGGTTTAAAGACTGTTCTGTCAGAAAGTAGGTTTGCAATTCCTGCATTTTTTGTTTGTTTGTTTTGCATTTGCATGGTAGGTTTTTCTCCATCCCTTTATTTTGAGCCTATAGGTGTCACTGCATTTGAGATGGACCTCTTGAAGACAGCATACAAATGGGTCTTAGTTTCTTTATCCAGCTTGCCATTCTATGTTTTTTAACTGTAACATTTAGCCCATTTATAATTAAGGTTAGTATTGATATGTGTGAATTCAATCCTATCATCTTGGTGTTAGCTGGTTATTTTGAAGATTTGATTATGTGGTTACTTTATAGCACCATTGGTCTGTGTACTTTAGTGTGTTTTGCAGTGGCTGATAACAGTCTTTCCTTTCCATATTCATTCTTGTAAGGCAGATCTGGTAGTGACAAATCCCCTTAGCATTTGCTTGTCTGAAAAGAACCTTATTTCTCCTTCACTTAAGAAGCTTAATTTGGTCAGATATAAAATTTTGAGTTGAAATTTCTTTTCTTTAATAATGTTAAATATTGGCCCCCAATTTCTTTTGGCTTGTAGGGTTTCAGTTGAGAGGTCGGCTGTTACTCTGATGGGCTTCCTTTTGTAGGTGACCTGACCTTTCTTTCTAGCTGCCTGTAATATTTTTTCTTTGATTTTGACCTTGGAGAATCTGATCATTATGTGTCTTGGGGATGATCTTCTTGTGAAGTAACTTACTGGGGTTCTCTGCATTTCTTGAATTTCAGTGTTGGCTACTCTAGCTAGATTGGGGGAAGTTCTCATGAATAATATCCTGAAATATGTTTTCCAAGTTGGTTCTATTCTCCCAATCCTTTTCAGAGACACCAATGAGTTGCAGATTTGGTCACTTTACACAATTCAATATTTATTGGAGGTTTTGTTCATTCCTTTTTATTCTTTTTTCTCTGTTTTTGTCTAACTTTCTTATTTCAGAATGCCAGTCTTCAAGCTCTGAGATTACTTTTTCTACTTGGTCTATTCTGTTATTAATAGCTGTGATTGGATTATGAAATTCTTATAGTGTAAATTTCAGCTCTGCCAGGTTGATTACATTCTTTTCTATACTGGCTATATTTTCTGTCAGATCCTGCATTTTTTAATCGCAATTTTTACTTCCTTGCATTGGGTTTTAATGCACCCCTGTAGCTCAATTATCTTTGCTCCTATCCATATTCTGAATTCTATTCCTGTCATTTCAGCCATATCAGCCCAGTTCAGAACCCTTGCTGAAGAGGTGATGCAGACATTTAATGACAAGAAGGCACTCTGGCTTTTTGAGTTTTCAGCATTCTTGTGCTGATTCTTTCTCATCTAAGGGCTTATGTACCTTCAATCTGGGCTTATCTGCCTTCAATCTTTAAGGTTGCTGACCTTTGTGTGTTTTGTTTGTTTGTTTGTTTGTTTTTTCAGTTTTGTCCGATTTGATGACATTGAGGGTTTGATTGTGATATATGTTGCATTCACCTGACTGGCTTTGTTTCTGGGAGATTTTTGGAGGTCAACACTCAACTCCCAACTCCTGGACTGTGTTCTGTAACTCTCGGTGATTTGTATTGGGCCCCAACTTTTTTCTCTGGCTCCTTGAGATTTGGAACCCACTTCCCTGGGGGTGCCAAAGTATGGCAGCTTTAGCAGAGTGCTAGCAGGTGCTGGTAGGCACCTTTCTGCAGGCTTTAGCCACAGTGGTCATGTCCATGCAGCTGGAGAGGGCAGGGCACTCCTGCTGGAGACTGTGTGCAGGGTGCTATTGGCATGGAGGTGGGGTGATGATAGGCCCATATCTGGGTGCCTTCTCTCTGCCCCTAGAGACTTATTATAAACAACAAAAGGTGCTCCTATTGCCTCTATCTCTCTGGAGCTATTTCAGGAGCCACAAACACAAACCAAATGTTATAATAAAAGATTTTCCTATTGCTTTTATCATTTAAAGTTACAAGGGTTTTAAGAGCTGTGTGCCAAGAACAGTAGACAAAGATCAAACTACACAGTTCTTATTCTATCACAATAAGCTTTTATCATGTGCAATCTTAAGAATCTTAATTGTTTACTATTATTCAAGTGTTTCACAGCTTTGTTCCTTTTTTCTATCCGTAAACATAACCATCTACAGAAAGTGTCAGAGAAAAATGTAAGTATCAATGTTTCAGTTAGAAAAACATCTAAAGATCTAGCCCACTGTGTTAAAGTCATCTGTCCTGTGTGGATGTCACTAATCATATTCAACTTTTCCACCATCACTTGCAGCTCACAGGTTTAAATCTATAATAATACCTCAGATTTTGACTTTGGTTAAGTGTGCTATTTGATTACCTCTATGTAAAATATTTTTCTTTTTTCATCATTTATATTTTATTCTATTAGTAATTTTCTAAGCATGCTCTTAAAAGGGTATTGGTTTCTTATACTTAATTACCACATTATATGCATGTATTTTATTAAATTTGTATTGAGATATTTATTTTAAATGGATTCTTTCTTTGGCATATCTTAGGACCTCCCAATGATTCATTGTTGTATTCTATATTGTCTTAAAATATTTTAATTGATCAATTATTTTTATTGCCTTAAATGAAGACTAAATGAACAAAATATTTTCTTTATGAAATACATATTTTCCACATTTACTTATAGAATTATAAGGAAACTATCAGAGCTGAAGATCTGAAAATCTTTATGCATAAATTTAAGTACTGGATTCTAGGTTTATAGATAGATGAAAAGAGAATAAACACCCACATTCTTTGAGCGAGTAAGAAGCTGCTAACAATTTAACCTGGGTCTTTCTTCTACGTTCTTTCCATGAGACTATTCAATTAGTTGTTTCAGTAATAAATTATCACTCAGTGAAACACCAAATGTCAGCTATTTTTTTTCCTAAAGAATTATAAAAGCAAAACAAAACGAACGAAAAAACCTCTTTTCCCCCTTGGATGCTGGTTAGAAGGTACTATGGATGCAGCACCTGGGGTGAACAAGGGTAATAGAGTTTATTATAATTAATTATCAGCAGCTATTCTCTAGTGATCAAAGATTGAATCATATGCAAGTAAGGTTTTAATTTCCTCTTTTAAATGAAGAACAAGAAAAACTATAAATCACATATCCAATTCTGCCATAAATCTCATTTGTTTCATTGCTTGCTGACAGTCTAAAAGACATATTTTATTTCTCATTCCTTGTCCATATCAGGTTCATTATATTTTATTTTTTTCCAGTAATAAGTAAGTGCAGGACATGCAAACTCTGAAGCCATTAGTAGTGATTTCTCTGCTGCCTCCTTCCCCCAAAGATTGACAGCGACAGGCAATCAGACACACTACTAATATTGGCTTGTCTACACATTTCATTTCAGTTTACATTCTGAAAGAGATAAGATATATGCACCATCAAATGTGAGGGGAACCTCCAAGTGATATGTGGGTTCAGTAGAAAAAAATAGTCTCCAACAACCTCTCCTCTTAGCAGATAGATTTTCTTCCATTTTAAAACCTCACAACTATCCACATAAATCCTTTTCACCAATGCTTTGGAATGCCTTATATTCACCTACATAATTTACTGACAAACAGCTAAAAATACATGGAGATGTCCTAAACTTTTAGTTTTTTATTTTATAGAAACCAAGATTTTCTGTTAGGTTTCAGATACTAAGGGAAAGTATTTTGAGCCAAATTAGTGAGATATTTTCTTTTCTCTCGCAATCCTGCACTTCCTTCTTAAATTTTGCAGACTTACATATAATTTTTCTTCTTGGTTTATACTTTAAAATGTTATGTATTTTTGTGGATATACAGCTTTTGCTATGGAAATGGCTTTGCTTGCTATAATAATATAATAGTGAATAAGGCAGTTAATTTTTTTCTTTCTTTCCAAAATAATGATTTTGCCCCACTTACATATTGATATGCTGAATTAGAAGTACAATCTTTCAAAAATAATGAAAATGTTATGTACGATGTCTTTAGTCTTTTGTATTTAGATTATTTTACTGAGAAAAGTATGAGAAATTTGATCGTAATGTGTTACAAATTTCTATTTGTTGACTATAAATCTGAAAGTAAGGCTATGAGTCATCTTGAACCTGTGAATATATGTATTTTTGTATTATAGCCCCAAAAGTCATAGCTCATCAATTTGTGGGCAGGAAAACAACTTTTAGAGAGGACTCATAGATTATAAGTCTAATCTCAGTCTCTTTGCTATGTTTTATTGTGTAAGTCATCTGGTTTATCAGCTTCTTTTTCCCTCAGGGAAAATGGTCCTTTCTCTCCATTTACTCTCAAGGAAAATATTGAAGATCACTGACATTTGGTAAGAGCAGTTTAGTTGGAAGGACACCAAATCAAGAGAAGAATTGCCTTGGCTAAATATTTAAATGTATTCCCTTATTAGGAATAGCTTAATAATAGTCATATTTCTGGTCTCTATTCTTTATATTATAAAATGGAGGATGTAAAGTAGTAGGACTCTAAGTTTCTTTGAAATTATATTAAACTATGATAAGAGCTTTTTTTCCTCTCTAATTCTATGAGAAACTAGTTGAGGAAATTTTGAATGTATGTATAAGGTGCAACATAAAGTTTATGATATTTTATAACAAAATATATGCTAGACAATGTTCTTGAAAAACACACGTGCCTAAATAGCTCATGTAACTCTATAATTCCCTTCCTTGTTAGGTAACATTATGTTCTGCATTTTACAGATGAGGAAACTTGAATCACAGGGAATCACACAAAAGAACTTGGCCAAGGTCTCACAGCCAACTAGTGTCAGCATAAAGTTTAAAACAAACATGCTGGTTGGCTCCATAGCTTTTGCTCTTAAACTCCAAGCTATAATGTTAGTTTTTCTCTTTGGAATGGATAGTTCAATATCTTTTTAAGTGTGGTAAGTTATTGCATTGTTTGGAGATAACGAATTGACTACTTCTGGCTATGAACACAACTTCTTTAACGGTAACTTTTCTTCAAAGAATACTTCCACAAGTCCCTTCTGATCATCATATCTTCTTCACAAATAAATGGCTTGCTTCTAATGACAGATCCACAGGCTAGTAGGCAGTTATTTGTGTGTTTTTGTTTGTTGTAGATAATTCATTTTAGTCATAAGAAGTGGTCTCTAATATTTGCTGTACTCTAATTTCCTGAACAATGTGTTATTTTCATGTGTCTCCTTTAGAAGACTTTCCTGAGGTCTTCTTTGATATTTTTATTCTTGTGAATTTTGCAATACTTTTATAATGTTAGAGACTTGAGACAGAGTAAGAGAATCTGAGTTAATGACCTATTTACCTCAAAGGAGGAAACAATGACTTGAACAATGATTTTAATAATGAGAATGAAAAAGAATAAGAAGGATTTTTCTCTCCATAGAATAATACAGAGTGAAAGCATTTATTTTTATCTTGCAAACTCTGTTCTAGCAGCAGTATAGTGCATCGTAGAGAAAGAATACTGGAGTTAGGAGGAACAAGTCAGAGAATGGGGCAGTATCCCAGGTGACATACAATAGTGGGCTGTATTAACGCAACTTCTATGGGAATGGGAAAAATGAGTGAACTTGAGACATATTACAGAAATGAACTTGCTAGAACTTTGAAATTGGCTGTGTTTTGGGGGGGACAAGGGGGAAAACATTGCCTATATTTTTAACTTCAGGATTAGGTGGACGGTAGGCA
Organism: Ateles fusciceps; assembly: GCA_036589455.1. Classification (NCBI taxonomy): domain Eukaryota; kingdom Metazoa; phylum Chordata; class Mammalia; order Primates; family Atelidae; genus Ateles; species Ateles fusciceps. The sequence continues at coordinate 3,305,049 of JAZHEH010000051.1, forward strand.
AATTACTTAACTATATGAGCCTCAATGTCTTCAGATATGAAGACTTTGTGAAGTCTTCTTGCAGTTCTTACAAATCTAGGCTAAAGCAATAATTCATTCTTAGTGGCTCCTAATTAATGAACATTTCTCTTTAATTGGTGTTTATGTACTTCTGCCTCTATGTTAGGTACTCTATATTATTTCACTGCAATGTCCAGTATGCTCACAAAGTGTGCATCTCCACTTCATATCTGAAGGTACTGTTCCCCCTCCAATAGGCCCCAGTGTCTGTCGTTCCCCTATATGTGTCTATGTGTTCTCATAATTTAGCTCCCACTTATAAGTGAGCTTTAGCTTCCACTTATCATGTGGTATTTGGTTTTCCACAACAGATAATTTTTAAAAGAAAAACAAAATGGGGTGTTTGAACTTGATGATAAGTCCTGGGTTATTGGGTCTATATTTATAGAGAAATGTAGAGAAATTTGATAAATTTCTTTGTTTATAAAATTCATATTTTTCCTTAATATTAATGCATTATTTGTGAATTATATTAATCAATATGATTTTTTAAAATTTTTGTGGGTACATAGTAAGTGTATAGATGTATGGGGTACATAAGATGTTTTGATACAGTCATGCAATGTGAAATAAAGACATGTTGGAAAATGGGGTATCCATCTCCTCAAGCATTTATCCTTGAGTTACAGACAATCCAATTACACTCTTTAAGTTATTTTAAGATATACAATTAAGTTATTATTGACTATGGTCACCTGTTTTGCTATCAAATAGTAGGTCCTATTCATTCTTTGTGTCCATTTTTTTTCTGTGTACCCATTAATTGCCCTCACCTCTTCCCCACCCTCCTATTACCCTTCCTAGTCTCTGGTAACCAGCCTTCTATTCTCTATGTCCATAAGTTCAATTGTTTTAATTTTTAGAACCCACAAGTAAGTGAGAACATGTAATGTTTGTTTTTCTGTGCCTGGCTTATTTCACTTAACATAATGATTTCCAGTGCCATTCATGTTGTTGCAAATGACAGGATCTCCTTCTTTTTTAATGGCTGAATAGTACTCCATTGTATATATGTACCACATTTTCTTTATCCATTCATTTGTTGATGAACAATTAGCATAGTTTTTTTAAAGGATTTTCGCAAATACATACAAAGACTTTTCATTCTGTGGCTTCCAAATTTGACTAAAAGGGTAAAGTTATCATAAGTTTATAAGACTTCTGGAAAATCTAACATGAACATTTAAGTCAGTGGAAATGCTTGCATGGTTCACATCATCAAGATCTTAGACAAAACCTAAGCATCAGCATAGTCTCCAGACCACTATTTATGGATTTGTTTCTTCATCCATTTACTTAAGAAATATTCATTTAGCACCAACTAAGTGTCATGCATTATTCCAAGAACTGAGGATTTAACAACTAATCAATATTATAAAATAAAATATACTGAAGTTTCAAATCTCTTGGACTTATGTTTTAGTGGGGGATGAGGAGTACTGACAATAAATGAATTAACTAGTTAGCTTGTTCATATGGTTTGGCTGTGTCCCCACCCAAAACCTCATCTTGAATTGTAACCCCTAAAATCCCCATAATCTCCACATGTGAAGGGTGGAATCAGGTGGAGGTAATTGGATCATGGGAGCAGTTTTCCCTAGCTGTCCTCATGATAGTGGGTGCGTTCTCAGGAAATCTCATGGCTTTATAATCTGCTGGCATTTGCCCTACTTGCACTTCTTCTTGCTGCTGCCTTGTGAAGATGTTGCTTTGCTTCCACTTCCCCTTCTGTCATAACTGTAAGTTTCCTGAAGCCTCATCAGCCATGCTGAACTGTAAGTCAATTAAATCTTTTTTTTATTGTAAATTACTCTGTCTCCAGCAGTTCTTTATAGCTGTATGAAAACAGACTAATACACTTGTAATATAATGTTGGGTAGTATTAAGTGCTAAGAAGGAAACTAGGCAGAGCAAGAGAATGAGAGTGATGTTTCCTGATCAAAGAAGTCTCCCTGTTTGGGGTAGACACCTGAAGATAGTGTTGTATCTTGTAAGGTTGTCATCACTAATATTTCTGTCATTTCAAAACCATGATATTTGCGTTTTCTTATCATTGGCATGTTTGCCCTAACCAGGCAATAAAATCTTCATGATCTTTTTATTGTTCTGTTGGCCTTGACCCTTCACATTTCAACACTCTATACTTCCTACGATTTCATGTTATTGATAAAAATATCCCTTTCTCTTGTCTCTTATGATTTATTTTTCTCTCATAGTATATTGTGTTTTCAGTCTAAGGTGAGTTCTGCAAAATATGGCCAAACTGCCTTTAAAAAAGAAAAAAAATATCTTACTGGGACACACCCATAGTCATTTCTTCATGTATTTTCATCAGTGGCTAATTTTGCACTCTAATGGCAGAGTTGAATTGTTGCAATGGAAACCACATAGTCCTCAAAGCCTGAAATAGTTATCATCTGGCCCTTCACACACACACACACACACACACACACACACACACACACACACACACACACACACAATTGGAATTAAAAGGTCATAAAAATGCAAAATAAATTAGCCAAATTTTCATAGTCTTTTCTACTACTCTCTCTGTGCTTTTCTTATGCCATAATCTTTGGTTAACCTTTTATTCTCTCTAGTTCTTCAGTATTCTAAAACAAGAAATGCTATTAGATTTGCAACAGATTTTTTTAGCTGCTTATTGATATACTCCACCCATCCCTTTTAACCAGTGTCGCAGTTTTATTTGGGGGTAGCCAGATACCAGCTAAACAATTGCTGTTGCAACCTGTCTTCAAATTAAAAGTGGCCCTGTAACTCAGTTTTGGCTATGGTATAAAGGGGCATCTCACTGAGGTTTTTGAGAGAGGATTTTGCTTCCCTAAGGAAGATGCAGTAGCTGTCACATCCTTCCAATTTCTTCTTGTTTTAGGTGAGAACATGATGCGTGGAGCTGAGCACCATCTGAGAACTGAAGACAAAAGAAAGCCAGCAAAACCATAGGAAAGACAAAAGCATAGGAAAGCAGACAAATTAGAAAGGGTGATTTCACTGATTACCTGAAACAATGCCAGAAATCCTCTATCTCCAGACACCTTGCTACTTAACAACAATATAACCCCATTTGTTTTAAGCTACGATTACTGTGATGTTTCCATTACTAAAACCCAAGAACATTCCCAGAAGACAGAGCAAAAAGAAAGACAGCTGAAAAAATTCAGTCTCAAATGTGGAATTCTGTATGACAAATCTTGGTTGTGTCAAGCACAATGTAGCTCATTTTGTGTAACCTAAGCTAGCACTATGTCTGTTAAACAGGAAGAACAATCACAAGAGCATTGATATTTTCCAAGAAAGGTAGCTGTTTAATCAAAATGCCTATGAAATATACAAACACACACATGACAATCTTAAAATACTTAAAATTATAAATTAAGAAAATCTAAAAGCTAGCATTCTATGTGATTGTTCATTTAAAGATGTTTCACCATTGCTTTGGTTGTATTAGAAATTTTGATTACATAGTCTTCCTCTTCTATATTAACTGAGATATTGGCCAAATAAAATAAAGTGTGCTTAGAATATCTAATGTAAACATTATATGTAACTTTGTTCTTTAGACAAAAATCAGATAGTTTAAAACTGACAGCAATTTAAATGTTCACAAATGTACATTCAGAAAGTTTCTTTTAAAAACAAGTTTCCAGTATCAGTTTATTGATGACACCCTCTTTCTCTTGGGAAAAACCAATAAAAAAAACACAAAGAAAACTAACTCTAACAACAGAAACATACTTAATTAGTTGACATTTTTTCATTTAGATTCAGTTAAGTGAAAAAAAGGATTATGTTTCTTCAGTGTCAGGCAAGTGAACTGGAAAGATCATGTAGTATAATCTCTAAATATTTCAACATATCTTGGAAAAATTTTATATGTCTTCTTATGGTAGAAGTGATGACCTGGCCAGCCACGGTGGCTCACACCTGTAATCCCAGCACTTTGGGAGGCTGAAGTAAGAGGATCACCTTAGGTCAGGAGTTCGAGACTAGCTTGGCCAACATGTCGAAACCCCATCTCTACTAAAAATACAAAAATTAGCCAGGCGTGGTGGTGGTGCCTGTAATTCCAGCTACAAGGGAGCTTGAGGCTGGAGAATAGCTTAAACTCAGGAGGTAGAGGTTGCAGTGAGCTGAGATTGTGCCATTTCACTCAAGCCTGGGAGACAAGAGCTAAACTTGGTCTCAAAAAAGAGAAAACTAAAAAGTGATCACCTACAGCTAACAAGAAACATTCATCAACAGGATTGCATGTGTGAATCAATGTATGGTTTTTAGTAATACTTTTATTGAGGACGCAGAGTTAATTTTATTATAGAAACATTTTATTAGTTATTTAATCTATTTTTTATTGAATTAAACAATACAAGGAAACATCCACCTTAAGAAAAATCTATCTAAATAACGTTCTTACTCTGAGAAGAGAGTTTAAGATTGAAGGAAGTGTGTTGATTCGAAGGCAGACATTCCTAAGTCTGAAGCCTAGCTTGGCTCTTCATTTTATGTGTGACTTCAGGAAACAACCTAGGCTTTGACACTTCGCTTCTCATCTTGTCCCTTTGCCTTATGTTATAAATTTATTGTAAGGATAAGGTGAGATAGCATATAAATAATGTCTAGCATCATCCCTAGACTAAGAGGCCTCCATGGTATTATTTTAAAGAGATAACAGCTCATCACGTTGGTCAAAAGAGAAGCCACCATTCACAAAGTACAGACTGAACATTCTGAGTGGGTAGAGAACAGAGCTTGTGTGGCAGAGAAAGAGGAATGAAAAACATTGAATGTGAGCTTAGTGTTGAAGAAATAATTTTGTCTTAACATGGAGAGAGGCTCGGCTGTGTCTTCCATTTTCTTTTTAGGAAGCAATCTCTTTCTGCTTCTCATACAGCAGAGATGTATGTCTTTTCCAGTATTAACTACACATCAGCTTTGTTAATGTACTGGATGATTTGAGGTCTTCGCTATTATCCTTCATTATTTGCTGTCTTGCTCAATTTAACCTCATCCATCTAAAAGCTGGGAAATTGTGTTTAGATTCTTTTCATTGTTGTTTGGGTTAAGCAGGCTTGAAAGCAGGGAATCCTTAATGACCCATCTTCATTATGTGAGGAAATTACATAATGCAGTGTATTAGGTTTGCATTTAACCTTAAATTTTACTACATTATTTAGTCATTAACCTTATGTTTTATATGACCCCAATTCTTAGGATGATCACCAAAGTCTCACTTCTGTATTATTGTAGGGTAAATTGAATTAAATTCAACAAAATTTCCCAAGTTTCAGTCCTAAGCCCAGATACCTTATATCTTCAGTTTTCTATCCCTAACTGCTACCATGGTATCTGGCCCAAAATAGGCACTCAATAAATATTTTTAAATGAATAAATGTTAGGTGATAGGAAGAATGTCAACATAAGATTTTGTTGATTCTGACACTCAACAATTTTGAAAAATGATTATGAGGGCTAATTGAAACAAATCAGAATTATTCCAGTGTCTGATTATATAGTATGGGAGTTACGTGATTAGAAGAGTACATGACAACTTGTTAGGAAAGAAGAGCCAGGAGACTTAAAGCAGAAGGCAACATTAGAAAAGAGTATCAACATGTGATTGAAAAAGGATACTCTGACGTCCACATGTATAATTCAGATACATTGCAATGTCTTCCTTCAAGGAGGGGACCATGTCTATTACATCTGTATCCTTCCCACATTATATAGATATTAAATAACCCCAGAGGCATGCAGAAAATAGCAAATAGATTGTATAGTTTTGTACATAACATAGACCGGCTTGATTGATAAAATTGATCAACTCCCATGGAAAAGTTGTGACTGCCTAGTTAAACTAATTTGTTGTTGTTTGTTGTCTTTTGATAGTTAGAAAAAATTTGCACAGAGGAAAATTTTGCCCAGTATTACTTAATATTCCAATATAAATTATCAAACAATTTTATAAAAGTTCAAAGAATTCTCACAACCAGCATAAAGTAGGGTCTTTACAATATGGTTTCAAATTCAGACCCATTACTTTATAGCTATGTAAGTTGATGTAGGTTATTTAACCTCTTAGCCTTCATTTCAGCATTGTTAAAGTAGTAATAATAATTTCTACCTCAATACTTGTGTGAAAATTAAATAAGATTAAGATTCATAAAGTACTTAGCAAACTTCAGAGCCTTAGTGCTTAAAAAAGTAAGCTTCTTTTTTATCAGCTAAAAGGTCTTGGTTTCCAACAATAGACATTTTAACCCAAATTAACTTAAAGAATTTTTAAAAAAATCTTTATCACATCTAACAAAAAGCCAAAAGAACACATTTTACCTTGGGTCCCTCAGGGACCTGATAATGACATTAGGGAACCAGATTCCTTCTTTCTTCCTGCACTGACAATTCTCAGTGAATTGGTTCTATATGCTGGCATATTAGCTCTGCTTACTCATGGCCCAATTTGGTTGTATCCATTCCAGACATCACATCTAACACAGTAACCTCTAAGAATGTGACCGTTTTTTCTTGTTTCTCATAATTTTGATAAATAAATATTTTTAAATAAGCATAATAGCTGTGTTTTCTGTTTCTTTAGCCAAGACAACACATATAGATGTCTCTAAGTCACTAGCAAGAGCATGGGAGTATTTTTATTAGGATGGACAAGTCATTTGGGGTGCAGTGGATTTTGAAGAATCAAAAGACATCATTACTGTAAAGCATAAATTTCTAGTTTGGATGGTTTTTTTTGTTTTATTTTAAATACCTCTTTGTATCCTCTCCTGAATAAATTAAAAAAAATAAGTAAATAAAAAGAGGAAATTTTGCTAATGAAATTATTCTTGAACAAATATGAAGCCTAATAATTATCTGTTTGTTTCTATCCAATGAAAGTACAACCAGTCAAGTCCACTTATTCAACAGAGAAAATGAATATTTCCCTTACCTTTGTAAACTTCAGGTAAGGAGTAACAGATAAAAATATCAAATTGAATCTTATAAGCAAGTATCAACCAATTATAGTTGATGAACTATATCTTTTCACTTTCAAATCTATTTTCTAAAAACCCATGGACTTCCCTATGGCATATGAATTTTCTATAGGTTCTGCAACATATATGTGTTAGAACTTTATGAAGTAGCATTCAGTTCAATGAAGTTGCATTTGACTGCACATGAAATATGCATTTTGAATTGACCCCTAAAGGGACGTGACATAACTAGTAAGCTCTAGTAGTGACTTAGAAGCAGAAACTCATGTGCCAAACATTTCCTCACATTGTATGTGCCCTTTCAGTCTTTTATTAATCTGTAACATTGTAAGAAAAATTTTCCACAAGAAAATTATAATTTTTTCAAGGTATCATTACCTTAAACTACAATTTACAATAACAATATGAAGAATTTGACATGTTATGAGGAAAAAGCAGTGTACCATAAGCAGAAATGCTTCTGTTTAAATCTTAATACATTGGCCTATTTTTGCCAGATGTTTTTATTTTAGCTTTTATTTGGTTCCATATAAATGACAATTTTTTTCAAACTGTAAAAAGAATGAATAATTTATGAAAAAATAGCTTATGAAACATTACATTTGGCATTTCTGTTTAGTGCCAAGATTTAGTGGTGCAGTGGGAAAGTTACAAATTATTAATGTGTTCATTTCATTAAATGACCATGGAATTTTCCTTTCCTTTTATAAATAAAATTTCTCCATTTCCAATTTTATCTTTACTTTTTTTTCCCATGCATTGTGCCTCTATAAACTGCCAAACCCACCGAAAACAGCTAATGATATCATATCCCCCCCAAATGATTAAAATCTTGTAAGAAAAGGTTAAGTAGCAAAACTAAACAATTAAATTACTAGAATTGTGAACATGACACTTATTGGTAGGCTCTTGTATTTCCTGGTTGGCAGCATATGTTTGGGGGTTGTAAATTAATATTATAGCTCTTTCCAGCTCAGGATATGCTATGACATTTTGAGAACACAAGAAATGATGGTTTCAAGATATTTGAATGGAATTGCAGTTAAAATAATTAGGTGATGCTGTAAGAAAAAGTAAATCTCAAGGTGATGTTATTATGAGCCTATGCCATAGTGAATATGAAGATTATTAACCATCCAAAAAACTTTCAGGTTACTATATCAAGAGAATCAAGAGAATAATAATTATCTAGGATTTTATATTTGATTAGAAATATTTTTGAAAATTAAGAATAATAAGGCACATTTTCAATAATATGTTTAGTCAACTCAGTCTAGGATTATAGAGACTATTCATAATTTGCTTATTGTAGGGAAGTAGAAGATGACTATGATTTTGTAGGGAGACAGAAGATGGCAGTAAGATGTGACAATTGAAGGCATATTAATTTTTCCAAAAGAAATCTCATAGGATGTCATTATCTTGGTGCTTCAAACATTCTTGTCAGTGTTTCATTGTTCTCAAAATTGGGTTGGCTGACTCATAGTAATTAAACACCTAAGAGAAAGAACCATATAAAGTAAACCATTGGTAAATTCATTTCAAAGGGGACATTCCTTCTAGTTAACCCAAATTATTCTATCTTTCATCCAGGGAATTCTCACCCAAGCTTGTAGTTCAGGGAAATCTGGATTACTAATTGGAATGTTGCCTGTAGAGTGCAGAAACAAAGCAAAGAGAAGTGGTGGGTATGGTCAAGATGAGAAGGAACCACTCTAAGGCAACTTAAAGACGTGTTTTTCTTTGGACACTTGGCATGCACTTGTTCACCATGCGGCTCTTTGGAATGGCCTTCTTTAGTTCATCCAGTCACCATACTTTTCCATTCACAGTCTTTCTCCAACATAAATCATGAGTTTGCCACTTCCAAATTCAAATCACAGTTTGGTATACCACTTTTTCATTTTGCCTTCAGTGGTGTGTTTGAACATTTCCAAGTTTTAAGTCACACATTTACCATCTCAAATTACTATTGAATTTGTCTGACCATATTTAAAATCCCCGAAAATCACATGCATTTATTATTTATTGATTGATTGATTTGTACATCATTCTTGCCAGCAAGATCATCTTTTGTCTTGGATACCACAGATTTACTCCTTTTCCTTAATGTGTGTCTCAGTTTTCTATATCTAATTTCTAGTAATTGTGCTGTTGATGATATTTAAGGTCTACTGCCTGATTACTAGTAACTTAAATATCACAATAACCCTGGTACTGATAGATCTAGAATCTGAAATTATGTTTATATGACCAAAAGGTTATGACTTATTAAAAAGGAAGTAAAAATATTAATAAAATTATAATTATATTAAAAAATAGGAAGTAGTACATACGCCAAGGGTCAATGAATCTTTCCTTCAACCAAATAAAACAACCAAATAATGGTTTTTATTTTATGTAAGAAAGATTCATTGACCCTGCCAGTGGGGAGCTTGCAGGGAGGGGAAAACGTCAGGGAAAATATCTCGTGGATGCTGGGCTTAATCCCTAGGTGATAGGATGATTGGTGCAGCAAACCAGCATCACACTCGTTTACCTATGTGCCAAACCTGCACATCCTGCACACGTACCCAAAAACCTGAATGTTGAGGAGGGAAATAAAAAAATATATATCAAAAAATAAAATAAAATGACCAAATAATGAATTCACAATGAAAGGGTCACCGGTTGATTCTTTTCAGCTTTCAGCTGAAATCCCCAAATACAAATTAACTTTAAAGAACAGTGTACCCTAATGGGAATCCACAGAAATGAACAACACTATCATCACAATAACAAATATAAATTGGACCTTCATTATCTCTCAATGATCTTTTCATCTATCCCTTACTAAATCCTCTTTTTTCTTATATCAATTCTATTTAAAACCTCCCACACTCTTTGAGCTCCTGGTTCTTTACTCTCCTTGTCTCATGGTTAACGGATGACCTTGCTTTTATTTATTATTCATACAAGAGCAAATGAACAGTAAAGGAATATGTAACTACTCACATTACACTTGGAACTTCTATAACAAATAAATTTTATCTCAGAGTTCTGAAGTAATTTAAGAGTAATATCACTGAACCAATGAAAGTACACTACTTATAAAATATGAAAAAGAGAAACTACAAAAAACAGAAGGGAAAATAATAATTATATTTTTTCGAAAAAGAAGTTGAAGATGGATTGCACAATATAAGATGAGAATTCCATTCCGAAAGTTTGGCAGAAATGATAATAGATATTTTAAATGTCTTATATTTGAATTTAAAAATTTATGTTTAAAAGTAAAATACTGTGATTGCATAGGGTGGCACTGGATGCCATTATCTTTGGCAAGCTAACACAGGAACAGAAGAACAAATACCACATGTTCTCACTTATAAGTGAGAGCTAAATCATGAAGACACATGGACACATAGAAGGGAACAACACACACTGGGGCCCGTCACAGGGTAGAGGGTGGGGAGGAGGGAGAGTTTCAGGAAAAGTAACTAGTGGGTGTTAGGCTTAATACACAGGTGATGAGATAATCTGTATAACAAACCCCTATGACACAAGTTTACTTAGATAACAAACCTGCATTTGTACCTCTGAAATTAAAGGTTTAAAAAATCAAAAAATTAAAATTAAAAAATATAAAACACAAATATGAAAAGTATATTAAAATGGGAAGCAATAAATAAATAAATAAAAACAAGGAAACCTCTACCTCACAATGATAGATTTATTCAGATTTGTTACGAACTGTTTGTCCACTTCTCTCCTTTGCCATCATTACTTCTGTGGAGTAGATTTTTTCAAACCACTGACTTTAGGCTTCGTATGGACTTGTTTTGGCCACAGAAATATGACTGGTTTGAGCATGATGATCAAGCAAATGCTTTTATGAGCAGTGCAAGTTTTTGTTTTGTCAATCTTCTTGCATCGTTGAAATGCGTGTTGGAATGTATCACTGAAAACATGTTGCCCTCTTGTGTTCTTGCCCTCCACCACAGGAAACTTAAGAAGAAAGTGTTCTTTCAGATGACATCTAGACCAAATCTGCACACTCAAGCCAAGCTCAAGGACGACCAGCCAAGACCAGTGAAATCATGGGGTCTTTGGAATGCTTTGAGGTACAAAACTCAAGCTTTACTTAATGTGAGTGAATATTTGTTGTAAGGTAATGAGATTTTTGCATTTGTATTTATGCACACAATCTAGTAAATGTGTCAAACACTTGCAACACCCCGATCTCTCTATCCCCTTCACCAAGTGGTATGGGTAGAAAAGAATTGTCAAATATTTTAATATGTTTTTATAAAGTAATGTTATTATGTATACCTTTATTCATAGTTGAGGTGACATTTTAAAATGTAATTTTCTAGCTTAACATTTTCATGTAATATTGCCTATGATAATATTATTTTATAAAGTACATTTGTAGTGGGTGCATACTATTACATAATATGAAGTTCCAAATTTATTTATTAGAAATTAGCTTAAATGCCTACGTTGTTAGACCATTACATTGTTTTAAATTACATGTTACAGTGGAATGAACCTTTTTGATCTTATATTTGTTTATGTTACAGACAATAAGGATATGATAATTTCCTGAAATGAAATTAATTTATCAAAATAAATATATATTTTAAGACTGCTGATGCACATAGGTTTTGTAATCTAGAAATTTTGGAGTAATTTACCCTTCCAACTTCATACTTTCTTGTATTCTCATTACCATCAAAAATTAAAATTTATGAACATTTCCTAATTGCATAGGCAGAAATGGAATATTGTTTTAATTAGGATTTAAATGCAATTTATTGAATTATAAGCATTTGAAGACAAACAATTACTAATCAAGAGTCAGGCAATGATTATAGTGGATAAGTTACACCACATTAATTTATTTCATGCTAACACTGTTTCCTTCTGAGAGGCGTACCACAAAGATGGTATTTAAGAGACTTCTGGAGACAAAATATAATATGTTACTATTTGAATTGTTACAATGATTTAATAAGGGTACGATAGGTATTTGGTAGGTAGAGGCCAGAAATGCCACATTGTTTTTCAGAGCATTGCATGGTCCTTCACAAAAGTGGCTGGTCCCAAATGCTAAACACAATTTCCTTGAGATTCATTAGACTACAGGATGTAATATTGGGTCAATGGCAACCTAAGTGATTTCTGCAAGATCGATGATAATGCTTTTCTCTTGGTCCCTCTCTCTTTTTCTCTTTCTTCCTCTCATTCTCCAGACACGGACACACACACACACACACACACACACACACACACACACACACACACATAAACACATTCAAATACTAAATATTTAATTATAAATTCATCTAGTGACTTGAATGGGTACAGAAATACCATGTAGGTCAAATTCATCAGCAGAAAATATAAAAGTATGGCCAATGTTCTGGCTGAAAAAACAGATTCCAAAAATGTAAAATATCAGAATGAAGGATCAAATCCTACTTCATTGTGGACATTTATGGCACTCTTTTCTCTTATAGAACTGAATCCATTCTAACTTGTACTGATATCATTTGTATTAATTTTTTCACTTGGACTCTTTGTGCCTTGAGAGCAGAACATGACTAGTCACCTCTGGAATGTGGTATAGTTTAGTTAATCCGTATCTATTTAATAACATAGAGTAAGTGAATGAATATCATGAATGGCACCAATTTGCATCTATTCTCTATATAATCCAGCTCATCTAGAAAACTGATGCTGGTAAAATGTACCAGTCAAAGTTTGGGCAGGAAAAAAATAAACCACTCAAGTATTTTTAACAGGAAGGAATCTAAAGCAGAAATAGTCACTTGAAAACCCATGGAAAGTGCTATGTGAGCAATAGTCAGAAGTTATTAACGTCCAGAAAAATTAGGACACAAGGAATTTGAGTGCAGATGTTGCCAATAATCTCAGTTGCTGTCAACAATGAAGCAGGTGATTTGAAGAAGTTTACTCAGAACCTGTTGAAAACTGTACCTCTGCCCTCTGCCCACATTTCTCCCAGTTCCTGCTATAGGAGAATGTCAATGACTACTCCTTTCTTGCCGTGTTCTAAATCTCACAGAAGTACCTCTTACAGCAGACCCAGAGCTTTTCCCAATGAGCCAGAAATATGGGAAAATAAAGCTTTAAAGCTTCAAGCCACTGCGATATTATAATGAGAATATAGGAGGGGGTGAGGATGGGAGTGAGATGCCAGAGTCAATCTACCACACTAGACAGCATTTCCAAGTTCTGGACATTTTCATTTTGCTCCTTGAAGCATAGTAGAACTGTATCATCTGTTCTTTTTTTTTTTCTCTCTTCTGAATCACGTTCACATTTCAAAAGCAGGACTATAAAATATATGTTCAGGATAGCATGCGGTTTTAGGGATATAACTATGTGGACGTATGACTCAGATGTGGAAGACTTATCAGAGCCTAGCTCCAAAGGCCTCTAAATTCAGCAGCTTCAAGCATATGAGAGCCTATGTAAAACACTCTGGAATATCAGGTGGCTAGAAAAGGGACAAAGCCCAACAAACAAACATGAATTTGGGAGTGGATGTCAAGGGCAAGAATGAATTAGCTGGAGTTGGGAGGAAGTCAAAAAGATTTATGAAGATAATGTTAAGGTGATAATTGGAAAAAATGAGAAACAGATGGCTTAAACGTGTGTGCTGTGGTCAGGAGGAAAGGAGTTTCAAGGTAAGAAGACGTTATCAGGAAAAGGAAGGACATCTACTGCGAAACTCAGAGATAATTTTGTTGGCTGCAATAAAACAACTGCAGCTGTCCTTGACGATGAGTCACTCCTCTTGTGACACTGACACCCCATGGCTATAAGGGTTTGGTGTAAGATTTATAACAATTTTCTTTCATTTTTCAGTAATTCAGTGTTTTTTATTTAAATTATCTTTAACCCACTTCTCGTTGACATGCATCACTCCTTTCTTTAAAATGATTCCTAATTTACATCTTTAACATTAACATTCATTGTGTGTTAAATAGAATTTGTTATTAATTTTAAAAATCATCACATTACATCCTTAAGGACTCCATGAGTCATGATGTAGTTTATGATTGTAAAGATGGGTGAGATGTCAATTTGTTCATAAAATTGAAATTTTTAGACCAATGGTTGGTGAACGTTTTCTGTAAAGAGCCAAAAAGTAAATATTTTAGGTTTATTGGGTAAATAAAAGGTAAGTATTTTAGAGTATTTGTAAATTATCTTACAAATACTCTACTGTGACAATGTGAAAGTAGCTGTAGGCAATATGTAAATGTATAGGTGTGGATATAGTCCAATAAAATACTTTTAATCGATGGTGAAATTTGATTTTCACAGGCTGTTCTCATGTCACAAAGTATTATTCTTATATTGATTTAAGATATTTAGAGAGAATAAAATTTATCCTTAGCCCTCACACCATACAAAATCAGACTGTACCCTGGATTTGGCCAGTAAGCCACAGTTTGCAAACTATGCTTTAAAAATATAGTATCCACCAGCCACATGTGGTTATAGATCACTTAGAATGTAGCTGGTATGACTGAAGAACTTATTTGTTTATTTATCTTTAAATGTCAAGAAAGAAAGATATTCAGTTTAATCACGGTAAAATTTTAAGTATGTTTGGAAGAAGTTGAGTATGTAAATCTACGTTCTAAGTACCAATTTTATGAGATATAAATAGTAATTAAATATTTCTAATTAGAGTTTAACATTAGAATTGAAATATACTTAAAATATATAAAATAGATACCAGGTTTTGAAGCTTGGTATATAAAATGTAAAATATGTTATCAATAATCTTTTATAATGAATACATGTTGAAATGATAAAAAAACCAAATATATTGTTCTAAATAAGATGTTATTAAAGATAATTGCATTTGTATATTTTCTCATTCTAATGTGGCTACTAGAAAATGTATAATTACATGTGTAGTTCACCTTGTTTTTTTCCTATTGGCAGCGCTACCCTAGACACATAGCTAGGTTACAGTTCAGGCCTCTCAAAATTTGGCAGGACTACATGACTGAATTCAGGTCAAAGGAATGCTGGCAGTAGTGAAATAGGGCACTTCTAAGCATGGCCCATCAACATTACCAGATTTTTTTTTTCTTTCACTTGCATGCCAACTAAATGCAGATCACTCAGAAGAAAACTAGGAGACCTTAGAGCATGCTGGCTTAGAAATATGAAAGGACCCCACGTTCTTCGAGACTGCTCAGGGCCCAACTGGCCTAGAGAACCTCCCAACCCCATATACCTACTTTCAATTATAAGGTGCACAGGAAATAAACTTTTATGATGTTAGTCACTGAAATTTATATATTGCTTCTATAATAAATATTCTATCCTAATTCAATTAGCTTAAAGGTATAATCCGTGCAACCATGATAGAGTATAAGGAGTAAATTTATGCTTTGAACAACTGGATATTTGGACAAAATATCTCAAACAACCATTTTCAGACTTGGAAAACTGGAAGCATAGGACTATGATCTCAGAAATGGGAAACAGCAAATTAAACCCTGTGTTTCTATATTTGCATGAGCTTCCTGCCTGGATGAAGTTTTCAGACTACAAAGCAGAGATAGAGACAAGCAGAGCCAGGTGGTGTTTCTTAGTAAAGGAAATAGAAATCAAAATTTGGGAAGCCAAGGAAGCTGGAATTTGTAGGACAGAGTACTGCAGAACAGAGTGATATGAAAAGATGGAGAGAGAGACAGAGAGATAGAGAGAGAGAGAGAGATCTCCAAAGAGTTATGAAAGTGCCTCCTCAACAATTTGACCAATATTGACCAGTGCATATATGAAAGGAAACTATCTGAGACCAGGGAGAGTACCACCTAAAAACAGCAAACAGAATGAATTCTGGTATTCACAATGAGAGTTCAAAAGAGCTGTCTCCATCAGCTGGCATAGAAAGATGTAGTAATAAATAAGTTATTAGGTATAATTATCAGAAGAGTATTGCCATAGTCAGGCAAAAAACTAACTTAACTCTAGAACAAATGCTGTCCTGGACCAGTGTGAAACCTTTGAAAAAAATTAAACTACTTATAAGAAACTGAACCGCACACTAAAACAAAATAAAACACTACTTAAAGGAATGCAGAAATATCTCAAAAACAACAACTTAAGAGTCTTTTTATTACAGTATCCAATAAAAATATCAGACATGTAAAGAAGCAGAAAAAGATTACCTGTAAGCAGAAAAAGAAGTGATCAAAATGAAGTTTAGAACAAAGAATGTTTCCAACAATAAAGAGGAAGCCTCATAATGATAAATGGATCACTTCACTAAGAGGATCTAACAATTCTAAATGTGCTGGCTTCAAGCAACATGATAGAACTTGAAAGAAAAAAAAAGGAGAAATACACAGAATCTACAGGTATAATAATTGACAGAACAATTAGAAAATCCATGAAGACATCAAAGACTTGAACAAAACTATTAAATATTTCGATCTAATTAACATTTGTAATACACTCCACTCAATGAAAACAGAATATGTATTCTTCTGAAGTGAACATGAAACATTCAATGAAATAGATCAAATTAAGGCCATAACAAAAGACCAAGTATATTTAAAGGTATGAATCATGTAAGCTATGTTCCTGCCAAAAATGGAATCATTAGAAATCAACACGAGAAAGATATCTGGAATATTATCGAATATTTGTAATTTAACAACATATTGCTAGCATGTGAGTTAAAGAAGAAATCCCAAAGGTAATTGGAAAAAAAAATAAATTTTGAACTAAATAGAATTGAAAACATATGTATCTGTGTTTTTGTCTAATAACACTAAAATAGTACATAAAGGGATATTTCATTCATTAAAAGTTAACATTTAAAAAACTGAAATTTTTAATTTTTTATATTAAGAAAGTATAGAAATAAGAGTAAATCAAAACAAGTAAGAAGAAAGGAAACAAGGAAAAATAAAGATAAAAATACAAATAAAAAATATACAAAATAGAAAAGCAATACAGATAATCAGTGATCACAAGTAATGGTCTTTTGTAAGGGCTAATACTATCAACCTTCGAAAATATTAAGAAATTTTCTAAGAAGAAAATATTTGTGAACTTGAGTTGGGTAAAATTTCTTAAGTCACAAGGGCCTGAAAACTTTAAAAAATATTTGTTACACTGGACTTCATCAAAGTTAGTAACATTTTGTTCTTGAAAGACATTGATAAAAAATAAAATAAAATGGGAAGCTGCAGACTAAGAGAAAGTATTTTTAAAGTACATGTCTGATTAAACACATATTTCTATAATAAATAAATAACTCTTATGACTTAATAAAAAGGACAACTCAATAAAAAATGACCAAAGGTTTTGAATATATGCTGCACCAAATAAGGTAAAGTATCCGCTATATCTTAATTTAGTCACAGAACTAAAATTGCTAATACTAAAGATTAACTATAGAGAATATATTAACTATGCAGGATAATCTTTAGTATTAGCCATTATACAATTTTAATACTAAAGATTAACTATGTCAACTGAAGTTGAGCCTGTGAAGCAACTTACTCAGCCACTTTAAAAGTTAAGCAAAAAATTAACAAATCAAATGTTTTCATTTATGTAAGTTTCTAGTAATGTCAAAATAGTAGTGGCAGAAATCATATTGTAAATTAGTGTTAGCCACAGAACACAGTTAAGGGGAGAATAATGGTTTCAGAATGACACAGGATAACTTTTTTCATTGATAAGACTGTTTTCTACCATGATTATAGTGGTAGTTACTCTATGGAATGTCTATGTCAAAGTTCAAAATATGGTGAATTTTATTGCATGCAAATTATAACATAAAATTGATTTCGCATCTAAGTACTAACCAGCCCAACCCTGCTTAGCTTCGGAGATCAGACAAGATCAGGTATGTTCAGGCATGGGCATAGACTTTATGACTAAAACACCAAAAGCAATTGTAACAAAAGCCAAAATTGACAAATGGGATCTAATTAAACTAAAGAGCTTCTGCACAGCACTATCATCAGAGTGAACAGGCAACCTACAGAATAGGAGAAAAATTTTGCAATCTACCCATGTGACAAAGGGCTAATATGCAGAATCTACAAGGAGCTTTAACAAATTTACAAGAAAAACACCAAACAACCCCATCAAAAAGTGGGTAAAGGATATGAACAGACACTTCTCAAAAGAAGACATTTATGCGGCCAACATACATATGAAAAAAAGCTCATCATCACTGGTAATTAGAGAAATGTAAATCAAAACCACATTGAGATACCATCTCACGCCAGTTAGAATGACAATCACTAAAAAGTCAGGAGCCAGGCACGGTAGCTCATGCCTGTAATCCCAGCACTTTGGGAGGCTGAGGCAGGTGGATCACCTGAGGCCAGGAGTTTGAGACCAGCCTGACCAATATGGTGAAATCCCACCTTAAAAAAAAAAAAAAAAAAAAAGTCAGGAAACAGATGCTGGAGAGGATGTGGAAAAATAAGAACACTTTACACTATTGGTGGGAGTGTAAATTAGTTCAACCATTGTGGAAGACAGTGTGGTGATTCCTCAAAGATCTAGAACCAGAAATACCTTTTGACCCAGCAATCCCATTACTGGGTATATACTGAAAGGATTATAAATCATTCTACTATAAAGACACATTCACACCTATGTTTATTGCAGCACTATTTACAATAGCAAAGACTTGGAACCAACCCAAATGCCCATCAATGATAGACTGGTTAAAGAAAATGTGGCACATACACACCATGGAATACTATGTAGCCATAAAAAATAATGAATTCATGTCCTTTGCAGGGACATGGATGAAGCTGGAAACCATCATTCTCAGCAAACTAACACAGGAACAGAAAACCAAACACTGTATGTTCTAACTTCAAAGTGGGAGTTGAACAACAAAACACACGGACACAGGGAGGGAAACATCACATACCAATGTCTTTCAGGGGGTGAGGGACAAGGGGAGGGAGAGTATTTGGAGAAATACCTAATGTAGATGATGGGTTGATGGGTGAAACCAACTGCCATGGCACATGTATACCTATGTAACAAATCTGCACGTTCTGCACATGTATCCCAGAAATTATAGTATAATAAAAAAGAAAGAATAAATAAATAAATATTTGTTGAATGAAAACAAATTATTAGTTTGAAGTAATTAGGTAGGTAGAGAACTAAAGATATAGAAACTTGAATTTAAAAGTGAGTTTTAGAGGGAACCAAATTATTTTGCCCAATATCACTGGCAATTGCAACATCACGTCACCAAGGCAGGATTTCTTGAGTGCAGTGTTTCCATAAAGAGATTAAGACTGATTCATTACAAGATATAAAGTCTTTGTAAATGAATGCTGGTATAACATTTGGAAAGCGTATTTGCATGAAAGCTCCAATTTGTTCCTAATATGTTATGCAGATTGTTTTTTTTCTTAAAAAATTTTTTTGAAAGATAGGGCACAGATAAAACCTTTGTTGTGGTTTGGGAAAGCATGGTAAATGGTTCAATATCACTGAGACATTTCTTGCTCTCTTAGCCAAAATAAGAAATAAAGATACATAAGAAGATAAAATGTGTTAATAGAACCATAAATAAAACAATTTTTAAAAATAAAAAAATACTGGTTTCAAAAATATTTCATTGATTTGACTGCGTTATCTTATAAAATATACCTTTCACTGCTCTCCATTTTTATAATCTTTAGTATTTAATTCTTTCTGTACAAGGTATCTTTTTCTGCATGGTATCTGTGTTTTGTAACAGACAAGAAATTTCTTTTATTGTTGTTCATTCTCATGTTATTTGAAAGAAAACAATGGGATTTAAAATTACTTAAATGGTAAAATAATGCCAAAATCGATCAATTGGTTATTGGACTGCACTGTTGAAGATCAGGTGGCTGGTGGAGAGAGCCTTTAATCATGTCCTCTCTGTTTTTTGGCTAAAGATTTTACTAACAAGACCCAGTCAGCTGTCTTAAAAGCATGCACTCAATAAAAAGTCTGGTATTAATAAAGTTGTTGCCTCATTTTATATCTCTCTTGATGAATGATAAAAACAACTCTTTTTATTAAGGGAAATCATCTAAATAAAACTTTGTGCACAGCCATTTATTAAAAGTTTGACATAGGTTGTATTACAAAGTCTTCTCTACACTCATGTGGTAAAAGAGTACTTAGTAATTTTTCTCTTGGAGACTAGAAAAACTACAGGCCTTGACCAAAATCTAAGAGTTACAGAGGAAGGGTTTTACATTCTCTGGCTCTTAATTTTGTTGATTTATCCATGTGGCATGCTGTATCTTTCTGTAATTGATGGATAATGTAATTATTTTATAACGACTAAAATTCCATGGAGAAAAGGCAATAGGCATAAAAAATATGGAGAAAGTAGTCAACTTTGATATTTTTTTCAGATTCTAGTCCTTGCAGTAATTCTAGGAGTAATAAATGAATAGCCATTGTTTATGTCAATATTCTATGTATGTATTTAATGATTCCCATGAGAACTTTGTGCTGTCTCTCATTTCCTCTTTCACTTATATTGCCCAAATATCCTGTCTTCTGATCTCAGTCACAATTTGGGAAGATCTTTATCTAAAAACAAAGAAGGTACAAGTCTCAAAGCCAATACGGTTTACCATCTTTCCTATAGACAAACATCCCAATTTTTCTGCATTAACACAAAGCTTTTTTTCCTTTCATGCCAATTGCTCACTAGACAGCAGGGACAATGGTTTCATTTGGGACTTTCACCTTTCTCTTGAAGCAGAACTCCCTTCCTTGGGATAACCTCTGTCTTCTAGCAAATGGGCTTGGGGAAGTGGTAACTCTGTCTCTAGTGTCAGAAATGAGTGTGTGAGTTGGCTTTAAGCTAATCAGGTTACTCTCTTCTCCTAGTCTCAGTTACAGATCCAGAGAAGACCACGTGGCAAAAGTTAATCCAGTCTCAGACAATTATGGCTATTTTTTGGCTTAAGTAGAAAAATGCTTCCTATCTTTTGGAGTTAAGAAAATAGAATATAGGTTCCACATTGCTGTCACTCTCATGTTATCTTGAGAAGAAAGCTGCCTGAAAATAGAGACACTCAGGAAATGAGGATCAAGTGATAGAAAAATGAGTGAGCACTGATGATGTCTGAGTTACTAAATTCAGCTGTCTCAGAAGCCAGAACCACTTTTTGTCTTTGCAATTATAGATTCCAACAAACCCCTCATTGTTTAAACCAAAATGAATTGGATTTTTACCTTTACATCAGAAAAAGTCTGCAATAATACATTCATCAAACCTCTTCCTCTTTGCATTTTTCCCAACTCACAAAACATAGATAGCCTTATTCCCTGACACTAACTCCAAAAAACATGTATGATAATAACACTGAGATTCATAATGCAAATGGAATCAGCATTTAACTTATTTTCTGTATCCCAAGTAGGGTCACTAGTTAGATACATGGAGAGATTGGTAGCCAGAAGAGATGGGCAAAAGGTTAATTTCTGCATTGCATCCTAGGTCAGACTTCTTTGGTTCAAGTCTAAATAGCTCTGCAAATTGAGCCTTATGACAAAGGCTGTTATCATTTGTTTTATATTAGTTACGTTTTCCCACAGATAATATCTACTGATGGAACAACAGTCAAGTATCCTCAATGGGTGGCCATCGGTTTTAGTTTCTAATGCTTTTATGGGTTTACATATAATTCTTTTGCTAACTACAGGATATTTTCTCTAATCTATTTGATTAAGCAAGCCAGGAACTAAAACGAAAGATAATGTTTTCTAACTTCCTTTCTGATGAATAATAAATGTCACTAAGGAATTAGATAGTAGGAGGTAGTTGCCTGGGCCATCTGCTGCATATGGGAACAGAAGAAAGATATAAAAGTTTAAATTAGGTATTGCTTCACAGAACCTAGAAGATGAAAGGAAATACATACTAAACTGGAAGATAATCATCAATTCTTATCAGTCAACTTATTTCTTTGACAGGGTAAAAAAAAAATAAATTATTCCTGGTCAACATATTTTGTACTGAGTTGAATATGGAAAATCTATAATGAGCATATCTCTTCTTCAGTTTGATGTATTTTCAGATTTCTACCACTGAAATGTACAGTCTTTAAAAATACACAACTGATGAACATCTAAGAAAAAAAAAGACTTTTTTTCCCAACATATGTAACATACCAAAGAAACAGAATCTCATATCCATGGCAACTATATAATAGGTCAAAGGAGAAAAATAGAACATTTATGGGTAAATACATTTACTTTAAAAATGATTCACTGAGTTTTGATCATTAACATTGCAGTTAATTTTAATGAAAAAAGGAATATTCTCTTAGTTCACTTTTTCTACATCATTATTCATAAGGAAAATATCTATTTATATTCTACAAATTTCTGCTGTTTTGATATGATTTCTGTTTGAACAGAATTTACAGGAAACAGATTTTTATGAGATTCTTGTAAATACTAGAAAGGATGCTATGAAAATAATTTATTGTGGTTGTTATAGTATAGCTTCTAAGTCAAGCAAAGAGATTAGACAAAAATTGTGTATATGACATTTGGACAAGTTACTTAATTTCCTTAGATCTCAATTTATTCCTCTTTAAAATGGATAAATGTTATTACTTTCACCAAGTACAGAGAACATATAAAATAAGACATATCAATAAAATCCAGCAAATTATCTGAAACAATGAAGAATATAGATACACAATAAACATGTTAAGAATACTCAACTTCATTACTGATTAGATAAAAACACATCTACCACCTTTCACATGCTAAATTTAAAAATTTAAGAAGATGAAAAGTGTGAAGAGAAGAATAATTCTCACATACTGTTGCTGGTTGTATAATTGAAACAAGATTTTAGGATAACATTTACAGAGTGCCTGACAAATTTTAAAATGCATCTACTCTTTTATCTATTTATTTCATGGTTAGAAATCAATCCTACTGAGACACTAAGGGAAATTTACAGCCATGTATGTAAAATGATCTCTATTGCTATACTATTTGTAAAAGTAAAATACTGAACTAATTTAAATATCCATACTCAGATGAAGTGACAACTATACTGTGAAATACTACATAGTCTTAAGATAAATGAAGTGACTGTGTGTGCAGTGATACTGAAAAATGTCCATAAAATACTGCTTTCATTTTAAAAGGTGGAACAAAACTTAAGTCATATGATCTTTTTAAAATCATGGATGCATGCTTGAAGAAATGTATTAGGCTTGATATGAAAATGTAACACTGCATTAGTTAGAATAATATTTTATAAACTATTCAGCCACATTTCTGACATGAAAACAGGGTTAAATATTATTATTTCTCTAAGTATTTAATATTTTGAGTCAACATGCATAAATAGCTAATAGAACTGTGGTTGTCTAGAAATTAAAACTTAGAATAAAAACAATAGCATCGAGATAAGGTTGCCATGGGGATCCTTCCAGAGTGTAAACTGCATTGTTTTACAAAATAATTCAAAGTATTAAGACATGAATTTCCATATCTTCTTTCTGCTGCTATAGATTAAATAGCATTAAATGCATTATAATGCATCTTTCTTCCCCCCTCCTCTTTTAGAAAATGGCTTTCATCGGCTTCTATATTCTAAATTCTTTGCTTTTTTTTGTTATTTATTTTAAATGAGGATGGTTTGTGTGTATATGGTAGGAACCTTAGAATTTAAAATATAGGGCCTGCAAATGCATCAGGTCAGATATGATGATGATGGATGAGGATGGAAGCTGGCAAAGTCAGGGGGAGAAGAGAATGTCTTAATCTTGGCAGGAAAGATTCACATTCTCTCAAACTGGAAAGAAAAGTGGTGCAATTTTTATGGGGTAGTCACATGTTTCCCACTGGTATCAACATCCGAAGCAGACAAAACCTCATCTGGGGATGGCTGCATGGCTGCTTTGAGACTGAACCACAGGTCCTGTGTGCACTGGGTCTAGCTTTAACTAGAATGGGTTGATGCATTGGAGAAATCTTCCAACAGAATAAGGTACAAGCACTTGGTAAATAAATTGTAGTGAAAACCAGAGACTTTTTCTTAATCTTTGGACTGTGTAAGTGCAATATAGCTTGTAAAATGCTATGGGAAAACAGAGGAAGTTGCTCTGACCACCAATGATTAAACTGGATGACCTGCCAACCAGAGAATGGTGTTTAAGACAAATAAAATTCAATTTATAAAAATAATGAAATATGATCTATCTAGCTATAAGTGCCACACACACCCATTTCCTATTTCTAGCCTAAATAAGATCATGTAATTTAACACTTAGTAGGTGGTTAATAGATACAAATTTGATTCTAATTACAGAACTTTAGTATTTTAGAATTAGAAGGGATCATTCTGAAATTTCTTCTCTTTGATTGAAAGAACTATAAACTAGGGTCCAGAAGTATTCCTGCTTTTCACAAGGACACATAATGGCTTTCAGGACCCTTTCTGAGACATGAAATGAAATACAGAATAAAGTTTCCAAATCAGATTTGATGATAAATGGTCAAATTTGCCTGATAAGACGGTGACTTGTATTTATGATTTATACCAACTGCATGGCAAATATTGAGCATGAACTATCTGCACTGACTGTTCAAATGTGAAGTTAAGTGGATTACCATAGTTTGTGAGTTCTGCACATTTTTTTGACTATTAAATCTATCATTTGCATCCCTAATGAATACACAAAATAACTGTTTTTCCAGCATCAACAGAGCAAAAAATAAGTGTTTACTGCTTAATTTTCTGTGTATTGTTACTTTCTGGAAAAGTTTATAAGATTTACAGGCTTTTCAATTACTTGAGTCCCATTTAAAAATGCATCAATCACTTACTAGCGTATATAGTTACAGAATGAAAAAAATTGTCCATAATACAACTAGGGTGAAGGGCTAAAGTTAAAGTTCCTAGGAAATATAAGCAAAATATGGAAATATCTCACCAAGTTGAAGCAATAGGTACTTGTTAACTAGAGAAATGGAGAGTAATTGATAACAATACATTTTGAAATGTTCAAATTATTCTATTGCAGCTATTTTGAAATATGCAGTAGATTATTGGAAACTGTAGCCACCCTACTGATCATCTAACTCTTTCTTGCATAAAGATAAGACAAATATTTGAGGTGATAGATTTCCCCATTACACTGATTTGATCATTACAAATTACATGAAAGTATTAAGTTATCATATGCACCTTGAAAATATGTACATCGTTTATAATTCAGAAAGTTGAATTTCTATAAAACTATGAAGATATCGTTTATCTATCAATTACAATTAGAAAAATACATTTAGCTTAGATGAATTAATTTGTCAAGTTTAAAATATGGAAAAATAACTCAAAGGTAATTCAAATAAAAATAACCTAGGTTTGATTTGATGGAAACTCCATATATACTCAGTAGAACATGGATAAGCTAATGAACATTTGGACAACATAAGTTAATGAACACTTGGAAAACATCATGTGAGTTAACAGTAGTGATATAGTATCAGTATACTATATCACTTTATTTATATAATAAAATATATTAATATGTTATCATATTTTAAAATGAGACATCCCCAAATAAAAACTAACTTGGTCTTAACTATAATTCAGAAAGTTGAATTTCTATAAAACTATGAAGAATATTTAAGTTCAGATGAGAGACCCATTGCTCCATCTTAAATCACAAAGAAAAATTTTGTTTTCTAAACCAGCTGTGATTTGGGTAGAAAAATAGAGAGAATAAAAGTGAGAAACCTGGCAATCCAACCCAAAATGGGATCTAGCAGTAACTATGAGGTTCTGAGTTAAGAGTAAAGTGCAAGTCAAAGTAAAATCAACTTCTGTGTCAAAGTCAACTTTCCTGACTATTTCCTTTGTGACTAACATTTCAGCACAATAAAGGTAATCACAAAAGAAAAACTGTATAACATTGCAGATAAACTAAGGTTAGGCAGTCAGTAAATGCATAATCTGAAATGTAGATACACATCTAATGAAGGGGCTTTTTAAATAATATTCTACCCATTAATAGCAGACTTCTTGAGTGGGGGGAACCAAATCTTTGTGTTTCCCAAAGAACGATAGGTACTTCCGTGTGTGTAGTGAGGATTTTACAAACATGTTTCAAAGAAATAAGAGATTTTGACTTACAGTTTGATAGACATTTCGTGCTATGACCCTGAGAGGTAGTCCTGGGAGATATTATTACCAATATTTTTTTTAAAAAGAAAGTCAAAGTTCAGAGACCTAAGGCAATTTGCACAAATCATAAAAAGTATTTCTACAAATTTGAGGCAAAATTCTGTCTTCAGACTCCAGTTAAGAAAGCACTCTTTCAGACTTTTTAGAGAAGTTTTCTTCAGGGTTGAAAAATCAACCAAAAAAAAGGGGTGGTTAATTCATGCAGTTGGTGTCATTAGTATATTTTGGAATCTTTTACTCTGGTTCAGACAAATTAAAATGTTTCCAGACTATTCTGCTCAGTGATGTGTATTCTCAACATGAACAAAACAAACAGTGCAGTGTAGGTAAAAATTATAGTATGGTAAGTTTAAACCTAAGCTCATGTTTTGCCTTGCTCACCTGTAGTCTTGAGCAAATTGCTTAATGTCTATGAACCTCAATTTTCTTATGTCTGGAATGGTGACAATCACGTTAAATTTTAAAGTATCCAATTTCAGGGCCTAACCTATAAGAGTTTCAGATTCTCCTCAACTGTACATTCTGTTTCTGGAACTAATTTAGATAAGGAATTTATACTGATATTTCTTCGTTTCATCAGCATTGATCTAATAAAGTAGCTGTACTTTAAATAGCTCTGCTGTATCTAGAGTTCAGTTCAAACTGCTATATCTGCAATTACAGACTTGCAGCTGTTCTTTGTAGTTATACTTTCCGGAATCTATCATCAATTGCATTTATTCTATGTCTAAAATACCTTGAGAGGAATATCACTTGGAACCTTTTTTTACTGGATTTATGACTAGATTAAAACAGAGCAAATAAAGTAACCTGACAACAGAATGGATGATATGAAGGGTGAGTTGAGAATAACCAATGAAGCTACAAAAGAAAAATATAAAGATATAAAGGAAACGTTATTGGGAAGAGGAAAATAAATTGTGTATTTCAACTCAAATGACAGCATTTTGTAAATATTTATTTCTGAATATTTTAAATTTGTTATGGGTAGGTAGTTTACTAAAAAAGAAATTTATCTTTTCCCAAAATAATTAGCAAAATAAGACATCTGTTTTACTGAATCCATATGCATTAAGAAAAATAATATTGTGCATTTTTTTCTGTGCCAGGTATATATTGTCTATACCTGAACATTATTGGTAATTGAGACATGTAATAAAATGTGGTCTATGGCTTACAGTTAGTCACAGAATCATACTGAAACAATTTAGTGACTTTTCTGGAGGTATTTCAGTATTCTTTCATTTTTTTTACTCCATCTACTCTATTTGAGGTGCTGTATGATACAGTGGGGCACAACGTTAAACAAGGTGGTCTTGAAACCCAGTTTGCCAAAAGTTGAGGGTGGACAGAGATAGATACAGACAGGACAGAATTGAAATGAGATAGATACTCTGTGGTTGAGGGATGCCCAATGAGCTGTATGGATCCAGGCAGGAGGAAAAACAATCAATTCTTCTGAGATAGGCTTTGAAGAAGAATATTTAAAATAGATATGGAAGGATACATATGAACTAATCAGATCTGATTTGAGAGTGGAAAGACATTGTTTCAAGCAGGGAGAAATTTACTGAAACATTTCATTACTAGCAGTCAGTATCACGGACATTGTCAAATAAAACTGCATCAACCCTGCATCATATGCTAAAATCATTGTTTTGGAGATGACTGTCTAATATCAACTTGCCTTCTATTTACCTTTTTCTCTTCTTGGAAAATGTTTATTATCATTCAGGAGACAACTTGCATTGCTTTGAGTTGAATAGACTCCATGATCCTGCCTACCAAACTGGATTAGGTATTCCTCCTCTGGTGTCTGATGAGAGTTACGTGCACCCTTCCATCACAGGAGGAAGAGAAAACAGGAGAAAAGAAGAGGAGTGGGGGAGTTCCATCACAACACTTGTCAGGTTCAAAAGGCATAATAGATATTCATGTCTGTTGCCCCACTAGGCTGTGTTTCTTGTGGACAGTTCTCATCAGAGTGCCTGTCACATAGCAGGTGTTTCATAAAGATTGAATGAGTTAAATAATGAATGAGAAGAATATGGAGATTTTCAATTGTTTTGATTTTGTAGTAAGAATTGAATACATATTCAAGCAATGGTTCCCAGTTGCCTAGGAAATTGAAGACAAACTGCTTAGCTCAGCATGCCATAGCTCTGCAGTCTCTTATTAGCCCATATTTCCATATCTGCTCCACTGATCTCACATAAGAAACTTATATAGTCCCCAAACCAGAGTCTTCCCTTGTACTTGCCATACCTTCCATTTTCCTTTTTACCCCTTCCCTCTCTCCATTACACTGGGAGTAGTAAGTGATTGACTATTTTGAAAGACACAGGTTCTAATGCTGGTTTATTCAGTAATCCCACTGAGACATTAGACAGGCCATTTGATCACTTTGAATAACCATTTTATTACCATTAAGTAGCTATGATCACTATAGGCTCTATCTTCTTCACCTCTATATTGGCTCCTATAGTCTTAGTTAAAATAGTCTCTGACAATCTCTTTCTGTACTTTAATTATGTTTATAGCTTACATCTACTAGAACAGTATCTGTTCTGTTTCTCTAGACTCAGAGTATATGTTTAGAACATATTTGCTGAATACATAAATGAATAAATAATTGATCTCATGCTTACAGCATACTGTAACTCTGAAGTCATTGAGGCAAATCTCAGTAATACACCTCTGTGTCTATCATGCTTAACTCTGAACCAAGCACATTATGGATTCTTCAGAAATATCTATTGTGTGGTGAATGCATAGATAATGCTTAAATGTTTCTCATTTAAACCTACAGTAGCCATAGCACAGAGGGAAGTCAAGACTTGTTTTTATTACTGTATTAAAATCATGAACTAAATGGAATTCTAAAAACAGCATTCAGCATGTTATTGAATAATTTTATGTAATGTATACAAAGCACATAATTAAGATAATACTATATGGCATTAGTAAAACAGACTCAGAATCATATATTATCTATAAAGAAATTAGCATGCCCTGGACATTCATTATAATATATACATATATATGCATATTTAGTAATAGGATTGATGACTTTACTAAGTTGAATGAGAACAAAATTAGACTCTACCTCTTGAAAGCAATTTCTAGCAGTTCCTTTAGTGTTGTAAGAAAATGAAAACACAGCTCACCATCTAGTAAAGGGTGGCTTTCCAGAACTATCACACACATTTTCCTAAATATGTTCCAAAGTTCAACCAGATTTTATTATCTGGCATTCTCTGAGGTCACATTCATACTTCCATATCTTTGCTGATGCAGTTACTTCACCCTTTGTCTTCACCTATACTCACCTTCAAAAACACATGTCCTGTAAAGCACTATTCAGATGCCTCCTTCTCTGGGGGAGCTTCTCTTCATAAGATGATTGAACTCTTCCTCTTTGAATCCAGTAACATTCTGTGTACTCCAGTCTTATTTCACATACCTGATTCCATCTAGTTTAGCATGGCCATTGTGCACAGGTCTCATTGCTCATATTAGCTTACAGGACTCCTTTTTGCTTCCTAGTAGAGTGCCTTAAATACAAATGATATTCATATTGTGTCTACACACTGAGTTCTATTGTACTGAAATTGAATACCCTGTTTTCCTTGAGGGCTGATCTATTTAAGAGAAGAGTAATGGAGGCACTGAATTTCTAGGGTTTTCAAATGTTTGTGTTCATTTATCCAAACAATCTCTCATTCTCATGATGACCAAAAAAAATGTCACTGGTGGTCAGAGTCAGGAGGAATAGACTTGGGGGATCCTCAGGATTGTCACTTTGTAGTTCAGCTATTCCCTCACCCTTTGCTTCTCAATGCCTGAATATGCATGATTTCCAGGTTCCAGGTGGCATACAGGCTGGCAATTCCATTTGGGGTGTATTTCATGACACAACCTCAGTAACCATGGCAATAGTGACAGATAAAATAGGTGGTGGGGACTATTTCTTCTAAATGAGCTGATGATGGCCTCTCTGTGTTAGGCCACACACACTTCTGGAAGTAGAGACTCAAAAGCCCGCCAGAGCCAAAATCACATTTTTGCACATCCAATTTTTTAAAACAAGAGGATTTTTAAACATTTAGGACCTGCTTGCTAAATATATCCTGTAAAACGTCACCTTACATCTTCTGGCCATTGATAAGATAGAGTCTTGTAGTTATAAAATCCCCAAGTTGCACTTGGGAGTTCTCTGACACAGACTCTCCTTTGAGCTGCTGGGGACATCACCTGGATATGCAAGCTTCTTTAGGATTCCCTTCTCTCCCAATAATTCCTTGCCTTCCTCCCATTAAGGATCATTATTCCCTAGTCATAAGCCTCTGGATGGTATCATGCTTCGAGGGACTTCCCCTCTCATTAACCCTGTGCAAAAACTTCCCAATAAAGCTTGCTGAGTGTAGCTTCTTATTGTGGTCATATCATTTTCCTAAGTCAGCCCCCACATCTCTGAAACATGCAACAGGTTAGCATCAAAGCTTGTTTTTGGCAGGAAAAAAAAAAGTAAGATAAATCTATTTATTCCTAGGGAGGAAATGGTTATCAACATTATGTTTACGGTTTAGCCTTATAAATAAATGCATTTATGTTGTTACTCTGTAAAAGAAAGGAAAACTGTCATTTCCCTTTCGTTCTCTGTGTGTGTGTGTGTCTGGGGGGGTGGTGTATCCTTTATATATCCTTTCTTATGTTGCTTTGCTATATATATATTTTTTAATTTTAACTCACACTTTTGATCTCTTATCCTTTTCTCTTTTTAAAGAGTCTCATGGGTTTTTCTTCTATGTGTTCTCTTGAGAAACAGGAAAATCTTAAGCAGGTATACGTTTATGTGACACATAAAGCCTAGTAAATAAGCACAGAGAAAGCATGCTTCAGTGATACATGGAACACAAACACACACATCCTGGTCCACAAGTAACCCAGCAAGACAATCCACTGAGCGAGCTCTCTGGGACCTGCACATTAGCTACAGAATCTTTAGCCTGGGAGGATTGCAAGCTATGATTATTGGCCTCATTACCAGCTTTGTTTTTCTTTATGTAAACTACATCCTTGATAAAGAAAAGCAGGTTCACATAGACTTTCTCTCAGTCATCCTTTGCAGGCTCCAGGTCTGGTCATTTTAGCATCCCTCGGACACCACTGAACCCCTCCATGGTTCTCAATCACAATTAGGGTTAACAAGGCCTTGGTGTCCTGTCCCGGTGTGCTCCATTTCCCCAGTTGTGCTTGAATGATCTTCCCCACAGCCCCAGCCCCCTCACTGCATCAGGAAGGAAGCTCTAGACTTTCATCTGACCTGATTATGCAGGTATGTGTTTCCCAGGGCAGCTGGCTGAGATCTCTGTGGCAGCTTGTCTCCCCCTGGCATGGATGCTGTCACCAAAAGGCACTTTTAAGCTTTCCTTTGCTACATCCTTTATAGCTCCTTGCTAGACAAAACAAATCCTTGAGAGAAAAAAGGTCAGTGAAGGCGGGGGGGCCGGGGATGGAGGATCACAAAGGAATAGAAGAGAAGGAACAGGAAGAGAGTGAGCAACAACTCCCTTCTCTTCAAGGGTCCTGATTTAGCATCCCACTAACAATCTATTAAAGCACACATAGAAGGGTTTGTGGAAGAAGGAAACCAACATTTACCAAGACCTTGATGTAAGAATGTAACTATATTGAATGCTTACTGTTGCCCTGGTACTGTACCAGATATTTAAGCCACTCATTAAAGGCAAATGTCAAATCAATCTGATCATCACTCTTATTTTCCTTATTTTGCTGTGGAGTAAATGATACAAAGTTATACAACCTGGTTAGTAATGACAGGGGTTTAGATTGAGCTGCACCTGCAGTTCTCTCATATCAATATCCACACATTTATTCAACTTAATAGAAATCTGAAATAGGTACTGCACCCTAGTTTTTTAGATGAATGCACTGAGACTTGCTGTTTATCCTCTTATGTGTGTGTGTGTGTGTGTATATTATATGTATACACACACATGTATATATATGTGTATATATATGTGTGTGTGAGTGTGTATATATATATATACACACTCACACACACATACAAGGGGATAAATATAAATATATATATATATTTATATGTAAATATGTATACACACACACACACACATACACACATATATATTGCTTGTCGTGTATACCACAGTTCCTTCAGAGGACTACATTCTATATTCCAAAGCAACTGTGGGGTATACACTACTGAGGGACTGTGTTAAGGAAAACCAAGTCCACAAGGGCATGGTTTCAAAGGCAGGAATTTTCCAGTGCCATGCCTCCATCTACCTCCCGATCCCAGACTGTAAAGTTCTTTGTCTGACTTTCCCGGGCTAGGTAGAAATTCCAGGTTGTGCTTCTTTGTTCCAAAAAGCCCACTGAAAGCTCTGGGGGGGAGGGGATTCTGATTGTGGGCCAGGCAGCCAATCTGATATCAACGTCGAAGATCGATCACTCCAGCGGAAGTTTGAAAGAACTCCTCTCATTGGACAAGAACATGAATGGGACAGGAATAACTCCAATGTTAAAAACCCCCTCTTCCTTAGTGTATGGATTCCTCCCTTGGATCCCCCTCTCATGGCCACGTGGGAGCTCTCTCTTCTCTCTCTTTCTCTCTCTCTCTGCCTGATAAATTGCTTTTCTGCTAAACTCTTTGGGTCCATGATATTTATTCCGATGGTAAGCTCACTGGGCCTCCAGGGCCCCTTCCCCATTCTTGGGGTAGAGAGAGGTCAAGGACCTGGGCACATTGGGGAAAACACCGGATTTGGAGAACAGGAAGCATCTTTGGGACGTCCCTGCAGCTCTGCTCCTGTAGCCAGGTTACATCTTGGCAAGCAAGGGGAGGCAGCTGAGCCCCTGCGCCCTGCCTGGTTACACTACAAGCAGTAAAATAAAATCCTCCGAATGTAGAAAGTTGCTTAAAGACTGCTAGTAAGATGATGAGAAAGATTTCATATACATACATATCCAGCTCCAAAATTCTTTCACCTTCCAATGCGAGTTGAAATTGATTCCTTAAAGTAGCCTGGACAAAGAATAAGGCAATGTCTTTCAAGCAGGATATTTCTCAGTGAAATATTTGATGTTATTGATTTGCAATAATGCTAAACCAAAGTAGTCATCTTTGCTAGAATACTCCTAAGGTTACTGTGAGCCTCTATCACAGAGATAAGTGACATATGCAATAAAAAAATGAATGGCAAGCTTGACTAGTAATGAAATCACTCGTAATTTTACTGGTCATCAAACTACTGTATTTAGGGGAGCAGGTCAGCAAAGATGTGTAGTGGGACTAATCCTTGAGTTTTAAATTGCTGCTCTGGGTATTGGCTTTCTGGTCAGCAATAGGAGGAACTTCACCAAATAACTACGGAAAGAAATCATGCTGCTTGGAGCCATGCCAGTGTGAGAATGAAGGGTGGAAAGGGGAGTTAAGGCACCTACTGAGTAAGCAGGAAAATTTGCTTAAAACCAGATTATCAGGTTAGCATATGGTCTTGTTATTGGGACATTTGATATACAGTTAATGAGGCCTGTTTTGGTTTACTACGGTCTTTTTGAATTACTATATCCTGTTGTATAGTTGAATTGTATGTGACTGAAATTTGACACTGCCCTTACCTTTCTAGTAGGATTTCTTCTTGTTTTTATTTTTCAATGGGTAAATCTAATTCAGCATTTTAAAGGGGTTATTTGCAGAATTCTTTAAGAGTTGTTAACTCTGTCCTTTGTTCACCTATATTCATGTCAATATCATAGCAATGACCACTTTGGATGATACTGAATTTTTAGCATACATACCTTTGTTTCCTACTAAGTGATAAAATGTGTAAGAGAAGAAGCTGTAGTATTATAATCTCTTATTATTTTTTAATTTTTTAGCTTTGATCAAAGTAAATTGTCAATGGGTGCGGTACCTCATGCCCGTATTCCGAGCATTTTGGGAGGCTGAAGCGGGTGGATCACTTGAGGTTAGTTTGAGACCAGCCAGACCAACATGGTGAAACCCCCCTCTCTATTAAAAATCAAAAAATTAGCCAGGTGTAGTGGTGCATGCTGTAATCCCAGCTACTCAGGAGGCTGGGGCATGAGAATTGCTTGAACCCAGGAGGCAGAGGTTGCAGGGAGCCAAGACAGCACAACTGCACTCCAGCCTGGGCAACAGAGCAAGACTTCATCTCAAAAAATAATTAATAATAATAAGTAAGGAACAATTTATGTTGGCTTATTGATTATATTGTTTAAAGTTTGACAATTTGCAGAAGGGAGGAAGGAGAACGTGTTTGGTATATTTGGCTTTCCAGCTGAATCCACTCTACGCTCCAGGGGACCATTTCTTATGGACGGCATGAGTATGTTCCTTTCCTGCTATCTGACATTCACGTGGGTGTGATCAATCTGAAGTATGAGAAGGAAAAAGGGTAATGAAGTCCTGGAAGTTATTACATTGGTTTCCTTCCTGCTGGGTTACCACATTTGGATGTGTCCCCTTATCAGAAGTCACAGGTCTTGTCCACTAACCCTCTCTATATCATTCTCTCAGTGGATCCTACAATCATCTCCATATGTTACTTCCAACTCAAAGGTGGGAAAACACTTCTGTCGTCATCAGGCCCAGGGCTACTGTATCAACCCAAGCTCTAGTCCTTAAACCTATCCACACCCTTGTATATAATCCCTTTATTAAACTATCCTCTATGTTAATGACTACAATTTAGTTATCTAGATTGGGAAAGCTATTTCTTGTTGACAAAGAAGATATTAAACTGTAAGACTTGACAATTATTTACAGAGTGTGCCCTGAAATACAGGTGTCTTGAAGTAACACAGAAACAAAACAAGGAAAAGCTAAATCTGTATAAATTAAAGCTGAAATTTGAAAACTTCAGGTCTTTAACTTGTGGCTTTTCCTACATGAATCCAAATAATAATTTCCATTTTTGTTCCTATATTAGAAGGATATGCTTTTATATTTTACTGTGTTGGGCAAAGAACTAGATGTGGTTATACAAAAGCAGTCAAAAGTCTCAGTGACAGGAAATGGAAAAACTAAAGGGTGGTATGACTTAAAGCCACTGCTACCACTGCCATCCACTTATAAGACCAGCTTTACATTTTTTTAAGGACTTTACATTCTCTACACCAAATTGCACAATGGACTCAGTGTAAACAATGATTGAGGCAAGAATGATTGTTCTCTAAAATTTCAATTCAATTTTATAAGATTGTGTAATACATTTCTTTTTTTTCTCTCTCAAATGCCTTTCTTTACTGGATGCTTTCCAGTGGGTTATAAGCACAAATGGAAGAGTGCAATTGAGCAGTGCCTGCTGAATTTGTATCATTTTTTTATGAGAAACAAGTACGATGTTTGGGTTAAAAATGCATAGAAACTATGTTTGTTTGTTTGTTTGTTTGTTTTTCATGTGAGGAAAAACCCTGACTAATAGAAAAAGAAACAATGCAGTATGTGGCAATACATATTAGCTGCCTATAAGATATGTTAAAGTTTTCCCTTTCAAAGACATGGAGAAAACACCCACTTATAGTAAAATAGGCTGTGAGCTCATATTGATGCCAGAGGAACTTGACCATTACCTATTTACAAGAGAAAAATGTATTGCTATCGGTACTATTTCTCCTATTTTTGTTTCCATGTATCTTATGTGTGGCTATTTTGACAATATAAAATGTATGTTGTATACAGTGTTCTATCTTAATTTATATGTGAGATTGGGGGGAGGATTTAATTTTCAGGCTATAAGTGTCAGGTTAAGTGATAAGAAACGCACATTATTTTATTTCTCACTTTCTTGCTATTTCTGATAGAAATGATACATTCATTTGTTCATCATTAAATATTCAGAAAAAATCCAAATTCTATAAATTTTGGAACACAAAAGTCAGTAAAGTAAGCTTACATCAAGTAAGGACTTTTTAATAGTATTTATTTGAAAAACACATTTTAGTGCTCACTGTATATCAAGTAATGCCCAACAAAAATGCAAAAACCAGATCCTAAAAATACTTTAGTTCTAATTAAAAAACAGACATTTAACTAGATAATATTCTATGGAGAGCTACTTGGTGAATATCTATATACTGGATTAACTAAATTTAAATCACAAAAGTAAGAGCAACAATTATATTAGTCAAGACAGCCTGAGTTGTACTTTATCACAATCAATTGCCAACTCTTTGTGACTTAACATGATAAAATTTCATTTCTCTCTCATTCCGTATGTCTAATACAGGTTGCTGTAGTTATTATAGATAATAACTGCAGGTTGCTGTAGTTGTTATAGATACCCAGGGATCTGGCTAACAAAGGCTCAAATAGTGCCACATGCTTTAATAATCACCATAACAGGGAAAAAATCATACATAATCAATCATACACTGAATCTTAAAGTTTCTACCTGGAAGTGAGACTTCCTCTTATTTTTTGTTAATCCAGGCAAATCATAAAACCACACTTATCTTCAGAGGCAATATGTTTAGAATAATAGAACAAAAATATGTTAACAGTCCTCTTGACTAACACAATGTTAAATCTGAATGTACGACTCAGAGAATATTCCACGAAGAAGGTAACACTTAACTTTTAAAATAGAAGGAAGCATTTTTTTTCAGGCAGATTAGTTTTTTAAAATAATTTTTGTACTGTGACTTGTTCTATGAGTTCTTTTAACTTATATTTTACTTAATAATTTGTGATAATATACAAGGATATGTTTTCATAATCACTGGCTAATATCTTTATATATAATATTCTAATATCTTTATAAATAATATTCTTATTCTTACACATATGCTATGGATATAACGATTTATATTTTGTAAAAGCCTACAATATTTCACTAATAGTTTAAAAATACATATCTTCATCCTTTATCACATACACACACTGATACATTCAGAATTCGTTCATATACATTCATAAATGTGACCTGAATTATTTTTGAGAGGTTTTGGTTTTCTCCTATGCTAAATATTTACCCCAGTTGTTTATTCTATGTAATTTTCAAAGCAAAACTATATGTTATAACTTTGATTTACTTATTAAAGTATGTTTATGAGTTTTTTGATGTCTCCATTTACCGGAAGCCATTTTTATTTAGTTTGTTTTTTTTTAAAGAACAAAAAGAAACCAAAATGTTTCTTTTACATAACAGAAAATCATGCTTTGCTATTGTTACATGGAATTTGAACTAGGAAAGGTTGGTATCTTCTTCAAAATTCAAAAGTGATGTTGCTAGAGCATATTTGGAACTTAGGAAATTCAATTTACTGTCAATTTTAGAACAGTCATTACAAGGTAAATGTTCTATTTAAGATGATTCATCTGTGTAAGTAACAATGGCAGATATATATATATATATATATATATATATATATATAGTTTTAAATGGGTCTGTAGAAAGTTTTAAATATGACATCAGCAAGTTTAAAATATAACATTATAAGAGTTTTCAAAGACTGGATTCATGAGAAAAAAGTTATAGCCTTATTTCTGTTTTCCTTTGGAAAGTGATATTGGAACATGGAACTTTCAGTAATTTATTCAGTTTTCTTTAAAAAGCCATACTTTAATATTTTTGCCAACTATTCAAAACATGCTGCCAAAATCCTACCAGTATTTCCAAATGAATCAAGTTGATTTCCATCTTCAACTACAAATACAGCTTCCTTTCCTTTATGAAACTCCTACTTTTTACTTTATTGCCTACTCCAGTACTGGCTCTCATTTCCTTCAACTACCTACCTTTCCTCTCTCCAGTCAGACTACAATTTCCGGCCTGATTGTCAGAATTTTATTTTATTTTTTTAATTTTCAACATTATCTTCTGGGTTTACAATAATTTTTTCTACTGTGTTTCAATGAATGTTACTGGCTTCTCTTTCAAATTATTGTTTTAAAGAAATCTGAAAGCCCTGGCTTCTTGATACACATAGAAAATGCTCACTCCATCCTTGAAATGCTCACAAAGAGGTACAATAGCAATTATGGTGCAGATAAATGAATTGGGGTTCTGTGAATATTAACTATTATAATAAAAATAATTATAGTAATTGTGTTTCTACATTTTAGGCACTGTGATTTGTCTGCTATAGAAATTACCTCATTTAATGTATACAACAATCATAAGAGGTATGTATTATTATTCCCAATTTATAGAAAAAAATGAAACTCAAACTTATTAAACAACTCCCATTCAAAATTGATATAAAGAGAATAAAATACATAGGAATACAGCTAACAAGGGAAGTAAAAGACCTCTTCAATGAGAACTACAAACCACTGCTAAAGGGAATTAGAGAGGACACAAACAAATGGAAAAACATTCCATGCTCACGGATAGGAATAATCATTATTGTGAAATGGCCATACTGCCCAAAGTAATGTATAGATTCAATGTTATTCCCATTAAACTACCATCGACATTCTTCACAGAATTAGAATAAAAACTGGTTTAAAATTCATGTGGAACAAAAAAAGAGCCCATATAGTCAAGACAATCTTAAGCAAAAAGAACAAAGATGGAGGCATCATACTCCCTGGCTTCAAACTATACTACAAGGCTAAGGTAACCAAAACAGCATGGCACTAGTAGAAGAACAGACACATAGACCAATGCAAAAGAATAGAGAACACAGAAATAAGACCTCACATCTACAACCATCTGATCTTTGACAAACCTGACAAAAACAAGCAATGGAGAAATTGTTTTCTATTTAATAAATGATACTGGGAGAACTGACTAGCCATATGCAAAAAATTGAAACTGGACCTCTTTCTTATACCTTATACAAAAATTAACTCAAGCTGGATTATAGACTTAAATATATAACCCCAAAGTATAAAATCCCTAGAAGAAAATCTAGGCACTATCATTCAGGACATAGGCAGGCAAAGATTTCATAACTAAAACATAAAAATCAATTGCAACAAAAGCCAAAATTGACAAATGGGATCTAATCAAACTAAAGAGCTTCTGCACAGCAAAAGAAACAATCATCAGAGTGAACAGGCAACCTACAGAATAAGAGAAAATTTTTGCAATCTATCCATTTGACAAAGAGCTAATATCTAGAATCTACAAGGAACTTATATAAATTTACAAGAAAAATACAAACAACTCCACTAAAAAGTGCGCCATGAACATGAACAAAATCTTTTGAGAAAAATGTCATCTCAAAAGAAGACATTTATGGTAGCAACAAATATATGAAAAAAAGCTCAACATCACTGATCATTAGAGAAATGCAAATCAAAACCACAATGAGATACCATCTCACACCAGTCAGAATGGCAATTATTAAAAAGTTAAGAAACAACAGATGCTGACAAGGCTGTAGAGAAATAGGAACTCTTTTACACTGTTGGTGGGAATGTAAATTAGTTCAACCATTGTAGAAGAGAGTTTGGTGATTCCTCGAAGATCTAGCACCAGAAATACCACTTGACCCAGCAATCCCATTACCGGATATATACCAAAAGGAATGTAAATCATTCTATCATAAAATGCATGCATGTGTACGTTCATTGCAGCACTATTCACAATAGCAAAGACATGGAATCAACCCCAATGACCATCAATGTAAGACTGGATAAAGAAAATGTGGTACATATATACTTGGAATACTATGCAGACATAGGAAGGAATACAGTCATGTCCTTTGCAGGGATATGGATAGAGCTGGAAGCCATTATTTTCAGCAAAACTAACACAGGAACAGAAAACCCAAACACCACCTATTCTCACTTGAAAGTGGGAGCTGAACAATGAGAACACATGGACACTTTGAGGGAAACAACACATACTGGGGCCTTCCGGGGAGGGGGAGGAGTGATGAAGGGAGGGAAAACATGAGGAAAAATAACTAATGCATGCTGAGCTGAATACGTAGGTGATCGGTTGACATGTGCAGCAAACCACCATGGCACTTGTTTACCTATGTAAGAAACCTGCACATCCGGCACATGTTTACCTATGTAAGAAACCTGCACATCCTGCACATGTATCCCGGAACTTAAAACCTAATAATAATAATAACTGGTTTAAAGAGTCTGGGCTTTTAATTTTTACTCTATAAAGTAGTCTCCCAAATGGCATTCACAGAATGATTCATAGAAAAATTACTGTGATCTTTGTGAATTTTATTAATATTTATGTTTTCACTCTAGTTCTCATATCAGGTTCATATATTTGAAAGGAAAATATTACTTGTGGTATGTTGATGATGCCTAAGGTAAAGATGGGTTATTCACCACAAATCTAACAGTTAGGACCATTACAATTTTTCTTTTGCTTTCAGCACATTGAGATGTGTCATACTAAAATTACCCTTAGTTCAATAAATTTACAGAATATTTTATTTTTAGTATTATATTTTAATAATCTACTTTGCCTTAGCATAGTAAATGACTATAAAATGATATTTAGAAATGGTAAAACTTTTTTGCTCATCATCTCATGGCCACAAATTAGGATGATCAATTCTCAAATATAATATGCATTTTTTTCATTTATAAAGCATACATGCTTTAATTTGCTGAATTTGTGATGGCATTGTGTGAAACTAATTATATCGACGTATTTTACCTGCACCTTTGCGTGTCTTCCACTGTGGGTAGAGTACATTCATCTAGTGCCATGATGTCTGTCTTGGTTTTTTGACATTTTTGCTTAATAAAATATTAGTAAGTGTGATGTGGACTTAAATGTGTGGGCATGGCTTGTGCCTTCCTGAGTTCCTATGATCTGCTATAAAATGAACATGACATGAATAACTACTGATTAAAGATAAGTAAAATAGAAAACACATTTAACAGAGTTGAGCCCAACCCGCAATTTAAAGCCAAATCTAGATAGTTCTAAATTGGTCATAGCTGATACACAAAGTCTATAAATATTTAAAATTGT
Source organism: Ateles fusciceps (assembly GCA_036589455.1). Classification (NCBI taxonomy): domain Eukaryota; kingdom Metazoa; phylum Chordata; class Mammalia; order Primates; family Atelidae; genus Ateles; species Ateles fusciceps. The sequence goes on from JAZHEH010000051.1 coordinate 3,346,328, forward strand.
TAAGCAAACTAATACAGACATCAAGTGGTATTCAATGGTGTGCTGACTAGCAGGTATTTTTGAAAATATAAACATACTAAATCTGTCTCTTTAAGACAAATGAGTAGCCACTTATTGAGATTGGTATTTTTTATAGGTCTTAAAAAATGCGCAATTATACTTTTCCAAGTTAGATTAGAGAATCCACCTCTTACTGATATCATCACTCGCATAGACATCAATTCAGAACTTGACAGTGTTTCTATAATTAATTCAGAATATTTGTTATTCACAGAACCCTTTTTCATTTTACTCCTGTGAATTTTTGTCAGTTCCCACATGGTGAGCTTATAATCTTTTCCCCTATAACCTCTTTGTAAGTTAAATAATTCACGTCTATAATTCAATTCCAAGTCCCCAATTATGGGGTAAAATTTCATTGATGGCATTGCTTTTGTCTTTTTCTCTGTTTCTATTAACTCTTTTCTTTCATTCCAACAATAATATTGGAAACATATATAACCTGTAGGTTGTGAGTATGAGCACTGTAATTAGAATGTTTGGATTCAACTCTAGTTATACAGTCTTAAGCCTCAAATTCTTGTTCCTGCATGGGTTAATATTAATACTTACATTTACAGTTGTTGCCAGGGTTACATAAGTCAATATATTTTTACAACAGTGGTTGGTGTATAGTATGTGCTCAAAGAATAGTGTGGAGACAGTCAGAAAGGGGGACCTGTAGTTATGAGAGAGGATACCACCTCTTGGTGTGGCATACAAGTACCATCACAGTAAGGTCCAAACCTACTGTGAGAAATCTACACTACCAGATACACTGTGCCATCCTTACACACTAAGAATGCACCTCTCCTCCTTGCTTTAACATATGCTTTGTTTTTTTTGTTTTTTTGTTTTTTGTTTTCCTGTCTGTAATATCTTTGTTGGTCTTCTCTTTCTCTAGCATGCAAACTTCCCTTAAGATTCAACTCATAGAGTAACTCCCATGAGAAATCCTCTGTGATTCCTTTATGATACGTAGTGATTCAATCTTCCTTATTCCTACTTTTTATGTAATTCTGAGTCTCTATGTGAAATATCCAGATGATCAGCAGCAAGAGTGTGTAAGGTTTTCCTACACATCTCTGTAATGCTAATGCCTATGATCATGCTCCGTAAGTGTTGAATGAATAAATGGATGAATGAACATAAAAATGAATAAGAGGCTGGGCACAGTGGCTCACCCCTGTAATCCCAGCATTTTGGGAGATCAAGGTGAGTGGATTACCTGAGGTCAGAAGTTTGAGACCAGCCTGACCAACATGGCAAAATCCTGCCTCTACTAAAAACACAAAAGTTAGCCGGCATGATGGCTGGCACCTGTAATCCCAGCTACTCAGTAGGCTGAGGCAGGAGAAATGCTTGAACATGGGAGGCAGAGGTTTTGGTGAGCCAAGATAGTGCCACTGCACTCCAGCCTGGGTGGCAGAGTGAGACTCTGCCTCAAAAAAAAAAAAAAGTAAAAGAAAAGAAAAAAGGAAGAAAAGAATGATTTTTCACTTTTTGGGAAACAAATATTAACATCGTGAGAAGATTCTATATACATATATATTTCCTACCAGATTGAAGAAACATATAACTGTCCATCTGTCCATAAATTCAACTTTTCATGGATTTACATGCTAAGAGAACTGTGATTATCATAAAGATCTTTTCAAATATTCATTTAGTGTTGCATTATAAATAAATTCATCAGTTACCCATAGTTATATAATTTTGTTATGTTAGATCTTGTCATTTTATTCAAAATTGCCCTGTCAATCTGTCACATTTGACATTTCAGGTAAATATTAAGAATTTAGATAGTTTCTGTGAATTTTGCTGTTCTTATGTTCTCTAAATTGGATATTCTCTATCCACATTTGGAGAGCACAGTTGGATGCCTTTACAAAGTCTCAAATAATTCTGATACTACTTTAACTGAAATAGACCATCTCCAGCATCTTGATTACTCTCAATATTTTTAATGCTCAATGAAGCATTCTTGACAATGGTTTAAAGCTTATAAAATTCAGAAATGAACATCTGCTATCCTCTTCACCTTTACTACATAAGAAATTCAATTCTAGAAGAAAATCCAAAAACCCTCCACATTAGTTGCCTCTCCATATTGTCTTTGTTTCACTGATGTCTGTAATTTATATATGTTTGAAGAGTTTAGCTTTAATAATAATCTTGTCAGACTGGGTACTCACAGTGGCCAAGGAATTTTGTAGATATTTAAGATAAATTACTTGTTGAATGCTCAGCTGACATTAAAAGGTACCTATATTCATTGTCTTTATCACATACATATAGACAGATAGATGGACAGGTACATAGATAAATAGATAGGAAACCTCACATAAATTAATTTGCTTACAGTTCCATTTAATAAGAATCAAAACTTGGCTCTGAATTCAGTTCTGAAAGATTTCAAATGCCTTAATCTTTCCATGGTACCACATGGCCCTCTGTGCTATTCTGAACTTAAAAGGTAGAACTTCATCTTTGAGTTGGAGTATTTAATAAAGCATTTAATAACCAAGACACTTTCAGACACACACACACACACACACACACACACACACACACACACACACACACACGGACTGATTTGGTTCCTCATTCCCCAAACTTGGCCAAGTTTTGATATGTAATTTTTATATGCCAGGCATAGCAAAGAAGACCAGGGGATAATTTTCCCCTGATGTTCTTTTGATATAAATAAGCAGGGAAAGCAAAAATGTTTCAGTCTTTCTCTTATTAAACAAATGAACATCTGAGTGCCCTCCCCGAAATGAAGTCTTTAATGTAATTTTTATAGCTCTCAGCGGAGTTCTGTCCAAAGTACTGTTATAAGGGCATTATTACCAAGTGAACAAAAATGTAGAAGCTTGGTACAGTGGTTTAAATAGGATTCATGCCATCACTTAAGCATATGATGAGTGCAAGATGTGAAAACAAAAATGATAAATTACACAGATATTAAGCAGAATGTTAATTTAAAAATCATATTATGCATATTAACTGACAAGGAAAGTTTCATAGTTAAAATAAATATTTAGTTTCCCTGTTATTTTACAGTATCCTGTACAGTTTCAATATAGCATTCATTATGTTTAAGCATGCATTTTTTTTGCTTAATGCTTGTTTTTCATAAGTAAAACTTACATCTCCAGAACAAGAACTAAGTTTGTCATATATCCTCAATGCCAACCACATAATAGGTGCTCAGTAAACATGTTTTGCTATAAATCAGTGAATGGATATATTGAGATAGTTTTACAATGGATATATTTAGATAGGTATCTAATATAGAACAGCCAATGTAAAATATTATATTATCTTAGAGAATAATTTGAAGCTATTTTAAATTGAAATATAAAATAGTATAGTGGCAGACACTGGAGCCTGAATGCCTAGGTTCCAAATTCAGTTTTGTCATGTACTAGTTATATGACCTTGGACAAGTTCTTTCATCTCTTGCTGCCCCAGTCTCCTCATTTAAGTTAATAATAGTTACCTCAGAGCATTTTTGTCTTTTAGTAAGCATTTCATGATCTTCATCTCATATACAGTAAGCACAACATAAATGTTGCATCTTATTATTATTTATTTATTATTTTATTGATTATCATGCTTTTTGTTTCACACTGTGATCTTCAGGCATACTGAGAGGGTGGGATTTATAAAGATAATAATATGTAAGGGATTATTTCTAGTTCTTTTGTTAGCACTTTTTTGGCATGAGAATTTTTCCATATGGTGGTCACTTTTGCTCCAAGGTTGTTACCGGTAATAATTAAGCAGATTGAGATAATACTTTTAGGGAAGAAAAGTAGGAATTAATATATTTTAATGAAAATATATAAACACCACAGTCCAACAGAACTATTTTCAAATTCCAGTTATGACAATGACTTTGAATGAGTAACATTCTGAATTTTTGTCTTCATTTATGAAATGAGATTTGCTTGAACTGTTCTTCAAAACTATGACTGGCAGAATCTTAGAAAAATAATATCATAATTCCTACCAATAACTCAATGTATCTTCTTTGATTTCAATAGTCTCTCACCAACTAGTTCCCTCCCAAACAACCTGTACTTGCATGTCCCTGTAACTGAAAACTTGTCCTTTGTTCTCAGGGGGAATCAGTGTTAAGCAGTAATGTATCAGTCTACTCTTGCATTGCTGTAAAGAACTACCTGAGACTGGGTAATTAATAAAGAAAAGAGGATTAATTGGCTCACAGTTCTGTACAAAAAGACTGTACGGGAAGCATGGCTGGGAGGTCTCAGGAAATGTACAATCATGGTAGAAGGCAATGAGGAAGGAGGCAAGCCTTACATGGCTGGAGCAGGAGAAAGAGAGCAAAGGGGGAGGTGCTACACACTCTTAAACAGATCTCACAAGAACTCACTCATTATGAAAAGAGCAAGGGGGAAATCTACCTGCATGATCCAATCACCTCCCTCTAGGCCTTCTCCAACACTGTGTGTTACAATTTGACATGAGATTTGGGCAGGGACATAAATCCAAACCATATCAAGTAGTAACCTGCAGTCCAGTCCAGCAGCCATAGCACTGAAAGAAGCATACAGATCTTGAGTAAAAATTCTAGCTCCTAAAGGAAACAATCAACAAAGTGGGAAGACAGTCTATAGAATAAGAGATAATACTTGCAAACTATCCACGTAACAGAGATTAATAATCAGAATACATAAGTAGCTTAAATAATTCTATAGAAAAAAATCTGATTTTAAAATGAGCAAAAGATCTGAATAGACATTTCTCAAAAGAAGATATACAAATGGCAAATAGGCATATGGAAAAGTGCTCAACATAATTATCAGAGAAATCAAATCAAAACTATAGTTAGATACTATCTCACCCAGTTAAAACAGCTTTTATGCAAAAGACAGGCAATAACAAATGCTGGAGAGGATGTGGGGAAAGGGGAGCCTTTGTACACTGTCAGTACAGCCACTATGGAGAATGGCATGGAGATTGTTCAAAAAACTGAAAATAGGAGGAGGGATCCAAGATGGCCAATTAGGAGCAGCTCAGGATTGCAGCTCCCAGTGAAAGCGTGGAGGGTGAGTGGACGTCGCATTTCCAGATGAATTTTTGTTGCCCACAGACCAGGAGATTCCCAGGTGGAGGAGCCCCACAGGTCACCAGCGCGGATGGTTTGACCAGTGTGGCTGTGTTGGCCAGTGTGGCTGTTTTGCCAGCGCCCCAGCGTGGTGGTTCTCCGTACAAAATACACGGGTCCAGGCACCATTTTAGCTGGCAATTGGAGCTCCTGGGAGACAGAGTCACCCATTCATCTGATTAAAAAGGGGACTGAAACAGGGGAGCCAGTCCAGGAGATTCCTGGGCAAAAAGCGCCACGAATCTCAGCAGGGCTGTTTCAGCCAGCACAGTGGGTCGCCGTACAGGAAATCACACAGATCCCAGAGCCTTTTCAACAGGCAACTGAAACACCTGGGAGCGGAGTTGACCGTTCAACTAAAAAAAATGGGGGCTCTGAGGCAGGGAGCCAGGTGATCAGGCTGAGCTTGTCCCACCCCCACAAAAAACAGCAATCAGAAATGCTCTGGATTGAGAGTTTCACAGCAAGCACAGCTGAAGCCAGGACAGCCCAGCTCTGTGGGGGGGGAGGGGGCGTCTGCCATTACCAAGGCAGTCCACCACTATGGAGGTAGTCCGCCATTGCTGAGGCAGCCCGCCATGGCTGAGGCAGCCTGCCATTACAGAGAGAGTCCGCCATTATAGAGGTGGGCCGCCACTGCCGAGGCAGTTCTAACTACACCTGAATAAACAGGACTGCAGGGAAGTTCACACAGCAGCTGGGTGGAGCCCACATCATCTCAGCAAAGCTTCTGCAGGCAGACAGTGACTAGACTGCCTCCTTGCTGGGCAGGGCAGCCCTGAAAAAGGCAGCAGCACAACAGAAACTCATAAATAAAGCCCTAACTCCCCCGGGACAGAGCACCTGGGAAATAAAAAAGGGGCGAGGTTTATGAGTTCTGCTGCAGCAGACTTAAACATACCTGCCCAGCAGCTCTGAATGAACAATGGAGCTCACAGCTCAGCACTTGGGCTCCTATAAAGGACAGACTGTCTCCTCAAGCAGCTCCCTGACCCCCATATACTCAAAGAGTCACCTCATAAAGGAGAGCTCAGACTGACATCTGGCAGGTATCCTTCTGGGACAAAGATAGCAGAAGAAGAAACTGGCAGCAACCCTTACTGTTCTGCAGCCGCTGCAGGTGATCCCCAGGCAAGCAGGGCCTGGAGTGTACCTCAGCAGTCCTACAGCAGAGGGGCCAGACTGTTAGAAGGAAAACTAAGAAAACAGAAATACATAACTTCATCATCAACAAACTGGACGTCCACTCAGAGACCCAATATGAAAGTCAACAACTACAAAGATGACAGGTGGATAAATCCACAAAGATGGGAAGAAACCAAAGCAAAAAGGATGAAAATACCCAAAACCAGAACACCTCTCCTCTACAAGGGATCACAACTCCTCACCACCAAGGGAACAAGGCTGGATGGAGAATGAATCTGATGAATTGAGAGAATCAGGGTTCAGAAGGTGGGTAATAAGAAACTCCTGTGAGCTAAAAGAACATATTCTAACCCAATGCAAAGAAACTAAGAAACCTTGAAAAAAAGATTTGACGAAATGCTAACGAGAATAAACAACTTAGAGAGGAATATAAGTGAATTGATGGAGCTGAAAAACACAACACGAGAACTTCCCGAAACATACACAAGTTTCAACAGCCGAATTGACCAAGCAGAAGAAAGGATATCAGAGGTCGAAGATCAACTCAATGAAATAAAACGAGAAGGCAAGATTAGAGAAAACAGGGTAAAAAGGAATGAACAAAGTCTCCAAGAAATATGGGACTATGTGAAAAGACCTAATTTACGTTTGATAGGTGTACCTGAATGTGATGGAGAGAATGAATCCAAGCTGGAAAATACTCTTCAGGATATTATCCAGGAAAACTTCCCCAACCTAGCAAGGCAGGCCAATATTTGTATTTCCTATCAAGTCCAGGAAATACAGAGAACACCACAAAGATATTCCTCAAGAAGAGCAACCCCAAGGCACATAATCGTCAGATTCACCAGGGTTGAAATGAAGGAGAAAATGCTAAGCGCAGCCAGAGAGAAAGGTCGGGTTACCCACAAAGGGAAGCCCATCAGACTCACAGCAGATCTCTCAGCAGAAACCCTACAAGCCAGAAGAGAGTGTGGGCCAATATTCAACATCCTTAAAGAAAAGAACTTTCAACCCAGAATTTCATATCCAGCCAAACTAAGCATCATAAGTGAAGGAAAAATAAAATCCTCCGCAAACAAGCAAGTACTCAGAGATTTCATCACCACCAAGCCTGCTTTACAAGAGCTCCTGAAAGAGGCACTAAACATAGACAGGAACAACCAGTACCAGCCACTCCAAAAACATACCGAATGGTAAAGAGAATCAACACAATGAAGAAACTGCATCAACTAACAGGGAAAACAGCCAGCTAGCATCAAAATGGCAGGATCAAATTCACACATAACAATATTAACCCTAAATGTAAATGGGCTAAATGCCCCAATCAAAAGACACAGACTGGCAAATTGGAGAAAAAGCCAAAACCCATCGGTGTGCTGTATCCAGGAAACCCATCTCACATGCAAGGATACACAAAGGCTCAAAATAAAGGGATGGAGGAAGATTTACCAAGCAAATGGAGAGCAAAAAAAAATCAGGAGTTGCAATTCTCATCTCTGATAAAATAGACTTTAAACCAGCAAAGATCAAAAGAGACAAAGAAGGACATTACATAATTGTAAAAGGATCAATGCAACAAGAAGAGCTAATGATCCTAAATATATACGCACCCAATACAGGAGCACCCAGATACATAAGGCAAGTTTTTAATTACTTACAAAGAGACTTAGATTCCCACACAATAATAGTGGGGAGACTTTAACACCCCATTATCAATATTAGACAGATCAACAAGACAGAAAATTAACAAGGATATCCAGGACTTGAACTCAGACCTGGACCAAGCAAACCTAATAGACATTTACAGAACTCTCCACCCCAAATCCACAGAATATACATTCTTCTCAACACCACATCACACCTACTCTAAAATTGACCACATAATTGGAAGTAAATCACTCCTCAGCAAATGCAAAAGAATGGAAATCATAACAAACAGTCTCTCAGACCACAGTTCAATCAAGTAGGAACTCAGAATTCAGAAACTAACTCAGGACCACACAGCTTCATGGAAACTGAACAACTGTCTCTTGAATGTTGACTGGATAAACAATGAAATGAAAGCAGAAATAAAGATGTTCTTCGAAACTAACGAGAACGAAGACACAACATACCAGAATCTCTGGGACACATTTAAAGCAGACTCTAGAGGAAAATATATAGCAATAAATGCCCACATGAGAAGCAAGGAGAGATCTAAAATTTACACCCTATCATCAAAATTGAAAGAGCTAGAGGAGCAAGATCAAAAAAACTCAAAACCTAGCAGAAGACAAGACATAACTAAGATCAGAGAAGAACTGAAGGAGACAGAGACACAAAAAACCCTTCAAAAAATCAATAAAACCAGGAGCTGGTTTTTCGAAAAGATCAACAAAATAGACCACTAGCCAAATTAATAAAAAAGAAAAGAGAGAATAATCAAATAGATGCAATAAAAAATGATAAAGGGGATCTCACCACAGATTCCACAGAAATACAAGCCATCATCACAGATTATTACAAACAACTCTATGCACATAAACTAGTAAACCTGGAAGAAATGGATAAGATTTCTGGACACTTGCATCCCCCCCAAGCCTAAACCAGGAAGAAGTCAAAACCCTGAACAGACCAATAACAAGGTCTGAAGTTGAGGCAGCAATTAAGAGCCTACCACCCAAAAAAAGCCCAGGTCCAAATGGGGTTCACAGCCCAATTCTACCAGGCATACAAAGAGGAGCTGGTACCATCCCTTCTGAAACTATTCCAAACAATCCAAAAGAGGGAATCCTTCCCACATCATTTTATGAGACGAACATCATCCTGATACCAAAACTCGGCAGAGACTCAGCAAGAAAAGAAAACTTCAGGCCAATATCCATGATGATCATAGATGCAAAAATCTTCAATAATATACTGGCAAACCAATTGCAACAGCACATCAAAAAGCTTATTCACCATGATCAAGTAGGATTCATCCTGGGGATGCAAGGCTGGTTCAACATATGCAAGTCTATAAACATAATTCACCACATAAATAGAACCAAAGACAAAACCACATGATTATCTCAATTGATGCAGAGAAGGCCTTTGACAAAATTCAATGGCCCTTTATGCTATAAACCCTTAATAAACTAGGTATTGACGGAACATATCTCAAAATAATAAAAGCTATTTACGACAAACCAACAGCCAATATCATACTGAATGGACAAAAATTGGAAGCATTCCCTTCGAAATCTGGCACTAGACAAGGATGTCCTCTCTCACCAATCCTATTCAATATAGTACTGGAAGTTCTAGCCAGAGCAATCAGGCAAGAAAAAGAAATAAAGGGTATTCAAATAGGAAAGGAGGAAGTCAAATTGTCTATTTGTAGATGATACGATCGTATATCTAGAAGACCCCATCATCTCAGCCCAAATCTCCTGAAACTCATAAACAACTTCAGCAAAGTCTCAGGATACAAAATCAATGTGAAAAAATCACAAGCATTCCTATACACCAATAACAGACTTAAAGAGAGCCAAATCAAGAACAAACTGCCATTCACAATTGCTACAAAGAGAATAAAATACCTAGGAACACAACTAACAAGGAACGTAAAGGACCTCTTCAAGAAGAACTACAAACCACTGCTCAACAAAATAAGAGAGGACACAAGCAGATGGAGAAACATTCCATGTTCATGGTTAGGAAGAATCAATATCATGAAAATGGCCATACTGCCCAAAGTAATTTACAGATTCAACGCTATCCCCATCAAGCCAGCAATGACCTTCTTTACAGAACTGGAAAAACCACCTTAAACTTCATATGGAATCATAAGAGAGCCTGCATAGCCAAGTCAATTCTAAGCAAAAAGAACAAAGCTGGAGGCATCACACTACCGGACTTCAAACTATACTACAAGGCTACAGTAATCAAAACAGCATGGTACTGGTCCCAAAACAGAGACATAGACCAGTGGAACAGAACAGAGGCCTCGGAGGCAACACAACACATCTACATCCATCTGATCTTTGACAAACCTGACAAAACAAACAATGGGGAAAGGAGTTCCTGTTTGATAAATGGTGTTGGGGAAACTGGCTAACCATTGTGAAGAAAGCATAAACTGGACCCCTTCCTGACACCTTACACTAAAATTAATTCCAGATGGATTAAAGGCTTAAACATAAGACCTAACACCATAAAAACCCTAGAAGAAAATCTAGGCAAAACCATTCAGGACATAGGCGTAGGCAAGGACTTCATGACCAAAACACCAAAAGCATTGGCAACAAAAGCCAAAATAGACAAATGGGACCTAATCAAACTCCACAGTTTCTGCACAGCAAAAGAAACAGTCATTAGAGTGAATCGGCAACCAACAGAATGGGAAAAAAATTTTGCAGTCTACCCATCTGACAAAGGACTGATATCCAGAATCTACAAAGAACTAAAACAGATTTACAAGGAAAAATCAAACAAGCCCATTCAAAAGTGGGCAAAGGATATGAACAGACACTTTACAATAGAAGACATATATGAGGCCAACAAACATGAAAAAATGCTCATCATCACTGGTCATTAGAGAAATGCAAATCAAAACTACACTGAGATACCATCTCACGCCAGTTAGAATGGCGATCATTAAAAAATCTGGAGACAGATGCTGGAGAGGATGTGGAGAAATAGGAACACTTTTACACTGTTGGTGGGAGTGTAAATTAGTTCAACCATTGTGGAAGACAGTGTGGCTATTCCTCAAGAACCTAGAAATAGAAATTTCATTTGACCCAGCTATCACATTACTGGGTATGCATCCAAAGGATTATAAATCGTTCTACTATAAGGACACATGCACACGAATGTTCACTGCAGCACAGTTTACAATAGCAAAGACCTGGAACCAACCCAAATGCCCACTGATGATAGACTGGACAGGGAAAATGTGGCACATATACACCATGGAATATTATGCAGCCATAAAAAATGATGAGTTTGTGTCCTTTGTAGGGACATGGATGAACCTGGAAACCATCATTCTCAGCAAACTGACACAAGAACAGATAATCAAACACCGCATGTTCTCACTCATAGGCGGGTGTTGAACAAGGAGAACACATGGACACAGGGAGGGGAGCATCACACACTGGGGTCTGTTGGGGGGGGGAAATAGGGGAGAGACAGCGGAGGGTAAGGAGTTGGGGAGAGATAGCATGGGAAGAAATGCCAGATATAGGTGATGGGGGAGGAAGGCAGCAAATCACACTGCCATGTGTGTACCTACGCAACAATCTTGCATGTTCTTCACATGTACCCCCAAACCTACAATGCAATTAAAAAAAAAAAAAACTCAAAATAGACCAACCATATCATCCAGCAATCAAACTGCTAGGAATATATCCAAAAGAAAAGAAATCAGTATGTCAAAGAGGTATCTGCACCCCCATGAATACTGAAGCACTGTTCACAAAAGCCAAGATTTGAATACAATCTAAGTGGCCATTAACAGATGAACGGATAAAGAAAATGTGGTACATATACACAATGGAGTACTACTCAGTCATAAAAAACAATGAGATCTTGTTATGCTCAATAGCATAAATTCTACTGGAGAACATTATGTTAAGTAAAACAAGCAAGGCACAGAAAGACAAATTTTGCATATTATCACTCATTTGTGGGAGCTAAAAATTAAAACAATTGAGAAGGCTGGTTAGCAGAGTCTGGGAAGCATAGGAGGTGGGGAGGCGGGAAATGAGGATGGTTAATGGGTATGAAAATACAGTTAGATAGAATAAATAAGCTCTAGTATTTGATAGCACAACAGGACTGCTATAGACAGCAATAATTTGTTGAACCTTTTAGATTAACTGAGGGGGTACAATTGGAATGTTCATAACACAAAAAAATAATGAATGCTTGAGGTGCTGAAAATTCTATTTACCCTCATGTGATTATTACACATTGTACACCTGTATCAAAACAGTTTATATTCCCCTATAAATATATACACCTATTGTGTACTCATAATTTTTTTGAATAAAATTTTTTAAAGAGGAACAGGGAATGCAACATGTGGAACTGATAAATAAAGGCAAAGAGTATTTAGGTATTCATTGTACAATTTCAAATTTCTTTAAATATAAAATTTTCAAAATAAAAGTTGGATACAAAACAAAAAATTTTGTAATATGAGTTAATTCTTAAAAATCTGGTTCCTTTATATTTTCCATCATTGGGACTTAAGAAAGAGTATATTTTTATGCTTTTGGGTAAACATCCTGAGTTTATAATTATGATGATAATTAAAAATATGAATAACAAGAAAATGTGAGAAAATACTTTCAAATCTGTAACGTGTTATACGAATGCAATAGACTGGGTTATATTTGCTCTGGGACCCAGTGAGGCCAGTTCCATTGAAGTGGAATCCACCAAGCACCACTGGGGAATGTGACTGACCACTGTGCACCCTTAAATTATTATTAGGTCTCCAAATACTGTGCAGTTTATTCATGATTCATTCTCCTCAAGTACCCCTGCTAACAAATCCACTGCAATACAGCAGTACAATCCACTTAATGCAGTTTATTTGCCAAACTCATTGCCCATCCTCTGCATGAGACAGAGTTGCCCATTAGGAACATATGTTACATTTCAGACTTCACTTTCCTTATCAAGAAAAATTTTGTTGCCATCCTGCTTCCTGGTGAAAATTATAATTTTGTAATTGATCTCTGATCTTTTTTCCAAACAAATGAACACAGACACCGTAAGTACAAAAAAATTAGTCTATGTTCCAAGTGTACCAATTTTAACCATAAAGGATTGGTATATTTTTTGCTAGTGATGCCATAACAAAGTACCACAGACTCAGTGACTTAAAAAACAGAAATTTATTTTTTCACATTCCTGGAGGCTAGAAATATGACATTAAGGCATCAGAAGGGTTGGTTTCTTCCAAGGCTTCTCTTCTCACCTTGTAAATTGTTATATTCTCCCGGTTTTTCACATGATCTCTCCTTTATGTGTCTGTGTTTTCAACTCTTCTTATAAAGATCCCATAAGATTGGATTCAGTCCTATTCTCATTTGAACTTCATCACCTCTTTAAAGGCCCTGTCTCCAAATATGGTCACATTCTGAGGGATTAGGGATTATTACTTTCACATATGATTTTTTTGGGAATAAATACAACTTAGACCAAAACGGATGATAATATAACAAAAAAGCAGATGATGCTAAAGGAATTTTATTTGGCATTTAAAAAATCATATCTATTTATTAAAATACATTTAACAAACATTTACTAAATATCAACTCAGAGCAGGGAATTACACTGTCCTGTGAGAAATTATAATGTAGAGACACATTTCAAATAAAATTGAGAATTCTGTTATTTTTTATTAATATGCATAACCACCTTGAGATATTATGCCCATTAATAAAAGTAAACTGAAGTAAAAGAGGTTAAGTTATAGCTATTAGATGGCAGTCCTGCTAATCGAGGCCAGAACTATTGAACTCCAAAGCCCATAATTCTTTTTTTTTCCTTTTATATTGTCTTTTTGCTCTATTATGCTGGCTCTACAGGCATGTATGAAGAGGCGGAATAATCAACAATTATTGATGAGTTTAAGGAATAAAATATTTATGAATGTATTGGTTCAGGATAAGCCTTAGCATGTGAACTTAACACTCACACTCACTAAACACTGAGCACCTAAGCAATCCTAAACTGTGCAGCCTAGTGGCTCAAAATCTTCTCTCTCTGGTCCCAGAGTGATAGATGCTGGGTAATAGGAATGTCTGGTGTGGTCTAGCAGACAGCATTAAAAGATGAATCCAACAGTTTCCAACACTAGAACGGAATTAAACAATACAGGCTGAGGTCAGTACAACAAGAAATGTAAGACTGGGAGGCTATGGTGAGATCATGAAGCAGGAGAGAATCTGGCTCATTGATACAGATGGAAACACTTGGAAATGACCAAAAACCAAATCAGAGACAGATTTCAGTGGACATGAAATGCTACATTAAAATATTTATGTAGTGGTTTTGAGGCCAGTGGCTCTAAACATTTATTTGCAAATAAAACATCAGTAATGCTGTGACTAACCCAGAATTATTTACTTTGCACCCTAGAAAATTCTGAGCCTGGGCTTTTAGATATCACACATGAAGGCCCATGTCTATAAGTAGTGGGCAACCAGGAGAGGCGGTGAGCAGTAGACAGTGGCCCAGTGAAAGATGAAGTACACCAATGAGGACTGGAAAGCTGAGAGACCAACTAGATGATTTCAGTAGATGCAAAGATAGTTATAAATCCCAGATATTTCACATTTTAATACACAGAGAGTATTCTTTTATTGAACTTAATGGAAGGAAAGTTGCTTGTTATTTTAAGCTAACATTGAAACTGTGTTCAGTCCCAAATAATCACAGAAAGCATTTTAGTTCTCTGTAAGCATCTTGACTGCTTATTGGATTGTTTTATTTTTCCTTTAGCTTAAATCTAATGAGATAAGAAAGCCACTAAGAAAGGATTAGTGATCCCTAACCTGTTCCTCTAAGATGCTTTTACCACCAGTATTATGAATCAACTGAGCTGTCTTAAGTAAAATAAACGACATCATTTACTTTGTTTAATCTGGCAGTCAGAGACACCAAGGACTTTTTTAATATTCCTGCCAAAGGTTCCATTGAGTTCATCGCAAATCCTTTCTTCTCTAGAAGGCGGACATGGCCTCCTTTTCTAGTTGTCTGCCTGTTACCAAGAGCAATTCCGGGAGAAAGTGAGGAGACTGATGAGGCCATATATAAAATTACCCACAAGTACAGTAGAGCCTCAATTCATCAGAATGTTGTTACCACAGAGGCTTCCAATGTAATGGATTTTCTTGTTAACAAAAGACTAATTCTATATATTTTTTGTTTCAACCTTTGTTTAAAATCATGAGGCAAAAATAATTTCCATTCATGTCTACAACTGTCCTTTGAGAAGCAGTATCTACACAGTTTCACCCAGAGCAGATACTCAAAGCAAAACAGAACAAAAAATGCAAGCCATTATTGAACCAGACTTCTCTCTTCACATATTCAATCTAGTGAATAATCTTTAATTTTACAGTAGAAAGAAAATTTCTAGTCTCTCTCCTCTCTATATCTTCACAAGTACCTTTTGCTAAATATTTTTGTGACTAGAGAAATAATACATCATTATTATCGAACAGTTAGAAAATAAAGACAAGCAAAATTAAGAAATTAAAAATATCCATATTCTCACTAGAAAAAATAAACATTTTTAACTATTTTAAAATAAAACATTTATTTCTTAAAGACATTCATTTATTGTTTTTTTTGTGTATATATATATATGCAGCTATATGTGTGTGTGCATGTATACATATACACATGTGTCTTTAGGGCCATATATTTAAGCAGAATACATATCTGCATAAATCTGAGTACAAACAGCAAATCTATATTCATACATAGATAGTTTATGGCATAAAGGTTATGTCCTTATACAACTTTTGCTTAGGACTGCAAGTTTTAGCCAGCAGGCTTTTACATGGATTACTGATTAGAAATAGCTTACCAACAACCTTTTATCAAACTACATTTCATTAAACATAATTTATCCATTCACTCATTTACTTTTTATTCAAAATTTATTGACTCACTGCTCTGTCTAAAACTCTGTGGTCAGCATCACTGGAAATATACATATGCAAAGTGCACATTTCCAAATGCCAAACAGTTTATAAAGCAGTTTCTAGGTTTATGAAAGAGCCAGTTCTGTCTTTTGCACACAGCCTCCTCGCAGTGCCTGTGCAGTCTACTTAACTCATTTGCTGATAAGCCTTATGACCCTTCAGAATAGAATACAAATTCTCATGTACCAAGAAAAGGTAATAAAAAATCTTCCACTTCCACTGTGTGGCCCAGATGCTTCTGGTGCTCTTTAAAAATGTTTTGCAACCATGCAAATAAGGAATGTCTCTAGAGCAAGTTTTTCCCTTAACATGCCTTTTATTAGAGGACACCAGTTACAAGATGGCTGTATACATAAGAAAGGAATTCAGTAGTTGGATAAGTTCTTGGGCCACCCCAAAAGCTCATACCCTTTGGGAGAAGAGAAAGGTCTTCATTCTTTGATTGATATTCCCATGGCCTGTGGAGCCTGGAGTCCAATGAAATTGATAGTCATTCTATTTTTATTTTTAATGCTGGCAAGAGCACTAAACATAACACTGACTTTTGTACAGTGCTGTCATGATTAATGTACTAGTGTTCTAATTGATGTAAACTATTTTTAAAGCTATTAGGTTGTGCTGTTTCTGTTCAGTAAAATCTTTTTTGAAATGAAAATACCAGATTTCAATTTGAACCATTTTTAAAATTATTTTTTTGTTTGTTTAACTTTAGAAATTTGGTTCAATTTGGTTAATTTAGATTATTTGGGGACTTATAAATTATATTGTTTCAATCTGATTTCTGGTTTATTTCTTAAACAGATATAACCTGATGGTCACTTTAACCAGATTTGTCTTTATAAATAATGTCATACTAAAGACAGAAATTGTCTACTGAATTCTATAGTAAGAATGGTAAGACTTACCATTCATTCATTTATTAATTCATTTATTCAATGAATATTTCATGTCTTCTGGTTCTTTGTTGGATGCTGGATGTTAAATTAATTGAAAAACATATGATCATTCAAAAATTATATAGGACAGAATATTTTGAATGAGTCATGCCTATGATGCCAAGAAAGTATAAAATGTGGGTATATTATAAAGTCTATGGTTTCTGGGACTAATTTTGAAGAAAATAGGATACAGAAGGTATTGAAAATGAACTCAAATGCCATATTTGGGAGACATGGAGTAGTATATACTATGGTTGATGTTAATACTCGGCAGGTCGAAGTCATGAAAGATTGTTAGGAAGAGACCAAATTATTAAGGGTCTTATTTGCAAGTCACCCTATAAAAGTTCTATAGCAACCATGAAGAACTTCTTTCAAATATTTTCTTATTCAGAATTTTGGTTGTCCTAAGAACTTTTATAAATAAATATAATGGGATAGTAATAATTAACAACAATATGCTTCAAATTATGTTTTCCTACATTTTTTCTCATGCTCTACTCTCATCCTGGAATGACTTGGCCTTTGATTTCCATGTGAAACATTTTTGCTTATCAAAAATTATTAATTTGAAGGTCATTGTTTTAAGAAATCTGTTGTTTTTTAAAGGAAAAAACCTTCTTAATACTATTTGACTGTGTTTCCAGCCAAATCTATCTTGAATTATAGTTCCCATAATCCTCATGTATTATGGTAGGGACCCAGTAGGAGGTAATTGAATCATGGGGGCTATTACCTCCACCCCATTCCTGTGATAGTGAGCGAATTATCACAAAATCTGATGGTTTTATAAAAGTAGTACCTTTGTACATGCTCTCTTGCCTGCTGCCATATAAGATGTGCCTGTGCTCCCCTTTTGCCTTTCACCATGATTGTGAGGCCTCCCCCTGCCATATGTAACAGTGAGTCCATTAAACCTCCTTTTCTATATGAATTACCCAGTCTTAGATATTTCTTCATAGCAATATGAAAATGGTATAATAAACTCCTATTCCCCCCAGGCAGTCTCAGTTCTTCATGTCATTTAATACCACATTAAGACCCAATTTATTGCAATTATACTGACATTATATATGTCAGGTTTCTTCATTTGTCTATGAGATTTATTTGAGAGTGATTGTGACTAACTCATCTTTAAATGCCTTGTGTCTAGCTTATGGGGAAAAAAATGGAACAGAGTGTCAATCTGTGCTTGTTGAAATAATGAATGAGCCATAAGCCTTTCTAAAGAAAGATTAGGCCCCTAATCAATATTCTTTTTTTTTTTTTTTTTTTTGAGATAGAGTCTCATTCTGTCACCAGGCTGAGTACAGTGGCACCATCTCAGCTCACTGCAACCTCCGGCTCCCTTGTTCAAGTGATTCTCCTGCCTTAGCCTCCCGAGTAGCTGGGACTACAGTTATGTGCCACCATGCTCAGCTAATTTTTGTATTTTTTTAGTAGAGATGGGGTTTCACCATGTTGGCCAGGATTGTCTCAATCTCTTGACCTAGTGATTCACCCACTTCGGCCTCCCAAAGTGCTGGGATTACAGGTGTGAGCCAGCGCACCCGGTCTATACTCTTATACCTCCTTTCCCCTTTGGCATCAAAAACAACTTCAATTGGATTATTTTAAAATAAATTGTATGCCTTGTTTTCACAGGGTTACTAAATAATACATGTATTTTGTCAAAAGTTTTAAAAATTCTAGAAAGCAAAGAAAAGAGAAAACATACCAGGATCCTACCACCTAGAGATAACTGTTAGTAACATTTCAGAATAGCTGCTTACAAGTTTTTCAACTTTTACTATAAAAAGGTAGATTTTTAACATTTATTTTGTACTGTACACATTGTTTTGCAATCAGTTTAATTAAACTTAATATATCATGAAAGTGTTCAATTTATTAAATGTTTTCCCTTGTTTTATTTTTAAAGTACTGTATGCTATTCCATCATCTTGGTTTGTCATAATGTATTAGTTATTTTCCTTTTAAGATATCTATATTTACTTTTGTCTTTGAAGAGATTTGCACTGTCATAATAAATAATGTGAAGAAGATTCTTATGCCTGTATCTTTGATTGCACATATAATTACTTTTTGTAAATGACAGTTATGTAGACATGAAATTAATAGGTAGAAGGAGTGCCAGAGTTGAAGCCTTTCATATACTTACAAATTGACAACTGGAAATGTTAAATAACTCTTACTGCCATCAACTATGTCAAACAACATGAATTGCCTTAAATGGCTTTATATTATTACCATTTTAAAAAACTGTCAATATCAGTAGTGAAATATGGCATATCATTTTAAAATTTGCATTTATCTCATGATAGAGAAGTTTAGTAATTTTCATATTAAACAATTATTCATTTTCTAATTTATAACTATGTAATATGGTTTGGCTCTCTGTTCCCACCGAAATCTCACCTCGAATTGTAATAATCCCCAAATGTCAATGGTAGGACCACGTGGAGATAATTGAATCATGTGGGTAATTTCCCCCATGCTGTTCTATTGATACTGAGATCTCATGGTTTTATAAGGGCCTTCCCCCTTTGCTTGGCACTTGTCCCTCTGTGAAGAGGTGCCTTCCACCATGATTGTAAGTTTCCTGAGGCCTCTGCAGCTATGCATAATGGAGTCAATTAAACCTCTTTTCTCTAGAGATTACCGTCTCAGGTATTTCTTTATGGTAGCACCAGAGCAGACTAATACACTGTGTAATTAATTTGCAAATTTACAAGTATTTTCTATCAATTATTTATTTGCCATAATTTCTATTTATTAAGAAGCTTGTAATATATTGCAAGCATATTCCCCTACTTACATTCTAATGTTGAGGTATTGGTTATAAGTCATGAAAGAGTCAAACACTAGTAATGACAATGAATATCCTTTTTTCCTTGAGTTTGACTATAATGTGAATATAGCATTATATAATTATATTAGTTTTCAAGATTTTAAATTATTGATCTTTTGAATGAGGAAATATAAATTTTTTCTTATTTTAGTAAATTTTATATTATTGAAGAATAGATGAGATGCTTCATCAAATACTTTATGCATTCAACTAGATGTATTTGTTTTTCTTGTAACTGAAGTAATTACTCAAATGGATTAATTACATAAATAGAGTACCTTGTACATCAGGATAATTTTCCACATTTTAAATTGTTTTCTTATTATTTCAAGGTAGCGAAGGACTCAATTAACTTGTATTTGTATTTAAAATAACAAATGAGTTTGCTCACTGGTTTTCTTTTATTAAGATTACTTTGTCATGTTTTGACTTTGGGGCTCATTGATTGAATAGGTTCTATGATTTTAACTAAGTTAATAATTCATAAGTTAGTTAAAAGTATTCCTTTTAGAAATAGAACTGTCAGCTATAGTTACTACCGTCCTATTTCAAGGCACTATCACATTTGCCCGTATTATTTCAGGAGCCTCTTAACCAGCGTCCTTGCCTTCACTCTTATGATCCCACATTCTGTTTTCCACACAGCAGCCAGCGACCCTTTCAAAACAGAAATCAAATCATATCAGTCTTTTGTTTAAAATTCTCCAAAGGCATGTCATCTCAGAGTAAAAGCCAAAACATTTTTACCATGAATTAATATTCTACAACTTGTACTGTACAAAATACTGGTCATTAATCAATTTATTGAATACACAAATAAAGTATGACTGCAACATGGTTAGGAGGGGGCTATATACTGCTTTTCACAGAATTACCTTTTGTTCTCCAACTCCAGACAGAACTTACTCGCTCCTTCTAGATTCTCAGTATTTCTATTCAGAGTCACCTAAATGTTACAGGGATGCGGATGGGGGATGTCATTGCAGGAAATGTGGTAGTCCTTTCTATATAATAAAATGGAACAACAGAATCACAAAATATTATAAATATACACACATTTTTGTGTATATCTGTATGTATATATGTGTGTACATGTATAATTTTTATGTGAATTTTTTTAACACCCACATAAATCATAAAATATTATGTATGGGTATTTTATTTTGCAGTAATATAAACTTGAAAATATTTTGCTTGATAGAAACTCAACCCAAATGATGCTATGCTTGAAATTCCATAGAATGTCCTACTTCCATTATATTCGATCCTCTCTCCAGGAATTATTTTATGTAGTGATTCCTCAATAATTATTCACTTCATATGACTGTAAATCCCACCCATGTCAAATGCAACTTAGACATTAAAAATATTTTGCTTTCTGAATACATTTGGGAAAACATAAGATATTAAAGTGTTGTTTCAGGTACCTCTTCCTTTCTTTATGCCTAAAGAGAATGTTAAAATATACTCAGCAATTCTTATTAAAATTGTTTCCTTCAGATTATAAAATAAAGGATTAGAACCTTAGACATTTAAAAAATGCTTGTTTTCATAGCAGGTTTTAATTAGCAAATTGCCTGAGAACTATAATATACAAAATCTTTGTTTTGGTCTTGGAAATTGCCTTAGAGAAAATGTTTAATTTTGAATTTTCACTTATATTTTTAATATTGTTTGGTAACACTACAAAATAAGGTTTGCCAAATCTGTTCTACTACAAGTTATAGACAGTATATAGATATTTAGACTTGGTAAACAAAAGTATAAAATGTTTAGGGGAATATAGATAATATATTTGGGTAATTTAGTTCCTAAACTCTGTAAGAATGAAGGAAAAATAGGCTCTTCTTATGCACATTTTCAACCAAGTTACTGGCTTAAATACATGCCACATCTAAATATGTTTTATTTTTATACTGAAAAAAATGACCAATTGTTTTTATATGATTTTATTGATATTTATTTCCTTTTCTGAAAATATATAGGGGAAATTAGAGGCAGCAGATGTCTTCCTATTGGAATGGAAAAAAGAAGGGAAGGATGGTAGTGAGGAAGAAATAGACTATTTCTCAAAGAATTAGGTCCTTATTTTTTAATAAACATTCTTCAAGGATCTATTATGGCCAAAGTGAGTTACAATTTACTAAGGAAAATATACAGATAAAAAACAACAGATTAATAAATTGCTTTAATGAATCTAGAAATAAGTGCAGGAACAAAAACAAAAAGAGCGCTGACATCTTTTTAAGTTTTAAATTATGTTTTAAAATTTTTATTGGTACATAGTAGGTGTATATACTTACGGGCATATGGGATGTTTTGATATAGGCATACAATGTAAAATAAGCACATCATGGAGAATGGGGTATCCATCCTCTCAAGCATTTATTGATTGAGGGAATAGATACCCCACTCTCCATGACTGAGTTACACACAATCTACTTACACACTTTTAAGTTATTTTATAATACACAATTAAGTTCTCCTTGACGTAGTCACCCTACTGCCTTGTCACACATATACTACTTTAACATCCTGTATGTTTAGATACGGAAATTAGAAAGGGAGGATGCTGTTTAGATTTTAGCCTGTTTGTGTAAGATCACGAGGTCTTAAACAATACATGTTGAATAAATAATCCCAAGAATGATCAATAATAAGTTATGGCTTTAGCTGTGTTGTATTATAATAGTAGGGTCTATGACTTTAAATCCATAGATCCTGTCCCTTCCATGTTTGTTTTTAGCAATCATTTATTCTGAGTATAGTTTAGAAAAGGATGACACTTTTCCATGTAGCAAAAGTTCATTGTATTGAGAAGGATTTCTAGGTACTTGTCTTGGATATATAAATACCACTTGGACTTGAACAAAGCTCCTAATATTTTACAGCTACCATTTTCTTATTTGACAAATAAAGGTTAGTGTGGATATATTTTAGGACACTGTAGCATTCTGTATTTCTCTGAATTAAACAAAATAATGCAACATTACCCTTAGAATGCTTTTGAATACTCCTAATTGTTAATATAATTTTCAGCCCTGATATTTAAACTCATTTTTATTATAACTTTCATCAGCATGTTTACAAATAAATATCAAAAGAAAATGTTCTTCTCTTTTAAAATAATATAGACCTTCTATCCAAGAACTAACCAGGCCCAATCCTGCTTAGCTTCTGAGATCAGACGAGATAGAGCACATTGAGGGTGTTATGGCCGGTGGGGAGGTTTGGGAAGGATAACACGGGGAGAAATGCCAGATATAGGTGATGGGGGAGATGGAGGCAGAAAACCACATTGGCATGTATGTACCTATGCAACAATCCTGCATGATCTGCACATGTACCCCAGAACCTAAACTACAATTAAAAAAAAGAAAAAAAAAAATTTCACACACACACACACACACACACACACACACACTATATATACACACACACATATATATATACACACACGTATATGCATATATGTGTGTGTATATGTATGTATGTGTGTGTATATATATATATATATATATAGAGAGAGAGAGAGAGAGAGAGAGAGAGAGAGACCTAACCCTAATCTATCATTAATCATGGCAATTACTTAAATTTGTTGGGTAATGATATTGTAGATCCTCCTGTTTTCTATAGGAAATTGTATACCCTGTTTACAATGTCCTCGTGACTACTTTATGATTTTTACTTTATCATTATTATTATTTTCTTGAGATAGAGTCATGCTCTATCACCCAGGCTGGAATGTAGTGGCTTGATCTCAGCTCACTGAAACCTCTGCCTCCCAGATTCAAGTGATTCTCCTGCCTCAGCCTCCCAAGTAGCTGGGACTACAAATGTCTTCCACCACACCTGGCCTATTTTTTTGTATTTTTGGTGGAGACAGGGTTTCACCATGTTGACCAGGCTGGATTCGATCACTTGACCTCAAATGATCCATCTGCCTCGGCCTCCCAAAGTGCTATTACAGGCATGAGATGCCCCACCCGGCCAGTGTGACTATTTTAGAATTCATATTTGTCTTCCTGTGACTTATTTCACTTAACAGAACGTCTTTCAGGTCCATCCATTTTGTTGTGAATGGTAGGATTTCTGTCTTTACTAAGGCTGAATAATATTTTATTGTATGTTTATATCATATTTACTTTCTTCATTTGTCAGTGAACATTTGAGTTTCTTTATCTTGGCTATTTTATTTAACGCTACAGTGGACATGGAAGTGCAGATATGTCTTTGAGATTCTAATTTCAGTTCTTTTGAACACATACCCAGAAATGGGATTAGAATTGCTGGGTCATATAGTAGTTCTATTTTTAATTTTTGAGGAACCTTCATACTGGTTTCCATAGAGACTGCCCCATTTTACATTCCCACCACAAGTGTACAAAGGTTCCCTTTTCCTCCACATAGACACCAACAACTGTTACCTTTTTTGTTTGTTTGTTTTTATAATAGCCATCCTAAGAGTTTGGTGATATTTTATTACGGTTTTTATTTGCATTTCTTGATGGTTAGAAGCGTTGAGCATCTTTTCATATACCTGTTGGCCATTTGTATATCTTTTTAGAGTAATGCTTATCCAAGTCTTTTGCCCACTTATAATTGGGTTATTTGTTTTTTGCCATTGAGTTTATAAGAAAAGCACTTGTAAGGAATGCTTGCAGAAAGAGATGGGGAGAGTAGAGAGAGAGAAAAACTATAATAACAATATATCTGTATTTCACAAGGTATAGTGTAAACCATGTTTATAGTCCTACCGCTTAATACTGTGATTGTTCTTATTTAAAC
This sequence comes from Ateles fusciceps, assembly GCA_036589455.1. Lineage (NCBI taxonomy): Eukaryota > Metazoa > Chordata > Mammalia > Primates > Atelidae > Ateles > Ateles fusciceps. The sequence continues at coordinate 3,370,922 of JAZHEH010000051.1, forward strand.
ATTATTGTGTTATTTCAGATATAGAAAGTCTTTTTAGAAAGACTTAGAAACTTGAACCAAATTAACTTGATGCTGTTTGCCTTTGGGAAACTGGGGAACATTACTTCCACATTAACAATATCTTTTTAAGGTAGGTAATAAAAGTTGAATTAGTGAACACTAGATGGCGGCATTTAAGAAAAATTAAATCAGTAAGCTATTGGGTCACTAAAAAAGTCACAGATGTCTCTTTCACAACAATGACTTGTTTTTCTCGTTTGTTTGTTTCATTTACTATTTGAAATAAGATTTTAGAAGTCAGGAGAAAAGTTAAACAGGTGGGAAGGTAATGAAATGTATTTCTTTTGTTTTACAGGTAAGACTCATTGAACACATGACTCCTGAATGCTCAGATCTGTGTCTGAGTTGTTCAGTTAATCCTAGGAGAGTGATTGAAGGTCCACATGTATTATAAAAGGACCAATGGTTAGGTAGGTGTTTGCTAAGAGGAAACATTTTTGAAAGAAATTTGTTCTGAGTGTAATGCCAGGCATTTAGGCACCAATGATTCCAGAAATGGTTGTGCTGGTTTCTTTTCTTTCCTCTTTTCTCTTTTTCCTTTCTTTCTTTCTCTCTCTTTCTTTCTCTTTCTCTCTTTCTTTCTTTCTCTCTTTCTTTCTTTCCTTTCTTCTTTCTTTTTCCTTCTTTCTTTTCTTTTCTTCCTTCCTTCTTTCTTTCTTCCTTCCTTCCTTCTTTCTTCTTTCTTTCTCTTTCTCTCCCTCTCTCCTTCCCTCCCTCCCTTCCTTCCTTCTTTCTTTTGTTCGTTCATTTGTTCGTTCTTACATACAATAACAGGGAGATTTAACTAAATGCTTAGGGAAGCTCCAAGTAGAAGGAAAAAACTTTACATATATCACCTCACTATACCTTTCTACAGTCTAATGGGGTAGGTATATTTTTGGTCCTGTTTTGTAGATGAGGATTGGGAATTTTAGGTCTACGAACTTGTGAAAGCTCGTATCATTTTAAATGAGGCAGTTGAGTTTCAGATTTTAAGTCCACATTATTCTGAGTCTAGCCTGAGATTTTAACCATTTCACAGATTTTAACTACTTGATTGCTGTAAAATGCACAATTTTGAGACATAGTCATAGCATCAAGCTAAAGTTAAATGTGACTTGGAAATGGATTGAACTGCAGATAGGAAACAAATTCCTTGCCAAAAAAAAAAAAGAAAAGAAAAGAAAACTTTTGGATTCATGATCCACAGAAAATATTTGACTCCTTTGATTTTGTTATATCGGAAAATTCAACTAAAATTAATTTTATTTGTAGTTATCTTAATTGCTGTTTTGGATACACTCAGATAGTTATTCATGTAAATTAATCTCTAAAATAATGCAGAAAAAAGATTATATACTTAAAAGTAAACAACTGATGAGGTTCAAATAGAAAAGAATCAAATTATTCTTTTTAATATAGATACAAGTCACATGGTTTGGATTGTATGTAAATTATAGAAAAACATATAGTTTTTATATTTTCAAAGTGTCTATAACATCTAAAATTTACAAAATGCATATTTTAAGGCCTTACTTCAAAAAGATGTGCTTTGTAAGAATGAGAGTATGTAACAACTCAACTGTACACCTTTATGTAACTACATTAATATTTTATTATAGGGAAACTACTATAAAACTCAAATCCTTATAAAATTATGAGAAAAAATGCTAATTGTTAACTGTTATTTTGGGGTGGGAGATAAAGCAAAGGAAGGAAGCAATATTATTTATTTATTTAATCAGAACTTTTTCAGATTCCTGAAGATTTGTCATTTAAAATTTGGGAGATAAAAGTAGGCGTTTGTTATATGAAATTACAATAGCAATCTGTTGGACAAATTAAAAATATATTTTATCATGAATTGATGTAGACAATGTGAAGAATATGGAAGACAAAATGTTATTAAAATACACATACTGTTACCACCCCATAGATGAGCTTTGTTCATATGTAGTATATTCTTTTTCAATGTTTTCTTGATGTGTTAACTGGGAATGTAAAAAACACAGATGTACAGCTCCATAAACACAAACACACACACATATCAGATGCACACCCATATGTCTGAACAGTGGAATAACTTGGAATATAAAACTTTAGGTTCAGTTATCTTTTAAAAAAAAATTAACATTTTCTTATATGCATGTCCCTTAGCATGTAAATACTCTTGAGAAACTACATAATGTGACATTGTATTCATTTAACAAAATGTATTTAAACTTTCCCATATTGCTGTACAGTCAGATTATTTTGTTATTCATTGTAATAAATAAAAAGAAGTGAACAAATGTATATATAATTTTCAAATGTTTTCAGTATTTCTTACTATTTCTTTCAGAGTATTTCTTAGAGCTGAAAATGCTGAATTGAAGAATACAAACATTTTAAAATTCTTTTTTTTTGAGATGGAGTTTCACTCGTTACCCAGGCTGGAGTGCAATGGCGCGATCTCGGCTCACTGCAACCTCCGACTCCTGGGTTCAAGCAATTCTCCTGCCTCAGCCTCCCGTGTAGCTGGGACTACAGGCATGCACCACCATGCCCAGCTAATTTTTGTATTTTTAGTAGAGACGGGGTTTCACTGTGTTGACCAGGATGGTCTTGATCTCTTGACCTCATGATCCACCTGCCTCAGCCTCCCAAAGTGCTGAGATTATAGGCGTGAGCCACTGCGCCCAGCCTTAAAATTCTTATACACATACCAAATACATTTTCAGAAAATGTGTACCTATTTTTGTTTACATCAATAGCTTATTAAACTGCTTGTCATAACACGCTCTCAGCAAATTTTAGCATTTTTATTTTTAAATTCTTAATTGGTGTATAAAAATAGTATTCCATTATTATTTTAATCCTCACTTTGTTGATTACTGGTAGGCTTGAACAACTGTTTATGCCTGCATTTTTTTATTTGTATTTCTTTTGTGCATTGGCTGTTCATCTTCCTTTTAGGCAATTTTGTTGAAATGAACATAAAAGCAGCATCAAAACAACGTGGTTGCCATATAACTACCAATCAGAAAGCCAGCTTACCTGTTTTTGTTAGGAATATGAATAATGTACAAAGAATTCTGCAAAAGAAAAGTGAAAAAAAAAAGTACCTCGAGGGTAGAAACTGATGCTAATCATAGAATTGTTTTTTCATGAAAATAAGGCATGCTTTGAAGTATTTTTGCTACTTGCCTTCTATTCCATTGGCTAAGTTTTGTTTTCATAATGTTTATACAGTTAACGTCGGTACTTTTAGTAGTTATCCAGTCTTGATGCTTTCTCAAAAGCCCTCTCCTTATTTGATTCCTTTCTTAAGTTGATTTATATTTCTGTCAAAAATCATTTCATAGTTTAATGCACTGTCCATAAATCCATTTCTATGGCATGCCTATTGCTTTAGAAAAGTTCATTTTATGTGCATATAATATATATTTCTGCAATATTTGAGCAGTATTTTCCATTTCTATAGCAGCAAAGTAGTTCTTTGAACTACAAACTTTTCCAGCTTGCCAATATTGGGTAATATACATTTATATATAAATGAGAAGTGGGCACACTCATTTGGATACCTGTTATAAAACAAAAACAAAATTCTAAGCTCCCCAACTAACTAAGTGGACTCTTCTTCTCAGCCATGAGGATGTCAAGGAAACCTGAAAAACTAGAATGGGCCCTTAATGGGAAGGGGGGAATCAGAAATGCCTCACTATACATTCCTCTTTTTAGAATTCAGGCACAACTGACCAGGATTAACATTAAAACAGGGATCTTAATAAGCAAGAAATAATACAGGGTGGTCACAGGAGAATAGAATATTTCAAGCAGCAGTTTCACATGACTAGCAAAAGGAAATTGTTGAAATAGCTGCATAAGCTAAGAGTTGGTAAGACCCTGAAAAACCGGAGTGTGGGTCAAGCCAGCCAAGACGACTGGACACAACATGGCACTGGATTTGACCTAGGTTTCACCTATGACCTCATCATATGCTCATTAACATACTAAATAATACAACCACCAGCTCCATGACTCTTCCTGGAATGCCCATGGTTTGGTATAAAAATGGGTGGCACCACAGTTCTGAGAAATCTTTCCCTTTTTCCGGGAATATGTATGAATATCCCACTGCCTGTTGAAAGTAACTCATAAAGGTAGACCTCAAACTCCATTGCACGACCTCCTCTTGAGTATTCCTGCACTCTCCTTTCCTGAGTGTGTAGTTTTCTCTTTGCAATAAATCTTTGTACTTTAACTATTTTCCAATTCATCCTTGAATTCCTTCTTGCAATGGTGTCAAGAGCCTGGACACCAGCTGGTACTGATGTCCCATCAGCGTCTAGGGACCTCCCCTAACACATCAGTATCATCAATACTGACTAAACAGACTCTGTGGCAATAAAATACCAAATTCCAGCCTGCCTCTAGTACAGCATCACATGACAGGTAGAAGGCCCGGGAATAAATCAAAACATTTTACCACAAAATATATTTATTTGACATATTTTTAAATGGCCCTGCAAAGTTTTCTCTGGTGGGGGAAATTTACATGTTGTAGAGAATCATCTTCCCTTTCCAGGTGTTTTTTGATCCTGAAAAGATTAGCCGAGAGTCTAGCACCTTTTAAAGGTGTGAATAGGAAACATTTGCCATCTATTGCTTCTAAGGGTGGCCACCTATGAAACTCCATCTACATAAATAAAGAACCTTGGTCTCCACCACCCCTTATTTCTTAACCCAGACACTCCTTTCTATTGATTTCCGTCTTTAGATAGTAACTTAGCTCTTTCAAACAATTACAAATTAGAAAAAAATCTTTGAATCCACCTGTGACTTTTAAGCACCTTCTCTCCCTGCCACCACTTGAGGTTGTTCCAACTTTCCAGACAGAAACAATGAACACCTTACATGTATTAATTGATGTCCTTTGTCTCCCTAAAACATACAAAGCCAGGCTGTAACCCAATCACCGGGGCGGGGGGGTACATATTTTCAGGTACATATTCTCTTGAGACTGTGCCTAAGGTCAAGGGCACTCATATTTGGCTCAGAATAAACCTATTTATATATATTATAGAGTTTGACTCTTTTCATCAACATAGTGAAATGAAATTTCTATGCCCATCCTTGAGAGAGATATATATGAATTTATATGCACAATATATAGAATAAACAGCCATGTGTTGCTTAATGAGGAAGATACATTCTGAGAAATGTGTTGTTAGGTGATTTTGTCATTGTGTGAACATCGCAGGGTGTAATTAGCAAAGCTTGATGGCATAGCCTAAGACACACCTAGGCTTCACAGCCTTGCCTGTTGCTCCTAAACTACAAACCTGCTCAGTATGTTACCATACTGAATATCCTAGGCAATTGTAACACAATGGGAAGTATTTTTGTATTTAAACATATGTAAACATAGGAAAGATACAGTAAAAATATGGTATTATAATCCTGTGGGACCACCATTGTATATGGAATTTCTCATTGACTGAAACATCAAAATGTGGTGCATGGTTGTATGTATGTGTGTAATATATATATATATATATATATATATATATATATATATATATGTTTCTACGTTTACATATATACCAATATATATGTCACATAGATATTTTTGTCTGTGTTGTAATGGAAGCTTTTTAGTGGAAAATGTGTTGAAACTGTTGAAAGAAAAAGGGAAGAGGCCTCATACTTTCAGTTAATTAGTAGGTGATTGTGAGGGGTGCTTTCTTTTTCCTTTTCAGAATCCATATGATTGAAACTTCTATTTCCTTCTACAAATGATATATGAAAGCTTAAATGTGATGGTAAATTGTATGTGTCAAATTGACTGGCCCCTAAGATGCCCATAGGGCAGGTAAAAGATGATTTCTGGGTGTGTCCTTGAGGGTGTTTCCAGAAGGGATCAGCATTTGAGTCAGCTGAGGGGGAGAATATCACCCTCCACAATGTGGGTGAGCATCATCCAATCCACTGAAGCCCATGAAGATTAAAAAGACTGAGGAAGGGTGAACTCCCTCTCTTTCTACCACTTCTTACCTGGACATACATCTTTTACTGCCATCAAACATCCATGTTCTGGTTTTCAGGCCTTTATACTTCAAGACTTACATCACTGACCCAAATTTGCAGGCCTTTGGATTCAGACTGAGAGTTTCACTGTCAGCTCCTCTGGGTCAGCTTTTGAACTCAGACTGAATTAGACCTCAGGGTTTCCTGGTTCTCCAGCTGTAGATGACAGATCAAGAAACTTTTCAATCTCTATGATCACATGAGCCAATTCTCAAAATGAATATATATTAGTTTTGTTTCTCTGGAGAATCCTGACTAATATATGAAGTAACTAAAAATTTCCACAATCATGGTGCTGTATCATCTTGGAATTGTGTAGAATCTTTTACCTGGCTCTGGAATACTTGTGGCAGGAAGCAAAACTCTATAAAGGATTGGTTCGATTGGAAATTGAAATGTCCCAAAGATCCTTTATGACTGAAATCTGTTTCCTCAAGTAAAAGAAAAGAAGCTATATCATGAGTTGGAAGTAAACTGATTTTGTTCTCTCAAGGGTTGGGCAATTAGATCTATGTCTTTTGCATATAGACATGGTAATTAAATCTATAAAAGCTGGCAACAACACTATTCGAAACACTAAGGCTATCAGCTCTGTCTTAAACCAAGTAGATCAATCTCTGCCTCAGTAAGACATGGTTTAGCTTCTTTCAATATCTCGTAAATTATTAAAACAATGTTTTCAGAGCCTGAATTTCCCTGAAGTGTACTTTAATGTAAATGTCATTTTGTTGATGCTGCTTGCTGTCCATCACTTACCATTTTCCTTCACAACAATCCACGTTTCTGTATGTTTGATAATTAAATTAATTTGGTTTAAATGGTTGCTGTCTACTGGGCAAATGGACATATCTTTGCCAGTGTATAATCCATAATATTGAATGGCAAATTGGTCTGAGTGTTTCTTTTTTCCTGTCAAGAAACAAAAACATTTTTAAAATAAGATTGCAGGGATAATATACAGGGAGGGCATTTTTAATACTACCTCTACTTTCACTTTCATCATTAGATTCCTATCAAAGTTTAGTCATTGAGGGGAAATTAAAGCATCTCAAATCTTACCATGTTGCCAATGAGTTTCTCAAATATACATATAATTCTGTTCTTCATGTTCTTCCTCCACTTCTCTTTTCCTTTCAAATTCATCGCTGCAGAGAAAGAACAAGAGAAAAAGGGAACTGATTTTGCACATAGATTTATTTGTTCATTTAAATACATCTCCTTTATGATAGCCAGAGGAATCATTTATGCATTACCTAATGAAGATCTCAAGGAGTTGGTTTGTACTTGTTGAAGCTTAACTCATTCAAGAAATATTATTTTAATAAACACAGTATTCATGCTTGTTTGGGTTAATGTATCATTTTTCAGTCCATTAAAATTAATCCTAGCAAAATGATGCAAGATTTAGCAAAACAAGTAGAGAATATCTAGATTTAAATTTCAAATACACAAAAATACAGCTTTAGTATACATATGTGTGTGTGTGTGTGTATACATATGTGTGTGTGTGTGTGTGTGTGTGTATCCCCAATATTGCATGGGGCATAGGTAAACTAAAAATGTATTTATTGTTTATCTGAACTTCAAATTTAACAGGGCACTCTCTTAAATTTTGCTGGTTACATAATTCTGGAACCACTATGCACAGAGCTGGAGTCATTTGACTCTACTCTCCGTTAGCTAGCTAGCTGTTCCTATCTTACTTTTAAACTTTGATAAATACACAACAGATGAGAAATAGGTTAAGTGTCCAGCACAGCAGCTCACACTTGTAGTCACAGTAATTTGGGAGGTCGAGGTGGGAGAATTGCTTGAACCCAGGAATTCAAGACCAGCCTGGGTAATGTGGCAAGACCTCATCCCTACAGAAAATTTAAAATAAATTAGCTAAGTATGGTGGTACATGCCTATGGTCCCAGCTACTCAAGAAACAGAGGAAGAAAGATCACTTGAGCCCAGGAGGTAGAGGCTGCAGTGACCCATGCTTGTACCACTGCACTCCAGCCTGGGCAACGGAGTGATGTCATGTCAAAAAAAAGAAAAAGAAAAAAGAAAGAAGAAAAGAAAAGAAAGAAAAGGAAGGAAGGGAGGGAGGGAAGGGAAGGAATGGTCTTTTATACTTTCACTTTTCTTCTATTCCTGCAAACAAATGTTTTATATTTAAAATTTTAAAGGAGTTTTATTACTAGATACATATCTGTCACTCTACCCATTCATTCAGGTGAAGGAGCCAAGCAGAATATTCCTTCTAATTCTGTACTCAGTCTGAAAAGCAAAAGGTTCTTAAGACAGTTATGTAGAATGTCACAGTCATCATTTCAATGGCATAAAACATGGATGTACTCGGATGACTGCAATATTTAGCTGCTTGTCAGACTTTCAAGTAAACTAATTGTGTAATTTTCTTATTTCTTAGTACTATACCTGCTACTGACTATATTTTCTCCCCAACTTTCTGTAGGTAAAACTGGTACTATGATTACTAGTAAGAATTAAGGGAATGGGAGCATGGGCAGGCTTTTGTCTTCTTATCAGAAATATAAATCAATTGAGAAATGAACATTTGAGAGGTTAGAATACATCAGGCATTATACCATGAACTTATCAATGATCTATGATTTCATGATTACCTATTTTAATTTTTAATTCAGTTGTCTTATACTTCCAGGATTTTGATCACGTTGCTCTCTCTGTCCCTCTTACACCTGTCTTATACCACCTCTCTTCTACCCTTTGGGACCTAGTTCAAATACCACCTCCTCAAGGTAGTCTTCTAAACCCACTGCAGCTGGTTTGGGAGGCATTCATCTACGCTTTTCTCTGCACTGTAAAAATAATTTCTTTTCTGGCACTGGGTCTGTGAGATCATGAAGCTTTGGTTACAAGTGTTCAGGTGCACCCCCCTAGTGCTTGTCATCATGGGCCCCCTTCTCTGAATAACTGCCTAATCCGTAGTCTTAAATATGGCATTTTCTCACTCACAAGAGGTTATTCCTCCTATCTGCTGAGGTTATTCCTCCTATCTCCTAACCCATGCAGAGTTGATTTAGAGGAGATTCCCAAAGATGAGGGCTTGTCTGGGGCTTGGCCTAAGACACATTCCTATATGATTGATTTTCAGAGAGTCTATCAGGCTAGTTGGGTTAATTAGATCCTCTCCCAGACATACTGATGCAGATAAGGAGAGAATAGCTGAGTCACATAAGTACCAAAAATCTGAAGTACTATATGGTAAACTCATTTGCTGCTCAAGGGATGGGGCAAAAAATATATTGTTAGTGCATTCTGTTTGACCCTCAGTTTTTTTAGCAAAGCTATCCTTGACTCCAAACTTATGTTAGATCCACCTATACCTGCACTCTTGTTAAGTTTAACCATTTTAAACTATGTATTTATTTGCATGATTAATATCTTCCTCTCTATAAAGCTGTAGAAGGTAAAGGTGGATTTGTGCTTCCAGTCAAGCATTCAAAAAGATATACAGGTGAATGAGTGTTGAATGACCTGTTATTTTCACCATACTCTTCTCCAAACAGCTGGTAAACTCCTACCTACTAAATTTTACTTAAAATCTCTCTGCTTAGAACGGTTTTAGAAATAATTGTTGAAATAGTGACATCAGTTAAGCCCTAGTTCCCATCCTTTCTCCTTCCACACACATTCATGGATTTCCTAGCCAACCAGGATTCTTACATCTGTGAATTCAGAACATTTATTATTTTTATTATTTTTAATGTCAGAGATATTCTCTCTTTTACTTATGTGTACGCCAATAAAAATTGACCACTTCTTGCTGTAAAAAAATGACTATTTCATCTGTAATATACCACAGTAACTATCACTCTCACCCAAGAAGTATAACAAGGCTGGGTGTGATGGCTCATGCCGACAATCCCAGCACTTTGGGAGGCCGAGGTGAATAGGAGATCTGAGGTTAGGAGTTCAAGACCAGCCTGGCCAACATAGTGAAATCCTGTCTCTATGAAAAACACATTAAAAAATTGACCAGGCGTAGTGGTGCACACCTGTAATTTCAGCTACTCAGGAGGCTGAAGCAGGAGAATTGCTTGAACCCACGAGGTGGAGGTTTCAATGAGCCAAGATCATACCATTGTCCTTCAGCCTGGGTGACAAAGAACAAAACTCTGACTCAAAAAAAATAAAAAAGAAGAAGAAGTATAACATGATCTGTTTGTTGACTGATAAGTGTTTTAAAATGAGCATAATATTGGCCTTTCCTTTTTTTAATGAATATTTATTGAGTCTAATTTTCCACTTAAAGGAAAAGTCCAGGGTGGTTGTTAAGTTCAAGACACCTAGCTTATTTTACACAACAATCAGTGTTCTGAAAAAAATACACTGAAGCAAGGAAATAGAGAATTACTCAGCCAGGCAGGGAAGTTCAACTCCAGAGTGAGTGGTTGCTGAATGCCATTTGAAATGAAAACAGCTTTACAACAAGAGCATACTATGCCTTGCTCTTAGGATAAAGCATGCCAGGCAGAGGGTATACAGCATATGCAAAGATCCTGAAGGTATAAGAACTTGGCCTTCTTAAGGAGCAAAGATTACATCTTAAGGAGACTGGATCATTGTAAGTAATAGTGAATGTAGGAGCAAGCTGAGATAGAGAAAAGATCAAGGAAAGCTTTGTAGATTGTGGCAAGGCATTTGCATCTCATGTTACATTGGCTGAAAAGTCATTGGGGGTTAGTACATGTTTGTATTTTTACAAACTGAAGTTTTTGTACATGCATAATATTTATTAAGGATCTCCTATATACTAAAAAATGTTTGCAACCATTGCAATCAGAGATAATTTAGACAGAGAGACTCTCGCGAAACCCCAAAAAGAGAGAAACAGACACACAAACCGGGGAGGGGTGTGGGGGGGGAGCCCAACGAGAGGGGAGGCCCCCCTCTTTTTTTTCTCGCCGGGGGGGGCGGCGCGCGGGGGGGGCAGCACCCCCCCTTTAAAGAAGAAGAGAAGGGGGGGTGTTTTCCTTTTTTTCCGGGAGGGGGGGGGCCGATGCCCCTTTCTTTCTCTCTTTACTACCAGCGACAGGGGCCCGGCGGGGCGCGGGGGGGGGGGGGGGGCCTCTCTTCTCCCCCCCCACTTATCTAGAGCTTGGGTGATATAAATGGACCTCACAAACACTGGGAATTTGCTTGACAGCCTTTGTGAAAATGCCAAGTAGCCTGGTAAGTGCTTAATCATGGGAAGTATGGGTGATGGTGATAAAGCTGAGGACATTGTAAAAAAGTGGGGGACACAGTAAAGAGTGTCACTGAGAGAACAGAGTCAGGGAAGAGGAAAGAAGGATAGGAGGAAGACCTGAAGATTGTGGGGAAAATCTTGGAAACTGAGTACTTGACCTGAATAATCAGAAGGAAGGAAATACATATGTAAACTTTGAAGTGCCTCCTTCAAGAAACCAAATACTGCGAAGGCACTTCGGTGTTTGTGAGCAAGTCACTGTGATTTTCATTAGGAGCCCAGAGGCAGCTGTGCAATGAAAAAGTATTTACCATTGTTTCCTTCTTCCTTCTCTAGCAACAATTTAAGAATGGCAGTAGCAATCATATTATGGGAGAGGACCAGGGGGTGAGTATAGACCCTCAGAACTAGACAGTGTTTAAAGATCATCTATTTCAACCTTTCATTTCACACACAAGGCAACTTAGGGTGAGAGGTGTCAAGTAACTTGCCATGATCTTTTTTTTTGCTTCACCAGATGAGCCAATAAGAGAACCCAGATCCCTTGATTTTAGTCAAAAATGTTTCTAGGCAATAGTGGAGTCTCAGCTGCTTTTTCTTTTTGTCTCTTTTCTTTTTTCCCTCCCCCTCCTCTCCCCTCCCCATCCCTCCACTTCCCTTCCCTTCCCTTCTTTTTGAGATGGAGTCTTACTCTGTCACCCAAGCTGGAGTGCAGTGGCATGATCTCAGCTCATTGCAACCTCCGCCTTCCGGGTTCAAGCGATTCTTCTGCCTCAGCCACCCTTGTAGCTGGGATTACAGGCACCCACCACAAAGCCTAGCTAATTTTTGTATTTTTAGTAGAGACAGGGTTTCACTATATTGGCCTGGCTTGTCTAGAACTCCTGACCTCGTTATCCACCTGCCTTGGCCTCCCAAAGTGCTGGGATTATCGGCGTGAGCCCCCGTGCCCAGCCCTGGGAGCTTTTTAAAGACAGTGATATGAAGGCAGTTTGGCTTGAAGAGGAGCAAGGAGTGGTTAAGTTAGCTGGAATTCTTCAGCCTGTTCATTGGTCAATAACTGTGTTTATTGTTCAAACAAAAGGGATAAATAGCATGAGTTAAGGTTTAGAGATAAAGGCTCAATGGTTAAGTGAGAAACCAAAAGTCCTTAGAGACAATTCTGATAACCTTAACCTTAAATTTAATTTACTACATATACCAACTTGAGTTGTACTGACTTCATGCAAATCTTAAAAGTAACCTGGCATGTAGATATTAATTAGTCACTGTGTGATTAACTAGTCTGTTATGGAGTAGTGAAAAATCATGGCATAGGAGACCTGTCGTTCGAGCTTGATTCTGCCCCTTACAAATTATGAGATCTTGAGGGGAGATCTCATAATTTGTGCCTCAGTTTCCTCCAGTGTAAGAGGAGATTAATAGCCTTGAATAATTATTATCATAATGCTTGGTTATATATAAAACAACATAAATACATGCATATATACATATGTACACATGACAGCCAATAGCAGATTTTAAAATATTCATTGGTGTTCATTACAAAAATAGGGCCATATTATAAAGCTGAGTCAGTACCCACACTGGCAATATAGCTTGGCACTTAACAGAATTTAATAATTTTAGAGTGAATTTTCAAATTGTGAGGATCTATGTTCCTGGTTCTCTCCCTTACCAGTTATTTGAACACCAAACAAGTTACCTAGTAAGTATAAACATTCCTTATTACTAAAAAAAAGGTGAGGGAAGAAATGGGAACTTAGGGAGTAAGATGCTATGAGGCTTACGTTAGCCATGTAAAAGTTACTACTATTAGTTATAACTATTATTATTTTTATTCATAGGAAATTTCTTCCAGCTTTTCAGAACATGGTGATATCTGAGACTGGGTGTTATACAGAAGAAGGCATGACTTAGAGATAATTTTTCTCTTTCTAGCTCTGTTTCTTTACCTCCTCATCACCACTATCATTTTCCTAAAAGGTAGGCAGTTAGAGAATGGGCTAAGGCATCATTGCAGAGGGCTCAGAGCTTATAACCAAGCCACACACAACAGCCAATGAAGAAACTGGATTACTTGATGGGATTTGTCATCTACAATTTGGAAGACAATGAATGAGTGTTATATTTTTCTCATCTTTCCATAAAACCCAATATAAAAGAAAAAAATGTGTTCCACTGGCTAAGATTATATTTCTATCTCAGATCTAAGGCTGCATACAAAAGAGGAAAGAAGATCTGTTCTCTTTGTTTTCAGATGAGGAAAGAGAACAGACAGCTTTCCACACTAGTTAGAGGCAGAGCTGGGGCTAAAATGTTGGATTATAATAAGACGTTTGCATTGGATCAGGCTGAATTCATAAATTTCCCTACTCATAAACACTTGGTATGGAATGCAATTAGACTGAATAAATAACTAGACATTTAATTCCACGCATACATCTACTTCTTTTGGAAGATACTTTACGAAAGCTGTTCATTCAAACATTGAATCCAGCCTCATGAGAATGCTGCAGAATGGAATTATCATCTTCTATTTACCAAGATGTCCATTAAAATAGAAGAAACCATAGATTGGTAACAATTTTAAAACCATTTTGCAGACAAAAGAAAAAGACTGGGCTCAGAATCACTACCTACTATGTGTCAAATAAATCCTCTGTACCAATACAGCTTCTTAGGAAGAAAACACGAACTTACAGAAAAGATCATGGATTCTAGTGTCAGAGAGATGTGGATTTCATATCCAGCCCTATCACTGACTGTGGAATTCCCTAAGCCTCAGTTTCCTCACCATGGAGTGGGCATAATACCAATCTTATAAGACTATTTTAAAGATTAACTAGAATATAAAATTAAGCAGCATAATAGTAAGTGCTAAGTAAATACCAGTTATGTTCCCTTTCTCTTTCCCTCACTTCTTGAGGATTCATGGCTTTGAAATATCAGCCTTCCCTCTCCTGGAGTGACTTGTTTTTCTTAAGAGCAGTCCACGGACAACATTCCTTTTAACTTCATGCTTTAAACTTCTGAGTAATCCCCCTGGTGAAATAAATCATGTCAGTCTTTGACTTACATTATCATGTCTATAATCACCAATAGCTCTTTGACTTCTATTCACTCATGACTCATGGTCATACTTATGTTGATCCCTTTAATTCTGGACTCCAAGGGAAACATGCCCAGCCCACTAAATATGTCAGTAGAGAAGGATGTGCAGAATGTTAGCGTCAAAAGTAAATACAAGGGAGTAAATATTACCTAGCTTTCACCTGAAAGAGGAGAAATTAAGCTCCTAAGCTCCACACTGAGAACTCCAGACATTTCACAGTGACATTTTTAAATATAAAATTTCACCTTATTATATTGATTAAATTTCCAGAGACTGGACTCTATACAGTAGTAAGAAAATTAACAGAACTAGAGGAAACCTTCTGAAATTGGAAAAAGAATAGTTTTATGAAAATTTAATGGTTTAGAACCACCAAATTTTATGCTTGGAGGGAGACCACAGAATCTTTAAGCCCAATGGAGGGCAAGACCCCTATCTTAATCAAAATTGCTCTTCCTTAGACAAATTGGAACTAATTTTCTAGAACATGTTTGTTTTAACAAGATTTTTAAAATTGCGTTTATTCCATGATATATTTCGAATAATATAAGAATACTTCAGCATCATTTAAATGACAATGTCAAAGTAGAATCACATCTCAAGACTTTAGTGCCAACATTTATGTTTATAGTCACATTGGGACCAAAAAAATTCCTTAAATGATAGCATTTAAACATGATTGCAGTATTTCTAAAAGTTGGATATATGGAGTATGGAAAGTCTGGATTTTCATTTTCCTGAAGGCACCAACCATATTACTCAAGTTTTAGAAACACTACTCTAAAATATTTGATTAACTGAGTGCTACGCATGTGTTTTTGGAAAATTTCTTAAACTTGTAGAAACTTCAGATATTCTCACCTGTAAAGTGGGTATAATGATGATCTTACAGACTACCATTCAATCAAATGATATAATTTAATGTATTTAGCTATATTGTACATGTAAGATATGTACAATAAACTTGACTTACTCCTTTCGTTCCTCTAAATTCTTTCTGAGGCCATTCACATTCACTTCTTGAGGCCACCAGCAACATGCATGCTATATATTATTAACTAAAACAAATAGTGGACATATTTTGCTATCAATAAAATACATAAAGTCATTAATATACCAAATGATGGGGGTAGGTCATCTCAGGAAAAGCAGCTCTAAAATAAATAAGAAAGTTTGGAATATGTAGGGAAAATGCTGCTGTTTTAGGACAGTTCTCTGGTCTTTCTTGGAGGAGAGACACCTAAACTCTTTCTCATCCTGGCAAATGGATCCTCTGATTCTATCGTCTATAGGCAAAGTACCACCCAGTATGGAAACCTATATTTAAACAGATATAGAATTAGCCAGGCGGCTTCAGACATTGTATCTAATAAGTTTAGAACAAACCCTGAGTAACTTTTTATCAAAGGGTAGCAGCTTTCCCCAGCTTTACTTTCTCTTTCCCCCTCACTTGAAGTATTGACACAGGCCAGAAATTGTGCTACCATCTCAGTTTTGTGCTTGCTATTGAATTTCATGGCCTGAGTGACGACCTATCCTATAATTCATGGCCCTGACACACTTTCCCCTATATCTTGGAAGACTGAATAATTTTCCTAAATCTCCCAAACATTTAATGAAGACGAAGGTAGGGACCTGATAGAAACAATTCAAATACTGTAAAGCAATGTTCAATTATATAATTAATAATTATTGAATCTGTAAATTTTCAGGATCATTTTGAGTATTAAATGGCTGGAACACACAGCAGATACTGTTAATTATGAGGCACTTATTTTAATGTATCTTTATTCAATTAGTGGCGGCTTTACAAATCTCAGTAGGAATTTGAAATCTAATTTAGCCCTTTCTTAGCTACCTAACACTTAATGTAATAAGAATGTGGAGGTTGGAGTAGAAGGAGAAATATTTAGTAGAGTTCAAATCACTAATAGGAATAGATGAGATGGGAAGGTCCTGGATTTTAGGCAGATGTGGTCTATGTTGGGATCAAGGCCTTATCATGAAAGACAGGAAAGTAGAGATAAAGGCCAAACTGTATTCACATTGTAAATATGTAAACACAAAGATAGAAATCATCCTGCAGAGAATGGCCAGATCCTGGTGGTAAGAGTCTGGAAGGGAGTGGGCTCGCATATGATAAACAGATAAGAGGTGGACCATGGAAGTGATAACAGTAAGGGAAGTCTGACCAGGCAGTTTCTGCAGAAAGTGGAAAATCCAGTTGCATAATCGAAAGTGACAGCATCCAGGCAGGGTCTGTGCTCTGTAGGCTGAATGTTTGAGGAGTCTGGAGAGGTGGGGTGTAACTGGTTTATAGATTTATCGTAAACAGAGATTGTCCAAACTGATTTGTATCCTTGCACGAGCCTACAAAGCCAATGTTGGCTGTTTCTTGTCACTCAACTGTTTTAATATCATCTCCTCAGTGCCAAGAAACATGTATTATCTAAGTATAAAAGCCAAGCGCAAGAATAAATCCCAGAAAAATGATATAAAAGTGTAACTGGGATTTTGTGCATTGAGAGTACTTTGTCTTTCTGGGTTTATTTACACATTTGCATCCAGTTGGGTTCATCTTGTGAGGAAGTAGATGAAATACGATGATGATATGATAAGTCTGATTTTTGAAAACAATCTTGTCATTTCTTTCTGCATGCAAAGATGTTCTATATCCACAAGAGTGAATGCAATGCAATTAATCCAGTTTTTAAAAAAATTTATTTAGAACAATTTCAAAATTCCTTTTGAACCACTTTTTGGTGAAATATATACCAAAAAAAATTGTTTATTTTTAAATGAAAAATTCTGTTGTTCAGTTGAATCACTCTACTCTTTGACTAGTATTCACTCTGGCTGGTATTTCGCAGCCAGTATTCACTCTGGCTGGTATTTCCAAAATTCAAATCCACCTTCAAAATGATGATGAATACTATCACTGGTGATATTCAATATAGGATTAGTTGAAAAGAATATTTTTATCAATTTTCATTCTGAGTAAGACGTGATTCTAAGGAAGAGCAAAGCTGTTTACGGTGCCTGTGGAAATATCTAGTTGATATGCTTTTCTGTAGATTCATCTTATGTCTCTTTCATTTTCTCTTTGTATTGACATTAATTTTTCACACAGCATAGGACTGATTTGATTTTATATAAAGCAAAGGAAACATGCCAATAGAATAAAATAATCAGTGTTAAGGTAGTTGCCCTGCAGTTAGTCTCATACAACTATATAATCAGTCTGTTACCTCAGTCATGTCTTGATGTTCCTTTGGATAATAATTGCAATTTGCTACTTTTGTCACTACTTTGGTGTTTACAGAACTTCTTCCATGGACATCATTCCATTTGATCTTCAGAAACACTGTAGGATATTCATTGTAGAATATAAGATATTCCTATTTCCATCATAAAGGTGGTGGCTGTTGAGAGAGTTTCGGTGATTTGCACAAGTTACAAAAAAGAGTGAAAGAGTTTTAGCTTAAACATATTTCATGAAAGAGCTCTTTCCATTCCACTATGTTAAACTCTAAAAAAAATTATCTGCAATAAAATGAAGGTTCACGTAAAAAACCAAGCCTAAACATTTAGCTGAGAAGAAATTGAGAAAATAACAAATAACAAAGTAATTCATTTATGTGTATGTTATGTGTGTGTACGAGTACATGCCAGAGAGAGAAGAGAGATGGAGACAGAGACAGAGACAGAGAGAGCATGTCTGTGTGTGAGTGTATTAATTGGGTAGCTGATAGCTCACCTAGTTTAAATGTACTAAGAGTTTTCTTAATTTTTGATACACAAGTCTTAGGAATGATATAGGAAAAACTAAAACAACTGTGGCCATTATTGATGCTATCTACGAGCCAAATAGGTATGGACTTTGAAGATATATATCAGGTTAAACTATCATTCTCTACAAATTATTGTGCTTATTGATGTTCTATCCCTCACTGTTTTCACACAAGTTTTGCTCACTTTTCTTGAAAGATTGCTGTAGAAAGCTTTGTTAAATAATTTTTTCCAGATTCAAAATGTGTACATTGATTTCTTTTTGTCTCAACTTCAGTAACTCAATACTTCACGGATTAGTGTTTAATTATTCTCAAATTTGTCTCACCTATCAGTTTCTTTTCATTTAATAATTGCTTAATGGACACATTAATGTGTTCTTTTTTAGTTAACATTTTTAATTGGTACATTGTAATTATACATATTTCTGAGATAAAATTTTATGTTTTGATGCATATCTATGTTGTATAGTGATCCAGTCAAGGTTGTGTCTGTATCACATCACACATTTACATGCATTAACCAGTCATTGTTCTACTTTCTGCCACTATTATATAATATTTTTATTTTTTAATTTCACATATAAGTGATTACATACAGTATTTGTCTTTCTTTGTCTGGCTTATTTCGCTTAATGTGATGTCCTCCAAGTGCATCTATATTGCCACAAATGACAGGATTCTGTTATTTAAAAGACTGAATAATATTCTATTGGGTATACATATTTTCTTTATCCATTTATCCATTTTTGGACACTTAGGTTGATTTTATATCTTTGTTATGATACACAGTGTTGCACTATCTCTTCAGAATACTTATTTCATTACCTTTGTGTCTATACTCAGTAGTGTGATTATTACTGTGCATATGGTAGTTCAATTTTTAATTTTTTTGATGTATCTTCCATACTGTTTTTCATAACAGCTGCACTAGTTTACAATTCAACCAACAGGGTATAAGTGGTCCCTTTTCTCAACATCCTAATCAATACTTGTTTCTTTGTTCTTTTTGTTAAATTAATTGGGTGAGATATATCACATTGTGACTCTTATTTAAATTTCCCCAGTGATTTGTGATGTTGAGCATTATTCATATACCTGTTGGCATTTTGTGTGTTTTCTTTTGAGAGAAAATTCTGTTGATCATTTTTAATTATGTTCCTTATATATTCTAGATATTAACTTCTCATCAGATGTATAGTTTACAAATATGTTTTCCCATTTGGTAGTTTGTCTTTTCACTCCAGTAAGAGTTTCCTTTGCTGTGCAAAAGCTTTTAGTTTGATGTAATTTCAGCTGTTTGGTTTTATTTTTATTTCCTGTACTTTTGAGGTATTTCAAAAATCTTTGCTCAACCCAATGATGGGGAAGCATTTCCTTTCTTTTTGTGTTTCATTGTTTCAGGTAATACACTTAAGTCTTTGATCTATTTTGAGTTTATATCTGTGCATGCTGACAGGTGGGGGATCTAGTATGAATATTCACTTATCCCAGTAGCATTTATTGAAGAGACAGTTTTTGTCATAATGTGTGTCACTGGCACCTTTGTCAACAATCAGTTGGCTATAGATACATGAATTTATTCCCGGCCTCTCTCTTCTATTTTATTGATCTATATGTATGTTTTTATGCCAGTGCCGTATTTTATTGGTTACTATAGATTTGAAGTATATTTTGAAGTGTGACACTGCCAACTTTGTTCTTTTTGCTCTGCTTTGTTTAGGCCATTTGGGATTTTTGTTGCTCTTGTTCCATGTGAATTTTAGGATTTTTTTCTATTTCTGTGAAGAATGTCATTGGAATTTTGATAGAGATTTATATTACATTTGCATATCACTTAGGGTATGCCATTTTAAAAATATAAATTCTCTCAGTTCATGAACATGGGATATCTTTTCATTTATGTGTGTCCTCTTCAATTTCTTTCATCAAAGTTTGCAGTTTTGGTATAGAGATCTTTTGCATCCTCGCTTAAATTTATGCCTAGCTATCTTATTTCTGTAGTTCTTATAAATGAAATTAATTTTCTTAATATTTTTCAGACAGTTAACCATTAGCATCTAGAAATACTATTGATCTTTGTATATTATTTTTCTTTTTTTCTTAGTTTAGCTAAAAGTTGATCGATTTTATTGATCTTTCCAAAAACCAAAGTCTGTTTTGTTGATTTTTTTTTTAATTTCTCAAGTATTTATTTTGTCTCTGCTGTGAGCTTTATTTTCCTTCTTCTATAATTTTTGAGTTTAATTTGTTCTTGTTTTTATAGTTTCTTGAGGTGCATCATTAGATTATTTATTATAAATCCTTTTCCTTTTATTTAAATGTTGCTTTATATAAATTTACCTCTTAGAACTGCTTTTGCTGTTTCTCATATATGTTGATATAATACCTTTCTGGTCTCATTTTCCTCAGAAATTTTTAAATTTCCCTTTTAATTTCTTTATCATCTCTTTGTTTGTTTAGGAACACGTTGTTTAATTTCAAGATAGTTGTTGTTTCCAAAGTTTTTCTTATTGTTGATTTCTAGTTTTATGTCATGTGGAGTCAGAAAGGATACTTGGACCTCTAACTTCAACAGTTTGTTAAGACTTATTTTGTGGCCTAACATGTGATCTATTCTGGAGAATGCTTCCTGTGCACTCGAGAAAAATGTGTATTCTGCAACTGTTGCATGGAATGCTCTGTAAATGTCTGTTAGGTCTATTTGGTCTCCAGCGTATTTAAGTCCAATTTTTCTTTGTTAATGGTTTGACTACATGGTCTGTCTATAGTTGAAAGTGTAGTGGTAAACTCCCCTACTGTTATTGTATTGCCATTTATCTCTCCCTTTAGGTCTAATAATATTTGCTTTCTATATCTGTGTGCTGTAGTGTTGGATGCATATGTATTTATAATTGTTATATACTATTACTGAATTGATCCTTTTATCATTAAATAAAGACTGTTTTCTCTTTAACAGTTGTTGTCTTCGAGTCTTTTTTATTTGATATCATTATGACTGCATTCATTTGCTGTTGGTTTCCATTTGTATGAAATATATTTCCCTTCCTTCATGTTCAGTCTATGTTTGTCTTTAACAGTGAAACAGTGAGATGAATCTCTTGCAGGTAACATATAAATTGAGTCTTATTTCTTTCATCTATTAACCACTCTATAGCTTTTAATTGGATAATTTAATATATTTACATTCAAGATTATTGATAGATAAAAAATTACTTCTGCCATTTTATGAATTTTCTGGTTGTTTTGTTAATGCTTTGTTCCTTTCTTCCTCTTTCATTATTTAACTCTATGGTTTGATGGTTTTCTGTGGCACTAAGCTTTGTTTCTTTATCTTTATCATTTGTGTATTTGCTATAATTATTATTATTATTTTTTGTGGTAGCCATGGGGCTAACATCAAAAGTCTTAAAGTTATAATAGATTTTTTAAGCTGACAGCAATTTATATTTGGTCATATAAAAATACTCTATACTATTTCTCTTCCCCACAATTTATATTTGTGTTGCCTTAATTTACTTATTTATCTATTATTGTTCCTTACCCACCAATTGAATCTGTTGTTTTCTTACTATTTTTACTTCAAAACTTTTTACTAGACAATTGAAAGATGTACATAGCACCATTACATCACTGGGGTATTCTGGGTATAATTTATGACTTTATGTCTACTGATGAGTTTTATACATTCATGTGTTTTCATGATACTAATCGTTATCTTTTGTTTCCAGTTTCAGGACTCCTTTAAGCAATTCTTGTCAGCCCAGTCTAATGGTGAATTTCCTTTGCTTTTCTTTGTCAGTAAAGGTATTTATTTCTCCTTTATTTCTGAAGAATAGATTATTCTGGAATAGTATTCTTGGCTGACAGTTTTTTCTTTCTTTGAGTACTTTGAATGTATCATCCCGTTCTCCCCTGGTCTGCAAGATTTCTGCTAAGAAATATGATGGCACTGTAAAGGTGACCTTTCATATTTGACTTGACACTTTCTATTGCTGCTTTTATAAATCTCTCTTTATCTTTGATTTTTGACAGTTTGATTTTAATGTGCCTCAGAGAGTTTGTACTGAATATAATTTGAGCTTTTGAGCTTCCTGAATCTGTATGTTCATATCCATCTCACCACCTGGAAAGTTTTCAGCTATTATTTTGCAAAATAGGGTTTCTGTGCTTTCTCCACATATTATCTCTCTGGAACTTATATAATAATAACAAAAATTGTTAGCTTATTGGTCCTACAAGTTTTGCGGATTGCTTCTTTCCTTCTTTTTAATTCTTTATTTTTCCTCTGACTGTGTTATTTCTTCTGATATAATCTATTGTTTAAGCTAAATTGTTAAAGATAAATTTATTTATCTATATTTATTTTGAAGCCATCTAAATGGCATGATGTTTATGCTGTTTGCCTTCAACTGTACCATCAGACACACTGTGGGGGAGGCCCTCAGGTTTCTGTCACCTCTATATCATTCTCACTATTTTCCTCTTCTTTCTAAGGATCCCATGTCCTGGGATTTCAACACTGTCTTGCTCAGAATCATCCAGATTTTAGGCCATAACTCTTTTGTCACCCACCCCCACCCCAGGTGGAGGGATTGTCTGGCTAGAGTCTCTATATTCTCCTTGCCTTTATCCCCCCTCCCTTTTATCTAGCTTCTTTACAAAATTACCAGCCAGGGCAACATAAACACACACATATCACTCTCTATCAGTTGTATTTTTTAAAATTTCATTCATTGATTTATTCAGCTCCAACATTTGTTTTTTTCTTTTTTTATGATATCTAACCCTTTGTTAAATTCCTTATTCAGATCATGAACTGTTTCCTGATTTTATTAAATACACTGTATTCTTTTGTAACTTGCTGACTTTCCTTATGATTATGACTTTGAATTCCTTTTTGGGCATTTCATAAATGGTGAGTTATCTTACTTAAGAGTTCTTATGTTTTTTGGAAGGTGAATGTTTTCCTGACTTTTTTTTGTTTTTGTTTCTTATGTCTACACACCGATATTTGTGCATGTGCAGATTCAAAAGGCTTTTGGGGGAGGTGGTAGGAACTGCCAGGCTGGTTGTTGGGCAAGGGTTGGGCACGTGTTGGTGCAACCAGTCCAGTGGCTGTCAGGCTGTCTCTTCAGATTGAAGGTCACCACCAGACCAGACATCAGGTCAGTTACAGGTATAGGCAGATGTTGCAGGGCCACATGCCTCTGTGGCAGGTTGTTTGTGTGTTGGGATTTGATATGGTTTGGCTGTGTCCCTACCCAAATCTCAACTTGAATTGTATCTCCCAGAATTCCAATGCTTTGTGAGAGGGATGTAGGGGTAAGTAATTAAATCATGGGGGCCAGTCTTTTCATGCTATTCTTGTGATAGTCAATAAGTCCCACAAGATCTGATGGTTTTATCAGGGATTTTCTGCTTTTGCTTCTTCCTCATTTCTCTTGCTGCCACCATATAAGAGGTGCCTTTCACCTGCTGTAATTCAGAGACCACCCCCCATGTGGAACTGTAAGTCCAATTAAATCTCTTTTTCTTCCAAGTCTCAGGTGTGTTTTATCAGCATCATGAAACAGACTAATATAGTAAATTGGTCCCAGTAGAGTGGGTTTTTGCTAAAGATATCCAAAAATGTGGAAGCGACTTTGAAACTGGGTAGCAGGCGGAGGTTGGAACAGTTTGGAGGGCTCAGGGGAAGAGAGGAAAATTTGGGAAAGTTTGGAACTTCCTAGAGACTTGTTGAATGGTTTTGCCCAAAACCATTCTCCTGTGGAGAAATTCAAGCCAGCTAGAGAAATCTGCGTAAGTAGCAAGGAGCCTAATGTTAAACCCCAAGACCATGGGGAAAATGTCTCCAGGCCATGTTAGAGACCCTCACAGCAGCCCCTCCCATCACAAGCCTGGAGGCTCAGCAGGAAAAAGTGGTTTTGTGGGCTGGGCCCAGGGTCCCTGTGCTGTGTGCAGCCTAGGGACGTGGTTCCTTCTGTCCCAGCCACTCCAGCTGTGGCTGAAAGTGGCCAATGTACAGATTGGGCTGTGGCTTCAAAGGGTGGAAGCCCCAAGTCTTGGCAGCTTCCCTGCGATGTTAAGCCTGCAGGTACACAGAAGTCAAGAATTGAGGTTTGGGAACCTCTGCCTAGATTTCAGAAGATGTACCGAAAGGCCTGCATGCCCAGGCAAGTTTGCTGCAGAGGTGGGGGCCTCATGGACAACCTCTGCTAGGGAAGTGCAGAAAGGAAATGTAAGGTCGGGGCTCCCACACAGAGTCCCTGCTGGGGCACTGCCTAGTGGTGCTTTGAGAAGAGAGCCACCTTCCTCCAGACCCCAGAATGGTAGATCCACCAACAGCTTGCACTGTGTTCCTGGAAAAGCCACAGACACTCAACAGCAGCCCATGAAAGCAGCTGGAAGGGAGGCTGTACCCTCCAAAGCCACAAGGGTAGAGCTGTCGAAGACCATGGGAACCCACCTCTTGCATTAGTGTGACCTGGATATGAGACCTGGAGTCAAAGAAGATCATTTTGGAGCTTTAAAATTTGATTGCCCTGCTGGATTTTGGACTTGCATGGGCCCTGTAACCCCTTTGTTTTGTTCAATTTCTTCCATTTGGAATGGTTGTATTTACCCAATACCTGTATCTAAATGTATCTGGGAATAATTCGCTTGCTTTTGATTTTACAGGCTCATAGGTGGAAGGGACTTGCCTTGTCTCAGTTGAGACTTTGGACTGTGGACTTCTGGGTTAAAGCCGAAATGAGTTAAGACTTTTGGGGATTGTCGGGAAGGCATGATTTATTTTGAAATGTGAGGATATTAGATTTGGGAGGGGCTGGGGTGAAATGAAGTAGTTTGGCTGTGTCCCCACCCAAAGCTTAACTTGAATTGTATCTCCCAGAATTCCCATATGTCGTGGGAGGGACTCAGGGGGGAGGTAAGTGAATCATGGAGCCTGGTCCTTCTCATGCTATTCTCATGATAATGAGTAAGTCTCATGAGATATAATGCGTTTATCGGGCATTTCTGCTTTTGCTTCTTCCTCATTTTCTCTTGCCACTACCATGAAAGAAGTGCCTTTCACTTCCCACTGTGATTCTGAAACCTCCCCAGGTAGGTGGAAATGTAAGTCCAATTAAACCGTTTTTCTTCCCAGTCTTGGGTATGTCTTTATCAGCAGCCTGAACATGGACTAATACAGGATTTCTACATGATTGGCTATCAAAACAGGCATATGTGGGTGCAGGCAGAATGGAATTGGGAGGCTCTGTTGTGGATCCTCTGTAGGATGGGGCCACTGTAGTACTGGCTGTAGGTCTGGTGGTGAGCATGTGCAGATTTGGGGGCTGCCAGTTGTGTGACAAAGCTCTGTGGGCAAAGTGTACAGCTGGCTGTTTAGCAGCTTCCCTGCCATGCAGGTTAGCCTGGGTGTGTTGCATGGGTTTGAACACCAGGGTCTCAGTTATCTCAACTGGCTAAGCTGTGGACAGCCAGGTCATGGTACTGCAGGCATCCGTGTAAATAAAGTAGAATCACAGTGAGGTTTCAGGGACAGAGAGGTCTCCAGGTAGAACACACTCTAGTAGTGGGTCTGGTTTCAAGATAGCATTATGCTGTAGTAGCTTAGGTCATGGAAATGAGTGATACAAAAGGTGGGCTTCTATTCAAAGACAATACAGATGCACAGATTCATGGCTACTTTCCAAACTGGACTCGGGGCCTATGAGGACCAAAGGCCTCTCTTATAGCAAAGATAGCTGGTGTTTGTGGCAGCAGTGGGAACCCCTGGAGATCTCTGCTTTCTTTTTCTCCATAAGGAGAAGTCCCCTGACTCTGCGCCAATAGCAGTGGGGGAAACATTGTGGCAGAGGCAGTATATCTCACTGCCCTCTCTACAGTCCTATTCTGGGTTCCCATGCTTCACAGGGATTTCACTGTTCCCCTGGTGCTCTCCAGTGTACTTCCAAGGTCATTCTAGTCAAAATATATTTGCTAATTCATTGGTTTTGCCTCTTTTTTGTGGGAGCAAGGAGGATTAGCATCAAGTAATTCTAACTGGCCATTTTGCTGACTTCAATTCATATGAATTTAGATAAAGGTTCCCACCCTCTGCATCAGCCCCACAATAGATAGAAAAATGCTTAAAATGAGAATAAAAATATTGCACTTTGTGTTCACCATACCTACGAAAGCTTACCACAACATAGAAAACACAATTGTTTCATAATTAATTGATTATAATGATCTATTTGGGACCCTTATTAAAATTAATAGAATATCAGAAAACTTGTAAGAAAAGACATTATTTGATATCTAGTTGTAATTGAGTTATAATTGATGTAAAAATAACTGTGCAACAAAACGAAGATAGAAAAGGGAATTAAAGATGTTTTATCATCGTAAGGCTAAAAGTCTCCTAAAACAAAATGTTATTATACAGTTACTTTGTTTATCAATACTATTTCATCACAGATAAAGCAAATTCATTTGAGTTTTTAATGATCAATTACATATGTAGATATAAAAATAAACATGATAATGTGTGTATGAGTGTGTGCATGTGTGGGTGTGTATGAATTCAACTAAAAATATTCCTCATGAAATACTTTTAAGGGGAAGATAAGGGCATATAGGCCTTTTCGCTCAATCACATTGGTCATTTAGCAGACAACCATGATATTTATTTGCTTGTTTGTTTTAGAGACAAGGTTTCACTGTCACTTAGGCTGGAGTACAGTGGCATGATCACAGCTCACTGTAGCCTCAATCTCCTGAGCTCGGGTGATCCTCCCACCTCAGCCTACCAAGTAGCTGGGACTACAAACACTCATCACTATGCCTGGCTAATTTTTGTATTTTTTGTAGAGACGGGGTCTTGCCATGTTGCTTAGTCTGGTCTTAAAGTTCTGGGTTCAAGTGATCTGCCCTCTTCAGCCTCCCAAAGTGTTAGGATGACACACATGAGCCATAGCACCCGGCCCCATGGTTTTATTGTCTCACATCTTTTCACAAGTAAACATCAAGCATCTGGAATAAATTTCAAAAATGCTTTGTAATAGTGATTTGCCTTATATCCTATAAAAGACTGCCATTCTTTAGACCTTTAAAAATAAAGAGGGATAATTCTAGTCAATTGGTTACCTGGGTACTCTGGATATGTGACAGAGAAGAGGAGTGATAAAATAATATGTGATTGCAAAATTCCACCGAGATCGAATGTGCCAATGTACAATTTCAAATTCCATCTGCATTTTAAAAGAAGTGCACTCTTAAATAATTTCACTTTGAACATTTTTCTGCCTGAATGCATTTTCTGTAACCCCCAGGGGACACACATTTTCTGTTAGTAATTGAACACATTTTCTTGCTCTAATGTTACAGCCGTTTATTGAGAAAGTTATGCCAAAATACCTATCAAAATTATTTTGAGGTGTAAAAATATTGTGTCACCTGCTTCTAATTCCAAAACAATCCAAGTTACATTTTATTTAAAATCGCTGCCAAATACTCAGTTAACAGAAAAATATAATTAGTGAAAACTATCTCCAAAGTTTATAATCTGAAAGAGTTTTAACTGGATTCCCAGGAGACTGGAAATATTTCTATTTGTTTATGACATTTCCATTGAGATTCTAGAGCACCCACATTTGTAGGAAAAATACATAATTCAAATTCCTTACATTGGACTGGGTTTTGCTATTTGAAAAACAAAGAATAATAACATTTTTAAGCCGAAAAGCATCTTCACAATTTACTTTTCCAGTCTTTTCATTTCAGAAATGAAGAAAAGGAAGCCCAGAAATGTTCAGTTATTCCCATATGTCACACAGCAAATAAGAGAGTCTAATTAAAATAGAGGTGATGATATTTTCTCTGAGTCTTGAAAAAGTCCTTACTGACCAGTAAACCAAGGTAGAAGAGTCAGAAGAACATAAAGAGTGATACTCAGAGAGAGAGAAGAATATGTTTTCCCTAATGTGTATAACTACCAGCTGAGTTAAAACTGCAGTTCACAGTGGCTTTCTTCATAGCCTCCTCTAGATCTCAAAGTTTATCTCTGGATTCATTTCTTTTCACACATTATTCTTACATTAAGTCTCCCCCAAGTAGGTCTGTCCTATACTACTCTGGGCTTCCTTTCAAAATTGGAGCTTCCCAGAGTCAACACATTAACCCATGGTAATTTGAAGTCCTACCAAGTAATAGAGAAGAGGCTGGCTGACCTGTAAAAACACCAGTGCTTGGTTCCTCCTGCGTTAAGTTGGCCCTCTAATGGGTTACTTGAGCCTTCTGAGAATGCTGCTATTAGGCCGATATCTAAAGCATCACAGAATGATCTCCTTCTATACCACTGGAATATTCCACGAGACCTGAGATAGTAAACAAGAGATCTTGGAATGATGCTCTATCTGACTCTTTTCAAATGATTGTTTTGAGAAATTAAAGTGAGGGGTACAGTGGGAGCATGAGGGCCAGTTAGGGAGAAAAAAATAAATGAATGCGTAGTGAGTGTCTAACATTCATGGAGTTAGTAACTAATTAAGGCAGAAGCATCATCCTATCCTAGTTAAAAAGTTTTAAAATATGTCTGCAACTCTTTGACACTCTGATATGGTTTGGCTCTGTCCCCACCCAAATCTAAACTTGAATTGTAGCTCCCATAATCCCCACATATCATGAGAGGGACCTGGTGGGAGGTAATTGTATCATCCGGGTGGGTTTTTCCCATGCTATTCTCGTGGTAGTAAATACATCTCATGAGATCTGATTGTTTTATAAATGGGAGTCCCCCCTGCACAAGCTCTCTTGCCTGTCACCATGTAAGATTTGCTTTATTCTCCTTTGCCTTTTACCATGATTGTGAGCCCTTCCCAGCCATGTGGAAATGTGAGTTCATTAAACCTCTTCCTTTATAAATTACCCAGTCTCGAGTATGTCTTTATTAGCAACATGAGAACAGACTAATACAAGTTCCTTTCACAGAAAGTGTGATATAGTTCCTTATCCCTTACATTTGCATCAACATGAAATGATTTACTTCTAATCAATAGGATGCTGTATAAACTATATACAGTTACAACGTGGTTGTCTCTCTCTCTTCCTTTTCTCTTTTATGTCTTGTGTACTCAGGTCTTCAGAGCCCTGTACCTCCACATAAGAAGTTTATCTCCCCCTGAACTCAGATTATATGGAGATAGACTAGCCCAAGGAGCTTCAGCTGCTCCATTTCAGAGCTGTTCAAGTCCAATTGCCAGCATGTGAATGAACAAGACTTCAGATTTTCCAGCCCCTGGACTTTGAGCCATTCATGCTGATGGTAAGAAGAGCAGAAAAACCTTCCTCATAGGGCCCTGTCCAGATTGCAGATACATGAGCAAAAGTCAAGATGCTTTGTTGAAGCCACCAGATGGTGGAGTGGTTTATTACATAGCCTCAGTGCCTGGAAATTGATCACAGGTGACTCAGTTGAGTCAATGAAATATTTAGCCTTGGCTTCCAAAGAGCTGACAAGTGCAGAGCCAGAGGCTGAATCCTGGTTTTCCTTCCACCAGTGCTCTGCCTTTTCATCACACTACATAGACCAAGATTTTTTTATTTCATCCACAAACCTATGATTTCCCATTTCTCTAATGTGGTGTCTACTACAGTACAGTCTAAATGTATAATTAAGAGATTCCTGCTGGCACTCACTAACAGTCACAAAGCTGTTATCTGGATGCAAAGTCTCTGTGCAAAGAACCTGTGACACTGATAAAATGGACAATATAATATTTGCAGTTTAAATGAATCATACCTCTGACAGCTAGTCTCCAGTCAATTTCCTATATACCCATGCTACTCTGCCCTTTAAGAAGAAATGTATATTCTGTGTTCATCATATCCTCTCCCCTTTAAGCCTGTGACTGACAGGACCAATAGAATACGGACGATGCAGTGTTCTAGGACTTCTGAGTTCTGACCTCTGCTTCCTTTCTCTTGGCACCCCCAAGCGCTGTCTTAGCCAGTTTGAGCCGCCATAAGAAAAATACCATAGGCTGGGTGGCTTAAACACCAGAACTATTTCTTCACAGTTTTGGAGGCTGGGAAGTCCAAGATCAAGGTGCCAGCAGATCTGCTGACTAGTGAGAGGCCTTGTCCTGGCTTCCACATGGCCATCTTTGGATTTATTCTCACATGACAGAGAATCAGAGCTCTTTATTCCTTTAAAGGGGCACTAATCCCATTCAAAGGAATTATCTTTCAAAGACCCCGTCTCCAAATACAGTAGACCCTGCTTATCCTCATATTGCTTTCTGTGGTTTTCATTATATGAGATAGAGTACACTCAGACATTTTGAGGGAGGAAGGGAGAGAGAGACCATATTCACATAAAACTTATGACAGTATAGTGTAATAATTGTCTTATTTTATAACTAATTATTATTACACTCTTACTATGCCTAACTTATAAATTAAACTTTATCATAGGTATATGTGCATAGGAAAAAAATCACATTTTATATATATATATATAAATAATGTGATTATATATATATAATATAATCACATTATATAGTGATTATATTATACATAATCACATTATATATAATGTGATTATATATATATTATAATCACATTATATATATATAATGTGATTTTATATATATATTATATATATATAGTGCCAACTGCAGTTGGTACTATCTGCAGTTTCAGGCATTCACTGGGGCCTTGAGATATATTTCCCAGGAATAAGGGAGGTCTACCTTACCACCCCATTGGGAATTTAGGCTTTACCCTAAAGGGAGTACAAATACTCAGTCCATAACAGCCACCACAGAAGAAACCCAGACTAGGTTGCCCCAAAAAAATGGCCACATGACAAGGCAATGGAGGGTGATTTGCTGTGTGGGGAGGGGCCAAGTGGGTGCACACAGGGGAGAGCCAAGCAGTTCCAGTCACAGCCACAATCTGACTGGAACACCCAAAGACCTCACATGAGGCCAGGAAGGAGAAAACTCTGCTGAGCCTGGGCATATCTTTGGAATCACGAAGTGTGATGCAATGGTTTCCATTTTAAGCCCCTATATTTTTAAGTGGCTACGTACTCAACTATAGCTAATCAGAACAATGCATATTATTGTCATTGTTAATCATACACAGAATAATAAGAACTATCAATTATTGGGAGTTCATATGTTTGATACAGTACTTGAAATACTGTTTAATCATCAATAAATTCTGTGTTATTATTATCAACATTCTTTAGATGTGAAAACCAAAGTGTTGACAGGCAAAGTTTGTTGATGAATTTATGCCATTAACAAGCAATGGAAGTTGGCTATTAACTCAGCTTATTTTGACTCCACAATCTTTTTTACTTGCTTCAGTTTTACTCACAAAGATCTCACATGTTCGTTAGGATGCTGGTGTAAGCAAAATTGCCAGTCCTATAAAAGTCTAGCACACACAGTCATGTAGAGTACACCATAACTGATCATAATAATAAATGACTATGTTACTAATTTAAGGATTTACTAAACTGCTTGTTATTTTTGAGTCTACTTCTTCAGTTTATTTAAAAACGAAAGTTAACTGTAGAACAGCAAGCAGTTTATTCCAGAGATATTCCAGAAGAAGGCATCATTATTAAAGGAGATGACAGATCCATGCACATTATTGCCCCTGAAGGTTTTCCAGTGGGACAAGATGTGAAGGTGGAAGACAGTCATACTGATGATCCTGACCTTGTGTAAGCCTAGGCTAATGTGTGTGTTTGTGTCTTTGTTTTCATACAAAAGTTCAAAAAGTAATTAAAAAGGGAAAAATCTTATAAAGATATAAAGAAATAAGATAGCTGCACAATGCATTTGTGTTTGACGTTAGGTGTATTACAAATGTTAAATAAATTAGGCTGAGCACTGTGGCTCATGACTGGAATGTCAGCACTTTGGGAGGCTGAGGCCAGTGGATAGCGTGACCTCAGGAGTTTGAGACCAGCTTGTGTTACATGATGAAACCCCGTTTCTACAAAAAAAATACAAAAATTAGCCAGGCATGGTGATGTGCACCTGTAGTCCAAGCTACTCAGCAGGCTGAGGTGAGAGCATGGCTTGAGCCTAGGAGATGGAGGTTGCAGTGAGATGAGATTGCACCATTGTCCTCTAGCCTGGGCAACAGAGCGAGACTCTATCTCAAAAAAAATAAAAATAAAAATGTTTATAAAGTAAAA
This sequence comes from Ateles fusciceps, assembly GCA_036589455.1. Classification (NCBI taxonomy): domain Eukaryota; kingdom Metazoa; phylum Chordata; class Mammalia; order Primates; family Atelidae; genus Ateles; species Ateles fusciceps. The sequence goes on from JAZHEH010000051.1 coordinate 3,403,357, forward strand.
AAAATTATAGCAAGCTAAGTTCAATTTATTATTAAAGAAAGAAATTTTCAATAAATTTAGTGTAGCCTAAGTGTACAGTCTTTATAAAGTCTATAGTAGTGTTCAGTAATCTCGTGGGACTACACATTCACTCACCACTCACTCACTGACTCACCCGGAGCAACTTTCAATTCTGTAACTCCATTCATAAGTGCGCTATACAGAAGTCCTGGTTGTTGTTATTGTTTTTTATCTCTTCTAACATATTTCTACTGTACCTTATCTACATTTAGCTATTTAGATACACAAAACCATTGTGTTACAATTGCCTACAGTATTCAGCACAGTAACATGCTATACAAGTTTGCAGCCTAAGAGCAATAGGCCATATCATGTAGCCTAGGTGCATAATAGGCTACACCACCTAGATTTGTGTAAGTGTACCTTATGATGTTTGCACAATGAAGAAACTGCCTGAGGACACATTTCTCAGAAACTATATCCCTGTCATTAAGTGATATGTGACTGTACTTGTAAGTGGATGCTTTACAGGCATTTTGGGAAGCAAGTTGATTTAGGGTGCTGGTGCTTTCTGGAGGAATCATCAATCATGTTTTGTGACACCTTCCAGGAAGTGAGAAGTTCTGACTGGGGGCCTTCTGTACTGTAAAGATGATTAGGATTTCTGAATGACTTGGGCAATCTTAACAACCTACAGAACTGACAAAATTCCTAACCATAAAGCTGCCATTTGAGGATGAAGCCTTCTCAGTCTTCAGAGGTTTGTTCAGAATTTGGAGGCACATGTCCTCAGGATAAACATGGGGAAAAATAGTTCCACATTCTATTAAGTGATTACAGCTAATAAAGTAGAATAGACATTACCTTGGAAAGATTTCCAGTTTGAACTGAAGAGCTCTAGCAGCAGCATTTGAGCTAGCATTGTTCTATACTTCTAAAAAGTGCAGGACATGAGTTGTAGCCTCTCTTCCTACTGTGTCTTGATTATAGAAATTATCCATTTGTCCTATGAAGCTTCAACTTAAAAGCCTAAGCACTTTTGATTATATAGTTTCCCTAGAATTGGATTTTTAAAATTAAATCAAGGATAAGTTTTGTGAGGAAAATTTCTCTTTTAAGGATGACTTTCTTCTCATTTTTATTTTCATTCAAAAATTATTTATTAATATTTACTAAGTCTCAGGAACTATTTTTGGTTCTGGGGGATACAGTGGTAAGTAACATATAAATGAATTTATCCTTTAAAGGGATTATAAGTTTTTTTATTTTTATTTTTATTTTTTTGCTTCAAAGGTAAGATTTCTCTTGAACTCCACATTTCTCCAAATTTGGGGAAATGTTTATCCATGATAATGTGTCCCTGTTCTAGATACAAGATCAAATAATACTCAAAGAGAAAATGAGATTAGGCATGTGCACCATTTAACAGACTTATAGATAGTTACAAAAGATACTTTGGAGATAAATACTTCCCAATAATGCCAAATGAATTGCTTTAATATGTCAAAGGCTCCAGTATCTTACATAAACCAAAACGTCTCATATGTAGTTCTTCATGCTTTACTATCATATTGTCTCCACATTTTACAGCATGATTCTTTTGGGACACAGCAAGATGTCACCTGTGTTATTAAAGCATCAAACTGATGACTCCAAGTACAGTGATGAAGTTCACAGGCTTTGGAGACAGTTTATATCATATTCTCAAGGATCATATCATAACCATTCTCTATACTGATGGCATAATCTTAAAGAAAATGATACATTTATAGCTGTCTCAATACTCTTATGTTAAAAATCAAGAGATTAATGTGGACTCTGGCATGTTGGAATTACTCAGTGCATGATAATTATAAATTAAATATTTTTCCTTATCGGATGTCCATATTAATTTTTATACTTGAAAGTCTTTTCCTTGACAACTCTCATTTATAAAATAAAACAACACTCTTGTAGTTCTGAATGTCCAGTCTCTGGTTCAACAGGTTATAAATAGGCAGTTGGTAAATTAAAGTTATTTTAAAACGACAAGTGACCCATACTCCAAAAACAAAAAGACATTTCTGCCTCCACATATTTCAAAAATATTTTTTCAATGCCAAAATCACTATTAATTTGAAACAGAAAGAAAAACTGAAAAGTTATGAGGAATAATTTCATTCACAAGACAGTGGATAGCCAAGGGCAACTGGACATTGTCTCAGGTTCCCTGGCCATTGCTGAAGATTCTTTCACCATCTGAATAAATTGGCTTTCTCCCTCTTGGAAAATTGACTCCGGTTCTCTGTTGTATTTTCTAGAGCTGCATAGGGGAGTCCGATTTTGTATCATTCATCAGTTCGTCTCTTCACTACATTAAGTGAAAACGCCTTTATCCTAAGTTAATCAAAATAAAAGCGTCAAGTCATGTGCTTCAAATAGTTTTTTACCCAATATTAGAAGAAAAAATACTTTGGCTCTAAACATTAATTTTCTACAAATGAGTTAGCTTGATTCTTAGTGAATTAGATTTATTATTAGCAAATGTTTTAAGGCCATAAAGTTTGATTTTTCCCAAACTCATTAATACGTACATATCTAGATACCTGCTCCCAGACCTTTACTTAACTAGGAAAGTTGTAACTGCTTTAAAACAATGTAGTCTTTGCTCAAATCATAGCATGGTGATTAAATGCATAAGATATAAACTACCTATGTTCAAACTCCAGACATAGAAATTTATCAGATGTGTGTCCTCTATTAACTTGGTAGACCTTTTCTTAGCCTAAGTTTCCTCATCTGTTAAATATTAGTAATTATTCTTCTTTGTTTTAGGGTTGTTGTGAGCAGTGCCTAGCTCTTGGAAAACTCTCAATACGTGATGATGATTATTATTATTATATTTTGTTGACAAATACATTTCAATAATTAGTCATAGAGAATGAAACCAGCCATTTATAAAAGAGACTGTTTCTTCAATATTGGCTGTGTGCCTGGCCCTGTACTAAGACTGTTATTTCTCATTGCTTAACCTTATCAAGAGGGGTCTGTAACATTTTGTCTGAAAGCACTGTGAAAGTTAAAGAAACATAGTCCAGCCAAAAAAAATATTGCCAAATATTACCATTTACTTTCATCTTTAAAAATATGTGGGATATTCAGTTATATTTTCTACAGAGACATTTAATTTTTTTTTTTTTTGCTTTCCCTTTTAAAAATAAATGTCCATCACACACCACCATGATTGAAACATATTTTTCCCAGGAGCCTCCAATTACTTCTCAGAGCCAAGCCCCACATTGCTTTTTTCTGCTAATACCCATTTCCCTTTCTCCATTTTTAAATGTAGAGCTACTTTGTCTTTCGTCAGCAAGAAGGAGTGTTATTTCTTGAGGAAGCATAGTGATAGGTGGTGAAGAGGGTAGGAATTGATGTGGAAATTGCTCAATTCTCTTTGGCAATTGGAGGAAACACATCCAAACCAGTAATTTTTCTCCAGTCACATCCAGTTTATTGTCTTAACCATCTATGAAGTATTATCATGATTTTATTGATGAGGAATTTGAATTTTCAAAAAAAACTTTCATGAAGCCATCAAGCTGGACTTTAATCTCTAGTTCATAACATTTTCAAAGTTAATGTATTTTTCACTGGACTATTTCACATGATTGTTACCCTATATAAGGATACATATTTTGAGTCAAGAAAATATACACCAAAGAAGTCTTTAGAAACAAGCCTCACATAGCCCCACTTGTGGGGGAGGTTTTGATGCACTGTCTGCCTAGAACCAATCTCAGCTCTGGGCTGAGATCCCTAATTTTTTTTCCCGCTGCTCATTAACTCTTTATGTTTGAGCCAAGCTTCATGTTTTTGGTTCATCTATTACACCATCCCATCATATCTGGGGTCGTTATATTATTCCCATTATCTCCCTCCCCCAATTTAAATTTGTCCCTTATGTTTCTGTGGCAAACGTTGCTAGTTTCATAACTGATATCCATTCTTCTCTTCATTTCCAAAGGCATCCAGGCCAGCAATGCACCCACTAAAAAACATCCTTATTCCTTTAGAATGCAGTGACTGGGAGAGAGTCTGACGAGAAGTTATAGGGTGCTTCTAATGTTCCGTGCCTTGACACTGCACTGGTATGTTCTATCAGTAAAATTGTATCACACTGTGCACTTTTCTTACCTACAGTTTTGGTAGATGAATCATTCTTCAGTAATAGTTACTATATCATTCTTCAAAAATAGTTACTATAACAACAAAAATCCACTTTTTGCAGCTGGTTGTGTCCATGTGGTCTACTGTGAGGTATTAAGATACAAAAGGCATTCTACAGGATGGAACTTTGTAGTAGAGACCATTGTTTTCCCGATAGAAGACTCGGACCATGACTTTTGACTTTTATCCTCATCCATTCCCCTTTCTTCATTCCTGAGACTCGGATATGAATCTAGAGGTAGATCAAGTACTTTATAAGAATAAAAATTATATGCTAAAATAAACAAGCTGGAAGGAACCTAGGCCTTTACTTCTGAGCAAGGTAAGTTGTCCTGGATTGTGACCTCTAGACTTCTTGTTACTTGAGAAATATATATTCTTTCATTTTTTTTGCTTTCATTGTTATTTTAATGGACATTATCATTATACATATTTTTGGCATGCAGTGTGATATTTTGGTATATTTATACCATGTATAATGATCAAATCAGGGTAATTAATATATTAATCACTTCAAATATTTATCATTTGTTTGTGTTGGGAACATTCAAAATCCACTCTTCTAGCTATTTGAAAATATTCAATCAATTGTTGTTTGCTATAGTTATCCCACAGTGCTACAGGACACTAGAATGCATTCCTCCCATCAGCTGTACTTTCATACCTTTGGCTATCTTTAATCTTCATGACTATTACATCCTTCTTTCTTTTCTTTTCTCTTCCCCTTCCTCCCTCCTCCCTTTCCTCCCTTCCCTTCCCTCTCCCTCTCCCTTCCCTTCCTCCCTCCCTTCCTTCTTTTTTTCATTCTTTACTTTTTATTCAATCCTAACTTTCCAACCTTTCCTGAGAAATTGTAATAACTCACTCTGAATAACATCTATTTGAATAAAATCTCACCATTATTATGGCCAAACTATGTGAAGTTAAAATGTTTTATAGATGAGACTAAAAAAAACAATTAGGACAACCTCAGTAAATATGTATGGAGTGGTAAAGTCTTTTGTGGAGAATTACACAGGTAATTTTACAGTGAAATTTTTCAGACTGTTTTTTTTTTTCTACCTTTTACATTTGCTGTTTTCAAATACCGATGCTATCTTATGCCTAATAAATTGAAATCGTGTCTTTAAAAGAGCCAAAAGTAAGGCAAATATACTCCCGTGCTTAAAATGAAGATTCAGACTGAATATCCTGTATGGCTCATAAAATTGAAAGACATTCTTAAGAAGAAAAGTTTAACTGTTCTGAGCTGAGCAGCATTACAGTACCAAGTAGATATTTTTCTAAGTGAAGTCATTTGAACTATAGCATTAATTTCTTCATGTAAATTTTGGTACTAGTAAAAGAACCAAATTAAAAAATGAAATAAAATCAGCCACCCAGTAAATGTCACATTTGTACTTACAGTTGTTCAGACCCCACACATTGAAGTTACATGTATATCCTCTATTTCTGTCACAGTGCATGTCTAATTCCCCAAATGCTGTCTTCTTTACTATCAAAATACATGCAAAATCTGTCCACTTTTCTACCTGCAGAACCCTGTCAGTTTTTCTCCTAACACTTCCAATAGGCTCTTTCTCAACAACTCCTATTTAGGGTCTTGACTTCTGTCTCTTCTCCCTGCAGGAGAAATTAGTTCATGCCTTTGCTCAAAAGCCTCCCAGACCTTTCTATCTCATTAATGCTATGATGGATGGACTTTATTTTGACATAAAATTTCTTTAATACCCTGACTTACTCTGGCCAAGCTCACATTTTACCACTTTTCTCTTACTTTATCAGGATGTGCCTTAGGCTCAGGGACTTCGCTTGAACTCGCTGTTGACTCTGCCTGAAGCACTCTTATCCCAAATGACATCTCGACTTACTGCCTTACTTTGTTCTCTTCAGGGGTTGTATCAAATGGCCCATATCATAGAGCCTTTTCCTGACTACCCTATCTGAAATAACCAACCACACCTCTTCTTCCTCCTGTTTTGACTATCCTCTCTCCAGCTCATTATTTTTTTATCATAGCATACATTATTAAAATTAGCATATTTTAATTTATCTAATTATTTTCTATACAAAATATAAGCTCCGTGACAGCAGTAATTTTGCATATTTTATTTACTCCATAAGAATAGGCTGAATATATAAATTCTTTAAGGAATGAAAAAGATAAAAATTCTACTTCATTTTTAGACATCTGTTTATTTACTGGAGCAAAAGTTGGGTGGGGTTGGGAGAGAGGAAAGAAAGAAACATTGAATAAATCTGCTTCCCTGGAATTCTTTGCAAAAGATATTCTGACAATTTTCTGTCAAATGCACAGTGCTAACAATGCAGTTACTCAGGCACCATTCATCATGGTCAGCATTCCACATGCAGTGAGAGGAGGAAGCCAGCCATTTTTGCTGACAAACAACTCTCCCTGCACAGACCCACTGCACTGTCTCCTGTCACCCAGGAGAATTCCTGCCCACAAATGACGGACCTGCAGTTTCAGTCCAGAGACACCAGACAGGTAGGGAAGTTCTGTTTTGCACCTTCAAAAGATAAGAGGTTGCTGTGAGTCTTCTGGTTCAAGATTTATGATTATGAATCTGATAAATAATCAGAGATAAATGTGCTTTGGTTTACTTTCTCTTGTCAAAGATTATGCCCTCCCAGGCTTCCAAAATATCTGTATGTTGCACCATGCTATCACTACAAGAACAGTGTAGAACTCTGTAAAATGCTCACTGAAATCCCATGCCAGCATCCTCTTCTTCCTTCTCCTTCTCAGGCTTCCTTCCTTATTTCCTGAAGTAAAGCAGGAATGCATGTACCCACACATGCACACGCACTTACACACACACAGACACACAGACACTGTCATTTTTTTATGTGGGTAGTAGTTTCAGACACACTTTGCATGAGCAGTTTCAACTGTGAACTCTGACCTGCTTCTCCAGGCAAAGCATTCCAGGTTTCAGCAGAAAGGCTTTTTAATAAAACCATCAACCTAAGAAAGCAAGTGATGGTGCTTTATTCAAACATATCTAATTCTTAAAAGGTTACATAAATAACCTAAGACAAGATCATATTCAGTCCTGTTTTTCTTTCTGCAATTGGACATTTTTTTTTTTTTTTTTTTTTTTTTTTTTGCTATTTTTTCCTTCTCATGTGGGGTCATATCATTAGGAGAACCACGGATTAAAGCAGAAAATTTGGAAATGGGCCAACATATTGAGTTTCTATTCCCATTTTCTAATCATTTCAGAGCAAACCAGTGAACACATCATTTTTGTGAAATGAATATTAAATCTCATATACTAAAAATTATTTGAATGTTTGATTTTTAATGTATTTTCAAATCATAAAACTTCTAGTGATTCTGCAGACACATTGCATTATATCAAAAATACTGAGAAAATACCCACCCTTACTGATCACATAATGTCAATAATCTCATTCCAATATCCTGAATTAGACATGCGTGAACATTGAAGTACTCAAGAAAAACATAAAAGGTAACTAAGTTTTGGAAAAACATGCTGTACATGCAAGGTGCTTTGAGTGTTTTTCTCATCTCATTCTTACGGTATTTCTCTATGGGATGATTATTACAACCAGTTTAAAAATGGGAGACTAAAGGTACCACTGGCAAGTGGAAAAGTTAATGGTTAAAAATGGGTCTGACCTCCAACTGTGTACTTAAGAAAAAGAAACTCCATGGAGGTTCTAACTTGAAACTTCAAATACTTTATAATGCCTCGGTCTTTTGTTCCTTAGGATACGAGATCTGAGAAGCAACATAAGAAATCTTTGTAGAAAAAGTAAAATTTGAAATGGATTTCAATGCAAAACTAATCTTACAACAAGGATTAAGAAAGATTAACGAGGTAGAAGGCATACGGGAAATATATACCGTAATGAGAGAAAGGAAATGCAGGGTTGAGCAGACAAAGCCTAGATCAATTAGAGCATATAATTTTGTAAAACTCTATATTATGACTGGAGATTGTTGGTATTATTAGGAGGTAGAGGGTTCTGGTAAATAAGGCTTTGAGGATTCTCCAGATATAGAGGAGACCCTGGAGATTTTGTGTCGGAAGTGACATGTACAAAGAAGTTGATTAAAATTATTCATGTAACAGTGGAGTATGAGCAAATGATAAGGGAGAAAATAAAGTGCAATTAGCAACCTGACCGACACAACACATTAGACCAGATGATTGTAGTTAATGCAGCTTCATGGGAAAGGTGTAAACAATCATGAGAAGCATATTTTGCATATCACATAAAAAGAATATGATGTGCCCTGAAGTCTTTGTTACCATGGATGCATTCACTATTTTACTACTGTTTACTGAATACCTCCTCCACTGTTAAGAGTTTGGAATACATAATAGACACATATAGTCCCTGACCTCAAAGAGCTTAATGTCTAAGAAGAGAGACAAACAAATATTCAGGGATTTGCAGTACACTGTGCTTATTGCTATAAAAGTGCCAAATACAGGGAGCCACTGGAACACATAGAAATTCATTACAATTGCAGTTTTACTGAAACGTTGATCCTCAGGTTATTCGAGACTGTTTTGAATAACATGTTAAATTTGATTTTAGTTTGCAAGTGCATGGTGGGTCAATAATCATGTGAAAAAAATGTAATAGTAATGAGAAACAAAAGCAGAGATCTAGTAGCACTAGATAAACAAACACACCAGAAGCTGAGTGACAACTATGGAAAACAGGATGGGCCTGAGCATAGGGTATAAAATCTTCCATCCTTCCAAACAGCAATGCTGGAGAAGCCTTTAGTAGTATCTGGATAATGAACCACTGCAGCTGTAATTTAGAAGCAAAAGCAATTATTGAAGGGTATGAATGTGAGGAGGCAGTTTTCATGGTGAATTAAAGTGTTTTGATAATGAAATAGTTATTTCAAGTTAAATTAACCATTAAAGCATTTCAGATTTGATATCTAAAGTTACAGTGAAAAAGATAAAGGTCTGCAGCTATATTTTTCTAGAATGAATATATTAGTTAGAAACAAAAAGGAGGAGGTAGCATATGATCTGCAAAAATAAAACGAAGACAAGATTAAACTGGACCATCAGAAACCTCATCCTGACTACAGCAATAGTCTAGGTGACCTTGGGAACTAATAAAGTTCTAATATTAGCTAACATCTATGGAGGTCGATGTTGTTCTCTTTCTCTCCTTTCACAGTCTGTTTACAGCACACTATTCGCCAATACAATTGCCTATCCCCCAAGCCTCCCTTCTCACTACATACCTGTTAAGATAGCTATGGAGAAAACATAGTCAAATGCTTAAAAACATAGACTTTGGAGTTATAGGTTCCTGAATTCCAAAACCATTCAGGATCTGAGATGAGTTTTTCTCTTTCATCTCTTTTAGTTGAAGTTTCTTCATTCATAGAGTGAGCATACCAATGTATTGCCTACTTAATAGTTTTGAGAATAATGGAGATGATGGATATAAGGTGCTTAATTAACACGGTCCTCAACCTATGGTGAGGAATCAATTATGTTTATTATTATTATGTACTAAGTACTTAAAATTGATTTCTCAATTTAATGCCTCATCTAATTTTTCAGATGCATTGTTACCTATAATAAAGGTAACAGAATGCCCCCTCCTATCTATAAAATTCTGCAACTCAATACTATGTTTATGCATTCAAGTTATTTAGCTCCTCTGAACTGCACACAAAAACAGGGTGAGTTTTGCACTCGTACAGTGAAAATTCTAAAATTAGTACTGCATGCACATCCACATACACACAAACACACATACCTTAAGACCATCATGCCTCATGCAAGAGGAATGTGATAGCCACTTTTCATTTTTATATTTTATTCTCCCAGTTTTATGACTTGTTGATGGCTAATTGGTAAGAAATTTCAATAACCCAGTACTGTCTTAAGATGGAAGCTAATCTCATGATTTGTGTAATATGACCTGCTTTGGAGCTAACAAGACAGTCTGCTACTTAGTTTTCCCACCCTGCATTTAACATTCCACATATGTCTTATGTAGAGGGAAATCATGGAGGAAGGAAGAATAGAAAAGAGAATTGCCATCTGAGCTATAGTATCACATTTTTCTCTCTTCTTATATAATACCTTAGATGAAATGAGTATTAAGATTGTAAGGTAGGAATATATGTAACCAAGGAGGTGAAAGATCCCTATAAGGATAGCTATAAAACACTGCTGAAAGAAAATACAGAGGACACAAACAAATGGAAAAATATCCCATGCTCATGAATTGGAAAAATCAATATTGTTAAAATGACACATACTGCCCAAAGCAATCTACAAATTGAATGCAATCTCCATCAAATTATCAATGTCATTTTTCACAGAATTAGAAAAAAATTCTAAAATTCACGTGGAACCAAAAGGAGCCTGAGTAGCCAAAGCAAACCTAAGCAAAAAGAATAAAGCATGAAGTATCACATTACCTGACTTGAAATTATACTACAAGGCTATAGTAATAAAACATCATGTTATTGGTATAAAAATAGATTAATGGAATAGAGTAGAGAACCCAGAAATGAAGCCACATACCTACAACCAACTGGTCTTCAACAAAGTTAACAAAGGTATACACTGGGGACGGGGTACCATATTAAATGGTGTTGGGGAAACTGAATATGCAGAAAGACGAAACAGGAACCATACTTCTCACTACCTACAAAAATTAACTCAAAATAGATTGAAGACCTAAATACAAGACCTCAAACTACAAAAATCTTAGAGGAAAAATTCTTCTGGACATTGGCCTAGGCAAAGAATTTATGACCAACTCCACAAAAGTAAACATAACAAAAAACAATAATATACAAATGGAACTTAGTTAAACTAAAAGCTTCTTCACAGTAAAACAATCAACAGAGTACACAATCTATAGAATGAAAAAATATTTGTTAACTATACATCAACAAAGGAATATCCAGAATCTACAAGGAACTTAAACAGTTCAATGAGAAAAAAACAAAATAACGCCATTAAAAAGTGGGCAAAAGACATGAACAGATCTTTTTCAAAGGAAGGCATACAAGTGGCTAACAAACAAAAGAAAAAATACTTAATATTACTAATCATCAGGGAAATAAAAATTGAAACCACAATGAGCATCTTACACAAGTCAGGATGGCTATAATTAATAACTCTAAAAACAACCAATGTTGTTGAGGATGAGGAGAAAAGGGACCACTGATACACTGTTTGCAGGAATGTAAATAATTGCAACCTTTATGAGAAATTGTACGAAGAGCTCTCAAAAAACTAAAAATAGAACTACCATTCAACTCAGCAGTCCCACTACTGGCTGTATTTCCAAAAGGAAAGAAATCATTATATTCAAAAGATACCTGCACTCAAATGTTTATTGCTGCACTGTTCACAATATAAAACGAAGGTATGGAATCAGTCTAAGTGTCTATCAGTGGAGGACTGGACAAAGAAAATGTGGTACACATATACCACAGAATACTATTCAGTCACAAAAGAGAATTAAATCATGTCTTTTGCAGAAAAGTGGATGAAACTGGAAGCCATTATTCTAACTGAAATAACTCAGAAGCAGAAAGTTAAGTTCCATATGTTCTCACCTATAAGTGGGAGTCAACATGGACTACAAAAGGTGAGAGGGTAGGAGGAGGATGATGGTTCAAGGATTACCTGTTGGGTACAATGGTCATTATTTGTGTGACAGGTACACAAGAATTCCAGACTTCACCGCTAATCCTGTAAGGTATCTGCAGTTGTACCCTCTAAATATGTAAAAATAATTTTTAAAAGATTGTAAGAAAGCCTCAGTGAATATAAAAATAACTAATCTCATATAATAAAGAAGTATACATGTGAAATATCTGAGATGAGCTGTTTGCACATGCTGCATTTTATAGCAAATATTATAATATTTTCATTAGAGATCAATATAGCCTGTCATTCAGTGAATGAATATCATGAAAGCTTTTATGTCTAATCAAAAGACTCAATGAATTCTTTCATTTTATAACAGTAACAGATAAGCATAGGACTAGCTATTTTCTAGTTCAAGGACAGATTTTTCTCGTAAAATGTTTAGATTCAACAGTCTCCTTTGAGGTTGTAGTAGAATTCAAATTTAAAAGCAGTGACATTTCATTTTTATGGGTTATCTACTCCTGTGAGTACATAATGAAAATTATGGATTCTTCTGTAGGAAGAATATACATATGCACATATATTCAAAATATTTCACTTTAATATCCCTATTTCCTCCTTTTCTGAAGTGTGTTTATTTTTGAGAAGTCATGATCCTCTTCTTTTAAGAATAATACTATCTTCCAAACTAAATGATTGTCCCAGGAAATCCAGATTTTCGCATTTCACTCTACTACACAAAACAATCAAGAAAACTTGTATAATTTTAAAGATGATGGATTTTTAGAGGCAGACATTATTTAGCTTACTAATTCAGAAGAGAATATAACAAACTAAGTCATTTTGAAGAAAAAAGGTAGTTCAATGAAAATTCTTTTTGTTTCCTTTAGAAGATGCACTTTATCCTTGTATAAACATTTTAGAGGTAAGACTGAGAGAAGCCAGAAGTGGTACAAAGAAAATAGGCTTTTACATTAATTGTATGTAAAAACTAGCAATGGATCAGCCACAAACATAAAAAAAAAAAAGATGGGATAGTCACAACAGGAAAGTTGGCCAAACAAACAAGGCCTTACTCTTTCCTTCTGACTCCTTTGCATCCATGGTAAGCTATTAACATCGTGGTCAGTGGAACAGAAATTTTTCTGATATGAACCATTCTAAGATGACCTGCCTAGGCCACACTTCTGCAGCCTGATGAAGCCAGAGAAGTCATCAAACGTGTGAGGCTGTCACCTATTCTCTTTATGTCACCATATTTCTTATTCTCTCTATTTCATCGTCACAGGCCAAGATATGATTTCTTTCCAGGGAGGGCTAAAGTACTTACAGATGGTGTTATCATGTTTGACCATGGAGATCTAACCAAAATAATAAGAGATCTGAGCCAGCTCTTATTATTTATCCAAATTCTCCAAAATAATGCTCTCCATAGAGCTCTCCAAAAATAATGCTCTCCACAGAGCATTGTTTTGGAGAATTTGGATAAATAATAAGAGATGGCTCAGAGTCAGGAGAGGAAACAAAAACTGTTTTGAAGATGGTGAGTGAATGACAAATCATATGTATGAGTGACTCTCTTCTGTCTGCTCTCTGTCTCTCTTCCCTTCCTCATTCCATTACATGATGGATGGTTGTTGAGAAAAATGCTCTTCACTTAGAATTGCACAGCCCTATTAAGAACAAATGCTTAAGACCTGGAATTTGTAGATTTTTGCTTTTATGTTTGAGACTGCTTCTATTTTCTATTTCTCACTGAAGTCTTCCTCCTCGGACTTAAATTTAATACTTCCTACCAGAAAGCATTTCCTATTCTCCCTTTCCTGGGATGATACAGACATATAAAAAGGAAAGAGAAAAATACATTGGCTCCTCCTGCTAAAAAGTCAGCTGTGTTTTGTTTTTGTAAGGGTTTTTCATAGGCCATATACTATGGCAGATATTTTACATGGATAATTTGTAATCATCACAACAATTCTGCAAATGGCTTCTGTTACATGCATTTGGGGTTGAAGAGTCTGAGACGTGAAGATATGAAATGACTTGACAATCTCATCTATGAAAGAAGAAGAAATGAAAAATACCTCCCAAGAGGCCAAGGTAGAGTGAGAATAAATAAAAGTAATATGGAGGAACCATGTGCTCAATGCCATGGCTCTTTCAAGTACTTTGCATATATTATCACTTTTGTCACCATCAGAATTATATGACGTAGGTTCAAGTGTTAATGTCATTTAAGGAAACAGAGAAAATTCAGTGAAGTTGATAAAGTGTGATGGTTAATTTTAGCTGTCAGCTTGGCTAAGCTATGGTGCCCAGGTTTTTTGGTTGCTGTTGTTTTTTTTTTTGGTTTTTGCCAAACATCAGTCTAAATGTTGCCTTCAAGGTATTTTTAGATAGAATTCACATTTAAATTTGTAGACTCAGAAAGCAGATGGGCTTCCATATTGTGGATCACCCATGAGTTGAAGGCCTAATGAGCAAAGATTGAGTTTCCCTGAAGTAATTCTTAACGCAGCAATATAGAAATCCTGACTAAGTGCCAGCCTGTTCCTCTTTAGAATATGGACTCAAAGCTGCAATATCAACTTTACCTGAATATCCAGCCCGCCGGCCTTCCCTATGGGTTTCTGACTTGCCAGCTCCCACAATTGTGGGAGTAAATTCCTTTTAAAAAATCTCCTTTCACGCAAATGCTCCTAGTGGAAGGTCTGTTTTTGTCTGAGTAGTTTCCTCCCAATAAAGAGATGCATAGTTTTATTAGAAATCCAGAGTAATATAATACTTCATCTGATTTTCTAAATGTAGGACCATGGCATTAAGATTGTTGACAAACAGGAGATCATACATAATTATGAAAATTTAATTTAGTATTTCTTAAGTAGTATGTCTTTGAGTGAAAACCTCTGTAAATATATATCTTTCTTTGTCCAGAGATAGAGGATGCTATTTTATGCCTTTGGGTTTAGTGTTTTTTTTTTTTCTACTATTTCTAATAAAAATGAAACAGTATCAAGTCAATGAAAAGGATCTCTTTCTTCTTCAACCCCTTTATTTCTTTTCTTTTTTCCTTTCTCTCTATCCCTCCACACACAGCTGTCTTTTCAGATTAGGACGGTGCCTAGAATTCAACCCTTCAGTTCATGTGTTTGTGATGATTATTGTGGCAAGGGAGACTAACTGTCCACTTAAAATCTCTGCTTCCTCTTCCATAATATATAGTTGCCTCCTGCAAGAGGATTCCCAGTTAGGAACTTTATTTAGCAGTTCATATTTGCACATAGGTGGAGCAAGGTGACAATCTTGCCCCCACAATGTGAGCAGAAATGAGGAAAATTGACCAATAGGGTTAAAAAGTAGATGGAACTTCACATTGCCTTTCCAATTCTGTTTGATGGCTTCAGAGGACCCTAAGGGAATAGTGGGAACACAAAATTATAGGGTGTTGTGTCTTTGACTTTTTCTTTTTTTTTTTAGACAGGGTAAGATCTTACTTTGTCACCAGGTTGGAGGGCCATGCCGCGATCATGGTTCACTGCAGTCTTGACTTGCCCAGGCTCAGGTGATCCTCCCACCTCAGCTTTCTGAGTAGCAGGGACTACAGGAATGCACCAACACACTCAGCTAATTTTTGTACTTTTTTTTTTTTTTTTTTGTAGAGATGAGGTTTTACCATGTTGCCCAGGCTGGTCTTGAACTCCTGAGCTCAAGAGATCCCCCCACCTCAGCCTCACAAAGTCCTGGGATTACAGGTGTAAACCACTATGCTTGGCCATGTCTTTGAACTTTTACAGGGAGAAAAGTCTGCTACCAAGAATGCCTACCTTGGGCAGTCATATGTACAAGAAATAAATGTTTAAGGCATTAAGCATCTAAAATTTTGGTGTTTGTCAGAGTTGCTAACTTAATCTCAACTAAAATAATGACAATGATAAAGATTATCATAACATGATAATAATTCCCCCAAGCACAAAAGTGTGTTAAGTAGTAGAGTCACTATCACAACCTAGATATATCTAGACCTAGATTTAACATGCCCTATCTATTCATCTATCAGCTATCAGTTTTTCCTGCAGTAACAAACAACCCTAATGTTTCCATTGTTTTAAAAATATATTCCTTGTTTATCTACATAGAACTAGCAATCTGTAGTTCGATTAGACTGATCATGGTTTTTTCCAGCTTCTGGGCTGTGCTGGCCTTAGCTCAATGTGTCTTCTCATTCAGAAACAAGGCTAAAACCATAGGTCCTCTCTGAGGCATGGTTTTCTAATGATGAAGTTCAAGAACAAGTACATTTAAAGCTTTGGCTTACATGTGGTATATCGTATATGTGTTCACATTTTAGTTTCCAAAGGAAATTACAGGTCCAAGCCAAAAGGCAACAGGGCAGAGAAATATATTCTGTGTATAGGAAAATATGGCAAATGTAGGGAAAAAAATAAACAGTTGTGACCCAATATTACAATGTGCTACACTTTGGTGCATGTGTTTTTCACATTACAACATTCTATCAATAGTAATACAGTTTGAATGTTTGTCCTATCCAAATCTCATGTTGAGGTGTAATCACCAATACTAGAGGTGGGGAGTGGTGGGGAGTGTGTGGGTCATGAGGGCAGATCTCTCATGAATGGCTTGGTGCTGTCCTCATGATAATGAGTGAGTTTTGACTCTGATGGTTCATGCGACAACTGGTGGTTTAAGGGCCTGTGACCTCCCCGCTTCTCTCTCTTGTTTGCACTCACAACTTGATGTGCCTGCTCCCACTTCACCTTCCTCCATGAGTAAAAGCTCCCTGAATCCCCACCAGAAGCTGAACAGATGCCTAAACCATGCATCTTGTATAGCCTGCAGAATCCTGAGCCAATTAAAACTCTTTTCTTCATATATTAACAAGTTTCAGATATTCCTTTATAGTAACACAAAATTGCTAAGGAAAGAGATTTTGCACATCACCATATATTCCTTCTAAAATTATTTAACAAATCGAGTGATCAACTGACTTCACAAAAGGCAACCTAGGTCCTAAATATGGGCCTTCTGTAGCGAAGAATCGTATTGAAGACAACATTTAAAAGTGGGATATTAGATTTACCACTCAGGCTACAGGGTATTTTCAATACAATACAGGGTATTTTTAAGCAGGTATCTGAGCCTTCATAATACAAATGTATTTATTTTTCTCCCCGTGCAAACCATTCATAAAGATCATTAAGATTTAAAGTAATGTTTCAACTTCAAATTTTTACAATTTCACAAGTCATCAAATTTACTTATTGAAGATTCCCTGAGTAGATCCAAGCAATACAGGCACTATATTGATTTTTTTTTAACTGAGGTATTTGTACTAATCACCTTCACTCTACCTATAACCTTCAACCAAGACTCTCCTCCTATTTCTTCTCCTTATAACATGTGGCTTGAAGAACACAAATACCTTCTTGGAAAACTACTTGGTAAGTATGGCCACCCATGTTTGAAGTCAGTCATATAGTTTAATTTATCTAGCTGTTTTCAAATCATCTAACTGATGAGATCAATCTAACATCCACTTTGCTTTCTCTTTAAGTTGGAATTAGGCATGTGCATAATATCTTCAGCCCCAAGTTTCACTTACTCATATAAGTTAAGTAAAACATTTCATCTAAACAATTATGTTAGCCTAATGATGCTGATTGGGTAAATTTTCCACTTTTCACTCAGACACTCAGATGTTTTGGTCTTTTATAGAAGACACTGTATAAAGATAAATTTGCCTAGAAATTAACTAGAGAATTTAATATGTTAAGAATAAATAGTTCAGGCCTGGCACCATGGCTCATGCCTGTAATCCCAGCACTTTGGGTTTACAGAAGAGATGGGAGGACCACCTGAGGTCGAGAGTTTGAGACCAGCCTGTCCAACGTGGGGAAACCCCGTCTCTACTAAAAATACAAAAAACAGCTGGGTGTCTCAGCAGGCACCTATAATCCCAGCTACTCAGTAGGCTGAGGCAGAAGGATTGCTTGAATCCTAGAGGTGGAGGTTGCAGTGAGCTGAGATCACGCCAGTGCACACCAGTCAAGCAACAGAGAGATTCTCAAATAATAAAAAAAGAATAAACAGTTCAAATATTTTTCATTTGTTCATTTGCATTAATGATGGGCAAGGGCACACAGTCTCTGCATTAAATTTAAAAAGTTGCATACAGACTTCATTCCATCTATTCTCACATCAATACATTAATGTAGGTGTTGTAATCCTAACCTATCCATGAGTGAGGTTCACATATATTAAATGATGATAATACTTGTATATATCAAAATATAATAGTTCAGTTATTTCTAGATCTACCAAAGTTTCCTTTGTTTCACAGAATATAAGATACTAATTTCTGTAAATCTCTTAAGCATTACATTATGTCATTAGTCTGTGATTAGATGCATAATAACAATGCTTTAAAATGTTATGAAATAATAAATAATTATCAAATAGACATGATCTTTACCCTCTCACAGTTGACTGGATAATTTCTGTGCCATCAAGATGGATGTATTTCTCCTGGCGTATCAAGCGATTTAGACAGCATTGAAATCCTGGCAGCCACAGTGATTACTGACTAAAAATAAAATATTTACATTGCCATTCAAAATATACACACTGCAGCATTTATCTTCAGCCCAATGGCTTAAAGAGAGATTAGGCAATTTGGTCTTCTTCTAAGAAGAAAAATCAGTTGACCTCAATGTGGAATTTTATTCTTACAGTAATCTTTAGGGTAAAATGGGTGAAGTACTGTGTTCTTCATGTTTTGAAAGTTGGAGCATGCTGCAAGGAATTAATTTTAGAAGAATTTAAGGCAATAAGCTCCGATTACTTCATTATTGTTATTTATAAACAAAGATTACAAAATTTTTCAATGCTCAGCAGTTGTGTGAAAGGAAACAAATATTTGAAAGGAAGTAAACAAAATTAAAATAAATATATTCTAAATAATAATTAGTAAAATAATTGATGTAATTTTAATCCCATAATCAAGTCCATACTATGTATAATTGTGAAAAAATAGAAGGATATCAAATATCTATAAACAGGAAACAGTTACTCAAATTATGACACACAGATACAATTTAGCATTAGGAAGTTATCAATACAATATAGGTTTCTGGTACAACCTATATGCAATTCCAACTATTAAAATATAGAGGAAATAATGGAAAAAGAAATAAAACATACAATATTAACAGTAGATGCTTTTAAGAAATAGAAACATTTAGTTTTCCTTTAATTTAAAAATTTCTAATACTCGGTAGTAAGCATGGTTCTAAGCACGTTCTGAATATTAATTCATATAATCCTCCAAAAAACTGTATGGTAGATGAACTCTGCATTAGTTTTCTATTTCTGTGTAATAAATCACCACAAAGTTGGCAGCTTAAGAGAAGATATACTTGTAATAGCACAGTTTTTGTTGGTCAGGAGTCCAGGCATGGTTTAGCTGGGTTTTATGCTCAGGGTCTCACAAAACTATAATTACACTTTAATAAAGCTGCATTCTCATATAGGGGCTCAAAAAGGGATGAATCTGCTTCCAACCTCATTCAGATTGTGGGCAGAATTCATTTCCTGTGACTTTATGACTGAAGACTCTGGCTTCCACTGGTGGTCAGTTGGAGGCTACCCTCAGCTGTTTCTGGCCACCTGCAGTTCCCTGCCACATGCTCTTCTCCATAGGCCACTCACAACACAGCTGTTTGCATTCCTAAGGTCAGTAGGGAATCTTTCGTAAACTATAGTCTTAGATAGAGATCTATACAATGTAATGTAGTCATGGCAATGGCATTCCATGCCTGTATTAGTCTGTTCTAGCACTGCTATAAAGAAATACCTGAGACTGGGTAATTTATAAAGAAAATAGGTTTAACAGGCTCACAATTCTGCAGGCTGTACAAGAAGCATCACTGGGAAAACCTTGGGAAACTTACAATCATTGTGGCAGGCAAAGGGGAAGTAGGCACAAGTTACATAGCCAGAGCAGGAGCAAGAGAGGGTGAGGGGGGGAGGTGCCACACACATTTAAACTACCAGATCTCATGAGAACTCACTATCATCATGACAGAACCAAGGGGGATGATGTTTAACCATGAGAAACTGCCCCCATGATCCAACCACCTCCCACCAAGCTGCACCTCCAACACTGAGGATTACAACTGAACATGAGATTTGGGTGGGGACACAGATCCAAACCATATCAATTCCATTTGCCATATAATGTAGCATAATCAATGGAATGAAATCCCATCATTTTAATATATTCTATTGATTAGAAACAATCCGTAAGTTCAGCCTGAACTCAAGGGTGGGAACTCCTAAAAGGCCATGACACACAGTGCGTCACCATACTTTGTATCTTCCGTACACTATTTTTATGATCATTTTACGTATGAGGGTGTAAATCTGAGCCCCCGATTCATGTAAATCATTTTATGTGAATCAGGGCTCAGAGAGTTAGTATTCTGGTTATAGTCAAAAGTTAACAACTGACAAAATTGAGATTTGTATTCAAACAATATGAATTTAGAGTCCTTGCTCTTAACCACTGTGGTGTGTGTCTTGGAGTAATCCTTTTGTTAACATTTAATATGTATTCCATTTGTATCTATGGAATGGCTCAAATATGTTAGATATTATCATAAATATTGAAAATACTATTGCAGAAGAGATACAATCTTTGTCCACAGAGACTTTGTCATCTAGTGGGGATATGTTATACCCAGGTGAGCAACAAATACAGTCTATAGACAATGACTGAAGAAGTGTGGGGTTCTGTGTAAGCCCAGGGGAGGATCTTGTAATCTAGAGTTGTAGACTCACATGGAAGTTCCAGGAAAACATGCATGCAAGCTCTGGCCAGAAGAATGGGTAGAAAGTAAAAGGGAGGATGGGAAATGAGTGAAGGTAGCACGTAGATGCAGCATTTCTGGTGATGAAAAAAACAATACTAGAGGTCCTTTGTGAGGGACAACACCAGACTGTCATGAAATTAAAAGTGTTTCCACAAATTTCGCCAAAGAGAGTAAAGCACTTGGGAGAAGGGTATAGTTGAAAAACAAAAAAACTCCTAAATTAGAAAGAGGCTTGTTCTGGGATTTGGATTTATTTTTACATAATAGGAAATCATTGCAGCAAAATTTATCAATTATGTAAACATTTTATGGACAAACATGGAAGGGTAACTGAAGGCTAGAATATCGTAAGAGAGAAAAATGGCTTGGACCTGGTTAATGACATCTAGGAAGGACAAAAGTAAAATATGTAGGGATTACCTTTGTGCTTATTTCCTCTTATATTTTGGGTATATTTTGCTATTTTTTTCAATAACAATACCTCAATTTTAATGTCAATAATATGTTCATTTAAGAAAAAGTAAATAAAGCAGATATCCTCACCAACTGTGGTGACTGTATTAGTCTGTTCTCCTACTGCTATAAAGAACTACCCAAGACTGTGTAATTTATGAAGAAAAGAGGTTTAACTGCCTCACAGTTCCACAGGCTGTGCAAGAAGCATGGCTGGAGAGGCCTCACAACTTATAATCATGGTGGAAGGCGAAGGGGAAGCATGTCTTAACCATGGTGAAACAGGGGAGAGAGAGAGAGTAAAGGGGGTGTGCTCTACAGACAACAAGATCTCATGAGAAGTCACTCACTATCACAAAAACACCAATAGGGAAATGTCCCCCATGATCCAATCACCTCCCACCAGGTCCTTCCTCTAACGTTGGGAATTACAATTCAACATGATATTTGGGGTGGGGACACAGAGTCAAATCATATCATTCCATCCGAGCTACTCATAAATCTTACGTCCTTCTCATTTTTCAAATCACAATCACACCCTCATAAAAGTCCCCTAAAGTCTTTACTCATTCCAGCATTAACTCAAAAGTCCAAATCCAAAGTCTCACTGAGACAATCCAAGTCCCTCCTAATTATAAGCCTGTAAAATCAAAAACAAGTTAGTTACTTCCAAGATACAATGGGAGCACACGCATTGGGAAACGATCCCATTTCAATGGGAGAAATTGACCAAAACAAAGGGGCATCAGGCCCCAGGCAAGTCAAAAACCCAGCAGGGCAGTTATTAAGTCTTAAAGTTCCAAAATAATCTTTGACTCCATGTTTCACATCCAGGCTATGCTGATGTGAGGGGTGGGCTCCCAAGGCCTTGGGCAGCTCTGCAGTTCCACAGATCTCTAGAGCAAGAGCACAATGCCTCCAGTCTCTTTGCTAAAGCATAGCAAGAGTGACCTTGCTCCAGTTCCAATAAGTTTCCCATCTCCACCTGAGACCATCTCAGCCCGGACTTCATTGTCCATATCACTAGCAACATTTCAGTCACAACCATTCAACAAGTTTCTATGAAGTTCCAAACTTTTTCTCATCTTTCTTTCTTCTTCTGATCCCTCCAAACTGTTTCAACCTCTGTCTACTATCCAGTTCCAAAGTCACTTCCACATTGACAGATATCTTTACAGCAAAGCCCACTCCTCTGGTAGAATTTTTTTTTTTTTTTTTTTTTTTTTTGAGGTGGAGTCTAGCTCTGTCACCAGGCTGGAGTGCAGCAGTATACTCTCAGCTCACTGCCACCTCCGCCTCCTGTGTTCAAGAGATTCTCCTGCCTCAGCCTCGCAAGTAGCTGGGACTACAGGCATGCACCACCATGCCCAGCTAATTTTTGTATTTTTAGTAAAGATGGGGCTTCACCATGTTGGCCAGGATGGTCTCAATTTCTTGACCTCATGATCCGCCTGTCTTGGCCTCCCAAAGTGCTGGGATTACAGGCATGAGCCACTGTGGTCAGCCCCAATTTTCTATATTAGTCTCTTCTCACTCCACTCTAAAGAACTATGTGAGACTGGGTAATTTCTGAAGATACATTTAATCGACTCACAGTTCCACAGACTATAGAGGAAGCATAGCTGGGAGGCTGCAGGAAACTTAAAATCATGGCAGAAGGATAAGGGAAAGCCAGAACCTCTTACCATGGCGGAGCAGGAGAGAGAGCAAAGGAGGAAGAGCTACACACTTTTAAGCAACCAGATCTATGAGAACTCACTCACTATCATGAGAACAGCAAGGGGGAAATCCGCCTCCATGATCTAATAACCTCCCATTAGGTCCATCTCAGAATTTTTGGATTATGATTCAACATGAAATTTGGGTGTGGACACAGAGACAAATCATAGCAATGCCCTTAGTTTTCCTATTAAAGCTTTGTTCATTTACTCAGAGAAATATTTTTTTTACCAGCTGATAACCTACTCACTTACACATCCTTTCCTACCTTTTCTCCTGAAGAGCTTAGGGTTTCATAATGAAAATCTGCGCCACTGATTCTAAAGGTCTTTCTATCACATGTATCCATCCAGAATTTGCTTTCCATTGAAAGTCCCGAGATCATATTTGGTTTATCAGGGTCATGCACTATGTGAATGCTAAGCTTTTACCAGAAACAGGTTGCAGAGCTTATTTTTCAGCAAACAAGACTGTCATGGCACATAGAAGAAGTGGAAACAACTTTCCGTGTGTCTCAGGATTGTCTTCTTTCCAACAAGGTCAAAGAACTATGGAGTAAAAAGCCAGGCAAAAAATTTGTAGCCTTGAATTGAGAGGATCTGTCACATTGCCATCACCTCTAAAGTTCTGTTCGACAGCCTTGGCATATACATCTTCCCCAAGTTTTACAATAACATGGCTAAATCTAAATTCTGTGTCCCTAATAGCACTAAGATGTAGGTGTGCTTGGAACCCCTCATCTGTCTGAAAAACTGCTCAGTCCATCATGCTGTCTCTAAGATCAGGATACTGTCTGGGAGCATTTTGAGAGGTATAGTTGGATAAATAGTGGGCACCCGAAGATATCAAGTCGTAATCCTTGGAACTTGTAAATACTGCCGTATTTGGGAAAGGGATTATTGAAGATGTAATTAAGTTATGGATCTTGAGAGATTTCCTTTGATTATGTAGATGGACCTGAATAACACCACTAGTATCTTTACAAAAGAGAAACAAAAGGATATAAAACAGACACTCAGGGAAGATGGTGATATAAAGACGAATGACAGAGAGAAGCATTCACAAGCCAAGGGATGCCAACAGCTGACACAAGCTGGAAGAGGAAAGGAACGGATTCTTCCCTGGAGCTTTCAGAGTGTGTGCAGCACTGCTGACACCCTGATTTTAGACTCTAACCTCTGGAACTGTAAAATAATACATTTCTGTTGTTTTAAGCCACACAGAATGATAATTTGTTATGTCAACTCTAGGAAAGTAACACAGGAAGGATAGAGTAAGATTAGGGCATGTTTTTGTAAATTAGAAAAGAGTTTCATTTTCTAAAGGGACAGTACTCCACAGACAACTTCATGGACCAGGAACCACCTGAGCTGTATTTCAGACTCAATTTACTACCTCTTCAAAATTTTGTGGAGTAAACAGCCTGCATGACTGTATATGATGACTCTGAGAATGGAAGAGTGACAAGCCTCTGGGTTTACAGAAAGTCAGGAACTCAACAAAGAGAAAGAGTACCCAAGTGAGAGTCCTGTGGTATGAAAACACATAATTACTGCTCTCTTTTCAGAATGGTTCTGAAAAATTCTTCATGTGAATAGTCCCACTGCCTCTAAACTCTGTTGGGTGTTTTCTGATGGTTAGCTACCAAATATTCTTCTTCTCTGTTTTCTTGTTTTCTATCACCATCGGGATGAGTAGGCAGAATCTTTTATTCTATAGAGAGTTTAATTAGGCAATTCTTTCAGGAAGTCTATCAAGTCTAAATTGATTAACATTGCATTCAGAATGATATTAAATTGGAATAATGGTTTAAATTGTTTATTGATGAGGACAGATTTGATTGTGACTAGCTTAATTCCCTCTGCATGACAGCAGAAAGCTTTCCTGGGCCAGTGTTAAGTTCCCTAGATAATTTTAAAAATATATATCTATATTAGGCATGAAAATCAGCAGTTAAACTAATGCTTAACTAAGATAGGGCAAAAATTTAGCCAAACCATTAAGAGTGTAAACTCTCTAGAGGAGACACACTCTAAGTGACAAGATGACTTATTACCAGTGAGTCTGAATTTCATGCTAATTCTGGGCTTCCATTATATACACTAAACATCAGAGATAGGCATATGTGGGGGTGAGTGACAACTATCAAGTTTGAGTCCTGCCAGCAACAGAGTTGGGCACTTGATACTCTCTTCCTTCAATTACCAAACTGCTCTGAGCAGAAGCTATCACCATCCTCATTTAAAGGACTGAGATATCAAACAATTCATCCAAAATCACACAGTGAGGGAGTGGAGAAGAGTAGCTTCAAAGCCTAGGTCCCTGGAAGTCTGAAGCAAATCCATCTATTCACCAGTCATTTATCAATTCAGGTTTTAATAAATACTACTCTGATCTAATCACTATTCTGGTGACTTAGGATAAAAAAGGACAAAACATGTCCTATCATCAGGAAGCAGATAATTTAAGGGACACAGACAGCAAATGAATTAAAAAGGAAATAAATTATATGCTAGGGTATAGAAGAAGCCAAATGCCCCAAAACATATTTGCTTTCTTTCATTCTTTCCTTTCTTTTTTTTCCCAAGAGGCAATTGTCTTCATGAAGAACCATAAAGGAAAATGACCTCAGGAAGACATCCTATGGGCAGACAATGGTATGTTAAGATTGGCTTGTTTCTATTCAAGAAGTCATAAAGGTGACTTTTTTACAAGGAGATTTTCATAATATACATAGTTGAATTTCTCAGATCATTCCCATCTAATCACATTTATCACCCCGTTTATTTGCTACTCATTGATGCTCTGGAACAAGCAGGCACAACTTTTTATCAGAGTTTAGGTTTCTAGGTTAAGACTATCCAGGTTGAAACATTGTTCTGTTACCCCTTAATTGCGCCTTAGTTTCCTTATTTGTAAAGGAGACTGCAGTCGCTGGGCAAGCTCAGGAAAAGTGCTTATGAAAGGGCTTGTTATGTACTAAATGCTTAATACATGCTAGCTGTTAATACAAATCATCATTATTATTTCGAGATATTTTACGGTTAAGAAACAGGCAGGGGATTGGGCAAGGCCCTCGGTAACAAAGGCCTGAGACTTCATTCTCTCCCTAACTCCTACTCCAGCTTATGCTGATTACTCACCTCCCTCGTATCTGTCTCACAATTCATATGTTTTATTTAGTTTTTCCTTTTCCTCATACTTGTAGGAGCATTTTCTTGTCAACTTGAAAGTCAATAACCTTAAGTTTTGACTTTGCCTCTTTGTATCTGTGTGGATTTCAGTAAGTTTTCTAACTATCTAGATCTAAGATCTTGTTTTTCAAAATTAGGAAAGTAACTTCATTCCAGCATTGTCATGGAGGTGAACAATTGCTAATGCTATCTAAAAATTATTAAAATTTTATTTGTATCAAGCAGTGGTAAAATACTATATAAATATATCTCCTTCATTTTTCACAGTCCTGTCCAGCATTTTTCTAATCTCTTGTACAGATGAGTAAAATGAGGTGTGATGACTGAACATGGATGAAATTGAGTATGAAAAAGTTATTTAAAACTCAATAACAAAAAGGAGTGACCTAACAAAGCAAACATTATTTAACTTCCTTTAGAGGACCTGTACAACTGCTATGGTTAGGTAGAATTTCTTAAAGGCACTGAGTTATCATTTAAATTGGAATTTAAAGGACCTTAAAGACTTTGATCAGCCAAGATAGCTGAAAGTACACCTTTTATATAACTACATTATCACACATCTTTTTTTCATCCTCTAATATTTCTGAAAAAAAGAAAAGTGTCTTAAAATCAGTAAGTGCATTTTAAGTAGATATTTGTTATTTTCTCTAAAAAGTCTATGATCAAACAATAATTTTGTTTTGTTTTGATGGGTTTTTGTTTAAATAATTAATGTTGCTTAGAATTAGGAAAACTGAAATTATTCATGTTTACTGTATACCTCTCTGGGGAGGTATCTACCTCAATTTGCTTCCAATAATCAAAAACAGTCCCTGCTTTGAATCAATTAAAGAACCAGAACTGCATTTCTGTGAATGTATCAGGAGAGCTGGCAGAATTCTTTTTTTTTCTACTCATTAGTAATATGACTAAGGTCAAGTATTGAACCATTTGGGCAACAGTTTGGTCAGCTATAAAACCAGGATAATTTTCCTGTCCAACTCATAGGATTGTTTTCAGGTTTGATAATGTGACATTTTGAATATTCCCTATTAAATATATTTTGTATTTTCCCAAATTGTCTTTAAGGCTATCAAAAACATTTAATTCATTCTTTCTCTTTGCTTCTCAGGCCATGTGCACCATCTACCTGTTGAATCAACACATGATTAAATAGTTATCTTAGTAAAATTATTTGATAAACTGTAAAATGAAAAAAAAGAAGCACACGTGTTATTGTTGCTCAATCAACTACTTGATGACTTGAAACCTAAGAACCATCTAAAATCTCATTTAGGTATTATCTCAACATGTACTTATCTCGTATTATGTTGCCACACTATATTGGAAGGGTAGGGATACAGTAGTGAGTAAGACAGACACAAAGTCTATCCATAATGCCTTATAATCTTGAAAGATTTTCAAGCATTTGCGTACACTTCAACAGAGGCAGCAGCAGACTGTGTGTGTGTGTGTGTGTGTGTGTGTGTGTGTGTGTGCACGTGCACGCAAGCATGTGGGGAATTACATTTTATTTTAAAAATTTACTTGGTAAACAAGTAAATTCCTCTGATTATTCAGGTAAATATCACAATTTTCAAGTAAGCACCAATAGTCAGAGAATTAGTGACATTGGCTCTGACATTGGTTATTGTAAAATTTCTGGAAAAAAAATAATGAATTAAATTCACTAATCTTTAAAATGATGTATTTTATTTCAAAAACTGGCATAGATAAATGTTTTATTTTAAATACATTTTTATATTACCTTTTCATAGAAATTTCCCATAAAATAGAGACATAAGCCGTCTAGGCTCAGCGCAGTGGCTCACGCCTGTAATCCCAGCACTTTGGGAGACTGAGGCAGGCAGATCACGAGATCAGGAGATTGAGACCATCTTGACCAACATGGTAAATCCCATCTCTACTGAAAAATACAAAAATTAGCTGGGCGCGATGGCGCATGCCTATAATCCCAGCTACTTGGGAGGCAGAGGCAGGAGAATCGCCTGAACCAGGGGAGTCAGAGGTTGCAGTGAGCCAAGATCGCACTACTGCACCCCAGCCTGATGACAGAGCGAGACTCCATCTCAAGAGAAAAAAAAAAAAAAAAAAACACAAAACAGGCATCTAATGTTGTCTGTTCTTTTCACGATTAATTTTTTAAGAACCATAGCAAGACTTTCCTTGAAAATTAAGAATAAAGTTCTCTGAATTCCAGCAGCATTCTAGTAAGTACATGGATGTCTAAAAGGACATATTAATCTGTAAGAGCTTCCTGCATGTGCACAAAATTCTGTCAAATATTCAAATAATTACCTAGATATCATTGTGTTAGTAGTCTTTCCAGAAGTCCAAGTGAGATGACAAAAAGATTGCCTCTGAAGGGATAAGTTTATTTTGAAATTAATAAGCAACATCAGAAGAGAGATTTCCATGCTCATTGTATTAAAAGAGATTGATTTCTTTTCTAATATAATATAGCTAATACCTTAATTATTCTGGATTTATTTATGATACATTTAACAAACCAAAATACTATGCCAAATTTATTCTCTTGTTAAATAATGTTGTTTTGTTTTGTTTTGTTTTGTTTTCTGGCTAGGTACAGTGGTTCATGCCTGCAATCCCAGCACTTTGGGAGACGAAGGTGGGCAGATCATGAGGTCAGGAGTTTTAGACTAGCCTGGCCAGTATAGTGAAACCCTGTCTCTACTAAAAATACAGAAATTAGCCAGGCATGGTGGTGCATGCCTGTAGTCCCAGCTACTCAGGAGGCTGAGGCAGGAGAATCACTCGAATCCAGAAGGCAGAGGTTGCAGTGAGCCAAGATTGTGCCACTGCACTTCCAATCTGGTGACAGAGTGAGACTGTCTCAAAAACAAGGTTTTTTTTCTTATTTTTTAACTTTTATTTTAAGTTTGGGGGTAGGTGTGAAGGTTTGTTATATAGGTAAACTTTTGTCACAGGAGTGTGTTGTGTAGATTATTTCATTATCCAAGTATTAAACCTACTACCCAATGGTTAGGTTTTCTGCTCCTCTCCCTTCTCCTATCCTCCACCCTCAAGTAGATCCCATTGTCTGTTTTCTTGTCTTTGTGTTCATGAGTTCTTATCATTTAGCTTCTTATATGTGAGAATATGTGGTATTTGGTTTTTCATTCCTATGCATCCTATGTTAGTTTGCTAAGGATAGTAGCCTCCAGGTTCATCCATGTTCCCATAAAAGACACAAGCTCATTCTTTTTTATGGCTGCATAGTATTCCATGGTGTATAGATACCACATTTTCTTTATCCAATTTGTCACTGATAGGCATTTAGGTTGATTCCATGTCTTTGCTACTGTGAATAGTGCTGCAATAAACATTCACATGCATGTGTCTTTATGGTGGAATTATTTATATTCTTTGCGTGTATACCCAGTAAAGGGATTGCTGGGTCAAATGTTCATCTTTCAGCTCTTTGAGGAATTGCCATACTGCTTTCCACAATGGTTGAACTAATTTACACTCACAACAGCAGTGTATAAGCATTCCTTTTTCTATATAACATCACCAGCACCTGTATTTTGGGACTTTTTAATAATGTTATTCTATCTGGTGTAAGACAGTATCTCACTGTGGTTTTGATTAGCATTTCTCTAATCATCAGTGATACTGAGCTTTTTTTCATTTGCTTATTGGATGCATGTATGTCTTCTTTTGAGAAGTGTCTATTCATGTCCTTTGCCACATTGTAATGGGATTGTTTGTTTTCTCTTGTAAATTTGTTTAAGTTCTTTATAGATCCTGGATATTAGACCTTTAACAGATTCATAGTTGCAAATATTTTCTTCCATTTGTAGGTTGTCTGTTTACTCTGTTGATAGTTTCTCCTGCTGTGCAAAAGGGAATCTTTTCTCCATTGCCTGTTTTTATCAGGTTTGTCAAAGATCAGATGGGTGTAGATGTGAGGTCTAATTTCTGAGTTCTCTATTCTGTTCCATTGCTCTACATGTCTGTTTTTGTACCAGTACTATACTGTTTCGTTTACTGTAGCCCACAATATAGTTCGAAGTCAGGTAATGTGATGCCTCCAGCTTTGTTCTTTTAGTTTAGGATTGCCTTGGCTATTTGGATTCTTTTTTGGTTCCATATGAATTTTAAAATAGTTTTTTTTTTCTAGTTTTGTGAAGAATCTCAATGGTAATTTGACAGGAATAGCACTGAATTTGTTAATTGCTTTGGGCAGTATGGACATCTTAGTGACATTGATTCCTCGGAGGTTTTTCCATGTGTTTGTGTCTCTCTGATTTCTTTGAGCAATGTCTTGTAATTATCACCATAGAGATCTTTCACCCCCCTAGTTAGGTGTATTCCTATTTTATTCTTTTCATGGCAATTTTGAATGTGATTGCCTATCTGATTTGGTTCTCAGCTTGGCTGTTTGTTGTTGGTGTATAGGAATGCTAATAATGTTTGCACATTGATTTTGTATCCTGAAACTTTGTTGAAGTTATTCATCTACTAAAGGAGCTTTTGGGCTGAGACTATAGGGTTTTCTAGATATAAAATAATGCACTATGCAAACAGGGACAGTTCGACTTCCTCTCTACCTATTTGGATGCCCCTTATTTCTTTTTCTTGCCTGATTACTCTGGCTAGAACCCAATACTATGTGAAATAGGAGTGGTTAAGAGAAGGCATCCTTGTCTTGTGCTGGTTTTTAAGGGGAATGCTTCCAGCTTTTGCCCATTCGATATGATGTTGGCTTTGAATTTGTCACAGACAGCTCTTATTATTTTGTGTATATTCCTTAAACACCTAGTTTATTGGGAGTTTTTAACATAAAGATGTGTTGAATTTTACTGAATGCCTTTTCTGCATTGAGGTAATCATGTGGTTTTTTGTCTTTAGATCTCCCTATGTAATAAATCACATTTATTGATTTGCATGTGTTGAACCAACTTTTCATCTTAGAGATGAAGACTACTTGATTGTGGTGGATTTGCTTTTTGATGTGCTGCTGGATTCAGTTTGCATGTACTTTGTTGCGGCTTTTTGCATCAATGTTTATCAAGGACATTAGCTTGAAATTTTTTTGTTGTGTCTCAGTCAGGTTTTGGCATCAGGATGATGCTGGCCTCATAGAATGAGTTGGGGGAGGATTCTGTCCTTCTTACTTTTTTGAAATTGTTTCAGTAGGAATGGTACCAACTATTCTTTCTACATCTGGTAGAATTCAGCTATGAATCCATCATGTCCTGGTTTTGTTGTTGTTGTTGTTGTTATTGGTAGGCTATTTATTGCTAATTGAATTTTGGAGCTCATTATTGGTCTGCTCAGAGAATCAAGTTACTTTCTGGCTCAGTCTCTGAAGGAAAGATGTGTTCAGGAATTTATTAATCTCTTCTAAGTGTTCTAGTTTGTCTGCATGGAGGTTTTTCTAGTAGTTTCTAATGGTTATTTTTGTTTTTGTGGGATCAGTGGTAACATCCCCTTTTTCATTTCTAATTGTGTTTATCTCAGTCTTCCTTCTTCATTATTAGTCTAGCTAGCGTCCAATCTTTTTAAATTTTTCAGAATAACAACTTCTGTATTTGTTATTTTTTTTGAATGGTTTTCGTGTCTTGATTTCCTTCAGTCAAGCACTGATTTTGATTTTATCTTATCTTCTGCTAGCTTTGGGATTGATTTGTTCTTGCTTCTCTAATCCTTTCTGTTGTAATGTTAGGTTGTTCATCTGAGATCTTTGTAAGTCTTTAATGTGGACATTTAGTGCTATGAATTTCCCAATTAACACTGCCTTAGCTGTGTCCCAGAGATTCATGTATGTTGTATCTTTAGTCTCATTAGTTTCAAATAAATCTTAATTTTTGTCTTAATTCTATTATTTATCCAAAAGTTATTCAGGAGAATGTTGTTTAATTTCCATGTAATTGCCCGAGTTTGAGCTATTTTTTAAGTCTTGACTTCCAGTTTTATTGTGTTGTGACCCAAGAGTGTGTTTGGTGGGATTTCAGTTATTCTGCATTTGCTGAAGATTGTTTTATGTCCAATGACATCTTGTTGTCAACCTTAAAGTATGTGCCCTATGGCAATAAAAATGATGTATATTCTTTGTTTTGGAGTGGAGAGTTCTATAGAGGCCTATCAGATCTATTTGGCCTAATGTTGAGTTCAGGTCCTGGATATCTTTGTTGATTTCCTGCCTTAATGATCTAATATTGTCAGTGGAATATTGAAGTCTCCCACTAGTATTGTGTGGGAGCCTAAGAGCTTTTGTAGGTCTCTAAGAACTGCTTTATGACTCTGGATGCTCCTATGTTTGGTGCATACATATTTAAAATAGTTAAATTTTCTTTGTCTTTTTTGATCTTTACTGGTTTAAAATATGTTTTGTCTGAAATTAGCATTGAAATCTCTGCTTTTTTTCTGATTTACATTTGCTTAATAGATTTTTTCATTATCTTTTACTTTTAGTCTATGTGTGTCATTACATGTGAGATAGGACTCTTGTAGACAGAATATCATTGGTTCTAGCTTTTTTGTCTAGCTTGCAACTCTGTGCTTTTCAAGTAGGTCATTTAATCCATTTACATTCAAGTTTAGTATTAAAATACGTGGATTTGATCCTGTCATTGTGTTATTAGATGGTTATTGCAATGGCTTGTTTGTCTAGTTGTTTATAGTGTCACTGATATGTGTATGTGTTTTTGTAATGGCTGACAGCATTCTTTCCTTTCTATATTTAGTGCTCCTTTCAAGATCTCTTGTAAGGCAGGTCTGGTGGAAATGAACTCCCTCAATATTTGCTTATCTGAAAATGATCTAATTTCTCTTCACTTAGGAAGCTTAGTTTGGCTGGATATAAAATTCTTGGTTGAAGATTTTTTTCTTTAATAATATTGAATATAGGTTCCCCAACTTTTCTAGCTTGTAGGGTTTCAGCTGAGAAACCTTCTGTTAGCCTGATGGGGTTCCCTTTGTAGGTGACCTGCCCTTTCTCTCTAACTGCCTTTAGCATACACTCTTTAATTTCAACCTTGGAAAATCTGATGATAATTCTTTTGGGGGGATGATCTTCTTGTTTAGAATCTTGTAGGAGTTCTCTTTATTTCCTGAATTTCACTAGTGGCCTTTTTAGCAAGATTGGGCATGTTTTCACAGATGATATCCTAAAATATGTTTTCTATGTTGCTTGCTTTTTCCTCTTCAAGAGATGCTGAAGATTCATAGATGTGGTTTCCTTACATAATTCCATACTTCTTGGAGGTTTTGTTCATTCTCTTTTTATTTTTGTCTGACATTTTTTTCTTTTTTTGAGACAGAGTCTTACTCTGTTGCCCAGGTTGGAGTGCAGTGACACAATCTCAGCTCACTGCAACCTCCACCTCCTGAGTTCAAGTGAACTCTGGCGATTTTTTTTATTTTTAGTAGAGATGGGGTTTCACCATGTTGGCCAGGCTGGTCTCGAGCTCCTGACCTCAAGTGATCTGCCCCCTCAGCCGCCCAAAGTGCTAGGATTATAGGCGTGAGCTACTGTGCCCGGACATGACTCTCTTTTTACAGAGCTAGGCTTTAAGTCCTGAGATTTGTTCTTCAACTTGGTCTATTCTGTTTATAGTCATGATTGTATTTGAAATTCTTACATTGTGTTGTTCAGTTCCATCAAATCCATTAGCTTCTTTCTTATACTGGCTATTCCATCCTTCAGCTCCTGTATCGTTTTATTGTGATAATTATTTTCATTGGATTGGGTTTTGCTGTCCTTCTGAATCTTCATGATCTTTGTTCCCATCCATATTCTGAATCCTATTATTTCATGTCAGCCAGCTTAGCCTGGATAAGAACTATTGTTGGAGAACTGGTGCCATCATTTGGATGGCATATTTGAGTTAATAGAGTTCTTGCATTGGTTCTTTCTCTTCTCTGCATGTGGGTGTTCCTTTAACTGCAGTGTAGATTGAGTGTAGTCAATAGACTTACTTTCTGGATGTTTTCACCAGGCCAATGCTTTGTGCAGTCTTTATTTGAAGCTGGCTTCTTGTCTCTGGTTTCAGAAGTGGGGTATGTTAGCAAGATATTTTTGATGTTTAAGCTTTGGGGTGTGATCCAGTAGATGGCACTTAGGCTTCCTGGTCAGTTGGTAGACTCTTGCTTAGTTGTGTAGTTCCCCAATGTCTCCTCACAGTTGCAGCTGTGTTCCCTTTCAATGCTCTGAAAGTGTGGTATATTAGACCATTCTTGTGATTCTATAAAGAAATACGGAGACTGGGCAATTTATGAAGGAAAGAGTTTTAATTGACTCACAATTCCATATTGGGAAGGCCTCAGGAAACTTACAATCATGGTGGAAGGCAAAGAAGAAGCAGGCACCTTCTTCACAGGGTGGCAGGATGGAGGGAGGGCCAGCAGGGGAAATGCCAAATGTTTATAAAACCATCAGATCTCATGAGAACACACTCATTATTGTGAGAACAACATGGGGGAAGCCATTCCCATGATTCAATTACCTCTCACCTGGTCTATTCCAAGATACACAGGGATTATCACGATTACAATTCAAGATGAGATTTGGGTGGGGACACAGCCAAACCATACCATGTGGGTTCCTCTCCTGCTTGAGCAATGGTTGTAGATCATGGCATGGCACTCCTGGGCTGCCTACTGCAGCTCTTGGGCAATCTTAGGGTTTATGTCCCTTCCCAACTTGAAGGCATCAGAGAAAGGAACATCAGTGGTTGTGGCCAAGGGTCTTTTGCTTATCTCCTGAGGGCTTCACCCCAGAAAGATGGTGGTCAGCAATTGCTCAGTGCAATCAGCCCAGGATGGAGGGTCTGTGGTGTGCTGTACTGTGAGCCCAAGACAGGTTCCCTGTTAGGTGATGAGCAGTGCAGAGATGTGTGAGACCCCTGGGAGATGAACTGGCCTCCTGACCTTGAGTCAACTGCAGCTTACTGGAGGTGTGGATAAGGCACTTAGGGTCTTTGCACCTTCATTAGTCCAGGTGAAACAAGGGAAATTTTGCTGTAGAGGCAGTGGCAGAGGCTTTCAGTTGCCTCCTGAGGTCTCCAACCAAGGTATTGCAGAGCTGCTCCTGACTTGATAGCTCTGGTGTAGGGTGGCTGGAGGCCCAGACCTGGAATATCTGCCCAATGAGGAGATACGGGAACGTGCACCCACATAACAGTCTGGCCACTTTTTCATAGGGCTGCTGCATTATGCTATGGGTCTGCCCTAGTCCCTAGTCACCTAGTACCTTGGGGTATCACCAGTGAAGGCTGTGAAATAGCAAAAATGATAGCTGGTCTCTCCCTCTGGGAGCTCTGTTCCAGAAAGGTATGAACCTGTTGCTAGCCCAAACATTTCTGCAGGGGGTGGCTAGAAACCTCACTGGGGAGGTCCCACCCAGTGAAGAGAAACAGGATTATGGACCTCTTAAAAAAGCAGTCTGGCCTGTTTTCATAGAGCAGATATGCTGTGGTGGGGGACCACCTCAGCCCCATGGTTGGCTTAGACTCTCCAAAGCCCAAAGTCTGGAATGGCTGTTGACAAACCAGCCTGTAGCCTATATTGTTATGTTCTATGTATTAACCCATCCTTTAATTTTAAATTTTTATGACCTATGTTAATTCCAGTTTTTGCTTTTATGTGGTATACGCTTTTTCTTTTTTGAGCCAATACTTGATATAAAAGATATGTTTGATCTAGCACTGTCATCTTGTTTTAAGACACAATTTCTTCATTTCTTTCGGGAAGGTGAATTGAACAAATATCTGTTCAGCTATGTTACAAGAATCATTTAGGTGTTCTCTTGATAGGGATTGTTATTTCTATTTTTCTAAGAACTGCATTATTTCATAGAAGTGTTGCACTCAACCAGTGATGCAGCTGTCAACCAGAAATATAGGAAAAATAATTATTCACATGCACTGGAATAATCAAGGAAACAGCTTGATTATCAAGGAAACAGTTCGTGGCCTGCCCCTCCCTCTGGGAGCTCCATTTTAGGGAGGTTTGGAGTCCTGTCAGCCAGAGAACCAGTGGGGGTGGCTGGAGACCTTGTTTGGAAGGTTCTACCCAGTTAGGAGGAAGAGGATAGGGGACCTGTTTTTAAAAAGCAGTGTGAGGTGGGCGAACTACTAAAAATACAAAATTTAGCTGATTGTAGTGGTGCGTGCCTGTAGTCCCAGTTACTAGGGAGGCTAGGGCAGGAGAATCACTTGAACCCAGGAGGTGGAGATTGCAGTGAGTTGAGATCACATTATCGCACTCCAGCCTGGCAACAGAGTGAGACCCTGTCTCAAAAAAAAAAAAAAAAAAATAAGGCAGTCAGGCCACACTTTCTTACAGCAGCTATGTTGTACTGGGGGACTACTTCAGCCCCTGGTCAGCTTGCACTCTCCAAAGCCTGAAGGCTGCAATGGCTAAGTCAACCAAACAGTAAAGACAGTGGTGGCTCGGGCCTCCCACTGGGAGCTCCCTTTCAGGGAAGTGCAACAATGCTACTGATGGCTGGCTGGAGTTTCAAAACAGTGGGTCTTATTCTGTAAGGTGCTATGGAAGCAGAGCCTTCAGACTCTCATTGCTCAGGCCCCTGGATTTAGCCCCTTTCCTCGGGGCATGTATGGGAGTCTAACCTCCTGCTTTGCTGAAATTGCAGTTGTTTTTTTCAGGAAGCCCATAAAGCCAGGGTATCTAAGCCTTCTGGGTCTCCATGTGTGCCTGGGCAGCTACTCTGCTGAGACGCCACATAGCTTTGTGTGACAGACTGAAGGTCCCAGTGGAGTGGGTTTACCAGCAGATCTCCTGACCCGAGGGTTGCAAAGATCCATGGCAGAAGCATAGGTTCCCACAGTTGCACACTCACTTGCTGCTTCCATAGGTGGGGGAAGTTTCCCTGCTTCTGTGTTGCTCTGAGTGGGCAGTCATCATGCCATGCTTTTCTATGTTCACATGGGTCAAGCTGTTTCCTTGATTATTCCAGTGCATGTGAATAATTATTTTTCCTATATTTCTGGTTGACAGCTGCATCACTGGTTGAGTGCAACACTTCCATGAAATAATGCAGTTCTTAGAAAAATAGAAATAACAATCCCTATCAAGAGAACACCTAAATGATTCTTGTAACATAGCTGAAGAGATATTTGTTCAATTCACCTTCCCGAAAGAAATGAAGAAATTGTATCTTAAAACAAGATGACAGTGCTAGATCAAACATATCTTTTATATCAAGTATTGGCTCAAAAAGAAAAAGCATATACCACATAAAAGCAAAAACTGGAATTAACATAGGTCATAAAAATTTAAAATTAAAGGATGGGTTAATACATAGAACATAACAATATATGCTACAGGTGGCTTGGGCAGAAATACAACGGTTTTATGAGATAAAAACATATGTTTTATTACATCTACTTGCCAGTTGAAATAGACAAAAGATAATAATATAGAGAAACATGCTTGTAAGTAGCCATAAAACTTTTTAATGATCATATAATAGACAAAAATAAAACCATTTTTATTATATTTTATCTAGTGGAATTAGTCCATGTTGGATACTTTGACACAGACTAATTTCTGATTTTAATTTTGCCCCCCATGCAAGCCAAATAATATCTTTGTATTTCAGTGTTCTTATTGCAAAATGGAAATAGTAATGGTACTGACTTTATTTATTATAAGGGTTTATTGTAAGTACTCAATGTTCTAGATCCTTCATTTAGTATTAATACTTACAAGACTTAAATACTTACAAGTATGTATTAGAACGCCAGCTACCACTATTTCTAGCTTGCTTATTCTCAAATACCTATTTCTTTGTTTCCTGTATCTCTTTTCTGTAGTCATTTTCTTTCTTTTCCTTTTGCTTCTGCTTTCTGGAGAGGCTCTCAAGTTTGTTCTTTACAGCTCTGCTTCAGCTTCCAAACATGCCAGTTCTCTTCCCCAGTGTCTAAAACTATGTATCAATTTAGCTGTTGCATTTTTGGTATCCTTGGGTCATTTTTACATATTAATCTGATTATTTGTCATTTCTAAAAGTATTCACTTTTATATTTCTATATGATCCATTTCTCTCAATTTGTGTGTTTTAAAACGCATCTTCTTGCAAATAGTTTAAGATTTAGGTAATGCCTTCTATAATTTGTTTTTCTCTTTATTTTAAAGAAAATGATTTTTGTCAGGGCTTTCTCTTTCTATGATTTTTAGGACAATGCAACCTTTTCCTTAAGCCTTTTCATAGATTTCTTTTAAAAAATATATAATAGCTGTGTTCCTTGTGACAGATGTATGCAGTCTTTGTCTATACACAGAGTGAATAGCAGAGCCCCCAGTATTCTTCATTGTCCAATCAATGACCAGACTTTTTTGCCTCCATTCACATTTACAAGAAAATATACAGTGAGCACCTGCTAATTGGCAGGCACTATTTCAGATGACAAGCACAAAAAGAGCACGGGCCAGAAATGGTTACTTCTTATAGAAAGACAGTAAACAAGAACTGCAAAACTGTTGGCACAGAGTGTTCGGGCAGATGGGCACAGCCAGTGCAAAGGCTCTGAGGTAGCACCAAGGCTGGCTTATGGAAGGAGCAGGACAGTATGGCTGGAGCAGAGAGAGGCTAGTACTCACATGCACAAGGGAGGGTATTATTCTCCTCACTGTCAGGCTCTCTGACAGAACCACAAGAGTTAGTTGCAGTTTGTCAACTTCCTGAGGACTGAGGTTTAGGAAACACTAACTCTATCCACCTTCCAATGGCATCCAACTGCCTGGTCAAGGATACTCTATATTTTCCAACATTAGACATAATGAGGAGGAGAAATAAAAACAAAGCATTGTTCTAATTTCTTCAAAAGTATGTCCATTTTTGGGTTAGATCGAAACATGGTATTTGTAGAATTATGTGTGTCTCAGTCTATTAATATTCACAGCACCAATAATAGGTTTATCCATATTGAACATACACTATTTGCTAATACTTAATACACAGATCTCTTGTCAATTTTTGCTTTGCTTTTTTATGTATCTCAGAAAGCATTTTAATAAAGGTTTCAAGGAAACACAACAGACTTGGCCAATTCATCCCTGTGTTCATTTGCAAGTTTTGAGGAATAGATGATTAATTTGGTTTGATAGACTCTGAAATCTTCCCTTTAAAGTTCTCTGGTTTGTAGATAGACTAAAAGAGAAAGTTAGATTTGCAAACACAGATTTTTAAGTGTTCCACACAGAAGTGAGAATTTTGTATAACTTAAGGCCAAGAGAGTGTCTTTCTCATTTTATCAGTGCCTACGCTAGGTGAAAGCCCATTCAAGTGACCAAGAGTATGAATTTATCTCACAGTGACTAGCGTTTTTCCCCCCATAGCACTATGCCCTATGTAATTATATATGTATTCATCTATTTTTCTCTGGAATAACTGTCTTCATCATTAGATTTTAAGTTCATTGAGGACAGGGTGCATACCTGTTTGGGTTATTCTTCTAAGCCTACTAAAATGCTTGGCCCACATGAAATGTTAATTATTATTTGTGGAAACAATGAGAGAAAAGTTAAATATCATAGAAGATATTTGATAAACACTGTTCATTGAACACAACACCATAAAAAAAGGGGAAGAGGAAGGAGACAAAACTGTGGAAAATGTTTTATAACCAAGGAAATAATGCAGAAAATGAAGAGAAAATTTATTCAGAAAAATGAAAGTATAAGGAAAATAAAGGAATTGGGTTTGTTCAATCTAACATTTTAATTAGCTCCATTTTATGGCAGAAAAATGTATGAGAAATATATATTATAAATAAGAATGAAATGTGCATCTCATTACCAAGACACTTCAAGTTAGCACAAATCCTCTTTTCATAACAACAGTAGAAAAATAACCTCATGTGTAAAATATTTCATGCTTCTTGTGGAAGATTCAAGAAAGACATTCACTAGAGACGCTTCCTCTAATTTATGCTTGTATCTAAAGAAGAATTACTCTTATTTCTGCAAGAAAGTGGATTAGGTCACAAAGGTTAGGCAAGGTTACAAGGCATTCAAATATTTAAGCTGCTAGGAACTCTGTATGAGAAATCAGAAAAAGTAGGGAGCATATGTTGATAGGATTGCATTTTCTAGAGGAAGAGAGAAAGAAGAAGAGAAGGCAAAAAAGAATTATTAAGTTATCTCATAAAACATCATCTGGCCAGTAAGCAGGAACTGTGAAGCTCCCCTGTGGAGTGCACCAGTCAGGATTTCTCTCATCCTGCTTAAGGAAAGTTGTACAGAGAGAACGTTTTCTAAACAAACACATTTCATTTTTCTAACTTAAGGGATTCCTGCTTGAAAACTGATAGAAAACAGGAAGCACCGGGAAGCTAAAAGGAAAGAAATTCTTGAAAGATTTCTAGGGCCTTATTGAAAATTCAAGTACTTCAGGGCATTCCAGGCAAAATGAGCCTCCAGCATGAAATACAGATCTCAGTGGAAGGAAAGGATGCAATTGAAACAACAGAGCCCTCTTTTCCAATGGCCCATCCTAAGACAGTTAAGCTAGGGATGTTCCGGAGACTTGCTTTCCCCCATCAGTCCATCAGTGAGGTCAGGAGAAATTCAAGGGTGGTAAGAGAGTTCAACAAACACTATGCTTTAATAGCATCTCAAAAAAAAAGTAGAAAAAATATTGTCTCACATTTTAGACTATTGAGGAAATAAATCTTGTAAACTTATTAAATATCAATCACAATAAGCAGAGTAAGAAATAGCAGAATGGGGGAAGGAGAGGAAACGTCAGATAGCATTTGGACATTCTGTCTTCCAGAGAAAAAGAATCAGAGCCAAAGCTATCATCATGTATTTAGTTACTGATATAATTGGCTTTTATTTGTGATTCATGAAATAAGGCAGCCTGCAGTCTACAAAAAAGAATGAGTATTCCCACTGGGCAATACCAGAACAGTGGGTTTTGTAAACTGGAAACCAAGAAACAGAACAATAGAAAAAAAAAAAACAAAAAACAAAATGAATGTTGATTAACATCAGGCTACTTCCAGTTACATTTAAAGGGTTAAACCACAGGAGACATCCAAGTTACTCTGACTCAGGAAGATGCAATTTTCTAAAAAAAAAAAAAAAAAAACAAACAAAAAAAACTGTCCTGTTTACGATAGATCTGCTTGCTCTAAGTTTCAGTTTAATTATGTGGTATTTAGCATAAGTGACTCCATTTTGGCTGTGTCTGGTCTGCTGGGGCCTGGTGCAGTAGCTCAGTCCAACACAATGGTCTCACATAAGTTTGTTCAACACCCTACAATGCAATTTGACCTCTTCCTATAAACTTCTAAGAATATAGACATTTGAATTTTGCAATTGCATATAAAATTAGAAATTTGAAGAACAAAGTTCAGATTTATAGTGTAAGGAAAGGGAAAGAAGAATATTATTCATATGAGATTATTTATTACTAGTATTTTTTTTTACTGTTGTCAATAACAAAGGGATTTTAATTTTCCAAAGGAAAAGTTCTACTTAGGGAAGACTGGATTTGATTTAAACAGATTGAAAACAGAAAGTACAATAATATTAATTTAAATACATATATGATAAATTCCAAGGACTCTTTTCTTTCTGTTTCTGAACTAAAGAAGGGATTTTTGGCTTTCTAAACCCTGAACTTCTAAAAAGATAGAA
This sequence comes from Ateles fusciceps, assembly GCA_036589455.1. Classification (NCBI taxonomy): domain Eukaryota; kingdom Metazoa; phylum Chordata; class Mammalia; order Primates; family Atelidae; genus Ateles; species Ateles fusciceps. Next base: position 3,445,111 of record JAZHEH010000051.1, read on the forward strand.
GTAAAATTGCAAGATGAAACCAGAGGAGCACAGTGATTCACAATGTGACTTAGGGGGGCTATAGGGGGTAAATTACAGCATTCCTTCCCAGCTTCCCTTACTTTCAAGTAAAATGGCAGCAACTTCAAACATCATCTTGCTTGCTTGGTGAAAAGTATTCCCTCCAAATATTTTCTTTCTATACCTATTTTAGCACAATAATGTACTACATATTTAAACCCAGAAAATTTTGAAGTTCTAAGAAATACAATCATACCACTCGCCTCAGTAGAACATATACTAAGATATACAATCACCTTCAGTAATTCATGAAAAAGTCCCACAATTTATGTAAATAGACATGAATAATTATGTAGACATTATAGATAATAAACAATGGAACATCATGCCAACTGACAATTGTGATATCGGATATTTCAGGTATTGCCTGTTAATTATATTAAAAGTGACAGACTCCTTCTCTTTAACTCCAATAAGCTCACGAAAGGCTTAGCTAGCTTTCTGATTTTCTTGGAAGATAAAGAAGACTCTGACTTCTGTCCTCTATGAGATGATGGACTTTTCATAAAAATCCACAACTTAAAAAAATCTGTCCTGTTCTTCACTCTGTTTAAATTTGTCATTTTAAAAGGTCTTTGCCAGTGAAGGCAAGCTAGTAGAGTATTACTTTTTAGAGGGGCACTTTATGAATTCCAGATAAGAATATCTTGATACCTTTACTAATTATACAGACTAGATAGGAGAGTGACCTGTAGGGTCTTCCACAGAGGTAACGGTGACCTTCTTAAGGGGCTAGAATGTTACATATTTAACAAATGTGTGAGCAATTGCCATCTGGCAAACATCGTTCTGGTCTTGTGACTGCTACTAAGATGATACAGAACAGAAGCCTTGTTTAGAAGCTTATCATCCGGCAATGGATATGAAATATGTACATAAATAACTGCAATGATAGTTAGAAGCAATATACAACCACCCTAAACAAACTCAATGTGAGAATACAAATCAGAGCATAATGAATTCCATTAGAGAGTAGATCAACTGCAGAAATAAAAACAGACCATTTCTTCTTTCTGGGAAATCAGGGACGGTTTTATGAAGAACCTGGCAAGTTCTACATGGAAAGACAGAATGTAAATTTGTGAAGTAAAGGACATGTTGGATATAAACAAGAACTTGGGCAAAAGAGATAGGCAAGAAATTATAGGACCTTCCAAGAAAATATGAAATAGCCTATTTCTAGGGTTCCTAGGATCACAGAAAATATCCTCTATAATGGCAGTAGGACTGAGGAATTACGGAACAGGATCATGAGCTAAAAAAAGGTGACAACATTTTGTTTTACCTAATTCTTCATTTACCTACCCCCCTCTACATTTATTTATTTATTTTTCCATTTGGTATATAATCTAAACAACCAAAGGCACCTCATGTTTTGGTTCTTCCACGTGTCAGTGGGCATGAGATGCTAGTGACCAGCTTTTGAGAAATAGTGATGGTAAATCTGTCCTAACCATTATGTCTTTCTCACAGTTAATCATAGCACCATAGTATTAGTCTGCAATCATTTAGCTACAGTAAGTCATTTTAGACAGTGGATTTTCTAATCAGTATTTTTTTATTTGTTTTGTTGCATGACTGGGACTAGGGAGACATTATAACATACACGCCTTTTAAAGTCAAAGTTGGCTAAAGATGTGAGTATTTTTCAAACAACTTTATTCAATGTTGTCAACACAAACACAGATAAAGTTGGATTGTTTAGCAAGCTGATTTTCCTATTCTTCAAATTAAATGATTATTTTAAACTGCAAAGGGAAGACAGTCTTTTTGTGTGTGTGAATGTGAGCGCTGTTGATGTTCAGAAAATATATTTAAAATACACTTTCTCTCCTTTGAGCATGGGTTAAAAAAATCATTAAATCAAACATTAACATGCACAAAATTTAGACCAAATGTAATATAAAGCATATAATATCTTTTCAAAATAAGGAAGAGAGATATTGTTACCGAGAATAAACAGTAAGGAAAGGAGAATCAGTAACTGAAAATTTAAACTTTTAAAGATCAAGAGAGTGAGCCATCTGGATTTAATCAGCATAAATCTATAGCTTGCATTAGCTCCACAATTAAGACACTCATAAAAATCCACTGTGTGAGTAAGAGCTTTCCTGAATCATAATTTAACCATGATACTCTATCAAATGACTGTTTCATGCTTCAATTTAAAATCACAAAGAAAATGCATGAAGCAAATGAGTACTGAAAGGGAGAAAATATTTACCAATTGGTTAATTTTCTTCTTGTTAATAAAAATGATAAAATAGAATTCTTTTAATGATGTTTATTATTCAAATGTTTAGTGCCATTATTTGTTAATGACATAGAATAATATTTACTACTACTAACATAGTAAAATACATTTATTCTACATTTAATAAGAGAAAATGAAATTTTATAATTTTTGAAAAAGCAATTATAATATTTTAGAAGAAGCAACTGCAATAGCACCATAATAATAATGTGTGGGCAACTCTGGACTCTAGGTCCAGTAAGCTTGAAGTTTAGGAAACAATTTGCCATGATTTTAAACTGCTGTTTCATTTTGTTGCATTTTACTTGTTTCAAAAATATATTTCTGAAAAGATAGAAGATGCAAGATAAACTGAAAAGAATAAAGTCTTGGAAATTATTGAATTGGAAAAGGATGGATCTCAAAGTCAGAGGTCTCAACACTTGAACAGTGGTATAGTGGGATCGAGTGAAAGTATCTATTGCACATTATTGTCTTTTAAAACAGAAAGAAGTGTTCTAGGAAAGGACATAGAAGTTGAGAGCTGGAGCTCAGCAGAAACAGGGGATTCATTCCACAGATATTCAAAGAAATCTTGAGGAAGGGAATGAGATTTTCTATATTTCACGAGATGATGTCATGACCCAATTTTATTTCAGTCCCTTAAAGTTAAATAACTTCAGTGGACATCTGGTTTACCAAGTAGCATGCGCCTGAGAGGACACTCAGCCCACAAAGCTTTGAGAGTGAAAAGAACCAAGAAGCTATGAAGATATGGATGAGAACCAGGGTTGAAAGTGGTAGAGTAAAAGCTTCACAGAGACTGGTTCAGCTGGATAGAGTCAACTACCTGTGTCTATGACATAGGGAAGCAAATGATTTTCTGTAAGTAGAACATAGAATTGTGACACTGATATACTTGGTGAGGCATGAGACTCTAAGAAAAGTAGTAAAGAACAGGAGGCAAAGAAGATTTATCATAAAGTAATCAGAACGTGATATTACTCCTGATGAGAAGGGAATAATTAAGCACCATCACATGGATGGGTAAAAGAAGGCATTTAAACAGGATGGTTCTGCAGAACATTGGTCTGTAAGAATATGTTTTTCTCCTTCCAGATTGTAAAAATGAGGTTCTACATTCAAATCAGTTTTGAAAGTGCTGCAGAATTCTGCCACATTCCTGTATAGACTCAGAGTTCATATTAACACAATACATTCCAGAGAAAATGAGCATTGAGAGAGCAACAATTTTTAATCTGTTTACCTTTATTTAACACAGTGCGAAAGCCTCCCCTGCAAGGGACACAGTTTATTCTCCAATGAAAGTGTGATAAAAGTTGGAAAATAGCAATGTTGACAGGGCATGCCTAAAAGAGAAGGTTCAAAGATTTAAACTGGTGCTGAGCTAAGCTCTTGTGATTCTTCTGAACAACAAATTGCTTCTTCTGGAAACATTTATTTTTTGTGTGTTAGGTAATAATTTTTTTCCTGAACTGACATTGAATTTTTGAAAAGAGTGGGGGGGAAGTCAGATAACAGGTGCTGCCAAATTAGGATCAAATATGGAATACAATATAAATCTGCTTCCCTTGACACTTCCTCTTATTATTTTAGGTGCAAGAAGGAAAATCAAGACGAATCATGGCAGAAACTGGACTGAGGGGTCTTCTTTTTGCAAATGCACAGACATAGAACTTCTTATGACAGCCATTAATTGTTATTCTAAGGAGGAAAGGTAACTTATAGTATATTCAAATGATAGAATAATACTGAGAAATAAAAAAAACAAACTATTGCCACATGGCACAATAAAAATGAATTTTGAACATTATGATTAGAAAAAGAAACAGACACAGACTATATACTTATACTGATGTATCTATTTACATGAAAATTATAGGCAAAAATCTGTGTTGAAGAAAGATCAGAAAAGTATTTGCTTCAGGGGATTTGTTGACTGCAAAGGGACACAATAGAACTTTCTTGGAAGATGGAAATGTTCAATATCAAGACAAAGGCATAGATTATACTGAAGTACACATTTGTCAAAATCCACCTAATTGCAATGCTTAAGATACGTCTACATGTACATTTTACCTTACCCATTCAAAAGGGAGTATACATTTTAAATTCCAGTTAGTAGATTTTCTTTTTACAATGATACTGGTTATAAATTTAGAAATAAGTTTTTGAGAATTTTTGTCTTGAAAATGTGTAAAATAATATTAAATATAATGAGAGACAAGTGTTGGATAAAGAAGTTCCATACACATACACACACACACACACACACACACACACATATATATATATATATATATACACTATATATATACACACATATATATATATATAAAAGATATGACTAAAATACCCTGGAGGGTCAGATTGAAGTTGGAAATCTCAGAATAAACTCCTGTTTTACAAAAAAACACATAAATGTATATGTACATATATAAGTGTATACATGTAAACACATATATATGTATATGCATATACAGAGATAGATAAATATAATTAAACAGGTAAATATAAAAATTTTATGTTTCTAGGTAAACGTGTAAACCTATAACAGAGAAAGAGATAGAAATAAAAATATATTAATATGTGCATACACACACACACTCATACACACACACACACACGTGAGTAGGTGGATTTGTATGTGTATTCCAGCTTTGTATGTTAAGGGTACATAGAGCCATTGCCAAGCCATTAATAACGTGCAAAACTAGTGCTCAAATCTTGGTTTAAAATCCCCCCTTTCCAGTAACGAGAATTATGGATCTTTGAGGAATAAGCTAAATCCAAGATTGAGGCAATGTGCCCAAGCATCTTGCTAGACCAGAAATTAAGAAAGTACTTATAAATGATGAGAGCCTACCAATAAGACACAGAAACTATGAACACTGAGGGAGCTCTTGGCTAAAACTGGAAAATTTTGAGAATCAAAATAATGTCAATAACGTATTATAGCTCATTAAATGAAATAAAAATCCTCCAGGTCTATGGTAAATAATCAGTAACACATAAATACACAAAGACGAAAACTCTTCCTTACAGGGAATATCAAATAAAAAGCATAGAAGGAATGATGAAGCTAGAAAATGTCTACTAGATGCCAAAATTAGTGGGTGAATTTTTAATGGGTTACAAGACATTTACATAGTATCATGATATCTCCTCACAAGTTCCCTATTAGATATAAAGGAAAAACTAGAAAACTTAGGATGAAATACAGTAAAAATTTCCAGTATTGAGAAAAACCAATATGCTGTAATGTACTGAGGAGGACGTATCACTTTTTATACTTCTGACAAAATATCTAAATACATGTTCACCCAGGTTGAAGGGAATTCTACAAAAGACCTGGCTTGTACACTTCCAAATTGTCACAATCGAAAAAGACTCAAAAGAAAACCAAAGAAAAATGACATGTACATCAGTGAAAAGATTCTGCATTGAATCCTAGAATAAACAGCTCTAATGAATATTATTGGGGCAGTTAATGAAATTTGAATATGGACTATATAGCTTTAGCTGAGGATAATCATCATTTTATCCACAATAGAACTGGTAACAAATATTTTAGACCTTCTGGGACATATGTTTTCTGTTGCAATGACTCAACCCTGCATTGTAGTGAGAAAGCAGCATAAACAGTATATAAATAAATGAGTGTGACTGTGTCCAAAATAAATTTCATTTATAAAAATAAGTGGCATGGTAATAGATTCCTGACTGATATATAAAGGAATATTTTCCCCTCTTTTTCTGCATTTCTGATTTTAATTGAACATTTTATTTGATTCTCTTTTATCTTCTCTCTTAGCATATTCTATTTCTTCCTAAATGTTTTCTACTGTTTGTTCTGGAGGTTTAAATACCCATTTAAACAAATCAAATTTACCTTCAAATAACACTAGACCATTTCTCACTCTCATATTTATGGCATTATTGTCATTCATTTTACCTATCCATATGAAGTCATTAGCCAGTTCATTGTTACTATTATTACTTTAAGTAGTTATCTTACAAATGAAGTAAATATAAAAATATATGTATTTTACTTTTATTGATTTCTTCAACTATGATCTTCCTTCCTTTATATAGATATAAATTTCTGACCTTTAATATATTTATTCTGTCTATAAAACTTTTTTAAAAAATTATTTTATTATGCTTTAGGTTCTGGGGTACATGTGCAGGTCATGCAGGATTGTTGCATAGGTACATACATGGCCATGTGATTTGCTGCCTCCATCCCCCGTCACCTATATGTGGCATTTCTCCCATATTAGCCCTCCCCAACCTCCCCATACCCTGCTGTCCCTCCCTAGCCCCCTCAACAGACCCCAGTGTGCGATGCTCCCCTCCCTGTGTCCACCTGTTCTCATTGTTCAACACCTGCCTATGAGTGAGAACATGTGGTGTTTGATTTTCTGTTCTTGTGTCAGTTTGCTGAGAATGTTGGTTTCCAGATTCATCTATGTCTCTACAAAGGACATGAACTCATCATTTTTTATGGCTGCATAGTATTCCATGGCATATATGTGCCACATTTTCCTATCCAGTCAATCATCAATGGGCATTTGGGTTGGTTCCAGGTCTTTGCTATTGTAAACATTACTGTGATGAACATACGTGTGCTTTTTGTGTCTTTATAATAGAACGATTTATAAACCTTTGGATATATACCCAGTAATGGGATTGCTGGGTCAAATGGAGTTTCTATTTCCAGTACCTTGAGGAATCGCCACACTGTCTTCCACAATGGTTGAACTAATTTACACTCCCACCAAAGTGTAAAAGTGTTCCTATTTCTCCACATCCTCTCCACCATCTGTTGTCTGCAGATTTTTTTAATGATCACCATTCTAACTGGTGTGAGATGGTATCTCAATGTGGTTTTGATTTGCATTTCTCTGATGACCAGTGATGATGAGCATTTTTTTCATATGTTTGTTGGCCTCATAAAAGTCTTCTTTGGAAAAGTGACTGTTCATATCCTTTGCTCACTTTTGAATGGGTTTCTTTGTTTTTTTCTTGTAAGTCTGTTTTAGTGCTTTGTAGATTCTGGATATTAGCCCTTTGTCAGATGGGTAGATTGCAAAAATTTTTTCCCATTCTGTTGGTTGCTGGTTCACTCTAATGATTGTCTCTTTTACTGTGCAGAAGCTCTGGAGTTTAATTAGATCCCATTTGTCTATTTTGGCTTTTGTTGCCAATGCTTTTGATATCTCAGCCCAAAATCTCCTTAAACTGATAAGCAACTTCAGCAAAGTCTCAGGATACAAAATCAATGTGCAGCAATCACAAGCATTCCTATACACCAATAACAGACTAACAGAGAGCCAAATCAAGAGTGAACTCCCATTCAAAATTGCTACAAAGAGAATAAAATATCTAGGAATACAACTAACAAAGGATGTAAAGGACCTCTTCAAGGAGAACTACAAACCACTCCTCAAGGAAATACAAGAGGACACAAACAGATAAAAAAACATTCCATGCTCATGGTTAGGAAGAATCGATATCATGAAAATGGTCATACTGCCCAAAGGAATTTATAGATTCAACACTATGCCCATCAAGCTATCAATGGGCTTCTTCACAGAACTGGAACAAACCACCTTAAACTTCATATGGAACCAAAAGAGAGCCCGCATAGCCACGACAATCCTAAGCAAAAAGAACAAAGCTGGAGGCATCATGCTACCTCAATTCAAACAATATTACAAGGCTACAGTAATCAAAACAGCATGGTACTGGTACCAAAACAGAGATATAGACCAATGGAACAGAACAGAGGCCTCGGAGGCAACAACACACGTCTACAACCATCTGATCTTTGACAAACCTGACAAAAGCAACAGGGAAAGGATTCCCTGTTTAACAAATGGTGTTGGGAAAACTGGCTAGCCATGTGCAGACAGCAGAAACTGGACCCCTTCCTGACACCTTACACTAAAATTAACTCCAGATGGAGTAAAGACTTAAACACAAGACCTAATACCATAAAAACCCTAGAAGAAAACCTAGGCAAATCCATTAAGGACATAGGCACAGGCAAGGACTTCATGACTAAAAATATTTTAACATTTCTTAAAAGAGGGATCTATCTACAGGTCTAATGAATTCTTTCAACTTTTTACTCTTAAATCAAATAATAGATTTCTTTCTCAATTTCGAAGAATAATTTCACTGGATGCAAAATTAAAGGTTGTGTTTTTGCTTTTTTCACTTTACATACAATCATGTTTCCCTTAAAGACAGCAATAAATTCTGAGAAATGTGTCACTGGGTGAGTTTTTTCTTATGCAAACATCATATAATGTACTTAACTAAATCTCATTGGTATAACCTACTATACACCTACACTATTTGGCGTAGCCTGTTGCTCCTAGGCTATAAACCTCTACAGCATGTTACTGTATTAAATACTCTAGGCAATTATAATACAATGATATTTGTGCATCTAAACACTTAAACATGCAAAAGGTACAGTAAAAATACAGTATTATAATCTTATGGGAATACCATGATATATGCATGCAGTCTGTTCTTGTCTAGATATTATGTGGTACATAACTATATTTATCTCCGTTCTTTTCTTATTTGCATGGTTTCTGACAAGAAATCTGCCCTAATTCTCATCCTTGTTCATCTATAGATGAAGTGTATTCCCCTGACCTCTGGTCCCTTTGATCGTGGTCTTTGACTCTGGTTTTCTGCAGACTGAATATGATATGCCTAGAAATAAATTTGCTTTTCTTTTTGTTTTGTCTTCTTGGAAGAAATATGTATTCTGCTGATCTCTGAGCCTCCTAGATTGTACTTGTCTCTTATTAGTTTTGGAAAATGGTCATGCTTTAAATTTTTTTGGCTCTATTCCTATTTTCTAGAATTCCAATAATGCATGTGCTAGACCTTTTGTAATATCCTACATTCTTGGATGTCCTTTTTTTTTTTTTTTTTTTTAATGCTTTGGGTTCTGGGGTACATGTGCACATCCTGCATCCTGAAGGATTGTTGCATAGGTACATACATGCCATGGTGGTTTGCTGCCTCCATCTCACCCCTGTCCCCTACATCAGGTATTTCTCCGTGTTTTCCCTTCCCATCCTCCCCTCCCCTCCGCTGACCCTCATCTCCCCTCGCCTCCACCCTACCACCTGCCCCAGTGAGTGTTGTTCTTCTTCCCTGTGCCCAAGTGTTCTCATTGTTCGTCACCTGCCTATGAGTGAAAACACGCGATGTTTGGTTTTCTGTTCTTGTGTCATGACTTTTCATCCTTTTGTTTTCCCTCCACTTTCTTTTAAAAGGTTTATATTGATCCAACTTCAAACTCAGTGATCCTCCCTCAATCATGTTCAGTTCTTGATGAGTATGTTGAAGGTACTCTTCATTTGTTAGTTTTTTTTTTTATTTTTATCATTTAAAAAAATTCTTTCAAGTTCTGTCTCTGCTTACGTAACACATCTGTTCTTGTACTTACCTAGTTTTTAAAATTAGAGCCCTTGACTTATTAATTATAACTATGTTCCCTATGAGATAATATTGATATCTCTGTCATATGTGCATCTATTTATAATGCTTTATTTGCTTAAGAGTATTTTTGGGGGTCGGGGATAGAAGATTGCTATGCCTTGTAATGTTTTATTGAAAGCCAGACATCTATTGGTTAAAGAAACTAAGGTAAATAGAACTTTATTGTGGACATATTTGTTAATTTGTGTAGGAGTTATGCAGTGTTTAAAAATTGCTGCACCTGTAGGGACCAGAGGCTTCAGTTTCCTCTAGTGTGGTGTCTTTTTTTTTCTCTTTGTTCCTCCATTGTTTTCTTAAGGTTTCCCTAAGAATGCCTCCTTAAATAGAGTCTGTGCCTTGAAGCTTGTTAATATGTAATCCACTGTTTATATTTGAGCCTTTTTGGTGTGGTGTTAAGGTATGAGTGAGAATAAATGTTCTATAATCTTACCATTAAACTATGTTCTTTTACTGGGCCTATGTCTAGAGACTGTGACCTTCACAGGTATTTCTCCAATGACATATTCCCCCTGCTGCTCCCTTCCCCCGCCATGCCACTTTTGGTGAGATAGGAAGGCTAGAGGGGACTAGAATGGTAGGCATGCCTTTTCCTCAGATGAAATAAGTTTGATAAACTATTTCCCTGAAGAGTAGGCCTTTGGCTTGGAGAAAGCACTGAGTGTTTCACATTATTACTCTTACTTTACCTCTGCCAGAGACATGAGGAGATCTTCTTGGCTCTTTACAGTGAGAACTTGGAGAGATGCTTAAAGGTTAAAACCACAAAAAGAAACAGGGCGTCTCTAAAATTATGGCCTCCAGGAGTTTCTCACTCTCATGATAGTACACACAGGGCCTCCAACAGTCTGTCAAACAATCTATTCCTAAAAGTTTGTGACTTCAGTAGCTTCTGCTCCAGGTAAGCCAATCTGTATTACAGCTATCTGAATTCTACTGTCTCCTCAGATTTTTTTTCTGTTTACCTTGTTATAAAGGAGTGATGACTACATGTCAGAAGTGTATTAAGTAATATTTCAATTGGTTAACTATCTTTAAGTTAACTATCTTTAAGGGGCCCTTTCAGTTCTTACATCTTAAAACATAAAGTAAAATATATACTTGTCTTGAGTAGGGAGATTCTTCACTGAGATAACACTGTGAAATATGTTCAAATTTTATAATAAATGAATGAGCCTTTCAAAGAGTCCAACTGCATTTTCTAGAAGTGCCTTATTTAGCTCTAGTTGCATTCAGGGAAAGCTTACTTTCTGGAGTTTTTATACATATTCGTGTGTGTTTAGCAAAACTCTTTTATGTAATGCTATCCTGTGTAATGCTTAACAAGTTTATGATTGTTTATTTTAAATAAATGTAATAATTCTGACTGAAAAACAAACATAATTTTAAAGAAAACTCAGAATAATATTTCTTTTTCATAACTCAAAGAACCCAAGAATTAAAGAGAGATAATAGAGCTTTGGTAACACTCATTCATATCCCCAAATTTACTCACTGATTTCCTGTTTCTTTTTTCCTTTTCTTTTCCCTTTTGATACTTTTCCACCCTTTTTAAATTTTTTGATTTATTCCTTTTATTTTGTTTTACCTTCTGATATGGTTTGGCTGTATCCCCACCCAAATCCCGCCTTGAATTCTCACATTTTGTGGGAGGTAATTGAATCATGGGCAGGTTTTTCCTACGCTGTTCATATGACATTGAATAAGTTTCACAATATCTGACAGTATTGTAAGGGGGAGTTTCCATGCACAAATTTTCTCTTTGCCTGCCACCATCCATGTAAGATGTGACTGGCTTCTCTTTGCCTTCCATGATGATTGTGAGGCCTCCCAAGCCATGTGAAACTGTAAGTTCATGAAACCTCTTGTTTTGTAAATTGCCCAGTCTTGGGTATGTGTTTATTAGCAGTGTGAAAATGAACTAATACACCTTCTCTGAATTTTTATTAGTTTTGCTTTTAAATTGTCTTAATGTTACTGTTTTTCTCTCCCATCTATACCTTTAATGTCTTAAAAGCCTGGAAAGACCCCCTTATATGCACTCTTCCACACAGGAGTGATATTGAGGCCTTAAGTATTTACGGACTTTGGTTTATGGAACACAGAACAAAGAAAATGTTGATTTCCAACAGCTCATTAGTAGACTACTTCCTTTAGTCACAGGAAGTAAAGGCAGTAATAACTTTTTAGACTTTGTGTGGCTAATTTTTTAGTTTTTGCAGTTTATTCATGGAGAAGTTACTACTAAAAAATATCAAAATCTGTTTTCATACTCAGCTATAGGGTTGAAGTTTAAAGTTGCTAAAGTTACTTTCTGGAATATACTTGAATGGAAAGCCAAGATATTTCTCAGTATCTCAAAGTTAATGCAACCTCATTTTTTTCTCAGTGAGGAGAACTTAATAAAAATCTAAGATGTGGAGTATTTTTGGAATTCTGTTTGTAGAGAACAGATTTAGTTCAGAAATGGACACAATAACCAAATAAGCACTAGGCAAATCACAGCTATTAAGACTTTTTAAAAAGATAGAAAGGTTCAGATAGGAAGTGAGACTAAGCCCTTGAGATAAGGAAACTAGTTTTATATTGTCTCTTATTCATTCTAATAACATTACCTACAAGGTGCTAAGAACACAATAGCTTCTTGATTAAGAACGTACTACAATCTGTAAAAAGAGACGGATGCTGAAAAGATCAGTTATATGAAAACAGCTGAAGACCTGAATTAAGGCTTTCATGATAGCAGCAGAAAGAAGGTGACAGATGGAAGACGCATTTGGAAAACCAAACAATTCAATGAGAAATAAAAAAGGATGATTCAAGTATGACTCTGAGGTTGCAAGCTTGAATAACTGAATATTTTTAACCAGAATTGATCCACTTACTAGAATGAAACACAAAACAAGATAGCTATTTGGGGCTAGAAAAACAGCAAGTTGAGTTAGAAAAATATTTAGTTTGAGGTTCCTCTCGTTTTTTTTTTTCTTACATATCATGATATTAATTCTAATTCATCATTCTAATTTTTTAGTCCTTTTCAAATGTCAATTTTTCTTTATGATTTCTGAGTTAATCTTCCTACCTTCTGTTATCATTGATGATAATAAATGTGAGAAATGGGATGAGATTAAAATGATCCTTCCTTGTGTTCCTACTTTATAGGACAACATTCTACATGACAATCACATTATTTATTTTAATCTTACACATGCATTACACTGTGACTTTGCAGATGAGAAGTTCAGAGTGATTCATTGTGGAACATAGGTTTTATGAAATATATCGTTCCTTAGGTCAATCATCCTAGTAAATATATCTAAACACTTTTCAGAACCAATGAGATGCTGTCAATACCAAATGGTAGACAGGGAAGAGTCCCAATCAATATTTTAAGGATAAGAATCTGAGGCATGCAGAATACTTCTTCTGGTTAAATACACTTTATCTCCTTTTAAGTACATTTAATATCTTTTCCATTTCTTTCTCTCAGCTTTTACAAGGTGTCAAAATGCTATCCACCTCTGCTAAGGAGGCCACAGGCTGAATTGTGCATTCATGTTGTAAACCACTTATAGCTTTCTGGGTAGAGTAAATGTTACCACTTGAGGGCATCCTGTCATTATGTTCTGTAATAGTCCTGAACTTGTAAATCCACCTCAAAACCATGGCTCTCTGACAGAAGAGACTAAGAAAAAAAGAAAAAAAGATAGTTGACGGAAATGCTGAGGCAGCAATGACAATGGTAATTTACCATGGCTAAACCTGGTGTTTCCTGGAGTACTAGGCCAGTGAAGACTGTATTTCAGGAAATGCTAAGTCAACAGAAGAGGATAAGTGACACAGAGAGAAGTTGATGAATCTTCCTGGCAGGGACAAAAATAGGAACTAGGACACACCAAATGCTCTAAAAGTTTAATAGGTTTTGGCCAATCAAAGGAGGAATCTGTATTTGAAGTTTCCTGAGTAGAGAAGCAAGAAAAATACCATCCTAACAGCATTTCTTCATGTAATGGTGGCAGTGGTCCTACTTTGAACCTATCAGCTATGGGAATGTTATTCGAAAATGAATGACATAATTGATTGGAAAATTTTAATTGACAGTTTAACCCTGGACATGAGGATTTTTCTTTCCTCATGTTCTCAACACAGATGATCAAACAAATGTCTTAAAATATGTGCAAACACATCTGAAAATTTATAATTGCTATTATAATTCAATAAATGTTTCTCCAGTGTTGACTATTAAATGAACATTATTCATGATCATTATGTTGACGTAATTGTCTTTGATATTCATCTGTGATTTCAGAAAATAAAAACTAATGAATAGATAATAGGAAAAGAGAAATATTTTGTCTTGAAGGAGAAATTATGAATAAAATTAGGGTAACATATAAGTCTATATTTTAACATATTAAACCAGTAGATTTTACTGATCCAACACAATCTATAGTTTTTCAGGGTCAAAGTACTTGTTACAATCTGTAAGTTTATAGTTTCATCCAACTTCTCAATTTTTCTAGCAGTCCATTATACAATTAGAGTGAATAGTAATGGTTTGTTGTACCAAATTACCTGTATTTTTGTAGGGAGGGTGGTGGATATAAGATATCATATTTATGAATAGAGCACAGATACCAAGCCTATTTCTTGTATTTGAAGGACATTGAACTTTTCCTATTACATTGATGTAGGATACTGGGTATAGTGTAAAGAAGAGAGGATATGTTTACACTAAGGAAGTCCAACTCAGAAGCAGTCTTAAAGCGGTTATATTCATTTATAATATAAAATATGATATTTAAGTGAGCAGAGTTATTCTATGTACAGAGAAGCTGGTTATTCTTAGGGAATTTGGTTGAATACCATTCCTGACAGTTTTTAAATGAAGGAATTATAAGTACTAGGTTTTTTTTTGTTTTTTATTGTTTTGTACATCTGCTTTTTTCTCATGGTTTAATCCTTAGCACCAGTAGCTGCTTTTAGGTTATTAGTAGCCACAGCAGGTCAACAAAGGAAAGAGCTATGTCAAGTAGTTATTATTTTAGGACTAGTGTTCTTTAACACACTGCCATGATTGCTTTAGTATGACAAGATAGTATCTTTAAAAGATCTGGAAATAAACTTTTCTTGTTAAAGGCAAATTATCAATTTTCTCAACCAGAAACATTTGGCAGGGTTTGTCCAAGACTGAGCTGCACAATTCAAGCTTGATCTTGGATTTCTCTTCAAAATAGAGTTAAAGTTCCACACACAACAGTCAAAATAATCCCCTGGGTCCAGAAACAGAGTCTATGACAGGTTGTATAAAATAAATGTCTCAAATTTGGATTTCCCTGATAGCTTCAGGATAACAGAAAGCTCTAGGGGTAGCAGACTAGAAAAAAAAAATGTCCGTTAGGGAGTTAAAAGTCATTCATTGCAGCCAAACCACCAAGGGATAAAAAAAGAAAAAAGAAAAGAATTCTGGTGAGGTCTTGTTTGTAGTAAATTTCAAACAAAGCATGTGTGTACGTGTTGTATAGTAAACAGTTGCCCCAAACTGATTTCCTTAAGAGGAAAAAAGTTGCTACTCAATAAATTTTAAAAGTAATATTAGAAAAAATGCCAGAGGAGATCATTACTGTAAAATTTTCAATCACCTTATAAATGGAAGGTAAAAAGCAGCTGATAGCAAGGCTAACTTCTCTTTCATTTCAGCAACAAGCTGCTCCTATTCCTTGAAATGGAATGAAATGAATGCCATGGCCTTTTTAAGCGGCACAGGGGATCTATTTATTGTGAGAAGAGATTTGCTGAATAATCGTAAAATGCAGAGATAATTTTGGAAGTCAGCTAACAGCTTTGATGTGGAGACCCTCAGAATCCACCTGTCTGTAATATCTATTCCTCCTCCAGCAGGCATCTCATTTACTGAAAATCATTTTTCTCATCATCATCAGCCAAAGTGTCTGTCCATTTTCAAAAAGAAGTTTAAAAGAGCAACATTGACAATGACAAGAGTTAACTCCTGGTATAATAAAGATTAGGGACGTGGAAAATTGCCATTCAGTGCCCATTAATTTTATTAGAAAACAGAAGAGAGAATGTGTTTCAGATATTTTTTATTAGCATATGTCTGCTTGGGCTATCTGTGTGCATGACATGACAGGAAGGTGTAGTCTGAGATGAATAGGTACATCCAGTGTCTTTGGTGGTCCATACAGGTTTTCTTTATTGACTAGAAGGATGAATGGGTTTATTAACAGATGATTTTGTAAGTTGAATCTCTAATGTTATTTTGTATATCAATAATAAACATTTGAGAATGCAATTTTCTGGTATTTTCCTTTTACTATACGTTATAATACAAGTCAAACTCACTGTAGCATCCTTCTTTGTGCCAAACTGATATGGTTTGGGTTTGTGTTTCTGCCTAAATCTCATGTTGAATTGTAATCCCCAGTGTTGGAGAGACCTGACAGGAGATGACTGGATCATGGGGGTGGACTTCCCCCTTTGCTGATCTCATGATAGTGAGTTCGCACAAGACCTGGTTGTTTAAAAGTGTGTAGCACCTAACCATTTGCTCTCTCTTCCTCCTGCTCTAGCCATGTAGGATGTACCTGCTTCCCCTTCCCCCCTCTGCCATAACTGTAAGTTTCCTGAGTCCTCCCAGCCATGCTTCCTGTACAGCCTGCAGAACCATGAGCCATCTAAACCTCTCTTTTTTAAATGAATTACCAAGTCATAGGCAGTTTGTTATACCAATGTGAGAATGGGCTAATATAAAAACATTTAAAGCAAAAATAATAAACTTCTGATAAAATATAAATAAGGTCTCTCAAACATAAAATATATCCTCATTCTGTCATTCTCATTTTAAGCAAAGTAGCTTATAAAAAAATGAGAAGCAAGAATAAGAATTTAACTAAAAAGGATAAAGTCAATCCGAATCTACCCACCATGCTTCTCCCCATATCAGTTTACATTCACCCTTTTATGCATATTGTATGGTTAAAATACGTAACTGAATTTTTGAGGGTGGTTAGAAGATAGATGCATTTTAGGCTTGAAGACATTGCTTTGAAATAAACGAGTGAGAGAAACACAGGGAACAGAGACTGTGATTCAGAACACGATAGGAACATGGTAAGGGAAAGGATATTACCTTGAACATGTATGACATTCAGTAAAGTCAATTATCAGCCACTGAAGAGTGAAATACTGACATTATTTAAGATTATATAGATGTAAATTTGTATAGATCTCCACATAAGCAGATATTCTGTTACTTGAGCTCTGACCTAATGATGATCTATATATCCTGAATGACCATCCAATCAAACCAATAGTGTTTGAAAATAAAATATTTCTTAAATCTTATTTATTGGGATACTGAAGAGACATGTTAAGGAAAAAAAATAATCAGTGTCACAATGTTAAGCAAAAGCAGGAACACTAGAGAGTAAGTAACCTTCAAAGCCAGCTGAGGATTCTAATAGGAACCTTTAGCGTAAAACCAGAAGTCCCAAAGTGCTATCTTTGGGTCTTTCAAACCTCCAGAAATGGAGCTTTTAAACATTACAGAAACATAGTGCCTCCTCATGTGAGAAACACCACTGTCCAACACATACAATTTCACATAGACTTCAGTAGTGGTGCAATTTTATGATGCTTTTGGTACCCCCAAAAATAAAGTTTTGTTTTTAAACTGTTTTAGAATTTAGAAGATATTTTGGCATGCATATCTTCATTTTACCTCAAAACTTCTTTATGATGTTAGAATCTTTTTATTACTCTGGTTAAGAGCTTAAGGAACCTATGGTAAGAACAAAGACTGATGTAGAATTTGGAATTATTATTATTATTTTTCTGATTCTGAAGCTTGTTTACTGTCCCAGTCTCTCCAAATGCAGTCTGTTAATGTGGTAAACTTCACTTTTTAGGGTGTCCCCACATCAGTGGAATAGTTCATGCCTTGGGAAACTTTGGCTCCCTGCCTAATAGATTGTTGTAAGTGTTAAAACAAGAAAAGTGAAGTATTTTCTTCGTTTTTCTTTCCTGATGATCCAACCTAGAAATTGAGTACAGAGCAGCAGAAAGCAATGACACCCACAAGTCATTCCAAACTGTCTGGGTTATTAAACCTAATGGATCCAAATCACACCTATGTAGTTGGCTCAATAAATCAGTACCAGAGGAGTTCCAAGTCAAAATAATCTCTACTTGGAGCTTACTGCTAATTTCTTATTCTTCATCAAATGCATCAGGCCATCTATGAGCCTAAAAAATACTTTCAATTAACTATCCTAAAATCTGTTTTTAAAATTGTTAACTTTATAAATAATCTAATGACTTAAATCAGTGAACAGGATGATATATTAAAAAACTGAAACTAAGACTGAAAATCAGAGGAAACACAATAATAAAAATCTTGCAGAAAGTTTCTGGCAAATAAAATCTTACACCAAAAGAAACAATAAAATTTAATTTTTCATTGAAATACTTTTAATGATGACGGTAATTATATTGATGAAAACATGTGTCTCATACATATCATGTATACATGTGTATCATATGTATGTGTGTATATGAACATGTATATATGTGTGTGTGCATATATATATATATATTTATAATATGCCTTGTATGACTTAAGTGTATTGTATTACAATGTTATTTTCCTTTGACATTTGAGACATTTCAGGAAGGGAAGAATTCAGAGACTAGATTATTACAAGGACAACACTGTAACACTCAGAGGCTAGTAATGCAATGAAGGACTAGCTCCCACTCTCTGAGGGGCATCTCAGTAATCCAGTAGATGACAGTTTCATATCCTAGATGCTGGAAGTCGAGTAAGTAAAAAGAATTTTGAATATGTATTTGGGTAGGTAAATTCCCCCCTTGTTCTTTCTTTGAATTTTTATCATTAAAGAAAAAGAGTAAATTGCAGTTTTGGCCTGGCCCCTGAAAGAGACTGACTGCATTTGGACACCTTGCCTCTGCCTGCAGTAGAAAAACTATTTTTCTAGTTACCCTTTCAAGGTCTGCCATCTCTTTGAGGCTTCTCATAAAATGATAATTGTGACAATGCTGCTAAATTGCATACTTATAATGCTTCATACATTCATAAAAGTCTTCTCAAACATTATCTCATTTGATTATCACAATAGCTCTTGGATGCCAGAGAGGACAGGTGATTCTGTCTCCATTTTGTTACTGTTTATACCAAAGTCTAGCATGGAGATGGTTACCACCTAATGTATTCAGGCCTACAATGATTGCTCTCTGCTTTTGAATTCTTCCTGCACATGTAGCCTGTACCATTTTCTGAACCTCGGTCTTTAGTGGGTATGTCAAGATCTTTCTGGTGGATACTAATATAATAATAACACACACATCATTCTGGGAATATGTCAAGCACTGTTTAAGATCTTTACATGTATTATTTCATTTAATCCACATCATAATCCTAAGAAGTTGACAATATTATTATCCAAATTTTACCGAGAAGAAAACCCCAACAAAGAGTTTAAGTGACTTTCTCAACCCACGTCTCTAGTAGGTGGTGGAAGCTGAATGTGGAGAAAGTTAGTTAGCTTCCAAAACTTGTGCTCTTGTAGACTAGCTTTAGATTGCATAGTTTTAATGTAAATGTCATTGTTCTTACTATTTAAAGTTATAGCTAAGATACTTCAGGTTTAATAATAGCAACAAGGCAATTTTTAATTATCCAATAGAATAATTATGGAATCTGTTTGAAAGCTACGAGTCTCTAAATAATCATGGAGGTACTTTCAATGGCCTCTGCTACCCTCAGCCCCATCACTCTGTTATATACTAGTATAATAGAATACACTGAAGGTGATAAAATGGGAGTGAGGTTCCCATAGTTACCAAGTTCTTTTGGCCAACTATGATTTTACTATTATTGTATTACAATAGCAGGCTGCCTCTGACGTGAGACAGAAATTCACCGTATTTATAGTTTGTCATCCCATATTTCACAAGTCAGTGCCTCAGGGGTTGTGGTGGTGATTATTTTGTTCATTTGACAATTTTGTTTAATTTTCTATTTTATCTTTAGCCCACATTTCCAAGAATATTTTAACTATAAAATGCTTTCACTGTGAAACAAAAAGTGTTCTAACTTTTCCTGAAGAAATCTCTGTGGCTCTACTATTGTGAACTTGGCTGGGAGCAAGGTGGTTCATGTATCTCTTCACTGGAAGATTATAAAGGTGGGAACATTCACCATAATCACAATTACAGCAGTCATCCTTGGTGTCGAAGTCCACCAGGGTGGTCATCTTTCCTACTAATATTTGTGAGATTAGCTCTTGAGTGTGGTGGGCTTTGATTCCTGGGCATTTTTTCTTCCTCTACCATTAACACTCCCAATAGCCAACATGTTGGAAATCGTTTAGAAAGCATCTGCACAATTCTAGGTGATTGGTCAGTCAACACATATTCATCAAGTGCTCTTGAGATCCAACTGAGGGAAGAATGCAAAGTTTGATTTGAAACACTAGAAGAGGCAATGCAGCAGAGCACATTTTAATGCTCTGGCTTATTCCACTGCACATACCGGCTCCCTCCAGCATTTTCTTTGAGAATGGCAACAATATAGCATGGTGGTTAAAAACAAACTCTGGGAGTAGCCTGCCTGGGTTTGCCCAATTCTTCAGATTGTGTAGGGAAAGGAAGCATCTTTTCTTCCCATGTTTGCTTCAGGGCTGAAGCCCCCAAAATGAAAAACAGATTAAGAAGAGAAAAAGACACAAGTATGTTTAATGTTTTATATGACACAGGAGACTTTATAAGTAAATAAAGTCCCAAACCCAGGTAAACCTGTGTATGTTTTATGCTAGGTTTGATGAAGATGTGGGTAATCATGGAGAAATATAATTAGACAAAGGGGATATGGTATAATGGTGATTGATCTAAAGGAAGGTATAATCGGATGGGAGGTTGGGGGCATACCAAGGCCTGTTAGTTCAGATTATTTTCTCTGTCCTGTGTCTTCAGAGATGAAGATGTTTCTTTTTTCTGGATATAGGGAGGGCACCTCTTGAATAAGGGTTTTATAATCTATTTCAGAAAAAAATCACAAAATTATTTCAGGATGTATGACCTACTTCAGGAAGATGAGTGGGAGCAAGGTGAGAGTTATCCTTCAGATTTTGCTGTTTTCTCAAATGCCAAGATGCCATATTTTGGGGTAGTGTCCCCTGAACCCCATCAACTAGGTTTTCAAATACGTAGAATAGCGCCTGGCACATAGCATGCCATGCCAGGTATCCTGGTGTCATTATTATATGCAAATATGCTATCTTTCAAATCAGTCATTCTCAAAGTATTTTCTACCTAAGAATGATATGCAGTGCCTTTGAAAACATAAGATTATTAACTCCACCCCAGATCTACTCAATATATGTGTTTGGCAAACTGTAGTGTAGAAATTTCTATTTTTAACAAAATGTTCATGCAGGTAGTTCTGATGCAGTGGCTTAAAGACAAACATTTGAGCAAAATTGATGATTGCCTTTTCAATACATATAGTGTTGGTTTTTAAATATCTATTACTAAATCTTTATATTTGTAAGACATTGCACTAAAACCATGTAAAAGTTTCATTCACAACTATTTACAAAATATCTAATTTGAATATATGTGCTTTGTTTTCTAGTTAAAATAGACAGGGCACCTATAATCCCAGCACTCTGGGGGGACAAGGCAGATGGATCACAAGGTCAGGAGATCAAGACAATCCTGGATAACACAGTGAAATCCTATCTCTACTAAAAATAAAAAAAAAAAAATACCTGGGTTTGGTGGCGGGCACCTGTAGTTCCAGCTACTCGGGAGGCTGAGGCAGGAGAACCAATTGAACCCGGGAGGTGGAGGTTGCAGTAAACCAAGGTTATGAAACCCCATTTCTACTAAAAATACACACATTAGCCAGGTGTGGTGGCGGGCACCTGTAGTCCCAGCTACTCAGGAGGCTGAGGCAGGAGAATCCATTGAACCCAGGAGGCGGAGGTTGCAGTGAACTGAGATTGTGCCATTGCACTCCAGCCTGGGTGACAGAGCAAGACTGTCTCCAAAAAAAAAAAAAAAAGGGCAGTTTTCACATTTATCTCACAACAATGTTGAGGATGCTTAATACTTTCCTAAATATTTCTTTTACCCAACACTTAAGACTCTCAGGAGCACATGTAGACAACTGAAAGAAGGAAATAATTAAGCAAGTTAGCAGTATAAAAGAAAGACAGTAAGTAAGAGACTACATTTCTCTTGTGGAAATCTAATATACAAAGATGGAGGGTGGGTGTTTCCTTCAGGTTCCCCCAACTGACTGTTGGAAAAGGGATACTTTAGGAAATCCCTGCTCAGGGAAGGAGTAAAGATTGGATAATACTACAGAGAAGTGATGAGATCTTAGAACAATGGAAAAGCAATGCCATCTGGCAACAAAGACTCAATGCCATGCCAAATAGCATGGAATCAGCACAACAGAATTAAAATAACAACTTCAAATGTTAATCATCACTAGAGAATGTGTCAACAATTAAGAAAGATTTTGAGTCCGATTAACAAAGATTTTGATTCCAGCTAGTTCAAGAGAGTTAAGCTAGGTTCTCTCTGTTCTGCTTATAGAGATGCAGGCTACTCTTACATCACACAAGGAGGGCTATACTCCCTCAAGATGAAGAATCCAGTCTCATTTTAACCCCACTACTTAACATCATCAGGTTGTTGTTGAAGGTTTACAGGGATCACATGGAAAGACACATAAAACAATCCTTTGCCCGATAAATGTTACATAATTACCAGGGTAAACACTGCATATATAGTAGTTCATTTTGAGACTATTTTATACTACCAGTTCTCAAAGTATGGCCTGGAGATGCCTAGAGGTCCCAGAAAACATTTAAAGCTTTGGAAATCTCAAAAATATCTTTGACAAATCTTCATTTGTGTTTTAAGCAAATACATAACATAATAAATAAGCAAATGTGGCATATTATTAAGTCTTAAAAAGGAGGGAAATCTCGCATGCTACAACATGGATGAACTTCTAGGATATAATGCTAAGTAAAATAAGCCAGTCCCAGAAAGACAAATATTGTACGATTCCACTTATATGCGTTAACTAGATACAGAAACTAGAATGATGGTCAAAACTATTTTTATAACAATACTCCATTAGTCTGCTCATGCTGCCATAGTAAAATACTGTAGGGGAGGAAAATAATTTGTTTCTTAATCCTCATATTTTTTTAGTTAGAATGAATTCCTGTAACAAAAGACAAATTTATAAAAAAAAAAAAAAGAACTCAGAATTTTATTCATATGCATATTTTCCTATACACATGAGACACATTCATACAATAAGTAGTTCTTAAAGAGGTAGCTTTGAATTCTAGCTTTAGTATTTTCAGAAAGAAAGGTTAATTTTTTAAAAAGTGACAAGAAATTTGGGGTAGGCAAATTAAGGGAAGGCAAACCAATGGCAGATTAAATTGAGTAAATAATGCTGATTCCTCTAGTGCCATCTGTAGGGCAGTAAGTTTAAATTGTCTTCAGTGGTTCACCTTTGCTCTCCCTGGTAAAAAGGAACAGTGGGATACCTTCTGTGTCTGTAACTGTATGTACTGCTTTTAGACAAATAGAGAGCAGAGAGCTTTGCTGCATCTGCTTCATAACTGCTTTCAGCTCAATGATCCTTATGCCAAAAGAGGCATGTTTTAGAGTGGTATGTTCTGGTCTCCCACAGTACCATTGACTGGGTGGCTTAAGCAACAAAAATTTACTTCTCTCAGTCTTTTTTTTTTTTTTTGAGATGGAGTCTTGCTCTTGTTGCTCAGGTTGGAGTGCAGTGGTGTCATCTTGGGTCACTGCAGCCTCTGCCTCACAGGTTCAAACTCTTCCCCTGCCTCAGCCTCCTGAGTAGCTGGGATTACAGGTGCCTACCAACACGCCTGGCTAATGTTTATACTTTTAGTAGAGATGAAGTTTTGTCATGTTGGCCAGGCTGGTCTCGAACTCCTGACCAAAAACTCCTGACCTCAGGTGATCCACCTGCCTCGGCCTCCCAGAGTGCTGGGATTACAGGCGTGAGCCACCGTGCCAGGACTTCTCTCGGTTCTGAAGGCTAGAAGTGTGAGATCAAGATGACAATCTATTTGGTTCCTGGTAAAGGTTCTCTTCACGGTTTGCACATGTCCACCAGATACCTGCAGATGACCTGCAGGATCTCGCTATGTTCCACGGCTTTTCCTTGGTGTAAGCTGGGAATGGAGAGTGTTGAACCTCTGCTATTTCTTCTTGAAAAGGGGCTAATCATGTCATGGGCCACACCCACCCCTTTATACTTTAAAAACATTAAAGTGATTTACAAAAAACTAAAACAATGCTCTTCCATTTTTATAATGTTTCTTCTTGTTTTATAAATTATATTTTTCATAAAACACTACGTCAACAGGTATTAGGTTCATTATGTTTAATATAAATGAATACATATTTAAATACATTCTGAGTTTTATTTTCTAATGTGGGAAATATTGATAAATGTAACCAGGTAAGCACAAGTTCTTCAGGTCTGTAATAATACATAAGAGTGTAAAGGGGTCCCAAGACCAACATTTTTAAGAACCATGCCTTATACCAGATTTTAGCAATCCTCCTAAAACTTTTTGGTATAATCTTCAAAACACTGCATTTTCATTGATTATTTTATGTCAGAAATGTATGACTTGTTTGAATAATGGAAATTGTGACAGTAGAGTTTTATGTAAAGTGAGCACTAGATTGAACGAGCATCAGGAGACAGTTATTAATCATAGATTTGCTGCAGACTAAAGCTGCCAGGTTTAATTCAGTTAAACTTGAATTTTAGATAAACATCAAATAGTATTTCAGTGTTAAATATGTCTCATATGCTATTTGGGACATACTTATTCTAAAAATAAATTCATTCTTTTGCAAAATTTCAAATTTGTCATCTTGTATTTTATCTATCAACTCTTCCTCAGATTACTGACTTTAACTAAGCTACTTTACATCTACATTTATTCATTTTCCTTATCAGTAAAATAATGAATATGGATTTCCCTAGCTGATACCCTAGTCATTCTATGAATCAAATGTCCATATACCTAACCTTGGGCTAACTGTCAGGGAAAATGAGAAAGATTTAGGTTATTAGAGCCTTCGAAGAGAAATATGTGCTTGGCACAATTGATGTGAACAAGGAAAGCTTTGAAAACATTTCTCAAGGGCAAAATTGGATCATTTCACTTAGAATCGTCCTTCATTCCCAGGGCTGTGTCAGGCAGTCCACCTGGAGAGTAAAAGATAATGCCTGGATCACAGCTATTATTTCTCTTAAGTTTGATGACCTGGGGCATGCTATTTAAGATGATACAGACTGGGTAACCAAATGTCCTAGTTTGCCCTGACAAGTTCCACTTTAGATCTCTTGTCCTAGTATACTTCCCAGTTTAGTATTTTTTCCTTTAATAGGAACTGAAAATGACAGAAAGCCATACCCATCATGAATCATGCAAGAGTCTTAAGGAAAGACCACATTGCTAAGGTCTGGCAGAAAGGAAATATATGGCCAACACTGTATCCCTCAACTTCCTATATTAATCCCTACCTCTAAGAGAAGGCATGAGACAGAGTTATATTTGAATGCCTCCTAACTTTTCATATTTTTATAAAAAATAAAAACATCAAATAATTTATAATCTGGTAGAGGAAGACAGGAATTTCTCAGAAGCAATGAAAGCAAAGGCTCTCAAAAAATTTTCTCCCTATGGAGAGGCTAGGGAATTCGTCATCCAGTATATAATTCCAGAAATTTTAGATATACTAATAATGCAAACATATTTCTACTTTAGAAAAAAAATGCCCTAAATTCTGTATAACTTTCATATGGTATACCAAATATGATAATGTAATTTCTGATAATTGTTATACAAAAAACCCAAAGTATCATATTTGTTTTGTTAAAGTGTATAGATTATATTCTATAAATTTTATATAATGATAGTCAAAGTGATGCTATAAATATTTTTTTACAAAAGGAGAATATTAGAAAGGCTGACAGCCACTTTACTCATAGTCAAAGAGAAGGTAAAATCAAATAGCCTACACAGGGAAGCACTTACTGTGTGTCAGATACTATTCCAATTCTTCTACATGTGTTAACTCATTTAGTCCTATAAAAAAAAAGACTAGGGATAAATGCTGTAGTTATTCTCATTTAAGAGTAATGACACTGAGGCCTAAAGAGTTTAGGTGACTTTATCTATAAAACAAACATAATGCCTTCTCCAAACTGCCTTTACCAAAACGAAAGAATTGATTTTATTAAACAAATATTTATTGTGCACCTATTATGTGCTAGACAAAAGGACACACTTCAAATGAACAGTGCACCTCAGCAGCAATTTTACAGCATTTCGCCATTAATTTTTTCTCTACTTATCCCAATAAGTACTTCACACTGTCATTTCTTTTGCTAAATCTCCATATTCTTTCTTCTCTACATCATATTTTATATGACATCCATCACTCATATTTCATAGAGAAATACAAACCATTGTAGGACTTTCTTAGTGTGCCACTATGAGCCTGTAAGCCTATATGCATCTGAATTCATCCTTGCCATTCAATTAATTGGCATTTGTTGCATAACCACCCAAACACTTAATGACTTCAACAGCAATCATTTAGTAGCTGAGAATTCTAGGATAACTGAAGTTGGGCTCAGCTGAGCAGTTGTTCTGCTATTTCCCTCTGGGCTCAACCATGTGGCTATGGCAGGCTGCCTGCTCTGTCACAGCTGGAAGGTCTAGAACCCTACTGTCTGATACCACAGATGCTGGTTGCATGTGTCTATTTAATACTTAGATAGTGATATGCTATAAGTGTAAAATATACATCAGACTTTGAAGACTTAATACAAAAAAAGTAAAATATCTCAAATATTTTTAATGTTAAATATGTGTTTAAATGCTAATATTTGAATACACTGGCTTAAATAAAATATGCTATTCATTTTACTTATTTATTTTCACTTTTATTTTTTATCTATTTTACTTTTACCTTTAAAACATATGGTAAAATACACAAAGCATATTTATCATCTTCACCACTTTCAAGTCTACTGTTTGGGAGTATTAAGTACATTTATGTTGTTGTAAAACCAATCTCCACAATTCTTTTCATTTGCATAATAGAAACTCTACATCCATTAAACAAGTTCCATCCCTCCTTTTTCCCAGCCCTTTGAAACCATCATTCTCCTTTTTTCTCTATAAAGGTGATTACTGTAGGTGCCTCATATAAGTGGAATCATACAGTATTTGCCGTTTGTGACTGGCTTATTTTACTTAGCTTAACGTTCTCAAGATTCACCCATTTCTTTCCTTTTAAAGGTTAAATAATATTATATTTTAAGTATTTATTATATTTTATTCATCTATGTATTCTTTCATGAACAGTTGGACCACTCTACCTCACTCTTGCATATCAAGTTGCTCTGAACATGAGTGTACAAATATCTATTTGAGTTTCTGCTTTCAATACTTTAGTGTATATACCCAGAAGTGAAATTGCTAGATCGTATGATAACTGTAGTTTGTTTTTTGAATTGTCATACTGTTTTCCTTATCAGTGACACCATCTCACATTCCAAACATTCCAACCAACAGACCTAAGTGTTTTGATTTCCCTTTATAAACATTTGTTTTTTTTTTTTTTTTTATAGTAGTGAGGTTGGTAGCATTCATTGTTAAGTGATAGTTTCAACAGAAAGAAATTCTCTGCTGACTTTGCAGATACGGCTCCTTGTGTTCAGGCTTCTATTGCTACTTCTCATAATTTAACTGTGAGTATCATTAATCATCCCTTATTGGCAAATGCATCTGTCATTTCTTTTTGAATGCTTTTAAGATCGTCTATTTGTCTTTAGTGCTCAGAACTTTGATTCATGTGTTTGTTCGCTGATCTCTTGAAATGTATTTGTCAGGCCAAAACTGACATCCAGACCAAGTAAAATAAATAACTCTGTGATCCTAGTCTTTATACATGCTTTAGACTTGCTCAACAGAAATAAATACTATCACATATGTGAAATATTATCTCAAAGTCTGTGATTCCTCATTTTCATAGTTTTCCTTTTATTATGCTAGCTAGTAACTCCTGGTCAAAATTTTTTTAATATTCCCTATTCTTATCTGACCTCTAAATATTTGGTATTTCAAAAGCTTTCATATATTCTCCCTAGGTGATTGCATACAAGTCCATGGAGTTAAATATCAACTGTATGCATATGATTCACAATTACATAACTCTGGTCCAAACTCTCTTTTGAGGTTCCTCTACATATGACAGATTTGCTCTACAGAGTGACATTTGAAATGTATTAACAATGTCCTTAAGGCCTATTCACACTATCCTAACTTGTTTCTCACTCAGTGGTTTTCATGTAAATAAATGCCATTAGTATCAAGCCAGAAGCTCAAGCTGAAACCAGTCAACTTTCTCTTTATCCCATGCACCTAAACTCAGTATTTCTCCAAGTAATGTCTCCATCATCACTGTATATTCTTAGTTGGATCCACTCTTATATCTAACCCGATTACCTCCAGTATAGTTCCCCAAACTGGTCTTTCCATATTACCATCTAGAATCTATTCTATTTTATATAGAGCGACCCTTTGAAAAATGTAAATCACAGCACGTTTCTACCCTGCTCAAAACCATCCAATATACTAATAAGGACGTCCACACAGCCTAATAATAGCCTATAAAACTTAGCATGGTCTGGCCTTGGCCCACATTTCCAACTTCTGATATTGCTCTCTTCCTTGCTCACTAGGGTGCAGCCATGCTGTTCTCCTATGCAGTTCCTTGACCAGGCCAACCTCATTTGTGCCCTGTAGCCTTTGAATTTGTTGTGTCTATAATTCGGACATTCTTTCTTTTTTTTTTTTTTTCAGCCTTCAGGACTCACATTTTATTGAGGTCAACCCTCTATCCTATCTTGAGGGGCACCATCCTCCTATTCCTAGTCATGATTACTTAAGACATTTTATTTTCTATGAGACAATTATTACCATCCAAAGTCATCCTGCATTATTTAATGTCTGCCTCTTAACAAGAGCATAAACTCCATGGGGACAGAGAACATGTTTACCTAGGACGTATCATGATGACTATCATAGAAAATGCTCACTGTTTGCTGAATTAATCTTAAATAATTGATCAGAAAACAAATGATGACTAAAATATCTCCTAGCATCATCACAGTCTAATGGTGTAGACTGGCATGAAAACATGGCCTTTAAAATAATAGTAAACTATAGTATTATGAACAATGATGAAGAATTGTATGTACAGACACTACATATAATTTGCACTTTCTGTAACTGTTTTTGACTGACTTTACACCAATTTTATATTCAGAAAAGTGACTTATGTAAAATAAAAGGCCACAGCTAATTGGATAATAGAATCTGTGTCGGAAATGGCTGCCACCTTTCAGATAAAGAAGGACTGGTAAAACAGCTTCTAGATTTTCAAAATCAATTATATTCTAGAATTACTTATCTGCCAGAATCAGTTCAGTCTCTTCTCCTACTTCTTTGAGTCTCACTTGCCTTCAGTAGCTGCAAGTCTTAGCAGTTTAATTGTACAGTGTTTGTCTGACTCTTAACTTTATTCTCTTCACCTGCATCCTTATGTAACTTCTCTGCAGCACTTGGGATCCTCCTGGTATCTGTAACTGCTCCTCTAGCACTGATCTCAAGCATAGGCTTTAGTTTTATTTTCAGAGAATCAAGACTTCATCAGAGAATCAAGACTTCATCAGAGAATCAAGTCAGTCTTGTTTAGAATAGTACTACTGGGATAGTTCCAAGAAGAATGACAGCTACATGGGCTGGAATAGTGAGTGGTGACTTTCCTGGATGGTTTCTCATCCTCATGGCATAGAATGATGAATCTAGATACCATCTCTGTTAGCTCAGGACTTACCGACTTAACATCGTAGATGTATAATAATGAAAGGGGCTCATACAAAAGCAAAATCACAGTCACATCATCTACTCTCCTAAAATGCATTTTAAGTCTTCTACATGTAAATGCTCACAACAAACAAGATTAATTCCTTCAAAAAATAATTATAGAAGTGTCACTTTCTTTTGAGCACTGTTCTAGCATTGGGAAAGCTGCAGTATACATGAACAACCAGAGATTTGCCTTCATGAAGCATATATGCTAGTGTGTATGTGTGTGCCTGGGGGAGCAATAAATGTATAAATATATATCTGAGATGTATTGAGTGCATATATTAGTTCTAGCTAATGCATTGCAGCATTTTTTTAAAAAATAAATATCATAATTCTATGAAAAAAAGTTGAGTAATAGAATACAGAGTGATGATGAAAACGAAGGGAGTCAACTAAAGAGGAATATCAAGTTGAGATTTGAATGATCATGGGGTGATAACTCTACAAAAATATGGGGGAATTAGAGGCATAGGAAAGAGTGCAAATGCACCAAGCTATGAGCTTGGCTTGTCCAAGAGAAAAAGTCAGTATGTTTGGAAAATAATGAAAAAAAGGGAAAACAGTAGAGATGAGAGTGTATAGACAGGAGAGATCAGTATCTTATAGATAATGGTGGAAAGTTGGATTTTATGTAGTCACATTGGTCATTCATTAATTTAATTATTCATAGGAATGTTGAGTACGGATGACTAGCCCTGGTCAATGCATCCAATGCCTTTGCAGGCAGTTGTTTTGCAAGGAGTTATCCTAGTTACTGTTGCCTTGAGTCAGAAACCCTGGTTGCATTCCTTGATTGTGTCATCCAGCACAGTCAACAACATGCCTTTACAGGAAGTAGACCCTCCATGATCTCAAAGTTGACTTTCACTGTCCAGTTACAATCCCACTGGAACTTCACTAAGTGAAATATCTAAAAGCTCCATGGATAAATGAAAGAACTATTATTTTTCAAACACTACAAACAGACTACGACAAGAAGACAAATTTAATTTTGTATTATTTATATTTGGTTTGGTTAAAACATTTTATTTCCTTCGGATAGACTTCCACAGAAACTGTTTTCTATGGAGCGTGACCATTAGGTCTTTGAAGAATTCTTAATTGGTAAGTCCAAGTTAAGAATGCATTCAATCAGGCCAGAGTGGTAGCTCATGCCTGCAATCCCAGCACTTTGGGAGATCAAGGCAGATAGATTACCTGAGGTCAGGGGTTCAAAACCAGCCTGGCCAACATGGTGAAACCCCATTTCTACTACACACACACACACACACACACACACACACACACACACAATTAGCCAGGTGTGGTGGTACATACCTGTAATCCCAGCTACTCGGGAGGCTGAGGCAGGAGAATCACTTGAACCCAGGAGGTGGAGGTTGCAATGAGCCGAGATTATGTCATTGCATTCCAGCCTGGGCAACAAGAGAGAAAAAATAAAAATAAAAAAGAATGCATTCAATCAAATTACTAAATTTCGTGTGTATAAAGGACATGGCAAGTTTTATACACCAATCTCTAAATATGATCCTCAATATATATACCACTTGAGATATCTCAGTCATATTTTGGTCACATTATAGTATTAGAAACAATTGTATTTAATGAATAAATTTTGTCTTGATATTTTCACTGTATTTGGTCTTGATTTCATACCCTGGACAGTTTTTTATATTCCTTATACAGTCATGCAACACCACGACATGGCTAGCATATCCTGTCCTAACTCCTCTCTAAATTGAACAAACACAACTCTCATTTTTTCCCCATTCATATTAGTTGCTTACTAGGGTTACAATCTGACAATCTAGTTGATCAATATCCTCCTTAAAGTGTTATGTTCAGAAAAACAAAATATTTCTGACATGCCCTAACCAGCGACAAATAAATATTATCACCTTCTTTCTGAAACCCTTCACTCCTTCTTGACAAACTAACAACTAAGATCTGCTGCTTTAAGACTTTGTCTTAAATTACTTTTGTACATTAATCATTTGTTTTGTGAGCTTATGGAAGTCCTTCTTAAGGTCTGTGGATCTTTCTGTTTATAATAATAATGGAAAATGACAGATAACATCACAATTTAAAACTCTTCATGTGTTAACTCATTTTATGCTCATCCCTAAGCGGTGAATACTGTTTTTTATCTCCATGTACTGATGGATGTTCGGGTGAAAAAAATGAATGAATGGATGAGTGGTCTGACTATTCCCCCACCTTGTCTGGAGCCAGAAGTGGAACTTGAACGTGATTCCCATTTTTGCAGAATGAGGCTTTCAGTATGCCATTTCTTAGTTTCTTAGGTGCAGAAAACTTATTTTAAAAGTATCAAAAACAATGTTACAATGTATGAAACAATAGATATTTAACTTCTCTCTAAATTAAGGGGGTTGGTCTCTTTAAAAAAAATCACTCCATTTAGGCAATGCCTTATTTCCTGCACACTCCAGCAGCTGTACCTGCCCAAAATCACTGGGCACACAGGGCAGTCTCTCAGGAACTCAGGCTAGGTAATTATAGGGAGCTGTCCATTCTTGTTCCTTCACTCTGGTGTGCCAAACAGCCTTTCAGTCAATCTGGGTAGTTTCTGGGAATTATCCTTGTCCCCTGTAATTCCCGTAAGGCAGCAGCCTACATATTCCTTTTTCTTAGCACACAGAAGGTTCGCCTTCATTTGCCATCATGATTTAAGGACAGCACAGCCTAACTCCCAAATTTAATTTCAGACACATGTGCCTTGGATCAAATATCCTACTGGCCCCTGTCCAAACCTTCTTTTTTCACCTTGGATTTCCTGACTTAATTACCTCAAACTTAGATAAAGCCAAAGCCAAATTGTACGAAAAAGTCATATCTTTAGCCATTATGGAATATGTTTCAGATTTGAAGCAACTGAAGAACATTAGCTGCAGTAAAACGAGATAAAATACTCACTCCTAAAACAGTTTTCCTAGTCAGCATTTTACTGGGTGTGAATATGTTTTAAGTTATTTTCCTCTACGTGACATCTTTGTCAGTCTCCAACTAAGTAGGTCTGTGTAGCAAGACCTGGACTGGAATTGTTGAAGGGTGACTCAATAACTACCTTCATTATCCCAAGTGTGATTATATGGAGGATGGTGACCAGCTGTTCTCCCTCTCTGATGAGGCAAGAATGAGAGAAGAAGGGCATAAATTGCAGCTGGAGGGAATTCAGATGATGTAAGGAGAAATTCTGGGGGTAGCAAGCATGGTTAAGCAGAGGAGGAGTTAGCAGAGCAGTTAATTCCTTCCTTGACAATGTGTCTGGAAGAGTTTGTTGAACTTTACATGAGGCAAGAAGTTCACATAGATGACTTTGACAGAACTTGCTGGTTCCAAGATTTTGCCTTCATTCCTCATAAGTATTTCAAATGGTGGCCCTCACTGTCTACTTTATGATGTAAATCATTTGCAAAACTTAAATCATGGAGACAGTACAAAATTGGACAGCTAAAGGAGTTATATAATGCAGAAACTACAAAAATTGTGCTTTGGAATCAGGCAGAGAGAAGTCCAAGCTAACTATTCATTTTCTGGCCTTAGACAAGTTATCATGTTTCAGGACTTATTTTACAGTGGTGGTGTGAGAATCAGATAAAATATTTATAAAGCACAAAATAAAAATATTTTCATTTTAGTCACTGATTTTTGTGGACTTTGTAATTGTTGCTTCAGAATATAGATAAGACTTGTTGCATAGCATGTCTTGATTTTCATCATAACCTTTGAGATTGAGGTTTGCTATTTTGTAGTTATAGAAACTGAGTCTCAAATAAGTTGAAGACTTGTCCAAGGTGACAAAGCTAATGAACATGATTGAGAAATTCAAATCAAAAATACTCTTTGCATCTCAAGATATACAACCAGTTATTTCTATTGTTTCAGTATTTATCACTCCCATCTACGAAAACCTGTACATTTACTGTGACAAAAGAAGAGAATGATCATAACTAACACAACTGTGACCTTTTTTCTCAATGACAAAAAAATACTTAAACCAGATTGTTCTAGGGATATCTTAATTTGTACTTGAAAAACAAAAGGTCTGTCATTTGTTTTATGACAATTTTTCAGCTTCGAAGTCTTTACTTAGAAAGTTCCCTTTTCTCCTTGAATACACTAAAAGTATTTTATAATAATCTTAGCATCACTGACATTGACCAACTGGGCCTAGTGCAATATCTTTATTGGCCATATTTTTAGAACCAGATTTCTACATGGACATATCTTTATTTGAAGAGAGGAAAAACTACCTTCAGGAATAAGAAGGCATACTGGAGTAGCTTCCCTAGGAGTAAGATTCTCTACAATCTAGATTAGGTTGGAAGAAGCTAATTATCATGTATGCCACTTTTCACCTGCCTCTAAATTGGCAGTCAGTGTTTGCTACTCAGGTCATGTCTTTCCCACATTGTGTTTTTTGAGACTCAAAGAGTTACAGAAAATGTGTGACAGCTTTCCTCAGTTAGGGATCCTCATCTTAGTGGCACAATCTGGAGAATAATTCCAGTGCCTACTATTTCAATCCACCCAAGACGGTACATATGTAATGCCACCGTAGATGTATAGGAAAGAAGGTCTCTCATTGGATCAAATGGATGCCTCTTAGAACAGTAGCACTTTATGCTCTTATGTAGCCTCTGTTTGGAAAGGCTGTCAAGAGAAACTAGGCAGTTGGCTTTTCCTTACTCATTGAGCTCTCTAAAGGTCTCCATTTTCCTAGGATCCTCCAGCTTCAATAACCATGGGCAAAATACAAATCATGCCAAAAGTCCCCCATCATCCACAGGCCTTGATGCGATTTATAGCCTGCTCTGGCTTTGTTTCACCACAAACTATTAATAGTAATGTCCAGTTAAAAAATGAGCACTAAAAAGCCCTGAGTCCTTTGAATAGAAATGGTTATGTAAACTTAATTAATACTAAATACATTTTATGTGCATATAACTGTGCTAATTTCATAAGGAAAAGGAGTATTGTGATAAGCCAATTCCCACCCACCACCCACATTATTATTTAGCTAAGGTATAAAGATTTTGATCATAATATACTTAGAAACAATAGAGGAGGATAGAATATAATTAAATGCCATCATGCTAAAAATAAATGAATATCAATTTACGAGATAAAATTCAATATGTAGATATTCAAATATTGGATCTCTCAAAAATCCGAGATTTTATATAGAATATAGATAGAATATTGCTAAAATGCTGGTTCACAAGGAGGGTAATATATAACAGAGACAATATAACTAAGAATATAAATATATGTGTATATATATAATAATGGAATATATAATATATGTATACACGTATACACATATACATATATAATTAACAAAAGTGTATGTCTCCTACAGTCAACTGTGGGAAGCACTGTAGCTCAGTCAGAAATAGGTTAAAATTGACTTGGTTATTCTGGGCTCTGTTGCCGGTACACAAAAGGAAGCTATAATGAATGCTTGCCTCCTTAGGCTGGTTGTACAGTGACACAAAATCCACTGTTGTTTTCCGGACATGTCTTTTCCAGTCTGTCCAGACAGGAGAGTGAGTTAGGGGTGTGTATATTAAGAAAATCACTATAAAACCTTATGGATGACATTTTTACTCAGCCTGATAAATATTGTAATTAGGTAAAACTAAATATACCATATGTTCTATGCCCCTACAATGTGGCCAGAAGTATGGAGGAGGTAATATCAGTAGACTCTACATAGAGCAGAGGATGTAGGGAATCCACCCAAGAGTTCAAGATAAAATTCTGGCTCCTCTAATAGTGATTTAACTGTAGGTTTGTCTATCATCAAATCTCTGTGTTCTTACCTGAGAAGTGTGAATAATACATAAATTTGCAGGGTTTTGGGAAAACATTAGCACTTACATACATACACTATACATGCCCAATACACGATAGTTATTTTTTGGATTAATACTTGAAGTGATCTCTCCCCATAAGTATAATAAAAATCTACAAAATCATGCATCTTTCTTGATTTGGGAGATGGTTTTTCCATTTGGGGTCATCTTTGCTTTTTTACTGTCATTATAGGTAGTTTTATTAAGGAGGGGATATCTGGTACAACACCTGGAAATAAAGTGTTTCCTACGTCATCCTTCTGCCTGTTCTTTTGTTGAGTAGGAAGTATAAGACCACGTATCTTAAAAAGTTGACCAAAATATTGCATTTGTTGATAAAAATTCATGCGCATGGAATGGTCAAAATATTTTTCAATCCAAATGCCTGCAGATGCAGGTGGTATTGGAACAGCAACTTAATTTTTCCTTGTGCTACACAGGACTTCCATTTAGGCCCTAACCAAAGTCAGTGTAATTTAATAAGAAAAAGAGCACAAGCAAAAGACAGTGTAAAAGGAAACTTTGGGGTGGTAAATTGGTAATAATCTGAGAAAGTAGGGAAAATTGATAATGGAGAAGCGAAATGAAGCATGGAATTGAGCCTCCTACAAATTGTGACAGAAAGTCATTACCACCTAGAAGCTGCCCATTCAACTGTTAGAATGTGTCTCCAGCATTGATTTCGTTTCTGCTGGTCACAAGCCCGGTGCAGAGTCTCTTCATCCGGGACAAGGCAAAAATTGAAGAAGTAAATAAAAGAAAGGAGGAAAGAGAAGCACATGATGGCCAAGTATAAAGAGAGTTTAGCCCTTTGCTCTGGATATGGTCTCTCTGAATAGGGACACCCATAAGGCAAGAGTGTTCTGCTTAAAAAAAACATGGCTCCCACATATCCAATCCTACTCACAAGAAGCAGCGAATAAATCACAAATGAGCAAAAGGTAAACAATTTTTAAGTAACTATTTTTGAAACTTTTACATGTTTAACATACTAGGAGGGATTACAGATAATCATGGGACTTTAGTTGGTAGCAGAAAAAAAATGACTACTTCAAGGATAAAGAGGAGGCTGGATACATTTTCATAGTAATAGTAATAATAATAGCAAGAAAATTGCAATGGTTCAAAAAGCTATTGTAAGAGAAAAACTTTACATATATTTTCCCATTTAGTTTCCACTAGAATCTTATTAGTTGAGTAACTTTAGACCTCTTTCAAAAGAGAGGAAAAGGAATGAATGTTCTAGGTTGAATTGTGCCCCCTAATCAAAATTCATATGTTGAAGACCTAACCTCTAGTATCTCAGAATGTGATGCAGATTTCAAAAGAAAGTTATTTCAGATGTCACTAAGATGAAGTCATAGTGGAATAGGGTGGGCCCCTAATCCAGTGTTATTAGTGCCCTTTTACAAAAATAAAATTTGGACACACACACAAACAGAGAGAGAGAGGAAGAAAGCCATTTGAAGCTTGGAATTGTGCTGCCACAAGTTAACAAAATACCAGAAGCTAGGGAAGGATCCTGGAATAGATGTCTTCAAAGGGAACATAGTCCTACCAATACCCTGATCTCAGAATTCTAGCTTCTAGAACAGTGAGACAATAAATTTCTGCTGTTTACGTCACCCAGTTTGTGATCCTTGCAATGTCAGCCCTGGAAGACTAATATAAGCAATTTAAAAGACATTAATTATTTTTTCAAATCTTACAGAGCCAGTCATTTGTGGAATTGGGATTTGAACCTTGACTTCTCACTCCAATCCACTTAGTTAACCACTTAAGTTCCCCTTTTTCTTCAAACCAGTGCATGGCAACATTAAAAGGGGTCTGAAATATACTTGGTACCTGATTTTGCTTTACAAATAATACCGTACCAGTGGTTCAACCCACCTCTTCGTCAACATTACTGTACAGGTATCTCCTTGCCTTCCAAGGCAGATCATTTCAGTTTTGAATAATCAGCAAAGTTAGAAAGCCATGAATTTCCCTCAAAGCTTAGTTCAGTCTTAACCTCTGCAAAGGTTTCCTCAAATAACCACATCTCAAATTCAGAAGAACTAATAAATCATTTAGAATTTACTCAGTTCAGCCTATACAGTTCCTTCTCTTGCTACTTTATTCTGATTTATTAAAGCAAGACAATTTAGTGATTTTGAGCACTTGTTTCTCAAAGTGTAGTCCCCAAATCTGCAATATCCGTGCCGCTCTCCCCCAGAGAACTTGTCAGGAAGGCAAATTATCAGCCCAACTTGAGGCCTGCTGAATCTAAAGTGTGAATGAACCAGCAATTGCATTTTAACAAGTCCTCCAAGAGATGTGATTCACACCAAACTTGGAGAACCAATGGCAGAGCTGTATGAAGAAGAAGGCTGAGGTTTAACTACAATTTTCTGTTTGTTCCCATTCAATGGTAATTTCTTCCATAATAACATATATCAGATTATCATATTAATTATTAACAGACTAGAATAAATTGAAATATTGTAGGAAGAGGAGATTAAAACTTTCTTAAACTAAAGAAGAAAACAATATAAAGAGTGAAAAGACATATCCTGTGCCAGTAAAAATAAGCAGACTATATTTAGTAAAATTACAAATCATATTATTATTATGAAAAACAATAGCCTCCGAGGCCTCTGTGCTGTTCTACTGGTCTATATATCTGTTTTGGTACGAGTAACATGCTATTTTGATTACTGTAGCCTTGTAATATATTTGAAGTCAGGTAGCCTGATGCCTCCAGTTTTGTTCTTTTTGCTTAGAATTGTCTTGGCTATACAGGCTCTTTTCGGTTCTATATTAAATTTAAAGAAGTTTTTCTTCTAATTCTGTGAAGAAAGTCAATGGTAGCTTGATGGGGATAGCACTGAATCCATTAATTACTTTGAGCAGTATGGCCATTTTCACAACGTTGATTCTTCCTGTCCATAGCATGGAATGTTTTTCCATTTGTTTGTGTCCTCTCTTATTTCCTTGCATAGTGGTTGGTAGCTCTCCTAGAAGAGCTCTTCACATCCCTTGCAAGTTGTATTCCTAGGTATTGTATTCTCTTCATAGCAACTGTGCATGAGAGTTCACTTATTATTTGGTTCTCTATTATTGGTATATAGAAACGCTTTTGATTTTTGCACATTGATTTTGTATCCTTCGACTTTGCTGAAGTTGCTTATGAACTTAAGGAGATTTTGGGCTGAGACAAAGGGGTTTTCCAAATATACAATCATGTCATCTGCAAAGAGAGACAATTTGACTTCCTCTCTTCCTATTTGAATGTCTTTTATTTCTTTCTCTTGCCTGATTGCCCTGGCCAGAACTTCAAATGCTATGTTGAATAGGAGTGATGAGAGAGGGCATCCTTGTCTTGTACCAGTTTTCAAAGGGAATCCTTCCAGATTTTGCCCATTCCATATGATATTGGCTGTGGGTTTGTCATAAATAGCTCTTATTATTTTGAGAAATGTTCAATTCAATACCTAGCTATTGAGAGTTTGTAGTATGAATGGGTACTGAATTTTATTGAAGATTTTTTCTGCATCTATTGAGATAATCATATGGTTTTTGTCATTGGTTCTGCTTATGTGATGGATTATGTTTATGGATTTGCATATGTTGAACCAGCCTTGCATCCTTGGGATGAAGCCAACTTGACAGTGGTGGATAAACTTTTTGATGTGCTGTTGGATTCAATTTGCCAGTATTTTATTGAGAATTTTCACAGTGATGTTAATCAGGGATATTGGCCTGAAATTTTCTTTTTTTGTTGTGTCTCTGCCAGGTTTTGGTATCAGGATGATGCTGGCCTCATAAAATGAGATAGGGAGGAGTCCCTCTTTATCTATTGTTTGAAATAGTTTCAGAAGGAATGGTACCAGCTCCTTTTGTACCCTCTGCTAGAATTCTGCTATGAATCCTGAGCTTTTTTTTTTTCTTTTTGGTTAGTAGGCTATTAATTACTGTCTCAATTACAAAACTTGTTATTGATCTATTCAAAGATTCTACTTCTTCCTGGTTTAGTCTTGGGGAGACTGTTTGTGTCCGGGAATTTATACATTTCTTCTAGATTTTCTAGTTTATTTGCATGGAGATGTTTATAGTATTCTCTGATAGTAGTTTGTATTTCTGTGATACCAGTGGTAATATTCCCTTTATCATTTTTATTGTGTCTATTTGATTCTTCTTTCTTTTCTTCTTTATTAATCTGGCTAGTGGTCTAGCTATCTTGTTAATCCTTTCAAAAAAAACAGCTCCTGGATTCATTGTTTTTTTTTTTTTTAAGTTTTTTTTTGTGTCTCTATCTCCTTCAGTTTTTCTCTGATCTTAGTTATTTCTTGTCTTCCGCTAGCTTTTGAATTTATTTGCTCTTCCTTCTTTAGTTCTTTTAATTGTGTTATTACAGTGTTGATTTTAGAACTTTCCTGCTTTCTCCTGTGGGTATTTAGTGCTACAAATTTCCCTCTAAAGACTCCAGTGTTAGAGGTGGGGCTTTTTGGGAGTTGACAGGAGCAAGGGGATGGTTTACCATGAATGGTTTAGCATCATCTCCCTTGGAATAGCTGTGTCCCAGAGATTCTAGTAATTTGTGTCTTTGTTCTCATTGGTTTCAAAGAACATATTTATTTCTGCCTTAATTTCGTTGTTTACCCAGTAGTCATTCAAGAGCAGGTTCAGGATTAAGAAACTCACTCAAAACTGCACAACTACATGTTGGCTATATATACTTTCATCAAATTATATGTTTGATGAATTTTATTGCCTGTAAATGACAATTCAATAAGACTGATATCACAAAAAGTAAAAATAAAATAAAATAAAAAGTATACTCTTCAAATAACATTTTAGAAAGAAATTTTTGAGGAAAAAAAGATGAATTTCTAGCCTAGTTGGGTTGCATATCTAAGAAAGTAACAGGAAAATATATTCTTTGAGATTAAGAAACCACAAAATGCTACACATGTACAATTATTAAAAGCATACCACCCCTACACACAACATGTTTTCTTGACAACATACCGTTAATGAAAGAAAGAAGAAAGAAAACAAAATCAAATACAAAAAAAGAAAAGAGAGAAACTACACCATAATATCCCAACTGCTCATTCAGTACCATCTGGAGTCCTTATCAGCTTTCCCTCAGCAAGAATTTTTTTCTATTCTCTCATTGACTAATTGATATTTTCTCTGCCTGCCTCAAACCTCTGACCTCCTTTGTCAATTGTCTATTGATGACACTTACACTTCATACAGTAACATTCTCACCCCACACAGAAAAAGTACATGTCCACACAGATTCAAAATGTAGTACTTCTTCTCTATCCATAAATCTCTCCACTACACTCTAATGGAAAGCATTAATGCCTCCTGTTAATGACCACATATTGCACTTATGCCCTAGATCCCATCTCAAATGTCTTCTGAGCCCTCTCATTTCCCCTTCCCAACCCTCTTTTTTCCACTTCTATTTCACTTTTGTATCCTTCCAAAAAACTTCTTGAAAGTGTTCTCTGACTTGACTTTCTCACATTCCCATCTCTTTCACCCATTCTAATCTTGCTCCCTCTCTGCTGAAATTTGCTATGTTCACAAGTGACCTAGTTGCTGAATCAAATCATACTTTTTAGTCCTCATTCTTCATTAATTTTTTATTGCACACTCCAGTTTCCTATTTAGTACCTCTTATTCCTTTCTTCCTTCCTAACAGGATTCTAGTTAATCTAGGCAAATAAACCATCACCACCTAGCCAGGTGCCTTAGGAGATGTTGATCCTACACTCGGTACATTGCAATTAGTCAATTAGTGTACATGATACCCCTTCAATTACACATGCAGAAATGAGTAAGTGCCCCAATTGTAGTGAACAGAACATAAAGAGATGTTAGTAGGTTGAAAAAATATATCTATCCTTTCAAGGGATGCATACTCATATAACTCTCTTCTCTCCTGTCAAGAGGGGGAGCCAAACGTAAGAATATTTTCACTGTGGATGGCAAAGAGGTATAAAAATCATGCTCCTTTACATCCTTATTGAGATGCTACATTAATAAATCCTAGTATGTTGATACAGTTTGAATGTATGTCCCCACCAATATATCGAATTGGAATGTAATCCCCAATGTTGGAGGTGGGGCTTTTTGGAAGGTGATGGGAGCACGGGGATGGTTTATCATGAATGGTTTAGCATCATCCCCCTTGATACAGTCCTTGTGATAGTGAGTGAGCTTGAGACCTGGTCGTTTAAAACTATGAGGCATCTCCTCCCTTGCTCTCTTGCTTCTGCTCTAGCTATGTGATGTGCCTCCTCCCTTTTCACCTTCTTCCATGATTTTAAGTTTTGGGAGGTCTCCCCAGAAGCTAAGCAGATGCCAGCATCATGCTTCCTGTAGAGCCTGCAAAACTCAACCATGGGCCAATTAAACTCCTTTTCTTTATAATTTACCCAGCTTCAGGTATTTATTTATAGCAACATGAAAATGGAGAAATACATGTGTGATCTAGTATAAGTTCTTACTGTTTATGACAATCTTAGTGCATCCCAAACCTCCTTCTCAGCAGCATTTGAGACTATCTCTATGAGAGTTCCCTGATATTCGTTCTAACTCTTTGGCTACTTCTCCACATTTTGCTTTGTGTAATCTCACTCCTCTTCCTGACTCTAAATTTGAGTGGTCCCTGAGGCCTCGTCTCCCACTCTTCAATAGTACCGGCCTATAGTCATTTGCTTAAATTGGATACAGTTTGTCTTCCTCAAGTTTTCTACACATGCTGATATTTTGCCACAAGGTTTCTTTCACAGTCTGTCTGCATACATTCTATTCATTCTTCATGTCATGTCTTAAATATCATGTCCTCTGAACAGCTTTTATTTTAACCCTAATCTATTTCATCCCTGCTATAGTTCCTCATAGTTTCCTCTGCTTTTTCAAATTAGCACTTAACACAGTTTATTTTTTAATATCTGGATAACATCAGTAACAAAACTTTTTTAAATGGAAGAAAAAAATACACCATATTAAAAATAAAAATAGATGTAAATATTGGACAACAAAATGCTAAATCAAATATTTATATATTGAAACAAATGTAGTCTAATAGTTTTATATTGAAGAATAAAGAGGTGGCTTAATATAATGAAATTAATGGTATCCACATTGTAAATGAGAAGAAATGATAACATTCCTTGAATCCAATTAGTCATATATGAATTAAATAATATTTCTCATTAAAGAAAAGTAAATCTCACTCATGTAGTCTTTCCAAATTAATTTTTAGGTTTAATAAAATTCTTATTAACATGTCAACTATGTTTTTAAAGGTAATGTATATAATTTTTTTTCTAAAAATGCTATTTGTTAATAATGTTCCTGGAATAATTGTTCAAAATAATGTTCTAAAGTGTGTCTAATAGAATACATAATTTAGAATATCCAGGACAGTTTTGAAAATAAAGTACAATGAAGCAATTTTCAGTCATTATTAAAAGGCATTATGGCCGGGCCCAATGGCTCACGCCTATAATCTCAGCACTTTGGGAGGCTGAGGTGGGCGGATCATGAGGTCAGGAGATCGAGACCATCCTGGCCAACATGGTGAAACCTCGTCTCTACTAAAAACACAAAAAAATTAGCTGGGTGTGGTGGCGCACACCTGTAGTCCCAGCTATTCTGGGAGGCTGAGGCAGAAGAAATGCTTGAACCCAGGAGGAGGAGATTGCAGTGAGCAGAGATCATGCCACTGCACTCCAGCCTGGCGCCTGGTGACAGAGCGAGACTCTGTCTCAAAAAATAAAATAAAATAAAATAAAGGAGGCATTATAAAACTAAGATGATTAAAGTTAGTATTTAGGGGTACCAGATAATTGACAGACCAATAGAAATGTTTGAAGACTCAAGATGTGGGAAAAATGGTATTTATATGTATAGAAATATATATCTATTCATATATACACACAGCAACATATGCATATCATCAGTTAGAAAATTATTTTGTAAAAATCACGTAGTATTTTTTTAAGTTCATATTGTATCACAGAGTAAAATATATATTAAGGAGATTCAATATCTTATTGTAACATGAAAAAATATGTATTACTAATAGAAAAGCAATAACAGGTGACTGTTTTAGAAATAATGTAATATTGCCAAAGGCTGAAGTTTAAAATGAAGTCATTGAGAATACTACAATTATAACGAAGACAACACCATGCAGTAAAATAAAACAAATGGCAAATAAAGAAAATATTTAAAATATATATGTAAAAGACATACCATAGTAAAATGTTATTTCAAACTAGGAACAAAAAGTCAACATTCATGCACCAGCCTAGTTTTCTCCTACATTCCCAGTTGTGTGTTCTCAATCCTCTCAGCTAGCCTTCTATTCACCCTACAATGATAATTAAAGAGATGTATTGCATCACAATGCTAGAAGTACAAGTTCTTTGGTCCAACAGATCTGAAT
Source organism: Ateles fusciceps (assembly GCA_036589455.1). Lineage (NCBI taxonomy): Eukaryota > Metazoa > Chordata > Mammalia > Primates > Atelidae > Ateles > Ateles fusciceps. The sequence goes on from JAZHEH010000051.1 coordinate 3,489,361, forward strand.
TCCACTCATACTGCCATTCTTTATAGCTTTCTGAATTTGGGTAGACTACTTGGCATCAATGGTCCCACATTTGTAAAGTAGGGAGGAAGCACATATTTTATAGGATTATTGTGAAGAATAGAGGATTTGTTCTTGAGTAAAGCACTGTGAGTCTACTCTAGTTCCTACTACATAGTAAAGGCAATATTTTAGCACACACATAAACAAAAAAAATTTTAAAAGATCATTAGTATAAAAAATGAATTTCTATGTTTTAAATGTCTACAGGAACACTGAAGAACAAGCTCAATTTGGCAAGACATAAAGGAAGCACAAAACCAAATAAGAAAGAAACAAAGAAGCCAAAATTAACACCAAATAGATCAAATATGATGATAAATGTAAATGTGTTAGACTCTCCAATACAAAATTCTCAGAGAGTATGTGAAATATTTACCATGGCCACTTGCTGTCTATAGGAATAACATGAAAGATATTCCCTGTGTATTGTTTATTATCAAAATTAGAATACAAAAATATGTGTGTGTGAAAGGAGCTCTTTTGGAAATGAATAAAGTGCCAATTTTCAGTCATGATGGTAGATGGTTTAAAATTATGGACATTGAATTGCCAGATCAATTTGACAATGCCAAAAAATAACAAAAATTATATTGCCTTATTGATTGAGTATACTATTTTTCTATTTATGAACAAAGCCCCTGGATAACTCATTGACATGGTTTGGCTCTGTGTCTCCACTCAAATTTCACCTTGAATTGTAATCCCCATAATCTCCACATGTCAAGGGTGGGACCAGGTAGAGGCAGTTGAATCATGGGGGTGGATTCCCTCATGCTATTCCTTTGATAATAACTTTATCTCATAAGACCTTACATGCCTGCTTGTACTCATTTTTCTCCCGCTGCCCTGTGAAGAGGTGCCTTCCCCCATGTTTCCTGAGGCCTCCCCAGCCATGCAGAACTGTGAGTCAAGCCCCTTTTCTTTATAAATCTTGGGTATTTCTTCACAGCAGTGTGAAAATAGACTAATGCACTCACTAGTGCTAGGTTAGTCCTAGTACGATTTTTCTTGAAAATTTTCACTTATTCTCAAAAGTTAAGTTTTCAAGAGGTTATGTTTGCCAGGTGAAATGATCAAGGGTTTCCTTCACATTAAAGAAGTTTGAATTAAAAAATATGTAAGTGTGGTAACCTAACTGGTTCTTATATCCTTTTGACCACCACTTAATGAGATTAAACAAGCTATCCCAGTGCTGAGCAAAGGTTAGATAACTCAGATACAACTACATGAGGCAGAAAAAAACTTTTCATTAGAAGAGAGTTATAGTTAGATCAAGAAGGCTTTGGAAGTTCCTTGGGGGAAATGACTTAATTAGCAAGGTCACACACTCCGGAGTATATTTCCTATTTTCTTTTGCAGTTATTTCATTGTTTTAATCGCAACCCACATTGGAGACTTTTCTAGACATTCTAGTTTCTCTATACTTTCTTTTATTCATTAGCCTCTTCAAATTTTCATGTGATCATTTAAATTGATGTGATTTGTCACTGCTCCCTTTTCTTTCTAATACTTTTTTCTCTCAATTCTATATTTATTTGCTCATTCCTTCAAAAATTTATAATGGAGTCAAGACCCCTTATTGTATTTCTTCTCCAGAAATACATTTTTTCTCTAACTGGGGGAGAAAAGCTCCATATTCTGGCCTGGCTCAGTGGCTCACGCCTGTAATCCCAGCACTTTGGGAGGCTGAGGCAGACAGATTATGAGGTCAGGAGAGACCATCCTAGTAAACATGGTGAAACCCCATCTCTACTAAAAATACAAAAATTAGCTGGGCATGGTAGCGGGTGCCTGTAATCCCAGCTACTCTGGAGGTTGAGGCAGGAGAATCACTTGAAACCAGAAGATGTAGGTTGCAGTGAGCCAAGATTGCACCACTGCATTCCAGCCTGGGTGAAAGAGCAAAAGAAGAAAAGCTCCATATTCTTTTTGTTTCAAGGTTTTTATTTTCCTAATTTCTATTTAATTTAGTCATATAATTTTTTTTCTTAGTTGTTCAAATAGTGTTATACAGTATACCTTCAGGGACTATGAATTAATATATTTTAAAATAAAGTTTGATTTTCAAATAAATTATTATTTTCAGACTGTCAGACTATAGAAACGTGCTTTATTTCTATTTTGGAGCCCTCACTTTTGGCCAGGTTTACTGAATAAATTAATAACTTAATCTTTGTCATATAAAGTCTTCAATATGTACTAGAGTAAAATAAATCTCTATAACTTTAAAACTTCAATATTTTCTTCTCCATGAAATTTTCAATATGCAAAACTAGACTAAATGTGAAATCATATTTTCCCCAATAAATGCTTTCTATTTTCATATAAAGGTGGAAAGTCAACATAAAAAGTGTATTAATTCCTCTTTCTTTAAATGCTTTTAGTAAATATAGTTCTCTGTCCAAAAATGAGAAAATGTGGAATATTAATTCTAACCCCAGACTAAATCACTCACCAGTTAAGAGTATCTGTTTCTAAATTATTTTAATCATGTTGAAACTGCAAATAAAAATATGTGTGGTATTTTAAAGAATCACAAGCACTTTGAGATTTATGAAATGAGGGCACTTTGGCCATTTTTCCATTCAGCTGTTGCAACCATAAGAGTTATTGATGGATTAACGATATGTGTAAGTGGCAGCGATATAAGTAGGTGGAAAGTTTCAGAAGTCTGGAATGTGTAAGTTTTATGTCAAGTGACTTTGAAATGTAGAACTCTTGCAGTTCACTTATAGCAACATGAAATAGCTATTCACTTAGGTTCCAATTTTAGCCTCTGTAATTGGTTCACTGAAAAACAATAATACACCAAAATTCTACTGGAGTAATTTTTCTATAGCAACAAGGCTTGCTTTTATTACCTGTGCATTTTGGTTTAGTTTTTAACAGAGTCAGGTAATTCCCAAAGAGGTTTGTATGTTTCCATTGAATTTTTTAAAGTAATGAGTTTTCAGCGTATAAATGAAAGATAGAATAGAAGGTTAATTTTGCAGTGGAGGTTACAGTAACCCATAGACCACATTTGTATTGCATTCCAGCAGACAAGAACTTGCCACATTTGTTCCATAGTATCCAAGTGATTACTTCCATCAGTGGTTAATTAGCAGGGAATACAATCTCAGTATGCTCTGAAATGTAAACTGCTACTTAAATGTTTCGCCCATTTTACATCTAATATTCAAAATCATGGCAGTTGGTCAATGAGGTAGGCATCGGGCCCTCATTACACCCTGCCAATCACTATGCTGTGTGGGACTAGCTGGTAGTTAGGAGAAAACAGGTGGCTTTTTGGTCTTTAGTTGCCCAAGCAGATAAAATTACTTAAAAATTATATTGTTAAAAGGTCTACATAAAAAAAGAAATTTGTAAGTATTCTAAAAATGGCAAAATCCTCCTTGCAATAAAATATGTGTAAGTCACAGCACTTGGTATAGAATCTTTGATACACATTGCTCAAAGCTTCATGTAGGAAACTTGAGCACGTTAATATGCAGCAGAGCGCTGCCTGAGAGCTTTCTGTGTGAATGACCACATGTTGAAGTAGCTACCAAATCACCATATTAATATAATATATTAATATAGTTCTATTAATAAATGAAAGTCTCCTTTGACAGCTTTAGAAAAAAGAATATATTGCCTCAATAAATCTTATTCTTATTTAGGAAAGCATGGTTGATGAACTCTAGGATAATACTCATGATCCTCACTTCTTGGTGTTCAAATGCTTGTGTAGTTCCCTCATCCTAAATATGGACATGGTCGATGGCTTGGCCCTAACCTACAGAAAACAGCCAAGGTGAAGTTATGTATGTAATTAGGCATACATAATTATGCACATGACATTGTAGTGCTTGCCCTCCTGGAGTCTCTCTCTCTCTCGCTGAAATGTGACAAAGCAAGTGGACTTTTTGGGAAACCTCCTGTGGAAAGAAACTGTGAGCACTCTAAAAATTAGAGCTGCATTTGATTGATAGCCATGAAGAACCTGGAGCCCTTAGTCTTATACATGCAAGAAACTGAATCTTACAACAATTTGAGTAAACTTGGAAATGGATCCTTCCCCTAGTTAAGCCTCAGATGAGACCATATACCTAGGCAATGTATTGCTATAGCATTGTAGAGGGCACAGCTAAGCTGAGACAGGACACCTGACTCATAGAAACTGTGAGATAATAAACATCTCATGTTGTTTTAAGCCATTAAACTTGTGTCAATATTGTCACACAGTAATTAATACACAAAGCCATAGCTTATACCTGAATATTTACTCTTTGGCACTTATACCAATAAAAAACCCAGAATAAACACATGGGAGAAACTCAACAGAAGGTGTTTTTAATTTTGTATCATATGGTTTCAACCAACATCACAATGAAATCTATTGGTTTTTAGAAGTCTTTAGGCCAGGCATGGTGGCTCACTCCTGTAATCCCAGCCCTTTGGTAGGCCAAGGCAGGTGGATTACCTGAGGTCAGGAGTTCCAGACCAGCCTGACCAACATGGAAAAACCCCATCTCTACTAAAATTACAAAAAATTAGCCGGGCTTGGTGGCACATGCCTGTAATCCCAGCTACTCGGGAGGCTGAGGCACGAAAATTGCTTGAACCTGAGAGGCGGAGGTTGCAGTGAGCTGAGATTGCACCATTGCACTCTAGCCTGAGCAACAAGAATGAAACTCCGTCTCAAAAAAAAAAAAAAAAAAAAAATGAAGTCTTCATTTAAAGACTATTTAATTGATCCATTTCTCTAAGTAAGACGTATGAAGTCAAAACATATATAATAGCCAATGGGCCAAATTTGATATGCAGACATGCTCTGTATGTGGACTACATTGTTTTTTTTTTTTTTAATTTATATATTTAGCCATAAGAAAACAACTTTGATGTGTTCATGTAAAGTCTAAATTTCTGGAATATAATCAAACATCTGGCAACACTGTGTTTATACTCTTTGGAAACAATCAACAGAAGCTGAGAAATAGCTACTCTCTTAAACCAAGATGCATATTGACCAATTCAGCTCAGGCCAAACCACTTCCTATTGTTTTCCACACTGAGGACAAATATCAGTAGTCATCTGTTATTCTCCAGCCATTCATTTAATTTAACTATTGGCCTATTTAAATTTACATAATTCTTTTACACCATTTTAATATTTTTATGTATTAAACTTAAACTGCATAATCAACAGGCATCAAATATGGACTATATATATTGATAGTTATTTCTCTTGGAAATCAGTTAGTAAGTCATCTTTGACTTTTATTAAAATAACCATCTTTAAGGGACCTGAGGGTTGATTGCAAGTCAAAAATGTATCCATAATTGTGTGGGATGGTGCTTATCTACCGAAATCTAGCATTCCCTTTTATTCGTTTATGTGTCCTGGTTCCAATGTTGAATTATCCGTCAACTGGTTGTGCATTGCCAAAGACAGATCATGTATAAAATGACCCAAATTCCCCAGTGTCACATAAGTAAGTTGGTAAAATTCAGTTTATTCAGAATCTGGATGATCTGGGCAAGATGATATTTCTTAGGCTTGATCACATGTCTGTGGTCAGTTAGAGATTGGTTATGACGCTCTTCTGATGTTGACTGAATTAAACGGATGCCCAAGGGCTGGATGACTACTGGCTGATGTAGGATGGCTTTGCTTGAGATCACTGGAGTGATTCAGTTCTATTTCCTGTGGGCTAACCCAGGAACATTCTCCTGGCTTTGGCAGAGAAGCGAGACTGAGCAAGTTCAATCACACAGTTCCTCTTCAAGTTCCTGCATTGTCATATCTGCTAGTATTTCATTGGCCAAAATGAATCTTACGGTAGAGTGCAGAGTGAGAACTGGAGATCCATAAAAGTTACTTTGCAAAAGATATGGTTACAGAGTAGTTGAAGAATTGGGGCTGTTAATACAATCAATCTGTCACAGATGTTGCCCTACGTTTATCAGCTTTTTCAATATGGGAACAATAATTGTAGTTAAAATATTCACATGGAGACCACATGTCTACATAATTTCTTGAGATATTCTGGCTTTACAAAATGTTAGAACTATATGAAGTCAATGGAATGGATTAATCCAAAACAGTTGAAATCAAAATATCACATAGAATTTACTATGCCTTAACTAAATTTACATGTTATGCAGTTTGCTTCCAATGATTATTTCAAATCCAGACTCATTATTTATTAGCTAAAATTTATTAACTGAAAATTATTAAGAAATTTGCCTCTGTCAAGATTCTACGCTGATCTAATTTTGTGTTATCCATTCACTTCTCACCTTATGTACTATACCAGGAATAACATTTGTATGTTTATGGTATGTGTATTTGTGTTTTGTGTCACAAACCTTTTGAAAAATGTGTACAATTCTGAAATCTCATTTAAACCTCAAAAAAAAGAATAATTTAAAAAGGTCTCATTAACACAAGTTTCCTAAGCTGCTTCAAAAGGATTTGAAATTCAGAAGATTCTCCATATCCTATAATGTTCTTGACAGTCCATACAATGCATATCTTTATATTTAAAACATCAAGAAGTCTTGTAATAGAAGTAAACCTTAAATTTTGTTAAAATTACAATTTTAATACATTATTTGCCCAAATAATCATGTTTATCATGAATTTATTTATAGCCTGAAAATTTTCTATTTTGAAGCAGGATATGTGGTCAAAAATGTTTACTTCATGGACTCCTCAGAAATTACATTGATACAAGTGGTTCTCTCCAGTTCCCTGCTAAATATGTATGTATGGTTTCTAAATTCTATAGTTTAATATTCATATGGTCCTAAAATTTACTTGCTCTACAAATCTCCTGCACATTCTCTCCCTCTCTCTCACTCTCTCACTCTCTCTCTCTTTCTCCCTCCACCCCACTCTTTCTATGTTTCCTCACTGTATCTAATTTCCAACTCAAAAATATTTTTGTACTATTTTCTGAATATGTTTTATTTTTATTACTTTCATTGCTTCTGCTGTTTGGTTTAGCTGCTATATTTATGGTAAATTATGATTGTAGATAGAAATGTTGACATTTTTATTTTGCCAATTAAAAGACTGATTTATATTCTGCTGATAATTGGCCATCTCATCTCTGCATAAAGACTGAAATGTTTTTGGTGGCACTAAGCATTGGTTTCTTATATAAATGCCAGTTCTAGAGTGGAAGTATAAGCGCCCTGATAAAGCACTGTATGATTGCTACTTTTTCTCTCTATCATAATTTGGACTCTTGATAATCAACAAATAAATTTTTTTCTCAAATCCTCATTTTACAGAAGAGGAAACTGAGGCTTACATGGGTGAAGCAATCTGCCTAAGATAATGTAATCAATAAGTGACAGCTTGGATTTAAATCCAGTTCATATCAATTGACTAAATAAACACATGAGATTGTGAATAAAATGGCAATATGGTAAGAAAAGGCAACCATAATATGTAGGAATGGAGAGTGGAGTGGAAAAATATTGAAAGACAGTAGTGTAAGTTTAAGAATTCACGTAAGAAAATGTATCTACTGTTAAAGTATGCATCATTATTTGTTAAAAATGGAAATTAATGAAGTAATTTATGTAGCAATGTCAAATATATACTTGAAAGACTAAAACTGATATAAATGGTTTACTTAGGAAATCTAGAACTTTGCATTTCAAGATCACAATTGATCAAACTCAAATACATCAATACTGTGTATATAAATAGATGTTAATTAAAAGCAAGACACTGTCACAGATACTGTAAGATATACAATTTTAAAGACATGATTATTGGTTTCAAAAGGTGTATGGTTAAAGAAGGAAAGAAAATACATGTTGTTTAAAAGTTAAAATAGTTAGCTTTCTCTAGGCAGAGAATGTGCTTAATTTTAAATTTATGTTCTTAATTTTCAAATATGTGCAAGCAATGATGTGGATTGACATGTAATGACAAAAGCTGCTTTGTTGATGTTATGATAATATTCATGTAATTGGTGAAGAAAGGGGTTATGTCAATCCTGTTGCAGTGCCAGGGTTTAGGTCAACAAAAATACATATTAATTCACTTTGTGGTAGAGAAACCAAACAGATACCATTTTTTTAATGGTTGAAAGTTAATATTACCAGAGACGGAAAAAAATAGACATTGTATTAGCCTGCTCTCACACTGCTAATAAAGACATACCCACGACTGGGTAATCTATATAGGAAACAGGTTTAATTGACTCGCAGTTCCACATGGTTGGGGGAGGCTCACAATTATGGCAGAAGGTGAATGAGAAGTAAAGGCATGCCTTAAATGACTGCAGGCAAGAGAGCGTGTGCACGAGAACTCCCATTTATAAAACCATTGCATCTCAGGAGACTTATTCACTATCACAAGAACAGCATTGGAAAGATTTGCCCGCAGAATTCAATTACCTTCCACTGGGTCCCTCCCACAACAAGTGGAAATTATGGGAGCTAGAGTTCAAGATGAGATTTGGGTGGGGACAGAGCCAAACCACATCATTTCACCCCAGCCCCTCCCAAATCTAATATCCTCACATTTCAAAACCAATTATGCCTTCCCAACAGTCTTTCAAAGTCTTTACTCATTTAAGCATTAACTTAAAAGTCCACAGTCCAAAGTCTCATCTGAGACAAAGAAAGTCCCTTCCACCTATGAGCCTGTAAAATCAAAAGCAAGTTAGTCACTTCCTAGATACAACAGGGATACAAGGCAATGAGTAAATATATCCATTCTAAATGGGATAAATTGGACAAAATAAAAAGACTATAGGCCTGATGCAAGTCTGAAATTGAGTGGGGCAGTCAAATCTTAAAGCTCCAAAATAATCTCTTTGACTCCATGTCTCAATCTAGGTGACAAAAGGTGGGTTCCCATGGTCTTTGGCAGCTCTGCCCCTGTGGCTTTGCAAGATAAAGTTCCCCCTCCTGGCTGCTTTCATGGGCTGGGGTTGAGTGTCTGTGGCTTTTCTAGGTGCACAGGGCAAGCTGTTGGTGGACCTATAATTCTGGGGTCTGGAGAACAGTGGCCCTATTCTCACAGGTCTTCTAGGCAATGCTCTTGTGGGGACTCAGCGTGGGCACTCCAATCCCAGGTTTCCCTTCTATACTGCCCTAGCAGAGATTCTCCCTGAGGGTTCTGCCCCCTGCAGCAAAGTTTTGCCTGGATATCCAGCCATTTCCACACATCCTCTGAAATCTAGGCAGAGGTTCCCAAACCTCAATTCTTAACTTCTGTGCAATCACAGGCTCAACACCACATGGAAGTTGCCCAGGCTTGGGGCTTGCACCCTCTGAAGCCCCAGCCCAAGCTGTACATTGCCCCCTTTTTCCCATGGCTGGGATGCAGGGCACCAAGTTCTGAGACTACAAAGCAGCAAGGCCCTGGGCTTGGGCCACAAAACCATTTATTTCTCTTAGGACTCCAGGCCTGTGATAGGAGGGGCTGCCGTGATGACCTCTGACATGCCATGGAGACATTTTCCCCATTGTCTTGGCTATATTTTTCTCCTTGTTACTTATGCAAATTTTGGCAGCCTGTTTGAATTTTTCGTCAGAAAATGTTTTCCTTCTCTACTTTTAACAGCACTCAAGTCATCTCTTGAATGCTTTGCTGCTTAGAAATTTCTTCTGCCAGATACCCTAAATCATCTCTCTGAAGTTCAATGTTTCACAGATGTCTATGGCAGGTGCAGAATGCTGCCAGTCTCTTTACTAAAACATAGCAAGAATCACCTTTATTCCAGTTCCCCGCAAGTTCTTCTTCTAAATCTGAGATGAGCAGCATTTGGTCCAAGCCGTTCAACAACTCACAAGGAAGTTCCAAACTTTCCCACATCTTCCTGTCTTCTTCTGAGCCCTTTAATCTCTGGGAATTTCTCACATTTGTCTATCTTCTTCTGAGCCCTCCAAACTATTCCATCCTCTGCCTGTTACTCAATTCCAAACTAACTTCCACATTTTTGGGTATCTTTATGGCAGTGCTGTACTCCTGGTACCAATTTACTGTATAAGTCTGTTCTCATGCAGCTAATAAAGACATACCCAAGACTGGGTAACTTATGAAGGAAAGAGGTTTAATTGATTCACAGTTCCACATGGCTGGGGGAGGCCTCACAATCATGGCAGAAGGTGAATGAGAAGCAGAGGCACTTCTTACATGGCCGCAGGCAAGAGAGTCCGTGCAGGGGGAACTGCCCTTTATAATACCACCAGATCTTGTGAGACTTATTCATTATCACAATAACAGCATGGGAAAGACCTGCCCTCAAGATTCAATGACCTCCTACATGGAAATTATGGGAGCTACAATTCAATATGATATTTAGGTGGGGGACACAGTCAAGCCATATCAGAGGTCATGTGCCTCCTAGCATGATGCAGAGAAAACTGGAACATCACTTCTATGTTCTGCTGTTGTTCTGTGTTCTATGTTGTTTCTGCCAAAAATGGTTAATCTGAATCTATTTAAAATAGTTGGAAAACCTGCTCGAAGGGAATTATACAAAATAATTAGCCTTTTTTTTTTTTTTAGCGTTTGTAGAAAGTGATTTATTTAGAGAGAAACAGGAGAAGAAGAGAGAAAGAAACAGCTAACTCTCACAGTGAGTGAGAGAATCCAGAAAGATGGAATCCAGGAGAGGAAAGTAGCTTCCACACTGAGTGGAAAGAAATAGAGAGAGAGATGGAATTGAGGAGGGGAAGACAGGCTTCCATGAGAGAGTGTGGAAGGGGAGTAAAGAGGGGAACTCCAGGAGAGAGAAAGACAGCTTCCACAAAGGGAGTGTTCATGGAAGGGGACCCAAACATGGAGTCCCGCCTGTTTTCATTAAAAAAAAAAGATCAAGGTCAAGAAAGAAGCAACTGTTCTAAATTCAAGGGAGTGAAAGAGGCATGACCACTAAATGAATTGTGATCCTGGATAGACTTTTGTCCAGGAGATAAAAAAGGTAAAAATGAGGAAGTTTTGTTTATTGGCTTTTTCTCCCCCCTATAGAGTACATTATTTGAATAAGGACAAAATGTTAATGGGATCTATGACTTATAAGGTGACTTGCATTGTGTCAATATTAATTTCTAGATTTAATGAGGATATTGTGTTTACATAGGATGGTATACTTGTTCTTAGGAAATGAAAACTGGAGTTAATAGTAGAATGAACATCACATCATGTCAGTGACTGAGTCTTGAATGTACATGCACACAAACACATATACAGAATTATAAGGCAATAGTGATAAATGGTGGCAGCTTGCTGTGTGTTGAACCTATTTCAAAATAAAAATATAAAAGTAAAGACATAATGATTATACACATAAACTCATGAGATATTTTACCTTTCTAACTACATACTAATTATAAGATTACATAATATATAGTGTATATATATTAATTTATATATTTTTCCTTTAACTCTTCCCACCTAAAGGCCTAGAAAAAAATGATTAGCCCATAGCAATAAGAATTCCTAGTGCCTAGACTGTAGTATCAAAATATCACTACATTTTTTTTTTTAAACACAGAGTCTTGGTCTGTCACCAGGATGGAGTGCAGTGTCATGATCTCAGTTCACTGCAACCTCTGACTCCCTGGTTCAAGTGATTCTCCTGCCTCAGCCTTTCAAGTATCTGGCATTACAGGCATGTGCCATCATACCTGGTTAATGTTTGTATTTTTAGTAGAGACAGGGTTTCACCATGTTGGCCTGGATGGTCTCAATCTCCTGACCTTGTTATCTGCCCACCTCAGCCTCCCAAAGTGCTGGGATTACAGGTGTAAGCCAACACGCCTGGCCTAAATATCATTTCTTATTAAAATACTTCGTATTTCTTAGCAAAAAGACTGATTTGAAATCTTGATCAGGAAATGTACAATATAAGCCTGAAATGTCTTCTTATACCAGGAAGATTATAAGACAATCAAAGAATGCCTGGGTAACCTCAAAAGAGTCAGAAAGGAGTCCCACTAGCAAAAATTGGGACAATTTAGACATTAAAAACAAGAATATTTGTACCAGATTGAAACTCATCAAATATGTTTAGTTCATGAATTCACAGTGATTTAATAAATAGTCACTTTTAGAAAATAATTTTAAAAGGTGATTGTTTATATTAAACACTAGAAAATCAAAGGCAAGTTAGATAGGCAAATTCAACAAAACAGAGTTGTTTGTTAGAAAAGATCAGTGACATTGACAAACCTCTATCAAGAACTGACAAAGAAAATATTAGAGAAGACACACATTACAAATGTCATCAATTAAACAGCGGATATCACTAAAGAAACCTGCAGAAAACAAAAGGATAGTAAATAAATATTTTGAACAACTCTATATACACAGATTTGATAATAGTTGAAAATGAACCAATTTCTTGAAAACTCAAACCACTCCACTTCATCCAACATGAAACAGATAACTTGAGTAATGCTATAACCCTGAAAAAAATTGAATTCTTTTTTTAGAAACCTCTTTCTCTTGCTTAATATTCCATGTCCATATGGTTTCACAGTATAACTCTTATCAGATGTTCAATGAATAAACACCAAATCTCTTTCAGAAAATAGAAGGGAAAATTTTATGGTTAGTGTATAAAGCTGGTGTTACCCTGATAGCAAATCCAGACAAAGACAATATTAGCAAAAGAAGAAGACTACATCAATATCCCTCTCTAATATAGATGAAAAAAAAAAAAAAACTTGAGTAATGAAGTAAAAATTCAATTAGAAATGGGGGAAAGTGAAGAAAAGAGATTTCACTGATGATTACACATAGCTGGAAAATAAGCAAATATGTTCAACATCACCAGTTATGAGGAGAACGCAAATGCAACCAAAATGAAGTATCACTACATTACTATTAAAATAACTGAAATAAAAAAGAAACAATGAAATAGGCAAATATTGCGAAGGATGTAGAGAAACTGTGTCATTCTTATATTGCTAGTAGAAATATAAAATGGCTCAGGCATTCGGAAAGGTGGTTTGGTAGTTTCTTTAAAAATTAACAGGTGACTACCATATGATCCAGTAACTACACTCCTGGGCATTTATTCCATAGAACGAATTTTAATTTCCCAGAAAAATGCATGCACACATGTTCATAGCAACTTTTGTTGTCATAGCCCAAGCTGGAAAGTAACACAGGTGTCCTTCAATGAATAAATTATTAAACAATATCCATACCATAGAATACTACTCAGCAACAGAAAAGGAACAAATTATTCATTCATACAACAAATGCAATGAATCAACAGAGAATTTAGTTTACTCAAAGCAGCCAATACAAAAAGATTACTTACTTTATCATTCCATTTATACAATATTTTAGAAATAACAAAATTATAGAACCTACTACTGGTTTCCAGAAGTTATTAGGGGGAGGTCTAGGGGGTAGGAGGAAAATTGATGTGTTTTGTTTTAAAAGAGCAATACTGGGGATTCTTGTGGTGATGGAAATGTTCTGTATCTTTATTGTATCAAAGTCAGGATTATTACTGTGGTATTATATTATAGTTTTGCAAAACCTTAACATTGAGGGAAACTGGATAAAGGGTACACAGCATCTCTCTATTATTTCTTACAGTTGCATGTGAATCTATCATTATCTTAAAAATAGTTTAAAAAGAAAGAACAGTGAGACAACAAAGAATTTTTAGAGCAGCAAAGTTACTCTTTATGATACCATAATGGTGGATATTTGTCATTTTTCATTTGTCCAAACCCAGAGAAGGTACAACAGCAACAGTGATCACTCACGTAAACTTTGGACTTTGGGTGACAATGATGTGTCAATGTAGGTTTATCAACTGAATAAATGTACCTATCTGGTGAGGAATGCTCATAATGAAGGGCGCTATACATGAGTTCCAAGAAGAATTATATGGGAAACCTCTGTACCTTCTCTCAATTTTATTGTGAATTTAAAACTGCACTAAAAATATAAAGTCCATTAAAAATGTCAAACTACTAAATGACAAACAAAATTAGAAATTCATCATTATGCAACTTCCAGTGAATAAACAGATATTGTCATTAACATCAGCAGCTGCAAAAATGACAAAAGAGAGACAACAGATATGATATGCCCCCTATAGCCTTGACGATCACCAGTTACAGTTACACCAAAGGGAGCGACTCCAAGTTTAATTAACCCTTGGATTCAGACTGGATTATGTGAATATACATGGAAATTAGGGGAAATTTGACCAAAAGTTAATAAGCAAAATCTTTAAAATCAAGATATAACTTTTCAATTTTAAATATATTTATGTTTTGTATGTATGTTCCATAAGACTAATGGGTTAATTTAACTTTATAAGGTGACTCATCTCACAAATTATTGAAATATAGATTTGAAGTTATTAAGTTAGAAATAAGAAAAGAGAAAAGTATTTTTGTTGGTTCTCAAGCAAACAACATTTGCTGAGATTTCACTGTGCGCTCAGTAGAGTACTAGGCAGGGTGTGGAAGTCAGAGAAGTTTAGACCGCAGTTCCTGACCATATGGATATTACAATCTAGTTGAGAAGAAAACTGCAGCTTTCAAATGACAGAGTTGATTAATACAAAACAGCAACATATTTGAAAATACATTTAATTGTATTGATAGAAAACACAATAGGAATTCAGAGGACAACTCCTCAGCAGGGACTGGTATTCCTGGTCATGACAAGGACGCTTTTAAGAAGATGAATATGTTAAATAAAGCCTCAAGAGATTGGTAGAAATTGTCTAAAAAGAGATACAAAAGAAAAGTCAAGTTATGAAGAAAACCAAGAAAACAGAGATTGGCAGGATGAGTGTAATTTTTTTGGAGAGGAAACGAGAAGAGGGAAAACAGATAAGAAAAAGATTAATTAAGGAAGAATGAAAATGCAGACGGGAAGAGAGGAAGGGGAGATTCTTTGATCAAGGAAGTTACTAGATAGAGCTAGCTTTGGATAAGCTTTTCTTTTTCACTTTTTACTTTATTTTATTTTATTGAGAGGGAGTCTTGCTCTGTCACCAATGCTGGAGTATAGTGGCGCAATCTTGGCTCACTGCAAACTCCGCCTCCTGGGTTCAAGCAACTCTCCTGTCTCAACCTTCCCTGGGACTATAGGTGCCTGCCACCATTCCTGGCTACTTCTTGTGTTTTTAGTAGAGACAAGGTTTCACCATATTTGTCAGGCTGGTCTTGAACTGCTGACTTCAGGTGATCCACCCACTTCAGCCTCCCAAATTGCTGGGATTATAGGCTCATCCACTGAGCCCTGCCTAAAGGTTCTCTAAAAATCCACAAGTAACATCAAAGTTAATGTAGGAAGACAATATGATTTTCCTACTATTTGGAGTATCATGAAGATTTCTGCTTTCGTCAATTCTGTTAAACATCGTACTGGAAGTTGTAACCAGTGCAAAAAGACAAAAAGTGAGAGAAAGAAAAAGAAATAGAAATAGAGGGAAAGAGGCATTCAGATTGAAAAGGAACAAGTACAATGTGTTTATGATACTGATACTCTGAAATAAATTCTCAAGTTTTATGGAGAAGGAGGAGTGGCACTAGGACTGTAAATCAGTTTAGCACATTGCAGGATACAAGATTAATGTACAAAAATCAATTATTTTTTCTCTATTGTAAGAATAAAAAACCTGATGAGGAAATTACCAAAGCAGTTCTTGTTATAATAGCATCAAAAATAATAAAATTATTAGTTATAATAAACAAATCATAACTTGGCCACTGAAAATTACAATACATAGCTCAAAGAAATCAGTCATAATCTAAAATAAATAAAAAGATAGTTCGCTTTTGCATTTTGGAAAACTCAGTATTGATCAAGAAAGATTCCTCTCATATTGATTTGTAAATTTCATTCATTCTTTTTTCAAAAGCCTCATAGGCTTTTAGTTTGTAAAAACTGATATGTGGATCTTATACTTTACATGAAAATTTAAAAAACCAAGAATAGTCATAAAACTTCTGGAAAAAAGCAAGTTAGAGAATACACACCACTAACCAATTTGAAGACCTACTATAAAGCCGTAAGAATCAAGATAATGTATTGGCACAAAGACATATAGATGAATAAAATACAAATTGTGAATACAATTGATTTTGAGACAATTGTAAATCCCTATGCAAAAAAGACAAAGGGGAGGGAGAAGCAGAAGAAAAAGCAGAGGAACTCAGAATCTCAAGTCATATCATATACAAAAATATTAACTCAAAATTAGTAGTTATTTAAATATAAGTGATAAAACTTCTAAAATAAAATATGGGAGAATATCTTCATGATCTTAGGTTGAACAATGAGTATTAAGAATGACAATAATCTTTTAAAAATCCGTACATTTGACTTCATCAAAATGATAAACTCTGCACCTCAAAATTTTCAGAAAGTCCACAGACTAAAAGAAAATCTATTTAGCCATATTTAGCCATATATCCAATAAAATGAATTATATCTGTAATATCAAGGACTCTTTAAATTCAATAATACACAGAGAAACAATACAGTTAAAATAAGCAAATTCTTTAAATAGATATTTTATTGAAGAGTTTACTATCAAAGTCTAGTAAGCACATGAACAGTAGCTAATACTAAAAAGTATTAGCTGTTAGAAAGATGCAATTTAAAACCACCATGAGATAATTACATACAAATTAGATGAATATAATCAAAAAGAGAGACAATACAAGATTTGGCCAGAATGTGGAAAAGCTGAGTCCTTTATACATTGCTGACTGGAATGGGAAATAATACAACCACTTTGGAAAACCATTTGGCAATGTCTTAAGCATAGTAGCTAACATTTACATAAGACTCAGCTATTTCACCCCTAATAGTCTACCCAAAAGAGAAGAAAACTTATGTTCCCAAAAGACATGAATAAAAATGCTCATAGGAACATTTTTTATAATAGTTAAAATTTGGAAATAATCCAAACTCCGCCAACTGGTAAATGGACAGACAAAATATAAAGCAATATAAAGCAATACAATTATTCAATAAAAAAGAATCAACTACTGATGAATATTCTAATGTGTAAAAACTTTAGACGTCATGCAAAGTGAAGGAAGCTGGACACAAAAGATTGCATATTGTATAATTGCATTTATATGAAATACTTAGAAAATGCAAATTTATGAAGATGGATAGCAAATCAGCTGTTGCATAGGATTGGTAGTAAAAGTAAAGGTTCCATGAAACAGGCACAAGAGAGATTTTGGAGTTTATGAAATGTTCTAAATTATAATGACTGTTATATAACTATAAATGTACCAAAATCATTTAATTGTACAATTACAATAGGGAAGTTTTATATTATGTAAATTATATTTTAATAAAGCTGTTACAGGATGAGTGATTACAGAGAAGCGAACTGTTTGGTGGGTGGTAGATGAGAGATTAGATACAGGAGATTAGTTGGAATTACATTACACAAGTCTTGGTAAAAGACTATTAAATGAAAGAGCCATGCATACACCAATGCACAGAGCTAGAAATGGAAATGACCCAAGAGATCTTTGTCTTCCCACACTACTGGATTTTAAATTAAAACTCAGTCAAAGTAAATGAGTTTTCTGTTTTCAAACAGCTACTTGTTAGAAGAACCTAAACTAGATCCTAGGTCTGTTTAAATATCCAGTATTCATTATACGGATCATTTACTCAAGAACTGGTAAGAACTCAGCTGCAATTGTTAAAAGCAAAGTTTTCTCTTTAAAAACAGTATTGCTTTTTCAAATTGTCACAAAAAGAGCAAATGCTTCTGTACAAACTGTGTTAGAAGGGACCTGAGTACACGGTGACAAAGAAAATAAAACCAGCTAAAGGTGTTTCTCAGAACTTTTATAAATTTGAATGCATTTTTTCCCCCAAAGGAAACATAATGAATATCAATTTGTCAAAAAAGAACTATTAATCGTGCAAAGTATTCAGAATGTGAGTAATTTCCTTGAAATAATAGGCAAGACTTGAGTCTGGCAATGTTTGCTCCACCTAACAAATTAGGAGTGGAAATTGGCAGGTGCTGGGTGTGGGTGTGGATGAGGGGAATGACATCCACGAGATCAGTCAACAGAGATAATAAAAATTTTGAAACTCAATTTCATTCATTAATTTTAGAATGACTATTCAATTCATTTATGAACAACTAAGGAAGTGAGGATTCTAAAAGCTGCAATTCCCCTAGGAATCAGATAGGCAAATTTTAGTTTATTTGCCCCAAATTAACACTGAACCACTGAATTTTATTTATGTAATGAAAAACAGGTGGTCCATATTCAACATCTCTGCAACTTTAAAGTGATGCTCTCAGCCTGTGAAACACTTCATTCACATAAAATCAATCCTAGGGATTTTTATTTTTCCTGTGAAGCAGATGGTATTTTAATAATTAGCCTACCATCAAGTGACACCTACTATAATAAAAATACATTTCTTACAAGGAATACCAAGAGCTTAATATGTAGTACTATTCTATAAGAACCTATTTTGATGAGGGATGAATGTAGATTTTTAATGCAATGTTGGCTAATTATGAGACACTGAATCAGATCTTTACCATAAAGTGTTCCCTGATTGTAGTGATCGGAAACTCAGTTCTCTAATCTCTTGGCTTCCAAGGTAAAAATTCTGTAGGATTAAAATATCTGAAATTTAATCCTCGTCCTATTAGTTATTGCTGAAACTTCAGATAAATTGTTTAAAATCTTTGATCCTTAGCTTATCTAACTGTAAAATGGGAATATTGCATTTGTGATTCCTGTGTCTAAAGATCAGAATTAATCCCTTTATGCTAGTGTGTGTTGTAGTAAAATAAAATAAAATAACCCTAACATGTCTATAGATATATTTTCCACTCATGTAATATTTGATGAGTATTTCTGGGCCTCCTTCACTTTGTAGCTATGCTATGCAGAATGTGTGGTAGCCAAAGTTCCTGCATTAAGGAATGAGAAAGATAAAAAGGAGGCATACAATTCTGAATTGCCTCAATCTGGAATCAACAAACATCATTTCCTCACTTCTCATTCCCAGGCAGTCCCAACAAATTGCAAGGGAAGCTGGAAGTGCAGAGGAATATTTGATGAGTGCTGTCACGGCACAGTACTGTTGATGACTAAAACAACATTAGACTAACCAACATCTATTGAACATTTAGCATATGCAAGATTATGTAAGGACCTTATAGCCATTATCTCATGTAATCTACCTGACAGTCTTCTCTGAAAAGTATTGCCATGCTTCCATTTTAGAACTGAGAAAACAGGTTTAATTACTTTATGTTTTTGCCCAAGGTCACACAGTTAGAAGGTGTTGAATCTGGTAGTCACATTCAGATCTTTCTGATTCAAAAGTTTTCCCCTAAACCACTATGTTATGCATTACAGAGACGTGAGACAAATTTAATTCTTGCGCTGCCAAATTCTGTGTTGTGCTTGTCATTGCTTTAACTTCCACATCATCCTTTGATGACTATCTAGTTCGTACATTCAACTGCACTGGGTCTAGGTTCAGTGAATTGTCATGGAACTTAGGAATGAGTGATTTATCATTGAAAACTATGACTGGCTTTGCCAGTACACTATCCACACTGTCATTGACACATTACCCTCCTTGTCCCAATATCCATCAGCCCAAAGCAGATTTTGGCAAGTGCAACTCTATTCCCATTGTGGCAGCTGGATCACATCAAGCCCTGTATGCTAAGTGGTGGTGATTTGGAAGGGAGGAACTATACTGACATATGGCATGTTGAAATCAGAAGAAAAAAAAGAAGAAGAGCTGCAAAAGGTGGGAGAGGTGATGCTAAAATCAAGTTATCAACCATCATCAAAGTTTTTATTTGCCATAAGGTGGATTATCCATAAACTAAGTATTATTTTTTTTTTCAGGATAACTGTTAAAGAGTGATCATACCTTCAGCAAGCAGGTAGATATATTTCACCTATTTCTTTACTACTTGGGGCTATAGACTATGAGCTTGCCTCCAGGTAATCTAAAAAATTGTAAGAACTGGTAATAGTTTTTTATTTGAGGAGAGTTTTCAAGGACTAGCGACTTTTAAATGAGAATGTTTTTATTCTTCAAGTTAAGTAATAGTGATGTTGCTTATGTTAACTTAAAATGAGTTGATATTTCACTAATATAATGCTTTGTTCTTAATTAAAATCTAGATCTTTAATGAGAGCATTTCAATAGCACAGTTGAAAACCAAAGTGATAAGACAATAGATATTATTTTGATATGTTATAGTATTTTATATGTACAACTAAAGACTGTTTTGATATCTTGACTAAAATTAGATTGGAATATATCATTTGCCATTTTAACCTTTCCAAATGAATCACTGATTCTATTTTGATATTTCTTTTTGTACATAACTCACATTTAACCACTAAAATGCTATCTATCATTAGAGATTACAAAACCTCCTCCTCCGGGGTTCAAGTGATTCTCCTGCCTCAGCCTCCTGAGTAGCTGGGAATATAGGCACAGGCCACCACACCCAGCTAATTTTTATATTTTTAGTAGAGATGAGGTTTCACTATGTTGGTCAGGCTGGTCTCGAACTCCTGACCTCATGATCTTCCTGCCTCGGCCTCCGCAAAGTGCTGGGATTACAGGCTTGAACCACTATGCCCAGCCCTGAACTATTGTTTCTACATTTACAATGTATTCTGAACACTTCACACTCTTGAAGATCCTTGCAGTGAGATGAATATGTTTACTGTTGTCAAGCTTTAATTTTTGTTTGTCTTCCTTCCCACTTTTTGCAAATAGAATGTTATTTCTTTCCCTAGGCTCTAGTTGTAAATTAGCATTGATTGCAAATGACAGGATGTTCCTTTTCTTTCCCCAAACAATTCTTGTCACAAATGTGCTATTTTTAATGGCAAATCAGCTAATTAGAAACGGTGTGGTGTGGAAAATAAATTGAATTAATCAAATTAGTATTAAAACACTTAGTAATTAATCACTTCTTGGAGTGGCATATTATTCAGAGGTTTAAATTGTTGCCAAAGCTCATTTCAATCTGCATACCTTCTTAGTATTAGTAGAATTTTTCAAAATATATATTAGGTGTGTTCTAAACAGACAAAATTTGCAAGGGAATCATGAACTCATTTAAGATGTTATTAATAGGCCAGGTACAGTGGTTCATGCCTGTATTCTCAGCACTTTGGGAGGCCGAGGCAGGTGGATCATAAGATCAGGAGTCCGAGACCAGCCCGACCAACATGGTAAAACCCCATCTCTACTAAAAATTCAAAAAAATTAGCCGAGCGTGGTGGCATGTGCCTGTAATGCCAGCTAGTTGGGAGGCTGAGGCAGGAGAATAGCTTGAACCCGGGAAGCAGAGGTTGCAGTGAGCCAAAATTGCACCACGGCAGTCTAGTCTGGGTGATAGAGAGAGACTCTGTCTCAAAACAAACAATAAAAGATTACCTTAAGGTCCTATATTGAAATAAATTTCCTATAAAATGAGCTAATATCATATTGAAATGAAGAATCTGAAATAATAGATTACTACAATTCCTTGTTTTAAATCATGAATTTCCCTTGCAACTGGTTAGCTGCTAGGTGAACACCAGCAGCTTTCTACTCTCAGTCTCTCTGACTTACTTCTAAGATGATTTTTACCTTTAGGTAGCAAACCTTTCAGTGATTATTTTTCCCATTCACCAAGTTTGCCTGAAATATTAACAACTAGCTCAAATTTTGTGACTCTTTTTCTCTAATTTGTAAACCAGCCTAGGAAAAGCTGCCTATTATCAAATGTGTACAGTCCGTTCTCCTTCAGTATATGGAAAAAAAAGATACATTATAAACAAATTGGATAATTGAGAATAGAAAGTTGGCATGAAGAGATGTTTATGTAAATTAAATAACTGCTTCTATTCTGTTATAGAAAAACTTTGCATTTGGCTGTAAAAGACAAGGAAAAATATTAACATGATTGTATAGAAATTTCGGATCTCATTTTCCATTCATTAATTCATTCAATGAATACACTGGTAGGACTCAACCCTCAACCATATATAAGGATGTAAAACCCATCTGGACTATTTTGAAAATAGACATGTCATTATCCTGGAAGATTCTTTATAAGTAGGCCTGCAATGGAATCCAGACAGCAATATTATTAAGGCAACATAAGGGATGAAATTCTGATATGCACAGAGTTAAGAACCACTATTCAAGATGCTCTTCTAGGCAGCGGAAATACAAAGACCAATAAGGGAGGGTTCCTGTAGAAGCTTCCAATCTTCAACAGTCATGAACCACTAAATAAAATGAGAGCAACAGCCCAGCATGGTGATTCACTTCTGTAATCCCAGCACTTTGAGAGGCTGAGGCACGTGGATCACCTGAGGTTGGGAATTCAAGACCAGCCTGACCAACATGGAGAAACCTCCTCTCTACTAAAAATACAAAATTAGCCAGGCGTGGCGGTGCATGCCTGTAATTCCAGCTACTTGGGAACTGGGAAGGCTGAAGCAGGAGAATTGCTTGACCTAGGAGGCAGAGGTTGTGGTGAGCCAAGATTAAACCATTGAACTCCAGCCTGGGCAACAAGAGCGAAACTCCATCTCAAAAAAAAAAAAAAAAAAAAAAGAGAGAGAGAGTAATGATCCCCATTACATGTGGCATAGTTAAACCAGACAACTGTTGATAGAAATACATCCTATGGCTAAATAACTTTGTCCCAGCACAATATTCATAGTTATTGATTTTTTTCATATTCAACTGATATTTATTAAGAGCCTGATAATATGCTAGACACCTTCAAATGCTTATTACATTTAATCCTCATGACTGCCTTGTAATGAAGTTATCATCAGTGCCATTTGTATAAATGAAAAACTGAGGCTCAGAGAGATTAAGTGGCATAGTCAAAGCTCCCCAGATAATAAGTACAGAAGCAAGGATTCGAATTCAGGCCTGTTTGGTTTCCAGTCCAGAAACTTCCCACTGTACCACACTGCCTCTCCAGAAGTGTAAAGGGAATCTCTACAACTGACACAGCACCAGGTCCTGAGCTGCTCCCTCCTGAAATCCTGATAGGCTGTACCCAATAGGTGAAGCCAGCCAGAAGGGAGAGGAATAAGAAGTTCCTAGAGGTGACCTGCGCCTGGCCCTGTGCAAGAGTGTAGAGCAAGCACTCCCCCTATAGGGTTTATTGTGACAGTTAATATTGAGTGTCAACTTAATTGGATTGAAGGATGCAAGGTATTGCTCCTGGGTGTGTCTGTGAGAGTGTTGCCAAAGGAGATTAACATTTGAGTCAGTGGACTGGGAAAGGCAGACCCACCCTCAATCTGGGCTAGCACAATCTAATCACCTGCCAGCACTGCCAGAATTAAAGCAGGCAGAAGAACATGGAAAGGCTAGACTGATTGAGTCTTCTGGCCTCCATCTTTCTCCCATGTTGGATGCTTCCTGCCCTTGAACATTGGACTCCAGGTTCTTCAGTTTTGGGACTCTTTGACCTTCAATCACAGACTGAAGGCTGCACTGTTGGCGTCCCTAGTATTGAGGCTTTGAGACTCGGACTGGCTTTCTGGCTCCTCAGCTTGTAGATGGCTTATTGTGGGACCTCACCTTGTCATTGTGTGAGTCAATTATCCTAATAAACTCCCCTTTACATATATATATATATATATATATATATATATATACACACACACACACACACACACACATGCATACAAACACACACACACACACACACACACACACACACACGACACACATATCCTATTAGTTCTGTCCCTCTAGAGAACCCTGACTAATATAGTTAGAGAGAAGCATGACAGGGAAGAGGCTAGAATGCAACCCAGTATTCTCTTTAATGTTCTCTTTTAGTGAAAGAATGTGCTGTATTTCAAAGTTTAAAATTCAATTTAAGTAAAATTTAAGGTTTTTTTCTCAAGATCCTCTATTTGATGATCCTTTTATAATATACATTTTAATGATGTATGATATTGGGATATTCCTTTTATTGTATACACAAGTCTAATGGTACTTATTAGAAATGATAGTAAGAGAAGGAATATTCTCTCAATGACAGTCATGGATTGTAGATTTAGAATCGATATTCCAAACCACATATTTTAAACCTATTAGACCATGGCATATGGATGGCAGGCCCAGGTTTTAGTCATTAATTTATTGCAAGACAAAAACAGAGAGAGAAACAAATAAAACATTCAACAAATTTTTGTTGAATTAAGGAGTGACTGAATGAATGACATAGTAGCTCTAAAGTGATAATTTGGTAGTGATTCGCTTTGACTAAATTAATTTTGATAACCTTTCAGTGAAAGTCAAAGAAAACTTTTAAGTATTATAAAAGGGGTTTTCCGAATTGCTAGCCCAAATCCTAATGACTAACTGAAATACTTTTCTCACCTGCTGAGCAAACTACCTCACCTCTTTAACAATCTCGGTAGAGTCAAATGCTATTGATGCCAAGATAGGACTCGAAATTCTTTAAATCTTGGATCCCTCTTTCTAGACTATATCTAAAACAAGACTCAGAAAATTAAGCAAATGCTGCCGAGTCAATTACAATGTTGCTTTCCAATTCCTGGCTGTTTTCAAAGACAAATAACACTGGGAACAAAATTCTGTCAATACTTAACTCTGAAGTTACATGATGAGAACAAAGATGATAGGGAATTTGAGCCAATTTGGATAATTAACATAATAATTAAAACTACATTAATATGGTAACAATTGAGAGGATTTATAATACAGTATTAGCTTCTATGCTGATGTCAGCACATGAGTAAACAGTGAAAAATCAAACTCTAATTATCAGTCCTCAGAGAGGAAGTGAGAGAACTGATGTGTCATAATCAACTTCCAAGAATAAAAATGGCTCACATTTATCAAACGTTGTTTGCATGATCTGAGTCCTCTTAGAACTGTATGATACTGATCCTTTAATCTTCTAAATAACCCTTTGAGGCACCTGCAAATGTTACTTTTTGTTCTTTTTGTTGTTATGGATGAGGAGTGGACAGAGGTGGTAACTGTCAGAGTCAGGATTTGAACCCTAGCATTCTAGTTCCAGTGTCTATGATCTTAACCACCTGATAAAAATAAACACAATTTCACAACACCCTGTTTTGAAGAATATGTTTCCTAGAAGTTCCTTCTCTTGTCTTTTCAGAAATGATAAATGAAACATTTTAGGCTTCATTTAGCTTCCAGAAAATATTGTCATATTTTCAAACGCCTCCTCCTTTTGTTACGACAGTGTTTTTCCATTACTGAAAAGCCACCTAGTCAGCATTCACTTTCCCTCAGAATAGTGTTAAATCATTAGATCTACTGTTAATAAGAACCCACTTGAAACTAAAATATTTAAGGTACAAATGTGTACAATAAGGTAGTGAATAAACTGCTGTGATTCCATGACTCTGTAAGATGCTTCAGTTTCAGTAATATCTTTGGCATTGTGTTACTTGTGGGAATTATTTTCTACTATACCAAAAATATGTCTGGAAAATATTCTTGTGTTACGGGCTTAGAGAGAGAACCGGTAAATGAAAGCAGGAGATTAATGGATTAGGTTGTGATTTCCAAAATACAAAAAAAGAATGGAATAGAATAAATTTCACTTGTCTTGGCTCTCTTTGAATAGCAGAATTTCAATTGTGTTAATAGTCTTGTCATAAAAACCAATGAGAATCTTTATCCTCTTCTCAAGTCTTCTCATACAGGCTGCTTGACCAAATGAGTTGAATATTCTCTTCCTTTTCCTTGTTGGATTAACCAAGAAGAAAAAACATGTGAGCTTATGAGCTTGACATGATGTCTTAAAATTTGAACTTTGATAATTCTAGGCTTTATGCCAAGCCCAGCCTTAGCTGTCCCATAGAGGTAAGACGTACCATTTATGGATTCAGATGAATTATTTGCCTTTCTACTAACAAGACCGTAAATCTTGGAAAGGTGACATGACTCCGGCATCTCCCAGCTGTAGTCAATAATAACCTTCACCTGCAGGCTCAGTCCAGCCAAATTCTTGAGCACTTTTGAACTTACTATCATCAGCAGCTTTGGCATATGGATCCTACCTTACAGCTAGATTTGTACATTCAGACTTTAGTTTCTGGATTGAGTGCTCCACTGCCCCTCTGGGATGGAACTCATTCATTGACCTCTGGACTGCTTGACTTAACCCCTAAGAGTCATATGACCTTTGCCACCTTGATTTCCTGCTTTCAATGCTTCTGGTCTCTTGATTTTGTGTGACTGGCTTAAGATTTCAGAATAATGAACATGAATGCCTTTACTCTGATAATTTTAGCTATGTCTCTTATCCACATAATTATTGGTCACTGAAGGTATAGCAATCTCTGTGTAAATAAAATGCCTGAATCCGTATTTAATGTTTGGCTGCTAACTGCTTTCAAGATTCCTCACTGATTTTTCCCTTCTATTCCACATCTTAGCAAACTCATGAGAAAACCCACCTTCTGTCTTTTTTGGTGGCAGTGGAAAAATCAAGCCCCACAAGCCCTCGACAATGCATGGGAACCCTCTCCTCTGCCTAAAGCCTCAAGCCAAGCTCACTACCCTGCTTTCTCAAGCTATCCTTAGACCAGCTTGGGAGCCCGTTGTGTTCCCTGAAAAGCCTCGTTATGCAAATAAGGAACCTCTCTTACCTACTTGGTGTGTATGTAATGTCAGTAGAATTGACATCTGAGCCAAATTTTTGTGAAGGGTTCATTCTGGTCCTTTTGAGTGACTAAAAATATCCTTAATTCTTCTTATGTCCTCTCTTTTCTTTTACTTATTGATATAGCCAGTCTTTGAATAATATGATTTTGTTCAAAGTCATTTTGTTATAACATTGAGGACAAAAAAGTAGATTCCTAGCTGGAGCCACTGTCTTTGTGGAGTTGCATATTCTCCTTCTGTCCGTGTGGGTTTTTTGGGGGTACTCCAGCTTCCTTCCACATCCCAAAGATGTGTACATTAGGTAACTGGCATCTTTAATTGTCTTAATGTGAGTGAGTGTGAGTGTGGGTGTGTGAATAAGGGAGGGCACCTGTGATGGAATGGCATCCTTGTCCAAGGTTGGTTCCTGCTTTGTGACCTGAGCTACTGGGATAGGTTATGTTTACCTGCGACTCTCAACTGGAATATAGGTTGAAAAATAAAAGAATGAGTAATAAAAATTATTGCAAAATAAAAATGTATAAAGTATATGGTAATCATACAAATGCCCAGCAATAAATAATATGGTACAAAAGCACTCAGTGCATTACATTTGTTACTGTTTGTTTCTGAACTGCGTGGTGTTAGGAGCTGTTCCTTACAATTTTCTCTTTGCAAACATTTATTCCTTGATTCAATCCACCACCACTGCAGCTATTATCCCTCACTAATTCACCACAAATTGGTTAAATAGTTATTAATTTACTTAATTTTTAAATTTCTGAAAGGTACATATTCATCACAATTTATTTCAATGTTTAATATTAGACATCTCTTTTAATTAGAAATTTGATGATGGTTTTGTGAACAGAAGTATGCCAAAAGAACTTAATTCTTGTTTATATCAATTCATTTATGGTACAATTGGTTTCATATACGCTGTTTCATTTAAAGTCACAGTTCCAAAGGACCTATCCATTATGTGAAGTAAATATTTACAGTACTTCTCTGGCCTGATGCCTTTTGATACTGACTATATATAAGTTCTTTCAGTGATTTCTTCTGCAACAAGGAAGGCAGATCCTCCTACTTCCTCCTCTTCTTCGTGGCCTTTTTCTCTACCTCCTTATGTTCTCTGAATCCTTGTTTTGCTTGAGAACATTGCTTCCTCTTTGTGCTCACCAACGGAAAATGTTCATTTTGCCAAACACATGATCAATAACTTCACCTTACTTTCAGGATTCCTATCATGTATCACAGGTATTATCCCCTTCCCACACAAAAACTCTATATCATAGTGTTTTGTGTCTGGTTTTGGGTTTCATTCTTTACCCTAGACACATTGTAAATCTAGGAGACATCCATAATTACAAACAAAATTCATCCAACTAACTAGTTCTCAATCCCTGGACTTGCTCCACTTAATGGCTTTGATCTATGTTCTATTTAATTATCTTCTTCCTGCACCATTACCTGGATATTATTTTCAGGGATAAGTGTATCATAACAGAAACTTTAACATCCAGCAACACACACTCTGACCTAAGTCTTGCTATTCTAAGAGTCACACTATCACATTAATTAAAATTTTAAATTAAAGTATTGAGGTCACCAAGCCACTGATCTCTCATTTCTTCTACTATTGTACTGGAAGTTCAACAAGTTAATAACTATTAATGTTAAGTTAATAAGAAACAAATAGTTATTGGACACATTCTGAATTCACCTAGGAAATAAAGTAATTATGCATAGTATTTTTCAACTTTCCTCTCTCTGTCTGATTCCTCTCTTTGTTACTTCATACTTAGTTTATTTTCTGTAATTTCAGACAAGGAGATTCCTTTCCCTGTCCTTAGCCAGCATCTTACTCTACCAATGCCTCTGACCTCATCATTTCCTGACTCCTCTGGGATCTTGTTCCATCAGTGCCCTAACCCCTAGCTCCTCTGTCTTCAACCTCTCCTTCTCTATTCAAACAACCCTCTTCTCAGCCTATGAATATCCAAAGCCCTAAATAGCTGGAATCACATTACCCTCAAGCTATTATCCTTCTCTCCCAAGCCATTCTATCTAATACCTGATTTTCAAAAGTTATCTGCAGTGGCTATGGTCTGTTTAATTATGTCCCTCCTCAATGAATTTTCAGAATCAACTAAAATTGTTGTTACACATGTCACCAATAGCCTTCGTTACTGAATATTAATGGATATTTTCTACTATTTTCTTCTTTCATCTTTAGTCTGTATTTAATTTGGCAAGGCCCTCATTATGAAATGCTTCATCCTTTTTAATTTTGTGACATCTTTCTTTTGTGCCTAAAAACATTTTTCTGTCTCTTCCATGAGCTTCTCTTCCTCTGCTCCACTCTGTATGCTTTCTCAAACGTAGACACCCAATTGCATAGTTTTATGCTAATCTTCACATACTTACTTCAGATTTTCCTGGATATCTTCACCTGAATGTTCATCAACTGCCATATATTGATAATATCCCAATTTAACCTCCACTTAATCATGTACTATTCATTTGAGTTGGTCACCTTTAGGTAATCTCTCAAGCATTTAGTTATTCTCTCCTCCTTCAGTCACCAAATCCAATTATTTACCAAGTCCTAAATACTTATATCAAATTTATATATAAAATAATTATATTTCCCATTATTTACATATGTGAAATAAATACACACAAACATAAATGTTTTTTCCCTCTGTCTTCATATCAATCTCTCTGTCCTTGTGGATGTCTCTAAACTCAAACAGGTTTATTGCACTAACTTCCTAACTAGCCTCTCTGCTTTCATTTTTGACACTTTAGATCAGACTGGGACTAGGGTTCCATAAATACAAACCCAACTCTGACACTCCTATTTAAAAGTTTTCAATCACTCCATGTTTTCTATGTAATAAAACCGAGTTCTTGAATATGGCTTTCTAGGTATTTTAAAGTTTGAAACTACTCATGTAGATTTATTTCTTGCTATCCTCACCTTCACCTTTTATACTCCAGCAGCAATGTATTGCTTGTATTTTCTTCATACCCCTCCACAATACATCACATTACTTTTGCTTATGTTTATCTCTGCCTTGGTGACCCATTTCTATGCACAGGCCTCCTCCTCATCAGTCCTCCTCATTCCTCTGCCACCAGCGTGGAAAACTTCTACCCCTCCTTATTTTTTAAGACTCAGGTCCGAGGTCACTTTTTCCAGTGCATCTGCTCTGACTCTTTAGGACTGGCTGATGTGTCCCTTTTCTGTATGCATTTTGTTAGATTCTATAGCATGTTTTGTACCTACCTTTACCACTAGACTGTGATGTCCTTTAGGGCAAGGGCTATGTCTCATAAATCGCAGTAACTTCAGCACCTAGCAAAGTTCCTGACACATGGCCAATAAACTTTTATGGCATAGGGAGTCTTCAAGCCATAAAATGATTCGCAGGAGAATTAATGGAAAGGTAACATGGTCCGGGCACTCCTGGAGGAGTCAGTGCTCTACGTGATGCTGGAGAGGTCAGTTCACCTTCCCATGGCTCTATTCTCTAGCTGAGGAAAGACCACCTATATTTTAAGGTTCTTTCCTGTTCCATTTTCTATAAAATATATCTCTTCATGCTGCATTTGTGGTTTTTATATTTTCTATTACAGAATTTTAACAACTCCCTTAAGATACTTTGCAGACATTCCACACACAATCACTACATTGAAGTTAAGAACCTATTGTGAATTAAGTCATTTACAGAGATTGGTTCCCCAGAAAAGAAATATGGGCAAATGTAAATTAAATAAATAAAAAACATTTTATTAGCAACTTTAAAAAATGTACTGAAGAAATACAAATTTATAGATAGAAATTTCAGTCAACCAAGAATAAAACATACTCAAATAGCCATATATTGGGGGAGGGGGAATGTGGGAGTATAAATAGTCCAGATAAGCTATGTGTGCTAAAACCTTATTCCTTAAGGCAACATCTTTTTTGAGAATCTACTAAGTGTTAAGATTTTTACTGTATGCAGTTAGCAGTCCAAGCATCAATAATAATTATATTACAAGTATCAGTCCAGTTGTATTTCAATGCTACTCATTCCTTTTCTTGAGGGAACTTTCTTACTCATCTCTCTATATTCCTGGTAGACAGTAAGTTCTGGAAACTCACCACCAGAGTTAAGATTCTGGTCCTGCTACTTTCTGTCTGTGTTGCCCAAGGCAAGATATTTGACCTTACTTTGCCTTACATTTCTCTCCTATGAAATGGAGATGAATATACAAGTACCTACACGTAGATAAGGTCAGGTATATCACATGAGTTAATATGTGCAATGTAAAAACAAAAACATAGAATTAAGTAAAGTACAATCACATACACATTATGTATGCTAATGAACATAATGCGTCCACCAATATCCCTATATTAGATGTTCACTATGCATTTGTTGTATTAACATTAAATTGACAATAACAAAAATCTATTACATAAGTCATACATACAAAAAGTCCAATGAAAGGTTAAAACATGTCTTTTTTATTATTATTATGCTTTAAGTTCTGGAGTACATGTGCAGATTGTGCAGGATTGTTACATAGGTATACACATGCCATGGTGGTTTGCTGCATCCCTTCCCCCATCATCTACATTAGGTATTTCTCCTAATGTTATCCCTCCCCAGTCCCCTGACCCCTTGCTATCTCTCGCCTAGCTCCCCTACCCCCCAACAGGTCCTGGTGTGTGATGCTCCCCCTCCCTTAGTTCATATGTTCTCATTGTTCAACACTCACTTATGAGTGAGAACATGTGGTATTTGGTTTTCTGTTCTTATGTCAGTGTCCTGAGAATGATGGTTTCCAGCTTCATCCATTTCCCTGCAAAGGACATGAACTCATCCTTTTTTATGGCTGCATAGTATTCCATGGTGTATATGTGCCACATTTTCTTTATCCAGTCTATCATTGATGGGCATCTGGATTGGTTCCAAGTCTTTGCTATTGTAAACAGTGTCACAATGAACATACATGTGCATGTGTCTTCATAATAGAATGATTCATAATCCTTTGGTTATATACCCAGTAATAGGATTGCTGGTTCAAATGGTATTTCTGGTTCTAGATGCTTGAGGAATCACCACACTGTCTTCCACAATGGTTGAATTAATTTACACTCCCACCAACAGTGTAAAAGTGTTCCTATTTCTCCACAACCTCTCCAGCATCTGTTGTCTCCTGACTTTTTAATGATTGCCATTCTAACTGGCATGAGATGGTATCTCAATGTAATTTTGATTTACATTTCTCTAATGACCAGTGATGATAAGCATTTTTTCATATGTTTGTTGGCTGCATAAATGTCTTTTTTTGAGAAGTGTCTGTTCATATCCTTCGCCTACTTTTTGGTGTATAGAAACGCTTGTGATTGCTGCATATTGATTTTATATCCTGAGACTTTTCTGAAGTTGCTTATCATCTTAAGGAGATTTTGGACTGAGACGACAGAGTCTTCTAAATATACAATCATGTCATCTGTAAACAGAAACAATTTAACTATCTCTTTTCCTAGTTGAATACCCAGCTCCCAGCATAGCACTTGAGCTCTTATAAAGGACAGACTGTCTCCTCAGGTGGCTCCCTGACCCCTGTATATGCTAAGAGACACCTCATACAGGAGAGCTCTGGCTTACATCTGGTGGGTACCCTTCTGGGACAAAGCTACCAGAGGAAGGAACAGGTAGCAATCCTTGCTGTTCTGCAGCCCTTGCAAGTGATTTCCAGGCAAGCTGGGTCTGGAGTGGACCTCCAGCAGTCCTACAGCAGAAGGGCCTGAATGTTAGAAGGAAAATAAAAAAAAACAGAAAGAAATAGCTTCAACAGCAACAGAAAGGATGTCCACTCAGAGCTCCCATCCGAAAGTCACCACTTCAAAGACCAAAGGTAGATAAATCCATGAAAATTGGAAGAAACCAATGCAAAAAGGCTGAAATCACCAAATATCAGAACATCTCTTCTCCTCCAAGGGATCACAACTCCTCATCAGCAACGGAACAAAACTGGATAGAGAATGAGTTTGATGAATTGATAGAAGCAGGTTTCAGAAGGTGGGTAACAACAAACTTTTCCAAGCTAAAGGAACATCTTCTAACCCCATGCAAAGAAACTAAGAACCTTGAAACAAGATTAGACAAAATGCTAACAAGAATAACCACCTTAGAGAAGAACATAAACGACTTGATGGAGCTAAAAAACACAACACAAGACCTTTGCAAAGTATATGCAAGTTTCAATAGCCAAATTGATCAAGTGGAAGAATGGATATCAGAGATTGAAGATCAACTCAATGAAATAAAATGAGAAGGAAAGACTAGAGAAAAAAGAGTAAAAGGAAGTGAACATAGCTGCCAAGAAATATGGGTTTATGTGAAAAAACCAAATCTACATTGAATCGGTGTACCTGAATGTGACGGGGGAGAATAAAACCAAGTTGGAAAACATTCCTCAGGTTATTATCCAGGAGAACGTTCCCAACCTAACAAGGCAGGTCAACATTCAAATTCAGGAGATACAGAGAACACCACAAAGATATTCCTCAAGAGAGCAACCCCAAGGAACATAATCGTCAGATTCACCAGGGTTGAAATGAAGGAAAAAATGCTAAGGGCAGCCAGAGAGAAAGGCCGGGTTACCCACAAAGGGAAGCCCATCAGACTCACAGCAGATTTCTCAGCGGAAACCCCACAAGCCAGAAGAGAGTGGGGGCCAATGTTCAACATCCTTAAAGAAAAGAACTTTCATACCAGAATTTCATATCCAGCCAAACTAAGCTTCATAAGTGAAGGGGAAATAAAATCCTTTATGGACAAACAATTGCTGAGAGATTTTGTCACCATCAGGACTGCCTTACAAGAGCTCCTAAAGGAAGCAATAAACATGGAAAGGAACAACCAGTACCAGCCACTGCAAAAACTTAGCAAATGGTAAAGACCATCGATACAATGAAGAAACTGCATCAAATAATAGGCAAAACAACCAACTAGCATCAAAATGGCAGGATCAAAGTCACACATAACAATGTTAACCTTAAATGTAAATGGGCTAAATGCCCCAATCAAAATACACAGACTGGCAAATTGAATAAATGGTCAAGACTCAGCAGTGTGCTGTATTCAGGAAACACATCTCACGTGCAAAGATACATAGGCTCAAAATAAAGGGATGGAGGAAGATTTACCAAGATAATGGAGAACAAAAAAAAGCAGGAGTTGCAATCCTAGTCTCTGTTAAAACAGACTTTAAACCAACAAAGATCAAAAGAGACAAAAAAGGCCATTACATAATAGTAAAGGGATCAATGCAGCAAGAAGAGCTAACTATCTTAAATATATATATACTCAATACAGGAGCACCCAGATACATAAAACAAGTTCTTAATGACCTACAAAGAGACTTAGACTCCCACACAATAATAATGTGAGACTTTAACACTCCACTGTCAATATTAGACAGACAGATCAACGAGACAGAAAATTAACAAGGATATCCAGGACTTGAACTCAGATCTGGACCAAGCAGACCTAATAGATATCTACAGAACTCTCCACCCCAAACCCACAGAGTATACATTCTTCTCAGCACCACATTACACTTACTCTAAAATTGACCATATAATTGGAAGTAAATCACTCCTCAGCAAATGAAAAAGAATGGAAATCATAACAAACAGTCTCTCAGACCACAGTGCAATCAAATTAGAACTCAGGATTAAGAAATTCACTCAAAACCGCACAGCTGTATGGAAACTGAACAACCTGCTCCTGAATGACTACTGGATAAATAATGAAACAAATGTAGAAATAAAGATGTTCTTTTAAACCAATAAGAATGAAGATACAACGTACCAGAATCTCTGGGACACATTTAAAGCAGTGTCTAGAGGGAAATTTATAGCAATAAATGCCCACATGAGAAGCAAGGAAAGATCTAAAATCGACACCCTACTGTCACAATTAAAAGAACTAAAGGAGCAAGATCAAACAAATTCAAAAGCTAGCAGAAGACAAGAAATAACTAAGATCAGAGAAGAACTAAAGGAGAAAGAGACACAAAAATCTCTTCAAAAAATCAGTGAATCCAGGATCTGGTTTTTTGAAAAGATCAACAAAATAGATAGACCATAGCCAGATTAATGAGAAAGAAAAAAGAGAAGAATCAAATAGATGCAATAAAAAATGATAAAGGGAATATCACCACCAATTCCACAGAAATACAACCTATCATCAGAGATTACTACAAACACCTCTTATGCACATAAATCCTTAAATGTAGAAGAAATGCATAAATTATGGACACTTATACCCTTCCAAGATTAAACCAGGAAGCAGTTGAATCCCTGAATAGACCAATAGCAAGGTCTGAAGTTGAGGCAGCAATTAATAGCCTACCAACCAAAAACAGTCCAGGCCCAGATGGGTTCACAGCCCATTCTACCAGAAGTACAGAGAAGCTGGGACCATTCCTTCTGAAACTACTCAAACAATACAAAAAGAGGGAATCCTCCCTAACTGATTTTATGAGACCAACATCATCCTGATACCAAAACTTGGCAGACACACAGCTAAAAACAAAATTTCAAGCCAATATCCATGATGAACACTGAAGAGAAAATCTTCAATAAAATTCTGGCAAACCGAATCCAACAGCACATCAAAAAGCTTATCCATCACAATCAAATTGGCTTCATCCATGGGATGCAAGGCTGGTCCAACATAGGCAAATCTATAAATGTAATCCATCACGTAAACAGAATCAGAGACAAAAACCACATGATTATCTCAATAGATGCAGAGAAGGCCTTCAACAAAATTCAACAGCCCTTTATGCTAAAAACTCTCAATAAACTAGATATCAATGAAATGTATCTCAAAATAATAAAACCTTTTTATGAAAAACCTACAGCCAATATCATACTGAATGGGCAAAAAGTGGAAGCATTCCCTCTGAAAATGGACACAAGGCAAGGGTGATCTCTCTTACCACTCCTATTCAACATAGTATTGGAAGTTCTGGACAGAACATGTCTTTATAGAGAGGTAAATTGCATTGAAAGTATTCAAAGCTGAGAAATATTACTTGATATTTAATTTTTTTCTAATGATGCGTTGGTATTCATTCAACAAACTTTTATTAAATATGCAATATATGATAGATAATAGATGCTCTGCTAGGTGCTGAAAATAATGTGAAAAGAACACATGACTCATGCCTTTATGGACTTTTGAGTAGGGAAGACACATATTGAATAACTTTTTGTATTTATAGAGTATTAAGATGAAACTGTTTGATTTCCTACACTTGATCTTAGCCAAAAGGCCGAGAAGCGACGAAAAAGTTTGATGTTCTATAGGAGCAAATAAAACATAGATTTAATATGTAAAATAGGAAGGACATTTTGGAGGAAGTAACTTTTTGGCTGAAACCTGAAAAGTAAAGAGATATTAATACATGTTGTAGAATGTGGAAATGAGGAGTGCTAGGAGAAGGGGAAACAAGTTTATTAAAAGCGACAAGATATAGCACAAAGCATCCTCACCTAGGGTCAAAACTCTTTCTATGTTACTTCCAGAGTATTCAACTCTAAACTCATTTTGCAATTTGAAATCCCCTTTTATAACCTCTGGAGCTTAGGCATCCTCCTGAGTTACAATTAAATGTGTTCATATAGAATATTCTTTGAGGGATTATTCACATCACTGTATGAGAAAGTTTCCAGGAATGGTTAATGGAAGAAAATTTTATATAATGATAACTTCCTCAATATTTACATCAGTCTTTAAAGCCTTGCTTCATATACATAGCATCATTTAAATTTTACACCTACTAGTGAACCTGCATTTGAGTTTCCTCATTATACAAAAATGGGAAGTAAAACTGATTGGTGTTTGTGAAGTCACACAGCTAATGTTGCTAGAAATCAGTTGACCAAACTGTAGATCCTGAAAATATTGTGGTACAGAGCCCAAGCTTATGTGTATTGATTAGGGCTCATTTTGCATAGTAAATATGAAGTAGAGTCATTCATTCCATAAATGGTTAATGGATGCTTCTCAAGCACCAGGCACTGATTTAATTATTGCAGATTTTTATGAACGATATGAACAATGCAAGCAACTGTCCTGTCTTTATAAAGCATACTTCCTAGATGGGAAAGGTAGAAAAAAACAAGATGAAATGCGTAAAATATAGGATGTTAGCAGTGGTAAGGGCTAAGGAGACAAATAATTGAAAAAGGAGGATAAACAGAATAAATGTGCAGTTTTTGAGTGAGCAAAGAAAGCCTCACTGGAATTGTAACTTTTAACTAAAGATCCAAAGGAGAGGAGGGATAGAGCCACACTGAGATCTCAGAGAAGTCTTCTTTTAGAGTAAAGGCAATTGTTACATAAACACCGTAAGGCCTGGGGGCTGTGTGGAACAACAAGGTAACCAATGTGCCTGGAGTGGAAAGAACAAGGGAGAAAGTGGTAGGAAAGGTAACAAGGAGTTAGAATTTACAGGATGTTAGGCCAAGGTAAAAAATTTTGCTTTTAGGTGAGTGAGGTAGGCAGTCATTGCAGGGTTCAGAGCACAAGAAGTCAATGCCTGGTTTATATTACAAAAGGATCACCCAGACTGTTATGTTGTGATGGGACTGTTGGTAAAGGCAAGTAGAAAGGCCAGTTAGGAGCCCATTAAAGTAATAGATAACAGTGGATGTGTCCACTGAATAGAAGATGATGAGACAAGATCAAATGCTGATATCTTCTTCAGGTTAGAATGACAAGATATAAAATTGTTTTAGCATTGGATACGGGTGTAAAAGGAAGAGAGGTATCAATGAGTATCACAAGTTTAAAGATAACAGGTAGTATATCACCCTCATTTATTGTCCTGCTAGCCTTGTATGTGCTGCTGTTGTTTTATTATTTTTATTGTTGTTTATCTGTTTATTAGCTATATTGCAGGAGTGGTTTGAGAAAGTAGGAAGAGTAGGAAGAGCAAAGGTACTTAGTTGGGTGGGAACCTGGTAAAAGTTCAAACAAACTTTAGGAAGGGTACTTATAGCAGATGTAATAAAAACATCATTATGGGCACCAGGAATTCATTGCTTGTTTTGTTTTTTACCTAGAAAATTGTTACTATTTTATAGGCAGAAATTAGAGAAAATGGCAGAACTGGGTTATACTTTCTATAGAAGTTGGTTGGTTGTAACTAAATCAACAAAAATTATCTCTATACAAGCATCCTCTAAGAGTTAATAACAGCTTGGCTATCCTAAAGTCTTCTTTGATATGTTATTTGTTTTGGATAGTATTTCATATGGAGTAAAAATTAAGTATTCTGTTTCCACAAAGAAATGCATGCTTATTAGTCTGCAATTTTTGCAAACTCAGCAGTTGAATCATTTTGAGAGTAAACACCTGGATGGGAATACGAAAGTGTATTTCAGGGGTAGCAAAGGTAGACAGTAATGCTGAACAATGACAAATATGACTTTGGTGCCAGACTTCATGATGAGGGTTCACTGCTCTTGTTATTTCACAATGGCTGCCTCAGAAGATGAGCTAACCTAAGAACCTACTGCCAAAGCCATAAATAATTGCCAATTTCATTTTACAGGAGTCACATGGAAGGGTTGAACCAGAAAAAGTGATGATGATGATAGACAAAATTGAATATGTATAACTCATTCAGAGCTGGGCATTAGCACAGAATCAGTGTTGGATTGCCCAGGTTCAAACCTGAAGCTTGCCATTAATTACTTACATGACCCTGAGCAGACCACTGAGCTTAATTCTTCACTTTAAAACATAAGAAATTAATGTAGACTTCCACTGGAGAATCACGTGACTTAAATGAGACAAGGCATGTGTAAAAATGTTTTAGAACACTGAAACAATACTTGATGTTACTAAACAGATTTTCCATTTGAAAGAAGGAAAGGGGGATAATTTAGCAATTATTTAAATTATTTAGCAATTACTCAGAATCTTTCTTGGCTTCAGGAATTGCCCACATGCTACTCCACTGAATCTGAACAACAACATTACCTGTCTATCTGTCTGTCTATCTATCTATCTATCTATCTGTCTGTCTATATCTGTCTATCATCTGTGTTCTTATCAACAACAATCTGTTGTACATCTTTCACAACATCATTGCATATGTCAAAATCAAGATTCAAGCCTGCATAATTCCTGTTTTACCACATCACCTACTGTGCATTTTATACTGTATCAGGGATGAAGGAAATAACAGAGATCATCTAATGAAATGGTTTTCAAATATTTGTTTGCAAAGTCCTATTGAGAAACTTCATATTTGCAAAAGTAGGGTTGCCCTTGTGAAAGCAGCAGTGGGAACTCCAAAACTGTTTCTCTACTTGGCTCTCTTCCACTTCTCTCCTTGGGATGGTGAGTACATTAGAGTTTCAAAAAACATTAATGTAACCCATTCCCCCTCACTTTTGTGATTAAAAAAGCAAAGGCTCATGGGGGTCTATCTGATTTACCCAAGAGCACATATCTTTTTTTCTTGTTTTGCCATTTAAAAAAATGGCAATGTTCATATGTGAAGCATCTCTATGAATAATATTCCTGTTTCCTATCAAATTACCGAACCACTTAAGAGATACATTTGTTATGCGGAAATACAAATATCAATCACATAATTGATGGAGCTGCTGGGGTAGCACAACTCACTGCATAGCAACAAAAGGCTGCTCCCAGAATCAGCACTCACCATGTCACAGGTAAGACTGCTTTTCCCTAACTCAAAGCCTTTCCCAATGAACTTGCCACTGCAAAAACAAACCAGAATGTAAGCTCCTTGGAACTTGCCACTGCAAAGACAGACCAGAATATGAGCTGCTTAGATTCAATGCTATCCCCATCAAGCTACCAATGACCTTCTTCACAGAACAGGAAAAACCATTTCAAACATCATATGGAACCAAAAGAGAGCCCGCACAGTCAAAACAATCGTAAGCAAAAAGCAAAGCTGGAGGCATCACACTGCCTGACATCAAACTATACTACAAGACCATAGTAATCAAAACAGCATGCTACTGGTACCAAAACAGAGACATAGACCAATGGAACAGAATAGAGGCCTCAGAGGCAATGCCACACATCTACAACCATCTGATATTTGACAAACCTGAGAAAACAAGCAATGGGGAAAGGATCCCCTGTTTAATAAATGGTGTTGGGATAACTGGCTAGCAATGTGCAGAAAGCAGAAACTGGACCCCTTTCTGACACCTTATACTAATAACTCCAGATGGGGTAAAGATCTAAACTGAGACCTAACACCATAAAAACCCTAGAAGAAAACCTAGGCAAAACCATTCAG
Organism: Ateles fusciceps; assembly: GCA_036589455.1. Lineage (NCBI taxonomy): Eukaryota > Metazoa > Chordata > Mammalia > Primates > Atelidae > Ateles > Ateles fusciceps. Next base: position 3,529,451 of record JAZHEH010000051.1, read on the forward strand.
GACATAGGCATAGGCAAGGACTTTATGGCTAAAACACCAAAAGCAATGGCAACAAAAGCCAAAATGGACAAATGGGATCTAATTAAACTCCAAAGCTTCTGTACAGCAAAGGAAACAATGATTAGAGTGAAACAGCAACCAACAAAATGGGCAAAAAACTTTGCAATCTACCCATCTAACAAAGGGCTAATATCCAGAATCTACATAGAACTAAAACAGATTTACAAGAATAAAACAAATAAACTCATTTAAAAGTAGGCAAAGGATATGAACAGACACTTTTCAAAAGAGGACATATATGAGGCCAACAAACATGAAACAATGCTCATCATCACTGGTCATTAGAGAAATATAAATCAAAACCACATTGAGATACCATCTCATGCCAGTTAGAACAACGATCATTAAAAAATCTGGTGATAACAGATGCTGGAGAGGATGTGGAGAAATAGGAACACTTTTACACTGCTGGTGGGAGTGTAAGTTAGTGCAACCATTGTGGAAGACAGTGTGGTGATTCCTCGAGGACCTAGAAATAGAAATATCATTTGACCCAGCAATCCCATTACTGGGTATATACTCAAAGAATTATAAATTGTTCTATTATAAAGACACATGCACACATCTGTTCATTACAGCACTGTTTACAATAGCAAAGACTTGGAACCAACCCAAATGTCCATCAACGATAGACTGGATAAAGAAAATGTGGCACATATACACCATGGAATACTACAGAGCCAAAAAAAAGGATGAGCTCGTGTCCTTCATAGGGACATGGGTGAATCTGGAAACCATCATTCTCAGCAAACTGACACAAGAACAGAAAGCAAACATCGCATGTTCTCACTCATAGGCGGCTATTGAACAATGAGAACACATGGACACAGGGAGGGTAGCATCACACACTGTGGTCAATTGGTGGGGGCATAGGGGAGGGACAGTGAGGGGTGGAGAGGTTGGGGAGGGGATAACTTAGGGAGAAATACCAGATATAGGTGATGGAGGGATAAAGGCAGCAAACCACCTTGCCATGTATGTACCTATGCAACAATCCTGCATGATCTGCACATGTATCCCAGAGCCTAAAGTATAATAAAAAAAAAAGAAAGAAATCAAAATTATAAGGAATACATAAATAAATATATTGGGTATCGACAAAATCTATGCAGAAAATTAGTATTCAGTGAAGGAATTGATAGTCAATGACCTATCCTAGATTAATTGTTCATGGAAGGCCTCTCTGAGGACTTAGAATTAAATTTGAGGTATGCATAATAGAAAAGTCAATTATATGTACTACTTCCCAAAAGCAGCCATTCTCTGAGAATCCCAAGCAACAGTGAGAAGCCTGCAGATTAAGACACCACAAAGAGACAGAGAGGGAAGGGGAAAGGAGAGGACAAAAAAGAATGAAAATAAAGAAAAGGGGACAGAAGGGTAAGAGAAGAGAAGTAAATTGAGCACTTACAGCAAACCACAGTACCAGGCATGAGTGAAGAAGCATTTGGAAATAGACATTCCAGTCAAAACTGTCACTCCACCTGAATTCTTCCTAACTAATAAAATTGAGAGCAAGAATAACATGGCTGTTTTATGCCATTATGTCCTGGAGTTGTTCCATAACCACAGATTATTGAAGCATGTGTCTTTCACAGTCACTGCTCTATCCACAGAGCTTAGTTATTGATCAATACTGAATGAGAAAAGAAAACGTAGAAAGAATAAAGTGAAAGATTATTAATCACTACCTGTATGATATTTGGTATGCTTTTCTTGAGCTTCAATGTCTTTACATGTAAAGTAAAAATGCTATATACATTTCAGAGTGTTTAAGAGAATAAAATCAGATAATATATGTAAATGTTTTACACTGTGCTGTCACACAGTGTTCATGAAAGTAGTAGAATCGCTTTATTTTCTTCATTTAATGTTTAGTCTACAGTATCTAAAGCAACACTTATGATATAAAATTTCTTTAGTATTTTTTTAACAAATGAAGAAATGAATGTATTAAAAAACAACTAAAAGGCACTGTTCAAGTCCCTAAAACTATGAAGATTAAGGCTCAGTGCCATGTGTTTCATGTTACAGGAGTTTCCTGTGACCTAAGAACAGGCCCGGCTAAAGCCACCTGCTACTGGCCACACTGCTCTCACCACCTGTGGAGCCATCATGTGTGGTGTGTGCCTGCTGGGGCCCAAGAGTTGGGACAGGCAGTGCCCACTGCTGCTAGCAATGTCATCCCCTATGATCAGAGAGCAGCTACACTCAGCTTGCATCTCTGCAGGGTCTGAAAACCATCCTTCCAGGTGGTCACTGCCTCCAACAAAGCCACATTGCTGCCTCCACAAACAGGCTAGGCCACTGAGGCACTTGTAGATGCCACTGAAATTGATTACAGCCAAATAAATTACATGAAGGCTATGGTACTGTGCTTACCTGTAACCAAAGTCAAAGCATCTGATTCAATAAAGCCTACACATCTACATAAAACAAATCTTTTATGAAAGCTACTTCATAAAATTGGAAGAGATAACTGTTCTACCAGACGCAAAATAATTAATGTAGGGACATAAGAAAAATTTTATGTTTTATTGTCATTATACCCATAAAGTGATCTTTCAGAAATGAAGAAATAAAATTTTCCCCAGACAAGCAAAAACAGGGAATTTATCACAACTAGAGCAGATTTACAAAAATTACTTAAGGTAGTCTTATATTTAGAAGAGAAATGATGACAGATACCATCCTAAAAACACATAAAAGTATAAAACTCACTGGCAGAGCAGATACACATATGAGAAAGAGAGAAGAAGCAAATCTTATCACAGTGAAATCTAACAAACTGCAATGATAAACAAAATGAAAAGAAGAAATGCACAACAGATATGTAAGACAATCAGAAAACAACTAACAAAATGACAGCAGTTAGTCTTCACCTATCAGTTATATCTTTGACTGTAAATAGATTAAATTTCCCAATTAAAAGTTATAGAAAGGCTAAATGGTCAATAAAAACAAGACCCTAGTACATTCTGTCTTCAAGAAACTCATCTCACCTGTAAAGATATACATACAGTGAAAGTGAAGAAATGGAAAATACATATTACAATCAAATGCAAACCCAAAGCAAGCAGGAGTAGTCATACTTAGATCAAATAGATTTTAAGTTAAAAATTGTAGAAGGAGAAAAAGAAATTCATTATATGAGAGGAAAATCAATTCAGCAAGAGGATGTAACAATTGTAAATATACATAAAATCCCAAATCAGAGAAACCAGACTTAAAAAGCAAATATTATCATACCAGAAGGGAAATATATACTCTAATATAATAAAAGTTGGAGGCATTTTTGCCCCATTTTAACCATTTGTTAGATCTAGACATATAACCAACAAAGAAACATTGAACTTAAACTACACTCTAGACCAAATACATCTCACGGAAATTCACAGAAGATTTCAACCAACAGCTGCAAAATTTACATTCTTTTCAGCACATGGAACATTCTTCAGGATATATCATAAATTATGTCAGGCAACAATGCTCAACACATTATAATAATGAAAATACTGTCAAGGTGTCTGTTCTGACCACTATGACATAAAATTAGAAATCAAGAGCAAGAATTTGGAAACTGTAAATATATGCATAGTAAACATGTTCTTAAATGACCAGTGTATCAGTGAGGAAAATAAGAGGAAAATGAATAGTGCCTCGATGTGAATAAAAATAAAAGCAAAACATACCAAAATATATGGAAGAAAGTAACCCCAGTACTAAAAAGATAATTTAATACAATAAATGACTGTATCAAAAAAGTAGAAAAATTTTAAATAAACAATCCACTAAAACTTCTTGTGGAACTGAACAAAACAAGAATAGTAAACCCCAAATTATAATCATAGAAGGAAAGAAATTGTAAAGATCAGAGAAGAAATAAACAAAATTGAGAATAACAAACTAAACAAAAAAACTAACAAATAAAAAAATGTGTTTTTTTAAAAAGATAAACAAAATTGGCAATCTATTAGCTAGACTAAAAAATTAGTTACAAATAAATAAAATAAAAAATGAAAAAGGAGACATTAAAATATAACAGATCATTAAAGATTATTATGCAGAAATATACATAAACAAATTAGAAAAGCAAAAATAGCATTTGATAAAACTCAACTTCCTTTCCCAATAAAACTTCTCCACAAATTTGTTTAGAAGAAATGTACCTCAACATAGTAAAGGTCATATGTAACATAATAAAGATCATATGTAACAAACTCGAAGCTAACATCATACTGAAAGGAGAATAGTTGAAAATTTTGTCTCTACAAATTGGAACAAGTCAAGAAGACCCATTTTAACCACTTTTAACCAACATAATACTGAAAGTTTTAGCCAAAACAATTAGGCAGGTGAAATAAAGAGCATCCACAATGGAAATGATGAAGTCAAAGTTTCTATTTGCAGACATGATCTTTTATGTAGCAAAATCTAAAGATTCCACCAAAATACTCTCGAGAATTGATAAATTTGGTGCAGTTGAAAGATACAAAATCAACATACAAAAACCAGTGAATTTTCTATGTTCTAATAATGAATTTGATGCAAAAGAAATAGAGAAAGTAATCTCATTTAAAATACCTGCAGAAAAAGGTGAAAGATCTCTATAAGATAAACTGTAAAATACTGATGAAAGAAATTGAAGAGTAAACACCAAAAAATGGAAACTCATCTTTTGCTCATTAATTGGAAGAATTATTATTATTAAAATGTCAATACCACCCAAAGTGATTTGTAGATTCAATGCAACTCTACAAAAATATCAAAGCACACTGTGCAGATAGCAAAACAATGAGCCAAAACTTTTCATGAAACCACAAAGACCTTAAATAGTCAAAGCAATCCTGAGCAAAAAGAACATCACTGGAGGCATCACACTGCCTAACTTCAAAGTATACTCTAAAGCCATAATAATCAAAATAATATTTACTGGCATAAAAAACAGATACATAGGTAAATGGAACAGAATAAAGGATACAGAAGTAAACCCATGTATTTGCAGCCTGATTTCCAGCACAGGCACCAAGAAGCTACATTGGGAAAAGACAGTGTCTTCAAAAAGTGGTGCTAAGAAAGCTGGATATCAATATGCTGAAGAATAAAACTAGACCCCAATCTCTCACCATATGAAAGAATTAACTCAAAATGAATTAATGACAAATGTAAGACGTAAAACTATGAAACTACTAAAACAAACCATAGGAAAAACGCTTTAGGACCCTAGTTGGGGCAATTATTTTATGGTCCAGATACCAAAAGCATAGAAGCAGGAGAAAAAGTAGACAAATGGTATTACAACAAATTAAAATTCTTCACAGCAAACAAAACTTTCACAGAGTGAAGAATCAACCTTCAGAATAGAAAAAAATATATTTGCCAAGTGTTCATCAAGTAATGTAGCAATGTCTAGAATATACAGGAAACTCAAATACAACAACAAAAATAAAAATAACTCAATTAGAAATGGGCAACTGATCCAAAAAGACATTTCTCAAAAGAAGACAAATGTTCAACAGATATATGAGAAAATGGTCAACATCACTAATAATCAGGCAAATTGAAATCAAAAGAATGACAGAGTTATCAGGATAATTTTGAAAAAGTCAAATAAATAAAGGCAAGGTTGCAGAGAAAAGAGGACTCACACATTTTAGGTGGAAATGCAAGTTAGTGCAGCTACTATAGAAAACAATATGGAGGTTTATCAAAAGCTAAATATAGAACTACCATGAGATTCAGGATTCTCACTACTGAGTATATGTCCAAAGTTAAAAAAAAAAAAGAATCAGTTTGCCCAAGAGATATCTGAATTCTCATTTTTATTGTAGCACTATTCACAGTAGCCAAGATATGAAATCAACCTATGTGTTAATCACCAAATTAATTATCCACAATATTCTCAAATGCTATTCAACCATATAAATAAATGAAATCCTGTCATTTGTGGCAACATGCATGGGCATAAAGGGCATTATGTTAGGTAAAACAAGCCAGGCACAGAAAGACAAATACTACTTGTTCTCCCTCATATGTGGAACATAAAACGTTGTAAAAGCAAAGAGTAGGATAGTGCTTACTAGTGGCTGGGAAGAGTAGGGAGATAAGGGTATATATAAGTAAAGGTTGGTTAAGGAATATGAAGTTACAGCTAGATAGGTGGAATAAGTTTCATTATTCTATAGCATTGAAGAGTGGCTATAGTTAAAATCTTTTATTGTATTCTCAAATAGCTAGAGAAGAAAATTCTGTTTCCAACACATAGAAGTGATAAATGTTTGAGGTAATAGATAATGCTAAATACTCTGATTTGATCATTGCAAATTTTATACATGTATCAGAGTATCACGTATGCACTATAGATATGTGCAATTATTATGTGTCAATTAAAACTAATAATGAAAATTGAAAAAAACAGGAATTTTTGTTTTGAATATAATGGCACACCTAATTGTTTCTTATGAACATAAGATCTAATGGCATTTCTAACGAAGGAAACAGCTAGAAGAAAGACTGAAATGATACTGACATATGATGTATGAAGGGACTTCGATGCTACAATTTGGCTGAGGGATAGCATGTATGTGGAAAATGACATGAGTAATTAGATAAGTAGAACTCAGATCGCAAACTGTTGAGTATGCCACAACAATGTGTTTGACTTTCCCTGTATAGGGAACAGACAGTGATCAATTTTATTCAAAAGTCAGGCACTCTTGACTTCCATTTTAGGAGAATTATTTTAGATCACTGTGAGGAATTAATTAGAATGCTTGAGATAGAATCAAAGTCTAGTTCTGAGGCTGATGCTAGTGCCCAAAAGAGGAATGATACCAACGTGACCTAAAGCTAGTATTAACTGAGAAAGTGACAGGTATAGACAAATTTAATAGAAGTAAGGTATAGGCTCTAATTGACTAATTTTATATGGTAGTTGAAGAAAATAGCGGAGTCAAGAAGACATCTAATTATTGACTTATATGAACATCAGAGTCATCAGATATTGCTTTCCATAATAGAACATTTTTAAAACCCTCAAGTTCTTGGTAACTAATGAAACAAATATTTATTTCTCTTGGTCAAATAACTGTAAGTCTACAAAGGATTGGCTCACCTCAACTGGGCGTGGCTCCTGGTTGTGAGTCTAGCTCAGGCCTGTTTCACGTATAATTCAATTTTCTTGGACCACAAGCTATCTGGAGCACATGTGTCCCACTGAAAATGCAGAAACTCAAGAGGAAAAGCCAAAACATGCAAGGCCTGATATGGCGTAGGCACGTGACCCCATACACTGTCATTTTCACTTACATGCCATTAGCCCAATTAAATAACATGGCCAAGCTCAACATCAACAGAGCAGCAACAAATACTTGGCTCACACCAGAAGGCACTACACAATTATATAACCAAGGACATGGGTATACAATTCTAATATGGAAGAGAGTGAGAAAGTGGAAACAGGGACAAAACCACCACAAATCATGTTAGCACATGAAACGGACATCCATGAGTAAAGCTGTAGGAAGAAACATTAGACATTTCTATACTGGATATCTTTCTCACCACAGAGCTTCCTTACAATCACTTCATGGTACTTTGAAGTCACTGCTTTATAGGGCCTTTTATGCTGAGTTAGTTACTTGCTACATCACATTTGATTCACTTTTGAACTACTTTATGTGAAAAAAAGCTGCCATAATAAAACTCAAGCCAACCTCTTCCAATGCTAACAAGAGATGAACATTGGGAGGTATAGATGAATGTCAGGACCCCATGGTCTGACAGGTTGTTCCTTATGAATGATCTTTCCTTTGGAAATCAATACAATTCAAGCTTCAAGTGCGGCTATTTTTCTAAGAATCAAATGTGGAATTGCAATCATTCTTTTGCTGTTTGTAAATGTGGCCAGTACAATGCTGAAGGAGGTAGATAAGACTTTGCTAGTGGTTCAGAAATGGCAAAAGATAAAAAGCCGAAGAGAGTATCAAGATAAATGTAACTTCACTTCATAATACACGCAGGAACTTATTTACTTGGTCCCTGGAGAATCCTCGACCCAGCAAAGGTGGTTACACAGGCATACCTTAAAGTGTGTTAAAACTCATACCCAAGAGAAGAGGACCCAGAGGTTCTTGGTTAAACCTTTGTAGTAGTTAGAATTATGGCCTTCAAAGATGTTGAAGTCCTAATCTCCAGCATTTCTGAATATTTTAGTTTACATGACAATGGGGAATTAAGGTTGCAGATAGAATTAAATTTAGTAATCAGTTGACTTTAAGATAAAAAGATAATCCCACATTACCTGAGTAGACACAATGTAATCATAAGGATCCCTTAAACCAGAAGAGGGAGGTAGAAGAAGAAGTCAGAGTCAGAGAGTGATTTGAAAAGGCGGTGGAGCTGGATTTGAAGTTAGAGGAAGTAGCCACGATATAAAGAATGAAAATGGTCTCTTGAAGTTGGAAAAGGCAAGAAACAGAATATCCCTTATCACCTTCACTAGACATCTAACTTGCAGAACTGTATGACAATACATTTGTGATGTTTTGGGCCACTATGTTTGTATTAATTTGTTACATTAGCCATAGGAAATGAATGTAGTCTCCAAATCTTTTGTTGATAATACCAGAAATACCAAAATCCCTTTAAATAGAAGGCTCTTCAACATGGGATTAAAGTTATTCTCTAAAAAACCAAACCAGAATACAATAAAATAAATATAATCCTAAACAAGATATAAACAGCAATCTAATATGATTTCCCCCCCCCCCTTTAATTACGTACCATTTAATCTATTCTTCCAGAATTTTCTAAAAAATAATTAACACTTTAAAACAAAAATAATAAAAATTATTTAGATTCATTAAACAGGTCCTAGAAATCTGGCTTTCCTCCCTTCTTGTATGGAAATAGGGTTTACTAGGGGAAAATTCCAAACTTCTTCAAGTAAAGTAAAAACTTAATTTGTTCTATGGTATTATAAGGTACCCATAGTTTAAAATACACACAAACACACATTTATGAGATATATATTAAATATAAAATGTTTTATATTTAGTAATATTTGTTACATTTTAAAATTTTTAATATTTTGATTATTTTAATTATATATGTATATATTGTGCCTCTCTGTATCCATCATTATGCTTCACACCCTCAAGACCATCAAAATTCTTATCTCATTCCAATGTCAATGAGTTCAGACTGCCATTTCATGTCTTCCTCTCTAGGGTCTAATGATGTACCTGCCATATAATTCATGCTCCGTAATTACTGTTGGCTTAATTGACATTAAATAGTGTTGAATTGACTCATGGCACTTTACAATTTATAACAGGCTTGAGACAGAGCTTTTGTAGACCAGAAACTCTTTACAGATAATTGAGGCATTATGAGTACATCTAACAGAAGTAGTACTTTCATATTTACTATATAAAAATTCTTGGACAATAAAAGACAATAACCAAAGGAAGAAAAATATCTGTAAGCAAAGTTTTAAGAACAAGAATGATTTATCTTAGAATATATCAAAATGGATTTGCAAAAAAGTTATATGTTGAATATTTGCTTATTCTTAACTCTTTTCACTTCTTTTCATTTCTTTGTGGTGTGTTCTAGAATAACTTTTCATTCATATTTTGTCTCTAGAACTATAAAATGTAAATTAGTTTAATCAATACACTCAGTGGACTAATTAGTTATAGATACTTTCAGGACATTTAAACTAAAAATACTGCAACTAAAAAAGTGAATATATTATGAATGATATGCAAGGACTCCTATTAAAGGAAATAAACGCTCTTTAAAATAAACAGACTCTTTAGCAGTTGAATACACATGGGTTTCATCTTAAATTACTATTTGGTTTGACTGAATTAAATTTTCCAAGTAAAATAATGACTTGGCTGACATAATGCCCCCCAAGTTCTCATTTGCTATTTTCAGACCTTGAACATTTCAGGATCTACAAGTCTTATAGGAATCTGACATCAAAATATTGTATGGCCAAAAGCAGGTAAAGGTGGCCTGGGAAACATAGAGTAATTTGACTTAAAGCTATACATAATACTGTGGCTTTAAATATTTGCATAAAATTAATAAAGCCAAATTATTTTAGATTAAACATTTCTTACTTTATCTACTGGTTGCTGCTCCACACTTTGTAACTCCAGATTCCACTCTCAATGAGATAAAAGTAAGACCAAAATTTCAGAAAGAGAGAGAATTTATTCTCTGTGCTCGTATCCAGCACGTGAACAAACCAATTAAAGAATGCAGTAGTAGGGACAAGTGTTGGCCGCCCCATTTTTTTTAACTGAAGTTGCAGCTGTCCAACATTCAGTCACTCACAATCACCCACAGCAGGATGAAAATAGCTGGAGCTCAAGGGAGAGGGCACCAGATTTACCCACACAGAGGCCACGATTTAAGCAAAATAGGTGATCTGTAGATATTTGCAGTGGTTGAGATCTGGGAATGCAATGAGAAGATGTGGGACCATGTCTGCTACAAAAATGGCAGTAAAATGTGAAATGAAACTGATAACTAATGCCACTGGAAAGTACTCATGTTGCTATTAATAATATTTTGCTTAAAAATGCAGAGCATATTAGTAGAAAGGCATTAAATTGGGATTCTGTGTATTTGTGTGTGTCTTGGCTCTTGGCTTTTGGCTCTAGCACTTAGTAATTTGGGTAGATATTTAAACTTCTCTGAGTCTCATGAGAACAGTGAAAACTAATTCTCAGAGTTAGCTTTTTTCAAAATCTGGAAATATTTTCTAATTATAGCAGTGACCTAAGAAGCACAGCTGGTTTTCAATGAATATTTTGCCATTAAAAATGGACTAAACCTGCTGGGCTACAGGGAGGTAAGAAGACATGTTATTTCACCTCTACTTTTTACCCTGTCTCAGAGACTGGAGAACTGTGTACTCTTTTTGAGAGGTCTCTTGAAGTTGGAAAAGATAACTTTAGAATAGAATACAGTATCCTTCCTTTCCATCAGTATCATTCTTTCTAAGATTATTTAGTGGTTTCCATTTCAAAACAATAGCTATTAGGGTAGGAAGAAAAATTAAAGCAAAGAACTAGAATTGGCTCATTGCATTCTTGAAATGTGAATTTCAAGAAAAAAAAATAGTGAAGCAAGGGCCAAAGCATTCTAGAAGTGGTACGAACTGTGGCTCATACTGTTGAAATTTATATTCCTATGTGTTACATAATGAGAAAATGGTTTCAGGTATTATTCAGCAGGGCTGCTTTAAATAAATTTATTTTTGATGATGAGTATGGGATTATTGTTGCATTTGGCATTTTCTGCAGCTGTAAATCTGAAAAACAGATTCTACTCAAAATGCCACCAGAAAGTGAGAAAAGTTGGGGGGGGGCAAGTCCTGTGCTATATCTCCCAGTCTGCATGTAAAGTGCATTCCAGATGCCAGTGTGCCTACAGATCACTTGTGAATCCAGCTAAAATACAGATTCAGGGACACAGCCCAGCTCCTAGAAAGTTCCCAAGACCTTGCTGTTGAGGACTATATCTTAAGTAGCAAGACAGTGAACTGCATCAAATTAGATAAACCCCTGCCTGGAATAAACATACAGGAAACAAAAAAGAAAGAGTATGACCAAAAGATATTGTAGGATAAATGACATAATACATGAAAAATACCTAACTTACTTCAGGGAAAAAAAGATAGGAAGTTAGGAAGGAAAAAAATGAAAGAGGAAAGAAAGGAAGGAACGAAAGAAGAGAAGAAAGTGCAGGAAATCACATATAAAAGACCAATAAAAAGTATGCTTGGGAAGAGAAAAAAAAGAAAAGACAATCCAAGGGCAGGGAGAGGCAAAGACAATCAAGGGAAAAGCACTCTCTAAGGAGTGTCTCATTAAAGATTAGAAATAGTTAAGATTCTAATTCTGTGTAGTTGAACCTGCCTGGGTTTGAAATCCAGCTCAGCCACTAGTTACTATGTGACTTTGGCCAATTACTCAGCCTCTCTGGGCTTCCATTTCTTTGCCCGAATAAAGGAGATAAGAATAATACCTTCTTAATTTGGTGTACTGGGAAGTTAAAAAAGATTCTTGGAGACATTTAAAACAGGAACTGGAACATTACGTCTACCTGCAACTCCTCTGCTTGCAACTTTCAATGGTTCGCCATCTCCCTCAGTGTACAAAGCAAAGTCCCTTGAATGGCTTCCGGGACCCTATGTGATCCAGCCCACTGCTATTCCTCCAAATATTCCCTACTACACTTGTCTTGCTCACCCACAAATGTCCAATATATCTAAATTTACAGTTCCCATGGCACTCTGTGTCTCTAGTACCTTAATGTGTAGACAACTTAACATATACTGTGTGTGTCCTTGTTGATCATCTGTCTCTCTGTTGCCCAGGCTAGAGTGCAATCACGCGATCTCAGCTCACTGCAACCTCCAACTCCCACGTTCAAGCGATTCTCGTGCCTCAGCCTTCCAAGTAGCTAGGACTACAGGCATGCAACACCACACATGGCAAATTTTGTATTTTTGGTAGAGACGGGGTTTCTCCACGTTGGTCAGGCTGGTCTTGAACTCCCGACCTCAGGTGATCCGCTCACCTTGGCCTCCCAAAGTGCTCAGATTACAAGCGTGAGCCATCACACTCAGCCTAGAACACAAATTCTATGAGGTTGGGACATTGACTATCTGGGTACTGCTATATGTCTGACACCTAAACAGTACCTGAGGCTCAATACGTATTTGTTAAATGAATAAGTTTTATGCATAAAATCAGTATCAAGATTAAAATAAAACTAAATTTCATGACACATGAACACACACACATACACACACACACCTACACAAGTACTCTATCATTTCTTGGTGACCTACCACATGCCTCTCACTGTACTATTAGGGTGGTACAAAAGTAATGGCAAAAAACATAATTATGTTTTGCACCAATCTAATAGATGCTCTATATACATTATTTCATTTAATTATAGCATCAGTAGTGAGAAAGGATTTGCAGTTTCCATTTTGCAGGTTGTCACAAATTAGTAAAATTGGGCCTGTGTGACTCTGCTCATCATTAGGGCTTGCTTGATATACACATTTGCTCTTGATCTAAAAATGATGAAGTATATCCTTTCTATAAATTAAGTTAGTCCAACTCACACAAATATCCACTTATTTTAAAATGTACCCCTTGCTTAATTGTTAGCATTGTTTGGTCAGCAGAGATGCTAAGCTGACATTGTGTCCTCTGGTTATAGCTTCACAAACTTACTTTCATTGGAAATACCTGAACAATTGCAAAACAAAAAAAAGCACTGGCTTATTATGCAATTGTTTAGATATTATGTATTTAAAAAAAGAAGACTGTACAACAGCAATTGACATTTTCATGTGAGTTATCTAAGAGTAATGGTTTTGATAGGAAGAATTTAATTGTGATTCATTTTTTTTCCAGTTTATTAAAACTCTTGGCGTCCTCACTCTGATTTCATTTTGGCCCTTGTGCACTGGCATGACAGGTCTAATGATCACGTGTCGCTGTTCCAAGAGCCTGCTGTTTAACAGAAGAGTGCTGTTTCTCAGGAATACTCCAGTCACCTCCCATCCACTGACCTTTCCCCTCAAAACATTTATCACCAGTGACACTGACTGATGAGCAGCATGATCTCCTGACCTCCAATTTATTAATGTTGATGGTCTTGACACTCTTCCTAGTCTCCCAGGCTCCACACAGCTGCCTAATATCATCAGTGGATCCTTACTTCACAGAAATACTTTCCATTTCCTCACTGTATGACACGTATTACTTGTTCTCCTATCAAGCATGACTGTCACTTTTTTTTTCTCTTACTGCTGTTCAAAATCTTCAGGATCCCCTCCCACCACACTGAATTTTCTAGGTTGTTTATTTAGTTACACATGGTTTGTCCCTCTTAAAGGGTCATTTTCTGAGAAAAGTGATGCTCTTTTTGGTAGAATATCCTCGTCAACCAGGTGAGAAATTCTGCATCCCTTATGAAGGGAAAATTCAACCTAATCAGAGCCTATCCATCTTTCATTTATGATAACTATGTTCATGTCTTCACTTAATAATGGCTACTATTATTAATCCCATATCTGTTTCTTAGAAGATTTAGCAAGTCCTGCTAATATATTGTTCTTTTTAACAATAATAACTGTCACTTATTGTTTACTATTTTAAAAAATAGAAGAAAGGAATAAACAATAATATTAATATTTATAATAATTAAAAAGCCTTTCTTGAACATTTACCATGTGTCAGACACTGTGGTCAGTACAGTAAGTATTATCTTACTTAATCATCATTACTGTGAGGCAAATGATATTACCATCCTTATTTGGAAAACAAGGAAACTGAGACTTGGTGAACCTTACCCCAATCACATGGCTGGTCACTGGCAGAACAAGAATTTAGTTAGGTGACTGAACAATTATTTTGAATTAACTAGCTTCATCTGACAAATCTGGTTCATAAAAGAAAAATAGTACTGACAATGATGATAATAAAGCAGTATTAATAATAACTAGTTTCTCTTGTGCTAGACAATGTTTTTTTACTTTATATACAGAATCTTGCCGGTTTTAATTCTTACAACAAAACACCAAGGTGGTTTTATCATCCCTATTTTATAGATCAGGCGATTGAAAATTAGAAAGGTGAAGTATTTTTCCTGAGACAAAGGGAGTAATTCTAGGCAGATCTATTTGCCATCTGAATGCTTCCTTTGGTGCCATGTGGGTGTCTAGAACATGAATCTTTTCATTAAGGAAAACCTTTACTAGCAGTTGTAGCTGATGGGCAGTTCTATCAAAGCAGCACTGCAGGTAGAAATACATTTTCCATCTTTTCCTTAAATTCATTTTCCTCATCTTCCTCTTAAGTAGACTTTAAGGTTTTATTTTCAACTTTTATTTTAGGTTCTTGGTGTATATGTGCAAATGTGTCACAAAGGCATATTGCATGAGGTTTGGAATACACTTGAACCCATCACCTAGGATGTGAGCAAGGTATGCAATAGGTATTTTTTTAGCCCTTCCTCCCCCTCTCCCCCACTTTTTTATACCCTGGTGGTTATTGTTCCCATCTTTATGTTCATGTGTACCCAGTGTTTAGCTCCCACTTATCAATTAGAATATATAATATTTGGTTTTCTGTTTCTGCTTTGGTTGCTTTAGGATAATGACCTCCAGCTGCTTCCAAGTTGCTGCAAAGAACATGATTTTGTTCTTTTTAATGATTGTGTAGTCTTTCATGGTATATATTACTACATTTTCTTATTCAATCCATTCTTCCAAAAAGACACACAGACCTGTATGTTCATCACAGAAGTATTCACAATAGATTTCCTGATAGCAAGTGGTTTGTGTTATCTGTCAATGCAGCCCATATATTTTCTCAATAAATAGTTATTTAATTAAATGGACTAAAGGAAAGGAAGCTTAGCAGGTGTAGTGCATAGACCAGGTTCCTAGGGCCAGATGGTAAACAAGCCAGGACTTTGTGTCCCGTTGTGTGTTCTGATGCTTTTTTCCATGATCACCCTTTCCTGAATTTACAGATGAGGAATTAAAGAAATAAAAAATATACTTGTATGATATTTTTTGGATAGTTATTAGAAATCAGAATGTAACCTCTTGACACTCCAGTTTTTATTCCTTTACTACTAATCTACAATTAGCTATTGAACATGACATTTATCCTTTATTCATAAAATATTCATCATTTTCATCTCTCTCCTTCAAAATGCTTTTTCCTCATTAGTCATACAAATGTATTCACTTATTTGCAAAAAAAAAAAATGGTTTATTTATGTTTAGGGCTTAGAAAACAGTAAGTCTTAGATGTGTTGCCTAATTTTGAAAAGACACTTTTTCCTTAAATATTTGTCTATTTGCAATGTATGAAATAAATGAGTTTTTCAAGTATTCCAAAGAGATTTTGCTCACTTGTTACCACTTGTGATCATATTGTGAACCAGGCATTCTGATTGTTTTACATTACATAAAGATGTTTATATCATCTTTACCTATCCTAAAGTGTAAATGCTTTGACTTAAGTAAATCTTCAAAATAAAACAAAGGGGAATATAAAGAAATAGATGGAGCCATAAAAACATAAACCCATGAATTAGAAGAAATAGCAAATGAATAAATAAAAATTGAGGCTAATGCCTTCAACAAATTTTTTTAAATGTTGATACATGCTGCAACAGGGATAAAACCTCAGAAACATTACGCTAGGTAAAAGAAGCAGTCACAAAGGACCACATATTATATGATTCCATTTGTAGTAATTTTCCATATCAGAAAGTATGTCAGTGATTGCATGGGGCTAGAGGTGGGAATTGGCTGAAAGTGGTATGAGATGTCTTACTGGCGTTATGGAAAAGTTCCAAAACTGGATTTTGGTGAAAATTAAACAACTCAGTAAATGTACTAAAAAAGTGCTGAATTTTACACTTGAAATGTGAAATGTTCAAGATTGTACATTATATTTCAATAGTTGTTTTTTATATAAGATAGTCTAAAATATCTTAAAATAGAAATATTCTAGTATTTAAATGTAATTATATAAAAAGATATTTACCAAACCTCATTTTTTCCATGATCACCCTTTCATGAATTTACAGATGAAAAATTAAGAAAATGAAAAATGTTTGTATAGTATTTTTCAATGGTTATTATACATGAGAATGTAACCTCTTAATTGACACTGCCATTTTTACTTACTATTAATCTGCAATTAGTTATGGAACATGACATTTATCCTTTATTCATAAAGGATGCATTTTACCTCAATTTTCCAGGAAACATTACTATATTTGTTTTTGTTTTTAATATGTAATTGCTTGCCTTAATCTTTTTATTTTACAGTCATTACAATCAATTACATCATAAAACATCAATCGTTTTATGTCTTGTTAACATTTCACATTTCATTTTTCCTTAAGGATTGTCTGAATGATTAATCCATAGATTCAGTTAAACAGTCTCATTAAGAATATACCTGCATGTACAGCAGCATGGATTCAGTATTTGATTTTCCCAATTGTATGTCCATATCTTGATATTCTCTCAGGGACAATTTGACTTCACATGTAGCTTTTACCCAGTAGAATGGCATCGATTAAAAATTATTATAAATCACATGAAGAACATTTGAATTAAATGTTAGTGTGCCTCTAGAGATAACACAACGCAGAACACTAATCTGTCTCCTCCACAGACATTCGATAGTTATCTGGCACTGTATGTATCAGGTGTCAAGGATGTTATAATAGCTGGTACTCTTAGTGGTCTATGAGAGTAAGTAGTCCAACTGAAGAGGCAAACATACACACAGGAAAGTATACTACAAGGTGAAAATTGGCATGTTTATGGTTCTTGCTGGGAGATTTAGGAGTTGATATCCTAGCCAGACTTAGCCAAGATTTGGGGTCAAGGAGGCCTCTCCTGATAAAGTCTTACCTACACTAGGTAGTGAAGAGTGCTAAGGAGTTAACTAGGTGAGGAGTGGGGGACATTAATCCAAGTTGAGAAGAGCTGCATTTGGAGAAA
This sequence comes from Ateles fusciceps, assembly GCA_036589455.1. Lineage (NCBI taxonomy): Eukaryota > Metazoa > Chordata > Mammalia > Primates > Atelidae > Ateles > Ateles fusciceps. Next base: position 3,547,092 of record JAZHEH010000051.1, read on the forward strand.
TTAGGCAAGATAGAAACTCAACATTAGTAGGTCTGACTGACTGGAACAGAATAGTGAAGAGTTTGTGTTTGGAGATTGCCAATGAAAAGACAGCTATTCATTTTCTATTGGGCTATGTCCTGGGACGGTAATGGACCATGAAAAGGGAGTATAGGTAAAAACATGACGCATTGGATTAATTTGGATTAATATTTTACCAAATTTGTAAACCAAAATGTTACTCACCATAACTTTATATATTTTTAAAGCTTTTTGCATATAAAGATGGTAAAAAAAATCATAAGTATCTGGGATGATTTCTCTACTTTTTATACTTAGCACGAGAGGACAGGAAATTATGTCTTAGAGCCTAAGAAGAGACATATAGCAGAAATGTTTAAAAATCAACTCTGATTAATTATTCAACAAATATTTCAGTTTTCATTATTTGGTGGATATTGGGCTAATGTGAACACTCAGTGATGGACAATGTAGATTTGTTTCCCATTTTCTTAGAACTCATGGACTAGTCTGTGAGGAAAAAAAGAGCTTAGACAGATAATGTGTGCATCAGACCACAGCAGGCAATCTCTCCCTAAGGGATGGGAAAGTTTCCTAGCAGGAAAGCAAAATGCTCACAAATTACAGTGTTCACAGCTACCATGCAAGGTAATACGAATGCATGAGGCAATACTGGTGCCAATATGCTTTTATTGCAATAAAGATGAATTATGTTGTAGTAATACTGCTGTTTGAAAAATCACACATGCCAAATAAAAAGTCAAATAAAAGCATGATCATTACTTGAAAATAAATCCACTAGTGTAACAGAGGATTATGAGGGAGATCTTTGAGAGACTATCACACAGGCTCCGTGACCCCAGATCACCGAGATTAAAGAATGGAAGTACGTAGAGGCCCCAAAACTCACAATGATAGTAAATAATTACCAAATTAATCAAAGGAAAAAAATGTGCATTAGAGGAAATATGTTTACATTGTTTATTAGCTTAACAGGGCAACTGAGAAAATATTAAGATAAAAATAACCATCTATCCTGGATAATTATGAATACAAGCACAAAACAGACAAACAAAATACTTTATACCTTAAGAGATTCAAAACAGTAGCATTTATAATAAGAAGTGAAGGGCCAGGCATGGTGGCTCATGCCTATAATCCCAGCACTTTGGGAGGCCAAGGCAGGTGGATCATGAGGTTCAGAGTTTGAGACCAGCCTGACCAATTGCCTTAATCATAGCTGGGATGTTAACAAAGTTTCTGTAGGAGCCTCATCACCTAAATTCCACCAACTTTTGCCTTCTGATGACAGAAGTGAGGCGCAGAGAGGTTTAGCGAAGCTAAAAGACTGACTTTGGCAGTTTGCTTTTAGTTGATATTTCTCTGCCCTACTGCATAAGGCCTTCCTATTATTTTGAAAGCATTTCTGATAATGTCTTACTCTTCAAATGTGGTCCTTGGTGTTGCTGGCCCCGATCTTGTTCACCATCATTCAGATTTCCTCTCTTGTTCTGTTGTTTTGACTGCCAGGGACAAGGTCTATCTCTAGACACTTCCAGTTCTAACATTCTAGATCTGAAGTCAAATGTCTCATATTTGTATTTGTTACTAATAGAAAGGAATATTCAAAAGGAAATGTAGATCATTCCTCAAGTGAAAAATCATGGAGTTTATATATTGCTTGGGGTTAGTATAATTTAATTCAAGCCTAAGTCAATAACTTGTATTTTTCAGAAAATCATAAATACCACAATAAAAGGCCATGAATTCTACCAACATTTAAAAAAATTAATATCAAATTATAGTTCACTGATTCTCCAACATTTACTTCATGTATAAACTGCTGTGCTGTCCTATACTTTCTAAGTGAGAACTGTATCAACATTTTGATAAACTAAAATACATCAAATAGTGTCTCAAAGTCTAACCACTGATACCAGTAAAGGCAGAGACCAGCTTTTAAACAAAGTAAGTCCTTGTGAAGTGGCTGCGATTGTTTTCCTTGGGGAAAGAAGGAGGAGGAGAAAGAGAAGAGGAAGGAGAAGGAAGAGGAGATGGAGAAGGGGAAGAAGAAGGAGGAGGATGAAGAAAAAGAGAAAGGAAGAGGAGGAAGAAGAAAAGAGGAAGGAAGAGGAGGAAGAAGAAAATCAAGAAGGAAGAGAAAGAGGAGGAGAATTGTATACATATATATAGATATATATATATAAATAGAGAGAGAGAGAAAAATAAGATCATGAATGTTTAAGCAATCACTGATTTTATTTGGATTATCTGTTTTTACAGGAAGAGAAGAAGAAGGAAGAGAAGGAAGAAGAAAAAGAGAAGGAAGAAGAAACAGAAAAGGAAGAAGAAGGAAGAAGAGGAAGAGAAGAATTGTGTATATATATATATATATATATAGAGAGAGAGAGAGAGAGAGATTGTGCGTGTGTGTATATGTGTATATACACACATACACCACACTCACACACACACACATAGATTGTGTATACACACACACACACATACACACACACACACACACACATATATATAGAGAGAGAGACAATAATAAGATCATGAAAGTTTAAGTAATCACTGATTTTATTTGAAATACCTGTTTTTACAGGAGAAAAGAAGAAGGAAGAGAAGAAAGAGGAGGAAATAAAAGAAGAAAGAGGAGGAGAACTTTATATATAAAATATATATATATACATACATATATATATATATATATATATACATACATACATATATATATATATATATATAGAGAGAGAGAGAGAGAGAGAGAGACAAAATAAGATCATGAAAGTTTAAGTAATCACTGATTTTATTTGTAATACCTGTTTTTACCTCAAGTCTTACTTTATATTTTGCAGTAAGATTAATAATTTTTTGATATTTAAGGTTGAAATCAACTGTCTCCTTGTACTTTTTACTATGATTATGAAGTGTACCCTCATATAAATGATTCAGTAATTGCTTTCATGTCCATGTCTGCCTGTATTGATTAACCTTCGAGATGGAGGCTATTGTGTGTATGACAGGCATTACCAGTGCTCACTGGAGATTTGTCTCCTTTTGGGTTCATAAGAGGATTATACATCCCTACTCCTGTTAAGTTAGGACGGGTTAGGTGATTATTTTAGCCAGTGAGTTGAACATGTAGATGACATGTTATTTCTGAGCCAGAGTATTTTAACTCAAGTGTGAGACACTACAGCATTCTCTTCTCCTGCTATGGATGTCATGGGTAGAATGCAGGGATGGTATAGATATCTGGATGTTCCTAACTGATTATGACATGTGGATTCCCTACATTTGAAAAAAGCAAGCTACATTTAAAAAGAGCAAGGGAAGACAAAAGTTTTTATTTTATTATTTTGTGGGGTTTTTTTACTTTGTATATTTATTTTTCATTGTTTAAGTTATTCTAACAAATAATGGGTCATATATATTTATTATTCCACCATAATACAACACTTACCTCAATGCTTACATATACTAAGCATTCAAGGCATATTTGGAATTGAGGATTATGTCTCACATTTTGTCATTGCTTGTTTATTAATTGGTTATATGATATACTAAACCCAGGGAAGTTATTTCTTGAATTTTAAGAATATTATCAACATTGAAATGATAAGGATTTCTTTAGTAGAATGTCATAAAGTATCTCTTCCTTTCATTTGATGTAGGCACATGGAATTCTTAGATCGGGTGAGAATGTTAGCTATACATTTATTATTATATTTTTCATGTCACCTTATCTGAAAGTGTACCCAATGCTTCAAGTTTTGTAGTAGAATCCAGAACTGTGACATTCTTTTCAGAAATTGAAAATGAAAAATGAGCTTTATTTCCAATCAAAATACTCTTAAATGTTCATAGCATTTATTAGATGTTAAAATATTCCACAGTAAAATTCAACCTAATTTGACAAAACATAGCAAAGGCTTTACTTCAATTTTTTTTTAAGTTATGATTTGCTTTAACGGGTAATTATATTGAGGCTAAGAAAAACTCCATTCATGTGCATAAAAATGCAGGATGCATATGTGTACTTAAAAATAATCTTGATGAATTCTGGTAATCAAATACTCAAATGAGACCTCCATATGTTATATGTGGGAGGTAAGATCTCTCTCAGTGAAACATTGTGTATGATCACCAAATTCACAATCCCATAGGGATAATATTTATTATCATAAAATATACTATAGCATTTGAAATCTGAGGTTAAACATTTTACTGCAAGGCTTATGAGGAGACTATGAATCTCAAGTGAATTCATTGCATGAGAAAAGTGAATTTATTATCAAGGGCATGAAAAGAATCAGTCTTCTGAATGCTTAATACACTCTGTTAAAACATGTTATTCCAAAATCCACAAGCAAGATATGTCTAACCTCTAAATTATAATCCTTTTAAGGTCTTAACAAAAAGGTAAATAATTCATATGTATTTATCATTAAAAAAGAACAGTCAATGTTACAACACTATTTTTCTAAGCCCTTTTGTAAGAATGGAATCTAATGCAGTCTAATGTAAAGGGCTTGCCTTTCAATGTGCATCACATACAAACTGGTCAAAATCTTAAAATATTACGATAAAGTGATGGATGGAGTTGATGATTTTTAAAAACATCTTGGAGGATAAAATATACATTCGTGGTGGCTCACAAATATTAACTGAGTTACTATGTTATGTGCTAGATTTTTAAAAATATAACTGTCTTGAAACGTCACTACAGAAAAGGTCAGTAAAACTCAATTGGCAATATCATGAGATCTTTGATGGAATCTAATTAGCACCAAGTTCAGATTCTGAAAACATTTTGTTAGACTGACAAGAGATTGGAAAGGAAACAGATGATACTTGAGAAAGGTCCTTTCCCCCACTAATATATATCTATAATTTCCATTATGGATAATTAGAACTTCATACATGGAACAGTGAAAAAATAGACCAGAATATATTTTCTTTCTTGAAAAGCACTATTTCAGCAGCAATGGAACAGACTGCTGAGGTCAGAAGGGTCCCAGAGCTAGACGGTGTTTGTGAAGCCCGGGAACAGGTTTTAGTGTGAAAGAAATTCCCTGTGGCCAAATGATGGAAACATAAGGAAATTATTCTGACGAATATGAAACATGTTAAGCGTTATTTACTCTCATCATAAAACAGTATAACCAGCTTTCATTTTGCCACATGTAGCTTTTGGGGCTTACTTTTTTTTTTTTTTTGACAAATAACAAATGAGAAAACAAGTTGGAGTTAAGGAAGCCCTGGGGGATGGCACAAGGTAAAATGGCCACCCAAGCTGTGAGCTTGCTATTGCCATTGAATCAATGCTACTACTGAGTAAGTGAAAATCGGAAGATAACAGGAACGGAAAAGAAAAACAGTACATGGGAATTTGCAAACAGGTTTTAAGGCAGCATAATTTTGGCCTCTGAGCTAGAACCAAGCATACCTTTTTCCCTCAGAAACTCTGATATCTTTCAACTAAGAGGTTGAATGAAATGAAAGCAGGTGACAACACATTTGGAAAGAGATAGGACAATGCCCATCATTTTCTGATTTATATGACCCACCCACATCAGACTAGTTTACTAACTGTTCTTATCTCTGCAGAAGAAGTCATGATAGTCGGTTGCAGTAAGCATTTCACATAGCTTCCTCCCCCCTTTACACAGTGATCTTCCTTCAGGGAAGAAGCTGTATGCTCTCTTTAAATCTAGGGAACCTGATTCAATAATGAAGGTATCATACATTCTCATCTTGTATTCATTCATCAAAATGGATTAAAATATATTTAATCAGTTGACTGCAGGATTTCAACAGTAATGCAAATACAGGGAATGCAAATACAGGGAATGCAAAATTTCAATAGTAATGCAAATATAGGTACAGTGTCTTGTATCCTAAGTGCTTTTACACTTTCCACCATTTTTTTTGAAAGAAGGGAAAATATTTATTAAATGAGAAATCAGTATAAAGGCATTTTTTTAAAAAGCAAAGAAATTATCATGAACGATGGATGATATATTTTTACAAGGGCCATTTTTCTACTAAAATTCTGCTCAAAGCCGTCATGTACTAACAACAACTGGGTAGACAGGAAACAAAACCTTTTCCAAAATCCTGGGAGCAAATGCCAGACAGTGATTGTGAAATGAGTAGAACAAAAAAGAAAAAGAAAAACATAATGGCCAGAATGAAGTTCATACTGGAAGTTCTGCAAGGGCAATCAGCATGGCACCTACCTAATATGGGCAAGGTGATCAAAAAGAAATAAAAGATAACCAGGTAACTACAATTGGGAGTGTTTTGAAGGACAGAACATTTCAGACTTTTCTTGTAGGCCATGTAATAGAAGAAAAAAATCAAAACCAAAATCAGGGGATACCATAGACCATTTTCCATACTAAATTTCAGAGCAACAAATTTTACACAGTGTGAAAGCTGACAAAGAGTACTTCTGTAGATAATACATATACATTTAGGTCCACAGTTAGAAATGGGTATAACAAGATTTGAGAAATAAGAATAGGAAGTCCTCACATAAAATGTACAGAGACAGAAAGATCTAGAAGCTAAAAACTAAGAGTAGATAACGTAATACCAGGGTTAGGCAGAAACTCTATACCTGAAAACAAAGGATGACCACAAGGCAAATAACACACATAGGAGAGGCAGATGAATGTATGTGGGCCACCCTGGCACCAGATGCATTATTCTGGAGAAATATTACGTTCCCCTAAGTAAGTGTTTTTGTCGTTTTGTTTTGTTCTGCTGCTTTTTCTCCCAATTCCACGGTGCTAGAGAGTACTTCACAGAGAGCGAAGCATGACAAAAGCTGATATCAGAACACATTGGTTCAGGAAGCAATAATGTCTAACAAGTATAAAAGAGTGTTGTGAGGGAGAACATCAAAATTTTGAGGATAGAACATCTAATTTTGTCTTTCTGCAACCCCAGCTATCTTCAGAAAAAAAATTCTTTTTTTTATAACTCTTAAAATCAAGAAAATTGGGAGATAGTAGAGTAGACACAGTAACAATAGCTTAGAAGCTGGAAAGCAGGTGGATGCATGGTAAATGACTTATGAATGAGTACTAACTGGCAGTACCACATTCCTTTGACTTTGGGAGTGGGGCAGGGTAAAGAAGGCAGCATCTAAAACAAAGATAGAGGGTCAAAGGGATAGTTGGTGTTGGAGAAGTAGTTAAAGCTATTACATATCAATTATAGAGGTGGTCATAAATCAGAGATACTCTAATCAAAGAAAAGCAGAGACACTAGGCTAAAACATTAATTAAATCACTTACAAATTTTTATTTACCAGAGAGGCCTAAAGGACTTCATCCACTTTAAGCACACATTTTGCACATTACTTTTCCTGGTTTAGTGATCTGTTTTGTTAACGCTAAAAATTAAAACTCAATTTAGATTTCATCAGGAAATAGAGCTACTATAGTCTACAGCCAGATAAAATAATAGCATTAAAAAAGAGGATCAGTTGTCTGACTTGTGAAGGAAAATGTCTTTGGATGGTGCATGTTGGACAAACATGTAGCCATAGCCTTAGTGGTATTAATCTCCCAAATATTGCATCATTATCAAACCATGAACAATCAGTTGCATTTGAGAGAAAATATGTCTATAGTGTGTTTTAGAAGCTTTTTCATCTAAAACAAAATTATAAATTTCTAACACTTGAAAATGTACCTTTGGCAATTTGGATTCATTATGTACAAATCTTCATTCCCTGGCAGTATTATATACATGAAGTGTCACTATTTTCACAGTCCCTCCCCGTTAGAACATCTCCTCCTCACTGCATTACCCAAACACTGGGGAATTTACATGCAAAGAAAGCAGAAATCAGCCGAAGGTCCTGGCACTTACAAAATGCAAATGAAAGGGAATCATAAAATATACCCATATTTCTCCAGGGAGCTATGCTTTGGCTAGAAAGGGGAATGTCATGGTTGTTGAGATTTTGCTCCACTGTAAATGTTAAATTATTAACACATGATTAGGGAAATTTTTAAGTGAAAGTATCAAAACTTACTTTAGATATAGATTTCAGTTTGGTAAGGCTATGAAAAACAAGGGTTTATCCATTTACATTTCGTGATTTTTAACTTTCATTTTCTTCTAAAATTCATTAATTACACAGAAGTTTCATAAAGAAAAGTCAGACTTCTGACCTCAATTTTCCTGGGGTTAATGTAACCAAGTAAAGAAGTAAAGCAGGATTATGCTTTGAAATGTCATCCAAGTATTTTATTATTTTTTTTCTTTTTTAATGTATGTTTCCTCCCTGGAATTATCCTGCAATTAAGACTAGGCCAAGGGGATTAGGTTTACTGCTATAGATAAGAGGCAGGAAGACACTGCCTAGGAAAAAAAAAAAAGAAAAGAAAAGGAAAAGGAAAAGTCACTACTCAGCTTTGAACTTCAAACTAAATGCCCCAGGTTGAGTTCTCTGGCAGCAGATGTTGAGACAGAGTTTAGCTTGTGAGAAATTTATTAGAGATTCACACCTGTAGAAAAAAGTGAGAGGAAGCAGGGTCAGGCAGAGGGAGGAGTGGAATTGCCATGAGGCCAGTAGACTTATAGTTCCCTGAGTGGTTTGTATGCAGGTTGAGCTGCTGCTGAAAGCTGAGGTGAGGCTACAAATTACTTCCTTGAAAGAGGATCTAACAGTTCAAGTCTGAGTCTATACACTATATTTTTATAAAACATCAATTACAAATTTCCAGTCATGCTTTCAAATAAAAAGAAAGATTTTTTGGACATCCTACAGCTGCATTTTTATATATCCATGATCAAAATTTAGAGAATTAATCTCAGAGTAAGTTAAAGGGCTAGGGGGAATTTGAGCTCAAAGTGAAGAAATTTACCACATCAACTAATCCTTCAAAGACTGCTAAGGATGGCTGAGGTTGGGAAGAGAGAAAGGAGAGAGAATATGACCCTGATCTTCTCATGCCAAAAAACTCAGTTTTGGAAAACCTCCCAAAATTTCAGTGCTGGTTCTTTGTTTTCTAACTGTGGCCTAGAGATTCTGGAATACTCTAGATTCTAGATTCTGCTTCCTATTACCTGGAAATAGTAGACTGGAAGTGGCTGGAGAAAGCTAAGATTTGGGTCTGCAAGCTTCCTCACCAAGAGGTACACACATTCCAGCATTTGTGGTGAAAGCAGGTAAGATTTTTTTAATCCAAGAGTTAGAAATTAGAAATTTTACAAAAAAATGTAGGTACAAATAGACTTAGCAGTGAGAGGAAGGCCACTGACTTATAGGAGGCAAAATTCATAGTTCTCATATATCAAGCTTTGCAATTATTATTTCATTCTTTTTAAATAATATGAACACACTTGCTAAATGATCAAAGGAATTTCTATCCCTTAGCAAGTACTGCTATCAGAACTCTATACAACCAGAAGGACATAGTTATGAAATCTAGACTCAGATGCAAAACAAAGGACTCAAGGAGAACAGAAGCTGAGGTCCAGAGACGAAGGATAATGACACAGTACAGACAATGACCAGACGACATTCCCACAATACTATGAGGATACTTAAACATCAGAACTCACACTCCTATGTCACAACACTCAGAAACCATCATGGGGATAGGACAAGAGAAAGCAGGATGGCACGGGAGTACTCGAGAACATATTCAGAAAGATTTAAAATTAGTTAAAGTGGGATGATATGATTTACTAAAATAATGTTAAAATTATATTCGCCAAACGTTTTTGGTAGAGAGAAAGATAGTGTTGGACTCCCCAAAATGCTAGCCATTATCCACACATGGATAGTTAATTGATTAAAATTAACTTGAAGTGAAAAAATTAAAATAAATAAAAGTTAAATAAAATTCAAGTTAAATAAAATTTAAAATGCAGCTTCTTTTTGTTGTATTCACATTTCCTAGCTTAATAGTCACATATGCTAGGGGCTTCCATATTGAATAATTTAAATATAGAACATTATTACCTCCAACACAAAATGTTCTATTGGACAGTACTTCAAGAGAAATATAAAATTAATTATTAAAAATATATATTTTTTACATTTTGGACATTTTAATTTAATGTATATATTTTAACCATGCCATATGAAGAAACTCTTCTTCAACCTCTTTAGAGAAAGTAATTTTTAAAAAATGTTTTTGAAAAATAGATCCTAGTGAAATCAGTTTCATCACTCTTTATGAAAATACTATACTCAGGTTCACTTCAACTCGTTTGCTTTCATCAACTTGCATTCTATTCCAAATATCACACATTTGAAAAAGTCCTAGATGAATTTGTCTTTTCATGATCATCTCCACAGCAGAATAAATACTCCAAAAAGTTACCTATTATTTCTCTAACATTTAAGACAAGAGCAATCAAATGTGTGTCAGAAGGTTTCCACTTAGCATGGCATTTTTGAGGGCCCTCCACATTGTAGCATGCATCATTACTTCATTCCATTTCATGGCTGAATATATTCTACAGTAGGGATATACCACACTTTGTTAATCTATTCATCTGTTGATGGATATAGATATTTTGGTTGTTTCTTCCTTTGGGCTATTGAAAATTGTATATCTATGAATATTTGTGCATAAGTATTTGAATACTTCTTTTCAATTTGAGGGTTATATAAATAGGAGTTAGATGGTTGGGGCATCCATAATTCTGTGTTTAATTTTTGGAGGAATCATCAAACTGTTCTCACAACTGTTACATCATTTTATAGTCCTATCTTTAATGTAAGATGGTTCCTTTCCTCCACAACCTCACACACTTACACTATTGTCTGTGCTTTTGTTTTGTCTTTAAATTTTAGCCATTTTAATGGGTATAACGAGGTTTTGATTTGCATTTCCCTGATTACTGATAATGTTGAACATCTTTTTTATATGCCTATTGGCCATTCGTATATCTTGTTCAGAGGACCATCTATTTAGGTCTAAAGGATGCCCTTAACACGTAGGAAAATAGGCACTTAATAACTTAAGAAAAATGCCTGTGGTTAAAAACCAATAGACGTCATTATCAATATTGATCCTTGTCACCAACCAGACACATATATCAAGCTTTGCAATTATTATTTCATTCTTTTTAAATAATAAGCAAAATGCTGTTATGTCTGTTACTATGGTCTGCATGCTTTTGTCCCCCTAAAATGTTTATGTTGAAATCTTAATCCTCATGCTGTTGGATTAGTGCCCTCATTGGATTAGTGCCCTTTTAAAAGAAGCCTGAGAGAGATTCCACAGCAAAAAGTCCCCTACTATGATTGGGATCTACACCAGACAGGACATCTACCAACAAATTAATGTTGGACTTCCAGCCTCCAGAGCTGTGAGAAGTAAATTTCTGTTGTTGTTTAAGCTACTTAGTTCATGGTATTTTGTGACAGCAGCCCAAAACAATAAAGACAAATATATTTTTATTCTACATATTTTATTCAGAAGAACAATCATTAAGTAGGTTACCAAATAAGGGATTTGTTAAGAACTGTCTTTTTGTTTCAAAACTCATAATTGGCAGCATTATGTACATTTTTAAGGCTGCTGTCAAATTTAGGGAATGATTTTATGTATGAATTTTTCAATTTCGGGACTCTCCTCCACAATACCAAACCTTGACTCTTCTTTGTTTATATAAATTCACTAAGTGAGTTTCAATCTATGCACCCCTTGTAGAGGCATACTATGAACGTTATCTTTGTGAATGACAAAAAAGAAACCTTTCAAAATAAAAATATTTTATATTTTTAAAGTGTTATAATTTATGTATAGCAAACTGTGTGAAGTTCACTAATTTTAAACATTAATCTAAAATGAATATGTATGTATATACCAGTCGTCCTATTACACAAATTGAGATGAGGGGCATTCCAAGCATCTCGTGTGATTCTCTTGTATTTATTCCCTGTCTAAACTCATTTTCCAGAAGTGATCACTATTGTTGATTCTTCCTCATTGCCTGTTCCCACTATAAGATGCCAGGCACTAATTTATATCTGAGCTCTTTCATTTAAAATAATGTTCAATCGACTCATGTGAAAGTGGGAGCTAAATACAGTATACACATAGACATAGACACAGAGTAGGGTCCCTGTGCTGTGTACAACCTAGAGATTTGGCACCCTGCATTCCAGCTGCTCCAGCCATGACTGAAAGAGGCCAATGTAGAGCTCAGGTCCTGGCTTCAGAGCGTCCATGTCTAGCTTTGGCAGCTTCCATGTGGTGTTAAGCCTGCAAGTACAACGAAGTCAAGAACTGGGGTGTGGGAACCTCTGCCTAGATTTCAGAGGATGTATTGAAACATCTGAATGCCCAGGCAGAAGTCTGTTGCTGGGGCAGGGCTCTCACGGAGAATCTCTGCTAGAGCAGTGTGGAAGGGAAATGTGGGGCCAGAGTCTCCACACAGAGTCCCTTCTGGGACACCACCTGAGAAGAGCTGTTAGAAGAGGGCCACTGTCCTCCAGACCCAAAATGGTAGATCCGCTTACAGCTTACACTGTGCACCTGGAAAAGCTGCAGACACTCAACATCAGTCCATGAGAACAACTGGGAGGGAGATTGTACCCTGCAAAGCTACAGGGACGGAGCTTCCCAAGACCATGGGGACCCACCTCTCGCATCGAGTTTTGACCCAGATGTGAGGCATGAAGTCAAAGGAGATCATTTTAGAGCTTTAAGATTTGATTGCCCTGCTGGATTTCAAACTTGCATGAGGCCTGGAGTCCCTTTGTTTTGGCCAATTTCTCCTACTTGGAACAGCTGTATTTACCTAATGCCTGCACCCCCACTGTATCTAGGAAGTAACTAACTTGCTTTTGATTTACAGGCTCATAGGTGGAGGACACTTGTCTTGTCTCAGATGAGATTTTAGACTGTGGACTTTTGAGTTAACACTGAAATGAGTTAAGACTTTGTGGGACTGTTGGGAAGGCATGATTGGTTTTGAAATGTGAGGACATGTGATTTGGGAGAGGCTGGGGTAGAATTATATGGTATGGCTCTGTGTCCCCCTCCCAAATCTCAGCTTGAATTGTAATTTCCACAATTTCCACATGTTGTGGGAGGGGACCTGGTGGGAGATAATTAAATCATGGGGCAGGTCTTTCCATGCTGTTCTCATGGTAGTGAATAAGTCTCATGAGATCCGATGGTTTTAAAAATGGGAGTTCCCTGCACAAGTTCTCTTCTCTTGTCTGCTGCCACATAAGACATGCCTTTCACCTTTTGCCATGATGGTGAGACCTCCCCAGCCATGTGGAACTGTGAGTCCAATAAACCTCTTTCTTTGTAAATTGCCCAGTCTCAGGTATATACCTTTATCAGCAGTGTGAAAATGGACTAATACACCTTGGGTGGTTTTTCTTCCTCTGTTTGATTACTTATTTCTGGAATAAGCCAGCAGATCTAATTCTCTAGTGAAGACCAAATGAGTAACCTCAAAGTAGATTTTTGGAACTCCTGCCTGCAGTCATATGAGTAGGCTTCACAGATTATCATCCAAGCCTGAGACGACTGTAGGACTATCTAATGCTTAGATTGCATTCCATGAGAGCCCTAGTGCAAAAAAACACCCAGCAACGCTGCTTTCAAATTCCTGATTCATGAAAACCAGAAGGTAGTAAAAGCCTGTAATTTTTCACAATTAACTTTGGGGTAATATATTACATAAAATTAATGACTAATATAGTACATATTTGTTTAGCTTTATTAATTGTATTAGTCCATTCTTGCAGCACTGTAAAGAATTATCTGAGGCTGGGTAATTTATAAAGAAAGAGGTTTACTTGGCATATGTTTCTGTAGGCTGTACAGGAAGCATAGCCACTTCTGCTTCTGGAGAGGCTTCAGGAAAACCACAATCATGGCTGAAGGCAAAGCAGGAGGAGGCATGTAACATGGCAGGAGAAGGATCAAGAGTGAAGGGAGAGGAGGTGCCAAAAACTTTTAAATGACCAGTTCTAATGAGAACTGACTTATTATGATGAGAAAAACACCAAGAGGGATATCCACCCCCATGAGCCAATTGCCATCCAGCAGGCCCCACCTCCAAGACTGGGGTTTACAATTCAACATGAGATTTGGGAAGGGACACAGATCCAAACCATATAATTCTGCCCCTGATCCCACCAAATCTTATGTTCTTCTCACCTTGCAAAATAAAATCATGCCTTACCCACATTCTCCAAAGTCATAACTTATTACAGCATTAACTCAAAAGTGCAAAGTGTCATTTAAGACAAGCCTAGTCCCTTCTGCCTATGAGTCTGTAAAATCAAGAACAAGTTTGTTATACCCAAGATACAATGGAGGTATAGGTATGTGGGTAAATACTACTATTCTGAAAGAGATAAATCAACCAACAGAAAGGGGCTACAGACTATGTGAGTTTGAAACCAAGCAGGATAGTCATTAAATCTTAAATATACAAAATTATCTCCTTTGACTCCATGCCTTATATCAGGATATGTTGGTGCAAGGGATAGGCTCCCAAGGCCTTGGGAAGCTCTGACCCCTGTAGCTTTACAGGGGGTCAGCTCCCATGGCTGCTCTCCTGGGCTAGTGTTGAGTGCTTGCAGATTTTCCAGGCACTTGGTGCAAGCTATCAGTGGTTCTACCATTCTTGGGCACCCCACGAGGGCAATGCCCAAGTTGGGGGTTTGAACCCCACATTTCCCTTCCACACTGCTCTAGTAGAGTTTCTCTGCTCTACTAGAGGGGCAGAGGTAGTCTCTTCCCCTTCAGCAGGCTTCTGCTTGGACATGCAGGCTTTTCGATAAATCTTCTGAAATCTGGGAAGAGGCTCCCAAACCTGAACTCTTGCATTCTGTGTACCTGCAGACTTAACACCACATGGTTGCCACCAAGACTTATGGCTTGCACTCTCTGAGGCAGTGGCTTAACCTTTACCTTGGCCCTTGTAGCCATGGCTGAAAGTGGAGCAGATGGGATGCAGAGAGCAGTGTCCCAAAGCTGCGCAGAACAGCAGGGGCTGGCCTGGCCCAGAATGTCATTCTTCCCTCCCAAGGCTCTGGGCCTGTGATTGGAGGGGTTACCACAGAAGTCTTTGAGATACCTTCAGGTCTCCTATTGTCTTGGCTATTAATATTTGGCTCTACTATACTTATGCAAATTTCTGCAGCTGGCCTGAATTTCTTCCCAGAAAATGTGTTTTTCTTTCCACCACACGGCTGGGCTGCAAGTTTTTCTAACTTTTATGCTCTGCTTTCCCTTCAAATATAAGTCTGAGTTTTATATCATTTATTTGCTCACACATATAAGCATAGTGTGTTAGAAGCAGCTAGGCCACATTTGTATGCTTGATTGCTTGAGATTCCTTTGCTGATGATTTAGATATTCTAAACTATCACTCTCAAATTCAAAGTTCCACAAATCTCTAGGGCAAGGGCACAATGCCTCCAAGTCATATAAGAAAAAGTGACCTTTGTTTCAATTCCCAATCTTTTTCTCATTTCTGTCTGACACCTCACCAGACTGACCATTTCTATCCATATCACTATCAGCATTTTGGTCACAACAATTTAACAAGTCTTTCAAAAGTTCCAAACTTTCCCCTCATTTTCCTGTCTTCTTCTGATCCCTCCACAATCTTCCAATTCTGCCCATTATCCAGTCCCAAACTTGCTTCCACATTTTCAGGTATGTTTACAGCAACACTCAACTCCTAGGTACCAAATATTTTGTATTAGTCTATTTTCACACTGCAATAAAGATACGTGAGACTGGGTAATTTATACAGAAAGAGGTTTATTTCTCACAGCTCTGCAGGCCGTACAGAAAGCATAGTGGCTTCTGCTTCTAGAGAGGGCTCAGGAAACTTACAATCATCCTGAATGCAAAGGAGAAGCTGGCATCTTACATGACAGGGGCAGGATCAATGGAAGGAGAAGGTGCTACACACTTTTAAATAACCAGTCCTCATGAGAAGTTACTCACTATCATAAGAACAGCACCAAGGGGTATATCTACCCCCATGAGCCAATCATCTCCCACCATGCCCCACCTTCAACTTGGGGGATTACAACTGGACATGAGATTTGGATGGGGACACAGATCCAAATCATAACAGTAATCATTGAAAATAAATGTGTAAAATATTTGCATTTAAAACATTTGTTGAATGTTGAAAATATTCAAACTAGTTCTTCGGTTTAAATTATATACATATGTATATATAATTTAAATAAATATATATTCCTAAAGAATATATGCATTCCTTGGTTAAACTAGTTCCTCACTTTAAATTTTATATATCGTAAAATTATATGATGTGTGTGTGTGTGTGTGTGTATACATATATATATATATTAAGTATATGGATACTTAATATATATAAGTATTCCACATACTTAATGTCAATAAGTACATATATATATTAAGTATCCACACACTTTATATATATATATATATACACACACACGCATATATAATTTTATAAGACACACACACACACACACACACACACACACGTAATGTATTTCCTGCTAAAGAAATTTCCAAATTTTCTATTTTCTTTGTCTCAATATTCTTTCCACTGATATTGGCTTTTGGCATCATTTTTAAGGTCATGCTTTAGAAAGTGTTGTGATCACAGAGCACACAATATAAATGGACTTTCACGTCCAAGTCTAGAGAAATTTGAGAATGAAAAAATAATGGAAATAATGTATTATAAAGTATATGTGTGTAAGAGAAAGAAGGAAGGAAAGGAGGGAGGGAGGGAGGCAGGCGGGGAAGGGAGGAAGGGGAGGGAGGGGAGGGAGGAAGGAAGTTGGTTTTCTTTATAGTGATATGTCAACCGATAATGCAGAAGAAACAGTGACATTAGAAGAGTAGTAACAATTAGAGATGGATACTTAAACTAGTGGTAGAAATTTGATCAAGATTAGGATACTTACATCATTTCAATGTACTTTTCCACAAATCCTTTGTCCTTCACACATGGTAGTAATAGTAATCTTAAAATGAAAAAACTGACTAACATCACTTTATTCAAGACATCAAAGTTAACATCAGAAATGGACCAAACCCCTACACCATGTGCCTTTTTATATGTTGCACCAAGAAGGACCAGGTACAAGTATCTGATATTCATAATCTGTCAATATGCACAATTTGATTCTCATCATTAGGAAATATCAAATTTAAACTAAGAGACATTCTACAAAAATAACTGGCCTGTACTCTTCAAAATTGTGACTTTCATATTAGACAAGAAAGTCAAAAGACTATTCTAGAGAAAAAGTGATCAAACAGATACGAAAAAACCTGAAATACATGATTCTAGATTGACTCCTTGGCTGTGAAAAACATGTCCATAAAGGACATTATTAGGAAAATTAGTAAAATTTTACTATAAAGTATGGATTAAAAATGTGCTATATCAAAATTAAATGTCTTGATTTTGATATTTGTTTTCACAGTTATATGAGTATGGCCTTATTCTTAGAAAAAGCACCCTTTACTATTTTGGGGGACAAAATGGCAATCATGTATACAGTTCACTCTGAACTTGTTCCAATCTATGTATATTGAGTTAATTGTGAATTTTAAAAGTTCGCTTTGGACTCAACTCCCCAAATTTTGCTTTCATTCATTTGACTCACATTACCCACCTTCACATTGTATCTTACCTCTTTGTGGATAATTTTCTGATCACTCAATACCCCTAGTACATATGCTAAGAAAATTTTTTCATTATAAAGTGATTGATATGCCATAGAGGTAAATCAAAAACTGTGTATGTATTGAAGCCAAACATATGGTAACCACCTGAAAAATTGGTCAAGAAAATAATCGCTAGTTTGACTACTGCTATAATAACTTTAAATCTATTAGTACTACCTTCTGGCCTATAAAAATAATGAAGGTTGGAGAAACTCTACAGTAAATATTTTGATGGTTTCTCATACAAGTTTATAACCCTCTTCTGTTTACAACTTCAAAGAAACTAGGACTTTGTGATGTTTTCAATATTTTTTCGGTTGTAAATGAAATTCAGCTTTTCTACTGAAATTGCTAAGAAGCTAGACTACAGATCTTTGAAAGTGGTATTTATTAAGTACTTTAAGTATTACGCAGTGCTAAAGGTTTAAATTAAAAGTATAACATAAAAAGTGAGAGTTAAAAGATAGACAGTGGAAATCAGAATTTTCATTGTTAAATTGTTATGGAAAATGCATAATAAGGAAAAAAAATAAATGTTTACTCAATATCGTGTTGATTTGCTTATTAAGACATATGCTATAAGGTATGGTATAATATTTATTTAAGAACTATGTTAATCACCACACAGATAATAAGCAATGAGTTACAATGCTGATAGCCTTGGATAACCATAATTCCATATTCAAACAGCTCATATAACAACACACAGTTGAATGGGGAGAAAAAAAGTACGCTAAGCAGAGGATTCAATGAGAGCACACTACTTAGAAAGCCCCAAGTATGCCAGTTGAGGAAAATGGAACTAACTGACAAGGCACTAACTGACCTGGCACACACTGGAGCTTTCTAAGTAGTTCATCCTGGCCAAAAACAAGAGTGTACTGCGAGCGCTAAAGGAAGATGAGGTGCTTTATCCTTGTCCTTAAAGTTAGTTCCACTTTCTATCATAAAATTCCAAATTTTAAGATAAATAGGCAAATTGGAAAATACGTACAGAGCATCATTCCTTTATTTTCATAAAGGTGTTACTACATTAAGAGAAAGAAAATAAACCACATTTCTGTTCATCACATACATCATGCAATTTTTCATACCTTTCAAGTTTGGCGAAATATAACATGTGGTTCTCTAAGTGTTTTCTTTCTTAATTTTAAAACCCAGACATTCTTTTTCACAGAAATTAAATCCTTATGCTCCTCATTCTTTTCCACTTAACACATCAAAAATGTCTCTACATAAGATATTTGACATTAGACATAAATTTTATTCTTTATTCTTCTTAAACATAGAAAGTTATATTTTGCCAATGATAAACAAATCAAAATATTCAACTTCAGGTTGAATTCATAAAGTAGTATATGTTTGTGTGTTTGCATGTGGATGCTACTTCTGGGACAACAGATATCTACTCTGTTCTAAAAGCTACTGACATGATAACAAGTGAATTGAAGAGGAAAAAAGGAAATAACATACATATATTCTGCAAAAACAAAATAGCCATCCTTGTAAAGAACTCAAGATAATAATGAGTTCACAGGACACATAAATAATAGATTGATTCCATAATTCTATTCTCTCCTGTATTTAAGTTACATTCATTGGTGTTAAATAGTTTATAATTCAAGCTTTCAGGAAAAAATAGCATCTAATATTATGAGAAACAATGCCATTTTAATATATATTATCTGTTTCTTAATTTTGAAATCATCTTGAGAACAATTGTTTACATTATACAGATGAGATATTTAAGGCATTGAAATGTTAAATGCCTTTCTGAGTTGCACACCTGTAATTAATTAAGACAGGATTCATACCCAGATCCACTGGTTTCTAAAGTATAGGATATTTTTTCCTTCTTTTCTCACTCTCGTTGGCTTGTGCAACCCTATTATCTTCTAATTAACTTAAAGGAATACATTGTTTTGGTCTGCCCCAATATGATTCTAATCTTCATCTACTTATATTAAAAACATATAAAGGATCATCTATTGGTAAAATTTTATGCCTCTTTATCTAATTTTAATAAGTTTGTGATAGCATCAAACAGGGTTTAATTTACAAAATAATATTTGAAGTCTTGCCATTCACATTTAAACAATTTTTTTCTTTTCCAAATTTTAATGTCTGAAAGTTCAAAAAATCCATTATTACATTATTAACCACACATTTAAGGTTATGAATACTAAGTAGACTTTACAGATAAAGAACTAAAGGAGTTCACTTGATAAACTCTTTTTGTCTAGAAGTTTCCATAGAAAAGTATATAAAAGGTGTTTTCTCCATGAAATTATTATTAAAATGTAGTTACATGTTAGACATAGAGGTCCTCCTGGTGTAAGAACTTAGGTCTTAAAAGCTACTTTTGACTTTTGCTGAAGTAACTTACAGATATGTATGTTCATTAATTAGGAAATATGAAGCAAACTGTTCCTTGTGAAACTTAACATTTATTTGAATAAACATGCATTTAATTGTTGTGCCAATTTGTCAAAAGAAGATGAATACTTTTTTCAAAGATAAGATATTAGCCTTATTCTATACTGGAAAATCAGAAAGTGACCTTAAGGCTCAGCTGACCAGATATTTCACTGGTAATAATAAAGACATATAATTGATGTGCAGGGTGTTCCTAGAGTATATGACAGAGCTTAAACCTGAAAGAAGACTGGGCTTGGAGTAATAACGTAGGCTAAACAAATTCATGCATAAAAAGGACGAAACAGACAGTATTTGGCACATCAATTTAACCCAAAAGATAGCAACTGCTGCTGGATTAGAACATTTTTCTTTGTTTATGAATAATATACTGTATAAAATTTAAAGAGAGACAGCCTTCAGTTCAAGTTTGAAACTGTTTAAGGAAATAGAACTAGCCCAAAAACAAAATAGGTACATGTGTTCCCCCCTCCCAGAAAAGCTATATTTTTTATTACCCTCATATCCCCATCACAGCACCAATTGCAATGTATATTAATGTTTGTTAGTTCCAAATCTTGTTAAGAAGTCTGCACTCTTCCAACGAATTACCCTGTTTTATTCACCATTGTATCCTGGTATAATTCAAGTCTCATAGAAGGCCATGAACATAAAAACATTTCATTTTATTAATAATCAAGTTAATTATTATTATAATTAATCAAAAATTATAACAATTTAATAAAGTATACTCATTCCTACTTCCTTCTGCCTATCACACATTGTGAGATTAATTTCAATAGTATCTGTTTGAGAGGCAAGTGAATTTTTTGCCTGTGAATGGGATGCTAGGTTAGATGGACAGGACATATTCTGGAATGTCAGAATAAAGACTTCCGAAATTCAAGTTTTATAAAAGCAATAAGAAACCTTGCAAAAATATCAAAATTAACATTTTCAAAAATCTAAAACTTAACAAGAGGCTTGAAATAAACTAAGGAACATTTATTCAAGGAAAAATGGTAAGTCTTAGTTACAACAGCAAGATTTGTGTCATTTTAACTTGCCCAAATCCACCTTGCTTTCCCCAGGTCTACAGTAACCCAGAAAACCAAAGACCAGGTAAATGCAGTACATGTATAAACCAATGGCCTAAAAGATGCTAAAGGAAGAAGAAAGGGAATGGAGCTCCCCAAAGCTCTCAGCCTGAGAGAACTGTCACAATTTGACCTCTTGGGAAGTTCTATGAAAAGTTCCATCTTCAGGACTTTTTTTTTTTTTTTTTTTTTTTGCATTTTAGGTTTGGGGGTACATGTGAAGAACATGGAAGATTGTTGCATAGGTACACACATGGCAGTGTGATTTGCTGCCTTCCTCCCCATCACCTATATCTGGCATTTCTCCCCCATGCTATCCCTCCCAACTCCCCACTCCCCACTATCCCTCCCCTTTTTTCCCCCCTGACAGACCCCAGTGTGTGATACTCCCCTCCCTGTGTCCATGTGTTCCCATTGTTCAACACCCGCCTATGAGTGAGAACATGCGGTGTTTGATTTTCTGTTCTTGTGTCAGTTTGCTGAGAATGATGGTTTCCAGGTTCATCCATGTCCCTACAAAGGACACGAACTCATCGTTTTTGATGGCTGCATAATATTCCATGGTGTATATGTGCCACTTTTTTTTATTTGAATCACAGCTCACTCTGTCTGAAGAGCATTATTATGGCATCTGTGAAAATTATCCATGGAAAATTTTAACATCATAGCTGCTTAAGGCAGCAATATCAGTTTGGGCTAACAGGAGGCAGATGAAAACACTTGAAAGGAGAAACTAAGGAATGTAGTGTACAAAAGGGAAATTCAAAAACTCTCAGATATTTTTGGGAATATAAAAGCAAGTTTATGGTTGTGGGAACACACAGGAAATATCTAGAGAGACCTAATATCTTACTTATGGCTGATCTTGAGGCTGTGTACCACCAAGAAGTGAAGGCTAAGACAGAGTTGTAAATTTCCTGCTGGAACTTTGAAAACATGTCACACGACACGCACAAGACCTACTGGCAAAATCTGGCAGGCATTAATTCAAGATATTCAAATAAATCTCTATTCAATTTTTAGTCAATCAAGCAGATTTTATTGACTGTATACCAAAGTATATGTATAGTGACAAGGACTACAGACTTTACAGAATTGGTCCAGGAAAGTCACTAATCAAACAACGATGTCAAAAAGTAGACAATAAATCCAGAGGTCTTCTTTTCAAAGTTACATTATTTTAAATGTCAATTAGATGAAGCAGGATCCTTCCCTGACCCCGTCGCAGGACTCATGACTGGAGTCCCTCATTTACTTTGCCCACTGCTCTCAACTTCTCATAGGAGAGAGTGCATGAGCAAATGAAGTTGGTACTAGAGTACCTAGAGTGCTAGAACCACCCAGCGGCTTTGGTTCCAGCAAGAGCAAACTCCACTCACTCAGACCCACCGTGTTCCACCCCTTGTGGGAGGGAGTATGAAGGTGAGTGGGTATTGGAGACAGGGTGAGCACTTTTGGGTGCCAGGAGGACCAAACTCCCTGTGGCAGCATCTGGGGGCAGGAATTATGAACCGTGAAATACCAGAGGGCACATTACAGTGCTCTCTTAGCTCTACCATATGCAGACAGCTAAAGTGTCAATAGCTCAGTGAGCCCTCCCTCCACCTTTTCATATGCAGTGGCTATCCTCCACCAGTGAGGACAAATGGCCAGTGTGACAGCCCTTTGTATTCACATCCATGGCTCCTGAGCTCTTGACTGGCATCCAGGAAAAAGGAAGTTGCACAAGTGGATTGAAGAATGGTAAATGTGGGAGATTTTATTGCTGATGAAAGTGGCTCTCAATGGGAAGGGGAGCTGTAAAGGGGATGGAGCAGGTAGGTAATATTCCCCTGAAATCAAGACATCTCCAGTCAGATTCTTCTCTGAAGTTACACCATCACGCTGTACCTCCGACATTAAGCCACTTCTCTCTGACATCCAACCCTAGTCCCAGAAAGTCCAGCTGCTTCTCATCTCTACCAGCTGAGTCTGGGGTCTTTACAGGCACAAGATGGGGGGGGTGGGGTGGGCCATGGGTAATTTAGAAAAACATAACATTCAGGTGGAAAAAACAGGAATAAAAGTTCTCACTTTGGGCCATGGTTTCAGGCTTTTTGACTTGAGGGTAAGGTTTTGTCGGGGACCTGCTCTTTTCTGCCTAGAATTTATTTGCCCCCTGTCCCTATCAAAAGATTCAGAGAAATAAGAAAGTATAGCCCAATCACAGGAGGAAATGCTATCAATAGAACTATCCCTGAGGAAGTCCAAATATCGAGTTCACCAGAAAAACACTTTGAATCAGCTACACTAAACATGTTTAAAAATTAAAGAAAACCATATTTAAAAAGCCAAAGAAAAATGAGAGTGATATCTCACTGAATAGAGAACATCAATAAGGAGATAGAACTTATCTTCAAAAAGAGTAAGTTACAAATTCTGAAGCCAATAATACAACTAAATAATAAAAATACATTCTTTAGGCTTACTAGCAGACTTGTTTGAACTGGCTGAAGAAAGAATTAGTGACCTTGAAGATAGTTTAATTAAGATTATCTGATGTGAGGTATAGAACAAAAAAAGAATAAAGAAAAATGAACTATCAAGCAAGAATTCTATATTCAGCAAAATCCTTTCAAAAAACAAATAAAAGATTTGTAGCTATTGGTCCACCATGTCAGAAGCTTGGAAATTACCCACCCCTAACATCATAACAAGTAAAAATCTGAACAGACTGTAAACTCAGATATTATTCTTAAATCTGCCTGGGATTTAGAGGAGAAGTAAGGTCACAGGGCAAATTGCTACCTCAAAATTAGATAGATAGGAAAATACAGAGAATCAACAACCTATTAGCATAGTAATCCATGAGTAGAAACCCCCATGGGAATCACTGCTGAAGTCTCTTTATCAAGAGATAAAAACTGGAGGGGACTCAGTCATCAGGAGACCCTTCCCCAAACTTTTGTGAGTTTTACCTCCTGGAGCTCTTCTAGGGTCTCACAGTGGATATCAGAGAAAAGGCTCCCTTTGTGTTTTAGACAAGAGAAGAAAAAGAAAAAGGAATCATTTTGACATAAGCCAAAGCATTCTGTTCTTCTTGACAAAGCATGCCCTCAGTAGAAACTATTTAACCAGAAACCAGAGCCTAACCTGCTGGAGTTTTATTGGAACCTAATGTCCTATGGGAAGGACAATATTCCATTTTGATCAGCTCTAGACTTCCACATGAAGGAAAGGAAATACCCAACTCCAATCCATTATAGCCATCCTGTCCCATCTATGATTGAGGGGGTTACTGAAAAAGACGTATAAATTTTGTATTCAGAGGAACAGGCAGCAATGAAAACTAAGACTTTACCATGGGACTACAGTGTGCTCGTCCCCTTCTTAGACATTATCATATTACTAAAGGCCTATTTATGACAGTACCTTTTAATCAGTACATCATGTCTAGTCATGAAGAAAAAAAACATAGACCTATCAAAATGCAAAAGTCACAGTTATAAGAGATAGTGCAAAAATCAAAACCAGACTCAGATATGTCATAGATGTTGCAACCATCAAAATGTTAATTTAAAACAATTGTGATCACTTTCCAAAGGGCTCTAGGGGGTAAATTAGATAGTATGCCAGAATAGATGGACTATATACACAGAGAAATAAAAATTCTAAGAAGGAAGCAATAAATTTTGAAGGTCAAGAACATTAACAGAAATGAATGCCTTTGATGGGCTTATTAGTTGACTGTATACATGTGAGGACAGTGTCTCTGACATTGAGTATAACTCAATTGAAACTGCCAAAACTGAAGAGGAAAGAGAAAAAAAAAGACTAATAGAACAGAACAGAATATCCAAAAACTGTGGAACAACTACCAAAAGTGAAATGTACTTATAATGGAATATCAGAAGGATAAGAAAGAGAGTGAGGAATAGATGCAATATGTAAAGCATTAATAACTGAGAATTTTCCCAAATTCATATCTGAAAGTTAGCTACATATCCAGGAAGTTCAGAGAACACAAAGCAAGATAAGTCTAAAAACAAATAAACATAAAAACACCTACGCTAATCATATTCAAACTACAGAAAGTCTATTTTTTTAATCCTAAAAAAAGCAAGAGGGTGGATAGTGGGAAACTTCTTGCATATAGAAGAGAAAAGATAAAAATTACATCTGACATGTCTTAGAAATCATGGAATGAAGAAGATAATGGAGTAAAATATTTAAATAGTTCAGAGACAAAATCCACTATCCTAGAATTAATTCTCTACCCTGCAAAATTGTCCTTCAATAGTAAAGAATATATAAAGACTTAGAAAAACGAAAATTACAGAAATTTGTTCCCAGTAGACATGATTTGCAAAGAAGTTCGTTAGACAGAAAGAACACGATATAGTTCAGAAACTTGGGTCTACAGAAAGGAGGGTATTGGAAAAGAAATAAATGGATGAAATATACAATTTTTAATTTTCTATTCTTAATTGCTCTAACATAACAATTTCTTAAAAAAATCATAATAGCAACATGCATCTCCCAAGCATAGACTATTCAGAGTATGACCTGTAGTTTCACTGTTAAATTTTCTGATTTTAATAAATGAAGTTTTTATGAAAGAGAGTATCTTGGTTCATTAGGCTGCTATAACAAAATATCATAGACTGGGTGTCTTATAAGTAACATACATTTGTTTCCCACGGTTTTGAAACCTGGGAAGTTCAGGATCAAGTCACTAGCAGGTTCTATGTCTAGTAAAGGTCTACTTTATGATTCATAGATGATGCCTTCTTATTGTGTTCTCACATGGCAGAAAGATCTAGTGAGATCCCTACACTTCCTCTCATAAATACTCTGGTCCCATTCATGAAGGCTCCATCCTCATGACCCAATTCCCTCTTGAAAATCTCACTTCCAAATATCATCATATTGGGTATTAGATTAAACATATGAATTTGAGAGACACAAATATACAGTCTAGCCAAGTGTCCTATTTTCAGAAAACATTCACTTAACTATCAAAGAGTAATGGGGTACAAATTCTCCAATTTACTTTCAGCTGTTTAGCGCACGTGCACACACACACACATACACTTTACAAAATGCATTTTTAAACTATCAAAATCTGTCACATTGTATTATACCCCTTCATATATAATGTAAATCTTAACAGTATACATTGACGTCCCCTGTTTTAACCTCTGTACTCACGTTTTTATACATTTTCCTTTTGCATATCCTATAAACTGCTCAATTCATCAACTAGATTATTGCTTTACACAATCATTTTAATGGTATTAAAATTCAAAAGAAAATATTTTATATGCACCAACACATTTAATATCTTGGTGATCTTTTATCTGTGCAGATCTGAATTTCCATTATGCAGCATCTTCTCTCAGCCTAAAGAATTTCCTTTCACATTTCCTGAAGTGTAGGTCAGCTAGTGATAGCATCCCTTGATGTTTCTTCTCTGAAAACTCTTTCATAATCATTTATAAATTACATTTTTGTTGGATATAAAAATACAGGTTGATATGCATTGTTTTAAGTTCATTAAATAAGTCTCTGGTTTCTTTATTTCAGTGATAAGTTAACCATAATTGTTATTGATATTGTCGAATGTAATGCCTTTCATATCTGGCTATTTTTAAGATTTTTTTCTTTATCACTGGTTTTTAGCAATTTGATTATACTGTGTCTTAATGTAGTGTTTTTGTGTAAAAGCTGCTTGAAATTTACTGAGCTTCTTGGATCTCCGAGTTTTCAGTTTTCCTCAAATTTGGAAATACATTCAGTCTTTGTTTTTTAAACAATTATTTCATGCTTCTCCCACCCCACATTTTACCCTGGAACTTGAATTTCATGTACATTTAACTATTTGGTGTTTTTTCACAGTCAATAGATTCCATTCACTATCTTCCTTTTTTTTTCTTTCTCATTCTTTCTCTGTCTAAAAAATTTCTAATCATTTGTCTCCATGTTTACTAATCTTCTCCTTAGTAGTGTTTTATTTACTTTTAATCCCATTTGATGAGTTTTTCAAAAAAACCATTTTATTTTCAGCTTTAGAAGTTATATTTCCTATATTTTATAGCTTCAAATTATCATTTTGCTATATATTTTCCATTGAATCATTAAGTATATTTATGATAACTATTTGAAGCACTTTCCTTTATATTTTCATTTACTCTGTCATTTCTATTTCTATTTCTACAACTGATTTTTTTTCTCAGTTATGATTCACACATTCTTGATTCTTTTCTGTTATAGCGCTTGTTGATTGAATGCCAGACACTGTGCTTGTTTTGTTTTTGAATATGAGTGTTATGCTGTTCCTTTAAATCATATTGAAAGTTGTTTTTGATACTTGTTACTTGCAAATCAGCTTGCTTTTTATAAAGTTTGATTTTTTAAACTTTATTAAGATGCTTCTAGCATAGCTTTTACTCTAGTGATACTTAGAGTTACCACTAGGGGTGACATTATGGGATCTTTACTGAATTCCCTAGGTGGTTACTGACTTCCCTCTATTATGGTCAGTTAGAATTCAAATGATTTCCAGTATGGCATATTCTATGAATCTTTAGCTAATGAATCTGATATTGTTTGGCTGTGTCCCCACCCAAATCTCATCTTGAATTGTAACTCTCACAATTCCCATGTGTCATAGGAGGAACACTATAGGAGGTGATTTAATTAGGGGGGCAAGTCTTTCCTGTTCTTGTGATAGTCAGTGAGTCTCATGAGATCTGATGGTTTTAAAAGCAGGGTTTCCTGTACAAGCTCTCTCTTTGCCTGCTGCCATCCATGTAAGATGTGACTTGCTCCTCCTTGCCTTCCACCATGATTGTGAGGCCTCCCCAGTCATGCTGAACTGTAAGTCCATTAAAACTCTTTCTTTTGTAAATTTCCCAGTATCAGGTATGTCTTTATCAGCAGTGTGAGAAAAGACTAATACAAATTCCTTGGTAGGTGTATAGTTTTGCTCAGGCTTGTGGAGTTTCTCTATGAATGCATACTTTAGTATTAAGCCAGAGACTCAGAGGCCTTGTAAGATTTCTGAAACTTTTTCTCTGAATAGTTTCTTCATCTCCAGTACTTAGTCCTATAAATTCCAATGCTGTTGGCTTCCCTGAACACTCTTTCCTCAACTCAGTGAAACTTCTTTTCACTATCTGTATGCTTTCGCCCTCCATGAACAGCAGTATGAAGAGTACCTTCAGAAAAAAAGAAAACTAACTTACTTATTTCCCTCTATTGTAAAATAGGTTTTAATATAACTTCAGTTTTCTTGTGCTTTATGGTGAGAGGAGAATATCTAGTTCTGATTACTTCAACATAATAGAAGCTACTATGTTGACTATACAAAATAAAATAATATGTACCTATTTAGTGAATATGGCACTCTGAACATGAATACTGATATGGTTAGGTTTCATGTCTCCACCCAAATCTCATCTTGAATTAAAATCCCCAGGTACTGAGGGAGAGACATGGTGGACATGATTGGAACATGAGGGTGGTTTTCTCTGTGCTCTTCTCATGACAGTGAGTGAGGTCTCATGAGATTTGATGACTTTGTAAGGCAGTTTTCCCTACTCTCTCTTGCACACACTCTCTCCTGCTGACTTGTGAAGAAGATGCCTGTTTGACTTGTCCATGATTGTAAATTTCCTGATGCCTCCCCAGCCATGCAGAACTTTGAGTCAATTAAATCTCTTTCTTTTACAAATTACCCCATCTTGGGTTATTTATTTATAGCAGTGTGAGAATGAACTAATACAGGAAACTGGTACTACAGAGAGTGAAGTACTGCTATAAAGATACCCCAAAATGTGGAAGCAACTTTGGAACCGAGTAACAAGCAGATGTTGGAACAGTTTGGAGGGCTCAGAAAAGAAAGGATGATATGAGAAAGTTTAAAATTTCTGAGACTTGTTGAATGGTTTTGACCAAACTGCTGATATTGTTATGGACAATGAAGTCCAGACTGAGATGTCTCAGATGGAGATGAGGAGTTTCGTGGCAACTGGAATAACGGTGATTCTTACTATGTTTTGGCAAAGACTGGTGGCATTTTGCTTCTGTTCTGGCAATCTCTGGAACTTTGAATGTGAGACAAATGATTTGAAATTGGAACTTATGTTTATAAGGGACCCAGAAGATAAACGTCTTTAAAAAAATTGTAGCCTGGCAATGTGGTAGAGAAGAAAAACCTATTTTCTGGTGAGAAATTCAAGCCAGCTTCAGAAATTTGTAGAATAAACAAGGAGTCAAATGTTAGTGACCAAGATCATGGGGAAAATGTCTCTAGGGCATGTCAGAGACCTTTGTGGCAGCCCCTTCTATCACACACCTGAAAGTCTAGGAGGAAAAAATGGTTTTTTGGGCCAGGTCCATGGCCCCTCTGCTGTGTGCAGCGTTGGGACTTGGTGCCCTTCATACCAGTGACTCCAACCATGGCTAAAAGAGGCCAAGGTATAGCTTGGACTGTTGCTTCAGAGGTTGCAAGCCCCAAGGCTTGGTAACTTCCACATGGTGTTGGGCCTGTAGGTGTGTAGAAGACAAGAACTGAAATTTGGGAACCTCTACCTAAGTATCAGAGGATGTATGGAAATGCTTGAATGTCCAAGCAGAGATATGCTGCAGGAGCAGAGTCCTTATAATGCTAGGGCAGTGTAGAAGGGAAATGTGGGTTTGGAGTCCCCGCAGGGTCCTCACTGGGGCACTGCCTAATGGAGCTGTGAGAAGTGCGCCACCATCCTCTAGATCCCAGAATAGTAGATCCACTGACAGCTTACACAGATTGCCTGGAAAAGTTGCAGATGCTCAATGCTAGACATGAAGGCAGCCGGGGCTGAAGGCTGTACCCTGCAAAGCCTGTGAAGGAGCTACCCAAGACCATTGGAGCCTACCTCTCTTGCATCAGCTTGCCCTGGATGTGAGACATAGAGTCAAAAAAATATTATTTTGGAGCTTTAAGATTTAATGGACAGCCCACTGGATTGTGGACATGCATGGGACCTGTAGTCCCCTTGTTTTGGCCAATTGCTCCCATTTGAAATGAGAGCTTTTATCCAATGCCTGTATGCCTATTGTATCTTGGAAGAAACTAACTTGTTCTTGATTTTACAGGCTCCTATTCAGGAGGAGTTTGCTTTGTCTCAGGTAAGACTTTGGACTTGGACTTAATGCTGAAATGAGGTAAGACTTTGGGGGACTGTTTGAAAGGTATGGTTGCTTTTGAAATGTGAGGACATTAGATTTGGGAGGGGCCAAGGGCAGAATGATATGGTTAGGCTTGGTGTCTCCACCCAAATCTCATCTTGAATTGTAATCCCCCCAGTGTTGAAGAAGAGATCTGGTGGGAGATTATTGGATCATGAGGGTGGTTTCTTGCAAGATGTGATGGTTTTAGAAGACAGCCTTCTCTGCTCTCTTTTACACATGCTGTCTCTCCTGTCACCTTGTGAAGAAATTGCCTGCTTCCCCTTCCACCATGATCATAAGTTTCCTGAAGTCTCAGCCATGTAGAAGTGTGACTAAGCTAAACTTCTGACCTTTGTAAATTACCCAGACCAGGGCATTTCTTTATAGTAGTATAAAAATGGACTAATACAAATACTAAGGCATCCCATATGTAGAAAATGACTCTAAACATTTTCTATAATATGACTCAATTTTTGTTGCCTACTATTTGGCCTCTGTTTAATACTTTAAGCTCAATATACTGTTTAGTGTGTTTGAAATAAGCTCCTTTTTAAAGCATCTTCAAATTTTGGTTAATGTCACATTTATTTGTAGACATAGAACATGTTTTCAAAATAGAAGCTGATTTATATTTGTTTATAAGATAACTTTTAAAATAAAAAGCATTTGATTCTAATATAAAATAAAGTGTAGGATTACTGGCTTGGAATAAGATAAGGAGTTCTGAAGATTATCTGTTTTCTGGATTGCCATGGAGAATATGCAGATTGTATTAATGTTCATGGTGTTTCCCAGCTTCATGTTTGTCATGACTGGCTATAGAATTCTTGGATCTGTAACAATGTAACAAATTTTATTTCCTGTCGTTTAAATTAATTTAGAAAAGTGAGCTTGTATTGAGCCTTTCAGTTAAAGGATGGCAGGGAGATTAGGTCTCCCAAGTTTTCAAATGCGATCCCAATCACTGTAATTCTTATTTTTCTTCTAGTTCATTTTTGCTTTTCCTGATGTGTTGAAAGTTTATTATCTCTGCAATTTTTAAGCTGTTATCAAAACAATCTCTTTCCTTTTATTGTACATGAATTGTGGTGTTACATATATACTATATTTTAGGCTTTAACAACTTAACTGAAACTATGGGTCCCTGAAGTTTTGAGCCCATGTACCTAGATATGTTCTGCATTCTTTCATAATGTAATGTAAAGAAGATTAGTTTAAATTTCTACTTTAAAAAAATTTTACCAATATCGATGTTAACTGTATAAAAGACTAACTGTACAATGTTAACTATATAAGAATCCTAATTGCCCATCTTACATAGCCTCTCCAAATAACAAAAATTAATGGTTTATTTGTTAGGAAATACTGTAGTTGGCTTAATACTGCTCCCCCTTCACTTAATGACCACTTTGGCTTCAGAGTGTGACCTTATGCTGAAATTGGGTCTTTACAGATGTATTTAATTAAGGATTTGGGGATAAAATCATACTTAATTTAGGGTAGGCTCTAAATCCAATGACCATTTTCCTTATGGGAGAAGAAGGAAGAGAGAGTTACTCAGAAAAAAAAAAAAAAAAAAACATTTAAAGATGAAGCAGAAACTGACATTATCTTTCCCAGATCCTTTAGAAGCAGCATGGCCCTACTGATACCTTGAATTTGAATGTATAGCCTTTATAACTATAATATAATAAATATATATATAGTTTTTGTAACTATAATATACAATTCTATCATTTCAAGCCACCAAGTTGTGCTAATTTATTATGAAAGCTGTAAGAAACTAATGTAGTATGTTTTTTTAGAAATCTTGAATAATATGCCTCGTATTAATGTATACATCTCTAAGACTCACTTACAAAATGTACTTTTGATGAAAAAATGTAAACTGAATATAAATATCCCAAAGATAAAACTGACAAATACATTACATTGCCCATTTAAACCACATATTTTGATGCTGATTTTGGAAAGTAATATCTGGCTGATTCTATAGCTCAATTATACAATAAACTATAAAAATGCTAAGATTGCTAGCCAATTAGCTTTAACTCTGTTATTTTCCAACATGATTTGTGATCAGAACTCCAAGTTTAGAAAATTTCACATGAAATTTTTATACGTGTGCATTTTATTTGTGTGAGAGAGGCTGTTCTACTTTTCCCAGCATTCCAAGAATGAAGAACTCTGTAATTGACCCAATCAACCTTGGAAATTGCTATATCAAATACTGTGCTAAGTTCATCCTTACATCATACTAATTGAAGAATAAAGTAGACTTCGGCACCATCTCATTTTCTGCAGTGAACTAACTACCACTGAGTGGGATTATGTTACTTAAATTGGGAACTCCACAAGCAAATAATAGGTCTTTACTCCACAAAAGGTTTCTGTGGTGGAAAATATATGATTAAAAAAACTTAAACATGTTTATTTAAGAAATCTTCACAGGCCATAAGAAACTGGTATGTATTCTGAATCTTCGGGAAGAAAAATATGCAGGATTTCTCAAGCCTATTTGTTCTTTTAACAGTTTTTATTAAGTATCTATAGCAATTCCAAGTGAAAGTGCTCTGGAGATCACAGTGTGGAAAAGCACTTTAATGCATGGTGAATCATGAGCTTTTAGAGTAATAATGACATAAAACTTACTCTTATATAATATTTTCTTATTTTTTCCTTTTTCATAGTCCTTGCATAAGTCTAATTTGTTGTTGTTGTTGTTGTTATTGTTGTTAGAATGAGTCTCGCTCTGTTGCCCAGGCTGGAGTGCAGTGGCACAATCTCAGCTAAGCTCACTGCACCTCCTGAGTTCAAGCAATTCTCCTGTTTCAGCCTCCCAAGTAGCTGGGATTATGGGCACCCCACCCAACCATGCCTGGCTGATTTTTTTGTATTTTTAGTAGAGACAGGGTTTCACCATGTTGGCCAGGTGGGTTTCGAACACCTGACCTGAAGTGATCTGCCCTCCTCAACATTCTAAAGTGCCAGGATTGCAAGCGTAAGGTACCATGCCCCGTCAACTCTAATTCTTATATTATACATTGTTACAGGTACTAATGTAGGCATTTTACTTTCATTAAATCACTTAATATTTTAAATAACCTTATGAGATAGGTAATATTATTATCCCTAATTAACATACTTAAATCACATGTCCAATGTAACATAGTGCATTATGCTATATCAGGAATTTAGAATGCAGGCAATCTGGTTACAGTCTGCAGATTTAACATACAATAAGAACTCATGGGCAAATATTGAAGCTTGATGAAGGCAAGAATAAACTAAGAAAGTAAATCAGTGTTCCTTAACTAGATTTGATCATGGATTCACTTGAAAATAGAAGGAAAGCAACAGACGATATCCTCATAACAATATATACACATATATCTGAAAACATGTATATATGACTTTTGGGGCATTGCAAATCTCCTAAATTATCCACTGGACACCAGGTTGAAAATAACTAATTTAACTACCTTTATGTGAAGTAAGACTAAATTAATAGGTGCCAGATCTAGAAAAACTATTAAAGTAGATTAGTGTATACTGGAATCATAAGAAATTTTTGAGGTTGAGGTATAGAAAAACAAACTATTCCATATCATTCATAGGACTGGAATGTTATCCATGCTGATATTGTTATTTGCTAGCCTGCTTTAATTCCTATCTCTTTTTCTGTTATTTTCTCAAAAATATTTTGGATAGCTAATTACCTTTATTTGGAATCAAAATTGTTGGTAATCTGGTGGGATAGGGCAGCCCTCTGGTTCATTTGTTTACTCCAATCTAATTAAATGTATATGGCTTATATCTGTTTTTATTTCCATTTAGCTTGGGTTATTAATTTCATCTTATAGGACAGATGTAAGTTAAAATTATGAACTATTTTACAAATTAAAACAGTAAAATAAAGTTAAATTAAAATTAATAGGTTTTTCTTTTGTTATCTAATCAAGAGACCTTAAATGAGTTTTTAATTTAAGTGAATATATTAGTAGACTAGAATTTG
Organism: Ateles fusciceps; assembly: GCA_036589455.1. Taxonomy (NCBI): domain Eukaryota; kingdom Metazoa; phylum Chordata; class Mammalia; order Primates; family Atelidae; genus Ateles; species Ateles fusciceps. The sequence goes on from JAZHEH010000051.1 coordinate 3,581,519, forward strand.
ACTATTACCCCCAAAAGACAAATGTTTTCAGAATAATGACTGAACGGTGGATACTTGAATGTAGCCATACATAATGAAAAAGACATGAAAATTGAAAGAAAATATGCCTTGGTTTATAATGACTTACATTCAACAAATAACCATTGAGTATATCTTGCATAGTGTAAATCTTGTGGCACTTACCTAAATCTTACATAAGGGCAGAGATTCCAACTTGTTTCCCCATTGTATCCTTCAAGTACCTTGTGTTCTACCTGTTTACCACTTATAAAGGGACTTCAAAATGTCTGATCAGAGCCACAAAGAAGAACCATAATACCAAGTAAATACTTACAGTTCAGATAAATCATCTAAAAGAGAATATTGGTATTCCACAGAGAAGTGACAGGAAATGCCTTCAAAGAAGGAGAGGGAAGTGAGGCAGCCTGTTTGACCAGGATTGGTTGGGAGCCTGGAAGAGGTCCCCAATTTAGGGCAAGGGTAAGTGAGTGACTCACAGCTATCCACATTCCCACCAGAGACTCCTAGAATCCTAGGCACGAGAGAGCCCCTTGACCCACGTGGGCTCTGAGACCAACATAGGGAACTGTATGGTCATGGTGTGACCACATTGTTTCAGAAAGGAAGCTCATGCTGGGTTCCACCCTTATCCTGAGTCCTAAACAGCTACAGCAAGGTGCCATTTTGAGAGCCCAGTCCTCATCAGACTGTGTCCTGCCCTAGGTTCCAACAACTACTACATCTCCACATCTCTGGGGACTCACTGATATCCTCTGCTCACAGCAGGGATTGCTGCTGGCTATTGCCACCAGGACCAAAGTACAAGACATTGGCAACAAACCCACTGCCTTCAGGCCAAAGCACATTTAAAAGTGCTCTGAGAAAAGGCTACCCCACTTATAGCCACCATGTGGGGCTGAAGTACATGCTCTCCAGGCACCTGTATATAACTGCTGCCACTGAGATCAACTTTGCCCTTCCTGGAAGCAGGACCACAGTGTAGCCACTGTGATCACCACCCTCACATTGTGCTGTAGTCCCAGGAATCATATTGTACTTACCTACCACAGTAAGTGCCTATACACACCACTGGGAGGCCTGAGGAAAGGCCCACACACCCAGGCTTCAAACACCCAACCCTGACCCCTGGAGCATACCATCTAGGGGCCTGGAGATCACCTCACAACATTCACCATTATTAACACCTGAACATTCCTCCCTGGGGCCTCAGGACAGGGCCACACAGCCTGTCACTACCATAACAGCTGTCACTCACATGCATGCAGCAACTAGGGGACTGAGTACTGGGCATCCCAGACCATCGCAGCTACCATCAACAACATGGATTGGTTGGGAGACACAGAATTGTCTCATGACTGCAACTGTCATTGCCAATCCACACTCACTGCTTAGGGGCTTAAGGATCCAGACCACCATTGCCACGGCCAGCATCTAAGCAAGCCACAGGGAGGTCCAAGAGCAAGGCTGCTTGGACCCACTAACACCAGTGCCAGCATATGTTGTCCTAGAGCCCAACTACAGGCAGGTTTAGTCTATTGCCACCACCATTGCAACCTAAGGACTGGCCTGCCTGATGTCCCTGTGCCCAGCAATACTTCACCAGAGCCTCCACTAACAAGTATACTGTAAGCCACAGAAAATCACAGACATGACTGATGCTGTTTCCAGCCAAATAAATCATATAGAGACTACCTTACTGCACATACTAAGAATCAAGGCCAAACTACCATGCACAACAAATACCATGTAAACATCTTTAGGAAAAAGTCCCTCAGTATAAAAGCAAATTCAGTAAATCGACAGAATCAACTATTACATCAGGTGTACAGATAAGGACTATGTAAGGACACAATAAACATTAGAAAGCAAGGAAATATGATACTTTTAAAGAAACACAATAATTCTCTAACAAAATACACAAATAAAAAATTTATGAAATTCCAGAAAAAAAGTTCAAAATGATGACATTAAAAATGTCACTGAGTTTCCAGAGAACTCAGAAAAGCTATACTAACCATTCAAAAAAATTCAGAATATGAATAATAAACTTACTAAAGAGTTCGATAGTCTCAAAAAGAATCAAGCAAATCCTCCTGAAACTGAAGAATTCAGTGACGGAAAAAAATACATTCAAAAACTTAAGACTAGATAAAACAGAAGAAAGAATTTCAGAATGTGACAAGTTTTTTTAAAGATAATCTATTCAGACAAAAATAAAGAATAAAGAATAAAGAAACAGAGGCTCTGTGACATATCAGACACCACAAAGTGACCAAATGTTGAAGTCTTGATGTCCAGGAAGGCAAAGAGAAAATGAAAGAAACAGAAAACCTATTTAACAAAATAATAGCTGAAAAACTCCCAAGTCTAGCAAGAGATTTAGACATTTAGATATGCAAGCTCCAAGATCCCCAAGCAAGCACAAACAAAAAGGTTTTCTCCATGGCACATTATAGTCAAGTTGTCAAAAGTCAAAACAAAAAAGGCTTATAAAACAATAAAATATAAATGTCTAGTCACTTATAAGGGAACTTAGACTTATGGTAGATTTTTCAGTGGAAACCTTATGGGCCAGGGAATCAGATGATATACTAAAAGTGCTGAAAGAAGAAAAAAAAAACTTAACCAAGAATGTTATATCCAGCAAAGCTATCTTACATAAACGAAGGAGAAATAAAGTACTTCTCATACAAGTATCAGCTGAGAGAATTCACCACCGACTAGACTGGCCCAAAAAGAAATGCTTAAGTTAGTCCTACATGCAGAAATAAAAAGAGGATATCTACTATTATAAAACGACTTTAAAATACAAAACCCACTGGTAGACCAAAGACACAAATAAAGAAAAGGATTTAAATGTTGATGTTACATAAAACCATCATATCACAATCATAAACAATAAGGAAAAGAAACAAAACATATACAAAACAACCATAAATAATAAAATTACACAAACAAGCCCTCATATATCAAAAATAGCCTTGAATGTAACTAAATTACACTTTCCACTTAAATAATACAGACTGGCTGAATGGATTTAAAAATAACTATATGCTGCTACAAGAAACTCATCTCACCTGCAAATACACATATACATTAAAAATTAAAGGACAGCAAAAGATATCCCATAAAAAGAGAAACTAAAATTCCACAGAAGTTATATAGATAAAACAGACTTTAATTCTAAAACAGTAAAAAGTGATGAAGAAATCATTATATAATAACAAAGGTATAAATCCAATAAGGGTATTTAACAATTCCCAATAAATATATATATATACATCCAACACCAGAGTGCCTATATACATAATGCAACTATTAGATATAAAAAAAGTGGGTTCAGTGTGGGGGCTCATACCTATAATCCCAACACTTTGGGAGACTGAAGCAGGTGAATCCCTTTAGCCTAGGAGTTCAAGACCAGTCTGGGTAACATGGTCAAACTCTGTCTCTACAAAATTCATACAAATTAGCTGGGCACAGCACTTTGGGAAACTTAGCTGGGAAGATCATGAGGTCAGGAGTTCAAGACCTGCCTGACAAACATAGTGAAACCCCATCTCTACTAAAAATACAAAAATTAGTTGGGCATGGTGGTGCATACCTGTAATCCCAGCTACTCAGGAGGCTGAGGAAGGAGAATTGCTTGAACTCAGGAGATGGAGGTTGCAGTGAGCTGAGATAGTGCCACTGCACTCCAGCCTGGGCAACAGAGCAAGACTCCATGTCAAAAAAAAAAAAAAAAAATTAGCTGGGCGTGGTGGTGCCGGCCTGCAGTCCCAGCTACTCAGGAGGCTGCAGCAAGAGATCAGAGCAAGTACCAGACTAAAAAAAAAAGATGTAAAGGGAGAAACAGACTCCAATGACTCCAATGCCATGACAGTAGTAGACTTCAAAACCCCACTGCCAGAATTAAACAGGTCATCTAGACAGAAAATTAACAAATAAACATTTGATTTAACCAAACTTTAGACCAAATGGACATAAAGGACATTCACAGAATATTTCCTTCAATCTCCAGAATTGGCCATTTATTAGGTGAAAAACAAGTTTCAACAAAGCTTTAAAAATTGATGTCATGGTAACTATATTCTCAGACCAGAATAGAATAAAACTAGAATCAATAACAGGAGAAACTTTGGAAACTACAATTACATAGAAATTAAACAGCATGCTCCTGAATGATCATTGGGTCAATAAATAAATTCAGAAGAGAATTTTTAAAAATTCCTTGAAATAAATGAAAATTAAAACCCATACCAAATTAGGATACAGCAAAATCAGTACTAAGTATAGCAACAAAAATCTACAGTAAAAAAGTAAAAAGATTTCAAATAAACAATATAATGATGTATACTAATAATGAGTAATGAGATTGAATTTGTAATAATAATGGGAAAGAACTCCTAACAAAGAAAACTTCAAGACCAGATGCCTTTACCATTGAATTCTGCTAAACTTACAAAGAAGAACTAATGCTGATATTCTTCAAACTATTCCAAAACACAGAAGAGGAGGGAATACTCTCAAACTCATATTATGAGTCCATAATTACTATGAGACTATTAAACTAAAAAGCTTCTACACAGCAATGGAAACAAGAGTGAAGAAACAATCTGATGAATGAGAGACAACGTTTGCAAACAATTCATTAAGCAGGGAACAAATATCTAGAATATATAAGGGACTCAACAGGAAAAAATCAAATAATCTCATCAAAAAGGGGGCACAGGGCATGAATAGACATTTCTCAAAAGGAGACATACAAATGGTCAACGGGTATATGAAAAAATGCTCAACATCACTAATAATCAGTGAAATGCCAATAAAAAACACAATGAGTCATCATCTTATCCCAGTTAGAATAACTATTACTATGAAGACAAAAAACAATAGATGCTGGTGAGGATGTAGAGGAAAAGGAACTATTATACATTGTTGGGGGGAATGTAAATTAGTATAGCACCATGGAAAACAGAATGACAATTTCTCAAAAAAATTATACATAGCACTACCATAATATCCAGCAATCCCACTACTGGATATTTATCCATAGGAAGAGCAATTAATGTATCAAAGGGATACTTGAACCCCCAAGTTTATTGTAACACTATTCAAAATATCAAAGGCATGGAATCAAAACCTTCCTGGGAGTCCACATCTAAATATTGGAAGAGCCAGGATTCACATACAGTTTTGTCTGACTCCAGAGTCTATTTTTTTCCTTTTTGTTTTTTGAGACGGAGTCTTGCTCTCTTGCCAGACTGGAGTGCAGTGGTGAGATCTTGGCTCACTGCAACCTCCACCTCCTGGGTTCAAGTGATTCTTCTGCCTCAGCCTCCCAAGTAGCTGGGACTACAGGTGCACGCCATCATGCCCAGCTAATTTTTGTACTTTTTATTAGTAGAGTCAAGGTTTCACCATGATTGCCGGGATGGTCTCGATCTCTTGATCTCGTAATTCGCCCACCTCAGCCTCCTAAAGTGCTGGGATAAGCAAACCTAGCCTCCATTTTTTTTATTGTGATAAAATACATATTCACCATGTTAATGATTTTTAAATGTATTTAATGTCTATTTTATTAACTATATTAATAAGCACTAGAAAGATGCTTATTTATATATTATACTCCATGAGGTTATTATACTCTATAAGGTTATTATGCTTGAATTAATTTGACAATTATAGATGATCAGCTATGGAAATAAATGAATTGCAAAGACTTCTGAAATAGATCTAAAATAAGAGACATCACAAATGGATCTTTTATGTTGGAGTAAAATTCAAATTAGGGCTCACCTCAAAGCATGTGACAAAGCATAATTCTATGGATTAAAGTACTGAATATAAAATAGTCCTTCCATAAGATATTTTAAAACTTGAATATTTTTCTTACTTCGAAATCCCTAAAATTTTAAGAATTAACAGTATTGCAGAAAAAAATTGGTAATTTTTATTTTGTGCAAATAAAGTATCTGACTGTTCTAAGTCAATTTCAACTACATTAACGGGCAAATATTATAAAATTAATGTCATGAATACACAAAAATTTAGACAAAGTATTAAGATAATCTCTAATATCCAAAATAATTGACTAGCAAATCTGACCTAAAAAGTGTGTTGTGAAAGTAATTCAATAGCTTAAGAACAGGATTGTGTTAGATAAAGAAAAAAATAGAATAGAAAACATAAGAAACATTTCCCTAATAACGAACACCTGGAAACTTTTATTCATGACATCTACATCTATGTCTATATCTGTGTTACCTATAAAGCAGTGGTCCTCAACCTTTTTGGCACCAGGGACCGGTTTCATGGAAGACAGTTTTTCCATGGACTAGGGGGGTAAGTAGGGATGGTTTCTGGATGACTTAAGAGCATCACATTTATTGTTCACTTTATTTCTATTATATTGTCATATACGATGAAATAATTGTACAGCCCACCATAGGTAGAATCACTGGGAGCCCTGAGTTTGTTTTCCTGTGACTAGACAATTCCATCTGGGGGTGATGGCAGACAGTCACAGATCATCAGTTATTAGATTCTCATAAGCAGCCCACAACCTAGAACTCTCACATGCACAGTTCACAGCAGGGTTCACACTCCTGTGAGAATCTAATGCTACTGTTAATCTGACAGGAGGCAGAGGTCAGGTGGTAATGCTAGCTGGCCAGCTGCTCACCTCCTGGGTAGCCAGGTTCCTAACAGGCCACAGACAGGTAATGGTAAGTGACTTGGGGGTTGGGGGATCCCCCCTATAGAGCGTCCATATATGTATTTATGTACTAGATTATGAGGTACAGTTTATTTCTTGAATGGACAAGAGACACAGGTGTCTGAAAAATACTGCACTATAATGGTGACGGTATGGTAAAATGTGGCATTTTCTTGTCTTGTTTTGGGGGTATTTATTATTATATAATCTATCTAAAAAATTAGTTTAAAATTATGCAAGAGCCTTAGAAATGTTCTTACCATTGACCCATTGTCCAAATAGTCCCTTGTTAAGACTCTTTCTGTAAAACTTCATTAAACAGGGTAACCAAAGATTTGTATAGGGGTCTCTGTGCCACCTTTACTCAAAATTCTCCAGTGTATGTCCATTTCTCCCAGAATGAATGATTGTCCTCAGAGGGCTTGCAATAGCCAAGAAGGCACATGTGGTTTGAATGATCCTTTGCTTTCTGACCTTGTCATATTCCTTTCACCCTCTCAGTTCCAACCACACTGGCCTCCTTGCTGTTTTTCAAATACACCAAACACATTCCCATAGGACATTTGCCAAGGAAATTCCTCTGCTTTGAAGGTTCTCTCCCTGTGGGTAGGGCTTCTTTTCTCCAAGTCACTGCTCAAATTAAAAATGGAAATGTCTATTAAAAATTGTACCTATTAAAAACAGCCACCTATTAAAAATTGCACTACTAGTCTCAGTACTGCTTAGCCCCTTGTTCCTGCTTTAGTTTTGTTCTATAAAATTTATCCCCCTCCTGAAGGGGTGGGAAAAAAAAATAAAATAAAATGTATCCCCTCCTAACAGACTATACAATTCAATTATTATATTTATTCCTTATTTAATTTCTAAATGTTCTCCTTGTTCCCCACCAAGAATATATCCCCATAAGAGAAACAGTTAAGTAAAATTAGAAATGTATGGTTATTAGTAGTATAGGCCACATTTTATATAGAACAATGATCAATAATGATACAAAATAATAATATAAAGGAGAATAATGTGCAAAAAGGATAGGAAATGCACAAAAATATTAGCAGTGATCCTATAAGGTTGGGGACTCATTAGTATTTGTTGTAGTTCATTTTGTTTATATCATAAATATTTTTCATTTTCCACATTTAATAAAATTGAAATATATGACTAATAGCTTTAAAAATATTAGTTTAATTTTAACATCGGCAATTATAGAAAAACATCAAAACAATGCATTTCATAAATTCCAGGTAAAGATACAAAAAATTTTTATAAAATATAAAACTCCTGGTTTTATGCTTTATAAAAGTATGAGAGTCAAAATACATTTGATAATGTAAAATTATTAAGAATAAATAATAGTGACTGGTTAAAATTACTATTATTTTCAGAAAGTATGCTTGAATACCTATTCAGCTTGAGTATTTTTTAAATTGGTGCTGTTTATCAAGATGGCATGATGCAAAATGTAAATGTCAAAATAAATATTATTTTCCATACAGCACTAAATTACAAAATAGAAAATATAGCAGAAAACAGATCCCATACACAATGGCAATCAAAAACACAGGGAAGTACATTCAACACTGACTATGTAGCACTTATGTGAAGGAACAGCACTCTAAAAAAACATAAAAATGAAAACTGAAGAAATGCAGATAAAATCAATTCACCTGATGAAAGGACTTACATTACAAACAGGTCATTTATTCTTAGATTATTTTATAAATAATGCATTCAAAGTATAATGGTTAAAGCTATACATTTTACTATTTAAGAGCATGGGCGCAAATTCTGTCTCTGTCATGTGTGAGTTTTGTTGCTGTGGGCATGAGTAAAATGGGAATATAATAGCATTCATTCCAAATTCTTGTGAGAATTAAATGAGGTAATGAATGCACAGTGTTTAGCACAATATGTGGGCCAAAGTAGACACTCAGTAGATATTGAGTGCTGATTTTCAAAATCTCACCTGCTTTTTGTTATTTTTGTTTATTTTCGTAAATTGATAAAAAGAAATCTATATGTCACTTGGAAAATTAAAAAGCAAGAAAACTTAAGATGTCATTGTTATTAAAATATAGAGTCCCGAAAGGGAACAAGCCATTATAAGCCATTTAAACTACCGTAAAACTAAATTAATAAAATTCCAATGATACGGGTGTGAGAATTGGAAATATAAACAAAACCCAAGAGATACATAGGAAACACACACACACACACACAGAATGTATCAATCATTATTTATGTATTCACTTGTTCAATAATAATTGACATACTATGTTCTAGAAATCGTGTTTGGTGCTGAAGGTTCAAATACTTCAATGAAATTTACAAAATACTGAGAATGGCAGATTATAAAAATAATCAATTGTAATACCATTTGAGGTATGACAATCATAGTGATAATGACAGGAATTCCATGACTCTTAAAGATCTATAAAATAGAATTCTAATTAAAGGCATCAGAATTCCCTACCAGAAAAAGGAGGAGAGAGAAAATGGGGGAGAAACTCAATTTTTATGTTAGGAGTACACAAAGTGTCTCTTTGTTGCCGGATGGAAGACTGTAATTATCTCTTATCTAAAATTTGCCAAGTCATTGACCTGGAAGATTGCCTAATGCTTCTGAGAATTGGAGAAAGAAGCAAGAGAAAGGTGCCTCATAAAACATGAGACAGGCTAGCAGAGAGGTTAGGGACATTTTTCTATTTTCTGGGTTCTAAGACAGGAAATCAATCATATGTCCTCAAGCCCTGAAGTTGAGGGCCATGGAGGAAAATGTGAACCATGGACTTGCTAGAAGGCATCGCAGGTTGAGAACACACAAATCAGCACACTGTTGATCAAGAATGTGAGCTGGAGCTCAAGAACAAATAAGGCTTAATTATCCAAGGGATTCAAGGAACCTACAAAACCTAGGCAAGTTAATCAGTGACCACTCATTGAAATTAAAACACTCACAAGGGGTTACATTCTCTTTAAAACATATGTTGACAATCAAGGAGTGAATCTCTTTGTCAGCTAAATAAGGAGCTATGTTTTCCTCTCTCTGGAGCATGTGTCTGAGACAAGATGAAGCTCCCAAACTTTGCACCACCTATGCAACTAGAACCACAGATGATCTGAATTGGGAATACTAGAGATGAGCTCAGAATCTAATATGAGGACAAAATTAGATGAATATTAACTAACAGTAAAATGAAAGTTTAACAAAAGCCTATGGAATATGCTCAAACTTCCATTAAATGGATTATTTTTCTGCAGGAAAGGAATGACCAATATAACATAGCAATCATTAGACAAAATAAACATTTTGTTTGTAGTCAAAATTGAGATTCCTCAATAAGCCAATTATATGTAGATAAAACAAAGTAAAACAGACCATAAAAAAAGTCAAATCATTTAAACTTTGATGAGATTTACAGTATTATGTTGAATAGGAGTGGTAAGTGTAGACATTCTTGTCTTATTCCAATACTCAGGGGGAATTCTTTTCCCATTTTTGGACATTCAGTATGATGTTGGCTGTGAGTCTGTCATAGATGGATCTTATTATTTTAAAGTATGGTCCTTCAATGCCAAGTTTATTGAGAATTTTTATAATGAAAGGATGTTGGATTTTCAAATACTTTTTCTGCATCTATTGAGATTATCATACTTTTTTAGTACTGCTTATGGGATGAATCACATTTATTGATCTGCATATGTTGAAACATCTTTGCATCCCAGGAATGAAGCCACTTGGTCATGATGAATTATCTTTTTGATGTGCTGCTAGATTCAGTTTGCCAGTATTTTGTTGAGGATTTTTATATCTGTGTTCATCAGGGATATTGGCCTATAGTTTTATTTTTGTTATTGTTGTGTCCTTGCCAGACCTTGGTATCAGGATGATGCTGGTTTTGTAGAATGAGTTATGGAGGAATCATTCTCTTTCCTTTCTTGGAATAGTTTCAGTAATATCTGTACCAGCTCTTCTTTGTATTTCTAGTAGAATTGGGCTGTGGAACCATTTGATCTAGGGCTTTTTCACTGGTAGATTTTTTTGTTACTGACTCAAATTTGTAACTCATTCAGGATTTTAGTTTCTCCCTGATTCAGTTTTTGAAGGTTGTTTCCAGGAATGTATCCACTTCCTCTAGGTTTTCTAGTTTGTGCATGTAGAGATATTGACAGCAGTCTCTGAGGGTCTTTTGTATATCTGTGGTATCATTTGTAATGTCACCTTTTTCATTTCTCATTGTGTTTATCTGGATACTCTCTTTCTTTCTTGGTCAATCAAGCTAGCTGTCTATCAACCTTGTTTATCCTTTCAAAAAAAACAACTTTTCATTTTGTTGATCCTTTGTATTTATTTTTGATCCCAATTTCATTCAGTTCTACTCTAAACTTAGTTATTTTTTTCCTTCTGCTAGCTTTGGATTTAGTTTGTTCTTGTTTTTATAGCTATGTGTGATGTTAGGTTATTAATTTGATATCTTTCTATATGTAGGACTTCACTACTTTAAACCTTCCTCCTAACACCTTCTGCTGTATCCCAGAAGATTTGGTATGTCATGTCTCTATTTTCTTTTGTTTCAAATATTATTTTGATCCTACCTTAATTTTTTGCTTACCTGAATCTCATTCAGGAGCAACTTAGTTGTTGAGTTTCCATATATTCATAGTACTGAGCATGCTAATCTGAGAAATCAGGCAAAATAATGAAGTAAAAGGCACTCAAATAGGAAAGGAGGGTGTCCAGTGATCTCTGATTACAAATAATATATTCTATACCTAGAAAATCACAAAGAGTCTTCGAAAAGACTTTTAGACCTGGTAAGAAACTTCAGAAAAAATCAGTAGCATTTCTATACACCAATAAAATTCAAGCTGAAACTTAAATCGAAAACACAATCCCACTTAGAATAGCCAAATATAAAATACCAAGGAATACATCTAATGAGGGAGGTGAAAGATCTCTACAAGGAGAAATAAAACACGATTAAAAGAAATCATAGAGGATTTCTTCAGTCTATGACCATGGAATGTTTTTTTCCATTTGTGGAAAAACAAACAAATGGAAACAAACACTCCATGGTCACAGACTGGAAGAATCAATATTTTTAAAATGTCTATAATCCCCAAAGCAATCTAGAGATTCAGTACAATCCCTATCAAATTACTAATGTAAATTTTCACAGAATTAAGAAAAACAATTCTAAAATTAATATGGAGCCAGCAAAAAGAGCCAAAATAGCTAAAGTAATCATAAGCAAAAAGAGCAAAGCTGGAGCCATCACATTACCTAACTTCAATCTATACTAAAACACTATAGTAACTAAACCACAATAGTATAGGTACAAAACAATGTAACAGAATAGAGAGCCCAGAAACAAAGCCACCAACCTACAACAAAATAATCTTTCTTAAAACCAACAAAAATAAACAATGAGGAAAGTACACCCTACTGAATAAATAATACTGGAAAAACTAGCTATCCATATGCAGAAGAATGAAACTGGACCCCTATCTCTCACTATATACAAAAATTAACTCAATGGGGATTAAGACTTACCTGTAAGACCCCAAACTATAAACATCCTAGAGTAAACTCTAGGAAATACTCTTCTGGACATTGGCCTAGGCAAAGCATTTATAACTAAAGCCTCAAAGGCAAATGTAACAAAAATAAAAATTGACAAATTAGACTTAAACTGAAGAGTTTATAGAGCAAAAGAAACTATCAACTGTGTAAATGGGCAACCTACAGAATGGGAGAAGATTCTTCCACATTATGCATCTGACAAAGGACTAGTTGAATACATAAGGAAACCAATCAGCAAGGAAAAACTAATAACTTCCTTAAAAAGTGAGCAAAAGTTATAAATAGAAAACTTTTTTTTTTTTGAGACAAACTTTCACTGTTGTTACCCAGTATACATCTTGGTTAATATCTGATTCTTAGCCTTTTTCCCCCTTTATTTATTTATTTATTTTATTTATTTATTTTTTAAATTATACTTCAAGTTCTGGGGTACATGTGCAGAACGTGCAGGTTTATTACATAGGTATACAGGAGCCATGGTGGTTTGCTGTATCCATCCCCATGTCCTATACAGTAGGTATTTCTCCCAATGCTATCAATCCCCAATCTCCCCACTCCCTTGTATCCCTCCCCTAGCCACACACACCCCGACAGGCTTTGGTGTGTGATGGTCCCCTCCTTGTGTTCATTTGTTCTCATTGTTCAACACCCACTTATGAGTCAGAACATGCAGTGTTTGGTTTTCTGTTCTTGGGTCAGTTTGCTGAGAATGATGGTTTCAGGTTCAACCATGTCCCTACAAAGGACACAAACTAATCGTTTTCTATGGCTACATAGTATTCCATGGTGTATATGTGCCACATTTTCTTTATCCAGTCTATCATTGATGGGCATTTGAATTGGTTCCAAATCTTTGCTATTGTAAACAGTGTCACAATAAACATACGTGTGCATGTGTCTTTCTAATAGAATGATTTATAATCCTTTGGGTATATACCCAGTAATAGGATTGCTGGGTCAAATGGTATTTCTAGTTCTAGATTCTTCAGAAATTGCCACACTGTCTTTCACAATGGTTGAGTTAATTTACACTCCCACCAACAGTGTAAAAGTGTTCCTATTTCTCTACATCCTCTCCAAAATCTGTTGTCTCATGATTTTTTTAATGATTGCTATTATAACTGGTGTGAGGCGGTATCTCAATGTGGTTTTGATTTGCATTTCTCCAGTGATGATGAGCTTTTTTTCACAAGTATGTTGGCTGCATAAATGTGTTCTTTTCAAAAGTATCTGTTCATATACTTTGCCCACTTTTTGATGTTTTTTTTTTTCTTATAAATTTGTTTAAGTTCTGTGTAGATTCTGGATGTTAGTCCTTTGTCAGATGGGTAGACCAATAACAAGATCTGAAATCGAGACAGCAATTAATAGCCTACCAACCAAAACAGTCTAGGACCAGATGGGTTCACAGCCGAATTCTACCAGAAGTACAAAGAGCAGCTGGAACGATTCCTTCTGAAACTATTCCAAACAATACAAAAGAGGGAATCCTCCCTAACTCATTTTATGAGACCAACATCATCCTGATACCAAAACCTGGCAGACACACAACTAAAAAAGAAAATTTCAGGCCAACACCCATGATGAACAGTGATGCGAACATCCTCAATAAAATACGGGCAAACTGAATCCAACACCACATCAAAAAGCTGATGCATTACGATCAAGTTGGCTTCATCCCTGGGATGCAAGGCTGGTTCAACATACTCAAATCTATAAATGTACTCCATCACATAAACAGAACCTAAGACAAAAACAAAATTCAACAGCCCTTTATGCTAAAAACTCTCAATAAACTAGGTACTGCTGGAACATATCTCGAAATAATAAGAGTTATCTATGACAAACCCATAGCCAATATCATACGGAATGGGCAAAAACTGGAAGCATTCCCTTTGAAAACTGGCACAAGACAAGGATGCCCTCTCTTACCACTCCTATTCAACATAGTACTGGACGTTCTGGCCAGGGCAATCAGGCAAGAGAAAGAAATAAATTGTATTCAAATAGGAAGAGAGGAAGTCAAATTGTCTCTATTTACACATGACACGATTGTATATTTAGAAGACCCCATCATCTCAGCCCCAAATATTCTTAAGCTAATAAGCAACTTCAGCAAAGTCTCAGGTTATAAAATCAATGTGCAAAAATCACAAGCATTCCAGACCAATAACAGACAAACAGAGAGCCAAATCATGAGTAAACTCCCATTCACAATTTCTACAAACAGAATAAAATACCTAGCAATATAACTAACAAGGGATGTGAAGGACCTCTTCAAGGAGAACTACAAATCACTGCTCAAGGAAATAAGAGAGGACACAAACAGATGGAAAAACATTCCATGCTCATGGTTAGGAAGAATCAGTATTGTGAAAATGGCCATATTGCCCAAAGTAATTTATAGATTCAATGCTATCTCCATCAAGCTACCATTGACTTTTTTCACAGAATTGGAAAAAACCACCTTAAACTTCATATGGAACCAAAAAGAGGCCGTGTAGCCAAGATAATCTTAAGCAAAAAAAAAGAAAAAAAAGCTGGAGGCATCACGCTACCTGACTTTATACTACAAGGCTACAGTAATCAAAACATGGTACTGGTACCAAAACAGAGATGTAGACCAATGAAACAGAACAGAGGCCTGGGAAGTAATGCCGCTCATCTACAACCATCTGATCTTTGACAAATCTGACAAAAACAAGCAATGGAGAAAGGATTCCCTACTTAACAAATGGTGTTGGGAAAACTGGCTAACCATGGGCAGAAAGCTGAAACTGGACCCCTTCCTTACACCTTATACAATAATTAATACCACATGGTTTAAAGATTGAAACATAAGACCTAACACCATAAAAGCCCTCGAAGAAAACCTAGGCAATACCATTCAAGACATAGCCGTAGGCAAGGACCTCATGACTAACACACCAAAAGCAATGGCAACAAAAGCCAAAATAGACAAATGGGATCTAATTAAACTTAAGAGCTTCTGCACAGCAAAAGAAACTATCATTAGAGCAAACCGGCAACCAACAGAATGGGGAAAAAATCTTCCCACTTTTAATTAGTGTGGATAGAGAACATTAATTAGGTCCTATTGTGAGAAAACCTCTGCTAGACTAGCTGAGTTAGGTGCCTTTCAAGAGGCAATAGATTTTACTCCTGAGTCTCTTCTAATTTACTTTGCAGTCTTGAGAGTCACTTCCTGTCTTGGATATCTATTTCCACATCTGTCAGAAATGGGCATTGACGTAGGAAGTATCCTTGTAGAGCTGTGACATTTTCTCTTTGCTTCCCCAACCCCTCTTCATATATACATCTTTTTGTATCGTCTCTTTCCATGAAAAATCTTCAGATTTCAACTTCCATCCTTATATTAAGAAATAAAGGAAAATGTGGAACATCTGACTCAGAGACAAGCACATTTCTGCAGGGGCACAGAAATCAAAGGAAATGAGACATTCTATTATCTGCACAATCTGAATTTTAATTAAAACAACTTTTCATTGTCCTATTAGAATCATGATGGGAAGGGAGGAATGAAGTACATTTCTTTATTTGCTGTCTTTATAGTGCCTAAGCTGCATAATATAACTTTTATTAGCAACTTTGAGAAAACTTGAATGCAATGGTATTCATTGGCTTCTATGATGAAAAACATGCTACTTAATGGAATCTACACAGCACTATTTGTGTTTAAATGACAGATACTGTTTTAGAGAGGAAAATGTTATATGGAGTTTTATGATAGAAATTGATATACTCTGTAATTAAGTAGAATAATAATTTTTCAACCTATTAAAAACCATGAGTCACTAAATAATATCTGTGAATTCAGTATGCATTTCTTCATGAGTTTATAAAACAATAAGCTCATTTTGTCCAACTATTTGTTCTCCACACTCCCTAAATATATTTTTGTGTGTAATATAAATACACATACATATATATATATATATATATATATATATATATTTTGAAACAGAGTCTCACTTTGTCACCCAGGCTGGAGTGCAATGGTGAGATTTCAGCTCACTGCAACCTTCACCTCCGGGGTTCAAGCAATTCTCCTGCCTCAGCCTCCTGAGTAGCTGGGATTACAGGCACATGCCACCATGCATGGCTAATTTGTGTATTTTTAGTGAAAACAGGGTTTCACCATGTGGTCAGGCTGGTCTCAAACTCCTGACTTCGTGATCCACAAGTCTCAGCCTCCCAAAGTGCTGTGATTACAGGTGTGAGCCCCTGTGCCCAGCCACATACACCTATATATGTATATCATAAATATACATACACACATATTTATGATGAATGGGGTATGTGACTATATAATTGATGTATGTGCATTATATAAATTCGAAATGTTTAATATTTTTGCCTTCTCATTCTCTCATTCTTTCTTTGCTGTCAGAGGGGTACGAGGTACAGAGTAACTATGGAAAGTTATCTGTAAATACCTCCACCACAGCACAGATAATATTGCTATTAACAATGATTCTATGGAACAAAATTACATAAGTATAGCAAGAAGTGTTCGTAGATTTGTGAGAAATATGCTCTAGTGTTCTAAAACAAATTTTAAAAATAAATTTAAAATACTCTTGGCTCCCTTTCACTTTTTTTTTTTTTTTTTTTTTTTTTTTTTTTTTTGAGACACAGTCTTGCTCTTTCACCAGGCTGGAGTGCAGTGGCACGATCTCGGCTCACTGCAACCTCTGTCTCCTGGATTCAAGCCATTCCCCCTGCCTCAGCCTCCTGAGTAGCTAGGACTACAGTCACGTCCCACCACGCCTGGTTAATTTTTTGTATTTTAGCAGAGACAGGGTTTCACCATGGCCAGGATGGTCTCGATCTCCTGACCGAGATAAAACTGCCTCAGCCTCTCAAAGTGCTGGGATTACAGGCATGAGCCACCGCGCCCAGCCCCGTTTCACATTTTTTTTTTTGTATTGTTTTTATTAGCTCAATTGAGGTATCATTTATATAAAATAACCTGCACATATTTGAAATGTACAATATGATGTTTGGACATATATCTGTACAGTTGAAAACTTTACTATGATCAAGAAATGAAAAAATCAATTACCCATTAGTTTTCTCAGGCCCTTGTGTAATTCCTCCCTCCCTCACTCCCTGCCTCCAAACTAGCCCATCTCCAGACAACAACTGATACAACTTTTTTCACTACAGATTACTTTGCATTTTCTCAAATTTTATATAAATAGAATATTTTGTATATATGTACCTTTTTTTCTCCTCTCACTTCTTTCATTCAATGTAATTATTTTATCTATGTAATGTGTTTAGGTGGATTGTTCCTATTTATTACTGAGTAGTTCCTATTTATTCCTTTCCATGGAGGTAGCAATGACAAATGCAAATTCTAGAGTACTCTTCTTTTCCTTATTTGTTATATAAGTGGGAAGCACTGAATGTTTTAATATTAACTAGGATGTAAGAATCCTAGTGCATTATGATTACTAATTTACTACTTAATTAGTAAATTAGGAAGCAGAATTTTTGTATAGGCTCTTTTTCAAGCTAAAGTAAGTCCATTCTGTTCCTAGTTTGCTATAAAGTTTTATTAGGAATGGGTGTTAGATTTGTAACATGCCTTTGGAGTCTATGGAATGATTCTGTTTTCTTATGTTCTTAGCACTGATATGGTTTGGCTCTGCCCCCATGATTCAATCACATACCACCCAAATCTTAGGTGGAATTGTAATGCCCAGTGGTGGAGGTAGGGCCTGGTGGGAGGTTATTGGATTATAGGGGCAGATTTTTCCCTCAATGCTGCTCTTGTGACAGTGAGTGAATGCTCACAAGATCTCGTTGTTTAAACGTGTGTGGTACCTCCCCCATCTCTCTCTTCCTTCTGCTCTGGCCATGTAAGACGTGCCCACTTCCACTTCACCAGAAGCCATCATGCTTCCTGTACAGCCTGTGGAACTGTGAGCCAATTAAACCCCTTTTCTTTATAAATTATCCAGTCTCAGGTATTTCTTTACAGCAAAGTGAAAACAGACTAATACAAGTATGTTCATAGAAAGAATTACATTGATTGATTTGTGAATGCTAAATTACCCTTGTATTCCTGATATAAACTCCAGTTGGCCTTGATGTTATTTTATGTATTGTTGGATTTAATTTGCTGAGATTGTAATAAGAACTTTTGCACATATGTTCGTAAGAGATGTTTTTCTTTTATGTCTACAGTGTTCTTTCTTTCTAACACTTTTGTCTGGTTTTGGTATCAGAGAAATGCTGGTATCATAGAATGAGTTGAAAAATATTACCACCACTTCAATTTCTTAGAAGAATTTTTATACAAGTAGTACAATCTCTTCTTTAAAGGTTTGGCAGAAAATACTGGTGAAGCAATTTGAGCCTGGAGTTTTCTTTGTGGGATAGTTTATCATTACTCTCCTTACAATCCTACACCTGTAGAAATGTATCCTATTAATGATTATTTTATACTGAATCCACTCTGAATGATTCCCTCCTTCCTCCATGTCTGGGTTATGTGCTCTTTGTGTGCATGATTATGATACTCTGTATTTACCTCTATTGTTGTAAAGTACATTTTTTTACCCTAAAATGTGATCTCCTTACAACAACTTACCTATATTTTCTCCAGGAAATAACCAATGTTTCACATATAAGGTGGCTCTCCTATAAAACTGTGAAACAAACATGAAGGAAAAAATGTAACTCTGGCATTATTATTTTTACTGGTGGTGGGTATGATGAAGTAGAAATACTACTAAACTTATAAGTTTTGGTTCAGTACTAGCTGTGAAAACAAATTAAGACCACCCAAATGTGTAAAAACTGAGGCTAAATAGCTTTCCGTAATATTCATCAATATTCAATGCTTTCTATAGCAAAGGAGTCAGCCACAATCACTAATGTTTGGCAGATATTCAAAGGCATGCATGGAAATGGAAAACTGCTATAGTGAAAATGAAGGGAAGGCTTCAGGTGTGTCTTAATTGGATGTTTTGAAATGGGAAAACTGGAGTTGTGTTAACTAGAATTCTGGTTGGTTTGGGAAGCATAGTCGGTTTTCTCTGGTTAGTCCTGAGATTAGAAACGGGTAAAATAGAAAATCTATAAATTGTTGTCCAAGTCCTGACATTCTGGGCCAATAGCTCTAGAGGCTGTGGTTTCTGGGCTGGTTGCTGCAGAGGTTTGGGGACAGAGTTCTACTGTTATGTATGGTCTGACCATTGTTCATTGGTATGTTCACTCTTTCATAGCTCAGCTGCCTAGCATGTGTGTGGCACTTACGAGCACTGACCTATGTTACAGAGCTAATGAGGAACTTGAAGCTTGGGGAAACTAAGGTACAAACTTAAAGTTATATGTTTAATCCAGGGTCAAGCGTAAGAAGCAAGAGTTTTGAGTTTTGATCTAGAGCAATAATTCTCAAAGTGCAGTTTTGGTGCCAACAGCATGAGGTTAACCTGGGACATTGTTAGAAATGCATATTTTGGGCTCTACCCCAGGCCAGTTGAATCTGATACTTTGGGCTGGGGTTCAGCAATCTATGTCTAAATTAGCCTTCCAGATGATGGTGCTGCTTACACTTTCATGACGAGTATAAGAACTGCTGATCTAGAGCTATGTTGATTACACTGTGAAACTTTCCAGCTAGGGAAAAAGAATTCCCTAACCCTGAATATGCTCCTCTAGTGTCAACGGTGTGATGGTCAGAGTGATTTCCTTAACAAGGATTAAAAATAATCACTATGTTTTAAATGTGAGATGCTCAAGTTCTTGCAAGGGATTTGAATAAATTGAGCTTTATTAGGACTGATGAAATAAGGATACTTATATCCCTAAAGAACAGTTTAAGTCTGAACATGAAATAAATCAAAGGAAATTCTAGTCTTGGAATCTGCAGATGCCATTAATTAGTAGATGAGGTGCTTGGCATTTAGATTGAGTTAGAATCATAACTTGGGGGAAGTGATATTTGATATGCAGAATGCTGGCCTTGCAGAAACTGACCTTGCATGTCCCAACCACTCATTAAAAAAAAAAGAAAAGAAAAAGAAACAAAACAATAAGAGGACATCAAGTCTTTCATTCTTTTACACATAGAACCCCACTTCATAGACATATTTCACAAAGACAGTGTATTAGATGCTTTACATAAAATTAGAGGTGATTTAATCAGCAAATGGAAGCCATTAATACAAGAGTCAGAAAAAGAAGTTTTAAATTGAAACATACATATAAAAATATAAGATTAAAATATATTAAAATGTTCTAATAATATAGCATTAGAATAGAAAAAATATATTAATGTAGGTCCACTTAATAGTATTGAGACTTTGGCTGAAATCAGTCATATCTCATAACCAGGAAAATAGTAGTAAAGCACTAGGATTGTGATATGGCTTTGTCTCATGTGCTGTATATATGGTTGATATTTAAAAACACACACATGTACATATAAATATATATACATACATATGTATTAATATGTGTTTATATATATTTATTATTAAGTTTGTGTGTGTATTCCCCTGATTATCTCCATCAGATTATTTCCCCACAAGGTGTTAGTTAACATTTCTGATAGTGGAAGCCTATATGCCTTACTTTAAATGGAGAAAAAATGTGTTTGCAACCCATCCAAAAGCCCAACAAATTATCCAAGATATTAAATACTTTACCCCCTTATTTAGCAATACACAAAATATTCATGCTTAATATTATATGTTTGAATCATCGTTACTTATTTAAGCTATACTTTAAAATCCCTTTAATGAATATGTTTGTGTAATGTGTAATGATTATGTGCAATATATGAAACAAATTACATTTTTTTTTTGGTATTCACTTCTCACAATGCACAGACTTTGTGAATTACAGGAGTTTTTCTAAGGATTTGATCTTTCTGTACTCTTGGATTCACTTACACTCTTTTATATTTTATATAACAGTGTAGGGATAATAGTGGCACCTTTGTCAACAACTTGACCTCAATACACAACCCAAGACATTATCTTAATCAGGGAAACAGCTGAGACACTAGTGCAAACCCCTCTACATCCTCCCATCCAACTCATGCTCAACTCACACAGTTTTACTGGCCCATACTAGCATAATCCTTAGAGTAGGGTTTGGATTTTAGAATCAAACGTTGAATTTTGTGTAAAATATTTCTTCATGTCTCTATATTCCAAACTTTAAATTCAAAGAACAAGCATCCCTTCAGTTGGAGAGGGGAAAGAAAAAAGAGAATACATAAATATACATTGTATACACATGTGCATATTTGTGTATATATATATCTCATGTATGTATTTGTGCACATGTATGTCCATATATATGTACATTTAAGGATATATGTATATATACACAGATGTTCATGGTTTCTATTTGTAGATTACATAATGAGGTAGATAAATAGTAAATAAATATGTGATTGTACATTATCTCTGCAAGGAACCACCTTTAATATGATAGAAAAAGTAACAAGTCAGTGAAAATGCTTCCCTTAAAAATATTATGGTTTAATTAGGAGAAAGACATATAAACAGACAAGATATCTGACATAAATATTTAATTATCAAATAAAGAGATAAATACATGATACCAACACACTGAAAATAATGTAAATCTTAAAAAGTAATAATGTACAGTAATAAATGTATGAACATTGTATTGTGGTGGTGTAGCAACACCAGGAAGGGAACCTTTGCACAATAATCAAAGATGTTAGTGAAAGTTGCATGATGAAGGCAATGAATGAACAAAAAGGAATGAGGCATATGGAGAAGATAAAGAAATCTCCAACCAAAAGAGAAGTATACAGAAAAGATAGAGATAAGAGAAAGATGAACTGCAGAAAATGTAGGTAATTGGTAATTCAGGATTTCTAAAGAATAGACTGTGAGGCAGGAAGTGTCAAATGATGCATTGCTGGGGTAGAAAAATGTCTGTTTATAGTGAATCTTGTATCTATTTTAACATAATGAGTCTTGTATATATTTGACCATGCTCTGTTAGTGGCAAGATATCTGTGGAGAGAAGAGGACCAGTTGAAAAAACAGTGTAGTGATTTCTGTGAAGAGTTTCAAGGTTCAGAACTAAGGAAACAAAAGTAGGGGAATTATATAAAAAGAAAAGTTCAAAAAGCATTTAGAAGGAAAGTCACTAGGCCTTAACAAGTATGTATGTGTGTACGTGAGGGAAAGGGTTAAGGGCTGACAAAAGGCCCCCAGATTTCTAGGGGAATACTGATAATATAACAGAAGAAACCAGTTTGAGAGGGGGAAGGATGAGCTGATTTCAAAACCATATCTAGTTTGAAATAAGAAATGTATGAGCCCTTCAAGACAATGTCTGGTGTCCAAAAGTCCAGTTTGAAAAGTGAATTGTTTAGTAATGAGAGACAAAAAGCCTGAGGGGGAAACCCTAGTTGTTTCACTCTCTTGCAGGCTAACTGGGCAAGTGATTTAGTTTCTCTAAGCCTTACTTAGATTCTTCCCCCATAAAATGAAGTACAACTTGCTGTGTTCTTGTAAAGATAAAATGAGATCATTTCTATAAAAGTGTTGTTTAAACTCTATGTTTTCCAGGAGTAAAGTCATGTTACCATCAGATTAAACAAGGCTCTGGCAGCTACATCCCAAATTAATATTTGTTGGTCCCATTAATTTAACAATGGATGTATATGTAACCTTTAGAATAGGCTAAAACAAGGCAAAAATGACTTCAACATCAGATATGTTCCCTTAAACAGAAAAGGGAGATAACCATAAAGTAAAATATCTTTTAAGACTATGGAACTCAATTAGTAAGCCTACTTTGGAAATAGCAGAATATCCTGGTAGACCAATGTGTCTTCTACTGCATGAAGACCTACACCTACTGTTAAAAAAAAATACTGGAAGAAAACTGGGACTTACAATAGGGTACTAAGATATAAACATTAAGATTCTGAAACAAAGGAAAGGCACAGGTACTTACAGCAGATATTTAAAGGCAGCAGATTCCATGAGTGTGGCAGATATTCATAAAAATATTTCCATATGGCAGATACTGCCACTGTGACTAAGATGTTTCTGGAAAATCAATTTATTATCATTTAAAAAGAAGACTTTTGATTATAAGCTATCGTTTTATTGTTCTCTGGCACTGTCCAAGAAGAAAACACCTTAACATTCATCAAAGTAAACCCCATAAAACACAAGAAGCTTCATGTCCTTTGGGGAATGAGCAAGAATCTCATTTTTGTCTCTCTTCCCTTTCTCCATCAATAGTGATTGATGGAAGAGAAACCTCCATTCCAAGCCATGAATTATGGTAGAAAGAGTGAGAAGACCAGTGGCAACTGTGAATAGAGTAGGGACCAAGAGCCACATTCTGAAGCAATTCGACTGCAAAAGAAAAACCACTAGACACCCTAGGTGAAGAGTAACAGTGAACTACAGCTGCCAGAGCCTTGTTTAATCTGATGATAACATGGATTTACTCTTGAAAAACGTAGAGTTTAAAGTAAAGAGAATGAGGTGTAGGAAAAGGCAATAAAGAAGGTTAGGTATTCCAGTGACATGGTGAAAGATAGGCTGAGGGTAAAATTATAATCCACGTGCTCAACTGTACTCCTTTCATTCTTAGTAAGTAGTTCTATTACATATATATTGACAATTGTTTGCAAATTGACACATTCCAAATGGTAGAAAGACCTTTTGTTTTGAAAGCCCATGACACAAAAATGACCAGATGAGAATTCAGATCTTCTAGTTCTAATGAAACAAGAAAATTCAGAAATATCTCCTGATAAGGCAGTTGAACTCTGTGATTACAAACATGGGTGGCTCACGCCTGTAATCCTAGCACTTTGAGCATCCAAAGTGGAAGGATTGCTTAAATCCAGGAGTTCAAGATCAACCTGGGCAACATAGTGAGACCTCATATTTACAACAAATTAAAAAAAAAAAGCCAGGTGGCAGGACACGGTGGCTCACGCCTATAATCCCAGCACTTTGGGAGGCCGAGGCGGGGAGATCACACAGTCAGGAGATTGAGACCATCCTGGCTAACACAGTGAAACCCCGTCTCTACTAAAAATATAAAATATTAGCCAGGCATCATGGCTCCCGAGTCCCAGGTACTCGGGAGGTTGAGGCAGTAGAACACTTGAATCCGGGAGGCGGAGGTTGCAGTGAGCCGAGATTGCACCACTGTACTTCAGCCTGGGTGGCAGTGAGACTCTGTCTCAAAAAAAATAAATTAAAAAAATAAATAAGGCAGGCATGGTAGTACATATATATGTACATTTAAGGACATATGTATATATACACAGGTGTTCATGATTTCTATTTGTAGATTACATAATGAGGGAGATAAATAGTAAATAAATATGAGCATAAGAGGTTAAGGCTGCAGTGAGCTGTGATTGCACCAATGTACTCGAACCTAGGCAACAGAACCAGACCCTGTCTCAGAAGTAAATAAATGAATAAAAAGAAACAATGAGTGTATCAATCATTTGGTTGCCAACTCTCTTAGCAATTAACAATCTACGGAAGAACAAACATTTGTTCACTATATAATATCCGAAATATGAGCACTAGTAATGAGGTAGGTGTGAAAATATGATTTTTTTTCTCACTACATATTTATCCTACCCCTCATGTTACCATACTTCAGGCCAAATGTCAAATGGGAATGCTACTTGCTAGCAATGGAATCTTTGCATTCAAATCTGTCTAGTTTATCTTGGTTTTCAGAGACTTGTCCAGTGTAGGAAAAGAGATCTTTATTTCCAGATAAAGAGAAATGCCAGTTCAAAGAAAGAGAAGAACCAAGTGGAAAGGAAATGACAATAAATGACATAATGGAAGAACACTATTTTGAATTGAACTTGCAAATTAATATTCAAAAGCATGAATCATGTTCTTTACAGAAGGAAAATAAAATGAATATATAATTGTTTTGATAAATTCAAATGCTTTGGTAAAATTAAATACTTATAAATAAAATAAATTTATGTTACAATAAAGATATAAAGATAGTTCCTTCATATTATTAAAGAATAAAAATATGTTAAATTAAGGATCAGAATATCTAATGGTAAATCACTAGGGTATTAATTAAATACAATAAAAGAATAGCAAGAAGATTACAATCACCACTGTAATTTGAGTTAGCATTGCTATTGCAAAGACAAAAATAGCATAATTGATAAGAATGAAGGAGTTCAAATCATAATTTTCTGCAATGGATAAAATTTTTTGACTAAGTAATATCTGTAAAACTGGCAGAATTGAGAAAATTTTCAAGAATATATTTTGTTTTAAATTGATAATTTTAGAATATTATGTTGAAAATATCTGATATATAATGATAAAGGGCAAAAATTTTAAACCAAGAAATAATTTCACAAAATGTGCCCAATATGAGAAATATACCACTTTAATCAGCATAAATATTAGAAAAGTAAATGGAGAGAGAATGTTCTCACACAGGAAGACAATATAATGAAACTTGTATTTTTTTCAAAATAATTCACATATTAACAAAATTCAAAAAATATTTTGTTTTACATTGCTTTTAAATTAATCTGTTTAAGTTAATATGGACTTATGTATATGGAAAGAAAATTTTAACTTAAAAAAAGAGAAAGAAGAGAGATTGACCTGTTAGAAAAACATGACATAAAGTGATAAAAATTTAAATTATGTTGTAGTAGCAGAGAAATATGCAATTAATGGCATATGTAAGAAAACACTAATGTGTAAAAAATAAATTATGTAATAAAGGTAATCAAATTAATAAAAATTAAAAATATTCTATACATGGTATATGGAAATATGACTAAACTTTTATTAAAAATAAAATTAGGAGTCTAAATCATACTATATTTAAAAATTAATTGTGAATTAATTATATTTTCATTTTTTGACATTTAATAATGTACTAAAACTATAGAAGATTATTTATACAAATTTGATCTTTAAAATCATATCAAATAACTTTATGTTTTCAAGTTCTGTATAAAATACATTATCACATTAGAAAAATTATAAAGAAAGCATATTTATTTGAAACTGTTTAAAACATACGTGTATATATAAAAACTTGTATATATATTTACATGTATATATGTATTTATATAAAATATATCAAGCATATCTATAAAACACTCAGATCACCAGTTGCCAGAAATATTATCATTAACCTTAAGATTAGCAAAAATCAAATTTCACATTGCATGCCTGTATCAATATACATCATGTAACCTATAAATATATACATCTACTCTATAACCACAAAAATTTTTTGAGTTTTTTAAAAATTAAAAAAACAAAAATTTTAAAGAAACATAATGGAAGGTGTAAAGGAAAGAGACCCCTAAAGAAAATAAAAATTGGTATTTTTCTGCACAGTCATTAATGCTAATAGCGAGATTTAAAAGAGATAAGATTTGAAATCTTCATGTAATTTTAAAAATTTAAGGAAAATAATTCGACAAACGCATAGTGAAATTACAATAGTAAAAAATTGGAAATAACCAAAAGGGCTGGCAGAGTAGATTTGTGCAATGATTGACGGATTACTGGCCAGGTGCCATGGCTCATGTCTTATCCCAGCACTTTGGGAGAACTAGGCAGGAGGATTGCCTGAGCCCAGGTGTCTGAGACCAGCCTGGGCTAAGTAAGGAAACCCTGTCTCTACAATAAATAAATAAATGAGAATTATGTATTATGGTTTACCAACACAAATACTCTCGAATCTTTTATAAAAATAATGACCTAGAGAAATATATAAAATTAATAGTAAAGAAGACCCATTTGGTTCTGTGGCAAATGTACACATAAAAGACTCCTCTTCTGTAAAGTGTGCAGCTGGTAGGTACTGATAAGATAATTTTAAGTCATGATAGTTTAAAAGGGAACACATGAAACAATAATACATATATCTAAAATATTTTGTTCACATTTTATAAATTATATGAATATTCATTTTGTCAATATTTTTATTTATTGCCAAGATCTTGTCACTGAATGTCATCCCCCCCTCAACTGGAGTTTCTTTTCTTTCTCCCCTAAACAATGTAAAGGTCAGAATGCAAGGAGACAACAAGTGACTCATTAAGAAAGTTGAGCAAAGTTTTAAAAGGCTGCAGATTACTATTCTCATTAAGCCACAGTCCCCTTTCCTGTAAGAGAGTTACACATCCACCACACTCTCACCTATACATACCCTCCAACCACACCCCAGATTCTGTCCCTCAAGAGGCCTTCTTTTGGGAGAATCACATGTCTCTGCCCCTTTGGCAGGGGCACTACACCCTGACACACTAACAACATGGCACAGGAGTTGTCAGAGCTGAATGAAAGCTGTAAGAACATTGCTTGTTTCTGGCAGCTCTCAGGTTTTTCCTCTCTGCCTCAGAAGTGGCATATTCTACATAGGGGCTGCCTCTTCAATCTGGACTCATCCTCTTCAAGATGAGAAGGAAGATGGGTAGAGCAGAGCTGCCCCCCAACCTCCAGTGATTTCCACACAATGTTAAGTGAAAAACTATTGTAAGACACTAAAATGTGGGGGTAGGTTTTAATCTTAGCATAACCCAGCTGAAGCCAATTAATGCAGGTCTAGTTACCAACGTGTGGGCAGAGGAGAGAGAAACCAAACTGAAGAGAGTACTGCCCATAGCCCAGACAGTAGTGGACGCCAGGGCTCAGAAACGGAGCTGTGGGGACTGGGATGCCAGAGCAATGTTTGAGGGGTGCAGCCAGTTGTCCCCCATCATCTCCCCAGCAACTTCACAAGTAGGAGTCTCAGTGATGAATGAAGAGTTTTGCTTTTATTTGCTAGTTGTTTTACATTATGGAATGGGCTCTGAATTATTGCACAGTTCGTACTGCCTTTTTTATCTTTGAATAAACCTGTTTCAAGATGGTGTTGGGGCCAGGCAAGGTGGCTCATGCCTGTAATCCCAACACTTTGGGAGGCCTAGGCGGGCAGATTGCCTGAGGTCAGGTGTTCGAGACCATCCTAGCCAACATGGTGAAACCCCGTCTCTACCAAAAATTCAAAAAGAATTAGCCAGTAGCAGCAGACACCTGTAATCCCAGCTACTCGAGAGGCTGAGGCAGGAGAATTGCTAGAACCAGGGAGGTGGAGGTTACAGTGGGCCGAGATTACGCCTGCACTCCAGCACGGATAACAGAATGAGACTTGGTTTCAAAAAAAAAAAAAAAAAAGATAGTGAGATGATGTCGGAAGGACAGCCAGCGGTGCACTCAAGTGGGAGGGAGGGGTAAACTAAAACTTCATTACTTTAAGCAAATATCAATCCAAAATCGTCCTTATAACAAGAGAAGACAAAATGTAACCAAAGCTAAGAAGCTCATAAGACCACAAGAAGAGCCGACATTGGAGCTGGAGGGCGGACGACTGGGAGCCTGCAGTCGAAGTTGTAAGCAAGGCCAGGCACAGTGGCTCATGCCTGTAATCCAAGGGAGGCAGAGGCAGGCAGATCACCTGAGATCAGGAGTTCGAGACCAGCCTGGCCAATATGGCGAAACCCCATCTCTACTAAAAGTACAAAAATTAGCAGGACGTGGCGTCGCATGCCTATAGTCCCTGCACTTGGGAGGCTGAAACAACAGAATCGGTGGAACCCGGGAGGCGGAGGCTGCAGTGAGCCGAGATTGTGCCACTGCGCCCCAGCCTGGGTGACCGAGTGAGATTCCATCTCAAAAAAAAAAAAAAAAAAAATTAGAAGAAGTAAGCAAATATTGTTGCACCGGAGGGGAGCACAAAAAATTAATACCACGATAAAAGTATGCCAAATTGCAGGGTCTTTACTGCCAGCGGCCACGGAGGACTCATGTCTCTCCAACCCGTGGCCCCGAGCTCAGGAGGAGCAAGGCATTCAAGCTGCAAAACCACATTCTTGTTAAGGGGGTACAGGGGTGTGCAAGGCAAGCTGTCTGTACATTAGCTTAAGTCAGCGGTTTGTTGCAAGGGGAAGGGGGTAGCAGTGGAAAGTTTTTACCCTTAGAAAATAACACTTCTGAGAATTGCAGTACAGTAACAGTTCTGAGAACTACACCTCTGCCCAGGGCCCAGGTGTTATCTCTTTAAGATGGCGGTACTTAGGTTTCTGTTTTAGCCCCTATCTCAATATCACAGCAAAAGCAGCCTTAAGTGGGTATAAAAGAAGTAACAATAGAAGACAACACATAACCAAAGCTCACCAGACTGCAGGGAGCGTCATCACCGGAGTCGGCAGGCTGACGCTCAGGATTCTGCCGTCATAGTTGGGGCAGCCCCCAGCACAGGACGACAGCAGCCTTCAGCTCCTCCTTCGTGTAAACTTCTTTTATAAGTCCAGTTGTTGTTACATTGGGCACCCTCTGTTGTTTGCTCAGGAGGGCCCTTCCGAGCAAGCAACATCGAAGCAATCTCTCCGGGAGCAGTGTTCCGGGAGCAGCATTCTGAAAGGCGCACGGGAACTTGAACAATCGTTCCGGAAGCAGTGTACCAGGATGTGCTCCAGGGCTTGAGTTAATTTCTGAGCTTTTAGCCAAATCTTACACAAGGGATTTACCTTTTCACCTTAAGTGCCTCTGCCTCTTATAGGTGGAGGCATACATGTTTTTTTAAAAATATATATTTTATTGTGTTTTAGGTTTGGGGGTACATGTGAAGAACATGTAAGATTGTTGCACAGGTACACACACGGCAATGTGGTTTGCTGCCTTCTTCCCCATCACCTATATCTGGCATTTCTCCCCATGTTATCCCCTCCCCAAATCCCCACCCCACACTGTCCCTCTCCTAGATCCCCCCTACAGACCCCAGTGTGTGATGCTCCCCTCACCTGTGTCCATGTGTTCTCATTGTTCAACACCTGCCTGTGAGTGAGAACATGCGGTGTTTGATTTTCTGTCCTTGTGTCAGTGTGCTGAGAATGATGGTTTCCAGGTTCATCCATGTTCCTACAAAGGATACAAACTCATTGTTTTTTATATTTTAAAATGGCATTAGTGTGGCCAAATTTTCTCTTCCTACAAAACCTTAGAGAAAAACCTGAAAATACCTTACCCTCAGAATATATGAAGAAAATTTAGGGTTTGTATTTTTATATTAGCATCATTCCTGTATCCATTTGATGTTCCAGTCCTTCTATCCTTTATATTGCTTTCTTTTAAAAAATTATTATATACAAGCATGCATCGTTTAAGGTAGATATAAACTTTGTAATGGACTTAAGTGTGTTTTATAACAAGTGATGTATATGAAGATATAAACATATGAAAAATAAAGTATATGATTATTGAGCACTTACTATATGATACACATACTTTTATGTCACACAGTGGGTGTTCAATAATCACAAACTCCCTAGTATCTAGGACTGCAGGTGAGAGCCACCATGCTAGGCTTTATATATATTTAATGCTTTCAAAAACCCTGAGATCTATGTTATTATACCAATATATCAGATGAGGAAATGAATTGTTATAAATGTTAACCAGCTCACCCAAGATGGTGGTCACTAAGGAGGTGGCAGAAACAGAGAGACTCAGAGATGTGTGATTCCAAATGTTCTCTCTTGCCCTGAGGATTCTTAATTGTCTAACTCTTTGCTATTTACATGAAGCTGATTATGAGTGAAGGTCAGTGGTGGTAATAACCTCATGTAATGATAAATAATAGGAATCAGGTACCTTTGAATATGTTGTGTTATATTTTTCTTTAGTCCATGCTATTTTGTGCCTTTAAATTAAAGCCCTTTAACATCACATGTAACCCATCACAAAACCAAGATTCTTGGGTACCCCTAACATGTATTCTCAAGTGATTTGATCACAAAGTTTCGAAGCCATGCCAAGTTTTCCTCTGATTGCATGGCATGAAGCCCTTAGCTTTTATTTTTGTCTTTATGCAAATAAACAAATTCCTGGAACAGGAAAGCAAATCAAAGATGAAAGCCTGTTTATAAGAATGCCAAAATAACTTGTTGTTTATCGTTGTTCCTATCACTCTTCTAATTCTTCATAGATAGAAACAATGACACTGAGTGGAAGTAATTTAGGCAGAATATTAGATAGAAATAACAAGCAGATAGATGGCTTTGCAGAACAAATGTATAAATCTTAGTAAGTCTAATGCTTGATTGATCTAAACCAAATAATCAGCTAGCATAAATTGAGTTTACAAATGTCAGGCATTTTGCTTAGCATTATATACATTATATGAATTATTCAATCATGTTTACAAAAATAGTGCAAAGCAGTTACCATTGTTATTAGCATTTTACAGATAAGGAGACAGAGTGGGTCATAAATCATTATCTGTCCAAAAATAATTCAACCAGGAATTGGCATTGTCAGAACTCAAGCACAGACAATATGTCAGAATCTATATTATTATAGCATCCAGCTCATCTGTACTCTGACTGAAACACTGTGTCACTCTGTTCTCCCACTGCCATAAAGATACCACCTGAGACTGGGAAATTTGTAAAGGAAAGAGGTATTGGCTCATGGTTCCCCATGGCTGGGGAGGCCTCAGGAAACTTGCAATTATAGTTGAATGTGAGGGGGAAGCAAGGTACATTTTACATGGTGGCAGGAGAAAGAGAGTGAGTGGGAGAAGGAGGAAGCCCCAGATACTTAGCAAACAACCAGATCTCATGAGAACTATCATGAGAACAACATGGGGGAAATGTACCCCTTGAGGCAATCACCTCCCACCTGGTGCCTCCCTTGACACATGGGAATTACAATTCAAGATGAGATTTGAGTGGGGACACAGAGCCAAACCATGTCAAACACCTTGTTGATACTTATATGTAACCCAGAGGATATATTATTGTCTCAGAAGGGAGTGAATTAATTAATGTGTTTAGTACCTCTACTTTTCCAATTTATTTTCAAAATTTCAGTCTTAGAAAGTTCAATGTTATTCTGTTTTTAATTAGCTTAGTAAATCTATCATTTCCTTTCCAAGGCACATATTAAATGTATCATTTCTACAACTGTTAATATAGGTGTAGAGATCTAGATTTCTTTAGATTCTTGATGTGTCAGTTAAAATTGAAAGTCTTCCTCATCCACTTTTCCAGTGATTAGTTCTGGTTTCTTGAACTAAGACTATCAGCCTCCTTTATGTGCTTTGCCATAAAAATTTTTTCAGAAGTGAGTCAATAGTGGAAGACAGAAGACTTTTATTGGATGGTTTCAGAAACAATCTCTCTGTCTCTCTCACCCCTCTCTTTTTCTCTCCTGAGAACACTTATTCTCAGTTGATGCTGGCAGTCATCATACAAACACAAAGATAAAAATACAAACAGTAGGGCCGGGCGCGGTGGCTCACGCCTGTAATCCCAGAACTTTGGGAGGCCGAGGCGAGGCAGGTGGATCACGAGGTCAAGAGATCCAGACCATCCTGGCCAACATAGTGAAATCCCGTCTCTACTAAAATAGAAAAGTTAGCTGGGCTTGGTGGTGCACGCCTGTAGTCCCAGCTACTCATGAAAGCTAAGGCAGGAGAATTGCTTGAACTCGGGAGGCGGAGGTTGCCGGGAGCCGAGATCGCGCCACTGCACTCCAGCCTGGCGCCTGGCAACAAAGCAAGACTCTGTCTCAAAAATAATAATAATAAATAAATAAATGAATAAATAAATAAAAACAGTAATCAAGACAGTCTGGCATTGATAAAGTAGAAGATTAATAGATCAATAGAACAATACAGAGCTCAGAAATATGCCAATGTAAGTACAATTGACCATTAAACACCATAGGTTTGAACTGTGTGGATCTGCTTATATATGAACTTTCTTCTGCCTCTACTACCCCTGAGAGAGAAAAACCAAACCCTTCTCTTCCTCCTCCTTCTCAGCCTACTCGTTTGAAGATAATGAGGATGAAAACTTTTATGATGATCCACTTCCACTTAATGAAAAAAATATTTGCTTTTTCTTATGATTTTCTTAAAATTTACCTTTCTCTAGCTTACTTTATTGTAATATTGTAATATGTATATAATACATATAACATACAAAGTATGTGTTAATCAACTGTTTATGTTGTCAGTCAGGCTTCTGGTCAACAGTAAGCCATTAGTACTTAAGTTTTGAGATTTCAAAAGTTAAGTGGATTTTTCATTGCATGGAGGTTAAGCGACTGTCATGCAAAGGTCCCAGTGAGAGGTAATTGAAACATGAGGTGGTTACCCCCCATGTTATTCTCCTTATAATGTGTTCTCATGAGATCTGATGGTTTTATAAGGGGCTTTTCCTTCTTTGCTTCACACTTCTCTTTCCTGCCGCCCGGTGAAGAAGAATGTGTTTGCTTCCCCTTCCACCATGATTGTTGGTTTCCTGAGACCTTCCCAGCTGTGCAGAACTGTGAGTCAATTAAACGTCCTTTTTTTTAAAAAAAAAAAAGTGACTCAGTTTTGGGTATGTGCTTATAGCAGCATGAAAATAAACTAATACAGTAAATTGGAACTGGGACTGGGGCGCTGCTATGAAGATATTCAAAAATGTGGATGAGGCTTTGGAACTGGGTAACAGAGATTGGAACAATTTGGAAGGTTCAGAAGAAAAGAAAATATGGGAAAATTTGCAACTTTCTAGAGACTTGGAGGGCTCAGAAGACAGGGAGATGTGGGAAACTTTGGAATTTCCTAGAGTCTTGTTTAATCATTTTGACCAAAATGCTCATAGTAATATGGACACTGAAGTCTTGGCTAAGGTGGTCTTATATGGAGATAAGGAACTTGTTGGGAACCGGAGTAAAGGTCACTCTTGCTGTGCAAAGAGACTGGTGCCATTTTGCCCCTACCCTAGAGATCTGTGTAACTTTGAACTTGAGAGAGATGATTTAGGGTATCTGGCAGAAGAAGTGTGTAGAGGGAAAGCCTTTAGAGAACGTAGAGCATAAAAGTTGGAAAATTTGCAATCGAATGATGTGTTGGAAAAGAAAACCCTGTTTTTGGAAAGAAATTCAAGCCAGCTACAAAATTTACAGAAGTAATGAGGAGCTGAATGTTAATCACCAAGACAATGGGGAAAATGTCTCCAGGGCATGTCAGAAACTGTCGTGGCAGACCCTTCCAAAACAGGCCCAGAGGCCTAGGAGGGGAAAAATTATTTCATGGGCCGTGCTGAGGAACCCCCCCTGCTCTGTGCAGCCTTGTGACATGGTACCTGCAACCCAGGTGCTTCAGCTTCAGCCATGGATTAAAAGGGGCCAATTTACAGCTCGGGCCATTACTTCAGAGGGTACAAGCCACAAGCTTTGGCAGTGTGTACATGGTATTGGGCCTGTAGGGGCACAGAAGTCAAGGATTGAGGTTTGGGATGTCAGAAGATGTATGGAAATGCCTGAATGACCAAGCAGAAATTTGCTGCAGGGGCAGTGCCCTCATGAAAAATCCCTGCTAGGGCAGTGTGGAAGGGAAATGTGGGGTTGGTGCCCCCACACAGTGTTCCTACTGGGGCACTGCCTAGCGGAGCTGTAAGAAGAGGGTCACTCTCTTCCAGACCCCATGATGGTAGATCCACTGACAGTTGCACTATGCACCTGGAAAAGCCACAGACACTCAACGTTTGCTCAAGAAAGCAGCCAAAACGGGGGCTGTACCCTGCAAAACCATAAGGGCAGAGGTGCCCAAGGCCATGGGAGGCCACTTCTTTCATCAGTGTGCCTTGAATGTGAGACATGGAATCAAAAGAGATCGTTTTGGAATATAAAGGCTTAATGAGACTGCCCTCTTGGATTTCAGACTTGCATGGCACCTGCAGCTCCTTTGTTTTGGCCAATTTCTCCCATTTGGAGGTGTATTTACCAAATGCCTGTAACCCCACTATATCTAAGAATTAACTAATTTGCTTTTGATTTTACAGGCTTATAGGCAGAAGGGAGTCGCTTGTCTGCATTGCAACTTTGGATGTGGAATTTTGTGTTGATGCTGGAATGGGTTATGAGTTTGGGAGACGGTTTTATTTTTATTTTTTGTTTTGTTTTTCGGGGTTTTTTTTGAGATGGAGTCTCGAATGGTCACCTGGGCTAGAGCAGAGTGACATGATCTCGGCTCACTGCCACCTCCACCTCCCAGGTTCAAGGGATTCTCCTGCCTCAGCCTCCTGAGTAGCTGGGATTACAGGTGCCCACCACCACACCTGGCTAAGTTTTTGTATTTTGGGTAAAGACAGGGTTTCACTATCTTGGCCAGGCTGGTCTCAAAAGCCTGACCTCATGATCCACCTGCCTTGGCCTCCCAAAGTGCTGGGATTACAGGCATGATACCATGCCCAGCTAGGAGACTGTTGAAAGGGCATGACTGTGTTTGAAATGGGAGGACATGAGATTTAGGTGGGAACAGGGATGGAATAATATGGTTTGGCCGTGTCCTCACCCAAATCTCATCTTGAGTTTAGTTTCTATAATCCCCACATGTTGTGGGAGGGATTCAGTGGAAGGTAATTAAATCTTGGAGGTGATTACCTTCGTGTATTCTCATGATAGTAAGTTCTCATATGATCTAATGGTTTTATAATGGTCTTTTCGCCCTTTGCTCAGCATTTCTCTCTCCTGCTGCCCTGTAAAGAAGGATGTGTTTGCTTCCCCTTTCACCATGATTATAAGTTTCCTGAGACCTCTCAGCCATATGGAATTGTGAGCCAATTAAACCTCTTTCCTTTATTAATTACTTAGTCTTGGATATGTTTTTAGAGCAGTGTGAGAATGGACTAATACAGCAACCCTAGCCTCTGCATTCTTCAAGGATCAACTGAAGAGTCCATTGTCTTTTACAACGGATCAAAGGAAATACAATGAAGCTAAGATTGTCTTTCCAAGAAGTGGTGCTGGCACCACTGGACATCCACAGGGGGAGAAAAAGGATCCACGCAAAGACCTTACATCTTTCACAAAAAAAAGTATCTTTTTTTTTTTTTTTTTTTTTGATACAGAGTCTTGCTCTGTCACCCATGCTGGAGTGCAGTGGCATGATTTCACCTCACTGTATCCTCCACCTCCCAGGCTCAAGTGCTTCCCCCACCTCAGCCTCCCAAGTAGCTGGGATTACAGGTACCGCCACCGTGCCTGGCTAATTTTTGTATTTTTAGTAGAGATGGGGTTTCATCATGTTGGCCAGGCTGGTCTCAACTCCTGACCTCAGGTGATCCGCCCACCTAGGCCTCCCAAAGTGCTGGGATTACAGGCATGAACCATTGTGCCTGGCCCACAAAAAAATATCTTAAAATGAATCATAGGCCAAAATGTAAATTGCAAAACTCTAAAACTCTTGAAAGATAACAGTGGAGAATCTAGATGGCATTGATTGTGGCAATGACTTTTTAGGTACAACACCAAAAACACAATTTATGAAACAAATAATCAGTAAATTGGACTTTATTACAATTAAAAAGTTCTGCTCCATAAAAATCACTGTCAAGAGAATGAAGAGACAAGCCACAAACTTGGAGAAAAGACACATCTGATAAAGGAGTGTTATCCAAAATATACAAGGAACTCTTAAAACTAAACAGTAAGAAAACAAGCAACTTGATTAAAAACTGGGCCAAAGACCTAAAGAAACATCCCACCAAATAAGGTAAACAAATGGTAAATAACCACATGAAAACATGCTCCACATCATATGTCATCAGGAAAATGCAAATTGAAACAACCATGAAATACAAGTTAGAGGTGGGAGGTAAGGATGAATAGTTAGAGAAAAGGGGATTTTTAGAGCAGTGAAAATATTCTGTAAGAAACTATAATAGTGAATAAATATCATTATACGTTTGTACAAATCCATAGAATGTTCATCACTCAAGAGTTAAGGCTAATTTAAACAACAGACTTTGGATGATTATGACGTATTACCCAAAAGATATCATGTATATTATGATGTAATATATGTAAAATATCATACGTTGAATGCCTTGTAGTGTGCCAGTTGCTAAACAAATAAATACCACATTTAGTGGATGAAAAGCAATTCCATCTCCAATAATCTCCTCCAACTAAGTCCATCTGGCTCCAGACATGTTCTTTCTTGTGGCATGGATTTTGATACTAAAAAGTGATACTGTTTATGTTTTTCTTTTGGTAGTATTTTCAAGGACTAAGCTTGTTTTGTCTCCAGTAAAATAGCATTCTTTAGAGAGCAACTTGGCTTTCCCTATACTGTAAGCTATTATGGCACTCAAAACAAGGTTCTTTATCAAGCAAAAGCTTGATAAATCACTGTTTCTTTACAAATAAATGTATAATGTGAGAATACTGAACGTAAGAGTAAAGCAAGCTCTAAGAGACATTCAGAAAAATACCTTTTTTACCCAGTGATATTCATTACCCTCAAGTTTACTAACTGTCATGCACATGAAATCCTAGAGTTAATTTGAGATCTCCTAGTCATTGTGAAATTATAGAGGAAAAAGAATAAAAAGAAGATGTAATTTCAGCAATTACTATGCACTGGGCACTATTATATGCCATAATATATTTGACATGTTTTAACTCTCAGAACATCAATTATTTATGTCTTCATTTACACAATCATTCAACAGATATTTATTGAGCCACACACATTGTGCTAGACCCTGATAAGCTGCTGTCTGTGTGTTGTCATGTTATTTAAATTAGCAAGTAATTATGTGATAATTAGGCAGGTGTAATTTATTGTTTTTATTCACATAAAGAAAGAGAAATGAAGTCATTTGCACCTCCTCATAAAAACCATATGTGGCAAACTACTTTTTTTGCATTGAAAAAGCAAACTCTCAAATTTATTTATTGATATATAGTGTTCAAACATATTTATGGAGCACATGTAACATTTTGTTACATGCATAGTATCTGTAATGATAAAGTCAGGATATTTGGAGTTTCCATAACCTGGAATATTTATTATTTCTATGTGTTACAAACATTTTAAGTCTCTCTTCCAACTGTATTGAAATATACAATATATTGTGCTTAAATATAGTCACCCTACTCTGCTATCAAATATTAGAACTTACTCCTTCTGTCTTTGTGATATGGTTTGCTATGTCCCCACCCAAATCTCATCTTGCATTCCCACACAGCCAAACTCTCTTCACACTCCTTCACTTCACACATCCTTTGGTATCTATCATTCTATTCTCTACTTCATGATTTCAACTTTTTTAGCTCCCACGCATAAGTGAGAATACATAATATTTGTCTTTTTGTGCCTGACTTAGTTCACTTAACATAATGATTTCCAGTCCATCTATGCTGCTCCAAAGACAAATCTTTCCTTTTGAATGGCTGAACAGTATTCTATTGTGTACGTATGCCACGTTTTCTTCATTCATTCATCTATTGATGTTCTTCCTTAGTCTAAAAATGAGAATGACAATTTAATTTCATAATATATTCATGATACTTAAGACAATGGATGATACAAAGTGAATGCTTAGCCAAATGCCATCATCAGTTTACAATTTTATTAAAGTTGTTCTTAGATTATTTTACATACTACATTTTTCTTACGTGAAATAATTTTGCTAAGTAATCTTCTAATATTATCTACATAAATGCATGTTTACCAGCAAATGTTAAAAATGTTTATTCCTTATCTGATATCTATTTACTATCTTCTTGCATTCATAAAACGTTACCCTCAAAATACAAATTTATAATTTTGTTTCTAATTTTAATTAGGGCATCTGTTTTGTTTAACCAGCAAGTAAAGTTTTGACATTTGCTTTTTCATTTTTAGAAGATGGCTGTTTTTTGCCAGTTTTGTAGGAGTTATCACTGAGATGGGGGCATTACTTTTATAGAATTTCCATTGTGCTCTTTCTCATTAATCCTGTTGAAATCAACTTGATCACAGTCCATTTTTAAAAGAATTTATATTCATAAATGGTATCATTTTATATTTTCCCTTTCATAGTTTCTTTGTCAGATTTAAATGAGCTTCATAAAATAAATTATGCAGTACTTCATAACTCTGGAAAACATTTTACAGAGAGAATCTCAAACCTTTAAATAAAAATTTAAAATCACACACAAAAATTTCTTAAGTCTACAATATTTTGGAGATTCTTTCTTGATAAGTTTTGCATGTTTACTCCATGGTCATTGACTCACTTAGGAATTTGAATCATTTTTTTGACTCAGTTTTAGTAAGTTATATTTTATTCCCCATGAAAGGTATTCATTCTATAACATTTTCTAAAAGCCTATAGTTGTGTATAGTATTATCCCATACAAACTTAGACCTTAGTATCCTATTCCATATTTGTATCTTCATAGTTCTAAATTTTAGTATTTTTCTTCATATCTTAAATTCCCTGACTTTTCCATTTTATACTTTACTTTCAAAGAACAAGATATAATTTTTTTTTATTGTACTTCAAATTCTGGGGTACATATGCGGGTCATGCAGGATTGTTGCCTAGGTACATACACGGCAATGTGGTTTGCTGCCTCCATCCCCTGTCACCTATATCTAGCATTTCTCTCCCATGTTTTCCCTCCCCAACCTCCCCACTTCCCGCTGTCCCACCCCTAGCCCCCCCCCCCAACAGACCTCAGTGTGTGATGCTCCCTTCCCTGTGTCCAAGTGTTCTCATTGTTCAACACCCACCTATGAGTGAGAAAAATGCAGTGTTTGATTTTGTTCTTGTGTCAGTTTGCTGAGAATGATGGTTTCCAGATTCATCCATGTCCCTACAAAGGACACAAGTTCATCATTTTTTATGGCTGCATAGTATTCCATTGTGTGTATATGCCACATTTTCCTTGTCCAGTCCATCATCAATGGGCATTTGGGTTGGTTCCAGGTCTCTGCTATTGTAAATAGTTCCACAGTAAACATAAGTGTGCATGTGTCTTTATAATAGAATGATCTATAATCCTTTGATTATATTCCATATACCCAGTAATGGAATTGCTGGGTCAAATGGAATTTCTATTTCTAGGTCCTTGAGGAATCACCACACTGTCTTCCACAATGGTTGAACTAATTTACACTCCCATCAACAGTGTAAAAGTGTTCCTATTTCTTCACATCCTCTCCAGCATCTGTTGTCCCCTGATTTTTTAATGATTGTTTTTCTCACTGGTGTGAGATGATATCTTAGTGTGGTTTTGATTTGCATTTCTCTAATGACCAGTGATGATGAGCATTTTTTCATATGATTGTTGGCCTCATATATGTCTTATTTTGAAAAGTGTCTGTTCATTTCCTTCACCCACTTTTGAATGGGTTTGTTTGTTTTTTTCTTGTAAATCAGTTTTAGTTCTTTGTAGATTGTGGATATTAGCCCTTTGTCAGATGGGTAGATGGCAAAAATTTTTTCCCATTCTGTTGGTTGCCTGTGCACTCTACTGATTGTTTCTTTTGCTGTGCAGAAGCTCTGGAGTTTAATTAGATCCCATTTGTCTATTTTGGCTTTTGTTGCCAATGCTTTTGGTGTTTTAGTCATGAAGTCCTTGCCTATGCCTATGTCCTGAATGGTTTTGCCTAGGTTTTCTTCTAGCGTTTTTATGGTATTAGGATTTATGTTTAAATATTTAATACATCTGGAGTTAATTTTAGTGTAAGGTGTCAGGAAGGGGTCCAGTTCCAGCTTTCTGCACATGGCTAGCCAGTTTTCCCAACACCATTTATTAAACAGGGGAATCCTTTCCCCATTGCTTGTTTTTGTGAGGTTTGTCAAAGATCAGATGGTTGTAGATGTGTGGCATTACCTCTGAGTCTTCTGTTCTGTCCCATTGTTCTATATCTCTGTCTTGGTACCAGTACCATGCTGTTTTGATTACTGTAGACTTGTATATTTTGAAGTCAGGTAGAATGATGCCTCCAGCTTTGTTCTTTTTGCTTAGGATTGTCTTGGCTATGTGGGCTCTCTTTTGGTTCTATATGAAGTTTCAGGTGACTTTTTCCAAGAGCAAGGTATTTTTATTTTCCATTTCTATTCCATTTTTAAAATTGTTACATTTTGCTTTTATATAAGAACTATATTTATATGTACATCATTGTGATTCTGCTTATCCCTTTTCTAGATCTCTGATCTGAACTTATTTCACTTTATTTTCTGTTTAAATGCTACAAATAAAATAGCCATAAATTCTTCTTCGACAATGACTGAAGCATTATTTTCTCAAGAGTGTCTGACTATAATTCTTCCTCCCCTTTTTGTTCGTGTTTTGGTAAAGAGGGTGTTGGGGTTGAATCTCTTAACCATTAATTCCCTTCATATATTTCTTTTCCTTTCACTCAAAACACAAGTATCTTTAGAGTCTAACTTGTCATGAACAGGTAGAAGACACCTGAAGTAGAGCCTGATTTATAGACTTCAACATAACACTATTTCAGGAATACAAAATGAGTAACTGCTTATGATATTATCATTAAAATACTTTAAAATTATAGGAAAACAAGAGGTTGGATTGAAAAATAAGGATATATGATGAATAACTATTAATATTAAAATGTATATGTATGTGTTTCTACATATAAATACAAATACGAATGCATACATACCAGTATGATCTTTTAACTGAGATTATATTTCACGGCAAATTTGTTGATGTATCATCTCTATACAAAAATCAATTGAGGGTTGATTTTGTATGCCTTGGCAATAGTGGGTCCTTGAATAAATTATTTAATTGATCTGAGTTACAGTTTGCTTATTTTCCTTCATCAAATGGTTAAAAAAAAAAAAAGGAAAAGATGGCTCGCATGATTAGATGAAGTAATACATTCTAGACCTACCATAGTGCTGGTTTCAGAGTTTTTGCTTAATAAATATTGTTAACAAAAGTGTCTGACAAAACATCCATTTC
This sequence comes from Ateles fusciceps, assembly GCA_036589455.1. NCBI lineage: Eukaryota > Metazoa > Chordata > Mammalia > Primates > Atelidae > Ateles > Ateles fusciceps. The sequence goes on from JAZHEH010000051.1 coordinate 3,623,667, forward strand.
CATTGCTACTCCACCTTTTTCCTCCTCCAACATGCTCCCCACCACCTGAGCTTAGTGTTCTTTTATACCTGCGATTATTCCTGAATGAAATATGAGATAGCTCCATGATAAATATTCCATACTCCAACTACCCAGTGGCCTCCCTTGTTCTGCCTATTACCACCTTCCATCTCAGGATTACATCCCAGGGCAGGTCTTGTATCAGGTGAATTACTGCCTTCTGTAAAATAAACCTGTTGCCTTCCCTGATTGTCCAAATGGCCAAATGCTTTACAGAGGAAAAAAGATAGAAAGTTGTAAACCAATAGACTGGAATTTAAATGTCAGCTTTGGCTTTGTGAACCTGGTTAAGTTATTTAATCTAATGTAAATTGTATATCCTTATTTTTGAAACAGAGTAATCAGTCAATACCCAGTGGTGTTGTGTAAATTGAATGAGATAATACAGGAAGAAGTTCCAGGTGCAGGTGATATCTATTAAACATTGCCTTATCCACCTTCCCTCCCTCCTTCCCTTCCTTTCTTTCTTCCTTCCTTCTCTCTTTCCCTCCTTCCCTTGTTTTGCCTTTATGCCTGTCATTTCCACTTTATTGTACAAAATCAGCTTTGAAAATCTTTAATATAAAAAAACAAGTAACTCATCCTGTAGACAAATATTAAACATGGAGTTCAAATTCACAAAAATAATAGGAGGATGTGATTTCTTGAGTAGTTCTGTATTCCTTAGATTTTAATCTTAGAATATCACAAAACAATTCTCTACTATTTTTAACTGCTAATTACTATAGGGAAAAAAATTATATTTTCGAGAAGTTGTATATTTTTTATTAGGCATTAACCCAGTGCTTAATTTTCATATAATAATGTAATATACAAATTGCTTAATTTTATTTTAATTGTTGAAATAAGGTTTGGCAAATGAGAAAATATTTTTAAGTTGTTACTGTTAGGATAATTACTACATAAATGATTTGAACTAGAAATGAGTTTTGGGCTTTTTCAACTTATTTCTGAAAGATAATAAAACTTAAATTTCCACTTTTTGAATAGTGAACATGGCCATTTTAATTAGCCTAGGAAACACAGAACTTTTAAACATGTATTCTGTTATTGCTAGGTATGTTTTTCCAAAACAAATATGTCTAGTCAATTTCTATCACTTACCTCTATGCAAATCAGAGACTGTTAGAAACAGAGATAGACAGATACATAGTCAGAGACAGAATGTCAAAACCAGAGAAAAGAATGAGATGAAGGATACTAAGAGAGTTGAAAGAGACGCAGACAGAGAGAGAGCAATTTACATTACAAGCGGATTTTGCCCACGTAATGAATGCAACTTGGGAGTGACCTGAGATGCAAAGTGGGATTTGCCATTCTTTCATTCACTCTCGGATCCACTGTGCTCATTTTATCATCATCTGAGCATATTGAATTTGTTTTTTATGGAACCATGCTGCATATACAGATTTCTGGAACTAGAAATGTTTAAAAAGAAAAGTGAGGTACTCAAGGCAATGTTTAGAAACCTATAAGGCTGAATTGGACAGCATCCAAGATATTCAAATGTGTATTGTATAACATAAATAAACTGGCTCTACTCAGGATAACGTAGACCATCCTAGTCAACCCAAGGACCTGTTAGAAATATTACTGCATTTGTTTCAAACATTCACTTCTATTCCTTCATATCTTGCATATCTTCCATCACAGTATCTATACTTGGTGATTTCTTATATACAGTGTTTTTTGTTCTTTCTTCAGAGTTTTCTGCTGGTATTCATCACCACAAAGCTGCAGTTTGGTTTCATAAACTATTTTATCTCTTGTCTGATTTTCTATTCCCTTTGTTTCCAGGATACCACTGAACTCTTATGATGTTTCAGCCATTTTGCACCCTGAAATGTTTAAACCCTATTTACTATTTACTATTGATACTATTTTAATATATATAAAATACATATTAAAGTGAGTATGTGCTCAAAATATCATGAAATACTTTGATAAATAAAGTACATAAACATTTAGAAACACATACAACTCCTATAACACTTTATGCCCGGTATTAATTTTAAAATTGCTAACACATTTAATGTCACATATGAAAAAATTCAAAGCTTCTTGTAGAAAATATTAAGAAAACAAATGTTAGAAACACACTTTTTAAAAATGAAGTACTACCTGTCACCTGATAGTAGGAGCATTTGTAAACTATTGGATATAGTTTGCATAGTACATGATTATCCATTGATTGCACATTATTTGAAAAATGTTGTTAAAATTTCTCACTAACTCATCATAAAAAACTAGCAAACTGGAAATAAAACAAAATGTCTTTACCTGAACCTTCAAAAATAGCACGCCGAAGTATGATATTTTAAAAGGAGTCCCATTAGAATTATGCAGATAGCAAGTATGCGCACCAACCTACTCACTACTATGTTAACCAGGACCCCCTAAACAATGAAAAAGTTTGTATGACAATTGGAAAACAAGAGGTAAAAATGATCAATTATTATCAGGAAATAGGGGTTAATTTATAGAGAAGCCAAGAATGTGTATAAATTATTAAAAGTAATAAGATGATTTAATAAGAATGCTGATGCAAAGCAGTGTACAAATCAAGGTGTTCTCATACACTATTAATAGCCAATGAATATAGGAATAAATTATAATGCATAATAAAAGAACTGTCTGATGGTACGTAGTAATTTTTTTAAATAAAATACTAGAATTTTACATATAGATTTTAAATCTTTCTTAACCTACATTTAGACTAAAGACAAAGATGGAGTAGACAATGTCGTGAATAACAAGACTCAGTACCATCAAAATGTCAGATAATACCAGATAACACTACAAGTACACTGTGTAGTCAATGTAATTTAAATTGAAATTCCTCTAGGGTTTATTGTGGATCTTGGCAAGATGTTTCTAAAATTCCTATTGAAGGGTAAAGGGCTAAGAATATCCAAAAAGAACAAAATCGGGCAATTGATCATCTCATATATCAAAAGTCTTTTAAAAGTATGTTAAGTAAAACCACATGATATAGGGAGAGTATTAGACAAATGGGCCACTGGAATAGGAAAGAAAACCCAGAAATAGATCCTTAAAAATGTTATTTATAGGTAAGAGGTCATGTTACAGTTAAATGTGGAGGAAATACATTGCTCACTAAATAATGAAAGAAACATTGAATTTCTTTAAGAGAATATAGATCTGTACATCATATTAGGGACAAAAGCAAATTTCATATATATTAAAAATATAAATTTTAAAATCAAATTATCAGACTTTCAGAATAACTTATAGGACAATAGAATTTTGGTAGTATTGGAATGACTTATTTCACAGAAACTGGGAACAAGTCATAAAAACTAGACTCTGGTAAATAAAATAAACAACTCCTACCAAAATGAATGTACACAAATTTAAAATATAAATCATAGGCTCTGAGAAGATATTTGCAATGTATATTAGACAAAGATTTAGTGTCCACAAAACATTACACCATCCTACATGTTGTTTTTGAAGACAAGCATCCCTTCTCTCACACACACACAAAAAATTGTTAAGCATTTATTAGATACTTCACAGAAAAATAGAATTAAGTGAACAAAAATTATGAAAAAGTGTACAAATTTACTAATAATCATATAAAAGTGAATACAGACAATAAAATATTCATCATATTTATAAAATTTAAATAATGGTGATAACAAGGTAGGCAATAGTGTGGAGAAAGTCTCATAAATTAATAATTTGTGGATATATATTACCCAACTATTTCACTTTTTGATTTAATTACTAAGAGAATGTATCACATATCTACATGCATTAACTTCTGACGGTTGCCATAATGAGTTAAAGCAAACTGGGTGGATTAATGCTATGGAAATGTATTCTCTCAAAATTCTGGAGGCCAAAAATCTGAAATTAAGGATAGTTCTTTGTGGAACTCTAAGGGAAAGTCTGTTTCATGCCTGCCTTCTACCTCTGCTAGCTGTGGGTAATTGGTGGCATTCCTTGGTTTGCAGATACATCACTCCAATCTGGCTTTTTTTTTCTCATGGTGTCCTTCTCTGTGTATGCTCTGTGTCTAACTTCCCTCTCTTCTTATAAGGTCACAGTTATTAGATTAGGGTCCACCCTAATCCATTATGACCTTTTCTTAACTTGATACATTTGCAAAACTCTTATTTCCAAACAAAGCCATGTTCTGACATTCTGTGTGGACATGAATTGGGGGGGGACACTATTCAGTCCAATACACCACACAGAGAGAAATGTGTAATAAAGTTTACCACAGCCCCCTTTGTCATGGAGAACAATTTAAAACAACAAAATGTCCACTTACATACTAATGGATAAGAAATAAGGGCAAAATACATATAATTGTTATACAGGTGTTAAAACCAGTGACTCAGACATATGAATATCAAAGTTGATAAATATTAAGAACATATTGAGTGAAAGAAAGAAAATTGTAGGATATTTGACTGTTTTCTCTCTGATATGTGAGGATAATGAATACACAACAAAGCACAGTGTTTAGTACATATAAAATAAAATAAAATATACAAATATGCAGGGTTGCCTGTACATCAATTTTAGGATAGAGGTTATCTCTAAGGCAGGAAGGAGAAGAATAAGATCAGGAGTAATAAATGCTTTGAATATATTTATGATATTTTTCTTATTTAAAGGAGAGGAGATTTGGAGCAAATGTGTCAACATGTTAACATCTGATACAGTTGAATGGTGAATATAGAGCAGAGTTTCTCAGCACCTGCACTACTGGTATTTGGCACAAGATTCTTTGCTGTATGAAGCTGTTCCATGCGTGGTAGACCATTTCAATGTTTATCAATTTCCCTGGCCTGTGTCCACTAGATGCCAGTAGCAAACCTTCCCCTCAACCCCAGTTATGACAATCAAAAATGTTGCCAAACATTTTTACAAATCAACTCTGGGTTTAGAAATACTAGTGTAGAGAATTCATTATGTTTCTGTTTGTCTGTGCCCATATTTAAAATATATTATATAAATTGTGATAAAATAAAATAAAAATGTATTTCTTACATACTTTTTAATACAAAATAAAGATAATTATCAACACGTAAACATGTGTAATATAAAGTATGCCATGTTATAAATTCAAGATATAAAAAAGACTTACATAATAAAGAAAATTTGCAATTAATTAAGATAGCTACACAAAAGAAAAACTTTCTTGGTTTCACCTTAAAAGATGTGCAGTATTTTCCAAGTTTGAGAAGTGTGGAATACCATTATAAGAAGGAATGGAAAGGGAACAGAGCTACGTAATTATTTTACAGAATAATGACTTATTCGGTGAAACTGAAACATAGAGTCTCAAATTTTCATGCCTTCAATGGCAATAGCATATGTGTGTGGAGCAAATGGTTTTAAGAAATTTTAGAACAATGCGGCCTGTGACAGATTGGAGAGGGCACCTAGCAGACCATGCAAAACAAGTCTGAGGGCAGACTCAGGCCACATTTTTAATTGCTCTTGTCTTAAAATGTATGGAGGGGACTACTAGAAATGTGCTGGCAAGAAATAATTGATGCCATTAAGAAACAGTCACTTAAATTAATATTCTTGTAGAATGTTGACATGTTAAAATTGCTTGAGTAATATATAACTTCATGGATTGGACGTTTTAATATGATTAATATATCAATACTCCACAAATTGACTTACTGATTAAATGCAATAACAAATATAATTCTGACAGGATTTTTGAAAAATTGGCATGATGATTTTGAAAATCCATATGAAAATGCAAAGTATCGAGAACAAAGCTGGGGATCTTATACTGAAAGACTTTGAGACTTGCTGCGAAGTTATCTGATCATAAAGTGTGATCATGATGTAAGAATCATCAAATAGATCAGTGGAACAAAATTAGCACATCAGCAACAGAGCCACACTCACTCAGTTCTTTAATTTTCTACAAAGCTTTCGATATTATTCCATTTGTATCAGTATTTGTCTTTTCAACAAGTGGTGGGATAAATAGATCCTATAACTTGATGATATTTACCTTATAACATATACAAAACATAATTCAAGACATACCATAGACCTTAACAAAAAAGCTAATGGTTTTAGAGGAAAGCACTAGAATTTGTGGTTTAGAAATAAGCAAAGGTATCCTAGACTAGAAACAAAAAACAATAATAACAACAACAACAAAAAAGAAACTGACAAATTAGACTCAAATAATTTAAAATAAATTAAAAAATATTTTCTGAGAAAACAATTCCATTAAGAAAAATAACAGGAATGTCACAGATCCAGAGAAAATACTTGCAAAATACATATGTCTTACCGAGAACTGGTATCTAGGATTTTACATAACTTCTACAAATCAATGATAATAAGACTGAAAATGAGTAAAGAATCCAGAAACTCCACAACAAAATCTACAGAAATAGTCAATAGACATTTGAAAATATGTCTATCACAGTAATCTGGGAAATGACGATTAAAGGCATAACTGGAAACCCGTCAACAATAACAATGACATATTTTGAGAGTGAGTGGATCAGTTGGCACTCTCACACATTTCTGGGAGAAATGAAAAATGTTAAATTATTTTAGAGACAGGTTTGGATATTTTTATTTATTTATTTTTGTCAGGGACTGTGTTTTCTATTAGAGAAAGAGCTGAAAAGGGGCTCTTTGTTTCTGCAATGTTATGAATATTTTATGTATACAATTCAATAACTTCCCAGCAGCAGTTGCTTTTAACATGTTAATTTAATGCTGAAGGCCATGCCCATTATAAAATTATGTACTAATAATCTCTGGTGTGTATTTGAGTTTTTATATATTCTGAAGAGTGTCCCAAGAAATGTACATTTAGAACTACAATTACAAATGCGCTGGGTAAATAGTCATATGTCATATCTGTGTTATTATTTTTTATCTATATACTACAAAGAATTGTTGTTAGTTAAAACACATATACTCTTTATTATATTCATATAGGTAAGGCATATTAACTATTTACTTTAAAGTGTTTGCCTTATAAAAGAACAAAATACCATGAGGGCAAAAATTGTGTCTTGGTCACATATGTTTCCCAGTGCTTAGAATAATATCTGGCATATAATAAAAAACCATTTGAATATTTGTCAAATGAAGGAATATGACAACCAGAATCAAATAGTTGCAAGAAAGACTATAAATGTTTATGAGTGAACTATTTCTGTCTTCATTAAAATTGACATTTTAGGAGACCATGTGGCTTGCTGAATATCTGCAGTTAATACATATTATTTTGTAAGATATTGTAAAATATTTTTTATCTAGGTAGATTTTTTAGAAATTTTAAAATTTTACTTCAAATGTTATATAGAACATAAATTTGTATTTGCATCTTTTAATAATACATGCTAATTACAATTTAGGAACGTGAAAACGTATATAAATGCAGAGCAAATTTTATGTGTACACATTTCCCATTCAAATGATTTTCATAGCTTGTGGGGCATTTAGTTAAATGCAATCACTCTTTATGGTTCATGGAAATGGAATGAGATCTGAGAGAGATACATTATTTTCTCACCAATTCATTTCTCATTTTAGTTCACCACTGTATTTCTTTAATACAATAAGAATTACATTTTGTTGTTGCTGTTTTTTTCTTTATACCTGTTATTTTCCACAGTATTATTGGGAATCAAAATCTTCTATTCTTATACTAGTTTTTTTTTTAATTTAGCTTTTTTTTGGACAATTTAGGTCATTTTTTGTATATTAGGTTTTTCTTTGGCAATTTCTACTAATGCAGGTGAACAATATGTGGTGATTGTAGGATTTCCAAAATTATATATCTACATAACAAGAAGTGAGTCATTTGTTTCCATTGTCACTTTTTAACAATTGTGCATGCATAGGGATTGAATCTCACTTTTACAAAGTCAACTTCTGATTTTGCAAATGTATTTTATTCTCCTATTGCCTGATCCATGGAGGGTTTTAGTAGAAAGCCAAAAGAGGAAATGACTGCTTTCACGTTTTCTGATTTTGAAAAAAACCACACACACATATATCTGATTTAAGAGGCGACCAACAAATAATTGCAAATAGATTCTATAGTTAGAAGATAAAAGAAATAATTATAGTGTTTTTCATAATTTTATTTCAAGAAATGAAGATTCAAAAATACTGTGTTTCTGGAAACTTAGGTAATCACGCTTATTATGAAAAATATAGGAGGAAATAAAATGGCATACAAAAGGAGATGAGGTGATCTGGTGAATACACTATTAACTTGGTATATATCATCCCAGTTATCTACCAATTTGTAAAATGGATTATTAGTATATTGTATGTAATGTGTTGTAATCTGAATGTATTTCCCTAAGCAATAATCTTGAATGATTAAATATTAATCTGCCATGTAATTCTTAATGACTTTTTAGTATTCCACTATTTAGCTGCAGAATGTTTTATCAGATCCATCACTTATTATTGGACATTTCATCTGTTTCCAATTGCAATGACTATTCCTGTCTTTACTTTCATATCTGATAGCCCTTTTTTAGGGTATTTAAGAGTAAAACTGATACTTTCTATTAACTTAAAATATTAACAAAAAAAGAACATGATTATTTTGACTTAATGGAATAAACTGTGGTGTGACTCTGGTTCTCATATAATTAATTTGAATGAGAACCAGAGTCACACCACACATCTCTGATCCTCAGTTTCTTCTGCAAAGCAGGCATTGGATGGATAATTACTGATTATCCTTCAAGTCTTAACATGGATAATTACTCTTATCCTTCAAGTCCTACTAACAGCTGTGGGTGTTCCCTACAGATTCGATGGTATACAATTCCTAAAAATAAAGCAGGAAGTAGTTTTATCCATGGTTTTCAAGTTATCTGTCCAATTTTAATCTACAGTGGGTATCCAAAGGGGAGAATACAGTCATGGGTTCTTAGTTTCTGTTTATGGTTGGGCAAGAAAAGCCCCTTCATAGTCCCTCTTTTCTGCTAATCACTAGAGACAGAAAGTAAAAGCCATGGCTTCAGGCTGCAAAAAGCCTAAAACGAGAGAAAACAGGAAAACGACAACAAAATAAGGTGGGTTGGACAAACATGAGCATTTATTCTCTACTTACCGACTTCGAAGATTTTTCCAGGGCTGACTTTTAATCTCAAGTGTCTGAATGAAAGTGAACAATAATGACACGAGTGCATCATATGGACCTGATCCATACTGGAGTGAGCTAACCACGAGGATTCCAACTCTCCAAAAAGGTATCTTTCCGCAAGGAAAGCTAGACCAAACTCTAGAACTGTTCTCCTCTCTTTCTTTAATTTTCTTCTCTTGATACATCTTTTCTAGTTTCAGTCTCATCAATATCTGCTTTGCTTTTGAATATTTGTTTGTTTGGATTTTTCGTTCTCACTTTTGCTTTCCACTTAATCTAAGTTGTAATTTGAAATGACCAGCAAATGGCACAGCACTGGAAATAGTAAAGCTAGTCACACTACAATAGAACCAGGATGCATTTCATCTACAGGGTGCCCCAAAGGGATCACTAAGTATCTCACACTGTGACAACAGATTTCTGATGTATTTGAAAATACTGTCTTCAGATGGCTTGAACTTAACTCCCCACTATCGTTCTCTTTGGATTGCAGTCTTCATTTTGTTGAATGTGATCATTCTAAACCTCCTATATCATCCAGACTTTACTGGAGGCTTGTAGCTAACATATTTTATGTCTACAAATTTTATTGTATTTTACTGGAATGAAACCATTTATCTTCAAGGCTGATTGTGCCAATAGCAAATAAGGATGGTCTTGTATCTCTGTGTTCCTACTGGGAAGTTCCATTAAATTATCAGGAATTATTCTGTGTCACATAGATCTATCTAGAAAGAAGAGACATGAGAATGAGACTTATATTACCTCTAAGACATGGGCCTAGGTGACTTCTAAAAATTGTTTATGACAATAAAATGAACAGCTGAGACGGTGTCTTTTAATATTTGTCTTCTCAAGGAATGTTGATTATTCTTTGCATGAATTTTCAGAAAACAGCATTTAACATAGTAGTATTCTGAATAGTTACTGAATTATTAGAGTACTCTCACATTTACTTATTTTTAACTTCCAAAGATGGATGTCTACTAGAACCCACTCTAGTACAGGTAACCTAGGGGATAAATTTGTAGGCATATCTATTTCAGAGAAACAGTTAGATGTATTGTATCTTGTATCTTGGCCTAGAGGATCCAGATAATCAGATCTAGGTTAAGTCATTCTAAAGAAAACAGAGGTTTAAGTAGATATTTTGAAAGTCCAAAGACTGTTCATTACTTTCTCTTCTTTTTATAAATATTCAGTGCTGTTATAGCATAACTCTCTTGTTTACCTTGCTTGGTAAAACAATCACCTTGGTTAATTCTATGACCTACTTTGTGTCCTAACCCATCAGCCCAACAAGGTTGAAGAAAACACAAGAACATAAAACTAGTCTCGTTTTATATTTATGACCCCTGATCTTGGTATTTATTGCTGTCAAGCAATAATATTCCATTTCCAAATTCTATTATCTGTTCGTCTTTTAGACATATCTTTTATCCTTTACTTCTCCTTAAAGAAAATACTTCCTCTCCCATTCTCACTCATGGATGATGAGCTTGTTTTATGTCACTAAAAAAATTGCAAAAATCAAAAGAGAATATCTATAAGCTTCCACCATCATATTTACCCCATAACTTTCATCTGTACCCAGGCACTCTCTTTCACAGTCTATGACTATGGATTATTAATTCTACCCATTTTCACAGAAGACTACCATATCTAACAAATGCCATTATATAATTCCAGTAATTCACCTCTTTATCCTATATTATAAATTATCCCTCTGCTATATTGTTAATATTTAAACATATTGTCTTTTCTCCCATCATAAGAAATATATTTTTTGTATTCGCTCAGCAGTTCAGCTATTGCCTCATTTCTCTTATTCCTTTTGTGGGAAAAATTCTCAAAAAATGTTAATCATACTGATGTATCAAATGTACTTTTTGCCTTATCCTTTGAAACAACTCTAAACAGGCCTTTACTCTTACCATTCTTCTTAAACTGTTATTATTATTATTGTTGAGACAGTCTCTCTCTGTTGCCAGGTTGGAGTGCAGTGGTGCAATCTCGGCTCACTGCAATGTCCGTCTCCTTGGTTCAAGCAATTCTCCTGCCTCAGCCCCCCGAGTAGCTGGGATTACAGGCACATGCTACCATGCCCAGCTAATTTTTGTATTTTTAATGGAGACAGGTTTCACCACGTTGGCCAGGATGGTCTTGATCTCCTGACCTTGTGATCCACCCGCCTTGGCCTCCCAAAGTGCGGGGATTACAGGCGTGAGCTACCATGCCTGACTTAAAACTGTTATGTTTTAAGGTCACCTACTAATGATGTTGATCACTTTTTAGCAGTCATCTTATTTGTTCCACCAGGAGTATTTGACACAGCAGAATTATATTTCTTCATTGGCTGTCCAAGACATCATCTTCTTACTCAGGGATTGATACTTCAATATATCTGTTTTAATTTCTAAACACTTGCAATAGTAATGACATCCAGTTTCATGGCTTTGATATCATCTGTCAGTCAACCTCTATCTGTCTCTATGTATCTCTTTCTATCATCTATCTATCTGGCTAGCTAGCTAGCTATCTAGCTATTTATCTATCTACCTACCTATCTACCTCCTACCTACCTACCTACCTATAATTGGTCTATCCCAGAACTCTATCCTAGATTTCAAGTTCATAATTCCAACTGCTTACTACATTTTTTCCCATGTGAATATCTAATAGGCGCTTGGATCCTAACATGGACAATGACTTTCTAACCTCTCTTCATGTACTGGTTCTGGTCCAGTTCTTTCTATTTCAGTTAATGATTAAACTTTAGGCCAAAATTTGATTTATACTTGACCCTTCTCTTTCAAATCTTACATTTAATACATCCATAAATCTTGTGGCTCTTCATTTGAAGCATATCTCAACACTTCTGCTGCTACCACTCTTCCATAAATGATAAGCCTCTGTGTCCTGGATTATAGCAACCACTTATTTGCTTGTTGGTCTCTCTTTTCAGAACAATCTCTTCCAGAAATCATGTAACTCATCTAGTCACCTCTTTGCCTTCTCACTGAAGTCTCCAACCAACCTATGTGAAGTCTCCAGTAACCTCTATCTCATTGCTGGCCCTGTTTCTTCCTAGCAAAAATCACATTCTATGATATTCTATAGTTTAACATCTTATATTGTTATTTATCTGTCCACAAAAGAATGTAAACTCTTTGATGATAGAAATAAAGATTTTTGCTTTATTAATTACTAGGAACAAAATAGAAGTTAAATAAATACGAGCACTTTTCTAATCCAGAATACTCGTTTTTGTTTGCTGATAATATTCTTCATTTAGATTGTAGAATGTGAGCTAGTTGAGAATATTAGGATTTATATAAGTTTTTAAATTCCATATGCTTATGAAAAGATTAAAAAATGCTCATAGTCCCACATTTAATGTTTTTGATATTTCTTTCAGGGGAAAAATAGAATGATTAAGGGTGTTTTGGTCACCACTCTCATATTCTATTATTTTCAGGAAAATATCTCTTAAGCTTCCTAGCTCCCTTAACTAAAATTATTATCTTCCTTCCAGTCCTGAGTCAATTTTCTGACAAATTGGACTTGATTTGTCTTAACACTTACAATCCCCTGTCAAGGCATACACAGTCTGTTCACACATATGGTCTCTTTTGGACAGTATTTTAACTTTAAATAATTCTGCATACCTCTAAGACTTGACAGTCTCTGGGGATCTGGATTGGAGGCACATCAGATAAAGGTCTTCTAGGACTCAATGGCTAATGGGTGAATTGCTTCCTATTCTTTCACATGCAATAACATTAATCTAAATTGAAAATTTATCACCAGCATTTATGGTTCTGAATGGTACCACATGGTATTAATGAATCTGTAGGAATTTTAGTTTTACTATTACTTTTTTGGCCATTGACTTAGATATTATTAAAATGAGGGTACCTCACTTTTAACTACAGATCTTTTGATGGCTCTTCTGTATGAGAACACAAAGGCAGAGTTTCTTATTGGTTTTAATGCATGGCATAGCAAGTCTAGAACATTTCTATTGCAATTCTCTCTATGGGAGAAAGAAAGATAAAAGTTCTAAGATACACATAAGAACTTTCAAACCCTATTAGTGATCAATAGTTCTATTTTCTCCCCATAATGGTTGCATTCCCTAATATAAACAAGTAGAATAAAGGTGTATAACAAATTGATCTGTTGAAATTATTTATAAGACATATTACTTTTGGAAACATCACCATTCTATAGTCTATGGACACATTTCAGTACTGGAAATAACCAAAGATATTCTGAATTGTCTTTGATGAATCAGTGAGTGATCAATCTAGGTGGCAAATGCAAACCAATAGGCATATGTACAAAAGAATTCTGAAGATAATTCTCTAAAATGTGTTAAGCTGTAACTTAATCTTTGGAATAATGAACCTACTTTGAAGCAATGCATTCATGAAGATTTGCACATGCTGGCATGTTTAGTAATTTGACATTAATAATGAGTCATTTCTGAATGTTTTCAAAAATAATATTCAAAGATGTCTTCTTAGGATCAATATATATATTCTAGTTCTAAGAGCTAATATTTGTTAGCACTTTTCATGTACCAGACAATATGCTAACATTTTGATAATCATCATTCAGTTTTCCTTTCCATAAATATTTATTGAATGCTTGCTCAATGTCAAGTACTATATTAGGAACTTTAGGTACACAATAAACAAATAAAAAGATAAAGGTCCCTGCTACCATAGAGCATTATGGTGAAAGACAATTGCCAAAAAATGGCAGACCTTGATTGTAACAGACTAGTAAATTACAATATCACTACGGGTTGAATTGTATACCCCTAAAATAAAAAAAGTTACGTCCCCATTGCCTCAGAAAGTAACCTCATTTGGAAATAGTGTCTTTATAGAAATAATTTAGTTTAAAAAAATTATTACAATAGGCCCCAATCCAATATGACTGGTACACTTTTAAAAGGTAGAACTTTAAAGACAGATGCACATATAGAAAGAAGGCCATGTGAAGATGAAGGCAGAACCAAAGGGATGCTTCTACAAGCCAAGGAACATCAAAGACTGCCAGAAAATTACCAGGAGCTAGGCAAGAAGCGAGGGCACGTTTTCTCTCACAACCCTGACAAGAAACCAGTTCTACTAACAACTTGATTGTAGACTGAGTCTTCAGACTTGAACAGTACATTTCTGTTTATAAGCCACCCATTTGTGGTACTTTGTTAAGGTAGCCCAGTAAACTAATATAAGTATGTCAGATGGTATGGAAGAATGCCTTTAAATATGAAAAATGTATTTTCCCCACAGACGCATGCCAATCTTCCCATCATAAAATGAAGTCTATTCACTTTTGTATCTAAACTAGTCATGTGCTTTACTTTTAACAATAGCATGAGATGGAAGTGAGGCTGTGCCAGTGCCAGGAGGAGCTTAGGAAATACCTGACAGTTTCACCTTGGTTCTCTGGGAATTCAGCTGCCATGTTTTAGACTGAAATCAGGTCTAAACTTCTGGAGGAAGAATGGTCACATGGAGGATAATGGACAGCTCTCAAATGCAACCAGTACCAACTCACAAATAGGTCGGTGAGATGGTGTGTACCTTCCAGTCCCAAGTGAACCCCCATCTGAATGCAACTACATAAGTGACCTGAATTATCATTGCACAGAGCTGAACTGCACAACTGAAGCTTAGCTAGATTCATAGTCATGAGAAATTATACACCATTGTTGAGTTAAACATCTTTTTTTTTTTTTTTTTTTTTTTTGAGACGGAGTCTCCCTCTGTCACCAGGCTGGAGTGCAATGGCACAATCTCGGCTCACTGCAATCTCTGCCTCCTAGGTTCAAGCGATTCTCCTGCCTCAGCCTCCCGAGTAGCTCGTACTACAGACATATGCCACCATGACCAGCTAATTTTTGTATTTTTCATAGAGATGGAGTTTCACCATGTTGGCCAGGATGGTCTCAATCTCTTGACCTCGTGATCTGCCCGCCTTGGCCTCGCAAAGTGCTGGGATTACACGCATGAGCCACCGTGCCCGGTCAACATCTATGTTTTCAGGTGATTTGTTACACATCAAGGTAAATCGTTAAAAAAGAGACTAATAAGTTCCAGGAAAATGATAAAGAAAGGTAGAATGAAGAAATTGAATAAGAGCGTTTCTATGTGCCATGGTAGTGAGTGCAGGGAGAGGAGGAGGCTGCAATTCTCACAGCAGTTCATGAGCTTGATAAAATATCCCATATTTCAGACAAGCAACTGAGAATTACAGAGGTTAAGCAAGGTGCCAGTTGTTACATGGTGAATCCTAGATTCAAATTCAGAATATCTGTTCAAACCACAGTATCAAATAAATGACCGGAGATGAGAAGAGTGTAGGTCATTGATGATGACGAAGTGTTAGCAGAGTGAATTTTTCTCTCCAAGATAACAGTCTAGAAAAATATTTTTAAAATAAATATTTCAAGGAAGATGTAATGGTTAATTCTATGTGTTGACTTAGCCCTGGTGGTATGGTTTGGCTTTATGTCCTCACCCAAATCTTATTTCAAACTGTAATCCCTGCATGTTGAGGGAGTGCCCTGGTGGGAGGTGTTTGGATCATGGGGGTGGTTTCCCTCATGCTGTTCTTGTGATAACCAGTAGTGCTCATGAGATCTGGTTGTTCGATAAGTGTCTGGCACTTCCTCCTTCCTCCTTCTTGCTCTCTCTCTCCTGCCACCAGGTAAAATGTGCTTTGCTTCCCATTTGCCTTCCACCATGATTATAAGTCTCCTGAGGTCTCCCCAGACATGTGGAACTATGAGTCAATTAAATATCTTTTCTTTATAAAAATTACCCAATCTCAGGTAGTATCATTTTTTTTTTTTTTTTTTTTTTTGAGATGGAGTCTTTCTCTGCTGCCTAGGTTGGAGTGCAGTGGTGTGATCTCAGCTCACTGCAACCTCCACTTCCCAGGTTCAAGCAATTTTCCTGTCTCAGCCTCCTGAGGAGCTGGGACTACAGTAGCATGCAACAATGCCTGGCTAATTTTTATATTTTTAGTAGAGATGGGGTTTCACCATAGTGATCAGGCTGGTCTAGAACTTCTGACCTCAGGTGATCCATCCACCAGGAACTCCTAAAGTGCTGGTATTACAGTTGTGAGCCCCATGCCTAGCCTCAGGCAGTATCTTTATAGCAGTGTGAGAATGAACTACAACACATTTGGTGCCCAGACATTTACTAAAACATTTAGTAAAACTGGGTGTGTCTCTGATGATGTTTCATGAGTCTGAGTAAAGTAGATTGACTTCCTAATATGAGCAGACCTCATCCAATTATTTGATGGCCTAAATAGCAAACAGATAACAACAACAAAAAGATTGTCCTCAAGTAAGCAGGAACTCCTCCTGCCTGGCTATTTTTGAGCTAGAACATTAACTTTTTCCTGCCCTAGGACTTATACTACAACATTAGCTACTGCTAGGTCTCAAGCCTACCAGCCTTCAGTCTGGATCAACATAATCAGCTCTGCAGGTTCTCAGGCCTTCAGACTCGGACTGGACCCACACCGTCATCTCTGCTGTGCCTCCACTTTGAGGACTACAGACCTTGAGACTTGTCAGCCTCTATAATCATTTGAGAAAATTCTTACAGTAAATCTTTCTATCCATTTATGGATCCTATTTTTTTTCCTGTGGAGAACCTTGATTAATACAGAAGTTATGTCTCCATCCTGTGTGTGTATGCGGTGTGTGTGTGTGTGTGTGTGTGTGTGTGTGTGTGTGTATGATAGGTGAATATAGCATCTGGGATTAAGAAAGAAATTTTGGAAACCCAGTCTCAGACTCCTTTTCTTGAAGTTATTAAAAAGTCAAGAAGAATAAAGCTTCTAGAAGGGGCTAATAGGGATATTGTATAACACACTAAAAGCCTGCATGAGATTCATAAAATCAAAACTGAGTTTTCCATCTAAATTTTTGTGTTTTTTTAGGCAGATTCACTCTTGTTGCCAAGACTGGAGTGCAATGGCACGATCTCAGCTGACAGCATGACTGTAACCTCCACTTCCCAGTTTCTAGGGATTCTCCTGCCTCAGCCTCCCTAGTAGCTGGGATTACAGGCATTTGCCACTACACTTGGCCATTTTTTGTATTTTTAGTAGAGACAGGGTTTCACTATGTTGGTCGAACTTCTGACCTCAGGTGATCTACCCACCTAAGTCCATCTAGATTTTTAAAATATTTTATATTTGAAATGATTTTAAATTAACATATCATGGAAAATTGAAAAAAACAACATCAAGAGAAATTAATCATATATAAGACTACACATTAAGCAACTTCTATTTTTCAGTGAAGTTTGCTCTTTCATAACATGATCATTGTATTGGTAGGCAAAGTTACATGAGAAAAATACATTTTGTGGAAGAATAAATGCATATTGGTTAGGGAGTTTCAGATACTAAGTAACAAAGACACCCATAATAACTTTAACTGTATTTTGTATGGTATGCAAAAATAATAATTTGATTAAATAAAATTTATCCAATAAATAAATAAAGTTCTTTTCTTTGTCCTTCAATCTTCCAAATACTCATAGTCTCTTTCATTATCTTTTACCTGACCTTGTAATTTTGATTGTTGCATTGTTCACAATCAGCAAAAGTGAAACAAAAATGACGCTACATTGAAGTTATAAAGAAGAAAAGAGAAAAAGAAAATAAAATGCTAACATTGCTAACAGAACAATAACATCAAAAATACCTCTGTGTTTCTGATTTTCTCATACAAAAACTAAATTATTAGTTCCACCTTCCGTGGATTCAGATCTTGATTGTACTGTAACTCGTAATAATCTGTGTAATGCAAATAATGTTTTCTTATTAATCAAATTCCAATTATCCTATTTGCTTTATGAAATCTCACACTGTAGGAGAACTGCCTCTGCTTATATTTTGCAATGTTTCATTTGAAAGGAAAGTAATTTTTCTTCATACATTTTTAAATAGAATCAGAAAACATATGGTTTGTGGTTTTCAGCTAGTACAGTTTTCATAAATTGTATCTTACGGGAGGGTGGGGGTGGAAAACCCAGTCACTTTCTAATTGTATTTTCTTCATGATTAAAAATTTTGTTAGTTTTGTGATAAGAGAAAGGCATGTGAGAGATGAAGTGGAATGACTCATTCCAGCTTCATTATTAATTTTCTATATTACTATAGTCATATAACACCAACTTTCTGAAGCTACATTTTCCTCTCAGTAATAATAATAACAAAAATGATGGTAAAGATTCTTAATTAGAAAGGTTTTGAAATGATTAAAGTAAATATGTGAGATATAACTTAGTCCATCTTGAGTGTTCTGATAACATTAGTTGTTCATAATATTGCTACTTTTTTTGATTACTACTATTATTATTACTTTTTAGAAACATCTCATCTACTTCAATTGCCTCAATAGGGAAGAAAAAGGAGCCATACTCCCTCCTAAATGGTTTGGTAATGACAAAAGTGCCACACATAGATACAGATCTCTGAAATAAGCACTGGTGGGCTGGATTTCTAAAACCCACACGCTCGTGATTATAAAGGTTGTCTCCTTCCTATGAACAAATGTGAATATAACATCAAAAGTTCCATTTTGATTTGTTTGTGTAGTCTATAAGCTATTGGGCCATAATAATTCTACCTTCATGAACTTGTCCTAGTGACCCTGGAAAGCAGCTTATCCTTTCCTAATGTCAGTTTTTTATTCGAAAATGGTCAATAATGAGATTATATATGTATACACATACACATATACAGGCACATGCATATATACATATATCTAAATTATAAATTGCAAAATAATTACACAAATAATGCTAATGAAATGTTATAGTAATTAAACACTCTATAAGTACTTATTCATATTATATAATATTGAAAACAAAAATAAATTGAAATATTGAAAACACAAATAAATGCTAAGTTCAATAATATAAACTGAATTCAATTAGTTTTAAAATTGTGATTCTTATGAGGTATAAACATATAGTTTTTTTTTCATAGTATTACCTTTCTATAACATTGTTTTTAGGCAGTACTCTGATCTTCATGTTAAGACTGCAGTTACTTATATTTTGGTCAATTATAAAATTATATTTCAATCCACAGTTTTTGGGACAGTTGTTTATTTACCTATATACTCAGCCATGTGTGTAGAGACTGTGACTTTTTTTCAGCAAGACAATTTTTGCATTCGTGAACAGTGATAGCTCTTAAAAGTGACACTGTTGTGGCATTGTTTCTTGACAGATACTAATTCTTACCATATGGAAAGTTTCAACCTGGCCAAAGATTTTATCATTAGTTACTGTCTTACTGTGTAAGCCACATTTAAAAAAGGTATATAAAAATTGTGACACCCATCTACATAAATTATATGTGTGTGTGTGTATGGATGTATATATACACATATATGTGAGCAAATGTGGAAGCCATTTACTCTAGTATAGAAATCATGATAACTACATCCAGATAGAATTTGAAAACACTAACCAAAAATTTGCCATATATTATCTGATTTTTCTTTCTTTCTTAAAGAATTCTTAGTGAAGATTGTTTCTGTACTTGCACATAACTAATTAGTGTAGGTGAATCTTTATTACAGGAAGCCTCCTACGGATGAAGCTTTCATAGTAATTTAGTTTCACCTAAGTGATCATGAGAGTTGTGAGAATTAAAATAGTAAGCTTATGAAGCTCTTGGACCAGTCCCTGCAAAATAATAAAAACTCAATAAATTATAATGTTTTATTTTTACTAATAAAGAAAAATATACTG
Organism: Ateles fusciceps; assembly: GCA_036589455.1. Lineage (NCBI taxonomy): Eukaryota > Metazoa > Chordata > Mammalia > Primates > Atelidae > Ateles > Ateles fusciceps. The sequence continues at coordinate 3,643,677 of JAZHEH010000051.1, forward strand.
TGGCCAGGTGTGGTGGCTCATGCCTGTAATCCCAGCACTTTGGGAGGTCAAGATGAGCAGATCACAATGTCAGGAGTTCAAGACCAGCCTGGCCAATATGGTGAAACCCCATCTCTACTAAAAGTATAAAAATTAGCCAGCTGTGGTTGTGGGTGCCTGTAGTCCCAGCTACTCAGGAGGCTGAGGCAGGAGAATCACTTGAACCCAGGAGGCAGAGGTTGCAGTGAGCTGAGATCATGTCACTGCATTCCAGACTGGGTGACAGAGTGAGACTCTGTCTCAAAAAGAAAAAAAAAATAAAGAAGAAAGAAAGAAAGAGAGAGAGAGAAAGAAAGAAGAGAGAGAGAGAGAAAGAAAGAAGAAAGAGAGAGAGAGAAAGAAAGAAAGAAGAAAGAAAGAAAGAAAAAGAAAGAAAATAAAATTATATTGCAAATACTAGAGAGACAAATTTCCTCACTACTATGCCCTGCTGTTTTGAAACACCACAAACTAAAGCTAAGTTTCCCCTACCTGCAAGTTGAAACTGTTTCCTCCTTGATATTTTCTTGGTGCCTTCTTTGTGCATCTATTATAGCATTTTCCACCTTGATATGATTTGTCTGTGTCCCCACCAAAATCTCATCTTGAATTGTAGTTCCCATAATCTCCATGTGTTGTGGGGGTCGGGGGGAGTGGGTAGGAAGTAATTGAATCATGGGGTGGTTACCCTCATGGTATTCCCGTGATAGTGAATGAGTTCTCACAAGAGCTGATTGTTTTATAAGGGGCCTTCCTCCTTTGCTAGGCACTTCTCTCTCCTGCTGCTATGTGAAGAAGGATGTGTTTGCTTCCCTTTCTGCCATGCTTGTAAGTTTCCCAAGACCTCCCCAGCAATGTGGAACTGTGGGTCAATTAAGCCTCTTTCCTTTATAAATTACCCAGTCTCAGGTATTCTTTATATCAGTGTGAGAATGGACTAATACACACCTATTATAATTCTTCTTACTTATGATTCCTATTTTTTCTGTGTCTTCCCCATATCCTTTTTCCTTTAACAGTAAAATTATCCAATAGTGTTTATCAAAAAATAAAAATGGTTTTATAAATCAGTCCGATAATTTATTTGGGTTTTCTATTTAGGTGACTTGTGATTTTCATTTTGCCCTAGTTTGGATTGGAATGAGGCTAATTCAAGTACTGTTTTCAATGTTTAATTTTATATTTTATCTTACATGATTCATGATATCCTGATGAAAGAGGCGTGGTGTCATCATTTCCTAGATGACAAACTGAGGCTCAGCTAGCATGTTAAATATTCACAACAAAGCTGTAGGATAAATCAGAGCCAGGGTTCAGACCAGGTTTTTTGGTAAGTGGTCTTTCTATATTGTCTTATGCTGCCTCTGTTGATATTTACATTGGCCAAAAAAAAAAAGAAAAGAAAAGAAACGTTGAACAATCTTTTTTCTTTTTTTTTTTTTTTGAGACGGAGTCTTGCTCTGTCACCAGGCTGGAGTGCAGTGGAGCAATCTCGGCTCACTGCAACTTCTGCCTTCTGGGTTCAAGTGATTCTTCCACCTCAGCCTCCTGAGTAGCTGGGACCATAGGCGTTTGCCACCACACCTGGCTAATTTTTGTATTTTTAGTAAAGACCGGGTTTCATCACGTTGGCCAGGATGGTGTCGATCTCTTGACCTTGTGATCCGCCCACCTCAGCCTCCTAAAGTGCTGGGCTTACAGGCTTGAGAACAATCTTAAAAGATATCTATTAAATAACTTACTAACATCTGAATGTAAGACCACCTCTATCTTACCTGGATAGTGTGGCATGCAAGAGACTGGAATGATGTTACCAGCCTTCGGGGGAGATGAATTACAACATTTCCCAAAAAAGCACACACACCAGCACAGTTACCATTTAGTGGTTCTTTAACAGGTTTAGAGTGTTGCAATTCTGGGTGCATTACAGCTACAGTTGTGTGTTTGAAGACAAGGTGTAGGAAACACCTGTTGTCAGTGTTTTATGACATCCGGCCTAACAGATTCACCACTGTGTCCTCTGTACCTGGTAAATGGACAGAGCATGTAACAAAGGTTCAATAAATATGTGTTGAATAAATTTATTCAATGAATTTTGTTTAAAATTTGTTTAAAAAAGTGCTGTTTATGGTGTTACAGGCCTATGCCATAAAATTCATACTCATTTATTCATTCATTTGATTCAACAATTATTGATACCTTCATGTTTCAGATTCCATATCTTCATGGAACTTATTTTCTGTGTCTTCTTTATTCTCAGAATTATCTAGTTCATTGTTACCTAGAAGTCTGTATCACATTTATGATTTTTACATATTAGAGCATTTTAAAATAAATTATCTTTTTTCTTTTCAAATTCAATAGCATTAGTCTCTTGCTGAAAGATAATATTCATGAAGTCACACATTTGATGTGATCGTTATATTTTTCCTAATACTAAAATTGAAATAAATATATTATTGATATGTACATGTTTATTTATTTATCATTTGAAACTATCACACAAAAAGTTTTTGGGTTTAGGGCAATAGTTTGGAAAATACTGATCTGGAATGACCCTGTTAACTCGGAATTAACACATTGAAGATGATGGTGGTTAACTGGTATAATCAAGGTCAAAGAAAAGGTTCATGGCAACACACACCAAAACACAGGTTTTCTTTTATGTATAAGATAGTGAGCCTCATACACTTCACTTTAAATTAGAAGCATTATCAGTGAATACCATAATAGTCATTCTTTTCATAGCATAGCATATTATGTTTGCTTTTTACAGTATTATAAAAAAGAATTTGTGGGGACATGGAACCAGTCACGTTTACCAATAGAGGGTTCTAGGTTCAGGTTATAGTCAAATCCCAGCTCCAACACTTGCCAGATTTTTAATATTAGGAAAGTTATTTCACTTCCCTGGGGTGCGATGTCCTTATTTATATCAATATTCAGAATAAATATTATTTTTAACAATAGGATAATAATACCTATGTAGAGACATAGTTGTCATTAAATAAAATCATCTATGCTGTCATTTCAACAATACCTGGCACATATTAATTAGCTATGATAACTCTTACAATTATCATGACTATTAGAGAATTTGATTAATGCTATCGATCTTATTTATGGAAACTATATAGTTGCATATAAAATCAAATTTTTGAATACAAAGATCAGACTCTTCTCAGACTTCTTAAAGCATGAAATTTCTAGTTTAAGAGATCTACTGATATTCTTAAAGATTCAAGTAATACACAAAAGAATTGCACTATTTCTAATAGTCTTTCTTGAAAAGAAATTTGTTATTAACTTCCTAAGTCAACTCAGCAAACACAATGAATTTTTTTACAAATTATAACATAGTGAGATGAGGAAATGTTATTATAGTAATAGTAATTAAATAAAATCACATAACCCCACTTTTTAAATATAAAGGGCAAGAATATTGTTTATATAAAGCAATCTGTTTAAATTATTGATAACAGAGTTACGGAACATGTTAGAAGTAAAGATTTTTTATTTTTTTTTAGAAAAATTGACTTTATTTGGTTGGAAAGTGTCCCTCATGTGAAATAAAGAACACCTGTACAGACCTGTTTGGGAGTAGAACTGCCAAGGAATGGTGGGGTGGGGGGTGGTGCAGGGCTGTGCCCCCAGAGATGGGAGGATGGGGTGGGAGATTCTTCTTTGGCAAGGGAGGACAGAGTGGCATAAAGCTCACTTCACTTTACCTGATTCTAGGGGGGACAGGAGTGGGAATGATGGGGCCCAGGCAGAGGGGTCAGGGGTCAGCTCGGGGTGAGACTATGACTAGCAGTACTACTTCACACCCTGAAGCTCCTATTCTGCACATATAGGTATATGTTGAATAGATAATAATTCTAGTTTTCTGAAGCTCCGTTCTTTTCCTTGCTTGTCTACAGTGCTGTTCCATGAGAAGTTTCAGAAGGAAAATAGGTGGAATGGATGTGAGTGACTGGGTTATCTAGCCATTAGGTATCTAAGAATAAACATTCTTAGATATAGCCCTACACTTCTCACAAATGTGAGAGAGAAATCATAGAGGAGGCATTTAGAAGAGTGACAGAGTTAAAAGAAATTCTGAGAAAAGTGAAAGAAGGCACGTAGACAAAAGAAGAGAGAGAGGCCATGTCTAGACTAACAACATTCTGAGGACAGAAGAATGCAAAGAGAAATAGGAGAAGGTTTTGGAAAAATTATTTCACAGGACAAGAATAATAAAGCAAGAATAGAAAAGAATCTTGAAAATTATCAGTATGCTTCAACCAAACCACAGGAAATTTATAGTTAAAAAAGGAATAGACTTTCAATGGAAGCAGAAGTTGACATGATCATTATCCTCTGTCTTCTGTTAGAGCATAAACACAGGCACAGGGGCTTTAGCCAGACCACTGGATGCATAGAGCCAAACTGGGAATGGGGTACCAGTGGATATATGGGACAAATGAGAAAGCAAAACATTAAGGACAAACGTAAATTGAGACATAAGAGCATGCCTGAATTCACGAATTTATTTAAATATTTTTAAAAGACAGTATAAAATAACTCATGAATTTGAAAATTCGTCTCAGAAAACAGCAGACCACGAAGATGATTAGCAATATATTCAGCGTGTAAAAGAGAATGAACAAGATGGGCTAAATCACAGAATACAGAATTGCCTCTTTCTTGTCTAGTATTGTCGGCATGTGTGTACTTCCTATTTCCCATTAAATAAATTACTAATGAAGCAGTAATACCTTCTTAACTACAAATTTTGCTTCACATAGATAAAACATACAATTTTGGACTTTTTGTAAATGTAAAGATTTTGTTTTCCTTATACCTAAGATGTGGACTTTTCCTCGTGAGGATATTGAGGAAAACTGGAAAGTGGTCACAGCAACTAGGAGAGAGAGCCAAACAGCACGCAAGTATGAATGAGGCTTTTGCAATCACCAATGGAGGAATAAAGGAAGTAGGAGAAACTAAAGTCAGATTTGAACTATATGGTTTTATGTGCTAGGATACAGGGGGCAGGTTATGAATAAGAGGGACTGAACAGTCAGTGCTTTTGTCCTTCTATGAGACCATAAAAGTTCCAGGAGATCGTAGATCAGTATTCTTAAGTACAACATCAGAGAGCTTTAGACTTTGGAATGGACCACAAAATGTAGAAAAATTATGCCTGTTAATTAAATAGTATCATCAGCAATGCTCAATTATTTACAAGCAACTTGTAACAACTGTAGAATAAGAAAAGCCTGAAATTATTATTAAGGCAATAGAAATTAAATGAACATACATAATTAATTGATTAAAACATATAAAACATAATTGATGCTTTACTCATTGTGCTGTTTAATATATTGAGTACCAAATAGATCAAGGACTTGGCTAGGTAATTTCTAAAGTGTTATTTTATTTTTATATTTTAACAGCTTTTTTAAAAGAGGAGTTTTAGGTTCACACCAAAATTGAGAGGAAGGTATGGAGATATCCCATATACTCCTTCTCCTTATGTGTTCATAGCCTCCCCCATTATCAACATCACCCACCAGAGTGGTGCACTTGTTATAAATGATGAATGTATGTTAATACAACATTATCACTTAAAGATCAGAATTTATATTAGGGTTCATTCTTCTACATAGATTTGGGACCAGGTAATATTAAAACATTATCTCTTAATTTTAAAACAGCCACAGTGTAACTTAAGCTTTGCTAAAATGAATGATATATTAAAATCATAAAACTAACAAGTGATAAACTCACAAGTGAGGATAACCATTATCTTTCATTAAGGTCATAGTGCAAGCTTAGTCCAAAGATAAATTGACTATTTTTTTACCTTATTTAATCCTCATATTAATCTTACAAGAGAGCTGTTATTGTTTTCACTTTAAAGATTAGGAAACCGTGGTTTATAAATGCTAAGCAACATGCAAAGATCACTCAGCCAATTAATGGTAAAGCTTGTATTTAAATCCATGGCAACAAAAGATATCTTACCCTTAAAATTTTAGTTATTACAGCAATCAGGTTTCTATCAGAAAAGCAAAATATCTGTGAGTAACAAAGTATAAGGGTTTATTTTCAGGAATTAGACTTTACACAATTATCGGGGCTAGTTAAGAAGTCTATGTGCTGGGAGCAGTGGTTCACCCTGTAATCCCAGCACTTTGGGAGGCCGGAGCAGGTGGATCACTTGAGGTAAAGAGTTCGAGACCAGCTTGACCAATAAGGTAAAACCCTATCTCTACTAAATACAAAAATTACCCAGGCATGGTGGTGCATGCTGGTAATCCCAGTTACTTGGGAGGCTGAAGCAGGAGAATTGCTTGAACCTGGGAGGCAGTTGGTGCAGTGAGATGAGATTTTGCCGCTGCACTTCAAACCTGGGCAACAAGAGCGAAACTCCATCTCAAAAAAAAAAAAAAAAAGAAGTCTATGCAAGAGCATTGTCTTTGCATTTAGTGTTGGGTGGGCCTGAATGATCCATAAGTTAGCTGAGGCATCTGATGGGTACGGAACTCAAGCGTAGGAGCACAAAGACCATCGGAAACCTATGAAGACAAACATCTTCACAGATACCCACATCTGTATCTCATGGTTGCCAACACTGATGGTGCAGGTGACCTGTAGGAGAATTTGGCACCTTTTGCAATGAAGCTGATTACACATGCAGCCCAGGATTTGCAGAATTTGAAGGGAGAAGCCCGGTAAGATTGGGAGTAGCTGTGGGCTAGGGAGCTTTCCTTCACTCAACTAAGTGCACCAGTACATCAATGAAGACATGCTCAAGATGTCATAGTGACTAGTACACTATGTCTGTGTTCCAAGTTTCCAACTGGCTCTTTCTTCATCTCTTTCCAGAAATCTTGCAAATCTCTCTTGTTGCTCCCTCTCACTTGGAACCACATAAAGAAGAGAATTATACAAAAAGTAGCTCAGTTGAGCTAAGTCATATTACCACAGAAACCTAGTGAGAATATACCATCAAAATACACGCATGTAGGTGCATGTGCAAATTTCTGTGTGTTCCCTTTTGACATTAGTTTGATTGATTTTTTCCCCATTAGTTGTGAATTTCTTCAACTCTTATTTTCCTCAATTTCCTCAGCTCTCTTATAGTGGTTTACAGGAACTCCATAATAGGGTGGGACTATTGAATGCGGTATTTTCTTTGAAGAGCAGAATAGTCATAACAATGGCATTTTAAGAACATAATAATTATTATTCCATACTCAAAGACAGATCTCTAACCCAAATAATAATAAATAAAGTTCTTGCGTAGTTGTACCTAACAGTTCCTGGAAGTGAAAATGCGTCATATTTTGCATTGACAAGTCCAATCAATCTGTAGTGGCTGTTGAAAGTGCTGCCTCAAGACAACTTCTGAGGAACATATGAGCTCAGTGGGCTTGAGGGTGGTGATTAATTACCAATGCATTTCAGGTATTCTAATCATACAGTGCATCACATTTGCTGCACAATAGATATTACATTCACAGTTTCAAAAACAATCTTTATACATAGATAGCTACCATCACCTATCTCATGCCCTGGTTAGTAGTAATACAAAAGTCCTTCCTGTGACCTAAATACTTTGCTTCTACTAACGCAGCCTTAAGCAATTTTCCATAGCTATAAGAACACTACTCTCTCGTTTGGTTCTCCTAGTTCTTGGTTGACCTCATATATTTCCTTTTTTCTTTTGAGACAGTGTCTCACTCTGTCACCCAGGCTGGAGTGCAGTGTTGTGATCTCAGCTCACTGCTATCTCTGCTTCCCAGGCTCAAGCGATTCTTCTGCCTCAGCTTCCTGAGTAGCTAGGATTATAGGTGCCTGCCACCACACCTGGCTAGTTTTTGTAGTTTTAGTAGAGATGGGTTTCACCGTCTCGGCCAGGCTGGTCTCAAATGCCTGATCTCGTGATCCACCAGCCTCAGCCTCCCAAAGTGCTGGGATTACGATTGTGAGCCACTACACCGGCCTATTTCCTTTTCAAAAATGTTTAAGAAATTTAAGTAATGTTTTATTAATATCCAATTCCTTGAGGTTCAAAATCAACACTATATTCTGACATCTCACTTTGTGTATGAATTTTTGAAGGATAAGGCCTTCTTTCTTCTTTCTTTCATATCCTTCCTTCTTATTTTTGCACTTTCTCTTTTCAAATTAGCAAAACTTCAATGACTAACACTGAACACTATGTAATTAAATCCAATGTATATAGTTAGGTCATTCATTACATTCACCACATAGATTGTTGTGACAATAAAAGCACAAAATAATTCATATAACACACTGAATATAATGCGTTGCATGCTGAAAATGCTCACTGTAAGTTATTACTAACTTGACTCTCAATTACGATTCATGTGGCTTAATCTGTTCTTAAGATTCTTCTTTTGATTTTTCTCTAGGTCCCTGAACTCATCTCTTAGATAATTATCTTTTGCTTCTGGCCCCATTACTTTGTTCTTTCCACACCGTGTTGGACACAAAGTATACCAGAGTGAGCATGATACCAGAAAACAGGAAATGTGTAGAGTGATCAATAGACTTGAAGGAATAGAGGCTTATTGCACCTGTTAATTTTGAAAGGGGAGATACCAGCTCCCTGCTAGGCCTAATGACATGAGTGGAAGACTTCTGGTCATCACAAGGTCTGAGGTTGCTATCTGTGCTCAGAAGCCAGAAGTGTTAAATGCTTTTCTCTGAATGTGATATTTGTATTTAAATGCCATAATACTTGGGTGAAATCAATGCAATGAGCAACATAACAGAAGAATTATGAGGGTTACTTGGTGGGGATATGGAAAAACAGGAATAGTGGGGCTCATAAGCTACACTCATAGGCAGTCTGGAAGCATTTATGTGCATTTGAAATATAATATCATAATGTAATATGATAAAGTTATAATCATATGTGCCTAATTTGAAATTATGTGATATCTCCCAAATCTTCAAAATGCATCAAGGATCACAAAACTTCTAAGCTTACAATTTAGGTAAGTTAGATACTGTACAAAAGTACAAAAGTACAGTATCTAACTAAAGGAAGTGCCACTTATGTGTTAAATAGGAATACTAACATTCTTTGTTGGTGTTACTTGAATCTCACAGTTGTTTACCTGTATTGAAACTTCTGCAGATGCTTTGGCGATTCAAGCTCTGTGCTTACACTATTATTATAATTTAAAATCTTCTTAAATATTCTATAAAACTGTTGTGTAAAAGCTAGAGATAATGCACTAAAATGCACTAAGAAATCAATAACCTGGAAAGGAAGTTAAATAGTATAAAAATGCCACAAAGAAGACCAAATGACCTTTATAATATGTCATACATTTATTTAAGAGTTAGTAACCTGATAAATATTAGTAATAATTCTGAGGAAACGGAAAAGCATTATTAAAGAAACTCTACCTTTAATTTTGCAAAAATAATCATATAACTGGACAAGGATGATGAGAAGATGCTGACTGCAAGATCAATGTTACCGACGTGCTTCTAACTCAAGATACCATCTGTACTAAGGCATAAAGTATTCTTGATGATTTTAAAGGAGAAATATATTAAATATACATATTTCTGCAAGAATTTATTATGCTTAGAAAGTATGCAAATCTATATTACAATGTTTGTAGATGCATGTGCTCTGAAAAAACCACGCTTTTTTATTTTAGTATGTGAGAAAAGTACCCTTAAGTCCTTTCATTCTGCTATTGTGTTATGAATTTAGAAGTCATACTGGCTTTTTCATTTACTGCTGTAAAACTCTGAGCTACAAATTTCAGATCTATTTTCTCAAACACACAACTTTCCAGATTTGATTGAAGAGTAAATGTAATGATGTGTGTTAAGTTCTTAATAGAGAACAAGCTCTTAACCTTTGGCACATACCATCAGAACAGTCATAGCTAATGCTACTGTAGCCCTTATGACAGGCCAGTCTTCATTCTAAATGTCTTACAGATGTCATCTCCTTTCATCCTTAAAAAACTTCTCTGATGTAAAATACTATACTATCACTCCCATTTTTCAGATGAGGACATTGAGCAACAGGAAAGCAGTTTTTATAAATTCCCATACCAGAAAGTAGCTAATTTGAACCTCAGAAATCCAGCTTTAAAAACCTGTGTACATCTTAGTGCTTGCCATTGACAAACATTACTCTCTCGACTTAAGCCTGGGGCACTTATAAGCAGACTGTTACTTCAGCCTAGTTCTTCACTCATTATGTATTAGTTGTTCATCCAGCATTCAAAATAAGACCACATTAGATATTCGATGATGACGCTGATGAGTGATTGTCGGCACATCAGTCATTGGTTGGTGTTTGGGACTATTTTCTCTCTGGACGCATAAAAATCTTCATTAATGAAAAATGAGAAGAACCAGAAAAACAAGATGGTGGACTAGGCGCTAACCAGAGATCTTGAAAAGAAGCATAATATTCCTCCAATAGTGGTAGTGCGGAGTGGAGAAGTTTACAGTGCACAGGGGCCAAAAACATCATGCTCCTGAGAAAATTTTAACATAGCCATGGAAAACTAAAGGCATACGTAATATGACCCTTGAAAACTGCCTAGCATTGAATGGAGCACCTTTTTCTCTAGTTAGAGAATATTTAACCATGTAAGAGCTGGCCAAGAGTCAAATGCACTTGAACACCCCATGTTCTCAAAAATGGTAGGGTTGTTGTTTCTACCTGGGATAGAGCTGACCAGAAAAATGAAATCCTTTAGCTACTCTGCTTTTTAAATGACGTTTGGGGGTTTATACTCAGAGTGAACTCACTAAACCACCTGTGTTTTCATTTTACTTAAACAAAAATGCTCTTTCCAAACTCCTATTAAAGTTTGCTCTTTAAACCAGCCTTTTATGTGGTGACTGCAGCCATGGAGTGTGAGATCCTTTAATGTCTTAGTGAGCCACTACTGTTGTTCATGGTTGGGGGAATAATGGAAACCAATAAATGTGCATTTGTTTCTGCCCAGTGGTAAATATTTGAAATCATAGTGCTTACATTTCAGAAAGCCGTTAAACATGGAATAAATTGATACGGGTTTGACCCAGTTCAGACTTGGAATTGTTGCAGGCATCATGAATTGTGATGCTAATAGAAGGAAAACTTTCTAAATATATATGCATTTTTTTATGGCTCAGCTCAAATCTGCTTCCTAAAACTCCTGACACCTATGGTCATTCCTTCCTCTGCTTCTACCACATGAATCTGTGCTGCATAATTAACAAGAGAGGAAACACTATGGTATACTCTAAGAGTCTCTGTTAAGAAGGGGAGCAACATTACATGCTTATTTACCTTTGGTAAAATCAAAAGAAAATATGCTCCCCACCCCAGTAAAAAGTTATTATGCTAACAATTTAGACCAGGATTCGGCCAACGAGGGCTTTCAGGCCAATTTCAGCTACCTGCTTAGGTCAATAAAGTTTTATTGGAAAACAGCTATGCCCATTTATTTCCATATTATCTATAGCAACTTTAGTGGTGCAACAGCAAAAGTAAGTCTTTGCCGCAAAGGCCATATGACCTACTAGACCTAAGGTAGTTACCATCCAGCCCTTTACAGAAAATGTTTGTAGACTCCACTCTATGAATGTCTGCCCTTAATAAATTATATGAATCTATAGTCCCCTCAATTGACTTCTGTTTCTTCTGTGGTTTGAAAGTGGATCCCAATGTTTAAAGGTCAAGAAAGCAATGGTTTTTCCTATAGTCTATTATATGCAATGTAGATCCTTTATATGGTGCAGCTGAGGAAACAGCAACCTGTTGATACATAGGAAGAAAACTGACTATCGAAAGTATTCATAGGCCAGGCACGGTGGCTCATGCCTGTAATCCCAGCACTTTGGGAGGCCTAGATGGGCGGATCACCTGAGGCCAGGAGTTTGACAGCAGTCTGGCCAACACGGTGAAACTCAGTCTCTACTAGAAATACAAAAAAATAGGTGGGTGTGGTGGTGCGCACCTGTAATCTGATCTACTCAGGAGGCTGAGGCAGGATAATAGCTTGAACCTGGGAGGTGGAGGTTGCAGTGAGCCGAGATCTCGCCACTGCACTCTAGCCTGGACAATACAATGCGACTATTTCAAAAAAAAAAAAAAAAAAAGTATTACTAGATGGTTTGCTGGTCGTCAGTGTGCGATTTCCCCAAGGACAGACAATTATAATTTCAACACTAAAGTGACTTTCACTTTAGGCAGTGATGTTTAAGCTTCATTCATGCTCCCTAATACCAATTTAAGTTGTGATTCGACTATGCAATAAAGCACTTTGAAAAATTTCTTCAGCTTTTTCTTCAGATGTTTTGCAGCATTTTTAAGGTTCTGCTTTGTCTTTCAGTCATAACCCTACCTGCTTTTAGTCAAGGTACTCAATTCAGTTCTCTTTGAGCATGCTGACTCACTTATGTATCTCTAGGCCTCTGTCTTCCTCATTCCTTCTGCTTGGTGTAGCAGGTACCACCAGGTGTCTTTCAATATCTACCCTTCCCTTCGTTCTTGGAAATAGCGTTATTTACCAGAACACATCGCTGCATAGCCTCACTTTTGGCTTGGAGTGGTCATGTGCTAGGATATGCCTAATGGAATATAAGGGGAAATGGTATGCGCAACTTCTGGGTCATGACCACAAAGGGAGAGATTGTCTTTCTTGCTCTCGCAAATCTTCCACTATTCTGCAGCCTAGATTGTTAATGTAATAATGAGATACACTGGACAACACAGAAATATTCTAAGAATACTGGAGAAATATGATAGATTCCAGGTTTCTGATGTCAGGGAGGTGCCAGACAAGGCGTAACAGTTATATGCAAGAAACACATGTCTCTGACTTCTTGAAGCCACTTTATTTGGAGTCTCTTTTTATTAAGCAATGTCTACTTTCTTTTTGTTGTTGCTGTTTTTCTGGGACAGGGTCTTGCTCTGTTGCCCAGGCTGTGGCATGATCACAGCTCACTGCAGTTTCAAGCAGTTTCAAACTTCTGGACTCAAGCAATCCTCTTGCTTCAGCCTCTCAAGTAGCTGGGACTACAGGTGGATGCCATCATGCCTGGCTAATATATATATATATATATATATATATATATATTTTTTTTTTTTTTTTTGTAGAGGCAGAGTCTTGCTATGTTGTCAAGGTTGGTCTCAAATACCTTGGCTCAAGCAATTCTCCTGCCTCAGCCTTCTAAAATATTGGGATTACAGGCATAAGCCACAATGCCCGACCAATATCTATTTTTTGATGGAAATCCAGTTACTAGCCTCAAAGAGTGTACACTTAAGTAGTTGAGGTAATTGTTTATCATTATACCAATGAGTATATAATTGGAGTTTAAATATATGCAGGAATCTGTATCTTATAGAGGCTTTTTTAATGTTGAATTTTTCTTTTTACAAAAGGATCTGGTCAATGTGGTGTGAAAGGAAAATAAAAAATTCTCTTCTGAAGTAGAAACATCAAAAGGTCTAATGTTTATGATTTATTTCTGATACTTTGCACTTTGCTCTTTTCTGCCTGATGAACCCTTTCTTCCCTGAGCAAAGCATATACAGCTTTAGCATAGGAGTTTCTCATTTTCTTTAGGCCTCTGCACAAATGTCACATGATTGGAGAAGACTTCCTGATATTAAGTAAAAGCACACCCCATAGCATTGTTAACTACCTGACATACTCTATATTCACGTATTTACTAAATGCCTGACCCACCACACTCATACAATAAAAACATATGCTTTAGGCAATTCCAAACTCCATCTATTTTACTTTATTAACTATTCTTTCTCTGGAATGAAGAAACATGCCTGACAAGAACTAGATCCCTTGGAATGGCTTGGCTGTGTCCCCACCCAAATCCCATCTTGTAGTTCCCCAAATTCCCATGTGTTATGGGAAGGACCTGGTGGGAGATAATTGAATCATGTGGTCTTTCCATGGTGTTCTTATGATAGGGAATCAGTCTCACCAGATCTGATGGTTTTAAAAACCAGAGTTTTCCTGCACAAGCTTTATTCTCTTCTCTGCCGCCAATGATATGTGCCTTTCACCTACCGCCATGATTGTGAGGCCTCCCCAGACACATGGAACTGTGAGTCCAATAAACCTCTTTCTTTTGTAAATTGTCTAGTCTTGAGTATATCTTTATCAGCAACTTGAAAATGAACTAATACAGTAAATTGGTACCAGTAGAGTGGGACACTGATAAAAAGATACCCGAAAATGTGAAAGAAGCTTTGGAACTGGGTAACAGGCAGTGGTTGGACCGGTTTGGAGGGCTCAGAATAAGACAGAAAAATGTGGGAAAGTTTGGAACTTCCTAGAGTCTTGTTGAATGACTTTGATCAAAATGCTGGTAGTGATATGAACAATAAGGTCCAAGCTGAAGTGGTCTCAGATGGAGATGAGGAAATTGTTGGGAACTGGAACAAGGTGACTCTTGTTATGTTTCAGCAAAGCGACTGGCTGCGTTTGCCCTTGCCCTAGAGATTTTCAGAACTTGCGATTTGAGAGAGATGATTCAGGGAATCTGACTAAATAAATTTCTAAGCAGCAAAGTGTTCAAGAGGTGACTTGGGTGCTGTTAAAGGCATTCAGCTTTATAAGGGAAACAGAGCATAAAAGTTCAGAAAATTTGCAGCCTGACAGTGTGATAGAAAAGAAAATCCCATTTTCTGAGGAGAAGTTCAAGCTGGCTGCAGAAATTTGTGTAAGTAGCAAGGAGCTGAATGTTAATCCCCCAAGACAATGGGGAAAATATCTCCAGGTCGTGCCAGAAGTCTTCATGGTAGCCACTCCCATCACAGGCCCAGAGGCCTAGGAGGAAGAAGTGGTTTTGTGGACAGGGCCCAGAGTCCCTGTGCTGTGTGGAGCCTAGGAACTTGGTACCCTGCATCTAAGCCACTCCAACTGTAGCTGAAAGGGGCAAATGTAGAGCTTGGGCAGTGGTTTTAGAGGGTGCAAGCCCAAAGCATGTGGTGTTCAGCCTGCGGGTACTCATAAATCAAGAATTGAAGTTTGGGGACCTCTGCCTAGATTTTAGAGGATGTATGGAAATGCCTGGATGTCCAGGCAGAAGTTTGCTGCGAGAATGGGACTCTCATGGAGAACCTCTGCTAAAGCAGTGCAGAAGGGAAATGTGGGGTTGGAGTCCCACATAGAGTCCCTAGTGGGGCACCGCCTAGGGGAGTTGTGGGAAGAGGGCCATTGTCCTCCACACCCCAGAATGGTAGATCCACTGACAGCTTGTACTGTGTGCCTGGGAAAGCCACAGACACTCAACACCAGTTCATGAAGGCAGCCAGGAGGGAGGCAGCACATTGCAAAGCCACAGGGGCAGAGCTGCCCAAGACCATAGTTATCCAACTCTTGTATCAGTATGACTTGGATATGAGACATGGATTCAAAGAAGATCATTTTGGAGCTTTAAGATTTGACTGCCCTGCTGGATTTCAAACTTGCATGGGGCCTGTAGCTCCTTTGTTTTGGCCAATTTCTCCCATTTGGAACAGCTGTATTTGCCTGATGCCTGTATCCCCCATTGTATCTAGGAAGTAACTAATTTGCTTTTGATTTTATAGACTCATAGGAGGAAGGGACATGCCTTGTCTCAGATAAGACTTTGGATTATGGACTTTTGAGTTAATGCTGAAATGAGTTAAGACTTTGGGAAACTATTGGGGAAGCATGATTGGTGTTGAAATGTGAAGACACGAGATTTGGGAGGGCCCGGAAGTGGAATGATATGGTATGGCTCTGTGTCCCCCACGCAAATCTCACCTTGTCACTCCCATAATTCCTACATGTTGTAGGAGGATCCTGGTGGGAATTAATTGAATCATGGGGGTGGGTCTTTCCCTTGCTGTTCTCGTGACAGTAAATAAGTCTCATGAGAATTAATGGTTTTAAAAATGGGAGTTCCCCTGCACAAGCTCTCTTCTTTTGTTTGCTGCCATATGAGACATGTTTTTCACCTTCTACCATGAGTGTGAGGCCTCCTTGGCCATATGGAACTGTGAGCCCAATAAATCTCTTTCTTTTGTAAATTTCCCAGTCTTGGGTATGTCTTTATCAGCAATGTGAAAACAGATCAATACACTCCTAATAAAGTTTTGCTGAGTGATTGAATGAATCAATGACCACATGTTAAGAAGTCCAGAACCACCATCATAAAGACTGTAAAGGAGTAGTGACTGAGATGGGCCTCAGAGCTAGCTCCAGCCAGCTCATGAAGATGCTCGTCAGACACATGAAGAGTTTTGTCTTCCTCTGAAGGGCAGTAGAAGACATTGAAACATTTAAAAGGACGAGACTGCCTTGTGATCAGATTAGGGAATGTGAAGAGATTATTTTCTCTCTAGTGTGGGAAACAGAGGGAAGTCAGAGTTGTAATGGGGAGCTGTGGCTGACCATTGTAGTCATTTAGGGAAGAGATTGTGGTCATGTGGATTTGAGTGGAACAGCAAGGCTATGCTTTGGGAAGAGTGCTGGTCATTTTTCAAGTTTCTCTCACTTCATCTGCTCTCTCTAGGCTCTGTGCCCCAGTGCCTTAGTCAGCCCGGGCAGCTATAACAAATTACCATAGGCTGGGAGACTTACATGCAACAGAAATTTATTTCTCGGTGTTTGGGAGGCTGGAAGTCTGAGATCAGGGTGCCAACATGGCCAGGTTTTGCTGAGGACTATCTTCAGAATTTCAGACTGCTGACTTCTCACTGTATCCTCTTATGACAAAAGAAGGAAGGACCCTTCCAAGGTCTCTTGTATAAGGGCACTCAATCCATGCTTATGAGTGGGCCCCAACTCCTGAAGGCCTCCATATATCATCACAGTGATGATACATATTTATATATCATAACATTTATTTTGGGGAAACATAAACACTCAATCTATAACACCCAGATCCCTTGCTAACTGGCTTCTGGCTGGATTTGCCAATAGGAAGCACCAGCAGGAGAGCTGGGGGTGTAGGAAAGGGAGAATCAAGGTATTAATCCCACTTCTGCCTGAAAATGGTTTTTAATGCAGTTACTGTGGGTCCTTTATGGTTCCAGCTCTCACCTCCCTCAGCCCCTCTTTCTGTGGTCTCAGCTTCCATGGGACAGTCATTCTCCTTGGATCCAGCTCCTACACAGTGTCCCCAGCTTCGAGTGGTACCGTGCTTTCTGCTCTCTCCCATTGTTAGGCTGATAGATGCCTCCTGTAGCTGGTCATCTCTGGCTGGCCTTTTAGTTCCCTGTTTGGTTTCCCAATATTCCATTATCTGACTAACCAATTTCCTATACTATATTATGTATTTCTGACAAACTCAGAGCATTTTTGTTTTACAAACAGGACACTGACAGATACAATTCTATATTTTGCCAAATTAATACCTTTGTTTAAAAAACTTTATTATATAAATGACTATTATACATACATATGCATATACATACATATATATGCATATATATATATATTCATTTAGTACAATTTCTTCTAGGAAGAAAATGCCACTTTAAAAATGATGACTAGGATTGCAGGCTTCTTGGAAACAATGTTTACATCCCTTTAACTTCTTACTTTCCAGATACTAGCTCCACGTTTGCATTGTTTAAATCACAGAGCAGAGAGAAAATGTTAGCAACACTGTGGTTTTAGGCGTACGGATGTTTGGAAGTGAAGATTCTAATCATTGACTTTCTTTTGCTGTCATCTCTCCAAATAAAATGCACAACATAGCATTTTCATGTTTTGCTATTTCCATTAAAAATGATTGATCTTATTATACCATATTTTTACTGCAAATTAGCTTAATAGCAGTTAGCACACTATATCATTGGCGTGGCCCAGCTGCTATTGTTTTTATTGCACTATTCCAGTGCCTCGGGGTAATTACCTTTGAGACCTCAAATGCATTTTCATATGTAAAACTCATTCTTTCACGTTCAGTATTTTGAAGTATACAACCTCAGCATTGGTTTTATTTCCTCATATTTATTCATTCACAATGACCATTTCATAATTAGCTTTTAGACGTTCTCATAGAAGTCTCAAGGAGCATATCCAAGGGCATGCAAATGCACTCCGTGTTTTTCAGCGGCCAAGAGGTATTTAACACTTTGGCAGGAGTTTGGGGCTGTGTTGAAACCGTGAGTGATGACTCTAGCTCCTGCCTTTGCATGCATTAACTGCTGGTTGCCTCTGAATAATTGGCTAAGAATATTGGTTAACACATCAAGTGAAAATGTATGTGGCGGTGCCTGTCTCCATCGTCCCAGGAGAACATCTGTCCACTTCCCAAATTCACTAAACAATTTGGCTCTGTCTGTGTGACTGGCAGCTGTTCCCAGTGAGGCCCTTTGCCACAAAGCAGGAACGGGGAAGTTTGGGCTTGAGTTGTGTTGGCAGGTTTTGTTGAAACACTTGGAGAGTAATTTTACAAAATTTGCCCGCTGGTGATATTAGCCCTTTATTTTTGTGAAAGTCAAGGGGAAATCTCAACTCTTTCTGTGCATATAAATTGCTTTGGGAAATAGCTCTTTGGGTATATTCAGGTTATTCTGTAAAAACGTGTTGAGCTTCTCCAAGCTGAAGGCTTGACCTCTACTCTCAAAAAAATTCAGTTTTGCACAGGGACAGAAACATTAAAAAAATACAATGTCTTACAGTAAAGCATATAGACTATTCTGAGGGAGAAAGTTATTGTGTCTGCGTGGAAAAAAAAGAAAACTCACAGAAAAAACGATCAAACTAATTCAAAACATCATAGTGCAATTTAATTAAATCAAGGAAAACTTGTTCAACTATATTTGAGATTGCAAATCAATGCTAAAGCTTAGAATTTGTCATCCAAAGAGTCATTTTGTGTTGTTTGGTTTATGTATACCAAGCTGTATGTGGACACGCTGTGATAATGATCATGAGGGTGTTGGTCTCCTTTTAAGATATGTGTACTGCCAAGAATTGTCTGCATTGCTGGAATTGGCATAGGAATTTCAAAAAATTCATCTCTAAAATTACCCACCTGCATTTTCTGCTAACACCAAAAACTTCTATACTACACATTTTCCTGCTTGTTTTCTCTTATCGTTAATAGTTTATTTTGTACTTTGAAATCAGTGTATATTTAGGCTCTCTAGAGGAAGCAAGGAACATGATTACCAAAGAAGCTTTCCATCATCCTTGGCTGAAAGGTATAGTCGTCAGCCCAAATCTTCCTGGTTTTCTAGACCTAACTTTCTTATATCTGAAATTTCTAAAGATGATCTGATCTGTTTAACACAGAACTGGAGTTTCTGTTGGTGACATAGATTATCTGCTGGAACTTCCAACTTCATAAAAGGTTGGTCATTTCTCTTGATGGAAATAAATTTCTGGTACTAATGTAGATACTGTAGTGGTTCAAAGCATCTCCAAAATAACAGACTAGAAATTCAGATAAAATTTAGGGGACTGCTATTCCTATTATATTAAAAAGCTTAAAGACTTTACAAGGGAAATATTTACACACAATTCTCCCATTTAGAGGAAGATTTTGACAAGGATCCTGAATGAACTTAAAGGCACATAAACTTGAATTTGGATATATTTCATGGTAAATATAAAAATGATTTATGCATCTAAGAGTGCTTTATGCATGTATTAATATATAAATATATAATATGTGATATACATATAAGTAAATATAATCAGTCTCCGAATTTTCATATCTGCATCTGCTTTATTGGTGTTTTAATGCAACTGCATTTACTATACTAATTGATCACCAGTGAATGACATTAATCAGCCCCACTACCTCACCAAGATCCTGTTCCACATATGCATCTTAAATTATGAAACGCATTGGCAATGCATGTTTTCTCACTCCCTCTGCATTCCTATACACTCACTCATGGGCCGCTTGTAATATGTGTTCTACCTCCACCACTTTCCTTGAACTGCTGCTTTGAAGTTATAAAATATAGTTACAGACTTAGACATCTCATCATTTGACCTCACTCCAGTATTCATCATTGGAACCATTTGTTTCCTTTGTAAACTCACTTCTCTTTGAATCCTCATTGTTGATATCTCACTATAAGTCTTTCCTTAGCTTCTATTTGAACTCACTTTTCTTATCTTCTTTAAATTCTCTCCCTCTGAAATTACATTCCAGTGTGTTCTTTGACATCTTCCATATTGACAGATCCTCATCAGCTTCCTTGCCAAGGGAAGGGAAGCTTCCTCTATTTCTAATGTTTGCTGATCACCCCTCCTAAATGTCCCAAGGGCTTCCTTAAGCAACATACACCCAAATCAAGCTCATCCTTTTCCTAACACCCAGAATAGCTACTCTGACTAATCTCAGTTTCCATGAATGTCATAAGTTTTCTGTTATAAAAGATTGAACCTTGGGAGTTATCAATAACTCCTCCTGTTCTCTTAGTCTACCTGGGTGACAGAGAGACAAGCTCTGAGAATGCTGCCATATCTCTGGAATATGTGCTGTCCCTTTATCCCTTCTGCCTCAATCCAAGTCAATTATTACCTCTTCTGTGGATTATTCCAGCAACTTTATAATAGCTCCTTTTCTATAGACTATCCATTCTCCCAACTGTCATACTTAACACTGATACATTAACTTAGGGAAGCACAAATAATTAATATCACTTCCACCAATCTCTAAATTACCTTCTAATTTCTGGACATAAAGTATTTTCTAGTACTATCTTAAAATTTTCTCATACCCATGCTCTACATTTATGATAAATTGTACTACTTCACTGAACCTCAAAAATACACTCTGTCCTGTGTCTATTTTACTAATGCTCTTTGCTCCACTAAATAAGCCATACCCCTTATCCTGCCTTTCAAATATTACTCATCTTTCAAGGATTAATTTCAAATATTACTCATCTTTCAAGGATTAACTTATCCGCCACCTCTATTATACAGCCTTTTAAATGTCCACAGTCTAATAGTGAGTAGTCCTTTTTGAAGTGCCTTGAGATTTAATATATGTATATTACAATCCTACCACACACTGAAGTTCATTATATAAGTAAAGTTCATTATTTACGCAACTGCGTTTGTATTCCTCAAATTTGAAACCTCACCTTATCCCCTTTCCTTTGGTTAGGAGTGCCTGGCACAAATGCCATTTGTTAAGTCATTATTAAGTGAAAGAGGAAAGTGCCTGACACAAATAACTCAATAATTAAAATTTCAATAATATTACTTTCAGTTTTTAGTTATATGCTAATAATTCTAGTATTTTAAAATATATAGTTACCTTTTGAACTTAAAAAATCAAGTGTACTAATGTCATGATAAATGAAGCAGTTGTCTTAAATATGAGCCATTTCATTTAGCCATTTAATTATTTCCTATTTCTCTGCCTAAATACATGGAGAGTTGTAAGTTGTTCATATAGAAGGCATGTAATAAATGTAAAGGATAAAAATATGGGCAATAGTCACCCTCAAGACACTTAAAAATTACCACCAACTCTTGGCCCAGATGCCTACACTTGTCTTTTCTGGAGACAAGATGGTGTATTGGCTTGAATGAATCTTTAGTTTTTTTCTAAGCTCTAGAGTTACATACAAAAATATTAATTGGGCTGGGCGCAGTGGCTCACACCTGTAATCCCAGAACTTTCGGAGGCCAAGGTGGGTGTATCACCTGAGATCAGGAGTTCAAGACCAGCTGGCTGACATGGTGAAACCCCATTTCTATTAAAATTACAAAAAATTAGCCAGGTGTGGTGGCGCACACCTCTATTCCCAGCTACTCAAGAGGCTGAGGCAGCAGAATGGCTTGCACCCAGGAGGCGGAGATTGCGCCATTGCACTCCAGCTTGGGCAACAAGAGCAAAACTCTGTCTCAAAAGAAAGAAAAAAGGAAACGTATTAATTGGTGAAAACACATCACATTCTCTTTAAATTAGGTAAATTGCTTATAATGAGAATAGAAATGATTATTTAAATATTAAATTTTATTCATTGTTGAGTGTGTGAAAAAAATAGTAGCTAAATATTGCAACCATATTGGTTGCATGTCTAACATGTTGCCCACAGCATGCTAAAATGTCTGGCCATATTTTTTCAAATAAATTAAAAAGTACTTGACAATATACTTGGATAAAAACAAGACTCAATAATTGTATTTTTTCTCAAGCAAACAGTATACAATACTATACTGTATTCAGGAGAAATGCCAAGATAGTATATATTGAATGCTCGTACCATGAAAATAATATGTGAGGTGATACATTTGTTAGCTAGCTAGATTTCATCATTCACTTATACATATGCATCAGAAATTATGTCATACATGATAAAGACATATATTAATTTAAAACATAAATTTGAAAAATGTAGTTGTGAACACAAGACAAAAATTAAACATATGATTGAACTAGTGTTTCACTTTCAATTTATTCCTTTGATGTTATGAAGATATAGTCAAAGGCTGAGATATATTACCTACATTATATAATGAATATGTTATATATTGCTGAGACTGTCAAAGGGAACCAGAGCCAGATGCTAGCTAAAGGCAGTATATACAAGAATATGTGTTTTATGGCTGTTAGATGAAATGCTCTGCCTTTGTCTCTTAGGTCAGTTTGGTCTAAGGTAGGGTTCAAGTCCAGTGTTTCCTTACTGATTTTCTGTTTGGATGATATATCTATTGTTGAAAGTAAGGTAATAAAGGCCACTACTCTAATTGTATTCTTGTCTGTCTATCCTTTCAGAGCTTTTAATATTTGCTTTATATATTGAGGTGTTCCTATGTTGGGTACATATAATCTTATAATTATTATATATACCTGATGAATTAACCCCTTTATTATTATATAATGACTCTTTGTCTCTTTTTATATTTTTGGACTTAAAGCATATTTTGTCTGATATAAGTGTAGCTACCCTAGCTTACCTTTAATTTTCATTTGCATGGAATATTTTTTTATTCCTTCACTCTCAGTCTATATATGTTCTTCAGGCTGAGGTGGGTCTCTTGAAGCAGTGTATAGTTGGGTCTTGTTTTATCCATTCAGCCACTTTATGTCTTTTGATTGAAAGATTTAATCCACTTACATTTAGCTTGATTATAGTAATCATTTCACAATCATATGTATATCAGAACATCACATTTTATACCTTGAAGATATACAATTTTGTTTGTCAATATACCTCAACAAAGCTGAAAAATACAATAAGTAAATAAATAAAGCAGTAAAGATGTATTTTATTTAGTAACTTGTAAGTAGAGAAAAGAGACATCAATATAGAAGGAAGCTCAATTCTGAATATAACAAGGACAAGTAGGAGTTTATAGCCAAGGAGCAGGAACTAGGGGGTGGTAGTGAGTAAATGAAAAATTACAGAGAGACTTCAAGGGTAGGATAATCTAACATGATCAGATGGAATTTATTCCAGAAATGCAAGAATGATTTAACATACACAAATAAATCAATACATCACATCAATAGAATAAAAGACAAATATCATATAATCATCTCAATAGACACAAAAAAGCATATGAAAAAATTCAGCATCATTTCATGATAAAAGCTCTCAAGAATTAGGCATAGAAAAAAACATTCCTCAACATAATAAATGTCATATGTAACAAACCCACAGCTGACATTACACTGAATGGGAAAAATCTAAAAGCATTTTTTCTAGGAACAGGAACAAGACAAGGATGCGGACTTTGAACACGTGTATTCAGTGTACTCTGGAAGTTCTAACCGAAGCAATTAAGCAAGAGAAAAAGTATAAAAGGCAATCACATTGGAGAAGGAAAAACCAAATTGTCCTTCTTTGCAAATAATATTAGCCTATAGATAGAAAAACCTAAATTTTCCACTAATAAACTCTTAAAATTTATATACTGTTATATCTTACAACAGTAAAATTGCAGGATACAAAATGAAATTAAAAAATTAGTAGTGTTTTATTTACCAATAATGAACTAACTGAACAAGGAATAAAGAAAATAATCCAATTTACGATAGCTACACAATATATATAAAATAGGTAAAAATAAATTTAACCAAGGAGACAAAATAACACTATCACAAAAACTATAAAACACTGATGAAATAAGTTGAAGAGAACACACAAGAAAATGGAGGGACACACCACATTGATTGGAATAATTAATATTGTTAAAATGACCATATCACCCAAAGGAATCTAAAATTCAATGCAATTCCTAGCAAACTACCAATTACATTTTTCATGGAAATACAAAAAAAAAGTTTTAAAATTTGTATGGAACTATAAAAGAACTTGAATCGCTAAAGCAATACTGATGAAAAAGAACAAAGTCAGAAAGATCCCACTACCCGACTTCAAAATATATTAAAAAGCCATAGTAATAAAAATAGAATGGTATTGATTTAAAAACAGACAAATAGACAAATGAGACACAATAGAGAATCTAGAAAATACCCACGTATTTACAGCCAGCTAATTTTTTAAAAGATGCCAGTAATGTACATTAAATGGTGCTGGGAAAACTGAATATTCACATGTACAAGATTGAGACTGGACTCTCCTGTCTCTCACTATATAAAAAAAATTAACCCAAATGGATTAAAGACATGAATGTAAGCCCCCAAATTATGAAACTACTAGAAGAAAACTGGGAAAACATTTTAGGATATTAGCCTAGGCAAAAACTTTATGGTGAAGACATCAAAGGCATAGGCAAAAAGCAAAAGAGAAGGAGAGAGAGAGAGAGAGAGAACTATATTATACTGAAAATCTTCTCTACAGCAAAGGAAACAATTAACAGAATGAAGAGATAACCTGTTGAATGAGAGAAAATAGTTGAAAATTATTCATCCAACAAGTGACTCCTATGCAGAATATACAATAAACTCAAACACTTAACAACAATGAAAACAACAACAAGCAATTACATTTAAAAAGTGGGCAAAAGGCATTCTCAAAAGAGGACAAATGGCCAACATACATGAAAAAATACTCAACAACGCTAATAATCAGATAAATGGCAATCAAAACCACAATGAAATATCATCTCATTGCAGTTAGAATGGCTATATCAAAAAGACAAAAAAAAAAAAAAAGTTGGCTAAGATGCAGACAAAAGAAAATTCTTAATACACTGTGAGGAAATAAATTAGTGCAGCCATTATGTAAAACAGTATGAAGGCCTCTCAAAAAACTAAAAATAGAACAACCAGGCATTTCAGCAATCCCACAATGGGTATTTATCCAGAAGAAAGGAAATTAATATGTAAAAGGAATGCCCACTGGGCTTGGTGGTTCATGTCTGTAATCCCAGAAGTTTGGGAGGCCGAAGCAGGTGGATCACCTGAGGTCAAGAGTTTGAGATCAGCATGACCAACATCGTAAAACCCTGTCTCTACTAAAAATACAAAAATTAGCCAGGCATACACCTATAGTCCCAGCTACTCGGGAGGCTAAGACAGGAGAATTGCTTGAACGTGGGAGGTGGAGATTGCAGTGAGCTGGGATCATGCCATTACACTGCAGCCTGGGCAACAGAGTGGGACTCCATCTCAAATAATAAACAAACAAACAAACAAGCAAATAAATAAATGAATACCTCTTCTTTATGTTTATTACAGCACTATTCACAATAGCTAAGATATGGAATCAACCTAAGTGTCCATCCACAGATGAATAGATAAAGAAAATGTAGCATAAATGCATAGTGGAGTATTATTCTGCTATAAAAATGATAAAATCCTGTTATTTGTGCAGCATGGATGAGCCTAGAGAAACATATGTTAAGTGATATAAGTCAGGTACAGAAAGATA
Organism: Ateles fusciceps; assembly: GCA_036589455.1. NCBI lineage: Eukaryota > Metazoa > Chordata > Mammalia > Primates > Atelidae > Ateles > Ateles fusciceps. The sequence goes on from JAZHEH010000051.1 coordinate 3,669,505, forward strand.
AATACCATATGTTCTCACTCATGTGGGAGCTAAAATAATTTTTTTAAGGTCATGGAAATTGAAAGTAGAATTTTAGTTATTAGAGGCTGGTAAGTGTTAGAGGGAGGGGAAGATAGAGAGAGGTTAAGGGATACAAAATTATAGCTAGATAAGGAGAATGAGTATTGGTGTTTTGCAGCACCATAGCATGAGTATGGTTAGCTATAATTTATTGTATACTTTCAAAAAGCTGGAGCAGAGGATTTTGAATGTTCACAACAACAAAGAAATGATGAAGGTTTGAGGTGAAACATATGCTAGTTACTGTGATTTGATTATTGTATATTGTATGCACAGATCAAAGTATCACTCTGTCTCCCATAAATATGTAGAATTGTTGCTTGTCAACCAAAAGAAAACGAAAAGCCAGAGGGCAGTGCGACAGGACTCCTTTAGATGGTTGTTCCTCTGAAGATAATCAGATATGAGCTTAACACCTCCAAATTTTAAATGCCAGATCATGATATTTTATGAAGAAAAATAAAAGGAGCAATATATTTAGAAATGATTTCACCTTAATTAGTTTCCTATTGTTGCTGTAGTAAACCATTAAAAATTTAGCAGCAAAAACAACATAAATTTCTCATCCCAAAGTTGAGTAGGTCAGAAGTCTAACGCAGGTCTCAGTGGGTTCACATCAAGGTGTGGTGAGGGCTGCATTCTTTTCTGGATGTTCTAGGTGAGACTCTATTTCTTTGTGTTTTCTAACATTTTAGAGGCAGGCTTGGCTCATAGGCTACCTTCCTCCATCTTGAAAGCCAGAATTAATAATTGGAATCTCAGATTACCTTAGTCTGATTTATTTTGACCATCACAACTTTTTCTCTGATTCTTCTCCTCTGCCTCTCTTGATCAATTTGAGGACCTGGTAATTATATTGAGCACACTCAGATAATCCCGGATAATCCCCTTATTTTAAGGTCATCTATATTAGGTATTTATCCTAATGCTATCCCTCCCCCATACCCCCACTCCCTGTTATCCCTCCCCCCAGTCCTCCACCACCAGATAGGCCCTGGTGTATGATGCTCCCCTCCCTGTGTCCATGTGTTCATGGCACTGTTCACAATAGCAAGGTCTTGGAACCAACCCAAATGCCCATCAACAATAGACTGGATAAAGAAAATGTGGCCTATATACAGCATGGAGTACTATACAGCCATTAAAAAGGATGAGTTCATGTTCTCTGCAGGGACATGGATAAAGTTGGAAACCATCTTTCTCAGCAAACTGACACAAGAACAGAAAACCAAATACCACATGTTCTCATTCATAAGTGGAAAATTATTTTTAGAAGGAAAACAAACAAGACTTACACTTTTTCCCATAAAAAACTGCCTATTTCATTTGCTATATTTCCTTATTATACACAGGAAAAGAACTAAAAATAACTAAAAGATAAGCCATCTCTCATATCTGATAATCTTATGGCAAAAAGCATTTTGGGAGAGAATGGTCTCTACTTCAAAAATGCAAATACATTGCTGGGCATGGTGGTTCATGCCTGTAATCTCAGCACTTTCAAAGGCAGGAGCATCACTTGAACCTGGGAGGCAGAGTTTGCATTAAGCCAAGATTGCACCACTGCACTCCAGCCGGAGGGACAGAGCAAGACTCCATTTCAACAACAACAACAAAAAAGTAAAAAAAGAAAAAAAGCCATTTAGTTTATGAATGTCTAGCATTCATGTGTTGCACATTCTGTACCCTGTATTGAAATGATTTGATATTGTAACACTTAATTAGCATAATCTTTTTTGTTTGTTTTCTGCTTCAACTAAATCCAGTTTAAGAAATCCACTAACTGATATTTCTCATCCTTGAGGAAAGTTATTCTTGACAATGTTTTTGCACTTTTTTCCCATATATAGGACCCACCCTCAAGTTAATCTCACATCAGCCTGTCCATAAACTCCTGGGTCCATACCTTCTATTGTAGGTAGCAAAAGTCTGTGGCTTGGTTTTGAGCCTTCCAGTAGGCAATTCTTCACTTTGCTTCTTTAGTGGAGATCCTTGACACTTCATAGCAACCACTGCCTCATCTTTGACTGAGGATGACAATGTCTACCGCAATTAAATGAAGTAATTCACTAAAAATGCTGAGGACAGAATGTGTTATACAGAAAACATGTGATATGCGATGCTTATATTCAATATTCTTTTCTTCCTATTCCTCTTTGAACTCAGGGTGTACTTGTTATGTCTGGCATTTGACGCTCAACTTCCCCTGATCAACTTTATCTTGGACTGGCTTCTACCTTTTGCAGTTCTGAACTGCCTTGGTTGTTAGGGCCCTTGGGAACACCAACTTTGGCATTCTTTTCTTGCCTCTTACCCCAGCTGATTTATATTCCCCTCCCTTTCTTCATGGGGCATGGGAGGATTCAGAACTATCTGGAGTTCAGCTACTTCATAAATTACATAGCATTTCAATTTATTCAATATATTTATGAGTAATTGTGGAGACAAAGGAAAGAAGGGCATTTGTATTACTTAGGGAGCTTAGGAGTGTCTGTGTTGCTGGCAGCTAGGTTGCATTCAGGGAGAGTCAGCTCTGCTCTGGTATGTCTGCCAGATCTGGACAAAAGATGCCTGTCATTCCCATCCAGACAAAAGAACATCAATATCAACAATACGTGCAGATTTGAAGTTATGTGAAGCCAGGGCACTCTGTCTTTTCAGCCAAGTTTGAGGCGAGCAGAGGGTGTCTACTATGCCAAACATGTGGGAGACACAAACATTCTTTACAAGTCCCATCTCCAACCTGCTGCAATCTGCCCTCAGTCTGAACTTTAGACCGGAGCTGTGCAGAAGAGTTTTTGTGCAAGCTCCTGTTACACTTCTTGGCATCACCATCCAAACACTCAGCATGGACCAGTGGGCAATGTTCAGAGGCTTTTTCTGGGTTCCAAAGGGAGAGGTTCATGGTTAGGAGCACTTGATTCTCTCAGATTCTGATCCTGCCAATTAAACAGAGGAGTGACCTCTGGAAAATTCCATGCCCCAGTTTCCTCCTCGGGACAACAGAATTTTGGGGGTTGCTCCTTTTAGGGTTGTTGTGAGAAATAAGTTAGGTAAGTTACACAAAATGCCTAGGACAGTTTCAGCACATAGTGGGAGCCTCCCATGCGGGAGCTACCACTCCTTACTCAGTGAAAGACCTTTGTGATCCCACTTGATAGAATCCAGAGTTCCTTTGTCCAGACAAAATGGGTGGGAGAAAGGGAGGTGGACAGTGTTTCTGGGGACCTCACTCTCCCTGTGCTAATTTATTTCTCCAAATTACTACTTAGGCCTCAGTACTCTTTCCTCACATGACCCCAAGAAATTATCTGAAATTCATTTGTATTATTATGAAACAATTAGTAGAAACTTAACTCAGACCTCTTTAACACTTTAGTTAAAGGAAAAAATAGTCTAATGGAAAATTCATGCATTCATTCATTTATTCATTCATTAAACCTGGCTTAACACCAACCATAACCAGGCACCCTGCTAGGTACTCCCTGATACAGGAAAGAGTAAGATAATTTTTTTTTAATTTTTTTTTTTTTTTTTTTTTTTTTTTTTAAAAAAAAAAAACACCTATAACCAGAAATCTGTTTTATGATGACTGCTACAATGACTTATTCATAAAAAGCTTTAATTGCATAGAGAAAGGAGGGCCCTCCTTTCTCTCCAGTGAAAGAAAAAAAATTGATTTGGAGGAGATAATTTATATATTCGAAGGAATATGAAATCATATCATGTAGGTAGCCACTTACCTGCCTACGTGTTGTGCTTATGACTTTTGTTAATGTTAAGTTTGCCTTTGGGTCTCTTGTAGCCGTCAGGAGCACCAATACACCTTATGCTCAAAATAGGTACAATCAATGGCAATAGTTGCTTAAGAGTTGGGATATAATTGAGATATAAACATGTTTTAAATTTGTAATTTCATAAATATTCCATAAGTGATGTCCTTGCATCTTCTGAATATAATTATGATATTGGTATTTTCACTTCCATTTTACAGATTGAGATTCTACACAGTTAACTTTGTATCCAGGGAGCTATCGACAAGAAATTTGGAGCTGGGTTTCAAACATAATTATTCTGGGTCCAAATTTTCTGCCCTTTCCCTTAAAACAACTTTTATTGTATCAGGAAACAGAAATACAGAATTCAAGAGTTATTAAATATTATAAAGTCTAACACTCTCACATACAAGTAGAAAGAGTTTCAATGGCAAATGTCATACATAAAACTTCTTGGTACCAGAGGCAGAAAGGGAACTCCCTTTTCCTATTGTTTCTGTAACACAGAGCTGCCCAGCTCATTCTAGGTATGAAACTGATATATAATCAAGACAGATTTCCCATCCCATAAATTTTATGCCATTTGATTGTGTCTTTGTATTTTGTTAGCAACAGTTTATGTAAGAGAAAATTTTGGAGCTAATTCAAGTTTGCCATTAATTATTTCATTGAGTATTAAGAAAATTGAGATTATAATATTTAGCTAGGAGATATGAACTTGTTTTTCTTATTGTCTAAATAATAAATACCCTCATTTAATCATCTGCATTTAAAAGGGGGATTTGGACTAGAAACTATAATTGGAAACCCGTGGCCCAGGAGAGCTTAGCCTATTTATTAAAAGTATCAGTGCGTATTCAGAGTTATAAAACTGAGTTCTAAGGAGGCCTAATATTCTGCAGCTGGGAGTGGAAGGGCAAAAGGTGAATTGTATTTTTTAAGCCTGTCACTTTGAAAGCTCTCTGCTTCAAAACTCAATGCATTTCCAGGATTGTCGACTTCACAGCAGCAGTGAACCGGGAGATGCAAAGGCATCTTTGGAAGCAGCTACACACAGAAGTGCTTAATGTCTCCCCAGGCATGTGAGAACTTGTTTATCTGGCAGGTATTTCCAAGCACTCTCTGTTCTTTGGACAATGGAGTTGGCAATCTGGAGACTGTAACTTCATAATAGAGAGGATTTAGGGAGAGAAGCTTCCTTTTAAATGGATAAGTATTAGATAACTTCCCTGAAAAAAATGTTAACAGAGTTATTAAACATATTCAGGTTCCATTCCAGTTTCATTCTTTGAACAATTGAACCCTTTTTCACTGGGTGTTAGGCTGCAATTTTACGGTAGGTTAAATGATACCAAGTGCATTGAAGTTATCCTTAAAATGCCTCTCAGTATTTCTCATATAGTACTGAATAGTTCATCAATGAATAAAATTTCTGATTTCCAGCAATTTTTGAGACAGCACATGGCACATAACTGAAAAAGCCCATGTGGCTAACCTATATTCTGGGTGCCATTGCATCACAACTGAATTCCGTTGTGATTTTAGTCAAAGCCCTTAACTTCATAAATATATCACAAAAAAAACCTGTATCAAGGCCATGGGTCATTGCTGCTTGCAAGAAATAGAAACACATGTGAAGCAGAGAAAAAAAAGGCTTGTTTAGTGAAAATAGAGAAGAAAATCAGAAGGCAAAATTATTTTAGATTCAACTGGGCTTCATGGAGATTGATTCAACTGAGAATTTAAAGGTCAGGAAATGAATCCATTTATGAATTAAGATGTTTGTGACTACACAGAAATTACATGTCAAGTACTATGGCTAGAAGAAATAATGATATTTTTTATCTAACATAACAAGAAATTTAACGATATTTCAGTTGTGTATAGATTAATTCAAAGCTTAACACAATCATCAGAGACTAAGGCTTTTTTCATGTTTCACTCTACTATCTTCAGTGTGCTGGCTGTGGTCCTTTGGTTTATCACCTTCTGGTTACAAGATGGCCCCTGCAGCCACAGAACGTCATGTCTTTACTTAGCACCATCCAAGAGTAAAAAGTGCAATATTTTTCTTATGGCTCTTTTTAACCAGAAGGGAACCATTCCCAGAAGTCCCCAATACTTCCTCTTTGGGTTTATTGGTAATTATTTGGTCATAAACCCACTCTTTAGCTGTAAGGGAAGCTGAAGAACCATCAGCCTATATAATAAGAAATTCCTCTGCCAGAATGGGGAAATATTTGGGGGGCTGTCTGTGAGAAAAACCAAATTTGTGAACCTAAATACTAAGAATTCAAAATAAATTATTTCTTATTTTCTGAAGGACCCAGACAGATACAAGAATTCAGTCTGGCTCTTTTCTAGGCCAAAGGAAATTGTAGTGGGAAATTCCAAGAGTAGCAGAGTTATGCAAAGTCATAGAAAAAAGAAATAATAGCAGAAAATCAGCAAGCAAAGTCAGCCATTGCTTTTGTCTTTCTCAAAGGCCATATTGATATTATCTGTAGTTCTTTCTGTTTCCATTAACTTTTGATTAGTTTGTTGTGCTGACTGACCCAGTGGCTATAAAATGTGTATCTGCCCTAGATCCTTCATGAACTACCCAGACGTAACATGTCTCATTAAAATTGGTTGAAGAGAGAGTAAAGGGTAGTGTCACGTAGTCTGCTTTGAATTCAGCAGGAGTTGTGGATGGTAAACATGTCTAGAATTCTATGACTGCATTTTCCCAACACACACAGATGCACTTTCTTTTCTAGTTTGCCTGTGCTTTTATAGTATGTAATTCTGGTTCTCAACTACTTCATTTGCTTGTTTATTAAATTCAGCATCAGTCAATCAAAATAATTCTTATTGTACTAACCAAATATCATATTTTCTAGGTACAAATGCCTTTAAATTTATAACTAAATAATGAATACGAGTGTATTTTAAAGTTAAAAAATTCTGCTGCAATTGTAAATTATTTTAAATGCAAAATTAAAATACCAAATTCAAACATCCTAAAAATTTTCTACAATGAAATACAAACTCAGATATATATTTTATAATATATGGTATGGTAACACAAAATATACAAGATATGCTGCTTCTGCATTGTTTAAAATATAGATGTTACTTTTTAATGAGGGAGCACCAATGTCTATTATATTTATTGGTTATTGTCTAAAATTCAGCCTGGTCTGCATTGGGTAATAGACTAAAAAAGTAACCACATTAATGGACTCATTATATTGCACACTTAATGTTGTATTTCAAGACATTAGGGAGAAATATATTAATTTATTCCTATTCAAAGTCTCTGAATTCCTTTCTGATTCATTGTTAAATTTAAATAGCTTCACTCCGATATGGTTATCATCATCTACACCTCTCTCTTATAGAAATCGTCATCCCTATAATAAGAATTACTAGAGAATATAATCAGTGGAAATGTCAAATTAAATTTCTGAAATCTATTAAAGTCTGTTCTTAGATGAAGACAGTAAACACTTCAGTATCTAGAACTGTGTTCTAGCCATTTGTACCTCCAGAACCTAGCACATTATATTCAATTTTTATTGTTGAAATGAACTAAAATAGTCTATGATTTATATATTAAATCTGCAACTAACTACCTCTGGCAAGATCCAGTGCTAGTCAGAGTTTGGGTAGAAATAGTAAAATAATGTTTCTGCTCCCAATGATCTTTCAACTTGGGTGAAAAGATGCATTATAGAAGAATAAAAATATGGCAACATATCAAGGCTGTCTGTGAGAAGAACCAAATTTGTGACACATGAACACTAAGAATTCAAGATAAATTATTTTTTATTTTCTGAAGGACCCGGACAGGTAAAAGAATTCAGCTTATCTCTTTCTAGGCCAAAGGAAACTGTAGTGGGAAATTTCAAGGGTAGCAGAGTTATGCAAAGTCACAGAAAAAAGAAAAAATAGCAGAAGTAGGTACTATAATTTTGAGCTTCTCTTTTATTCCTGTCTCTATCTTCTATCTATCCAACCATTCATTTATTCTTAGTTATCTTTTATATCTAATTGTGATCTATTTATCTGTCTACTTCATCTAGCTATCAGTTTATATTTTTATCTTCCTATTCTTTAATTTTTTATTATTGACTATTTGGTGATGTAATGACTGTAATAAGCCTTGACACCAGAAAAATATATATATTTGCTCATACAAAACTTGCTTTGCTACAGAGTCAAAAACAACTCATTCCTACTCATGAACATACATTAGTTATTTCCTAAGTAGAGTAACTTGGGTAGAATAGCATTTTCATTAAAGCCATTGGTTCTAATAGCTCTTCTTATGTAACTTAAAAGCAGAAGAGAATAAATGAAGAGGAGATAATAGACTCTAATCAAAATTAACCCACTCGAAGCCAGAAAGTTCTTTAATTTCTGTGGTTTAAAGAAATCCAAATTGTATGTACATATCATATCTATCTATATCTATATATATGGCAACATAAAACTCACATTGGGAATTATTTTTCATCAAAAAGCCATATTTACCTTAGCTTTACATTTCATCGTTATAATAATGGATATCAGCCCTGCCTGCCAGTCCTCTGGGTGTGAGAACTATATTGAGAACTATTGGATAAGAGACCTGTTCAAATAACGTTAAAATTATCCTCCTTAGCCTGAATGATGGAATCCTGCATATCTGACCCTTCTATAGTTGTATCACTTGCTCATCCCTTCCTAGCGTTAAAATACCTAGTCCAGTCTCAAATCACCTCCAGAACTGTCTGTTCTCTTCTCCATGTGTTTGTACACACGGTACCCCACTGCCCAAATGTCCTCACTCCCTTCACTGCACCATCTCTTATTCATTCTTTCAGACTATGTCAGTGAGTCTTCTGAATGCCTTCTCTCAGCCTCTAGGTCTACCCTTGACATTATATTTATTTATTGCACATTAATCATCTCTTTATGAGTCTGTGTCTTCTTCTAGCTCCATAATCCATCTTCATATCTCTCATGTGTCCCAGGTAAAGGCCTGGAATATAATAGATGCTCAGTTAATATTAGTTGAAGTAAATTTATTTGATCACATTAGAATTCACTTGACAATCACTGATGACAGCATTGATAAAAGTAACTTTTTTGAGGTATTCTGGCATTGAGGAGAGGATTACATACATGTGGGTCGAGGTCAGGCACACCAACTAGGAAGCTACCACTTATTGTTCAGGAATGGTTTAATATCAGCCAGCACTAACATGCAAATAGGTGGGGTGAAACCGAAGAAGCAACTTTAAGAGGCAAGCCTTGGAAAATGAGAGAAAGGCAAAACAAGGTGCCAAAGTTATCTCTGAAGTTTCCAGGCTGAATGATGGTGAATGAAACTGGACAGGTCTTTAGTTGTGTTAAAAGGACCTCCTTGATTTGTCTGCTTGAAGGGAGAAGGTACATGTGTAGGCTGTTGCAGGGGCAGTGGGAGTGGACAGAAATCATGTCAAAGCTTAGAAACCAGCTACAAAGAAACTAGGTGGCTTCAACACTAGTGGACAAAATGAAGGCCGCTTGCTAAAACTAAGAGCCTTCTGCATCAGAGAAACTCAAGTTGAAGATGAACCTTACAGCAGCAGCAGTAGGGAAAGGAATCTTGTCATCCTCCTGGGGGAATGCTCCACTAGGCATCCCAACACAGCCATTAACAACCAGGCAAGTTGAGTCTAAGCCAGCCCAGGGTGGAGCCCACAACAGTGTCTCATCATGCCCACACTCCCAAGGCACAACTTGACAAGCAGTATCATTTCCAAGTTCAAAGGTCCTGTTATTGCCACTTTAAAAGCTGCCCTAACATCTATAAAATTCCAATATTAATTTCTCTTTGTTACAATGCCAATTGTAAGACCAATTTAATTGTATACTCATTATTATTACCTGTGTTCTATTTCCATTACATGATTCCACGCCACTCCAGTTAACAGGGAAATCATCCAACTATCCTTACAATTTGAATTGAGCCAGTTTAACCTCCAAAATAATTTCTTGTATTGACATTTTCTTAACTGGAAACTAAATTGAGTGAGTCAAGAACCTGTTATCTCCCACAGGCTTCTTCCAAATGGCAACTTTTGCCTATTCTACCGTAGGGCGTTGACCTCTGCTAACTATCTCCTGTGGGCCCCTCTCTTACCTGTGTCCTGATCATATCTTCTTCCCTCCTGAACTTTTAAAACGAATATTCTCAGCTGGGGTTTTTTCTCAGGAAGCTTGTGCCAGAATTGGCCTAGAGGTGAGGCTGGGCAGTCGCTAAATATGTGGAGTGCTAGAAACACAGCCATAAGTACTTCCTGAAAAGCATATTTATTCATTTATTCCTTTGTTCATTCACTTCTTCATTCATACAAGTATTAAGTCTCTAATTATGCTTTTCTCCTCTATAGTGAATATTTCTTGGGTATTACTTAAGTTCCATCCATTGTATTCACAATGTTTGGTAGATCTGAGGGATTGTCAGGAGTGGAATAAGAGAAAAATATAAGGAATATGGGAATAAATGAAACAGACAAAGTGGTACTCAAGCTGTGGTCTATCAAAGACAACCTGAATCAATATCTCCTGAGATGCATTTAAAATTCCAGATTCCTGGGTTCACTTCACATCAACTGATTCAGAATACTAAGATGAAGACTCAGAAATCCTCATTTTTATACCCACAACCAAATTTTCTTACACACGTTTACATGTGTAAATCCCTGCAGTACAGAAAGAAAGAGGTAAGGACAAATTTGGAAATCAAAGATGAGCTTCAATAATTTGTTAAATAAAACTTAATCTTTAAAAATATGTATTTGTTTAAGTGCCTATGCCTGAGAACAATCATGAAGGTATTGAAGTTTTGTAAAAATAAAGACCAAATAGGGATCCTCTTATTTTATATATGATGTAAGGTGACTTGTTTAATGCCACAGAAAAAAGTTCTCATAATTTTGTTTCTAAACAAATGTAAGATAATTTTAGGGAATTTATTTTATATCTTATTTTGAGAAAAACTACCAAATACCAAAGAGTGTATTTAATTTGGGAGGGAAACATCTGCCTATAAATAATGTAAATGTATACTTAACATCTTTTTGGAATTTATGCCTAAATTCCAAGAATATAGATTTTCTTTTTTAATTTAATTTATTTAATTTTAATTTTTTATTTAAATATAGGTTTATTTATTTTTTATTTTTTGAAACAACAAAAGCAGAGCTTTATTGAAAATGAATTATATTCCACGGGGTTGGAGCAATCGGAGCAACCACTCAAGGGCCCCAGACACAAAATATTCTTTTTTTTTTTTTTTTTTTTTTTTTTTTGAGACAGAGTTTCGCTCTGTCACCAGGCGCCAGGCTGGAGTGCAGTGGCACCATCGCGGCTCACTGCAACCTCCACCACCCGGATTCAAGCAATTCTCCTGCCTCAGCCTCCCAAGTAGCTGGGACTATAGGTGTGCGCCACCATGCCCAGCTAATTTTTGTATTTTATTAGTAGAGATGGGGTTTATTTTTATTCTTTTTATAGTAATCACACAAGTGGATATATCCCTGGAATTACTTTTTAACATTTATTTTATTTTAAGTTCAGGGGTGCATGTGTTGAGGTGTACTTAGTGTAAGCTTGTTGATTTATTAAAAACAAAACAAAAAACTAATTGAGCACTACTCTAGGTCCTAAAGCTACAGTGGTGGTTGAATCATGGTCTCTGTCTTTGAAAAGCAGAAAAATGAATAGGCAAATAAAATATAATTGGTAAATAATATGATGGGGTAACATGGGGACTGGTAAGGAAGTGGAGTTAGCCGGGGAAGCCTTCTTGGAAAAGATGATAGTTAAGCCAGGATTTGAGAACCTAGTAGCTATTAACCGGGAACATTGAGTAAGTATGTGTCAAATGTGGAGGAAAGTCAATGGCAGTATGAAGTAGAATATCTTCACAATATTCCATCTTTGTTGTTCACTTCTGGCTATGCAGTTCACCTGTCCTTTCTTCCCCCTACCTTGTAGACTGACCCAAAATTAAAAAAAAAAAAAAAAAAGCAACAACTAAACAACCACAAAATACAAGTTTGCTTAGGCCGCAGACACCCTCATTGTGAAAGCTGCCTTGATTTTAAAGCCTCTGTCCTCGGTTCTGTCTAATCCTCTGAGCCTTGCCTAGACTCTTAGTATCTGTGTGGGCCACCTGGGTGATTGCTATTTCTAAGTCCTCTCTGGCACCTTGTCTACCTCTGTTTTCTGTTTTATTCTTGGGTCCTGCCTGCAGTCATGCTTCATTTTTACCTTCTGAATTCTGCTTTACCTTAGTGGTTTACATGTGATACTGTTCAAAATCTGGCTCTTTCTGGGTTAGAAATGAACTGTACTTTTTTCTTTCCTGAGGTACGTTGTTGGATGAGTTCACTAACATTCGTTCTACTTCAAGCCAGTCAGTACCAGGCTTCCTCTGATTACTTTATTCTACAACTGAGCCAAATACATAATTGAGTAGGTGTAACGACTGAGTTGCTAGGACTCCGGGGGATTGACATTTCTTTGTTTGGAGAAATGAGGGGGAAAAAAATGCACTATTAAAATATAATGCCTGGGATTAACAACACATAAAATGGTCCTTTAAATCTGGTTTCTCCTCTCAGAAACAAAATCAAACACGTAAAAATGGCTGCCTCAGCTTCTTGAATGAGGTTAGATATAAAGAAAGAAAAAAAGTAAAGATATGTTCATTTCTAATTGAAAGTGTCAATGTCAATCCATTGGACTATTAGGGACAGTGTTCCCCTCCTGGTCTTTTGCCTTTAACTTAAGCACCCTGCTGCTGCCTCAAAGAAAAAAAATCCTACCCTGCCAAAATGAATATTTGTTTTGGAAGTTGAGGGCCAATATCCTAACTCTTCTTCTGGTAAGAGCTGCTTTCCATTCCCACTTTCTGACTCTGGGGTGTGGATGAGCTTACCTTATTCTCATTTTTAGTGACTGTTTCATAAATGAATGTATGATCCAATTTTTCTTAATGAGCGCCAGACCTATGACTTGTATTTGAATTTTTAAGAACAAACCACTTCTGACCCGGCACTGTGGCTCAGGCCAAGTGGACACGGTGGCTCATGCCTGTGATTCCAGCACTTTGACAGGCCGAGGTGCAGCGAGTTCAAGACCAGTCTGACCACCATGGTGAAATCTCATCTCTACAAAAAATACAAAAAAATTAGCTGGGCGTGGTGGCATGTGCCTGTAATCCCAGCTACTCGGGAGGCTGAGGCAGGGAATTGCTTGAACCAGGGAGATGGAGGTTGCAGTGAGCTGGGATTGCAGCACTGCACTCCAGCCTGGCCAACAGAACAAGACTCCATCTTAAAAAAAAAAAAAAAAAAAAAAGATAAAGATTAAAAAAAAGTTAAACCACTTCTTTGTTACAAACTTGGAGTTGGGGTTAAGCATTTTGTTGGCGTTCATTTTATCTGAGAATAAACAGGGCCAACTAAGTGAAAAACAGAGATGAGAGCTGAGAGGTAGGATGTCCTGAAAATTTCCTTGAGCCTGTGAATCTAGCCATTCTTTCAAGGCAACGATTCTCTAGTTTTTTACAGTGTAAAATGCTGATTCTGGTTTATGTTTATGTTGTGGTTTCTGAGGCAATATGACTTAGATCTTTGGAAAATGAAACTACAAGAGTTTTGCTTAAAATACTTGTGAAAATTAACTCAATTCTATTTTCTCCTGATGCTTTCCCAAATCTTTTACCTGCATGTTAATCCCCCAGTCCCATTTCCTTGTGTTGATGTATGTGGATGCTCTGTCAAAGCACCCTGTGTAGTTTGTTTCATAGGATAGCTACATTGCATGAGTATGTCTTCCCCAGCACATTCTTACAACTTGGAAGATAAGGACTATGCACATTCATCTACCCATACACACAGTGACACATGCGCAGCTTAAATAAAATAGATATTCTCCATGGGTTTCTCCAACTATAATAATTGATTGGGCTTCAAAAACTCAAGGTTGAATTTCAGCTTCTAACTTGATGGGAATGGCTGTCTTAATCCTGTCATTTTTTGTTAATTTTACTTCCAGGAAGCCAGGGCTGTGATTTGAGGCTGTTTCTCTAAGCGTCTATGATAATGATGAATTTGTTAAAGTGGAACCATAATGTCATTTTGAGCAACACTAAAACTGAGTCATCAGAATTAGGAAGTATCAGAAGTCAAGATCAATTTTCAAGAACAGGAGCATAAAATCTGAAAATCTGTTTTAACATTAAGAGATGTAGAAGCTCATTCAGACTGATAACTAATGAATAATACAGCTTTCATTTGTTGGAAACTTTATGTGAGCCAGTAACTTATACATGTTATTTATAATTTTCACAGTAACTTTACAAGGTAGTTATTATCAACTCTATTTTGCAGTTGAGGATATTGAGGCTAAGAAATATGTCATTTAACTTTTGCTGCATAACAAACTACCCCAAAGTTAATGGCTTAAAACAATATGCATCTGTCATGTCTCAGCATTTTGAGGTCGAGTGAGTAGCTCTTCTGGTATGGGTTAGCTCAGCTGATATCTGCAGTCTGCAAACATATCCAGAGCTGGATGATCCATAATGACTTTATCCACTTAGTAAGTTGATGGTAGGTTTTGTTCATGTACCCTCAACCCTCTTCTATGAGACAGGTCTAAAAAGCTGGCTTGAGCTCAATTATGTCATGGACTCAAATTTTCAATCACAGCAAGACAGGAAAAGCCCCAATGATTGAAAATTTTTTCAAATATCTGCTTGCGTTAAATTTTCTAATTTAAAAGTTTCCATTTTAAAATTTCTAACTTCTAATTGGCCAAACAAGTCACATGACCATTCCCAGATTTGAGAGGTAGAGAAATAGAGCCATGTCAGGAGAGGAGGAATGGCTCATTTTGAATTTCAAAGGGGTGTGCATATGATGACAAGAAGAATTATTGTGATTAATTTTGAAAAAAAAAAAAAATCTACCCCCAAAAAAGTAACTCAACAAATGAAACAGAGCTCAGACTAAAGTACAAAAGAGCTTGACTTAAAAATATGAGATCTGGTATTCTATATTTTATGGGACTCACTCACACATACCAAAACCAAACAAAACCAAAAAAAAGCACGTAGCTAAGGGCACGGTTGTAATTCATCCTGCAGAGTGGATTTTTTAATATTTTCTGTTCACAGCAGGGCTTCTTCTTTCACCACACCAGTGTGTCTCTCTGGATCAAATGAGAATGTCTATGTCTAGCACTTATTGGAGTGATCTTCAATGAATATCTCATCTGTACTGGTATTCAGTAGGAAAAGTCACATGTAAGAATGGCCCAAACTCAAGTTTAAGACAATAGGGAGATACAGCATATGTGACAATATGAAGCATCTGCCCCATCTAAAAGTATCCAAATTAGGAAAAAAACAAAACTCTCTATTGCCCAAAGCAAATCTGTCTCAGAGTCAGAAATGGCTGACAACTATCTGTTTGTGGTCTCTGCCATAGAAACACCTACCTACCTGTACCTTGAATTAGCAACATTCTGACAAAAACTGTCGCCCCAAAGTCCTGTCCTTCTACAACTCAGACATGGAGAAGTGGGAACCTTCTCAAAAGAAACCCCAGTGGGCTTTTTGGTAATGGTGAGATCACTAGCATATCTACATCTTCACAGGGTCTTGTTTGATGCATCCAGCAGAGGGACTGTCTGTTCAGGAAGTCGCATGGACGCTGAGGCTGAATGAGACATCATTCTCCTCCTGCAGATGTGGGTTCAGGTGTTATGAAAACTGCCAGGTAGAGGAAATATACCCCTAGATTCACATACAAAAAAGGCCTGGAGGTTCAGTTTGTCAGCCGTCAAAGGGCAATGGAAAGCGTGTGCTTTTCTCTAAAACTGTGAGAAAACCAAGAATTTAATACCTCCGTTCCAACTTCAAACCAATCAAACATTGGCAGTTTGGGATTGTTTTATTTTGAGGCTTTAGCTTATCTCCGTGGGATAAAAGCCTTTCCAAACTGGCTTTAACTAAAAATGTCATCAATCCCAGCTGCTCACTGGTTAGCAGAAAGAGTGGTAACAGAAGGCCCCTTCTGATAGTCCTCTTCCATAATATCATTATCCAAATTTGCATGGCAAAGATGTGGGAGCTATTTATATGTTGATTATTACAGTGCTGCAGTTTATATTTTTCCCAGCACAGTTGAAAATTATATTTAGAAAGGCTGACATCATCTTTAAATATATATTATAGCTCTCATTTGATGGAGATGAGATGTTGAAATACATGCCACCTACTCAACGTCTCAGAAAAATGGCATAGATATTTCACACATACTTATATATAAACGTGTACACTGGCATGGAACTGAACTGGCAGCTATAAGACTTTGAAGGAGCTTTGTAGGCTCTGGTTTTTGCCTTCTCAGTTTGCTCTTTATTTAAAAAGGAGGATGGGCACTGGGATTTGGTTGTAAGAACAGGCCTTCATAGCCAGAAAGTAGGGGTTCTGAATTCTAGCTCTGCTAGAATAGTAGAACAGTAGCTGTGTGATCCTGAAAAAGATACTTATCCACTGTAAACATCTATATTTCTCAACTGTAAGATGTCACTATTAGGCTCACTTGAGACATATTAGAATTAAATTGTGCAGCATAGTTAGCAGTTAATGAAAAAGAGTGATTAGCGTTATGAGGCATGTTCCCAACAACGGAATGCATGCTTTATATAAATTGTGATGGTTAATTTTATGTGTCAACTTGATTGGACCATGGAGTGAAAAGATATTTAATCAAACATTATTCTGGTTGTTTCTGTGAGGTTATCTTAGGATGAGATTAATACCTAAATCAGTAGAATGAGGAAAGAAGACTGCCCTCCCTAATGTAGGTAGGCCTCACCCAATCAGTTGAAGGTCTAAATTGAACAAAATGGCTGACTCTCTCCTGAGAAAGATAATTCTTCCTTCCTAGCTGCCTTAGAAACATGAACATCTAATTTTTTTTCTTGTGTTCGGACTTGAACTGAAGGTATACTTTTCTTGGGTTTCATCAGCTTTTGGATAGGATTGTACCATCAGTTCTTCTGGTTCGTAGGGCTTCAGGCTACAACGGGGAGTAAATCCTGGGCTCTCCCAGGTCTCTACTTGTAGATTCATCCTGCAGATCTCGCCACCCTTCATAATCATGTTAGCCAATTCCTTATAATAATTCTCTCTCTCTCTCCCCTGTATATATCTATCTATAGATAGATAGCTAGATAGATGTGTATCTCTGTGTGTATATATATGTATATATATATAAATGTACAGTATATATACATATAATATGTATCTTACCTGTTCTGTTTCTTTGGAGAATTCTGACGAATACACAGATTATTCATTTATGTGTTTTGTTTCCTAGGATAACTTATTAAGATAGAAGATACTGCTATAAGTTTCCCTATCCTTATCCTATTTAACAGATGAGGAAACTGAGGCCTCCAGAAACAAAATAATGTCTTCTAAGGATATAGAGGCATGACATGGTAGAGGCAGAATTTGAAACATGGAAACCTGATGTTATGTTTTACCAATTTAACTACTTCCCTAACTTGTCTAGAGATTACAGATTAGGCAAAGTTAGCTGCTTTCCCAATCCTGGGAAAATTCTTGAAGCCTGAACTCACAGTGAATCACCACCAAGGGCACTGTAAGATAACAGTCCAACTAAGGGTAAGTGTAAGGAGCATCTGACTGCAGTGTGGTAGGGTACAGAGTAAGCCATGAAACCTGCAGGTATAACTCTGTGGAGTATAGTTGGAACTGGGCAATATTTTGATTTCTCTGGCCCATCAATCTCCACCCATCTATCCTGAACTTGGAATCTGACTGCTGACTCAGGTTAGATTTGTGTTTCCACTCTGTGGCATAACTGAGAGACCATGGCCCCAGAGGGATATTCATAAAAAATATTTAATCAAATATGTTTTCTGTAAGAAAGCAAATTTAAATAGTATTTCCTTTCTTAGCTTTTAAGTGTCAGAGTTTACAGTTTCACCAGCAGGGCTTCAAAGTTTAGAATGATTAAAAATTTATTTTTTGATATGTATGCCAGCTTTCATTATTCAATGAGATGAGCCAGATATTAAAGATAAATGTACCTTTTTGAAGGATTATAGTACCACTATACTTAATAACATGAACCCCTAAATGACACTTAGGTGTTGTATTTTGCCAAACTTGACTATTATAAAAAATTCTTTGAAAATAATTTACCCCACAAATGGAAATAAAAATACAGCTGCAAGTGCTAAGAGCAGTGAGATGACATTTTATTTTTTATAAAATAGTTGGCAAAAACTCAAGTTTCATAAGCACATATGCCTGTCCCGAGCTTTTAAGGAGTCAGTTTTATGTTTCATGCGATTCTCTCTTCTTGCCTAGTTAGCAATTTTCAGTTTGAGCCAAGATCAGTTTTTATATAAAGCTCAGAGGTAAAACATTTTCTATAATATTTGCATAGACATAATTGTTTCCACACGTTTCTTCCCCCACTCCCCCCCCCCCATGGACTGCATAGCATTGTCAAAGTAATCGGTTTGAAATCTCACTCTCAATGTGTCATGCCCTGGTTCAGAAAAAAGGCTCTATTTCATCAAAACAAAATGTTTCTTGCTGGCATTCATGGTTCTCTATAATCTGACCTCACTTTCTTTTGTAGTTACAATGAGAATTTTTTTTTTAAAAAAAAGAGGTGTTTTAAAAAAAATAAAAATCTTTTTTTTTCTTTCTTTCTGACTCCTATGAAACCTCAAGGGGAGGTTCGAAGGGGCCTATAAATAATAATTGCCTTGGCCTCTCTAGTTTAGAAACAATTGAGAATCAAGGTATGAGAGCCATGAAGATTCAGATCAAAGACTCAGTTTCATTATTATTAAAGTCAATATGAGAGCAACATGGTTTGCAACATCCCTTGTGTATGTCCTTCAAAGATCCTCTCTCCTTTACTCTAATTTGTCCCCACAAACTGCGGAGAATCCCTTGTAGGGACAGTTCTTTTTTTTTTTTTTTTTTTAATTTATTTTACTTTCGGTGCATACTACATCTGGTAGGGACAGTTCTTATTCCTGGTTAGCTCACCACACCAACAAGAACAGACAGGAATTTGCCCTCTCAGCAGGAAGCTGACTTGAAATACCGGGAGAATGGGCTAATTCAGATGTGTGTCCTTCGTTCTCTCACTCTCCAGGCCAAAAAACCAGGTCAAGCAGGCATGAGTAGAAAGAAGATGGGTGGATTTCTCATTAGAGCTCTGCATTAATTTTCTACTGCTACATTACAAACTACCACAAACGTAGGGAATATTAAAACCCTTACTTATTAACTTGCACTTCTGTAAGTCAGAAGACTAGAAACAGCATAGTAAAGTTTGCTACTCAAAGTAATAGGCTACTCAAGACTTAGCACTCATCTGGTGCCTTTGTCCCCCTTGTTCACTTTTTTTTTTTGAGATGGAGTTTTACTCTTGTTGCCCAGGGTGGAGTGCAGTGATGCAACCTCTGCTCACTTCAACCTCCGCCTCCCAAATTCCAGCAATTCTCTTGCCTCAGCCTCCCAAGTAGCTGGGATTACAGGTGCCCGCCACCACACCTGGCTAATTATTTGTATTTTTAGTAGAGACAGGGTTTCACCATGTTGGCCAGGCTGGTGATCCACCTGCCTTGGCCTCCCAAAGTGCTAGGATTACAGGCGTGAGCCACTGTGCCTGGCTCCCTTGTTCACTTTCAAGCTCATTGTTGGTGTTGGAAGAATTTAGTTGCTGTAGTTGTCGGACTCAGGTCACTGATTTCCTTTTGGCTGCTATGCAGGGACTACTCTCAGTTACAGGAGGCCACACTCACTCCTTGTCACATGACTTCCTTACTTTCAAGTTAGCAACAATACATCAAATGTGTCTTGTGCTTCAAATCTCTGATTTCTCTGTCTCTGCTCTCTACACTCAGATTTTTTTTTTTTTTTGAAACTGGCCTTTTACATATAAGAACGGCTTTAAATTTATAGTATCATTGTGATGACAGAATGAAGAGTTCCCATATCACATATGCCCAGTTCCCTAACTATTGATATCTTTAGTTAGTATGGTATATTTGTCACAAATAAAGAACCAATACTGACATATTGTTATTAAGTAAACTCCCTATTTAACCACAATTATTGGGGCTTTTTTTCTAATGTGTTTTTTTCTGTTACAGAATCCGTCCATTATGCCACACTGTATTTAGTAAGCATGGGTTTTCTTCTCCCCTTGGTCATAACAATTACTTCAACTTGTCAACTTGTGATGGCCTTGACAGTTTGAGAATTACTAATTGGAAATTTTGTAGAATGTCCCTAAATTGAGACTTGTCTAATGTTTTTGTCATGATGAGACTGGTGCAATTTGTTTATAGATGGAATACCACAGGTAAGGAGCAATCCTCAACACACTTTATCAAGTATACATCTATCAACTTATTACCACAATGTTAAACTTGGCCACTTGGCTTGAGGTAGTGTTCATTTGTAGTTACTTTTTACTCTCCAATTTCAATACTATATTATTTAAAAGTAAGTTACAAAACATGAGCTATACTTTGGCTTCATCAGAGCATGTAACAGGAAATTAAATGGGATGAGTGTTTGGTGTGTTTTTTGTCTGGTGAGTTTTTTTAACATTCAGGTGTACATTGTTTCAGCTTCTCTTGCTTCATTTTCCTGAGGATGGAAAGTTTGACTTTTACCTCTTTCATGGTAAAGTATGTACATAAACTATCGGAATTCTTATGCATGGAATATTTGTCTCTTCTCTCTCATTTATTTATTCAGTCATTCATTTATATCTGAAGAACTCATGGATATTTAGTTAACACTTTGGGTTATGGTTCAATATTTATTTATTTATTTATTTCATAAATCAAATTGTTTCAGCTTTAGCTACTGGGAGCTCTTTCAGTTGGCCCCTGGGTTCCTTGGACACACCCACATCATCATTATTTTTTTTAGCACTTCCTTAATTCTGACACTACAAGTTGCTCCAGACTCACTGTGTGTATTTCCTACCCATATGAGCACTAGGTATGACTTCCAGTATATTCTTGAATAGGGGTGGTAAAAAAAGGACATCCTTGCCTGGTTCCTGGTCTTAAGGGGAAAGCATTTAGTTTATCATCATTAAGTATGATGTTAGCTATAGGTTTTTGTAGATGTTCTTTATGAAATTGAGGATGTTCATCTCTGTTATAAGCTAAACTGTGTCACTGCTAAACAAATCTACAGGTTGAAGCCCTGACCTTCAGTACTCAGAATGTAACTCTATTTGGAAGTTGAGCCTTTATAGAGGTGATCAAGTTAAAATGAGTTCATTCAAATGCATTCTAATCCTGTCTCACTAAT
Organism: Ateles fusciceps; assembly: GCA_036589455.1. Classification (NCBI taxonomy): domain Eukaryota; kingdom Metazoa; phylum Chordata; class Mammalia; order Primates; family Atelidae; genus Ateles; species Ateles fusciceps. Next base: position 3,690,766 of record JAZHEH010000051.1, read on the forward strand.
ATACATATAAGAAGAGAAAATTTGGTAACACAAGAGTCACCAAAGTTGCAGGTGCACAGAGAAAAGACCGTTAGAGGATACAGTGAAAAAGTGACCATTTGCAAGCTAAGGAAAGAGGCTTTAGATGTAACAAATTCTGCTGACACCTTATTTTGGACTTCCAACCTCAAATACAAATGAGGAACATATTATTGAACACAGAGAAAACGTGATATTTATTATAAAGTAGCAGATGACTTGACTGAATTGTGTTCTAGTATTTTTTAGAAGGGTAGAACTCATAAGTGATGACCCTGGATATTTAGCTGAACCCGTTTCTAAGCAAAACATTGAAATGCATCTTAGTGTCTTCCTTGCCTTTTCTTACAAAGTGCAAAAGGGTAGACAGAAGTGGAAGAAGTCATTGTTTAGCAAAAAGGAACCAGAACTTGAAGATATGGAAATTTTTCAGCCTATCCATATTTCAAAAGATGAGAAAGTATTTTCTGGAGAGCACATGAGGAGTGTAACTAGAAAATCATGTGATAAATATATCAAGAGTGTGATTTATGTTTGTAATCAGCCATCTCAACAGAAGCCAAGAATAGTGATTGAGTGTTACCATCAGAAACACTTTCAGCTTGAACCAATAGGGTCAGGGATGGACAAAATGAGGAATGGCTTTCAGACTCTGGGATTTTACATTAGAGAAAAGTGGAGTGAATAGGTTTGGAATATGTGTTATCCTTCAAGAAACAGAGCTAATTGGTTTTGAATATGTGTTCTCCTTCAAGAAAGTGGAAGAATGACCATGAACATAATTCTCATATTGGCAAGGCTGATACTCTCACCACAGGTCTGATGGGTGAGGCTGTCTCCTCCTCAGTTTCAGAGAGTGGGGCTACCTTTTGGATGTCCTTAGGCTAGAAAATTGGGCCAGGCTGCTGCTACAAAGGGTCTCAGTAGTAGGGTAGCCACCAGGTCCTTAAGGATTAAGCTCCTGCCTTGGGCCTCAAGGGCAGCACTGCTGACTCAGTGTACCTGGAAGGAGAGACTTAGGCCTCCAGAAATAATATGCTGGCTCATGGTTTGTGCTCTGGATCCAGTGGAGTATTGTTTCTGGAGATGTAAAATCTACTGAAATTTGCTCTGCTGGGTTTTAGTATTGCTCATGACTCATTAATGCTTTCTTCTTTTGATTTCTCCCTTGTATTAGTTTGTTTTCATGCTGCTGATAAAGTCATGCCTGAGTCTAGATAATTTATAAATAAAAAGAGGTTTAATAGACTCACAGTTCCATGTGGCTGGAGAGGTCTCACAACCATGGTGGAAGGTGAAAGGTACATCTTACATGGTGGCAGAGAAAAGCAAATGAGAGCCAAGCGAAAGAAGAAACCCCACATATATATAATCATCAGCTTTCTTGAGACTTATTCACTACCATGAGAACAGTATGGGGGGAACCACCCCCATGATTCAATTATCTCCCACAGGGTCCCTCCCGGCAACACATAGGAATTACAGAATCTACAATTCAAGATGAGATTTGCCTGGGGCCACAGCCACACCATTTTGTCCCTTTTGGGAAGGGGCATTCTATCCTATACCTGTCTCACCATTGTATTTTGGGAGCACATAACTTTTCTTATTTCACAGATAGAGAGGAATTTCATCTCATGATAAGTTATACTTCAGATCTCACCCACACTTGAGTTAGATGGTATTTAGATGAAATTTGGAATTTAGAGTTGGTGCTGAAATGGATTAATACTTTTAGGCTTTCAGGATATATTAAATGTATTCTTTTTACATCAGAAGGACATGAATTTGGAGGGTACAGAATGTTATAGATTAAACAATGTTCCCTAAAATTGTTATGTTGAGGTCCCAACCCCCAGTATTCAGAATGTAATTATATTTGGAGACAAGTCATTTAAAGAGGTGATTAAGTTACAGGTCTGTTAGTGTGTGTTGCTAATCCAATATAACTGGTGTCTTTTTTTTTTTTTTGGAAATAGAGTCTTGTTCTGTCACCGAGGCTGGAGTGCAGTGGTGCGATCTTGGCTCACAGCAACCTCTTCCTTCTGGGTTCAAGTGACACTTCTGCCTCAGCCTCCCAAGTATCTGGGACTACAGATGTGCGCCACCATGCTTGCCTAATTTTTGTATTTGTAGTAGAGACGGGGTGTCACGGTATTGGCCAGGTGGGTCTTGAACTCTTAACCTCATAATCCACCAGCCTTGGCTTCACAAAGTGCTGGGATTACAGGTGTAAACCACTGTGCCCAGCCTAACTGGTGTCATTTTAGGAAGAGAAAGAACCACCATAGACGTTCATGCATGAAGAAAAGGTCATGTGAAAACAGCACAAGAAAGTCACCATCTGCAAGTCAAGCAGAGGGGCCTCAAAAGAAGCAAATCTGACATCTTGATCTTAGACTTCTAACCTCCAGAACTCTGAGAAAATAGATTTCTGTTGTTTAAGTCATTCAGTCTGTGATAGCTCTTTCAAACTAATATATCAGTTTCACAGGCTGGGCTGCCTTCTCATCTTCAGCAGACCCATTTGCCACCCAGGGTCTCAGGGGTGAGGTTGTCACTTGGGGCCTCAGAGTATATTGGTGTAATTCTTTTTGATCTTTCTTAAGTGCATTAGAGAACCCACCATGAGCCTATATGAGCCTGGTACTTTCTGTTTTGCAAAACTATTAATTATTGATTCAATGTATTAATATAGATGATAGACAAATATAGATTATCTCTTTCTCTTTGAGTTCTGATTCATTGTGTTGTTTTTTAAAGAATTTATCCATTTTATCCAGGTTGTCAAATTCACAAGTATATATTTGCTTTATTAAATTTTATTTATTTATTTATTTGTTATTTATTTATTTATTTATTTATTATTTTAGAGAGAGGATCATACTCTGTTCTCCCAGGCTGAAGTACAGTAGTGTGATCATAACTTATTATAACCTTGACCTCCTGGGCTCAAGTGATGCTCCTGTCTCAGCCTTCTGAGTAGCTAAAACTATAGGTGTGCACCACCATGTCTGGCTAATTTGCTGTAGAGATGGGGCCTTGCTATGTTGTCCCAGCTGGTCTTGAATTCCTGGCCTTAAGCTATCCTCACTCCTTGGCCTCCCACCTGCTGGTACTACAAATGTAAACCACTTTGCTAGGTCTACCACATTTTTTTTATTATCCTTCTAATAGCTTTGGTATTACTAAAGATGACCTCTCTTTAATTTCTGAGATTAATAATTTGTGGCTTCTGTCTTTTTTGTTTTTGTTTTTGAGACGGAATCTTGCTCTGTCACCAGGCTGGAGTGCAATGGGGCAATCTTGGCTCACTGCAACCTCCGCCTCCTGGGTTCAAGCGATTCTTCCACCTCAGCCTCCCGAGTAGCTGGGACGACAGACGTGTGCCACCACGCTTGGCTAATTTTTGTATTTTTAGTAGAGGCGGGGTTTCACCATGTTGGCCAGGATGGTCTCGATCTCTTGACCTCACAATCCGCCCACCTCAGCCTCCCAAAGTGCTGGGATTACAGGCGTGAGCCACTGCGCCCGGCCACTTCTGTCTTTTTATCGTTGTTTATATTTTCATTAACCTGGCTTGTGGTTCATCAGTTTTAATGGTATTCTCAATAACCAGCTTTTGTTTTATTTTTTTTTCCATTTTCTCTATTATTTTCCTGTTTTTAGTTTCATTGATATCTGTCCTAATTTTTATTATTTTAAAATTATATTGTTTTTGTTTTAAATTGTTTTTTCCTTTTGTAGTTTTCTATGAGGTAAACTTAGATTAGTTATGTTAGATTTTTATTCATTTCTAATATATGCAGATAATTCTATAAATTTCCCTCAAACCACTGTTTTTATTGGTTCATATAAATTTTGAAAACTTGTTTTTAAATTTCCATTTAGTTAAAAATGTTTTCATTTCACTTGAGACTTGTTTGACTCATGCAATTAGTAGTATCTTTTTAAATTTGCAAACGTTCAAGTATGTTTTAGTTATCTTTTTGTTATTGATTTTCTGTACAATTACTTGAGGTCTGAGAACATACTCATTTTTTTGTATGCCTATGAATATATTTTGGTTTTTTTAAGCTCAGAATGTAGTTTATATTGGTAAAAGTTTCCTGTGAGCTTGAGAAGAATGTGTCTTCTCCTATCACTGATAGAATATTCTATAAATGTCAACTAAATCAAGTAGATGGATAGTATTATTGATGTTCAACAATATTCATAGTGAAATTTTACCTCTTTCATCTAAAAATTATTGATAAGAGGGTGTTAAAGTCTACAACTCTACTAGCAGATTTGTCTATTTCTTCTTTCATTTGTATCTAATTTTGCTTGTGATATTTTGATGTTTGATTTTTAATTCGATTGTCAGTTTTGTTATTTATTTTTGAATAATTTACCTCTTTAATATATAGTGCCCATTTTTATTCCTGACAGTACTCTTGATCTACTTTATCTGAAATTGGCATATTTACTGCAACTTTCTTTAGTTTATTGTTAACATGCTATATTTTTATACATTCTTCTTCTCTTTTCTTTTGAACTGCCAGTATTAATGTTTTTTTTTTTTAATAAACAATATATACTTAGTTGTTTATTTGTTTGGATTTATTGACTCTGAAAAAATCTGTCTTTTAATTGGTGTATTCAGACTAATCATCTGTAAAGTGATTGTTGATATATTAGGAGTAATATCAATCATGTTTGTAAATGTTTCGTATTCAATGCTAATGACTTTTCTTTTTGCCTCTTTGGTTTTTAGTCAGTATTTCATAAGATTTCACACTTTTGGCATATAATTTATACTTCTTTAAAAATAGTTGACCTAAAATGCAATAAAAAAAAAATAGTTGTGGATTGCTGCCCTAGAGTTTACAGTAAGTTTTTTTTTTTTTCAGATGGAGTCTTGCTCTGTCGCCCAGGCTGGAATGCAGTGGCAATCTTTGCTCACTACAACCTCCGCCTCCTAGGTTTGAGCTATTCTCCTGCCTCACTCAGCCTCCTGAATAGGTGGGATTACAGGCACTCACTACCATGTTGGCTAATTTTTGTATCTGTAGTAGAACAGGGCTTCACCATGTTGGCCAGACTGTTCTCGAACTCCTGACCTCAGGTGGTCTGCCTGCCTCAGCCTCCCAAAGTGCTGGGAATATGGGTGTAAGCCGCTGCTCCCAGCAGTAAACACTTTTTAATAATACAAGTCTAAATTAAAATAACAGTTGCTGCCCTAGAGTTTGCAATAAATATTTTTAATAATATAACTCTAAATCCAAACAACACTATTGCCCCTGCTGTACCGCATAACAAAGTATTTCCAATTATCCCTTCTCATCTCCATAATATTGCTGTCATTAATTTCATTTTCTCATATACTATGATCAGCTAATGCATTGGTAGTATCATTATCTTACATAAGTTTCTTTAGATTAATTTAATTATTACTCTTATTTTTTGAGATAGAGTTTCACTCTTGTCGCTTAGGCTGGAGTGCAGTGGCACAATCTCAGCTCACTGAAACCTCCACCTCCTGGGTTCAAGCGATTTTCCTGCCTTAGCTGCCTGAGTATCTGGGATTGCAGGTGCCCGCCACCATGCCTGGCTAATTATTTTTGTACTTTTACTAGAGATGGGATTTCACCATGTTGGTCAGTCTTGTCTTGAACTCCTGACCTCAGGTAATCTGCCCACCTTGGCCTCCCAAAGTGCTAAGATTACAGGCATGAGCTACCGAGCCCAGCTACCAATTTTTAAAATAAAAATGAAAGATTTTATTTTACCATCATTTATTTGTTTTTCAATGATCTCCTTTTCTTTATGAAGATTCAAGTTTCTAATCTCTATAGTTTTTCTTCTTCCTAAATATGATTTTTTGATTTTTTTAAATATAATAGATCTGCTGGTGAAGAATACACTCAGTTCTTATTTGTCTGAAAAGTTTTTACGTTTTTCTTTACTTTTGAAGGGTAAATTTACTTGTTAATAGAATTCTATGTTGGAGTTTTGGTTTTTTAACTCATTCAATATTTCACTCCATTCTTTTCTTTTCTTTCTTTCTTTTTTATTTTTATTTATTTATTTTTTTGATGGAGTCTTTCTCTGTCACCCAGGCTGGATTATAGTCACACAATGTTGGCTCACTGCAACCTCCCCCTACGGGGTTCAAGTGATTCTCCTTTAGCTTCCTGAGTGGCTAGGACTACAGGCGTGCACCACCATGCCTGGCTACTTTTTTGTATTTTTAGTAGAAATTGTGTTTTACCATGTTGGCCAAGCTGGTCCTGAACTCCTGACCTCAAGCAATCCACCCACCTCAGCCTCCCAAAGTGCTAGGATTAGAGGTGTAAGCCATCGCAGCCAGCCATTTACTGTACTTCTTATCCCTGTTTATCTATAGGTAAGATTCACTTCCTCCCTCTGGCATCTTTCAATATTTTCTCTTCGTCTTTCTGCTATTTGAATATGATACACCTAAATGTAGTTGTTGTTTCTGTTAATTCTGATTAATGTTCTCTGAGGTTCCTGGATTTGTGGTTTGATGTCTGTCATGAAAATGTCGTGGTTTTAATATTTTAAATATTTATTCTGTTCCATGCTTTCCATTTTCTCCTTCTGATACCCCAATTACACATGCACTATAATAGTTTTGAGACCATAACTCTAGTTCCTGGCTGTTCTATTTTTGCTTATTTGTTTCTTCTGTTTGCATTTCTGCATGAGAAGTTTCTATTAGCCTATGTTGAAGACTACTAATTCTTCCTTTGGTCTTACTGAATCTACTATTGAGCCCATCAATGATATGTTTTCATTTCTTTATACTAATTTGGATTACTAACATTTTCTTTTGAATTTTCTCTTAAAATTTTGATCTTTTTGCTTACATTACCCATCTGCTCTTAATGTTGCCTATTTTTTCAATGGAAGCCTTAATATTGTAGTTATTGTAAATTTCCTTGTAATAATTCTGCATCATATCTAAGTATAATTCTAATGCTTGGTTTGTTTCTTATGATACTATTTTACTGCTTTTTGACATGCTTTGTGACTTTTTTGTTGTTGAAAGCTGGGCATATTGTATTAAGTAGCAGCAACTGAGAAAAATAGGCCTCTAGTATAAGAATTTGTTAATCTAGTTAAAAATTTGTATTTGTTTAATGTTTGTTGCAAAATAGGGTAACAGAAGCTCAAATTTTTCTAGTATCTGTGTTTTTATCATTCAACTTGACTTTGGTCTTTACTATGTACCCCTCTTCAGAGAAAGTTTATTTTCTTAAACTCTTTAAACCATAATCACTTTATTTTTGTATCTGTGGAAGACTGGTAGTTCATTCACAGATGGGAATGATTCCTGGCTCACACTGTTGTGAATAGCACTGATCTCATAATCTGATCCCAGGCCCTCTCCTTCCCCTCCTGTTCACCTCATTGCAACCCCTCTTCTTTTTGGAAATTATACATTCTTGGTTTTCCTGTATCACACATTTTTTTTTATTACCATGTAACAAACTACCATTAATTTAGCAGCACAAAAGCACATGCATTTACTATCTTACAATTTATGTGAGGAATCCAGGCATGCCTTATTTTGGATCTCCCAAAATGTCATCAAAGTTTTTATCTGAGTTGAGGTCTTCTTTTAAACTCATTGTGGTTGTTGGTAGAATCTAGCTCTGTGAAGTTGTAGCACTGAGACCCTTAGCTTCTAGATCACACCTACCAGTTCTCTGCTATGTAGCCCTCCTCCACTGGCAGTGGCAATGTAGAAAATTATTCTCCAAAGCCAGTAAGAAGGGAGTCTCTTGCTACAGTCTGTTAAGAAGGAGTCTTCTATAACATAACATACACACAGGAGTCACATTCCATCATCTTTGCCATATAATGTCACCTAAAAAAAATGGCACTCTATTATCTTCGCCACATTCATTATTTAGAAATAAGTTGTAGGTTCCACCTACACTCAACAGGAGGGGATGATACCAAATCATAAATATACAGAGTTGGGAAATCATTACTGGTACCTTAGGATCTGAGTGGGCTCACCTCAGAGCCTTTGTATTTGCTTTTCCTCTCCTTTCTTTCAGATCTCTGTTCAAATGTCACATTCTCATAGAGTCCTTCCTGTACCCTGTTTTCTACAATAACCAGGCACATCACAGTCATTACTAGTCTGTTACTCTATTTTATTTTTCTTCAGAGGACTGATCATCCTCTGACTGTGGATTATAGGATTACTTGTTCAAAATCTGTTTCCTCTTTTAGAATGTAACCTGATTTTCAATATGTAAGAAATGAATCTGCCAAATAGCACATGTTAAAAAATGTTTGTGGAGTGATTCAGTAAAAAAATAAATAAAAAATAAAAATAGTTGCAGGAATTCTCACCAAACCTTGTCTAATTTGACCTATTCATTTTATCACTATATTATAACAATGCAAGTTGATATTAATGTTTAATCTTATCTCTGTTGTGAAGCTTCAAGCAGAGACAGAATGGTACAGCAGAAATAATAACAGGCTTTAAGATAGGATAGACTGAAATCAAACTCAGTTACTCACTATCTTTGTGACCTAAGAGGTTAATTTCTCTAAATTCCAATTAGAAGATCAAAGAAAACAGGGCATGCTTTGTGTCAGGTAGATTTGGGTTTTAATCATAGATCCATTGCATACTAGTGTAACTTGAGACCAGTTCTCAGGTTTTTAGAGGCATAATGACTTCATCTGTAAGATGGATCATAGTAATAATTTCTCCTACATAGGATGACTGTGAGGTTAAATGGATGACTAGGTAAGAATTATCTACCCTGGTGATGGAAACATTATTTGTAGTCAGTATAAATTAGCTTTTATTAATATGAATACTTTTATACATGTTGATATACATTTTTATATTGTCAATATCAATATAAGTTCAATAGCATAAAGTGTGTTAAATAATATTCACTATCTTCTAACATCTTTCATTTGGAAACAGCATAGAGATAGTTGCAAGAATAATACTCCAGGTGCTTATAACCCCAGCAATTTGGGGGGCTGAGACAGAAGGATTCCTTTAGGCCAAGAGTTTGAGACCAGCCTGGGCAACATAGTAGGACTTAATTTCTACAGAAAATTAAAACGTAAGCCAGGTGTGGTAATGGGCATCTGTAGTCCCAGTTAGTTTGGAGACTGAGGAAGAAAAATCACTTGAGCCCAGAAGTTCGAGGTTACAGTGAACTATGAGCACACCACTGTATTCCAGACTGCATGAAGAGTGAGACACTGTCCCTAAAATAGAAAATTAATAATATAGTAAAAACTACTATTTATAGAAGAATGTATTATAGGCTTAAATGACTGGATGAATAACAGGTGATCAAGAAACAGGTGTTGACTTTCTATATCTAGCTAACTATTCTGGGGAACTTTGAGAAAAAACACATAAATTACTATCTATTAAACTATGGGATGTTGCTGTTTAATGGGTGTACAGTTTCATTTGTTTTTATAGTTTACAGTACTGGATTGTACATTAAAAATTGAGAGTGTAGATATCATGTTACATGTTTTTTTACTGCAATAAAAAAATGCGTGTTTTTTTTTTTTTTTTTTTTTTTTTGAGACAAGATCTCACCGTATCATCCAGGCTGGAATGCAGTGGTGTGATTTCAGCTAACTTCAGACTCTGCCTCCCAGGTTCAAGCAATTCTCCCACCTTAGGCTCCTGAGTAGCTGGGATTACAGAGGCTCACAGGGGTTTCATCATGTTGGCTAGGCTGGTCTCGAACTCCTGACCTCAGGTTATCCACCCGCCTTGGCCTCCCAAAGTGCTGCGATGACAGGCATGAGCCAACGTGCCTGGCCATAAATATTTTATTATTTTTTAAAAATCTGTTCACAGTATCTCACAAATTGTGTGTTTTTATGTAAGGGAAGATCAAACAAAAAATTAAAAGAGTACTTTTTCTGTTGCTCTTAAGCAAATTGAAGTACTCATAAAATTATGATTATAGAGTACTATTTTCTTTTACCTTGATTTATAATTACATAGAGTGTGTGAAATTCTCCATTACATTTTAAATACTAATTAATTAAAGTTCTAGTGTTCTGACATGGAAAGAATGAGGGGGTTATTTTCTGTAAAAGCCAAAAGCTGAATCAAAACAAAAATCCAGTTAATATGTGGAGGAAGTTAGACAGAGTTCAAAAACAATCATTCAGCCCAATTAAATAATTAATTTAGGCAGTTGTCATCAATGGATAAAACTCTTAGGTGGAAATTGATAATGAACTCTATGATGGATCATCAGACAGTCTCAACCTGGACCTGTTAATAATCTTAGCCCCACTAAAAGTGGGATAAACTGACATGCATAAGTTGATGTGCCCTACCATTTATGAGCTACTCTTTTAAAAAATATGAAGTTAATCAAGCTTCTAGAAGAAACTTTTGTTCCAAGGGACAACTCACAGGGTGTCTGCAATAAGTCAAGGACATGAAAAAAAAAAGTCCTAAGGAACAGACACAACCAAGCTTAACAGTAGACTCTGTTCAAATCCTGATATGAACAAACCAACTGTGAAAGCACATTTTGATACTTTAGAAAATATGAAAATGGGCTCAATGTCAAAGGGATATTGAAAATATTGCTAATTATTCTTAGTTACAACAGTGTGATTTGAGAGAAAGAAAATGCTTATTTTGAATATATTCTTTGTGAAGCACGCAGAGTTGAAATGATAAAACATCTGAAATTGCCTTTAAAATATTTCAGTGCAGAGGATAAACGTCAAAAGGGAAAACGAAACAAATACGACTAAATCTTTATAACTGTCGAGTTCAGTGATATATGGGAATGCTTTATGTGGGTTTATTCTCACATATGTTCATACATTTTAATTAAAATTAAAAAGAAAACATAGTAAAACCCCCTCTATCTCTAGAATATGGACTTTTACACTATGATTTTCTGTTCTTAGGGAACTTTTACCTGACTGGAGGGTCCATTCACATGTTATCCTCAGTCTGGGTTTGGGATAGGTGTATCATCCCCTTCACAAACTCCTTCTTCTCCTAACTTTTCTGTAGAAATCATACAGTGAACATTATAGTCTCCAGATCTTGCATTATCGCAGTCTCAATTTCTGATTATTCTGAGCCGTCGTGAGCGCGTCACTATGCATAAACTGAAGTCCTGAGCTTTGATCCTTGCTCATATTCATGTGCTAAAACATGGACTGTGATAATCATGAAATAATTTGTTGAAAACCAAGAAAGGAATAACAGTTTTTATTTTTAAAGAGCAAGGCTTTGTCATTACAGACTAAAGAATTAGTAGAAAAATAACCCCAAGGCCTTTACAAGCCCTTTACTTTAGATTGCTAAGAATAATCAGGAGACTAGCTTGCTTATTAATTATAACAGTGAAATTAATAACCAGTTTCTTTTAGTTCAGTTTATACTAGGCACTGGGATGAGGAACTTACAATCATCATCTCATTCATTTTCTGCAATAATCCCACAAGATGGTCTTTAGGAATGTTCATATTTCACAATGCTTAATTAACTCATACAAATAGAACAAGTACAAAGAGAAGGAGTCAGGATCTTGATCCAGATCTGATCCCATAGCTTACATTCTGCTTTAAAAAAATAGAAAAAATAAATTTGTGCCCAAAATGTGAGAACCTCCATTAAGTCCAGAAATATTTTTTAAAGAAGGACAGTTTTTAAAAGTTATTTGACCACTCTTCATTTATTGTCTTTTATGTGTCAGGTCTTGTGTCAATGGAAGCATAGTGATACCTAGGACCTGGTACCAGCTTCAGGGAGCTCAGAATTTAGCTGATGAGACACACATTTTTTTATCATCAGAATGCAATATTATAGATGTTAAAATCGAGGTGTACAAAGTGGTTGTTTTTCTGTCTTTCGGTTTGCCTGGAGTCATATTTCAGAAAAAGTATTAAAATTGGGGTCTAAGAAACGTGTTAATAAGGAAAAAATTACATAAGTTTACCTAAAACAGAATTGAGGGAGACAGTTTAGAGGACAAGTCACTGAGTAAGAAAAATTAGTAAGATGTCAGCAGTGCATATAGTGGCAGAGATAAGCAAGAGAATGAAAGCCTCACGGAGGTCACATCCCAAAGGGTTGAGAGTGAGGAGGGGAAGGTGTGGATCTGAAGATGGCTGGAGGCCTATTAGGGGTGGCTTTCCCTGGATACTTTGATACCCTTATTGTTTTTCAGGCAGACACAGAAAAACGTGGTCAGTATGCAAAAAGAAAAAAAAAACAGAATCTTTTTGACCAGTGCCCAATTTTGAGTATGAATTGTGTGTGAAACTTTTTTTCCTCTTTCAGTGGGGAGCAAAATGTCTATATACTGGGGCTGTATTTTGATCTTACCATTTTAAGAGAAGTAAAACCCACTGCAGTGTTTTATAAATGAGTCGTCCCTTCAGAATGCCACCTGAGCCCGTTGGCAAGCCCAAAGTGTGCTTGTGATGACAGCCCTGGCCATGGCAGACAGCGGGGGATAATGGTAATTGCTGTTTCCAACCCTTTTGGAAGTTTCCAAGCTGTCTTTGGCATCTGCTTCATTCATGCTTCACTGGCAGCAAGGGAGTAAGGGATTTTGAAGATACTATTAACATTTTTTGCCAATTAGGAAATGTGTGATCAAATAATTGCCCTAAACTATTCAAGATGGCCCACCTCAGAGAGCTGGATTGGAGCAATGGAAAGCTGCCTGTACTTCACCTTAGAAGTGCAGCTTAACGCATGATACAGTGTTACATGAAAATTGTAGCTTAGGAAAGATTCTTAGGTGGTTGTTGGTCGACATGATTTGGAAAACATCAGCTTATTTGATCATTCTTTATTCAACTCAGTATTCTGGCAAAATAAATGATTCCATTTTCTCCATATGGTAATATAACCTGGCATGCCCTACTTCAGTGCTCATAACGATTCTTTTCCTCCATAAGGGAGACCTGTTCCCTTCATCTTAACCTTTTTAAATGTTATTTGTTTCATCCACACCTGAATTAATTCCTGATTTTAACATTTAACAGTTGAGTGACCTTGAACAAGTCTATTAACTTTTTTACATCCCAGTTCCCCTCTTCTGTAAAATGGAGATAACTGTATCTAATACTTAGAATCCTTGTAACGATTAAAGAAGATAATGTGCATGAAGCCCTTAACATATATAAGTGCCTAGGAATTGTCACCTATCATTCTAATATAAATTATAAACTATTCATAGCCTGCTCTAGTGCCATTATCTTGGTGCAATCATTCTGATTCTCTGTTCAGAAGTTCTCTTCTGTGTACTTTGCATTCCCATTGCAATGTATCCACACACTTTTAATGGAGTGCATCACTTCCTACCGTAGGTTTCAGATAATTACACAAGTTCTGTCTGCCCTGAAACTTCTAGAGGTCAGTGTCTGTATTTGATTTACCTATATCCTCATTTTCTAGACTGGTGATGTATGTAGGGAACTACTTAACAATATTTGTCCCATGGAAATCTGATCTCCTTCACATTTTGAAAATGATCATCAGATAATGTTTCCATGTAAGTTAGAACATCTCAATGGAGCCACCAGGTGCTCTTCCTCAGATGGTCCTCAAGGTCTCCTGACTGTCCTTCTGGTCTGCAGCCCTGGTGCTTCCACCCACGATATCTACCCAGAGTAATTTTACTAAGGCACAGAGGAAATTAATCCCTTGCTTTGCAGTCTAAAACAGCATTCTGCAGTTACTTTAATGCTTAGTATTGCCATAGAAAAAAATTCATGATCTTTTGGTGATTTTTCTTTCTTTTCTAGCTTTATCCCCTACCCTTCTCTTTCCCTTACACAATATGTGGTACTGGCCTGCTTAAAATATTAAAATTTCCAAACTCATTTTTACTCCTCTTCTGTGTGCTCTATTTCGTTGCCTGGAATAAATTTCTTACCACTTTCCACTATCACCTAGTTTACTGTGCCTCACATGACAGGATTGGCTTTAAATGTCATCTTTCTGGGTGTGTCGCCTCACTCAGAAAGCCTTTCCATTCTACCTCTGCTTTGATTATTTCCCTGTCCTTGGTTCCCTTGGCTCCCCCTTGTGTGTTTCCACGACAGCAATTAGAGCACATATGATTTATTACCTCACACAGTGGTCTCACCTTTCAGTCTGTGAAGTGTCTGAGCACAGAAGCTCATGAACATTTTCTTCCTTTCTATGGATTACCTTTGGAAAGGTCTGAGACCACCAGAGAACCTACAATCCTACTTCTCTTTCTCATCTCCAACCTTTCCCTGCCTCACCTTCAGTTAACACCAAGCTGCATGATGTTTTCTTCAGGTACTACTTTACTGATGTTTTCATGAATCTCTGTATACTGCTCAACCTTCCTTTTTAACTCTTTTCCCCTTTACTGATCAATACTTCACTTATTACTGAGATTTATCTCTGGAGTTTTTAATAGAAAAATTTTATGAACACTAAATTTGAGTTTGATACTCTTCCATGTTGTATGACATATGTAGCAGTTATGACTTCTGTAGCTCTATGAATAGATTTTTTTTTCAACAAAACTATGGTGCTATTGAGATCTTAGACCAGATAATTCTTGTTGTAGGGACTGTACTGTGTTTTACAATGTGTATATTCCTGACCTCATGTACTAGATGCCAGCCATGTAAACCCTTGTCTTTGCTGTGACAAAGAAAGAGAAAGAGAAAGGAAGAAAGAAAGAAGAAAGAGAGAAAGAAAGAAGAAAGAAAGAAAGAAGGAAGAGAAAGAAAAGAAAGAAAGAAAGAAAGAAAGTCTCTAGATATTGCCAAATATTACTATCACCATATCACCTATGGGGAAAAGTCTCACTCTGTCACATAGGCAGGAATGAAGTGGCATGATCTCAGCTCACTGCAACCTCTGCCTCCTGCTCAAGCAATCCTCTCATCTTAGCCTCTTGAGTAGCTGGGACTACAGGTGCATGCCACCACACCCGGCTAAGTTTTGAGTATTTTGTAGAGGCAGAGTTTTGCTACATTGTCCAGGCTGGTCTCAAACTCTTGGACTCAAGAAATCTGCCTACCTCAGCCTCCCACAAGTGCTGGGATTACTGGTGTGAGCCACTGTGCCCAGCCAAGAAAAACTTTTTCAGTGGAGGAATATTGTTCTAGACAATAAGACTAGAACTTAAAACTCATCTTTCTGCTTACAGTGAGGGATGGTTATTTGACCTTGTTCAACAAAGACTGTTTTTTGATAGTATTATTACTAGTAAAAGGTACATGATTAGAACATAGGAAATGAATTACATTTGTCATTCATGTCTGACTCTTTTATGTACAAGAAGTTTTTCAGCTTACAACTAAAACAAGAAGCTTTCCTATTTGTGACAAATACACAAGGTGATAACCCACATATTATACCATTATCATTACAAGTAATAGAGAATAAAAACTAAGTAAATTAGTCATCTAAGATCAACCCAAAAATGTTACCAAAGAGTTTTAGATGTGGACAAGTTATTATTCATTTAATGTTCTTCAGTATTTCATTCTTAGTAACATTAATCATGTCAACGTTCATTACTTTTAAAAAAACATTCTAAATTACTCTTTGAATTATATGTATTTCATTTATGGCCTGGTGGAAGGGCTCATTCCTTCTCAATTTAACACAAAACAAGTGAGGTTTATGCAATTAAACACACTTTGTAAACCTTGTCTGTGTGCCTAACTTTTGCATAAAAGTGTAGGACTTTGCCCCTGTATTCAGTTGTGTCTGATTTCCAAAGAAAGACTATAATTAGGGGAAAAAAACTTGTTGGTTTTAGAGGTTTTTGAGTATATGGAATAGGTTTGAAGAAGGAGTAGGAATCTGGAGGTAAAATTAATGGAATTTGGGATACCATTTCCCCCAAATGTGGCATCTCAATTTTGAAGAAACAGCAGAATTAGGAAGACCACTCTCACTTTCCCCTCAACTTTCTCTCCTAAAGCAGACCATAAAATAATTCTCTAAATTTCCTCTACAGCAGGTCACAAAACCCTCATTCTAAAGGGGTTCTCTTACACCCAGATTAACGGAATGTCACAGAGATGCCAGAAAGAATCTGGCAACAACTGGGCCTTGCTAAATTGCCTCAAGCTATTAACATTAGATCATACTTTATTGTCCTCTAATAATACTTCTGCGCTATTGTCCATAAAAGCACACACATTTCCCTGTTTCTTTGTGTCTGCACTTTGAAAGTTCCCATGTCACATAATACCTATGTGATATGGTTTCTCTTTGTGTCCCCACTCAAATCTCATCTTGAATTGTAATCTTATATGACAAGGGAGGAATCTATGAGAGATTATTGGATCATGGGGGCCATTCCCCTCATGCTGTTCTTATGAAACTGAGTGAGTTCTCATTAGATCTGATGGTTTTATAAGCATCTGGTCATTCCCCCTGCTCACCCTTCTCTCTTGCCTCCCTGCGAAGAAGGTCCTTGTTTCCTTTTCACCTTCCACCATGATTGTATGTTTCCCCAGGTCTCCCCAGCCATATGGAACTATAAGTCAATTAAACCTCTCTCCTTTCTAAATTACCCAGTCTTGAGTATTTCTTTATGGTAGTGTGAGAACAGACTAATACGCTATGTTAAATTCATTTGTATTTTTTATCTCATTCATCTCTCTTTTGTTATAGGATTCTCAGCCATGACCCAGGCAATGGGTGAGAAATAGTATTATTTCTTCTTTTCAAAACAAGGCAATAGGAAGGAATCAGAGGTTGGCACTGGTTTCATTCTAGAAACTTAGAAACTTAGCAGTACAGAATGTTTAAATTCTGGCTTAAGTTTCTTCTTGCTTTGAGATTCATAAATTACCTTTTTTGTAGACCAGAAGAGGTTCACTATCTATGCTTTAAACAACTTTTTGTAGAAACAAAGAGCAGTATTTCTAGACCTGAGTCACGATATCATCTTATTAAGCTTATTCTATCAGAATTTCTGCGGATTTGACTACAGCATAACATTGAATATGATGAAAGCATAAAATAAATTAAGAAAAAAGCCTCCTCCTATAGCGAATTAGGTCTATGTCATGCTATTTTCATATAACTCAGTATTTGGATGAGACATATTTGAGAACTATCCAAACTATATCCTCCTAACATTTTTGAAAAGCTAAAACTATTGTATAATAAAATGCCTATTTTCTTAAAGATTTCATGAGCAGAAAAAAATAGCCTGACAGAAGAAGGTCAGCAAGGGAAGGACTGTTTGGCAAAGCCAGGCAATGAACCATTGCAAAGGGATTGAGTTTCCTATATTTTTGCAATTACAGATCTCTAACTTTAGCCCCTCCATGATCCTTTTCTTACAATTTGCACCCTTGCTCTCACTTCCTCTTATTACTAATTAGCCCGTTTTATGTGAATTTCGGCATGTAATATTTCATATTTAATAACCCTGCATCAGAAGAAATGGGAAGTCAAAGAAGCTGGAATTTATTGCCAGGTGTTCTGGAAAGCACCAGGGGGCATTTATAGGGAACCCACAACATTCCTCAATACCCTGAGGAGTCCACAACCCACACTTTCAGGAATCCAATAAGTTTCAGCTGAGAATACTATAAATACCACAGAATAAGAGCCATACCCTGATCAAGCTCATTCACTGGATAGTCAGGAGACAGGAAGTTGAAGTTCAGGGGGTAGACATAATTGGCCTTCGCATTTAGCACCTTGTTAACATAAATTGAGTAAGTTCACACCTGTAATCTCTCGTTACTAATGTCACTTACTAGAATCTGAACTTAATAAGATGAGGTTAGCTTGCTGGCAACGCTGCTTATTTTTCTAAACAGGAGGAAAGAGATTTAAATGTTTCGACTGAGAGACATGGCATCTGACATAGGCAGTATCAAATCTTTGGGGCAGCTTTCAAAGCTAGAGGTTAAAGTTTTAAGGTCACTAAGGTTGTCACTTAGAGTCCGCATGATTAGAGTCTCATCATTTTTTGTATATAGCATTTCTTATTCTCTCTTTTGTTATGTCAGATCCTAGAGCCAAATTGATCAATGTGATTCATCCAAATAGATTACCCTCCTATCCCCTTTAATGTACCCATCTTCTCATACTATTTCCTACTGTTATCAAAAGTCCACTTCCCATCACCCCTTTAAAATCCTGTTCAAATTCATCCTCTTTCAAAAAGTCTAAAGAATTTAAATTCTGATTTCTCCTTGAAGTCTGCTTCACTTCTCCAAATGCCACTGTTTATTCTTACCTGTGATTGCTATCTTTACTATCACACAATTTGACAATTTATTATATATGATCTTGTGTCTTAACGTTTGTCATTTATTTTTCCTTTGTCAGCGAAATGTCATGGTTTAAGGAGAGAGCTATCTCAAACTTCTCTAACAGTGCCTAAGAAAGTGCCAGTATTAGTAATAGCATTGTCAAAAAGAAAGTCACCTTTTGTAAAGCTTGCTGTTGGAAGATTGCTTACTTTGACTGGTAGACATTAGGATAGTGATTATAAGTAAAGAATGCTTAAACAAGAAATAAGCCTCTCTTTTAAAAATGTCAGAGTTTGGGACATTAAGAAGGCAATAGACAGGTTATCTGAAAAGAGATGAGCAAGGACTTCAGGACTGAGATAGCAGAATAAAGCTGATTAAACAGAATTTCCTTCCCTCAGTTCAGAACCCAATAACATGAATGTATATATAATAAATGTAGGAAAAATACCATCAGCAACCAAACACAAGAAATAGAATCACCTAATTTTTAATGATTCAGGAATTCGAGGTCACATAATGATTATGTAGCTTAAAGTGTCTATGCACTTTGACATAGCTTTCAACTTAGAAGTCTTACAAATAAGCTGACACATCCTGAGATTTTTTTTTCACAATCTCCCTAACACTTTTAAAGAAACAGATTAAGTGGGTATTCTTTAATCTTAATTTCCATTATCACTGGTAAATAGTAAATAAAGTTGCTAAAATACCAGCTAAAAGAAGGAAATCCAGGGCTCCAGAGCTACTCTGAAAGGGACAGTGGTAAGTATGTCATGAGAATGAATTATATTTCACAACTAGGAGAAGTGAAACTTGATAAGGAACTCTTAACCAAATATCAAAAGTTAAAAATAAAAAAAGAGTAGGTAGTGTAAAAACTTTGCACATTCACTATACCAGAGTTTTTTATGCCACCATGCTGTAGAGGAGTGGACAGAATAACAAATATCTAACATGCAAACCACTCTTTTATAAGGAAAACAAAATAGTCATGGATAAATAAGGAAGAGATTCAGTACTCAAAAAGTCACCCTTGAAATAGCAAAGGCAATTGAAAATCTGGACAGAACTGCTCAAAGGTGAGCAAAATTACAAATCAAATGACAGAGTAACTATACAAACTTAGCTAAGGAAAAGGAGTGAGGAGTATCCAAAACAACACTTCAAAAACAAATCAAATTTAAAAGAAAAGAAAACAAATGGGCAGAAGAAAATTCCCTGTAAGTGGTATATTCTGTGACAAGTATAATTACTATATGAATTCAATAAAACAAAGTCTCAAAATTGTGAAGATAAGCTAACAACCAAAATTAGGAACATAAACTAACAACAAAAGTTGAAAGGATATATTGAAAACCTAATTAAGAAAACAACATTATTACCAACTTAATAAATAAATTGGAATCAGCAAAGGACGAAACACAGCTGGTTGAATAATCAAATTACAACAGAATAAAAGGCTGGAGACAGGAGAACAATAGTGCAGGCAAGAAAAACAAATTGTATTAAACCAGTCAGACAGGTGATAAGAAAAATTGTTACACTTGAAACAGAGAAAAAAACTAAAAAGCAACAAAACAACATTTTCTTTTTTTTTTTTTCTTATTTTTTTAATTGCATTTTAGGTTTGGGGGTACATGTGAAGAACATGGAAGATTGTTGCATAGGTACACACATGGCAGTGTGATTTGCTGCCTTCCTCCCCATCACCTATATCTGGCATTTCTCCCCATGCTATCCCTCCCCCAACTCCCCACCCCCCCCACTATCCCTCCCCTTTTTCCCCCGACAGACCCCAGTGTGTGATACTCCCCCTCCCTGTGTCCATGTGTTCCCATTGTTCAACACCCGCCTATGAGTGAGAACATGCGGTGTTTGATTTTCTGTTCTTGTGTCAGTTTGCTGAGAATGATGGTTTCCAGGTTCATCCATGTCCCTACAAAGGACACGAACTCATCGTTTTTGATGGCTGCATAATATTCCATGGTGTATATGTGCCACATTTTCCCTGTCCAGTCTATCATCGATGGGCATTTGGGTTGGTTCCAGGTCTTTGCTATTGTAAACTGTGCTGTAATGAACATTTGTGTGCATGTGTCCTTATAGTAGAACGATTTATAGTCTTTTGGATATATACCCAGTAATGGGATGGCTGGATCAAATGGAATTTCTATTTCTAGGTCCTTGAGGAATCGCCACACCGTCTTCCACAATGGTTGAACTAATTTACACTCCCACCAACAGTGTAAAAGCGTTCCTATTTCTCCACATCCTCTCCAGCATCTGTTGTCTCCAGATTTTTTAATGATCGCCATTCTAACTGGCGTGAGATGGTATCTCAATGTAGTTTTGATTTGCATTTCTCTAATGACCAGTGATGATGAGCATTTTTTCATATGTTTGTTGGCTTCACGTATGTCTTCTTTTGTAAAGTGTCTGTTCATATCCTTCGCCCACTTTTGAATGGGCTTGTTTGTTTTTTTTCTTGTAAATGTGTTTCAGTTCTTTGTAGATTCTGGTTATCAGCCCTTTGTCAGATGGGTAGACTGCAAAAATTTTTTCCCATTCTGTTGGTTACCGATTCACTCTAATGACTGTTTCTTTTGCTGTGCAGAAGCTATGGAGTTTGATTAGGTCCCATTTGTCTATTTTGGCTTTTGTTGCCACTGCTTTTGGTGTTTTGGTCATGAAGTCCTTGCCTACACCTATGTCCTGAATGGTTTTGCCTAGATTTTCTTCTAGGGTTTTTATGGTGTTAGGTCTTATGTTTAAGTCTTTAATCCATCTGGAGTTAATTTTAGTGTAAGGTGTCAGGAAGGGGTCCAGCTTCTGCTTTCTGCACATGACTAGCCAGTTTTCCCCAACACCATTTATTAAACAGGGACTCGCTTCCACATTGTTTGTTTTTGTCAGGTTTGTCAAAGATCAGGTGGTTGTAGATGTGTTGTGTTGTGTCGGAGGTCTCTGTCCTGTTCCATTGGTCTATATCTCTGTTTTGGTACCAGTACCATGCTGTTTTGATTACTGTAGCTTTGTAGTATAATTTGAAGTCCGGGAGTGTGATGCCTCCAGCTTTGTTCTTTTTGCTTAGAATTGACTTGGCTATGCGGGCTCTCTTTTGGTTCCATATGAAGTTTAAGGTGGTTTTTTCCAGTTCTTCAAAGAAGGTCATTGGTAGCTTGATATGGATAGCATTGAATCTGTAAATTACTTTGGGCAGTATGGCCATTTTGACAATATTGATTCTTCCTAGCCATGAACATGGAATATTTCTCCATCTGTTTGTGTCCTCTCTTATTTCATTGAGCAGTGGTTTGTAGTTCTCCTTGAAGAGGTCCTTTACGTTCCTTGTTAGTTGTATTCCTAGGTATTTTATTCTCTTTGTAGCGATTGTGAATGGCAGTTGGTTCTTGATTTGGCTGTCTTGAAGTCTGTTATTGGTGTATAGGAATGCTTGTGATTTTTGCACATTGATTTTATATCCTGAGACTTTGCTGAAGTTGCTTATCAGTTTCAGGAGATTTTGGGCTGAGACGATGGGGTCTTCTAGATATACAATCATATCGTCTGCAAACAGAGACAATTTGACTTCCTCCTTTCCTATTTGAATACCCTTTATTTCTTTTTCTTGCCTGATTGCTCTGGCTAGAACTTCCAGTACTATATTGAATAGGAGTGGTGAGAGAGGACATCCTTGTCTAGTGCCAGATTTCAAAGGGAATGCTTCGAGTTTTTGCCCATTCAGTATGATATTGGCTGTTGGTTTGTCGTAAATAGCTTTTATCATTTTGAGATACGTTCCATCAATACCTAGTTTATTGAGAGTTTTTAGCATAAAGGGCTGTGGGGTTGAATTTTGTCAAAGGCCTTCTCTGCACCAATTGAGATTATCATGTGGTTTTTGTCTTTGGTTCTGTTTATGTGGTGGATTATGTTTATAGATTTGCGTATGTTGAACCAGCCTTGCATCCCCGGGATGAAGCCTACTTGATCATGGTGGATAAGATTTTTGATGTGCTGTTGCAATTGGTTTGCCAGTATTTTATTGAAGATTTTTGCATCTATGTTCATCATGGATATTGGCCTGAAGTTTTCTTTTCTTGCTGAGTCTCTGCCAGGTTTTGGTATCAGGATGATGTTGGTCTCATAAAATGATTTAGGAAGGATTCCCTCTCTTTGGATTGTTTGGAATAGTTTTGGAAGGAATGGTACCAGCTCCTCTTTGTATGTCTGGTAGAATTCGGCTGTGAACCCATCTGGACCTGGGCTTTTTTGGGTGGTAGGCTCTTAATTGCTGCCTCAACTTCAGACCTTGTTATTGGTCTATTCAGGGTTTCGACTTCTTCCTGGTTTAGGCTTGGGAGGATGCATGTGTCCAGGAATTTATCCATTTCTTCCAGGTTTACTAGTTTATGTGCATAGAGTTTTTTGTAATAATCTCTGATGATGGTTTGAATTTCTGTGGAATCTGTGGTGATATCCCCTTTATCGTTTTTTATTGCATTTATTTGATTATTTTCTCTTTTCTTTTTTATTAATCTGGCTAGTGGTCTGTCTATTTTATTGACCTTTTCAAAAAACCAGCTCCTGGATTTGTTGATTTTTTGAAGAGTTTTTCGTGTCTCTATCTCCTTCAGTTCTGCTCTGATCTTAGTTATTTCTTGTCTTCTGCTAGGTTTTGGGTTTTTTTGATCTTGCTCCTCTAGCTCTTTCAATTTTGATGATAGGGTGTCAATTTTAGATCTCTCCTTGCTTCTCATGTGGGCATTTATTGCTATATACTTTCCTCTAGAGACTGCTTTAAATGTGTCCCAGAGATTCTGGTATGTTGTGTCTTCGTTCTCGTTGGTTTCAAAGAACATCTTTATTTCTGCCTTCATTTCATTGTTTATCCAGTCAACATTCAAGAGCCAGTTGTTCAGTTTCCATGAAGCTGTGTGGTTCTGAGTCAGTTTCTGAATTCTGAGTTCTAACTTGATTGCACAACATTTTCTTAAAATAAACATAGAATGAACTTGGAAGATACTAAGAACAGACAATATTCAAGTAAAATGTGATATAGAACAATCCAAACCAATTATTTAAGTTACTAGTTAAGTTATAAGTTAAGTTGTTGAATTTTAAGTGCAAAGAAAGTTTTCCTTAAGCATTCAAGCAAGAAAAACAACTAGTGATATAATGCATAGATAAGCGATAAGTAGTCATAACCCATAGGAAGCTATAACCAGACTGACTTCAGACCAGTCTCCATAGAAACCTTCAATGCTGAAAGACAATGATTTTTTTCTCATAAATATCTGAATAGAATAAATGTGTATAATTATGTTTCAAAA
The DNA here is from genome assembly GCA_036589455.1 of Ateles fusciceps. Classification (NCBI taxonomy): domain Eukaryota; kingdom Metazoa; phylum Chordata; class Mammalia; order Primates; family Atelidae; genus Ateles; species Ateles fusciceps. The sequence goes on from JAZHEH010000051.1 coordinate 3,714,399, forward strand.
CATCATGTTGTATACTAGTATATACAATGTATATACAATTTTTGTCAATTATAAATGACAATAAAAATTTGACACGTAATTTTATTCACATATTAATGAAATCAGTGGAAAATGTTATGCGTGTCTTTATTTTTCATTTAAGTTATTAGCAACTATAAGTTATAAAAGTTGAGTGATTATAGTAGATGGCATAACACTTTATACTTACAAATATTTATAGACATTTTGAAATAAACTGTGAGGTATTAGTAAGTCTTAATTATCAGGTAACTTTTAATTATTTAAGGGAGATAAATATTAAAATAAAATGTGAGATAAAATGCAATCCCAATACTTTGGTGGCTTAGGAAAGGGGAAAATTGGCATATTTGGATGGCCTGACATTTTTCACAGTGGTGGCTATTGGGTGCAATGATGACAGATGAGTGGAACATGGAAACATGATGGCAAGAAGACAGTTCATGCAGAAGAAATAGGATAAGCAAAGGCATGAAAATGGAAGTTGTCTGATCCACTCTGTGTAGTGGAACTCAAGTCATAGTGGCATGGTTGGCAGACATGGGTGAAATGCCTTGTACACCTCTTATATTTTATTCATGAATTAGCATGAAACCACAGAAGCTTTTAGAAATAGAAGTGCATTTTAGGGTGTCTAGTTTATAAACCACTACCTAGAAAGATTAATATAGGAATAGCTTCTGTATTATCTTACATACTTTAATTCCGATCCATTCATTATTCTTTTATTCTTTTAAGAGAAAAGAAATGCATGACTTTCAAAGGATATCCTGACATAATTTTGAGAACAGCTACACATGTATTAAATATGTAGCACGTGTAAGAACCTGTTCTTGGAACAGGATCATTTCTGAATTTATAGTACTCTAATATAATCATTAATATTTATCTGGATAACCTGAAGTTTTGTCATTAAAAGTACTATCAGGATTGGTAAGGTAAGGGAATCAATTCATTGATCTAAGCAGGTTTTAAAAATGGTTAAAAACTATAAGTCTATGTCTTAGAAATCAAGAAAATTCAATTATGCTAAATACTATATGCCCTAAGTATTCTTCTTTTCTGAATTCTGCTCTAGTGAGCAAAGCACTGTGAAAGATTGGCTCTTTTTTTTTTTTTTATCCCCATGGCTGAGAATATCAACTGCGGTAATCATTTTCAAATTCTTACCCCCTGTAGAAATGGACATTTTTTTTCCCTCAATGACCTGATAGCTAGCTTCTTGTGTAGAGAAGAACATCGATTAAATCTCAGGACGTAGTTTTTAGCTGTGTAATCTTGGCTATCCGAGTTAGCCTCTGGGACTGTGAGTTTCTTTATCTGTAAACAGGAAGAATACTAAGTAGTACCCACAGTTATGGTAAACACTAAGTGAGTTAATGTATAGAAAGGATCTACAAAACATACTGTATGTGTGGAATAAATATTCATCAGCTACATTTCCCCTTCCTTTGTCAATGGCTTGGAATCAAGAAACCAGATATTTTTATGATTTAAGTTCATAGTATTAGCTTGTACATATACTTAAGCAATTAAAGCCCTGGTCTGTAATACTTCTCTTATCTTTCTTCCAGCACTGAAACCTGTGAGATAAATATTGTGTAAAGTCGTTTTCAAGAGCAGTTATAGGGTGCAGGGGAGTGCAGAGATTTAGCATTGCTACCCAGATGTCTATAAAATCAGGTCTGTAGGATGCCTGAGAAGTAACTCATTGCTTCACAAAGAGTCAGGGAAGTACAGACACTAAGAAGAGCATTACTATTGTACACAGACAACCTTTACTCTTATTTTTGTCTATTTGATTGTGAAGGATATTTTTTGCAGACAGCAAATTCACACACCTGAATGAAACTCTTACATGACACACATACACAGATTTATTCAGGTCAGTCTGATCACTGGCCAAAACTTGTGCATCCCAAATGCTGGAATTTAGGTTTTCTGGGAGAAAATTATTTTGGAAAGTTTCCGATCCAGAAGCTGATTAAGAAATGGCTGGCCGGGCACGGTGGCTCACACCTGTAATCCCAGAATTTTGGGAGGTGGAGGCAGGTGGGTCACCTGAGGTCAGGAGTTCAAGACCAGCCTGGCCAACACGGTGAAACCCCGTCTCTACTAAAAATACAAAAAAATTAGCAGGGTATGGTGGCGCTTGCCTGTAATCCCAGCTACATGGTGGGCTGAGGTACAAGAATCACTTGAATCCGAGAGGCAGAGGTTGCAGTGAGCTGAGATTGTGTCACTGCACTCTAGCCCGGGTGACAGAATGACACTCTATCTCAAAAAAAAAAAAAAAAAAAAAAAAAAGAAAAGAAAAGAAAAAGAAAAGAAAAAAAAAATTGCAGGACTTTGATTTTCCATTTCTCCATTTACGGTTCTTGCTTTCTGTGAAGACCTGAAAAGTGATGGGCCAGAAATGAAATGGCAGGCAATAGAAAATGGGTTTGATTGCCATTCTGAATTTTCTCAAACCTTCTTCATCATGTAAGGTAACTAGCAACATTTTAAAATTTTGGAGAATAATGGAAATAGTATTGCTCTTTGATGAATTACTACTGATTTATTCGACAGAAAATTTGAAAGAACTTCAGCACACAGAGGTTAAACAAATTATCAACTGTGGGCCACATATGTGAATACTGACTTTAAATTTCAGCTGGGCTACACTTTGCAGGCGTTCAGAAACAATCATCCTAGAAGAATAACAAATAACGTAGAAGACTGCACAAATTGTGTGTTTTTTATTTAATTAGGTTTTCTGACATTTCTGTTGAATATGGTTCTCATGAAAGATCGTTTATTTCTTCAGTAGGTGGTATTAGAATTCATTTAAGCAGAGGTGACATGGATTTAGACTCCACTAAATGGCCACACTGATTGAAGTGTCTTGGTCCTATGTGGAGGCTACTCAAAATAAAGACCAACTATGAAAATATTCCAGATGGAAACACTACTATGTTGGAGGTATTATGACTTTTCTTGTTACATCTTCTCTAATATTAACTCTTGGTTCAAAAACTTCAGGGGAAACAAGCATTACTTCAAGATATTTAGATCTACAGATTCAGTAGGGCAATATAGTAACTTACTTCAAGAGTAAAAATATCACGTGAAAAGATCAACTCTATTCCCTTGCCAAACAAAATTCCATTAACTAACTTATATTGGACTTAATAACAATCGCATAAACTAATTAGTTTCCATTTATAACTCCATTAGGAGTATTATTCATTTCAGCATTGCCGGATAGAGCTATGCTTCTTCAGGCTTTCAACAGATTAAATAAATATAACCTGGGGTGCTAATTATACAGCGATGATGTGAGACTCCAAGACTACTTCCCTTAATATAAATAGAATTTTTGTAAAACTGATTTTTTTTCAGAAATGTCCTTGGTCTAAAGTCTTGATTTTTCTCATTTTATGTTATAAATGAATGAACATCTCTAACATATGATTGGAACTATCATATCCTGTGGGCTTTGGTGATATCTTTCCTTTGGCAAATCCAGGTAACCTTTAGTTTTGCATTCTTCGCAGGGTACATTACTTTCCAAGTGCTCTATCTTATGTAGTTTTAGAATTCTTTGTGGTTCATAGACAGAAATTAGGTGACCCATAGCTCATTCCCTACTCCTGGAACTCTACCAGTCTTGTATCCAGGGCTTGTTGCTAAACCTTTAAAAAACTTTAAAGCATTTTCATCCATAATCTCATTCTCATAGTACCATCTGTGTGCTATACCTCCCAAATTCATAACCACAACTAGAAGCTCTTGAGTATCTCCAATTGATATGGTTATGGTGAAACTTTCATTTCTGCTCATCTAGGGCACAGACAATGGAGCCAAAGGACCTGAGTTAGTAGCCCAAATTGGAAAACCATCTAGCACCAAATAAACTCTCAATACATGCTATTCATCTGTTATTGTTACCGAAGAGCTGTGAAGCTTAATGCACATTTCCAGGTTTTCTTCATTAAGAACCTGGTAAAAAACTACAGACAGATGTAACTAAGAATAGCTCTCTGGTGTTATCTAAATATCTCTTTTTTATTGTGTAGCTATTCCTCAGGTTCTTTTCAACTTGCCCGGTTTTTGCTTTCACAATCATTTAGTTTGAATGCCACTTTCTTCTTCAAGACCCTTATTATCATTCTCAGAAGTCTTACTTACTGTCTGCAATTAAAGTTCAGAGCCAACACTGAATACCAGGATATTCCAAAGGACTAAATGTTATATCCCTCAGAAGAAGTGCTCTCACTAATATACTCTAGAACCTAGGCAGGTGGTGAGGGGGGATTCTATCACTGGATTATTTTCTAAATAAAGTTTTATTGATACAGTCACATCCATTTTTCATTTGTGTTGTGTCTCTGGCTATTTTCACACCACAACGGCAGCATTAAGCAGTTGCAAAATAGAATATATGGCCAACAAAACCTAAGATATTTGTTAGTTGCCTTTTATAAAACAATTTTCCCAATCCCTGCTTTAGAAATTTCTGTCCTCACTAAAACCTGTATCATAGCAGTTGATATCATATCCCATTTAAGAATCAATTTAATTTCAGTGAAACATATTACTATACTTAATTATTAATTACTCACATTTTTATTAGTTTTGTAATTTGATATTTAAAGTATTTTGGCTCTATGGTTGCTTAAGAACTATAAACATAAGGAGTTTATTTGTTTTTGTTTGAAATCAAAATATTATAAATAATTTAAGTACATATTAGATGTCTAGGAGCATTTGATTTTCTTTAAAAAGTCCTATTCTCTTAAGTTTGAAAAACCTTTCACTAGATAATTATCTGAAAATTCTGACCCACATGGCTGTAAACTGGCACTGGACTTCATGAGCCTTCTCTGAGCTTCATCTATACTCTGAGCCTATAGCAGCTACTGAAACGCTTTGACATGAAGAACCGGTTTTTATTCACCCCTGTATATCTAATTAATACTCTTTTAAAATCAGTAAAATCATTATTAGAAAGATGATCATGAACTTTGATGTGCAGTTATGTCAAATAGCTACAAAAGTTTCTGAATGTGCATTCTCAATTTCTGTACTCATCTCATGGAAGATCACAAACAGAAAGAATGGACGAACACCAGCTAATTAACCATGGTAACACTGGACTGAAGTATGCATATGGGATATTGAAGCCATTGAAAAGAGAGGAAGGGAAAGGATTGTCTCTGAATTGAAGGATCATCTGGATTTTTAAAGTAACCTTAGAAATGAGTAAATTTCTCCTTATTTCTTGGAGAAAACCTTCAGGACCCTTAAATCTACTTTGCATGATGTCTACAGTTGGGCACTGAGGACCACGACTTTTTAGAAACACATTTCAAAGTATATCTACAGTCAACTATGTTCATTTATTCATCCATTAATGTAGCAAATAGTTATTGAACAGATTAGATGTTCCAAAAACTGTTCTAGTTACTGAGAATAAAGCCTTAAGCATGATAAAAAGTCCCGCTCTCATATGGTATATATCATAGTAAGGGAAATTGGGAAATGAATAAACAAATACATCAGCAAGAAAAAACTGAGAATAACAATTGGTGTTATGCAGGGAATTAAAACAATGTGATTTGATACATCTTGACAGGGTGTGTGCTTTTGTTTGGGTAGCTAGCCAAGCCTCACTAAAAAACTACCCTTTAGGCCGAAATGTGAATGATAAGAAGGAAGAAGCCATGATTATGGAAAAAAAACATTTCACAAAGGAAAAAACAGCAAGTGAAAAGTTCTCAATGTGGTCATGATTTCGGGGAGTCAGTGCACAGAAACAAGGTTTTGTGGCTGAATTGTCATAGGTGACAAGGAACAAGGTCATAGAGGTAATCTGGGGACAGGTAATATAGATTATGGTGGTAAAAGAAAATTTGATTTTACTAAATATTCAATGAAGAGATTTTGTTCAATGAAGAGATCTGACATGGGTTTGAGCAATCTGACATGTTTTCAAAATATTATCGTAGTGTGTCTTTGGAGAAAGGATGGCTGATTGCCTGAGTGAAAGCAGTCTGCATCAGAGAAGCCTTAGGTTTCAAGGGTGATGTTGATAATGAAAAAAAAGTAGAGATATTTTGGATGAGGTTTAGGGGTAGATCTATCATATAGAATATCTGGGAAAGAAGGTGAGAATCATTTGGTAGAATAGTTCTGTTGCTCTGCTCTAAACCATTAGCATTTCCAAGTAGAAATACGTTGGGAAATAGTGCTTTTCCATATACATTATGATCAAATGGGTCACTAAAACAACAACTAAACTATGTAAAGACCCAAGGTAACTATGTGATGTAGCAACTCATTAATTCTGCCACTTTATGAAGATGAATGTATTGCCATAACAGAGGCAAATTACACCAGTTGAAAGATATAGGCTCTGCTCAGCACATTGCGTTGTCTGAAGGTATATTTCCTGAGCACTTTGATATTTCCTGTTTGTCTCAATTCTTTTAACTTTAATTTCTTAAATTCTTTTGTAATTTCTGTTATTACTACTGAAAACTAGTTCATATGCTGTTATTTCACCAGTCTAATCATAGCTAACTTTATTGGCAACTGTAGCTTACATTCACTGAAAATCCCATCCTGGTGGCCTGTCTCTGAGTCCAGCAGCAGTAACAACAAAGTTGTTTCCTAGAAGCTCAGACTCATGGATCCCTGACAGCATTTACCTGAAGCATACACCCTGCATCTGTCTGCTGTCTGCTCTTAGAGGTTCTACCTAAAAGGAGCCTGCTTTGTCTGCTCAGTTGACTAAGTCCACAAGCACAAGTATAGCTGGAATTACAAGGGGTTAGTTGCAGCAGTAAATGAAAATCAATGGATGAGTGATTCAGCATTTTGCCCCCATTTTGGGCCATTCATACTCTATCTAGGCAGTCTCAGACACAGTCCAAGCCAACCCAAGTGCCTGTTGCCCACAGTTGTCAATATTATAATGCATGCTTGTATTGGATTTTCTTTCTTCTCCCTCATTCTCTCATTCTCCCTTGTGTTAGTCCATTCTCATGCTGATATCAGGACATGCCTGAGACTGGGTAATTTGTAAGGAAAAGAGGTTTAATAGAATCACGGTTCAGTAGGGCTGGGGGAGGCCTCCGGAAACACAATCATGCTGGAAGGACATTCAAGCATGTCCTTCTTCACATGACAGCAACAAGAAGTGCAGAGCAAAAGGCCCCTTAGAAAACCATCAGATCTCATGAGCACTCACTCACTATCCAAAGAACAGCAGCATAGGGTTAACCACCCCCATGATTCAATTACCTCCCACATGGTCCCTTCCATGACAGAAGGGGATTAAGGGAACTACAATTCAAAATGAGATTTGGGTAGTGACACAGGCAAACCATATCATCCCTGATTCCTGCATTTTTCTCTCTGAATCAATCTCCCATATGAACTAACTGAATGTAAGTAATCACTTGAAGATAACCCCCAAATAAGACGATTAAATGTATACAAAATTAATCCAAAAAAATGAAAAAAAAGAAATAAAAATATTAATCCATAAAATATTTTAGCTTTAATTTTCTCTAATTCTCACTGCAATCTAAAAATTACACCTTCCTTTCCATTACATGTTAAGGACATTAGGATTCAGAGAAATTAAGCAACTTGTTCAAAGTCTGATGGCTAGCAGATGAAGATGCAGGTATCCCAAATACATGTGATTATTTACAACAGAGCATGGTTTTTGCTCTACATTCTAGTGTTGCTAAAAGATAGATATATTTAATTTGCTTTTTGGCAGGCCATTTCAGTAAAAATGTTTCTGCTGTGGCCTGGTTTTGGACTTTAATCTCTGGTGTTTATTCTTGATTCATTCTTTCCTGGGATGTCCCTTAACCCTTGACCAGGATAGGTTGTACTTCCAGAGAGGCTCCCACTACTCCTACGTGATATGGCTTAGATCTTGGGGCAACTGCTATTATAGTATTAAGTCAAAGCTTGCTTTTACAGGTAATAGTCTTGAACAAATATTGATGACACCTGGTTTGCATTTTTGAGTCTGGTGAGCACCAGATTTATTCCTATTAAAATCATAACCATTTTCAAATAACTTTCTTGAGATTGGTGTTTAAATGTCCATTTAAGATATGAATTATATTAATTTATTATACTCAATACTGTCAAGACATAATTTTTAGAAATCGTAATATATGCTACATTATGAATACAAATGCATAGTCCTCCCCATCCCACTAAAAATAAACAATAGGAAACGTGGAATTTAAATTTGTTCAGTAATGCCTTAAAGATGGTTAACTTAAATATGTACATTTTTCTATTTCTTTAAGAATATAAAATAATATTTTGTTAATTTTTACGAACCAAGTTTTTTGCCACAAATTAATAGCTAGGAGCCACCATAATTTATCGAGTCTTAACTGTGTAGGAAGTGCTTTTCATGCTTGTGGCATCAACACCCAACATTTATTTCTAAATTCATTTACCTACCTCCATTATAGTGGCTAGAAAAATAAACACATTTCTCTCCTTCTCTTGTATGGTGACCATGTGACATAATATAATTCTGGCCAATAATACCTAAGTGGACATTTGTTCGTGGGGAACTTCCAGAAACAGTTTTGCTATTTCTGATGAAAGGGGTAGATGAGGATGCCATGACCCACCATCCCTGCTTTTTCTTGTTTCAAATATGGATTACATGTATGGGGTTGTGGTAGCTATCTTGTGACATGAGGAAATCACTTAGAGGCTTCCATTCATTTTCATCAGCAGAATAGTTGTTCAGATGCTTCTTGTAAATTAAAGATGGTAGGAAGCACTGAAGGGAACATAAAATGAGTGTTAGCATGATTCTTGCCCCCAAAATACTTATAATTTGCTTGCAGAGGTATAAAAAAGAGAATAGGAAAAAGATTATAACTCCAAATTGTATAATAATTGGGTATCACGATAGCTTCCAAAGCAGTCACATGACAAAAGGAGATTTAGAGATATTTCTAGTGCAAGCACAGAGCGCTGGTATCATGATGATCTCAGCATGGGATCTCACTGACAGGGGTGTTGACTTTGGAGAATCATCTTTCCCATCATGACACTCTCCTCCTTTGAAAAGGATCTTTATTCCTTATTCCACCACCCAAGGAACAGCCCAAACAGACAGACTATGCGTATGCATTCCAGATCAGTAATGTGAAACATAAGAGGGAGAAACTCTAAATTTAAAAGTAGAATAACACTCTTCTTCCCGCCAATTGCTAAAATCGCAGAGAGGAACAATATTTTCATCCAAATTGTCTGGCTTTCATTGTACATGTTAGAGCCAGACATGTAGTACGCCAGATGTAATTTGAGACTTGTGGAATTTATTTCTCAGCCAAGCAAGAAGCTGAATTAATAGATTTTTACTTTTACTTTTGTTGAAATGAGAAAGCTGAAGAGTTTCCAGCATATTCCTACCAGATGGCATGCTTCATTGCCTACAATTTTGCTCCCCTGCATCTTGTTCGCCTCAAAGGTGAAGAGGAAAAATATGTATCTGCCTATTTGTATGGTAATCAAAGTAGAAGAGATAGGAAAGATCCATCTGCCCATCTTCAGCTGTGGTTCACCTTGACCTAACTGTGCATTTATTTAAGACTCTGGTGAGATAAGACATGTCTTCCTAAAAGCAGGGAGTAATATTCAATTTTGGTATGACAAATAAATTGAATTGATATTTGATGATTAATAACCTAAATATATGAAAATATGCTGATATTTATGAGGTCTCTAGGTGATGATGGAAAAGGGCTTACTTTATTGATCCAAACCAACTGAACACGTCCACCACTTTAAAGTCATTGTTTAAACTGTAAGCATCAATTTGTTACTTATATTTTCATATGAGATTGCTAGTCTTTGGTGTGTCACAGAAAGTGTTATAAATAACAGTAGAATCAGAAAGGAGTTTTTCTGAAAGTTATATTTAGGTCACTTTTGATTAAAGTCTTATATTTTACAGTTAAGTGATCCAGAGGAGTAAGAAATTTAATGACAAATTAGAAAAAAGAATGTTTATACAGTGACTTGAAGCTGAATCCTAATCTCTCCCTAATAACTGATCATTACAAGTAGTATATCTCTAATAATATTTATAAAAACTATCAGTAAATATGACAAGGGATAGTTTAAAAAATACCCAGTGGTCTTTCAGGATAGCACTGCTCTGTTAATCCCATCACAGGCCCACTTTTTATTGGTTTGTTGGGAAAGCAAGTGACCATGCACCATTCACCAGTGTAGAAACTAACAGTGAAGTAGAGCCAGTATTTTTTAAAGTTTCTACCTGTTCTCATGTTGCCCATTAAAATGGCTACAGACCATCCTTAATTTATTTTACTTTGCCCTGAAGTGTGCACAGATTTCAGCTTCAAGGAGGAAGTGCTGATTGTGTATTTTTTTAAACATACTATTTGGGCCAACATTTTATATATCACATCCACATACGTCATCTCTTTTGAGCTCCATGTCTCTTCCCATTTCAGGTCATTGTGTTAAAAGCCATGGAGAGCATTTATTGTTGCTCCTTGGATTATCTGCTTTACTCTGGCTGTGATAGGACAGAAAATGTGTATTTTGAATCCTTTACAGCCAGGGTGGAGGATATCCACCTAGAACGATCTTTCCTCACTAACACATAAAATAGGAGGCAATCATGGCACAAAAAAAAATTACATAGAACTTAAGTCAGAATAATAGAGGGGATTCTAGGAAGTCAAAAAGAAAAACAAGGAAAAAAAATACATTTCTCCTCTACAAGGCAAAAATAAGATTCAAACCTTTGACTTCTTAACGTTGTACCTTGACTGTTTCCATCCCTCCATACTTCCCATCTTCGCCTAACATGAAATATTTTCCTCCAAGAGATAGATCCTCTGAGCTTGACATCTTCATATGAGTATCTCCATGTATTTCTTCTATTTATATAACTTTAAAAACTCATTTCAGGTCCTTATTTGCTATGCTGAAAATATCACATTTATCAAGTGAATTGATGGCGTGTTCTCTTATTGTTATATAATATTACCCTGAATATAATTTTTAATAAGTTCTCCAGTCTTTCCAGAGTGCCTTATCACATCTGCCAGTCATGCAGGGAATTCATTCTGGAGCAATGTTATATTATCAATATTAAAACTGCGCTGCAGGGTAGATGGAGATGGGAATGAGTACAGAAAAATGGTGAGAAATAAAGGATAAGATCTACTATTTGATAGCACAATAAGGTGACTATAGTCAATAATAATTTTACCTTTTAAAATAATTTAGAGTGTAATTTGATTGTTTGTAACTTGAAGGATAAATGCTTGAGAGGATGACTATTCCATTCTCGATGTGCTTTATTTCACATCGCATGCCTGTGTCAAAACATCTAACGTATCCCTATATAGATACACTTACTGTATTTCCATGAAAATTTTAAAAATAAAAATAAAATTAAATTATATGTTTTTAGTTTTTTCGGTGGAAGTGATTCAAGGATTATTGTTATTATTACTTTTTGAGACAGAGTCTCACTCTGTCCCAGCCTGGAGTACAGTGGCGCAATCTTGGCTCACTGCAAACTCCACTGCTGGGTTCAAGCGATTCTCCTGTCTCAGCCTTCCAAGTAGCTGGGATTACAGGTGCCTGACACCGTGCAGTTGAGATTCACTTGTGTCAATAATTTCTTGACAATCAAGACATTAAGTTAAAGATGTTTTCTATTTATTTTGTGCTGTGGGAGCATGTGTAAATTATAGCAATGAGGATTCTTAATTTATAGCAAATGAGGGGGAAAAGTATTAGATGTTAAACTGCCTAGGAAATGGAAATGTAGTGATTTATAGCTGTAGGGGAATGCGCCAGTGTCACTGAATACAACTCCTTCAGTTATAAATTAAAAAAAAATAAAGTCACGTCCTACACTGGCTCTGTATTTATTTCACCTTGTGGTCTCTAAATAAACTCTATAAAGGCAAAGTGATAAAACTTTTAAAGTACTCTTTTCTTTTTGACATAGATCTTGATTTCCTCTTACTGGCCAACTGAAGACAGAAAATACAGAACTCCATGTTCATCCAATTGCACTCTTTAATCAAGAACTCCAACCATTTCTTTCCCCACAATTTCTCCTGGCCCTCATGCTGCCCCCTCAGTGTACTCTGCATCCAGGTCAATGCTCTACATCTGAACTTGATTGTTTACATCTCTGATCCATGGCAAGAATAACAAATAACCTCACTTGAACAAAACTACAATCAAATCAAATTTTTAAAGAAGAAAATATATATTAGTTTTTCAGTAGATAAGAAAGTACCAAATCTGTTGTATATCAAATATGATGGAAGCCACCCTATGAAATATTTTGAATAATTCACCCTGTTTCAGAATTGTGCAATAGTGTTTCCTTCTTTTAGCTTTCTCAATTAACAGACGGAAAATCTCTTACTCTCCCACATTTGGCTATTAAACTTTCAATACACTGCCAAAAATTCTTGTCAAACAAATAACCAGACATACCACAGAAAGCAAGTTCTACAATGATGAAGTGAAATCTAATCATGCTAACAGGTATAATGTTAGAATTATAACATTGATTTTTTTTTTTTTTGTGCGTGTGAAATATTCCATGCTTAGCAACCCTTAAGTAGTTTAAGAGTTACTTAAATATTTTTCCTGAATCTGAATCGCATCTTATAAAATTCCAGGGACTTCCACTCACTTCCTGGAACATACACCCTCAGGAACAAATGAGATAACTTGATTTGATTTTCATTCCTTTAAACTCTGGTGGAATAGGGAGAAGTCTTTTTCTTCTTCTTTCTTTTGCCTTTTCTTTTCTTGACAAGGGTCAGGTATATACAAATAACCAAGGAAGAAAAGGATGAGGAAGGAAAGGAAGTGGAGGAGCCTTTTCTTTTCTTACTTCTTCTTCTTTATTTCTTATTATTTTTTTAAGAATAGAAAGACAAAGATCAGGTACCTACAAATAACAAAGGAAGAAAAGGAGGAGGAAGGAAAAGAAGGGGAAAATGTCACTACAGACATAAAAATGGCTTTTTGTTCTATTAATCACAGAAATTTGCATTCATCGACGTGAATATCAAAATACCATTTATAATACACAATTTATAAAATTTCCCACTTTTTGAAATATAAGACATAACTGTGGGAAGAGTCATGTCTCCTTCTTTATTGACATTAGATAAATCACAAAGTCTCTTATTGAAGCCAGTTACTACCTGCAAAATAGGAGATTGCTTATTTTTAACTCCAAAATTCCACTATACTATTATGTCAAATGGATTACTTTTTATGTAATTTTAAAAACTGGAGACATACATACAAAAGGATTTCTAGATTATATGCAAGTACACCCACATGCATTAGCACACACACATATACAAAGTCGAATGAGTAGGTAGGCTAAAGTGAGCATGTGAAAAACACTACTGAGATTTTAAGGAAGAAACAGAATTTTGCTCATTCCTTGGAAGACACAGTACCTTAACCCAGTTATTCCTCACTTTCTCTCTCTCCTACACATGGCTATTAATATGATATTTGTGTTAAAAATCTGAATTTATTGTTTTTCTTGGTAATTTTTAAATTTATATTCCCATCCTAAAGAGATACAGTTTAGTTTTTCTGTAATTGGGATTTATATAAATAGACTCACACTGTATGTATTCTTTGGTGATGTGTTCCTTTCCCCCCCCGATGTTGAGTTCCATCCATGTTTATGTGTGCACTTGTAGTTCTGTCATTTTCATTGTTATATAGTAATCCATACACTGTTCAACATAGTTTAGCAGACCTTTTTACTTTTGATAATCATTTGAGATGTTTAAAATTTGAAAGTATCATTAACAATGATATTATGATCAGTTTTATACATGTATCCTGATATAAATGTGCATACATTTTTTCTGAGATGGGAATCTGGGAGAATGCCAAAATATTTCCAAAATATTTAAATGTATGCTTTGATGACCAGGGTATTAGGAGTCTTGTTGCACTCGCTTGCTGGAGAATTTCACGTCTTTATTCTCTGCTAGTAGCATCATGTGGTTTTAATTGCATTCCCTTATTGTAAATAGAGTTTCAATTTTTTTTTTTCTGCAATGCTATCACTACGCTATGTCAAATGTCAACATATACTCATTGGCTATAAGAATTTTCCCTTCTACGAAATTATTATTTGGGCTTTCTGTTCATTTTCTGTAGTTTTAAAAATTGATATGTTTTTTTCTATATCAATAATGTTAATTCTACAATATAAAATGTTGTTGCTAAAAATAAAACTTACTATATTAACACATTTGCCTCAGAACTTTATAACAAATTACTCAGACTTCTGTACAAGCTTATCTCCTTGACTGAAGGTCCTCCTCAGTACAGTATCAGTCCATTTTTCCAGACTGAAATTATTTTCTATGATGCTCCTGTAAAAATACTCTTTGTTTATTCAAAATGAATTATCTTTTACTTTTTCTAGAGAGCACCTTACTCGGTCCTGATTTACAGAAATTCAACCAATCCATCAAGACATATCTCAACTATCACCTCCTCCACAATTTTACTCTTGATTCTCATCTAGAGATTAATTCTTCCTCCTTTTCCCATTTTGCAAATTTGTTTTGCTTCTGGGAAGTAAAGGAACTCCACCTTTTTGTATCTATCTGCTAAAATGTCAGACCTGATTTTATTTATTTGTTTATTTGTATCTTCAGCAAATAATGTGGCAGAAAGTATAAAGCACATTTCATAGATTAAAAAAAACAACTGAAATTTAGGTCAAGGAGGGGGAAAACCAACTGATGACAGTAAAGCTGAAGTACAAACTCCTTTCTGCCTGACACCAACGATTGTACCTTCTCTGCTACTCGGTTCCACTGAGAGGTGTCTTACTATGCCATTCAATATATTTACTAAACATAGAGAGTTACAGCAATGGCATTGCAGCCAGAAGCTTGGGTGTAACATATTGATGATGCTTCCTAAAAAGGTACGCTCACATCTGAACCTCCTATAAACTGTGAATGTGATTATATTAAAAAATACAAAAGAGTTTAGCAGATGTAATCACATTAAGGATTTTAATATGAAATCATCCTGGATTATCTGGTTGGATCCTATCCAATGGCATGTGTCCTTATAGGAGACAGAAGAAGAGAAGATAAAGAAAGTCAAGTAGAAGGTCACACAAGACAAACATTTGAGTGATGCAGCTACAGGGAATACTGACAATGACTAGAAGCTAGAAGACGCATGGAAGGATTCTCCTTAAAGCGTTAAGTGTGCCTCTGTTAACACCTTCATTTCAGACTTCTGGTTTCCAGAGTTGTAAGAGAATAAGTTTCTGTTATTTTAAGCCACTGAGTCATAGCACTTTGTTATGGTAGCCCTAGGAAACTAATATACCAGGATTTGAAACATAGTTGACAACATTTCTTTTTGCCATGTAACCTAGAGCAAAATGTTAAAGTTCTCTGGGACTCAGTGCCTTCATTTACAAAATGGGAACAAAAAGAGCAATCTGGTTGTTTTAACAATTAAATGATTTAATAAATGCAAAGTATTTTCCCAAAAA
Organism: Ateles fusciceps; assembly: GCA_036589455.1. Taxonomy (NCBI): domain Eukaryota; kingdom Metazoa; phylum Chordata; class Mammalia; order Primates; family Atelidae; genus Ateles; species Ateles fusciceps. Next base: position 3,730,027 of record JAZHEH010000051.1, read on the forward strand.
ATCTTAACTATTTTTATTATTTATTTATTATCTTTCCAGCTAAGCTTTAAAGATTTTTGATCGTAAGATCTAAAATATATTTATCAGTATATTCTTACAGAAGATCCTAGAACAATTCTTGTTCAAAGAGTTGCCAAACTGAAATAGGGAACAGCTAGGACCAACTGACAAATTAATTTGCTCCATCCCAGTGCTGGGAATATAGGCTATTAGGAAAATAAGCATTATTTTCAACCACACTTTATTCATGACTTAAACTTTTAAGAAAACAACTTTCTGGTACTTCAGTAATGTTTGCCTTTCAGAAAATACAGGATGTTAAATGTTAGGGAGACTATAATTTCTAATATAGGATTTAATTTTAAATGTTTTTGAAGAACAACTGAAAATTAAATATGGTTCCCTTCCTCTAATGGCTTCAACTGTCTCAAGATTATCAGTCTTTGACAAACCAAATTCAACATTTTTTTAATTAACGTTATTTCACAGGTACTCACAAAATGTGTTGAGTGTAGCTGCCCTTGTCTCTGAGTGAACTTGAGCACAAGACGTCTTTTTCACAAACTGGTCAGAAGCAGCCCTGACTTGCAATGCTGTTTGCACAGTGTGGATTAGATCATCTGTTCATCTTGGCTCATCCACATAATGTCTAGGTGTTTCTGCAGTGTCTCTTTTGCTAGAGTATCTCATTTCACCTATTAAGATACCTTCTCATCAGTGAGTCTGGCACTGTCCTTCTGGGCTCCACCCAAGGAGCTTGTATCCAAAGTCTTCTTGGCTAGTAAACAGGAACCAGGGGGTAATAACTGTAACTGGCAGGACTCCATCAGCCTGAACAAGGGGGAGCTGCCTAACTGGCTTAACAATCTCTGCTTCTGGTGAATTTTTCAATGAAATCAAATTGTATAAATAATTACTTCAAAAATACATCAGTTTCTCTATTTTACATTACTATCATTACAAATGCACTTTTTTTTTTTTTTTTTGAAAAAGAGTCTCACTTTGTCACCAAGGCTAGAGTGCAGTAGCACAATCTCAACTCACTGCAACCTCTGCCTTTCTGGCTCAAGGGATTCTCCTGCCTCAGCATCCCGAGTAGCTGGGATAACAGGCATGTGCCACTGTGCCCAGCTAATTTTTGTATTTTTAGTAGAGATGAGGTCTCACCATGTTGCCCAGGCTGGTCTTGAACTCCTGACCTCAGGTAATCCACCCGCCTCTGTCTCCCAAAGTGCTGGGATTACAGGCATGAGCCACCACGCCCAGTCACAAACGTACTTCTATCAAAGTACATTTCAAGCAAGTACAAGACATTTAGCATAGTATCAGGTTGTGTGAGCACATTTGGACACAAAATCGGAGTTCATATTTTGACAAAACCAAATGATATAAATAATTATGTCAAAAATACATCAATGTTTGTATTTTACGTATCTATCATTACACATAGAAAGTACTTATAAAGAAAGTACCAAGACGTTCAGCCTATATCAGTTATCTGATTATGTCTGGACACAGAATCTAAGTTCATATTTCAGCGCCATTGTGGGTAGTAAGAATGTGGACAAGTTACTCTACCTCTCTATTACAGTTTTACTTTGTAAAATGGGTTAATAAGAGGACCCAAGAAAGAGGGTTGTAATAAGGATTCAGTGAGTTGACGCATTTCTGCTGTACACATAAGCAATCAATAAATATTAGCTTTTATCTCAATAAATATTTATTTTGAAGGAAAGTTTAGAAAATGTGAGAGTTGATGTTTATTGGTTGAAGAAAAGGCAAAGTTAGCCTTCTTAGTAATGACTTGCTCTATTTTCTCAAAATGGTTCACTCTAAAATGAGTCCAGCCAGAGCTCTTAGATGGGATTATAGACTGAATTGTGTCCCTCACTCCCATCACAGATTTATATGTGGAAGCTCTAATCCCCAACGTGACTATCTTTGCAGATAGAGACTTTAAGCAAGTAATTAAGCTTAAATGAGGCCCTATAGTGGGTCCTCGTCCAACATGACTGGTGTCCTTATTGGAAGAGGAAGAGATATCAGGGATGACTGTGCATAGAGCAAGGGACATGGGAAGGCACAGAAAAAAGTCAGCCATCTCCAAGGCAAGCAGAGAAGGCTTAGAAGAAACTAAACCTGCCAGTACATGCATCTTAGTCTTTCAGCATCCAGAAGTGTGAGAAAATGAATTTCTGTTGTTTAAGCCACCAGCCTGTGGTATTTTGTTACGGAGCCCTAGCAGACTACTACATGAGGTCCATTAAAAGGCAAATAAATAGCACCCTTTTTCTAACCAAGGTTTGGAACCAATTGTGATGTAATGTAAAGGAGTTGGCTTTCTCATAAAGGCAAGGGTGATGCATTCTAAACTCCCTATCCCTTAGGCATCATCTTGGAATGACAGTCCCAGTGAAAGATTGAGTCTGCAGAATAGACACAAATGCCAGGTTGGTATCTCCTGCTAGTCTCAAGGAATCAGGAAGAAGCAAAGGAACAAAGCCAATACTCGTACCCACGCTGCACTCAGAATCTTCAATAGGTTTGTTCACCACAAATAAGAAACATTAACCAATGGCTGATGCCAACCAGGTCACTCTTAGCACCTCAGTAAAGGCCTCCAATCTTCAGAGAAATTGCATTAACAAATGAGGAGCACTGGAAAAGAGCTTCCTGACTCACAGTGGAGTGGTCACACAGGGTCATCCCATGTAACTTCCCTTTATTTTATTTTAGAGACGGGATCTTGTTCTGTTGCCCAGGCTGGAGTACAGTGGTGTGATCATATCTCACTGCAGCCTTGAACTAGCCTCAAGTGATCCTCCTTCCTCAGCCTCCCCAGGAGTAGCTGGGATTACAGGCATGCACCATTATCTGGCCCAATATGACTTTCGGATGGTATTTCCACAAGATCTCTTCTCTCTTAGCTGGGGAGAATGCAGTTAAAAAAAGATTAAAATGTTTTATCTAACAAATGGGCTGAAAGACATTTGAAATACAGTAGCAGATAACGAGTGTCCAGATGTAAGCCTTTGTCCATTAATGGAAGCAAAGAATTCTGCAGTTAGACATCCTGGGTTTGGATTCTGGCTTTGTCCATTGCTAGTCATGTAACCAACAAGTTATTTAACTTCTTTGAATCTCAATTTTTTTTTTCCTACATAAAATGGTGAAAACAGTGCCTACCTGAAGGGATGATTAAGGTTTAAGTGAAAAAATAAATACATTACTTAGAAGAGTGCCTAGTACACCATAAGCACTCAATAATTAATAATAATATTGTTCCTAAAATTGCTCTTTTTCCTTTGTTGTCTCCAAAGTGACTTGCACATAGCAGATGTTCATGAAATATTTGATGGAGATACGAAACAAAATTCTTTATCAATTCCTTCAATATGATGTTTCAAGGGCTTACTATAAGTATAATAAAATGAATCTACAACAGGACAAACTTTCAAAAATGTAGGCAACTGGTAACTCAAATTTCATTTAGACAGAAAGGAAATTAACAAACAAAAATTGAAATGAAATCCAGCAATGAGACATTTAGCATCAGTTTATCAAAAACATATTGAAAAACATTAACTGAAGCTTGAAGTCAATGTGCATAAGTGATTGTAGTGATCATAGTCAACCCAGTTTTAGAAAGAGCTATCCCTTTATGGATGCATAAACTTTATTTGGAGAAATAATGCCAATGAAATCACAATTTCTAAACTGTGCAAAAGATTTAACAATGTGAAACGGGAGGAGAAAATTTACATGGACTGCGTGCCAACCTAGTGCTGGGAACTGCATTAAGTACATTAGATATTTAATCTTATTTAATCCTTACCCCCCACCCTATGAGGCAGGTATAATTATCCTTTCTCTTTTCTTTTTGTTTAACAGATGAGGACATAGATGCTCAAATGATTATGTGAATTTTCAAGACCAGACAACTAGCAAGGGAAGGAACTGGAATTGTTAGTTGGCACTTATCTTTATTTAGCTACAAATATCTTGGTGTTAGCAATATTGGAAAGGAGATATGAAGACAGATAGGAAGGGAAGAATTTTATGAAACTTAAAATTAATTTCCTGCTTCAGTAAAACTGTACTGAAATGTGTAATGATACTTTACTAAACATGGAAATATCATAGGAGTATAAAAATTCATAAAATGAGAATTCACTTGGATCTCCATGTTACTTTATGATTTTTAATATTACTCCATGAGAAATTGTATAAGCTGTAATTTAAGCTATGAAGGTAGTCTAGAAGTCACATAAAGATTCAGACATAATAATCTGACTTCTTTTCAAGGATATATATTCCCTTGAACCTATCGTGCTATAATTTAAGATGAATTTGGCTACTTGGCAAGCTACAGTGCTGACGTGCCTTGGACCACGAAAGGCAGGTAGATCAAGTTGCCAAAAATGCTTTTAAAAGAAAAGGTAAAAATAAAATGTGGTAAACTAGATTATGTCCAATATATAATTTCTAGATGCAGTTATGCAAGTGATATAAATATTTTAGTAGTGTGTTCACGCACTATAAATGATACGGAGAGAGTAGTCAGTTTCTGTAGAGCAAACTTAACCTCAAAAACCACCCCACCCTCTTCTTAAACCAACCATACATTAAATTTGTAGATTTTAAAACTTCTTACTTTTTTTTAAAAAAGTGGCCCTTTCTGATAAACACTCTGTTGCAATTAAACAAGTTTCCTTTTAGAAAACTTGCTAGTAAAATTGTACGATGACAAAACTCTGAAGTGGTCATAACCCTGAACACATAATTTCCTTCCCTTGAGTGTATGTCTGAACTGTGATTTGCTTCTAACCAACAGAATACAGCACGAGAGAGCTGTGTGTATGTGCATATGATCACAACACATGAGTTATAATACCCATCTTCCTAAGAGTCACTGACTTCCTAGCTTTGAGGAAGTGAGGGGCTATTTTGAGAAGGCACACATGGCAAGAAATTGATATAAGCCTCTGGCTGGCAGACAGCAAGATACTGAGGTCTTCAGTCCTCCAACATGATAAGAACTGGAAGTTGCCAACAGTCACCTGAGCTTGGAGAAGTAGATCATACCTCCACCCCCAGTCAAGCTCAGATGAGACCACAGCCCTCACTGTCACTGACTGCACCTTTGTGAGAACCTGAAGTAGGGAGCCCTGCTAGGGAAACCCAGAGTTTCTTACCCACAGAAAGTGTGAGATAATTAACATGTGTTGTTTTAAGTCACAAAGGTTGTGGTAACACTGCAATGCAGCAATAGATAACTAAGGCAAATCACATAGCATCTTCCTGATTTCAGATTTTTCATTGACAGTTATTTACTGAGCACCTACCATCTGCCAAGAGTCATCCTAGGGTAAACATATGCTTACTGGCCTCAAGGATGTTTACTCTTATGGAAAAGATCAGCTGTGTATAACACAAAGACAAAGTATGATAATTATTTCAAAATATTATTATAATGAACAAATGAGATAAGGGGTATAAAAACATTAAGCAGTATGCCTGATGCATGGAAATTATTCATGTAATTAAAGAAAATAATTTTGTTTAAAATTAAAAGCTGTGCTACCTGTTCTCTAGGCAAAGAGTCAAGAGAGGTGAGATTTCTGCCAGCTGTGGAAATATAAAAGTTCCCAAAAGGAGAGAAGCCTGAGTAGACTTTGCCTAGGGAAGGGGAAATAAATGGTATTGCAGTAGTAGGTAAACCTGTAAATCCTAGAGTCATAGATGGTCTGTATTTGAGTACTAGGGAGGGAAGGAGAATGAATAATAATAGCAGTAAATATAATAGTTTTTATATACTGCAAAAGAAAGGACAGGTAATTGCTTTTTAATTGGCTAAAGAACTAGATCCTAAGCTAGACATTATCCTAATAATTAAAAACACAAAACTACTTCTTGAGAAGAATTTTAATGTTTCCAGTACAAATAAATAATAAATGTTTGAGGTGATGAATATCCTAATTACCCTGATTGATCATCACACATTGTATACATGTCTCAAAATATCACGTTCTCCCAAAATATGTGTATCTATGATGTTTCAATAATCAACCTACTTCTAATATCATTGCAATTTGAAAAGAATTAATTATCTTTTTAAGTTTTCCAAAATTCATTCAAACAAATTAGAAAATATTCAGTTGAGAATTATGTTCTGACCTAAATCACTGTAGTTGTGAGCTGTGTTTGGAATTTCAGTTGCAATTGTCAACTATAGCTGCTACTAGACACATTTGTGGTTAGGAACCCTATTGCCAATTCACTGGTTGTATGATTTATGTTTGAAATTTCAACAGTGGCATTAGCTGTAGCTTCTAGCTGATACAATAGTTCTTGGGAAATCTGTTGCCAAGTAAATCTGAGTGTACTGCTCAGTAGTATATTTTAATGAATTTCACTTTGCTTCTTAACCAGAGCAGTTAAATTAGCCTATTAACAAATGCTTAAATAAAAATAGCACAATGCTTCATAAACAGGGCCAGACTATCACAGGAGGTCTGTTATTTAAAACAGTCATTCCAATTATTAAGGATCACAAGCTTCAATGAAAATAGACCTATCCAGGAAAAATCAGGAAGGATTCAAATACATTATAATGCAAACATAAAGCAAAACAAAAATCTTATTACTAGAGTATTTATGTACTGTAATTTGTTACCTAAACTGGGAGAAATTGTGAATTTCACTTTGTCTCATGATGCAACATCCAGGTGAAATCTATGGCTATCATAAGCACAATGTGATGTATGGTCACCTTTTACTATTCAGTGTTAATGATTATTGTTCTTAGTCCAACTGTGGGCCTTCAGTGATTTATTTCTTCTTGATCTTCAATAGCCTCATAGACATAGTGTTAATTCTGAAGTGAAGCAATGAAAATGTGATGGTAGAAGATGTTCTAGTTTATTATATTAGCAAGTAGTCCTATATGTCTGTTGAGTTTTTATGGTTGTATTACTCTGTTCTCACACGGCTATAAAGAACAACCTTAGACTGGGTAATTTATAAAGAGAAGAGGTTTAATTGAATCACAGTTCTGCAGGCTTAACAGGAAGCATGACTGGGAAGCCTCAGGAAACTTACAACCATGGGAAGTTGAAGGGGAAGCAAGTGTGTCTTACCATGGCAGAGCAAGATGGAGACAGTGAGAAGGGGGAGGTGCCACACACCTTTAAACCATGAGATCTCATGAGAACCCACTCACTATCACGAGAACAGCAAGGTGGAAATCTGCCTCTGTGATCCAGTTACCTCCTACCAGGTCCCTCCCTTGACACAAGGGGATTACAATTCATCATGAGATTTGGGTGGGGTCACAGAGCAAAACCATATCAATAGGTAATAGTTTTAAAGAAATGTTACATAAATTCACTACCTAGAACAATAGTTTATTATCTAAGTATATATCCATTCAATAAATATTCACTGAGTACTTTCTATGTGTCAGGCACTGCTGTAGCTGCAGGGTATACATTGGACACAAGATAAAGTCTCTGCTCTCTGATGTTTATATTCCAGTGAAAATACAGAAAATGAACATTGTGGAGAAAAAGAAACACTTATACACAGTTGGCAGGAGTGTAAATTAGTGCAGCCACTGTGAAAGACAGTGTGCCAATTCCTCAAAGACCTAAAGACAGAAATACCATTTGACCCAGCAATCCCATTACTGAGTATATATCCAAAGGAATATAAATTATTCTATATAGACACATGCACACATATGTTCATTGCAGCACTATTCACAATAGCACAGGTATGGAATCAACCTAAATGCCCATCAATGATAGACTGGATAAGGAAAACGTGGTATGTGTACACCATGGAATACTACAGAGCCATAAAAAAATGAGGTCATGTCCTTTGCAGGGACATGGATGGTGCTGGAAGCCATTATCCTTAGCAAACTAACACAGGAATAGAAAACTAAATACTGCATGTCCTCACTTATAGATGGGAGCTAAATGATGAGAACACATGGACACTTAGAGGGGGAACAACAAACACTGGGCTTTATAGGGAGCAGAGGGTGGGAGGTGGGAGGGAATCAGGAAAAATAACAAATGGATACTAAGTTTAATACCTGGGTGATGCAATAATCTGTACAACAAATCCCCATGACATAAATTTATCTATGTAACAAACCTTCACTGGTACTCCTGAAATTAAAGTTAGAAAAAGATTTAAAAAATAGAAAATCATTTCATCAAAACAAAGATACCCAATTAACACTAATCTAGAAATATTCATCCAACACTTTTTAATGTCCTATGACTAAGCTATACATCTGGTCACTTTGCTAGTTATTCCTGTCACATAAGAAATTAAAAAAACTAATCCTCAAATTGACCAAGCAGAGCTATAACTTAAATCTGTAACATAATAAGTAAAGGAGCCTATCACAAATTAGAACCAAGATGAACATTATAAAGATGTTTAACATATCGGGAAAGAGACTGACAGCTAATCATCAACATCCACATTTTCATTTTCTTCCTAATAACACACAGAAACTATGAGTTTAGTGTCCCTTTCAGTTAGATTTGTCCATGTGAAATAAAATCTAAATAATAGAAATTAAAAACTGTTGCCCACCATTTTTCAGACCTGGCTCATGGAAACCTCCCAGGTAGTGACACTCAACATCTCTTCTCCATTCCAGCTAGAACTGAAATAATGTCCACCAGGTGAGTCACTGAATAACTGAACAGGAAGGGCTTTTCCACAATCCTGTTCACTTGTGCCATATTATCGTGAGACCTAGAAATAAACATCAATTGTATGTGAATCAATGCAAATTTCAGAGACTATCACATACAGTAGTTCACTTACCTTCAGCAAAACAGAAGCGTTCTGCAAATCCCTCCTCTCTATTGTGACTTCCCATTGATCTTTTATTTTCTGAGTAAATATAGAACTTAAAAATTTTCAAGATCCAGTGCTACACAGAGCCAATTTCAGTTAAATAGAATCATGATACAAAGTGAAACCTGGTGGTCAATTTATTAACCCTCTTTAATTTACAGATAATAGAATGAAGGCTTGGAGAGTTTATAACATTTAACCTAAATCATTAGGGGCATTAAGTTAGACAGAGATATCAGGGCTGTCCCTCTAACCCAGCATGCTGGAGAACAACATAGCAAAGGGCAAATGAAATTTGTTGTCTTAAATTTTGAATAAACCTTTTGCTTAAAATACATTGGAATATTATCTAATCTGCATTCTGGACTCTTATGAAGACAACTGTTTCTATTTTTATTTATATTTTTATTTTGTTTTTGTCAAGGATGTGAAGTCACATTTTAATAAAACTCAAGTCATATTTCGACAGGATATAAATGAATCAAGTATAGCCTGAAGTAATGGAGGAGCGGCAAGATCTACATTAAATTTTGATATATGGAATTTCTTAAAAATTATTTCCAGTGATAGCATTGACTCCTGTTGTAACTGTAACATATATAATATGATAAATATAGCTTTAGCACTAACTTGGTACATGATCATTATTCCATATATAATAATTTCTATGTGTATGATAATGACTGTGCTATTTTTTAAAGGAAATATGGAGGAGTAGTTAAGAGAATAAGCTGTGCTCTTATACTATCTGAGCTGAAATCTTTACTCCACTACTACCTGTTCAATATTGACCAAGCCATGAGCCCTCTGTGGTATAGTTTCCTCTACTGAAACATCAGAAAACTGAAAAAAAAAAGGTCACATGAAGATGTTAAGAATATTGAATAGTAACTGCATGGGAATTACCTCTAGCAATGTTTGGCATACAGAAACAATTCAATGAATGTTAGCTTTTGTCAACACAAGGGACATGAAAAGGACTTCTTTGTTTGAAAAGAAAACTTTTCTGAAATTGTGAAAAATGACCTATAATTTGTCACATTTTTTTTGGCTTACAAAAACAAGTGACTGAGCAAATTAACTAAAATTAAATTAATGACTAAAATGCTTTGTGATGTATTATTAATACAGAAATCTCAGAATTCAAGAGACTTCTGTTCTGTGTAGAAACTTTTCACCAAACAAATAGCAAACATTGAATATCAGAAAAGAACCTGACTTTGGCAGTTTTATAAAACCCTTAAAACCTACTCTTCCCCTTCCTACTCCTTGCTGAAACATTGAAGACAAGAATGATTTCTAACTAATTTGTCATAGTATTTCAAGTGATTGACATATGCTTGCTTTGCATTAATAACATATAAATATGTACTGAATACATATATGGATGTGTGGTTATGACCAGGTCATTAAATCTATCCATGCCTTAGTCTCATTGATAAGATGGAAACAGATGGAAACATAACCACTTAACCAGTCAACATTTTACATGGAATGATGTGCCTAAGTTATACAAACACCTGGCTCTGGTAGGCAACTGAAAAATGGGTGGCTGTTAAAACTCTATGCCCGATATTGGACTACATGATACTTTATAATTACCTAATTTAAATTTCACAGTTACTTTATGAGGTTGATATTTTTCTCAGCTAAAATTATTAGAATTTTTTGTTGGTTTGTTTTTTTGCTTTTTATTTTATTTTGGCTGGGGAACAACATAAATTTGGGCTAACCTAGGCATAACTGGAAATTTTATTATATGAACACAGACATGCATCATGGGAACGTATGCCAAGGGCAGACCCAGACACAGAGGATTAAAACCAGGACACAAGAAATCATCCAGAACCCAAGGAGCCCATATTCCAGTCTCTCTGAATCTCTCACAATGAACTCTCACTGAGTATCTGCCTGATTCATGTCTGTCTGTAGATGGCTTTCTCTGCTTTCCTGTACGTGTGGCAAAAATGGCTGCCTTATGTCATGTCAATTCAAAAGTCAAGCCAAACTACGTTTAATGCCTTAGATGAAATTCTAGTCTTTCAGGAATAAAAGTACATTGGCTTAGCTTGAGACAGGTGAGATACTCTGTGTTCCAAGAGGAGGGAACGTCAAAATGTACAAACTTAAGTACTAACTTTTAACCTTAATACTGGGTATGATAGTTATGGGTAGCTCTAGGAGAAATTATATCATTGTGGCCTGGAGGTTAACCCATGCTTATTTATTACAATATTATACAGATATTGCAATATTCATTTAAAAATAAGATTAATGAGGTTAGGGAGTTTGAATAATTACCTCAATGCCATACAGTAAGTTAAAAACTGAGATCTAAATTCAGTCTATCAGATTCTGACATGTTTTTGTTTTTCTCTGAGATTGCCTATCATTCAGTAATGCTGGGACATCTGGCCTTGACTTTTCTGTATTAATCTCTAAGGTATCTTTGAACTCTCTAATTTACTCTGGCTGGTGCCTAGTTTTGGTGTCTATTAAGCTGTAAATATTTATTCTGAAGTCTACATTTTCACGTAGTCTTGTTGTTTCCAAGTCTTTTTCATTTTGCACCCACAGAGCTAAAAGGAGCCTACTTTATAGAATACAGGACTCAAGATGAAAACTGCTTTAAGAGCATGAGGCAGTAAAAATCTCTTGAAAACGTTTGAAGTGTATTTTGAATGCAGCTGCTTCTGAAACTGAATGAATAATTTTTGCATTTTTCTCCCTGTTTCTAAAGACAACAGAATTAAGTTTTAAAAAATGGTACAGATCCCTAAGCCTCTTGTCTAATAATTGAAAACAATGATTAAAAATAGTGCTGTTGGCTGGGCACTCAGCCTGTAATCCCAGCACTTTGTGAGGCCAAAATGGTTGGATCATTTGAGGTCAGGAGTTTGAGAACCGCTTGGCCAAAATGGTGAAACCCTGAGTCTACTGAAAATACAAAAATTAGCCAGGTGTGGTGGCGAGTGCCTGTAGTTTCAGTTCCTCGGGGAGGCTGAAGCAAGAGAATCACTTGAACCCAGGAAGCGGAGGTTGTAGTGAGCCAAGATCTTGCCACTGCATACCATCCTGGACAACAGAGTGAGACTCTTTCTCAAAAACAAAATGTCCATTGTAGAGTAGTATCTATGAGAGTATTTAAAGTACTGTATTATAAACACATATCAAAACATTACATCATACTCCATATATATAAACAATTATTTGTCTATTAGACATATGTATATTTTTAAAAAATACTAATGAGTCAGCATGAAAATTTTGCCCTCCTACAACTGACACTGAGCTAATATTTTCAACTGAGCTATTTTAGGATGATTGCAATATTATGATTTTTATGAAAAAACGGATAACCCCAGATAACATATCACTGAGTTCAGTTCAAAGACTGTGATTAAACTTTTGAAAGGAGAGCTTGACATTCAAATGTATCTTACTTTTCCTTGTCATTTTATTAGCTGACTGCATGCAAGTAGAAAAGAAGATATTAATCAAAAAATAATTATCTGGACAGAAAAACTTCCAATTTTTCAAAGACGGTAAAAGAAGGAAAGAAAAGTAAAATGTTGGCAGTCCAGTAGTTTAGAAACTTTGCTAAGACTTTGAAATTTGAACATGAACTGCAAGAGAACATTCAGGAAAAGAGTGAAATTAGTAGGTTTCATTGTATTTAGTTTGGCCTGTTAAATGTAACATGATGAAACTTGTTACCTAGAAATATTTTCTTAGGTATATTCACTGGGGAAGGTGAACATAATTACAGCTGTTCAGACTTCATGCAAACCAAATTAGCTTTGAGGACAATTAATCTTTTGCAACATTAAGATAGCTCTGTAATTTCTCACTTTTGTAAAAAGTAGGAAGAAGGCAACATAAATCAAAATTTAGTCAGTAGGCCAGAAGTTTACTTAATTGACAGTGTAAGACAAAGCCTCACTAAATTTTTATTACATTGGGGCAACCATAATTCACAACAGCCTATATGATACTGAGCATGCATAATTATTAATACATCCTAATTAGGAATTACCTAGGAGGGTACTAAATAGGCTTTTTTCCTACTGTACTTTTGGGTTTAAGTTTGATTGAGATAACTTATCAACAGGTTGGTATTTCTTAGAATAAAATTATATTATGACATGTTCTTCACTCATACATGCTGAGTGCCTCATCCTGCTTGTAACCTTGACAATGAAAAAAGCATTTCTCCACACACACACACACACACACACAACAACAACAACAATAACAACAAAAACACGATTCAAGTGGATTTGATGGACTGGAAACCAGGTTAGCTACTATGGACTTGGAAAAATCAATAAAATTGTAAAAGAAAAAAATTCTCTTACCGTTGAAGAAAATCATTAAATTTTGTTTTGCAATGGTGACCATTTATATTTAGGATAGGTATGGTAAGCTCTGGGCTCAATGTGAATCTATAATAAAGAAACTGTCCAAGTTAAATTAGAGTGGGAAAAAGATCTCCGCTATTTATGACACATTTATTGAAAATCAGTGCTGGCCAAAAGGTGAGTTTCTTATAACATTCAGAAATATATAGATTGCTATATACAACTCTTCACTTATGTTACCACATGAAACAGAGAGAAGCTAATTACCTGTACCATATGCTTCCCTCCTTTTCCACTTGGAGTCTCTCATGTTTTGCTTCTGCCCTCTTCTTGTGTACTGTATTGCATGTTGTTTTAATTGCCACCTTACTATCAAATGAAAGGGAAATATTGCTGTAGGGAAGGGTAGAAATTATAGGATTTTCAATATTCCCCATATGGGTTGGCTGCCTGACTTAGGGATCATGTTTTCCAGAATGTAAATTTCAAGGTCGTGGCCCATTTTCTAAGATCTATGGAAAACAACACAGCTTGTGGCTTGGAAAAGATGATTTTGAGCACAAGCTGTGGAATAGAAGGAGCTTGGGATGTCCAGTTCTGGACTGTGTGGCCTTGTGTGTAGTCTCTCTCAGCCTCAACTCTAAAATTAATTCTATGGACTTGTTAACCTCTGATGCCTCCTTTAGTTATAACAGAGTTTTCCTCTGAAATTGAGATGAGAGTCTATCCCCTCTGTAGGACTTTTCTTCTCCCTGTCACTCCCAAGACTGAGTTAAGTGCATTCCTCTATCGAGATGCGCTATTGTAATTTTTGTTTTCCTGTGGCTATTCCCTGGTCATAGACCTGTTTCCTGTAGACGGAAACTCTGCCTTATACATCATTTGAACTTCAGGTCCTTGCATAGTATCCAACCAATCATAGACACTCAGGAATCACTGACTGAGTTGAAAAAGAAAGAAAGAATGAAATAAATGACTTAATGGTATTAATCACTCAAACAACAGCTTTAAACAACAGTGAACCTCTTGAACATCCAATTTTTTTCTTCAACTTCTTGAGTGCAATATTGACACTGGAGAAACCTAAAAGGTAAGAGGATACATCCCTTTCATTTCACACAGGATGATATGAACAATAATAGCTAAAATGATTGAGTGCTTAGTGCAGACACCATGAATGAAGATGTCTTATTTAATATGCACAAAATCCTTGATACAAATATAATTAATATCATCATTTTACAGACAAAAGCCCTGAGTTTTAGAGTTATCTAACTTGTTCAAAATTTTACAGCTAGTGAGCAATGAATTTTGGTTTGTGACCAATCTGACACCCAAACCACTGTGTAATTCTGTCCCCAAGCCCCAACCTCTACAGCCGATTCAGGGTCTCACCTACAACTCTAGTTCTAAACCTTGATCCCTACTTCTAGCACATTCTGTCAATCTTCATGAAAACAGAAGTTGATCATAACCAACTATAATTAGAATTAGCTGCCAATAAGTTTTTGAAGGTGGACTGATGTTAATTCAGTCACAGTTGCTTGTGAGTTAATGAACTAGGGGTATGAACCAAATCTATAAATATCCTTAGTCAATTTCAGTCACAATTGAAAACAGAGCACCACTAACTACAAAAGAATATGTAGAAACAAGGTGGATGATATAATTGTAGCATTTCCGTATTAGCAAAAAAGAAAATACAATGAGGAAATCAAATTTGGTAAGATGTTTTCAGATTATAAAGCAAAGTACTTGCATAATATAATGGCTAAAAATGTATCTTAAAAGCAAGAGTGGAATGTTCGTTGAGAGAAATCAAGAATATATTTGTGTGTTTGTGGACACTGTATAGTACGGAAACTGACAAAGTGTTTTTTTTTTTTTGTGTGTGTGTATACATATATATGCATATATTTAATTTAAGTGCATGTATTCCATATGTGTGTAGGTATATGAAAAGATTTCCTGAAGTGAGGTAGTTGTTTATTCTTTCTGTTTGTATGAAATCACCAAAAATATCTGTTTACACACCTTGCAACGTAAATGCTTTTGATAATATCATGACATGACTTTTTCCTGCCTTTTATATCTTTCATTTTTTTTACCAGATTATATAGCTCCCTTTTCCACATTGATAGACACGTTTTGTGTTTTGCTTCTTCATTCTCCATGAAGATGGTGCCAACAGCTGAAGGCAGGTATATGTGTGTTTTTTAATGGTAGCCTTGACTCCTTAGCAATAGTTTACATTGACTTTGGAAAAAGGGCCTTTAAGCCCTGCTGTGAATCTGAAACTTTTCTGCTGTACAATGCCTATGAGGTTGGAAATGATAACAATTCAAGTAAAATGTTTTTTATTAAGTGTCTTTTGTTCAACCACAGATAGCAAAATCGTGCAAGAAAAAAAAGAAGAAAAACATATCTTCTTTCCATTTAGACTTATTAAATATTCAAGTGATTCCTCAAATATACTCAGCCTTGCTGTGGCTTCATTAAAGTGCAGCTCCATTGCTTTTTACGATAGAACACGGATACAATATACTTCCCGCAGTGGCTACCCACAAGCAAACAGATTGCTGCATTCCTCACCAGCTGAAGCTCAAAAGTAGCCCAAAATCCAGAGTATTATAGTAATCAAGGCCGCAGGTTAGAGGCATGGATAATGATGGTAAAATCCACATCAGTGAAAAAAAGAGGCCACAGCTTCCTCATCAAGTGCAGATGGAAATAAGAAGAAGCTATTCCTAGTCAAGGCTTAGTGCTTCTTATTTAAGAAGTCACTTCTAAAGACCTGCTTCAGAAAATCTTACATGTCCATGCAGAGGTCACTTCATTAGAGACAGTACTTGAAATGATTTAAAATGACCATATGTAAGACTCCGTTAAAAAAAATAAACTAAATCCCTACTGTGAAAAAATAAATGAAATCAAATCACAACATGAAGGAATCAAGGACATTTATGAAGTTTGATTGCAATTGCTAAAAGCATGTAGGCATAGGGATTGATATTAGAAAAATAAATAGCAAACCTTAAAACCTATAACAATGAGTTCCATTGTTTGAGCAACTACTGTATTTCAAGCATTTCTCAAAACTTTTTATTTATATTCTTGTTTATAATTCTTCAAACAATCCAGATATATAGATATAGGTACACATTTACAAATAGGAAAGCAAAGCCACTGCTACAAAATGTGATGTGCCCGATGATATATAGCTATATAAGCATATAAAATTGTGTTCCATGGGACTCCAAATAATTTCCACTCTGCTGTATTACTTTCTCAGGATAAACATTATTTGGTGAGATGACAGAATTATATGTAAAATGTATCTTTTATTTTCTAATTGTTGTTCTAATTTTCTTTACTTTTTTCTGATTGTATTAACCTCATTTTAAATTAAATTTTTAAATCTGCTTTGGAATACACAAAATGTCATGTTTGTACCTAAATATAATAGTTCAGATGTATCTTCCAGAGATTTTTCTTACTGAAGTGCACATCCTGAGTCATGCTGGAGTTGCTTTGTATTAGCTTCAGCTCAGATTGTTACTCTAGTCTTTTTAGAAGAAATCTGAACACAAACCCATAGTGAATAGTCACCCTAGAAGATTCAGTTTGGAAGCAACATGTGCATTATATCATTTGAGGTAGAATTTTGAATCCACTTGGGAACATGTGATAGTCTCTTCCACAGTCTTCTGCAAAACCTAAGGATATATTGGTGTATTACTTCTGAAGTTCTCAGAAGTCACCACAGTTATGCAAGGAAGATCTGGCTGTACAGATAATCCAGTGAAAGTCTTTGGACCTAAAGTAATGAAATATATTAGAAATAAAGTATCTTTAACACCTACATTCCCCATCTCCATCCGCTCCAATTTGTCTAGAAGAAACTGCCTTTAATTATAGGTCGTAGTCAGATTTTCATTCATTCATATATCTTGGAAACCTTTGTGTGTGTTTTTATTGCTGATTACTCTTCTAGCCCCGGGGAAGGAAAGATTCAGTAATTATCATCAATAACCTGATAGAATCTCTGAGAAGAAAGTCAAGTAAAAAGGCAATTACAATAGGATTACAAGCACATGACTCTTCAAAATTAGTCTTTTGGCAAATGTGAATAATAATAGCTCTTAAGTAAGATAAACTTTTGAAGAACAGTCTTCCGTACCACTTCCTAACACAATTGGAATAGTTAGAAAGGTTTTTGTCTCTCTTCATAATCAATTGGTCATTTTGCAGGCTGCCTATGAAAATTCAGTCAATCAATTTTAGTGTGGTCCATAAAGAAAAGTCAATATATTCAGCCTGAATGCTCTCAACATTTTAATTATTTTTTTGCAAAATGTCAATACTTATCTTTGGAATATGTTAATTCATCTCCATAGCTCGTTTATGTAAGATACTTCTAAATATATCAGTGACTAACTAGGGACAACTACTGGCAAATACAAGAGACCCAAAATGATTAAGAATTTAAAAAGCTAAAATTTATAAGGAATGCAAGCTTATTTTACAACCCATTTCTTCATTTGTTTCAATGTTCATTCTCATAAGGTAAGGAGAAAAAGCTATGTGTGTTGAGGGGATTGGGGTAGGTATGTAGGTGTGCCTGTACACTGCTAGGCATTCCGTGAGTTCAGGATCTGGGAAATAAGATGAGGTAATATGCCCTCTGTTTCTTGGATACAGAAAAAGGCAAATACATAGATGCTACTTATGGCTTCCATCTCCAAGGATCTTACAGTTGAGTGGGTACATAGGAAATGAATAATTATCACTTCAAAAAGGGTAAAATAATAAGCATAAAAGATTGTTTGATGGAAGCTTAAAAGAGAGGAGAGAATGTTAATCTTGGGTCAAAGTTTTATAAGTGGCATAAAATAAAAAAACTAAATTCAGAAGACCTTAAGCCCCAAGGCGTGGTTTTGCAGAGAAGAGCCAAAGAAGAAAAGTGTTCTTTCTAACTTTAAATTCAGTGATTTGACCCTATTCTGTGTGCTCCAGGGTAAAGTAATGATGAAAATTCTTTCTTCCTCATCAGAATATGATAGCCTAGAATTAAGGATTGTTTATGGGGAAGTAACTTCTATTAAAGATGGATGTGAAGTTAAAAATTAGATCTAATATAGATAAAATTAGTATGTTTATTATTTTATTTGTCCTTATAAACAATGTTTTTATTGTTTTGTTTTATTTTATTGATATAAATATAGGAGGGACAAGTACAGTTTTGTTATATGGATGTATTATACAGTGGTGAAGTCTGGGCCTTTAGGATACCCATCACTCAATGGATACACTAAATTACTTATTGAACCCATTAAATTATTTCTCATCTCTCCCTCCCTTTCACCCTCTCTTCCGTCTGGCTCTTCAAGAGCTATTTTTATTAGTCCTTCCTCACATTGCTATAAAGACCTATGTGAGACTCAGTAATTTATGATGAAAGGGGCTTAACAGGAAGTATGACTGGGAGGCCTCAGGAAACTTACAGTTATGGCAGAAGGTGAAGAAGGAGAAAGCACCTTCTTCACAAAGTGGCAGGAGAGAGAGCAAGAAAAGGGGAAAGTGCCATATGCTTTTAAACCATCAGATTTTATGAGAACTCACTCAATATCATGAGAACAGCAAGGGGAAAATCAGCCTCTATGATTCAGTCACCTCCCACCAGGCCCATGCTCTAATTCAACATGAGTTTTGGGAGGGGACAAAAATTCAAATGACATCACTGTTATTCAGCAATCTGTGTCCATGTCTACACTTTATTTAGCTCCCACTTATAAGTGAGATAACCTGTAAGAGACAAAAATCAAATTTACTGCATGCATATCCTCAGTTAAGAGAAGCTAGTGAGGGCCTTTAATTACATCATTTGATGAATTCTCAATACAGCTTGATAAAGGTGGTATATTCTTCCTTTCTGTTAAAGAGGGATCTGATGTTGAATAAATTGTTTAGTAATATTTAAAGCCAAAAGCAATGTGTCTTAGTCTGTTTGGGCTTCTATAACAAAATACCATAAACTGGGTAGCTTATAAACAACATAAATTTATTTATCACACAGTTCTGGAGTCTGAGAAGTCCAAGATCAAGGTGCTAGCAGGTTCTGTGTCTGATGACAACCCACAACTTGGTTTATGAATGACGTCTTCTAGCTGCATTCTGCCATGGTGTCAAGGGTCAGTTAACTCCGTGTGGTCTCTTTTTAAGTGTGTTATTCCCATGAATGAGAGAGGACCTTTTAATACTTAATTACCTCCAAAAGGGCCTATCCTCCTAATATCATCACTATCATTTTTAATGTTAAATATAGAGGCAAATTGATGCCATGTTATTTGTTATATCATAGTATCATACACAGACCAGTGAATAAATAAATGTTTTGAATAATGTAAATTTCATGGGCTTTAGGGGTCTTGATTTGCTTGTTTAATATCATTTGGTAAAAATATTTTTCTTCTAAATTGTAATAGCATTTAGAAGTTTTCATTTACTCTTAGCCTAAGATGTAGAACAAACAAACAGTAATTGACAATTCTAGGTAATATAGACAGATGACATAGGTATAGGTGTAGATATAAGGGCAGCTGTATGTAATATATATAGATCTCAATATAGATGTAAACATATGCAGATAGAAAGATACAAAGACAGACAGAGGGATAGATAGAGATCACAATAACGTTTATATTCTGCTTACTAAGTGCAGGGCATTATTCTGAGTGCATTATATGGATCGACTCCTTAATTCTTCTAAAATTTCTACGAAGTAATTGCTATTTTCACTCTAGCTTTACAGCTGGAGAAATTAGAGTAAAACTAGGTGTTATTAATTTACTTTGGCCTCTGCAAAGCAAATAATCACAGAGTGATTTAGAACAAGAGAAATGTATTATCACAATCTGGAATCCTGAAGTCCAAAATCATTATAATTGGGACAAATCAAGGTATCATCAGCGTTGCACCCTCTGCACACTCTAGGGGCACATCATTTCTTGCCTTTTCCAGCTTCTGGCCTCTCTTCCAACATTCCTTCTTTGTAGCTGCATCACCAGTGTCTGCCTCCGTCTTCACACTGCTCTCACCTTTGCGTGCCCCCCTCATCTTCTGTCCGTATCAATCTTCCTTTGCCTTTCTGTCATAGGACACTTGTGATTAGTTGTTGCTCAGATAAAAATCCAGAACAAAATTCTCATCCCAAGACTGTTAACTCAACCATATCTGCAAATATCATTTTTCCTTATTAGGTAACATTTACAGGTGCCAGAAATTAGGAATTGATATCTTTGGGTGACTTTCATTCAGCCTTCTCCACAGGCTAGGTAACTATGAAAAGATCACACAGCTTGAAATTTGGGCAGCCTATTAAATACACAGTGCATATATTCTATTTATCAACAATTCTTATCACTGACCAGAGCCTATTACTTCTTTCTAGAATATTGATGAGTATAAACTGATTCTAAGAGAATGAAATATTTTCATTCTATAACAAAGTAGATTTAAATTATATCCTCTTCATAAATATTTTCATTGTATAACAAAGTAGATTTAAATTATATCCACTTCATTCATAGTGGCTGTGAAAAACAGGTACCAATGCTTGCCCATAGGAAGCAAGACCTAATTTGTAATAGTTGGAGCCACACTATGTCATGTAAATCCACTGCTTAAAAATTGATGTTTAAATGGTTCTGTGATACCACAACAGAGTAATGAAAAGTAACCAGAATTTTTTTCAGTCCTTTAAAGTTTATCTCAAAGGCACATTTTGATTCTAACAGCAAGCCCTTTCTTGCTTGCTTTATAAGTAATTATTTCATGTGGTTTAAACATTTTCATATTTTTTGTCTCGTGGGAATATGAGGAACACTTATAAAATAATCATGTTTCTCAAAATAATCCAATTAATTAGACCCCAAGTCATCAATGCCACGGGAGTCATTTTGTGCTGTGGCATTAAAGTATCAGAGAATATTTTAATATTGATTTTCCCCAAGACCATTGAAACCACCTCAAACACTGGATGCTTCCATCAACTCCTTGCAATATAGGAGGACTACAAAGACAGACTGTTGAAGTTATTAAATTCCTTAGTGACAGTGCTGCAATGAAAATTACTCAAGAGCAAAAACATAGTTAATTTTATTATGTGTAGGCATTCTGATATTAATTATAAGGTATGGTATAACTACCACTTTCTGGATCGGTGCATAATCAACTGAATAATAATGTGTTTGTATTTAAGAATACAGTTATTCGATAGATTTTCAAAGTGTTAAGGTTTGTGAGTAGTATAACATTAAAATGTAATACAAAATAATATTATATGTATGTGTGCTTTATTATATATAATATTATATAACCTTGTACCCTCTTAGGAAACTTCAGTGAGGATTGAATATAGCTTAGAGAAAGCTTGTCGTTATCACAGCATGAGCTGAGTGACAGCACAGAATCATGGATATAGGATGGAGTAGAGTTCTAAATGTAAGATTGATTTCCTGGCTCCTTATTAATTACTGGGTATAGAGTCTTGGGCACCTTTGCTGGTCTTTCTTAGGCTCAGTTTCTTTGTGCCACCTATCTCATAAGATGATTGCATTGGTTGGAATTGAATAGGGTGTGTTTTATAGACATGTCACCTTCAAATGTTTTCTGTCTGCATTGTTAATGCATCCTCGTGTTTAGAGAGGGGGAAGCCTTCACATATGTAAAACTTCCAAGGCTAACCCAGATGTAACTGTTGCTGTAGCAGGATGCCCAAGATCCACCCTCTATCCTCACTTATTACTGCTCACCTAACTCCTACATGTAGCACCTGCATAATGGAAACCCAGGAATTGGGGGAGTAAACCTATGAACACACAGTATATAAGATAAATATTTTAATTCCTCTCTCTCTCCCTCACCCACCTCTCTATTGAACATATATTTGACAAAGTGTCTCCTTCCATTCCAGGGGATAGGGGCAAAGTACAAATGGGTGACTACATTATCATGTGTCTAAATAGTTGCAAAATAAGCTAATATTCTGTTAAATAAAAAATATCTTCCCTCATGTATTGAGACACATGCCTCTAAACGACCTAGAAGGCCAGGTTCAAACTGAAAATTTTCAGATTTCTTGGAGTTCTGACCTCTGGTCCCTGACCCCCAGAAGGTTCTCCCTTTCTTTCCATCTCCAAGTTCATCCATACCATGATAGGTGTTGTACACACACAAGTGGACATTGCAACTAACATGTCAAAACTTTATCCACACCACACAGCAAAAAGGCTCATTCTATTCTTGACCACTGCTATGGCCTAGGGGTGCATATATTGGCACAATAATCATTCCTTAGGACTGATCTGGGAAATAGGCTCAGACAGACCATGAGAGAAGGTAAAAAGCCTTTAGAGCTTGAACTCCCAGAGTTGCAGGTCCTTGACACATATGGTAGAAGCAGAGTTTTACCTGTTAAGTGAACGTGTGTTCTTAGTGCCTGTGACTCCTTATCCCATGGGATAGGTAATAAATAAAGAAGGGATTCTCTTTCCTCTTACAAATCTAAAGGGAAAAGAAGCTTCCCAATTTTGACATAATTTTTCAGTTGTAATATTGTTACAGTTGAAAGTTGTTGTGTTGATCCACATCTTTTCCTATTCAGTTGCTCCTAGTAATTGAAATCATTTATTTGACCAGCATTTCATAAGGAAAGAAAATTCTGAAGACAAATGTGAGACAATTCTTGATTTTCAACTTTGTTAGCAGGTGATGAATTTGGGTGAGTGTATTAGTCTGCTAGGAATGCCATAACACAGTATTACAGACAGAATGGGTGGCTTAAATAACAGAAAATAATTTTTCACAGTACCAAAGGCCTGGGAGCCCAAGATTAATGCAAATCAAAATCACATTGATTTACCATCTCACTCCAGTTAGAATGGCAATCATTAAAAAGTCAGGTAACAACAGATGCTGGAGTGGATGTGGAGAAATAGGAACACTTTTACACTGTTGGTGAGAGTATAAATTAGTTCAACCATTGGGGAAGACAGTGTGGTGCTTCCTTGAGGATCTAGAGCTAGAAATACCATTTGACCCAGCAATCCCATTACTGGGTATATATCCAAAGGATTATAAATCATTCTACTATAAAGACACATACACACGTATGTTTATTGTGGCACTTTTCACAATTGCAAAGACTTGGAACCAACCCAAATGCCCATCAGTGATAGACTGGATAAAGAAAATGTGCCACGTATACACCATGGGATGCTCTGCAGCCATAGAAAAGGATGAGTTCATGTCCTTTGCAGGGACATGGATGGAACTGCAAACCATCATTCTTAGCAAACTAACACAAGAACAGATAACCAAACACAGCAAGTTATCACTCATAAGTGAGAGTTGAACAATGAGAACACATGAACACAGGGAGGGGAACATCTCATACTGGGGCCTGTTGGGGATTGGGGGGCTAGGGGAGGGGATAGCATCAGGAGAAATACCTAATATAGATGATGGGTTGATGGGTGCAGCAAACTGCCATGGCATGTGTATACCTATGAAGCAAACCTGCATGTTCTGCACATGTACCCCAGAACTTAAAGTATGTATATAAAAAATTAAATACGGAAAAAAAAGAAAGACCACCTGAAGGTACAGTGAGAAGGTGGCTATCTCCAACGACAACAATAACAACAAAAAAGGATCCTTAAGCCTTTTCTTTTAAATCCTTCTCTTCTTTGGAAGATAGTCACAGAGCAAAGCCTTCCTGCAGGAGGCGTTACCTGCCATAGGATTTGTCTCTCCTCATGGCTCCAGATGCAGTTTTAGTGACTATTGGAATTGCTTCTGGGCCTGGGTTTTTGGAAGAGGCTGTTCTGATTTGTCTAGGATTCTTTTCTTCCTGGAAGCTGGTCTCCTTTCACTAACCCTCAATTTTCATTGTAAAGTAGGAAAAATATAAGTGAAAATTTGGGGGGTCTATTTTCATATAATAGAAATATAAAGGTATAAAGCAAGTCAAATATGCAAAAAATATAATTTTCATTTGACTCTAGTTAAAATTGTGCAATTGTAAGTAATAATGCAAATTATTGTTTCAGCAAATTGGGAATAGTTCACTAAATATAATTGCTTCTTTTGTTTGTTTGTTTTACGGAGTTTTGCTCTGTCGCCCAGGCTGGAACACCTCTGTCTCCAGGGTTCACACCATTCTCCTGCCTCAGTCTCCTGAGTAACTGGGACTACAGGCATGAACCACCATCTCTGGCTAATTTTTGTATTTTTTTAGTAGAGACGGGGTTTCACTATGTTGGCCAGGCTGGTCTCAACTCCTGAACTCAAGTGATCCACCCACCTCGCCCTCCCAAAGTGCTGGGATTATAGGCATGAGCCACCTGGCCCAAGTGCTTCTTTAAAGATAGATTTATAATAGAAAAATCCATGTTTTGCCGGTAGTAATTTTATGAACATTGTTATTATCAACCTACTTATAATGTTAAAACACCAGAAACCTTTTTACTACACTTTTATATAACAAGTTGTGCTTTTTATTTTTTCTATTTTTACAATACTTATCAGGATAATTTTCACAGAAAAGACTAAGTAAGAAATAGAAGCATTCTCTGGATAACAGAAATGTAGGAAGGTGAATGAGGATAACAATGGGAATCAAACAGATCCAATATGGACATGATTCATAGATCTTTAAAGTATATTAAATATCATAATAAATACATCATATAAATTTTATTAAATAGTCCATTTAAAATGTTCATATATAGGACAAGGATGAGAGTTTAATGTGCAGAGCGTGGAGCATAAAACGTAAATAGTTTGGTACATAGCAATGGTGCCACAGGACTAGTCATTAAACCTTCCTAGATGGCGTAGATAATAGAATCTTCTGGTCATTTTCCTAACAAGATTTTTCATGCCTAAGAGAGGAAAATATTCAAATGAGATTGAGCTACCAAGTTGTAAAAAGACCTGAGGAAAATTTAAAAGCATATTACTAAGTGAAATAAGCCAATCTAAAATGGCTACATCTGTATTATTCTAATTATATGACATTTTAGAAAAGGCAAGACTATTAAGAGAGTAAAAAGATCAGTGTTTGCCTGGGGTATTGGGGGAGGGTGGATGGATAGGCAAAGCCTAGGAGAGTTTATGAGCGGTGACACTACTTTGTATGATACTATCATGGTAAATATATATCATTATACATTTGTCAACATCCAGAAAGTGTACAGTATGAAGAGTGAATTCTAATGTAAATTATGAACTCTAATCACAAAATGTCAATATTGGCTGATCAATCAAAACAAATATACCACACTAATGCAAAATGTTAATAACGGGGAAAGGGGGAGGGGGTATTTGTGAGGTGGTATACAAAAATGCTCTCTACTGTCTGCTCATTTTTCAGAAAATTTAGAACTGTTGTAAAATATAAAGTCTGTTAATTCAAAAAATAAAATTAGCTCCTCTCTAATAAGAGCAGCGATGGAGCATGCTGTTGGCATTCATATGTCCCTTCATACCACAAGAACATAAAGATGAGCATAAAGGTGACAGACCTCTCAAAAGACAGCTGCGAGGGACAGGGAAATTGACACATTCCATTACCAAATTTCAGTTGTTACTGAAGTCCAAATTTATTTCTGATTTTCCTGTATTCTTATTGCTGAACTCTTACCTGTGTTCTGGGATCAGCATTCTATTCTCCCTTCTCAATTTCTCACTACATTTATTAAAATTAAGTTGTTTGTTTGTTTTACGTAGAGTGAAGAGTGCTAGTACTGCCAGGGACCTGCAGAGTGAATCGTACCTAATAAGCAAGCTTATCTATCACTGCATTTCAAGATTCAAATAGGAAGTTGTGTACCATTGTGCCAGCTTTGGCCCTTATATTGATTATGTAAGTTAATTTTTAATCTTGCCACAGCCCCAGATAGAGAAATTTATGACAGTATCTGTTTAACAATCGACTGTTGGCAAAATCATAGGAAACACAAGAAAAGTCTGTGCTTCCCAGTCATTTGCATACATTTACTTCCTAAATATGATCATCAATTTAGGAAGATAAAAGTGTAGTAAAAATTAAAAAAAAAAAAAAATTTAACAGCTGCCTGTACCTAATATGTGAAACATGGGGTTGGGAAATAGAGCTATTGTAAAGATTTGGAAAGATATGTACATGACCACTCCCAAGATTTATTTTTTGCATCCAGTAGGACAAAAATCATTCACTTTTCTATGTTCTAGGCCTAAGAAAGTTAAGTGCATGTTTCCAGTATCTCCATCATGGTCCTTCAAAATTTAGGCCTTGGGGGCCAGGCACAGTGACACATGCCTGTAATCCCAGCAGTTTAGGAGGCAGAGGCAGGTGAATCACCTAAGGTCAGGAGTTTGAGACCAGCCTGGCCAACACAGTGAAACCTCATCTCTACTAAACACAAAAAATTAGCCAGACCTGGTGACACATGCCTGTTATCCCAGATACTTGGGAGGCTGAGGCAGGAGAATTGCTTGAACCTGGGAGGCAGAGGTGGCAGTGAGCCAAGATTGTGCCATGGCACTTCAGCCTGGGCAACAAGAGCAAAACTGCATCTAAAATTTGGAAAATTGTTCTAATTTGGTGTTCCCCAGGGTTGCCAAGCTTTGATGTCATTGGTTTTAATGCTACAAAAATGCTAGATTTCTGCAGAAGATCACTCCTACATACTGAAAGATATTGCCTACTGGTTTCAAAAGTTTAAAGTCTGGGATATATTGATAGGGTTCATAGACTCTATTCTGCATATAGATGGCAAATGCATGCAACATATTTCTGATCTTTAAATCTCTGACTTTCCTCTTCAGGTATTAAATTAGCTGACCAAAGAATATCTGTGTTTCTTCCTTTATCTTATATTTTTAAATAATTAGCTCCACATTTCTGTGTTTCCTCCTAACAGTGAGGAGTTAAGTTGTACAAATTTGAAGGCATTCTGTACTACTTATGCAGTTGCAATAAATCATCTTTTTAAATTATTTATCTTCTCATATATATTTCAAACAGTATTATTATGCAGATTTTTCACAGCATTTCACATAATTAGTGTAACCTCGACCCTAATGTTCAGAAAAATTTGCCACCAAAAAATAATATTTTGATTTCTTAAGAATACTTTGATGTACTTGGTCGTATAAATGAACAGAACTGGAATTCATTATTTTTATAAGGAAGTAATTCTAAAATATACTTTAAAATAACATGCAAGGAATATCACGCCCCAATACATGTGCATTTAAAACATGCTGGAGAAAAAAAATACATTTTCAAATGAATAATGGTTAAAAATTGACTAGAATATTTTAGTTTATAGCATTTCAGATTGTCATTATATAATTTCAGTTATTTGTTCTTCACAACAGGGCTTTTCTTCCCTTCCCTTTTACACATAAAAGAATGATGACCCTCAGGAATTTAAGTGACTAAAGTGCCCAGAAGTCAGGCAGAGAAGCAAAGTTGTGTTTTTGCTTGGATTTGAACCACAATGTCCTATGCTTATATTCATTGCATAATCTGCTGGTGCACAAGAACACTGACCCATTCATTCACCAAGTATTTTTTAGGTACGCTATATAGGCCACATTTTGAGAATTTCTTTGTAATGTACAAAAATTATACTTTTCACCATGGTTGTTTTAATCTAATGAGTAAAAGAGTGATCCAAGTGGCAATTGAAAATATAGTCAAGAGGAGCTTCAAGAAAGCTGACTTGAGGCACCTGCTACTCACCTCCTCCACAAGGAAGAACTGAAATAGAGAGTAGATAACCACGCTAGAATAGATCATCTCAGAGAGAACATTGGAATTCAACAGAGAAGTGAAAGGAAACACCTAAAGCAAGAAAGGAGAGGGAAATGAGCTATCCTACTTGGCCATGATCCGTTAAGAGCCTTGAGAGTCTCCCAAATGCAGGGAAAGCATAAGCAAATGGCCCCCAGCAGTCCACAGTCCCACTGCAGACTTCTGAAAGTCTGCAGCCATGAGAAAGCCCTTAGACTCATGTGGATCCCAAGACTCACATAGGAAGCTGCCTGGAAACTGTGGGAAGACATTGCTACAGAGAGGAAGAACATCCAGGGTCCCACACATCTCCCACCTATGCTCTAAGCAGCTACAGCAAGATGTCATTTTGAGAGCCCAGCCTCCATCAACCCCCCCATCCTACCTGGGGGCCAATAGCTTCTGTACCTCCACATCTCTGAAGCCCAAAGCTGCTGTTGTCAGGGATGAAGTATAAGCCATTGGCAAAGACCCTACTATACCCAGCAGTGACACCTCAGTGCATATTTACACACTTCTAGGGCAAACTCCCCTGTCCACAGCAACTGCTGCTGTGGGCTGCCATTGGCAGGGAGGAAATGCAAGAGAAATAGTGCTTCCAGTCATCTGCATACAATTGTTGCCACTGAAAGCAATCCCTCTCACTTATAACAGGGCTGCAGTGCAACCACTGCCAACACAACCTGGGCATTATGGCATAGGTCAAGTATCACCTCCCACCCACACCTACCTCATGCAGCACCTGCCCACATCACCAGAGGTCCTGAGAACAGGTCTGACTGGTCTGGCTCCAACCCCCAAGTGCCCAAGCACACCTTCTAGGGGCCAGAGGATTGCCTAGCCCAGTCGATGACAATTGACACCTGAGAATACCTCCCAGGTACCTAAGTTTGGGCCCACCAAACCTGCTGCTACCAGCCACCTGTGGACCTGGAACTGGCCTGCCCAGCCAATCACGGTCACTGCCAACATCAGGATGGACAGCTTGGAAGCCAGAGGTTTGCCCAGCCACTGCTACCACTATCACCCACGGCATACCTGATGACCAGGAGCCCAAAAACCTGGCCACCCAACTGGCCTGCTGCTGTCATTACCAGCAACCAAAAATAAGTTATTTCCCTACAAGCAATTGATCTTCAACAAAATTGACAAAATATACAATAGGGAAAGGATATCCTCCTATTCAATGAATAGTGCTGGGAAAATTGGCTAGCCATATTCAAAATAATGAAACTAAACCCTTAGCTCTCACTAGTTACAAAAAATTGATTCAAGATGGATTAAAGACTTAAATGTAAGACTGAGCACTATAAAAATTATAGAAGATAACCTTGGAAAAACTCAGGACAGGGACTTAGACAAAGAATCTATGACTAAGATCTCAAAAGCAAATACAATGTACACGAAAATAGACACAGAAATTCAATCAAACTGAAAAACTTCACAGCAATAATAATAATCAACAGAATAAACAGATAACCTACAGAATAGGAAAAATATTTGCAAACTATGCATCCAACAAAGGGCTAATATCTAGAACCTAAAAGGAACTCCAACAACTAAAAATGTGTATATATATCAAATAATCTCATTAACAAATGGGCAAGTGATATGAACAGACATTTTTTCAGAAAAAGCATATTAGCAGCCAATAAACATATTAAACAATGCCCAACATCAGAGAAATGCTCATTGAAACCACCATAAGTTAGCATCTCACCCAGTCAGAATGGGTGTTATAAAAAATGAAAAAATAATGTGGACAAGGACAAAGAAAAAAGGGAACACTTACATGCTGTTGGTGGGGATGTATAATAGTATAACCTCTATGAAGAACAGTATGGAGATATTTCAAATAACTGCAGCAAATCCACTATAGAATATCTACAGAAAGGAAAATACATTATTACATCAAAAATACACCTGGACTTGTGTGTTTATTGCAGCACTATTTACAATAGCAAAATCATAGAATCAACCTAATTGTCCATCAGTGGATAACTGTAACTGGATAAAGAAAATGTGGTATATATACAGAATAACACACAATCATTATGAAGAATAAAATCATGTCTTTGCAGTATGGAGCTTGAGGCCATTATCCTAAGTGAGGTGGTTCAGAAGCAAAAATTAAAATAATCAACAATCGTGCACATATGGACATATGGAGGGCATATTAGACATGGGGAACTGTAAAACTGAAAAGTGGGAGGAGGTGAGAATTGAAAAATTACCTATTGGGTATAATGTTCACTATTAAGTTGATGGAAACAGTAGACGCCCAAGTCCCACTAAAACACAGTCTGTCTAACAAACCTGTACATATACTTTTTGAAAATTAAAAACAAATATAGAAACAATTAAATGTAACTCATACAAATGACCAATAGATATATGAAAAAAGGTTCAGCATCACAAATCATCAGATAAATGCAAATTAAAACCACAAAGAGACATCATCCTACACAGTTATAATGGCTATTATTAAAAAGACAAAAATGCTGGGGAGGATGTGCAAAAAAGGAATTCTTGATGGTGGGAATGTAAATTAGGTAAGCCATTATGGAAAACGGTATGAAGATATCTCTCAAAAGCTGAAACAGAACTACCATGTTATCCAGCAATCCCACTACTGGGTTGATATGATTTGGCTCTGTGTCCCCACCCAAATTTCATCTTGTAGCTCCCATAATTCCCAAATGTTGTGACAGGGACCCAGTGGGAGATCATTGAATGATAGGGGTGGGTCTTTACTATGCTGTTCTCATAATAGTGAATAAGTCTTATGAGATTTTTGATGGTTTTAAAAAATGGGGATTTCCCTGCACAAGCTTTCCCTTTGCCTGCTGCCACCCATGTAAGATGTGACTTGCTTTTCCTTGCCTTCTGCCATGATTGTGAGGCCTCCCCAGCCATGTGGAACTGTAAGTCCATTAAACCTCTTTTTCTTTCCAGTCTTGGGTATTTCTTTATCAGCAGCATAATAACAGACTAATGCATGGGTATTTATCCAAAGGAAATAAATGGTATATCAAAGGCATACGTGCACTTTTTTATTTATTACAGCTTTATTCACAGTTGCAAAGATAGGAAAGCAATCTAATTTTCATTACCAGGTGAATGGATAAAGAAAATGTTGAGTATATATGCCCAATGAAATAATATGTGGCCTTAGTGAATAAGAAAATCATGTTATTTGCAGCAAAATTAATAGAACTGGTGGTCATTGTGTTAAGTGAAGTAAGCCAGGCACAGAATGGCAAATATTGTCTGCTCACACTCATATGTGGGAGCTAAGAAGTTGAACTCACGGAGGTAGAGAGTAGAAGGATTGATAGCAGACACTGGGAAGGGTGTGTGGTTGGGGGGTAGATAAAGAGATGTTGGTTAATGGTTACAAACATACGGTTAGACAGAAGGAATAAATTACAAACATACTGTTAGACAGAAGGAATAGTGTTTGATAGTAGAGTAGGGTCACTATAACTTACAACAGTATATTGTATATTGTGAAATAGCTAGGAGAGAGGACTTGAAATGATTCCAACACATAGAAGGGATAAATACTCAAGGACACCTCAAATGCCCTGACTTCATCATTGCACAGGCTATGCATGTCATGAATTGTCACTTGTGCCCCACAAATGTGTACAAATATTGTGTGTATATATTATATATATTTATACATAATAATATTTTCTCAAAAACTTAAAACATAAGACTGTCATGCAATCTAGCATTTCCCCTTCAGGGTATAAACTCCAATGAGTTCAAAGCAGGGACTCAAATATTTGTGCACTGATGTTCATAGAAGCATTATTCATAATAGCTAAAGAGAGAAACAATCCAAATGCCCACCGATTGATGAATGAAGGAAGGGAATGCTAACACATGCCACAAAATAGATGTGCCTTAAAATGTTATGCTAAGTAAGACAAATATTTATGTGGTTCCATTTTATATGAATAAGAATATAAACTTGCCTGGACTCTAAAATACAGTTTTTAAACATTTCAGATAAGCACAGAAACTTCTACAAAGCTCTCCAAAGCAATTATAAGACCATCATTAAAAATTTGCATATCAAGCACTATCTATATCCCAAATACTCCCAAGTGAAAAATAATTTTCATATTTTATTTAGAGACAGATGTTAAAGTTTAGGGTTTCAAGAATTATTCAGAAATGTCCATTCAGTATGAATACTTTATATTTTTAGTGGACCACATGTAAATAATGTGTCTATATATTATTTTATGAAATACATTTTGGATTGCAAATTTCTTTTGCTTATCAATGGTGTGTATCCCACCAGTAGAAGGAAATAATCATGGAGGCATTTAAATATATTTATGATAAATCCAGGTTTTTGTTTTTGTTTTCTTTCATTCTGGCTGACAGTTCAGGAGGAAAGTTGTTTGGATCTGACAGATAACCCACTCCTCTGCCTCCACAAAACACTAAGATACACACAGGGCAACAATGCGTATTTCCTTTTTTTTTTTTTTTTTGGAATTTTAGTCATGAGTCAGA
This sequence comes from Ateles fusciceps, assembly GCA_036589455.1. NCBI lineage: Eukaryota > Metazoa > Chordata > Mammalia > Primates > Atelidae > Ateles > Ateles fusciceps. The sequence goes on from JAZHEH010000051.1 coordinate 3,762,649, forward strand.
TACCAAAAAGCAACCTCAAAGGAAAACCCCTTTTGTTGACTGCAACAGTATTATGAAAACTTTCAATCATGTGGATGCATATAGACCCTGTATTTGAACATAAACATTCAATTGCAGTGGTCTTATTTTGGTATTGGGTGTCTTATTAGGAAATAGCATATCTCACTGCCCTGTGAGTCATGTGAGTGGGTCAAAAAAGGTGGATGCAAGCTTATGGTTGGGGACCAACCAACTTTATAGTGATGAATTTGATATTTCTTGAGATCAAGTTGACAATTTATGGTCAAAATAACAATAAAAAAACAAAATATGTTCATTGTACCATGGCTTTTAAAATACATGCACATTATTGTCTAAATAGCAGTTTATATTATTTACCTGGCATGTAAGATAGGTAGAGCAAATCTGGAAACAAAAACACAAGAATGTGTCTGAGAAGCTAAAATTAAATGATAAATACAAAACATTAGATTTGCCTTTGTTTTGGTTTTGTTTTTAAATTATATTTAAAAATCGACAGATAAAAATTGTATGTATTTACCACGTATAACATAATGTTTTGAAGCATATATCTATTGTGAAATGATCCAGCCATCAAAATCTAGCCATCAAAATCTACATTACCTCACATTGTCATCATTTACTTGCTGGAAACATTTTGCATAGGAGCATCAGATTTGGAATGTAAAACCAATCTTCCATTGACCATTCCAAATCATTATACATATTTTGTATGTATACCTCTACGTGTCTTCACAAAACTTTTCTCCTCTACTCTAAAGTTTCCCTTTAGCTTAACAACTACTGCAGTGCCAAATTTATTTACTTATTTATTTTTTGAACTTGAAATTCAGAGTACATGTGCAGGCTGGTTATATAGGTAAACTAGTGTCATGGGGGTTTGTTGTACAGATTATTTTTATCACCCAGGTATTGTCTAGTACACATTAGTTATTTTTCCTGATCCTCTCCCACCTCCTCCTACCCCTCACTTTCCAATAAGCTCCTGTGTCTGTTGTTCCCCTCTGTATGTCCATGTGTTATCATCATTTAGCTCCCATTTGTATGTGAGAAGGTGATATTTTGTTTCTGTTCCTTCATTAGTTTGTGCAGGGTAGTGGCCTGTAGCTTCATCTATGTTCCTGAAAAGGACATGATCTTGTATTTTTTTATGGCTACATATATTCCATGCTGTATATGTACCACATGTTCTTCATTTAGGAAACCATTGATGAGCATTTAAATTGATACCATATCTTGGCAATTGTGAATAGTGCTGCAATGAACATACATGTGCATGTATTTTTATGACAGGTTGATTTATATTCCTTTGGGCATATCCAGTGATATGGTTTGGCTTTGTGTCCCCACCCAAGTCTCATACCAAATTGTAATCCCCATGCCTCAAGGGAGTGGCCTGGTAGGAGGTGATTGGCTCATAGGGGTGATTTCCCCCATGCTGCAGTAGTGAGGGAGTTCTCATGAGATCTGATGCTTTTAGACCTCCTTGCTCTCTCTTGCTTTTGTCTGACACATGTAAGATGTGCTTCTCTTCCCCTTTAACTTCCACTGTGATTATAAGTTTTGTGAGGCTTCCCAAGCCGTGCAGAACTGTGAGTCAATGAAACCTTTTTTTTTTTTTTTTTTTACAATTACCTGGTCTCAGGTAGTATCTTTATAGCAGTATGAAAATGGACTACTACACCCAGCAATGGGATTGGTTTGCGAGTTCAATGGTAGTTCTGCTTTTGGCTCTTTTAGAAACCACCAACACTGCTTTCCACAATTATTAAACTAATTTACACTCCCACCAATAGTGTATAAGTATTCCTTTTTCTCTGCAACCTTGCCAGCATTTTTATTTTTTCATATTTTAATAATAAACATTCTGATTGGTGTTAGATGATATCTAATTGTGGTTTTGATTTTCATTTCTCTGATGATCAGTAACGGTGAGCTTTTTGCTTTTCTTTTTTTGAGATAGAGTTTCACTGTTGTTGCCCAGGCTGCAGTGCAATGGTGTGATCTTGGCTCACTGCCACCTCTGCTTCCCGGGTTCAAGTGATTCTCCTGTCTTAGCCTCACAAGTGGCTGGGATTACAGGTGCATGCCATCATGCCCAGCTAAATTTTGTATTTTTGGTAGAGACAGGGTTTCATCATATTTGTCAGGTTGGTCTCAAACTCCTGACCTCAGGTGATCTGCCCACCTTGGCCTCCCAACTGCTGAGTTTATAGTTATGGGCCACTATACCCAGTCAGTGAGCTTTTTTCAATATGCATTTTGGACACATGTATGTCTTCTTTTGAAAAATGTCTGTTCATATGCTCTGCCCACTTTTTTGTGGGGTTGTTTTCTTGTAAATTCATTTAACTTCCTTATAGATATTGTATATTAGACCTTCATCAGATGCATAATTTTCAAAATTTTCTCCCATTCTCTAGGTTATATGTTTACTCTGCTTAGAGTTTCTTTTGCTGTGCAGAAGCTGTTTAATTAGATCACATTTGTCAATTTTTGCTTTTGTTGCAATTGCTTTTGGCATCTTCTTCATGACATCTTTACCCTTGCCAATGTCCAGAATGGTATTTTTTAGGTTGTCTTCCAGGGCTTTCACAGTTTGGGTTCTACCTTTAAGTCTTTAACCCATCTTGAGTTGACTTTTTGATGTGGTGTAAGGAAAGTTCCAGTTTGAATTTTCTGGATATTGCTTATCCCAGCACCATTTATTGACTATGGTGTCCTTCTCCCACTGCTTGCTTTTGTCAGCTTTGTAAAATATCAATTGGTTGTAGGTATGTGGCTTTATTTCTTGGCTTCCATTCTGTTCTCCTAGGCTATATATCTGTTTTTGTACCAGTACCATGCTGTTTTGGTTACTGTAGCCCTGTATTATAGTTTGAAGTTCGGTAATCTGATGTCTCCAGCTTTCTTCTTTTTGCTTACAATTGCCTTGACTATTTGGACTCTTTTGTGGTTCCATATGAATTTTGAAATAGATTTTTTCTAGTTCTGTGAAGAATATCATTAGTAGTTTGATAGAAATAGCACTGAATCTATAAATTGCTTTGGAGAGTATGAAAGCCCCCAATTTGAATGAGTTTTTCTTAATAGACATTTCTTTCATGTTTACCTATTCTATGATTTCTCAACCATGGCACTATACACATTTTGGGCTATATAATTCATTGTTCTGGGTGTTGTCCTCTGCATTGTAGGATGTTTATCAGCATCCCTGGCCTCTACCCACCAGATGCCAGAAATATCCTTGCTTTCCCAGTTGTGACAACCAAGATGTCTTCAAGCATTGCAAAATGTCATCTGGGACTTAAAATCACACCCAACTGAGAACCATCAATTTGTGCAAAATATTTATATAACCTCATTTACTATATGCATATGTTTGGATACTGATAAGCCTAAAGATGCTTTCTTAGGTTAAGCTGCTTGCTCCTTGCTTAAATCTTTGGGCTGGTTCACAGGGAATGAAGTAAAAGGCATTGTCCCTCAAAAGGTCTTATGGAGGGTATATTTCTCTTTTTAGGAAGATTTACAGGCTGGTTGACATAAGTACCAACAACTCTAGCATGGGCTGAATGCGTGTTGCCAACTGAGAAAACCAGATTGATAAGCTAAACACAATTGTCAGGAGAACATCTTTCTCACCCAAATCCTTGGCATTGAAGTGAGTCTAGTTGTGGGTACATGATTTTATCTTTGTGACCAGCTTGTTATGGATTACAATACTGATTATTATCGTCAACTAATAATCAACAAGAAGGGTATTTAATGTAAACCCAAGGCAGAAGTTGAGTTTTCCCCTTTTTAGTAAAGGAAATAACAATTACAGGTTTTAATGATCCTGGTGGTACTGAGTCCCACACCCTGAACAGCTTTTTAGGAATTATAAAAGAGAAATCTGGATTCTATTTTAATAATAGGAAATCCAGCTTAATACTCTTAAATTCAAACCAGTATGCTAAGAGTATCCATTTTCCCAAACTTTAATTCCTCAAGCAAGAGAATACAGCATACTAGAAATCTATAGAAGGCAGGTAGCACCTTTGGCTCCTTCTAAGTCCATACACTCAGTAAGAACTTTAACTTATGTCATTATTGTAACACATACAGTGTTTATTGCCTAATCTTACCATCACATCCTTAAAGAGGTTAAGTAACTTACCCAATGTCTAACAGCTAGGAACAAGTAGCAGTATGGTTCAAATCCAAGCATTTCTGTTAAGAGCCCACTCTTTCTAAACTAAACTGCCTTTAGTGACAATGAATCACTTTCCTTAGGAAAGAGATGATGTTTTATATTGCATCTGAGTGTAGCACAGCACGTCTGATATGGAGAAAGTAATTGTTTCTTTCTCTTTGCTTATCTGTAGAGATGCATTCTTCATATACTTCTGCTGAGAGGAACAGGACATAAAGATTCTTACCACTAATAAACTGCTACTGGTTTGATTACTGAGCCTTAATAAGTCCATTCAAGAGCCTTATTTATGAGGCATGGAATAATTCTTATAATGCATGAAGTGTGCAAGGAAATTCATAAACTCACAAAAAGTGAGAATTTATACTTTCGATTCCCAAGTACTATTTTATGCCTGTCTTCCACATTTAAATTCTTCCACATGCTGACTTTATACTAGCTATTTGGGGTAAAAAGTTATATAAGCATAGTCTCTCCTTGCTTAGTTCCAAGGACTGCTATAACAAATCACCATAAATGTAGTGGCTTAATATGACATAAATTTATTCTATCACAGTTTTTCATGACAGAAACATAAATCAAGGTATCAGTAGTACCATGGCCACTCTGAAGGCTATGGGGAAAAGATCCCTCCTTGCCTCTTTGAGCTTCTGAAGGTGGGTCCCAGAATTCCTGGGCCTTTGGCTGTATCGCTCTAACCTCTGTCTCTGTCTTCACATGCCCTTATCTTCTGTCTGTGCTTTTTGCCTTTGTCTGTTATAAGGACACATATCATGGAATGTAGGGCCTAATCAGATAATCCAGGATGACATATTTTGATATTCCTACCTTAATTACATCGGCAGTGACCCCTTTTCCAAAGAAAGTCACATTCAGAGGACATAGGGCGTAGGGCATGGCATACTTTTGTGGGCCACTGGTCCACCCACTACAATTTTTTTATCTAGAGGCATTCACAATTTAACATGGGAAACTGACAGGCAAACACATACATGCTAGAATTATACAGATCCTTTGATAGAAGTCTGTACAGGGCATAGTAGAGAAACAAAGGAATAAAACACATACCATATGGAGGGAATTCAAGAAAGGTTGCATTTACAAAAAGGTACTTCTTCAGCTAGTTCTTGAAACCAAAGAATGAAAATATAGGAGAAAGAAATTGTTTGTGCTTCCTAAGCAGAAATATTGTGCTGTGTTTCATTGCCTGCAGATGTGTTTTGTTTGGCCCATACAATATTTGCCTACACAATGTTTAAAAATTAATTGAACTAGTTGTCAACGTTTAAACATTTTACACAATAATCTGGATTTCCTGCTTCTTTTTAAAAAGTGGAAGATCTAGAATTATAGGGCTTATATTAATGTTTGACGAAAATCAGCTGGAGCTGAGTAGACGTACTCCCTTTGGATGAACCTGCACTTTCCGTTTTTAAAATATCCATAAATCTCCCTCTCATTTATGACATAATTAGGCCAAGTGTCAAGTGACATTTGTTGTTGTTGCTGCTGTCATGCTAGTGCTGTTTGCTGCATGATAGAGTTAGGAGTAAAGACAAACTATGTCTCTATGACGAAAAGCTAAGTAAGTGATAGAGAGGACTTTGTTATTTAAAAATTGTGAGAGTGCATACTGGTATATAGAAGGACATAACTTTTTATTTGTCTTTAATATGCAAAGTGTGGGCTGAAAATAGAAAATGTTATCCTTGCTCACTTGATTCACTTGATTTATTCATGTTCCCTGTGCATTTTGCTTCTGCGGGCATTTAAGTTGAGAGGGTTTATTGGTAAGCAGAGGATTTCTAATATAGAAAGTGTGACCTATTGTAGTCCTAACTGTGATGCCTTATTAGACTTGAAACTTATGTGTAGGAAGAAACTGGTCCTGTTGACAAGGGGCCAGGATACTTTCTGGACACTGGCTATTTCCGTTCCTTCAAAGGCCTGTCCTGCTAACCAAAAGAACTCATTCAATATCCATATCACTCTACATGTGGCCCCAAATCCCATAATCTTCTTGCACAGCACCATAACTAATGGCAACACAAAATCATATATTGCTGTAGGCTGAAGAATATCTTTGCATGACTGTAGATTTGGAGACCTTTGGACATGCATGTTTTCAGATAACAAATGTCCATCTAAATCTGATAATTGGCTTATCATGCAATTTATTTTTTATTACGTAGTAGAGATTGGTAAACTACAGCAAGATCTTTAGTTAGGATTTGAGATTATGATAGTAATTTTTCTAAATTGGAATTAGAAGATGACAGAGATTCAGGACTTGCCATTTGGCAAACTTCAAAGTCATTGTTTGGTGAGTAATAGTACACAATCATCTTATTTAACACAGAAAGGATATCAGTTGCTCCAGAATATAACAATTGTTCTGAAACAGATGGCCCAGAGTTGGTCTCTGACAATTAATAAAGACATCAAAGATAGCGAATAATTTTTATATCTTATTTAGGGCCAAAGGTTCCAATCTAAATAATTAAAACAAGTTCTGGTGAGCTCTGGAATAAAGGCAGAAGTGGTGGCAGAATAGAATTTAGACTTTCCAAATTCTCCACATAAAACAAAGGGGGATCAGCTAGATAGAACAACCAGAAACCTTTGGAAATATTTGTTAAAAAACAACAACAAAACAAAACCTTGCAGTAAGCAGGTGCAAAACCAAAACCAAAACAAACAACAACAAAAACACCAACAGTCACAAAACTCTTATGTAATCACTGGAAACCACAGGAGGGAACTTGACAACAGCTGAATGTTAGGAGGTTTTAGTTCACACGAGGGGTTGTTGTCAGGGATTTTAGGGGCTGAAGTTGTCTATCCCCTATGAATTCTAGAAATTAACTAGCTGGGGAGCTGTTTTAATACAGGTCCTAACACTGGAAAACACTGCTGTAAGTGGAAGAAGAATAGAGAAAGATGAAATAAAGAGAGATGAAGAATAGACATGATTAAAATACAAGTGGTAGTGGAAAACAAAGCCAAGGAATCTCAATAAATCAAGACATTATATTTTAGATTACACAAGGCCAAAAAAAAAAAAAAACCAGAAAAGGAAAAATATTAGAAATATATAACGTTAGAAAATTATAACTTCTTCCACAAGTTAAAAAGCTAAATTTATATAAAAATAAGCAACAGAAATTTATGAAGTCAAAATGTTATGCAATGTTATTTAACAATGTTAAAAGAGTAAAGAACAAAATAACATCTCTGGAAATCAAGAAAGCACACTATATAGACATAATCACAAAATCAAAACTAATACACAGTATCAAAGCAAGCTAGATGACATTAGAAAATTATATCAGAATAAAACAATATATATCATAATTTTTGGAAACTAATAAAATACTTGAAAAATAGAAAAGAATTAAAAATAAAACATTTTCAGAATTAAACATAAAACAAGAATAAAATAAAGAACTAACAAACAGGAAATAATGATTCAAAAGAAATAAAAGCTGAAAAGCATAAAACGTTATAACAAAATAAAAAAAGAAATAAAAGGATTCAAGAGAGAAAGAATATTAAAAATAGGTAAAGAGATCCAACTTACAAACAATAGAAGTCCCTGAAGAATAAAAACAAAGCAAGAGAATAGAATAAATACTAAATACTACAATAAAGAAAACTTTCTTAAAAGGGAAGACAGAGAAAGAGAGCAAGAGAGAGAGAACTACATATCAAAAACATGCGTTATGTATCAACTCGGGAAAATAAACACCAAAACATATTCTAGTAAAGTTATGTTAAAGAAAAATAAATCATTTGAACAATGAGCCAAAAATAGCACACAATATATATATAGAGAGAATTTTATTGACATCTTGACAGCAACACTTTATCCCAGAAGATAATGGAGTAAATTGTTTAGGAAAAGGAAAAAGAACATGAGCCAAAGAGTTTATATTTAGAAAAGATGAATGAAGAACATAAATGAAATGTGGTCAGCATGCAATAATCCGGGGAAAGCCTAAATTATTCTTAAATCTACTAGTGAATGATGTTAGACAACCAAAATGACTAAAAGACATGTAATGTACATTAAGACTAGTAAAGATAATTAAATATATAAGTTTTTATAGAATTGACATTGAGGATTAAAGGAAGATATTAAATTATATAATCACTATGTGATCTGACAACATGGATACAGACAAACTCTACAAAGGGAGACTGGAGATACAATGTGTGAAATATGTTTGTTATTAGTAATCTCAAATGAGTAATTTTTTTGTTCTTTATACTCTTGAGGACCTGGATTCTCAGTCTGGAATCACGGAGATAAAAATGTAATAGAGAATAAATTAAAATATGGTAAAAACACCATATTTCTGAATTTAAATTGGAATTTATGCGTGAACTCAGTGTATATTTGAAAGGTGATGAGAAACCAACTTATTATCTTGAAAACTGGATATGTAATAGAAGTCAAGCATTTATCTTTCTTTTCTATATGAACTACAAAACTGAGTAACCAAATAGTGTGTAAATAAAATGACTACCTTTTAAAATTATCTTTTTAAAAATAAAAACCAAATTACAAAATTTAAATCTAGACATTCCATATCAATGGCTGCTAACAACACAAAAGAGAAAACATACTACGCTAAAAGAACAAAGCTATTTAAAAGTTTATTAGATAGAACTGGAGTCCGATCAAGACTCTACCAGCCCATTTACACTAAATACAGAGTTCAGAAGAACACGTTGGAACAAAGCACAATATAAATCAACAAAATCCAGATTGTAAGGAACTCTGTGGGTCAATTGTTCTGGGTCTTTGAGAGATAAATTGTTAAGAAAAAAGAGAGAGAGAGAGAGATGGAGGAAAACTAGAGCTTTAAAGACAATACATTATCAAGTTGAAAGAAAATGTGCTGATCATGTTCTGCCTAAGTTTGAAAGAATAGTCTGGAATTTCTACCTTCAAGTCACATGACATCTAGACTGTTATTAATCACAGTTTGACTTTCTTTTAAGCAATTCAATAAATATGCAACTTTCTGGAATTACGAGGTAATTTTCCACCTGCAATAGTGGTTTATAAAACATATTAAGAATTTTTCAGATAAAAAGAAAGAATGTATGTTGGTTTTAACTCAATTTTGCCCTCTTTCCCTATTCGGTGCTTTCAAATATGCCATTTACTGTGTCTGAAATTGTATCTGATAGTTCATCATCCTTCATTTCTGGGTCTAACATGTCAAATTCTGAGACATGATTCCTGGTGATAACTCTTTAAACTTGCTTCTGTTCCTTAGGAAAACAAATTCTTGTTTTGTTTACTCTGCACATGTTGTGTAGAGTTGCCCATGTGAGAAGTGGTGCCCATATCTCAAACAGTAGCAAATTTGGGGATCTTATTAGAAACCACCCCTTGTTTTCTCTATCCATGGCAACTGAGTATCTGTTAAGTGTCTCTTACAGGCTCTGGAAAATGTTTTTCTCTAGTATTTCCCACCACATACACAGATTCTCAAAAAGCAAATTTATTATATGCTGTATAGCTTATAACCGTACTTTCTAATATATATCCTCAAATTTTGTGATCATTTTTAGTCATCTTTTTTTTAAAACGTGGCAACATGCATGCCAAAAATTTTGCATATATATGTATACATTGTATTATTTATATATTTATTGCCTAGTGTCCCCACATACTAGACATGATGATTCATAAAAGCATTGAATGTGTATCTAGATATTTTTTCATCACTAATCCCAGTGCCTAACATTATATATGAAAAAGAAGCCTGTTGATATCTATTAAGTAAATGTCCAAGTGCCTAAACAAATTTCATTTGTTAATATTTTTCTTTATGTGCATTATCCAATATAAATATATGATTTCAAATGTGATCTAACTATTGCAGAGTATAGAGATTCTACACGTTCCCTTAATCTGAAGGTCCTCCAACCAACCAACTTTTATTATTGATATCTTTAATACAGTACAATTTGATTGTCATTTATCTTTGTTAAATTTTCTTTTCCATTTTCTAATTTAGGAGTCCAATCTTTTGAGATCATTTTGGATATTCCAAAATATGAACTATCTTTCCCAGATTTATAGAAACAACAGATTTGCCTTCATACAAGGCATTGATGAAAATATTGCACAATGAATCCCACTGCAGACCACTGAGGGCCCATATGCCCTTTTCTCAGATAGGCATAGGTCTCAAAATCAACTGCATTCATAACATTCTTCCTCAGTATTGTAATCCAACTCTATGTTATTCTTTCTGTTTCCAAAGGCAGCTTGAGGAAATTTCCTAAATGATGGATGAAGACAAAGTGAGACTGAAACTTAAAGAGAGAAACAGAAGAAATGAGAAAGGGAGAACTGTTGATTAAATAATCTATTAATGTGATCAAGACGAAAATGAGGATCAGTTGGCATAGTTTATTTTTAATAAAAGTATTTTCAATTCCTGTGATACCGCCTTGATTTCTGAGTCCTAAAATATTATTCAGTTAGCATTCCTTTCCCAGACATTTGTGGAATTCATTCATTGTTTCCCTAGTTTAGTTTTTAAAATATATCCTTTTTTATTTTGGAAATTTGAGAAAATATTTGCATAAACACCAGCCTTTAGCAACCCTCAAACATTTTATAACATTCTGCTTGATGGCTTTTAATAGGCATTATAGTAAAATTGGTAATAGTAAAACTTACATGTAAAGTTTATAATAAATATTTATCAGTTATTGATTTTGTCAGAGTGTTGGAAATCTGGTCATAATCTAATAGATATTACAAATAGGTGCATTTATTTTGAAAAATATTTGGAAAGTCTACCTATTGCAGCATGTGATAAAGATTTAGCTTTAACATCTAATTTATTTTGTGTCTCAAACACTAATTTTAAAAAATCTTATTGAATTATCAAAATAGTCAATTTGTGGAAGACTGGTGGGTAGACTAGACAGTTCTAAGAAAAAAATTGATACTGTCTCTACAATACTTATAGAAAAGTAAGTTGGTTGCAAACATCAGAAACTTTTTTCATCAATTCTGTTGGCTTAGACTTTGGAATCTGACTTCACTTCTAACCATTGCTACTGCCACTTACTAAACATGTAAACTCTGGCCTATTTCTTTAACTTGCCAGCCTTTCTCCTACATGTGTTATGAGATAACAGTCCTTTGCATAATACATTTTTGAAAAATGAAAGTAAGGTGGTAGACTGAAGGCGTTCTTCATAGTGCATAACACCTAAAAATATCTCAATAAATGTTGTTTACTCTTCATAATGACTTCCATAATGAATGGGACTGCAACTGCTCATTAATGTGCATTTGTGCAATTCATCTATTAATACATTATAAAGGAGCTAGAATAGAACATAAAACCATAACATGCATTTTTCTGTGTGCATATATTTATATTCTCCTTATTTTGGATCACCAGGCCTAATGTGATCCAGATTTGACAGAGGAAAGAGAAAAATTCGGCTGAGTGGAGCCTTAAAAACTTCATAACAGTAGGGGGGTTGTTTCTGGAGTAAGATTGTCTTTTAGCCAAAAAACAACAACAACAGTTCTGAAGAAGCAATGGTATATATTCTGAGACTTTGCCTCAAAGACACCAAGCAATTCAGTTCCCTGACCAAAAATAGTTTTTATTTCTTTACTACAAAATTCAGAACAGTCTGTAACACGCTTTTGGGAAATGAAAAGACACAAAGTTTCAAATGAGGAAAATATATGGAAATGTGATAAATGAAAGACATGAACCAATTTTCCTTTATCTACATTTTATAATAAAGAGGTTTAAATTATTGGAATTTTTCTATCAGACTTAGAAATATTATCATTAAAAATAAACATGTGGTGGCCATATTAAAAATGAGAACAACTAGTTTCTTTCTTCTTAAGAAAATGCATCATCAGGCTTGATGTTGCCTCTGAACTCTCATATATGGAATGAAAAGGAAAACCCATGAAAGAAACTAAACTTGGGCTTATTGTGTTTTGAAATTATTATTCTCTTTAGAAAAAAATAACAAGAAAAATGTCATGTTCCCCTTATTAGCAAATTAGAAGGCCTTTAAGAGTTTTCTGAGAAACTTCTGTAAGTCTGCTCAATAGTACTCTGAAGAATACTTGCAAATTATTCTCACTTGAGAGGTTATCCTGGCAAAATATCATTTTTCTTGTTCAAAATAAGGAGTTTCATTCTTGGCTACTTCACCTCTTATGTCATTGTGGAGAAATTACTTAATCTCTCTAAGTCTCAATGTCATCATCTATAGTAAGGTGACAACAGTTTTAAAGATTAAACATGATAAGGAGTATAAGGTACTTAGCACAGTGCTGGGTACACGTAGGGTCAATAATAATAATAATAATAACAATATCGACTGGGTGTGATGGCTCACGCCTATAATCCCAGCACTTTGGGAGGCCAAGGCGGGCACATCACCAAGACCAGGAATTTATGACCAGCCTGGCTAACATGGCGAAACCCCATCTCTACTAAAAATACAGAAAATTAGCCAGGCGTGGTGGCACATGCCTGTAATCCCAGCTACTCTGGAGACTGAGGCAGGAGAATCGCTTGAACCTGGGAGGCAGAGGTTCCAGTGAGCTGAGATTGCACCATTGCACTCCAGCTTGGGCAACAAGAGCAAAACTCTGTCTCAAAAATAATAATAATATTACTTATTAATATGTTATAATTAATTATACTTTACTAGTAATAATTATATAATATATACTTATAGTATAACTATAATAAATATGATATAGTACTAGTATTATTATCATTATCATTGTTTTTGTTATTTGAAATCAAACTGCTTAGTTCTAAATCACTGCAACTCTGCACTTTATTAGTTATGGCATCTAGAACAAGTGAGAATCATTTTGTGACTTAGATCTTCATCTGTAAAATGGGAATAAGAGTAGCACTTACCTTTTAAAACTGTTAAGCATTTAATGAGTTAGAGCATGAAAAATATTCACATATAAAGAACTTGCACACAGGCACAGTCAGTTACATAAGAGTCAGTGTTATTTCTTTCTCTTTTCCTCTTTCTTCCCTCTTTCTTTCTTTCTTTCTTTCTTTCTTCCTTCCTTCCTTCCTTCCTTTCTCTTCCTTCCTTTCTTTCTTTTCCTTCCTTCCTTCCTTCGTTCCTCATTCCTCCTTCCTTCCTTCTCTCTCTGTCTCTTTCTCTCTTTCTTTCTTTCCTTCCTTCCTCCCTTCCTCTCTTTCTCTCTTTCTTTTCAAGACAGGATCTCACTCTGCTGTTGTCCAGGCTAGAGTGCAGTGGTCCTACCATAGCGCACTGTAGCCTCAACCTCCCAGGCTCAAGTGGTACTCCTGCCTCAGCCTCCTGAGTAGCTAGAACTACAGGCAAGTGCCACTATGCCTCACCAATTTTTGCATTTTTTTTGTAGAGATGGGGGTGATATCCCTGTGTTGCCCAGGCTGGTCTCAAACTCCTGGACTCAAGTGATCCACCCGCCTTGTCCTCCCAAATTGCTGGGATTATAGGTGTGAGCCACCATGGCCTATCTTCTCCTCACTAAAGATAATTACTATTTGTTTTTCATCTTTCCCTATCAAATTGGAGTCCGTGGCAGTGCAAAAGAAAGCACTAGTGGAAGAAAAAATTGAACACATTATCTTCTACCTACATATAAGTGAGTAGTTTAGTTTTTTCTCTTAAAGAGAAAGCTTTTTGCTGCATCCAGGGCTTTGCCATAATTTCCTGTTTGTCTAGTGGCTATGTAGTACTCCTTTCTTGGCACTTTGTACTCATCCTTCAGGTCTATCTTATTTTATTTTATTTTGAGACGAAGTCTTGCTCTGTTGCCCATGCTAGAGTGCAATGGCATGGTCTTGGCTCACTGTAACCTCTGCCTCCCAGGTTAAAGCGATTCTCTTGCCTCAGCCTCCCAAGTAGTTGGGATTATGGGCACACACCACCACACCTGGCTAATTTTTGTATTTTCAGTAAAGATGGGGTTTGCCAATGTTGGCCAGGCTGGTCTTGAACTCCTGACCTCAGGTGATCTTCCCGCCTCGGCCTCTGAAAGTGCTGGGATTACAGGCGTGAGCCACTGCACTGGGCAAAGGTTTCCATTTAAACAACTACACTAGAAAGCCTTCCCTGAACCTCCTCTAAGAGTGTACTCTCATGTACTCCAGTGATATACTGTATTTAATTCCCCATACTCACCACCACATTGACTTACAATTGCCTGTGCAATTATTACCCTTTCTGGCAAAACAATAACCTCCTTGATGGTAGGGCCCATATTTATTTTTTTCTCATATCCTCAGCAGCATAATCAATTGCCTGGTATGGCATAATATATTGTTTTGGTATTTATTAGTTTAATTAACAGGCAGATGAATCTGCACAGACCAGCATGCAACATTTGCATGGCTTGGGGCCAAAGTATAAATTGAAGCCCAAATTAAGAGATGTCCAAACATTTAAAAGTTATATGCCACTTTAACAAATTTTTTCTGTTTAAATTTAAGGGGTACAACTGCAATTTTGTTACATGGATAAAGTATATATTGGTGAAGTCTGGGCTTTCAGTGTATCTGTTACCCAAATAGTGTACATTGTAACTATTAAGTAATTTCTCATCATCCAACCCCATGACCCCAACACTCTTCTGAGTCTTCAATGTCTATCTATCATTACACATTCTATGTCCATGTATACACATTATTTTGCTTCCATTGTACCTGAAAACATGCAGTATTTCTGTTTCTGCTTCTGAGTTGTTTCACTTAAGATAATGACCTCCAATTCCATCCATGTTTCTACAAAAGACATGATTATGTTCAGTTTATGACTAATTTGTATTCCATTGTGTATATATACTGTATTTTCTTTATTCAATCATCTGTTGGTGGACAGTTAGGTTGCTTCCAAATCTTTGCTACTGTGAATAGTGCTACAATAAACATATGAGTGAAGGTATCTTTTTGATATGACGATTTATTTTTCTTTGTGTAGTTACCCAGTAGTGGAATTGTTAGATTGAATGGTTGGTAATTCCATACTGTTTTCCATAAAGATTATACTTACATCCCCCACAAACAGTGGGAAATGTAAATCTCCATACTGGTTTTCGTAAAGATTATGCTAATTTACATTCAGACAAACAGTGAATAAGTATTCCCTTTTCCCTGCCTCTTTACCAATATCTGTTATTTTTTGTCTTTTTAATAATAGTCATTCTGACGGATATAAGATGATAGCTCATTGTGGTTTTAATTTGCATTTGTCTGATGATTAGTGATGATAAGCATTTTTCCATATGCTTATTGGCCAATTTTCCTCTTTTGAAAAATGTTTATTTATGTCTTTGCCCACTTTTTAAGGTTTTTTTCTTTTTGTTTGTTTGTTTTGTTGTTGTTGAGTTGTTTTACTTCCTTGTGTATTTCAGATATTAGTAACCTGTCAGATGCACAGTTTGCAAATATTTCTCCCATTTTGCAAGTTGTCTGTTCACTTTGTTGATTATTTCTTTTGCTGTGCAGAAGTTTTTTAGTTTAATTGAGTCCAACTTGTCTATTTTTGGTTTTGTGATGTGTGCTTTTGATGTCTTAGTCATAAATTATTTGCCTAGACTGATGTCCAGAAGAGTTTTTCTAGGTTTACTCCTAGGATTTTATAGCGTCAGGTCTTTCATCTAAGCCTTTCATCTAAGTCTTTAATTCACCTTAAGTTGATGGCTTTTTTTAAAATATGGTGAAAGATCAGCGATCCACTTGCACTCTTCTGCAGATGGCAAGCCTATTTTCCCAGTACTGTTTATTGAAAAGATTGTACTTTCCTCAACCTATGTTCTTGTCGACTTGTCCAAGATCTGTTCGCTACAGATATGTGGCTTTATGTGTGGGTTCTCTCTTCTGTTCTATTGATCTATATCTATTTTGATTCTGTTACCATGTTGTGTTGGTTACTATGGCCTTGTAGCGTAATTTGAGGTCAAGTAATGTGATGCCTCTGGTTTTATTCTTTGTGCTTAGGATTGCTTTGGCTATTCAACTTCCTTTTTTGGTTCCATATGACTTTTAGGAATTTTTTTTTTCCTAATTCTGTGAAAAATGATGTTGGTATTCTGATAGGGTTTGCATTGTATCTGTAGATTGTTTGGACAGTATGATCAATTATTGTCGTCCATGGCCATGAGACGTTTTTCAATTTATTTGTTTCATCTACAATTTCTTTCTTCAGCGTTTTGTAGTTTTCCATGTAGAGATCTTTCATCTTTTTGGTTAAATATATTCCTGGGTATTTTAATTTTTTACAGGCTTTGCAAATGAAATTGCATTCTTTATATGTTTTGTTTTTTAATTCTTTATTTGGTTCTCAGATCATTATTCAGTGTATGGAAATACAACTGATTCTTGTATATTGATTTTTTTATTCCAAAACTATACTGAATTGATTTATCAAATCTGAGTTTTTTTGGTGGAGTCTTTAGAGTTTTCCTAAATATAACATGTCATCAGTGAGAGAGATAATTTGCCTTCCTCTCTTCCAATTTGATTGCCTCTTTTTTTTTCTCTTGCCTGATTGCTGTGGCTATCACTTCATGTACTATGTTGAAGTGTGAAAGTGGACATCCTTGCCTCGTTCCAGTTCTTACAAGGAATATTTTCAACTTTATCACATTCAGCATAATGTTGGCCATGGGTTTGTTGTGTATGGTCTTTATCAGGTTGAGATACTTTCCTTCCATGACTAGCTTGTTGAGGATTTTTTATCATGAAAGGATGCTAAATTTTACCAAATGCCATTTCTGCATTTATTAATATGATCATATAATTCTTGTACTTAATTGTGTTTATGTGATGAATCACATATACTGATTTGTATATATTAACCATTCTTGCATCCCTGGTATAAAATTCACAAGATCATGGTGTGTTATCTTTTTGATGTGCTGTTGGATTTTATTTGTCAGTATTTTGTTGAAGTTTTTTGCATGTATGTTTATTGGGGGATATTGGTGTGTAGTTTTATTTTTTGAGTCTTTTTCTGGTTTTGATATCAGGGTGATACTGGCTTTGTAGAAGGAGTTAAGGAGAATTATCTCCTTATTTTGGGGGGAACAGTTTCAGGAGGATTTGTATCAGTTCATCATTGTGAGTTTAGTAGAATTTGGCTGTGAATTCATCTTGTTTTAAGTGTTTTCCAGTAGGAGATTTATTTTTGTAACTGATTCAATCACACTACTGATTATTGATAATATCTATTCTCTTATTTCAATATGCTTAATGTTATGATTTTACATAAGTAAAATTTAGAAAAGTGTTAAAAATGAATAGATTAAACTATTGCAAGTGTCTGGGAGTTTACTGATAGTCTGGAGATATTTGGAAGAGTAATTTTTAAAAGAGTGAAAATAGATGATATGGTTTGGCTGTGTCCCCACCCAAATCTCATCTTGAATTCCCATATGGTGTGGGAGGAACCCCTTGGGAGGTAATTGAATTATGTGGGCTTGTCTTTCTTCTGCTGTTCTCATGATAGTGAATAAGTCTCATGAGATCTGATTGCTTTAAAAAGGGGAGTTTGTTTCCACAAGCTCTCTTTGCCTGCTGCCATCCATGTAAGGTGTGATTTGCTCCTCCTTGACTTCCACCATGATTGTGAGGCCTCCCCAGACACTTGGAACTGTAAATCCATTAAACCTCTTTCTTTTTTAAATTGCCGAGTCTCAGATATGTTTTTATCACCAGTGTGAAAATGAACTAAATAAATGTATATGTATATAACAGCTCATAATTTTGTTCTTGCAAAATTATGTACTAAAATTAAGATATTCATGTGTTTATTCAAATAATGATAATGAATTTAATTAAAATAAAATGTAATAGTATTAAAACTATTCACAATCTGAATATACATTCACAAAATATAGAGCAGCTTAAAAATAAAAAATTAAGATTTCATGTTTTTCAAAACAGTTTCCTTCTCAAATATTAAATAACTTTAAAAACTAAAAACTAAGTACAAAGTATAATAAGTTAATAGTAATCTTTAAATTGAATAAAACAAGGCTGACATTTCATTTACATTTTAATTTGAAATAATTCACATAGTATTTTACACATTACACCTAATGTAGATGCAATATGGTGATATTAACATTATATTATGTATTATATATGTATACATTTTAATGCATGAACCACACATTGGAACAGTAGAACTATATAAGAAATTGGACATATTTTGATATGTAAGAATATATTGTATCCATGCTATCTCAGATAAAGAAACTGACAATTTGGCCAAGTTATCTTTGCTTTTGTTTAGGCACTGCACTGTCAAATTCTTTATCAACTCCAAAGTAGCCTTCATCTCCAACATCAGAAGCAGAACAACCACAAACATTTATAGAACTCAGATGCACTTGTCTTTTGTTTCAAGGACATAGGCACAGAGAAGTGGAAAATTGTTTCTCTGAGGCCTGAACACTATCAGTTATGAGATCACATATTTAAGGTTTCTGTGTTGTGCTGCAATACTAGTGAACACTGCACTTCGAGTCACAGAGGCATCCATGAATTGTTTAATACATTTGTTCACTTTTTTCCTTTCTTATGTGTGAAGTCCTCTAAAGCAAGGGACTGAGGGAAAAGACCCTTCTTACTTTCATGATAATAAATATACATCACTATGTATGTTGTAAGTCTTTATGAATTGCCTGAATGCTTAATTCTAAACAAAAGTGGGCCCATTGAAGGCAGAGACTGAAAATTTTCATTTTTATTAAGTAACAAGTGCAGTGCTGGCTCTAAGAACTCATTTAATGCAAATGCCTTAAAAATAAATGAATAATTGAATGAATAGGTTAATATTATTGTGATAAGTACCTTTCAACTTCCATAGAGACTTAAAAAACTTTCTTCTAGGACTTTAAATCTTTAAAGCATCATATCTTTCCTATTTAGTTCCCACTTGTTATCATTTACATCATTAACATTCAAAAGTAAAAATGTGATTTTTATCCATCTTCACTCATTAATAATAACAAGAAAAAATATTTTCTTGGTTTGGGCTAGTGTATCATTTACATTCTATTTCCATCCACAAATATTAAGACATTCACCTTGATCTAACTACATATAATTTTATTGCTTAAAATTTGTTTATTATTTTACAGAAAAATGTTTTTATGTTTACAATTCAAACATATACTGCAAGACTACTAGATGGCTTTCAATTTTAATTTATTTTAAAATGGAGGTTGGAACTACTGCAATATCTATCTCAGTGACGTTTTGAAATTTTTTGAAAACCATCATTTTCTATGCATATATATATATATATATATATATATGAAATACACACATACACAAGTCCCTGTGATGAAGAAGTAGTAAGAATATGCATAATGGAAAACCTTTTTGGGTATGACTGTCCATGTCCTGTATTATCAACAAAGCTTCTCAAGAGAATTAAATGAAACCAGACAATTTTTGTCTGCATTTTAGAAAAGTTTTCTTCCTAAATATTCAAAGAAAGTAGTTGTCAAAGGCCCTCTTGCAAGTCCACCTAATGTATTGTTTCCACAGGTGTGAAACTTATAGCTCACTGTTAACTTGGAGACAAGCGGGTATCCAGTTGCCAAAGCTTTCACTAAAAGGATGTTTAATTAATTTTACTGTGGTGATGTTTGGGAAACATTTTTATTCAAGAAATTATAAAAGGTCACTTGATGTAAACTTGTAATTTAACATTAGTGAGTCTTTCCCTAAATAAAATCTAGATATTTCATGTCTGTGCTTCTGATGAAATTTTAGAGCACATTCTTTATTTTCATTTCTCAGTAAAATTTATAGACTTCTAAATCTTTCAGTTTGGTCACAGACAAAAAAAAAAACAAAAACAAACAAACAAACAAAAAAAAACCTAGGTGAATACACAGCATAAATCCAGTACATGTTTATGTGTTGCCTACTCAGTGAGAAAAATTTTTACTGTTTAGCTCATCAACTGTATTAGTCAGCGTTCTCTAGAGAGACAGAAGGAATAGAATAGGTGTATATATGAAGGGGAGGTTATTAAGATAATTGACTTATGCTATCACAAGGTGAAGTTCCACATAGGCCATCTGCAAACTGAGAAGCCAGGAAGCCAGTCCGAGTCACATAATCTCAAAAGAAGGGAAGCCAATAGTGCAATCTTTAGTCTGTGGTCAAATGCCCAAGAGCCCCTGTCAAATTACTAGTTTAGGTTCAAGAGTCCAAAAGCTGAAGAATTTGGAGTCTGATGTTCAATGGCAGGAAGCATCCAGTACAGGAGAAAGGTGGAGGCCAGAAGATTTAGCCAATCTAGTCTTTCCATGTTCTTCTGCTTGCTTTTATTCTGGCCACGCCGGCAGCTGGTTAGATTGTGCCCACCCAGACTGAGGATGGGTCTGCCCTTCCCAGTCCACTGATTCAAGTGTTAGTCTTCTTTGGCATCACCCCTACAGACACACCCAGGAATAATATTTTGCATCCTTCAATCTAATCAAGTTGACACTTAATATTAACCATCATAAGCCTATCCTGTGCAACTTGAACCCATACATATCTCCTCAAAAAATGGGTTTTTTCTCTTCTTTTCTTTTTTATTTAAATCTGGCTTTATTTCAAAGTCCATGCTACAAATATGTTTACATTTTCACAGTTAGGATATAAACTGCTTCATTTTTTAATATCAAAAACAATGGTCCACTGAAGAAAGAAACAATTAACTCTTTAATTCCTTAGGATAAATACCCAGATATTAGATAGCTAGAGCAGACTTCTAATTTTATACCAAAATTCCTTCGAAAAACCAAGTGGTTGCCAATTTATGTCCAGTAGCATTATAACATTCTTGAGCCAATAGTGTAAAAATACCCTGATAATTTTATAGGCAAAGATTACTCAAGACATCTTACTTTCCATTTACTACTAAAGTAATTAACCCCAAATACAGATGCTCCTCAACAGTAGGGCTACATCCTGGTAAACCTATCATAAGTTGAAACTATCATGTTGAAATGCATTTAGTACCCTGTTTTAAGTTGAACCAGTGTAAGTCAGGGGCCATCGTACTTCATACTCATGAAGCAACTATAGTGGAACATTTTTCAACTTATGAAATAGCCTAAGCTTATTGAGACACTGTCTTAATTTACTGGCTCTCATGTAATTAAGTCATAAATGGTCAAGCAAATCGAATTTTAGAAAAGCATATGATATTTAAATTCTCATCACTATAATTCAGAATGACTGGTTTACAAAAATATGTTCCTAGTATTTGGGTAATAACTCCTGATTGTCTAAACTGGCAAACTAAGTGGAATGCCTTAAAGAATCTATCCAAGAATAGTTGGCAGGCCTTTCCAGTGTAGGTAAATCAAAGGCCCACGATGGTATGCTGAGCCTTGATAGCATAACCTAGTTTAGGACTTTGCCTCAACTAACATATTTTGTACTTTGCTGGCAGCAAGTTGGAACTAAGGGGAAGTTATGTGACTCATTTTTCTCCAGTCTGCTACTTACAAAATTGTCAAATGTTTGTAATGTAGAAGCAGTTACAGAGATGTGTTATTAGACCTTGTAAATGACTTAACTGTATAAAATAGAAACCAGTTTCATGATCTAGTTTAAGGGGTATGTATTTTATACAACCATAATCCTTTACAAATAAAAAAAATCAGTGATACACTGAATCAAATTGAAGAATCTTCAGTATAAAGTTCAACAAAGTCCTTTAGATGCAATTTCTTTTGGATTTACTGCAACACTTTTTGTTACATTGTGTGTCTTGTAAATTCCAGTAAGTCTATCTGAAATCTCAAAGATATTATTTTGAAGAGAAATTATTATGAACTGTGCATCTTTTCTTTGTTCATATATATAAAATGCAACAATGGACACATTTCGAAAATCAAGGGCTGCATCAATTTCATCCATGAAGTAAAGGGGAGTGGGTTTGTAGCAGTGAAGAGTAAATGCCAAAGCCAAGGAACTAAGTGTTTTCTCTCCTCCCGAAAGGTTGAAGATCTTTTTCCAACTTTTCTTAGGTGGTCAAACATTGAACATGATTCCTTCAGAGAAAGGATTCAAGCTGTCTACAAGCTACAGTTCAGCATCCCCTCCCAAAGTAAGCATTTGGTAATTTTCCTTTATTTGTCATTCTATAAAAACCTGCCATAAATTCATTAAGCCCTTGTTTCCGAAGATCTTCATATGCCTGTCTAAAATTATCTGCTTCCTGAGTAATTTTATCCAATTCTGCTACAATTCTGTTGCAAATACAATTCTTCTTTCTTTTTATACTCTGCAATGGCACTGAGGTTTGGTTTCATTTCATGACACCAGGCTTCCAAAAGTGCAATTTGATTTGTTATAGAATCTGGATTCTTGATTGTTTCAAGATCCTCTGGGCTTAGAACAGAAATCTCTTCAATAGGATTATCTTCTATAAGATGTAATGCTTTTTGGGTTTTTCTTTTCTAATGTATTGTCAGGCTGAAAAACTTCTGAACTTTTATGCTCTGCTTTCCTTTTAAACATAAGATCAAATTTCCAACCAGATTGTTGTGAATACACAAACCTGAACGCTTTTAAGAGCACCCATGTCATATCTTGAATGCTTTGCTGCTTAAAATTTTCTTCCACTAGATCCCCTAAATCATCTCTCCCAAGTTCAAATTTCCACAGATCTCTAGGGCAGGAGCAAAATGCTGCCAGTCTCTTTGCTAAAGCATGATAAGAGTTGCCTTTGCTCCAGTTCCCAACAAGTTCCTCATCTCCGTCTGAGACCACCTCAACCTGGACTTCATTGTCCATGTCACTATCAGCATTTTGGTAAAAACCATTCAAAAAGCCTCAAGGAAGTTCCAAAGTTTTCCACATTTTCCTGTCTTCTGAGCCCTTGAAACTGTTCCAATCTCTGCCTGTTACCCAGTTCCAAAGTCACTTCCACATTTTCAATTATCTTTACAACAGCACCCACTCACGGTTCCAATTATTGTATTAGTCACTTCTCACACTGCTAATAAAGACATACCTGAGACTGGGTAATTCATAAAGGAAACAATGTTTAATGAACTCACAGTTCCACATGGCTGGGGGGAGGCCTCAAAATCATGGTGGAAGGCAAAGGAAGAGCAAAGGCACATCTTACATGGTCGCAGGCAAGAGAGCATGTGCAGGGGGAACTCCCCCTTTATAAAATCATCAGATCTGGTGAGACTCATTCACTGTCATGAGAACAACACGGGAAGAACCAACTCCCATGATTCAAATGCATACCACTGGGTATCTCCCACAACATGTGGGGATTATTACAATTCAAGTTGAGATTTAATTGGTGACATAGAGCCACCTTGATATTTTGTATCTGAGGATACAAAAATTACAGATTTGTAATATACATACTTGTCATTGTGGTACCCACTTGTCATAAAAAAAAATTGGTCTGTATTTACAGCCAAAAAATGTCTTATACATTCTCATGTTTCTCTCTCTCTCTCTTTCTCTTTTTCTCCTTTATCTTGACAAATTTTCAGTGTTAATATGTCCCAGGTGCTATTGTATATTTCAGATGGAGTTTGAATAAGAAACAAGGCAAAATTCGATATATAATGGATCTTATATTTGAAAGGCCAACAAGATGGGCTATTAAGTAAGAAAATTTGTAGGTAGGATAAATAAAGATAATGGCAGATATTAGGAAGAAACTCAAGAGAGTAGAGAATGGAAAGTCTCTTGAGAGATGTGATGATGTCAGGTGTGTAAACAGGAAGGGTTTCTTTCTGAAGTGACAGAAGGGATGTGCAGCTCCCTGTCTAAAACTGACCGTTCTGCCAGTTCTCCGAATCTCATCCAGTTTTCTTGGAAATCATCTTCTATTAATTTATTATTTCTCTGACTGGCACCTTCAACTCCTCCTCTGTACTGAACACCAGTTTATTTTTGCTTTTAAGCCTCCTTTTCCCCTTTTTCTTGAACATCAGCCATTCTAAATGAACAATTCCTCCATCATCTCCAATTGTTTCTACGGCATTCTAAGTCATCATTTTCCACCCCCTCTGGCTTGTAGTAGCATGGTGCCTACTATGAGCCTGGCCAATTATATTTTATAGTCCTCTACTCATAGCTGATGTCTCAGAGATGGACAGATGAGCCTAATCTGATCAAATTCCTCTAAGATTTCATATGTGCTGATGCTGTGGTGCGATATTTTCTTATTTCTATGGAATGTGAAACAACATCACTTGGAGCCCTAGATTCTCAGTCAGTCCCTTTCCTGAATATAGCTGATTTCTGAGTAAGTACCTATTTTTAGATTTTCTTTAATTACTTTATATAAATCTTACAACCAAAAGAGTCCTGAGTATGTGTCCACTGTACTGGTTTCTTCTTTCCATTATGTAGATGTGCTCAATCCTCTCCTGCTAAAAGCAAAATAAATTACCTTTTCGGATACCATGTCCTTATCCAGATAGTGTTACTTTCTTTCTTTCTCTCTCTTATTCTCTCCCTCTTTATCTTTCTCTTCTTTTACACTAAGTACTTAATAAAGTTATATGCCCTTAATGTCTCTATGTCCTTACTTCACCAGTTTATTTCTTATTTTATTAACTAGCCATTTTTCAGTCTGACTTCTGTTCCCACCACAGAACTCTGAAGTTATTTGTAACAAAATCATTACTAATGACCTTGTTGCAAAATTGAATGGACACTGCTCAGCTCTTCCTCCACTTGATGTGAAATTCAGAAATATTCTGTGCCACTGTTGGTGAAGGAATCAGTCCTGACTCGGTTTTCCACTTACCTCTCTACTGACTCTCTCTCTTGGTTATTCTTCACCTTTATGTCTCTTATATATTTGGATTTTCCTGTTGTGCAGTTTTTGGATCTCTTTCCTGCAGTTCCTTCTCTCCAGACTGTCCCAGGCTTTCTTAGGACTCCAACTGCCACATATTCTTCATGAATACAAAATCAGCATTTCCTGCCACAAACCTGACTTTAAAGATCCAGACACTCATATACATTAAGTTTTTAAATACTTTCTATAGTTCAACAGGACCTTCAATGCAATGGGTGCAAAACTGAGCTCATCATTTCCTTTCCATATCTACATGACCTGAGCTCCCCATCTCATTAAAGAGCACTATAGACCACCTGTGTTTCAAGCCAGACACTGGCATCTAATAGGCGATTTAACTTACAGGGCTGCTCTGATACTTAAATAACATAGAAATTGCCTAAGAGTTATCCTAGCCTAACATGCTCAACTAAGAGCATGAATGAAAAATATGCTCCAAAAGAATAAAGATAATATTACACATTTTAATAAATAAGGTTTCTTACTGTTACTCTCAGTATTAACATCCATTTTAAGAACAGACCTATTTTAAGAAATTGTGGCATACGTAACATTCACCTTTCACTCATATAAATAGGATCAAGGTCATGCCATCTCATTTACGTAGTCTTTCATAAAACAAAATCTAAACATTGCATGTTTTTACTCATAAGTGGGAGTTGAACAATGAGAAAACATGGACACAGGGGAGGGGAACATCACACAGCAGGGTCTGTCAGGGTGTGGGGGCTAGGGGGAGGAGTAGCAGAGAATGAAGGGATAGGGGAGGGGATAGCATTAGGAGAAATACCTAATGTAGATGACCAGGTGATGGATGCTGCAAACCACCATGGCACGTGTATACCTATGTAACAAACCTGCATATTCTGTACATGTACCCCAGAACTTAAAGTATAATAATACTAAAAAAACTCCACTTCCTCAGCACAAAACCCTTTCTACTTTCTAACACAGGCTGTAGTTGCCTGAAAAATCCCTGCTCATTCTTAAGCTTGCATGCCAAACATTGCCTTCTCAGAGAGACCTCTGAACATTGATTCCTTCCCACTGAGGGCTCCCCCAGCTTCTGGTGCATTCCTCTGTAAGAATATTTATCATGTTGTATAGCTATTGTTTGTTTATGATTCAGTCTACTCCTGTAGGCTTGGAACTTCTTGAATATGAGGGCTTTGTCTTAACCACCACTACATTTCTAAGTTTAAATTGATGAGAACTTTCTGTGAAACATGCACATTTTACATGGACTATAAAATCCTCCCTTCCTAATTACAAACTTGTGAGCTGTGAGATATTCCCAGAAAAGCAGAGTGACTACAGCACTCAAAGAAATGCCTCCCTTATATTTCACAGACGTAGAGTAAACCAACATTTTTTTCCATGTACCTCCCCTATACAAGAGATATATTTAAAATGGCATTTATTTAATAATTGGGTCTTCATTTTGAATATCCACTAAGCTGTACATGGGATTGTCCTGATCACCTTCTTAGATTTAGAAAGTTTGTTGTGAAGAACATTTGCTTATCTCAGCTGTCTTTGATTTACTCTTTGACTTTCAAATGGAATCTTATGATTTAAGTTTATTTCATGACTAATGCTGTAAAATGCTGATTGCTTGAATTAAATCCTCTTTGCTCCTACATCCACTTACACGCAATCACTAACAAAAGAACAAAACAATGTCAGCTTTCCAAGATTCAAAAGCACTCTGTGCAGTGTTTCCAGGTAGGCTAAATAAGAAATGACGGAGAGTGGTAGCAGAAAGATTCTTAATCTCAGCATGCAACCATGAAGGGTGATTTCTAGGTCTTGGTTCATATTTTTGAATGTCTTTTATAAAATTATCAAAATGTGTGATTCAAGAAATTCAGCCTTCCCTTATAGCTCAATGACCTTAATACATTTTTTTTAAATCTGTGTGTTTCCTATAGCAAGCATAAAAATTGCCATAAATTTAGTATCTTAACAACGCAAATGTATTTTATCATAGTTCTAGAGATCAGAAGTCCAACAATGGTCTCCCTGAGCTTAAATCAAGATGTCACAGTAATGCATTTCTTACTAGAGTTTCAAGAGGAGAATTCATTTTCTGTCCTTTTCTGGCTTCTAGGGGCCAATTCTAGAGCACCCTCCTCCATCTTCAAAGCGGGCAGTGTTGGGCTGAGTATCTCTTACACTGCCATCTCTCTAGTTCTCTCTTCTGCCTCTATCTCTCATTTAAAATTCTCTGGTGATCACACTGGGCCTACCCAGATTATCCAGACAGTCTTTCCATACCAGCATCAGTGCAGTAGCAAAGGATTTAATCTGCAACATTATTTTTCTTTGTCATGTAACCCAGGTTTTGAAGATTAAGACATCAATATCTTTAAGAGCTATTATTTTGCCTACCATAATATATAAGAAACATCTTGGTTTAAAGCTACCAGACACAGGATACCCAAATAAATTTGAATTTCCAATAAATAATATTTTCAATGTAATTATGTCCTATGGAGTATTCGTATATCTTAAACATAATGTGAGGTATGTTTATATGAAAAAAATATTTGTTATTTATCTAAAATTCAAATTTACCTGGGTGTTTTGTATTTTTACTCGTTAAATTCTAGCAATTGTACAAGGAATAAGTGAAGAGATCTTGGACTATAATCCAGACACAAAGGACCTAAAATAGTTTCTTGACTGCTTTTGATATTTATTACACTGATATACTTAAAAGTAAAATTTATGAATCCAACCCAATCCCTTATGGGGAATGTTAGTAAAATGTAAAATATCTTTTTCATGAAATAATATGTGCCTAATTAAAATGTTGTTTTATTAATTCTGTTAGTTGATAGAAAAAAATTCATGTGACTTAATGTTATTGAGAAAGCAGGATATACAATTACACACAAAGTATCATTATAGCAACATAAACAAAGGAGGGTAGGCCCATAAAGAAACTAGAAGCAAATACTTCAATATGTCAAGAAGTTGGTCATTCTTGGTGGGAATAGCAGTGATTATTTTAAAATTTCTTTTTTTTAATGGTACATAATTGCACATATTTATGGGGACATGCTAAATATTGATAAAAACATACATCATGTAATGATCAAATCAAGGTAATTGGAATGTCAATTTCCTTTTTTGTATTTTTCCCCTTAATGTCTTTAACGTATTGCATTCATTGGTTAAAAATATGATAAGATATGCTATGAAAAGATAATGGTAATGTTTATCCTGCTTCTCAGAGTAATATTGTTTTTATGACAGAGCTAGTTAGCCTACATTGGATTAATAAAAGAAAAATTCACATATGTACCATTTATTCACTATTTGTGAATAAATATTATATATTGTGTATTGCCATCATTTTGGAAATATTTAGACTCTATTCTGTCCAAAAGTAGACAGTAAAAATGTCAATTTTTTTTTTTCCTTTAAAGTAAGTATATTGAAATGCTTATTGGTTTAATAACCCTTGAGAAAACACATCACATTGTGGGTATTTAAAGTTGTGATACAATCATGCAGATAACAGTGGCAGGAATCACTGTCATACAACTTCAATGCCTTTGCTAATTAACAACATTTGTGAGAACCTGGTCATTTCCAGAAACTTGCTCTTTTGATTAATGTCTTGAAACTAAAGCCAGTTGTTAATTATGTTAACAACCAATTTCTTGGGAATCACCATAATCCATTTTAATGGACTGACAATTATTATTAATAAAATCCAGAAACCTGAAGTGTCACAAATTTGAAAATTCAGCTTTGTTGTGCATTGGGGTATACGATGTGTATGAATAAAGAATAACAAACTTGTTCTAATTTTTTTTAACGAAGAATGTAGATTTTTTCCTAAATCTGTGAGCAGTTCTTACTTTGTACTGTTTAATTAAGCTTCCTTACATGATGCATAACAGCCAGCTACAGAGTGGAAAAAGTAAATTCAAAATTAGTTGCTTGGCATATTTCAGAAAAGAAAAGGGATGTTAGATTTCAGTGAGAAACATAAAACAAACACAATCTGACATTGTGCGCATAAATTCAAGAGGTCATTCAAAAAGGAAAGAAGCTGTAAGAGAATTAGAAGAGGATGTAGGAGAACTCTGTGTTTCTCTTTCTTCCCTCTCCTTTCCTCACCTTCTGTCATTTGCCACTTTTAGTCATTTGTTTTTTTTGTAAATGCATCAAGGGCCAAATGACATGCACACCGCCGATATCATGGACAATGTCACATGCATTAGTTCCTTTTCCTGAAATTAGAGGCTTTAATTGTGAGACATATTTTGATGCAT
This sequence comes from Ateles fusciceps, assembly GCA_036589455.1. Taxonomy (NCBI): domain Eukaryota; kingdom Metazoa; phylum Chordata; class Mammalia; order Primates; family Atelidae; genus Ateles; species Ateles fusciceps. The sequence continues at coordinate 3,792,049 of JAZHEH010000051.1, forward strand.
CTGAAAAAGACTGAAGTAAAGTAATTAATTCATTCCATTTTGCATTTCCAGTTAACAGATCTATATGAATGGCATTAAATAATCCATTTATTCATTTGTTCATAGTTTTTTTTTTTTAGATTGTATCTCATTCTGTGGCCCCGGCTGAAATACAGTGGGGCAATCTCGGCTCACTGCAACTTCTACCTCCCGGGTTCAAGTGATTCTCCTGCCTCAGCCTCTTGAGTAATTGGGATTGCAGGCATGCACCACCACACCTGACTAATTTTTGTGTTTTTAGTAGAGATGCAGTTTCATCATGTTACCCGGGCTGGTGTTGAACTCTTGACTTCAAGTGATCCACCTGCCTTGGCCTCCCAAAGTGCTGGGATTACAGGCATCAACCACTGTCCCAGCCTTGTTCATGTATTTCTTAACTCATTTGTTTATCTGATGTTAATTATTGAGCTCCTACAAAGGCGCTGTTGTAAGTGCTGCAGATATAGAGACATCAAGAAGATATGGCCTTGGCTACAAGGAGCTTATGGTGTGCTGAGTGGAGGATAGCAATCACAAAACTAAGTGAATACACATTCTATTCAGATAATGCTAACTTGCTATTAAGAAATGCAAAGGGAGAAAGAGAGCAATGTGATACAGAATCAAAAAGGGAAGGGAAAAGAATGTTAATTTAGTTGGGATAAACAGTGAGAGTTGCTCTGAGGATGTCATATTTGTACCTAAATAACTAGAAGGAATCAGCTAGGCAAAATTCTGGCAGAACAACATTCTGGGCAGAGGGTGCTAGCACACCGCCTCTAATGTGGAAATTTAAGTTGTTGGAGGGATGAAAAGAGACCTGTGGGCTCCACGTATAGTGAACAATAAAGTAGAGAATGACAAAATTGGAGCTGCAGATGAAGGACCAGATGTCAAAGGGCCTCATAGGCCATAGGAAGGGCTTGTTTAGATTGCAGTGGAAAGCGACTGACTGTTAAGCAGGTCAGTGGCATCTGAAATTAACACATTCCTAAGAGCAAAGATTTTTCAAATAGATAATGGCAGAAATAATTGATGGAATATACACAGGAGTAGGTTTTGAAAGCAAATCAAATGTTTTTTTCATCTTTGTTTTTCAACAAAATACTGCTAACATTTAACAAAAAGGATTTTGATATTGAATTAATAGGCATGTAATTTGTCTAATACTCTTTTCTGTGAAGCTCATTGAATATTCAAAAATTTCTCTTCCATTACATACACTCTGTCATGTACTGTAGTAATCATCTATCCTACCCACTTTGTTTCTGATAAAAAAGGGAAGTTTCCCAGTAAGTATATTCAAGGCTGTCAATACACCTAGGGTATTAGAATATGGCAAATATCAGAATCTTTCAGGCAAAAACTGTGCCTGAAGTCTCATTATCGGTTTCTTTTCTTTTCCTTTTTCCCTTTTTTTCTTTTTATTTTTTGACTCAGTCTTCCTCTTGTCCACCAGGCTGGAGTGTAATGGTGTGATCTTGGCTCACTGCAACCTCTGCCTCCAGGGTTCAAGCGATTCTCCTACCTCAGCCTCCTGAGTAGCTGGGATTACAGGTGCCTGCCACCACACCCAGCTAAGTTTTGTTTTTTTAGTAGAGATGGGGTTTCACCATGTTGGCCAGGCTGGTCTCAAACTCCTGACCTCAGGCGATCTGCCCACGTTGGCCTCCCAAAGTGCTGGGATTACAGGCGTGAGCCACCGAGCCAGGACCATTATAGGCTTGTTTTCAATTTACACTGCCTCCTTGATGAGTTTGGCTCCAACTTTACTTGCTGTCTTTACATCACTTTTTTAAGATTCAAAGGCCTTTGATAAGCATCTAGCTGTTAGAAAGAGCACTAGTGGAAGTTTGGCTATATTATTAGGAGTTGAAAAACAACTTCTGATGAAATCTTTTATTGAACACATGAACAGACTGACATTTGGAACTGTAAAAGGACTTGCTCTAGATACTTGAGCTAATCACAGACAGCAACATAACTAGAACCCAAGTTCTCTATTTCTTATATCGTGTACTTTCCATTATACCAAGAGGTCTATTTTGCTTTATATTTGTGGAAACCCAGGTACATCCACTTGTCAGAGCTTGGCATTGACAAGTGGCACATTGTCCTTTCTTATTAATGTGAAGAATGAGGCAAATGGTTACCTTAGCCTATGTCTACCTATCAAGATTTAAAACAGGCATAAAACACTATAACTTTTGTAGCTCTAGAAATCTTAGCAAAACATTATGTGTAGTACACACAGAGACACACACATACATACATATATTCCATGCTATGTATGAATTAGACTTTTCAAATATTTCAATGAATTTGTCATAGATCAGTGTTTCATAGAAAAATAAATAAAAAGGATAAGAAGCTCAGATAATTTCTGGAAAAATGGTTGAGCTCAAATAGTTAATGATATGCTGTTCTATTCGATATATGGCTGGTCTTTTCCCATGGTTAGAACATAAGTAGACTTTGATTTGATATTTTAATAATATGTAAGTATTGTGGCAAGTTTTTCTTCAGTACTGTTTGTGATAAGTGCGGTGTTGGTGAGAGTTAGACTAATATCTTGCTTTTGCAGGAAAAAAGAAAAACATACTGAATGGGACATAGCAGTCCTGAATGCTAATTTGAGACAAATTCCAGCAAGCAATGTGATCCAGGAGAAAGTATTGGATAGCTGTAAGTCCTTGGTTATCCCTTTGTATAACGAGGCAGTAACAGGAAAGCCTTTCTAAAATCCCTCCTTGTTTCTATAATTCCATGATGTTTCATAAGTGGAAGAGCCACGGATTGTCAGGCTGGCCCTAACTGTGCCACAAACTAATTGTGTGATTTTATTCCTTAAATCCTTCCCTTCTGGGCTCAAGTCATTTTCTCTATACACATAAAGGACTATGACTTCCAATTTCCCTTACAGATTAAAATGCAGTTTAATGACCACAAAAAGCATAAGGCTTTCTGCATTATATTGTTTTAATACTGGCAAGATTACTTTGTGCTGTCTATTTTCTCAGACCTCTTGTCTATCAAATGTGTGGGTTTATAGGTTGAGCATCTGGCATTTGCCTCATGTGTGGTGACATAAGAAAAGATATCATAGTCAGCAGAGTGTATAGCTGTATAAAGAGATAGATGCATATATTTTTAGGTTTGAAAAATTGTCCCAAAGGATTTAAATCTCTAATTATTCATACAACATTTTAACCAATTAACAATTCCTGAATATGGCGTTAAAATAGATATCAATGCATTTCAAATTGTATAGCATTGTCTAAGTATAAAAAGGTATATGGGTGTTCTCTACTTATAAAAATAATAAAATTTTTTACAGATTTTGAAACTAGGAAAACCACAAAATATAACTCATTTTTAATTTTATGATCTGTGGCAATCTGGATTATATTGGTACACTTCTGTTCTGTATTTTCGTATTTATTTATACTTTGGTTTACAAATAAATGTTTAGTATCAAATTCAGCAAAAATATTGTAAATATTTTTGGCACATCAGTGCTCTTTTTAATATCTTAAGTATCTTTCTCAGCATTAAAAAGCTTACCCTTACACCATTGTTTTTCCTTAATTTATTTTCTATAATTCTAAATTATCACTTTTTCTAAATTCTTTTTCATTATTTTGGATTTTAGTATTGCCATATTCTATTATACACAATTTATTTATGCATCAGATATTTACTGGGTACTTTCTAGCTTTCAGTGTACTTGGTAGTGTTAGGTTCTGGGATACCTGATGATGAGTATATAGCACCTGCGTTTGAAGAATTTGTACCTTAGCTAGAGGAAAAACATGCAAAAAATATAACAGATATCACTGTAAAAATAATAAAAATAGAGCCCTAGGAGAACAGAAAATAGAGATAACTGATATCGATCCAAGTCCTGTTTGAGGAAGCAGGCAAAGAAATAAAGTTAAAACTCCATCTGAGATAAAAAATGGAAGTTGATGAGACCAAATATGTTGAAAACACATATATGCAAATACATAAAGGAAAGGCCATTATGACCAGTGAAATGTCTAGAATTACCCAGACCTGTTGAACCAAAGGCTTAGGAGAAGATGACTAGTAATGAGCTAATAAAGTAAACTAGAACCAACCAGAGACCACAGGTACCATGGGAATGATTTTGAAAAAAATCTAATCATAAAGCTAATAACTAAGATAACATTTACCGCATGTTTCCTTTGGGCCAAATACTGTGCTAAGCACTCAGTCCTCTGAGATCACCAGGATTACTACACTCCTCTTAAACCTAAGTAAACGGAGTCATAAAGAGAATGATTAACTCGGCAGTACACAGGTAATAGTGAAGCTGGAGCTTAACCTCAGTTCCACCTGGCATCATTGTGGTGTTCTCACCAACCTGCTTAGCTACAGCTCCTTGATGCCTCTCCATAGGTCACAGCATAGCATCACAGAAGTGTAAAAATAGAAGTGCAAACCCATGATTTACCGAGATTTCTTTATTAGGAATAAAATATTTGTTTCTTCCTCTGGCAATGTCCCTTGCCTCCAACAGTGTAGCACCTTTGAATTACAATAACATAATCCTTTTGATTTATATGTAGCTGAATTTACTTCCTAGAACACGACTGAAGAAAATTTTCTACAATTGTGTAAAGCTTTAGTTTTTGATCACAGGCCAAGACAAGTGCAACTTCTCTCATCATTTTTTTCACTGGATCATCAAACAGATACCCTCATTTCTCCTGTGATATTCATTTATTTATACCAACACTACTGTTCAGTGGCTTCATCCATGGATACCATGGAATATTTAAATGACACTGAGCAAGTGCTGAATGCCATAATTTCAGAGCCAAGCTGTTTTTACTGAGGGACCTTGACTAGTCACAGGAGCCTCTGGGAAATTCACTAGCACTCAGTGGCATGGCTTCCATGGTAGGTAGGAGAGATGAGCTCTGGGTTAGTTTCTTGGACTCTTTAGCTAATCATCTGTTTATCAGAGACAAGGATATGTGGGTAAAACTTTTTAAATCTTCTGAAAATTAACCTCAACGCTAAGTCTTCTTACTCTTTGTCTGTTTTAACCAACTGGATTATTTCAAAAGCACTTGGGGGATTTGCTACATGTGGTGGACCCTGTAGCTTATTGTAGATATAGACATCTCAATAACCTGAACAATGTCCAAGAGAAGGCAGTGGAAGCGATTAAAGGATTGGGAAGTAGATCATAAAGGAAAACTAGAGAAGCCAAGGAGAAATGAATAGGAAAAGGTGCTTAATAAATCTTAATGTTCTGGAGGGATGTTGTACAGGTAGAGCCAATGAATTTTGTTTCCTTCCTTCTCAGTTAGACCAAGGGAAAATGAGGCATGCTAATGTAGAAGTATGAGCCATTAAGATGTGAGTTTATAAACATGCACATAAAGCAAATACTATAATCAAAGCACAAAGGAAACATATTATAGTATCTTTCCCTGAAATTTGTTTTTTTAACATGAAAATTTATTACACTTAATTAATACAACATCAAATATATGCCTCAAGAACTCAAGTACCATAAAGTAGACATAAATAAGCAATCCAGTAGTTTGTAGAAAATAGTAGAGTTAAATATGTAGTTATTACATTTTGGAAAAGTGCTAAAATAGAGATACGTAGAAGACCAAATGGCAGCGCCAATATATCCAGTACACAATTGGAAACTACGTTAGAATCATCATCAAGAAATAAATATGTGGCAGTCATCAGATTATAGATGATAATATGAGGAACTCTCCAAGGAACAGTCAATAAGCACTAAATCTAGTTTTAGGGATATTAATCATATGATCAGACGCTAGCTTATTTGTGATAATAAAAAGATTTTTCCCAGCAAATCTGTATATGTAAATATGTTGGATATGTATTTTATTTTTAATGCATGTTGTCTCAGTTTTTTGTGCATTAATAAGTATTAAAAAGGAAAAACATAGTGTTGGGGAATTCCAAGCTGGAGCAGCCAGGCAGCACATGTTGAGGTCCTTCTAAAGTTGAGCCTATGTAACAGGTGAAACCGTAAAGAGTGTAAGGTACAATTCTTTCAATTCCAGGAGCTGACAATCCACCTGGGAGAATGACAAACATTTGTCAAGTTCGAAGTGGTAACAGACAGCTTATTTTAACACATGGCACCAGAATTCCTAAGGTGGAAGGAGTATTTTATTTATATGATTTTAACAAAATTAGACATCTCCCTTTCAAATATTGAGGAAGATTTTGTTACAGTAGAATATTTGAGATCTGCTAGAGGAGAACTTTTTTGTTTTTTCTTTTAAGGGAAAAAAATAGTGTGGGAGGAGGTTGAGAGCAGAGGTTCAAAAAGGGATAGAAATTATAGATAATCTGTCTTAATCAAAAGAAAAGCCAAGTAATATGATGGTTATTATTAATAATTGGATGCTTAGTCAATTCAAAGTTATGTTTATAATTTCCATATTTTTCTTCCAACTAGAAAAAAATAAGTATTCTTTATGTAATTTTCAAGCATTGTCAGTGACAAAATAGGAAATTCAGATTGAACCTCTTGTTTAAAATTTTTTTTAGACAGGGAAATGAGTGTCTTTTCTGCTCAAAGATATCCAGACATTAACAAGGCAGTAATGATAACAGGGCCAGGATTTAGGAAAAGGCAGTCCCATGCTTGTTCTAGTGGTACTTCACAACTGCAAAAGAAACTACTGACCACCAAACAGAGATCTTGATAGTCTCACAAACTGAGAGACCTAAAATGTGTAGTCCAAAGCCAACCATAGGCAGGGGCATGATAAAACCCACACACGTTAGGTTGGGTCCCCGAAGACTATGTTTTTAAAGAAGGGATGAACTGGAAGTAGAAAAATTCTAGCATGGATGAAACCAGCGTTAATACTTACCAATCTCTAAAATTGGACTTAGGTCATATGGCATCAACAGTACCCCTAGCCTCCTTGCAGAAGAGGGGATAAATGCATCTATTCTGGAGAAATATAACATCATCTTAAGTTTCAAATTATTTGTACAATTTGTTCACATACAATGCACAGCAATCAATAAAAAAAAAATCACCAGGCATATATAAACCCTGGAAAGATACAGACAGAGACTCCAGATAATAGAATTATTAGGCATAGAGGTTAAAGTACCTATGCTTAGTACATTAAGTGATAGAAGTTAGGATGGAATATTTGGGTATAGAACTGAAATTGTTTAAGGAATAAAAGAACCAAATAGCAATCCTGGAATCCGAAATATATAATATCAAAAACTAATAATTCAATGGACTGGCTTAATAGGATACTTGGCCCTGAAGAAGTTACAGTACTTTAGGTAATACGTCAGAAGAAAAATTCAGAAGTGATGGAGAAATGCACAAGACAGACTAAAAGACATAGTGAATAAAGTAGAAAAAAATCGCATGTTTAATTGGCGTCCTAGAAGTAGAGGAGAGAGAAAAATGTGACAAAGACTATATTAAGAAATAATAACAGAAAAATTGAGAATCTTTCAAAGACCTGAAATCACAGGATGAAATGATTACTATAGAACTTCCAGCTTTGACATCATAAGTACATTCCAACATCATCATCTCACAGATGACAACAAAAACCATAGATGATTTACTAAAACAACTGACCACATGCTATAACAGTTGGAGAAAGGAAGTCTACCTAGGGGTCACAGGACTTGAGGAACAACACGATGGAATTTCTGCTCTGCAGCTACAGATGCTATGGGCAGTATATTGACAATTTTGCATTAACAATGAAATGCATCCCTCTTAACAATAGAGTTGGGGGATGAATTCACAGAGGATGAAGTTGTAGGAAAGGATTGTCAAACTTTCTATGAGCTTGAATTCCCCCAGCAGACCTCTGAGTGACCCAACCATAAAAATGACAAGAAACAATACAGCAAATGAGTGGAGAACTGAGCCCTGGTCTGGAACATCACCCAGGCTTCAGATAAGCTTCTGGCAAACACAAATGAGGCAGTCCAAATGAGCACTGCAGAGGCTTTGAAAACCAAATTGACATTTGAACCACAACCCACAGAAGTAGATAAGTGTGTGCATTTTGGAGCTAAATAAGTTTACTACCTGCTAAATAGAAGATGCAGATCAGAACCAGAGTCTCATAACATAATTGTTATAACACATAACATAATTCAAAATTATTTATTTTAGCAAGAGCCAATATAATATTAATATCAATTTAAATGGCAATTAATAGGTGCCAACACTGAGATGACACAAATGTTATAATTATCTGACAATGATGTTAAAGCAATGTTGTGTACTTCATGATTGCGCCACACAGATTTAATGGTTTAAGCCCTAACTAACCCTTAATGTGATAGTATTTGGAGATGGGGCCTCTGGGAGGTAATTAGCAACAGAAGATATCATGAGGATGAGGTCTTGGTATGACAAAATTAGTGTCTTTATTAAAAGAGACACTAAGAGAGCTCCTCTCTATCTTTCTCCCTGCCCTGTGAGGATACAGCCAGAAGGTGGAAACCTATAAGGGAGGAAAAAAGCCCTCATCAGAACCCAACCAGGCTGGCACCCTGATCTCAAACTCCCACCCTCCACAACCATGAAAAACACATTTCCATTGTTTAAGCCATTCAGTCCATGATGTTTTGTTGTTGTAGCCCAGTTGGACTAAGACAAGCAATTAGCTTAAAAGTGTTCCAGAAAATAATTACAAACCCTCTTGCAACAAATTTTTAAAATAGGTAGTATTGGTTAAAAAAATGGAAGATATGGCCAGCCGTGGTGGCTCACGCCTGTAATCCCAGCACTTTGGGAGGCTGAGGCGGGCAGATCATGAGGCAGAAGTTGTGGCGAGCCGAGATCCTACCATTGAACTACAGCATGGGCAACAAGGGCGAGACTCAATCCCATAAAAAAAAAAAAAAAAAAAGAAGAAGGTATAAAGTAGAACAAAATGAGAATTCTAAACTAAAAAGTACAATTAAAAAACTATGAGAAAACATAACCTCATAATTGTGTTCAATAACAGAACCTAGGAAGGCCAAATAGGAACAGCTCTGGAGTTCAGTTCCCAGCGACATCAACGCAGAGGGTGAGTGATCACCACATTTCCAAACGAGATACTAGGTGCATCCCAGTGGGACTGGTAGCACAGTGGGTATAGCCCAAGAAGGGCGAGCCGAGGGGCGCTGCTCACCAGGGAAGTGCAATCCCTGGAGGATCCCCTTCCCTACACAACAGAGGCCATCGGAGGCTTTTCCATCCACTCCAGCACTCCGGTTCAGGTACTGGCTTCTCCCGCAGTTTTTACCACCCACAAACTAGAAGATTCCAGGGCAGAAAAGCGCCACCAGTTTCCAGCACGGCTGGTTCGGCCGTCGCCATGGGTTTCCATACAAAGTCAATCCATTTTTGTCAAAAGTACCAAAGTATTTTAATGAAGAAGAAAATTCTTTTCAAAAAATAGCACTGGGATAAGATAACCATATTTTTAAAAATTAGTAACCTTAATCTTTACCACATACCAAATGAAAAGGAAATGTGAAATGAAACGTAGAACCAAAGGTAAACATCAAAGGAAATCTTTATAATGTGATAAGCAAAGTTTATGTTTTTCTAAGACAGAGATTCTAAACCCATAACTACAAAGAAACAAATAGTAAATTGTATTTCATCAGGATTTTAAAAAATTCTGCCTTTAAATAAACACTGAAGAAAATGAAAAGACAAGCTGATAAGACACACACACTGGGTGAAAATATTTTTAAAACATTTTTCTAAGAATATACTTTATCCAGATTACATAAACAATTCATAATAAAAAGAGAAGACAACACAATTTTTAAAATGGGCAAAAATGTGAATACTCCAGCAAAAAAGAAACACAAATGGCTAATCAGTAATGAAAAAGTACTCAACATTAGTTATCAAAGAGATGAAAATTAAAACCACAGGATGCATCAATATTCTCTAAAAGGGCTAAAATTAAAAAGACTGACACTAGCAAATTTTGCCAGAGATATGAAGATTAAATTATTTTGTATTCCAAGGGAGTATAAAATGTGAAAAAGACTTTGGAGAATGAAAGAACCACTTTGGGTGTTTTTTATAAATTTAAACATACAACTTTGGAAAGACAGAAATTTCCCCCTAGATACCTATTAATAGAAATGAAAACATATATGGACACAAATATCCATACAATAATGGTTGTAATGTAATGAATAAACATTATAGATCCAAATTAGAAACAATACAATTGTCCACCAATAGATGAATGGATAAACAAACTTGAATTCATTCAATGAAATTACAGATGACCAAAAAACAGTATGTATTGATCTCAAAGTCTGTATAATGGCTGGAATAAGATACAAAAGGGACGTACTGTATTTTCCTATATACAGAAATATTAGAACAGGTTAAACTAATTGATAGTGGTAGAAAGCAGATCTGGCGTTTGCTTCATCTGCAATGAGATTATGGAGACTGATATAAAAGAGGACAAAACTCTCTGAGATGATGAAATGTTGGCTCTCTTGACAATGGTGGTAGATAAATTTTTCAAATTTCATCAGCTTGTATTCTTAAATGGATACAATTCATGGAATATAAATTATATCTCAACAAAGTTATACATGCATATTTATGTATATATATGCTTGAATATATATAATGTATATAACTTGACCTGTGTGTGTCTCTATGTGTGTGTATAGTTTTCCAGAAAAAAAGAAATGAAAACTTTGTCAGTGTGCCCCAAGAAAGATGCTTTTAGAAACATAATTCTTATAGAATGACCAATACTGCAATTCACCACCCAAAATAAGAAAACTGAAAAATGTCCATAGAATTGAATATTGAAAATCACAAAAATAATTATTGCATTACATTATTCTCAGTTGTGCATTCTGTGGCCTCCATAACTTTTTGTCTTAAAATAAATTATTAAATTCAGTCAGGAATACACGATTTCAGGGCCTTTATAGTAGCAATTGATGAAGTGATGTTTTATTTTCTAAGGCAAGCAATTTTCTCCTGATGTGACAATTTTGTAAAGCTGAATTGTTATTTCAAGGTGTTCTTAAAATTTAAATATATTTGTGTGTGTCATAGACACATATGGAAATGATATATATGCTAATATCCTTTTGCTGAAAAATAAATCAGAACGAGCTCTTAGATTTCATAAAGTTGTTGCTTCACTATTAACGTGGTTATAATATTATTTAAAGGCACATTTTTACATCTTAATTGGCTATTAAATATTTGGGGAGAAAGGAACTGCAAATTTGATGTAAATGATATTTGAGAAATGTGTCCTTTAGTGGCAATTAATTATTTCAGTCCTTGATAATTTTCGTAAGTCTCTAGAGAGAATTGGGGAAATGTCTACTTCCTTTCTTCTTCTTCTTTTTTTTTTTTTAACATCTGTGTTTGGGGTAATGTTTCCTTCTAAGTGAAATTGTATTGCTGATTTCACAATCCCCGAAGTTTTGATTTTTTTTTTTTAAAGTGACTTGCATTTCAAAGATAATTTGAGATTTCCAGGTCTTTACATTTCTCCCTTGTTTCCTTTTGTGTAAATGTAGTAAACACCCCGAGAATACTAAAGAACAAACACAAAATATGTACACAAAATCAAGCACTATTTTTCATTTGTAACTAGCAATAGCATACACTCCACAACTCACATTTTTACTTCAAACAGATTTATTAACAAAATTTGAAGGGCTTAATAATTTTCAAAGAAAAATATTGCCTTTGGGAGTCAACGGCCTTTTGTGTTGTGAGCCAAACCTGTCTTCTGTGTTCCAGATACCTCTCAACTTTCTAGTGGGAGTTTTGCAACATGTCTTTTTTATTAAGGATAAGAATTATTGGATCAAATGTGGATGTAAACCCTAATTTAAAAAAAATAACTAACAATAAATACTTTAAAAACATTTGTTTAATTTTTTATGTACCATTTGTTCTTTATTTGAACAGTTTTAAATTTCCTGTAGTTCCACAGAGAGCAAATTGTATGCTGGTCACCAATCATGGTAGCTTACCCATGAGTTTATCCAGTGGTACTGTGTTTGACAAATACAAAGCAAAGATCTTTGTTTTTCTTTTCCTCCAGTAACTCAGGAAAAATCATAACAAAAGTTTACAAAAAGGAATAAATTTATTCTTCCCCAACTCACATTCTTTCCTCACCTAACGCAGTCCCATCACAAATGTCACAAATCTTAGCATATGCTGAATATCTTGGCCTTTTTCTAATTAAAGGCGGCTGCTCAATTCCCAAGACGGTGCAAAAACCCTTCAGGTCCTAAAAAGAAATGACTTCCAAATCGAAAAGCTAGTAAATAAGTCAGTTTGGGACCCAAAGCAATTATCATTATAAGGAAGTATCTTGTTAAAAGTCTATCTTGAGTTAGCTAGTTTGGGTCTTCTAGTAATTTGGAGGCAGACAGACAGCAATTTCCCAAACATATACAAATGCAATTTCTCCATATTGTAATGATGTTTAGGTGAAAGTACTCGTGCTGGAAAGGCCTAAATGGCAACTTGTGTTTGTTACTTGCAAAAAATCTGAGGATAATGAAACAATTTTATTCTAAACTGCATACAAATAATTCTAATTATACTTGCATTACCAGGCTTTTTAACTGGTTATAGAATACAATTCAATTCATGATCTGAGTATTTATTAGATGCAAAGCACCGTGTTAAACTTCAGAAGGGAAAGTATTTTCAAGGTGGTTAAAGTACACAGAACTTGAAATTTCCAAAGAAGGAGACAAAATTCCAGAGCATAAAGCATACGTGAAATTCTATAAATGAAATGCACAGGGCCTTGGGGATATTAGCAGGAGAAACAACCGCATATGGAACTGAGGAAAGGGAGAGGTGATGAGGAAAGATTTCATGCAGAATGTGATGTTCGAGAAGGTCTTTGTGAGCCAACATTATTTCCACAGGCAAAGTTGAGAAGAGGGCTTTCTAGAAAGTGGAAAGAGCATAGTTACAAGCCTGCAGGTGGAAGAGCCTGGGGGTATGTTGTGAAAGTATGAACCATACGGTTTCAAAGGAGGAGATAAAATGAAGAAGGTAAAAATAGACAATGTTTATCCCCCTCAAACTGTGACAAGTATGTGAAATTTCCTATTTTCAAGACACAGGCAACCAATAAAATATTTTTCACAGGGAATAATAGGAATATGTCTACATGAAGAATGGTAGATTGAAGGTGGTAGGGGCAGAGGTAAGAGGAACTGTGAATCACCAGCGGTGACTGAAGCAAGAGAATTAAAGGAAAAGAATGACAGATTAACTCTCAAGCCCTTGGAATGGCAGAAGGGGAGTATTGTGAATTATTGAAATTCATATTTCAATTATATAAAAGGTGTAATAAGAAAAACTCACAAAATGCTTAATATGACAAATGAGAGAGAAAGAGGAGTCCTTGCAACTTAAGGTTTAACAGTTAAAAATTTGGCAAGATGATTTGGATAAATACAAGTGTAGCTAATTCGGTTGGGGATACATGTTAAACGGAGTGCCTATAGGGAGAAATGAGCAAGAATTTCTCTCATTCTTTCAAAATCAACCATCACTGCTATGAAGACAAAAATAACATAAGTACATTTGTTCATTCAAACAGAATCTATTCTAAGACACAGAGTATTTTGAAAGTTTTGAATGCATTGTTGTATGTACTTAAAACGTTATAAATAGTATCTAATATATACTTAAGACATATACAGGAATCATTCTCAATAATATAATCGTTTAACCCTCACAATTATATTGCCTTCATTTGATAGGTAGAAGATCAAGGTATAGAGGGGTTGGAAAAATTACCTAAGAACACAAAGCTAGTATGTCTTACAAGCTTGACTGAAATCAAGGTTTACTTGTTTCCAAAACACATTCTTTAGTCTACATTATGCTATGTATATTGCTATTGAAACCCAAGGGATAACTGCTGATAAAATGATGAGAAGAAGCTACTTAGAAGACAATAACCATGTAGCTGAGTCTTGAAGAAGAAAATGGAGGTGGCTATATTTAAAGTAGAGCAGGCAAGAATGCCAGGGGGAGAACTGGCTTTCCAGGCAGTGGAAGCTGCCTATGCAAAAGCCTGGAGGTGAGAAGCAAGGCATATTTGGGGAATAGCAATTCATCATGAACCTTATTATACTGTCATAAGCAGTGCCTTTGGGGAAGCAGGTACTGTTATATCACACTGTCATTACTCTTTGAAAATATCAAAAAGTTATTAAATTAGATCTCAATTAAGCATAGACTTCACTTAGTCAGATTGTGTCTCCCAAAATATTATTTTTTAATAAGAAAAGAAAAATGACAAGCACTCAACTCTTAGTCTCTTGGGCTGAGGCACAACAGAGCCTGAATCTCTCAACTGTTAAGTGAGGTTTGATGAGACCATCTCTGAGGTCCATCAACAAAGAAGAAAAAATGAATGGTATTTTCTAGGTTATCTTGCAGAGTTTTAGAGTTTTAGGTTTTTCATTTAAGTCTTTAATTCATCCTTAATTCGTCTTTGTATATGCTGTAAGGAAAACATCCAGTTTCAATCTTCTGTATATGGCTAGCCAGGTATTCCAGCATCATCTATTGAATAGGGAGTCCTTTCCCAATGGCTTGTTTTTGTCAACTTCATCGAAGATCAAATTGTTACAGGGAACATTTATACACTGCTGGTGGGAATATGAATTAGGTCAGCCATTATGAAAAGCAATTTGGACATTTTTCAAAGAAATTAAGACAGATTTACCATTTGCACCAGCAACCCCATTACTGGGTATATACCCAAAGGAATATAAAATCACACTACCATAAAGACACATACACACATATGTTCATTGCAACACTATTTACAATAGCAAAGACATGAAAGGTCTCTAAATGCCCATCGATGTTAGACTGGATAAAGAAAATGTGGTACATATATACTATGGAGTACTATGTGAACATAATAAAGAATGGGATCATGTTGTTTTGCAGCAATGTGGCTAGAGCTGGAAGCCATTATCCTGAGTGAACTGACAGAACAGAAGCCCAAACACCTTAATGTACTCTCTTGTTTGTAGGAGCTAAACACTGAGAACACATGAACACAGAAAAGGGAATAACAGGAACCTGCTTGAAGGTAGATAGAGGGAGGAGAGAGAGGATCAAAAACTACGACTCTGTCTCAAGAAAAAAAAAAAAAAACAAAACAAAACTACCTATTGGGTACTATGTTTATTACCTGGGTGATGAAGTAACCTGTGCACAAAACTCCTGTGACACAAAATTGACCTATATAACAGACCTACACAGGCACCCCAAGCCTAAAAATAAAAGTTTAAAAAGTAAGAAGACAAGAAATGCCATTACTTTGATTTATTTTTATTCCTAAAGATCCGTATAACCCAGCTGTGGAACTATGAAGGTTATGGCTTCCTGTGATATCAGGGATACTTTGGAATGGTGATAGTAATGGTAGGCTTATGGACTGTGACACTGTGTCATCCAGAGAGACAGGAGGTACAGTGTAAAATAATTGACTTTGCAGAACACTGCTTGGGTTTGTGTCCTGGTTCCTATGTAACCTTTGGCAAATGCATTTGTTATCTATTGCCATGTAACAAAATATCCTGAAGTTGGCAGCTTAAAACAACAAACATTTATCACACACCACTTCTGAAAGTGAGGAATCTAGGAGAGGCTTGGCTAGCTGGTTTTGGCTGAGGATCAGGCCTGAGAATCCAAGCTAACTGCTGTGGCTGTTGGCAGGAGGTTTCAGTTCCTCACTGCGTACTTGTTTTTTAGAGCTTCTTACAGGTATAGTAGCTGGCTTTCCTTGGTGCAAGGGACCTGAGAAAGAGAGAGAAAGACAGAAATGGAGAGAGAGCGTGTTCAAGACAAAGCCATTGTGTTTTTATAGCTTAGTCTTAAGAAGGACAACCATCACCTCTGCCCTATATCATTCATTAGAAATAAATTATTATGTTCAGCCCAAAATCAAGGAGAGAAGTTAAGCTTCACCTCTTCAGAAGAATATCAAAGAATCTATGAACATACATTTAAACTACCAAAGAAAAATTATTTAACTTCTTAGTGTATGTTTCTCTCTTTAAAATGGAGAAATCAACAGTACGTACAACATACTGTTGCTACTAGTAGAGTTATCCAGAGAAACAGAACCAACATGATGTGCTGTGTGTATTTGTGTATATGTATACGCACAAGATTTATTATAAGGAATTGACTTATACAATTAGAAAGGATGAGAAATCTTGAGATTGGCAATCACCAAGCTGAAAATCCAGGGGATCCAATGTGTAGTTCCAGTTTGAGTTTGAAGGTCTGAGAATGATGAAAGCCAATGGTGTGAGTTCCAGTCCAAAAGTCAGCAGGCTTAAGCGTCAAGAAGAGTGGATGTTTCAATCCTAGTCAGTCAGAAGGCTGAAAAATACAAATGTCCCAGCTCAAGGCAGTTAACCAGAAAAAAATTTCACCTCATTGGGCCTTTAGTATCCAGATCTTCCAAGTCCTGGATTAGGTCCACCCACATCAAGGACTGCAATCTGCTTTATTCAGTCTACTGATTCAAATGTTAATCTCATCCAGAAACACCCTCACAGACACACCCAGAATAATGTTTGGTCAAATTTCTGGGCACGCTGTGGCCCAGTCAAGTTGACACTTTAATCGTTACAGGGTTGTAACAGAAACTTAATTACTTCATAATTGATAAATACTTAGAACAGTGCATGATAAGGATTTATTAAAGTTGTTATAATTTTAGTTATAATTTTAGTTATTATTAAAGTTATTTATTATTTTCAGATGAAATTGATATCTAGAGAAATGAAATGATTTGTTGTTTAGTAATAACAAATTAACTATCAGATCTTCATTTTTCTTTATATTATTATTCTCTTTAATGTGACTTTGGGGGCAGCCAGAAAACTACCAACCCTGCACCCTAAAAGCAAAATACCTTTTGTATCCATCAACAGTGATATCACACGTTGACTATTTTTATGCTTTTTTGTGTTAATTATTATGTTCCCTAGGTAATTTCCTTATAAAATGAAAATTTCCTTATTAAAATTTTTCTTATAAAACTCATTAAATTAACTTAATAAATAACCTCAATGCTAAAGTATTTTAATAAATGAGACTGGTAGCCTGGGAGGGAAACATAGTAGATGAGGTTCACTATAGAGTGTACCAACTTCATTGGGTTATTTTTCTTCTTCTTAAAAGCACTGAGATTTTCAGAGAAAGAAAGCAGAAATAATATAGGAATACAGAGAAAGAAGATGCTGCACAAAACGTTGTTCAATATACTTCCCCCAAATCAACTCTCTATAAGAGAATATGGAGAAATAACAGTGCTGTAAACAAAAGAAACACTTGCAGCTCAGCTCAAATGTTCTAACCACTGCTCTGAAGTCTTCCTCTCAGAAGTTTGCATGGGATCAATTAAAGGAACGTGAAGGATCTAAACCAACAGCTTCCCATTGCACAGCTGTTTCTGAATGCCTTGGTTCTGGTCTCTGAAGAAGACATAATCAAGGGAATGTTCCTCCAAATACATAAAATTTCCCCAAATCCCAACGTGCAGGTCCTTCTTGCTTTTGGCAAGCACTAAGATGTTTCAGCTTTCAAGCTACAATTGCCTATTCAAGGTTGCCAGGTTATTGCGGGATTGCAGTAAAACAAAGACCTACTTTTCATGGAGAGTTTTCAATAAGACCTTCTTGTACATAAGGAAAATGCATCAACATATTAGCCCCCATTGTCTTCTCTGGCTCTTTATTTAAGGAAAAAGAACAATGAAATAAAATAGGTGAGAGGAAAAAGAAAATGGATCTTTGAGAACAAAGTTATCTTCTAGGTCTGGAGAGCAACATCAGAATATTCCTTTTTAAAATATTTAAAAAATGTATCACGCCACTTGTAAAGAGCAGAACCACATGAGAAATAGAGAGCTAAGAAAAAATTAAGTATAATGCTTGGTACATTATATGTGTTAAGTAAATATCTGGTGAATGAAATTATTAACTAATGAAAGACAAAGCCATGTGCAGTTATCATTTGCATAAATCAGAATTTCCTTAAATCTTCATATCATCTCAGATCCAAACTCTGCACTTCGAGTTACCTTTGAAAAACTGCTGGCCTAAATTGTACTAACCTCAGAAAGGCATGCTGGTTTGCTCGGGAAAAGACAAGATAGGCTACAATACCAGTTCTCTGTGACTTGCATATAACCAAGAGCAGGACTTCTTAAAACACAGATTGCTTGGGCACATCCTCGGAATTCCTAATTTGTAGGTCTGGGTGAGGCCAAGATAATTTACATTTCTGAAAACTTGCATTTCTAGTAAGTTCTCAGGAGCTACCCATGCTGCTGGTCCAGGGAGCACACTTGAAAAGTCACTGTTGTAAGGGGAGAAACAATGATCTGAAAATTCCAAGAGGTGTTTTGCTGTTATTTCTTTTATATGGAGGTTCTACTTTGGATACCTCACCCTTTGAAAATTACTTGAAAGTAATAATCTATATAAATCTACTAGATATATTTGTACAACCTTTTACAATTAACAATATTTTCCATATGTCTTAACAGACTGGGTTCTTACAATAACTCAGTAAGTTAGAAAGAGCAGTGATTATTATAATGATATTTTAATAGATAAATTAAACTTAGATGGTGTAAAAATAAATATCTTGAAGACAATGATCACGTCTCATTTATATTAGTATCCTTGAAACTTAACAATGTAAACAAAACACAGTGTTTAAGAAATATTTAATTAGTTAATTTTGCACAAGGACATTACTTGTAGGTGATTGATCCAGGGATCAAATAGTCATATGACTCCAAATTCAGTGCTGTCCAATTCTCCATAATACTCTCATAACAGAGTACCTCTGTCCCTAATGTTCCTTCCATATATATGGAGAGGGGTAAGTTGACAGCAACATAGAATTAGCATAAAACAATTAGCTACTTAACAATGGCATCTCCATTTTCTGCTGCACAGGATCATGCCTGACACATAGGAGACACATCACCCATATTTGTGGGATTGACTTGTGTATTTATCTTCACCCCCACCTACATAACAGTGACTGTATGTATATATCATCCCAGAATTGTTAGCAGACCTCAGGCTTGGGGAATAAAGTTCAGGGGAAACCACATGCCATGGAGGAGAGCCACCTGGGGTTTGGGCAATATGGCTCTGGCTTCTTCCTCATGAGAGCAAAGGGGCCTTCTTAGACCAAAAAGCTTAGCATGGGTGACTGCCAATTCTGTTAACTGGCCACTCCAGACTCTCACCCTTGAGCTTGCTCTGCTATGCTTCCAAGTCCTCAAATGTGTTCCAATCAAGGGAATGCTGCCGAATTGAAATGGATTTCCCTGTCACTGCAGGGAAATAAGGCAAGCCTTAACTTAGACTTCTAAGCAGAGTCCCAGAGAGACTATGCCTAATTAGACCAAGAACCAAACTCCTTCATGCCCTGCCAGAGAGGCCCACTGAGTTTCTGTGGGCTGATGGCCACAGAATCTGTTTTCTGCTCATAGTGGCCTGGCTTCCCACAGTGAGGGGGGAGGGGGAGGACTTAATGCACATTATCTTATCCAAAGAATTTATAATGTTAGAAGATATTTGCTAAAGCATCAATGGACTAAACTTTGTCTTTCTGGCAATCTCACAAAAAGAAACAGCTCTTATAAATCCCCCCCCCCGTCGATCACA
This sequence comes from Ateles fusciceps, assembly GCA_036589455.1. Lineage (NCBI taxonomy): Eukaryota > Metazoa > Chordata > Mammalia > Primates > Atelidae > Ateles > Ateles fusciceps. Next base: position 3,811,849 of record JAZHEH010000051.1, read on the forward strand.
TCTATGCACTTCATTTCATTCTCTCTTTTTTTTTATTTTATTATATTTTAAGTTTTGGGATACATGTGCAGAATGTGCAAGTTTGTTGCATAGGTACACAAGTGCCATGGTGGTTTGCTGCACCCATCAATCTGTCACCTACATTAGATATTTCTCCTAATGCTGTCCTTCCCCAAGCCCCCACACCATGGCAGGCTCTGGTGTGGTGATATTCCCCTGCTACGTACATATGCTCTTATTGTTCAACTCCCACTTTCAAGTGAGAACATGCAGTGTTTGGTTTTCTGTTCCAGTGTTAGTTTGCTGAGAATGATAGTTTTCAGCTTCATCTATGTCCCTGCAAAAGACATGAGCTCATTCTTTTTTATGGCTGCATAGTATTCCATGATGTATATGTGTCACATTTTCTTTATCCAGTCTATCATTGATGAGCATTTGTGTTGGTTTTAAGTCTTTGCTATTGTGAACTGTGCAGCAATAATCATACATGTACATGTGTCTTTATAGTAGAATTATTTATAATTCTTTGAACATATACCCAGTAATGGGATTGCTGGATCAAATGGTATTTCTGGTTCTAGATCCTTGAAGAATTACCATACTGTCTTTCACAATGGTTGATCTAATTTACATTCCCACCAATAGTGTAAAAATGTTTCCATTTCTTCACATTCTCTCCAGTATCTGTTGTTTCCTGGCTTTTTAATGTTTGCCATTCTAAATGGCATGAGAGGGTCTCTCATGTGGTTTTGATTTGCATTTCTCTAATGACTAGTGATGATGAGCTTTTTTTCATGTTTCTTGGCCACATAAATGTCTTCTTTTGAGAAATATCTGTTCATATGCTTCACCCACTTTTTAATTAGGTTGTTTGGTTTTTTCTTGTAAATTTAACTTCATTTTGTTATTTGAATGATTACATAATAAATACAAATTAGTTTATTTACAAATTATGAGCAACTTTAAAACCACTTTCTTAAAATCTACATCATTTTTCTTTGCTTTCAAAATTAACTGTAATATTAATATGAGCCACTATTACTACATAAAACTGAGTTTGCCAAAAACATTTTAAAACCAAGAATCAGATTGTGCTTTCTTAAAGAACTCACCTTAAATGGACATAATATTATTTTTTGTTAATTAGGTGACACAACTGCACAAATATTTTCTTTCTGGTGCTCTTAGTAACTAAACCATGTATTTAAAAATCAAATGAACACACGCAAGCGTTCTGGATTTTTATTATTAAACCCCACACAATGAGGTCAGGAGGTTCACCTTTATATCCTATCAAAATTATAAGATACCAGTTGCCCTCAGAGAAGGGTCTGTGATCTTGGGGAAGCCTGCTAGGGCCAGGTGCATTGAACCATCAGTAGAATAAGCAAGAGAGAATACTAGAAGTGAAGGTAGACGTGATTTGTAAAGGCTAGCTGTAGCTGATGCAACAGCAAACTATGAGAAACTAGAAAACATAATTTACAGGGGAAAGGAAGAGACAGAAGCCAGATGAGAGAAAAGCAGCAGGTTGGGACAAGGCATGGAACTAGAGTCAGGGTGCTGAAGTGTTGTCTGACAAAGTGACAGATTTTAACTGCTACATCTTCTTTTATGGTCTCTTCTCCACTGATATAAAGAGACAGTAACCATAGGCTATTTCCTGACATTTGCACAGTTTCTAAAAATCTGTCTTATAAGAGAAGTCTAATTTATGTAATGAATATTTATTAAGCATTAAGATATACCAGACGCCACCCTACATGCTATTTATACATTGTGTTGGCACTGTTCAAACTCACAACTCAGTAGGGGGAGGCAAGCACTTCATATTATTTGAATTCAAGTAAATAGTTTCTGAATTATTGATGAAATTTGTCTGTGCATGCACACATATAGGTGCAACAGTTAAAGAAACCTATAATTGGAATAATTTTAAAGAAACATCCTGAAATAATTAATACCAGATTAAATATTTGGCAAAATAGGTCAACCACTGAAATACCTTTAACTTGCCTAAGAAGCAAACCAGGCAATCATAGATTAGTGTCTAAAGTGACTAAAACTTTAACATAATGGAGTTTATGGCTATCTTGTTGCTATTACTTACTGATAGAATTACCTGTGGCAAATTTCTGAACTACTTGAAATCTCAGTTTCGACTCACACCACTGAATTGTAGAAATTAAATAGAAATGTGTGGCCTATAGAAAATGCTTACTGAATGCTCACTATTTGTATAATAAGATGATGCCAATACCACTGTATGAGATGACCAACTGCCTTGTCCATTTTCAATGATGAGAGTGAAAGGATTTTCTTACATGTTATCATCTGAGAGTTTTATAGTTTTGTATTTTAAGTTCAGGTCTATGATTCACTTGAGATAATTTTGTGAAAGGTGTGAAGTCTGCCTAGACTCATTTGTTTGTGTGTGAATGTTCAATTGTTCCAGCATATTTTATTGAAGAGCCTACCCTTTCTCCATTGGATTGCCTTTGCTCCTGTGTCAAAGACCAGTTCACTATGTTCCCGTGGGTGTATATCTGGGCTGTCCATTTTGTTCCATTGATCTCTACATTTATTCTTTCTTTCTTGATGATTGTAGACTCAGGAAGTCTCAATGTCAGGTAGAATAGGTCCTCCGATTTTCTTCTCTTTTAATACTGTGATTGGCTGTTCTGGGTCTTTTTCCTTTCCACATAAACTTCCGAATCAGTTTGTCAATATCTTCAAAATAGCTTGCTGGGATTTTGATTATGATTACATTGAACCTATATGTCAAGTTAGTCTTTTTATTGCCTGGACCCAGCATAGTACTTAGCACATTTTAGGAGCCTCATTAATTTTTATTGAAGCAGACATTCATTGAGACAATTTAAAGGTGGGGAATTTTTTATTACTCCAAAACCTTAATAGGCTTGAATTAGCGGTGTATAACTCCTCCTTCCTTTATCATAAGAATTTGGGAGGAAGGAAAGGGGAAAATGAGCCTGGATCACAGAATATGCTTCATTAAAGTAAGAAACATTTTTCTCTGCTTTGCTGATGATCGTACCCCAAACACCTGGAGCACTTCCTGCCATGTCATATGATTTTTTTCTTTTTTTTGAGATGGTATCTCAATCTGTCACCCAGGCTGGAGGGCAGTGGTGCTATCTCGTCTCACTGCAATCTCCGCCTCCTGGGTTCAAGTGATCCTTATGCCTCAGCCTCCCCAGTAGCTGGGTTTACAGGTGCGCTCCACTACACTTGGCTAAATTTTGTGTTTTTAGTAGCAACAGGGTTTCACCATGTTGGCCAGGCTGATCTTGAACTTCTGGCCTCAAGAGATCCATCTGCTTCTGCCTCCCAAAGTGCTGGGATTATGGGGGGAGTAATTATAGAGAGCAGTTACTATCTTTGGGGGGGGATGCTAAGCATTTGAACTCAATTCCTAGTTCTGAGAAATTTACTATTGTGTGTATCTTATCACCAAAAGCCAGAGGCTTGCTTCCTAACTTCCTCAAAGACAGGACACGGACATGAGACATGGTAGAATCCCATAGATACAGCCAAGATTTGAATCTTGAACAAGTGATACAAAATAATGAGCTAGTTTATAAATTTTGGGGGGGGGGGCCACAGCCACTGCTTCCAATATTTTGTAATGCAAAGTGAATTTTTTTTTTTTTGGTTGGTGACCAATATGCTGACGGAAATTCAGTTGCAAAATCCACAGTGATGTCTTTGCACCTAGGTCCTTGCCTGAGCTATTTGACTCTGCCTACAACTCTCTTCTTATTTCTATACTTTCAAATTCACTAACTACTACCTGAGATACCTGTTTACACATTGCTACCTCTTTGTGTTTCCCATGTGCTTTGTTCCCTATTCCATTTCCAAGAACCAGAACACTTTGGCATGCCTAAGGTACTCAACACATAATTGCTGTTTAAAATAACACATTTCACCCTGTTCATGGACCCACTCAGAACTGTAAAAACACACACTTGCAAATAATTCCTGAGTGAATTATTCATACACAGAGGCCAAAATCTACACTCTCGATTAAGGTCTACAATATGTCTTTGGATCTAGCATTGCACTCATGAAAGTATTTGGCATTTTCATCCCTACTTTATGATGCAAACAGAATGGTCACTCTGGATTCATGTTCTCTCTCTCATTAGAAAAATTGCCTCCAATATAGGAAGGCATCTTGCATCTCATCACCTTCAGGACAGCTGTTATCCATTTCCTGAGTGTTCCAGTCATAGCTTCTGGTCTTCTGCTGAAAGATTTCCTTCCATTATTTATGATTCAACCTATTAAATGTTGATGGGAAGATTCCCTGGAAAGGTGTGTTACTGTGGTTACCAGAAGCTTCTCTCATCCCAAGAAGAATCTGCTTTCTGGGGTACAGAATGGACTTTAAAATCAGCAGGAACCACACATGTGGAAGCAGAGAAGAGTGAGGGGCACAAAGAAGCTATGATTATTTTCAAAGCATCTTGGGAATTCCAGGAAAGATTCTGGAGTTTTCTTTCAAAATGATAACTTAGGGACAGTTTGAGGAAAAGCTATGGAAATTAAATGATTTTATTTTCATGCCATAGATAGAAGAGTGACTTTTTATTCTACAGCTATCTTCCCCTACCTCAAAAAAATGCATTTTTTTGTGAGAAAGTCAAACTGGCCTTGTCTTGCAGGCAAACACTCCTCACAGAACAGATGAGCCTTTTTTTGTTAAATTACAGAAACAGTGAAAGATTTATGATTCTGCTAGACAAAATCCTTTTGTTTTAAATAGTTGCCATTTTTCCATGAAGAAATCAGACACCTTGTTGGTGTTTTCTTATAGGAAACATAAGGTCACTGAAAGGAAACAGGCTAGATGAAAGATCACCACGGTATTAAATTACTTCCATCTGCAAACACTGTAAATCCCCATCGACATAAAAAAAGGAGTTATGGTTAGAGCTCTGAAGTGTCATGTTTTTGAACTTAAAAAAGTCCTTCTGCTGAGGACTTTATTCTGTTGCCAAGATTAAGAAACATGAAGTCGTGACGCAGTAACTGGACCATGTCAAAAGCATTCTACAGTAGACATCGCATTCACTCTCTCTTTTCTCAGCCCCTTTTGGTAGGCTCACTACTAACTTTATCTAACTTTCAAGTATATTGGGAGAAATTTCTATGAATTAGAGTCAAAGTCCCTTAGTAGTAGTTTTCAAAAGATTGTCAAAAACTCATTCAAAGCAGTCAATTATTCTCTACAGTTTTTATTTATTATTTATTTATTTTACTGATTATAAATTGTTCATGTTTGGGATAGAATTCAAAATGGTATCTTTTAGAAGCAAAGTCATTTACATTTGTAGGCAATTAATGGTATCCAGAGTTGCAATTTTCCTAAATTGCATGGTAGGCTTTAAGTAAAACTTAGATTTTTTTTCATCCAAGGTTATAGTAGTTACTATAAGAGAGAGCAGTGACTATTTTTTGAAGGGACTGCTAAGCATTTGAATTCAATTCTTAGTTATGAGAAATCTGTTATCGTGTGAGTCTTCGCCGAAGTCCAGAGACTTGCTTCCTAACGTCCTCAAAGACAGAACATGGACATGAGACATGGTAGAATCCCATAGACACAGCCAAGATTTTAATCAGGAACAAGTGATACAAAATAATGAGCTAGTTTATAAGCGTTTTTCTCACAGTGCACAGAACTCAATGTCCAGTGCTGGCAACAGCAATGGTGGGAGAAACACTCTTTGGTGACTAGTGGAGGCAGCAGCAACTCCCTAAGAAGAATGTTCCTGTGGTATGACCTTGAATGCTGTTCCACTTCCACCACTTAGTGTTTTAATATATCTTTGGATAAAAGCTTCAATGGCTTTTCCTCCATTTTTTTATCTGTAATGTAGGAACAATTACAGGCATTATCCCATAATGCTGATTCAAGGATTGAATGAGTTCATGTGCAAAAACATTGTCTGGCACAAAAGGAGGTCTTCACTGGCATTACCTTGGATGAGCTATTATTACCTTCACATGTATGTGCACATAGATAGACCACATTCCTCAGCCTTATTGTTGATGAATTTTTACAATATTTTCTTTTTAAGTTAACCAGTTGAGAAAAGGATTTTTTGTTTTTGTTTTTCAACAATAATCAGAATAATTTTCTGTGGAATACAATCAAGAGTCCTTGCTAAAGTCCACCTTATTTACCACAATAAAACACTCACACTAGAGACATATTTTAAGTTCTGAAGTAGGATGTTTGTGAGAAAATCATTTTTTCTAGATAGTGCTTTATTTGTATTATGCTATCATACAGCATGATGCATATTATAAATACATTTTATAGCATAAATTCTGTGTTAAACTTTGACAGCAATCATCCTGTAAACGTTGGTGTATTATCTGTTCTCCATGTTGCTAATAAAGACATACCCAAGACTGGGCAATTTATAAAAGAAAGAGATTTAATGGACTCATGGTTCCACACGGCTTAAGGTCTCACAGTCATGGTAGAAGGCAAAGGAGAAACAAAGACACACTTTGCATGGTGGCAGGCAAGAGAGCATGTGCAGGAGAACTGCCCTTTATAAAACCATCAGCTCTCTTGAGACTTATTCCCTACCAAGAGAACAGTATAGGGAGGCCACCCCCATAATTCAATTATCTCCTCCTGGCCCTGACCTTGACAAGTGGGAATTATTACAATGCATGGTGAGATTTCAGTGGGGACACAGCCAAACCATATCATTTGGCATATTTATATGTCTTCTTGTGATATAATTGAAGGGTGATCCACAGTCTGCTGCTAGAATTTCTGAAGTTCTGGTAAAGTAGAATCAGTGTCTGAGTTCTGCTGAAAATAGGGAAAAGAGGTAGTTTGTGTATTTGTTTTAACCTGTATGCCCTCATATTTGCCTCAGAGGAAGAGAGCAAAAACTACTTATAATTTTACAAGGACGACTGGATCTTCAACTCCTGAAAGCACAGGGCAAAGGTGGAAGCTCTGTTTGGCTTTTGTCCACACAGCCAGATGATATTACGGAGGGCTTGTTAGGGAGAAAACACCAGTGCAAGCCACATCATGACAGTCAAGAATCTGCCTCCGTGTTTTAAGAATTCCAGAAGACTGTCTGGGAAATAGTAATACCAGAAGTTTCCTTGGATTATTTATTTGATACAATCTCTTCTCAGTGCTTCTGAAATGAAAGAGAGAGACAGAAGATGATATTGACAAAAAGTTCTATCTGTTTCAAAGAAAATCCATGTGGTTTGCATGCCTTATATAGCTCTTCCTAAAAAAGGAAGACAGCTGTTTGCTGAAGGAAGGCCCAGACTACTGTGGCCAGGAGCTTCAGGCCACTAATTACAGTTTCAGAGGCATCAGAGAAGGCAAATTCTTTAAAATCTGTCTCACATCCTTCAAAATCCCTAATTTCTTCTTAAGGTTGGGCTGCTTCTCATGACCTCAGATAAACCTAGAAGGATCTGATATTTTACCACCTTTTCATGGAGTCATTAATATCCCTTTTACTAATGAGGAGTCAAATGCAGGGCTCTTGATGAGTGCTTGCTGAGTTTTTACCCCACATAAAGTTCCAAGCAAATGTGCAAATTTGGTAATCAGTTAACTGGAAGAACCTTTCTCCATTAACAATGACATATTGGCACTGAAGAGTGTGGGGTAGGCTGGAAAGCACCAGAATAGGACTTGGGACACTTCAACTCTTTTTCTCACTCAAGTATTAATTGCCTGTGTGATCTTGAAAGGGGTCCTGCACCTATATATCAGTAGGCTTCTTTTTTCTTCATAAGACAGAATTGACTGAGATCACTTCCAAGGCACTTGCCAAGCATAAATTACATGATTCTAAATTTTAGAGATAACTTTTTCCCAGTGAAAAACAAAAATAAGAATAATTCTTATCATTCAAGTAGGCCACATATGTCAGAATGGAATACCCATACTCATGATTATAATTCTTTATAATATCAATACACATATGTTGACCTATGTGTTGATAATATTTTACATACAAAATAATAACAAATAGTTTATGAATAATGCTTAGTTGTTAAATATTGAACCATTTCTAAATATCCTATAATACAATGATAACAATAATGATGGTGGTAGATAGTATTTACTAAGCACTTCTTATATGCCATCACTGGCAAAATGCTTGAGATATAGTCACTCATTTAATCCTCAAACAATCCTTGATGTTAGACAAAATAATAACTCTTATTTTACAAATTAGAAAATTGAGACAAGACTGTACACCTAAAATGTGGCAGAGTTAGAATTTAAATTAAGGCAATCCGGCTCCATAGTCAGTGCTCTTAAACACGCTACCTTTTAACACTGAAGGTATACTTGGAGAACAAGATAACCCAACAATTTATTTTATAATACTATGATGAAAAAATCCCAAGTAAAATTAGCTCAAATTCTAATTGTGTTATTTATTACTTATTTAATCTTAGAAAATGTTTAGTTCTCTTAATATTCAATTTTTTCACCTGTACCATGGGGATAATATTATACAGAATTATCAAATAGATTTGATGAGATAAAATTTATGTTTTAGCAAATATATTTGGAGTGCCTGCAATGTGCCAGCCACTGGTAAGAGGTATTCAATAGTAAACAGAAAAAGGTTATGCCGTTATGGAACTGACAAAATTTTAGGGAGATAGACATTTTTTTAAAACATACAAGTAACAGTATAATTACAAAGAATGATCAGTGAGTGAATGCTTTCCTTATCTGTTGCTGCATAAAAATACAACAATAAATAAAGGAATTCTGAAAAGACACTGTAGAGATGGTTCTTTGCTCAGTGCAATGATTTGAGTGCCTGAAGGACAGAAACACTGGAGGTGGAGGATGTCTTTCCAAGAGGACTTCATTGCCTACCTATAGAGCACCAGGACTGAGATGGCTCAAACTCACCCCAGCTCAGAGAGAATGTGAACATGTGGCATCTCCAAGATGTCAAGGTATCTGTTGAATTTAAATAGGAGATGTGATGGTACTGAGTGACTAGGGGATTAATTTGAAGATTGTTAAAGGAAGCATCTCTGAAGAATTAACGAAGGGCTTAAGAGGGAAAAGGATGCAGTCAAATAAAGATGATGAAGCATAATTCCAGGCAGAACTAGTGCAAATGTTCTGTGGAGAAAATACAAAACATGGTAGGATAGAAAATGAGATCAAGCCAATAACTTGGACGGAGGCCAGATTAAGTTGTATTATGCCCAGTTAGAGTTAGGAGCTTATTATAGTTCTGATGGGAAGCCATTTGAAGGTTTTGAGTAGGAGAGTGACAGAATCTTAAACTAAAATGAAAAGAAAACAAAGAAACACAAGAAAACAAACAACAAGCAAATGGAATCCGACTTCAATTTCTTCTGACTACATCTACTATAATCCACCTCCAGTATCTTCACAGCAGATCCTACTTACCAACTCTCTTCATCTTCTATTCTGATAATTTATAAAATGAAATATTTGCCTTTCTTTATTCTCCAATAATATGTGCATACCATGTTTACAGGATTAGTATACTTCTAAAATGGGAATAAATTATTTGGGAGTTGCTGAATCTCATAAACTAAAATTGATTTAACTCCATAAATAGACAAAAGCATTTCATTCATGTGTCATTCATTCAAGCATCCATTCACTCAGCAATTTTTCCACTGATTTCGAGATACCAATAAACTAGGTCAGGCACAGTGGCTCATGCCTGTAATCCCAGCATTTTGGGATCCCGAGGCAGGTGGATCACTTGAGGTCAGGAGTTTGAGACCAGCCTGATCAACATGGCGAAATCCTGTCTCTACTAAAAATACAAAAGTGACCTGGGATGGTGGTGTGTGCCTGTAATTCCAGCTACTAGGGAGGCTGAGGCAGGAGGATCGTGTGAACCAGGGAGGCAGTTGCAGTGAGCGGAGATCATGCCTGGGTAACAGAGCAAGACTCCTTCTCAATAAACAAACAAACCAACCAACCACTATCATAAAAATAAGTGTGACATAGTTTCTGTTTGCATGACATTCCTATGACACAGAGTAATTTTCCTTTCCTTCCTTTTTTCTTTCTTTCCTTTCTTCCTTTTTTCCTTCCCCTTCCTCCCTCCCTCCCTCCCTTCCTTCCTTCCTTCCTCTCTTTCTTTCTTTGAAATTGCTATTGGAACACAAAGGAAGAAAACCACCGTTTGATATTCCAAAGCAGAAAACACTGACGATTGTTCAGCAAATTATGTGTCCTGGAAAAAATACACTTAAGCCAATTAAAATGAAATTAATTTCAAGTCTTTCTGTTTTCACCCAGAAAGGTTTTGCCATAGTCATAGAAAAAGATCTTCATTTGGTGCTTCTATCAAGTATGGTTTCAGCAAACTGAAATGGAAGTATTCCTTATGATCTTTCTGTGCAGAGTATTTGTCCATTGTCAACAGTCCTCAGCACCTGGATTCCTTCCACATGAAAGAAATTCCAAAATGCAATACATTCCTTAGCTTCCAAAGCAGAACCAAAAGCCTAGACAATTGTTCCAGATGAGTGACACATACACAAGCAATTTGTAGAGAGGGCTGGTGACAAATGTCTTAGTAATTATTTTTTTTTTTCCAGTTTGTTGTTATCTCTCATTCTGTACTTCACTGGAAAATAACTGCAGGCTTTTCAAGGCCAAAGTATTTGTCCAGACTTAAAAGCCAATTATTTAAAGACTAATATTGGCCAAAATAATACTTAAAATCTAGAATTTTAAGTGAATAATTGGTTCTTTGTAATCTATGGATGGCTTTCCAAATGAAACTGATCCTTTCAATATTATATAAACCATAAAGTTATTTGTGATGTCAGAGTCTCAAAACCAAGATTATTGGAAGACAATTTTTAATTTCTGTTTTTGATTCTGAACCAGATATTTAAATATTTGTAGCTAAGTTTTTTTTCTATGGTATCTTGACTAAAATCATGAAAGCAGAATTTATATCAGTGGCCATTCCCCCTAAAACGTTCTTTCCAAAACTCATGCAAGCACCCAAACTCACAATAAATCCTCCACGCACAGCCATAATAACCATGTTATTCTACTGCCTGTCTTTATTGCTATATTAACTAGTGGCTTAGGGTATGATATGTAGCGCAAAATACCTGGGGCCTATTTCTGTCTCCACCTCTTATTTGCTATGTGACCTTAACTGTTACTTAACCTCTGTATCTCAGTATTCTAATGGAAACATGATGCCAACATTATGTTATTATGGGAATTAATTTAGTTAACATATGTAAAGTATTTAGAATTGCCTGGGACACCATTAATATTTAATCAATGCAATATTCCTAGGAATTCAGTTAGGGTGTTTTTTGTTTTTTGCTGTTGTTTTGCTTTGTTTTCTGGGTTCTCATTTCCCTTCTTAGTCCCTGTCTGCTTTCTTGTTTCTAAAACTAGGATTACAACCTCTCATTTTTAAGAACATACGTAACAAGATGTATTATTATTATGTATATTCTTGTATGCTGCCCCTTTGTTAAAGGCCACTGATAACTTCGCACAGAAGTTAAAGTATTCCCTGCATATGAGGAGGACTGAGGAGCAAAGGGAGGGTTTGAATCTCCAGCATTAGAGGTGCAGGGGGCCTTCCAGAAGATAAAGAACTCTGTGATGTAATGCATGGCTTATTGTCATAGTGGTACCTGACTAGGTATCAAAAGACTCTCAAATAATCTGTTTATAGATCCATCAATTCAACATGAGGGTCAGAGCAATGTGAGATTCAAAAACACGAAATATAATTCTCTTGACTCTAACCAGCTTTTAGATAACTGTGTACATATGAAGGGAAGAGGAGAGAATGATAAATCAACTACTTAAAAATAACATTATGTTATTAGATTTGCTTCCTTCAAGGAATACTGAAAGAACGAGAGAGAAATAACATTTTTTCACATAAAATAGGTGAAAGTAGGCGGAAGGAAAGGACATTGAAAATATCTGAAGAATAAAGAAGTTTCATGGACCAATATGGGTATAGAGGAATAGCAGAAAAGACAGTAGATGAAAAAATATTGGAGGTTGGGATGGGAATGAATGAGGTCTCAAAAGTGACTTGGTGTCCACATTGAGAAGGTCAACAGATTAGAAGAACAGGTTGTTTGTAGCTATACATCCAAATATATTTGATAAATACATTAGACAAAGGCCAGGCTCTCTTAGCTATGCTACTACAGTGAGGATTGTTTTTGAGAACACAAATCTAGAGGATTGTTTAGAGAACACAAAGCTAGTGACAGCTACTGTGACCTTAATCAATAGTGCAGAAAAGTCTAGCCACTCCATTTCAAACCAGATTTAGTCCTTGCACTTTGGCAGCCAAAGCAGTATGAGATGGCAAAATACAGTATTTTCCACAGTGATGTTGACCAAGATAAAAATCAATTTGGCTGGATGGAATACACGTTTTCTAGGCCTCATAACACAATTAGAAATTGATCTGAGACTAATACATGTGGCACAAACTTTGAGCACAAATTCCCCTAAAGCTTTTGCTCATCAATGAAGATGCAAGGGTTAAGGATGCAGTCACATTTGGGTGGCCTTAAGTCAGATAATCTCTCTTTTATCATAATTTTCCTACCTATAGTGTTGAAACTGATCAATGGTGCATCAACAAAACATCCTACTTCTGCTCCTGTGTGCTCTAAATGGAGTTTTCTACTCTAAATACAGATTGGGGCAAGAGTTGGGTTGCTAGATCATGCATGGACTTGATATATCTTTGCATCTCCAGAACTCAACCTGGTAAAAGCAGAGATGAGATATTCAATGCAGTTTTGTTGAATGAGTGAGTGAATTAATAAATTAATGTATAAATTGATTGTTGAAAAGATAGAAAAATGTATGATTAAATGAATAAGTGAAAAACAAATCATAAGTTCTTCTAAGATTTTTAATGAGATAAGGAATGAATGAATAAGTGAGTTAATGAATCAAGCATTATTTCCCTTAATTACTGTTCCTAGTAGATCCTACAACATGGAAAATAAAATCTACATTATTTACAGTTAAGTCAGGTGCAGTGAGCTGGCTACTTTTGTTAAGCATGTGTGGGGTTCTGCATATTTTTCTGCCTCACTGAAGAAAGCTTTGTTGTAAATGTTAGCTTTAAACTGATCCTTGAGGAAGGCCATCCAAAAACAGTCCAGCATGACAAGTCCATCATGCTGTTTATTTCACTTCCATAGGCTATTCCCCTTTGAAAAATATTTTGATTTAGTTGGTTCATTTCACATGATGGCAGAATGAATTATCATTTTATAGTGGACATCAGGAAAAGGATAAAAGTTTACCATTAAAACAGAGTGACACTGAAATTATTTTGGCTTCCCTCTGCTATCCTTGAAGATAAATGATTATGATGTCAGTGCAATTTGAAAGAATATTAAATCTGAAGCTGAAAACACCTAGCAGTTTCAACTCCTATCACAAGGTTTGTATTCTCACAAACTCAAAAAAACTGAGATGATTTTTCATTCTCATTATGATTCTCAAAAAACCAAATAGCTTTTCTGCAGCTAGTTTCTTGTTACGTTGAGTGGGAAAAAAAATCCTCTTCATTCATGACAGTCTTACACTTACAATTGGCTACATAATTTGATTTTCTTCCAGATGTTTTCCAAACATAATTAAGATAAATAAAACACCAGTCCCTAAACACTAACCAAAGAAGGAAACAAATCCATATCATAACATTTCTGCTTTCTTACAGCTTTGAAGACTTGTTCATTTTAATCTTAATAAATCCTTCAGCATTTATTTTTTCACCTCTGAGAAGAGTGATCAGATAATGACATATTGAACAAAAGAGCAACTGAGTCCCCTGTTGCTACTAATCCTGATGGGAGAAGAGGAACGAAGAGCTGAAATTTGTTTCATGCCTTTTTGTGCTAAAACCTGCAATATATGCTTAATGGTCCCCTCAAAGATGTCCACATCCTAATCCCTAGAAACTGTGAATGCATTACCTTACATGGAAAATATATTACCCCATATGGCATCCTAATTCCTACAAACTGTGAATATGCTACCTTATATGACAAATGAACATATATGGTATATGTGATTAAGCTAATGATATTGACTTGGGTAGGTTATCGTGATAGACCTTATGTAATCACAAGGGTTTTTACAAGAGGGAGCTAGGATAGTAGAGAGGAAAGAAGGCAACGTGATGACTGAAGCACAGGTTGGAATGATGTGTCCACAGCTTTGGAGAGTTGCTTCTTTGTCCGCCACAAGGAATGATGAATGACAGCCTTTAAAAGCTGGGAGACACAAATAATCAACTCTCTTGAAGTGTCTAGAAGGAAATATCTCTGCTGATCCCTTAAGTATACCCCTGTAAGACTTGTCTTAGGAATTCTGCCAGAATTGTAAGAAATTAAATTTGTGTTTGTGATAATTTGTTACAGGAGCAATTAGAAAATAAGGAAGCATGTTTGTATTATCTTGTGAAAGATTCATAACAGTATGAAGAAGAAGTAATGTCCCCATTTTACAGTGACACCCAATACTTGGTGAGGCCCATTCAAGTTCACACTGTCAACTAACAGTAGAGGTAGGTCTTAAATAAAGATCTGTCAGCCAGCTAAGCCCATAATTTTCTCACAGGGATACAACCAATAATATCATCTAGATTTCTCCTATGTTATCTAGGAGTCCATTCTGCTCCATAGGCTATTATTTTCATACACAGATTGTGTGGATTACCTAGAATACTTGCTTTAATTTACAAGCCTTTTCTTAACTACAAATTTGGAATTATCTGCTTTGCAAGAGAAGGCAGGGACATAGAGCAGAAAGAAGAAATCAAGAAAGTGAAAGCCAAGACAGACTTCCTGTATGAATTGTGTTCAGGAGTCTTTTGTCCAGCAGTGTTAGAGTCTGGTGGAATGAGTGTAGGGCTTTTATTTCTCCTTTTAACTTCAACAGGAAGTTACTACAACACAACACTTTATGCACAAAAAAAAAAAAAAAAGCTAACTTTGGGGGATGTTCATGAAAATGATTAAAATGGATGCCTTCTCCTTGAGCTACCAGGGAGCTGTACCTAACATCTTTAAGGGCAGCTTGGCCTCTTCCAGCAGAGATACTATCTGATTTACTGCAGTGCCTACTGTGATGCCTGCACAGCCCGAATTCCCACCTGACCAGTGGGAAACAGCTGCAGGAACATACCCTCCCCCTCCACTTCGCCTCACTCCAGCAGGAAGGAGGAGGCTAGTTCAACATCTGTCTTTCTTATCTGTTTCTGATGTGCACAAATGTGCACGTTTTTGGGTTGTTGTCTGTCAAAGGAACTTTCAAGCATGTAAGTCGTCCTCTCCTCTACCTCTTGTTTAGATCTTTCTGCAACTCATTTGGGATCCTCAAAAAATGAAAATAATCCCTCCCTCACATAGCTCAGCCTAGGGATGTTAGTTAAAGCAGAGACATATTTTATGTATCAGTTTCTCCTAATAGATCTCCACTGTTTTCATTATAAAAATAAATCCTAAGGAATAGGAGAAATGAAACATGCGACTATGCTGCATTTTAGTCACCATCAAAGGGATAATGACACTTACCATCCTGGCACATGTGAACCCAAGGTGCTAAGAAATACAATAGTAATTCGTGTTTCCTTTAGATTTATCTCCATTTGTTTTTCTAGTCCCCCTCTTCCTCATCAAATGTTTCATTCTGAGAGTGAATAAAGCACTCTTCAGCAACTTTTGTTACTTATTCCTAGACAGTGCAACTGGTTCCAAACTCTACTTCATGCTACCCTGTTGTTCTGATGTGTGCATGTGGAAGAGGAAGGGGAGACTAGTATGGACTGGAAAACCTGACAAACAATACAGAGCGCCTCATGCATTTCTACAGAACACATTGTTTACTGTTAGGGATTTTGGAAAGGAAGAAAAGCAAAACAAAACTCTAGAATAACTATTTTAGGCTAATGCTATTTTGTCATTTGTTATGTTTGAGATAGCCACCAAATGGGGAGGGCAGTAAAAGGAGAAACTGCAATGTATTTTTTTTAATTTAGAGAAGTATTTTAAATATATACTGAGAAGTTGGAGAGGAAATCCTGGTGGGAAACGTACAGATAACAGAACGTATGATAGAGAACATGAGATATTAGATAGTAGATAGTATGATTTTTTTTAAATTCAGTCATTGAGAAAATACCAGAAAGTACCAATAATTATTTCGATTCCCAGTTTGGTGGAGGAAATTTGGAAGAAATCAAGCTGATGAAAATAGATATGCTTGTATACATTGTAACACAAATGTTTCTTTCTTATCTGAAAAGACATGCAAATTGGAAGTTGATGCTGATTTCCAGAGCAGAGGAATCCAGTCAGGTGGAGTTTATTAGAAAATGATTCTGAAACATTTTTCGAAATAAAACTAACTACAATTTTTTTTTTTTTTTTTGAGATGGAGTTTGGCTTTTGATGTCCAGGCTGGAATGCAATGGTGCGAGCTCTGCTCACCTCAACTTCTGCCTCCCGGGTTCAAGTGATTCTCCTACCTCAGCCTCCTGAGTAGCTGGGATTGCCACCACACTGTGCTAATTTTGTTCATGCTTCTATGATATTTTTAGTAGAGACTGGGTTTCTCCATGTTGGTCAGGCTGGTCTTGAACTCCTGACCTCGTGATGTGCCCACCTCGGCCTCCCAAAGTGCTGGGATTACAGGCATGAGCCACTGCGCCTAGCCACCTGTTTTTTAATCATCATTAAAGAAGATGACAATATACAACTTTGAGTGAGACTTGGAGAACATGCCATAGATCAGCTTAAACTTTGAAGCTTAAACGTTTTCACCCTTTCATTGATTTCTTAATAAACCAGAAAAAGTTTCATCTGCCTTACCATCACTATGATTCCTTGATTTCAGTCCTATTTGACTACTCCTAGCTGTCCAAGTAGACCCCACAGTTTCACCTGCACTCACTTCCTGTTGCATTCTTATCTGATGAATCCTGATCCACTTTTTCAGCCCCCAAGTCAGACACTCCATCTTCCATATAGAGAGCTCTTCTTCTTAGAAACTCAATACACATTGCAACAATGAATTTCAAGGATGGCACTTAAAAAATTTACCACAAATCATATTTATCTACATATATATACTTTCTATTGGTTTCCAAACTCCTCGAAAAGATGAATTGTGTCATTTTTATCTTGTATTATCTCAAGTAAATCCTACAGTGCCTATACACCAAAAGTGTCCAGGCTGACAGTCAAATAAAGAACACAATTCCATTTACAACAGCTGCAGAGAAAATGAAATACCTAGAAATACAGCTAACCAAAGAGGTGAAAGATCTCTTCAAGAAGAACTACAAAACACTGCTGAAAAATCAGAGATGACAAAAATAAATGGAAAAATATTCTATGCTCCTGGATTGGAAGAATCAATATTGCTAAAATGGTCATACTGTCCAAAGCAATTTACAGATTCAATGCTATTCCTATCAAACTCCCAATGTCATTCTTCATAGAATTAGAAGAATCTACTGTAAAATTTGTGTGGAACCAAAGAGAGCCCAAGTAGCCAAAACAATCCTAAGCAAAAAGAAATGAGCTGTTATTTACTGTAACAGCAATTAGAAGATACCTTCTAAATGTATTCTTAGTTCATCACAAGCACATTGATTTGTGTTTCTTTCCTAAAGCTATTAAAGTGTTCTAAAATATTATTAAAAATGTTTATGGTTTCTAATTTTGTTCAATTGCTAAATTTCACCTTTCATACAATGACTTCTAAACTTTTAGTAAACAATTATTCAATCTCTTGCAATTAAGAAAGATGTGTCACTATGTGGTCAGTGTTCTTCAACATTCATCTTTTGTTTTAGTGCACTTTTATTGCAAAAAACAAAATCTAGTCTGTCTAAGCAAATTAATAAAATAAAATAATAAAGAAAAATAGGTGCTGTATTGGCTTATGGAACTAAAAAAAATCTGAGATAAATTGGTTTTAGGCACTGCTAAAACCAGGAGTTCAAATGCATCAAGTCTTAGTCCCCTTGTTTCTTAATAGTATCTTCTTCCTCCTTCTCTGTCTCCCTCTGTTCATTTCTATCTTTGTCTTTATCTCATTTTTAAATTTTTTTTTAACTTTTATTTTACTTTAGGTTTTGGGGTACATGTGCAGGTCATGCAGGGTTGTTGCATAGGTGCATACTTAACCAGGTGGTTTGCTGCCTCTATTCCCATTCATCTATGTCCGGCATTTCTCTCCGTGTTATCCCTCCCCACCCTCCCTGGCTTCCACTTTCCCTCCCCCTAGCCTCTCCCAATTGCCCCCAGTGTGTGATGCTCCTCTCCCTGAGTCCAGGTGTTCTCATTGTTCAACACCCACTTATGAGTGAGAGCATGCAGTGTTTGGTTTTCTGTTCTTGTGTCTGTTTACTGAGAATGATGGTTTCCAGATTCATCCAAGTCCCTACAAAGGACATGAACTCATTGATTTTTATGGCTGTGTAGTATTCCATGGTGTGTATGTGCCACATTTTCCTTGTCCAGTCTATCATTGATGGGCATTTGGGTTGGTTCCAGGTCTTTGCTATTATACACAGGGCTGCAATGAACATATGTGTGCATGTGTCTTTATAATAGAACGATTTATTTTCCTTTGGGTATATACCCAGTAATGGGATTAATCTCTTAACTTTGCTTCCCTCTATGTTTGTTGCATTTTCAAACGGGCTTTCTCTGAATTTAGCAAGATGACTACCAACAACTCTAGAGTTAAATCTAATGCTATCAGCAATACAATAGAGAGATAAAGGCTTCTATTCAGTTAGCTCAAACAAAGTCTGTGGAAATACAGTCAATTCTCTTTTTTCATGTTAGTTATATTCTGGAAAGCTGCCACAAATGTTGAGTTAGAAAATACTGAATCATTGCTCCAAGGTAAAATATAAGAATATGGGGCTAGGTTCCTGTGAACCTGAGCCTGATCAAAACATTCTCATCAATCATTACACAATCTTGTTTTATGTGTGCTTTCATTTCAAAACCATATACAGAAACACACATAAAACAAGATTATGTATATGCATGTGTGTATGTGTGTGTGTATGTATATAGTTCACATATAAAAAATATATGAGGCACTCTATATATAGTTTATATATACACATATATATGCACACACACATATAGTTATATAGTTGGTTTGTTTACATTAAACTTAGGAACAATAGCACTATAGCTCAGGCTTGAACAAAGCATGCATATTTTATCCAAAACATTCATCTCAGCCTTCTTGCTCCTTGGCACACTAGACAGCACTACTACTCTTGCAGTCATTTTAAACAGTAAATTCACCCAAAAAACCCTACAAAACTGTGAAAAACAGACACTGAAGAGACTTCAAAAAGAAGATGTTTACTGTATGAGAGCCGAAACAAAAAGTCAGAGCCTCACCTTGTTCAATTCAGACCCAGCTGGGAATGAGTGTATCAGGTGACCCAAATTCTTTTCTTCTCTGTTTGTGTCTTTGAATAATCAGGATTTGGGTATTACAAATAGATTTTAGAAGAATTTATATGAGTATCCATTCACAAATATAAAAGCTATGAATACTGAAGGTGTACTGAAAGTCTTATGGCTGTGATTGACCAAGTCTGAGTCACTTACTCTTAGACACAAAGGACTGATGTCAGTTCCCTGTAAGCAACATGGACTATTCAGTCAATTCCGGTTGGTTCCCCCAAGGGAAACAGATGCAATTATTAGTAGCAGGGGAAGGAGAAATTGGAAGTGGTCAGGAAAAGAAATTTACTAAGTATTATTAACACCTTGTTTCAGCCTACTTCTTCCTGGATAAAAGACATCTATTTCTTAAGACTTTTACCTTTTAAAATTCTCTCCTATTAGCATCTAGCTTTCCTTATGTGTAATTGATCAGCTATTTATATAAAGACTCATGCAGAAAATGTATACTCTAGTAATTATTAATTAGTATAAAACCGTCAAACTGTTCTAAATAATCTTTTATATACAAGTTTATATATTCTTTAAGGATCAAATTTAATTTGTGATAATTCTATTCTCATTTTCTTTCTTGAGACTGATCACTAGTGAAATAACAAGCGTAAAGTTTCCTTATTAACTGGGGAAAAGTGATTGTATTATACTAATGTCAATCCCAATTTGTTTTTATATTTTAAAAGATAGGGAAATACTGCTTACTTTACTTTCCTGTGGATAGGCTATTTGCCTTTACAGATTGTATCTTTTATCATCAAAAACGTTTCTTCTGAGACAACATAACTGAGGCACAGTTTGGTTACATAATTCTACTTATTGATGTACAAATTCAGTTAGCACCTATTATTTTCTTTGTGCTTACACTATGCTTAGCATTGCAGCCTCAATGCTGTGAAAGATAGGTAAACAGAGAGTTACTTAGTGCTTTCACTCAAGAAATAAATATAGCTTAAAAGTGTCTTTATGCCAAAATTGGACTTGTTTGAGGAGATGGGGAGAGGAGGGGCAAGCCCTGTCTTTACAGAATGCACAGTGAAGTGAGTAACTTAACTCAAAACAAGAGGACATATTATAGGTGAGCATGGTTTACCTGGATAGCACACACGTGGAAGCAGAGATGAAGGGAGGTGACATAGGTGTACATATATATATATATATATATATATATATATATATACACACACACATACTCTCCAGGACCCATCACTAGAGATTTTGAAGCAGCTGATCTGGAATAGAGCTGCAAGCATTGGAAGTCTATCTTTGATAGCCTAATGAACACCCATGCTTGCATTCAGTGTTTTATATGAAGGCCCACTTCTGGATTGCTTGGAGTTAAATCCAACTCCTTTGCCTTCTCTCCTCATTCCTGCAGTCCCTGGCCTGCCCCCACTCACTTTGCTCATTAGTCTAGCTCCTGCACAGATGGTGTTTGTGGGCATGCTGATGACTTCCATCACCATCAGGGTGCTCATTGCCAGAGGGTGCAGCAAATAAATTGTCTGTGCAGGTGTAATAGGGAAAGAAGGATTGATGCTCAGAGGAACGTCTTCTTTTGTGGTCCATTCTATCAAATTCAAAATCCCCCTGGCTGACTTGCTAGAAAGTATACTTTGTCATGTTAATATGAAAGAGAGCTAATGACACTACATATATTTACTTTTCTTTCTTCTTCTTCTTCTTCTTTTAAGCCATCCAGATGTTCAGAAGCTAGGCATTTAATATCCCACGTTTGACCTTATAGCCCTCTGCCATCTGCTACACAGGATGTTTCAGCAAGTTAATGTGAAAAGGCATTTGAAAACAAATTAACTTGATTGTAACACATTTTGATGATCCCAATTCAAGGTAAAAATTTCATGCTAATAATTAATTAGATGAGGGCTCTCATGGATCTTCTTCAAATTTTCTGATGCTTTAAGTTTCCTGCAAATGTGTGAAGATAGGACTACATCCCAACATAGCCTGTCGAGTCTTCCTCAAACTACACTTTCATCCCTTTTCCTTGATAACTTGGATAATTTCCTCTAATTTGGATAAATAACTTTATTTGGCCTTTAAAGACTTAAGAAAATCCCAGAAAATACTATATCAGTGAGAGTAATAACAAACTACTAATAATATCCAAGTATATGTTAGTTATTTAGTCAATCCATAAAGTAGCAATGTGAACAACTTCACATTTTAAAAGAAAAGAAAGGACCCCAAGAACAAGAAGAGTATTGGATCTCCCTGTGAGAATTGCACTTGAGCACATTTACCCATAGCACCCATATACTACAATCTCAATGGTAATTCATTGTTAGCATTCTCATCTTGATATAATGCTTTTTTCCTTTATCTTTTGGTCAAAACATCCTTCTTTTATCTTTTCAAAGAGTAATTTTAGATTCACAGCAAAATTGAGCAGAAAGTACAGAGTTCACACACACCCCACAGACTCACACACAGCCTCCCCCACCAACATTCCACGTCTCTGTGATACATTTGCTATATAGTTGATGAACCAACATTGACATATAATAATCTACTGAAGTCCATAGTTTACATAAGGTTTCATTCTTTGTGTTGTACATTCTCTGGATTTTTACAAATGTATGACAGGTATCTAACATTGCAATACCATATATAAGAGTCACATGGCCTGAAAATCTCCCCTATTCCATTTATCCTATTTATCCTTCTTACCCTCACTCCCTATAATGTCTGGCAAAAACTGGATCTTTTTCTGTCTCTTCAGTTTTGCCTTTTCCAGGTCAAATAGTTGGAATCTTATGGAATATTGCTTCTTTCATTTTGTAATACGCATTTATGTTTTCTCCATGCCTTTTCATGACTTAGTAGCTCTTATTTTTTTATGCTGAATAAAATACTATTGTCTGTATATGCCATAGTTTGTTTATCTACTTACCTATTGAAGAACATTTTGCTTCAACAGTGACCAAGTTGAATACAATTATGGGTAAAAATACTGTAAACATTTGTGTATAGATTTTCCTGTGGACATAGGTTTCCAACTCCTTTAGGCAAATACCAAGAGTAAAATTGCTAGGTTGTATGGTAAGAATATATTTAGTTTTGTTAGAAGCCATCAAAATGTCTTCCAAAGTGGCTTTACCATTTAGCATTCTCACCAGTAGCAAAGGGCAGTGTCTTTTTTCCAAATCTTCACCAGCATTTGATGTTGTTAGTGTTCTGGATTTTTGCCATTTTAACAGGTATGCAGTTATATCATTACTGTTTCAGTTTTAATTTCCTGGTAGCATATAATGCAGGACATCTTTTCATATGCTCATTTGTTACCTGTATATCTTCTTTGGTGAGGCTTCTGCTAAGGTCTTTGGCTCATTTTTTAATCTGGTTGTTTGTTTTCCTGTCAGTGAGTTTTAAGTGGTCTTTGTACAGATGCTCCTCAACTTAAGATGTGGTTACGTCTTGTAAAACCCATTGTAAGTTGACAATATCATAAGCCGAAAATGTGTTTAATACATTTAATGCATGACCTAACCTACAGATCACCATGATTTAGCCTAACCTACCTTTCCTGTACTCAGAACCCTTACATTAGCCTACAGTTTGGGAAAATCATGTGATATGTTGAATACAGTACACTGTGGAGTACTGTATCCATAATTCACCCTCATGATCATGTGGCTGACTAGGAGCTGTAGCTCATTGCCATGCCGCTGTCCAGTATCACAAGAGAATATCCTATCTCATATTGCTAGTCCTGGAGAAGATTCCAATTTTGGACTCAAAATATGGTTTCTACAGAATGTGTGTGGCTTTTGTACCAGGATAAAGTAAAAATAAAAATAAATAAGTCAAGCCAGCATACATTGGGGATCCATTGCGTATTTTGGATAGAAGTCTTCTACTAGATAGATAACTTTTGCAAATATTTTCTACAGTCTGTAGCTTTTCTTTTTATTCTCTTGACAGTATCTTTCACAGAGCAGAAATTATTGGTTTTAATTAAGTACTGCTTATTAATTCTTTCTTCTATGAATTTTGCCTTTGCTGTTGTATCTAAAAAGTCATTGACAAACCCAAAGATATATAGATTTGCTTCTATGTTATCTTCCATAGGTTTTATATTTTTGTGTTTTAAATTCATGTCTGTGAATCATTGTGGATTACTTTTTGTGAAGGGTGTAAGGTCTGTGTCAAGGTTCTTTTTTTTTTTTTTTCCTGAGAATGTCCAGTTGTTCTAAGAGGCTTTCAATTCTGTATTCTTCACTCCCCCTAATTCTTCATTCTGAGCAAACAGAAATCTCACCAGGGTTATTGTTTATTCTTCACCAAGTATGTGGATCACCTTCATTTTTACTTGTTGCTAATACAATTCTTTCCCCTATATTCAGACTGAGGGCCGTTGCCTTTCCAATACATGTTTCTAGATACAAAAGGAATTTAACAAGTGCAAGGGTGGTGTGTGTGGGCATATGTACTTAACCAGTGCAAGGGTGACGTGTAGGGGGTATGTACTTAACCAGTGCAAGGGTGATGTGTAGGGGGTATGTACCTAATCACTGCAAGGGTGGTATGTGGGGGGATATGTACAACTGAATATCTAGCTCATTAGATATGAGGAGCACAGTTTATGAGAGTGGATCTTTAAGGACCTTCTCATAGCTTCTGCACAGCAAGAAGAACAATAAGTAAAATGAAAAGATAGGCAAGAGATTGGGAAAAAATATTTGCAAACTGTAAATCTGATAGATGTTACCCAAAAGGCATAAGAAACTCCTACAACTCAATAGCAAAAAAGAAAGAATCCAATTTTAAAATGGGCAAAGGACCTGAATAGTCATTTTCTCAAAGAAGGTATATAAATGGCCAACAGGTACATGAAAAGGTTTGCAGTATGACTAATAATCAAAAAAATGCCAATCAAAATGATGACAAAACTTCACACCTGTTAGATGGCTACTATTTAAAAGACAAGAGATAACAAATGTTGGTGAGGGTGGGGGAGAAAAGGGATCCCTGGTATACTGTTGGTGGAGATGTAACTTGGTATAGCCATTATGAGAAACAGCATGGAAGTTTCTCAAAAAATTAAAAATAGAACTGCTATATGTCCCAGCAATGCCTCTCCTTGTTACATATCCAAAGGAAATGAAATCATCACCTCCTAGAGATATCTGTACTCTTATGTTCATTGCAGCATCCCTCACAATGGTCAAGATATGACAACAACCTCACTGTTCCTTTATAGATAAATAAAGACATAGTGATATAGTGATATCATTCAGCCTTGAAACAAAAACAACAGAAATTCTGTCATTGATGACAACATGGTTGAAGCTGGAGAATATTATGCTAAGTGAAATAAGCCAGACATAAAAACAAATACTACATAAACGCACTTATACATGGAATCTAAACAAAGAGCAGAAAACAGAAACACAGTAGAATCGTGGTCACTATGGGCAAGAAGGAGGTGGAAATAGGTCAAAGTGTGCACACTTGCAGTTGTGTAGAATGAATAGTTCAAGAGATCTAATGTTCAGTGTGAAGATAATAGTTTATAATATTGTGTACTGAAATTTTACTAAGCTATTATATTTAATAGGTTATTTACTAAGCTATTGTATTCACTAAGCTATTATATTTACTTATATTTACTAAACTATTATATTTAATAGCTAAATAAATTTCAGTATACAATATTATAAATTTTATTAAGCTATTCAATATTATAAATTTTATAAATAACTTAATAAAATTTATAATATACAATATATATTATATTATACAATACAATATAGTGTATAATATATAATATACAATATTATAAATTGTATATTATAAATTTTATTAAGCTATTTATAAAATTTTCCTCAACAATCTTGGCAATACCTTGAGGATGCAAGACACCATCGGCTTTGGCAACTTTGATAGGGCAGTGGTGCCTTAGTCATATTTTCTTATGGTATCCATGACATGGTCCTCTCTCAAAGACAGGAGCTGGAATAAAAAGAAAGAATGGTTCAAATAAGCTTAGTCGTTACAAGGACTCGAACAGCATGGAACTAAATGCATAGGTTGCCCAGAAACTGTTTAGAACAGCAATGAAGCTCAGACTTTTTGACTAGTGGGAAGCCTGGATCAAGAAAATTTTGGAATTATGCATTTCCAGGATGGTATGTCCTAAAAGAATGTGAGTTATTGATATGATTTGGAACACGTATGGAGGGTAAGTAAAGATTAATAATAGCTGGTGAATTTGAAATTCTCTGAAAGGAATAAAGTAATTGTCATCAGGCTAGACGGTTATTAACTATTTAGGAGAAGAAAGGGTGTGTGTAGAAGAGACCCACTACTTTGGGTGTTTTGTGAGGTTTCCACCCAGAGGCCTGATACTTGAGATATTTGCCCTAGCTTCCAGGTGGAGGTGTACTGATTCTTATAGAGGTGCTATAAAATTAAAATGCACTTTTAAATTTCAATGGGTAAATCTATCAGATAGCTTTTTTCTGTCTTAAATGACATATGTTTACTGGGTTATGAAAGTAATTTAGCCGACTAAGGAAAAGTTGGCAGATCCTGAACTGTGGAACAAAAATAATAAATATGATTTGGGCATGCAGAGACAAGTATGGAAACATTTTTTTCTAGTTATGCATGTATGTATGCATACATCAATCTATTTATATCTGTCATGTTATTTCACTTTTGAGAAAAGCAGTTTAAGCATTTAGTTAATAATATTATGTACTATTTTTCTACATATATTATAGAATACATCTTCCTCCCTGAAGATTTCATAAAGAATTCATCCAGCATCACTAATGAACTATCAGTCTTCATCTCAGGTTTAAATTCTGCAATAGAAATAAAACTGAGAGGAGGAAAAAGGCATCTACCCATCTCATTGGTACACCCTGAACTGAAAGATCCTATTTCTGAGCCAACTTGAAAATTTTTTTATTACCACCTTCACTCAACTGCAAGAAAACTACTTTTTGCATTACCAAATATCTTTATTTAAAAGTATTTTTGCAGATATTTAAGATGTAGAACCTGATGTTTTTACATACATACACATAACAAAATTACTACTACAGGCAAGCAGATTAAGCTATTCAATATCTTCAATAATTTTTTGTGGCAAGGGCACCTAAAATGTACTCTCTTTCAGTATGTTTTAGGTGCCCTTACCACAAAAAGTATTGAAGATATTGAATAGTTTAATAAAATTTATAATATTGTATATTCTTTTGTTAAAAACCACTGTAAACAAGTTGGCTCAGGGGCTCATTTAAATGCTGGTCAGTTTGTAGTTTTCAGAATCCATGTCTATGTCTGACCCACAAGTTTTAGAACTTTTTTATGCTTCTTGATTTTCTTTTTTTGAAGACTAAGTGATTCCTTGGGGAGCTTCTTAACACCTCTTCTACACAGTTTTCTCACTGCCAGTTTCACCGTCGCCAATCCTGGCTAGCGAGCACACTAGACATTTGATTACTAGAGGGCCTGTAGTATATATCCATTATAGATGTTCCTAAAATTAATTCATGGTTGCATAAATTAGAAATAATCAAATGTCCAGCTATCAGTAAAGTCTTAAACTGCATCAATGTAATTTGAGTTCTAAAATGCACAGACATGAGTGATGTAATGTAGTTATATATTAATTCTGGTATGGTGTTCAAGAAAGAATGTTGAACTGAAAATCAGGAGATAGATTAGGCCCTTCCTGTTTATCCCAGAATTAGCTTTATAAGCTTCAGAAATTCTCACACTTCCTAGCTCATTTAAAAATTAGGGGGTTGAACTCAGTCTCTAAATTTTCTTCCAAGGTGCTATGGATTAAATGTGTTTGACCCCCAAAATCCATATGTTGAAACCTAATCCCCCATATGATGGCATTTGGAAGTGGGGCCTTTGTGATGAGATTAGGTCACGATGGTGGAGCCCTCATGAATGGGGTTAGTGTCCTTATAAAGAGGCTCCAGAGAGCTCTCTCATCCCATCTGCCATGTGAGAACATAGTGAGAATACAGACACCTAGACACCAGAAAGCAGGTCCTCATCAGGTGCTGAATCTGCTGGAGCCTTGATTTTGAGTTTCCTGGCATCCAGAACTGTGAGACATAAATATATGTTGTTTATAAACCACCCACTATTTTATTGCAGCTTGAATGGACTAACACACAAGGTTCCTTTCTGTTCTAACTGAAAACATTTTAAGGGGACCCTGTTCTGGGGGAACAACAGTGAGAAAGAGCTGATCAACAGAATGTAGATTCTGTAGTTTAACAGCGAAGCATCCGTTTGCATGATCTGTGTGAGAATGGTGAAAAGAGAAACCTAGTCAGCCTGACCTCAGACAACGCACTTTTAAATTTTTTGTTTCAAGACTTGTAGGTGGAAACAAGATTTATTATTGCTTTCAAGTTATATTTCTATCTACATGAGAGAAAATTGGTCTTCAAAATAGTACCAAAGTCTGGGAACTGTCACAATGCAATTTAGGAAGGATTGCCAGTAAAACTATTTAAGGATACAATATAATGCAAAGAGTCAAATTCAGAGAAGAAAAAGACGTTTATAAGTTTCATAAGAACCCTCAGCCACTCTTTTTTCCAATGAATATAAATCTTTGGGAAAAAACTCTCCTACTGAGATTCAAATTACATAAACAGAGAAAAAGAGAGAATATATGAGTTATTTATGGCAGTGCCACTAAGGTAAATGCAAATGCCACTGCAAAATGGCTGTGCTCGTAATAGTAAAATGTAGGTTATATACATATTTTCCCTAGCATCTTACTAGTGGAATTGAAAGTAAAACTGCAATTGCAATTCAACTTGAAGAATGAGAAATGTTCCTACCTGGGAAGAAGATTAATCTCTCTTTAATTGACTCTTTGCTCAGAATAAAGATTTATAAGATGAAAACGCAATATGCCTCTGATAAGGAATTAGGGATGATGAATGGAGAAGCCATTAGCATTATGGGGATTCTAGGAAGATATGTGTTTCAAGACAAAGTAACCTTTATTGAAGCAAGGTAATTTAAGAAGTGAACTTTTTGGTTAGATTCAAATTTGTCTGCAAAGTACTTTCTAAACTTCCTAGTCACAAAATCCCAATTCTTGCATTGTTACAATGGCAGTTTAGAACAAGTTCTTCCTGCCTTTATTAGGTACTTGACAAAAACACAGACTAGCCTATAAAGTGCCATAAAAGCAAGGAGAGTGTTGTTTATATTTTCCATAAAGGTCTCAGTTCACTATGAATGCTAAGTGGATGCTAAATCTGAGTCATGAAAATGCCTCTCTAATGAGTAGTAAAGAATTCCCAGAATAAGATCATGCCTTTGTAACCAGTGTCAAAAATCAACCTTCCTCCCTTTGTATCAAAATGGTTCCCAGAAGCTCTGCCCATAATCCTTTATCATCCACAAACCAGGTACTCAGACAATGTTGATAAAATTAATTTGAGAGTTTTGTTGAAATAAAATGCTTCAGTAAAGAGGTTTAGTAGAACCAATATTTCCAGCTCTGCTACCATATGGAAAAAGGTGGTTTTGTTTGTTTTGTTTCAATGCTATAATGCTATACTAGTAAAATTCCAGATTCAGTTTCAGGGACACTCATTAAAACTCTTCTCCTGCATACAGTCTCAATTTTTTTTTTTCTTCACCCACTTACTTTTCAATGCCAGCCCTGGTTAAATTCTACTTTGCATCTATACCCACACAGCTAAAAACGGTTGGAGAGCAGAGCTATGCCAGCTGGTCTCATTTTGAATTCAAGATCACCCAATCACAAGTAGGCCCTTGGATGCTCTCCAGTCACCAGAACTTATTCTCCTATTCTAATTAGTTTCTCTGGCTCCTAGACAACAGTTATGCCATCTTTCTCTTCTTTCTTCAAGCATGTAGCCTCCCTACTTCCATTCCCCACTTCTGCTGATGCTCTTGCTTCCTATTTCACTTAAGAAACAGAAATCACTTCACTATCTCACATCTCCTCCCATAATGGTGTCAGTTCAACACATTCTATCTTCTCTCATATTGCCTTAATGAATTTCCCCCACAAAAACATTGACCCAGCAATTATCTCTCCACTGAATCACTCCTAGCAGCATACAGACACGCTGTTACTTGTTGCAATGGAAAATACAAAATTGACAAACAAAGGGAAGACCATAATCTCTCTACATTTGTTAACCTATTCCTTCAACTGTAGCCCCTCTTTGTCATATAATAGCAAAATCCTAAAAAAATGTTGCCTATATTTGCAACTCGATTTCTCTTCTCCATTTGCTTTTAAACCTAGTCCAAGTAAGTTTTTGCTCCCCACTCCTCCACCAAGGTTATTGAGTCAAGGTCACCATGAGTTTCAAATTGCTTAGTCTGTCCTCATCTAACTGTACCTGTCTGAGTCATTTGAGAGTCAATTCCTCTTTCCTATTTTGTTCACCTTGTTTTTCTGACTTTACTCTCTTTCTATCACTTCTTTTGGCTTTTCTGACTTAATCTCCTTTTCTGGTTTGTTCTTTTCTCTCCAATCACTTCAATTTTAGGAGTATACCAGGAATAGATTCCCTGGCTTCTTCTCTTACTTATCAATGGTTTCCCCTTGGTGATCTCATCTGGTCACTGATGACTACTGAATGCCATCTTTGGCATCACGTTCTCTCCTAATTCCAGACCACATTATATAATACCTGCCTGTTTAATATTTCTATGTAGATATGTAATCAACATCTCAAAATTAGTATCCCAAAACAACCATCTAAATATATATCATTTCAACCAGGTGGCAAACTTGCTCTTTCAGTTTCTTGGACCAAAATTCTAGGACCATCCTTGAATCTTCTATTTCCCAGATACACTGCAGTTAATTCACTAACAAATTGTGTTGTCAATGCCCTAAAAACATTCCCAGAATCTGACTACTTGATGCTACTTCCACATTCACCCCACTGCTCCACGTTGCTCTACTATCACACCAGCATTATTATAGTAACCTCCTAACTAGTCTCTCCATTTCTACTCTTATCAAACACAATCTATTCTTAATAAAGTAAGAAGAAAAATCCTCTTAAAACTTAAATTATCATTTCAATCAGAAACCTGCAATAAATACTGTTATGGCTGTCTATTTCTGCATAACAAATCATGCTAAAACATAAGTATTTTTGTTGTTCTATATACATACACACACACATATATAGATATATAGACACATACGTACATATACAAACATATACATACACACACACACACATATATATATATATGGGGGTATATATATATATGTATATATATATATATTTATGAGTTCTAGGATACACATGCAGAACATGCAGGTTGGTTGCATAGTATACACGTGCCATGGTGGTTTGCTGCACCTATCAACTCATCATCTACATTAGGTATTCCTCCTAATGCTATCCCTCTTCTATCTCCCCTAGCCCCCCAAAGGCCCTGGTGTGTGATGTTTCCCCTCCCTCTGTCCATGTGTTCTCATTGTTCAACTCCCACTTATGAGTGAGAACATGTGATGTTTGGTTTTCTGTTCCTGTGTTAGTTTGCTGAGAATGATGGTTTCTGGCTTCATCCATGTGCCTGCAAATGACATGAATTATCCTTTTTATGGCTGTATAGTATTCCATGGTCTATATGTGCCACATTTTCTTTATCCAGTCCATCACTGATAGGCACTTGTGTTGGTTCCAAGTCTTTGCTATTGTGAACAGTGCCGCAACAAACATATGTGTGCATGTGTCTCTACAGTATATTGTTTGATAATCTTTTGAGTATATACCCAGTAATGGGATTGCGGGGTCAAATGATATTTCTGGTTCTAGATCCATAGTTTTAAACAAGTTATTATTATCTCTCTGTGTTGCCTGGTGTTAGCTGAGTGGCTCTAGCTTGAGGCTTCTCATGTGAGTTCTGGATGCTAACAGATAGTGACTGGGACTGGAGTCATCTGAAGAGTTGACTGGAAAAATGTCCTAGATAACTCATCTACATGGCTAGGAGTAGGTGCTGGCATTTGACCAGAAGCTCAGCTAGCTGTCAGATTGTCTATGAATAATCTCTCCATGTGAGCTGGGCTTCTAAGAGCCTGATGCCAGAGTTTCAGGAATGAATCTTTCACATAACAGGAAGTAGAAGATGACATTCCACAATCTGGGACCCAGAAACTGGCACAGTGCCACTTCTTTTGTGTTCTGTTGGTCAAAGCAGGCACAAAATCTGCTAAGGTTCAAGGAAAGGAGACATATACCCTGCCTCTCAATGGAAGAAATGTCAAACCCATTGTGACCATGCTTAATCTACCACAATTTCTGTATTATTCATAGTGAAAGGCAACATTCTTGTAGTGATCTTCAAAGCCCTATATAATAAAGACTGTAGATACCGCTCTGATCTTATCTTCTACTAAATTCCCCTTTCTCACTACATTCCAGCTATTCCTCAAAGCTACAAAGCCTTAATATTTGTCATTTTCTCTTTCTAGAATCCCTTTTCCTTAGGTATTTATATATCCATATGGTTTGATCCTTCTTTTAATGTCTGTTTAAATGTAACCTTCTCAGGGAAGCGTTCCCTGACAACCCAATATATATATTTGTTGTCTGACTCTTAGCACTAGAAAGAAAAATGCAAAGTGTAGGGTGTTTCCACAATTTTATTTACGGTAGCATTTGTGGTGCCTAGAATAGTTCTTGGAACATGAAACAAGCTGAATAAATAAACATACTTTTTGAATGAAGAAACATATACTGTGTTTCTTTAATTTCTAGCAGTAGATTTATTCCATTTAACTGCAACAATTAAGGATTTTTCCCACTTGAATCACTTTGATGTTATTAAAAGAGAGAGAAAAAAAAAAACTATTTGTGGAAGGGGTGCTGATTGCCCAATGCTTGATACACTCAGATAACAACTCCAGATACATCCAGCATTTAGAAGAGTGATCTTCTAAATCATAAGACAAACAACTGAACTATTAGCCCTGGTAAAGATGGTATCTCATTAGGGAGCAAATATGGCAGTAGAAGATAAATTAACTCTTTGATACCACCATGGAATTTGAAGAATCCAAGTAATTAAAGTAACTACTTTATAGTATTTTAAATTTTTGAGCTTTGCAAACCTGTTTCCTAAGGTTACTATGTACATAGATTTAAATCATGCTAAACTCAATGAATATTAAAAGCTAAGAAGACTTTTTGTTTCTCTTGACCTTTAGTTCAGTTCTCTGTCCATCTAACCATTTTGCTTCCAGGAAACAAACAGACCATGAACAGGTAACAATTCACTATAGTCCTTCATCTATGAAGCCCTACTAACATTTCTTTCAAGCTCAGTTTCATTTAAAACTACCAGATATAAGGAAATTCTTGAACTTTCAGAAGTACTATTTTTATCATGGGTTTGAGTCATTATTAAACATTATAAAGTTCACAATTAATTCACGTTTTGTTGTGATTTTTACTGATTATTTTTCAGGACTGTGCTCTCCACATACTATGGTTTGAAACATTAGGAAAAATATTGTTGGTACATCTTGTATATGAAACACACAATGAAGTTTTCCAAAGGCACTTTCGCCTGAGCAAAATTTGAGCCCTGTCCATGAGACATCAACATTATGTGTCAAATGAACTAGAAGGGAAGCTTCTAATATAAATATGTTGTTGAAGACAAAGTCACTGGGCTCTTAGCACCAGGGTCAGCTGAACCCAGGAAATGTGTCCCACATTTTATCTGAATATCAGCATAGAATGGCAATCCCTGCTCCATCTGTGAAAGCTTAAAATGATGCTCTTGAAGATGCAAAGAGGCAGAATGCAAGTTTGGCAGGAAGAAGGGTGACACTACAAAGGATGTCATTTAAAATTGGGTTCAAGGATGTCCAGGAACTTCTAGCCAGTTGCTTCTCCTGGTATTAGGAGATGATTATTCACTTTGCAGATTTCAGGAACTATTTCATATTCAGTAGGTCAACATGCTTCAGAATCCTGCATTGATTACAATAATTCCAATTCTGTTAGCTTTTATTGAGGGCTTACTCTGTGCTATAACAATCAGCTGAATGAGGTATTATGTCACTAATCCTAAAACAACACCAGGAGATCCTTTGATTTTTTTAATGCATATTAATCTACCCATGTTAGTCCCTCTCCACTAAAAACACCAGCCAGCATTTTCTCTTACCTAAAGTATTTCAGTAACATGTAGGTAGCTCGCCCTGCTTCCATTCTTATACCTTAATCATTTCTCTATAAAGCAAAGAGATGGATATTTTTACGGCTGCGATATATCCTATGTGATCTATGTCCTGCCTACTCTATCAGCTTAATTTCATATCACTCTTTCCTCAATCTCTGTGTTCTAGTTGTATTAGTCCTTTTTCTTTTTGTAGTTCCTTGAATATTTCTTGTTTCTTTATCACTTACACATATTTTTCTACAGTAGAAAGATGTCTATCCTATTTCTTTTCCCTGCCCCTGGAAAACTCTATTCTTCCTTTTCCCAAGTCTCATTAGACACTTTTTAAACGTCATATTCCTTCTTAATTGCACTTAGTATAACTGCATGTCAACAGTCCTTGGGCAAGTAATTTGTTTTCACTTCTGATGCACAAGAATGCAAGCTTTGAAAGGGCAGAGAACACATCTTTTTGTTAATTTCTTACTTCCTTAGCAAGCCATTGTATGACCTATACATAATTAGTACTAAATATAAGTCTTCAAATAAATGAAAGGCCTTTTATGCATATAATATTAGGAAAAATTAATGTTTTGAATGAGAAGGATCACTTTTACAGAGAAGATAACACATAAAAACAGGTAAAGGATAGTCTTTGGAGGCACACCATCATAAACTTTGGCCAATATTAGGTAATAATAATGATCCCCCAAAGAAGGTGACCATGCAAAGTAGCAGGAACTTAAAAGCAGAAGTGAAAGTTATTCCCTCTCTCTCTCTCTCTCTCTCTCTCTCCAGGTGCAGCATCGATTCACTTTTAAAAGAAAAAATGTTTTTCCTCTACTCTAAAGAAAATGGACAGAAGTGATGAAGATTAATGATTGTCCATGCTGACTTGACTTTCCTGAGGCACTTGGTTCAGGAGCCTGCTCACTTTTCCGTAATATGTTTTCCTTCCACAGCTGAATGTGCTACTCTCCTCTGTTGTTCTTGGACTTGCTTCCCTGACATTTCATTCTCTGTCCCTTCTTTAATGCTCTGGGGTTTCCCGGTGTTCTATCTTAAGCCTTCTCTCTTTTCATATTTTCCACTTCTACATTGACTGACCTTTAATCACTAAAATTTAAAACAAACAAACGAAAAAAATCATAGTTTCTTCTTTCTTTTATGTTGGCTTCTCAGATACAACACTTTCTACTCAAACTATCTGTTGTATGTTTATCGTGAGCTAATGCCTTATCCATTGAGACAATCTGGAACCAAATGGGGAAGATCTGTACCCTCACTGAGTTTATGAATCCAGAAGAGACTATAGGCCAATAAATATAAATAAATTCATAAAAATCAGATAGGTTAAGAATCTGAAGAAAAATCTAGACTATGTTATATAAAAGGAAAGTACAGAAAAAATAATTTGATGGGGTCTATAATGACCTTTCTGATATACAGGACTTCCAGCTGATTTCTGAGGAATAAAATATTTTAGGCAAGCCAATAACATGAAGATAAATCTGGCCCAAAGACAAGAATAAAGCTGTGTGTTTAAGGTGGGACAGGAGTTGTGTTAGAAAGACCATCTATAACCAACCTTTGGTTCACAAAATCTCTAATCATCAGTGTATCTGAGCTGGTAAGTGAAGAAGCCATAGTGCTTTATGACTAGGAA
The DNA here is from genome assembly GCA_036589455.1 of Ateles fusciceps. Lineage (NCBI taxonomy): Eukaryota > Metazoa > Chordata > Mammalia > Primates > Atelidae > Ateles > Ateles fusciceps. The sequence goes on from JAZHEH010000051.1 coordinate 3,847,274, forward strand.
AGGGAATGACTCTCTAAGACTTGTTTCAAACTTCAGAGTACAAAAGAACATGGGGGTTTCTGGATATGCAAAAACCCAATACCTTGGAGGTGGCAGGAACTTCAGTGGGTACCTGTGTGGATCAGGTACTCATTGTTACAGTGTTGGAAGGTTTGATGACGCTTCCTGTAGTCCAGCTCAGCATTGGGTTAAGACTAACTAAAGGGCATCCCAGATATTTTCTGGGAAGAGATGTGCTAGAGCAGTGGTTAACAAACTATGGTCCAGGAACTGAATGTCTGTTTTACATATAGTGTTTGCAAACACAGCCACACTCATTTGTATTACCTACCACTGCCTTCATGTGACAACAGAAGATGTGAATAGTTGCAACCACAGAAGAGGTGAATAGTTGCCCACAAAGCCTAAAATATTTTCTATCTGATTTTTTTCAGAAAAAAATTTTTAACCACTACCGTGACCCTTACTTTCTGTTCCTTCCAACTAGATTGTTCATAATGTCATCTAATAACCTACAGAACCCCTAATTAATCAAGTCACAGCTCATGTCACTGTGCTGAGAAGACTTTACAGAGGCCCTTCTACCCTCACCGCACAGAGCTGATCACTCCTATCCTATCCTGCACTGCATTTATCACACAGTATCTCAGTCACAACATTTCTTCTTCTAATGGGTTCTGAGTATTTTGAGGTCAAGTCCTGTGTCTCACTCACTTCTACATATCTCACATACTTTGCAATGCATCTTGCATATAGCTGAGCAAATTAAGATTTGACTGGGCAAGGAAAGTCATCAGTGTTAAATAGATTGGGGATTCTTCACTTGAAATATGCATTTCTCTTCTTTGGATATGTCAGAGTTTAATTGTAAGTTAACATTATTCTGCAATCACAGGTCTTGTCAGGAATGTTTTATACTAGTTTGTTTCAGAGACCATAACAGTCAACTGACTCTATTAACACAAATGACCAGGGTAATTTTCAAATGAAAGATTTGTTTTTGCCAGTTCTATGAATTAAATCATTTGGATATTTTGCATTTCCATAAAATGCTAATAGATTCACTAATGTAATCCAGCAGTCCTCCTCCTCTAGATTTGCAATTAAAGTCCACTCCCATCTCAGCCACCATTTATCAGAAACTTGCTGGCCCTGAAGGTCATCAGAATTTAGCACCAACAGAATACAGAGAAAGCAGATGTTCTTTTGTGGAGAATTACCCAAATAAATTTTTCTGAACAAAGAATTAACAGAAAGCATTATAATGACTCACAAGTAGTTGTGAGGTGGAAGGTGGTTTTCAAGATAACTATTAAGAAAAAAAGAATTTCAACCATAAATGTTCACAAAATTTTCTATTGATTTCAAATAGCACCTTAGTTGGAACTGCTATTCCCTGATCAATTTGTGCCAAAATCATCAGAAAATACTTACTGCAATTTCATACTTGGTAAGATTTTATTTTGATTCTTAGCAAATTCTTTGTCTGATTAGACATTGAGATATTTCTCATCATAATTGTAGAAAAGTAGTAAAAGAGGCAGTCCCTATAGATTTCCTCCCCAAAAGGCTAAACCTCTCTAGATAGCAATAGAGAGTCTGTAACAATGACCTTAATTAAAGATTTAGTGGTCAAGGCCCAGCAAAATAATCAGAAGTTCCTTTTCAGCAGTATGTTCCGACTGATAAATTCTGTTACCTGTTTTTCTTAAAATGTTTCTTTACCCTAAGAACTTGTGAAATAAACAAGCAAAAATACAGAACAAAAGAGAAAAGACTCAAAATTCCCTGGAGGTGAATTTTTTATAAAAGGTCATGTAACCATACTTATAACAATTCATATACAGCTTTAATCACTTGAGGTCTTATGTAACCATTTTCCTTCACTCTAGAGACAGGTGGCTGGAAGAAAAGTATTTGTTCCAATGGTCATTCTCCTCCTTGTCTCCATGTTTGTCTTCAGTTTACTGGAATTCCCTAAGCTAGGGAGACTCTCAGACTCAGGCTTTGCCCAAAGACAGATCAGGACAGAGTAAGGCCTTGTTATCCAGACCATAATCTTTCCTCTCCCACTGTGGCTGCTGCTTCTATTTCTCCCGCTCTCTGTTAAGTGTGCAATAGCATGGAGCCACTTTAAGTCAAACTTCCTCGCTGTGCTGTCCTCTAGAACTTCTCTTAGAAGAATATTTCTCCTTTGATCATCAACCTCAAAAAGAAGTCTGAGACTTTCTAATCTGGTAAAGAATCTCACTCTTGGTGAGATATTTTCAGTTATGTCATTGATCGCATATTTCTGTGATACTGCTGATCACACTAACTGCCTTGTGTGCAGTACTCAAGTCTAACATCTTGCTGTGGTCTGTCTTTCCATCCACTATTACACCTATTATTCTCGATTTTTAATATATACTCTGGTGGTACCATGATACTACAAGGTGGGGATTTTAGCTTCACATCCTCAGTGTAGAATCTTATACTGAGAGAGGTTAAGTTGAATGTTCAAAGTCACTAGTTAGTTGCCAAAGTCAGTATCTGAACTCAGATATGATTTTAAAATATGAATGAGCTACAATATTAGAAATAAACAGGCTCTGTATGAAAATCTGGAGCCTTTGTTGAATTACCAGATGTTCACAGTATCTCATGAACGTATCGACAGCCAATTAACCAGTAGGAAGTACTAAGGCCTACATTCACAGTGGCCAGCTCTATGCCAGCTACTTTGAGGTTTTAGAGAATTTTCATAACATATTGAACCTGACCTCGGGAAGCTGAGAATCTTAGTGAAGAGAATGAACAATGGTACAAGAAACATTTTGAGAACTGTAGAGCATAATCTGGTGCTAAAATAATGGGAAGGAAAAAAGAATTAGTTACTCTCAACAACACAGTTGGAGGAAGAAATAAATACATGCCAGAATATCAATAAAAGTCACATGAATGAGGTGACTCAGAGGAGGTATGTTAGTCTGGGGATAATAAGTCTGGGTTAATCTATTATTAAATTATTAGCCTGGGTCTCCTTGGAAGCAGACAGTGAGACAAGGACTTGACTTCAGGTAGTTTATTTGAGAGATAGCCCAGAATATGATTAAAAAGTGGGAAATAGAGAAGGGAAGGAAGAGAACCGGGAAAGGTTAAAAAAAAAAGTGGCAAGCCACATAATATGTGGAAAACTAAGCATGTTACTACTGTAGACAATTGGAGTTTAATACCACTGGGAATTCTGGCAGACCATATACAATATACGTCAGCATTGCTCCAGCTGAGGGATGAGAAAGTTGAATCTGCCATTGACTAAGGGCTGCTCCAAGTGGTACTAACTCTTCAATGCTGCTGATCACCTGTACGCAGATGGAATTTGCTCTGTTAGGCAGAGAAAATTTTAACATGACTATGTTTTGTATTCAGAGATGAGTGCTGTGAGGATGTGAGTGGGTCCCTGATAGTCAGCAATAGGTGGGACCAAAAAACAAAGAGTGAGGAAGAGAGAGAGAGAGAGAGAGAGAGAGAGAGAGAGAGAGAGAGAGAGAGAGAAGGGCAGAGAGAGATGATTTTGGACAAACAGGAGGAAAGAAATATTTTTATATGATAGAAGTTACAGTATGCACATGAAGGTGAAGTGACTCCAAATAATCATCCCTATTTTCTATCATTTTGTAATATATAAAATGCTTTCACATATGAAGTATTAAATAGAGTATATGCTGTTGTGAGAACCAACAGAGAAGAACAAATCTCAGAGGGCTTATTGAAGAGTGATGAAAACTAAAATTGAATAAGTCTGTATTCTAGATACACTATAAAGTAGATCAAAAGATTAGTCCTTCTCATGGCAGAGGAAAAAAGGAGCACTGGTGTATTTGAACAGGGAAGGGCTATGATAAATGCAGCATTTCAGAAGGATTTTTGACAGCTATGTACCCATTCATTCATTTGTTGAAGAAATGTTTGTTAGTTAACCATTATGTGCCAGATGCTGAGAAAGAATAAAATCGTGAATAAGATGCAAGAGACGCACATGCAGACAAATAACAGCAAGACTAAGGGTAGGTACAAAAGAAAGATAACTGTGACACAAATAGGGGGCATTCATTGGTGGCAGGAGAAACTAGAATTCCGAGAGTAGACAGAGAGTATTTTTGGAGGAAATCCATTGGCAGTTCTGTGACTTCCTCAAACAGGAAAGTATTGGGGAAATGGAGAGAAAATGATGGAGAATGTAAGCAGGCATTTTTAGTTGCCTACACTAGTAGGCTTGCTAACAAAACTCTGGTTTATTTTGGATTGCAATGTGGCCAGCCCCAGAGATGAAAATATGATACACCTGAGACAATCAATAAAAATAATTCCATTTCCTTTGCCTGATATATGCAGCCTTCCCTAAGGTAAAAGAAAATGTATGAAGCTACATATGGCCAAAGAGATATTTTCAGAAATATGATGGGGATAGAGGTATGAGTGTAGTTGTCTCTGATACAAGAAATATCATTTGTTCCTACACTGTATATTGAAGTAGAGCTCAAGAGCATGATTCTTAGACCTCCTCTTGTGGCTGGGTGTAGTGACTGGAATAAAGAAAAAGGCAACATGATCACAATAGCTGAGCAAAACAATGGGGAAAGCCTGGAGCCTTATTGCCTAATTAAGCTCCTGAATGAGCCCTGTAATTAAAGTCCATTTTTTTTTCCTTTACTTTGAGTTCTGGGACAAGTGTGCAGAACATGCAGATTTGTCACATATGCATACATGTGCATGGTGGTTTGCTGCACATATCAACCCATCATCTAGGTTTTAAGCCCCACATGCATTAGGTATTTGTCCTAATGCTCTCCCTCCCCCTGCCCCCAACACTTGACAGGCCTCGGTGTGTGATGTTCCCCTCCATGTGTCCACGTGTCCTTATTGTTCCACTCCCACTTATGAGTGAGAACATGTAGTGTTTGGTTTTCTGTTCCTGTGTTAGATTGCTGAGGTTAATGGTTTCCAACTTCATTCATGTCCCTGCAAAGGACATGAACTCACATTTTTATGGCTCCTTAGTACTCCATGATATATATGTGCCACATTTTCTTTATCCAGTCTACCACTGATGAGTATCTAGGTTGGTTCCAAGTCTTTACTATTGTAAATAGTGCTGCAGTAAACATATGTGTCCATGTGTCTTTATAGTAAAATGATTTCTAATCCTTTGGGTATATACCCAATAATTGGACTGCTGAGTCAAATGGTATTTCTGGTTCTAGAACCTTGAGGCATCGCCACACTGTCTTCCACAATGACTGAACTAATTTACGCTTCCACCACACTGTTTTGTTTTGCATTTACGATTACTAGGATTTTTCTAGGCACTCTTCTTAAATATTTTACTATATGTAGCTACAATCTTTCCTTTCACAATCAGTGTAACACTATATAAAAGCACTGTCTTAAACAAAAATGGCAGATGGCAATGGGTTTAGTTGGTGACAGATTTAATTTAAAGTAGTAGATCTAAAAGTGAATATGATATAAATGGGTCCAAAATCCCACATGGAAGAGTCATTCTAAGTTGGCCAATAAGGTTTGAGTAATGTCTCATGTACAACAGGAAAGATTTCTAAGAGAATGCCTATCATAATCTGCTCTTGACCTTCTTTTTGTCACCATTTTTTTCTGAGTTTTTTGGCTAAAGACAAAGAAAGCATACATATTACACTGCAGATGAATCACATATTAGATAGCTGATATCTTGCTTCAAATAATTGAGACTCTAAAGATATTTTGGCTAGAGAAATAACCTAAAATATAGCAGATGAAACAAATTATTGGAGAAAATATAAGCTTTTAGAATTTGATTCATTAAACAACCACTTAAACAATGTATCTAGATGTTACAGCTCAATAGCAGTTGATGTGAAAATGACATACATTATTGGCTACTTTAAAACTCAATGTAAGTCACATGTTCATTCATTCATTCATTCATTCATCCAAGCCTCATGTTAGATAATGGACATAGGCACATCCAAAAAACAAGACACCCGAAGAGCTTAATGTGTTTTAGGAGATTAAGTAAATTACTGATCACAATACAGTGGGTAAATGTTTTAGTGATACTATAATTCAAAGGTATACATATAGAACCTTTTCTTTAGTAGGTAAAATACACTCTAACATACTAGCTATTAATGACATTATGAAAGTTCCTAAATATCAAACCTTTATTCATTCATTCCCCAAATAATTATTAACCATCAACTATGTGCTAGGCCTTGTCTTCCTTGGGGCATTTTAACATTTAGGTGAAGAATAATAGAAGGAGTAGCTAGCAAGTTAGGCATAACATTCTTTCAGCAAAGAGGGATGTTTCAGAAATTAATGAAGAAGTAACTCAAGATGCGAAGCTTTATCATCTAGGATTTATTGGTGTGAAAGATGGATAAAGAAAAGGAAAGAAAATTAACCTTTGGATCTGAGGGGATGGTGGAAATTGGGAACTTCATAGATTCAGTAGATGAATGCAGATTAAAGAATAACAAGAAAACTGGAGGTAAGCAATTGAAGGAAGCAAGCACTGAAAAATAATGTTAAAAGTTTGTACATAAAGTCCACTAAGAAATTTAGTTGTAGCTGGAGAGGCAGCTTTTCTGAGGAGGGTTTTAAAAATAGACAATGTCATAGCTCATGTATAACAGGAAATCCCATGGAGAAGGTGAATTTGATGATAAAGAGGAAGAAGGATTAGTATAAAGAATCAAGGTATGGAGTAAGTTACAGAACATGAAATGATAGTTCTTCTTTATACATGTAATGATAGTATTCCCATTTTAATAGAAAATAATACAGACCATATGCATATTTCTGAAGGTGGGTTTGTAGAATTAGGGATCTTCTAAGTGCTAATATTTTCTCAATGAAATAAGAAGTAGGCCATATTCTGGGGCTAAGAAGTGGAAAATTTGATAAGAAAGAAGAGATTTTATACAATATATTGTCAATCAGGATGCACCATATGACGCTAAAGTAGCAAACAAGTTTCAGTGACCTAATACGTAATGTTTTTCTCAGTCATGCTAAATGTCCAGCATACATTAGCAAGAAAGTCCTTCTTACTGTAGTCATTCAAAGACCAACGTCTACAGAGAATTCATCTTGATACAGTACTATAAGCACACTGAAACAGTAAGAAGGGAATGTGTTCACTGTGCATTGACTTTTAAATCTTCTTCCTGTGCTAATCGTTATGTGGGTTACAAAATAAGTAGAGTTATGTAATATAATATGCATATCTAACATACAAATTAAGCCATATGTTCTTGGTTGAGAGTCATTTAAGAATAGGAATTACATTATATAGCAATCATACAATAGATACAATCAATGCATTTTAGCAAACCGATGACAAGTCATTTTAAGACCCTTTCCTGATAATTAATAGTATTTGCGTGGTATAGATAATCGATGTCACTTTCAATGGAAATTTTGTATTAAGTTTTCTTTCTAAACATTGATTTTAGAATATATTCCTGATGTAATATGCAAGTGAAAAATAAGACTCTCCACCTCAAGCCACTTATTATTTAAATCACAATCTGATTTGATAAGAAATATTCAGCTCAGAAAATCTTCAAAAGAATCTTAATGAGAAGTGGTCAATTTGAAAGATAGAATTTATCCTCACTAATAGTCCATTTGTTCATTTCTACATCAAATTTCTTACTACTGGGCAAGCTGCTCATTGGTCTCCTTATAGAATTTAAATTTTATCAGAGTAGCAGAAACTAAGTTGTTTCTAGTAAAGACTAGGCTAAATAAATCTACACCATAGGGTCACTTACTACGGCAATTAAAGCCAGACTTAAAGCCTATTGTAAGAATGGAGTATTTCTACTGAAGTAACTTTTTGGAGAAACATGTTATTAAGTGAGAAAGAAACCAAACATTAACAACTGAAATATCTTTAGGAATTTACTTCCAAGTAGATAAACAGCTAAGTATACATAGCTTGTAAGCCAATGAGAAAGGAGAATAAGAAAACCACCTAACATCATCTGAAATATATGATACGTAAATATCACAGGAGAGAAGTTAAAAGAGATTATTCATGAATACTGAACACACACACATTATGAAAACATTTCTTGTCAAAAAAAATCACTGAGCCACTGAGCACAGAGATTAATCTCTTATGGAAAACACTGGAAACACAGTTGCCTGAACTAATTAAAATTGAATTGACCACAGTAACATGTTACATTAGCTAACAAACAGGGCTCAGGTAGGAAGAAGTAACCAATAGATTATTTCCCTGCTCAGATATCAATGTTTTTGTGAAATGAATCTGCAGAGAATAAAACATTACAGTCCCAAATATAATCCACTCATTCATTTTAGGTAAAGATTGTTTCCTTCACCCTCCCAATATGGGAAAATATAATATGAAAATGAACAGAGAAGGGTAGTAATTACAGAAGGAAGTGTTTGTAACAAAACAGAGCAGGAGAAAATTCACTGTGTGTATGGACTTCCAAGTAATGGGTAGAGGAGAACACCGTTGGATTAGATGACTGGTGAAAAAGGAAATTTAAAAGCTAAATAGAAGTCCCTGATATCACTCCATTCACCCAGAAAATCTCAGATTATAAAGTCAAGATCAAACACAAATTAAAGAAATAAACAGGTTCCATTTAATTTTATCAATATGAGTATCAGATCTGGGAATAGTCTTTGGGAAATTAGAAACACTCGACTAGAATATCTGCATTGATCATTATCGTCAAATGATGGCTTCACTGCCCAGTCCCACTTTACTAAAGGTAGAAAAATGCCCAAGGAATATCTCATAGCCCTTTAAACAACGAGAATCAGAGATATTTATGGTATTATTCTTCCTGTCTAATATATATTGTGAGCTACCCAGAAGTAGGAGTGGAAAATATTTCAGGAAATTTAATTCCCTAAGTACTCTGACCAATCTCACAGCTCACATCTATCTATGTTTGTTTAAAGCCAGCTATAATCTTCACGATGCTAAAAATCAGTTGAATGTTAATGAAAGAAATGATGAGAGTACTTGAGCAGAAAGTCCTAAATTCTATAAATATGATGGCTAATACTTTTAGATTTTACTTTCAGAGAAGCTTCTGTAAATGTTAGGGCTCCACCTTTTTCTCTGTTGCCACCATAATACATTAGAACAATACAAGTTAAATAAAAAGCAAGTAAAACCAAAAGAGTAAATAAATTTAAGTAATAAAAACAAAAGTATACCCCGGGCGCGGTGGCTCATGCCTGTAATCTCAGCACTTTGGGAGTCCAGGACTGGCGGATCACAAGGTCCAGAGATTAAGACCATCCTAGCCAACATGGTGAAACCCCATCTCTGCTAAAAATACAAAATTAGCTGGGCATGGTGGCGTGCACCTGTAGTCCCTGCTACTCGGGAGGCGGAAGCAGGAGAATCGCTTGAACCTGGGAGGCAGAGGTTGGAGTGAGCTGAGATAGCACCACTACACTCCAGCCTGGTGACACAGCGCGACTCCATCTCAAAAATAAATAAATAAAAATAAAAGTATAGTAGATTGTCATTTCACACAACTCAAAACTGTAAGTGGAATGGCATCACCTTTACTACTTTGGATATATGTTATTTTTCTACATTTTGAAGTCTATCATGCATTGCAGAGCACTATTCTGAGAAAAAGTGTATTGATAATCTTTCAGGCATAATGTTTCAATGCAAACTATAAATAGTATATAAAACAGATCAAGGATGAAAGAGGAGATAAGTGGATGTAGTCTGTAGTCTATGGAGCTAGATAAGGGTAAAAAGTACTTCTCCTATTTCCTGTGAGAGAAAAGCAAAGGGAAGAAAGGGCTGTTATTAGTCATCAACTGAAACTCAATCTTAAAAGTTTGGCCTTTCCAGAAATCTGATTTGCTATTTCCCAAAGTGATATGAGGTTTGAAAATGAGATGATTGTGCCTGGAGAGGAAGTGGGTGTGGGTTTTGTGGCTTCCAGACAGCGGAAGCGAAAATCATTGTGTCTCAAGCCAGAGTCATGTTTTCCCAGGCTTGGGGATGTTGATGGGACTTAGGCAAAGGCAAGAAGACAACCTGGTCATTGGCCTTTTATTTTTCCTCCCTCAGGTCAGCCACAAGCAATTTGGCATGGAGAAAGGCAGAAAGAAAAGTAAAGGAGACCCATCTTTTAACCTCTCAAAGCCTGGTTCAAGATGTCATAAATGCAGCTGCCAGATACATAGAGAAAGGAAGTGTATCAGAGTCTAAGAAAAGCAGAAAAGGAAGGGAAGCTTTGAAAAGCCACCATAATAATCAGTAATCTGTTTGACATCTGGCAAAGAGACACATCTGCAGGGGGCAACTGGGATGAGTAATTGAACTTTGATTTCTACATTTTCACTGAATGTCTATGTTTAGTACCTAAATTTTAAACACGGAACGATTTTTGGAAATGCGCTCTTCTCTGAGAGGTTGTTTCATGGGATACAGGAAACATCTGGAGTTAGATCAAGTAAGTTTCATGGCTGCCCAGACAACTGGTGTTTGTACTGTTTTGTTATGGTCCTATAATGGGTAGTTAAAATTCATTTGAGGGTTCCCTTAAATGTATACGGCCATGCCAGCATTTCTCAGAATCCAGCCAGAAACAAGACAAAAGCTACCTCAAAACACATGTCAGACAAGGGAATAGAATCCTAAACTGAGCACCTGCAATAAAGGACTAATTTATTTAAAGTTAAAAGACACCTTCCATGTGTTAGAATTACTAAAGAACAAGAAATGATTTATTTCAATATATCTTGTGATATTATGAGTAATACTTCTCTGTAGATTCAACTTAGTCTATTTTCTTATTCTCTAGCTTCGGATAACCTTCAACAAATTGAATCAGAAGTCAAGATAATTTGCAAAAATTGCCTAAAAATGATCTTTTTAAGGTCCATCTTTTAACCCTGTGTGAGGAAAATTTGCTCTTTTGTAATTAGGTCTCCCAATTTTGCTTGACAATAAACCCAGAAGATATATGCAAGGGTAGAAGTGAGGTAACAGTAGAAATAACAAATATTTATTAAGTACATTTTAATAATTACTACATTGGCATTATAGATTAGGAGCCTTAAAATAAAGCATGTCCTTTTGCTTAGTTGATCCAAAATGAATTATATACAAAGTTATTTGTCACAACATTACTAATAAAAATGAAAAACTATAGTAAACAAATGTCTCAATAGAAATTGGTCAAATTATTTTTAGGATTGATGTGTTGAAATGTTACTTAGCTAATATAAAGTATATCCTCAGAAACCAGGTAAAATAAGCTGAGAATGCTGATAATGCTAACAATAATTTCCCTTCAGAGAGATATATAACTGTATATAAAAGAATCCCAATATTCTATGTGTGAATACATATGTGGAGGGGGAGCTAGGTTTCCAAAAGCAGGAAAATTCTTCTCATAAAATGATACCAGTATAGGGTCTTTTTAATATACTATGGTGGATGTCCTAGTAATGAGAGGGCTTACAACAGAGACAGGAGATATTTATGGATGGACAAACAAAAAGGGAAGAATCTTTTCAGGAGAATACAACTCAGAAATAAATAGACAAATGAGTTTATGCAGTGTAAAATTTGCAAAGACCTACAGATAAAAAAATGTTGAATGTTTGAGTGCAAGCAATTCCAACAGATATGCAGATACATATTAGCTAGCTAGGGTATTTGAATAAAAAGAGATCCATTAAAAGAACTCAAAATTTGCATTAATTAGGAAGCATTTTTTATTATTTCATTTATTGTAAATAATAATACAGAAATAACAGGAGCAAAAATGATAATAGCTAAACTTCAACAGGTGAGGCCAAGTCTCCATGTAAGTGCTTTGAATGAATTAACTTATTTAAACCTTAAAGCAACCATATGATTGTAAAGGGGAGGAAATGCATAACTCTCTGTTAAAAATGCATTGATCCATAGATAGATAAATGCATGTGTGCATGCATATGCATATGGTAGCATTCAGCTAGTAGGAAAGAGAGTTGAGATCTGGGCAATCTGACTTCAGATCCCTACTCTTGTATCACTGATGGTTATACTACATATATTAGTCTGTTCTCATGCTGCTAATAAAGACATACCCAAGATGGTGTAATTTATAAAGGAAAGAGTTTTAATTGACTCACAGTTCAGCATGGCTGGGAAGGCCCCAGAAATGCACAGTCATGGTGGAAGGTGAAGGGAAGCAAGGCACCTTCTTCACAAAGTGACAGGAAGGAGAAGTGCAAGCAGGGAAAATGCCAGAGGCTTATGCAGCCATCAGATCTCTTGATATTTACTTATTATCATGAGAAGAGCATGGATGAACCCAACCCCATGATTCAATTACTTCCACCTGGTCCCAAGTAGGAAATATGGGGATTACAATTCAACGTGATATTTGGGTGGGGAGCCAAACCATATCACTACACTAGCCCCTTTTAGATAGAAGTATTTTTTTCTAATTAAAGATATAAATAGCATTTTTAAATCTGAATAAGCAATATAAAATATGACTATACTTGCTAAATCAAGAGGTTTTCTTACTGTTTAAAATATCAAAGGAAGATTTTTAAAATAAAATGAAATAATAAAGGGAGAATATAAGAGACTCACCATTAACCTTGGGTCTCTTACCTTCACATAACTTCACAGGCTCTCAAAGCTCTTATCCAAGATGGTGATCAGATACCCAACAGAACTGGAGAGGAAAAGGAGAAAGTGGAAGGAGATGTATAATAATATAGAAAGGGATTCAGAACTTTGCATAATATTTTAGATAACTAACTATAAGGTTTTGCATGCCATAAACATTAGTGACCTGGGGAAAATTTATGTTCACTTTAGCCTTGTTAAATTGGTCTGTGACATTTTGAAACTCACCTGGCTTGTTAGTTCTTCTGTTATTCTTGTTATCCAGTCACACAAAGTATGATGTAATTGGCCCTGTTGTAACTGTCAGGCTTAAACCAGAGTACACAATTTTGTTCTACTCTTATTCTTTTTAGGGAGAAAAATAGTCAAGGAAAATAAAGAACTGATGTAGTATGAATAGAAGATACTATTCTTTATTTCATAAATTGCTAAAGATTAAACAGTAACAAATAGAAAAGTGTCGAATGTCATTACATCACCATAGGATTTAAATAAATTCAAGACTTTAAACTTCTCTCTGATCTTTATTAGATTCATTTCAAAATTTATTCAATTATTTTCCTCTGTTCTACCTATCAAGTACCTAACCTGATAAAATAATTCAAAAACCTTGATGTGTGGTGTGTTCATTAATTCATTAAGTATTTACAGAGAATCTGCTATGTGTCAGACACTGGAAAAATCCTAGGGAATACAGTTGTGAAACAGAAATATGTGTTCTTATTTTCACTGGGTGATCACCTAATTTTTTGGATGTGAGAAGGAAGCAGAAAAATTGAGTGTTTAAGAACTCAAGCTTTGAAATCAGCCTGCTTACTTCAAATCCAATCTCCAACTTTTTCCAGCAGTAAACTTTAGATAACCTAGTTAGCCTCTCAATAAATCTTCTGTTTATTCATTAATAATCTTAGCTAAATTACTGGGGTGTCTAAGAATACAATTTGAGGCCAGGTGCTCATGCCTGTAATCTCAGCACTTTGGGAGGTTGAGGCAGGAGGATCACTTGAGGCTAGAAGTTTGAGACCAGCCTGGCCAACATATTGAAACTCCAAAACCCTATCTCTACTAAAAACACAAAAATTAGCCTGGGATTGCAATAGATAACTGTAATCACAGCTACTCAGGAGGCTGAGGCATGAGAATTGCTTGAACCTTGGAGGCAGAGGTTGGAGTGAGCCAAGTTTGCACCACTGCACTCCAGCCTGGGTGACATAACACAGGGAGACTGTCTCAAAAAAAAAAAAAAAAAAAAAAAAATATATATATATATATATATATATATATATATATATACACACACACACAAACACACACACATTTAATTAGGCTTGGAGTAGTGGCTTATGCCTGTAATCCTAGCACTTTGGAAGGCCAAGGTGAGCAGATTCCTTGAACCCAGGAGTTCTAAATTAGCCTGGGCACCATGATAAAACCCTGTGATATGGTTTGGCTGTGTCCCTACCCAAATCTTGAATTGTAGCTCCCATAATTCCCACATGTTGTGGGAGGGACCAGGTGAGAGGTAATTGAATCATGGGGGCAAATCTCTCCTGTGCTGTCCTAGTGATAGTGAATAAGATTCCCTAGATCTGATGGTTTTATAAAGGGGAGTTCCCCTACACAAGCTCTCTTGCCTGCTGCCATATAAGACATGACTTTGCTCCTCATTCCTCTTCAGCCATGATTGTGAGACCTTTTCAGCCATGTGGAACTGTGAGTAAATTAAACTTCTTTTCTTTATAAATTACCAAGTCTGGGTTATGTCTTTATTAGAAGTGTAAGAACAAACTAGTACCCCCTGTCTTTATGAAAGAATAAAAAATTTAGCTAGGTTTGGTGGTGCACATAGGTAGTCCTAGCTTCTCAGGAGGCTAAGGAGGGAGGATCACTTAAGCATGGGAGGTAGAGGCTGCAGTGAGCCTTGATGGCATCACTGCACTCCAGCCTGGGTGACAGAATGAGACCTTGTTTCAAAAAAAAAAAAAGAAAAAAAAAATAGAAAGAATAAGTTAGCACACCTAAAATACTTAGAATCATACCTTAGCACTGTGCAAATAGTAAGTGATCCATAAATGTTAGTTTTATAACTCATTACAGTGAACATTTTTACCAGGGCCTTCAACTTTGTCATTAGAGGAGATAATTTGGAGTAAATAGCCTTTCCTAGTCCTCTACAAAGCCATTTTCTTTAAAAACAACAACAACAACAACAACAACAACAAATGCCTCCTGTGCTTGGAGAAAAGAAGACCTGTTGATGTGTGGATCTGAATAAACATTTTCAGAAAAAGATTGTTATCTTATGGTGCCTACTAGTAAGACTCATCTAGACAGTGCAGAATAATGGAGAGAAATACAAATTCTGGATGACAGAAAGAGATTTTAGCCAAGGCTCTAAAGAACAGATTGCCATTATCAACTGCTTAGTTTGAAATAACTCCAGAGCTTCTGCACAGCAAAAGAAACAATCATTAGAGTGAATTGGTAACCAACAGAATGGGAAAAAATTTTTGCAATCTACCCATCTGACAAAGGGCTAATATCCAGAATCTACAAAGAACTAAAACAGATTTACAAGAAAAAACAAACAAGCCCATTCAAAAGTGGGCGAAGGATATGAACAGACACTTTTCAAAAGAAGACATATATGAGGCCAACAAACATATGAAAAACTGCTCATCATCACTGGTCATTAGAGAAATGCAAATCAAAACCACATTGAGATACCATCTCATGCCAGTTAGAATGGCAATCATTAAAAAATCTGGAGACAACAGATGCTGGAGAGGATGTGGAGAAATAGGAACACTTTACACTGTTGTTGGGAGTGTAAATTATTTCAACCATTGTGGAAGACAGTGGGGTGATTCCTCAAGGACCTAGAAATAGAAATTCCATTTGACCCGGCAATCACATTACTGGGTATATACCCAAAGGATTATAAATTGTTCTATTATAAGGACACAAGCACAAGAATGTTCATTGCAGCACTGTTTACAATAGCAAAGACTTGGAACCAACCCAAATGCCTGTCAATAATAGACTGGACAGGGAAAATGTAGCACATATACACCATGGAATACTATGCAGCCATAAAAAGCAATGAGTCTGTGTCCTTTGTAGGGACATGGATGAAACTGGAAACCATCATTCTCAGCAAACTGACACAAGAACAGAAAATCAAACACTGCATGTTCTCACTCATAGGCGGGTGTTGAACAATGAGAACACATGGACACAGGGAGGGGAGCATCACACACTGGGGTCTGTCAGGGGGATCTAGGGGAGGGACAGTGGGAGTGGTAGGGAGCTGGGGAGGGATAACATGGGGTGAAATGTCAGATGTAGGTAATGGGGAGGAAGGCAGCAAACCACATTGCCATGTATGTACCTGTGCAACAATCTTGTATGTTCTTCACATGTACCCAAAACCTAAAACACAATAAAATATATATTTAAAAAATTATCCTATACACACACACACAGACACACACAGACACACACACACACACACACACACACACACACAAGAAAGGGAAAAGAAATAGTTACTCTTAAAAGCACTTTATGGGCTGGGCATGGTGGCTCACGCCTGTAATCCCAGCACTTTTGGAGGCCGAGGCAGGCAGATCATGAGATCAAGAGATAGATACCATCCTGGCCAACATGGTGAAACCCCATCTCTACTAAAAATACAAAAGTTAGCTGGGTGTGGTGGCGTGCGCCTGTAGTCCCAACTACTCGGGAGGCTGAGGCAGGGGAATTGCTTGAACCCAGGAGGCAGAGTTTGCAGTGAGCCAAGATCACACCACTGCACTCCAGCCTGGCGCCTGGTGACAGAGCGAGACTCTGTTTAAAAAAAAAAGTACTTTACGGCAGTTAAATTGTTTCATATTTGCAATATAGCTCTGGAGTGAGTTTTAGTATTTTAAACATTTTGTGGAAGTTGTCAGAATCAAAATGAATTCACTTATGTTAACAACAAAACAAAACAAAAACCTGAAAAACAGAGCCATGGAAGACCATGAAGAATTATCATGTCTGAACGCCTAGTAACAAAAACAATCACAAAAGACTACAAAAACCACAACCTTGCACAAAGGCCATTGCTACCTTACACCAAAAATCTTCGCCTCAGCAAGTGCCAGGCCAACCTGGGACTGATATCACCCTTGTTTTTGTTCCTTGTGGCCAAGGATAATTATGTCCAAACAATTAGAAAATACTCTCTATTTTTCCTGGAAAAACCTTTGTTTTGCTTTACCTCCTTGAATAGACATATAGTTTACTATGACGCCAGTATTACCACTGCAACATCTATTCCCAAATAAGCAACATTTTCTTTGAGAACGTCTCACTCTGTTATTTAGACCAAGGATTTCATCAATTAGAAAATGCAGGCATGAAGAATTAAAAGGAATTACTTGAGTTCTCACAGATAGAGGTAGAACCAGGCTTCTAACCTAGAAAGATGGAACCAGGTTTTAACACCTACACTCTGCTGCTTCTTTTTGCTTGCCAATCAAATAAAAATTAACAAAAATATCCAGAAAAATGAATGTACCATCACGCTCTCATAGAGATGTTAGACATTGCAAAATATGAATCACTTTCCTCATGTAGAAAACATAAAACTGCTGTTCTCAAAAGAAAGCTAAGACATTATAACATATTTATATAATATCCAGAAGAAAAACATGAGAATAAGAGAAAGACATGTCACATTCTAAAGAGATAAATTTCAAATTGTTAACAGATAATAGGTAATAACTATTATCTGTTATGATAAAAGTATGGGAATAAGGCACTAAATGAAATATTGATGTTGGGTTCCTACAGTGTGGATCGCTTTGGTTGTTTCATTGATAGAAAACTGGATTTTAGAACTCTCTTGGATTTTTTTAGGCTACTCATTTATCTAAAGTAGGGACACAGTCTGGATTGATAATTAAAAACCAGAGACATTGGAACTTTAATATAAGCAAGAATTATATAATGACCATATTTATCCAAATCCTGGTTAGTGTTTGGGAGTTAATAAGCCAAAGACTCTAAGAGTATGCAAGCTAGGCTAGATGACCCTTCGATAAGAGTATTACAGATCCAGGGCTGGATAGGCTGTTTAGCCAACTAACCTGTAGATTGCATTCTAAATCAGAAAGTCAGGGGAATAATTAATTTCCTCATTCAGCAAACCTTTATTGAGTATCTATGTATTCAGTCCTATATTTTCCTTAGTAGAAAAATAAGATGTGGCCCTTTTTAGAAGATCCCACTATCATTATTAATGCAATATCTACTGACACTAAGATTTTTCTCCCTGATTTGTACATACCCTTAAACATCTAACAAAATAAAGAAATTATTGTGTTAATTTTTTTTTAGCAGAGTTGGGTGGGAGGAGGTAAGTTTCACAGCAATTAAATGAGACTAGTTCAAAACAGAAAAAGAACTGAATCCTTAAAGATATGAACTCAGGCCATGCGGGAAAGAGAAGAAAATTTATTAAGAATTTGACATCCATAATTCTGCTGCCAAACACGTGTGAGCATGAATGAGGGGTACAGAGACAGTCTAACCTGGGCCTGAGGACTGAGGCTGCTATCTAAAACAGGGATCCATCTGCCGGTGAACAATGAGGTCATCCCCACGGTGTTTCTCTGACACTTTATTGACTGTATAATGGCATTTGATACAACTAAGATGTGGTTGTTCTGGAAGCACTGGTGCATTACAGCAGAGAGATGCATTGTGTATGATGAGTCATGCTCAACAAATTTGCACTCAGTCTCTGTGCAGTAAATAAAAAAAAAGAACAAGATGAAGTAACAGAGAAGTGGGGGAGGGAGGAAGTTGTCATTGTAGGCACAAGTGCACCTCCATTTTGTGCAAGGTGAAGAGGGCTTACACACACTCGGTTTTCCACAGAGTTCTAGCAACTTTCAATAGTCCAAATCCTGGATCAGATGTTAGTCCAATAGAGAAAAAATACTTTTCATCTGTGAGTCACTTTTCAGAAGGGATAACGGGTAACTTGTAGTCTCTTCCTGGTTACCCTGAGGTTTGGATGTTTGCCAGAGACGAAGTGGAAGAATAAACATGACCAAGGCAAAGAGTTTGATGAGAAACCCTCAGAATTTTTGGAGAGAGGAGAGGAAAAACAATCTGAAACATGAGTATATCCAGAAAATCGGTTCATTTATGTAACCCAGGGTGATTGGCAGATATTTTCTGGCTTTCATGAGTCAGTCCTCAACAAGAAAATGGACACACCTCAAGGGAAAAAAATCTTAGAAGGAAATGTATATGTGACCTTCTTTACCATCCCCCTGTTTTTAAAGGGGAAAACCATTACCTGAGACCACAGTCATGGTTTGACAAAGCAAATCTGCTTAACACTCCACAAACTCTGTTTTTCTACAGAGTGAGACTTAAGCATCTTTCCAGAACATCTGTGAATTCTCTAAGATCTGGCCCCAGCCTCTTTCCCATACTTCTCTCCTTTCAAAATTTCCTTCCATCTCTCCTACACTCCAGCCACATCCCTCTATGCAGAGTGCTCAAAGGAGTCTTTGCACATTTTCTCCTTTGGCACATGCTCACCTCTGACTGGCATGTCTTCCACACCTCATCCACTTGGCAAGATCCTCTCTTCTTTTAAAGCACAGCTCAAATATTCCCTTCTTAAGAAAAGACATCCATGGGCAGCACCTACTCCATTCCACTTTATCACACACTCCACTTTTTGTCACCAATTAGTAAAAGCAACCCTTTTTTTTTCATTTACTTTGGACCAGGCAAAATTGGAAGACTCTTTTAATATATTAATTCACTTAATTCTAGCAACAACCCTATGGAGGAGGAACTAACACTATCTCCATTTTACAGGTAAATTGACTGAGGCACAGGGAGTATAAATAATTTTCCAAATTGCATCACATGTAGGTAATAGAGCTGGAATTTGAACTCACCATATGCTGACTAACCAGTTCTTTGGTTTATATCCCAATCACATATTGCATCATGTTTGATTTCAAATATTTATTGACTATTGTCTGCAGTTAAGTGTGAGAGTCTTGAGAGCAGGGTCTGAGCTATATTATGTGTATTTTGAACATCTTTTGCAGAGACTGCAGATAGCAGGTACTGGATAATAAATAATCAGTAAACCAGTAAATATTTATTTATTTATAAATAAGTATTTATAAATATTTATTATTTATAAATAATAATCAGTAAAGCAAGCAAGAGAGTAAGAAGTATTATGTAGGTTTTGAGTAAAGAATTAATGATGACACAACACCCTAGAAATCACATTTTCTGATTTGAAAACTGTTCTGATTTTGTGTCTGTGCATGTATTTTTACCCAAGTAAAGCAGAGGGCATGGTAAATGACATAATAGAATTAAGGAGGGAGCAAAGAGAAATGGAAAATAGTGATGATCTAAGAAGAGTTAGGAGAGACTTCTAGATTCAGAGAAAGACTGGAGCACACTGCTAATAGGGAGAAGACAGACAACATCCCAGTGCTGGCTACAAGCTCATCTCTGTCTGATGCTAGGCTCTGACAACCACAGGTTTCAGGCAAAGGGAAGTTCTAGGAAGGTTTTGTTTGAAGAGCTAATTTGCAGGGTAGTGCATGGTCATTTGGACTGAAGGAGAAGGCCAATGATTCTCTCCCTTGGGGGAAGCGAGGAAACCTTGATGACTGCATCAGACCTCTGCCTGGCCGTGAGGACTAGATTCAAGCCATAAGGAGAGGAGGCTCCAATAGTCCTTTTACAGAGGATACTTTGAGATATTTAATACAAATATATGCTGCTTCAGGGAAGGGGCAATAAAGGACCACTGAACTGGACAGAAGACTTCTCCCCATTTGGTTGAACATTAGGGTTTTACATCTGCCAAGTAAGACTTGCAGGACATGTGACAATGTGTGCTTTGGAGGCATTGGCAATGTCCTCATGTTTCCCTGAAGAAGAACCTTTCAGCAGCAATTGTACCCTCTTTAGGAATGGCTATTTCAAGAGTGTCTCTGCTTCTTCATCATCCCCTCTTTTGAAAGCCTTCCTTATTAAAGGGCTGTTTATCTGATGGATAAGAATGGTGAGAGTCTGACATCACTTGGTTTGTGTTTCACTGGGTACAATTTCTATACCACAAATGCAATGGGCCTCACCTTCTTGTGTACTCTTTGTTTTTCCTTTATTTATTTATTTCTCTTGAACTGCATGCTCTTAGTGAAGGATGGGGCCGTTTTGAATTCGTTTTCTATGTATTAAGCAGACTAAGCATGACTTCCTGCTGGTCTGCTCTCTCTGGTCAAATCTCTCCACCTAAAGTTCAACGCATAATAAAATCAGCCTTTCATTGTGGGATCCTATATTTTAAGTAAAAGAATGGGCTGGCAGGTGCAGTGGCTCACCCCTGTAATACCAGCTCTTTGGGAGGCCAAGGTGGGTGGATCACAAGGTCAGGAGATGGAGACTATCCTGACCAACATGGTGAAACCCCATCTCTACTAAAAATACAATAATTATTTGGATATGGTGGTGGGTGCCTGTAATCCCAGCTATTCAGGAGGCTGAGGCAGAAGAATCGCCTGAACCCGGGAGACAGAGGCTGCAGTGAGCCAAGATCCTGCCACTGCACTCCAGCCTGGGTGACAGAGTGAGACTCTGTCCCCCCAAAAAAAAAAATAATGGATGAGACCACCGCTTCAGCCTTGGGTAAAACCTGCATGCTTCAATCAAAGTATTAACAAGTTCATAACGTATTTCCTCTTTGGCCCCTTGTGTGTATTCTCCCTATACATTAGAACCTGGAAGGAGGGGGGGTGGTCTCTGGCATGTGGGAAGCCACATGGAACGTCAGCACAGAGCACATCTGTAACAGTGAGCTGGGCCTTCAGTCCACACTGCATGAGTGTTCACAAGGAAGCTGCAGCAAGTAAGCAAACTAAGTCCAGAAACTCTGGGAGGTGAGCCTGACCACAGACATGTCCACAAGCTCATGAACTGGACTCTCAAACACAAGTGAAAAAACTTTGCTGGGAACTATGTCCAAGAGAGCAAGAATCAAAGTCGGCAAGATACAGGTGGTAATACTCAGATTAATATCTCATAAATAGCCAATGACTGGTCAGGCCTGGAGAAATGTAGAGTACGTGAAAGTCAGAAGCGAGCTGAGAACAGAGTCCATGGCTAATACTCTAAGCTGTTTCATTCCTTCAGTGTGATTAACTTGTTATGTGAAAAGGGAGGCTCCTGTGTAAAGTGGCCTTGAAGTCTCTCGGAAAGAGTTTAGTTTTGGATACAGAGCTATGACTTTAAATAGCATGTCTCCCATTGAAAGTGATGTGATCAGATGTAAACCCCTTAAATTCTCTGAGCCTCCCTTTCCTAGAGAGTATTTGAGCTGCATCATCACTCACCACCTTCAATGACCATGCTAGTAAACATGATAAAGGTAAACACTTTTGATAGGAAATTGTAATAAATAGAAAATCTGGTAAACTTGAATCTCTATTTTGATTCTTTTAGAAATCATTCCAATATCACATAATAATACTAGGTCAGATCATAGACTTCAGGGAAAACAGAAAAAAAAAAAATCCTGAATGAAGGAAAAATGATTTGGGCTACTTTTAAGTTATGAGACAGGGGTGAAGTTAGACAAACTTTCTGAAACTCAGTTCATTCATCTGTAACACCAGACAAATAATACATTTATTAAAATCTTGAATATCATGATCTAGCGTCATCTCAGCAAAAATTAGCAATAACTTTGTGTAGCTCAGCCCTTCATTTCTGCTTCTGAATGAAGGGGTTAGAAATATCCAAAGCAACATCTAGTTATAGCATTTGGTGGGATCAAGAATAAAGATTTTTCTTTTCTGCAAGTGATTTAATCTGGTTTACCCAGTGGGAAAGCACTAAAGGCTATCATTTTGTTTTCCTTAGTTGAAGCTATTAACTGTAATTGCTTTCGTTAATAATACTTTACTTATTATAATCAAAGTTCAATTTTTGTACTTATACCCTGGGGCCGGTTTGCAGAGGCACAATTTATAAATGGATGAAAACAATTAATAACAACTAGAAAAACCATTAATGATCTTATCAATGAAGTGCTATGTAATCTCCAATTGCAAAATCTTGCACAACACATAAAACAGAACACATGGCCTCAGCTAGCGCTGTGGGCTTTCCCAGTAATGACCAAACAGAGTATTTCGATAGCAGAAAAGCAATGCGTCTGAGGTCACTCTCCTCCTGGGCTTAACAGGGGATGTTTCTATTAATCTACTGAAGGTCAGATGCAACCTATTATAGTTCCTGTAGGGTGTGAGCCTTCAAAGAGCTAAACTACAATAATTCAAAAAGAAAAATGTTCCATCTTCTCTCCTCCAAATCAATCCCCTGCTATAACCACCAAGACTATAGGATCAGGCTACTACCTCCTTCTTACACCAGTCCAGCCTGTTGCCCTTTAAATGCCCTCTTAACTCTAGACTCCAGCTTTATTCCTGAAAAAAGCTGAATATTTTTTGCCTACAGACTTTTATTCACTTTCCCCTTTGCTGGGAATAACTTCCATGGATGCCTTCTTCTTCTTGTATTCAAATCTCAGCCCTGAGATAGGTCTCAGGTCTTCCCCTACCCCCACTTTGAATGCTGCTCTCAAAAGGCCCAGTCACTGTTTATCATAGATTTCTATCACTATTTGAAATTAATGGATTCAGTGTCTGGTTTGTCTTGCTCACTACTGTATTCCCAGTACCTTGAACAGGGTCAGAATCATAGTCAGTTCTCAATAAATATTTATTGAATAAATGGTATAGTTGATGAATTAATGAATTCCCACTGGCCTCTGGGACAAAGCAAATAATTATTTCCTCATGCCGTTTTACTCTCCTGAACAGCAGTTTCCAATGACTCCTTTCTCCCTCCTCCTCTCATTCCTTCCATCCCCTTTCTTCTTCCTTTCCCCATAACTTAAGTGCTGAAAGTGCAGGCTCAAGTGTTCAGCAGCCTGTGTTTGAATTTAGACTTCATTCACATGTGGATCCACGAAGGCAATCATTGTCATTTTTGTTCACAAGATATTCCTAGGACCAGCAGAGAGCTAGCATATGCTCAATAATTCCTTATTACCAAATGAGAAAAAAAAAATTGCATGAATGAATAAGTGCTTTCTACTTTTCTTCTTTCCAGCTGAGTGATGTCAGATAAGTTACTTAACCTATTTAACTACATTTTTCATCAGGAACAACTTAAAAATACTATTCGCCATATGGTTTTATCGCAGGGATCAAATGAGGCCAGACAGACCAAGGGAGAGTAAGTTTTCAATAAATAATTAGTGATTTACTATCAACATTTTCTCCATTCATACATAAAATATAAATACAATCTTTGGTCAAATCATTCTGCTTGAATGTTTTCTAACCCTGCAGTAAAGTATGGCATTGCTTCCAAGGCATTATACTCCACCACAACAAAACTGAAGCTAGAACTTTATGCAACTGCAGCTCATGAAAACAGGGCTTGGAATGTCACTCTCCCTGGATTCTCCAATTCACTTCCCAAGACCCTAGCCATCCCCCACTCCACAGGACCACCTTTCTGATAATAGAGATTCTTACTTTGAATTTCTGAATTGCATTCCCATCACATAAGATTTCTTCTTTGATGCCAAGTCAGTTATAATGACTTTTATTGAATATCTGACTGGAAAGAAGCCATTAAGTTATCCACTTGCTTTTGTCATAAAGCCAGATGAGGAACAAGTATCCAAAAATAAGACCAAGTATGGCTTCATGGTTACAGTATCAACATGGGTCATTGGTGCTGAGATGCTTGTGACTGCACACCCCATCCCATCATAGACCCACTTACTTATACTTCAAGCCTTAGCTTAGGCATTAGTCCCTCTGTGAAAAATTTAAAGTCTGAAATATCATAAGCCAAGTAGAACCCTATTCTACACATCCAGAACTTCTTATGAATTCTTTCATTCAACAACAAACATTTTTTCAGAACCTACATGCACTGGGGTGCTTTTTATTTTTTTGACAGAGTCTTGCTCTGTTACCAGACTGGAGTGAAGTGGCATGATCTTGGCTTACTTCAATCTCTGCCTCCCAGGTTCAAGCAATTCCCCTGCCTCAGCCTCCCGAGTAGCTGGGACTACAGGTGTGCATCACTATGCCCGGATAATTTTTTGTATTTTATTAGAGATGGGGTTTCCCTATGTTGGCCAGGATGTTCTTGATCTCCTGACCTTGTGATCCGTCTGCCTCAGCCTCCCAAAGTACTGAGATTACAAGAGTGAGCCACCTCGCCCAGCCTCTGGAGTACTCTTTTAGACATCAGTTGTATGGTAAAGAAAAATGGCAGCAGTGATGACAAAACAGGCAAAAATTTTTTTCTTCAGAAATCTAACATTATTATAGGAGAAAAAGTCAATAAAGTAGAAAGATAAATAAGATAAAAAATGTTTTGCATAGTTTCTGAAAAGAAAGATAAAACAAGGTACAGAGATAGACGTCCCGGGGAGATATAATTTTATTTAGAGTGTCCTTGAAGGCCTCAGTGATTAAGGTGGCATTGCAGTAAAGACCAGAAGGCAGTGAAAGGAGAGCCCTGCATATTTTTGTCTTATCGCCAGCTATATCACAGTAATGTCACAAAGCGAATGATGCCTAAGCTAGGGCTTGAAGTGTAAGTAAGTGGGTCTATGATGGGATGGGGTGTGCCATTGCAAGTAGCGCAGCACCAGTGATCCGTGTTGATATTGTAACCATGATGCCATACTTGGTTTTATTTTTGGATAACTTGTTCCTCATTTGGGTTTATGACAAAAGCAAGTAGATAAATTAATGACTTCTTTCCAATCAGATATTCAATAAAATATTGAAAGAAGAAGAAAGTCCTTCCTGCTCTTTTTTTCACAATCACAGCTTAAGTTCCTCAAAGGAGAGGATCATATCTACTCATAATCTTATCCCTGGAGCTTAGCTCAGAGTAGAGAATGTACTACGTGCTCAACACATGTTTGTGAACTCCTCTGCTGTTCTGCTGGTTACAGCCATTTTACGCTTCAGAGGCCAGGCCCTGCCTCATATCTGTGTACTGTGGAAGTTGCATACACCAGAATAAAATCACTCTTTTTCAGACCCAGCCAAAATAGGACCAGGAAAGCTGGAAGGAGATGAGGCTTATATTTACATGTAGGAGATATGAGCTGTTTCCAAGGACTTCCTAAAAACCCTTCACGCATCTCCTGCTTTGATAAATTTTATCACTAGACATTCTTAGGACAGCACTGATTCTGATAAGAAGTTCTCAGAACACTTGCCCAGTAAGGGCATCTCCACCAAGAAACTGGCAACAACTCTGGGTTTGAACCTCTGATGAACTCTGTTTCTAAGCAACTTATGTAAATTGCTTTTTTAAAAATTAAACTCCCCTTTACCCTTTTCTCACTGAATGTACTGGTTTGAGATCCCATGCATTCCAGATTATAATCCTTATTTCTTTTCCAGAATAAACCCAACATATTGTGACTGGGTTGCCGGACGTGGGGGCAAGAAATGACGGCTAGCTCCCCCGATGGGAGGTGCACCGGGGTACTCAGATCCTGGGGCTCTCCTCCACCCAAGAATGGGTCAGAGGCCCTGACACCGTGATATTGTTCAAGTAAATATCAGACCCCAAGAATTTTGCAGAAAATGATTTATTTAGGCAGAGAGAAAGAAATAGATAGAGCCAGTGAGCTCCCACGCTGTCGTGGGAGGGGATCCCCCGAGAGGGAAAATGCGTACAGGTGAGGGGCAGTGGTTCTTTTAATCTGGGACTTACTCCTGCCCCATTCAAGTTCTCGTCCCTTGAAAAGAGTTCCTTCAAACTTCCGTTGGAATGACTAATCTTTGATTCTGACATCTGATTGGTTGTTTGGCCTAGAGTCCTCCCGTAGCTTTCCGAGGCTTTTCTAAAGGAAGTTCACCTGGCCAGTCTACCTTCCCGCCCGCAATAGTTAGACAAAGACATCTAAGCTCCCCAATGGAGACGTGAAAGAAGGCATTATCAGGCATGTCGCTGGGAAGTTCTTGCCTTTGAACCCATGCCTCTTGTGGACCCAGGAAGAAAACTTAACACATTCCCTCAATATTTAGAGATAATTTTCTCTAGTGTCTTTTTTTTTCAAGGCTGACAGTAATTTCCAGGCGTGCCCACTGCCAGCCTCTCTCATCTCTAGGCAAACACATCTGGATTCCTCATCACTGAGTTCTACTCATCTTCTTGAGAGAACTATCCAAAAGAAAAACTAAGGAATTGTACAGCCGGGTAATTGATCTATAATGGGTTACAAACAAATGTCTGAAAATGAAACTTAACAGAGAAAAATCTCCAATTCATTTTCATTTGTATGGTGAGAGAGATGAATTTTATAAGCTGCAAAGAGGTGAGGGTTATATCCTTAAGGGTCATACTTCCTAATACTTGATCATCATCATACTACACGTTATTCCATTTGGGCTTTTATAACAAAATAACATAAACTGGATGGCTTAAGCAATAGGCTTTTATTTCTCACAGCCTGGAAGGTGGGGATTCCAAGATTAAGGCTCCAGCCGGTCTCCATGTCTGGTGAAGGCTTTCTTTCTCTCTTGGGGACTACTACCTTCTCCCTGTGTCTTCAAATGGCAGAACAGAGAGACAGAAATTTTAATTTCTCTTATTCTTTTTATAAGAACACTAATCTCATTATGAGAGCCCAACCCTCATGACTTTATTTAAACCTAATTGTCTCCCAAAGGCCCCATCTCCAAATACGATTACCTTGGGGGTTAGGGCTTAAACATATAAATTCTGAACAGGTGCAAACATTCAACCTCTAATAAACTTCCTTGTGAACAGAACTGTAAATGAGAATAATTATAAAATGCATCACTCCTGAACTTTCATGAATGTAAAATGAGCAAAAATTAAATAAGTAAAACTCAACATGGCTCAGCTGGGCAATATTTACCACCCAACTCTGAGACTTTGAACTCAAGGCTTTATTTATTTACCTTGGACAGTAAAAGAAGTCTCACATAAGTGGACTCACACAGAAAATAATGTTCATCGGTCATGATTGTCATAATATTGCTGCTTTACCAACCACTATCAAATTGTAAATGCATTCACAATAAGCAATGATTTCTCATTCACACATCAGTGGTCAGTTGGAGTTCAGTTAATCTAAACTGGTCTTCACTGCACTTGACTCTGACTGTGGGTTGTACCAGTGGTTACTCTAGGCATGCTCACAAGAAAAGGCAGGAGCACATGAGGGCAAGGGCATTTCCAGCTCTGCCAACACGTCTGCCAATATGCAATCCTTTGGGAAATCGTGAATTGTCCAAAACAGTCGATTTCAAAGAAAGGTACAGGGGAGGTAAACTCTACTCACTAAAAAACATTGCAAGCATGTGCCTATGTAATAATAATCCAGGAAAATGAAGAATTGGGATTTATAATCCAGCCTACCACATATTCCATTGCATTTGAAAGCGTTATTTGAAGAGCTACAATGCTTATGTTTAATAGTTAAGGAGTATCGAAAAGTAAATATAATTCATAACACGGTAAGTTTTGTAAATCCTAGGTGCTTATAATTTGGTTATAAGAAGCAAAGGTATAACTTTATTTTGGCTTATTTTTTTAGCATGGTCTAATATATTTGAACCTTTGTTTTTTAGGTTTTATCTTTATTATGGAAGCAATGTCTTTCTGTGGGAAGAATGTTAGTGGGAATTCAAATATCCAGATTCTAGTCCTAGACTTACCCCTAATTAACTCTCAGACAATCAGCCAATTATCTCAACTTATTTTGTCCATGTTCTCCTCTTCTGTAAGAGTTTGGGCTGGTTAGTTGTGTTTCCTTCCATCACTACAACTGCATGAGTTTGTGTTTACTGACAAGGAAGTGGGTCAATAGGCCTTGCCTCATCTCCTTCTTTTTATTAGAAAACAATTATTGTTGCATCATATTAAGAGTTCCCATTACCAAAAATACATGCATGAATCAAAGAGGAAATCTTATCTAAAGTCATGGACAGCATTTGAATGTTTCTTGGATGAAGCAGAGTTAAGTGGGCCCTCCATTTCCTGGCCACACACTGTCAATGTGGAGGATCTCTGGCCATGAGTTAAAGGTCACCCATGATACCAAATTTCAAACTGTGTTGAGAATCGAGAGGGTTTGCAGAGCTGGAATGAATACACACAACATGTTTATTTACATCACTCAGGTTTGTATGGAAACCCAAAGTACAATTCGCAAATATGATGGTATTCATCTTTCTGAAACTGGCACAAATTGCAAATGTTTGTTTGGGAAGTTATGCTTTTGACAATGACATTTCAGCAAACATTTTTGATACAGCATCACACACACTGCTAACACACCACAGCTGAGGTCTGATTCAAGCTAAAACCCAAATGACTATACACCAAACAATTATTTTTTTTTAGCCCTAATGTGTTTGCTTCCTAATGACCCACAGCCTTAAACTCACACTGAGCAGGACAGCATAAATTTTCTTTTCTTATGCTCCAGGCCCCAACAGGGCAAGGCACATTCTGAAAGACTACTTGTGGGTGACCAAAGTGCAATTTAAAACATCAGCAGCCTTTGATCAGGGCAGCTTGCTTACTTTTAATTGTTTCCAGAGTGCTTGTTTGAAAATTTGTTAGATTACACATCATATACAGTGGGAATTGATAGCTGAATTCACTGCCTTAATTCTTGGCTCAGAAAGGAGTTATGCTTACTTCAGTTACACTTTAGGAGGCTGAGCTTTAGGCCAAGCAAAATAAAGGTGATTTCAGTTGCTGTCTCTTTTCACCCATACCCAAAATAGCAAGTAATGAACTGAAAGATCCTTTAGGAAAGTTTGAGGTAATTGGTTGCTGCCTATTTTTTTTTTCTGGTTGTACTAACTTTAATCAAAGATGTTTTTACTTCTTCATGGGTATTGTGGATACAAGACCTTATAAGGTTTTTCCTTAACAAAATATCAGGTAGAGCACAATTAGTATCAAAGAAAGCTTCCTCAAAACCAGATATGTCAAATTATTTCAATGCTTAGAGGCACAAATCAATATCACCAGACATTAAGTTAATGAGTGAGAGAATCCTTTCCTTAGCAACTCCATGCTCAGCACTTTTCCCATCTAACCCTCATAACCTCCTTGGTTGATATGACAGAAATGAACAATGATTTTTGTGCAGATAATGTTTAAAGTTGCATCCACACTTCTGACTACCAACTGGATATAAATCATTGACTGGATGGTGGTGACACAGGCGTCCCAATTTTAATATGACCAATAATAAGTTGATTGCCCTGACCCACTCCCACCCCATACCCAATCCCATTTCTTTCTCATTTTTGATTCTGTAAATGGTTCCACCATTCTATTATTCTAATCACTGCCAATAACTTATGAATTATTTCAACTGCTTCTAGTCTCCTGTATCCTACACTCAATATGATATCAGGCTCTTTTTATTCCATACCCCCACCCCTATGTTTTTCCCAAATTCATCCTACCTTTCTGCTCACAATACACCAAATACAGATTCCTAACAGCTCACAATGCATCAAAAGCAAATTCCTAACATGATTCTGAGTCTTCTAAATTGCCTGTTACTAATCCATCCTATATTTTAACATCAGGATTATTTTTCCCTAAACCCATTTGATTATGTCAGTTTCAAGTTAAAGTTAATTAATGTTGTCTATACCACAAATGTTACACTCCTAAGCTCCTAAGACTGCCATTCTCCAGCTTTACACTGTATACTCAACCATGCTCTCTGCCAATGCTATTAATCCTGGGATCCAGTGATAAATTATTTGCACGGCATATGATATGCTCTTCAATGATGCTTAGCTTCTTGATGCTTAGCACCTGCTCCTTACATTGCCTCCTTCAAATCCAACTTCCAAAACTCAGTTGAAATGTGACATCTTTTCTGAATCCTTAAACCAGCCTCAAGTATACTCCTCCTCTGTGCTTTTGAAGAATCTAGTAAAAGCATGTATTATTAAGGTAACGAACCATCCTTGTTTGCAGGATACTTTCTCTATTTTAGGATCCTACGTCCTGTAATCAGGAAATCATACACGCCCAAGCAAACCAGAAGGCTTAGCAGTCACCCATTGCACAATATGTGGTCACTGCAAGTCTGCTTCATCCACCGAACTGTGAGATGCTTAAAGTCTGAGAAGGTTTATCTTTGTAGCCCTAAAATCAAAATAGTGAACTAAATTGTAGATATAATACTGTAACAACGTTTCGCTCTTTTCTGTTGAATCCTCAAAATCTTTGGAGGATGTTAACATTAACTCCAATTATTTTACACATGAAGAGAATACATTAAAGAGAAACTTAGCGATGTGCCCAAAGTTAAACAACCAGACTACACACAGATGTTTTTCTGATTACTAAACTATGCTTATTTCGCCATGAAAACTGAGTAAATCATTGGCTGGAATATTCTGTGATGTGTTAGATTGAGTATTTTTCTACACACAAATTGATTTAGGGAGGAAAATGATTAAAATCAGATAAGCAGTTAATTACCAGTCCTTCCACTCAATTACATTTTGGAATAGCTATTTGTTTGAATTAGACATCTTCAAACAAGATTGACTGCCTAGATATAACTATTGCAACCAAAACAACAGAAAATTAAAATAAATGTTGTTTTCACAGGAACTACACGAGATAATTTAGAAAATGAGACTACTGAGATTTTTGAGTTAATATGTTTATAAATCACAACCACACACCTATTGTTTATTCCAGTGGTTCTCAGTGGGGATAATGTTGCACTAGGAGTCAGCTGACAATGTCTGGAGACATTTTAGCTGTCACAAGCAGAGGAGTAGAGATCAGGGATCTGCTGAATATCCTACAATGCATAGAACAGCACACTCACCACAAAAGTCATCCCGCCCAAGGTGCCACTAGTATTAAGGTTAAGAAACTCTAGTTTAAACTGACAAGCAGGAAAAGCAAAAGTTATCACATACATATTTTAATTAACTCTATTACAAGAAGTGAAATTTTAACAGAAAATTCCACAAATGAATTTTTAAAATATGTATAGATTTTATGCACATAAATGTATGTATGTACATATTATACGTATCAGCATACCAAACATATAGTATGTGGGTTTTTGTTTGTTGGTTAGTTTGTTTTTTGAGGTAGAGTCTCTCTCTGTCACCAAGACTGAAGTGCAGTGGCGTGATCTTGGCTCACTGCAACTTCCGCCTCCTGGGTTTAAGTGATTCTCTTGCTTCAGCTTCCCAAGTAGCTTGTATTACAGGTGCCCACCATGACACCCAGCTAAATTTTGTATTTTTAGCAGAGATGGGGTTTCACCATGCTGGCCATGCTGGTCTTGAACTCCTGACCTCAAATGATCCGCCCGCCTCGGCCTCCCAAAGTGCTGGGATTACAGGCATGAGCCACTGCACCTGGCCAGTATGTGTTTTTTAATGGTGTAAGTAAAGGTGATATTTATACAGCTCTGCTGTATCAACAGACAAAACTTTTTATTTCTTTAAAAAATTATGTCTTTTTTCTTGTTCTTAAATGAAAAAAACAGGCTTACTACAGATATCATTACTCAAATAGAAAATATTTTTAAAATTCTATAATCCAACCATTGAAAAAGAATGAAAGCATTTTAGTTTATTTGGTTTACTCTGTAATTTGCAAAATTTAAAAATATATACACACTTACAAAAACAGTTTTGAATCATGCTTTCTTTACTTAACATTATATCATAAAATAGCCTTCTAAAAATGTCAAATTACTATTGAACAAATTCCATCACATGAATACACCATAATTTATTTAATAAATCTCCTAAAGTTGGATATTTGGAATTTTTTCTCTGTGTTTTGCTATAATAAATAACACCATGATGAACATTCTTGTACATAAATCTTTAGTTCCTTCTCTAATTATTTACTTGGGATAGATTCCATGAGCTAAAATGTTGGGGTCAAAATGAAGCCATTTAAGGTTTAGGATTTCAGTGATACAATCCATAAAACAGAAATAATAAACTATGGCCTTTCCTCTAGTCCACAGTATAAAAGGGTCATGGAATAGTGATTTATTAACATAAACCAGAGACTAGGAATCCAACTGTGAAGTTATCTCTACATGTGCAAATAGAGGTGGGGGGGCAGAGAATACACAAAGGCCCTGTTACAGAAATAGACCTGTTCATGTTTATTTTTTATTTGGTTCGCGATCTATGAGTCACAGAAAACCCTCTTTTCAGGTATAATGTGGCAGAATGTGCCAAAGAGAGCTATGTGAGTGATTCCCACTTCCTACAAAAGTATAGCAAAAGAAGAAATGCAATTTTAGCTTATATTTACTATAGCATACATATAATATACCATTCAGTACTCATTTAGTGAAATTTACCTATATCCCCAACCCTGGGCTATCTTTAATTCTTTGTTGTATATTTTGTTTCTAGCCCTTATAACAATTTTAAGTATTATCTCCATTGCATAGATAAGGATGCTGAGAATCCGAGAGTATTAGGTAAATTGACCATATAAACCATGTAAACAGATTACTAAGTAAAGAATCTTATTTAAACACTCATTTATATGATCCCTAAGCAATTGTTCTTAAACTCAACACTGCCCTTCATGTTTATAATATTTCTAATCCCACCTATAAGAGCCTACTGGATGAAATTATATAGACATAGGAATTAATACCTTCTTTCACTCTAATATGCTTCCAAGTGTGGCTGCTAATTCATCATCATTGTCCATCAAGCTACACTAGATCTCCTCTGTAGGCTTGGCACTGCAGATATCACCCCATCGCATTTACAGTGACTCAAAGACCTAAGCAAATGCATATGAATTCTCACTTTGGAAACTTCACGTTGGAAAGGGATTTGGAGTATGGCATTCATCTTAAGCTACAGCCTTGGAAACGTGGAGCTGTCTTTCATTTCCCTCATGTGTAATGAAACCATTCTCAATAACATATGATCAGCTGTCCTGAGAACAAGAATCCACCACCATTCTGTGAGAGCTTTGCTAGGTGCAGATTTTGTATGAGCTGCCAAATGCAGAGAAACTATGTGGATCAGAACTCTGCTGTTTTTTAATTTAATTTATAGTTTTTAGTTGATTGAACTTCAGAATTTTCTTTCTTCTGAATTTGTCTTTCAGAGTCTTTCTCTTGGCCAAATACATAAGAAGTGGGTTTTTTCTCTTCTTGTTCCTCTGCTATTTCTCTTCTCTGTCAAGATAGAGCTCTATTTCCCAGCTCCCTCCCTCCCACCTATTCACCTATATATCACCTGGGGTTGAGGGGCGGGTTGCCTTTTCTTTCTGGCTGAGTTACTCAGGCACACCCCATGGATGACACTCACATACAATTTGTGAATACAGCTTTTATATGCCTCTCCTGTCTTAATATGCACCTTCTCTCCTTTAGTAAACAAATTTTACACATCTACTTTAGGCCTAGGTTTCTCTTCCTATCTTTAGATTCTTTCCTAAGTCATTCCCTTCCATCTTCCTCCTCCATATAGATATCTGTGTTTCCAAATTATTTTCTGAATATCATAATTTGGTCTGTTGTAGATGAAATAAAATGCTTTATAAGTGCTATGTTTCAAACTCATTGGATAGTTTCAATATCCATTAGCATGCAGTAAGTGAATATAAACGTATCTATCTAAGCATTCACCTACCTAGGTTTACCTAGGTACACAGGTAAGCATTCACTTATATAGGTAAACCTACGTAGGTGAATGTTTACTTATTGTTGGTAAACATTCATAAGGTGAAACCCTTATCACATATATTCAGAACATAAATGTTAAATTCAATTTTTTATTTTGTTAATGCTTACTGTATGTGATGAAATTTGCTCAGCATTGGCCATGCAAACATCCACAAATGAAGAACAACATTCAGTGAAATGAAGTGATGTGCCCACAGTCATGACAGCTGGGGCTTTATAGATGTGGTCTCACATCTCATTTAGGCTTTCAGAAATATCCACTGCAATCACTTTCATACCTGTAGTACATTCGCTACCTCTGTCTCCCTGCCACCTAATCTTCGCAGCGAAATCCTTGAAAGTGCAACTCAAACATCACCTCTCTTTGAAGCCTTCTTTTGCCATTATCCCTGCACATCGAGATCAAGTAGACACATCTTTCTTTCTTTAACATAGCATGCCATGCTAGTAGAGTAGTCACTGTATTACGTTCGGCAGTGTTTGGTCTCTATGGTATTCTTTTTGATCAGTCTTTATCTTGCTCATCTTGTACCCAACTCCTCTGGCAGAGTGATGCCTAACAGATATTTGCCTGGATGAATGATCAGTTAAACAGTCCTCTAAATTTGAAATCTATTGAAGAAAGACATTACAGTTATAGTCTCTACCTTTGGGGTTTAGCGCAAGATCTGTCTGACCAAAAAAAGTGAACTCACTTTTTGAGTTATATACCATACTTCTCTATTCAGTGAAAACAGTTGACTATTATTGGTGTTCCTTTCTGATGGCTTATGAATGCTGTTTGAAAACTCATTCTTTTACTTTCTAGTTTAGCAAGCTGATGCGTTTGATAAGTGAGGCCACGAATTCAAACATTCTCGGGTAGAAGTTGATAGCATGATCCTAGACAAAATAAATGGGCTGCTTCAGTTTCCTCACCTCTGAAACAGGGTTAATATTGCCGACATGCAGAGTTTTTGAATGTCTTTAAATTTTAAAACAAGCAACACTCCCGTTGTGTAGAGTAGAATAATGGTCCCTCCAAGGTGTCTACATGCCAATCTCTAGAACTTGTGAATTTGTTGCCTCCACAAAAGGGACTTTACAGATGTGGGTATGGGTAAGAACCTTCCTATAGGATGATCCTGGATTATCTGGGTGGCTCTGATCTAGTTACAGAGGTTTTCAAAAAAGGACATCCTTTATAGCTATGGTAAAAAGAGATGTATAACAGAAGAATGGCCAGAGAAACGTTACATTGCAGGCTTTAATGATGGAGGAAATGTGGCCTCTAGAAGCTGGAAAAGGCAAAGATGCTGCTTCTCCCTTGATCCTCCAGAAAAAAAAGTACAGTCCTGCTGATGTCTTGATTTCAGCCTGGTGAGATGCTTGTTGGATTCTGACTGTAAGGTAACATATTTATATTGTTGTAAGTTATTAATTCGTGGTTAACAAATGTTTATTCTGGTCCTATGTAAATACTGCTTAATCATATGGACAAAACAATGAGGTCAAGCACTTAAAGCTCACAAAAGGTTCATTAACTATATTTTTGTCTAGTTTGACTGTTCAAATAAACAATTGCTTGAGTTCTTGGAAGGAAGACTTTCTCAACGACCATTTCAAGTTCTTTCTCTTGTGATGTGCACTAGGAATTGGTTGGAAAATTAGTAAATTCTAAAGAACTGTGTTATGTAATAGCTTATATAATATATATTAAACTATAATTATTTGCATTATTCATTCACTTACCATTCCACAAATATTGGTTGAGAATTTTCCAAAGAAAGAAAATATTCAAAATGGAAAAATGTACTTAATAAACTCCTTCTGCCCATATGAGACATTCAAGCCAGCAAAGACAAATAACTAAAATATAACACCCGAGGCTTTAAGTTCTGAACTCTGCCTTAACTCACTATTGCCAACTCCAGGTCTCAGCACAGTCCCTGGCATATAGTAGGTCCACACAAAGAAACTGGGAACTGTGCTGAATCGACTGTTGTACTTGTAATAATTTAATAACTTACAAAAGGGAGGATCAGCAAAAGCCACATAGAAGAGATACCATTTTAAATTATTCTCAAAAGCCAAGAAAACGAGTATACTTAAAAACTGTATATAATTGAATTTCAAAAACGGTACTGTATATGAAAAATGAAATGATAAGATATAGGGCCAAAGAGTGGGTCGCAGAGAAATCATAAGAATTCTGATTTCTAAAACAGGGTTTCGCACTAGAAATCTCAATGAAGTTTTAAGTAGCAACAACAAATCATTGTTTCCTCAAATTTGACCGGATTAAACAAAGTTAAGCAGGTCTTTTCAGTGCAGGATTTTTTAGGCTTCTCTAGGCTAATGTGCCTTAAGCTTTTTAAGTAAGGGATAACATGTCTCTATCAGTTACCTATTGCTCAATAACGACCTATATCAAAACAATAGCATTAAATAATGCTTTATTACTTCTCATAACTCTGTGCTGGTTGCTGTTCGGGCTTACTCATGTATCTGCTTTTGGCTGGTGGATGGGCTGGAGGCTGAGCTCACCTAGATGGCTGGGTTTCCACATGTAGGATTTGTTTGTTTTGTTGTTTGTTTTTGTCTTCTTGTTGTTGTTGTTGTATTTTTCTTTCGTTTGTTTGATTTCTCAGGCTTCTTCACAGGATGGCAGAAGTATTCCAAAACAGGCAAGAATAGAAGGCCCAAGGTTTGTTGAGATCCAGGCCTAGATGTGCCATGGCATCACTTCCGCCACATTGTATTGGTCAAAATAAGTCACAAGGTCAGCCCCAATTGGAGAGGCAACTTTTATTGTAAAGGAGCAGGTATACAAGGATTAGAGGAACTTGCAGCCACATTTTGTAATCTGTTAGTTTAGTTAGATCAGTTAGTTCCAAAACTAATGTAATCATTAAACTTTTCTCTTTTATATATACCACCTTGTAATGTGTAATTTATTAATGCTGATGTAAGGCTTTGAATTATACATTAAGTAGTTTTATAACTAAGGACTACTAGAATCTTTAATTAAGCATTCAACCTTAAGGGACACATTTTATAACATATAGCTTTCTATTTTGGAAAAGATATATGAGAGTATTTAATCGAGGAATAGAGCAAAGTGATTTAATAACAGATTATCAGTGCAGCTCAGATGAGTGCAAAGAGATCTTTATTCAGGTTAAATGATAATGGGATGAGAAAGGAGAAAGTAAAGGTATATTATATTCCACAAATAGAAACTGTATAATCTGATCAGCCACTTACGCTACAGTTGATCACAGAGCAAGGCAGGACTTAGTGAAAAGAAAAAAAAATCAAGGTCCGCCCCACAGATTTGAGCTTTTGGCAATTATCACAACAGTGAAATCATGAACAAAAACAGAGGAGTTAAGAAAATAAACATCAGATAAACAATAGTAAATTTATTATGTATATTTTAGGTTTGGAATATTAGTTAAGCTATCATGCAGACTTATTTAGTAGAGTTTTTTAGTTGAAGCACCGAGATTCTGGAAATATATTAGTTTTGAGGAATTATATAACAAATTGATTTATTACTGATTCAAGAAATAGCTCTGCATATATTCCTTACATGATACAATGTAAAATGTGACGAATATAGATCTTGCCATCTCAGAGCTTATAAATAATTGCTTAGGCAATTAAAATGCATTAAGTGTTAAGACTTAAGGACATACAAAGTGCTTTTGGTAAAAAACCCCTTCAAACTATGCATTAGAGTGCGGCGGTGGCAAGGGGAGCATGAGATGTAAGACAGAATGTATGATTTGTAGGAACTAAAATGTAAAAGCACATGTATGGAAAAAGTAAGCACCTCTTTTTGCCTGTGCTTTCCGATAAACTTACTGTTTCTAAAGGTAAGGCAGATTTCACTCCTTGAATGATAATCCGGCAATGACTGGTTCCTTATTTTGCTTATTGAGAAAAACACATCTTCACGTGGCCTAAAAGGTTATACATGATCTTTCCCCCATGGTACTATTTGACATCATCTCTTACCACCTTCTCCTTGTTTTCTGTCCCTTCCAGCCACAATGCCCTCTTTGCTATTCTTCAAACTCTCCAGGCACGCTAGCCTTAAATTATCTGTAGTAACCCTCCCCACTGCCTGGAATAGTCTTCTTCACCTATCTGTTTGGCTAGCTCTGTCACTTTTATTAGGTTTTTGCTAAATATTACACTCTTAATGCAGCTCATGCTGACCATTCTGTTAAATTTTTGCAACTGGAACTTCTACTTGCTCTCCCTATCTCACCCAATATGCTCTATTTTTATCCCATAGCACTTGTCCTTTCTAAAATAGTTTTTTCTTTGTTGTGCCTGCACATTGTTCTTTAACTTTTTGTCTCTTTTCACTAGAATATAAGCTCCATGTGGACAGATATTTTTGGGGTTTGCTTATTGATATATCCTAAGCATCAAGAATATGCCTGGCTCATAGAGAATATTCAATTTTCAGTTAATATGTGTTGACCACATGCATTTTATAACACTTTTTGGTATGGGAAAAAACACATTGCATCCTGACATCAGAATCCTAAGTGAAGCACTGTACTTACAGAATTCAAGACCAGTTACTTAATTTAACATTTAAGACTCTAATGACAAGCACACCTGGCTCATGCTTGTAATCCCAGCAGTTAGGTGGAAGGATCACTTGAACCTGAGAGTTTGAGACCATCCTGGACAACATAGTGAGACCTCGTCTCTACAGAAAGAATAGAAAACTTATTTGGGCATGGTAATTTATGCCTGTGGTTCTAGCTACTCAGAAGGCTGACGTGGGTGGATTATTTGAGTGCAAGAGCTTGAGGATGCAATGAGCCATGCATTGAGGATGCAATGAGCCACTGCACTCCAGCCTAGATGAAAAAGCATGACCCTGTCAAAAACAAAACAAAACAAAAAAACCTTCTACCACTTGGCACAATTTAGAGAAATTTCTGTATCAATACCTTGGTTTCCTCATCTGGAACAAGCAGCTACTACTGGCCTGCAGGGTTATGGGTTGTGTTCAGTAATAAAATATAAACCACTAAAAGTCATGGAACCAACACAAATGCCCATCTATGTTAGACTGGATAAGAAAATGTGATACATATACATCATGAAATACTATGCAGACATAAAAAGGAATGAAATCATTTCCTTTGCAGGGACATGGATGAAGCTGGAAGCCATCATCCTCAGCAAACTAACATAGGAACAGAAAATCAAACACTGCATGTTCTCACTCATAAGTGGGAGTTGAACAATGAGAACACAGGGACACAGGGAGGGGAACATCACATACCAGAGCCTGTTGGGGGTTGGGGGTGAGGAGAGGTAACTTAGATAAATAAATAAAGTTAATTTAAGATTTTATACTGCCAGTATTCCAGATTTGGTGAAATTAATACTTTTTTAAAGGTTCCAAATAAAATAATTTTCTAATGTGTAAAATCTATCTATCTATCTATCATCTATCTATCTATCTATCTATCTATCTATCTATCATCTATCTATCTGGCACTAAACAAAAGGCCTTGAACACAGTGAGTGCTTAAGACATGGTCAGTTTTATTATTTCTGTTAAATTTATTACCATTCATTATTATTGTCATTGTTAGTAGCAGTGGGAGTAGTACTATTATGTCAGGTTTAACTGCATCTCCTCACATAGCTATCTAACTGCCTGATAAACTAGAATAACTGCTTCTTTCTCAAAGCTGTCTATTTTCTC
The DNA here is from genome assembly GCA_036589455.1 of Ateles fusciceps. Classification (NCBI taxonomy): domain Eukaryota; kingdom Metazoa; phylum Chordata; class Mammalia; order Primates; family Atelidae; genus Ateles; species Ateles fusciceps. Next base: position 3,887,561 of record JAZHEH010000051.1, read on the forward strand.
ATCTCTAAGCTTCATTCATCCTGTTCTTACAATAGCCAATAGAGTATTACACGATCTCTCTTTATCATCTATGTATGTACAAAATTTCTCCATAAATAAATTTTCCTGACCTGCCTCGTGATATTTATGCTGAATACCCACTCACCCCCTGCATCTAGAAGTGAGTTCTTCCCCCGTGTTCCCATGCATGTTGTCTATATCTAACTTTTTAGTGTATGTGCCTTTTCTCCTCTAGAAGACTTTAAACCTCTTGAAGGTAGAATCTAGTCACTTAAACTCTGCATTCCAGTGGATGCTTGGTAAATACGCACCTTATCCACCCAATTATAACAAAAACTGACTCTACTAGTCAAAGACGTAGTTAAAACAAAGGTCACTTCCCCTAAATCTGCTCAAATCAAAATCTGATAGGAAAAAATAATTTCAGAAGGTATATAAAATAATACATTATTAGTTCAGTAGAATTAAGAATAGATAAAGTGAATTAGGATTAAAGGCACAAAGCCTTGATGTTATGAGCAAAGAGTGCATTATTATTAAATAATTCTGGTTTAGATAATTTAATGGGAAACCAAAAAGATGTGCATATGGTTAGCTTAAACATCACTTACATGCTGTCACAAAAAGAGAATTAACTATTTTTATCAAAATACCTCACTTCATAGGCAATTTACTCTCAAAATAATTAGCATAATTTCTAGAAACATGCAAAATGAACTTAATATGTATTATTCATCATGATCTCAAAAAAGCTTTTGGCAATTTGCTACACTGATAATCTTTCTCATTTGTAATCCTTATCTGTAAAAAATTAATATTCAACAGCCATAAGATTCTAGGAGTTGGTGATAGCAAATTTTCAAGGAATATGGTTTTTAGAGTCATCAAATATTTTCCTAAAGGAGATGCACATAATGCACCTCATCCTTTAAATCCATCAGTTAATTAAAATAAAATCATTGAGGTGACTTTGATAGAAACAAAATAGGTTCAGGAGAGGGAAAAAGAGAAATAAAGATCTCAAGAACTCAGGCAGCATGAGATATGGAAAGTGAAGACTGGAAGCATGAGGCTTGGGTGCCCCTTCTGTCTCTATTAATAGCCTTCAGCTTAGCAAACTGAAGATGTTGAGACAGTTTTATTTATAAAAGTGTTAATGTTCAGTTAAATAATATTTATATCAGGACGAATATGAAACCACTTATATTAAATAAATTAGATACCTCTTTACATACATCTACTTAACAGAAGAGCTTTCAAACATGTTTTAGTTGAATTGCTTTTTTCTTTGACCACCTCATCCTCTTAATTAGATTCGTTTTTGCTTTTGAGTTCTGTGAATTCCTTGTATATTCTGGATTCTAAGCCCTTGTCAAATAAATCATTTGCAAATATTTTTCGAATTCTGTAGGTTGTCTCTTCACTCTATTGAAATTTTGCTTTGCTGTGCAGAAGCTTTTTAGTTTGCTTTAACCCAATGTGTCTGTTTTTGCTTTTGTTGTTTGTGCTTTTGACATCTTATCCATAAAACCTTTCCCAAACCAATGTCCTGAAACGTTTCTCTCGTGTGTTCTCCAGTGTTTCTCCTAAAACATTTCTCCAATGTGTCTTACATTAGGTAGTCAATCCATTTTGACTTGACTGTTTTATATGGTAGAAATACATGTATAGTTTCCTTTTTCTGTGTATGGATATACAGTTTTTCCCAGCACCATTTATTAAAAAGACTGTTCTTTCCCCAATGTAGGTTCTTGGTACCTCTATCAAAAATTAGTTGCCTGTAAATATGTGGATATATTTCTGGGTCTCTATTCTAATCCACTGGTCTATGTGACTGTTTTTATACCAACCCCATGCTGTTTTGATTATTATATAGCTTTCTAGTATATAAATAATGACAGGTAGTGTGATGCCTCCAGGTTTTTTCTTTTTGATCATCATTGCTTTGGCTATTTTGGGGTCTTCTGTGGTTCCATATAAATTTTAAGAATTTGTTTTTCTATTTCTGAAAAGAATGTCTTTGGTATTTTGATAGGGATTACATTGAATCTACTGACTGCTTTGGGTAGTATGATTATTTTAACAATATTAGTTCTTGAAATAAATGAACATAATGTGTCTTTCATTTTTTGTTTACTCTTCCATTTTTTCTTCAGATTTTATTATTTATTTATTTATTTGAGATGGAGTTTTACTCTTTTTGCCCAGGCTGGAGTGCAATGACACGAGCTCGGCTCACTGCAACTTCTGACTCCCAGATTCAAGTGATTCTCCTTGTTCAGCCTCCTGGGTAGCTAGGATTACAGGCACACGCCACCATGCTCAGCTAATTTTGTATTTTAAGTAGACATGTGTTTCACCATGTTGGCCAGGCTGGTCTCAAACTCCTGACCTTGGGTCATCTGTCTGCCTGAGCCTCCCAAAATGAGGTGAGATTACAGGAGTGAGCCACCACCACCACACCCGTCTCTCATCAGATTTTTATAATTTTCATTCAGAGATGTTTTACCTTATTAGTTAAATTTATTCCCAGATATTTTGTATTATCATGGCTATTGTAAATGAGATTATTTTCTTGATTTCTTTTTCAACAAGTTCATCAGTGGTATATAGAAATGCTAGAGATTTTCATATGTTTATTTCTATCTTGGGACTTCACTGCTTTCATTTATCAGTTCTAAATATTTTTAGTGGAGTCTTTAGGTTTTACTATATATAAAATTATGTCATCTGCAAGCAGGGGCAATTTGACTTTCTCTTTTCCAATATGAATGCCTTCAATTTCTTTCTCTTGTCTGATTGCTTTGGCTAGCATGTCCAGTAAAAAGTTGAATGAATGGGAAAAAATGATCATCCTTTTCTTGTTATTTTATAGAGTAGCTTTCATATGTAAAGATTATTCTGGGATGCGTTCTATAGTGTCCATTCAGTAAGGTGCTTTGGATTAGGTTCTGGGTAGGCATAATAGTGTAATCTGTATGTAATTGACATCAACATTGTCTGTTAGTCCCTTAGTGGCCAAGACTGTAGGTGTTTGTGGAAGAAGTGACATAGCTTTCTTAGGGGTGGGTGCTACCAGGAAGGTCAGTTTTTAGGCCCTGAGAGGCTTGCCCCTAGCACAGTGGCTCTGCCAGTAGTGGAGATAGTGGTTTAGGTTACAGCAGGCCCAGGCAGGCTGGTCTTTATTCACTGGGGGGAAGGGAGTATACATGACACACAGCACCTTTGCAACTAACGGGTACGGGATAGCCAAAGGAGGCAGGTGCAGGCAGATGACTCTTGGTCCAGGAGGGTACATGTAATGCTGTCAGCTCTGCTGCTGGAGGAGGTGGGATCACTAGTGTCACTAGTTGCTAGGCAGTCAGTTCTAGGACCCTAGAGTATACATATTGCTCCCTACATTCCTGAAAGCAGCTTTTCCACTGCACTGGACCACTTGTTTAGGGTACTATGTGGGCTCAAGTGCTGATGTGGACTTCAATCCTGGTGTCACAGCTGTACCACTGATTTGTCTGAAATCATGGCACTGCAGCTTTCTGGGTGGGCATAGTGAGATGACAGCAAGATCATGGGGATGTGGAAATGCAGGGGCTCTTTTCCCCAGGGCAGGATGTACTCTAGCAGTGGCTCTGTTCCCAAAATGCCTCCTCGTAGTAGATATTTTGGTCTGGACGATTTAGGGGGACTCAGTTTGTCTTCCTTCTCTAGAGCAATGCAGTGGCATGGATGCCAGGTAATTCACTGTTCTTGCTCAGGGCCTGTGAGAACTGTGGGGCACTCCTGTAGCCAAGATTGCAGGCATCCTCCATGGAAATGAGAGCTGTTGGGATCTTCCTTTACATTTTCCCTTCATTTGTGAGTCCCTCTTGCCTCTGAGCGGATACTGGCCAGGTGTTTTGCTTTCCTCTCTACGCTACCATTCTTTAGGTGCTTTTCATGCTACATTCCAGTTTTCTTCCTTGGTCACATACTTGAAGTGCAGTTATTTATTTGCTGTTTTAGTCTTTCTTTGCAGAAGACACAAGTGTTGAGCACTTCCAGTCAGCTGTATTTATGATGTCACCTCCAACAAAAATTGTAATAATTGTTCTATTTGAGTAGTGGAAACATTATAGTAGTCCCTGATCTATAGGAGATACATTCCAAGACCACCAGTGAGTGCTGAAACCACAGGCAGTACCAAACCCAATTTCCATCAATTGGAACACATTTCTGTTCATATCTTCCACACACAAATTTAAAGCCTTTTCCATCTTTACTAAGCACTTATTACAAACTGTGGCCATAATTTGTAAAGATTGATGTTTCACAACAAAACTAGCAAAATTTTCTCTTTTAATTTCACAATTTCATGGACAGAAGATTGGTTCTTACCAGAGATCTTAGCAACCTCAGCATACAATGATTTTTTTATTACTAAGTCAAGAACTTTCACCTTTTTATTTAAAGGAAGCACTTTGTGGCTTTTCTTTGGCAAGTTCAAATTGTTAATATCACATTTGTGGCCATATTAAGTAAAATATAAGTTGTTTAAGCACAAGCACCATGATCCCATGATAGTTACCAAATGACTGATGGGTGATGTGTAGAGGCATGGGTATGCTGGAAAAAAAGTTAAGTCACATTGCTGGTGGACAGAGAGGGATAATGCAAGATTTCTTCATACTCTTCAGAATGGCACACAATTTAAAACTTATGAATTGCTTATTTCTGGAATTTTCCATTTAATATTTTCACACCATTGTTGACCACAGGTAACTAAAACCACAGAAAATGAAATCATGAATAAGGGAAAACTACTGTGCTAGTATTTTCTCCTTTAATTTTTCTGTGTTTTATATTTTTTTTCTACAATAAGGATGTGTTACATTCTCAGCAGAAATTTTATACAAGGAAATTTTTACATGAAGACAGATAAACAATCACTTAATATAAACTTGGCTTATTATTGAAAGTATCTTGAAATTCTCAAAAGAAAACATTTTAATTTAATGTATTAATTAATTTACTTAATTTTTAAAAAAATTTTAGGATGAGATGTTATCTGACTATTGAACCAAGTAAACTGTGATGATGTATTATAATTTCTAGAAGGCCAAGGCAACACAGATAATATATTTGAAAAGTGACCAGCAAACAAAGGGCCTCCTTAGGTGCCAAATGTTTTCACTTGACCTCCTTTCCCTTAGTAACCTCTGGAGGTCTTGTCTAGCTGCATCACTTTTCACTTTATCAGATCTTGTGATTAAATATTACTCAGTTGTTAATTGGAAATATAAAAAGACAACTATAATAACAATAGGACAGCTTTATTCATAAGAATAGTTTTAAGTGGAAAACATTATTTTAATGTTCAACTTTAAAAAAAATTATTTGAAACTCTCCTATGCAAAAGTTAGGTAAATTTAACCAAAGTGTCCTGATTTCAGTACCAATTGAGTTGTTTTCTGACTTAGTATCTCAAGATGGGTCACTCAACCTCTTCTAAATTTCATTTTCTCATCACCTTAAGGAGCTAGAAAGATGTACTGTAAAGTATCATGATATGATGTAAATGAGATAAAGTAATGTGTCTGATATAATAATAATAATATCTTACTTGTTACTAGATTGTATAATATAATTATGAACTAATCACAGTATTTTTGCTATGTTTACTTAAAAAAATTGTGTTTGTTTGTTTGTTAAGTGGCACTGCTGGTGTTATATGAAGTTCCTCTTTTAGGACTTCTTTCCTTCCTCTCCCTTTGTGTGACTGTCTCTTCCTCTTTTTTCTCCCCTGTGCTTGTCCCTCTTTATCTTTTTTCATCCTCTACTTTGATCTCTTTATAAAGACACACACAAACACTCATTATCAGTATTTTCTACTCTCTTTGACTCAAACATGCTCTATCTTCCCCTATTCTATGCTCCTCTGCTGCCCTGCCCCACAGACACGCATATTCACACAGGTGAATTGAGAGACAAGGGTAGAAATGATAGCTGCAACTTAGTCTTGGTCTGTCCCTCAGCTGGCAGAAAGAATGTTTTGATCCCAAGCTCATAACAATGTGTGTAAATAAACCTATATGAGTTTCAAGTGAGGAAGGAAATTTAGACCCTCTGCCTTCTAACATTCACCAGTTAAGATGGTCTACTTATTATGAATCAGGAGCATTTGCATCATGTGAAAACCTGTTGAGAATACAAATTTTCAAACTCCACCCTGACCTACTGAATCAGACACTGAGGGTGGGCTGCAACAATCTGTACTTTAAGCAGTCCTCGGGGTGACTGTGATCGTTCTAATCTGGAGAAGTTCTGGGCTAGGGAAAAGTCCCATTTTCTCCATGCCCTTTCCTTAAAATTGCCTAGGCAGATCATTTCTTAATGACTTATCCTGTCTTACTGAGAAATAGATTGCCAAAACAGTGACCACAATCAGTGATTTATTAATTATGGAATAGAGCCCTTCTTAGTTACAAGTTTCTATAGAAAACTGAAGAAGAGTATATTATATTTGTTTCACCAAAATATGTAGAATATTTAGGAGAATTTCAGCTAGAGGTTTGTGCTTACCCAGACTTCTCAGAAGGAAACAAACATAAAACAAACAAATAGGGTAGAAGTCTTTAAGTGAATTATTTGATTATTTATTTTGGCATTGTAAACCAGGAAAACAATCAAAATAGCAAAAAACTCTTAGTTTTCATTTACATATTCATTGGATTTCAACATGTGCAATGATCTTTAAAAACTCCAGTAATGCCTGGGCATGGCGGCTCACACCTGTAATCCCAGCTTTTTGGGAGGCCAAGGAGGGTGGATCACAAGGTCAAGAGATCAAGACCATCCTAGCCAACATCGTGAAACCTCGTCTCTACTAAAAATACAAAAATTAGCCAGGTGTGGTGGTGGGTGCCTGTCGTCTCAGCTACTTGGAAGGCTGAGGCAGGAGATTCACTTGAACCTGGGAGGCGGAGGTTGGAGTGAGCTGAGATCCTGCCACTGCAACTCCAGCCTGGCTACAGAGTGAGACTCCCTTTCAAAAATTAAAAAAAAAGAAGAAAAAGAAAACTCCAGTAACATAATGAGATTTATATTTTAAAAGAGCCTGTTTCTTTTTAGTTGAGCTATAGTTAGTAATACTTCTCCCAGTAAGAATAGATGGTTCAAATTTTTCATATCTGCTTGATTCATCAAAAAAATGTAGAATGTAAGTCCCAGGAAAGCAAAAAGATTTTTTTTCTTGTTCACTGATATATCCTAAGCACCTAAAACCATGTTTGGCATATTTTAGGTGTTTAATAACTATTAATTAAATGAATGGTTAAGTAAAAACAATATTTATAGAAACTGTTCTTATCTCTTATTTCTTTCCCATACAAAAAGTTGGTTTTATGGGTATTTCATCAATGCAGTTACATGAGACCTGATGCTTAGAAGGGCCCCCTTTTTGCTTTAATGCTCTAATATACCTGTGTTGACATTCTTAATAATTTTATCTTTGACAGTATGTTTTATAAATGAAGTACTCTATTGTCTACTATGAAGACAATAGAGCGCGCATGAGCAGAGGATATATATGAATATGACTGTCCACCACTGCTTGCCAGTCCACTTGAATATAGTATTTGCCATGCACCTCAACCCCCACCACAAGCACAGAATTCCCATGGATCTATGTTGTCGGGGAGCTTAAGTCTCATAGCAAATACAAGGTAAGTTTGTAAACTTTATACCAAGTAAGTGAGGCACTGACAGCCCAAAGAGGCCATGTGTCTTCAAATCAGAACTCTCTTCTATCAAAAAGAAAGCAATGGCATTCTAAGAAACATAAATGACCAAGAAATTCTATCATATTCTTTCTTATGCCATTCCTTACTCACACTAGCCAACCACTTATTATGAAAATTAGGACATATAAAGAAAGGAAAAGACATGGAAATCCATAGTTCCTTTTTTTGAAAGTCTTTCTTACTTGTCAGTATGCTGAAGGTAGAGAGTGCTGGTAGAATGTGTGTTTGTCAAAAAGTGAAATAAAAACAGTTGAGTCAGTTTTGTGTAGCATTTCCACTGTTCTGATGAAAACGGCATACATATGCCTGTATGACCTACAAAATATGTATGATGCAATATAGACGAATCCACATGTGAACCAAATGTTATTACATTTCAGTTAAAACTGGCACTATATACTTTAACATGCCAAAAATGTATGCTAATATTTTTAAATGATAGTTTTTCTTTATTTAGAATGACAATAAACAGCAAATAAAAATACTATACATGTTGAGAGGGATATTGTGAAAAAAAGAAAAATGCTCTATATTCTGATACATTTAGCTCAAGTTTTTCTGCTATTTAAACAAAGGATGTTGCATTATTATTTACCCAATTATGTAACTGGCTCTAGCTAGCCAGAAGTACTATTTAAAGACTCACACAATGAATACAACCCTCAAGATATGCTGGTCCTCTCTCTAGTGCTTTATCTTTGCAACTGTCATTCCTGCTGTCTCAAGGCCAACATGGGAAACACTCAATTTTGAAATCAAACTGACTTGATTGATACGCTGACTTCTAATTTTGTTTTGTGTGTGTGACGTAATCTCACTCTGTCACCCAGGCTGGAGTGCAGTGGCATGACCTCGGCTCACCGCAACCTCTCCCTCCCAGGTTCAAGTGATTCTCCTGCCTCACCCTCCTGAATAGCTGAGACTACAGGCACGTGCCACCATGCCCAGCTAATGTTTTGTATTTTTAGTAGAGATGGGTTTTCACCATGTTAGCCAGGATGGTCTCAATCTCCTGACCTTGTGATCTGCCTGCCTTGCCTCCCAAAGTGCAGGGATTACAGGCGTGAGCCACCGCGTCCAGCCTGAGTTCTATTTTTAAGTGTGTGACTTAGCCTTTACCTTTTCTTAGCCTTTACCTCCATATTTATGAATGGGGCTTACTAACACCTACTTCTTAGATAACTAATGAGAATAAAATATTTTCTAGGAAGTTAAGATAATATGTGTAAAACTCCTGCTATATGGCTTCAGGGCCAGGCAGGTAGTAGAATGGTTTGGCATTATGACATCAGCCAGTAGGTAATGTTGAGAATAAAATGAAAAGAAGAATAAAAGAAAAAAACTAAAGAATAAAAGAACGAACAACAGAAAAAGAATGGATGGAAGGAAGGAAAAACAAAGAGAAAAATACTATAGTGGTAAGTCATGATCAATGGAACACAAATTTAAAAAATCCTTAAAACGTTATGTTTGACTAAATATTTCTACCACAATGGCTACAATTTAAAAGACTGACAAGACCACATGACCAAGGGTTGGCAACACTGTGGACTGATGAGAACTCTCATATACCACTGTTGAAAATTGTACAACTACACTACAAAACAGTTTCTGGGAAAAAATTAAGAAATATATTCATTCAAAAGAAATTATGACATATCTCCACACAAACACACATGAACAATATTCATGTCAGCTTTATTATAGTAGCCAATACCTGCAGGCAACTCAAATATGGTAGTGGAAAAATATCCTCAATGAAAATGGGAATTAACTGCTGATATAGGCACAACCTGGATAAATCTTAAAATCATTTTGCTGACTGACTAAAGCTAGACATAAATAACGGCATGCTACGTGATTCCATTTACACAAAACTGTAGAACTATAACTATAGAACTACGTATGAAATACTTTATCTAGAAGTATATGGAATCATACTAAGTTATAGTGACAAAAAGGAAGATCAGTGGTTTCCAGAGGCCAGGGGTGGAGGGCAGGAGGAACCTCCTGGAGAATATGGGAATGTCCTGTCTCTTGGTCCATCTGTCAATTATAAACAAATTTTACTTTTACATCGCTGCAGTTTATTTTATGTACATTGTATCTTAAGTTGATTATAAAGCAAATAATTGGGTAAGAAAATAAGGGCCAGAGAGAGAATCATGGGCTTAGCCACACTGCAGACCAGAAGAGAAGCTGAAACAAATCCCCAGCCTTCCTGGATCCTTAGAATAAACAACAAAAAACATTTTGTTGTGTTGTTGTTGGTCAAACAAATTATATTTTAAGAGGGCTTATCTCACAGGCTGGCAGTTTGCAGTCTATAGTGTAGGCAGCAAATGGATGCTTCAATACCTTTTTCTACTCATTACAATTCCACTTCTACTACAACATATTTATGTGAAAAAATAGTTTATTTACAAGTCCCACTAGCACATATACATATTTGGTCAAAACTTCTTCACCTTTTAAAAAAATTATTATACTTTTAGTTCTGGGTACATGTGCAGATCATGAAGGATTGTTATATAGGTACATACATGCCATAGAGGTTTGCTGCATCCATCCCCCCATCCTTTACATTAGGTGTTTCTCCTAATGTTATTCCTTCCCAATGCTCCCATCCCTTGCTATCTCTCCCCTAGCTCTTCCATCCCCCAGCAGGCCCCAGTGTGTGATGTTCCCCTCTCTGTGTCCATGTGTTCTCTTTGTTCAACACCCACCTATGAGTGAGAACATGTGGTGTTTGGTTTTCTGTTCTTGTGTCAGTTTGCTGAGAATCGTGGTTTGTAGCTTCATCCATGTCCCTGCAAAGGACATGAACTCATCCTTTTTGTGGCTGCATAGTATTCCATAGTGTATATGTGCCACATTTTCTTTATCCAGTCTATCAATGATGGGCATTTGGGTTGGTTCCGAGTCTTTGCAATTGTAAACAGTGCCTCAATGAACATATGTGTGCATGTGTCTTTATAATAAAATGACTTATAATCCTTTGAGTATATACCCAGTAATATGATTGCTGGGTCAAATGGTAAATTTCTGCAATCTACCCATCTGACAAAGGACTTATATCCAAAATCTACAAAGAACTTAAACAAATTTACAAGAAAAAAACAGCCCCATCAAAAAGTGGGTGAAGGACAGACACTTTTCAAAAGAAGACATTTATGCAGCCAACAAACATATGAAAAAATGCTCATCATCACTGGTCATTAGAGAAATGCAAATCAAAACCACATTGAGAAACCATCTCACACCAGTTAGAATGACAATCATTAAAAATCTGAAGGCATCAGATGCTGGAGAGGATGTGGAGAAATAGGAACGCTTTTACACTGTTGGTGGGAGTGTAAATTAGATCAAGCATTATGTAAGACAGTGTGGCAATTCCTCAAGGATCTAGAAAGCTTCTTCACTTTTTCCAGGTGGTTGGCTTACTTCTCTGGGATCCTGAAGCACCTTTTGCATGCTTTCATTTGAGCTTTTATCACAGATACTGGAATTAGAAATAAAGAGTCTGAAGTTTGGCTGTACTCTTTACTATTGTGTGATGCTGAACAAGTCATTCTCTTTGGATTTTTTTTTTTCTCTATGAAGTGAAGAAAATTATAACAATAATAATGATACCATATTAGTTCTTGAGAGGTGATATTAGATATGAAAAGTGCTACGAACAGTTCCTGGCATGTGGTAAGCAGAAATCAGTAAGTATTTTTTCATTTCCATTATAAGCATTATTATTTTGGACTGCATCTCCTCATGCCTATCTTTCCCATTATTCTAAAAGTCGCTCCTGGGAGGTGAAGATGTCTTGCTCTGTCTATCCCCAGCACCTGAGCTGAAGTGCTCTCTAAGTGCATAATGAATAAGAGGGTGGGTGAGTCAGAAGCTGGGCATCTATTCACAGTTCCTTGTTACTTGACAGTGACTAATGTGAACCTAGTCATGCTGACCTTCACAAGTACCGAGGAAGAGGAAATATCTTTCTTCTTTTCTTTGGAAGCAGTCAAGCTTAACCTTCATTTGTTAGGCTCTCCGTCAAGAAGAAGGCACAAAAGAGTACTTTATCCAATTTATGAAGTCATAGTAAAAATAAAGACTCCACAGAGATCCTCAGGGCACGGGGCTCCTGCAGCTGAGGCAGCGGTGAATAACCAACCTGGTAGATGCTCCACAGCCCTACTCAATGCGTCACACGCAAGCACTAGCGTTAATGCAGAGAGAAACAGAGTGGTGTGTGGATTCTGCGTTCGCCCTTTTCAGAGAACAGAATTAATCAGGAAAAAGCTATAGTTCATGCAGTGCCATTTCCAAAACATAGCAAATCCAGGTTAGGTTAGGAGAATAATGGGTCCTAAGGGAAGTAGCAGTAGATGATGTGTACCTGGACGGGGAATCATCTAGGGGAAGGTTGCTGCATTTCTCATGGTACATCCAAAGGATGTTCAGGATTTCAGTATTGCTCTGCTTGGAGGTTTGTGCCTTTCTAACATTAATTTGTTCAATCACTTTGTATTTTGTAGATATTAAAAATCTCTGCCCATTGTAAAACATGTGGAAAGTATATTATCAAAAATATAACTGACCCGAATTCAGAAATAAACACTTTAAATTTTGTGTTATATTCCTAAAGTTTCCAGTAAATTGATATTTACGAAGCAAGGAAGAAATTAACCAAGGAATTCCCAGACTTCACATTTTCCTTGCTTGTTAAAAAGAATTCTGTTTGGGAACACACATTGCTCTTCCACTCCTTGTGTTCAGCCTTCCAGAGAAAGTCCTTCTATCTCTAGATGAGACCATTGGGCCTTAGGAAAAGTGGAAGGGCTACCACAAGAAGCTTTGGTTTGGAGAAGGATAGATGCTGAAGAAAACAGATGTGAGAGAAAGCTGAGGAATGTGCAGAAAGAAAACGAAAGTGAAAGGGAGCTTTCAGAAAGCATTGTTAGGTGGAATGATGTATCTGTATGGTATTAGAGAAAAATATGGAAAGTATCTGAGTCATTGTAAATTATATTTTGGTTGGCAGATTATGTTTTATTAATCAGTAGTTTGGATTCATAACCCTTGCTGCAACAGAACTGGATCTCAGAGGTAATAACATTTTAATGATATAAAAGTAGATATCAATGTGCATATAGTACAGGCACAGGTATAAACATAGGTGGTAAAGAGCTAGATATATATTCATATAAGTATCAACATCAACACAAGTAGATGTTGGATAGAATTAGAAGTGGAGATAAAAAGACAGGAAAGGAAACTTTACACCACATCATATTATTTTAAAAGAGTTTTTCTCAGAGAATATAAAATAAACACGGTTTTATGTTAATAAAATTTTCAGCTTTTTTTTTTTCATAAAATGATCAGACATCCACACAAACCAGTTCAATTGAACAAAACTTCATTGTATTAATACACATAAGAAAATAAAAGAGGAAAAACTCAACTATATATATATATTTATTTATTTTTATGTATGTATGTATTTATTTTTTTCTATTTATTTGGTTCCAACTCATCAACAATATATTTTTAAAGGAAGTCCAGTCCACATGGAGATTGAAATTGGAGAGTCTTTGAGATTCTCAACAGCTCTGGAATGTTAGCACACAGCCTCTGTGATACGGAACAAGAGTACCCAGATACGAGCTAGTTATAAACCTATTACTTTTTTTCTTCTTTCTTTCTTCCAATCAGCTGTGAAATCATTACATGTTTCTAGCTTACATTTCTAGGAGAGAAAGAAACTGAATAATCTATAGATCTCTTTGTTTTAGATATTATTATTACTTCAATTTGAGAGCAGTTTGTCACACAAATTCATGGCATGCATAGCTGGCTAGCATAAGGATAAGTCATTGCTCTGGGCTGAGAGAACGTTACAAGACAGTTGTATTATTTAAATATTGTACCTTTGTTGCAACTGAAATTAGACAAGAGAAAGAGGTTTCATGGCTCATATATCTTGATAGTTCATGGATAGTCAAGGTGCAGGTATGGCTAAATATATGTGGTCAAATCACTATTAGGAATATGTTGATCTTCATTTCCCAATTCTGACTTCATCTGCTTTGCCATTATTCCCCAATCAAGCTTTTCCCATGTAATAACAAAAATAGCCATCAGTTCTAAGAGTTTTTTGGGGAGTCTTTAGGTTTTTCTGTTTATAACATTATGTCTGTAAACAGGGAAAATTTGACTTCCTTTTTTCCAGTGCAAATGCCCTTTATTTTATTCTCTTGTCTAATTGCTCTAGACTGCCAATTCTATGTTGAATAAGAAAGTTGTAAGTGAGCTTCCTTGCCTTATTCCAGTTCTTCAAGAAAAGCCTTCATCTTTTCTCCTATTGGTACGATGTTAGCAGAGAATTGATCATATATGTCCTGTATTGTGTTGAGTCACATTCATTCTATACAGTAAGTACCTATTTAACATCATTGAAAGATTCTTGAAACTGCAACTCTTTGTTGTTGTTGTTGCTGTTTATTTTTTTTCAGACAGAGTCTCACTCTGTCACCCAGGCTGGAGTGCAGTGGTGTGATCTCAGCTCACTGCAACCTTCACCTCCCAGGTTCAAGTGATTCTCCTGCCTCAGCCTCCTGAGTAGCTGGGACTCCAGGTGCACACCACCACACCCAGCTAATTTTTGTATTTTTAGAAGAGACGGGGTTTCACCATGTTGGCCAGGATAGTCTCCATCTCTTGACCTCGTGATCAGCTCCCCTTGGCCTCCCAAAGTGCTGGGATTACAGGCGTGAACCACCATGCCTGGTGAAATGACATATAGCAGGTCTTTAAATAATGTAATTTTGTTCAACATTGTTATAACTTTCATAAGAAAAAAAATGATTTTCCTATATGTCATTTCATCTAAAGTCACAGTTTCCAAGACCAATCAATGATGTTAACTGAGAACTTATTATACCTAATTTGAGAATTTTTGTCATGAAGTGATGTTAAATTTTATTAAATGCTTTTCTGCATCTGTTGAGACGATCATATGGTTTTTGTCATTATGTTGTGTGAGATATCACATTTATTGGTTTGCATATGTTGAACTATCCTTTCATCCTTGAAATTAATTACACTTGATTATGTTGTATAATCTTTTAACTGTATTATTGGATTCTATTTACTAATATCTTGTTAAGGATTTTTGAATCTGTGTTCATCAGAGACATTTGCCACTAGTTTTTTTGTTCCTGTCGTGTCCTTATCTTATCTTGTTTTGGTATTTGGGTGATGCTGGCTTCATACAATGAGTTTGGAAGAATTACCTCCTATTTAGTTTTGTGGAATAGTTTGAGAAAAATTTCTATTAGTTTTTCTTTAAATGTTTTGTAGAATTCAGAAGTGAAGCCATTTGGGCCTAGGTTTTTCTTGGTTGGAAGATTTGTTATTACTGATTCAACCTCATTACTCATTGGTCTGTTCTGGTGTTCTATCTATTCTTGGTTCAATCTTGGCAGGTTATATGTATCCATGAATTTATCTATTTCTTCTATATTTTCCATTTTGTTGATATATAGTTGTTGATAGTCTTTAATAGTATTTTATATTTCTGTAGTATCAGTTGTAATGCGTTCTTTTTCATTTCTGGTTTTACTTAGTAACTTATTTGGGTCTTCTTTCTTTTATTGTGCTCAGAGAAGTAGAGAGTAGCATACTTGTCACCAGAGGATGGGAAGGGGATGAAGTGGGAGAATAGGGAGAGGACGATCCGTGGATACAAAATTATACCTAGATAGGAGGAATACATTTTCATTTTTCTATAGTATTATAGAGTGACTATAGTTAACGATAATTTAGTATATTTTTTCAAACAGTTTGAAGAGGTTATTTTGCAACTTCCCAACACAAAGTAATAATAAATGTTTGAGGTGATGGGTATGTTAATTTCTCTGAATTGATCATTACACATTGTATACATATATTGAAATATTACTCTGTACCTCATAAATATGTACAAGTGTTATTGTCAATAAGAAAATTTAAAAGCCAAAAAAATGGCCATCATAAATGTTAGGCATTCAGTGGGCCAGGAGAAAGATGAACCTCATTAGGAAGAGATTGTGTCTTTTCCTTTAACTACAAAAGAATTCCTGTGCTTGCTTCTGACTCAGCCAGCTTGCTAAGTTATAGGCCTACTTCTGAGTCCATAAATGTAGTTTGGGGGGAGAAAGCAATCATACTGGCCAAACTGGAGTTCTAGGAATGGGTCAGCCTCACCTAAGTCACATGGGGTCAAAGTCAGGGAAGTAAAGTTAATGAATACTGGACAGAGATAATCAACAGAAAGGAAACAGAGATATATACCAGCTGGGTCAGTGATATTTAATCAAAAGCTATTGGCAAAGGTGTGGTTAGTATTTAGGAAGAATAATAAAGAATGGTGCCATGATTCAGGGGTTGTCTCAGAGGGTCATTACCACTTTTAGGCCCAAATAGGCAAAAATGAAGTAGTTCTGGAATCCAGGGAGAGCTCTGTATAGAAAGGGATGCTTGAGAAGAGGAGTGTGACAGTCAACCAGTTTTAATAAGTGGCACAGTCAAGCAGTGATGATCTGACAGGACAGTAAATGTTGGCACAAATTATCTGAACTCACTCCTCCTATTTCCTTTTGGTGCCCCCCGACCCAACTGCAAGCCTCAAAGCAAGATAGCTGATTACTGATTACTTTTACTTCTTTTCTGTGTAAAGTAAGACAAGATCATCTCTACAGATAATAATTTCACTTGCAAAACTTCAGATTGCTCTCAGTTTCTACAAAGCACAGAACTGTAAGCACATACACACACACATATATATATATATTTATGTTTGTATTAAAAAATATACATACAGAATTGCATACATGAATACATATTTGTATGTGTATGTCTCACAAAACAGTCATTTCATGTATATTACTCTGTAAGTTTCTAGTAATATAACAAATTGTAGATATCTTTACAAGTTAATATATTTCTATTTCTATTATGTTATTGGAAATACAAAATTCTTTATGAATTTATTGTAATTTCTTAAGCCATTATCCTCTTCAGAGACTTTTAGGTTGTTTCTGAGTTTGTGCTATTACATACATAGTGGTTATATATTCCCATATACATATCATTATGAATTTTGGGGTAGCTGAGTCATGCTTATACAAAATGTATGGTACTATCCTTCATAATTATCCTCCAATATTAAATTTTGTATATTAAACATGAAATATAGTGATCTCTCTACTTTGCAAAATCTGCATATTTCCCATCTGTGTTAATTTCTTGGGCTGCCCTAATAAACTACAACAAAATTAACTCCTTAAACAACAGAAATGCATGCCTTCTCTGTTCTGGTGGCCAAAAGACTGCAATCAAAATGTCAATGGGATAGGCTCTTTCTAGAAGTTCTGAGAGAGAAAGTGTTCCATGCCTCCCTTATGGTGGCTGTGGGCAATCATGGGCATTTCTTGACTTATAGCTCCATCATTCCAATCTCTCTGTCTGCCTTTACATGAATTTCTTCCCTTGTGTCTATGTCTTTTCCTTTTCTGCCATGTCATTAGGCTTAGTGCAGGCCCTAAATCTAGAATGATCTTATCTCAAGATACTTCAATTAATATATTTACAGAAATTCTACT
Source organism: Ateles fusciceps (assembly GCA_036589455.1). NCBI lineage: Eukaryota > Metazoa > Chordata > Mammalia > Primates > Atelidae > Ateles > Ateles fusciceps. The sequence goes on from JAZHEH010000051.1 coordinate 3,904,977, forward strand.
TCTAAATAAGATCATATTCATAGTACTAGGGGTTAAAATTTGAGCATACCTCTTTGGGAACAGTTCAACCCCCTACAAAAGCTCATATTTTATTTGACCAGTACAAGTCAATCATCTTTTTATTATTTCTTTATTTTGTCTTTCTTTCACAGCTACTGAGTGCTACCGCATTAGTCTATTTTCACACTACGACAAGAACTTCCCAAGACTGGGTAATTTATAAAGGAAAGAGTTTTAATTGACTCATAGTGCTGCATGGCTGGGGAGGCCTCAGGAAACTTACAATCATGGAGGAAGGGGAAGAAAACATGTCCTTCACAAGACAGCAGGAGAGAAAAGTGCAGAATTAAGGGGGAAGAGCTGCTTGGAAAACCATCAGATTTCCTGAGAACTCACTAGCATGAGAACAGTCTTGAGGAACCACATCCATGACCCAATCATCTCCCAGGGGGTCCCTCCCACAACACATGGGGATTACAATTCAGATATTTTAAGAAAAGATTTACATGGGGACACAGAGCTAGACCATATCATTCTGCCCCTGGCTTCTCCCAAATCTCATGTCTTTTCACATTTCACAACCAATCATGTCTTTCCAAGAGTTCCCCAATGTCTCAATTCATGTCACCAGCAACTCAGAAGTCCACAGTCCAGAGTTTCATCTTAGACAAGGCAAGTATATTCCAACTATGACCCTGTAAAATCAAAAGCAAGTTAGTTACTTCTTAGATACAATGAGGATGCATGCATTGGGTAAATTCTCACATTCAAATTGGAAGAAGGCCAAAACAATGGAGCTACAGGCTCTATGCAAGTCCAAAACCCAATAGGGTAGTCATTAAAAATTAAAGTTCCAAAATTATCTCCTTTTAGTCCATGTCTCACATCCAGGTTATGCTGATGAAAGAGGTGGGCTCCCATGGCCTTGGGCAACTCCAACCCTGTGGCTTTACAGAATACAGTCCCTCTCAGTACAGACTGCTTTCACAGGCTGAAATGGAGTGTCTGTAGTTTTTCCAGGTGCATGGTGAAAGCTGTCAGTGGAGCTACCATTCTGGGGTCTGGAGGATGATGATACTCTTCTCACAGCTCCACTAGGGAGTGCCCCGGAGGAGATTCTGTGTGGGGTCTCCAACACCACATTTCCCTTCTGCACTGTCCCAGCAGATGTCTACAGGAGGACTACAGCACTGCAGCAAACTTCTGCCTGGACATCCAGGAATTCTCAGACATCCTCTGAAATCTAGACAGAGGTTCCCAAACCTCAGTTATTGATTTCTCTGCACCTGCAAGCCCAATACCATGTGTAAGCTGGCAAGGCTTGGGGCTCACATCCACTGAAGGAATGGCCTGAGTTGTATGTGGTCCCCTGATAGCCACAGCTGGGATGGATGACACCAAGTCCTAAGACTGCACAAAGCAGCAAGGCCCTGCGCCTGGCCCATGAACTTTTTTTTACTTCCTAGGCCTCCTGGCTTATGATGGGAATGGTTGCCATGAGGCCCTCTGACATGCCCTGGAGATATGTACTCCATTGTCTTGTTGATTAACATTTGGCTCCTCATTACTTACGCAGATTTTTGCAGCTGGCTTGAATTTGTCCCCAGAAAATGGGTTTTTCATTTCTATTACATAGTCAGCATGTAAATTTCCAAGTTCTTATGCCTTATTTTCCTTTATACATAGGTTCTCATTCCAGAGCATCTCTTTGTCAATGCATAAACTGAATGCTTTTGAGAGCACACAAGTTATATCTTGAACGCTTTGCTGCTTAGAAATTTCTTACTCCGGACACCCTAAATTATCTCTCTCTCAAGTTCAAATTTCCACAGGTCTGTAGGGCAGGGGTGAAATGCCACCAGTCTCTTTGCTAAAGCATACCAAGAATCACCTTTACTCCAGCTTCTAACAAGCTATTCATATCCATCTCGAGATCACCTCTGCCTAGACTTTATTTAAATATTATTATCAGTAATATTTACTGATAATAACCACCCCCATGATCCAGTCACCTCCCATAAGGTTCCTCTCCCCAACACATGGAGATTAAAAATTGGATTACAATTTAAGATGAGATTTTGGTGGGGACACAGAGCCAGATCATATCTGTTAGTTTCTTTTTATGTTTGTTAGGTTATTCTTACACTAATTGTCTGGGCTTTTAAAATTATTTATATTTCTTCATTAGTTATAGATTTAAAAGACAGTATTGATAATAGATTTATGTTATGTAATACACTGGAAGTATTTTCTATCATTTAAATTTTTTTGAGGGGGGGGTTAAACTTATATTATTTCCTGCCACACAAATGTCTACCTTTACTTTATCAAAACTGTTCATCTTTTTTTTTTTTTTGACAGAGTCTTGCACTGTCTGCCGGGCTGGAGTGCAGTAGTTCACTGCAACCTCAGTATCACAGATTCAAGCGATTCTACTGCCTCAGCCTCCTGAGTAGCTGGGATTACAAGTGCCTGCCACCATGCCTGCCTAAGTTTTGGATTTTTATAAGAGGCGGGGTGTCACTATGTTGGTAAAGCTGGTCTTCAAATCCTGACCTTGTGATTCTCCTGCCTGCGACTCCCAAAGTGCTGGGATCACAGGCATGAGCCACTGTGCCTGGCTAATTGTTAATCATTTTTTTGAAAAATTTTGGAGTCTACCTCACGTTTAAAAAATGTAAAACTTTAAAAAATACTTTCGTGTAGCTCATGCTAAATTTATACCCTTTTGATTAAACCTTTGAGAACCTAAATTTATTGGAAATTAATTTTTACATATGCTGTGCGGAAGAGAGCTGTCATTTTCCTCAATAGGTATAACAGTTTGTCCAAAAATAATTTACTGAATATCCTACTATTTTTCCACTTTCATAAGATGTTTTATCTTATAAAATTTCCATACACATTGCTATGATTTTAGATTATTAAATTTAGTTTCTAAAATTTATTTATCCAAACTTTTCTATACTTATCAATATTGTTTTCTTGATAATGTCTTATAAATTATGCTTATTGTTATTGTATAAGTTTGGCTTCATTTGTCATAATTTTGCATATATATGTGAGTACTCTCACATTATTCTTCCAGTTGAAATTTAAAATTTCTTGCAAAATTGTCATATATAATTCCAATTTAAATTAAATTAAATTTATTATTTAAGATAGACATCATCCCATATAGATAATAATATAATTATTCAATTATAAAAAACTTACTTAAAATATTTTAATAACATCTTATAGATTTTTAAATATTGTCTCATATGGGTTTACTTAAATGTGTATCTTCCTATTTTATAATTTTACCTTTGATTTCTGCTTTGTTTTGTATTTTTTTAGATATGATTTGTTTCTCTTACATATATTCTGATTAGCCATGGCCAACATAAATGAAACAACTTGAATTCATCTATTTTTTTTCTATCCAGTCATCTGATTGAGTGTCCTTAATTTTTGGCTGAAATTTTTAAAAAAAAGCTATGATGGAGATGATAATGGCTAATATGGCTAATAATCATTATCAACTAACAGGTATCTAGTGTCTGATACTTTGCTAATCACTTTACAAGTGTTATTAGATTGCATCGTTATAACATTCATGAGAGAGGAGTCAATATCCTTCTCCGCAGGTGAGGAAGTGGAAGCTTAGAGTTCAGTAATTGCTCAGAGTCTTCCAGGTAATAAATGTCTGTTCCAAAATAAAATGTGTTTCAGACTTCTGAGATATATTATCAACCATAAAGCTACATCAAATTTCCTCTGTTTTATCTAGAAACTCTAAAGTAATGCTAAATAGTAGTGATATTGTGATGAGACCTAGCATTTCTCTTTGGCTGTGAGTTTACTGGAATGTCTCAATACATTTACTATGGTATTTGTTGATGTCTAATATAAAGTAATTCTCAATTTTTAAGAAAAATTTTCTCTTATATTTTGTTTAAGATATTATAATAAATAATAAATGTTGAATATTAACTTTTTTTGCCTATTGATATTATAATATACTAAATCACTAGAGTCTATTACATGGTTTCCTAAAGTTACTACCTTGCACTTTGAGATAAGCTTTAATTCGCTATTATAGTTCCTTGAATGCTATTTGCTTATTTATTTTATACTTTTAAATTTATGTATTACTTCTTCATAGTTTAGTTTTTTAGTGGCATCTTTATCGTATTTTGGAATGAAGGTATGCAACCTTAGGAAAATACTTATCTTGGTCTATGCTATGAAATAACTGTATAACATGTATGTTGTCTATTCCCAAAAGATTTGTTAACCTGCAAATTCACATTAGATAATAAATTTTTAGGTTTAAGTCTTGAAACCCTTTATATATCTTCTATGACATTGTGCCCTATAAAATCTTTGAATTTATTCTGAAAATTTGTATTTTTCAAAAATATTGCTCTCCTCATTAAATTAGTTACATTTATTTTTATAAATGTTTACATAACTTTGTATATAATATCTTAGTGGGATTTTGTGTCTATTTATTTAATGTTGCAAATATTTCTCTCTTTTTCCAAATTATAATTATCTACTTTATTTGACCAGCTTTTAATTTTATTAATGTTTCTTTCATAATAGTTTTGCTGTTATTTACAGAAATATTTAAATTTCCATATTATTTTTTCTTTCTTACATTTAAATTATTCTTAGTTCAATGTCAACTTATTGTCTATTAGTCTTTCTTATTTGTTAATAAAATAATTCAAAGCTTTCATTTCTCTTCTGACTATGGTTTTAGATGTATGCCATATGCTTATTTTATGATGTGAACTCATTTTTTCTAAACTTGAAGTGATTTGGAATTAGAGTTTTATTTTATCCTTATTCGTTTAAATTAATTTACATTGTAGACCATTTACATGTGGTTTATTATTTTACAGGACTCTGGTTTTGGAATTGTAGCTAAGAAAATAATGACTTCTAAATTTTTGATATTTGTGAATTTATTGAAATGTTTACTTTATAGCCAGTTACATGTTATTATTTATTTACTTATAATTTTTCAGTACCTGGTTGATTCTTGGAAAATATGCATTTTATAGGGTATAAATTCCCATGAATAGAAATTGAGTCACACTTGTCAATTTAATAATGTAATCTTGTATATCTTTATGGTTTTACAAACCATCTGATCTTTCAAATTCTGAATTATTTTCCTTATATTCTTCATGGATTATCCTCTTTGCTTTGTATTTTTTCCAATGAAATATATGCTTCTCTATTTTGACTAAAGTCTTAAATTTTGTGTTATTTAATATTACCATTGCTTCCTATATTTTATTTCTGTGCTTTCATTTTGTTAAGATATCATCTTGTAGAATTTTTTATTTACAGGATATATGTGACAATTTCGGAAGTGTCTGTTATAAACAGTGCATAAGTAGATTTTTAAATCTAATTTAAATATATTCACTAATATTTTGGTATAAAATCCTCAATTCTTTAACTTTTACCTTATAATTTAAGTCTAAGTAAGTCATGAAGCATAAGTAGTTTTTGCAGATAATATTAAAACAGTTACTATGCCTCTCTGTCTTTCCTTTATTGTTTTTATATTTTGATTATCTTTGGCAACCTTGCATCAAGTAGTTTAAGACCCCTAAAGTAATAAAAAGCAGTGTATATAGTTACCTGTAATCTTTTACTTGTGCCTTCGCAATCTGTCTCTACAGAAATATTTATTTCCTTATAGAAAAAAAACAGTAAAATATTTATGTTATTCCATAATGAACCACTTATATAGTCATCTTCAAAAACAAACTAGAGTTATAAATGTTACAATGAAATGCTTCCCCATTTTCTGAGTCTTTCCCTTCAGCTTTGTTTCTTGCTATGCTGAAATGTCCTTTGGTTAAATTGTCATTTTCCCTAACTTTGTCCGAATCAGATTGCAAGAGAAAAACAAAGGGATGTGAACGGGAAGAAAAAATTGACAAAGTAGCAGGAAAATAAATCGTCAGGATACAGGGTAACCCTTGGTATCACCTATAATATCTCTGTAATCATACTGATGTAGAAATTAAGTCTCTCAGAGGTTAGACAGATTACCTGAAGTTACATTGCTTCAGGAAGATCGTTAAAACCATAATGAAGAATTACTTTCTTAAAGAGACAACTTGGCATATAAAAAGACTATAGGTTTGTAATCAGTCAGGCTGGGCATATATCCTGACTTTACCCATGGTAGTACAAAGGCAGACACTCTTGACATCAAACCTTACATCTTCATTTATTAATGTTGAAAACTTTATAACATCCTTAACTTCAAAGCCTGAAATTTCTCTGAAAAAGAGTGGGATATTATCTATTATGGGATACAAACATTGCTCTAAGGAATAGATTAGGTTGTACATAGAAGGTGCCTAGCACTGTGCCTAGCACCTAATTACTCTCCAACAAGTATTAGCTTCCTTCACTCATTGATTAAATCATTGCACAGTGGCTCTTTAGGAGTCAGATTATTTATAGGAATAATGCCTCCATCCCATTATTTGAATGCAAGGCAACACTGGTTGAGATAAATCCGGAACACAGCTAAACAGACAATATAATCTTGAAAAGTACGTGGACCAGGGGGAACAGGCATGGGAAAGTTAAGAGATTCTATTCTCCTTCTTAACTAATGTCTAGGAAACACTCTTTTTCCTCCTCAGGCATAAAGCTTGAACATGACTTTTCATTTTTCATAATTTCCAGAAAAACCTACTGGGTCCCAGTGGGAACTATCAAAAGAAATTAAATTGTTATGTTTTCCAGAGTTAGAAAATAAATGGAGAAGAGGTGTATATAAAGACCTTTTTTGATATTTGTGTTTTTTTCCATGTGATTAGTATGCAAAGGTCTTATGTAATTCTGCTACAGTATCATTTTCAAACATTCACTTAATGTCTCGTTAGCAAGACCTGGCAATGTATTTGGCTCCCTGTGGCATTGCCTGAGTCTAACCTTCAGGTTAGGCACCCATTGATTTTAGCTTCCATTGCTCTGTGAAACACATCTGGGTCTTTAATTAACAATTCTCTAAGTTGGAGACAAATTTGCTATTGCTTAAACGTGTCTGATGGAAAGCATAGACATAATGCTTATAAGATGGTGGGGGGAAAAAGTAATTGAAAGTAAGATTATAAATTACTCTTGGCTCTAGGCTTCCCTCAAGCTATGGAAAACAAAAACCAATTATTTATCTTTGGAAACAGAATTAGCCTTTTTTTTCCTGTTATCTAATCAATGCTTATTATTCCTCTCAGCCTGGTTCTGTAGTTGGTTAGGGGAGTTGAAAGGAGACCCCACTTTTCTCATGCAATCCGTCTCACGTTTCTTCATTTCTTGCTCGTTTCAAATTTTTCCAAAATGACACTTGTTTAGCACACAAAAGCCTTCAACATGTCAGACAAAACTGTTCAATACCTGTAATTAGTGACCTTGTTTTATTTAAGTCTCCATCACAGAAAGAAAATTGATTTTATTAACCCTCCTTTTTCAGTAAATGACTGTGGGATATGAAGCATCTGCATCATGCATTTTAAAATTCAGAAACGTCTAGAAGTAATCGTATGTAGGTGCACATGCAGTTGGCGCTGTGCAATAATGTTTGAGGTTCTGCCTCTGTAATATGAATGTATCTTTATCTTGTGTATGTTGTTTGGTTTCCAGTAATTCACTTGGACACTTGGAACATAGATACAATAGTACAGATTCAAAACACATTGAAGTATTTCATTACAAATACAAGATTAGGTTGTATACATTTTCTGCCATGATTAGGGTAGTTTTGCAAATCAGCATTTCTCTATTTTAACTCTACACAACAGGTAAACTCTCTAAACACAAAGAAATGAAAAAAAAAAAAAGCTTGTTCTTGCACTCTTTTTTTCTTTTTTTCTTTTTTGAGATGGAGTCTTGCTCTGTTGCCCAGGCTGGAGTGCAATGGCACGATCTCGACTCACTGCAACCTCTGCTTCCCAGGTTCAGGAGATTCCCCTGCCTCAGCCTCCTGGGTAGCTGGGATTACAGGCACATGCCACCACACCTGGCTAATTTTTGTATTTTTAGTAAAGAAGGGGTTTCACCATGTTGGTCAGGCTGGTCTCAAACACCTGACCTCATGATCCACCCGCCACGGCCCTCCAAACTGCTGGAACTATAGGCATGAGCCACCGCCCCCAGCCTTTCTTCCACTCTTTACATATTCTTCTTCATTATCATCTCTGGCCATCTACAACCCAGAAGCTGAAATTTTCAAACTTGGCCTCCCAGGCACTGTGTGACACAAGTCACTTAACATTCCTCGGTTTCAGAATCCTCACCATGAAAATGAAGAGGTAAAATTAGCCATAACACGGGATTTCATTGCTGATTCTCCAGTATAAGGGTCCTCAGCTCCTTCGGCTGTGGACTAGTACCAGTCCATGTCCTGTTAAAGGAACCGGGCCACACAGCAGGAGGCGAGTGTCAGGCCAGCAAGCATTACTGCCTGAGCAGAGCTCCAACTGCTGTCAGATCAGCTGCAGAATTAGATTCTCACAGGAGTGCAAACCCTATTGAGAACTGCACACATGGGACCTAGGTTGAGTGCTCCTTATGAGAATCTAATGCCTGGAGATCTGAGGTGGAGCAGTTTATCCTGAAATCATTCCCCCATCTAAAAGTGTCTTCCACGAAACCAGTCCCTTGTACCAAAAACGCTGAGGATCCATGCTCCAGCATACTCCTCTAATCATGACAATCATACTGCCTTTGAATAAGATGCCCTTGTGTTCCCCCTCACTGGACTGAGGACTGAGGGACGACAGGTAGACCTTTCCAGTGATTATTTTATTCTCTATGCATCTAGCTCACCTCCGCCTCTCTTGGCCTTAAAACACTGTCCACTTTCCCTAGTGTCCTTCATCTGATGCAGCATGGGAAACATCAGGAAACACACAATAAACGCTTGTGAAATGAATGGTTTCAGATAACTCTTCCTCATGCAGAGATTCAGTTATTGGGGTGTTTCTATGAGGCCAGTGTCCCCCGCTTCAGAATCCCAGAAGGAGGGACTAGTGAAATACAGAGAGCAAGTTTGATAGGAAGACTTCATTTCCTCTTTTGTTTTGTTTTGTTTCCTGAATATTGTGAATATCTTCACCTCTCTCTCTACTGTTTCCCCAGTTTTGGCCAAATGCCCAAAAACGCTTTGTATCGTGGCCTGTAAAATGCTAATACAGTCATTTTTCCCAAGGGAAACTTAGGGGGAGATAATATTCTTTCACTTCCCATGTGATAAGGCACTGAGGACAGCTTTTATGATTAACAACAGACCAGTTTCTTTACCCACCCCCTGGTCTCTTTACCCACAGACCAGTTTCCAACTCCTCAAGTTGTTATTTTTAGTCTAGCAAGGATTTCACCAGTTCAGAAATTGCAGGAAGGGGCCAATGTGAAAAGCCCAGTAGTGCCAAACATCTCAGATTTCTTCCTTCAAAAAAAAAAAAAAAATCAAGAGTTGGATGCTTGCCTCAATTGTTTTCTTTTTCTAGACTCTAGTGTCCACAGGTGCTGTCAAAACTCTCTGGGAATTATAGAACATCTCTGCAAAGACCAGAAGGACCCACTGGTCCTGTTATCCCTTTATGTGGGTGAAACCACTCTGCACACAGCCTCCTTACTATTGGAAAGGGAGTTAAATAAAGGGAAACATGAAAACTGTTGGGGTTTGAAGGACTCAAACATTTCTTTCTTTCTTTTTTCTTGTGTAAACTACAGAATCAACTGAGAAATAGAGTTAGATGTTAGATATTAAATTGTTAGGTCTGCAGAGAAATGGGATTCCATTCTTTGAGTGGACTCTCAAACTGAAGTTCTGTGCCTTGCTAGGAAGAACTGAAGCATAAAATTCATCTTTTATGTCCAGGGACGTGATATTGTACAACTGAAGCATGGTTGAGTAGAGAAAGTGTGCTCCCTGCAGGTTGGTACTTCCTACCAAGAAAGAGTGATTAATAGTATTTCTCAGACCCCTGGAAGGAAACAGAATCTACTCCGGAGAGCTCACACATAAGGATTTTAACGATAAAACTATTTGTAGAGGTGAGATCAGTGTTTGGGAAACAGGATGACAGCTGATCCAAAGACTAGCAACAGTGAGAAACTGTTACCACCATAAGGGTTTAAGGGACAAGAAGAAAATTATGTGTCTGGAATGCAGTAAGGACTGGGGCCTTAGAAGAAGAGCCACCTGTGGGAGATACAGCTGTAGGAAAAAACATAGCTACTTCCAGAGAAATGGGACCAAGGCAGGAGGAAAGGAGGTGAGAAACAGTCAAAGAAAATAAATGCTCTGACATACTGCCTCTTGCGTTCCAATCTCCTGCTGTGGATGTCATTGGTCAAAGCCAACAAGAAGCCAGAGCATCATGCCATCCACAGGGCTCACTGGCCTGCCTTGCCTTCACCCACATTGGCACACTTCAGGGTAGAGGAGTGCAAAGAATGGATGTAAGAAGAGAAAATATGGCTTATTAGAATATCAACCAATAAGAAACAGTACATCCACTGGAAGGAATGGATAAAGACAAGAAAAAATATGGGAGGAGGTACAGGAATTTTAATGGACTTTGGTTTTTCCCACTTGGAAGGATAAAGATCAAGGTGACTTTAAGTCATAAGGAAGAGCAGATATTTCCAATGCTCCAGTTTTCTCCAGACAACCCAACTTTTCCAGCCAATTGTGACATCTCCCAGGATCTTTCACTGGTCCAGGCAGTTCTGAAGACCTTCTTTCTACACCCTCAGTCACAGTCCTTGAACAGCTCACTTTTTTTTTTTCATTACTTCTCTTTACACCATTTGAAGCAGGCTTAACTGCTAAGTGCCACCAACTGCTTCTTTCCTTTTGGCTCATGCAAGGCTATTTCTCCAGAGTTGCTTTTCTCTAGCAGACCTCAAAATTCATTGCTTCTGTAATTAAGCAGTAAAATGTAGTGGTGAGGAAGTGGGAAATGATGTCAGATGCACACGCTTTCTGTAATGTAACTATTGGGTCTGCAATCATCTAACCCTTCTGAGGCAAGGATCTGCTAGTCAAGAATAACCCCTCTGTGTTAAGGTTGTTGTATGAAGTTAATGAGATAATTACAAGATAATGTTTCAGTTTGTTGGGATGGGTATAGGCATATAGTAAAGCCCTTGTGATGGTTCATACTGAGTGTCAACTTGATTGATTTGAAGGATGCAAAGTATTGTTCCTGGGTGTGTCTGTGAGGGTGTTGACAAAAGAGATTAACATTTGAGTCAGTGGACTGGGAGAGGGAGACCCGTTCTCAATCTGATGGGCACCTTCTAATCAGCTGCCAACACAGCTAGAATAAAGCAGGCAGAAGAAGATGGAAGAGCAGACTTCTGGTCTTCATCGTTCTCCCATGCTGGATGCTTCCTGCCCTTGAACATCATACTCCAAGTTCTTCAGCTTTGGAATTCTTGAACTTACACCAGTGGCTTGCCAGGGGCTCTTTGGCCTTTGGGCACAGACTGAAGACTGCACGGTCAGCTTCCCTACTTATGAAGTTTTGGGACTCAGACTGATTCGCCACTGTCTGCCTTGCTCCTCAACTTGCAGATGGCCTCTCATGGGACTTTACCTTGTGATCATGTGAGTCAATTCTCCTTAACAGACTCCCTTTCATATAAATGTATATCTTTTCATATATACCTTTTGTCCCTCTAGAGAACCCTGACTAATACAGCCCTCAATCTTTATTGTCTCTCACCAACCTTTGCCTGCGGTACGCCCTTTCCCTGCAGCCAAATCTTATTCTCTCCATGTCCAGTTATTGTTTTAGAAGTGGATGCAAGATCAGGGGTTCATTACATTAACTTTACATCAGTCACAATGCTGTGTTACTTTCTTTATATACTTCATATATAAAGTACTTTTTCTATATACTTTATATACTCTATATACCTTCTCTATATACTTTCTCTACATACTTTCTTTATAAATTTCTTTATATAGAGGCATGGAAGTACTAACAGTACTCTGTTAGTATTTTGTATCTTCATAATGAAAACCAGCTTAAAGTTCCAACCAAATTTACTTATCTTGCTATAAATTTCTTTATATAGAGGCATGGAAGTACTAACAGTACTCTGTTAGTATTTTGTATCTTCATAATGAAAACCAGCTTAAAGTTCCAACCAAATTTACTTATCTTGCTTCTCATTAATCTTTGCCAAATTGCAAACCCCAGAGCTTCTATGGGTGTAAAAGAGGCCAGCCAGGCCATTGCTCGGGCCTGTTAAAATATGGCCTTATAAGCAGCTTCCTGTGGGCACTCACCCCAGCCAGAAATTCTTTTGATATAACTTACCATGCAGTATTTATGTTACTCTGAACCTCTAATGCAAAATTAAGGAATATAATGGAAACATCCTATACATCACAGTGTTCTTCTATCATTCTATGTCTGCCACAAAAATCTTAAAATTACTTCTGTGGAATAATCCTATATACACTATTATAGCTCAGCCATAATTCCTAGGAACATTTCAATTCTTGGCTTTTTCTTCATCTAGCAGATTTTACTTCTTTCAGTGCCTAAAGTACCAATTGTTCTTTTGATCACAGGATACTTATAAGAACAATTCTCACTTGAAGGAGGAAAGGTATGATGCATTACCAGCTTCCATTAATGTAGTCAAGGCTATTTTGTGGGGAGGGATAGATGAGCTGAGAAACTTCAAATAATTTTGCCAATGTGCCCCTTAGATCTGTAAATTTTCTTGAAACTTTATGTTGGTTGGATTTTGTTTCATTCTAACCATGATAGCCATGTGACATAGAGAAAGAATGTGGAAAAACTGATTGGAAATATTTCCAACCCAGTAATCTTAATATTTTGATTCAGCAATCTCAAGATCATACAACTCAGTTTAAGACTTATCTCAATCTCTAAATTTGAGACTGAGGATAGGATTTAAACAGGAAGTGATCTAAGTAACATTACATTTTATACAATTTATTTTTCTCCTATGTAGTATTTAATCAGGTGACCGTCAGTCAAAGAGGGAGTCAAAAAGACCCATGAGGAGAAACTCATTGGTTCTGCATCAAGGCAGAAATCATTTTTATACCCTCAAGTAATCTGTTCCTTCTACACAGAGCATATGAATTATTGATGACTCTATTCAACATTTTAGTTCTTTGTGGCAGACAACTAGGTCTTCCTAGTTACTTGCTTTTGTTGGCATTAAAATAAAATGCATTTCTCCTACTGAGGACACGTAAAAGCAAATGGGAAATTAATATTTTTTCTAAAGTCTATAAACAAAGCATCATATGTCAAAAGAGTAAGCATTTGTAAGCCTAGCTGAAAAGATGTTTTACAATAAAACTTCACGTAGCATAAAACACACAGCTCTGATCTTTTTTTTTTCTCCCCGCCTTTCAGGGATTTGCTTTCTCTCTTCACCATTTTCTTTTTGAAAATATAACTTTATTGTTTTCTGTTTGCTTCTTTATGACTTCTCAACTCTTGAGCTTGAGAGTAAATTGTAATATCAGAAAAATCAGCCTTCATGCTTCCTACCTCTCGCAGGTTCATAAATGGCTCTTGGGTAGCTTTTCTTCTATATATACAAACTCTCAGGTTTTCTTGTGTCTTATGACTGTTCATATGTGCTTGGAGAATATATAACAAATGAGGAGGTATTCATTTCTTGTAATAAAAATTATAACATGTTATATCATGATTTTTCCTGGGCTGATAACAACCCTCTGAGATACAGTAGCAAAATGTTATTATTGTGATTTTAAAATAAAGAAATTGAGCAGAGATCTTTATTTTTCTCTTTCTTTCTTTCTTTCTTTCTTCTTCTTCTTCTTCTTTTTTTTTTTTTTTTTTGCATTTGTCTAGTTTCCAATGCAGTCCTGGCATGAAGATGTTAACCTACCAACTGGAGACTTGATGAAGACCAGACAACACAGTGTTGATTGCTGGTGGAATAATCGGATAAAGATCTATATTCTGGGCTTAAGAATTCTTGTAAATGCCATTTTATCTATTAAAAAATCTTTCTTCAACCTAATTCATTGAAATGCAATGATTAGAATCACATTTATAACAGGCTAGATTTAAATCAGCATGACGTATTTAGACATTTTTGGTCTTTAAGTTACCTGTGAATCATCTCTTTTCAACATGTATTTATTGTGCACATATTACAGGCCAGGCTCTGTGTTAATAACCAGGGATAGTGAAGGCAATTCAATAATAACCCTGTTCAAAAGACGTTACAGTGATGATGGTAATTAAAGACTGATCAGCCCTTGAACTGGATTGTTAAAACAAGGATAATCTCACTTATGACAGTTGGGAATATGGTGTTTCTGAGGGAAAGGAAGACATGTCAGGCAAAGAGAAGGCTTATGCAAAGTATGTAAAGCAGAAAATAGCTTGAAAGTTACAAGGAACTAACTGAATCAAGTAATTCAAAATAGCAGGAGCAAAACCTCCAGAATAGAAATGACTGAGGAAGTGACCCATGTTCAGAATGTGCTTGGTCTGCCAGTAGTGATGTGACTAGATTTATGGAATTCATGGTTAATGGACTGAATTAGGTGGAGGGAGAGTGAGAAGAAGAGAATAAGGATGAAGACAATAAAACAAAGTAAGATGCTGACATGCTGAAGAGGGGCTGGCCAATTTTTATGCAGGACTTTCACAGCAGGAAGGTATTGCTTCTTTTCATTTGTCAGCTCAAACCCACCTTCATGGTCCCACTACCAAACACACCTCCTTGAAGAAATATTTTATGTAGAGTTGGACAGCTCACCTTCTGGGATTCTATAGAATGTTTCAATAGTCAGTATTCAATAGCTTATCCTGCATAACAATTCTAAAGCCTGAGTGGCTGTGTTAGTAAGTTCTTGTGTGATACATATATACCATGAAATACTATGCAGCCATAAAAAGGAATGAGATCATGTCCTTTGCAGGGACAGGGATGAAGCTGGAAGCCATCATCCTCAGCAAACTAACATAGGAACAGAAAACCGAATACCACACGTTCTCACTCATAAGTGGGAGTTGAACAATGAGAACACATGGACCCAGAGAGGGACACAACAGGGCCTGTCGGGGGTGTGAGGAGTGAGAGGAGGGAACTTAGAGCACAGGTCAATAGGTGCAGCAAACCATCATGGCACACATATACCTAGGTAAAAAACCTGCACGTTCTGTGCATTTGCACATGTATCCCATTTTTTACAAGAAATAAAAAAAGATGTACCTGACGCTGGGTAATTTATAAATAAAAGAGCTTTAATTGGTTTACAGTTCTGCAGGTGTACAGGAAGCATCATCCTGGCTTCTGCTTCTCGTGAGGTCTCAGGAAGTTTCTAATCATGGTAGAAGGCAAAGAGGGAGCTGGTGTATTACACAGCAAAAGTGGGAGGAAGAGAGAAAGGAGGGAGGTGTTACAAACTTTTAAACAAACAGTTATCCCATGAGAATTCAGAGTGAGCCCTCACTCATCACCAAGAGATAGTGTTAAGCTATTCAGTAGGGATGTGTCCCCATGATCCAATAACCTCCCCTAGAACCCATCTCTAACCCTGGGGATTACATTTCAACCTGAGATTTAGAGTGAACAAACATCCAAACCATAGCAATGGCTTTCAACAACTAGTTGTTACTCATATTACAAGTTGGCTTGTTATTCCTGAACCTCAGGTTCAAGAGGGCAGTTAAGTTTGGGTTTGCCTCATAGATCTTTATTTTTGGATCCAGGATAAAGTAAAGCCCTGATCTGTAAAAGGCACATTCTCATGAAAAGAGGGAAGAGTGAGAGAAGTCAAGCTTTTGCTTAGATGTAGCACGTCTCACATTGCATTGGCTATGACAATTGGCAAATCTAAAGAGGAGGAGATGTATAATCATCTACTGTGAAGATGTGAGTATCAAATTTATTTAATTTAATTAATTAATTTATTTATTTTTGAGACAGAGTTTCGCTCTTGATGCCCAGGCTGGAGTGCAATGGCACAGTCTTGGCTCACTGCAACCTTCTCTTCCAGGGTTCAAGCGATTCTGCAGCCTCAGCCACCTGAGGCACTGGGATTACAGGTGTGAGCCAGAGTGCCCAGCCACCACATTTATTTTAATAGCTACCATTTACTGAATCTTTACATACTGGCTGTCACTGTGGAGTATGATTTGCTTACTTTGTACTTAATAGTCACGCGAAATTTTGAGAGAGTGATTATTTAATGCTGTTTTACAAATGGAAAAACTAAGAGCCCAGAAAAGCTTAAGACCATGCAGCTATATATAGAAACTTAACTTATTCATTGGCTCATTCATCCACCTGTTATATGTTCTACACTCTTAGATTCTAGAAATATTTGGGTGAAAAATACAGACAGGGTCCTTGTTTTCATAAATACCTTACATTAGTGGAAAAAAGGAGCCCATAAACTAATAAATATAGAGAAAAATTAGATTGTTAGAACTACTATGCAGACAGAATAAGGTAATAGTCTAGGCAATGGCCATAAAAAATAACGTTAGGGATCCTAGCCACTCTACATCACTTTCAATATAATGCTGCCATATTTTCCTTGTGATCTTATATTTTCAGAACTTTTGTTTTTATTAAAATCAACATTTTCTATTTTCACATTTTGCCTCACCAACTGCATTGTCATTGAAACACAGACAGATGTTATTTAATTTAGATATTTGTAATGAGGTGTTTTGTTTAATTTATTGTATTCCATTCATTAATATAACATATGGTATAATTTATAAAGTAATTTCATAGATAATCCTTAAATAAATACATCATCCAATATATAATTAAAATATTCAGATAAAGCATGCTTTTAACTTGCTTTTATTAGCTGACAAAATTTAATGTATTAGTGATGATGGGGCAAAATATTATCTCGTGGCTTAGTATATGCCTCTTCATGTCTAGTGTGATCTTGCTTCTTTGATGAGAGAGCATCTTTGAAGATGAGCAGATATCATTAAGTGTTCTTAATTGATTTTATAATTTTCAAATTTGTAAAATAAAAGGATATGAAAGGGCCTATTTATGGTTTATGCATTAGGAATGTATTACAAATGTAAAAGAGGAATATCAAATTTTTTTTAAATTTTCTAGTTATCGCTTGGAAAAGGGAAAAGGCTATGCTAACTGCAGTGTGATATAGTAGAAAAAAGATCTGGTTTTTGCATTAGAAGACTTAGATTCTGACCATGAATTTCATTTCTGATATTGACTATCTATATGACAGCGGGTAAATTACTTAATCTTTCTGATTCTTTGTATCTCTGTCTATAAAATAGCATTAATAATGACCAGATAGTCACAGCTTACAGGCCTGCTGAGTTAAGAGGATTTAAAATAGAGTCATATGTTTAAAGGCTCATTAGATAATTTTATTAATAGCAGCAGCAGGAGTAACAGCAGCAGTAACAAGAGCAGTAACAGCAGTAATCCAACTTAATATAAGAACAGTATAACTACTGTAAGACTTCAAGCAATGTGCCCATCTGCAGAATGACAGAAAATACACATTTCTGTATTTACCACATTACAGTGATCCCTTTCAAAGTAGATGAATATGGATGCTACATTTTATCCTTCTGGGGACCATATGTTATGTAGCAATCACATGGAAGAAGACTTATTTTTAAGAAACAAACATGACTACCCTCTTGCTCACATGCTAAGTAAAACTTGTCCTCCAGAGAATGTGCCCACTGCCTGGGTTAAGAATCACTGTTAGACTTAATATACTGCTACTGATGGAGACAGTTGTATCTCCAACTGAAAGGCACCATTCTAGATGTTGCTTAAAGGGTTCTGTGTTGTAGAAGGGACTAATGAGCTTTATGCAGGATGTACGATCACCACAGGACTTCCATTCTTTCATTTATTTATTTATTTATTCATTGATTATCTAAAATTCAAATATATGTATTTAGTGCTTTTCTTTACTAAATCTGGCTAGTCTAGAAGCAAGGGAAGAGAGATAAATACTGTCCTACCAAACTTAACATAGTAGTCTTACTTCTTTTAGGTCCTTTTAATGTGGCTAAAACCTGTTACCAAGCACACCTGAAAGGAATTTTATCTATCATTACAGAGAATCATGTGTGAGACAAGTTCCTCCCTCCCATTGCAATACTATGCAATCCTCTCTTGGGTTAATCCTACTACTCTCACCATAGCACACCTTACCCAGTTATGAAGAACAGGGACATTTACAAAATAACAGAAGGAGTAGACTTGCAAATGGAGTTATCATCTATTTAGAAATGTATATTGAGTTATTCTCTCAGAACATACTCAGCAAATTTTACATTAGACATTACTACTACCTTGCTTTGAGCCTAATTCTATTCCTATTGCCTGCTCTGCATATGGCAAGTACATGTTAAATGAATGAGTGGGTGAATAAATGATTGATTGAACAAGATGCCTCAAGCATATCAACTAAGGAAATGGAGTAAAGAGAACATTTTAAACCAAAAATAACACAGATTATCACTAGGTAGGTCTGTTCAGGAGCAATGCAACTCACCAGTTATTTTAAGTCACTTAAGATTTCTGTGGCCAAAAGAAAGGTACAGTTTCCTTTGCAGAGTTTACTCATTTGAAATAGATTCCATGACTAATAATACACATAATATTTTACATGCAACATAATCTTAGTCCTGAATTTCAAACCATTTAGCACTAACACAAGGATTTATTTTAAAAAATCTCCCTTTCTCCTAAAAGTCAAACCTATTTCCCCATATTTCATAATACTGTAGGACCCCTCCTCAAGAAGGTAAATCATTTAGCACTTGTCAAGAACTTGCTATACCCCACACACCAGATTAAACCATCCTGGTAGAACAGTCGTAAAAAGTCTACATTAATCCTGTCTACACGGATCCTCCATAGCTGTGACCACTCTCACCCATAAAAAGTTAATAACCCAAGTGTTCAGGTTGTTATCCAGCTCATCCTTTTTCACTCTTATCTTTTAGAATTTCCTCTCACTACATAAATCTACTATGCCTGGGAGCAATATACGACCAAGACATCTCGTTATTAAAATTCCACTACTGCTTGATTGGTCTAGATGGCACACTAATAAATTTTATTCTCCACTCTTGTTTCTACAACCAAACTTTTCATAAACATACAAAGCTTTGTCATCACCATTATTTCTTCCTAAACTACCTCTATTCTTAAATTTATTGTTATATAAATCTAAAGGTTGTAGTCGTGTCTTGATTCATGAATTGTCTACCTGAATGATTGCCATCATTACTAGTAGAATATATCCACAACATGATATATTACAATATATTAGGCAGCTGTATTATCATCAAATATCATATTTATCTTGAAAAATGATAGCACTACAAAATAATGGTAATTATGTAGCTCCATAGATAAAAATCAAAGCATGCTTAGTAAAACCTGCCTCTACATAAAAGGGAAGAACATGTGCAAATCATACCTGAAAGAATTTGGAGTTCAAATTCTTAAAACAACTACATTTAAGTAACGCTTAAAAAAAAGAACTTAACAAATACTTCAAAACAAAGATATCACAGACTGTTACTAGTTTTGTTTGGTAGCAATATAACTCATCAAAGTAACTGGCATATACTTTATACATATCTAGAATAAGAACTATACTTTGCATATATATTTGAGTTGAAAAACTGATACAGCTCTGCATACAATTGTGAAGCAGGCAGTGAGATGTTGTACTCACTATGAGAATGTCAACGGCTTTCATTGACATTCTATTGTCACCCTACTGAAAATAACTTTACACTTTCTAGCAGTGGAGCTATGACTATTATTGAAGGTGGCAGTCAGGTCATTTGAAGAAACAACAAAAAATGTTTTCCAATTCACATGTAAAAAAAATGTTTCCCATTCAAATGTATGACTTACTTACTCTAAGAATCCATTTGTTAGCAACCAACTCATTTTTTCAGACCTTTTAGAATTTAATTATTCCAAACTGTAACCCATGAGCATGGACTGTGTTTTTTTCTCTTCCTTCTCTTTAGCTGTTGTTACAAAGCACTGGACAGAGTAGGCATTTAATTATTTTTTTGAATTGATAAAGCTGATGCTATTTTCTAAGTTTAATCACGGGTTGTGAAAGAACTGGTGAATCTCAATCACGTCTTATATTAGCTTGCTAGAGTTGCTATAACAAAGTGACACAAACTGCATGGCCTAAACCACAGAAATTTACTGCTCACAGTTCTGGAGTTAGAAGCCTAAAAGCAAGGTATCAGCAGGGTTGGTTCTTTCTGAGGGCTATAAAGAAAAGTTTTATTCCAAGACTCTCCCCTTGGCTTTTAGGTGGCCATCTTCCCCCTATGTCTCTTCACATCATCTTCTCTGTATGCATGTGTGTCTCTGTGTCCACATTTCTCCCTTTGTATGAGGACATCAGCCATATTGGATTAGGCTCCACCCTAATTATCTCATTTTAACTTAATTACCTCTGTAAAGACCCTATCTCCAAACGAAGCCACATTCTGAGCTATGGGGGATTAGGATTTCAACACATGAATTTCGTAGTGGGAACACAACTCAACTCAACTCATACCGGTTTGATCTGTGACTCCCCTAAAAGTCATGTCTTTCTTATATGCAAAATACGTTCACTTGTATAATCAAACATCTTAAAGCATTCCAGCATCATCTCTAAGTCTAAAAATTCCTCCAAATGCCATCTAACTCAGTTATGGGTAAGACTCAAGGTATGATTCATCCTGGGGAAAAATTTCTCTTCATCTCTAAGCCTGTGACACCAGACAAGATATTGTGCTTTTAAAATACAATGGTAGGACAGGCATAGGAAAGACATTCCCATTCCAAAATGAAGAAATCATCTAGTAAGAAGAGGTTGCAGTTCCCAAGCAAACCTGAAAAATTCCAGGGCAAATTCCAGTAGATGTTAAGGCTTAAAAAACATCCTTTTTTGGCTTGATGCTCTGCCTCTAGGCCCTCTGTGTTGGCAGCCTGAACAACATCTTGGAAGATGAGCTCTTTCTAGAACCTAAGAGGTGGCTCTGCTCTCCAGGGTATCCAGGAGGAGATTCTCTGCCCCTTGAGACTATGCACTCTGGGCTTATGGTGACAGTAAGTGTCCCCCCTGGTCTCTGCACCTGTGGCACTACCCACAAAGTCCTGTGTTCTTTATTACATCCTATTTCTGCCCCTTTCAATCCAGATTGACAGTAATTTTGCTGGTATACAGTTCTCAAAATCCTTGTTCTTGTCATGGATGCCAGGAAAGAATTCATGCAAGTCAAAGCCATCAGAGAGAGAGAGAGTCCTTCACAGATCTTTTATAGATAAATGCATCTTCAGTCTTGTCTTCTCTTAGGATAGTTTATTGGATGCATGAATCACATATCTAATCTGTTTGGTGAACAACTGTTCAGCCACACACTTGGTCCTATTTCCAGAACATACTTCTTCAATAGGCTGAGGGTATTCTCAAGAATCAAGTTATGTCTTTGCTTAACAGTTTCTTCTTTGGTTCACCTTTCCCTCTTGTATTTTACTCTAATCAGCAAGGAGAACCAGGCTGTGCCTTCAACCCTGCTTACATATTGCCTCAATTAAATATTCAAGTTCATCATCACTTTAAAGTTCTGCTTCCCATGAACCACTAGAAAACAACTGGGCCAAGTTCTCTGCAGTGTTCTTTTTAATGAAGACCTTCCAGTTTGTATTTACTGTATTTCAACATTATATTTTTCTTTGAGGCTCTCTGAGGTCAATGGACTCCTCTCCTGTAATACTCTAAAGGAAACAAGTCATAAAAGAAACTCTCAGATGGCGTCAGTGTCTGCGAAGAGAAAGACAGTTTTCAAATCTCCACATAGATCTCCCTGGAGGTGAGAGGGAGAATGTCCTATTGCCTGTCTGCCACAGACTGGCTTAAGGCAGGAGGAAATAAACAGGGGTGATGTTCAGCTCAGCTCAGTTCAGCTCTTTTAGATCAGGATGACCTACAAATATAATCTCTGATTTTCCTAGAATAGCTTCTACTTTGACCATAGAGTCCACAGTCAAAACAATTAAATGAGTTGTTTTTTTTTTTGTAGTCCGCAGTGGATGTGCATTTCTCTGGAAACCTGCATGAATATAGATGTGCATTTCTACTGAGAGCAGATGTGAATGAGCTGGCTTTCTTTGAATTCTCCAGTTCTCTGTGCAGCAGGCCTCTTAGTGAGATACCCATTTGATATGGTTTCGGTGTGTCCTCACCCAAATCTCATCTTGAATTTTAGTTCCCATAATCCTCACTTATTGTGGGATAGACCCAGTGTGAGGTAATTGAATCATGGGGGCGGTTAGCCTCATGCTGTTCTCATGATAGTGATTGAGTTCTTACAAGATCTGATAGTTTTACAAGGGGCTATCCCCACTCTTTGCTCAGTACTTCTGTCTCCTGTCCCCATGTGAAGAAAGATATGTGCTTCCCCTTTCATCAGGATTGTAAGTTTCCTGAGGCCACCCCAGCCATGCAGACTTGTGAGTCAATTAAACCACTTTCCTTTATAAGTTATCCAGTCCTGAATATGTCTTTATTAGCAGCCTGAGAATAGAATAATACACCATAGCAAACAAGCTTCTCAGTGTATCCTTTTAATTTTTCCTCAGTAGAGCACTGTATTAGTCAGTTGAGGCTGCCATAACAAAATAATGCAGGATTGGGTGGCTTGGACAACAGAAATTTATTTTCTTACAATTCTGAAGCCTGGAGGTTCAAACTCAGGTTTTCAGCATGGACAGTTTGTAAAGGATTTTCCCTTGAGTGGCAGAAGGCCACCATCTCACTCTGTGTTCACATGACCTCTTCTTTGTGCTTTTATGGAGAGAGTGAGCAAGCTCTTAGGTGTCTTTTTTTTCATGAGGGTAGCGGTCCCATCATGAAGACCATTCTTATGATCTCATCTAACCCTAGTTACTTTCCAAAAGCCTCATCTCCATATATCACACTGGTGGTAAAGGCTTCAACACATAAATTTTGGGGAAGCAAAATTCAGCCCATGGCAAGTGCTAGTGTCCCTTGATTTTTGAAATTGCTGTTTTATGAGCAGTGAAGTTCTTGAGGATACCTGAGAACTGATTAGCACACCTAGTCTTTATCCATGTTGTCAAATAATTAGACGACATTTTTATCTCCATTAATCACACATGAACTGGTTAAGCATTATTTTCTCTAGCAGTTGGTTTAAACATGAATTTGGTGTACTAAAATAGCTTTGCATCTGGTCTTCAGCACAAATAATATATATTTTTGAATATCAATAATTTGTTTTTCTAGCATATTGGAAAAACAGAGCACTGGAGTAAATACTAAGCTAGGAGATGGAGATGTTGAGGGTATAGGTGGTGATGCCTATAAGCTAAGTGTGTGTTTTTGCCCACCATCAGAGTGTAATATTGCAACGTATTTTCTAAGCCCTAAGCCCTCTAATGCATTCTACGAGCCAAAGAAGAAAAATCTGTTTGGAAAGTAAGATATAACATATGGTAATGCGTATACTAACTGCATTAATCTTGAAATTAACATACTATATGCTACACTTGACTACAAATATATGAGCTATGAATTATTCTCAATACAGAAAATAGAAACAAAACATATGAGACTCACCACTTTTTTTCATAACTTATATCACTGCATAGTTTCTCTTCTAAACTTTTTTCTTGTTTTGTTTTACTTTTATATTTTTATTCTATATATAGGTATGAGATAGTAGAAATTTACATTTAGAAGGAATTAATTGATCTGGAGTTCTATATAGATTCTCTTTTGCTCTTCCTCATACTTTCTGTAAATGAATTAAATATTAGTTATTAGCATATAAGATATTTTCTTCTTGAATAAGCTCTATTTGGTGGGAATCTGTTTTGAAGTTATTACTTTATAAAATAGTAGACTAAACTGCAAGTATTTCACCCCTCTGGTTTCATTCAGTGAATATTTTCTAACAAGACAATATATGGCAGGTATTTTAAGAGCTATTGGCAATGTGAGATGTATAAAGATCTTGGCTTCAGCATCTATCCTATAGGTACAATGTAAAACAAAAGGTCTATAGAAGACAACCTCTATCCCAAATGCCTTGGCCTGGAATGGAATAAGGAAATAACTTTAATCCACTGCATAGTCAGAATAAGGTGTAAGGTATAAGTCCTCCTTGGAGACGTAATACAGTGCCTTATCAATTCACACAGCTTTTACAAAGGCCTCGTACCTGCTGGTCCTTCTGCCTTGAGTGCTCTGTCCTAATGTCTGTCTTCTTTTGGTCATTCAGACTCAGCTAAAGTACCACTCCTTGAGAGAGCTCTTGTCTATGCATTTCTAGAAGCCAAGAATATTTGTTGTAGCATTCTTTAAGTAACCACAAAGAAAAAAAGGGAGAAGGAAATGGGAAAAAAAGCCTCTAAACATCTAGCAAAGAGTTTATGTCAAATATTATGGCACAGCCATATGATAGCATATTATGCAGTTAATTATTAACATGATATTCTAGAAAAATATTTCATAACCTGCGTGAACAAACATGACAAAAAGATAATAAATATACATCTATAGTAGAATATGCATATTCAGTAGACTCTCTAGAAAAACAAAATTTGATGTTATATTTATATATAGATATAGACATATTTACAAGCAAAAAGAAAACATTGAAAGGACACATCAAAACAGCCATTGTTTCTATAGGTGTCTGTATTTTCCAAAATCATCAATATGGACATGTAATACATTCTTGATTGGAAAAACAATAAAGGATACTAGAAAAATATCGGTATTAGGGCTTTCTGGCTGCTAAAGTATCATGTACTTCAGCTCTGACAATACTTCTTTTTTTTTTTTTTAATCATTGCTTTTCAGTTAGCTGTTGTCACAGAGATGCCCTTCAGTTGCTGTGGCAACAAATGAATAATAATCCACACTTGTGTAACACTTCACAGCTCACACATTCCTTTCTCATGCAGCACCTCATTTACAATCAACAAAAACTCAGGAAAGGTTCTGATGGAAGCAGATCTAGTATCCTCCTCAGTTAACAGATGAGATATTAGAAACCCAAGAGGTTGACAAAGTTGCCTATGGTTTCACTGTTAATAACTTAAAGAGTCAGTGGAAAATCTAAGCTCTCCAGGATTCTTAATGCATTTAAAAATAGGTTTCATTTATTTGTCTATGTATCCATCTTTCTATTTATTTACATATTCATATACTGCAAATAAAAATCTTTTATACAGCCCAGGATATAACAAAGTAAATTTGGTCAGGTTTCATCAGAGGTAAAGGGCAAGGTCCTCTGGCCACTGTCCCATCCTCAGGTGGTCACAATTATTACTCCTCTCACAGACTCACGGAGAGTGGTAGCTTCAACAGTTTCACGCTCCAACAGTACTCTTCTAAACTGATTCTAAAATTGTGTGTCTATGTATCTGTCCATGTGTGTATATGTGTGTGTCTTTATGCTCTGAATGCCTGAGAAATGTGAAGCCCCACTACGAGCTAGAACAATTGTCTCACATATATATGATCCACAGAAATAAGACCATTGGACATAGGAAACAATCCAGCATATTACTGTCCAGTATAGAAACCACTATCCACATGCCTCTGTTTAAATCTAAGTTAATTTAAAATAAATGCAATTAGAAATCACTTTGTCACACTAGGCATATTTTGAGTACTCAATAGCAAAAATATGTTAGTGCATATCATACTCAATATTTCACATGAAGAGTATTTTGTCACTGCAGGAAGTTCTAATAAGCAATGCTGAATTCTAGTTACTAAAGCTAAAGTGTTAGGTTTAGACATAACTGGTTTAATCCCAGATCCTAGTGACTCCCTGAATCCTCCAGAATCTTCATCTGTAAAGAAGGAGTTGGTGATATAATTCACAGCGTTGTTGTAGAGATTAACTGATATACAAGGAATGAATGTAATAAAGTTAAATCTGATGAATGTGCAAATAGGAATGAATTTTATCATTTTCCCATCATGCCACTCAACTATACTACGCTGGGTTTCCCTCCCCTATCCCAAAGTCATAAATTGAGCTGATATCTTCATTCTCATCATTTTGGTTACAAAAAAATAATAACAGAGATAAATGAAAATGTTATTATTCAATTTTAGAATTTCGAATTTTGCCCTGGGTTTTTATCTGCACTTCAATTTCACATATAATTAATTATTATCCTTTTTCTGCAACTGAAGTGTAATCTTTCCTACTAATACACTTGGAGAGTAGGTATGGTGTGGTCTTTCACTGTCAGGGTCAATGGAGGGGATTATTTTAAAAAGAAATGTGCACAAATCTCACATCCTGCTGTTACAATCATTTTTTTCTTAGCCCTTATATTTTCATTAGAGAGGGCCTCCAAGTCCAGGCTCTATTATAAGTTTTCATAGTCACTGCACAATTCCTTTCCTTCAGATTCTGTTTTCTGGCCATTGCAGTATGATCCTGGTAACTGTTTGCCTTCAAAGTTATGTAGGTGAGAAACAAAATATTCATCATTATGGTCACACGTGTCCCCCAAACTCCAGAAAACATAAGTCAAGTTCTTCCAAGAACTTTCCTGTCATATTTGCTTTTGCCCATTGGCAGAAAGAGCACCCTAGTTTTGATGGCTCTGTGCATATTCAGCTAGAACCCACTAAACCTTCAGGAATGCACCTTCTTCTCCTGCCTGGAGGTAACTTAGAATGACATTTTCTCTTCCTCCAAGACTGGATGTGCAAGGGAAACACCAAATCTTTCTCTCCTAAGTCAAAAATGTTCTCCCTCCCTGATTTTCTATCTAAAATTTCGGATTCCTAAATGTCTCTTTAAAGGTTGGCAGTGAGTAATGGGCTGATAATGTCTGAACAGTTTTGCTATCTTGGAAAGCCTAGATGTGGCTATGACTGCTCTATTACCCTTTGTCTGCGGCTAACAAGCCTTAGCAAAAATTCAGAGACAACAGGAACGACTCTGTTCCAGACCTGGTAAGAGGCTTTCTAAACAAACAATGGAACATAGTTTACAGTGTGACTATATAGTGTGTTTATATACTATAAATACAGTAGCTATTATTACCTCCACAATTGTCAGAAACAGTTTTGTTAGTAGGCTCATTGGTAAATAAATCTCTGGTCGAAGATGTATATAAAAAATGACTGTGATATGACATCTACATAGATAGATATACTTTCAAAAATGTGTGGTCGAATGTTCAAAAAAAACAACTACCATTTCTCTAGGTTTTTTCCTGAGTGCTTAGAACTGATTAAACTTTTAAAAATATGGGGGTCTGGAATATAGCACTAAATATCATTGACGTTCCAATGATGTGACTAAAAACTTGCTGAAATTGTTCAGTGAAGAGAGCCCCAGATTCCCTCACTAAGTGACCTCACACAAATCTCTCATCTTCCCTAAACCCCTGAGAAAATGACTGACTTGGATAGGATCTGCTTTCTGACAAACTCATTCAATATATCAAGTGTAACACATACGTAATTTGCTCAAATATAAGGAGCTCTTGGCAAAAGAAGAAAAAATGGTCATAGAAAAATACCTTGTTTCATTTATTTGAAGTCTAATATTTCAGCCAGCATCTATGTAAAGGCAATCAGTTTTGCTCAGCTACGATAGATGGTTATTTAATAATTCCACATCCAATAAGACTATCTTCTCTGTCATGTAAATGGAAAGCTCCCATTAACATATATGGAATTATTAACAACAGATATATCTAGGTGAGAAATATTGTCATGTACCACATTCTCACAGAGGATAGCTGTATCTTCGATCTTGCCAACCTACAGGGCTATTTCTGCAGGATTCCAATTTTTGAGCAGCTACATTACTAATGTGTTTTTGCTTTTCTAAAATGTGTGATCCAGAGTAACCATTATTTCCAGACTTCTTAAAATATGCAATAGCATTCAAGGAAAATACAGACCAGAAGCCGCCTAAGCACTGAATGGCTTATTTGGGTGGCAGCAGAAGCATCTCCAGAGAAAACTGTTATTAACAATCGTAATTAATTTTGGTGTGGCAATATCCACAAAGATATGCAACACTGAGCTCAGTAATTTCTTTCCAGATAATTCTTTCTGACAAATAATTCATTCGGTTTTCTAAGATATGTTAATGAGTTAAATAAAGTG
The DNA here is from genome assembly GCA_036589455.1 of Ateles fusciceps. Lineage (NCBI taxonomy): Eukaryota > Metazoa > Chordata > Mammalia > Primates > Atelidae > Ateles > Ateles fusciceps. The sequence goes on from JAZHEH010000051.1 coordinate 3,933,217, forward strand.
CCCTAGATAGATTTCTCAACCCGTATAGAAAATTAAAAATGGCTGCCCCTAACTAATCCCTGTGTTTATATTCACAAACTTTTAATCACTTCTCAGTTCTCCTATAATATTTAGTTCTTATTTGTTAAAGATTATGGTGGTCTTTTTTTAATGTCTTAACTGATCCAAAGAACTGTGTGAAACAACCAGCTTCTAATTTATTGCAATGTCCATTTAATAACAATCTGCTTCAGTTCTATCCCGTTTGCATTTGAAAACAACACGATGAGTGATGTATTGGAAATATTCCTAATGCATTGACAAGCACCAAAGAATAAGCACCCAATGTTCTTTCTGCAGAGGAGAGGGCATTTTCTGCTGCATTATGAGGGATGAATTTCATGGAGATAGTATTATGTTAGAAATCAGTAAATTTATGTTTCAGTTTAACATGCTCCACCAACTGAACACACAGCTTCGGGTAAATTTAATGTGATCTCAAAATGCAGAGTGTGGCTTCCATAAAATGCAAATAACTCTCCCTGCCTCAACTACTTGAAAACTTCTATCATGATGGAAGGTGTTTATAGATGTATATCATTATGAAAGTATTTCAAAAATATTATTTTTATAATATACAACATAGAAAGGCATCATACCTTAAAAACTAAATATTTATCTCATAGTTGTAATGTTAAGTTAGCAGCAGGTTCTTCTATTATTTCACAGTGCTGGGCAGAATAAGCAATGATTAATGTTTCATAATGAATGAGCTCTGGCAATTTTGATGATTTAGCAACTTTATCAATTGACATGAGTGTATATTTATATGTGCTGCAGAGATTACAAGATGCTTGCTAAATAATTTCCTATTTGATTCTTTGATATTAGACATTAGCTTTTCTTTCATTCAAGAAAATCATTATGTGAGTGTTAGAATTTGAGAAATTCAAACAATATGCCACGTTCATAACATCATTCTTCCATCTTGATGTGTGTTAATTGTTCTTATGTAGATTATCTTTTCTCTCTTGTTACCCTGGTTCTTCCTCCTTTGATATTATTTTCAGTGACTTACTAAACCGTTTAAGCAAACTAAAGAAACTAAAGGCCATCACGATCTTGAAATTCAGTTTGTGCATTGAATGAAGGATCCAGGAAGTGATTTAGTCTTCATTGGCCCCTATGTAATAGATTTAAATGCCTGACTTCATTTTTGAAAATTACTGACATCTTTTATGCCAAAGCACACTTCACAGTACCTAGCAGATAGCTGTCACTCAGTTTGGAAGGAACTCTTTCCTCCTGAGGTACTTGATCTTTAGTAGGTTCATTTCTGCTTATTAAATTTTGAAGTAGCTCTTTCTTTGGAATTATTTTCCTAGCATTCTAGTTTCTTAAGGATTGCAAAATCAAATTACCTTCAACACCATCTACTTTCCTGAAAATCTGTGTCTATTTCAACATAAAAGTCAAGCATATGACTATTTATATATGATATTCAGTGTATTCTCTGGAAATCTACATATGTGAAAGTTTATTCACTCTTTAGGAGAATTATAATTGACAGTCAATGTGTACTTAAATTTCTCTATGGTTTTATTGTATTGGGTGGATAAATTGACCTTGCAGAGATATATCTGGAAGGATAATTCTCAATAAATCCTCCACCTCACTAGTCAAAATAATTTTCTGGTTGGGCATTGATGTTTCTAATGGCCTTCATTTTTTTCCCAAGAATGAGTGATTATACTCATTTGGATATGGATTTCACAGTTGGTTACAATGGGACAGTTTATAAATAAGTAAATAAGATACCATGTACATCCCAAGTATCAGATAAAGTCAAGCAATGGAATTGCAATTAATATAAAGAGATTCAGTAATGGAGAAATGCCAAACAATATCAGAAAGAAACCAAATGAAATAAATTCATTTCCACTATACAAATGAACACAGCTCCAATAATTATCCACCTGTCAAAAAAATAGTGAATTAACTATCGAAACATGTTGTCTAGGATTTTACTCTATTCTGTATTTGTACCCAGTATAGATTTTCAAACCATGAGGAGCCATAATTAAATTCAAATTTGTGATTAGTGTCCCTGTGCCAGGAGAGCTACTTCTTACCTTTACCTTTTCTGAGGTCAAAGATCTGCTTAATCTTTATGACCAATTTTATGCTACCTGGTACCATGTCTTGAGTTGCTTCTAGGTCAGGTAACCAAACATTTTTTTTTTTGCACACATTTATGATTCACCAGAGATTAATTCTGTCATATTAGTAGCAATTATTGATGCCCACATCTATCCCTTTCTTTCAGAAGCTGTATATGAATTGATTTTAATACTGCATTATAGTAGCTTAAAACATGCACAAAATTGCCCAGCTTGTATGAGGACAACTTCCCCTTATAATAAGAACTTTGCAATTTGATATATTTACTTGTGGCAAATGCATGGTAGTGATGGATACAAATTATATTTACATATTTAATTTTTTAAAGTCACATTTGAGGATCAATGCAAAATCTTCATTGACCAGAATCAGAAAAGAAATACAAAGCATTGTATGGAACCCAAGAACATATTTGATGGAATCTATATCCATAAGCATGAAGAAAGTGGAAACCAAAACATTCCCCCAAGTGAAAAGGAGGCCTAAAAAGGTCTGTTGCTGGAAACCAGGGGGCTGGAGTAGGATTGATGAGAGGCTGCTTAAGAAACCACTTTCATCCCTTGATTGTTGACTATAGGTACAAGGCTGAAGTTGTACATAGCAAGAAAAATTTAGACACATCTACCCACTGTGTTGATGTCCCCTGATACCAATTTTGAGCAGGACCTGTGACTCAACATTACAGATCTTGTAAAACCAAGAGATCATTGTTGTAACCAGTGTCCAAGGTGGGGCCCCCATCTGCCTCCTGGTATTCATGTCCTTGTTTACTTTCCTCATAGATTGATTAGGGCTGCCTGCTACCACCAGTGAGGTACTGTGGAAATGTGAACGAGGTCATACAAAATACATGACTTCCATGTTACTCTCTTTTGCATCACTCACCCTGGGGAAGCCAGTTGCCACGTTAGAGGATTCTTAAGAAACCCTATGGAGAGGTCAATTTGCTGATGAAAGAAAATCTTCTACCAATAGCCATATGAGTGAGCTATCCTTGAAAAGAAACATACAGTCAAGCCTTCAGGTGAATATAAATATGACTGATACTTTGATTACAAGTTCATAGGAAACCATAAACAAGAGCCACCTAGTTAAGCTGCTCTAGAATTTATGACCCACAGACACTGTGAAGTAATGAATGTTTCTTATTTTAAATCTCTATTTGAATAAGGTATTAGTTCGTTTTCACACAGCTCGTAAAGACATACCTGAGTCTAGGCAATTTACAAAAGAAAGAGGCTTATTGGACTTACAGTCCCACAGGGCTGGGGAGGCCTCACAATCATGGTGGAAGGTAAAAGCCACTTCTCACATGATGGTGGCAAGAGAAGAGGATGAGAGCCAAGTGAAATGGGTTTCCCTTCATCAAACCATCAGTTCTCATGAGACTTACTCACTCCCATGAGAACAGTATGGGGAGACTCGCCCCATGATTCAATTATCTCCCACTGGGTGCCTCACGCAGCACAAGTGAATTATGCAAGCTACAATTCAAGATGAGATTTGGGTGGGGACACAGAGCCAAATCATATCAAATAATTTCATTAAAATTATCATTAGAAAATAGACACCAAAATTAATTATTAGGTTAAGAATGCAGTTTAGTGAAACTCATTTTTTGTAACATGTGACAAGGATTTTGAGATAAGTATGTTTAGGGTGCTCAAAAAGATAAGTAAGGGGAAAACATCCATATAAAGAAAAATTCATTATTAAACAAAAGTAAATGCAAAAGAAAAACAGCTAGACAAGAAAAAGAACTAGACACCTTAAAATGTTAAAGATAGTAATTTATTTAATCTTTTAATTCAACATAAATGATAGACCACACCTGTATTTAAGAATTAGAAAATACATTCATTTTATAACAGATAGCAGTTGTCCACATTATGTTTCATGTGACTTGCTTTGAACAAATAGAAATGGCAAAAGGAATGGAAAGTACAAGATTATGGACTATATTATATTATATTGTGATTATACTGTGATTCTATTGCGTTAGATTGTAGCACTTGTCTGGCTGAAGTCTCTCTGTCTCTTTCTCTCTCTCTCTCTTTCTCACTCTCTCTGTCTCTCTCTGTCTCTTTCTCTCTTTATCTCTCACTATCTCTCACTGTCTCTCTCTCTTTCTCTCTCCCCCTCCCCACCCCACTGGCTTCAAGAAAGCTAAACCTACACGAGAAGACCAAATGTCGCAAGAAAATGCAGGTGGCTTCCAGGAGATGAGGCTGGCATTTGACTAACAGTCAGGATAAAACTGGAATCTTCAATCCTACAGCTGTAAGAAACTAAATTGTGCTAACTACCTGAACAAATGTAGAAGCAAATCTTTCCCTAGTTATTCCCCAGATGCAACTGCAAAATCCGGACCTCGAAAAACTGTGAGATAATAAATGTGTGTTGCTTTACTGTCGGTACACAGGTCACACTCAGCCTTGATATTTAACTCCAGAGACACTGGGATTAGTGAGGGTCCTTCCTGAAACCCAGTTGTATTTATTCTCTGCATTTAATGGAGTAATCTTTCGTGTTTTTCAGACCTTGGGCCCATTTATAGACTTCATTCCTGGTTTTCAGAGATTTCTACAACCAAGACCTCAGTTCCTTTTCAGAGAATATTGCTGCTTATATACTATGCATCTTCAGGGATTTACTTTCCACTAGTGACCCTGTTCAACTTGATTCAATAAGGGCAAGAATATTTTCTTCAGGCTGCATTCAAACTCACCTTTTTTTCTCTGCAGCTGTAAGGACTCCCAGCTCCTTGGAGACTTTTAAGACAAATTGAAAATGCTCTTATTTGTCTAGGCTTAGCTGTCGGCTAATATGCTAAGAGTGTATTTTATATTGTATTTTCATCATAGCCCTTTGAAATGCTTTGCATAAAAGACCCTTTATAACTGCCTCTGCCCTTCCTCTCTTGCCTATAGAAGTGAGTTCTGCTCTAGGGAGAAGGACTATTTATTTCACCTCCTCCTGCTCGCACCCTCATCCCCATTTACTACTTTTCCGTTTTTGGTGAAAAGCACTTGATTGAAGGAAACTTGCCAGCAGCAATCTCTTTTAACTCCTTCATGGCTGTGTCCTGCCAGCTCTCTGGGCTTTAGAAAGAGCTAGCCAAGATGAATACCCTTCTTGGTTATAAAGGTGCCATATGAATGTATAGTCTTTGGGCACAGAATTTATCATTCGCCTATGACAGATATAAAAAGCCAGCATCATATTCAAAGAGAGGTGCTGCTTTCCTTAGGACAAACAAAATCGAGCCTAGAACATTACTGAAATTGCTCATTCAATTATTGTGGCGCTCATATGGAAAGTATTACATGGTGAAGAAATAAAAGAGTTGAAAAAATTTATTAGGTGTCTATACAGTTTTAGACTTTGTATATTTGATACAACATTTGATCATCAAAGCAAACTAAAATTGATATTGTTATGTTTACTTTATAGATGAGAAAATAAAGCCCAAGTTTGGTCAGTTGTCTCCAAATAATTGTAATTAGTTAATCCAAGATCTGTAAAACATCCTTTTCACTCCAAACCCATGGTTTTTCCACTACTGTGTTACTTCCCATAATTAAGAAACAATAATGTTTCTTACCGAATTCACTGTCTAATACAGGGAGAGTAGAAAGAAAGTACAGAATGAGGACTTTGCAGTTAAACTTTCGAAGTTCAAATTCTGTTGCCAACACTAGCTGTTTTATCCCTCTTGGTCAAATACATTATCTGTGCTTGAATTTTTAAATTATTTGCCTCATCTATTGCTGTATAACAGATTGCCACAAGCTTAAGAGCTTAAAATAACACATTTCTTAAAACAACTCATGGTTTCTGCAGGTTAGAACTCTGCGCATGGCTTAGCTGTCTCCTCTACCTTATGTCTCCCAAGTTGCAATCAAAGTGGCCTGATTTGCAGTCTCATCTGTAGAAACAACTAGAGAAAGAACTGCATCTACACTTGTTCAGGGAGTTAGCAGAATATAGTTTCCTGCAGCTATTGGACGAAGGTCTCTTTTATTCTAATGTCTAGCTAGAGAACACTCACACATCCTAGAAGCCACCTTTAGTTCTTTTACATAGGATCTTTCCAGTGTGGGTTCAACCCACACTTTGAAGACAGTAAGAGATAGAGAGGCACTGGGACTCTAGGAAGAAAGATGTTACAATCTAATGCAATATACTCACGTACCCCTAATCTTGTACATCCCATTCTTTTTGCCACTTCCATTGCTTCAAAGCAAGTCACACCCAGCTACACCCAAGAAGAAGGGATCACATGAACCCCATGAGGCAGAGGTCATGGTACTGCCTTAAGAGTCTGTTGGCTACATAAGTAAAGAGGGTTATCAGTAATTCATTATGTTGTTGTAACATTATTGTAATATTATCAGGCCCAAAGTAAGTGTTCAATAAATATGATGTACCTATTAGGGCTACAGTGTTTTTTTAAACATAAAGTATATAAAAAATAGAAGCACTATAAGAGATAAACAAAGGTTCACCTCTTCATTGCAATAAAGAAACAAAAACATCTTTTTTCACAATTACTTCCTCCGAAAGCAACTGACTTATTTCTTCACTACCAATCTTGAAAGAATAACCACTATTCATTGACATCACTTGCTCATATTTCACTCAATAAGTTTCAACCTCATTTCTTCCCACTGACAAAGGTGCCAATAAAATCATAAATGTCAAATTCAAGAGTCTTTATTCTGCCCTATTACATAGGATAACATTGAAAATGTCTCTTAACACCGTTTACCAATCGCTGCATTTCTCATTGCAGTATTTTCTTTTATTTTTTCCTTCTTATGACTCTTGGACTTCTATTATTTGTCTGATTTTGTCCTTTCATATTAGAATTTATGTTTAATATGAACAAAAAGGTTTATATATATATATTATATATATATATCACTGTGTTCATAGAGTTAGAACAAAGCCTATGGCAATCATCTAATAATTGATCGCTGAATGAATTAATAAATGATGAAAGAAAAATAGTTACCCCCCCAAAACTATTAGTAAACCCAGCAGGGAGGTAAGGGTACCACCTACTGTCATGATTCCTCATGACCATTCATTCATTCACATGTATTGTGACCTCCTTATCGCAGAAAGATGGAATTTAAGAATTAAATTATCATGTTTTTCAGTAATTTTTAGTATTTTGAACAGGTTATATATTCATTCATATCAGAAAGAGTTTCAAAAGTATAAAAGAGTTTATAAAGAAGGTCTTCCTCCCGTGAAGCAGGGACTAATATCAATTTCTTTGTTACCATGTATATTCTTCCAGAGATAAATCACATACATATTTTTTCTAGCTTTCCCAAATAATGGTAGCTGCTATGTGTACTATATTGTGCCTATGGGTTTCTCACTTAAAATATTATGGAGATTATTTTCTAACCATATATCGTGATTCCCTTATTCAGCTTTAATAGCTGTATAACATTCTGTGGTAAATATATACCATAACTTAATTAGCCATCCTAAATAATTCTAATTTATTAACCTTGTTCCAAAAATCAATTTACATATTAAAAAAAGGTGCTACAGGAACAAATTCTTATTTTTTAAATTAGAGTAAACTTTGTGTTTTGAAATCTCTTTCTGTCAGTCAAATGATGTGGATAGGAGTTATTCATTTTCACTGAATCCATTCAGCTAAGATCATGTTTACTGAAGGGAGGAAAAGAGGGAGAGACAGCATCTTGTTTAATGTTTAAATATTTCAGCCAGAAAAACAGAATACTATAATACAAAAATGTGTTGTTTCTAACATACTATCTCAAAACATTTATAATATGGTACTTTTTGTCATTCAACTATTAGTATGTACCATGCACAACATCATTTATTTTAAAACTTTTGTACAATAAAGACCTGGGAGCTAAATTACTGGCAAATCTACATATGTTATAAAAATTACTTTTGGATATTATATTAGATTAAATTACTTCAAATTAACCGTCCTTGGTAGTGTAGAGAAGGCATTTTTTGATCAATAAATATAAATTTCCTCCCTCACGTTTCCCAAAGTTCTTTGCAGTTCCTTTTGGACCATGTAACTAATTCTAGCCAAAGAGCCACAGAAATGTGAATTGAATAATTAAGTGTTACTTTAAGTCTGAAGCATTTAAGATTTGGTGTACCACTTCTATGCCATCTGTTCCTATCATAAAGCCACTCTAGAGTCCTCATGTTCCATGTCACTATGGTATGAAAGCATGGGGCTTCCATCAGCCTTAGTCTCTGAGTGATTACACAGAGAGATTCCACTGTTCAACCAAACTCCCCCCCCCCCCCACAGAAGACCCTTTTTGATAGGTAGCATAAGCAAAGAATACACTTTTTTCTTATTGTGAAAACATTAATACTCACTGGCTTATTTGTTCCTATAGCATAGCTTATCTTATACTGATTAATACAAATATTCATGGGAAAATCTAATTTTGGAAGATATTTCTTCTTTTATTCTGTAACTTGAAAATCCCTGAAAAATTCAATTTGAATACACCAATTCAAAATACAGATATATCTATTGCCAGCAAGTAATCTTCACAGACATGACAGGATTTTTTTTTTTTGCATCGATGCTTAAATTGAAGTGAAATCAGTGAAAATGTAAATGTAAAGGAGTCCTTATTGCTTGAATGTGGAACTGAAAATAAAACAGTAGGGAAGAGTTGAACATACACATTTGAACCACACAGAAAAATAGTATAGAGTCTAAAAAGTATACGGTAGTAGAAGAGAATGGGATAAAGCTAACTTTTGCATTCTCTGTTGACTCAGCTCATGGATACCATGAGCCTAAACTGGCTTCATGTTCAATGACTTCTGTTAGATTGCTGCTGTATTATCAATAAAAAATAATAACCAGATTTTTCATTAGGGCATAATTCCAGAATCATGAATGTGTTCAATGTTTTCAGTGCCCCAAGAGGTGGATGGAGATACTTCGTAGACACTTTATATTTCTTTTAAGATTCCAGAAAATTTCAAGTACAAAGATAAGGAACAATTTTGGGGTATCATGATGGTAAATATTAGGTGTTAAGTTGATTGGAATGAGGAGTGCCTAAATAGCTGGTATAGTATTGTTCCTGTGTGTGTCTGGAAGAGTGTTGCCAGAGGAGATTAACATTTGTGTCAGTGCACTGGGAGAGGAAGACCCACCCTCATAGTGGATGAGCACCATCCATTTGGCTGCCAGCATGGCTACAACAAAACAGGCAGAAGAAGATGGGATAAGCTGACTTGCTGAGACTTCTGTCTTTCATTTTTCTCCCTTGCTAAATGCCTTCTTCTGTTCCTCCTGCCCTTGGACATCAGACTACAGGTTCTCTGACCATTGGACTCTTGGCTTTACATCAGTGGTTTTCTGGGGGCTCTTGGGTCTTCTGCCACAGACTGAAGGCCGAGCTGTTGGCTTCCCTACTCTGAAGGCTTTTGGACTCAGACTGAGCCATGGTTTTCAGGACACTTTTAAATCCTGGCAAATAAATGGCTGGGTCCCAAGAAATAGTCCACCCATTCAAGTTCATACTCTATTAAAACAAAATGCTAACTACATACAATTCTTCTAATACAAAGCTTTATATATTTACATTTAGTATATCCTTGTCCCAAAAGATCATCCTCTCTTCCTATATTAAACTTACCAAACAGAATTTGACTTTTTCTTCCCCAGCTTACAGATGGCCTACTGTGTGACTTTACCTTGTGATCCTGTGAGTCAATTCTCCCTAATAAACTCCCTTTCATATATACATATATCCTATTAGCTCTGTCCCTCTGGAGAACCCTTATACAGGGTTATTGTATTAAGTGGGTTTGATTGCCGACTGGAAATAATATCAGGGAGAGTGCACATACTTGACCACAGAAAATGTTATTATTTGAATTTCAGCTGTGTCACTAATTACTTGTAACGCCCTAAAAAAGTTTTTGAATCTTTTAAGAGAAAAAGATGAAAATGAATTCCTACAGATTTGGAATCAGGCATTAGTCATTTTTTGATAATGTTCTAGGTGTTGGAGATGAAGGACCAAACACAACACCCCAGCTCTTTCAGGGAGCTTACGTGTAAATTTGAGCTGCTTATATGGGAATGTGCATCTCAAGGTTGCAGAACTTCTACTTGAATAACAGAGTTCATAGCCTCACTCTGGAACTGTGAGGAGAAACTGAACAAAATCTTGTCATCCAGGGAAAATAATTCCTCTTGCATAGCATGGTTGATTTTATTAACCTGCTTTGGACAACCTCACTTTCTTTTTTTCTTCATTTATTTATCCAGTAAATGTTTATTGAGCAAATGCATTGCACTAAGCACTGTGGCTGATAATGGGAATGTATGCATTTTTTCTTAATCTAATATGAAAAAAAGCCTGCTCATGGACAATATAATGTAATCAGATAGTTATTAATAAAACTAATCATAAGATGCTATTGAAATACCAAAAAAAAATATTTAAATGTCCAAATATTGTGGAGATGGGGTGGGTAGTAGCAGTAAGAGAAGACATCACAAAGGTTATAATAAACTATGTCAAATTCTGTTTGGAAAATTTAATATAGGGAGGGGGAGATGATGTTTCAGGACAGGGATATATTAGGTGTAAATAAATAGAGCTTGGTATCAGAAGAATTGCATGTAGCTAGCTTTTTTTTTTTTAATGGGGAATGAACTTGACTGGGGTGGATTATTTCTTGAAACCCAGCCATTCATGTGCCAGGTTTTAAAAAATGTCTTGAAAACAGCTAACCTAAAACTATTAGCAAAAGAAAAGGAGATGTCTTTCCTTTTTCATTCTTATTTAAAATTCAAATTGAAAGTTGATTTTCTACGTTATATTTAGACATTTTAAGGTAATGGAGAGGGAGAGGGCTTATCATCTCAGCACATTGGCATGCAACTTGGGTTTGCACTTTTTAAAGTAATTAGAGGGAAATGTGTGTATTTATAGTTGACTTTGACTTTCTTACAATTATTTAATAAGGCAGGCTTGCAATATTACTCTCATGATCTAAGAGCCTGTAATCTCTCTGGGGTCTAATTATCTCCCGATAACCTTGCCCCTTGACGACATCTGTATTACTGTTATAAAACATGTTTATTTTGGGAAAGGACATATATTTTGCGTTGTAATAGCATTAAACTGTCAGACCTGAGTGTTAACAGCAATTTGCCCTAAGAGCTTTCAGAAAAGATTAGCTCAGGCATTATATGTGGTTTATCAGACGATCTAAGGGGCTCAAAAGTCATTTTTATTACAACTATTTTTTTTTTCTCTGAAAAGAAAACCTCGCAGCTCTAGAACCTTGCTTTAGTATCTTCAAATAGGGCTATTTACACTTTTACCTGTCAAAACTTTTACTGAAGGGTGCAGCCAATTAGGAGGATATGCAAAAGAAATGTAACTGCAAAAAAAAAAAAAAAGGAATTGAGGTCATGTCAAGGATAATTGTGCTAAAATTTAAGCATATGGTTCTAGAATCAGAAACCTTTTGTTTCAAGTCCAAGTTCTGCCCTTATTACCAGCATTACTTTATAAAAATTATTATTTAATTTCTTTCAGCCTTAGTGTTCTCAGGTATAAAATGGGGGATTACAATGGGCGAGGGTTGTGTAAAAGTATTCAACTTTCATTATTATAGGAGGAATTAAAGTAAGTATTAGTTAAAACATTTTAAGGGTTATATTACTGCTAATTATCATTATCCATTCATAACTGACAAATAGATATTTGCCCTTCAGCTTTGTGCTACTCATGCTTATAAAGTAGTTATGAAAGGGTAACCCAAAGGGACTTGTTCCTGCCATCACAAAGCTAAAATACATATGTTTGTCTGTCATTATTATTCTAAAACATTTCATCTTTGAATCTTCAAAAGAAATTGCCTTCCATATCTGTCATATGGGTTGAAATAGGAAAAACAACCACCAAGTCCAGAGTCTGGGGATGCCCATCACAGTAGATTACAGCCAGAGTCTCACAGACTCCGCTCATGCCTGTTCTAAATGTGAAGAAGTAGGTCAATGTACTGGACACTGTACCAGTGATTTCAAAACATGTCCTATGGGCCAGGCAGTGTTCCAGCATTTTGGAAGGCCAAGGCGGGAGGATCACTTGAGCCCAGGAATTTGAGATCAGCCTGGGCAGCATGAGGAGACCCCATCTCTCCAAAAATAAAAAGTTAGCTTGGTGTGGTGTCGCATACCTGCAGTCGAAGCTTCATGGGAGGCTGAGGCAGGAGAATCACTGGAGTTCAGGAAGCTGAGGCTGCAGTGAGACTTGATCACACCACTGCACTCCAGCCTGAGCAACAGAGTCACATGCTATCTCAAAAGTATATGATTACTACGTTTAAAATACCTTTGAAGCAGATATTCCTTAAATTTTGCTCGAGCACCTATTTGTGCCAGCCATTCTGGAGATAAAGCAGGAAATATGGAACCACATTGTAGTAGAAGGAGATAAAAACAAATAGTAACAAAAATAATATGCAAAATATATATTTAGCAAGCAAAATAGTGGTGAGTCCGACAGAGAAAAATAAAGTGGGAAAGTTAGATAGAGCATGCAAGGGAAGGTGCTGTCTTTGAAAGTGATCAAGAAGAGCCTCAATAAGCAGAGATGCTTATGATGCAGAGGCTTCAACAAGCAAAGAAGAAGGGACTCTTAATTGAAGCAACTGAGGCTAAGAAAGATTGTATCATTTATTACATATTTATGTATTTACTTATGCCTTTTCTATATTTCAAAGTTGATTTTGGATGACTTAAAAACAGCCACAGAAGATAAAAAGTAAGCAAGAAAATCCAAGCAAAGGGCAACAGTGTAGGGAAGTAAAATAAACAAAGATTCAGATTCATATACAAAATTCGCTTTCCAAATGATAAAAATAAACTCAAAATTCTGTCTTTGAGCATTCTACTAGCCATTACAAAGAGAAACTAACCAATGGAAATATTGAAATAAATCCCTTATACAAAAATGTCACTGATAATTCGGGAGGGTCCAAGGTATTGTTGGTATTGAGACCAGAGAGGAAAAATTTAAACAAGGCACTCACCAATATCACTGCAGTGGACATCACTACAATATCACTACAGCAGTCACGTCCTCACATCATTTATTATAATATTCCTACAATGTAAAAGAAAAAAAAAAGCCAGAGGCCTAAGTCCAATTCCACTTATAGTGTTCCTCCAAAGCAAAAACAACACAATCTAGTTACTTACCTCTCTGAAGACCTGCATGAAACACAACATAGATTTTAGAGTACCTCAATAAATGGTTAAAGAAATTATCTTCAAAAAATATCATTTTATTCAACTAAGAAAAACTTTACCATGTCCCAGTTATACTACTGTTCTAAGAATGCAATGATATGACTTTATGAAATCTAGGAACTTAACAAAGGAGTTTTCTAAAGAAATGACTGCTGCATTAAGACAGTGAGGTGAACCGACTTACAAAAGGCTACAGTACATCTAGGGCATGAAAGAGTCAGAGTTTAAATCTTGGTAAGTCTGACTTTTATATTCACTTCTCAATTGAAAATACATCTCCATATGTATTTAAATTATGTTTAAATGATGATTTATTTTTATTATATAAGTGGTAGATATACAGGAATAAAAACAACGTTCAATATGATACAACAAAGATAAGTGAAATAATGTGCAAATAATAAACGAATAAATTAATAAAAATAAATATATAAATTTTTAAAAGTAATAATTCTACATCAAATTTGCATGTTACCAGTGAGTAAGAGTTTTGTTCCTTTTCTTTTTTTTGGAGGTGAGTGAAATAATTGTAAACTCATTTAAAATACTCCAGGTATGAGACTGGCCAATAGACGTATGAATGAAAAAAATTGTGATGGGACATACGCTACATAAGAGAACTTACCCTAAAGCTATTTTGATCAATTGGTACAGAAAAGACAAATACATCAGTAGAAAAGAAACCATTCTAAAGGCAGATTAAATAGATAAAGACCAATTATTGGCATTTCACTTCAATTACAAAATAACAATGTATTTAATAACTAGTGCTAGGATGCTGTACTATCACTCTAGGAGAAAAAAAGCCCCTACTTCATACCATATGCAATACCTCCAGATGAGTTAGCAACTTTTTAATGATATAAAGAAGTTTCAGAAATCTTGCTGATTCTGCTAGAAAGTTTCATTATCCTGCTATATCTGATTGAAAGAGGTGAGAAACTAGAAAGAGATCAAGTCCTTTCAACAGTGTCCCTGATAGGTTTGGCTCTGTGTCCCCACCCAAATCTTACCTTCAATGATAATAATCCCCATGTGTCAAAGCAGGACCAGTTGGAGATAATCAAATCATGGGAGTAGTTTCACCACACTGTTCTCATGATAGTGAGTTCTCACCAGATCTGATGGTTTTACAAGGGGTTTCCCGCTTCTCTAGATCTTAAGCCTTTCACCTGCCATCATGTAAGATGTGCCTGTTTTGCCTTCCACCATAATTGTAAATATTCTGAGGCCTCCCTAGCCATGAGAATCTGTGAGTCAATTAAACCCTTTTCTTTATAAATTACCCAGTCTCGGGTATTTCTTCATAGCAGTGTGAAAATGGATGGATACAGGAAATCGGTACCACTGAGAATGGGGTGCTGCTATAAAGATACCCAAAAACATGAAAGTGACTTGGGAAATAGGTAGCAGGCAGAGCTTGAAACAGTTTGGAGGGCTCAGAAGAAGACAGGAAAATGTGAGAAAGTTTGCAACTTCCTAGAGACTTAGAGGTCTCAGAAGACAGGAACATATGGAAAAGTTTGGAACTTCCTAGAGACCTGTTGAATTGTTTTGACAAAAATGCTGATACTGATATGGAAAATGAATTCCATGCTAAGGTGCTCTCAGATGGCAATAAGAAACTTGTTGGGAATTGGAATAAAGGTCACTCTTGCTATGCAAAGAGACTGGCATCATTTTGTCCTTGCTCTAGAGATTTGTGGAACTTTAAATTTGAGAGAGATAATTTAGGGTATCTGAAGGAATTTCTAAGTGGAAAAGTGTTCAAGAGAAGCAGAGCATAGAAATTTGGAAAATTTGCAGCATGACAATGCAATAGAAAATAAAAACTCATTTTCTGGGGACAAAGTCAAGCCAGCAGCAGAAATTTGCATAAGTAATGAGAAGCCAAATGTTAATCACCAAGACAATGAGGAAAATGTCTCCAGGGCATGTCAGAGACCTTCCTGGAAGCCCCATCACAGATCTAGAGGCCTGGAAGGGAAAAGTGCTTTTTGCCTAGCCCAGGGTCCCCTTGCTCCATGCAGCCAGGGGACATGGTGCCCTGTATCTCGGCCATGACAAAAAAGTCAAGGTTTCAGTTGGTGCAAGTCCCAAGCCTTGGCAGTTTTTACATGGTGTTGGGCATGCGGGTATACAGAAGACAAGAATTGAGGTTTTGGAATCTCTGCCTAGAATTTAGAGGATGTATGGAAAACATCCCCTAGGCAGAAGTCTACTGCAGGGGTAGCACCCTCATGAAGAACTTCTGGTAGGGCAAAGTGAAAAGGAAATGTGGGGTCAGAGCCCCCAAATAGAGTTTCTTTTGGGGCACTGCCTAGTGGAGCTGTGGGAAGAGTGCCACCATCCTCCAGGCCTCAGACTGGTAGATTCTCTGACTGCTTTTATCATGAGCCTGGAAAAGCTGCAGATACTCAACATCAACCCATGGAAAATAGCTAGGAGTGAGGGTGTACCCTGAAAAGCCGCAGGGATAGAGTTGCCCAGATCTGGAGAAGCCTACCTCTTGCATCAGCGTGACCTGGATGTGAGACATGAAGTCAAAGGCGACAATTTCAGAGCTTTAAGATTTGATGGCCCCACTTGATTTTGGACTTGCATGTCTCTGGTTATGGGTTTTCTTGGGTGCATAGTTATTTTGTCTATTACATCACATTAAGTAGAGCTTCCCCGCACAGAAATCAAATTTTTTCCCATTTTTCTGGAGACATTCTTAAGAAGTGCTTATACATTTGTCTATGAAAAGTCTCTACAGGAATTTCTGTTTTTAGTCCAGTTTTAGATTAGTTTTCAGGGTGAGGTTTTCACACTGCATGAATGATTTGGGATTCCACATACATGGGGTTTTGCTGGATGCTGTGATTTCTCCTGACAGTCAGAGGTATGGCTTACTACTAGGCCAGAACTGAAGGCTGGTAAGTGGGAGATTTTTGAATTCTAATGAGGAAAGAAGTCACATTCTCCCAGATTTTAGTTATATGTAAAGGCTCTGGCTTGCTTCAAATGAAAATTGAGTACAGCATATCCAAAGTTGACAATTAACCAAGACACAGTACTTGTTAAAATATTCCTTTACCTTTAGCCATCCCAGTCATCCCAGCACTTCACTGGGAAACCCTTTAGATTTCCAGACTTGTCTAGAAAACATACTGACTTTCCAAGACTTAGCTCCCGTCGTAAGACTGGTACCCAGTTTGGTGCTATACCAGTTGTTAAATATTAGCAATATTACTTCTTATTCTAATCAACCACAACTCTCCATGAATAATATGATTTATACTCCTCTTCCATTTTGACTATCATTACTTTTTGTTTCTGGCCTTTAATCTCCTTTCTGTCTTCAAAATTCAATGATTATGTTTAGATCCTTCCTAATAGACATACTGTGTTCACTAATTAGTTGAGATGTGGCATCCATACTCAGCATCACAAATCAAGCTTAAAAACTCTAGTCAAAATGCACATTTTCTTTTTTTGTGGACAGATATAAATAACATCACAATTTGATAAAGCAATCTGGATATTATAAAATCTCATTTTCCAAAATAAATAAAGAAAGTTATGTTAGTTTAGCAACTTATAGTATCAGATCTTAAATGGTTGGTGGTGATTCTGAAGTTTTATCAAAACAAAATTAAAATAATATTTGTGGAAAGTCTATTCAATTCACTTTATTACTCACAACAAAAATGCATGACCTTCATGCTATGTTTTATCATTCTAGTTTAGTAATTATAGGAAGGATTAATCATATAGTATTTCTATACTTTATATATTTTCTAATAATTTAAAATAATTTAAAAGTACCTTAATAATATCATGATGTAGGCAATAATGACATGTAGTTTATTATCACTAAGACCCCTGGATTCTCTTGCTTTTAAAGCTTAGTTAACTATTTTGGAGACCCCTGAGTCTCTCACTTTCTGTAGGTAAGGTGAAAGAAAATGGGGGCAAATTTTGATTTCCTGTGACTTTCCTTATAACTCCTAACCCTCCATTATGTTGTTGAAATAATATAAAATATTAACTTTTCACTTTGGTTACATTTATAGGAAAAGCTTTTGCTTAGATAGGACTAGAGTTTAGATATAGGCTGAGGGCAGTGAGAAGCCACTAAAGGGTTTTAAGTGAAGAAGTTATTTGATATATAGTTTTAAATATTACTCTGTTAGTAAAATAAATCAGATGTTACAGTAAAAATACTCAGCAAAGGAAGACTACTTTGGTTGTAAGGATCCTATAATGAGATGATGGTGACTCCTCTAAAACGGGGTAATGGGAATGGAGTCTAAGGATTTAGGAGTACAATTGACAGTACCTAGTGATTGGATATCGGTATCTAAGAGCAGGCAGAGATCAAGGATAGTTTCTGGATTGGCTCCCAAGATAGACAGTAACACCAGTTACTAAGTGGGTTGAGACCAGAGAGATGACATTGGTCATTACTATTGGTCGTATTGCTGGAAGCAGGTTTTGCAGAAGGATGATGCACAAGTTAATATTAGCACAAGTTATTAGCAGGCGTGCTAACAGCTTATCACAAGTTAACATTTATTTTGATCAGAAATAAATATTTTTAAGGTTCTTTTTCTTGTAAGTGTGTGTATGTCTGTGCATTTTAATTTTAATATATGATTATAGGACTCTGTAAGTTCTGTAATCATATATTTTGGCAATAACAATTGCTTTAACCCTCATCTACATAATAGAATCAAATTAAAAAGATGAATGACTTAAAAAATAATTTGGAAACATACCCCTTTTGAAACCATGTGATAACTAGAATAATCTCAAACCAGAGTTAGCTGCCCTCACATGACTCTGATATTACTGGATACCTTTTGAAAAGTTATGGTCACAATTAAGAAAATCAGTTTTTGCTGATCACCTAATACCCTGGTACTACTTTAGGTATTTCATATGCATTTCATCACTAATTCTCAGAAAAATATAAGTTAGAAAAAATTATGCCAATTTTACAAATAAGAAAACTGAGATTCCAAGAGTTTAAATAACTGACTCAAAGCCATATGATTTGTATAGCTACACTGGGATTTGAACTGAGGTTACATATGAGGACTCCAAAACCAGAAAGTGTCCTCTTTCAATTACATACAACTGCCATAAATTGGGTATCAGACCTACTTGTCTCTGAGCACATCTCACTTTTATGAGAAATTCTGTCCTATCCACTGCTTTTCTGGGAGGAATAGTCTCATTTTCTTACTACCTACTTGATCGTCTATTGAGAATAGGAAATCAAGCCTTTTGACTTTGGACCTAGTAACCACATATTATTCCCATGATCCACTAATTTCAATAGGGTGTGTATTAGGTTTTCAAAATTTCCACATAAATCATTCTATCCTGGCACATACCTCCTGCCTACACTGATTGGACAGGCTCCTTCTGGCAAGATTCTTATTACAACTTTTCCCCTGTGGTCCATGGTTTCCAATGCATTTGACATGTTTCCTTTAATGTGATCAGAACTTCTTGGAATCTACACTGGTTTATTATGACTGACACTATTTTCTTCACAGACGGCTTTTCTTCTACACAATTGCAACTTAGTATCTATTTTAGGGCTTTTGATCAAAAGCCAGGGTTACTCAAGTTTAGATCACTCAGATGAGTGTAAACTATCACAATGAGGAATGACATGCTCACATACTCTCTTCTTCAGACAACACTAGCTCTATCTGAATTCACCGGTCCTGATCATTTACATGTTTAGCTGCTTCAGAAAAATAACAGACTAAAAAATTATCTCTATTTTGGGACACTATAGGTATTTTTTTCCGTTAGTATACATGTACTGAGAACCTACTGTGTGTTGGCTGCTATGCTATATACTAGGCATACAAAAGCATGCTTCCTGTACTCAAAAGACTGAATTCTAGTCAAGAAAATGAATGCATTTATACAGAATTCAAATTAATGCTAAATGTCAAAATAGTTGTCCCAACATCTTTCTTTTCAAGATTTCCTTGCTCTTCTTTGCCTACGAACCAGTTTATCTTGCTGGCTTCTCTTCTTTTGCCATTTCTGTAACCCTGGCATGACTCAGAGTTCTGTACTCAGTCAGCTTCTCCTCGCACCCTTTACACTGTTTTTGAGTGCTTATTCTCACTCTTGCCTCTTCGTGGATGAATTCCAAATGATGTTCCCTTGGCACTTCCAACTTCATGTCCCATAGACCTCTCACACTGAACAAAAGCCAAATCGAGCTCATCATCCTTCTTCAAAACCTACTACCAGCAATACGACCAATCCTGGTGAGCGCTGCCATCTCTTCAGATCTCATCCTTCTCAGTAATTGGTGTTACTATCTATCTGGGAGGCCAATCCAGAAACCATCCTTGGTCTCTTGCCCTCCTTAGCTGCCAATATCCAATCTCTAGTGACTGTCCATTGTACTTCTAAATCCTTAGAATTCATTTCCATTGTCCCATTTTAAAGAAGTCACCATCATCTCATGATAAGATCCTTACAACAACCAAAGTAGTCTTCCTTCACTGAGTATTTTCCTTTTTTGATCTCTAATTTACTCTACTAACAGTAATTTTTAAAACTGTACATCAAATAACTTCTCCACTTAAAACCCTTCAGTGGCTTCTCATTGCTCGCAGCCTATACCCAAACTCCTGAACATAGGATTGACAGAGCTTTGCATATGGCCTCAGATTACCACTCCAGAGTTTGTTCACCATTCTCAAGTTTCCTCTCTGTCCTACAAAAACACAAGACTCTCTTTAGTTCCCTCCGTATATTTTTTCCCCAAGCTACAATTCATGCTCCTTGTAATGCTGGGGCATTCTCCACACTCTTCCCATTTTTTAACCCCTTTCTGCTGGGGCAGATTTCAGATTTCAGATTAGGTACCTCTGATATCCTTTAGGAAGCCTTCTCTGAACTCCCCAACTTTAAATTATCCTTCCAAGTATTCCCCCCCTTTGCACTCCATTCTTATATCTAAAGAGAGCACTAAAATTAGTGAATTGTAATTGCCACTTCTCTATATTTCCCAGCAGACTCTAGCTGATTAAGATAGTTATCACATTTTTGTTCACTCTTTTCTCCCAGAATATTGCTATGAACATTGCAAGCATACTGATAGTAGATGAGGATACTAAGGGACGGATGGATGGATCGATGGATGGATGGATGGATAATGCATCGTCTATCTGAGCAGCAAAGTTGATAAAAGTGAGCGGGAATTAGAGTAATTAACAATGAAGAATTAAGTGGTCCTCAGGAAATAAAAGGGGAACCAGGGCTCGCCAGCAGGAAAACAAGAAGAGACCTGGCAGTGAATGAATGATACATTTGATTAAGAAGAAAACTTTCAGTGTTACTGAGGATTTTCTTCATTCATTTAAGCAAAATAAATAACTAGGAGTTAGAGTGTGCCCAGACTATAGATGGTCTTAAATATACCAATATTAGGTCTTGTGTTCATAGTATATTTAGCATAGATAGTATTTTGAGGCATTATAATTATTTAATAACAATAACAATATTTATGGAGCATTTACTATATGCCAGGCCCTCTTCTAACTACTTTAGATGTTAATCCAGTTTAATCTCCCCCAGCTTCCAAGTGGCAACATACCACTGCCCAGCCAGTGGCGTCAGTCTGCCCTTTTATGTAGGCAATAAGAGGTTGTACTTTCTGTCAAAAATTTAAAAAGTTACAAAACTATCGTTATCCTCGTATAACCAATATTGGTAACTCTTTAAAATGTCACTGATAAAATAGTAGTTCCTGAAACAAATTATTTGTTGGTTTAAATCCTAAAATTGCTGATACTGTGAGTTTTGAATGGGTTTAATTTTGTCATTGTTTATGATCAGTTGAAGTTTTTATATAGTTTAAAATTTAAAACAATTAAACAGTGATAAATGCAAGATGTTCTATTGTGCCTGGTATGTGCAAATATACTTCACACAGAAAATAGTTTACTGCATTTTAATAATATCTTTGGAATTAAAATACCTTAATCTACTAAATTGTTACTTAATTGTTCATTTTTTGACAGACCAACACATAGGTATACATAGTCTCCCTCTTATCAAAAAATCAATGTAATTTAAAAATATTAATTTATTAATTTATTTTAATATTTATTTATGTTAAATTTGCTGGTATAATTATATATACAAAATTAAAATAAAATGATCACTGTATTTTTTCTGTGTATTACTACTATTCACTTTATTTTATGGTTATAAATGAAAATACTTTTGTAATATTTAACGATATTGTTAAAAAATGCTTCATTCTGGGTCCAGACAATTACAGTAGTGTCATTGATATGGTTTGGCTGTGTCTGCACCCAAATATCTCCCTAAATTGTAATAATCTCCACGTGTCAAGGGTGGGGCCAGGGGGAGATAATTGAATCATGGGGGTCATTTTCCCCATACTGTTCTCTTGGCAGTGAATAAGTTTTACAAGATCTCATGGTTTTATAAATGGGAGTTTCCCTGCACAAGTTCTCTTGCCTGCCACCATGTAAGATTTGATTTTGCTCCTCGTTTGCCTTCTGCCATGATTGCGAGGTCTCCTCAGGCACGTGGAACTGTGAATCAGTTAAACATTTTCCTTTATAAATTACCCAGTCTTAGATATGTCTTTATTAGCAGCATGAGAAGAGACTAATACAGTCACTGACAATACTTATAGAATAGCTATAAATATTATCTCTAATTTTATAGATAAGGAAACCTGATTGAAAGCTTGTGAGTGACAGAGGCAGATATGCATGCAAAGTAGATGATTGCGGCTGAAGGCATAAGGCAGACAGGAAGCAGGGAGAGAAAAGACAGTTTTGAAAGCTTGCACTGGTGGCCATATGTGGAAAGGATGTTTGCTTTGAAGGGGCTCAGCAGCTTCTGCATGAAAAAATGACCTGCAGGTTGTTCTACGTACCAGTTCTTGCTGATGTTTACATACAGGTGCAAAAATGTCTCGAGTTTGCTGTTCCCTGTAGAATACGATTATGAAAAATCTCATCTCTGGGGAAAAATGCTTGCAGTGATTATGAGGCCAAAGTTATAAAAATGAAATATGGTAATTTCATAGTCACAACACTGTTTTCCTAACTGCAACTTCATTCCTTATTTGATATAAATTTAATGAGGCAACTTTCAGAGCATAATATGATATGCAGGAAAATATTAGTAACTATGCTGACCTATGCTACACCATTAAGGGAAAAAGGCTCCATCTGAAGTCAACAATAACATGTTTTGCCACCTACTGCAGGATAGTTACTGCAGATCATGAAATCGCCAGTTCAGGTGCTCTCCATTCTAACAAAGTATCACTCTACATCATGAGGTCTTTGTGCCCCCATTCATCACTATTATTATCCAAATAGCAGGTTTTTGTAGGGTGATTCAACAGCACCCTAGCACCTCTCCCTGAAGCTGGATAGGAGTAAGGTGAGCAGAAAAAACAGGTCACAACTGTTTAAGAGTGAATTACTCAGTCAATTTGAAAACTCTGCTTTATTTCTGATTCCATTGTGTTTGTTTCCCTTATCATTAAACAATGCATTATGCAACTTTTTCCTTTCATTTTCCATTGTTATAAGTTCAGAGGGCAAAGCCAGATGATATATTTTATATCTCACTCACAAGCTATGTGTTTCTCTTGAACCTTTAAATAAATAATGGATTGGCTGACAGGTTCAGGGAGGAAATTCATCTTCCATTGACAGAAAAGATACCATCCAGACTGTTGAAGCCCAAGAATGGCTGAACATTTACCCAAAGACCACTGTTCCTTGGCATGCCTTAGGCCTCTCAATCCATTCAACATTAGAATGTTCTTCTGAAAATAGAGAACCAAATACAAACCAGGGCCTATTGTGAAGCTGAGTCTTGTGTAAGATGGGACCTCACCAAGTTCCTGAGACCATAATATTATTTATTTTTAATTTTTATAAACCGCTTTCTTGAGTTACAACTGACATACAAAAAGCTTTATGTATTTAATGTATACAACTTGATAAGTGTAGAGATAAATATATACCCATGCAACCATCACTGCCATTTATCCCATAAATATATCCAACATCACTGCCTTTAAAATGAAGAAGAAATTCTTTAATGGGGCATGTAAAGCCTTCTTGATTCAATCCCTCCTGCTTTTCCAACCTCATCTCCAACGGACTATTCTTCCCTGTCTCTCCTCTCCAGCCATGCAGGGTTCATCTAGGAATCTTTAAAAAGCCATGCTCTCTGACTCCTCTAGTCTTGTGAATCCTTCTCATCACCTAACTGTATCTAACCAACATGTCCACTTAAACATCAATTTCTCAGGGAAGCCCATTTTGTAAAGATTAGATTCTGTAGTCAAAGTTAGGTTCTCTCCTGTCTTACATTACTATCTGTCCTTCTATTTCTCCCTCACAGTAGTTTACACACGTGTAACTATTTACATAATTACTTAGGACCATTTTTAATACCTGTCTTCAGAGTAGTCTATAGGCTCCATGAGTACAGAGACCATGCTTACTATATTCAGCTCTTTCTACTAATATCCAGTTCAGTGCCTGGTATATATAAATGTTTAACATTTATTGAGTAAAAGATTTATGTTTATTCTTATTTATTCATTTATTTATTTGAGATAGAATCTCCCTCTGTTGCCCAGGCTGGACTACAATGGTGCCATCTAGGCTCACTGCAACCTCCACCTCCCTGGTTCAAGCGATTCTCCTGCCTAGGCCTCCCAAGTAGCTGGGATTACAGGCACCTGCCATAATGCCCAGCTAATTTTTGTATTTTTAGTAGAGACAGAGTTTCACCATGTTGGTGAGGCTGGTCTCAAACTCTTGACCTCAGGTGATGCACCTGCCTCAGTCTCCCAAAGTGTGAGCATTACAGGCGTGAGCCACTGTGCCAAGCCTATTCTTTACAAATATAGAAAATACTTAAATATATATATATATATATAATATATATATATATACAGCTGACTTATCATCTAAAATAAAAATAGAATCTTAATCTAAAATAAAAATAGAATCTTAATCCCCATCCCTTATCATCCTTTAATGGCCCTTCATTTCAAAAGCCTAAAACATAACTCCTTAGTCTGGCATATAAAACCTTAACAGCCTTTCCAATGTCACCCCTCCCCACTTTCTTAGATGCTCTTGCGACAGAATTACTTATATTTCTCTAAATTTCTCATGCAATTTGATGTTTCCTTCTCTTCACTCTTCTTAAAATGTCCATCACTTTCTTTATCAACTTGTGAAATTCCCAATTCCAGAACCAACTCAAAATATATCTCTTCATTAATCTTTCTCAGGATTCTCACATGAACAAAATTGAATGCCATCACTTCCATAGTTCCGGAACAAAATATTTACATATTCCCATCTTTTAGCATATTTTGGCATAAGACCATTAATTTGAAAATCCTTTTCCTCCTTCTCAGTATTCCACAAAGACAGGGACATGGTCTGTTTCTACATTCCTGGAACATGTGCAAAATCAATAGATGTCATCCGAATCACTGGACGAATGAATGAGACAGATCATCCCTGCTCATACCTAAACTCTTCTCCAAGGAAAAAAAAATGAATGTATGGTGTTAGAATATTAACTAAGTAATTTTCTTTTCTATACAAGATACTTTTAAAATCTACTGCCAGGAATAAATCATGTCTGCTAAAGAGTTGGTTAATTTGCTTCAGTTTTTTAAATAAGGGAAACTACACAAATTATTCTGATTCCCAAGGTGCCCTGGGACATTCGATCCTAATGACATGGATGATTCTCATTTAAAATGTATTTTCCTCCCTCCATAGTTCTGATTGCTTTCTATGCTCTTTTGTTTTATCAACCTCCTGTATATATACTTTTTGTTTTGACAATTTCTAATTATCTTGAAAAAGAGGAGGAAAACAAATAAATAAAAGACTAACATCACTAAAGTTTTTTCACATTCTACTATTGTATGATGTTAAGGAAATTAAAAGTTTTATTGACAAATAAGTTAAAAATGACATTTACAAAGAAAAAATATATTTCCTTAAGACAAAGCCCTCTTAGGCATACATATTATTTAGATGTTGTGTTCATAGTCTATCTACTTCTAAACAAACTTAAAATGTATACTACCCACCCTAACTTCATACTCACCTGTTTAGACAAATGCACATCTTCTGTTTTTCCCTTTACCAGTCTCCCTTTTTCACCTAAGTGTTCACTAAGTAAGTACTGTAAAGAACTGTCAGGTCACAAAAAGAGCAAAGAAAATACATATTACATACGTACAGGCTATGTTTGTATTTTTGTAGTTGTGTCACCTTGGGCAAGTTATTTTCTCTATTTATCCTCAGTGTCCTCATATTTATAATTTGAATATGTTAGTTATCCATTCTACTTCACAGGACTCAATATAATCAGATGGGCTCTTCATAGATGTATTATCTGTGAGTGTAAGCTTAAATGAATATGTCAAGTCTTAGTTGCAATACTGTAACATTTTCAATTACTATCTTAATTTCGTTGTTATAATTAATAAACAAGCTAGTCTCTTGATTATTCTTAGCAGCCTAAAGTATATTGGACTCATAAAGGCCTTGGAACTATTTCCCCCCCCTAATTCTTTGAACTGTAATGACAAAGCCTTACTCTTTTTTTGTTTGTTTGGTTGGTTGGTTGGTTGATTGAGATGGAGTCTCACTCTGTCATCCAGGCTGGAGAGCAGTGGTGCTATCTTGGCTTACTGCAACCTCCACCTCCTGGGTTCAAGTGATTCTCCTGCCTCAGCCTCCCATGTAGCTGGGATTACAGGCGCCTGCCACCATGACTGGCTAATTTTTGTATTATATTCTAGTCTTACATTTTTTTCATTTTCTTAATGATGTCTTTTGAAGTACAGATGTATTTAATTTTGATGAAATCTAATTTTGTATTTTTAGTAGAGACAGGGCTTCACCATGTTGGCCAGGCTGGTCTTGAACTCTGACCTCAGGTGATCCACCCTCCTTGGCCTCACAAAGTGCTAGGATTATAGGCATGAGCCACCACACCTGGCCAAGAGTGTCTTTTAAACAGTAGGCACCCATTAAATGTTGGTTGAGTAAACTGGACAAATGAAATATGTATTAAACACCTACAATAACCATTAAGGTGTCATCATGAAAAAGACTGTAAATAGGTTTGATTTTACAAAAATTTTACTCTTGGCTGAATTGGTGGAGGAAAATACTTAACAAGCAAACAAATGAACAGAGGTTCGTATTTCAGATCATGAAAGCAGTGATGTCATAAATTGTCTCAGATAGCAAAGACGAATTAAATTCCATGGTCAAGAAAGGCTGCCCGCTGGTGTTTGAGCTGAAACTTTATTTGCCAAGAAGGAAGGGGCTATCTTTTTTGTCCAGGAAGATGCTATGGCTCTGTTCATAAATAGATTAATGCTGTTATCAGGGGAATGAGTTAGTTACCACTAGAATTAGTTTCTGATAAAAGGGATGAGTTTGCCTCCATCTTGCTCTCTTACATGCTCTCCTCCCCTTCAGCCTTTCCACTCTGAGATGACACAGCACAAACCCCTCACCAGATGCCATCCTCCTGATGTTGAACTTTGTGTCAACCAATGAGAGTGCTAGAAATACATTTATTTTCTTATTAATTACATAGTGTGATATTCTAGTATAGCAACATGAAGCAGATTAAGACAGAAGATAAAGAAGCATGGCCATTTTGGTAGAGGAAACAACAGGTGAAATCTTGCCGGCTGACTGACTTCCTGGTTTAGATTCTAAATGTCATCTTACGTCTAGGTTCTCCTCTATGGGTAACACAGCTTCACAGATATATGGCCTCATAGCAATTCCCATGCTGGTATAGCTGGGCAATCTTTCCATCTGTGGATACCAACCTTGTGAGTGACTTCCTCTGGGCATAGCTCAGCTATACTGCAGATGGCTATACTTGTGTATGTACGTGCAATTCTATGCACTTTAAAAATTGACTAACAAAACACTCTCTATTCACCTCTTGTGTAAACTGGTTCTTGTTATATGGGCCTTTCAGGATTTTGAAGCATCCCCAATCTCCAACCACTGTATTCCAGTAACAATCCTGTTTCTATACACCCTCCCCTCCGTGACATACACATACACATTTCTGTCAATCAAAATTATCTCCAGATATCACTGTATATCCCCAGAGGGGCAAATTTGCCCCCCTGTTGAGAACCACTGTTCCTGAAGATAAAATATTAGTGTCACCTCCTGCCTTACAAAAAACTTTCTGAATGCTCTGGAGGCATAACATTTGCTTATGCAATTTTGTAGTGGTCATTTCTAACCTTGCCAGTCATCAGGTATGCTGTGCAGGTTTGACTACTCAGTATCTGAATTCCTCCCTCCATTCCAGAAGCTAACCCTTGCAAATCATGTCCTATTTCTGGAATTCTGCTGCCTCATACATAAAATGAAAGGCAAAACTAGATGATGTCCAAGAAGCATGCATCTCAAATGCACAATAATTCTTGAAGACAGAATCTTACAGTCTTTAGCGTAGTTGATATTCTCACAATTTGCACAATGTTATGTCTTGGGATCTGAGGGACTTAGGTCACTACAATGTACATGGATTAGAGCTTATGTTCTGTCCCTCTTTAATTACTAGGTTCGTTCATTTTTCTCTAATATTGTTTAGAGTAGATTCTACTGTTTTTGTTTTATTGTTCGTTTGCAGTTGTTTCAACCACTTTGTGTTTTAAGTTCAAAAATATAGTAGAATAGTATTTAAGACATCTTTATGGGTTTTTTTCCTACAGTGTAATACTAAAAATGCACCTTTTAAAGTGAGGGTAAATATGAAACAGGTTTCTTTATTCTTTCATTAAGTAATCCAGTTATGCAATACATATTATTGTTGAGTGCTTGGATCCAGGAAATGGATGGGCTGGGAAGGTACTGGTCCTACTCTTAGGAAGATAACAATTCAATTGTGAAACAGGCATTGCAATACAAATTGATAAGTGCTACAAAACAGGAACATGCAGAGTGGTAAGGAACAGAAAGAAGAAACATCTACCTAAACCTGCAGAGACAGATTTAATGAAAACACACTGTCATTTTTAGCACACATGTATTTAACCTACACATACACACAATGTACACATACTATGTGTGTGTATTTCTATACACATGTACATATATATGCATCATATACATATACATATCTATACAAACTATATACATATACATTGCATATATATTTGTGTGTATATAGACATACCTATTCACATTTTTCATAAATACATATATTTATTCATAAATATACATATTTATTTGTATCCAAAGATCCTAAGCATTTTATAAACAGATTCCAAAGCCAGATGTGAACCATGGTCGAGTTAAAATTTGGGATAGAAATGTAATTATGCAGCTAATACCTTTACATATAATGTTTCGTGTTCTTATTTAAACACTTTTGCTGGACCCTAGGTTCTCCACAGCATTCAGGTAAAAGTAAAGAAAGAAAGAATGACAACAATAAAAAGCTTAGAAGTAACGTTATTTGTACTGTAATACACATCGGGAATTTGGAATCATGGAGCTCAATAAAGTAGTTTTTCAATTTGCCAGGAGCAGCAGGAGGGAGACCAAAATCTGAACAAAGAGATCTGGGTGCCAGTAAATCTGTGAAATACTTTAATGTGGAATTATATTTCCTGACAGCATATGCATTCAATGAAGTAAAGATATTGGATTGCAATTTGCACAGCATCTATTTGAAAGTTAATAATTACCCATCAGGAAAACTGATGCTTTTCAAAATTATAATAAAATGTGTCATACTAAAACCTTTAAAGAGTGAGTGAGTGGTTTCATTTTGTT
Source organism: Ateles fusciceps (assembly GCA_036589455.1). Classification (NCBI taxonomy): domain Eukaryota; kingdom Metazoa; phylum Chordata; class Mammalia; order Primates; family Atelidae; genus Ateles; species Ateles fusciceps. The sequence goes on from JAZHEH010000051.1 coordinate 3,962,587, forward strand.
TCAGGGTCACAATTGGCTTCAATGTATAGCCTCGCCAAGCATTACAGCAGAGAAGCTTTTGTGCAAAGTGAGTGTAGCACCAGGTCAGCACCACTCAATCACTGTTCAATAGACTTCCTTCAGATAATACAATGGGCATCAAAATAATCCAAGAAAAACAGTATGAGTCCATTTCAGCTGAAGGATTATCCCATTGAGAGCTTAAATTTCACTTCGTTCTACACTCATTTTCACATTTTAATTTACAGTTCATTTATAGATTCCCCCAAATAATGATTTAGCTATTGGGTAATGTTGTTCAAGATCTTTTCACTGCATATGATATCCCTTTTGCATTTTAAAAGGTCCATCTCCTCTCAAGCTAGTAGTGTTCAACTTTGTACAATACAACTCAATTGACCTAAAGGCTTAGTAAGTCCTAGTACATCAGTTAGTCATTCATTGTGTCATTCAGTCAAGGAATCAGTGAACAGTATTTGTGCAGAATCATGGTATGTTGTACCCAAACACATTTTCTAATAGGATACAAATAGAAATGGAAGTTTACAAAAATACATAGTATTGAGGCTGAAATCAAAGTCAAACTTAGAAACACTGACAATGAAAATTATGACTATTATTATTACTGATTTCTCTACTTCCAGTCTATCCTAAGTAACTGGTCAGGTCAATTATGGTCTCCAACTTCCCCTACAGGGCGTGGTTGGGAATGGACACATGGTCAATCTGATCAATGACCAGAGAAGTCTGTGGAGGCTACTTTAAGCCCATTTGATACTGTGTTTTACTTGCAATTTGGAACACCATAATCAAAGTGGTGTAATATGGTATTCTTTTCCTGTAACACAAGTTGTCCATGTATGAAGAGTCTTAAAATATTTGTATATTTTGGCACACATAAATAGTATCCAATGAACATTATCTGACTAAATAACCAAAAACGCATATCAAGGTTTAAATATGGAGATTTGACATTGTCTTTTAGGGTGGTTAGAAGTTCGACACAACATAAATGTCAAAAAACTTGAGAAATACTTAAATTAATATGTGATTCAATAAAGAAAACTATTAGACATTCATTAAGGATTATGTTTTCAAAGGCTATTCAGTGATATAGAAGAATGTTTATGCTAAAATATCAAGTGATTATAAAATAGAAATCATATAAAATGATATACTAATGCTAGATCTATCAGCTGGCTTCTATTGCCTTTTGACCACTTTCCAGGCACAATGCTGATTATCTTAAGGACATCATTTCACATAATTTCCCAAGCAGACCAATGTGGTAGGTGCCTTATTATTCCAGTGTTACAGATAAGCAGACAGGTTTTGGAGAGTACATAACTAGTCAAGGATCATATAGCTATGAGGTGTGAGCTGGCTTTGAATACTGAGATTTCCCTTTAATATATTTAGGATGAATAGGGTCTGGATCTTGTCCACATCTGGATTAGCCTGTTGTGTGGCCAGCTTTCCTTGGTCACTGGATTCCTCCCAGGACATTGAGAGGTTCCCAATGTTTCCTTTCTCTTCACTGTGGATTACCATCTATGCCCTTCCCCAATGCCTGATGATAGCACAAGGCCTCACTTCCTGCCTCATTTCAATCATTTAATTTCCCACAGTTCTGAATATATAATGTTCAATGAAATGTTCTGAAAAAAATTACATCACTGAGACTGAAATGCATAAATTACAGCTAAACATTTCTGTTTCTCAGAGTCCTTTACCATTACTGCCATGGGGAATTCCCCACTGGATGTCTCTTTCCCTCCAACTGGGCGTCCTGCCACATTGCTGGAGCTTTTCCTCTCTCCACCTCCTGTCTCCCCAGCTGTCAACTTCTACCCATATATGAGTCTCTGTTAGCTGTCTATACTAAACATCCCAAACTAGGTTCTTGTATATTTTTGCATATCCCCAACTTCTTAAGATACTATAGAATTTTTTAGGCGAAGAGGGCAGTATCTTGTACAAACACTTAGACTACCAGAACTACAAATTATTTTATACACATTTCAGGAAGAGCTTTCTACTTTCTAGATTCCCAAAGTTAAAATTTACCTTCGAAATAAAAAATTATTTATTTATAAAAAATAAAATCAATTGTTTTTATGAAATACTTTTTTTGTTTTAATAATGTTTTTGCTAGAGGAGTTAGATTATTATTCCATATGTGCACTTAGCAACTGTGCAACATAGGTGAATTCCTTTTACCTCTTTTACTCTCACCCTTCTCCTCTATGAGAAGAAGGGCCATCTCTATCATTCCTATACCTTTTCCTCTTGCTCATCAACCTTTCTGTTTTCTGCTGCTGTTCAGGAAATCATATAATGAAGTCTCAGCACTGCCAAAGTGACCATATTTCTTAACTGTAACACCCAAATCTCCAATGAAAAAATCCTTTATTAATAGGATTACCATATAATTTGTCATCCAAATTGAGACAATTTTGAGAGTGTAAAGCAATGTTATTAATAAATGTACCTCATAAACCAGAACAACGTGGGCAACTGGAGACCTCTGGTCAACCTTTATCAAGGGAAGTTCATGCTTTGGGGCTTTCCAGTTTAAGAAAAATAAGGGGGTTTTAAATGCTAAAATGAACATTTAAATTTTATCCAGAGGCCTCTAAGCTGTATCAGATGTGCATTTGGAGCAATATGCTGTGTTAGATGTACTGTATAGATCACCTCTCTTTCTAATAAGAATCTTCCAAAGTATGATTATGATATGGTTTAGCTGGATCCCCACCCAAATTTCTCGAACTGTAGATCCCATAAACCCCATGTGTCATGGAAGGGACCAGGTGGGAGGTGATTGAATCATGGAAGTGAGTTCTTCCCATGATGTTCTCCTGATAGTGAATAAGTCTCACAAGATCTGGTGGTTTCACAAAGGGCAGTTCCTCTATACACGCTCTCTTGCCTGCCACCACTTAAGATGTGCCTTTGCCTCTTCTTCGCCTTCCACCATAATTGTGAGGTCCCCCCAGTCATGTGGAACTGTGAGTCCATTAAACCTCTTTTTCTTTATAAATTACCCAGTCTCAGGTATTTCTTCATAAAGTATGAAATGGACTAATATAGGCTATCACCATTTCAGCAATGGCTTGGTTCAAAAAAGAGAAATGTAAGGACACAAGAATTTTTCACTATCTGCCCCATCAAATCCTATTGGCAGCCATTGACCTTGTCCAGAAGCAACCAATGCCTGTCCTTTAAATTCACACTTACCCTCGCCTTAAATAGTTTATCTACTGTAGGAAAATCTACTTTCCAATGACATCAGTGTCTTTGATGTAAAGCTTTCTATCCTAATTTATATTTCATGTTTCAGAAGCTTGCTTCTAAAAGCATATTAAATATATGAGCGAATCAAATGTAAGTAGCTCACACAAATCCTATTTTTTCTATTTACATAGCAATTCTTTTTGCTTATATTTGATTCCTTGTAAAGGAGAAGAATAAAAGGAGAATTTGCTTCATTGTTTTTGATAATTCCCAAATTACAAGGGGAGTTTGTTGTTCTTGAAAAATTCTTTAAGGTATCCATTACCCATAACTGTAGCAGCAGTAAGAGGCTCGTATTCACTAACGGAAAGAACTTTGGTCCAAATGGAAGAACCTGAGGGACTCACAGTAGTTCACTTGTTTTCTTTAGCTTTTCCATTTTGTATTTCAATTAATTTTCCCTCTGACAAAAATCTAACAAGAAAACAGAATGGTAAGGCCATTTTGTTTAAAGAAATGTATCTAGGGAAAAAACAGTACAGATGTAAAAGTGAGCAGACTGTATATTTAATTAATATTATAAAAATATAATGTGCTTCAACTGGAGCATGGAAATCTTATCCCTAGGCAGAAAAAACAATCTGGTATTAGGAATCCCAGAATAAAAGCACTATATACACTGATATATACATACATACAGTCATTGATATGTTAAGTGCAATTTTAGCTTAAAGAGGGACGGTGTTTTTGCCTCAATGATGCACATACATATCAATTATTTAATATACATTTATTAAGTGCCTACCATGTGCTATACAACATGAGAAGTTCTATTATGTTATATATTTATATACAATATATAAATCAAGTTTTACTGCCTAAAAATTTAAATTTTAGTGGAAATCACAGAAAAGCAGTTGATTTCAGTCTATTTATGATTAAATAATTGATTATGCACAGAAAAATCTTACACAAAGAATGGTTTAACTTGTCTTTATTAAACTACATTTCTAACAAAAAACTGGCAAGTTTTATTGCAGGCATACAAAAATATTTTGAAAGTGCATTCCTTACTTCCTTAAAGTACATTTTATCTACAATCTATACTTGTTTATTACCCTCTGAGAACTTCTGTTAGGTCTTAGAAGATGTGCAAAACATATTTAGGAACAAATGGACCAGAAATATTAAACAGTTAAAGACTTCACCTAGATTAAATAATTATGCAGCAACAATATAATCTAAATTTAGTATATGTCAAAAAATTTATGTAGTTAATATGAAATTATGAACAAAAGTGTTACAGTTCTACCAGTCTGTGAAATTGAATGATGCAAAATATTAGAAGTGTTAGTAGTTTTAGTTGCATTCATTAAATCTTCAGTATCTATGATGCATATTGCTGCAGCCTTGTAGGTATTTAATGCAGGTATTTTACATACTGAAAAAAATTCTGGTTTTGCACCACCTCAAAATGTAATAAGGATTTTCAATAATGAATGAAAATGAAAATTCAGTTATGTATATTCTAAAAAACACTTCTTTCATGAGTTTTAGAAAGGTATGTGTAACAAATACTGATTAAGTAAAGAAATAAGGAATTATTGCTCTGTTTTTAAAGTTTGTGAATATTAAGAATCTGCCATCTTTTGTCAGGGATTTAATGGATTTTTTTTCTTTCCAATATCAATAGTGACTACAATCTACCTCATAACCATTGTCGAATTGAACCAAGGAAGTAATTGTTAGGTCTATAGTAAGGATATGTTAATCGCATGGCCCCTTACATCACAGAAAGTCCTCTCTATTCCCTTCTGATCTCAATTGTTCTTCTCCTTAACCATTGGTTTGCTTTCATTTGATAGGTATTTTGAATTGTATAAATGTCTAGGATTCCCTGAATGCACTAGCTGCAAGAAAGCAATCTAATCTTACGGCCTACTATGAGGAATTGGAGTAGGGACTGGATGCAGGGAGCCTTAATTGGTTGCCTGAGGGATTTAATTTGTTCTATAAATGTGTTTCGTTGTGTTTGTTTTCGTAAATTATGTTTGAACAATCAGAAATTTTACAAATACGCACAGGTTCAGAAATAGAGAAAGAAACTCACGTGCATACAATTCTAGCAACAATAGGAGGAATTTTAAAGGAAGTAACTGACCAAAGTCTCCACCACCCACATGACCTCATACTGGCCTCCTTGGCTAATGTATAACATATGCCTGTTTCCTGTTAATTATTTGGTTTTGCATCGTTTGGGTTGTGTAATGTATTTTCCTTATCTATGGCTTCATTTCATTTTATTATTCTTGTTTATTTTGTTTTTCCCTTTCACCATTATCCAACTTATAATATTGTTCTGTATTTTAGTGCTTTTTATTCTAATGTAGTTAACATATAAATAAAAGAAACAAAGGTTGGTTAAATTTAACTTAATATATTAGTCAGTTAAGTATTTATATCTTGTCTTTTTATATTGTATTTTCACTTGCTTATCATTTTGTAGCTACTTCAAATCTCTTATGAAATGAGTTAGGGACTGTTATAAAGCCAATCTTAATCTTTTGAAAATCAAATTTTTACCCATGATTTCTTCAAATATTCCCACAATATTCACCAGATGAGCCCGTTTGGCTGAAACATGGTCAGAGAAAAGTAGACAAATGCGTAAGTGTAAATTTCCAGATAACACAGAGAATCCTCTGCTTGTCACAGGACTCCAGAAATCTCACTCTTCTATTTTTAAGTGCTCTGACATCTACAGTGAGTGCTGCTGAATTCTTCTTGAGCACCTGATTCTGTGTTTCATAATGTTTTTTCAATGTTGCTATTTACTGAGACCTTTCTATGTTTTGGGGAATAGACCAGCTACTTAAAATATGTTATTTCATTTAGCATGTTCTACAGTCCTGGGAATTTGGTATTATTGTACTCCTTTAAAAAATGAGTCCACTGAGATTACAAAGGCTAAATAACTTGCCCAAGGCCGCGTGGGTAGGAAGCGGCTCAGCTAGTAACGATCCTGGGTTGAGTTACTCCAAGGAGTTACTCCCAATGTATTTGTTACCCCCTGGACAGGAGGGTTATCAACCAAAGGAGCTGGCAAAAATAGATGGCACCTCTAAGGCTCTTACCTGCAATTAGAAATGGCCAAGGCAGCTGCTCTTACCATAGCATTCTAATAGAAAAGAGTTGGTAGGAAGACAGTAGGCAAAAGACAAAAGAAATTCCTATGTTTTCCTAGAAAAGAAAAAATGTATCCAGTTATTTGACACACCAGAGTTAACATGCACTTTTTAAAAATAAGAATAGCCTCTTGAATAAATTCCGAACTTAACAATCCATCATAACTTGGTATGAATTCCACACGCTCTGTACCCCTTGCTTCTTACTATATTTGAGCTATAGTAGCAAATTTTCTGCTCCTAAAAACACACCCTGCCCTAGGATCTTGTTATTTCCCTATGTTGTTAGGCTTGTTCCTGGCTTATTTCATGATTGGTGTCTCCTTCAGGACCCAACTTAAATACCGAGGAGATTAAGGTAGTTTTTCTTATCTGGCATATCTAAGCTAGCTTCCTCTCCTCTCAATTAATTTCTATTTTATCACTCAATTAAATTCTCACAATATTTAACATATTTTCAAGTAATTTTTAAAATTAATTTATTTTTAGGGATTTTTGGTAACTCTCTGAATCTTTTTGTTTGTTTACATCTATTTTCTATTTTTCTAGTAATTGTATTATGATTTTAGATAATTATCAGCCTTTTTTTTTGGTTGTTGTTTGTTTGTTTGAGATCAAGTCCCGCTCTGTTGCCAGGCTGGAGTGCAATGGTGCCAGCTCAACTCACTGCAACCTCCACTTCCTTGGTTCAAGCGATTCTTCTGCCTCAGCCTCCTGAATAGCTGGGATTACAGGTGTGCCCCATCACGCCCAGCTAATTTTTGTATTTTTAATAGAGACAGGGTTTCACTATGTTGGCCAAGATAGTCCAAATCTTTTGACCGTGGGATACACCCTCCTGGGTCTCCCAAAGTGCTGGGATTACAGGCATGAGCCACCGTGCCCAGCCCCCACTTTTTTTTTTTTCACTGTCTTTGTGGGACCTTCCTTTGAGACACCTTAGCTCACTTAGATTTCCTCTTCCTGGATTTGAGTGTCAATCAAAGTAGTTAAACACTGAAAATGTTTGGAGTCCATTTATCCCAGCTGTTCCACACCAAAGACATTCTTCGTTAGTTATATATATACTTAGAACAGCCATAGTTTCTGCACAAATTTAATTGTTTAGTTATTGTTTGTTTGTTTTACTTTAAGTTAACCTATATTCTTTCAATACATTATTTTACTTTTTCTTATAAATTAAACAAAATCAGAAAGTATGGTTATCCTGCTCTGTATCTGCAAACCCAAATAGAAGCCCCATGAGATCAGAAACTCTGTTTGGCACATTAAACATCTAGAACAATGTGTGATAGCTAGTGTGCATCTAATAATTACTTTTGAATATAAAATGAATGAATAAAATCTGCTGAATGTTCTGAAAGCGGTCTTTAAAGCGGTCTTTAAAGCAGATAATTGAATTCAAGAGTCATGTCTGTTTGTAGCTTTAGCTTCTCTTCAATGAGTTTGTTCCCACATCCTATGTACTTGTTTTCCCCCTAATAAGTGAAGGCTCTCACTCTTCTGTGGTCTATTGTCAGTTCTTGTGGAAGATCATATGCTCTAAATTACTGACTCGACCAGATTAAATTTACTAAGCTATGTGACTTTTGGGCAAGTTTCTTAAGCACTCTCTAAATTTTAGTTTCCTTCTATGCAAAGTGGATAACAATGCATGCTATCTCTTGAGCAATACCATCAGCTCACCAGGGTCTGTTTCATTTTTTGTTTCTAAGTACTCATAAAGGTTCCTTTCTCAGGCTTTGACAGTGAGTCAGGGCTAATGTGAATAGGTGAAAATGATGCATGCTGCTTTGAGGCCTGACCCCTAAAAGCTTAGGCTCAATCTATTACACACTCACATTTCCTTGGTCTATTGCCCATTGCCATCCAGTGGACAATATTAAGACTCAATAGTCCAGGACAATGAATCCGGAAGGCCTCAAAATGACTGCATTTTACCTTCATGTGAGCAAGCAGTAAACTGTAGTTGAAGCCACTAATATTTGGAATTTTGTTGTTGTTGTTGTTATACCAGGTAACATAACTTGATTAAGTAGATCTATAATTATAAGAATTCTAGTGAGGATTATTTAGGATAGAACCAGTACAAAGCTTCACTCACAAAAGATTTAATAAATATTATTCACATATTTCTCCATTCATTTTTACTCCTGTCCGATGTTTTCACCAGCCCACTTTTACTCCCTTCCTACCTCTTAAATAAACATGTATTTTTATTGGATTATAAATACTATGTAACTTTTTATGGACCAAGTTCCATTACTTTCACTGATTTCTTCCAAATTTCTTTTGAAAGTTTCTTTTTCCAATGGTTCTTCTCTGCCTATGAATACATTCCCATTTCATGCATTCATGAGGAACACTGCTTCACTTCTTCTATGGCCTTGCATGTTACAGAAAAAAAAAAAAAATTCTACTAAAAAAGTGATTTGGATCCTTTGCATCTTCTTTTTTACTACTCTTTACTACTCTTTTACTCATAAAAGTTTCATTCATATTTTTCATCTCCTTCCTACTTAAATTTTTCTTAGAGATCACACATATCGAAACGGTCAAATTAAATTTGCAATTTTTCTACTGCTCTTCAGCAGTAGAATTATAGTTAGAAATACAGTAACTAGCACTGCCAGTCTTTCTCCCCCATGACAATTCATGTCCCAACATCTTATTCCCACGATCTCTTGGGAAATTAGCCACATTCAGGGTTTTTACCTATCTCAATGGATGCCTACTAACTTTCTACGTCTGGTCTTATTCTGTCTATGGAGATTTGCCTGGACCTTTCCAATGGTGTGCTAGACTTAACTGACTGATAAAATTTATTTTAACACGTAAATGTTTTCTTCCTCTTAAACTGTTCTGGACATGTCTAAACCCAACCTCCTTATTCCCATATGGGCTCTCTCTTCTTTCTAAATATGCTAGCTGTCATAATTTTTTCAAACCACCCACATTTGGAAATACTAGGCACCAGTTAGTTATCATCATTCCCCATGTTTAATAGGAAATTAGTTGAATCATTTCCTCTGCAAAATATCTTAAATACCACTTTTCCTTTTCCTCTTGGCTCATTGAATGATACCACCAACCATTCAATTGCTCAAGTCAGAGAGGCCCATCTTTGATTGGGTCTCTTTGATTTAACACTCCCTTTACCCCCCAAATTCCAAATATCTGCTAATTTCTACAACTCTTAACTATGAAATATTATTCAAATTCTTTTTTTAGTTATTCATTACCATGGCCAATATTTTGGACTGGCCTTCTAGGATCTGTCTTCTCTATCACCATGAAATTCTGTAATAGCCATTCTTCTATCCCACTCAAATCCCAAAAAATCCACTATTGACAGGTCAACCACAGAGATATTTCTAATGTTAAATCTAACTTTTACTGTCTTTCAAAGGTTATCCATTGTATTAAGGTAAAGGGCATAGCCTTTAGTAAGTTTGTGTAGTTTCCATTTGTGAAGCCAAATTAAGTACCCATTCTCTTCTTTAGTTTTCAATAATACTGTACATTCAATTAACAGTAATTATTTATTAGCAATATGCTTTGAACATATTATGTTTTCTTCTGCCTGAAGATTTATGTGCATGCCATTTACTGTAGTCAAAAAATCCTCTACCTCTGGCTGTTTATCTCGATAACTGCAAATCACCCCTATTATCACTTAGACAAAGTGTGACCACATAATTTGTTGTTCAAAATGAGATTATTTTGAGAGTAGCAAGAGTGTTAGTAATAATTACACCAAGGTAACAGACATACACAGTAACTATTCTGGAAAAACTAGGATATATTGTCATAAAAATTAGGTATACTTATCAGAAAACATTTCTGATCATCAGCCCCAAGTTATTTATTTTTCATTACTCTTACATAGCATTCTATTTATCTTATAAAATAATATATTACATTTTATCAGCAGGCAGTTGATCCCCTCACAGTAGCCACATTTAGGGCTGACTAGTCCCTTTCCATAACCATTTCAGGTATCACCATTTTGTGGTGATAAAGATGACAGATCCTAGGAGGCTAATCCAAAATACTGGCTGTGGGAATGAATGGCTAAAAAAGAGTTTGAATAACATTTCATAGTCAGGAGTTGTAGAAATTGGAGGATTGTTGGAATTTGGGGGTTAAGGAGTGTTAAATTAAAGAGTTCCAATTAAAGACGGGCCTCTCTGACTTGAGTAATTGAATGGTTGGAGTTATCATTCAATGATCCAAGAGGAAAAGGAAAAGTGGTATTCAAGATATTTTGTAGAGGAAATGATTCAACTAATTGAGTGTTAAACATGGGGAAGAATGATAAAAAACTGGTGCCTTATTCCACAACCAGTCCTGGTTGTGGAATGAAGATTATTTGACCAGGATTTGAGAGTGAGAAAGCTGATCTGACAGCAGCAACAGGAGTAGCAAAATTCTGCCTCCCTACCCTTGCCAGGTAATGTAGGAAGAGTCAGGTTCAGCAGATTCTAATTCCCTCCCCCACTTAAAGATCACCCAGTGTATTAGTATCCTCTCACACTGCTGTAAAGAAATACCTGCAAGTGGGTAATTTACAAAGAAAAGAGGGTTAATTGGCTCATGATTCTGCAGGCTGTATAGAAAACACAGTGGCTTCTGCTTCTGGGGAGGCCTCAGCAAGCTTTCAATCAGGGGAGAAGGCAAGGAGGGAGCAAGGCATCTCACAGGAGCAAAGAGAGCAAGCAGGGAAGTACTGCATATTTTCAAACAACCAGATCTCATGAGAACTCATCCATGATCACAAGTACAGTATCAAGGAGATGGTGTAAACCAGTCATGAGAAATCTGCCCTCATCATCCAATCACCTCCCACCAGACCCTACCTCCAAAATTAGAGATGAAAATTCAACATGAGATTTGTTGGAGACACACATTCAAACCATATCATTCTGCCCCTGGTCCCTCCCGAATCACATGTTTTTTCACATTACAAAATAAAAACACGCCTTCTGGACAATCTTCAAAGTCTAAGTCATTCCGGTGTTAACTCAAAAGTCCAAAATCTCACTGGAGACAAGCCTAGTCCCTTCTGTTTATGAGATTGTAAAATAAAATTTAAAAAAGTTAGTTACTTCCAATCTACAATGGTGTCATAGGCATTGGGTAAAATATTTACCCAATTCCAAAAGGGAGAAATTGATCAAAAGAAAGGGATGGCAAGCCTCATGCAGGTTTCAAAACCAACAGGACAGTCATTAAATCTTAAAGCTCCAAAATAATCTCCTTTAACTCCATGTTGGACATCCAGGACACACTGATACAAGGGGTGGTCTCCCAAGGCCTTGAGCATCTCTGATCCATGGCTTTGCAGGGTTTAGCCAGCACAGCTACTCCCAAAGGCTGACACTCAGTGCCTACAGACTTTTCAGGTGCAGGGTGCAAGCTGTCAGTGGATCTACCATTCTGGGGTTTACAGTATGGTGGCCCTTTTCTCACAGCTCCACTAAGCAGTGCTCCAGTGAGGACTCTGTGGGGACTCCAACCCCAACATTCCCCTCTGCACTACCCTAGTAGAGGTTCTCCATGAGGGCTTCATCCCTGCAGCAGGGTTCTGTCTGGATATCCAGGCTTTTCAGTACATCCTTAGAATTTAAACAGAGGCTCCCAAACCTCAGTTCTTGGACTCTGTGCACTCACAGGCTTAACACCACATGGAATCTGCCAAGGCTTATCGCTTACACCCTCTGAAGCAGCAGCCTGAACTGTACCTGGGCTCCTTTGAGCCATGGCTGGAGTTAGAGCTACTGGGATGTGGGGGAACAGTGTCCCAAGGTTTCATAGGTAAGTGGGGCACTGGGTTTGGCCCTTAAAATCATTCTGTCATTCTAGGCCTCTGGGTCTGTGATGGGAAGGGCTGCCAAGAAGTTCTCTGAGTCACGTTTCAGGCCTTTTCCACATTGTCTTGGCTGTTAGCACTTGGTTCCTTTATACATATACAAATTTCTACATCCTGCTTGAAGTCTTCTCAAATGAAAATTAACTTTTATTTGTTACATCATGGCCAGGCTACACATTTTTCAAATGTTTATCCTCTGCTTCCCCTATAAGTCTAAGTTCCAAATTTAGGTCATTTATTTGCTCACTCATGTGAGCATACATTGTCAGAAGCAGCCAGGGTACCCCTGAATGCTTTGCTGCTTGGAAGTTTCTTGCACCAGATATCCTAAATCATCATTCTGAAATTCAAAGTTCCATGGATCCTTAGGGGGAGGGGGACAATTCTTCTGAGTCCTCTACTGTCTTCCAATCTCTGCCCATAACCTTGTTCCAAAGTTGTGTCCACATTTTCATGTATCCTTATAGCAATGTACCACTTCTGAAACAAATTATCTGTATTAGTCCATTTTTACTTTGCTATAAAGAAATACCTGAGGCTGGGTAATTTGTAAAGAAAATAGGTCTGATTGGTTCATGGTTCTGCAGGCTATGCAGGAAGCATAGTGGTTTCTACCTCTGGGGGAGACCTTAGTAAGCTTCTAATCATGGTGGAAGGCAAAGTGGAAGTAAAGCATCTCACATGACAGGAGCAGGAGCAAAGAGAGAATGTTGGGAAGTGCTACGCACTTTTAAACAACCAGATCTCATGAGAACTCACTCACAATTGCAAAGGGATGGTGCTAAAACATTTATTAGAAATTCCCCCATTGATCCAATCACCTCCTACTAGGCCCCGTCTTCAGCATTGGGGATTTCAATTCAATGTGATATTTGGTGGGGACAAAGATCCTAACTACATCAATCAGCAACAGTAGTAAATTCCAGAGGATACCTTCTACATCACCAGAAAGGAATGAGCTGGGGCCCCAGCAGTGCAAGAAGAACAAAGCAAACAAGAATTTTATGACTTCTCTTCCTTGCTAGTAGACTTTTGTGCTTTCTCTTTCTTTTTCACACACACACACACACACACACACACACACACACACACACTCTTTCTCTCTTTTGCTGGCAGGAGAAATCTTACAAGTTTGAAAAGAAAATATGGTAAGTAACTAAGAGAAATCTCTGGTCAATACTGAACAAGGTTCTCAGTCCAACAATATTCCACAAATGAAATCCTGCCAATAACCAGGTAAGTAAGCATAGAAGTGCATACTTCCCCTGTTGAACTTTCAGATGAGATAGTAACCCAGCTTGTGACCTTCACTTCAGGTTAAAGAGAGATCATGAATCAGAGGACCCAGTTACGCTGTGACCAGATTCCTGGTCCATTGCAACTGTCAGATAAGTGCATGTTGTTTAGGCTGCTAAACTTGTGGTTATTTGTGTTCCACAATAATAAATAACTGACAAAAATGCTCTATATTCTTGATTCTCATTATCAATTAAACATTTCTTTATTCATGTAGGGACATTAAATTCCTTAAAAATTAAGGTAAACTATCTTGAAAACAAAGCCCAAGGAGTCGATGTGTTTTTATATACCCTCCTTCATCTGCTACAGATCAAGTTAAGTAAGTCACAATCACTTTTACTGTTGTAGAAAAGGTACTCCTTTTCCTTTATTCAGGCTCTTACTTGTGCTTAGAATAAATGTTTGTGGCTTCTGTGGCTAGCTAGCTGAAAAATAAAGGCTTTGGTTATTTTATGTTTCCTTCACAGGCCATTTGTAGCATTGATTTAACCCACAAGCACTTTGGACTTTTTTTTTCCTCAATCGCTCAAGCAGGTTGTTTTGTACAATGTAAAACACAGCTTAATGGGAAAAAATCATAGAAAGACATCAACTCTACAAGCAGGTCCTGTGGTGGCTCCGGAAACATTGTGAGGTAACTCTATGCACAGTATTATTGATACCTATTTGGAATTTTCCTATAATGATCACTCAAGCAGGTGGTTCTCTACAATGCTGAACACAGCTTAAAGGGAAAAACATGGAAAGACATCAACTCTACAAGCAGGCCCTGCACTGGCTCTGGGAAAATTGTGAGGTAACTCTATGCACATTATTATTGATACCTATTTGGAATTTTCCTATAATGGAACAAATATGATATACAATCTATTAACATGACGGAATCTTCCCTAATACACTTGTGTCTCACTGACAGGTTTTTCTTTCCCTATCTGCTGAACTTGTATGTTTTATCTAATGGAAGTTGATTTTGAATGAGATGAAAGAACTCGCATACAAGGCAAGAAAGCCTCCTTTATGGTACTATTGTTATTAGGGAAAGTAATAGTAGCTTCTTCCACAAACAAAACTAGTCTTATTGTCTGAACACAACAAAAGTCTATTTCTTGCTATGTCAAATCTAATGCAGATGTTCCTTGATGGTGGGAGAACTGTCTATGGTTTTTCAGAGATCCATACTATACATCTTGTAGTTCTACTATTTTCTAGGGCTGCAGAGGCATATACTTGATCCTTTGTTTTCAGCTGCTAGTCAGGAGAAAAGCAGATCATGTGAGAAATAATTTTCTGGGCTAGTTGTGAAAATGGTTTACATAGTCCACTAGACAAAAGCTAGTCCAATGGCCACATCTAACTGCAAAGGAGGCTGGGAAATGTAGTCTACTTTTGTGCCTCAGAAGAAAATGAGAACTAGTAAATATAGTCTGTCATGGGGGTAGATTAAAAGAATGCAATGTTAGTACAAATAGATTTAAGATTGCAGAAATATGGTACATGATTTAGCAACTTAATTTCAACATTGATCTGTATCTATTAAAGAAAACTTACTTTAAAGAATTCTACACTACATAAATAATAAAATTAATGTAATAATGCAACATTGGTGTGTTCTAATTGTGGGTTTATTGTAATTTTATCTTTTGATAATGATCATTTAACCTATTTCCTGATTATTTCTGTCAAATTATTTTCCTTTTCCCCATTTTCTGTTCCTTTCTCCGTGATAGGTTATATTCCCTCCTCATCTTCTTAAGAGAAGTTCACATATTGTACTTTACCATATTGCATGAAATAATTCATTCTGCATAAAACCTGTTTGGATACACTTTCTAGATTGGGTTAGGTTTTCAAAGGATTTTTATTGGAACTAAACACATTCTGCAATCCTGAACCATACTAGAAATAGAAGTTGCATATGCTGCCTCTTGGGAAGCAGAGCAGTTAAGTGGTATCTTGGAGTTCCATAGCTGCGAGAATGAAGTAAATGGCCAAGAGGTGAAGGAAAATGGCAGGAGGGAGAATCTAGCACTGGCTACCAACTTCAGCAAGTAGTATTTAGTGGTTGCTCATGTCATCTCATGAGCAGAGAGCATCTGCCCACTGAGCATCTGAAGGATGCATCTGTTACTATCCCAATAGAAGTCACATTTTGTTATGCTGTAGCCTAAGCTGAATGATCTCTTGGTTATAACCTTGACAAATTTCCTAGGCTATTGGTTTCA
This sequence comes from Ateles fusciceps, assembly GCA_036589455.1. NCBI lineage: Eukaryota > Metazoa > Chordata > Mammalia > Primates > Atelidae > Ateles > Ateles fusciceps. The sequence continues at coordinate 3,978,402 of JAZHEH010000051.1, forward strand.
AGATGCCCCCTTAGTCTGCAATGTTTTGCATTGTTCTCTGGGTTTGTTTCCTGAGAATGAGGTCATGCTAGACCTGCAGTTCAGAGTTACTTAGGTAACCCTGACACTGTAGTTGGCGTTGTCTGCTCAAAAAACTGTTATTAAAAATTGGTGTTTGAGGAAAAATTGCTGTTCTTAACTATGTTCCATTATCTCATATGGAATGTGAAAGTTTATTTCAGGATTTGTCTTCTTTCAGTTAGTTTATATGCCTCTGAAATATTAGATATTTTGTAAAATAAACTTTAATGCTAAATTACATAGAAGTATCAATGTGTAGAATTGGTTATACATAAAAGACTGGAATCACTTGAATTAAAACAGTGAAAGCTGCAGAGAACAAACTATAAAAATTTGTTCTGCTTCTCCCTTCTCTGCTTCTACCCCACTGATACTTCCCAGTGGCATTTTTATAGACCCAAAGAAAAAGAAAACAGGTATTTTTCTGGTTTCTTTTTTTCTTTTTATAAAAATACTTCAATTATAAAATGTACAATATATTACTTATACACATATATATATATTTATAAAATGAACACATATCTAATTAACATACTAGCCACTTGCTTTAAAGTCAATATTTAGAGTGAAAGTTAATTTAAAAATCAAATCCATGTTTTTCCAACTTTTAAGCTCAGGGGTACATGTGCAGGGTGTGCAGGCTTGTTACATAGGTAAACAATTGTGTGCCATGGTGGTTTGCTGCACAGATAATCTCCTCACCTAGATATTAAGCCCAGCATCCATTAGCTATTCTTCCTGATACTCTCCATCCTACCACCCCCACCCTCAGACAGGCCCTAGTGTGTGTTGTTTCCCCTACCCATGAGGCCATGTGTTCTCTTTATTCAGCTCCCAAAGCCTTATCCTAATTATACTTTGATATTAATATGTGTGTATATTTTGCCATATATACATGAATCCTTAAACACCATCAGTCTCTGGGTCTGAACTTTCACCATTTGCCACCAAAGAACTGGACATTATCTGAAAGAATTTGTTTTCTGAGTTTTGGAGAGAGGGATAGCAATAGTTTGATTAGCAACAGATTTATCAGAAAATACATCTTATCTGAATCTATTTGGTTTTGATATAATATATTTGGGATAAATAATTAATATGTCAAAACTGTATGCTTCCAGTTTTTTTTTTATTATTATTATTACACTTAAAGTCCTGGGATACATGTGTGGAACATGCAGGTTTGTTACATAAGTATATATGTGCCATGATGGTTTGCTGTACCCATCTACCCATCATCTACATTAGGTATTTCTCCTAATGCTATCCCTTTCCCTAGCCCCCCACACCTGACAGGCCCCAGTGTGTGATGTTCCCCTTCCTGTGTCCACGTGTTCTCATTGTTCAACTCCCACTTATGAGTGAGAATATGCCATGTTTGGTTTTCTGTTCCTGTGTTAGTTTGCTGAGAATGATGGTTTCCAGCTTCATCCATGTCCCTGCAAATTTGCTGAGAATGATGGATTCCAGCTTCATCCATGTCCCTGCACAGGACATGCCCTCATCCTTTTTTATGGCTGTATAGTATTCCATGGTGTATATGTGCTACATTTTCTTTATCCAGTCTATCATTGATGGGCATTTGGGTTGGTTCCAAGTCTTTTCTATTGTGAACAGTGCTGCAATAAACATACATGTACATGTGCCTTTATAGTAGAATGATTTATAATCCTGTGGATATATACCCAGTAAGAGGACTGCTGGCTTCCAGTTTTAAGTGACAGAATCCCTACTGATTGACACCAAAGAATATTTTCCCATGTAATACAGCATCTATAACTAGCTATTTAACAAGATTGGTTTGGCAGCTTGATAATTCCAGAAATTTTGAAACTATTTTCAGTAAATGTTTGGCTTTCCCTTATGGTTGAAACATGGCTATACTACTTCCAAGTTCCATATCTTAATACAATAACACCAAAACTACAATGAAAAAAACGGGAAATGGTCATATTTGATAAATAGAAAAACCTTTCCCAGAAACTTTCTCACAGATTTCTCTTTAGATCTTGATATAATTTGGATATTTGTCCTTGCCAAAATCTCATGTTGAATTGTAATCCCCAGTGTTGGAGGTGGGGCCTGGTGGAAGGTGTTTGGGTCATGTGGGTGGATTCCTCACTCGGATGCTTAAAATCTTGCTTCTGTCACCAAAATCATGGGAACAGGCAAGGAGGAGCAAGTCACATCTTACATGAATGGCAGCAGAAAAGAGAGAGAGCTTGTGCAGAGAAACTCTGCCTGATAAAGCCATCAGATCTCGTGAGACTTAGTCACTATCATGAGAACAGCATGGGAAAGACCTGCCCCCATGATTCAATTACCTCCCACAGGGTCCCTTTCACAATTTGTGGGAATTCAAGATGAGATCTGAGTAGGGACACAGACAAACCATATCAATATGTGTATAACTTTATCTGTTATAGTCTGAATGTATGTATTCTTCTCAAATTCATATATTAAAACCTTATCATCAATGTGATTATATAAGAGGTAGAGCACTGGGGAGTTGATTAGTTCATTACAGCAAAACCCTATTGAATGGAATTTGTGCCCTTATTAAAGGGAGCATTCATATAGGAGTGCAAAGCACAGAGAACTTCTCTGTCCCCTTCTACCATGTGAGGACATAGGTAGAAAATGCCTTCTATGAACCTGGATATGGGCCTTTACTGGACATTGAATCTGTTGGTGCCATGAACCTTGGACTTCCCAAACCCCAGAACAGTGAGAAATAAATTTCTGTTGTTGGTGAGATACACAGTTTATGATGTTTGGTTACAGTAGCCCAAATAGACTTAAGACACTATACATATTTTCCCTAACCCTGAACCAAGCATTTGAACCAAGGCAATATGATTTTCCTTTGGCCAGGGATTGGTTAGAGACCTATACTTAGAAATAAAAGTTAAGTCTACTTCGATTGTGTAATATGAATTAAGAGTTGGAGAGATTCTTCCTTCTTCCTTCCTTCCCTCATCCTAAATAACAATAAAAAGGAAAACAGATAATGCATTAATTCCTACCCATCCTGCAATAACCAAATCAATTGCTTCTTCTTTTTAACACATTTATTCTTTAAGAACTTTATTTTTAGTTCCAAATGATATTTTTTATATTTAGTATTTTTGCTTGTCCCTACTAGTCATGAAGACATTAACTATATTTAATCCAATTTCATACCTAAACATCTAGGACAGTTTATTATAAGCAGCAGATATTGGTTACTTCACCAAATTAACTAAAATTACTCTGCAGTCTCTTCTGTGTGAGTGAAACATTAATTTGTTTTTAATAGGTTTAATTTCATTTTAAGGCTCAGCATTTGTCCACAAAACCACATTTCTTAAATTTCATTGGAGTAAATAGAAAATCAGTTTTGAAATACAAATGTTCTCTGTTCACACTGCTTTCAGGAACATGAAATAAATAGTACAACTATATTTCTTTGATGTAAAATGAAAAATGCTATTCCTGAAATTAGTAGCGCCATGAATTGCAATTTACATTAAGAAATTCTGAACAAAACTATTTTATTTTTTAAATAATCCATGTTTTCCCCCAGGAAAATACAGCTCCATGCTCTACTCTATTGCATTCAAATATATGACTGTAAATCAGGCATCAAGTAGAATGCATGAGAACTTAATGTGTTAGAAGCGCTTTTGTATAACCAAAAATTGAGATCAATGAAACTAACCTGGTTAGCTTGACAAACCTGTTGTGCATTTTATAACTTTTTAATTTAGAGGAGCAAAAAGAAATCATAGGATTTATTATATGCTACAATAATGATACACACCTAAGTGTTGAATAAAACCTCCAGAGAGCCATCAGTTTATTTAAAGAGAACTTGGAAATGCAAGAGAGATCCCTCTGCCAGAGGAAGTTCTTAATATATGGCTCCTGCCAGTGTGCTGGATTTGTTAACAAGTTTCTGCATCAGTTCACAAGACTAGAAGCTTTTCTTAGGACACCACCTGCATACAATGTTTGTTCAGAAATGTCTACTTTGAAGCAGCCTAACATACATTTTAAGGCTTCTTTTCTACACACATGCACACAAACACACAAATATAAATACACACAATCGTCTTTGTTTTAAACCTATGTTAACAATAAAAGTTTGTATTACATTCACAGTATGAGTCTCTTTATTCCAAAATTTTATGAAATCTGGAACATTAATTATGCAGCATTTCACTACAGGGCATGTAATTCTGTGTGTGTGACAAATTCATTCACTTCATTGACCATGAGAGAAGGTTTTGAATGAATTTGTGCCAAGATTTCTTTCTTTGGGAATTTAAGGTTTGTGATTATGAATGCCAACTCCTAATATTTTCTTAAAGTCACTCAACCAGTTTATTGAGTACTCATACTACATAATTAACTAGAGCAGTAGATCCTAGACCTGGAAACACATTGGAATTCTATGAGGAGGTTTCTGAAAATGAACTAATGTTAAAACCACTGAATCAAAAACTCAGGGTGAAAGAAAGAAGAAAATCAGGATTCTGCCAGCCCTGCAAGTTTGGGAACCAGCGCACCAAGCTCTCTTTCAAATCTATTAGGGGCTATGAAGTTGTATGAGTTAAAATTCTCCAAGTTGAAGGAAAGCATAATTCAAACTAAATTTCAAATAAGTGGAAACAATGGTTTAAAGCTAGCTCTTAAACTTGGAAGCTAAAATAAATGGTTATTTAAGTATTGAATTTTGAGGTGGCTTCTAAAGAGCATTATTTGTTGCAAGAGAGAATTGGTGCAACTATAGTCCGAATTGTAGCATGAAGCTGAGCCCTGCACAATCATAGGTGAAGCCTGTGGCTGAGGCAACTTATTGCTGGGCAATGTTATGGGCCAATTGGTTTAAGTCCATTTACTTGAAGTAAATACTATGTTGATGAGGATAGTAATACTAGAACCAGTCAGGGACTCTCTCTGGAGCTGGGATGCTGCACAATGGGAGAGGGCAGGATGGGTTTAGGAAAGACTCCTTAGGGGATTCAAAAGGCACGAAAAGCATGAAGCTATCAATCCAGTTGCAAGACTATACTAACATATATGGAAAAAATCTTACAATAACAGCATAAGACACTAGATTGTGGTAAAATTGCACAACATAGACTATAACCATAAATATAGTAAAAGTTCAAAGATAAATGGAATAAATAAGAATGGGAGACATCAAGACAGGTTTCATAGGGAAGGTAGAGTTACAGTGATACTTTGAAAGATGAGCTAGGTGTGATAAAGTAGGAAGAGAAATTCTTAGTGATTTCTTTAGGACAGGACCAAAAGCTCTTTAACACTATGAATAGATGTTTGTTGCTCTACTTGAGGTCATTGCATGTAGAAAGATTATTTAGGGTTAATATAATTTTAAAATTAATATTCAATGTACTAAAGCTATAAATTCAAAGGCTTAGTTTTTATAAAGCATTTAGATTTAATTTACAAACATGTTTCTATTTATAAATTCAGTAAATTAAGTAGAACTTTTAAAAATAATTTTAAAGCTTAGTTAATTACATTTTGCTAAATATTTTAAACAGCATTTATACATTTAATATATTTGATTTTCTTTTATATGCAATTCGACTATTTGAATATCAAATGGAACCACCCCAGGAACTTAACTGATTTCTATAAACCTAACAAATTACATATATAAATACAGTAAATCTTAAATGATCTTAAGTATTCTAATATTATTTGTAAAACCTTGAAGAATTATTTTTTTTTACTTAAAATTTTAACTTAAATCAATTATTCAAGTAGACATTTTAAACTAGAAACACATTTGTCTGTAGATCAGTGCTATTTGAATATGTTTCCCAAATTCATGTGTTGAAAACCAAATTGCAAATGCAACAAAGTAGAGAGGTAGGTCCTTTAAGTGGCAATTAGGTCATGAAGGCAGAACCCTCATGAATGGGTTAATGCCACTATTGAGGGAGTGGTTAAGTTATCTTGGAAGTCGGCTCCTGAAAAATGATGAGTTAGGCTCTGTTTCCCTCTCATTCATGTGGTGCCTTGTGCCATGTATGACTCAAGAAGGACCTCATCAATGTAGCCCCTTGATTTTGGACTTCCCAGCCTCTGGAACCATGATTGAAATACATTTCTGTTCATGACAAATTACCTGGTCTGCGGTATTCTGTTTTACCAGCACAACACAGACTAAGACAATCAATGAGCATTAACTAGAGGTGGTATTGCTGCCTCCCTGGGGGCTGAGGGAGCTTTGGAGGTGTGTGCAGGTACTTTGGCTGTCACAATGCCCAGGGACTACTATAGGCATTTAGTGGATGGTGATTAAGAATGTTAACACTCCTGAAATATATGAGAGCCAAAAGCATGCCCCTTGAGTATATTAGATAATGTTGTACTTTTGATTCTTCCAGAAGCTGACTCTGACATGATTCAAGTGTAAGTAATCTATTTGGGAATAAAGGAAACACTGATTAGTAAATGAAAAGCAAGACAGGAAAAGAAAACGATCAATAAAGTGTGTATTACTAAGCAAGCTACCACTATGGGCAATGAGGATATAATTCAACTGAGGAAGCTTTAAGAGTAAATGTAAATTTATGTCAATGAGTTAATTTTGCCATAGTTGTGAGAAAACTGGGGTAGTGGTGCACTAACTTTCATCAGTCATTGGCTGAGGGCTGCTTCAAGGGGTAAGTCTCCTTCACTTCAGGCAAAGCAAAGAGGATTTTTGCAAACAGAGAAATTGTCTAAGGCCAGAAAAAAAGTAAATGTTTTCTGCTTTCAGGGAGTGTAGCAAGCACACGGAACAGATATCAAATAACTTTAATTTTGGGATTTGATCAATTGACTCTTTAACTTTGCTTTGTGTAGAGGTATGAAAATCCAAAAGAGGCTGTTAATTTCAGCTGTGAGGATTCAGAGAACCTGATCAGCAAGAATTTGATCCTCCTTTGCTTTCTGGAGGTAAACTATGGTTGCTTTGAACTACTGAATCCCAGAAAATTGGACGCAAAGAGAATAGAAAGGCAATGCTGGTTTTGGTCTTCAATAAGTCACTTCAACTCATTGGTACCTGTCTTGTTTTGTTTGCTGGTGGATGGTGAGAGATTTCACACTCTTCATTCTCAAACAGTGCTTTGAAAAGACTCTAAGATTTGAATCCCATGGGAGAACCTATCAAGGAAAAAATGGAACTGAGCTGAAATTAAAAATGTTAAGCAATGTTCCTTAATGGATGTGCCCATAGAAGTATTTCATGGGAGTACATGAATGGTGTGAAACCATGTGTCAACTTTTGTGCATGTGTATATCTTCCTGGAGAGAGCATCTATAGCTTTCATTGGTTTCTCTAATAAAATATTGTCCTTCATAGGAGAATGATAAGCATGTATTTAACACCAGAAAATCAGTAGTAGAGGAGGAGAGAGGAGGAAGGGAGAGAAATAACTAACGTTCATAAATACCAAGTATTAATTGAATCTTAAAGACTCATAAGAACACTGTTTTGATGATGACGAGCTAAGACTTTGAGAAATTAGATTTTCATAGTCAAGGACACAGTGGGCAAGTGGTGCACTAACAGTACAACTCCAGTGCTATTCTAACTCTAAAGCCTGTGCCATCTCTATCATGCTGTGCTCTTGTGTCCAGAGGGCTCTGGAGTGAGACCTTTGAATGTGTGTTTTCTAATTACTCTTAATAGTCAGGGAGAGAGAAGGAACCCAATTTCACCTAAACTAAAATGATCCAGGCGAAACTTGAAATACAGAGCATTTTGGCACGGCTATCCCTTCTACAATCCACAAATGTCAGCCTCACGGCTTCTCTGACTACCAAGACTGTACCTGGAAGGATGGATACTGACATCAAATTTCTTCATTACCATGGCGAAGAAGAAATAAAAGCTATAATCCATCCCTGGGCAGTTCAATTAAACTCATTAGAATTACCCTGAAATTATCAACATATGGTAGTTTTTAAAATTTAAGTTGAAGTTCATCTCAGGAGGGTAGGAAGTTTTAAAAGTTCCAAATTGTTACATAATAAGCTTAGAAATCTTACCTCTTTGCAGTCTTATTTCTTCCTTCACTATTCCCCTGTATTTTTACTGGAGGGACACTGGAGACTTCCTCATTGCTAAATCTAATAACTCATGTTTCAAATACTTTAACTATTATCTTCTGTACAGAAATATTACATTTTTTATTGTAAACAATTTAGAAAACACAGATAAAGAAAATAAAAACCATACAAACCACACAAATAATGCCAAATTCTGCATCATAACACATGAACTCTGAGCCATTTGGTACCTAGCACACCTTATTTTGAGATGCTAGACAAATATACAATTTTTAAATAAATATTATAGAGACTCAAATATGCATATATGGAGAATAGTTCATAGGGTCCCCCACACCCTCCATGATGTCTCATAGAGAAAAGGCACAAAGGCAGAATAGGAAATGCCAGAAGTGACATTGGTTTCTATTAAGAAAGGGCAGAGAAGAAGAGGTAGAAAAATATTGATCCCTAGAAGGCATAAAAGGGAGACTAGCATAGAATGAATCATGGGGCAAATTTTCTGGGGTCTTCTAACTGAAACTAAAAATTAATGAGTCTGTTTATGCTTTCTTTCATTTTTTGTACTTTCAACAAATGTCAATCTACTCTGCACAGTGCAAGGTACCAGGACAACAAAGATGGGAAAGAACTGCCCTCAGCATGCTGATAGCCTAATGAGAAGCCTATATGCAGGTCAACAAGCAATTCCAAAGCAGTATGATATGTCTCCTGAAAAGGGTAAGCATGGGATAACAGAGGGCAGAAGCACTCAATCTAGATTGGGTCCCGGGAGAGATTAAACTCAGAGGAAATTTTCTAAAGATGCTCATAGGTAGCTGGGAACAGCAAGCAGGACAAATAAAAGTTAGTCAGACAAGGGGCAGCATGAAGCTTTGTCAGTGGAAGAGGTTCTATTAAAAACAGCATGGTCCTACAAAATGGCAAACCACTGGGCTCATATTTATACAGGGTGCAGGAGCCTAAAGGAGACAGAAGCTTGGAAATATTTTCCTGCCCTCTTCACACAAACGTACACACATAGTGTGAATATAAATTACATATGGATGTCCAGATAGCTATTCTCAACAGGCATACATTTAGTTTATTATAAACATATTCAAATATAATTAAGACAAAAAAAGCAAAGAGTAAAATTTAAAAGCAGACATATTTAAGGAGGCACACAAAAAAGAACTCTATTACTTCATTCTTGCATTACTATAAAGAAATGCCTGAGACTGGGTAATTTATAAGTAAAAGGGATTTAGTTTGCTCACACTTCTGCAGGCTGTATAGGAAGCATGATGCTGGCACCCAATTCCCTTCTGGGGAAGCCTCAGGAAGCTTACAATCATGGTGAAAGTTGAAGGGGGAACAAGCATGTAACATTACCAGAGCAGAAGAAAGACAGAAGCAGGAAGTGCCACACACTTATAAACGGCCGGAACTTGCAGGAACTTACTCACTTTGGTGAGGACAGTACCAAGAAGATGGCACTAAACCAGCCATGAGAAATTCACTTCCATGATCCAATCACCTCCACCAGGTCACACCTCCAACACTGGGGATTACATTTGAACATGAGGTTTGAACAGGAACAACATCCAGACTATATCAAGCACCATTCTACTATGATAGTTCTTAACAGAAAAAAAAAGCAAAGAAAGGAAGAAAAGTGGGAGAGAGAAAGGGGAGAGAGGAATGGAAAGAGGGGGAGAAGATGTACAACTTGAAAAAGCAAAGGGTTCTCAATCACTGGATGTATTTTAGCAAAGGAAATTATTGCACTGGGCTCTGTAACTGTAAACATATCTTCCTTTCCCAGCATTCTATGATTTTATGATTTAGGGTAAACTAATGACAATAATATTTCTGGGATGTGGAATCCTTATTTTACAATTAAAAAATACTATGTAATTCTTTCAAAGTCTTTTCTTGCCTCCTACCTAAATATTTAAGACTACAGTAAGTACAGAAAGACATATTAAAATATGCTACATTAAGAAACTCAAGTTATTACTCATTTTAAGTTAATTATTATCCTTCATTTATTATTTTTGATGCAGTCCCTTGCACAGAGTAGGTTTTCTATAAATCTATTGATTTTTTATTTCTTCACAATAGGCTTTCTTATGTAAAAAGTACCCACATCCATTTTGGTAACTATTTTAAACCGATTCCTATTGGACAAAACACATATCCAACATAAAAATCACTATAAACAAAGGAAGAAGGAAAGAAATGAATTGAAAAAACAAGTTTGCCCAAATTACAAAGAAATGGGATTGATATTTAGAATGCTTTAAAACCTTATATAAGTTGATGTTTAAAAATAGAAAGGCTAAGCGAAGAATATAAACAGAAATGCAGAAAAACAATAATCACAAGAAGAACCTCATTTTCACTAGTAATCATGGAAAAAACAAACAAAAATAATGAGATGGTAGATTTCTGGCCAACAGACTGGCAAGATCTTCAACATGCACATACAAGGAATTATGTTATATATACTGCAGCTTTTTGGAGACTTTTTGACAATATGTGTTAAATTATTTGAATGTGCTTTACTTAGATGCAGCCATCATTTCACCTGTCAGTTTTTCTCCTCTAGAATTAATTGCATATGTGTGCAAAGAGGACTTTTATTATAATTATTTTAAAAAATAAGAAATAATATAAATATCCTGTCATAGGTATAATGGTTAAATATATTATGGTACATTCATAAGACAGACACTATACAGATGTTTAAAATATAGTTTTATCATTTTAAAAAGAATATATTTACATGTAACTAATATAAAAGAAGCAAAAGCATTCACATTGAAATGGAGATTTGTTTCTTCAGTGGCTGAAACAGAGACAGGGAAACAAAGGGGAGGTCAAAAAGAAATGTTTACTTGTATTGTGTGATTCATTTCATCTTACATAGAGACATTTTCTTATGTGTAAAGTTAATCAATGTTTTATATCAAAGAAGGAAAAAAATAGACAATTTATTGCCTCTAAAATTTTGGATGAAGGGAAATAGAGATATTGCTTAGTTCAAACTTCCAAACTTAAATATGAAGGACTTAGGCCCCAAAATTTGAAATTAGAAAAGGATATGATCCTGGTGCCCTGCTGAATTAATTCTACTGATTCAAACCCAGTGTTCTTCCATGCCCCTCAAATGCACTGAAAGTATTCTTTAATTTTAAGCACAATATCAGTAATCTTTGTGATTTAGATGATCATGATCCTGAGGGTAGTCTTCAATAAGTATAAACAGATGGGTACATCCCCCACTATAGGAAGCAGAATTGGGTAGAGATTAATTATAATCACATTGCTTCCCCTAGATTAATCATAATGAGCTAGTCGTGATGCTTCTACATGTACTGCATGATAATAGTCGATTGAAGAGTTTATGGTCCTAATTATTTAGTATTAAAGGGCTAATTTTGAGGTACACAGTAACATTCAATTAGAACAAAAAATAGAGTGCATGCATTTGTTTAAACCAGAACTTACAAGGCGGAATGGTTGAGGCCCAATAAACACTCACAAGATCACCTCAAGAATGGGAGTTTAGTGACGATATAAGTGATACCAGTGATAATATAAGCCAATGTGAATTTTTAATTTTGGGGGTACATAGTAGGAGTATATATTTATAGGGTACATGAGATGTTTGGATACAGACATGCAATGTGAAATAAGCACATCATGGAGAATGGGATATTCACCTCCTCAAGTATTTATCCTTTGAATTACAGATAATCTAATTACACTCTTTAAGTTCTTTTAAAATGTACAATTAAGTTATGATTGATTGGAGATACCATGAATTTGTGAATGCAGATGTTGACTGTAGCTTCTAAATAGTTCAATCAAAGCAAAAATCCACTCCGTCTACAGATAATTCAGCATTGCAATGTTGGGTGGGATAGACTGCTTTACCCCAATACTATTTTCAGCAGAGAGGTTTTCTGCCGTTCAGATTTACTAAAAGGGACCTGAATCTTTGATGTTCAACGTAAGGCTCAAGTAACAGCCAGGAACCATTTCAGTGCAGAAGGGGAAAAAACAGCATTTGGCCGTGTCTGAATTCTACTCTATTGTTCATTTACCAAAACTAGAATTATAATAAAAACAAGATTATGGACTTTATACAGGCCCATAAAATAACTCTGGAAAACTGCAGATTCAGAAAAAAAAATAATCAAAAACTTCAATATCAGCTGTAAAACTTTCTAAAAATGAAACAATATAATAAAGAACAGAGGTAGAATTTGGCTCTAAATTGAGTTGCCCACCTGCAAGTTATTTTTAGGCATCCCCCAAGATGAAAAAGAAAACATTCAAAAAAACTATCCACAAGTCCCCATAACAAGTGCTCTGTGGTTGAATCTTCACTCTGAATCCAAACCAAGCCTGGGCACAGCTATGCAAGCACTTTGAATAAACTAAGAATAGAGGCAAATAAACAAAAGAAGATAAAAGGAAAGTCAAACATGACCATGTGTAGAAAGAAAGAAAACTGTTTTAGCGAATTTTTTAAAGGTTTATTATTTCCTCCTCATTCATGCTGGAGGATAAATTCATGCTCACTGACAAACAGGCCTTGAGACAGGTTACTTGAGAGAGAAAGACTTCTCTCTCTTTGGCTTCCAGAAAGTACCAAGATTGGGCAATAGTAATTTATTTTTCAAACTGGGTGGAAAAAACAGAAGAAAAAAAAACTGTGATGAGAAACATCCTTTGTCTCTTCTATTTTCTGTAGCAACCCTATCTGTGTTATTATTAAAATGGCAATGAGATCACAAAGGGAGTGCCCACTTACAATGACACATCCCAAAATTGTCCAACACCAACAAAATATAGCCTTAAAACCATTATCACTGGGCCTGATTGCTTTCCCAGCAAAAGCTAAAAACTGCATTTCACATTACAATAGGCTAACAATTCAACATACACCCCTGCTTCAAGACTAACTTTTGGGGTAAACGGAGTATATTCAGAAAGGTGCAGGCTAGGTGTAAGTACAATGTAGAAGCTTCTGGTTAATTAACAATAGGAGGAAACTGTGAATCTAAGAGTTTTCTCTAGAGCCCTCCCAGTCTGGCTTCTGTCACCACCACCGTGGAACCATTCTTGGAAGGTCATCAACATCCCTTTGCCAAATGTTGTGGACACTTGTCAGCTCATCTCACACAACCTCTCAGCTGGGCTGCTCCTGCATTGACATGCTCACACTCTGCTCCTTTTCCTCCACCACTTCTGGCCACTGCTTTTCTGTCTCTGCATTGTGTCATCTGCTTCTATCTCTTGCCTTCGATCTACAGGCATGCAGGAGGCTTCAGTCCTTGGCCTCTTTACTTCCTGGTCTTCACTCTGTTCTGTTTAATCACAAGTCTCAGAGCTTTAGATATCACCTCAAGTTTCTGCCCCACTTAAAAATCTGCCCTGAGTTTCATCCTTCTATTTTCCAGTGTCTATTTGATTTCTCTAACAAAATAATTAATAATCATTAAAAATTTAATATGGTTCACAAAAGAATTCTATTTTTTCTCTCAAAACCTGTTCCTATCCTTCTCTTGTAACTTTTTAAATGACAATACAATAAGGACATAAAAAGTCATTCTTAAACCCTCCTTTTTCCTGAGCCCTGACATCCAATCTGTAGTAAATCATTATGTCTGTCTCTGAAAACATACTTCAGACGTATTCTCTTCCTTCCCATCTGCACAGCTACAGGTCCTCTTTACCTTCACCTGGAGTATAGCAATTGCTTCCGAATTGCCCTCACTCCCCACTTTCTGGAAACGCTCACTTGCAATCTGGTTTGCACACAGCAGGTAGAATAATTATTTTAAAAGCGAAATGCCAGATATAGGTGACAGGGGGGATAGAGGCAGCAAACCACATTGCCTTGTATGTACCTGTGCAACAATCCTGCATGATCTGCACATGTACCCCAGAACCTAAAGTACAATAAAAAATATAAAAATAAATAAATAAAATAAAAGTGTAAATTGTGTCTTGCAGTTGAACATGTACATATAAAATGTCTCCTTTAGTTAACATTCTTTAATGGTTTTCTCCTTTAGCAAATCCAAAGTTCTCAACATGATCGAAAAAGTCCAACCTTATTTTCTCTCTCCAATTCACATACCTACCAGTCATGCTGACATCCCCTTCTTTTCCTCAATAAAATCAAGCTCTTTACTTCCTCCAGGCTTTTGCACTTGCCAGCTCCTGGCTCCTCACTCATCTTAACAATAGTGGCTCCTTCTCATCTTCAGGACATAACTTTCCCAAGCACTGTCCACAGTTTGTGTCTCCTATATTAGATGGTTTATTTCCTGCAGAACACTTATCACTGAAATAATCTGGATTTTGTTGTTGCTGTTTGTTTCTGTATTGCTTGTCTCCCTTACTTCAAATGCACAATCACTTCACTGCTGTTCACCAGTGTCTGGCACTGGCACTGGTATCCTGTAGGCAATAAATACAGAAAGGTGAATGAACAATTGATTTAGTGAATAAATGAGCATCGACAGCAGAAAGGGAAGGAGTAATATATCACCTGCACAGTGAAACCCATCGTCCGGTGGTTGAGGTAAAAATGAACAATTAGAATGTATTGGCATAGGTGAAAAAGAGATAAGAACAAGATGAGATGGGAACACTGACAGGCTGTAATTTAACATTTTGGCAGAAAACGATTAAAGGTGATGTTTCTGAACCGTTGTTTCCAGGGATGCTTATGGCACCAGGGTTAGTGAGGTTACAGAAATGGAGAACAGTGCCAAGCCCTGCAACGTCATTGTGGAAGAGCAGTAACGTTTATGGAAATGAACTGATAACATTCATTAAGACTATTTGTTAAGCACAAAAATAGTTTGGATGGGATAGGGTGAGTGAGAGCCTTAGAAGGAATGACTCTGTGGCAAGAAAGAAGCATTCAGCAAATTCCAGGAACTTTCCCCTCAAATGCACTGCTACCAGCACTGCCTAGCAAATCCCTACTGATCCTTTGAGAACCAGTTCAAAGATCTTCTCCTCTCTGAAGCCTTTGCATTTGAGCAATCACTTCTTTTCCTGGGCCCCTATAGACTTCTATCATGGCACTCACTACAATGGATGGTATTATGTAGTTGGCACATTGTATTAGTCAGCTCAAGCTTCCAGAACAATATGCCATAAACTGAGTGCCTTAAACAACAGATGATTTTTTCATATTTCTGAATCCTGGGAAGTTCAAGATCAAGATGTCAGTCATTTTTCGGTGAGAACTTTTATAAATGGCTGTCATCCTACTGTGTCCTTGCATGGTGGAGAGAAAGAGATCTGAGATCTCCTCCTCTTCTTCTAAGGGTATCAACTCTATTGGAGTACAGCACCCCACTTAAGACCTGTTAACCCTAATAAGGTTAACCTTCTCACAGTCCCTATCTCCAAATACAGTCACACTGGGGAGTAAGCTTTCAACATACTAATTTGTAGAAGGACACATTTAGGCATAACACATCTATTTCAGAAGATCAAGTCCTGGCCATGTTTTAATCCTAGCACCTGCCACCATACCTTGAACAAATTAAGTCCCCAAAAGACAAATTTTCAATGTATGGATGAGTGAGTGAATGTACAAATGAAGAAATCATAAAGTTGATACTGTTTTGGAATATGATTCAATTTTTATTTTCTTGTATAGCTGTATCATTTGATTATTTTTGATTTATCAGAATCAGCAGCTTGCAATGGAGAATACCACTAATATAAATTTCCAAGAACCAACAAAACAAGGCTGGCTGTGTGACACCCAACGAATTTATTCCATTATTTTAGTCAGATAAAAGACAAGCTACTATATTTCTATACTCTAAGTAGCTTGAATTTCATACATTGTAGAATTAAGTGCATTTCCCAGGACGTAAAAATCAGAAAGAACATTTTAAACATTAGAAAATCAACTGCTTTTCTTATATCTCATTGTACACTTTGAGCCTTGACCATGATATTTGATTCAGAGCCAATAAACTAAGAAATAGTTTATGAGCTCAACTCTCTTACTTGATGCTCTCAATAACTATTATCTCATTGCCTTAAGTTTCTCTCTTGAACATTCTGATATTTTTTTAAAAAATGAAAAATAATGCCCAATTTTGTAGTATTGCCCCATGAATTAACCCATTGTATTCATAAACCCAAACCTCCATGGATTTCCATTGGTGAAATATAAGAAGAAAACATCAAAAGCATACACTAATAGAAAGAAAGAAAGAAAGAAAAAGAAAGGATAGAGGAAGGAAGGAAGGAGGGAGAAAGAAAGAGAAAGAAAGGAAGAAAGGAAGGAAGGAAGGAAAGGAAGGAAGGAAGGAAAAAGAGGAAAGAAAGAAAGAAAAGGAAGGAAGAAAAAGGAAGGAAGGAAGGAAGAAAGGAAGGAAGGAAAAGAAAGTCAACTCATAGGCTTACTCAAGGAAAAAGAAAAATATTTGTATTTCTTTCATTCATAGATACTACCATGGAAAATACTTTTTTCAAATCAGAAATAACATAAACCTGTTCATCTTCCATAAACCTGTTAACCTTTCATCTTAGGAAACAGTAATTACATGAAATTAGATTGGGATAAAAATATTAATATATGTTTAAAATAAATATATCTATATTAACTTTCTCTCATTCTGACCATTGTAATTTCATGCCCATGCTTTTTGTAACACCATCAGCCAACTGGCATTCTTCATCCCCAACACCCTGCTCTACTTCTTTTTCCTGCAGCACTTACTGCCTTCTCACTAGGTGGTTGACTATGTGCATTTAGTATGCTATGTAGTTGACTTCTTTATTATACTTATTTTTTTTTTAGTTTATGATTTCCTTATTGTAAAAATTTATGCTGCACTAGGACACGGGTTTTTGTTTTGTTTACTGATGTTTTCAAGCTCCTAGAACAGTGCCTGGCACAGAGCAGGCACTGAATAAATATTTACTGAATTTGTAAGGTATTTAAGCTGGTTATCATTTTTAAAAGATCAGTAACTCCTTAGTTACTCTTGATTTCATCATGCACAAATTAAATCCACTGAAATTTTGCCTGCATTTATAAATGGATGCCTATTTAATGTTTACAGATTCTCTAGTTTCAATTGTTAGCATTTTTTTGTTTAAGTTTGATCTAAGGGGAGAACTAAATCAAGGTAATTAACAAATAGACCAAAAAGTACCTGATGACTCACTTTCAAAAATATTTTGATGGCCTAAACTACATACATTTCAATTAGTGATTTCTCCCCCTATTACTTTATTTACCTTCTGTGTTCTACTTTTATATCTATTATTTACTATCGTGTTTTCAATTAATTACTACTCTATTGGCTTCATTCATTTAGCTCACATCAACCCATACATTTCTTAGTTGTAGTATTTCCTACAGAATACAAGCAAAGCATCATGTGATCAGGCAAATTCAAAGCCCAGCAAAAGCACATTTGAGTAGTCTGTGTTTTCTATGTCATTTTCTTCCTTTCCATTGCCTTTCAGCAATTCTAGGGTCAGATCTGCCCTGTGCTCCATCTTCACACATCTTCATTCTGTCATTCAGCTCTATCTTCACAATTGTTAGCACTCTCTGAAGAAGATTCGGAGGTTAGGTTGTGATACTTACAGAAGGTTCTTCATTACTCAAAGAACTTCCAAAACCTTGAATGTGTATCTGTTTATGGTTACATGATTCTTCACAGGATTGATACTCCAGTCAGAGAACAATACTTCTCTTGGATCTCATGAATGAAATGAAAATGGCATTTGAGCAGAATACCTGAGTGTAAGACCTGGCTTTAATAATTACCAGATACCTGGCTTGGGTTAGATGCTCTTTAATAGCAATAGCCATGTCTACTCTCACAAGTAGTTACAAGATGCAATGCTCCTGAGAAAAGCTGTGCAAACTCTAAGCTGCCATTCCAGAGTGTTCCCAGTTCTCTTCTAAAATACTTTAGGAATTCCTTAATATGTTAATATATGTTCTATAAAATACGGCCAAAAAACTAGAATGCATGTCTGGACCTTTAATTTGCTACTGTACATAATTAATCTCTAAAAGGAAAATGTGGTGTGCTTTACCTTCTCAATTGTATTTTCTTAATTATAAAAGCTTTTTCTCAAGTTTCATCAGTTCTCTGTCCTGCAGAATAAAATATCCATTAAGTACCTGGCCATAGAAGGGCTGATTATTTTCATACTACATAAGTAACTAATCGACTACTTAACATGTTTAAAAGGCTGACATATAGAAAACTGAAAGTTATTTGTTATGTATAGCTTTCTTTATTTACTTAAATACAACTTTCAATTTTGAAATTTTTTGGTAATCTTTATCAAAAATACATTTATTCTACGATTTCTTTTATAATAGCAATTAAAAAGATAAGATTCTTATTTAATTTTAACAACAGAAGTGTAAGAATGTTGCAGTGAAAATAATAAAATATTGTTGAGAGAGATGAAAGAATATCTAAGTAATCAGAGGAGCATTTCACATTTACGGATTGGAAGATCCAGTATTGTACAGATGGCAATTATTTTCAACTCATCTATAGATTCAACACTAACACTGTCAAAATTCCAGTAGGCCTTTTCACAGAAAATGAAAATCGGTCCTAAAATTTATATGGGACTGGTGATGCTTAATTTTCCATGTCAACATGACTGGGCTAAGGAATGCCCAGAGAGCTGGTAAATAATATTTCTGGGTGTGTCTGTGAGTGTGTTCCTGGAAGTGATTTATTATTTGAATCAGTACATTGAGTAAATAGGTTCTGCCCTCACCAATGTCGATGGACATTATGTAATCTGTTGGGAGCAAAATACAGTAAAATGGCCAGGACAAGTGAATCCTCTCTGTTTTCTTGAATTGGAACATCCAAATTTTCTTGCTTTCAGAATCAGAGCTCTTGGTTCTCAAGCCTTCCAGTTCTGGGACTTAAACCAGTTCTCCCCCTCCTCTACTCCCATTTCTCAGTCCTTCAGATTTGGACTGAATTATACAACCATATTTCCCAGTTTTCCAGCTTGCAGATGGCATATTATAGAACTTCTCAGCCTCTATTATCTTGTGAGTTGATCCTTAGAATAAATCTTCTCTTACATAGCTACATATATCTTACTGATTCTGTTTCCTTGAAGAACCTTGACTATTATGAGATTGCAAAAAAACTAAAACAGCCAAAAAATTTTTGAAAAAATAGAGTGAAGTTTGGAGACTTTACAATTTCCAAAGTATTCTAAAGCTACCATAATTATGACAGTATGATCCCAGCATAAGAGTAAATATGCAGGTCAACTGAACAGAATTAAGAGTTCAGAAATAAGGCTGGGCATGGTGGCTCACACCTGTAATCCCAGCACTTTGGGAGGCCGAGGCGGGTGGATCACAAGGTCAGGAGTTCGAGACCAGCCTGGCCAACATGGTGAAACTCTGTCTCTACTAAAAATATAAAAATTAACTGGGTGTGGTAGCACGTGCCTGTAATCCCAGTTACTCTGGGAGGCTGAGGCAGGGAAGCAGGGAATTGCTTGAACCCGGGAGGCGGAGGGTGCAGCGAGCCAAGATTGTGCTGCTGCACTCCAGCCTGGGCTACAGAGCGAGACTCTGTCTCAAAAAAAAAAAAGAATTCAGAAACAAAGTCTTACATTTGTATTTAATTGACTTTTGACAAAGGTGTCAAGACAACTAATTAGGGAAAAGAATAGATATTCTAGAAATGGTACTATGATCATGGTTCATCCATGATAATATGAACTTAGATTTTTACCTTTCACTAAGTGAAAATTAATTCAAAGATTATTATAATCTTAAAATAAACGTTACAACAATAAAACATTTGGTAAATAAGATAGGAGGAAATCTTCTGAACTTTAAGTTAGGTATTGAAGTTTTAGCTATGACACCAAAAGCAAAGTTCATATAAGAAAGAAAAGGCGGTGCTGGGCACAGTGGCTCACGCCTGTAATCCCAGCACTTTGGGAAACCAAGGCAGGTGGATCACAAGGTCAAGAGTTCAAGACCAGCCGGGCCAACATGGTGAAACCCAGTTTCTACAAAGAATACAAAAACTAGCCTGGCGTGGTGGCGCGTACCTGTAATCCCAGCTACTAAGGAAGCTATGGCAGGAGAATTGCTTGAACCCAGGAAGCGGAGATTGCAGCGAGCCGAGATCATGCCACTGCACTGAAGCCTGGGTGACAGAGCAAGACTTTGTCTTAAAAAAAGAAAAAAGAAAGAAAGAAAGAAAAGGTGATAAATTAGATTTAATCAAAATTCAATACATCTGTACTTCAAAAGATATCATTAAGAAAATGAAAAAAAAATGCAAGACTAGAATATACTATTTTGTAAAACACGTATCTGATAAAGGCTTGTATCCTGAATATATAGAGATTGCTTATAGGTCAATAATAAGAAAATGAGCAGATAAATAAAATAAGCAAAATACTTGAATGGACATTTTAATAAAGAAGATATAGAAATGGCTAAGAACTACAAAGAAAGAAGCTCAATGTAATTATTCATCAGGGAACTGTAAATTAATGCCACAATGAGGTACCATTTTACATCTACCAGAATGTCTATAATAAAAAAAGACAGAAAATAGCAAATAAATTAGAGAAATGGGATTCCTCATATATTGTTGATTGTGACATACACTGGTATTTCCACTTTGGAAATGGTTTGAGAGTTAAAAATACATTCACCCTATGACACAGGCTTTCCACTCTTAAGTAGCTGTCCTAGAGAAATGACAGCATATATACATATAAACAAGTTGATACAAGTGTTCTTAGCAGTTTTGTTTATGAAGGCCCAAAATTAGAAACAGGCCACATACTCCTAAACTGATAAATGGATTAAAGTGGTCTATCCATGCAATGGAATACTATCCAGCCATCAAAGGAAGCAAATCACTGATGTGTGTTACACCATTAACAAACCTGCAAAACACACTGAGTGAAAGCTGCCAAACCCAAGACACCAGATATTACACGATTCACTTGATGAGAAATGTCCAGAAAAGGCAAGTCTGTAGAGACAGGTAAAAGATTAAATGGCTTCTGATATGGTAGAGAGTGGGAGAGGTTGGAGACAGAGCGTGACCCTTAGTGGATATGAGGATCTTATTGGAGTAATGGAAATGTTCTAAACTGATTTACTGTGATGGCTGCAAAACTTATATATTTACTAAAACTCATTGAATTGCACCCTGCAAAAGGGTGAATTATATGTTATATAAAATATGTCTTGCTAAAGTTACATATAAAAATGTTTTTATTCTAAATCAAAGATGTGGTTGTAAAATGTTCCTCTATCCTGACCTGTGATTTTTCTCCTTTCCTAGTTTAAAACATTTCCATTTAGGGGGATAGCCCCAAAGCCTATAAAAGCTAGCTTTTAATTCCATAAAATCTAAATGGGAGAGATTTTCAGAAATACTTCTGCTTTGTAAAGTGATATATAATTGTGAAGTTATCCATTTTGAAATCGGTTTATACAATTTACTGACCATCCAATGTTGGTATCTCACCTACACATTTTCATTTCTTTTAGAAAGAATTTTTATGATAAAGCTTCTATTTTAAAATAAATGGAACTAAATGTTAAATGACATAAGAGCTTTATTATCGTCAAAGAGAAAATAAAATAGAAGCAGGCTGAAAACTTCATCCAGAAGTCTAACTTGTCGTTCATATGATAATTTATCAAACAGCAAGGACAAAAAAAAAAAAAAGATACAATTTAAAGGACATATTTATCTTTATAAATTTGGTAATTTTTGAAAATTATTTATTTAATTCTTATTGGATTATCACTAGTCACCTCAATAACTTTTTCAACAAGGTCCCTGCAGTTTGAATTTCTGATAAAACTGAAGATAAAATGTATAATTTACTAACATTTCATGCAATGAACTATTAAGCAAGGGATATGTTTGGAAAATCAAAATTTGGATATATTTTTATTATTATTTTTAAATAAAGAACTTCTGGCACACATCTCAAACTCTACATCCACAACAGAAATTAAAGCAATTAAAGTATCACTGAGGATTATCAATAATAATATAACATAAACAGTGGCCCTCATATTCTGTCTAGATAAGTTACCATAGCCAAACAAATTAAAGTAAGTAGAAATTCCAAATTTCTTAATTTTCAGTTAATATTAACAACATTTGCCAGGAGTTAAGCCAGGTTAGGGAATAATCAAGAAATGAAGAATCCAGAAAAGTATGGATGATACCACCTCTCCTTTCTCTCTCTGATATATAAAAACTGATTTAGATTGACAGGGGACATAATATCTGTAGGGAGTATATTAGTGGCATTAAATCTATTACAAGAAAAACTGAAACTGAAATCCATTCAAATGATTTCATAAATGTATGATTTTTTTGCTGTTTTGAAATGTCTGTAGACAATAGAATTTGGTAAGTAATTCACTAGACAAAAAATTGTATAAAAAATAAATAAAAGCTACACAGTCTCTTTGCTATTATTCTATTACTGTTGAAGAATAAACTAGTCACCAAAACGTATGAAAAAAATGTTCAATATCACTCCTCATCAAAGGAATGAAAATCAAAACCATAATGAGATACCATCTCACATCAGTCAGAATGGCTTTTATTAAAAAGTCAAAAATAACAGATGCTGGAGAGGCTGCAGAGAAAGAGTAACACTTATCCATTATTGATGGGAGTGTAAATTAGTTCAGCCACTGTGTAGAGCAGTTTTGAGATTTCTCAATAACTTAAAACAGAGCTACCATTTGACCCAACAATCCCATTACTATGTATGTACCCAAGGGAAAATAAATCATTATAACAAAAAGATGCATGCACTCATATGTTTATCACCATGCTATTCACAATAGCAAAGACATGGAATCAACCTAGGTGCCCATTAATGGTGGATTGGATAAAGAAAATATGGTACATATACACCATGGAATACTATGCAGCTAATAAAGAGAATGAAGTCATGTCCTTTAGAGGCCATAATCCTAAGTGAACTAATGCAGAAACAGAAAACCAAATACCGCATGCTCTCACTTATAAGTGGAAGCTAAATTTTGAGCACACATGAACATTAACATGAGAATAACAGACACTGTAGAGCGGGGAGGGAGGGAAGATGGTATGATCTGAAAAACAACCTATCGGGTACTCTGCTCACTACCTGGGTGCAATGTACCCATGTAATAAACCTGAACATGTACTCTCTGTACCTGAAATATAAGTCAAATTTTTTAAAAGAATAAAATAAGTAAATGTATTATTCCATTACAGATCTTAAGTATTTCAAATCAAAAACAGCAAATTTCCTAATAAAAAATGTTTTGTATTAGTTAATAATTTCAAAATATAAATTGCATTTTATAGTAATATTATTTTCCATAGCCCATTTCCAGAAGGCAATGACCTAAATTTTTAAAAGTTTTTGTTGGTTTCAGATCTCACAATAAAATATATGCATATGGGGATGGCTTTTAATTTGGGAGAGGTTCATAAAATATCTACTTAACAGCCATTCTTAAAATTCACTGCAATATTATGAACATAAACACAAAATTCTAGTCAAAATTACTGTGAAAATCTACTTTAAAAGTGGATCGTGTTCTACTACTAGTTAAACATCAAATCAAAGGAGACTGTTTTATCCACAGAATTAATGCATGTGCTAAATTTGTATGTTAGAATAACACACTTAATAACTTCCTTTTCACACTTGGGAATTCACATGTAAAATATGCCCCCCCATTACAGGTATATGTTCTCCCAAGATTATAAATCTCAAGCATTCCAGCCACAAATTCAGAAACAAGAGCCTCAATAAGGTAGACCATCTCAATCTGTGACCACTCCCTTTCAAAACTCATAATTAACTTTCTTCTGGGTCCAAAACAGTAGCTGCTGTGACTTGACATCTCATTTAATCTTTTGAAGACATGTTAATTTTTGCCAACTGCACCACCATTGAGATTGCTAACAACCAAATGAATGGAATTTAAAACTAAATATGCAAAAAGACTAGGTTAATAATAATAAATAATATAATATTATTAATAAGAATAAGTAATATATTAATAATGACAATAAGTAATAAGAATAAATAATAATAATGATAATAAGCAACAATAATGTTAAATAATATAATAATATTAATGATAACAATAAGCTTAGTACCTCATTAAATGAGTGGATATGTGGTGTCATTAATCACGTTTACAGAAAAGAAGACCAGATTTATTGAGATTTACTGACATATAGTCAGTAGTAGGCTTCTTTGCAGAAGGAGATCACTTGGTTTTTTTATTTCTCTGAAGCTATGTTTTCTTGCTGTTGATATTCCCTACCCTTTTGCACTGTTTGGTTTTGAAGTTAAGACAAAGTAGGTAGAGGGTCCAATATGTAGAAGGAAAATATTGTACCCACCTCTTTCCTCCAACCAGCTCTACTCCCTAAAAGCCTCTACTCCATCTGCCAGATTGATATTTCCTTTCACTTGTTACTGAACATAGTTCTGCCAACAATTTCCAAGTTTTACCTGAACCCTTTCCACTGCAGCATCCTCTGCCAACACCCTCTCCCTACGTGGTGCAGGAAGCTTCTGCTCTTGCCTGCCCTTTCCACAAGGCTTGCATCGTTTGCCACTTCCTCCTTCCATTTTCCCCTCCCCACTGATGCTCATAATTCTTTAGGATATCCCAATTTAGCTG
Organism: Ateles fusciceps; assembly: GCA_036589455.1. NCBI lineage: Eukaryota > Metazoa > Chordata > Mammalia > Primates > Atelidae > Ateles > Ateles fusciceps. Next base: position 4,003,288 of record JAZHEH010000051.1, read on the forward strand.
GTTCTCAGAAACAGTTTGAGAAAGATTGTTTTAAATAATTTGAGGAATCTTTTAAATCAAATGTTGTCTACTCCTCTCTTTTCTGCATACTTCTTTTATGTATGATGTGTAATTGTGTTTAATTGACAAAAAAAGTCATTTTTGTGTAATTTTAAAAGATCATTTTGTATGCTGCATTTCATGTATACTTTCAACTACTTAGCAGTATTCTAAATCTTGGATAATATGATTAACAAAGTGTCATTCTCATCTTTTACAGGTTTCTTATCTCTTCCCCTAATGCCAAATCCATTAATTAATTTAACGTATATATGCATTCAACATATTTATGTTGTCCACAGAACACCTACTTCCCATTTCTCCTATTTCCAGGTGAAGGGATCCTACGAGAGAAATACATTTGGTCTCCTGCTCACCCTTTACTATTTCCCAAAGAGAAATGAGTTATTTGATTGACAGTTGGATCATTGAACCACTGGACCACATATCTTGATTATTATAATCCCTCTGTCACGTATCTTTGAGCACTGGAAATTGGTTTCTTTTTTTTTTTTTGCCATCTTTCCCCTGGGAACTGAAGAAGACACAAATCCCAGGAAAACCTACACTTTTTCTTTAGATGGGCCATTTCAAGATTTCTATAGGCCAGCAAAGGGCTTATTAGTGAGTCTACTTGACTAAGACCTACGCTACACCTTCCAATATATGATGTCAAGAACAAAGATGATATTTTAACCTCTATTTGCCTGACTCCCATTCACCTCTAAATTTGGTGACAAAACAAGGCATCATTTCCCCCCCAAACTCCAATGAACCTCAATGTATCATTCACTGTGCTTGGCACTGAAGACATAAGTGTGACTAAGAAAAAGTCCATGCTAGCAATTCTACCACTAAAATATTTGCCTTATTTTAGTCTTTCAACCAGAATCTTTCCAGTCTGCTAACTTGTTTCTGTCTTCCAATATCCTAATGCCAAAATGATTCCTTAAATTATATTAATGGCAAAATGGGGCTGGGTTTTGGCCAACTGTGGTAGCTGAGGACTTTTCTTCCAAACCACCAAAATTACTCTCATGTCAACAATCTTACCATAAATGACTAAAGTTTACAAATGTACTTGGACCATTATAATGGGAAATATGTGTGTGGTTCAATACAGATGGGATCAGGAAGGAGGCAGAGGACAAAAACTTGGATAGGAAAATACACGGACAACACTAAACTCTTGTTGGCAGGTCATCCACTGAGTAGTGGGAAGGTCAACTAGATGTCTTCTCAGCACAACAGACATTCTATGTTCACTTCATGAGCAAAGACGTTTGAAGACATCAGCTTGTATTTTATCATGTTCACTGGCAATTGCAACAGAAGATACTAGGCACTCATTCTGCTGGTGCTGAATTGGCTTTCAGCAGATCCCTCAGGTATAATTCCCTGTCCCAGGCCCAACAGGAACTTCTTAAAGACACACCCCAACAGTTCTCCTCTACTTTCCCACACAGCTCACATGAAGTTGATCTTGCCTTCTGGGTATACAAAATGCAATTTTCCTTTATCATTATTCTAATATTTTGTGAAGGAATATGATATAGATCCTGTTTCGTTTGGAGCATTCTTTTATTAATTTTTTTTTCTTTTTTTTTTCTTTTCTTTTTTTTTTATTGCATTTTAGGTTTGGGGGTACATGTGAAGAACATGGAAGATTGTTGCATAGGTACACACATGGCAGTGTGATTTACTGCCTTCCTCCCCATCACCTATATCTGGCATTCTTTTATTAATTTTTAAGAGTCTTTCTTCTCCTAACAAAATCCTCCTCTTGGAAATGAAAAGTTATATTTTCTAAACTACTGTTTTAGTTGACTTTAATAGTATGTTTTGAAGGCATTTGTTCCATGACAATTCTAATTATTCCTGAAACAAATTTGATGGATCTGGCTGACTAGGGTTAGAGTCTCATAGAGAAAAGTGCCAAATAGAAAGGGCAATCGTAATTTTATGAGTTATATTTTACTATAATGATGAATATTCATTAGATGATGACCATGTGTCAGGCATTATACCAAGAAGGCTCACTTGCTTTATTATAGTTAAACACCATGAGATAACCTTATATACTGTGTACTCTTACTATTTCCATATGACAAATTTGTAAACTGAAGCTAAGATTACATTCCCAAGTCAATGTAGCTCAAGTGTATACTGACTTCTATTTGAAGTCATTTAATGGCTCCTATGTTCCTAAAGGGCAAATGAAAATCCCTTAGTGTAAAATATGTGCCCCTTCATACCTCCACCAAACTTGGTTTATAGCATCATCTCTCCTGCCCCCATGTGTCCTTCTCAAATTTAAACTCTTCCCTACCTAAATGCACAAGCATTTTGACTTTTACACAACCCCATAATTTTGCAAGCTTTAACATTATTTTTCATGCCTCAAATATCTCTCTTCATTTCTGCTTCAACTTGAGAAATCTTAATTTGTGTCCTAGCTCAAAGAGCTCCATCTTAATAAGAAGCTCACCAATTCCTCAAGCCAGAGCTAGGCATCTCTTCTTTGTATTCATTTGTGTCCATTCCTACGTTCCAGCACTAACCACATTGCAATTCTCTATCTCTCAATGTGTCTACCATATGAGAAATTGGGTTACCTTAGGAAAAGAAAGCAGAAAGAAGGAAAGACACAAATCTTAAGCACCAGATGTATATCAACCATACTGGTAGATATATTCTCATACATTCTATCCCATATTTTCACCACTATTTCATCCTTTAAAGCCTTGAAATATATATCGTGGTACATATTTAATTTTTCAAAGGTGCTATCTAGTAAGGTAAATCCAAGATGCATATACATGTCTCACCCAGGGTTTATGTCCTTTCTTCTATATTCCATTTGTTTCCTCTTGGCACCTTCAGCCCATTGAACAATGCTTGACATGTGGTCAGTGCTAAATAAATATTTGGCAGATAAAGAATAAACAACATTTATAAATTTAACTAGCACTTTCAAATAATCATCTAATTGTGCCTCACAATAAGTCTGCATAAGCAAAATTATATTTGTCTAAAAACTAATGTATAATCTGAGGATTAGCAATTACTTAAGAAAATTGACTTTTATTCCATGGTGTATATGTGCCACATTTTCCCTGTCCAGTCTATTATCGATGGGCATTTGGGTTGGTTCCAGGTCTTTGGTATTGTAAACTGTGCTGCAATGAACATTCGTGTGCATGTGTCCTTATAGTAGAACAATTTATAGTCCTTTGGATATATACCCAGTAATGGGATTGCTGGATCAAATGGAATTTCTATTTCTAGGTCCTTGAGGAATCGCCACACTGTCTTCCACATCAAAAACGATGAGTTCATGTCCTTTGTAGGGACATGGATGAACCTGGAAACCATCATTCTCAGCAAACTGACACAAGAACAGAAAATCAAACACCGCATGTTCTCACTCATAGGCGGGTGTTGAACAATGCGAACACATGGACACAGGGAGGGGAGCATCACACACTGGGGTCTGTTGGGGGAAAAAGGGGAGGGACAGTGGGGGGGTGGGGAGCTGGGGAGGGATAGCATGGGGAGAAATGCCAGATATAGGTGATGGGGAGGAAGGCAGCAAATCACACTGCCATGTGTGTACCTATGCAACAATCTTGCATGTTCTTCACATGTACCCCCAAACCTAAAATGCAATAAAAATATATATTTAAAAAGAAAAAAAAGAAAATTGACTTTTAAAAATATATGATATCATTTTATTCACATAAAGTTAAACTGTATGAGTACACTAAAATGAGGCCTGTTGATGTCTAGAGAGTCTAGAGATGAAATTATTAAAGTCTGTGAATACATTAAATTTTGTATGAATTTTTTTTTTTGAGACAGAGTTTTGCTCTTATTACTCAGGCTATAGTGCCATGGTGTGATCTCAGCTCACTGCAACACCCGCCTCTTGGGTTCAAGCGAATCTCCTGCCTCAGCCTCCTGAGCAGCTTGTAGTACAGGCATGCACCACCATGCCCAGATAATTTCTGTATTTTTAGTAGAGATGGGGTCTCTCCATGTTGGCCAGGCTTGTCTTGAACTCCTGCCCTCAGCTTATCTACCAACCTCGGCCTCCCAGAGTGCTGGGATTACAGGTGTGAGCCACTGTGCCTGGTAAATTTATTTTAACAGGGAAAGAACCCACAGATTTTAAAAAATAATAACTTTAAAAGTTATTTGGTCCCCAAATAATTAAGAAATACAGACCATTTTATTTATATATTCATTTTCACTCTATGATTATGTAATAATAAATGAATAAAGTACTCAGATATATATAGTGTTTACTTCTGAGCCCTAAAATTTTATAAAACTGTAATGGAAATTAAACCAGAGATTCAGCCCACTAAAAAAATAATTAAAACACTCAGTTTTAAACCTTAATCTACCAGTTCCAGCATTTTCTATCTTTATTAAGATAGCCATATTAGACTGAACAGTTAGTTTTTATCAGTTTGTTTGCATGTTTGTTTTTGAAGGGGATGTGTAAGTAGAGGAGATTTTATTTCTCAGTTTCTGAGATCTGCCTGTTTGTAACAAGCTGACAAGTATGTACAAAAAAACCCCATAAATATCAGACTGAACTTTTGTTTCTCTCATCATTTTCAAGTCAATTTCAAGAGCTTATGTTCCACTTATTAATAAGCACCTTCTGGCTTTGGTACTGCTAAGACCACATCTAGTGTGAATGTACACAAAAACTATGTACCTTGAAGAAAGCATACTTATAACAATGCTCTTGTCTACAAGTCCATGTATGTCCAAGCCAGTATTTACTTAGATATTTGAAAAAATAAAGGAAAGCCATCTAAATTAGAAAGGAAGAAAAATTAACTCTGTTTGTAGAAAACATAACCTTATATAGCAAAAAACCCTAAAGATTCCATCAAACATTCTTATAACTAATTAATAAACAAAGTCAGTAAAGTTTCAGGATACAAAATCAACATCAAGTAATTATCTGAAAAAGAATTTATTAAAATCACTTTTATAATAGCTTAAAAAATAAAATACCTGGTAATACATTTGCTCGATGAAATGAAAGAACTATACACTGAAAACTATAAAACACTAATGAAAGAAATAGAAGACATAAGTAAATGGAAAAATATCTTGTACTGTTGGATTGTAAGAGTTCATAGTGTTACAATGTCCATCCTACCCAAAGCAATCTACATATTCAATACAATCCCTACTGAGATTCTAATGCCATCTTTTTCAGAAAGTGAAAAAAGCAATCTTAAAATTTTTATAAAAGACTCCAAAGAGCTAAAATTATCTAGAGCAAAAAGAACAAAGCTTGAGCATCATACTATCTGATGTCAAAATAGTATTAAGCTTTCATGTTCTGGTCATATGATGGTTAAATTTTAAAATAATTGCAAGTTTTATTTCACATTGTTTGGGCAATGTTTTTCTACTTACGAAAGTATACTGCTCCCTATGTATCATCTGTAATCTCTAAATAAAACTGAAACACAAAAACTAGTAAAACATATATTAAGTCCAAGAAAATCAAAAAATCCATATTTAAGATAATAAAATGGTCATTTTTCCTTGGAGAAGTAAGCATGTAATTGAATTAGCCTGATTTATCTAGATTAAAAGAAAATTCATTTGAAGACCAAAAGAAGAAAATGAAATATTGAGCATTAAAAGTTGTCTTCCAATAGCAACTGTAAGTTAGTTTTAAACAATCCCAGTAAAGTACAACACACAAATAAATAAATAAATCACAAAAGAAAAGCTGCAGTTGAGATTTATTGAAAGTGAGTTCCAATATTGCATGAATTCCAAATTAGGCTTGACTCGGGATAGTCTGTTAGTTCCCAAGGGAAATCAATACTCTTTAGAAAAGAAAAAAATGTGTGTTTTTTTCCCCCTTTTTAACAAAAAACTAAACTCAAATATTCCTTTTAGAAGCTTAGAAGGCACACAATCCCAGAGTGACTTTAGATAGCTGCACAGAAACAAAAGCACACAAAGAAGAAGGGAAGTTGCCAGAAGTTAACTATATTCCCACTTGAAAGGGAAGGAGAACGAAACTTTCCACTTTGTCTGGATTTCTGGAGAAGCTAAATGTGATCATTTTTCTCCCTCTCTAAAAGCAGAAGCATATATTTTGAAGTTGTTATCATTGTCTATAAAAGGAACACATTTCAATCAACAGAATAAGAAACAAATACCACTTTACCAGTGAAATACATTTTGATGATCTTGAATGGTTTTGCCTTTCAATTCAAACAAGTTTCAAGAGCAAATCACTTTTATTTGCAAATTTAATGAAACTGCAAATGTATTTACATTAACCAGGAATTTAATAGCATTTCCAAGTGAACTCTGGGCAGGGGCATGTTTAATAGTACCCGAAGTTCCTGTCACACAATGGGCTGGTCTGTTATGACCATTGCCATTTGTGTGGCGTCCAGTTAAAATGAGCTCTCAGAAGCCTGGAAGGAGAGCAAAGACCCATGAGGAGTAGCTTCCAGTCTCAGGGGTCTGCCTAGATAGAGACAACAGCAAAGGTTTTCCCATTGCTATTGGGTTGGAGTCACAGGAAGATGGGTAGCAAGATAACCTGGGTCTTGTATTAACTGTGTGTTTATAAGTTTCAAATCAGGTTCAACCACAGGTAGCTGTGGCGCTCAGCTTCTCTTTTCTTCTTCTTCCCCAGTCCAATTTACTTTGTGAGAAACTCTGTCAATTCCTAGAACCTAATTGCAACTTCCTTTGCCATGTTTCTAAAAGCCAAATCTGAATCCCTATTGTATAGGCTTTTCCCACAATCTCAGAGTTGCTGTGCCCATGTAGGTTACAGGATGAAAATGCTGCAAATTACACCCCTCCAGGGCCTGAGTGGTGGAACCTGGCATATGAATATCTCATTTCTTTCATCCATCAGTTAGGATAATTCTGAGGTATGCATTTTCCACTGTTTCCACAATTTCCCTGAAGGATCAATCTCTTGTTAGGTGTGATAGTCACAGGTTAAAAGCACATTTTCTTGGTTTCTTTTCATTACTTTATCATTTGCTTATAGGTATTTCCTTCACATCTCAAAAAAAAAACAAAACAAAACCCTATTTGAATTTGAATCCTTTTCTCAGGGTCTGCTTAAGGGAAAACTTAAAGAAAGAGACTTTAATTCTAAACACATTTACTGAGAATCTGCTATATTACTTTTATTAAGGTATGTCCAAGTACAAGGACTGGCCACTCAAATACAGTCAGGGGTGGAACAGTGTAGTAGTCTGCTCTCACACTGCTAATAAAGACATACCTGAGACTGGGTAATTTATAAAGGAAAGAGATTTTACAGACTCATAATTCCACATGGCTGCAGAGGCCTCACAATCATGGCAGAAGATGAAGGAAGTGCAAAGGGACGTCTTATGTGGTGGCAGGCAAGAGAGAGCATGTGCAGGGGAGCTCCCTTTATGTAAACATCAGATCTTGTGAGACTTATTCACTATAATGGGAACAGCATGGGAAAGACCTGTCTCTAGGATTCAATCATCTCCCACCAGGTCACTTCCATGGCACATGAGAATTATGGGAGCTACAATTCAAAATGAGATTTGAGTGGGAGACACAGCCAAACTATATCATCAGGAAATAAATTTAAAAATGAGAACTGATGTACAACATATTCCCCATTGAAGAGGGGCATTCACTTTGAGGCTTCTGTCCATTTGTGAAATGCTGGAATGCCAGTCTTTGCACATCAGTGTTCTGGCTTTTGAAGGAAAGCTGAAAAATCTTGAAATTTGAATATTGTCACTAATTCAAAAAACATTCATTTTGCATGTAATATTCTTCATGCCAGCAAAACTTGCCTATGTACTGGACTTAACCCACAGACTGCTAGTTTGCAAACTGTATACTGGAGATTAAAACTGAATAATGCTTGGTTCATATATATTAAAGAAACTTGCAACTTACAAAGGGTAATAGAAATGCAAGTAACTAGCTATGAAGTTGATTTAAATGATATATATATATATATATAATCAAATAATAATTTCAGAAGAAGAAAGAGACACTCTGACTGGGAATGATGGAGAAGGAAGATTGAAATGAGTACACATCAGAAATGGTTTTTTGGAATAGTAGTATATACCAGGAATAGCTTATAAGTAATTAGTTTCAGAAAGTATTGTTATGGAAAGCTCAAAATTAGAAAGCAAGACTCCACTCATTATCCACAAGAATGTCATGTCGCAGTCCTAATCTAATTTGGAAAATTATGATATGCTCCATCTGCCTCTAGGAGGCTCACAATGCACATCAGTGTGTTAAAAGCTCTGATAAGTACCATAGGAGAGAATCGTGGTTGACTCTGATTCCCCTGGCATTTTCTCTCTGCTTTCAGAATCTTTCAATTCTATGTGGACACTATCAAGAACATGCTGAGAAATGATATTGTAGGGATATCTCTGACTTTAACATAAGCACTGAAAAAAGGGGGAATGTACTAATTTATCTACTCAAGTATAACCTAAAATAATAAACATGTTCAGAGAACTTTATAAACACTTAAATCTAAAAAGTTGGTGTATTAGTCATGGTTTTCCAAAAAGTATATAATATATACACACACATATATACATGTGTATATATACATATATATACGTATTTATATACATATTTTAGTATTTATACAAAGTATACTACTAATAGGATAGATATATAAACATCTAATTGTATAAACATCTAATGTGTATCTAATTGTGTGTATATATCTATCCTATTATAGTTTTATGTATAAAATTTATGTATAATAAATTTATGTACAAAATTATATTAGTTGCATATTTGAGTAGGTATATAAAATATATAAATATATACATGTGTATATACATTTATACATATATATGAATATCCTTATATATGTATATGATTATTTATTTATTTATTTTTTGAGACAGAATCTCGCTCTGTCACCCAGGCTGGAGTGCAGTGGCATGATCTCAGCTCACTGCAACCTCCACCTCCCTGGTTCAAGTCATTATTCTGCCTCAGCCTCCCGAGTAGCTGGGACTTCTGATGTGCAGTATTACCCCTGGCTAATTCTTGTACTGTTTTAGTAGAGAAGGGGTTTCATCATGTTGGCCAGGGAGGTCTCAAACTCCCAACCTCAAGTGAATCACCTGCCTTGGCCTCTTAAAGTGCTAGGATTAAAGACATGAGCCACTGTGCCCAGTTTATATATGTATATGAATATCCCATATGTATATATATGTATATGTATTTATCCATATACATATGTGTGTATAAAATATATAATAAACATATTTATTCATATACATATTTTAATATGTATATAGAATATATAACTAATAGGCTATATATATATATATATATACACCCTAGTATATATATATACACACACACACATACAGGTGTATATGTGTATATACATGATCTGAATACAATTATGTTTAAAACTACCCTGACTTTTCTCACCCGCTCAATGTTCCTCAACCTCCTACAATGGCATGTGAGAATGGCCTCTTGGGAATAAAATAGCCAATATCCCAAGACTCTTAAGCCCTAAGCCATGGGTGGGCAGTAGAAAAAAACAAGCCCTCTCTCCAGAGGTCCCCTCTGAAGAAGACACTTCAATGCCATCACTGACAGGAAGAGTTGGCTACACTTTGTGACTTAAATCAATTTCAGAGCAAATTCATGTATCAAAAGATACATCAATGCCTGAATAAAACCAAATTACTACTTGGACCCTAAAGCATAAATGATTGTCAGAAATCTAATAATTAGAGTTCTAAAAATCAGGGACGAGTTTACCTATTACTATGAAAATAAGCATCCTCAAGCTTACAAGATCACAGTGAGCCGGGAGGAATATATTTGAAGGCAAAGAAGCTCCCATATCATGAACATAGTGACTCCTATTATTGTAGACTTCCCATTTGACAGGACAGTTGACAATTCAAATTTTCAGATATGATTCTGTCCTACGAGGAAACCAAGCATCTAATAAGTGAACATCTCTACTGGTCTTCTCCAGACACAAAGCAGACAATACTTTGTTCTCACGGGCAAAATTTTATATATTTTGATTTTAGATTAGATATTTTATATAATATTTACATGTACATATTATGTATACAATTAATTTATGCATATATAATTATATTAATAATACATATATCAATGATTCAGCATTTTGGTATGTGCTTTTTGAATATTAGGTTTCTTCCAAGCATTCAATGTGATGGATCAGTTAAATGCTTGCTAGCGAGAAGCCGCTGAGCTCTTCGCTGGTTATTGCACGTGTAAAGGCCGAGCCCCCCGTAGCTAGGATGCCGCGTGGAAGCCGAAGCCGCACCTCCCGCATGGCCCCTCCGGCCAGCCGGGCCCCTCAGATGAGAGCTGCGCCCAGGCCAGCACCAACCGCTCAGCCACCAGCAGCGGCACCCGCCTCTGCAGTTGGCTCTCCTGCTGCGCCCCGGCAGCCAGGTCTGCTGTCCCAGATGGCAACCACTGCGGCTGGCGTGGCTGTGGGCTCTGCTGTGGGGCACACACTGGGCCACGCCATTACCGGGGGCTTCAGTGGAGGACGTGATCCTGAGCCTGGGAGGCCTGACATCACTTACCAGGAGCCTCAGGGAACCCAGCCGGCACAGCAGCAACAGCCTTGCTTCTATGAGATCAAACAGTTCTTGGAGTGTGCCCAGAACCAGGGTGACATCAAGCTCTGTGAGGGTTTCAGTGAGGTGCTGAAACAGTGCCGACTTGCAAAAGGATTGGCCTAATCAAGAAGTTCAACCTGGAGAAAGGAAAACCAGCTCTCATAACCAAGTTAACTTAATATAAAAATTCAATTAATAGTGAAGGTATAAAGTGTAGCCATCAGTTAAATCTCTCCTCTCATTCCTAGCTTCCTTCCTTCAGAATTGAAATGGAAGGGGGTGTTCCTACTCTGTAGAATTTGGGAGCTGGTCAAATGTTTGTGTGGCCTCCTTAAACTAGCTGTTATGATTTTATTCTTTGTAAGTTAATTAGAATAAAGTGATGTTCTTCCAAAACAAAAAAAAAATGCTTGCTAGCATTGTTTCGCACAAAGCATTGCCTCTAAGAACTTATTTCCCAGTAAAATGGGTTATCTAAAGTTAATCTATCTAAAGTCATGTTCATTTGATATTCCAGATGTGAGTTTATATCAAGGGAACAATTTAAGAGCTGCTTGCTGAACCTAGGTCTTATCCCTTTGTGTTCTGGAAGAAAAAGATCTCTATGAAAACCTCATTTTTCCATTCTACCACCTTTGACCACTGGTAATGTCTAACAACCATCGATTACGCAATACACAATAGTGTAGAAAAAGGAAAAATGAGAAAGCAAAATATATTTTAAAAAACATAAACTTGTGGGATAAAGACTGCATTTCTAAAATTGTTTATGAGGCTGTAGCTGGTGCTTATAACTTTCCTTTTTTGCAACACATTTCATGTATGTTCCTCTTGCCTTCAGTCAATCTCAGCATCATTGGGGTCTTTGCCTACCAGGCCATTACAAACCTTCATTTCTAAGTTAGTATTTTAAAAGGAGTAATTTCTAATCTGGCTCTGTTTGAATATCCTTCTCATCTGCTGAAGGACTTCGTCCTTCCCATTAGCCTTTCCCATTTCTGCACCAACATTTCTCTCCTCCAAATCCACCACTTTTCTTTACTTATCTTTCATGGATTATTTCCATCAGTCTGGCAGAATTCTTTAAATTTTCCACCTTAAAAACATAAACCTACTTTTTTCTTATACATTCCTACCCACAGAAACTTTGCACATGTCCTATGTATCAAAACTCCCCAGAGAAACAGTCTACACTGTCTGACTCATTCTCCACTGTACCTATCACCATAAGGTTTACACAACCTTGTGATGCTTAACTTTACATCTTAATTTGACTGGGCCAAGGGGTGCTCAGTTAAACATTGTTTCTTGGTGTGTCTGTGAGGGTGTTTCCAAATGATACCAGCATTTGAATCTCTAAACCAGATTGTCTTTCCCAATGTAAGTTGTCATGTAATCCATTGAAGGCATGACTGGAGCAAAAAGGAAGTGGAAAGTGAAATTTGCCTGTTTTGCTTCCAGACTGCCTGCCTTGAGCTGAGATATTGGATATTCTCCTGCCCTTGGATTGGAATTTACATCATCATCTTTCTTGTTTCTTTGGCCTTTGGACTCATGTTGGAATTACCACTAGCTTTCCTGGGTGTATATGTGTGTGTGTTTGTGTGTCCTATTGGTTTTATTTTTCTGGAGAACCCTGATGAACACAAATGGCATATAGATTGTCGGCGGTTGGACTAAATTAGAACACAGTTCCTCTGATTCTCATAGTCTAGCACTCTTTCCGTACTGGGTTATAAACAAATGTCATTCTATATGTGATATTAAATTTTATATTGTATTAACTGAAATATTGTTTTCATAGTCATTGGGAGTAGAGTGCATATGGAGGGTCTGAAATAGTAATTGCTTTCTGACTCTAAAGTAAAACATATGTGTTGATACACCCAGTATAGAACACGTTCTACATTGTCTGTGATTTGTGTGTTTTAGGCATTTTATAACAACTAAGAAGTGTTGGACTTGATGAGAGATCATGAGATCAAGAGAGGGGAAAGAGGAGACGAGCATTCTTCAAGCTGAGAGAAATTTCATTTGGCATAAAGTGGAAAATATGTGCATAAAAGATCACATTTCTCAAATATCATTTTTCATAGGTCTTTTATGATTTGTAATGGGTATAACTGGATCTTTTTTTACTCTTTTTGTATAATATATGCAAAGTTTTGTAATGATCATTCTTAGGAAAATTTGACCAGAAATATTTCCTCCAAAATAAAGTAGGAGTAAATATGATATATTGAAAGTTTTTCTTTGTCTGCAAAAAGTAATGATCTATCATCATACACGAGATCTGATGCATAAGATCAGATCCATATTCACCTTCTGTAAGAAGTAAAATGGTTCCACTGTAAACTTACACTAAATTTTTTTAAAAATCCACTTTCATTGAGATGTAAATCTTTTATGACCAATGGCATACAGATGCAAAATCATGTAGCAAGTAATCGTGATGAATGACATTCCAGTTCCATCCCTGGTCTGTGGATGATGGAATTAAGATTCAGAGAGTTTAAGGGATTTGTTCAATGCTATCCTGGTGCTTAGTGGCTTCCTGAATCCCAGTACTCCCATTTGTCCATCAAATCAGTATGAACTTAGACTCAATAAACGTTTTGTTTTAAAAAAATTCATGCAGCTTCCTGAAAGAGGTGAGTTGGGCTTTGAAGCAAATACATTTTTGTAGACTTGTCTTGTTACTGAACAAAGATGACATCAGCAGCCGTTTTCAATGACTTTAAAATCATAGGATGGAGAACTTTATTATTTCATTCCACAAGGACTACTTAGCTGCCTTTTGTTTACCAGGCACTGTTTAAAAGGCACTGGGATTCTGACAAAGAATTTATAAAAAAAAAATCTTTAATGCTTTACTCCCTCACTTGGTGGAGTTTGCAATTTGGAATAAAATATAAATAACATAGTATTCAAATTCAGAATGTTTAAAATCTCTTCCATGGTGTATACATAGTATGACTCTCTTGCTGATCTTTTTTTGTAAATAAAGAATCTATTTTAGTAAAAGTGATTAATGCTTATTTTGAAAATATTAGTCAATACAGAAAGATACCAAGCACAAAAAAAAAAAAAAAAACCCTCCAAATCCCAGTACCTGGAAATAATTAGACAATATTTGGTTCTATAATTCCATATGGATATATAAACAGGAACTATTTTTACAAAAATTGAAATACATATTTTTTCTTTTTTACATTCTAAAAATTTTTTCTTGAAATACAGCATACACATAGAAAAGTGTGAAATTCCAAAGGCACAGCTTGATGAATTTTTACAACTTAGACACACTCAACATCATCTAGCTCAAAAAATAGAACCCCAGAAATCATATAACTTCTACCATATCAATTTTTCTTGCCAATTTCAAAACTTTAGATAACTGGAATTATACAATATGCACTTCTTGTGCCCAACTTAGTCTTCAACACTATGCATGTGAGATTCTTCCCTGTTGCTGCATGTAGAAAGATTTTGTTAATCATCATCACTGTATTCTGTTGACTGTGTACAACACAATTTATTTGGGTGGTTTCCAGGTGGATGTTATCACAAATAAAGCTGCCAAACACATTTTCTTTCATGTCTTTCAGTAGATCTCCATTTCTGTTGGAGATATACACATGCATCCATATCCATATCTCTAGTTAGATATGCCTACCTATAAACATGTATTTTCTGGGTAATAATATATGATTATATTTAGCTTTAGAAGGTAATACCAAACAACTTTAGAAACTGTTTGTAAAATATCCATTACTACCACAATATATGGGTTCTTGTTATTCTATATTTTGGTGAAACTTTATTGGTGCTGTTCTTTTACATTGTAGCCATTTGGATGAGTTTGTAGTAGTATCACAGTGTGGTTTTAATTTTATAAAGTCTAATTAAATTGAACACCTTTTACTAAATTTATTGAAAGACATACTCTTTAGTAAACTACCTATTCTAACACTTTCTTTCTTTCTGTTGGATTGACCATCTTTTTTAAGATCACACTCAGTAGATGAATAGAATAAGATCTTTGTTATACAAGATTATATAGAATGAACTACAAAAGACAAACATTGTAATCCTGATTTTAGTCTCTAGTTTCAAGTCAGTGAGGAAGTGATGCTAAATCGTAACTGGCGTGGTTGAATTATCCCCATGTTAAGAGGATCTTAATTCTCCTCTTACTGTTCAAGTTGCTTTGGTTGGCCCAGAAATCCCTGCTTTTTTTGTTTTTAATTTTCTGGGTCTTTTGTTACTAGAATGGGCAGACACCTACTTTGCCTGAGAGACTCCTAATTTACATCTATGGTCCTTCCTGGTGCAATTATTAATATCTTCCCCTTTTCCTATCAAGAATGTCCTGGTGTACAAATGATTGTATGATCGTTCTACTAATTATTTATAGGTTTTTATTTTGTCAATTTATCCCAAGAATGACACCCTGAGGTTGCTGCTCTATCCTGAATGCTAAACATGTACTTATTCTGATTTCAAGAGTCAGGGTCCTCTATCCTGGTAATGAATTATTTCTTAGAGATCAGTATTCTGTATGTCCTGGTAACAAGAAGATTGTAAACCACTTCGAAGCAGATGCACTGAATCCTAACCACCGTGAACATAAACGGTAACGATCCTCAGGGGGGGATAGGCCAAATACAATTTCCAGCATCCACATCTTGATGTGCACTCATTCTTCTGCTTGGGAATATGATTCTTGCATGTTCTTATTCATCCTTCAAATCCCATCATATATAATACCGCCTCTGACCTTAAATTGTTGTTTTGTGTTCATAGAATCTCAGGAGCCATAACAATCTAAGATTTTCATTTCCATTGAGACAAGTTATATATGAACTTGCCTTTGGCCTTTGCATCATTCAGTTGCTAACAGTAAACTCATTTTTAATGTTCATCCTCATTGAGAAATGGTGTCCCTACTATCTATTCTTCAACAGTTCTAACAAGAGATCATGTGTAATTGATTATAAATTCCATGGAGCCTCCCCCTCTCTTATGCTCTCTCTCCACTGCATTCACCCAAAATTGTTTTGGCACAGATTTCCTCATTTTACCACTGAAAGAATCACATTATAGTTATCACATTTTGGGAAGCACTCAAATGAAGAAGGTAGAATTCTTGGCAGCAAGTGCCCTCCCACACCAGCTCTAATCTGAACATTGCTCAGTTTATCTTGTCAATGGACTCAGTTAATCTAACCCAAAATATATTATCCAGTACCTGTAACATTATTGAACCCTTACAAAGAAAACATTTTTCTCTAACCTAGTAATATAAGTACAATGTCTGATCAATGGTATCTATGTATGTATGGTAACTTTTTTCAGATTTAGCTTGCATCAGGATACAAACTACACCTTCCAAAATCAGTTCTAAGAAAAACCTGTGACCTATAAAGTATTGCTGGAACCAGAGATGGGGGCAGGGAGTAGGAATAATGTTCCTTAGACTTGAGGACAAGAGACATCGTTGTGACCTCTCCTGACTGGGCTCATCTTTGGTGTACAGGGTGTACTTTATCCAGCTATTCATTCAATATATACTTTGGGGTAAAAAATTACCGTGTCCTATGTATTAGGGTAAGTACATGGGAATCAATAAGATGAATAACACACACACACTCTATTTTCAATGAGTTTACAATCCAAGAGGTCATAAACAGGTATTTTACAATTATGGAAATGCATTGTGATAAATGTTACAGTAGGCATAAGTGTCAGGTAACCCAGGGCTGCAAAAAAAGTGATGTGGTTTCTATTGAAATTAAATAGAAAAGTCTAGACATAATAGGTAGTTGTTGAGTTGGGTCCTTAAAAATGAGTAGAAATGTAGTAGGCAGACAAAGCAAGAAATGAAATGCTAAGCAGAAGAAACAATATACCCAAGACAAAGGAACATTCAATAAAATAACATGGTTTGAAAATATCAGTGATCTACTATAGACAGCATTAAGGGTGCATGTAGAAAATAAAAATAAAATTAGACTGAAGAACTATGTCATGCTAAATAAAGGTCTTCAAGCTCATACTGTAGTTATTAACATCAGTTTAATCTGAGGAATACCACGGACAGATTATATATGTCATAAAATACCCCCATATTTTATTTTATATTACATTCTTTCTTTTTACTGCTGTGGGGCATATAATAAGTTTAAGGCATCTCCCCAAAAGGCCTAATGTAAGCATAAGAGAAAAAAAGGGACTGTGGTGAATAAATAACCTTTTCCAACTACACATTGTTGTAGTTGTAATCAGTAACTTAATTCCATGTCAAACATGTTCCATTTGAAAATGTTGGACGGTGGTGAATGTGTAAGTGGGTGAGATAACTTACTCCCTAAAAACTCCTGCCTCATAAAATAATCAAAGAATTTAAAAATCCAGGGCTAGAAGTCAGAAGATGAGAATTCCAGACACAGCTCTGGAGACAGCCCTTCTCCATGTACAAAATGAGGGAGGGGTCTACCTGAGTTTAGTGTTTATTGCTGTTCTAAACAATTTTACCTTTCCTAGACCTTTTAATGGGGGATGGATAAATGATGGCAGCAGTTGGCAAGATCTCAGGCATTAGGAGTAAATATCAGATACCAGACCAGGGACTGGGTCTTCAAGGTGGTCTTGTGGACACGCAAACACAAAATATTGGAGAAAATGTTACTTTCACGAAGTTCTATTTTACATTAAGGCTGATGCATTTAACTACTAACCCAGAGTAGTAGATATTTTAATATTAGGGATGTTAGGGTGAGCTTTCAAACTGAAGGGAATCTGGGGACAGCACAGTGGGCAAGGAGGGAAACTGAAAGGAGAAAGGGATCTTTCTGAGTTCATACAGCTGATAAGACAAACACAGGATCAGAACCCAGAGTTCCACACTCACAATCCAGGGCATGTGCATACTCACGTCTAGTCTTCCTCATGAATAGCAAAGAGTAACTATCCAGGATCTTAAGGCTGTCTTCTCTTCAGAATGTCATTTCCAACAGCAGGCATGGTAGCATATTAAAGGCAGAGGCAAGGAAATCTAGGAGAAGCTTAGATGATTAAAGAGTACCAACCAGGTCAAGGCATGCTGTGCTGCTGTGCTGCTGTGCTGCTGTGCGGCGCCATGTGCTTTAGGTGGACCAGTACTCTCTAATCTTCGTTAACAAGTCAGTGGCTAGAAGGGGAATGGAAGGAGCATTTCTATGCCTCATTTTCTCTTTTCACCCTCAATATAACTATAATTGTTAACAATTATTGAGCAATCGCTACTTGCCAGGCACTGCAGTAACATTTATAATCTCCAATCCTAAGGCTACAGAAACAAGCAGGTAGAAGTTAAATAACTTTCTATACTAGTTTCCTTAGTATACTAGACTCCTAATTCCTTGACACAACGAAGTACCAAAACTGAGTGACTTCGAACAATAGACATTTATTGTTTCTGAATTCTGAAGGCTGAAAGCCTAAAACCAAGGTGTCTGCAGGGCAGTTCTCTTCCTTGTGTCTTCCATCTGCTTGCTGATATGTGCCAGCAATATACATATTGGCTCCCTTGGCTGGCAAATGCTTCACTCTAGTCACATGGCTGCCTTCTCTGTGTGTGTCTTCACATCTTTTTCCTCTGTGCATATTTGTCTCTGTGTCCAAAATTCACCTTAATAATAGACACCTGTTATGTTAGGTCTCACATTAGGGTTCACTCAATTACTTCATTTTAAATCAACTACCTCTGTAAAGACCCTATTTGCAAATGAAGTTTGCTAACCTCTTTGGTGAGAATCCTTTAGTGCAATCCTTACCACTAGCCTCAGTGTATAAAGCTAACCAGTATAAGATCGATAATGTAATCCAATCTGTCTCACTTGGAAAGATGCTTTAAAACTACAACATTTGGAATGCTCATGATTATTTTAACAAGTTACACTACAAATCTGTAAGGGAAGGGAGGAGGTCTGATTCTTTGGTCCACAGTTCTCACTTATTCCAGATTTCCTCAATCTCAATGACCTTTTCTTATACTTCTCATGTTTCGTAACCTAAAGGCAGATACAAAATGCTATTTCTCCATGTCTATGTTTTTGAATGCCATCCTGAGTTCCTTGAAAGAAATCTGTATTATAGGTTTCTCATAAATTGAATGTATTAATAAAAATATAAATAGAGGCTGGCCATGATCTGAGCCACACCCAAACTAAGTGATGAGTGACACTAATGGCTGTCCTCAGAGAAGAATATACCAGGGAGATGGCAGCATGATGCTTATCATTGAACTTCAGGATAGGATTGCCTGGGCTTATATCCCTAGTAGCTTAGTTATAGGATATGTAAGTTGAGGCAATTAATTAACCTACGTGCCTCAGTTTTTTCATATGTCAAATATCAGTATCCAATTTAGAGAACTTGAAAGGATGAAAAAGGTTACTCATTTAAAAGCATTCACTTCCTAGTGCATACTTGGCTGGTGCCAATGACTGGGGTTGCTGCTGGGGACGGTTCCCTTGGGTTGCAACAAGGTAGAAACAAGGGCTGGAGCTGCATTTGTTTTTCCATCACTATGTTGACACTTTTATCCAATAAGCAAAACTCATTAAACTACTCAAATCCTGAAAAAAAAAAAATGACCAGATATTGCCATTCTAAGATGTGGGATGAATACCTAGTTTTTTTTTTTTTTTTTAACTGATGCTTTTATTTCCTCTGTGACTATTATTTCTTTATATAATACATTCTTGCTCTAGCCACAAGGATCTTCTTTGTGCCTTGAAGTGTCTTTATTATTATCATTCATTGCAGCAGTTTGTGCCACTGCTAATACTACACTACCTAGATAAAATTCTCTGGAAAACTTGAGACTCATACGTACAAATAAGAAAAATAATACGAAATAAAAATGAGAAAATAGGCCATATGTTTTCAACAGGTCTCACCTAAATCCCTGAGATCATTGATTTATTCAATTGGCTTACTTTGAAGTCTCAGTTCAAAACCATTGTGAAAACTGAAATTGACATTACTATTAATTTTACTTTGTATTTTGTTTCTATTACTTGCTTAATTCCTGAAGAATACAACCTCTAACAAAATAGTACTGGCCCAGCACATTGTGATGATAGCAAAAGACAATGGAATGGCCAAATGGAACTTAATAGTAGACTCAGGGTAGACTAAGCCTGAGAGCCACCCCCTTCAAACCTCCCTTGTTGTTGCTCAAATGTGACTAAGTTTGACACTGACTCCTAGGTCCCAATCACTCCCCCAGATTGAGACTAGATCAACAATTGGAGCAGGTTCATCCTAGCACTGAGGAACGTCAAAACCAAACTAGAAGATGACTGGGCAGTGGTGCTTTTGGAGAAAGATCTTGATCAAAAGAAGAAATGGGCCAGGTGCAGCAGCTCAGGCCTGTAATACCAGGACTTTGGGAGGCTGAGGGGGTTGGATCACTTGAGGGCAAGAGTTCGAGACCAGCCTGGCCAACATGGTAAAACCATGTCTCTACTAAAAATACAAAAATTAGCCTGGGGTGATGGTGCACACCTGTAGTCCCAGCTACTCAGGAGGCTGAGGCAGGAGAATCACTTGAATCCAGGAAGTGGAGGTTGCAGTGAGCAGAGATTGTGCCACTGCACTCCAGCCTGGATGATGGAGTGAGACTGTCTCAAAAAAGGGGGACGGAGATGTAAAAATTTGCAGAATGAAAATAAAGTCACTAATGTTAAAAAAGAAAAGAAAACATGACAAATAGGATAGAGCCAGAAAATGCCATGAAGAGAGGGTTCTCAAGCTTGCATAACAAAACTATCACAAACGACTCTTCAAATGCCACACCCTTGCACAAAGGCCATCACAATCTCACACACAAAATATTCCTGCAAATACGTCTGCCCAGCAACTGCCTGGCCAACCTCGAACTAATATCACCCTTGCTATTGATCTTTGTAGCCAAGGGTATTTCTTTCAAAACAATTATATAATCCCCCTTATTTTTTCCCTTTAAAAACCATTGTCTTTTTCCTTCCTGAATAGAAACATGATTTACTAAATATGTTCCCTTTTTCTTTAGACAGTTTTTCTCTATTTGTTATTTAGGTTGACAGATAAATGTTACTCATTTTATTTACAGCTGAGGAAATAAGACTCAGAGAATTTATGCAACTTGCACCAAATCACACTCCAGGTAGGAAGTGGAGTAAGAAATGAAAGTGAAATCCATACGAAACCACAGTTCATATTCTTGGCATTATTCCACAGTGTTTCAACTGGACCATTAAATAAAATACATGAACACAGAATGCTCTGGCCTTAGAGAGAGTGTTACCATCATAAAAGCAGTTAGACTCATTAAAAAATTAGCAATTTGGCAATTAGACTGCCTGGATTCTAGTAACTGGCTATTTTTATGACTTAAGGTAACATATTTAACCATGTCTCAATTTTACTTTACATAAAATGAAGGTGATGATACCTACCATATCGGGTAAACATGAAGATTAAATGATATATATGATACAAATAATTATGTGATACACACATATCTGTATGTATATATATATATATATATGAGTTAAATTTAAAACATAAATGGTAGATATAATCTCTTTAGCTCTACAAATAAATCAGACTTTTTACCATTTAGAGAAAATTCTAATTTTAATAACACAACTTGCTAAACTGCTCTTACTTCTTACACAATGAAAATGACTATGTCACCTTTCATACTTTTATATTAAATAACTTAATAAAACTATAGAAAAAATAAACTTGAGAATACTCGTTGTCTTTAATATAAGCCAAATATTAAAAACAACATTTATACCTTTAGCATCCTTTCAAAAAAATTGCAATCTAAATGTGTAAACATAGCTGACAACAAAAAGTTGGCACTGGTGTTTCCACAAGTGAGTTATCTGAAATGGCCTAGAGATAAGCGATAAAAAGTCAGTGTGTTTTACTGGGGATAAACACAGAAGATTTCCTAATCCATCGGACATAAGTTTGAGATTATCAGGGTTTATGCTGTGCCATGAGAAAAGAAAATGGCGAAATTTGTATTGTGTAAGGTTTTAATAGATGATTAGATTATCATGCACGTCATTTTCCACTCCGCAACTGGGTCCTGAACATAATTTATTTAAAAGAACAGTCTGCATTTCATTGGGAAAGGATCATTTCAATGCTATGGTTTGAATAAGTACCTTTCAAACTTCGGGTGTTTTCAAAGTGTTTGTATTTAGAGGTGTGGTCTTTGGGAGATGATTGGGTCATGAGGGTTCTGCTGTCATGAGAGAGATTAGGTACCCCTACAACTAAAGCTGGGCAGACAGAGTTCACCTGTTTTTATCCTTCTGCCTCCCACCACACAAAGACACAGCTCTCCTCCCGGTGAGAGGATGCTGCATCAAGTCACCACCTTGAAAGTAAAGAGCAGCCTTCACCGCACACTGGTCCCTTGATCTCGGACTTCCCAGCATCCAGAACTGCAAGAAATAGATTTCTTTTCTTTATAAATTCCCCACTCTATGTTATTTAGTTATAGCAGTGCAAAGTAACGCATCCATCATGTTAATACGAAGGAAAAGGTAGAATAACTGTTACAGGCATTTTGGAATTATTTTTCCTGAGTAACCACTTGAACTACTGAGAGAAGATTGACAGAAAGGCTACACCAATGCACCTTTGGTGTCAGTGATCAAAATAAGTTGACATTCCACTGAACACATTATTTTATCCAACAAGGTTAAAACTAAACCCAAAGGACTGCTCTTTTTGGCTAAGGAGAAATTTGTCAGGAGGCAATTGTTTAAATGTATATGGCCCTCTGAGCGCATGGCACTTCCATTTAACCCCTTCCTCAGAATATTTTTACCTGAACTGGTTCTATATAATTTTGTATCTATTTTCATTATTTGAAATGATGCCTCCATTCCAGGTGAAGTATGGTATATCCACTATGTAGAAAGACACGGAAGAAATAATGTCTACTAATAGCTACTAAAGCATTACTGATATTTCCTGAGAATGCAAGACTTACAAAGGTTGATACATTCACAGATTATAAACTACATACACTTTTATAGACCCATTGAAGACAAACACAATAAATTATAATTCTTGTTGCAACATTTTTGAGGGGGTAATGGATAGATTATTTTCATTTTGCTAAACTCATTCTGCTTAAAATATTATTTTGAGGAAATATTGGTTTCACAAGTGTGAACTCATTAGCCAAGTTCAGACACAGACCCACACATTTACCTTTATGCCCTGATTACCTTTTTCCCCTGATCATGACATTTTCTGTTGCTCTAGTAATTTTGACTGTGTCAAGAATGTTTGCTGGAAAATAAACTCTGAATTGAAAGTACGGAAACCTGACTTGAAACAGTCACACTAATTCTCCTCTCTACCCCCTTTTTGACTTTATCCATGTATCAAAACTTTTAAAGTCAGCTTTTACAGAATGGATGGTGCAGTCTAAATTCTATGTTCCAGAGCCCAGGGATATAGAATAATGTAAAGGGAGCAAGAGAAAGGGTCAACAGTTTTGGTTTTCAGTTGGAATATGTAGAGGGAGAGAATCATTTCCAAATAGCCTCTAATGGTCTACAGGTCAAAACTGAAAAAATTTTCAGCTCATTTCCCACTCCAAAATTCCATGAAATATATATCTATTACATCAAAGAAGAAGTTGCTCCAAGTTGATTTTTGAATTAAGCCTTTCTTATAAATGCTACATATTAAACATGTTCTAAATGCACTTTACTTATTTATTTATTAGAGACAGGCTCTTGCTCTGTCACTCAGGCTGGAATGCAGCAGCATAATCATAGCTCACTGCAGCCTGGAAGCTCTGGACTCAAGTGCTCCTCCCACCTCAGCCTCTTGAGTCACTGGGATTACTGATATGAGCCACTGCACGGAGGACTGGTTTACATTTTTGTGTTCAGAATGTTACCATAGATGACTAGAGGCAGAGTAGTCCCCCACAATACAGACTATACAGCCTTAGGTGGGCACTTAAACACTGGTTTGTTGTCTCCAAGAGATGAAGGCCGTTTAAATTTGAATATTACTTTTCATGCCATTTCAGATTTTTAGAATCCATCAGAAAGCAAATAATTATATGCTCAGACACCAATGAGGCATCAGTCACATTCATTGTCCCTCACAAAACTATAGCCCATAATAAACAACTTATTTATTTTCCCAGCCTGGTTTGCACGAGTCTTACAGTTCTACAAGCAATCTTGATCCATGTAATCACTATGTGACTGCTATTCTCATGAACACTCCTGAAATTCTGGTTTTCATCCAGCATAGATATTCAGTAAAAGCTAAGTGGAAAGTTCATATTTCAAATCTGATCTGTAAAATTTTCCTGGTACAAAAGTACAGCAGGTATGGAGGTGTGTTCTCAGAGCTCTCTTCAAGAGAGCCTACTTTGAGTAGCATAGTTGAATGACAGCTTCCATCTATGGCCACTTTGATCATTCACTTTAAAACCTCACGTCCTCCTGGCTGCTTCCAGCCAATGAATGAGTGTAGTAGGCTGCTAGTGCTGCCCCATTTGTTTCTAAAGTGGAAACATTCGTAACTTTGGCTCAAATATTCTGCATCAGACTTGTCAAGCCTTTCTCAGAACTTTACTGAAATCAGAAGCTCTTCTTACCCAATCCTCCTTCTTCCTCTCCCCTTATCTCAGGTGTGAGAACAGCATGGCAGTATGAAAGCTCTACCTTCAGACTTTTGTAACTCTTTAGAAGCTAAGATTTAGAAAACTCAACTCTTTAGAAGCTAAGAGTTAGAAACTCTTTTCTAACCTGTCTAACTCCTTCTCCCCTCTCCCGTTGTCATTCACAGGAGTTGTCTAAATCTCTAGCACTATTTACCGCTATTATTTAGTGATAAAGGTTTTAATACATCTCTTGCACATTTAATCATGTCTTTGCATCTACATCTTAGAGGGTCCAATCCAACACAGAAAGTGAGTATTGAAGGCTTTTATTCTATTCAAGAGAATTTTTTCAGTTTAACAATATTATATGACTAGTTATAAATTTAAAATACTCAAAAATATATAGTCTGAAGTTCAAGTGTCTTTCCTCTAGGAAAGCATCAAGGGTAAAGACATTCATTTGTTCCCTCATTTATTAATCCATTCATTCAATCAATAAAATGGTTATCAAAACAGACATGGGTTGCACACAACAGATAATGTGCTATACCAGAATAAGATGATCTTAGTCATCATAAAACTTACAGTCTAATGTAGCAAGTCTTAAATATTTTTTGTTTTTGTTTATGGGCCTCTTCAGGTGTGATAAATGCTATGGACACTGTCCCCAGAAAATTCATATGCATATATGCATATAGGAACATTCTGAGGCTGGCCACAGTGGCTTATGCTTATAATCCCAGCACTTTGGGAGGCTGAAGCAGGATGATCACTTGAAGCCAGGAGTTCAATACCAGCCTAGGCAACAAAGCAACACCTCATCCATACAAATCATTTTTAAAAAATAAGCCTGGTGTAGCAGTGTGCACCAGCTACTTAGGAGGCTGATGTGAGAGGATCGCTTGAGCCAAGGATGTTGATGCTGCAGTGAGCTATGATCATGGCACTGCACTCTTGCCTGGGTGACAGAGCAAGATCCTGTCTCAAAGAACAAACATTCTGTGTAAATATTGGAGATTTTGTGAACATAATTCTAACAGCTTGAGTTCCTCCTTTGTCCTGGTCCATTGTCTCATGTGGTAATCCAGCTTCAGGAACTAGATTCTTGCCATGTTCTTCCATACCCAGATTCCTGCTTTTGGTAATTTAGTATAATGCAGATTCTCTCAATCAAGCATAATCTTTTCTTCCTTCCCATAGAGATTAGAAAACAATCTCTGGGATAGAGTCTGGCTTCTCCAGAATTGTTATTTTGCTTTCTGGGATTTCTCTTCATCACTGACAAAGCATCATTTTTCAACTGTGCAATTCTGGTAGTCTCCTAACCCTTCTCTCCAATATCTCCTTATTCTGTTCTGTCATATTCTAAAACCAGATTATCTTAATATTTATGAAGCACAGATTTGCAGATGACCCTTCTTTTATCAATCAGATTCTCCTGTTCTCATGTGCATGGAAGAAGGCGCACTGAACTCAATCATTATAAACGTCCTCTACATAAACTCCATGTTCAGGGAAACTCTAATTTTTGCTTGTCATTGAAGACAAAGCTCATTTTCTTGCCTCAGTGTTTTCTTCTCAACTAAAATGCTTCCTATCTCTTTTTCTGATAATCTCTGCCTATGTGTTAAGGTCTGAATGAAATGCCCACTTTTTCCATGGTATACAAGCAAGGGAAGTAATAAGAGTTGAAATAAAAGTGGTTAAGTGGGAATGGAAAGTAAAGATTTCATGTAAGACCTATATTAAAGGTAGAAGTAAATGTACTTAGTTTCTGATTTTAAATATGAGGATAATATTAAATATTAATGAAAACTGCCAATTTGTAGCACTTACCCTGTATCTACCTCTACAAGTGGTGTTCTACATGAATAAATTATTTTATATAATTATCCTAGACAGGAAGTTGCTATTATTATTCCAGTATGTAGATGAGAAAATAGATGCTTACATATGTTTGTAAACTATTCAAGGTTTCCTAGCTTCAAGAGTAAAGTTGACATTTTAATTTAGGTATGTCTAACCTATTTTATGGTCTTAACCATGAAGACATGACTTGAAGACTTGTAGCTTGAGGAAATTGGTAAAAAATTGTGAGAGAAATAACATAAATTTTCTTTTTAAAAACATTTAACCTTGAACCATTTAAATAATATGTGGAGACATTCACCAGTTAATTGCAATCAGAAAAATGGACTTTGGGAAAGGAATAATTAATACAGATATTGATGAAGATTCCAAAAACAATCGAAACGAAAACAAAAATTAACAAGCAGGACCTAATTAAGGAGCTTCTGCATAGAAAAATCAACTAACAAAAGAGTAAACAGGCAACCTACAGAACGGGAGAAAATATTTCCAAAATATGTATCCAACTAAGGTCTAATAGCCAGAATCTATAAGGAACTTAAACAAATTAGCAAGCAAAGAAATAAAAAAAAAATTAAAAATGGGCAAAGGACATGAACAGACATTTCTCAAACATAAACATATACACAGCCAAGAAGCATATGAGAAAATTTTCAACATCACTCATCATTAGTATAAACATAAACCAAAACCACAATGAGATATCATCTTACACCAGTCAGAATGGCTATTACTAAAATAAAAAATAACATTCTAGTGAGGCTACAGAGAAAATGGAGAATTTATATGTGGCTGGTGGAAATGTAAATTAGTTCAGCCACTGAAAGTAGTTGAGAGATTTCTCAAAGAACTTAAAACAGAACTACAATTCAACCCAAAAATCTTATCACTGGGTAAATACCCAAAGGAATATAAATCATTCTACCATAAATATTGCAGCACTATTCACAATAGCAAAGACATGGAATTGACCTAGATGCTCATCAACAGTGGCCTAGATAAAGAAATGTGGCCTAGATAAAGACATGGAATTGACCTAGATGCTCATCAATAGTGGCCTAGATAAAGAAATGGACTACTAAGTAGCCATAAAAAAAGATGAAATTATGTCCTTTGCAGCAACATGAATGGAAATGTAAGACATTATCCCAAGCAAATTGGTACAGGAACAGAAAACCAAATATTGCATACTCTCACTTATAAGTGGAGCTAAACATGGAGTACACAGGAACATGAAGAAGTGCACAGTAGACACCAGAGCCTACTTGAGAGTGGAGGGTGGGAGAAAGGTGAGGTTAGAAAAACTACCTATCAGGTCCTACGCTCATCACCTGGATGATGAAATAATCTGTACACCAAACCCCAGCAACATACAATTTATCCATGTTACAAACCTGTACATTCCTCCTCTGAACTTAAAATAAAATTTGGAAAGAAAAAAAAAAGTTATTTACTTGAAATGAAAGATAAAGTTCTAAGAGTATATGAAACACCCATGAGAGAACAATAAAGAAAAGAGAAGGAGGACAAAGGCTAATATCCTGGAAAAACTTCCATGAACAATGATGAGGATAAAATGGAAAAGGAAGACAGGAGAATTTCATGACAGACTTCAGGGCCAGTCATGTGATAATATGGAAGTATGTTATAAAATGGAAATAGTAATATGTTTCAATATGGAAAATAATTTGATGATCTTTGGTCAGAATATCTTGGAGGTCCCTGAACAAGAGTTACAGCAGAGCAGTAACAGTTAAAGCCAGATGGGAAGAGATTAAGGAGTTTTGTTATATACAGTAATGCCTGGCTTGATGATGGGGATATGTTCTGAGAAATGAGTTGTTAGGTGATTTTGTCATTGTATGACCATCACAGAGTGTACTTACAGAAACCTAGGTGTATAGCCTACTACACACTTAGGTTACATGGTGTAACCTGTTGCTCCTAAGCTACAAACAGACACAGTATGTTACTGTACTGAATACTATAGGCAATTGTAACACAATAGTCAGTATTTTTGTAACTAAACATATTTAAAAATAGCAAAGGTACAAGAAAAATGCAAGATAGAAAATGGACACCTGCATGTGGCACTTACCATGAATGGAGCTTGCAGGACTGAAAACAGGTTCTGAGTGAGTGGATGGTGAGTGACTGTGAGCCTAGGATATTACTGTAGACTACTGCAGATTTTATAAACACTGTACATTTAGGCTACACTACATTTACTTTAAAAATTTCTTCAATATTAACCTGAGCTTACTCTACATTTTTACCTTTATAAACATTTTTTAACTTTTTTGTAATAACACTTAAAACACAAATACAACATACAGCTGTGAATGTGTTTCTTCTTTATCTTCTTTTTCTAGAAGCTCAGTCTATTGTTACTTTTGATTTTTTCTTTTTTTACATTTAAAACTTTTTTGTTAAAAATTAAGACATAAACACACACATTAGTCTCAGCCTATACAAGGTCATGATCATCAATATCGCTGCCTTTCCCCTCCACATGTTGTCCCACTGGGTGATCTTCAGGGACAATAACATACATACAGCTGTCATCTCCTATGATGACAATGCTTTCTTCTGGAATTACTCCTGAAGGACCTGCCTGAGGCTGTTTTACAATTAATTTTTATAAGTAGAAGGAATACACTCTAAAATAATGATAAAATATATAGTATAGTAAATACATAAATCAGTAACATACTCATGTATTATCATTAAGTATTTTTATATGACTGGCAGCATAGCAGGTTTGTTCAGACCAGCATTGCCACAAACACATGAGTAATGTATTAAACCATGCCATTACAACGACTCCAATGTCACCGGGCAACAGGAAATTTTTAACACCATTATATTATCATGGGACCACCATTGTATGCACAGTCTGTCGTTGGCTGAAAGGTGGTTATACGGCACATGACTGTAGATGCTTTTGACTTTTGCCAGAGAAGAAAGTCTTTCCTTCATGTGGACTGCTTACTGGAAAAATGCCTCTTTATGTGTCTTTAAGTAATATCTACTCCCTCTGTGAACTCTCTCCCCCATTCTAAGAAAACTTTCCAGATAATGTGATGCATCCATGTTTTCACAACTATCTTTCCTGCTCACTGAGTAAAACAGCACATTCTTCTGGGACAGGATTGATCTTTTCTGTTGAATTACACAGGCTTGAATTTGTCATCATATAGTGTCCATATGACTATTATTCTACTGAAAATGTTTGTCTACCACTGTAATTTGATAATTCCAGTACTTGAAGGTTATTGTGACTATATATTACAAAAGACTGCAAAGTTTTTGAGGACAGGGACAATGTAATATTATCTCAAAACCCATTAACTAATATAACTATCACAAACACAGACACACACACACACACACACACACACACACACACACACACACACACACCCTTCACCTCCAGTACCAAACAGAATACATATAATAGGCATTAAAAGTTATTGTTGAATGAATTTATAAATGAATGAGAAGATGAATGAATGAAAAACTTGCTAACTGACAAAGATAAATAAATGCATTTGTAGAGACATAAAGAGAAATTATATTTCATGTAGCAATGCTATCTAACTAGTAAATAGGCTAAAGGGATACTTATAATAAAACATGTTTCCTAAAGATGAATCTTCTATGATGAAATGTGTTACTTTATATAGTATAAATATCCAAATAAAGTTTCCATCGATATAGTACAGTGTAGTCTTTCCTTGGCAATACATTTATCTAGACAATCTCTAGACAAGCTCTAACATTACACTTTTTTTAAAAATTATCTTTCATTGGATTAAAAATGGAAACTGTCTGAATTGGCAAGTGTTCTTGACATTATTCTCTTCTTTGGGTAACAGCCTTTGTACATCTCATTTATGATAACATCTATTTCACAAAAGATTATTAGATTGTGTCAGTCAGAATAAGCTAGGTTAGCTTTTGGTAACAAACTCTAAATCTCAGTAGCCTAAAACAACAAAGATTTGTTTCTCATTCGCATTACATGTCCACATACATGTCTGCTCCTGTGGTCTTTCATAAGGAACTCAAACTGGTGGACTCTATTATCGGGTACATCACACATACCAGGAAAAGGCTCATAGCAAGTCATTCAGCAGCTCTTCACCAGGAGGTGACATGTGCTACTGCCACACAGGAATTTTTGACCAAAGCAAGGCTCGTCTCGTTAGGCAGAAGATATTTCTGCTTTATTTTATTATTTTAGAATATTATATTAAAATGAGCTATTTAAACATCGTCAGTCACCCAATTGGTGTTCTTTGCTTCCTTAATGCAAGGAATATTTTCGGCAAAAAGTAAATTTCAAATGTGGCAGCCGCAACAAAACAAAAAAGAGCCCTCCTGCACCTATTCAGTTAGCTACTATAACATCTATAAAACAAACAATCAAACAGAAAATAACAAGTCGGCAAGGATATGGAGAAATTATTATCCTTAGGCCTTGTCGGTGGAAATGTAAAATGGTGCAGTCACTAAGAAAAAAAGTATAGTGATTTCTCAAAAACTTAAATATAGCATTACTAAATGATCCAGTAATTCCACTTTTGGCACACACTACAAAGAAATTAAAGCAGAGACTTAAACAGATATTTTTACATCAAAATTTATAGCAATGTTATTCACAATAGCCAAAAAGGTAGAAATAACTCAAATGCCCATCAATGGATGAATGGACAAACAAAATGTGTTGTATACATACAATAGAAATCATTCAGTCTTAAAAAGGAAGAAAATTCGGATGCACGTTACAACGTGGATGAACCTTGAAGATATTATGCTGAGCAAAATAAGTCGAACATAAAATATCAGATATTGCATGATTCTACATATATGAGTTGCCTAGAATAGTCAAATTCATAGAGACAGAAACTAGAAAAAAAAATGATTACAAGTGGCTTGGGGAGGGAAGGGAATGAAGTTAGTATTTAATGGGTACAGAATTTCAGCTTGGAATAATGAAAAAGTTCTGGATATGGTTATTAGTGGTGGTTGTACAACAATATGAATATACTTAATAGCACTGAATTCTACACTTCAAAAAATTGGTAAATTTTATATTCTGTATATGTTATTGCAATAAAAGCAAAAAATTGAGGACAAGGACATTTCTTCTGCTTTTCTCTGGCCATTTTCTAGGGCCACTTGTAATATTTTCTGCATGTATCTGAATTCTAGCTTCCAATAAATGAGACAGACTCGAGAATTTGCCCCTTGGATACCATTAATGGTTCATCACATAGAAAAGACTTAAGAGAGAGATTCTGGTCCATGCTAGTTGGAATAAAGGAGATCCCAA
This sequence comes from Ateles fusciceps, assembly GCA_036589455.1. NCBI lineage: Eukaryota > Metazoa > Chordata > Mammalia > Primates > Atelidae > Ateles > Ateles fusciceps. The sequence goes on from JAZHEH010000051.1 coordinate 4,034,900, forward strand.
TATGAAAATGATGTGAACTTTAGTCCCAAAATGATGAAACAGATCATACCATTTACACCAACATTACACTAACATACTCACAGAGTGAGGGTTTTATTTCCCAATGATTCTCCCTAAAATAAAATAACCTCACTATATGTAATATATGATGTGTAGGGATGTGTGTGTGTGTGTGTGTGTGTGTGTGTGTGTGTGTCTTTTATAAACTTTTAAAGTTAGACTGCAGAATTAGCAAATCTAGGATGACAGGCCTAGTGACCAAACATCTATGCATTGTTTACTCCATGCCAGACTCAGCACAAAGCACATGAGATAAAACACAGATGTATAAAGCACAACCCTTGCCTTTGAAGAACACTTGCACTAATGGCAGAGATGGGTGAGTAAATAATTCATAATAAAAGATGTCTTTGGTGTTGTGGCAGGCCAATTAATTCTGCATGGAAGGGCCGGAAACAGCTATACTGATAACTTGAGGAATGTTTAAAAGGTCAAATGGGAATTGGTCAAATGAAAAATGGCAGATGAGATGAAGTGAGTTGGTTGGCATTCCTAGCAGAGCGAACGGTACTAGGAAAGACATGAAGGCCTTGAAACGCGCTGCATCCCTCTGAGACAGCAAGTAATCGGCTGTGATTATAAATGGAGAACCTGGTGAAGGTGTCCTGAGATCAATCCAAAGGCAAACCAAGGCCGCAGCATGAAGGTCCTGGAGCAATACGGAATCTTTGTGATAATCTAGTTTTTGAAATATCCCAGTGTTTTTCCTCACAAACATCAATGATCTCTGCCCTTTAGATGTATTAAATGTTTATAAAAATATCCATAAATCTTCACATGTCCTTACGATGGCTGAAATACAATACTCTCTGAGTTATCGCCGAAATATGTGAAAAATTAAAATAGGCTGTATTTAGACACCACATACAAATATTTAAAATATAAGCCATTTTCTTAAACAAAGAGATATCTATTTTTCTTAAATATAGAGAGGCCACAAGATTTTATGAGAAGAAAAAAATATATATATATATATGTAAACAATGAATTCAACACTTAAATTTCATCCTGTGAAGTCCAAAGGGAATGGTCTGGCAGGATTAAACTCAGATGACCCCAACTTACACAAATAAGCCTTATGCTATATGGACCTAAAAATCTCCACCACCAGGAATTTACACGGTGGAAACTAAATCTCACACTAAACCCCAACCCCAAATAATCCTCTCCTGAAGATACCAAATTCCTGTCTCCCAACCACATTTTCCACTGAGTTACTGTTGAGTCCGATACTGTTTCAGTTGCTAAGGCTACATTGCCTGGCTCCTAAAATATTAACTATAATCTTTCAAAAATAAAAAAAATAGTCGTGATCAAAATAGCTGGCTGACTCAACTGCTTTATATACAGTCGATTCTGCTAAGGAAGCCTAAACTAGGTATGATAAATGTATTAGAATAGTAGAAAAATTAAGAGAAATCCTGTGTGATGCTGGTCAGCAATGGAGACATTATGTAAAGATTTTGTAACAGCAATCCACAAATGAATGGTTTTACTATGTCTTCCAAATATTTCTCCCACCAACAAAATTTCTCTTTGAAATTAAATGTTAACAATAACAGCAATATTTTTAAATGAAAATTTTAACATAAATTTACTGCATTAAAAGTCTTCTTTCATTAAAAAGCAGACATAACATTTTATACATGTGACATTTACTTAGATATTTAGGTTCTTTGAAATATTTTTTCTTTAATAACCAAAAAGTGCCTGTGATTGAGAAATCAGATGTTAAACACATTTCAAAGGGTGAAACTTACTGCCACTTACCATGGCGATACAAAGAAAAATTTGCTTTTATGTAGCTTCTATAAAAATTTGTAACAGAACAGTTCTCTCAAGGACTTGCAAATTATTACAGTGGAATCTTTCAGCCATAATGACTTATTTATCAATAAGTATTTCCTGTGTTGACAAAAGTTCTGATCTAAGTGACATTGGAATGGAATTGCTGTAACTTACTTTTCTGTTTATGACAGGTGCTCAATGAGTGGCCTGTGGCTGCCACACAAGACACCATAGATTGGGTGGCTTAAACAACAGAAATTTATTTTCTCCCAGTTCTGGAGGCCAGAAATCCCCAATCAAGGTGTTGACTGATTAGGTGAGGGATTTATTTCTGCTGACGGACAGCCACCTTCTTGCTCAGTTTTTATACGGCCTTTTCTCTGTGGCTCATGCAGACAGAGAGAGCTCTGGTGTTTCTTCCTCTTCTTATTAGGACACCAGCCCTATCACTAAGGTTCCATCCTGATGATTTTATTTAGCCAGTAACTATGGGGATTAGGGCTTCAACACATGAATTAAGAGAAATATGTTCAGTTCATAACAGATGCTTAACTAGAAGTCTGTATGCACATTGTTTTAAGAAAAAGCTACATGAAACCTAAGGATTTACTATCTTTGTAGAATTTCTTATATAAAGAACTTGAGACAAGTACATAAATGTTACTTTTCTACCTTTTCATTGGAAAGCAGCTAATACAGAATACAGTAGTTCTACCCACTATGCCCCTATATTGCTTTGAATGCAATGAAATGTATCTGTCACCAAAATCTCCATGCTTGCCTCACCCAACTTTTCAAAGTATGCTATTGGCCGAACTCACATAATTGAGAAATCTTAATGATGGAATGTACACTAGTTGAATAGAGGAAATATTACCTTACATAGCACAGCAAAGCTCTGCCATAGCTCTACAAATAGGACTGACAAAATCAAATATGTAAAAAGAAGGGTCATGTTATTAAATGGCTAATAAAATTACTGACCCTTCTCAGCTACCAATCTGCGCATATTAGATTTCTGAGAGCCAAACGTCAATCATGTCATTTCTGAATTTTGGTGATCAAAGGGTAGATGATCATAGTTTTACTGTATTTCAATTTGATTGTTAGTTAAGTAAAAGAAATTTCTTCTCTGTGTGCTATGAGACTGATTCTTATTTAGTATGGAGTCTATAAAAAATTAGGATTCCTTTTTCCCTCTTGGTTAATCCAGTAAGATGGTAGATTGTCAGACTATGCCTTGTTCTTTTCCTGAATTCCAAAGTTAAAATGCAGTCATGAAAATGCCAATAACAGGGAGACAAGGAGAAAGGAGCTCCAGGGACAACATCAGGAAGCATGATAGGATGTTGGCTAAAAACTTACTTTTTCAGGCTGTGGCAGATTTCACATTCTAACTTCATCACTTCCTGGTTAAACCATCTTGAACGAATCATTTTTTGAATCACTTAGCACCATGACTTCTACATTTCACGCCCCAAAGGGTAGGGATTATTATTATTAATGCTATTACCAGTGATGCTAACAAAGGAAAGAGCTTCCACTGTCCAAAATGGTTCATGTCCATGAGATATTATAAGTGGCGTTCACATTCATGAGCAAGTCTGCAAAGATCTTTGGACAAATACCTACTTAAAGAGAATTAATCTAAATACTGTTTGTCATTTGCTCACATACACTAATTCTATTAGCTCAACTATTCAAGGATATATACTGAAGGCCTAACTCCACAGAAATTGGATTGAGGATAAAATTAGAGGACCACAATTCCCCCAGTACTTTACTTAGAATAAATAACTAGGTTCTTACAACAATCCCAATTTTCCAGATGACAGTGTTGAGGCTCAGAGAGGTAAGTACATTGTTTAACTTATTCCAGCTCTCAAGTAGACATGCTGAAACAAAGCCAACACTTTTATAAAGATTACAATTGAATATATTATTGTTCTGGAGGTGGCAAACTTTTTTGGTAAAAGACCAAACAGTTGAGGTTTTGCAAGCCACCTTTTCTTTGTCTCAAAGACTTTCAGCTCTACCTCTTGAAGGGAACTATTTACAAATGTAAATAAACAAATGTGACTGTGTTCCCACAAAACTTTATTTATAAATAGGAAGAGTGGGCCAGGTGCGGTGGCTCATGCCTGAAATCCCAACACTTTGGGGGGGCCCAGGTGGGTGGATCACTTGAGGTCAGGAGTACAAGACCAGCCTGGCCAACATGGTAAACCCTGTCTCTCCAAAAAAATACAAAAATTAGGTGAGCATGGAGTTGTTTGCCTGCAGTCCCAGCTACTTGGGAGGCTGAGGCACGAGAATCACTTAAACCCAGGAGGTAGAGGTTGCAGTGAGCCAAGATTGTGCCACTGCACTCCAGCCTGGACGATAGAGTGAGAAGCTGTCTCAAAAATAATATTAACAACTAATTAATAAAGGAAATAAATAAGGAGAGTGGACAAGATTTAACTCATGAATTGCAGTTTGCTGACCCTTGTTCTAGCTAGAATTATATTATAGTTTAATCTTCATAATAGTTAAGCATTAAGGAAAATTGTGTTCAGTGTGTCTCCCCCAACAGAATGTTTTGGATTTTAATTTCCTAACTCATAGTAAAAGCCTTTTCCCACAGTCTATTAAAAAATTATGTTTTACTGTTCATCTTTAGCCAAAGACATATATTTAGCCACTCAAATATGTTTTAGACAGATCATCACAGTAGATAATATGTATTGAATGAACAAATGAATATATAACCCAAGAAATAAATTATTAGTGTGTATAGAGTCAGAACATCTTTACCAGAATCTCCTGTTTAGATAAATGTATCAGATATTTATCAAAGATCTCCTATATGTTAGGTGTTCTGCTAAGAAGTGGAGTTGTATGAAAGAATAAGACATAATCTTTCCTTCCGAATGACTTAACTCTTGGAGGCAAATAAATGACACAAGCGTAAGTATTACATTTATGAAAGTTACGTCAACTTTTTCAGAGTACTCAGATATAGTAAATGGATTAGTCCAGAAGTATTCTCAAATTCAGCATCCTACAATATCAATCCATATGGTACTACTATTCAAGAAGTGCAAGAATCTATCCTTCACACAGCAAAATCACAGTATGTCTACATTTAGCCTGAATTGAATTGATACCAGGATGATCAAAATTAGAAACATAATTCCATATTGGATATTATTTTTGCCTTTTCCTTATTTTTTAAAGAAGTGATAACTCTTCTCAAATTTAATATTGATTCCTTAACCCCAACATTATTTTGGAAGTGAGTTATATACATTCTACCCTTTGTAGCCTCTATGCTTTATTCTTTATCCTCATGCTTAACTAGTTTTCTCCAAATACCTTTTTCTTCATTTCCCTTCACAGCAGCCATGCAACTAAAACAGAGTTGAGCATAAGTCGTTTTTTTCTTCATTGTGTAAAATGCATGAGACACCGTAAAAATTGCCAATGCTAAACTGATGACAATTCAAGGAAGATAAATCAAATGCTAGAATACATGGGTGAACATATCTATACATGAAAACAGGGTGGGGGAAGACTGAAATTATCATGGCATGGCTTCAAAAGGAAAAATATTGAGAAAGAGTTTGGAAAACAGTCACACAATCTGGATGAGATAAGTGAGTTTCATTTGTCACAAACCCAGGATATGAGTCTTGCAGATCATTGTGAATGATGCTTTGAGTGTTATAATAGAACTAAAAGATGTGGAAGCATTTGATTTAATGCAAAGACATCAGTTTTGTCTGCCAAATCCCAAGGAAGACATCTACAAGCCCATCAATCAACATTAGGATCTCTGTGTTGAACAAATGACATCCAAATCATAAAGCCGTCATCATTTGAAATGTATTTTTAAATCACCTCTCCACTACTATTTATAACGGATACATTTTTAACTCTGATAATTAATCAGCTCTGACACATTTCCTTCCTTTTCTCCCTTTTCTCCTCTAAAATCCTTCTTTTATAAGGAGCCATTTTTAATTTCCTGTATGCAGAACACTAGACAAGCTATTGAGGTCCCAAAGTTTCATCTATGAGGAGGCTTTGGAAGTTTATGAATGAACAAAGTTGAAAAGCAATCTTCAGCTTATATGATATCTTGACATACATGTGCCATGATCAGAGTGACACTTCCCTTAGGAATAGAATCTCACTGCTCATGACTGTATCTCAGGAAGGCATTGCTGGAAAATTATGTACCTCAAGTTCACGGCCATATCACATTTCCCCCACGTCTTCAAGCACCAATCCATCAGATAATTTTTCTTACAGATCCCAGTACTGTAATTTGCCTCTGCTTTAATCAACAGTGAGATAATATAGAAGCCGCATTAAATGATTCAGAATCATTTCGTCGTCAGGAAACCCATTAGTCTAACCATATTTTCCCATACTTTTCAGCATCATGTCCTGTCATCTGGAAATAATAGATACCATAAAAGCAAATTCTAAAAGGTTTAAAAAAATGCTAGGACAGAGCACATGGTGTTTATTTAGAGGTTGATATTACCACAAATTAATCAAAATGGGGAATTCTTTTCCAGTATATTTGAATCCGTTTTCCGTATGAAATAATGCTAAAATGTTACATTTAAGCATGATATATTCACATATTTACTTTCAACAGACTGGAATTTGCCAGATGTGCAAATGTAGAATCATACTAATATGGATGTTTTCATTTCTACATTTCTAGTAAATCAATGCATAAATGTAAAAAAACAGAAAAAAGAAAAAGAAAGATGGGAAACTGGTGGCTTGAGGGAAGGACTCAGGCATGCTAAACATTTTGAATCAGTAGTCTAATGGTGCACCTCTGGTTATTTTTAATATGCTGCCAAAATCTTCAAGTACCCTAAATGCATTAGAAATTGCAATTTATAAAAACAAAATTATGAAAGTTTCATGCATGTATTTGGAAAGAGTCAAGGGAGTGGCAAGTGGAAATCTAAACATTTAGAATTTCATTATCCATATATGCTGAGTACCTGCTAGAGTTTCTCACAATCTCTAGGCTCTCCATAAATACTAATTGATAATGGTTTTGCTTAAAAAACATACTGAGATTCCATAGAACATTCTTCAATTCTCAGCGTGTATTACCCTAGCACTCTAAGTTATAACAAGGCAACTTTGTATCCCATTGAAAGTAGAGTTTGAAGAAATAAGGCCTCAAATGATAGGGTGATGGAAATGTCTGGAATGGATTCAATCATTTCAACTGAAGGAAAATTTTTAGTTACCATGTTGCAGAAGGAGAAATTGGTAACATTTTAATAATCAGTAGAAAATGTTAATCCTTAATGAGCATTCCATGTTCTTATCCCAAACTTCAAAGTTACTAGGTCTTTGCAAGGTGAACGTGAAGAGAATGTTTATCAAGTAATAACAAATGCCTGTAGTGATTTAACTAGATAATGCAAATCAAATAGTCTTGTGATTTATTTGTTTGCTACATTATTTATGACAATATACTCAGTGAAGATTCATGTATTATTTTAGTGAAGTCAGTAAAACTACTTTCCATTCCATATCTGCCTTTTAAATTCACTGTAAGAATCACATGAGCTAAGAAAGGTAAAATGGTTAATACAATGTCTGGCTTTCAGTAAATAAAAACATTAAACAATTCTTGCCCTTATAAATGTGCTGGTTAAAAGGATAAACTAAGAAAATTAGTAACTCGAGAATGGGAAAAAGAACCCAAGCCTTTTTGATATATTCAAAACGAGAATCAACACTTTATGACACTTACGACATGTGAATTTAATATTTTTGAAATATTAACTCATGTATTATTTACCATATTCTGGTAACATAGATACTATCTTTATTCCCATTTTACAGATGAAGGAAACTTGAGCACACAGAGGTTATGTAACTCACCCTAAGTCACAGACCTGGTATACAGCAGACCTGGGATTTTAATTGAATGGGCAAATTGCCACCATAGCTTATCCCCTAGACAATTGACTATACAGCCTCTCTTTTCATTTTTATTCTAGCTATTAACAATGAAACTATTGACTAGTTTCTAATAACTATAAGCAATTTCAAAATAGCATGTTTTGTGATAGCCTAGCAATTATGAGACCAAAAAATCACTAGGAACATTTTTCTCTTTATATTCAAGCCTAAACCGGAGCAGTGTAAGGTTGTGCTAATTCTGCCTTATTATCTCCTCTGAGAATAAGCTGAAAGCTTTATGCTCTGAACAGGAAGATGTCTGTCTTCATGAGAACTAAGATCCCATGCCAATAAAAATGATAAAGAATAAAAGTGTTTTGTTTTGAATTCATTGTTTGACTAAAGCACTTAAATCCCAAATGTATGATCCCAGAATTAACTAGGTGTCTATCATCTTTCATAATGTGAAAGACAATTTAAATTTGATTTTAAAGTATCCAAGGAAACAAAATTGGGTGAAAAATGGGATGAAAAGGAGGGAAAAGATAAATATCACAAAGCCTTTCAAAAATATTCTACCCACATTACAGTTTTGGACAACATTGTCAGAAGAGAAACACTTAACACCCCCTTTATTTAAAGTTGGATTTAACTGGCCAGGGCTTAAGAAAATGTTACGCTTTTTTCTGTGGGAACATTTTCTAAGAAGAATTTAACTTGGCTACTATGAAAGTTGTTTTTGTTGTTCGGAGTTTTTTTAATGTTAGTATTTGAGACGACTTTGTTTTCTTTGGGTTGGAAGGAGCAACTTTTCGTACAATTTAGTGGTTTCATGAAACCACCTCCACTGGACTCTCATACATTCCACATATTATATATAATATATATTTCAACTGGGTTTGTTTTCCCAAATTCCAAGAACTTTTACATAAAAGTTGCTCAATTTCAGAAAGATTTAAACCACAGGGAGGATAATTGTAAATGACACTGAACTACAGGGGTTTCCTAAGCAAACTGCATATCATTTCACCTCTCTCAGCTGTCTTCAGTTCCGAATCTTAGGTCCTCAATTTAAAAGCTACCATATTCTATTTCAATGTATATCTGAGTTAGAAGCCCAGATAATTCTGCTTCTGATGAATGCAACGCCATGAAGCTCCTTCCTCCAACTCCACATCTCCACCCATTCGATCCTGTGTCTCCTGACACATACACTCAATACAGTCAAACCTAAGAGTCCAAACATGATTTTGGACTGTGCTTGGTTTCTCTTTCAACCACAGGAAGATTATGCAACCTCAAAACAGCTCTAAGCCAGACTCCTGCTCAGGTGATACAAGACAGTCTGATTATTGTCTTTATTTACTACCTGGCACTTGGAGCGTTCCAAGGAGGGGTGTGATGAGAAGTTTTTTATATTTCTTTAAATTAAAATTAGGAATTAGGAGTCATGCATTTTTTTCCTTTTAATTATCATAGACAATCTGGAATAAATATGTATAATAGATTTGGCATAAAACCAGAATTTGTCTTTCAACCCAACTAAAAAATGTAAAGTTGGACTACAGTGTTTTATATACATGTTCAAATAGTGTTTCAAGAGAGTTTAATGAAGGAATGCCTTATCAGAGTGTGAGAAAGGTGAGGAAAGATCAAAAAGAACAATAAGACACAGAGTGGTGCTTACTCTAGACCCAAAAATGAAAGGGGGAGTTTATTTGCCATCAGGCAGCAGCTATAGCTTCAGGAAAAAAATTGAGGTCACAGCAGGAGGACAATCACTGTCATCCCTCTCTTTCTGCTTGTTATCTGCCCCAGTCTTTCCTATTACCAAAGCCAACTGGAAGCCAGAGGGCAAGGGAATCCTCTCCTACATCCACGCAGGTCAGCCGCCCAGGGCATAGGGCCAAGTAAACTGGAGAATGGATCTGGAGAGATAAATGGAACATCCAGCAAAAAGATAACTGCAGATTATGTTTAAAACGTGGTAATCAATTGATAGATTGAAAAGAAGCAGTTTATTTGGATCCTATTTAATTCAAATATGTTCAAATGTGAAACACCCTTTGTATAAAATCTGCTGTAAGTGAAGCCGGAAAACTTTCTCCCACCAAAGCCGAACTAAGTTGAAACTATATAGGCACACCTCTATGAATAAAAACATTAACCAAAGTATTGCTTTCTTTCAAAACAAATCACTTTATACTTTGAAAAAAAAAAAAGATTGTAATTGGATCTTTCCCATTCTGTCTTTGCTCTGGGATTTTAAAAGGCATTCTGCAACATTTTCAATTCAGATTTAGAAACCAAGACTATGAGATTCTGGGAATTGCAAAATGATCATTTTTCCAATAAAAATGGCTTTGAGTGATCACACTAGACTGTTTTTGCAAACTGAACTGAGATCAGAGGATAAACATTTCTGTTCAGTAACTGTTGTTATAAAAAGTATTGCCATACTAAGAAATGTTACAGTAGGTAGCTAGCCAGGCATGAGCAGGCAGGAGAGGGCTCTCCCCCACCCCCCACCAGGAATGTCAGGCGATCATAGGATGATGGTCAGGAAGCTGTCACACTGCCTCTCTAAAATAACAATTGGTCACAGCCAGTGCCAGAAAAAGGCAGTTTCCCAACAGATAAAAGAACCTGAAAATGGTGATCAGCTCCCAGTAAGATCTTAGAAATTGGGAGAGTGAGCTCAAGCATGCACATTAAGAGGCAAAATGCTGGAGTTTAACTGGAATATGACCTTCTGGGGGCATTCCACCGGAAAAGGGAAGAATGCCTCTGGTGAACATGAGTTCAGCTGCAGTAAGCACACTGCATATGCTCTCCTCCCAAGCGCTAACAAATCACTGGGCATGTGGACAATGTACCCTAAGGGAAGAATCAGGGGAGAAGGGACACAAGACGTCGGAAATATGCCAACATGCAAAACCCCAAGTCAAAAGGTCAAACCACACATTTGTCCTTCAAGTGGCCCATTTGGGCCTCTTCCAAGTATATACTTTCTTTCATGTGGTTCCTGCTCTAAAGCTTTTAACAAAGTCACTCCTGCTCTAAAACCATCCTTTGTCTCTTCTTCTGCCTTATGCCTCCCAGTTGAATTGTTTCTTCTGAGGAGGCAAGAATTGAAGTTGCTACAGACCTGTACAGATTTGCTGCCAGTAAGTTGGATACCTTCTGCTAGTATCAGAAATAGTGGAGAAATTTTAAATAATAATAATAATAATTAAAAAAAAAAACCCAGCTGTGACCATCTACCCTTGATATTAATGGAGTCAGTTATTTACCCAAGTAATTGGATACTTTTTCTAGCCTTTACTGAGTCACAAGCAATAAAATAAAATTTGTAAATATTTTATTTCCCTTGTGCTAGGGTTCCAATCAATGACTGCTACCATGAGATTCTAACCTTGTATCTGCTAGACACTTTTTCAGAAGGACCAGAGCAGCTCCCTTGCCATGGTGGATGAAGGACTATATGAATTTGCATTGCCCAAGAATAATATTAACACAGTAATTGAAGCAATCAGAATCTGGTCCAGGTATCCACAGAAAAAAGAGTGACTTTTTTGGGTTTCATAGGTAACCCTACCTGACACTGAATTATTAAGAAATCTCTAACACAAGATGCATGCCTACCACTATCTTGCTCTAGAAACCAATGTGAGAGAGAGAAACAAAAACAGAGTGAAACAAGCACTTACACATAAGGATCCTGTTTGAATTAAACTCCACAACAAATCCCAAGACCGGTGAACCATTAAGGGAAAAACCTTATTATTTACAATAAAAAGGTGCTCACTCTTCCTCAAACCATATCAGACATAGAAGAGTATAAGCCCAGTGACGCAGCCTTTTGCTCACTCAGTTTCTGCCTTAATTCCTCAAGCCAATAGTCCTTTTATTTTTTTCTTGCAGCTTTTGTCCAGTTGCTTCCTTCTGGCAGGGTATGCATTCCCTGTTTTGTTGCATGGTTCCTCTTCAAACATACCCCCTTCCTACTCTGTCTCTCCCTGGAGGCGTGACAGTTTCCTGCATGTCTGCCACTAGATGCAATCCCTGTGAGGACAAGAACCAAGTTAGCGTGTCTGCTTCTCAGTATCTAACACAGGAGTATGCACATAGTAGATCCTTAATAAATATTTGTTCAACATGTGAATGAAATTATCATCCAACTTTAATTATAGAATTATACAGTAACCTGCCTGAAGGTATGTTTTCTTTCTCTCTTCTTTTCTTTTCTAATATGGGAAACTATATCAAAACTTTCCCATGGATTTTGAACTCACAAGTGCTCTAAGCAGGTTTCTGGAATGTCATAAACAGAAATCCCTTGTTACATCATTCGGACAAAGAGTCCTGCTGCAAACCGCAGTGCAGACAGAGCTGAGCGTCCTGCATTCAGTTCAGTCTGTGATTGTGCTTTATTTTATGTTGACCTTCTTGTTGCCAGAGCTCAAGAGAGAATGTATTAATCCTCATAGTATTTTGCGGAGATGGTACGTCTCTCCTATTATTATATACTAAGGAGATTAAAGTGACTAACACAGAAAACTACTGATATTGTTCACTTACCACCAAGAACACTTCCTGGTCTGGCAGGTGTGGCCTAAGAACCTAGCATCACAGGAGAAATTCCAAAACTGGGGTTAGGCCTGGGTGGCCCTGTGGGTTCTTGGCTTTGTACAGGAAGGAATTCAAGCGAGCCCACACAGTAAAGTGGTGGCAAGTTTACTAAGAAAGTAAAGTAATAAAAGGGTGGCTACTCCATAGGCAGAGCAGCCCTGTGGGCCGCTGGGTGGCTATTTTTATAGTTATTTATTGATCATATGCTAAACAAGGGGTGGATTATTTGTGAGTTTTCTGGGAAAGATGTGGGGAAATTCCCGGAACTGACTATATAAGGTAACTCCCAGACATTGCCATGGTATTTGTAAACTGTCATAGCACTGGTGGGAATTTTACTTAAGATGTTGATATACTATAATTAGAATATAATGAGCAGTGAGGAGGACCAGAGGTTTCTTTTATCACCCTCTTGGTTTTGAAGGGTTTTGGCTGGCTTCTTCATGGCATCCTGTTTTATCAGCATGGTCTTCGTGACGTGTATCTTGTGAAACCAGTCTTGCAGGACAGAAATCCTATCAAACTAGTAGCCAAAAGTTCCAAAGACTGATGAGAGGGGAGTCATAGCACAGGATGTGTTTTTCTATTTTGCTGACTGGCAGAACTTTTTAACTTCTCTGAGGCTCATTTATCTCATTTGTAAAACGTGGATAACCCAGAACTTGCCAAGTCATTGTAATAATACAGATAATAAAACTGCACACACATGTGTACACTCACATACATGAATACACACACATATTTACATATATACATATATATACACACATATGCCCATGCTCACATACTCACATGCATACACACACACACACACACACACACACACCCCTGTATCAGTATTTTGCACAAAGTAGGCATTAGATTATTAAAAGTTTATCAGTTTTACTACTGTTACACCAGACTGTTAGAAGGATGTACAAAATACTTAGAAGCCAATTTTCTATGTACAAGAACTCTATATACAGAGAATTTTGAGATATACAGACCTATCATATAATAAGAAATGTGTTAAGTAGAACATAGAGTATAACTGCAAAATAGGCTTTTCTGGAAAAACATCAACTATATTAAGTAAAATATTTATAAAAAGGAAAAAACCAGAAAATGAAATTGAAATAACAAACTGAGACATTCTTTATACACATTTTATCTCTGTAAGATAAGAAGGGAAGGTCAAGTGATAAATGTCTAAAAGAGACAAACACTTTAAATGTATTTATAACTTCTATGCTTACAAATACAGAGACATGAACTGTATTTATACGCATACTTTGGAACACATCATTTATTCCCAGGAGAAGTCCCAGTGGGAGTCCTGGCTATAGGACCCAGCATTCGAATGTCCTGACCATGGTCTGGAGGCTCAGAGGGGTAAACCTTCCTATGGTTGGTTTTGTACAAAGAACAAAGCAACCTCTTAAGAAAACATTTCTGCTGGTCAACAGGAAGTCTGGTTCTGCACTTATGCTTGTGCTAGTTGCACAATGTATATAACTATCTCACCAATAAGAGCAGTAGAGGGTGAAATTTTGCCAAACCTCCCTTTATCAAGCTTTATACCAAGACACAAGGCTGGATACACCACAGAGGGGCACTTTGTTTCATTTCAACCACCAAAAATCCCTAGCTTCAACTCTGAGGGAGGTTAGGTAGTAAAGCTCAGTGTTAGAGAGAGGAATAAAGGTGGGGTACATGCTATTAAATTTCTTCTTTCCTTTCACTCTTTTCTACCAGAGATTGTAACCAGATGAGAAAAAGTTCATGGTGAGAAATATCAAGAGGGGGGATAGTTCACAAACATTTCTATAAATTACCAAGTACACACAGCAATAGTGGTATGAATCGTGTAAAGAATGAAAAGAGAGTTTTCCTTGAGGCAACTGCTGGAGTCCCTTGGGAAATGAGATGAACATGCTGATCCCAGCTGTGGGAGTGCTAACTTAATGCTGTAAGGAAGAAGATGCATGGAAGACACTGAACACTGGGAAGAGCAGAAGTCATTAGAACGCCACCGAGAGGGGCAGACAAAGAGAATAAATAAGTGACAAAAACCTTTTTGCAGCTGAGCACATGCTCTTGAAAAATGGTAAATGTCTGGGACAGAAATCTAGGGCAATTGCCATTCTGGGAATGAACTGCATCAAAATTTACTAGGGAGCTTCGATAAATAAAATTCCTGGCCACACTCTGATAGATTTGGTAAACTTGCATTTGGATCCTAGAAATCAGAATCTTTAGGATGTTCCCTAGGTACTACCCTGGATTTGAAAACAATGCATGTAGAGGGAGAACAGTAGATAATCCCTGGAGACCTTCAGTTCTTGCTGGGGGAATACTGAAGAGCTAATCAGAAGGGTTGAAGTTTCTGCAGAGGAGAAATTTTATTATAGTTTATATATCTATATTCTTTTAGTGACTGTATCAGAGTAGCTTAGCATCTTTTTGGTGTTTATGGAAAAAATAGGAAGCAAATTTCAATAGTAAAAATAAATATTTTTAAAGACATTTGCTTAAGTGGCAGAGCAATCATAAGAAAAATGTGGGTTAAAAATCTACAGAACCAATGGTTGATATGAATTATTTAGTTGTTTTTAATATTTTCTTTCAATAATATTGAAAATTTATAATAAGCAAGAAAAGTCAGATATTTTGAGAGGTTAGGTGGAGAAACAATAGAAATGAAATTCACATTTGTAAATATACTGAAAATGTACACACTAGTAGATTACCAATTTGTAAATTCCTAAAGTTACACATTACGGACTTTCCAGCAAAAGTTTCATTTTTAATAATTCACTTTCTTTTGTGAACCCAAGAAAACTGAATAAGTGGAGGAAAAGAAATGAATAAAAACAGACTATTGATAGATTCTCTGTACTCCAATAGGCAACATTATAGTAATATATTCCTTAAGTACATTGGAATTGCTTTAGTACACAATCTTAAGGTATACAGTATCTATGTCCTCACAACTAAATATAAAAATAATGTTAGAATTTAACATATATATTTATCTGATTCTTGAATTATAAAGTTGAAAAAACTGCAGATAACATTCTTTGGGAGAATAGAAGTATTTTTCTTTATAGTCAGCGTTTAACATTATTGAATGCAGGTAACCTTCAAAAAGTATAATATCTGCTTACCAAGAATCCTATCATCCAAATTTATAGCAGCAAGTCCTGTTTGCATTTTGGGCTAAACATCTTCTTGTTCAAATAGGACTATCCACCTGAAGCTGTGTACCTGTTCCCACAACAATTTTACTAAAAATTCACTGGTGAAGGCACCAGTGGCTACTCTACGTCAGTGTATCCTAAAATGTCTCTGATGTATAATAATCAATATTTTAATGGGTGAATAAATTGCCATGTGACCTTGGTTGTTCCAGTGCACTGTTTGTGCATCGTGGTGTCTAGAAGATTCTCTATGCAACAACACAGACCTCTTTCCCATCTGCTGCACAGCTGTTATGAGATTAGGTCTTGACTTTAGTGTACTTCCTATTTTCTTCTCCCCATTCATTGAAAACAGCTTTTCCTTTTTAAGATTTTTCTCTAAAGCAATGATAACAATTCTACTTACCTGTCACTTAAAAAGGAGATTTCTTACTTTTAACTAAAAAGATCCTTGTCACCATGGCAATGCTATTTATGTTAGGTAAAGAAGATTTACAGCTGATGTGGACTTCACGGACTACCAGTCTCTCCAATTGCTTTCCAGTACCTGCCATTTTTTTTGCAGGAATACATTGTCCAGTTTCCCTAGTGCAACCTACATAGGGCACACCAAGTCTGATGCTCCCAAGGTACACTGAAGACCTTTTCTGTCCCTGAGCCCAGTGTTTCCCACAATGCTTTGCATGGATAACTTTCATAGTTCCTGCAGAACAGGAAAGCTGTCATTCAAAATGGTCTCTTGCCTTGGTCAGTCCAAGCACAGGATACAATTGTCTCTGAAACTGCATCCAATTGGCTAGACTTCAGGAGCAACAGGGAAAGTCTGGCATTAGTTGCTGTTATTGCACAGCCACTGGCCACACAATGTAGCACATGAGGCAGGGAAGTTGAGAGGATGATGTCTTCCTTCCTATCCTTGATTCTTTGCTGAAACACTCACTTCAGATCTCTTTAGTCTAAGAATCAGGGTCATTCATGTGGTTTAAAAGACTCAGAAGTACCAGAACAAGGTGCAAGGTAGTTGTATCAGCCTTTTTATTTTATGAATTATTCTTTGAAATGGGCATTGTAGAGTAATGGTGATAGTAATAGTTCTTTGTAACATAAATTTGTCTGTTGCTTTTCTTAGTCAACAAGATATGAAGAAGTCTAGTCATTGACTTAAATGATTCTGGGTTCACACACTCTATGACCTGGCCAAAGTGGAAACTTATTAAACACACTGGATACAGATTTTGATATGACAATTTTTATGTTAGTGTTCTCTGATTTTATTCCTATTTCTGACAACAAAAATTATGTTTGTATAAAACATTTTAATAAACATAGGAATATAAAAATGAGACAATGGCTATCAAAAAGAGAGAAGATTTAATTCTGCTAGCAAGAAAATAAACAAACTAAAGGTACCTAGAGTCACTAAAATGATGAGTAAGAAAAAAAAACAACAAAATGGATTTTATTCAGATCCAAACCATATTCATTAAACCAGCATACCTGAATATGTCAGTTATATTAAATACTTGATGACTTATGGGTTTATTTAGCTTACTTTGTCCCAGAAAATGTCTAAGGCAGATAGTCTTATCTGGAAAGCTCAGACCCTTATAAGATAGATTTCAATTTAATACAATTTTAAAAAATATTTATTAAATATCTGCCATATACCAGTCTAAGAAAGTACAAAAAAGATTTATATTTCTTATAAATATAAATCTTTATAAGATTTAAAAGCTCCATCAGACTAAGGAGAATATTATCAATCATGTATATAATAGCCACAAGAAGATTAAATATGTAGGAATATATTTAAGCCAGGAGGGGAAAGATCTCTGCAAGGACAACTACAAAACATTGATAAAAGAAATTATAGATGACACAAACAAATGGAAACTCATCCCATGCTCATGGATTGAAAAAATTGATAGTGTTAAAATGTTCACACTGCCCAAAGCAATCTACAGAGGCAATGCAATTTCTGTCGAATTACCAACATCATTTTTCACATAATTAGAAAAAACAATTCTGAAGTTCATATGGAACAAAAATATAGCCCAAATAGTCAAAGCAATTCTAAGCAAGCAAAGCAAAGCTCGAGTAATCATATTACCTGAATTAAAATTATACTTCAAGGTTATAGTAACTAAAACAGCATAGTGGTACTGGCACAAAAATAGACACATGGATCAATGGATTGAATAGAGAACCCAGAAATCCAGCCACATACTCACAATGAACTGATCATTGAGAAAGTCAACAAAAATAAACAGTGGAGCAAGGAAACAATACTCAATAAATTTACTGGAAAAATTGGTTTACCCATATGCATAAGAAACTGGACCCCTGTCTCTCACCATGTACAAAAGTTAACTCAAGGTGGACCAAATACTTAAATATAAGACCAGAAACTATGAAAATCTTAGAAGAAAATCTAGGATAAATTATTCCGAACACTGGCATAAGCGAAGAATTTATTATAAAGTCCTCAAAAGCAAATACAACAAAAACAGAAATAGACAAATTGGACTTAATTAAACTAAAAAGCCTCTATGCTGCAAAAGAAATAATCAACAGAGTAAAGAGACAGCCTATAGAATGGGAAAAAATATTTACAGATTATGCCCCCAACAAAGTATTATTAATATCCAGACTCTATGAGGAACTCAAATAACTCAGTGAGTAAAGCAACAAACAACCCCATTAACAAGTGGGCAAAGGACACAAAAAGACATTTTTCAAAAGAAGACATACAAGTGGTCAAGTAACAGGAAAACATGTTGTACATCGCTAGTCATCAGAGAAATAAAAATTAAAATCACAACGAGTTATCATCTTACATCAGACAGAATGGCTAAATTTAAAAAGTCAAAAAACAACTGATGTTGACTAGAAGGCAGAGAAAAGGGAACACTTATACACTATTGCAGGGAATGTAAATTAGCACAACTTCTATGGAAAACAGTATGGGAATTTCTCAAAGAACTAAAAATAGTACTACCATTTGATCCAGTAATTCTACAACTGGGTACCTACTCAAAGAAAAATAAATTGTCATATTAAAAGAACACCCGCACTTATATAATTATCACAGCAGTACTATTCACAGCGGCAAAGTCATGGAATCAACCTAAGTATCTATCAATGGTTGATTGGATAAAGAGTATGTATGCACCATGGAATAATTTGCAGCCACAAAATACGAATGAAATTATGTCCTTTGCACATGATTTTGGATGAAGCTGGAAGTCATTATCCTAAGTAAAATAATTCAAGAGAGAAAAATCAAATACTGAATATTCTCACTTATAGGTGGGAGCTAAACAATGGGTAAACACAGACATAAAGATGGAAATAATAGACACTGGGGACTCCAAATGGAGGGAGGAAGGAGGGTTTAGGGTTGAAATCACCTATTGGGTACAATGTTCACTATTTGGGTGAAGGGTACACTGGAAACCTAAGCCTCATCACTTGCAATATATCCATGTAAAAACCTGCACATGTACTCTCTGAACCTAAAATTTAAAATATATAATATTAAATGCTTAAAGTAAAGGATATTGTAATTATCTTGATTTGATCATCACACAATATATACAGCACTAAAATATCACACTGTACCCCATAAATATGTACAATTACTGAGTATCAATTCTAAATAAAAACTAATCATAAAATTTTTTAAATGATAAGAAGTGTATATCTGTTTCTTCACTAGTTCCTCTCATAACAACTGGCCTGGTAAGCAATCAGTAAGTATACATTCATTTATATAAGAATTAACTTCTTTCCCTTTCTTCTAGGAACTAAAAACATAGCTTTCATGATTGGATTGCATTCCTAGTCCAGGAAATATTCTTCCACACCTGCTTTTCTACACACCCCTGGGATATGAGCAGGAAAAAATATCATTTGCTTTGCCTATCTGATGAAGCACCCAATTATTGGAGAGTTAAAGCAATTTACCCAGAGCCAGGAAGTAAAGAAGGAGCAAAATTGGGAATACTCTTTCCCCTACACCAGGACACCTGGGTGTATTAGTCCATTTTCACACTGCTGTAAAGGCATACCTGAGACTGAGTAATTTATAAAGAAAAGACGTTTCATAGACTCACAGTTCCACATGTGTGGGGAGGCCTCAGGAAACTTACAATCATAGTGGAAGTGAAAGCAAGCACAACTTACATAGCAGCAGACGAGAGAAGTGAAGTGTGAGTACAGGAAAAACTGCCACTTTTATAACCGTCAGATCTCATGAGAACTCACTCACTATCATGAGAACAGCATGGGGGAAACTGCCCCCATAATCAAATCACCTCCCATCAGGTTCCTCCCTTGACATGTGAGTATTAAAATTCAAAATGAGATTTGGATGGGGACACAAAGCCAAACCATGTCACTGGAGCAACATACTTGGGCCCTAAGCCATCTCCGTGGTTTACTTTCAAACTCACTCATAGGGAAAATAATCATCAAAATGCTTCTTCCTTGGTTCATGTAAAGATATTTCATTCAGAAGGAAACCTTCAAATACCTCCATGCTTTGCAGACCAGAACTGACATTTCCTGAGTTCTGATTATGTGACAGGCACGTTGCTACATTTTTCATGTGTTAGCTTATTTAAACTCTCTAATTACTCTCTAATATAGGTATTATTTCCTATTTGAAGCATCAGATATGGGAAAGTTAAATAACTTGCCCAAGGTCAGAATTGGTAAGCAATAGAGCTAGGATTTCAACAATATTAGTCTTGTTTCAAAGCTCATTGTCTTTATTACACACTAATTCCAAGAAAGGAAAATTAGCTACTCTTCACAAAATATCTGGGGGACTCCTGCCCTAAGAAATAACTGAGCATGATTGCAGTGAACCTCTCTAATAAGAAGTATCCCGGGTTTCCTTTGATCAGAAAGAATGCTTCAGAACTGTGTGGTGTTTACCAAGCCTTGCTCCAGGAATTGCTTTCTTTCTCCGAGATGTGAAACCACAAACTAGTTTCTTTGGGTAATTAAAGATCCTTTGCACCATCTGAATCTGTCAACAGCAAGTGTCCTGGGTAAATTTCAAGTAAGTAATTGCATTCTGCGAATCTGAAATGCCTTTCTAATTTCTTTCCATTAAAATATCCACTTACTGTACCTTTTACTGTGGCTGTATATACATTTAAAATAACCAAGACTATGCAGTCAGTTGTCCCAAATAAGAATATGAACATTCATTTGATGAATACGCCAAGGTCTTGTATATCATTGGATAGAAGACAACTTGTAAGTGTTGGGAGCCCACTTTCTTCTTACATATCAGATTTCCAAGGGTGATTAAAGCAACCAGAAATGAAAGCTGACTATTTCTTCTTTTCCCATTTCACCTTTACCTGTAGTAGTGCGGGTAAATCAATTTATTCATATTATAAGAACTTTCTCTTTGGAGAAAAATGTCTATTGAAATATTATGTTTATAATTGCAGACAGCCTAATACACAAGATATTTTAAAAGAGCTCTACTCTAGAAGATAAAGTGTCACCCTAAAATCCATCACACATGCTTTATTATAACAAGCCTTGTTATGCCCTAAGGGGAAACAAAATCTCAACAACAAGCCATAACTTGAAGGAGACATTTCTCATAGGAGTTAGTAGGAAGGATTTCCTTAAGAAAAACCCCCCCCCCCGGGGAAAACCCCCGCCAAGAGGGCTAAGGACAGATGCTGGAGAGGATGTGGAGAAAGGGAGCTTTTAACTGTTGGTGGGAGTGTAAATTAGTTCAACCATTGTGGAAGACGGTGTGGCGATTTAACACCTAGAAATAAAATTCCATTTATCCAGCAACCCATTACTGGGTATATATCCAAAACTATAAATCGTTCTACTATAAGGAACATGAACGAATGTTCATTGCAGAAGTTTACAAAGAAACCTGGAACCAACCCAAAGCAGATGAAGATGGAAGGGAAAGTGGAATATAACCATGGAATATGCAGCACAAAAAATAGTCGTGTCCTTTGTAGGGGCATGGATGAATGGAAACCATCATTCTCAGCAAACTAACAAGAAAAAAAAAAGCATGTTCTACTCATAGGCGGGGTGTTGAACAATGGGAAAATGGAACAGGGAGGGGAGTACACACACTGGGGTCTGTGGGGGGAGAGGGGAGGGATAGTGGGGGGTGGGGAGTTGGGGAGGGATAGCATGGGGAGGATGCCAGATATAGGTGATGGGGAGGAAGGCAGCAAATACACTGCCATGTGTGTACCTATGCAACTTCCAGTGTTATAGAAAGACCCACAGAAGAAAAAAAAAAAAAAAAAAAGAAGATCACTTTAAAATGTTTTGGTAAATCAACTGGGTAAGTAAATAATACAAGTAGAAAATATACATGATATTTTATAAATTAATTTCCAGAGCAAAAGCCCTCACATAATTTGCTTTTATAACTAATCCTTCCCACTCCAGAATATGGTATATAATCAAGTAATTTATAAACTAATGGTGTAGTTAATAATTATGTAATTGCTGTGAAAGCAAATGAACCAATTGTTAATCCTATCTAAAAGCATTTGAAGTTGTTTTATAAGAGATCTCCCATGCCCATGCAATACAATCACACTAAATGCACACACACTTACACACACACACAAACACACACTCACACAGAATTCATCTTACTTAGAAAAGTAGGTTTGTATTTATGCCCCAGAGTTTTGAGTCATATAAAGGCAGAAAAATTGGCATAGGAATATGTGTCTATCCCATTTCCATAAGAGCTGAATGTTTCTTAATTCTTTATTGCATGAAAACTATCCATTTTTTAAATTGCAAAAAAAAAGTCATTATGCAGGGTCACTAACTACAAAATTGGCTGTTTGTTTCAGGTCAACTTTACCAATTCCTCATATTGGTGTCCTAGAGTGCAAAATTTTTATTCTTAGTAAAATGTTCTGAGGCCACAGTCATATTCCAATGGAAAGAAAAAGGAAACTATCGGATTATGAGTTTGAAGCCATTCTTCAGGAATGTGTCAAGTGACTGAAGAGCATCTTTAGAGTCAGTGATGGAACCATTTCAATCAAACTTACTTTAATTGTCTGTCCCTTTCTAGAGGTCCCTAGTCCTGGAATTTCACAACCATTATATCTAACTTCTGAAACTAAAATACTAGATGAATAGTTTAAATTAGTGAAACAGTTTAATTGTGTGTGTATGTTAATTGACTGGAAAGATACCAGGATTCTCAGCAGTCGTCAGACAACAGTTAGAGAAGATTAAATGCAAGAAGTTAAAGAGAATTAAGGGAGAGTTGATCCTAGAATGAAAGCCTATATACTTCCATCTACAAAATATAAACTCCTGGGTACAGACCTTGACATTCTAATATTAACTCTCTCAGCAATGTTTGTCTGACCATGACCTGGCTTGAAAAAGAACCTCAGTGAAT
Organism: Ateles fusciceps; assembly: GCA_036589455.1. Taxonomy (NCBI): domain Eukaryota; kingdom Metazoa; phylum Chordata; class Mammalia; order Primates; family Atelidae; genus Ateles; species Ateles fusciceps. The sequence continues at coordinate 4,057,925 of JAZHEH010000051.1, forward strand.
AGTAATTAAATTACCCTAGGTGCTTTTCCTGGTAACAGAAACCATTTCTAACCTAACTTTCTCACATTATCTTTCTCACATTACCTTTCATTGAATCCCAACATTAAGTCCATATATCTGTCCATGATGACATCTTACAAAAAGCAATATGAAGCTCCCTTCTCCTTTAGGAAATTAATTTTGTATTTTTGTATCCCTACAAATGAGGTAATGATGAAATTATGAGGACTTATAAGAAACACTTGCTATGGCCTCAACCATCCTTTTGTTCCATGGTCATTCTTTAGCTAAGACAAGTTCATAATTTCTTGTTACTGTAAAGGTTTTGACAGCTACATAGTTACTGCAAAAATATGCTCTAGGCCCTGAAGTAATCCATCTCATTAATGCCTGACCTTTGACACACAAAAAAGGGTGAGGAGTTAAATAGTTCACATGCTTCTCATGGCAAAATGTTACTTTTCTGTAAAAGAGGAATTCAGAAAAGAGACTGGAAGAGATACAAGGTTTCATAGAGAGAAAAGGAAATCAATAATCATAAGATAATCATTATTACTAAAGGTTATTAAATATCTAGTAAATTTTCTCTGCATGCTTTTAGATGGTCATACAGTAGGAAGGAGAATTTAACTCACATGATATCTTGACTTTTTTTAATCAATGAAGCAGAAGCGATGATAAAGATAGATTGAATTTTTTTCCTAGCAAATCTATCACTTTATTACCATTGGCTACTATCTTAGAAGTAATGGGGCAGCAGTATTCTTGGGTTACTTCTTATTGTAATAGAAAACAAAGAGGAGACATTGGCGTGTAATAAATGCCTACTTTGTCCCACATAATCTTCATGTATTATTTCATGTAATCCTCACAAAAACCCTATTTAGTGAATATTGTTGTCCTTATTTTACAAGGGATAATAATGAGCAAAATTAAACATCTTGCTCAATGTCACACAAATAATAAATGAACAAATTAGAGTATATGTCCAGTTCTACATACACTAATCTCTATGTAGAACATTTTAAACTCCTCAAAATTACTAGACAGAGAAGACTCAAAATTTTCTAGAATTTGCAGTGGAATATTTATTATGTTAAATTCAACCGCCTCTAATGCATATTGTGTTTCAATATGAGCACACTGTTGGAAAGTAGTGCATATTTCTGGAAAAAATAATTTATTAGAGCATTTTCCAATTCAAGATTTCTAACTAATAATTGTATTTTAAGCTTTTATGCCAAAAAAGGATATTATTCTCTCTATTCTTTAGGTTTTATACATAACATCATAGAATATTTGATTCTATAATTTAGGGGCTTTATAATGTAAACATATGCAGAATTTAAGTTTCAAAAATCTTCAAGTTACTTCATATCCAGTGACTTTAGAATCAAGAAAGATTATTCAAATACGGTTTCATTAGATTTAGGGATGAAGAAGACATGTAGTAAATTTATTTCCATGAATTCCCTTCCCAGAGAAGAGAAAATATTAATAAAGAGAGTAGGAAGGGTGGCGAATTTACATTGACACTTTGTAGTATAATTGGTGCCAACGCTTTCCTCAAAAAGACAGATGGCATAGACCAGGTAAGTTTCCATTACTCTCTCGCCCAGTGAATCTGGCCAATGAGTTTAATCAATGGATAGCAACATGGTTTTATCTTAGTCCATTCAGGCTATTATAATAAAATATCATAAGCTATCTAACTTATAAAAAACAGCAACATTTCTCACAGATCTGATGGTTGGGAAGACCAAGATCAAGCCATAAGCAGATTCAATGTCTGGGAGAGCATGTTTCCTAGCTCAAAGATGATACCTTCTCACTGCATCCTCACATGGCAGAGGGTGAAATGCAGCTCTCTGGGGCTTGCTTTTACATGGGTATCGATCCCTTTCAAGAGATTGCCCTTATGAACATACTACTTTCGAAATGCTTCATTTCCTAATACTGTCACCTATGGAGTAAGAATTTCAACATATGAATTTTGAGGAAATATAAACATTTAGTCCATTGCACTTTCCCAGTGAAAAACTACATGGCCTTTGAAATCTTATTAAATATTTTTATTCCTCTTAGCATTTCAAACAAATGTCACCAATCAATAATTTAAATTGGTTTCTATATCAGTTAGACCTCACTTTAACTGAATATAGCAGAATCCTCAAATAACAGTGGTTTAATATATCATATAAATTAAATCCAGGTATAGGCAGGTTAGGGATGTTATGTTGTGTCTACAAAATACTTAAGACCTTGGATTTATTTAGCTTTCTATTCTGTGAACCTAGGCACTAAATTCCATATTTAATTTCACCTCATGGTTCATGTTTGATTCATCTCATCAGCATGTAAAAGTTAGGGGTTTATTAGAGGTGAAAAACAACTATAAGGACATAAAATATTTATTATAGGGATTAGACCTTGTACAATTGTGGGAAATTGTTAAGTCACCCATGTTGCTGCTATGTCTGATCAGTCAGCAGGAATCACAGTCGAGGATATGGGAAAGCAATGAAACATTTGAATGCATAAGGATAAGCAGAAATGAAACTGCTGTATCATATTATCATATGGCAGTAGCAGTTTTAATTTTTTGAGTAAACTCTGTATTTTCTACGGCAGCTTCAGCATTTTATATTCCCATTAACAGTACATGATGGATCAAATTTCACCAGAGCCTTGCCTTGCCAACATTTGTTAGATAGATAGACAGATAGATAGATAGATAGAAGATAGATAGATAGAGTCATTCTAACAGATGTGAGGTGATACCTTATTGTGACTTTGATTTGCATTTTCCTAATGATTAGTGATATTAAGCATCTCTTCTTATACCTGAGCTTTTGTATGTCTTCTTTGGAGAAATATCTATTCAAGTCCTTTGCCAATTTTTGATAAAGTTATTTGTTTTTGTGCTATTGAATTGTAGGAGTTCCTTATATATTTTGGAAATTTACTCCTCATCAGGTGCATGCTATATTAGCCTATTTTCACGCTTCTAATAAAGGCATACATGAGACTGGATAATTTGTAAAGGAAAGAGCTTCAATTGACTCAGTTCCACATGGCTGGGGAGGCCTCACAGTTATAGCTGAAGGCAAATGAGGAGCAAAGTCACATCTTTCATGGTCACACACATGAGAGTTTGTGTAGGGGAACTCTCCTTTATAAAACCATCAGATTTCATGAGACTTATTCACAACCTTGAGAATGGCACAGGGAAAACCCATCCCCATGATTCAATTACCTCCCACTGGGTCCCTCCCACGACATGTAGAAATTATAGGAGCTACAATTCAAAATGAGATTTGGTTGGGGACACAGCCAAACTGTATAATTCCACCATTGGCCACTCCCAAATCTCATGTCCTAACATTTAAAAATTAATCATGCCTTCCCAACAGTCTCTCAAAATCTTAACTCATTTTAGCATTGACTCAAAAGTCCACAGTCCAAAGTCTCATCTGAGTTAATGCAAGTCTCTTCCACCTATGAGTCTGTAAAATCTCAAGCAAGTTAGTTACTTCCAAGATACAACAAGGGTACAGGCATTGGGTAAACACAGGCATTCCAAATGGGAGAAGTTGGCCAAAATAACGGGGCTACAGGATCCATGCAAGTCTGAAGTCCAGCGGGGCAGTCAAATCTTCAATCTTCATAATGATCCCTTTGCTTCCCTGTCTTACATTCAGATCACACTGATGCAAAAGGTGGGTTACCACAGTCTTGGCCAGGTCTGCCCCTGCGGCTTTGCAGGGTGCATCCCCACTACCAGCTGCTTTCATGGGCTGGCATTGAGTGTCTGCAGATTTCCCAGGCACATGGTGCAAACTGTCGATGGATCTACCATTCTGGGGTCAGGAGGATGGTGGATCTCTTCTCACAGCTCCAGTAGGCAGTGCCCAGTGGGAATGTGGGGGCTCTGACTCCACATTTCCCTTTTGCACTGACCTAGCAGAGGTTCTCCATGAGGGCCCTGCCCCTGCAGCAAACTTCTGCCTGGACATTTAGGCATTTCCATAACCAACTCTCAGTAACAATTTACTGTATTAGTTCATTCTCACACTGCTATAAGGACATGCCTGAGACTGGGTAGTTTAAAAGAAAAGAGGTTTCATTGACACAGTTTCACAGGGATGGGGAGACCTCAGGAAACTTACAATGATGGCGAAGGACCTATTGATTAGGTCTGCTGTTGGTCTCCTCTAGTGAAATTTTCAGTTCAGTTATTGTATTCTTCAGCTACAAAAGTTCTTTGTTTTTTTTCTCTCTCTTTCTAACTCTATCTTTAATAGAGATTCCCTATCTCTTAGTTAACATTCTCATTTACCCAGAAGAGCATCTTTATGGTGATTAATTTGGATTCTTTGTCAGATAATTCAAATATCTCTATTTATTCAAGACTAGATTCTGAAGATTTATTTTGTTCCTTTATTTGGGCCATGTTTCTCTGTTTCCCCATGTCTTATAACTTTGTACTAAGATCAGCATATTTGAAAAAACAGCCATTTCCAGCCTTACAGACTGGCTTCATGCAGGAGAATACCCTTACCAATCAGGCCAGCTAGAGATTCTAGGGGCCTCTGAATCCCTTCATGGGAGGCATGCAACTTCTTTAGATGTGTATGTGCAATTTATCAATTAGAGAGGTGTGTTTTTATCAGGAGCTTATAATCTCCCCACCCCCTCTGGTGTCTTTCTGCATCATTGCATGTTCTCTGGTTCTATAGCAGCATGCCACTCCACTCCCCCCTTGCTTTTAGTAGCCATAGGCATCCAAATTATGGAGACTCCTTAACAGTCCACTGAGTCAGGCAAAACAGATACCAGCCTTTTGATTATCCCTCTAAATTGCCAGAATACCAGATGCATAATCCACTTCTCACTTTCTCTCAAGGGAGAAATCTCAAGTTGTGTCTTCTTCTGATTTCATTGAGCCATGCTGGCCACATTACACCACTCTTTACTCTTCTTTGCTCTCAGTGGCCCCCAGGCATCCAAACAATGTCAGTTAAGATAACATTCCAATCTGGGTTAGATAGAAACCAGTCCCTTGGGAAGCCCCTCTTAAAGCCTGAAGAATTGGACATATACTACCCTTCTCTTTTTCCCCAGAGGGAGAAATCAGAAACCAGATCATTCTCTCCTATCATTATTCTCTGCTGGCTTGAAGGAAGACCTGATGTAGGTAGAGTGATATTACTCTTCTTACCTATTTAAATGAGGTTATCCTCAGCTTTGTTGTTGCCTGGGATACTGTAACTTCCTAACTGGATCCTGAAATTCTTATGAAAAGTATTTGGGTCTGTATATCATTATTACATTGGCATTTCTGTGGGGGAGCAAGGGTTGTGGCTTCCTATTCTGACATCTTGCTAACATCATCTCTGAGCCAATACTTTTTAAACAGCCTCTCCAGATTCTACCTAACACTTACTGAAAACTAAATGTTCAATGACTTCATCATATGACAGGACTGCAACAAAAGCTGAAAAGTAGTCTTTAGGTTTGGCAGCTATTTGCTCAACTAAAAAGGGAGTTTCTAGTGTCAAGGAAGAAGGAAAATTAATAGATATGTTTAACAACAACTGGCACATGCAATGGCACTTGCAAATGAAAAGAGTAACCTGCTTCCTCAGCTGAACATATGGAAAACATTTACATATATTACTATCACAGCACTTACACCTACCTGATGTTATCTTGTTTATTGTCAGCCTCTCCTTGTAGGATGTGTTATTTACTGCTATAAACTTGGAAACCAACAATAGTACCTAAAAAATAGGAATGTCCAATAAAAATTATAGGATCACATTTGTTGAGTGCACCAATAGCTTTTGCCACCCCACTGAGCATGTCCATGTTTAATTATACCCCAAGTGACAGGTCTTTGATACTTCCCAAGATATGTCTGCAAATCCCAGACATATCTATTAAACTGTACTGTTGAAGAGCTTCTGGGAAAAGTTAATTTAAACAAATTTGGAGTGTCCTTCATCAGATCAAAAACTATTCAACTGAGCTCCAGTGCCTGAACTGACCATATCGGGTTAGATTCCTCTATTATGTAATCTCCCATTACCTTGTTCTTTATAACATTTATTGCAACTGGAATCCATTAATTGCCTTTATAACTATACAGTTTTCTGCTAGATGTGAAAGCAAAGACCTTGTCTGTTTTATTCATTGTCATGCTTCCATGTTCTATCAGAGCAGGTGCTGAATAAATATTAATTGAATTACTGAATTAACTAATTAATTAAATCTACAGCACCTGCTCTTTTTCTTTCATCTTTACCTGTAATGCATCTAGCCAGCCTTAGGGTTTCACAACAAAGAATTTTAGTGACATGACCAACCAAGTCATTTTATGATTGAGGAAACAGAGTTCTGGAGTTTACTGGTAAACTTTCTGAGATTAAAGTCAACATGATAATGGCACGAGAACCGGGACCCATGTCTCCACTGTCTCAGCTCAGCACTACTCATTGCACTCTACTGACCTTTATGCTGAGAGTCCTTCTGGAAACCCATCTTCAAAATCATTTTAGAAATCCTGAGCTATCAGAACCAGATACTTTGTTATTTGTAGAACTCCTAATTATGTAGAGCTTTGGTAAAAGATAAGAAATCTCTTACTACTGAAAGTCAGGCATCTAAGGCCACAAGAATGATGGTCCCTTCTTTCGGCAGCCTTAAACATAATCTTCTCTTTCCTCTTTTCTTACTGGCAAAACTTCTCAATCCTTATTAACTTCGCTTTATCTTTCTTTATTAAGTTCTGTTCTCCTCTTATTCTAGATATTTTTAAGAGGTCTTGCCTTTTCCATGGTTTCAGTTACGTTGTGTACGGTGTTGGTCCTAAAATATATGTCTATACAATAATGAATACTGCTAGTGCCTTACTCAGACTGACTTACATCCCTCTGTGTGTTTATCCTCTAGTTTCCATGTGCTTTGCTGTCAACAGCTCCTACCTATGACTTGTAGAGGATTTCCCATGGGCACTAGAATTGCCTCACTCACATGGAGTACCAGAAGTACTTTGGAATTTTATGTACTCATTTCTCTACACTCCAGGGTATAAGACCTAGATCCTTTGAATTTTTTGAGATGAACTCTCAGGTGTGATTTATACTGTAAAATTCTCTGCATATATGGTGGAAACAGCATATCAGAAATAACTCTAGTACTTGCCTTCTTTCTTTTCTTTGCCCTGCTTCCTTCACTTCCTTAATAAATCATTTGCATCCAAATTCTTGGCTTACGTTATATCCTAAAGAGAATTTCACCTATGCCACAAAGTTTATACCTACCTTCTAAACTCCAGACATACACCTTTAATCACCTTCCGAGCAACTTCACTTGGTAGCTCACAGACCAACTTTACATGCTTAAGACTGAACTTATCTCCTTCCTTTCCAAACCTGCTTGTCTCCTTGCATTTCCTATCCTACTGATTACATTGTCATCCCCACAGAGCTCAAGCTAGAAACCTGGGATTGCTCTGTTGTTCTCTTGTTCTCTTTCCATCTTAACCTTCAACCTCGTTCAACCAATCACCAATTCCTGTTATGCATCTTGCTAAAGTAACAAAGCTCTTCATAGTTGAATCATCAAATAGGTGTATCTCAAGCTGAGGAGACCTATTTGATGATTTCAAGCAATCATCAAATAAGGCTCCTCAGCTTGAGATACACTGCTTGAAATAATCCAATAAGTCTCCACAGCTTGAGATACACCACTGTCTATATATATTCCACACTGAAATGAGAGCAATCTTTATAAAACTATAAATCTCATTATAATCCTTATCTTCTATGTAAAGAAAATTAAACATATTCTCTCACCATAAGTCCAGAGGAAACTGTCTGAAAAAATGTACAAAATCTTCAATATCTGGGCCCTTGCTCACCTCCACAATCTCTGGGCTTTGGCTATTTGACACCTTTTCAGATTGCCTGACAAACTGTGCTCTCCCACATTCAGACTCTTATACCCAAAAAGCTTTCTCATTTTGCATGTTCTATTGGCTCTAAATACTGCCTCCATCACTAGTACTTTCAACACCTTCTTATAGTATCTTTACATTTTACTCAGTCAACAAATATCATTGCATCTGTATGATGTTCCAGGCACTATTCCAGGTAGTGAAGTAGCCAGATCACGAAATTCATAATACCTCAGAACTTGGTTGGAAAGGCAGATATTAATCAATTAACTACACAAATGTGTCAAAACTGCAACTGTGCTAAGAAATACAAAGGAGATATACACCGAACTCTATATTCCTTTACAATACAGATTTTTTCTAGACATGAGAGTCTTCCCTGAGAAACTGAAAATGCTTGAGTTGAGATTTACAAAACTCACATCAAATAACATTAAATAAATGAAGAAGAGTAAAATAAGTATTCTCAACATAAAGAATAACCTGGGAAAGACCTTGCCATGGGCGATAATACTGTGTGTGAATGAGGTTAAAAATAGGCATTCAGGTTGGTGATTATGACCACAGGGGAGGCTTCCTAACCATCCAGCCCCATCTAGGAAGTTGGCTCAAGATCCCATTGTCATGCTACTGTGTATGTCTCCCTCTGAAGAGCTCTATTAGGACATTTACACTATACAGTGTAACTGTTTATCTGTTAGTGTTACTAAACACATTGCAGTTCCTTTAGAACCAACATTATATCTTTAGAACGCATCACAGGATGATATTTTAAAGAGGAAAGGAAGGGAGGAAGGAAGGAAGGAAGGAAGGAAAAGGAAGGGGTAAGGAAGGGAGAGGGATGAGAGATGAAGGAAGGGAGAGAGGCAATAATTTTTTTTAATGGCAAGTGAAGAGTAACCTAACCTCTTGGGAGGTGTGAGGCAATTTAGGATATACATAGGAAGGATTTATTCTAAATAGTGAGTTTAATGCACGTGTCCATTCATAGGAACTATTTTATTTTTTTGAGACAAAGTCTCACTCTTTCGCCCAGGCTAGAGTGCAGTGGTGTAATCTCGGCTCACCGCAACCTCTGCCTCCCAGGTTCAAGTGATACTCCTGCCTCAGCCTCTTGAGTAGCTGGGATTACAGGTGCACATGACCATGCCCACTAATTTTTGTATTTTTAGTAGAGACAGGGTTTCACCATGTTGGTCAGGCCAATCTCGAACTCTTTACCTTGCTATCCACCTGCCTTGGCCTCCCAAAGTACTGGGATTACAGGCATGAACCACCACACCTGGCCCATGGGAACTAATTTAATGAGAGAAAATGGTGCTTTTGGATTCTCAGAGATCTTGGAACATAGCCTCCAGGAATAAAGGATGAGTAATTGAGTTTGAGTTACTGTAGGGGGTTGGTAGTAGATAAATCCTCCAACCTAAGGCCTTCTCAAGAGATCTGAACTCTGGGAACTAATTATCCAAGACAGACAAAGTTTAGCATGTGACATTGTTTAGGGGGAGTACAAAGCAGTAACCTAGGCAAGGATGTTATGGCTGAAAATTGAACAAAATGTTTTTCATCTCAAACAGATTTTTTTTCAAAATGACAGAAAACTTGAGCAAAAACAGCTCATTTAAATAGGCTGGGCAATATGAAATTGCCTAAAAATTGCAATTTCACATGGCCTAACTAACTTAATACTAGGCAAAATGAAAAATAAATGATCCATAACTTCCTGAATATTTTGGCTATCTCTAACAAATATACTTTTAAAATATATTATGTAGCCTATGATAAATAAGTTACTGTATCTTCACCAAATGATGGCATATATTGATCAGGAAAAGGAGAATAAGTTTCAGAGAAATATATTCACTTATTTAACTGCTATTTCTTGTTCTCCTACTAGGTACTAGGCATTGTTGCAGGGCCAGGGCAATATTGAAAAAAAAAAAAGAAAACAGCTGCTAATGTGAAAGAAAACATTTAAGAAATGTACACAAATACAAATTTTTTGTTACTATACTATACATGGAATGAAAAGTATAGCACACTATGAGAAGGAACAATAGAGAGTATTATGAGTTGAAATGGGTTTCCTCAAGTCTCATATATTTTAGTTCTAACTCCCAGTATTTAATAGTGTAATTGTATTTGAGATTGGTACTTTAAAGAGGTAGTTATGTTAAAATGAAATCATTACAGTGGGCCCAAATCCTATATGGTTGGTATTCTTACAAAAGAGGAAATGAGCACACAGACGTGCACAGAGGGGAGACCTTATGATATGGTTTGGAAGTTTGTCTCCTCTAAATCTTATGTTGTAACGTAATTCCAAATGTTGGAGGCAGACTATGCGGGGAGGGTAATTGGATCATGGGGGCTGATCCTTCGTAAATGGCTTAGCACCATCCCTTTGGTAATGAATGTGTTCTCACTCTGGTGGTGCATGCAAGACTTGGCTGTTTGAAAGACTGTGTGTATCAGTCCATTTTCACATTGCTGGTAAAGGCATACCTGAGACTAGGCAATTTACAAAAGAAAGAGGCTTAATGGGCTTACAGTTTCACATGGCTAGTGAGGCCTCACAATCCTGGCAGAAGGTGAAAGGCACATATAGCATGGTGGCAGATAAGAGAAGAGAGCTTGTGCAGGGAACCCCTCCTTTTTAAAACCATCAACTCTCATGAGACTTACTATCACCAGAAGAGCACGGGAAAGGTCCATCCCCATGTTTCATTCATCTCCCACTGGGTCCCTCCCACCACATGTAGGAATTATGGGAGTTAAAAGATGAGATTTGGGTGGGGACGCAGAGTCAAACCATGTCATTCCAACTTGGTTCCCTCCCAAATCTCATATTTTCACATTTCCAAACTAATAATGCCTTCCCAACAGTCCCCTAAAGTCTCAACTCATTTCAGCATCAGCTCAAAAGTCTACAGTCCAAACTCTCACTGAAGACAAGTCCCTTCCACTTATGAGCCAGTAAAATAAAAAGCAAGTTATTCCTTCCTAGATACAATGGGGGTACAGGCAATGGGTAAATATAGACACTCCAAATGGGAGAAATTGGTCAAAACAAAGGGATGACAGGCCCTATGCTAGTCCAAAATTCAGCTGGGCAGCCAAATCTTAAATCTCCAAAATGATCTCCTTTCACTTTGTGTCTCACATTTAGGTCAAGCTGATGCAAGAGGTGGGCTCCCACAGCCTTGGGCAGCTCTGACCCTGTGGCTTTGCAGGGTATAGCCCCCTCCTGGCTGCTTTCACATGCTGGTGTTAAGTGTCTGTGACTTTTCCAGGTATACAGTGCAAGTTGTCAGTGGATCTACCATTCCGGGGTCTGGAGGACAGTGGCTAGGCAGTGTCCCAGTAGGGACTCTGTGTGGGGGCTCTGACCTCACATTTTCCTTGTGTACTGCCCTAGCAGAAGTACTCCATGAGGACCTGCCCCTACAGCAAACTTCTTCCTGGGCATGCAGGCATTTCCATACATTTTCTGAAATGTAGGTAGAGGTTCCCAACCTCAATTCTTGACTTCTGTGCACTCGCAGGCTCAACACCACATGGAAGCTGCCAAGGCTTCAGGCTTGCACCTCTGAAGCCACAGCCCAAGCTCTACATTGGCCCCTTCCAGCCATGGCTGTAGTGGCTGAGACACTGGACACCAAGTCCCTAGGCTGCACACAGCACGAAGACCCAATGCCTGGCCAAGAAAACCATATTTCCTCCTAGGCCTCTGGGCCTGTGATGGGGGGGTGGGGGTGCTGCTGCAAAGTCTCTGACATGTTCTGGAGACAATTTCTCCATTGTCTTGGTGATTAACATTTGCTCCTTGTTACTTAGGCAAATTTCTGCAGCTGGCCTGAATTTCTCCTCAGAAAACGGGATTTTCTTTTCTATTGCATTGTCAGGCTGTGAATTTTCCTCTTTTATGCTCTGTTTCCCTTTTCAAACTGAATGGTTTAAAAAGCATCCAAGTCATCTCTTGAATGCTTTGCTGCTTAGAAATTTCTTCCCCCAGACAACCTAAATCATCTCTCTCACATTCAAAGTTCCACAAATCTCTGTGACAGGGACAAAATGCTGCCAGTCTCTATGCTAAAACATAACAGGAGTCACTTTGCTCCAGTTCCCAACAAGTTTCTCATCTCCATCTGTGACCACCTCAGCCTGGATTTCATTGTCCATATCATTATCAGCATTTTGGTCAAAGCCATTCAACAAGTCTCTGTGGAGTTCCAGACTTTTCCACATTTTCCTATCTTCTTCTGAGCCCTCTAAACTGATCCAACTTCGGTTTCTTACCCAGTTCCAAAGCCGCTTCCACATTTTGGGGTATCTTTTCAGCAATGCCTCACTCTACTGGTACCAATTTACTGCATTAGTTCATTTTCACATTGCTGATAGAGACATACCTGAGACTAGGCAATTTATAAAAGGAAAAGTTTTAATGGACTTACAGTTACACATGGCTAGGGAGGCTCCACAATTATGGTGGAAGGTGAAAGGCACATCTCACAAGGAGAGAGAGAAGATGAAGGGAAGGGAAGAAGGGAAGGGAAGGGGAGGGGAGGGGAGGGAGAGGGGGAAGGGGTGGGAGGGGGGAGGGGAGGAGGGGGAGGTAACAGGCAGAGGTTATAAGAATTTGGAGGGCTCAGAAGAGGACAGGAAAAGAAAGAAAGTTTGGAACTTCTTAGGCTTGTTAAATGGTTTTTACCAAAATACTGACAGAAGTATGAGCAGTATAGGTCAGGCTGATGAGGTCTCAGATGGAAATGAGGAAGCTGTTGGGGACTCTTGTAAAGGTCACTGTTATTATACCCTAGCAAAGAACTTGGCCACATTGTGTTTATGTCTTAGATATCTGTGGAAGATTGAACTAAAGAGTGATGATGTAGGGCATCTGGTCAAAGATATTTCTAAGCAGCAGAATGTTCAAGATGCAGCCTGGCAGCTTCTAACACCTACAGTCAGAAACAGGAACAAAGAAATGACTTAAAGTTGGAACTTATATTTAAAAGGGAAATAGAACATAAAAGTGTGGAAAATTTGCAGGGGAGCCCAGCAGTAGAGATGAAAGCCAAGCAGGCTGAGGAGCAACCTTCAAGGAGCTAACTTGAAGTCTGACCCATGTATAATGGGAAACTATGAATGAAAGTAACATCCACATAGAAGCTAGAGAGATTGGCTAGAGAGATTGCCATGACTCAAAAGGAACAAAGTGCTAGTATCCAAGACAATGGGGAAAGGCCTTAGATGCATTTCAGATATCTTTGGGACAGCCTCTCTCATCTTAGGTCAAGAGGCCTAGGAACAAAGAATAGTTTCGGGGGCCTGGCCTAGGGTACAACTGTTCTTCACAGTTTTGAGACACTTTTCCCCACATCCTAACTCTGGCTCTTGCCTTAACTCAAAGGACCTTGGGCCACAACCCCAGAGGGTGCAAGCTATAATAAGAGTTGGTGGTTTCCATGTGGTGTTAAGTCTCCAGATTTTTTGAATGCATGCTTGAAGGAGGCTTAGGGGCTTCTACCTAGATTTCAGAGGATTTATAGAAAAGCCTGGTTACTTAAGCAGAAGCCTGCTGCAGGGGCAGAACCCCAACAGAAAAACTCTGCTAGGAGGAGAAATGTGGGATTGGAACACCCACACAGAGTCCCCACCAGGACACTGCTTATTGGATCTGTGACAAGGAGCCCACCACTCTCCAGACCCCAGAATGATAGATTTGCCAGCAGCTTAGACCCTCTTCCTGGAAAAGCTGCAAGCACTCAACTCCAATCTATGAGAGAAGCCACATGACCTGCACCCTGAGAGGCCACAGGAGCAGGGATGCTGAGGTCTTGGGAGCTCACTCTTCACTCCAGGATGCAGAACATGGTGTCAAAGCTTCTGCTGGAGCTTTGAGATTTGATGTCTGCCCTACTGGGTTTTAGACTTGTAAGAGCCCTATTACTTCCTTCTTTTGGTCAATGTCTCTCTTTTGGAATGGAAAGGTATACCTAATGCCTGTTCCATCATTGTATCTTGGGAGTAAACAGCTTGTTTTTGATTGCATAACCTCATAGATAGAAGGAATTTGTCTCCAGATGAGACTTTGGACTTGGGACTTTTGAGTTAATGCTGAAACAAATTAAGACTTTGAGGGCTATTGCAAAGGCATAATTTTATTTTGAAATGTGAGAAGGAGTTGAGATATTGGGAGACAGGGATGGAATGACATGGTTTGGATGTTTGTTCTCTCCAAATCTAATACTGAAATGTAATTCCCAATGTTGGAGGTGGGGCGTGGTGGGAGGCAATTGGATCATGAGCAGATCTCTTATGAATGGTTTAGTGACATTCACTTGGTGATCACTGAGTTCTCATTCTGGTACTTCATACAAGATCTGGTTGTTTAAGAGTTAGAACCCTCCAGCATCTCTCTCTTGCTCCTGCTTTTGCTATGTGATACACCTGCTTCCCCTCTGCCTTCTGCCATAATTGTAAGCTCCCTCAGGTTTCACCAGAAAGTGAGCAGATGCTGGCATCATGCTTTCTGTACAGCCTATAGAACAGTTAGTTAATTAAATCTCTTTTCTTTATAAATTACTCTGCCTAAGTTATTTCTTTCTAGTAATGCAAACGCTAACACACTATGTGGGAACATGGAAGGTAGCCATGCATAAGCCAGAGAAAGAGGACTTGAAAGAAACCAACTCTACTGACACTTTGATCTGGGATTTCTAGTCTTTGGAACTGTGAGACAATTATTTTTGTTTTTATAAGCCCAATAGTCTCTGGTATTATACTTTGTTATGGCAGTTCTAGAATGCTAATATGGATGAAGTGGGAGGTGGCAGAATAGATTAAGCCCTCTCTATTGAGTAGAGGATTGGTAGGAAGAGTAAAGGATTGGTAGAAATTAGGCAGAACACGATTCAAGGGAAGAGAAACACAGGCAAAGGAAGCAATGTATACCATGAGGTCAGAAACCTGAAAAGCTCTGCTCCTTCTGAGTATTATTCGATTCATCTGCCTAAGCCATTAGCAAGACCAAAGAGTGAGGATTCTATGTGGATGGTACTTTCATTCATAGTTTCCCATTATACATGGGTCAGACTTCAAGTTAGCTGGGTCATTTATTTTTTTCACATTATTAATGTTAATACTTAAGACGCCTAACATTTATTGAGTAGTTATTTATTTTGAGCACTACTATAACTACTTTACTGTCATCAACATGGTCAAGACTTCAAGCAATTCTATATGGTGTTGTTTCATAGATGTGTTGACTGAGACACAAGGAGACTGACAGATGAATTCCTTAACAGCATACAGCAAACATAAGAGAAGGAAAATGAATTTGATGAGTTGTTTTAGCTCTGGAACCCATATTATTAACATAATTGTAGTTATTTTGGAATCCTGCATGTGTATTTTCTTCAAAAATGTTTTAAAGTTTGTATGTTGTTGTTTTGGCTTTTTTTCCCATTTTACCAAATAGATACCCAACCCTAAAATTAGATTATGATGAAAACATGGAGTCCATTTCAGCACCTGATGACATTTTAAAATTGTGAATGCACCCTGAGCTCCAAACTTCTTGTTAAATACACAGTGTGTTCCCATGTTTTAAAATGCTGCTCATCAGAGTTTTTGTAACTTGAGGCCAAAACTTTCTTAAAAAATTTAACGCATAAGAAAAGCAAAACGAAAATTCCCAGAAACAACATATAAGGAAAATGAAAGAAAATATTGTTTGTATTTCCACTAAATATCCAAACTGTTAATGTTTTAGTATATATCTCATTATATACATTTTATACATGTAAATTACCAAAACAATGATCATTTTGTTATATACAATTTATCCTAGCATTTTTATATTGTACATATTACATGTATAAAATATGCATGAAAAATGGCATTAAATATTCTTCCAAAGCAGTGATCAGCAAACTTTTTATATAAAAGGTCAGATAATAAATATTTTAGGCTTGGAGGCCTTATGGTATCTGTTGCAACCACTCAACTCTTCTACTGTAACATAAAAGTAGCCTTAGGTTACATATAAAGAAATGGACAAAACCATGTTCTGTTAAAACTTTATTTACAAAATCAAGTAGGGGACCAGATTTGACAAGTGGGTCAGTTTGCCAACCATTGTTTTAAAGCATTGTTTTGAATGACTGTTTTGAATCCCTTTACTATATGCATTATGTTTTAGTAAGCCCTTCGAAAGGGAGAAAAAAATATATCTTACGTAGTTGCTATAACCTATAGCACTAGAAATACGGATATGATATAAATGTCAATTGCATTAATAAATGAAGAAATGCTGATGGAATTTAAAATCCAGATTCGAGTTTTGAAATGTATAAGAAAGATACAAATTTGAAAGAAAGAGGGAATGTATTTCAGTAAATAAAGAAGGAGAATTTGGGAAGTTTTTTGTTCAGTGGGCTATACTTGAGAAAGCAGATGAAATGTTTGCATTAATCTTTGGTTGTAGATATTCTTTGTTCTGAAAAGTACAGTTTGGTTCTCACTAGGTTAACTTAAACATGAGCATTCATCAGATGGAAATATTAAATCACAAGATAAATATTTTGGTGACTTGGAACTATACTATTCTACATTATAGTAGAATAGTGTAGTTCTAAAATTCAAACCATGGATGCATACATATTTGCAAGCACTAAGCTGGTTGTATTATTAAATGTTTCCCACAATTCCACAAAATCTATAAAAGAAAGCTATGAAAAAACAAAAGAATTCTTTGCTGTCTGGCTAAACCTACTTAAATAACCCTCTAGAAAATTGGTACATCTTTCCTTTAAGGATATTATTACAATTCTCCATTAGGTGCTGTGTTCCTCCTCAATAGTTCACAGAGGAGAAAAGATCATACTTCATTCAAACAGAGACTCTATTGGATTGTACAGTGCAGGCCCTGTAATCTGTGAACCAGGAAAAAATTGCAAGCAATCCCTCCAAGTTCACCAGCAGATGCAGGGGTAAGTGTCCTGTGTGGTGAGTGATAAATGAGAGCTATTCAACCGCTCAGTAGTTTGAAGCTTCTATTTAGTGAGGCCTACATAATAATTTAACACACTACATGAAGCACTTAGAAATGTGATTTTAAAAACCCTGTTTATCCTTGGCAATGCTTAGGGTCAAAACACTCACCTGTGACTCAGCGGGCCATTGCTGATACAGATTGTCTAACATCTTTATCAGGAAGAATGTAGAGATGTATCATTTTAGGAGATCTTTCAGATAGAGGCCTTGAATATTTTTGTAATGAAAAGTTAGTTTTCATTTTCCTAGAACCTTGGGATCATGGGAAATTGTACATAAATAGGTGAATATCAAGTCTTAACTTCTGAGCAGAGTAGAGAGAGATAAAATTCTAATGCTGGTAGTTCAAAGTCCATCAAAAGAAGATGATTAGAAAAATACAGGTGTGTTAACCAGCTTAGATAATGATAACCTAGTATATATTTAAGATCTGAGCCACTGTTATTATTCTAGCAATGGCTGTGAGCTCCCTTTTCTCCTACCACACCACTACTTATCATTTACGGAAAATGCACAATATGTTATTCTTTAGTAAATTCATTCCAAAAATATGTATCTAATCTTTACTGTATGCAGAACACGGTGTTAAATCCTGAGTGCACACTGACATGGTATTTCCTTTTCACTTCTAAGCCCTTTCAGAAAGTCGTTTTCTGTGTCCACATGTTAGGTCTGAAAATGTAACCATGAGTGATTTTCCAGTATTTCGTTTAATAAGTATTCTCATAGATGACAAATATTGGAATGTACAGAAAAACATTTACATGTGCTAATATATGGCGAAGAAATGCCAAGTAATTGGGAAAAAAGCTGGAAAGGGCTTACAAACTTGCATGAGAGGAACAGAAATATCATCTTCCTTCTATAACATCCCAAGCAGAAGCACAGAATTTATCTTCAACAAGGCACGTTTAGTAATTCAATGCGTTTAGAGCACCTACTATGTGCTAAGTACATAGTTTTATTTATAAGTATAATTTTAATTATAATTCCATAATTATAATTGTTATTCTGTTTTAATTATAATTCTTATTCTGAGAAAATTGTAGAAAATGTATCACATGATGTTAAGTAGTTATAGAGAGACACTAAGTATATTTTACCCAGTTTTTCTCTGTGGTAACATCTTTCAAGCCTATAGCGCAACCAGATGTTGGCATCAGTACAGTCATGAGTTAGAAAATTCCCATGACTACATGTATCCATGCTATTGTCTTTAATAGCCATGATAAAAAGTTACACTTTTGTAACTTCTTAACACCTGACAGCCACTAACCTCTTCTTCTTTCATTTAAAGAATGTTGCACAAATAGAATTATACACTCTGTAACCTTTCGGGGATTGACTTTCTTACTGAGCTTGGGAGATTCATGTAGGTTATATTGTGTATCAACTGCTCATTTCTTTGTATTAGTGAGTACCAATTCCATGGTACAGACGTGCCCCAGTTTGTTTAACCCTTCACCTATTGGAGAATATCTGGTTGTTTTAAGTTTATGGCTATTACAATTAAAGCAGCTATAAATGTTCATGTACAGTTTTTTTTTGCAGAAAGATGTTATTTTTCTGGGATAAATGACTAGGAGTACAATTGTGGGGTAATATAATAATTGCAGATTTAGATTTTTAAGAAAGTATTAATTTGTTTTCAATGCGGCTGTGCCAATTTACCTTCCCACCCACGGGGTATGAATGATTCAGTTTTATCTACATACTGTCCAGCATTTGGTATTGTCACTGTTTTGTCTTTTATTTTACTCATTCTGATATGAATGCTATATTATCTTATTAAAGTTTTATTTTGCATTTCCTTAAGGGCTCATAATGAATAAAATATTTTCATGTGCTTATTTACCATTATTTTAAAATATATATATATATATCCTCTTCAGTGTAATGTCCCTTCATGACTTTTGCATATATGCTAATTCAATTTTTTTTTTTTTTTTTTTTTACTGAGAGTTTTGAGTGAGAGTTCTTACATATTCTAGATACTAGTCCTACATTGGATATATGGCTTCCAAATACTTTCTCCAATCTGTATCATGTTTTTTTCATTCACTTTATAACTCTTTTGCAGAGAAAACGTCTTTAATTCTGATGAAGTCCAACTTATCCTTCTTTCCTTTTATGGATTTTTTTTTGGCATTAAATTTTGCTTAGCCCTAGAACCAAAAAGATTTCACCATATTATTTCCTAAGAATTTTATAATTTTACATTTTAAACTTACAATAAAGCTGGAAACTATCATTCTCTATTTCACTTTGACTTAATTTTTTAGTAAAGCATACTTTGATCAGGTTTTTAAAATTTTCTTTGTTTTGCTTTTTTTTTTTTTGGCCTAAAGAAGTTCATCTGTTCTAGCAACAGTTTTTGAAAAGGCAATTTTCCCTCTGTTAAATTGATCTTGTTCCTTTTGCATAAGTTAATAGGGTATGTATGTTTGAACCTATATCCGGGGTTCTCTATTGTGTTCCATTGACCTATGAAACTAACTCTCTGCCAATACCATATAGACCTGGTTATGGTAGCTATATAAAGTAGGTCTTGAAAGTGGATAAAGTAATTCTTCCCACTTTCTTTATCTTTTTCAAATTTGTTTAGCTATTCTAGTTCCTTAGCTTTCAATTTAAGTTGTAGAATAATCCTGTCTTTATCTACAAAAAACCAAGCCATGAATCTGATAAGAATTGCACTAGACATGTATACCACGTTGGATACAATTCACATCTTTACTATGTGAGTCCACAATCCATACATAATGTGCATGTCTCTTCATTTTTCACGTATCTTTGATTTTTTTAATCAGTGTTTTATAGTTCAAAGCATGCAAGACCTGCAAATGTTTGGTTATATTTAAAGCTAAATATTTAATTTTAAAAATGATTTTAAATGGTATTACATTTTACATTTTTGTTTCTATGTGCTAATTGCTATATATATATATTTGTATACATATATATATATACACAATTGATTTTTATTTTTATTTTGTGTTTTATCAACTTGCTACCCTTATTTATACGTTCTAGGAGGCTTTTTTGGTAGACTTTGTAGAATTTTTCCATGTATGATGATCGTGTCATCTGCAAATAAAGGTAAATTTATATCTTTCATTCTGATTAGCATTGCATTCCTTTTATTTCTTTCTCTCACCTTATTGTGTTTACTAGAGTTTCCAGTACCATGTGAAATAAGAGGGTTGAGAGTGGACATCCTTGCCTTGACTCTGATTTTACTGGGAAAGCATTTAGTCTTTCACCATTAAGAATCACATTCATTGCAAAAATTTTGTGTGTTTTTTAAATCAAATTGAGGAAGTTTCTCTCTACTCCTGATAAGGTTTAGCTCTGTGTCCCCACCCAAATCTCATCTTGTAGCTCCCATAATCCCATGTGTTGTGAGTGGAACCCAGTGGGAGATGACTGAATTGTGGGGGAGGGTCTTTCCTGTGTTGTTCTCGTGATAATAAATGGGTCTCAAGAGATAAGATGGTTTTAAAAATGGAGACTCCCTGCAGGAGCTCTCTTTGCCTGCTGCCATCCACAAAAGATGTGACTTGCTCCTCCTTGCCTTCTGCCATGATTGTGAGGCCTCCCCAGCCACATGGAACTGTAAGCTCAGTTAAACCTATTTCTTTGTAATTTGCCCAGTCTCCGGTATGTCTTTATTGGCAGCATGAAAATGGACTAATACAATTCCCTTTTCCCTTTTTTCCCTAAGAGTATTTCCTTATGAGTGTTAAAGCTTGTCAAATATTTTTTCAGCATAAATTCATGTGAACATGAGACTTTTTTCTTTAACCTGTTAATATGATATATTACATTGCTTTTTAAAATGCTGAACCAGCCATAAATCTCTGGAATAAATCTACTTGGTTATGGTGTATATTTTTTATGTATTAATGAATTCTGTTTACTAAAATTTTGTTAGGGAGTTTGTTTATGTAGTCATGAATACATCCAGGTACTCTCCTATTTATATTGGTCAGTAGTTTTATTTTTTATTATTATTCCTGGTTGTTTATGCATAGTACAGAGTGTTATTAGCTTCATAAAATAAATTGAAGTACACTCTCATCTATTTTCTGAAGGAGATTGTGTAGAATTACTGTCATTCTTCTTTAAACATTTGCTAGAATTCAAGACTCAAGTATCTGGGCCACTAGATTTTTTTAGTTTTCTTTTAGCTACAGATTCAATTACTTTAACAATTAAGGGCTATTATTACATATTTGATGAGTTGTGATAATTTGTATTTTTCAAGGAATTGTCAATTTTTCACATGTAAAATTGTTCATAATATTTCCTTATTAACACTTTGATGTCTGCAGGGCTATAGTTATAGCCCCTGCTTTATTTCTGAGTGTTAATTTGTGTCTATTTTTTTCTTTCTCTTGCTAGAGGTTAGTCAGTTTTATTACTATTTCCATAGAACAAAGTTTTTGTTTCTTAATTTTCTATTTTTTTCTAATTTTAATTTTATTAATTTCTGCTCTTTTTTGGTAGTTTTTTCTTCTCCATTCTTTGGGTTTATTTTGCTCTCTTTTCTCTCAGTTTTTTGAGGTGGGATCCTAGATTATTGATTTAAACTTTTTTTCGTTTTTTTCTTATGTATGCCTTTATTGCTCTAAACATTCCTATCAGCACTTCTTTAACTCTGTCTCACAAATCCCATTTTACACACACACACACATGCACACATACACACACATATGTGTGTATATTATATAATGTATATATATGTTTCATATACATATGGGGTGTTGGTTGAGACAGAGTCTAACTCTGTTGCCTAGGCTGAGTGTCATGATGCGATCACACTCACTGCAACCTCAAGCTCCTGAGCTGAAGTGATCCTCCCACCTCAGCCTTCCAAATACCTGGGACTATAGGCATGCACGACCACATCTGACTGTTTATGTTTTTTGTGGAGATAGGGGTCTCACTAGATTGCTCAGGCTGGTCTCAAACTCCTGAATGCAAGTGATCCTCCCCCCTCAGCCTGCCCAAGTGCTAGCATTACAGGCGTGACCCACAGCATCTGGCTGTTCTTTTTTTTTCTTTTTCATTCAGTTCAATGTATATTTTTATTTCCCTTTAAACTTCTTTGTTGATCCATGGATTATTAAGAAATGTGCTGTTTAGTGTGTAGTACTTAGTGATTGTCCTGTTTTATTTTGTCATTAAATTTTAGTTTTACAAATCTGTAAATTTTATTTTTTCCAAATTTTGGAACTACCTAGACACTTTTTTTTCAAATATCCTTTGAGCCCACCTTCTTTCTCCTCTCCTCCTAGGATTCAGATGACTCAGATATTAAATATTTTCGTATAATTCCACATGTGTCTCAGGCTCTGTTCATTTTGGTTTTTTGTTTTGGTTTGTTTTCAGTCTGTCTTCTTTCTGTTGTTCAGAATGCGTAATTTCCACTACTCCATCTTCAAATTCACTGATTTATTATTTGCTTGTCTCTATTTTGCTGTCTAATCCATGCACTGATTTTTTTTTTTTTGCCTTTTTGACTATTACATTTTCAAGTTCTAAAATTGTATTTGATTCTTCCTTCTAGCTTCTCTTTCTTTGCTGATACCTTCTCTTTCATTTGTTTTACACGTCTGTAATGGCTGACTGAAACATTTTTTGACAGCTGTTTTAAAACTCATCGTCAGATATATACATATATATATATATTTTATTTTATTTTATTTTATTTTTTTTTGAGATGGTCTTGTTCCGTTCCAGACTGGAGTGCAGTGGTGCAATCTCTGCTCACTGCAACCTCCGCCTCCTGGGTTCAAGCAATTCTTCCTCCTCAGCCTCTCTAGTAGCTGGGACCACAGGCGCGTGCCACCACACGTGGCTAATTTTTGTATTTTTAGTAGAGATGGGGTTTCTCCATGTTGGCCAGGATATTCTCAATCTCTTGACCTCGTGATCCGTCTGTCTCGGCCTCCCAAAATGCTGGGATTACAGGCGTGAGCCATGCCCAGCCTTAACTTAGTTTTATATAGTATTTTATACAATACCTTATACATGTTTTTGTTGTAAATAATGTTAGGTTATCCCAGAAAGAACAGTTTTTTTAACCCAACGGTAAGAGACTAGCATGTATCTTTTGAAATAAACACAAGGCAAATAAAAATAGTATCTTACACAGTCCCTAATAAACTTATAATCTAATTATGGCCAAAACTAATGTTCATGAATGTTGAATCAGAAGCCTGGAAGCTGAGGATACTTCTGAGTGTTACATTCCTATGCATTTTTTGTTTGTTTGTTTGTTTGTTTGTTTTTGACACTCTCTTGCTCTGTCACTCAGGCTCCCAAGCTGGATATAGTGGTGGAAATAGTCATTGGAGCCTCAAACTCCTGGGTTCAAGTAATCCTCCTACCTCAGCCTCCTAAGTAGCTGGCACCACAAGCACAGCTGGCCCAGGTAACTTTTTGTAGAGACACAGGCTCACAATTTTTGCCCAGGCTGGTCTCAAACTCCTGGGCTCAAGTGATACTCCCACCTAGGCCTCCCAGAGTGCTGGGATAACAGGCATGAGAAACTGCTCCCAACAGCATTTCTATGCATTTGAGGTTATTATAATGAATGACAACTCTACTCTGTCTCACACACAGGTTCTCTCTTATTGCCACAAACAATAGAATTCCAGGTTGAGGGAATTTTAGTTACACTCCAGTACAGTGATTCTTAGGGTGTTTTAGTGTCTAAGAATCTCCTCAGTGTCATAGCACTATTTCATTATGGAGTGTTCAGATACTTTATTTGTCTTCAGATTTGGCTGACTTCATTGTCTACCATCCTCCAAAGAACATGCTGACACTTTAATTTGATGGACTGCTGAGAAACCACAGCAGGATATAGACCAAGCCTTCAAAAGTGAATTGAGGATTTCATTGATGTGTAGAACTAATTAGGTGACTATGGGGAGTGGGACACTGATTGAAATCCATATGACTTTCCAATGCTGGCTATGTAGGCTAGCTTCTGAAAGGAATAGTAATTTCAGGTGACTTGTTCTCTGCTCTCACCACAGTGCTGCCTAGTCCTTCTCTGCTTCACGTCAGCAGCAAAGATCCTGATCCATCTCTCACAGTGAAGCATCCAAAGACAGGCAGGAATTTTCTCTTTCACAGATCTTGAAGTAGTTTTCAGTTTATCTTGAAAAGATGCTGAAAACCTGCCTTCAGCTCCTCTACCAAACATGTCAACTCTGTCTCTGTACTCTCTCTCAAGCCCATCTTGAACTTTAAATACTTTAAAAGTAACACAGACCACTGTATGTGTATGTAGATATGAACTACTTATATTTGTATAATTAAAATTACATAAATATAATATAAATAATATATACAAACATTTACATAAATATAAACATTTGTATATGTTTATTTAAATTTTTTATTTATACTTTGTTTAAACTTCCTAGGGACAGCTCAATCCTATGCAGTTATGGAAAAGACTACTAAACTTAGGAGACCTGGGTTTGTATAGCTTTCATACCAAGTGAGCAACTCACATATTGTCCTGTAAAGATTTTATAGGACAGTACCAATTGCTCTTCTTCTTAAAGAGGCATTTACTAAATGTGTAAATCTAACATTTTTCTGCCTCATATCCATCATTTATTTGAACTTTTTAATGTTTACCAAATCTGAGATGTCTTTTCTGCACAATCATCTTTTATCTACCTGGCAAGTCTCTCCCTTGGCTGTCACACGACTTTCAAATATTTGGCTTTGATTCATGCTCCTTAGGGTATGATATTCTTGAATCTCCACTCCAAATATTTATTTTAGTTTTTTTTTTAGTTTTTTTTTTTCCAGGATGATAGATCTTTACCTCTGCTTGCACTACTCACATTCTTAACTGAACCAGCCCTGTTGTATCTCCGGATCAAATCCTGCCATTTGTTCACAGTTAATTAAGATAATTTTAGGAAAGAGAAGTAACATTTTTCTTGGGTATCAGTTAAGTGCCAAACAGAACACTGAATTATGTATTTCATAGGCATTATCTCATTGAATTTCCACAACCTAGGGAGTATTAAATTCCCTTTTCAAAATGGTTAATAGAAACACAAATAAACAAAGCATCTCATATAAAGTCATATAACTGGAGAGTGTTTGGATTAGGACTAGAATCTTAGTTTGTTTGACTTCAAAGTGTTTTGAGCTCTTACTCTCTATAATAATATTTCTTACAATTAAATGATGAATTGAATCCTTTAAATGAGGAAAATTATGGTGGGCACCTATTCATGGTTTAAATTATGATCTTCATAGTGCTATTACTGAATACAAAAGGTATAATTTATACACATATAACTTTCGTGCAACCCAAACACTAAATGCATCTCTGGGTATTGGAGAGACTTCATAAACTTATTAATTGCAAAACTGATCTTTTGGTATGCTCTTCTATTTCCAAACTTGCTCCTGCAGTTTAATCTATTTCAGGGAATACCAACTGCATTCTTCCAATATTGAAGTCAAAAATAATAATGTCATCCTTTAATTTCCCTCTTTCTCTCATTCCCCACATCTAGCCCATCAGAAAATTCTATAGTCTTTATTTTCAACATATATCCAGAATGCAAGCTCCTCCCACAAATCCCACTACTCCCATACTGGTTCAGGTCATCGCCACTTCCCTCCTAGAGCAGCCTTCCAACTTGTTTCCTTGCTTCGGTTCTTTACATGATTAAGTTCATTCTAAACACAGTAGTCGGAAAAATCCTGGTTAAACATAAATCACGTCACAATGTTCCTGTGGTACAATCTGTCTGATGGCTCGCATTGGACTCGGAAGAAGAATTAAAACACTTCCAATGATTTACCAAGCCCTACGTAGTCTGGTGCATGTTTTTACCTCTATAGCATTCTCATTTTATTCTCTGCCTTATTTATATCTTTCCAGCAATGTAGACCTGATCACTCCTGTCAGCTACACAGACATGCTGTTGCCTTACCGCATCTGCACCTGCTATTCCCTCTGCTAGAAATGCTGTTTCCCTGATTATCTATATGGAAAGCTGCATACTTCTTGAAGATCTTCAATGTAATTCTACCTACTCAGGCCTTTCTTGACCACAATACTAAAAATTGCAACCCTCTTCATCCTCCTTAGTCTCCTTCACTATTTCATTTTTCTTCCTAATCATTAATCAGTATCTCACACACTATATAGTCTACTTATTTATATTGGTGAGTATCAGCCTCTTTTATTATAATTAAAAAATGCATGAGGACAAACATGTTTATCTGTTAATTATTATATTTCTAGTACCTAGATGACTGATTTGCACATAGCAAGGCTTAATTATTGAGTAAGAAAATAAATTTAAAATTAATAAAATAACTATACAACTAATAAAATTAAATCTGAAAATATTAGTTGAGTGTAATAGTTTAGTTTTATGATATATGTATTATGTACATTTTTTGAAACAAATTTTACTCATGTTGCATCCCCTTATAGAAACATATTTGCACATTTTTGATTTTTACTTGTTTTCATATTGATTCCTTTGAATTTGACAATGTTAAGCCCTCATTATCACTTCTCTTAATTTTCTTATTAACAATGAAATTGTTCTTGATTTTGATGGGCCAATTAGTATAATAGTGCACCTCAAGCTGTAATATAAAAAGAGAAAACTGTTTCATTCTTTGCATATTTACTACCACATTTATTGTCAATGAAGTATGAATAATTGGAATATAAAAGATGGAAAATGTCCTGCAAACATCAATTCAACATATGAATATGGCAGATAAAGCATGGATTCTTTGATGATCCCAAATTTTGTACTATGCAGAAACTTACTTTTACCCGTGACTCTTCCGTACTTGAAATATTGTAAAACTTGTGTCTTATCAAAGGAACTCTTCTGCACTTCACTGCTTGTGAAGAAGACTGTAAATACAAATTCATATATGGGAAATGAAATGCATCTCAATACTCAATTACAAGATTGTTATACAAGTGACTGAGAATATGCACATATATATTTATTTATTTTTTAGATTGTTATCAAGAGAAAAATACAAAAATTCATTAATTCTTATACAAATTGAGACTATGTCTACAAACTCACATGATCCACAAAGCACAATTTAAGAAATATTCCTTATACTACAAGGATTTTGCAAGGTAAAGTAAGATAAATGGCATATGGAAATATTACACTAGATTCAAATTGATAGAGAAATATTCCATTTGTGAAAAAGGACAGTCTTATTTAAAGAAATGACATTTATGCCAGGCCCAATTTAAGAAGGTAGAAACTGAAAAGGAAGTTAATTCAGCTGGAGAAAATTGCATGAGCAAAGAATCAGAAACAAAAAAGACCTTGATTTCTCAAGAAATTTCAAAACCATTAATTTGCTGGAAAACAGAGTTTAAGAAGGAGATTAATGTAGATTAGCATGAAGAGTTAGTCTGGATATTAGATATGCTAAGAAATAATGGTAGCCAATGGGTATACAGTGCCTTCTACACTTACAGGCACTGTTTTAAGTGCTTTACCCATAGTGCGTTGTTTCATCTGCAGCATAACCCTATGAAGTAGATATGTTTTCATATTCTTCCCTTTATTAGTCTGACAAAGGTTCAGCAACTTTTCCAAGGTCTCACCAACTAGATAGATCTCAGAGTTTGATTCTGGAGCCCAAGTTTAATGCTCTGTTCTAGACCTCTAAATATATAATTCAGTGCATATGAAGAATTAGAACCCCCTCCAGGACATGATAAATTATTGACAGTTGATGCAGTAGAAAAAGTACAGAAAGCTCTCAGGAGCAAGATGTAATATTTTGAAATAGGAATCTCCTAAAAATTAATAAAAATATCTTACAAACTCAGTTTTCTCACGAGGCCAGAGAATGAGAAGAGTTGCTAGTGATCTTTTGTATTTTAACAAACCACATTTTAATAAGGTATGTTTCTCATTTCCTTCCTTCTCTCCCCATCCCTCTCCCTCCTGCAGATTCCCAACAGTCACCTCATTGCAGCACTTCCTTTATTTGCAAGCTGTATAACAGCTCTGACTGCTCATTTATCTTTTTTGGTACTAACTAAATATTTTAGTAGTTGGTGCCCCATGAATCTGATGTAAGAAATTGTTGGCCTTCAGTGATCTCATAAATGCTAAATCTAATCTGTGAAAACTCGGAAAAATCGTGTTAAGATCTTTGTATCTCATGTTCTCTACCCTCAAGTGCAAAGGGACCACTTAGCTAAAACTTTTTAAAATTTTCAAGAAACCGAAGTTAAGCAGAAGAGGTGAACTGGTTTCCTTTTTCTCCTTAGTCAATCATTTAAGTTTCTATGTATGTTGTATCATCTGCTATCCAGAATGGTAAATGGAAGTCCTTGACACATAAACTAAAATTCATTTTAATCTTAATAAATATGGTATGGGCAGTCTTCGTTTTTCTCTACACATTCTCTTTATTAAAACATGCAGTCTGGTAACTGATTAAAACATTATTTCCTGTTGACTCATAAAATACAAGGACATTTCGTATAACCATATAATAATACATATCTGAATTAAGAGGCTTTTTCTCACTTGAAAAGGTAAAGTAAAATATACATTTACTTATCTTTTTATGTTTAAGTGAAGGTGGGGGAAAAGGTGTGGGAAATCATAGCATTGTATCATTTATATGTTTATGATGGTAATTTCGATTCCCAGGAACATTATGTTAAGTATTCTGTTTAACAAAAGCATACTTTGTAATGATTATCATTGTAGTATTTAAATACTTTTAATTATTGAAGGAGGAATGAATGTTATTCATCAATAGCATCCACAATAGATGTAATACTGGATCAATGTTGTGTTAGGTTTTACATGCAGAAAAGCTAGGAATGGGAGAATTAGATGGATCATCAAGTATAGGAATAACTCCATGCTTGGTGGGGAATCAATACAATAAAATGTGGCCGCTTCAAACTAAAAAGTGGTTATGTCATTGTACTCAATACTTGATTTAAAATACTTACTGAGTCCAGCTACATGCCACTATGTTGTGCTGGAGATAACACTATTTGGTGCTGCAAAGAGTAAAAAGGCATTGCAAAGAGGTAGTCCCTGACCTCGTACAACTTTTTTTGGGGGGTGGTGGGGAGGGCAGAGAGGTGGAGATTACACAGGTAGTAAGCATACAAACAAATAAATTATATTCAGGTTCTCAGTGCACTATGGCAGAAAATCTGGGAAATTAAAAAATCTAGGTTGTAGTATAAGTATAGAGGAGAAAGCACATGAAAACCTGGACAACATTAAACACTTGCTTCTAATAAACCTGGGAAGACTTTTACACTATGATTTTCTGTCTTCATATCTAAGGTGAGGATATTCCACTGGCAAATCTTTTAAACTCCTCTTCATGTTGTATAAGTTTAAAATCCTTGCATTGACTTTCTTGGCTGAGAAAAAGAAGGGAAGATTTTCCAAAGGGAATATATTGCCTTCACACTCCAATGGCATCACGGCCTCAATTAAAGTGCTCAAGGTATATGGTCCATCTAAGTTGAAGAACACCTAATTATGACAAAAGAATAAAATTCAAGATTTCCAGTAAAGATGATAGATTAAAGTGCACTCATTCACCTCTACTATTCCCCACCAGGCCTTATTAAAACAAACACAGGCTGGGTGTGGTGGCTCATGCCTGTAATCCCAGCATTTTGGGAGACTGAGGCAGGTGGATCACCTAAGGTCAGGAGTCCAAGACCATCCTGGCCAAAAAGGCGAAACCCTGTCTCTACTAAAAACTACAAAAATTAGATGGGCATGGTGGCATGTGCCTGTAATCCTGGCTACCTGGGAGGCTGAGGCAAGAAAAATTGCTTGAACCCCAGAGGTGGAGGTTGCAGCCTGGGGAACAGAGTGAGACTTCATCTCAAAAAAAAAAAAAAAAAAAAAAAAAAGTGATTTTTTGAAAGGTATCTGTAAATTCAAAGAGAAAGGAGGAGAGAACACTATCCAATTTTTCTAAGCTGCAAAGTATATGGCTTAGCAGACCAAGAAGCCTGACCTCTAAATCAGCACTTGAAAAGCCAATAAGCAACTTGCCTTATGGAAACATACACAAAAGACTCATAAATTGTCATTACCAAGTACCTCTGTTCTGGGGATAAAATGGGGCTCAAATCTGAAGTTCTGAGAAATTCCATTTAATAATCTGCAATACATCCCCTGTTTCAGAGCTTATTCTCCACTTTCAGCAGTCAGGAGATGATCTATTTTGGCCAAAAATTAGGGATTATTTCCTGGAAAGGTGAAAAAAACAGAGACTCTGGAATAAGATCCCAAACAAAATTGAGAGCAAGTGTATAAAAGGAAAAGAAGGCAATTAATTATGAGTATTACTGAATGTAGAGATTTCTATACCCTTCTTCCCCTTTCTAGGAAATATTGATTATTTTCTTAACAGGGGGAAAAATATAAGATACCTCAGTTGGGGAAACATCAAGAAAATATCAGTTAGAGGATTGCGCAAAAATGAACTAATTATACCACTCATACGTACAATCATTCTAATTAGATTTTTCTTACCTTTCCTCAAAGCTAAGTATCCCCCAATAAATTTAGGATATCAAATATATCATCAAATAGAAAGAGACCAATGACTGAATCAGATTAAAAAAAATAAATTATAGGAAAAATGTTCTCCAAAGAGACTACAAAAATCAAGAAAACAGACTCACCAAAGCACATCACCATGAAAATTTAGAACACTGAGACCAAAGAAAATCCTACAAAAGTTGAGAGAAAATAAGTTTGTGTGGTGTATCAAAAGTCATACTGGCTTTAGACTTTTTATAGTGACAAAGGAAGAATGCCTTCAAAATTCTATGGGAAAATTTTTTCCGTTTAAATTTTCTGTCTAAGAAACCATAAAAAAGCAAATATCTGGATCAGCAGTTTCATCCACTATCTAAATAGAGCTATTGGCATTTGAAATGTGGCTAGTGTGAATTGATATGCAATACAAGTAAAAAAATGCACAGTAGACTTCGAACACCCGTTCCAAAAAAAGAGTAAAAAATACTTCATTAATAATCTTATGATATCTAAAATGTTGGTAGTTTTGATATGTTGGAATAAATAAAATATATTATGGAAATTAATTTTATGTGTGTCTTTGATATCTTTGCCGTAGCTACTAGAAAAGTTTAAGTAACGTATGTGGCACACATTATTTATCTATTGGATACTTCTAAAAAGGATGGATAAATGAGAGCTCAAGCCAAGATCTTTGGAGCAGTCTCATAAACCAGTTGTATAAATTGGAGCAGATGAGAGGATCCAATAGATCTTTTCCAAGTGACAAAATTAACAGATACTAAGATGAAACAGAACCTAGATTGAGAGAATATTTCCACTACTTGGAAAGAATTTTCAGTTGAATTAGTAATAAGCACATAGAAAAAAACAAGCAATGATGAAATAAGACAAATTTAAAGAGAAAATAAAATATTATGCAGTAAAGAAAATATTAACACAGTATGACATGGCTCCACTGTGAATATTATTACTGATCCACGCAAAGTTAGGATATAAATAGTTATATCCTAATTTGGTAGGATAAGACATAGGAAGTGTTCATGTGTGTAATAACAGCTGCAGATTATGACACAGAATCACTCATATTCCATGAAAGCAAGAAAAAATTGAATACCTAAATGGAGATAATCAAATTGACAATATAAGAATTTTATGCACAGAGATAGAGGTGGATATCAAAAAAATCAACAAAGAGAGTTATAAGTAATTTATACTTGGAAGTAGAAAATAAAAGAGGAGGACAGATAGGCAACTACTATTTTTTACAATGTACCATTTGAGTGTCTAAATTATCAGCAAATTATAATTAGATTAAAATTTATAATATATAAAACAAAAAATAGACAAAGAATAACAAGAAATTCATAGAAAGTCCAAATATCCAGTAACATACTGGAAAAAAAAAGAGTTTTTTTTTAATTGAAATTGAAATGGTATAACCTTGAATCTATCAAAATTGTGAAAATTAAAGAGATTACTATCCAGTGTTCATTGTTGTGTGGATAAATAGGCTCTTATATGTATTGCTAATGAAGGGTGAATTGCTGAAAATGGTTATGGAAAATAAACCCTGTGCTGTCTAATAAAATTACTTCTTCATCCAACAATCCCATTTTGAGGAATTGTTTTCACAAAAATAAATGATAATAGAAAAAACTTATTAAGTATATTGCATCCATATTATGGAATATTAAGCATCTATTTAAAGAATTGATTAAACCCATATGCATCAAAGCAAGAAATAACCCTTTGCAGATTTTAACTGAAAATGTAATATTAAGATATTAAATATACTTTAATATCTTTAGTATATTTACTTTGTTAGAAAAAGAAAAAGGTAGGAGAGAAAGAAAAAAAGTTCTTTCACATACATGAATTTACGTGTCTTTATGTGAATATGTAGAAAAACAGATTAATATGCTGCAAATTTGTTGATTTCAGTACTATCAGCAATGTGAGACAAATGGTTTGTTCTGTACGTATTACTTAGCAAAATCTTAATGATAAGCAAGACAAATTCTCATGTTCTCATCAAACCTTATATAAGACTTCCGTTTTTAACCCCTATAAACTTAGATTAGTTTATTTACTCATCTATCTGATAGTTTGTAAATTTGGTTGAACTGTATAAGAAATTCTTGATGTTCTATTATTTTGACCCACAAAATGGCAATGTCATATGCTTCAACCTATTAATCATCTGGTTTTTGTCTGTTTCAATCTGGGAAAATAGAAGTTCTCTGAGGGAAAAGGCTTTGTTTGTTCATTTTACCCCTAGTGCTAAAATAGTGCATGGAAGATAGTGAGAATTAGGTTAAAAGTTTGTTTAGATTATGTATGAAAGAATAAGGCAGCATGACTCATTTTTCTAATTTAAATAGAAAATATAAAGTTTTCAAATATAAAATCTTTAAAATATCTAAATATATTTGTATTTCCTCTTTAAACAAATAATTGTTTATGATGTGAAATTGATGGTCAACTCCAAAGTATTGTTATTCTTTAAATTTTTATACATGATTTCCAGTTTTACTATGTCATCAAATATGTGGACTGTAAATTTTCAGGTTTTGCAACTTTGGCCAAATATATTATTTTTTTATAAAATCTGGTAGCACTTAAGAAAATATGCAGGTTTTTTGTAGAGTACCCAATTCACACATATCTATTATTTCAAGTTTATTTAACTAAAATACTTGAATTTTTATTACATAAATCAGTGATGATGTGCCATACTACTGTTAATTCTTAGCTAAGTATCTATAAGTATCTCGTATAAATTGTGCTTTCTGTCAATAAAGAATGCCCCTTTTGGTCATTTTTTCTCAATGACCTTCATTCATGAAACACCTTTTAAAAAAAATAAAACAGGTTTCTAGTTACAGGAATATCTTCTTAAAATTTAAATGATAAAAACTGCAGGGATCTAATAGGCCTTAGAAACTCTTGTATATATTTTTGTCCAAAAAGGTATCTCTACTCTTTTTCCCGGTAACCTTTTACTACAACAAAAATTATAATGGATAAAGCGGAATTAAGTGGTACTGATTTATATGCAGTCAATGGCACAACTGAGCTGTATAACCATTCTTATAAATTTTATATTTTACTTTGGGTACAAACAAAACAAACAGAGCAATCCTTGATCTTTTTTTGGTATTTGTCTGATTTAGTTCCAGGTCCTCCAAGTGTCAGCTGGCTTTCTTCTGCATCATTAATCCTTTAGAGAGAGAGAAAAATAAAAGAGAGTGGAAAAGAAAATAAAGATTATTTTGAAAAATAAATGTGTCATGTATTTGTAATAGACATGCATATATACATATGTAATAGACATACATATATGCATATACGTTTGTATATACATACATGCATTTAGAAAAATAAATGTTATGTATTTGCAATAGACATAACATATATGTCTATTATATATGTACATATATATGTAATATACATACATATGTAATATACATTCATATGTACATATACACATATATATGTCAACCCTGTGTGTGTGTGTATGTCTGTGTGTGTATGTATATGTGTGTGTATGTCTGTTTTTTGAGAGAGCAAGACAGTGACAGTTTGAAATGCATTCTTCCTTCACTGCAAGAGAGGTCACTCTGCTTATTTCCCAGGCTCTTTTTACTTGCATTCAATTTTTGTGATTATTGTTGGAGAGATTAGGCGGAGTACACCACACAGATGACACTATCTCACTTGCAGTTTGCTAAAATATAATCTGATTTTCCCGTCAATCTTTCTGTGGACTTGTCTCTAAACTAAACTGTGCTAATATATACATTAAGATATTAATAGGCCTTTGTTATTGCCACAAACATTATTCCAACAACTTATTCCAACAGTTAAACAAGGCCCACATAAATCAAGTACATGAATGAGTGATTATCTAGAGCACTCAGTAAGGAGGCCAGAATTTGCTATTTTTGTTTTCTGTGCAGTTTTTTGTCATAGATTTCCCCATACACTGCTGAAATATCATGCCTTCAAAACGAGAATATCCTTTATCTTTCTTTTCACAGGTGGTAGAAGACTACATAATTTTTCTCTAAAGAAATGGAATCACAGCACAGAAAATTAATTTCCAAGACCATTAACTAAAAAAAAAAAAAAAATTCTGCTGAGTTCACACCACAGGAACTAGACTATGTTGCTCTCCATATTATTAGTTCTTATAAATCTCTCATCATAAAATAAGCTAATATATCTCTTCCATTCCCTTAGTCGTATACAATGTGATATCAATTCATACTTTCATTCATTTAATGAAAGTTGATTATGCATCTTAAATGTGCTGGGCATCTCTCCAGCACTTGAGAAAAGAACGATAAACGAAACAAACTCCTGCTTTCATGTGGCTTACTCTCTAGTGAGCAATTCAAATATGCATAGTGTGTAAGTCACTGGCAAGTGCTGTGGAGAAAAGAAAGCAGTAAAGGGGATGAGAGGGGTTAGTACAATGTCAAATGGCTCCCTCTGGGAAAGCATCAAGGGGAAAGGGCCTTTTAAATAGAGACCTGAAGGAGATGAGGAAAGAAGTCTTCCTTGTTAACATCTAGGGAGACACATTCCAGGCAAAATTGGGGTATGAATGAATATTTGGGAAAAATTGCATGTTTACTGATACAATTAGGCATCAGTTATTAAAGTGTTTGCAACTAAAAGGTGAATTTAATAAATATATTTTAATAAAGATTCCTAACTAAGGACATTCCAATTCTATACACTAAAACAAGCTTTGATGTGGTTTTCTAGGCCTATATCTTTCACAGGTACACTTTGATCCTTACCAACTATGCTTTTCTAATCACCCTCTTATAGAAGCTCATACTCAAGACTAAATATGGGATAGACTGATTCACACTAAAAGGCATAGAAACTGATAATCCTTCTAGATTTAACTACCTGGCTTCAGGAATATTTGAATTTTAAAAGTACACTAAAATTCAAACAAAATAAATCCATTTATAGCAGCAGTGTTTCAGGATTTAGCAAGCAGTATTAATGCTACCAATGCAAGGAACACAGAGGGCTAAAACTTTGGACTTGAAGGTAGAAGTCTTCAAGTTCTCTTCTTACTAAATTGCTGAGGGTTCTTTGACACATCACACAACCTCTCAGAGCCTAACCTTTTCACTTATAAAATTAAGGCATTATGTGGAATAACTATCAGACATCTGCAGCTACATTGCAACATATTTATCTCCATGAGATTCTATAGGATAGATTTATTAAAAGAAAAAAACAAAGGAGGTGATATGGTTTGACTCTGTGTCCCCACCCAAATCTCACCTTGTGGTGCCCAAAATTCCTTCGTGTTGTGGAAGAGATCCAGTGGGAGATAACTGAATCATAGGGGCAGGACTTCCCGTTCTGTTCTCGTGATAGTGAAACCATCACAAGATCTGATGGTTTTAATATGGGTGTTGCCTGCACAAACTCTCTTCTCTTGTCTGTCGCCATATGAACCATACTTCTCATCTTCCATCATTACTGTAAGGCCTCCCCAGCCACATGGAACTGTAAGTCCAACAAACCTCTTTCTTTTAAAAATTACCAGTCTTCAGTATGTCTTTATCAGTGGTGTGAAAACAGACCAATACAGGAGGAGTATCTTGTTCTGCTATGTCAGAGACTGAATTTCTAATCCAGTGACTTCTGGCTTATAAGTACCCATTAAATTATAACTCTAATTTCAAATGAGACAGCCCTGTAACTAGGGTTGGGTAGACTAAAAAAGTCCCATGGCTTTTATGTATTAAAAGTAAAACAGATGATGGGAAATGTCTTATAGGACCCACGTTGTATACAGTATATATTTTCTCAGTCAACCGATTGCTTCTAAATTTGCTATTTATAATTTACTCAGTCTTAATTAGCAGGCTGCTCCCCAAGTCAACACTGCTGCAGGCAGAACATGAAGTAGAATATAAAGAAACAAAGTGTTTGTGGTTGCTGAAAGCAAGCCATACATATTCATGGCGAAACAGAAAATCATTTGCCAAACCGTGGATGGTAAATACAAATTAACCCTGCAATAAAAAGTGTAATATTTGCATTTTCAAGCCTTAGATCTCTCTGGGATTAATTAGGTGATCAATCGGAATTAAGAGTTATCAGGAACAAAATCTGGCCTTAGATTATGTGGGTTAGTGTTTGGATAGGGGAGTTGTATTATTCATTATTTTCACTTTCATTACAATTGTTTGGTACCGTCCTCAAAGACTGTTGCATAAACTGATTGATTAAATCCGTCTGTGAAAATATTTTACAAACTGTTCAGGGCTACATAAATACAATGGGGTTTTATTGTTTCTATGTGTGCCTAACAGAATAACAATGAAGAGACATACTGATGATCTGGAAGACTCTCAAATTGTCGCTCTCCTGTCCATCCCCACTGTAACCTCCATGACTTAGCTACTCAACATTTCCTTTCTAGGGAAATGCAACAGCTTCTCCATTATTCTCTCTGGCTCAAGGTTTTCTTCATTCTGGTCCATTCCCACAGTGCTGCCAGAGCAAATTTTCTGAGACCCAAATACCAAGTCAGATCATTTATAAAGTTTTGCCATGCCTTTGGATAAAAGTCAAATTTCTTAGCTTGCCACAGATTATCCCTGTCCTGCCTACCTCTTCAGACTCATCTCCTGGCACTCAATCTGTCAACAATTCTTGACCAAGAATCAATTTTATGCCAGGCACAATTCCAAGCTCTACACATTTCATTCTCTACATTCTAGCTTTATTAAATCACACACATCCCTTAAAAATACTGAGCTCTCTAAGCCTTCACATTGTTATTTCACTGTGAAGAATACTCCCTTTTGCCTCTACATCTTACTAAATTCTTATGGGTTAGGACATGGGTAGGAAATTAAATTCTATGGGAGGTCCTCTCCAACTTTACTTTGTCCAGATTAGTGATACTCCTGCCATGGCACTTAACACGTTGCATTATATTTGTCAACTATCTGTTTGTCTTTCTCCTTTCTTAAAATTCTTGCACCTTGAAACAGACTGTCTGTTATTTCAGTCTAGATAATGCCCAGCAGATCGCTGCCATGCTGTAAATGGAAACAAATATGCAATGAATGAATGTATGAATGCCAGAAGGGGAAATGTCAAAAGTCCAGGACACCAAAAGGAAGTCAGCAGTGATATCCAATTTCACAAAATACATTTTTATTAATTATGAAGATATTTTGGGTAAAGGAAAACATTTATGGTTTATATTACTTATATCCTGTAAAATAGCCTTGGGAATTTATTTCAAAATTGAATATATCATTAGGAATATACGCTTTTTATTTTAATTTACTAAAAACACAATCTTTGAAATCACAAGCTTAAAAAAGAATGTATTTTACCTCCAGATTTGTCCACTTGGAAAGACCATTGGAACGTTTCTGGAGGCACCCAAAAAGATAAAGTGAGGGCCTAGGTGAGTCAACGTGGTCTGAAAACAAATTATAGGACCAAAGTTTGGAGAGAAGTCAAATGAAAGAACAAATTAAGACACAAAAACACAGGTCAAATTGTAGGCAACACTCTAAACCAACTATGGGCTGTAAAATTCAGCCTGCTACCGAATCTAAAATGCTTCTTACAATTTTTAAATTGTTTTACTTTTTATAGTCATCTAGGTATCTATGTAACATGTATGTTTTTACCTCTTTGTCTGCAAAGCATATAATATTTACCATTTGGCTGTTTACAGAACACATTTGCAAGCCCTGATGTATTAACAAAGGCCAAGAATGTGAGGAAGGAATAAGAATGACACAGATTGGAAGAATGCAGGCAGAAGACGGACATTTTTCTAGAGGGGCCCAGTGAATTCAGACACACACCACACAGAAGCCCCTGGAACCACAATCATGTGTTAGCAAGTTTTTTCACTTATATTCAAGAATATAGGAAATATCCACTCTTTATACATCTAATCAACCAACTGGTCTTAGGGGAAGTCTTGCTTTAGAAGCTCACACATAGTCCTAGAGATCCTATAAGGGAGTTAGATGGGATAATGATAATATGAAGCAAAGTAGAAAAAGAAAAGATCTTTTCAGTAAAAGAAAGCCAAAGAAACTTCTAGTCTTGAATACTTCTTCCTAGACATGAATAAAAGTGGATGATTTATTTTTGGCTGAGTCCCCTTCTCAAAAAACACTGTGATAAAGAATGAATGTTTGGTGGCCGTGTGAACTAGGAGTTCAATTCACTTTGGTCTACAAATCAAATTGTCAAAAGCTCACCCTAATCTCATCCATCCTTTTCACTTATGATGTGCGCCCACTTAACTTAGGCTTTAAATTTATCTGCAATGATAACTTCGTGTCAAGTTGATAAAATGTACAAAAAGACACCAGACTGAGTCAAAAATTGCTTTCACAAATGGCTTGAAACTCATTGAGGTTTGTAAACATGAAAAACGCATCTTGACTAAAGACATGTTCAGAACTCTGGAGTGACACAGTAACAGTTTTAAATCCTACAGTGCATTCCCTTTTTGTTCTTAAGAAAATGGGAGTGTACATAATGGAGTATATAATTGAAGCAATTATTATGTGTTAAATTCTAAGTGAAATATATGAAGATAATCTGTTTCTAATAGTCCTTAATTTAGGTACCAGCACTATAATCTGCAAGTAATCCTTATGGCTCTTAAAAAGTCATTTTTGACCTTGTATTTTTCATCTCTCTTTAATTGCCTCTCTTCCACATCTTTATTTTTCAGAACAAAGCCGACAGTGGTCCTCTAGAAGCAGTCATTAGGGCTGCATCTTATTTATAATATGGAATCTTTCATGCCATTACTTGAGGACTTACTACATTTTAGACTGTGTATAAGCATTTCTTATAATAATTTAACAAATTAGCGTCTTCAGACTTCTGATGAGAAAACTGAAGCTAGGAGAGGTTAAGAAACATAACCATGTTGGATTTGTACTGTATTAGCACAGTTAAAGCTGAAAACTGTGCTTCCCATAATTTATTTTCTTGTTTGGCTCCAGGTTAACATCGGTCAAAATGGTACTTGCATGAGATTTGGAATGTGAAAGTAAAGCAACAGTTATTTTGCTTGGAAGATGGTTGCAATGGCCGGGTGCAGGGGCTCACGCCTGTAATCCCAACACTTCAGGAAGCCGATACAGGTGGATCACGATGTCAGGAGTTCAACATGAGCCTGGCCAACGTGGTAAAATCCTGTCTCTACTAAAAGTACAAAAATCAGCCGGGTGTGGTGTCAGGCACCGGTAATCCCAGCTACTCAGGAGGCTGAGGCAGGAGAACTGCTTGAACCCGGGAGGCAGAGGTTGCAGTGAGCTGAGATAGCGCCACTGCGCTCCAACCTGGGTGACAGAGCAAGACTCCGGCTCAAAAAAAAAAAAAAAAAAAAAAAGAAAGAAAGAAAGAAAGAAGATGGTTGCAGTTAGACACCATGATAGACACAAAAGCAGCTTGTTTAGCTTGTTTTCACTCTCCCATGCTCTAGGTATAGCTCATCTTCCACATGGCTGACCTACCCAGTCCCACCACCACCAGAGAGCTGGTTTCACACCACAGGGGGAGAAACTACACAAATACAACAGCTCTCCAAAGACCTCTCCACAAATCCATTTTCTTTGGTCCCAAATAGACATCCAGATTTGCTTGGCTTTTTATAATTCCCTGAAAACTCTGACTCAACAATACAAGTATTTCAGGAAGAATGGTCAGTGTTACCTTCTCTGACCTTTTGATCTCCTTTTCTAGACTTTTACTTCACTAATGTTTCCCACGTTGGCTTGAAGTCTAATGCCTATAATAATGCCTCACTCTTAAATGCTCACTATGGCTTTTCTCCCTGATCTGAACTCCGACTGCTACACACAACCAAGACCATGAAGCGGACCCTAGGACAGTCACAGACAAAATCCATGGTCTTCTTTTCTATGGATTATGGTTTTTGGCCATCTTTATGTTTAAGGGCTGGTTCCAATCCTACTTCCAGCCCTTAAAAGAATGGTAGAAAATGTAATAGTCACAGATCACCACAACACAAGGCAGGAGGAAATAAAAATTGTAAGAAAAGTGCAGGCAGAGCATTAAGGGCCTTCAAAGAGGTAAGAGAAGATCTGCTTAAATGGAGCCTTCAGAGATGAATGCGAACCCTCAGCATTCACAGTGAAGAGGAGAGTAGAGGTCCTCAGATGTAGAAGCACAGAGAATGAAGAAGTTATGTAAAAAGATGGCAATATTTTTATTTTCTAAAAAGCCAAATCTGGATTTCTATTGGGGAGAAAGCCAGATTAGTAGGAAAAGTGTATGTGTTAGAAATTGAGCAAATAATTGTTCCTTCCCCTCAAGGGCTAGTGTGAAAAGTCTTCAAGAAAGGGGAAAGTACTCTCATAATGAAGGCCGAAGAATTTGAAATGGGGGTTGGGTATGGATGTGAAGCACAGAAAAATCAGTGAGTGGAGGAATGAGAAGGGGACAGAGGCAAGAAGAAAAGGAGAAGGAGGAGGAGGAAAAGGAGGAGGAGACAAGAAAGTAAAAGGAAAAAGGTGAAAGAACTTGAGCAAAATAGGTAGGAAAGGAGTAAATCAGAAAAAAAAGCAGGAGGACAGAGAGGAGAAAAGAGAAGAGAAAATGATTCCCGGTGGCAGGAGGTTTTAATATGTAAATGCTCCCATATTAACCCCAAGGTTTACAGAATAATTTTTTAAACTAAGTACATCATGCGAGCAAAGTCTTGGATGTGAACACACAAGGGTTTAACATCAAGGTACAGTATTGCCAGGGAAAACTGATATGTCCCATTGGAATGCAAGAGCTTGCGGGTACAGGAAAGCCTGAAACAAGATCCACAGAGTTGGCTGAAATCATGGGAAAGATTTTGGAACATCACAAGTCATGGATTGGAGTTTCAGACAAGTTTAATGAGCTCTCCGGAGGGCAGAGGTACCCCATATGACATCTGTGTTATAATAATTAGAGTTACCATACATTGAACATTCTAAGTATGTACGCCATTTAGCCATCTCCAAAACCATAAAGTATATACTACTATTATCTTCATTTTACTAATAAGAAAACAGAGCAGTTGATTAACTTCATAAGATCACACAGTTTAAAGGGTCAAAGATGATATTCAAGTCAAGGATTTTCAGATTCCAGAACCAGCAACTTAATCTTAATTCTCAGTGAGTTAGAACCATTGCATGCACTATAGTCTCCTTTATTCTGTTTGAATCTGCACTACATTGAAACCAGAACAGTGCACAAAATGTAGAATCTGCTATCAATTTTTCCGGGGCCACTTCTTATTATTGTTACTTCAAATGAGACAAAGCTGCAAGATCACTGTTTCTTTTCATTAGGCCCTTGGTAAGGGACTGTTCAGCTATCACAATAAAGCTAACATGATCTCAACCATTCTTATTAAGACAAGTGTTTTAAATTAAAAATTAACATCTTTGACATGTTAGAATGGTATATATTAACTCGAAGCCAGATTTCTAAGTAGGAAAAATATGAGATTAGCATGATCTAATGGACAAGTGGAAAGAACACCTTCTCCCATTCCTATCTTCTAACATGGAAGGAAATATCTCTTGTGCTTTTGTTTAAAAATCAAAAAGCAGGGTTAAAAGTTCAAGTAAAAGCAGAATGCAGCTGACAATAAGTTTAACCATACATTATAGGTATATATTTTTAACAGGTGACTTGATATGAGATTCTTATAAATCAGAAAGAAAATCCCCAATCATGGTTCCTATTACTCTGTCTCTTAACCATTGAGGACTTATTTCTATTGAAAGTCTCTTTTGTATTACATTTATATAATGTTAGTGTTTGACTTAAAGACTAGAAAATAGGCTGGCACATTCTAAAATAACTGTTGAAGTATGAGACATGGAATTCCCTGGATACTCGAGGTGACTCATTTATCCTCTGTGTTAAATCACAACCACCAAGTTGAAAATAGAAAAACAGAAGTACCCATTTTTTTGGGACACGTGTCACAAAATAAACAATTGATTTTACGTTTATGTGTTTGTGTCTCCCCTTTTCACAATTTTAAGTACACCACCTTTTGAGGTTTCTTTTGTTTTTTTGTTTTTATTGTGTGTTTGTTTTTAAGTTGTTGAATACAGATTGGAATGTTTGACTCAGATCAGATGATTTCCCA
Source organism: Ateles fusciceps (assembly GCA_036589455.1). Lineage (NCBI taxonomy): Eukaryota > Metazoa > Chordata > Mammalia > Primates > Atelidae > Ateles > Ateles fusciceps. Next base: position 4,100,733 of record JAZHEH010000051.1, read on the forward strand.
AAACTGGCAAATATTTTTGTACATTTATTCTATAAATAAAATTCAGGATGATTGTCTGGGTTTTTAATTACTCATACTTTTTAATGTGTGTATCTAAAACTGAGCATATCTTCTAATTACCAGCAAAAATTTTTGGTCCCCTTAGTTTTCATTAGCATCTGGGGCAGACTGTAGCCAACATTTTCTGCAAAGCTTCATATAGTAAGCATTGAAGGCCCAGCGTTATCAACCGCAGCACTAATGACGTTTTGCGCAAGGTAATTATTTGTTGGGGAGAGCTGTATTGATCACTCTAGGATAATTAGCAGTATCCAAGTCTCTTCTCGTAAGAGTCCAGTAGTATTTACCTCTTCAAGTTGCAACAACCAGAAATCTCCACAGATTTTGTCAAATATTTCTTAAGACATAGCAGATTTGGACAAGTATTTCTTAAGACCTAGGATGAAATTTTGCTCTGCTTGAGAGCTATTGCTTTGTAATATAAAGGTCACACAGTCTTGGTTGCAACTATAAAACTGTCCATAGATGATACGTAAACAAAGGAGCATGGCTGTGTACCAATAAAAGACTATTAAAGGACACCAAAATGTGAACTTTATGCAATTTTCCTGTGCCATAAAATTATTCTTCTTCTTTTGTTTTATTGTTTTTCAACCACTTCAGACTTTTAAAACTATTTGTCTCATAGGGTAGACAAAATGGCAGCAGATCATGGTGTGCTAATTCCTAATCTAGGGGGTCAAATAATAAATAAGGCTAATCGCTGCTTCAAAACACTCTTGCTCTACAATAACAAATGTTTCTTTACTTGGTGAATGCTTTCAAAAAAAGATGCAAAGATAGTACCAAGGAATTTGGTTTACAGAGAAGCCTGCACTGAGAAGGGACTAAATTATCCCAATAGGTGACCAGAAGTCCGCCAGGGAGTCCATGTAAAGGATGGTAGAGACACATACATTTTATACATCAAACTATCAATAATATATCAGTTGCTACTGATACAAATGTATATATGTATGCATATATATTTTTATTTATTTCAAAGAAACACCATCGCAAAATTAGATTGTCTTCTTTCAATCACCTTTCTCCACATTTTTTGTTGGTTTGTTGTATAATACTAGTTCTGTCTTGAATCCCGTGTTTACTCATATTGCAATAGGTATTTTCCATATTCTTGAAGTGAGTAGTTTTTTCTGTGCTGGGGTAATGACAGCAAAAGCAACCATAAATGCAGCAAGCTTATTCACCAACAAATTGATCTGAAGGAGTTGAAATCAACAAATGTTGGCATGGGTTTATGTGAAGGACAAATTCCTTTGAGTTGTTCTTCCCAAAGGTACCCAAAGAAGCTCTTTGAAATTTTTAAGGAATAAGCTGCATACATTGTGATGAAGGGAACTTAAGAAAATAAAGTGCATTCAGTTTGGGGGAAATGGGTATTTTTCCTCTTTATTTCCTTGAGTTTTACCTTCTCTATCAAGTTGCTGCCATCCTCAGGATGGTGGTTTTTGTAACACATACTGATATAAACAATCCAATATCAGAACTATATCTGCCATGTAACTTTAATCCTCAACTTTGGCCACAACTATTCACAGTGATTAATGCCAACCAAGCTATACAGTTGTCAGTTGTTCTCAAGAGAAGCATCAGTGTCTCTTGTGGGCATCTGTGGCAACCACTGAAATGGATAAAATTAAGGGTTAAGCTACCCTGTAGCCTAACCATTTCCTTGTGAGCATCCAGTCTAAGAGTTATTCATCTGACCTCTTCACTAAATAGTACCCTTACACTGTTACTCCAGGAGATAAAATGTATTGTTACAAATCAGGGAATGACTCAGGCTGATTAGTGAAACTTTCCAAACAACTAAAAATGTGCATCTTTAAATATAGATAGAGGATAAACAGATACATACACACATGTGTATGTATAGTTATATATATACATACATATATATGCATACGGATATATGTGTGTATACATATTTTTTGTGTGCTATGTATTCTCCTATTACTAATTAAGGAGATTTCATCTCCTGCTGTTTTGTATTTTAGTTAGTAATTGGTGTTTCTCTTTTACTATATCATCCCATAATGTGTTTGAGGGAAGCAATTATGGCTTGCTCATATCTGCAGACACTACAACACTTTGTGCCATGCTTAAGCATGCGGTAAGTATTTGTTGTATTTCAATTTAACTACTCAAAAACTTAACAGTGTTACTAAAAACACCATGATTTGTAAAAGGGTAGTTTAGAAACAATTATGGTATATGAGTCTTCTTTCAGAGAGATTCTTCACCAAATATTATAGATAAATTCTCCAAAAATAATTGGTGTATTTATTTTTGTTATTATCATGCATGTAGTGAAAGATTGAGAGTACTAAGTAATGAAAACAGCCTAAAAGATTTTACTTTATCTCAGAAAATCACATGCAGTAATTATCAGCTATTAGCTACTGTGGTTTCTCAGGCCTTTGCTCTAGAGGAAGAAGTGTTTTCTTAAGTTACTTTAAGAATAATGAATAAATATACAAATGAAATTTGAAGAGGGAAGACAACTCTGTGGAGTAGCATTCACAAGAAAGAAAATCTAATAAAGGTGCCTTCAGACTTCAATGTGCATCAAAATCACCTGTAGGACTTGTTGAAACACAGATTGCTGGACTCCACACTCAGTTTTCTGCTTGCGTAGGTCTGGGTAGATGCCCAGAAATTTGCGTTTTCAACAAGTTTGAAGGTGATGCCGAGAATTGTTGACATGGAACCCTACTTTGAAAGCCATAGATCTAATGTCATATTTCATGTATCCATCCTCACTATTTCTCTCACTGAAGTTAGGTAACTACCTTCTTTTATACATGATAGAATTGAGAGTTGGAAATCCAATTACAACTTCTCATCTCATTTGGATATTGTTTCCATGGAGGATTCCTTCTTTATATTTACTGGGAAATTTATGATTTTCTAAATCCTGAATCTCATGAAAAATCTTTCAACAAATCAGAGAAAAGTGTTATAAATCCCTTATGAGAATTAAAGCATAACAAACAACATTGAAATGTTACTAATCTTTCAGAAAATACTGATCTGAAAGCCAGAGCAGGGAACACCAACACACAAGGTTTGAAGTCAACATTTCCAAGAAATAGGACAGAGCATTTAGAAGAGAAGATGTCCTGATAAATTGATCAGCCTGATGTTTAGCTGTTCCCTTGTTATCAGTTTGTGTACACGGCCCTGTCCATGGATAATGGTGAGCCATTCCCACAAACAGAAATAAACTTGTATATATTGTATACTTTACACACACCTTATGAGTGTTGTTCTAAGAAATAACAAGTTTAGAAAGCAAAATATATTTTTAATTGCCAGTTTCAAAGCATGATTCTGTGTGGTGCTCTTAACCTTGATAGGAAATCTGAATGTTATTCACATAGAGCTTATTAATGTTCACTGGCCTTTTTTCAGTGTTTGAATATTATCTGTAGGTTACAGTTTCTGGTAAACAGTTTATCAGAATTAATGCAAGGAAAGAAAACCTGAATGTTGTTGTGGAATACTCTGACATGAAATCAGAAATTGATTTAGAATCTTTTTTAATATTGCAAAGCAATAATAATTTTAACAGCAAATAAAAATTGGGGCAAGTGGACAAAAGATTTTATTAATAAGGAATTAAATGTGTTCTAAAGCACTACATATCCTTACAACTAACATGGAGATACTCTGGAATAAAATTTTTAAAATATGACCGATTTCAATTCAAAAGAAAATAAATTTTCTGTCTCTGGGATATTTGTCACAAAACAAAGAGTATTTCTATTGAATAGAGTATTTAATGTCGTGAGTGTTTTAACATTTCATTTTAGAATAACTTATTAATATTAAGTATTTTATATTGTCCTTTGGTTTTAAATTATTTTATTTGATATTGATTTTTGTGTTCATTCACCTTTTAGTTTTTTGATTTGAAATATTTACATCAAGCTGAGAACATTTGTACATATTATTGAAATATAAATGTTGTCACAATACAATAATACCAGTAATAATAAATAATACATTTATTATTACATCCATTTCATGTTGCAAAAATATGAAACAATGTAAATCTACTGCTGAAAAAATATTCACTGTTTATTTTTATGGTCACTCATTATTACTGAAAATGCATAAAGTGCTTTGAAAAAATGAAAAAGAACCTGATTTTGAGAATTTCTACAAATTCCCAGGAATTCTAATTTCTTTCTTTTTTTTGTTTTTGAGACAGAGTCTCTGATATGGTTTGTCTCTGTTTCCCCACCCAAATATTATCCTAATTATAATTCCCATGTGTGAGGGAGTGACCTGTAATCCCCAAATATGGAGGGATGGAGGGTGGTGATTGGATCATGGGGGCAGTTTCACCCAGCTGTTTTCATGACAGTGACTGAGTTCTCACCAGATCGGATGGTTTTATATGTGTTTGGCGGCTCCTCCTGCATCTTCTCTTTCCTGCTAACTTGTGAAGAAGGTGTCACCTTTCCCTTCCACCATGATTGTAAGTTTCCTGAGGCCTCCCCACCCAGGCAGAACTGTGAGTCAATTAAACCAAATTCCTTTAAAAATAACCCAGACTCGGATATTTCTTGATAGCAGTGTGAAAACAGACTAACATAGGAACAGGCTGGAGTGCAGTGGCACCAACTCTGCTCACTGCAACCTCCCCTTCCTGGGTTTAAGAGATTCTTGTGCCTCAGCCTCCTGAGTAGCTGAAACTACAGGTATGTGCCACCACTACTGGCTATTTCATTGTTTTTACTTTTAGGAGAGACAGAGTTTCACCATGTTGACCAGGCTGTTCTCAATCTCCTGGCCTCAAGTGACCCACTGACCTCAGTGACACAAAATGCTGTGATAATAGGCATGAGCCACCACACGTGGCCAATTCTTATTTGTTGTTTTCAAATTCAAAGATTAATATCTATCGGAAATTCATAAATGCTATGTTTGTGACAGATAGAGGCAGGCATTTTCAATTTCCAGGTTTCACAAAATAGCAAACACAAGTATTTTATTTCTGTTTATTGAATTTTTTTAACTTTTATTTTAGGTTCAGGGGTACCTGTGCAGGTTTATTGTATGGATAGATTGCGTCTTGTAGGGATTTGGCATACAGATTATTTACCCAGATAATAAATTCAGTATCTGATAAGAGGTTTTTCAGTCCTCACCCTCCTCTTGGCCAGATATTTATCTTCCCCTCTGCCCAAATCTGCTCCTTCTGCAAGCTTCTTGTTCTCGATTGGTGACGAGTCCATTCTTACCAGCATTTAGGGTGAACACTTGGAACCTTACTTGTTTCTTTCCTTTTCCTCATGCCCCACAGCCAATTTGGAAGAAAGCCGTGTTGGCTTTACCTTCCAAATACATCCAGAATCTGTCCACCTCTCTGCCACCCAGGGCCAAGCCACTACATTGCACATTTGAGCTACAAAAAAGCTTCCTCATCCGCTGTCCTACAGCTTATTCTGAACGCAGCTGCCAAAGTGGTCCCTTTAACATGCCTCTGCAGTGCCTCTCCAGTTCAGAGGAAAAGACAAAATTATTACAGAAGCCTTACATATCCCTCCATGATGTATCCTTGGGTACTCTCTGTCACTTACTTTCTCTTCTTTGCACACTCTGCTCCTTGAACATGCCAAACTCACTCTCTTTTTGAGGCCACTGCTGTTTTCTCTGCCTGGGACACGTTCCTAGATATCTTCCTTGTTCACTCAGATAATTGGTAAGAATAAGTCTTTTTAATAGCAAATCAACTGGAAAATATTAGGAAAGCACACGGATGTGTGGGGAGAGGTGGATTTTTTTCCTGCCCTATATTTTGTCCCTTTGTTACTAGTTATTTTAATTACCTCCTAGAAATAGGCCATGTTATCCCACTCATCTTTCTTATTCCCACAATTGAAGAAATATTTGTTACATTGCCTGGAGCCCAGAATCTTGTTGCTAGGGCAGAATTTTATGAGGGTTCTTTGGCGTATGTCCCTGAACAAAAGATTGTTTTACATCTTTTATATTTTTACTGTGCCTTGTTTATATTTAGATCTGTTTAGATATACAAATACATCCCACTATGTTATGCTTGCCTAAAATATTCAGTACAGTCACATACTGTTCAGGTTTTTGGCCTCAGAGCAATAGGCCATACCATATAGCCTAGGTATGTAGTACGCTTTATCATCTAGGTTTATGTAAGTACACTATGAGGTTTGTACAATGAAATCACCTAACTGCACGTTTCTCAGAACTCATCTCTGTGCTTAAGAAACAATGCATGACTGTAACTAAATTGGATTCCATGGTATAAAAGGTAAAAGTTTCCAGTAGGATCCTAAAGGACTCTTTTCCAGAAACCAGAATGTTTTTATATTTTCAGTAAGCAAGAGCCCTTTTGCTTAAAAGAGCGGTGGTTAGTGCTCTTCCATAAAAGCATCCAGGTCTCCTTATGGAAATATGAGAGGGTTGAATTTTTCTGCCTTACTTAAAGTTACAGGCAGCCATTTGTCTCGTCTTGGCAATAGAATGGGAGCAGAAGTGATGTTTGCCATTTCTAAGCTAATTTGGAAGAGTTTAAAGAGTCATCTGCAGTTTGCCATGTTTACTTTTGTCTGCTTTGGTGACTGTGCAGCATAAAGGTGGAGGCTCCTGCATGCCAAGGTCCTGAGTGAAGGTGATCTAAACTGCAACTACCCAGCTGGCCTGCAATGCTCAGAGAGAATGAATGAGAAATACACCTAGGTTGTTTTAGGCATTGCGTTTAGGTTTTCTTTTTTGGCTTGTTTTTCTTTTTTTTTCGTTTTCTTTTTTTTTTTTTTTTTGGTATTGCAGAACAACCTAACCTATTCTAACTTACCCACCTGATCTAAGGTATTTTTGTGTATTTTCCAGTTTTTGATTGTGCTTGAGTCATTTAACTGATTATTGTCATTTTTTTTGGAGGAAGTTTAAACCAGCTTTTGAGTACAAATTTCAAAAGTAATGAGTGGTCTGTGTCCTGAACAAAGTGTTCAGCACATTGCTTTTAGGGCTCTTACAATCATTTTGATGATGCTGAATACTCACTAGACACACAGATGCACAGAGTAATATTTGTGTAGAGTGATAGGAAGTTCTGTGATGCTGTCAAAATGTTCATTTCTGCACATATAAGTCCAACTCCCTTGCATTTATCATAACTGAAAAATTCTTTGAGGTGTCCATAACTGGCTTTCAGCTAACATCCACTAGGAAAGCTTTCCCTGTGCAATTTCCTCAAAGCAAGGTGCTTCGAAAGACAGAGCAGCCAGAAATATTTCAGGGTATATTCATGATCCAAGCACCCACTCCTGAGAGTGGAGAGAAACAGAATTTAGAGGTATCCCACCCAATTTGTGGGCTTTTATGCAATTTGACTTAAAAAAATCTACACCAATCTGGAGGCATATGGATTTGTTTACTCATTTCCTTTGCAGAAGAGTACTTTAGGAATCATTTCTGCCTTTCCCCCACCATCTGCCTTTCTCTGTCTCATCATTTGGAGGCTACAGGGGGAAATAAATGTATCTCAAAAGAGTGTTATGAATATGACTGTGACCATTATTTGATTAAATAATCAAAAGAGATAATCCTACCCAGCCACCATGTCACATGAGGGAACCATGGTTACCATCAATTACTGCTCATTTTCTGTAAACATGGACCTGAGCCAACTTTAGGGGGAAAATAAAAAGTTGGCAAATGATGTATTTGGCTTCTTCCATTTGTTTTTTTTTCTTTACCACTTCAGTTTCTGCTCTGAGTTTATTATTTTTCTTGGGCACCAAAACTATTAGATCAGGGACTTTGTTTCCCACCTAGACCTCTTTAACCTCTCCTGCTGAGGCAATACTGTCCTCTGGCTCTTATTGTTACATTAGGGCATCATTTTAGAGCTACTTCCAGAGTACTGTGGAATCCCTATCTCAGAAATGGATTTCAGGGAAAGTCTAGGGTAGGCTTTTGAGATGTTAAGCAGGTTCCTTAAGTTCATATAGCTGCCTGAAGGCAAACAAAGCATTGCATTTTAACAGGCTATCAATTATATATGGATTTTAGGTATTAGAGGATGGTCAATTATAGATAAATATTTGGGCTTAGGACTTCCACTAGAGCCTGTTTCCAGCTGATATTGTGACTGACGCTGCCACCTGGGCTCCATTTCTTTCACCTTGTGCTGCATTCAGGCATCTTGGAAAATTAACCTCAGTTCCAGAGGCAGGATCTGCAAAATCTAAGCCAATCACAGTCATTCTGACTCTCATACCATTGTGAATGTCTTAGGGATGGGCCAATCAGCATAAAGATTTATTCAGGAGCATGGAAGTGACATAATTCAGAGCAACAGATGGGAGAAAACATTTCCTTAGGTCCTTTGGAGAAGAAATTTCTTCCATTTTATGAAAAATATTTTAAGAAATGACCTTTCTTCTCTTCTCCAGAGAAGATGAGGAAGGAAGTAGGATGAGGACATGACACTTATATTGAGTTCACAAGTGGGTGTCAGCTTTATAAATACTTTGACATCTGAAAGCTGAAAATGATGGGAGAGAACTGGTCCTTGTTAACTTCATGCAACTGAAACAAACTTGCCCTGGGGTCCATGTTTCCTCTGCATTTCCTTCAAATTAAATGAGATCTGTAAATCTCCTTTTTTTAAAAAAATTTCAAGAGTTTTTAAATTTGCAACCAAAATATTCCTTCATTATTATACCTTCTAAGAATAACAGTCTCTAACTTTCTAAAACATCCACATATACACAGTTCCCAGGTGATTCATAATGCAGGTATGTATTGCTTAATGATGTGAACATCTTCTGAGAAATGCATTGTTCAAAAGATTTTCTCTGTGCAAACATCACAGAGTGTACCTACTACACAAACCTAGATGGTATAGTTACACACTTAAGTTATATGTTATAGCCTATTGTTTCTAGGTTACAAATCTGTACAGCTTGTTACTATACTGAAAACTATAGGTAGTTGTAAAACAGTGTTATATATTTCTGTATCTAAACAGATCTAAACACCGAAAAGGTATAGTAAAAATGAGATATAAAAGATTGTCTAAAGTTGTGCACCTTTTAGGGCACTTACCATGATTAGAACTTGTGGGACTAGAGTTGTTCTGAGTGAGTCAGTGAGTGAGTGGTGAGTGAATGTGAAGACCTATGATATTACTGGGCACTACTTCCATTTTTACAAACACTTAATCTTAGGCTACACTAAATTTATAAAAATGATATTATTTCTTCAATAATAAATTAACTGTAACATACTGGAATATATTTCTTTATATACTTTTAAATATTTTTAATTTTTGACTATTTTTTAATAACATTTACATACACATTGTACAGCTGTCCAAAAATATTTTTTATATTCTTATTCTATAAGCTTTTTCTACAGTTTTTATTTTTTTTACTTTTTAAATGACTGGCAGAGCAGCAGGTTTATTTACACAGCATTACCACAAACACATCAGCAATGTGTTGCCATAGGGAGTTACAATGATTGTGATGTCACTAGGTGATAGGAATTTTTCAACTTCATTATAAGCTTATGGGAGCACTGTCATATAGGCAGCAGACTAATGTGTCATAATGCAGTGCATGAATATGTAATGTGTCTATAAAAATCAGATCTTTTGTCAGATAAATTTATGTTAAAAATACCCTTGGGGCTGGACACAGTGGTTCACACTTGTAATCCCAGCTCTTTGGGAGGCTGAGGCAGGCAGATCGCTTAAGCTAAGGAGTCTGATACCAGCCCAGGCAACATGATGAAACTCTGTCTCTATAAAATTACAAAAATTTGCCAGGTATGGGTGCATGCCTATAGTCCCAGCCACTTGAAGGACTTAGGTGGGAGGATCCTCTTGAGACTGGGTGGTTGGGGCTGCAGTGAGCTGAGATCACACCATGCCACTCCAGTCTGGGAGAAACTGCAAGACCCTGTCTTCCCAATACACACACACACACACACACTTTTGAAGAGGGTCTCTCCATGTTGAATAAGAGTAATAGTAATAACCATGATTAGACCTGCATATTCCTCAATACAAATATTTTAAAATACCCCTATTATTTTTGCCCACAGGGAATGTACTATATTTGGGTAGTAATGACAGACACTGCAGTTGTGTTTGGTTAATAATGCACAAATATGTTTACAAAATATGGATTTTTAAATTCTTCTTTCGTCTCAGACATTTGTTTATGCCTAGTAACATAATACAAATATTAATACTTTTTATTTTCAAAGAATGAATCCATTAATTTGGCATAAAAGAACTTTTCTTTTTTTATGAAGAGAAAAAAAAATGAGAAAGAAAAGACAAACCTGAAGGTAACTATGGGTAATGACATTACCTATGAAATTCATTTGTACAACTCCAGAATCTCTGTAACTGATATTTTCCTTAAATTTTAGTGACCCTAGATCCTAGTCCCCTAAGTACATGTTCTTTTCTATCTCACCTTATTTAGATATTTATTCATTTCTATTCTTAGCAGTTTTTAATTTTGTGGGCTCTCCATGTCTGAATTCTCTCTTCTATAAAGTTAGATTTTTGTTTTTAAAGGCTTAACTGAGCCAATAGTGTAAAGTTCTTAGAAAACTTTCTGGAACACAGTGTGCACTCTTGTATTACTTTGCCTTATTTATTGTTACTAATCACCAACAATATTATACAACATACATGTAGCAAACATTTTTCAGTTGTTTGTAATAAACGCAATTTTATTGGATACACAGTGCTCTCTGAAGAGTTTCTCTTTATATGGTTTATTTTTTATGTTTTGGTTGTTTGATAGTTACATTGTTTGTAGTTTTGTGAATTTTACATTTATTTTATTGTTATAAGTAACCACGTAATTCATTCTTATTTATATACCTTTGATTAAAACTCTCTTATGTTCTTTGGATCCAGTCTCAGAATTGAAATTACTGGGTGAAGGAGTATACTGGTGTGACATATATCTTCCAAATATTTCCTGGGGTTCCCTACATTTAGCTTCCTTCCTGCCAGCTGGGGCCTAGTTCTGGCCAATGGACCCTGGCCAGTGGGGTGTAGACCTCAGTAAGGTGTGTCACTTCCAGGACTAGCAATTAATTTCTGGGGGAAAAATCTTTAGATGTTTTCTCTGGGTATTTATGGGAATCTTATATTGAAAAATGGAGGCACTAAAAAGAAGCAGTTTACATCACTAAGTTGCTACACAAAGGACAACATACTGGAGAGTTATGTGGACATAAAGCCACCCTACATGAGCAAGAAGCAAACAATTCTGGTGTTAAGTACTGAGACTTGAGGTCTCTTTGTTATGGCACCAATAGGATGCTGCTGTGGTACAGCAGTTTCCCTTTATCCATCCACGGTTTTACTTTCAGAGGTTTTAGTTATCTATGGTCAACTGTGGTGTGAAAATAGGTTAAGTATGGACGAGAAGACATTGAGAGAGAAAGATATCAGATACACATAACTTTTGTTATGGTACATTTTTATAATTGCTCTATTTTATTATTATTGTTGTTAATCTCATACTATGCCTAACTGATAAATTAAACTTTATCATAAGTATGTATGTATAGGAAAAAAACATAGTATATACAGGGTTTGGAACTATCTACAGTTACAGGCATCCACTGGAGGTCTTGGAACATGTCTCCCATGGATAAGAGGAATGTGATTTGACTGTGTTCCCACCCAAATCTCATCTTTAATTCCCAGGTGTTATGGGAGGGATCCCATGGGAGGTAATTTAATCATTGGGGCAAGACTTTCCCATGCTGTTCTTGTGATAGTGAGTAAGTCTGGTGAGATCTGGTGGTTTTATAAAGAAGAGTTTTCCTGCACAAGCTCTCTCTCTTTGCCTGCTGCCATCCACATATGATGTGACTTGCTCTGCATTGCCTTCCACCATGATTGTGAGGCCTCCCCCAGCCAAGTGGAACTGTAAATCATTAAACCTCTTTCTTTTGTAAATTGCCCAGTCTCAGGTATGTCTTCATCAGCAGCATGAAAACAAACTAATGCAAGGGGTAACTCCTATACCAACTTAGCAGTTGATGTCAAGAGTTGAGGAAACTGAAATCAGAGTTTGGCAGGATATAGATTCATTTTATAGCACTGAAAAAGTAATTGACACAAATAGTGTCTTAGTCCATTCTTGCTGTTAATATAACAACTGTAGCTAGGTAATTTATAAATAAAATAAATTTATTTCTTCACAGTCCTGGAGGCTGAGAAGTCCAAAATCAAGGCACCAGCAGGTTTGGTGTCTGGTGAGGGCCATGGTCTCTGCCTTCAGGATGATGCCTTAAACACTGTGTCCTTAGATGGCAGAAGCATAGGATGGAGCAAACCTATTTCTTCAAAACTTTTTATAAGGGCCCTCATCCCATCCATGAGGTCTCCACCCTCATGTCAGTTATGTCTTAAGGCCCCACTTTTTAATACAGTGACATTGTAATTAAGTTTCAACTCATAGTTTTAGGGGACACTTTCAGACCACAGCTTTCCACCCCTGGCTCATAAAACGTTCTTCACACATGCAACATAATTTCATTCCAGTGGCCTCAAAGTCTTAACTAATTCTAGCATAACTCAAAAGTCTAAAGTTCAGAGTCACATTCAAATCAGATATGGATGAGACTTAGGTAAGATTCATCCCAAAGACAATTTCTCTCTAGCTCTGAACCTGTGAAATGAAACAGGTTATATACTTACAAAACACAATCGTGGGAGAGGCATTAAATAGACATTCCTATGCCAAAAAGAACAATAGGAAAGAAGAAAGGAGTAACAGGTCCCCAGATCCAAACCCAACAAAGCAATCAATATTAAATCTTGAGGTTTCAGAATAACCTTTGACTCCATATCTTGCCTTTTAGATACACTGAGGCAGGGCTTGGACCCCCAAAGACCTTGGGATACACACACCAACAGCTTCTCTGAACACAGCCTACACAGTAACTCACACAGGTTGAAACTGGTTTCCTGCAGCTCTTTCAGGCTGGTGTTGCACACTGGTGGTTCTACAATTATGAGGTCTTGGAATGACACTGCTGAGGTTCTCAGAGGCATCCCTAGAAATCTAGAAATTTAGGCAGAAGTACAAATGCCTTCATAGCTCTTGCCAACTTCATGGCTGCAGAATTAGTACCATGTGGATGCCACCATAATTTATGGCCTGTACCTTTCAGAGGGGCAGCCTGAATCACACCTGGGCCCTCTTGAGCCATAGCTCAATGGTCAAGGAGCATTGCATTCCAATGTGAGGAGCAGAGACTTGAGGTGCTGCAAGGTAGCAAATGCTGAGCTCCTGTTGGTGACTGGGCTTTTTTTTGACAGATTTTTGTCACCTAGGCATTGGCACTCTGGGCCTGTGATAGTAAGGGCTGCACTGATAATATTTAAATTGCCTTCAGAGTCATTCCTCCATTTTCCTGATAAATATCATCAGGCATACTGATCTCTTTGTCAAAGGTTACTTGGCCACAGCCTTGTTCTCTCCCAATCATGCTTTCTTACTCTTTACATGACCAAGCTGAGAATTTTCCAAAGTTTTAAATTATATTTTAATTATGATAAGAAATTTTATCTTTGTTTCTCTCTTCTCTCATTTTACAAAGCCATCAAGAGAAGCCATCAGTACCCTAAACACTTTTCTCAGAGATTTCTTCCACTAAAAATACTAGTTAATCATTCTTATATTCTGCCTTTCATGAAATACTAGGTCATGGACACAATTTAGCCAAGTTCTTTGTCACTTTGTAACAAAGATGGTTTTCCTCCTGTTTCCATAAGATAGTCCTCATTTCCAGCTAAGACATCATCCAAATGGCCTTTACTGTCTATATTTCTACCAGCATTCACATCACAACCATTTAGATCATCTCTAAGAAGACTGAGACTCTCTCTACAACTCTCTTCTTTTAAAACCTCATCAGAATCACCCCTAATACTCCATTCATGGTGATCTAGGTTTTTTCTAGCTTGCTCTCTAAAGTTTTCCAGCCTTTAACTATTTTCAAACTTCAAAGCCACTTTCACATTTTTAGGTGCTGTTATAGCAATACCAAAGTTTTAGTACTAATTTCTGTGTGTTAGTTCATGCAGTTCATTCCCACTTCCTTTTTTCCTTTTTTTTTTTTTTTTTTTTTGAGACAGAGTCTTGCTCTGTCACCCAGGCTAGAGTGCAGTGGCACAATCTCAGCTCACTGCAACTTCTGCCTCCCAGGTTCAAGCGATTCTTCTGCCTCAGCCTCCCAAGTAGCTGGGATTACAGGTGCACACTACTACACCTGGCTAATTTTTGTATTTTTAATAGACACAGGGTTTCACCATGTTGATCAGGCTTGTCTTGAACTCCTGACATCACGATTTGTCTGCCTTGGCCTCCCAAAGTGCTGGCATTAATCCATGCTCACTTCTATAATAAAAATGAGACTTGGTAATTTATAAAGAACAGAAATTTATTCTAGAGGCTGAGAAGTCCAAGGTCAAGAAGCCAGAAGGTTTTGTATCTGCTGAGGGCAATGATTGTGCTTCCAAGATGGTGCCTTGAACACTCTTTCCTCACATGGCAGAAAAGCAGAAGACAGCAAACGCACTCCTCCAAGCTATTATATAAGAGCCCTAATCCCATCCATGACAGTTCTACCATCACTTAATCACTTCCTAAACGCCTCACTTCTTAATATTTTCACATTGGTGATTACATTTCAACATGTGAATTTGGTGGAACAAATTGATATCATAGCACTATTACCTATCCAATGTATCTGTAGATTTATGTGAAGGATTAGTAATTGGACACCAGTCATATTGATTGAATGTCATTGACTGCTATTTACAATTTATTATAAGAAAAATGAATTTAGCAAAGAATTGGCCAACTTTAAAACAGAATTGAAGGAAAAAGGTTAAGTTCTAATTCTATAACTTGCCTGGTTGGAGAAAGTACCTGTTTATCGACTCCAAACAGTAAGAGTAAAGGTTATTAGGTCAAAAATGCCCAGTAAAACTTTTATCTGATTAAATGCTCTCTGGATGAAGATTAGACTAACAGTGTGATGCCTTTAAATATCATCAATATAAATTATTAATAAGGTATTTTATGTTTTTGTATAAATATTAAAAATCACATCTCAACTCAGACTGGCAACATTTCAATTGGCCAGTGACTGCATGCGCCTAGTGACTAGTATGTTAAGCAGTACAGAACTAGCTACTTATGAACTGGTACTTTCAACAAGAAGGACACCACTTCCAGATGCCTAAGGTTAGAAAGTATGATGGTTAATTGTATGTGTCAACTTGAAGGGTGTTTTTACATGAGATTAAGATATAAATTGGTGAGCTCTGAGTAAGCACATTGCCCTGCATAATGTGTGTGAGCATCATCCAGTTAGATGAAGGCCTGATTAGAACAAATAGACCAGCTTTCTTGATCAAAGGGTACTAGATCAACAGACTGCCTTTGGACTTCATCTGCACCTTTGTTTCTCCCAGGTCTCCAGGCTGTTGTCGTTTGGTCTAGAACAGAAACATCAGCCCTTCTCGGTCTTCAGCCTGTTGGCCAACACAGCAGATTTTGGACTTGCCAGCATCCATAATCATCTGAGTCAATTTACATATAAACATGTAGATAGAAATATAGATACACATATAAATATATTGATTTATAGCCTATTGTTTCTGGTTTTCTGGAGAAGCTAATACACAGAGCAATAACTTACATGAAAGTCACTAATTCCCACCTATTATTACATTTTCCACATCTAATATAAAGGTTGGAAGTTAAAAACTACATTTTTCAGAATGCATCAAAACTAAGGTCTTAGATGCAATTGAGATTCCACTAATGAGTTGCACTTGCTGGAGTTTTGGAAGATACAAGTGAGGAAAAATCTTTTTTCAATGAAGTGCCAACAGACATAGGATTTCTTCTGTTACTAAATTCTACATTCCTTTGTCTAGTAACTGAAGCAGTTGTAATGGCAACAGTACTAGCAGAAGCCACAAACATTTTTCTGTTCTCTGTATCATAGTTACAATGCTGTGACCCTGAAACCAGAAATCCAGTGCAGCTCTCTGACATTTATTCCTCTGGCCTTTCAGCAATTTTCTAAGTACCTAATTGCTTTTGGATTAATATACCTACAGAGGTTTCTGTTTCCTACATTAAACTTCACTGGTAGAATAATGTGCTATATTTAATCATTTGCTAGATTTTTAGAATCAAGATTAGTTGTGATAAATGCTAAGGTTCTGTAACAAAAGAGCCTAAAATATAGTTAGCTAAATACAAGCTTATGTATCTTTTATGTAATTGTTCAGCGATACATACATTTTTATTATTTTGCATATCTATTGTCAAAAATGAGCATTCTAATTATAAAAGAATATTGATTTTTCTATTATATTAATCGTTCTCAAATCTCAGGGATTAAAAAGATGGTGGTCCTTATTAAAGAGCTTATGCCACCAAGTTTGGGAGTGAGAACAAGTTTAGGAGTTTAGGTGGAAGCTGCCCACAAGAATACTGTACAGGCTCCTGTACATCTGGAAAGAGCTTTCCATGACCAATAAATATATTACACCAAATCATAGAAGTAAAAATAAGGAGAGATTATTTTGGAAAGGGGTTTCTATCAAACAGAATGTGACACATACTCTCATGCCAGTCTATTTTATTAGCCAGAATTCTTTCAGTTGCAAATTTTGGAAATTCACCTTAAACTAACTTCAAGGAGTAAGTTAATTCACAAACCTAAAGATCCCAGTTGTCAATTAGGCTTCAAGCAAAGGTGGGTTCAGGATTTCAAATATTGTCAACAAGACTGTTGCATTATTTCTATTTCCATTTTATTATTTTCTTTTGAGTCATTACTAAGTCAATTTCATTTTCTGAGGTACCTAAGAAGGGACAAACCTCTTTTCCAGTAAAAGTCCAATAATAATTCTTAAGCCTCACTGGAAATGCTTTAAATAAAGTAATGTACTCATCCCTGAATCACATTTTGGACACAGCATTCAATACTCTGAATAGGTGATTTCCACTTTGAAGAGGAGGGTAAAATCAGCTCTAATAAAACACATGTAATGACACTGGGCAATTGGGTTATTTTCCATGGGAATTAGCTTATTCTTACTAGAATAAGGAGGTAATGATATTAAGCAGGTAAATATTTGTAGGTCAATCTCCAACTAGGTAGTCAGTACACTAAAAATATGTAAACCATTTAATTAAAGTTATATCTTATACATTGACATGTTAATGTTTTAAATTTTAGCATCAAACTTAAAAATCTTATTGGATAAAAACTTTGCTATGTCAAATGCAGAAAATAGTGCATAATGGGTGCAAAATAAATATTTGTTGAGTTAGTTAATGGGTTTGCATTGGCAACATTTGTTCATTATGTATTGCCATATTTTAAAAAGAACTAAAAACATTATCACTGAAATACAATAGATATTTGTTTATAATTCTTTGGGTCAGCAATTTGGTCTGGTCTCAGGTAATACATTTCTTCGCTATTGTTAGTTGGGTTCACTCATGCATTTGCAGTCAGTTTTCAACTGGCAAGGTTTTGGCAGATATAAATTCTGACTTGTCCCAGAACACCACGCTCATGTGCTTGGAGGTCATCTGGAGAAATAGAGGTGGCTGGACTATATATCTGTCGTCTGCCTACAAACTGATCACAGGCTTCCTTTTACAATAAATGTATTCAAAAAACATCAAGAAAGGGAAAGACCCAATGTACAAACATTTGTAGGCCTCTGTTTGTATAATGTTTGCTGATACACCATTGACTACAGTAAGTCACAAGAAATGGAGAAACAGATTCCACCTTTTCATAAGGAAGCTTACAAATTGTATGTTTTTTTCATGTTTGAATTTACCATAGTCCAACTTATTTACATTCATCTTAGTTGCAAAATAATTCATCCTCCCCAAAAACTCTCATCGAATTTCACTATCAGGCTCAATGGTCAGTATCTGGTCTAAGACAGATATATCTCTTATGATTTATCTCCTATTGATTTAGTGACATGTAAACTAAAAGGACAAGTTACCTTACCTGAACATGGATACTCCCATTCCAAAAGAGAAGAAATAGAAGGTCACATTACTCTGGAAACAGAAAGTTTTTCTTGATTAAAGATGAATTCTGCTTCCTGTGAGTAATTCCTGAGTCTATTTTTCTCCATGGTACTTGGCTGTGCCCTCTGAGTCACTGTTCCTTTTAGAAAGGAAATAACCTAAGAACGTGCTCTGCCTGACTCCTTCTAGAAAGTTAAAGGCACAAAAACATGTTCCAATTTGAACTAACTCGCTTTTAGTAAAAGTGGTAGTGCTTTGATTATTACTACTCCCTTCAAAATTCTATACGTTTCCTATGAATTCACAAAGCTGTAACCACATTTGCTAATGTTGCACATGTTAAGGCAAGTCATATGGTCAAATCCATTTTCAAAGGGTGTAAAAGTGATTTCCATCTCTTAAAGGAAGAAGCTGCATGTTGTTATGGTCTTTACTTTTAATGCTACCACAAAATAAAGGTTTAAACATTCAATAGGCAATACTTATTTTTATTTACCAAAAGTAAAAAAAAAAAGAAGAAAACTATTTTAGTGAGATAAGCTCCTGATTCTTTGTAAATTGACTTTTCTGCAAAGAAACTTATTGTCAATTAGCATCTGGCATTAAATTCAGACTAATAAAAAATGAATTGTGGACTGTGTAAAATGTTTAGTAGACATGAGGTTCATGAAAGAAGAAACAATATTCAAAATCTTATTCACTAGACATAGTCTCTAAATAGTCTTGGAATAAGATGATGAAGCCCAGAATTATAAATTGAGCACTAATACTAGCCTTAAATTGTGGGGTCTAAAATAAGAGTGTTCTATACAATTGCAAACTAATCCAGATATTCTTACACATCTTACTTCTAACATAATAAATTACAGTTATTTCTTGGGTAAATGAGAATTTTTGTACCTAAAATCTATCTCCCAGTGTTAGTATTGTATTAGATTTAATTTAGGATACTGAAATTTACTGCCATGACATAGTGAGAAAGGACAGTGAAAATCTTTGTGAGCCGATAAATGCTTTCAAATCTATTGTTCAGGGTCAGTATACTTTGTGCAAATTCTATAGAAACCATATTTCAATAACTAAATATCTAAAATATAATCACCTTGAAGTAAACTAAAAATTCTTATTTTATTATAGAATATACGTTTTAGAATGATCATTTATGAAACAAGCCCCATAGAATGCCTCTTTTTTCTAAGCTGTTAGTAAATAAGAATATACAAGCCAAATAGATCTTTTTTTAATTATTTATTTATTTATTCATTATACTTTAAATTCTTGGGTACATGTGCAGATTGTGCAGGTTTGTTACATAGGTACACATGTGCCATGGTAATGGTTTGCTGCATCCATCGCCCCATCATCTACAGTAGGTATTTCTCCTAATGTTATCCCTCCCCAATTCCCCCACCTCCTGCTATTCTCCCCAGCCCCCCACCCCCCAGGCCCCAGTGTGTGATGTTCCCCCTCCTTGTGTCCATGTGTTCTCATTGTTCAATACCCACTTATGAGTGAGAACATGTGGTGTTTGGTTTTCTGTCCTTGTGTCAGTTTGCTGAGAATGATGGTTTCCAGTTTCATCCATGTCCCTGCAAAGGACATGAACTCATCTTTTTTATGGTTGTATAGTATTCCATGGTGTATGTTTGCCACATTTTCTTTAGCCAGTCTATCATTGGTGGGCATTTGTGTTGGTTCCAAATCTTTGCTACTGTGAACAGTGTCGCAATAAACATACATGTGCATATGTCTTCATAACAGAATGATTTATAATCCTTTGGGTATATACCCAATAATGGGATTGCTGGGTCAAATGGTATTTCTATTTCTACATCCTTGAGGAATCACCACATTATCTTCCACAATTTTTGAATTAATTTACAGTCCCACCAACAGTGTAAAAGCGTCCACATATCACAATTGCTCCTTTGTTCCATTTCCTCAAAGCTTTTTGTATTTTACATATTTAGGCATGAGATGAAAGAGGAGGTATGGTAGTTTATGGGAACGGGAGGAGCAGTTAGACAGAAAGATTTACCTTTGGAAAATCATATGCAAGGGAAGAAATCTACATAATCATTTCAATGCAAATTATGATATCAATATGCCAAATGTTACTGAGAACTTCATCAAAGCAAAAAAAACATGAACTTAACATGTACTTTCTTGTTGCTGGGCTCTGTGCTAGGTTCTAAGAATAATGTTGTCACAATAGTATTATAAAGGTAAATGAGTAACCTATAAAAAATAAACATAGATGTATTTGTGCTTTACTTTGAAAATGTTCTTTAAAAATAACCTGATGTAAAACTGGGATTTTATTGAGGAAAGAGTGATTTTAGTATTGGTGATGACAGAAGCTTAAATATAGTGGCTTGTTTTTGAAAATATAAATTAATTAAAATCTTCTGTTAAAATATATGCATATTATAATGGCAAAATAAAAACTACAGAGACCACGAGGAATAGAAACTTCTATTTCAATTTAAAGAATCTTTGAAGATAATTTTGAAGAGAAACCATTTGTGTAAGACTTTCGGGTATGTGAAGAAAAAGAATGTGATATTTCACTAAAGTGATGGGTGGATTTCTTATGATTTTTATTTTCTATCTCTATTATAGCTTTATGTTTTCAACCACCTTAAAATTGGGTTCATTTACATCCACATAGCTTAACTAACAGAACAGAGAACTGAGACTATCTTTATCCATGTGATCATTATTTTTTTCATGAAATTATTCCTTAAGAAGATAAAACTATAAACCAATTAATAGTTTCACCATTTGTTTCAGGAAATTCTTTTAAACAAATCATCTGGACAAAGAGTTCCCTCATGTTGGCTATTGGTTGTTCTGTCAATATAGAATACTCACCTGGGCAAAATTCTTGCTTATGAAACAAAAGAAACTCATCTAATATTTTCTCAAAAATCTTATAAATTATCTCATGAACTTTTCTCAGATGCAATCAGTGTCCACCTTGAAAAATCCACTTTAAACTACTTGATCCCAGATCCAACCCCTTAAATATCCTTCTTTGAACTCCTTATTTTGTGACATAACTAAAATTCTTTTAAGTTCATGCTTTTTCTTGTTAGACTATACTAATATATATAGCTTTGCTTAACCAATAGATTATTCTGGTGGTCTTGGGAAGGAGTCAACTTTTGACAATTTTAGAGTGCTCACCAAAATCCATCTGAGACATCTTTGCTACTGTGGCTCAAGACCATTGACTCAGAGAGTCCAATACTCTGAAGGCATGGAGCTTTTTACTAAGGACTCTCCATGACCATGTGATGCTGTCCCTTACTGAAGAATATCTAAGAAATGTTTGCTTGATCATCGTTTTTCTGTTGTTTTGCTTTGTTTTCACGTCCAACAACATGAGTAGTTTGCTTATAGAGAACCCTACCATTCTATATCCCTAATTTGAATTTCATTTTTGGTAGATATTATTGCCAGACTTTTTTCCATTTAGAAAAGTAAATATCACATTGAATAAATGTCTGTTCAAAGGTCACTCAATATTAATGAACATAGACAAGGTTTGTATCAAGGTCTAACTAAAGTTATCAAGAGTGGTGCTACATACTGCTGGTTAAAATTTATGCAAGAGAATTGTGCCTCCAGAAAGATGGAATAGTTGCACTTTTCTCTTCTCTTGCTAAGTGCAGCTAAAATCCTGAAAAGCATATATAAAACAAATCTATGGAGACACTAAAGGGTGGAGAGAAGAAAACAGAAAAGTTAAGGACTGTGGGAGACAAGAACAACATAGCAATAAGTGCCATGGGTTCGTGGTTTTAGTTTTTATTTTTTTAATTTATTTTTATTGTCTTCTTTATGTCACAGAGAGTGCTGAAGAAGACAGAGACCTGGAAATGTCAAAAAGTGTGAACAAAAATGTTTCAGTATAAATATGCTCCCTTTATTCAAAGAACCAAGAAAGGAAAAGCCTAGCAAGATAGAAGTCTTTTTAAATAACTGCTGTATTCTAGCTAAATGCCACAGAAAAAAACTACAGCTTCAACTCCAATTCTGCTGACATAGGTCAAGTGGGGGAACTTTCACTGCACCCACTCCCAGTTTTAACAAAGTACTGTAAGCCCTCCATGTGGTGCCAAACATGTTTGAAGAGATAGCCATGACTTTCATCTCCACCAGGCACCTGTGAGCCTTCTCCCCTTATGTTCATGGAGGGTACAGGAAAAGAGCAGATTTCTACATACACCTGGCATTAACAAGTCACCTTATCCACTCTCAGCTGGGAGTCAGATGAGGCCTAGTGTAGAGACAGCACTTTTGTCATCGCCCAATGTTAAAGATGTTGATATCTTTTGGCAGTGTCCTCAACCTAAATCTCACCTTGAATTGTAATAACCTCCATGTGTCAAGGGCAGGACTAGGTGGAGATAATTGAATCACGGGGGTGATTTCCCCTATACTGTTCTCCTGGTAGTGAATAAGTCTCATGAGATCAGATGGTTTTATAAAGGGAGTTCTCCTACGCAAGCTCTTGCCTACCACCGGTAAGATGTGACTTTGCTCTTCATTGGTCTTCTGCCATGATTATAAGGCCTCACCATCCATGTGGAACTGAGTCAATTAAACCTCTCTCCTTTACAAATTATCCAGGCTCAGGTATGTCTTTATTGGTAGCATGAGAACACACTTATACAGATGTCATCCCCCAATAGCAACAATGTGGACCATATCAAGATCAGGAACAAAACACTACTATCCCTCCCATACAGGATAGTATAAGCAGGGAGCTCCTGAGGATCCTACACTCCTATCTCGGTTTAGCACTATTGAAGAGCCTCTAAACCTCTGATGTTGGCATAGGCAAAGTAAAGAATTTGACTTTTACACTCACCTGGCAGTAATTTGGCAACACCTTTCTTCCCCCAGGGTAATTGTATTGGGGGAGATCTGTAAAAAACAAGATTTAAATAATATCCAGTGGCTGGATGTGGTGGCTCATACCTGTAATCCCAGCACTTTGGGAGGCCGAGGCGGGCAGATCATAAGATCAGGAGTTCAAGGCCAGCCACATGGTGAAACCCTGTCTCTACTAAAAATACAAAAATTAGCTTGGCATGGTGGCAGGCACCTGTAATCCCAGTTACTCAGGCAGGAGAATGGCTTGGACCTGGGAGGTGGAGGTTGCAGTGAGCCAAGACCGTGCCATTGCACTCCAGCCTGGGCGACAGAGTGAGACTCCATCTCAATAATAATAATAGCAATAATGTCCAGCATCTCATAGCATTAGATCCAAAATGCCCACATTTCAACTAAAAATCACCAAAGATAGAGAAATCTCAAACTGAATGAGAGAAAATAATTATCACACTAATAGCAAGATAACAAAGATGTAAGAATTATCTGACAAGGATTCAAACCAGACACTGAAAATGCTTCAAAGAGCAATTACAAACACTATTGAGACTAATATGAAATGAAACATTTCAGTAGAAAAAAAGATAAGAATAAAATGGAAAGTTTAGATTGAAAAATACATTTAAAAAATTCATTTATTGGGCTTAAAAGCAGAATGGAGAAATCAGAGAAAAATATTGGTGAATACAAATATAGAACACTAGATATTAAGTAATTTAAATATCAGAGATAAAATATACTGAAAACAAAGACTTGTGAAACAATGATAAAAGATCTAACATTCATGTGATAAGAGCCCATAAGAAGAGAATAAGAGGTAAGGCTGAAAAATATTGGAAGAAATAATGCCTGAAAAAATTCCCAAATTTATTTAAACAAAAACCATACAGATTTACAAAGCTGAGTGAACATAAAAATGATTAAATGCAAAAAAAAAAAAATTATGCAAGGGCATCTCATAAACTTCTGAAGACAAAAGTATATATATTCCCTAAGAGGCAAGAGAGAAAAAAAATATGTAGAGTAAAACTATTTTAATGACAAAATTATTTTAACTCAGAAACCATGGAGGTCAAAACGAAATAACATGACTTTTTTTTTAATATTAAGAAAACTGTCAACACAGAATTCTATGTCCAGCAAAAATGTCTTTACGCAACAAAATGGAAATCAAGATATTCTTAGATGAAGGAAAACTAAGAGAATTTGTCACCATCAGGCCTAACCCAAAAGAATAGCTAAAGGAAGTTTTCAAAGCAGAAAGGAAATAATAAAAGAAATCTTGAAACATCAGAAAAAAATAAAACAATCGAAAGCGTAAACATACAGGTAAATGAAATAGACATTTCTTCTCCTGATAAGTTTTGTAAAAGAGGTTCAAAGTCCAAAGCATGAATTATAACATTGATGTGGTTTACAATATGTATAGATGAAATATTTAAGACTATTTTTTATAGATGTGGGAGGATAACAAAATGGAAAGGGAGGTAATGTTTCCCACATTTCATTTAAACTGATATAAATTATGCATCTTATTTAGAAAATACTGAATGTAACAGGCAAATAGTGAAAAAACCTGTATCAAAAGATACATTCAAAAACACTGTGGATAAATCAAAGTCTAGATCTATAGAAAAGTTTGAGAAACCTGTACAAAGCTAGGAGAAAGAAAACATTGAAATAAAACTCAGAGAGGACACAACAAGAACAGTAACAAAAAAAATTGTAGACTTAGGATGTTTAAATAAATAATTAAGCCATAAATTATGACATTTAAGGTTTAGAGTAGATCAGGTCTAAATAGAAAAACTAAAAGA
This sequence comes from Ateles fusciceps, assembly GCA_036589455.1. NCBI lineage: Eukaryota > Metazoa > Chordata > Mammalia > Primates > Atelidae > Ateles > Ateles fusciceps. The sequence continues at coordinate 4,125,637 of JAZHEH010000051.1, forward strand.
GAGATTGAAAAATGCACATAAAGTTATGAGCTAACTAAACACAGCATATAAAAAATTAACTTCAAATATAACATTAGTAGGCAGACAGCACATGAATGCAAAAGATATACTATATTATAAACATAAATAAAAAAGAAGAAATGACTATATTAATATCAAATAATACTTCAGGGCAAAGACCATTTCCACAAAATAAGAGGGTTCATGTAATGATAAAAGGTCAAATCACCAGAAAGAGATAGCAATTCCAAATATGGATGGACCAAATGAATTGCTACAAAATATGTGAAACAAAATCTAATAGAACTAAAAAATGATAAATGAAAAAATTCAAAAATACAGATGACCGTCAACACTGTTTTTTTAACAATTAATGAAAGACCTATATAGTAATTCAGCATAAATATGTAAGATCTCAAAAACACCATCAACGTTATCTTCTCAACATTTATAGTATACTCCATTCAACAAAAGCAAAATATACATTCTTCTCAAGAGCTTATTGAATAAGCACCAAGATAGACTATATCCTAGGCTATAAAGCAAACATTAACAAATTTAAAGTAAGTGAAATCATATTGAGTGTTTTCTCTGACCACAATGAATCAAACCAGAAACCAATGACAGAAAGATAACAGGAAAACATTTCAACAAACACAAACCAGACAGAACCTTTAAAACAATTGATGATCACAGAGGAAGTCTGAGGAAAAATAAGAAAATACATTAAATCGTAATGAAATAAAAATATATCAAAATATGTGTAATGCAGATAAAGCAGGGCTGAGAGGAAAATTTAGAGCATTAAATAAATGTTATAATGCAAAAGAGGAAAAGTTTTAAAGTAATATTCTGAGGTTTTACACCAAGAAAATAAAAAAAGAAAGACAAAATATACCCAGCAAACAGAAGATAAAAATTTTTCTTCCCAATATTAGGGATGAAGCACTCAGACCATCACCATCAAGTATAATATAAAATGAAATGAGGCTGTGCATGGTGGCTCATGCCTCTAATCCCAGCTACTTGGGGAAGCTAAGGCAGGAGGATGGCCTTAACCTGGGAGGTTGAGGCTGCAATGAGTCGTGATCATACCATTGTACTCCAGAAAAGAAATTGAAAATAGCGGACATTTTTAAAACCTGTTTGTTAAAAGATTAATAAAATGGATATACCTCTATCAAGATTGATAATAAGAAAATAGAGAAACAAGAATTACTTATATCAGAAATGAAACAGACAAAATCACTACAGATTCTGCAGGTATGAAAACAATAACAAGGAAATCCTACAAACTCTGCATATATAACTTTGACAACAAAAATGAAACAGACCAATTCCATGAAATATATCAACAAAAATAACTTCCCCAATATGAAATCAAAATTTGAATAGCCTTATAACTATTAAGGAAGTTGAATGCCTTGTTTAAAACTCTTACAAGTGCCTGGGACTGGAAAGGAAAGGGGTAATGTAGAGAAATTGGTTAATGAACACAAAAATACAGTCAGAGTAATTTCTAGTATTTGATAGTACTGTAGCATATATTTAATATGTTTTCATATGTTTATTGCTAATTTATTGAAATACTACCAATTATGTATCTTTACCTTGTATCCGTGCCCTTGATGAATTCACTTTTATACTTGATAGCATATGATATTAATCGGACTTGGTTTCTATCCCTCCAGCTTCATCAGAGGTTGGACTCTCCTCAGTTTTAGTTTCTCTATTTTCTGCAGATAATTCTTCTTTAGTTTACCTTTTCTACCTGTTTTCCTCTTTCACTGCCCCTTCAGCTGAGCTGACCTTCAGGGAGAAGCAGATGGGTAGATGGGTGAAGTCTGTACAAAGAAGTAGCCATGTGCCCCACATCCTCCCAACATATGAGAACAATGACTTCATTGTACTTTCTACCTCCATGAGATCTACACTTATTAGCTCCCACATGTGAGTGAGAACATGCAATATTTGTCTTTCTCTGCCTGGCATAGTTCAGCTAGTAGCATAATGACCTCCAGTTCCATCCATATTACTGCAAATTACAGAATTTCATTTGGCTAGATATGAAATTCTGGGTTGAAAATTCTTTTCTTTAAGAATATTGAATATTGGCCCCCACACTCTTCTGGCTTGTAGGGTTTTTACTGAGAGATCCGCTGTGAGTCTAATGGGCTTCCCTTTGTGGATAACTTGACCTTTCTCTCTGGCTGCTTTTAATATTTTTTCCTTCATTTCAACCTTGGTAAATCTGATAACTATGTGTCTTAGGATTGCTCTTCTCAAGGAGTATCTTTTTGGTATTCTCTGTATTTCCTGATTTGAATGTTGGCCTGCCTTGCTAGGTTGGAGAAGTTCTCCAGGATAATATCTTGAAGAGTGTTTTTCAACTCTAGAAAGCACCACTGCACTCTCTGTCTCTTTTATACATTCATTTTTGATAAACATTTATTCCCTCTCTTGGCTATTGTGAATAGCTCTGCAATAAAGATGGGAATTCAGAGGTCTTTCCACTACACTGACTTCCTTTCTTTTCAGTATATATTGGGTAGTGAGATTGCTGGATCATATGTAGTTCTATTTTTAGTTATTTGGGGAATCTCCATACTGTTTTCCATAATGATTACACTACTTTACATTTCCATCAACAGTATACTAACATTAGCCTTTCTTTACACCTCGCCATCATTTCTTATTTATTTTTTTTATTTTGTTAATAGCCATACTAACTGGATCTCTCTGCAGAAACCCTACAAGCCAGAAAAGATGGGGGGGCAATATTCAACATTCTTAAAGAAAAGAATTTTCAACCCAGAATTTCATATCCAGCCAAACTAAGCTTCATAAGTGAATAAGAAATAAAATTGTTTACAGACAAGGAAATGCTAGAGATTTTGTCACCACTAGGCCTGCCTTACAAGAGCTCCTGAAGGAAGCACTAAACATGAAAAGGAATGACCAGAACCAGCCACTGCAAAAACATACCAAATTGTAAAGACCACTGATGCTATAAAGAAACTGCATCAACTAACAGGCAAAACAACCAGCTAGAATCATAATCACATGATCAAATTCACACATAACAATATTAACCTTATATGTAAACAGGCTAAATACCCCAAATTAAAGGACATAGACTGGCAAATAGGATAGAGTCAAGAGCCATTGGTGTGCTGTATTCAGGAGACCCATCTCACCTGCAAAGACACACAGAGGCTCAAAAACAAAGGAATGGAGGAAGATTTACCAAGCAAACGGAAAGCAAAAGAAAGCAGGGGTTGCAAGCCTGGTCTCTGATAAAACAGACTTTAAAACAACAAAAATCAAAAGAGATAAAAAGGGGATTACATAATGGTAAAGGCATCAATGCAACAAGAAGAGCTAACTGTCCTAAATATATATGCACCCAATACAAGAGCACTTAGATTCATAAAGCAAGTTCTTAAAGACCTACAAAGAGACTTAGACTCTCACACAATAATAGTGGGAGACTTTAACATCCCACTGTCAATATTAGGCAGATCAACGAGACAGAAAATTAACAAGGATATCCAGGACTTGAACTCAGATCTGGACCAAGCAGACCTAACAGACATCTATAGAACTCTGCACCCCAAATCCACAGAATATACATTCTTCTTAGTATCACATTGCACTTATTCTAAAATTGACCACATTATTGAAACTGAAACACTCCTCAGCAAATGCAAAAGAACAGAAATCAAAACAAACAGTCTCTCAGACCACAGTGCAATCAAATTAGAACTCAGGATTAAGAAACTCACTCAAAACCACACAACTAAATGGAAACTGGACAACCTGCTCCTGACCGACTATTGGGTAAATAATGAAACTAAGGAAGAAATAAAGATGTTCTTTGAAACCAATGAGAACAAAGGCACAATGTACCAGAATCTCTGGGACACATTTAAAGCAGTGTGTAGAAGGAAATTTATAGTACTAAATGCCTACAAGACAAAGCAGGGAAGATCTAAAATCGAAACCCTAATCACAATTAAAAGAACTAGAGAAGCAAGAGTAAACAAATTCAAAAGCTAGCAGAAGACAAGAACTAAGATCAGAGTAGAACTGAAGAAGATAGAGACACAAGAAAACCTTCAAAAAAATCAATGAATGCAGGCTGGCTTTGTGAAAAGATCCACAAAACAGATAGACCACTAGCCAGACTAATAAAGAAGAAAAGAGAAGAATCAAACAGACACAATAAAAAACAATAAAGGGGATATCACCACTCATCCCACAGAAATACAAACAACCATTAGAGAATACTATAAACACCTCTACACAAATAAACGAGAAAATCAAGAAGAAATGAATACATTCCTAGATACATACACCCTCCCAAGACTGAACCAGGAAGAAGTAGAATCCCTGAATAGACCAATAACAAGTTCTGAAATGGAGGCAGTAATTAACAGCCTACCAACCAAAAAAGCCCAGGACCAGATGGATTCACAGCCAAATTCTACCAGAGTTGCAAAGATGAGCTGATACTATTCCTTCTGAAACTATTACAAATAATAGAAATAGAGGGATGCATCCCTAACTCATTTTATGAGGTCAGTATCATCCTGATATAAAAACCTGGCAGAAACAGAACAAAAAAAAAAATCAAGCCAATATCTCTGATGAACATGAATGTGAAAATTCTCAATAAAATGCTGGCAAATCAAATCCAGCAGCACATGAAAAAGCTTATCCACCACGAACAAGTCGACTTTATCCCTAGGTTGCAAGGCTAATTCAACATATGCAAACCACTAAATGTAATCCATCACATAAACATAACCAATGACAAAAACCACATGATTACCTCAATAGGTGAAGAAAAGGCCTTCAACAAAATTCAACAGCCTTTCATGCTAAAAACTCTAAATAAGCTAGGTATTGATGGAATGTGTCTGAAAATAATAAGAGCTATGTATGACAAACCCAAAGTCAATATCATACTGAATGGGCAACAACTGGAAGCATTTCCTTTGAAAACTAGCACAAGACAAGGATGCTGTCTCCACCACTCCTATTTAACATACTATTGGAAGTTCTGGCCAGGGAAATCAGGCAAGAGAAATATAGCAAGCATATTCAAGTAGATAGAGAGAAAGTAAAATTGCCTCTGTTTGCAGATGACATGATTGTATATTTAGAAAACTCCATGGTCTCAGCCGAAAATCTCCTTAAGCTGATAAGAAACATCAGCAAAGAATCAGGATACAAAAGCAATGTGCAAAAAATTCATCTACCCCAAGAGTAGACAAACAGCCAAATCATGAGTGAATTTCCATTCACAATTGCTAAAAAGAGAATAAAATACATAGGAATACAACTTACAGGGGATGTGAATGATCTCTTCAAGGAGAACTACAAACCACTGCTCAAAAAAATAATAGAGGAGACAAACAAATGGAAAAATATCCCATGCTCATGAATAGGAAGAATCAATATCGTGAAGTGGCCATACTGCCCAAAGTAATTTATGGATTCGGTGCTATACCCATAAGCTACCATTCTCTTCTTCACAGAATTGGAAAAACCTACTTTAAATTTCATATGGAACCAAAAAAAAAAAAAGAGCCCTTATAGCCAAGACAATCCTAAGCAAAAAAGAACAAAGCTAGAGGCATTGCACTACCTGGCTTCAAACTATACTACAAGGCCACAGTAATCAAAACAGCATGGTACTGGTGCCAAAACATATATAGACTAATGGAACAGAACAGAGGCCTCAGAAATAGCACCACACATCTACAACCATCTGATCTTTGATAAAACTGACTAAAACAAGCAATGGGGAAAGGATTCCCTATTTAATAAATGGGGTTGGGAAAACTGACTAGCCATTTGCAAAAAGATGAAAGTAGATACCTTCTTTACACCTTCTACAAAAGCTCAAGATGAATTGAAGACTTAAACAGAAGACCTAAAACTATAAAAACCCTAGGAGAAAACCTAGGCAATACCATTCAGGACATAGGCATGGGCAAAGACTTTATGACTAAAACACAAAAACAATGGCAACAAAACCCAAAATAGACAAATAGGATCTAATTATACTAAAGAGCTTCTACTCAACAAAAGACACTATCATCAGAGTGAACAGGCAACGTACAGAATAGGAGAAATATTTTGCAATCCATCTCACAAAGGCTAATATCCAAAATCTACAAAGAACTTAAACAAATTTACAAGAAAAAAACAACCCCATCAAAAAGTGGGAAGAGGATATGAACAGACACTTTTCAAAAGAAGACATTTATGCAGCCAATAAACATATAAAAAAGCCTCATCATCATTTGTCATTAGAGAAATGCAAATCAAAACCACATTGAATTACCATCTCATGGCAATTACAATGGTGATCATTAAAAAGTCAGGAAACAACAGTTGCTGGAGAAGATGAGGATGTGGAGAAATAGGTACACTTTTACACTGTTGTTGGGAGTGTAAATTAGTTCACCCATTTTGGAAGACATACACTTAGCAAATGACTCAGCAATTAAGCTCCTAGACAAAGAGTATCTATGGATGTTAAATAAGCATAAGAGAATATGTTTCTCATCACTGGTCATCAGAAATGAAAATTAAGACTATGATTATGGGAAACAATTGTCAATTTCCTAAAAAAAAAAATACACCTAGCAAATGACTCAGCAATTAAGCTCCTACACATTTATCTCAGATAAATAAAAACATATGCACATGAAAGACTGAATACTATTGTTCATAGCAGTTTCATTTGTTATAGTCAAAACAATTGTGGCAATTCCTCAAAGATCTAGAACGAGAAATGCCATTTGACCTTGAAATGCCATTACTAGGTATATACCCGAAAGATTATAAATCATTCTACTATAAAGACACATAGACATATATTTTTATTGTGGCACTGTTCACAATAACAAAGACTTGGAACCAACCCAAATGCCCATCAAAGATAGACTGAATAAAGAAAATGTAGCTCATATACACTATAGAATACTATGCAGCCATAAAAAAGGATGAGTTGATGCCCTTTGCAGGGACATGGATGAAGCTGAAAACCATCATTCTTAGCAAACTAACACAAGAACAGAAAACCAAACACTGCATGTTCTCACTCATATGTGGGAGTTGAACAATCAAAACAAATGGTCACAGGGAGGGGAACAACACACATTGAGGCTTATTGAGGGGGTGGGGGCTGGGGAAGGGGGTAGCATTAGGAGAAATACCTAATGTAGATGACTGGTTGATGGGTGCAGCAAACCACCATGGCACGAGTATACCTATGTAACAAACCTGCACATTCTGCACGTGTACCCCAGAACTTAAAGTATAGTTTTAAAAATCCAATTAGAGAATGAATGAAACTCATAAGGGGACACATTATCAAAGAGTATCTATGGATGTTAAATAAGCATATGAGAAGATGTTCCTCATCACTGATCATCAGAAATGTAAATTAAGACTATGATTATGGGAAACAATTGTCAATTTCCTAAAAACAATAAACATACACTTAGCAAATGACTCAGCAATTAAGCTCTTAGACATTTATCTCAGATAAATAAAAAAAAAAAATGCACACGAAAGACTGAATACAATTGTTCATAGCAGATTTGTTATAGTCAAAACAAGAATCAACCAAAATGTTCCACAACTAGTAGATGGTTACACAAACTGGTACAGACACACCACGGAATACAATTTTAGCAACTAAAAGGGAAGGAATTATTAATATACTAACTTGGATGTATCTCAAGGCTATCATGCTGAGTGAAAAAAATCCAACCTACAAAGGTCACCAACTATAAGACTATATTTCTATGATGTTCAGGAAATGAAAAACATTATAGAGATAGACAGCAAATTAGTGGTTGTCAGTAATTAGTAGTATTTTGGAGGAGGGGTTGGAGATGAGTGGAACTATCAAGAGACAGTCTACTAAAAATACAAAAATTAGCTGGGCGTGGTGTCAAGGACCTGTAATCCCAGCTATTTGGAAGGCTGAGGAAAGAGAATCACTTGAACTCTGGAGGCAGAGGTTGCAGTGAAGTGAGATTGGGCCACTGCATTCCAGCCTGAGTGACAAGAGTAAAACTTCATCTCAAAAACAAACAAACAAATAAACAAAAAAATAGTATGTTTCATTTTTCAAGCATGGTGGTGGTTACATGAATCTCCACATATGATAAATTGGCATGGAACTACATAGATACACACCAATGTCAATTTGCTGGTTCAAATATTGTATTATATTATAGTTATGTAACACATAACCTTGGGGGGGGAAATGGGTGAAGGGAACACATTATCACTTTCTACTATTTTTCCAACTTCCTATAAACCTATACGTGCTCCAAAATAAAAAAGTGAGAAGCATAAAGCAGAAAAAAAAATACTCTTTGCCCAGATATAAGTGAACATAACTTTGGTAGTCATCAATTTATGTCAACTGTCTGAGACTTACACTTCCACCACCTGAAGAATGCTAGGCCTTCCCAAGGTGTTAGCAAGTTCTCAGACTTCTCATTTCTTCATGCTTCTCTATGTTTTCATGTTCTTGTGTATTTCGGTATTGTTTGTCCTGCAACACCCTGGATGCAAACCTTACTCACAACAAACATACACACACGTACACACGCATATGAGGGCAGGAGAAGGAAGAGATAAGGAGAAGAATCCTACTAAGTACCTGCAGAATTTATTTGGAATTTACTCAAGATTTGGGTGGCAGAGGAGGAGCATACAATGTTTAGAGCTTATGCTTTTTTCATCTTGCTTGCTCTGTTTCTTCGTTGGTTCCCCTGAACCTCTCCTTCTACATTTCCTCAAAGATTCTGAATTATTTCCTTCTCTTTTGCTACATTGATTTGTATCCTCCAAAGTCCAGCCAGATAACTGATGCACAAAAAGGTTAAGAAAATGTTCCAATGTTACACAACGAGCAAGGAGCAGACCAGCATTTGAACCAACGTTTGTATCACTCTCAAATCAAAGCTTTTGACTCCATTCTATATGGCTTCCTATATATACTCATATGCCTAAGACATAGAGGAAAATGCAGTAGTTACATTGCATTCTTGAAAAAAGAATTCGAAGTCTTCATATTTATTTCCCACAGCATACACACAGTTCCAGGTAATCACATGTGCTTGATGAATACTGAATTATGTCTAATTAAATTAAAAAGATATGAATAAGTTGATAGTTATACTTTTTTATTAAGCTTAGCATATAGACTATTCATATTCTCATTCTAATGTGCTATTCTATTTTTCTCTGGAATACTTGATGTAGTTGGCTTCCCTTTTTAATTACTTCCAATCCGTACTCCCTCTAACCTTCTTAAATAGCCTATGACCTATTAGTCCAATATTGAAGTCACTTAATATGCTAGTAATTGCCATTTTGTGAAAAAAAAAATACATCCAATTGAACCTATTTATGCTTTGTATTTGTTTCAGATATTCCGTGTACTGTTGCACTAACACATACCTTTTATTTTTCCTTTTCAGCATTGCTGAAATTAATGCTAATATGTTTGGCAATTTATTTAATTTAGGCCTTGAAACACCTTCTGGGTGTTTTATGCTTTGTATGAGATTGGGGAGGAAGAATTAGCATGTGTGCTATATGGAAAACTTTTTCTTTCTTCTCTCTCTCCCTTTTTAAAAACAATTTACTACTACATCAAATTTATACTATATATTCCCATACTATAAAAAATGCCTGCTTTCCAAACTATTTCACATGCTGGTATTATATGGTGCATCAAAGGGTATTTCCCTTTATTGCATCATTTTGATAATCACTTCTGCCTCAATGCATGAAGGCGTTCTTTTGTATAATGGATGTTGGAATGTGTTGATAACTTTAACAGACAGTTGTTAAATTGAGCATACATTTAGACAGCAATTTGCACCGGCTATAAATACAATACCAAGTGTGCTACCAGAAGAACCTGACATATTTCAGTAAGGGTGAACACTTGTAATTCATCAGATATTAAATGACAAGATTGGTTTAACACATTCTATATATCTCATCTTGGTTGACATGGGACTATTTTACTTCTCCTGGAGTGCAAATCAAAATGACATCTATTACTGTGCTCTCATTTCAGATAATCAAGGCCTACAATAATGGAACAAATATTGTTAAATGTGCATTATTGCAGCATTCACTTTCATCTTCATCACCATCCTTAAATTAGTTGAAAGCATGAGCAGGGAGCACGACATTCCACTAAGTGCTTCCTGCCTTTTAGGAAACTATACCAGTGTCTCCATTACCAGAGAAGGGACAGCAATTATTCTGAGTTAACAACTCCCTCCATCAACAGCCATCTAATATGATTTGACAAATATGCTATGAAAATTCTTAGGCACTGGAATAGTGGTTTGATTTTTATTTATGTTTCCTTTCTTATAAAAGAGTAACACCCCAAGATACAAATAGCAGAAATAAAGATCAGAGAGCTAAGAGCCATGGCATGGCAAATTTGCACTCCATTGCTCACTTGACAGTGGGCAGGCTGGAGTATTAATACCAACCCTAACACCACTCCCATGTTTAAGGAAATCACTGATACTTCTCCCTATCAGAAATTGTTTTGTCTTTGATATTTGCTGCCTTGTTGCTTAATATTGCTTTTCTCCTTTCTCCAATCAGTAAAAATCTATTCATTCTTTAAGTACTGATCAACTGCGAAACAATAACTAACTTGAAAGCACAAATGTATTTTACTTATACTCCCAGTCCTCAAGAGGCTAGCATATATACAACATGGTTGTGACAAATGTTTATTTAATGAATAATCTAAATCAGGCAAGCATGGACTTGAATTCTCACTCCAACTTAACTGCCTGTGGAAGACTTAACATTTCTGAGTCTTATTTTCCTAATCTGTAACATCAAGGAAATAATATTCATCTCAAGGCCCTATAATTTTATAAGATGTGCCATAATGTGCTCAGCACAGCTTGAAAACCTGACTCACTTTTCTTCCCCATGGTACCTCCTTCTTCATTTTCCTTCTCATGCATATCCTATTGCTATTGGAATTTCTCTTGAGTTTTCTTTCCCTCTTTTTCAAATTCTCAGAATCAGAGTTAGACCTTCCTCACACTCAAAAAAAGAAAAAAGATCCTTTTGATATGTAGTATATCATGTTCAACAACTCTGGGCTTATTGATTGGTAACTCTCACTATTAGAGGTGGATTTCAAGTGATAAAAAATCCTGCAAAACACAATTTATCAGAAACTCTGATCACAGAGCACAAACCTGGAACAGTCACATGCTTTGATTCTATAAGTAATAATTTGCATATTTTACGCATCACAACAGTCTTAAAAAAAAAGGAAACATTGATTTGAAAGCCACTCTAAAGAGAACCTGAGTTATCTGTCAATTTTCCTTACGATAATTTTCCAAAAATATTATCATAAAACGAAGGAACAAGAGAGTCTACGGCAAAGAAATGAAGGGGAAAAAAGGATAGCTGGCAATCTGTTAGGTAGTTACTTTTAAAAGGAGTATATTTTTTAAGATTTTATTATATTTGTGGTGTTTGTTTTTAAAACATTCCAATTTGTTGTATGCTTTCTCTTTCAAAATAAGTACTCATGTTCATAATTCCTTTTAAAGCGGGTTAAACTGTACATGTCTTGGCACTTGCCTACAAAACTAGATCCAACCTCACTTAAAACTTTGCTTATAATTAGCTGCCTTCTTATTTGGATAGACGGTATACATGTACAAGAATCATGCATTTCCTGTGCACTTCTGCATTTCAATGCCTACACACTAGTCCAAACTTCAGACTCCCAGAGAGATAATATTTTCCATCTTTTGATGTGACTATGAGACATCTCATTTTATTACAGTTCATGGTGACTGGCTCCCTCAAGCTTTACTTCACATGAAATGTCAACACTGAACATAAATACATCTAAAGTACATCTGGTCTGCTGGGATAGTACTGATGTCGGCTTTTTGGAAATTGTGAGTTGGGATGAGGTTGCTGCAGATATCCAAGCATCTGCCAGTTGAGTTTGTGTGGTATAGCTGGAAAGGTCTCATGCACACTGATGCATAACTTCAAATATGTTTCTTTTACTGTGGATTCCTGGGAAACAAGATGAGCAGACAGACAACACTGCCTAGAGTAATTAGGAACAGAGTGACTCGCTGTACATCCTCAGGAAATTGCTGTAAAAAGGGAAGGCACATCCCCCAATTTGTTTTTCTCCTCTGAACTTCCCTGTCTGTTGAGAGGCAACAGCTGGCAGCATAACTGGCTGGGCTACTTCAGTTTGCACTAATATCATTAAAGAGTAAAATATTAAAATACTCCTGTTAAAAGAAGTTAAACAGAACTTATCCCTGAAAAGCCATCATTAATCTTCATAACGACCTTCCAAATAAGATAGCAAAAAAGGAACACATTTTATAGATAGGAAAATCTGGATAACCAGGGTTTTGCTCAAGGTCAGAGTCTAAAAAAATACAAACTGTATTTTTCATAAATTAAGGTTTTGCCATGATTGCCTCAATCCTATCTCTGCCCGCTATAAGAAAGTGCTTTCTCTGCCAAACGGCATTTCTAGCAGAAATAAATACTTTATAAATCCATTCCCTTTGAAACTTGCATTCAAGTAGAGTCAATCTTATTTTTAGAACATTTATGCATTCTTACTTTAAAAAAATCATTTAAAGGTCTACTTATAAAGATCATATTTCTTCTTTACTGCCAAAAGATCACAAATGCCTACAGGGCAGAAAACTTCCTGTTGAACAAGGGAGATTAGATGAGACTTTCAAGAAAAGATTAATTTGTCTACTGAAATACGGTCGGCAAGGCTTAAGCTGATGATTTTCTTAGCAACCATTGCAATGAAAGCAATATGACTTAATGTGTTCAGTTTAATTAGTAAATATTTTGGTACTACCAAAAGGCATTAGATTCCATTTTAAATAATCATTTACAATCAATATGAAGCAAGTGATAATCAATAGAAAATTGTAACAGAAATGGAGAATATGAAGCATGGAAAGAATGCAGCTACATTTTTAAAACTAAAATTCTCAAATAAAATAATCAGATCTTCTTCAAATTGCTGATAGGACATAGCTTACACTTCTAATTACAAAGATTGCATAGACCATATCACATAAACAAAGAAGCATTTTTCCTTACTTAAGAGGGTATTCAAACCACAAATTGCTCCGTAGTATACTCCGAATATAGATAAGCTTGAAACTGTTTTATTTAGTCTTCATACACTCACATCAACATAGAAAATGGTTACATGTTTAAACATTTTTAGACCCATTCCTGTTTTAGCAAATTCTAGCTAAATCATGATTATGATTACATAGATTTATAAAACCTCAAATATCTCCAGTTAACACGGGATTTTTCTTCTTCTCGGTGTATGTGTGTATGAGTGTGTGTGTGTGTGTGTGTGTGTGTGTGTGTGTGTACTTAATCAGGACTCAGATAATCACATACAGTCTGAAATGCCTTTCCTGGTTTTTGGACTCTCAATTTTATACATCATTCAAGTCCTTATTAAAATACCACCATGTTCATGAAACTGTCCCACTCGCTGATTACTACCTACCACCATTTCCAATAGAACTGATTTTCCTTCGGAAATAGATTTTGGCTGGAAGTCCCCATTGCAATCTTTCCAACTTTCTGCTGAAAAGCTCACAGATAACCTGAATATTTGAATGCACACAAAAACAATTAAAAAATACTCAAATGTAATTTTCACCAACTTACCTTCAGAGTCTGAGTAGTATTTTCATAAAATGTTAAGACCTATGGCTCCAGATTTAAACAAAAAATCTACCACTGACTGGCTTATGATAAGTCTTTATAAAGCAGAGTTATTCTGTTTACCTGGAAGAAAGTAAAAATAAACTCCATTTATTCAATGGCTTTTTGTTCACTTATTCATGAAGGCATAGTCTATGGTATAACAAATCAGAGATAGCAGAATTCTGGGTGAAGACAGAAGGCAGGCTAGTTCAGTGGTTCAGCTACTAAAGAAAAGCATAAAATGCAGAACAGAATGACTTTTTTCCCTTAATAGGAGCATAGGCAGAAGATCATTTATTCAGGAGCATGGAATTTTGGAAATCAGTGGAACAAAAGGGATGGAGCCAGAGAGACGGGTGAACACCAGAGAAAGAAAGTGCAAACTTGAAGGTGAAGCTTCTACTTGGACCACAGTGAGGGGAGGGAAAGAGGTAGGATGTGAAGAACTGGTTTCCACAAAGAATGGCTTTGTCACCCTTCCCTAAACAAGAGAGAGAGTCATGTACAAGCCAGGAGATTAAAAACCTATGACAACATCATCAGTGAGAGGCAAGAATCCATGAAAATAGCATAAATCTCCCATCCAAGTACTAACCAGGCCCGACCCTGCTTTGCTTCTGAGATCAGACAAGATCGGGAGTGTTCAGAGTGGTATGGCCGTTCAGATGCAAAGTATTTGAAGCAAAGAAAAACAAACAATGGGAATGACTCCTTTCCTGGATGCCTGACTTCCATTTCCCAATATAACCATTTGCAGTTTCGACAGGTCTCAGCCATATTGACCAAGAAGAAACAGAACTGAAAAACAGGAGAGACGTTAAAAGGGATTTTTACAGAAGGTATGAAAACACAGGCTTGCCTCAACTATAAACACTTTGAAATGGAAGCAACTTATTTTTATCAATCCAATTGATTCCAAAGAGCAGTGGCATCCAGTGCTGGTGAGGATGTGACAAAACAGGCTTGGTGAGAGTGAGAACTGTCCTATAACTTCTTTGCTATGCAGTCCGCCAATATCCAATTAAATAAATGCAAATCTTTCCCTGTAAAAAGAAAAAAGAAAAGAAAATAGCATAAATCATAGGGCTAAGAGATAACAGGATGATATAAAGGGAAGATGACAGTGTAAAATCATGGGACGATACCCAAAGACAACAAGCTAAGATAATCAAGGTGTAAAGTGAGAAGGGTAAAGCTTAAAATATTAAAGTACAAAAATCTCCATATAAAATTTAATGGGGAAAATGGACACCAAAATATTGGATCAGTGAGGGTGGTTTTTATGTTAGTGGGGGGCATGGGAAGTGGGATTGTGAGGATGAAGTCATGGAAGAGATGTTGACATGTGTTGAGGGAAAAAATAAAAAAAGAAACCACCCAAAACCGAGACACAGCCACCCCACAGAGGGAACCAGGACAACTGAACAGAGGAAAAAGTAATTACGTATTTGAAGAGAAAATTTTAACACATAAAATATGTCCTAAAATTGTAGATGAAATAACATCAGAGCATTTGAGGCAAAGCATAAAAAGAATAAGACATCCAGACATTTCTTGGGGGAGAAATTTTAATTCTGTTAATAAATTAAAAGCTGCTTCATTCAAAAATGCAAAAAGAAAACAGAAAAGTATGTAAAAAGGGAAAAAGTGGGCTGTCTTCAGACTTTCCTATGTTAAATACCAAAAGATACCAGAGAAACATTCACAAAACTGATCAAAGAAAAGTTTGTGATTCATAAATTTTTAGATCCTGCAAGTTTTTATTGCTGTATAAATCCAAAAGAAAGAAATTCTTAAAATAATGTGAAGTCTTAGACAAAGAAACCACCCATGTGGCCATGCCAAGGAAAAATAGCTGAAGACATTCTCTAGCTAACATTGAGATGAATCAAAATCAAGGGCTCAAAAACAGGAAAGTACATCTTATAAAACAGATGACAGAATTTTGTAGTAGATTGTATCTCTATAATTGTAAATAGTGTTAACTAAGTAACAGTAGATATCAAAAATCATTATTGGAAGCAGAGATAATGTAAAAGTTATTATCAAGAGCAACAATTCATATTCAAATTCATGTATTAACATAAGTGAATAATACAAGGCAGAAAACTGGGCAAAGTTTGCTACAATCTTTTTAATACAGAAGACAGAGTAGAAAAGTTTTTTGTATTTTATTTATTTTTTCTATTTACTTTAATAATCACCAAAAGCGTAAAATAGAATGTATAAAACAGACCAGGCACAGTGACTTACGCCTGTAATCCCAACACTTTGTGAGGCCAAGACAGGCAGATCACCTGAGGTAAGGAGTTTGAGACCAGCCTAGCCAACATGGTGAAACCTCATTTCTACTAAAAATACAAATATAAGTCAGGCATAGCTGTGCATGCCTGTAATCCCAGCTACTTGGGAGGCTGAGGCATAAGAATCCTTTGAGCCTGGGAGGCAGAGATTGCAATGAGCCAAGATCATGTCATTGCACTGAAGCCAGGGTGACAGAGCAAGACTCTGTCTCAAAATAAATAAATAAATAAAAAGTAGAAATTAAAATAAAATAAATGCAAATTAACATGATCCATGGAGTTGAAGAAAGAAAATAAAGGATATGTTTTTATATTTATTTTAAAACAAAATTTAATACATGAAGCCAACCAAATCAATCTAATAATAAAGAAAATTATCTATTAAAACACAAAGATTCTAAGATTAAGGTAAAATATAACAAACAAACAAATGTCACTTCCAAGATAGTATGGTTAGCATTTACTCACTGCCACACCTGCTGCAAGTACTTTGCAGTTATTGATTCATTTAGTCTTTGCAGAAACCTCCCAGGTAGTACTACTTTGTCCTCATCTTACAGATGAGGAAACTAAGATGTAAAGAAAAGAGCATCTGAAATACATCGAAACTTCATAGGAACATTAAAAATAGAAAAGATCAAATATTCACCAAAGTCAAACAGAAGCATATAGTAGGGGTTGCAATACTGAATACCAACAGCTCCAAGCATTGTGTACAAGAAGCATCATATAATTTTGTTAGAAGGCACAGGCAAAAATTAAGGTGAATAACCATCAACTTTTTTTATTCTAGACATCATAAAGTTGTTAAAAATAACTGGAAATATTGGGTATCACTATCATTGGAAGATACTTTAATACACCTTCCTCAACCTTTGACAAATCAAATAGTCAAGAATAAATATCAGAGGCATTTTAGTGATTGTAAGGTGAACTATTTCAACATGCCGAGCCCCAATTTTCTTTTTCAAATATCATATTAGAATATTTTGACAAGAGGGGACATCTTTCATATGCTCCTAAGATATTGTTTCTTTGATTTTATATACATTAATATGTATACACAGAAAAATACCTAGGATGACATCAATTAAATTCTGTATTAGTTTAATTTTCTTGTAGGGGTTACGTAGATTGTAATGGTCTTCATTGCATTTTTGAATTTTTTAGATTTTTAATATGTTCACAAAAAATTCTATAGTTAACAAGTTTATCCATCTAATATCCATGCATCCAAAAAGTGCTTACTGAACCCTTAATTAAGTGTCTTGGTTGGTGTTAGCAGTGATGACTGACCCCGAGAGAAAATATTAATAAGCAAAGGGGAAAAAAAACACTTTCCTTTATAGTCAGTAAAGGATTCATAAATGACACTTATGAACACAACTGTACAAACCAGGAGGTTGAGTGAGTTCAGCTTTACATGAAGGGCAAACAGTTCTAGCCTCTATTTCCAAGAAAGTTACCTCACTTCCACCTCCACTGCATAAATACGGTGAGAATTCTACCAAGTGCTTTGAAGTGCTCCATTGCATTCCCAAGGAATTTTTTCATGCCCTCTTGACCTTTCCCAACTGCTCCGTAGACCCTCTGTCTATGTGACTATCTGAACACCAGGTGAAAATACCTGTCTATATCCCAACAATTCCCTGAATGCTTACTACAAAAAGCTACAAAAGGAATTTGGAGGACAGGGTCTGAGGTCTGTATTTCTCTGAAAGGCCCCGACTGTAAACCTTTATAAAATCTGTCCCTAAAACTAGATGCTAGCCATGTGACAGTAAAAAAATGCACACACCCTTGCCCTCCTGGAAATCATATTTTAAAGGAGAGACAGACATTGTATAAGTCATTACCAGCATGATGAATGGAACAAAGGATAGGTGATGGATGCCATGAAAATCTATTTTTCTTTCTCTACTGTACCTTTTTGCATTGCTGATTATCCCAGTGTAGACCTTGTTACCTTCTGTTTTGTTCTGTGCTTCTCCGTGAGCACGTCTGTTTTTTCAAGTAGTCAGTTTCTTGCAGGCATCTGCAAACTGCCCTCGAATTAAATACTCAGTAATGTCTTGCTAAAATGAATGAAGAGAAAGCATTAAGTCTCTCAATAGGCTTTTCTGTATCAATATTTTCTATTTAGACACAATTTTCAAGACACTATGAGACATGTTTATTTCATTATCTTACATATTGCACCAATTATTTAGTTTTTCTTTTTTGCCTATTACCTAACTTTGAGAAATGATGAAACAAGAGTGTTTATACTTAGAAAGTGTAAAGTTAACCTTGTACTTACCTACAAAAATAAGTGCTAGGTGTTAGTGACACGTTCCAGTGTACCAAAAATACTCAAGTGTTTGCTTCTTTTGTTGCAGAAAACACGGGAGAGAAGGTTTCTGATTCTGAAAGGGGAGGGGGATAGCTGCACTGTGAGAAGACCACACCCTTGTCAGTGCTTTAGAATATACAGCTGGTCCTTGAACAACATGAGTTTGAACTGTACAGGTCCTCTTCTATATACATATTTTTAAAATAAACGTTAACAAGAAATGTTTCTTCTCCTGCCTCCCTTCCACTGTATCCACCTCTTTTGTCTCTGCCTGTTCTGAAACACAGCAAAAGTAATCCCTCCTATTCCTACTCCTCTTCAGCCTACCCAAGACTCAAGACCTTTATAATGATCTATGATACAATTAGGCTTTGTTTCCCCACCTAACTCTCATCTTGAATTGTAAGCCTCATAATCCCCACGTGTTAAGTGAGAGACCAGATGGAGGTAATTGAATTATGGGAGTGGTTTTCCCCACGCTGTTCTTATGATAGTGGGTGAGTTCTCTGAGGTCTGACGGTTTTATAAGGGTCTCTTCGTGCTTCACTAGGCACTACTCCTTCCTGCTCCCTTTCGAAGAAGGTGCCTTGCTTCCTCTTCACCTTCTGCTATGATTTTAAGCTTCCTGAGGCCTCCCAGCCAAGCAAAACTGTGAGTCAATTAAACCTCTGTCCTTATAAATTACCCAGTCTTGGGCAATTCTTTGTAGCAGTATGAAAACAGATGAATACAGTCTATTTCCACTTAATGAATAGTAAATACATTTTCTCTTTTTTATGATTTTATTTTTCATTCTTTTTTTTTTGAAGAAAGGGTCTCACTTTGATACAGTTTGGCTGTGTCCTCACCCAAATCTCATCTTGAATTGTAGCTTCCAAAATTCCCTTATGTTGTTCGAAGGACCCAGTGGGAGATAACTGAATCATGGAGGCAGTTCCCCCCTGCTGCTCTTGTGGTAGTGAATAAGTCTCACGATATCAGATGGTTTTATAATGAGGAATTTCCCTGCACAAGCTCTCTTCTCTTTCTGCTGACATGTGAGACATGCCTTTGACCTTCCACCATGATTGTGAGGCCTCCCCAGCCATGTGGAACCATAAGTTTGTTAAACCCTTTACTTTGGTAAATTGCCCAGTCTTGGGTGTGTCTTTATCAGCATCATGAAAGCAGACTAATGCACACTCTCTGTCACCCAGGCTGAAGTATAATGCTGTGATCATAGTTCACTGTAAACTGAAACTCCTGGCTCAAGTGATCCTCCCACCTCAGCCTCTTAAGGACCTGAGACTGCAGGTGTGCTCCACTGTACCTGGCCAATCTTTTTTTTTTTTTAACTTTTTTGTAGAGACAGAGTTGCTCTATGTTGCTCAGATTGGTTTTGACTCCTGGCTTTATGTGATCCTCCTGCCTGGGAACTGCTGGAATTACAGACATGAGCCACTGTATTTGGCCTTCCTTATGATCTGATTAAAAACATTTTCTTTTCTCTAGCTTCCTTTTTCCTAAGAATGCAGTATATAATACATGTAACACAAAATATGTGTTAGCTGACTGTTTATGTTACCAATAAGGCTTCTGGTCAACAGTATGCTACTGGTAGTTATGAGTTTGGGAGAAGCCAAAACTTACACACGTATTCTTGACTAGGGTCATTTCTTATATCCCCTGACTTTTTCAAAGATCAACTGTATTCTATTTTGGGAGGTATGGCATTGAGACCCAGTGAACCTATCAGTTCTTTCCCCATTCAACAATTTAGGTGGGCTCACTCCCATCAGCTGTATCACGGATAAGTTGAAGTTCAGTCACCTGATCCACACAGCTGGATTCTGAAAATGTGGAAACTTTGGACAAATAGTGGGGGAGTTAGGATTACTATGGAGATTTTGCTAGTACTTACTTTTTTTACTAGGAGTAAGTACCTGGGCATTAATTGATTTATGTGGAACACTGTGAATTTGGGATAATTGGATTCAGTTGCTCTCATTGAAGAATTAGTTGGGTCTTCCTCTATCCTCAGTGCCTAGCATAAGGATTATTAACACTGAAATATCCTGTGAAGACAAGGCCAGAGGCTTCAACCAATAAAATTATGAGACTTTGATGCCAAGACCTGAGTGTTATAACAAGTGGGAAACAGAAACTTCTTCTGAATTTTGTGTAGCATGTCACTGTCATCAGTCTTCGCCAAAAGGTCCTCTATTGCCTGCTCTGGTTTTCTACCTCTGTTCTCTGAGTCAGGGACCAACCTCCCTTCTCTAACTCATTTTTCCAACTAACCTAAGAGACACATGGTGTAGTATTGCCTCCTTAACAGCTTTATATTTATGGAAGGGCTTCAAAAGTAATACTTGGTGATGATTACGGTTAAGGTTGAGTTTCAATTCTGGCAGGCCTAAAATTGAGAATCAGATAGAGTTACATTAAAATATCTTTTTAAACCTAAAAAGTAACATATCATCCTTCTCTCAAATGAGAGAATCAGTTAATAACTAGTGCCTAGGCTCAGAATGTTTTCAAGATTGAAATAAAATCTGGTTCTTGTATGTGAGATATTCCCACACTGCTGAAGTTACTAGAGACTATGCAATCATCAGTACTATGAAATTTCTCAAGATGCATTTCCAAGTGTACAACTATAAATTCATCCCATAAGTCAACCTCAGCTGTGTTATCACTGTAGGAAGGAGATTGACTGCCCTTTCCCTATGTGCACACTCATGATGCCTGCTCCCCAAGAGCCTGCCATTTAGTTGAAACTAATAGGCAACATTTATTGAAGAACTACCCAGCACACATGGCAAGCACCATACCTGAGTTATCTCATTTATCTTCATTTATCACATATCATGAGAGAGGTGGTATTTTCACTTTTTAGATGATGAGACTCAGGCCCACAGTAAGTAACAAACCTACATTGATACAGCTATAAATCATATTTAGAAAAACATGTTAGAATAGATATAGTGGATCAGAGGAGAAAGCTACCACTTCTGGCTGTGATGTCACGAAGGTTTAAGAATGGTGCTCATTTGAGAACTCAAGCTTGAAGCAGTGATTTGTGTAACAAGAGAAGCAGACTACCATCTGGGCAAAGAGTTAGATTTCACACTAGTTCTTTCATATTTATTCATTTATAAAACACATATTGATATTGACTATGTGCCACATACTGGTTTTATTGCGCTGGAATCAACTTTGTATTAACAGTCAAAATCTGTACCCTCGTATTGCTTGCTTCTCTTGGGAGAAGGGAGTGAGAAAATGTACAAATAAACACGCAGTGTGTCAGTTTGGAATAAGTCCCATAAAGATGAATACAACAAGCGGAGGGAACAAAGACTGATGGGGTGCAGGGCTGTGCTGTCGTATATAGTTACCAGTGAAGACCTCATTGAGACTTGACAGCTTGCTGGAGAATGGGAGCCACTGGTGTATCTAGGGGAAGAACATTTTTCACATGAAGGCAATGGCTAATGTGAGGGCTTGTGGTAGAAGATGAGGTCAGAGAAGGGCCTGGGACCAGGTAACTCAGGCTCTTGTTTAATCAGCACAAAAATGTAAATTAAACCTGTGTGTATGTTAGCAAAGGAATTGAATTTAGATTCTTAAAACGATAACTCTGGCTGCCTCTTTTGTTTTTTTCTTTTTTGAGACGGAGTTTTGCTCTGTTGCCAGGCTGGAGTACAGTGGCCTGATCTCGGCTCACTGCAACCTCTGCCTCCCAGGTGCAAGCAATTCTCCTGCCTCAGCCTCCTGAGTAGCTGGGATTACAGGCACCTGCCACCACACCCGGCTAATGGCTAACTTTTTATAGTTTTAGTACAGATGGAGTTTCATTTTGATCAGGCTGATTTTGAATTACTGGCCTCAGGTGATCCACCAGCCTTGCCTCCCAAAATGCTGGGATTACTGGGATTACCACACCCTGCCAGCTGCCTCTTAAGCAATGAGTCCAGTATTACAAGTTTGGACCTAAAAAGATTAGAAAAATTAAGTCCAGTCTGGGCACAGTGGCTCACACCTGTAATACCAGAACCTTAGAAGGCTGAGGTGGCTGGATCACTTGAAGCCAGAAGTTTGAGACTAGCCTGGCCAACATGGTGAAACCCTGCCTCTACTAAAAAAAAAAAAAAAATGTACAGGTGTGGTGGCACATGCCTGTAATCCAGGCTACTTGGGAGGCTGAGGCAGGAGAATTGCTTAAACCTGGGAGGTGGAGGCTGCAGTGAGCCGAGATCAGACCACTGCACTTCAGCCTGGGTGACAGAGCCAGACTCTGTCTCAAAAAAAAGAAAATAGAAGTCCTACAAGATGCATACAGGCAGGTTCATTGCAGCAAATCATGGATTCCTGATCAGCATCTTATTTTTAAAACAAACAGCTAAGCCTAGGGTAGCTGACATAGAAATCCCATTAGATTCACTGCACAATTGCATGTAAATCCAGGCCAGTGGCAGGAACCTGTAATCCCAGCTACCTGGGAGGAGGGGAATCACTTGAGCTCAGAAGTTTAAGACAAGCCTGGGCATAAATTTTTTAAAAAATTTAAAACTCACATAGATCCTGTGAATAATCATTTGTTTTGTCCGAGGTTCTGAAGCTGGTTTAGAAACAGAGGAGAAGAGTAAATCCTGTTACCTCAGCAACTGAGGTGATTTGTCATGCATTAGGAGGGCCTCACATAGAACTGCAGGGCTATCAACTTCAGTTTGAGATCAGAGGGCAGTAAGTTGAGTCCTGGCTACATGACCAGGAGATTTCTAACGCTACAATGAACTGGTGTCTTTTACAAAGATACAAAAACTGTGCCACTTGATGTAATAACTGCTCTCACCACAGCTTTGCAGAGCTCAGCACTAGTATCTACAGGTTAAATTTAAGACTCCTGTTCTGTGCCTCCTTCTTCATGTTCACACTTTCATTTCAGACACCTCGATTTATTCCATTTTTATCCTTGTTTCAATAAACTCTTCATCTTTTCCCAAAGGCATCTGTATTTTGTTCCTATTTCCCCTTTTTTAGAATCAGCATTGTCATTACGCAAGACTAGACAGTTTGATATCATCTTCAAATGCTATTTTTTCTTCAGATTTAATATTGAATGCAAAGAAACATTCATTTTGTCCTCTTAAAACGCCTTGCTAATCTCTGTTCCCACTTCATTCATCTTTTCATCTGCTTTTAGTTGAAAACCAAAAAAGAGTCTCCCCTCTCTTCTAGCTAAATTCAGTCTTCCTCCAATTCAATTCATTTTAGACACTGCTGCCAGACTCAGTTTAGGAGAAGATTTGAGTTATTTCATCCCCTTACTCAAAACCTATAACAGCTCACTATTTTATCTAGCAAGTTAAGTCAAAGTTCTACTATCTAGGCTTAAAGATCTGAAGTCTTGGCACTGCTCAAGCATTCTCAAAGAAATCTTGAATTGGACAGTAGTTAGAACAGTAAAAACACATTTAATTGAGGGACTATTATAATAGGTCATATGGTTTGGCTTTGTGTCCCCCTCCCACCCCAGGAATTTCATGTGGAATTCCCAGTGTTAGAGGAGGGGCCTGGTGGGGAGGTGATTGGATCATGGGGGCCAATTCACCCCTTGCTGTTCTCATAATAGTGAGTCAGTTCTCATGTTTTCTGGTTGTTTAAAAGTGCATAGCACTTCTCCCTTCCCTCCCTTTCTCTTGCTCCCACTGTGTTAGACATGCCTGCTTCCCCTTTGCCTTCTGCCATAATTGAAAGTTTCTTGAGGCCTCCCAACCATGTTACCTATAGAGCCTGCAGAACCACGAGCCAATAAAACCTCTTTTCTTTATAAATTACCCAGTTGCCAGAAGTTTTCTATATCCGTGCAAGAATGGACTAATGCAATAGGGTGAGAGAGACTTCAGGATAGAAGTAGGCTCAATTCCAAATACAATAAGGACAAGTGATTTATAATCAACGCACAGGTTTAGAAAGTGGTATAGGAGTCAGTGGATAGAAAATTACTAGGAGGAAAAGCCATGGGAGGAGGTTACAAGAATTCAGATTTTCTGATTAAGCAAACCTAACAGGATTCTTGCCATCGTGATCAGGTGTCACCCAGGAAATTGTGGGGGAATGAGGAATTTGATCAATATGAAGGGTGTAAAGATTCTCTCTAAACTGATCTACCAGGATTCTTGTTAAAACAATAGCTATTGGCCTGTTTTGCATTGCTATAAAGGAATACTCCAGGCTGAGTAATTTATAAGGAAAAAAGGTTTACGTGGCTCATGGATCTGCAGGCTGCACAAGAAGCATGGCATCAGTATCTGCTTCCGATGAGGCCTCAGGAAGCTTTGACTCATTGTGGAAGGCAAGGGGAGAAGATGTGTCACAAGGCAAGTGAGAGAGGAAGAGAGGTAGGGGAGGGTCCCAGACTCTTCAACAAACAGATCTCATGTAAGCTCATTATGGAGAGGAGGGCACCAAGCCCTTCATGAGGAATCCACCCCCATTACTCAAGCACCTCCCAGTAGACCCCACTTTCAAAATTAGGGATCACATTTCAACATGAGATTTGGAGGGCACACACATCCAAACTCTATCACTGTTCAGTGCTAAGAGGACTATGACCAAGTCAAAAAAAGTGGATAGAAAATTACTAGGATAGCCTGACTAAAGTTACATCAACGACAGTGTCTTGTCAGTACCTAATAATTGCATGCAATCGGTGGACTTAATCTGTGTTCTTCTCTTCATAGATCCTCACATATAATATGCACCTAGCACTGTCTTTCCTAATAGGAAACGCCTCATGAATTGCCTATTTTTGCCTCTTCTCTACCCCAATCAGTCTTCAGAGCCCAGCCAAAAAAAAAAAAAAAAAAAAAAAAAATCCGCAACTTCATGGAACTTTTATGAAGTCAACAATTCCTTATAGCTATTTTCCATCTCAGGTTAATTATTTCCACTGGTAAGCTCTTTCGAGCCCTGCTTTGCATGAAGAGAGAGATACAAGCAACACGACATGATCCTTTCTGTAGCGATTTCTAGGTGTCCTGCCATATCCATTCTCTCCTTCTTTTATAATAAAACCCTCGAAGTTTATCTAATTAGATAGGAGAAAAAGAAATGTACAGTTTCCAGGGTATGACATTCAAAAAGGAGTATGCCCTCTATTTTTTTCTACCTCTCCTTTCTGTTGGATAGAATGTGGACCTACTAGAGAAGCCGGTGTGATCATCTTGGGCCATGAAGTAGAAACCAGGTGAAATAAAAGGATTTACTTTCTGGATTATTGTGGAGTTCATCATCTCAGGGGCATGAGGTAATGCTTGTAACAGACTCAGTATGGTAGCTGGCACATAGTAAATCATGAAAATAGTGAATAGTGGCAGTGATGTCAATGATGATAAAAGTAAGGCTGTTGATGTTTGTGCTGGTGATAACTAAGATGATGATCTTAATGCCTTTGTTAACAATACACACTTGGGAATTTGCTTTTTACAACTCTGGTTGTGAAAATAAAGCAGCAGTAACCTACATTGTATTCTATCTTCCCCACTGTTTAGGATAGAAACGCTAAATTCTTGCAGTCTTTGCTAGCTTTTAGCTAAGACCACTGATCTTATTAAGGTAGATTCCAAAAACTGGTAGACAAAGAAAAGACTGAGAAGCCAAGGAAAGAGGACAGGATACAGCCAGGGAAATGAACTTGATCTAATAAAAAAGAATGTGATGTTTGAGTAAAAGACTGAATGGCTAACAAAAGCCTCACAGGCCAGGTGCAGTGGGTCATGCTTGTAATCCCAGCACTTCGGGAGGCCGAGGTGGGCGGATTGCCTGAGGTCAGGCGTTCAAGACCAGTGTGGCCATCATGGTGAAATCCCATCTCTACTAAAAATACAAAAAAAAAAAAAAAAAAAAAAAAATTAGCCAGCCATGATGGCTTGCACCTGTAATCCCAGTTATTCAGAAGGCTGAGGCAGAGGAATTGCTTAAACCAGGGAGGTGGAGGTTGTAGTGAGCCGAGACCACTCCAGCCTAGGTGAGAAAAGGAGACTCTGTCAAAAAGAAAGGAGGAAAGAAGGAAGGAAGGAAGGAAAGAGAGAGAAAGAAAGAAGGAAGGAAGGAAAAAAAAGAAAAAAGAGAAATTAAAAGAAAGAAAGAGCCACACAAACTGGGATTAGGGAGATAGGGAGATGCTTAGTGATTCCTTCTGATGAAAGCTAGGGAGTAATTTAGGGTTTAAAAATGAAAAGCAGAGTAGAGGATGAGGTTTATTGTAACAGTGCCGCAGGCTACAAACTGTACTTTCACGTCTTTTGAGATATTAAAATAAAGATTAGAATTTTTAAATTGCTAAATAAGTGTTAAAGTGAGATTGTTTGAATTTAAATCTATAGAGAGGCTGGATACTAAGGGGCTACAATTTTTATTAACAATACAGACATTTTAAGAGAGAGACTTTTTTGAAACAGCAATGTTTACATTTTTTTTTTGCTCGACATATTTAATTATAGCATCAAACATGCCTCTTTGAAAAAAAAATTTGTTTCCAAAGTCAAAAGCAAACTGTGGAATGCTCTTCTAAATAAAATAAGATAACCAGAGGATTTAGAAAGAAATATGATATGATTTGACTCGTGTTTATCAAGGTATTTTTACATCAGTGTAGAAAGGAATGGTATAAGTTTGATGAATTACAAGCTATTATGTAGTAAGCAACATGATTTACATTTCAACTTCATTGTCGCACCCAGTGACATATATGGTTGGATAACTGGAACTGAAATCAACTATCAGCCTGCCCATAGCTTCAATTACATTTATTATTCTAGTTTTACTTACCATACCACTGTGCATTTATGTACATGCCTCACAGCCAAAGAGTTTTCTTCATACAATCACATTTCCCCCCCTAAAAATAATGCTGATGTTAGTAATGTCACAAAAACCTTAAAAGATTAAAAAAGAAAAAGAAAAAAAATTGTTTTCCCAGCTTAACTGATTTCTAGAATTGTTTTCCATTAATGATTTTTCATTAAAACATACCGACTTGCAGATAATTGTATTATGAAATAACATATGTGTCTACATGTATACAATGTATATGTATTTGGGGGCAGACACTGCTGTTTCCTCTTTATAATAATTTCTCTGACCTTATATCAAAGTTATGAAGTAAATGCTAGTGATATACCCATTTTAATGAATAGGGAAGCAGACATAGAAAGATTAAATCACTTGCCCAAGGTCACACAATAAGAATTTCACACAGCTGTTATTTCAACAATGATACTTCATCTCCAGGAAACATGTTACTATTTATTTTTCTGTGTTCACAGAAATGGAAATGGCATCCCAATCTTCTAAGAACTATTGCCAGGCTTTCTGATTTCAGCTAGGTCGTTATTAGTCCATTTTCATACTGCTGATAAAGACATATTAGAGATTGGGTAATTTGTAAAGAAAAAGAGGTTGAATAGACTCACAGTTCCACATGGCTGGGGGAGGCCTCCCAATCATGGTGGAAGGCGAAAGGCATATCTTACACTGTGGCAGGCAAGAGAGAATGAGGACCAAGTGAAAGGGGTTTGCTCTTATAAAACCATTAGACTTCATGAGACGTAGTCACTACCAGGAGAACAGTAAGGGGGAACCCGCCCCCATGATTCAATTATCTCCCACCAGGTGGGTTCCTCCCACAACACCAGGGAATTATGGAAGCTACAATTGAAGGCAAGGTTTGAGTAGGGACACAGCTAAACCGTATCACCAGACCAAGCATACAACATAAACTAATGAAGCAGATGTGGGAATAAAAATGTTACAAAGACAGAATGAAACGTGAGGACTCTTGTAAGCTGGAGACCAATACCTCTTGGGAAGCCAATGGCCAATACACCTGCAGGCTGCAGGTCCACTTTTGCTATATTTGTCACTTTTTAAAGAGACATAAAAGAATCAGGCCTAAAATCTGGCTCCAGGGTTAACCAACTCTGACCTTGATGTATTACTTAACCTCTGAACCTTAGCTTTCTCATCTCAAGTTCAGAATCATGCCTGCCTCACTAGATTACTGTGGCCACTAAGTGAAATAATGCTTGTAACTCAATTAGCACAGTGTCTCATACATAACACATGCTTCCACCCATGTTCCTAGTTATATCATTTGTATTTCTGCTGCAGGTTATCTTCTTTTTATTGTTCATCATTTACTAAATTAGCTTAAAATTAGGGTCAAATATGGGATTACATTTAAGTAAGTTGCTTCCTAATCAATGCCATTCTTAGCACCTAGATAAAATACAATTTCATTTTAACCGCACTTTCCATGACTGATGCCAGAAACTTTTTTCCTCTGTGCTCTGTTATTTAAACTTAAGGTGCTAATCTCCATTAAAAGCTGATTTGCTTTAGAGTCAATATTCTAAAGACAAGTTTTAGACATTTTTGTAAACCTTTCTTTGGCTAAATTTGAGGTCTTTTCTGGGAAGAAAGTTTAGATAAGACAGAGGAGGAAGAGTCCATGAAACCACTGGGCATGCAAGAGAGGGTCAACAGAGGGGGAGGTGGGCATTGAAAGGGTCTAAGCAACACATATCAATCTTCTCACCCTTTCTTTTTTTTCTTAATTGTACTTTAAGTTCTGGGGTATATGTGCAGAGCTTGCAGGTTTGTTACATAGGTATACACATGCTGTGGTGGTTTGCTGCATCCATCACCCCGTCATCTACATTGGGTATTTCTCCTAGTGCTCTCCCTCCCCCACCTCCCCACCCACCAACAGTCCCGGATGCGTGATGTTCCCCTCCCTGTGTCCATGTGTTCTCATTGTTCAATTTCCATTTATGAGTGAGAACATGTGGTCTTCTCACCCTTTCTCAAAGCATCCCTCTGTTGTCAGTTATAGTAGTCAGAACCTCATCAGGACACAGAAACCACAGCAGCATAGGAAAGGGGGAGGGAATTGTGACACAGTGATGGAAAACCTGAGAAGTCAAACAGGGTTCTATGTAACTACTGATATAGTAGCAAAACTCTCCTGAGCCAAAGGATGGAGAGAGGTGGCAGTAGTTCCAGGATCCAGGCACAGGGGTCACCTGGAGAAAACTAAAACCAGGTGGGCCTGCCAGACAGCACCTGAGCTGTAGAGTACATGAAGCTGGGGCCTGAGAGAATACTTTGGGCAGCAGAGAGGGAGGGAAAGAGAAATGCCCAGACTTCTCCCTTTCTTCTCTCACCAAACTGCCACCAGGGCCACATGTTGGTCAAACCTAACCAGAAACCTGATGACATAAGAGTCTTACACATCCAGCCTCAGTATCAGAACAGGACTTGCCCTTTAGTGGAGCCAAAAGCAAATGAAAAATCAAATATGGATCCAATGGCGAATAAGCTAAGGGGAACTGCACCAGCAAATTAAATACACAGTGCTCCCCAGCTAGCACAGTTCATGATGTTCCCTTAGGTTCTTTCCTAAAATAGGTAACTATCACTTTTTATTTTTATTATTTCACCTCACTAGTGTGGGCTCCCCAAATAACTCCATTTAAGGAAGAATTGCAATGACGGACAGTAATGGCCTAAACATTGGTATCAGAGAAATGCAGCTCATTCAAACCTCTGATACATACCAGTGAGATAATGTTTGAATGATTTCCCTGTATCTTTTGAACTTCAGTTTCTTCTGTTATTCACATGGAATAATGATTACTGCCTTGGTAGGTTGTATGAGAAGTAAACAAGAAAATACCTGCAAAGCAGTCAGCAGAGTTTCAGGCCCAGAATAGGGACCCATAAATACTTTATCTGTTTCCTCTTCCTTTAGGAAGCCATTTTACATTCTCTTTCATATGAAAGATTAATTTTCAACTGCTGCCTCCTTTATTTTCAACAGTGAGAAGTTCCTGTTCTGATAGAGAAAAAAAGTCTCAAACACTACCATGCCCCAGATGCTCTTTCCCATGGTCTCCTGAGCCGTCGCCCATCACACGTCTTCAAAATGTCTTATTACTGTTCTTTC
Organism: Ateles fusciceps; assembly: GCA_036589455.1. NCBI lineage: Eukaryota > Metazoa > Chordata > Mammalia > Primates > Atelidae > Ateles > Ateles fusciceps. The sequence continues at coordinate 4,156,100 of JAZHEH010000051.1, forward strand.
TCTCCTTTATACCCCCAGCCACTTCAAGTGTCTTTTCTACTGCCATTTACATTATCTTATCACCTAGCTGTCTTGCTTCCCCTTATTGAAATGATTTTCACTGAAAGCACTAAACTTTTTTCCTGGCATTCTCTAATGACAGCATCAGTAAAACATGTGGCATGTTTTTACTGGGAAAGAATGGAGGAGCAAGGTGTCAGCACGCGCACACAAATGGATATTTTTAAAAAGGAGAGACATGCTTGTAAACAAAACAGCCAGCAAAAATGTGTTGCCTTCACTCTCTAGATTCATTGACTAAGAAAATCATCAGACAGGAAATATTCTTCTTGTAATATTATGGGATGCAGAACTTCAGGCTCTTCTTATCTGTGTCAGCCTGTCCATTTCCCAGGATTGGATAGTATAGGAGGACATTTCTGGAGGTACGTCAAGGGCTGACTTTTTCTTTTTACCAGGCTGTCTTTATTTCATACAAAAGATATCCAGCTGAATGTGGAAAACAGACATTTGCAAATGTTTCTTTTATTTTTTATTATTTTTTTACTTGAAGTACTGGGATACATGTGAAGAACTTGCAGGCTTGTTACACAGGTATGTGCCATGGTGATTTGATGCACCCATCCACCTGTCATTTAGGTTTTTAGCCCAGCATGCATTAGGTATTTGTCCTAATGCTCTCTCTCCCTTTGCCCTGTACCCCATAACAGGCCCCGGTGTGTGATGTTCCCCTCCCCTGTGTCCATGTGTTCTCACTCTTCAATTCACATTTGTGAATGAGAACATGTAGTGTTTGGTTTTCTGTTCCTGTGTTTTCTGAGAATGATGGTTTCCAGCTTCATCCATGTCCTTGCAAAGGACATAAACTCATTCTTTTTTATGGCTGCATGGTATTCCATAGTATATATGTGCCACATTTTCTTTATCCAGTCTATCATCGATGGGCATTGGGGTTGGTTCCAAGTCTTTGCTATTGTAAACAGTGCTGCAATAAACATACGTGAGCATGTGTCTTTATAGTAGAATGATTTATAATTCTTTGGTTACATACTCAGTAATGGGATTGCTGAGTGAAATGGTATTTCTGGTTCTAGATCCTTGAGGAATTGCCACACTGTCTTCCACAATGGTTGAACTAATTTACACTCCCACCAGTAGTGTAAAAGAGTTCCTATTTCTCCACATCTTCTCCAGCATCTGTTGTTTCCTGATGTTTTAATGATCACCATTCTAACCGGCACGAGATGGTATCTCACTATGGTTTTGATTTGCATTTCTCTAATGAACAGTGATGATGAGCTTTTTTTCATATGTTTGTTGAAATGTGTAAATTTCATCTTTTGAGAAGTGTCTGTTCATATCCTCTGCCCACTTTTTGATGGGATTGTTCATTTTTTTCTTGTAAATTTAAGTTCCTTGTAGATTCTTTGTATTAGCCCTTTATCAGATGGACAGGTTGTAAAAATTTTCTTCCATTCTGTAGGTTGCCTGTTCACTCTGATGATAGTGACTTTTGTTGAGCAGAAGCTCTTTAGTATAATTAGATCCCATTTGTCTATTTTGGGTTTTGTTGCCCTTGCTTTTGGTGTTTTAGTCATAAAGTCTTTGCCCATGCCAATGTCCTGAATGGTATTGCCTAGGATTTTATGGTTTTAGTCTTAGGTTTAAGCCTTTAATCCATCTTTAGTTAATTTTTGTATAAGTTATAAGTTATCCAGTTTCTGTTTTCTGCATATGGTTAGCTGGTTTTCTCAACACCATTTATTAAATATGGAATCCTTTCCCATTGCTTGGTTTTGTCAGATTTGTTGAAGATGGGATGGTTGTAGATGTGTGGTATTATTTCTGAGGCCTCTGTTCTGTTCCATTGGTCTATATATCTGTTTTGGTACCAGTAACATGCTGTTTTGGTTACTATTGCCTTATAATATAGTCTGAAGCCAGGTAACATGATGCCTCCAGCTGTGTTTTTTTGCTTAGGATTGTCTTGGCTATATGGGCTCTTTTTTGGTTCCCTATGAAATTTAAAGTAGTTTTTTTCTAATTCTGTGAAGGAAGTCAATGGCAGCTTGATAGGAATAGTATTAAATCTTTAAATTAATCTGGGCAGTATGGCCATTTTCATGATGTTGATTCTTCCTATCCATGACCATGGAATTTTTTTTTCATTTGTTTGTGTCCTCTCTTATTTCCTGGAGCAGTTGTTAGTAGTTCTCCTTGAAGAGGTTCTTCATGTCCCTTTTAAGCTGTATTCCTAGGTATTTTATTCTCTTTGTAGCAATAGTGAATGAGAGTTCACTCATGATTTGACTCACTGTTTATCTATTATTGGTGTATAGGATACTTATGATTTTTGCACACTGATTTTATTAAATCATTTCTAGAAATGGAATCATCTCTAAATTTTTATTTTATTATTATTATACTTTAATTTCTGGGATACATGTGCAGAATGTTCAGGTTTGTTACATGGGTATACATGTGCCATGGTGGTTTGCTGCACCCATCACCCATCATCTACATTAGGTATTTCTTCAAATGCTATTCCCCCCAGTGCCCCACCCTCCAACAAGCCCCGGTATGTGATGTTCCCCTCCCTGTGTCCATGTGTTCTCAGTGTTCAACTCCTGCTTATAAGTCAGAATGTGCAGTGTTTGGTTTTCTGTTCCTGTGTTAGTTTGCTGAGAATGATGGTTTCCAGCTGCATCCATGTCCCTACAAAGGACATGAACTCATCCTGTTTATGGCTACATAGTGTTCCATGGTGTATATGTGCCACATTTTCTCTATATCTGTATGTTGTACTTTTACTTTCTGTTTTTTGAACTATCTGTGTTTTTGTATTTGTTTTGTTTTTCACAGAGCTGTCTTGCATGTTTTTCTTGTCACTTTGTGATTAAATTTTTGAAATGGCTACTTGAAGAACCCATTCCCAGTCATTTAATTGAGCATAGACAGCCCAACAAAGACCAAATAAAGATATGCCTTCAGGGGCTCTAAATTGCATGGTCTTTGCCTACCAGTTTAACATCACCCCTATTACTTATCCCTGAATATAACACCACAGACACACAGATTTCATTATTTATTTTTCTCATACAATTCAAACTTTTTTCAAACTTCAGACTTCTGTATGCATGATTTCTTCTGCTAGGAATACATTTCCCATTTAGAATTCTGTGCTTCCCCACTTTGCCACAAGTTTTCATGCGACTATCACTTCCTTAGAGAAACCTTCCCTATACACACAATCTAAAGTAACCCCTTCACACTACTTACACCCAACCCAATACTGTGGTCACATCATCTTTAGCGAAACCTTCTTGGGTTTCTTTGTTCAGAGCCAATCATTTTTTGTTTATGTATTTGTTTGTTCAGAGCCAACCTCCACTCACTAGAATATAAGGTTCTGAAAGCAAAGATAGTGTCTGTATTGTTTCACACGTGGTGTACCTGGTACAAAGTAGATACTCATTAAATGATTGAAGAATAAATGAATGATTAAGTAATCACTTGATGCCATCTGTAACCAGTAAATGTGAGCTCCTGGAGACTGGTTACTGGGTCTCGTTCACTATTTGTCCCCAGTGCCTATCCCAGAACAAATAACAACTGATTATCTGCTATGTGTCAGGCACCAGGCTGGGTGAGAGTGATGCACAATTCAGCAATTGAGATAGAAATCTTGCCTTAGTGCAACTTGTACTGCTTAGGAGGAGGCAGGGAATTAGACAAGAAATTATATCACCCTATGATAAGTACCCCGTTGTAGAAAGTACAGAGTCTGTCAAGATGTTACAATAGGGGAAGTTGATAGTCAAGGGATCACTAGGGGCTTGCAGAGGATTGAATGAAGGGAGGATGGGAAAGAGGAAAGGGATGAAGGGCAACGGAAAAAAGGACAAAAGAAGACAAACTTTCTGCATGTAATCACTATAAGAATCTTTTTTTGTAATGTGGCTTTTTTTTTTTTTTTTTTTTTTTTTTGAGATGGAGTTTCACTCTTGTTGCCCAGGCTGGAGTGCAATGGTGCGATCTCCATTCACGGCCACCTCCATCTCCCAGGTTCAAGTGATTCTCCTTCTCGTCTTCCTCAGTGGCTGGGATTACAGGTGCTCACCACCATGCCAGCTAAGTTTTTTTTTGTATTTTTAATAAAGACAGGTTTTCGCCATGTTGGCCAGGCTGGTCTCGAACTCCTGGCCCCAAGTGATCCTCCTGCCTCAGCCTCCCAAAATGCTGGGATTACAGGCCTGGATTTTTTTTTTTTAATAGCTTCTGTATATAAATGAACTGGACCTTGGTTACGGCCTGTCTGTAATTGCAGAATTTCTACTATGGAAGCGTGCCCTTAAGACCAGGGTTCATCTGTGCACAAGAACGGGGTCCAGGTTCCCAACAAAAATACTCAAAAATACCAAGAGCAAAGCCCTCTGTCCAGAGTACATCATTTTATTCTCAAATGCCCCTGTGAAATACTCATCATTATCCAGTTCATAGATGAGGAATGTGAGGCTCTTGTTAGTTAAATCCCTTCCCATGGTCTCAGAAGTTTACTCATAGAGCTAGGACCTATAGCAGACTTCTGAGACTACTCTTCATTCCCTATATTTCAGTGGCTTCTTGCCCACAATGCCTCAATAAATAGTCTGACTGTTATAATCAAGAATCCCCAGACTCTTGGCATTGCCAGGAACCTCAGAGAGCATTCTAGTTAGAGAAAAATCTCAAGATAAGCAATTTTGCAAAAATGACATGACCAGGTAGAAGGCTGAATTCTTTTTTATACTAGCACATTTTATTGATGTGAGTACAAAAGAGAAATCATCATGACCAGGGCAAGAGTTGCCCCTTGGCAAAGTAGTAAATGTCTATGAGAAATAATTACTGGGAAAGGGAGAACCTCTCTGCTCCCAATATATCCTAACTCTCCTCTGCCCTTACCATTAAATTGAACCACTGTTAAGGCTACTGATCCCACTTAAAATGATTGGGAGGCTCCTCTGAGCTCTCACTAATAGTTACTAGCATTTCTTGGAAACTCAGGTGAGCTAGGACATGCTTACGACATTTCATATGCCACTCCTTATTTTATCCTCTCAATAATCCTATGTGGTCAATTCTAGTATGTTCATTTCACTGGGAAGGGGACTGATGCCTTCTGAACATTAGTTATTAAAATTTGACAGCTAAATGGCAAAGTCTGGGTTCAAACTCAGGTCCTTCTGAATGCAAACCCACAAGCTGACCCACTAGATAGAGATAAACATCCAGAGCATCATCTTTGAAGTCAGACTGACATGGATTTAAATGACATCCTGGCTTTTCACTTTGGGCAGGAGACTCAATTTCTCTGAATGTCAGCTCTCTCAATGGAAAACAGACAACTGGGCAAGGTTATTGTGATGACTGAGTACCTGAGAAATGATCCATACACAGAGGATGCTGATTTAATCTCTCTTTTTTCTCTCTCTCTCTCTGTCTCTCTGGAAGCACATAGGGCAAATCTGGGCTTCAAACACAGATCTTTAAACTTAAAACCTATACATTCTTTCTTTAAATCAAGAAGCTACCCAACATTTATTGATATACAAAGCAAATGGTTTGGTTTGGGAATGTAAAAATATGCCCCACATTTTTGTTGCTTCTTGAATTTTGAATAGTTTCTCAATGGGGTTCAGTTTGAGGAAACAACCCATATCTACAAATTTGTCTTCTAAAGGTTGGCTTAAATCTTAGAGCTGACAGAGACCTCAGAGAAAATGGAAACATTTTATTTTAAAGAAGGAAAACCTGAAATCCAGAAAGATAGTGACTTGACTAGATCTCAGTTCTGTCTTTTGAAATGCGTAATTTAATTGCGTACAATTTCTTGGTTATTCTCATGTGTATTAAACTTACCATTTTTTTACTTTCCTTCTTCTGGCATTATTTGTGAAATTCAACAGTGATAAATATGCTTTGGCTTCATTATAACTGCACACATTAATGCATCTGAAGGAAATTTTATATTCAGACCCTATTAGTGCACAATGTAAATTGGAAACAGACTCTAAATGTCCAGCTACTAAATTTTTAAAAAACATGATAGGCCCACTGGAAGCAGGCAGCTGCACTGACATTCTTCCTAGGCAAAGGAAAAAAAAACAACTACTAAGATAAAAAATGTACTGATTCCTGGTTTGGTGTTTCTCCATCACCAGATTTATTGACCTGCAAGGAAAGTCAGTGGCTGTTCTGCCCCAGTCAATATTAATTTCTAGGGTCAATAAATCCTGCTAATGAATGGAGAATGTGAGTCAATGTGTGCTCATTAGATATGTTCACAAAATGTGCCATGTAAAAATAAAAAATAATCAAACTTATCAATGTTCAAATATTATGTCTGACATTGTTTGTAATCTTTTTTTTCCTTCATTTTTCTTTTGGAAGTGACTTTAGATGGGAAAATAAATCACATTGGAAAGTTAAAGCTTCTCCCTACCTAATGGTTGCCTCTGTCTTCCAATGCCCTTTCCTTTAATGTCCCTTTGCTGTTCCCAGGATGGGGCTGGCATCCCTGCGGAAAGGAGATAATCACCCATTCTGCACATGGGTTCTGCTGCTCCCAGCTTTATAAGCTAATGGCTTCCCTGCTCTTCAATCAGAGTGGAGATGGCAAATGGCCACCAAAAATGAATAGCAATGAGCACATTTGGTAAATATTCCCATGCGAAGGTGTACACACAAATCTTTTGTAAGCATCTATCTGGGAAGTATGTGAAAATCCCCAGCAGAAAACAATAATTAAAAAATAATTCCGTTTACTGAGACCCTACAAGTTCAAACACTAATGCAGGCACTATGCTAGACATTTTACATATGTTCTTTCTAACCTTTTAAAACAATTCAAGCTATCTCCATTTTTCCAGTTGGGAAACTACAGCTAAGAAAGCTTAATAACTTTTGGGAAATTCCATGGAATTCCAAAGCCCTGGTTGTCTTCACATTATCCTGCTGCTTCTTTTATCACAAGAGCTCAAGTTGGGAGGGAGTGAAATTCTTAAAAGTGAAGGTGTGCTATCAGCTAAGTAATATTCAGTAAGAGCTGTGTTTATGTTTATGGATTTGTCTATTTTGAAGAGGTTGCCTTTCAAATGAATTTTTAAATCACTAAAATACTGCATTGCTGATTTTGAAAAAAGAAATTTTAGTAGTTTTTTATCTGTGTGTTATTTTACTTTATTCCAAAATGAAAACCTACGTTGTAAGCAAACAAGTTTACATTTCCTCCAAATCATTGAATAAGATGCCTGATGACCTTTCGGGATTGGGGGGAAGATTAGAGAAGGGGGAAAAAGAAACCATTTTTGCTATTACAGTTAGATTAATTTATAGGAAATAATGTACTTATAAAAACCCACATGCATTTTCAGACCAATCAGGATCATGTGAAATAAATACGGCAAGTGTTTTGTGCTAACTTTTCAAAATCATATTCAAATAAGTGTCACGGGAGATGCTACTTCCTGAGGCCTGCCTTATCCACAATATAAAACAGGTTTTGCTCACACATTTCCAGAGTAACTGACAAAACTAATGAGCTCACCCACATGAAGTAAGTAAAAAGAAGCTGTATTGGAGGTACACTGGATCATCTCAACCAGTCAGTAAATGAGCTCAGCCATCCAAAATCCTGCACGTCCTACTAACTGTTCTTCATCGTTGGTGCACTAATTTTATTTCATGCGGTTCTAATGTAGGAATGGTGGGTGAGAAATATTTCTGTCTGAGGGTGCTCTGTCTTACGTTCTCATTTGTGAATTTAATCATTGCAAAAATGTATATGAGAGAGGGAGAGAAAAAAAAAAGAGACTGTCATGTGTGAAAGAAAGAAAATTAGGCATCAGATCGCCAAATTGTTTTCTCAAGGAAGGAGGATAATACAAGGATTTGGGAAGATAATATGTATGAATTCATTTACTCCTTTCTCAAAAGACAAATGAGTGCTTCAGATACTCATAGCTGTATCTCAGCTTATTAACCTAAGAAGAGTGGACTGATGCCAGATTCCAATCCTCCGATTGTCCTAAGAAAGGAAAAGGTAGCCAGGGCAGGTCACCCTGCCCACAGGAACCATTCAGGACTGGGCTCCTAAGGTGGCTATTTCCTTACCAGTTCCTGGGTGGCCTTCTGAGTGTCTCCAAGTAGATCATGTTGCTGCAATTCAGTCCTTTACTGTTTATGCTTTGGAACAAGTCCCAGTTTCAATAATATAGTGAGAAAAAATGCTACAACTTGTAGGCATGAGTGCTTGAATTCCTAATCTGTGGCAACCAGGTTTTGATCCATGTTACTTTAACCTAGATGCTCGTTCACATTCAATTAGCTTCCCTGAATATATTTATACATATATCTAATGAGGGAGGTACATGAAGCTAAATACACACACATGGAAGTTTTTTCATTGATCTGGTATTTACATATATAGAAATACACACTGATTAGTATCAGAATGCTGTAAAGCACAAGCATATGCACATAATTACTAGACTCTCTTTCTTTGATTGCAGAAGAGAATATCATTCCTTTTGGGCCACTTTCTTACCAGCTGTTATGCTCTTTCCAGTGGCCAGCTCTAAGATTTAATGTCTAACCTTGGACTCTATTATCTAGCCCTTGACCTGTTTCAGAATTTATATTTTAATTTCTCATGATCTTCCTGCTTTATGCTACTGTTATTTATTTTATTAGAAGCCGAGAAATCGCCCAACCTTACAGATGTGTTTTATCTCTAAAATCTAGGTGTGAGTTTAAGAGAGAATACTAAAAATTCCTTCAATTTCTCTGGTTAGTTTATTTCCTCATGGAGCAACAATAAAAAAGAGTTGCCTGAAAATTAGTCTGACCTCACTTGGTCCACCTTCTTTTGTATTTGTTTAGTACAAGTTCACCAAGTTTTAGCAATTGTAATACAACAAACATGAAGGAAAAATTTCCTCATAGCAGCCACAACCTAAAATGGTTTCTGCTTTCTGACTGATACACTATTTAGTAAACCTAAACTTCTTTTTTCTCAAGATATCACTTTTTATTTAACAAATGTATGTAGAGAACATATTAAAATAAGCAAGGCCCTAGAATGTGTTACGAGTAACGTAGCAGCACATATATGAACTGAATGCACACAGGGTCCTCGCTTCTTTTCGTCTTTATTTTTGTTGTTGTTATTGTTAAATGTACTAGACCAAAAAGATGTTACTAATCATAAAGATTCAACTAAATGTGGGTTAATTTAGCAATTCAGGCTGTTACTATGCTTTTGAGTTGGATTTTTTTTTTTTTTTTTGCCTGAGGAGTTGAAATAGATTAGCCAAAATGAAACTACTGAATATTTTTTGAAGTCTTATAAAATCTATAAAGTCAGTGGTTGACTTGATCAAATAACCTCAACGAACTCAGTCATGTGAAAAAGCAGCATGACCCATGATCAGTGCCCAGAGTTCTGTGCCCATGCCCACATAAGTACTGCAATGCTCAACCCGAAGTGGCCTTCCATGTCCTACCATCTACCTTGTCTTACCCAACCCTTTGTTGTTTCTTATTTTTCACTTCCATGCTGTATTGTTGTCATTCTTCCAACTGAAATGAATGAAACATTGGTATGGTGATGAAGTAGAAATAACATTAAAGAAAACCCTGGATTCCAATATAAGATCGAACAGGGACTTTGGACAAAGGTTTTAATCTCTAAAATCTGACTTTCCCTATTAATAAAAAGAGAATATTCATTTACTGAATAGTATTTCTGAAGAAATAACAAGTTGTTTTTTTCTATAACCCATCAGAACCATATTCATTGCAAATTAGAGAGTGTCGTGGTTGAATCATATTTCCTCAAAATTAATACGTTTAAGTCCTAAGCCCAAGGATCTCAGAATGTAACTGTATGGAGATAGGGTTGTTAAAGAGGTAGTTAAGGTAAAATATGGTCATCTGTGTGGGCCTACATTCAGCATGACTGGTGTTCTTATAAGAGAGGAGATTAGGACACAGATAAACACATAGAGAATATGATATAAAAAGACAGTAAAAAGATGGACACATGCAAGCCAAGGAGAGAGGACTCGGAAAATATCAAACCGGCCAATACCCTGATCTTGGACATTTACATATAATCCAGAACCATGAGAAAATAAATTCATATTGTTTAAGCCATCCAACCTATGTCATTTTATTATGGCATCTCTAGGAAACTAATCCTGAAGCTACAATCAAAGGTGAAGCAGTTGTTCTCAGTATCAGCCCTGTTTGTTTTTCAGTCTCATTTTGTTCCTCAGACACTTCTAGCTCTCCAAGCCCACCCCCCAATATGCAGTGAAAAACACATATACACATGCAGTCCTAAGAGCAAAATATATGTTAACTCCCTCCATCTACATACGATTAAGGATCATTCTTCTCATGTGGATGTCACAGAAGGTGAGCTCAAGTTTTAGCTAATTTTTAGTTATATCACTAATCTAATTTTGGAAGTGGCTGTTTAAGGACAAGGTCCAGGATATTATACCAGTAGCACAAAATCACACATAAGCTCTAATCTATCCATTAGAGAATAACAGAGCAGTTCATAAAGATTTTGTTAACTATGGAGAAAAACTCATAAATGTGTTTTGATAGAATTCCAAATGGTCCCAACTGTTTCTTGTTCACACCTGTTTTAGTCAGTTTATGTTGCTATAAAGGAAAACCTGAGGCTGGGTAATTTATAAGTAAAAAGAGGTTTATTGTGGTCATGGTTCTGCAGTCTGTACGAGAAGCCTGGTGCCAGCATCTGCCTTGGGTGAAGGTCTCAGGCCTATTCCACTCATGGTGGAAGGAGAAGGAGAGTTGGTATGTGCAGAGATTATATGGGCAGAGAGAAGCAATAGGGGGGAGGTGCCAGTCTTTTTTTTTTTTTTTTAATAACCAGTTCTCACTAACAGTGAGAACTCACTGACCTCCAAGAGAAGGTATTAATCTGTTCATAAGAGGTCCACCCCCATGACCCAAATGCCTCCCATTTGGCCCCAACTCCAACACTGGTATCAAATTTCAACATGAGATTTGAATGGGCCAACATCCAAACTATAGCGATAACCATCTGAGTTTCTCCTTAACAGTAATTTGCATTATTAATGGAGGCTCAGTAATGTCACATTTTTACACAGAAAAATGACAGTACTCTATGGAGTCGACCTGCTGGCATCCTTCCCATCCCACTAGGTCTATAAAATTCTGTCCTTAACTGAAATGTTAATGTTACATTTCTTTGAAAAGAATGCAAGTGAAAGTGTGCTGGAGAGATTAAGGAAATTAACATTTTTGGTAGATTCATAAGGCATCCTTGGGAAACCTTTATTGCTTAATGTTACATTTTAATTTTTTAAATATTTTATGACATAAGAAACTGCAAGCCTGAGCTTCAACATTATAAGCCTTGCCATGAGACTATTTTAAAAGAGATCTAGGAGCAGTTCACTGCAAATAAGGAAAGAAAAGATACTTGTAAATGACTAACTTATCCAACTTTTATTGAGTAATTTCTAAGTACTTTCATAGTATGGACTGTGGTGTCTATATAGTTAGTACTTTGTATTCAAGGGTTCTCCATTCCTGGATTCAGCAAAAAAATGATAAAAAAAAATATTTGAGGGAAAAACAAAAAATAACAATATGACAATTAAACAAACATGAATGAAAATAGAGTATAACAACTGTTAGGCCAATCAGAGAACCCTGAGGATTTACGGCAGAATTGATTGCCAGGTTAATAGCATTTGCATTGTGTTAAGTATTTATACATAATTTAGAGATGACTGAAAGTTTACAGAGGATGTGTGTAGGGTATATGCAAATACTATACCATTTTTATAAGAGATTCGAGCATCCAAGAATTTTGTCTCCTGCTTTCCAAGTACTCTTATTAAACTCATCATGAGGCACCACCTTAGGATAACCAACTGTCCTGGTTTGCCAGGACTGTATCAGATTTAGCACAAAAACTTCCCTGTCCTGGGAAACCCTTTGTTTTAAGCAAACCAAGAGAGACTGTCACATTAACACTCACTTTGGAAGTAGGTTAGGTTTTATAGCATAGCTCTCTGTGAAAAAAAAGTTTAAAATTCTCCTGTCCGCCTTTTTAATATCGATATGAATAAAAGATTTAAGACTTGTACAATTGTTTCATATTCACCTTCTTCTTCAAGTTTAAATAGATTGTCAGTTTCACGTTTCACTCTGACAAGTATTATTTTTGAGGCTTCAGAAAAACGTTCACATCCTGTTATATTTTTTAAAAAATTGATTTTTCCCAGTCAACCAAAATAAACATGACTACTGTAACTGGGTGCTGTGTATTTTCTCTCACATGCAGCATTGCCCATAATAGTGGCTCTTAAAGTGTGGTTCCTGGAATAGTAGCATTAGCAGCATCTAGGATCACCTAGAAACCTATTAGGAATTAAATTCTCAACCCCCATCAAAGACCTATTGAATCAAAAACTCTGAGGATGAGGACTGTGTCTTTTTTTTTTTAATTGTATTTATTTATTCATTTTTTATTATACTTTAAGTTCTGGGGTACATGTGCAGATCGTGCAGGATTATTACATAGGCATACACATGTCATGGTAGTTTGTTGCATCCATCCCCCCATCATCTACATTAGGTTTTCTCCTAATTTTATCCCACCCCAATCCCCCCACTGCATGCTATCCCTCCCCTAGCTCCCCCATCCCCAACAAGCCCTCATGTGTAATGTTCCCCTTCCTGTGACCATGTGTTCTCATTGTTCGACACCCACTATGAGTGAGAAAATGCGATGTTTGGTTTTCTGTTCTTGTGTCAGTTTGTTAAAAATGATGGTTTCCAGCTTCATCCATGTCCCTGCAAAGGACGTTAACTCATCCTTTTTTATGGCTGCATAGTATTCCATGGTGTATATATGTCACATTTTCCTTGTCCAATGTATCATCAGTGGGCATTTGTGTTGGTTCCAAGTCTTTGCTATTATAAACAGTGCCACAATGAACATACATGTGCATGTGTCTTTATAATAGAATGATTGCTAATCCTTTGGGTATATACCTAGCGATGGGATTGCTGGGTCAAATGGTATTTCTATTTCTAGATCCTTGAGGAATTACTACACTGTCTTCCACAATGGTTGAACTAATTTACACTCCCACCAACAATGTAAAAGTGTTCCTATTTTTCCACATCCTCTCTAGCATCTGTTGTCTCCAGATTTTTTAATGATCACCATTCCAACTGGCAAGATATGGTATCTCAATGTGGTTTTGATTGGCATTTCTCCAATGACCAGTGATGATAAGCATTTTTTCATGTGTTTGTTGGCTGCATAAATGTCTTCTTTTGAAAAGTGTCTATTAATATCCTTTGCTCATATTTTGATGGGGTTGTTTGTCATTTTTCTTGTAAATCTGTTTTAGTTCTTTGTAAATTCTGGATATTAACCCTTTGTCAGATGGGTAGATAGCAAAAATTTTTTCTCATTCTGTTAGTTGCCAGTTCACTCTAAGGATTGTCCTTTTGTTGTGCAGAAGCTCTTAAATTTAATTAGATCCCATTTGTCTATTTTGGCTTTTGTTGCCATTGCTTTTGGTGATTTAGTCATGAAGTCCTTGTCTATGCCTATGTCCTGAATGGTATTGCCTAGGTTTTCTTCTAGTGTTTTTATGGTGTTAGGTCTTATGTTTAAATCTTTAATCCATCTGGAGTTAATTTTAGTGTAAAGTATCAAGAAGGGGTCCAATTTCAGCGTTCTTCATATGGCTAGCCAGTTTTCCCAATATCACTTATTAAACAGGGGAATCCTGCCCCATTGCTTGTTTTCATCAGGTTTGTCAAAAATCAGATGGTTGTAGAGGTGTGGCATTGCTTCTGAGGCCTCTGTTCTGTTCCATTGGTCTATATCTCTGTTTTGGTACCAGTACCATGCTGTTTTGATTACTGTAGCCTTGTACTATAGTTTGAAGTCAGGTAAGTCAGGTAGAGTGATGCCTCCAGCTTTGTTTTTTGTTTTGTTTTGGGTTTTTTTTTGTTTTTGTTTTTGTTTTTTTGCTTAGGATTTTCTTGACTACTATGTGGGCTCTTTTTTGGTTCCACATGAAGTTTAAGGTGTTTTTTTCCAATTCTGTGAAGAAGGTCAATGGTAGCTTGATAGGGATAGCACTGAAGCTATAAATTACTTAGGGCAGTATAGCGATTTTCACAGTATTGATTCTCCCTAACCATGAGCATGGAATGTTTTTCCATCTGTTTGTGTCCTCTGTTATTTCTTTGAGCAGTGGTTTGTAGTTCTCCTTGAAGAGGTCCTTCATGTCCCTTGTTAGTTGTATTCCTAGGTATTTTATTCTCTTTGTAGCAACTGTGAATGGGAGTTCACTCATTATTTGGCTCTCTGTTTGACTGTTATTTGTGTATAGGAATGCCTGTGATTTTTGCACATTGATTTTGTGTCCTGAGACATTGCTGAAGTTGCTTATTATCTTGAGGAGATTTTGGGCTGAGCTGATGGGGTCTTCTAAATATACAATCATGTCATCTGCAAATAGAGACAATTTGACTTTTCCTGGTTGAATACCCTTTATTTCTTTTTCTTGCCTGTTTGCTCTGGCCAGAACTTCTAATACTATGTTGAATAGGAGTGGTGAGAGAGGGCACTCTTGTCTTGTGCCAGCTTTCAAATGGAATGTTTCCAGTTTTTGCCCGTTCAGTATGATATTGGCTATGGGTTTGTCATAAATAACTTTATTATTTTGAGATATGTTCCATCAATTCCTAGTTTATTGAGAGTTTTTAGCATGAGGGGCTGTTGAATTTTGTCAAAGGTCTTCACTGCATCTATTCAGATAATCATGTGGTTTTTGTCTTTGGTTCTAGTTATATGATGGATTATTTTTATAGATTTGCATGTGTTGAACCAGCCTTGCATCCCAGGGATGAAGCCGACTTGATTGTGACTGATAAACTTGTTGATATATATATATATATTTTTTGAAACTGTTGGATTTGGTTTGCCGGCTTAACAAGCTCTCCTGGTGACCTGAGATAAGCTGAAGTATGAAAACCACTGGTCCACTGGACTCCAGTTGCTGGTTCCAAACTCTGATCAAACATTAGAATCACCTGAGCACCTTTTAAAAACAAATTCTGGAGCCTATATATTCAATTTCATTAGTATCTGTTCCGACTCAGGCACTAGTAACAGAGCTCCACTGTTGAATCAAATAAATAGCCAAGATTTTGAACCATTTTGTCTACAATATCGCTTGTTGAATCTCTTTATAGAAGGGTAGAATTGTAAGGATTTTATAATTTTTGAGTCATGCACTTCAAGTCAGCCTTTATGGGTGTTTAATTATATGAACACAAAGTGTTCCAGTCCACCCAATCTGTTTCTTCACTACTAAATTCCATGATAATTTCCATTTCTTTATATTCATTTTTTTAACTTTGTGAAATTTTGAATTAAAGAGGATGTCATCAAAATCTGGAATTACAATTAATTTTTACTTGTGTGTGGTTTTTGTCTGTCATGGTCAGTGAACCCAAAGATATTTTTCAGTGTGCATTCAAACTTGGAAAGAAAGATATTTACCTTAGTCTACTTGATACTTTGATGGTATGCTTTGAGGAATTAAAAGTGGATGACATTTATTTCATCGAACCACAAATCTCATAACAACTTACAGTGTACATGTTACAAATAATATGTGGAAGTATGATCAGTTGCAAATAGGTACATTAACCTGCAAATAGCTACATCGACCCAGAACCAGTTAGAGCTCTTCAAAACCATTAAGGCTATTAGTTCTGACCAGAGATAAGCAGAATAAACAAATTTTTGCTGAAGCGGAATCAATCATGCTGCCTTTCTAAGTCTCCAAAGAATGTTTATGAAATCCCAAGATTTTACTGACTTGTTTTCTTTGTCATTGTTTTGCACACTCTGTCCCTTCCATTTCAGAGAAACTTGAGTTTGCATTGCTGAAGCAGTTTATGGCTAGACTGTCTCTACACTCTGGTTGACTTCGAAAAAAAAAGAGCTCAAAAGATTCTAAGGATTTGAGCTGTGATAATTTGGCATTGTGGAAAGAGATAAGTCCCATTTTAGCTAGAGGCAATTTAGATTAAAACAAAATCAGAATAAAAGCACCTAAATTATTCAAACAAATAGGAAACTCGGCTCTATTTTTTTCAGTCTATAACTTTAAACATGCCTGAGAGATTTGGCTCCCCCAAAATAAAACTTATGATATGTTTCACAAGACTCTGGCTGTTTTAGATTTAAAGACACAAATAAGAGTACAAAAACAACCACTATAAGGGAGGGGGTCACAACTATATCACCTTTATGGCTTGCTAAATTTTGTTTCTTTGATTTAAGTGTGTGAAGTATTAGAAAGATGTCATAATAATCCTTCTATGTGATAAGAATATGTTGTTGAAAAAATGAATTTTAAATGAGTTAACAAGCTAATATGCATATATGGCATAATATATATGGCAGTATATGTATTAACTTTGTGAAATTTTGAATTAAAGAAAATGCCATCAAAATCTGGAATTATGGGCCGGGCGCGGTGGCTCACGCCTGTAATCCCAACACTTTGGGAGATTGAGGCGGCAGATCACAAGGTCAAGAGATCAATACCATCCTGGCCAACATGGTGAAAACCCATCTCTACTAAAATACAAAAATTAGCAGGGTGTGGTGGTGCCCACCTGTAGTCCCAGCTACTCGGGAGGCTAAGGCAGGAGAATTGCTTGAACCCAGGAGGCAGAGGTTGCAGTGAGCCAAGATCGCACTACTACACTCCAGCCTGGCACCTGGCAACAGAGCAAGACTGTCTCAAAAAAAAAAATCTGGAATTACAATTAATTTTTATATTTTATACATAATATAAATATACAATTAATATATATATATTATATATATATATAAACAGGTTTGAAAAATTTAATCTGACTTCAAGACACTCTCTTGCTCAATTCTACAAATCTACACTGAGGCTCTCTAGATAATTCATTGCAGTGTTTATGTGCATTGGTCTTTTTCCTGGATCTTGAACAAGTCAGTTCTCTCCTATCATCACTACGCTGGAGTGGAAACTTTATGCAAACTTAAATGCATTCATTATATCAAAAGCAAGTTAATTGTTTTATAACAGTACAGGAAGAATATTTTATCCATACAACTAAGTAGTATTCCAAAAGGGTAACTCACCGACATGACATCATAAAATGACCCAAAAGATAAAAGCCATTTCCAAATGTTAATATTGAGTTATGTGACTCCACCTATGGCATCTTGAAGGGCAAGGAAGTTAGAGCAGAGAATGTGCAATAACTTTCAAGAGTAATTGAAGGTTTGGAGCCTGATCTTCTACCCTATGGGCTGGAAGTTAAGGCCCATAAATCTTCTGCAGCACACACACACACAAAAAAAAAGCCTTTTTGTTAAGAGGCAAAAGGGAAAATGGTCTCTCTTTTCAAATTTCATATATGCTGTGGAGGGGCCCTTTGGAGCTAAAGCTTGAATAGGGGCTAATTAGGCTATTTACATGAAACCCACGGTAGAGCATGATATTTAATAACATCATTTTGACAGATAATTAGAAGATAAATCACTCAAACTACATTGCGACTGTATTCTAAAAATACAATGCAAATACTGTTGACAGCATTTACAATTGCACCTATTCATTTAACTTTTCAGTTAACAGAGAAGAAAGCAGAAGGCAAATTTATACAACAGCCAATCTAGCCAGCAAATTCTGGCAAGAGTTGAACTTAAGCACATACCAATCTTGCATGAAATAGGACTCTGCTTCTCATTTATAGGAAACATTGAAAAGTTATACAATCTAATATGTGGTTTGGGGTCTTTTTTTGTTAACTGATGGTAAATACTAGCCTTTGGGTTATGTGGGAAATACCAATACATGTTTACGGTATTCAAAGCTTTGCCCAGAAAGTGCTGCAGAGGCAGTCTCTAAATGTTTCTCATCCCCCTTCAAGTTTAAATGCTTATAAAAACTTGTTTATGTATGCTGAGTCTTTTTTTTTAAACCATTTGTCTTTAGATAAAAGCAAAATAAAAATACCAGAGAAATGAGCTAAGTAACTTTTATGCCATTCTGAAAGTCCTATCAATTGGAATTTATAATACAATTAGGATAAAAATCAGGAAAATTTTTGAATATTATTTTTAGTTCAATCTTAAAGAGTTTAAATTTATGTTATATGAAACACCTATTTTATGTTATATGAAACACTATTTTCATAGTGGTAAAATCATTTGCTGTTTCATTTTAAATCAAAATTAGATAGCACCATATCTAGTCTTTGTTTTCCAACCCATATGAATATGTGTGTGCGTGTGCACCAATCAACAAGTTTATTTCTTAAAATTGGTTTTGTATGAAGTCAAGTGATAAGGTAAGTATGGGAAAGGGTATATAATTTAATCTGACTGCTGAAAGAAGTCTTGAAGGATTGCTCTATGTTATTAACTAGGCAAGAAATTCATCAGCAGCAGTTTGCATTGCTATACTTTAAGCTGTTCTTGGGAAGAATCCAATTAAACAATTATTTCTTACTGATTATTATACTTCACATTGAGGAGACCTAGAATACCAGCCTCAGTTCTTTAAATTGTATACCTTAAGATGTTTTTCTAAAGACTACCTTTTTCTTGTTTTTTTGATTTTTACATATTAGTTGTGAACCATAACCATTTTACATCATGTTTGCCCAAGAAATGTAATGTTTTAATACAGCATTATGCCTCAAAAAATTATAAATATTAAAATAATTATACCTTACTTTTTCTAGTATAAATATTACTGGTGTGATTTATGATCCTAAATACAGATGATAGGCTAAGATTGGAAATGTAAACTGAGTCTCAGAAAGGTGAAGCAACTTACCCAAGGCGAACAGTGTGTGGCAAAAAAAAAAGGTTTCTGAAATGGGGTTGAAATTATGTTAAAATCAAGAGAACAAGAAAAAAGTAGTCTTTAGAAAAGCATCTTGAGGTATACAATTTAAAGAACTGAGGCTGGTATTCTAGATCTCAGTGTGAAAGTATAAAAATCAGTAAGAAATAATTGTTTAACTTGCAGAGAGGGTAGGATTCATATTATGTTACAATAATAATAAGAAGAATAGAGACAGAAGATGATAAATATGTCCTTGAGAAGCATGCCCTAGGGCCTTGATGGTGGTGATAATTTCTCTGGTGTATATTATCCCCAAACTCATCAAGTTGTTACATTCAATATGTACAACTTTTTATGCATCAATTATACCTTAATAAAATGATTTTTTTAAATGTTATAAATACTTCTGAGCTCTTGTGCCAGAGATGGGAATATTAAAAAAAAAAGGAGTCTGGTTATACTTTGTTTTAGTTTTTTGTGGCACATACCACTATCATGGTCCCATTCTGCAAAGACTGCTACTTTTTTAGAAGTTTTCCATCAATTTTAAATTGACTGCTATGTTTGGATCATGAAAAAAAAAAATTAAGCGATGTTGCTGAGTCACCAAACTGCTTGTTTTATTGCGTTGCCTCTTGGTATTCACACCACAGAACAGGTAGTGAATAAAGTATCTGGTTACTTTTCATTTAACTGCTAGTGACTTCTAAGAACATTTAATGTATTTTTTCTTACAATATAGTGAACTAGATGGAGCAGCAGTCTCCAACCTTTTTGGCACCAGGGATTGGATTTGTGGAAGACAATTTTTCCACAGACCGGGGGTGAAGGGAGCTGGGTGGGGAAATGTTTGGGGATAAGACTGTTCCACCTCAGATCATCAGGCAATAGACTCTCATAAGGAATGTGTAAGCTAGATCCTTTGCATCCACAGTTCACACTAGGGTTCATGCTCCTATGAGAATCAAATGCCAGCACCAATCAGACAGAAGGTGGAGCTCAGGTGGAAATGCTCGCTCGCCTCCTGCTTTGCGAACTTGTACTTGTCCACAGCCTGGATGTTGGGGGAACCCTGAGGGCTGGTTGTTTGAAGAGCATTCTGGTAATATTTGCTCCCTAAAATCTTCCAGCACATATTTGATCAGTTACTTCAGATGTTTGCAGTAAGGTGGATGAATTTTTGGTTGAGATTAAGCCTTTCCTTGTTTAGGAATCTCTGTTAAATGACATCAACCTGGAAGTGGCTGTCAGTGGCAGGAGACGGCATGAGAGGACCGAGCCAGTGATAAACATGGTGGTGGGAGAAGTGGTAGGAAAGAAGACAAAACTGAGCCAGGTAGAATATCGGTGTATTTGTCAGTTCTTGCATTGCTATAAAGAACTATCTGAAAGTGCATAATTTATAAAGAAAAGAGGTTTAATTGGATCACAGTTCCTCAGGCTGTATAGAAAGCATGGATGGAGAGGCCTCAGGAAACTTAAAATCATGGCAGAAGGCACAGGGGAAGCAAACATGTTCTACATGGCCAGAGCAGAAGGGAGGGGCGGGGGGAGAGGTTGCTACATACTTTTAACCAGATTGGGTGGGAACTCACTATCACAAGAGCTGCAAGTGGGAAGTTCACCCCCGTGATCCAATCACCTCCCACCAGGCCCTTCCTCCAACATCAAGGATTACAATTGAACATGAGATTTGGATGGGGGCACAAAATTAAATCCTGTCAATTAGTAGAGTGAAAAGCGACTGCATTTGATTAAACAGCTTCCAAAGTAAATGTTGATATCTTTTATTTCCTTGTTTCAGGCTGATGTATTCAGAGACAAATTTTAGAAGGGACCTATTGACACTGAGCACATGATCTTACTGAGGTCAAAAAATGTCTTCTTCAATATATCAAGCAGAAGCAGTTCAATATCTCTCTTTCTCTGTGTATGTGTGTGTATGTGTATGCATGCATGTGTGTGTGTGTGTGTGTGTGTGTGTGAAATATGAACCCCCATTAATCTAAATGTAAACGCTTTGAGAATATATTTTAAAAAATCAATGAATCATTCCCAAGTTTTGTTGAAGCCAACATTGATCTTACCTGTCCATGGGTTTAGTTAGCATCCACTCTATTTCCATTTTTTAAAATTATTATACTCTAAGTTCTGGGATACATGTGCAGAATGTGCAGATTTGTTACATAGGTATACATGTGCCATGGTGGTTTGCTGCACCCATCAACCCATCATCTACATTATTCTCCTAATGCTATCCCTCCCCTAACCCCCACAGGCCCCAGGGTGTGATGTTCAACTTCCTGTGTCCATATGCTTTCATTCTTCAACTCCCACATATGAGTGAGAAATCGCACTGTTTGCTTTTCTGTTCTTGTGTTAGTTTGCTAACAATGATGGTTTCCAGCTTCACCCATGTCCCTGCAAAGGACATGAACTCTTCTCTTTTATGGCTGCATACTACTCCATGGTGTACATGTGCTACATTTTCTTTATCCAGGCTATCATTGATGGGCATTTGGGTTGGTTCCAAGTCTTTGTTATTGGGAATAGTGCTACAATAAACATGTGTTCATGTGTCTTTATAGTAGAATGATTTATAATCCTTTGGGTATATACTCAGTAGTGGGATTGCTGGGTAAAATGATATTTCTGGTTCTAGATCCTTGAAGAATTGCCACACTGTCTTCCACAATGGTTGAACTAATTTACACTCCCACCAACATTGTAAAAGCATTTCTATTTCTCCACATCCTCTAGCATCTGTTGTTTCCTGACTTTTCAATGATCGCCATTCTAACTGGCGTGAGATGGTATCTCATTGTGGTTTTGATTTGCATTTATCTAATGACCAGTAATAACGAGCATTTTTTCATACATTTGTTGGCCACATAAGTGTCTTCTTTTAAGAAGTGTCTGTTCATATGCTTCTCCCATTTTTGATGGTTTTTTTTGTTTGTTTTTTCTTGTAAATTTATTTAAGTTCTTTGTAGATTCTGGAAATGAGCCCTTTGTTAGATGAATAGATTGCAAAAATTTTCTTTCATTCTGTAGGTTGCCTGTTCACCCTGATGATAGTTTCTTTTGCTGTGCAGAAGCTCTTTAGTTTAATTAGATCCCATTTGTCAATTTTGGCTTTCGTTGCCATTGCTTTTGGTGTTTTAGTCATGAAGTCTTTACCCATGCCTATGCTTTTAATGGTATTGCCTAGGTTTTCTTCTAGGGTTTTTACCATTTTAGGTCTTACATTTAAGTTTTTAATTTATCTTGAGTTAATTTTTGTATAAGGTGTAAGTAAAGTGTCCAGTTTCAGTTTTCTGCATATGGCTAGCCAGTTTTCCCAACACCATTTATTAAATAGGGAATCCTTTCCCCATTGCTTGTTTTTGTCAGGATTAGGTTTGTTAATCATCAAATGGTTGTATGTGTGTGGCATTATTTCTGAGGCCTCTGTTCTGTTCCATTGGTCTATACATCCGTTTTTGTGCCAGTACCATGCTGTTTTGGTTACTGTAGCCCTGTAGCATAGTTTGAAGCCAGGTAGCATGATGCCTCCAGCTTTGTTCTTTTTGCTTAGAATCGTCTTGGCTATGCAGGCTCTTTTGGGTTCCATATGAAATTTAAAGTAGTTTATTTCTAATTCCAGAAACTGGTTTATGGAAAAGATTAACAAAATAGATAGAATGGTAGCCAGACTAATAAAGAAGAAAAGAGAGAAGAATCAAATAGTCACAATAAAAAATGGTAATGGTGATAGCACCACTGATCCCACAGAAATACAAATGACCATCAGAGAATATAAGAAACACCTCTACACAAATAAACTAGAAAATCTAGAAGAAATA
Source organism: Ateles fusciceps (assembly GCA_036589455.1). NCBI lineage: Eukaryota > Metazoa > Chordata > Mammalia > Primates > Atelidae > Ateles > Ateles fusciceps. The sequence continues at coordinate 4,178,934 of JAZHEH010000051.1, forward strand.
GATACATTTTGGACACATACACCCTCCCAAGACTGAACCAGGAAGAAACTGAATCCCTGAATAGACCAATGACCAATAACAAGTTCTGAAATTGAGGCAGTAATTAATAGCCTACCAACAAAAAAAACCTAGGACAGATGGATTCACAGTCAAATTCTACCAGAGGTACAAAGAGGAGCTGGCACCATTCCTTCTGAAAATATTTCAAACAATAGAATAAGAGGAGGAGCCTCCCTAACTCATTTGATGAGGCCAGCATCATACTGATACCAAAACCTGGCAGAGATACAACAAAAATAGAAAATTTCAGGCAAATATTCCTAATGAACATCAATACAAAAATCCTCAATGTAATACTGGCAAACCAAATCCAGTAGCACATCAAAAAGCTTATTCACCAAGATCTAGTCAGCTTCATCCTTGGGATGCAAGGCTAGTTCAACATATGCAAATCAATCAATGTAACCCATCACATAAACAGAACCAATGACAAAAACCACATGATTATCTCAATAGATGCAGAAAAGACCTTCGAAAAAATTCAATACCCCATTATGCTAAAAATTCTCAATCTATATATTGATGGAACTTATTTCTAAATAATAAGAGCTATTTATGACAAACCCACAGCCAATATCATACTGAATGGGCAAAAGCTCTAAGCATTCCGTTTAAAAACTGGCCCAAGACAAGGATGCCCTCTCTCACCACTCCTGCTCAACATAGTATTGGAAGTTCTGGCCAGGGCAATCAGGCAAGAGAGATAAATAAAGCATATTCAAATAGGAAGAGAGGAAGTCAAATTGTCTATGTTTGCAGATGACATGATTATATATTTGGGTAACCCCATCGTCTCAGCCCAAATCTCCTTCAGCAGGTAAGCAACTTCAGCAAAGTCTCAGGACACAAAGTCAGTGTGCAAAAATCACAATCATAACTATACACCAATAATAGACAAACAGAAAGCCAAATCATGAGTGAACTCCCATTCACAATTGCTGTGAAGAGGATAAAATACCTTGGAATACAACTTACAAGGGATATGAAGGATCTCTTCAAGGAGAACTACAAACCACTGCTCAAGGAAATAAGAGAGGACACAAACAAATGGAAAAACATTCAATGCTCATGGATAGGAAGAATAATATCATGAAAATGGCCATACTGCCCAAAGTAATTCATTTTATAATAACCATAATATAATAACATTAAAAATTCAGAAGTACATTCTCTTATTTAGTAGTCATCTAATTCAAATTTGTTAAATATCTGCCCATGCATATGTCAGGCATTTTATTAAGCAGTAGGGATACATCTGAATAAGAAGTATTCCCTGTTCTGAAGAAGTTTATATCCTTCTAATTTTCCATTTCAAACTGCAAAAGACTTAGGAAAATGCTACATTATGTAAATTTCATGTACTCCATAGGTTTAGATTTTTATTTTTGCAACAGTACAGCTTTGATTCTGACTTTCCATATTTTAGTTCTTGGTTTATAAACAGCCAGTTAATAATAAAACTGCTCATAAAAAAAGTCCTCACTTCTCTCACTTCTTACTTTTTATCTTTTTGGAACTCTACTTAATAATTGAATGGGACTGAATATTGAATCAAATACTTAGTCTACATCAAATGCTTAAAAATATATTTCATTTCCTCTCAATATTTTATTTGGAGAAGGCGTTTTGGGAAAGTGAAGTCTATCATTTTCTCAGACACACTGAAAATAAAAAGGGGTTTTTGTTGTTTTTTGTGTGCTCTTGAGATAGAATCTCTGTTTGTCGCTCAGGCTAGAGTGCAGTGGGAGGATCTCGGCTCACTGCAACCTCTGCCTCCTGGGTTCAAGCAATGCTCCTTCCTTGGCCTCTGGAGTAGCTGGGATTACAGGTGCACAAAACCACACCTGACTAATATTTTTTGTATTTTTAGTAGAAATGATGTTTCACCATGTTGGCCAGGCTGGTCTTGAACTCCTGACCTCAAGTGATTTGCCCTCCTGGGCTTTCCAACCTCCTGGGATTACAGGTGTGAGCCACAGCCACCACACCTGGCCTGAAAATAAAGGAAAAGTTTAACTAAAATTTAAGAGGATATAATTGCATTGTGTTTTATTTACTTGCTTCATTTGTCTTTTCATATACACAACCATTTTATCTTATATATAAAGTATATGAATCATCACAACAAATCCCACAGACTCCTTGGCATGTGTAACAGTAAGATTAGCATAGAATTGTGTTTAAGATACAATGTGGATAATTACATAGTCATGAATTGTTTTTATTGAATTATATCGTCCTTCATGATTTCAATGTGAGATGGCATTTGCTACCATACAAATAATTCACTTACAGATTATAAAATTAGTAAAAATGTATGATGCTTGAATAAAAAGTATATATATGAAATAAATTGCTATCTCCATTTCATAACTATTTCTCTTGAAATGTAAGAACCTTTCTAAATTGTGATTACTCTTCTCTAAATGAGTAAAATCTAAAATACAACGAAAGTTTAATGTAAATTATAGTTTATGTGCTGTGAAATACCTAATAGGCCTCAAAATGACAAGTTTCTGACACATCTTTTATGAAAGAAAACAAAAAATTTATGTGAGGATTAATTTTTATGGCAACTTGACTGGACTAAGGTATGCCCAGATAGCTGCTCTAATATTATTCCTAGGAGTATCTGTGAGAAGGTTTCTAGAATAAACTAAGTTAAATTGGTAAACAGTAAAGGAGACTTGCCCTCAAGATGTGCCTCATTCAATCCATTGAGGGCCTAAATCGAACAAAAAGGGCAGAAAAAGGGTGAATTCCCTCTCTGTGTTTGAGCTAAGGCATCCATTTTTCTTCTGCCCTCAAATGTCAGAGTTCCTGCTCCCAGGCTTTGGGATTCAGACCAGGGCCCCATTCCTCCCCATGCATTCTCAGACCTTTAGACAGGATGAAGTACACAGCCAGCATTTCCAGTTCTTCAGTTTGCAGATGACAGATTATGAGACTTCTTGGCCTCTGTAACCATGTGAGCCAATTCCCAAAATCAAAATCAAAATATATATATGAATAACACAAATTTATACAACGTAGCATTATTAATTGGGGTTCTCCAGAGAATACAGAACCAATTATATAAACATATATAATTTATATACTTATTCACTTTACATAGAATATATAATTTATGTAATTATGTTTTATATATATATATAAATAATTATAACATGTAACTTGCAACAACAACATAAAGACAGTGACTGCCTGAGGCAGATACGGCCCTGGGGCTGGGAGGTCAAAGGGAAGAGGCTTGGGTCATTAGAAATGAGAAGCCGTGAGTGTGGAAGGAAACCATGACTTCTGAGGAGCAGGTGTAGCTGGGTAGAGAGGAAAGCTCCTGTGGGGCAGGGCTCACAGAGGTAGAACTCGGAACTTGATTGAGGAGCTGCTGCCTGACAGTTGTTAGTTATGATTAATTAATGTAACTATATATATATATATTATACATATGTGATTGGTTCTGCATTCTCTGGAGAACCCCATTGAATATCTTCCCTTTGTGCATATTTTAAAGCAGCTCTGTAGGAGACTGACTGTCATGCTTGGAAAACATTATGTCTTATTGTAAGGTTCTGTCTCCAGTTCCCAACCTAGCATGAATACTCTTTCTCATGTGGAGAAATGACAGAAGAAATGTGCCCAAAATTGAGAAGACTGAAAGGACACCCTGAGCTCTTAGCAGCTGTTGGAAATTGTTAGTGGGAGAAGGTCTACTCTTTGGTCTGGGACAGGAGGCTTCAAGGGTGGCTGTGAAAGGATGAAATAGAGAAGAATTTGGAATTCTGCCATGTTTCTCCCCGTCATTGACTAGAAAAGTGTGGCCCATATCTGCACCAGGGATGGAAGCATGTCAGGACTCAAGAATTATGTTTGATCCCATTCTGGGCACCTGAGGACTAAAAGAAAATAAATCATTATAAGTGAAGGGATGATGAAAAGCATTTGCTTAAGGGCCAGAAGAAAAGTCTGGGGTCACAGACTCAAATGCATGTAGAGTCTAGGCCATTTATATTATTGAAGGCAATAGACATGTCAGAGTAAGTGAGAGCTGAGTGTGTAGGGGTAAATTGAAACTTACATGCTCCTTCTAGAAAGGCAGGGGATATTTAGCACCCACAGATGGTTGCCATGTTGAGCCCAATAATGTCAGATCTTCCCATATTTCAAGATAAGCCAGAGGTTTGATTTTCTTAGAAATTCACCAACATTTAAGTGTTGCTTCATTTTTTAACTAAGTGGAAGCCAAATGAAACACATCTGTGATCATTTATTGTTCCTCTTATCCGCCTAGGTCCATTCTGGACATAACAGACAGAATCATCTTTTTAATACACAAATCAAATTGCTGAACATTCTCCAGGGTCTCCCCCATTTCACCTGGAATCAAATAAAACATAATTTCCTGTCTCATGTGATCTGTCTCATGCCTACATTTCCGAACTGCTTTCCTCCTGCCAGGATGCTTTTTTTTTTAACAGTTGTTGTTCTCTCTGCCCAGAATGTGATTACATCAGATCTTCACAAAACATCTTCTCATCTCCGTGAACGCTGTTCAGTTGTTCTTCCCTTGGACCACGTTTCTAATACAGCCTCCTCCCACCCACCTCTTTCCTAGCCCGAGCTTTTTCTCTCCTTTTCCTTTTTTCTTTCCTTTTTGGTTTTATTTTTTTCCCCCACAATCTATGACTATCTGGAATAATAGAATTTATTTCTCCTTTTATTTTGTCATTGATTCTGGAATATAAGGGCTATGAAAGCAAAGATTTTGTTTTGCTCATAGCAGTGTTTGGCAGAATTTGTGGCACATAGCAGTTCTGCTGGATATTAAGCTTTTGACTCTCAGCTCTAAATCCACCCTTCTAAATTCTACTACGTGAGGCTAGAACTTGGCAAACCACCCTTCTCCCTTGCCAGCTAGATTCTTGTTAGCTTTTGCCAAGCAAGAGGACTGAAAGATATTGGAAGGCAGCAAGATGGAGAACAGACTTGCTTCTTCCTATTTTCCTGCTGTTCTGGCAGCAGCAGTTGATTCTACTTTTCCTCTTTCTCCCACATTCCCACAACCAGCTTCATAGAACCCCGTCTGAGATACTAACAACTGTCAGACAGCAGCCCCTCAATCAAGTTCTGAGTTCCACCTCTGTGAACCCTGCCCCGTAGGAAGCTTTCATCTCCAGCTCTACCCTCCTCAGAAGTCATGGTTTCCTTCCACATTCACAGGCTTCTGGTTTCTAACAACCCAGGCCTCTTCCCTTTGATCTCCCAGCCCCAGGGCAGTATCTGCTTCAGGCAGTTGCTGTCTTTACTTTGTTGTCACGTTACATCATTGTTACCTTTTTAGATTTTCAGTCCTTTAATACCTGTTTCATCAATCCTGTTACAAAATGCTCTCTTAACTAGTGTGATTTCTGCTTTCCTTACTGGCCCTCTACTGACACAGTAGGTCTTTAATAAATATTTAACACACTGATGAATAAATGAATGTGGCCAGCAGACATCTACTTCGTAAGATGTGCCCTGGAGATCCTACTTATAAATATCTTGTGACAATGAATTATTCCTACGCACACACAACCGTGGCAGAGTTTTCCTTGGAGCCACTTGAATGCCTTGGTCAAATGCTGTGTGCTCCTTCTGCTTGTACTGTATCTCCAGGGCCAGATTCTGATCTTTAGAGGACCTTAGTCACTGAGAAGATGAAGGTGTCTTGAATGGGTAATTCAAAATAAAATATCTATATAGAGAGATAGAGGCACAGTCATACACACGTATAAAGTAAGTATAAGACTAGCAAAGTTATTTTCTCATACCAACTACTTTAATCTTTTTAAAAATTTATTTTTATATCTAATTCCTCTCAGAAAAATATGTTTCCCTTTCACTTTTAGATGTCTCTGCTTTCCTGATATCCTTGTCATGCATTCTCTCTATTGCATAATTCAGAACTCTATTAACATTCTTCAAATAACTACAGGAAGGAAATGTCCAAAGACAAAGCTCTAGGATGATTCAGGTAGACTCTGAACTTTACCTTCATTTATTGACCATCTGGAGAACCTGGACTCATCCTTCTATAGGCTCTTGTTGAATCTCCTGAAACTCTTACATTTATTGAGTGTTTATTATTTGCTATAGCCCACGCCAGAAACTTTATATATACCATCCCATTTTAGTCTCACAAAACTACTATGAATTAGAAACTATGTACTCTTATTTATGCTCTGACAGAATCTAATAGAGTGCTGAGTACCCCCCAAGTACTCCATAAAATATGATTGTGCCTCTCAATATTTTCAAGAGTTTATAGTGTGCCAAGAGTTCTTCAAGTTACTTTGCATGTCTTAACTTATTTAATCATTAGAACAACGTTTTTCACCCTGATTTTACAGATGAGAACACAGATATGCAGAAAATACCCCATCAAAGTTCACCCAGTGAATACATGGCAGAAAGGGAATTTGAAACCCAGCAGTCTTGGTTTAAACATTTACATACATCTAACTAGAAAATTACATGTAAATAGCTTTGTTAAACTTGCACAATCTAAACTGAGTTAATGCTTTGTAAATTACTGTCTTCAAATAAAACTTGTGTTGTGCTGTTTAGTCTTTCATGGATGATCTAACTGATGGTCCCCAAAATGTTTAAATATGAGTCCCTGCCTCAGCATCAGTGTTAGTAGCCCTACTTTCAATTCCTGTTAGTTGACAATATAGATGACAAGGTGCTGTCATTAAGCCAGTACTTTACAGTTCTTGCTAAAATTCTTCAATTCCTTCTTATCATCTATAAGACAACATCCAAACTCCATGACTTGACCTTGCCTGCTCAGCCCCAACCTCCTGCAAATGATTATGAACTCGCTACAGGAGTCTTCCAGTTTTCCCTACAGGTCGGGAGCCTTCACGTGGAAGCATTTCCTCTGCTGAGAATGCTTCTCCCCTTTCCCTTCTATCTGTAACTAGTAAATCCCCACTCATGCTTTAGATCTCAAATGTAACTTCATCCAAGAACTCTGTCTTAATCCTCTGATCTTCACCAGGTCTCCTATAATTCAACTTAATGTATCCTCAAATGTCTCCTTCAGAGCACCTATTATTTCATTGTTCAATTAGATGTGTATCTAGTTGTTAAGGACTTATCTCTGACAAAAACAGAGACACTTCTGAGAGCACAGACTGTCTGTTTCATTCACACCTGTATGCCCATCACCTATTACTTTGTAAAAGCAGGTGGACACTTTTAGATTCCCATAACATCGACTGCTTTTTCAATCTTCATCTGAAGTACAGGATGAAAGTTTCTATTGTCCCATGAATCTTTGAAACAAGTGGCTAATATTAATAACACCAATAATAGCTAACACTTAATGAGCAGTTTCTATTTTCCAGGGACAATTTTAAGAGCTTTGAAATTTGGAACTTAATTCATCCTTACAACATTGTGAGATTGGTACTACGAGCTGTGAGATTGGAACTATCGAGCATTCTGCTCGATACATATATGCTTCCCTCTAGCCAAGGGTTCAAATATAGTGAAGAATTTGATGATGCTCCCTTTTGACCCATAATAAAACTCTGAGTCCATCACTTAGTTCAAAATGATTCTGAGAAATCTACTTGCAGAATAACTGGCCCAGCAGTTGAATATCCTTGGGGCTTCAGACCAGAGTATAAGTTGTCCTTAACCTCAGAGCAGTGATCACTGAGGTGAGAGGTTATGGCTGCAAGGAATCCCAAATTAAGCACATACAAAATGCTAATAGGAGTCAAGGCAAATAGCATTGCATACAGAAAAATACCACCGTTTTTCAGTATGAGTGGACATTATGACTAGTAAACTTCAAATTCATTGGAAACTGTTTCTCTGTTAATCACAATTCTTGTTATTTTCTAAACATTAAAAGAACTACCTCATGGCCATTGAAAAGGACTCCCGTAGTCAAATAGTTCAGGATACACTTCTACAGATAACCCATGAAGGACTATAGACCATTATATCAGTTTTATTTCAACATTTACATTGCAACACATTCATACAATTTAGATATGACAAATGTACTAACTCTATCTACATGTCATAACAGGTGTATACAAATGTACCTGACCTACATAGCAATCTTCCAATATCTTTCTCTAGACAGTTGTCCTTCCAGAACTCTTTCACTCAGATAAAAAATACCTGGTCTTCTTAGTTTAACAAACTGTAAACAAACAGTGTAAAGTTTTCAAAATTGATAATCACTTCCCCCTATATCTGGTTCAAGATACTGTCATCACCATCTCTATATTTTTTGGAATTTAAATTGATTACTACATAGTGATTTACTTTTAAATTAAGAAGAGGTGGGATGAAAGCTCTAAATAATACTGTTACCTAAAATTATCTTTCTTAAGAATGTGGCCATCACAGCTTAGAGACATATGCATGTTCCTCAAATAAGAATGCTACAGAAAACAGACTATAATCTACTTGCTCTACTGAGCTTAGACAAATAATTTTACATTTTAGGAAGTCATGATCTATGTCCGGTAACAAATACTAGTTCCTTCGAGTTGCGCGTAAAGCTATAACCACTTTTCCAGGTTTGGCTCTGGATAATTTAGAGAAAGGGGATTGCAAAAGGAGAGGGACAGAAAGGCTATGACTGATAGGAAAACAAATATGTGGAATAAGGAAGTTTTTAGATTTCTAGGACACTAAATAATCAAGGTTATCTGACTTAAATCATAAGAAACTTAATGGATGCAAATTCCTAATGCACCTTGAGTTTTTGAATAAATGAATTATAATACTAATTATAACTAATAGGGAAAGCCAACTAACAAGTAAGTTAGTAAAATAAATAGCATATACAATGGAGAAAAGTAAGGCATAAAAAGGGGAGAGCGATACCTTGTGTGCAATGGGTGCAGTTTTAAATAGATCGAGGAAGAGCTCAGGGACAAAGTGACATTTGTGCAAAGACCTGGCTGTAGTGAAAATTGAAGTCAAGAGGATCTGACTTTTTTATCAGACAGAACAAATCTGGAAATCTATGAAGTAAAAGTACGTTTAGAAAAAAACATCGTATGATACACATTTTTGTCCTTAGACATCAGTTCCACTATGTGTGGGTTTCACCCCTTTGTAGTGAGTTCTGATATAATAAAAATTGAGAATGAGAATTTGGAGGGGAAATTACACCTGTTTTCATCTAATTTGGTTTTTCGTGTTGTGTTGCATATTTAATGTATTTGAATATTGGTTTTTCAGCTGTAACCCAAAAGAGCCCCTCTGGAAATGACATAGTACATCTCTGTGGAATATATTTCCTGCATTTAAAAAATACACAATAAAATAGTAACTCCATAGTGTCTGTGTTCCATCAACCATAACCTATTTTCTAATTACAACACATGTATGCTCCTTTTAAAGTTGATTTTCTCTATATTTGAACATCTTAACAGACTTATTTTTAGATCTTTGCTTAGCTTGACTTTATTCCATTTAGAAGAAAAGCATTTTGACATTTTGGAGAAATTTGTATGTTTATAATTAACTATTACACATGGGACTCTATTTAAAATAAAAACTATTTTAAGGGAAAAAAAGAAAGAAATGAAAAGAAAAAGGAAGAGAGAGAGAAAGAGAAAGAAAAAATAATCCTGTTTTCACAAACTGAATTTGAAGAAGATAAACTTTTAATTCTAACGTGCAAGTATCTTCAACGTGCCTGGCATTTTACAAAGTAGGAAACAAAGCTCAAGATGTTGCATTGGTAATAATAAGTTAACTAAGCAAGCATATTAAATTATTAAATTTGGAGAATACATTGTGCTTATTATGTTACTTACCCTTGCAGTGAACTAGAAAATGAATGTGGTCATTCCAGACTGGTTAAATTGGAAATATATTTTATACAGATGTGTCTAATGTAGTTTCCTGGCAGAGGAATAATGCACACAACTTATATTTATAAGTATACAAATCTGGTTTTATATTACAATGCAGTTCTATAAAATCAGATTTCCCCCTCTGCACTTCGGTTTTCACTTTCAGGATATATTTACCTCCTTTTATCATTTAAAGAATCTTTATTAAAAACACTATTTTTTCCAGATCCTTCAGAGTTGGTTTCATTTATGGGCAGGCTGAGGGTTGGGAATTAAATAGAAGGGAATTTAAGAATAAACAGTGAGTGATCTATTTAAAACCAAGGGATTCACCCTCCTTAATTAGTGCTAAATTGATTTTTACAAAATCCTATTTCTTCTGCCAACTTAGTTGAAATTCCAGTTCTTTTTCATTTTGTTTTGGATCTTTTTTTAATGCTAACTAATTGTATTCCCATCTGTTAAGATAGCTAGACAGTACTAATGTGTCCATTTCAGTTCGTTTGGCCATGTTCATTAGATTAATCTAGCCACGAAGACAATGAAAACTTTATCTAGACTAACTGTCCATTAACTTCTCTGATACCTTGGGCTTTATATGTATGTGTGTGTCTGCAGGTATATATGTGTTTTTGTGAGTGTATATCATATTGGTTTAGTTAGTTTTAATACATTTATTTTGAGGGAAATTTCAGTGAACTAGATTCGTTATTGGAAATAAAATAAATGTTTGTTATATTTACTTTGGGGTTAATTAATACTAGCAATTATTCTCCACTTCAGATCCCATAATGGAGTGCACTATAGACTGAAAGTTTGTGTCCTCCAAAATTTACGTGTTGAAACTGAATTCCCTTTGTGATGGTATTTGGAGGTGAGACCTTTGGGAGGTGTTTTGGTCATGAGGATGGATCCCTTATGAATAAAATTAGTGGCCTCATAAAAGGGACTCAGAGAGTTCTCTTGTCCCTTCTGCCATGTAAGGAACACAAGAAGACAGTCGTCTAGGAACCAGGAAGTGAGCCCTCACTAGACACCAGTTCTGCTGGAACCTTTATCTTGGGCTTCCTAACCCCACAACTGTGAGAAGTAAATTTCTGTTGCTTATCAGTCCCCCAGTCTATGGTATTCTGTTATGGCAGCCTTAATGGACTAAGGCAAAATGAGTCAAAAACTATTCCATTCAAAGACTTAAAGTTTTAATGTGATAGCAACACAAAGACAGCATGGAAAAAAAGTAAATAATTTAAATCACTCTTTGTCAATGTAAAAGTGCCATTGGATTGCTATTCTGGTACTAAAGGAAACTAAGACTTATGCTACTTCTCTGGGTACCCTATAAAAGGATTAATAGTTAGTTAACAATTTTCTCAAGCCAAGACTCAGAAAGTCTGGGTGCCAGATCACTTCTGGAATATATTATTACCAGTAGATTATTATGTAATAAATAAGAAAGTGCACATCCCAAATTGGGCCTTTCCTTTACATCCAGTTGGTCCAAAGTGCAGTAGGCTAGAGGACTGAAAAGCACCCAGAGATCCCATTGGGTGTGTCAATGTCCACAACCAACGTAGTTCAAGATTAGTCTCCAGCAAAGTTATCAATTAGTCAATGTTTGCTTTCAGCATCGCTTCACCATTTCCTTTCCCCGCTGGCAAGACTGCCTGAGAACTAACTTGTATTGGAATTCATTCCCAAGTGATTCCATATTTTGGCCCTTTCTCCACCAATGGAAATTCAGACAAAAGCAAAGCAAGGCAATTTATTCTAAATGACATAGCCAAAGTTCTAAGAATGTACAGAGGAAGAATACACATGGTATGTTGGACTGGCCAGGGAGAGCTTTCCACAAACAATAAAAACAGCATTTACTGTGTGTCAGGAACTATGCAAAACACTTTACACATATTTTCTATGTCATTATTATGACTAGCTTATAAAGTAGGTAGTAGTAGTGAGGCAGGAGAATAGGGTCTGGAGGCAGGGAACATGAGGCCAACACATGATGATTTCCTACAGCTAAATCAAATGGAAACAATTCAGCTGTGACAGGAAATATCCTTTGCATATACATAGGGTCTACACCTCGTAAATGACTTTGTAACTTTACCTCATCCTCTTCATTTACATAATGCGTACACCAAGTAACCAGCGGAAACCTCTAGAGGGTACTTAAACCCCAGAAAACTCTGTAACGGGGACTCTTGAGCCCCTATGCTCAGGTGGCTCCTGTGGAGTGTACTTTCATTTTCAATAAACCTCTACTTTTGCTACTTCATTCTTTCCTTGCTTTGTTTGTGCATTTTTCCAGTTCTTTGTTCAAGACACCAAGAGCCTGGACATCCTCCATCGGTAACAGTAGTGCCTCTTGTAGAGTTAATGAAATACAGGCTAAATTCAATTACATGTCATGTTTAAAATCACAGGGACTTAGTGAACTGGAAAGATCTCCTTTCATGCATAAAGATGACCCTGGGTAGTTTCTTACAATCCTTTCTTTCTAAGGTGAGAAGGGTGATGGTGGTAGGCATGGGTGGGGAAGGTCATCAAAGATGTGGGGGTCCCTGCTTCTTCTTGATGAGCAGAACCTTTACAGATTTGCAATGAAATTTCTGGGCCTTGTTAAAACACGAAATTTAAATCTAAATACAAGCAGAGAGCAATACCAAGTTGAAGATAAAGTTTATTTAAACAATGTTTGTGCACAAAATCACTAGACTGCCAACATCTTTGAATTGTCCATTGCCATTTGGCTGGTTTCTCAACTCTAAGTATTATATATGGATGTAATAGTTTATTCTCCACCACTATGCACATCATGATGGCAGGAATTAACTATCAAATTTAGATATTGAAGGGAAGCCATGGCAGTCCAAGAAAATTCCTTTAAGAAATAATTATGAGATGGTAACACAATTTCATACAATTCCAAGACTGAACAAATAACATTATAAACTAGAAATATGGCAGCCATCCTACATTACTTTCTTTTCCTCACCTAATCTCACAAATCACTAGGATCTAACAAATATCCTAGTGACTCTGTATCCGCAAAGTTCTTTTCTATCACCTCCTTTCTGGAGCTTCTACTTATGACCTGTTTCAAATCGTCAACTCTAAATTGTACATTCATTCAATGCATAGTTATTGAGCCCCTACTATGTTCCTGACACTCTTCCAGGTATTAAGAATAAAACAAAACAAACAAATAAAAATCTAGAACACCATTTGAACATAAATTTCTTGAAGACTGAAACCTTGGTTTCTTTTTGTTTCTTTTCACTGTTATGTAGACAATTCCTACAACAGTGCCTGCCTCATAGAAGGTGCTCCATAATTATAGGCTGAGTGAATGGAAACAGAATAAATCCCTATTCCCATGTAGATTATATTCCAGGGGCAGGGAGGGGGAGGGGGAGAGAGTTTGACAACTAGAAACAAACAATCATATACCCGTATCAGGTTACATGTTAATTCTATGCATAGAAATAAGACAGAATAATGGATATAGAATGATCAGGCATTAAGAGGGATTCTTTTTAAAATAGGGCAATCAGAAAAAATATTCTCAAATGAGATTTTATTCAGCAGGACCAGAAAGATTTGAAAGACCATATAGCCATGTGAGGAAGACTATACAAAGGCTTTGAGTAAGGAGTATGTTTAGCATTTTCACAAAACCGAATGATGAATCAGGCCGGAGCCGTGTGAGCCAAGGGAGAGGTATAGAAATGAGGTCAGTTGAGTAGCAAGTCAGTAGCCAGCATCAGTTCATACAAAGCCTTGCTGTCCATGGGAAAGGCTGTGAATTTTAATTTGAATGAGATGAGAATAAATATATGGAAGCTGTTTGAACTGAGAAATGATCTGATCTGTCCTTTAAGATCTGTTTTAACTGGATCTCTCTGGGTGGCAAACGAAGAAGCAGGAAGACAGGTGAGGAGGTGATTACAGTGGTACCAGCACATGATAATGTCAAAATTTTAACCGAACTAGAGTAAAAGTTTTTCTATTTCCTGTCTTAATCACAGCATTCTAGCCCAACCTACCTGCCACTCCAAGCCAAAATGACTTTACTCATATGTAAATAAAACTATGTTAATTCCCTGCTCAAAATTCTTTAAATATTTACTATAGTACAGAATTTCCATAGTAATTCCTCTCATATTCCCTCCCAACCTCCATTCTTTCAATCATCTTCCCTATTGATGAGGAGTTTCTCAACATTTCCTTTGAAATTTTGCATCTTTGTGGGGCAAGTGTCTTCTAAATCTCATATCTATTGTTGACTGGAGCCTAAGGTACTATCACATCTAACAAAATACTTCTTGGGTACATACTGAGTGCCACAGTCCTTTTGTCAGTTCAGCGTACATTTTGTGGGAGACCCAAACACTAACTAGGTACCTAATACTTTCATTATTTAATTTCAGTTGTGATTAAGGACTACAGAGAAGTCCAGACACCCAAGAACATGTTAGTGGAGGACAAAAAACAACTATATCTTGAAGGTCAGAGGAGTTCATCTTTCGAGTTGTTTTAGAATTGAGAACTAAAAGGTAAAAATTTACTAAGCAAAAGGTGAGGAAACAAAACTAATCCAAGAAGAGGAAAAAGACAACTAAAGACCCCAAATTTCATATTCGTGTTTCAGAATGACCCTGCTTACATAACACTATGAAGAAGTTAAATAAAGAAAAAAGGAAAAGCTTAGAACGTTTATACTGTATTCTGATGCTTACAAGTTATTTTGTTAATTTATCTGTCAAATATAAATTGTAAGTAAAGTTTGAATATATTGTTACACCATAGGTAATATGAATATATATGTAAATATGTCATAAGTTCTGTTCTAATGTATAGTGATATCTATACTATACAAGGTAATATGCCATAATGGACCAATAAAAGCACTAGAGGATGAGAGCTGCAGTGGGAGAGGATCTTTTGTTCATTTCTTCATTCATTTTTAATTGAAGTAGATCAACGTACAATAAAATGCACACAGTGTGTACAAATTGATACATTAGGCATTAGTACACACTTGTGAATGTATCACCACAATCTAAATAATAAATATAGTTATCATTATCCAAAGTTTCCTTTTAAAGATACACATATAGTTGTAATGACCACTATAACATCTTTGTCCACTAAATATTACAGCTGTGTCAGTTTCATGTCAACTTCAATTGATTGATTTTTCTCCTCTTTACAGGTCGTATTTTCCTGTCTGGTAATATTTGATATGTTCCAGAAGTTGTAAATGTTGATTTGCTGGGTCCTGCACATTTTTATATTCTTAAAAATATTCTTGAGCTTTTTTTCCTGAGATTCATTTTAGCTACTTGGAAACATTTTTGTTCTTTCAAATGTTGCTTTGAAGATGTTAGATGGTCTGAGGAAATGCTCAGTATAGGGCTAATTTTATCCAACTAGGTTTTCCAGGACATGGGTGCAGGTAACATTCCTAGAACTGCATATGAGACCTGAGCATTTCTACCTGTAATCATTTTGGAGTAACTTCCTTGGCCTCGAGTATTTTCTCCATCTGCATGTGTTGGTTAACACTCAGATGAATTCTTGGTGGAACCCTCTTCAAATCTCTGTGGTTCTTTTTGTGCAATTCACTCTCTCAAGTATTCTGGCCTAAAAATTCTAGCCTCCTTGTTATCCCTGAATGCTCCACTTCATCTCTGAATCTCAAAAGAGTCCCCTGGCTTTATCTATATTTTCCTTCCCTGCATCATGCATGAAGACTCTCCAAAAGCAGTTCATTTGGAAAATTGTAAGGTTTGCCTTGTTGTTTACTGTCTCAAAGGGATTACTATTGTTTGTCACCTTGTGTCTGCTGTCTTAAAAACTGCTGTTTCATTTTTGTTAGGCTGATTTTCGTATCAGCTAGGAAGATAAATTCAATCCCTCTCATTCCATTTTGCCTGAAAGAATAAATTCCATTCATGCATTTATTTAATTTCTAATATGTAATATGGACTTGATTGGACTGATGAAAGAGCAGTGAAAAAAATAGACAAAAAGTATTACCTTTAGGCGGCTCACATTTAACATGAAGGGGCCAAACATTTTTTTGAAAAATATATGTACAATATGTATTTTTAAAAAGTTAGATTGTAGCAAGTACCATGTATAAAACCAAAGCTGGGGATAAAGGTAGGAAGTACTGACTGGAGCTACACTTAAAATAGAGTGATCAGGCTGGGCACAGTGGCTCACACTTGTAATCCCAACACTTTGGGAGGCTGAGGCTGGCAGATCCCTTGAGGCCAGGAGTTCAAGACCAGCCTGGCCAACATTCCAAAACCCCATCTCTACTAAAATTACAAAAAGTAGGCAGGAGTGATGATGCACATGTGTAATCCCAGCTACTTGGTAGACTGAGGCACAAGAATCACTTGAATCCAACAGGCGGAGGATGCAGTGAGCAGAGATTGCTTCACTGCACTCCAGCCTGGGCAACACAGCAAGGCTCTGTCTCAAAAAAAAAAAAAAAAAAGAAAAGAAAGGAAAAAATAAGAAAAGAAAAGAAGAATGGTCATAGAAAACCATACTGAAAAGGCAGAGAGGCAAGCAGGAAAAAATGTGGGCATCAGGGGGTAAGATTTTCAGGCAGTAGGAACAACATGTGCAAAGGACCTGAGCTAAAAGGATACCTGAGAGGACTGGGCTGAAAGTATGTCTAAAGCATGTTGATTGAGAGGAAGTGATTTGAAAGATGAAATTTGACAGACGTGAGAACCAAATATTCAATAACCTTGTGGGATGTCTTAAATTGTCTTAAATCTTATTCTACACACAGGGAGTGGAGAATTGCTGGGGTATGTCATATGCCTTCACATGTGATTGTTTTGGCTTCGCTCATTGTGGTAGAATAAAGCAGGGTAAGATCTGAAAGGAAGGGAAGGTCTGAAATGAGAGGGCCTGTTCTTTGGCTGACTTTTGAAATGTAGGTGGGAGGTGAGATGACAGTACAATAGAACAAAACAATAGCTGTAGAAGCCATGAAAAAGTATTGGTTTCTAGAAATATTTTGAAGAGTAAAATCAACAAGACATGCTGATGGATTTGATATGGGGTATGTGAGAGAGAAAATCTAGGATAATTCCAGGGTGTTTGGCCTGAGAAACTGGAGGGACAGGCTGAAGTTACCACAAACAGAGGGAGGAGTAGATTGGGGTAGGAGTGATGGGAAGCCTATGTGCATAAAAAAGTATTGAGCTAAGAAAGCCCATAGCAGTTGTATAAAATGGCCAGGAGCCAAGTTATCTGAACGGCATCAAGATTTATATTGAGCTAGGCGTGGTGTCTCATGCCTGTAATCCCAGCACTCGGGCAGATCACCCGAGGTCAAGAGTTCAAGAACCAGCCTGGCCAACATGGCAAAACCTGGTTTATACTAAAAGTATAAATATTAGCTGGGTGTAGTGGTACATGCCTGTAATCGCAGCTACTTGGGAGGCTGAGGTAGGGGAATTGCTTGAACCCAGGAGGCAGAGGTTGCAGTGAGCCAAGGTCATGCCACTGTACTCCAGCCTGGGCAACAGAGCAAGACTCCATCTAAAAAAAATTTTTTTTTAAAGATTCATATTGAAATACAATAGTAAAAAAGAAAAAAAATAGTGTAAAGGTCAGTTTCTGGTCAGATCACAGAAATCCTTCAGTACCAGTCACTACGGTTTGAATGAGTCCCCCAAAAGTTCATGTGTTAGAAACTTGGTCCCCAATTTGGCAGTGTTGAAAAGTAGGGCCTTTGGGAAGTGATTGGGTCATGAAGGCAATGCCTTCCTGAATGGATTAATTCATTGATGGATTAGTGAATTAATGGATCAGTAGTTGATCCAGGAAGTAAGTTAGTTATCACGAGTGGGTCTGTTACAACAGCCAGTTTGGCCCCCTATCATGAGCTCCCTCACCATGTGATGCCCTAGACAGCTTCAGGACTTTGCAGAGTCCCCACAAGGAAGCTGGCCCTGATCAGATGTGTCCCCTACATCTTGAACTTCCCAGCCTGCAGAACTGTAAGAAATACATTTCTTCTCTTTATAAATGACCTACTCTCAGGTATTCAGTTATAGCAACAGAAGATGGACCAAGACACTGGCAAATGAGTTTGTAATTTGTAGAGTCGAGAGAGGAACTAGGTAAATGTTTTTGGGAAACTTCATTGAAAAACATAAAGCTTTACCAAGTGGTTTGGGAACTCTGCAGATACTATTGTAAAGATAAAATACCAAGCTCAAATAAATTCTATGGTAAGAGTAATCTCCCTGGATTTTTGAAACCCTAAATAAGGCAATGTGGCATAGTTGTAAAATGCTGAGGAATATGGCTGTGAGCCAAGTTTCTGTATAGTAATCAAAGATACAGTGATGCCTACTGAGCAAAGGTGTCATACAGACTGTGATATATGGAGATATAAGTTACATATGGCAGATGACACTTCAAAGAACATACAAACATTGATACACCCATAGCTTTGTGAGGGAAAGTAATAGAGAGCAGAAAAAGCTTTGGATAATAGGAAGTTTTAGTGAACTCTTCATTTCACTGTGTCCAGCTATGATGTTTAGGTAAGGAATATGGTCTCTCGGTGATACAAATGTTTGATTAGTAAAGTAGAGAAAGTATCTCATCTACTATTTAAAATTATGTGGAGCCAGCAAAACAATAAATGGCTGTTCTTGCCTGTGGTCTCACATGTCACCACCCTGCTTTTTATTGAGTGAAAACTTTGGGGATGAGTGTGAACGGAGATGATGAATTTTCAGGGCAGATAATGTAGACAGAGCTCTTAAAGGTACAGAGGAAGAGTAAATATAAGAGCACAGAAAATAGTGAAGAGTTTTGATGTTTAGAATAAATCAGCTAATGAATAGACAGTCCTTTTTTATATAAATAGCTTATAAAAACAACTTAAACCTTTTATTATCTGTTATTTTGACTAATACACATGCTTCTCCCTGGCGTTTCTGCCTGCAGATAATATGCTACCCTAGAGAGACTTCAGAGGCCCATGAAAAGCAGGAGACACAAATAACATAATAGTAGCCAGTAGTGCACCAGAATGATAAAGAAAATAAGATATCTGGATGTGGCAAGGAGTCCTGAGAAGCAGCAGAGTAGGTTACATTATTGGAAATGTGGTGAATAGTATTAGGTGAGACTGAAAGGATTTTGAAATCAACTCGAAAATGCTATGCTAAGCCAGGTTAACTACTTGTATTAAGTAGAACATAAACGTATGAGCACAAATTTAATATCTGTTCATTGTCCAACAAAATGAGCTGGCTATCCTTCTGTGTAGTCTGCATAATTGTTCCTGGAGCTTAAACTCTACAAGACAAGTGGATATGCTCTTAAAATGATTGTCCAGCTCCCCTCCCAGGCTTGGGCCTGGAATAGAACAGGCAGAGTCCCTAAGAAAGTGATGAATTTCAAAGCTGATTTGTTCACCTGGGCAGATCCCCCAAATCCTGAAATCAAAGTTCTCATGGTCAGAAGTTCTCATGGTGTGCCAGTCCTCAGCACTCTATAGGCGGTGGGGGCAGAGGTTCATGCTAGCGGGGGAGAGAAGGTGGTGGTCCTGCTGTTCTAGGGTCTGTGAACACAGGCAGGCAGAGTGGAACCCCGCCTCCATGCCAGCATCCGGGGGACAAGGAAAGCTGGCATCATCCAGAGAGGAGGGTGGAGCATGTTGGAAGGCTGATGGCTGCACAGACCAGCAAGGGGAGGAGAGAGGGGATGCTGAGCAGGGGCGTGGAGCAGGGAGCTGGCTCCCCTGAGACCCAGGCAGGGCATCTGCAGCCCAGGCCTCCAGCAGCAGCGCTTCGCCCATTTCTTTGGACTTCGCTGAAACCTGAGGAAAAGTGGCCACCCTGCAAAATGAAGCCAGTGAGGCCTAGGGCCCTCCTAGACACTTAAAATTTGGAAAAGTGTGGCCGGGCACGGTGGCTCATGCCTGTAATCTCAGCACTTTGGGTGACAAAGGCAGAAGGATCGCTTGAGCCCAGTAGGTCAAGACCAGCCAGGGCAATATAATGAGACCCTGTTTCTACAAAACTTTTATTTAAACAGTTAGCAGTTAGCCTGGTGTGGTAGCCACACACCTGTGGTCCCAGCTACTAGGGAGGCTGAAGTGGGAGGATCATTTATGCTTGGGAGGTTGCAGTGAATCATTATTGCATCACTGCACTCCCGCCTGGGCAACAGAGCAAGACCCTGTTTCAAATAGAAAAATATTGGGAAAAGTGAAGTTTGGCTGTTCCGTGGTTCAGTCCTAGACAGAAGTGAAGATTCTGAGATCCTCCCTAGAGTCGAGCAGCACCGACCCTCACCTTGGGCCTGTGTCTTCAGGCTCTACCAGGGACCTGTGAGCTGGCCTAATGTGATGGCCTGTGAGCCAGGCCACCCCTGGGCACCACAGACAAGCTCCAAGCCAGGTCAGGCTTCGGAGGCCACAAGCTCAGCCTCAGGTCTAGGCACTGATTGTGCCAGAGGGGCCACTACCCCAGGTCCAGCTAGGCCCAACACCTCGTTACCCAGACAGCGAGAAGCCCCAAGAGGGCAGAAAGTTGGGAACATAGCAGAGAGGGAAGGGAAACATTTTCAGGGAAAAAACCTGTGTCACATATCTTTAGAAGTGAGTCCAGTTCCAAGTAACCGAGTGTCCTGTTGCGTGTCCAGAAGTAGCCCAGGGCGGTAGCACAGGCTTAACAGTGATTTTGTGTTCAGCGATGAGTCACACTACATGCCCCCATGAAGCTGGGCATTGGTGAAGTTCAAGTTGTCCTTGAGTAATAAAAACATATGCAAAAACAAAAACAAAAACAAACTAATTGCCTCACAGGATGGATGTAATATTTGCACTATTTGAATGGAGGAATACGATGGCCACAGTCAGTTATAACAAGACCTAAAGGTTTAAGTTATATTTAAGCTATTTTTATGTACGTATGAATGTATGTATTTTTGAGATGGAATCTCACTCTGCCACACAGGCTGGAGTGCAGTGGCATGATCTCGGCTCACTGCAACATCTGCCTCCTAGGTTCAAGCTATTCTCCTGCCTCAGCCTCCTGAGCAGCTGGGATAACAGATGTGTACCACCACGCCCAGCTAATTTTTGTATTTTTAGTCATGACAGGGTTTCACCATGTTGGTCAGGCTGGTCTCGGATTCCTGACCCCGGGACCTGCCCGCCTTGGCCTCCAAATTGCTGGGATTACAGGTATGAGCTACCACACCCAGTCTAAGCTATTTTTTATTTAAAACAAACAAAAAACAGAAATAAGTCAATTTATTTATTCTAAACATTCCAAATTCTTTGCCATTTCTGTGCATTTATATTTATTGTTCCCCTGTGCCTTTAAGAGCTCTATCTACCATTCTCTGTCCCCAAAATTCCTCATCTCCGTTTATACTGATGCCCAAAGCCCTCACTCATTCACCCAGAAAGGCCCCTGCATTGGCCTTCCAAATCACTCGATAGGTACATTTTGTTCAATCCATCTTTCCTAGCTGACAGCTCTGTAGCTGGGGCAGTGGACGAGTCTAAGCCTCAGTTCTAGCACTGTATTATAATTATTATTTTAGAAAGCTCTTTTTCACCTCCAATTATCCTGTGGGTTCTTTTATGGGAGAACTTTATCCTTCTCTGAGTCTTTATCTTTCTGGATTTCCAAGCATGCCACAATGCTAGCCAGGTGTGTTTGGTGACTATGTACTGAGGGAAATCACCTGGCTATTCTTGCCTATTTTACTTGTCTTCTGCTAAGATAAGGCTTCAGAAAGCCTAGATGCTATGGAAACAGGTTTATATAAATACCTCTATAAAACATGTGCTATGCCAGAGCTCTTAACTGGTTACAGAGTGAATTTTTCAAACTGAAACTTCTTCAAATAATTGCACTGGAAATCTGTGTTGTCAGGCCATCCTTTTTAAAAAATGCTTTTCCTCCACCAGATTACATTAACCACCTACATACTGTGGGAAAAATCAGCTCAGAAGAGCCTGGTTAGCACAATTTTCCTTGCTATATCACACCTCACATCTTAAATTGTTAGCTTCACCAACATGATGCTTGGGATAGAAAAGGTCAGGTAAGAGCTTGTACTTTTTTAACTTTATTTTATTCTGGTACAGACTAAAGCACTTTTACCACCATCATGAAGCAAAAGTAACCTGTTTGCTATACTGTTTTATGTATTTAGACATATGCAGATTCAGATATAGTCACTGATTCATTCAGTAATGAATGAATTACAATAAATTATTTAATGAGCAGGTACTATGCACCAGAGAAATTGTTAAACAGTGAAGGTGAAGTAATAAAAAGATTCTTGTGTTATCTATCTTCACACATGTAGAATGTATGATACATTTTAAAATAAGGATGTAATGAAAATCAGAAACCAATATAATCCTTTCATTCCAACCATTTTCCTTAAGTTTCCATGTACAGTGATATTCACTGGTTTCAACAGCCTCCTGAATAATGACAATGAAAATAAAATTAAAACATAGCTTTCACTGATGGCAAACTTTAACATACTGAAATTTATTTCAGATTGAATCAGAATTATTAAACAATTAGAAAAATTTTTCCTTACCAGAAAATGAAAAATGGGGGATGATTAGAACTACCACCTGGGCTGGAACCCCAAGATGGGTGACATAGGGGGGCAAATTGCCCAGGAGTCACATAAAATGAGAATACGATCCATTGCATTTTTTATTTATTTTTTAACATAAAGGTTGATACAAAGGCCAAAGAAAGTTTAAAGCATCTGTAAATGTGGACTGTTCTCCTTCTACCACCATTTTTGTGTGTGTGTGGTTATTATTTTTGTCAAGGAAAGCATTCCCTCCAAAGCTAGAGCTTCCAATGCCATGAGCCATGCTTACAAAGAAAGCACTTCTTATTGAAGTGAATTCCTGCATTTGATAGCAATGTAAGTGCCTATAACCATGTTTTGTATTCTTTATTCTCAGTAACTTTTAGAAGGGAAGTTATTTATTTTTTATTTGTGTGTGTGTGTGTTGCCAAACACTAGATTTTATTCCTTCTATTTGTATTTATGTACCATTAACCAACCCTTTTTAATTCACTCCTCCACACAACCTCTCTTAGACTCTGGTAACAATTATTTTACTCTTTACATCCATGAGTTCAGTTTTTTTTAGTTCCCCCATATGAATGAGAACTTTCAATATTGTCTTTCTGCATATGGCTTATTTCACTTAACATAATGTCCTCTAGTTCCATCCATGTTGCAAAAACAAAGGCACTGCATCAGTAAGAACCTGAAAACACCAACAAATAGGTTTAGGCAACTGTGGGAAGTCAGCGGCACCCCTATTCTCAGTGGGAGCAGTTATCTGATATTACTATATTTTCATTGTCTCCTAAGCCCATGAGAATTTCCTTTAAAAGTTTAGATTTTTAAATCTTAAGAGAAAGTTCTTGATTAAAAAAATGTAAGTTGATAGGAGGAAGAAAGAAAAATTTCCTAAACCACTGCTCTACTTCCAGGCTCAAAACTAGCATTAACTTTACTTGAAAGCCTGATTTCAGTGAGTTCACACCACCTCAGACATAACTAGTGACAAGATATTTATTTAAAAAAAAAAAAAAAGGAAAATTTCAGCCTCCAGGTTCTAACTATGGTCTCTAGAGCAAAATTTGCCTACCTGGAGTGGAGCTATAGATTCCAAAGGGAATTCCAGGACCAAGTATGGAATATTTACTGGAATATTAGAGCTTTGTGAAAATAATCACACTGTGAGTTCTTAAGACCAAAGTGTCCATGAGAGTAAGAAATAGAAACCCAACTTTAATTTCTAGTACAAGAAAGCAAACAAGCACCTAAAGTCTCTTCAGCGAAGCCATAAAAATAATCCACACATAATCACATTAGGAGCAGATGTGAGAAGAATTAGTGAATTGGTTACCAACACTTAAATACTTCCAGACTGCAAGGGTCAACCAGTACTCTATTTCATATTGACGCAAGCATATCAGACTAACTGCCATAGTTCTTAGGAATCAAAACTACTCTTCAACTAACACAAATCTAATTTTCCACGACCATTTCTTTCCTACTATAATAGGAAATGTATACAATAACATTTTCTAAAATTAAGAAGAAAATCTGTCAATATTGAAACTTTAGTCCCTCAAGTATTTTTTCCCCTAATGATATAATTTCTTACAATCATCTGACTGTCTTCCTCCATTACTGATATGGTTAGGCTTTGTGTCCCCACCCAAATCTTATCTTGAATTGTAATCCCCATGTGTTGAGGGAGGAACCAACTGGGAGGTGGTTAGATCATGAGGGCTGTTCTTTTAATAGTGAGTAAGTTCTCATGAGATCTGATGGTTTTTTAAATGTTTTGCAAGTTCTTCCTTTGCCACTCTTCTCTCTCCTGCTGCTTCGTGAAGAAGGATATATTTACTTCCCCTTCCACCATAATTGTAAGCTTCCTGAGGCCTTCCCAGCCATGCAAAACTGTGAGTCAATTAAACCCCTTTCCTTTGTAAATTACTCAGTCTCAGGTATCTCTTTATAGCAGTGTGAAAATGGACTAATACAATTACAAGATTAGGGTTTAGCATGTTAGAATCTCATCTCAAGAGTAAAATGGTAAAATGTTAAAATTGCACTTAATCACTGTGTAGTAGCCTGGAAAAGCTAGCATTTTGTAGCAATCTCCAGCAATTATAAGTCATTTTTCATATATAGATCTTATATCGTTTTCATAATAGCATTCATCATCGTTTGTTATTTATTCATGCTAGTTCCTTCTCCAGATGAAAAAAATGAGGCATAGAAATGCTCGTCATTTGTGTGTGCTCTCAACACAGTAAGCATCAGAACTGGGGCTGCAAGGCTGGCCTCCCATGCCTCCATGTCAGTCCACATTTTGTTGATGAGGATGTTTCCTTATGCTTCACCTCCAGAGTAAGGCTTCCTTGTGAGTGCATTCCCACAACCAGAATCCCACAAAGTCATGTCAGTCCCTGCTAATTTGTAGACCCTAAGTGCATCTTCCATCTCTTGTGTTCTTCTTTATCCTCCCTCTTCAGAATGCTTACTAACTCTGCACATTAATATAGTATTATTTTTTTTGTTGTAACCATTATCAAAATTATCTTTAGGAGAGATTATGCGTTTTTTTATGACTTCTAAGAAACAATAAAGTCTTATTATTTAGCAATTTCTCCATCTAAGTGACCTTAGACATTCTTTTCCACCTATACATCCTGCATCCCAATCAACTCTATGTTTTCTATATGATATGTATATCCGGCTATTTTATAATCCATTCATTTTAGAAAATTTCTACTCAATTCTCATTGAGGAAATTATGATTTTAGCACTTACATATAATTGCTTTTCTTTCCCTCCACAGTAATACCTCACGCCCATCTTCTTTATCCCTCTAGTGTAAATATAGTATATACATGCGCCATAACTTCCTGTTGAATCAATATTAGTGTCTACATTGTTGACCAGATCAGTATGAATTATACCTGATCCTAGTAACATACCGTGATCATCTTTTCTTTTATGTTCATCTTATTATTTTGTTGTTGATTATGATGGTTAATACTGAGTGTCAACTTCATTGGATTGAAGGATACAAAGTATTCATCCTGGGTGTGTCTGTGAGGGTGTTGCCAAAGGAGATTAACATTTGAGTCAGTGGACTGGGAAAGGCAGACCTACCCTTAATCTGGGTGGGCACCATCTAATCAGCTGCCAGCACTGCTAGAATATATAGCAGGCAGAAAAATGTGAAAAGAGACTGGCCTAGCCTCCCAGCCTGCCTCTTTCTCCCATGCTGGATGCTTCCTGCCTTCAATCATCGGATTCCAAGTTCTCCAGTTTTGTAACTGGGACTGGCTCTCCTTGCTCCTCAGCCTGCGGATGGCCTATTGTGGGAGCTTATGATCATGTGAGTTAATACTTAATGAACTCATATCCATATCTATCTATTTGTTATATATATATGTATGTTACACTGGCCTGAGCATAGGAAGTCAACACCAAGACAAAAGTATGCCAAATTGCAGGGTCTTTATTGCCGGTGGCCACTGAGGACTGGCGTCTCTCCAACCCATGGCCCCAAAAGGAGGGTGTCAAGAACTTTTATACCCGTGAAAATCACCTTGGGAGTGAAGGTGAGGGGCGGGGGTGGGGGTGAGGGGCTTCAGACATTCCGAGGGCTAGTGGATTCTGTAAATCACCTTCAGGGCGGAGATGAGGGTGAGGGGCAGGGGTGGGGGTGAGGGGTTCCGGACATTCCGAGGGCCAGGGAACTTTTTGACATTCTGATTGTTACTTAAGTGGTTCACAAAAGTCAAGATTAGCATTTGTTTACACATTGGGTAGGGTGGCAATTACAGTCCTTAATTACCTATTCACATTTGGGTTATAGAGAGCAGTTTCAACAGAAAGCCGAGGTATGGTTGAGGTATGCAGGTTTATGGGGCTTTTTACCATGTCACATGTATGTATATGTACATATATATATATACATATATATATGTATATATGCACATACATATATATATATTCCACTAGTTCTCTATGGAGAACCCTGGCTAATACAGAGATAATAATTGCATTTTTTCATGGAATGTATTTATCTTTTTTAACACAACAAGTAAAATTACTTAAAACACAAGTATAATTCCTCTGAAAGCTATTTTTTCACATGATTGACCGCATCAGGTAGCCTGTTATTCTCATTACTTGTGTGTTTGCTTGTTCTTTATTTAATTTTGTATATCACACCTCCCAGAGCTCCCACTCTGCTGCTGAAGTTTAGTCTGGTTGCCCTATATCTGCTTTATTTTTGTTATCCAGGAGTTTCCCCTTGGCTCTGTTCCCCATTGTGTTTGTTTGTTTGTTTGTTTTTTAAAGAATCTGATGACTTCCTCTTGGCTTAGTTCCTCATTGGCACATAGTATATGTTCCAAAAGAGAAAAATTCTGAGAATGGGTGCCTAGGACTTGTATTTTGGAAATACATCCTAAATTTCCACCTTAAAAAAAAAAAGAACTGGAAGTATTAGACATGTATAAAACAAGTGTCATTTTAAATTTCTAGCTGAGTTTACAATAAAGCCAAGGAAACTCTTAGCTCAAAGAGACAGAGAGCTTCCAACAGGAAGTGAGTTCTTAGCCCAAAGAGAGAGAGCTCTAAAAAGCGATGCACAGGCTTCATGGCTAAGACCTTCCTGTAGACATTTATGAATGTTGTTCTTAGATTTTAGAGACATAGGAGGTTTTAGAATTAAGCAGGGTGAAGAGTTGAACTTGAGATCCATCTACATCTTGCAAGGAATAGGGCTCTACCCACAGATAAATGGTTGTCTAGAAAAAATAAAATCACCTCAAGACAGGATCATAAGGATATACATTTGTCTCAGCTCGGTCACTGGATCCAGTTAGGGAAAACATCTTCTCTAGGATTCCAAAGCACAAGATGCTAAATTATTACTATGTATTATTAGGATATTTTAAAAATCTCTAAGATAAGTAATTTAAAGTGGTCCCAGGTTAATTACACGAAGACAAGATGAATAGAGTTTATGAAGAAATAAGCCACCATGAAGAGTCCCCAGAAAAAATAATGACTTAATTAAAATTCCAAGAATTTCGGTGACTGGGGTTATCTCAAAAATATGTAAAATGGTTTTTCTTAAACTGTTACATAAAGAATAAAAAAGGGAAATTAAAAAACCCAATACATGCTTAAAAAGGGCCAAGAGGACTTGGAGACATGAAAAACATAACACTGAAAATTTTTTTAAAAACTGAATAGATGAAGTAGTAGATTTCACATGGCTGGAGAGGGATTGTTAAGCTAGAAGACAGATTTAATTAAATATCTTTAATGCATCATAGACAGGCAAATAAGAAAAAAAAAAATTAGAAAAACACTAAGTCCCAGTAGGAAAAAATTGATTATAATGTATCTATTCTGAATTTCAGAAGATGAAAGAAAGGATGGAGTTAGGAGAGTGTGCTATATTAGAAAAGAAAAAAAAGACTTAGAATTTTTACAGTATCTTTTTTAAAAAACCTTGAATGATGAAATGCAGAAAGCCAAACAAATTCCAAGTGAGACAAACTGAAATTAATACCTAGAAACACTGTGTTGAAACTGCTGAACACCAAAGACAATGAGATCTTAAAAGTAGCCAGAATAACAGAGAACAAAGTACTACAAAGCAATAACAAGCAGAGAGACAGTAGATCATTAAGAGCAGCAGAATGTGTTCTAACGGCTCAGGGAACATAAGTGTTAATCTAGAATGTCACATCTTGTTAAGGCATTCAGAAATATGGTACAGAAATATGTATTCAGAAGTCCCCTCACTCTCTCACACACAAAAAATACCTAGAGTATTAACCATCACAACTTCAGTTAAAAAGTTTAGAATTTTAATAAAAATTATACAACATTTGGAAATAAAGCAAAGATAGATGTCAGGGATGCAAGGCAGTTTTCTAAAAAGCTTGCCTGGGGTCAGCTGATTCTCTAGGCGAATGTAAGCCTCTCTGAAATATTTATTAGGTTTTAGACATTTTATAATAAAACTGTGAAGTTGTGAGTTTTTTTTTTGGTTTTGTTCAGTAGAGAAGATAACATGAAAGTTATATTTTTTTTTGTCCTGTAGAATACTAAATGGCTTTGTAACTTACAGCATTCTGAATTTTTTTTTCTTTTTTAATTTTTTTACCCCCTCCCTTACTCTCACCACATTTTTAATTTAGCATTCCTTTGTCATCACTGACTTTATATCCCATTTTCTGAAATTGTCTTTCGGACCAGTCATGTTATTTTGCTGCTAAATAAAACTTTGTCACATACTATTTTCTAGGAAATATTTTTAACATTTTTGAATAATGCTTTGACAAGACTGTACTTCAACATAAGAGAAACTAAACCCGAAAAAAATGAAAAAGTAACTTGTAGAAAAAAATGTGTAAAACTTAATGTCTATACATATGAGTAAATCTAAATGAATATTCACCACTTGAGATTGTAATAAAATATAAATGCTTTAGAAGAAAATTTTTTAAATGGAACTAAACCTTGAGAACATTAAGAATAAGTTTATTATAATTAATGAATTATAATTATATATATTATATATATAATATATAAAAAATATAATATATATAATTATAATTATATATAATATAATTATAATTTTTTATATTTTTATAATTATAATATATAAAATATATTTATTTTATATAAATATATACTTATATAATTATAATTATAATTAATGAATTATTATAATTAATGAATTTTATGTTTTATGTTCTTCAGGAGAGACTAGAGTTATTAATTAATCTAAGATTCTATTATGTGAATATATTCTATTATGTGAATATATTATAATTAGGGTAATTATAAAAATGGTTAAAAGGTCAAAACTATTGGAGAAAAATAATTACACTGAATTCAAAATAATCAAACTTCAAGCAGTCATAGAATTAAAAAATTAAGATAGAAAAGCATTACATTGTAAAACTAATTAGAAAGCTAAAATATACCTAAAAAAATAAATCAGTAATTAGAATAAAAGTTAACAGACTCCTTTTAGTAGTGGAAGAGACTGTCAAATTGGATTTTGAAATTTGTTGTTATTTACAAGTCACTACAAGGCTTATTTCAGCCACTACAAGGCTTAAACACAAGGGCATAGAAAAGCATATTAAGAGTGAAAGACTGGACAAAATATATCAAGCAGATGCTAACCAAAAGACAGCTAAGATACCTATAGTAGTTCACAGAAAGAATGGTCAAAGCACATTACTGTGGATACAGGGAGTCTCTGAATCAGGATAAAACATATCATCACAAGGAAAATATTACAATTATTGATATTGGCCAGGTGTGGTGGCTCATGCCTGTAATCCCAGCACTTCAGGAGGCCAAGGCGGACAAGATCTTGGGGTCAAGAGTTCAAGACCAGCTTGGTGCAACTTGTCTCTACGAAAAATACAAAAATTAGCCAGGCATGGTGACACTACTTAGGAGGCTGAGATGGGAGAAGTGCTTGAACCTAGAAGGTGGAGGTTGCACTACACTCCAACCTGGCTGACAGAGTGAGACTCTGTCTCAAAAAAAAAAAACAAAAAAACAGAAACAAAAACAAAAATAGTGGCTCACACCTCTAATCCTAGCACTTTGGGAGGCCGAGGTGGGTGGATCACCTGAGGTCAGGAGTTGGAGACTAGCCAGGCCAAAATGGTGAAATTTCATCTCAACTAAAAATACAAAAATTAGCCAGACATGGTGGTGTGCACCTGTAGTCCCAGGTACTTGGGAGGCTGAGACAGGAGAATCGCTTGAACCCAGGATGCAGAGGTTGCAGTGAACCAAGATTGAGCACTGCACTCCAGCCTGGGTGACAGAGCGAGACTCTGTCTCAAAAAGAAATTGATATTTGCTAACTTAATGTTCTTGAAATATATAAAGAAAAACGACAGAATTAACTTCTAATAAGATATTTGAATACAACAATCTGAGGAGTTGGTAAATGTATCTTGAGTTTCTGTTTTTTGTTAAAATAATGTATAGATATGATAAAGCATTTTTAAAAGGAAAAAATATTATCATCAAATGTTGCTTTGTAAACATTGTCTTCTATAGTTATTTATGCCTACATAACAAACACTTTCACATCAGTGAAATTTCAGAAAAACTCAATGAGTTATTAATTTATGTTATGCTACTCAGCCATGGAATAATCTAGAGTAATCAGAAATACTTTTCCATTTGCCCTCCTCACAATTAACTCAGGGACTAATATGGTGCAGGAGTCATTTCCCCTCAGCTTACATTTAAGAGGTTTGAATTTTCAAGAAGAACTGAATTGTTGCTGGGTTGTGGAGGTGGGCTGAGGTCCTGGGGTTGGGAGAGAGAAAAACTGGGTGGGCAGGATCTGATGGGCAGCTCCAAGGCAGACAGAGGTAGATAATAGGTGTTTGCTTTGTGGAGTGTATGATGATGAGTGTTGGTTGTGGGTAAGATGGTGCAGATCCATCTCACCCTAAGGTGTCTGATAGGCTGGAGTGTAGACATGGAGGTTCAGGGGTCCAAGGGCTTTGCAGCTGGGAGCACCAAGAAACAGTCTTCTTACCCCACTTCAGTAAATGGGAGGAGGTGGTGGAATGGACCATGGGCCACCCCAGGAGCAAACACAACAAATGAAGACTGCAGCCCCTTCTCTTGTTTACTAAACACCACAAGCATCCTGTAAGTGTGACTTAAAGGAAGGAACTGAAGAGAGAAAGAAGACACCCCACCCCCCAAAGAATCATACCCCCTTCTAGGAAGTCAGAGCCAGGAGTAAGATTTAATTTGATTTTTGAAAGTTTTGCCCCATTTTTATTCACCATAGAATCAAAGCGTACAAATTCATATTTACTACATAGCATGGAAAGTTTTCCTGTAAAACATTTTATATCCCATGTTCATATGTGTTGCATTTTACAGAGGACTATATTTGAGACATCCAGGTCTTGTAAAAAAAATCCTTTGGTTCAATTGAAATTGATTCTACATTTTGCTGTCTATATTTTGTTATTCTCTATTTTGTTATTTTGTTAAATAGTGAAAATAGCGTAGTCCTTTTCATCAATGAAAAGCATTTTCAATAACATCAACTGTCTCGATCCCCTCAGTATTTACTAAGGATTTGGCACTTGATAGATGCTCAGTAAATAATGAATGAATGAACCTCATGCCATTGTCACTTTCATTTCTCCTAAGATGAAACTGAGGCAACACAGTCAAGCGAGTTATATTAGAGTTTACAGACAATGTCAAAATCAGAATTAAATTGTGGCTCTAATGCAAATGTCTATTTCTTGGCACTAGGCCAATATGTTTCAAACTATGAGTTATCACTCACTAGTGAGTTTCAAAGGTAATAGAATTGGTCAATATAATTGGTCAAGATTGGCATTTTAAATTCCCAGTACAAAGAAATGATAAATGTTTAAAGTGATGGACAACCTGATTACGCTGATTTGATCATCACACATTGTATACATTCATTCAAACATCACTGTACCTTATAAATATGTACAGTCACCACATGTCAACTAAAATAAAATGAAAAAAATAGAAAAGGAAAAATGACAGCATCATGTAGCCGGCATAGCGTAATCTAAGGTAGACTGGAAAACAAAACCAAGCTAATTACAACAAAAGAAGAACCAATGCATCTAGCACACTCAGGGTTAAGTAGTGCTTTGTAAAATCTTTGCAAATTTTAAAGCGTAAGATCTTTGTAAATACTGAGTCTAGAGGTGAAATGCATATATTGCTATGGATTATGGCCAAAAATGTTGAAAGCCACTAATCTAGGCCATTTGTCTTCACTAATTGCTCTTTAGCATTCCCAAGGAAAAAAAGTATCCCTGCTTATCTGGCTTTCCTCCGTCTCTGTCCTCTTTAGCTCACTTAAAAAAAAGATCTTTTCATCATAAAATTTTCTATATTTACAAACCATTACGAAAGCAATAATAGCACTTGCTTATGCACTAAAAGTTTTAATCTTGTTCTTTCTTCTCTTATTTCTTCCTCTTCACCCCTTCTCATCACTTCCCTCCTCTCCTCCACACATTTCTGTCTAGAAAGAGTCACAGATAAAGCTGAGACTCCACTCATCCTTATTAGACCCCCCCCTTTCTCCATAGAGGTGAACATTATTTTAAAATTGGTGTGCAACACTCCCATAGATAATTATGCAATTTTTCCACATTATGTTGTCACATATTTATTCTTCCATAATTCAATGATGCATTGTTTTGTACGTAGGTTTCTTCAGTGACTTACTTTCACACCTAGGTTTTTGAGATGTATGCTTTCACACCCTGAGTGATTGTTACCTTGTTTTCACAAGCAATATTACAATGACTAATCTCTTGGGTACATGTGCCTTAAGAATTTCTCTACATTAAATGCTGGAAGTGAAATTGGTCTGCTTTTGTAAGTTATGGACACCTTCAGCATTACTAGTTTTAAAAAAGTGATTGTACCAGCTTACATTTGTATCACAGACTATTGAAAGCTTCTGCATGTGCTTATACTCTGAAAACATCTGAATTTGACAGACATTAATTTAAACAACATCTGGGTACAAATTTTAATTTTTAATTTAATTTGTGATTTTTTTTTTGTTATAAGTGAGATAGAGCATCCATCTATGTTCAAAAATTGTTTACTGTCCATTTCTGTTTCTTTATATATTACTTGTTGCCCTTTAAAGGAGGGAGTTTCTCTTTCTTACTGATTTGCAAAATTATTTATATATTGTGATTACTAATCTTGTCTTTGCATATAACAAGCCTCTTTTCTGATCAGTGACTTTTAAGTTTCATGATATGTTAGTTGCCTAGCCATTTATGACTATTTATGGTTTCATGTAATCAAAATATTAATTACTATATAAATTTTCATTTATTTTTTCTTTAAAATAATTTCTTAATATAGCAGTAAACAAAGCTTCTGTATTGTCTTTCAAGCATTTTACAGTTTTACTTTTTACATCCTCTTTAATAGAGATAAACTGTATATCTGGAGTGATATGAGAATTTGGTGTAACTTTCTATTTAAATAGTCCATTATTTATGTACTATTTGTGAATTCCCATCCCTTCTGACATGACTTCGAATATTATTAGTAATTAATGTAGCAAGTTCTCAAACATACTGAAGTTTTCAAAACTCTAGTTTGCTTATTTGTTCTACTTTTCTATACTTGTGCAAATAACAACTTGCTTTAATTATTTAGTTTCAACAAGTTGAAACCTGGTGAGCCATAGCCTCTTTCCTCTTTCTTCTCCTTAAGGATTCATCTATTTTTAGGCTCTTACTTTCAGATTTGAATTTTATAATCAGCTTTTCAGGTTTCATGAGACACATTTTTGAGATTTTGATTGAAATTGAAATGCATGCATAGATTAATTAGCAGATAATTGCCACATTTATAATATTGATATCTTCCTACTAAGAAAATGACCTAACTCTTCATTTATTTAGGTCTTTTGTCTTTTATGTTTTTATTATAGTTTGGATGCTATCATAAATGGTGTGGGGTCTTGGTAGTTGCTTATTGCTTCTTCATAGAATTACAAGAGATCTTTATATATTGTTCTTTTCTCCACCAAATCTGCTAAATTATTTTATTATAACAAATTACCACAAGCAGAATGTTTTGAGACAACACAAGCTTTTACAGTTTTCATGAATCAGCAGTCCACGTACAGATTAGCTGGGTCGCAGCTCAAGGTCTGACCAGACTGAAATCAAGGTGTGTGATCAAGGTGTGAAATCAGGGCTGTGATCTCACCTAAGACCTGCCTCCTCTTCCCAGCTCACTGGTTGTTACTGGGATTCATTTCTATGTGGATAGAAGACTGATACCCCATTTTCTTCCTAGTTGTAGCCTGGGGGAGCACTCTCACCTCTTAGAGGTTGAGTTACTCCAGGCCAGCAGGACAGTCATTTAAGACATCTTATAAGATTAGATTCACAGGATGGTAGGACTTTTGATTAACTCAAAGTCAACTGGCTTTGATAGGTATATTGCTTACACCTGCAAAACAATACCTCATGGCCATATGGTGTTACATAAGCATAGGAAAGATATTCCAACATACTCACAGGATGGATTCATATTCAAGGGGAGGAAATAAAACAAGGTGAGAATCTTGGGGGCCAGCTTAAAATTCTACCACACTTGCCAAACCTTAGGAATTTTTTGTTGGATTCATAAGCGAGATTGGTGTATCATTTTCCATTGTGTATTCACCTTATGTATTTGGAGTGTAAACTTAATCCTAGTCGTTATTGTGTTGGGGAGTATTACCTCTTGCTTTATTCTCTGGACATATACTTAAATATAAGAATCTCTCTTCAACATTTTTAAAGTACTGCTCCAGCTGCAATGAATCACTTTACTTTCTTCCCAACATTGATCTGTCTTCTAGCTTTCTGAATATCAGACCCAAATTGGTAGGAATGATAGAAATACTATTCCAAACTCTCAGCTTCATCAGTCACTGACTCTCCCTGTGTTCTCTAAGGAAACAGCATGCATGTGTGTTGTAGGATAGAGATCGTGGAATAAGTAGTTGGGAGAGTAGGTTTTAGTTTTAAATTTACCATTGCCCACCATTATATTGGTGTTAATTAAATCTCTTTCTAATTCCTGTTGGGAGACAATTTTCAATGAGTATTTTCAGGTTTCTGCATGCTACGAGCTTTCTAAGGAAAAACAGACTGCCAACGTTTGTTAAACAATGATTGAATGAGAAGCATGTCTTGGAGGTTAGAGGTAGTGTATGCTCCAGAGAGATTTGGAGACTTATCGTGCCTAGAGCCATTTGCTTACATTCTAAGGTAGAGACCTTTTCCTCCCTTTCCCCAAAGAGGATTTGCCTCAATTCCAGCTAACACCTCCCTGTAGGGAGAGGATTTGAGGAAGTGCCAGCCTTCTCATATAAGCTCTGATCTCATAATGTTAAGGTTTGTTTCATGTAGTGCACCCCCACTACTCTTGCCGCTGAACATCTGACTTTTACCTTGTGGGGAATGAGGCCTGGGAACCACATGCAGTGATATTCTGAGTAGCAATTGCCCTGTTCTTTGATCCAGAGTTCTTGTATTTCCTGTTAGAGTATGAATAAATATGTATACAAAAATTCTCAAGCTTTTACAGGAGTAAGAAAGCTGTTAGTGTCCAGCCTGTAGAACAGTTTTCCTTTCCTAATGAGACAGACGAGATTGTTTATGAATATAAAAGGAATTTTACAAAGTTAGGACAAGATACACAAATCAAATTTGGAGAGGTAGTGATTGTTCTTATATGCCTACTGGTTAGACACTATTTAAGATCGTAGGTGTCAATTATTGAAATGTGCTTATTTATATACTTTCTTTTCTTCCACAGTAATGATTATCCATGTAAACCACTGTATGCCTACATAATACAGAGACCAAGACAGAAGGAAAGAGTTCCTTACTTCCATTCAATTTATAGTCATGTTGTAAGGGAAAACCTAGATCATAGGAAAGAAAGGAAGAAAGTTCCTGCAAAGCTTAATAACAACAACAACAACAACAACAGAAACTAACTGAAAAGCTCATAGTTAGCACTTACATAAGAAGAGAGCTTCAGAAGCAAAAGCGGTGGGCAGAGAAATCACTCACAGTTTGGATATTGCTCTCCAGAAACTCTTCTCTGCTTTCCCTGCCCATCGCCTTAAGACACCTCTGCAACTTTGGTACTTTGATGCTATTTCACTTATCCGTTTACTTGCCTGTATTCGCCAATAGGCTATAAAATGCATGAGTAGGGGCTAAGCCTTTCTTGATCACTCATTACCTAGCCTATGACTGTGCATCTGTAACTATTTTCAGAAGGGAAGGAAGACAGTAAAAAAGTAAATTAGATGAAGAGAAAGAACGATGAGGAAAGGGAAGGTTGGAAGCATTTATACTTTCAATTACATGGACCAAGATGCTAGGGAAAAGAAAAACCATGGATATGGTTATTGAAAACTTTTTGTATTAGTCCACTATCATACTGCTGTTAAGAAATTCCTGAGATTGGGTAATTCATAAAGAAAAGAGGTTTAATGGGCTCACAGTTCTGTAGACTGTACAGAAAGCATGATGCTGGCATCTGCTTGGCTTATGCAAGGCCTTAGGAAACTTACAATCAAGACAGAAGGCAAAGGGCGAGCAGATACTTCACATGGCTGGAGTAGGAACAAGAGAGAGAGTGAGCGGGGGAAGGTGCTACACACTTTTAAACAACCAAATCTTGCCAGAACTCACTCACTGTCAGAACAGCACCAAGGGGATGGTGCTAAATCATTCATAAGAAACACCTCCATGATCCAGTCACCTCCCAGGCTCCACTCCCAACATTGAGGATCATAATTCGACATGAGATTTGGGCAGCCATATCACTTTCACACGCATCTCTTGAATTTTTAAAAAAGCCTTCATACATTATTCTCTTTCTTTCTCGGTTGGGTGGCCGGGACACCTCCTTCTTCTGAAATCACCAGTTGCCACGGTTCTGCATGTGGAACCTACCTCATTAAATGCTGTCAGTGACATGCACTGCTTTTCTTCCATCCTTTCAGCAAATCTATGTCACTTTTTTATGCTGAATAGAGATTTATTACTGATATTTCTCATGTTGCCTTCAAAGTCTTGTTTGACACTGAATACATGAAAAAATAGTGATTTGAAGGTTTGACGATATAGCAGAAAAAGAACTACTGACAAGCATTTTGGAGTTTGAGCAATGAGTACAATATTTTAAGTGTTTTAGATTCTATGTTCCCATCCACCATTGCTTAACTCCTAGCACCAAGTCCAATTTCTTTTTTTGTCATTTCCTAACTAATAGTTATAGCTCAGCCAAATCAACAGTATATCACTTAGAGAAGTAATTTTACATTTTTCTTTCTCTATTTTTTCTCTTCTGAACATCTTAGCCTAAATATATTGTTTTAGCCTGACATAAAGCTTATTTTGCTACACGAGTTATTATATAGAATTGAGTGTTATAGTTTGGTTTGCTAAACCCATAGTTGAAAACTAAACATTTCTGGAAAAAAATAGATAGGAATATCTTACATTTATTGAACATGGCCAAGAAATTTATTTTTAATAACTGAACCACAGATGGGATGCCATCTGTCAGCATATGGCATTGGCTCTTAAAGCAATGTTTACATCTGGGGGATATGACGCTTTCTTTGAGAGAACAAGAGGCATTATTGGACTAAACATGAAGAGGAGTGATTTTAGACTCATGAATATTGTAAGTTTGCTAAGGATAGAATCAGCATGTTTATATGCATACAGTTTTCATACATTTGGGAGGATAAAAAGAAAGAAAATCTGTTCATTGAAATTCTGTTATGATAATGAAAATAATTATAATTTTGAAATTGTTGGGATTTTGTTCTTCTCTGATAGGCAAAACTGTTACATGAGATGACCGGATCACCACATTTAAGTGCTTTTATATACTCAGTTTCACTCTATAAAGTTTCCAATTTAATATTTTAGTTTCTTCAGATCCCAAATGTCAGCTTTATTTTATTCAGAAACTTATGCAAAAGACAACTTTTTGTTTCTTAATTTTCAAAATCTTAAAAAAAATTATCTGGTATAATTTTCTTATTTTACTATGTATAAATGTTCTTATTTTTAATCAACTTTACATTTTTAAACATAAAATTAGAAAAATATTTTATTACCTTTTATTATAAAAGTTCTAACCTGATATAATTTTTAATTACCATACACTTGTAAGGAAATTGTGTTTTGTTTATATGCAACTAACTCTCTGGTTGCAAGCAACTTGAATAAATTCTGATTAATATCACCTTCTCCGTTGTTAGTTCAAAACAAACTCAAAACAGAGCTTCTCTTTTCTTTCACCTAGTATTACAAAGAATCAATACCTTTATTTACAGAACTATACAAATTGAAAAATTCCAGGTAGTAGAGATTATGAACAAATATTTAACAATAATTAAAATACTAATAATCACAAGTACTGTTTTAAAATATTCTCTATGTAGCAGATAGTTAAGGGATTTATGGGCATTATCTTGAATCTTGAAAATAACTTTACAAAATTATAATTTTCCCCTGGTTATAGTTGAGGAGAAACATGTGTTTAATGAAATTGAGTAATAGGACTAAGAACTCCTGGGAACTGTAGTCAGCTGTATCAGCTTAAAGACCCTCTTCTACTATATATATAATTCTACTTTCCTGTATGGCAAAATGCTACTAGTAGACAAACACAAAACATTTACTGATTCTTGAAAGGAGAAAAAGATTAACTGCACCACTAGTTACAACATAAATTAAAATTACAATGAAGTACCAATTTCATTATATAAATCTGAAGTTTTGTAAGTTTTATTATTTGTCTTGCCAAAAATTAGAAAAATGGTTAAAATCATATGCTTTTAATCTGGTTGTGCACATATAGTGGGTTTTGGAAAGACTGAGCAAGATTCCTCAAATGGTCATAGTTTTTGTTCTATTACTCCATCATCTATAGTTTTTATTTTAATAAAATAGTTAAAATATTAAGAAACTTAAATTAACAGAAACTCTCTGTAGCATAATACATCTAGAAAGACAAAGGTGACTTTTGAATTCAGAAAACTAATTTTGTCTCAAAGTTTTATTAAATGGCATCTAGGGTATGTATGTGAATATTGAGAATCGACTACACTTACATTGCTAGAGAGTTGGAAATTGACAATACATGTTTGTTTCTTGCTGACAAATTCACTTAAACCACATCACAAGATAATGCAGACACATTTTTTAATATCAAATTTCATTAGGACCTTTGAGTAATTTCTCTGTATCAGGGGTTACCAAGTGGCTCTGCTGTAGGTATTGGCTACATCAAAATCATGTAGGGGCATTTGCTAAAAATAGACTCCTTGGTCCCTGTTGCATCAGTCAGAGAATATATCCCAGTAACATGTATTTCTAGCATAGAAGGAAGTTGAAAACAATAATGAGTAGGGCAAATTACTATAACTGCTACATGTCCAGGTTCTTTAGTCCAATAGAAATTTAATTAGTGTGAAATAAGATTATTCATAATCTGTTGGTTAGATCAAATTTCTAATTTTATAAGGTTATTTCTCTCTTTTATCAGATGTTCTGGTTCAGAGAACAGACTCCATTCTAACTAGTTTGAACAGAAAAAAAGACTTATTACTTGATATTGAATAACTTTCAAAATTACTGAGAAGCAGGATGAGACAGAAAAGAGGTCGAGCACCTAGAAACAGCTCTGAAGGTAGCACTATAGCTCTAGAACAGCATGGGAGTTTCTGCCCCTCCCAACATTACAGATGTGAGAGGTGGAAGCTGCTATATGAGGGCACTAACATGGCAGCTTCCAGCTCCTGAGCCAGTTATAATAACTATTCATGTCCTCAAGGCATGTGAGCAAAATAGATGTTTCATGATTCACTTCCCACCCTCTCCATGTCAACACAGTTACATTTTCAGATTTGGTAGAAGTGTTCTGGGTTAGGGGAACTTTAATGGTATTCAGAAACTTGGTGAAAATTAGTTGGAGGAAAATTTAGTTTCCTAGGCTCTTCAGTCCAAGGAGCTACACTAGAAGGATGTTGAGAAAAATAATGAGTAGGGCAAATTATTATACCTGCTACAATATCCAGGTTATTTAGTTGAATCCAAATTTAATTAGCATGAAGTAAGATTATTCCTAAAAATGTTTCGTTTCATACCATGTATCATTTTCTCTCTTTTTTTGCTGATTGATGCCATTTTTCCTATTGGGGTAATTTCTCATTCCTCTGAGTTATCAATCACTTAATATGGACCTCCCTATAAGCATGTATAACCTTCTACCATCTACTCCAGATATGAATTATCTTCCCTACTCTTCCAGAAAAAAAAATCCATGAAGTCCTTTCATTCAGGATTTATTGTAAATTCTCTAATTTAGTGTAGTTCTTTGCAAAAGAAGATTGTTCCAAAGAATCAGTTTCTCCAAAAGGCAAGTTTAATGTTCTTGATATTTATACTTCTGTAATTTTGAATAAATAAGTGACTGTTTAGGCTTTCTTCCCAATTGTTGTTAGGCATTATAGAACTAGATTTTTTATGCAACTTAGAGATATTTGGATTGGATATATCATATATGTAAGTGTCAGTCCCCTGCCAAACTTTACTGTAGTATTGTAACATTGGATGCAAAGCTGCAACAGTCGATTTTGCAGTAGAGATTGGTTGCTGCACTTCCCAGAATACATGACTCTTCCAACAACAGCAGATGCTCACATTCCTCTCTGCTCAGTTTGTATTCCATTGGCCACTATTATAACTATTCATTTGGGTGCAGCTACCTGCCACCACTAATCTCTAAAGTTTTAATACCTGGGAAACTTGCTGTTGGATAAAGTTAACATTTTACACACTCTACATCTGCATTCTCCTGGCTATACATGTCTGAAAGAAAACAACCAACAGTGCTCTTTCATGTATTTCTGATTGTGAACCCAAGAGGGCTTTTAATAGATTCCCAATAATACTGTTCTATTTGCTGAGATCATTCATTCTCCCACTCTCTCAGTTAACCATTTCATAATGTTTTCTTTCTCCTACAACTCACCAGTTTATATTGGCCCTTCCTCATTATCACTTAATGACTCTATTTCCTACAACAATGCAAATATAGATACCAGAACAAAACCACCAGGCTCCCAACCACACATGTACCTTTTTGTCTAAGCCTGAACCTATATATCCTTCTTTGTCCTTCTTGCATGTTTCCCAGGACCAACTCCTTGTAGATATCTCATGGCCTGTTATTTCCCTCTCTGCAGAATCATCAAATTATCTCTCTATTGAATTTTTATAAACATAAGGCTTAGCATTTTGACCATCTTATTTCAAAAGCCTTCTCATGACACCCCTTTTCTCTATGACAATTCCTTGCTCCTTTCTACAAAAATCTTAAAACTGTGGTTTATATGCATGATCAGAATTCCTCCCTCGCATCATTCCTTGAAATCCCTGCAAATGGAATTTTACTCCCATAGTTCTACTACAATTGCTTATTCATTGTAACCAATGACTTACAAGCTGCTAAATCCAATGGTCAATCTTACCATGTCAGAAGT
Organism: Ateles fusciceps; assembly: GCA_036589455.1. Classification (NCBI taxonomy): domain Eukaryota; kingdom Metazoa; phylum Chordata; class Mammalia; order Primates; family Atelidae; genus Ateles; species Ateles fusciceps. The sequence continues at coordinate 4,220,646 of JAZHEH010000051.1, forward strand.
ATTTGGTCAAGGTGGTCACTCTCACTTTCTGAATGACCTTCTTCATTTAGAATCTAAGACATCATGCTTTCTTGTTTCTCCTTCCACATCACAAGCCACTTCACAATCTGCTTCGTCTGTTCCTTCTTATGAACCTAATTTCTTACTGTTAGGGTTTCTAGGCCTCAGTTCTCATTCCCCCTCTTTTCTAACTATATCCACTGTCTACAGGATCTTATCCTGTCTCCTGGCTTAATTAACACATATCTGCCAGCAACTCACAAATGCTTAACTCCACCAAGTCCTCTGCCATGTATTCCAGACTAATATATTCAACAATCTCAATTGACCTCTCCACCTGAATTGTTAATATCACTTCAGAAGTATCACGTTTAAAACTGGGATCCAGCTCTTCTCTCCAAAGCCTGCCTTTCCTACAATATTTTCCATCTTAGTAAATAGCAATCCCATTTTTCCAGTTGGTTATGGAAAAAACTTTGGAATCATCTTTTACTCCTTTTTTGACACACACGTTTTATATCTGTCAGCAAGTCCTGTGAGCTCTGCTTTCAAAATATATTCCATATCACATCACTTTTCCACACCTCTACCAATAACACTCCAGGCAAAGGTGTTATTTGTCAAGATGATCTCTTGCATGGATTATATGAGTAGTCTCTAAATTGACCCATCTATTCCCTTATCTATCTACACTCAATGATTTGCACAATCACAACAATAATTATTTGAAAACATAGGTCAAAACATGCCATCCCTTTGCCCTAAACATTCCTCTGTCTCCTATTACACTCAGGGTAAAAGCTCAGAGTAAAGTACTTGTCTCTTCTCTACCACTCAAAGAAGGATGAGTGCATACCAGGCTGAATTCACAGTTGAACTATCAGCATGCCAGTGTGGCTTAAATTATATCATATATGAAAAAGCTCATCCATGTATTATTTCATTCAATAAATAATTATCTAGTTAATTCTTACTATGGAGGAGCATATTAGGCACTGAGGATGTGTTATCAAGCAAAAGTAGCAGGAACTTAACCTTTCAAAGCTAATTATCAAAAAATAACTAAATACGCAAGTAACTATGCAGATATATTATTACAAGTTAAGAAAAAGCTAAGCAGGAGAAAATCCAGGAGTCTTTGAGACACATAGTAGGGGAACCTGATCTAATCTGCAGAATCTGAAAAATTTTCACTGAGAGCAGTATTATAACTGAGAGTTGAAGAGAGATGACCAAGACCTAACTAGATGAATTAGATGGTAAAGAGAGGGAAAGGAACAATTTATGTAAAGGTAGACAGACTCACTGGAGGAATTATGTGTCTCTTGAGCACATATGAAATATTGGATTACAGTTTCAAAGTAATTCTCTGCTTTGTAAGCCATATTAAGAACATCTTGGCTGGGCACAGTGGCTCACGCCTGTAATCCCAGCGCTTTGGGAGGCCAAGGCGGGCAGATCACGAGATCAGGAGTTTGAGACCAGTTTAGCCAACATGTTGAAACCCCTTCTCTACTAAAATACAAAAAATATTAGTCAGGCGTGGTGACAGGCACTTGCAATCCCAGCTACTCGGGAGGCTGAGGCAGGAGAATCACTTGAACCTGGGAGGTGGAGGTTGAATTGAGCCAAGACTGAACCACTGCACTCCAGCCTGGGCAACAAAGCGAGACTTCATCTCAGAAAAAAAAAAAAAAAAAAAAAAAAAAAGAACATCTTAAGAGCAGCAGGAAGCCCTTAAAGGATATATGGTAGGCCCTTTTATCTGTGGTTTCACTTTCCACAGTTTTGGTTACTTGCAGTCAAACACATCTGAAAACAGGTGAGTACAATACAATAAGATATTGAGAGAGAGAGAGAGAGAGACTACATTTGGATAACTTTTATTATAGTATATTATTATAATTGTTCTATTTAATAACTCATTGTTGTTAAACTCATACTATGCCTAATTTATAGATTAAACTTTACCATAGTTTTGTATGTATAGGAAAAATCATAGTACATTAAGGGTTTAGTACCATCTCTTATTTCCAGCATCCGCTGGGGATTGTCAAATGTATCCTTTGTGGCTAAGGGGGTACTACTGTAGTCTGATAAAGGAATAATGTTCTAGTTCTAGAGGTGAAGCTAGAGGCAGATTTTTTTAATCCTTCCAATGAACTTCTATGTATACATGGCAGATTCACTACAAATGGTGCATTGTTTCAGATGCACTTGGCTGCAAGTAATAGAAATCCTGAAATTATGTCATACATAATAGGAAGTTCAGAGGCAGAGTGGGCTACAAGATTAATTAACTGAGTGGTTCCAAATTTCATTAGGAAAAAAACTCTCATTTTATCATTCTTCTCTGCTACTCTCAGTTTTAGCTTCATCAAGAAGCTGGCAAAAAGATGGCTGCTGGCCTCACATTCAGTTGAGACCCTATACACTTGTCCTTCTGACCTTCTCTTGGGAATGATTATATAATTCTCAGAAGCTTCCTAGTAGATCTAGCACTGTGTTTAAGCCACATAGTCCATAATATTTTATTATAGCAGCCCAAGGTTGACTAATACATCAACCTTCAAAAAATTGAAGCATAAAGTCCATTAGCTAGTTTAAATCCTATGCCTACAGAGCTACTTTGGGACATAAACTAATGACTAAAGAAAGTTTCATTACAAAGAGGCATTTGGTTGAAGAATTCCAGAGAAAGATTGTCTTATGATTCACATGCAAAAATAATGCATTTTATTCAAAAAGGAAACATAAACTTGTTTTATCCTGTTTTTGAAGATGACTTTAATTGTTCTTTTGTAAATGGATTACTTTGTGGAAGGAAAGGAAAGAAAAAAATGAGATAAGACAGATTATTGGGGAAACACAGGCAATAAGCAATGGTGGAAGGTTTCACTTCTGATTAAGATATAGTAGGATGTGGAAGACCATAAGACCTATGCTAACAACATAGAAAAAATACTAACATACTAATAGCATACTTTCCTATAAATCTACTGTAGAGCAGTTGTTTCAAAGAATTTTTAATAAATCGAGACCAAAGAGAGATGAAACCTCTATAGGTGGACAGAGAGGCTGGGGCATGGTGGCTCATGCCTGTAATCCCAGAACACTGGGAGGCTGAGGTGGGCAGATTACTTGAGGTCAGGAGTTTGAGACCAGCCTGATCAACATGGTGAAACCCCATCTCTACTAAAAATACAAAAAAAAAAAAAATGCTGGATGTAGTGGTGGGCACCTGCAATCCCAGCTACTCAGGAGGCCGAGGCAGGAGAATCACTTAAACCCAGAGGCGGAGGTTGCAGTGAGCTGAGATGGGTGATAGAGCAAAACTCCATTAAAAAAATTATCTGTAGGTGGACAAAGAAGTGCAGATCTTCAAGAACTAGGGACAAGTGTCTGGTGTGAGGGTGGATATGCACAGGAGAGGCTCGCCTTAGACAGGGAGACTTTACAATGACAGAGAAAAAACAAATGAGGTTTTAATGACAATATGGGTAGAAAGATAGATTACAAATATGTAAGAGACCCAAATGCAAAAGTAAATATTTCATCGTGGCAATTCCTTCCGCTAGAAATTTTGATGAAGAATAGCAGAGAATGCGGCAGTGTTAGCAATGGATGTGGGCTGGAAAACCGTGTTTGCATAGTCTCACTCAGTTTGTTCAGATTCCAGGGCTTTGCTGAAGTAGAATACACACGTGAGCCCAAAACAACTAAAGCTAGAACCCCCACCACTTCTAGCTCACATCCTGAAAAGGTCAAGGGATTAAGCCCTCTGTGGCTATTGCTCTGAGAGCTGATGGTTGGGCTAAAGGATAAAGTGCAATCTCCACAATCCCACTGAAAATCAATGGTGAACACAATATAATTAAAACTTCAAGCCAGGTCTTGGTAGAATCTAATAGAGCGACCCTTCACCTTAAGTACCTGATGAAAGAAGGGGCTGTCAAACTCTAGGAAAGAGTTTTGAGAGATAGAGAGATAAAAAATTTAATATCCATTTTTCTCTTAGAAATACTCTATGCTGTGCTGTCATGTGAAGGGATTATGAAGAAGTAAGAAAATGTGGCCTATAACTAAGAGCAAAATTAATCAATAGAAGCAAAATCACAGGTACTTCAGATTATGTAGTTGGTCATCAAAGATTTTAAGAAAACAATTATAAAAATGTTAAATAATGTTTACTGTAAGGTGGAAAGAATGGCTGAGGATATGAAATATTTAGAAGAGGTATCAAATAGATAATAGGAAATCAAATTTATATTTCTAACTGAGAAGTACAATATAAAATATAAAAATGAATTAGATTGTTTAAAATACCAATGAACACAGCAGAAGATAAACATAAAAAAAGGTTGATATTAATTATTCAAATAAAAGTATATAAAGAATATAAGATTAGGGGAAAATGCACAAAAGATAAGAGTCCTATTTTAAAAAAATTAAATTAGCAAACATACATGTATGTAATTTGACTTCTAGAAAGTGAGAATATAAAGAATGAGCAAGAAAACGATTTGAATAATTAATGGCCCCAAACTTGCAAAATTTGACCCCAAAACTTCAACTCACAAACCCAAAGCCTCAGGAAACACAAAGGAAAATCAGAACAAAGAAATTCTTACCTACGTACATCATAGTCCAACTTTGGAAAATAAACATAAAAAGTCTAAAAGCAGCCACCAGATAAACAAGACACAGTGCATATGGAGGGTGGGGGAGCCAGACGGCAGAGAATAACATCTTTTAAGGTGTTGAAAGATCAACTTAGAATTCTATACCTAGTGAAAACATATTTGAAAATGAGAATAGAAGAAAGAAACATTCAGATAAAATAAGTTGGCATAATTTGTTTCGGGTAAACCAACACTGCAATAAATGCTAAAGGAAGGCTTTTAGGCTGAAGTAAATGATAGCGAATGAAAACTAATGTCTAGAATAAGAAAAACCAATAATGCTTAATATGTGGGAAAATATACTTTTTAAAATAAGATTTTAGATAGACCATTGACTTTTAAAGTTAAAAAATATATTGTGTATTTATAACACAGAGAAGTAAGATACATGAGAGTAACAAGACAAATAATGAAGAAATAAGTAGAATTATACTGTCACAAGTTTTCATTTTATTTGTGAATTGCCATTATGTTAACTGACAACAAATAGTGATAAGTTAATAATGTATACTGTGATTGTTACAACTAATGCAAATAAAATAGCTAAATATATAAATTTTATATAAATATAAATTATATATATGAATATATACAAATAATACAACTAAAAAGTCAAAAGAGGAAATAAATTGAAAATAAAATAATCCAAACAAGGTTGTAATGGTGACACAATGCATTTGTCAAACACATAAAACTTTGTAGCACAAAGAATATATGCAAATTTAGAAAAATATCATTTAAGAGGCTAAAAAATCCCTGGAAGACTATAGCATATAACAAAAAAAAATTACAAATGTATAAAACAATCATACATTGTTACTTAGGTGCTGACCTAAGTAACTTTAGAAATGAATGCAATCTGCATAATAACAATTTTTTAAAAACCATACATAAGCATCAAATTCTAGTTGATAAAGAAATTACTCACTGGGATACAAATAGCAAGTTGATCAAATTAAATCTAACTGTGCCAAAATTTATCTCTGTGGTAAATGGACAGAATACATTCATTAAAAGGCAGAGATAACAATCTTATAAGATAATATTAAAAAGAAGAAAAGCAAGAAGTGCATAAGATGCACTTGACATATGAAGACTTAGTCTAAAACTCAAAGGATGGAAACAGATATGTCATGTACATCCTCATCATAATGGAATGTGAGTGTTCCCTGATTCCCCTCTCAGGACATGTGACAGGGGTGTGGCTTGCCTATGGTTGCCCCCCACAGATTAAACCCCTGCAGGAATGTGGAGCACGCCAACAGGCATGTGCAGGAACCAGGGTGAGTGCTTTTGGGCCCTGGCCCCATTGCAGTGTATAGAGGTGAGTGTCCATGACTCCTGAAACCAAAGTGGGTATGTGTTACAGTGTGCTCCTTTAGCTTTGCCATCTACAGATAGCTTGTGTGTTAATCAGCTCAATGGACCCTCTGCCTTATTGCAAGGAAAGGGAGGCAGTATGACAGCTTTTTGTATCCTGAATTCTTGCCAGTGTCCTGAATAAATCAGGGCTTGAAGGATGAGTGCAAGGTTTTATTGAGTGGTGGAGGTGGCTCTCAGTGAGATGTATGGGGAGCTGGATGCGAGGCTGGAGTGGGAAAGTGGTCTTTCCTTGGCGTTGAGCTGCCTCATTTCCCTGTAGTTGGTCTGCTGGTCCACTGGTCTGTTGGTCTGGTTGCCTCCTTGTCTCCTCATTTGTAGGTTTCATCTGAAGCTTGGGATTTGGGGTTTATATTAGAGCAGGATAGGGGACATGGTGGGCCAAAGGCAACTTGTTGAGTGCAAAAACAGAAATGCCTGCCTTCATTTAGGGTCGCAGGTCTTCAGGTTGAGGGAGAGGTCTTTGCTGGGAAACTGCCCTCTTCTACTCAATATTTCCATCTCCTGTCCATATCAATAAGAAAGCGTATATGGTTATATTAAACCTTGACAAAATATATTAAATACAAATAATATTACCAAAGATAAACAAGTGTATTTCCCAATAATAAAACTGTTAATCACCAAAACAATGTAACATTTTTAGTGAATATCCACTTAATTAAAGAGCTTCAAAGTGCTTAATGCAAAAATTGACCATAACTAAACAGAGAAACAGACAAATCCACAATCACTTATGGATTATAAGTGATTATAATCATTTATGGACTATCTTATCTTGACAGTCAATTCTCAGTAACTGAGGATATAAATAGAGAAAAGAAAATCAGTTAGAATTTAGAAGATTTTAATTTGATATAAATTATGTTTGAAAAACACTACACCCAAATTTGGGCTACACATTCTTTGCAAGTGCACATGGAACATTCACTAAGATTAATTAAATACTGCCTTCATAAAGCAAATTTTTTTTTTGAGATGGAATCTTACTCTGTTGCCCAGGATGGAGTGCAGTGGCATGATCTTTGCTCACTGGAACCTCTGCCATCTGGGTTCAAGTGATTCTCCTGCTTCAGCCTGCTGAGTAGCTGAGATTACAGGTGCCTCCCACTGTGCCTGGCTAATTTTTGTGTTTTTAGTAGAGACGCAGTTTCACCATCTTAGTCAGGCTGGTCTCGAACTCCTGACCTTGTGATCCACCCACCCAAGCATCCCAAAGTGCTGGGATTACAGGTGTGAGCCACTGCACCCAGCCCGTAAAGCACATCTTATTAGTTTTGAAAAACACATGATGATTAGTAGAAAAATGATTTGACAAAATGTAACATCAATATAGATTTTTGAAAAGGAATCTCTCTCAAGACTAGAAAAGAATTTACTTAATCTCATAAAGAGCACTGTGATATGCTTATAGCAATTGTTGCAGTGAATGATGAAATACTAAATATTTCATTTTAAAGATCAGGAATAGGCAAAGTATACATATTCATCTCATGTAATTTGTACAGTACTGGAGTCCATGCCTGGTAAAATAAAGAATTTAACTAAACAACAAAAAAATGGAAGGTAAGAAGGAAGACTATTTTAATTCACATATTACATAAACATATATATAGAAAATATAATGGATTATTTAAAATGTATTAGAATATATATATGAATTTATAATGTTTGCAGTATGCAAGGATGATATAAAATTTAATTGATTTTACACACTAACAACAAACAAATAATATATAAAATGCTGTTTACAATGTCATAAAAAACAAAATAGCTATTCCAAAATTTTTAAAAAGGCAATTAAGAGCTCAACAATGAAAACTAAAAAACATTGCTGAGATAAATTTTAAAAGATATAAGTTAGTGGATAGATGTAACACTTCACAGTTTGGAAGACTCAATGTTTTGGAGATGGAAATTCTTTGCAACTTGAAGTATAAATTAATGCAGTGCCTATGAATATTCCTGCAAGTATTTTGATAGAAATTGATGAGATAATTCTAACAATCACAAGGGTATGCAAAGAATTTAAAATAGCTGAAAACAATATGTAAAAAAGAACATAGAGAAGAGACATACTATCTGATTTCAGGACTTAATGTAACATTAAATTAAGAAAAGAAAGCATCAGTTTATAAACAAAAACTAAAACACTATTGCCTTGTACTTTGACTTCCAGCAAAGATGAACTAACAGAGACAAAACTCACTCTCTTTCCTAAAACAACTGAAAAACTGGGGGAAAATCATATGCAACATCAATTTTGAATGCATGAGACATAAAGTGATCCCTGAGAGAAAGCAAAAACTGAAGTGAGCTCCATCTATTGCTCCAGCATATGTCCTGGGCAAAGTTTCCAGGCCTCAGCACAGTGAAGAAGAAAACAGTGGACCCTGGCAGTTTCCCAGGGTTAAAGAGAATAAATTGGAGATCAGGAATGCCAAGGTAGTTAAGAATTTTCAGGATATCATAATGGAAAGGAAATGCTTACACACACAGAATGTTCCAGAAATCTGCAGAGTGCCACCCTTCAGTCTTGAGCTAAGAACTGATTAGCACACATATGTGAGGTCAGGAAAATAACAGCCCTATGTAATCAGTTGAAACAATACCTAAAGCTTAAACAGGGCAGAGGCTAGTTCCAGTTCCCATCAGTCAGATTGGAAAATCTCATAATTTATGGGGCATTGAGTTAAAGTATACAGAGCAGTAGTGAGACAAAAGTTGCCCTGAATAAATTCTGCTCTGGTCTTGTAGAACAGAGTTTGAAGGCAAGAACCTAAAGAGATCAAGCTGTTTCCAAATAACAAATGTATCCAAGAAAAAAAATAAAAGGCCAAGAATACTGCAGCAATATATAAGTATCTAGCTCCCATAAAAGTAAAATTCATCTCTGCCATTTAATAAAAATATTAACAGACATGTCAAAAAGCAAGAAAATACAATCCATAATCAGGAGAAAAATTAGTCACTCAAACTGACTGCCAAATGATACAGATGATTAAGCCAGTAAGCAAGGACACTAAAACAGTTGTAACTGTATTCCATATGTTCAATAAACCAGAAGAAATTTGAGCATGTTAAATGGAAACATGAAAGATCTAGAGATTAAAAACTATTACCATATTGACCAGGCATAGTGGCTCATACCTGTAATCTCAGCACTTTTAGGAAGCTGAGGCAGGAGGATCACTTGAGCCTAGCAGTTCAAGACCAGCCTGGGAAACATAGTGAGACCCCATCTCTACAGAAAGTACAAAAAGTTAACTGGGCATAGTGGCACATGCCTGTAGTCCCAGCTACTTCAGAGGCTAAGGTGGAATGATCCCTTGAGCCTAGGAGGTTGATGCTACATTGAGCCAAGATCATGCCACTGCACTCCAGCCTTGGGCAACAGAGTGAAGCCATGTCTCAAAAAAGAAAATCTGAAAACTATGATTTTCAAGATTTTACATATATATATGTGCTGGATGTGATTCACAGCAGATTTGACGTTATAGAAGAAAACATGATTGAATTTAAGACCAAAGTAATAGAAATTGTCCAAAATGAAACCCAGGAAGAAAAATACTAAAAAAAAAAAAAAAAAAAAAAAAAAATTAATGCGTCAATGAGTTATGAGACAATCTGAAGTGGCCTAATATACATTTGATTAAAGTCCCTGGAGGGAAATAAAGTAGAGAAAGGCAGAAAAAGAATCAGTTTACATTTTCTAATTTTAATGAAAAATATGCATCCTCAGATCTATGAAGCCTAACATTACTGGAGCATAAGAAACATAAAGAAAACTACATGACATTGCATCATAATTAAGTAGCTTAAAAGCTGTGATAAAGAGAGAACCTTAAAAGATATGTTACTTATAGAGGAGCAAAATAAGAATGGCAAAAGACGTCTCTAGTTAAAAAAAAAAAAGCCAGATGATGGAACAAAAGTTCTAAAATACTGAGGAAAATATAATTTTGAACATAGAGTTATATTTCTAGTGAAATTATCGCACAATAAAAAACAGAATATTTTCCCAGACCTATAAAAGCTCATAATTTATAACTAGCAGCTGTAACTTAGTTATAACTAGTAGTATCTAACTATGTAAAATGTGAAAGGAGGTCCTTCAGGCAGACGCAGGGTTCCTTCAGATGGAAATGCGGATTTTTACAAAGGACCAGAGAGACCCAAATACAGTGATTATGTGGTTATATATAAATGAGATTTATTTTAAGGACTTAAAGACATTTCAAAGTTACTTGGCTTTTTAACACAAAGTGAGTGTCAGTGCATTGTGAGGTTTATATCATATGAAGATATAAAATGTATGACAAGGGTAGTGTGAAGACCAGGAGAAAAGAAATGGAAGAACACTGTTGTAAGATTCTTTTTTTTTTTTAATTGTACTTTAGGTTCTGGGGTACATGTGCAGATCATGTAGGATTGTTGCATAGGTATACACATGGCAATGTGGTTTGCTGCCTCCAACCACCGTCACCCACATCTGACATTTCTCCCCCCCCACAACCTCCCCACCCAACCCCTGCTATCCCTCCCTTGGCCCCCCACAACAGACCCCAGTCTGTGATGCTCCTCTCCCTGTGTCCATGTGTTCTTATTGTTCAACACCCTCCTATGAGGGAGAACATGTGGTGTTTGACTTTCTGTTCTTGTGTCAGTTTGCTGAGAATGATAGTTTCCAGATTCATCCATGTCCCTACAAAGGACACAAACTCATTGTTTCTTATGGTTGCATAGTATTCCATGGTGTATATGTGCCACATTTTCCTTGTCCAGTCTATCGTCGTTGGGCATTTGAGTTGGTTCCAGGTCTTTGCTATTGCAAACAGTGCCACTATGAACATACATATGCATGTGTCCTCATAATAGAATGATTTATAATACTTTGGGTATATACTCAGTAATGGGATTGCTGGGTCAAATGGAATTTCTATTTCTATGTGCTTGAGGAAGCGTCACACTGTCTTCCCCAATGGTTGAACTAGTTTACACTCCCACCAACACTGTAAAAGTGTTCCTATTTCTCCACATCCTCTCCAGCATCTATTGTCTCCAGATTTTTTAATGATCGTCATTCTCACTAGCATGAGATGGTATCTCAATGTGGTTTTGATTTGCATTTCTGTAATAATCAGTGATGATGAGCATTTTTTCATATGTTTATTGGCCTCATATATGTCTTCTTTTGAAAAGTGTCTGTTCATATCCTTCTCCCACTTTTGGATGGGTTTATTTTTTTCTTGTAAATCTGTTTCAGTTCTTTCTATACTATATGTGAAATGGTATAGTATCACCTGGATGGAAACTATAAAATATGGTTTATTGTTTATAAACTATACGCTAATGGTGTATGCTACAAACCCTAGAACAAATACTAAAATAAACCAATAAAAATTTAAAGCTAATAAAGCACAAATAAAATTGAATCATACAAGATAAACAATATAAAATAAAAAGGAACGTAACATGCGTAACAAGAAAATAATGAAAAAGTTTACAATCAAATTTAACCATCACATTAAATACAAGGGTCTGAACACCCCAATTAAAAAGCAGAGTATTTCAGGTCAAATATAAAAGCAAAACTCAATTGTGTATTGTATCTTATGTATTACATAGTATATATTTATCCCTAAGAGTACCACTTTAAATATAAAGATACAAATACGTAAACGGTAAAGGATGCCTACAAATTAGACAAAATGGGAAATTCCTAGAAAGACACAAACCAACAAATTCAACAAAAGACACAAACCAACAAATTCAACAAAGGAAGAAATAGATAATCTGTGTAGACCTATAGCAAACAAATACTTTGAAATATTAATTTTTAAACTTTCAACAAAGAAAAAACTTAGACTTGGATGGTTATACTGGGGAATTCTACCAAATATTTAAAGAAGAATTAATATCAATTCATCACAAACGATTCCAAAGAAGAAGAAAACATTTTTAAATGTATTATGAGGCCAGAATTACCCCGATACCAAGAACATACAAAGATAACACAAGAAACTACAAACCAATATTATTTATGAACATAGACCTAAAATAACTAAATACTAGCAAATCAAGTCTGGCAACATATTAAAAAACATTATGTGCCATGACCAGGTGGGATTTATTCCTGGAATGCAAAGTTGCATCAAATAATTAATATAATACACCCCATTCATAGAATAAAGATACAAATTACATAATCATCTCAATAAATGAAGAATAATGTTGATAAAATTTGTCTTTTATGATAAAAACCCTTAACAAACCAGTAATAGAAGGTACTCCCACACTTAATAAAAAGGTGATGTACAAAAACTCTAGAGCTAACAATATAATTAATCAGAAAGAACTAAATAATTTCATCTTTACATCAGGAATAAGAAAAGGATGTCCACCACTCTCGGCATTTCTGTTTAACATTTTACTAATGATTCTATCCAGGACAAATAAGAAGAGAGATAGAGCTGGAGGGGGAGAAGGAAAAGGTAGAGAAATAAAAAGAAAGGAGGAAGAGGAAGCAGAAAGAAGGAGGAGGAGGAGGAGGAGGAAGAGGAGGGTAGGAGGAGAGAAGAAGAGGAAGGTAGGAGGAAGAAGAAGAGGAAGAAGAGAGGAGGAGAGAGGGAAGGAGGGAAAGAAAAGCATCAATATTAGAAAGAAAGGAAGAAGTATATCTCTCCTTGTAGATGACAACTGGTTTTATAGAGAAAATCCTAAGAAATCCACAAAGGTGCTACTCGAATAAAAAAAAAAAAAATCGGCACATCAAGTTTGCAGAATACAAGATTAATACACATAAATCAATTGTGGTTTTATACCTTAGTAATAAACCGTAAATTTTTTAAAAGTTCATTTGCAATCAAGCCAGTAATAATAAAATACTTAGAAATACATTTAACAAAAGAAGTTTAATACTTGTACCTTGAGTACTAGAAAACATCAATGTGAGAAATTAAAGGTCCAAATAAATGAAAAGACAGTCCCAGAAGACTAAATATTCTTAAAATGACAATACTCACAAAATAGATCTACAGATTCAGTGCATTCCATCGGATATCCTTGCAGAAAATGCAAGCTGATTGTAAAATTCATATGGAAATGCAAGGGACTCAGTAGCCAACACAATCTTGAAGAAGAACAAACTTGAAGGACGCATATTCTTGAAGGGCTATTCTTGAAGGACGCATACTTCTTGAAGGACGCATACTTCTTGATGTCAAGGCTCCAGTAATCAAGAAAGTGTGGTGCTAGATAGATATATGAATATATGGAAATTAATTAAAAGTCCAGAAATAAACTCTTCAATTTATGGACAGTTGATTTTCCACCAAGAGTAACAATTTTATTCAAATATTTTGAATATAATAGTTCAATGGGGGGAAAGAGCAGTCTTTTCAACAAATGGGGCAGTAGGAGAAGGCCAGAGAAAAGCAAAACCACTGCAAATCCATAGCCGGAAAGGAAAGAAGCCAGAGGAGTAAATCATGTAACTTTACTCTCCTCCCATCCTCTTATACCTCTGGTACCTTATGATCCCTCAACAACCTGTCCAAGTTCGAAGAACACAGCTGTTGCCTTTCATAAAGTGTTATCTTCTTCAGACATACAGTTTGAGAAGTCAGTACAGGGTAGATCTAGAGAAACAAATTAAGAAAATCAAGAAATTAAATTAGGTTACATTAGTCCCATTCTGATAATCTAGAATAATCTTCCCACTTCAAAGTCCCTAACTTTAGTCATATTTGCAAAGTCCCTTTTGCCATGTAAGGTAACGTATTCACAGACATTGGCGTTTTTGTGGGGCCATCATTTTACTCACAAAATGATTGCATTTTAAATGATTGCAATGATTGTCTATTAAATTATTTTGATAGGATGCTATTTAAATAATAACTGTGCTACACACACACAGACACAATAAACCTGTACACAGATGTTCATGGTAGCATTATTAACAATGAATGCGAAGTGGAAATAACCTAAATATTCATCAACAGTTAAGTGAATAAATAAAAATGAGATATGTCTATACACTATCATATCATTAAGCAATAAGAAAGGAGTGAAGTACTGATAACATTAAAACATGAATAAACCTTTGAAAGTTTATGCTGAGTGAAAGAAACCAGTCACAAAAACACCTGCTATGTGATTCTTTTTTTAATGAAGTACCCAGCATGGACAAATATACAGATAAAGTAGATTGTTGGTTGCCTAGGGCTTAGAGGTGAGATCTGGGGAAAAATAGGGAATGATTGCTAATGGATTTAGAGTTTCTTTCAGAAATAATAAAAATATTCTAAAATAAATGAATTATATCTCAATAAAGGTGTTATAAAAGAAGTTTTCCTGACAAACTTTAACTATTATGTAGTGTTAGTTGTTAGGAGGTCTCCTTTAGGTGAGAAAGAAAAAAGAAGTGGTCAAAGGAGCCCAAGCGGGGCTGTTAATGTATCCACAGTGTTTTATTTGTTGACCAAGTGGTCTTACATGAGTGTTCACTTTGTTATGGTTTACTGAGCTGTATATTTATGATATATGTACTTTTCTGTATCTATGTTATACTTCAGAATAAAATGTATAATTTTTAAAAATAATAATTAATGTGTTTTTATCCATGACAAAAAGAAGTAGCAATAGTTTGGAAGTATTATAGTAATAACAGGGAGACAGAAGTAAAGAAACAAGAATAGGAGGTAAATTGTGTGACCCAAGACTGAGTGGTATTAAAGGTTACATCTAGTTTTCTTGCTTTCAGGCCTGCTTTATTTTTTAACGGCAAGTAGACTGGATTTAGGTGTATGACAATGGATGTTTTTTAATACATTGAATTTGAGATGTCTTAAAGACCTCCCACTGAAGATGTCAAATAAGAGATAATATAAATGTAGAAGCTTTCGGAGACATATGGTTTGAACATTTTGACAAATTTTCCTTATTTGTGCCTATACATCTACTCTGTATGTTCCACTCTCTACATGTTGGACAAACTCTACTCTTTATGGGATGCCTATGCTGTACCTCTTGACCTCTGGGTAGGGTTCTCCTGGCTGAGTTTGTCCTGTGGGAGGTACCAGAAGATCAGAGGTAGAGGAAACTAGAGCTCATACTTAGGGCTGATAAAAGCTTCCAGCCTTTGCTAGCTGCATAGTGCTTTAGCATCTCTTTTAGGTTTCTCTTATCCCTATTCACACCTCTATAAATAATCCTTTATTAAATTCTTCCTAATTAGTCCACTGGAGTGTACCATCTGTTTCCTGTCAGGATCTTAAGTGACTCAGTAATTGACAAAATAAGTGGTCCCAGGAAATGCCCTTAAAATAGGTGTCTGGGGTTGGGTAGCTACCATATTTGAGGTGCTCACAGATAGCTTTTTTGCTTTAAGAAAGGGACACTGATAATCTCTGGCATGCTATGACATCACGATTAGTCAAATAATCACTGGTGGTGGCATAAGATGAAGTGCAGATGCAAGGAAGGCCTTGGGAGACCAAGTGGTTGTGGCACTTAGTCACTATGGCAACAATGGTTTTTCAAGGACTGTAGCAAGAGAGAAGAGAAAAATTGAAAGTCTGCCTCTGAGCATGAATGACAAATCAGAAAGCTTCTATGAAAACTTTAAAGAAGTCCCTTATCTCCAGTAACCACAGGGCAGATATGAATGAGAAAAATCAAGTCCAAGGACTAAATGTAATGGCACAGCTGTTAAGGTCAACCAACTAAAAAAAAAAACAGCCAGGTATCTCATGCTAAGTAAGGTAAAGGCACTCATGGGAAAAGAATAGGGGCCCTCAAATATTTGAGCATATGGATGAAAGGATAAGAATTTTAAATCTCCAAATTTTAGGCATACTCAACTCAGGTTTGAAATGTAAAAAATTGACTTAAGTACCTGTGGAGTGGTGTTCACATCCAAAAGGCCAGTTAATTAAAGTCTGGACTAAACAGTGGCCTACAATTAATGTGATATAGTGCAGTAGCCCTCAATATTAATTGTACATTGGAATTACAAAGGAAGCTTTAAAATGCCTGTATATCTACGTCTCACTTACATAGATTGAGCCACCTGCTCAGCTACCCACTACCAGTCACTCTTAGAGGGCCTAGAGGGCATCCTCCTTACCAAGACATCATTGAAAGTCTTCATGGTAAACATTTTCTATAGGCCAAAGATAACTAACGGTGGAAGATGCTGCACTAGAAATCCACTCCATATTTCACTGAGAATAATGACATGCCAGTGTAGTACAGACCAGATCAAAGGGCTTAACCATCAGAAGTGAAGAACTTAAAATCACATTAATAAAGCAAGTGTTGAACTGGTAATCACTGCTCTAACCTGCATCAACTATATCAGTGGCTTACTCATCCCTAGGTCCTCAGAATGAAATAGATGACACACTGAGGTGTGGCTTAATATATACAAGCAAAAAATATCTAGGTCTAGTGCCAAAAATATAATTCAAGTCATCATAGTGGGAATCCATCGCCTCTTATCCAGTTGCAGGACCTAAGCCAATACACCAGCCAAAGTCCCTCCTTTGAAGGAGAGGCTGGTTCCTTTTAAGAAAGGATCTGCAAAATTGCCATTAATAAATACTACATGTGTTCCCCAAACCTTCTCTATGTGACCTACAGCCATTTACCAGGAAGGCTGTGCACTGTGAAAGAGAAATAACCCAGAACTTCTGAGGGGTTATTAGTTATAGAATCTGAACTGCTATTAATCACTAGAGACTCTGAATGCCAGCCTGGCCCACTATTAATGGACATTTATGGAGATAACATGAGAGATGAAATCCTCACTTGAATTCACCTCCAGGTTTGTCTAATGGGACCACAGACTTATCGTATGGGTTATACATGTGTTATGCTAGAATAAAACAAGTGGATGCTTCTAAAATGACACCTACTGCCAAGATGTTAAACCAAAATAAATCTTCTGTCCCCTGGGGGAAATGCAGAACAGTGTCACCATCAAACACCAGAAAGATGTATGATGAGGGTTATGTGGCATTTTTAACACATACTCAACAAACTCACATTTCTGCCTGATGGAAACCCAGGTAAATCTGGAGCAATGAGTGTAGATTATTGCAAGCAAAATTGCCTAGATTATCTGTTTTAGATGTAGCATCTTTACTGAAGAAAATCAGTGCTACCCCTGCCACTTGACTGCATTCTCAAAAGACCAGCAGCATCAGCATCACTCCAAAATTCACTAGAAATGCAAACTATTGGGTCCTACTCCAAACAGACAAAAATCAGAAACTTTAGAGGTGGAGGCCAGAAATTGTGTTTTAACGAGCCCTCAGTGTGAATATTTTACACTTTTCTATTAAAGAAACACTCAAATAATGCTTTCTTTTCCTACTTCTAATCAGGAAAACTCTGACAAGGCAAGGGTAGAAGCTCATCTGCACTGTCTAGTCAACTTGTATGCTCTCTTTTATAATATCAACTGGAAGGAACTTAATCATCTTTGCATCCCATAAAACATCACATTGATCTTAACATTGTTGACCTTATGTTAATTGAGTCTATAAGTAGGAGGTAGCAAGCACTAGATGCCTTATTAAAACATAATGGTGTCAAGGGTTGAGAGATAAATTCTTTGAAAGTTCAAGATCTTGAGCCTGCCAGACTGATAGGTTTATGAAGTTTTAGTGGTCTCGAATAGGACAGAATATTTTATCTAAAGTGAGAGATAAATGACTGAAACTTGCACTCCTAATTTCAAGGAGCACAAAACTTGTTGGACTCTTTTAAATTATGGAAGCAAAATATTCTATATTTAGACATGATGATATGGCTCATTAACTGATTAATTCATGGCATTCAGTTTAGATTGGGGCCTGAATTAAAACAGGCTCTGCAGTAGTTCTATACTGCAGTGAAAAATCTGCTACCACTTGGGTCTTATGAAGGTATATGGAGCTTCTGGAAATTTCCAAAAAGAAGCATAACTGTGCAGAATTTTATAGTTTTCATGTAAGACCAATTTGCACTTTTCTATCAACAATGTCTCTTTATTTGAAAATCAGTTTCACACTTGATATTAGACCCTTTTAATATTAAGTATCTGGGAAACAGGTCTGTGAGAAATGAACTCATCTTGAACTGATCATTACGTTATTCAATTAAAATTAGATGTTAGAGACTAACATCTATTTATTTATTCTCACATCTGAAACAGCTAAGATACTGGACAAAATATATGAAACAACACTTTTCAAAATATCAGAATGAAGGATAGTCATCCGTGAAAGAAGAGAAGCAAACAAAGCTAGTCCAGTGATTGTTCCAGCTTACTGATGGGAAGGAGTTTTGAGGCTGTGACTAAGGAAGAGGGAATCAATACAGAGCTTACAACTCTCTGAGTTGAAAAGATTGTCCATTTTAGATCTTTCCCATTTTCTCATGTGGGCATTTAGTGCTATAAATTTCCCTCTAAACATTGCTTTACCTGTGTCCCAGAGATTCTGGTATGCTGTGTCTTTTTTTCTCATTGTTTTCAAAGAACTTATTTGTTTTTGTTTTAATTTCATTATTTACTCAGCAGTCATTCGGGAGCAGATTGTTCAGTTTCCATGTAGTTGTGTGGTTTTGAGTGAGTTTCTTAATCCTGAGTCTAATTTGATTGCACTGTGGTCTGAGAACCTGTTTGTTATGATTTCCATTCTTTAACAATTGCTGAGGAGTGTTTTACTTCCAATTATGTGGTCAATTTTGGAATAAGTGCTCTCTGCCATCTGCAGAAAACTGACATTGGACCCCTTCCTGACACCTTATACAATAATTAACTCAAGGTAGATTAAAAACTTAAACATAAGACCTAAAACTATAAAAATCTAGAAAAAACCCTAGGCAATATCATTCAGGACATAGTCATGGGCAGACTTCATGACTAAAACACCAAAAGCAATGGCAACAAAAGCCAAACTTGACAAATGTGACCTAATTAAACTAAAGAGCTTCTAAACAGCAAAAGAAACTGTCATCAGAGTGAACAGGCAACCTACAGAATGACAGAACTCACTATCAGGAGAACAGCAGCATGAGGGTAACTGCCTCCATGATTCAATTATCTCCCAAGAGCATTATGGAAACTACAGTCCAAGATGAGATTTGGGTGGGGACATAGACAAACCACATCACATATTTTATGTTGAATATACCTCAATAAAATTGTTTTAAGCATTTAAAATTATGGAAACAGAAAAAAAAATAATTGTCCACATGTCTTCTGGCTTCAGCAGGTTCAAAAGACAAGCAAATTATAGCAAAAATAAGGTGTCTCAGATACCCTTGGAATCTTCTCCAAGTCCTTCCATGCATTTCTCACAACCTCTACCAGTAGGCTTATGGGAAATTACCCATGACCAGTTAACACACAGAGAAAGAAAACTGTAAGTTATCTTTATTGACAGATTGGTACAACAAATCATACCAGCTGGGAGTAAATTGCTGCTACATTATAGAGACATTAAGAGAAGTCTTGAAAGATATTAATGTATAGATTCACTGTGGAACACCAATAGTGGCTAATCATAAAAAAGGGAGATTAATGAAAAAGCACATGAGATAAAAATATTCACATGCCAGATACTGGTTTATTAGCAGGCATCCACTGTGAGACAAGATGTCTTATCTTGTATATATCATTGTGACTCCCTTTCCAGCAATGTCAGTACTGTTCAAAGGGCAAAGTGCAACATTGCCATGACAATAGTATTAGAAGGTATGTATAGGTTCCACTTGTCCAGGCTGCCTAAGGCTGAATCCAATTCTGATTTCTAATAGGGTACCATCCTCTGGGAGGGCCAGATAGCCATCTTGTAGAAAAAGCAGGGATTTTCCATGTAGAAATTGACTCTGGGTATGTGTTTACTCATCCATCTCCATAGCACTTCTGCCAGTGCCACTCCTGTGGACTTAAATAATGCTGTAGCCATTGTCAAGCATTATCCACAACAGCTTCCAACCAGGAAAGAACAGCAGAAGAACAGAGACATTGGGCTCATTCTGATAGAATTCTCTGGTCTTAGCATGTCACCAATTTTCCCAAAGCAGCTGGCTTAGAAGAGCTACATAAGACTTAGTCGTAAGACTAGCTAAAGAACAGAGGCCAAAATTCATGGTCCAGGACCTTAAGGATATATTTTCCTAAATAACTCACTTAAGGAATGTTTATTTTCCATCCTTGAAGCCGGGGGCTGGTGTATTTGTAGGCATAGTACTGAAGTAAAAAATAACTCCATCAAGAAAACTTGTAGTTTAGTTGTGTGAGAAGCTGAATCTCTAACCTGAGCATTGTATATTCCTAATGCTGCTAAATTGGTAGGCAAGTTATGCATTGCCCTATACCAAGAGGCATTGGACTGCAGTCCAACAATAGGAGAAAAAAAAAACTATATCTGCAACTCACATATATTTATCGAGGTATTTCCTAATACTCCTAAATCATAAGTCCTGGTTGATTGGAAATCCCAGAAATCTAATAAAGATTAAATCACCAAAAATTCAGATAATGAGAGAATAAATATTTGTGTCACTCATCATGTAAAGACCACTACATGGTTATGGATGAAGCTAAGGAGAATGTGAAATGGGTTCTGGAAGAAGGAACTTAGGCCTCAGAACCTGCTACTGAATTACCTATGTTTTACCTTAACTTATTTTTTTGGCCATAGTCTCCTTCTCTTTATCCCTAACTGCCTGATATGAAGAATATTAGTGGCCAACAGCTTAGATTTTGGCTAGGGATATAGCTGAATTATCAAGAGTTAATGATGATAAAGTTACTGATGAATTTCTGTGTCCCTTATGCGGGGAGACATGTTTTTAAAATTTGAACAAAGACCACAAGTAGATTTCAAAGGGATGAAGAGGTGAACTGTGCTGAATATGCTTTCTTTGTCCCTTCAGATCAAAGACCTACACTTCTTCTCCCTGGTCTACATCCTAGACAACACCAGTGAACTCCCTTAGCCTCCCTCCAGTTGCTGGGATACTGTCAATGGCAGGCACCAGCTAAAGGTGAGAGAACAGGAGTAGGGTATCACTGGGACACTTATTCCTTCAGTTCCCCTCTCTGCCAGGCCACGATTGACATTAGAATTGAGGAAAATGAAGAACACAAAGTATGAAAAGCATTCAGAAGCAGACAGTTATAATAAAAGGGTACTTTCTTCTTTCCTCTTTATAAGGAAGACATTTCTTTTTATATAAACCAATTATATTATTCAGGATCCTAAGGAAAAACACATGACTCACTCAAAAGGGTTTAACCGAAGTTTAATGGAAAGGACTATTTACAGAGTTGTGAGAAGAAATCAGAAAACCAGTAAAGGATAAGGAAGTATCCAGATATTGGCAACAATGAGAAGCCCATTAGTATCCCTAGGACTGAAGGAGAGGGCATTATATAATCAGCACTGAGTCCATGAGAGCTGATTCCATGGAAGAGGGAAAGCCATTAGGAGCTATGTTGGAACAGATCACAGAGGCAGATGTGGCATGGGGTGAACAGAAACTGAATATCCGAACCTCTCTCTGTCTCCCCTTTTTATTTCTTGCTGTGCCTCCCATTGACCAGATAAAACTAGAAGCCAAAGTACTAAGGAACCAAGTAATACTAGGATTCCAGGCCACAGAGCATTGCAGAGACTATCAGAGAAGAGAGCTCTGATAAGTACAAGGTGAGGATGGGGACCAGGTTGGGGTGAGGATGAGAGCAAACAGATAAAAACCGGCATGACAAGAATTCTTTTTTCAACTGATACGCTAATAAGCAAAATCAAAAACAAAAGATTGAATGGACGTGCATTGAGCAAATTTGCATTTTTTAAATAATGTTTTGAATCAAAAAATAATTGTAAAAGCAAGGATATTTTTTAAATGTTCTTGGATTCAATATAATTACAACAGTTCCAAGAAGCTGGATTGAATAGTATAGCATTGACTTTTGCTTCCTCTTGATCCTGTAGTACAAGTTATCTTTTAAGGTACGGAACAATGAATACTATTGCAGATTCCTTTGAATCTCTGTTGTGACATCTTTGAAAAAATTAACTACTATAAATAGCCTCATTTCTGTTAAATATTATAATATAAAATTTTCATGTAAGAACAATAAATCAACCAAACATCTGCTTCGCCATTATTCATTGTAACAATCTTATGATGTAGCCAATTGGAAAAAAAATGCAATTTTCCTAAAGTGCCTCTTTGAATTATTCAAAGTTTCTGTTGCAGCTAATTAATTTAGAGCATATTATGAAAATGAAGCAATGAAAATAAACCAAATACTGAGCAAAAATAGCAGTACAGATGCTAGTAGTATTCTATTTTCTGTGATACTGTGCTTTATACATTGGCCCCAGACAAGTAGAAATTAATGAAGTAAATTGATATTATTTCAATGAGTTTTATGTATAGTCAAATAAATATTAGCAAAAATGATTAGATATATATTCAATTTAATACTCTAGATGAAGAGCTATATAATTTGTTTGGAGAACAGGTATTTGTCAATAATAAAAACTGGAGTGAAGTGAATTTGTATTCAATACACCATCACTTGAAATGCCTTTTTTTTCATTCATCTTTTACTTGCAAGAGGTAGCCTTGTTACTTCTCTTGGTAACGTCTTCAGAAAATAAATTTTGAGGAATAGCAATGTCTGAACATAAGAAATTTAAAAGAAGATTTGCTATTCTAAAAATCATGTCCATTAAATTACTAAACTGCCCTTCCTCAGGTTAAAGCCACATGCTCCTTCCTTGTAGTTACCTTCTCCATTTAAAGCAATATTCTACTCAGTCTCTGATTCAATAAAAATAGAGACATCGAAAACAGAATTCTAATTCCATCTCTATCATTAACATATTACATGACCTTGGGCAATCTCTCAGACCTCATCTCCTTCATCTAAAAAAATGATACTCTCAACTCCATAGTAGCTTAGTTTATAGTCTTGTTCAAAGGAATAACTAGCAATGTCTGCCAGGTATATTGAAAATATTAAGTGTTAGATACATATTTCATTACAATATGGAATCTTTATGATATTAAAGGATCTGCTGCAAACAAAGCAAAATAAATCGTGCAGGATTATTCTTTGGTAAGAAATTTATAAGTAAACTTAAAAAAAGTTACCTTAAAAAAAACAAGTACCTTATAATGATACCTATTGCAAAAACAAACCAACTAGGTCAGGTTTGCAATAGAATTTTTTAAGACAATAAACTACATGCCCCAATGTGGTTTATGTTGAGGCAAAAATTTTGCTATTTTGTGCAGAATTGCAGAACACTCATTTGTACCACTTCAAGTAAACCTACTGTAGAGCAAGAAACCATATACCTGCAAAATAATCAGATGTGATATGCAGAGTTTCTCCATTCATCTCTGTGGTACTCAGAAAATAAAAATGAATTATACTTCACGAAAGATGAAAGTAACATTTCCTAAGTAAAGAAATTAAGTAATATTTCCTAAATAAAAAACAGCATGGGAATGTCTGTATATTAGCATTGTAGCACTCAGAACATTTAGGCCTCAGTGCATGTGGCAGACTGTCCATCCCCACTGGCGCATGAAAGGTCTGCACCTCTCAGTATTAACCCTCTTGTGTTGTCGGTTCCCTCCTACACTGAATCCAAGCCAATGAAGCATTAGCACAAGTGATGCAAGGAGGGCCTTGATACACACTTGCACTTAGAGCTCTTCTACTTGGAACTCTTAGAAGCCAGCACTATGCTTAAAGGAGTCCAAGCTATTCTGTAGAAGAGAGGCCATAAGAAGGTATCCTACAACATAAGACAACACAGATGGAAGAGGGCTGAGGGCTCCAGCTGAGTTCCCAGATTAAGCTGTAACCTGTGCCAACACCCCATAAAGCAAAGGAATCTAGCAGTTAACCCCCCAGATTTTCTGAATTTATACATAAGTTATTTTAAGCCACCAATATTTGGAGTGGTATGCTACACAGCACTAATTAATACCACCTATTCATTTTCGGTTCTTTTTTTTTTTTTTCTTTTTTTGAGACAGAGTCTTGCTCTGTTGCCCAGGCTGGAGTGCAGTGACATTCTGCCTCAGCCTCTCAAGTAGCTGGGACTACAGGCATGCACCACCACTCCTGACCTCATGATCTGCCTGCCTCGGCCTCCCAAAGTGCTAGGATTCCAGGCATGAGCCACTGCACCCACCCCACTTTCAGCTCTTTTTATGAGAACTTCATAAAAAGTTACCCCAATGAAGTGAATTATTTTAAGTTTATGTTGCTTTGGTATCCATTTCAAACACAAGTTTAACTTTCTCATATTAGAAGCAGGGCTCAGTCACCCTTGATAAAGTTTTCAGTTCTATACCACACCCAAGTGGCTCAAGCCATTGGCCAGAAATGAGAACTCAGAAGCATCTCTCTACCTAACAGCTTGGGCTCCCTTGCCTGTGAACTTTAAAATGGCTCAAACATCAAATTCCATTCATATATACATACACACATATATATACATATACACACACACACACACACACACACACACACACACACAATATATATATATATATATATACATATATATATATATACATATACTGATAGTTGCCATCTCTGTCTCTGTCTCTCTCTTTCTCTCTCTCTCTCCCCCTTCTTCCCCCAGCCGCCTCACTCTTCATTACTGCCTTACCTGACCTGGGCACAGAGGACTGCTCACCTGTCTCATTGTGAGGTCTCTGCTCAGAATGTATAAGGAAAACTCCTTGAACTTGTTTTCTATTGTGAAGTATTATATCTGCAACATCTGAAGAATCAGGGGCTACTCAAGGCTCAGTTTCCCTGGGATCCTGGGGCATGAATGGAGGGCTGGAGGAGAGCTGCAAGATCAGGTTCCCAGCCCCAGCACATAGTGAGCCTGAGATGAACCACATGTGGGTCACACAAAAGCTTCAAGGGCATCTGCCAGTATAAACATGTTTCCCACATGAGGGAACCCCTGGTCATGGGTCCAACAGTCAGGGCAGGAGGCTACCCCCAGGTAAGAGAAGCACCCTGTGAAAGGTATCCAGTAACACCTATATCCAGCTCCCCTTCAGTTCCCACTGGGGAGGGTTGCTAGGAATAGTGTTATTGGATCCCCAGTTTAGCTGGAGGCTCCCCAAACACTGACGCACTAGGATTCTCCAGGTTTCCCTCCCTACACTTTATCTTAGATACTCCTCAAGCGTTCTTTCCTGTGGTTTTCTAAGTTTTGCTTTGCATCGTGGTTCATCTATTAAGAGTAGGCATGAGGAGTACATATAGGGGATAACACAAATTTAGGGGATCATATTAGATTCAGCTGGAGAATTTTTTCATCAATACTCCAAGAAATTTGGTTCACTGTTCTTTCTCTTATATCTTAATATGGTTTGGATCTGTGTCCCTACACAAATCTCATGTCAAATTGTAATCTCCAATGTGGGAGGTGGGGCCTGGGGGGAAGTGACTGGATCATGGGGGTGGATTTCCCACTTAGGGGCTGTTCTCCTGATAGAGTTCTCACAAGATCTGGTTGTTTAAAAGTGTGTGATACCTTCCCACTCTCTCTTCCTCCTGCTACAGCCATTTAAGATGTACCTGCTTCCCCTGCACCTTCCACCATGATTGAAAGTTTCCTGAGGTCTCCCCAGAAGCCACTATGCTTCCTGTACAGCCTGCTGTGCTGTGTGCTGATTACACCACTTTTCTTTTTTTTTAAATAAATTACCCAGTCTCAGATGTTTCTGTGTAACAGTGTGAGAATGAACTAATACACATCCCATCTATTTACATGGGATTATTTTCTTAGACACTTGCCCTGATAATAATAAATGTTATCTCCTTGCATTAGTCTGTTTTCATGCTGCCAATAAAGACATACCTGAGACTGAGTAATTTATAAAGAAAAAGAGGTTTAATAGAGTCACAGTTCCACATGACTGGGGAGGCCTCGAAATCATAGCAGAAGGCAAGAGAGGACTTGCGCAGGGAAATTCTCATTTATAAAACCATCATATCGGCCAGGCATGGTGGCTCACACCTGTAATCCCAGTACTTTGGGAGGCCAAGGCAGGTGGATCACCTGAGGTCGGGAGTTCGAGACCAGCCTGGCCAACACAGTGAAACCCCATTTCTACTAAAAATACCAAAAATTAGTAGGGTGTAGTAGCAGGTGCCTCTAATCCCAGCTACTCAGAAGGCTAAACTACTCAGGAGGCTGAGACAGGGGAATCATTTGAACCCGGGAGGCAGAGGTTGCAGTGAGCCAAGATCCTGCCATTGTACTCCAGCCTGGGCAACAAGAGCGAAACTCCATCTCAAAAAAAAAAAAAAAAAAAAGAAAGAAAGAAAAATCACATCTCTTGAGACTTACTCACTATTACAGGAACCACAAAGATTCACCCCCCATGATTCCATTACCTCTCACCGGGCCCCTACCATGACATGTGGAAATTATGGGAGCTACAAATCAAGATGAGATTTGGGTGGGGTCACAGCTAAACCATATCACCCCTTAAGTACATAGTAACAGAAATAAAAACTGGAAAAAAAATGTCCTAGCCCCTTTGATTGAATACTTTCTTAGTTCTTGGTCTTATACTCTCTCAGGACATCACTTACAGACTCTGCACACTCAGTCATATCATCAGGATTGAAGAAATAGGCACCTTCCCCCAGCCTCAGCCAGCACCTTTCTATAGGAAGTAAATGATACAACAAAACATAAACAAAAATAGGTTATTTGCATAATCTTAAGGTCCCCTCATTGAAATACTTGCTTAAAGATCATTTTTATTTCTAGGCCATTATGAACCAAGACTGGCTGCAGCTATCATTGTACCTGATCCACAGCTATGTAATATAAATAAGAACTTTTAAAAGATTTCCAAAGTAAAGGCAAGGGGCCTGGAAATTTTTCAATTTAGATGTCTCAACCTAATTTAAGATTGAAATGCCAAACAGAAAGTTGGTCATTTGGCAAACACATAAAAAAGCAGATAATAAAATGATGCTTTTAGTTAGCAGATGTGCAATGTTAATATAGAGGTTATGTCATTTTATCAAATTCCATTATTACAGTGGTCACATGTTTATTGTAATAAACTGTCATCAAAGTTTTCACCAGACTCAGCTGAATTTTTTTCAGCTTTTTCCAAGTTGTCAAATATTGAATGTGACTCTGAATTTATTTGGCCAGAAAGGGGGAAATAAAGAGAAAGAAGAGAAGCTGGGAGTTTGAAGGGTTTATTTTAAGAATAATTCATATTTGTTCTTTAAGTAACCCATCAGTTAACCATATCAACACGCTTAATATCTTCCATTTATTTAGTTAAAATGTATATTTTGCTTATGTTAACTTGAAAGGAGGATATGGAGTCTGGAAAACATTCAGATTATAATGTTTTTTAAATAGAATCTGACAATTTCAAAAGAAAACAAGATGCTAGGTACATGCCACAGTACCTTGCTAAAGAACACCCCTGTCAGTCTAATCTAATTATGTTGAAGATGTACTGGCCTAGAAGATTGAGAAAAGGAAATAATATTTACAGTATCTTCATTTTAGTAAGATATTTCATTTTGTCGTACAACGTTATATGTCATATAAGTCATATAATTAATGAGTAAAATCTGGTTTGGATATCATAAACCTATTAGGGTGATACATAACTGGCTGGTGAATAATAGTCACACATTCTTTTTCAGCACTGATTGGAGATGAGAAAGTTAAATGCCAGCATTTTTCAAAAGCTGATGTTCAATGCTTGGTTGGATTTATCTCTCTTATCCAAGATCTAGAGCGTATTTTCAAACAAATTCAGAATTCTCCATAAATGGATAAATTAGGCTTAATGATGATAATAATAATTTTAAGGTTTAACTGAGAGAAATTCAGACAAAAGAGGAATTAGTAGATACAGTTCGGCTCTGTGTCCCCATACAAATATCATGCTGAATTATGATCATTTTTGAAGGAGGGGCCTGGTGGGAGGTGATTGGATCATGGGGACATTTCTCCCTTACTGTTCTCATGGTAGTGAGTTCTCATGATAGTGAGTTCCCATGAGATTTGCTTGTTTGAAAGTGTGTAGCACCTCCTTCTTCTCTCTCTGTCTATCCTGCTCTGACACGTGAAGACATGCTGGCTTCCCCTTCACCCTCCTCCATGATTATAAGTTTCCTGAGACCTCCCAGCCATGCTTTCTATATATCTTGCAGAACTATTGAGTCTAAACCTCTTTTTTTCATAAATTACCCCATCTCAGGTAGTTCTTTATGTCCCAGACATTTTATGCTCTTTTCTCTGTCCATCCCTTTTTTGTAATTTTCACCAGAATTTTTTATTTTGGATTTCTGTCTTTTCTTTGCAAGTCACAATTTTTGGGCAAGCTTTTTCATTTCTGTGCTATCCATTCTTTTATATTTTATCTTCAGCCCAACTTTTTTCTATCAACTGTCTACTGAACACAATCACCAGAACATGTTGCTTACTTGAAATCAGTACATCAGATATGAGCTAATAATAAAAAAGTGATTCTCAATGGAATTAAAATATTCTTGAATACTTCAATCACATGAAAACTTTCTTGATTTATGCAACATGCCTTATAATAAAGGAATACAAGATAACTTTTATGCAAAAATTATATAAAATTTCAAGGAAATGATGGCCTTAAGTTATTTTAGATGTATTATTAGTTATTCCTCATGGTGTATCTGTGTGGTAAATGTAAGAAATGAATATATTGTTAGAGAACAAATAATTTTGTGATTGTAGATTCCATTGGGAGTTCTGTCCTTTAGAGAAGAGTGATTACAGAGCTCTTCTCTAAAGAAGAATATATTCAACAGCTTTTGACATTGACTAATTGATCATGGTGTTCCTAAAAGTGAAGTGAGTAAGAAGCTAACAAATTCTTACTTGATCTGTGTAAGCAGAAATGTTCTAGGTTAAGTCAACAAAAGAACATGGGGCATGTTCTACAGTGAAGGGTAAATTGTTGCATCTGGTCCCTAGTTCTTCCAGCTGCCAAGAAAAAGGTATAACACTAGTGGGTCTCTTTGTATTTCAGAGGCAACATGTTCCTCATGGAATATGTTAATGAGTGCAATATGTCAATGGAATGTGTTACTCCAGCCTATTTATTAAGTGAACCAAAAGTCTACTAGTTATGGGTGGGGCCTAAAATAAGAGAAGGCCCTTCAATGGGTCCATTCTGCTCTACAAGCTGTTCTGCCACTTGGATCATATGATCCAGCAGATCTAATAGTGCTTGAAGTGTCAGTATCAGACAGGGATGCTCTTGAGAGCCTTTGGCAGGTCCATCTGGATGAATGACAGCATATGCCTTTCGGGTTTTGAAGCAGGATGCTACTATCTTCTGCAGATAACCACTCTCCTTTAGAGAGACAGCTTTTGGCCTGGTTACTAGGCCTTAATAGAGACTGAACACTTGACCATGGACCACTGGCCACCAATTTACAATACAACCTAAGCTGCACATCATGAATTGGTTGTTATCTAGTCCAGCAAGTCATAGAGCTGGATATGCATAGCCATACTCCATCATTAAGTAGAAGATATATATATATATATATATATATATATATAATAGGATCCAAGCAGGTTCTGAAGATACAAGCTAAATGAAGAAGTGGTCCAAATTTCCCACTCTTTCTATACTGTCTTTTCTCTCACAGCCTGTTTTTATGGCTTCATAGAGAGTCTGCTATGATCAGTGGACAGAGGTAGAGAAGAGTCAGGCCTGGTTTACAGACTTTTCTGCACATTGTACAGGCAACACCTAAAAGTGGACAGCTGCAAGAGTACAGCTCCTCTCTGGGATATCCCTAAAGAACAGTGGTGAAGGCAAGCCTCCTACTGGCCAGAAATTTAGGCTGGGCACCTAGTTTTGTGCTTTCCTTGGAAGGAGAGATGGTCAGATGTTTGAGTATCTATCAATTCATGGCCTGTAGCCAATGGTTTAGTTGGATGTCTAGAGACCTGGAAGGAACATTATTGGAAAACTGATGACAGATGAGTTTGGGAAAGAAATATATAGTTAGACCTCTCTGAATGGACAAAAAAAATGAAGATATTTGTGTCCAATGTAAATGCTCACCATAGTGTGACCTTAGCAGAGGAAGATTTTAAAAATCACAAGGATAAAATGACCTGTTCTTTGGATACCAGTCGGCTTTGTTTCCCAGTCACCCCTGTCATCAGTGGATTTAGGAACATAGTGGCCATGGTTGCAGTGATGAAGGTTATGAATAGGCTCAGCAACATGGACTTCCATTCATCACTGCACCGCTTCCATTATGGATGGTAATGTGTTCTCAACTTATTGGAATAGACACTCTAGATCCAGGTTTGCCTTTCTTGCATGGAGTACTTCTGCCAAAACTCCCATCCATGGATTTATAAAATGTCTTATTTGCCATCATGGTATGCCCCAGAGCATTACTTTTTATCAAATAACTCACTTCACAGCAGAAGAAGTGAGAGAATAGCATGATTATGAAATTCACTGGCCTTCCCATGATATCCACCATCCTGTAGCAGATGGCTGGATAGAATGGTGAAATGGCCTTTGAAGACTCAGTTACAGAGTCAGCTAGGTGGCAACACCTTGCAAGGCAGGGGCAAGGTTTTCCAGAAAATATGCTCTGAGTCAGTACCTAATATATGGTCCTATTTTTACCATGGATAGGATTCATAGAACCAGGAATAAAGCGGGATGGGGGGTGGGGAATGAGAGTAGCACCACTCACTATTACTTCTGGTGACTCACTAGCGAAATTTTTATTTTCTATCCCTGCAACTTTATGCACTGCTCACCTTGAGCTTTTAGTTCTAGAAGGAGAACTGCTTCCACCAGGAGATATAACTTTGATTACATTAAACTAGAAGCTAAGACTTCTACCTAGCTACTTTAGGCTCCTCATGTCTCTAAATCATTAGGCAAAGAAGACTTACTATGCTGGGTGGGGGTGATTGATCCTGACTACCAAGTGAGAATTAGAATTCTGCTCCACAGTGGTGGTAAGGAAGAGTAGATCTGGAATAAAGGAAATCTACCAGGATGTCTCTTAATACTAGCATGCCCTGTGATTAACATTAATGAAAAACTATAACAACTAAATATAGGGAGGAGTACTAATAACACAGACCATTCAGAAAAGAAAATTTAAGTGACTTTAGTAGGTAAAGAACCATGATCAGCTGAGGTACTTGTTGAGAATAAAGGGAATATAGACTGAGTAGTGAAAGAGCTAGAGAAAAATGCCAGCAGCAACTCCCTGACCATGTACAGATATGGCAACCATAATTATTATTTATTCCTTATTTTGTTATAAATACATATATATATGCAATATATATATATATGTATACATAATCTTTTTATCTCTCATTTCTTTACCATGTGACATAATATGTACTGACTTTATGTCATGGTATTTAAGTATTCTTAATTTTATATCATAGTATTTAAGTTACAGTATATTAAGAAAAACAGTAAACATCAATCAAGAACTTTACCTCCTCTTCTGGAGAAGGGGTTAATGTATTTTTGCTTGTACACATGATAGTTGTATTATGCTAGGCAGAAATATAAATTTGTTATTGTTCTTATTTGGAGAATATATGTGGCTTAAGAAGTTGTGTATGAATGCCAAGGTAACAAGGAGTGGACTTGTGATGGTTAATTCTGTATGTCAAATTGATGGGGTCATGGGATGTCCAGGTACCTAATTAGACATTATTTCTGATTATGTATCTGTGGATGCTTCTGAAAGAAACTAACATTTAAATTAGTGGACTGGGTAATGCAGATGGACTTCCTAATGTTGGTGAGCATCATTCAATCTTTTGAGGGCATGAGTAGAAAAAAAAAAAAACAGTGAAGAAAATTGACTTAATCCTGCCTAATTGCTTGAGAAAAGACAAGGCTCTTTTCCTGTGTCTGATACTCCTAATTCTCCGGGTTCAGCCCCTGAATCTGTCCTTCTTAAAATAAGATAAACGCTGGGGATGTGATGTTAGAGTAAGCCATCAATATTAAAATTATCAAATGACTAATATTAACTCTTCAAAAATGGAATTTCAGAGGATTTATTTGCAGAACACAGCGCAATAAAACTAGAGAAGCTTTTGGTCAATAAAAACAAAACGATTGCATGAATACAAAATAGTTACAATGAGGCACATATTTCCAGGATCACCTGAGGCCTATATCAGGGCCAAAGAAAAAAAAAAGTTACAATGACAGCAAGTCACATGAAATCTAGAGTGTGACCACTACCAGAATCAGAGTCATATGCACAGCAGTGAGTACATTTCATAGTAAACAAGAATGATTGGAAATAAATTAATCTTTGCCTCAACAAGTTACAAAAAAATAAGCAACAAAAAGAAGATGAGGAAACAGGCAAAAATTAATAAATTTGAAACTAGAAAATTTTAAGTAGAATAAATAAATAAACCCAAGTTCTGAACTTTTGGAAAATAACAGCAAAATGTACGACCTTCTAAGTAATCCAATCAAATTAAAATGGAAACAATCAAAATTTAGAATTAAGAAAAAGATACAATCTCCCAAACAGATAAGATTTTTAAAAATTACTGTATTACATGTAATCCTCTGCTACACATGACAATCCCAATGAAATGAATAATTTTACTCAAAAAAAAAAAAAAAAAAATGAAACTCCCAAAGTTGAATTAAGAAAAAAGTAGAAAATCCGAATATACTAATAACGACATAAGGAATGGAAATGCTCATAAAAGAGCTGTTCTCTGAAAAGACAGGGCACTCAGAGGGTTTTAGCAAAAAATTCTGGCAACCCCTGAGAAAAAAAGTGATATTTTTGTGCTGTTTAAACTCTTACAAATCAAGGAAGAAATGGAAGGTGTCATAATTCATGTCATCAAATTATGTTGCCATTCTCTATATCCTCTCCCCACATCCAGCCCCAAGCTGTTAAGATTTGTATGTCCTTGCTTTGAAGATTTTTGAACTTATTCTGTCCGCTTTTGCAAAAATTCCATTGAAGGGCCTAGATTGTGTCACGGAGATCAACTTTCATTATGATTTTTAAAAGGAAGAAATTCCCCCAAACGAGCAAGAAAGGAGAGATTTATAATTTTCTAAAACATCAGGGATGTGCACTCTGTGCTCTAGTCTGGTCTAAGAGCTGCAAATCCTATGAGGAAAATGGCAGCTTTGGGATCTAGGACTAAACCATAGATGGCTTTGGAGCAACTGAGGCGTGCAGACGACATATGACAAGAAGTTCCAGCCAGTGTTTTAATATTTTGTAACATCCTAGAAACTTTATCCTGCCTTAGTAACAGGAAAGAGACTCAAAATTAACGCTTTACATTTCCTGCCAACCTGGATCACATGTTCTTGAAGCCAGAATTAATTTAAAGGCAATAAAAACTGTGATATTTCTTTCACAATTGATTTTATGCATCAAGATTCATGCCTACTACATATAGATGTTTTTAAGTTAAATACATTTCTGGTAAGTTAGTTCCAGGAGAAAAATTAAAAATCAAGCAGGGTTTAGTACACAAATACAAAAATGATTAAAAATAGATTATGTTTATAACTGATTATGTTAATGATCAAACTAAAAAATTATTATGCTGAAGAGAAACTTGAAAAATTCAGCATTCTTGAATTTTAAAAAGATTCTTGATTTTTAAAAATCCAGCGAAATTAAAAGTAAAAGACATGTGCCCTTTTGCACTGAGTACTTTCATATACTGTCTTTGTTTTATTCTCCTAACAGTCCTATCTGTATTTTATAAAGATGAAAGTTTATCCTAGCATACGAAATTAACTGGCCAAGGTCATACACTTTTTAATTGATGAAATTACAGTGTAGGCAGCCTGTTTTCTTACAGACTTACTACTCCATGAAATTACATGGTCAAAAAGATAATAAATGATAATGTGAAAAATAAATCAAACACATCTTACTCTGGGTTCAGTACTTCCAGCATGTGTAGTTGGGAATTTCTTTCTCCTAGTAAATTATACACCCTGAGACTACAACCTTGCCTTGCTACTCATCTTTATTTTTCCTGATATCAGTATTATGTTTGCAACCTGTTACAAACTCCATGGATAGGTTTTTTTATGAATAAATGAGCATTTTGAGTAGAATCTGTGGGCAGGGGTGATATTGAAAATGTTTAACAACTCACACGGCATAGGGACCACCTAATCAGAACAGGCACCTGTCAGAAACAATCATCATGACCATATCAGTGTGTTCTGATAACTATCAGCACTGGCAAAGAGTGACCAGCTTTGGTCCACATGAAAATGTCATTGGAATCCCAAAAGTCATTTTGTGAAGTCTATCCCTGCTGCATTTGTTACCATTCTTGGGGCTAGTAGCGGGCAGCAGACGTAGCCCAATCCCTTCCTTAGAGCCTGTCTCCCTGAACAGTATGCCAATGAGTCCAATAGAGTCTGTTTCCTAAAAACGTAGTTTTTCACCAGAGAAAGACATATACCACATGAAGGAATTCATGTATCTTCAGGTGGTTGAACATTTAAGTGACTCCAAAAATATCAGGTTCATATTTTCCGACATGCATTCTAAAGATGCATGAAAATACTGTCTAAAGCAAAAGAAAAACTTGAAGCTAGCTTGAGACCAGGCAGAAATGAGGGACAGCTTGAATTCTGATGATCCTGATTTTTAGTCCCTAATTCTGTTTCTTGTATGTAGCTGTCAGAGTTTAACCAGGGAAGCAGAACTAATACGCTATATAGATACATGTTAAGAAACTTATCATAGGGAATTTACTAACCCTATTATAAGGGCTAGGTGTGAAGTTTCCACATAACTGTTTCCACATCCATTGCTGGAACCCAGCGCAGGCAGTCTGGAAGAAGAAAACACCAGTGGACTGGAACCCCATGAGTACATGCTGGAACTCCACAAAATCAGACTACAGCTTATGTCCATTCTTGTTGCTCCTGACCTGAGAAAGGGTCTCTTGCAGAAGCCAGGGCTTAGTCAACCACAGATCATATTCAATGCTACTAATTATTTTTATTAAATGTTATTTTAGCAAACATTCACAAAACTTTGCCCTGGCCTCAATTTAGTCTTCTCAGGATAATGTGTATTTTTTAAAAGCAAGCAAGAAAGGGAGCACAATACAATGAAACCAATTTTATTTGTAGTCTTTCTGTTATCATTTTAAATTATGACAGCCCATCAGAAAATACAAATATTTACACAAAGAAATAATTAAAACACCAAACCTGAATAATGGTTTCATTATCTTTCTGTGTATTTCATATAATATGTATGTGTGTATTGTGCTTGTGTGTGTGTGTGTATCACATCAGACAAGCCACTTTTTAGAGTATACAGCATACAAGGATTTTCAGTGTCTTCTTGGTTTTGAAAAAGGAAGACATACCCTCTCCCTTTTCCCTACCCCTACACTTTGCTTCTCATTGGAAAAGACACTCAAAAAAGACAGATTGGTAAAACTCTGAGATGTTTTATGGAGCCTAAGTTCCAGAGGCTCAGAAATTCACTGCTTATGTCGTGAGGACCTGTAGAACTTCCTAGTTTTTCAGAACTAGATAATTAACAGCTCTCCTTGGCTCCCTCCTTTTCTATTCTGAGGAAGCTCTGCCTTCCAAATGTATTGCAAAGAAAGGCAAGCCCATGGGCTGCACTTGTGACCGACCTTGTAAGGCCTGAGATTGGTGGCTTGGACCAACTTTGCCAATGCATTGGCACACTCTTGGGTTCTTTTCTCTGAAAAATGTAGAGCTTTCTCTGCAATTGAAGGTAAAATCCAAAACTCAGGTAAGGATTGGTGGAAGTAGATGGCATTTGGCTTGTTGTGGTTGCAGGCTATTTTAGCCTAGTAATAGCAAGCATTCTCTAAGCTCTGACTCCTCACAGGTAACTGTCTAGAGGGCTCGCATGGATCACTTCCTTATTTATTATGTCAACCCCACAAATTTATGTTATGAATTGAGCAACCCAATTTGATAATGCAAAAGTCTGTGATTCTTTTGATGGACAATATACACAGTAAAAGTTTGGACAGGTGAGTTAGCTTAAATGGAAGCCAATATCAGATCAAATTCTGCCATGTATTACAGTCATTAACTAAAGAAACGTATTTATCCAGGCACATTAACAGTTTATACGATCTAGTCTGTTCATTTTATGAAGCTCAAGCGTCTGTCCTTTTAGCTGCTCTTACCTCCAACAGAGGGAATGGGCTATTTAGCACAGATGATGACAATATTCTAAAGGCAGAGATCTACTGAGATTAGAGTCATAATCAATTTAAAAAATTCCCCAAACTGGCTGGGCACGGTGGCTCACGCCTGTAATCCCAGCACTTTGGTAGGCTGAGGTGGGTGGATTATGAGGTCAGGAGTTCGAGAGCAGCCTGGCCAATATGGTGAAACCCCGTCTCTACTATAAAAAATGCAAAAATTAGCCTGGCATGGTGGCACATGCTTATAGTCCCAGCTACTTGGGAGGCTGAAGCAGAAGAATTGCTTGAACCCAGGAGGCAGAGGTTGCAGTGAGCCAAGATCACACCACTGCACTCCAGCCTGAGTGATAGGCAAGACTGTCAAAAAAAAAAAAAATTCCCCAAACTAAGTAGAAATCAGAAATCATATGAACACTAACTTCAAGGATGAATATTTCTCTCTACAGTTCTCTATCTTGTTCATGCAGAGACAGAGATCATTGGTGAAAATTTTAAAACATGTAGTAAATCCAAATTTTTTTAAAAAAATCAAGTTTACTACTTAAAGCACATTTCTAACACTTCTCTCTCTAACCATCAAGCCGTAATTTCACAAATATTAACTCCTTTCTGACATTCATTATGTTAATGAAAAAAGTATCTTATTTTGATTAAGCCACCAATAACAGAAACAATTCCAGTAGCCACTTTCCAATATGGCTTCCTGGTGTGCGTTATTCCTGAAGATATTAATTATACTAATATACTTTCAGAGAAATTATAGACATCATAACAAATAGGAACTGTGTCATTCTTACATTACAAGTAAAAAATCCAAGGACTTTCAGAAATTATATAACTCACTTAAAAGCACATAGTTAATCAATGGTGGAGACAAAATTCAAACCTAACAAGTATGACCCACAGCCCATGCAATGCAAAGCTGCCCCTTTAGAATTATTCACAATAATGCAAAAATCTTGCATTATTCACAAGATTCAGCTTAGGTCATAGAGTCTTACATTGAACTGGGAGAATAAAATTTAATAAATTAATAGTTCATTTGCCAGCTGTGGTTCTCCTACATTTTTGGGGGGAGAAAAGATCTATTTAAAGAAAACATCAGGTAATTTTGGATACCAGGATAAAAGTCTGCACTCATAATGTTTGGATAATTATGAGGACCATTCAGCTCATACCACATAAGGTCCAATGTAGTCTTTGTTTGAATAGTTTAACAAGTCATTTCTAATTTCTGCTATGCCTTTTATTTATTTACATTTTGACCATGATATACCTTCAAATGCTAAATAGATATTTATTTATTTATAAGTTTTAAATTATCAGTCTTGAAAATAATTTGAGGTTTTTGAATTTCGTTTCCATTGATCCTGATAAAATGCTGCTTGACTCTGAATAAATAATCTTAAACATACTTGAAACAAGAAGCCTCTCTAAGACCCTTTAGACATCAAATGACACTTACAAAACACTTGGATGGGTCAAATATGAAATGATCAGAAACATAACGAATACATTTCCCTTGATGTCCATTTAAGTTGTAAAATTAAAAAACAGTGATTGGCAAGACAGTTTTGGTATTTTGTAACATTTGTAAAGGCATTCAAGATGTTTTTAAGAATTTAAAACAGGCTAGTTTCTTCCACTCATAATTTTATAAAACATAATAAATATACACACATGTGGAGTAAAAATGTGTATGTGTATGTGTGTGTGTATATATATATACACACACACACATATATATATACGTGTTTGTGTGTCTGTAAATATATATGTGTGCATATGTGCATATATACATATATTTATATATATATATATATAGCATTTGTCTGTTTATATACAGACACACAAATTCTGTCTCATATATAGGTAATATTTTTAATTTTAATTTTTCTGTCTATATATGTATATATAATCATTTTTTTATTTTACAATTTCAGGTGGAAAACTTGGATCTTGAATTTTCTTCTCTGGTAAGAACTCAACATATATTACCTGATCCCATTACTTTAAGCCATAGATCAATTAATTTTTTGGCAGAATTTTTTAAATGTAGAAAATCTTGGATCACTCACCCAATTCTTGCTATATTATAGCATCTGGTGGCTCATCTGTAAGTGTTCGTTTTCTTAAGATGTGAAGGTCTTGTGTCATACATAGTCTCTGTGTGGTGAAACTCCTGCATATATTCCATGGCCTATGGCATAGGTTGTGTCTAAGGCTCTTCAAATTCCTCCTTTCATGGTATAGCTCTAAACAATTCTTGATGCGACTTCCCTACATTGTGCCCTAAGACATATTTTAAATACAGGTTGTATAATTGTCTTTTCAACCTTACCAATATTATTCACCATTTTTCAAGGGTTAAATTCTAGAATTCATTCCCAATTACAATTATTTGCTGAGATGGGGAGGAACTTCTGTATGTTAACCTTCCTAAACTGTATTATTTATATCACATTTACACACTTCTCTCTCACTCTGGAATGTTAATTTCTGAAAAGAAGGGTCTATGACTTTGACTCTTTTCCTAGGCAAAACACACATAATAAACAAGGTTGAGTAAAAGAATAAGCAAATAAATAAATAATATCACTATATTCCACCCTTTTATAAAACAAAAAATAGCAAAAGTGATTTTCAAGTTGAATGTGCAGCCATGTCTTTGTCCCAGAGGTCAGACTGTTCATTGAATGTTAACTGAGGATTCCTTCTTTCCACCTTCAATTAAACATGTCCCAATGAAAGCACATCATTTTTACCCTATTATATTGTATGTAATCTGCTTTACTCACTTCAGCATTGTCAGTGTGATACATATGTGTGTGTTAGATTTCATCCACACCCTAGAGGCAGTCAGTTGCCCTGATCTGGAAAAGACTCCAAGGATGAGTTGCTGGCATTTAATTAAAGGACACATTCCAGAAGTGGTTGCTTCAAGTGTTTCAACTATTTATGTTTCGTTCCAAATAAGACTACAGGTTTTGCTGAGTAGCACAGTGGACATTAGAAGATAGACTTTTTTGGTGAAGTTAGTGATATGCAAGATACGTAAATAGGCTTAAACAAATTTTAGAAAACTAGAGAGGCCAACAGTATGTGCCTTTAGGAAGAGTGTTCTTGGCTTAAATCCAAAAGCTCATCAGAAGATTCTTGGACACATCCCTCCCACTAGACAGATGGTTAGCTAAGTCCTGCCATTAGAATATCAGTACATTTGCCTCAAGTGAACCTTTTTATTAAAGTTACTATAGGAGTCCCTAAAATCACAGAGATGTAGAATTGCTTGCACTTACAAAACAGATTGTATGTATGTTTATTTGAGCTTGACTGTGAATAAGTACCTATGTGAAGGACAGCATTGGTCTAAGAATGCTTTTTTTTTTATTGTACTTTAGATTTTGGGGTATATGTGCAGATCATGCAAGAATGTTGCATAGGTACATTCATGGCAAGGTGATTTGCTGCCATCATCCCCCCATCACCTATACCTGACATTTCTCCCCATGTTATCCCTCCCCACTCTACCTCCCACTATCCCTCCCCTAGCACCCCCCAATGGACCCCAGTGTGTGATGCTCCCCTCCCCTGTGTCCATGTGTTCTCATTGTTCAACACCTGCCTTTGAGTGAGAACATGAATTGTTTGATTTTCTGTTCTTGTGTCAGTTTGCTGAGAATGATGGTTTTCAGGTTCATCCATGTCACTGCAAAGGACACAAACTCATCGTTTTTTGTGGCTACATTGT
Organism: Ateles fusciceps; assembly: GCA_036589455.1. Taxonomy (NCBI): domain Eukaryota; kingdom Metazoa; phylum Chordata; class Mammalia; order Primates; family Atelidae; genus Ateles; species Ateles fusciceps. The sequence goes on from JAZHEH010000051.1 coordinate 4,260,776, forward strand.
ATTCCATGGTGAATATGTGCTACACTTTCATTGTCCAATCTATCAGTGATGGGCATTTGGGTTGAATCTTTGCTATTGTAAACAGTGCCACAATGAATATACATGAGCATGTGTCTTTATAATAGAACAATTTATAATCCTTTGGGTATATACCTAGTAATGGGATTGCTGGGCCAAATGCAATGTCTATTTCTAGATCCTTAAGCAATTGCCACACTGTCTTCCACCATGGTTGAACTAATTTGCACTCCCACCAACAGTGTAAAAGCATTCCTATTTCTCTACAACCTCTCCAGCATCTGTTGTCTCCAGATTTTTTAATGATCGCCATTTTAACTGGTGTGAGATGGTATATCAATGTGGTTTTGATTTGCATTTCTCTAATAATCAGTGATGATAAGCATTTTTTTGTATGTGTGTTGGCCTGATGTATGTCTTCTTTTGAAAAGTGTCTGTTCATATCCTTCGCCCACTTTTGGATGGGTTTGTTTGTTTGTTTTCCTGTAAATCTGTTTTAGTTCTTTGTAGATTCTGGAGATTAGCCCTTTGTCAGATGGGTAGATTGTGAAAATTTTTTCCCGTTCTCTTGTTTGCTAGTTCGCTCTAATGATTGTTTCTTTTGCTGTACAGAAGCTCTTTAGTTTAATTAGATCCCATTTGTCTATTTTGGCTTTTGTTGCCATTGCTTTTGGTGTTTTAGTCATGAAGCCCTTGCCTATGCCTATGTCCTGAATGGTTTTGCCTAGATTTTCTTCTAGGCTTTTTATGGTGTTAGGTCTAATGTTTAAGTCTTTAATCCATCTGGAGTTAATTTTAGTGTAAGGTGTCAGAAAGGGGTCCAGTTTCTGCTTTCTGCACATTGCTAGCCAATTTTTCCAACACCATTTATTGAACAGGGGGATCCTTTCCCCATTGCTTAATTTTGTCAGGTTTGTCAAAGATTAGATGGTTGTAGATGTGGTGTTGCTCTGGGGGACTTTGTTCTGTTCCATTGGTCTATGTCTCTGTTTTGATACCAGTATCATGCTGTTTTGATTAGTGTTGCCTTGTAGTATAGCTTGAAGTCTGGCAGCATGATGCCGCCAGCTTAGTTCTTTTTGCTTAGGGTTGTCTTGACCATGGGGGCTCTTTTTTGGTTCCATATGAAGTTTAAAGTGTTTTTTCCAGTTCTGTAAAGAAGGTCATTGGTAGTTTGATGGAGATAGTGTTAAATCTATAAATTACTTAGGGCAATATGGCCATTTTCACTATATTGATTCTTCCTATCCATGAGCATGGGATGTTTCCCCATCTGTTTGTGTCTTCTCTTATTTCCTTGAGCAGTGATTTGTAGTTCTCCTTGAAGAGGTTCTTTACCTCTTTTGTTAGTTGTATTCCTCGGTATTTTATTCTTCTTATAGCAATTGTGAATGGGAGTTCACTCTTGATTTGGCTCTCTTGTCTGTTATTGGTGTACAGGAATGCTTGTGATTTCTGCACATTGATTTTTGTATCCTGAGATTTTGCTGAAGTTGCTTATCAGCTTAAAAAGAGTATGGGCTGAGACAATGGGGTCATCTAAATATACAATCATGTCATCTGCAAATAGAGACAATTTGACTTCCTCCTTTCCTAATCAAATACCCTTTATTTCTTTTTCTTGCCTGATTGTTCTGGCTAGAACTTCCCATACTATATTGAATAGGAGTGGTGAGAGAGGCCATCCTTGTCTAGTGCCAGATTTCAAAGGGAATGCTTCCAGTTTTTGCCCATTCAGTATGATATTGGCAGGGGTTTTTCATAAATAGCTTTTATTATTTTGTGATACATTCCATCGATACCTAGTTTATGGAGAGTTTTTAGCATAAAGGGCTGTTGAATTTTGTCAAAAGCCTTCTCTGCATCTATTGAGATAATCATGTGGTTTTTGTCTTTGGTTCTATTTATGTGATGGATTACGTTTTTGGACTTGCATATGTTGAACTAGCCTTGCATCCCTGGGATGAAGCCTACTTGATCATGATGCATAAGCTTTTTGATGTGCTGTTGCAATTGGTTTGCCAGTATTTTATTGATGATTTTTGCATCTATGTTCATCATGGAGATTGGCCTGAAGTTTTATTTTTTTGTTGAGTCTCTTCTGGGTTTTGGTATCAGAATGATGTTGGTCTCATAAAATGAGTTTTATGAGAGGATCCCCTCTTTTTGTATTGTTTGGAATCGTTTCAGAAGGATTGGTACCAGCTCTTCTTTGTATGTCTGGTAGAATTTGGCTGTGAACCCATCTGGACCTGGGTTTTTTTGGTTGGTAGGCTGTTAATTGCTGCCTCAGCTTCAGCCCTTGTTACATTGGTCTATTCAGGGTTTCAATTTCTTCCTGGTTTAGGTTTGGGAGGGTGCAAGTGTCCAGGAATTTATCCATTTCTTCCAGGTTTACTGGTTTATGTGCATAAAGTTGTTTATAGTAATCTCTGATGGTGGTTTGTATTTTTGTGGAGTCGGTGGTGATATCCCCTTTATTGTTTTTTATTGCATCTATTATTCTCTCTTTCCATTTTTATTTATTTGGCTAGTGGTCTGTTTTGTTGATCTTTTCAAAAAACCAGCTCCTGGATTTATTGATTTTTTGAAGGGTTTTTTGTGTCTCTATCTCCTTCAGTTGTGCTCTGATCTTAGTTATTTCTTGTCTTCTGTTAGCTGTTGAGTTTTTTTGATCTTGTTCCTCTAGCTCTTTCAATTTTGATGATGTGTCAATTTTAGATCTTTCCTTGCTTCTCATGTGGGCATTTATTGCTATAAATTTCCCTCTAGACATGGCTTTGAACATGTCCCAGAGATTCTGGTACATTGTGTCCTCATTCTCATTGGTTTCGAAGAACATCTTTATTTCTGCCTTCATGTCATTGTTTATGCAGTTGACATTCAGGAGACAGTTGTTCAATTTCCATGAAGTTGTGTGGTTTTGAATTAGTTTCTTTATCCTGAGATCTAATTTGATTGCACTGTGGTCTGAGAGACTGTTATGATTTCCATTCTTTTGCATTTACTGAGGAGTGATTTACTTCCAATTATGTGGTCAATTTTAGAGTAAGTGTCATGTGGTGCTGAGAAGAATGTATATTCTGTGGCTTTGGGGTGGAGAGTTCTGGAGATGTCTATTAGGTTCACTTGTTTCAGTTCTGTGTTCAAGTCCTGGATATCCTTGTTGTTATTCTATCTTGTTGATCTGTATTGACAGTGGAGTGTTAAAGTCTCCCACTATTATTGTGCAGGAGTGTAAGTCTCTTTGTAGGTCATTAAGAACTTGCTTTATGTATCTGGGTGCTCCTATATTGGGTGCATATATATATTTAGGAGAGTTAGTTCTTCTTGTTGTGTTGATCCTTTCACCATTATGTAATGCCCTTCTTTGTCTCTTTTGATCTTTGTTGGTTTAAAGTCCATTTTATCAGAGATGAGAATTGCAACCCCTGCTTTTTTTTTTTCTCTTCATTTGTTTGGTGATCTTCTTCCATCCCTGTATTTTGAGTCTATGTGTGTCTTTGTGTGTGAGATGTGTCTCTTGAATACAGCATACCAATGGGTCTTGACTTTTTACCCAGTTTGCCAGTCTGTGTCTTTTGATTGGGGCATTCAGACCATTTACATTTAACGTTAATACTGTTATGTGTGAATTTGATCCTGCCATTTTGTTACTGGTTGTTTGTTTTGCCTGTTGGTTGATGCAGTTTCCTCATTGCATCATTGGTCTTTACCATTTGGTTCATTTTTGAAGTGGCTAGTACTGGATGCTTTTTTGTGTTTAGTGCTTCCTTCGGGTGCTCTTGTAGGGCAGGTCTGGTGGCAATGAACTCTCTCAGTAATTGCTTGTCCATAAAGGATTTTATTTCTCCTTCACTTAAGAGCTCTCTTTGGCTGTACATGAGATTCTGGGTTGAAAGTTCTTTTCTTTAAGGATGTTGAATATTGGCCCCCCCCTCTCTTCTGGCTTGTAGGGTTTTTGCCAAGAGATCCACTGTGAGTCTGATGGGCTTTCCTTTGTGGGTGACCTGACCTTTCTCTCTAGCTTTCCTTAGCATTTTTTCCTTCATTTCAACCCTGGTGAATCCGATGATTATGTGCCTTGGGGTTGCTCTTCTTAAGGAGTATCTCTGCAGTATTCTTTGTATTTCCTGTATTTGAATGTTGGCCTGCTTTGCTAGGTTGGGGAAGTTCTCCTGGAATATTTTGAAGAGTGTTTTCCACCTTGGATTCATTTTCCCCGTTCTCTTCTGATCAAGCATAGATTAGGTCTTTTCACATAATCCCATATTTTTTGGAGGCTTTGTTCATTTCTTTTCACTCTTTTTTCTCTTTTCTTGCCTTCTCTTTTTATTTCATTGAGTTGATCTTCAATCTCTGATATCCTTTCTTCTGCTTGATCAATTCAGTTATTGAAAATTGTGTATGCTTCATGAAGTTCTCGTGCTGTTTTTCAGTTCCATCAAGTCATTTATGTTCTTCTCTAGGCTGGTTATTCTAGTTAGTGTTTCATCTAATCTTTTTTCAAGTTTCTTAGTTTCTTTGCATTGGGTTAAAACATGTTCTTTTAGCTCAGAGAAGTTTGTTGTTATCCATCTTTTGAAGCCTGCTTCTGTCAGCTCGTCAGAATCATTCTCTGACCTGTTTTGTAGCCTTGCTGCTAAGTTGTTGTGATCTCTCTGGGTAGGAGAGGTGTTCTGGACTTTAATATTTTCATCCTTTTTGCACTAATTTCTTCCCATCTTCTCTGAGTAGACGTCCTTTCTGTTAAAGTTGGGGTTATTTCTCCTGTATGAGGCTTTTTTCTTCTTTTATTTTTAACGCAAGTGTCAGTGTGCCATTTGAGACAGACTGTCCGTTGCCTGCCTGTGGAGGCGCTGTTGAGCTGCCTCAAACTCAGCAAGGCTGCTGTTTATTTTTTGCCTGGTTTCTGCTTAAGCTGGTTAGATTAGCCCTACCTTCCCAATGGCAAGCTCTTTCCCTCTGCTGAGCCCACTGCTCCGTCTGATGTGTTAACTGTGAAACTGTCCTGGGAGAGGGTTTCTGGTTGCTGGATGTTGTGGGGGTGGGGCCTGTCTGGCCATATCTCCTTCCCTGCTTTCAACTCTCCCTTCTGTGGGACCGACAGTTCCTTTTCACAAGCTTTCTCAGTGTTAGTCCAAGTCTCCACCCTGGTCTGCACTGACAAGGCACTGGTCTGACGGGGGCTGCCGACCTGGGCTGTCACCTAGGTCTGCAACTCCAGGCAATTCTCAGCCAGGCGGTGTCTCCCTGGTCTGTGTGCTGCCAAAGTCTGGGAGCGAATCACTGTATCTGATTCAGAGTACCAAGGGGATGATGCCCTCCCCATCCTCCGTGCCAGATACACTTTCCAGCTGGGGCAGTGCCCCACCTTGCCTCAGCTCACCCCCTTTGGGCTGCTTTCATCACCTTTTTTTGGGGTTAATCCTACTGTTCAACCAGTGTTTTGGGGATGAACCCGGTACCTCGCTCAGAGACTTGGATATCACTCTGGTTCTGTGTCTCACTCGGTGGGAGCTGCACTCCAGAGACCCTTCCTGTCATCCATCTTGGATCAAAAAAGCTAAGAACGCTTTCTTGTAAACTAGGAGCAAGGTTGAGTGGAGGACACCAATAGCCCTTGCCTGCCAATAATTACTGGAGACTACAAATACTTACCAAAAAATCTGGTGTCATTGTGAACCATCCAACATTTTCCTGTCTTCATATTCGTTAGTATAGCAAGGAAGTCTCTACTCAGATGGTTGAAGTCTGAAATCTAAGTACTGCTGTGACAATTCTTCCTACTTAGCCCCATACATAATTTAACATTAAGTCCTGTGATTCATCCCAAATGTATTTTTAATTTATATTGTTTTCATAAATCTTTACGAAATCCCACAGTTTGGTTTCTGTGATTTCTCACCTGTATTAGGACAACTGTGTCCTAAAAACTGCTTTCTTTGTTGACCGTATTGCTTTCCAATCTATAAATCTCACAGATGAAAAGGTAAGTCTAAAATTGCATTTTAATAACAGTGCTTCACGTCTCAGTTTAACCTTCTCAGTTGCTTCTCAGGATCTTCAGGACAATGTCCTAAGTTCCTGTGAAAATAACAAAGTTCTTAAAAGAGCACCTGATCACTTTACTATTGTGTTCCCTTAAGTAAAAACACAGAGGCATGAAGTAGGATCACATTTCTTCAGAATTTTAAACTCTTGTGTGGTACTTGAGAGTGAAGTTAAGGCAGCAGAATGGTAAGTTTGGAGAGCTTGGTGGCAACATCATTAAAATCCTTGTGTAGAACACCTGGTGACTGGATCATACTGCATTTAGGCGATTTATGAAGGCAATGTAAAATTAACTGAATATTTTGCCAGAGTAAGATTCCAACAAGTGTTATAATTCTTGTTCTTAATTCAGTCACTGAATTCCTTAATGAGAAGACACATCATTATTTGGGTACCTATTAGTTCCCATTCAATAGTTTCCACCTTGTAAAATAATTTGCCTTTAACTAAAAATGCTTTTCGTGCATTCAAAAGAGTAGTCTTAAAGAATGGTCTTAAATATTTCTTATGTCTATAAATAATACCTCATTACTCTTTGTCATCTTCCTCTGCTGGCTGTTAAAATAGTAAGCTTAGATCTCAGAAATCCCCCTCCCACCAAAACTCTATAATTTTTACCATGTGATCTTTCATGACAAAGCAAAGTCTAACAGAAGCCAAATTTTGAAAAGTTTCCCAAGCTCATTTTAAAAGACAAAGAAGAGAAAGAAAAGGAGAAGAAGAAAGACTACTAAGAAAGAGAGAAGGAAGGAGAAGGAGAAAATAGAGTCCATTTTTCATTTTATTATGTTTTTAGCTTAATTTGTAGTTTCTCCTTGAAGTATTCATTTGTCAATTCCAAGGCCTACAGGGCATCATAAGTGCACTGCAAGAGAGTAATTCTATGGTGCTGTCAGTTTTAATCCCCTGTGGGTCATGACATCAAGAGTGCTGTAAACCATACATGCAAATCAAAATTTGTAGTTTGGGTTACGTAGTAGCAGACAAACAATGCATAACAAGGATGAACAACACAGGACCATGTGGGTGTCTCCTTACAAAACACATGTTACGTGTCCATGGGCACTTAAGCAATTCCAAGGCAGTTGTAAACATGATATTTTCAAAATGTACTAGCACAAGCACTTTTGGGTTTGAACAATTACTGATAACATTATATTATGTAAAAAGTGTTTGTTTAAAAATATAGTAAAGAGCATATGGTGGCAATGAACATAGAGTAAGTAATGGTTTCACTTATATGAGTTTTTTTTTTTCATATAATCTTAGGGAATAGAAATGGACTACTTCCAGAATTTACAATAGCCAATTTGGTGAGAAAATAAGAGAAAATTATGGTACAGGTGAGAGTTAGATTTTAGTAACACAATTGAGTACACAGATGATTTGGATAAATTATATAAGTAGAGACAATATACCAGGTGAGGTCAGGGAATGATCCTTATATTTGTATTTGAATGATAATTAGAACTCTGCTCATCTTTGAGCTATGAGTTTTTTCCTTCTGTATCTCCTAGATAAGTAAACCTAAATGTATTGATTTATTCTTTGACCATGCATTGTCCAAGCAGTAGCTGTGCTTGGTCCCTTCATAAATCGAAGTCTCTTTAGATCTTTGTCATATTCTTTCTTTATTTTTCACTTTAATCATTCCACTTAATCATTTAATCCTAATGGCAACACCGCTTTGTAGTTGACAGATTCTTCCTAAAGGCCACAGCTCTGCAAAGACTGAGCCAGGATGTGGAAATTGAGCTGATGACTTTAGCACTCTTCTCCCCGCTCTGCACTCTTACAAGATAAGCTTCTTTAAGAAGAAGCTCACAAGAAGATCTGAGGGATAAAATTTTAAATAAGACTTCAGTTCTACCCTCAAGAAGTTTACAATCGAACACAGTAGATGATATTTACATATATAATCTTATTACCAGGTGAAGAGTAGCGGATGACATGATGCAGATAAAAATAAAATCTATGAATATTCCTAGATGGGCCAATCTGAAAGGAGTTGTGGACAAGGTGACATTGAAATGACCCCATGGCAGAAGGATAGAATACAGCTAGAGGCAATGTAGGCAACTGGGTCCACTTGTGATAAGTTAGAGAGTATATTAATGAGTATGGGGATTTTAAAAGATGAATAAGTTATTGTCTAAAAAGATTTGTTTAATTAGAAGTGTTAGAATGTGACTCTTTGGGACAAAGCTTTCATTCATTATGTAAAATCTGAAGGACATATACTTTGTTACATACACACGTAATACTTCCAGTTTTCATAGTGAGCAAATGTAAATAGCGTAAGTATAAAATAAATAATTTTTGGAAATATGTAATTACTTTTTTATCTTTTTGATATCCAAAGACAATAAATAATAGAATATATGTGAACAGATAATAAACTCAAACTATATCCATGCACCAGATGTTTAAGATTAAAAAATCATATAAAATTTCTTTAAAATTTAGTTTTTATTGGTTTCCTTCTATATATATTTTATTGTAAGTTCTTAGTAGGGTATTAGTGTTGGATTTTCTAATGCCCTTTTTAGTATTTACAAAATCTTCATCTGATTTTTATCTGTTTAGACAAAATGCTGAATTGTTATTAATATTGCCTGCCAGCATAGTCTAATACCTATATGTCAGGCAAGTAAACAACCACAAAGCCTATAAATTAACATAGTGAAATCTTTTGTGCTCATGTGAAAAGTTTGGTTTGGGATGCCAAGGGGGTTCTATTCAGGCAATCACTCAGGAACCCAGGCTGACAGCCACTTCGTCTTAACAGCTGCTACAATCACCAGAGAAGCAGAAAGGGAAAATCAGACTGGTTTTAAACTTTCTGTCCCTAAATAACATGTCACTTCCACTCACATTTCTTTGGGTCATTTATCCATGCCTACATTTAAAAGGAACAGCGAAGCACAATCCCATGTTTCAGAATTAAGGAATCCAGAGATAATCTAATGACAGTCTCAACATCTTTGCCTTGAGGTCCTGCAATTATAGAATTCCAGACCCTAGAGAGCCAATGTTAGTTCCAGTCCAAGCCTGAGTCCAAAAGCAGAAGAAAGTGATGTCTCATTTCAAAGACAGTAAGGCAACGAGAAGGAATCCTTTCATATTCAACCTTTGGTTCTCTTCAGGCCATCAATGAATTAAATTACATTGGGAAGGTCAATCTATTTTAATCAGTCTATGGATTCATATGTTAATCTCATCTAGGAATACCTTCATAGACACAGAAATAATGTTTAACCACATATTTGGGTACCATGTAGCCCATTCAAGTTGACATATAAAATTAGTCATCACTTTTTATCCAAGTCTATTATTGTAGTAATATAGTGGCTCCTCTTTATCCATGTGGGATACATTCCAAGACTCCAAATGGATGCCTACAGCCACAGATAGTACCAAACTCTGCATACACTTCTCCTATATGTACATATCCATGATAAAGTTGAATTTATAAATTAGGCACAGTAAGATACAACAACTGTTAATAAAGTAGAACAAGTACAACAACATACTTGTTCCATTTTCCTCTGTTTCTGTATCTCTGAAATATCTTATTGTACTGTATTCACCCTTCTTCTTGTGATGATGTGAGATGATAAAATGCCTATATGATGAGAAGATGTGAGGTTAATTACATAGGCATTGTATAAAAAGGAAATTTCAGAAATAAACAATATATAAGTTTTAAATTGCACACTGTTCTGAGTAGTGTGGTAAAATCTGGTACCTTCCCACTTCATGCCAAATGATTGCCATTAGTCATGGTAGTCATCTTGGTTCTCAGATTGACTGTCATGGTATTATACTGCTAATGTTCAAGTAACCGCATGTGCAAGAGTAGTGAATAGTGATGTCATATTTTCTCACCATAGCTGGCTGTGGATAACTGAAACCACAGAAAGTGAAACTACAGATAAGGTGTGGGTACTGTATTATTTCATCTAGCATTTTTGAATCTGCATATATAAGGCAGATGGTAAGAGGTTCCTTTCAACTTCCTAGTTAAATAATAATTGTTATTATTAGGATTTTCTTTTTTTTATTGCATTTTAGATTTTGGGGTACATGTGAAGAACATGCAAGATTGTTGCATAGGTACACACAGGGCAGTGTGATTTGCTGCCTGCCTCCCCATCACCTATATCTGGCATTTCTCCCCATGCTATCTTTTCCCAACTTCCCACCCCCCCACTGTCCCTCCCCTATTTTCCCCCTGACAGACCCCAGTGTGTGATGCTCCCCCTCCCTGTGTCCATATGTTCTCATTGTTCAACACCCACCTATGAGTGAGAACATGCAGTGTTTGATTTTCTGTTCTTGTGTCAGTTTGCTGAGAATGATGGTTTCCAGGTTCATCCATGTCCCTACAAAGGACACGAACTCATCGTTTTTGATGGCTGCATAGTCTTCCATGGTGTATATGTGCCACATTTTCCCTGTCCAGTCTATCATCGATGGGCATTTGGGTTGGTTCCAGGTCTTTGCTATTGTAAACTGTGCTGCAATGAACATTCGTGTACATGTGTCCTTATAGTAGAACGATTTAGAATCCTTTGGATATATATCCAGTAATGAGATTGCTGGGTCAAATGGAATTTCTATTTCTAGGTCCTTGAGGAATCACCACACTGTCTTCCACAATGGTTGAACTAATTTACACTCCCACCAACAGTGTAAAAGCGTTCCTATTTCTCCACATCCTCTCCAGCATCTGTTGTCTCCCGATTTTTTAATGATTGCCATTCTAACTGGAGTGAGATGGTATCTCAATGTAGTTTTGATTTGCATTTCTCTAATGACCAGTGATGAGGAGCATTTTTTCATATGTTTGTTGGCGTCATGTATGTCTTCTTTTGAAAAGTGTCTGTTCATATCCCTCGCCCACTTTTGAATGGGCTTGTTTTTTTCTTGTAAATCTGTTTTAGTTCTTTGTAGATTCTGGATATCAGTCCTTTGTCAGACGGGTAGACTGCAAAAATTTTTTCCCATTCTGTTGGTTGCCGATTCACTCTAAGGACTGTTTCTTTTGCTGTGCAGAAGCCGTGGAGTTTGATTAGGTCCCATTTGTCTGTTTTGGCTTTTTGTTGACAATGCTTTTGGTGTTTTGGTCATGAAGTCCTTGCCTACGCCTATGTCCTGAATGGTTTTGCCTAGATTTTCTTCTAAGGTTTTTATGATGTTAGGTCTTATGTTTAAGTCGTTTAATCCATCTGGAGTTAATTTTAGTGTAAGATGTCAGGAAGGGATCCAGTTTCTGCTTTCTGCACATGGCTAGCCAGTTTTCCCAACACTATTTATTAAACAGGGGCTCCTTTCCATATTGCTTCTTTTTGTCAGGTTTGTCAAAGATCGGATGGTTGTAGATGTGTTGTGTTGCCTCAGAGGCCTCTGTTCTGTTCCATTCATCTATATCTGTTTTAGTACCAGTACCATGCTGTTTTGATTACTGTAGCCTTGTAGTATAGTTTGAAGTCTGGTAGTGTGATGCCTCCCACTTTGTTCTTTTTGCTTAGAATTGACTTGGCTATGTGGGCTCTCTTTGGTTCCATATGAAGTTTAACGTGGTTTTTTCAAGTTCTGTGAAGAAGGTCATTGGTAGCTTGATGGGGGATAGCGTTGAATCTGTAAATTACTTTGGGCAGTATGGCCATTTTCACGATATTGATTCTTCCTAACCATGAACATGGAATGTTTCCCCATCTGTTTGTGTCCTCTCTTATTTCATTGAGCAGTGGTTTGTAGTTCTCCTTGAAGAGGTCCTTTACATCCTTTGTTATTTGTGTTCCTAGGTATTTTATTCTCTTTGTAGCAATTGTGAATGGCAGTTCGTTCTTGATTTGGCTCCCTTTAAGTCTGTTATTGGTGTATAGGAATGCTTGTGATTTTTGCACATTGATTTTGTATCCTGAGACTTTGCTGAAGTTGCTTATCAGTTTCAGGAGATTTTGGGCTGAGACAATGGGGTCTCCTAGATATACAATCATGTTGTCTGCAAATAGAGACAATTTGACTTCCTCCTTTCCTATTTGAATATGCTTTATTTCTTTTTCTTGTCTGATTGCTCTGGCTAGAACTTCCAATACTATATTGAATAACAGTGGTGAAAGAGGGCATCCTTGTCTAGTGCCAGATTTCAAAGGGAATGCTTCCAGTTTTTGCCCATTCAGTATGATATTGGCTGTTAGTTTGTCATAAATAGCTTTTATCGTTTTGAGATACATTCCATCAATTCCTAGTTTATTGAGGGTTTTTAGCATAAAGGGCTTTTGAATTTTGTCAAAAGCCTTCTCTGCATCAGTTGAGATAATCATGTGGTTTTTGTCTTTGGTTCTATTTATGTGGTGAATTATGTTTATAGACTTGCGTATGTTGAACAAGCCTTGCATCCCCGAGATGAATCCTACTTGATCATGGTGGATAAGCTTTTTGATGTGCTGTTGCAATTGGTTTGCCAGTATTTTATTGATGATTTTTGCATCTATGTTCATCATGGATATTGGCCTGAAGTTTTCTTTTCTTGCTGAGTCTCTGCCAGGTTTTGGTATCAGGATGATGTTGGTCTCATAAAATGATTTGGGAAGGATTCTCTCTTTTTGGATTGTTTGGAATAGTTTCAGAAGCAGTGGTACCAGCTCCCCTTTGTATGTCTGGTAGAATTCGGCTGTGAACCCATCTGGACCTGGGCTTTTTTGGGCAGTAGGCTCCTAATTGCTGCCTCAGCTTCAGCCCTTGTTATTGGTCTATTCAGGGTTTTGACTTCTTCCTGGTTTAGGCTTGGGAGGATGCAAGTGTCCAGGAATTTATCCATTTCTTCCAGGTTTACTAGTTTATGTGCATAGAGTTGTTTGTAATAATCTCTGATGATGGTTTGAATTTCTGTGGAATCTGTGGTGATATCTCCTTTATCGTTTTTCATTGCATCTACTTGATTATTCTCTCTTTTCTTTTTTATTAATCTGGCTAGTGGTCTGTCTATTTTGTTGACCTTTTTGAAAAAGCAGCTCCTGGATTTATTGATTTTTTTGAAGGGTCTTTTGTGTCTCTATCTCCTTCAGTTCTGCTCTGATCTTAGTTATTTCTTGTCTTCTGCTAGCTTTTGAGTTTTCTTGATCTTGTTCTTCTAGCTCTTTCAATTTTGATGATAGGGTGTCAATTTTAGATCTCTCCTTGCTTCTCATGTGGGCATTTATTGCTATATACTTTCCTCTAGAGACTGCTTTAAATGTGTCCCAGAGATTCTGGTATGTTGTGTCTTCGTTCTCATTGGTTTTGAAGAACATCTTTATTTCTGCCTTCATTTCATTGTTTATCCAGTCAACATTCATGAGCCAGTTGTTCAGTTTCCATGAAGCTGTGCGGTTCTGAGTTAGTTTCTGAATTCTGAGTTCTAACTTGATTGCACTATGGTCTGAGAGACCCTTTGTTGTGATTTCCGTTCTTTTGCATTTGCTGAGGAGTGATTTACTTCCAATTATGTGGTCAATTTTAGAGTAGGTGCGATGTGGTGCTGAGAAGAATGTATATTCTGTGGATTTGGGGTGGAGAGTTCTGTAAATGTCTATTAGGTTTGCTTGGTCCAGGTCTGAGTTCAAGTCCTGGATATCCTTGTTAATTTTCTGTCTCATTGATCTGTCTAATATTGACAGTGGAGTGTTAAAGTCTCCCACTATTATTGTGTGGGAGTCCAAGTCTTTTTGTGGGTCATTAAGAACTTGCTTTATATATCTGGGTGCTCCTGTATGGGGTGCATGTATATTTAGGATAATTAGCTCTTCTTGTTGCATTGATCCCTTTTATCATTATGTAATGCCCTTCATTGTCTCTTTTGATCTTTTTTGGTTTAAAGTCTATTTTATCAGAAATGAGAATTGCAACTCCTGATTTTTTTTTTGCTCTCCATTTGCTTGGTAAATCTTCCTCCATCCCTTTATTTTGAGCCTTTGTGTATCCTTGCATCTGAGATGGGTTTCCTGGATACAGCACACTGATGGATTTTGGCTTTTTACCCAATTTGCCAGTCTGTCTTTTGACTGGGGCATTTAGCCCATTTACATTTAGGGTTAATATTGTTATGTGTGAATTTGATCCTGCCATTTTGATGCTAGGTGGCTGTTTTGCCCGTTAGTTGATGCAGTTTCTTCGTTGTGTTGATGCTCTTTACCATTTGGTATGTTTTTGGAGTGGCTGGTACTGGTTGTTCCTTTCTATGTTTAGCGCATCTTTCAGAAGCTCTTGTAAAGCAGGCTGGTGGTGATGAAATCTCTGAGTACTTGCTTGTTCGCAAAGGATTTTATTTTTCTTTCACTTATGAAGCTTAGTTTGGCTGGATAGTATTAGGATTTTCTATAATGAATTGAAAATATCCTTTTTTTGTTTTGAAACACCATTAAAAGTATAGCAAATATTCATTCTTTGAAATCTTGAAAACATTTACCTATAAAATTATTGAGGGCAAGCCTTTTTTAGCACATAGGCTTTTAGAAAACTTTTCTAATCTTTTCAAGTTTGCGTATCTAATCTAATTTACCATAGGTTTTTTTAAGTTTCTTTTAGTGCATTGCAGTTTTTTACAAATAAAGTTGTCAAACTTTATTGCCATTTCTACAGATTACTATCATACATATTGTATGCCCTCTTGATCTGTGGTTATATTCCCCTTCTTATTGCAAGAATGTATATTCTTAACTTTTAAATTTGTGTATTTTATTATTGTTTCAAAAAAAGTTTTGTTATTGTTTTTTCTGTATTATCTCTTTTTCTAACCTTATCAATTCCTTTATTTTATTGTTTTCTCTAGCCAATTAAGTTATATACTTAGTTATCTTTTTCTTTGTTGGTTAGTATAAAAAGCACTTGAAATCATTTACTTTTCTCTAAATACAGCTTTGACCACATTTCTTAGATTTAGATATGTAGTGTATCTTTATCATTTTGAAATAAATCAATCTTATATATTAATATATCAGATATATAAATTTATATTTATATATACAGATATATAAATTCTAATAACTTAATTTATAATCACACACTGGGCTATTGGCACATAAACGTTTATAGCTACTACAGTCATTGTAGACTTTACATTTATTTTATAGAAATTATTTCTGCCTTACTAAATTACTTTATCCTTAAACACAGTTTCCTTTAACATATTAGCATTACCACTTCTTTCTTTTTATGTGAATTTGTCTAATATATACTTGCCCACTCCTTTATTTAAATATTGTTCTTTATTAATTTAGTACTTTTGTTTTATAAATAGCAAATAGTTTAATGCTGGGTTTTATTTTTCCCAATCTAGACCCTTTTTTTTATTGGGAAATATTCTAAACTCCACAGAGAGGATAGAAGAGATGAAGGATAAGAGATTCTTCATTTGAGAGTAGACACCAGGGATTTTTGGACTTCTGGGATTTTCAGGAACATAAAAGAGTAAATTATTCACTTTGAATTAAATTTTAACTGTGTTTCTGAACATGAAGTCAAATTAATCTCACTTACACTTCAAATAATTTGACATGAGCATTTATTTCTATTACTTTATAATAAAGACTTCTGGCTATTTATGCTACCTGGCTGTTTTTACTATTCAAATATTTTGCTGGATCTTCCATGTTCCTATTTAATACTGTCTCCAAAAGCATAAAAATTTTGCCCACCCATCTGACAAAGAACTAATATCCAAAATCTACAAAGAACTAAAACAGATTTACAAGAAGGAAACAAACAAACCCATTCAAAAGTGGGAGAAGGATATGAACAGACACTTTTCAAAAGAAGACATATATTAGGCCAACAAACATATGAAGAAATGCTCAGCATCACTGGTCATTAGAGAAATGGAGACAACAGATGCTGGAGAGGATGTGGAGAATAGGAACACTTTTACACTTTGGTGGGAGTGTAAATTAGTTCATCCATTGTGGAAGACAGTGTGGCGATTTCTCAAAGACTGAGAAACAGAAATTCCACTTGACCCAGCAATCCCATTACTGGGTATATACCCAAAGGATTATAAATTGTTCTATTATAAAGACACATGCACACATATGTTCATTGTGGCACTGTTTACAATGGCAAAGACCTAGAACCAACCCAAATGCCCATCAATGATAGACTGGACAACAAAAATGTGGCACATATATACCATGGCAGCCATAAAAAAGGATGAGTTCATGTCCTTTGTATGGACATGGATGAATATGGAAACCATCATTCTCAGCAAACTGGCACAAGAATAGAAAACCAAACACTGCATGTTCTCACTCATCGGCAGGTATTGAACAATGAGAACACATGGACACAAGGAGAGAAGCATCACACATTGGGGTCTGTTGCAGGGGGGCTAGGGATGGGACAGCGTGAGGTGGAGAGGTTGGGGAGGGGATAACACGGGGGAGAAATGCTAGATATAGGTGACTGTGGATAGAGGCAGCCAACCAGCTTGCCATGTAAGTACCTATGCAACAACCCTGCATGATCTGCACATGTACCCCAGAACCTAAAGTACAAAAAAAAAAGAATATTATACCAGAAAAAAAAAAAAAAAACTTTGCTTACTTTCATTCTAGTAGTGGATGCTTATGTGTTTAAAAATTTGAACTGCTATTTCTTTTCAATATAATGATTTATTTCAGAATGAGTCGTTGATTATTCCTTATCAGATCAGCAGTTTGTATGCTGTACTTCCTCTCACATCCCACAATTCACACGTTATGTAAAATAATCTACACTTTTGGAACCAGAGTTTTGGTATTAATTTAATTGTTATAGTATACATTTAATGTCTGCATTATGTCAATTTTAGCAGTTGTTTAGAAATCAACCCTCATGTTTTATTCTGCTTAAGGCCACTTCTCTTACAACCAGTTTCATCTATATTTAAGGTAATTATTATAATTCATTTCTTAGGTGGCTAAAATACTCTTCTAAATAATATTTTAAGAAAAGACATTCAGATTCTTTATTTTCTTCATCTTTTTAAGTTTGCAAATACCTGTTTAAATTTTCATATGTCACATTAGTTAATATCAGATTTAGCAACATATAAAAGAAAATCTCAAATGAACAATAGCTTTAGAAACATTAAAATTTATTTCTCTCATATATAAAATAAGTTTGGGCACAGAAAGTCCAGGCCTGATATGAGAACATTATGAATTTTGTTGATGATCTGGGTTTTCTGCTCTGCTATCATATTCATGATGCAAGATGATTGCTCAAGGAGTGCCAGTCATCACATCTACTTTCCAAGTAGAATAAAGAGACAGATGAGAAAATGATGTTTTCTCTCTTTTTAAGCTTTTATTATAGGTTTCGGGGGTATATGTGAATGTTTGTTATGTAGGTAAACTTACGTCATGGAAGTTTGTTGTACAGATTATTTCATTCACCCCAGTGTTAAGCCTAGTACCCAATAGTTTTTTGTGTTTCTTTTCTGCTTCTCTCCCTCCTCGCACTCTCCACCCTCAGGTAGAACCTGGTGTCTGTTGAACCCTTATTTGTTCATGAGTGCTCATCAATTAGCTCCCACTTATAAGTGACAACATGTGGCATTTGGATGTTCCTCTCTTTTAAGAAGAATTACTGGAAATTTACATGGTACTTCCAGTCACATCTTGTTAGACCATTAGGAAAAAAATAAGATAGACACACACAATTGAAAGGATAATATAAGAAGAGAGTAGAAATTAGAAGGTACCTGTAAGTTCTGGCCACATAAGTGAACATTAACTTTAGTGACTATATAAAATTTGAAGGTTACAAATATTGTTTTTCTATAACCTCTGTAATGATTGTCACAGTGTCTCTTTGTCTTTCTTCTTTCAAATTATATTTAATTAGTTAGATTTTTCTTTGTTGTACATGATATCTTCCTCTTCTTCACAATGGATACTAATTGAATTTGTTATGTATCTCCAAAATTATTTCTAAAATGTGTAGATACAGATGCCCTTGTTATTAATTTATTTAGTATTGAGTAGTCCCTTGAAATCTTAAGGGTATAGATATTCCTCAAATTATAATGTGGTTATGTCCTGGTAAACCCATCACAATGTCAAAAAAATTGTAAGTTGAAACTTCCTAAGTTGAGGACCATCTGGACAGTCTTTTTTTACTCTTGGGAATGTTTTTTTCTGTTATGTCTTTGATTATCATATTTTTTCCATTTACTCTGCTTTTACTCCCTAGCATTTCCATTATAAATATACTGGCTTCCTTAGCTCTTCATCCTCAGTAACTTATCTTTCTTCTCTTTGTTTAATTTACTTCCTGGAGAAACTATTTAGCTTGTTTCCTAAATCACTAATTCACAATGAAATCTGCAATAAATTTCCTCATTTATATGAGATTTCTTTTCCAAGATTTTGTAGTGATGATTTTCCTCAGGAACAAAAGTTCTTAGTCTTAGATTGTTCCATATTGGTACACACAATGTTTTACAAATTTTCTTGAGAATAAAAGATAGAAGGACTTTTTTTTTTGCTTTTCTGTTTCAATAAGTCCATTTTACAGAAATTCATTTTACTGCTGTTTCAGCATATTTTCTTTTGAACTACTGAGCCTTGTTACATATGTGGTGTTTTTCCTCTGTCTTTCCATTCTTTAAAAGGGAGTTCTATGTTCGTCTGGTAATATGACTTGTAGTTTGTTTTTCAGAGATTGTGTTTAAGTTTTCATCCTCTGCCAACAAAAGAAAGAGAAAGTTTAAAATTTATGTGCTTTGAATGTGCTAGACTGAGGATCCAGATGATCAAAAGGCACAGAAAGAGAAGCTTTTCTTTTACTAATAGGTCCTTCCAGCCACTAAAGCAGATGGCTGATTTCTGACCCACCTTACCCTGTAAAGTGGCCAAGAATTTGTTTGTAAGTTGCATTTTCAAACAGAAATGTAAAAATGACTATGAAGTTGAGCCTTTAGGAAAATGTCACACTATTGCAAGTGGTTGTTGTTCATCCATGTTTGTTGAATGCCAACAGGTGTTTGAGAAAAATTTCTGTGACTTGTCACTTGAGTACAAAGAATTTTGACATACACTGCTTACTTCTAGACTATCTAACTAGCTAACTATCACCTCAAATTCTTGTGATTCAAAGCTTGGGTTTTCATTTTCTCAATCTACTGGTGAGAAAAACTACCCACTTTCCAAATAGACCATCCTCTCCTTTGTCTTTGCCTGCTTCTTATTTTCCAAGAATATAACAAAGATTCTCAATAATTGTTCAAAATCCTGTGTTTCAGTGCCATGATGAATATATTCTTATTTTTAGATTCCTTGGATAATTTCAGTGATATTTGGGGAGTGAGAATAAGTAAATGCATGCACACAACCATTTTAAACTAAAAGATGAAAATGTAGTTTTTGAGCCAAATCATTGTGTAAAAGCCAAATTTCCAAACTACAAATACAGTTTAAAATGTTTCAACAGCCTTCATTATGTGCTTATTTGTGGTAAGAAATAAACATTTTTTAAATTTTGATAAGCCTTACACATATATGAATGTTATAAGAATGAAAAAATGCTACTTTATGTAAAAACCAGGCTTAGTACA
Organism: Ateles fusciceps; assembly: GCA_036589455.1. Taxonomy (NCBI): domain Eukaryota; kingdom Metazoa; phylum Chordata; class Mammalia; order Primates; family Atelidae; genus Ateles; species Ateles fusciceps. The sequence goes on from JAZHEH010000051.1 coordinate 4,280,427, forward strand.
ATTTGGGGAAAGCGGTGGTGGTAGGGGCTGCAATTTTGGTAAACAATACTTCAATATTTCAGGCTTTGCCTAATAGAATTGTGCGGTTGACATTTTCACCATAGTATATCTTAAATAAACCATATGCTAAAAATGTCAATGGTATTTCTGACCTTAAGGCCTGTGGGACAAATTTTCATTTTTAATTATAAGTTGGTTATACCCACTTGAGTGATTAGAAGCTATTATTATCTGGTTAACCTTGATTAATCACATCACAATATGGTTTTTTTTCTATTTTTTTCAATTGTTATGCCCATGCCCACATGGGGCAAGTGGGGCCTAGAAATGGAGAGAAATTAAGTTTAAGCAACATCATTAGAACCCTGAGCCAAATGTTTCTTGAAGCCATTTCTACTTCTGGACTACTTAGTACATTCTTCTTAATCATCCCTTGCTCACTCCTTTGCAGCTCCTGATTCGCTTTGAAAAGGCCAAACTAATTCTCACTCAGGTCACTGCATTTGCTATTGTGTCTTCCTGGAATGCTGCTTCCGCAGCTATCCATGTAACTCCCTCCTTCACGTTCACTAGGTCTTCGCTCAAATATCAACCACTGGGAGAAAAAGCCCTGTCTGACACTCTTCTAAAGAAGTTCTTCCAATCATTTTCTACACCCTTCATTGTTGAAGTCTCCCCACTGAATTCAACAATATCTACCATTACATAATATAGCTGGTTTTTATTTGTAACTTCTCTGCCTCTTCCACAAGGCTCTGAGCTTCTAGCGGGCAGTAAGTTTCTCTGCTTTGTCATACTGCACTGCAGCATCCAGAACCATGCCTATCACACAGTAGGAACCTAAAAATTATTTGTTGAATGAAGGAATAAGTAAGTCAATGACTCCCTTTTCAGTGTTTTTTTTTTTGTTTTTTCCCTAATTCAGGAATAAATTTGCTTTAACTACAAGTTGAGTATCCCTAATCCAAAAATCTGCAGTCCAAAATACTCAGAAATCCAACCCTTTTTTTCATTTATTTATTTATTTTTTATTTCAGTAGATTTGGGGGAACAGATGGTCTTTGGTTACATGGATAAGTTCTTTGGTGGTGATTGCTGAGATTTTTGTGCACCCATCACCTGAGCAGTGTACACTGTACCCAATGTGTAGTTTTTAGTTCTCGCCCTCTTCCCACCCTTCCCTACAATCCCCAGAGTCCATTATAACATTCTTATGGCTTTGCATTCTCATAGCTTAGCTCCCACTTTTAAGTGAGAACACATAATACTGGTTTTCCATTCCTGAGTTACTTCGCTTAGAATAATGGTCTCCAACTCCATCCAGATTGCTTCCATATTCATTTCTTTTCATGGCTGAGTAGTATTCCATGGCATGTGTGTATGTATGTATGCATGCATGCATGAGTGTATTTGGGTAGGTGTAAAAGTGTTCCCTTTTCACCACATCCACAACATCTATTTTTTTTTTAGCTTTTAATTATAGCCATTCTTGCAGGAGTAAGGTAGTATGATCATCTCAATAGACACCAAAAATGCATTTGACAAAATCCAGTATCCATTTATAATTAAAACCCTCAGCAAAATCAGGATAGAAGAGACATAACTTAAGGTTTAAAAAAGCTCTCTATGACAAACACACAGCCAACATTATACTGAACAGGGAAAAGTTGGAAGCATTCCCTCTGAGAGCTGGAACAGACAAGGTGCCTACTTTTACCACTTCTAGTCAACATAGTACCAAAAGTCCTAGTAAGAGCAATCAGACAAGAGAAATAAATAAAGAGCATCCAAATCTGTAAAGAGGAAGTCAAACTGTCATTGTTCGCCAATGATATGACCTTATACCTAGAAAACCCTAAAGACTCACCCAACAAGCTCTTAGATCTGATAAATGAATTCAGTAAAGTTTCAAGATACAAAATCAATATACAAAAATCAATAGCACTGCTCTACACAAACAGTGATGAAGCTGAGAATCAAAGTCAAGAACTCAACCACTTTTATAACAGCTGCAAAAAATAAAAAATAAAACAGTGCAATGAACATATATGTGCATGTATCTTTATAATAGAATGATTTATATTCCTTTGAGTATACACCCAGTAATGGGATTGCTGGATCTTTGAGGACTTGCTACACTGTCTTCCACAATGGCTAAACTAGTTCACACTTCCTCCAACAATGTAAAAGCATTCCCTCTTCTGTCTATCTGTGTGGTCTTGAGCAAGTCCCTTGACCTCTCCAGATCTCTTTGTAAAAAGGTGTAAGTTAGATAGCTGCTTGTAACATTGTCATGAGACTTGTATGAATAATTAAACAAGACTTTTCTGTAAAAAAAAGATAATAATAAAATAAAATACTTAGGAATATACTTAACCAAGGACATAAAAAGTCTCTACAAAAAAAACTACAAAAACCTGCTGAAAGAAATCACAGATAACACAAACAAATGGGAACATATTCCATGCTCAGGGATTGGTGAATCAATATTGTGAAAATGACCATACTGCCAAAAACAATCCATAAATTCAATGCAATTCCCATCAAAATACCATCATAATTCTTCACAGAACTAGAAACAAACAATCCTAAAATTCATATAGATCCAAAAAAGAGCCCACATAGTCAAAGCAAGACTAAGCAAAAAGAACAAATAGGGAGACATCACATTACTTGACTTCAAACTATACTATAAGGCTGTAGTTACCAAAACAGCATGATACTGCTATAAAAACATAGACCAATGGAACAGAATAGAGAACCCAGAAATAAAGCCAAATGCAGTCAACAGATGTATAACAAAGCAAAAATGAATGCAAGAGGTAGTAAAGACTTACATTTAAGACCCAAAGCCTTATAAACTTTAGATGATAACTTCAGAAAAACTCTTCTGAACATTGGCTTAGGCAAAGAGTTGATGACCAAGCACCCAAAAGCAAATACAACATAAACAAAGATAAACGGATGGGACTTAATTAAACTAAAAAGCTATGCACAGAAAAAGAAACAATTGGTGGACTAAACAAACTATTGAAGCACTGACACAATGCCACAATTGCGAAATTCCGTACTTGAACTCATGTGATGGATCATAGTCAAAATGCAGATGCACAACACAATTCATTCAGCTTCCACAAAGTAAAAAAGTCCCTCCCACACTCCTTCAGCTGTGATACATCTTTTCTGCACAAGGCCAGGTTCCCCAACCCAAGCAGGCCAACCAACAGAGATGATAAAATTAAAACTTTGTTTCAGGCACAAAATTATTTAAAATGTTGTATAAAATCACTTTCAGGCAATGTGTATAAGGTGTATGTGATGCATAAATGCATTTTATGTTTAGACTTGGGCTGCATCTCTGCGATATCTCATTATATACATGCAAATATCTTCAAATCTGAAAAAAATCCAAACCACTTCTGGTTCCAAGCATTTCAGATAAGGTATATGCAACCTGTATTAGAGTAGTATTATGCAGTTTTCATGATGCAGAATTTGGAGGCTTACACGGTTAAGCAAAAAGTAAATGTAGAAAGAGATTTAAAAGTCAGGCTGGAACTAACTCCAGAGTTCTTAAAAGCTTGCCCCTAGTGCTTCCCAAATTCCAGAGTCTATCAAGGAAGGCTTAACAAAATGTTTCTTTCTGTTATGTCCATTTTTTCTTGCAAGAATAATAAAATATTTTAATAAATGGCAAAACCCCATCTCTATAAAAAATTAAAAAGCCAGCCAGCCACAATGGCATGTACCTGTGGTGGCAGCTGCCTGGGAGGCTGAGGTGGGAGGATCATTTGAGCTCAGGAGGTCAAGGCTGCAGTGAGCCATGTTTGTACCATTGCACTCCAGCCTGGGTAACAGAGTGAGACCCTGCATCAAAAAAAAAAAAAAAAAAAAAAAAAATTAAAACTGTAAATATACATAAATAAAATACATATAATGGGAGCTCAAATAACCAGCTAAACCTCATAAGAATCTGAATAAACCATTCCTGATGTTATTGATGTATACGATGTATTGAAAAGTGAATTTATATTCCTCCAGAAAACTTTTATGTGGGCATGTGAATTTGTATATGCCTTCAGAGAAAACATATGATACCCTATAATACCTATTATTTGAATCTAGCTTTTCACTTAATATTACTAGGGCAGTTTTCCATATCATCATAAATCTACTTTATTCTTTTAAATTTTGCATTAAGCTTAGAAATTTATTTAACAAGTGATCAACACTGATTGTTTCAAGTTTCTTTTTATTAAACACATTTCATGGAATATCTTTAAAAAAAGCAATCTCATATTATTTTGTATTCAGTAATAAAAAATAAATAGCTAATTGTGATGATTAATTATATATGTTAGTTTGACTGAGACATGGAGGCTCAGATTATTGTTTTTTAATGTATCCGTGAGGCTGGTTGGTGATGAGATTACCATTTGAGTCAGTGGACTCTGTAGATTGCCCTACCCAATGTGAGTGGCCATCATTTAATCCCTTGGGAGACCGAACAAAACAAAAGGCAGAGGAAAAAGGAATGTACCTCTTTTGCTTTCTGCCTGTTTACTTGAGCCAGACATATGTCTTTTCCTGCCCTTGGACTGGGATTGACACCATTGGTTCTCCTGATTCACAGACTTTGGGACATGAATGGGAATTATACCACCAGCTATCTTGGGTTTACAGTTGGCAGATGGCAAATTGTGGGACTTCTCCTCCTCCATACTTGTCTGAGAAAATTTCTCATAATAAATCTCTTCATATGTACATGCTATTGGTTCCATTTCTCCAGAGAACCCCAACTAATATACTAATAAACTATTGCCAAGTAAAGATTCTGATAGAGGTATCCCTGGTAAGTGGAAAGATTTATTGGACTGCTGTACTTTTTAACATTGCTAGGAAGCCATATACAGTGGCTGTATACTCAGTGTCAACATACATCCAGGTTTTCCTGGGACTGTCCTGATTTATTTATGTTGTTGTCCTGGCATATCTATGAATAGCACCCCCTTTTACTTTCAAAATATACTAAAAAATATGTATATCCTTTCCTAGGGTTACTACATGAAATGTTATGAGCAACCTATTAGTATGGTTTTCTAAATGTCTTCAATTGTTATTCTGCCTCAGTTATGCAACAGAAAATATACTACTTTTCTGCAGCATGCTAGCAATTCCTACAGACAGAGCATTCATAGTTGTATGGGCAGGTGTGTAAACAAACAATGGCAATGAACATGAAAAGGTCTAGAAGGGAAGAGAAAGCTAGATCTCAAACTTGTTCACTGACTTCCACATCTACATCTGGCATTATTGTCCAAACCACCTTCATCTTTCATGAGGACCATTGCATTAATTCCTAAGTAGGTGCAAAGTATTGATCCTGCATGTGTCTGTGAGGGTGTTGCCAAAATAGATTAACGTTTAAGTCAGTGGGCTAGGAAAGGCAGATCTGCCCTAAATCTGGGTAGGCATCATCTAATCAGCTGCCAGCACAGCTAAAATATAAAGCAGGCAGAAAAATCTGAAAGGGTATTCTGACTTAGCCTTCTAGCTTACATCTTTCTCTTGTACTGGATGCTTCCTGCCCTCGAACATCAGACTTTAGCTTTGGGACTCTGACTGGCTTCCTTGCTCCTCAGTTTGCAGATGGCCTATTGTGGGACCTTGTGATGGTGTGAGTTAATATTACTTAATAAACTCCCCTTCGTATATAACCCATTAGTTCTGTCCCTCTAGAGAACCCTGACTAATACAGTAGGTTCCAATTTCTCCTGCTTTTACCTGTTAGCATGCTGTAGCCAAGATGAGCATTTTAGAAACAAACTGAATCTTATCCTCTTGTTGTGAAATTAAATGAATGTACATTCCCAGATGCTCTACAAAACAGACTTTGACGAAAGCTTATGGGCTAAGATTGTATTGAAGAGTTAAAAGCCAAGACAGAAGAAATGATGGAAAAGGAAAGTGAAACAGGGAAGGAGAAGGAGGAAATGGGAGGAGACATGCTCTTGCCAGCTTGTCATTCTTAGGTATTATGGTGATTGACTTCTCAATCTCATGGAACCATCTCCCCAAGGGGCCCTGTACAATACTATGTATTGTGGATGGTGGTGGGGGCAGTGGTGGTGAAAAGAATTTATCTTCTATCTTCTTTCACTGAGAAGCTTTGCTTCTCAGCATTATATCTCCCCTACACTCCCAGATTAAGCAACTAGGGGAGCCTCATGGGTCCTGAAATGATTATACATGTCTCTTCAGCCACAGTAAGAAAATAAAACATGGTGCTGGAGGGAGAAAGATGTAATAGCAAGGCATGAAGCAAGGTGCAATTGGGTTGTACTCCAGCAAATTTGGTTTGGTGGGGATCAGAATTAAGATGAAAAGTGTGGCCCAGAGCAGCCTCAGACACAGTGAGGCTGAGAGACTCTAAAATAGTGTAAAATAATGCAAAATCTGAAATGGTGTACAAAAGGCTTTTGACAGAGTAAGTTAATATTGAGTCCCTAGAAGCATGCCGGTCATTTTGAAAGCACCCAACAAATGTTACTAATCTATTATTTAGTGTAATTATTGGTGAAATATTTGAAATAGGAGAGTAATGGTTATAAATACATTATAAATATGATTCAGTTGACATACGGAGGTTTCTTGTATTCATAAAGAGTGTTTACTAATTCATCAGTTCTAATCAAACATCTCCTTTGTTGTTGAGTCAGTAAGCACAGTGATGAATAATCAAACATGGCCCCTATCTCCATGAGAAGGCAGAGTTAAACATGAATCAAGTACATGATTATGAATTAAACCACGACTTGGTTAAGGAAATAGAGTGTTCCCTAAGAACATATAGAAGAGGCATCTGATTAGGTTTGGGGAGAGATGATCAAGAAAGTGCCCAAAAATGACAATTTAGCCCAGAGACAAGGAAGAGTAAGGGCATCAAGGGTAGATAAGTGTATGGATGTGAAGGTTAATTTTGTGTTAATTTGGATAGACTGTGGTACCCAGATTTTAGTCAATCACCAATCTAGATGTTGATGCTAGATATTATTTAGATGAAATTAACATTTAAATTAGTAGACCTTGATTAAAGCAGATTAATTTCTATAGCATGGCGTGTACCTCATCTTATCAGTTGAAAGCCTTGAAAGAAAATACTAATCCCCTGCCCCCCCGCAACCAAAGAAGAAATTTGTCCTGAAGATTGCCTTGGGCATGAAAATGCAACACCAACTTTTGCCTGGGTCTTCAGCCTATGGCCTACCCTGCAGATTTTGGACTTGCCAATCCTATAATCACATAAGCCAATTCTTCTCTGGTAAACCCCAAGAAATAGAATTGGGGAAAGAGACCAGAAAGATCACAGCTTGTTCAAGATTCTTAACAAAAGCCACTGTGGTAGAGTGAGGCAGGTAGTATCACTTGCAGCCTAGAGAGTGAAGAAGAGCCAGATATCCAGGGCCTTAAGAGAGTGGCATGAATTTTCATCTTTGAATACAGTGGAAAAATCACTGAATTATTTTAAGTTGGATTGGAAACATTTTACCTTGAAACCTGGATACTTATGTAATATTATGAATGAAAACTCATGTAATCCTAAACTAGGCCAGGATCAAAAAAGAGAAAAGTCAGTGAATGTTTCCTTAGCTGCCCCTGTTGTATTATCCTGCAGGTACAGATTTCCTGGAATATTGTAAAATGCCTGCAACAGTTACTAGTGAATTCCTGAAATCTCAGGAAAACGTCCTCTCCCTTACCTGCATCTGTAGCCATGGAAATGGTTTTCTATATGAGGCTAACTTATTACAAGCCAAAGAGGTAAGCCTCATTTTAAATTCATGCTCCTAATACTTAATGGGGTCTTCAAATCTGCTATAAAACCTATTCTAGTCTGCTAAGAGTCTCATTTTCTCCCAGAGCTCACAGTATCTCATATGTTCTTCTTCCCTTAAAATCTCACACCTCAGCTCCCCACAGAACCCTCTTCTCCCCACCCAATTCCCAGTAGACAACCTCTTCTCACCTTTTATGATGAAAATAGAAGACCTCAGAAAGGAAGTCCTTCCAACTATTATCTAAACCCTTCTCAAGTCCTCCACCACCAACTCCCCTTCTCCCTCCTATTTCAATAAAGGAAATGTCCCTCCATCTTTCAAAGATCAATCCTTAGGTTTCTGAGGTTTCTATCAACTTTTCTGTGGTCTACTCCAAGATTTTATCTCTTTGATTATTGTATTAGTTTTTTCTCACATTACTGTAAAGAAATACCTGAGACTGGGTAATTTATGAAGAAAAGAGGTTTAATTGACCCATGGTTCCACAGGCTGTACAGGAGGGATGGTGCTGCCACCTGCTCTGCTTCTGGGGAGGCCACAAGAAGCTTACAATCATGGTAGAAGGCAGAGGACAGAGGAGAAGCCAGTACCTCTTACATGGCAGTAGTAGGAATAAGGGCATGGGGGGGAAGAGAGATATTTCACACTTTGTTTTTTTTTTGAGATGGAGTTTCACTCTTGTCGCCCAGGCTGGAGTGCAATGGCATGATCTCCACTCACTGCCACCTCTGCCTACTGGGATCAAGTGTAGCCTCTGAAGTAGCTGGGATTACAAGCATGTGCCACCACACCCAGCTAATTTTGTATTTTTAGTAGAGATGAAGTTTCACTATGTTGATCAGGCTGATTTCAAACTTCTGACCTCAGGTGATCCACCTGCCTCGGCCTTCCAAAGTGCTGGGATTACAGGTGTAAGAACTCACTCCCTATCTTAAGAAGAGTACCAAGAGTAAGGCACTAAACCATTCATGAGAAACCACCCCCGTGATCAAATCACCTCCCACCAGACCCCAAACCCAACACTGGGGATTGCAATTCAACATGAGATTTTGATGGGGCACAGATCTAAACCGTATCAGTTATCCCTCTAATTCTTGTATGTTTAACTTCTCCCTCTCTACTTGATTATTTATAAGCATATAAAGAAAAAAAAACATTTTAGTGTTTCCCAGTAAGGATGGAAAAGAAAGAGGAGGGGTATCTATGTGTGAATTATTTTTGCAGCTGTATGCTATTCTTTCTTCTGTCTTCTCTTCTTCAAACAGTATACTCCTCAAAACTGTGACATAATCTCTCTGTACCTGGGATAATAACTAAATTAATTCATCCTTGATCCAGTCATTAAACATTTACTTTTGTGAGATATGACTGGTTTTCAGATACATAATAATTAAGATAGCAAGTAATGAAGACTGCCTTACAGTCTTAAAATATAAAATAACATCTGCAGCAAGGTGTTATAGTCTGTCCACTTCTGGAATTCAGTATTAGGAAGTCCACTAGCCCACAGATACTAAACACAGTCTCTAAAATCAGATTCTTCTGTAATAATACTGTAGGCTACAGCTGTCTGGCTTTTTTGTCCCATTTCTTGAAGGTAAGGAAGAGATGTGGTAACTTTGGCTCTTTCATAGAACCCTTTAATGCCCAAACCTACTCACAATCACCAAATCTTATAAAAGATTTTTTAGCCATAGAATCCCCTGCAAACAGAAAGATTATTGTGTAATTTAGTGGGTTCTTAGAACCATGTCCCTGACCAAAAATATTATTCCAACTGGCCCTGAAATAAATATAATAATTCTAATCTCTTTGAGTTAACACTTTGATATGATTTCAATAAAATGTAAAATCATGTTGATGTGGTTTGGCTGTGTCCCCAAGCAAATCTCACCTTGAATTCTAATAATCCCAACATGCCAATCACAGGGCCAGGTGGAGATCATGGAGTCATGGGAGCAGTTTCCCCATACCTTTCTCATGGTAGTGAATAAATCTCTTGAGATCTGATGGTTTTATAAATGGGAGTTCCCCTGCAAAAGCTCTCTCTTGCCTGCTGCCATGTAAGACATGCCTTTGCTCTTCTCCTCTGCCTTCTGCCATGATGTTGAGGCCTCCCTAGCCATGCTTAACTGTGAGTCCATCAAACATCTTCCCTTTATAAATTACCTAGTCTTGTGTATGTCTTTATTAGCAGCATGAGAACAGACTAATACAGTAAATTGGTACCAGAAGTGGGTCACTGCTGTAAAGACACCTGAAAATGGGGAAGGAACTGTGGAACTGGGTAATAAGCAGAGGTTGGAACAATTTGGAGGGCTCAGAAGACAGGAAAATGTAGGAAAGTTTGCAACTTTCTGAAGATTTAGAGGGCTGAAAAGAAAGGAAGATGTGGGGAAGTTTGGAATTTCCTAGAGACTTGTTGAATGGCTTTGACCAAATGCTGATAGGGAAATGGACAATAAAGTCCAGGATGTAGTGGTCTCACATGGAGATGAGAAACTTGTTGGGCACTGGAGTAAAGGTTACTCTTGCTATGCAAAGAAACTGGCAGCATTTTGTCTCTGCCCTAGAGATTTGTAGAACTTTGAACTTGAGAGAGATTATTTAGGGTATGTGGCAGAAAAAAATTCCAAGCAGCAAAGCATTCAAGAGGTGACAGAACATAGAAGTTTGGAAAATTTTTAGCCCGATGATTCGATAGAAAAGAAAATCCCATTTTCTGAGTAGAAATTCAAGCATGCTGCAGAAATTTGCATAATTAATGAGGTTCCAAACGTTAATTGCCAAGACAATGGGGAAAATGTTACAGGGCATGTCAGAGATCCTCACAGCAGCCCTTCCCATTACAGGCCTGGAGGCCTAGAAGGAGAAAATCCTTTCATGGGCTGGGCCCAGGGACCCCGTGCTCTGTGCAACCTGGCAACCGGGTGAGCTGCATCCCAGCTGTTCCATCCATGGCTAAAAGGGGTCAAGGTACAGCTCAGGCCATGGCTTCAGAGAGTGCAAGCACCAAGTCTTGGCAGCTTACACCTGGTGTTGGGCCTGCGAGTACACAAAAGTCAGTAATTGAGGTTTGGGAACCTCTGCCTAGATTTCAGAGGATGCATGAAAATGCCTGGATATCCAGGCCCAAGTTTGCTGCAGGGGCAAGGCCCTCATGGGGACCCCTGCTAGAGCAGTGCAGAAAAGAAAAGTGGGGTTTAGCCCCAACACAGAGTCCCCACTGGTGCACTGCCTAGTAGAGCTTTGAGAAGAGGGCCACTGTACTCCAGACCCTAGAATGGTAGCTCCACCAACAGCTTGCACCATGTACCTGAAAAAGCTGAAGACACTCAACACCAGCTCATGAAAGCATTGAGGAAGAGGGCTGTACCTTGCAAAGCCACAGAAGCAGAGCTTCCCAAGGCTCTAGGAGCCCACCTCTTGCATCAGTGTGACCTGGATGTGAGACATAGAGTCAAAGGAGATCATTTTGTAGCTTTAAGATTTGACTGCCCTGCTGCATTTCAGATTTGCAGGGGGTCAGAAGCCCCTTTGTTTTGACCAATTTCTCCGATTTGGAATAATTATATTTACCCAATGCCTGTACCCCCATTTTATCCAAGAAGTAAGTAACTTGCTTTTGATTTTTCAGGCTCATAGGCAGAAGGGACTTGCCTTGTCTCAGATGGGACTTTGGACTGTGGACTTTTGAGTTAATGCTGAAATGAGTTAAAATTTGGGGGGGAATGTTGTAAAGACATGATTGGTTTTGAAGTGTGAGGACATGAAATTTGGGAGGGAGCAGGGGTGGAATGATATGGTTTGACTCTGTTCTACCAAAATCTCACCTTGAATTATCCTCACATGTCAAGCACAGGGCCAGGTGGAGATAATTGAATTATGGGGGCAGTTTCCCCCATACTGTTCTCATGGTAGTAAATACATCTCCTAAGATCTGGAGGTTTTATAAAAAGGAGTTTCCCTGCACAAGCTCTCTCTCACCTGCTGCCATGTAAGACATGCCTTTGCTCTTCCTTCACCTTCCACCATGATTATGAGGCCTCTTCAGTCATGCTGAAGTGTCTGTCCATTAAACTTCTTTCCTTTATAAATTACCTAGTCTTGGGTATGTCTTTATTAGCAGTGTGAGAACAGACTAAAACGCATGCCAATGTTTTAGTTATTTGTCTATTATCATATTCATTTCCTTAATTAACATGTATTATTGGCTGTTTTGAGGATAGAGCTGGATGAGCTCCCTGCCTTTGAATTACAGTAGTGCCCCATTATCCCCCTTATCCTTGGGGAATACATTTGAAGACTCTTAATGGATTCCTGAAATCACAGATAGTACCAAACCCTGCATATCCTATAATTTTCCCATATAAACATACCAAAAATAAAGTTTAATCTATAAATTTGCCACAGTAAAAGATTACCAAAAATAATAATAAAATAGAAGAATTATAACAACACACTGTAATAATAGTTACGTAAATGTGGTCTCTCTCTTTCTCAAAATATCTTATTATACTCTATTATCCTTCTTTTTGTGATGATGTGAGATAGTTAAATGCCCACATGCTGAGATGAAGTGAGATGAATGACATGGGCATTGTGATGTAGCATTTAAAACTATGAATTGTTTATTTCTGGAATTTTTTATTTAATATTTTAAATAGTTGACCATGGCTAACCAAAATCATGGAAAGTGAAACCATGGATAAGGAGGGGACACTGTACTATTTATGTGCAAGAAAGACAAGTATTTATTATCATTTAGGGAGAAGCACAGAGTGTAAGGAATCGTTTATGAAAGGATAGCCAGATCAAGGCAGAGATGCTCCTAAATTTGGCTTGTGGAAGCTTCTCAAGACAGATTACATATGGTTTAAAAACAAACCAAAAAAGTCTTAAAGTGAAAATGCTAAAGAAAATATGACATCAATATCCTAGATCTGATTACTTTATTAGGTTGAGGGACCCAGATGAAATGGTATCCAATACGGAGGCATTTTGGGCAAGAGGTAAGTAGCAAGGTCAAGAGAACAAAGACTGCTCAAATTGATATCTCCTTAGATGATATCTCCACCTAAGGAAGCCTATAATGTGGATTGGGCTCACAACATGGACATTACATATATTCTTTACTTCTCAACAGCCTTGTAATTTAGGTCCTCTTATGATTAACTGGATTTTAACAGAGGAGTAAACTAAGGTTCAATCTGATTGAATAATTTTCCCAAGTTTCCAGCATCAGAAAGCAGTGGAGCCAGGTGGGATCATTAATTTTATGTATCAACTTGCCTGGGCCACAAATGTCCAGCAGTCTGGTTAAACATTATCTCTTGATGTGTCTGCGAGAGTGTTTCCAGAAGAGTTTAGCCTTTGAATAGGTGGACTGAGTAATGCACATGGCCCTCCCCACCGTAGCTAGACATCATCCAATCTACTGAGAGCCTGAAGAGAGCAAAAAGATGTAAGAAAGGTAAATTTGCTCTCTGCCTGAGAATGTGAACTGGGATATCAATCTTCTGCCCTGGGTGTTCCTAGTTCTTAGACCTTCAGACTTGCAGTGGAATCTACACCATTGGCTCTCCAGCTCTCAGGGCATAACACTATACCACCAGCTTTCTTGGGAGAACCCTAGCTAATATATCAGGATTCAAACTGAAACAATCTAATTTCAACCCTGTTGTCCTGACAGTCACTCTACAGTGCCTCAAGCAGCAGCCAGGGTGGAGTTTCCAAAGGGCGAAAGGAGTTCAGTAAATAATGCAGCAGGAAGATTCAAGGAAAGATGAAGAGAGGATGAGCAGTATCTGGCAGTCAAAGACACTAGGCATTGTCTTCGGGGGCTGGAGCAACACTGGGAGGGCAATGATTTACCTTCCCAGGACACACCCCGAGGTGATGTGGTTTAGGAGCAGTCTGGCAGCTGAGGATTCCCAATAACTATGGAATTGGGATGCCTGCCAACTTTCCATCAGCTTCCCTATCCAGATAAAAGTACAAAACTTCTTCACTGGATATTAGAGAAAAGTCTACAAGACAAACTCTTAAAACCTCTTGGATTTCAATAAACTTCGCCCAGTGATAAGTTTCAGCTGTTTTTCCAAGTTAAAATCCAATTTCACCCTTTAAATTTTTCCTTAAGGCTATAAAGTACACTTGGAAAACAATATTAATATGGAAGAAATTGCTACTTGTAGGGTTACAGAACTCTTGTTTGGATCATTGTATTGCCTTGTCAGTAAAACTTTAAAAACTTGATGATATATTTACTTTAAAATATTCTAGACTCTCCAACATTGTTGATTCTGTAAACTGTGTACAAAATATCCTGATTTATAGATCGATTCGTTTGCTGTTGAAAAACATATTTTTAAAAGCTAACATTACCCCCTTGAATTTTTAAGCTCTTGTTTTAAATGGTACAAGTAATTTTTGCTTTTCAATGGCAGTTTAATGTTAGTTTTTCTAAACTTCTCAAATGCATTATGGAAATCCCCTTCATTGCAGCTATGACTAATTTATTTTTAATTGCACACTGATATTGCTTAACTTCCTCTAAATTTTGGCAGTTTTCTACCATTCAGTGCAGCAGTCTTTTCATGAGAAAAAAAAATATTTACTCCAAAGTGAAAACAGGTTTCTCTGTGTGTGTTCTAATATATTTGTCACTTTCCAGTTCCAGAATATTTTGACATTGAAAGTCCATTTGACCTTTATAGGTTTTGAAATGACTATCATGTTTGAGCATTATTCCCCAAAATCTTTGAGTTCGTGTTTGTTTAAGATTTTCCCTTCTGTAAATGCTGATATAAGGAAGGAAACAACATCAGGCTCAGTTGGAGATGCATATTTGGATTGTGAATGTATTTATGGGGGTTACTAGCATATATACAGAAATATGAAGCTGGGATCTGAACAGACAAGACTGAATGAGCATATAGAATCAATATGTTCACTTTTAAGATGAGAAGATTAGATTGAGAGAGGTTAAGAGGCATGCCCAAGATTACACATGGATAAATGAAACCTGCTTTTTCCAGGACCCAACACTCATGCTCATGCTACTAATCCACACTGACCCCACAGTTTGGCATTTCTGAATGAATTCCATTCATTGAAAAGGATATGAGGAGGGGGAAAAAATGGAAACAGAAGAGTGATGAAATATTTCTGTGACTTTGAGACAATAAACAAATCATGCTTTAGTCAGTCATTTTCCTGCCTCCCACCCAGCTCAGAAAAATTGGTCAGACAATAAAGTATTTTTTTTTTTAATTCCAGTAATTCTGCAAATTGTTTCAAGAACCAAAGAACAAATAGAAAATAAATATAAGACATGATCCCTGATCTGAGTGAAATATGTAATATAGATAGATGGAAAATATGCACATAAACTAAGGAAAGAATGATCTTATAAAACCATATATTAGTAAGTGCAATTTTGCATGTAAATAAGCATGAAAATGCTGGACCAGGTCACAGGGATGGAATTGGGAATAGACTTTTATTGTAATCAGATGTACTACTCATGAAAGTTTACTTGAAAGAGAATAATTTTAACCAAATTTCAAAAAGAAAAGAAAAAAGTGGGGGAAAAGATGACACAATATGTTGGAATTCAAGAAGTGATGAGCTTAGCTTGACTTAAGTGAAGGAAAATAGAATTGGGAAAAATTATAGAGCAGAAAAGAGTAGAAAAGTTTGGAATTGGTAAAAATAATTAAATTCTGGATTTAAAAGTTTAATTTGATCATGAAAGCTACAAAGATGGTCAATTAATGAAAACGCTTAAAAATTGTGTCCTTTAGGGTACCTCCAATGCAAAAGATCTTTAATCTGGCACATGACGTCCAATCTTCCAGTCAGTTGTATCTTAGTTCTGCATGCCAGGAGACTGAGTCACCCATAACTGCTCCTCCTTGCGCACCCTCCTTCCCCAGTAAAATTTATACCAAGTTCTGGCAATTTTACTTTCTAGATATCTGTTAAGTCCATCCAGTCCTCTCCATTGCTATACAATTCTAATACAAGTTCCCATTGTCTTTCTCCTGAATTAAGTTATTTAAGTGGGTTAACGTGTCTGCCCTTAACCAACCATGCCACTCTGCAATCCAGTATCTCATTGCATTAAATATGATAATGTGGCCATGCTGCTAAAAACTTCTATACTTGTCTGTAAAGCAGTTCCCATCTATCTCTCCAGCCTTACTTTATTCTCTTTGTACCAGACACACTAACATTCCATCTTTACTTGTGCTCATGCTGATTTCTCTCATTACATGGCCTCTACTTTTTAGTGCTCTTTCCTTTTTGACTCTGTTAATATGAACTCATTCTAATCAGCACATCCCATCGCATCCTCCCTGAGTTACTTAACTAGGTCAAATCTGTGGGTTAAGTTCTTATAGCACAATTTACCTCTCTCGAAGCACTTAACACTACTGCTATTTTACATTTATTTCTGTGATTATTTGATTAAGATCTATCACCATCACTAGGATGCAAGTTCTATGAAGTCTGAGAATGCTTTGTTTTTCCTCACCATTATATTCCAAGTGCCAATAACAGTGCCTGGTGCATATTAGGCATTCAAGTACAATGTGAATAAGTATATGATAACTAATATAACTTTTTCATCTTACTTTATGCCAAGTACTATTCTAAATCTTCTATCGTATTATCCTCTTTAATTTTCAAAACAACTCTACGAAAGTGCTCTAATTATTTTTCCATTCTGTGGCAGAATAAAGAGGTTAAATAAATTGTTCAAGCTCTTATGGCTAATAAGAGATAGAACCAGAATATAGAACCAGTATGACTTCTTTTTTATTATTATTATCATTATTATTTTTTTTATTGCATTTTAGGTTTGGGGGTACATGTGAAGAACATGGAAGATTGTTGCATAGGTACACACATGGCAGTGTGATTTGCTGCCTTCCTCCCCATCACCTATATCTGGCATTTCTCCCCATGCTATCCCTCCCCAACTCCCCACCCCCCACTATCCTTCCCCTTTTTCCCCCCAACAGAGCCCAGTGTGTGATACCCCCCTCCCTGTGTCCATGTGTTCCCATTGTTCAACACCCGCCTATGAGTGAGAACATGCGGTGTTTGATTTTCTGTTCTTGTGTCAGTTTGCTGAGAATGATGGTTTCCAGGTTCATCCATGTCCCTACAAAGGACACGAACTCATCGTATATGACTTCTAAGCATGTGTTCCTGACGCTACAGCTGCCTCTGTGCATTTGTCAAATGGATGAGTGACAGCAGAATAGTCAAATGAGCTAATGTCAGCAGCCATTCCTTTTTGGAAACAGTTGCTATTTGGAAAGAAGATGGAGGGAGAAAAGATACCTATATGACTGCAGTAGCAATCAGGTGTTTGGAACATGGTTGAGATTGGTAATGGAAAAGATTGAAAATGCTTAACATTTTTTTTTGTTTTTTAGCTGGAGTATAGTAGTGTAATCGTGGCTCACTGCAGCTTCCTGGGCTCAGAGGATCCTCCCACCTCAGCCTCTGTAGCAGCTAGGATTACAAGTGGGTACCACACAAAGCTTGACTAATTTTTAAAATTTTGCGTAGAAAATGAAGTCTCTCTGTATTGCCCACAGTGCTCTTGAACTCCTGGACTCAAGTGTTCATTCTGTCTTGGCCTCTCAAAGTGCTGAGATAACAGGCTTGAACCACCACACCTGGCTGAAAAAGCACATCTTCAAGGCAGTAAAGAAACAAAACTCAGACCTGAAAGAGAAGTTGACAGAAAGTCTAAGAGCATGACCTATGGAACTTGGAAAAGTAATGCTGAGAGCCTTTTGTAAATGCTGGGGGGGGGCCCCCTCAATTTCAAAGGTTTGGTCCATTACATTCCCTAAGTGAGTTTCACAATGTTTTCCCACATTCCCTTCCACAACTAGACACACCTATTGTAAGTTTTAAATCCCTCCATCTTTATCTTAATTTTTGGGCTAGTACATGGTATAGTTGGCTCTCTTGAGTAGAATTTATTTTTGTTATTTTATGACAATTTAGCTATTATTTACCAATAATTGATATTTCAACAATTACATTTTATTTCTGATTTCTCTTCAAAACAAAAACCAGGACTACCACTTAAGAGGAATATGGATTTAGAAGCCAATTGCTGAAAGGTTAAAGTCCCTCACCCCCTGCTAAATTGTTAACAATTTTACAAAGTTTTTAACATAGCTATATATTTTTTCTCTGGAAATTCATTTAGTCAACACATTTTCAAAACATTATTTGTCTTTTTAGAGATTTCACTGAGATAACCAGCCAGTATGTTTAATTATAATGATAATATAAATTAACAGAATATGAAAAAATAGAGCCACTGTCTAGAAAAAGCCATGGCAAAGTGAAACTGTTCAGAAGTATCACTTACAAGATTCTATAAAGCCTATTCTTAAAGTTTTATTGATAAATACACATTCACTTTCTAAGAAACAAGGGCAATCCATCTATGAAAGCATGTGGTAATATGCCTGAAATGCTTTAACATGAGTAGTGGGTACAGTGTCAGAAAGCCATTCACCTGTATCATGTAGAACCAAGTAAAATGGGTTTGTTTTACTTTCTCTTAACACAGATGTGACAATGCAAACTTCTATTGTGGATGCTTTCCCAAATGAACTTTAAAAGCAATATCACCTGTGTTGTCCCTGTTTTATTTCACAGAAATTCTTGAGAGAAAAAAAATTGGTCGTGAAAAAATATCTACTTGTAACAGATGTGTTTGTTTTGTGTTGTTAGGTTTGTGTTTGCTAGGTAGTAATGGAAAGAAAGACTGTACTATTGCAGGTAGAAATTAGCAGTGAAGGGCGTAAACTCTACAGCCATATTGCCACATTTTAACCTATGTAACTTTGAAAACGTTACTTGATCTTTGTGTCTCTTTTCAATAGGTAGAATAGGTTAAGAGTAATAGCAACCACATGGAGTTCTTGCACAGGTTTGATGCATTGTAAAATACTTAGAAGATTTCCTGACATGTGGCATAAACATCCATGTTAGTTCTTGTAATTACTAAATATTAATTTTGTCATATCAGTAACTTCTTCAAAGTCTTTTACAACTTCCTGTAATCTAATGAAACCAAACATTCCTTTTTGTCTTTCAAAGAAATCCATAAGCAGTAGTCACCCTTCCCATCTAATTCCTTATCATCTACAAATGTAAACCACCTGCCCTCATAAGGTTGTTTCCTTACTGATGTATAAATATATTCTACTAAACTATACCTAGAAATATGCCACTTTTAGTGTGCCTCTTTTTAAACATTTTTTCATGTGTTAATTAATTAATATCCCCCCATAGATGGACACAAAGATTATATGTGTTTCTTTTTTACTGCTTTAATAGGCACAGTATACATATTTAATAATAGATTATATTTAAATCCCAATTTGGTTATTTTATAGTTTGTCAAAATGATTTTGAAGCTTATCTGGAGGTTTAAACTCTAGAGAATTGTGGGGAATAATTTGATTGAAATAAGGGGAAATTATCTCCCGGATATTAAAATACCCTCTAAAGTTATAATAATCCAAAACATACCTTCCTTCACAAAAAGTAAAGCTGGATCAGTAAAACAAAACAGAAATAGAGATTCTAATCAAAGTTCACACCAAAGGCAAACTGCAAAGTGGGAAACCCATGGAATATAAGAATGGCACGAAAAAGGTAAGTATTTTTAATATGATTCTAAAAGGTCAATAAGAAAAATCAAATAGTAAATGGAAATTTACATATACAATAATTTAATAGATCAAATCGTTGCTTTTCTCTAAGCGAAGGCTTTTTTTGTTTATGGGTGGTAGAAACAAATTTAAACTGACAAAAGAGAAACTTATCTGAAAACAAATTTAGCATTATTTATCAAAAATCTCAAAGGATTCATAATTTTTTGACACAGTAATCCAATTTATAGGAACCTAACCTAAGTAAAATTTAAAGAGCTGTAAATTAAATGCACTACATCATTATTAAAATAGAAAAAAAAGTCCATCAATAGGGTGATATTAATTAATTAGAATCGAAATGTTATGTTCAGAAAATAGCTCCCGGCATGAGAAAATGTTCACAAAATAACATTACATACACAAAGCCAAACTATTTTTTAAATAGGACACTTTAAATGCCAACTTCAAACCCTATGTTGGTCTTCCAAGAAACCAGGCAAAAGGACCAAAGGCAGAAAGGAGGCAGGACATTTTAATCACCAGTGAAATGAAGAAAACAGCATCAGATACAAATGTCAAGGAATTTTGACTAGTATATTCAGATAGAGACAGAATGAAAGGCAGTCTTATACTACCGTGTCCAAGAAAATGATGTAGCACAGCGGGAAGTATTAAAAAAAAATTCTGGCATCACATCATAGCCACCCACATTTCAGAGAAGCAAGATTTACAATCAGGAGTTTTCTGCATGAGTAATGAGGCCCTCTACTCGGGGCCCTATTTTTTGTAGTGGATTAAACATAATCAGATGCAGCATCTGTGACCTTCTGGCCTTCTTGAGAAATTTGAGGGGAAAAATGCCTGAAGGCTGCGCTTCTTGTCTCTTGACTCATCTCTAACAATAGACTAGCCTGAATGTAGCATGTGACTATGGACAAGCTGTTTATCCTCTCTGTCTCAAGTTGTTCATCTGTAAAATGGGAATAATAGTGCTGATCTCAAGGAGTAGTGAGGATGAAATAGAAAATGTTAAGCAAATTCAAACACATAGGAATAGCTCCCTAGTTCTTGAAAATCACTATACTTGTGATTAAAAATCTGAATGCGAATTCTGAAAGTGTAGTGCTCCATTAGAGAGATGGTATCTCGGGTCTGCTACTACAGGAAGATTCTGATATGGCAATTAGCCTGCACTAGGGAGTACTCTGTGGGGAAGTAAGGTCAGTAGGGCTGGACAGAAGGAGGAGATGATATTCAATGATGCCACAACAAAAATATTAACCTATACCATGCAAAGTGTTAAAGCTTGGATGATCCTTCAGAAATCATTGACCAGTTTTGGGTAGGGGCTGTCTTTGGGAGGGGACTAACTTGGGAGGCAGAGTACCCTTAAACTAGGGCAATTACAAGGGCATGCCTCAATTGTGAGCTTGCAACAACAATGCACATGCCAGCTGGAAATAAGTGCCTTGGTCCTAGCAGGAATCTGGACTTCAGCATCCACAATGGAGGATGCTTGGAATCACTCCAGCCACTATAGACCAACCATAGAGTTGAAGGGAGATACTCATGGTCATATCAAAGACATCGACAGGTAAGAGGGACTTTTTCCTACCTGAGGTTTCGTGTCCAACACAAGGTAGGCTTTTAATTAAATTGTAGACTCCCTCAAAGAGTCTTACTCAAACCAAGAAGCCAAAAACTCCAGAAGGGAGTACAGGCCCAATTTCATGCTTGCCTGTGAAAATCTGATGCCTAAAATTAGGTCACAGTGTCAAAATGTCAACAACTTTATAGGAAGAAACACACACACATGCATGTCCACATGCAATCCCATGCATGCCAACTTAAGAATGATGAAGTTCGCGAATTTGGAAAGGAGGACTTTATTTCTCCTAAAGGGTTGCAGACTGCAGTGTGATCATTCTGACAGCTGGGTAGCATAGCCTCCTGGCAGAAGCTGGAAACAGACACTTCAAGGGAAAGAAAAAGGGAACAGGAATTTATGATGAGCAGGGTGACCAAACATACATATTTAATACACTATAGGAGAAGCCATAATAGGAGAAGCCATATGTATTTATGAAAGCAGAAACGTGCATATGTTCAATTAAACTTCATTCCCCCATCTAGGTCACATGTACAAAGAAATGGCAACATCAGCACGATCCCAGGGTGGACTTTTAGGCCCCCTGATGGCAAAAGGTGAAGCAGAGGACATGAAAATCCTCACTGTTGATCCTCCATAGACAGATACAAACCACTCCATGTGTTGTGGCCCGTTACCAGGAAGGAAATTTGGTTGGTGGTTTTGTCAAATCTGCAAAAAAGAGGGGCAATGTCAGGGAATTGGTTGTTATCTACTGTGGAGCAAGTCTTTCCAAAGGGCTGGTTTCTGTTTAACCCTTAAGAAACAAAGACTAATGGTGGTTAGCAAGCGGGTGTAAGGAAGCATGTCCCACCTCCCATCCATCACGGCCAGGAACTCAGCTTCCAAGGCTTCTCTGAGATCCCCCTGGACCACAAGGGGGTCCATTCGAGTCAGCTTAGATTTTTTATTTTTATGTTTCACATACATAGAAACACACACAGCTCTACTCCCTTTGCTGCTTGAAGTAGGACATAAGTTTTTCTCCTGCCTTCAGACTGAATAGAAGAACTAACTTTTCTTGAGTCTAGAGTCTAACAGCTTTTCCAACTGGGGCTCCAGCACCAGCTTTCCAGGATCTCAGCTTGCCCACTGCAGATCTTGGGACTTCTCAGCCTCCATAGCCACGTGAGGTGATTCTCTCTCTCTCTCAATGTGTGGTATGTATAGATATAATTACATCTGTGTATTATTAATTGAGGATACATTCTGAGAACTTCCTTGTTAGAAGCAAACATCATAGAGAGTACCTATAAAAGCTAGAAGGTCTAGCCTGCTAATCACCTAGGCTACATGGTATAGCCTATTCCTTCTAGGCTAAAAACCTGTATGGCATGTTACTGTATTAAAAACTGTAAGCAATTGTAAGAAAATGGTAATTATTTGTATATCTAAACATATGAAAATATAGAAAAGGTACAGTAAAAATTTGTTATAAAATATTTTTTTTAATGCTACGCCTTTCTAGGGCACATACCATGAATGGACTTACACAGCTGGAAGTTGCTGTGGGTGAGTCAGTGAGTGAATGAATGTGAAGGCCTCAGACATTACTGTACATGACTGCAGGCTTTACAAACACTGTACACTCTGGCTACACTACATTTATTTTTAAACATTTCTTTCCTCAATAATAAATTAACCTTAGCTTACTATAATGTGTTTACTTTATAAACTTTACTATTTTTAAAAAACGTTTTGACTGTTTTGTGCTGACTTAAGACAAAAACACATCATCCAGCTGTACAAAAAGTATTTTCTCTCTTCATATCCTTATTCTAAAGACTTTTTCTATTTAAAAAATTTTTATGTTTATTTTTTACTTTTTAAACTTTCTTGGTAAAAACGGAGACACATACACACATATTAGCCTGAGCCTACACAGGGAAAGGATCACCAATGTCACTGTCTTCCATCTCCACATCTTGACCCACTGTTAAAGTCCTCCAGGGCAGTAACACACATGGAGGGCCCATCTCCTATGATAACAATGCTTTTTTATTCTGTAATATTTCTCAAAGGACCTGGTTGAAGGTGTCTTACAGTTAGGTTTTCTTTTCACAAGTAGAGGGAGTACATTCTAAAATAACAATAAAAAGGTGGTATCGTGAATACATAATCCAGTAACACTTAATATCATTATCAAGTATTATGTACCATATATAATCGAATATGTTATACTTTTATACAACTGGAAGCACAGTAGATTAGTTTATACAAGCATCACTACAAACATGTGAATAAATGCATTACCCTACAATATTTCAATATCTACAATATTACTAGGTGATAGGAAATTTGTAGCTCCACTGTAATCTTGAAGAACCACTGCTATAAATGCAGACAGACATTGACAGAAATGTCATTATGCAGCAATGGATATAATCTTATGTATATACATACGTATATTGTTTGTTTCTCTAGAGAACCTTCACACAGCTCTCATGGGCCAACAGCCAAGTCACACTTCAATGTAGGTCTGTATGGACAGGTAAGAGATGCTAAGAAGCCCTCCCTTTTTCCCTCCACCAAAAGGATGGGATGGGGAACGATTTTATCATGCAGTGTACTTAAGATCCCCACCCCCATCGCATCCTGAATTTAGTAGCAACATGGTAGAAAGAGGAGACAAACCCTTCAAATTGAATAAAATTCAATCCTACCAAGATGATAGAATCAAACATTTAATTGACTTGTAGAAAAACAGAAAATTCTGTTTCTGAAATATTCATATTTACTTCATACTTATGTATATAAAGCAGAATTATCAGAAATTTGAAGAGTAATTGATAACATTACCAAGAGATTTAACTTGATAAGTAAGTGGTAGGAAGGGGATAAAAAAGTATTTAAATAATATAATTAATAAGATTAATTCAAAATATAGAAATTGAAATAAACAGCTGTCGATAAAGAGAAGGTTTCATAAGTATTCATGAGTTAAAGAAAACATATAAGCCACAAAATAATTCATGCTTCAAATTAGGAATTTAATTATTTACACTATCTTACCTTGAGGCAATATAAGGATCACAAAATTGCAGACAGCACACAATGTTGAAAACTGTAAAACAAAACATAACAAAAGAAGTAATCAAAATTGCGTTTACTACAATCTTTAGAAAATAAAGTTAATGAGGATGAAAAATGGGAAAGGATTGACAGTAGGAACAAACTCAGGAAAATTCATTAACTTAAATTCTTACACTCTATTTCTAAAAATATTAAATTTAATTAACTAAGTATTCAACTGAAATTGGGGGGAAAAAAGGTAACTAAGGAAAAGAAATAAAACAGCATGAAAAAATTAATAACATAAATAAATTCAAAATCTCCTTCATTGAAAATAAGAGTTAGAACCCAGATAGAAGCATAAAAGGAAAAATAAGAGCACAAATATAAAAACTTGATAATGAAAATAAAAGGTTAACAGCAGATTTTTGGTAAAATAAAACATTTAAGCTAAATCTATATTTGAAATATTTTTATGTACCTGAAATGTATGATATCTTGGAAAATGTTACTAAAATTGACTCAAGAAAGGGTAGAAAACCTGCATAAATTAATTACTTGTGAGTTGAAATTATATTCAATTGTATGTATTGGAAACATGATCGCATGGCTTAACCTAATAGAGGTTTATATTTCTCACACTGTAAGGAGTCTTGAGATGGGCAATGAAACCCAGGTGTGTGTTTCTCTCCTCTTTGGGGGAGATGGCTTTTATCCACATGCTCACAGGATAGCTGCTGCAACATGAGTAGTTTGCCTATATTCTTGGCAGAAAAGGCAGAGGGTCCAGGACAACAAATAACTGACAAGTGAGTTTAATTTTTTTGTTAAGGAAATAATAGTTTTTTTACAATAGTTTTCCATCCATCCACTTCCATATCATTAATCAAAACTATTTTACATGGCTACCCTGGCTAATAGGAAAGTGCCTTTTTTGTTTGTTTGTTTGTTTTAACACTGAGGACATTGGCACCTTAATCAAGCTCAAAATTCTCTATTTAATGAAGAGATGGTTATAAGGGATGGAAAAGATATTGGTTGGCTACCAAAAGATCTATCATACTATCAAGAAAATTAAGAAAGTTGTAAACAAATTAAATAAAACAAACATTTTGCTTGTATATTCTGGGACAGCTAGTCTCTTCAAAACTTAAAATTTATATTCCTTTAATACGTAAACAGTTTCAGAATCTAAATAAGGAAAGGAAGTTTACCAATTCTTTTTACAAAGCTATTCAAGCAATGAAACCTGATATGAAAACTGGAAAACAAAAAGAAAATAATATTAAAAGTTTATTTGGTAACATAGTTGAAAAATCTATAAACAAAAATCTAGCGAAGTATATATAAAATAATATATAAAAGGATAATATACCATGAATAGCATGTCTTATGCCATGATTACAATGATGATTAATATTAGGAAATGGATGGATGAATAGATAGATGATAGAAAGATAGATAGATAGATGATAGATAGATAGATAGATAGATAACCATATTAACAAGTCAAAGGAGAAAAGATTTGGCCATTGTAATAGATGATAGCAATCAATATCATTTCTTCTTTGGTCTAAATTTTGGCATCCCCCTCCATAAAATTCATTAGTTGGGACCTAATACCCAATGTGACAGTATGAACAGATAGAGCCTTTTCAAAAGTATTGAATCCTGAGAGTTCCACCTTCATGAATGAGACTAGGGTCCTTATAAAAGAGGTTGAAGGGTTCAATCTTGCCTTTTCACCATGCCAGCATGCAGCAAGAGATTCTGTCTATGAAACAGAGATGGCCCCAAACATATACCTAATTTACCTGCACCTTTATCTTGGACTTCCCAATCTCCAGAATTGTGAGCAATAAATTTCAATCGTTTATAAACTCCCAGTCTAAGATATTTTGTTATAGCAGCCCAAACTAAGATGATTTCATAGTAGGGGAAAAAATAATTCTTAAACATAATAGACTAGCTTAAACCTACAGGCAATAATACACTTGATGAAATATTGTAATTATTATCATGAAAGGGCAGAAAAAATGCCACGATGCCTTTTCTCCCCAACGTAACATTTCTACCAAAGAAGTAGCCAGTTCAATCACTGCTTTGTTAGCCTTTTTTAAAGTTGCATATTAGAATTGATAGGACATAAAAACAGTAATTTGTTGATGATATAATTATTAGAAAACCAATGGCAAACGTTAGAAATAATAAGAATGTTCAAAGTGATGATAAATTGAGAGAACAAAAATAAGAAAATCAGATTTCTTAAAGACTAGTATTATAAAATATAATGAAAAAAAGAACCTATCTATCATAGCAGGCAAAATTTTAAAACGTGTAGATAAATCTAATGAGAATGTGTGATATCATTGGAAAAAATGTCTATAAATCTCACTGAAAAACACAAGAAAGACAGATTAAACAAATAAAAAAGAATGCCTTTATTTCCTAGCAAAGATCAATATAATAAAAATATCAATAGCTCCCCCTATCCAAATAGTCATCCCAACTAAAAGTTTGAAGAATATATCGTTAATTTGCAAAACTATTTCAAGAGGTCATTTGTAAAGATAAATATGAAAATGTGAAGAAAATTTTTGACGAAAACTAGATTATTTAAGGGATCTTTTTCTTCCAGATATTTGAAATGCCTTACGTAACTAAATGTAAAAAATGTTTAGAACTGCTGTAAATAGTTTGGTACCAATGGAAAAACGTACATTAGAATGGAATGTATTGTTTTCTAGAAAAACAAAGAACAGAATAGAATCTGTTTCATCCCTTATGCAAAATGTATTCTATGAAAAGCTTTGTTTGTTTAAAAGAAGAAGAAGAAGAAAGCAAAGGGGAGAAAGAGACAGGTAGGGAAGGAGGGAGGGCAAAAGTATAAGAAGAAAACATAGATCAATAGTAATAGAATCTTGGAGATTGAGAAAGATCTCAACAAAGTACCAATGGCAAAAATAACTTTAAACGTTTAGATAAATGTTGTAGTATAAAATACCAATGTATATAATATTTAAAGCCTGTATAAAAAGGACATAAACAAAGAAAGAAATGAAGAACAATTTGGGTGAAGGCCACCTTCAATATATTATTTATATAAATAAAACTTTCAAATCAATAAAAAGTCAACCACCCCAATAGAGTAAAAAATGACTATGTTACAATTACTTGCTCTTCCCTGTTCAAAATAATGTGAGATTCACTCGTAGCGATACTACAATTTATACATTTTCTTACTGATGGACAGATAGATAATTTCCAGCTTTTTTCATATTACAAATGATGTGGTTGGAAACTTTCTTGTTCACATCTCCCAGTGACACATGTAAGAAATTCTGAAGGATGTATACCCAGGAGTGCACTTGCAGATTTGAAAGTTTTTAATATCCTGAACCTTACTATATCATGCTAATTGGTTTCTAAAGTGTTTGTACCAATACATACTCCCACCTGTAAGGGCCATGAACACATTTACTTCCTTCTAAACACTTGGTATTTTCAGACTTTTTAAAATATGCCCATCTGTTAGAAGTAAAAGGTATCATTGAGACCTTCATTTACATTTCGTAATTTTAATGATGTCAAGAATCTTTCATATGTTTATGGATGATTCCTATTTTCTGTGAAATGCCCTTTCATACCTTTGTCTTAGGAGTGAGTTTTTAATTTCAAAATATATAGGCATTTGATGTTTGTGATACTTAAATCAATTACATTATGGACAGAGAATGCGGTCTAAATGATACCAGTTATCTGAAGATTTTTAAGACTTGTTCTATGATCTACACCTTATGACATGGGTCAAATTTATAAATGTTCATATGAGTTGAGAAAGAATAAGCGTGTTGAGTCAAAGTTATCTATTTTATAGTATGTATGTGCTTTTGATCAAGCTTATCTATCACTTATTTTACCTACTTGATCTATCCAATGCTAAGAGCAGTATGCTCAAATATCCAATTATGTTGATATATTATCTGTTTCTTCTTGCAGATGTAGAAATCTTGCTGTAGTAAATTTTTAAGCTATGATACTCAGTCTATGTAAGTTTAGAATTATTGTATCTTTCTGGCACTTGATCCTTTATCATTAGCTAGGCACACTAGTTTTATCTAATTTAACATATGTCTGATATATTACTTTGTACCATTTCTCTTATGGCTATTCTTACTCATATAGTTAAAGATGTATATGTGGTAAACAGCATATTTTATAAGATAGAATAAAGCCAAATGGTAATTCTGTTGATAGTTCAATAAAATTATTCCACCTCTAGCAAGACTAATCTTTCTTTTTTACTTTTTTCTGATCACTAATACATATGAATGTGTTTTTACCATCTTATTTTCTGCTTCGTTCCTGGTTTGCTGTGCTCCTTTTGCTCCTCTCTTGTGGTTTATTTTTAATGTTTATTTATTTTTTTCTCTATTTTTTTCTCGTTTTGTAGTTTGTGATTATATACTGCATTCTCTTCTTTAAGTGGTTACTCATTTTTTAATTGCATATTTCACTTAACAAGACTAAGTAAATAAATGTATTTATATACCTTCTAAACAATTTGGGAGAATTAGAGAACATCTAAACTCTAATCAATTTCTCTCTCTCTCTCACACACACACACACACACACACATGCACACACACACACATGCACACACACACATACACACACACGTGCACACACACATGGTGCACAAATGTGCACATGCACACTCACAAACTTCCCGTTCTGTGTTTTCCTAATGCTTTCACCATAGACATTATTATAACATGTTTATCATTTCCTTTGCTTACCAACTTTTTAAAAATCATACCTTCCTTTTGAAATCATTCTCCTTCTAACTAAAAGGCATCCATTTCTTTTGAAATCCAGTTTTGTCTGAAATCTCTGTTCTTCTGCCCTTTTTAAAAAAAAGAAAAAAATTGTTTTTGGTTATATAGTTCTTGGTAAATAGCTGCCTTTCCTCAACATTTTAACTCTATTAGTTTTTCCCACTCTTCTGTCAAAATTCTATATCTCTGTCTTTGATGTAGTTTCACTGTGATATATTGAGTTATGGATTTCCTTTTGTTTATCCTTCTAAGATAAATTGTACTTTTCAAATCTGAAGATTCATGCCTTTTATCAGGTTTTAGAAAATTCACACTTTTTATCCATTAAATTTTAATTATGGAAAGCACTGACAGTTATTTGTCAACTAAACATTTTAAAATAAAAGGTTACTTTAAAAAATTTTAAAGATAAAATAAATGCACAAAAGCACAGACTTCACTGCTAGACTGCCTAGCTTTTAATTTTGATTCAACAACTTACCAACTTAGGAAAGTTATTTAGTTGATAACTTACCTGTTTCCCCATCTATCAAACAATATAATAATAATACTTATCTAATAGGGTTAAAACACTACCTGAGCCATAATAAATGTATGTATAACATTTTACATATTTATGGTAAAATTAATAACTACTGTTTTCTTAGTATTCCATTTATTTTCACCTTATGACAATCTGATAAGACTTCTTGTTTTGAAATATCTTTAAGCTCTTTTTCATGTAGTCCTACTCTTTGCCTCCCTGTTCTCTGATAAATTTTTTCCTGTTTGAACTTCTGCTCTATCAAAAGACTTTTTAACAAATTCACTGGATTCTGCATGGTAAAAGAAAAACTTCAGCGAATTAAATTTAAAGGAGTTTAATTGAGCAACGAACGATTCGTGAATCAGGCAGACCCCAGAATCACAGCACATTCAGAAGGACTCCAGGGCTGCCTTCTGGTCAGAACAAAGTTATAGACAAAAAAAAGTAAAGTGACAACAGAAATCAGCGGTGAGGTACAGAAACAGCTGTATTGGTTACAGCTCAGCTCAGGGTTTGTCTTATTTGAACACAGTTTGATCAGCAGAGTATGAATGAAGTACTCCGCTGAGACTGGCCAAGACTCAGAGATTGTTACAGGCACATACTCCTAAATTAGGTTTTCATACCAAAGCTGCGTTGCAGTTCACCCACAATGACTCAAATATAGAAGTACAGAGTCCTTCTCAGGACATATTTAGTTTGCTTTCTCATGCATAAAATAATTCTGTCATCTTGGGTTCTCATGAATCCTACTGTGCCTTTTGTTGTTTCTACTGACTCTCATTCAGGGTGCCCTGTTTCCTCATGTGTTTTGTGTTGTATCTCATTTATTTGAAACTTTATATGGAATAGTTCTTTGAACACAAGATGGAAAGTGAATTCTTTCATTAAGGAAACCAACGACACTTTAAATTCAATAAATTTACCCCCCTAAGTTGGTTATGGGGATGTCTTGTAGGAGAGTCTCAAAAAAGACTCCTACCACCTACTTACCCAGAGTCAAGTTAGCCAAGTTTCTTCATCTTTGTCGAGTATGTTTGCCACCCACTCTCTAATGTTCCCCCCAAATACCTCTGTTGCTGAGGTTTTAGAACTCTTGAATTTCTAGCTTTTTGCTGTCCTGTAGGATTTGACTCCCTATCTTGTAAGGATTCCAGGCTTTATCTCCCAACTCTTAGGTGGCCATTTTTATTAAAGCTCCAGGTTAGTGTGTGTGCTTGGAGATATCTTTAATGTTTCAACCTTCACTGCTCTGGATTAATGCATGGATTTTATACTTGTTTTTTATTTCTTGTTACATCTTATCCTTCCCTAAAATTGTTCTTGCCTTCTGACAGATCATCTATGCATCTTTAAATGCTTCCTTTTAAAATCCAGTACTCTTATGTATTTTGTAATTGGAGGAGATTTTAGAATATTTCATCTACTATCTTGTCAGGATGAGAGTTTGACAATCTCAAAAAGTGATTGAAATCCTAGGAGAATTAAATTCAGTGAATATATCAATATGTTATTAGATTTTCAAATAAACAGTTAATCAATGAAAATATTTTAATGTAAGGATGGATGTCTATACATATGAAAAGTTTTTGTCTTTTCTATTTTATATTGTTGCTACACATACATATACAAAAAGGCTAGATGTATTTTCTTCAAATTTGTTGAGATAGATTTTACAGATTAGTAGTACTACCATATGAAAAGAGAAAACAGTGATTTCCAGGGAACCCATAGAAATTAACAAGAACCACCTGTTACAAAAGGCACTTAGCAAATGGACTACTTTTCCTGTTTGAATGGTTAATAGTAACAGTGATTTATTTGTTTAATGATAGGTGGGATGGTTATTTGTTCAACATTTTTATAATCAAGATAAACACTTCTCAACTGAAAAGTCAATCCTATTTCATAGATGCAGAAATGCAGAGTATGTCTGCCACTGTAAGCTTTTCCTAAACTTAAATTAAACATAATTTACCAAAGCC
Organism: Ateles fusciceps; assembly: GCA_036589455.1. Lineage (NCBI taxonomy): Eukaryota > Metazoa > Chordata > Mammalia > Primates > Atelidae > Ateles > Ateles fusciceps. Next base: position 4,311,979 of record JAZHEH010000051.1, read on the forward strand.
ATTTGGCTTAGTAAACACAATTTTAAGCAAGTATTATTTATATATAACTTTATTTATCATGCTATTTTCCAAAAAGGATCTTCATGTGAAGAGGAAAATTGTAGATTTTTCTAAGTTAGATTATCAGAATACCTAACTTTAAATAGAGATGAGAACATATTTTGCAAAAGTAGATTTTCAGCAGGAAACACTGAGAGAGGTTACACAATGCCTTCAATAGATTTTTCAGGCTGCAAAAAAGTCTCTCTTTCTCTTACTACATAGGATTCGCTTAGTCCATAGATAGATAATGGACACTAAAATTATCAACTGCACCTGTCTATGTAGGGTCTGAAATTTGATCTTAACCAAAGAAATTGGAAATTTTATTGTCTAAAAAAAGTATAACAAATGGCTAGCTCTCATATTTTGCGGAAATTGAGCCAACGTGTTTTGAGGGCCACCTGCATGCAAAGCACTGTGATAACCAGTTTTTAGGAGATAAATCTACTTGTTCACCTTTTTCACAGGCATTAGCATGATTAATATGCTACATATTACCTGCATGTTAAGGAACATGAGGCACTGCTCCTTTAAATATACAACAAATTCAGATATATAATAACAGACAGCTGGGCCAGAAATGGGTGGGGAAATTTCTATGCCAGTTTCATATAAATTGATTAATATACAATAAAGCATGACTGATTTTGTACAAAATCTCTGTAAAATTATAAAGTCCTGCCCTACTTAAGGGAGTGAGTTGCTGTTTATACATTCATTGATTCTATGGCTGCATCTGATGGAAGGAGAGTTTGAGCCTTTATTAAATCAAAGCCCAGGAACACACCACTGAAACCAGATAAAAGAATGTTGTCACAATGATCCAAACATACACAAAGAAAAAGTTCAGTGCTTCAGACTCTGCACCAAGAAGCTAAACAAATACAATGAAACATTTGATTCTAAAATATCCAAAGTTGTCTTGCTGACCAAATATTCAAATGCCATTTAGTTGATGAAAAACGAAGTAAAAGTTAATCATGCAATTAAATATTTTATCTGCAAAAGCTCTTACTTTAGAAGATCAGATAGTCTAATTTCCACATTCAGCATAAACTTTTGATGCCGGTCCTTCTGGAATAGAAGAATACATACTCTATCTTTAGTACTCTGTTACTTTCTACAATATTTTGTATCATTGCTCATCTTCAGTAAACAAGAATTGATAATGAAAATTGATAATAATATGGAGACATTTACTTGTCAACATTGTTACCAGTTAATATTTCTGCTTTGATTCCTCAACTGTAAGGTATTATTTTTACAATGATGAGAATTCTTAAAGTCATTGTGTGAGAACTTACACCTTCAGTATTGCAGACTCACTGTTGCTCCCTTAAAAGTAGTTGTACAAATCTTACTGCCACTATTTCATGAGTATCTACATTTTCTATGAGTAGTAACTCAGGTAGATGTTGATGTTCATTCTTTTCTTTGCTACTATACATCAGTGTTTCTTTTTGATAGATAGTTCTTGTCATGTGAATTCCCTTTTTGTTTCCCTACTCGTTCTGTCCTTTGTATCCACATCACGGTTGGCTTGACCTTCAAGTCATCCCATAAGCTTGCTGCAAAGAGCTTGAGTTATTTTGTTGAATTCTACTTCACGATTAATTTATTCAGGTGCTGGGATATAGAATGAACAGAATATACCAGAAGTCCAGGTTTTTTCTAGTGGGAAGATATATATGACAAGCAAATAAGTACAATATTTAGTATGTCAAATAATAAATTCCATAGAGAAAAACAAAGCCAGCGAGAGAGTGTGCAAGGGAAGGAGAGATGAATTGTGCAATGTTAGAGAAGGTGGTTAGAGAAAGCATAACAAATAGGGTGATATTTGAGCAAACAATGGAAAGAAGTGAAGGAACAGGGCATGATGCTCTCTGTGGGAAAAAAGTTCTGCACTCAGGGAGCAAGTGCAAAAACTCAGAGTATGCCTAGTATGTTCAAGAAGTAGCAAAAAATATTTAGCATAAGTAACTCAAATGATGGATTTTCTACCTACTGAGTGAGAAGACTAAAGGGGAATAAAGGTTAGAGTAGGTATGAACATCATAGTTTCAGGTTTGTATGTATTCATTTTGAGATATCTATTAGATATCCAAATGGAGATATGAAATGTCAAGTTGCTTATATCCATCTGTAGTTAAGGGAACCCTCTGGGCTGAATATACAGACTTGAAAGGTCTTGATGTTTCAACATTGTCCATGTATGTGTGTGTCTGTATTTTAAAGCCATGACAGGAGATTAGATAAGTGAATATAATAGGAAAGAGAAATGGTCCAACAGTGAAACTCCAGAAACTGTAATGTGTAAACTGGGGATTTCAAACCAAATTTTGTGTATCATGGCAGCATAAATAAGATTTTCTAAAGAGTATGCAGGCCTGAATGGATTGGGGAAATTCAATTTCCATATCCTCAACATTGGTATAAGTAATAATGACTAAAATAGATCTACCTGATACCTGAGAGCCTTCAGCGGAGCATCTCATGAGTTCTCATTTCCCACTTCTATTTTCAAAACACTCTACCTTTATGCAATTTACAGACAAATGATACACTTTTCACACATTATAAAGCTTTATAGACTGCACTGCTTATAGGGTTAATGTCTTTGGGACTCCAGACAATGGGAAATTTTAAAGTATTGGTGTCTAATTGGGCTCTAATGACTGAAAAAAAAAATTCTGGCACATCAAGTGATTTCCAATTCTTGGATTGCCAAAAATTATGATGGGGAGCTCTGATAATGTTATTAATATTGTTAAAAGTAATTTGTGATGAGGGGTCATTTAACTTAGGGGCATAGAGTTTGAAAGGTGATCAAAAGACCAAGTAATACTCTTTTTTTAAAAAATTTATTTATTTTACTTTAGGTGCATACTATATCTGGCATTTCTCCCCATGTTATCCCCTCTCCACCCTCCCCACCCCCCCATTGTCTCTCCCCTATGCCCCCCAACTGTCCCCTGTGTGTGATGCTCCTCTCCCTGAGTCCATGTGTTCTCGTTGTTCAACACCCACCTATGAGTGAGAATATACGGTGCTTGGCTTTCTGTTCTTGGGTCAGTTTGCTGAGAATGATGGTTTCCAGATTCATCCAAGTCCCTACAAAGGACATGAACTGATCATTTTTTATGGCCGTATAGTATTCCATGGTGTATATGTACCACATTTTCTTTGTCCAGTCTATCATTGATGGGCATTTGGGTTGGTTCCAGGTCTTTGCTATTGTACACAGGGCTGCAATGAACATACGTGTGCATGTGTCTTTATAGTAGAACAATTTATAGTTCTTTGGGTATATACCCAATAGTGGGATTGCTGGGTCAAATGGAATTTCTATTTCTAGATCCTTGAGAAATCGCCACACTGTCTTCCACAATGGTTGAACTAATTTACACTCCCACCAACTGTGTAAGAGTGTTCCTATTTCTCCACATCCTCTCCAGCATCTGTTGTCTCCCGATTTTTTAATGATCGCCATTCTAACTGGCATGAGATGATATCTCAGTGTGGTTTTGATTTGCATTTCTCTAATGACCAGTGATGATGAGCATTTTTTCATGTTTGTTGGCCTCATATATGTCCCCTTTTGAAAAGTGTCTGTTCATATCCTTCACCGACTTTTGAATGGGGTTGTTTGTTTTTTTCTTGTATATCTGTTTTAGTTCTTTGTAGATTCTGGATATTAGCCCTTTATCAGATGAGTAGATTGCAAAAGTTTTTTCCCATTCTGTTGGTTGCCGATTCACTCTATTGATGGTTTCTTTTGCTGTACAGAAGCTCTGGAGTTTAGTTAGATCCAATTTGTCTATCCTGGCTTTTATTGCCATTGCTTTTGGTGTTTTAGTCATGAAGTCCTTGCCTATGCCTATGTCCTGGATGGTATTGCCTATGTTTTATTCTAGTGTTTTTATGGTGTTAGGTTTTATGTTTAAATCTTTGATCCATCTGGAGTTAATTTTAGTGTAAGGTGACAGGTAGGGGTCCAGTTTCTGCTTTCTGCACATTGCTAGCCAGTTTTCCCAACACCATTTATTAAACATGGAGTCCTTTCCCCATTGCTTGTTTTTGCTGGGTTTGTCAAACATCAGATGGTTGTAGATGTGTGGTGTTTCTTCTGGGGTCTTTGTTCTGTTCCATTGGTCTGTGTCTCTGTTTTGGTACCAGTACCATGCTGTTTTGATTACTGTAGCCTTGTAGTATAGTTTGAAGTCTGGCAGTGTGATGCCTCCGGCTTTGTTCTTTTTGCTTAGGATTGTCTTGGCTATGCGGGGTCTCTTGTGATTCCATATGAAGTTTAAAGTGGTTTTTTCCAGTTCTGTGAAGAACGTCATTGGTAGTTTGATGGGGATAGCATTGAATCTATAGATTATTTTGGGCAGTATGGCCATTTTCACTATATTGATTCTTCCTAACTATGAGCATGGCTTATTTCTCCATCTGTTTAGGAAACCTGTATAATTCCCACCTATGTAAATGAGGTCCTCCGGGAGCCTGTATATAACAATGAAATTTAAAATGTAAATTAAAAGCAGATCTTCCATATTAAAAACAAGAAAGTCATATGATATGTCTAGAGCCGGATGTTAGCTTGATGTGGTTTGAGGGTTATGCTGCAGTTTTCACTGTTTGTTTTTCTATTTTTCAGTGTAATTGAAAAAGATCATCCAAAAGATCATCCCAAGTGAGAGTGAGGAATGGGGAGAAACTTTGGGAGTGTGAAGAGAGTAGAAGGGGTGAAATACTACTTACTAAAGAGAGTAACAGACCTAGAGTAAGAGTGTATAGTAGGGTCACTCAAGGTTAGTGATTAGGAATTATTTAAAATGATACACCAGTAAACATGCTTAATTTTTCCCTCTGGCCATGGTCAGTCGTCACAGTATTTTTTCTCTAGACACAAATACAGATGTGGAATAGGCAAAAAAAAAAAAGAAAATGGATTTAATCAAAGTTAGTCTTTGCTGAGCAAGTAGAATGCAATGACAAAGTTCTACTTGCTGAGTGAGTGATTGAATGGTTGTTTCATTACAATGAGTGAGTGGTTAAAATGATATTCCTGAACCCAGTAGGATCAAACTATTGCTGAATTCCCCCATTTTTTTATATTCTCTGCCTCCCCCTCATCTTTTCTTATTTTTTAAATTTTTACTGTTTATGCGTATGTAGTAGATATTATATATACCTACTATGGTACATGAGATATTTTGACACAGGCATGCAATGTGTAATAAACATATCAGGGTAAATAGGGTATTCATTGCATCAAGAATTTATCATTTCTTTGGGTTATCAACATTCCATTTAGAATATTTCTGTTATTTTTTAATGTACAATAAATTATTGTTGACTACAGTCACCCTGTTGTGCTACCAAATACTAGATCTTATTTATTCTATCTAACTATATTTTTGTATGTGTTAACCATCCCGACTTTCTCTCCCACCACTATCCATTCCCACTTCTAGTAAACATCATTCTATTCTCTATCTTCATGAGTTCAATTGTTTTAATTTTTAGCTCCCAAGAGTGAGTGAGAACATGTGAAGCTTGTTTATCTGTGCCTGGCTTATTTCACTTACCATAATGCCCTCCTGTTCCATCCATATTGTTGTACATTACAGGATTCCATTCTTTTCTATGACTGAATAGTACACCATTGTGTATATGTGGCACGTTTTCCTTATTCATTCATCTGTTAATGTATACTTAGGTTAATTCCAAATCTTGGCTTATTATGAATAGTGCTGCAACAAACAAGGGAGCGCAGATATCTCTTTGATATACTGGTTTCCTTTCATTTAGGTATATACCTAGCAGTGGGGTTGCTAGCTGTTACAGTAGTTATATTTTTACTTTTTTGAAGACCCTCCATACTGTTCTCTATAGTGGTTGTGCTAATTAACATTTCTGCCAACAGTCTAAGAGGGTCTCCTTTTCTCTACATCCTCGCCAGCATTTATTATTGCCTATCTTTTGGATAAAAGTCATTTTAACTGGGATGAGATGATGTCTCATTATAGCCTTGATTTGCATTTCTCTGATGATCCGTGATACCGAGCACCTTTTCTTGTGCCTGCTTACCATTTGTATGTCTTCTTTTGAGGAAAGTCTCTTCAGATCTTTTGCCCATTTTGTAATCAAATTACTAGAATTTTTCCTGTTGGGTTGTTTGAGCTCCTTATATATTCTGCTTATTAATCCTTTGTTAGATGCATAGTTTGAAAATATTTTCTCCAATTCTGTGGGTTATCCCTTCACTTTGTTATTGTTTCTTTTGCTGTGCAGAAGCTTTTTAACTTGATGTGATCCCATTTGTTCATTTTGGCATTTGTTGTGTTTTTGGTAGGGGTGGATATTACTTAAGAAATCTTTGCCTAGACCAATGTTCTGGAGAGATTTCCCAATGTTTTATTTTAGCAGTTACATAGTTTTGTGTCTTAGATTTAAGTCTTTAATCCACTTTGATTTGATTTTTGCACATACCAAGAGTTAGTAATCTAGTTTCATTCTTCTGCATATGGACATACAATTTTCCCAGCACAATTTATTGAAGAGACTATCCTTTCCCCCATGTATGTTCTTGGCACCTTTGTTAAAAATGAATTCACTGTAGCAGTATGGATTTATTTATGGGTTCTCCACTCTGTTCCATTAGCATATGTGTCTGTTTTCATGCCAGTGGCATACCATTTGGGTTACCATTAGCTCTGGAGTATAACTTGAAGTCAGGTGATTTGATTCCCCAGTTTTGTTCTCATGGGTAGGGATAGCTTTGGCTATTCTGGGTCTTTTGTAGTTCCATATAAATTTTTGGATTTTTTTTCTCATTCTTTGAAGAATGTCATTGGTATTTTGACAGGGATTGCATTGAATCTGTAGATTGCTTTAGGGAGTGCATTAGTCAGGTTTCTCCTAGAGGGACAGAACTACCAGCAAGGATGATTTGACTTCTTATTTTCCAATTTGATGCCCTTTATCTCTTTCTCTTGTCTTATTAGCCTAGCTAGGACTTCCAGTACTATGTTGAATAGCAGTGGCAAAAGTGGGCATCTTACCTTGTTCCAGATCTCACAGGAAATGATTTCTGTTTTTTCTCATTCAGTATGACACCAGCTGTGGGTCTGTCATATATTACTTCTATTATGTTTAGGTATGTTTCTTCTAAACCTGGTTTTTTAAGGGTTTTTATTCATGAAGGATATGTTGAATTTTATCAAATGCTTTTTTAGCACCAATTGAAATGATCATATTGCTTTTATCCTTCATTCTGTTGATATGATGTATCACATTGATTGATTTGCATATGTTGAGTCACCCTTGAGTGCCTGTGATAAATCCTACTTGGTGTGCTAATATTTTGTTGAGGATTTTTGCAACCATGTTCATTGGAGATATAGGCTTGTAGTTTTCTTTTTCTGATGTGTCTTTGGTTTTGCTATTAGGGTAATACTGGCCTCATCGAATGAGTTTGGAAGTATTACTTTCTCCTCTTTATTTTTGGAATAGTTTGAATAGAATTAGTATTTTTTATTTAAATGATTGGCAAAATTTAGCTGTGAGCCTATCAGGTCCTGGGTGTTTCTTTGCTGGGAGATTTTTTTTTACAGATTCAGTGTTGTTGTTTATTGGTCTATTCAGGTATTCCTTCTTGTTTCAATTTTGGTAGGTAGTATGTGTCTAAAACTTTATCCGTTTCTTCTAGGGTTTCCAATTTATCGCCATTTAGTTGCTCATAGTAGTCTCAATAAATCTTTTGAATTTCTGTGGTGTCAAAGATATTTCATTGAAATGTTTTCTTTCTCTTCTCTAATTTTATTTATCTGGGTCTTCTCTCTCTTTCTTAGTTAATCTGGTTAAGGGTTTGCCAATTTTATTTACCTTTTCAAAATATAAAGTATTCCTTTTATTGATCTTTTGTACTGTCTTTTTAATATTGCAACTTCACTTATTTATGCTCTGATCCTTATTATGTCTTTCCTTCTACTAACTTTGGATTTGGTTTGCTCTTGCTTTTCTAGTTCTTCAAGAAGCATTATTAGGTTATTTATTTAAAATTTTACTACATTTTGACTTAGATGCTTATATCTATAAACTTTATTTTTATTACTGCTTTTTTGCTGCATCCTATAGGATTTTGTAAGTTGTGTTTCCATTTTCAATTATTCAAGAAATTTTTACTTTCCTTCTTAATTTTGTCATTGACCCAGGTCATTCAGGAGCAGATTGTTTAATTTCCATGTGTTTGTATAGTTTCCAAAGTTCTTGTTACTGATTTCTAGTTTTATTTTATTGTGATCAGAGAAGATCTTTAATATGATGTAAACTCTTTTGAATGCTTAGACTTGTTTTATGACCTAACATATGGTCTATCCTTAATAATGATCCATGTGCTGAGGAGAAAAATGTGTATTCTGTAGCCATTGAATGAAATGTTCTGTAAATATCTATTAGGTCCATTTGGTCTCTACTGTAGATAAAGTCTGATGTTTCTTTATTGATTTTCTGGATGGCTGATCTGGCCAATGGTGAATGTGGGGTGCTGAAATCTCTAGCTATTATTGTATTGGGGTCTCTCTCTTTTGATCTAATAATATTTGCTTTATGTGTCTGAGTTCTTCAGTGATGGATGCATATATATTTATAATTGCTATATCCTCTTGTTGAGTTGACTCATTTATCATTATATAATGACTTTTGTCTCTTTTATAGTTTTGTCTTAAATTTGATTTTATCTGATATAAGTCTAGCTATTCCTGCTCTTTTTGGTTTCCATTTGTATAGAATCTTTTCCATCCCTTTATTGCCAGTCTATGTGTGTCTTTATAGGTAAACTGTGTTTCTTGTAGGAAGCAGATTATTGGTTCTTGTTTTTCAACTTTTTCAGTTACTCTATGTCTTTTGATTTGAGCACTTAATCCATTTATAATCTATGTTATTATTGATAAGTAAGGACTTTCTCCTGTCATTTTGTTATATGTTTTCTGGTCTTATAGATTTTTAAATTTGAGGTTACTGTAAGGCTTGCAAATAATGTTTTATAACCCATTATTTTAAACATTATTACAAAACAAACAAACTAGCTAGCAAATAAGTGAAGAGAAAAACTAATAAAAACTCTAAACTTTAACTTCATCCTCCCTGATTTTTACCTTTTAGCGAATTCTATTTATGTTTTATACTTTCTAGGTCTTAAAAAGTTGTTGTAGCTATTATTTTTGAGACATTCATTTTTAGTCTTCCTACTCAAGATATGAGTAATTTACCCACCACAATTACAGTGCAATAATATTGTGTATTTGTCTGTGTACTTACTATTACATGTAAGTTTTGCACCTTTTGATAATTTCTTATTGGTCAATGTTCTTTTCTTTCAGATTGGAGACTCTTAACATTTTTTGAGCACAGGTCTGGTGTTGATAAAATCCCTCAGTTTTGTCTGTCTGGCAAAGCCTTTATTTTTCCTTCATGTTTGAAAGATATTTTCATTGGATATAATACTCTAGGATAGAAGGATTTTTTCCTTCAGCGTTTTCAATATATCATGCCACTCCCTCCTAGTTTATAAGGTTTCCACTGAGAAGTCTGCTGCCAGACATATTGGACCTCTTTCATATTACTGGTTTCTTTTCTCTTGATGCATTTGGGCTCCTTTGCTTATCTTTGACCTTTGGGAGACTGATTATTATATGTTTTGAGATAGTCTTATTTGGGTTGAATCTGACTAGTGTTTTATAACTTTCTTGTACTTAAATATTGATTTATTTATCTAGGTTTGGAATGTTATTATCACTTTGAAAAAAACTTTCTACCCCAATTTCTCTCTCTACCTCCTCTTTAATGACAACAACTCTTAGATTTGCCCTTTTGAGGCTATTTTATAAATCTTCTAAGTGTGCCTCATACTTTTAAATTCTTTTTTATATTGTCTTTTCTGACTGTGTATTTTCAAATAACATGTCTTCAGTTTCACTAATTCTTTCTTTCATTGTATTAATTCTGCTGTTGAGAGACTGATGTATTCATCAGTTTGTCGTTCAGTTTTTCAGTTCCAGAAATTATGCTTGATTTTTAAAAATTACTGTATTCTCTGTTAAAGGTATCTGATAGGATTCTGAACTTCTCTGTGTTATCTTGAATTACATTGAGTTTCCTCAAAACAGCTATTTTGAATTTTCTGTCTGAAAGGTCATATGTCTCTGTCACTCTGAGAATGGCCACTGATGCCTTATTCAGTTTGTTGGGTGAGGTCATATTTTCCTGGATCATCTTGTTTTTTATAGATGTTCCTCGACGTCTAGATGTTGAAGAGTTAGGCTTTTCTTCAAAATCTTGAAGTCTAGGCTGGATTGTTCCCATCCTTCTTGAGAAGGCTTTTCAAGTGTTCAGGGGGGAATTTAGTGCTGTGATCTAAGTCTTTTGTCACTGCAGCTGTATCTGCATTTAAAGGTACCCCAGGCCTAGTAAATCTACGACTCTCGTAGACTCATAGATGTACCAAATTGGTGGTCAAGGGTAAATCCAGGAGAATTCCCTGTATTGCCAGGTAGAGAGTCTCTGGTCTCCTTCTGTTACTGTCCCCCAAACTAATGGAGTCTCTTTCTCCATGCTGAGATGCCTGGAGCTGGGGGAGAGGTGGTCTAAGTCCTCTCATGGCCAACACCACAGGAACCATGCTTGTTCATACCTAAAACCAAAACAGTAGCAGGTCACACCCAAGGCCTGTGGTGACTACTGTCTGGCTACTGTTGCTATTTGTTCAAAGACCAAGAGCTCTTTAGTCAGCAAGTGATGAATCTTGCCAGGACTAAGTCCCTTCTGAGTGGCAGGGTCCCTTCTGACCCAGAGTGAATCTAGAAATGACTTCCAGAACTTAGGGCCTAGAATCAGGACTTCAGGAATCTGCTTGGTGCTTTATTTTACTGTGGTTGAGCTGGTAACAAAGTTGCGTGATAAAGTCCTCTCTACTTTTCCCTCTTCTTTCCTCAAATAAAAGGAGTCTCACCCTGTGGCCACCATTACCACAGGCCTATGGCAACTACTGCCTGGCTATCGCTGATGTTTATTCAAAGCCCAAAGGCTTTTTATTTAGCAGGTAGCAAAGCTTACTAGTACTAGAACCTTTCCTTAAGGGCAGTAGGCCACCCTCTAGCCTAGGATGAGTCTAAAAATGTCATCTGGTTGCTAAGGCTTAGAGTCAGGAGCTTTAGAAGTCATCTTGATGCTTTATTTTATTATGGCTGAGCTGGTAGCAAAGTTGCAAGACAAAATTCTCTTTACTCTTCCCTCTGCTTTTTTCAAGTGGAAGGAAGGGTTCTCTCCTGGAGCTGGGAGCTACACTGCCTGGAACTGGGGAGGGGTGATGCAAGTACTCACTTGGGTGACCCAGTTGGTATCCTAATGGGTCATGTGCACCTCAATTCTACTAGAATTGCAGTCCTCATGGCCTAGACTGCCTTTCAAGTTTACTCAGGATGCCCCACCATTTTTACTTATTTTTGTTTATACCTTCTGTCTATATTTCCCACCTCTATAAGGCTTTTAATAAGTCAGTTAATCTCTCTGGTGTACTACAGATTCCTCATCTTTAAAACAGAACCCATCTTATTATTTTGTTGTGAATGTAAATTACTTGGTACATATAGGAAATATTTTAAAGAGCATATAGCATCTAGCAAATATTGTATAAAAGTTAACTATTATTATCATTATAATCCTTCTGTAATGCTTTTCCTTCTTTATAGATGTTATAAAGTTCTGAAATTCAGGGTTACAAAGATGAATAACACAGGTTCCCTGCTTCCAAAGGAACTTACAATGTTGTCAATACTAAGAAAGTTAACTGCACAGGTTGATCTGGGATCACTTTTAAGCAGACATCTGACAATGCCTGAGCTGATTTCTTATGAATAAGAAGGAATCGGCCAAAAGGGAGGCTAAATAAATCAAATAATGGAGACATGAAGGAAATTCCTGGAGGAGACACGGGTAATATCTTAACTAATAATTTTTTAATACAACACAAGGGCCAGGAGCAGTGGCCCACACCAACTTTGTAGGGCTGAGCAGAGCAGATCACTTAAACCCGGGGGCTCCTGACCAGCATGGACAACATGGAAAAAACTTGTCTCTACAAAAATTACAAAACTTTTCTGGGTGTGATGGCACACACCTGTGATCCCAGCTGCTTGGCAGGCTGAGATGGGAAGATCACTTGGGCCCAGGAGGTCGAGCCTGCAATGAGCTTTAATGGTGTCACTGCACTCCAGCCTGGGTAACAGAGTGAGGCCCTGTCTTAAAATAAATAAATAAATACATTATTAAATAAATAAAAGTTTTTTAAAAACCAAGAATTCACAAGTATCTTCTTGATGAACTGAGCTGATTCTGTTCTCCAAAAGGCAAATAATTTCTGCGATTCTTATGCATGAATGGCACACATTTCAGAAATGTCTTGACTTACATATGCTTAAAGGCTCTTTACTAGTAATCTATGAGTAAGTTATTCAAGGTCAGTGTATTTTATAGTCTTATATTAGAATTAGCTTATTATTTCAAAGAGTTTTCTGAAGACTCTAATATGGGGTGATACTAAAAAATCTGGCTGCCAGGAAATTCTTAACAAAGTTATTGAGTAGTAACAAAATAAGGAGCAGAATACTGCTTTGGTTTGAAATTTTAATACTTTAGAGGTTGAGAAATTTCTAAACATTGCAAACAGCTGAACTCTCAGGCCACTAATCATGTAGTAATGAAAATAGCACTCAATTACCTGCAACTACACACAGATAGAATATTTCTAAGAAATTCAGAAAAGGCACTTTGTTATCAGTGTATCATAGTGTGACCTGATTTGTGGTTTCCTTCTGCTGCCATTCCTGCAAAAATTTATTTTGGTTTGGCTTTATCAGAATCAGTTTTTTGGCCAACTGTTTAACCTATTTTATAGCAATTAATACATAGTTATATATTTTGGAATTATACTTTTCCAATAAGCAAGGCTTAATAATTGCATGCATTGAAATTTATATATATCACCCATTTTTACCACACTTTACTTTCTAGAAATTCCCTGTGATTAAGTTTTTCTTGGGGACATGCTACCTTTCAGTGAAAACTATCCCAAAAAATTACAACTTATTATCAAAACAAGTTATCAGTTAAAAACAGGTAATTTAAAAACGTGTAGGGTATTTTTTTAAATACAGAATTACGTATACAACTTGAACTATTTTCTTATCAAATAATAAGCTATTTTTGTGTATTGCTAGCAACAAGTTTTCTGCAAAAAAAAAATCCTTTCAAATCTTTATTTTGGTGAAAGTTGAAAAAGAGTAAAGATTTTTGCATCTCTGTGGTCTTGGTCCTTATAGTAGACAGAATAGCCTCCCAATGATGTCTAAATACGAATAGTCAAAATCTGTGAATGTGTTACCTGACATGTCAAAATTGACTTTGCAAATGTGGTTAGTTAAGAATCTCAATATGAGTATGTTATCCTGGACTACCATGTATGTGCAGTGTAACTACAGCAGCCTTAATAAGGGAAAGAAGGAGGGGAGGAAGCAGGATAGTTACTGAGGCCGAGAAAGAGAAAAGTCAGAGAAAGAGAGATCTAAAGATGCTACACTACTGGCGTTGAAGATGGAGAAGGGAACCACAAGCCAATAAATGCAGATAGCCTCTAGGAGCTGGAAAAATCAAGGAAATGATTTCTCCTAGAGACTCCAGAGAATGTGGTCTTATCAACCTCTTGGTTTCAGGGTTTCTGACCTCCAGAACTGAAGGATGATAAATTGTGCTAAGTCACCAAGTTTGTGGTAATATGTTACAGCAATACAGGAAATGAATAAAATTTTATTTTGTAATACTGGAATCATTTTTTAAAATTGAAGCTACTGATTTAGAGAACAATCATGACAGCATTATTAAAAAGCAGCCAGCTGTGAGCATCTCTTTGGATTCTACCATGGAAACAAAACCATTTAAAGATCATGATGAACCTGTCTTCAAGGCTAAGCAATGAGTTGCTTTCTCTGGGAACCTCTGGTAGAGAATATCAAATCTAATTTTATTATTTTATATTTCAAATATAGTAAACACATAAGTAGTGAAATAAGAAATTGTTAATTAATAATTTATTAACTCACACTGAATTATGCCTGGCTACTCATAACCACCTTAGTGTGCCTACTGCTACCCTTAAAAAACCTGAATTGAAAACAGCAGTACTGAGAGCTCATGTTCTTTTCCATTCCTGCATGTATTTTTCTGACTGTCTAAACTCTAAAGCCACAAATAGTTATTAATTGAATTTCATTATCTATGCCTTTTAGTTCCCTCTAAAAGAGGATAACACAAATTTGTGACATTTCCTTTATAGTTTGTAAACAGAAAATACAAGTAGCATACTGTTAAGTAGGTTATTCTGGAAGAAGGCAATAAAATACTACTCTCTGCCAAAAGTGATAAGGGAGGTTCCTATGATAAGAGGACATTGGTGGAGTAAATATCTTCAGATGTAGGTAAGAATTATTTCTGGGGCAGTCCTACATTCTCTAGCAGTATTTTAATCTATGTAAAACCTATAGATATCTTTAATAAATCTTTAATCTTCATTCCTTAAATAAGGAGCAGAATACTGCTTTGGTTTGAAATTTTAATACTTTAGAGGTTGAGAAATTTCTAAACATTGCAAACAGCTGAACTATCAGGCCACTAATCATGTAGTAATGGAAATAGCACTCGATTACCTGCTCCAAATGCTTCAACAAACACATTTTAAAAATATTTTTAAAGTCTCTTCTAGCTGCTTTTCCCAAGCTGAATATTTTAGAGGCACACTAGAGGATCATGTTTTACTTAAGAAGATGGATTGAAATGGACTTTTAGTGAAGAATGCTCTAAACAAGTAGCATTACTCTTATTCTCACATTACTTTTTCACAGCACAGTAACAATACTTCTTGAGATGTGTTCTATGAAATTGTTGCTCAATAAAATAGTTCTAGGTAACTGACTTACTAGATTTTGGCTGTTGTCTTGGTCATACAGCAAGTATGATTTGAACATAACCCTGTCTCATAAACAAGACCTGGAGCTGCATCTACAAGACTTTTAGCTTTAATCTTACATTTATCCCACTGCAGTATTGTTTCTGCAAAAGAAATAAATGGCTATTTAAGTTATGCACAAGTAATAAAAGCTGTAAAAGTCATATATTACCATAATAATAAACATTATGAAATCATCCCAAAACTAGTGGTTTAAAACAGTAATCATTGATCTTTGCTCATACATCTGCAAGTCAGCTGAGAATTGGCTGATCTATGCTGGGCCGGGCTTGGCTTGGCTTGGTTCAAAGCTAAAAGTTGGGTCCAGATCTGCTTCATGTGTCTTTCAAACTCTGTGGACTAGAAGCATGGGCAAGATATGTTATTTTTATGGAAATTGCAGAAGCACAGGAGGTCAAGCCCCATCATATAGCACATTTCAAGCTTTTGCTTGTGTTATATTTTGCAACATTGGTGACATTCCATGGCCAAAGCAAGCCATACATCCAAACCCAAATCAATGAAGTATCAATGGAATGACTGTGCCTGCAGTGGGAGGTAAAGGTGGGTGGGACACATCAACTAAACAGTAATTTAAACCATTACTATAAAGACTCTAAAATAAGCCATATGTATACAGCCACAGTATAATCTGGGGATTGGTTCCAGGACCCCTGCATCTACCAAAATCCACATATACTCAAGGCCCACTCTACTAAAAATACAAAAAATTAGCCGGACATGGTGGCAGGTGCCTGTAATCCCAGCTACTCGGGAGGCCGAGGTAGGAAAATTACTTGAACCCAGGAGATGGACGTTGCAGTGAGCCGAGACTGCGCCATTGCACTCCAGCCTGGGCAACAAGAGCAAAACTCCATGACAAAAAAAATAAAAAGAAAAGAAAATAGTACCATAACTTTGGACTTTACTGCAATCTTCACTGTCATTCAAAGATCTATGTAAATCTGCTATCAAAATACTACAAAAATGCTTGCATATATAATTACAGATATTGGTAGAGGAACATAGATGATAGCAATTAGTAAGCCATGCAGAGATTCACATGACTGAGTTTCTCATAACTGAGCAACACTTCCCAATATTTAAAAATTCATATTACTTAAAAATGTATAGATATACAAATATACATTCATAACATGTCAAGTATGATACTAATCCATTATCACCAATGGACACCAAATGCTAGAATTGCTTTTACTTTTGCTTTAAATGATAGTAGAAACTTTTGATTTTAAAATACATAATAAAATAAATATTGCAAAAATAATGTAACTTCCTGTGTGTTAAATAGATCATTTTGACTATTTTGGAAAAACTAACTTTTTGAAAACCTGAAAATTATTATAATTTTCAAAGTTTTATATTTTTTCCTTATTTTTTGGATGATAATTGAATATTTTGTACATTTTAAAGAGTAAGTTACATTTTATTATTAATCCTTTAGCATGTAAAAGTTGAAATAGTGATAGAAACAGATGGCACAAAAGTGCAAATTAGAGAAGAACAAAAAGGAAACAGAAAATCTTCAAAGGAACAGCCTGCTTAAAATGTTATGGAAGTAGAAATAATCGAAGTGAGAAGACTCTCCTTAGACACGATCCATGTAAAATTTGCAAACAACATAGTATGTATTTTTTACTTAATGGAAATTTACTATTTACTAGTCAAAACAACACAAATGAACAAGAAAGATATTTTCCATTAAAGCAACTATTAAATATGTCTGATGAGTCTCAGGAACTTCACGTACCTTGCTACGTTTTTCAAATTATGATCCCAGAAAATGGCTGTCACATCCTTCTGACAGTGTGCCCAGTTAATTTTGTATTTTTAGTAGAGATAATGGATTAGTATCATACTTAGAATTCAGTGACAATGGATTAGTATCATACTTGACATGTTACATATGTATATTTGTATATCTATGTATTTTTAAGTAATATGAATATTTAAATATTGGGAAATGTTGCTCCATGTTGGCAAGGCTGGTCTTGAACTTCCAACCTCAGGTGATCTGCCCGCCTCAGCTTTCCAAAGTGCTGGGATTACAGGAAATAAGCCACTCCACCCGGCTACGAGACTACTTTTAGCAAAACACAATCTGACTATGATTTTTCCCTGAATATATATGGTAAAATATTTTGTAGTTAATTTCAAGTTAAAATTGTTTAAATGGAGAAAAGTATAAATTGTCATCTGGTTCTAAGACAATGGCAAAGAATGTTATTACTGCATTTACATGTTTCTCAACTAATCTTCAAGTTTAATCTTGGCTAACAAACGTATCTACAACTTGAAACACTTAAATTTTTGGTTAAAGAATTACACAATATCTCTTTCCAATGAAAATAAAAAATAATTCACAAATTATTTCTAATAAAATATAAAAATAATTTGCAAATAATACTCAAAAAGTTTGAATAAATATTATTCAATAAAATTCAATCAAGTTTAAAAAATGTCAATATATTAATGCCAATCTAGAAAATAATATTAGATGTTAATATTAATTGACCATAACAATGCTTTTTATGGCACTGAGAGAATAGTATTTACAGGAAGGAATAAAATTATTTCAAAATTTGTTGCCAGCATAACTGATGATGTAAAATGGATGAAAAAATAGCTTTAAATGATTACTACCTGGCATGGACAAATAAAAAGATTACTAGTTTAAAAAGTAATATAGTTTTACAATTATGCATAAATAAAAAGTAAATATTATTTATTTCAACTTATTTGTACCAAGGACAAAAGCTATATTGAACAACTAATATTTCTTATATTCATTATAAATATTGTTCAACTCCCCAAAGAAAACAGTAAAGTTAATTTTATTAGTTTTAGATCTGTTGTGAAAAGCATGCATTCTGGCTTAAGAACTAAAAAACAATTTTCAATTTTCAGCATTGATTTTTTGTATGGCCATGATAATAATGTTACCGTGCTAGATAATTAAATATGTATATAAGTTAGGGACTGTGTCAAAAACTTGGTGTACTTACAGCAAATAGAATTTGTCACTAGAAGGCATGGAAAAGTTTACCAATAACAATGACATTCCTTAGAAAAATTTAGATTGCACACAATTTTGTGTGGGTTTTTTGTTTTTTGTTTTTGTTTTTCTGGGATCTGCCTAAAGATGGAACAAACAGCTTGAAAAAAAAATGGAAAATATTAACCTTATGGCAACTACACATGAAACACGTAGCAGAAATGATACTGCAACAAAACTTAGTGACATTGGAACAAGGAAATAAATACATTTTTTAGGACAACAGAGGAGAAAAAAAAACTACAAATACCGATTTCTACACAGACTGTCTTCTGGCCATTTTTCATAGTCTCATTCAGATAATTTTACATACCATAAAATTCACTCATTTAAAATGATCAGTTTAATGGTTTTTAGTATATTCACAGACTTGTGCAACCATTGAATAATCTATTTTTCTTATACTTTTTTTTTTTTTTTTTTTGAGATGGAGTTTCACTCTTGTTGCCCAGGCTGAAGTGCAATGGCATGATCTCAGCTCACTGAAACCTCTACCTTCTGGGTTCAAGCGATTCTCCTGTCTCAGCCTCCTGAGTAGCTGGGATTACAGGCATTGCCACCACACACGGCTAATATTTTGTATTTTTATTAGAGACGGTGGTTTCTCCATGTTGATCAACCTGGTCTCAAACTCCCTACCTCAAATGACCCACCTGCCTTGGCCCCCCAAAGTGCTGGGATTACAGGCGTGAGCCACTGAGCCCCGCCTCTCATACTTTTTAATAACAGATTCATGGAGATATAATTCATATGCCATAAAATTCATCTTTAAACTGTGCAATTCAGTAATTTTTAGTACACTCAGAGTTGTGCAACCATGTCCACTACCTAAATCCAGAATCATTCTTCCTTCCAATAAGAAAAATTCTATGCCAATTAGCAGCCACTCTTCATTCTTTCCTTCTCCCCTGCCCATCAATCCCCACCCTCAACCCAACTCCTCCAAAACCACTAATCTACATTCTGTCTCTGGATTTACCTATTATAAACATTCAAATGGAAATAGGGTCTTTTTTGTCTGCCTTCTTTCACTAAATATAATGTTTTCGAGTTACATCTATGTTTAGCATATTTCAAAACTTCATTTATTTTTGTGACAAAGTAATATTTTAATGTATGGATATACTACATTTATCTGTTCAATAGTTGCTGGACATTTGGATATTTTCTACTTTTTGGCTATTATTAACATGTATTTTCATTTCTCTTGCATATGTACCTGGGGTGGAATTGATGGGTCAATTTGTAACTCCACTTTAAGCATTTTGGGGAACTGCCAAATAGTTTTCCAAAGCAATGGCATCATTTTACATTTTCAGAAGCAATGTATGAGGATTCTGATTTTTCCATATCCTTCCTAACACTTGTCACTGTCTGCCTTTTTGATTATAGTCATCCTACTCTTCATGAAGTGGTAAGTTATTGTAGTTTTGATTTGCATTTTCCTAATAACTAATGATGTTGAGCATCTTTTCATGTACTTACTAGCAATTAGTATATCTTCTTTGAAGAAATGTCTATTCAAATCCGATCTTCCTCTTGAATTAATTTTTGCCTTTTTCTGGGGGATAGAGTCTCATTTTGTCACTGAGGCTGGAGTACAATTGATTAGAGCTCAATGTAACCTCAAACTCTTAGGCTCAAGTGAACTTCCTCACTCGGCCTGCCATGTAGCTAGGACTATGTGTGTGCACTCCACCACCATGCCCAGCTAATTAATTTTTTTTGTTTTGTTTTGGTAAAGATGGGTCTCACGATATTGTCCAGACTCCTCTCCAACTCCTGGTCAAAAGCAATCCTCTTGACTTGGATTCTGAAAGTGTTGAGATTACATGTATGAGCCACCATACCTGGCCTGCCACTTTATTGACTTACATTTCTTGCCATTTTAAGATAAAAATGTAATCTTGATGGAATGGAAATTTGATAAAATTGAACAAATACTGCTCTCTCTTTTTTAAAAAAATATACAACATTTTAAAATTTGAAAGAACATGAGAGTTAAATTTATATGTAACTTTTAAAAGATGGTAAAATTACAGTAGAAATGACAGCAATTCATACATAAAAATAAAACATTTTGAATATTTTTTATGATCTCATCATTTATCAATGGGACCTCCTCATCATATTTGAACATGATATATAAAAATACACAGCTCATTTTTGAACTTAGTAATTGATTTACAAAATCTGTCCACAATTCCGGTTACTACTTCCTTGGCAGAGCAAAATTTTTCGGGTTAAAATTTATATAAAAACACCAATCTGAACATTATAAGCTAATTGAGTTTGGCATTACTGTCCTTAGAATACAAACTGTGAAAAATCTTGACTGTAATATCAACATGGTTAGTTAAGGTAAAATTTACTTTCTGGCCAAATATGAATTATATATTTTTATAACTAATCTGAACACTTCTAGCCCATAAAAAAACTCAACTATAAGCCATAGTAATTACTGCACTTTTTATATTTTTCCAACTTTCAATCAAGTGAAAACAGTCTTTTATACATACTTTTAAATTTTGTTGTATTAATGTCAAGGTCAGAGTATGAGAATATAGTATATTTAATACTTTGTTAACTTGATACTTTGTAATGGTTTACTTATTTATATATTAATTTATTCAATAGTTTGTTAACTGTATAATTTTAAAATTTTTACACGTATCTATTTGTTTTCTTGTCCTAGGCAGACCTGGTTATGCCTATTGTTAAAAATTTGTGAATGGCTTATTATGGTGTATTTGTTATGATTACACAACATGAATTAGTGAAAAAATGATAAATATGAATCTCTTCTAATCCTGGAAGGCCCGAAATACCCATAACTATGTTCAGAAGAAGAGATATGGATGTGAGGAAATAAAATGATACAGCTAATATAAAAGTATATCGAGAAAGGAAGTGTGGAAAGCTACCACTATATGTTTCCCACTGAATCAAATAGATGAAAAGCCCTGGCGGGGCACGGTGGCTCACGCCTGTAATCCCAGCACTTTGAGAGGTTGAGGTGGGCAGATCACCTGATGTTGGGAGTTCAAGACCAGCCTGGCCAACATCATGAAACCCCGTCTCTACTAAAAATACAAAAAATTAGCCAGGTGTGGTGGTGTGCACCTGTAATCCCAGCTACTGGGGATGCTGAGGCAGGAGAATCGCGTGTAGCCAGGAGCCGGAGGTTGCAGTTAGAGATCGCACCATTGTACTCCAGCTCAGGTGACAGTCCGAGACTCCGTCTCAAAAAGAAAAATAAAAAAGTCCTAGAATATTATTTTACAGTTACAGGAAATATAAGCCTGAAATTGTAAATGTCTGAGATTTTGAGAAACTTAAAACTGTCCTTCCTTCTCTTCTGTTTGTAAGCATGGGCACTGTTAAAGAGCTACTCAGCCTGTAAGGATGATGCACTTTTATTTAATGGCCACTGCAGATATCACAAATAGAAAAGAGTCAAAGACCATGGAAAAAACAAAAACAAACAAACAACAACAACAACAACAACAATGGACTTGAGGCGTCTCTGCTATAGAGCAAGATCAGGGTCTAATCAAGGAACATTTCTATCACAGTTTCATCTCCCAAGATAGAGGGTTCTCACCACCTTTACCTAGTAAGATTTCAGAACTGTTGTGAATCACACTGGTGTCTGCCATGTCTATTTTATTCTTTTCATATGGGAGTGTTTAATGAATGCAGTTATTCTGCTCCTGTTCTACTGCTGTATATTTGGGGAGCTGGAAAAAAATAATCTTTTAAGTTCATGCCTGACTACAGCAAATAATCACAATCAGATTTTATATGGAATCTGCTGCATCACACCTGGAGAGCCTGGGCTTTGAGCTTGATGCCATAGCAAAACAGGACTTTTAGACTGACTTCTTTGGGGAGAGGCTGAGTATATTTTGTCAATGGAAGGTACGATGAGTTGAATATTTGATGACCTGAAGGGTAGAAAATGATAGTTCCGAATACTGTCCACCAGCTATTTCCAGCTTTGAGTCTCCTGGGCACATGGTAGAAATAGCCCTCTTGTCCCATCTGAAGTGGAGTGGGCCATGTGATCAGATCTGGCCAGTGGGTTATGATGAAAGGAATGTCATTTCCAGGATGGAGCTTGTCATTGCCATGTGAGACTCCACGATAACAAACAATGTTTGAGGCAGTGGTTGCTTCGTCAGCCTTAGATCGAGAGAACCTTGAGTTAGAGCTTCAGCCAAACACCAACAGACAGATAGATGAGGCAAATAAATAACTGTTGATGCTATAAGCCATAAAGAGATGAAAGTTATTTGTTACTGCATTATAATTTAGACTTTTCTGATTGCTATAATGACACCAAACATCAGTTTCTTTAATAAAAATGAAATATTTCTCCAAATGAAATGAATATTAGAGACATTTATTTAATTCTTAACCTGGCCAAGAAACATTATGACTTGTGAATATTAGGTCAAATTAATTTTTGAACTTAATTTTTTGGCCCCCTGGTGAGATTGAGATTCAGAACTATGTGATACCTTACCCTGTG
This sequence comes from Ateles fusciceps, assembly GCA_036589455.1. Lineage (NCBI taxonomy): Eukaryota > Metazoa > Chordata > Mammalia > Primates > Atelidae > Ateles > Ateles fusciceps. Next base: position 4,334,695 of record JAZHEH010000051.1, read on the forward strand.
AAAAGCAGATGAACTCTTAAATTTGAGATATTTTACCCCATCTGCAGTATTTACAGTTACTGTAGGTGGCACAACGATTTGGAAATAATGAAAGCTAATGTAGCTAATTTCTCCCCAGGATACTTGGCAGTTTCTCTCAATCTTCTGGTTGATTTCTCAAAACAGCTGGAACTTAATTCTAACAATACAGAGAGACAACATTGTCCTACAGCTTTTAATTGCCAATTATGCAGATTTCAATTTATGAATCTATCTTTTATGTATGATAGAGTTTAAAAAGAAGGTTTTTAAACACTATCAGGATTACTTCTTCACGTTCCTTACCTAACTTGTGAGGGTAATAGGTTTTAATCTATAGCTGTAAATACAAATAAATATCTTTATATAACCACTGAAGAAAAGTAAATGTCTATACTGTCATATCTTTGCAAATCTAAATATTAGATTAAGTTTATAGAACTATCAACTATAGATAATTCTATTACGTTTGTAGAATTATAAAGCAGTTAATTACTTGAAAAATGCATCATTATAAATTAACATACTAATTAGGCAAAAAGTATAAATATCAAAATATCAACTATCATTCACATATCAGAAATATATATATGTATAGATAAATATGCATAAATATGTGTGTATATATTCACATACCTCTGATATACTTATCAGAGAAAAGCATATACATAAAATCCTCAAATTGACATTTTCTTAAATAAAAGCAATAGTATACATTCCTGAGTACATAATGGAGTTTTAAAGATTATTTTTACAATAGACTCCTGACTTCTATTTAGATTTGATTGCTGGTCTTAGTAAATCAAATTATTTCCCAGTCTCTATTTTCCCATAAGAGGGAAGAACAAGCAGTATTTATTCACTTAATTGGTTCAGGAGTAAAGCGTTCATATTTGGTTCCTGCTGTATTTCCACAGTTAAATAATGCATTATACTAAAAGAAAATACTTTTAACTAGTCCTGGGGTAAAAGATTCTTGTTTTGGTTACTGCTGTACTTCCAAAGTTAAATCATGTATTATACTAAAAGGAAATAAGTTTTGAGTAGAGTTGTGGTTATGAATGGCATATTGGTTTGTACATTTTCTCCCATGATTTATTTCTCTTGTGCTCCGTGGACTCCAAAAATGGAAGAGAAAGTTGAATGTTTTTCTCTATATATTGATTACAAAAATTGACTGATACTGATTCTAAGGTGGTCAGGAATTTCAGGGCTGGGGAAATACTCTGTTTACTTAAAGAACCCTACTTAAACCAACTGCAAAGTCAGTGCCCTTAACTACTACATTATAGCCCCTTCTAGATATTAACATTGTTTGTTTGTTTTTACCTTTTTTATTTTGGAATCATTATTGAGCCACAGTAATTTTCAAAGGTAGTACAAAGAGATCCTGGGTGTGCCTCACCCAGTTTTCCCCAGTGGTTACTTAGTGTCCATCCCCACAGCCCCTCTGTCTTCTACAAGGAACACACTCTCTTGGATACTGGTCCTCACACTTGGCTTCACATTAGATTATATAGGGAGCTTTAAAAATTTTGATGCCCAAAGCATAACCTGGATGAATGTACCTTCAGGTGTATGATGGTTAATTTTATGTGTCAACTTGACTGGGCCATGAGATGCCTAGATATTTGGTCAAACATTATTCTGGGTGTGTGATGCTGTGTGATGGTGTTTTTGGATTAACTTAAAATTTGAGTGGACAGACTAAGTAAAATAGATTGTCATCCCTGAGAGGGTAGGCCTCATCCAATCAGCTGAAGTTCTATTTTTGAATAGAAAAAAAAAAATGGATGACCTTCCCTGAATAAGTGGAAATTCCTTCTGCCTCACTTTAGGCTGGGACATGTTTCCTCCTGCCTTCAGGCTCACCCTGAAACATCAGCTCCTCCTGGATCTCTCATCTGCCAGCTTCTGGACTTAAACTACACTATCAGTTCTCCAGAGTCTCCAGATTGCTGACTGCAGATCTTGGTACTTGTCAGCCCTAATAAAAACACTCTCTGCACATATGTATATATATATATTATACTGATACTCTACGTATATATAATGTAAATATTAATTATGATTTTATGCTATAAATATTTATATTTTTATAATTGTATAATTATAATATGACAAATATATTATAATCTGTACAGTAATTTAGTAATTATTATTGATGTAATAATCAATATATTATAAATTACATATATTTTTTCCATTGGTTCTGTTGCTCTAGAGAACCCTGGTAGAGGATGGAATATAGACATCAGTATTTTTGGAACTTTCACACTGTTTCAGTGTGCAACAAGGTGGAAACTACTATGCTAGTACATTTAAGGAAATTTACAATTGCTGCCTCAAATTGTATGTGTGTGTGTGCAAGATTGTGTGTGTGTATGTGTGTGTTTACTTCCCTGTTCCACCAGAGGCAAACACTTATTTTTCTACTTATTTAATCCTGTAGTTTATGAGTTGCAGTTACCCAGGAGTGAATGCTATTATCCTTTGAATGGCTTTGACAGGGACAGAGGTAAAAAGAGTTCTCATCTACTTTCATGGCCTGGTCCCTTACATTTCCCCAATACTATCACTGCTCATAGTTATACAGACATTTTAGACTCTACCAGAAATTTGGAGAAAACAAAAGGCTTGATTTTGGTGACTAATTTAAAAATGCATGCTAAATAACTTTTTCTATAGTACAAAGAGGGATTGTCCACGCAGTCAAACTGTTTACAGGATTCTTCCATGAGTTGGCATCAAAGTCTAAGTTTCTAGAATGAAGACACATTAAAACACAGGCACTTGAGTATAACACATTATCTTATTTTACTCACATAAAGTTTCAAGGTGGGCACTCCAAGTCATGTGGATGGTTTCGTTGCACCCAGACACTGTAGGATCCAGGGTTCCTCTCTTACATTATTTCATCATCCACTAGAGCATTTTCATTATCTGCCTGAACAAAGCTGATTGGCTCCACCTGGCAGGAAAAGGAAAAGAGGAACAGGAAGCAGGCATGGACATCACCCTAAGGCACAGGCCTGCAAATGCCATAGACACTGGCAGGAACTGAGTCACACAGCTGTACCTAACTGAGAGATTCTGGACTATGTAGACTGTTCACTCAATAGGAGGCAGAAAAGTATTTTGGTGGAAAGTAATAGTACCTTGACACAACCATCTATTGAAAATTCCTGGTTTCTAAGCTACCACCATTGTACCAGCAGGGAAGAGGGGTGTTTAATTTTTACTAAATACTAGTTTTCTGCTTTTAAACTCCTTTATACTTTATTTTTTGATTATAAAGGTCCTGTCATATTTCCATAAATAATTCGGAAATGTGCATCAAAATGTATAAAGTGAAATTGGATAGAAAAAGATGAGTAGAGAAATAACCAAAGTTCTCCTAATGCTATCCCTCCCCTAGCCCCTAACCCCCGACAGATTGGGGGCTAGGGGAAGGATAGCATTAGGAGAACTTTGGCTATTCCCCCTCCTGTGTCCATTTGTTCTCCTCCCTGTGTCCATGTGTGATGTTCCCCTCCCTGTGTCCATGTGTTCTCATTGTTCAACTCCCACTTATGAGTGAGAACATGTGGTGCTTGGTTTTCTGTTCTTGTGTCAGTTTGCTGAGAATGATGGTTTCCAGCTTCATCCATGTCCCTGCAAAGGACATGAATTCATCATTTTTATGGCTGCATCGTATTCCATGTTGTATATATGCCACATTTCTTTATACAATCTATCACTGATGGGAATTTAGGAGAAATACCTAATGTAGATGATGGGGTGATGGATGCAGCCAACCACCACGGCACGTGTATACCTATGTAACAAATCTTCATGGTCTGCACATATACCCCAGAACTTAAAGTACAATTAAAAAAAAAGAAATAGCCAAAGTTAATGAAATGCCATAGAATAATAGCAGATGGCTAAGCAAAATACATTAGGAAAATAAAGTTAAGACTGTCACATGGTTAGCATGCAGAAATGTGAATTTTTATACAATGCCTAACAATATGTCCAAAATTTAGCTTTGTGCTCCCTAGCACTAAAATAAAATAGAGAAACAATAGCATTTATAAGATTCACCACAGCCATAATATAAAATTTACCATAGATAACATTTAGTGAGAAGTTTTTAGGTGCTGTGTACTACTCTAAGCAACTTACTTATATTAATTTATTTAAACATCACAACAATCTCATAAAATAGGTAATGTTATGTTCCCATTATTAGAGATAGGAAAATTGAGGCCTATTTAAATCACTATCATAAAACTATTATGTTGTGTAACTTGGATTCAAATTTAGGAAAATCAACTGCAAAGTCAGTGCCCTTCACTATTATACTATAGCCTATTCTAGACATGAATATTGTTTGTTTTTATCTTTTTTATTTTGAAATCACTATTGACCCATGGAAATGTTCAAAGGTAGTGCAAAGAAAACCTGGTGTGCTTCACCCACTTTTCCCTAATGGTTACTTAAATAATTATAGTACAGTATCAAAACCCATATGGTATAATATCAAAAGATAGCTAACACATTCAGTACAATGTGTGTCTATAGTTTTATGCCAAACAAGACACAGAACTGTTCCATTACCACAAAGATCGCCTTGTGCTATCCCTACATGGTCACATCTGCTCCTCTCCCCCTAACCATCCCAACACTTGATAAGCATCCATTTGTTCTCCACCTCTGTAGTTCTGTCATTTTGAGAAAGTTATTTAAACAGAACCATAGAATGTGTGGCTTTTTGAGACTGGTTTTTTTCCTCAGCATAATGTGTTTTTCGATTCATCCATGTTGCTGTGTTTATCAATATGTTGTTCCTTTTCATTGCTGAGTAGTATGTCATGAGATAGATGTACCACAATTTGTTTAACTTTTCTCCTATTGTAAGCCATTTCATCTGCTTGCAGTTTGGGCTATTACAAATAAAACTGCTGTAAGGCTGGGCGAGGTGGCTCACGCCTGTAATCCCAGCACTTTGGAAGGCTGAGGCAGGTGGATCACGAGGTCAGGAGTTCGAGACCAGCTTGACCAACATGGTGAAACCCCGTCTTTACTAAAAATACGAAAATTAGCCAGGTGTGGTGGCATGCTCCTTTAATCCCAGCTATTCAGGAGGCTGAGACAGGAGAATCACTTAAACCCAGGAGGTGGAGGTTGCAGTGAGCCAAGATTGTGCCAGTGCACTCCAGCCTGGGTGACAGAGCGAGACTCCATCTCAAAAATAAATAAATAAATAAAATAAAATAAAGTAAAAATAAAACAAAAGTGCTATAAAAACATGTGTACAGACCTTGGTGTGGGCATAAATTCTCATTTTTCTGGGTCAACTAGACAAGAATGTGATTACTGGAATGTACAGTCAGTGTATATTTAGCGTTATTATTTTATGAACATCCCAAACTATTTTTCATAGTGGCTATACCATTTTAAATTTCCATGAGCAATGTGTGCATCCAGTTTTTACACACCCTTGCCAAACTTTTTATTGTCACTACTTTTTATTTTAGATGTTCTACTAAGTATGTAGTAATATCTTGTAATGGACTAACATTGCTTTCGTGTATTCAAGCCTGTTTGGAAATTGTTCAAACTATTATAGAAATTAGGAGACTTGAATAGCCTTCTTGATGTTGCCTATAACTACTTCTGTTACTTAACTACAGGTCCTTAACTTGTGTGAATCTCAGCTTTTTCTACTGAAATGTGGGAATAATAATTACTGTCTTACATCCTTATTACTATGAAGATGAAATTATAAAATATATATGAGAGTGTCATTTAAACATTGTCTTTTGCAATATGAAACCAATGCTTTTAATTCAGATAAATTTTCTTTTCATTTTTGTTTTTTGACAGAGTTTTGCTCTCTGACGCAGTCTGGAATACAGTGGTGCAGCGACTGCTCATTGCAGCCTTGACCTCCTGGGCTCAAGCAATCCTCCCACTTCAGCCTCCAGAGTAGCTGGAACTACAGGTATGCACTAACATGCCCGACTAATTTTTTTTTTGTGTTATATATATATATATATATATATATATATATATATGATAGAGATGGGATCTTACCATGTCACCCAGGATTTCTTTATAAAGATCTAGGAATTTAGGGATTTTCCCTCTTCTTTTTCTTTTTAGTAGTTCCCACTATCTTTTTTCAACTAAGTATTTGCCTATTTTTTGCTTTGCCTAAAGTGAGAAGTCTCAAACCATTAAAGACATTTTATTTTTTGTTATTATCAACATTCAAATAAAGAAAGCATCTAAAACATTTTGCTAGTTTGTTCCACATAGTGGCAATAAAATCACAGACTGTCATAGCTTGAAGGACATTAGCAATTATATAGAGTATCTTCATTATTTCATAGATCAAGAGCCAAAGGCTCACTAGTGTAAATGTCCTGCCTAAGTCCCCTAGCTTATTGAGAATGGTTATAGGAATAAGCTCTAGGTGTGAGAAGTCCTAGCTAAAGACACATTCTCACTGAAAGCTCTTGGCCCATCTATAAAATTCTTCCTTCCCGCATGAATGAACCACAGCTTTCTCTCTATTTTGTTTATTTCTTTGTGCACATGTCTCCTTTATGTCTCACTGCATGCTTCTGGTTCCCATACTCTCACTCATAATGGCCAATATCCTTTTTCCCTTCTGGAAATCCTTCCTATGCCCCATCAAGTTCTTCTCTCATGTATACACATTCGTATACTCTTCACAAATTTTTCTCGTCAGTCTTATCCCCCTTCCTCCAGTTACTGTCACCTTCATATCTCAATCTTCCCACTTCTCTATAAATAGTTCCCCTCTCTGGATCTTCCTTACTCCTTCCTCATATCTCATAACCCAAAGCTCATAATAAAGACTTTGCCTTCCCCATCCCTCAGTATCTGTGTAGCGATCTTTAGCCCTCCGCAGGGTTTAGGAATAACGCCTTTGAGTTTGTCTTGTTGTGATTTAAATTATGTTATACCCCCAAAGTGTACAAATTTAGGCACTTGGTTGTTTAATTTTTTAATTTTAAAATTAAAAATTTAATTTTATTTTATATTTTAATTTATTTTTATTTAAATTTATAATTTTATAAATTCACAGGAAGTTGTAAACAAATGTACAGGGAGGTCCCATGCACTCATCCCTTAGCTTTCTCTGATGTTAACCTCCTACACAACAAGCATACAATATCCAAACCAGAATACTGATACTGCTACAATCCACAGAGTTAATTCAGATTTTATTAGTTATACATGAATTTATTTGTGTGTGGTGTGTGTGTGTGTGCATGTGCCTGTAGCTCTGTGCAATTTTATCATGTGTGTAGTTTCATGTAACCACCACTGTCAAGATATTTAACCGTATCATCCCCACAAGGCTCCTTCATGCTACCCATTTTCGGTCATACCTATACTTCCCCATGCCTGTCCCTAGCCTCTTTCAAATACTAACCTATTTCTACCTCTATAATATTGCATATGCATTTTGAAGTGTCATGTTTTCTTCATGGCTTGACCTTTTTTTTTTCATTATGTAATATTCCTGCCGCTAGTAATTTTCTTTGCTCTGAAATCTATTTTATCTAATATTTATAGCCATTTCTTCTTGTCATCCACGCTGTACTCCAGTACAGTGGTGCTATCTTATCTCACTGCAACCTCCACCTCCTGTGTTCAAGCGATTCTCCTGCCTCAGCCTTTTGAGTGGCTGGGACTACAGCCTGCATCACCACGTCTGGCTGATTTTTTTTTTTTTTTTGGTGGAGATGGGGTTTCACCATGTTGGTCAGGCTGGTTTCAAACTCCTGACCTCAAGTAATCCACCACCTTGGCCTCCAACCTGTCTTCTTTTAATTAATGATTTTATGGTTTATATTTTTTATCCTTTTACTTTCTACATACCTATATTTTCAGTGTTTCTTACAGCCAGCATAGAGTTGGATTATGACATTTAATCTCTAATTAATCTATTTTTTTAATTGCTGCACTTAGATCACTTACGTTTAATGTACAAATATATATGTTAAGACTTAAGTTAGCCATTTAATCTTTTGTTATCTACTTTTCTCTGTGGTTTCCTTTCTCTGTTTTAATTTGTCTGGTTTTCTTGGTTTTCTGTGAGTTACTTGAATATCTTTTGGAATTCCATTTTGATTTCTCTCTAGTGTCTTTGAGTGTATCTCTTTGTACAAGTTCTTTCAGTGGTTTTTCTGAGCAAACATTGCATATATGTAACTTAACACAGTCTAATAATGTTGATATTTTGCCAGATTGAGTGAAACGTGGACACTTGACCTCTCTTTCCACCCCTCGACTCTCATCTGTTTAAAATTGTCTTCAGTATTTTTTCTATATACATTAAGAATCACAAAGATACTGTTATTATTTTGCTTCAACCACGATCAAATATAATTTAGAAAGCACAAGAGAAGGAAAATATTTTGTCTTTACTCATATATTTACACTATCTATTCTTTTCCCTCCTGATGTTCCAAGATTCCTTCTTTTATCATTTTCTTTTGTCTTAGAGAACTTCCTTTAGCCATTTTTTAGGGTAGTTCTTTGGTAAGACAAATTATCTTAGTTAGTTTTTTTTTTTTTTTAATCAGACAATGACTTGATATCCTCTTCCAACATCCAATTGGCATCAGTTGAACATCACTTGATTGTCTTTGCTCATTCAGGTTGTGGATTTTTTCGGTTCTTGGTACAATGAGTGATTTTCTATTGTATCTTGGACATTTTGGTTACTATGTTAAGAGACTCCTGCTCCTATTTAAACCTTCTATTTTGGATTGTACTCACCATTTTTAGGTTTAGCATGTAGGCTGTGGCCTACTTCTGTGGGCTTTAGTTCCAATGACAGTTTAGTTTTGGAATTAAGTGACCAATGGCAGTTTAGTTTGGAATTGTTATCCTGGTTCTGCTGCGGCTCCTGCTCAATTCCTATTGGTGCTGCCTGTAGGGTCTAAAGAAATATCCTGATTTATCTTCTGTGAGAGGGTAGGGGAGGAGCAGTGGAAAGCTGTAAGAGCTCGGCCTAGGTCTCTTTATGACGCTGAATGGAAGGCAGGGAGACACTGGGCTGGGACTATGGGAACTTTAAAGCTGCTATTTGAGGTAGATCTCAAACAGCTGGTCTCTTACATATGGAGAAGGTGTTGAGCGCCTCACTAGGTCTCTCTTCGGCTTGCCCCCTCCTAGCACTATTGAGAAAGAAAGAAAACCTAGGGAACTCACTTTATTCTTAAGAGCTCCCTACTCGGTCTTCCTTCTTCTCAGCTCTTTGAGTCCTATTATCAATGTCTTCTGAATTATTTCCAGGGCATTTAGTTATACATAGAAGGATGAAGCATGGAAACATGAGCTATGCCATCTTGCTCCAGAATTGAACTTTCCAAGTGCATTTACTTATTTCCTTGTTTAATTTTCAAAATTACTTTGAGGTAGGATAATACATAATCTTTTGTTTTCCACATATGACAGTTTAGGAAAGAAAAATTAAAATTAATAAGATTCTTGCAACGTCACCAAGGAATGAGAATATATATAAGTGAATCCACATACATAGCCATATAAATGTGTGCCCATGTGTAGGCACACACACAAAAAAAAAGATAGTTATGACTGTGATCTTGAATAGACTTACAGCTATATAAGTAAGCTACTTTAATCAGAAAATAAAGCAATTTGGAATGAATGAAAAAGCTTTTAAAAGTTATTTTAATTTATACACTTTTTTCAAATGTCATTATAAATTACATTTTATTTTACATAATTTTTCATGGCATTGCTTGGGAAATCATATTTAGAAACATTTTTTAGTTGTGTTATTTTATAATTACAATAAAGGACACACAACTTATGAATTGCTTCTTCTTACAAAACAAGATATCCCTTGTTAACAAAACGTAAAGTAGTGTATTTACTGAAAAGTTAAACTTCTTTGTTTATATTTGGAGATTCTTCTTCATATAATGTTTTTTTTTAAAATCTACATAGATTTGTTTTTCACTCATGTCTCAGAGGTTTTAGAATTTCCATGTTTTGGTGGGAAAATATTCCTTTGGTTTTATGTAACTAAGGAGAGTGTATATCAAATCTTGAAAGAGAAATGAAATAGTCCTATTAATATGGAAAGAAAGGGATAAAAAGAGTTGGCTGAAGTCAGATTATATTCACTGTAGTGATTCTTGACTAAATGTATACAGTTTTGCATTCACTATCTTCAATTTAAAATAATCATAATGCAAATAGAAATGTTGATACCTTATTTTACAGTTTGTTTCGTTCATTCACATACACAGTTTTCATTTTGTTATCAAACATTTCCTTTGATTTATGAATTAGTGAGCATTCCAGTGCTCTGGTCCATGGCTTCCCGGTTTAGATTCTAGCTCTACCCTATCCTAACTGCATGCCTTTAGCAGGTTACTTAACTTCAATCCTTCTGTCCCTCAACTTTCTCATCTCAAAGGCAATACAGTTTTCGAGGAAGATTAAATGAGAAAATAAAGGAAAACACTCGGTATAATGCCTTCACACAATAAATACTTAATAAATGTTACTTATTGTTATCTCCATTTTATACATGAGGACCATCTGGTTCAACCGATAAGCATAGCTCACATGCAAGAAATGGATATGCAGCATATCGTGTACTAATTTATTTTGTATTAAAATGAAATGGATTTAAATTTTCTTTAAATGCTTTTGCAGAATTGCATTTCAGAGCTGAAGAAATAGGCAGTGCTGGTAGATAATACTGAGGAAGACATTTACTGCTTGTCACAGAGCAGCCACTTTGGAGCTCAGAACTCTTATCTTTACAGCATCCCTTTGAATATTAACATAACCCTTTAGCAAACTATGACCTCGTACATTGATAATCACATCTTTAGACAAAGGCAGGGATCTAAAAACTATAGGCAGCAGGCCAAATTGGACCCATTGCATGTTCTTGAATAGCTAGTAAGCTAAAAATGGCTTATAACATATGAAACTTTGCAATCCATTTGAAACACTTACTTAGAAACCTAATTAAATAAAACGTTATCCTTCTCCTCCAAATTCCATAATTCTTATTAGTAGACATGTCTGACCAAAACATTATAATCAACTGTTATGTTTTTAATTACATCAGTAAGACATTTGTGGAAATGTGTTTTCTCTCTTTAATAGATTACGCACGTACATAATGGTCTTGATTTTTTGCCTATTGGCCTATGAAGCCTAAAGTACTTACTATCTGGTTCTTGACTGAATAAGTTTTCTACCTCTTGTACTAAGATACTAATGAGACTCTTTGTATGAGGAAATGGCTTTTTGGCCAACAGGGAGGCATTTACTTTGAACTGTATTTTTCCAATAGTGGTTATGAACTGCCTCTGTTAATCAGAGTTGATTTTTATCTACAATATATAATATTTAGCTTTGGGATCTGAAAATATTTATTTTGAGTTTCTATTAGACTAGAATACATTTCTTTGTAATTTTAGCCTGATACTGTGACCCTGCATGAGGAAGGTCAGCCTTTTTCAGTCTAGCAGAAGAAGCCTGCAGGAGGTGTGAGAGGTTCCTTTCCGTTCCTTCCAAGTAACGCAGAAAGATTTTTCTCTTTTTCTGTGAAAATCCAGAAGGCATATTATTAGACTTAGTAGAGTCAAAAGATTAGGTCATTCAAAATCATTTACAACTGTATTTCCTTCTCCTCAATGGTTAAAGAAAATTGACAATTTAAAAATTTATTTGAGATTCATAAAATTATTAAAATTTTTACTGTGTATTTTTCTCTGGGCATTTTGATATTAATTTATTTTTAACCTGTATCGAGTATTAACTATCTTTTGCTTCACTTTTCCCACTATCATTTTCCTATTATCAGCATATTCTCTTTTGTTCCAGCTCAAGTATCTTACATATTTAATATTCAAATGTCACTTTAAACCACTGCAATCTTTCCTCCCCCAATACATCTTTGTCTTCATTATATATAGAACAAGTCATTGCACAGTGCACTCAAATCACAGAATTTGAAAGGTAGGATATTGCAATGTTTGTGAAATGGCGTTTGGGTTCGAACTGGAATTCTAGTGCCTACTTTGCTCCTTGCTAGCTGCGTGAACATGGCCAACTGAATGAATTCCTGTAAACATCAATTTTCTTCACTATAAATCAAGGATAAAAATAGTCTCCAAGTCAGAGGATTGCTGTGAAAATTAAAGAAGCTAAGATATGTAAGGTGACCAGTCCAGAGTTTGGAACACAGACACTGCTTAATAAATATAGTTATATGATTACTAATAACGGAAGGATGGATTTATGGTTCAATTAATCTAATCCCAGCAATGTATAAACAAGGAAACGAAGGTGAAATCTAAGCGGCATATCCAAAGCTAACCAAGCATTCCCGCTTATCAGCAGATCAAGGTTTAGAACTTTTAATTTCACTGAATAATCAACAGGCAGTTATTATGGCAGTGGGAAATCAACTTTACCTCTTCAAAGATTAGTTTATATTGCATGACACATACAGCTCGAAACTAATTATATCTATCGCCACTCTTTTGTTCATGGGATACTGCAGGTGTGGGCAGGGCTTGATTATTGTAAGTTGACTTGTTCTTCTTATAAAGTATCACCCTCAACTCAGCCCTTCCCAGGACTCAATACAAGAAGCTATTGGATCATAGCAATAACTAAAGGAAATATGTAATCTATTCTCACAAATATAACATTTTAGAAATTTTCAGATTTTAATAGTAATAATGAAATAATAACATTACCATTTATTTAATAAGCCCTTAACTCTATGTCAGACCCTGTGCTGTTAGGTTGAAAAATATCATCATAATTTTCACAATAATCATGATAAATAGGAATCAATGCATCCATATAAAGGTAGTATTAAACCAGAAAAAAAAACCATATAAATATTACAGATTTTTTAATGGATTGAGACATATTTGGGCAGGTTGCTGATGTAATAATTAGGAAGCCCTTTCCACTTCTGAAGGCCATTTCCTTGGAAAATAAAACTAAAGTCTTACTGCCTTTGCGGAGCTGTACATCAAAATATTTTGGTGCCCCCTAGAGGTAATCAGTAATGTGCAATTGTCAACCCCCAGGAAAGAGAAGCTGAAGACAATTCAGCAGATGTTATCTATTCTTCTTTGCTGCTTCATTCTCCATACTAACATGTCTCAGATACAAACACAGAACAGCTCTTGAGCAATGGATCTCAAATTTTAGTGAACATCAAAATCTCTTGGATGGCTTGTTAGAACACAGCCTTCTGGCTTCTGTTCCCAGATTTTCTGATTTTGTGGGTCTGAGTGAGGGCCTGAGAAGTTGCATCTCCAACTACTGTCCTGGTGATTATGATGCTGCTGGTCCAGGGACCACATGCTGAGAATCACTAACCTAGAGAATCATCTCAAAGTCAAAGCTATGTCCAGAAACAGGTCATGTTTCAGTATGCTTGGAGTGCTGGTGCTGAGGACCCTAGTTCTTTACTACTCCCTGTAGATGACCTTAAGCAGTGTATGCAGAGAGACATGACCATCTCCTGTATGAGGGTGATCGTTCCTGAAGATCTATAGATTCCTTGATCCCCAAGAGTTCCAGTGGATTGACAGATACAATTAGGTGAAGAAGAACCAATTGAGAATTGAGGTCAGAGAACTTAGGTTCAGATTCCAGCTCTGACATTTAATAAGCTGTGACTTGGGTGAAGACCAACACCCTGTACTGTAAGGAGTTAAATAGGAACCATCACTGTGGATGTATCTCTATCAAATATCTTGGGACTTAGTAGGCTTGAAACAAATCTTGGTTAAATCTTAATTTCCATTATATCAGGGTTCCATATCTACATTTCCAGTACAAAGATATTGTGGGAGATTTCAGACAATTAAAATGAACACATACTGCAACAATGGAAAATAGTAACATGAAGGCAGTTAAATCCAAGGAATTAAGCTGTAAGTTTATGAATTTGATCAATGCAATTAATATTACCTACCTTTGTTTAAAAAGAGAAAGAACTACAATTTTTACTCTTCTTTCTCTTTTTCATAAATTCTCTTTTTTTCTTCCCTTTTTCCATGTAACCCAACTTCACAACCTTTTTATTTCAAAAAAATGCAAAGTTTATTAGACATTTAATAACCTACACATTATTCTAATGCTTATTTCTTTGCTATATAGGTTATTGTTTACATTGTTTCCAAATTATTGTAGGAACTGATTTTTTTTTTTTTTTTTTGCAAGATAATAGGAGACATGGATATTGACTATAGTGTACTCCACTTCTGCTTAATCCAGGTCAGGATTTATGGAGACCTCATGTGGTGAGAAGAGGCACCACAGAAGGCTTTCTTCAGGCTGGTTTAACAGTGAAGGAGAAATTCAGAAACTCATTTGGAAGCAAAATAATCCATAAAGAATTAAGACCTAGAAGTTAATGTTACTGAAGCTTGTAAGGCCTTCAACAAACATCCTGAAGTAATACTAATGGAAAATGCAGTAATATGTTAAGGAACAGGAGACCTGGTTGTTTATGTATAAATATATGTAAAAATACTCCTTATCAACTAAAAAGTTAATGACACAAAAAATTAATAAGATATGCTTCTCAGGAATTAATTACAGTCTTTTTTTCTGAATGAAATCCACTGAACATAGCTTTTTATTTAAATTGGCATCAAATTTAAAAAGACGTTTCTGTAGGCATGTTGCTATGTATATGATTGTCAGTTTCCCCTTGGTTTTACACAAAACAGAAAGTGATCTGAGATAGAATCAAACTTGAACTTAGGTCCATGAATTTCACTTATGCAACAATATCAACAATATTACTTATAACTATTTGGAATACAGGATATGTTCTTTCAATTAAAATAAGGTACAGCAGTTCTATGTGGTGTATAAATACCTCTTGCTGACAAGGTATAAAAGTTGTGAAATTAAATAAAATAGTGTAGCCGTAACCATATTTTAACCACATAATTTATTGGTATACACTAAGGAAAAATCACCTGGGTGGTGGGGGGAGCTCCTTCTTCAATGACAGGTACTTGTACTTTATCTCATTTTCCTTACAAGAAAATGTGACAAGGGCTTCTTTTTTCTCCTCCTTAAGGAAGTTACATAACAGACCTTTAAGCTAAAATCTAGAAGGACAAATGAGTTAATAAATGTCAAATGTTTTGAAGGCTTTAAAAGAATAGAGCAATATAAATCTGTGGCATTAAAATGAGTAATCCTAAGAGTTCCAATTCAGTTATCAGATGGTACCCTGCCTTTGGGCATGTCCTCAAAAAGGCTTAAGTTTTCCAAGGCAGGCAAAATGAGATAAGTAGAAGTAGCCATTATGAAAGGACATCTTAGAAAATGTTAACTAGGAAAAAAGTTAATGAGGATATTGCAGAGATTTTAGGTTGAATATATTCTTGAGTTAAAGAAATTGGTTACTTATGAGGGAACCTACTATGTGCCAGGCATGGATGCTGGAAATACAAAGAGTTGGACAAGCCTTGCTTTCAAGGAAGCTGCTAATAATTATACAAATAACTACTTCAATATGAGGCTGGCATTAGGCCAGGACTTGCACAAATTCGGGGGAAAGCTTCTTAAAGTAGAAATGGGAGGAAGAACAACAAGATGATGAGTATTAAATCCAAGAGGAGGGTGGAGTCATTCAGATGTCCTTTCAAACTTATAGTGACACTGGTTTTTGCTGAGGGGGAAAAGGGGGTGAGAGAGGAAGCTGTTGCCAGACGTACATCACACTAAAGAGACAAGAAGAAACAAGGAAATTATATTTCAAAACATAGTAGGGGAAAAAGTACCCAGAACTGCTCTGAAATAAAGAAAACCTTCTGGTATAATGTATGTTGCTAGGGATTTATTTTTTCCCCTCCTTTCTCTCCTAAGAGTAAAAATCACACAGATGCATTCAAGCCCTTAAGAGTTTTGTGAGCGTGGGCATATTGTATATCCAAGACATCCACTGACCATGATGTGGTTAATGCATGCCTACAAAGGAAGGGTTAAACGGAGGAGGTGGTTTGGAGATAGAAAGGCAAGTAAGAAGGTTTGAAAATGCTGTTTTCCAACTTGCAAAAACTGAACTTTTCAGCTCCCCAAAATACACGTGTGTGTCTGTAAGCGCAGGCAGATCTATTTCGGTCGGATTTTCTTAAATTTAAAACATAATTTATCTGTTTCTGTCTCTCTGTCTCTTGCTGCGCTGCAAACAGTGAGCAGCCCGCTTAAGGATCGCGAGGCAAAAGCTGCAGGAGAGGCACTGGCAGGGCTGTTTATTTATGAGCCGCGTTCAAAGCCTCCCTCTCCCCATTCTCCCACTGCAAACGACTGTCTCCGAGCCCGGGTCACCTCTGGGGCCAAGGAGTTGGGGGCTGGGGCTCGGGAGCCTCCATCTTCGGGCAAAGTTTGCCCGGGCGTGGGAGCTAGGGGCGAGCCGGGGCGCACGGGAACGCGCGCCGCCCGCCGCCGCCTCCGCCAGGCGCTGGCAGCCCCAGCCTCACCTCTCCCCCTCTCCCCGGCGAGGTGCGGGCTCCCAGAGCGCAGCCAGGGGGGCGGGGCTGGGCCTCGAGGGGCGGGGTCAGGGGGCTGGGGCTCAGGCGGCTATATAAGGCCCGCGCCGGCTCAACTTCGGACTTGGTGTTATTTATTTGGTAAGCGCCTGGACGGGGGAGCTTGGCGGCGGCGGTGGTGGCTGCGGCAGACTGTGGTTAAAAAAGAAGGCGGCGGCGGAGGCGGCGGCGGAGGCGGCGGCGAGGGATGGGAGCGCGGAGGCGCCCGGGCGCAGGCCGGAGCTGCCGCGCTTTCTGGGGCACGGCGGGAGTGCTGAGCAGAAAAGGGAGCGCCCGGGGCCCGCAGCCGGCTCTGGAGGCGCGGGCCGGGTTTTTGTTTGGCTGCGCGGAGCGCCAGTCAGCCCCAGCGAACAACTCCAGTTACAACCACCACCCACCTTCCTTCCAGCCGAGCGAGACTTGGGCTGCTGCGTCCGTCCTATTGTTTAGACACTTGCCAGGGGCTCCGGAGTCGGCGGAGCCACCGAGACCCCGCTCTGAGTCGTCGCCTTCCCCTCTCCCCCCACCTCGCTCCCCGGAGCCGGAGGCCAGGACTGCAGCGGGAGAGAGGAAGGGGCTGGAAGGAGAAGGACTGTCCAGGACTGCAGGCCGCCGCGTCAGGTGCAGCGCCAGGAGCCGGGCGGCGTCGCGACGTCGGCGGGGGGACCGCCACTGTGGCCCTGGGGGACGGGATTCAAAGCCTGGGAAAAGTTGCTGCACTTTGTGAAGGAAGAACCACTAGTGGGAGACTGCCCAGGGCCGGCCTTGGCTCTGCACCCTCCGGGACCCGGCTCTGGTTTCTTCCACCTTTGCCATCAGGTGTCTGCCGCGGAGCTGCGGCGTATCCGGGAGACGAGCGGGACTCACACGCGCGCACACACGACTGCCATTCAGCTGCCGCCTGGCTCTGCCTGGAGTAGCGGATCCCACCCGCCCACCTGCCATCGAGCCATTCTCCAGTACGCCCCAGCAGGACGCGGACACCTCCAACCTTGGCCTTTGCCTCTCCACTCCTTCCGGTCTGCCTGCCTTTAAGTCCGCCCCCAGTCAGGTCCCACTCAGTCTTCGCAGCAGCGTTCTTCCTCCACTTGGCCTCTTGGATTTCCTCGCCGGGGTGCTGACTAGTGGACATTTCTGCCCGGCTGCGGTGGTCCGACTGCCCTTTTGTCTTTTCTGCGTGACCTCGGGCCAGGTCCTGGTGCAGAGCGTCGCCAAGGACGCCGAGCCGGGGGCGGGATTGCCTAGACATCCTTCAGCGAAGTGCATATGTGTTTGTAAACCATCCTCGGCTGTCGGGAGACCGCGAGGGAGACCGCCAGGACGGGTCCAGGCTGCGGCGGAGCCGAGGGCAGGGGGAGAGGCCGCGTGAGTGAGCACAGTCCCGAGCACTGAGCCCCCAGGACTGCGCATCCGCCCCGTGCGCCCCCGCGCGCCATGCCCAGTTGCCCCGTGCGCTCTGCTATGGGCCCGCTGGGCTCCCGCGCCTTCTAGCCTCGGGAGCCCACTTTATTCGGGACCATCATACCTATTGAGCACCCCTCTTCTGCCTCGTACCTTCTCCACTGGCATCGGATTTGTAGAAGCGTGCGTGGGATCAGAGGACCGCCGTCCCCCCACAACCGGCCCCTGCACCTTCACGGCCGTTAGAACCCCCAGCTCTTTTACCGCCAAGTTCATCCTTGGGAGACAGAAGACGCGTGATCTCCTCTCTGCTGCTCTTGGGGTCTCCTTGCAGCCCTGGCCAGGCTGATTCATCCTCAGGACCTAAAGTTGCCCAAGGACCTCCAGCTCTACCAGAGGAGGGTGGAGAGGGGAGGTGGGAGGCGTGTGCCTGTGGGGGCTCTACTGCCTTGTTCCATATTATTTTGTGCACATTTCCCCTGGCACTCTGGGTTGCTAGCCCCGCCGAGCACTGGGCCTCAGACACTGCGCTGTTCCCTCGGATAACAAGCTAAAGAAAGCCCCCAGCGCCGGCGAGGAAGGAGGCGGCGGGGGAAAGATGCGCGGCGTCGACTGGCAGATGCTGTCCCTGTCGCTGGGGTTAGTGCTGGCGATCCTGAACAAGGTGGCACCGCAGGCGTGCCCGGCGCAGTGCTCCTGCTCGGGCA
Organism: Ateles fusciceps; assembly: GCA_036589455.1. Classification (NCBI taxonomy): domain Eukaryota; kingdom Metazoa; phylum Chordata; class Mammalia; order Primates; family Atelidae; genus Ateles; species Ateles fusciceps. Next base: position 4,353,419 of record JAZHEH010000051.1, read on the forward strand.
GCACAGTGGACTGTCACGGGCTGGCGCTGCGCAGCGTGCCCAGGAATATCCCCCGTAACACCGAGAGACTGTGAGTATGCGCTCTTCATCTTCCCCTCTCCCCATCCGGGCGGTGCACCCCTGCCTCCACTGGAGGAACCTGGCAGATCAGGGTCCTGTGCCTGGGGCCGCCCTCGCTAGCTTCCCCCACCATGCGCATCCTAGGGTTGAGCTCTCCGGGAGGGCACTGGCCAGGGAAGGGCCACTGTCCAAGTAGGGGCGGGTCCGCTGGCAGCTGCGCTAGGTCTCCCTCCCCTGCTCTCCTCCCGCCACCGCAGCTCCCTGTGGGCTAGTTCTCTGGGGCTGGGGAGCGAGTAGATGGGGGACAAGTACTGGAGGATGCCCAGGGCAAGTGAGATGTCACTTTGTTCTCCAGACTCCATAATCGGAGTCACCTTGCGATTGCCAGCACTCCAGGTCGATTTCAGAGCCCAGTCCCCGCTCCTGTCGCAGGCTGGCGCGGAGGGGGATAGCAGGGAGACTCAAAAGAGAGAAACTTGCGCTCCCCGATTTTGTGTCACCCTCCTAGGGGCGAAGGGTAGGAAGAAGGGGTCATGGAGCGCCTGGGGGTGCTTCTCACAGGTTGCGGGGAGAAGGGTTCCCAGGACCGCGACAGCTCGCATAGTAGCCGCGCGCAGCCCCCACCCCCACTTCTCCGGGAAGGGGAAGACGGCGTTAGGCCCCATGGGACTTTTCCCCGCGGGTGACTGAGCGGGGAGGACTGCATCCCATCCGTTAAGCGAAGTTAGTGCTGGTTCTGCAACCGGAACCAGCCCAACCGGGTTTAATCGCTGCAGCGACCCCGCGGCGCCTGGCTGCCCCCTGCCGCCCTTCCTCCCGAACCCCTGCGCCCCCATTCACCTTTCTGGCAGTTTCTGCGCCCCTTCACGTGGCAGCAGCTCCCCTACCTTCCCCTCTTCGCGCTCCGCTGCCCGCAGACGTCCCCGCCTCCCTGTCTCTGCGAGACTCTAATGAAGAAGTAAATGCAGACCCGCTGTTGACGGCCCACCGCGCTCCTGGTGGGGCGCTTCCAGAGTTCAGCGAAGTGTAGCATGGAGGCCGTTCTCTTTGTGAACGCCGAGGCCGCCGCCCCGCGCCAGTCCGGCCGCCCCGGGCACGTTCCGCTCTCGCGGTTGCGTGTGGGCCCGGAGGCAGCGAAGGGCGCGGGGCTAGGCTGGCGGGGGCAGCGCGTCTGGACTGGTCCCGCGGCCTGCTTGCCCCCGGGGTGTGAGGGTTTTGGGCCATGGAGAGGAGGCACCCTGACCCGCACGTCTTCACCCGCGCAGCCCACTGTACTTCAAGTCGCCCTTCTTGTCCAACCCATTTCTCTAGCTCTCAGTTTTAAGGCCCAAGTGGAGTCCTCTTTTCCTTTGCAGATGACTCTTCTACCACCAGCCTCACTAGGTTACCCCTACTGCTTCCTCTTCCTCCTTACCAGCTGGCCAAATCGGGGGCTTTACTAGGGGTGTCTTGTCAGGATTCGATCCCCATTTGTGTAGGGTGGGGGTGGGGGTGGAGATTCACCTTATATCGAATAGCCCAACAATTCTAGGAGCAACTGAAAGGTACTCCGCTCAGCCTGGAGAAGTGGGTTGGGGGAGAAAGGAAGAGACGCCACGCAGAATTCTCTTAGCACTTGTCACTTCATGCCATTCGGGACAGTTTAAAGTTTAAACACTAACGTGTCTTACTCAAAATGTAATGCACTTGGGTGGGTGGATGGGGAGGGGCGTAGCAATTGAGTTGCAGGTTCTTGAAAAAATGCACATCCTTATGAGAGATCCACTAAAAGTTTTCAGAAAATAGTTTACTGGGTGCTAGCTTGTAAAATTCTATCATGGAAACAGTTTGAATACAGATTTCAAACACGATGTTGCAGAATCAAAGGTAATAGAGAACTTACTTCTGTGAAGAGCATTCAAAGCACAGTAAAGCCTGGTTTTACTTGAAATGATTGGAACCAGGGCAAGTTTAGATCTTGACCTGAAATGCCCAGAAAGGGAAATCATGACTCCTGAAAGGAAAAGTGGTGCAGAAATCTGAACAAAAATGTCAGGGCCTCAATACTATTTTCATGTTAGCCCCTGCTAGTAGTTTTCCCTTTACAATCACAGCGGGGTTCCCTGAGCTGCAAATGAAGAGTTAAGTTTTTATACAAACAGAATTGTTGGAAGGTAAATGCCTATAAATGCAAGTCTTTGAAGTGCATTTGTTTTGATGGCACTAATTTTTTTCTGTGCCTTAGGAAGTTTTGCAACCATGCTACCTAAGGATAGTGTTCTGAATTTTTATAAAATTTCTTCCTGAATAATATGAGAAAATTGGGCACTTAACTTCCTGAAGGGAACATTTTTGGGGAGGGGTGTGCCTAACAATTATAGTAAAATAGCAGAATACCTGTGAAATTAATATATACGTCCTTATAGAAACAAAAATGGAAAGCACTCTCCTATACACAAAATACAACAAACGAGAACTTTTTTGGTAATAATGTAACCACCTCATTTTCTTGTCATATGCCAGGAAGAATGAACTTTGTAAACGTGGTGAGTCATTTAAAAAATATCCTTTCAAAGGTTATCCTCTTCTTCTTCCTTCATACTTTGTACACTGCTTTAGTAATTGAATTAACTTTTAGTTCTGATTTACTCTAAATTTTACTTTAAGCAGGTAAACATAGAAATAAAATGGAACTTTCACTTTCTGGTTTTTCTCTTAGGGATTTAAATGGAAATAATATCACAAGAATTACGAAGACAGATTTTGCTGGTCTTAGACACCTAAGAGTTCTGTAAGTATTTCCTCTGTATTTTTGATTACTTTTTTAAGGTTGCATATTTCGAATCATTACTGATCTCAGTTTTTATAACTATTCTGATGACCATAACATAAAAAATTTAAAAAGGTCATGGTTTCCTTTTTTGTGTGTTTATCATTATACTACAATGTCTAATAAAAATTGCAACTTTTATTTTAAGGTTGGAAATATGCCATAGAACCAATAATCCAGAAAAGACCTCAGATCATTGTTATACCATACCCTAAGTGCCTTATGCATATAAAAATGTTGAATAATTGTTTTCACAAAATGAATAAGTAATGTGAAAAATTTGATACTTTTAGGATTGGAAATTAACTAAAAAAAATTTAAGTGAATCTGCATTTTATTATTAATAACAAAAGTATTCATTCTTTTGCAAAAATCTAATTTCAAGCCTTAAAATCAAGCATTCAAACTTTACAGCAGAGTTTTTGTTGGAGAAAATGTTTATAGTGATACATTAATCATATTTTGAGTTTTTTATATTTTATATCTTTGTAGCTTCTATAAAATTGTTGCAATATGATTACTTCTTTAATTAGTGGGTTAAATTAGCTGTAAGTAAACCACCACTTGAGAGTCAATGTAATGTTAAATTGGTTTTGCCCACAGGATTGTAAATACTGACATGCCAATAGCCATACTATTTTGACCACTGTGCATTCAGTGTTCTAAGCTTTAAGAGACACATTTTGGTCATTACAAATTATTCCAGTTGCTGATGTGTATCCATGTCAGAATTGAAGTATGTGTATGATGAATTACTGTATTTTGATTCTTTGGTTAAGTTAAAAACCAGTGTACCAAAAAAAGCTATCAAAGCTTCAGTGTCAAGGATTACTCTTCAGACACACTATTAGTTTAAGGGTCAGAGTTTTGACTAGTAAATCTCATGAGAAACTGCATTTGTATTAAGTTTTGTGATGCGGACACTGCTATTTCCCTTCCATGAGTTCACTCAGATATATTATTATTATTAAATTTGATACTGGATCTCAAATCAGAGCAAAATTTAACTCTATAAAGAGAAAGAGGTTAAGTTTTCAGTTGCTGAATTGAAATGTATTCAGATGGTGAGTGGTAACATTAAGAAGCATGTTGTATTTTGCATTTCAGTCAGCTTATGGAGAATAAGATTAGCACCATTGAAAGAGGAGCATTCCAGGATCTTAAAGAACTGGAAAGACTGTAAGTATTTTCAATTCCAAAGTTATGACAACATAACTGTGTTTTTAAAAATACTTAAATCTCAAGCATCATGTCTTCAATTTCATGTCTTAGGTTTTGAAAATTTGCAGAAAAAAGAGGTTGAATGAGTGGTTTTCAGACTAATTTATGACAAATAGAGTTACTGAAAAAAAATTTTAACTTGTAATGAAGCTCAAAAATACAGATTTATTTTCCTGAGACACGTATTTCCTTGATAATCATTGCTTTTGTACTTAAAGATATACAAGCATTTCTTATTGTTCATTTGATTTGTTTTATTTGCTCATGAAAGGTGGTACTTTTATTTGCACTAATGGTGCATTAGGGAAAACAGAAGTTTTGCCAATCGTTATTTTTATTTTCATGGTGGTGCTTTCTGTGTCATCAGCGACATTTGATGAAATATTTCATGTTTTACTGATATTTACTTTTTGATATTTAACATGGTAAACATTGTCATTGTTAATAACTACTTTTCACAGTTTTATTATTTTACACTAGCTTTATAAATATATCTTCTGGAAAAATAATCTAAAGATTAGGAAAGTAAGAACTGCATTATCAAATTGTGGACATTCACAGTTTTTTTTTTTCTCCCCCCAAGAAGAGTAAATGTAGCCTCCAGATTTTAAGATACATTTTTTTACATATTACTTGAGGACTTTAAAAATGTTTACAGTATATATCTACAAAAAACAAAACCTCTATCTGAAATAAGGTAAATTACAGAATTTGTAATTTGAAGTGTGAATTATATGTCTTATATGTCTTGATTATTTAAGTTTAATATGTTTGCGTTTTGAGGGCAAGTAAAAACTCTAGAAAAAGCAACAACAATTATTTTAATAAGTTTTCAAGCCTGCCTTAATAATCACTTTAAGTAAAAATACATTTTTTTTCAAAAAATAATGAAATCTAATGTTCATTTTAGGCATAACACATATTCAGGTTCACTGGGCAAAAAGGGAGAAGTTAATTCCCTATAATTGTCTATAGTAGAAAAATGGTTTCTCCCCTTCCAAGATATTTATAAATATATAGACTATATTTTTATTACCAAGTAAAACACAGAAATATATCTACTTTATTTTACTATTAATCTTTCTCTATGATAAATATTACAACACAGGGACTATAATTGTGTAATTCAAAATAAATTTAAGATCACTGCTTTCAACTAATTTTAGAGGAAAATAAAAACATTGTAAACATTTGGTAGCATTCATAACAAAGTTTATAAGTTCATAGCCTATCTCTAAATATACAAAAAATACTCTGAAAGTGTGTATTCTTTGATCTCCTTCATAGACTATATGAATAGCTAATTCCTAGTAACATGCAAAGATATTTTTATCAATTTCATTTATGAATGTATCAATATAATTTAAATATTTAGTAAAATGAATAGATGAATTATCATTTAAACATTTACTGTGTTTTCAAGAATAACTGTTAGTCATCAAAGGAAAGTATCTTGGGTTTGGTTCTTCACTTCCAAATCACTGAAGGAGTTTTGATGGTTTTTTTATACAGTCTCTATTTTGGTTAATATTGTCGTTTTAAATATTTTCAGGAACACTAGAACTAAACAAACTTTCTCATTCTTTTTCAAGTCACTTCAGAGTATTGTCTGAACTTTCATCTTGAATAAATTAACTTTTCCTACAACTTATTAACCAGATGCTATATGCTCTGAAATTTGATTAGAGTTGTAAGTAGGTACTATTTTTTGACTTTTACTTCCTCTGGGAATGTCACTTCATCTCAGAACATTTTTCTATTCTACTAAGACTAAGTCAGATGTTTCAGAGTGGGAGGAGGATTTGTAATTTTGAATGAAAAACTAATATATATGCAGGACTTCTTTAAATCACCCCAGCTGTTGGCCAAGAGCAAATATTTCATATTTGTGAGGAAAAGCTGAGAAAATTCCTTTTGTTTACAACTGCCAAGTCCATCTGATGGAAGCACATTGTTATCTGACAGCCAATTCATCTCCTTGGGACTCTGGAATTCAAAACCATTTCTTAGGAACATTGTAGATACACTTTTCAAATATTTATTTATTTTTAAATACATTAAATGGCAAGGCAGGTTTGCTAAAGAATGCATTCAAGTTATTGTGAAACAAACTATTTTAAATTTTGTTCATGTATTGATTTAAAAAATAAAAACTAAAAACTCACCCAAAACTACCCAGAGATTCCATAATCAAAGTGCTATGGTCTGTGGTATATATCTTTATTTTAGTAAGTGTTATTGACATCAAAAAATTGCTTGCTTTTTCAAAAGCTGCAAGAGACAATGTGAGAGACAAGGAGTAATCAATAAATTAACTTTTAAGTATGTATTATGTAAATTTATAGGGTTTTTAACAATTTAGTTGTGAAATTTAAAATTGGAACTCTAAATTATGAAAAAGGTGTAAAATTAGGTTTATATTGTAAATCCCATTTATACACTGAATCATGATTTAACTTTTTAATGTCTTGTGTGAAGAACAAAATAAAATAAAAGCATTAATTTTATTTGTGTGTAATTTATGGTTTTAAGTCATTTCCATTTTAAAATGATAAAACAATTCTAAATTACATTTTGTGACTATTTCATAGTCACACTTTTTTCTTTTTATTTTATGTTGATGGAGTTTTAACTTGATCTATAGAAAAGACAAATCTGAAAACAGACGATAAAGATCTGCACCTTTTTAAAAATTTCAGCTTTTTAATCTGCAAGAAACAGTCACGTTGATTTGAATTTAATTGTAGCATGAAATGGCAAAGTCATTATTTGCAAATCAAAGCATCATAGCTATAAAGACAGTGTTTTTCTTACAAAGAGTGCATGAAATACCAAATTTTCAGATAAACTGTCAAGAACAAGTTAATAGTAAAACATCTCCTCCCTTCTTTCTTTCCTCCTTCTCTCCCTCCCTTCCTTCTTTCTTCTCCTTCCATTTTTTTCTTTCTTACCTCTTTAACAAACACCTCCCTCCCGTCCCCTTTATTCTCTTACAACATGAGATGACACATCATCGTTAGAATGTGGTTATGCATCACTGTAAAAAGACGAAGTTGTAATCATGCCTGCATACCATGAGCACACATTATTTTCTGTTTTGACAGTTTGTTTCTGCACTCTCAGACCTAACATGTGCAGTGGCATATTTCCTAGGATGCTCTGTATTGCCAGCGTTACCTGTTTATCTGGGATGAAAATGAAGCCTTCCGAATGTGCATCAAGTAGAGTGTATTAGCAGGTCTCCTGTTGTTTAATCAAAAAATTGTTCAAATGAAATGTACTCTACTGAGATGACCAGTTAATTCAATGGAAATTCAGAAAAAAAACAAGTTACAAATAAGCTGTAGTAAAGAATCAGGACACTTATGAAGTATATTTCTTTTTATGCTTCAAGGAAGATACCTATGTATATCTGCAATAAATTATCCATGCAAAATTATTACTTTGAGATTTTTTTTGGATGCCTCATAATGTTCTAGTGGTTTAAAAAAATAACACCGGAATCCAACAACTCTGTGGGCTTGTGGAAAATCCTGTTGTTCACATATTGTTTATTGGATTATATACTGAAGTCATTCAGTTTTATTTTATGACCTTTTAGGGGGACCCAGGCCATGTCAGGGTTCCACTAGTGAAAATAATCTCCTTTTGAAAGTTCCTTGATAATACAAATGCAAGAGTATGAGAAAGTTTTTGAAATTTTTTAGGGTTGTTATAGGACATTTTATTATTGATTCCAAGACTGAAAAGTGAGATACATATATGCCTAGGTTATGTTGGTAAGAATCAGTAGCATACTGTGAAAAATCTTGGACATTAGGCTTTGTGTGAACGTCACAACCATCTTAAATACCTTTAAACTAAGGAAACTGAGAAAATAATAAAGGCAAGCACGTGGAGTATTCATTTTTGCCCACCAGTAATTGGTAAATGTGTGCTTTTAAGACAAATATTGCTTTAACTTCTCCTAGTGTTAATATAATTGGGTTTGAAATGGCATTTTTCCCACTAGCTTTGTCATTTGATACTCATTTTTGCTTGAAAATGAGCTCTGAAAATATTATTATGATAAAGCCATGTAAGGAATCTTGGACAGTCACGCTGTTAACATAGACATTTAAAGTTTCCACCAAGTTGATATAAAGAACGTATTATTTTTAATTTAGAGAAGTCTAAGTTCCTTTACAGTGGAGCCTATGTTTGACTAAACACTACATTCTAAATAGATGGCATGTAAAAGACACATTTTTTTAAAGAGATGCTGAATTAGTTCCCCCTGCATACACATACCACTCCTAAGCATGGGACAGACAGTGTGAGTGAGGCTGAGGAAGTATGATGTGGTTGGGTTTTTGTTGTAGGTCTTTACACATGAGTTCAAGTAGAGAATATGTTGTGGAACAGGTCTGAAAGCAAGCATCATTTATCCTCTGTTCATCAAGGATCTGGATATATTCTCTGTTCATCAAGGATTAGTCTCTTCTGACTAATCCGACAAGTTCATAGGCAACACATAACACATACCTTTTATTAATAGAATGACAGTCTAACGGTGCTAATCTCCTTGGAAAAGAATCCAAGCTCATCTCAAAAGAATTGTTTTCTGGTATCTTTCCACACAAATTTAAAATCGTGGCAGTCATTTTCTTGGAAAGTCTCTTTAAAGGACACATCAAACTCTGTAACAGAGGCTGAGTGTGCACATAGCATAAAATAAAAATGTTCTAAGAGCTATAATAGCCATTAAATGCCAGTGATGTTGACCTATTTATAAGCGATGTGGTTGATTTTAAATTCGGTTTACTGACGCTGGTCATAGAAAGCTTTAATCCATGTGCACTATTACAAGTTTAGCAGAACATTGAATCCATCTGCGTGAGTTTCTCGTGCAACATTTTTTATGGGCCTTAAAGTTGAATGGTGGTGACAAGGCCTGTTTGCTCTTTGTGGACCATTTTATAAATTCTGAAGCAGCGAGGGTGTTTATTTTTCCCACATCTGTTTTGGGTCCTCTTTTGTGACAGTGTTTGCTGGATGCCATGTCCTTTATACCTCCCCTGAAATGAGTAGTTTAGTTTGCACTGTTACAATGTATTTGTGGAAGCAGCCAGTGTCAAATATTTTACATTTAATTCCCTCTCTCATTACTTTTGGATACCTTTCTGCTTGAATTATGTTTTCTAGACTGAATTTCACAACTTCACATGGGAAGAGAAACATTTCTACATGGACTTCATATATATTGCCCTTACCTTTTTTCAAACCAAGTGTTATCTGCTGGATTGGAAAGGATATTGATGAAAATGCTTTTAGAATGACAGTTTAATAATGGGGCTGTGATTTGATCTCATCAATGTTGCTTTATGATGATATTTACAGAAAATTATTTGGATGTCTTCTCTACAACGTCCATACGCTCTGGATGCAGATGGACAGTTCTGGAGCATTGGCTCTGTGCTACTGTTTGAAGTTCTAGAGTAAAAGCACAGAGTGTGAATTATCTAGAAATCCCTGTTCTTTGATATCTTATTTTATCTGCTGGTGTCTGGTGTCTCACTGAATACCAGGCAAACACTCATTGGTTATATTGTTGATTATGGCTTCTAACCAGATACAAGCTCTCCTTCCTCCTTTTAAAATCAGATACATTAAGTAAGAGTGATATCAGAAAACCCTTGGTTTTAATTCTACTCAGGGATCTTGATCACCTTGCTTTGTCTTTCAAAACTTCAGTTTCCTCATCTTTAAAACAGGGATAATCATTATATCTCATAGTGGTAGTAAGTAAGATAATGTACATAGCTTCATGAAATGCTGGACACACAGCACTTAAAAAACTATAACATAGCTCTCTTATTTCTCAATAGCTGAGTTTAGGAATTATTTTATCTTAGCTGCTAAAGTGTGTATATGATCCATTTGGCTTTTTACAACCATATTTACATTAAAAATTTTTTTCTTCCTAACATAGTGTATGGCCAACGGAACAGATGTGAAGAAAATGTGAACAATTCTTCAATGGTTATTTCAGAGTGTTTCTCATAGTCTTTCCAAATATATAGAGAAATACCAAGAAGTAAGGGGACAAAAGAGGAAGCAATATTTTGCTAATAAGTGTTGACATCCCTAGCAAGAATACAGGGAATTGTTATAATTGATATCACTGATGCAAATGTAAACTTTATTTACATAATACAAAATAAATTTTAAAATCTTTGCTTTAAAGGTGTTAGAATAAAAATATTTTTATAAGAGAAGTCAAAATTTACCAGAGAAGATGGTAAAAGAGGGAGCTAAATAGTTTTACACTTGATCATTTACGTAGGAGGAATAGAAAGTTAGAAATGGTAGGCTTTAAGGCAGCATTTATCAAACATTTATTACAGAGCTAGCACCCTGCTAAAAACATCTTATATTTACAGTCACATGTAAATATGGAGTACAAAATTTCACTGGCTTTGGTAAAACTGTTTTCATTTTACAGTTTGAATTAGATGAAAGGTTGTGAACATTAATTGAATTGAAATGAAAGTTGCAAAAATCAGAGACTATAACCTCTGCTAAAGGACAGGAGTCACAGATGCAGCTGGCAGATAATAATTCAAAACAGTGTTTGTCAATATGATCAGGCTGCCCTTCAAATTGAGGTTGTTAAGAATCAGTATTTTAGAGACCAGTGGTGTTTTGTGCAATGCAGAAAGATCACTCACGCCTCTGAAAGTCAAACTCAAAAATAGCTGATAGCACAGAGCAAACAGTTACTGGAATCCCTTCTCATCTTTGCCCTTGGAGAAAGTATCTCAGAGACATACATTACACACCTTTCTGAAACTGTGAATTGCCAGATAGAGAATTATCAGGCATTTCTGGGATCTTACGGGCAGATTCCATCTAGGGGTGATGACATAAGACTTAGATATCACTGTATCTCTGTCTTTCCTTGACAGCATTGAGTGTCTGTGCTCTGAACAATGATAATTGACTCACCTGGTCTGTTTAACAAAGCTAATTTATGTTGGCTCTCATAAATAATCCTCTGTGATATCTTTAATTCACTACATGCCATTTCCTATTCTGGAACCATCAGATTTTAGAGATCTTATTCTGACACAATCCTCTTCAAGCTGTTAAGAAATTTTCTGTCACATTAGAAGCTAGGCTACTTTTTCTCTAGCTCCGTTTAGTAATTGTTATGTACTTTAATAGTCTTTAAAATAATTCTCAATTTTAAATAAATGTTCTTTAGTTTAAAGATTTAATTTCTGACAATTGTGCAAGAATCTATCCTTTAATTTTTTTCTTTATTTAATATTTTGAAAGTTTCACTCTTTATTTTAATGTTTGTATAACCATTTAACCTTAGTGTGGATGGAGAGAGAGAATAGAAAAAGTGGAGCCAAAATTGTCTTGACACTGCTTTAAAGAAAATAAAAAGGAAACTTCTACTGTTTTTTTTTTCCTATCTGTATTATCACATCACTTACTGTTATCTGTCCTTTTTGTGTGATACTACCTCGTCTTATCCTAAAAACAGAAATGTATCTGGTGGGTTTAGACATATAAAGATCACTCATAATAACTTTCCTGAAATAATGATAAACTACTTGAATTCAGAGAAGAATGCTTCATATATATTTTCATTTTTTCTCAAATTTAAAATACCTAATTTTCAATTGGTGTCTAAAACTGTGAGCTGAACATAGAGCTAGCTTTTTAAAAAAATAAAACTTCGTGTTTTTTTCCATTGCTTAGTTCATAGATACTGACGAAATGGATCAAATAAAGCTATGTTTTGCCTCAGGAAAAATAGGAGAAAAGGAAGGTTTCAGCATTCTATTATTTTGAATTATTGTTTAGGAATCTTTAGGCTGTAGTTTTTCGAGAGGAGTGATTCAGAGGGTATGTTTTGGTGTCACAACACATGCACTCTATCCCTAGCTTTATGTCTTTAAACTGTACCTCTCTCCAGAACAGCAGTGAGAATTGAACTTACTCACAGGGGTGGGGTGAAGAGTGAATGAGATAACTTGTGTAAAGCTCTCAGAATAGTGACCATCACCTAGTAGGCTTATTACTTGCACGGTGAATCAGGAACACGTGTTAGCTATTATCTCCAAAGTGAATTAGGAGCCACTGAGAATAAGAAAAGGATAATAATTAAGGAAAAAAAAAGCACTTCTTGTATCCAATCTGAAAAATCTACTTCGTCTCACTATATGATGCTATACTGATGTAGACCCGTTAACAAGAAAGCTGGTAGCAGTTGTTACTCGCGTATGTATCTGAATTTGTTTAAACACATTGAATTCCTTCCAGCTTCTAGGTGATGTTGAGAATCACATCACCAAGGATGTTGATAGAATGGAAAGGAGGAAACTCCCATCTGGGGCATGTGAAAGCAGGTTTGACAGCCGGAGAGTGGCATCAAACCCAAGGCAGGTGCCTTAGGGAGTGTGCCAGAGGAATGTTGGTTTAACAAAAAATGTAAATGCTGGGGCCTGCTGAAATATATCAAAATACTAAGAGAACAATCTGTTCTCATTCAGCATTTCCTAAGAACCTACTAAGTGCCAGAGATTAGGAAATGTTGATTGAGAGCAAGCTGCTCTCTTTGGCTTTTCATATGGTTCAAAACTTACTAAGTGCCAGGGAAGAAGGGAGGGAGTACAAAGATTTAGTCTTTATGCTTCAAGAGCTCACAGTCTGGTGGGAAAGAGACCAGTACATGAATAAATATTACACAGGGTAAGGGACTCTTACTTATCAAATACTATGGGGACACAGGCAACAGAGGCACTAACTTTTTGTAGGAGAATCAGGGGAAGGTTCACAGAGAATGTAAGAAAGCACCATTTGGAGTAAAGGAAAAGTACTCCATAAAGAGAACTGCCTCTGCAGGGCCTAGGGGCTTGCAGAGAATACTTGCTCTGGCTAGAGAATAACAAATGAGGCTGGTAAATCTGGTGATTTGGATCACATCATGAGAGCTAATTTCTATTGTTTTAGAAATTGGAATTGGCTCCTTGGACAGTGGAGGTCCTTTCAAGAGTGGTTGGTTCCTAGAAAAAATTGTCATTACCACTGTTACAAATATTTTGTAATCTATTTTTAGAGGCAAATATAACAAAGTAACAATCCGTATTTCATTGAAATTGTATAATGTTAGACTCTAGAAGTACCCCTTCTTCAGAATCATACCTAACAGAGAACAAATAAATAAAAGCAAATAAAAGCTTTTGATTTGACTTTAAATTTAACCTTGTTATGTGTTTCATTCAAAAAATCAATACAAGTGGGAAGTAAATTCACTCTTTTGCCACTAATTTTACTATTCGCCCCTACTTGTATTGGCATACCTTTTTATTAGTATACATTTTACTAAGTGCTGAGAATGCTTCTGTAAATGACCAACTTCTTTCTGAGTTCATATAAAGAAAGTTATGGTGCCATCATTGCTTCGTGGCAATTTTTAGATTGAAAGAAGTTCTGAAGTTTACCTGGTGTAACTTCTCCCTTACAAACAGGATTTTTTAAAATTACATAATCTTCAAAAAAAAAAAAAATCATAGCCTCTGCTTGACTACATTTTGAGATAAGGAGTTGAGAGTTTCCATTTCTTAATCACTAATTCTTAGAAAGGTCTTCTGTATAATAAAATTTCTTAGGAGTTACCAACCTGGGGCCCATTTCGGCCCTCTGGAGACTAAATAAGTGTAATTCTGCATCTACCCAATGACCTTTTCAGTATGTCAAGATTGATATGCCCTCTTTTCCTGTCCCTTTTAAAACTTAAGAAATACTTCTGGTTTCCTCAGTGAGACATTAGTTTCTGGAACTATATCCAGAAACTATACTATGTAATATATCTATACTCCTCTCGAGCTAAGCAGCTTGTAAGTCATTTTGAGTGCAAAATGTTACATCAGCTCTTTATAATTTTATTTAGATTTGGGAAAAGCAGAGAAATAGACAGCTATTTTAAATCAAATATTAAATTGTACAGTTAAAACAGATGGGATTGGGATATGACTACATCAGAGATAGTGTTTGCCCACTTTGTTTAATAGGTGTGCATAGCCCAGAAGAACTTAGAAGCATTAGGGATTAAATTGAGTTAGAGTTGCAATCACACTGTTTTCTAAAACATTTAAAACATTCCAATTTACATACACATTTTAAAACATTACTTAAACAGATTTGACACCACTATTAGTTATAATGCTGAACCCTAAATTCAGTTAAGGGTTGGAAGCTGTGGGTTGAGGTTTGAACTCTGGATTGGTATTCCTCCTGATTTTGCCTGTGGGACAAATCGTGCCGACAATGTCTCTCATCTTTTTTTTTTCTTTCTCCTAACTAAATGAAAAGCTAACAAAATTGAAATTTTCATATCTCCACAATTCCTTGGCTGAAATTTCAGGCAAATTGGGACTGTGTATGCATTATTTTAGACACCATTTGCTGTGATATTTCTGCTGAATATTGAAGTCACCTACTTTAGGCACCTAAGACTGAGTCACAAAAATCCTTTATCATTGTGTATATTCTGGTTGACTGATGTTGCACAGGATTTGCGTTTAGAGTTTAGACCCCAGTAATCATCATCTTAGTAAGCACAATGGAAAACTGCTTTAAAGAGTCATGTAACAAAAGGTGTAACCAACTTTAAATTTGCAATGCTTGAATTCTCTTGAATGTCATTTCATTCTTTTCTGAAATACAGGATGAGGCATGACACTACCAAATCACAGTCTCATTGTTAGGTATTTTCTGTGTAACATAAGCTTTGTTTTTGTTTTCTCAAAAGGCGTTTAAACAGAAATCACCTTCAGCTGTTTCCTGAGTTGCTGTTTCTTGGGACTGCGAAGCTATACAGGCTGTAAGTAGACACAAATAGTTATTGTTGCTTTGGGTAGTACCTTGTGTTTTATTAAATGCATTTTGGATCTGTTTCTGTGTGCTTTCCTGGAATCTATTCACCAATAGATTAATGGATTAAAAGTTTGTGGTTTTTTTCTTTAGGAAATTTATGACTTGTTTTCTAGTGCTTCCAGTTGTTTTATTTGGTTAGGATTTAGTGGTTTATGTATGTGTTATGGTAATTGGATTATTTTTTGGGGGAGTGATGTGATGATGGTGAGATTTACCTACTTTTTAAAGGAAACTTTTGATTAAGTTCTGAAGGGAGAAAATTGCTACTGTGCTTCCTCTTAAGAGGAAGCTGGCAGTGTGTTCTTGTAAAGGTGAGGTTTTTTTAATGTCAGCTTTTTCGGCATTGTTTCTGGGTTCAAGTAGTAGTGTTTATTAGTCCGACAATATTATTATAAGGTATTTAAAGAGGGCTGTAAATTTCCTCTTAAATGTTTCCTTTAAAGCCAGAATTTCAGCCTCTGCAGTATGAACGACTGTATGGAAGGTTTTCATATCAAATACGTCATAGACTATTAAAGGAAGTAATTCCTTAAAGGAGCATAATGTGAGTATTAGGGAGAATCACTTTTTCCTCCCTGGAATGCTTTTGCACTGACCTAATGTGTAATAGTGAAAACACATTTTTGAAAGCATTTAATAGGAGATTTTCAGCCATATGCATGATTTTGTCCAGATGGGAGATAAGCTTCAAAGTTTTGGAAAAATAAATAGCAGTGATTATTGAGGTACATGCATATTGTGAAAAAACTGCTGGGATATATAAAGTAAATTGCTCCAAGGGCCCCCACCTGGATGGTGGGAAGTCCCATATGGTAGTGTTTGTAGAGAAAGTGAGCATACTTCCTTTTTCTGAACTTGACTTTGTGGCCTACTAGTTCAATATGGTTATCAATTCCAGAAGAATGAGGACTGTCCTCCCACACCCTTCACCCCACAGAATAGCCAGGATCTTTGTTATGTCCTCCTGAAACCTTAACAACATTAACTTATTATAGGGAGATGTTCCCCAGCTGACATACTGGGTCCTCTCTCTGGAGTCCTTCCTGACATTGTTTCTCTAAGGATAGCCAGAATCACCTGACATTTTTCTCTTCTTTTTTGTGTTCCCTGCTGCTCAATTGGGCCAATTTAGGTAAATTTTAAAACTCAAATAAAGAAACCTTGGAATTGCCTTTTTAACAAAAATTATCTAAGAACTATTGTTACTAAGGAAATTGGATGTAGGTTTGCTATAAAGAATATATGCATGCATATCAGTAGAGAAGTATATCTAAATATTTGTGCTTAGTTTCTAAAAAAGGTCAAAGAATTGATTTGATAGTATTTCACTTCCAGCTTTAGTTATTGGTAACTGAAGGGATTTTTAAGGAATTGACTTGGATTAATTTCCCCAGTTTTCATGTGGTTTAACCCATTGCAGAATCCCCCCATCAGCCAATTATATTCTGCTTGACATTTTGCCTCTTTGACAATATCACATAGAGGACCAAGAGATTTTGTTTTATGTTTTGTTATGATTTTATAACTTTATGCAGCTGTTATATGAAAAAAGACTTGAAATCTTTAAGAGAATTAAAGAAACAGGATCCATAAACCTATGACAACATTTTCCAATTAATTAAATGCATATTAGAAAATGGGGAAACAGAAAGCTGGAAAATGTGTTCAGATTTTTTTGTGTGTCTTTTTGGCTCAAAGGATTTGTCCTGGGGAGTAATAACAGCTAAAGCAGTGTTTGTTAGGTGGAACTAGTTGCAAGAGGGTTGTGCATGTTTTTTGGTTTCTGAGGTTATATAGCTTGATGCCTTAACACTGAATGTTGACAAAGTGTTCCCCCTTTACATGAGATTTGACATCTGATTTAGGCACTGGATGCACATAGAAAACTAGAGGTGGAATGTTTATTTGCATCCTCAATTCAGGAATCTTATTTTGAGTTAAGGAACTGTTGCCTCATCTGAATTAGACAGGCAAGTTGTTAAGAGTGATATTTCTCTTGAGAGGTTAAGTTATAAGCTGCACGTGACCATTTGTTTATGATGGTGAGTATTAATTAAATTAAACAACTACCCCTGTAAGTCTGTAATAAACATAGGAACAAACACTTGTGAAGCTGACTACAGGCTGGTATAATTAGGAAAAGCAAGGGTGTAAGTTTAGGTTGTCTTCATGTGATACAGATGCCTAGTAACTCACCTAAAACAAATATTCTAGCAGATGAGAAACTGTACACAAACCTGTGTACACAATATCCTTTATAATGCTCATTTAAAAACAAATTTTTTTTCACAAGAAGGACAAGTGACAGAACAAAAGGTTTGGAATTTTTGACAAATAATGGGAAAAAATGTTAGAACAAGGAAAGTATTTCATTGTTGTTTTGTATATATATATAAAACATATATATGTGTATATATGTAAAACATCAAATACTTTCCTTGGTGTGTGTGTGTGCATGTGTATATATATATAGTCAAATACTTTCCTTGTTCTAAAGCAAGCCATGGTTGCCCATACTGTATAATGCAGTAGAGACATACTATATGCAGAACTCATAAAAAAAATTTAGGATTTATCTCCTCTGTATAGATTGTTTCGAGATATGAATTGATATTTTGATTTCTTTCTTTTCTTAGTTATTGTATATTTTATTCATACTTAATACTATGTTTTCCCAGATATATCTCTAATAAAAAAAGTTTACCAGTTGAATATATAGTTTATACACTGAAGTTTGATTTTTAGTGTTGTTTGCTTAGATTAAAGCTAGTTTGATATACTGGACATTGCATTGCTTTCCTTTGAGCTTTGGAATAAATAATCACTGTTTGACTAGTGGCTGAAAACAAGATGCCAGGGGGAAGAAACACACATGCTTTTCATGGACTCTAAATGCAATATATAAGAAAAGGAGGGTATATTGTATGTGAATTATGATTCGACACGCTTGGTTGCTGCTAGCGGTCAAATATGCTTTTCCTTTGCTGTCTGCTCCAATTTCTCTTTGGACGGGTTGAGAGAGCACTACATGTTCAGGTCAAGATGTTTGCTCAGAAATAGTAGTACAGTTGCAGCTGTGTTTGTTGGAGTAGGAGACTAGTTTAAATACCATTATCATTTATCCAGTCCATTAACAGAACTCTGTAAAATAATACCAATTCTGCATAAACTACAGGACAGTGTAATAAAATTACAACCACTTGTTGACAGATGGAAAGTGTAAGTAAAGGGAAACTAAAATAAGGGACGATAGGTTAGAGGTAAAAAAAAAAAAAAAAAAGCCAGCGTGAAGTTTTCTTAACTCATAGAGAGACTCCAGCTTCCCCTTTGCTCCTCCAAAATCAAGGTTGCGTTTTTTATATGAATCTAAGAGTAGAGAAAATTATTTTTAAATAAATGTGGAGCTGGTTAACTGAGGAAGAGATTGCAGTAAATTCTGAAACAGTTGATTACGATTGATTGAAATTTATGAGAACGATGTACAAATGTTCCTGGTAAGTGAACCTTACAAGAGGCTTAGGAGTAACTGATTCACACTTTCTGATGAGTTTGCGATTACTAATCTGGGCTCATTAGAGAGGAATTTCATTGGTAGTACTGCGGTTAGGCATTTGGTTATAAATATTTGTTTTGTGGTTTTTGGTTTATTTCTTTGAGTACATTATATTTACTGAGACTTCTAACATAAGCTTAAGTATCCAAAACACTTTATAGAAACCCATTTTTCACTTGTGTCTGCCAAACCAAACCAAAGCTAAATAAACAAATAAAAATAACTGTATATGTCCCAGTGACTGATTTTCTCTACTTCTTTGAATAAAAACTTTTATTTCTGGTTCTCAAGTGCCATTCATTATTCCCCAGTGAGGTTTGGAGAGACTAAATTATCTAACATTAGGAATGGTATTTTTAAGGCCAAAGACTCTCTTTATGGCCTAGTGAATACTTACCTGAGACAAATAGATTTTGACTGCTTAATTTCATTGGCTGGGTCGTAATTCATTATCTGTCAGATAGGATCTCAGATTCTCAAAATTGCTTTTGATAACTATCATAACTGGGACTTTCTAAAGGGGAAAACTAATTTTTTATTAAGGCAATAATTTGTTAAGCATAACAGATATATAGTTAAGCTGTCTTTATTTTCCTTTCCATCACTGCCATAGAAGGAGCTTTAGTTTTTGTTTCTTTAATAGTTATAAAAGCAACACATGCTCATTGTAAAAACGATTCAGAAAAATCAGAAAAAAATAGAAAATAGGAAGTAGAAATTACCTGTTATCTCACTACACAGATATAGCCATTATTATACATATCAATAATTGTCAGAATTATTTTTATGATTATGCATGTAAATGCTAGTTAGACGTGTATTATGAAATTTTTTTTAAAAGTATCTCCAGGGTCTAGCATAAGGCTTGACCTTTAGAAGCTCTCCTTAAGTGTTTGATGTATTGAATTAAATCTCTGTTGGGCTCAGGGTTTGTAACTTGAATGAGCAAATAGTATCGCTGGGACGGCATTATACATAGTGGAGAACCAAATTAAATTTATATGATAACTTGGTCAATTAAATGTTTGATACCCCTAGGTTTCCTAAGCATTGAAGGGATTCAGTAGACACAACACAATCAAAATGATCCATTTTTCACCTAAGCAAAGTATACTGTAAATTAATAAAACGTTATACTTAGATAAAACTAACTCCCTAGTTCTTGGATTTTGATTTAGTCTCATAGGTTTCGTGGAGTCAACCGTAAAAGTAGAATACAACAGTGGAGCCCGTGTACAAATTTCTCTTGAATTAATTTCTGCCAGCTCTGATTAAAGTGTGGGCTACTAGAGGTGTCAGGTGCCATAGTTTCCTGCTTCATTTTACTCTTGGCCTGTTTGGCCCCTGCCACAATAAATCCGACAGTGGTTGTGCAGGAATTGCAGGTTACAGTTGCTACGGTTACTGTTGTTCAGCCAGACCGACATCATTACTCATCCAGCGCGCTGCCATGATAGCTACCGCTGATTTCTGTTTCTGAGACTGCCAAAGAGCTTCATGTGCTGAGGATGAAAGTTCCGTCAAAGGGTTGAAGGTGGCATCAGTGTTCTAATTTGGTGTAAGAACACACTATCTGAATTATATACTGATACTTTGCTAAGGGGAACAGATTGACTTTGTATCAAGAGAGATAAAACTTAGAACTAAGTGTTCACTTTCAGTGATTAAAACACCAAGTCCTTCATTACCTAGGTAACTTATTAATTACTTCTTGGGCCCCAAGGACTCTGTTTTTGCCACTTAAAAAAATAGAGATATACAAGGAGTATTTCATTTGAAAAGAAATTTTTTAAAAAGAAATTTTTTAAAAATTAAAAAGTTATAATTTTTGGTAACACTAGGTAACCAAAGCCTTATTTTCAAAGAGGTAAACAACAGACTTGATATATGGATATCTGAACAAAGCTCAGAGTAGCTATTACCACTCCTCATGAAAGAAATAAAAGTGCAGAGTCCTGAACAGCACCTACTTTTACTTATATTTTTTAAATCAACTTGTAATCCTATGACTTAAACATTCTAAATCCAATGAAGATTAAGATTATATTTGAGATTTTGCCAGATCTAGTGTTGATGGTTTTTACTTCAAAGGGATTACTAATAGACTTGTTACTAAAGAAAGCCAGCAATTGTCGGGTTTCTGCTGTTGCCAGCACACAGAGTGGACCCTCTGAGTGTGCAATCCACAGCATAGCTCATAGCAGAACAAAATCAAGTGCAAGAAGGTTTTTCTCACTCAGCTGTACTTATTTAAATGGCTGCTTTCACAAATGCAAATGTTTCTAACCCCACCAACAAGTACTCATGGTCTGCCAACTTGAATTTGTAGAATACTGTGATCCATGCTCAGGAGGGAAACTAACAAAATATGTGGCTCCATAAAATATGTGATGTTTGTGGGCCTCAGCTGTTGCTAACATCTGACCTATACTATGTAAATTAATGCCTAGAGAGTTCATTGAGAGTGATCAAATCTGTGAATTTAAGTATATCATGTTCATGTAAAAATTATATACACATCATCAGATAATAGTTTAAAATTTGTAAATAATGTAATTGCCACTACAATCTCATGGTTATGATTTTTTGGCACTGAAATTTACATAAATATTATTTCTAGGAATAAGGATTGATAAAGTTTTAGTTATATTTAGGTAATTTTGATGTAGTTACATTATGTTTTAAGACACTGAAATCAATTTAATTTCTATTTTAGGGGAAGTGGTGTAAAATGACAGTGTTTGAATGTCTACCCAGATGCTTGCTGTTCTGTTATCTTTGAAGTCAGTAGACACCCCTATTGTCGAGTTTTCTTATCTATAAGATGGGAAGGATCATGCTGTTTACCTTCTAGGATAGCACAGTAAAATTTAAATTCCATATTCAAAAGTTACGGAATTATATTTGTACTATTGTCATCCTTTCATTGCAAGCAAGATGGAAGTAATAGTCACTCAGATGTCCTTGCAACTTGCCCTCATTCAGCAAAGTTCTTGATTCTATTGCACAGCCCTCTTGCATTTATCCTCACTGTAATAACACATAAATATGTGTAGTCACATTAATTTTCTTACCACTGCAAATTGACATGAAATGTGCATTTGTACCATGTTATTTCTCTTTACTTAGCTGTAGAAGGTACATTAGGGCCAGGATATTCTTAATGAGATCTCTTCATGCTCTCCCAGTTGATGATTCATATAATTTTAAAATTCATCTATAAAATAAATTAGAGAAAGAAACAAAAAGACTGTGACTCAGGAACTATTTATGTTAGTGCATATATTTAGATTGCTGTTTTAATTATGTGTTTTTCTGAATGACAAAGGAAAAATACAAAGCTTAGAAAATGCTGAGTGAACTCCCTAAACTATAGGTAAAGTATGCTGAAAGTTGTTCAAAAGATTTACATATGTTGCAAAGGAACATTTTAAGTACTAATAAAAATTTCATTTTTTAAGATAATAGAAGCTTAATCTGTTAGCCTTGTAATATGTACAAATGATTTGATCTATGGAACATTGTATAGGTGATTTTAAATGTATTTTTAGACTACTAATTATGTCAAAATCCAGAAAAAATCTGCAAATCTTTTAGCACTTTTAAATTGAAGCAATGTTACATGATGAAACAAGTTTGAACCAGAAATTGTTTTGTCTTATGTTGTTTGTTTTTTTTTCACAATTCCAGGACTTCTCAAAGTAGATAGCATTATAGTTAGATACATAGAGTGTATCATTCATTACATGTTACCTATAACCGAGTTATACTCCGTGATTACAATCACTCAATTTTTTATGGAGGGTTAACCTTACAACATTTGATACTTTTCGATATAAGAAACCTTCGGATGAACCTTTTAAAAGAAATTAATCTTAGAAAAGTAAGCAATGAAGAGTAAAAAGACCGGTCCTTGACAACACCCATGGCCTAGGGTACAGCATAGAGGTGTGAAACGTTATTAAGAGAACGTCTGTGTCTCTTGAAACATCCCTCAAATGAAAGTTTACAGCCAAGTATGGCAACTTGATTTAAGTGTTAAAAAAAAACTTAAAAGAGAAATAAATAAAGTCTGGAAACAGAATGGGAAAAAATAGCTTTGCTCCATCACGATAGGTTTCTTCTTCTAGTGAAAGATTAAAGCTCGAAGTATGTGAATAGCTGAGAACAGCACAGAGAAAGGTTGATTGCTTCCCCTCCGACAGTTCCAATTGATTGAAAAAAGCCTAATTTAAAGTTCTGTTTGTTCTATGTCTTAAACCATCAGAATTCTCTTTTAGGACCGGAGGAATGCTCTGGAGGAAAAAAGAATCCAAGGATAAAAAGTCATTGCAAGCCAACAATTGTTCCTAATCCTCACAAAATGCTGGAGAAATTAAATTTATTCTTTATTGCTCAAAGTGTTACCTAGGTCACTGGGCGATGGGAAAATTGGACTGGAAGTCGAGTAGGCGCAAGCTTTGTTTTGTGTCTAGATGCTTAACCTTAGACACGACAAGGCATCTTAGAGTGTTGTGGGAACTTGGTTCAGAGCATTAACACCAAGACTTTTATTACCCCGGATTTATAATAGGCTGTGCTGTCAGGAGATGAAAATGTTGTGTTTACATTTCAGTGTTAAATGATCATTTAATTAACACCTAAGGGAAAAAAAACTTGTGAAATTCTTAGCAGCTTTTATTGTTGGTTTCCTGGGAGGTTTTAATATCCAAGTTTCATTGAGATTTTTTTTTGTAAGTAAAAACACAAAAGACATTATAAACTTTTTAAGGAAGACAAACAGTTTAACCTTGACCCTTTTTATCTAAAATATTAATTTAAATTAAATTTTAAATCTGGTATTCTTATTATAAGTTTCTAGACTAATATATTAAAATATATCTTGATTGAACACTACTTTTGTGTAAACAGTATAAAAATATTACTGAATTTACATGATACGTTTTATATGGTAAAACATTTGAAGTTATCAACTAGTTTCTCTTAAGAAGTTTAAAATGTTTAGAATACTGATTTAAACATTTTGCATCTGTCAAACTACCACTGTAGTTACATTGTTTAGAATCTGTCTCAATGCAGGTATTTATATGCAAGCATATTCTACTGGTAAAAGTTACATCATAATTATATTATTTTTATCATTAATTTGGATATAGTTACTTCATGATGAAAGAGGTTTATATATACAAAATAGGGAAAAATAATGTCATTAATATGAAAATTCAGATTCACTTAATTAGAAATAACTACAAGGTTAGACATTGTAAAATACTGTTATTTACTCTTGCTCTTTTATGAGACAGTTAATTGAAAAGAAATGGCCTGAGACAGAGTGATAACAACTGGAAAATATAATGCGCACTGTCAAGAGTAGCTGCATAGTTAGTAACACTTTAAAGATACTTTTCTAAAACTATTTCTAAATTTTATATCTTTTTATTGTCATTTTATCTGGATAAGAAGCTTTATGTTCAAATATATGAAACTTAAAAAAACATTTACCAGTTTACATGCTATTAAAATAAAATCTTTCTTAATTTTTCCAGAAATAAACAAATCATTATGATGTAGTTTTTTTCTAAATATACTG
Organism: Ateles fusciceps; assembly: GCA_036589455.1. NCBI lineage: Eukaryota > Metazoa > Chordata > Mammalia > Primates > Atelidae > Ateles > Ateles fusciceps. The sequence goes on from JAZHEH010000051.1 coordinate 4,377,584, forward strand.
TTTATATTCATACTGAAACAGGCATGCTTACCCATTTTTGTTGATGTTGTTGTTGTTTAAATTCAAATGCCTCAGAATAAAACCCACTCTCTGTATTATTCCTGATAAAGAAGTGCTTGGAAGATGGAATGCTGTTAAAATCTCTTAATAAAAAGCCCTGCTTTTAACTTAGAATTATATCCTCACTTGCAAAACACTACTGAGCATTATGTAGGAACTTTGTATGATGTTATATGCTCTACTTCTATCAAGTTTCAGCCTTTCTGCAAAAACTTCCTCATTTTTTTTTAACACACATTGATCTTTTCTTCTAAAAGCTATTTCTCTACCCGGGCTTCTACTCATGAAAACCCATAAATAGGAATATTGCTTTGCATTTTCTCTGCTTTACATAAGGACCCACCTTCTGGTTGAGTTAGTTGCAAGATAAAAAAAAATGCCCAGAAGTATAAAAGAGTGAAAGAGGAGAGAAAGAGAGGAGTAACAAAACCTGTTTATTTAATATAATGGATAGCCAGTGTATTTTAAATGTTGTAGTTCATTATAACAATTGACATTCCAAGCCAATCAGGTGATGTGGGGTGTTGGGTGTGCAGGGGGGAAGTGGGAGATGGGCATACTGACTGCTCAAGAAACACAAAGTGGACGAATAAGTATTTAGGGAAATTATAAGAAATTCTATTTAACATAGATAAATGTGTTGCTTTTATGCTAAGAAAGTCAATGCTGTGCTTTTATACAGAGAATGTCAGTGTTAAAATTTCATACATTAGTTTTTTGAAATCTCTGCTCAGAAACTAAGAATAAATATTTCAGTATTTATTTTAGATAAACTCTCCAGGCTTGCCTTTCATAAAAATAGGCGTAACTTCTAAATACAATCTGCGCTAACAAATATATTTGATGGTTACTCTAAGCCATTTCATGTATTGAGATTGGAAAATAAGATATCTAGAAATACTCTGTGTTGTACTTGGCAGTGATTAGTTAAAATTAACCTCCCTTTTATATCGGACTCTTTCACTTGACTTTGATGACCCACCATAATCTAGTTCTGTATGACCTCTTCAACATTATCATGCTATCACAGCATATCTGAGGCATTTCAAGCAAGCAGATTTTCCTGTTGCTGCCTGGAATTCCCAACATATTTCTGGACTTCTTTCTTTCCTCCTTCCTCCTTAGATAGGCCTCACCTCCTCTATTAAAGCTTTCTCAGTGGTTTTAGTTACCTCCACATGATCACTCATTATAATATGGTACAGACTGTTGATTCTATGGTACATTATAATGTGGTACAGATGGTTAATTCAGTCTGCCTGGGTTTGAGTCACTGAATATGTCATCTTAGAAATGTCACTCAATTACCTGCCAAGTGTCTCAGTTTCCCCTTGTGTAAAATGAGGATGCTGGGATTATGTTTCTTATGGAAGTGTTATGTGGAATAAATTATTTCCTAAATGACCTGAGCTTACTATGGTACTTGGCATATAGTAAGTGGTATGTACTTACTTTTTTTTGCTTCCTTTTATCATTAAAACTGTATCACTGTTTCCTGTCTCATATAATGTGTTGTCACATATAATTCTTTAATTATAACATGTGTATTAACTTTGCCAAGATTCCTGTCTTATATTTGTCTTTGTTTCACATGTAGCATCTAGTACAATGGAGGTTGGCTAATAAATACCTTTTTGATGGAATAGTTAGAAGTTAAGCCTGATAAAGACACTACCAATAGATTGAATTTGGGATGATATCTGTTGAGGTATGGAAAAAGCACAGGATCAGATGTCAAAAGATTTTTACTAGTTATATTCATAGTTCTGCTGATCATTGGCTGCAGATGCTGAGCAAAAGTACTCACTTTCTTTTTGAAGATCAGTTTATTTGATTATATATAAGTATTTAGTAAGTCAGATAAGGGAGGGAAATGCCCTGTGTATTCACCATCATATTACCAGAATTTAGCAGAAGGCCTACAAGCCTCTAGGGAATATTTGAAAATAATTGAGAGAAAGGAAGGAGATCAAAATATATCTCAGATGTGTTCTACCTGTTTTTCAAAAATTTACAGGGAACTCTTCACAATGGTGGAATTATTCATGGTAATAAACCAGGAATTAGATAATTAGATTGTGGATAAGTTATTTGAGATTATTCTCTCTACTATTAGCTTACATTTTGAATGGCTTTGCTATTAAATGTGAATTGTTTGAACGCTTAGGTTAAAAAAATGATTAAAGGAGATTTGATGTTTATGCCTTATTAAGTGGTTATCTTGATACTTGATAATCTCTCAATATGAGGTAAGTGGTGTACAACTGAAATAGTTTTAATAATCACCTGTCTCTCAAACATCACTAGTGGTAACATGAAGAAATAATTTAAAAATTAAACATGGCAAATGAAGAGAATGTAATGGGTTTGGTTAATAAAGGTTTATATGTTCATATTTGTGTTATAATCTTTTTGTAATGGGTTGGAAGCAGGGACCATCATTTTCTGTAATTCTCCCTAGGAAATACATTGTGCGCCCTGGACAATTAATTTTCCTGACCTTTTGAGGATAACAGAATGTGTGGAACCTGAATACCCTGAAGGAAAAGGAATCTGGAGTCTGTTTCTAAGAGGAGAGCTTCTCTCTGAGTTGGTGTGGGTTTTCTTTCCCTCTCTTGAAGGGGAATGAATTCCACACCTAATGAATAGTTTCAAGGAAAGTTGTTAATCAGGTACTCCAAGTGACCACCCTGAATTCTTCTTTTATTACACAGGAACGTGAGGGAATGAGAAAGCAACATAGTTACATTTGATAAAAGGAAATACCTTTTCTCCCCTCCCCATCCACCATGTAATCCCTTGGAATTTAGTTGACGCGGGAAATTGCTGCAGCAAATAATACCTTTGAAAAAGCAATGTTGTATGAACAAGAATAATGCTTGTAGCTACAATAATTATGTTAAAAATCACAAAGTATATCCATCATCATATTTCAGGGCAAGAGTTTTCACCTAACAAGTTTGGAAAAGAATTTTTCCTTAGTTCTTGTCAATCCCCCAGTGAAGCATGACATGCAGGCATTACTATTATCAACATTATGTTTTGTTCTTTTCTGATTCATCAGATATCATTCTGTTGTTCTAAAATGGGAAACTCGATCAAAATCAGATGAAGAACATTAAGTAAATGTGACAGAGGGGGTAATAATGAACTATAAAAATAATTCAATTTTATCCGGATGGACAAATGTTATTCTTCAATCCTTTCCCACCTAGAAGCCATAGTCTGATTTAAAAAGAGAAAAGTGGTTTAAAACAACATTAGAGTCCAGATATTTATCTGTTTTCTAAATTAAGTTACCTGAGTTGAAGAACACTATTCAAATGTGAGTAAACATGTTTTGATAAAACGTTTTGTTATTTCCAAATAAATATTTCACCCCCAATCATCACTGTGATATCTATTACAAGATACTCACTTTGGTTGTTGTTGTTGTTGTTTAATAGTATGATTCAGTTTTAGATTTTTAAAAGTACAGTTCTTATCCCCAATTCTCAAGAATATATTGTTCCAATAACTTTTATTTATTACTCTACTAACTTTATGTTAGATTTCAAAGAAGTGATGACTACAGTGTGCTCTCCAGTGATTCGAGAAAAGTGTGCTGTGGTCAAATGTGTTGGGAAATAATGAAAGTCACATCACCTATGGTGGTTACAGTGTACACTTGTGTATTAATCTTAAAGGCATACTGCAATAAATAAATCTGTTTAACCTTTTAAAATTTGTTTTTCAAAGTTATTTGACTATAAAGATCCCTCTTCTTTCTTAACTATTCCTACCTATTGTCATTAATCCAGAGAGCAAAGCCAGTCTTTAGCGTCTCCAAAGAATAGCTACTTTTTATTACTTCTGATTGAGATTTTATTAAAGACCATTTAAGACCTGTGGGGTTGACGTATATTATTATTTTTCTTGTACCAGCGTTGTCATGTATACGAGTTTTAATAGGGCATTGGCTTAATAGATCTATTCTTTTCAATCCATCTTTGAAGATGAACTTGGCATTCTGTTGCAACCTTGAAAAATCGAAAAACTTAGAATATTTTATAACAATTTCATTAGCTTAGCACCACTATTTGCTTTAGGTATTTGTTTATGTGTGTGTGTGTTGTGTGTGCGTGCATGCATGCACACACACACACACACACACACACACACACACAGCCATTCAACTGTTTTAAGGACTTCAACATTTTATAGCTTAACTGTCTCTCTCTTCCCTGCCTCAGCCAATTGAAGCACCAGAAGTCCTTTGTGGAGCACCTGCTGTGCACAGCATTCTTTAGTAACACAATGAGGTGTGCATCATCTAAGCTGGTGTGAACTTGCAGGAGTCTTTCTCACTCTATAGAGAAGGTGTTGGAGCCAAAAAGCTTTTTATGTACAATTTGTAGACGATTGGTTGACTTTGAAGTCATTGCAAAACTAATTTGTTTAGTATTTTTGCCAAGACCAATCTTTCCAGTATTTGAAGACAAAATAACTTAGATATGAGGGTTTAGATACAGGAATAAAAACAAATGGAAGAAATGATTATAATTCTCCAAAGGCAACTTTTAAAAATACATCTGAATGTTGCCTCTTACCAGGACACTTAGTATTGATCATTACTGTAATTTACTGTCCTATCTCTCAGATCTCCCTAGTATGTTGCTTTGGGGCCACCAATTTTTATTTATAGTTAATATTGAGAGAAAAGATATAAAAGAAAAAAGAAACATAAAATTAGAGTATGACTCAAACCAGACTATTTCAAAACTTGATATTAAATAAACTTAATATAAATAATTTACTTCAAATTATACCCAATATTTGCACACACACTTAATCTTTAGATTTCATTGTGCCTAAAGATCCATTTTTAATTAGTTTGAGCTCCCTCTTCTTAAAGAAGCAGAGCACTGGAACCCTCCCATTCCCCTTCCCTGATATGTTCTTCTCCTTTGGTTTCTATACCATGTATGTATCATAGCATATATTTGGCTTATGTTGTTGTCTGTCACTTCCAATTAATGTGGAAGGATTGTGAACATAGACAGTAACAGCAGATGTACAAGAAATACAGGTTGAGTGAGTGAATGAGGGCCTAGCAACAACCTGCCAGAATTTGAATCCTAGCTCCAGTGTTTAAGAGGTGGGCAACATGCTGCCATTCAGAGAGTGCCGCCACCCTACCTGGGGAGTGGCGCCCCTTTCCTTGTGTGGCTGTGCAGTACTAAATAAGCGCCTTACCATATGCAGATGATTTCACCTACTTTTTAACATAATGAATCCACAAACTACTAGCTTAGGGACTTAAAAATGTGCTGCTTTGGTTAAGTCTAGCATATGATAGAAGCTGTTAATTCTTATATTGTCATTATTGGCATACTAACAAAATCCCTTCCATAGGTTGTACATTCTGTGAGGGCTTGGACATACATATGCAACTCTGTTCACCATAGAGCACTATTCACATGCGCTGGGTGCTCAAATATTCATAGGCTGAAGGAAAAGGGTAGGGAGTACAAAGGACCCACGGAATCATCCTCCATGGTAAATAAGCGAAAGTCAGCATTGGAAGCATTATCTTTTTAATATCTTTGCATATGTTCTTTCTTGATAGCGTTTAAGTTTAAAAAGAATAGCAATCAGTAAACTTTTTCACTCAATGTATCTAAGCCCTTAGGCATAGGTGATTTTTTGTACCAATTTCTTCACTGTAATATATTAATTCTGTTTATGAAAGCCTGGAGAAAGGCCTGTCCTACAAGACCTTTTGTCTTATTTGTCAGTTCTCTCCCAATATTTTTACGCATCTGTGTGTGTGAGAGATTTGTTTGGCTTAATTTGCAAATGAAACAATATGACTACAAAATTACTACAAAGTTGAAATCGGTAATATAGTAGGAAACAACTGAGGCAGATGGTTTAGTCTCATCATTTTGTGTCTTTACATAGGTTGCTAAGGGACAGCTTACATCATTTAGTGAGCTTCCACAGCTCTTTGCCATTCTAGAGCATGTACTTCTGACATTTTTATTAGGCTTTTGTGTTTGGTCAGTGTATTAAATCCAGCAATTTATTCCATTCCACTTAAATTGTCTTCCCTGTATAAGGGGTGGAGAAGAATTCACAGTGTCTGCACATAAAAGGTCATTATCTTATCTTAGCAACTCCAGCCATTCACTCCTCAGTGACTCATGACAGCTCAGCTGAGAACTGTATCTTAGAGGGCAAGATCATGGGAGTGAATCAATGATGAGGCCTGTGACATTGGAAGGTGGTGAGTTCATCACCTGCAAGAAAGATTAGCAACCCTTTGCTGAGCCTGACCTGATTGGCCATTTAGTGGACAGACCAAAGCTTGCATCCAGGAAACATGCTCTGCCTATGATCTTGATTTACTTGTAGCTTATAAAGACTACTCAGGTGATCTTATTGTTATTTTTCTTGCCCCAAATCAGAGCACCTCCTTTATCAGAAAACTGAGAAAAGCACACTGACACTGATATTTCATATGTATTGCACCAGGCAGGCTGTAGAGCAGGCACACAGAAACTTTTGCTCTTGACTCTTTTATTTTTTCTGAGACAGGGTCTTGCTCTGTTACCCAGGGAGTGCAGTGGTGTGATCTCAGCTCACTGCAACCTCTGCCTCCTAGGCTCAAGCGATCCTCCCACTTCAACCTCCCAAGTAGCTGTGACTATAGGCACACATCACCACACCCAGCTAATTTTTGTATTTCTTGTGAAGACAATGTTTCACCATGTTGGCCAGGCTGGTCTCAAACTCCTGGGCTCCAGCAAGCTACCTGCCTCGGTCTCCCAAAGTGCTGGGGTTACAAGCATAAGCCACCGTGCCCAACCTGCGTTACTCCAAATACAGTCTGCATTCCACAAAGAGAAATATTTTCTGATTGCAGGAAGCAGTGATGGTGAAGATGGAGTTAGTTTATAGCTCGCATAAATTGAGAACATGATCCAGAGGCTCTTCCAAGTGCCTTATATATATTAATAGTTTTTCATTTGATTTTCAATAATATGAAGGAGAACCAAATTACAGATAAGAAAATTGAGACCCAAAGAAATGATGTAATGTGCCCACGTGGCAGGCTGGCATTTGAATACAGTGCAGTGCTCTTTACCAGGTATGTTAACTGCTCTGGGGACGAGTGGTAATTGCTTTTAAATCCTCACCTCACTTTATGCATTGTTAATTGTGCTTACAGGGAGCTTGTTGTCTTCTCTCTCCGCCCTCATTCCATCATTTTCCAAACTTATGGTTTAGTGTCACGTGGCTCCTTTTCTCTCCCTTATTTCCACTGTCAATTTCTGTCAATTCTACCTTCACAGTTGGTTCATCCATCTTCTCCTTTCCCTCTTTGGTAACGTACTTCCTAACTGTGCTCTCTGCTCTAGTATTTCTTCATCTATACCATCCTCTGCCTAACGGGCAGAAGCGTTCTCCTGAAGTATAACTAGGAGGCTGGGTGTTGTGGCCCACACCTGTAATCCCAGCACTTTGGGAAGCTGCGGTGGGTGGATCACCTGAGGTCACAAGTTTGAGACCAGCCTAGCCAACATTGTGAAACCCTGTCTCTACTAAAAATACAAAAAAAATTAGCCAGACGTGGTGGCGTGTGGCTATAGTCTCAGCTACTTGGGATGCTAAGGTGGGAGAATCGCTTGAACCCAGGAAGTGGAGGTTGCAGTGAGCCAAGACCATGCCATTGCACTCCAACCTGGGCAACAGAGTGAGACTTCATCTCAAAAAAATATATATAAAATAAAAATTAAATAAATAAATAAATACAGATAGGATCATGGCCCTTGCCCAGTCAAAGATCATTTTATATACAGGCATGACAGTTTAGATTTAATAAAACATTTTTCCATTCATTATACTCAGAGCTACTCTGATAAATATGTATCACCATCTCAATTTTATAGATGAAGTAATTGAAGCCTAAAGTGGTTAACCCAATTACTAGCCCACCTTTCTAGGGATAGTAAATAACAGAATCATTATTTTCCTGTAAACTTACCCAGTTGCTGTAATCTAAACTCCAATGCTGGCCTTCAAGTTCTTCAAGTGTTCTCAAGCTATTGTTCTTATTTCCTGGTGTTTTCTCACTATCCCACGGACTTGAGGAGTGACTCAAGGAAGCTAGCTATTCTTGAGCCTAGGGACATGCCTCTGATATTTCTTCTGCCTTCTTCACCAGATAAACGTTATTCACTGCCCAAGAACTAGATCCCGCCTTCTCTGCTCTACTGACCTACTTGACTGAACCCAAGAAACTGTGACCCCATTTATGAATCAATGCCTCAGGCAAACAATGCTCTGCATTAGGAAGCCTCTCACAGCAGAGAGCCTAGCAGAGGCTATCCCTCTTCCCTGGAGTGTTTCTTCCTGCTTCTTCACTGCCTGACAATACCTCACATCCCCGTTTTTTGTTAACAGGATGCCTTATACATCTCAAAGAAATGTTCTATCAGGGTTCATATTTATTTATCTCATTATCATCTTTGGTTTTGGTCCTTGATTGGAACTTGTGTGTTGACTGAAAAACTGTACCTGATAAACTCAAATGTGTCCTTCTCCTGTGAAGCTTGTTTGGAGGATTTTATCTGAGCCTACTCCCTCTGCAGTTGTTCCTAGAAGCATCTCTCCTTTGTCTCCATAGTTTTATGTAACAATGATCATATATCATAGTGAGTATATCTCCTATCTCTCTCCTAGAATTCAAGCTACAGGTGGCAAATTCATAGTGAGTACATCCCTATCTCTCTCCTTCTATAATTTAAGCTACTGGTGGGAAATTCTAAATATTTTTCATTTTTATGCTTCCCACAACACTTAATACAGGGCTAATAAGCACATAGGATAGGCTGGATAAATACTTGCTAAATAAATTCAATAAGGTCTTTTCTCTTAAAAACAATTTTCTTTTTAAAAAAACTATGTATTGATATTTAAGTTTTATAAAGATGTTCATTCTTTTCCTCCAAGTCAAATTTCTATTATTGAAACAGAAAATTTGCTTCTGAAATGAAGCAAAATTTTAGTGACATATCTGATTTTAAAACAGCCATTGTACTTGGAAATAACAAAGTGTGTTTACGTGTGCAAATTGATAAGTCAATAGAATTTCCAGGTAAATATTCATGGCTGTTATTGTATTTCATCATGGAAACATAATTTTGTAATTTATCTGGGAATTTCAAAAAAATGGCATGTGAGTCAGCATTCTGTGGTACAGCGCCGAGTTTTTGTGGGCAAACAGGGTATGATTCCAGTCTTGGCTTCAGCAGTGTGGTGGGTAGGAGACACTCGCTAGGCCTGGGTTCCTCACCTGTGGATGGATGCTCCTTACTTCATTGGCTTGTTGTGAAGACTGAATGAGTCCCTAATGTCAGGGAAGTGCTTAGACTTAGTAAATTCTCAATAAATATTCGCTATGATGTTTTTATTAGAAACACTGACACATGACTAAGTTCATGTGCTCTACACATGTGCTTGAAAATGAGGACATTTCCCTTTAATTTCTGAAATGCTGGGGTGATGATCTATACCCAGGATAATTTTTCTAGTCTGTGAGCTTATTGGTGATGCCTTGGTTAAAGCCCTTCACTTTTAAGGTATTCCCTTTAATTTAGCAAGAAGACATAAAACGTTGAAGTATACAAAATAAATGGCTATGGTTAATGGATTATGTGCAGATAAATGACACCTGTCCAAATCTGGCTTCAATAATAAGGGAATTCATCATTTTACAAAAACTAGAAGTTCAGACGTAGGTTTGAGCCATAGCTTTTAGTTATTTTCTGCCTCTTCATTTCTCCAGCCTCACTGTCAGTGTCCAAAGGCTTTGTCTCAAAACAGCCATCAGTGTACCTTGTGCTTCTTGGTTTATAACCAGTGAGAGAAAGAAGAGTAGATGTGAGGGCCAAGGAGAGGACAGGAGATACCTCCCCTCAAGATGGACTGTAAGTCTCTTCTTTCAATCGGATTGAACCAACTTAGGTGAAGTTGCCAAAGAAAGGCTGTGCATTGATTGCTTTAAACTAGTTGAGATACTCTAGACTTCTTCATTGTTGTGTAAGTGAATCAGGGCAGGACTCTAACAGGAAAGAGAAAGGTGGGGCAGCGGGTGCCCTTGGATGTGGGGAAGTAACCAATAACATCCTCTCCAATTAAGAACTTTAATTTTAATTTTTCACCTGATTTTTACCACAGCAATTTGGATCCGTTTTCTCTTATAGCATTTTTAATTTTTGTGAATAAAATGGAACCTTTTGGAATTTGGATTTCTTTGTGACTCATTTCCTCATGGAGAGAAAATAAAACCCACATTTCCAATTTTTGATATGACTATTAAAAAAAAAAAGCTGTGTATGACCAAGTGCCAGCAAGCCCAGCTTGCTTTTTGAGTAGTAACTATTGTTGTTGCCATTTTTATTTTCTTGGTCAGGATGTCTTAATTTTATTTTGTCTCATCTAGACTCCAGTTTTCTACTTCCAAATTTTTACTTTATGAATCCACATTGATGCTTTATCACCTCATCCAAGAAAAAAACCCATGAAGGTTTTTTTTTTTTTTAACATTTTATAAATTACATGCTCATACAATCTCATAGAGTCCTCACAGAAACTCTGTGGTGTAGATATTATTTATGCAGTTTTGGAGATCTGTTTATCTGCCTCCTTTAAACTATGAGCTTCATGAGAACAGAGACTTTGTTTTGTTCACTGTTGTATCCTTAGTATTCAAAATAGTATATCGCACAAAGTAGACTAGTAGATGCTCAATGGGTGTTTTCTGGAGGAAGGGAGAGAGGGGAGGAGGGAGGAGCCCTTTGTGACCTACAGAGTTTAGAGGACTTTCCAGTTTGTGACGTTCTAGTTAAGACATAAACCCACATTCATAGTGGGCCTCTGAGGCCTGCATACCCGGCCTCTCCACTGCTTCATCTTGCTTTCTTCACTCTCCTATCTCTCTCTCTGTTCCAGCTGCACAGGCATATGCATTCCCTGAGATACGCCTCCGTGTTCACCTCCACAGGGACTTCGCATATGCAGATTCTTGAGCCTGTGGAACTGCTTGCTGTACCTGCTCATCCCCCAGTTGCCTCCCTACATCTGGTCATTCTCCCATATCCTTGCTCTACTCTGTTTAGATCCTTCATATTCCAGCTTGAACTTCACTTTACTGGGAAACCTTACCTGATCCCCCCCCCCCCCGGTTAATCAGGTTTCCTTTATACAGCCCCACAGATAAGGATACTTTCCTCAACTGTTTTTAAATACAGTCAGTCCTTTGTGTCTGCGGGTTTCCCATCTGTGGACTCAACCAACAACAGATCAAAGATACTTGAAACAATGAAAAAGAAATGAAAAATAACAATGAAAAAATACAAACAAAAAACAATACAGTATAACAGCAATTTACATAGTCTTTACATTATATAAGTTATTGTAAGTAGTTTGGAGATGATTTAAAATCTATGAGAGGATGTGTTAGGTTATATGCAGATACGAGGCCATATAAGTCTCTAGAGCCTAGAGCACAGCGTACTGGACCCAGCACCCATGGATACCAAGGGACGACTGTATGCGTGTATTTGTGTGATTACTTATCAATACTCTGTCTTCTCTAGAGCTTGAAAACAGGGGTAGGTTTTCACCCATCATTGTTTTGACAATGTCTGGCATATGATAGTTGCTTGGTAAATATGTGTTGAATAAATGCCAGAAAATAATTGTTTTGTGGGCCTACTTTCATGTTATTTTTTTCACTGATTACACTCATGATTTGCAGAAGAAAGGTTTTTATTTGTATTAGTATCTTATTTTTTCCTGTATCTTTTCTCATAATAACCTACATATCAGAAAATCACAAAGTCTGCAGGGATAGCTTCTGTGTCCTTGGCTTAAATTCTTATGCCCATTTCCTTATTTTAGGACTAAGCTTAAAATTTATCTTCACTGGCCTTTACTCAGTCACAGCTGGATTGGGTGTCCCTCCTCAGTGTGGCCCAGAACCCTGTAAATATGGTCAGCATCCATCTATATTTTTTCATCTGCCTTTCCACTGAGCTTAAAAGTAGAGACTGAATTTAGTCTGATATGTGCCCATTGTCCAGCAGAGTACCTGGCATAGTAGACACCAGCGATATTTTTCCAAATGAATAAATTAATAAATGCATGTCTTGCACAAGTGTGATATTCCTCAGATATCTAAATCATTCCTGGAAAAGCATTCAGTAAATAGTTCTAATGTAATTCCGTGCGTTCAGTGTGGTATGCACATTCTTCAAGGATTGCCCAAATTAATCTACTTTTTAGTGATTTATCACTGGGTGCAGATTGCACACTACATACAAGTGTTTGGCTGAGGAGGAGGAGAATGGGGCCTGAAATCCAGCTTGCACTCTCACCATTATTGTATGTCTGCCCCTAAGAAACCTCCAATAATTTTTTTTTACAGCAATGCTATGTGTAATACCATGGCCCTAAATGTGGGAAAAAAATGTTAGAATTTCCTATCTAAGTTCTAGTCAAATTTTCTCTCAATTTTGAAATATCTCTATTTTTGTCTATTTTTAAAAATGCATATTGGTACAATAATACTAATCTATAAATACAGAAATAAGTTATAAATGGTGAAGGCATATGTTCAAAAAATTTTGCTGATGTAATGATAGGTGATCAAAACAATTATAGAGAACTTTGATTTAATCTGTAAACCCAGTGCCATGGTAGTTTCCAAAAATAATTTGCAGCTCTCTTTTGATGTCATTTTGAGATGCCTGAAGAAGGGGATGAATGATCTTAGGGTAGAGATATCCCGGAGCTCCTATGTACCACTATGTGTATGTATGTGGGTGCATCAGTGAGTCCTGTGTGCGTCGAGTGCTCCTGCGCATTTGCTGAAGAGGAGAAAGGATGGACTATGGCTGAGATTTGTGTTCAGGTTTGGTGCAAATCTGTCCTAATGCAGTACTTTTATGGAAAGCAGATACACTAATTTCAAGATTCATTGGCCAATTCTTCTTTCAAATGAGTAGTTTATGATAAGTCTTCTTTTCCTACTCACTGGCGTAGTCTAAATTGAAGATATAAAACAACCTCTTCATTTCTTCTCTGCCTCTGGGATAGAAATAATTAATGGTAAATTTCTAATAAAAAAAGCACATTTTGCGTCAGAGAATCTTGATTAGAATTGTTGCAGCCATTTAGTCAACGTGTGACCATTTAGGAAAAATAATAATTCTGAGCTTCAGTATTTTGTTCTGTAAAATGAATGTAATATTAATTAGTTTGTAGACTTGTTAGAGCTGCTTGGGAGGCTGAGGTGAGAGGATCGCTTGAGAGCAGGAGTTTGAGAGCAGCTTCCTGGGTGATAGAGTGAGACCCATCTCAAAATTTAAAAAAGAAAAAAAAGAAGAAGAATGAGAAACACTGGCATAGTACTAGGTAGATAGTGTTTATGGAAATTTTTTAGTTTTGAGCTTTAGAAGTCTTTTTTTTTATTAGCAATAATAAAGTCACAGCTGTTCATGTGCTGTCTGATGTGATGGTTACTTTAAAACACATATATACTTTCTCTATATCAAACTCATTAGTATAAGATGATTTGGTTAGAAGATTGGCTAAGGTATTTGTCTGACTTTTGAAGAGTGACAGCTTCCTAGCTTTTTCCTTTCTCTTAATTTTTTGTCTACTCTAAGCAGCCATATTTATTATATGATTGAGTAATGATACAATGATAATGACTCCATCCGATGGTCTGAGTAATTTTACATCATGTTTGTGCCACAGGACCCTAGAGTAAAAATAAATTCTGAATGGGGTATCTGTAAAGGCAACAGAGACGTCACTTTAAGTGGATTTCTGTAGTTTCCAAAGGCATGTGAGGGAAAAAAGCGTCTGTATAGAAAGGATGACTTAGTTGACATGGTTAAAAGGTGTGTTCCTTGACTGAGGAAAAGTTCATATGTTTGCAGTCTTAGATTAAGAAATAAGAGTCCATTTAAGCTATTTTAAAGACTCTGAGATGCCAGGCTAAGAACTTCATTCAGACTTTATTTGATAGGCAGGAGTGATCTGATTAAGATCATGCTCTGGGAAGATTATGACTGTGAATTGAAGGAAACAGACTGGAAGCCTAGAGTTCAGTTACAAAAACAATACCATGGTCTAAAGTCATAATTCAGAGACGAAACTGTTAGGAAAAGAGAGGAAGGACATTTAAAAAGATATTTACAATGAAATAGCTGTTGTATATTGTATGGTGGGTTTGGGTGAAACAAGACTTTGAAATTTTTAACGAAGTCTATATAAATAGCAAAGAGAGCTGGTTCCTTCAACGTTTTGTTTGAGGTACTAGTGATTATCAAGTGAAGTTCTTAACTGAACTAGAATCATGAAAGGAAATGCATTACTATTTTTTCAGGGTTTGGAACAAATTCTTAGCTTTCTTCCTGATAACATTTCCCATTTTCTACTATTTGAAGAACTAGAGGCATAGATGTATGAATGTGGCTTTTATTTTTCCATGTGAGAATGAAAAGGATAATATACTTCCCATGCTGGAAAGGACCTTAGAAACTTAGGTGAAGAAACAGGTGTCAAAGATGTTATGTGACTTGCCCAAGATCACCCGGCCCCTGGAGGGGTAGCCTTCACTGTGGCTCAGGGATATGGGCTTCCTGTGTGAAGGTCCTCCCAAGACTGTGCTGCTGGTCTTTACTTGGTCTAGGGACACCAATTCCTTTTCTTTCTTTTTTCTACCATTTCATGGTGGTTGCATTTGTCAATATTTAAAGACATCCTCTTGAAATTTATAGAACTGTATATGATGCTTCACATTTTTGTTTGTTTTTTCTCTTAAAGTACCCACATATTGTCAGGTATAGTGACTAATGCCTGTAATCCCAGCATGAGGATTACATGCTGGGAGGCTAAGGCAGGCTGATCACTTGAGGCCAGGAGTTTGAGTCTACCCTGGCCAACATGAGGAAACCCTGTCTCTACTAAAATTACAAAGATTAGCTTGGCATGTTGGCTCACACCTGTAATCCCTGGAGACTGAGGCATGAGAATTGCCTGAACCCAGGAGGCAGGGGTTGCAATGAGCCGAGATCATACCACTGCACTCTGTCTCAAAAAAAAAAAAAAAAAAAAAAAAAAAAGAAAGAAAGTACCCACATATTATTATGTTTGGCCCTATATAAAGCCAGATAAATATACAAAGTCCTCAGTCTCCCACTGTGTATCATGTTTCATACACAGATTATATTCTGAAATCACTGGAGTAAATGTCAAAGTATCAGAGTATCAGTTTCTCACCCATAAATTCTCCAGTTACACTTAGAAAGTTTTTTGTTTTGTTGTGTTTTGTGTTTAATTTTGGCTGATAGTTTTGGCTGTATGAAGAAGGAAAGGAAATTCACATTTTGTCTGACACTTTTACAAGAAGGTATGTATAGCTTTTTAATTTATACATGTAAAATTGTTTGTAAAAAGCAGCTATGATGTAATTTATGGATGAGAAAGCTGAAGATTGACTAGCCTCGTTAATGAAAAGTAGGTAGCCACGGTTGGAATTCATGTCTTCTGAGGTTCATAAAACAGGCCACCTTTTAAATTGAAAAGTGTCATCAATAGCCACGTAGGCATCCTGAAAGGCAGTCAAAGAAAACCAGTGAGGGTATTAAAAGGTCTGAATGGTATATCATGCGAGAATCAGTTGAAGAGACCTGCACTGTTTAGAAGAAAGTAATAAAACAGAGGTTCTACTTGATCAAAAATTTAAAAATACCTGAGGTGTTATCCTTTCAAAGAAGTATCAAAGACTAGTTAACTCAGAAAGACCAAAGTAATTTGATATTAGAAGACTTTCCTTTTCAAGACCCATGTTGAAGGTTTGGGGCCAAGTATTCGGCACTACTCCACTGTTGGAAGATTGCAAAGGAGCCTTGCCTTAAACATTTATAATTTTAATGTTTCTGCCATTGAAGTTTATTTGATAATGAATCTGATACAAAATAATTATTTATAAAATAGATTAACTGGCCGGGCGTGGTGGCTCACATCTGTAATCCCAGCACTTTGGGAGGCCAAAGCAGGTGGATCACCTGAGGTTGGGAGTTTGAGACCAGCCTGACCAACATGGAGAAACCCTGTTTCTACTGAAAATACAAAATTAGCCAGACATGGTGGCAGGTGCCTGTAATCCCAGCTACTCAGGAGGCTGAGACAGGAGAATCACTTGAATCTGGGAGGCGGAGGTTGCAGTGAGCTGAGATTGCACCATTGCACTCCAGCCTGGGCAACAACAGTGAAACTCCATCTCAAAAAAAAAAAAAAAAAAAATAGATTAACTGGAATTTCTTTGCTTAAACAAGGATGACAAAGAGGCCCCTACTCTTGAAAGTTTCTCAGGGCCCCTCTTTGATACGTTGTGAGTACAATGATTTAAATTTGAAAACCTCTGTTGGTAAAATTGGTTTCCAAATTCCAGTCCTATGAAAAGATGCTAATTTAAATTTTATTTGAACAAAGTCGATTTATGCTATCAAGTGTTAATTTGGTCATGACTTTTGGAGGAAATCTTCACTCAGGTTTGGGCAGTGAAGTTACTCCTAACATAGCTGCTCAAGTGAAGGGCAGATGACCATCAGCTATCTTAGTAGTAAGTCAATCCAACCCAATTCCTTTATTGCCAATTCAATCCAGTCACTGCCTAATAATCCCTGAAAGGTATTTAGGCTTCCTGATAAGTTATTCATCTTGATAAAGTGAAATAAAACAAAGCAAACATAATACTTTCAGGATTTCAAGAAGCTATATTGAAAGATTTTTGCTGTGCACAATGATTTATTTCTTTGAAAAATTTAAAATTATTGCTCTGCCGAAAAGGCATAATTATAAGGGAATCTATAATTGCAGGCTTCATTTCTCTTGAGTACTTTGAAAAAAAAAATAAGAAAGGAAAAATGGAAGGACAGACATTATGAAATAAAGTGTTACTGAAATCACACGCTCAAATTAACATGTTCTTTGCCACAATGCTCGAAAGGAGACATTTGCATTTTATCTGTATGATGGTCCGTGCCATGTATGAAATGTATTCAATCCAAGGAAATGTCTGGGAGGCAGAAGTATGTTCAGACAAGTTTTCTCATCATGTGTTGTCCACCAACCTTTTATGTACTGTAGATATTCTAGAGAGACTAACAAGGTAGACAAATTAATTACTCCTTTTGTCATGCTTATGAGAATAAACTGATTAAACAGTTCCTATTCTCTCTGTTTAAATACAGAGATATTAGTTAACTTACTGCTTATTTTATTTTCCCACCTATTTACAATAATTTCAAATGTTGAAATATGCAGAGGGCAGAATATTGCATTAAGCAAAGAGAATAAGATAAAAAATAAACCAGAGATCTGAACTAGAAAAAAAGTTTTAAAAATGTAATTTTTCAATTGCACAAAAGTTACCATGGCATTACCTTTCCTTTTGTGTCTGCTGGTGATTTAAATTAGCAGTTTTAGAAAATGTGTCTATTGCTGTATTTAAAAATTGTAATTACAACAGTTGGTAAAGAAGTTTCCAAGTACAAGGGGTATTTGTAGAGAACCTGTAGGACTGACAAGTGATTGACAGGTAAACAACCCCACTGTGGCCTGATATTCCATTCTGTGATGTTGGACTATAGATACTACATAAGCCTCAGGAAGTAACCACCTTCCAATTTTTATTAAACGCTTGGCTTCATGGATGTAAACAGTATTGTGCATTATTTGACTAAATGTGCCACTTTCTTTTACGCTGCCGCACCACCCTGACTCAATGTGATGGAATATCTGTGAAAGGAACAAATGGGAACTTTTCTTTAATGTGTTTAACCGAATTTGTCCTCCGCAAAAGAAAAGCAAGTGCAGATTTCATCAAATAAATTGAAACCGTCTAAAAGTGAATGAAAGGGGGATAGCATTTCTAACTGGAAATGTTCTGTTTATGACTTATTAGTGCCAGTGTGAAATTGTCCTTTCTTCTCTGCTAATGCAAAGGCTGACAGCTCAGCATGCATACACACACATTATGTTATATGCAGTCGGAAGCTCTTGAACTTGTCCTTGAACATGGTTTACAGTTAACGTATTTTGATTTTCAAAGTGCCATTTTTCCCCCCTTTTTTCAACCCAGGCTTTCTTTTCCTTGCTACTTTACAAATAGTTTTCTTAATTCATATGCATTTCTTACCATACTCCTTAGTCCTCATTTCTTTGTTAAAAAATCTTTATAGTAGCCTGCTTTAATAAAATATTTTAAAATAGTTAATACAAAAAGATGAGTGCTGTCATCAACTGTGAGTCTTTAGGAAATAGTTCATGTGTTTACTAATATATTAAAAATGAATGGATTTGCCTGATGTGAAACTTTATGTTTTCCTGAATTTTAAAATTTGGAAGGTAATCTTCTGTTTGTAACCATTTCATATTTTTAAGATGTTCTAATGATTGCCTCAGAGTGTAGAGGAAAAATATTCTGAGGGGTTTTCCCCCCTTCCACTTGCATGCTAAGAACTTGGATGTTTTGAATGAGCTATTGGCCAGCAGATGAAAAGTCATTCCAGATAAATGAGAAACCAAGTACAGTAAAATCTGTGTTTGCTAACCAGCAAAATCTGGAAAATCATAATTTTTTAGTCCCCAGGCAAAAATGTCAATCTAATAAATAGGCTAACTGAAATAGGGTAGGGTGACTGTGTTGGAATTAAAGTTGTTAAAAGATGTAATATGTGTTCTTATTGTTAATTTTTAAAAAATCTCATAGGGTTTTTATGAAAAAAATGACATATTTGTGTAAATCATGGCATTTTACTTCCTAGACCATGTAGAAAAACAAATGGGAGCTAAAAGAAGAGATCAACACATGAATTAACTCTGAGTTAACTGTATAGGATAACTTGTCTTCATAATGTGTCTCATAAAAGTTTTAATATCAGTGTATTCCAAAGGTTTGCAAGTTATTTAGTACTTGGAATATGTTTTCCCATAGAAACAATGTTGTAAATATTGGTTCAGTTCCCAGGCCAGTGCACACAGCCTATTTAATCCATATGTATCTAAGAGACAGTACCAATGTTTGCTTGAGTCCTGGGTCCTAAAGGCAGATGTGCAGAAAAGAGTAGTGATGAGTATTTTCTGTCAGTTTAATAGAAAGGAAATAGTCTTGTAGGAATTTCCAGAAGGCACTAATTTGGATATTTGTCCTTTCCTTTTGTGCCTCTTATTCAGAAGTCACAGAGTTCTCTTGTGGACCTATGGGAACAGCTGGATTCAGAGTTTGCTATATAACCTGCTCTTTAAAGGAAAAGCAATCTCCTTCAGGGGATTCCCGTAGGTTGGAGCATTTTAACCCCTTTATTGCTCTGGACTGATTGATAAGGCTTATTAACCTCGATGTCCTCATTGGTACAGTTAAAATGATTTACTAAGTACAAGCAACACAATGAAGATATGACAGAAACATCTTGATATGTTGCTGGAGGTTTAAGAAAGTCTTGTTACTTAGTTGTAATTTTTGATTTATTTCTTTGTCTTTCCCTTTACAATGTCTTATTTTGATAAAAACTTTATAGTTTTTCAAGAAGCCCTCATAGCAAGGGTGGCAGAGTCTTTGCTGAGCTGAGGCAATATCGGAGAGATTAATAGTAAGCTCTTTGTTTGGAAATTGGGGATTGTAATTTATTGCATTATTTTTAATAATTGTAAAATTGCCATTATTCATAGTTGTAATTTGATATTTATGTCATTACTTTTTGCAGTGTTTTTATATATTGCAAAAACGCAGTTCGACAATGTAATTTGACATTTATCTCAGACTACATTACTTTTTGCAATATGTTTTCCCCAACATTTTATATACATAAGCAAGCAGGGCCTGTGTGAGTTTTCTTTGCTTTTGCCGTACCAGTTGTATTCAAGTCAAAGACAATCCACCCAGTGGGTGATTTATAACATAGCTGTTTTTTGAGACATAAAGCCCTGTATTGCTTTATCAATAAGAATATACATAGTTTTAAAAATCATTATTTCTAATATATTTATATATCAACAAGTTTCAAAACAAATTTTGTTACCAGACTTTATCTCAAACCACGTTTTTAGTGTAGAAGTAGCTATTATACTTTCTTTTATACTGGTTCAAAGGAGCACATGTGTTTTGTCAATGAGGAAAGAAATCAATGCTGTTTGTGATACTATATACCTCATTTGGATATTTTATCTATTTCACTAAATTGAAAATTAGTTCCTACTTTCTTTACCATATGTTGATTTTCATGATTTCTTTTTCTCTAGAGAAAAATAAAGCTGAGTAGATTTTTCAGTGTAGTGTTTGCAGTGTTACAGGTCTTTAATTTTGTTGACATTGTTCATTTTGTCTTTTTTAAAATTACATCTGTGATGTGAGGTGATGTGATGGTCAAAAATGTGGACTTTTAAGGCCCGACAGGGGGAGCCAATTCCATATTCTATTGAGGTTTCCCAGCACTGCAGTTGTCCATTTGTCAAAGCCAAAATACTCTCTTTTGCCTTGGCTATCTATAGGGCTCCACAACAGATACACTTTGTTAAAAATGATACAGTATTTTATGTTAATTATCTTTTAGTAATTAATATCAAAATTATCACTCTATTAAGATCATGCCAAGAAAACTGAAATAGGGTCATTATTTTAAAATGTATGATATCTTTATTTAGGGTAAAGTTAATCTTACAAATATAAACTTTTCCCAATAAAGATCAATGTGGAATATATGGAACATTTTAATGCTCATAGAAATCCTTTAGCACAATATTTTATGATTAGATTAAAACACATAGGAACATCCCTTCTGATTTTTAAGCTAATGAAATTCATAAAATAATTAAAATCACATGACTCTATTATATGACTTTTTTAAAACCACATATCTTACTTTAAAAAAAGTAAGGATCCTGAACTAAGTTCAAGGTCTACCACAATGAATCATTTAGGGTGGTATTGAATTCCCATAATTGTTTGGTTCTGGGTTTTGTTCTCAGTAAAGAAAGTGGAATGGTTTTACTTATTTGAATTATGTAGGGTATATTTTATCAAAAGACATTCTAAGATTACAAAAAAATTCAATATGATACATTTATCTTGACAAGGGACATGGAATTATATTGTGTAAGAACATTCATTTGTTTTCATAGTTTAGAATATATAAAATTTTATAATTTCTGTGCATTTTTCACTTTGTAAATCTTGATTCCCTAGCTAGCTACGTATCTATATGTCCTAATATGTATAATACATGATGAGTGCATTTTAGTTTCACACACATAGTATGTGCAGACATGCACATACACACACAAATACATCCTCTTTGTCTTTATTTCCTGTACATTCACTAACATGATAATGGACATATATTCTGTTTAAAATTATATTGTGTGTTAAAGAACTACTAGAGATTACTTATTTTAAATTTCAAGAGAAAAAAATCTCTATTGCTAAAATCAAGCAGTAGGCTTTTATGAAACTCTTCCTTTTTTAAAAAATAACTTCCTTTTGGCTAGAGCTTCATTCGAGTATGATTATGCTACCAGGAGCCTAAAATACAGTAGCAATTAATGAATTTTCAATTTTATTTTCAAAAAAAATTGGATATTATATATATGGTTTTCTAATTTTAAAAAGTAAACTCTTTAACCCTTGTGTTACCTTAACATATAGTACAAATTTTGCCTTATGGTAAATACTTCATGCAAGTTGGATAAATGAAGGAATGAGTAACTTTTTAAATGCTGTGGTCTCTTGAGCAGTATACACACCTGTTTTCTCATATATTCAATGAGATGCTAATGCTTTGCTTTGTTCATATGGTTGATAGGGAAATCAAATAAGATATTGAGGAGCTTTAAAAATTATAAAATTTTAAATTTTAAATTTATGAACAATGATAACACTATATTTTATAACTCAAAATGTTTGGGATACATCTTTATTTTTATCTTAACAAAGAGAAAAGCATGTTACTGCCTATTTGAAACTTTCTATATGAGAATGTCTCTTTTCTGCAGTGCTGCAGTGAACCATGCTTATAAGAATGGCCAAATAGACCTATGTTTGCTAACGTTAGATTCTTGTTATATTCAATTACCCTTTTGTTCTTCATGCCATTCGGAATGTCATTTTGCACCAATGGCCAGGCATTAATGGGGCATACTAACTCTATTGTATCTGCCACTTATGTAGTATTAGTTTCAGACTCCCTACTTTTAACTGAAGAGCTGTGTAGTTAAATTATCATGTCATGAATTCTAATTCACTAGAAGAGCTAAGGAAGAAAACGCTTATTGAAAGCTTTCCTAAGTAACATTTCTTTTAAATTGATGAGTCTTCAGACTAATGAGATATTAGTAGGGAAGGATGTATTTTCATTTGTAAATAAGAATTGAGATTAAAAAAATGTTAACGAAGACCATTTTAGAATAATCCTATCTCTCTAGAAAAGTTGTCTTGACAACAGTACCATTTATAATTAGAAATGATGAATATTTTATTTCTCGAAGGAAAATTCTTCCTAACTATGCTAGACAGTGATCGGGCTAAATGTTCATCAGGCTCAATCGTATTTTGGTGCAAAAAATATACTGTTGATTTTTGGCTCAATAATAATCAAGCTTTGCCTTGTAGTTTATAAAGACTGGATTTCCGTATGCATTTCTTACTAGTAATCTGTGAAATTAAGAAAAGGTAGATCTTATTGACCCAATTTTACAGAAAGAGTATGTATCTAATAAGTACCAAAAATAGAACTAGAGAAATGAAGATTAATTTTTTTGCTTTTCCTCATTTTGCCAAAGGGCAGAAACATATGACATGTTTCAGAGTTGTGCTTTCCCTCATTTTCTCATCTATTTCTTTCATGTCATGGAATTTGTATTTTTTCAATTTATAATATTTTATTTTCTTTGCCTATTGTACATGAAGAATTGGCTAAAATTAAAATATCTGATATAGATTTCAGCCTTTCTCTAGTGTTCATGAAAGGAAAGCCATTTAAGTAAATGACTATTCAAATTAAAAGATGTGATGGAAATTTCATTTTGTGTCATCATTTATTTTATCAGTTATCCAGTGTCTGCTACATGCCAGGGAATGTGGGATGGACAAGTTAAACAAAACATAATTTCTATGGGAGAGATGGAAGGACACATATGTAGAGCAGTGGCCAGCCTTCAGAGTATTGAAATTGAAATGGCAGCATGATTTCAGAGGCTAGAGCATTCACTTTGAGATAAAGGGTTCATGAGGACTGTGGGAGGAGATGGCATTTGAGGCATATAATGAAAAAGGGGGATATATTTAAGGAGGGAGGTTAAGGTGAGGGTATAACATCCACCAGATGCAATGACTGTGGAATCCAGTATGGTCAGGGAGCAAGAGAGGAGAGCAAGTGTTTGGAGGATGCAATGGAATGTTAAATGGGGCTCGACTCTCGAAGGCCTTGGTGCAATTTTAAAGCAAACGTTTATCATCCAGTAGGATCTATGGCCATGAATTCAGTGGCTTAGTGAATTATACAATTGTTTGTATCTGATTATATATGACATGGAACTTTCATGATATAAATTTACATTTCTCATCTCATTTTCTCATCTATTTCTTCACTTTTATGACTTTGTTAAAATCCATTCACTGATAAAATCTTACCTTTTCCCATTATCTACGTTAAATCTTATCCCATTATCTACATTACACTTACAGTTTAAGATACATTTTATTATTAATTATTTGAATAATTAATAATAAAATGTATCTTAATAATTAAAAACTTTTGAAAGCTTTATTATCTATATCTGTGATGACTTCAAAGTTCAAGTAGTGTTACATGGAAAATGTTAGTTTTATACTGTGCAAGACTTACTTTAATACAGGTTGACTGGATTCTCTTTGTAGAAGAGTAGAATTTAATTCAAGATTTCCTGTGGCTGGCTGGATTTACAGAGCCACTCTCAGTGCCCTTGCAAGTCAGTCACTTTGCACATCACAAGGCATTGAAACAAGGACTGAAACAAAGTGTTGTGACTCTTCATATTTCTATTTTACTTGTTTTATTACCTTCATTGAAGAGAAATTTATTTGTTAGCTTCCATTTATCATTAGAACACATTTCATCTCAGAGAAGCTCTGAGGTCTTAAAGCTAATGTGGAATTACAGTACTGGGTTTTTTTTTTTTATTTTGAAGATCATATATGGAAGACAGTACATTTCATAGAAATGAAAGACAGATGCTTCTTCCTCTCTTTCTTTCTTTTCCTCTTTTGTACCAACCTCTGTGTTAATAGAAAGTGCCTTGTTGTGTGGCCACGAGCATGATGGCCTTGAGGAGACCACACTCCACTGAATAGATAAACAAACAACAGTGACACAGTGTCAGGCTTAAGTCAGAGATAGGATCACCGTCTGTGTAGGCATGTGTATGTGGTTTGTTCTTTTTATGTGGGGTGCCTCATAGAAGAATACATGAATGTGGCTCTAAAAATAAAATTACATGCACTAGGAGCTTAGGACTGAGGGAGAATATTCCAGCTAGATGGAATGGGAAAAATAAAGATGTAGAACTACAAAGGTAAGTGGTAAGTTCAAGGGAAGTGATAGGACATGAACCTTGGAAGGCGGGTCTCTGCCATGTTGCATGAGGTGATAACTGAGTTTGAATCACACCTATTAGGCTGAGAACAGCATGGAAAACATTTAAGCGTGTTGAGACATGTTGAAATTTATAAAATAGAAACATAATTACCATTCTGAGGGTGGGTTTGAGGGACTAGAGGCTTATGTGATTTTCTCCTGCAGAGTTTTAGCTATGACAGCAGAGAAGGTGTTTTCTTCAGTATCTCTTGTGTCAACAAGAGTTCTTTCCAATGTATATTACTGTAAAATACTCAATATGCATTTATTCATTGAATGAATGGTGCTATTTATCCCCCTACTCTTAATTAAAAGCTCAGCTATGTATATTTTTGAAAGAAAAGAAAATGAAAGGAAGAAAAAGGTAAAGTAAGAGAGAACTAAAAATTGGACTACAAGGTAGTAGAAATGGATAATATAGGATGTATTTGAAGAACTCGAAGATACTTGTTGTGAAGAAAGGAGAGGAATAGTGATAGAATCTTACTTTGGCTCCAGTGAAACACACCTCTCAGTTTCTATGCCCTTGTGTAGTGCCTTTCTTTGAATCTGAGCTTGACCATGTGATGAGCATTGGCCAATGAGACATGAGACATTAGCAAGTGCGATGCAAGCAGAAGCTTGACAAATGCTTACATATTAGGGATTATCTTCTTGCTTGGAATACTTGTGGTTGGAGTGCACCATCTTGGAACAGCTACTTTGCTATGAGGATACCCAAGAAATGATACAAAGAGATGTACATGAAAGAAGATGGAGATGCAGAGCTTACATTCCCATCTGTGCACTCAGCCAGTCCCAATGCTCAGGCCATTTCGCAACTTCCAACCATCCCTTGACCTCAACCATACCATACAAAATGCAAAAACTGCCCGCTCAAACTACAGAATTTTAAGAGAGAGTGTGATTGGTGGTTGTTATTTTAAGTTGTTGCATTTTTGGGTAGTCTGTTACATAACAAAATATAACTCCAAAATGAATGGAGACTGGTTTTAATATATGCCAGGTTAATTAGTTGGTGAATTGTGACACCTTCATTTATCTAAGATCAAAATGCAACAGAAGTAGCTTTGTTGCTAGTACATTAGACTGTGAATTCTTCAAAGAAGGAATATATATTCTTACTGCATTTCAGCACATAGCAGCAGGCATTCAAAAATGTTTGCTGAATGTAGTATGGAAAGCAAGCCAGGCTTAGGGATGATGCTGTGTCATTTAGTCACTGCTAAACTGATAAGTCTCCATGTGGCTTTGCTTTTTATTTTTGCTTTTGGTTATTGTGGACCCCTGTGACCTAACATACAGAATGGTAACAGGAGCTGTAAATATACACACACCCCACACAGACATATATACACCAAAAAAAGAAGGAAAAACAAATGTTTGCTAACTGGAGCGAGCTAGAGCATATCTCATGGAAAAAAATTAAGGTCTGTATCACCTGTTAAAAAACTGAAATTAATGAACACATTTCTGTAACATAAGTCAGGTGTTCTTTCTATTAAATTTAAGCTCATTTATATAGAATGCCATGTATGAGAACCCCATAATTAAACACACAGCTTGTATACTTGCGTAAGAAAATGTGGGTTATGATTAGAATGAGAGGCAAATGATGTATTTGGAGATTAGTTATTACTTCCTTATAAAAATGTGTAATTAAATAATCCTGGCTGGGCACGGTGGCTCATGTCTGTAATCCCAGCATTTTAAGAGGCTGAGGCAGACGGATCACTTGATGTCAGGAGTTCGATACCAGCCTGGCCAACATGGTGAAACCCCATCTCCACTAAAAATACAAAAATTAGCCAGGCATGGTGGCATTTGCCTGTAATCCCAGTTACATGGGAGGTTGAGGCAGGAGAATCGCTTGAACTTGGAAGGCTAAGGTTGTAGTGAGCTGAGATCATGCCACTGTACTCCAGCCTGGGCAACAGAGCAAGACTGTCTCAATAATAAAAATAATAATCCTAAAGACCTTATGGTGCCCACATAGGGTAGCTTAGTGTATGTTAGATTTTCAAAGTTGTAAGTTCCTCCTATCAAATTATGCATAATTATTATGTCTTCATTGCTTCCAATTTGGCCAAGAAACAAACCCTAGAATCTTGATCATTCTGGAAGAAAGGGAAAAAAACAAGTAAGTGGTAAAATCAGTTCAATCACTGGAAGATAATGAAAGCCTTTTAAAAAAAATTGCTAAAAGTTAAAGCAGCAGGGGGCAGTAGAACATTTTGAGAATGGACCATGGAGGAGA
This sequence comes from Ateles fusciceps, assembly GCA_036589455.1. Lineage (NCBI taxonomy): Eukaryota > Metazoa > Chordata > Mammalia > Primates > Atelidae > Ateles > Ateles fusciceps. The sequence continues at coordinate 4,404,632 of JAZHEH010000051.1, forward strand.
GAGGGGACTGGTCAGTGGAAAAGGATGCTGGCATCTCTGAAGAAACATTTTTTGTTTTATTTTTAAATGCACAAGACTATCTTTTGATCATTACTCATATTTCCTGTTTTCATGATCCTGCAAGCTAGGGATGAATAGTCACCTGTGGTCAATATTAATATCAAATGAAACCTATTCATTTAGAAAGGAGCTTATGCTCCTTTCTTAACATCAGTAAGTAGAATGTGCATCTATGCATAATATATAACAATTTATATTTTAATTCTCTTTTCTTCTGTTGTGTAATTTGGCTTGAAAATACTAAAACATAGGGTAGAGGGACCCAAATTAGGAAGCTTGAGAATTATAAGCCAGATAATACCCTGAGTATTAATTTTTCAATAGATTTTTTTCCCCTGCAATTCGAGGTCCTTATTCCACTGCATTTTTTTGTGCTTTCTTTTTGTTTTATTAAGTCAAAACAAACCAGTTTTCATTCGTGAAGAAATCTTGCCTCTATGACTTTGCCCAGATTGTACTTTTACTTAGGATTTCCTTTCTTTTATATCCATGACTCCAAGTTATAATCAGTTATTCAAACCTTATTTCAGATTTCAGATTATTGGTGACCACTTTTGGTATTTCCCCAACCAAAGAAAGTTAAATCTTCACTTGCATTCTCCATAGCAGTATCCATGCACCTAATTATAGTACTCAATTTTCTACCTTAAAAAATATATAAATAAAATTTGTATTTTTCTTATAGTACTGTCAACCTCTTGAGTGCAGAATTTCATTTTTCTGATATGCACAGCATCTACTACAGTTTCTTTCTTTCCTTCCCTCCTTCCTTCCCTTCCTTTATTCATTTCTCTTTTTTTTCCCTCCCTCCCTCCCTCCCTCCCTCCCTTCCTTCATTCCATCCTTCCATCCTTCCGTCCTTCCTTCCCTTTCTTTATTAAAATAAGAATCTCCTTGTCACCCAGGCTAGAGTGCAGTGGCACCACCATAGCCCACTGCTACCTTGAATTCCTAGGCTCAAGCCATCTTCCTGCCTCAGTCTCCCATGTAGCTCCCCTACAGGGGCACACCACCACACTTGGGTAAATTTTTTATTTTTTCCATAGAGGCAGGATCTCATTTTACTGCCTAAGCTCATCTCAAACTCCTGACTTCAAGTGATCTTTCCTCCTTGACCTCCCAAAGTATTGGGATTATAGGCGTGAGCCATTGGGTTCAGCCAGTTTCTTATTCTTATTAGACATTTGATTAATACTTGTTCAATCTATATATACAATTACTCTTTGTGAATCTTACCTATGCTGCATTCAGACATTTGAGACAATGGGGTAAAAGGACAAGAAAGAACATTTAGTAAGGCTTAAGTGTATACCAGGGACTCTAATTCTTTGTATCTGTTCTTTTAAAATCCTCATAACAATTGTTTACAATAGGTAATATTATATCCATGCAGTTAAGGACATGAATCTCACAGGCAGTAGTAACTCGCCCAGGCTCACATGGATAGCATGAGGTGGAACTGGGATTTGAGGCCCATTGCTTCTCCCCTGACCACCTCCAAAGCATGTCATTTTCACTACACAGCAGCTATTATTAGGTGCTACACATTGCTTTAGGAACAACTGATTCTACACCGAATAAAATACTCTACTGTCTTTGAAAGGCTCACATTCCAGCAGGGAAGAGATTAATTATTATGATTTTTAGTGATAAGTGCTTTAAAAGTGTCCTATGGGTACCAGGCCAGGGACCATTACCTCTGCCTGGTAAGAGGTGCGCTTCATGGAGAGGTGTAGCTTGGACTTGGGAAGTGGTAGGGCCTTGAGGCATTAGTGGTTCACCAGGTAGAGATGCTAGAAAGGCCAAGGAAGGAGGCTACCATGAAGAAACTGGATGTCATAGCTCGTGTGATCAGCTCATTGTCTGGGAGTTTGTGTACATGGTAAAAAGAGTAGAAAATGCCTTCACCTCATCATGGGATCTCTGGAGTGCTCCAAGGTGCCAATAAGTAACCTAATGTATTAAATCACAAGACAACAGAGGTTTATACTATATAGATTAGTTATCAGAGAAGTGGTTTATACCACAACAGTAAAGTCAGACAGGAAATATAGGAGCGGAAACAACGTGGTATAAAAAGTATGACCTTTGAAGTCAAATACATGAAGCTTTGAATCCCAGCTCTGACACTTTTCAGCTACATGATCTTGAAGAGTAACCCAACTACTTTGAGTATCAGTCACTAACTCTTTAAAAATGGGGATATTAACTACCTCAAAGACTCTTGGTGGGATTAGTGAAGGCATGGAGTGCTTAATAGAAGGTATGTATTTAGTAAACAGAGGCTTATGTATATGCTTAATTTTTGTACATGACTATACTTATAAAAATGTTGGTAAAGCAATGTTGTTTCAAAGATGCTATTTTAAATATAGCTGTACATGAAGTAGTGTCAAGTTTCTAGTGGTACATATGTACATACAAACATATATATTTACCTTTATTTTAATTTAGTGAAATTCTGATGTTAAAAGGACATGGAAAGTTCACATGCTTTTCATTTACTTGCACTTACTTGTATGAAAAAGACTATGTCACCCTTCATTGAGTCTTATTTTGGAGGTTTTGAGAATAAGTTGAATTTTATGCCATTCCAAAGACAGTTTAGGATTCTGTCATCAGACTCATCATTATTATCATTAATTCAAAATTATAAATGATATGATTCTTCTTGTTTGTAAATCAGCTTCCTTGGTTTTTAGGTGTAGTCAATTAACAATGATACTGTTTCTGTTACTGAAATAACGTTTGCCAAGAGTTGTATTCTAGATATTCTTAAAGAGTAATATTCTTATTACAATGAAATTATTTTTATATATTTCACAAACAACTTTACTGATTACCAAAAGTTTTTAAGTAAGAACATCAATTATAGCATCCTTTGTGCTAAAATCCTCTAAAGGCTCAGATTTTTACTTTTAGTTTTAGAATAAAGCAGTGAAACCTCTTTCTGCTTATAACAGGTCTTTTTTTTTTTCTTTATCTTCTCTCTTTTCTTTTACAACTTCCTATTTCACCAATTATTTCCTTTTTTCCTATTTTCTTAACTTACAACGTTTTATTACCACTTTTCCTCTGTCTTTAAATATGCTCAAGATTCTCCTGTCCTCAAAAAATAAAAGTAAGAAAGAAGAAACAACAAATAAAATCTGCTTTTCTTATGTAAGATCCTATTTCTCTCCTATCTGTAGCTAGACATCTTGATATACTTAATTTGCTATATTTAATACCTGATTTTTAAATTAATTGATTAAAAATCCATTGTGATGACCTCAGTGCCCTTTTCCACATTACTAAACTCCCACTAACAATTGTTGGTTACCCTCCTAGTCTCTTACCAAATCTGGTGGTTCTTTCTTCATCAACTACTTTGGACAAAATTTACCACCATCTCCTTCTCATCCGTCACTATTTCCTCAAATTTCTTTCTTACTCCTTTTTCCTTTTTTCTCATTGTACACATGCTTTCTGTACACGCTTGCTAATTTGACTACCACCATGAGCTGCCAATAGAGTTTATGTCTCTGTCTCTATTTACTATCTGTACAAACTTGGATGAAATGTTAGAAACACAAGTTTAGTCAGCAAAAAACCATTGTCTTTCTGTATGCAATCTTATCATTGATCCTGCCAAGAATTTGTTCCTTCTGTATTTCTTTGGAGTTAGTTCATAGCACCGTCATAACCCGAGTCACCTAGGACGCCAACCTGGGTATCACACTGAGACTTTTCTCTTATCCCCCACATTCAATAAGCCTTCATCCCTGACAATTTTCCCTCTTAAGTCTCTCTTCCTCTCCTGTCTTGTTTAGCATCGTCCCAGGTTTGCCTTCTCTGGATTATTGCATTTGCACTAAATGGGCTTGCTGGCTAGAGGCATGCTTCCTTGCAGTGACTTTGCCCCAGTTGCTGCAGAGTACTCTATCCCAAACCCAAGCCCCTGCAGGTCTTTATTCTGGAAGCTCTTCCATGTCATTTGGTCTCATTCTATAACTGAATTTCAAGTTAGTTTCCATTCATAAATCTTTCAAAGAAGGGAATGTGGTTATTATTATCTGTATTCTTAGAGCTTATCACAGTATAGGTAATCCAAAAATCCTTATGAATGAACTGAACTCAATTTTTAAAATTAATTAATTAATTAATTTTCAGAGACAGGCTCTTATTCTGTTGCCCAGGCTGGAGTGTAGTGGTGCAATCATAGTTCATTGCAGCCACAAACTCCTAGGCTCAAGTGATGCTCCTGCCTCAGCCTTCCTAGAAGCTGGGATTACAAGTTCATGTCACCACACTCAGCAAATTCTTTTTTAACATTTTTGTAGAAACGGAGGTCTTGCTATTTTGCCCAGGCTGACCTCAAACTCTTGCCCATAAGCAATCCTTCCACTTGGCCTCCGAAAACACTGGAATTTTAGGTGTGAGCCATGGTGCCAGGGCTGAACTCAATATTTTATATTAAAATAATTTTGATTTAAAAAATGTGTGTGTGGGAAAAGTTGGGAGCAATTAGAAAATGGTTTTAAACTTTATATCTAATTGTAAAACCATGCAGTTAAAATAAGATTATCCCTCAGATATTTGTATTCACAGGTAAATATTTTAACAATAACTTTTGGAAAATGTGATGAAATAGTGTTGGATTTCTTTACATTTTTGTATTTGAAAGGCAGTGTTATGAATGAAAAATTAGATAATTGATGTAACGAGTTTAATATAGAATTTGGTGCACAGTACATGGTAATTCTGATTTTTATTTAATACAGATTATTATGGAAACATTTATAAAATGTTGCTACAAAGATGTTTACATATGTGACATTATTGGAAGTGAATAGTACTAGCTTGGTTTAAAAGTTTTGTTCTTATGAATAAGAACATTTTAGAGTTACAGAAAATAGTCCAATCAATGATAATATTTGTGTGTAACTATTCTAAATGAAAATGGATTCTTCTTTATAGAAGATTTTGTAAATTATACAGAACATTGAACCTTTATTGTTTGTAAAATTAAATTAGTTTTGTTTGAAATATGCTCTATTAAGCCATTATAAATGTGTATCCAATAAGCTATTTGAATTAGTGTTCAGATGAAAACATATTGAATTTCTCAGGGCTTTCAATATCAGTTCTATTTCTGTGAGCATTTTAACTTTCTAATACAAGAAATGCAATTTGAATTGTTTACTACTGCAAGCCACTGGTTATTTTCAGGCATAATAGAATAATGACGTTTAGCCACAATGTGGTATTTTCTAAAAGCACTTGAAATATTTCTTGAATAAGATTAGCTAAAGAATTTAGTCTTTTTTTATGACCATGATAGTTTATGTGTGCAACATGAGAAGTTTGTATTTTCAGAACAGTCTCTCAGAGTTTTATTTTGAAGAAAATGAAACTTTTTCTTATAAGATCATATATCAGGTTTCCACTAACTGTGTTAAATATTTCGTTTTAAGTTACAGTATGGAAAATTTGAGTTATTCACCTATTTAGGCATTTTATTGTGAACCAAGAGGATTTTGAGATAATTATAATAAAAAACTATCACACATACATGGTGTGATTGTAAGTTTATTCTTTAGTGAAATACTGAGAACAGATTATTTTAGATTATCATTTTTATTTCATGTTCACAAAACATTTTCATGAATGATTCCTATTTATAAAGTGTTATATAAATTATAGTTTATAGTTATAAGTAAAATTAAAATATATATTAAAGAAAACATAAGGCTGGGCGTGGTAGCCCATGCCTGTAATCCCAGTACTTTGTGAGGCCGAGGCAGGTGGATCACGAGATCAGTAGAGACCATCCTGGCCTACATGGTGAAACCCTGTCTCAAAATACAAAAACATTAGTTGGGTATGGTGGCATGGGCCTGTAGTCCCAGCTACTCGGGAGACTGAGGCAGGGGAATCGCTTGAACCAGGGAAGTGGAGGTTGCAGAGAGCTGAGATCGCAACACTGCACCCTGGCGAAGAGGGAGACTCCATCTCAAAAATAATAATAATACATTTTCTTGCTTTTATTATTATTTTATTGTAAAATGATTTTCATGGATTTTTGTCTATAAGAAATTGAAATAATTGTTATGTTGAATTTTCAGTAGTGAGATTGTTTTATTCAGCTATTTAAAATGTATTTGGTCAGTATTAACCCTTAATCCAAGCTTTTTTATCTTGTAAGAATGTTGTTCACATAGAAGATTGACAAAAAAGAACTCTAATCTTAACCAAAGAATAGAACCAAAGGTTGTGAATTGCCAAAGCAAAGTATGTGGCAATTGAATAGGAGGGACTTTCATTTAATAGTGTTAGTCAAGTGATTTCATGACAATATTACATTCCAGCAGTAATTGTATCTGTCAAGGCCCAAGCATGATAACCATTTCTTCTTCCTTAATAGTTTACTATTTGTATCTGTGCTTACCTTTATCAAATTTTTAGTGTGATATTTGTATTCTGATACAACATTACAGTGAAAAAAGACTGTTCTGGGTTTAAATGTCACAAAAATTTAACATTTTTGCCTGTGGAAATTTCATACAGTTTTAAACAACCAGCTTTCATGTGAACTCAGAGCTAGAATCCACTCATCACCAAGGGGAGGGTGCTAAGCCATTCATGAGGGATGCACCCCCATGATCCAGTCACCTCCCCCTAGGCCCCACCTCCCACACTGGAGGTCACATTTCAATGTGAGATTTGCAGGCAGCAAACATCCAGAACACATGAGTGGCTTTCTGATTACTTTCTGCCTTCTATTTTTTTTTTTTTTAAGTATATCCACTTTACTGCTTGTGTGTGTTAAAGCAGTGATCCCCAACCTTTTTGGCACCAGGGACAGGTTTTTGGAAGACAGTTTTTCTATAGAATGAGGGGGGATGGTTGTGGGATGAAACTCTTCTGCGCTAGATTCTCATAAGGAGCGGACAACCTAGATCCCTCACAAGCACAGTTGGCAATAGGGTTTGCCCTCCTTTGAGAATGTTACGCAGCTGCTGATCTGAACAGGAGGTGGAGCTCAGGCGGCAGTGTTCACTTGCCGGCTGCTCCCCTCCTCCTGGGCAACCTGCTTCTAAAAAGCCATGGATCAGCACTGGTCCAGACCCAGGGGTTGGGGACCCCTGTGTTAAAGTCCATGTTCTTATAACTATTTTTAAGGTTACAAAGATAAATATTTTTTATCTATTATGACTGCAAATAGAATGCCATTCTTGTATATCATAGTTAGATTGTTTCTCAGTCCAGGAGCAATCAAAGTTGTACAATAGGTGATAAGCATTTTCTACCAACCCCGTATTAGGAATACATGGTAATAAAACAGGATGACACAGGGCAAAGTACCTGTTTCTGGTGTCAAAAACAGCTGACTTATATTCCAGCTCTCTGTTTTTTGGCTGTAGTGTCTTGGGCAACTTTTGAGTTTTAATTTTCTCATCTATGAAATATAAACAATTAAATGAGATAATATTAAGATCTGATAAGGATTAGAAACACCAAATGGTAGCAAAGTACAACCTTCCTTCCCGCTTGGGAAACAGATATTTTACAGCTTAAGAGGTGTATATATATATATATGTATATATATATATATATGTATATATATATATACACACACACATACACATACACACACATATACACATACACACACTTACTCAACAGTTTGATATATTGAATAAATGTATCTGTAGGTATTTACTGAGTTCCTGATTACAAGGCTCTGTTCTAGATTTCAGAGACACATGACTGAACAAAACAAAACCTCTGTCCTTGCCAAGCTTAGTATTTTAGAAAGCTAATATTGCAAGTTTTCCTTGAATGTCATTAATATTTATTTTAAACCATTCTAGCAGTATTGGCTGTGTATATTCTTGGCTCACAATATATTCATATTCCCATGAACTAATGGAAAGAAGAAAAAGTAGGACAGGATAAAAGGTATTTGTTTTTCATATGAAAAGAGGTCATATGACTTGATTTAAAAAGAAAAACCATATAAGGGAAATTGAAAAAAATGGTGTTAACAGGTAGCTCACAAAGAACTGCAGATGTCCAATAAATGCATGGAAAGCTGCCCAAACTTATTAGGGAAATAATAAAAGCAAATAGATACCCTTTTTCCTGCATAAAATTAGCAGAAGGGAAAAATGTTAATAATGCCTAGTGTTGTTAAAGGTGTGGGGAAAATAAGCATGTTTCTATGTAGGGATATGAACTCTTAACTTTTTCGGAAAGCAATCTGTATTACCTAGTAAAATTAAAAATTATAAAAATGTGATCATACCCAAGGTTCAACATTTTTAGTAATCTATTTTAGAGAAATAAAAGTACCAGTATATAAAACTGTGTCTTCAACACTGTATGTTTATTATTTGAAATGGCAAAAAGCTGGGAAAAACTGAACTTTAGAATTTCTCAATAAAGAGATATTTCAAGACAGAAGTGCCAATACATGAAGTTATGCCCCAAGGCATAATGTTTTTATCCATGCTTGTGAGAACATGGACTGCACTAGAAAAAATCATGAATATTCATCAATAACACAGTAGTTCAAAAAAGTGTGATGAACTCAGAGTACACAGTATTAGGTAGATATTTCAAAAATAAATTAGAGTTGTTACCATTGACCTAGATAGATATCTGTGATATCTTAAGTGAGAAAAGCAAGTAGGCATGTGATGTGCTTATTATAATCCATTTTGGTTTTAAATTTGAGATACTTTATGAACATAGAGAAATAAGGGGAAGAATATGTATCAGATTGTAAATATTTCTCACTTCAATGTGGAGGTTGATGAAGGGAGAAGGGAAGGAACACTTGACTTTGATTTATTTATTCATTGATAAAATTATAATAAACAAAACGCACAAGAAACTTAAAATTTCAAGCTGTTAAAATTGTTTTATTTAGGGTAGCCTTGGTATATGTCTTACAGTAGAGACATTACAGAGTTCTACTGGAACTCTTTATGTAGTAGATGTTTAGTAAATATTTCAGTCACTCATTAATTGAAATATATTGAGAAGTCTATAGCCATGGACTTTTAACACACACACATACACACACACACACACACACACACACACACACACACACAAATCTACGATACATATATTGTGTATTCTATGCACTTATTTCATATTAATTTATATTTATGATACTTTGAAGGCCATTACATCCAAGGTACCTTTATCTATACATGATTTTCCTGCTTACTTTGCAGTTTTATTTTCTTGGGAGTGAAAGTGAGCCAGGCAGGGATAGTAATACCCCATGATAAAGTCACCTCCCTCTGGCCTTGCCCCAGTTTCCACAAATGTGAGCTAGGCAAAACATAAAGAACTTTATGCATTCATTCACTCAGTTATTCTATGGTTTATTGCTTGCTAAGTCTTGTGGGAGGAAAAAGATTTATTCAAAGGTCTTTTACCTACAAGGAGTTTACACTTCTTCAGGTTATAAACGTGTCGTCAGTTCTGTGGCACTTAATTTTTACTGTTCAGCCTAGATTAAGGTTTTATTACATACTTATCAACTTTCACACAAAAATAAAAACCCCTCCATTCTTAACTTTTAAATACATCCTCAATAAAGGAGACAAGAGAAGGCATTATTTCACAGAAGGTATGTACAAAAATTATAGCCAAGATGTAGGAGACAATTTGGATACACTATACTATAAAAATGGCTACCATATACTATTATACTTGTTGGATCCCAGTGTATTTGATCCTTATTTTAGTTTAACAAGTCTCACTTAAAGTCGTCTACTAAAAACACTTCCATATAATAAAACTTCCTTTCTTAAAGTCTAGAATTCTAAGTAGAAAAAAAAAGAGCATTCTAACTGATTCCCAAGAATCTCTGTGAAAGTATTGCCTTTTTTATGTTTATATATTAATGTATTTTATATATTTGTATTATATCTAATCATATACTCTTATGTGAGAAATATGATACCAGAAAAGCTACTATGAATTACTTTATTTACACATTAGTTTCTGTTGGTATATTATGCCTTTTTAATTTTTGTGAGTAGATTTGGGTAGCAGCATTATATTTCTGGCAAGGCTTGAGTTTTTTGTTTTTTTTTTTAATCTCTAGGGATTCTCCCCATTTTCTATTTCAGTTGATTGTTCTTGGTTTACTGTGAGCAAGAAAAGCAAATAATTAAGTTGGCAGATTTATGTTTAAAATAAGTATGAATAAACCCAGAAGTAGGGCGGGCCTGCAGTACTCTATGTGTAAAACACATGGTCTTAGTGGGGAAAATCGTGTGAAGTATTTTGACTGTTTGAAAGCTTTTTGTAAAAAAAATTATTGTTTGGTTTACTTACTAGTTCACAGCCATGTTCTTAGTTCACAGCCATGTTCTGAAGAGTTTAAGGTGTCAGATGGTTTGCTTCTTGTTACGTGACGTAAATAGGAGAGTAATATCTCCTTGAGTTTATTAACGTGCTACTAAATTCATGACGTGCTGCATATCTGTCTGTCACACAATGTTAATGATGACACAGTATATTTAGATTTAATTTAAACAGAAAAATGCTTCATCATTGAACTCCTATTTGTTAAAATGAAAGGAAAGAAAAATAAAACAGACTTCAATTTCATATATTTAAAGGTACTAAAGCATTCAACCTTTAAGTGATAATTACAGTAAGACCCTATAGCATAGCAAATTCCACAGGCAGCTTATTGAAATACATTCAGTTATCTGAAACTTCTCTAATCATTAGAAGCCACTGTGAGAATTAGAGGTGCATTAGCTGCAGTTTCAGTCAAATCTGAGTTTGAATCATTGCTCTTTTATTAGGTTCTCTAAAGTGACTTATCTAAGACGGGACCTCAGATTCTATGTCTGTAAAATGGGATTTCAGTACTGTACTTCTAAGTTTGTTATGAGGCATAAATAATCCTTGTCAAGTACCTCTAGCCTAGGCCTAGGGCTTGTTCCTTTCAGTAACTGGTGGTTTAGCACTTAGTTATCATATGCCAAAATAGTTTGTAATGAGTTACTACTACAAAGGCCAAACCATGACCTTGGCTGTAAGAATGCATTTTTCAAAATCATTAAAAAAAAGTTCTCATTAGAGGATAAAAGAACAAATAGTGAGAGAATCCTAAAGAATCTGCATCTTCTTGTTGTGACTGATTCTCAACCAGAGGAAAAGGAATTTTAAATAAAGGATTTCCGTTGGATTTCTAGCATTATAGAAGAAACATTTTCCAAAATGCTGATATGTTTTAATTTAATGATGCACTATTTGGGGTCCATTTTTTGTACATTCATCATGATTCTAAAACTGAGTTTGGATGAAAAGCATGTAGTGCTTGCCTTGTTCTTACATCAGAAGAATTTTTTCTTTTGTCCATTTTATGCTTGTTTCCAAAGGCTTAAAATGAAAGCTTTGTTTCTGCAATAATGGCTTAGTGTAGGCTTACATTGTTGATCCCCTCAGTAGATGCAATGTAATCCACTTTGGTAATGTGAATTTTTAAACAATCATCGGCCTCTGCCATTAACCCTTCTCTACTAATGATAATACTCTACAAAAACTACAAAGAAACTCAGGCCTAGCTTAACATTAGACTTGGAGCGCACTTAGCTGAATTTGCATTTCTTATTTCAGCAGCAGTGAATTGCTGAGCATATGTTGAACTTCATCAATACCAAAAGTAGAATAGGTGATTGTGAAACTAATGTTCAAGTGCAAGCATTCAAACACAAACACGGGAAACTAGAAGAAAATAATGATGAAACAAATTAAAAGTGCTTCCCAGTCCAAAATTCCCCTTGAAGGGGGCTTCGGCTGCTGTTGCTTTTTGCAATATTTTTTAACTTGACCTGTTGCTTTGCTTAGTTCATTGTAGTGCAAATGTCTCAAATAAAGCTGTACATGAGTCACTTTTTTTTTCCTTCTCAGTTCAGGCTACTTGGATAATAGCTCACTTTGAACACAAGCATGGGAACCTATTGAATGTTTCCTGGATAAAGCCTACAGAGCTTTGCTCAGCAGCTTGACATGTTTCTTTAGGAGAGAGAAATGGTAAATTAGCTAAGAGTAATTTTATTCCATGACATATTTCCAAACTAACTTTGAGAACACATTTCCACTTAGTGTTTGGATTGCACTTTGGGGACTTAGAACTAAGGCTTCTTACGTACGGTTAAGTAATATAGATGGTGGAGGACTAAGTTGAGATGTTCCTTAGAGACTTGTAGACATTTAAAGCTTTACCTAAAGTAGAGAGGACTTTACTGCAGCCCCTATTGAAGCTGCAGTACTGTATGCCTTCAGGGCTGTGGATTTAATAAACAAAAGATCTGTCACCAAGCTTGGTTCACAGTAGGGGGTAGATGTAATTATATACTTTAAAGGGGAAAAGACTGTTGTTATTATTTTACATTTATTGAGTGCCAACATTTTGCAATGTGCTGTACCTAACATAGAATTAGACACAGTCCTTGCCCAGTGGACTATCTATTTAAATTAGACACAATCTAAATATTTCTCTTAAGTAGTTCCTGTGTTTTCAAATTTGTTACCCAGTGCATTGTATGAATGTACAAAAGTATTATTGTGCTTGCAAATGTTATTTAAAACTATAAAGGCTTTTAAAGACAGGTGGTAAAATAAGATGTGATTATTAGGCTATAAAGTCACCTATGCTTTTCAGGTTTCTTCCTTTAACAATTATCATAGAACTAAATTTGAAATGAAAAGCAGGAAAAGTATTAAATTTAGAAAATGATAGATACATCATAGTGATTTTTACTTTGGAAAAAAAGGGCAGTTTAACAATAACAGCACTTGTTTCATGCTTAACTAAGTTTGGAATTATATTTATTTGTGTGGCTTTTAATTAATTCCAGTATGGAATTCCACAAGGGTCAAGATCACATTTTCTAGAAGAATACATTGCACCTAATAGGCATTCAGTGAAGATTGTTAAAGGAATGAACAAAATGGGTTTGCAAATATATTTCTATGTTAGTTATTGTTTTCTCAGGATTATTCTGATTTCAGAGTCAGAAGAGGCAGTGCTGGACTGGCTTTGGGCCAGCACGCACACACACACACACACACACACACACAAACAAAAACCGAAAAAACAAAAAACAAAACATCCCCAAACCAAAACACCTTCCTGGGTGTATCTTTGAATAGCCCTGGTTTGAAATGCATTCTTTCAATAAAGATGTTCTTGTCTCTCAGCAAGAAAAAGCATGACTACCCAGCAGATCTTCAAGGTCTGTGAGAGTCCTTAGAGCTGTCTTGATCCTTAGCAGTGATCAAAGAACCTTTTCACACTGGATTCCTGTTTTCCAGGGATGTAGTCACTGTACACTATAGTCAGTTTACTGGTCTGTTGTGTAGTCACACACAATTCTTATCACTGTTATAAGTCAGGCTGATATTAGAGGAAAATCTACAGATACACATGAAGAAGAATCTATAGGTTGGTATATTTATGTATGTGTCCTGGTTATTGTGACTATTTTATACCAACTGCTATATTCCCAGTTTCAGCATTCTCATTCAGTTTCTTCTTGGTCTTAAGAGTGCACATCAGTTCTCAGTTGCATGACTATAGCTATTCATTCAGTAGACAGAAAGAGGATCCTTGGTATCATGGTGGAATCACTCAGCTTTGAGTTTGAATCTCTGGACTGCCATTTGCACTGTTATCTAAGTTACTCAACTTTTCTGAGCCCCAGCCTCCTTAGATGTAAAATGGGGAAAACAATTGTACTGAACTTGTCTTGTGTTTGCTTATCACATACTCACTCTTCTTCCTGCCTCTTCACTAAGATTGTGTTCCAGAGATGCATTTGTCATGTTCTCGTCACTGAATCTGATAGTCTCTTCAGCCACCTCCTCTTCCTTATATCCACTGCTCCCTTTCCTCATCCCTGTTTTGTAGCTTAATGGAAGGATTTTCCTGGACAGTTTTAAGCTCCTTTCACTCTCCCCTCCTCCTTCACTGATATCACAAAGGGAGTAAGTGTTAACTGTTACGTTTGTGTACATGATGTACAGATCTGCGTAGCCCACTCCAACCTGTCTCTCCAGCTTTATGCTTTTTATCTCCAATTCTTTGCTAGAAAGGTTCATCCTTCTGTTTTTGAGACAACTCCATCAAACACATAGAAGCTAAATTTAGGCCAGGTGTAGTGGCTCCTGCCTGTTATCCCAACACTTTGGGAGATTGAGGCAGGCAGAAAGCCAGGAGTTCAAGACTAGCCTGACCAACATGGTGAAATCCTGTCTCTACTAAAAGTTAGCCGGATGTAGTAGTGTGCGCCTGTAATCCAGCTACTTGAGAGGGAGGCAGAGGTTATAGTGAGACTAGATTGCGACAAAGCACTCTAGCTTGGGCGACAGAGCAAGGGTCTGTCTCAAAATAAATACATAAATAAATAATAAAGCTAAATTTAGCAGTTCTCCTCCAAACCAAGGTCTCCTCTTGCTTTTCCTGTTTCTATTAATGGTCCCAAATTTCTCTGAAGAAGCCCAGGCTACATGTCACTCATTGGTTAGTCAATTGCCAAAATTCTGTGGATTTTTCTACCACACTATCTTTCACATTTGCCACTTCTCTTGTTTCCTCTTGCTCCGCCCTCACTAATACTTGGCTCTGCTACTAGCAGGAAAGTCTTCAGGGGCTACACCACTTCTAGTCTTAAGTAAAATAGGAGTATATAAGTAAATAAGGAGCTATAAAGGTCAAGCTGGTGTGTAGGATGCCAGTGACTAGCTTATGACCCAGTGGCCAAGAGACGCAAACACACAGAGATCACTTCGTGACTCTATAGCTCAATCAGACTGTGGAAATGAGACGCCTTTCTGAGAGAATCCAGAGAATCCTTTCTGAGAGAAACCAGTATCTGTAATACTGGTTCCCTGCCTTGGAACCATGCAGGAATATTCATGAAGCGGGAAGTGCATGGGAGAAAATGCCTCTGTGTTTCTAGTTAGTGCCACTGTATGTTAGACCTTATTACTTCATACCCAGATTTTTCTGTTAGTCACTTTTATTTTGCATTCTCTCTCCCTACAAATTATCTGCCAGATTCATGTTTTTCCAATCCCATTCCTAAACTCCTGTGTAAACTTTATCCACGGCTTGATCCTTCTTGAAGGGGCAGTGGTTCTCAAGTGTGGCTTTGGGACCCATAGTGTGAACATCATGTGGGAATTATTAGAAATGCAAATTCTCTGGCCCAGACCAGATCTGTTAAATAAGAATCTGGAGGGTGGAGGGGTCCTGCAGGTCCTGTTTTAACAAATCCTCCAGGTGATTCTAAGGCACTAACACTAGTTGAAAGCCAGTGCTTTAGCTAAGATAGTTATAAACATAGTTGGACTTGTAGCATCCTGCTCAATGCAGGCCAGCCAGATTCCAGGCTTGTATTTCCTGCTTTCCTCTATCACCAGAACCTCTCTTTCATATGTGAACCTCCAAATCTGAGACAGGTCTCAGTTTAGAAGTTTATTTTGCCAAAGTTAATGACGTGTACCTGTGACACAGCCTTAGGAGATCATGATGACATGTGCCCGAGGTGGTCAGGCCACAGCTTGGTTTTAGTCATTTTAGGGAGGCATGAGACATCAATCAACACATGTAAGATGAACATTGGTTTAGTCCAGAAAAGCAGGACAACTTGAAGCAGAAGCGGGACAACTCGAAGTGGGGGAGGGGTCATTGAGGTCATAGGTAGATAAGAGACAAATGGTTGTCTTGAGGCCCCCAAATTTATTTTACTTTTTTTTTTTTTTTTTTTTTGAGACAGAATCTTGCTCTGTCACCACATGCCAGGCTGGAGTGCAGTGGCGCGAGCTCAGCTCACTGCAATGTCTGCCTTCTGGGTTCAAGCAATGCTCCTACCTCAGCCTCCCAAGTAGCTGGGACTACAGGCACGCCACCACCATGACCAGCTGATTTTTGTATGTTTTAGTAGAGACGGGGTTTCACCGTGTTGGCCAGGATAGTCTCAATCTCTTGACCTTGTGATCTGTCTACCTCTGCCTCCCAAAGTCCTGGGATTACAGGTGTGAGCCACCGTGCCCGGCCATTTATTTTCCTTTAACACATAAGTTAGCCCTTTGTGAATGCAGGTTCCTCTGTGCTTACCAGATTTTTCATAATTTTGGGCTTTTTTCTTTTGCTTCTTCAATCCAGCCATTTTTTCATAGTCTGTGTTTATGTTTCACTTCCATGAATCTCTTCTGAAGTGAAATCCTGTAGTATTTATACAATAGCAATACTATAATTTAAGAGTGATCATGCATTATTCCCTTTAATCGTTATACTTTATGTCTTATGCCCCAAAATAAGCTCTAGGGAGAAGGAAGTCGATGTCTGTGCCCCATTTTAATTCCCTGTAGTGTTTAGCACAGGGCTTCTTTATAGGTTTCAATGATGAATTTCAGGACTACAGAGACTAAAGATATTGAACACTCTGGGCTCTTTATTACTCCTTGTCAATACAGTTTCACCTTCTAACCACCAGCTCTTAGGGACACTGTTTGTAAAAGGAGTCTTCTACATCAGTAGATTAGTTGAGTAAGTACCATTTTAAAAATGCTTCAGAGTTTGCCAAGTACTTTCATAGAAATATGTCATTAGATCCTCATAACAACCCTGTCATATAAGTGCTTTTATGATCTCCATTTTGCAGATAAAGGGACTAAAACTGGTCATGTTTAAAAGTACTGCTCTCTATGTGAGAGTGGAAAGACTTGGGAGGTTAGAGCAGGAATCTCCTATCTAGGCAAAGATAGTAAAAATTTCAGTTCCTTTTGTAAACAATTTCAGCTAAAAAATGTAACTTTCGATATGCAGAGTATTTATTCATATCAAAATTCTGTTATCTTGCTTTCCATGCAAAAGTAAACCAGTCTTTGCAGTTAACTGTCCTTGAAAAGAATGGATTCTCTCTTTGGATGAGGACATTAACATTTAAAGGATTGTAAACAGTTATCAGAATAAATGCTTATATGTGCACACATACATATTTAAAATTAATGGTGATAGCGTTAAATTGAATTGAAATCAATTTATATAAATTGAATGAGTCAGATTCAAAAGATTTTATAAGAAATTTTATCATTAAGGCAAGTATACATGGGTATCAGTTTAAATCTGATCCTATTTTTCCCTGAGTTTTTCTGCAAAGGAAGTAGAGGAAGAAAAGACTAGAAAATAACACATACAATATGGGCATTCAGCCAAAATGGTACTTACCCTTAAACATCTATGGAATACATAAATCTAATTAAAAAAGAATAGAAAGGAGAAAAAGCCTGGGTTTAATATATGCCCTGGAAAATATGTAGAACATTAACAAATGCCCTAGAAAATACCTACAACACCATTTATTCTTACATTCTTAAAAATTTTTACAACAGATTACCAAAATAGAGCATACCTAATGCATTTACTTATTTTAAAGCACTGCTTTAATATAAGTATGATTAAATATTTTGCCCTAACTTCTCAAAGTTTGTTTTCAGAAACAGCCCTGTCTATAACTTTTGAATTTTGTTTTTGCTAGAAAGGACACCATTCCTTCATCCTACTGTTTGGTGTATATATATATATATATATATGTGTGTGTGTGTGTGTGTATATATATATATATATATATGTGTATATATATGTATATACACACACACACACACACACACACACACACACACACACACACACACACACACACACACCCCCACACACACACACACCTTAATAAAGCTGGAAAAGAAAAGCCATAGGAAAACAGGCAGGCTTTTCTCACCCTCAATTCCTCTTCCTCTTTCTCTTTTCCGCCTCTCCCTCCTAAGCTCTTTTTCCCTCCTACTTTCTCACCCCTCTAAGGCTTGCCTTCCTCTTCTTCTTCTACCCTCATCTTATCTTTCACCAAATGCAAAATCAAGCA
Source organism: Ateles fusciceps (assembly GCA_036589455.1). Taxonomy (NCBI): domain Eukaryota; kingdom Metazoa; phylum Chordata; class Mammalia; order Primates; family Atelidae; genus Ateles; species Ateles fusciceps. The sequence goes on from JAZHEH010000051.1 coordinate 4,422,643, forward strand.
GTAGTAGAAGATGGCTTTCAAACTGCTCTCAAGTTTATCTCACTTCTGCTCAAGGGAACAGCCTAAACTCAGTAAGAATAACTCAGTAAGAATGACTCAGAACAATGCTCTTGGAGAAAAATATCTTTGGGACAGCTTTAGTTTGATGACCAACTCTGAGCCACTGAACTGTGGCCAATGACAAGATTAGCAAATACAAACCCATCGCAATATGTTGTAGAAAGTCAGGGTGGGTGGTAAGATGCAATAAATCTAATAAAAGAAAAAGAGTAAAAAGGAGGAAAAGCCTGGGTTTAATAAATGTCCTGGAAAATACCTACGACATTAACAAGTGCCCTAGAAAATACCTGCAACACCATTTATTCTTACATTCTTAAACATTTTTGCATCAGATTACCAATACCTATTGCATTTACTTATTTTAAATCACTGCTTTGATATAAGCGTGATCAAATATTTTGCCCTAATTTCATCAAAGTTTATTTTCAGAAACAGCCCTATCTAGAACTTTTGAATTTTGTTTTTGCTAGAAAGGACACCATTCCTTCATCATACTGTTTGATATCTTTCATATAAACATCAAAACAACAAATACCTCTTGGAGTTCAAAACTAGGGGGAAGAAAAGCTCTTGATGAGCTATTGTTTCTTGTTTTTATAGTTGACCATAATTTTATACATGAAATGTGACTGATAAATATTTGCTTCATGGTGGAATACAGTGATGAAAGAAATACACTTTATTTAGCCGTTCCTCTGGCTGCCAAAAATTTAGTGCTCAGTTTTGTGTTAAATGGCAGTGGCTTTTCTTAGTTAAGTGTTTCTAGTACATTCTTGTTCACTCTGATTTACTATTTTAATGCTCTTTTATGATTTTACTCTCTCTGTGCCCTTCAAAAATCTGTTTTGGAAGATGCTGGAGTATAAATAGCATAGAAAGTGAACTGCATATTCTGACATTTACAGTTCTAAGGATAATTCTATTTTAAGGATGATTCTGTCTGCATGTAAAGTCATTAGATGTCTATATTCTATGTATTTCAGACTAATTTTGATTGTCATATACCTTTTCTCAGAGTCTAGTGTGTCTTGTTTCTTTGCCATTTTTCTTCCCTTAAAAACATATCTCTTTTTACCCAAGAATGTATAATAAGTCTCAGTGAGACTTAGTTTATTATTAAATCGATGTTTCAAAGGGCATTTAATTCTTCTGAATCCTTCCACAGACCCTAAATTTTCTTAATTGTACCAAATCCCTTATGGATTCTATACCCCAGAAAGCATGGCTATCCATTTTGCTTATTTCCAACTTTGAGCTTTTATTTTTTCTGGTTCTTGTTGCATGTGCTTGCATTTTTTCCTTGGTTTTTCAACTATTACACCTCTGCCTTGTCTTTCAAAGCCTGGCTTAAGACTAACTTCTTTTGGTAAGACTTACTTAATGAACTCTAAGTGACTCTTACTCTGAGTCTTCTTGGAATTATCTACTCAGGTTTTATTCTATTAATTTGCCCTTATTTGTTTGACATGTTGAAAGCATTCTGAAACCTTTTTTTTTTTTTTCAAGTACATGAATGAGTTCTGGCTCCAGTTAGAAAATTTGATAATTGTTTCTTAGAATGTGTCTTCTTTTCCTTTTATTTTCCCCCAAACCACAGAGTTTAATCTGCTCATTAAATAATGTTAGCTCCCTAATTCTTAAAAGCATAGAATATTGATTATGTTTATCTTAGCAAGGATTTTATTAGGAAATAACAAGATAATTATTTTTGTAAAATTTAAATTTCATCTTAAAAAGGTGAAACACATTTTTTGATGTAGTTACACATTAAAGCATCCCAAGCAGCAGGTTTCTAAGCTTGTTTCTTTGTTTCCCATTCTATTACTCATATTCTTTCCAGATTGAGGCATATGGCTTTAATTATCAAGTATATGCTGAGGACATGCAGAGCTACAGCTTTTTTCCTGACTTTTCTAATGAAGCCAGTTCCTAACAGCAACATTTGCCAGAATATTTTGTTGTATTATGACATTAAACATGGGCCAGTAGAGGTCTGGCTAATTGAGAATGATACCTTTCCCCTCCAACTGCTTATTTACTTTCCAGGAAGCTAATTTAGTTCAGTTATAAAATGAAACCTCATAATCCAGTATAAATGAGTTTGTTCACATAATATCAATTGCTAGGATGGGGTAAATCCTAAAAATAAATAAACAAAAATTCTGAAAAAGTTATTTTAGAAAAATGAATAATTGCAGCTTTGTTGCTTTTATTTAGTACCTGCAAGACTGGAAATGACATTGAGTAATTGTTTTTGTTCCTTCTTTTAATAATTGGCAAGCATGATTTGTAATTAGTGGGTAAATTGCTTATAGGCAGACTTGCTAAAGAGCTTTAAAATTATAATTTTATTTCATTTCACTGGAGAACAGAAAACATTATTTCTTATTATGTGAAGTGATAAAATGTTTTAAACTTTTATAACTCAAATTAAGTAACCCATATGCCAGATATATTTCATACTTATGATGCATGAAAACTTTAAAATTATTTGAAGCCATGAAGCACTGCCCATTCCATTAATTATCATCATCCATCTCCTTTGAATGACGGCACTCTGATTTCTGTCAAAGCAGAACCTGTGTGTCTATTTCATACATGTTGAAAATCTACATGTTGTTTCCAAATTTGGAACTTTGAATTTTGCTCTAATGGTTACACACTAATTTTATGAACAATGCCAATGACTTTATGGAACATCATGCCTTTGGCTTTTAGAGCATATTCTACATAAATAAGTTATACAATGGGAGAGTCAACAGGACTCCTTAGAATGCAGTGGTCATCAAAGTGTGTTCAAAGGAAACTAAGTTTCTTAGAACTGCTCTACAGGTTTCTGGAGAGAAGAAGAAGGTTGTTGGTCAAGTTAGAATGTCCATTTCAGTTCTTTGAATGATTTTTAAAGAAAATACAAATTGAAATTGTAAATAAACTTTGAATACCACTGAGTTCAATAACTTCTTTTGTAGATAAGAAATTATTCAGACAAGTGAAGTAATTTGATGAATGACACATAGGAATATTTTGCTAATGCTTGAATTTGAACACATACTACTATAAATTCTTAGATGATTTCTCTTTCATTGCAAGTAGAATAAAATTCTCTCCATGAAGATGAGAAATCTATTTTGATATTTTAATATTAAGCAAATAATTAGTTCTAGAATCTAAAAGGTGGAAAACTACCAAACTCCTTAAATTTGCTATAAGGTTCAAAAATGTAAGTTAATGTACTCCATTTTGTGTTTTTAGATTTTCCAATTTTTAGTGTTTATCTAGCTCTAATCGCCAGTTTCGCCGCAATAAAAAGAATAGAATAAGAGGATTACAATTTGAAAAACAAAATTATATTTGAAAATGGAATTTGTATATGTGGAACTTTAAGAAAAATATTTAAAAATGTTATTAGGTTTTAGTTATGTCCTAAGCACTCTACTATATATTGTGGATTAAAAAATGGAGTCAAATAAGGACTCTAGAATTAAAGAATTCACAATTCAACAGGAGTGACAATGTAAAAATAAACTGTGGTGCAATGATGATGCTGTTGTAATGGATAAGTGACCTTGAGCTGGGCCTTGAACTGAAAATGAGAATGTTCCAAAATAAATGTGTGCGTGTGCATGTGTTCACACATGTGCACATGTCTGTGTGTCTGCATGTGGGAGCATGGAAAGTGGGGAGTGAAGAGAAAGACAGGCAGAAGAATGACAGACAGATATATTGATTAATTCATGGGAGTGTCGCTAAACCAGGTTATGGAAGCTGGAAAATAGGACAAAGTACAGGGACCTGTTCAGTCACAGATACCTTCAGCTAAAGAATGTCCACTAGGTGGAAGATAGCTTAGCATTCAGGCAAGTAGTTAAGGCTGGGAACATTTACCCATTCAGACATTCACTAAATATTATAGGGTGTTAAATGTGCCTCAGGCATTATGATAGGGACAATGTTAGGGAAGGAAATACATGGATGAAATGACATGGACTATTTCTCCAGGAAATTTAAAGTCCATCAAGGGGGAGAAACATAAATAAACATTGTAACATAATTATTATAGTAAGAGGATTATATTGTAATAAACAATCAGATAAAATAAGATGTATAATTAAAATATATGATTTGTAATCATGTTAGAACAATTTTAATTTTTATAATTCTAAAGACTTCATTCTTATTCAATAAAGAGAGTTGTTTCACTGGGAGTGTTTGTTGAGAGTCTTTATTGCATAAGAAAATATCAATGTATACTGTTTAGAAGTCTTCACAAAGAACATAGCATTTGTATGAGGATTGATGGTGTTGGAAGTCATTGCTAGCATACTAGTAAAATCACGGGACTAGAGTCTATTTAAATATACCAGTTAAGGGTATATTTGGATTGAAAATGGATTTTGCTAACATCTCTCAAAGTTAGGCTTTGAATCCTTCATACAAATGCCTCTCTGGGTAACAGTCTAAGCTGATTGGACAGTACATATCCATGATGTTTGATGTTTTCATGGCACTGAAAATAATCAGACAGGTTCTATTAATTTTCTTAGGAATAATATGCTAGGGTCAAAACCAACCTAAGCAGTTGATGATAATGTTTTTCATTGTATCTCAACCATCCTGAGAAGTACCATGGGCTAGTTTTCTGAGGCCTTCTTCTGATCTCATGAGACTTTTCTTAACCTGCTTGCTCTTTTCATGACTTTGTGAAATTCCTTGGCTATCCTAATTTTATCATTTTTATTTTCTTCTTTGCATCTTTTTTCCCCCTTTTCCTTTAGATTTTTATTCTGTTTTCTTATTGTGTTCTCATGGAAACCTTAGACCATAGCACTGTATTACATACTTTCTTGTTTTACACTTCTCTTACCACAAATTTAGCAGTATTAATTGTACAAATCTAGCTGAATGATCAATTTATTCTGTTTTTTTTTTGTCTTTATCAACTGGTATATAGATTTTTCTTTTCAACTAGTTTAGAATAAATCAATATTCCTGGAGGCAACACAGCTCAAATCAGAAGGTTCCACCAAACTCCTTTCCTGCATAGAACTTATTGTTGGTTTAAAGTCTCCAAATGCCACCAAAATCTTAAACGTAATTGTGCAAAGCATGAAATAAAAGTAGTGTGTTCAGTGATAATGATGGGGTTGGTGTTAGATTAGCACTATTGTGAATTACTCTTCACTATAACACAGCATCAGTTTTGGATTTTGAAAATTTAGTTATTTTTCATTTGAGTGGTATTCTAGAAGTTTGCTGATTTACAGCGTGTTTGCAAAGAAAAACAAATTAATAGTTTTAAAGCATTTGGAAAGCATGAAGTGTTATATGCATAATAATTGTATACTCGCAGAAGATAGACATTTATGTTTGTTAGCATATACACACAAATTCTAATTTCTCACACTTGGTTTTGGGGCTTCTTTGATTTGGGAAGGGTATTTTTTTCCTATTTCCAGAAAACTGACAACAAGGGGGGGAACATGGATGGTATTAGTTCCTACCACAAAGTAAATCATTTAGAAGTTAAGGTGTCAGGTCCTCGCATTACAGAATTAGAAAAATCTTGCAGATTATATGCTTCATTACTTGATAAGTAAAGAGACATCCTAATATATAGGTAAATTCATTAAGTAGTATAGCCAAAGCTGGTTTCCATGCTTATGTTAAAATTGGGTCTTTAATTGCAGCTGTCTTTAAAGTAAGCCTCTAAGAAAGTAAGAAAACAAGCTAATAAATAAACTTGCTGTAGACAAATTTTCGTATCTAAGAAAACTCAGCTTTTTATTGAGGATGGACACATGATTCTGTTGTAAAGTTATTCTGCAATATTGCGAAAAGTATTAGGAGCAATGTTCAGTTGTTATGCAGTCTCTTATGATAGTAGGCATGTCTTTTTGATTTTCAGTAAATTTCACAAAGATTTCTATGAATTCACATGGGAAAAAACAGAGGAAATAATATGATGATAGCACTAGGAAAATATTAATGCTATCTGGAGGTAAAAGAAAATTACATCAGAAAAATACATTTCCAATACACTTTCCAATTATTGCTATGAAATGATAGTCACTTACAAAAGAAGTATTATCAATTGTCAAATGTGAATGAGCGCAGCAGTCCTTAAGAATATTGCATTCTTCCTGAGAAAGAGAAATTTTGTGTCTATATTATTATAATTTTCAAAATCTATTTTGCTAAATACATTTGTTTTCAAATAGTAATTAATTACAGCTAATTATGGCTAACATTTCTTTAATACTGTGATGTCAGTCACTGTACTAAGAGATTTTTTACTAGTGAGTTTGCTCACTAATATTTTCTTACCTCAATCTTTGCCACTAGATTTTTTTAAGTAAGAGCTTTCTTGAAGTATAATTGAAATGCCATAAAATTCAGCCTTTTAGAGTATGTAACTCGGTGGTTTTATTATATTTGTAGAGTTGTGTAACCATCACCCCTATCTCATTTTCAAACGTTTGTATTATCTCACAGAAGAATCTCAGTACCCATTAGCAGTCGCTTTTTACTCCCCTGACTCCTGTTATTCTTGGCAAATATTTTCCGTCTCCATGTATTTGTCAATTCTGGATACTTCATGTCATGGAAATTGCACAATATGTGGCCTTTTGTGAATGACTTCTTTCACTTACTGAATATTTTCAATGTTCTTACATGGTTTACTTACATATTGGTAAGTTATTCCTTTTACTGCAGAATAATACTTTATTGCATGGATATACCGTACTTTGTTTATCCATTCACCAGCTGATGAGCATTTGGGGTTTGGCTGTCATGAATTATGGTACTACAAGCATTCATGTTGAACTTTTGTGTATTTGAGATTGTTTCCAATTCTCTTGTGTATGTACCTAGAAGTGGAATTGCTTTTGGTCACATAATAACTCTATGTTTAACATTTTGAGAAACTGCCAGTCTGTTTTCATTAAAAAAAAAAAAAAAAAACTGTGCCATTTTAGGAATCCTTTTAAACACTTCTTACTGTCTGTCTTTTTTATTTTAGCCATCCTACTGAGTGTGAAGTGGTATGTCATTGTGCTTTTAATTGTATTTTCCTTATAACTAATGAAATTGAGCATTTTTCATGTGTTTATTGACCACTTGCTTATTTTCTTTGGAGAAATACTTATGAAAATCTTTTACCTATTGTTTTCAATTGGGCTATTTGCCTTTTTATTTTTGAGTTGCGACGGTACTTCATGTATTGTGAAGTCTCATATGAAATATCTAGTATACTAATATTTTTCCCATTCTATGTGCTCTTTTCCCTTTTATGATGTGTAATTGTAACACAAGTGTTTGTAATTTAGATGAAATTCATTATTATTTGTCATTTGTACTTTGGTGTCATATCTAAGAAACCATTTCCTAATCCAAGATCACAGAGATTTACTCCTATATATCTGCTAAAAAAATATAGATTTAGCTTCTACATTTAGCCAAATGATCTGTTTTCAGGTAATTTTTAAAATATATGTTGGGAAGTGGGAATTCAGCTTTATTAATCTGCATGTGGATATTGTTATTCCAGCACCCTTTATTGAAAAGATTTATCTTACATGGCTTAATTATTTTGGCACCCTTGTTAAATCAATTGCTTATAAATGTAAAGGTTTACTTCTGAACTCTCATTTCTATTCCATTGATACACATCTATTCCTATGGCAGTAACATATTGTCTTGTTTCCTGTACCTTTGTCGTAAACATGAAGTCAGAAATTCTGAGACCTCCAACTTTGGTCTTCATTTTCATGATTGTTTTGAATATTCTCAGTTCCTTGTATATCCATTTTAGGATGAGCTTGTCAATTTTTGCAAAAAAGATAGCTGGGATTTTTATCAGGATTGAGTTGAATCAGTCAAACAATGTGGGGAATATTACCATCTTAACATACTGTCTGGCTGGGCACGGTGACTCACGCCTATAATCCCAGCATGTTGGGAGGCCAAGGCAGGCAGATCACTTGTGATCAGGAGTTTGAGACCAGCCTAACCAACAGCAAAACCCCATTTATACTTACAGAAAAAAAAAGCAAAAACTAGCTGGGCATGGTGGCGGACACCTGTAATCTCAGCTACTCAGGAGGCTGAGGCAAGAGAATCAGGAGACAGAGGTTGCAGTGAGCCAAGATCGTACCACTGCACTCTGACCTGGGCAACAGAGTGAGACTCCATTTCAAATATATGTGTATATATTCTGATCTGCAGATATGTGCTATCTTACCATGTAAGTGTTCTTTGATGTCTTTGAACAATGTTTTATATTCAGTGTGCAAGCCTTGCACTTCTCTTGGTAAATTTATTCCTAAACATTTCAGTTGTTGTAATGCTGTAACAAATGGAATTGCTGTCTTAATTTCATTACAGGTTGTTCATTGCTAGGATATAGAAAAACAATTGAGTTTTGTATATTTATCTTGTATTCTATAACTTTTTACTAAACTAATTGATCAATTCTAAGAGTATGTGTGTGTGCACATGCATGCATGTGTGATTGTGTATACCCTTTAGCATTTACTATGTACAATTTTTTTATGTGTAAAAAGCAGTAGTGTTACTTCTTTACAGTCTTGATGTTGTGTGTGTGTGTGTGTGTGTGTGTGCGTGTGTGTGTATGTACATACACATATACACTTTTGTGTAATTGCATTAGCAAGAGCAGAGCTTTCAGTAAAATGTGCAAGTGAAGTGGAGAGAGCAGATACCTGTGTTTTGTTTCTGTTCTTTGGAGAGCATTATTTTTCACAGATACCAGGATTATGAGCCAACTGATTTCCAAAACTACCCTGTGGCTGGAAAGAGGGGAGTAGTAATAGATAAATTGAAACCAAGCAAAGGGAACACCTGTAATCCTAGCACTTTGGGAGGCAGAGGCAGGCAGAGATCACTTGAGATCAGGAGTTCGAGACCAGCCTGACTAACATGGTGAAACCTTGTCTCTACTAAAAATATAAAAATTATCTGGGTGTTGTGGCAGGCAACTGTAATCCCACCTATTTGGGAAGCTGGCGCAGGAGAATCGCTTGAAACCTGGGTTGCAGTGAGCTGATACTGCTCCACTGCACTCTAGCCTGGGCAACAGAGCAAGACTCCTTCTCAAACAAACAAACAAACCGCCCCACATACAAAATTGCTTTTTTTTATTGATATTTGGCAATTTTCTTAGAATAAATTATCCTCAGATTGTTGCATGACATCAGTTTATTTTCAGAGTTCTGAAGAAGCTGATTTTGATAATGTTTGTCATTGCTTTTCTTGAGTAAAAGATTTCAAATGGTTCTTACCTTACCATTCTGGACTTGGCAATAAGTTTTTATAAGACAGAGTTTAGGGGCAGAAAGGGGAAAATTTAGGACTATCAGTTTGGAATTACCAAATGAGGTAAGTTTTTTGTGCTTTAGAAATTATTCTTTTATATACAAGAAAAAGTAGCATATTTAGAGAATACTCTTATACATATTAAAATGAAAGCTGTTAAACTTTATAGCGCACTTTTAAATTCTTCTGGGGGGAAAAAATTCAATGGACTAATAATTGACTGAGACACCTTTTGTGTTTTATTATGTGAGCTGAGAACTTGGATGCATGCTAACTTTCTCGCTGTCAACACACTCTATTTTTAAATAATCAGTTTGGGTGAATTAAACCTGAGATAGAATTCAATTTCTTACTACTAATCCAGAATATGCCCTTGAATCATTGTTTAAGCACTATTTTTAAATCATTGTATGATTACGCCTATGTTTCACCTCCTTCTTTCTCCCTCCCGCTTCACTGAAAGCAGATTGACTCTGTAGTACCCTGCAATTTGCTTTGCCAGTCACATTCTAGGAGCTGAGAATCACTCTTGCTTACTTTGTTCTGAATAACTCTGAACCAGGAATTTAGCTTGTTTTTAAAATCTGTTAACTGACAGATGTTTCTCTATAGGCCCCTGTTGTCACACAGAACAAAGAGAAAGATGCTTTGGCCAATTCAATTTGCCAAGAAATTGATTTTTCATTATTTGGTTCAAGCTTTGAGCCATAGACAGTTCCTATATTAATTTGTTTTGAAAAATAATACAAGTCAAGAATATGATGTTGTATTGCTTTTATTGCATGTGTAAAGGTAGCAGTTATCTAGGAGAAAACATTATGAAAAATGGTTTCAGAAGAGAATTTTATTAGGGAGTAGTTAGAAATAGTTTGTTTTACTTTGGATTGTCGCCTAATAGATAACAAGAAATAGGTACCTACGCCAAAGATTGATGCCAATTGATGCAATTAGTTGTAGCTTTGAAGTAATTATTCAGCTATTTTTCTAAGCTCACTGTGTTCGCCTTGGTAAGTGAATGAGAGAATTCAGTAATTTATTTATCGTATTTTCCCTGTGTCTCTACTTTTGATCATTTTTAAAATCATCATCCCATCTCTAGGAAGAAAATATAGTTATCTCGTACTAGAGAAATTAAATACTAAGGGAAAATACTATGTTGCATTGGGTTGAAACTTGGAGACCATAATCGTGGTAATATGTAAGACTTTTGCACCACCATGAGCTGTTTGCTTCCTTCAGGATGACATTGTTCCTGTTGAGTATGCATGCCTTGTGTTATTTCTTTATAAAACTATGTTTTATAAGTTCATGTTTTCAAAATAGACAAATGGGATTGCATCAAATTAAGAAGGTGACACAGCAAAGGAAACAATTAACTAGAACTGAAATCCTTCTTATCCTACTATCTCAAAATCAACTTTAAAAGGTTGACAATAAAGCATAATATAAAACTAATTTTTAAAATTGTTTAGAAGAGAGATTTGGCCATAACTGAGTGGTTCCTTTTCTAATTAGTATGAACTCTGTTAAGACAAAGCACATAATTCTGCACTCAGAGCTAAATCATTTCTGTTTTATCCACAAAATATCACCTTCCTTGAATTCATTATAACTCCCCGAGGTAAAGAAGTACATGTTGAATTTATCTTTGTACTTCCATGCATTCATCTTCATACTCTTTGTACCTCACTTTTTTATAGTATAGAGTCCAGGAATTAGACTGCTTGGGTTTGAGTCCTTGTTACACTAATTACTACTAATGTGGCAAATCAATTAAAATTCTAGAAGCCTCAGTTTCCTCATGTGTAAAATTAGGATGATAAAACCTCATAGAATGGTTGGGAGGACTAAACAAGGTAATGCATGTGAAGTCTTGGCATAGAACCCAGCACACTAAAGCAAGCCTTTTCATATATATAGTAATTATTAAATATGTTTTAGGGATTGACTAAATAAACTCAGAATCCTCTGATGTAGTGGCATCACTATTTACATAAATTAAATACTGGAACTTTCATCTTAGATATATGCAATGGCGTTCTTTCTGTGTAGTCCCAAAGGGTAAAGGGAGAGAACAGTGTTATCAACGCCCAGTGAGAGTTGGTGTTGAGAAATGGGGGTGCTACTGCCAGGAAGATTCCATGACAAAGAAGCAGTCAGAGATCTCCTACCAGTGCCTCACACTGGATAGACCAAACTGGAAAACAGAGGACTGGGGGGGTGTATCAGTCTATTTTCATGCAGCTGATAAAGACATACCCAAGAGTGGGTAATTTAGAAAGGAAAGAGTTTTAATTGACTCACAGTTCCACATGGCTGGGGGAGGCTTCACAATCATGGCAGATGGCAAGGAGAAGCAAAGTCATATTTTATGTGGATGGCAGCAGGCAAAGAGAACTTGTGCAGTGGAACCCCCTTAATAAAACCATCAGATCTTGTGAGAACCCTCTTAATAAAACCATCAGATCTTGTGAGACTTATTCACTATCACAAGAACAGTACAGGAAAGACCCACCACCATGATTCAATTACCTCCCACTGGATCCCTCCCATGACATGTAGGAATTTGGGAGCTACAAGATGACATCTTGATGGGGACACAGCTAAACCATATCAGAGAGCTTGAGTGATTCATCTGCAGAGTCAGAACTATAGTGTACAAATCAAAGCATGGAATGGAGACTGGAGCTACAGGGTGGGGAGGAACAGAATCATCAGTACGCATAGTCAGTGTCAGTACTTTCTAGTTTTAACAACAGAAGTTAAATCAATATAAAGTAGATATGAAATGGCCTGGCTTATTATTCCATGAATGTTTGAAAAGTTACAATGCCATATAATTGATTACCTTTTTGATGATATGTGTAATAGAGGACCATAATTGTTATTGAGCTTATATTATGTAACAAGGTGGGTTAAAAAAAATATGAGGTGAAATATTGGAGCTGTGTAACCTTCCAAAAGAATTGTTCTCAAGTTGGAGCACAAGATAGAAATATTGCTCATTAAAACACAATTCAGGAGTCAAAGAACCAGCACTGAATCACCAGATGTCAGGTTGGAATAATATAGGTTGTTTGTGTCTGAGTGTACTAGAGGTGTGATAGTACTTCTAGTCTCAAAGCAAAGTAGATTTGAATATTTAGAGGGGGCTATATCATGAGATAGAAAAATCAGAGAAATATTACTGTTTTAGGACTCACAGTGAATAGTCCTGGTAATACCATTAATGATAATATACAATTAATAATTAATAATAACTACCATTCATGGGGGACTACATACATACCCGACATGATGACATACCTTTAGGTATTTTGTAACACTCCTGCAGTCACTGATTCTTTGTCAGCTGTATGGTGCTGTAACCGATATGTTTGGTTGTGCTTATAACCTTGAGACAGCCTGTTGCCTACAATGATAATTTAGGCATTTATTCATTAATTGCATACAATGATAATTAGGCATTTATTCATTAATCCCAACACTGATTCATCTTCTGTTACGTGGTAATGGGATTAGTGAACCTGCTCCCATGATTCAGGTACCTCCCCACTGGGTTCCTCCCACAACGTGTGGGAATTTAAGGTGAGATTGGGTGGGGACACAGCCAAACCATATCAAATAGCAAAGAACTTAAGTAATTGACACTAGATGAACTAGGTAGATAGTTATAGAGTTGGGACTGAAACTTAGATAACTCGACATTTAATTCAGTTATCTCTCTAGATTAGCTTAGTACTAAGAGGTGGTAAGGACTGACTGTGCTGGGTATCTTAGACATACAGTGTACCAAACAGACAAACTAACTGCTGTTGTGTAGAGGAATCAGACAGTTAAATGTAAACAAATATAATAGAGTGTTAGGGACTGACAAGTATTGTGAAGAAAAATAAAGCAGGAAAGAGGACAAAGTATCTTTGAAGATGCTACTTTAGATAGGATAGACAAGGAGAAGCCTGAAGAAGTGGCATTTGAGAAAAGAAAGTATGTGAATGTCAGGGGAAGGAGCCTTGGTAGGGTGAACAGAATTAAGACCCTGAGTAAGTGCAAATGGTAAATTACTTAATGTGGGACTTGCTTAATTTCTCTGCTCAGATCCTCCAAAGGAGGGCGAACATTGTTTCGATACATAGTGTGCTGTTAATGACAGCTAATAGATGTAGAGAGGTAGAAAACTGAGTTTAGCTGACCAACATGTTATTCTTGATATATCTAGGACACGGATTTTCATGACAAAAACCTATCAAGTTATATTCCAGGTGTATAGGGTGATACAGTGTAAATTCCCAATCCACAGTGACATTCTAGGACATCAAAGTGGCCACATAGCCCAAACACCTTCATCAGAGTAATACAGTCTTTGTGTTGTGTTTCTAGCCACCTCTTCTCCCGAAAGAAGCCTCCACAAATTTCCATTTTAATGAACTGAAATTAGTTTCTCCTTTAAAATGTGAAGACACGGAATATACAGTGAAGGCAGAGACACCACTAAGGACTAGTTTGCATCTGTTCCAAGTGTGAGAGAGGTGCCTGCAGCCTGTGAACCTTTCAGTCACTTACCTTCCTCCCGGTCATTACCATGGCCATTTGAACCACATTTGCAACATTTTAAATTCAAAAATGTTGAGACCATGTGGGATTTCCACATGATTTTCTAAAAACTTTTAGTACCTGATAAAATTTTTGTTTGGATTTGGCTCCTGAGAATACAGCTAAGAATTTTGCACTTTTCTTCAGGTGTCTAACTGCTTCCTGTTCCTCTTATAAGTGTTTTCAAAGTATTTTGTTAGAATTATTTTAGTAAACTACTGCAATAGGAAGTAGTTGCATATTTTTATCACTTTTTAGCAAAGGATAGGTTAAGTAGGGTATTAGTCTGTTTTTACTCTGCTTGTAATGACATACCCAAGATTAGGTAATTTATAAAGGAAAAACCGGTTTAATGGGCTTACAGTTCCCCATGGCTAGGAAGGCCTCACAATCATGGCAGAAGGCAAGGAGGAGCAAGTCACATCTTACATGGATGGAGCAGGCAAAAATAAAGCTTGTGCAGGGAAACTCCACCTTATAAAGCCATCTGATGTCATGAGTCTTCTTCACTATCACAAGAACAGCGCAGGAAAGACCCACCCCCATGATTCAGGTACCTCCCACTGGGTTCCTCCCACAACGTGTGGGGAATTTAAGGTGAGATTGGGTGGGGACACAGCCAAACCATATCAAATAGCAAAGAACTTAAGTAATTGACACTAGATGAACTAGATAGGTAGCTGTAGAGTCAGGACTGAAATTTAGATAACTTGACATTTAATTCAGTTGTCTGTCTAGATTAGCTTAGTACTAAAAGGCAATACTGACATTCCAGATAAACCAAGGCCAAAATTGAGCTACTAGATATTTTTAGGCTCATATATACATAACTGAGTAAGAAGTATAGAGGTTAATGTCACATGTAGCAAATGGCTCCTATATTCTCAAGGAACAAAATTTTGAGATTTTTTCTTTTGCTTCTTGTGTGTTAAGAAGAACCAAGACACCTTAGAGGTCCCAGTCAATTTATGTTCTAAAAGAAAAAAAAAATGGTGGCAGTAAATATGCCAGATTTTCAGTGGAACAAACCCTAAGTTCACAGCAATTGCTTGAAAGCTGCTTTAAAAATTAGTTGTAAATCCAAGGAGAAGGAAGGAAACCTGAAAAATATCACTCATTTGAAAAGAGATGCTCATTTTTGATAAATTATTAGGTAATTTGTCAAGGATATCACTCACAAGTAAAGTTTTTTTTGGTATATTTAAATGATTCATTTTCAGTCTCTCATAAATTTTTAAATTGTTCTCATTCAAGTTGTCACATCTTGACAGGGTTTCTTATAAGGATTTCTCTTCCCTTGTGTTAGAATTACGGAGGATGAAAGTACTTTAAAATCTCTGTTGCTGAACAGGGGCATGTGCTAGCTAGCCTACAATTGTCAGTTTTATTCCATAGATACGTTATTGGTCACAATGACTTTTTTTTGATGGCAAAATTATTTAATAATAATATGTTGAATTAAGCTGGTGACACAATTTATCCCTAAAAGATTTGGAACATGATTCTTTGATGTTAGCTTTGAAGTAGGGTATTCCCAGTATCACATTTAGTCAGAAATATGGAAGTTATATGTTAACATGATTTACATATCCCACTCTGGTGGAGTCTAAAAGTAAATAACGGAAATGGCCAAGGAGCCACACAGCAAGGCAAATTCACCCTTGTTTGTTGATACAAACAGTGAAGCTTATTTTGGGAATAATGGCTACATATGTTCTGGGAAATTGGGCGCATGAGCCTACTGTCAAAACATTTTTCAGAAAAGAGAAAAATGAATGTATTGCTGGAAGACAGCAGGGAGGGGTTCTTTTATTACATACACAATCTCTTTTATGAGAACAATACCAACAATCTATTATTGTTCCTTTGACTAAGAAATCATAACTGTGGGCTGGGCACAGTGGTTCATGCCAGGAATCCCACCACTTTGGGAGGCCCAGGTGGGAGGATTGCTTGAGTCCAGGAGTTTGAGACCAGCCTCGGCAACATAGAGAGATCTTATCTCAACAAAAATAAATAAATTAGGTAGGCATGGTGGCGTGTACCTATAGTCTTAGCTACTTGGAAAGCTGAGGCAGGAGGATTGCTTGAGCCCAGGAATTTGAGATTATGATGAGGTATGATCTCACCACTGCATTCTAACCTGAACAATAAAGTAAGACCTTCTCAAAAAAAAATTGTAATGATTAAATATTTAGAAAAAAATCACATACAGTATACATTCTATATGGATTACAAATATTTCTAGTATTGAAAAGAACTCTTTAACATGATAATGTAACTGAACCCAATTTATTTATTTATTTATTTGGCTAAGGGGGTGAAGAATTATAATTTCTAGGGGTCTACTTGGTCACATATTCAACAAATATTTGTTAAAAGCAATTGTACAACAGAAATAATCTTAGTGCCGGGGGTGTGCATGGTAATTGAACACACTCCCTGCTTTCCAGATGCTCAGAATTTAATATCAAGAAAGGCACACCAACAAGGATTTCAGGAGCAAAAGAGTATGTTACTAATAATGCTTGGGCTGTTTGGAGGAATCTTCAGAGGAAATGGTTAAAGAGACTCTTAGCAAATGAATTTCTATGTGATTTTCATATGGACTCTAGGGCAAAGAACATTCCCAGAAGGGATAACAACAAGCACAAATTTAAAGTGTATGAAATGGCCTTACCCTCTAGGTAATACAAGGGATTAGATGTGGCTGGAGCATAGATGGTCTTGAAGACATTAACAAGATCTCAGTTTATAATCTGAAGACAGGCCATGGTGTGATCATGAAATGGCCTGTAGAACTCTCCTAGGGTCTTGGATTTCTATCTTGAAGACCCCTAAGTTATTGAAAGAAAGGAAAGGCAGTGTGATAAAAAAAAATGATCTAATTAAGTTTCAGAAATACCATTCTGATTTTTATCACATTGTATATAATCAATGTATGTCTTCATAGTATGGTACCTGACACATTGTCAAATTAATCTAAGGATCATTCTAATTGTCTTTAAGTATTGATAATTTGTTCATATCTCATTACTAATCCCCTCTATCTGTAATCTTAATACCTTCCCCATCAATCTTGCCTTCTCCAAAACTTTCTTTTCTCCTTTATTCTCTTTCTCTTTTTAAAATTTTTAAATTAAAAAAAAATTATGTGGGAACATGGTGTATATTTTTATGGGGTACATGAGATGTTTTGATACAGGCATGCAATGTGAAATAAGGACATGTTGGAGAATGGGGTATCCATCCCCTCAGGCATTTATTCTTTGAGTTACTACCCTTTCTTTCTCTTAATCTACGTTTTTCCCTTCCTTACTATCTTCTTTATTTAATATTCTTCTAACCCTTGGGAAGAGAAAGATAAGTGACAACCACAAAAACAAAAACAAAAATCCCTGTACATATTAATTTATGTGTGATAGTACTTCATTTATGTATTATAATCCTTTTAAACCAAGGAGGTATCTGTATCTTGTTCATTCTTTAAATATTTATTAAAAACCTTGTAGTGCTACTTCTCTTCTGGGTGTTTAAGACATATTAATGAACAAAATGATCAAAGATACTATCCCTTGTAGAGTTTAATTTGTGGCCAGAAGAGATAGACAAAAACAGTAACATAATAAATTTTATAATATATTAGAACATGATAAGTTCTATGGGTGGAAAAAAAAAGAAGGAATGAGGAGGGTAGGGATGGTTGGTTTCATTGTCAAATTCATAACTGGGTAAGCCTTACTAAGAAGGTGAGATGAACCAATACAGAGAGGTAACAATTGCTTGGGGATGGACAAAAAGACAGCCAATGTAGGGGCCTTCCAAACATGTTGTCCCTAGTCCCCAAATGGTGAGGACCTTGCACTTTGCAGGTGTGTGTTTAAAGTGTATTGAAATAAAGAGCAAGGGGTCATTGACCTTCTGCTCAGAAGCATAGACTTTAGCAAAGGGGAAGTGAAGGAATTGCATTCCCTTTCAGTACCCATGGAGAATGTGTCCTCTGTTGTGTAAGAAAGAATTGGATGAGATATTATACTGAGTCAATGATTGTACCACAACACTTTATTTTTCCTTGCACTGACAGTAAAGTAACCACTAAAGGTGCTTAGACAGCCCCACCTATTGTTTTGTTTACTGTAACTTTTAGTGTTTGCCACACACATTTTCAAGGGCATTTTAAATAGACCTGTTTTCAAATAGAGTGAAAGAAAATTTCCGCAAGGCATTTGTCATTCCTTATTTCCACAAGAACCAGGAGCAGCCAGGAGTGAGTGGAGAAATCCGTCTGCAAGTTAATCTAGTGGAACACTACTGAGTCTGATCATTTGACAGAAGTGATTGAATCAAAGGGAAGTATTCAAATCTCTGCTTTACCATAAACATCCTGCTCTCCTAAAACTGTGTGAGGTTGAAAAAGAACACCAACAAAACAGCCAATTAACTCATTATTGATAGATACAAGTTTTTAGAGAATTAATCACTATTAACTAATTGTATTACGTACTGACACTTAGTACTAGAAATAGTTATGGCCTCTTTAGTTAGGAAGTAGATTTGTGCCTTTACTTCTAATTGTGTAATCATTTATGAATTTGCTGAATTTAGATTCTGTTTCAGTTAATATTTGTCAAATAGGAAGTCATGATTTTTGTATGAAATTGCATTTTTGCCCAGATGGTTAACTTCCCGGAGTTTGTTCTTTTCTGGTAGTCAAAATCTATGATGATAATAATGATATTAAGGTAGAAAAGTAATTGAACATATTTTGTGTTCAGTTCAGTGAGTTGAATTCGGTTGCTAGATTTCTTTGTATAAATGGGCAGGTTAGGACATAATTTTTAGAAATGTGTACAATTTAGTATTATTATTAATTAATCACATTTCTAGGAAATTAGTGATTTCCCTTAATATCCCACTGTGGGATAAAATAATATGAACATCTGTTTAGCATTGTATGCCAAATATGGTTGATGATGTAGATTGCATAAATGATTTTTCTAATAGACACATTTTAAAATAATAAAAATAAAAGTAAATTTTCTAATATTTCCTGACAATAAATTGATAAATTCCAAAATGGAAAAATTAATTATAGTATTGCTTATTTCAGTGTTGGTATCTGGAATAATCACAACCCATCATATATGCTAACAGGTTTGTACCACATCATTTTTCCTATACAGAATCTCACAGAGCTTTACATTTGAGAAAAGGTGGGTGTGGAATTTGACTCATGCTATTTCTAAATCTGACCTTTATGTCATAATAAAGTATTACCCAGGATAGCACTTTTAGCATAAGTCTAATTGATATAGGATTTAGAATCTAAATTTGAATATGCTGCTTTAAAATAAAAATATTGATTTATTTATTCCTTTTTTAACCTCTTAGTTACCTTATAGTTATTTGATTTGATTCTGCCATTCGTTGGCTATCAGCCCCCCACTTTTTTTTTTTTTTGCACAAATATGTGTTCTCATGGTGGTCCAGGTGCTAGAGATACAGGCATAGTCAACAGCATAGTTGACTAGCTGTGGATAGTGGTACATGATTAGAAGCCTAAATGTATAAGTTAGGAAACTAATCCTTCCTTCCTTCCTTCCTTCCTTCCTTCTTTTTTTCATTATTTTTGATGCATTATACTTGTACATACTTTCAGATACATCTGAAATTTTGTTACATGCATAGAATGTATAATAATCAGTTCAGGGTGTTTAGAGTATCCATCACTTGAATATTTGGGTCCATTTCCACTCCTCTCTTCTAGCTATTTTAAAAGTACAATACACTGTTGTTAGCTACCAACTCTTCTATCAAAGGTTAGAACTTATTCCATCTATTTAATTGTATGTTTGTATCCATTAACCAACCTCTCTCTTCATCCCCCCAACCCACTCATACACCCTTCCCAGTCTCTGGTGTCTAGCATTCCACTCTATTCTTCCATGGGGTCAACATTTTTAGCTCCCACATATAAATGAGAACATACAATATTTTTCTTTCCATGCCTAGCCTATTTCACTTGACATAATTATCTCCATTTACATCCAGGTTGCTGCAAATGACATGATTTCATTCTTTTTTATGGCAAATAGTGTTTCATTTATATATGCTGTCACAGCCGTATATTGCTGATAATCACTTAGGTCTTCACAACACTTATTTTTCTTGAGATTAAGTCTCACTTTGTCAGCCAGGCTGGAGGGCACCGACAACATCATGGCTCACGGCAGCCTCAACCTCCTGGGCTTAAGCAAGACTTCCCACTTCAGCCTCCTGAATAGCCAGGGCTACAGGCATGTGCCACTATGCCAAGGTAATTTTTATATTTATTTTTTTGTAGAGACAAAATGTCACTATGTTGTTCAGGCTGGTCTAGAACTCCTGGGCTCAAGCTATCCTCCCTCTCTGGCCTCCAAAGTGTTGGGATCACAGGCGTGAGCTATTAAAACTTAAAAAAAAAATTGAATTGACATTCATTCAGTAATCTATTTTTGTTTGTTTAGGGCCTAGTCCATGCAAAGTTGAATATATAGTTGAAACTATAAAGATAAATGCAGTGTTTTTGCTTCCATGGCTTACAATCCAGGAGAGTAGACAGATGCCTGATCAGACAGATACCCCTCTGATAAAGTTGACAATGATCTAAGTGCTATAAAGAGAAAATAAGTTTCTCTGGGATTGGGGAAGTGAGAATTCATTTTGATTATAATGTGTTAGGTATTATACACGATTTCATGGTCTTCTCCAACATTTTGTATTTCCTCTCTCTCTCTCTCTCTCATATGTGCTTGCTCTTGTTCTCTCTCTCTCTCTTTCTGCCTGCATTGAAAGATTGCTAGCAAAAATTTTGACGTTGCCAGGGCATATAAGGGCTTAAATGAAAGGAATAGCCATCTGTTGCAACTGATTGAGGCAGGGAGAGTGGATATGTAGTCAGCATTTTCTTTTATCCCTTCCTTTTACTTCCAAACTCTTCACACATGATTTGTGTGAGTCCTGTTTCCCTCCTTGACACCCTGGAATCTTTTGCTCTGTCTACTCTAGTGAACTGCTTTCTGAATTGTTGCTGTTGAACTTCACTTAGTCAAATATAAGAATCTCTAATCATACTAATCCTCTTTAACCTCTGTGGTTAAAGACGCTACTGATAACCCTAACTTCCGAAAATCATTTTCTGTCTCACGAGAATATCGTTCATGTTATTTTTTCTGTACTTTTCTTTTGTTTAAATATGAAGGATATTTTTCTTTTCCACTATAATGCCTTTTTGGAAAAGAAGAGAACATGATTAATTTTAGATTCTGTAATGCTTACCTTGCCAGGTATGTATGTAATAGAAGCTCTATAAATATACTGAGATTAATTTTGGGAATGATTATATTGGTGACCTGCCATTAATTATTGATTGTAAGATACATAAGTTATGTGGGTAGAATTAAACTAATGTTTTTATGAAATACTGTACAAGTATCTATGTTTTAAATCAAATTAAATTTAATTTTAAGTTCACATTGTATGAAGCAGGTAAGAAATTAAATCTCAGTCATTATGGCACACTCCCCCCCCAAAATAAAATCCTGTAAGCATAGAGGATATTGGGTAGTACTCAGAAAATAGTGGCAGGAGTTCTCTCCTTAGTCTTCTTGATCAGTGCTAATATATTTTTGTCCACATCTCCTTGGGTCCTTGAAAACCTGTGGCTCTTTGGCTTTGTGCCTCAATGAGGGCACAGGAATTTTTGCCAAGGTTGAGAGTTGAGTGTCCAGGTCCAGCATCCTATTGCACACTTAACCCTTTTCCCTGCAGAGACCCTGCCATTCACTCTGGGTACTTTACAAACTTTCAGCCCTTTTCTGCTCTGGAATACTTATTCCTATGTGACTGTTTTTGACCTTGTTTCTCCTATCTTCATGAAGCCAGTTCCTGAAAAGAAGTACCTAGAAGCAAGATTTCTGTAAACAGATTCTGCATTTGCCCTTGTAATCCAAAGTTTCTCAACCTAGGCACTATGGATTTTTGTTGTTGTTGTTTTTGAAGGCAGAGTCTTTCTCTGCCACACAGGCTGGAGTGCAGTAGTATGACCACGGCTCACTGCAGCCTCCAACTCCCTGACTCAAACAGTTCTCCCCTCTCAGCCTCCCAAGTAGCTGAAACTGAAGGCACGTACCACCATGCCCTGCTAAATTTTGAAATGTTTTTGTAGAGATGCGGGGTCTCCCTATGTTGTCCAGACTGGTCTCCAACTCCTGGGCTCAAGCTATCCTTCTTCCTTGGGCTCCCAAAGTGTTGGGATTACAGGCATGAGCCATCTCTGCAGGCCGCTCTAGATATTTTGGACCAAATAACTCTTGTGTATGAGAAGCTGTCCTATTTAGATACCAGTAGCATATCTCAGTTGTAACAATCTAAAATGTCTTCAGAAATTGCCAAATATCCTCTGAGGGGCAAAATAACTACCGGTAATGAACCACTATTAAAATCCAAAGCTACTGAGATATGAAAGACTGTCAATAAATTATGCTGGAACAGATAGAGTGTTGGATGATGTATTAGGGTTCTCTAGAGGGACGGCACTAATAGCATATACGTGTATATGAAAGGGAGTTTATTAAGGAGAAGTGACTCACATGATCACGAGGTAAACTTCCATGATAGGCTGTCTGCAAGTCAAGAAACAAGGAAACCAGTGGTGGATCAGTCCAAGTCCCAAAACCTCAAAAGTGGGGAAGCCCGCAGTGCAAACTTCAGTCTGTGGCCAAAGCCTGAGAGCCCCTGACAAAACCACTGGTGTAGGTACAAGAGTTTAAAAGCTAAAGAACTTGAAATCTGATGTTTGAGGGCAGGAAGCATTCAGCACAG
Organism: Ateles fusciceps; assembly: GCA_036589455.1. Taxonomy (NCBI): domain Eukaryota; kingdom Metazoa; phylum Chordata; class Mammalia; order Primates; family Atelidae; genus Ateles; species Ateles fusciceps. Next base: position 4,445,494 of record JAZHEH010000051.1, read on the forward strand.
GAGAAAGATGAAGGCCAGAAGACTCAGCAAGTCTCATCCTTCCACGTTCTTCTACCTGTTTTATTCTAGACATGCTGGCCCCTGATTAGATGGTACCAACCCAGATTGAGGGTGAGTCTGCCTCTCCCAGTCCATTGTCCCAAATGTTAATCTCCTTTAGCAACACCCTCACAGAAACACCCAAGAACAATACTTTGCATCCTTCAATCCAATCAAGTTGACACTCAGTATTAACCATCACAGATGATACCAATTATCCTTTGGAAAATATCAGAAAATTAGTCAGATTAGTAGCCAGATGGAGGATGGTAAAGAAAAGGAAGCGGATTGGCACGTATGTGTCAGCAAGATGTTATTGCCATTTTACAGAACACTGAGGGATTGTTTCCAAGGGATGCTTCTTTGTTAGGCAAAGGAGGCAGGTTTCAAGCCCACATCTATTCAACCTTAGAATCCAAGGACTTTTCATGATACCATATACTGTTCCAGCTATGTGACTCACTTTGCCAAATATTTAAATACATAGTTAAGAAGACTGAATATTTTTTTATTTGTACAAATTTAGGGAATACAGTGCAGTTTGATTACATGAGTCTATTGCATGGTGCTGAGGGAGAAGACTACATTGTTTACCTTACTTAGTCCTGTGGCATTTTTTAGAGGGCACTGGGTTACAGGCGTCAGTGTATTTCGCCAAAGATAAGTCAGAATATAAAACACCATTGGTTCTTCAAATTTGAGTGGCAAATATGTCAGGAATTCTTAAGGGTTGTGCCTTTTATAAATTATAGGCATAGAAACATCAGGCTTAGCTAAAAGCCCATGCTATGTACTATTTTGCTAGACTCTGATTCTTTTAAGCCGAGTTAAGCAACTGAGACAGAATGTGAAAGAGTAGTGATGAAGCAGGGTATGATACCCTTTCAGAATTACACGTTGTGTAATAAGGCAGATGCAACAGAAGCAAAGGGTGAAGTGAAGAGAAATAAAGCTTGTAGGTAGCCAGTGACTTAGCTCTGGGTTCTTTTTATGCTATGTATAATGAGCTTTGACTTTATTCTCTAAACCACTAGAAAGCCATGGGAGGATTTTAAGCAATAGCATTGTTTCATGAACAAATCTTTGTTTTAGGAAAACCATACAAAACATTAGTACTGTTCCAATTTAAGCATTGGATGAAAGTCTGGATGCTGTTGGTATAAGCTAATTAAAAAAAGAAAAATGAGGGTGTGTACCAACACCATGCTAGAGGTGACCATTTATTTATTTATGTATTTATTTTGGTATTTGACTAAGGATTTTAATTTTAATTCATAAGTTTTTGGAGTTTAGTGTGCGTCCAAGTCACTTGTTAAAATGCTCATTCTGATACATTGGGTTTAGATGAGGCCTGAGACTCACATTGTTGTGTTGTGTTGTGTTGTGTTGTGTTGTGTTGTGTTTTGAGTTGGAGTCTTGCTCTGTCACCCAGGCTGCAGTGCAGTGGCATAATCTTGGCTCACTGCAACCTCTGCCTCATGGGTTGAAGTGATACTCCTGCCTCAGCCTTCTGAGTAGCTGGGACTACAGGCATGTGCCACTATCCCTGTCTAATTTTTTTTATTTTTAGTAGAGATGGGGTTTCACCATGTTAGCCAGGCTGGTCTCAAACTCCTGACCTCAGACAATCCACCTGCCTTGGCCTCCCAAAGTGCTGGGATTATAGGTGTGAACCACCGTGCCCGACCTGATTCATATTTTTATCAGGCTTCCAAATGATGTCAGTGCCTCTAGCTGGGCAAGGCTGTGAGCTGCCAGGTCCTAAATGACAGCCACTGTACTAGACATGGAGAGAATAAGGTAGTGGCATGTAGTATTGCAAGTGTAATCCCAGGTGACTGGAATATAAGTGCTCTGTCATTAAGAATTCGTTTGTCAACCTCTTGAGCTTTAGACATCCTATGTTGGTTTCACTGTGGTTTCACATAGCGGCCTTCTGCACCTCTGGGAGTTCATCCTCTCAGATTCAAGTTTTACAGAAAGAAATTACTTGACACTTTTGCAGCAATCCCAGTGAGACACCTCACTGCATTGATTCCAGTTAAATCATATGGCTGCTTCTGAATCTAAGCAAATCACTGTGGTGAGAAGACTGTGACGTTCTGATTAGCCTGACCCCACTTTGCCTGTTCCTAGAATCAGTTGGTAGAGTCAACTCCATCTGAGGTGCTTGGACTGGTAATATGGAAATTGTGCCATTCCCAAAGAGAAAGTGAAGATGTTGAACTAAAAAGACGATTGGATCTATTACCATACAGTAAGTCGATGTGGACGAGAGATTTCCATACTTTTTTGGTTTCTTAGGAAATTTTCACCCTCAGTCCAAAATAAATGCCTGAGATTTTATTTATTTGGCAGTTAGTTCCAAACAATGTAATATTTACTTCTTAACTATTCAGTGGCTGTTTGATAAAATAATACATAGGGACTGGAAGAAAATTAATAATTTTGTTTCCATCTTTTTTTTTTTTTTTTTTTTTAAAGACAGGGTTTCACCATGTTGGTCAGGCTGGTCTTGAACTCCCGACCTCAGGTGATCCGCCCGCCTTGGCCTCCCAAAGTGCTTGGATTACAGGCGTGAGCCACCACGCTCGGCCTTTTGTTTCCATCTTATATAAATATAATCACTTCCTAATGAGGATGTGCACACCTATTGGGATCTACACAACGTCTTGCCCTTAAATTGAGATTGGATACTGTCACCCACATTTCCTGTTCTGTAGTAGTTTCCTTTTTATTCTAATGGTAACCACTAAACCCCAGATTTATAAAGATTTGATACTATTGAAAGAAATGTACTGTGAGCTCTGCGTTTCTTTAAACTGCGAAGTACTGGAAGCTAGTACTTGATGTGGACTTCAATAAATGTTCAGTATCACTGTGTTTCCTTGAAAATTTTAAAGTATCATGAAAGCCCCATGAATTCCCCAAATCGCTTTTGTGCACAGATTGAGAACCATGGTCTTAGGAATTTTATATTTGAATTTCTTATTAGACATCACTGTAGAGATGTAGAATAAAATGTTGGCTCTATGGGTTGAGTTCTGATAAGAGGTCTGGGCTGGTGAGGCATCTCAGCACAAAGGTCTGAGTCCTTCCGCATCTTGGCCTGTAGTGCTGTAGGCATGTACTACACATCTTCCTGTCTCTTCAAGACAAGAATAACATATGTCTATTCCACTACCACACAACTTTACAACACAGTGTTTTACTTTTTGATCTGAATCTGCATAATTAATATTGCACTCGGAGTAACTCATCTTATTATTTGCATTCTGTGTGGCATTTGCATTTAAAATAAACTGCAACAAAAGTGATTATTTTCCTAAGCTGTGGACAGTTCCAATATTGGCATAAATGACCAAGAGGTAGGCATCATGTACTTTTTGTTCATATTGCAAACCCTCTGAAGTTTAAGACCTTGTTTCTTAAAACTTAACCATTTGTAGCATAGTTCAATCAATAAACACTGAGCAGAGCATACTTTCGATTCCATAGTGTTTTTTTTTTTCCTTAAAGTAGTTGATAGAGTATTTTCTCAGTGATTACACTTTTCTCCTTGCTTTAATGATGGGTACAAATACCCTCCAACACAATTTTAAAAATAACTTTTATGTAGTCTGGAACCAGTAGATTCCCCAAAGCATGAGCAAGTTCTCTTTTACTGGGGCCAATAATCCTTCAATTTCTCAAGTCCATGTGAGAGATATAGTGAATCATCATCATATTATCATTATATCACTATGGCTCATCACATAAGATCCCTCATCATCTGATGGACCTATCATTTCTACTTGTTTTGCAGAATTATCTGTTAGTCTCTTCCTAAAATCCAGAAAATAAATGAATTGAAAATATTAAGCCTATCATTATTATGTAAATATTTTATTTTTAAAATAAAAATGTGGAAGCCAGTAACAATTATTCAATTATTAGGGAAACACTAGTGAGATTTTTCTGTTTAAATATTAAAATTCCTGGGTTTGGTGGCTCATGCCTGTAATCCTAGCACTTGGGAAGGCTAAAGCAGGAGGATCACTTGAGGCCAGTTTTAGACCAACTTGGGCAACAAGTAAGACCCCCATCTCTACAAAAAAATTAAATATTTAAATAATTTTAATTTTCACTTATAAAAGCAATATAATATAAAAATACTTCTTTCTATTAAATTCTCTTTTTAATAACATTTAATATTGCAAATGAAATATTTGAAAAGTGTTAGTACAGTATTGGCCACTGTTTAGTCACTCTAAAACACACAAATTCATTGTACATGTTTGTTTTTGAGGTTTTATATAGTCTGTTTCTTTTTGTTTGTTTGTTTGTTTTGAGATGGAGTTTCACCTTTGTCACCCAGGCTGAAGTGCAATGGTGCAATCTCAGCTCACCACAACCTTTGCCTCCTGAATTCAAGCAATTCTCCTGCCTCAGCCTCCTGAGTAGCTGGGATTACAGGCTCCTACCACCACACCCAGCTAATTTTTGTCTTTTTGCTAGAGAAGGGGTTTTGCCATGTTGGCCAGGCTGGTCTCAAACTCCTGACCTCAGGTAATCCACCCACCTTGGTCTCCCAAAATGCTGGGATTATAGGTATGAACCACCACACCCGGCCTGTAGTCTGTTTCATAAATGGCATAAACATTGCTTAGCTATGGATATGTAGTTACGACATTATATTAGGACATAGAAAGTAACTCTTCCTCTATTATAATTCCCCTGTCTTCATAAATTGGCTCTTTCTGGGCAGTGGGCAAGAAGACCCCACTGGGCAGTTACACTCAGGTAAGAATTCCCACCCTGATTCCTCTCTGCACAGACACCTCCCCAGGTTACTCAGTTATCATTACTGCCAGGTGACAACCTCCACTCACAAAGAGGAGGACACCAATGACCAATCCAGGCACAAGGCCAGTGAGTGGGGAAGCGGGGGGCACATGGAGGTGGGAAGGGTGGATGGGCAGTCCTGGGCAGTTCTGAAGTGGGACAGTATGAAAGGAAAGCCCTGGGCTTTGTCCCTGTGAGTAACTATCATGTCACATAAACAATAGTGTGTTAATGAGGTGTTGAAAAATACTCCTGCTTAAGCAAGTTAGTTTGTTTATGATTATGAACGTTGCAGAGTCTTATAAATGATAATGCAGTTTATGTTTTGATGATCGTCTCTTTGATGGGGGCTGTGGATAGCTTTTCTTAGTTCTTATATCAGCATTTATTCGTGATTGGCCTATGACAGTCATATTCCTGGGTTCTGTTGGTGTTTTTAAACCATGCACATACTTGTATTTCTCTTATAGAGTGAGAATGACATTATATCTGTTGCTTGTTGAATAGATTTGGTTTATGCTGGCAAAGTGTCAGTGCTGTATGTCTCTATGTATATGATTTTTCTTTTGTACAGTCATTTTTCTCTTAGTATTCTAAAGATTGATTGAACTCTTGTGTTACAGCCATACTTAATGTGTCACTTACTGAACTTAAAATCATCACTGTAACTCAATTCATGATGCTATTCATCATCCGTTGAACCTGTCACTCCTGCTGATTGTGCAGAATAAAAGCCTCTTCTCACCTTTTATTTTTTTCTTAACATAACAGATATAACTCATGCAATTTTCTTCATGTTTTAACTGATATTTTGTCATCAATTCTCTGGTGTTTATCAAGAGTTAATTTTTTTCCCAGCTCATATTGATACAGGATAGAGAATAGAGGAGTTTGTTAATACCTAACAAATATTAATCACTAAGGCTAGATTTAGTACATATAAATGTGTCAGATTAAATAAACAGTGCTTAAAATTTTGGCTGTTGGAAAAATATTAACTTGTACCTTCAAATTTATTAGTGCTCAAGGCATATTAAACTTTATAGCAGACTTTGGATATTTTATCTTTTAAGAAATATTTGATTCAGTGAACAAATTTGCAGTAAAACAGAACAAATAATATGAATTACACACCTTCATAAAATCTGTTGTATAATCTGGAGATGCCATTTGAATGCAGCAGTGTAACCAGCAGAAGCATCAGATGAGTTTCAGTGTATATTAATCTTGTCTTTGTCCTAGACTGGAGCCTGGTTTTTAGCTAGAGGTGCTATAGTAGGAAAAACAGGTTTGTATTGATTCAGATTGTGGGTGCATTCATAACAAATGTGGAATTACAGATTTATGCCAGATAATTATCACTTGGCAAAGGTAAAACGTTAGAACATCATGAGAGTTAAAGTTTTAACTTCACAGGAAAAAAGGAGCTTTATTTTGAAGCTTGATGAAAACTATAGACTTTAGGCATAAACTCAGTTATTTTGTTCTGAAATTAAAGAAGATATCTCAAAAGACATTCCTAAAAAAGCAAGTGTAATGATAGTAGTATGAACCTTAATTGTAATACAATAAAGCTTTTTACTGCATGCAGACATGTTATACAAATATTCTTTATGAATTGCATAAACAGAAAGGCAGGAGCTGGTGCAAATAATGAAGACTATTTAGTTTAGAAAACCCAAAATGTAGTTATTTTATGTAGAACAGGCCACATGCATTATTTATTACACTGTATTCAAAATATTTTACAACTCTGTTATGAGGAATTGTTCTTGCACTTGGAGAATACAGGTAATGACATTAGAGCCTTATAGATTCTAAATGCAGCTGCAGATAGTGTCCCTTAAAAGAGGCAATGCAGCTGGTTTCCTATTTCCCAGTCTTTTTTGTGCCAGACAAGGAAGTGACTTTCTTTGGAGAAGAGGATTGTAATAGTCATATCCTTAAATGAGGAAACTAGAACCAGATTTCTTTTTAGAACTTGCAGTAGGGATTGGAAGAAATGTTGCAATAAACTTTAGCTTATTCTAATCTCAACTTACTAAGTTTTTGGTAGCACTGCTCATTTAACATTGGAAAGAGATGCCATCTGCGTAATAATGTGTACTTCCCATAACTTAAAAGTAATCATGTTCATTGTGTAGGATAAAATGATCAGTTATTCTAAAACCAGAGGAAACCGCAAAAAAAGAGTTCTGTGTTAGCAGTGACCTAAGTATCCTCTTAAAGTTTGCTAAAAAATTTTAAGGAATTTTTGCAGTTGTCCTCAAATTAACTACCAGGCAGGCATCAATTTGTCATTTTTGTAGATTGCATTAAAGCATTTAATGCTAAATTAAGATGTAAAGGTAGTTTTATTTCTTTTTCTTTCTTTCTCTCTCTCTCCCTCTTTTTTTTTTTTTTTTAACATTTCCTTTCTGGAAAAAAAAAAATCAAATATTTATTAACTGCTCTCTATTGTTGTCTTTCTCTTTAGAAGGTAATTTGTGGTGAGTGGAGCCCAGCAGGGAAGCTCCTTCTCCTCCAGATGGCAGTGACATTTGAGAAAACCTTGGAGGATTAAAGGCACTCTAGTGAGCACTCACTGCAAAGTCTTGACACAATTTGACAGTCCTAATCTGGGTCCTCAACTGATTGGATGACCAAGGGCACAAAATTCTCATCCAACTGTGCAATCACCATGCACATTGTTAAGGGCACTAAAACTGTTCCAAAGTTTTGATGACTGTTTTAAACAAAAATACATAAACCTTTTCTTCATGGCATGTTCTTGGAAAAGGTCTTGGAGGTACCTTGCATGGCTTTTAAAAACTGACTATATTTTTGCATGAACGAGCACAGCATGCTATAAATGTCTTTACTCTTTATTAAGTAGGGTTTGCAAACAATCTAAATGGTTAAATGGTAGAGGAAACTATAGAAATTGATCTCAGTGAGCAAACCCTACCAAATCTAATTATATATTGTCATCATCTGCTGCAATATGATAACAGAATTAATACAATTACTTTGAGAATTTTGAAGAAAAAAACTTTTGAAAAAAATGGACACGTGTGGCAAGCTTGCATGCATGTGTGTGTGTTTGTGTGTGCATGTGTGTGTGTGTGTGTGAGAGAGAGAGAGACATACAGAGAGAGAAAAAGAAGCAAGGTCAAGAAAAAAAATGCCATCTTAGCTTTTCTTTCTTTTTTTTAACTTTTTCTCATTTTTAAATTACTGCTTAAAATGATTTGAAATATGTTTTCATAATTTTTGTGTTGATTAAAGTTATCAAGTTTTGGTAAGGTGATTTTATTGGTTTGGAATTTTAATTATATCCACTGCAGCTTCCAAAATCACCATGGCAACAGGTGTGTAATTATCAACGTTGCACATAGCTTCAATGTGTAATGAATTTCTTCTGGCTGATTGAATATTAAATCATACTGCTTACCACCTCCTCTACTAGTAAACAGATAAGGCTTTAGTCATGGCTTGCAAATTGATCTTGCTTGTGCAGATTTCTGTTACTGCAGAGCCATTGAATGGAGTAATTTGTGCCTTTGAGGGTTTTCTGACTTTGCTAGAGCATGACAGAAAGTCTACCTTTATTTCATGTAATGAAAAAAATAATGTTTAATTACTACTCACATTTTTGTTTGTAGAATTCTTTTCAAGAGAATATTCTGCTTATTGTTTTTCATTACAAGGTGTGTGTTCAGGACAGCATTTTTTAAAAAAGGACAGTGTCTTAAGGAAAGCTTACATTTTAAATGCTACTTTTCCTATCAAATGTAGGTAGTTGTATGAAGCACATATGAAATGAAACCTTTGATTTAATACATAACTGTGGTCTACTCTCAACTCTAAGAAAACTGTATGATCCATAATTTTAAGTAAACCCAAACTTTACTTTGTTTCTAATATTCCAGATGGTCTTTTCAGACTGATTTCTACCTAGAAGTAGGCAAGAAAGTGATGTGATTATCTGATTATTCAGATTATCTTTATATGTCTCTGTTTGTTATCAAGCTCAAAATTTTCTTTAAATAGCTAAGGAAAGAGCAGTTTGCTACTACTATTATTATTAGGTCATCTAATATAATTCAATTTATAAATCTGATGCATACATTTGACTGGTAAGATAGAGACTTTTAAAGACCTAGCATTATAAAAAGTATGTTTTACATACATATATCAAATAGAGCTGTATATAATATTGTTAAATACGAAACAAGATAAATAATTACAAAGATATTTGGATCTTTTCATTATTCAGTTTCTGTTTTTAGTGGACATTTAATTTGGGATGCAATTCAGTAACTTGAAGTCATTAAATGAAACATAATCAATATTAGAATAAAAGCCAGCATAAGAAGATTTATTTAAATTTGATTTATTTAGAATTTGGAGTCTGGTCTCTAGAATTTTGAGGATAACTGATTCTATAAAAGGCTGTATTTAATCACTTCTACTTTATTCCTTCCTCTTCAGCCAGGCCAAATATCCCAGAATATGATATTATTTAAGTATCATCAATTTTTAATTTTAGGGTGTTTTCATTTTTAAACAGACAGGCATAAAATTTCAGGCTACTAGTGGTACAAGATCAGATCACCTAGTTAGATATTGGTGCATAGTAAAATGTAGCCTAACACAATATATTCATAATGTGAATTGACAACCAAGAAAAAAGTGAATGTTTTATTTACCCAAATAGGTTAATATTCCTGAAATAATGTCTAATGCATTTAAACCATTTAAAAGAACATGGAGAATATACTGATTCTTTTTCTAAGCTTATTTCTCCAGTGTTTCTCTTTGTATTATTTATTCTAGCTCATATTTAGATTTTCTTTTTTAATCTTAGAAAAAGGATAAACATACACAGTGTATTTCTGCAGACTCCCCTTTAATGGATCTCTGCCAGTGTTAGCCATTGTTTCAGTTGCTTGTGGCTGCTCAACTGTGCAAGGTTGCCTGGGAAACGCTCCTTCTTCAGTGCAAAGCTCTCCGGCCACTTTCCATACCTCCCGGCCCAGGGCTTAAAGATTCAAGGACTCCAGTCACTGGGTGTTTCTTTTTGAAATCTCCTGGGTAAACTAATGATCTTGTAAATGTAGAAAATAGAAAAATTGCTTCTCAGTCTGTAGGACAAGCAAGTTTAAAACAAAACAAGACAAAAACTTTGAAAAAAATGTGTATTTGTTGTCACAAATTAAAACAAATAAAATTTTTCTTCTCAATTGAATTTGATTAAAAATTTAGTTAAGCATTTTGTGATGTGTAATTTTTTTGGAAATATTTTAAATTAACATCTATCACTGTCTTTCAACCTGGACATTGTGTGCTGATCCTATCAAGGTTACGTTATATTTCCAATACTCCTTTAATTGGTGAAGTTTGAAAGCCAGATACCTTGATTTGGAATTTTAATGCTTTTAACAAATTTAAAGCAAGCACCACTATTAGGTAACAGAATATTATTAATACTCACTTTTTTCCTTGGCTATATTTCTTAGCCCTAAGAGGTTTTAGGAATATGAAATTGATGTGATGTTTAATAATATTAATACAACTAATTTTACTTAACTCTGCTATTAATTTTCTCTTTTAATATTATAACTTAGTAACAAGAACAAATTAGAGATATGCTATTTTACCATAGTTAGTTCAAATTCCTAATTCTGAAGTATAAGATGGGGATATTATATCATTGTGCACGAGTTAAATATACACCACTGCCTAATACCTATATGTCATTACTAGCTTTAAAAGAAAGATTATGTAAAAAGTGGTAGTAGGTAGTGCTAGTCTTTTTCTTTTGTTACAAGTATTTTGAAATTACTGGTTTGTGATATAGGACATGAAAAGAAAGATGTACTCAGGGATGTGTGAAAGGCATACGGTTATCAGATATGGCTTATTTAAAATTAGTTATTAGACTTTGGTCTCTTTTATTCCCCCCCCCACTTTCAAATTCTGATTTTAGAAATCTTAGTTGTACAATATTAATATTGCTATGGACACAAACTCTGCTAGCCCTTTATCGATAGATTACATAGATTAAATTGGTTATTAGTTATTAAATTTTATTGATACATCATGTACATTAAAACTGATTTTAATACTTTTTCCTAACTTATTTAAGGAATTAGTTCAGGTGCTACATGAATTTTAATTGTTACAGAAATGCATTTTATGGTTATTTATAATATTCGCTTTTAATTTAAAGGGCTATAAGACCTGTGGTTGGTTGACTGTATGAATTAATGTTTTTAAAGTTAAGAACTTACGTAATTGGTCAAGAAAATCAGACCTATCCCTTTATACTCTCTTTCCTTCTGTATTTCCTAAGCCTATGTGTCTCTTAGGATAGATTACTGGATCTGCTTGTCAACTGCTGATAGAAAGTTTTCAGTTAAGGTAAGTTGTATCTTAGACATTATAGAGCTATCAGACTGGTTTTATTACATAGCTTACTGGGAGCAAAGCAAAAGAATAAAGCAGAGACATATTTCTGCATGTTGACACATGTATCCACTGAATTTTTAATGCAAAGTAATTAATTGTGGGCCAAAAGTTATAGTTATGAATAGAAGTCTGGTGTTCTTACTCACATCAGACACGAAGTCTCACTTTCTTGTGAATTTAAATTGGTGAGGCAGATAGAATATCACAGTAAGCTTAAAATGATTATTTTGAAGAAATTATCAAGAAAAATACGAAAGAAAAATTCAGGTGCCTACTCTGTGAGACAGCCTGTCTCTAAGGTGCTTTATACATTTTATCTCACTTAATCCTAGGAACCACCTTATGATTTGGGTAGCATTATTCCCATTTTGCAGTTTGATGAACTCATGCACATTGTGGTTAGTTAAACTAGGGTTGTCTCAGTCGTTTCTAATTTCAGTGAATATACTTTCTCACTAGACATTTAACTTTCTAATTAATGTGAAAAACAGTATTTCTGATAGCATATACAGTAGTCACCTTAGGGGCAGATAAAGTGCTAGGGATTTGGATTATTCAAGTCAATAGTGTCCTGAAGAATAATGTATTCATATGAAACAACAACTAGATACAAAGTTTCTGTAAAATTGGGGCAATCATTTTGGGTTCTTAAAAGAAATAGACAAGATTGATAGATATATTTCAGTAGAAACCAGGAAAATATCCCAACTTTGAGAGTCATTTCTTGCCAAGCACACAGTAAGAGTTCTAAATATAAGTTAAGACATGGTTTCTGCCACCATGGAACTGGTATCCAACAAAATCCCAATTATAAAAAGACTTTATAGTCTACCATGGTGATCATGAAGGCAGAGTATAATATGGGAGCTTCAAAAGCCATACTAAAGAGGCAACTTTTGAGTGGGGTCTGGAGGGAAATGGGGAAAGGAATATATGTTGGTGTAAAAACACAGATGGATGTGTGAACAGCTCCGCGTGGCCAAAGAATGGTGTGTTTCGGGGGTGCAGGGAGGGATTTCTGGTAAGGTCCATGAGCCAGTATCAAAAAGGGCTTTACATGGCATGAGAAGTTATTTGGATGCCACTTTGTTCAATATGGAGATCTATAAAGCACTTAAAAATTAGAGACAAATCATATTCAGGTTCATATGTTGAAAAGATTGCATTTGTGCCAATCAAGAGGACATAGTAAAGGGAGCAAGATTAGAGTTAGCAGCATCACTTAGGGTGCCATTACCTTTGTCTACAGATGTTAGACCCAAGGTAAGCAAAGCTTAGGGCTTGAACCAAACAGATAAAGACCAGAGGAGAGGTGCTCAGAAATCTTGAATCAGTGCATTTTGTTATACTTTAAAAACTTTTACAAGGCCAATGGCTGCCACACAAGGCATTCAGCTTTTTTTGTTTTTGTTTAATGAATGAGTACAAATGTGGGACAGTAAGGAAAAAGGCAGCTCTGCAGTTTGCTGGGAGTTAGCTATCCTCATGTTTAACAGACCTAGAAAGACTTCAAGCAGAAAGTAGATTTATTGTGGCGGGAGGGGAGATGGCTTCATAGAATGAGGAAGTGAAATGAAATGGCTCTTCTCAAGAATGAGAATGCATTTTAGAGAAGATGTGAAGATGAAGCACTTTTTGAGAAGAAAGAGTATTCGGTGAGCAGCACAGTGGAGAAAAGATATGGTACCTAAGTATGAAAATGAAAATGAAGGATTCCTCATTTTCTCTTCCAGCTCAGGTCATGTGTCAGGACTGCTTACTCCCTCTCTACACTTTCATCTTCGCTGAAACACATATAGGGATAGGAAAACTTCTTAACATTCTCTCTTTTCCTGTGTTTTAAGTTATTCCATTGACCAAAATGTTCAACAAATATCAGCTGAATGCCTATTGTCTATTCCTTTTTAATTTTATTTCTGCCCTGTAAAAAGTGAATAGAGGAATGCCTATAGATTAGTGGGAGTTTTAGAAGTCTCTGAAAGTGAGAGGTAAGTCATTTGTCACTTTGGCCAGATCTTCCCCTAGGAAGTTCTAAATGGTTTCATTACCTCATTTCATCCTAGACAAATGTAAGAAGACTTTAAATATAAGAAGAACCTCAGGAATCCAACTTAAAGATATAAGCCTTTCTTTTAACAAGTTACTTTTAAAAAGGAAAAGAGGATAAAGGAAGGGAAGGGAGGAAAGAAAGCAAATAGGAATATTTGAGTGGCATAATGTTTTCTATTAATGCATATTTAATTAAAATGACTCCTAAAATTGTGAAAGTTCTGTAACCTTGGGGAGGTTGTTTAAATTCTTAGAATCTCAGGGTCCTCTTTCACATACTAGGGATGATTTTTATCTGTATTTTTGTGAAATAAACTTTTTCTACTCAGTGTGGAGCTCTAAGTGTGAAAATGCTTTGTAAGTTTAATATACTTAGTAAATCAGTTTTCTTTGTACTGTGATTCATTAAGAAAAATAACTGATTTTATTTTATACTTTACAGGAATCATAGTGGCTCAATAGTAGAAAACTTCAATAACTTTTTAAATTATCTAAATTAAATAAAATTATGTATATTAAAATTGTGTAAATTAAATTTTAAAAATGTGATTAATTTGAAACCAGGATTTGTGGGGTGTCTGAATTAGATTTGTTAATAAAATTTATAAAAAACTGTGCATGGTATATACTATTCTTTTAGAAGCAATAATAGTTTTAAGAGATTATTTGTTAAAAATAGATAGCATTTATTGAGAGCTTACTAGGTACCAGTGAGTGCTCTATCCACATTACATGTATGAATTCATTTAATCTTTAAAGTCAACCTGCGACTCGCCCTGTGAGCTCACTCTGTGAGCCATCATCCTTATTTTACAAACAAACAAATGGAGGAATAGAAATGAATCCATATTCTTATTTTATATCAGCCATATATCTCAATAAATGCTAATCAGAGCTGATTAACAAATTATAATAAGCATGTTCAGTATTTGGTATTTCATTTACCGTAAAGGACATTCTTCATTTTATAGAATTTTTAAAAATCTTAGTGAATTTTTTTTTTAATCTAATATTAAGGCTCCTTTGGAGAGTTGGTTTTCAAACCATATCCTAAGGATCTCCAGAAATTTCTTAGAGAATCTCATACCTTCTTCAACCAGATTCACTTAAGGTATATTTATTTCAAATATTAGATTTTATTATTAGAGCTTTCCCTCCTTCTCTTGCTCTGCCTCCCATCCATCCATGCACCTACCCGTCCATCAATAAACTTATATTTTTTAGCTTTAAATAACTAAAGCATGTAGTACTTTTAAAAACTAAAGCCAAAATTGGAGAACAGCCTATTTAAAATATTAGATTTCAGCATCTCTCTTGAGACTGTACACATTACTTCATTCATGTTAGCAGTAGCATTAAAACCAAACTTATAAAAATGTTAGTGATGAAGTGTCAATACATTAAATATAGGTTGGTGCATTACTTTCAATTAAAAGTAATGGCAAAAGCCACAATTACTTGGGCACCAACCTAATATGTTGGCCTGTCCTGATTGAATGTATATTAGCTACTTTATATATAATGTTATAAAGTATAACATTAAAATGGCATATTAAATTTTTAAAGTAGCCAATACCTTTAAAGATTCTACAACAAAAAAACAATTTTGAGTAAGAAATGTTCAGTATCTCTAAGTATATTTTATTTTTAATTTTTTCCTCTTTCAAAGAAAAAATTTAGATTTCTTGATGTATAATTTACATAAAAAGCATTCACCTTTTATGCGTGTACAACCCAATAAGTTTCTATAAACATAAGTATTTTTTAACAATCATATTCAGAAAGTTTAAATTCAAAAAAGTTTAAAGTTATTTTCAACCTTAATTCAAAATACACCATTCATGATGTTCCTGCTTTGTTATTTACTTTCTGTATCATTTTGCTACACTGTATTAAGAAAGAATTATCAAAAAATGGCCAAGTTCTCCTAGTGAAAAGTACTTTCCGAGGGACAGCCTAATTAGCGCATGCTTTCCCTCCCGCTCCATCTTGTCCTCCTCTCCTGCGCTGTTTGACCTTTTTCCTGAGGTAGGTGAGAGTGCCCGGGACAAAGAACTCACTGATTTCACTGGGAGATTTCGACCATTTGATCAAGAATGATTCTGTTTGCCTAATTTGTTACTTTTGGTTGGGGCTTGGAGTCAGTTGGGGAGCGGAGGGTAGATGAAGGCAGAGGAGAGAGCTCCAGAACAAGGGCACAGAGCAGCAACATCTCAAGGGAACCTGACAAGGGTACCTCCGAAGAGGCAGGCTCTCATTGTGTATTTTCCCGTGGCTCTATGGACTGGGGGGGGGAGAAAACAAAGGGACAGCTTGTTTTTCATGGATTAATTTTCTAAGCAGATGTATGAATTTTTACAGTTTTGATGTGGGGGTTGCATACATTCAGTTAAATTGGTGTTTATTAATATAAACATCAATTGTATATTATTTAATTAAATATTTGTGTTTAATTATATAAATTATTTTTGTATTCTGTGCTATGTTTTACTTTTTTATATTTTTTTAAAATTTGTATCTTTTTAGTTCTCATAAATATGCTTATTCACTTAAAAAGTAAGTTTCTTGTGTTTAAAACCATATGAAAATGAATGCATAAACATGTATTTTTCCTGAAGGTTATTCTTGAAGGTTTTGCTTCAACCTAATCTCAAAGGCTTTGCTTTGTTCTTTACTTTTTATAAACTAATATATTTTAGCCAAATACTTCTGTTCTAGAACTTAAATATTGGTTGTATTATTTTTCTTAATGTTAAAATGTTTCCTTTAAAATTTGTTTTCCCGAGAGGAATGAAAAAATACTTTTCAAAAGGGATTTTAATGTTTAACTGCTTTGGGACTGGGTCTGTAGGTTAAGTACACCTTCTGAGGCTGAAATAGTAAGAGCACTCATGGCTTATTGAACCATGATAATAAAAGCAACTGAATAAGAATAAGTACTAGAACTGGATTCTGCTTCATATACCTAATTAAAAATATATGTTGTTTTAAATGGGGAATTTATGGTGAATCTCATGAACAAGTAATAATAGACTAAACAATCAGATATTAAAATGAGTGAGTACAAGTATTTGTGATTTATGTCCTTTTCTTAATCTGAAACATGTGTATGATATATAACATGTACAGCAAAAAATAAAAACAAGATTAAGCCAGAATGGCATTTTGAAAACAAGATAAAACAAAGATATGTTCCATTAATCTACAGAGATAAACTATAGTTGTGTTTCTAGGTTATCATAATTATTTCTGCAGAGCAGAAGAATAAGCAGAAGAGAATTTATGTCTATGTTTGCTTAATATTGTTTCTGTCTTTAGGTTTCACTTCTCTCCCACGGTAATATGTAAAAGTAGGACCACCTGTTTTCCATTGGGTGTTCAGTTTAGGTAGATTCTTACAACACAGCAATGTATTTCTAATCAGAATTTTCTGGAAATCTGAGGGAAGTTAATGATGACAATAATATTTTTTAAAACTGCAGTCAATAAAATTAATTCCAGGAAGGCCCCTTCCCCCCCACCAAAGGAGAAATCTAGGAAGAAACATATACACTTCCTACACATATTTAAAAGCTTTGTGAATCAAGTTTATGAATAAAAAATCAGTTCACTTCCATAAGGATCCGGAAGGGAAATATTTAAATGTGAAATGTGATCTATAAAAATCTAGGCAGCATGTATTTTCCTGCAACCCTGTGTAAGAGAACAGGGCATTATAGAATAAAATTTGTAATCAGTGGAAGTATTTCTGTCTTCAAAAGGATTGCTGTAAATTGTGGGAGGTGTCGAAAAAGTGCTCCTGCTTAAAAAATTGCAAACATGTTTTTAAGCAACGTTTCTAAGTTTTTAAGTCAGCAATAGGAAAAGTTATTTTCTTGTATATATGTCAAAAAATATCAAATCAGAAAGGCCATCTACAATTGATTTTTCTACTTGAAAGGAACGAGGAAGGGAAAGTTGGTCTTTGCTCTTGTCCATCAGGGTATTATGCCTGCCAGCTTGTGTGCAAATGATTTATTCTGAAAAGCAGACTTTACACTTAGAGAAATACTGGGATGGAGCATTTGTGCCCTGTGGAGTGTTTGGAAATGGAATAATGCATCCACAAAGACAGCTTTCTGCATCCTTTCTGCCTTCACATATGCAAGGGTAAGCATTCATTTCAATAATGGTTCAAGTAATTGAAAAAGGGCCTGCATTTCAGGATAGTTGGACAGTTCACCCATTAGCTCTCTACTGCAAAGAGAAAAAGAAAGCTGACCTGCCCATTTTAACGTTTTAGCAGATAATTAAGAATGATACAATCTAAAAATGTCAAATAAAATGTATAACTTAAAAGTCAGCCAGTAACCATACTCTAATAGTTTGTTTTCTAGCTCCTACTTTTCATTAAGGGCAAAATTTTTATGCTTAATACCTTAACTGCCATTTGGTGTAATTATACATAATTTTTTTTCATATAAGTCATTTTCTGACTCTGAAGGTTATTTTTAGAAAAACTTGATCCATCTTTTCTCTCATTCACATGTATTTGCAAACAGATAGCTTCTGTGAAAAGCCAGGTGTTTTCAGTTATCTAATAACTAATTACAGGCTTTGAATTTTAAACCCAAATATTCTTAACTTTTAAAATAAAAGTTCAGAGGTAAATTTAAGGCACTAGAAGGTCACGAAACCAGTATTAATTGTTTATTAATTGAAGTTCCTCCTGGTTTACATACTAATGTAAAGAGGATTTTTGGAGGCTCTTCTTACTGTTATCAGTTGGCTCAATGGACTCACGATTGTAGCATGTCTTATCTACACAGATTAAGACATTTCAGATGCACTATACCAAATAAAAACATTCTCCTTACTGTGATTTTTTTAGGTTCTCTACAATCTAGTCACAATCTCTTTCCAGCTTCAGCTCACTGCTTCATGCATCTATGTTATTTTGAGTGCTTGTTCTCTGAGTATTTTAAAGTTTCAGAGCAGGTCCCAGCTATTCAGAGCAGACATTTGAACATAAACATATGTAACTGCTGGATATCAGTTCCAGTTTTTCATCACACGTGCTGTTATTTCTAACATTCCCATATCAGTTAAGAATGGTTCATGTAACAGAATATACAAACCTGCTGTTGGTGTTTATATAAGAAAAGGTCTACATCCTAGGTTTTCTTCTAGGGTTTTTATGGTGTTAGATCTGATGTTTAAATCTTTACTCCATCTGAAGTTAATTTCTGGGGGAGGGACAGCAGGGGGTGGGGGGGATTGGGGCAGGTTAACGTTAGGAGAAATACCTAATGTAGATGTTGGAGGATGGATGCAGTAAACCACCATGGCACGTGGTGTATACCTATATAACAAACCTGCACATTCCACACATGTACCCCAAAACTTAATGTATAATTAAAAAAAAAAAGAAAAGGTCCACAGATATGCAGCCAGTTCAGAGGTAGTGTGACTCCTCAGGGATGCTTTTAAGGATCCAAGATCTTTCTGCCTCTCAGCTGTATCATCTTTACTGTGTAAACTTTTGTCCTCATGATGGTCACCTCAGTTGAAGGCTGCTGCACCTTCAACTCTCTGCCATGTTCCAGGGCAAGGAAAAAGAGATGTGGAATGGGGCCTGGGTAAAGGGCTACACCCAATGGTCCTGTCCTTCACCCCCACCCCAGCCCCACCCCTTCTTTCTTTTTTTTCAGGAAAATACAAGGTTTCTCAGAGGGGGAAGCCTGACTCCAGAAGCCTTAGTTTCACATCTCATTGGCCAACACCCGGTCAGGGCTCCCCCCTACCTGGAGGATGGCTAAGGGAGAAGGGAACGCAAGTGGGGACTGAGCCAATGAAAGAACAGTGCCTGCCACACTGCTTTTCACTCACTCGCATCGCTGCACTTGAAATGCCCTTTCTCTCTCTTTATTTTTATTTTTATTTATTTATTTATTTATTTATTTTTAGTAGAGACGGGGTTTCACCATGTTGGCCAGGATGGTCTCAATCTGTTGACCTCGTGATCCACCCGCCTTGGCCTCCCAAAGTGCTGCGATTACAGGCATGAGCCACCGCGCCCGGCAAAATGCCCTTTCTCTTATCCTTTACATGTGTTCATCCATATCTTGTGTAGAGGCCGTCCACTTTCGCCAGTTCTGTTTGAGCTCCTATGAGCTGCTCTTTGTATTTTCCTGTGGAATATCGTTTTTAATCTTCATGATAAAAGGCAAAATTACTGTCATTAGCTGTATGTAGCTGTGTCTTAATACTGAGGTCAGAATTGATGCTGTATGAATTAGGAAACTTTCAGTGACAAGCGTCAAAGATTATGTTAGTTTATCCCATAATTTGTTGGCTTACTTAACATGGAAGTCCAGGGATTCGCTGGCTGCTGGCATGTCTGGAAGCAGAGGCTAAAATGATATGCTCAGTGTTAACTCCTTTGCTTCTTGTCATTCTAAATCTCATCCACCCTCCCTCCCTCTCTTACTGCTCCTCTCTACTCTTCCTGGTCCATTTCTTCCTCTCTTTTTCCTACTCTTTATTCTATATCCCTCTATTTTGCTCATTCTGAAACAGGTTCTCAACACTTTGCACAATATATAAACGATAGCCCTTCACAGCTCTTAGCTTACCTGACTTCTCATTATGCCGTGATCAAGGAGTTCCTCTTTCTACAAAATACATATATCAAATGTTTCTGGAAGGAATATGATTAGCCTTGGTTGACCACATTTCTGTTTTTGACCAATCCCACCATGGAGGAGAATAGAATAATAAGATTGGCTATGATAGGTCCATTCTAGTTGCCCAGAAGTAGATGAGGCAGTGTAATTGATAATGTCACCCAAACCATATGTGATGTTGGGAGAAAATGCTGAGAATGCAAAATAATAAGTACTTATCCCAGATCCCATTTTCCCTGTCATCATTCATTGCATGTGCCTATCTCGATCAAAGTAATAGGAGCTCAGTAGGGATATGAAGATGTGGATGGATAAATGGGAGAGGAGAAGAACTGAGCTGACCTGTAAGCAAAATAAGAAAATGGCAGTGTTTAGTGTTTTATGAGCTGTATTTACATCATGCAATACTATTTTAGTTTTTTTTTTTTTTTTTTTTTTGAAATAGGATCTCACTCTTGTCATCCAGGGTGCAGTACAGTGGTGTTATCACAGCTCACTGTGCCTTGACCTCCTGGGCTTAAGTGATCCTCCAACCTCAGCCTCCCAAATAGCTGGGACTATAGGCATGCATCACCACCCCTGGCTAATTTTCTGATTTTTTTTTTTTTTTTTTTTAGGTGGAGTCTTGCTCTGTCACCCAGGCTGGAATGTAGTGGCGCAATATCAGCTCACTGCAACTTCTGCCTCCTGGGTTCAAGTGATTCTCCTGTCTCAGCCTCCTGAGTAGCTGGGATTACAGACGTGTGTGCTACACGCCCAGCTAATTTTTGTATTTTCATAGAGATGAGGTTTCACCATGTTTCCCAAGCTGGTCTTGAACTCCTGACCTCAGGAGTTACCTCGGGGGTTGTCCACAATCTACTCACAATCTCTAGGTGTATCTACTTATAGATCCACCTGCCTCGGCCTCTCAAAGTGCTAGGATTACAGATGTGTGAGTTACCATGTTTGGTCATTTTCTGATATTTTTATAGAGACAGTGTCTATTTTTATATAGACCTAGGCTGGTCTCTAACTCCTGGGTTCAAGTTATTCTCCTATGTCAGCTTCTCAAAGGGTTGAAATTACAGGCATGAACCACTGCACCTGGTTGTTTTATGTTTTAAATTAATATAAATCCACAGTGGATACCTATTCAAATTACAAAAATAAGGAAATGCAGTACAAAATCATATTTAAAAAATGTGTCTGCCATTGCTCCTTCAGAAAATAGTTATTACTTGCTTACTTTTTGATAAGGCATTCATTACATGGTGCTTCATTTTTTTTTAGTGACAATAATTGAGATACTTCTCTCTGTGCTTAGAGAACATCTTAAGCTGACAGAAAAACTAACAAATGGGGGATACATAGTTTGTAAGTAAAATATATTGGGGAACCTTTTGTTCTTTTTCAAGCATATAAAACTATATAGTATGTTTTCAACTTCAGTATATGGATGTAAGAAGCTTAAGAAAATGAATTCAGATATTTAGCCTCAGTTATTTTAAACCACTTATGGAGGCATTTGATACATTTTAAGTCTCCCAGAAAATATCCTAAGCATAAGCAAATAACTTCAAATAAAATGTTTATATTTGTACACACTAGTTCTCTGCTGTCATGTTGACTGATTCAGAAAAGTTCTGAAGTGAAAGATTTTAGCATTTATTTCTCCTGGCTCTCTTCCATCTGCCTCGAACAACTCAGTTCACTGAAGGCTTCTGACAGGTCCCTGACCTTGGCCCCTATCTTTGCCATCAGTGTTTAGGGTGAGGAGAGAATCCGCTTTGAGGAAGGTTGCCTCTTTTCACTGCGGCACTTCCTCATTATCTCTCCAGGAAGCAGGTTAATTCTGGCAGGCAAAGCTCCCTTAGACAAGATCCATTCAGTCCATTCTTACAGGGGTAATAGGGCTTGGGGCTCATTTCAGTCAGCCCTCCTTGGAAAAGAGAGGTCCCTTTCCTTTTGAAGATTGATTGGCTTGCAAAGAAAGACAGATAACACCACTCTCATTCTCACTTTCTCTTTTTTTTTCTGTTCTTGAAAACTCAATAGTTGTGTACAAGAAGTCTAACTAGACAAACTATGTCTATATTTTATGTTCTGTAAACATGATTCTTGAAGCTGAGAAACTTTTAATGGAACCCTTTAGCTGAACTGAAATTACTTCTATAACCCAATTCTGTATTAGTTTTCCTGGTTTTTGAAATACTGTCACGAGATAGAAAAAACCAAGAGAAAGAATGGCAGGTGGAGATGCAAAAGAATTTCTAAGACTAGGCATTAAACTGACTCAGATGAAAGTTCTGATTAGCACTCTGGAAGGAAAAAATTCTAAGTGCAACTTTTTGGCCTTTTTTGGTTAAAGGTAATTGAGAATAATTATATGCGTGTCTGGTAAACCACAACAGTCTTTCTATATTGTAGCACTTAACGTAGATGAAGAGGTCAATGAGGAGTTTTCCCAGCAACAACTTTAATTGTAGTCTTGTAAAAACCACATAAACTCAACAGAAAATTTGAACACCTACTCTGTGCTTTGGATCCTCACAGAAATCTGAAAAAAACTCTTTTTAAGTAATTCCTATAATTTAGATTCTCAATCTAGTGGTGAGAATTTAGAAAAGTAAAGAATGCTCATGATAAAGTTTGACAGGTGCTCTGAAAGCCGTAAATATGAGGAATTAAGGCAGCCTCTACTTTTGACATCATTTGCTCTGAGGAAGTATTATATATCCTGACTTTAATTTTTTTCAGGACCCTGTGCACTACAGGATGACAGAAATGATATTCTTTTTCTCTCCTGAAATGGGGTTTGATATTTACACATCACACTCAGACATACAAAAGTTGCTAGTCTGCTTTATTTATCAATAACAGGACCCTGTCCTCAATGATGGAGACAGAAAACAACTTTGCTAAGTGAAGCTATTTCAGCCACTACTTCTGTTTTTTTTTTTATTTCAGAGGAATTCAATTGCAGTTGACTAAATCCTCAGTCAATTTAAAGTTCATATTTCACGTGAGGAATGTTTTTCTCAAGTGAGTCCACATTCCTTTCTCTTTCCTTCCCAAGATGGTCCAGGGAGCAGGACTGAATTCCCATGTCCGCATGATGAGCAAGGGGGTTCTTTCTGGTTTGTGTGCTGTCTCTGTCCTCATTGATGTCCTCAGGGATATGGTTGCCTGCTGTCTTGTGTTTTTGCCCACCAAGGTCTGGCCATTACAGGGTCATAATGCACATACATGCTGTTGAGGCGGATATTTCTTTGTCTCTGGTTTTCGAGTTTTCCATAGCAGGGCTCGGTAAACTACAGCATGAAAGTAAAACCCAGCTGCGGTGGGGCTAAATCCAGCCATTTAGCTTGTTGGCTAAGGCTGTCAGTTTTCGTTCTACAACAGCAGTTGTGAGTAGTTGCAACAAAGACTGAATGTCCTGCGAAGTCTAAAATGTTTACTTTCAGGCTCCTTACAGAAAAGGTTTGCCAACCCCTGATCTCTCTACGTCCTTGGATTGTCCACTCTTTGTCCTTCCCCCTTGGCATGTTTCATCTTTTCAGGGCACACAGAAACCACTGGGTCCCCCCCCGCACAGAAACCTGAGGCAGAAAGAATCACTGTCTAGGGAACTCCCCATCCCTCTCTGGTGTCACTGCTTTGGCATCATGCTATATGTAAAAAGGTAGCAGAGGACCAGCCCTATCTCAGCCTATCTATATTGCTTGTCATTATCTGGGGGTCTTTGAAGTTTCTGTGTTTTAGGTTTCCACCCTCTTGGCGGAAGGTCTTTGATATATTCTTAGAGACTCATGTATCATTTTCAAGCTACCTTTCTCGCTTGAAAATCCCCTTTTTCCTTCCTTGAAAGGCTTAGTATCTGGAGAGAACTTGCCTTACGTGAATGATTCTTGAGGTGTTTTCTATACCAGCAACTCTGCATCCTATCAGAACTTGTTAAAAGGGGAAAAAATTTGGTCTCTACCCCAGACCAACCAAATCAGATTGTCAGAGGGAGGGGCCCAGCAAGCTGCATTGTAGCAAGCCCTTCAGGGAATTTGTGATCTGATGAAGTTTAAGAACCTCTACCTTACACCATATCTGCCACTAAAACCAGGTGATCTGAGTAGCCAGGTTTCCTGCTTGATGTATGAAAGGGAGCCTTAAAAGTATTCAAAATTCCTTTCCCTTTCCACAAAGATTGCTGGCATAGACTCAAAAATTCTGTTTTGATAATTGAATATTTCAATTGATTATCTCTTTCCTTGCCTTTCTGGTCTACTAATTCAAATCCTCCCTGAGGCAGACAATGCCTCTGGGTTAACAGAGAGGATAGATAGATAGATATAGTTTGGTGATTATCCATTTACCTATTTTAATTACTCTCTCTCTCTATATATATATATGTATATATACATATGTATGTATATGTATATGTGCATATATATATGTATATATATATATGTGCATTCTCTTTCAGAAATGTCTTGAATATCATTACATCCCCTTCCTTTCAACAGATTGCCACTGCTAATAAAGGACATCTTCATTGGTGGTTGGCATGGTTTCTTATTTCTTCTTCCTATCTCTAGTTGGGTCACTCCTTGGGATTACCACTTATGGTTTTGTGGGCTTGGGAGTGCATGAGAACGCCACATCTAAGGAGCACCATTCAGATGTTACCTGGACCTTATAAAAGTCCCTCTACACACTTACACTAATACACCATCACACATTCTCATAGTCACACATGTACATGCTCTCAGTCACCCATACACTAGCACACACTGGCCTTTATACTCACACAGACTTACACAAATGTACAGCCTCCTACAGACTCAGATACCATCCCACCACATACACACCCGCTCACACTCACATTCACACACACACATTTGAGTGTTGTGTATTATTACAACAAAACAATAAAGCACGTTTCTGCAATAGAATCAGTGAATTAAAACATGTTTCTATAACCATATTGAGGAAGGAGTATCTTTCTTTAAAGCACATGGAGTTGTCCTAGGGGCAGCTCTGCTGTCCACTTCCATCTTTTCTTCAACAGGTGCTAGGATGATTCTATCTGAAGCCCCCACTTTTTCAGGCTCCCTGTGCCTATGTTCCCATTGCAGCCCATGCAGACAGCATTTGTGGCCTTCTCACACAGCGCGTGATTATTTATGTCTCCTGAGATTGAAAAATCCACTGTGATCATCACTGATAACCACCATTGTACCTGGTCAAAAGGAGATGTGTAAGAATGTAGGAAGTTGTTTTGCATACTGCCTGAATAATTAATGTTATTGGCCTGTTTTCCATATGTATGGAAATATATATATAGCTAAAAATATTGTACTCTTGTAATTTTTTTTAGTTTAGTGATTATCCATTTATCTGTTTTAATTACAAGGAAGAACTCCAAAGAAACAGGAATGTTCTAGGAAGAACTTGATGAAATGTGCCTGCTTTTTATGACTATTCTGTGCAATATGTTTTTAACAAAAAGAGAGATTTCATTTATCCATCACTGTTTTTATCATTCTGTCTCTTCAAGTGGTTGAAAGGGTTCTCTTTCTTTCTTATTCTTCACCCACTTTTAGAGTCTAACATGTAACATTTACTTGTACGACACATTATGCTAGTTGGTTTTGAAGCCTTGATTTCATTTGGTTCTTCAGACCAGTCTTAGAGAAGAGTTGGTTTTTATTTCCATTTTACAGGTGAGGAAATAATTACTTTGAGAGGAATTTACCTGGTATTAAGTGGTGCATAAAGGGCAGAACATGGCTTCAAAACAAGTTTTGTCTGCTTTGTGAGCCTGTGATCCCTATGGGCATGATTATTGGACTTTTTTTTTTTAACTTCCTTAAATTTTGCAAAAAACTAAAGTGTTCCCAGAAAAAATCCCAAAGAGAAAGGGTAAAATACTGCTTAATAAAACCTGTTAGGGCTGGGCACGGTGGCTCACACCTGTAGTCCCAGCACTTTGGAGGCCCAGGCGGACGGATCATGAGATCAGGAGATTGAGAATATCCTGGCCAACGTGGTAAAACCATGTCTCTACTAAAATACAAAAACATTAGCCAGACATGATGGCCCGACCCTGTAGTCCCAGCTACTCAGGAGGCTGAGGCAGGGGAATCGCTTGAACTTAGGAGGCGGAGGTTGCAGTGAGCTGAGATCCTGCCACTGCACTCCAACTCAAACAGACAAACAAACAAAAAACTGTTCTTTAACTTTTCATTAAAAAGAAATGATTTTATGTTATCTATTGTTAATTCTCTAACTTCTACAGTTAACTTTGTCCTGTTGGTAAATTGTCTTTGATAATTTCTATCTTTTACTGTGTTCTGTAGCATAGATCTTGCTAAATTATGACTTTTATGCTGGGAAGGACCCTGTTTTCCATTTTTATGATCTTTGTTGGTTTATTTGTTCTGTTCTCCCAATTTTGTATATGAATTCTAGAAATAACCAAATAGGAGATAGCAGAGCATGGACAAGGAGACTTTTAAGCCCACTGGCAGCTCCAAGAATCACAACAAAATTGAAAGCAAGTGTATTGATTTGGGTGGTATTTTTCTCTAGGGCTTGAAAAGACCTCTTTAATTTTTCCCTTTTTAAACACCATTTTTTGTTGTAAATATGTTTATAAAGGAATAAATATCATATTTCCTAAACCTAATGGTGAGACATTGCCTTTAAAGAAACCAACAGATAAGAGCATTATGTTGTGAGTGTGTTTACATATACGAACGTATTATTTTCTCATTGTCTGCTCGGTTCTTTAGAAATAATAGGTGGTAGATGCTAAATGTCATTATATTTATATGTGAAGCAGCATTTCTAATCTCAAGTCACTTCTTTCAACTTACACATCTGACTTTGACCTATCACTTTCCCATGGCATTTCAGAGTTGTTAGGGAATTTATAATCAAAATTAGTTTGGCAGCTTAGAACCAAATGTTCCTTATTGGAAGAAAAACATCACCTTATTCTGCCACTATTATTATACTGAAGAAAACTGCTTTTTCACTTTGTTTAAACTGTAGTGTTGACTTCTCATCATCAATTTCTCTGCATTTCAGTTTACAATTATATGTAACATGAATCTCAATTTTCGAAGTATCTGACTCAATAATGTATGAAGTGGTTTATAAAATAATTTCTCCTATTTGCTTTGAAGGAAATTTTACAGAGATTAAAATGCTTCCATTTTCACATGCAAGTTTAACTCACAAGTTTAATGATAACCAATATTATATTCTTGGTGTAAATCCTACTAAAATTTTGTCTATCCTCCAATATTAAGTATATTTATATATAAATTACACACTGTGTGTTTTTAACATGCACATGTATATGTGTTTGTGTTTAATAAAGTTGGCTTCTACAAAATTCCTTAGGGCTCCCCTTAGCATTGATTTACTCACTTCATAAATGTGTATTGAGTCCTTTTGATGTGCTAAGCTCACTTCTAGGGGCCACAAATATACAAATGACTAAGTGAGACCCAATTCCATATCCTTCAGGCACTCAGAAGCTACTGGGTGAAACATACAATGCAAGAGCAATTATAACACTGTGTGGCGTTTCTCTGACTTAGCACATGGAAGAGGCACAGTCCATCCCAGGGAAAGCTAAACGGAGAAGCAGGAGTTAGCTTGAAATCATATAGGGAAGGAAGGTTTTCAATGAGAGGAACAGTGAGCAGGTTGTAGATATATTTGCAGAACCTGGTGACTTTTTGTCTCTTAGAAATTGCTGTTATATGTGAGAGACAGTACATGTAGTGGCTAAACTAACACAATTTAAACTGCCTGAGTTCTAATCTTGGCTCAGCCACTTTTGGAATGTGAATCATTAGCATTACTTCCCCATGCCTTGTTTTCCCCATTTGTGTCAAAGTGGGTTTTAGAATAACGCCTACTTGATAAAGATACAAGGAGAATTATATGTGGTGATACACGAAGGGTGCCTAGAGGAATGAACACCAGGTGTGAAGAGAGTCTTTGTACATTTTTGCTAGGGTTGCTGTATCAAAGTACTCTGAAGTGCATGGCTTAATAATAGAAATTGATTGAGTTACTTTTTTAAACCCGCTTATTGTTTGTGTGAAGGGAAAGAGTTCTTAGTGAATACATGAAGCAAAAGTTGTTCTTTAATCTTTTGCTTTTAGTTTCACCCTTACTGCTTCATGTGTTTGGACTTTTTATCTAGAATGTCATTTCTGTTCTTTGGCATTTAAATAGCCTGATTTAAGCAGTCCAGACCTTTCTTTATTGCCTGAGAGTCAACAGTTTCCTGCTGACCATCTATCTGATATTGAGTCTTTTGCTAATTGTGAGCTCATAGCCCACTCCTGCTGCTTTCTTCCTGTCCTTTCTCCCACTTTTCCCAGTCTGTATTTTTTCCTCCTCTCTCCTTCTCTTCCCTTTCTCCTCATCTTCTTTTTTCCCTTCCCTTTGTCCCTATTTCCTGCTTCATCCCTTATTTTCCTGTTTCTTCTGTAGCCAGTAAACAGGAAATGCAGCTTCTGTTTGCAACTGCATGTTGTTATAATAATACCCTGAAGAAATTAATGCATGGTTTCTTAGCTGTGACCATATACTTATTATAGGTTTATGTTCACTCAATACATTGATCATTTTTCTGATAACTCTAAAAACCACAAATGTCAATAAGCCACAGAGTGGAAACCTGTCAACATCGAGACAGTTGTTAGGTTTGGTGTTTAGCTTTTTATATTGTTGCTTTTTCATTTCTTCCTTATAGCATCATTGAAATTCTAGTTAGAAAGAACGGAGCAGTGAACTATGAAGAAACATTAATGAATTGTACATGGCAAGTGTGTATGTGCATAAGTGGATTTTAAAAAATTATTCACAATTAGTATGGTTTTTAAAATTTTTAGCTTAGTGATCTAGACCATTAACATCTTGGTTATTATGATTTTAATGTTCAGATTATAAGTGGATTAATAGCAGGGCACACATTCAGCCATTGCGTGATTGTTGAATGAATAATGGTATCATCAGTCTGTTTGAGGAGTTTTGTTTTTCAGGTTCTGCTGTCTCATTGTAAATAACTGTAGCAATGGTGCAATGGAGGATTGATGAATCAGTAAAATAGGCAGATACGATAGCAGTGAATGTGAACACCTGTTGCTTAAAATCTATGATGTTCTTTTTTCTGGTTTATAAATAGAGGCCTGAAAATAGTTTAGACTTAAAAATATCTTCATATGATAATTTAGTTGATTATGAATAAAAGAGTATTTTATCTAAGTCATATCACTCGAGAGCGAGGAATAGTAGAACCAGGCTCTGGATTTAGTTTAGCATTGACTAACAGGCTGATTTATGGCAAACCATTTAGTCGGCCTTGGCCTTGGTTTTCTCATCACAAATTGAAAGAGTTAACTTCTATGTTCCTTTAGAGCCCTTTAAATTTCATGAGTTGATATTTTAATATTTTAATGACCTGGTCATTACAATAACATCTGCATAGTGACCCATCAAAGGATCTAATTTTAGAGTTTAATTTTATACTTTGTAGATCTTTGAGGGGAAAAAAAGGAAAAGTGGCATACATTAAAAGGTGCTACATGCTGCTATTTAAAAAATATTTTATTTACATCACTGTTCTTCAAATATTTAAGCATCAGGATCCCTTTATATTCTTAGAACTTATACAGGACTACCAAGAGCTTGTGATTATGTGCATTATAGATACCAAATTTATCATTTTATAAATTTAAACAGTAAATTTAGAGATTTTTTAAGAAATTTATTTAAAAACAATGGACTCATCTTATGTTAACATATTTATAAAAGAAATAACAGAGTTTTCAAAACAAAAAATAATGAGAATAATATCATTGTTTAACATTTGTCTTACAAATCTCTTTAGTGTCTGGCTCCTTAAAAGACACCTGGATTCTTCTTTCTGCTTCTACTGTATTCAAACTGTTGTAATATCATACAACATGGAACCTCTGGGAACTCCACTGTACAGTCATGAGACGCTGAGAAAGAAAAAGGCAAATGACATTTCAGTATTGTTACAAAAATCGTCTGACCTCTAGGGGCCCATTGAAAAGTATCCCAGTGACCTCTAAATGACCCTAGAAATCACTTTGAGAACTACTATTCTATATATGTTTTTAATAAGAGGTAATTCTGCTGTAGAAAATGGTGACTTCAAAATTCGAAGTTTTGATGTATCATTCAGTTACTCAAAAATTCAACTTCACTTTTAATGCTGCACTGATGCTGAGATCCCCCCTGTCCATGAGTCAGTTTATTTTTCTACTGCCTGTTTGTATGATGGTTAAAAATATGGGGGAAATGATTTTCTTCCCTGTTGGCCTCTTCGAGAGACCTTATTTTTGCATATGCATGTTCCTTACTTGACTATAAGTTCTATAAGAGGAGGGAGTATTCAATACTGTATTCTATCTAATTAATTTCTCAATAAATATGTGTTAAGTGACTGAATGAAATAGAAAAGATAGGAAGAAGCAAATGGAACGTATTAACAATATTAATAAACTTGAATAAAATGCCAGTGGAACATATTAACAATATTAATAAATTTGATTAAAATGCCAAATATTGAGAAAATTTGTATTTAAATGTCTAAATCATTCTCAAATAGAAAAATGTGATCAAAATATAATTTTACAGTCTGTATATGATGAATACATTATATTCTCTCAGGTACAACTGAAAGAAAACCCACTGGAAGTGAATACATACATAAAGAAGATTAATATTAAATGAACAAAACCTCTAACAATGTAGAAGTATATGTACTTGCTTGAAATGATGGAAATACTTCTAAGTATATAAAACGGGAGGTGTTATCAGTATTATAAACTAATAATCATAAGCCATATCCTCCCCTGTCATGCAGAGTTTTAAGTAGGGATCCATAAAAGACAAATAAAGAGCTCATACTCCCTTTAGAATTGGACCACCTGGATTTTGGTGTTCATTGCATATGGCAGTCCTATCATAAACTTATTCAGCCCCTCTGGGCTTGTATGTCCTCCCACAGAGAAAGTTTGTCACAATGGAAACCTAAAATGTGACAGCTGCTTATTTATATGCATAGTTTGTAACATTATTTTTAAAATCAAGAATAAGGAAAAACTATATTGAAAACAATAATCACCATAAGGAAAAACTATATTGAAAACAATAATCACCATAATGGTGGGTTTAGAAAGTTGTGCTTGTGACCTAATAATGTGATGAAGAGATTTTGATAATTCCCTACATACAGCATGTGTGGATATAATGTCACGATGACACTTATTGTTATATTCAGATCCAGAGATTCATTTACAATTTGCAAATTAATTAATTACGGTTGGAAAAGGCAGAATAATTTATTTTGGAAGCTCTGTGCCAGTAACTATGCAATTTTCCCAAAATCTCCTCAATGCTAAAAGTGACTTATAAAAATCAGTTTTCCAAAAGGTAGCACTGTTTAGTAAAATATATTTGCAAGTTTCACATAATAGAAAAAAATAACATATTCTTTATTTGAGGAGCTAAGAAATCTATCAGCATGTAAGCAGGACATGGCATTCCTTGTTGCTAATTTAACAGTGTGATTGCAGTTTACATATTTCTTCAGATAGTGGTGCTTTACTAGTAAATGACTATTTATCCTTTTGATAAACAAATAAGGGCTTATTTTATATGTAGATGCCATAAAGATTGCTCATGGAGTTTCAGAAGATTTTGAGCTTTTTTTTTTAGTTAGAAAAAATGATCAGACCTACAGAAATATTGGAAAAATGTATCACCTATATAGTTATCACATAAACTCAGCAGTTGCTAATGTTGTGCCAAAATTTGATTCATCCACACTTTTATTTCATGAACCATTTGATCACTTGTATTTTCAGTAACTGGAAAGTTTATCTAAATAGGTGATAATGACCGCTTTGGAAGACAGTTTGCCAACTTCTTAATAAACTAAACGTCTCTGCGCCTTGTTATTTACTCAAATAAATTGAAAACTGATACTACACAGTCACCTGCATACATGTGTTTAAATAGCTTTATGTATAATTGCCAAACTTTGGAAGCAACTAAGTTACCCTTCAGTATGTAACTGAATAAACTGAGGTACATCAGTTTATCCAGTGCTAAAAGGAAATGAACTGTGAAACCATGGAAAGACATGGAGGAACCTTAAATGCATATCAGTAAGTGAAAGAAGTTAATCTGAAAAGACTACATACTGTACGATTCCAACTATCTCACATTCTGGTAAAGATAAAACTACGGAGACAATGATGAGATCAGGGTTGAGTGAGAAATGGATAGAAATCAGAGTACAGAGGAGTTTTGGGCCAGTGAAACTATTCTGTATGATACTAAATAATGGTAGATGCATGCTACTGTACATTTATTTAAACCCATAGAATGCACAACACTAAAAGTGATTCCTAATATAAACTGTGGGCTTTGGGTGATAGTGATATGTCAATATAGACACATCAGTTGTAACAAAGGTACTGCTCTGCATGGGAATATTGATGGCATGAGAAGCTCTGCACATGTGAGGGAGGAGGTATATGAGAACTTTGTAATGAACATAAACTGCTCTAAAATTAGTAAACGTTATTAAAAAATAAATTGACATTTATTATAACATTTTTGACAATAATAATTTACAGATGATATTATGTACTTTAGGTTACATTAGAGGATATATGTCACCTTATCCAACTATTAATGATACTAAGTGTGAGCACTTGATGGATCATCTTTATACAACACATAAATATTGATGCTATTTCAGTTTCTTTGGTAGCAATTTAAATATCTAATCTTCCAGTTATAATTTCCATAAGCAATAGAAACTAGGCACTGTAAACATATGTTCTTTACTAACATAGACCTGCCTTTTACTATTTTGAGTGGTTGGTATTTTAAAAACTTTCAGCTGCAATGGAATGATAGGAATGGGATTTTCTTCCCTGTTGGCCTCTTCGAGAGACCTTATTTTTGCATATGCATGTTCCTTACTTGACTATAAGTTCTATAAGAGGAGGGAGTATTCAATACTGTATTCTATCTAATTAATTTCTCAATAAATATGTGTTTAACTTCTACTTTAACTAGAAAATTAATGAAAACACATGAAACAATACTTCTAGAGATTGGACAATAATAGGCAGGACAGGAGAGAGATTTATGAGAGATGCGAAACAAGGTGAGCTCCACGACTCCCCAAGCTTACTATCTGGAAGGAATTTTAAAAAATTGTGGGGAAGGGGAGCCCAAACGGAGGTAATGTATTTTTAAATAGAAGAGAAAGACCTCAAAGTTCAGGGAGGACAAGGCAGCTGGAATTTGAAGGGTAAAATAGCATAGAGGATGAAATTTTATAGAAACAGCTCTGAAACACTGCAGAGGGGTTCAGTCAAGCATTTGGTAGATTATTGATCCGTGCTTCACTGAGATGAAACTAGGTAAAATGAATCAATGTAAAGGAGTATGTAGAGCAACTTCAGAGTTCATGCAAGGAAGAGAATGACTTTGTTCTTACCAGCAATAGGGCAAAACCCTTGTATGCAAGGCAGTGGGTAGAGTCCAAAGAAAAGTACTACCTCAGTAGTATGGCTAAATTAGCCCCAGATCAAATGTTCTTCTGGACTTCCCCTAACAAAGTTTATAAGCATTGCTGAAAATGAATAAACAAATCCAAATGACTTAGCTGTATCCCAGAATGTAGTCCTACAATATTTAAAAGGATAAACCAAAAGTCCCAAAACCAATATTGCACAAATTACAATATCTTACATGCAATAAAAAATTACTAAACATGCAAGGAAGGAGAAAAATAAGACCCATAAACAAGACAAGTAATAATCAATAAGAAAAGTCTCTGATGGTACTGAACAGAAGAATAAGAGGCAAAGATGGTAATTAGGTATTGTAATTATGCTCCACATGTAGGACATAGAGGAAAATATGAACATGATGAGGAGAAAAATAAAAAAGAAAAGATGGAAGTCAGGCTCTACAGATGAAAAATACATCAAAAATCAAGAGTAAACTATATATGAGCAATAATAGATTAAACTCTTTAGAAGAAAAAGCGACTTGAAGACATTGCACTAGAAAACAAACAAAAATAAAGCAGAGAAAAAGTACTGAAAAGAAAAAGAACAAAGTATCTTCTGTGAGAAGACGTCAAGGAGCGTATCATACATGCAGTTAAGGTTGCAGGAAATAGGGGGGCAAGCAGAAAAATATTTAATAAAATGTGTGTAAAATTTTTTTCCAAGTGTAATGACAATTACAAACCCCCAAACTAATGAGCTCAATGAAAACAGAAGAAACATGAAGAAAACCATAACCAAAGCACATCAAAATAAAATTACTGGCCAGGCACATGGCTCACGCCTGTGATCCCGGCACTTTGGGAGGCCAAGATGGGCAGATCATGAGATAAAGAGATTCAGACCATCCTGGCCAACATGGTGAAACCCCTTCTCTACTAAAAATACAAAAATTAGCCTGGCGTGGCACCGCGCACCTGTAGTCTCAGCTACTCAGGAGGCTGAGGCAGAAGGATCACTTGAACCTGGGAGGCGGAGGTTGCAGTGAGCTGAGATCATGCCACTGCACTCCAGCCTGACAACAGAATGAGACTCCGTTTCATAAATAAATAAATAAAATTTAAAATAAAATTACTGAAAACCTGTGATGAAGAGAATATTTTAAAAGCAGGCAGAGAAATCAATGCACATAAAATACAGAATAATAAAGATAAGAATAGCAGATTTCTTGTCAGAAATTACACAAGCCAGAAGACAATGGAGTGACGATTAAGTAAATTTCTCGGTAAACACAGTTTTAGCTGTATTTTACAAACTGTGATATGTTTTCATTTTCATGTTTGTTTTGAACAGCCTCTGATTTCCCTTTTATCATGTCTTCTCTGATACATGTATAATTTAGAAATATGTTATTTACTTTTCCTGATGCCTTTATCTTTTTAGAAATCCTAATTTCAGCTGGGCACGGTGGCTCACGCCTTTAATCTCAGCACTTTGGGAGGCCAAGGAGGCGGATTACGAGGTCAGGAGTTCAAGAGCAGCCTGACCAACATGGTGAAACCCCGTCTCTACTAAAAACACACACAAAAAAATTAGCCAGGCATGGTGGTGTATGCCTTGTAATCCCAGCCACTTGGGAGGCTGAAGCAGGAGAATTGCTTGAACCTGGGAGGCAGAGGTTTGCAGTGCGCTCAGATCACACCATTGCATTCCAGCCTGGGCAACAAAAGTGAAACTCCATCTCAAAAAAAAAAAAAAAGAAAGAAAGAAAGAAATCCCAGTTTTCCCAAAATAGATAGCATGTAGTATAACCTGTATTGATTAAAGAAATTGCGTAGCTTAAAAGTTTTCCACCAAACAACCTAACAAAACTAACAAATGATGAGCAAACAAACTTCAAGGCCATAAGTCATCACTGATGAATTCTACTAACATTTAAAGAAAGTATAATTTCACGTCTACGCAGATTTTATTTTTTTTGGAAAATAGAACACAAAACACTTCTGAATATATTTTATGATACAAAAATCAGAAAAATTCATTGCAGAAACGTAAAATTCCAGACCAATATCCTTCATTCACATAGAAACAAAACTCCTTTTTAAAAATTTAATAAATCACTATATCAATAAATAAAAAATGTGATACATCATGACCAAATAGGATTTATCCCAAAAATGCAAGGTTGGCTTTAAGATTTGAAAAATGAAGCATTGAAATTCAACATATTAACAGATGTTTTCAAAAGGAAAAAGTATTTGACTAAATTTAGAATCCATTGATGATAAAAATTCTCAGCATACTAGAAATAGAAAGGAACTTCTCCAAACTGACAAAGGCCATTATTGAAAAACATGTAGTTAACATGCTCTAATATGGTAAAATGCTTTTCCTCTAAGTTCAGACACGAGACACGGATATGCACTCCTATCCAGCGTTTTCCAGATATCCTAGCCTTCTTAATAAGTCTTTAAATAAATCATACAATTTGAAAAGGAAGCAGTAGAGCCTTCTAACATGATTGTTTTTGTAGAAAATCTTCAGGAATTACCCAAAATCTACTCAAACCTACAAGTGGGTTTACCAAATTTGCAGTAAGCAAGACTAATTTATAAAAAATATATTTTTATATGCTAGCAATGAGCAAATGGTAATTAAAAATTTATAAATCACCATTTACAATAGGATCAGAGAATATGAAATATATACACTTAAATGTAATAGAATATATGTTAGGTCTAAGTATTGAAAACTGCATTGCTGAGAAAGGTTAGAAAAGTCTCAAATAAATAGAAAAATGTACCATGCTATGAGTTGGAATACTCAATATTATTACTGTGTCAATTCTGTACAGAGTGATCTATAGATTGAATGCTATTCCACTCAAACTTTCCATAGGTTTTTTTGTGGAAATTGACAAACCAAGTATAGAACTGATATGGAAATGAAATAAAAAGTTTGAATAGTCAAAGTCATCTGAAAAAAACAGAATATAGTTGGAGGATGTACAAAACTGATTTTCAGACTTAATGTAAAGCTGCAGTACTCTTCACAGTGTGGCTTTGGCATAAGGTAGGCATAGATTAGTGAAATAGAAAACACAGTCAAGAAATAGACTCTCCACATATGTAGTTAGTCAATTTTCAAGAAATTACCAAAGTAATTAAATAAGGAAATAATAATCTTTTGAAATGATGTTGAATAATTGCCATCCACATCTGAAAAATAAACCTTGACTCCCATGTTACACCATATGCAAATATTGGTAGCTAAAACCATGCAACTTCTAGTAGAAATAATGGAAGAAAACCTTAACTTTAGCTATAGCAAAGATTTATTAAATAGAACACAGCAGAAACATTAAACATTTTTCTTCTCTGAAAGATACAATTAAACAAAATAGAAACCACAGACTGGGAAGAAGCATTTCAAAAATACATACCTAATAAAGGATTTGTGTTCAGAGCATGTAAAGAACTCTTTCAACTCAATGATAAAAGAAGAGAGAGAGAGAGAGAAATAACTCAGTAAACCAGTGGGCAAAATATTTGAACAGATATTTCACCAAAGGGCATACAAACACCTGAAAGTATGCTTGAAATGTTACTTACTAGGGAAATGAAAGTTAAAAATGCAATGAGATACTACTAAGCACACACCTGAATAGCTTAAAGGACTTTCAATCCCAAGTGTTGGCAACCATGTGAAACAACTGAACTCTTACATATCACTAAGGGGAATGCAAAAATGGTTCATTTTATTGGAAGACATTTCAGCAGTGTCTTGTAAAATGAAACATGTACTTCCTATATGACCAGTGTTATTATTCTGTTTTTGTTTTGTTTTGTTTTTTTGTTTTTGTTTTTTTGAGCTGAAGTCTTGCTCTGTCACCCAGGCTGGAGTACAGTGGCACAATCTCGGCTGACTGTAACCTCCGTTTACCGGGTTCAAGCAATTCTCCTGCCTCAACCTCCATTGTAGTTGGGATTACATGTGTCTGCCACCATGCCAAAATAATTTTTTGTTGTTGCGTTTTTAGTAGAAACGGGGTTTCACCATGTTGGCCAGGCTGGTCTTGAAATCTTGTCCTCAAGTGATCTGACTACCTCGGCCTCCCAAAGTGCTGGATAACAGGTATGAGCCACCGTGCCCAGCCAGTGTTGCCCCAACAGAAATGAAATTTTTGTTCACACAAAGACTTATGTGTAAATATTCAGAGCAGCTTTTTTAACAAAAAATAATAGTCAAAAGCCAGAAAAGAACTCAGTTGTTTGTTAGCTTGTTGCTGTTGTAAGCAAATGTGATATGCATGAATACTACAATGGAACATTGCTCAGTATTGAAAAAAAAACTATCAATACAGATAACTCTCAAAAGCATTATATTATGTGAAAGAAAGCTAGATGCAAACGACCTCATGCTGCATTTTCATGTATATAACATTCCAGGAAAAGCAAAATTATGATGATAGAAAACGAATTCCTGGTTGTCAGGGGTCGAGGGCTGGAGAAGGATTAAGGTTAAACGTATGCGAGGAAACGTTGGGGTGATGACATTCTACATCATGATAGTTTTAGTGGTTACTTGACTGCATGCATTTTGTTAAAACTCTGAATTATAAACTTCAAGTTCATTAATTTTACTTCTCATTAATTATACCTCAGCAAAACTGACTAAAAATAAGATATAAGAATCCATCTTCAGACAAATCTTAACAATTATACTGACAGTTGTGTCACTAAGAATATTTCTCACTAATTGGTTCAGAGTTGTGAGCTGCTAAATGGATTAAAGCAAACCAAGAAAAGAGCTTAATATTATTTTAGAAAGGAACCGTTGAAAGATAATCCTGGAATATAGCCACATAAGGAGATTAGCACATGCTAGCCAAAAATTTAAATCTTTTGCTATTTAATGAAATCAGGCGAAG
Source organism: Ateles fusciceps (assembly GCA_036589455.1). NCBI lineage: Eukaryota > Metazoa > Chordata > Mammalia > Primates > Atelidae > Ateles > Ateles fusciceps. Next base: position 4,484,022 of record JAZHEH010000051.1, read on the forward strand.
CAGCAGCGCTTGTCAGTAATTATACTGGTGGTAGCAATTTATATGTATATGCTTTATGGTTTTGAAAGTAAGTTAAAATATATAAACTGAAAGACTCAAAGGCCTAAGACACATTCTGACCATGGGAGCAAGAAAACAAAACATTTTCGTGGGTGCAAGATAGATGTCATCAAAAACTGGAATGCAGTTCAGAATGCAAAAGAACTTTCAGAGTCCTTACAGTCATTCTGCTGATCTGTCTGCTATTCCTGCTCCTACTTTCTGAGGATCTCTTCTTGGGTATCTCAGAGTCTTAACTCACTGAGACCAGATTTGCTTGACTAAGTAAGTCACTGTGCTATAGAGGACCTCACTGGGGAGAGTTCTTGGATTAGATCACCTTTGCCAGGATTAGGGGTTGTTTGGGGCCAACAGTCATCTCTGGTCTACACAGTTATAAGCAAAATCAAATGGCAAATGAACAAACATGGCAACACACTGGCATTTTATAATCTACAACCTGTTTATAAATAATTCCATCTAATTCCTCTAACAGATATTTTAAAATTTTCTTTAACAGTTTTGTATTTTCAGCTCTTTGCACAGTGAGCGAGTCGTAGTAGATGCTTTGTAAATAGTTGTGAAATGAATTCATTAAGAGATTAATGAATGGATTGAGGGAGATATGAATAAATCAGTGAAGTCCTTGAAAGTTTTATAGTTTGGCCACGGTCAGAGAGCCTGGCGTATGTTGAAGGAAAGGCAGTGGAAGACAGTGAGTAATTAACTGCACAGGTTTTGCCATCATATCTGCACCTTCACTTGCTGAGCCTCCAATTTTTTCATCTGTGAAATAAAGTTGGTTGCACTTCTCTTCAGGATCTTAAGAAGTATTAGGTGAGCAAAGGGTTGCTGTTTGCTACCAAGAGCACATACCAGGCACTTAGGACTTCTCAATTAAAATTCAGGATCTCTGATTATAATTCCTGTGATTCTTGTCATTACACTGTGCTTCTGAAATATGAGTGTTCATTTTGTAGATCAAAAGAAGAAAATGAACACAGTTTCATCTTAGGAGAAATAAAACAATACAGTTTCTTTATTTTATGTTACTTCTGCAAATTTTGCTTAGTATTGTCTTTTACTTGTAGGTGCTTATGCGATTCTCTTCTTTGACAATTGAATGATGCATCTTACCAAATTTAGTAAAATGTAACTTATCTAGAAACTACATACACTTAATTTCAACTAGTTATAACATAGTGAAAATCCAGGATGTGAAGAAAATAATTAAGCAAAATGCACTTTCACCTCCCCCTGACATAAATGCCATAATATGTGTGATTTATGTTTAAGTATATGAAAGCTCATGTATTTGACTCATAGGAGAATAATTTGGGCTTTACTTAGAGCTTATTGACTCTTTTTGCATATAATTATGTTAAGCTGAATTATCTGATTTTCCCACAAAGAGCAGATTAAAATTAGCCAATTAAAAGGAGGCAAGAGAATTGACAGCAGTGAGATTTAACAATAATTTCCCACAGGTGTTACTCTTCAGTACTTTACAATACAATGCTTATGGCTTCATCCAAGTCGTAAAATATTAATTATGCTAAAAATGCTTCTTTAATAAAGGGTTGTGTCTGTGTGACACAAGTGTGTTATGCAAGTGACGTATTGTTTCTTAAACTATCTTAAACATAAATAACTCAGAAAATATTTCTTTGTTGAGCAGCATTTGTGAAGCCCCACAAATTGAATTAGACTTATTGAAATATGGATAATGATTCTGCAATAGCATCAAATAGAAGTACAATATGCAATCCTCACATTTTGATTTTTCAAAGCATACTAAAATTCTGTTCTTCAGTCCTCAACCACTGATTTATTGAAAGCTATTTATATGCGTTATACATTCCAGTCTGTCCTTAGCACCGACATTGTGACAGACTTATGCCAAGGCATACTCTAGAAATGGGAAAATATAAATGCTTAAGAGAATAATCTGGGATTTAAAACCTACAAGGAACAAAGAGCTGTGTGATATATCATGACCTCTCTTGTAGGCAGACGGCTTTTGTTCTAACTGCAAGAAGCGGATTGTTGCATTTTCTAAATAATGAAACATGCTCCCATGAACCACAGGGTACGTGGTGGGCTTTTTTATAGTTTTAACTTCTCAGCCTCTTATGCACATTTCCTTTGGGGGATTCCTCTCCGTATGAGTCTTGGTAGAGGTGGGTGTGGCGTCAGCAGTTCTCTTAGTATTTCAATCAATGCTGTTCTCTTAGTATTTCCAGCTCTGTGTCTTATGGGACAGAACTACCTGACTGCCTTCTGGTAGGGCGAGTCTACGACTGCTGTGGGTCAGTGAGATGTGAACAGCAATAATGGGGTCTTTCCGGCTGGATTATTCCAGTGCTGGTGTGAGACCCTCTGGAGCAGTTCTTAACCTTTATTGTTATTCTCAGGAACCCTTTTACACTGTTAAACATTTTTGAAGATTCTAAAAGAATTTATAGTAGTTATATCTATTGATATTTATTGTATTGGAAATTAAAATTGAAATTATAAAAGTGCTTTTATAAATTATTTAAAAGTTATTTACTTTTAAATAATTTATAATTTAAATAATTTTAACTTATAAATTAAGAGTAAAATAAGCCCATTCCATATCAATGTCAGTAACATATTAATATAAAAATAATTGTGTTCTCAAAAAAATAGCGTTGTTTACCATTTTTTTGAAATCTTAATTTTTAACTAAAAAGACAGCTAGATTTTCGTATCAGCGTCTGCATTCACTCTTGAAATATCTCATTGTTAGGAAGCCTCTGGAAAACTCCACTTTGCATTAATTATGAAGAGAATGGAGAAAGCGCCATGGGAAAATACTAAGTGCAGGAGCAAAAGAGGCAAAAGAGATGTGGTAACCTGAGAGGAACATGGCCAGCCACTGCTGGTTCCCAGATGGAGGGCCCACAGGCAACAGAGAGAGAGCCCTCTTTGAACAAAGGGTGGCCCTCAGCTGACACCAGCAAGACAAGGAAGACCTCAGTCCTACAACCTGTATAACTGAATTCTGCCAACAACCCGGATGGGCCTCCAGTAGGGCATGCAGCTTTACAGACATCTGATTTCAACCCTGGACCTACAGGGTTGTAAGATAAGAAAGATGCATTGTTTTAAGCCACTCCCACTGCAAAGCAAGCAATGTATAATTTGTCATATTAACTAAAAAAAAAAAAACCACACATATTCGTCTCTATACATGTAGAAAAAGCATTTGACAAAAGCCCCAAATATTTCCTTCACAAAAATCTTCATGAAACTAGGAAGTGAAGGGAATTTCATAAAACTGATAATGTGATATCTATGAAAACCCGACATAGAACATCATATTTGCTAGTAAAAAGACAATGCAAAGTTTTATGATATCAAAAGCACAGTTCTAAAAAACTAAAATGAAACATTGGACTTTATTAAAATTTAAAACTTCTGCTCTTTGAATGACACTGTTAAGAAAATGTAAGCTCAAACCACAGACTACAGTAAAATATTTGCGTATCTTACATTTGAGAAAAGACTTGTATCCAGAATGTTTAAATAATTTGCAAAACTCACAAGAGCAAAGAAGCCAATGAAAGTCAATGACTTGAGTTAAGTTTTAAAATATGGTTAGGTTATGGACTGAAAAACTAAGCTTAAAGGGAGAAGTGAATTATCAGGAAGAAGAGCAGCATTAAAAATATTAGAGGGTACAGCTGTGCACAGTGGCTCAGGCCTGTAATCCCAGCACTTTGGGAGGCTGAGGTGGGCGGATCACCTGAGGTCAGGAGCTTGAGACCAGCCTGGCCAACATGGCAAAACCCCATCTCTACTACAAATACAAAAATTAGCCAGGCGTGGTGGCGTGTGCCTGTAGTCCTAGCTGTTTGGGAGGCTGAGGTAGGAGAATTGCTTGAACCCGGGAGGCAGAGGTTGCAGTGAATGGAGATCATGCCACTGCACTCCAGCCTTGGTGACAGCGTAAGACTCTGTCTCAGTGAAAAAAAAATAAAAAGGAAAAGAAATACGTATAATGGAGATATGAACAAAATCAAAGTTTAAAAATGTATATAGTTAGTTCACTATAGTTTGTGCTTAAAATATCTGTTCTTAGTCTTGTTATCTATAAAGTTAATGGGTGTTTTTGGTGGGTAGATATTACCATTTATTTTTCTAGTATATGATAATCAAGTGAGATCATTTCTGTGAGCTGATGACTGTAAATTGCCATTACAGGTATCATCACTAATATGTTAATGTAATTATTATATGGTATTATCATTATCAATATATTATTGTAATTATTATTATTAAAGAAGAATTAATATACCATTACAAAAGTGAAACAAAAACAGGCAAATAACATCTAAATATTATTATGAAAATAGTGTAGAACTTTCAGATATCCAGGAATTCCTAGACTCCACTTTGAGCACTGCTATGTCAGGACTTGTTCTCTCTGACATGGTAACTGGATAGAGTGGTGTTCTCTTCTGGAGTGAACACAACCGCAGCGTGTGGCAGAGTCCCCCAGCTAATGTATAATGGGACATTTAAAGAGAGTGAGAAATTAAGTTGTTGTCATATGGTGTTTGTTTTTAACCACTGAGATTTTGAAAACGTTTTGTGACTGTACAATAATCTAGTTTCCCCTAACTATTATGGTTTCCAAAACAAAAATGGTAAGGGCCAGACACTCACTTTTTTGAAGCTTTAGCAACCAGAGGTGAGCATAAGGCTTATTCGCAGCCAATTACATATTTGTATCTGGTATTTTGAATGAGGAGCAGATATGAAGAAGGAGGTACAGATGAGAGTTTATTCTAGTAGTTGTGATAGCTGTAGAAACACCGAGGAACCAGTGGCAGCAAAGTCAGTTCTCTTTAGCAGTGGAGGCTCTCTTGCCAGACATGTATTAATGTCTGATTTTTGCTGAAACAAGGATCTTCTCTTAGTTCTTACTTGCTTGTGACCTTGGTTTTCCAATTTTCCAATAAATACTCTCCCTGCTTACATTACCCAGATTTCTTTTCTTTGCATCTAAGAATCCCAGCTAGCTTTGTACAATCTGATAAATGAGGTTTTGCTCCATAAGAAGTTAAAATTCAAACTCTCCAGGGGTCTCCAGACTTCTTTGATCATAGTCCCTATCAAGAAAGAATGTGTATATGTAACTCCAATATATTTATTTCTCTGCTAGAAACTTGGATCACTTTTATAGGCCAGACAAGTCTTGCTGCATCAGAATACATTATTCTAAAATGGAACCTCACTATTCTAATTAAATGCAAAGTCAAATGTCTGATAGAAATGTAAAATATTGTATATAAGTAACATCTGAACAAATAATGCTGTACATTGAATAATTGGCTCTATTGATCTTGCCTTCACCAATAAGCATCTTAAAATATAAATTACAAACAAGGGTGAGGCAAGTACTGTCACAGAATTTTCAAAGCTGACATTTTGTAGTGGACCATAGGAAAAATAATACAGAGATAGTATTAGGATGCAAACTGTATAGGCTTTGATATTTTCTGACAGAGGGGATCTAGTGCATGGATTGAGTTCCTAAAACCACTAGTACTTTGAGTTAAAATGTCTTTTGAAAAATACATCACAAAGTTCCTATGGCACTGTAGGCCTACTTCCGCACTGAAGAATGACTAGTGTAGGTTTTTATTCTATTCTTAATTTAGAAGTAGTGTTGCTTTAATTGGCATTTTAAGATTAAACTTTATTAAAAGGAGTATGATTAAATGTAACAGAAAATGTCAACACATTATTTTTCAAACTCATTATTTTCAACATTTTGGAAAAGATCTTTTTTAAAAAAAGAAAATATGTATACAAAGACAATTATACTCTTCCCCCAAATACCATAAAATAGTACCTTTGGTTTTTTACTTCATTATAAATTACTGAAATTTATTACTTAATTGTATGCTACAAAATTCTTTGAAAGTTCCTGACTGCTTTCAAGTTAAATTTCCAGTTCATTGGAAAAAAAATACCAAAGTACCTGAATTCATAATCTTACATAATTTTTTTCCAGAATTGTAATTGTACAGCACCCATAAATAATCCGCTTAAGGATGGAAAATACACTGTGCCTCAGGGAGTAAGCAGATAAGTTGCTTTTATCATAAATATCTGTTTGGCTGTAAAGGCCAAAAAGCCTTTTTGCAAAAACTGTTAGAGTTGTCGGGGTAAATTGTTTTACCTGTGTAAATTACAGCACTTGTTGCAGAATAATGTATGTAGTTCTTCAGGCTCCTCTGGTTGGTGATAACCTGGTAGTTTTTAAAAGTGCATCAGCCATGATGCATATAACCCATCTCAAAAGCATCTTGGTATTCCTGGTGCATGAAATAACTGTTTTGAATGACTGGGAAAGTGTATGAGATGGAGATACAACAGTGAGGGAAATACACACGAACAGAAACCACCAAGAGGACTGGCAGCAATTTCATTGCACCAAGTGTTTATTCAACTGTGGAAAGATCATATTTGGCATAGAAAGTGCATTCTTTACAGAAGCTGACTGCATTGTTCAACAGATAAATTGCCTTTAAGTCTTATCCATTTAGACTTAGGCTGGAATTTTCATGACACACAATGCATTTATTGAAAACATATTGTTGAAAATTTGAATAGTTTGAAGTGCCTGGTTAAAAACATGTTTTAGCATGATTTCTGATTCAACCGTGCAATACCGGATGATGGAATATTTAAGCAAATGATTGGCGACTTGGTTATCTTTCTGAGTTGTAGGTTCTGATAGTTCCTAACCTGACTCATATTGTCAGAAGAGATTTCTGAATGAGATTATTTAAAAAGATAGACTTAGTAAAGTTGACTTGAAATTGATATGCTTCTTTTTATTTGTTTTGCGGACAACTTAGTCTTCTTTCGAAGAAAATTCCTCAAAATGGGTATCATTGATAGTACTAGCATGCTATCTTCTAGAGGAAGAAACCAGGTACTAAGTAAGAGAAGAATGTGGTATTCTCAACGATATCAGAGATTACTTATCAGTTCAGTGGAGAGTAGTATACCTATGTTCTTCAGGAGAAATTAATAGTACGCCAGTTGTTAGCATGAGAGATTTTTATATGGATACATTCTGAGAAGTGCATCACTGGGCAATTTTATCATTGTGTGAACATCACAGAGGGTACTTACACAAACGGAGATGGACTAGCTTACTGTACCCCTAGGCTATATAAAAAAGCTCTTGCTCCTAGGCTTCAAACCTGTACAGCATGGCACTATGTGGAATACTGTGGGCAATTTTAATGTAATGATAAGTATTTGTGTATCTAAACATTCCAAAATATAAAAAAGGTACAGTGAAAATATGGTACAAAGATTTTTTAAAATGGTACACCTGTATAAGGTGCTTACCCTGAATAGAACTTACAGGACTGGAAGTTGCCTTGTTTATTCAATGAGTGAGTGCTGAGTGAATGTGAAGTCCTAGGATGCTGACTGTGCACTACTGTAGACTTTATAAATAGTATGTACTTAGGCTATACTGAATTTATTTACAGTTATTTTTCTGTAATAATAAATTAACTCTAGCATACTGTAACTTTTGCTTTACAAACTTTTTAATCACTTAAAAATTTTGACCCAAAATAACACAGCTTAAAACACAATCACATTGTACAGCTTACAAAATATTTTTCTTCATATCTTTATTTTTATAAGTGTTTTTCTATTTTTAACATATTTTTTACTTTTTAAAATTTTGTTAAAAACTACAGCACAAACATATACATTAGCCTAGCCCTACATGGGATCATCAATATCACTGTCTTCTCCCTCCATATCTTGTCCAGCTAGAAGATCTTCAGAAACAGTAACACACATGGAGCTGTCATCTCCTAGGATAACAATGCCTTCTTCTAGAATATCTCCTGAAGGATCTGCCCGTGGCTGTGTTATAGTTAACTTTTTCATTAGTAGAAGTACATGCTAAAATAATGATAAATAGTACAGTAAATATATAAACCAATAACTGAGTCATTTATTATTAAATATTGTACACCATAAATACATAATTTTATGTGCTAGATTTTTATATCACTGGTGGCACGATAGGTTTGTTTACAGCAGCTCACCACAGAGACTTGAGTAATGCATTGCACCAGGACATCACAATGGCTACCGCATCATGAGGTGACAGGAATTTTTCAGGTCCATTAAAATCTTATAGGGCCATCATTGTATATATGATCCATTATTGACTGAGACATCTTTATATGGCTGTATAACACTTAAAGATACATATGAGTACTTTCTTGCTGATACTGTTTGAATTTCTTCTGATTTCTTCCATTTCGAGATCCTGTGGAGCAGCAAATAGAAGCCTAATTACATTTCTGTTCTCCCATTCCCGTCAGTCTGGAGCCAGTGGGAAGCATTCTCCAAACATGATAATGTGGTTATCTTCTGACAAGTGCTGGCATTATCACTTGTTGCTAGTGAACATTTTTCAATAATTAAATTTTGCTCTTGAATATTGGAAATCTTTAATATCTTTAAAACCTTGAGTAATTGATTTTTATCATATGTTCACCCTCTTGGTTTATTTAGGAAAGACACCAGGCTTGTTTTGAGGTTCACCTGACTCCACTGCATATAGCATGTGCATGTGTACCTAAGAATGGAAAATACATAACTCATAACCCTGAGTTGTGAGCTTTCCAGACACTTTAATTCAGGCTGGCCTGCTTTCATCTTGCCTCTTCTGTCATACTTTTCTATCTGCAAGAGCTTCCTACATAAGAGGATGAAGCCGTTGTCATTTTATAGACTTTGAAAGCTATGCTTATTACTGGCAATTCATGGCTTGTCAAGCTGAACTGGGTTGGCTGTTTTGCCTTGCGAGCCACGTGCATGAATACTGGCTGTACTGGTGATCACAGAGACTGAGGGCAGCACTCTTTGTTGGGAGAACCAGCGGTGCTGAATCAATCACGTCCTGTTGTGGTTGGATTTGTATGCAGATTGTCTTTGCACAGCATGAATTAATAGAAGATGGCCATGGCGGTATTATTTTATTAAAATTATGATGACTTTTCTCAATTGCATTAGCATCAGCCTCAATCACACAATAAAAGAATACTTGGTGGCTGAACTAGGAAGTGTGAGAACTGCTGTCATTTGACTACTTCAGATGGTGTATTCATGATCCTTGGATTAAAATCAAGCAGGTAAAACGAGTTTTCAATGAAAAAACATGAAAAAGAAGTTTGAAAATATGTGACTTCTAAGGAAAGGAAAATAAAGCCTTGAAAATTTTTATAGCATAAGCTTACAGTGTATCATTTTGTCATTTAAAAAATATGTCTCAGTCTTTACTTAGAAATGTGTATGGAACTTTATAAGTTTCCCTTAAATGTGAACTTACATAAAATCCTTGTTTAGAGTCTGTGTTAAGTTACTATTTCAAAATAATGAGATTTTACCCCCATGGGTGTGATCCAAAGCATTACACCTCCCCAAGCAACCTACTAATCTTGTCTATTCAAATGGGAATTTTTTTAAAGCACTAGGTTCTCTTATAAATAGAAGACAACTGTACACTGTAATCTGCTATTCTTCCAGCGGTAGGACCTCATGGAGCGAGAGATCCAAACCTTCCTAAAGTATTTTAGCTTCTACCTTTTTCATGCTACTAAGGATTGAATCAATTAGAAGCCAACAAAGCCCTTCTGTGCTACTGTCCCTCCTGACTCTCAGCACACTGCACTGTGCATTTAGATAATTCTGCCAGAAGGCATTTTTATAAAAACGGCTTTCAAAATCTATTCTTGAAAAGACATTTGTATACTCATTATGCCATTCTATCATTTATCCGTAGGGAGTTCTGTAAATAAAACACCGAAGTCTAATACTATAGTAGCTGATGGCAGTAATCTTGAACAGAGTAATTTCTTTTTCTTTATATAACTTGATAGTGCACAGCTGGTTATGAAAAAATAATCACAAGGCTTTTTCGGTGGTGGTGATGGCTGGCTTTTTTGGACAGTAAACCATGATGACTCAGAGTCTAGGGTAGAAATAATTGCTTTTTATTTGCCTACACCTGTCCCAAACCCCTTTTACTCTAAGATAAACAATACGGAAATAGATTTACCTTACATAGATGACCATCCACATATTGCCATTTTAATTACATAATTATGATTTCTGTATATCTTCTAAATGTTAAGCATTCGTGAGTGGGCATTTTGCTTTATGACAGAATTCGAAGGTAAATCCTGAGCCGAGATGTGAAGGAAGAATAGAGTTTTGTTGCCCTCCCCCAGCATAAGGAGGAATACACACAGAGATTTGGAGGATGGAGGGACATGTGTTTAGTGTTTTCTCAGGTACCTGCAGGGGGCAGAGTTTCTGAAGGTACAAATCCATAGGCAAGAACCTGATTGAGGGCCTGGAACAAAGGATATGGATTTCATTCAACAGGATTAGGGACCATTGAGGTATTTTCTTCAGGAGGTATAGGATGTGATCCAATTTACTTATTTTGAAGAGTGTTCCAGCAACAGTATGGAAGAGAGCTATTATTTAATTCTCTTTCCTGGTCAGTTTAAATAATCATAGCATTATCGGCTGAAGTGCAAATAAAATACTATACCAAAAATGCATTGGCCAAAATGCAAATAAAATACGTTACCTTTATAGATAGCTAAATGCTAGCTCTTAACACAGATGATTAATTTTTAAAAATTTAAACCACTCAACTGATCTCATATAGACCAAACTTTAACTGTTAAAAATATGAATGTTATAAGCTAACACCTTACTTATACCATCATTTAAACACAAGGGCTGACAATTTTAAAAGAAAACCAACAATAACAAAGACACACATTTTTAAGCAATTTATTATATGATGCTGAAATTTTCGAGATACCCTAGACAATGATTATTTTTATTTACTAATGTTAAACATTATAATGTAAAATTAACGTAATTAAAGTAATATTTTTAAAAGATAGATCACAAGAATATTCTATTAGTAGTAAATGTTTAAAAAATCCCCCGAACTACATTTCATTACTATATTCCCTCACCTAGATGCACACCTTGGAAATATTTTGGCATGGAGTATATAATAACAAAAACAAAAGTGGATAATGGCCTTGTTGTACCTTTATATAATACTGATTTTTTAATACAGTAGAATTTAATAAATGCTTATGTGTTTACGTATAAATGTGTGTGTATGTATTTAGCACACAACATGTAGGACTTTTTATGTGCAAGATACTGTCACCAGCACTTTTTTCAGTTATTCTCATATATTTAAAAGAATAAATGAAGGCACAAATGAAAATAAAAAAGATATGGTAATCATATCTCTTTGATGTTCAGATAACTTTCTCCACTCCTACAAGATTGATCACTTTGTTGTCTGAATTGCCATGTTGTCTACAGATCCCTCATCTAGTTATAAAACTGGATGAAATACTTGGTTCTTTTCATATACTTGTCATATAATCCTCATCATAATTCTGTTTCTAGGTGTTGTTATTACCAGAAAGGTTAGTAATTTGCAAAATAAGTACAGATAAGTGAAAGAGCTTTCTTTTTAAAAACCTGATCTTTTTTCTTATAACTCAGGGGGAGAGGCAGGGCTAGAGAAAGACCAGTTCAGGGTCCTCTAAGTGTTCTCTTCATTGAACTACTCCAAGAATGAATTTTGCTTTTCTCTTATTTCTGGATTTTTATATTGTATGTCTGATGAAACCACCCCTATTTTATCTCTTTTTTTTTACCCCTTTGTGTATGTATATGTGGTTTTTTTTGTTTTGATATATATGAGAACAAATCTCTTATATATATGTAAACATTTAAATATATACATCTAAATACATACATATTAAATACATACAATTAATATATAAATACATAAATTATATATATTTATAAATTTATATAAATTTTATATATTTATAAATTGATATAAATTTGATTATCATTCAATCAAAATGTAAAACATTAAATAAATGATTAATTTATATATATATTTCCATAATATTATCATTTAATTATATATTATTCTTTGTTAAAACTTAAAAGACCTGGAATTAAATCCTGGCTTGATGTATGCATTAAGTGATTAATTAACTCATTTATTTGTTAAACTCATATTTTCTGAAGACTTGTTGCAAGCCAGTGGGAGTCCCCAGAGTAGCAAGTTTAGTGGATAAGACGCACTGTGTATGAGTATTATTCAAGTGCTCTTGTGCAGGGACCTACCTACCTAACTTTCAAAACATCACTCAAATAATCTAAGGCTCATTGTCTTCGTTTCCCTTTGATAAAGTAAGGATAACAGTATTTGTCCTCCTACCGAGGAACAGAGTTCCAATGTTAATTAAATAGAATGACAGATATTACAAAGCACTTCCTAAGCCTAAAAGTGCTGTGTTGAATAAATGATTTACTAGTTGACTGCTTCTCAAAGCTGATTATCTACCAGGTTATTCTGTATAAGAAACTGAAGGCTGCTTCTCTATAGTTTCTTCCAGGGAATGCTGCATTATTTTCATGGGATAAAACAAATACGTCTTCCTTTTCTTCTACAATTTTTCAAGGCAGTTATAAATTGTCATAATCTTCTTTGTCAAGATGAGCATTTCAGGTGTATATATCTGTTTTATAGATAGTATAGTTTGAAATACCTTGCAATTGCCAATAATATGCTCTGATTATTCCTAAGTTTTAATTTTTTAAATTAAGGCCGGACATAGTGGCTCATGCCTGTAATCCCAGCACTTTGGACTGAGGTGAGTGAATCACGAGCTCGGGAGTTTGAGACCAGCCTAGCCAACATGGCAAAACCCATCTCTACTAAAAATACAAAAAATTAGCTGGGCATGGTGGTGTGTGCCTGTAATCCCAGCTACTTGGGAGGCTGAGGCAGGAGAATTGCTGGAACACGGGAGATGGAGGTTGCAGTGAGCCAAGATTGCACCACTGCACTCCACCCTGGGCAACAGAGTGAGACTCTGTCAAAAAAAAGAAAAAAGAAAATTAAGAAGCTATTTTTTAGAGAAGTTTTATGTTTACAGAAAAATAGAACAAAACTGCAGAGCTCCCATATACCCACTCTCCTCCCCACACCCAAGTTCATGTTTATTTTTTAATCACATGTAGTTGCCGGAATTGGACACATTATTCCAGATGTGATCTAGAAGTAACTTCATGTGATGTTAAGGAGAGGATGGAGTCAAAGATGGTACCCATGGTGTGCAGTACCGTTGGGACATCAGTAATTAACTCATTTCAGTCTCCAAGAAAAAAAAACAGACTTGAGTAAGTAGAGAACGATTTCAATTTTTACATATTATGTTTGAGGCATCTGTGAGATACCCATAAAGCCATGTACATGAGGTACCTGGTGTAAGATTGTGGCGCTCAGGAGAGAAAGCTCTTAACAGACAAGAGGGATCCTAGAGTTATTAGTGCAAAGACAACTGAGATCTCTGAAAACTGGGGTGGAGCAAGAGAACAAAGATGATCCAGGAGAGGGCATAGAAAAAAACTGAAGGAACAACAGGATGCAGATGTTTCAAGAAAAATCAGAGAGTTTTACTTGTTTGGTTTGGATTTCTGCAGAGGCAAAATGAGGAAAAGGGTCTTTGCATTTGATTTGGCCTCATTGGCTTCAGTGGTCTTAGCAAGAAGCTTTAACAGCCCAGATTGATACTGGTTCAAGAGTCCAGAGACATCCAGAAATAGAGACAGGTGCTACAAGTGAGTTCAGAATTTGGAGTTTGAAAAGGAGGTATCTGTGTTTGCAAATAGCCCTGAAAATTGGGGAGGTAGAAATAACTTTATGGTCAGAATTTTGGATGCTTTATGTACTTTCAGCTGGGCCTCTCTTTTATCATCGTAGGTTTCCTCTCTGTACTTTTCCTCTCTAGCTGCCAGAAAGCATTCTCTGATTTTTACTTACTCATGTACTGTTTTGTCTCCCCCAATCCTAGTAGAAATAAACATCCCTTCCATGTGTATAATGATTCTAGGTTTTAGTTCTTCTGTTTCAATGTATATTTCATTTGCATCTGTGTGGATTCCAGTGTCAGTTATCAATTATAACTTCTGCTAATCCTGGAATACTTAATTATATTTTGTTTAACATCTGTGATATATTTTAACTCTGTATTTAGCTCAGTCAATAATGTCTATCCTTTGGGCAGTACAAAATTCTAATGATATTATAAATTGATTCAGTTATACTTTATATTAATTGTATATTTAACCCATGAAAAACATATATATATGATTGTCATTGAATCAAAATATAGAACATTAAATAAAGGATTAGTTTTAGGATGCTACAAGTATATGATGATACAAGCGTATTTTCTAGTATTCAGGCAATCTTGTAAAACATGCCAAGCAGCTTAAATGAGTCTACTAATATAAAAAATATTCAATATGATAAAAAAATAATTATAAAAAAGTTTTATTTACATCAAATGCTGTACTAATGGGGTAAGTTAAACTTTATTCTTTTCATGCTATGGCTGGATTATAAAATAATAGGAGTAGCATAATGTAATTTTTCAAAATTATAATATTTTATATAAGAAAAATATTCTGTTCAAGTTACAGAAGAATTTTAGTTGAGATACTATTATAATAAAAGTGCCTATACCACAGTCTTAAGTCTAGAACCAGACAGGGTTTCAATCCTGGCTTTGCCATTTAGGAACTGTGTGTCCCTGCACAAACTATAAGCTCTCTGATCCTCAGTTTCTGCATTTATATAATAGGGCTAATAATGGTAACTACTTCATAGATAGTTGTGAATTTTGATTAGGTTAATATATGTAAAGTGATTGAAACAATAATTGAATATGCATTACTTGAATCTAATCTCTCCCCTATTTTTGTTTATTGACTTAGTCAAGTGTTCCTTCAGTACCTAATGTGTATCAATCATTATAATATGGTCTCTTTTTTTTGCTTACCTTTATTCTTTTTTACAATGTAAACAAATATACTATGGTCTTAATGCTCAAAATGGTTACACGTGTACCCTTGAGACAGCTTACATTCTGGTAGGTAAGAGTTATATCAAACAATTAACTGCTACAAGGAAAAAGTTACAGTGATATTATACTATATAAGAGGGTGTCTCTCCTAGAACTATATTACAAAAAAACACCCTTACTGAAGAGCTGAGATTTAAGAAGGAAGGTTTTAGTCACCTGAGAAGGAAAGTTCCAGGAACTGTCCCAGGTAAAGAGTAGAGTGTCTGAGAATTCAGAAGATGCATCAGAAGATGATGGCTGAGGATAATGATGTTAAAGGTAAATGCACTGACTGAAGAGAAATACAAGTGTGATGTGAGGCAGGAGATGGAAAAGAGAATGATCTCATAGAACCCAGAGTTTCTGTGACAGATAGTGACTTTTGTACACTAAATCATTTAGGTTTTGTTATTGTTCTGTCACTACCGTAAAGGTGACATTATTAGATTTGTATCTTTTAATGGGGGAGGGGCTTTTTACTTTAATGTGTGAATTTGGGTTAATGAGCATATGTATAAATTCTGTAAGTCTTATTATGATGGTTACCCTGACTGATATTGGGAAGATTAAATGAATGGTAAAAGTGGGTGTGGAGAAATGAGGAGGCAATTTAGAAATATAGAAGAGAGATTTTTAGCATCCTAGCATAGAAGGATGGCCGTAGAAATGAAGAAAAGTAGGTAAATTTCAGAATCTTTAGAAGATACAATTTGTAACATGTGGTGATAGATATGTAGAAAAAGAGACAAGTATACTAGGTTTTCCAGATTTCTGGTTGCACAAATGAGATGTGAAATACAGGATGAGGTATAGGCTTGATTAAAGGGGAGTTCATAAGTTGGGCATGAGACTTTTTTTTTCAAATTAGTTCTTGATTACTGTAGAACTTAGAACAAATTATTGAAATGGGTATATGGTTCTGGAAGACAAAGGAAAGCTATGGACTGTCTACATGAATCTAGGAGTAATAAATAAACAGATGGAAATTGAAGACATAGAACTGGATTGAGTTATGGAGGAGGAAAAAATATGAAATAACAAAGAAAAGCACTGAAGGGCACTTAGTGCCCTGAAGAATGCTGACATGTAATGATCAGTTAAAGAAGGAGGAACTAATAAAGGAAGCTAAAGAGAAATCCATGGGAATATGGTGCTTCAGATGTCTAAGAAAGAGATCAGAAGTTTGAGAAGAGTTGAGAATTTCAGATAAACATGTGGATTGCCATGTGTTAAAATATCCTGCTCAAGGGTGGTACCCATAACTTTTATACAGACGACAACTCAACGCTAAGACTTTACCAGAGTACTTAAAAGCTGAGATGTATCTAGAGAAGGTGGGCATTTGGATCCATTTAGGGGTGGGGCTATTTAGGGCATATGTAACAAAAGCAGCAAGTTTAGGCTAATGGTAAAGATACGGCTGCAGTGATGAGCCACTGAATCTAAGCTGGTTGGTCTTCATCTTTGACGTCATTAGCCTCATCCATCATCTTTTGACTAAAGATAGAATTGAAGTCAGAAAGACCTGATAGAAATGGATAAAGTCTAAGTTGTTGGTAAAAGGTGAATGATTCTCCCATCTCATCATGTCTCAATCACTACAAGGACACTGTCTTGAAAGAATGTTGTCTCTCTATTTAATTCTTGGGAAGAACTATAATTAACTGTGCTGATCAGAGCTGGACATTTGTTGAAACTAGTTTTGCTAGCAAGCTAAAATATTGTACCTCCAAAAAAAGAGCCAGTATGGCTTCTTCCTTTTTAACTACCTGGCTTCCTGCTTGGTGCTTTGTTTGCTTCTCCTCCACCTTTGGTGAATGATCTCATGCATCATGTCTCTCTGTGAGAGACAGAGCTTGTGGAGAGGACTCTTCAGATACAAAACATGCTGACTGTGACCGCTCCATCTGGCAAATCTGCATGCTCAGTCACGCAGCTGGGTGGGTAGGTTCACTTACCTCTGTGAGCAGTTCCAAGACCTAGCTTCACAGCAGGAAGTAAAAGATCCCTTTCAACCTCAAGTCTAAACTACAGTCTACCACCTGACATAATGAAGAGATTATGAATGGTGTTCATGCCTGTGTATGAAACCAAATTGTGAGACCTTGACTACGTTACTTAACTCATGATTTTTCCTCTAAAAATGGGAAATGAATAACCCTGTCACAGGTTGGTAGTGAACGTTGAACAAGATAATATAGGGAAAGCATTTACCCTGTGCCCAGAGCATCACACTTAATAAATCTTCGTTTTTAAAAATTACTATTTTATCAAAGAGTTTTTTTATGGCAGTTTAGAGAGTACTTTGATTTATTTTTAATTAAATAATTATTTAAAGTGTTTTGTTTTATTCTTTTTTCATTTGATTTGGCGATCCCTATTCAAGGATCCTCCTTTGCTCCAGGGGAAAGAGGGATAGTGGAAAGTGTGGACACTCTGAACCCCTAAGGGCAGTGGAAGAACAAGTATCCTAAAGGTAACTGAGCAGATAAAAGGAAAAGACAGGAAGATGGTCTTGGAAGTATGGGCATAGTGAATACGTAACATGCTGGAGTCATATAGCTGGGAAGACTTGGAACTCAAATTTCAACCAAAGACTCAAAAGGCTCCTAAGTCTTACTCTTCCCCCCAACACTATTACTCAATTGTTTTCAGTGTTACTAAAAAAAATTAAGTGGCAGTCATTTCTTAAGTCAGAATAAAAAAAATAAAGTTGATTTATCTGCATGAAACTTGAATTACATCAACTAGCTTTATTTTTTGTTGGAGTAAAAACCTATGGAAACAAAGATAAATTCATTTCTTATTTAAAAAATGGCACTTGAAAATTTCATGTTTGTTATATTTATTGTTGTAGTACTTTGTAAATTATCTATATTCAATTATTTAACTGATACATTACCTATTCAGCTTAAAGAAATAAAAGGAATATAGTATTATTGTTATACTGCAGAAAATTTATTTAGGTACAGTGAATAACATAGGATGTTAATTTTAACATCATCTGCATTACCCAATTAATATAACTTTTGTTTCCTTTATCATGTTTTTCTATACTTCCTACTCTACACAATTTGCTTCGGGTATTTAAATGTGGAAAAATAATAGGGGATAATAAGGTAACATATTTTTTCAATTAAAATATGGTAAAGGATTCTGATTTTTTAATAAAGAATTTTACTTTTTTATTATTAAACAACAAAATATTGAGATACCTAAGAAGGTAATAAAAGTTGAAGTACTTTGTAAACTCTAGTGTATAACTGTGTAAGATGATACTTCTGTTAAAAAATAGCAATACCATTTATATAAAATTCTCAAATTTCTCGAGATGTATCTATTTTCATTATAATAGTGCATTTAATAATCATTCGTATCAAATTACATTTAGATCTGAAGTTTGTTGGTTGTTAAACAAATACATGTTTAAAATAGTTGAGCTTATAAAAATGAAATTTACCTCTGTTTAATCTTTTGGGATCCAGATGCAATTCAAAAATGGAAAGAAATCACATTAATTTAAAATAGTGCTATGTCATACGTATTTTTTTAAGTTGATTCAGAAAATCCAAGTGCCATCCAATGAAAAATACATCTAGGTTGTAAGTATATTAATCTAGATATGTAATAAGGCAATACTGCTGTTATTTTGCCTGAATCATTGCTCAGTATCATATATTGAAATATACCATTGTCAAAACATAACACCAATTCCCAGCAGTTTTCACTGGAGACAGTGTTACAAGAGGCCATTGAATTTCACTTTTTTCGAACTTCCGTTGCTGGGGCATTGGTTTCTGGATTGCTATTCTGTTAGCATGATGAACTAATTGACCTAGCAGGGCTCCCTATAGAATAGCAGCTTCTGCTTAGTTCATCAGGAGTACAGTTTGTTGTTTCATTTCCTCTTCTAGTCCCATTGGGGGAAATTGAATTGAGAAAAGACTACCTACTGGGAGCGTTCAGTGCTCATGACTGAATAAGTAACTTTATGTATTTATTTATGTATTTATTTATTTGGTACTGTCTTAATTAGCCAAGAAGGAATGACTCTATTAGGCAAGAGTCGACTGTGTTTGATACAAATGAATACGCTCTGTTAGCAAAGCGTTTGATTCACAAAGACTTGTCATACTCAGGGCCCCTTGCAGGTGCAGAGCTTACATAAAATTTTAATTTGCTATGGTAGAGCAGTTTTCTGTTTTATAATTGTTAGTCATTCAGTGCAGACCTAGAAGACAAGTTAATGGCTGTTAACCGGGTTTAAAAAAACAAAACAAAACCAAACACCCACAAGTTGGAAGTTTGGAAGATAGATTCGTTGAGCCGCATACAAACATGAAGTGTCAACTTTGCCTCGATAAAGATGAGTTATTTGTCTACAGCAGTGTCCAAATGTGGACTTGAACAATCTGTCATTAAATTTTGATGCCTTTACAATTTTCCAATTGCATCATTGTTTCATTAGTGTGTGCATTCTTAGTCAACAACAGAGATCATGCTATTTGACTATAATGAAGAATGAAGTCTGATGACAGTTTACATTTTTTAAGAATTTATTACTAGTTTCTATTGTATCTTAGTAAATTTTTAAGTATATTAAGCAGATGTTGTAGGCTATGATTTAAACGTCCCCTAGATTACAATCTCACATTTTTCAAGAACACTGTTCAATTTCTTGCTTATCCTGAGAGTAGAGGAAGAGTAGCCTAGTGATTATAAACCCTTGCTCTGAAATAAGATATCCCTGATTCAAATCTGTGCTCTATACCTCACTTACTTTGTGGCCCTGGACAGGCAGCTTAATTCTCTGAATTTCATAAGGTTAAGTTATGGATAATGAGTGTTACTATAAGGAAAGCTCTTGGAGGAGTGCCTAACATGTAGGAAGAGCTCAGTGGGTGTTAGCAGTTATTACATACATTTCTCAATAATACAGTGCAAAACCTGGTGCAAGGTGTGTGCTTCAAAAAGTTCACAAATGAATACATGAATGAGTGAACAAGGGAAATTCTTGTCCAGAATACCTTAGAATGGAATTCTTAGAAATCCATGTCTGTCTTACATATTTAAACAAAACAGCACATTTCTGTATAGTTATAAAATTATACTCAAATGTAGAAAAGGCTCTAAATAGCTTGGAATCTGTGTTTATATAGAAGAAACTTAATATCCACAAAATCACTACTGTATCTTGAAAGAATTTGAGAGTTTACTCATAATATCGTATGAGTACAGACTGACTAGAAAAAGCGTTTAAAGGGTCTACCATTAATACAATATTGTGAAACACTACAATATTGTACAATTAGTATTTTTTTCTGAAGTATGCTTTATAACATTTTTATGAACCTCTATAAAAGATTTGATTTGTATATAATTCTTTGATTTCTGAAGAAAGGGGGAAAAAGACTATTCTTGTGCTAAGTTTGTACGTGTTCTGTGCCAGATACTCTGAATTAAAAAAAATCTAACACATGATTTCTTTGTCCTAAAAATTTTATAATCTGTCTACTTGGGTTGGCAGTTGTCATTCATAATAATTAGGATTTTATATATAAATATATATATAAATATATATTTATATATTTTTATATATATATTTATTTATATAAATAAATATATATAAATATATATAAATAAATATATATATATTTATATATTTATATAAATAAATATATATATAAATCCTATCATATAGATATGATTATATTTAACATTAAATAATATAGCACATACTCTAAATCCATATACTAGGAATTTAAGAAAATAAGAACATTTTCTTTAATTACTGAGTATGTCCTGCTTCTCTTTGGAGCACATTTATGTGAAACTCTTAAAGTAAGAGAGCTGTCTTATTAGATTTCTTAGAATTCTTGGAAAGTTTTGAAATCTAGGAAAAAAATGGGAAAATACAGAATTTGTATTATGGGAGTTGTATTCTTCTAAGAAATATAAGGAGGACAGAAACATCATTGTAAATTATATATGTACTTTTATTTTGCAATTGCAATAGTTTAGGATAGTGTTGGAATTGTTTTTCTTTTCATGATTGCCATTTAAGTAGTAAGATGTGAAAGAGTGCAAAGCATAGTGTCTGGCACATAATAATCTTTGTGCTTGTCTATCTGGCCATTCTTCACTCCTTCATAAATCCATGATTATCAACAGGAAAACATGGAGGCTATTGTAATTAAATTTAACCTAACTAGAAGGTGGTATTGGTAGACTCAGTGGTCCATAGTGGCCATAGTGAAGCTTCCATAAGAGATGTTATTTGGAAATCAACCAGTGGGGCAAATTATTTCTGTTTTTGGATAATTCTTTAAAAAACAAAGAAAAAAAGAAAAAAAAAACTCCATTTGAGTTCTTTCTTTTCTTTCTTTTAAAGGAATGTGGTGTTTTTAAATTAATTTAATTTTAAAAAATTTCTCTGAGGACATAAGATGACTCAGAATGCATATATTCATGTGATAGAAGAGTAATTTTTATCCTTTTAAAATATGACAGCAACAGTAATATTCACAAACTTTACTGTGTCTGTTCTTGTTGTTCTTACAGTTAGTTGGGCACTGTGTCTAGATCTGCACAATAGCATGTGATGTGTGTCACTTCTGAGCTGATTCAGCTCTTGCGTGATGCTACAGTCTCTCTTTCCCTGCCTTAAGGAAAATATTATATTCTCTATAATGGTCCTAGGTCAAAAGATTAACACATGTAAATAACTGAATCTTCCTCTTTATCTCAGATGTACACAAAAAATTAATTACAGGTAGATTGAAGGTTGAAAGATGAAAGACCAAATAATGTTTCTTGCAGATATAGAATATTTTCTAAATCCTTGGTTAGGCATTCTTGTTTTTTAAATAAGACATATGAAACATCAATTATAAATAAAAAGTGAGAAACTCGACTTTATTAAAGTTAAAAAATTTATCAAAGATACTATTTCCTGAATAGGAGTGGGAGAAGGTATTTGTAATATATGTAACCACTGAAGGATTTACATACAGATTATATATCTTAAGAACCTCTTACAAATCAATAAGAAAAAAGCAAATAACCCAATAAAACAAAAGAGAACAGCCACTCCAAATG
Source organism: Ateles fusciceps (assembly GCA_036589455.1). Classification (NCBI taxonomy): domain Eukaryota; kingdom Metazoa; phylum Chordata; class Mammalia; order Primates; family Atelidae; genus Ateles; species Ateles fusciceps. The sequence goes on from JAZHEH010000051.1 coordinate 4,506,212, forward strand.
AGAATATACAGATGGCTCATAAATACATTAAAAAGTGCTCAACGTTATTATCCATCAGGAAAATGATAATTGCAATCATAGTAATATACCATCACTTATCTATTACTATGACTATTAAAACGTTCTTAAAAAATAAAATTAACTGATAGCACCAGTGTTAGGAAAGACCATACAATTACAAGGACCCTTAAACATTGCCACTGAGGGCATAAATCAGTACAAGTAGTATGGAAAACTGTTTTGTAGTATATACAAAAATAACCTTACTCATTCCCTATGGTCCAGCAATTCCATTTCTAGGTATACAGTCAACAAAAACATCTACATTTGTGTATCAAACAATGCGTACCAGTGGTATTTTTCAAAGCCCAAACAGAAACAACCTAACTGCCCTATCAACATTGGAACACAAAAAAATAAATTGGAGAATATTCAAACAATGGATTACCATATAGCAATAAACAAATATTGCTACATACAGCAACACAAAGTCAACCAAAAAAAATTTCAGGCACAAATGACTTCTTTTATATAAATTTCATTTATATAAAGTTCAAAAATTGGCAAAACTAACCTATAATAACCATCAAAGTTGGTTTTGCCTTTAGGGAGATAAATGACTGAAAAGAATTATAGGGTAGGGAGTTGCTAGTAATGTTTTTGTTTTCTTATGCGAAAACACAGATGAGTTCATTTTGTTAAGCTTCATTGAGCTGTATATGTATGATTCGTACACTTTTAGTTTTATATATTACACTGTTCTAAAATTCAACACAGTCTATGAGCAACTTATTTAAAACAGCTATTTTGATAATTATACTAGAAACAGAAATACCAGTTAGTATAATCTGGGAAAAATAATTATTTTTCAGTTCATGAAGCACAAAACTAGACTAAAAAACATTCTAGAAACGCCTGCCTTTTGTTATTTCTCCTTGATTTAAACAAATGATATCTCCCCCACCCTGGCCCTGCCATCTCTTCTACTACTCTCCTTCAGCATTGCTGCTTGGCAGGCATTTGTGAGGAACTTGACTTTGGAGTCTCAGTAGCTTAGTACCAAACAAGGTAGCACATTATCAGCACCCTCAATTGGCAGGAACATAAAGGTATCTTCAGAAGGCCAAGGGATATAATGTGAAATCTCTGTTTGCCTACCTTTGTTGTTTGAGTTAAGCTAAATGGAAGTGATTTGAGCAAAATATGAGATGTCTCATATTCTCAGGCTTTTGATTGAATTCTGGACGTGGAAGTAGCTGGGGAAAACCAGAAATTTCTTCGGGAAGTTCAAGCCCCCAAGTTTCCAATGAAAAACTTGCATAGTGGAGGAAAGCCAAAGACCAAAGATAATATCTACTGCACTGTGAAAGGCCTATTCTGTGATCAAAAGTAAAACTAAAACAAAACACTTTGATTGGCAGTGCTCAAGATAGCCAAGTCCTTTCAAACAGATGCTGAGATAGGGGAACCCATATAGAAAAGCAGAGAAAAAATGAGAGAACAGTGGTGATCAGCAACTATTGTTATCTCCACCTGCATCAAAATAGTGATAAATGTCAGTAAATTATAAAGTTCCATACAAAATATAGTGAGTTGCATGCTAGATATTAACGGGTTTTGCTCATTTGTTTAACAGAGGCTTATTAAACAGCTTTTTCATCTCAATGATTAGCTGGGCATGCAATATCCAGATGACTGGGCATCTAGCTCCAATTACTCATAACCAAATGATAGGAGAAAGACGCTGAGATTAAACTATAATGTGATAAAAACATTTATATAAAAATGTAGTTATTCCACCAGAAGAATGTAAACCACAGCCCACAGCTCATGCCAACCCCCTTCTCAGACCTTGATCTTCCATGAGTTGATCTGTTTAAACCCTAGGATTTTGCACATTTTCATTTTTTTTAGACAAAAGCTTGAGAGTTCCTTGGCTCTGCTCTGCCTAGATCTCAGCACAAAGCCATCCCTGATACCCTTTCCCCTGCAGGCCAGAATTTCAGTTTGCTGACCCTCTGCTGTGCTCAAAGAACCTTCCATTTTTGGTGATGCTGTGCTTATATTTTTTTACCTTCTTCTAGCCCTACTAGATTATAAATTACTTTCAGATCAAGGCCATTTCTATCTCACTCAATGTGGAAACCCAGCTTCTATGACTCTAATAGCCCTTGAGTAAATGATGAGTGAGCTGCAGTCTGAGAAGTCTAGGGGACAGAATGACTCAGCTGCTTGGAGGAACCAAGAAAAGCTTGGAACAGAACAACGCTTGCATTGCTGTGGCTCATGGTGTTTCTCTATAATTATTTAAGTGACAGTTTTCTTATACAGATGCGTTGTCCTAGACAATATGTAAATGGAAAAAAAGAATACCATCTACTTCTAAATTAAGAGCTCCTGAGGCTTCTTCTTCCACCCCCACCTCCCACATGCTCTTGTGCCCATATGCATTTGTATATAATTTCTATAGTACCACATATCTGCTAAAGCCCATTAGAGACTGAAGCTCAAAAAGACTGTTGTTTTGTTGTTTTTTTTTTAGTTTCCAACTTTTATTTTAAGTTCAGGGGTACATGTGCAAGATGTGCAGGTTCGTTGCATAAATATCATGGTGGTTTGCTGCACAGATCATCCCATCATCTAGATATTAAGCCCAGTATCCATTAGCTAGTCTTCCTAATGCTCTCCTTCCTCTCACCTCTCACCCTTCAAAAGACCCCAGTTGCTTGTTCCCTGCCTTGTGACCATGTGTTCTCATCATTCAGCCCCCACTTATAAGTGAGAACGTGCAAAATTTGGTTTTCTGTTCCTAAGTTAGTTTGCTGAGGATAATGGCTTCTAGCTCCAACCATGTTCCTAAAAGGACATGATCTCATTCCTTTTTGTGGCTGCATAGTATTCCATGGTGTATATGTGCCACATTTTCTTTATCCAGTCTATCACTTATGGGCATTTAGGTTGATTCCATGTCTTTGTTATTGTGAATAGGGCTGCAATGAACATACACATGCATGTATCTTTATAATAGAATGGTTTATATTCCTTTGAATATATACCCAGTCATGGAAATTCTGGGTCAAATGATATTTCTGCCTCTAGGTTTCTGAGGAATTACTACACTGTCTTCCACAATGGTTGAATTAATTTACATTCCTATCAACAGTGGAAAACTGTTGCTTTTTCTCCACATCTCTCCAGCATGTTTTTTTAACTTTTTAGTAATAGCCATTCTTACTGGTGTGAGATGATATCTTATTGTGATTCTGATTTGCATTTCTCTAATGATCAGTGATATTGAGCTTTTTTTAAATTGTACTTTAAGTTCTGTGGTACATGTGCAGAACATGCAGCTTTGTTACATAGGTAGGCATGTGCCATGGTGGTTGGTTGCATCCATCATCCCATCAATTACATTAGGTATTTCTCCTAATGCTATCCCTCCCCCTCACCAACAGGTCCTATCTTACACCAGCAGGTCCCGGTGTGTGATGTTCCCCTTCCAGTGTACATGTGTTCTCATTGTTCAGCTCCCACTTATGAGTGAGAACACGTGGTGTTTGGTTTTCCGTTCTTGTGTTAGCTTGCTGAGAATGTTTTGTTTTCATATGCTTTTGTTGGCCATGTGTATATCTTCTTTTGAGAAATGTCTGTTCATGTCTTTTGCCCACTTTTTAACGTTTTTCTTTTTCTTGTAAGTTTTTTAAAGTTATTTGTAGGTGCTGGGTATTATACCCTTGTCAAATGGATAGATTGAAAAATTTTCTCCTGTTGTATAGGTTGTCTGTTCACTCTGATGATAGTTTATTTTGTTGTGCAGAAGCTCTTTAGTTGAATTAGATCCCATTTGTCAAATTTTGCTTTTGTTACAATTGCTTTTGGCATCTTCATCATGAAATCTTTTCCTGTGCCTATGTCCTGAATGGTATTGCCTAGATTTTTGCTTTAGGGTTTTTATAGTTTTGGGTTTCTCATGTAAGTCTTGTTGTTGTTGTTGTAGTTGTGTTTTGTTTTTTGTTGGTTTTTTTTTTTTATTTGAGAGACAGTCTTGCTCTGTCACCCAGGCTGGAGTGCAGTGGCACAGTCTTGGCTCACTGTAACCTCCACCTCTCGTGTTCAAGTAATTCTCCTGCCTCAGCCTCCCGACTAGTTGAGATTACAGGCACCTGCCGCCACACCCAGCTAATTTATTTTATTTATTTATTTATTTTAGTAGCGATGGGGTTTAACCACGTTGACCAGGCTGGTCTCAAACTCCTGATCTCAGATGATCCACCTGCCTCGGCCTCCCAAAGCACTGGGATTACAGACGTGAGCCACAACGTCTGGTCCACATTTAAGTTTTTAATCCATCTTGAGTTTGTTTTCTTATGTGGTGTAAGGAAGGGATCCAGTTTCAATTTTCTGCATATGGCTAGCCACTTCTCCCAACACTATTTATTAAATGGGGGAATCCTTTCCCCACTGCTTATTTTTGTCAGGTTTGTTAAAAATCAGATGGTTTTTAAGTGTGCAGTCTTATTTCTGGGTTCTCTATTCTGTTCCCTTGGTCTGTGAGTCTGTTCTTATACCCGTATCATGCTGTTTGGTTACTATAGCCTTGTATAATTTGAAGCTGGATAGTGTGATGCCTCCAGCTTTGTTCTTTTTGCTTAGGATTGTTGTGACTATAGGACTCTTTTTTGGTTTCATATGAATTTTAAAGTATTTTTTTCTAATTCTGTAAAGAATGCCAATGGTAGTTTAATAGGAATAGCATTGAATCTATAAATTGCTTTTTGTAGTATGGGCATTTTCATGATATTGATTCTTCTTATTTACGAGGATGGAATGTTTATTTGTTAGTTTCATCTCCAATTTATTTGAGCAGTGGTTTGTAGCTCCTTTGAAGAAGTCCTTCACTTCCATTGTTAACTGTATTTCTAGGTATTTTATTGTTTTTGTGAAAAAGCCTGATGTTTTGAAGCACTGGCTTTCACATTTTTGTGTGCCCAGACACAGCCTGTAAAGGCACCACATTCAGCTTCTATGTACCTTTAATTAGCCAGCAATATTAGTAGATAACACTTATTATGCACCCAGTATATTGTTTCATTTAATAATGGTAATCAACTTATCATAAGATAGGTCCATTTATCGTCCCAGTATATAGACGAGGACACTGCACTAGAGAGATTAAGTAACTTAGAAAAACGCCCACAGCTTATAAGATTGGAGCTGGAATTCATAAGTCGTTCTTTTTTTAATTAACCAAACTGAAAATGATCATCTTTTTGACCATCTTTCTAGTTAAATATAAATGCATACATATAAATGTGTGTGCATAACTGGATCTGAGAGTCCTAATAACCCTTAAAATACTGTCTTCCAAAGCCCATATCCAACTGAGAATTGTAAGAAACCATCATTAATGTTCTTTTATAAAACTGAGACTTGTGAGAAACCATCATTAGTCTTCTTTCATTTTATATTATTTTGAATATGGGCTTTGAAAGACAATATTTTAAGGGTTATTAGGACTCTCAGACCCAGGTATGCACACACGTATGCATGCATGCATTTATATTTAACTCTTGAAAGATGGTCAAAAAGGTAATCATTTTCAGCTTGGTTAATTAAAAAATAATGCTCATGTTCTTGATTTTTAAGTGTTTTATGAAGAACAAATTTACTGACTCTTTTGAGTCTCACCTCCAGTATACATTAGGTTTGATGTATAGCTGAATAAAACACGATATTTGTTATATGATTGACTTATTCTCTTAACTCATTAAGTGTAGTTTAGTGAAAATCAATCATCATATGTGAGAAATGTTTTTTCCAACGTTTTACTGCATATTTTGTTTTTATCCTCAACTGTATCAGAACTGCTGATTTAATATAAAAGAAAATCCAAATTAATTGTTTTGTATGCTGTGATAAAATCTTTCATATTTATACTGTAAACTACAGAGTACATGGGCAAATACTATTTTGTCATGCAAGCATCATTTTATTTTAGATATTTGAGACCTGATAAGTTACCTTATTAATAATTTTTTAAATAAAACTTTGATTGAGATAGAATTCATATAACATAAAAATCATGCTTTTACCTTGTACAATTTGGTGATTTTATATATTCATAGAGTTATGTAATCATCACCACTATCTAATTATAAGACTATTTTCCATAACCCAAAAAAGAAATCCTCAGCCCATTAGCAATAATTATTAAAAGACAGTTATTTTTCTATGAAATTGTCTTGGGACCTTTTGAAAAATCAGTCAATCATGAATGTAAGGGCTTATTTTTATACTATCACTTTCTTCCTCTTTATCAAGTTCGTTTTGTCAATTCTGGGTCTTTTGAATTTATATATGAACTTACATGTGAACTTTAGGATTCAGACTCAATTTCTGCAAAAATGTCAGTTTATATTTTGATAGTGATTATATTGAAACTGTAAATCAGTTTGAGTGTTATTGGAGTTATAGTAATAGTAAATCTCCTGGTTCATGAAAATTGATGTTTTCCATATATTTACTTTTCTACTAAGTGCTGTATCCAGTGTTGTGCTTTCTGTGTATGATTTTGTTTCCAGTCATCTTAAAGTATTACAGAATTTTCTTTTGTTCTCTTCCCTTAAGTCATTGCTTATTGTTGTTGAATTTCACATATTTGTGAATTTCCAAAATTTTCCTGTTATTTATTTCTAATTTTATTTCATTGTGTTAAGATAACATACTTTAATATGATTTCAATTCCTTTAAATTGAGACTTGTTCTGGAGATGTTCCAGGTACATATGGAATTAATGTGTATTTTTTGTTGTTGGGTATTCTATAGATGTCTGTTAGGTCTAGTTGATTTACAGCATTTTTTGAGTTTCTATTTTGTTACTGATTTTCTGTCCAGGTGTTCCATTCATAGTTGAAAGTTGGCTATTGAAGTCTCCAGCTATTATTTATAAATTGTTTATTTCTCATTTCAAGTTTGGCCACTTTTGCTTTTTATTTTGGAGCTCTATTTTTAGGTGTTATGTTAATGATTTTCATGTCTGCCTAATATACTGATCATTTTCTAACTGTAAAATGTCCTTTTCTTTTTCTATTAACAAATTTTGTTTTCTATTACTAGTATAAATAATTCAAGATCTCCTATGGGTACTGTTTACACAATAGGTATTTTTTCCATCCTTTTATTTTCAATGTATTTGTGTTTTTGAATTTGAAGTCAATATCTTTATATGGTATGTAGGTGTATCATGTTTTTGCTTTGTTTTTCCATTCTGTGAAGCGCTACCTTTTGATTTCATTATTTAGTTCATGTATTTTACTTAGTAAAGTAATATTTGGTACATTTAATTACTGAGAAATTAGGACTTATGTCTGTCATTTTGTAATGAGTTTATCATGTTTTGCTATTTGAATTTATTTTACATATTGTATGTGTTTTTCTCTCTTATTGCTTCCATATAGTATTTTTGAATGCTGCTTTATGCAGTTGTTTTTTAAATTAGATGAAAAAAGTTGTGAAAATATATTTATACTATCTTTTATATTTATCTATAGTTACTTTAACAATTTTCTTTATTTTTTCATGTGGATTTGAATTACTCTCTAGTGTCCTTTTATTTCAGACTGAATGACTCCTTGTAGTAAGTCTCATATGGCACATACTAGCAACAACTTTTTTCAGGCTTTTTATGTTTTTTTTTTTTTTGGTTGTTGTTGTTTTGTTATATATGGAAATATTCAAGTTTCTCCTTTAATGTTTTGAAGGATAGTATTTTGCTGAATGTAGAATCCTTGGATGACATCTTCCCTCCCACCCTCAAAGAATTTTGAGTATGTTATTTCATTGCCTTCTGACCTCCATGGTTTTGGATGAGAAGTAAATTATTAATCTTCTTGAAGATCCCTTGTGCATGATGATCCACTTTCTTCTCAATGCTTTCAAGAGCCTCTCCTTGCCTTTGTCTTTCAACAGATTGACTATGATGGGTCTAAGTGTGAACTTCACTGATTTCATCTTACTTGGAGTTTGTTGAGCTTCTTGGATGTACAGATTTATGTTTTCCATCAAATTTTGGAAGTTTTCAGCCAGTATTTCTACAAATATTTTTATTCTAGTTTTTCCTCTCCTCTACTTATTGAACTCTATGCATATTTGGCTCAGTAATGGTGTTCAGCAGATCTCAAAGATTAATGAATTTTGACTGAATATTTTGTGCATGAACAATGAGCACGTTTTTAGTACTAAAGAAGCTCTTTTTAATAACCCAGACTATAGATAACATTCTCTGTACTTTTGGAATGAATTATATTTTGAGTGATTATGGTAATACAACATTGACCAAGGATAGATATTTTCAGAGAAAGTACATATAAATATTTACTTCTGTAAGTGTGTAGTGGAAGAAGGAATTATTTTGTTTGAGATGATAAAAAGTCTTTATGCATATTTAGAAAGCTGTGAGGTACAGGTTGGAGAAGTGAACATTCAATGTTAAAATGTTTCAGTTATAATTATTGTAGATACAATTTTGATCACTTAACAATTTTTTCAATATTACCATATTTAACTTTTAGGAATAATTACAGAAGCTTTATTAATAGGTTAAGATCCATAAGGCAGTTTGTAAATAAACCTATTTATCTGAAAGTTCCAAGTTACCTTCCTACAGCTTTATTGTAGCTATCAGTATGTTTTGGTTGAGAGCACGGTCAGTGCACTCTTTCAGAGAGTATGAAAGCTTGAACCTTAGTAGTTCATAGTAGAGTGATTCTATATTCCCATTTTATAGATGAGGAAACTAAAGCTCAAAGAGAATTAACATTTTTCACATAATTTTTGTTATTTGTATCAAAGATACATAAAATTATGTTCTAGACTGGTAGATTATAAATAGCTTGTGAGCAGGGCCTTTGACTTACTAAACTCTTATTTTCAGTTCCAAGAACATAATAGATACTCAGTGAAGACACAGTATTCGAATCAGCCAATTTTACAATAATCCTGGCCATTGTTGAGGCATTTATTTCATAAACTCTATGTGTATAAATCTTTGGAAGATGAATGAATATGGTATTTGTATATTGAAAAATGTCACTCTTTAATGTATTATTGTCATTATTTCTCTATTAGTTCACTAGGGCTACCATAGCATAATACCACAGACTGGTAAGCTTCCAGAACAGCATTTATTTTCTCATAGTTCTGGAGGCTGGAAATCCAAGTTCAAAGCACCAGCAGATTTGGTTTGACATGAGGTTCCTCATTTTGGCTTACAGATGGCTGTCTTCTTGCTGTGTTTTCACATGGACTTTTCTGTGTGCGTGCACTCTACACTCTTCCCATTGGATTAGGGCTACATACTTATTATTTCATTTAATTTAGTTTCCTCCTTAAAGGTTCTATCACCAAATACATTTACACTGGAGGTGAGAGCTTCAACATATGAATTTGGGGGGGGGACACAATTTAATCCATAATACTCTCTTTCTATAATGATTCTGAGATACTGAGAAAAATGCTCCATTCCAAATATTTTTAAATGAAAACAAAGTCGTATCAACTTCTGCCCTTTAATTTTCAAAGTTAAAATTAACATTAGATTATTATTTCTTTTAACCATGCTTACTCTGGTGTGCTTTTTAAAAGACTATAAATCCTATTAATGAAGTTGAACATAAGCTTGGAAACAAATTTTAAAATGAGCTAAACTGTTCTCACAAAAAGAGGAAAAATACAATTCCCACTCAACAAGTCTTTCATTCAGTCTTCATTCAATTCACATTAGACTCAATTGGAAAAATTTCCCTGTTCAGTTAAACAAGTTAAGCCTGATCTTGAGTGTATCTGACTTGCCTTCTGTGTTCTTCCAGCCACAGGAAATTCCTCCATACCAGTGTTTTAAAACTGCTATCAAATCTTTTTTTTTTTTTTTTTTTCACTCAAGTGTGACAAGTTTAAATGTGACCACAGGAACAAATGGAAAGAGATTGAAGCCTTGACTCCAAATGTGAGCTTTCCTCTTTACTAGTCAGTAAGGTATTGAGAAAGTTACTTGACCTCATCCTTCATTACCATGTCTCTCGAATTGGGAGAGGAGATCAGCATGTATGGTGATCATGGAAATAAAATAAAACTATAGGAGGGCCTGTTGCATTTATTGTCTAACTCATCCTAATCCCCTTCATCCTTACTCAGTGTTTCTGTGTTTGTTGATTTATTTTTGTCCATAGCCTCATGCTTTGGAGATAGGGCTCCAGCTTTCTCTGCTAACATATTTTTTATCCCTCTCTTGCTCCATCAGTGACTTGAGAACTGTCTTCTTCTGACATGCCCAGCTCACTCCTGGGCATATACCTGGCTGTGTTGCTGTTAAGGATAAGGACCTTATGTGCCTGCTTCCCGCAGTCTTAGCTAGTCTTGCCTCATCTTCACACAGCCATCTCCTTCTTATCCCTTTGGTGTGTACAAAAATCACTTCTTCTTGTGGTCTTTATAATCACAGTCATCCTAAATAGCACATGTGTTCCTGCCAAGCTGCACTATAGCCATAACTATCATTCAGCTTGTTAAATTTTCAGCACTTGGGTTCTCTGTATGAAATGATCTTAAGGGTTTGTCATGTCTCTCCTATACTAGAGTGTACCACTGGAAGAGGCAGAGACATTTTTTGTCTTAATGTTCGGTACATAGTGGGGTTTGACCATAAATTTCAGGTGAACTGGCATGGGAATGGATGACTCTGTACATAAAAGGCCAAACAAATATAAATTTAAAAACCACTTCTCTGACAAGGTCACATTTTTTTACTTCAGCTGTTGTTAGTTTTAATTCTCTAAAGTTATACATGGTTAGATAAAGTGGTCTACAAAAGTCCTAAATGGTGCTGGGACTAAAGACAAGAATTCAAAATATATTATAGCAAATTTATATGTAGAAAAAAGCACATGGTTAATTAAGACTTGATTTCTGTCATTTTATGAATATATCTCTGTAAGGTCAGATTTTTCTCCATTACACATAGCTGAAAGAAACACCAGTAATGAAACCTTTTAGTATTATTCTCATTCCAAAACCCTAGTCATACTGAGGGTGGCTGATAGATCTACTATGAGATATACTGAATATTTAATTTCCTTTGATAAAAAGGTGTCATAAGATTTTTTGACAACCCACAGTGAAAGCTTGAGGGTGATTTTACTAACTCAAACCCAGTAGCATACATTGTGCAAACTAAGACATCAAAGACTTTTTAAAACACTAGAGAATTTGTTGGGAGAAGTAACTGTATATTAGTATTAAGAACAACTCTAAGATATCACATACAGAAATTTGTTTTTAATTACTGAAAAGTTATTTTCTTTTATTTCTTGCTCAAGTAAATAGTAGGAAAAATAACACACACATGCACATACACAAATAGTTTTAAATTTAAAGGGAGAAAATAAATGTAAAGCATTATGGTGTGAACTGCTTGCTTTCCTGCACATTAACTCCACCCATTAACTCTCATCCCTGTCCCACAGAAAATAACTAATTATTGAAATTTTTTGATTAACAGGATATCAGAGTATGTTACTTTCTGTTTCCCTTAAATGCATACCATTTTCTCTATTTTCATAGTTTACCAGTTTCCCAGTAGATGGCACCATTGTGACTCACAATGTTGCTCCACCTTGTAAGAAAGTATTTTACACACTTTCAATTTCAAAACATTTGTAAATAGTGCAATATAGTAACACTTGTAGTGGTGTTTCAGAAAACAAATACTCCTAGAGTAGCTAGAAGCAATTCAACAGTTGAAAGCCAGTAAATGTCACAAGAAACCTCACAATTTATTTATATATATGTCATTTCATATCTTATAATTTTTATACATTTAAATTATTTTAATAGTGTGTTTACACATATGTTCACACATATATGCATGTATGCTTATATATGTCTAAAACTAATTATTTACTTTTATGATTTACTTACTACTCTTACTAATTCTTTCTACCTGTGACTAATTCTTACTAATTCTTTTATGTGACAAGCCACTCAGAGAAACTGAAATTCCCATGGGCTTCCCCAGTTGTTTTTGGGAGAAAGGAGTATAAAACAGTGGTTTCAGATCTAGACTATACTTGACACCAACCTCAGATTTTCTCTTTGCTGCCAGTATTACCTAAAGCAATTGAGGTAATCTCTCTGATACTCAATTTTCCCATCTTTAAAATGGGGGAAGATGGCATATACCTGGCTGTGTTGCTGTTAAAGATAAGGATCAAACTGTGTGATTTGTGTGTGTGTGTGTGTGTGTGTGTGTGTGTGTGTAAACAAATATACACAGTGACTATTATAGAGTAGAAGTTTAAAAATGGTGGCTGCATTGTGATTACAACTTGATTTGAAGTTGAATATTAAGAACAGGAGATTGATTCTGTTGTGTTTTGAAACCTTCACATGGTTTTCTATATCGTAGAATAAGTCCTAGCTTTCAGAGATTTCCTTGCGCCTGTGTCTACCCTTTCTTTTAGTCCTGGAAAAGGTCACAGATTTAAAGTACCTCGATGTGGTACATAAACATGGCTCATAGGCGTTCTGTGCAGCTGTCTATATGGGTTCTTGAAATAAAATAGGGCCAAACCAGGTACTTCAAATAGTAGATTTCAATAAAACTTGATAACCACTGCCTCTAATATCCAAAATCATTCCCTACACATCCTTCTTTAGGCTCATAGTTAATTGCACTGTATTCTTAAATAACTGCCCAAGCACAACTCCACTTCCCTCACTTCTTATGCATATATTTTTAGCAACAGGGTCTTCTCTGTCCATATACTGCAACTATGAGTACATGACTGACCCACACTCTTAACGTGGCGCTATGGGATTAAGGCAGATGGACTAAGCCTTTGAGAATCATGCTATATTTATGAAAGCACTCACTATGCTTCCTTTTCCAACTGATTAGTCTTTCATTATTAATTCATTCAACAAATATTGATGCAACACATTGTATGCCAGTTACTATGCCAGACACTATGTTGTACCCTCATGGTTTCCAAATTTACCTGAAAATAGTATCTATTATTTATTTAACCAATATTAGATGTCAAGTGTTTTACAAACATTGCCTAAGTTTATCCTTGTAGAACCCTAGGAACTAGGGGCCATAGATTAAAGATGTGGAAACTAAGACACAGAGAGTAAGAAATCTACAGGAAAGGAAATGAAGGAAGGTGGGAAGGAAAAGGAGACAAAGAGGAGAGGGAGGGGAAAGAAAAAGGGAGGAAGAAATGGAGGAAGGGATTCAAATGTTGACACCCTAATCTCCAATGCAATGGTATTTAGAGGTGGGGTTCTTGGGAGGTGATTAGATTTAGATGAGGTAATGGGGATGGGGCTCTAATGATGGAATCAGTGCCTTTATAAGAAGAGACACCAGAGAGCTGGTTCTTGCTTTCTGTCTGCTGTGTGAGCATACAGCAAGAAGAAAGCCAGGAAGAAAGCCCTTGCCAGAAACGGATCATGCTGGCACCCTAATCTTGGATTTCTTAGCCTGCAGAACTATGAGAGAATAAATTTCTACTCTTAAAGCCACAGTCTGTGGTAGTTTCTAATGGCATCCCTAGCAAGTTAAAACACCATTCTTGATTTTCTGAAACTGGTACCTGGAAGTAGAAGAGAGGAAATTAAAAGAAAAGGTAATTAGCAGTGTCAGCATTTTAGCCCAGATATTAAAATGGGGATGACCTCCAATTTCCTAAACTTGATGAAGGATTTGAGGGATGCCATTACTAAAAAATATGTATCAGACTTTCGCCTTTTCCAGGAAGTCAGACACAGCTTTCAAATCCAAGGTGCATTTGAAAGTGACTTTAGTCTGATCTTTACTGCCACTTAGAATTCCCAGGCTTGCCAGTGGAACATTTTGTAGTAACATTTAAAAATGTAAACTTTTCATTTTTTGCCTACAGTGAAGAGAGCTGATTCATGATGAGTTCCTCTGTCCCTCCTTTCACCATATGTCTCTTCTTTATTGTTGATTTCCTGTTGACATTAAAAGGAGCAACATATGAAGGAGTTAGAAGGAAAGCTTTAAATTTAACGATGAACTTTTTTAAAAGCATGGATCAGACTTTCTTACAAAGCCATTTAAAATGCTTTGTAAATCATTTCTTTCGTATTTTGTAGAGACTTGGTTTGGAAGCATCAATATTCCATTCTCCCCCAGGCCCCAAAAGATTAAGAAAAATATAAATAGATTTATTTTTACAATGTAATAAGATGAGAGGGATCCTGTAGGAAGCTGGTAAGTCTTGGGATTCACTAACACAGCCTATGAAATCCAGCTCTCATGTCAAGAGGCTCTAAGCATTTTGTAATTCTGAATGGAATGTTTTCTTTGCCTTCCTCCTTCTTCCCTTTCCCCATCTGACAGCACCTATGCATGCCCATGGAAGATTATTTGTCAGATCTATGCTTTGATGTTTTGTTCATTTTTGTCAGAAAATTCAGCCTGTGTGTACTAGAGATCTACAGGAATTGTTTCAGCATGGTTCTAATGCATGCATTGACGGAACACGCCCACAGCGTTTTGCTATTGGCCTGGTGCTCTGTCACTAGCAAGTACATTTCAGACATCATTTCTTGGCTCCTTTTTGTACTTCCTTGATCCAGGTTCACACTGCATAATACGTTTTAATTGTCATCTCAATGAGATGGCTCAAATTTATATATTGATATATCTGTATCACAAAAAAATTGCAAATTGCATGCATTGTCAGCATGAATTACAGGTAGTATGCTACAAAAACAAAAATATTTTCTAATTTGACTTTTAGTAGAGAGGTCAAGATGAGATCATAATTAATTCAGGTGTGAATTAACGTAGCTGGAATATTTAACACAGACGTAGCCCCTCATCTGTCTTTGGCTATTTGGGGAAAAAGGAATATATGTTAAAGTGAAAATTAGTGGAGGAACTTTTCATTAGTCATACATTTTTACTCAGTTTCATACACAAGAATATTCATTTTAGCCATAGGAAATTGCTACTATTTCATCATTTTGATTGACCACAAAAAGCTGACAGTTTCAAATGGTGCTATACAGGTCATCAATGTGAACAGATAAGACATGATCCCTGCTTCCAGAAAGCTTACATCCTTAATGTTAACAGGTAAATACCTAAATAATTAAGATGGCTTCAGTGTAATGAGAGGCAGTGGGCAGAAGGGGGCATGAGAGGCTCTTTCAGAATGGCTGGTCAGGGCAGGCCTCTCAGAAGACACTTGCACAGTGGCCTGAATGAGATGGAGCCAGACTGCCATAAATGTGACTTTACCTCTGAGACATCTGAGGTAGCAGCAACAAGACAGGATTTTTGAGAAACGGAAAGAAGGCCAGCATCCATGAAGGAAAAAAGGTAGAAAATAAGAATGGAAATAGGAGGTTGGAGTGAAATGGGTATGCACAATACTCAGTATCATTCTGATATATATTTTTTTCCATTTGGCACTGGTAACTTTGGCCAGTCTATTTAAAATTGCTTATTGTGGTGGGGCGTGGGAGGAGCTCGTTAGATAATGTATGTTTAACCTATTCATCTTGACTTTATTTCTTGTTCCGTAAGTTTCCATGCTTTCTAAGACATGGCTATCCAAATCTCTGTTATGCTTCTGTCATCTGGTTATCCCCATGTTTCTTTCATGCCTTCTCCCAGAGGAGTGACTCACAGTTTGTATATAGTAGACCCACAACCGAAGTAAATCCACATCCAGACATAGGGGAAACATTGAGAATGGGGATGATCTTATTTTGTTTAATTTCTGGAAAACCAACTTAATTGAGATAAAGGAGGCATATTTAAAAACCAGAAAAGGAGACTTAGAACAATGGAAAGATTTAAATAGATACCCTTAGTGAGCATAATTTAAATACTCATTATTGACATTTTCTGCAACATTTCTGAATATTTACCAAAGAACCTATAAAAAGGTATACTATAACTATAATTTAAGCAAATTATAAATTAAAATTTATAATTTTAGTGTGACTGAATTAGAATTTGAGAAATAAAAAGTTTAACATGTTTACACAAATTTGTCATTTAGGATTTAAATTATATTTCAAGATGGAAGAAGAGAGTGCTCCTGATTACAAATGAAGAAGTGGTAGAATTCTCACTGGCCACAAGAGGTCTGCATTTGATTCTCACAATTTTGCATGGGACCTCTCTCTTAAACCTTCAGTACTATGATTGGCAATTAAGGGTCAGAGAGTAAACATTTGTATACTGAATGCAGGAATAAAATAGTGAAGGTAGAACTTATAAACGTAATCCAAATATGAATGTTATATGTTAAAGTTATCTTTATGAGTAAAGAAATTTCTAAGCTTACTCTGTATTCACATCACTAAGCATGGATAATTATGAGTTCATTTAAATGTTTGAGTTTAAAATATCACTTTGCATTACATGTGTTTCCTTTAAGGAATGTAATTTTGGCTCATGTGATCAACTTGATATACCATTTATGGTTAAAGAATCTACTGGCAATCTCTCTCTCTCTCTTTTCATTGGTTTACTTTTGAAGATTGATTCTTTTGGAAAAAAGTAATATTTTAGATTACTTCATAAAACTAGTAAATTAAGTGTATAAATGAAACCATTTGTTCATTGTCTTGTTACTCGGAATTGGCATAGAACATACATGGAACTAATGTTTTTTTTGGCACACTTTTCCATCAACTACTGCCACTTTCCAGGAATGTTACATTGATCAAGTTAGTACAAACTAGCTGTAAAACACTTTTATCTGCTTATCAATTTCAAAGCACCTTAATTTCATGAAAATGACAAAGCTTTATTGTTCTCTGACAGGTCTTCCTTCTGAATTAGATTACTAACCCATCATAATACCTATGGAAATCCAGAATAAAATTCCAGTATAGAAAAAATTTTAAAGTAATTTCAGAAAATACTTCAAGAAGTTCAAATGATTCAAAAAGCCCATGAGGTTTTCCATAAACTTCAAAAATCCCAGGCATGGTATAGCATCTTATATAATAAAATTTCACGTGTATGGGTTTTTCTCAAATACTGTGTTAGCCATTTATTCACAAAATATACATACCATTTTATATTTATCTAATTTTATTAAAATACTTAGATTTGGCAATCAAAATACAGAAATCTAGCATGATTCCATAGAATTCTAGTTGAATGAATTTGTTTTAATGCAAAGTGTGTCACTAAGAAGCAAAGTCAATGTGCACATCTGCTTTCTGGGCATTTGTATATTTTTATAAATAGTCACAGAAGCATTTGTTAACATTCTGTGAGAGGCCCCTTGCTTTCAGAGATTTACCAGGTGTTCATTACCTTTTGTTTTCCATCTCTAGATATCCCTTAGTGGTTATTTCTGTATTTATCAATCCACCTCAGTACCATGGTAACTCAAATTTTAAAGTAACAATGAATGAGACTTTACTAATGTCATAGTTGCAAGTCCAAATAAGTTATGTCTATATATTTTTTGTTTACATATTTATTCTTTCTGAATATTTCAGTTGATTGATGAGGCATAATTTGTCTCATGGAAACCCTTGTCTTTTTCCCAAAGGATGGCGTTTGCTTATTTTCCCTGAACTTGTGGTATGTTTTAAACAGTGTTTGAAGTTTATTGTGAGTGCTCATGCAGTTTTAGTTTAGCTCCAGCAATTCTGGATTGTTTTTGACCTTCAGACTTTGTGGATACCGACAAACCTTATTTTTGTAATGAATGACTTTGTATTTAAACAATATGTTTTAATTTTTTCACAAAGTTTTATGCTTTATTCTATTTTGTTAGATTTTTGCAGAGTTGCTGTAATTGTTTTGTTTAAGGTTTTTTAAATATCATTTTTTTTAAACCTGTGGTCCATACTCCAGCCTGAGAGACAGAGTGAGACTCCATGTCACCAAAACAAACAAACAAACAAACAAAAAAACCCGCCATCCATTTTTTCTGAGCTTTCAACGTCTTTTTTTCTATAAATACTTTCCAAGCTTCTAATGGCTATTATTTATATGAATGAAATAGTCTCAGAAAAAATAAGTCTATACATATGTGGGTGGTGTATATCTACTGTAGAGGACAAGGATCCCATTTAAAGAAATGTCATATTGATTAGATACAATTTTAACTTGCTGGAAATTACTTTCTAAAAATATTATTTTCTCAATCTTCCTGTCCATAAATCAGTTTGTGAAGGGAAAAGCCATTCTCAATACATAGAAATTCCTTTTAGTGGGTTCAATTTTAAGCCCATAGAAAATGCTTTAGAGTCTTTCAAATATCCACAAAGATAACAGATTTTATATGAACACTTTACATTAAAAAGTGGTACTTTTGCTGAAAACTTAAAGTAGTAAATGGAGAAAACTCAAGGGTAGCATTATTTCCATCTACGCTGCACTGCAGATTCCATGCTTTGTCACATGTCCCTTTCTCTGCTGCCTCTCCCTCGTACCCCAATCCTTTGTATGATCAAGCGTTTTTCAAGACTCTTCTGTACTATCCCTGACAACTCCGTTTGGGATTTGCTGTCACCTTAGAAGCTTCTCTGGAAACCTGTGTTTTTTCCTATTAGACTAATCTATGAATGAGTGTTTTGCTTGGTGCTCCCTTACAGACTGAGCTTCTTGAGAGCAGGGATGCTGCCTTTTACACCATTGTACCCTCAATGGTGCCTAACCCATGGCAGCTGACTTTGGCTTAATCAGCACTTGCATGAATGAAGGAGTTCCAAACCTGGAATGCGGAGGCCATAGGGAAGGAAAGGATATCACCAGGACTGCTGGCAGATGAGCACGAGTTGAGTACAACCTTCACTGTGTAGGAGGCAACGTGAAGGGGAAGATTTGTAAATGACCTATACAAAGACAAATTCAAAGCTAGTAAAAGAATGAGTGCAGAGACAGGGGGAATCAGATTCTTTAGAAAGCAGGGAGTTTTGTGTAAGAAAAGATGGTAGAGGAAAAATAGTTTTGCAAAATACTCATATTTCACTTGATTTAGCAGTGTGTTATCCAATCAGAGATGATCTAGAAAGATGCACTGTGTAAGATGCTATTAATGAGAAAGGATGTAGAGTTTGACAGGTAGGGCTATTTGTATGCTGGTGATAACTAAACTTATGAGGAACACATACATAGAGTAGCTTAAGGTTTTGGAATTTGATTGACGAAGAAAAGAGCAAGAGGGAGAGCCTTAAACCGTAACTTAAGAAACAGGAGCTGGGCTCTAGAGAGCAGGATATGATACTTGGCTGAAAAGCTACAGATGCATAATAAAAAGATTGCCTGTTGTTTGGTAATGATGATAAAAATGCAATGATAAGCAGTGCATATGGGCTTAAATTATTTCATTTAAACCCCAAAACAACTGTCTGGGAAAGAGTTCATTGTTTTTCCCGGAGAAATCAACAGTTACAGACAGGCAGGTAAATTGCCCAGGGTCTCAGAACTGGTAAATTTAGGAGTTGGTAGTAGAGCCCAGGTAGAGGCACCGCAGGATCTGAATGTTACCTGCCTTCCATAGTCTAAGCTTTAACCAAACACTATGTGACATTTATGGGATAGCTGTCCTGAGCTTAAGAAGTATGTTTATTTTATCTCATTTGATCCTTGGAAAATCTGCAAGATAAGCAGATTTCAATCCTCAGTTGAAAGGCAAAGACAGGCTTAAATAAAACAGAGATTTTGCCTGAGAATCCACAGCCTGTAAATGGTTGTGATCCAGCCTGAACCAACAGCTTTTAGTTTTAATAACATCACAGGTTCTCCTAAACCATGCTGGCTCCTTAGATGGTGCTCCTTTAGGAAAAGGGTATTAATGTCAGTATTTATATATAAAACACTAAGAGTATGTGTCTCTGTTAATGGACATATACATGTCCTATAGCCTGTTAGAACCCTTTTTTTTCATATTCAAAGGTCATAGGAAAAAATTTGTTCTTACACAATGAGTCTGTACATCCAGAGAATCAAAGATATTTTGTGAAAAGTTTGTCATTATGAATTCTAAAAGTTAAAAGCATATGGCTGCATTTTAAATACCTACCTATGGCCGAGTGTGGTGGCTCATGTCTGTAATCTCAGCACTTAGTAAGGCTGAGGCAGGCGGATCACAAGGTCAAGAGTTCAAGACCAGCCTGACCAATATGGTGAAACCCTATCTCTGCTAAAAATACAAAAATTAGCTGGGCGTGGTGGCCTGTGCCTATAGTTCTAGCTACTTGAGAGGCTGAGGCAGGAGAATCACTTGAACCCAGGAGGTGGAGGTTGCAGTGAGCCAAGACCGCGCCATTGCACTCCAGCCTGGCAACAGAGAGAGAGAGAGACTAGTTCTAAAAAACCCCCACAAAACCTATCTACATGATATGCTTCTGAGGACAGTATTTTGTGTCCAAAGTTAGTTAATAACAGCTGCAGGCCAGTGTTCTTATAGGAGCTCTCATATTTTCCAACATCGCTGATGTATTTTAACAAGTGAAGTGAAGACACGCAGGGAAGGCTATGAATTTGCACTCTTTTTTTTTTAAGTGAAACCTTTCTAACAATGGCTGATAATCACTACTGGTGATAGCCTTCTAAAAACGTCCCAGTAATGATTAGATACTATGCATAGATTATTGCTTTCTCTCAAGGTCTTTTTTCCCCAACTACATATAGAATGTTATTGAAATTCATATCTCTTAAACTATTGTTCTCTATCACTTTTCACCATTCCTCGATTCATTTCTAAGTCTTCCGACCCAAATTACAAACTTGAAGGGCTCAGAAGATAAGAAAACCCATTTTGAGTTGCTACCCCGTGATCTATGCTGTACTAATTACTTCTCACTCACCTCATCCACAGTACAACACTGTAGAGTAGTACGTTCATAGTCATTCACAGCAAAGAGAAAACCGAGGGCTAAGTCTCACAGGGAGTGAAAGAAGTAGATTGAAATCCATGTTTGGCTCTTAATTTCATGTGTTTGATCTCTGCACTTAGAGGTCTTGGATTCAAATTTATTTTTAGTATGAATTTTTAAAGTCCATATTGTGAAATGTAACCACGATCAGAAATAATTAATATTTTGCAAAGCACACACACATGTACACAGAATGTCACACATAAACATGCAGAATAAAGAAAATGCCCACATGCTTGCCACTCAGGGTGAGATGGAGCCCTGCTGTCATGCCACATTAGACCCCTGGTGCCTTTTTCTGTCATACTCACTCTTGGCTACCAAGGGGAAAATACTATCTTGGTTCATGGTATTCACTTGCTTTTCTTTTCCTTGAAATGTGTTTTGAAGTTTTTTGTTGTTTTAACTAAGAAAACTTAGTTGTGTTCGTGTGAGGGGAACTGATACTCACTAGGAAGATATGCCGAGATATCATTGCTGTTCTCACACTAAAAATGATGGGTTCTGTATTTAGACTCAGAAGACCATTTCTAGGCCTATGAGTGCCCCTAAGTGGCCATAATAGAAATTACAGTATTTTGCGACTTTCAGATGATCTCTCCTTCCATCTAACAGCTAGACTTTCCACTGGGTTCCTGGCCTGGTCTCTATAGTGTTCTGCATCCTTTTTTCCATTAAATAAGGGCTTCTAGGACTCCGATTTGACTCTGCTAATGGAAGGGCAATTGTACAGTATTAATTTTAAATGGGAAATTGCTGACATGCTGAAGTGGCGTCTATCCTGCTCTCCGCTTGAACTCCACTTTAGCCCTGGTCACTGCAGTTGACAGTATCAGTTGGGGATTAGGAGGGGCTGTGACCTGAGAGCTGTTAGCCAGCAGATCACACCACTTTTCCTCCATATTCACGGAACTTTGTGTCTTAGGAAATAAGTCCATTTGCTGTGGTTTTGTTACGAGCTATCAGGTCCTCTATGGCACAGATGGACTTTTGATTTTGACTTTCTTTGGAAGATACTTCATGGGGATCAGGCTGCCTCTTAAATACATGCAGTTTGTGAACATATCCTGGGCACACAGAGGTGCTTTTAGAAATAGATGGAAAGTAACTGAATATCATTTCAAGACTTCTTGGTGAGAGTTTATCGGTTCCTCTGCTTGTTTCATAATCAAGGCAGAAATTATTTTTTCATATGTTTCCATGAAGTTTTCTATGCAATCCTAATTTTTATAAAATGTGGATTGTAATTTAAGTCATTATTCTGTATTTGGAAAGCCACTGTCTTTTCTCATGGAAAATATAGTTCATTCACATTTTCAGCAAATATTTATGGAGGAGTCTATTATATTTCACAGTTATTGACATAAAGGAAGCAAAAAGTTTTCTGTCTTCATGATACTTACATTTGATGGTGGAGAACCTAGAAGTAATGATCACATACATGAATAAAGTTTTAAGAAGCAACTGGGTAAAGGATATGCACAGCCACTTTTCAAAAGATGATATATATGAAGCCAACAAACATATGAAGAAATGCTCATCATCACTGGTCATTAGAGAAATGCAAATCAAAACCACATTGAGATACCATCTTATGCCAGTTAGAATGGCGATCATTAAAAAATCTGGAGACAACAGATGCTGGAGAAGATGTAGAGAAATAGGAACACTTTTACACTGTTGGTGGGAGTGTAAATTAGTTCAACCATTGTGGAAGACAGTGTGGCGATTCCTCAAGGACCTAGAAATAGAAATTCCATTTGACCCAGCAATCCCATTACTGGGTATATACCCAAAGGACTATAACTCCTTCTATTATAAAGACACATGCACAGGCATGTTCATCACGGCACTGTTTACAATAGCAAAGACCTGGAAGCAACCCAAATGCCCATCAATGATAGACTGGACAAAGAAAATATGGCACAAATGCACCATGGAATACTATGCAGCCATAAAAAATGATGAGTTTGTGTCCTTTGTAGGGACATGGATGAATCTGGAAACCATCATTCTCAGCAGACTGACACAAAAACAGAAAATGAAACACTGCATGTTCTCACTCATAGGCAGATGTTGAACAGTGAGAACACATGGACACAAAGAGGGGAGCATCACACACTGAGATCTGTTGTGGGGGCTAGGGGAGGGATAGTGGGAGGGAGGGTGAGGAGGGATAACGTGGGGGAGAAATGTCAGGGATAGGTGATGGGGGGATGGTGGCACAAACCACCTTGCCATGTAAGTACCTACACAACAATCTTGCATGATCTGCACATGTACTCAGAATCTAAAGTACAATAAAAAAAAAAAAAAAGGAAAAAATGTACATATAATCCAAATGCTTTAAAAAAGAGAAAAAAAGAAGCAAATAAGATCATTTCAGATGAGAATATGTAACATGAAATAAATAAAAGAGGGTTATGGGATGGAGTGGGAAAAGGAGAGAGCTATTTTAGATGGGAGGATCAGAGACAGCCTCTCTGAGAACTGATATTTCAACTAAGTCCTAAATGCAGAGAAGGACCCAAGAACCAACTGCATTTGAGAGGGAAATCGGAAAATGAAAAATCCCTGTGCCGTAAATTTATATTGTTGCATCTGAGTAACAGAAATGCAATGAGTGAAGAAGAGAGTAGCAAGAAATGAAGCTGGAAGATGAAGAGGGACCAGGTCTAATCCATCTCTTTAGGCCATAATTGCATTGTATCTGCTGGCAGTGGACGTCAGTGGAGAGTGTTAAAATCAATTTCGTTTAGCACTTTTGAAGAAAAACTAAAATTAAATTAATCAGGAAAAGATTATATGAGTTTTTTACAACTGTATATAGAACATAAGATGTTGGCTGTGTCGTACTGAAATAAACACAGACTAAGCAGTCCAGGAAGTACATTGTAAGAATTACTATTTTTAGATTAGTATACATTTTTACAAGTTTCTTTTTTTCTTGTTTCTTTTCACATGTTCTATGTTGTCATATATTACATTAATCCTGTTCAGATTTAGGGTATATCTTACAAGCTAGACTATCGGAGAGTTGCAGGCTTGTGCTCATCTATGTGAATTTCATCCCAACATAATCACTTGCTGCTATGCCCTTGACTTTCTTGAGGGATATTCTAAGATGCTGCTGAGACATCTACTCTTGTATTTATGTAGAAATGTTTTTAAGGACATTATGCACTGTTTTCTCATGTGGCCTCTCAGGCAGATGCAGTCTCTACTGCAGCGTCAGGGAAAAAAAATTGTTTTTCCTGGATAACTGGTATGTTTTAATATCAAAGACAGAATATCTTTTCTCTTTGCCAGGAACACAACTAAATTTATAGTTCACCTCTTACTCGAGATAAGAGTTACTATGAATGAATAACCCTTAACCTAACCTTCACCACAAGTTACTTATCTATTTGTTTATGCATCCTGTTATATAAAACACATTACTTTAAACTACCTAGAATCATTCTGTATCCAATAACACATTGTATAAATACCATGCAACTTGGTCATCTTCCCACCCATGGGGCCTTGTAGTCTCGTTATAGTTTAACTACTGCTAACAACTACATCGTACTTTCTTTAGGTCTTTAATTTCCTTAAAGCAGCGGGCCATGTGTATGCAAGGAGTGACACATACTTCCTTTTCACCATGAGCTATACATTGACATCCACATCTACATCTATCCCATCAACACACACACACTTGACATTCACTAACCCTTTCTTGTATGCCAAGTAACTGTCCAGAAGAAACCCAGCTTTCTGTGTCTTTACAGGCTGCTTGGTTGCTAATGATGGCAATAGATCAAAATAGAAGCACTAAGAGAACTGTGTTACGTTGGCAACCTTAGATCCGATCTAAGGAATCTACACTTTCATGTTTGTAATATTTATCTCAGACCCCAGAAGTAACGTTAATGAAAGGGTTTTCCTCTAACTCATATCATATCTTCTTCGTGATCATTTCTAAAACAATACCTTCTTTTACTATCAGAAAAAATAATGCAATAAGGAAATACTTTTCCTAATGGGAAAAAGTCGACTTTACATGTCAAGAACATAGACTTTTTTGGAAGAGGGTGGAGTAGGCAAACAAGGTGGACTAGGACATTGGATGCTAGGAAGTAATGTTGTGCCTCTATATTTAAAGCAAATATTTGTGTGTTTGTTTGTTTTTTAAGACAGAGTGGCTACCCCCAGAGCAGTCCACCTAGCAAAGCAGAAATGGAAGGGCAGAATGCATCTTTTATGGAAGTCAGATAAATTTCATGCTCTTTAGCATCGACTCTGACTGCAGGCATTTCGCTGCAGTCTGGCTCCTTCCCCCAGTGGGAACAAAAAAGGAAAAGTGATTAAAGTTCCCTCAGTAATAGACAGCAGGAGGCAGTGGTCTTGGCATCTTCTACAGAGGCAGAGAGAGAGTGCTTTAACAAGACTTGCGAGAGTTCTTTGAAGAAAAGAGGTTAGGACTGGAAGGGCTGGTTGAGGTCCACCGTAACATTTGTTCATTTCCTCTACTTCATATGGCTTCTTTGACTTCTTGGAATAGTGTCACCCTCTTCATTAAAATGTCCCTGATAAAAGGAGGAAAGTGAAGTTGAGCTCCTGGCTGGGGCCAGGGTTCAGCATGCTCTGCTGTGAGTAGGAGTGTTTAGAAGTTGATTATTGTAAGACATTCAAATTGATATAAATGGTAACTAAATCTCTCTCTCTCTTCTCTCTCTCTCTCTCTCTCTGTGTGTATGTGTGTGTGTGTGTGTGTGTGTGTGTGTGTGTGTAAGAGAAAGACAGACGGACACAGAATGAGAAGGGAAGGAGGGAGGGGAGAGAGATAAAGAGAGAGAGAAGGAAAGAAAAAAGAAAAGAAAGGAAGAAAAAGAAAGGAAGGAAGGAAGGAAGAAGGAAGGAAGAGAAATTTTTCTGTGTATTAGGTGGCCTGCAATTTTGGCTGGCCAGAACTGCCTTTGCCTTCAGTGAACTGGCTAGAGCTGCTCACTGCAACCCCTTCCCATCCCCTAGGACAAAATCACTGGACCTTTCTCTCTCTTTAAAAAGAAAGAAAGAAAAAAAAAGGTTTGCAATCAGTATTCAGACATTCTTATGACTAATAGGATTAGGGGCGTTACAAAGGGATTTGAACAAGATAATTAGTTTACTGCTTAGTCCACAGTGAAGCAAGAAAAATCCTTCTGAGAAAAGGCAGACAAAATAGGTCAGAAAATGTGTGGGAAATGAGGTAAGACCTCTCAACGAGGACCACGATCAACTGGAATATTATGAAAGGACTCCTGAGCCTTCATTCATAGCTGCAGACTGTTTGCCTTTTTTTTTTTTTTTAATAGTTGGCCACCAGAGATGTGAAGCAAAGTGACTTACTTAATTTTAGAGTTAATAGGTGTTGTTCCTAGACCCTGGGTATCCTGTTCCAAGTGCATAAATGCTGCCTTCAAAGTATCTCACGACGTGATGTAAGGCGAATGTTTTGGAAAATCTGAAGAGCTCTTATCGGGCATTTTACAAGCTGGAAAAAATTACACAATTAGGAGAACTCTTAAAAAAACTGAAATTTCCTTGAATAGATTCATTACTTTAATTGCAAAAATAAATCTTGAAAACCGAAATGTGAGGGGTGTGTTCTTTGCTTAATTAAAGTACTTAAGTATTTGTGCTCTAATTTGCACAGTTTTCACTGCAGTAGAATATGCTCAAGAAGAATCATTTGAATTTTAAAAATTCACAAAGATATATTTTTTTCTTCATAGCCACATTGGATTCTCCCACTTCCTCCTCCACTTCCTAAAAACTAGTGTTATCAACTGCACTGTTGTTATCTGTGAGTTAAGGTATGCTTCCAAAGGTATGCTAGAAAAAAAATATCTTCAGATTCTCTGTGTGTATGTGGATACTACATACTTTATTTAAGTTAGCTTCTGAATCTTACAGCAACCACCCGCCAGATGAAAGCCACTAGAAGCTGTTAGAATGCCTTTGGCTTGGAATGGGCACTGTGTTGACTTAAGACCAGTAGAGGAAACAGTCGGCGTTTCTGCCTAATGAACTAGCCAGTGACACAACAGAGGTGGTCTTTCATTATCTATGGGTGAAAGGTTAACTGACAAAAGAACTTGTTAGACACAAAAGCAATTAAACCCTATAATAACATATTGTTAACATATGACATAATGATTAACTTAAATAAAGAAGCCCAGATATATGTTTTCATATTCCCAGAGTGTGGTGTGTTTATATTCCTGTCTCCCATTTAGAAAGGTGGACTGCACAGTGTTGGACAGGCTACATTGCATATTCTTTTAATGTCACAATAAAATGTCATGTTATTTTCCTTCTGTAAATATGCGAAGCTATTTTTTGCCATTGTATCCTGAGACCATGGTTTAGTTTTAGGAAGCAGTTTAAAACTAACCTCTTAAAAAGGGAATAGTAATTCAGAGCCATGTTCTATGTTTGGGCAAGTTACTCCCTGAACAAGGGTGCCCAACCAGTGGGTTTTTAACTCCGGGCTTTCCCTCTGTTTGCAGAACTGTCTTTGCAATTTACGTGTAATTTATCTGCCACTTCATAATTAACTTAAACATGCTCTATACACTATGGTGGATTTTAAGTTATTGGTACTCATCTTTAATTACTGTGAGTAATACGTCTATTTAGAGGGTCAAGTTCCTTAATTGATTTTTGGAACAATAATTTGGTCCAATAATTTTGACCCCCAAATCTTTATATGAATAGATGGTTTTAAAAAGAGGGTTTTTTTAAGCTTCACTTAGTGAAGACTCAGGATATAAAATATACTTACCTAAATTCAAATTGAATTAAAAGGTTCTAGACTCCCTTGTGGATAAAGCTTCGTGTTTTGCACTTGCAGAAATACTAAAATGAATACCAGTGTTTCTGACCTCCAGAGAATGGCCATCGGGAGAAGGCAGATGCTGACCCTAAAGGGAATGACACAGCACAGGTTGGGTTGCCTGCAGGGAGTGGGGAAGAAGTGAAATATAAAAATGGGAAAGGAAAGGTTTTTGTAGGTGTTTCAGGATAACTGCACCACACCATTAAAACAAGAAAGAGACTTACCACTAGAAGTGGATGGGTTGAAGTCCTGGGAAAATGTTGAGGGATGTGGGGACAGTGGGAGGTATTTTCAGTAAATGGTTGGATTGGATCATACATCCAAACTGGCAGAATATAAGTGGAAAGGTAGGTAGATGCTTTAATTGGGGGCTGAATAGTAGAGATTTGAAGTAAAATGTAGCTAGAAAGTCTGTTTAGAAAGCTAATATGGTAGCCCAGGGGACATGTGGTAAGGTCTGACCAGGAGCAGGGATGGTTGAAATGGAAAGAAGTGTATGGAAGCAAGGTACATGTCAAAGTTATCTAAATTCTAGAAATTGAGAACATATGGCATACGCAATTGTCTTCCACATATTTGCTTACCACTGTACCGTGAACGTACTTTCATATTATTCATTATTTATATTATTATGAATTTAGTTACTGTCTGTGGTATTGAACTATAAATCTACATATCCTGTCCTCTATTAATGGACATTTAACTTTTTTTATATGTTTATTAAAATATAAAGTTTTTTTGAAGGACACATTTGCTCATAAAAATGTTTGGCAACATTGCTCCTTATTTTCTTGAGCTAGATTCCTGAGATCATTCATTCATTATTTCATGCATTAGTTGTGAGAAAGTGCTGTATGTGCAGCCTTTTGCTAGAGAATGGATTATAAATGCTCTCTGGAGTACAGGTGGCTACAATTTCTAGTTGGTATGTCAACCAATGGCCCTTACACACAGCAGATATTGATTGATCCCCTGCATTCAAGGCACTGGCTTTTACTCCACTGGGGGAAAAATTAAAAACATATGGTTTTGGACTTCAAGGAGTTTGCAGTTTAGGAAGACAGTGCAATTTAATAATGAAATGAGTATGGCTAAAAGAATTCATGCTTAGGGCTTTTGAGACTAGTGTTAAAAATTATAATGGAATGAGTGTAGTTCAAAGTATAGTAAGATTTTAGAGAAGGGACTAAACATCATGGGCTGGAGTGGTTGAGAAGGGCCACATTGAATTGACTCTGGAAAAAATAGACATGCCTTCATTTAGAACAGGACAGGAAATTTCATTTTGTGAAGGTGAAGGAAATTTCATATGAAAAGAACAAGAATAAAATCTTAGAAATTTGCCTAGGAAGATTTTATTTGAAGAATAATAGGGTGTTGACTCTTAACTGGATGAGAGCATTCCAAATGAAGTCATAGGTATAAGCAAATAGGTAAAAATGGATTGTGGCATGCTTAGAAGCTAAGGCTAAATGATAACTTTACTCTGTCATCAAAAGTTGACCAATGTAGATATTGTGCAGATGAATTTAATTTGCATTTGTGGGATCACTAGGGGTACATGTGAGAGTTTATAAAGGTTCGAATTATAGAGTAAATTAGAGGCTTGAATACAAGATAGTTTTTAAATAGTAAATGAGCTGATGTTTATTGAGTGCCAGCTTTGTTTTATTTTGTTTGTTTGTTTGTTGAGATGGAGTTTCGCTCTTGTTGCTCAGGCTGGAGTACAACGGCGTGATCTCAGCTCACTGCAACCTCTGCCTCCAGGGTTCAAGCGATTCTCTTGCCTCAGCCTCCTGAGTAGCTGGGATAAGAGGCATACGCCACCATGCGCGGCTAATTTTGTATTTTTAGTAGAGATGGGGTTTCTCCATGTTGGTCAGGCTGGTCTCGAACTCCTGACCTCAGGTGATCCTCCGGCCTTGGCCTCCCAAAGTGCTAGGATTACAGGTGTGAGGCACCACACCCAGCCCTTGAGTGATGGCTTTGTACCAGGATATGTGCCATGCTTCTTACAATGTATAACTCACTCAGTTGAACTTAGTCAATTTTGCTACCTTGGAATCTTCTTGAATATAGTAAGCATCAAAAAGACAAAAAGTCCTGATGTTGTAAGACTTCAGTTAAGTAGATTATCAGAAATAATTGTTTTCCAGAGTAAAGGATTAAGACTCAAAATAATAAGATGACCCCCCCTGCACAAAATATGCAGTAGCTTTCCCAAAGTCACACTACCTTTTTAAATATATAATCTACCTAAAAACTGTGTGCTTGTTAGGCAAGCAGTGCTTCAGTACATATACCTAGTCCCTTTTCTTCTACTGTAATTCCATCCCTAGAACGCTTCAGTATAGAAAATCTGGAGTCATCCCAGGTGAGGCCCACAAGGCCATGTGTTTTTCAGAATTTCTTAGATTTGAGGATGCTCTGCTTTTAAGACTGCTGTAATATAAACTCTGCAAACATCAAAACTTATTATCCAGAGTGGCTACTGAAAAATACTGCATTTCTTTTCTAGATATTTGTCTTCTGATTTTATGAACATGAAACCTCAGATTAATTCAAATCATGTATTTAGATTGAGGTCTACAAACTGTAACCTAAAGTGAAATCCCGCCTTTTCCTGGATTTGTAAATAAAGTTAAGTTGGAACACAGCCATACACATTTCTTTATGAGTAGCTGATGACTGCTTTCCAGCTACAACTGTGGAGTGGAGAAATTGCTACAAAGACCATATGGCCTGCGAAGCCTAACATATTTACTGTCTGGCCCTTTATGGAAAAAGTTTGCTGACCTTTGATTTAGGGGCAAAATAATTTTGTTTCACTCTTTTGGTCATGATCAACAATACTTAAATTGATGAATAACAGGCTCCTTTGTAAAACTGAGTGAAATCTAAAAATTAGAGGCAATGGAAAATGCAAACTATTTAATCACCATAGAGTTAGTTACAAAGATTAATGAGATAACATATGTAAAACATTTAGGAAATGGCCTGGAATGTAGTAAGCACTTAATAAATGTAAGCATTTTGTCTCATTCACTTAGTGATCTCATACAATTTCTTGATTTTTAATTCTGTAATGACTCCCAAATTTATCTTTAGCTGCCACCTGCTCTCTAAAATCCAGACTCATATACCACTGCCTCCCCTCATCTCCATTTGAATGTCTACTAGGCAGAATCTCCATCTTAATATGTGCAAAACTGAATTTCTGGTGCTGTCTCCCAAGCTGGCTTCTCCTGCAAATTTTCCTTCTCATGAATGTCATCTTCTCCTTACTGAGGCCAAAAAACTAGGAGTCAGGCCGGATGCAGTGACTCACACCTGTATTCCCAACATTTTGGGTGGCCAAGGCCTGAGGATCACTTGAGCCCAGGAGTTTGAGACCAGCCTGGGCAACATAGGGAGACCCTGTCTCTACAAAATAATTGAAAATTATCTGGGTATCAGTGTGTGCTTCTGTGGTTCCAGCTACCAGAGAAGCTGGATGGGAGCATCACTTAAGCCAGGAAGGTAGAGGCTGCAGTGAGACATGATCACACCGCTGCATTCCAGCCTGGGTGACAGTGAGACCTTGTCTTAAAAAAACCCAAGGCAAAACAGAGTAAAAACTAAGAGTCATCCTTGACACCCCACTTTATCTCATACCCCATGTCCAATCCTGAAGCTAATCCTGAATACTCTACATTCACAATGTACCCAGAATCATATCACTTCTCAACATCTCCATTGATTCAAGCTACCTAGGGCACTAACCCCGTTATTGGAATACTGTCTTATCTGGTCTTTCTGCTTCCACTTTACCTCCCCTCTTATGTTTCTCCAAACAGTATCCAGGGTGATCCTGTTTAAAACATAAGTTAGACCATGTCACCTCTCTGCTGATAACTTTGCAGTTGCCTCTGTATCACTTCATTTTCACATTGGTGATAAAGACATAGTAAAGACTGGGCAATTTACAAAATAAAGAGATTTGTTGGACTCACAGTTCCACATTGCCGGAGAGACCTCACAGTCATGGCAGAAGGCAAAGGGGAGCTAGTCACATCTTAGGTAGATGGCAGCAAAGAGAGAGCTTGTGCAGAGAAACTCCCGTTTTTAAAGCCACCAGATCTTGTGAGATCCATTGATAATCATGAGAACGGCATGAGAAAGACCCGCTCCCATGATTCAATCACCTCCCACCGGGTCCCTCCCACAACATGTGGGAATTGTGGGAGCTACAAGATGAGATTTGGGTGGGGGACACAGAGATGAACCGTATCAATCTCCAAGCAGCCTACTGGCTCCAACACAAGCCCCTGCCTTATCTTGGCTCCTACAGTCTCCCTGACTTCCCCCTCTTATTTCATTTCCTGCTGTTAACACTCTGGTTTCTCTGTTCCACAACACTGGCCTCCTTTCTGTTACCACTGCATGTCAGGAATATTTCCACCTTGGGGTCTTTGCACTGGGCATTCTTTCTGTCTAGAATATTCTTCCCCACGTGGCATGCTACCTACTTCGTGTGGTTTATGTGCCTTTTTCCAGATGTCATCACTGCTGACAAGCCTATATAAAATTTTATCCCTTCAACCCCTTGCTTCATATTCACCTTCCCTGATTTACTTGCCTCCATAGTTTCTTATTTTCTGACATAGTGTATTGTTTACTTCTCTGCCATTGTCTATCTTCTCTCATTAGAATGTTAGCTCATAAGGGCAAGTCTTAGCTCTTTCCCCAAAAATAGAGCAGTGCTTTGCACTTAAAATGTACTTACTAGATATTTCTTGGATGAGTTACTATTTTCTTTGTCATTTTCAGGAAACTTTAATTGAACATTCACCATGTTTCAAACACAGTACTGAGTTATTATTTATATCTTACAGGTAAGACACACAGAGGTGAAATGCCTTGTCCTAGGTCATTGTATCAGTTTGCTAGAGCTTCCACAACAAAGCACAATAAGCTCTGTAACTTAAACAACAGAAATTTATTGTCTCACAGTTCTGGAGTCTGGAAGTCCAAGATTGATGTGTCTGCAGGATTGTCTCCTTCTAAGGGCTTGGAGAAAGACTCTGTATCATGCCTCTCTTAGCTTCTGGGGATTTGCCATCAATCTTTGGTGTTCCTTGGCTCATATAAAAATAATTTCAATTTCTGCCATCATCTTTATATGATGTTCTGCCTGTGGTACCTGTCTCTGTGTCCAAATTATCCCTTTTTATAAGGATACCGATCATATTAGGTTAAGGCCCACCCTAATGATCTCGTTTTAACTTGATTACTTCTGTAAAGACTCTGTCTAAATAAGGTTACAGTCTGAGGTACCTGGAGGAGCAAGTCTAGGGATGTGAATCCGGTGGGAGGGGAGCATAATTCCATTTCTAATAGCCATTGACTTCATTAACGGTAGGGCTTTGATTCAAACTTGGATTTCAGAACTCACAATCTACTAATATCTGATCCCATACAAAGATTTAGTAATATGTATTAAGTGCGTGCTTTGTGCTATGAACGCTGTTAAGAACTGTAGATAAATACAGTTCAGCTCCTGCCCTTGAGGACCTCCCAACATAACCGGAGAAAGAGACATCATAGAGTTAAGACCTATGACTTAAAAGCACACAGAAAGTGGATCACTTGCCGTTTTTAATTATGTAAAGCTTTCCATCTATTAGGTTTATTTTGCCAGAGACTTCTAATGAAATAGTTACACCATTTAATTTAATTTTCAGTGGGGTTGCCAGAAGTGCAATTAATTGTTAAAAGTTTCGACTATGAAATTTTGCTTTGGAAAGCAGTTTGCTGTATCTTTATATAGCATTAAATTTGATCATATGCTTGTCATCCTGGCAGAACATCTTGATATACTTGAAGAAACATGGTTAGGGGAAATAAAAAAATAAATTTCAATACTACACTGTAGGGTTTCCAAATACAAATGTTAGCATGATTGGGTTATACCAATTCATCATTACGTTGCATTTCCCTGGAGTTGAAACTACATCTGGGCTTGGCAGGGATGCATTATCACCAGTCAGAGTGGGGGACCATGTGTCAGTCTCTCAAAGAAGATATATGGTCTTGTGTACTATTAGGATTGGATATGCTTGTGTTGCAGACTTTAAATCAGTTTCTGAATCCTTTCTACAGATGTTGACTGCTGCAGGTCTGCAAATAGCATAGTATATTCTGAACTTCAGCTGGTATGTGCAGCCCTAAAAACAAGCAACGCTGAAATACAGGGCAATGGAAAACAACACAAGGAATAAAAATGGTTCAGCTCAGAATTTGCTGAAATGATCTCATCAGTTGAATGGTGTCATTTAAATAAAATTACCTCTGAATTTGAAATTGCCATTTTCTTAGATCAACGTGGAATTGTAGTCATTTTAAATTTCTAGAAGTTTCTTTCGTAGCCTTTATCATTTCATATGGATTGGATTTATTTGCAAGATGTCAATAGATTCCATTTCTTAAATATCCAACTAGAATGCATTTAATTATTCTGTAACATTTGAGAGTGTGGTGGGCATAATTTTTAAGAGACTCACCTGTTAAGGAGTTATCATTCCCATACACTGATTACCAGGCCTTTACAAGCATTTTGGCCTTTATTTGCATTCTGGGCACAAGATTTTTTGCTGCAATTAAAACTATAACCCTAACTCCACTGAAATTTCTTTATGTTACCAAGGCTTTTTATTCAGAGCTACAACAGGATTAATTGAAAATGGCTGAAGCCTCCTTAAAAAAAAAATTCCTTCATAAACAGCAAACTTTTAACTCAGACACAATGTGCTTTTAATACTGACTTTGAATCCCCCCTCAACCAACTCGTCGAAAATGTGCGGTCAGTGTGGCTAAAGGGGACTGCTGGGTCCTGGTTTAGTTTACATTCTCTTCTTTTTCAACCTGGATTTTATATCATTTGCTGATACCTTTCTTTAAGCTCATATGTTTTGTGTTCCTGCCACAGGTTACTGTTTTCTTAACATTAAATCTTTATAGCACTGGCAAATAATTTTCTATCTTCTACTTAAATTTGATTCAACTAAACGATTTCACTCTAGTCAACAGTTTGTCTAGATAAGCTTGCTTGCTCCCAATGTGGATTTGTTGCAAAAGAATGACTGCAGTGAGCTGAGAAACATGTTCCTTCATCCAAACTTTCTTTCTCTCTTTCTTTCTCTCCTTTCTTTCTTTCTTTTCTTTCTTTCCTTCCTTCCTTCTTTCCTTCCTTCCTTCCTTCCTTCTCTCTCTCTCTCTCCACCCCCATCCCAGACCCACCCCCACACTTGCAAAACTACATACACATATACACAGTATGCAAACACATACCTATAGTCAGTACCCTTTCTGTCTCTCTGAGTTAAGGCTGTGAGAGCCCTTGGGGTTTGCTTGGAAAAGACTCTCTTCCAAACTGCAGAAAGGCTTTGTAAAAGTGGATTCTACCTGTTCACAAGTAAGACAGTGATCATTCCCTTGTAGATTATCAGACATTTCATTGACTATACAGCAGCCCAGAACTTTATACTTTAACCATTTTATTCTCACTCTATAAGGTCTATAAAGTACTTTGCTTTTGCTAGGGGAAAAAAATTCTTTATTTAATTATCATGACCCGTACATAATTTAGCCTAATAGGAGAGCCCAACACATATTTTTAAAAATAATTTTAATAAAACAAGAACATGTTAGCTACAAAAAAATCTAATCAAAGTATGAATAGACAGCTGTGTGAGAACAGAGGAAGAAAAATATAGATGTTATAGTTAAGGGTAGGAGAGGAGAAAGGTTGGGGAAAGGTAAACTTGGGTTGAAATGAGATCTTGGTGAGCTTCTGTTTTCTTCACCAATGAAGAACAGAGATTGCGGTGGTGGGCAGGGAGGCAACAGAGTATGTACAAAGGCTCCGTTCCAGATGAGGGAGGCAGCATGTGTTGAGAAAGAGAGACCAGTTTCATGAAGGGTATGGAACAAGGAAGAAACCATAATGTGAAACTGGGGAGGGAGAGAAATGATACTTTGTAGACTTTGAAAACTTTGAAAGCAGCATAGGAATGTGATGACCACATTTGTATTTTAAAAAGTTCCTCTCACTGAGTCACATGGAGGATGAGTCTGGAAAGGGTGTGGACTGGAGCAGAGTTTTCATGTTCAGTAATGAGATTTACCTTGAGAATAAAGAGGAGAGATTGGGAGGCCTTGCTGTATTGCCAGCAAACTCTATGGAATTTTCCTTTCAGTTGAAAGGCTAAAGTTTCACATCTACTTATTGTGTTTCTAGAGAGTGTTTAGCTTTGTTATGGATTCAGAGTTTTTCAGATGAGGAAGATGACTAAGTAAAATAAATGAAAGTGAAAAATTTGCTATTTCACATTGAAATAGAAAAAGCCTCCTTTTCCTTTTTCTACTAGTTTAAAAGTGACTAGAATTAGTAACATGAATACAAATCTTAGAACTGAATAGAATTTGTTTCTCATAGGTCATATCATGCCCGGGAAATCTCCAAGTTTTTTATGGCAATATGTCAGGGAATGCAGTGACATTTTCAGCATATACTGTTCCCATTATTTGTGCGTGCATATGCACAGCTTTGGTGATTAGAAAGTCTTTTATTAAAAGATGAAGTGTTGGGTAGGGCACAAAGGATTCACTTTGGTCTCATAAAAAGGCTACTGGAATTTTGACTAACATTTTACTGTGTGCAGACACAAGCAGATTGGATTTAATTTCTTTTCACATGAGAGATAGCTACCTTCTTGGAATGGAACAGGCACAGGCTTATAATATTTCTCTGGGACAAAATTTTGAGGGCTAAAATTTCAAGGGATTGGTGCTTTAGGGGACAAGGCATGGAAATGATACATTTTCTCATAAACTTTAAATTCATTTTGGCCCAAGCAGATAACTTAGCTCAAGGCACTTGAGTTTATTAGTCATTCATTCTTTCATCACACATTTATTGAAACATAGCTGAAGTATCAAGTCACCAGCTATTAGCAGAGGAGAAAATCTAAAAAAAAAAAAAGGTAATTTGGACATAGATGCTGAATGGCTTTATAACAATGATTAGCTAGTATGGATTAGCACTTACCTAAGTACCAAGAAGTCTTAGGTAATGCAAGTATTTATTTTAAAAATTATCCCGGAATGTCTGAGGATAACTATAGCCTTGAAAGTAGATGAGATAACTTAATAACCCCTGAAGAGCCTCATCGTGTAATAATTTCTCTGGAGAAGAAGAACAGGATGTTAGATTGAAATGGATCACTCAGCATGGCATAAGAACCAGGAGACACAGCCAGAGATTCAAGGAGAACAAAGGGGTCAGAATGACATGCTGGATTGAAAAGTCTACTGATTTGGCAGGTACAATGCCGTTTGACAAGAAAGGGGAAAAGAAATACGAGTTAAACAAATGCTGGGAGGGGTCTGTATTCATGTGCACCCAAAGGATGTTATCCTTGGAATTGAGGGTACCTAGGACAAAGATTACTGTGTATATTATAGATACCAATGCAGAGGTAGAAGGAAGGAAAGATTCCTTCCTAAAGGGTTTTCCATTTTCTGAGTTGAGAAGACAGACTTAACTTTCCTAGACTTGAGGTTAAGCAAAGATTGGGAAGCTTGGAAAGAATGATAAAGCGAAGTATAGCCACCATTTGCCATTGTGGCAAATGGAAAAGGATAAAAGAGGCTCATTTAAGGAGAATTATTGTGGCTCAGCTGAAAGTGAACACCCTAATGTGTAAGAAGGTCAGTTTTATTTGTATTCTCCTATTTTGCTAAAAGTTGTTTCATAAAGAAATTATTCAACTTAATTGATATTCAGGTGTAACTGTCTTGGGGGTTTTACTGCAGTTGTGGTAGGTTTCCTAAGGTAAGTAGGAGACAAGTGAAATTCCTTGTCTCAGGCTCAGGAGTCACACAAACCTATGTTGGAATCCTGACAAAAGCAGTAACTTGGGAAGGTTCATCAACTGTAGAGAACATTTTGACCATATCACAGTATTCATTTTAGAATTAGCAATAATGCAGCAGTGGATAGCCCAGTGCAGTTTTAGTGCAATAATGCTTGCTATTGCCACTGTCATTTTTATAACTTTCTTTTAAAAACATAGTGCTTGCTTTTAAATTCCATTTTTAAGATAAAAATTCTTTAATGTTTTCTTGGCCTGCCGATTTCACAATTCTCCACCTCTACCTCCCACTGCATTCCAACACCGTTTAATTGTCAGATCCACCTATTCCAGGAAGCTTTCTCAAATACTCAGGGCTACTGATCTCTGCATGTGCTGCCCAATGCCTTTGTCTCTGTTACACACTTTGCAACTTAATTGCATTCTGTCTAGAAACCCTAACCCATACTTTCTTTGTATGTATAATAATATCACACCCTTTATTTGCACACATAATAAGTGTCTTCTCAATATCTCATGCATCAAATGGAGCTGCAATGGAGTGACTCAGTCGAGCACTGGCTACGCTGATCAGTTCTGTCCTGCTAACAATCATATCAGCTTCTGCCATTCTCCTCACCCTTCTCCTGGCCATTAATTCAGAGAGCTCTACACCCAACCCTGTTATTAAATTATCTGCTATTAAAATGATAAATTGGTTTCTACTTCAGTAATTCAGTGTGTTTGGAGACTACTCTTTCCAGTCTTGTTTTTATATTTATGTGTTACCTTTAATGGAGATGTTTCTTACATGAGCATCATATTTTCAAGAATTCATCATTTTATTATGAATTTGAATCCATTTAAAAAGAGTCTTAAGTAATCTTTTAACATCAAATGCATTTTACACAAATAAAACTCTATAGGGATGCTCATTAAAGAACAGGTGTAAAAGGATATATAGAGGGTCAGAAACTGAATGAGAATTAGGCCCATCTCCTCTTTTTAGATGTTGTCATTTCTGCTTCCTGGTATTGTTTTTATGCTGTAATCAGACTCGGTTTTTTTTTCTGTTATTTCTTGATCCACAGCACACTTTAATGCAGAGGTCTATTAGGGTTCTCTAGGAATCAGATAAAAACATGTATATGATCTTGTGGGTGTGTATATGTATGTTTTTCCAAGAAAGATCCACAGATTTCATGAGTATCCAAGGGTTCTAAGCTCTCTTTTTCTCTTAAAATTTAAGAACCACTGCGATAGTGGAAAGGACTTTTTGATTCCATAAAATTAAGCTCAAATACAAGTTTTACCAATTACCGGGTCTGCAGCTTTGGACAAATGAAGCAAGTCTCTTAACTGTGGTTTCCTTGAGCTCCTAAGGATGTCAAAGTATGCAAAGCTCTGGCCCACAGTGGATGCATAATACATGTTATTGAGGCTTCTTCCTTCTTACCTAAAAGTCATCATTTTTACCAAAGCGCTGTTCATTTCCTCTTGTTAATTCTCCATCAGAGATAGAAACCAGCTGCTCCCATCTCTGTGCACAACAACTGTCTGTGTGCTTAAAGTACTTAAGCACACCCTTGCCCCCTTAACTACGGGTTAATTCCTTTGACCCTTCTTCGAAGACAGTTGTCAGATGGGAATTTTCTGAGTGGTTTGCCCACTTAAGGCAGTTTGTCTCTAGAGGCAAGCTGTTGAAGAGGGAAGCTGAGAATTGTTAACAACAGATCTCGGCAATGAGCTTGGTTTCTTCTATCTTTTCCATGGGAGCCCATATGTCTACTTTGCGGTAAAAAAGGATCAACTCAATGTGATGTAACATGGTTCCCATCAGGCCTGAACACCACTTCCACGTAAAAATGGGAAGTAAATCTGAGAAATCACCACTTTTTAAATGATGGATGATGTAGAAGAAAGAAGCAGCAACAGTAGGAAAAGCTTAGAGAAAGTGTTTGAAATTGTATCCAGAATTTCTAGTATCTGTAGCCAAGAAAAGCCAAAAATCAGTATTCGAGACTAACC
Organism: Ateles fusciceps; assembly: GCA_036589455.1. NCBI lineage: Eukaryota > Metazoa > Chordata > Mammalia > Primates > Atelidae > Ateles > Ateles fusciceps. The sequence continues at coordinate 4,545,944 of JAZHEH010000051.1, forward strand.
TTTTAGATATCTGTTTCCTTACTATCAAAATGAGTCAGGCAGTGTTTAAAAGCCCAGACCTGGAAATTTCAAAATTGCAAATTAAGGAGAAATAAAAGAAAATATGGGTCACTTGAAAATAAATAGCTGTATCAGAACAACCCTCTGCATATCTCTTGTTCAAATAATTAACTAAGTTTTGCGTACAGAATATGGCAATCCTGAATTCAAGACCAGCTATTCACATTATTAACTATTAGCTCTATGTACAGAGAGATAATAGGAAACTATCAAAATAGACAGATGTTCAGAAAATCCAATATACTCCAACTTCTCTGTGTTGTAGCAAATGAAATAATGTAAATGAAATTACATCATATATTTATGAATGAAATGAAATTATATTTTTGTTTGGGATCTGATGTATTGTTATTATTTTCACTGAACAAAGGCAGCAGACAAAGTGAAAGGCAAAACCTAGGAATCCGTGCTATATGTGGATTGTGAACAGGATAGAAACTTCAGAGGCATGGCCCTGATGAATGCTTGCCTAAAGGGAGCGAGATTCTTCAGCAGGCTATCCTTTGGAAGGAAAACATCAACCCTCTTCCTTGTTAGTCACACATTATCCATAAGATTCTGACTTCCTCAGGCAATTAATAATGAAAAACCCTAAATCTCTTGGCGACAACTTTCAAACTTAGCAATTTTCTTTGTCAGATGGGAAGGAAATGGGACCAGGGCAGACAGTGAGGAATTCCTGAGACTGGTGAGCAAGGGACAGGGTCACGCAGATGCAACTGCCTTCCTCGAGAAGGAGGCAGAGGATCTCACTGGGCTCTGCAGTGATCAGGCTTGAGGGATGCCCTGAGTTGTAATACAGAAGTAGCTTTATTTCAAAAGATGCCATTGTTAAAAGTCTGGTCAAGGTTACGCTTATTCTAACATTGCTCTCCTTTGAATTTTAACATCTTTTCTTGATACAAGGAGAAAAAGATGAAGTTAAAAGATAAGAAGTTATCATAGGAGCAGGTTAGAGCCTGTGTTTCATGTAAGGAAAAGAGTTGCAAACTGGTTGAGAACTCAGGCCAGGAGAGGTGCCACCTGTCTGCAGGAGAGGAGACGGAGCGGAAGAGCTAGGCATCCATAGTGTCTGTGTTTGTCAAGGCCTGGTTCGGTTGAGGTTTCAGAACAAAAGTAAAACCTAAAAGAGCTGCTCTCTCTTTGCTCACACACACAAGGACACCCACATGTGCACACATGAAAACAGTCAATGAATGCAAAAGTAAATTGCTTTGTGTTAGCAATAAATTGAGAATCATTGGAATTCTTCAGCTACTTTACTCATTGGACATTTAAGGAAGAAGAAGAGAATAGAAAGTAGTATTAGAGGAGTTCACAGAGTTTCCTCAGTAGAAAGATGTGGAAAGTGATTCTGAAGAAAGAGAAAAGATTGATTAAAAGAAAATGGAGACTTAATAGGCAAGGATTTTACCAAGCCTGTATCTATATAGTAATCCTTGGAGTCTAAAAAGTCCATGGGTTAGTCTATTTCTATCTACTTAACTTGCCGTTCATTGTGTTTCTGAAACACTAAAGAAATATATTTTTTTCCAAATATTTTGAGATTTTAACTTATATTGATGCTAATATTGCCTAGTTTAAAGGTACTAAATATACTGATTGTTTAAAAGTCTGCACTTTTATATGATCCAATGATTATAGTAATTTAAAGCATCCCAAAGTATTATTATTATTCATTATACACACACACACACACACACACACACACACACACACACACACACACATATTTTTTTGAGACAGAGCCTCACTCTGTCACCTAGGCTGGAGTGCAATGGTGCGATCTCAGCTCACTGCAATCTTTGCCTTCCAGGTTCAAGCAGTTCTTGTCCCTCAGCCTCCCAAGTGTCTGGGATTACAGGTGTGAGCCACTATGCCCAACTATTTTTTGTATTTTTAGTAGAGACAGGGTTTTGCCATGTTGGCCAGGTTGGTCTTGAATTCCTGACCTCAGGTGATCTGCCTGCCTCGGCCCCCCAAATTGCAGGGATTACAGGTGTGAGCCACCATGCTCGGCCCCAAAGTATTATTTTTAAGAGTTACTTCTACTTCAGGAGTGACAGGAAAAATACAGCAACCATTTGTAGATGGACTTTTGTTTTTTATATTTCTATTGAATTGTGAATGTTCATTGTTTTTCTTGAAAATTAATTTTTTGTTATACTAATATTTCAATATTATTAAATAAATAATTATACTACTACCAATTAAAAATATTAAATCAATTGCTTTCAAATAAAGTAATTATTTTTACTATGAAAATAGTAATAGTTATATGCCCAGAAACTGAAAGAAATCCAGGTAGGATTATTTGGAAACTTAGTTTCATTTTTCTACTTACTGCTTACTAGTTTTTACTTATGGGGACACTTTGTCCATGGGGAATTGTTGAATGTTTTAACTGAGTCAAATTATTTAAAAACTGGAAACCATGTATTGGTTTTGTTCTATTCTATTGTTGTTTAATTGACAGAAAAAAATTTTAATTTTGATTTGCTTAAAAATAGAATATCAATAGTATGAGTATTAACTAGACTGTTGAGGAATTAAAACTAATAATTAGAAACTTTATGGGGAAGACTCTTGGTCTGAAAGCTAGAGTACTTACATTGAAAAAAATACTGTTGAAACTATTCAATTTATAACTGTTTCAAGGAAAATTAATATACAGTATGTAATCTCTGACAGCTCAGTGTGTTTTTTTTCAGATTACTAAAAACATGATTTGAAACATAACTTGCCAAGAGCATAGTTAGTAACTGAGAACCTGCATTCTTTTTTTCAGTGTCATTAACTTTTGTTTCCTAGTAAAGGAAAATTGCCTTTGATAATGTTCTGAGCTTGATCAAAATATAATTGAGTAACTTTGAATCTTCATGGTATTTTGATGATGCTTCTTTTATCTCCAGACAACCATTAGAGAATCAAGCACATTTCTGTCTCTCCATAGTAAAATGAGAACAACGTTGCATAGCCTCTCTAAGCTGTGACAAGAATGAATATTAAATCCTATTCCAACTGCCTTAGCCATGTGGATGTCCTATGGTTTGGAGCTACATTTTTTTTTTCACTGGGACATTAAAAACAGTCTTTCTTATACTGGAATCTTGTATTCTGTCACATTGTAGATATTTGCAGTTCCATTCCATTTTATTCCTCATGCTTTTCCAATGGTATAAACTTTAATATCAGAAAAAACCAATCAATGATAACCATTGAAGTAGAAGGGACCCTTACCTTCTGCTAGAGAACACGTGACTTACTCCAAATGGATAAGAACACATCCTAATTTTAAAGATCTACTCTAATGAAAAACTTTACCTAGCAATATGTCTGATGAAGGAAAACTTCAGTCCAACTGGGTACACTATTTTTAAGTATGCAGATAATACAAATAGTATATTTTTCCACCCTATTCCAATTTTAGACAGCTTTTCTGTGAGTCAAAATGCTATAAAGAATTGCATAAGGTATTTATTCATTAGGTATATTTAGAAAAGCCATATTGTAAATTCAACATTTGGCTTGGAATTATATCCCGTCCTATATAACACAATGAAAAGCTATGCTGTGGTACTTTACAGTTATGATCCAGTCAGTGCCAGCATCTGAATCCATGTTTAGGAAGAAAAAGTTAACTTGAGTAACAGAGTAAAAGGAAAAAGGAGACCCTAGTATCTGGCTCAGAATAATCTATCTTACCACGAATGACAATATGCAAATTCAGTCAAAGCAGAAGGATGAGAATATATAATATGCAAGTTTGTGGGTGTGTATATATACGCATTGTTTTTAAACCTCCACTAAAGGTTTTATTTTATTTTTTCCAATATTATAAGCCACCCAGCAGCCCTAGCCAGGGACAGAGGTCACTGTTGTCCCAGTTCCACCTCTGATGCTCTCTCAGCATCATCTCTGTTACACCTTCCTGAAGTTCATACCACTGTCAGAAGCTGTCACTCAGTCACACTTGGTGATGTGACCAACGTAACATTTTGTGTGGGGGATAAATAAAAACTTTACACTTCCTTCCCCCAATGTTAATGTTATGATTTCTTTGGAATTAATCCACTGGCTCCTTTTTCCTTTGAATTTCAGTCATCCTTTTTAAAGGATATCTCCTCTGTTCCAGCTAATGCAGCTAAAAGAAATACTATAAGTCAGAAAAAGCTACATTGAATTGTTTTAAGACGTATAAAATTTTCCAAAACCTTATAAAATGAAATATATTCATATGTTGTTGGTTAATTTCCTACTAATGCATACATAAATAGCATGTGTGTTGGAATTATTTTATTAGTGAATATCTCTCGAAAAGATATACTGAGGCAGAGCACTCTATTCAAATGTGAGCCTTGAATCTACTGGGGTTAATTATCAGAGTAGAATAGCTACGTAGAGTTTGTGCATACATCATTTTATGCAGTACCTTTGTAGCAAATTGATTTAAGTGCCTTTTTGGAACAGTAGTTGGGCAGAATTGATTTGGTGGCCGGTAGACTGACTTACACAGCAAAATTGTGTCTGGGGTTATTCTGGCATCTAAATTGAGTTTCAAGCAAGTGGAAAGGTTGGTGGTGCTGGAATGCAGTTCTCCATCAATTTGTATTGTGAAATGCTATCACATACATTATTAAAAGAGATTCAGTAAAAGTATGGTGAGTTAAAATACTCGTTGACAGCTGGCAAAACAACCAAAGCATCTGAGTTACATTAAAAATCTTAAAGTAAATTCTGTCTCACTGAAATCATTTTGGCTCATTGAAATCATATGATCTGACATGGTCAAGGTAGAATTGATAAGATGTTTTAATTGCGAAACTCTTTGGTCCAAAAGATAAAGAAATAATTGTGCAAAGTGAATAAATAGTGATGGTTTGTTAAATGTGCATATTTAATAGATTTGTACTTTGTTCTCATTCACACTTTAAGCATCTTTTTAAGCCAGAGCAATCCAGCCTGTGTCATTTTATGTTTAGCTTCCTGAGGGCCATGACTTTGTTCTGTATACTGGTATCTCACTAATACTTGTTAAGTGCTTGGGGCAAATGTGTTCATCTTTCTAAGCTTCCATTTCCCCATCTGTGTGTTGGAGATATCAATTGCTACTTCTTAGTGTTGTGAATATTAAATGAATAATAGGTGTGAAGCAATTAGAACAATGTCTGGAGAATAGAAGCAGACTAATTATATCAGAGAAATATAATGGACTGTTTCAAAACTCTCTGCTTTAAAAACTGTCCTCTTATTCTTCCGTCTTTTGCACAAGTTGTTCTTTGTTGTATGTTCTGCACCTGCTATCTTTTTGCCTCTTATTCCCTTTCTTTTAGTTAGTCCCCCTTTCTCCGCATCACCCTTTCTCTCTCTCTTTCCTCTTTGTTTCCTAGGATATGGGCTGGGTAAGAAAGAAAATCCTCCCTTTCTTTATTACTCCAACACAGCTATCAGCCATTTCTTTGATTTTCCATATTGTGTTGAATGCTCTCTGCACTTTGACCATTTTCCTTCTGTCCATCAAGGTGATGTGCTTGGGAGAGCAGACAGCCTGCATGAGAAGCACCCTCTGCTGCTGCCAGAATTGAGGTCTTTCTGCTGACAGAGCAGGTAGCAGGGATGCTGGGGTTTGCAGGTTCTCACCCCCAAGACCTCCACTCATGAGGGCTCACCCAGGGGTAGCCAACTAAATTTAAAAATTTAAAACCAGAAGTTGCCTTTCAGTTTTTATGTCTGTGCCCAACTCTCTTTTACATACAGTTCAGAAATTATGATATCATGAAAATGTGACTTCAGTTCCCTCAAAATATCTGCTAGCTGCATAATCAAGGATGGTTTGTGCATTTTGTGGAAAGATTAGCTTAAGATTGCATTTCAAAAATTATAAAATGACTTTTTAACATTCAGAACATTATAATACATCCAGATATTATCCTTCGTTGTAATCCAGAAACTGTATAGGATAGATTTAAATTTTCTGAATTTAAGATGTATCTTAAAATAGCTCAGTCCTTACTGGGATTGTTTAAAGTATTTATTGATAATGACAGCAATATAATTCACAAATACTATGTTTAGCTGTGGAAAGGGTTTTCTATTTTATCTTAAACTGTACTTTGATAGATATAATTGGTGTGTAAAATTTTACTTAAAGTGTAGTGCATCTCCCAAAACCTTATTTGTTGGTATATATTTCCACATTAAAATGGTAATATGTAGCATTCATTGAACATTATTAATATGCCTACGGCCCTGTACTTAATATTTCATATAATTTTCCCAGCAGCCCTATGAAATGTGTTGTTCTAAATGTTAGTCTTAATTTATAGATCAGGAAATTGAAGCGTAGAAAAGTTTAAAAGAGAACGAAAAACTGTCTCAAGTTTATAACACTAATAAATGACACAACTCAGATGAAATTCTTGTATAACTAAGGTGAAGGCCCAGCCCTCAAGTTCGTACTAAAGTAGAGGGAACAAACAGAAACATGCAGCATTGCACACAGGACTGGCAAGTTTAGCATCTCTCAGACTCTTACTGTATGCTGAGCTCCTCACCAAGCATTGCACAAGCTCTAGTCAAACAATGACCTCATGAGGTAGGCAGTTTTATTATGCCCGTTTTACAGATGAAGAGGTGGAGGTATAGAGAGGTTGAATGGCTTACCCAAGTAATAAAGCCATGAAGTGGCAGAGCCAGATGTGGATTCAGGCACTCTGCTTTGAGTGACATGGCTCTTAAAACCCCACTGTACTCTCCTTGTTCACAGGATGGCATACTCTCTTAAGTTACCTTGAATTAACATTGAAATGTACTAATTTCCACCCATCATAACCATGCTTCCCTTTTACTTTTTTAGAAATAGCTTCCCTCTAGGGAATTCTAAAGGATAGAAAGCATCGATGACGAACACTTCTCCCACACCATCAACCCTCTCCCCAGTCTTCCATGAGTTTCATGCTGTGTGATACCTGATTATGCTATGCATACTCAGGTTATACGTAGTATAGTCATACTATGTATAACTAGTCTTTCTCTTGAACTAATGCAAATATCTGTCTTTTATGTGAAACTCATTGTTTTTCTAACATATACTCAGTTATTAGAAACTTCAAATACCTATGAAAATAATTCTTTTCCCTAAATATATTATTTAATTGTATATAGGAACAAAAAGTTAATAGGAACAAAAAGTATATTAAGTAAATATACTTTTAATCAAATTAGGAATTTAATCTGTAATGACATTTGCAAGTTGGCACATACTCATTTACTGTCCACATTTATGTTTCTTTGCTTTTCTGAAGTTAAATCTGGCAAATACTCATTTATCATTACTCAGTAGTTTCCAAAGTACTCCATGGAACTACAGATTTATGATATTCTTGGTCAGACTCTAAGAGAGGTTAAACCCTGGAGGAAAATAAAATTACCAGTAATTAAATTTACAGGCAGGTTTGCCATCTAAAGCAAATTTATTGCTTCATAGTGAAACATAGTTTAGACACTTTCACATAAAGTGAATCCATTTTTACATGATATAGGTATTATACATTGCCGTTTCAATTTATATAATTAAAATTATATCATTGCACTCTAAGGTTAATGGGATACTCAACTGGAAACCATACGTCATGGGCAATAAAATACCGGCATTGCAGTATTGGCTTTTTTGTTAAAAACTGATACAGTATTTCAACATCATTACATTCTACCTTTTAAAATCTTTAGAACAAATAAGAAGCAAAGACATGCAAATTTTTTAAAAAAAACATGCTCTTTTTCTCTGTCTCTCTCTCTATTCCCCACTCTACCTCCTGTTTCTCATATGTGTGTATACAAACACATACACATTTAGGATATATATAGTATAATATATTATGGAATATGTATATTCAGCTCTTATTAGCATGGATACACATATGTGGTGATAGACATGACAGAAAAATACATCAATTCCCATTTTTGGAAACAGTTTAATCTCAAATTCAAAACAAATTAAAAGGTGTTCCTATAGTCTGTTCAAATTCTGTTGGCATGATCAAAAGAATGTACCATTCATGGCTGCACTGTTGTGGGTATATGGAGGTAGAATTAAGGGAAGAACAATATAATCTAATGTGTAGAGTTGAACGAGAACAGACAAGACTTCTAAGAGAAGTGTGGTATCTAAAAAATGGTTGGCACATCCAAAGCAGCAGGCATTCTTTGATAGCCATGCTCTAATAAATGGACTCTTATTACACTAAGAAATATAGACCAAGTATAAAAGTGCCCCAAAGGAAACAAAGAGAATAGTAAATATACTAGTCCCCAGCAGAGATGCTTATTGATTTTAAAATTGCCGTACAGAGTCTGCTGCATTCATCAGCCAAGGAATAGATAAACAAAGATGTGTAATATTTATACAATGGAATATTACTGAGCAGTAAAAATAAATGGCCTACAGATACATGCCACAAGCTGGGGCTTGGAAAGGGAGTACTGCTAATGAGTACACAGTTTTTTTGGGGAATAATGAAAATGTCCTAATATTAGATTATGGTGATGGTTGTACAACTCCATAAATAATCTAAAAATCATTGAATTGTACAGTTTACATGGGTAAACTTTTTGGTATGCTATTATATCTCAATACAGCTGTTAAAGTCATTTGCAATAATTTTTTCTCTCCAGGCCATATTTTTGTGAAGATTTTATGTTTTACATTTTTATTTATGAAGTCTTTATTTCTAGGCATTTTTTCAACTGAAGTTGAACACTTTTTTATCATGATCAAGAATCATTTTTGTGGAAATCTTCAAATACTACTAGAAGGAAGTCATAGTGATTGGTTATGTTTATAGACCACAAGTTTTTACAAAGTCAGAATTGAGTATATATACTGACATGAAAAACTTGGGGTTCGGGGGGACAGAAAACAACAAGGTGTACTGTTCTGAAACAATTAGATGTCGTGCTCTAGTTGTTCTAGCACAAAGATTCCTAAAAACCTTTGTTATAATAGGTCTTGAGAAAGAAGGTTTCTCTTAATTTTTTGCTCTTATTGAGATTAACTGAAAGAGTCCTCTAGTAGTCCTCTAGTCAGTGTTTTAGAATACCAACACAACCTCTTTTTTGTCTTCTAACTGTTAAATGCAGAAAATACTATTTTCTTACCCTTCATCTCCAGCGATGTCATCCATAACAGACCTGTGTCTCTTCTTTCCATGGTGGTCTCCTTTATAGAAATAATTTTTCATTTGCTTTTATCAGACCATCCCCATCACTGTCCCTAAGGACCAGCTTAATGCTGTCCTCTTTCAAAAGCATTTCCTGATTTGCATGCCACCTCACTCTTGTTAAATCCCATTATTTTATTTACACATGCATTCCATGCTTGTCATCATGAGTTGATGTCTGCTCTTTAGTTACATATGCATGGCTCATTTTCCTCAGTATATTGCAGTCATTTTGATGAGAAAAATAGCATCACATTTTTGATGTGTCTTCATAAATGAGTAAAGCAATTCCTGACACAATATCATGGAGTCAGGTATTCAGGAAATGATTATTTTCTGTTTAGTATCCATGCTACGTTGACTAAATTATGAAACTCATACATATCCCTGGATGTAGTATTGAGAGAATTAAAGGATTTTAAAGTCCATCAGCTGAGACTGAGAATGAGACTATAGTTTAGGCTGAATAAAAACTTTCAAAGACTGTTTACCACTTAAAATTCAAGGTACTTACATTAACACAACTATTCGAACTTTGATACCTTTATCTTACGTGATCTCATTACTGATCTCATTAAAGATATTTGGATCATGAAAAAAATATATCTCTACCATATCTTAGGGAACCAAAGAGCAAGTCCTCATTGTTTTAATTTATCACAGTATCAGATGACATTTTCATATAATATTCCCTAAGAAAGACATCAAGTACCTGGTAAATAAGTACTTTTCTTGAGAATTGCATTGCATTAGTCATGGAGGATATAATGCTGAATTTTTCACTGTTCCTAGGGAAATGTCAGCTCTGTGGGATACGTGGACAGGGAAGCTAATAATTACAATTCAGTATGGCATCAGTTGTGTATAATATTCTACCAGGATGCAAGGAAGGAAGCCTACTCCAGTATTAACATATTTCAAAGAAAATTGCTATAAAAGAGAATGTTCAAGCTCCACCCCAAAGGATGAGTAGGAGGGTTAACCAGTTAAAGTACATCATGTAAATATTCCAAGCAGAGAGAGAAGCATGTGCAAAGGCTTGGCAAGAAAAAAAATGTATAGGTATTAAAGATATTTTATATGTGAACTTAAACTCTATTGCAAAGTGATGATCATCTACCACCCGCAACACTTCAAGCAATAACAGAGTACATTTCCTCCTTTATTATTTCAGGACTTTCTGTATTTTCTAACTGATTTTTATTTTAATCAGGGTGGTGGCATAATGATCACTTTACCTATCTACTTTTCCTTTCCAAATCTGAACTTCTTGGGAGCATGGACTAGGCTATTTTTATCTTTTCATTTCTAAGTGTGTTCAGCACATACTGACTTCATAAATAATTCTTGAAGTGAGCTAAATTGAATGAATGGAAGTGCAGAAAGTAAGATGGGTCGGTGCCTTTGTGTGCTCTGGTGAAGCACTTCATACCTTCTCAAGGAATAGATCGGAGCATTTGATCCTCACAGGAACCATGACATAGCAGTGCTTGGTATTATTTTTCCTAGTTAGAGAAAATGAAACATGAGTCAAAGAATCTCAGTAACTTGACTTAGATCACTTGGTCACTTGGTTTTAGTTTATGTGGAGTGGAGACAAGGATTTCTATTCCAACTTATCTGTTCCAGACCTGCCCCAATGTACATTATGCAAAAAAGAGATTCTAAACTGACCTCTCAAAAAGAACAGCTTTAATGGTCACACAACAGTGTGAATGTACTTAACACCAGAGAACTATACACTTCAAAATGGGTGAAATGGTACATTTCATGTTACAAAATAGTGGGCTTTCTTATCCAGCTCTCTTATTTGTCCAGAGAGCGTATACACCCTTCTTGGCTTTAATGGGGCTTCCTAGTTTTTATCTTCTGTTGGCATTCACAACTTCCAACTAGATGCAAATAACTATACACTTCAAAATGGGTGAAATGGTACATTTCATGTTACAAAATAGTGGGCTTTCTTATCCAGCTCTCTTATTTGTCCAGAGAGCGTATACACCCTTCTTGGCTTTAATGGGGCTTCCTAGTTTTTGTCTTCTGTTGGCATTCACAACTTCCAACTAGATGCAAATAAACAAATGCCATGTTTATAAACCAAACAAAAGCTAGAAGATACTATTCATCAGAGGAGTTCCAATGCGCTACTAAGATGGGGTTCAAGACCATGGGCATAACAGTTACCAGGCAGACTTATTAAAAATATAGATTCCTGGACCTCTTCCCTAGAGATTCTGCCTAATATTTCTGGAGTGGCATTCAGAATCTTTTTAAAAATAATGTTCCTAGATATTTTTTATGGGTGATATTTGAATAACATTTTGAAACCACAGCTCCAGGGTGATTGAACTGTAATACCAAAGAGCCAGACCTCTATAGAACCTACGTCCTGTAAGAAGCAGTGTAGCAGTGCTTGAGAGTATGAGTTTTGAGAAGCAACAGAGCAAGCTCGAATCCCAGCTCCACTGCTTACTAGCTATATGACCACAGGTAAATAATGTAACCTCTGCAAACCCAAGTTCCTCATCTCCAAAATAAAAGTAAGAGGATACATCCTGACTTGGTCATAGAAACAATAAAATAAAGTGTATTGCCTGGCAGTTAGTAGCTGCTCAATAAATGTTAGCTTTGAGTATTACCTTTTTTATCAGTTCAAAAGTGCACACGTTTTCACACTTCCATCTGTGGAATTTTACAGTTATTGTCAGTAAGTTATTGACACTTTTTATTTACAGCAAGAAATGCTGCGATTAAGGCATAATAGAGATTAGATGAAAGAGATTACTATGTTGAATAAAGCTTCAGTTGCTAGAACTAGAAGTTCCTTCAGGTTTCCAGTGGTGGGAGCAGGGGGACAATTTTGGTGGAGGAACAGCCTCAGTAATCCCTAAAAAGAACTCATTCATGCATTTGACAATGAATGCTCAAAGTACTTATTCTACATAGAATTTTATTAAGATTTGCAAGAGGAAAGACTTATGTAGAAGTGATGCATGTGGATCAAGAAGCAGCAGTCAAGGTGGTGATAGAAATGTACCCTGAAAGAAACAGACTTATCCTAAAGCAATGATCATATCAGGTTTTATGCTATCAATAAATACTTTTGAATATATGAATGAGAAAACAGGAGTGAGGGTGAGAAAAGACCACAGCTGACTTTCTCACTTGCAAATATTAAAATCTTCAGTAAACTAAGCATAAGGTTCTTGGGGATAATAACCTGAAAATCTGAAATACGTTGATGCATATCACCGGAAAGGAGATTTATGTATGCAGCGTGCAGTTCAATTCCCACCAGGATACAAAGACTCTTTAATCTGTACTTCTGTCTTTGATCTCGTTATTGAGCTGTAGTCTCTTATCTCCAACATTTTATAAAACATTGCCATTCTCCTCACCTGTGTTGCCTTGATACCATTATGTTTAAAAGTCCTCTCAGAAGTCCAGTTTTCTTTCCGGATTTCCTCTGGTTATGTCTTTAATACCAGATTTTGTTACTTATCAAGCCTCAAACCACAGACTTCTACTTAACAGAAGTCTCCTTGGCCTCACATCCTACAAGTTGCCATGTTTTGTAATGTTTTTTTGTTTTGAGATGAAGTCTTGCTCTGTCACCCAGGCTGGATTGAGTGGCACACAATTTCAGCTCACTGCAACCTCTGCCTTCCAGATTCAAGCGATTTGACTGCCTCAGTCCTGAGTAACTGATATTACATGTGCTCACCACCACACCCAGCTAATTTTTGTATTTTTACTAGAGACGTTTTTCACCATGTTGGCAAGGCTGGTCTTGAACTCCTGACCTCAGGTGATCCACCCACCTTGGCTTTCCAAAGTGCTGAGATTATAGGCGTGAGCCACCGTGCCTGGCCATAAATTTTTTCTTTTTCTTTCCCTGCCTCCCTTCACAAATATTTGATAAAGGTGTACCACATACCAGCAATTCTGCAGAAATAAGATGAATGAGGCCGGGTGTGGGGGCTCACACCTGTAATCCCAGCACTTTGGGAGGCTGAGTCGGCTGGATCACGAGGTCAGGATATTGAGACCATCCTGGCTAACATGGTGAAACCCTGTGTCTACTAAAAGTGCAAACAAATTAGCCAGGTCTGGTGGCATGCACCTGTAGTCCCAGCTACTCGGGAGGCTGAGGCAGGAGAATCACTTAAACCTGGGAGGCAGAGGTTGCAGTGAGCCGAGATTGCACCACAGCACTCCAGTCTGGATGACAGAGCAAGACTCCCTCTCAAAAAAGAAAAAAAAAAAAACGATAAATGAACATCCCGCCTTTGTTTATCATATTGTCTAATAAGAGAGAACTTATTTAGGAAAGGAATTCAATTAAAACTATTTTTTTCAACTTTTTTTAAAAAAACATAAATTTGTAGATATTCATTGCAAACATGATGTTTTCAAGTATACATACATTGTGGAATGGTTAAATCAACTGAGTAACAAATCACAACCTCACATAGTCATCATTTCTGTACAGAGAACACTTATCCACTCTCTTAGCATTTGCCAAGAATATGATATATTGTTATTAACTATAAGTACCCTGCTGTACAATAGATCTCTGGATCATATTCCTCCTATGTAATTGTAAATACATATTATTTGACCAACATCTCCCCAACCCACTTCCCCCTAACCGCCACAGCCACTGGTAAGTACCATTTTACCCTCTGGTATAAAATCAACTTTTTTAGAACCTGGAGGACATCATGTTAATTGAAATAAGCCAGGAACAAAACAACAAATTCCACATGATCCCACTTGTATGTGGAACCTAAAACAGTCACCTTAAATTACAGAATTAAAATAAATAACAGCACAAGTCACCTTAGGAGTTCAAAAAAGGGAACAAGGGACTCCCCAATAATGAAAATAATTATGCAATGATTTTATTATCTAATGATGTAAGTTCTAATTTATTAATACAAACCTTATTTGTAACTAGGCAAAACAATTCTAAGAGATATTTATATGAGTTCTTCTTACAGATAAGCAAATAGAGCGGCTTTGTACCTTGACAACATCACATAGGTGATAGGCTATGGAGATTTAGCATTAGGCTCAGCTGAGGAGTTGGTCTGCATCTTGAACAATGTTTAATTCCTGCGTCTCAGGGTGATAGGAAGTAGTTGCTTGAGTCAAAAAGAGAACATGCAAAAGCTGAACAATTTGGAAGATGATCATATAAAAGGTGAATTAAGGGGACATGAAATTCATGAGTGAAGGAAAGAGGTGGAAATAGAGTCATAGCAGGTATCAAGGAAGGACCTGAAGTAAGAGAATGAGAGTTTTCAGGTAACACTAAGGAGGCCAATGTGGCTGAAATAGAGACGGCGAAGGGAAGGGTAAAGAGATAAGGTCAAAAAGGGTGTGTTGACCAAATTTTGGGAGGAATTTGTAAATCTTTATGACACTTTGAGCTTTCCTTTGTAATGAGGCAAGATGTCTATAACTTCCATTAGAAATCTGACAAGATATGGCTCTAGGAAGGCAAGGGCAGAAGCAGAGAGATGGTTAGGAGACTGTTACGTAACTCAGACAAGATGAGATGGTAGGTGTGATCAGGGGACAAGAGGTGCAGGTAGGTCAGATTCTGGATATATTTTGAAAATAGAGTTGAGAGGATTTGCTAGTGGTTTGGATGTAGGTTGTAGAAGACTGTGATATGTCAGTGAGAACTCCAGAGTTTTTGGTCTGAATGTCGGTACAGATGGTGTCTCCTTAACTGAGACCAGAAGACATCAGGAAGAAGTGTTTTGATATAATTTCAAATTTGGAAATGTTACTCTAGTGCCAGTGTGGGAGACGCCTTGGAAGGAATCATAAGTCAAAGCAGAGAGATCAGTTTGGAGTCTCAGTCATCGATGAAGTGTGTTGATGAAGTTTCTACCAGTGACCATGGCAGTGGAGAATGGAGAAAGGTACTTGATTGGAGATGGTGCTGGGGTGGTTTTCGGAATGGATTAGTTATAGTAGAAGGGGGAGGGTCTAAAATGGGAAACTCCATTGTTTCATGACTAGCTAGTAAGACACTTCTCAGGCTTGGCTCTGGGAGGCCAGTATCTTTCCAATTGGTCAAATACCAAGAATGTAGCATCTTTCCTGTTTCAAAATGCTTATATTCACCCTTCTTCATATCTTTTCTTTGGAATGAACTTCAGAATGAGGAAGTCTTTCCAGCTCCCCTCATTTCTCTATGATCTTGAAAAATGAATAAACTGGGTTTTCAAGTTTGAGGTGCTCAATATTTTTAATTTCTATTGAAAATTCATATTATCATGCCTGAGCATTTGTAATACCCTCTTAACAAAACTAACCTAGTTTTCTTGTCTTCAATCCTAAGTCCCCAATATCCTGTATATCATTAGCACACTCCTCCCTTACAAATACTTTTCCATTGTTATTTGCTAACTCAGCAAACTTGAATAGCTCTAAGTTCTCCCAGAGATGACACCCACGTTAACTTCTACTGAAGATTTTATATCTGCACCAGAGACTACCTTTATTATGTAGTGTTCTCTAAAAACATTGCCTCCTTTACTGGAGACCCACTGACTCTCTGACACACTGCCTGATAACACCTCTCTGCCCATTTTCCTGCCTGCTCTGAAACTCAATTTCCAGATTAATCTTCCTAAAAATCAACCCCAATAAAGCCATTTCCTTCCTCTGAAACACATTTTTACACTCTATTACCTAGTGATATAATTACAAACTCCATCCCACTGACTCAGTAGTTCTGACTCATTTTGCTAATTCCACACAGTTCACAGAACAGTACACTCCCATCAGAAATGTCTCACATCAACTACAGTGATCTTTGGGGAATTTAACAGGTATTCTCAGGGGCACATAAAAGAGTCTCCAAGTAGAATAATTATAACATGTATGAAGCCATCACCTCTGTAGTCCCTACTATGTGCCAGGTCATTTTTGAGCATTTAAAAAGTATGAACTCATTGAATCCACCTAACAATCCTATGAAATAGGAACTATTATAGTTTTGTTTTATAGATGAAGAAACTAAGGCACAGTGATGGTAAGCAGTGTGACCCAAGGTCACATGACTAATAAATGGTGGAGCTGGAATTTAATCTCAGATGGTCTGGCCCTGAAGTCAATGTTCTCAATTGCTCTGGCAAGCTGCCTCCCTCCTTCGATTCCTGCCACCCATCACCTCTCACCTCTTTCCCCAGCATTGACGGCTGAGAACTACCAAGCTTAATCAGTTTTAAACAAGTTTCACATAAGATCTCATTTTATTTGGAAGGTGACCTGGGTCAACCAAGCCACCAATGACTGTTCTGTCTTTTACCTATCTCCTTGATTATCTTCCTCAGATACCACTCATAATTTACTTACCATAAACTATCTTCATTCTCCTCAACAGCAAATCTCCAACTAGATTTTAAAAATGTTCAAAACCAAAATCATAATCGGCACTCCAAAATCATAATCAGCACTGCTCTTTTGATTTCCCAACTTCGTCAATGGTTAATCTAACTTCAAAGCGACTCCTGTAACCTCTCTGTCCCTTATCTGGTCCATCTCCACATGCAATCTGCTTCTAAGTTTTGGTTCTTCATACATTAGTGATGTCATTCTTGATCTTCTCTATTTTTTCTATTTATAGTGTGGAGATGCCTCATACACTAACTGTCCCAGAGTAAGGAAGCGATGAATTCCTCAATTCTCACTGTCCTTTCCCCAGCTATCATATAAGTCTTTGCCTGGTCTTCCAAATTCAATATAACTAAACTTGAAAGTTTCACCCCCATGAAGCCAACAAACATATGAAAAAATGCTCATCATCACTGGTCATTAGAGAAATGCAAATCAAAACTACATTGAGATACCATCTCACGCCAGTTAGAATGGCGATCATTAAAAAATCTGGAGACAACAGATGCTGGAGAGGATGTGGAGAAATAGGAACGCTTTTACACTGTTGGTGGGAGTGTAAATTAGTTCAACCATTGTGGAAGACGGTGTGGCGATTCCTCAAGGACCTAGAAATAGAAATTCCATTTGATCCAGCAATCCCATTACTGGGTATATATCCAAAAGACTATAAATCGTTCTACTATAAGGACACATGCACACAAATGTTCATTGCAGCACAGTTTACAATAGCAAAGACCTGGAACCAACCCAAATGCCCATCGATGATAGACTGGACAGGGAAAATGTGGCACATATACACCATGGAATATTATGCAGCCATCAAAAACGATGAGTTCGTGTCCTTTGTAGGGACATGGATGAACCTGGAAACCATCATTCTCAGCAAACTGACACAGGAACAGAAAATCAAACACCGCATGTTCTCACTCATAGGCGGGTGTTGAACAATGGGAACACCTGGACACAGGGAGGGGAGTATCACACACTGGGGTCTGTCGGGGGAAAAAGGGGAGGGGATAGTGGGGGGTGGGGGAGTTGGGGGAGGGATAGCATGGGGAGAAATGCCAGATATAGGTGATGGGGAGGCAGGCAGCAAATCACACTGCCATGTGTGTACCTATGCAACAATCTTCCATGTTCTTCACATGTACCCCCAAACCTAAAATGCAATAAAAAAAAAAGAAAGAAAGTTTCACCCCATGTATCCATTCTAAATTCCACTGCCAGTTTAGTTAATCTAAGCAAGAAACCATCTCCTCCTTCTGAACATCACCTTCCTCTCCACGTCATTGTCTGCTGAAATGAGGATACATTCCCCAGTTGGTATGAAAAAGTCTGAAACTCAATTTCCAGATTAGTCTTCCTAAAAATCAACTCCAGTGAAGCCATTTCCTTGCTCTGCAACACACTGTTACACTCTATTAGCTGGTGATATAATTACAGACTCCTCCCTTGGCAGCTACATCTCACTGACTCAGTAGTGAGTCATGTTGCTCATTCCACACAGTTCACAGAACAATACACTGCTGTCAGTAATGTCTCAGCACACCATTGATTTGCCCTTCCCCACCCCTTCTCCTCTTCTTCCACTGCATATGTTGTACCCTCTTAGGAAACCAGACCGCAACTACTTGCATAAAAACTTCAGTGTGCTCCTACCTTTATGCCTGGTTTTTGCTGTTTATGTCATTGGAAGTGCTGTTCCGCCCCTGCCCGTCTGCCTTTGTATCTTGACACATTCACATGATATTTTTGTTCTTATTCCAAGTGCTTTCTTGCTTTTTTGACTTTCAATAATTTTTTTTTTTTGGAATTCACTTTATTCATCCTTCTGTTTGGTTATTCCCCTCATCTTTACTCCATTTGAAAATTCCTGAAGACAGGAAATTGGCCTTATCTAATTCAGTAGCCCTTGTAACATATAGTAGACATTAAATAACAATATTTTGTATTGAGATAACTGCTAACCCTCAGATGACTATATAGAGAAAATATAGATCATTGTTAAAACATAATCTAATGCATCATTTTGCAAATGACATTAAGTCAGAGGCTAGGGTGAGATAGGGAAAAGCCTTCTAAATTCCGGACCACAGGAAGGACATGTTGAGATTAAGCAGCTCCTGGAATCATCTTTAGAAATCCCTAAATCTTGGCTAAATATTTACCTATGTTTTCTACATATTTA
Source organism: Ateles fusciceps (assembly GCA_036589455.1). Classification (NCBI taxonomy): domain Eukaryota; kingdom Metazoa; phylum Chordata; class Mammalia; order Primates; family Atelidae; genus Ateles; species Ateles fusciceps. Next base: position 4,564,829 of record JAZHEH010000051.1, read on the forward strand.
CTTGAACAATTTATCTCATTGTTTAGTACAAACACCAAACATCTCTGCAGCTCTGTTTCCTTTCCTGTAAAATCAAGTAACAGTATCTATTTTACAAGGAGGTTATGAATCTATTTTACAAGGAGGTTATGAGGAATAAAGGAAATATAGTTTAAGTAAGGTAATAATTTCTGCTTAAAAAGCAACTATTGCATATATTAGGTACTAAAATGTGTTAGTTTCTTCCTCCTGTTGTGGGTGCACATGGCTCACTTAACCAAAGGGGTCTGGGATCCATAATTCTTGGCACCAGAGCTGAGACCCCATAGTGTGGCCTGTGGAGCCATTTACTCAGGGGACAGCCACACATAAACCATTAGCCTTCAGAGAATAAGGAGGCACTGAGCAGTACACTCTCACACTTTTGCAAAAGGAAAAAAAATTCTGTTAGAAGGATACAGCTATTCTTCCTTGGATTCCGTCAAAGGTAATTTGAAGGACTAAAATCAAATTTAGAAGGAATGGCATTCTGACTGTGCATTTCAGTGGTTTTTCTACAAACCACCTAAAATCATCTCCCTGAGTTTCGCCCAGCCTACTCGACTTCCATGACTGTAAGACAACACCGTACCTGGAGATTGAGCAGAACTGAGGCTATAGGTTCTGCCCAGTCCCTGTAGTAGCAGGCAAGGTCTGGAGCAAACACCTCTGCCATTTTTATTCATCTACACACTCTTTGAGGTATTTTTTTGTCTTAGAATTGGAAAATAATATGCTATTGAAAAACATGGAATTGGCAAAGATGTAACAGTAGAAACACTACTAAATGGTTTTCAGGAAGCTTTGTAGATAGATTCAGATTTTCTGGAATGCAATTTTTTCCTCCTCATTTCTTATTACTTTCTTATTTTTGTGTCTCCTCTATCTCTTTGTTTTCTCTTTGTTCTGTAGCCTTCTCTGAACAGTGTTTCTGTCATCAAGGCTTTTCAATATATATTGTTAAATATTCTTAACTTGATGTAATTAAACAAAGGAAGGAAGTCAGTCTAAATCAATGGCAAACTGGAGAAATAAGCAGTTTTTAAGGAAATGAAGGATTATTACTCTTCGGGACATACTGAAACTATTGAAAGCAGTAACATGCTACATCACTTAGGAAGTGGATGGCTGCCTTAACTCCTACATAAGCACATTTTGTAAATTTATTGTTTGAAATAATTTGTTGTGCTACAGACCTTTACTCTTTAAATAGACTGGTATTTATTTTTTTACAAAGTGCTTAGCAAACTTTTTTTATTTGATCATTGAGGGTGTTGAGATATAAATGCAAATCTTTGCTTAAAACTTGGTTCTAGTAAGGTCAAGACAACACACTAAATCTCTGTATCTGCCAGTTCTCTCTCTATTGCACAACCACAAGTGTATGAACAAGAAATTCAGGTCATAAGCAGCAGTGGGGGAGAGGAGGATGTGGATGAATCCGTCCAATATGCCTCCTCATATTGGAAAATGGCTTCATTTTCATCTGATGTGCACCTGTGGTTAGTAGCTTCATATTTCTTTGTGAGAATCAGTTACCTTAGAATTTTAAAGGTAATTTTCATACCGTCATTGTTGCTTTAATAATTTATTTTGTTTACTATTTCAACTCTGCGTGTGGTAATGTTACTTTAAAGCTAGATGAGAATTTTCTGCTTTCATTGACATTTCTTGCATGGATATTTATATTCTACTCATTAAGGCTAATAATACTATGTGAGCTCATAGAATTGCATTGGAATTCTCTGAAGGAAAAATAATGATCCATTTCATGAGATGAGTGATTTTTACAAACTGTCCTTTCCAACTCAGAGTGGTTTTTCTGTGATTAAAACGTATTTCTCATTAAATTAAAATGCAAATATAGACAGTCTATGTTTATGATTATAATAGAATTATTTAAAGAAGGTTTTATATCAACCTACTATTAATATTTTATGCATAAACTGTGGGTTTTATTGTTGGGCCAGTTCTTCCATGTTCCATTTTCAAGATTACTAGAAGTGCTATGAAAACTTAATCATACTGTCCAGGTTTTATCAGTTTTTACCCACTCTACTCTGGGAAATTAAGTAGGCTGCTTTCCTTCATACTTTATAAGTTATGCCAGTGATATAAACTACTAAACCCTCAGAATAACCTGACACTGAATTATGAACAATTTACCGTGTTTTAAAGAAATGTTTTTATTACACAGATATGGAGTGACTCTTAAATTTATAAGTGCTATATTTACAGTTTCTTATAAAATTAAAGATCTAGAAGCTTACTTCAAGATACCATTATTCCAACTTTTTAATTTATATTAGAAATATAAAATATTTATATTAGAAATGGCATATAATGCTATGAATTTAATTATGATTCTTTTAGGGGTTTTTTTTCTTTCTGGTGTCCTATAACTTGTCAAATATTTGGATTAAAATAAACTATAAATAATATTTTCTAACTTGATCCTTTTTGTTGATGTTTTTAGTGATCTCAGTGAGAACCAAATTCAGGCAATCCCAAGGAAGGCTTTCCGTGGGGGCAGTTGACATTAAAAATTTGTAAGTATATACTTTTAAATTTATAGTGTTTTATCATCTATTTTCAAAGTCAATTTTATATTAAATAAGGTGTCAGAAAGAAATGGTGAAAGCCCTGTATATATTTATGTTTGCGTAGGAGACCTTGTAACAGTAAGTTGTAAATTGTTTTCACAAGCTGTTTGAGGAGATACTCATTTAGAAGATGCCTGGAAACAAGTCATCATTAAATTTATTATTTAATCCTTGTGATTAATCTTTTGAAACCTAAGAAGTGATTTGATTAACAGATATTTGTGATTTTCTTTCCTAATTTTTCTGTTAGCTTACTTCAGTAACTACGTTTTTGGTTGCTGTTGGTGATTATTAGAAATGCAGAATATGGTCTATTATTTTCTGGAAAGAGTAGATAGTATTTTCTTCTTGGAGACACCTGTAGCCTAAAGCTACAGCCTTTTCCAGAGTTTTATGATCACCATTTTCATTAAATGCCAAAACCATGAGAATGACAAAATTATATCTTTCCCTTTGTGTGAATGTGAATGTTTTTCTTACGCTTTCCCTCATATCCTCATGAAAGAGTATACTTATAGCCTCCTTTAAAAAAAAGAAAAGTGCATTTCTGTATTTTCCTTTGATAAACCTTCAGTCTGGTGTTTCAATTATAGGCATTTTTTAAAGTGCCTGTATTTCTAAAGGTACATATCAGATTTAAGATCTCAGTGACAATCATAATATCGATATATATCTCCCTAAAGTTTAAAATACGATATTAGCTTCTAAAAATGATGGATTTTTATAGACTATGAATGGTAGGACATGAATGTTTTTCTTAGCTTTTACGTTAGTTTGGAATTTAGGGAGAAAAGCCCCTGTGTGCTGAGATTAACTGTCAGGAATTTAATGTTTCTTAGCGAGTAATATACAGGGCAGGCACTTTTTCAAGAATTAACTTATATTCAAAATTTTCCATGGTTGGATCCAGTGCTGTTTTTTTTCAGTAGCAAAAGTAAGACAGATGTTTTCCCCTTGTCAAAGACAACTGTTTAGAAAGCCACAGATTTTGGCCTCTATGTCTTCTCCTTAATGTAAATGATTTTTTTTAAAAAAATTTGTACTTTCTTAATATACAGGAAAAGACTCAACACTACAATCTTCTAAGGTATAAATGTATAAAGCCATTAAAACCATGGCTTTAGGTTTTTTTGGGTGCTTAATTTAATAGGATTTTATTTGCTTTCTTTTTATCTTTGCCATTTAGGGCTTCCTAAAGTCTTCAGGTAGACTCATTGATACAGGGTGTTTAAATCTACCTGGCCAGAACAGCGTTAAGAATCCCTACGTAGCACTTACTGAAGTTGCCATCACTTGGCTGTAAAAGTACAGCAATAGCTACAGTTGACCAGCCCTTAGTAATGCTATTTGCAATCTTACAATAGTATTACCTCTAATTCCTTAAAACAGGTGGCTTTTAATCTTCTTAGTAAAGATATTCAGGGAATCCAAGTCAACAAGTGGCCCTTCTCCCACATTTAAGGATATGTGTGGAAGCAGGGACCAGTTATGATGAGATTCTTCTTTATAGATTTTGTATTTAGCCTTAAAACATGTGATTTTAAAAGTTTAATTAGATATAAAAGAGGCTAGTCAATGTCCTATTTAATGGAATGTTGATTTAGCAAAGTTTTCAAATCTTCCCCCCTGCGAGTCATAATTTTTCCTCAAAATTTAAATATTTTTATTATCATTTATGCAGTTAGATGAGTTTAAGACTGGAGTCTCAGAACATTTTGTTATTTTTTGGACTTGTAGATATGAGCAAATTAGTCTGCTTCATTAAGTTTTTACTTTTTTTTTTTTCTTTTTTTTTTTTGAGACAGAGTCTTACTCTGTCACCCAGGCTGGAGCGCGGTGGCACAATCTCAGTTCACTGCAACCTCTGCCCCCCCAGGTTCAAGCAATTCTCCTGCCTCAGCCTCCCAAGGAGCTGGTATTACAGGTGCCCTTCACCATGCTCAGCTAATTTTTTTTCCTTTTTTTTTTTTTTTAAGACGGTTTTGCTCTGTTACCCAGGCTGGAGTGCAATGGCACGATCTAGATTTCGGCTCACTGCAACCTCTGTCTCCCGGGTTCAAGTGATTTTCCTGCCTCTGCCTCCTGAATTGCTGGGATTGCAGGCGCCCACCACCCTACCCAGCTAAATTTTGTATTTTTAATAGAGACAAGGTTTCACCATGTTGTCCAGGCTGGTCTCGAACTCCTGAACTCAGGTGATCCACCTGCCTCTTCCTCCCAAAAGTGCTGGGGTTACAGGCTTGAGCCATTGCACCTGGCCAGTTTTTAGTTTTACAAAGTAAACAATAGTTGGGTTTTGTATGGCTATTAGGGAAAGCAGATGTATGAAAGACCTTTTAAAACAGTAAAATGCTATGAAAATATAGCATTTCATTTGCAAATATTTGACTAATCAACCGCTAAAAGTGAACCCTGAAAAATGCATTGTAAGGAGACAGGAAAGTATAACATGAAGTGATTGGCAATATTGACTAGATATGACTATTCTATTATGGGTCACTGACATGAAGTTACAAAATAGAAAAAGAAAATCTACTAGAAAGTACTAAATGAATATACACAAGACCTTGATTTGTGAACAAGACATTAAAGGCTGTAGGTGCTGAGAAAAGAGAAATAAAAGTATCGCTTGAAGTTATCAGGGAATGGTTAGATAAGAAGACTAAAACCATAGTGCAAGCGGGGTGTGTGTGTGTGTGTGTGTGTGTGTGCATGTGTGTAATGTAAGAGATGGAATGTGCCAACCCCCCCAGTTGGTTTTGTTTTGTGTTGTTTTTTTGAAACAGTTTTGCTCTGTCACCCAGGCTGGAATGCAGTAGAACAATACTCGGCCTCTGAGTAGCTGGGATTACAGGTGCCCACCACCACATCCGGCTAATTTTTCTATTTTTAGTAGAGATGGGGTTTCACCATGTTGCACAGGCTGGTGTTGAACTCCTGACCTCAAATGATTCATTTGTGTTGACCTTCCAAAGTGCTGGGATTACAGGGGTGAGCCAGCGCACCCAGCTGCCCCTGTTTTTTAAAGGAAAAGTGGTGTGTGTCCTGAATAGCAGCAGTGGTAAGAATTATAGGGATCTGAATGTAGGAGGAGCTTAGTATTGCAGCATCTATGTTATTTCACCTTTGGAGGCTTATGTTCCTACAGAAGAAAGGGGCTTCAGAAACTATGTGGGTACTGAATGATGGTGATCAAAAGAACAATTTATTCCCTTCCATGTAATGCGAAAGACAGTGAGAAAAATATTAAAATATCACAATGAATGTATAGGCTTATTGTATGAATTAGGATGACAGCTGCAATATTATGAAAATTTTATAGGAAAAGGCATTTTCTAGAATTAAAAAATAGTTCAAACTACATTGTTCAAAAAAAAGTTCCAATATTATGGGGCTTTGTATGAAGTTTAATTTCATCATTAAAACTTATGAAGGCTATCTGGTAAAATATATTAAAACTGAGGGTACATTTTCATTGATATTATTATGAAACTGGTGACCATAAGTCACTGTCATGACTTAATACATTTCCATTAATATTAGCATTATTAATAGTATTTGATGTAAGAAGAAGGTACCCATTTCCATTTATCACACCAGTATGTACATTTACAAGTTGAAAAACCCTGCATGATGCCATCGTGGCTACTATTCAGAGTTGAAAGAAGCTGCTCAGGAGTATGTACTTTAGCTGCATGGAGGCCATACTTTGTATGGCACTATGTAAAAGCCCAGACTGATGCACTATAACAGGTTTAGGGGATTTACCACATTAAGCCTTAGAGCAAATTCCAGTCTTCATAAGATTTTCACTAAAAGCATTTGCTTTAATCTTGTGGATTGGCTAAATATACTCAAGGCGGTATCCCAGTGATATGAAATTGATGCTGGAGAAATTTTGCAAATTAGCAGATCTCATTCCCCTTCCTCCAGGTAGGTCACACTAGAACTATTCTAAACAGATGGACATTTATCTTGCTCTTAAACATCTCCAGTGAGGACTTCCCATAACTTTTTTGCTTCTCTCTATTCATTTCTTAACTGGATTAAAATTTTGTACATTTTATTTTGCTACCTTATTTTCCCCAGCCACAATTTAAACTACTTTTTCCCTTGACATTTTAGACAGTGAGATGTGCTATGAGAATAATAAAATCATATGAAAATATCAACTAAATTATAGTGTTTACTATAGTCACTGGTGTCACATTTCCATAGGATTTACATTTGTGTTTTTAAATTCCCAAACCAAATATGAACTAAAGTATTGATAGCATATCGTTATCAACTGATGCTTTAACAAAATATAACCAATATTTATGAAAATTTTCTTTAGAAATGTGTATATATATTGAAAAGCTTTAACACTGGTGCAATAAAGCCTCTCCTGCCTTCTAAACAAATCTTGAACAGGGTCATGTTACATTGTGCCACTGATTTGTTTTCAAGTATCTATTAGGCATTTCCATTTAATTGATAACTTAGAAAAATATTAAATTAAATCTCACTTTACTGCCAAGAATTGTGAAGTTATTCTTGAAGTACTTAGAGTACTTAGTAAGTACCAGAATATTTCAAAAGTCTTTGTTTTTAAGATAAAACATTCTTAGTTATAGTTATTCTAGGATTAAAGAAAAAAAGTGCAAATATATGAACTTCAAAATTACATAGATCACTAGTTTTTAGTTGTATCACAAAAACAAAATCTAATTTACATCACCATTAGTTTCTTTAGTGAGTTCAATATGGTTACTCAAATTAATTAAATTCAAAAAGGAATTATTTTAAATGTACTGTGTGAAATAAACCACACCTATTTTGCTTCTTTAATTTTGCAATACACCCACAAGGTGCATTCTCTATTCCAATCAAAATTTACTATTGTTTGTTTATAAATAAATATATCTCTTTCCAATTTGCTTGCATCATCTCAATTCCATTAATCACATGTCTGATATTAGTCTTATAATCTTTTTCCAGGAACAAAATGCCTTTTGGTAAACAATATGTTGGGGAAAGTTTTATGTTTATTATTATTTTTTTTTGTACATGCATTAATTTTTAGACAAGGTTTTAAGTCACAAGATGATTCATCATGGTTCTTTTAGGTAAGCCAAGATATCATTTGGAAAATAAATATATATATTCCTATGATATTTTAGGAAAGAAGTCACTCAATTTGGAATACATTATTTATTAGCATAAAAAGATTTGGCAAACAGAATAGAGAGAGATAATCTATGTGTTGTTATAGAGCTATTTACATTAGTTAGAAATTTTGTTTTTCTGCTGGAACTCTGTCATTTTCAAGTTTTGTATTGATGGATCCATTAGAATTCATAAAAGGAAAACTCATAGTTCCATCCCAGATACACAGAGATGCTTACATATTTCATCATACTTTTAGATTTCTCTCATTTTAAATATATCTTTTCTAGTTTTCACTGTCATCTACATAATTCCTAATGATAAGAGAGCAAGGATTGCTCACTTGATATAGAATCAATATGTAACAAACAGAGAAAAGAGTGTCAAATGCAAGACCTCATTTAGGTTTGTCATATAAGTTAAGTCATGATTGCAAAATGTCTTCTTTAATCTGCTAGTTTTTTTTGTTGTTGTTGTTTAGTTCATTGGATTTTATTTAAAATCCATTGGTATCAGATTGAAACTGTAGATATCTGTGCCCCCTTCTTCTTCCTAAAATACTTCCTAAAGTATTTTCAGTAAACCTGAAGCTGAAGAGACTGTAAAGGATAGGTTGGTTTCTCATTCGTAGAGCTTGCTATCCTTACTCAATTAAATTCCGTAGGTCTTCTGTGTGGTATAAAACCTTCGGAACAAACCTATAGGAAGGACTTTTTACTTAGCTAGTAAATGAAGATAATGTATTTTATTGCCATTCTGAAATGTGCTTTTCTGAAATGAAACTTACCTTCATTTACCATCTATCTAAATAAAAAGCGATTGTCTCAGGTACGCATATATGTAAAAAATCACTTACTAGCAGATGTCCCCCATCAGTACTATGGGAACTGTCCATGGTCCTGTGTTTTGCCTGGTTGCACTCCCTCTTTAAAGCACAATGAATTGTGATAATCCCCAACAACTATGATAAAGTTTGCTACCAATAACCTCTCCATTTTTGCATTTTGCTTTGTCTTCAGAGTGCTTTCAGCAGTTTTTCTTCAATAATGCATTTTGTCATGTAAAAATGTAATCTAACAATATTTCTTCATAAATGCTTTCTAAAATAAAACAAAAAAACACAAAACATTCTGATTCAGTAACTGGAAATCCAATTCACATACTTAAACAAAATTTGAATTGGCATAAGCGTGCCATGGCTGCTATATCGTCTTATGAGACAGAATGGACCTTTGATTTTTCGCATTTTTTACGCTGAACAGCACACTTTGTGACCTCTGAACTCTTATAGTAGCCTGCTAATTGAATTTTGACCTCTAGTTTGTAATCTCATTAGATAATTTTAACAAAGTTGCCAGATTTTTTTCATAAAGCATTATTTATTATTCCATTACTACATGGTTTAAAAGTATTCAGTTTATTTAAAAAGTTGTTTTAAAGTATGGAAAAGCCCTGGGAATAGAGCAGAACATGGCCAATAATTTAGTATTTATAGTATCCTAGATACAGGGACTCTAGAACTAGGCCTAAGGTTGTCTAGTTCTACAGTATCTATAGGAATTATAGACTTTTTCCTGAAAGAGCAGAGATGATTATTAATTTCTGTAACATCCAGTCTCTTTAGACATTCTGACGAGTCCTAACATTCTGACATTGACCCAGGCTGCTAGCCACTTCTTCCTTCAATCTGTACACAGGCTCTTTGCTCAAGCCAGAATGGTCTCTTTATTGCAAATATTCACTGTGAACATTGTAGTGCCTCTGCTCATAACTATTCCTTGGTAGACCCATTTCCTCCATAGGAAATACTTTATTTTCTGTCTAATTAGATTTTATCCATTTTTTAAGGATCTGAGGGTTTTTTTCCCCTTTCTTTCATGACTATATCAGCTTATAGTAATCTCTGCCTTTTCTGATATTCTATAGTACTTTTTATCTACTGGTCTCTTCCACAGTTATCACTGATTTAGCTGAGACCCCCATTTGGAGAACAAAAAGCTCCTGAGTCTGTTTCCTGGGCCACTATGTATTGAGTGGTAGTTATGGCAATGCATACATCTACATTCCAATGAAAACCTCACAGACTAATTGTTACCTACCATATATAAATTACTGAACTTCTGTGAGTCTCATTTGCTCAGCTTTAAAATCTGGATGATGCTAATTTCTCTTTCCCAAGTTATCATGAGGAATAATGAGATGAGGCATCTACAGACCTTGCCATATGCTATGAATTCATTAAACGTTAGCAATTATTATTATCATTTTCAGTTTCTACCACTTTTGATTAGTTTACTTACAATTAACAAGACTTATTGTCAATTTAGTTAACCTTCCCTCAATTTATGTTAAAACAGGTTTCCTCCACATCTCTACTACTTCTATTTTTTGCTTCTTCCTTCCAAATTTACAAACTTACACAACTTTATACCATAGGCAATTCCTATGAAAACTGAGATTCTTGATTCCTATGAGAAAAACAAATTGTTGCCTGAAAGATTGTAAAAGGATTAAATTCTCACATAATGTAAATTACTTTGGGTCCTCAGAATGGTCCTTCCCTTAATTGTTTTCTTTCCCAGTTTTCAGGTTAATACTGATATGCTTTTATGCAGAGATAAAGAATATAGTTGCTGAAACTTAGGTTGGGGATGTTCATTTTTATGAATCAGTTTTTATAATTCTTTAACTCTGTGTTATATTTTATGTTTGCAGCTACTCTTTAAAAGCCATGATTGGCATAAATATTGGCATATACAGACATTTGTATTGACTTGAAGTTTATACACATATGGGAAGAAGTAGAAGAGAACATGCCATATATTTACAGCTTTTTATTCTTTTTCTCCCATGTGATTTATATGTTTTATTAGGTTTCTTTACAATAGCCAAAAATTGTTCTTCCTTCATTAATTTTAGTCATTTTGATGTGTCTTGAGTCAACTAAATTTTTGGAGTTTTCTATCTTACAATAATAATAATATGAACATGAAGTAAACTATTTCTAGCACCTTGAATGAAACAAAACAATACAAAATTGGAGCACAGTTACAATAATTTTGTTGAGACATTGAGAGATCCTGATTGGCTTAGAAATTATTAAAGATTGTCGTGTTCTGTATTGTTAGAGTTAAGTACATTTTATGTGTCTTCTAATTCTTACCAAAAAACCTATTAGTAATACGAACTTATAAGTTGGATGCTGCAGTAAAATGTGAATTTGCTGAGTAGGAACACACTTATTGAAATTATTGCAGTTTTATATGTATTATTAATCTAAGTATTGTATATGTAATTCAAACACAGTATGATATCCATATTTTAAAAGAATAAAACAGGAAATCCCTTAAGAAAACCTAAATGATGGAATAACAACTCTGTATTTCAGGATACCAAGTAGGCAAATGTTTAACTTTTTTGTCATTTAGTACACCTGTGTTTAAAACTTATATTTAGCAACATTGTATTGCTAAATCTGAAACTATGATAAATTATTTTTAGTGCTAAAGAAAATCAGATGAGTTTCAGAACTTTTCGTGTTTGAAGCATAGAGTGGTATATCTGAATATATGGATTCCCGAATAGCTGGAATTGCAGGCATGTGCCATCATGCTCAGCTAATTTTTTTGTATTTTTAGTAGAGACAGGTTTTCATCATGTTGGCCAGGCTGGTCTCAAACTCCTGACCTCAGGTGATCCACCTGCCTTGGCCTCCCAAAGTGTTGGGATTACAGGCGTGAGCCACCACACCTGGCCAAGATCATGAATAGTATTCTTTTTAACCCCATTATTTCCATGAAATTAAAGCAGTTCTTCAAAACACAGATTTACTCGTTTGGACAGCAAAGGATTACATAGAGAGGCAATTTGGAATTTAAATAGAAAGCAAAGAGAAGTTTGGAGTCAGGAAATAAGGGTGAAGAAGACACAAAAGTATGTGTTAAGCTAGGTCAGCCAAAGGTCTTAAATAAACCACTTAGGACACTTCTGCCTTTAACATCCAAATCTCTTTAATGATCAACAAATTCACACTATGTCTTAGTGAATAGTTGGAGCGTAATTTTTTTTGGAGAAGTGAAAAAGTCTCCTCTTACTATTTTCTTAGTTCAGAATAATTTCATGGCACAATTGGAAATCACATCTAAAGCAGGGCAACCTGTCACTAAAGGTATGGCAGAGAACAGATCCTTTCCTGTTTACAGAAGTCAGAAGTACCCAGGGCTTGAAAGGTAGTGGAGCAGGGAGTGAGCAGGATGAAAGAAAAAGAGTGCAGCTAAATAGTCCAGAAACCCTGAAATAAATTACATTGTTGCATAGTTTTGACACTGTTTATCTTGAACCATATGCAGACAAATCGATGTCTGTTGGGAGAGATTTTCTCCTGTGTAGTCATAGGAGCACAACACTGTGTAAACCTTCCTTTGAAGATCACAAAAGTGACAAATTAATGGAGGAATTATTCGTTTGTTTAACTTGGATTGTCCATTCCTATGAGTAACTTCATGAGATATCTTCATTTTCAGGAAATACGCGGACTCAAAACAGTATTGAGAAAACTTTTAAGGAAAACTTTAATCCTATGGAAACCAAATATTCTTAATGTTTTAGCATGACTAGGTGCTTAGATTTGTGTTAAGAATATGAAGAAGTATGTAACCATGAGCAGGATTAAAGAACAATGAAATTACCAAAGTTTCCAGGAGCGTCTCAACTTCTGCTCCTGTAAGGGAAGTAGTCTGCTTTCCATTTCTTGCAGGACAGGGTTTGCTTGAGTGCTTTCTGGCATGCTGGAGGTTCCCCTTTGTGTATTGTATGCATGATTTAAAAGAAGCTGTGTCAGCACTGATTTATACCTTGACAGCTAAGGATAATAAGATATGGGCAAACATACAGCTCGCCCTTTACATATTAACCTGGAGACTGCATTAGGTAAATTTGAGAGCATTAAAAGATTTTGCCAATTTGTCTGGAAACAATTTCTCTTTTGTAGTGTGTCAAGGGTAACACTTCATGCCATTGTACTAATTTAAATGGCTTTGATAAATTGTTCAAGAGGTTAGAGAATAGTAGTGTAGATATATATATAGCACTTTAAAATAAAAAGGCTATTAATTGTTAAATGAATTTAATCTGTAAAAATCAAAAGTGCTCAAGAATGTAAGTGTTTTCTTGGAACCACAGCAGCCATATTGCATCATGAGACTTTAAATGTCTTCTTAGAAATAAAATTATACTTCTGCATTACCTCTTAATAAGTAGAAATGCTTTAGGCTATTATAGTAGCATGGATGTTAGCTATAATTTGGGGAAAACTTTAGTTTATAAAAGCAGTAAATTTGCATCTTCTTTGGGGTGCACCTTTGTTAACATAGCATGCCCTAAGTTGTACCATTTGCATGACATCAGGGTAACCTCTTGTATGATTGTACCCCTAAAGACCTTCTTAAAAGTGAGATGTATATTTCATGAGACATTGTCTATATACATATTTTCTAAAGTAAGGAACTTGAAAGTCACTAGATTAAATCTTTGCACCTTTGTTCAGTAGTCTTGTGGGAGAAACAGCTATTTTATAGAAATGCTCAAACAGTTCCTTAAGAACAGACCTCAAATATAAATTAGCTCTTTCAGTGAATGCTGAACTTGAAACAAGGACAGGATACATTCGTATTATGATCATAATCTTACTCCTGAATTCATCCATATTCTCTCACCCAGTGCTCCCAGAGCTGAAAACTCATCTGACTCTTTCATGAAGCATTTTGTTTCTATCTCAAGTGAAACATTAAAATGCTTTTTTTTCTTTTTTACTGAAATAACAACATCTCTAAGATTCAAGCTACTGTATTTAAACAACAACTGCTTGTTTGGAAAAAGAGTGTAGTATAGATACAGTGTAGTACTTCACTGTTAACTTCAACCAAGTAGAAGGCTCAATATGAACAAGGAAATTTTAATTCCAGAACAACCAGCAAGCAAAGCAGACATAACCAAGTTTGGCGCATTCTTTGTTTATACTATGAATTTTAACAAATAAGTGCTTAAGATATTGAAGAAGATTCATTTATTTTAAGTATGCATTATTTAGAATGAGCTGATACAGCTTTTAGGCTTTTTACCATAGATACATGTAGTGTTTTTATGATGTGCCTGCAGTATATGTTTCTTAATGGTTTTAACCAAAAGTAGCATTTTTTTAAAAAGCAAAATTGTTATTACTTTCTTTTTTATACTTAAAACTTATTTTCTGGAGAGCCATATAATTCTAGAAGTTCTTTAACTAAAAAATATGCTGTATTTGCAATGCAGAGGATTTATATATAATGATAAAGAATGTGAATTATTAGAATAGTGACACTTAATATAGAACAGTTTCTAGCTTTCTAAAGTGTATTTCTGGTTGGGAATAAGAGCAAGCTGTGTGGGATATCAGTTCCCTTTCTCAATTTGGAGTTCTTGAGGGAAAACTGCTTTTAAAAGAAGGAAACATAAAAGTAGTCTTGCTCTTTCATGCCAAGGATAGTGAAATTAACATGCAGCTGGGTTTCTCTGATAAATGGTTTCTGTTGGGTCACTGAGGGGGTGCATGTGACATTAAGTGATTTACAGTCCTTTACCTTAATGAAATTGTTTCAGCAAGATGACGCTGAAAGCTCTTAATGGATAGCTTTTCTTGATGTAATGAAATTGCATTCCTATGGCATTTAATATAAGGTGCAGTTATTATTTACTGGAGCTTTCCAAGGGCTGCTATTTGCACAGACAGTTCAGAACAAAAAGAGATTTCAGTGGCGGCATAGAGGCTAGAATGGCTTATGACATTTGTAAGCAGATGAGTGTGTTTGTGAGAGCACTTCAGTGAGTGTGTCCGGTGTATCATAGACCCTTCAGGAAACTTCCCATCACCTACCCGGCTACTGTCCATCCCTTCTACATATATTCTTCTAATCTTTTTAACAGACAACTGGATTACAACCAGATCAGCTGTATTGAAGATGGGGCATTCAGGGCTCTCCGGGACCTGGAAGTACTGTAAGTCCTGCTATTTCTCTTACTCTTTTAATGGAGGCTTTGTGTCTGGACAGGACTAATGTGGAAAGCTTATCTGCTAGCTTAAAACCTTGTTGTCAAAATAGTCTCTCAATGGATACCTTAAATAACTGATGGTGAACACAGAGAAGAATCAAAACGCATGTGTGCAAAACCTTGCTTACCATATCTGTATGTTTAGGTAAAATTGCCTGAGGTCACTCAAATGTTCTTAAAATAAAATATTTTTATAGGATTCACAGAATTTGTCATTGCTAAATATTGAGATAAAGTCAACTTTACAGGAAAAACAACATCAAAAAACAAACCTTACTAGCTGATATCTTGGAGTAATTTGTCGTTGTTAGGCAATGGAAAGTTTCTCATTAAAAAAAATAAAATGTTTAACCGGATGATTTAACATTATTTTTGTAAGAATACTTTGAAATCTGCTTCCTAAGTTAATAAGCCACCCATTAGATCCATTTTCAAGTCTTCACTACTGACTTTGTAATATACAACATGCAGACTTGAATTATAATTGGCAACCGCCTTCTTTCTTTGCTGGGTAGACATGACTAACAAATTGTTTAGAGGTAACTAAGTAATCTCCATTGACCATTGAGTTAGCAAAGTAATTTTAATGAAATTACGAATTTTAATGAAAATTATAGTTACTAAAGCATTGTATGCCACCTATATACTTTTGGAATCTTTTTCAGTCAAAATTCACATTTGCAGCTTTTTAAATATACTTACAATTCCTCCACAAATTTTCATCCTTGACAAAATTTAGTCAGCAATCTAAAATTGAATTAAATGTGAGGGTGTTTTGAATTTTTAGTCAATTTGTTAAAAGTTATCGAGAAATCATAAAATCCTTCCTCTTCCTCACATGCAAAAAAGGATTCATTATTTTGTAAATCTAGTTTTGGGAATGGAATGTAATTCTGGAAAAAAAATTAATTTTTCAGCCAGAATGGCTTATTTTAGCAGCATTTTTATAAGGTTTTGGTTTTAATTGCAAGAAAATTAATAGAATTTCCAGCTATGTAATGTACTGAGTTATTGATTATTTTAAAAGGCATTTATGTGTAAATAAATTGAGTGGGATAAAATGTGAAATATAAAAATATAGACTGATCTCTAACTACAGGAGAGGCCACCTTTGTTTCTATTCATAATGGTCTAAATTTCTATGAGAAAAATATTCAAAGTGCTTATCATATACATTTTAGCTTTAAGACCACTATTTAAATTGTATACCAGAACCATTTTTAATATACACAACTCACTGATGGTAAACTAACTGATTCTAGTTATTATTAGAGTCAGAATAACTAGAATGATTTTTTAGTAGTGGCCTCGTGGCAAAACCATAGTTAGTATCACTAAAATTCATTAAATAGACTACCACAAGAGTTATTTAATCAAACAGAGCTGATCAAGCCAAAAATGTATTATTAAACCAATGTTCCAAACTATAAATATGAATGATGCCAACCATTTTATGCAGTTTGCTGACTATCTTGGGTGAATTAAATCCCACAAACTACCTTGTTATTAAGTTTTCAAAAAACTTAAATTCTTTAAAATATGTACTTATTCAATGTATTTATTCGATATATGTATATATACACATAAATGTGTTGAATACTTATTGTGTATATTTTATAGGGTGGAACAAACACTATGCTAGGCACTGAAACCTTTTACCCACAAATATAGTAACGACATTTGCTTATTTGCTATAAATTAATATCGTTGTCTTTAGAAGCAGTACATTTATGAAGACAGAATCATCTCATACATTTTGATTGTCATGATTAACCAAAATATCTAAAAAGTGACTTTAGCAAGAATGAGGAAACACACCAAAAGGTGACATTTTATGATTCACGGAATTAAAATAGAAATCCAAAATCTTGGAAACTCTTTTAAAGACCCTAATATATACGTCTTAAAGAAGTATATATTGGTCAGAGTTTGGTTGCTGAAGAAATAATTAAAAATAGCATATTATAGAAGACAATGTAAATTTCTTCTAAAAAGATTGAAATATTTTATATTAAAATTTTAGGAAGTTGAGCAGACATTATTTTAAATGCTATTTTTTTCAATCCTCATACTTTAAACAACCTCTAGAAAAATCAGTTGATAAATAACTTAAGGCAAAATTGGACAAGGCAATGAAAAGGTAAGAATTTATTAAGCCCAAATCACTTGTGAAATCCAACAAAAGTTTACCTATTATAAATATTTGGTCAGGAGCTTGCTTAAGAGAATTTGCACTAAAAAGGATTCTAGAAATATGACTGTCTGTTTTGCTTATTTTCACCATTCATGACTCTTTAGGATGAGCTGTCTTATGTGGAAATAATGAAGGAACATTAACTTACACATCATCTTAAATCTCAGATTCCCAGTGTTTTAGATTTTAAAAAAAATTTAATTCGACATTTGTGAATATATGATTATCCTGAAGCTAGATGGGAGAGAATGAGGTAATCACCCTGGATCATTGATGAAAGTGTGTTAAACTAGGATATATATAAGCATACAAAGAGTGACTAGAGTCCAAGAAGTCAAGTGAAAAGCCAAGGTAGATGAAAGCAAGGAAGCAGTTGAACACTTGAATTTTCATGGAGAACCAGTTTATTGTCAGATTCTGATTTGTAGGATTTAGAAGTAGCTGCTTATTGTCTTAATATTTAGATACCATCTCAAAATAACATTGAAAAATAAATCTAGATCAATATTTTCCCTTTCTTTGGACACTGGACTCAAAAATGAAATATATCCCTTGAAGTGCTGCTTTTACATGTTTGTTTTTCTTTATCATAGAATGGGCATAATTTAATTTAATTGAATCATAGTGATTCATATCCACTAAAGACCAAGCTCTCTGCCAAGCAATATGCATAGTGGCAAGGGAATAAGATGATTAAATAAATATATAAGTGTGAAAGGTGCTCCATGATTATACAGGCTTATATTTATACATCAAGATGTCTTTTGTATTCAAATATTTACTCATTACAAAGAAAATCTTGAAGTTGAGTGCAGAAATAGACTTAGACATGGGAGAAAATGTTCACAACTAAATAAGTGTAATATAGAAGTTTCCATTATTTCAGAATAGATGTTGACCATAACCATAACATATACAAGTAATCATACTTAACACTTATATTTATTATTAATTTTAAATATAGACTGGGTGCGGTACCTCACACCTGTAATCCCAGCACTTTTGGAGCCCAAGGCAGGTCGATCGCAAAGGCAAGAGATTGAGACAAGCCTGGCCTTGGTGAAACATGGTGAAACAACATGGTGAAACCCTGTCTCTATTAAAAATACAAAAATAAGCTGGGGATGGTAACAGGTGACTGTAGTCCCAGCTACTGGGGAGGCTGAGGAAGAAGAATCCGTTGAACCCAGAAGGCGGAGGTTGAAGTGAGCTGAGATCATATTACTGCACTCCAGCCTGGTGACAGAGAGAGACTCCTTATCAAAAAGAAAAAAATAATAATAATTTTGTTGGTTCTACGTTATTTTTCAGTCATTGGGTATTAGTATGAATACTTCTTTCCAGTGTCAGTACAGAATAAAATACTAAGATAATGTATTCCTTCAGTTGCATCATGTGAACCAACAGTTTGAGAAAAGACTTCAAATTGATAACTGAAGTCTTGGGCATTCAATGGAAGTTTTCCTTTGCATGAAGATATAAGAAACTATGGTTCAAAATTAATGCATGTTTGCTCTGTGTGAAGTACTTAAAACAATTTATTCCCAAAGTCATATTTCAGAATGCTATATACTATAAAAATTTTAGCCATATTAAGTCAGCATAAATTTTGAAGGTGGGAAAAGGGGTCATTTGAAAGCAAATCCCATTGAGAAGTTTAATCTTTGCATTCAACCAACAGGATATATTTTAATGACATTTGAAAAAGACAACTCATTTCACCTCTAGGTAGGAAAATGCTAAAAGCTTTTAGACAAACTGAACCAACAAATTCAGTGCTCTGTAGATCCCCCATAAAGTGATTTATTTTTTGTGACTTAATTCAAGTCACTTAGATTAGTTCTTATATAATTCAATACTTTGCAAAACAAGGTAGTAAAGAGGGTCTCTGCATGATCTCGGTCTCTAGCTGACATGCCCTGTTTTACTGAAAAGTTTTTGTCAATCCCTGAACCTCTGATCCCACCATTGATAACTGCAGCCACCAACTGGCTCAAAGTGGCCTCAAAAATGTATTTTGTGTAGCTCAAACATAAGTAGTCTGCAGACTGTTTAAAATATTTTAATTAGTTGCCACCATGTCAACATTAGAAAGATTGATCTAAAACTTTTTATTTCTAGATTCCCTTGGAAAAATCTGATTGTTTAACAGCCCTCCTTTAACAGCAGGTCAACAGTCCATTGAACCTAGACATTAGCTGCCACAAGAGAGACTGTGATTGCTAGCTTACCATGTTCTTCACTTTCCCCAACTGTCTGCTTTCTTCCGTCTCTCTTGCCTATCATTGTATATTTTTGCACGTGGCCCACTTCTCTCATTTCTGTTCTCTGCCCACCTCTGTAGGCAAGTGAATGTGCAACCCCTAATTTAAACGCTTGTCCAGTATCAACTTCATCCACCTTGACCACTGATGCTGCCTTTCTCCTGCCTCCTTCAGAGGAATTTGCCTTCTTTAGTCACCACTTCAGTGTGTACCTTCAGTCACTCCCAGTGTTAGAATTACTTTCCATGTCCACACTTCACATGTACACCCTGGGATAACTTCTACCACTTTCTTATTACAACCAAATTTTTCTGAAGGGTGAAGGAAGCTCACATCTTAGCCTTATTGTTTTTGTAATTTGTCCAATTCATCTCCCCAGGTGGACTGTATGCTATTTTAGGACAGGATTTGTGCCTGAGTTATTTTTATAGTACTCCATGTTACCATAAAATAATAGCTATTCAGGAAATATTTGATGAGTGAATGAGTAGTAGTGGTGGTAGTAGTAGTAGAAATAATCAATAATAATAATAAAAAAACTAACAATGTTGAATTGGGGAAAAAGTAGGAAAAATTTGAACCAAGCAAGGATGATATTTATTTTCACCACACATATTCAACTCTCCTCACCACACATATTCCTGGATCTGCTACCTCAGGAAACCATGATAGCTGCCACCCAGCAGCAAACAAAGGCCAATATATGCTACTGCAACTAAAAACCATTAGAATGGATTAAACTTTTAACACAGTGCTGCAGCATGTTACTTCATCCCCACCTGATGCAAGTACCAAATATAGATGTAGCTCTTTCTACTCAAATTTCAGGAGTGGCTGATGTCCACGATAAATAATAGTTATCAGGACTCTGTCCCAAGGCCTGAAAGGAATGATTTTGTATTGTTGCTATGAGAATTCAGTAAGAGAATATTAATTCAAATACATTCACTGACTCATGGACACTAATTACATATAATGTCTCTCTATGGAAATGTAATTGGGCAAATTTTCCAACTGTAACTATCCCTTGTTTATTTCTTAACCAATATCATAAATAGACATGCATGTACAAGGTACATAAAGTAGAATGTAAATAGTCAAAGATGCTGTGAATGAAGTGAGAAATTTATAGTAAATGTTGAATAAAACTCAATGTACAGTAATGTGTTAAATTCTGAAAATTATTTGTCAACTTGTCTATAGAGTAGGGCATTCTCTATGCCATCTCTATCAGGTCTTTCATAAGCATAGTGCAAGATGTTTTCTCTATGTTAATATATAAAATGATCAATCAATTTTTGTATCTAAAAATTCTAACTCTTCTTTTTAATTCTACAGCACTCTCAACAATAACAACATTACTAGACTTTCTGTGGCAAGTTTCAACCATATGCCTAAACTTAGGACTTTGTAAGTAGTCAATATAAGTAAAGGTCATATTAATCAATTGAAGCTTCCTCTTTAATAGTGTGTTCAGTAAGCAAAGGACGAGACCACTAGTTTACAAGATAAACAAGGAAAACTCAACTTTGAAAAAGACTAGATATGATATTTATGGAAATGAGCTATTATTCTGGAAACCGGAAAGATTTAACTGATGGGCATTATGGGAACTTTGGAGTTAAAAAAAAAAAACATTTACTTTGAGCTATTGTGGAGGTCACATTTCATTAAGAAATGGAAGACTCCTTGATTGGCTGTCAGAAATGATAAATGGGAAATCTTTATGATTTTATTACTGTACTGCAAGCAGACCTAATAAAGCTAAACTGGTTCTCCAACATTCCTTATCATGTGAAATTATAGCATCACCCTCTAGTGCTTCTATAATTAAGGTTGTGTCAGCATTTATATTTAAAAGTATCTTTTTTGGGGTTGCAGATGAACATTAAGATATTTTTGTTCTAATAAAGTATTGACTACAGCTATTTCTTTTCTCTTGAAAGAAAAGTAATCCTTAAAGTCCAGAGTAGGCTTTAAAATCCTTCATTCCCGGTGTGGACTCTAAGTTATAGAATTTCAGAGATAAATCTCATTTGAACTGAATTTCAGAATCACCTTGACCTAAAAGAATATATTGCATATAACATGTAGGACGTGATTGGAAACAAAACCAAAGCATCAGACTTCTTGGAAAAAAAAAGTGTTTTTAAGTTGGGTAAAAACATTTTGATTAGATTATCAAAATACTCCTCATTTTCTGATAGCTTGTAACTGGAAAATGCTAATTTCTTTAATAAAAATTTGAATTAACAGCTTTTGAATGAATTAGGCAATACCCATTTTAATGGTTTTTTTTCTTACTGAAATCTAACTCTATATAGTAACACATCATTTTAATGTCCTTGGAATATTAGTTAGCAAAATAAAGGACTTCCACAAGTCTAAAGACATAGCTAAATTTTGTATTCTTGAGGCTGTCGGGTTGAGACTAATCTGACTGAATTAACAGCCCAGTTCACTCAAAATTATAATTTCCCATTAACTTCAGGTAATTTTTTAAAAAGAAATTGATCAAGCTTTCAATCGTTGCAAAAATAAAGACAATGAAACTGTGAAAACATTCATCTGAATTTTTGACATTGTCCCTTATTTTCTTGTAGAAATCCATGAGTTTGTCCTACTCATCAGGTTTTTCAATTTTTACATTCTTTTCCCATATCAAATTTGTGCACACCTAATTGGAATTTTTGTAATGTGCTCGGTTTAGATGGAAATTTTTAGAGTACAAGGATATGGAATGTGCCTCTGTGGCTTCCAAAGGACAGAACTTCAACTTCCAAGCAAATCGAGCCAGAGGTCACCCATCTTTCCCAAAAAGTAGCTTTTTGTTCTGTGGTATGCCTTCTAGTTTTGAAGCAGACAATGTGTTTCTTATCTATAGGCTCAAGGAGAATGTAAAGCAGCCATTTAACTTTAAATTCCTTTGCTTTGGCTGGCTCATTATTCTATAGTATCATTGCTACTTAAAAATTTCATTTTTATAGTCTAATTCTCTTTCTGGACTGAGTTCCATGTTTTAATATCCATTACTGTTATTGGGTTAGAATTGAACACATCAGCTTAAAAGGACTAAAATGGTATTACTGTGTCATAGATGGTTCTGGGAATGGTGCTTTGATTTATAGCTTTGGATGTCCTTTTCTTTAGTTTGAGAAAACATAAAAGCCAGTTTGAAGTCATTTACCTAATTTAGTGTATACATTTGTCTGATATTTTATTAATGGAGAAGTGCTATTTGCCACTTGGAAGCAATCCATGATCTTGTGTGGATCCTGCCAACATAGAGCGACTCATTTAATTCCTTCACTCCCAGCCATTTGTGCCTTTTAATTTCAGTCCCTGCCCTTTGAGGATAGGTTTCCAGGAGTCAAAGGAGCTAATCCCTTTTCTGTGATTAAACAACAGAAGAAGGAAATCAGAATAATGACGTGAAAAGGGTTTTATATTGAATTATTATTCTGTCTTGTTCAGCAAAAAATGAAAGTGAACTGCTGAAAAGGTTTAGCAAGTGGTTTCTATGGAGACTCATAAGGGCAGGTCTTACTGATATTTCAAACTGGGAGCTACAACTTTTACTAACTTGCCCCTCGCCCTGTCTCCCCACTCTCCCACCTCCCCACCATTGGCTGTCAGGATGTTGGAACCGTGGCGCAATTTGCATTGGACTTATTTTTTTTCACTTTCCTCTTTTAAATGAACATAAGTGAAATATGTTCATTTAAAACATAATTTTATGGACATATTCAAGCTTCTATAAATAGCTGAGCTCAGATTAAATGAAGAGAGACTTGATTCTGTGATTGTACCTCAGTTTAATTTTTAGGAAAACTAGTTATATTGGAATTTGCTTAGCTTTATCTACTTCTCTGTTAAGAAATAAAGGTGTGTATTGTTATTAATGAAATAACGACTTTCCCTTTTCTTGCTTTACACTTCTTTTTTCTCATGTAGTCGACTCCATTCAAACAACCTGTATTGTGACTGCCACCTGGCCTGGCTCTCCGACTGGCTTCGCCAAAGACCCCGGGTTGGTCTGTACACTCAGTGTATGGGCCCCTCCCACCTGAGAGGCCATAATGTAGCTGAGGTTCAAAAACGAGAATTTGTCTGCAGTGGTAAGGGAGAAAGAAAAGCGATGTTATTGTTATTATTATATGCTGTTATATAACAGAATGTGAGGGCTGCATGTGCCAAAGGTTTCAGTGTTATTCACTAATGTACAATTGTGCACTAATCACTCTATGGAGATCCTCTTTTTCAGTGAAAGTATGTTCTGAGACCTTATATCGGTTGGGAAGTACTGGTTACTTGTATCTAAATTATGATAAAACACTTTTCAGTTTTCACTCGGGAAATATAGAAAATCTAGAAAATTGCTAAATGATGTTAAGTAACAATTTATAGCTACTTCTGTGTTAACAACTGAAAAAAAGTGATTAGGTAATCCTGGATCCCTGCTATGAAATTCAAAGTGTTCAAAGTGCAATTCAGCCATAGTTGCAAAGTAACAAAATACTTTTCATGCGTACATGTATACTAATGGTTCAGTTTTACTTAAAACAATTAAATGACCAAATTTAGTAACAAAACTCTGAAAATGAAAATAAGACATAAGGCTGGGCGTGGTGACTCATGGCTGTAATCCCAGTACATTAGGAGACAGAGGCAGGTGGATCACCTGAGGTCAGGAGTTCCAGACCAGCCTGGCCAACAAGGCAAAACCCCATCTCTACTAAAAATACAAAAATTAGCTGGGCATGGTGGTGCATGCCTGTAATCCCAGCTACTTGGGAGGCTAAGTAGGAGAATCACTTGAACCCAGAGAGGAAGGCTGCAGTGAACCAAGATCACACCAGTACACTTTAGCATGGGCGACAGAGAGAAACTCCATCTCAAAAAATAAAAAATAAGAAATAGAAATATCAATCAATAGCTAATGTTTACTGAGTTTTTAATGTGCATAAGCACCAACCTAACTATTTCACATATACTTACCTCACTTCACCTCCTTCATAACAACTGTATGAAATGTAATGTTATCTTTATATTTGGAGATTGAAATGCTGTGAAAAAGAATAACCTTGCTGAAGTTTACATGGTTTAGTCCAAGGATCTCAATGGAGATGGTTTGATTACACACACATACACACACACACACACACACACACATATTGATACATAGTATCTTATTTATATATATATATGGTTGGTTCTGTGTCAGCTTCAGAAGTATCTGTTTAAAGTACAACAAACAAAATTTTAAGAAACATATAAGGCATCGTAAGTAGTTAACAGATTTTTAAAGGCAGGGCAGGAAGACATTACTAGTACTTGATGCTATTGTATGGTTATCTTTTAGACTTTTATATGTATTTTTTCACATGTTTTATAACCTAAGCAAAATTTTCCTATAATATCATGTAATGTTTTCAATATGTCTGATTGCTTTTTTAAAAAATTAAATAATGAAGTGACTAACAGTTCGTTACTAACCACTTTTTTCTTTCTTCACTTTTTCCTTTCTGTTTTCTAGATGAGGAAGAAGGCAAGTTCACATTTCTTTTTTAGACTGAGGATATTTTTGTAATTTAAGAGCTTGTTTAGAGGGATAGGATTAGCAGCTGGTTTGCAGCCTTTCCTGGCATATCACCACCACCAGAGCCTTTTCCTGGCAGGTTGGAGAGGGCAGGCCCCACAGTCTTCCAGAAACCATGCATTTCCGGATAATTATTTAGTACAACTATGCTGATAGTCTGTTCACCTTTCCACCATTAATGTCTCATTTAAAAATTGTTCTAAATATTGAGTTGTAAAAGTACATCTTTTATACATAAAAGAAGGGAGCTACTTATACTAAAATTTTAAATTACTTGAAGCCCCAAAAAGAATCATTTTTATTAACAATAACAGAATGACTTTATACAAATTATTATAATTTCAGAGAAAGTGGTAATTTGAACCTATCAGACATCAAATTCTGGATTATCTAATTTTTCTCCACATTTGTTGGCACATGATTATTTAATTTGAGCAACAATATCTTCTGATGGAAGTATTACTGTTTTGTTTTCTTTTTAAAAACAAATTACAAAGTAAATAAATGCACAAGAATTTGATAAGGACCAAGCCCTATTTAAGCTCATTAGGAATGAATATAAATAAGTCTGACATTGCTGGGGTTTTTTTGAAATTGGAGTAGTTTTGAATATAATTCTGATTTTGAAACTGAATTTAGTTTTACTCACAATAGTTTTAAAAATCAGCAGTTTTTATGACCAGTTTTTAAAATCTCATTTACTTTCTCTCATTTGCTTTATTGACCTGAATATATAAATACATGCCCCCTAAAATATATTTTAGAAATATAGCACCTTTTTATGATCAGATATTTAAATAGATTTATTTCTGTGAAATGCTTTGTTACTTGAGCTAAGTCTGTATGTTCCACAATCATAATATTCAGGAGGAAATATATAATTGCTGTTTATTTCTTTTTTAGGTCACCAGTCATTTATGGCTCCTTCTTGTAGCGTTTTGCACTGCCCTGCTGCCTGTACCTGTAGCAACAATATCGTAGACTGTCGTGGGAAAGGTCTCACTGAGATCCCCACAAATCTTCCAGAGACCATCACAGAAATGTATGTCCTGAAATTCTTTCTTATCTCTCCACCTCCCCAGTGAACCAAACTTTGATTTTCTTTGGGAAATTCTGGGTTTATCAAAGGCACATCTGATCGTTTGGCTTAGACAAATGTTCCCTTCAGAAGTGTATTGATTCTTAATCTGTTTGTTTAAAAACATACCATGTTAAAGTGGCTGTCATGTTTTTTCTTGCACAGATAGAATTCCTAAAAAGGAATACCTTTTTAGGAAAAACAAGACAAGCAGGATTATTTAGACCTGGTTCCACCTGTTAGGGCTGTACATCTATGGTTGTCCATGTCTCAGTTTGGAGCAATAGGAGTATAAAAAGGGACCAAGCTGGGGTTAGTAAACAACACAGAAACAATACAGTTAGGCGATTCTCTGCCTTTTGGGAGCTCATGTTTTAAAATGCAGTTTCACTATTTTGTTTGAATTGGTCATTTAATGCAAAGTGTTAAAAGGATCATATTACAAAGTCAAATGTAAAGATTTTTTATATAGTACATGTTTCAGCCTATTTGAAGCAGCGTCTACCTCCATTAAAAGTTAAATTCTTATGACAAAGTACAGCACACATGTTTTGTTTTTGGGTTTTTATTATTATACTTTAAGTTCTGGGATACATGTGTAGAATTCGCAGGTTTGTTACACAGGTATACACGTGCTGTTGTGGTTTGCTGCAGCCATCAACCTGTCATCTACGTTAGATATTTCTCCTAATGCTACCCTACTCCTCTATCCCCCATCCCCTGACACGCCCTAATGTGTGATGTTCCCCTCCCTGTGTCCATGTGTTCTCATTGTTCAGCTCCCACTTATGAGTGAGAAGATGTAGTCTTTCGTTTTCTGTTCCTGTTTTAGCTTGCTGAGAATGATGGTTTCCAGCTAGGATGAAAGTGCACACATATTTTGTGTGCAGCTGCTGAATGCATTTCTATGTCCTCACCAAGTATAAGTCATGTGGATGAAACAAGGTCACATAAGATATAAAATGGAATGCTTTTGCAGTCTTGAAAAGTAAGCACTAGAGAAAAGCATTACCTCAATATTCATTAAGAAAACCCCTCTTAACCATCCAACCCATTATATTATTATTTTATAGGCTAATTCTTTTTTTTTTTTTTTTTTTTGAGATGGAGTCTCGCATTATCACTGAGGCTGGAGTGCAATGGCACAATCTCGGTTCACTTTAACCTCCACCTCCTGGGTTCACGCAATTCTCCTGCCTCAGCCTCCATCCTCCAGAGTAGCTGGGATTACAGGCACACACCACCAGACCCTGCTAATTGTTTGTAGTTTTAGTAGAGATGGGGTTTCACTATGTTGGCCAGACTGGTCTCAAACTCTTGACCTGGTGGTCTGCCCACCTCAGCCTCCCAAAGTGCTGGGTTTACAGGTGTGAGCCACCACGCCCAGCTATTTTATAGGCCAATTCTAAATTGTAACTAAATTAAATTATCTTGGATTTTTTTGGTTGAAATAATAGGAATAACTTCTCAGAATAAGCCTATGTAGTAGGCCAAAAAGTTGTTTTTTTAAAAAAATCTCATTTTTAACCAATTCATTTAATTACAATAAAGTAACTTGTCTAATATACCTTATATGAGAATAATCTTAGTTCACAGGACCCGCTGCCATTAGTTTAAAGTATCTACCATGGGCTTAATAGTGTGCCTAGAGCTTTGCAGTATAAGAAATGAACCTCTGCAGGAATTCTAGATTCTGGAAATCTGACACTGAATAACATATACACATAATAATATCATTCTCATCAAAATTTTAATTGATAGAACATTACCTTACCTCTAGAAGACATCTGTAAGTATTTTTTGGCTGAACCTTGAAAGAAGAATAAGTTATAACTTGGGAAGAGACAGGTGACATTCCTGAAAAAGAAACATTGACAGCAAAGAACAGAGGTGGCAGTGGGCATTGTTTGAGAGATTATAGTTGAACCTAATTAGAATAATAGGTTAATGTTGAGGCATCATGAAAAATAATGCCCTAAAGAATACATCTCCATCTAATTTTTTTTTTTGAGATGGAGTTTCACTCTTGTTGCTCAGGCTGGAGTGTAATGGCACAATCTTGGCTCATATCAACCTCCACCTCCTGGGTTCAAGTGATTCTCTTGTCTCGGCCTCCTGAGTAGCTGGGATTACAGGCATGCGCCACCACACCCAGCTAATTTTTTTGTATTTTCATTAGAGATGGGGTTTCTCCATGTTGGTCAGGCTGGTCTCAAATTCCCGATCTCAGGTGATCCGCCTGCCTTGGCCTCCCAAAGTGCTGGGATTACAGGTGTGAGCCACCACGCCCAGCCATCTTCATCTAATTTTAAAGGTACAGATCACTGAAGACCTTGAAGCTTGGTCAGAAGATATTAGATGTGATAGTAGAGAGCAGAATAACATAGTAAATTTTCTCATAAGGGAACTGTATAGTCATCTATGCAGGCACAAGCATGTATTAAATAACCACTTACTATCTAAAAGCACCATGAATTTTCCAGAGACCTTCCATCAAGTGATTAGCCAATGTGACATGCACATTGAAAACTATTAAATGAGGTACACAGTGAAAAACATAATAAGAGATGAACACATCAAGTGCAAGGTATTACAAAGGGCATAAAGTTGAGGGCAAGGTACGATGGTTAACTAGAGTCAGAAAGTTTTAGTTGGAACCCCAGGTTTACCTATCATTTCTATTTGTGAAACCATGGACAAGTTACATATCCTCTGAGAACCTATATCCTCATCTAAAACTAAGGGTGGTTGTCAGTTTGACGTAAAATAACTAACACACAGAGCTGTGTGTGCTTAGCATATAGTAATCATTTCATAATTAATAACTCAAGCATGGAAGTCTTTGTGTAGAAATAAGACTGAGCTAGGCCTTGAAATATAGGTAGTGAATGAAACTGCAGAAATGAGAACAAGGCTTTCATAATTAATCTAACATCATGAGCCAGGCAGTAGAAATGAAAGTACAAGATGTGATCAAATAGGAATTCAGCTTGGATGATATTTGATATATGAGATAGTACCAGAAAATAAGTTGTAAATATAACTGGAGTCAATTCATGGGTGGTCATGTTGATATAAGGATCTTGGACTTTATTTGGAATTCATTTGAACATAGGAGTTTTAATCTGATTTTTCTAGAATAGTCTGATGGCTGTGTCCCAGTGATTTGACAAAAGGAGAGATTGCAAGGCAGGAGGCCTCTTAGGAGGCTATTTCTTTGGTCCAGTGGAGATGTCAGAAGAGCAGAAGCTAGTCAATAACAGTAGGAATGGTGAGGTGGAAAGAGCTGTGATAGCAAATGCAGGAACAGAATTCACAGGATTTGGGATTTGATGAGATAAAGGAGTAATGGAGAAAAATAAACCAAAGACTCTGCCAGAGTTTCAAGTATGAGGGATGGGGGATGTTGTGGTTATATCATTGCATATAAGAAGATGAGGAGCATAACCAAAACTGGGAAGGAAGATGACGGTGAACACAATTTGTGAAATACTTAAGGACCAATGATACATTTAGAAGTACTAAAATAATACGGACTATAATAATGTTGGAGCAAGCAAGACAAAGACTCGAGGCAAAGATTTTGGAGTAATTAAATAATAAAAAAAACAGTCGATATTTAAAGCCATCAACTGGCTGGCGAAAGGGAGAGTAAGAGAGAAGAAGCTCAAGAACCTAAATAAAAACAACAGAGGGCTCTAATAGGTAAGGGAGGAAGAGACTTCTAGGAAAAATGATCTCCAGAGGCAATATTTGCTGCCAGTTAACCAAGCTGGGGTCTGAGAGAAGGTCTTGGAATTTGACCTAAATATTGTTCTTAGAGGGTTCCATTTTGGGAGTGGTAGGTCAATAAGCCACCTTTCAGAGTGTTAAGAAAAGGAGCATTGATTAACATTCGAGAGAGTAGATAAGCCACAGTTTGAAGAGTTTGGCTGAGAAAGGATTTTTTGAAAAAGACAATTGTTGCTCTGTAATGGACAGATTTGGACTAATTCTAAGATGCAGAAACCTGCCATCATTGGAAAGTCAGAAAGAAAGAGTGAGTTTAGAGAGAAACGAGAGTGTGAGAGTTAAATAAGATAGATGTGGGAGCAAGATCAATCTGGACACAGGAGAGAATTGATTAAATCCAGATCATAGGGAAGGAGAACAAAAAGCTGTTACAGGTTGATAAAGGAGAAGAGTAAGATGGAGACATAATATATTGAAAGCAATATGAAACATTTAAAATGATTTTCTTATGTAGTCTATTTTATTTCTTATCATAGTGATTTTCTTCTACTTTGTATGCCTTATAAATTTTGTATAATGGTGGAATTTACTTGCATTAAAGTTATACTAAATAATATGCCCCATGGACTTTGCCTATGTTGAGAAGTTGGTGTATCAGGTAAAGCTACAATAAATTGAATTTATGAGGAGAGATGTGAAACCGCTGGTGAATTTTACTTCCCTGATTATTACATTATCAGCTTTATCGGTAGAGCATCTGGTAATAAACAATATTGATCCTCAACTAAACAAAATAATTCCATTTTCATTCATTACAGTGGCATAACTTACTTAGTAATTTCTTTCTTTTATTACCCTTATTTTTTCTAAGAACAAAGAACATCACTAAGATTATTAAATGTGAAAATATCTTTATAGATATTTTTTTATTCCATGATGAACTGGTTTTTATTCCATGATGAACTGAAAAATTATGAACTCCCCCCATTTTATTCAAATATATTTTAATATCTGAATTTTACCATAAATTGTCAGTGGAATTTCTTTATTGCAAGTTATAAGATACTTAATTCAATAATTTTGGCTTGATTCCCTACTGTGTGATATGTCTTTATTCTCACAACTGCCTCATAATATATTTCTAACAAAAAGAACGTATATATGTGCCATATAGGAGTGATCAACTGCCTGTAAATCTAAGTAAAAAATAATGACATATTTTTTCTGCTTTGTGTTTCCTACTACAAATTCGTACTTCTGCTATTTGCTAACACAATTATTTATTAAGCTATAGAAGGAAGATATTCCTTTAAAGTCAGATTAGAATAATTTGGAGAAGGAATAATAGAAAGAGACTAACATTTCTTGAGAACCTGCAATGTTGGAATGCAGTTGGATTGCAATGTTGGCTTATAACACATTTGATCTTCTCATTGATCTGTTCTCATTGATCTATGATGGGGGATGTTTATGAAATTAAATAAAATAGTAAAACTAATGCAGAAGCATATGTCAGATAAAGGCTGGTGGTTTTCTCCAACAGGCCTCATTATATGATCATTTTACATAATGCAGGATTTCCCTTCTTGTTTATAGGTTAGAGTCTGCTTTTGACTGCCCCTAATCATCATATTTTGTAATTGTATAGTATTGTGTGTTTATTTTTAAGTATATATCTCCTCTACTAAAGTAAACGTTCTATGAAGGCAGGAACCAGTTCTGTTCTTATCACTACTGAATACCCAGAAAAAAAAAAATCTAGTACCTTGGCACATAGTGGGCACTTGATAAATATTTATTGGGTGAATGGATAGATTAAAAATTAATCAAACATTAGAGCAGGTTTGTCTCTGAAAAGATGAAGCTGTATTAACCAGGCTTAATAAATAGAACCAGAGGAGCAACCTATTGTCTTCTTGTAGACAAACTGGTACTTTTTAAGCATAAAATCAGCAGGAGAAAAAGTAAATGAATAGAATTTTTAATAGCATGGGCTAAAATGGGTCTAGAATACTAAAAATTCATTAAATTTCCCTGTTCTGCATATTGATTTGGAATTCTACTCTTTAAATGTTTCTGAGATCTTTTCTTTTCTATTCTCAGCTGACCAACGCAGCGTTTAATAGGTACCCTATTATGGAGATATATTAATTTAATCATCTTACAGATGTTTTAGACATCTTTCTCTACAGTCATATTCCCTCTCTAACGAAGCCCATAGACCTTTAACTCAAGTCTTTCAAAGTCTGACAACTTTGTTGTTTAAAAAAAAAAACTTAAAAAAATAACAGGCTTAAAAAACTTAGAAATTTTGTAAAAAACTTCAATTGTGAAGTGGCTAAAATGGCTTCAATCATACATTTCCTTGACTCTCAAGCCCATGTTCCTTCCTCGATCAAGTTATAAAGGAGGTAGGCATAGCTTGGTCTTGTTGGATATCATAAAAGGAAAAATTTTAAAAATTATGAAGACAGAATGATTGATACTCTGACAAAAAGGACAAGAGAAACTTTAAGAAACTTACCTGTGAAGAGAACTTAGAATGAACAAGAGAGAAAGACAAAGCATTAAGATACAAGATTGTTTGCAAAACAGAGCTGCTTAAAATTACTTTATATCTATAACTATTATAATGTCATTTTTCCTATTCTCTGTTAAATGTTCTATTATTTCCCTGAATCTTGCCTGTGTAGCACTTATCACAGTTTAATTTGTTACTTGGAATAATATAAAACTCTCCTATTATGATCTCAATAAGAGCAGATCATGTCTATTTCCCTCACCATTTCTGCCCCAATACCTAGCATACTGTGGGTGGAGAAGACAGCATTGGGAGCAGGGAAGAAGATCTTGGACACACAATCTGGAGACCTTCCAAGCCTCCATTCTTCATAGCAAAAATTTTTTTAAAATGTGACAAAATAATGTGGACTAATGAAGAAAATATAGAGGGAGAAAAGTAGAATGTATAACATACGATAAACTTAGCTGTAAAAGGGAAAGCTGTTTGCTGCCTTAGGGTCATCCCAGCACTTTCATGCTTTGAACTCTGCTGGTTGAAAACCCTATTCTTCAATAGAAGCAAAGTCTCCTGCGAGTCTGTACATGATCTACTCTATGGCAACAGGATAATTAATAGCAAGTTGATTCTGACTGTATCAAATCCTCAGAATTAATTACTTAGATCACCACTGAAGGTATAAAATTTTTAATGCTATGTGATAGATTGCTATAAAGTTGATATCTAGTTCTTTTCAATCTATTTATAGACT
Organism: Ateles fusciceps; assembly: GCA_036589455.1. Classification (NCBI taxonomy): domain Eukaryota; kingdom Metazoa; phylum Chordata; class Mammalia; order Primates; family Atelidae; genus Ateles; species Ateles fusciceps. Next base: position 4,597,823 of record JAZHEH010000051.1, read on the forward strand.
TTCTGTATTGCCTTTTCAAATCATTATACGGAAATTTCATGAATCATAGAGAATATTTAGTAAGAACATAAGTTATAACAATTTGGTTTCTCATGTTTGCTCCTACATCCTCCTGCCTTTACTCTTGGCTGCCTTTTTCAGAGCTCGAGCTCCGTCCATGTTACTGGAGAGGACATATTTCATTCATTTTTCTGGCTGTATAGTCCTCCATGTCGTGTATGTTATACATTTTCTTTAGTCAATCAATTGTTGATGGACACTTAGGTTGGTTCCATGACTTTGCTATTATGAGTAATACCACGATAAACATATGAGCGAAGGTGTCTTATGTTATGATTTCTTTTCCTTTGGGTAGATACCCTGTAGTGGGATTGATAGGTCAAATAATAATTTTATTTTTAGTTATTTGAGAAATCTCTGTACTGTTTTCCATGGAGATTGAAATTGAACTAATTTACATTCCTACCAACAGTGATTAAGCATTCCCTTTTCTCTGCATCCACGCCATCATCTTACACAAGTCAGAATGGCTATTATTAATAATTGCTATTGTTTCTCTGATGATTAGTGATGTTGAGCTTTTTTTTTATGTTTATTGGTTGTTTACATGTTTTATTTTGAGAAATACTTGTTCATGTCCTTTGCCCACATTTTAATGGAATTGTTTGTTTTTTCTTGTTGAACTGTTAGAGTTCCTTGTAGATTCTGTGTATTAGTTCTTTGTTGTAGGCATAAATTACAATGTAATTTTTAAAATATCTTTTTCTGTTCATTTCTGTTTAGATAACTACCTCCCATATATGCTTAACTCTTTTTGCATGCTATTTCTGCATTTGTCCCACTCAAAATTTTGACTCTTTAATTAATTAAATAATACTCAATTTTGAATCCACATATTTTAAAGTCATCTGATTTTTTACATGTAAAGATATGCAAGTTAGATTTGGTCAACCTGCCTTTAGCCTATTACGTACTGGCTGATTTAAAATAATTACAAGTACTCATGAAATCAAGTATGGATTTTTAATTGTTTAAGATGTACTTAGTAATATTTCAACTAATAGAATATCTATCATGCTATGTAATTAGCTTATTTTAATTATGCTAAATGTTTAATAATACAATACACACTTTGACTAATTTTTTTACAGCACGTTTAGATGAACTTGACTACTGTTCAGACAATATTGATAAAATAAGTAAGGCAAATGATACCGTGTTTAAATGTAACATGGTGTGAAAGAAATAAATATTCAATATTCTGAGTTTGCGTTGTTAAGTAGGGTGGTGATTTTAAAGTGCAGTTGTTTTCACTTTGAAATAATTTCATTGTTTCATTGTGAAAATATCTTAAAACATAAACATATTCAACTTAAGGATAGTAAAATGCAATGGAAAATAAGCATATTTAGAAAATGTTATAAAAGTTAAGATTAGAGCAATTCTACTTTAGTTCAGAATTTTATTAGAGCACTTTTAACACACAGAGCACTTGTTACCATTTTGCAATTTTACACTTTTCTGATATTATTACTACTTCAAACTCACCCACAAATTAGCTAGCCTACAACATTACTTTGGCTTCACATTTTATGTTTTTATAACTTAGTGCTTTTCAGGCAAACTAATTTGAAAACGCTCTCAATATTTTATGTTTGTTAGAAATATAGATGAGATAGTACTTTTTAAAAGTATCTTGTATCATACATAATAAAAACCTTTTTATGATAAAAAAATTTTCAAACATTTTAGTTTGTTTCACTTAATTCCCATGGAAATACTATGTAGGAAGCTACATAGCTACATACTCCTTATAGCAACTTTGATAGCTCCATAGCAAAATAGTGTAAAATAAATTATGTAAAATACATCTTCTAAAGGTTAGCAAAATCCTTTTAATTTTTTTGTAGTGTAGAAAATAGTTGTGTCATTTTTTAAAATGAAAACCTGGTTTGAGATAAGAAAAATTAGAATTGTGTTTTCAAATTTTGTTCTAGATCCTCACAATAGCAGAAACTACCTAGGTGTTTCCTATGTAGTATGAAAGCACTAGGTTTCCTCTATCAAATATAACGTGCCTAGAAATGTCACTAAATAAACAATCCTAGTATTAAACAAGTCAATATTATTTTATCTCTGATTCTGTACTAATATATATGGTTAGAAAAACAAAATACAATGATTCTTCTCTGGATTATTTTTGTGTGAATTTAGTAGTCATAATGTCATTTTATATGACATTAAAAGAATTGTTTATGTAAATATCATTCATTATTATTTTTATTCCCTTGTGTTTTTGGATTATGTCTTCTTTTGGATATATTTTCTCAAGTTTTCATATTATGATTTTATCAGATGAGCCCGGAAAGAGGGAAAATATTTTAGCTTCCTACAGACACAGAGCACCTCATTACTCAGCATACAAAACAGTGTTCCGCAGAATAAGCTTCTCCTGTTAGTTTTTTTTATTATTTATTTATTTATTTTGAGTTGAGGTTTCACTCTGTCACCTAGACTGGAGATCAGTAGTGCGATCTCGGATCACTGCAACCTCCACCTCCGGGGCTCAAGCAATCCTCCCACCTCAGCCTCCTACGTAGCTGGGACTCCATGTGCATGCCACTACACACGGCTAATTTTTTTGTCTTTTTGGTAGAGATGGGATTTCACCTTGTTGCTGGGGCTGGTCTTGAGCTCCTGAGCTCAAGTGATCTGCCTGCCTTGGCCTCCCAAAGTGCAGAAATTACAGGTGTGACTCACTATACCTGGCAGCTTCTCATGTTAATTCTTAGTTATCCGTAGCCACACTCAGTGTACTCCTTACAGCAACTTTGATAGCCCCATAGCAAAATAGTGTAAAATAAATTATGTAGAATACATTTATAGATGAAACCATACTTGTAGTTCCACAGGCCATTATTGAGTTCACTACTAATCATTTGAGTGTTTGCATCTTTATTTCGGTAAAATTCCTAATTGTATATGCATGTCTTGAGCAGTCTCTAATTGTCATTGAAGGAATGATAGAACAGAAAGAATTCTACTATTGAAAGAATAGTAGAAAAATTATCTTCAAAAGGCTTCATATATTCACTATGTGCAAAGAAATCATTTTCATGAAGGCTTTGTATTCATAAGAAAATTCTTCATTTGTATTCATTTTTTACAGCTTATTTCTTTCTTGTACCTAATTTCCCAGACAGTTATTTGGGTAACATGCATGTTATACATACATATACTCACACACACAAATGCTGTACATGTGTTTTTGTTAAATTGTGTGATAATTTAAGCAGAAATCTATGTGATAACTTTCTCAAGAGAAAAATGTAGAAGATGGAATCAAACTTTTGTAATATTAGTTGAGTAATAAAAATGAATATAATAACCTTATAAACAAAATGGAGAAAAGGTAATATTAAAATAAGTGCAGAGACTAAAATGATAAGGACAGACAGAAACTCCAACTGATTTCTCTTAAAATGTCCAAGGAATCTGATGAGTACTATTTCAACACAAAAAGGACATGTAGAAAAGTAGCATTTTAAAAATGTACTGCTATATACTCAACAAACATTTCTGAGTGCTTGCCCTGCATCAGGCATTATGGATGAAAGGGGACAGTTCCAATCTTTAAAATGTTTACAGTGCAGAGAGAATTGAAGATTTCCACAAACAGAATTTTAAAAATGATGTAAGTAGTAAAATATATGTTCACAGAAAATAAAAAGGGAGGGCCACCTTGGTCTGCCTTGGAGAATCAAATAATCTTCAGGAATTAGGATGTGTTTTGCAGGCAGTGAAATTGAGGGCTTTTTTATATGTAAGAAGCAGCATGTGCAAAGTCCCAGGAAAATGATAGAATGGTGTGTTTTTGGAAAAATTAAAATTTGCAGTTTTTAGAATATACAGTGGAAGCCAAATCTGGAAGAAGAGATGTCCTAATGACAATAGATTACGAGGAAAATTTTCTAGCAATATAGTAGTGTATTAGATTCCTTTTGTTTTTTGAGACAAAGTCTCGCACTGTCAACTAGGCTGGAGTGCAATGGCATGATCTTGGCTCACTGCAACCTCAGCCTCCCAAGTTAAAGTGATTCTCCTGCCTCAGCCTCCTGAGTAGCCGGGATTACAGATGCCCACCATCATGCAGGCTAATTTTTTTGTATTTTTAATAGAGATGGGGTTTCACTATGTTGGTGAGGCTGGTCTCAAACTTCTGACCTTGTGATCCACTTGCCTCGGCCTCCCAAAGTGCTGGGATTACGGGTGTGAGCCACAGATTAGATTCCTTTGATAGAAGAATCACTCTAACATAAAGTGGAGGGTGGTTTGAAGGAAAGGAGCCCACTGAGAATGCAACAGCAACAAACTCTGAAAGGGATAATGAAGGCAAACCTAGCAGCAGATAGTGACGGGGAAGTTATTTTAAGAGGTGGCTCTAGGGCTCATGCATTGATTCCCCTAAAACTTCTATGGGAAAAAAATGGATGCCCCCTCAAATGTCAAATAAGACTGGTGTAGACTCTAACATAAGAAAGAAGACATCTGGAGCATAGTCACAATGTTATTTATTCTCATAATTAGTAAAAGTGTCATTTGCATTTTAGCAATTATGTTATAGATTGATGGTTAATCAGCTGGAAAGACAGGTGAAAAATTATATAGTTCATATTTTACTAGTGATCAGCGTTATTTAAACTTTAGGGAAAAGATGATGGATAATGTGGAGAGTAACTCAGTGCAGGAGTGGAGAATAATGAAAACTACTGTCTGCTTATTGAATAATATTGTTAAACAAGTGATACAGAAAGATTATTTTTGTGATGTTTTTAAAACTGAAATGATTAGCAAGCAGGAGAGTTAGCTTAGTGCCTAAGTCATAGTGAGTGTCTAAAATTTTTAGTTATTAATGAGAAATAAAACAACAAAACCTCTAAGCATTTTTCTTTCTTGGGTTGATTTTTAAAATTATATATGAAAACATAATGAAAGTGACATATTCTATCCCACTGAAATCTGTGGGCCATGTGCCTAAGCCCATTTTTTTCCTGAGTCTACACCATTTGGTTGCATATATTGAGTATATCTTTGTATTTGAATATGTGTCCTTGTGAATACATGCATGAAAATTTTAACACTCATTCAGAAGGTGCACATACGGATATTTTTGTCTTACTTTACATGCTTAAAGACCAAATGGAAAATGAGACATTTCTCCACTATAAAAACATCAATTGAACTTACACTCAGGGAAACGTATTTTAGAATGACATCACAAAATGTAAAATAAAATTTAAAAATGAATACTTTTGAGGAACAAGTAATCCCAAGGCAGAAATTGCTAAGAAAATTAGTATGGACACAATCCTAAGGCAAAAATTCTAGCTCTATGCAAAGTATGTTGCTCTAGAGGCCAATATTGACTAAGCTGCTGAAGGTATTTATTAATTTCCAAAGTTCTGGAGACTGCAGTTACAAGACAAATAATTCTATAGGCTAAAATATGTTGGAGCATTTTATGTAGGAATATATGAAAGATTTAATGACATGATTTACTGCTAAAGTTGGAAGTAACATCCCAGAAATAGAAAGTACTTAACAATTATATGTAATAGGGAAGATAATCCTTAATATCAAAGAAAAGGAATATTGTCTTCCTCCTTTTCAAATGATGGGCCAATCTTACCTATGAGGAGAACGTGTTGGCTACAGTGGACAAATTGTGATTCAGAAGCTACAGTAATTCTGCTTCCCCTCCCCTTACCCCATTAAGACTATGCTCTATTCTGTGGCAGCTGTTTTTGCCATTTATGTTAAAAGCAGATGGAGGGAAATGCAAAGAACTGTCAGTTTTATTGCCATGTATAATCAGCATCTGGGCTGGGCGTTACAGACACAATCAATCCAAACACATATTTTACTGGGTATTATAAAAACTTTTTTGTATTTCTAAGGCAGTCCCCAAATTACAGATAGTGCTAAATTTTAATCCTGTTGATCACAGAGATTGCAACCAGTTCTATTTTTTCAGCTTCAATGTGAATGACGTATGTGTGAATGTGTTTAATATACAGTTACTGAGTTATCTTCAAAACTGGACTGCTAATTTGTTTAAAAACATGATGTGAAACCATATATATTTATTTCACACTAAAAATCAAATCGTGTGAGACTTATATATACATGTATTTAATTATTTTTATAATGTATGTATGGGGGTGTGGGGGGTATGACTATACAGTAGTCCCCCCCTCATCCACAGTTTTGCTCTCCATGATTTCAATTACCCATGGTGAACCTGTCTGAAAATAGTACTGTACTTTGAGAGAGACCACATTCATATAACTTTTATTATAATATTATAACTGTATTTTATTGTTCGTTGTTAATCTCTTCAATTAAACTTGATGTTAATCTCTTCAATTAAACTTGATCATTGGCATGTATGTATAGGGGGAAAAAGCAAGTATATAGGGTTCAGTACAATCTGCAGTTTCAGACATCAGGGGGTCTTGGAATATATCCCCTGTGGATAAGGGGAGACTACTGTATATGCTGTAGACTTTTTATTATTTAATATATTGTGCTATATATATTTTTTATTGTATATATATATGTATTTTATTATTTCACTATTTTTGTATAAGGATGAAATACCATATGTTTTTCCTACATCTCATGCAATTTTTAGAAAACATTTACGGTAAGTTCTATTATTCACATTTTTCAGGAAGAGAAACTGAGACACAGAGAAAGAAAATAGCTTTTGTAAGGTCCACAGAGCTGATCGGCAGCAGATCCAGAATTTAGTCCAAGTCTATATAAGTGCAAAGCTCATATTTTTAATCACTAAATGACACACCTTGAAAAATTCTGTGTATGTCTATAAAGTGTAGAAATATCTCTTGAGGAGGCCTGTTTAAGATTTGGCATGTGGATGTTATTTTATATAGTTTGTCAAAATAACACTATTTTAAAACATTGAAAATAGTGTCTAAGAATTGAATGCTAGAGAGATAAAAGTGTCATTTAAAGTGCTAATACTGTTTAATGTCTTGTAAATGTCTTTAGAATTAGTTTTTTAATTGCCCAGTCATACACACTGCATGTTGTTTACTGATGTAAGATCTGCTCACTGAAAACCACTAGAGTATTTTATGTGTTACAGAGCCCATCAGTCCACAAGTGGCAGAATTAGACTTCACTGGGCTAAAAGATACCTGCATGTAACTGACATGTTCTAAGGGTCTTGTGTATTAAAGCAGACGGATATTTCATGATTTTTTTATTTTCTATATTCTTTGAAATAGACACCAGAAAGTGTTATATGTTGTTTGTAGTTCATTCTTTAGGAACTTTAAAGGCATGAGGATATGTATAATGAAGTAACAGTAATTAGAGAGCAAGAGAAAAAAATGTAGATGTGGGGGACAGAATGGGGAGAAGTCTTTTATTGGATAAACACACTTTTGAGTTATTTTTATTGATGCAATTAGAAAACTGTCCTCATCTTCTTGTATATTGAGCATGTAACTAAAATTTCCTTCTACGTTTGAAAGAGTGGTAACAGCCATTGCTTTGGTTGCATGTGCATATGTATGTAAACACACAAACACATATAGTGATAGAATGTTGTGCAATCATCTATGTAAATTATGTGGGAAAAGAAAAGGTGCTGGTGGCTTTTATGTGGAAAACTCTTTCTTGTAATATGTGGTTTACAGTGTTTTCTTCCTCTATTCACTTTGTAAATCTATTTTTGCTTTGAAACCCACAATTCTGAATTTTCTCCGAAGGACCGGCATTTGAAAATCTCTTAATTATGGTGGATTTTATCCATGGCATGCAAATGTATCTTAGCCATTATATGATCTACTTTTGTAATCTTGGAATGTTGTTAATTAGGTTCTTTATGGAACAATGGATTCAAATTTGCACTTTATAAAATTCAGCAGTTTCTATGCTATTAAAGCACAGATTACAGGACAGCAACACTAGAAAATGTAAATTTTATTTGCCCTTTCTTTTTACCTCAACCTAAAAACTATAGTATTTCTCTTCTTCATTTTTTATAATCTGATTTAAATATCTTTTCCTCTTTTTGTAGGACAAAGGACATCATTTGAAATGTGTGTTGGTTTTATTTATCAAATACATTCTAAAGTTCTTACAATGAAAAGAAAACCCCTTTATTCTAAAGACCTAAAAGTTTACAATAAGTAAAAATTAGTTTATTGTTTGTCCACTAAAGAAGACACAAAAGATATTTTGTAATATATTAAAACTTATTGTTTGACATCTGTACATGGTAGAATATTTTTCTGCTTGAGAATCTGTCCCTCTGAATGAAGGACGCAATTATGTTTTGCTTTCATGTGCTGCAGAGACAGTGCAATAAAAACCAATTAGCAGCTGAGTCAGTGTAAATAACAACTTAAACTCTGCTTCAAATACTTTTTTTGGGAACAAGATTGAAAATAAACAGATAAATGAATAAAAGTAAACAAATTCATGTTACATGTCCTGGTACATGTCATTGTACATGTAAATCCAATAGTGTGCAATGTGAAGATCAAGTCATGAAACATTACAGTAACATGATACATGCAGCATCACTCTAATATGTCTGAAGTGTTATTTTTGCATGTAAAAATATAATACCATTTCATCATGGCTCCTATTTGTTTTATACCTTTTGAATATGCATTTTCACAAAACAAAGACCTAATTTATTTTATATTTTGGGGGGTTTTTTTGCTACAATCAGTGAAATTAGTTGTAGATTAATTACAGAAATTATCATAACATATATTTGAGTGTCACTAGAAAAATTAGCGATCTTTAAGAGTATTCTAGTTTGAGACTTTAAAATAATAAATGAATTTTAAAATGTCCAAGGAAAATCTTCAGTTATATTAAATTGTAGAATTAGTTTGGCCACATTTGTGAGTTAAGGTTATTGACATTTCAGAAGTCTCTATGCTGCATATAGCATAAAAAAATACTTATACTGGAGAAATTGTTTTGAAATCTAGCTGAAAAATTAGATTGTTTATCAATAAAACTCTCACAAATGTATGAACATGTCTGCTTTTTGGTAATCATTGAATTATAGTCATATAGGATAATATTTTGTACAGAGTAGACATTAAATATTTATAGGGTGAATTAATGAATGAGTTAATGATTACTGGTTTCTTTAGATTATTTCCAAGAACCTGAAATAATATCTATGAAAACTAGTATATGAACTAGCTTTACATTACTGTTAAAAGAAATCTACTAGTCACTAAGAATTATTAATTTTTTTCTCATCATAGCATTATGTTATTGTGAGCTAATCTTTAAGACATTGAAATGATATTTAATTGGCCAGGATATGAAGAGTCTTCTAACCAATCAATATTATTCCATCTATAGCTCATTTTCTCTGTATTTTTATTGATTACATTTTAAACTTAAAATTTTACTATAAGAATGAATAAAGACCAAAATGAGGTGTTTTTTTAACCATCAATCAAAACATTCTAATCAATAAAGTAACAGGCAAATGATTTAAATGTCCTTCACTACATTTAGAGCTTTTGAAAAAAAAATCCCTTTTTAAGACCTAGATAAATAATACAGACGAAAAATTCATATTTCCTTCATACAGTTTATTTATTGTCTACTGGAATAAATCTGTTAGGAGCCAAGAACCCAATGAGCAGGTATATGTGAAAATGAATAGAATACAGTGAAATAAGAACAGAGGAGTTAAGAGGATGTCCTTGGGTATATAGGAAAAGGCAAAACACATTATACCTAAGAAAATAAGGAAAGGATTTAAAAGGAAGCCATGCTTTCATTGTCTTAAAATAACTAAGCATTATTAATATTAATACTAGCATAAAAGTATCACTAACATACATGTCCAAAAAAAAAAGAAAGAGTTAAGGAAATGGTATGTGTTTCAACAATAGAATATTATGAAGGCATTATAAGTAATGTCTTCTAAAATGTTTAATGATATAGGAATGCATGTATGATATGATATTGAGTATAAAGACAATACACTCAATTCTATATGCAGTGATGCTTCAATTATATAAAATAAATGTGTAAGCAAAAAAACACCAAAGTAAAACTCACTGATCTGAGTAGTGCATTATGGGGTTAGGTTTTTAAACATATTTTTACATTTTCCAAGTACAGTAAGCACCAAAGAAATAGAGTGTCTCATCAAAGGGAAAAAAGATTTTTAGTAATTTCAAATGCTACAGTGAGTTCAAGAGTAATGAAAACTGAGGAAACCTACTGAATGGTGAAATAAAGAGGTCAGAGAGTGAACCCTGATACTGTTGAAGAAAAACCATGGCCTTGTGAGAAGCGCTTTGAAATCAGAAAAGATCAAAATTTGGCAATTTGATTTAATGTCATAGGGATAATTTGTTTGTTTTGATTTTAATTTCATTAAATGATATGTGTGTGTGTGTCTGTGTGTGCTAAAGTATTACCAACATTCAATAAAAATGAATGTATATGACACATATGTGGTCAATATGTTGTCATTATATGTATATATATTTAAATATATACACGTATGTATACATACATACATATATATATACATAATATATATGCATATTTTTTTCAAATCCAGGCAGGAAGTGGAGCTCATGCTAGGTGGGCTTTATCTTCCTATTGAAAATGGACTAAACAGTTGCAAGAAGGTAATAGAGAAAAAGCTACCACCCCAGGGCTACAAAGAAGAAGAAGAAGGTGGTATTTTACAAAATTAGGAGGGGGCCCCAGCAGAAACCAAAACTAGGAAGGAGACGACACCACTGCTGTGGACATCCCCTGAGACAGAGAAGGGAAGAAATACCCTGGCTTCTTCTCCACCCCATCCCTTCACCACCCTACCAGTGTCTGTCATTGACAAATCTCACAGTAGCCTGTTGGCAAGTGAGCCTGGGATATATGATTTACTGGAGTCAGCTCTTTGGGAGACAAAGCATAACAGAGGAGAAGGGGATGGGAAATGATTGTAACAATGGTTCTTTGAAGAGAAAAGAGGCTGAAAGGCAACATTTTTTTTTTGATAGACTAATATATTTATTAAAAGACTTCATGAAATTTACTTCTTGTGTGTTTCATAGCTAGGTGGGTAAAATCTTGTCTTTCTCTGTTAGCAGGACCGTAGAGTAGATGATTTCAGAGTTATTTTCAACTTGTAATTTTAGTATACCATAAAAATACTTCAGTTGTGCTCGAATGCACTTTGCTGCAGTGGTTTTATGTGAAACATTCACATAATGAATCCAAAGTCTAGACTGTCTTGCTGAAAATATCTGTAGCATATATAGATTTAGAATTTAACATTTTGCTTCATAAGAAACTTCAAAATTAATTTTGTGAGTGTAAAATTATTTTCAACCTATAATATGCTTTCTGTAGAGGAAATAAAATGTTTATAAAATTTAATATTCAGCAGTAATTTTCTTTGTGGAAGAGTTATGGTTGTATCTAAAATATGTAATAGATCTGTTCAGTGTTTCTACCTATTTCTCTTACTTACATTAAGGTGATTAAAATGTACTCGTTAGTTAGTTTCTTAAAGGTATTATTTCTTTGCACAAAGCCCAGACTTAAATATTGATGAATATGTCATACTTAAAAATCTGAATATTTTAATTATTTTTATAATTGCATTGTTTTTAATCCGAATTTGCTTCACATTTTTGGATAGACAAATTAAATTTAGTAGTTATTTTTGAGGAAAAAAATATATCACTCATGAAGAACATCAACTTTACTTCTTGACATGAATACTGAGCTTGAATTAAACATGTCTGAAAGTTTGCATTTCCATTTAAAAGTTGAATTTTTTTATTGCAGACGTTTGGAACAGAACTCAATCAAAGTCATCCCTCCTGGAGCTTTCTCACCATATAAAAAGCTTAGAAGAATGTGAGTGAACCATATTCTACAATATATGTAATTTTAAAAATTATACAGGTCATGTGACTATGCAAAGAAACCTAAATATGAGTATGTAAGTGTTTGACAGCTTAAATATTAAGTGATGTGACTGTCTGATTACTAGTTTTGGAATAATATTTTAATCTTAATATCTAAACTATGTAATTGTTAAAGATCTCTGTAATTTAGCAAATTGATTCACACAAATGTGAATGTTTATGGTCAATATATTTTGCAAATGTTCAGGCATTCTATTGTCAAAAATAAGGCATGGCATCTTATATAGGAAAGTGACAATGGTTATTTTTAAAAGTATAATTTCTTTTTTAAATTTAGGATCCTTCAGATGTTAAATACTACACGTTTTGTGCATGTATTGATAAGTACAAAACCAACATTTAAAAGCCATATGTAACTTTTTCCACAGTAAATCTCACTGACATTCTATTGAATGTAACCTAACCCTATTTCTAATCATAGTGACCTGAGCAATAATCAGATCTCTGAACTTGCACCAGATGCTTTCCAAGGACTACGCTCTCTGAATTCACTGTAAGTATTCACTGTGTCACTGAAGAAAAACAGAAGCCACAGCAAAGAGTGGCTACATTTTTTAAATTGGGGTTTAAACAATGCTCTCAGGTTTTCATTATGGATAATGAGTTATTAATAATGTTAATTATTATTCATCACTAGTGGATCCCATTATTTTTATGGAGGACTGCTACCCATCACTAAAATTAGCCAATTCTTAGGGGTGTATATTCTATGGTTTGATAACTTTGCTGTTGGGAGGGCAAGAATTAGATCCCTTTGTGACAATTCTTTTCTTTCTAAAAGAAAAAAATATTTATTTTGGAAAACATATCGCTAGTGTCTGGGGACAGTATCATCTCCTTAGAAATGCTAGGCAAAGTCTTGCTGAGAACAGTTGAAGATGACCACTGAGAGGAAACCTTCGCTCCTTTTCATCACCTTAATACTTTCCTAAAAGAGTAAGCTTTAAATCTCTCAAAGAACAAAGATTTTAAAATATGTCAGCTTTTTAATGTCAAGAGAACCTCAAAAAGATAGCTATGTAAATTAAAGAAGTTTGAAAGTAAGTGTATAGAGGCTGTCATTAATATTACTTCACAGTTGCAAAAAAAAATCTTCAAAAGTCCACCAGCTAACCTTTAAATCAGATTTTGTGAAAAATCTTCAAAAGTCCACCAAGTAACCTTTAGATCAGATTTTAAAATCTGAAAGTGGAAGCCAGCACGTTTTTGTTTTTAAAGAGGTAGTACTCAGAAAAGGGTTCTTATTGATGTCAATTCCTGCTCAAATCTTTCAGATTTCAGAGGTCAGGGGTAGCCAGTGAGAATGCCAGGATACACATGTGCAAGACACAGACAAACCCCTGGAGTTTGTGGAACAACTTGCTGGCACTCTTTCCAAGGGAGAACTGGATCAGAGTGCTCATCTGGGCACATGGGTGTTCAGATTGCTATGTTAGTCTGTCAAAAAAACTACGATTTTCATTAAAAAGGAAAATGGAAAACTTACTTAAATGGCAGTATCTGCTTGGATTCACTTTTGTTTGTTTTTGTCTTGGAAGGTTTTGACTAGAAGAAGCACAAGTTTAAAGGAACAATTGTTGGCAGAAAATAGAGAGTGTAGTCATGTATTGCTCTCAGGCTGTACTGTCAGATTCTAAACTAAGTTCAAGGTAAAACTCAGATCACCCGGTCAGGTTGTCCATAAAGTACTATCAGTACCATCCTGAACAGTAGTACTATCCAGAGTAAACATTGACAACCTCCCCACCATACAGTAGGACAAAAGGCAAATCAGCATATCATTTTATCAGTTCCTGATCCTCCACATCTTTGGCCCTCAAAGACAACCGTTAAATGTCAAGAAGAAGAGAAATTAGTGGGAAATTCTTATTTATATCTGCTTGCTTGCAGAGTTTGATATTAAGCTCTTGCCTTAATAATGTTAATTGACATGTCTGTGTTTGTGAGAGTTAAAAGAAATTTAAAAGTAAATTATAAAATAGAATAGCTTATTATAATTTGTTACTTCTCTCAATAAATTACATTATGTTTGTTGATCAACGGGGTTCCTGTAATTAATTATTATAAATTATGTAATAATCTATATAAACACTAAAATAATGTGTTGTTACCCCTTTTTCTGTTTGCTAACACAGGTAAAATAACATGCTTGCTACACTGAAATCTAAGGCTTTGTGATGAGAGCACTCATGCACACAGTTATTTTAGAAAGCCATAGAAAATCTTTTATCTTTACTTGTGGATGAAGTAAACTGCAGTTGAGTCAGGGAGTTAAGTCACTGGGGTTTTTCCAGTTGAAAATGTAGCAATACGTGGTAGAATACAAACTGTTTGCCAAAACTGGAAAAGCTGCATAATATTCTAAAACATAAATTGGAAGATAATCAAATAACTGAGTTATCTTAGAGAAAGCCCACACGTTATAACACATATCATTTTCCTGGTTATGTTCACCGTTTGAGTTCACTTTCCAAAGATTAACTTTTTTCCCCTCCATAAAATACATAACTACACGTATTTGCAATAACTCTTTTCTTCATTGAACCACACTTAATAGGTTCAAAAGAAATGCATTGGGTCCTGTTATGCACTAGGCCGTAGTAGAGGCTCTGGGGATGCAGAATGACCAGAGCACAAAAATCCCTGCCCCATGGAAGAGACCAGCGATAAACTAGATAAATGGGCAAACATCTAGTATACATGAAATTTACATATATTTATAGTATTACATCCATCTGTAGATGAAAATGCAATGAATAAAAATAAAGACAGAAAAAGAGATAAGGAATGCTGTGGCTGGGGATAAGCTAAAACCTTAAATAGGATGATCAACAAAGACGTCCCAAAAAGGTGATACTGGGCAAAGATCTAAAGATTCGAGCTATGAAATTGAACTGTGCAGATAGTGCAGATATGTAGAGGAAAGGCATTCAAGACAAATGGCACAGTTAAATACTAAGGACCTTCAGCATGAGTATGCCTGATGTTTCGAGATTTAGCAAAAAATGTTATCATTGTGAGACTGGACAGAAGCGGATGCTTGAAACTGAAATAATGAAGAGAATGCAATTGTTGGTAACTTCAGGTCTGGGACACTATAATTAGTGTGGGGAAGGAAAGCCGGTGAAAGCTAGGTTTTCCAGAAAAGAATTGTGCTGGAGATCCTGATACTGACTGGGAGTTAAAATCTTCCAGAAGGGAGCAGAGTGCTTGGGAGTATGTAGTTTACTACAAAAACCATGCAAGTATAAGGCAACACCTCTTGTTATTTAAATAAAATTTTTGCTTACAAGTTTCACTTACACCTGATATTTTAATACCACGTCTTTCTAAACTGCACTCAAGAATATAGCCAGGTTAACTTAATCACTACGTTTGCTTAAAAAATGAAAATGTTTAAAGGTGATATGATGCCAAGTACCTCTACTGCATTTTACTTTAAAAATAAAAATTTTGGCTAGGCGTGGTGACTCGCGCCTGTAATCCTACCACTTCAGGAAGCCAAGGTAAGCGGATCACTTGAAGTCAGGAGTTTGAGACCAGCCTGGCCAACATAGTGAAACCCTGTCTCTACTAAAAATACAAAAATTAGCCAGGTGTGATAACAGATGCCTGTAATCCCAGCTACTTGGGAGGCTGAGGCACGAGAATTGCTTGAACCTGGGAGGCAGAGGTTGTAGTGAGCCAAGATTGCACCACTGCCTTTCAGCCTGGACAAGAGTGAGTCTCTGTCTCAGAAAAATAAATAAATAAATAAAACTTTCAAGTTATTTAAGCACCAAAATTGCATCTCAGAGACAAGTGGACTTTATATACCTAATGTGCTTTAAGGCCTCTTTTACTACGAAATCCTATATCATATTTTTTATTAACATTACCATTTATTTTTATTATGTATTATATAAAATTGTAATGTTATATTAATATATTGTTACATAGTATAATATGCAATAGATTATTAACAAAACATCTTTCAAAAGCAAACATTCATCATGGCATTTTATCTTCAGGGATTTTAAAATTTCTTTCAATGTGATGTTAAAATTTCTATAATATCTAGAAATAAATTCTTAAGAATTCAGCATACTAGTGTTTTTAGCATTGTCTATAAACAGTTTTTGTTTTCTATTTATTACTTGGAAACTTCCTTCTATATTAAGAAAACATTTTAATAGTAGTATCAGTGTAGCATACTGCTAAGCATATCACCTTTAGGACACTAGATGGCTGTGTTCAAATCCTGGCTCTAGTACTTTCTAATTAGAGGCTGAGCTAGTTAACGAATTTCCCTATTAGTTCTTCCCTCTCTGAAATGAGGATAAAGTTACTTCCCTTCTGGTTTTGTTAAAGTATAGAGTAAACATCAAGAGATAATAGGTATGGCCATGGCAAATTCATCTCTTATTACAAAGCAATTTGTATGTTTCTGGATTTCAGTTACTCTAGAGAATTTTTCTTTCTGTCTAAGGTCCTCAATATATGATTTTCCTCTTTTCCCATTTTTTTCATTAGCCCTTTGTAAACTATTTTAATTCACTTACTCTAATTTCCTTTTTTCCTTAACTAGCTCCCAAATTCCACAGGGGTTCACAGTGAAACTATACTTACGTTTCCGGCAGCCTTTTCTTAAACTGCTGTTAACTCTCCTGCCTAGTATCTTGCATTTTACTACAACTTTTCAATGAAAATTAAAAGGTAGCACCTCTGTTTCATCTCCTGCTTTATCTTTACTGTACTCTTCTAAAATTACTTAGAGTTATAATTTTCAGATGTATACATTTGAAAAAAAATGTATAACTTCCTTGACTTTTTTTTGAATAATGAAGTCTCTGCCCATGGCACCTTTTTCATGATAGTCATCTCATAGGTTGCTATTTGGGACATTCTTTCTCTTCAATAGTTTTTCTGTCTTCTGTCAGCTTTCAACAAGAACAGGAGAGCTCAAAAACTGGTCATCAGCTATTGCTTCCTCTTACTGTCCTAATGCTGAAACTCACAAGGGCTAAACTGTGTTTAACATTGTTGGCCTTCTTTATAGAAGCAGGTACAAGAACTGCCTTAAAATTTCACTATTGTTCCAAAAGACTAGCATACAAAAATCTCTATCAGACTATTTGTACGTTGTCCACATGTAATAGTTCATATGTATATACTGTCTGTGATATGCTGAACATAAGTCATGTGTAAGAAACTGTAGAGAATATTCTCAATTGGCCATTCTTAGTATTTGGATAATATTATCCACATCCCTCATGTATTGATTTTCTTTTCAGCTAATTCCACTTTTGTCTTTCAATTTCTTTTAAAATTTCTTTTTCTCCTAACAGTGTAGCACAAATTCTCACTGGCCTTCTCTTTATATCTTTATGTGATGATATTTCTTTCCCTCATTTTTATAGATTTTGGCCCTGTTTTCATTGGCTGTCATCCAGCTTCTCTATCCTGGTCTTTGGATTTTTTATATTTTAACTTATTTTCCTTGCTGTCATTTTGGTCTCATTGCTATGTATAATACTGTGTCCAGCCCTAGTCCTCTAAACCTTTTTAGAGAAATGTCATTCCCATCATACTGAGTATTTCTTTATTATAATATTTTTATGGTTGATACTCCATATAGCAATAATACCTATACAGATAAATTTCCTGCCTCCTAGTGTAATTTCCTCCTTTTTTATCATTTACCCATTTCATCTCATTAACAATAGCATCAGTTACTTTGTAACATGGTCTTAAAGAAAACAGAATGATTTCTTGGAAAAAAAATAACTCCACAATATAGGTATGATGCATCTCCTTGTTCTCCTTTCATGCTGTTTGGGCCAACCGTCAAAGCAAAAGTCTCAAGTGAACAACCTACTAAATCGTCCACCCCCTTGATTCTTATGTGGGTCCTCCACAATTTATACACATCTTTGTTCCTTTCTAAATTACAGTGGGTTGAAAATATCAGACTGTTTCACTATTCAAAATTACTCTTTTGGATTGCCCTTTGAAGCCATACCTTCTTTATCTCAGTCCTATCAGTACCTGGGACATGGGCAGTTGATAGACATTCAAAAAACTGACAGTTAGATTCAATTGAATTGAGTACCAAACTCAGAATCTGGCAAAGTTACTGACATATAGTAAGTGCACAGTCTCTATTGTTGAATGAATTAATTGAGTAATTTGAATTGAATTACCCAAACTGGTGCCATCTTGTCTACCTATTTGTGTTTCCTAATGCCCTCTCTTCTCTTAATCCTGACCACAAAATATACATTTATTCACGCTTTACTTTTTCTAATTCCCTTTCTACCATGTTCCTGACAATATAGAATCCTCTCTTTTGTTCTTTGATTTTTAGAACTGTTTCTTCTCTGATTTGTCTTTCTGAAGTAATGTACATTTTCAACAAATGAAGTTGTAATGTTCTATTTTATAGTTTTATCATGAAATCTAAAGAGACAAATGGAGTATCTCTTTACACTGTAATAGCACCCACCTTTATTTATTCCTTTGAGAATTTTCTTCACATTTTATAATATACCTTACCTCTCTCTGATGTCTTGAAAGAGGAAACTCTTTTCTCTCACTTATTCATTTCTCTTGTATTGTTATTTTCTTCCTTTTCAAAAAGAGATTATATACTGCTGCCAAATATGTCAATTATTTAGATTCTCATTTCAGCTTTTCCTTTATATGCTATGGCAGCCATTTGTTTATTTCCCAAGAGAATATGTCTCTGATCTTCGAAAATAATATATGCTTATTTAGAGATATATTAAAATACACAAAAATATGTAGATATAAATTCAAATCACCTCTAGATGGCAAATCATCTGCCATCTAAATATGTTTCCCTTTTATTTTATGTATATATGTATAATGTATATATTTTTAAAACAAAATGAACACAATACTTTAATATGCCTCTTTTTTACTTAATGTTGTATCTTGAGGACTTTTACGTCACTATATACTCTTCTATACTTGATTTTTATCAATATGAAATGTGTATTTAACCAATCCCCCATTTTAGGATTTGGGGACATTTTATTTGTGTGTATTTTTTTTTACTGTTACAAATGATGCCATGAGTAACCTTTTGTACATAAAATATTGTGTTTGTCTGTGTTTTCTTAAATTTAACTCCCAAAAGTAGAACTATTAAGTTGTAATTTATATACACATCTTTATGATTTTTACTGTATGTTGCCAAAATGTCCTCTCAAAATATAATTTTTATCTTCCTCTACACATAGCTGAGGTACCCTACTTTGGGGAACTAAAAGCATATGGGCATCATTGTACACCTGTCGTTTTTTGTTGTTGTTGTTTTTGTTGTTGTTTTTTTGAGACAGAGTTTTGCTCTTGTTACCCAGGCTGGTGTACAATGGCATGATCTTGCCTCACTGCAACCTCCGCCTCCCGGGTTCAAGTAATTCTCCTGCCTCAGCCTCCCGAGTAGCTGGGATTACAGGTGTGTGCCACCACGCCTGGCTAATTTTGTATTTTTAGTAGAGATGGGGTTTTTCCATGTTGGTCAGGCTGGTCTCAAACTCCTGACTTCAGGTGATCCACCCACCTCAGCCTCCCAAAGTGCTGGGATTACAGGCGTCAGCCACCACGCCCAGCTGGTTCACCTGTTGTTAATAGCTGACACAATGAGTCAGCCATTCCATTTATTTGCTCTTGACATCCCCTCACATCACCCTTTTTGTTGATTTATTTCTTAATTTGTTTTTCTTCTAATTTATCATTTTACTGATCAATCCAGTGTTAGAAGCTCCCTATGCTAAAAAATGTGCCAGGCTCCAGGCATACTGACATGATTAAGTCATGTTCCTTACCCTTGGTGGCTACACTTAGTGTCTAATCAGAGCCAGATACCATGATGATTCATTTTAGTTTATACATTTGGGGGAGAATATAAATTTCAAAAATTCTCCCAAGCTCATATTCACAATCACTGTCTTCAGAGATTGTCATTTCTCAAGCATACACATTATGTGTTTTAAAGAAAAGCTTTACCTTTATTCGGGTTTCCTCTACTGTTTACCAGTATCATGAGTCCCAAACTCATCAAACATATTAAAGCTCTATTAAAGGGTGCAATGGATTCTACACCTAGCATTCTCCTTTGTTACATATAGTATGCTCGCTCTTATTAAACATGAACTGTGTATGCATGTGTGTAGAAAAACAACTTAAAAGGAAACATTTCTATGAAAGGACAATGCAAGTGGAAATTATATATATATATATAATCTTTATTTTTCTGTTTTCCAAATGTTCTACAATAAGCATATATCTGATCTGTAATCAGGCAAAAGACATTTGCAAATGAAGTTTGTTTACTCAGCTGTAACTTTTATGATGTATCGAGTGCCTGTAAGTTCCTCTATGCCTGAGTAAATATGTATTAGATGAATTTGTTATGCAGGTTTGGTGTCTAATTTTTTTCATTTAAAACATTTTTTTCAGTGTCCTCTATGGAAATAAAATCACGGAACTCCCCAAAAGTTTATTTGAAGGACTGTTTTCCTTACAGCTCCTGTAAGTATTTGATTGTTTTGGATCTCTCAAGCCTGATTATATATATTAGCCACTTTGTTATCTCATATTTTTATGGAGGCTTTGGAAAAATTAGACTCAAAATGATATAGTTTAACAAACTAGAAAAGATTAGTTAGCATTCGTGGTTATTTACTTGAAGGTACAACTTTTGGAATAGTCTCCAAACCGTTTCTCTACACTATCATGAATGGATACATTCTGGCTGCTCTATATCTAAAGCTTCTACAGTCCCCGTCCTTGTGAAACATCTCTGTTTTAATATAACCAGTAGTTGGACCTGAGACAGATACAGTGATATACTCATGAACCTTTGTCAAAAGATTCTGCAGGAGCCGCCATAGTGCTGCAATAACTCCCTCAAACACAGATGGTGTACGGTGAGCTATAACACACAATAGTCCTCAGACTAACCTTTTGAGAGAGAATTATTTGTAAATCAAAGACCACTCTGATTAGACTATAGATACTACTCGTTTGTCTCAAAAGAAATGTTTACCATACATATTTGCAAAAAGCAGATGTAACACCATGTGTTTTAATGCATGCCCATATGAAAAGTAAAGTTGGGAAAAACGTAAATATTAAAACTGGTAGTGGTTAATCATCAAATTCTATTCATATCATCAAATATAGAATACCTCATTTGGAGCACACACTGGGCTAGATGCTTTAGATACAAAGATAATTGTGTTGTAATTTTTTTCTTAGTAAATATCCTTTAAAATTCTTATATATATAGAATGTTATTTCCTCTCCGGAGTGTATTCATTTCTTGGCATTTATTTGGTGACTATTTATTCCTAATCCCACCATCTTCCCAAATATAGACCTTATTCTTGAATTGATAAATTTATTTTCTTAATTACATCCTATTATATATGTCTTAAACTTTTTTGCCATTATGCAGAAATGTATTTTACATTACACCCCAGCACACACACATACACACACACACACACAAACGAATGAAGCAAAACGTTAACGAAACAATAATGAACCTTATTATGTGAAGTGCTTTCCTTTCTGTTCACCCCTGCCCCAACTCTCTCTCTTTATTTTCTCAATGCTACATAAACCAGTAAATTTATTTTACAATAGACCAATGAGTCATCATAAATACTGATTTTGTTACGTTATTTGGGTTTCAAATTTTTTAAGCTTTACATTTCTATTATTAAATATAATTTCTAATTTGATAAAATTATGCTATTTACAGTCTAGATGTCTGTACACATTGTAGATATAGCCTGATGCTGTAATCAAGTGTTACCTACTTGTGACTCACCTCTCTGCCATTCTCCACATTTCCTTAGAATTACTCTCCATGCCAGTTACTCACAATCATTCTTACTATCACTCTCCTGTCTACTGCTATTACATAAAATGTCACCTTCTTTTTCTTTCCATGCACACTTATTGGTGGTTGATGTGACACATATGCTAATAAAATATGGAGATCTATATAGATAAACCTTACTTCTAAAGCCATCTTTATAAAGTTTCATCTCTACATTAAGGCTCATTCTAATGCCTGCCAGAGGGGAAAATGGCTTGACTATGTATTTACGGCTAGCTGAGAACTTGGTAAACTTAAGTGTCTTAGTTTTGGTTGGTCAGATATTAGAGAGAAGAGGCAGGTAAATAAAAGAAACAAATAAGTTGTTGCTTAATGTTTATTTTACTACTCCTTGGGCCACACTGAGTTAAAGTGAGTACAAACTGCATAGATGCAAGATGATGCAAAACAGCATCTTTCAGTTTCTTCAGGCTCCACACAATGTATTGTCCTTGTTTGCTCTCTAACTGTTTTATTCAATTAGATGTTTAATTAAAGAACAGATCAGCATTACTTGTGTTGTGGCCCAGGGAGGAGAGGTATGGGGTTACTCAACCCCTGTCATTTCTTGAGGGCTTTTAAGAAGGTATTGGATATACCAGAGGGAAGACGAAAACTTCAGCTCCTGATGGGGAATCAAAGAGCACAGCCAAGTGAGTCACTATGAGAAAGTCATCACTTTGCACCTTGCCTATGTAGCCCCTTAAAAAAGTCAAGTAAAATAGAAATATCCCATATTAATAGAGATTGTTTTATTGCCGAAGGAGAAAATACTTTTTAGTATATTAGATAATGAGTCATACCCAAACCACATGACACATATTTTTTGAGCTGTTACATATTTGTTAAAAGTTCTATCAAAGCACTGGACTAAATACAGCTAGATATAGCTTGATGCTGTATCCTAGTATTGCCTACTGTTTCTCCCTCTTAAGCCAGGAATTTAAAAAAAATTTCTCCATCCCTATGGAGAAAAATATTCTTTCTTTCCTTATATAATAACAAGCTTCAGACCATCGCCACGGGGACCTGTTCACCTCTTTGGGCCATTCAAACTATGTATGTATACCTGATTTGGATCATGTTGATGACACTGTTCCCAAAGGCATTTGGCACAGAACCCCTTTATCTGTGACTGCCATCTCAAGGGGCTAGCGGAGTATCTCCATACCAACCCGATTGAGACCAGTGATGCCTATTGGGGGATGGAGAAAAAGAATATATTTTTTAAAAAAATAGTCCTGCCTGAAGAGGGAGAAACTGTCATTGGACAATATTAGAGCAGGCTTGATATCTGGGAGACGAACATTTCAGACAGAGAATAGGAGAGTTTGGTATGTTTAAGAAGAGCAAGGAGATCAGTGATTGGAGCTGAAATAGCCAGGAGAGAACTGGGAGACTGCAGGGTTCTGAAAAGTGGGCTACAGGTCAGGCTGTTGTGATGACTTAGGCTTCTGCTCAGAGCCAATTGGGAGCTGTCACATGGTTCTGAGAAAGGGGTGACATGATCTATTCTATGTTTAGAAGGATCACACCAGCTACTGTTTTGAGAATAGCCTAAGACCGGGCGCGGTGGCTCATGCCTGTAATCCCAGTACTTTGGGAGGCCGGGAGGCCGAGGCGGGTGGATCATCTGAGGTCAGGAGTTTGAGACCATCCTAGCCAACATGGTGAAACCCCGTCTCTATCAAAAATACAAAAATTAGCTGGGTGTGGTGGCATGCGCCTGTAATCCCTGCTACTCGCGAGGCTGAGGCAGGGATTCAAGTAGTTCAAGGAGAATTGCTTGAACCAGGGAGGCAGAGGTTGCAGTGAGCTAAGATTGTGCCACTGCACTCCAGCCTAGGCGAAAAGAGCAAAACTCCATCTCAGAAAAAAAAAAAGAAGGAAAGAGAATAGCCTGAACTACTTTCCACAGTATCTTGAGGGACTAATAATGTTTGAGGGCATTTCTTATGGTGTCCTTGCTAGTGGAGGATGGGTCTCACCCACCTTTGTGTACTGTTTCACCTTTACATCTTCGAGAGGAAATGGTTAATAATTTGTATTGAATACATGTATGAGTACCACTAGATTTAGATTCATTTGATCACATGACTTTTGCTTTATATGGTAAACCCCACATCTCCAGCCTCTAATTCCTAAATTAATAAAATTAAAATGTTGGTATTGAGATTAAAAAAAATATATTTCTTGACTGGGTTTTCTTTAAAAGGACAAACTCTTGCAGTCAAGTTAATGAGATGCTACACTTTAATTCTGCAACTATTTAATCAAACAGATTATTGAATGCCAACAAGATAAACTGCCTTCGGGTAGATGCTTTTCAGGATCTCCACAACTTGAACCTTCTCTCCCTGTATGACAACAAGCTTCAGACCATCGCCAAGGGGACCTTTTCACCTCTTCGGGCCATTCAAACTATGTATGTATACATGATTTGAATCACATTTGATGACATTGTTTCCAATCTGAATGTAAGAGTTGAGTTCATTGCAAGTCATCTATAAAATGGTTCTGTATGTGTTTCCAAAGGCATTTGGCCCAGAACCCCTTTATTTGTGACTGCCATCTCAAGTGGCTAGCGGATTATCTCCATACCAACCCGATTGAGACCAGTGGTGCTCGTTGCACCAGCCCCCGCCGCCTGGCAAACAAAAGAATTGGACAGATCAAAAGCAAGAAATTCCGTTGTTCAGGTAATTTATTTACGTGTTATTTCCTCTGTGACCAAAAACAATGGTTACATGTGACCTAACAAAACCAGCTGGCCTTTGCCTGATTAATGAACATTGTAGAATTATATTTCTTTTTGTTCTGCTCATGAATAATAAAATAAAGAGAACTGTAGACACAATTCAAATAATACTTCTATTTGTAACATTTTTAACACTACATGCAGCAGAAGAAATAGGCTATTGACCAAGTTGAAAAGATGCCTGGATACTTCATACACCTTTCCAAAATTCAAACTTAATAAGAGCCTTTTAGCTAACTCAGAACATCTTTAAAGTATGTTAAGTCTCATGTTTATTGTATCATTCTCTCTTGACCAACCTCAAGTAATTAACTGTTTTCATTTCTTCAGAAAGTGAATTAAGTATTGGTTACATGATTTGTTTGGGCTCTGAAGTATTGTGGGGAGCCAGGAGGGACTCCAGATCCCTGGCTTCTTACTCTGAATGCACTTTCTCAGTTTGCATTCTCTTATTTTGCATACAACTGTGAGGATACATTTTTTCCAAAAGCCATTTTTTAAAACATTTTGAGAATATTGCATTTATTTGTAAAAAGCTAAATATAAATGCATTGTATTGATATTAATGGAAGGCTTCCATCATCCAAATTTACTATCTGCTTTGATCTAATATTTCTCTTTTTTTATGATAGAATTAATTATGTGTGTTTTTGGTAGTATGCTACCTAACTATTCCAGGCGTGTTTCACATTCAGCAGTTAATTTCATACTAAAAAGCTAATATAAGAACCAAGCTGGTTATTGTCCATAATTATAGATGCATTTACTACTCAGTGTACATTATTGTACTTCAGTCACCTCTGTGAATATACATTTTTCACTTAATTGTAGTAACTTTAGTCCATTCTTAATCTAATATAACTCATATCTCTGCTTGCTGACATTCAGGTGCATCTTCTATTTTTTTTTCTCTTTTTTATTTAGCTAAAGAACAGTATTTCATTCCAGGTAGGTTTTGCTCGGTAGTAGGACTAACTGCAGACACCCTTTCCTCACCTTATAAAATATAGCTTCTAAAACCGATATGCATGCCTCTGAAAGTACAGTGGATACTCTATATATAGATTGACTTATGCATATATCACTTGTAGCTTTTTCCTGAAAACCTGACCTTTGCATGCAGCTTCTGATGTTAAACATATATATTATTAAAATCCACCTTTTTCTCTCTCTTTTACTTTGATGCATTATCTAAAGTTTCTCACAGTAGCTAAAATGTTTGAAGCTACGGCTTTCTACTTAAATCATTTTCTTTCCTTCCATTGTATATCTGATCTTCCAATCTGTTTTTAAAATATAGCTTACTGAGCTGGTTTTAAAGACAGAAACCTTTCTGATGTCAAAGAGCTAGTTCTACATGAAATTAGTAACAGACACACAGAATTTCATTTTCCATCATGAGACTTTACTCTTTTATAGATTCTTATATTTAAAAACTGTACTTACTGCTTTACTTTTGCTTCACTGTTTATAGAAAAACAGCAGCTTCCTGCTGATTTATATGCAGTTGTTTCTTGTTTATGACTTTACATTCTTTTATATCCAAAATTAAAATATAACTCCATAAAAAGAATATTGATGTCTGACATGAAAGCATCAGAAGTTCATGGACACAAAATGCTTTGAACAATTTAGGCAGATGGGCAAAATATTTCTAAGAAAAGTAATCACAATGTTTTACTACTTCAATCGTAACACTGTCCAGACTGATGATTCTAGAACTAGCTCTTTAAAATATGTTTCTTTACTTGTTTTTCCTGCCTGCCAATTGTGTAAAATGCCTCTTGACTTGATTGTTTTAAACCATTATGTTAAATATTGATTGGCCACATTCACCATCTCTTGGGTATATTCTAGACTATAATGTATTTTAAGAGCTGTAGATTGAAGGATATTTCTACAGCGTTTGTGTAAAGTGTTAGTCTACCTTTCCTTAATTTCTTAAGAAGAACTCTCAGTTTAATCTCTATTTTAAGGAGATATTTGTTGCTTGCCATATTGAATTACAATTTGGATAATTTTATGGATTTAGTAGATTTGGTTATATTACTTATTTTGGGCTTGAATGATCAATAGTATTGTAAATATTATACTGGCTGCATAACAAGTAAACATGTTGAAAAGAACAGTTGATTGGCCTTCATTGACAATGTTTAATATTAATTACTTTACCCAGTTAAGTGGAAAGTAATCTGATAGCTATTATTTAACCTGAAAAAAGCCATATTCTAAGCACCAGACTACCTATGGAATAAAACATTAATATGATTTAAATCCTAAAATTATGGCAGTAATGTAATGGTACCAAATTATTCCAACTATTTCACTTAAATATACTTTATTAATAATTGATAAGTTTAATACTTTCAACTCACTAAATAAAGAACAAAAGTCAAGTTGTTTTCATGTATTCTCATGCAGTTTTTCTCTGTTACAGACAGCAGCCAAAATAGGATTTGGAAATTACCTTTTATATCAAATATCATGTCTTTCAATTTTTGATAATTTATTTTACATTATTTCAGCATAATAATTATAAAAGTCAGGACTCAAAAGGATCATTTGGGCCTCCTCCCCTTTTTTTCCAAAACTTTTAATTAAAATTTGAGCCTACCTAAAGAGCCACCATGAAATAAGCATTATTGCTGTTGCGTTGAATGCAGATTATTTGAATTGTAAGATATCCAGTGTACCTGTCCCTTAGACTTTGGGCCCTTTTATTTTATTTTGGAGTGAAGCTTAAATCATAAGACAACAGATCCTTGATAAATACCATGACATTAAGTGCCAAATGTAATGAAACTGTTATATTCACCATTTTAAACTTACGAGATTCTGATTCCATTTCCACTAAACATTATTCATAAGTTGAAAAGTTCATTAAAAACTGTACATCGCAATGTAAGGATTAATCTAAATGTTCTAATGATTGTCCTTAAGGATCTCCATGATTAGTTTTTCATTCACTTTTACATGTGTACCTGCCTACTACCATTTATATGGCACTCTACATATTACAGTGATAGAAGAAAATCTGTCTTACAGAGAGTTCATCTTTTAAAGGATTCGAGCACTTAATTTGCACTATGCATCTTTTATTACATTGGTTTTCTAGTGAGACCACCATACTTCAAACTATTATGTTACAAAGCATGACGATTCCCATCACATCATACTATTTTTTCAATAATTACCATAATAAAGACAGAAGGAAGAGAGAGCTTAGTTTTATAAATATGTATATTAATCTTAATTGGGATTACTCTTTCTTTCCTTCTTGGTGGTTTTTACTTTTGCAGGAATTCACCATTTTGGCTGTAAGTAAAAGTGTCTGATCTGAAACATAATGCCTTCCTTTTCAATCCTGATGTACCTTCTTCTAGTCTTGGTCTTTTGCACCTTTTTTTTCAAGAAGAAACCACAGATCTTTTGAGCTTCTCTGTTGTCCTTGTAGCTCACCTTCAACTTCTTCTTGGATGTTGTTCCCGAAAGCTGTTGTTTCCATTCTGCAGTTCTGAGGAATGGTGAAGGCACCTTTTCCGTATAGCCCCTTCTTTGTGTTTCCAGGAAATCTTCGGTAGTAATACTCTTACTATGGTCATAAACATTCTGCGGGAAGAATGCATGTCATGTAAACAGTATTACATTTCCAGAACGTCTGTAGCTTTTCTTCTCCTTCCCTCCATTTTCCTCTTGGTCTTACCTTTGGCCTAGTGGTTGGTGTAGTGATAATGTAGCGAGATTTTCTGTTGTGCTTGATCTAACCATGTGGTTGCGAGGTATGAGTAAAACATGGTTCCGTAAGCACCATGGAACGTCACGCAGCTTTCTACAGCATGACAAGCTGCTGAGGCTTAAATCAGGATTTGCCTGTCTCTTTCTACAAAATCAAAATGAAAAAAGAGGGCTTTTTAGGCATTTCTGAGATTATGTGAGAGGGAGAGAATAGTAAAAAGTCCATAGAAAATTTAAAAGCCTGAGTACATCTATTTGCCTTGAAAGCCCTAATTTACAATGATATATAGGATCATGTTTATTACTTGATATATTTTCAATTCTTGACTCCGAGAAAAAAATAAACTTTTTAACAATGAATATCCATTGTGTGACTAGCTGTGAAATAGGCTAGAATGGCTCAGAATTGGATCAGCAGAAAGTACAGCTGTGAAAAGCTCATTTTATTAATGTTTTCCTGTCATGTGAATCTGGTCACTCTTTTTTCCAGAAAATTCCAAGCCTTTCTTTTAACCTTTCTCCTGACATCCGTTGACCAAAATTCCCCAAGTTGTCTCCCTGCTACATAATCTGTAGTTACCTTACTTTTTCCTTCCTACAAACTAATAAATATTCGAACCTTTAGACTCAGTATCTTTTCTCTGGTTTGAATTCTCAATAGGTACAGAAGATTATCGATCAAAATTAAGTGGAGACTGCTTTGCAGATTTGGCTTGCCCTGAAAAGTGTCGCTGTGAAGGAACCACAGTAGATTGTTCTAATCAAAAACTCAACAAAATCCCGGACCACATTCCCCAGTACACAGCAGAGCTGTAAGTTCATCCCCCAGCAAAATTCTGGTTGGGGTGGAGGGAATGAAAGCACTAAAGCAGAGGAATTTGTGTCTTGACATTTTTAATATTAATAATTGCATTAATTTTCATTAATATGGATTTCATTGGCATAACTCTTCTTTGTACAAGAATATATTAGAGGCTACCTTTGTTCATCTTTCTAGCCAACCATACAATTAAGTACAGAAATTAATTTATCTCTCAAAATTCAGTAAGCTTTTAATACTAATACCAATAGTGTTCATTTGATGCTTATTTATTGGGTATTATTTATTCCCAAACTGTTTTCTAAATGCTTAGTTTTTTAATGTATTTAATCCTTACAGCAACTAAGTACAGTAGTTTGAGAGCCTCCATTTTCAATCTCTGTTAACTATCAATATATTTAAGGAATCCATCTTACCTAATTTACTACTTCATTGACTTATGGGTGGAAAGCTTCAGTGATTATCAAGTATTAAAGTAGAAAGTATAGCTTTCTCTGAACAATGCAAGAGAAGCTGAAAAAGCAGAATATAATGGCATTTACACTTACAACCTTACCATAGGACCTTGCACATACTAGGTGCTAAAATATGTTTGTTGGAGCATTTATAGATTCTGTGCCCATGCATGGTTTGCCTTTTCTGACTTTATTTATAAAAAGAGGACCTTTAATGTTAGTGTTCTAACAATTCAAGAAAAAAACTAGCAAAACTTCATCATTCTCTAAACATCTTACCCATGTTTATGTGTGACACCATCTGGTATTTGTCATTTACTGCCTTGCAAAGTTCCTTGTCTGTTTGGTGGTATATAATCCTTCTGTCTTTTACTAGATTATAGCTCTTTGATGACAGGGAGTGTGTGTTATTGTTTATCTCCCCCTGTGCCTATACTCATGCCTGTACTTAATTAATTTTTAGCAATTTGAATAACTAAAAATAAAATATGCCTTTCAAAGCATCGGCAGAAATCAACTATCTTGTAGTTATAGTGATTTTTTTAACTCTTGTTAGGTGGTGAAGCTATTTCACAGCTCCAAAAATTTTAGAAATGCATGGAGACCATGCAACCAAGGCCCTGAACTTTACTTTTTATAGTCATATAGGGATTTATGCTTATGACCTATAATATTACAAACAAGTGATATCTTCCAGCACAATAGCACTTTTTTTTTTGAGACAGCATCTCACTCTCTCACCCAAGTGTGAGTGTAGTGGCACAATCACAGCTCCCTGTAGCCTTGGCCTCCTGGGCTCAAGGGATCCTCCTACCTCAACCCTCCAACCCCATACCCCCAAGATGCGGGGACCTCAAGCACGCACCACCACACACAGCTAATTTTTGTATTTTTTTGTAGAGATGGGATTTTGCCATGATGCCCAGGTTGGTCTCAAACTCCTGAGCTCAAGCAATCCTCTTGCCTCTGCCTCCCAAAGTGCCAGGGTTACAGGCATGAGACACTGTCCCTGGCCTAGCACTTCAAATAAATTTATTCGTCATGGAAAAATTATAGTAGAAACTAGCCTCCAATTTAGACTTTGGCAAATGTGTGTAATGTAAGAGATTTATAATTTTTAAAATTATACAATAAAATCAGTACCGAGAAGAAAATCTTTGTAAATCATGT
This sequence comes from Ateles fusciceps, assembly GCA_036589455.1. NCBI lineage: Eukaryota > Metazoa > Chordata > Mammalia > Primates > Atelidae > Ateles > Ateles fusciceps. Next base: position 4,628,682 of record JAZHEH010000051.1, read on the forward strand.
ATCTAAAAAGACACATATTCATTATATATTAAAAAACCCCTTATAATTCAGATTAAAATGTACATTACTCAGTTAAAGAATGGTCAAATTATTCATACTGGCCTTTCTCCAAATAACATATACAAATGTCCAATAAACACATAAAAACTGTTACTGGGGAAATTCCAATCAACACCATAATGACATACCAATTTAGACTCACTGGAATGGCTATGAAAAAAACAAAAAGGGAGAGTAACATAGTGGAAGAAATTGGAACCCTCATACATCGCTGGTCTGAATGTAAAATCTTTTTTGCTGTTTCTCAAAGAGTTAATCACAAATTTATCATGTGATCCAGTAATACCACTCCTATGTAAATGTCCAAAAAATGAAAACACATATCCAGACAGAAACTTGCACACCATGTTCATAGCAGCATTACTTATAACTGTCAAAGAATGGAAGCAACACAACTGTCTCCTAACTGATAAATGGATAAACAAATGTGTCATGCCTATGTAATGAAATATCATTCATTCTTAAAAATTAATGAAGCTCTGACATATGCTACAGGAATAAAACATTATACAAAGCAAAAGAAGCCAGACAGAAAAGGCTACATCTTATATGATTCCATTTATACAAAATGCACAGAATAGGAAAATCAATAAAACAAAAGGTAACCTGGTGGTTGCCAAGGACTGTGAGAGAATAGCCACCCAGAGTCACTGGTAATAAGTATGGGGTTTCTTTTGGGGGTAATAAAAACATTCTGGAATTAAATAGCAAAGATGATTGCACAATTCTGAGAATGTACTAAAAACCACTGAATTGTACACTTTAAAAGGGTAAATGTTCTGGCATGTGAATTGCATTCTAATAAAGCTGTAATTTTTTTCCAATTGTGAAGCAAACAGGGAAAAAACGGTCTAAAATCCTTTTTAGTGGGGACAATATTGGAAAAAATTGGAGAAAATTTGTTCTAGAGATTACTGGGAACTGGTTTTGAGCTTTGGTTTTCCTTACTGTGTGCTTACTAACATATTTTATTTTGATAATTAAAATTTGAATAAAATGAGAAGAAAAATCAGTATGTTCCACAAATCTTCTGTGATATATGTACTTGCTTTTATTTTCATGGTATGATTAAATGATGTTAGAATTCATTTTGAGAAATCAAATTTAATCCTTTCCTAACTATTGGTAATAAAACTTCTCTATTCCTTTTTTCTCCAGGCGTCTCAATAATAATGAATTTACTGTATTGGAAGCCACAGGAATCTTTAAGAAACTTCCTCAACTACGTAAAATGTAAGTCATTTGTTAGGTATTTTTTTTAAATTTCTTAGTGTTTTGTTGTTTTCGTTTTATGTAAGTTTCTTAGAAAATTAGAAAATACTAAAAATCTAGGGAAATTCTCTATAGTGACTACCTGTGACATGAATTTAGGGTAATCTCTGCAAAAAACTTTTCTGTATGTTCAACAGTGTCAACCACATTTTCTGTAGCAGAGCCTAAGCATCTTACTTTAACTCAGACAGCTGGTCTGTTATGTGGCCACAGCAGGAATCCAGCAATCTAAGCACATTAAAATGCATTCAGTAATGTTTGTAACTTCCTTTACTATTCCCCAAACCATGCTGTTATTTCTTTTTCAGCACTTTCATGTCCACTGTTGGACTTTTTGCTTCATTAAACTTTCATTAGGAGATAGTCAAAATTAATGATTGGTAAACTGGCTTGATAGCTCATTTGTGTTACTACATGTCCACAACTCAATTTTAAAATAAGTTCATAAGCTCAGCAATTTCAGAAACACTCAGTGGGTTACTCCATGCCTCTGGGGAGGTGTGGGGGACTGACAGGACATAGGTCAATACTGAGAGACCAATGGAGCACCCTTCACACACGCAGAAACATCAGCAGGAGGAAAGAAGCATTGGCTCTCTTAGCTCTGTGTCCACATATGTAACTGGCCCTTAGTATCATAGACTGTAAGTTACGGAACAGACTACTTGATTGTTGACATCCATATTAGGCTACCTCCCAAATGGTTTCTGATATCTTACTTGCCCTACTTTTCCACTGTTATGAAATGCACTTTCTTTTTAGCTATAAGATGATTGCCAATGCAAAAAAATATTTATTAAGAAGCTACTGTGTGCAATTCTATTAGAAAAATTAAAATATGAATAAAAATGATCCTTGTTTGGGGGACACTCCTGGTCAGTGAGAAAGAGAAAGAAAGAGCCGATAGAAGGTTGACCTCAACTAGATACTCTCGCTTTCTGGCAAGCATTGTTGTAGTTGGTATCATACATAATACAGACAGTTAAGTTGGTTGTTTCAACGTATTAGTACATGAAAAGTTTTACTGGGAATAAACCCATATTCAAATACCTTTCTGATGCTATCTGTAAAACACTAACAAATTTTAGCCTATGTATCTCTCTACCCAGTTGCCTTCTTTTAGTCATTAATTCACTGGACAATTTTAATCAGGGATATTTCTTTGAAAAGTATCTTGTTAGGTTTTCTAGATGGCATAAAGGTTATGTAACCCAATATTTGACCTCAAGAATTTTATATTCCTGGGGACCCTTGGAGGGTTTAACATGGGTCAGGCTGGCTTTTTTTTTTAACCATAGACATTCCCTCTTAGTATGATTGTCCCTTTGTCTTGATGGAGTAGGGAAGTGGAATCTTTTCAGAGCTCTGGCAATGCCGGTCAGTGAAAAGTTTGAAGACTTGGATCATTAGAAGAAAATGATCTAATACGTTTCAGTGCCCTCATTATTGGAAATTATTTATAATCTTTGTTCCAACAATTTTTATTTAGAAACTTTAGCAACAATAAGATCACAGATATTGAGGAGGGAGCATTTGAAGGAGCATCTGGTGTAAATGAAATACTTCTCACAAGTAATCGTTTGGAAAATGTGCGGCATAAGATGTTCAAGGGATTGGAAAGCCTCAAAACTTTGTAAGTACTCATACTTGCATCGCAGTTCTTCTACGAAAGGATTGCAGTTCATTGTTCATTATAATCCTGGCAGAGAGAAACACCTCCTACTTTTACCAACCCCACTCCCTCTATCTCTTTCACATTTTCTCTGTTACACACACACACACACACACACATACACACACACACACACTGTAAATGCAAATGGTCCCTCACCCCAGTATTCCTGTCTTTGGTGTGTTGATAGCAAATGATCAGGGGCATTCCTCATAGCTGCTGTCTCCTCTACAAAATAGATCATTCTTGCTCCAGTGCTTATATGGATCTGACTATGCTGTCCTGCCTAATAATGGTCATTTTATTTCCTTGTCATCAAACACCTCTCTATACTATACTCTCTCTTGGCCCAGTGACTCTAGCTTTCAAATCTTCTCGAATCTTTGCAGTAAAATAATTCTGACAGTTTATCTGGAGACTACTGTTTTTTTCCCCTGCAACGTCTTAGTGTAAAAGAAAGACTGGCTGGTGATATATCTTTCACCATTTTGTCAAACAAAACATGCTAAGAGTTATGTCTACTTGCTCAGGGGTAGGGAGTTTGGGGGGGAAAATTATATATTTCTAAAAGATTGTTGTCCAAGAAAGATGGGGATTAGATTGAGATATTTCAATCAAAAGTATGTACAACACTTTTGTATTACTTGAATTTTCCTCGCTGCCTACATGCACATATATACACACATATATATTTTATCTATGAGGTATACAATTATGTTTGACAAAGTGGTAGCCTAAAAATTGAAAAAGAGACAAACCAAACTCTGAAGGCTTTGGAAGACAGAAAGGAAAATATTTGTAACTAAGAAACAGTTCTTGGTGATTGTAGTGGGGAGTCTGTCTCCCCAAACCCACAACCCTGCCCCGTGCAGCCTGTGAGAGTCATGTACCACCAGTGGGCTGATGGCTGAGTCCATTGTCTGCTCTTTATCAGATATGAAGGGAGAAGGGCGTTCCCACAGCCAGCAAGATGTGTTTATAGCATCCCAAATTCAAATCCCACCCCAAAAGTCCTCCCTGCAGCTAAGAGCAGAAGTGTGCTCCTTGAGTTTTGCAGGAATAGCCTGAAACCTGACCATCCAGCAGGACCAGTCTGGGACCTGCTGACCCATCCCGAGGGCTAACTTGATGCCACTTCAAAATGATAGGCAAACATTCACTCAGCCTTGCTATGAAAGAGATACTGAGGAATGTGTAGGAAGAGGATGGAAAAGAGACCACAGGTGGCTGCATCTAACATTTTCCAGAGTTGTCTCAGATAAAATACAAATATTGCAACAAGCAGAAGCCTCCCTTTCAGACAGCAGTTGAAGGACTGCTTCTTGTTACTGGAAACTTCTCCTGGCAGGGAGGTACCTTGGAGTGGGGAGGAAGGCAGTGGGCTGGAACTCCACCTGCAGACATCCGTTCAGGCTGCCATAATGAACTTCCACAGACTGGGGAGCTTACACAACAGAAAGTTATTTTCTCACCATTTTGGAGGCTAGAAGTTCAAGATGGAGGTGCCAACAGGGTGGATTTCTGATGAGGCCTTGCTTCTTGGCTTGTAGATGATCACCTTCTCACTATTTCTTCACACTGCCTTTCTTCTGTCTGATCATAGGGAGAGAGAGCTGCCTGGTATCATTTTCTTTTTAGTAGGATGGCAGACCTTCAGAACGGGCCCCCCACTCTTATAATCTCACTCAACCTTAATCACCTCCCTGAAGTCCCCCTCTCCAAATGTAGTCATACATATGTTCCGATAAATGTGTCATTAGCAATGTTGCCATTGTGCAAACATCCTAGAGTGGACAGTGGACTTACAAAAGCCTCGATGGTAGAGCCTACCACACGCTTAGGCTATATAGCACAGCCTATTACTCCTAGGCTACAAACCTGTGCAGCATGTTACCGTACTGAATAGTGTAGGCAGTTGTTACTAACACAACAGAAAGTATTTGTGTGTCTAAACATACATAAACATAGAAAAGTACAGTAAAAATATGGTACAAAATATTTAAAATACTACACCTATATAGGGCACTTAAGAATGGAGCTTGCAGGAATGGAAGTTTCTCTGGGTGAGTGGTGAGTGAGTGAGTGAGTGCGTGGTGAGTGAGCTTGAGGGCAAAGAACATTACTGTACACTAAGATAGGCCTTATAAACACTGTACACTTAGGCATCACTAAATTTATTTTTTAATGTATTTCTTCAGTAATAAACTTTTTTACTTTATGAACTTTTTAATGTTTTAACTTTTTTTACTCTTTTTTTTTGTATATATATATATATATACTTGCACTTTAGGTTCTGGGTTACATGTGCAGAAAATGCAGGATTGTTGCATAGGTACATACATGGCAATGTGGTTTGCTGCCTCCATCCCCCTATCACCTATATCTGGTATTTCTCTCCATGTTATCCCTCCCCAACCTCCCTAACCCCCGCTGTCCTTCCCCTATTCCCTGCCAACAGACCCCAGTGTGTGATGCTTCCCTCCTTGTATACATGTGTTCTCATTGTTCAACACCTGCCTATGAGTGAGAACATGCGGTGTTTGATTTTCTATTCTTATGTCAGTTTGCTGAGAATGATGATTTCCAGATTCATCCAAGTCCCTACAAAGGACACAAACTCATTGTTTTTTATGGTTGCATAGTATTCCATGGTGTATATGTGCCACATTTTCCTTGACCAGTCTATCATCAATGGGCATTTGGGTTGGTTGCAGGTCTTTGCTATTGTGAACAGTGTTGCAATGAACATACATGTGCATGTGTCTTTATAGTAGAATGATTTATAATCCTTTGGATATATACCCAGAAATGGGATTGCTGGATCAAATGGAATTTCTATTTCTAGATCCTTGAGGAATCACCACACTGTCTTCCACAATGGTTGAACTAATTTACACTCCCACCAAGAGTGTAAAAGTGTTTGTATTTCTCCACATCCTCTCCAGCATCTGTCTCCAGACTTTTTAATGATTGCCATTCTAACTGGCGTGAGGTGGTATCTCAATGTGGTTTTGATTTGCATTTCTCTAATTACCAGTGATGATGAGCATTTTTTCATGTTTGTTGGCCTCATAAATGTCTTCTTTTGAAAAGTGTCTATTCATATCCTTCACCCACTTTTGAATGGGTTTGTTTTTTTCTTGTAAATCTGTTTTAGTTCCTTGTAGATTCTGAATATTAGCCCTTTGTCAGATGGGTAGATTGCAAAATTTTTTTCCCATTCTGTTGGTTTCCAGTTCACTCTAATGACTGTTTCTTTTGCTGTGCAGAAGCTCTGGAGTTTAATTAGATCCCATTTATCTATTTTGGCTTTTGTTGCCAATGCTTTGGTGTTTTAGTAATGAAGTCCTTGCCTATGCCTATGTCTTGAATGGTTTTGCCTAGGTTTTCTTCTAGGGTTTTTATGGTGTTAGGTCTTATGTATAAGTCTTTAATCCATCTGGAGTTAATTTTAGTGTAAGGTAGCAGGAAGGGATCCAGTTTCTGCTTTCTGTACATGGCTAGCCAACTTTCCCAACACCATTTGTTAAACTGGGAATCCTTTCCCCCGTTGCTTGTTTTTGTCAAAGATCAGATGGTTGCAGATGTGTGGTGTTGCCTCTGAGACCTCTGTTCTGTTACATTGGTCTATATCTCTGTTTTGGTACCAATACCATGCTGTTTTGATTACTTTACCCTTGTAGTATAGTTTGAAGTCAGGTAGTGTGATGCCTCCAGCTTTGTTCTTTTTGCTTAGAAATGTCTTGGTTATGCGGGCTCTCTTTGGTTCCATATGAAGTTTAAGGTGGTTTTTTCCAGTTCTGTGAAGAGGGTCATAGGTAGCTTGATGGGGACAGTGTTGAATCTATAAATTAATTTGGGCAGTATGGCCATTTTCACGATATTGATTCTTCCTAACCATGAGCATGGAATGTTTTTCCATTTGTTTGTGTCCTCTCTTATTTCATTGAGCAGTGGTTTGTAGTTCTTAAAGAGGTCCTTTACATCCTTTGTTAGTTGTATTCCTAGATATTTTATTCTCTTTGTATCAATTGTGAATGGCAGTTCATTCTTGATTTGGTTCTCTTCTGGTCTGTTACTGGTTTATAGAAATGCTTGTGATTTCTGCACATTGGTTTTGTATCCTGAGACTTTGCTGAAGTTGCTTATCAGTTTCAGGAGATTTGGGGCTGAGATGATGGGGTCTTCTATATATACAATCATGTCTCTGCAAATAGGGACAATTTGACTTGTTCCTTTCCTAATTGAATACTCTTTATTCCTTTTTCTTGCCTGATTGCTCTGGCTAGAACTTCCAATACTATATTGAATAGGAGTGGTGAGAGAGGGCATCTATGTCTTGTGCCAGATTTCAAAGGGAATGCTTCCAGTTTTTGCCCATTCAGGATGATATTGGCTGTGGGTTTGTCATAAATAGCTTTATTATTTTGAGATATGTTCCATTGATACTTAGTTTATTGAGAGTTTTTAGTATAAAAGGCTGTTGAATTTTGTGGAAGGCCTTCTCTGCATCTATTGAGATAATCATGTGGTTTTCGTCTTTGGTTCTGTTTATGTGGTGGATTACCTTTATGGACTTGCATATGTTGAACCAGCCTTGCATCCCTGGGATGAAGCCTACTTGATTGTGATGGATAAGCTTTTTGATGTGCTGTTGCCGTCGGTTTGCCAATATTTTATTGAAGATTTTTGCATCTATGTTCATCATGGATATTGGCCTGAAGTTTTCTTTCTTTTTTTTTTTTTTGAGTCTCTGCTGAGTTTTGGTATCAGGATGATGTTGGTCTCATAAAATTATTTGGGAAGGATTCCCTCTTTTCGTATTGTTTGGAATAGTTTCAGAAGGAGTGGTACCAGCTCCTCTTTGTATGTCTGGTAGAATTCGGCTGTGAACCCATCTGGACCTGGGCTTTTTTCGGTTGGTAGGCTATTAATTGCTGCCTCCACTTCAGCCCTTATTATTGGTCTATTCAGGGTTTCAACTTCTTCCTGGTTTAGGCTTGGGAGGGTGCAAGTGTCCAGGAATTTATCCATTTCTTCCAGGTTTACTGGTTTGTGTGCATAGAGTTCTTTGTAGTAATCTCTGATGGTAATTTGTATTTCTTTGGAATTGGTGGTGATATCCCCCTTTATCATTTTTTATTGCATCTATTTGATTCTTCTGTCTCTTCTTTTTATTAATATGGCTAGCAGTCTATTTTGTTGATCTTTTCAAAAAACTAGCTCCTGGATTTATTGATTTTTTGAAGGGTTTTTGTGTCTCTATCTCCTTCAGTTCTGCTCTGATCTTGGTTATTTCTTGTCTACTGCTAGCTTTTGAGTTTTTTATCTTGCTCCTCCAGCTCTTTCAATTTTGATGATAGGGTGTCAATTTTAGATCTTTCCTTGCTTCTCATGTGGGCATTTATTGCTATAAATTTTCCTCTAGACACTGCTTTAAATGTGTCCCAGAGATTCTGGTATGTTGTGTCTTCATTCTCCTTGGTTTGGAAGAATATCTTTATTTCTGCCTTCATTTCATTGTTTATCCAGTAAACATTCAAGAGCCAGTCATTCAGTTTTCATGAAGTTGTGCGGTTCTGAGTTAGTTTCTGAATCCTGAGTTCTAATTTGATTGCACTGTGGTCTGAGGGACTGTTTGTTAGGTTTCCATTCTTTTGCATTTGCTAAGGAGTGATTTACTTCCAATTATGTGGTCAATGTTTGATTAGGTGTGATGTGGTGTTGAGAAGAATGTATATTCTGTGGATTTGGGGTGGAGAGTTCTGTAAATGTCTGTTAGCTTTGCTTGCTCCAGATCTGAAGTTCAAGTCCTGGGTATTCTTGTTAATTTTGTGTCTCATTGATCTGTCTAATGTTGACAGTAGAGTATTAAAGTCTCCTAACATTATTGTGTGGGAGTCTAAGTCTCTTTGTAGGTCATTAAGAACTTGCTTTATGTATCTGGGTGCTCCTGTGTTGGGTGCATATATATTTAGGATCCTTAGCTCTTCTGGTTGCACTGATCCTTTTACCATTGTGTAATGCCCTTCTGTGTCTCTTTTGATCTTTGTTGGTTTAAAGTCTATTTTATCAGAGACTAGGATTGCAACTCCTGCTTTTTTTTTTTTTTTGCTCTCCATTTGCTTGGTAAATCTTCCTCCATCCCTTTATTTTGAGCCTACATGTGTCCTTGCACATGAGATGGGTTTCCTGGATACATCACACCCATGGGTTTTGACTTTTTATCTAATTTGCCAGTCTGTGTCTTTCAACTAGGGCATTTAGCCTATTTATACTTAAGGTTAATATTGTTATGTGTGATTTTGATCCTTCCATTTTGATGCTAGCTGGTTGTTTTGCCCATTAGTTGATGCAGTTTCTTCATTGTGTTGATGCTCTTTACCATTTGGTATGTTTTTGGAGTGGCTGGTACTGGTTATTCCTTTCTATGTTTAGTGTTTCTTTCAGGAGCTCTTGTAAGGCAGGCCTGATGGTGACAAAATCTCTCAGCAATTGCTTGTTCATAAAGGATTTTATTTCTCCTTTGGTTATGAAGCTTAGTTTGGCTGGATATGAAATTCTAGGTTGAAAGTTCTTTTCTTTAAGGATGTTGAATATTGGCCCCCACTCTCTTCTGGCTTGTAGGGTTTCTGCCAAGAGATCCGCTGTGAGTCTGATGGGCTTCCCTTTGTGGGTAACCCAACCTACCTCTCTGGCTGCACTTAGCATTTTTCCTTCATTTCAACCCTAGTGAATCTGATGATTATGTGCCTTGTGGTTGCTCTTCTTGCGGGAATATCTTTGTCATGTTCTCTGTATTTCCTGGACTTGAATATTGGCCTGTCTTGCTAGGTTGGGGAAGTTCTCCTGGATAATATCCTGAAGAGTGTCTCCCAGCTTGGTTTCATTCTCTCCGTCACATTCAGGCACACCTATCAAATGTAGGTTAGGTCTTTTCACATAATACCATATTTCTTGGAAGCTTTGTTCATTTTTTACTCTTTTTTCTCTAATCTTGCCTTCTTGTTTTATTTCATTGAGTTGATCTTCAATCTCTGATATCCTTTCTTCTGCTTGATCAATTTATTGAAACTTGTGTATGCTTCATGAAGTTCTCGTGCTGTGTTTTTCGGCTCCATCAATTCATTTATATTCTTCTCTATGCTGCATTCTCATTAGCATTTCGTCAAATCTTTTTTCAAGGTTCTTATTTTCTTTGCATTGGGTTAGAACATGTTCTTTTAGTTCAGAGAAGTTTGTTATTACCCACCTTCTGAAGCCTGTTTCTGTCAGTTCATCAGACTCGTTCTCCATCCAGCTTTGTTCTCTTGCTGGTGAGGAGTTGTGATCCCTTGGAGGAGGAGAGATGTTCTGGTTTTGGGTGTTTTCCTCCTTTTTCTGCTGGTTTCTTCCCCTCTTTGTGGATTTATCTACCTGTGGTCTTTGTAGTTGGTGACTTTCGGATGAGTCTCTGAGTAGACATCCTTTTTGTTGATGATGAAGTTACTTCTTTCTGTTTTTTAGTCTTCCTTCTAACAGTTAGGCCCCTCTGCTGTAGAACTGCTGAGGATCCACTCCAGACCCTGCTTGCCTTGTCATCACCTGCAGCAGCTGCAAAATAATAACGGTTTCTACCAATTTCTTCTTCTGTTATCTTCGTCCCAGAAGGATACCCGCCAGATGTCAGCTTGAGCTCTCTTTATAAGGTGTCTCTTTGGATATACAGGTGTTGGGGAGCTGCTTGAGGAGACAGTCTGTCTCTTATAGGAGCTCAGGTGCTGAGCTATGAACTCTGTTGTTCTGTTCAGAGCTGCTGGGCAGGTACGTTTAAGTCTGCTGCAGCGGAACTCATAACCCCTTTTTTTCGCAGGTGCTCTGTCCAGGGAAGGTGGGGCTTTATGTGTAAGTTCCTGTCGTGCTGCTGACTTTTTTCAGAGATGCCCTGCCCAGCAAGGAGGTAGCCTAGTCACAGTCTGCCAGCAGAGGCCTTGTTGAGCTGCCGTGGGCTCTGCCCAGCTGGTGTGTGAACTTCCTTGTGGTTTTGTTTATAAAGGTATAGTTAGAACTGCCTTGGTAATAGCAGTCTGCCTCAGTAATGGTGGACTGCCTCTGTAATGGGGGACTGCCTCAGTAATGGCTGATTGCCTTGATAATGGCAGACTACCTCAGTAGTGGCGGACTGCTTTGGTAATGGCGGACTGCCTCAGTAGTGGTAGACTGCCTCAGTAATGGCAGACTGCCTCAGTCATGGTGGACTGCCTTGGTAATGGCATACTGTCTCAGTAGTAGTGGACTGCCTTGGTAATGGCAGATGCCCTTCCCCCCCACAGAGCTCGACCGTCCCGGGTCCAGCTGCGCTTGCTGTGAAACTCTCAATCCAGAGCGTTTCAGATTGCTGGTCTTTGTTGGGGTGGGACCCACCAAGCCAGATCACCTGGCTCCCTGTTTCAGCCCCCCTTTTTTTCAGTTGAAGGGGCAGATCTGTCTCCCAGGCATTCCAGGCACCAATTGAAACAGCCACCCAGATTTGTGTGAGTTTTTTTGCAGAGACCTGCTGCACCGGCTGAAACAGCTGTGCTGGAAACTTGTGGCGCTTTTCAGCCCAGGAATCTCCTGGTCTGTGGGCAGTAATAACTCGTTTGGAAATGCGGTGATCACTCACCCTCTGTGTTGTTCTCGCTGGGAACTGCACTCCAGAGCTATTCCTACTCAGCCATCTTGGATCCACCCCTTTTTTTTACTCTTTTGTAATGACACCTAGCTTAAACACACACATACTGTTCAGCTGTACAAATTTTTTTATTCTTATATTTATATAAGAATTTTTTAATTCTTTTCTATTCTTTATTCTTTTCTATTTTTAAAATGTTTTTTTTATATTTACTTTTGTGTTTTTAAACTGTTTTTTTAAAAAGTAAGATACAAACACACACGTTAGCCTAGGCCTGCCCAGGGTCAGGGTAATCAATATGTCAATATTACTGTCCTCTTCCTCCACACCTTGTCCCACTGGAAGGTCTTCAGGGACAATATCATGCACGGTGCTGTCATCTCCTAGGATAACAATGTCTTCTTCTGGAATACCTCCTGAAGGACCTGCCTGGGGGATGTGTTATACTTAACTTTTTGTTAATAAGGAGTACACTCTAAAATAACAATTAATAGAATAGTAAATACATAAGCCAATAATATAGTTGTTTGTTGTCATTATGGAGTGTTATGTGCTATACGCAATTGTTGTGCTATACGTAATTGTTGTGCTATACTTTTATACAACTGGGAGCACAGTAGGTTTATTTACACCGACATGACCACAAACATGGGAATAATGTGTTGGGCTATGACATTATCATGGCCATGACATCTTGAGGCAATGGGAGGTTTTCAACTTTTTGCAATCTTATTGGACAACTTTTGTATAGCTTTGCTTGACCAAAATATTGTTATGTGGTGCATGACTGTGCACTCACATTTGGGGGTTAGGGCTTCAAAATTCAAATTTGAGAAAGACACAGTTCAATCCATAACACCACCTCAAGGAACTTATCAAAGTATTTCTTATTTTGTTGTTCATTCACAGGACTCTCCCTACAAAAAGTTATTTAATTTCCACTTTCTCCTTTCATTGTATTTCTATGGATGTTTTTGAAGTGCTTATGTTTTAGCACCTGAGACAGGTATTCACTGACTCTCCCCTTAATCCAGCTATGTTCCAACAAGTGTAATAGAGCAGTTTAGGACCAAACTCAGGGTAGTCAAAATCCTAGAACAAGTTTATCTGAACATACCTATTCTTGGTATATTTTGTCTTGGAGCTATGAAGATTTTGAGAGCACATTTCCATTCTCCGTAGGCTTCTGAACCCTAATAGGCCACTTACTAGTTCATATACATATTTCAGCCCATTGTTGAATTCCTTGACATTACAGGTAAAATTTGTGCATATGTGTGCTTATGGATTTTTATAGCAACACAGATCCAACTTTTCTCCAGCTTATCCCAGGGGCATGTGACTCCAGCAAGATTAAGGCCCAGTGCTCTTCATTATTTATGACGAAGGAAAGCGCTGATAGGAATGCTTTTCTGTTGCGGCATTTGTTTTCTAACATAAAATGATGCCTTTATAAAGAGAGCATCATCTTTTCTGCTTATCTGTGACTTACCAGAATGCAAACATTTATATTTGTTTATTATAGGGCAATCTGGAATTTTAAAGTGAAACTATGTTCCTTTATTTTTACCTCTCTCTTTTACATTCTTTAATTTTTTAGTAGCCAACTCATGTTTAGAAAAATTAAGGAATAAGTTAATCTTTCAGAAATTCCGAATAAGGCTTATGACAACTATGCATACTTTCACATGGGACTTTGAGCTTTTTGTTCAGTTTCTAAGCCAGACAAATAAATAATTAGCAAAGAATTGATAATTGAGCCAAAACTTTAGCAAAAACAAGGAAATGACAGTAGTGTTAATCCTATTAATGGTAATGACTAAAAATAAGTCAGTATTTTTTCATGGTAAACCTATTTAAACTTTATTGTGGATATGGAATCTGTTACCATTGATTCTTTTTAAGGTCTCAACTTAACACAATGAACTAATTTTCATAAATAAAATTATTTGTGTGGTCTTTGTGGATATTCTATCCATTTTGGCTCCCCCAGCCCATGTTTGACGTTGACTCAATATGTAAGTCCCTGAGATGCCCTTAGTTCTTCATCTGCAGTAGCTATTGATTCTTTTCCGCCTCCCTTCTGTTCAACCTCAACTGTAATACTACCCTGAATACACAAATCACAGGGCTCCAAGGACTCAGAGAGCTGTAGGTGATTTAGGACATTATGTAATCATGCAAACATAATTGTAGCATCAAAGGAAAACATTCTGCCCTCATTGTGGAATTTTAAATCCATGCCTAGACTCACCGTGCCTTTTGTAACTCAGATTAATCATTGACAACTCAAAGCATTTTATTCTTGCAAGATATCCCCAGTATATAGTCATAGCAATATCTAATAGCAAGAGAACATTTTTAAAAAGTAGTAATGGATGCTGCATATGTGCAAGGATCATTTCGATCCTCAGATAGGCAAAAATTGATTGTCTGATGCCTGATGCTTTGTCTCCATAACAATGTCCTTTTTTTCCCACCCCTCAGGATGTTGAGAAGCAATCGAATAAGCTGTGTGGGGAATGACAGTTTCATAGGACTGAGTTCTGTGCGTTTGCTTTCTTTATATGATAATCAAATTACTACAGTTGCACCAGGGGCATTTGATACTCTCCATTCTTTATCTACTCTGTAAGTATGAAAAATCTTCTTTATGTATTACTCAAGCCATTTATTTTATTTGTTAATGTGTTTAATGCATTATCATGCATTTCATTAAAATGTGATCCAGGTTTAGGACTTAAAATAGGACAAACTTGTTCACATCAAATTTATTTAAATTTTTTAAAAAAGTATTACCTACTATCTTACATTAAATTTTAACAAAAAATTACAGTATTGTTTAGTGAATTCTCTTTCATAATGATATGATCAATGATGTAGCTTAATTCTAATTTTTAAAATTATTATAACTTGATAGTGCTGCATATAAAAGAAATGTTATAGGTTTTTACCTGTGTTCTCACATTGGAGTATTTTCAGTATAAGTATTATAAATGGAGAATTGATAGGATTATTGCCAATAAATTTGCTCAAAAGGATCGGCTGAACATGGTGGCTCACATCTGTAATTCCAGCACTTTGGGAGGCTGAGGCAGGCAGATTATTTGAGGTCAGAAGTTCAAGACCAGCCTGGCCAACATGGCCAATCCCTGTCCCTACTAAAAATACAAAAAAAAAGAAAAAAATTAGCCGAGCATGGTAGCCCATGCCTGTAGTCCCAGCTACTCAAGAGGCTGGGGTAGGAGAATTGCTTGAACCCAGGAGGTAGAGGTTGCTGTGATCCGAGATCACATCACTGCACCCCAGCCTGGGCAACAGAGCAAGACTCCGTCTCCCATCTCAAGGAAAAAAAAGGACCATTCGAAATGACTAGAGATATATTAGGATGGCCAGATCAACAATAAAATCTGTTTACTAGAGGACATCTACTATGATATTAACAAAATATTGAAGAAATAGGTTGAGCCTATCCAAGAGAATATTTTATGTAGATAGCTTGAAAATAAAGAATATTTGTAGGCCTGTAGACAGAACTCAAGAAATGTAAAAAAATAAAAAAATAAAATTTAAAAGTAAAAAAGCCACACACCTGCAAACAATGTATTTCAGGTCTCTTGTATGTCAGTATCTAAAAAGCAGCATTTGAAACTACTAATTATACAACTATTAAGATTTCCCAGTAATGGCGACATGCAAATTTACTAATCTAACTTAAAAGGAGGGGGAATAAAGATAGAGAAAAAAAGTTCATAGCTCAAGTCCGTGAAGAAATAATTTGAGAGAAACATCCATCCATCAGTAAAGTACTTAATCCTCTTTCTGCATAAAATGTGACATTTTACATCGAGTGACTAATTTGCGCATATTAAAGATGGCATGTTTATAAATAATGAGATTGTCAATAGGTTTATGCTGAAGTGGTGAGATGCCAAAAGTATTGAGATTTGTAGAAGTAAATTCATTTTTATAACTGGCATTTAATCAACTCAGCTGTCAGTTTAGATGGGAAACCTATTCTCTAGAGCAAATAAGAGATGGAAATCTTGAGATGACAAATTAATGAATTAGCTGTTGTCAGGTTAAACTCAATAATATAAGGTAATCAGCCTTCATCTTTATATTAAACTACTGCATTATCAGTGCAGAGAAGTTTGACAGCAAGTCAGATTTCTGACAAGTTTAAATTATTTCTAAATGAAATATCTATCAGGATCCACTGTATAAACCCCAAATTCTACCTTACCTTATTTTTTGCATGAAATTATGTGAAGAATTACCTTATGTAAAAGTGTTGTTATTGTTTAAGTTCCAAGCATAAATATTTGAGCAAAAAAAATGCATTCCATATGCTGCCTGTGATTCAGAGTATGAATGGGGGGCTGGGAATACAAAGAAGAAGGAATCGTTTCAGCAGAAGTAGTGCAGAGAATGGTAGCATGGGGTTTTGAGAAGATGAAACTCCAACTAAACTATGCATTGTTTGCCTGTGGCTCTTAGAAACCTCTTGGCCAATCCTTTTAACTGTAACTGCTACCTGGCTTGGTTGGGAGAGTGGCTCAGGAAGAAGAGAATTGTCACGGGAAATCCTCGATGTCAAAAACCATACTTCTTAAAAGAAATACCCATCCAGGATGTGGCCATTCAGGACTTCACTTGTGATGATGGTAAGAGATCCTTGTCAAATCTTTGGTTGTCAGGCATTCACATGCCGGTTCGGATGCAGCTTTGCACAAATGTACAGCATAGTTCTGCTCAGCAAATAATGATCATGTGTCTTTTGCTTTGTTGTTGGCGTTTTGTTTTAGTACCAGGACACTTACTTTCTCAGACTTTCCTTCCACATTGGAGTCTACTTGATGTACATTTCCAAATGTTTTAGATTTTCTAGTTTTCAACTTGTGATGGATCTTATTTATATAGCTTCATTTTAACATTTCTTTATTATTCCAGGCATTTTTTTTAATCTACCATTTTCAAAGGAGAAAAGAAATTAACTTATAAAATACAAGTTTTAGTAAATCTGAAAAAAATACTAGTTGTCACTTTTTAGTGCTTTTTCTATATTGTCACATTTAATTCTCATATAGCCCTATCAGGTACATAGAACAAGTTCTATTCTTATTGCCAGTCAACAGAGAGCTAATTTGAGCTTTCTAAATGAGGGACCTAAACTTTTAAGTTAAGATACTCCTTTATGTCTCTTCCTATCTGTTTTCTTTCAGTTTCTGTGTAACTCACTTCACATTTACATATTCTAATTAAAAATACAATTTGTACAAATAATTTCAATTGTATCGTAATTACAGTTTACAAATTGCAAACCATTTTCCAGTATTCTTCCCTGGGCAATCTGAAAACAGTGCTATATAGAACTTATGGTATCAATTTGCAAATGCTGAATGCCCAGTAAATAAATGATTATATAGTTTAAGACTCTTTGTTAAGTTAATTTAAAGGCATAAAATCCCTCTAGCACCTTCAAGACCACAAATCCTGTATTTCCTCTGCAATTTAGGAAATGATGACAATAGCTGCTCCCCACATTCTCGCTGTCCTACCGAATGCACTTGTTTGGATACAGTTGTCCGATGTAGCAACAAGGGTTTGAAGGTCTTGCCGAAAAGTATTCCAAGAGATGTCACAGAGTTGTAAGTAGAGCTTGTCTTTCTTTTCTTTTCATTTTCCTTGATGATAAATGTTTCACACACACACACGAATGGAGACCAAACACAAACATTTACAATCTTCTTTTCAAATTATATTCTAAGGATGATTAATTATTATCCTGTAAAATGGTAAACAATTAATGCAAAAGCTACTTTAGAGGCCCTTGGGAATTGCCGTGTGTGTGTTGTGTGTGTGTGTGTTTGCGCTATAGAATCTCTCAGTGCCTTTACTATGCTAAGGTGTGCTATGACTCTTCAAGAAACAATGGTAAAATATAAGGTGTCTTCCACATTTATTTGTTCCTATACCCCTTTTCTCGTGAAGCAACTTACAAGCCTCATGGCCCATGGAATGCACTTTGTGAAATGCTTTATATTTAGTTTATTTACAGTCTAGGACATTCTATATGAGAAACTTTTTTTTTGTTTTACCTCTGTGACCCCTGGGAGAATATTTTACCACATGGGACATTTAGTTTATTTACGGTCTAGGATATTTTGTACAGGAAGTTTTTTTTTTTTACCTCTATGACCGCTGGGACAAAATTTTACCACATGGGATATATAATTATCTGGTATATGGAAGAAACTAGCATAATCTCTTCCCTTAAGAAGAGATGCTGTTTTTGGTGGCTTGAGTCAAAGTCCTTTAGATCCTAAAGGGTACGGTACCAATTATCCTTGACATTTTCATAACTGATATTTAACCACAAATTACATACCTAATATATACACATCTAGACCTTCTGCACTCCCCCACACTCCCTTGGCTGCTCATGCTACAATTGCAGAATGGAATTAATTAGAGAATACGCTGCCAGAATAATGATGCTTCCATGTCCCTTTCATTCCATTCCTTTGTCTCTAACCTAATGTCATATTCTTGATATACTTGATCTGAATACAATTGAGTCACTTTGCATCTGTTTTTCTTTTTATCTATATGGAACCATGGATCAATAATGATTTAAACCTAAATGTAATTTATGCAGATGTGCATTAGTCATTTATTTGGAGTAAGCACACACTTACTCCAAATGAGCAGGTTTGACAAAACTTTGACAGTGTGCAACATAGATAATAAGTTTCAAGAAGATGTCATTTCAGGTTTTAAGGATCTTATTTTCAAATCATGTGCAATTCTTTGAATCATAAGTTTGATCCTGAATGGAACACTTAGAGGAAAAAGGCACGATCTAACTGCATGTGCACAGAACATGCCTCTTAAAGATTTGAACTGCTGTAAAGTGTTCAGTTCCTCTTTCACTACCAGTCAACTAGAAGCACTGTTTTAAAGATGTCTATGTGCGTAATTAAATATTTAATTCTTATGGTAATGTTTTTTTATTTCAAAAGATCACATGGGGATCTTCTGAAACCCTCCTCTGTGGGGGAGGCTAAATGCCTATGGAATATTGTGTGTGCAAAGCATTAATTTTATGAGTACACCAAGGAAGAGCTTACACGCAGACCACCTTTGATGTTAAATCCCTTCTTATACTATTTTAACTGCTCTGTGTCTTGGTCCCTTTACTCTATTCCCGTTAAATAACTTGAAACATTTCTTATTAAGCTCCACTGGACATCCTTCTTGGTTTATGCCCTGTGCTATCTACATGTTACTTCAACTATACAAAAAGTTGAATTTTCTATCTATTTCACTACAAACTATTAAAAGGTAGTCTTTTTTTCCTAAAGAAAGTATGTTATAGAGATGAGAAAAGTATTAACTCATCTGTTGTGAATTCAAGATTTACCCCCTAGCGAGCTTATTTTTGTAACCTTACTGAGTCAGCAGAATCCTTCTCAGCAGTAACATATAGGCATGTTTTATTAGAAGAATTTCATATGTCTATTACATTAAATAATTAAAGACACAAAAATTAGTATTATCGGTGGACTAGTTTGAACAAATGGTATCCATTATTTTTAATCAGTTCCATGTAACTTCCCCCTTAGATTATTTTACATATAAACATTCATAGCTCACATTCTGAATCTTTTTGACCTTCTGGGTTTTCTGGAATAAAGGGAGAGTGCTGAATTATATAGGATGCTGCTGCCCTCTAATGGTATCAAGAAAAACTTAGGTAGAGGAAAGAACAAAATGGAGAGAGAGGAGCGGAAGAAGAATATCGTCAGAAAATTTAGATAGACGTGATGAGTCATAACATAGACCCAATTATTAATCAAACATGAATTATATTTTTGATAACTAGTGCCTTTTATATCATTGTTTTTATTGTGAAATATTAGAAATAGATTGTTATCTTAGGCAACTTCTCAGCTACTTCTGTATCCAGAAAAAATACCAACTTCAACCTGGAATCTTGAAATGGACCACAACACTGGGGTAGGAGGGGGTCACATGTTTAATGTCCCAGAAGTGTTTGTGGGCACATCTGTAGCCAGATGACCCCAGTTTCTGAAAGACATTTGTACTTCACCATCTATGTTCTGGGAAAAACAGCCTTGGAAAGAGGTAAAATTTATTTTCCTTATTTGACGTCATAGATATAACTTCAAGCATTCGATTATCTTTGTGTCTTTCCAGTTAGCCCAAGGCCTATTTTCTGATTATTATTCTGATTATTTCCCTTTCTAATAAGAAAGGGAAAATTTACTTATATATGGTTATTTGATTATTACTGTTACATATATATATGTACACTTGATCAATTTATATTCCCATAAAATCTCCTAATGTTATCATCACCAAGCAGATATATACTGGTTAAAACTATGTTTAAACTTAAACCTAATATGTTGAAATCCCCAAATATGCCTTTAATGTGTCCATTGTTATTCACCAAATGTATTGACACATATTAAGGTAGTGATGAGTGGTCTTGGCCACAGCAGCAAGGTTTTGTTAGTAATTAATGCATTTCATGGTATCGTGTTCACATAAACACAAGCAAACTGAAGGCTGACTAAAAATATGGTTAATTGAACAAACCTCCTTGCTTGCACACAGATGCCTAAATGCTTGGCTTGCCTTGTTAGATCAACCACAAAGAACTGGACTCATGAGTCTCTTCTTGATTTTATAATTTAGCCTAAGTGATCCACAAAGAATTCTGTATTGGACAACTCTGCTTTTTGTTTTTTCATTACTTCTCTTAAATAATAATCCATGCCTGGAACATGACATCTTAAAGGAAAATTGCCAAGGGGTTCCTTGCCTCAGTTAAGAGTAAAGTACGGTGTACTTATTTTATGCTAGGCCACCATTACTGTGTAAGAAGATAATATTGTTTCCTTGTTTTTAGGTATCTGGATGGTAACCAGTTTACACTGGTTCCCAAGGAACTCTCCAACTACAAACATTTAACACTTATGTGAGTAACATATTGTACTTTTCTTTGACTTACTCTATTTATAGAAAAGGGGGGATGGCAAGGGACAGAAGATTTAGTGAACCTTTCAGATAATATAAATTATTTGCAGTTAGATGCTTCCCTCCTTGCTCATGTGGTTCTGCACCACTGGTTACATCTTCATTGAATATCAATCAGGCGATGGAGTGTCTTAGCAAAAGGCCTTCCTCTCTTCAAAAAAGCACAAATACAATGAAGTCTAAGTAGTCAGAGAATTATGAAAATGTAGTAAACCTGGATATTTTTATTGATAATGGTGTGTTATTTTATGACAAACAAAGGAAAGAAAGATAGAAAACAATGCCTTTATTCTTGACTCTAAGCAAAAGATGGTAGGTGGAAATGATTTTATCAAAAACATAAATTTAGTTTATTATGTTTGTTTCTTACACGAAGCATTATGAAGTCAGTTACGGGTTTCCAGTATTAAAATTTATTTTGTAAAATTCATATATATTCATGTAGTGTTTAAGTAAATTTAACAAAGATACTAACATTTTGAGTGTAAATTTCAAAATATTGATTTTTTTAGCTTAAAATAACATCTCTTTTTCGTTAATGTAAGCAACTTTTAACCATCCTTAAGTTGTAAATACAAGAAGATATTTAAATATACAAACATTTGATCTAATTATATGCACAATGTTTAAAAATTGATATAATCTTTTACATACAAACCATACTTTTAGAGTAGCCTTATTGGTAATTGAGAAAACTTTTCAGAACACACAAAAAATCAGGAAACAGATAGTAGATCTTAATAGAAAGTACCTTATCATTAGTTTAAATCTATCTGATTTTAGGGTAAATATGACTAGCATATAACAAGCAGATTACTAGTTTTCCTAGAATCAGAAGGCTTATTTCTTTTTTTTTTTTTTTGTTTTTTTTTGAGACGGAGTCTTGCTCTATAGCCAGGCTGGAGTGCAGTGGCGCAGTCTCGGCTCCCTGCAACCTCTGCCTCCTGGGTTCAAGCGATTCTTCTGCCTCAGCCTTCCGAGTAGCTGGGACCACAGGCACGTGCCACCATGCCCGGCTATTTTTTGTATTTTTAGTAGAGACGGGGTTTCACCATGTTGGCCAGGATGGTCTTGATCTCTTGACCTCGTGATCCACCTGCCTCGGCCTCCCAAAGTGCTGGGATTACAGGCGTGAACCACCACGCCCGGCCCAGAAGGCTTATTTCTAAGTGGATTCTAGAAACTTAAGTAGCCAAAAATGTTATATGCCCAATGTAAACTAGGTACATTGAAGCTAGTTAAAATTGCTGCTGATCACTTTCCTTGAAAGTGTGGGCAAATCAAACACTTTATAGAAAGTATACAGGACTATGTAAATGACAAATGATCAAATAATGGGAAAAGATATCCTCTAAGGTGTCTTGTTCTGCTTCTACTTATTTATTTGATAGCAACAAGAAGCGCTGCTATTGCACTAATGCAGATTACATACATTTTGTTCTGTTAAATAAACCATTAAATTGCTGCAATTTCCAAAGGGTTACTTTAGCAGAATTGAGTCATTTGTTGGACAGCATGTGATTACTTTCAAGCCAGTTCGAAATGACAAATGAGGATTTGTAGATCCAAAAATGGTTTTACTAGTGACTCATTATACAACTCTAGGCAAGTTATTTGTGCTAATACAGATACATTTATTTTAAAATTTAGGAATAGTTCTTCAGCAGCTAAAAATATGAGTATAAAGCTCCTCAGATTCTTACCATTTTCACAATTTCATGGGTCTGTTTTACTGACATTTTGGTATTTTAATAAAGGAATACATTACCCTCAGCTTTGCTGAATATTCCATTTATTCATATATTTTTCATTTTGCTTCAGAAAAAAATTAAAGAACATATGTAGTTATCATTTAGTATTATGTATTCTATATATATTTTAATATATTTCTGACATACACATATGTGTGTATATATATACACACTCATATTTATATATATGTTGTGTGTGTGTGTGTGTGTGTGTGTGTACTGTATATATATAATGAGAATAAGATCAAGTTCATGGAATATAAATTATGACCCATAGTACAAACTATACTTATAAACAGACATTAAACATTGGTAAAAATTCAACATCTCTCCCATTTACTTAACATTCATTAAACAAATATTTATTGAGGATATACTATGTGACCATGACTCAGCCAGGGGCAGGAGCACAGACATTTTTATTGATGGCATTTTAAATGTAATTAATCAGGGATTCTTTCAGTGATCAAATTTGGGTCTGTATATCAATGAACATATGTATCATTGAGGATAAAGTCTGTGTATCTGATAGGACTTTTGAGGATAAAGATTTCCCACCTACAAAATTTGTCTATGGCAAGTCACCTCCAAGGAAGCTCTCTGTAAAATATCAAAAGCTTTATGGAGATGGAAGCAGAGGGATAAAGGAAAATGAACTCTGCTCTGAAGCTGCTCTGAAGTGAACTGACCCCTTGTGCACACACCTCATCAGCTAAAGCAATGCGTACATATATATGTGTGTGTGTATATATATATATATCTGTGTTGTATATATATATATATATATATATCTGTATAATCACTCCTAATTTCAAAACAGTGGGGTGTAAATAATCATGAATAACACTACAATTTACCCCAGTGGGTCATTTAGTGTTTTACTGTTTTCAGATAATAGCTGAATACTGACAATACTGCTATGACTATGAATAAGAAGACTCTTTTCCTTCTAAGAATCACTAATATTTTCATTTCTGTGGTTAATAGTATACACCATTTCTTTTTCTCTTTTAGAGACTTAAGTAACAACAGAATAAGCACGCTTTCTAATCAGAGCTTCAGCAACATGACCCAGCTCCTCACCTTGTGAGTGTGAAAGTGTGGTACTGAGTATTCATTAATTCACTGGACCAAAGGCATTCTCTAGATGCTGGACAGTGCTACTGAACAAAACAGTCTCTATCCTCAAGGGATGTTTCTGTTGGGAGAAATAGACAAAACCACAATATATGAACAAATGCAGATATTAGAAAAAGTATTGGGTTCTATAAAAGAAACAAAGGATAATTTATGTTTGTGGTGGGGTTAGGGGGAGATCCTTAAGATAAGGAAAATCCACCTTAGGGAAGGGATGGTTGGGTGGGGGTGGGCGGAGGGAAGCATTCTAGGTTGTATTTAGGAAAAAGTATGTTGTGTTAGGGGAGACAACACACAAAAAATAACAATATATTGTGTGTTAACACTGTCAGTTAATAAGATGCTTTAATAAGCCTTTTCTTAACTGCTTTATTTTGAAAATCTTTGGCCATTTTTGGATTTCTGAATAAACAAACTGTTCTTTGTATGCTTTCAGAATTCTTAGTTACAACCGTCTGAGATGTATTCCTCCTCGCACCTTCGATGGATTAAAGTCTCTTCGATTACTGTAAGCATCTCATGTTCAACAAAATACCTCTTTTCTCAGAGACAGGAGTTTGGGGTTGTCTTTTTAAGGATTTAACTCCTTTGTTGATTCTTGGTGCTTAAAGATACATGCATTAGGATTTATTATAAGTTAGGAAATAGAAAAATCATGTCTTACTGGGATCATTGTCCAACATCTTTGCTTTGGACAATATACCTTTCTTTTTAGTAATACTCATTGTTGTTATAGTTATTTATTTGATTATATGTAACATGAAGACATATGTTTTGTATAGTTTCAATTAACTTTGAAAGAAACTTTCATAATTAATTTCTTCAGAAATTACATAGTATATAAAAACATTTTTACTATAAAAATGCACTTGGAAATATGTGAAATAAAACATGATCTTTGATCCTATTCTCCTACCTCAGAATTCACAGTTAAAACAGTTTGATGTGCTCTCTGATCCTGTTTCAGATGCATTTGTTTTTCTATTCTAATAGATGTATGCTCATGGCTGTATAGCTTTGGTTTTTTATTGTTTTTTTGAGACAGAGTTTACTCTTGTTACGCAGGCTGGAGTGCAATGGCACTATCTCGGCTCATCACAACCTCCACCTCCCGGGTTCAAGTGATTCTCCTGCCTCAGCCTCCCGAGCTGGGATTACAGGAATGCACCACCATGCTGAGCTAATTTTGTATTTTTAGTAGAGATGGGGTTTCTTCATGTTGGTCAGGCTGGTCTTGAACTCCCAACCTTTGGTGATCCACCCACCTTAACCTCCCAAAGTGTTGGGATTACAGGTGTGAGCCACCGCGCCCAGTCAATCACTATGTAACTTTTAAAAGCCACAAATGTTAATAGGATCTGTTTTTGTTCTGCCATTGTCTATTGTTATTCAACATATGCTTTTGAATATTTCTAGTCTATCTCATATATATGAGTATAAATACATATAAGAATAGAATATATATATATGTGTTATATATATATATCTCAACTGTTTGATATAGACTATTCTGTCGGTGGGAGAAACTGATTTAATCATCCTCATCTTTACTATAACTTGGTTTAATTTCAAATTTTCATAAGTACCATACAGTACTCTAATGAACATCCTATACGTTCACCTTGGTGCAAATGTGCTGGCATTTCAGCAAGAATTTAGGGTGTGTGGAAGGGTACCGTCAAGTGTTTGGGAGGATTTGTTTCCCAGACAAGACTTTGTTCATTTAGAAGTTTATTTTTCCACCAACTATTTAATAGAGTGCCTTTTTCAAAACACTCTTGCAGCCATTGAATATCATTTACTCTTTTACTTTTGTCCATATCACAGATTGAAAGTTATTCTATATTCCTGTCTTAATTTGCATTTCTAATTAGTAGTGCATTTGAGTATATTTTATTTGTTTACTGAGTACTTGTGTTTTTTATTCTAATGAGCTTGATTATATCATTTCCCTATCCTCTGTTAGGTATTTTGTAATTTTCTTATTAATTTAGATATCTTTATGCATCTACTACTTGACTTTATGCTTATAGGGTTTTTTAAATAGAGAATTAATCTTGGCCAGGTGCAGATGCTCACACCTGTAATCTCAGCATTTTGGGAGGCTGAGGCAGGCAGATCATGAGGTCAGGAATTCGATATCAGCCTGACTAACATGGTGAAACCCTACCCTCTCTACTAAAAATACTAAAATTAGCCGGGGGTGGTGACATGCGCCTGTAATCCCAGCTACATGACTAAGGCAGAAGAATCACTTGAACCCAGGAGGCAGAGGTTGCAGTGAGCTGAGATCGTGCCATTGCACTATAGCCTGGGTGACAGAGTGAGATTCTGTCTCAAAAAAAAAAAAAAGGAAAAAGAAAAAAAAATAATCCTTATATCTTATCTAAATTGCAAATATATATCATTCTGTTTCTTATATGGAATATTTTATTGTTTGAATATATTTTATGTTGTCAAAAATTTCTCCCTCTTTTCCTTGATGATTTCTGGATTTTATATTGAGCCTTTGAGAGCCTTCCTCATCCCTCGTTTATAAAAGGGAGCTCTTCGAGACTTTCTTTTAATACATTTTGAATTTTACATTTAATTCTTCGTTCTGGAAATTATTTTGTACACATAATGTGAGGTAGAAGCTGTTTGCTTTCTCAGATACCCAGTAGTACCAAGACTGTTTATTTTACAGGCCACTTTTTCTGCACGGATTTAAAATGCTTATTATAAACTAAAGTCTCGGAATTTCTCTGGACTCTTGAGTTCAGAAATGTAGGAAGTTTAATTTTTCTTTTCCTTTCTTTTAGTTCTCTACATGGAAATGACATTTCCGTTGTCCCTGAAGGTGCTTTCAATGATCTTTCTGCATTATCACACCTGTGAGTATCTAGTTTATTAATACAGGTTTGGGGTCAAGCCCTTACTAGGGAGTGACTTGGAACAGTCCTCTGCCACTTCTTTTATTGTAATGTCATAAGATGTGGTTGATTTCATCTTTAAAGAAAATGTGAACATTTTCAGACTGGATATGATGCCTTCTACAAGATGACTTTAATTTTCCCTTCTGGCTCTTATTTTCCATTAGTCAAATTATCTTTGCTTAACCAAACGTGTCTCTCTACAAATATGGCTCTCCCGCTGTACTAGCCTGTGCTTTTTTTCTCATTATTTTCTGAATCTAGACTATCAGCTCCCTTTCTTTTTGTTTTTTCCTTTTTGTGGAGAACGGGGTCTCGCTATATTGCCCAGGCAGGTCTCGAACTCCTGGGCTCAAGCTATCCTCCCGCCTCTGCCTCCCTAAGAGCTGGGATTACAGGCGTGAGCCACAGCGCCCGGCCTATCAGCTCCCTTTCAATTATCTGTCGAAACCCTGCTTTTCTAAGTCACATCCCAAATATCACCTTCTCTATGAAGCCTATCCTGATTTGCTCAAAATGGATTTACTTATTCAGCATCAACTATGGCACCATGCAAAAGCCAATTCAACGTGCTTCAAGACTATAGTTTGGAAATAGGACACAGCCAAATGCTTAGACTGGGTGAAATTGTTTTTCCTTTGTGTTTTCTTTGATCGCAACTTGTTTGTACCTCCATAGTTTCTGGAAGTACAATAAAACCATTTGAAAAATATGAGATAAGTGGGGTCCAAATACCTCATCTGAGTCAAATTCCATTATTCGATTATTACTAGGTGTAATGTTAAGATCATGGCAAACCTACAAGGAAATCCAGCAGGCAGCCTTAGGATCCAGCGCCTCCTTGGGTCATGCTGAGTTGGGTGCCTGGTGGCAACTACCTGCTTTAGTCTAAAGATTAGTATCAGTTGTTCCCCAGTTCCCTAAGAGATTGCCTGCCATATCCTCTCCTGGTTTTACACTTTTCTCCAAAACCCACAAACTCCAAGAAGATGTGAGGTTACTAAACTGAGAAAGGAATAATCATTTTTGGTTCCAAAAACATGTATATAATTGGAGTTTTAAAATTTCCTGCCCAAAAGTCTAAGTTTTACATCTTCTTTGAATTACATTGGAGATCCAAATAATCATGTTACGTCTGCATTTGCCTTATAGAGTCTGTGTTATCAATTGACGTTTCGTACATCAATCTATCACACCGGTGCCTATTAACATTCCTTCCACTACACTACTAGGTCCAGGAAGGCAGGACCTTTACATTTTCATCTTGGAGCCAAGAACCTACCTCTAAGCCACTCCTTTACAAACTCTATGGCTGCCACGTGCATGAGCTGCAATCTGAAGGAAGCTGCTAGGCTCAGAAGTGCGGGGCTGCCGTACCCTCAGGCAGAGATTGCAGCCTGGATGAGGAGGTAGCTGTTCTGCTAGTGTTATGGTCAGGCATCAGAAATGGCTGCACAGAAAAAGCACTGCTTGAGCTAAGTGGAACTTCCCTTCATGTTACCAGCCTCCACCCCCAACAGTGAGAGCAAGTGGAGCCTTCTTTGTCCTGTGCCCTGCTCTGCCTTGCATTTCATTTATAAAGAGCTCTGCTTTTTCACTTTTCCCACTTCTTCTCCTGTCATAGCAAGGACTTAAATATCAGCAGAGATGAGATCAAATGACTAAAATACATCATTTTGCTCATCTTTAATTTGAATGATTTGAACCTGACATACATATGAGCATAACATTCACTACCTTCTGATTCTTAAATTGGGCATTAAGACTTCCACAATATCAAGTATTATGATTCTACACATATATTTGGGGGACCACCTAAAAAAAATAACTATACTGACAATAGAACTACAAGTATTACTTGTTAGAAGCTAATTGTAAATCAGAATTAAGCAGTTTTTAAATGCCATTCTGTGAATCTACTGCTTCGATCCAAGCTTCATAAGGTTATGAGTCCATTGGTTAGCTTCTCAGGTCTCAGTTTCTTAATCTATAAAGTGAATTATTAATTAAATGGACCTCGTAAAGTTACTATTTAGGATAAAATGAAGTAATTCACATAAATGGCTTAGCCCAGCTCCTGCATATAGTAATAGTGCAATAAATGTTAGCTATTACCTTGATTACTTTCCTGACACTACTACTAATGAACAAAGATAAAATGAACGACCTTGAGAAGGGACAGACACCCTGTGCAGGTCCAGCTCAGCTCTGGTGAGCTAGCTCTCGGCATCTTCAGTATTTCATGTTCTTTCTTTGTACTTACCTGTCCTTTATCTGCAACATTATTTGCAACCTTTCTTTCTATGTAACTCTAACTATCCTACACAGCGTAGACTTTCTTAATCGCTAGTCTCCCAAAAAAGTTAGTGTGTTTGTTCACCATCATCTTGTAAATACTTCTATATGGCTTCCAATGAAAATTCTTTGCACCCATGAGTATATCTTAATGCTAATGCTAATCTCCTCTGCAAGAGGAGTTCTTTGGAGGTAAGAATAATGCGTTATTTATATTTGGGTCCTCAGAACCTTTCATTGTGATTTAAGTCATCAGTAAATAATTGGTAAATGAAGTGTTAATGTACTCAGGGTGAGCTAACACTCAATATAAACATGTCTCTGAAAATATTACCAGACCTTCTAAAGCAAGATGAGTGTTAACACCAGTGACAACTCACTAAATCCCAATGCATGTCATTCAGGAAAATGGGGGATCCCCAGTGTCCCTATTTTCTGCTAAATTGTTATCCTCAATAAATCTATGGGGATTTTCTGCTGAGCATCACATTGAATTCTGTGCCCTTAGGAAATAACAATACTTCCATACTTGTGTGTGTGTGTATGTGTGTGTGCTTTTGTGGTGTTGTTTTTCCAGAGCAATTGGAGCCAACCCTCTTTACTGTGATTGTAACATGCAGTGGTTATCCGACTGGGTGAAGTCGGAATATAAGGAGCCCGGAATTGCTCGTTGTGCTGGTCCTGGAGAAATGGCAGATAAACTGTTACTCACAACTCCCTCCAAAAAATTTACCTGTCAAGGTATGGTTTCTAATCATTTGTACTTCTTTTAAGAATTACTATGTTAAGTAAAAAAAGAAAAAGACAACCAGTTGTCACTCCAGAGGTATAGTTTGAGAAGCCCAATAAATAATTATGTTTTCAGCCTATGCTTGGATAAGACAGAGCAGTTTCCTGAAGTGTCCAAGAAAATAATTAGGCTTTTCAATAAAATCTCAGAAATAGTTCATTGTAAATGACCAAGTTTTCTTGAAAATGTATCAAAAACGCAGAGTTCACAATTTCTGGCAATTCCTTTCATAGCCTCTAACAAGTCAAATGTTTTGCTTTTGCCCTTTCTGAACACGTGCCCTGCTCCCAGGGCTGCCAGGGCCCTGTGGCTTCCTCATCCCAGGTAAGGAGAAGCAGGCCCTCCTGAGTGTTCGGCCCAAACCTTCTGACTCGCCTCATGTACTGCGTCCATCCTGTGTTGATGTTCTTGTTTCTCGCTTGTTTATATCCCTTTCTTTTACCTTTGTTTGATGTATTTGTGAATTCTAAATATCGTCTGAATAACAAATATTGTTTTCCTTTTTTTATTACAAAAATAATAGGCCCCTCAATAGGAAAATGTGAACAGTAAGAAACAATTTGTTTTCTGCAAGAAGAAATAAAATTAACCATTTATCACCATACCTAGAGATAACCACTACTCAACTTGTTCTGTATAGATTTCCACAGATGGTAGCCAACTATATGGACTTTGGTTTCTTGTGAAAAATGGGATAAAGTTTACTGTGATTCTTAGATTGCGTGTGTTTTAAGAAGGTCATTCATGATTATTAAATAAAGGAGAGAAATTCTTGAAAATGTTAAATGTCTAATCAGAAAATGTTAAGCATATTTTATGTACAAAACCAAATCCTAGGTGTTATGGAGCATAGAGAACTTTCTGGTATGGTCTTGCCTTTCATGACTTGGAAACCTAACTCAAAAGATAAGCTTTCAGCATTTGAATGTTTGTGCAGTAAAAACATACACAAATAGGTGATACTGTGCTGCAGGTTGTAGTCTGAGCTCTGAAGCCCAGCCTGGCTAGAACGAAATTGCAGCTTCACTTTTCTTCAGTACTTGGGTAACTGTGGTTTCATTATTTCACTGGTCTGTGCCTCAGTTTCCTCATTGTAAGCAAAGGTGGTGATGGTTACAAGCTGAAAGGATTTTCTTAAGATTACATGAGTTAATATAGGTAAAAGACTGCCTCACACACAGAAACATTCAATATTAGTTAGCCACTGATTGTATTGTTATAACATTTCAAAACACCGAAAAACGGTGATATAGGACACTTCAAAATTTATTAATAAAAAAGTAATTTTCAAAACCTATACACACCCTCAATGTTTTTAATTTGGCCTCTAATGTATTTCATAGTGGTAAATGTTTGCAAAAGGTAATTTCCAGCACATTGTAAATATTGTCATTAGCTCTGGAATTTAAATACCGGAGCTAAATTTGGAAGAGAAAAAAACAAGATCCTCCTTAATAAATTGCCTTTTTTTTTCTTAAAATGTAATTTTTCTCCTTGAATTCCTATTTTCAATACCTCTGAAAATTGTATGATTTTTGCTCCAAAAATATGTATATAATTGGAATTTTAAAATTTCCTGCCACCAAGTCTGCAAGTTTTTACATCTTTGAATTGAATTATTGCTGTTAATACTAGTGCATCACTGATTGAAAATGCATAATTATTTTTAAATGTTTTATTTAAAGTTGAAAGTAAAATTTTATTGCAACACCTCTCTGGGATTATGTGCATTGATTGCAATAATTTTTGCAATAATTGGTCTTTTACTATTCTAGATCTTAATTGGGATGGAGCCCTGTGATAAGTTTCTGTGGGGCTGAGAAGTATATCATTCTTCTGTAAAGAGGGAGAGAGATGACTGTCAAAGGGGAGGCAAGGAAGGTGAAACTGGCATGAAACCTTCCATTCAGCACATTACTAGGCAAATTACATGGGGAAGTTGACAAACCGCAAACTGATTCTCTTACACCTTTCTGTGCCCAGCGATACTCATACTTTATTTTTAAAAATGCTAATTCTTACCTGTATTGCTTAAAGTTTTTAATTCCCTGGAGATATTTTTTGAAAAAAAATAATTATAGCACAAATTTGAGAAAACCTGTATATTTGTATTCCACTTAAAGCATCACAGTTTACATTAATTTGTTAAATGTTCTCGAAGTTCAAGATAAGTCCCCTGCTCTTTCTCTCTTTCTCTCTTTCTCTCTGTCTCTCTGTCTCTCTCTCTTTCTCTCTCTCTCTCTCACCCACCTTGGGAATCCCAATTCTCTGAGACCCAACAATATCGAAAATAGGCCAATCATAACACTACAATGGCTTCTAAGTGTTCAAGTGAAAGGAAGAGTCTCACATCTCTCACTTTAAATCGAAAGCTAGAAATAGTTAACAACAACAACAACAACAAATGTAATGAAGAAGGCCATGTTAAAAGTCTAGATAGGTCAAAAGTTAAGCCTCTGGTGCCGAACAGTTAGCCACGCTGTGAATACAAAGCAAAAGTTCTTGAAGGAAGTTAAAAGTGGTACTCCAGCAAACACACCAATGATAAGAAAATGAAACAGCCTTATTGCTGATACGAAGAAAGTGTTAGTGATCCAAATAGAAAATCAAACCAGCCACAGCATTCCCTTAAACAAAACCCTAATCTAGAGTAAGGCCCCAACTCTCTTATTTCTATGAAGGCTCAGAGTGGTAAGCCTGCAGAAGCTGCAGAAGAAAAGTTGGAAGCTAGCAGAGGTTGATTTGTGAGGTTTAAGGAAACAAGTTTCTCTGTAACATAAAAGTGCAAGGTGAAGCTGCAAGTACTGATGTAGAAGCTACAGCAAGTTACCCAGAAGATCTAAGATAATTGATGAAGGTGGCGACATTAAACAACAGATTTTCAATGTAGATGAAACAGACTTTATTGGAAGCAGATATCATCTAGGACTTTCATAGCCAGAGAGGAGAAATCAGTGCCTGGCTTCAAAGTTTCAGAGGACAGGCTAACTCTCTTGTTAGGGGTTAAGGCAGCTGGTGACTTTAAGTTGAAGCCAGTGCTTGAGCATTTACCATTTTGAAAATCCTAGAGCCCTTGAGAATTACCGTAAATCTACTCTTCTTATGCTCTGTAAATGGAACAACAGAGCCTGGATGACAGTACATCTGTTTACAGCATGGTTTCCTAAATTTAAGCCCACTATTGAGACCTACTGCTCAGAATGATTTCTTTCAAAATATTACTGCTTCTTCACAATGCACCTAGTCACCCAAGAGCTCTGATGGAAATACACAAGGAGAATGATGTTTATATGCCTGCTGATGCAGTATCCATTCTGTAGCCCATGGATCAAGGAGCAATTCTGATTTTCAAGTCTTATTATTTCAGAAATACATTTCATAAGGCTACAGCAGCTGTACATAGTGGTTCTCCTGATGGATTTGGACATAGTAAATTGAAATCATTCTGGAAAAGATTCACCATTCCAGATGCCATTAAGAACATTTGTGATTCATGGAGGAGGGCAAAATATCAATATTAACAGGAGTTTGGAAGAAGTTG
The DNA here is from genome assembly GCA_036589455.1 of Ateles fusciceps. Classification (NCBI taxonomy): domain Eukaryota; kingdom Metazoa; phylum Chordata; class Mammalia; order Primates; family Atelidae; genus Ateles; species Ateles fusciceps. The sequence goes on from JAZHEH010000051.1 coordinate 4,661,834, forward strand.
ATTCCAATCTGCATAGATGACTTTGAAGAGCTGAAAATTTCAATAGAGTAGGCAACTACAGATGTGGTAGAAACAGCAAGAGATTAGAATTAGAAGTGGAGCCTGAAGATGTGACTGAATTGCTGCAATCTCATGATAAAACTTCAATGAGTAAGGAGATACTTCTTATGGATGAGCAAAGGAAGTAGTTTGTTGAGATGCAGTCCACTCCTGGTGAAGATGCTGTGAACGTTGTTAAAATAACCACAAAGGATTTAGAATATTTTATAAACTTATCTGATAACACACTGGCAGAATTTGAGAGGATTGACTCCAATTTTGAAAAAATGTTTTACTGTGGATAAAAGGCTATCAAACAGCATCACGTACTACAAAGAAATATTGGGTGAAAGGAAGAGTCAATCAGGGCAGCAAACTTCATTGTTGTCTTATTTTAAGAAATTGCTACAGCCATCCCAGCCTTCAGCAACCATAACCCTGATCAGTCTCAGCAGCCAGTAACTCCAAGGCAAGACCCTTGACTAGCAAAGAGATTACAACTCACTGAAGGCTCAGATATCATTCACATTTTTTTAGCAATAACATATTTTATAATTAAGGTATGTACATTTTAAGACACACTTAATATATAACAGTATAGTTAAAAATAACTTTTATGTGCACCGGCAAACCAAAAAATCTGTTTGACTGTCTTTATTGCAATATTCACTTTATTGCCGTAGTCTGGAACCAAACCCACAATATCTCTGAGGGATGCCTGTACATATATTCATATATACATACATTTTTGTGTAACTCAGTATTTATCTGACTAACTTGAGCTTTTTTTTCATTGAATGACTACAAACTCTCATGTACTTAATACAGCATGAATGGAAATATGTTTGAGGGAAAATTAGCTCTTTTCAGCACTGTCCAATACGACTTTCTGCAATGATAGAAATGTTCCAGATCTGTGCTATTCAATATGGTAGCCACTAGCTACATAGGATTATTGAACACTTACAATATGGCTAATGCAATTGAGAAAAATAATTTTTATTTTATTTACATTTAAACTCAAATATACATGCATGGCTAGTGGCTACCTTAGTGGATAGTGTAGTTGCTGTAGAACTCAGAGGAATAATTTGTGTAAAAGAAGGATGGCTATGAAAGATTTAATGGCATAAGTGGACAAGCAAACAAGTGTGAGGATAGTGCTACAGGTGGGCACAACTATGGGAGCAGAGCTTGCACTGTACGAAACTTCTGGAACTGTTCCAGGGCCACCAAAAATAGTTGAGCTGAAACTTGTTAATTATAAGATGTTGTAAAGCCCTAAATATATCAGTTCAACTGTGGAAGTTCAGTTGAATATTCACTAAACTATCAGATCAATAGATCGCATGTATTTCAAGGTGTACCTTAAATTAAATAGCAAACAGCATGCGTGTAAGCTAGTTGGCAAGCAGCATAGACATTCCAGACTCAATCAGTATAGTTGCAGTTGTGTTTGAAGACTTTAGAGTTTACTCAGTTTTTCTATAGTTGAACTTTAAAGTGATAGGCACTGAAACTTACAGGGCCCTTTGCCAGCATTTTTCTCTGCATTTGTCAAACTATTTTGAAGTTTCATTGTCCTATTAATGAAGACTCTGCTAGTTCAAGGTTTATGACAATTTAGATTGGATCTTTGCCAGCACTTCTACTACTGCAAATAATAATAACAATAATAGCTAAGTTCTACTGAGTAGTTTACCGAATGCTAGGTACTTCACATAGATTTTTATCTCTTTTAATCTTTCTACGATTCCTGTTGTGAATACTATCATTTCCCCATTTGAGATATGAAAATATTGTGTTTTAGTTATTCAGCAATTTTTAAAAATCACTCATCTGCTGAGTGTAGTCAGAATTTGAACCTTGACTCTGATTCCAAAGCTTACTGCTAAACTTTATTTTATAGTTTTCAATAAAAGTATTTTCAAAATAAATTTTCAGTGTAAATAAGATTCCTACCCTATTATTGAAACATACTTAGAAAATGAAAATTCTGAACTACCTCAAAAGCTTTACTAGAAATATTTGCTTATAAAAATGGATTGGTAGAAGGCCAAATATTTTAATCTGTTAATTAAAATAATTCATTCAAGGAAATCCAGTGAGTACTATACTGTTAAGCATATAGGCTTTATGAGTTTTAAAGCTACAAAATAATATTTCTTTAAATATTTTATAATTGAAGTTTACATATTTTAACTTAACTTTCCCCTCCAGTTATGCCAGTCTAATGTATTTTTTCATGAAAATTATATAAGTACAAACTCCCAATATTGAGGTTTGTCAGTGTATAATTTTAAAATATAGCAGGAAGATGAATATTTTTAATTGAATACATGTTTACATATCTATATTTAAATGCAACTTAAGTGATATTTTTCTGCTAGAGGATGCCATGCCATGCTGTTATTTTGAGTCACTAATTATTTTAATATAAAAAAAACTATTTTCTTTATGGTAAACTCTCATCATTTTGATGCATAATAGAAATAAGTGAACAGGAAGAAATTGATTATCAGATCATATTTAATTAATACCCAAATAGAGCATTCCTGAGTGGGAAGCAGATGGCCGTGACTTGTCTTTACAACCCAAATGTCCTGTCCTCATCTTTTAAATATAAGATGACGTTAGAGTGATTAAGCAGTCTGCAATAAAACAATTTTTGTCCTCTCCAGATATTCATTGAGAAAGTCATTGTGGAAAGTAGAACATTGTTAATTTTCAATATTCCTTTTATTTCTCTTTGTTCAGAAAATTTTGGCTATAGAGGCAACTAAATTATTGTTTTTATTTGAAAGACATTTATTAAACACTTATATATGCTAAAGAGTGAACAGTCTAATGGAGATAAATAATATATTTCTTCATTCATTAAACAAATTTTATTCAAGTTCCTACAATGTACAAGGAACTGTTTCTAGGTGGTAAGACTATAACAATAAACAGTTGAGAGTAAACCCTCTGTCCTCATGAAACTGATATTCTACATAGATACTTTTAAATAGATAATTCTAAAAATTGGTATGGAAGTCTGGTTATAGAAATTTGTATAAGGTGCTAATAATATATCCTTACCAAATGACTATGGAATTGTAAACTGATACTGTCAGGTCCAAGAGGCCAACAGGAAATTCTTATTGTGAACCAAATGGAATATAACACAAAGATGGGAGGACGCACAAATGGGCAGGGGTCTGGTAGCCATGAGCTCAAAAGAAAGGCCGGGATATGGTGCTGAACGTACTTCATTACTTCATTTGTAAAGGCCAGCTGAAGGGTCAAAGAAACCTGAGACCTTGACATATCCCAAGATAGTCAATATTTAGCATGCCATGTTTGATCTCTTTCTCTAATTTTATATGTTAGGAATCCTCTAAATTCTGAAATTCCTGTGAAAAATTTCACAACTCTCAGCAATAACGTTGTAATATTATTGTTTCTCTTAGCAAGATCGACATTTACCATTTTGAATCAGTTTTTGATAGGCTTGAGTGAGCGCTTTTGTTCTGTGTCTCAAAATTATTGATATTGTTCTTAGTCATTTAATTAAGTATGAAGGTGATTAAATAATTCAGCCCAAACTAGAGCAATGAAAAATTCACAAGTTAGATCAATTTTGAAGCATTATTGAGAACTTGGTCCAATCTTTTTTACATTTTTTACGTTTTCAGATTTAATATTACCAGTACATAGTTATATCTTGGAAATTACCTTAGATTTGGGGGATTTTGGCTTGCTCATTGGCTAAAGAGAACATTCAGGTTTGGATATGGTAATCTGTTAAAGGTGCCATTTAAACAAAGTGGGGGCTCTTTTTATACTTTTTAAAACTTAAAACACTGGGAAAAACTTAACAGATGTTTATTTTAGTAGGTAAAGAGAACTAGCAATTAATACTTTGTTCTTACATGTTTTACATCCATATTCTCTCTGATGAAAAGATTTTGTAAAATAAGTATTGTCTTTTCCATTTAATTTTGACTCAAGAAGTTCATTTAGTGGCCCAAAGTCACATCGAGGTGTTGCAAATGGCCAAGCCTGGTAATCCAAGAGGATTAGTAATTTAGTCTTTGTGTTTTTAGTGGACCATTTTTGCAATGCAGATTTACAGAATTTAACCCCCATCATCTGGAGATCATCTCCACCCCTCCACTGAAACTAGGACACCAATGTCTTCCATCTTGCCAACTTCAGTGGCTTTTTTTTTAGTTATCTTCATTTGCTCTCTTTACATCTTCAATACTGGTGGCCATTGCTCCTTCCTCTACATTCCCTTGGCTTCTTCATTCCTTTTGTTTTTTCACCCACTTTTTCATGTAGACATGTGGTGTTCTCTCTTTAGCCCTATGAAATTCTCAATTGATTTAAATCCATGCCTTTAAATCTCTAGCCATGGCTTTTCTTAAGAACTTCAAATTCATATTTCCATTCACTTAGTGGATTCTTCTCCCTTTATGGCTTGCAGAAACTTTAAACATATTCTAAGATGTGCATTCTTATTCCCTGCATTCATTTTCTAATTGATACATGTATGTCTCTACTGCTGAACTCTAAGTTTTTTCAGAAACTCAGGCATTTCACTTGTCTTTGGTTTCTTAAAACCTGGCCTAGTGCCTGGCACAATGTATATGCTCAATAAGTATTGATCAATGAATGATGTCATGATGGGATGTTAACAAATATGCATTTGATATTATTAATAATACTTGAGAAATGCCATAATGTAATTGCAAATGGAGCATAAAAGCACTGGTTTTAAATCAAAATCTCCTTTTAGTTAATTATACCCAACATCAAATATCCCTGACATATTTCCCTGAGTTGCCTTTGATGTAATTCTGGCTTGATACAAGGGCAGTGCTAAAGGATTTTGTTATTTGACTCATGTTTCCAAGGAATTCCAAAATCAACGCAGATTCTAGAATATAGCTGGAAGTTTTTGTCTGGAGCTTTTGGTAATAAATCAAAGTGAGATACAGTACTCAGTGGGTAACAATAGTGTTGTCAGGTGCATAACTAGTGATTTGAGTCAAGTAAGCAAGTCTGCCTGCAAGTTTAATAGATTTGAGGTCCGACAGTTCTTCCTTCAAAGATTAAAGTAACTGACAGAGACAGATTGTTAACCAAACTCTCTTCTCATTTTTCCTTTGAATTATTAAGCTAACCACACCTCCACCCATATAGCTAATACTATAGTGCTCTCTTAATTCAAGACCAAATCTTAAATCAATCCAGTTTGCCTACACTGTTCTCCTTCATTTCAGTGACATTTTATCCCTGAAGCTACATGTCCTTTCCCCCTCCGTGGCACACATCTCATGAAGGCGAATTTGTTAACAGTATGTTAACATTTCTTGGAACCAGTTAGCTTTAGAAAGGAGAAAAGCTTAAAGATCACAGTTCTGTACCAAAAAGCAATGAAAGAACAAAGAGAACCTCTTCTGTTTCTTAAAGGTGTAATATTATTTCTGGTGCTTGTGCTAATTTGCAAATCACAGTTTCATTCCTTAACAGCATAAAGTCATTAACTCTCAGTGTTGTACCTAGTGCCCACTTCTGTGTCCCATGGGTTTTGTAATAGTCCCTATAATTTCTCCAAATTTCAGCAGCTCCTAGCATATAGAAGGTTCCTAGGAAGTCTGTGATGAATAGATAAATGGCAAGATCTAATTTGCCTTTGTCTATGTTGAAATTGGGACAAACAAGAAAATGACTGCTTTTCTCCTTTGAAGCAAAACACTTTTTGTTCCCCCTACGTACTCCAACTCTCTGAAAGTCTAAGATAGAGTGTTACTACTTGCTGTGACTTTGTGCTTGATCTCACTCGGTTCCCTGCTTGACATTCATTGACATCACACTTAATGACCTATTGGAATGGCTGCCATAATTCTAATGCCACACACTTAAGTAGAAAATCTGGGTTTAACTTGGGTTGATGGATTTCAGATTCTGTGCCCAAGATTGCTACATATTCCATCTGTTCACCTAGGTCGAATCAAGTGTGCAAAATTCTGCCAAGTGTTGGTTTGCTTGTGAAGAGGTGTGCTTAACTCTTCCCCCATTTTAGGATTACTTTATTTGGCATCTCTCTTTAGCTCTGATGTCGTCTCCTTATTGTATAAACAGATTAAAGTTGTCATTTTCCTTGAATAAGAAGATTGCAGGAGAGGAGCTCTGAGAAAGTGTAGTGGATAGAAAATGAATCACAAGTTGGTTGCAAATAGAAGACATAAGATGAACTTAGAAGGGCAGAATATGGACGGGAAGATGAATGGGAGGAGAGCCAAATGCAAGGAACATCATTTCAAGAGATTAGATTATAGAAATAAGCAGATTTAGATAAACCAGGTAGATATAAAAATCACATTCTGAAAAGGATTTTTAGTTAAGAGGAATTATAAGCTACATAAAAAAGGGAAAAAATTTTATCATTTTTAGAGCTTCATAGATATCAGAGGATGCTGCAATGTGGAATTTATTTGACTTACAAGCATCTTTTGTATTACCCTTCACTCCAACTCAAGTGCTAGAAATAAGAAGTGATCATTGAAGGTTTAAAAGGATGTGAAAAGGAAAAGCAAATAAAATGATAGCTAACTTTACCATTGGTAAAGTTGGTAGCCATGAACTTTACCAACCTGAAGAAGTTGGAGCTCAATATTTTGCTGTATTCCCAAACCATATGCCCCAACAGTTCAGCAGATGTAAGAAATTGTTAAGAGTCCCGGGTATATGAGAATGCTTGTTCTCTTGATTTTTTTTTTTTTTTTAGCTACACTGAACATATATGAGGAAGCAAATCTCCCATAACAAATTCCAGATATGAAAATAATTCAGCATAATTATCTCTATGGAAAATCAAATTTGGTCTTGAATAAAACGCAAAGAAATTAGATAGTGATTATTAATCAGATATGGTCCAGTGGACATTCATTAAATAAATCCCCACTATGTGGTAAAACGAACATGGACTACTTCAGCCAGGCAGTGATGCTGCCGGTATACTCTATTAAATTCTTCAAAATATATTCCATTTTCTTCCCTAAGACAATCTCTTAATTTCTCATCTAATTACTCAAACATAATTTTTGGAACATGTCACATTCCACAGGATGAACTTACAAACTGCCAACCCTAAACTCCTTTTATTTAAACCATAGCCTTACAAGGTTGAAAGCATAGTAACAGGCCAAAAGACATTTTTTCTCAAGGCCTTGGGATGTGGCTAGGTGAATGCTTACAGTCCTTGCATTTGCTGACTTGCTGTTTTGCTGGCGTACATTCTTAGCCATTTCATCCTATGCCTTTGTTCTGAGTTAGGTTCTTCTTTCCTGTAACCTAGTTAAGGGATTCACTAGCAATGAGCTATTTTCTTTCCTCTTGCTGACTCATATACAGCTTTAGCAAACTCAAAACCATTTACTGTTAGGTATTATGCTAATTTAACTAACTGCCTTAACTGTCACCATTCATTTCTGCAGTGTGCTGAACAGCTAAGTTTTCTGCCCTTAATTGATAAACAAATTAGGGAGGGCAGTGAGAAATTAAATTTCTATGGAGCTCACTTTACTTCAGAATTAATGCCAGCAGTTTCCCAGCTGTAATTTGATACGGAGACGCCTTTAGTTATTCTAGTTACCAAGATAGTATGTAGGGGACATTAGCACTGGCACAGTCTCTCATAGAGACTGAGGCATCACTAGAAGAAGTAAGCACTCGTTCCCTTAGTACAGTCATCCTAGGAGCAGTCAACTTTTTCCAAATGGTTAAAAAAAAAACCAAACCCAGAATTTCTCTGTAGATACATTTCAAGAGTTTTTTAATTAATAGAAAGACTAAACAATACAGAGCACTATCATTTTCATGGATTTTATTTCAATACCATTACTTGAATATGTACTAGTATTTCTCAGGGTAAAGGATATGAAAGATATGATGAATCTCTGTGGCCTCTCTATTTATTCATGTTCTTTTATATACATGAGTTTCTGTTGGTAGACCAACAACTCAAACATGGCTCTACTCTGTAGAATAATTTGATGCAGGTAGTTTATGTGAGTGGAAGTTATAATAGCTTTTTGGTAAAGGTACCTTAGAAGGTTAGAGCAGTAATGGTGGGGGTACAGAGCTGCTATGTAATTATCCAGATAACTTTGCTAGAAATTACGTGTGATGAAATGTGCAATTAGAATTATTGCCGCTTGTTTGTTCCAAAGAGGCTAAGGAACTACAGAGAGATTGGTGAAATATAATTAACGTTTACAATAAAAATATTTTGTTTTATATATAAAGATGTCAGTGTCCTTGTCAGACACAGTTGCCGAAAGTGTAGTGAGCTCTCACACACAATGCAGAAAGTAACATAGGTGGAACATAATTTTATCGAGAACAGTACGATTTCCACGTTGTTAGTTGTTTGTCAAATAAAAATGTGTGAACAAAGGAAAATGGCTGTGGCTAGATATGCATTTATTCCAGACATTGTATGGCTCATGAAGTTTTTTAAAGGTATGTCCCAAACATGCGATTACAAGTAGAAATCATTTCAAAGATGTTTTCTTCTCAGAGAGGAAGATACAAAAACATCACCCATCACGTATTGTGCAAATGAACCAAGAAACTGAATGAAAACAAACAAGCGAGATTGTAATGGAGCTTACGGTTTTGGCTTATTTCTATATGCATAAAGTGGCCCAGTTTTGTATCTCCTATATGAAAGTTGTACTACTGAGCCAATGTTACCTGGGCAGGCATATTGTATTGTGTTTTTAATTACAATGATAAATTTCTACCTATTTATAAAATTTGCTCACCCCACCCCACACCCACACACACAGTCCTCTCTGGGACGGCAATATGCATTTCCATGAAGCAGGAGAAGGTTGATGTACAGACAGTGGCCATGAAACACATCTACATCAACTAGTCAGCCCATGAGGGGACTCACTTGGTGACACTGGCACCATTAATGTCAGATACTAACTCAGAGCCACACTGACCTCAGAGAGTTTCACAGTACATCCAGTTGAGAAGGCCTCCTGTTGCATTTTATTTTTATTCGTTGAATCGGACTTTCATTCATTGCCCAGGCTGGAGCGCAATGGTATGATCTCGGCTCACTGCAAAATCTGCCACCCAGGTTCAAGTAATTCTCCTGACTCCGCCTCCCAAGTAGCTGGGATTACAGGCCCCCACCACCAGACCCAGCTAATTTTTTGTATTTGTAGTAGAAATGGAGTTTCACTGTGTTGGCCAGGTTGGTCTTGAACTTCTGACCTCTGGTGATCTGCACTCCTTGGCCTCCCAGAGTGCTGGGATTACAGGCGTGAGCCACCACGCCCGGCCAGCATTATAGGATGATGCTGATTTCTGGCTTGTCATGGATGAGACACACGTATGTTATGTGACCAATACTAATTTTATATAAAATGTACCATTATGTTAAGGCATACAAATAATAAGTAAACCAGAAAAGCATCAGTTGCTCATATTTTTCAATTAATTTTCAGATCCTGTGGATGTCAACATTCTAGCTAAATGTAACCCCTGCCTATCGAATCCATGTAAAAATGATGGCACATGTAATAGTGATCCAGTTGACTTTTACCGATGCACCTGTCCATATGGTTTCAAGGTAAGTAGAAGCAGTTTAAGAGTCACAGTTTGAGAGCATAACTTCTCTTGGTGCGCCTTTATTATTCTATGGTGCTTTCTCTATGTGCCGAGAACAACTTTATTTACATTCAACTTTCTTGCCCCTTCTTCTGCAGGGGCAGGACTGTGATGTCCCAATTCATGCCTGCATCAGTAGCCCATGTAAACATGGAGGAACTTGCCACTTAAAAGAAGGAGAAGATGGATTCTGGTAGGTCATTAGTCTGTGATTATTTGTATCTGAAGTATTGGAGCAAGGATAACTAAGCCAACATGCATTTTCCTTTTCAAATCAAACAGCAGTATTTTTCAAAGAATGCCAGAGAAAGGGCAGTATGTATTCATCCCTTTCAGAGATATTGCAATATAAAAAAAATAAAAATAAAAACTCTACAGTATTCTCAGCACAGGATGCTACAAAACCAAAAATAATTTTAAAACATACACATACACACATTATGATTAATCAGGTCAGATTAGGCCAAGACAAAGTATTAATATTGGCTCCATTATACTAATTAATATTCAACTAGTCCCCTACTGCTAGTCATATAGTCATCTGTTGTTCTGCTTACTGCTTTAACAGACAGTGTGTAATGATAAGATATAAGTCCCACTGAAACAGAAAATTAATGATTTATTTCCAAGACACAATATAAGTAGACATGTTGTGACGATTTTAATCTGGCGTTATTTAATCATATGGTACAATTACTTCAGATGTACTTCATGAATTATGAACTGGAGCTCTTTATTAAATGACACTAATAATGTCACATGAGAATGCTAATATACTACTAAAACTGTTAGAATTTCACTTTTTAGAAGAAATAGACTTCACTTCTGCATTCTGTTATGAAGTTGTTTCTTACTCATCTAGACTTTACTTAAAAATTATTCGATACATACTCAAGATTGTTTTATGCCAGGGGAAAATTGTATTATTAAGACAAAGAGAAAATTCACATTTTGTAAATGCAAGGAAGACAAAATTTTATTTTCAGATTCATTTTTGTTTCAAGATATCAAGGACATTATACGTATGTTAGTAGATGTTATAATTTGAAAAATTAGACCAGTTCCTCTTCATTTATGGGCAAAGAAGCCTGATTTATTTCATTAGAGCATGACTGGGCAGTGGAATAAAACTGCCTGTGTTTTAGACCTGCAAATAGAGTGGGTGTATTGATTTTGAGACCATGGAGCCATTTGCCTTCTTGCAACCAGCTAAATTTTATTTTTTGAATGGTTTCTGCTTTGGTGGATATTATCTTAAATTGATGTTTACAACATGTCATTTAAAAGCATTTAAAAAATCAATTTCTGGTAGTTAAAAGCTCTATGGCTGTATGGTTGATGAGTGTAATTATGCTTTTTTCAATATTTACACCCCATGATTTTAAAATGCAGCATAAAAGATGTTTTTTGCCTTTTCTTCCTCTGGCATTCAGGTGTATTTGTGCTGATGGATTTGAGGGAGAAAATTGTGAAGTCAACATTGATGACTGTGAGGATAATGACTGTGAAAATAATTCTACATGTGTCGATGGCATTAATAACTACACATGCCTTTGCCCACCTGAGTATACAGGTACAAAGAACAGGAAATGTTTTGCCTTCAATCAGTACATATCTGTTTGAAAGCATCATTGGAACTATGTTATATATGTTTAGTAAATCGTATTATTATTTGACGGATGGTAAGCATTTTGAAAATCAGATGTAATGTAAATAACATAAGGACTTAAAGATAGTTTCAGCTAACCAAATAAAAGACCCAGCAGTCTCTGTTCAAACATATGCATCTATTATAAAGCCATGCTATCCAGTAATAAAAGAAGCTAAAGCTATTGTGCTACAGCTTTTAGTCCCACAATTCAATGGCATTTTTGTGCAAACCATTTTCCCTGTGCAAACCAACCCCCAGTACCCATGTGAAAAGAGGACTTTTATTTAATAGCCACAACATAATTAGCATTTGAGATAATTCATATGCATACTTATGTCTTCACTAGTAAGTGTTTGCCTCTAGTAACCTGTGTCCCTCAAAATAAAAGTCAAGAAGATATTGAGCACTTTGGATAGTGTTAGGAGACTGTCACCATTTTTCTAACACTTTTGTTTCTTTGGATGGCACATCTCATTAGACTATTAATTGCTAAATTTCCTCCCCTGTTCAAACCAATACCCAGTAAAGTCAACATCAAGCTTATGACTTGTCTATTTTGTCAGAAAAGATTTTTTGATTTTTTTTGTGTGGCTCTGATTTAGAAACTTCATAGATATACTTTTCTTTTAATAAATCACTTAACATGGACAAAGGAAAAACAAGAATTTTGCACATTTTATTTATAAGAAAAAAGTGAAGAAGTAATTTTGGTCACTCTACTCAAAGTCAACATTTTCATTTTCTGGGTGCATTTCATTAATTATATCTATTTTCGTGTAATTTAATACATAGCAAGAAAATCAAAGGATGAAATGACAATGCAGGTGACTGGAGTTAACATCTCCCAACATGAAAGATGAACATACATCTGTATAATTAAATTTTTCCAGGGATGTGTTGGAAAATTGTTAAAATTGAAGCTTTTATGGAATACCCTCACTACTAGGTAACTTTCTTGATGAGAAAGTGCTAGGTAGAATAATGAGGCGCTGTTTTGGCAACCCAGATCTGTTTGAGTGCCTCTGAAGCTGCCTTTTCCAGGATCTTACTTTTATTTTTTATTTTTTGGCACCAGTAAAACACCTGATGTCATATAAAGCAGTAATAACATACTAAGTTTCCATTAGAAATTTGAACATGCTGTATTACCAAGTGTTCTAGTACATATATACAGCCCTTAGACCACTCAGTGGGCAGAATTTTAGCATTCTTTGATATTTTACATAAACAAAGGTTAACAAGTATATTCAACATGCACCTTTCTAGAGTGTCTGGAAAGCATGTAGGTGTTATGTAGCTTTGACTTTCACACTAATGTTACCAATATTGTCACACCTCAGAAACTTGACATTAGCCTGTGACCACAAATCCTGGAACCTTTTGAGCTACCCTAGAATTTAACTTCATTGGATGGGTTAATTTAGACTTGTCCAAGAAGCCCAATATTTGCACTAACATCTGCTACCTGGTACCTTCTTAGGATAGAATAACTCTTTTTCCATCATTTTTCTGATCATTATAGAAAGGGCTTAAGAACCCAGTTAATTTTGGAGGCCTCCTTAAACCAACCCACTCTCACTCCACCAGACAAATTGGACCCAAGCATTTCAAGCAAACTTTGCCTAACCAAAACCTTCCTAAGCACAGAACCAGGATTAATGTTTCCTGATGAAAACCTAAACTTGGGAGCACAGCTACAATCAGGTTCTATGTGTCTTCTTGACAATAAAATTTCTAGAATGTGATGGAGGAGTCTTTTGAGTTGGTTTGGAGGGGTCCTCCTGCTTGGCTTTAGATTTGCTATTCCTTATTCTTATCCTTTTATTTTAAGTCTTTGTCTTACCTGCTCAACCTTCATTTCCCCAGTTCCCTCCCTACACCTACCTGCTCCTCTTGAACACATATTTTCTCCAGTTCTAAGTGTCAGTTCAGAGAAGTTTCCTTGGAGAAGTGTTATTATGAAGCCTCACATCCCCAACTATATCAGATCACTTTCTTTGAAACGTATCATAAATACCTAAAGCTTAGCCAAACCATTCTTTAGCCAAAATGTGACATCTATAAAAGCTGTCATGTGGGAATTTGCCATGACTATTTGTTAAGAGCCATTTGGCTCTCCACAAGAACTGGGACTGTTTTAGTCTTTTTACTTATAATTATTGCAAATGTCAGTTTGACTTACTCTGGGCAAAGGATCAACAAAAATACTAAACAGAAAGCGCATGATATACAGAACATGAAGATACTACCATTTTATCTTTGGATTGGGTATGGGGACCATGAAGAATTGACAATTTGGCATGAGAGAAGCTATCTAAATGGGACAAATTTATAACTCATCTATTAATTGTAGTATTTTTGTGCACACATGAAATGAGCTCATTTACAAAATTTTAAACAGCCATCTGCAGATTTTGAAATCATTGACACGTAAGTGACCTTTAATTATGGGGAAGTATGAGTGAGGCTCTAGAGTTTTATATCCTGCTTCATCCAAGTCTGCAGTTAAGGAGGAGTTTTCTTTATAATGTGATAATATGGTTTTAAATTTAAGTTTGGGATCTGATTAATGAGCATGAGATCTGGGAGCAAAAGCCCTGCTATGTTCAGGGAATATAATAATGTTGTCAGTGTATAAAAATCATCCTAGTAACAAGTTGATTTTTCCTTTGAAAATCTTTAACGCTATATCCCAAAGGCATACAATGAGAAGAGAACTCTGCTTAATAGAAACAAACAATGCTTTACAGAAAAAAAGCTTGTAAATTATTATTGTGACAGTTTTTGTATTTGACACCTATGTCAAGTATCAGAACGGACATAATGTCAATGAAACAAATTCAGAGATCTGAGAGAGATCTGACAGAGAAGTTATGATGTGATGAGCAGGTTACAAAACATGACTAGAAATATTCAAAATAAAATGAGCCACCATTGGGGAATTTATTAAGCTTGATTTAAGCGCTGTGTGACCAAAATATCACAGAAGTAGTTACTGATTTGTTAGAGGAGAAAATTCTCTGCTCTTTTCTGCTCCAGGGATTGACAGCGTAAATTGTAGGGACGAATACTGTTTTCCTGTTATCTAAATCTTGCTGTGACTTCACCACCCTAATCACTAAAACCGTTCTCCATACACTCCACTTCATCATCTGTCCTTCCAGTTGCATAACGCGTGACTGCTGATTACTAGTATATTTCAGACAAGAGTAACTTTTGAAAAGTTGAATTCACTATGAATCTAAATTAAAATCCCTATACTACTAAGAAAGTAGGACTTCAGAATTGTTAAACGAATAATTTTAAAATTAAATCTAAAGTTTTAATTTTAGCTTGAGAGGTTTTGTTGGTTTTGATTTTGTTTTTGTTAGGTTGGTCTTTTAAAATCATGATCATCTTCTTTCAAGAGACAAGACATTTCTTGGAGCTAAATTTCCAAGGAATTCCTGAAATTACATAAACCTAAAACCTATAAAAATAAAAACTTTAAATATGGCACCCCTATTTTTTTTTTAATGGACACCTTTTTTTAGTCTCTAGTGTTATCTTAGGTGTTTAATTGAAATACCTGCTTTTGTATATTTCCTAACAATCAGAACCCCGGATCAGCTATATCAAGACTGTGTGTCTTAATTAACTCTTATTCTTACAGGACTGCATACAAGTATGGCACAGTTGATCACATTTTAAGCCCTCCTTTCACTTAATGGGATTACTTAAATTCCATAAAATGAAGGTCTCCAGGCAAAATGTAAAGCCTTAGAACACATTTTGTGGGCAATATTCAGACCACTTTAAATTTTCCATTTTGTACCCATTTTCTCTTTGTTTTCCCAATCTCTGATGCCCATGCACAAGCCATTCAGTGTCCATCTTAGTAAAGCTGCTGGTTGTTCCATCCCCTGGTTTAGACGCAGACCTCTAGCTCCCTGTGATGGCATTTACCTTTTGCCTCATTTTCTCCATGTTTGTGCGTGTGGCCCGGCTGTAGGTAAGAAATCCAAGCCTTGCTTCAGTTCGCTCACCCACCCCTGCTTCTCTGTTGTTAATGCTGCGCATTGGCTTCCTGTGCTCTGCTGTTGTATCGCAATGTAAAAAGTCTTTTGTCTCTTCTGTCTTTGTCGCTGCCAGCTGCTAATCTGAATGAGGTGGAAAAAGGTTAGTTGCCTTTTAAGTCTATTATGATTTTCATTTTAGTCTCCCTCTTTCTTGTAAAGTTACATAGATTTCACTGTGTATACACGGTAAAAAGGAATGTTGACAAAATATAAAATCTGAAAACAATATGTCAAATCAGTCATTCAGATCTTTATGCATCGCTGTGCCAAACACTATAAAATGGACCTCTGAAATGCAATTTATTGTTAGAAGATAATTAATAGAAACTTTGAGTGGGAAGAAGGGGGTAGCTAGAAAAAGGGACTAATACCATTTTTTTTAACTTTCTACTTGTCTGTATGCTTTCCCTTTTGAAATATATCGCAAACATGTATTATTTTTATAAAGAAAAACATAGGTTATTTAGTATTG
Source organism: Ateles fusciceps (assembly GCA_036589455.1). Classification (NCBI taxonomy): domain Eukaryota; kingdom Metazoa; phylum Chordata; class Mammalia; order Primates; family Atelidae; genus Ateles; species Ateles fusciceps. Next base: position 4,677,732 of record JAZHEH010000051.1, read on the forward strand.
TAGATAAGGATGTAGAGAGAAAAATTTTTAAGAAGACTGTTCCCATAACTTTAAGCAAATGTCTTTAGCAACATGAAACCTGAAAAATATTAGAAGATGTATACATTCATTGAAACACTTTATGAAATAAATATTTAAAGCCCAAGAAGTTGACTTATAAACTCATGTTATAGAATGCTGTGACTACTAGGCAGTATGTTTCAGCATAAAAAAGCCATATTTAATCATTGACATTAGTATGGTTCACCCAGCTCCCCAAATACATCAGGGCTCAAGAAAGTGAGTCATAGAATTACTAGAGTGATAGCCATGTCTGGGAAATCATCATGGAATATTTATGAAATTTTATCTTAAAGACTCAGAGTTTTAACTAATAACGTTGAATTTTTAATTATTCAGCTTACCAAAAGTCTTCAAGTACCAAATGCAGGTACTTGAAGCATCCTAACGAAGCACAATATGTGCTTTTCTTGATAGTTCCAGTTGTATATGAAGCATTTGCAGTCGGATTATGGGGATAATAAAGAAGTTATTATAGACTGGGCATGGTGGCTCACGCCTGTAATCCCGGCACTTTGAGAGGCCGAAGCAGGTGGATCCTTTGAGCCCAGGAGTTTGAGACCAGCCTGGGCAACATGGTGAAACCCTATCTCTACTAAAAATATATAACTGAGCCGGGCATTGTGGCATGCACTTATAGTCTCAGCTACTTGGGAGGCTGAGGCAGGAGAATCCCTTGAACCCAGGAGGCAGAGATTACAGTGAGCCGAGATTGTGCCACTGCACTACAGCCTGGGAGACAGAGTGAGACTTGCTCTCAAAAAAAAAAAAAAAAGAGGTTATTACGTAGCAGGTCTCTCTGTCTTCTCTTGCTACGGGCTTCTTTTTGTTCTGTTGCATTGTTTGGATGATTTATGTGTTTGCTGATTTACTTTTACAGTGTGCAAAGTTAAGTTGAAAAACATGAAAAAAATGGTTCCATATTATAGAATATAAAAATATAACATATGCTATTCTCTGTGGATTAATGCAACTAATACCTTCCTGGGTCAAACGCCATCTTTTCTCTTTATAGGTACCAAGCAGTTGATGGTCTGGGTCAGGGATGTCTGAGGTCTGATTCTATCTCAGAAACATAGTAGCAATTATTCCGTCACAGGAATATGTCCTTAAATTGTTGTGTATACTCTCAGAAACAATCTTGGCAGTCCAAGTGTTTTGAATCACCATGTGGTTTTCCTGTGTTGACTAAATTTCATGCTTATGTTTATGAAAGCTCTCTTTTATTTCCAAGAATTTGCTGCTGACTGAATTTGCTTTTAAAAGCAGTCAAATAATTCTCTATATTTTTAATTCAAACTTAATTGGAAATAGAATTTCCATTTTCTCTAACACCTGGGGAATTTTTTTAAATAAAAAGACTGTACGTCATTAGTTGATGCATTGCTAATTTAAAAGAACTCTGTAGTTTATGTGAACGATGCAAACGTGGGCAAAAACTTTTATGAAACAATGATAAAGCACTTATTCAAGGATACGCACCTTTTAAGTAGAGGCCCAGATGCAAACCAATGTCTCATTGGCCCCAAAGCCTGCACTCTGAGGTGGGGGCCTCGGCTGGAGCCTGTCCCTTCTGCCCTGCAGCCTTCTTCTAGGCATGGCTTCTTTTTCTATCTCACAATAGCTTATTTCTGATTCATGGTTTATGCCAAACAAGCTTTCCTTCTGCTCTCCTGCTGTCTCTTCAGCTCGCTATTCACAATTGTCCTTATGTAAGGAAAGCTGCATCCACAAAATTCAAGTGCAGCCAAGCCATCTATTTTATCTTGACATCAAAAAAGCACCGAATGAATGTCTGTACAACTAATGAATTAATTCCCCCCCGAGAACTAGGGTATCTTTCATCCCATAAGGCAGGTGGTTTGTTTGTGTAGGTAAGGGGAAAAGTTCAGGTATCTCATCCTGGTATGAATATTTATAAACTCTAGGATGACTCCAGTCTTCATTTTTCTTCTGTGAAACAGGAATAATGATATCTGTAATATCATTCACATAGCTATTTGAGAATAACATGTAACCATGTATAGGAAAACACTTTGAATTGGTAAATGTCTATGCTCCAGAAATGTTGAAGGCTGCCCTGCAAGACAGGTTTAAATTTCGCATCATTTAATTCCAACCATCATCACTACAGTGACATGGTTCAGATTTATTTGATGCCATTCCTCATGGAAGAAGAATTCTTACAATTCTTTATTCAATTTTTTATAAAGAAAATTACCTAAGGTAAATTATGTATAGAATGGAAATTTCTCTCCCCATATTTTTCAGTATTGTCTGTCTTTATTATTATTGTTATTTAATTTTACTTTGTATACTCACTTCATATAGAAAGATTTTATGTAGGGATAGGTCTTTGGTCCTCCTTGCCCTTATATACTACTTTGAAACATAAGGAAATACAGAATGCTGAAGAGATCTTGGATTTAGCTGAGTTGGATTTGTAGGTTTTGTGTATATTTTTAGCTTTTCATGATCTCTTAATAACAGTGACTTCTGTTAATTCTACTTTGAGATGTGTAAGGTCTTTATATCAAGGTCGTTATAGTTGAAGATATACTTGTGAGCCTCAGATAAGGGAAATGTACGTTGCCGTCTGTTTTTACTAGAGAGAGTACTTGGGTAGCCTAATGATACTATGTCCTTTGTATTCACCCTCCAACCTTTCAAAGCTTTCTTAAATGCACATGAATCTCAAAAAACATTTTAAAGATCTTGTTTGCTCTTTAGTGAATAAGCAGTGCCCATTGAGCCCAGAACAACAATTTAGTCTTACCAAATCTTTTTCAAATTTGAATTTATTTATTTATTTTGAAAACAGAGTTAAATATTTTCTGAAGTTTCAGTAGCTGCTGGAATTGGCTATATTATTTAGCCTCAGTGTTCCAATAAGAAAGTACTGAAAAACACTTCATTTTGTGTTTATTTGGAGAGGTTAAGTTTTTTTTTTTCATTAAATAATATGCCAGATGTTTATTGAGAAAATATCTTATGCAGGACACCATGCTAAGTATTGAAAGTGATACCAGAATCCATAAAACATTACCCTTGTCTACTGGGCAAACTCTTTGGCTTTGATTCTTTACTGCAAGGTCGGATCAGGTCAAATATTTCTCAGTATATAACCATCACTTCTCATATCCCAAGAACATTAATAATATAATATAGCTACTTTACTAAAGAAAAACACTCCTTCTGAATATGAACACCGACCAACCTCTCTAACAGACTGAAGAAACTCATTTCCTATCAATTAGAAAACAAAAATAGGAACCGAAAACTGATTTTCCTTCTTTGAAACATCTTAATATCTGTGTTTATAGCATATTTTCTTGAACCTTCCTATTTTGAATTATGATAAACTTTATCTCACGGGGCTTCTCTATGGCAGTATTCTGATGATGTACATGTCCCATTTCGCACATATTTTACACAAAGAGAACATCTGTTAATGGCTAATGTATATTCAAGAATTCTTGGGCCTTCTGGTGACTTCCCTATGTTTCTGCACCAAAAACTGGATTTAATTAAGTTTAGAAAAGTGCAGGAAGTCTAGATAGTTTACTATTATATTTTGAAGGTCAATTTATTATTTCCAATTGATAGGACACACTTCAAAATAGTGAACACAAAAGAGAATGCATCAGATTATTAAAATAGGAATCCTCAGGAAGAGGTGGCTCTTTGAAAAAATAAGCAACAGAAACACCCTATGCACAGGAATTCTTTACTTACTGTTGGAAATAAAGCCAATTATTGCTATCTCCACTGTTGAGGATACTGAATATTCAGACTGGAGACTGGGCATCTGCCTGTGTTATTGTGTCGTGGTGCCTGGGATTATAACTTTGAGTATGTAACAATCAGCGATGGCCTGGTTTAGCAAAAGAGGAGAAAATGTATATACTTTTGTTTCAGGTCCAACTTAAGCTGCCCTGAGATGACTTCCATAATGTCATCAGCTATATCCACCCTGTGCTATAGATCATCAATCTCTCTACCACACTGCATGCTCTGTAGGAGGAAAGAGAATGTTTCTGTTTATATAAATAAAGAGCAAATGGAAAAACTTTTTAAAATCAGAATTGGATTGAATTTACAAAATTTGGAAATGAGAAACATTCAGGTCCATACATCATAACCTTCCTCAAACATGCCACTTAAGTGCTGACAAGTGCAGTTTCTTGGTAATGGAGCTCATCCTCTCCATCCTCCATTGGAATGGTAATTGTGAGGCATAAAAATATAGTAGGGATATCTGAAAGTCAACAGACTACCCATCTCGTCCAGCCTACAAGGGCATACCTCGGGCTAGCATCTCAGAACACAAATCTGCTACCAGTTTTTTAATTCTCTCTTTGCTTTTTTACATTGTTCTTTATGTGACCTGGATCTCCATTAACATTTAAAAAGCATTTGCCTGCAAGAAGCAATCAAATAAATGCTATCTTTCCATTTTTTTTAACCTAGCACCTACTTTGTGCCAGACAATTTACTAGTGAATGCAGTGGGAATGGAGAGATACAAAAATATAAATAAAGGTATCCCATGCCCTCAAATAGCATACTTTTAAGAAATTAAATCATATTTATGTTATCCATGAGGTTGCTTATTTTGATATCTTCCTTTGTTAAGCTAAGTCAAAGAGCATAAAATTAGTACATTTATTCAAATCTTTCTTGAGTTGGACTGATTAAGTTTATCACTAGAATTCTGGTCCAGTTTTCCAGATTGCTGTCCTAAACTACTTCTTCATTATTATCAATATTAATAATTATTTCTTATTTAAAAAACAGTTTGTTACAAGTTATAGTAGGAATAAAAATGGGCTGCAGTATAAGCTCCAGTATGCTCATCACCTTTTTCATACATCTGTGATATCCAGAATGGACTCAGATTTTTATCTATTTCAAAGAGAGAATAATCATCTAGTTACATTAGCAGAAGGTAGCAACGGTAGCAAGAGTTGTGTGTGCCAGCAACGCCATGTACTGTTATCTAAAATTATTTTGTTGTAGACATGCCCAACTTGAATTTTAAAAGCTAACTTTGGGGAAAATTAAATGGAGATACTCAATATCCAGTTAGTGTAAAACAAATTAATATTTTTAACAGTGATCTGAGTTGGAAAATTTCAGAAATCCTATTCTGGGGACCAACTGACCCACCTTTTTGGTAAGCAGGTTTTGAGGACTAAGTAAGCCTAGATGAAACATCCCATTGCCCCAAATTTCTTGATAGAAAGAAAGCAATTAATAGTCCAGCCAAGGCCAGGCACAGTGGCTCATGCCTACAATCCCAGCACTTTGGGAGGCTGAGGTGGGTGGATCACGAGGTCAGGAGTTCGAGACCAACCTGGCCAACATGGTAAAACCCCATCTGTACTAAAAATAGAAAAAAAAAAAAAAAATTAGCCAGGCATGGTGGCCCATGCCTGTAATCCCAGCACTTTGGGAGGCTGAGGTGGGCGGATCATGAGGTCAGGAATTTGAGACCAGCCTGGCCAACATGGTGAAGCCTCATCTCTACTAAAAATACAAAGAAAATTAGCCAGGCATGGTGGCACACACCTGTAATCCCAGCTACTCAGGAGGCTGAGGCAGGAGAATTGCTCAAACCCAGGAGAGAGAGGTTACAGAGAGCCAAGATTGCACCACTGCACTTCAGCCTGGGTGACAGAGCAAGACTCTGCCTTGGGTTTAAAAAAAAAACAAACAACAACAAAACAGTCCAGCCAACAATTAACAATTCTTCAAAAATTTCCTCTCTGTAATTAACATGGCTTATTTAGCAAAGAGAACAAATAAGCCATGTTAGTAGAAAAATAGTAGAAAATTAGATGTTGATCTTATTTCTCTAAATTTTCCATATAGTAACTTCTCCAGGGTAATGCTTTGTCATACTTGTCCTTCAATCATGCTAGATCTAGCACAAAAAGTTTCTCCTAAACATTGTGTAATGAAATTATACTTGAAATCAGCTTTTGTGCCCAGTCTGGAGTGGAGTGGCAGGATCTCAGCTCACTGCAACCTCCGCACACTTCCCAAGACCCGTGTTCAAGCGATTCTCCTGCCTGAGCCTCCCAAGTAGATGGGATTGTGGGTGCCCACCACCACACCCAGCATATATATATATGTGTATATATATATGTGTGTGTGTGTATATATATATATATACACACACATATATATAGTTTCTAGCCTAGGTTGGAGTGCAGTGGCGTGATCTCAGCTCATTGCAACCCCCACCTCCCAGGTTCTAGTGATTCTTGTGCCTGGTGTGCACCACCATGTCCAGCTATTTTTTGTATTTTTAGTAGAAACAGTGGTTCGCCATGTTGAGCTCAGGTGATCTATCCGCTTCGACCTCCCAGAGTGCTAGGATTACAGGCATGAGCCACCACACCCAGCCAACATAATATAAAGTAATAAAATGTTTTCAAGATTATTATTAATATTATTTGAGATGGAGTCTCACTGTGCTGCCAGGCTGAAGTGCAGTGGTGTAATCTTGACTCACTGCAACCTTCACCTCCTGGGTTCAAGTGATTCTCCTGCCTCAGCCTCCCAAGTAACTGGGACTACAGGCACGTGCCACCACACCCAGCTAATTTTTATATTTTTAGTAGAGATGGGGTTTCACCATGTTGGCCAGGATGGTCTCAATCTCCTGACTTCATGATCCACCCACCTTGGCCTACCAAAGTGCTGGAATTATAGGTGTGAGCCACCTTGCCCAGCCTCAAAATTATTTTTATACTTAATATAGCGTGTTTATATATGGGTATGTATATATACATACATAATGATAGTATATATATGGATGTGTGTGTGTGTGTATATACACATAAGTAGTTAATAATTGCAGCTGTCATTCAAAGTTCAAGATCATTTCCAAACTTGCCATAAAGCTGATGACACAGGCATTGGACTCACTTTCTCTTCTTCTGCAAGACACAGTAGTCTATGTTTCTCTCGCCTTTGCCACCTCTAAGACCTTGAAGAGGAGAATTGTTGTTATTAATTAGATAGCCTGTCTTGCAAGCCCTAACTGCTAATGCCAGCTCCCCTTGAACAGAGGAGTAAGTGATGATTGGACCCAGTCAATCACAACTCACAGTGCTTTGCAGAGAGGCTTCTGGGCACAGTGCAAATGTAGAGCTAATCCACACTACTGTGCTCCACTTACATCTTGACTCTCTGGAAGCACAGGGAGCCTTGTCCATGGGCCATTCCTTCTCCTTTGTGCACTGCTTATTACAGACTGACTATTGGAGAAGCTGAGACCTCAAAGAAAACGAGACAAAGGAGAGGAGAGCCACATGAAATAAAATGAGAGGAAAGAGACATAAAAATGAAAAAAAAAAAAAGGAAAAGGAAGAAATAGTAGCATAAGTTGAACTTTTTATTCCCCACTTTAAACCTCCAGTGATTTGAAATTTACTAACTGTATTGTTTTGCTAAGGCTTCCATAACAAATTACTGCAAACTGGAGGCCTAAACTATAGAGTTTATTGTCTTACAGTTCTGGAGGCTGCAGATCTGAAATCAAGGTGTCCATGGTGTGGATTCCTGTCAAGGATTCCTGTCTAGTGGACTTCTCCCTCTATGCCTGTTTTTCATATCATCTTCCCTCTATGCCTGTCTTGCTTGGTATCCAGGTTTCCCCTTTTTGATGACACCAGCCATATTGGATTAGGGCCTACCCTAATGTCTTATTTTAACTTGATTTCCTCAGTAAAAACTCTTATCTCAATATAAGGTCACATTCTGAGGAACTAAAGAACTCAAACATACCAGTTTTTTGTTTTGTTTTTTTGAGGGGCACAATTGAATCAACACGACATCACTGTATTTTAATCTCTGTGTTTGCACTAGAAAACCTGGTCTTCCTCCATGGTCTTTATGTCACCAAAAGGTAGTTCCCAATTTACATGCCCAAAATCATAGACATCCTAGACAACTCCCTCTCTCTTCCCCATGTGCTTATCCATCCATCACAAAGTCCCATCTATTGTGCTTCCTAACCACTGCTTTGGGTCATGTATACCTCCACCCCACCCTTACCCTGCACAAGGGGTCACCTCTCAAGTGCACTTGTATCCCACTTATGCAATTTGCCATCCTCCATTGAAGACAGAGTGTTCTTTTCTTTTTTCTCTTCCTTTTTTTTTTTTTTTTTTTTTGAGACGGAGTCTCGCTCTTTGTTGCCCAGTCTAGAGTAGTGCAGTGGTGCGATCTCAGCTCACTGCAACCTCTGCCTCCCGCATTCAAGCAGTTCTCCTGTCTCAGCCTCCCGAGTAGCTGGGATTACAGGTGCCAGTCACCACGCCTAGCTAATTTTCGTATTTTCAGTAGAGATGAGGTTTCACCATGTTGGCCAGACTGGTCTCAAACTCCTGACCTCAGGTGATCTGCCCGCCTCAGCCTCCCAAAGTGCTAGGATTACAGGCATGAGCCACCGTGCCCAGAGTGCTCTTTTCAAAGTGCAGATGTCATGTGACCGTGCCCCAACTCAAGACCTTTCAGTGGCAGCCCATTATTGTTAGAATTAAGACCTTTGACCCTGTGGCCCCGCCAACCTCTGTGGCTCCTCTGGCCCCATGGTTTCCCAGGCTCACTCCCCATCTCTCAGGGCTCTTGTTCTTCATGCTGCCTCCTGCAGAAGCCTCTGTTGGAGCTCTTCATTCTCCACTTCACCCTTGCTTCGACTCTCAACTCTTCAGAAGAAACTCTGTCCTTCTTCAGAGGAAACAGTCCCCTTTCTAGAGCCCCAGAAAATGTTCCTGCTTAGCATTCAGCACAGAGGAAATTTTATACATAGAGCAGTCCCCACATTATCTGCAGGTGATACGTTCCAAGACCCCCAGTAGATGCCTGAAACCACATATAGTTGAAACTTGTGCCTGAAACCACAGCTAGTTGCTGTCAGTCAGAACATGTTTCTGTTTATGTCTTTCAACCCACAAACTAAATGCCTTCTCCATCCCAACTAAGCCCTTAGCATGCACACTGGCTGTAACTTTTGCAGTTTGAGGTATGACAGCAAAACTAGTATGAATTTCTTTTTTCCTTCTTCATAATTTTGAAGAGTTAGGAGATTCATTTTTACTGTAGATCTTAGCAACCTCAGCATACAATTTTTCTTTCTTTCCTTATTAAGTTAAGAACTTTCACCTTTTCACTTAAAGGAAGCCCTTGAAAGTTTCTCTTTGGCATGTTCAAGTTATCAAGATCACCACTCTTGCACTTTGGGGCCATTATTAAGTAAAATAAAGTTTCCTTGAACAGGAGGACTGCAATACCACAACAATAGATTTGATAACTGAGATGGCTTGTAAGTGACTGATGGGCAGGAGACTTCTCCAGCTGGATACTCTAGATGGAGATGATTTACATGCCAGGTGGGATGGAGTGGAGTGGCACAAGATTTCACCAAGCTACTTAGAATGGCATGCAATTCAAGACTTATGAATTGTTTCTGGAATTTTCCATTTAATATTTTTTGGCTGCTGTTACGAGTAGGTAACTGAAACCACAGAAAACAAAACTGCTGATGAAGGGAGACGACTGTACTTGGGAAATTTTTGAATTAATGTCTTTCTCCTCCTCTTCTCACACATAAACTCCATGAAAATAGGAATAGTTTGTTGTTGTTGTTTAAGGTTGTACTTCTAGCATTGATAGAGGTCCCCATATATAGTTGGGACTCAAAATATATGGTGATGTTAAAAATCTGATTTGCCATTTTAATTATTTGAAAAAGCCATAGGCAGATCACTCTGTAAGTATCAGGGAAGAACTTTGTAGAATAGTTCTAAAACTATTTCTGTAAGTATGATAACAAACTTAAAGAAAAACACAACTTAAGATTATAGGAAGGAAGTATAAATGGAGGTAATACAAATGAAGGAAAGGCCCCTTTGTGCTTAATGAGGAAAGAGTGTTAAAAACAGTTAGCTTTGGGCTGGGCATGGTATCTCATGCCTGTAATGCCAGCACTTTGGGAGGCCAAGGTGGGTGGGTCATGAGGTCAAGAGATCGAGACCATCCTGGCCAACATGGTGAAACTCTGTCTCTACTAAAAATACAAAAATTAGCTCCGCACCTGTAGTCCCAGCTACTCGGAGGCTGAGGCAGGAGAATCACTTGAACCCAGGAGGTGAAGGTTGCAGTGAGCCAAGATTGCACCACTGCACTCCAGCCTGGGAACAGAGCAAGACTCCATCTAAAAAAAAAAAAAAAAGAAAGTTAGGTTCATAGATCTAAAATAAAACAGAAGGTCAAGCCAAACTCCAGGTACTAGTTCTCATAAAAACAGTCAATGTGCATTGAGGTTTCTGCCTCATTGCAATAATACTCACCATATCGGTACCACAGGGGGCTCTGAACACATGCTGACACATTATTTTTGCTGCTGGATGTAATAATGTTGTTTTGTACAGCAAAACGTGATACTCCCTCTGGTAGCTTGCTATCTGCATTAAACATATCTTCAGAAGCATTTTCCTTTTTATCAAAGAAAAGGGATATTTTAGAGCCACAGTTGACTTTACACATCTTTAATTCCAGAGCCTCAGTTTACAGATGAAGAACTGAGGCCGAGAACAATAAAATAGTTCTATGACCAGTCAACTCTTGTGTATTGAATGCAATTGCAAGGCCATCTCAAACAGTAACACAACTAACCAAATGTCATTTTCCCCAATAAGAACAGTTACTCCCTGGGGTCTCTTTATGCTGATTCACTCTTCACTCCAGAATATTATCAACTCTGATGCTCCAGCTTTTACTGTTCCACCTAGAAGGTGACCACAACATTTATCATCCAAATCAGGGTAGTTATGTGAGTGCCCGGGGACACTATTGACTATTACCTTGGGACAACAGGTGTAAACCCGGACTATTGTGCAAGCCAGGATGAATGGGCACATTAACACTCCATGACATTTTTCAGAAGAAACACCTTCACAGATGTTCAGTAAGTAGCATTTTATCTCCTCTTCAAGAGTGCATCTGAAAAATCATTTTCTTTTAGAAGAGTGGGTATCACTTTTGGCATGCTCTTTCACAAGTTGTAATAGTGCTGCTGTAGAACTTGGTCATTTCTAGTCCTGCTGTGTGCCATACATAGCTGACAGACAAAATCAGGAGGAGGTGATCTAAGAAATAGACAAAACTCTCTATCTGGTGACTCATGCCTGTAATCCCAGCACTTTGGGAAGCCAAGGCAGAAGGATCATTTGAGCCCAGGAGTTTGAGACAAGCTGGTCAATATGGGGAAAGCCTGTCTCTACTAAAAATACCAAAAAATAGCTGGGCATGGTGATGGGTACCTGTAATTTCAGCTACTAGGGAGGCTGAAACAGGAAAATTGCTTGAGCCTAGGAGACGGAAGTTACAGTGAGCCAAAATTATGCCACTGCACTCCAGCCTGAGCAACAGAGCAGGACTTCATCTCAAAAAAAAACAAACAAACAAACAAAAAAAAAAAAACCTCTGTAACAAAAAGATTCCTCAGTTTACAGCATGTGGTGCTTTTTCTCAGAAAGTTCTGGCATCCCCCAGATATTGGTTACTAGCAATCTTTATTACCAGTTATAGTAAGTCATTTACTAATCTCTCTTATCCTAAAGAGGTAACCATAGACTCCTGATTGACCACTCTTTGTTTTCTCTCCAAAACATACACAACCAACATATGTACATACACTCAGAATACTTTAACTTCTTATCAACAAGAGATGAAAACTAGAATCAAAATGAAAACTAATTGGCTCATCTGATCAAAGTGAAATCACAAATGCCAGGCAATGCTTGTGTTCTGCAATATTGGGAAATTTTAAGGGTCCATGGCCGAAAATAAATAAACAGGGTTTCCTCTGGAGAAATGGGTTGAAGCCAGGTCATGGAGTCAAGGCTTGTCTAGGCTCCCATCTCTTGAGAGGCTCATGGGCACCAACATTTACCCTATATTCAACCACATTGCCCTAAGCCACTCCAATGGATTGACTTTTCTTTCTTGATGTCAGTTTAAACCTATTAAGACCTGCTTATAAGGTAATCAGTTACAACACTAACTCTGTATAGTTGAATAAAGAATATTTTCAGTTTTCCTTTCTGTCACCTCACACTTTATCATCTCCAGAAGGGAGGCAGCCTTTGATAATATTATCTCAGGCCCTGAGCCATCACAAAAGCAAACTCAATTCCCCTGTTTTTCATTATTTTTCCACTAACTCAGTACTAGCTCTGACTACACTTACAGCAAAAATAAAAACCAAGTAAAAATGGCATCGTGTCCTCATAATACTGTGAGGTTTGGGGGAACTTTTCAACATTAGTAACTAAAAATACATTAGCTCACTAATGTTAGTCATTTTATCTCTATTCTTCCTGGAAAGCCAGTGCAGCTTTTAGCTGTCCAATTTCCTCTTACTGGTTGAGAAGTAGATATGCAGTCCAGTATTTGTCTAAGGAGCTTGCTAAGTTTCCTATCTTATTTTGAGCTCCTGAATCTCACCACTGTTGCCCTGTTTTGAAAGCTGCCCTACCCTCAAGTATAGCAGAATCCAGTATAATTAAGGAAAATTAAAGAAACAGTCCAATGAAAACATTTATGTTAATATTTAGTCAGAGAAAATTTACAGTAAAGTTTAAAGAGAATAGCATAAGCTATGTTATTCCTAATCATGAGTGAGTAATTAAATAAAAATTAAACACGTTTCTAAAGGCTAAAATGAAATCCAAGTTGATTACAGGTCAACAAGATAGAGCTCTTGCCTTAAAAAGCCTTAAAAAGCATGATTCTTCTTTTTAATAACTATTGTTTGAGTATGTCAGCATGCCACACTCTGGGAAAAACACAAAAGCAGATGTGGCAAGGGTTCTGCCCTTAGTGATTTTACAGTCAAGGAAAGGGAATCAGATAAACACAGGTAATATAAAATGCACATGTAAAAGTGCAACCCTAAAACTTTACCTTATATGATTGTAATTAATATTAAGTGACTGCATATTTATACAATGTCTAAAACTGTCTGACATATAGTAGTAGGCACGATATAAATGCTCATTAAGTACATAAACAAATGTATACAATATATATGCCATCAGATAGGCAAAATCAAACACGATATAAAATTAGAGGTAGATAAGAAATAGTTGAAAAGATCTGGCATGATTCCATAAAAAAGGGACATATAATGAATGAGAAAAGTGACAGCAGAATTGTAAAAGGATGTTATTAAAGCAAAAGGAGAAACCATTAGCCCAGGTGACATGAATGTAGGGCGGAAGATTGGTCTTTAAAAGCAAGTTAGGCAGTAATGGGATACAGAAAATGTTTTTGTAATAACCTTATAATGTTTGGTGATAATAAATAAAATAATATCTTTTTTTGTTTTTTGAGACGAAGTCTCACTCTTGTCAACCTCCGCCTCCTGGGTTCAAGTGATTCTCCTGCCTCAGCCTCCCGAGTAGCTGGGATTACAGGCACCTGCCACCACCCCCGGCTAATTTTTGTATTTTTAATAGGGACAGGGTTTCACCATGTTGGCCAGGCTGGTCTCGAACTCCTGACCTCAGACATTCCACCTGCCTCGACCTCCCAAAGTGCTGGGATTACAGGTGTGAGCCACTGCACCTGGCCAAAAACCAAATCATTTTTAAGTCATCAACCTCTCTTACTAAAGTCAGGTGTATAGCTATGCAAAGGTCACAGAGAAGTATCATATACCATCTCAATAATGATGATTATTGCTGTTTTGCTACTTTTATAGAGATAAGGAATACTTGACATTGTTGTAGTTTTATATGTTCAAGTTGGCATGCTTAGTCTTAAAGCTGTTGTTTGGAGATTTAACAATGTGATTAGCTAATAGTTTCTTAGAACTTTGTCCTAGTTCACTCCTTTCTGTTATCAAGTCTGTGGAGAAATTCCTTGTAGACAAGGCTCAACTCTCAGTTTTATTTTTTTAGAGATAAAATTCACTGTCTCTGTTCTTTCCTAGCTCAGAATTTCTCTGCTGGTAGATTGGGGGAACAGATTAGGGGCAGAATCCATTACATTCACCCTTGTACCTCCAGCATCTCTAGCACAAACATCATATAGTAAATCCTCATGGACCGTGGCTTAGATTGGATGAATTGGGTTGGAATGTATCCCAGTAAATAAAGAATAAAACACTTCCGTTTATTATAATTTTAAAACAATTTCTTATTTAGGTATAAAGTGAAAAATACATAAAATGGCACTTATTATGTATCTCGAATGGTCCTTCTTTACCATCAGTTTTTACAAACTGTCTTGGACAGATACTACTGTAAATAGCATGTATCTCCATCAGATAGATTTGATTAGAAACTGAAAGTGATTTCATCATAGTAAGCTGATAAAATATGATGAATGCAGTTCATCAAGGTATCCAACCTAGAGTAATACTAATTGAAATTGCAAGCTTTAAATAAAACTTGTTTAAAAATAGCGCATCTGCATATGTTGCTAAAATCGTTTGTATCCCAGAAAACTTGCAGAAGTTTATGAGACTTTCAGTGCAATTAGTCAGATAAAACCTATCATATACCAGATTGATATAATAACTAGATGAATACACTTATTAATCTGCATCATGGAAAAAGACCCTTGAAGCCTAAATAATATGCCACATTTAGTTGTCAAGCAATGATTTCTACCCACTAGTGGTGTGATACTTTAAAAGGATCATCTTGTAAAAAGGGGTGCTGTTACAAGGTGCATACTCCTGAAATTTTAACCAGTGCTGTTACAAATGATAGTTTTAGCAGTTTCCCTGAAATGAACAGCTGCCTATAGATGTGTCATTTTATTTGTCCACTTGTTGCATATAAAACAATTTGAAAGTAGAAGTAAAAAAGGTAAAAAGAACTTACAGTGTATTATATAAATTAATATACATTATATATATGAATAACTTTCCAGTCACCTTAATACCTTACACAACAATTGGGAAAGTCTTCTAAATGAAAATTACATTTGGTCTAATATATCTGAAATAATAACCATGTTATTTGTAACAGAAGAAATTTTCTAAAGAAATTATCAGTCACGTGATTCAACAAAGCGTACCTAGAATCTGCATGGTTATGCCTTCAGCTCTCATTTGTTGATAGAAGTTCTATTTTATGAGCTAGCCAACTTTCCTAGAAAAAATATGTGCTCTCTCTCTCTGGATTGATTCTCCTTTTACTTTTTCTTTATATCTCAGAGGATGTGGCTTTAAGAAGTATTCTGTTCAGCTGTGGGAATGATTCATAAGACAGAAACAAAGTGTTTTTCTTTTAGAGTTTAGAGACTAGGAAGATTTGAGGATATTTTTTTCAAACATAAAATTATAGAATAAGCCAGGCAGAAAAGGGTACCTATGGAATAATTTCTTTTATGTCAAGCTCAAAAACAGTCACAACTAGCCTATTGATGGTCTTGTCATGTTAGTGGGCCTCTTTGTGGGGACGGCGTGGAAGGTGTCTGGGATGCTGGTACCTGGTGTGTTTCTGGATGTGGGTGCTGGTGACCTGAGTGGGTTCAGTTTGTGAATAATCATTAGCTATTCATTTATCCTTTGGGTCTATACTATATATCAAGAAAAAACAAATCCAAAATAAACAACAGAAATGAAAAGCATTCAGATTTCCTTTTCCCAATTCCTGTAATCTATTTGGAAGGGGCCCATATTAATCACAGATCACAATAGTCCTGTTGTCCAAAATCACAACACTGTTTAGCAGCAGAACCAGAAACGGCTAATGGAACATCTGGCCCCATGCCTTGTGGCTTTGGTTTTGGGTTTGTTGCTTTGTTTTGTTTTAAATCAAAAGCTGCCCTAACCTCTAAGATCCATGACAATGGCACAGTGTGCTGGCAGGAAGCCTGTTGACCTTTTCTTATGAGCTAACGCTGTTTGCCATGTTGCAGGTGAGCTGTGTGAGGAGAAGCTGGACTTCTGTGCCCAGGACCTGAACCCCTGCCAGCATGACTCCAAGTGCATCCTAACTCCAAAGGGATTCAAGTAAGTCAAAAGCTGCCCTTTTGCTCACGGTCAGGGTAGGGGATGCGTTATTTGAGGAGCCCTTCTTCTCCTTCATCCTTAGATTCACACCTCTGCTCAGGATTAAAGGAGACTATTCACTAGTATCAATGAAATTTTTTAATTGTCCATATACAGTATGGACTTTTTGTTTAGTACACTAAAGAAAAATGAAGGCCAGGCGTGATGGCTCATGCCTGTAATCCCAGCACTTTGGGAGACCAAGACAGGAGGATCACGTGGTCAAGAGATCAAGACCATCCTGACCAACATAGTGAAACCCCATCTGTACTAAAAATATAAAAATTAGCTGGGTGTGGTGGCACGCGCCTGTAGTCCCAGCTACTCAGGAGGCTGAGGTGGGAGAATCGCTTGAACCCAGGAGGCGGAGGTTGCAGTGAGCTGACACCTTACCATTGCATTCCAGCCTGGGTGACAGAGTGAGACTCTGTCTCAAAAATAAATAAATAAATAAATAAAATAAAATAAATAAACAAAAGAAAAAGAAGTGTTTTCTTTTCATCCATTTTTTTTTTTTTGAGAAGTCACTTATGACACTGAGCAGCCTTTGAAAATACTTACCTAAATTTATTTGAAGGCCCATCCAGTGACATTTGTAATATCTTCCAGATGCTTCATTATCTGAAGGTAAGTCTGTGGTAAAATAGAGAATTTGATTTTAATGAAGCTGAAGATGTTGTAGTCTGAAACAATAATTTTACTCTCCAAGGTGAGAAAGATAGAGTGACCGTATGTCTCAGGCTGACCCAGAGAGTCCCAGGCTGTGCCTGTGAGGGTCACTGTAATTACTGATAGTGCCTTTTCCATCTTAAATAATTTTTGCCTGAGGTGATAAAAAGCATTATAACCACGCTAAGTGTACAACCTCAAGTGAACACAGAACTTCAAAAATCACTTCCTTTTTCCTCCCCAGCAATATTCCTGAAATATGTTTGCTGTCAAATCATGTGGTTCCTTTGCCACCATCCTGAAATATTTTAAGGGTCTTTCAACAGCACCTTCTCTTTTTAGAGCTGGCAGTAGTTTAGAGATCATCTAGTCCGAATTCTTTATTTTAAACATGAGGAAACCATGGCTCACAGAGGTTAGTTGACTGTCCAGAGATCTTAAGATTATTTATTGGCAGAGCTAGAGCTAGGATTTATACTTTTCCAGTTGGGTGATTTTTTACTATGTGTTACCTATAAGAAGTTTTATAGTTTATTAACATTACAGTTGGTTTTGTATAGCAAATAAGCTGGATTCTTAGACATTACACAGTTGGGTACAGGAGTTGAGCTGTGCTTACATCAGACAACTAGCAAACAGCATTGTTGTTACTTCAAGCAATATTTACTGGGTGCCTGCCATGGCCAGAGCATGTGGTAATAATACTTCTTATGATTTTGTAGTTCTTTATAGCTATTCACCTTCACTTACTTCATCTTCTTAGTGAAATGACCCAAGCTCAATTGCCATAGGATTCAGAGAACTAACAATCACTCAGGTCAGGATGAATTTCATAAGAGAAGATGGGATTTGAACTGGATTGCTAAGATATTTATACTTACTGAACAGATTATCAGATATTTTAAATTGGGTGGGAGAGTGGGGTCAGAATTGCCAGATCCCCCACTGCTTTTCAAATATCAATCTAAATTAAATATTTATTCTCAAGCTTTCTTTTGACAATGTGCTTTTGCTTTAATTTGGTTTAAAATCCAAAACTGTAGACACCTAGATACAGTTGTAGCACCTCCAGATTCCCTACAATGTCTTTTTGAAAAAGGAAATAATAAATTTGATTCTATTTTGCATTATATTTTAGTTTACAACTCTATGCAAAAACCCAATGTTATTTCATTTTCACTTTATACAAAATTCTACATTATGTTTTATTCAACCAAACACTGTAGGTAACTTGTTTTTAGTCCTTATGCCAATGATATGTTCACAATTTAATTTGGCAAACTGAAAAAACATCACTTGCATGATAAATATCATTTCTTAAAGAAATTAGCCAGTAAGGCAAGTTTTCCAGAACTGCTCGTCTGCTGAACAGATTTCATAAGACTTTGTGCATTGTAAGTATGAGATAAAGTATTAGTAAGTCTTAATTGAAACCATTAAAAAATAAGTGAGTTTGTCTGCAAAAAGACTAATCCTTAATTAAATATCTCCTCTCTACCAAATAGATTGGACACTCTTAAAAGTGCATTTTGCTGCATTATGGACTAACTGATTGGAAACCACTGTTTTCAGTCATGATTCATGAGCTTGTTTCATAGCTGTATGTATGTTTAGCAGAAAACAGGTTAAGTCAGTGTGTGTGCTGTTACTCCTGACTTATAAATGATTGCACATTGTGGGAAAGGTAGCTGCAGAAAGAAAATAGACTTAAAAACCAAATGATGTGAAACTGCTAAAGAAAATCTCTACTGACAAATGTTGTTTAGACAGTTATACTATGTTACTTCAACTTCATTTTCTTATTACTGAGCTAACAGAACTGGTTTTACTTTTATCGCTTTATTATATACCTCATAAATCTCCCAAATTGCTTTGAGATATTTTTAGACTATGATACACCACAAGCAGTATTTTCAAACATGCATCTTATGTAGCCAGCTTTTGGGCTTCTAAACAGTGTGTTTTATATTCTTTGCTTCTTCCTCCCTCCTCTCAAATAATAGAGTTGAAGGAATGTGATAGGTTTTATTGATAATACAAACTAAGGAATTCTTATTTAAATTTTTTCTTTCTGTTTTGAAACTCAGTCTGAGGAGCAAAAGAAAGACAAAAATGTTGGACATAATGTAACTCTAAGCTCTCATGGTCTTGAAAAATAGTATTTGGAGAGAAGAGAATATAAAATAGCTCTTAGACAGCCACTGTGGTGGATGTGTGGTTCTCTTATCTTTCACTTTGATTTCTTTTTCAGATAAATAATTCAGAGTGTTTCAAAGCATTTCTTCTTTCTTTTAATGCTTGGCACTTCAACGGCTCCGCTCACATTAACATTGATGGAAGTTCTCTTCTGGGGCCTTGTCCATCTATTTGAGAATGTATATGGCCACTTAGGGTCTATTTAACTTCAGACTTGTTGTTTACTTTGCTTTGTTATGATTTAGCATTAAAACCAACTGGCTGAAAAGCAAGCATGCTTATGCAGTGAGCTCATTTTATTTCTTAATTCATATATTCAGAGCTGAAAGTCTGTTTGCTACTCTTAGAGGCTATATACTCCCATTTGTTTTAATTCATCCGCTCTCCAGTAACTCTCAAATCCTGATTTTGCATTTTCAGACAAAACCTTTAGCATTCAGTAATGCCACGTTCACTTGGGTGTTTTTAATTATCCTTACTTCAAATACTAAGTGCTTTGAAATACAAAAGTGAATAATCAGTACAGATTAAACCCTAAAAACTTTCATAAAATTATAAAGATGTATATAGAGAATTATTCTAAAAAACAGCTATTTATAGATCATGCATTATATATAAAAACTATACTAATTACTTTACACATAGTTGCATTTAATCTTTAAACGAGTGAGGTGGAATTATATACATGTTGAAGATGAGGAAAAGAACACTTACAGAGATTAAGTAATTTAGTCAAGATTATGTACACCTTATGCTAAGTGAAATAAGCCAGACATAGTAAGACAAATACTGGATGATCTCACTTATATGTGGAATTTTAAAATGTCAAACTTATAGAAAAACAAATTAGAAGGGTGGTTACCAGGAATTGGGGTGAAGATGGGAGGATGTTGGTCAGTGGCACACATTTTCAGTTAGAAGTTGAAAAATAAGTTCTAGAGACCTAATATCACAGCATGGTGACTATAGTTAATAATGCTATATTATATACTTGAAATTTGCTAAGAGAGCAGATCTGAAATATTTTCACCACAAAAGAAAAAAGGTAACCATATGAGGTGATGGATATGTTAATTAGCTAGACTGTGGTAATTATTTCACAATGCATGTATGTATAAAATATCACCATGTACATCTTTAAAATATAATGATTTTAGTTTTCAATTATACCTCAATAAATCTGGAATAAAGTTGATAACATACACATAAGAATGAAGCCAGGATATAATTGTGCCACTGCACTCCAGCCTGGGGAACGCAGTGATACTCCATCTCAAAAAAAAAAAAAAAAAAAAAGAATGAAATCAGGGTACAAACACAGTTCTGTATACATGCAAAGCCTGAATTCTTCAGAGCTAAGTTATAGTTTTCTGATATATACATATATATACACACATACATATATATATACATATGTTGTGTGTGTGTGTGTGTGTGTGTGTGTGTGTATAGTCAGTGAACCCTCTCTTAAACTCAAAACACAAACATTCTTGGAAGCCAATGTGTAAACCTAATAAATCACAACAGTAGAGTGTTGAGGAAAATGTGGGAGGGTAGAGGGAGGCTTCCAGAAGCCCCCCTCCTCATTTATGGCCATACCTCTAGGGGTTCCATGGACCCCTGCAGGTCTACAATGCAGTTTGAAAACTGCTGCACGTGCCACACTGCCTTTCTTCACACAGTTATAAAGTCTTGCATCCTTGGTATCATAACTAGAGATCCCGGTGGTCAGCACTAGAGAAGCACAGGTTGAAAGGGAGCCCGCAGAATTAATTATCCAACAGCATAGTGCAAGGGTTAGAAATACAAGCTTTCTTGTCAGATTGCTTGAGTTTGATTCCTGGCTGTGGCACCTAGAAGTTGAGTGTTCGGGGCCAAAGTACTTTACCTCTTTGTTCCTTAGTTTCCTCACCTGTAGACTGGGTGAAATATAACCACCAATGTCACCGGACCGTGGAGAGGATTCAGTGAATCCGTTGATGCCAGGTTGTTAGAGCAAGGCTAGAGAAAGTGCACAGTGGATGTCAGCTGTACTCTTACTCCTGGTTCTTCACCATCAGTGCAGCCAAGACCTTTACAACCATGGTGAACAGACCGAAAAGTGTCCGTGGGATCAGCCCCGTGAATTTTGTATCAGTTCCTCTATCCCAACCCATTTTGTCAGTCCCGTTCCTCTATCATGATTATCTGGATTCATTGTGAATTAGGGTATTTATATTTGCTTTTCTTAAAATAATACTTTGTTTTGATGTACATAGTCTCTGTTGTAAAATTTAAAATGTTAAACATTTAAAAAATATATGTTTAATATTCCCAGAAAATTTTACAACATAGCTCTTTTATAATTTCAATGATCAAATGAATTAGGCCAAACTGAAAATACAGGGCACTGTAAGCAAACAAAATGGAGAGAAAGAAAGGAAGGAAAAGGAAGGAGAGAGAGGAGGGGAGTTACCCTGCTGCAATTATCCTGTTCTTATTTGGACTATGGTCGCTCACTATCATCAAGGAGATAAAATCACTATTTATCTGGTAGATCACAGTGATAGAACATGGAATACGCTGCAGAACAGTTATAATTTCTAGGTTTCCATTAATGTGGGGGCTCTCTGAGCCAATTGTAAGTAAGCGTTTTAAAGATGGTGTCATTGTGTCTAGATAAAATGCCTGGTTTACTTATTTTGGCTCAGTTGGGTTTGAAACCATTACCTGCTTGTTCAAACAGATGTGACTGCACACCAGGGTACATAGGTGAACACTGCGACGTTGATTTTGACGACTGCCAGGACAACAAGTGTAAAAACGGAGCCCACTGCACGGATGCAGTGAATGGCTATACGTGCATATGCCCCGAAGGTTACAGGTAAAAGCAGAAATGAATAAGACCTAGTATTCAATAAGACCTAGCATGACAGGGTGACTGTAGTCAGTAATAGTGTAATGGTATGCTTTAAAATAACTGAAAGAGTATAACTGGATTATATGTAACACAAAGGATAAATACCTGAAGGGATGGATACCCCATTTTACATGATGTGATTATTATGCATTGCATGCCTGTATCAAAATACCTCTTGTCCCCCATCATTGTATACACTTACTAGGTACCCAGCAAATTTAAAATAAAAAAACTTTAAGACTAAAAGTAGAACTTATAGAAGCAAAGGGTAGAATGAGGGTTACCAGGGAGGAGGGGGAGAAGGATGGCATTTGGGGGAGATGTTGGTCAAAAGGTACAAAGTGTCATTTAGACACGACGAGTAAGTTTGGAATATCTATTGTACAGCACAGTGATGATTTTGATCAATAGTTAAAAATATTTGAAAACTGGAAAAACAAAGAAATGCACATGTATAATATAGAGTTAGGTCATACAGGTCTCAATTCAGATTGACAATTAAGTAAAATTGTATTAACATATTTTTTTCTCCTTATTCTTCAGTGGCTTGTTCTGTGAGTTTTCTCCGCCCATGGTCCTCCCTCGTACCAGCCCCTGTGATAATTTTGATTGTCAGAATGGAGCTCAGTGCATCGTCAGAACAAATGAGCCAATATGTCAGTGTTTGCCTGGATATCAGGGAGAAAAGTGTGAAAAATTGGTCAGTGTGAATTTTATCAACAAAGAGTCTTACCTTCAGATTCCTTCGGCCAAGGTTCGGCCTCAGACAAACATCACACTTCAGGTAAGAGAGCTCTCTCTATCGAGAGGTGATCTGATCTTAAAATTCAGTTTCAAAGAATAAACATTTGTGGTAGCTTGTGAATGATTGATAGTATGTCTTAAATCGACAGTTAAAAATAGAAAATGCTCCTTGTGTGGACAGCGTTAGTAATTATTCTCTTCAATATTTGTGTTTTCAAGACAAAATGAAAACCAAATACTTTTATTCATTACTTGATAAGCAGACAGTAAAAACAAATATGTCTTTTTGTTTTGTGCACAGGCAAAGACATTTTATTCATTTACTTTTATGACTCTGCAGTTCAGCCTTTGCACAGGGGGGATGCTTTTCTTAGGAAATCTGCAGCTAGGAAGAGTGCAGCTGAGAAAGAACACCTAAATTCAACCAACACCTTTTTTTTTTTTTTTTTGAGATGGAATCTTGCTCTGTTGCCAGGCTGGAGTACAATGGCACGATCTCGGGCTCACTGCAACCAACATCTCCCAGGTTCGAGTGATTCTCCTGCTTTAGTAGAGACGGGATTTTACCATGTTGGCCAGGATGGTCTCAAACTCCTGACCTCATGTGATCTACCCACCTCGGCCTCGCAAAGTGCTGGGATTACAGGTGTGAGCCACCACGCCTGACCAACTAGCACCTTTTAACTCTTCACTCAGAACTTTGAAGAATTGACATGATTAACAAACTCAAATTTTAACTCTTTCCACCAACTCACTATGTACCTTTAATTGAGTCATTTATATCCCGATGGAAGAAGCTGCACTAGATTAGGGATAATAAATATAGTGTACATGGGGCGAATTAGGTCTACATATTTGTTTTATCTGATAAATGACTTAGCCAATTTCCTGTAGATGCCACCCCTTTTTTTTCTTTGGTTTACCCTGATATTCTAGTGAGGGACAGTGGGTCCTTTTGAGATCAGGAAGAAGAGAATCCTGGAAGGCATGAGTCTTTACCTTCCAGTGTTTCCCCCACCAAATTGTTATGAGAACTGCACAGTAATGTTGGGGCTTAAGTCTTAACTTACCTAATTAATTCTTTAAAAGCCAAACAGGGCCGAAGAGCAGGATAAAAACAAAGATTTCCCCCTACACATGGCATAAATGTGAAGAATCTTTTTTTAATGTGGGAATATAAAAATCCATCCTTATTATGCAGCCATCAAAAACGATGAGTTCGTGTCCTTTGTAGGGACATGGATGAACCTGGAAACCATCATTCTCAGCAAACTGACACAAGAACAGAAAATCAAACACCGCATGTTCTCACTCATAGGCGGGTGTTGAACAATGGGAACACATGGACACAGGGAGGGGGAGTATCACACACTGGGGTCTGTCGGGGGGAAAAGGGGAGGGATAGTGGGGGGGTGGGGGAGTTGGGGAAGGATAGCATGGGGGAGAAAGGCCAGATATAGGTGATGGGGAGGAAGGCAGCAAATCACACTGCCATGTGTGTACCTATGCAACAATCTTCCATGTTCTTCACATGTACCCCCAAACCTAAAATGCAATAAAAAAAAAAATCCATCCTTGACAATGTAGCCATTTCAGGTGCTATAAATAAAAACAGAAGCAAAAGGAGTAAGTTAGTGAAAATCTCCAGCAAAGAAACTTCTAAGCATATCCAACATGCTTACTTGAGGATTCCTTATTGTTCTTTTTAAGTTTCTTTATGGATTTATTTGCAACAAAGCAATTTAAGAACAAGTCACCTTTCAAGTAATAATTTCAGCATTATTTTCTCATAGCCATCAGGAAAACATAAACCATAGTAAAACCTCTTCACCTCACTTGGCAGTCTCTTTCTGATGAAATATGTTTGGCTGTCTACACGTCTTAGTAATGCCAAGGTTACTTTCTACTAGATTGCCACCGATGAAGACAGCGGAATCCTCCTGTATAAGGGTGACAAGACCATATCGCCGTAGAACTCTATCGGGGGGCGTGTTCGTGCCAGCTATGACACCGGCTCTCACCCGGCTTCTGCCATTTACAGGTGAAGATCTCTCAGTTATGGGTAAAGGTGAAAAAAATTGCTTAATGAAGAACTGCTTCTCCTTTATTATTTTGTTATAAGGAGGAGAGAGACTAAGTTGACTCCAGCAAGACTTAGGATGAGGGTATTAGTGAGAGACCTGGCGGGAACAGAGGGCATGCTCAAATTGGATAGTTTGAGGAGGGATTTGTAAGGGGACTGCTATGTACAAAGAGGTGACTGAGATAGTAAAGTAACCTGGGGCTGGAAACAGGGGATGCAGGGAGGTGTTGCTACCTATATGCCTGAAGGATCAAGGGGAGGGAGCAACTCATGCTTTGTAAAGGCTTTGTAGAGAGGCTTGCCGGCCAGGAGCTGGGACCTTTAATAGAGATTTGCAGTAAGCTCTCAAGGAAACAACCAGCTTTTGAAATACACAACTTCACTCTCTTTATTCCCAAAAATGTCCTGTCTGTGTTCCCCCACTGGCCATACTTCATGGTAGGAAAGAAGGAATCTACAGACTCTAGTAATGTAGCTTGCACATGAGCTTCGCAGGGCTCAGAGTTGGGTAAAGAAAGTTGGAAGGGAGCTCCAGATAATCAAATGAAGATACCCAGCACTATGAGTAACTTCAGGTTGCCAGTCATACCTCACACATTTATTGAGCACCTACTGTGCACCAGACACTGCCCTGAGCTTTAAGGAACACAGCACCTGCTCATTTTTAACTTACACTGAATAAGCAAATGGATTCATACAATCTTGTCATAGGGCATCTTGACTGTTTGTTTTGGAAGTTTTCTAATGATGTAATGATATTAATGATATACTGGAGACATGGTGTTCATGGGGTATAAATTTTAGGGCTTCTTGAATAAGACTAACTACCAGAGCCCCTCTGTTGGAACCTACCACCAATTCCCTAACATCCTGCAGACTATTTAGGTACTTAATTTTTTACATGTGGAAATTCACCCTTTAGAGAAGGGGGTCACAAACTCCTAAATAATCAGTTTTTCCAGATAAGTAACATAAATGATTAAACAGGTTAAATGCAAGAAAATAATATGCTCTCACCCTTTTATTCTGTAAAAGATCTAAATTTTTAGATAAGTATTGTTTGATCACAAATAGCCTTGATATTGTAATATAAAAGAAGTGGTTGTGACTAGAATGAACCAAAAGTAAATATTTGTCAAAACAGGATTGCATCTACTCAGTTCTCCACAGAGAAAATATGGACTTAGCTTTTGTCAGACACTGGATTTTTCAGGAAAAAGGCAGAAATCTGGGCTTTTTTAAATATATAGTTTTCTCTCCTTTAGATATCAGTATGCATTTTTAATACCATATATGATGAACAAAACATATCTGTAGGTCAAATACGCTTGGCAACAAGTGAGTAGGCATTGATTATGACAGAAAGTAGAGACACTGGCCTGCATGTTACTGATACTCTGATGTGTATCAAGGTGCTTCAAAAGAATTCACGTCTTATCTGATGCTTCGTAATAGTTCTGGGAAAATATATGCCACTTGTAGCCATGAATGGAATTTGATAAGTCCTTTTTGGTGGACCTGTCCACCAAATATCTCCACCACTTGGGAATAGTTGGAGCATGGAAACAAACACATAATTGTTGGTTTCCAAGTTGAATACAATACTTTATCACCAAATGGAGATGAATTAGTGACAAGATTTTAGACATTACTAGGCCTTCAATTATTTTGCCTCAATGTGTTTCAGCCCATAAAACGATTTCAGAAATTTGTCGTTCATTGTTTATATATATATATATATATTTATTTATTTATTTATTTTATTGTATTTTAATTTTATGTAATGGTGTGGCGTAGAATTCTCAAACCATAGTAAAAGTTTTGGTTTGGCTTATTAAAGTTAGCATTCATATCAGATATGCCAAAAGTATTTCTAAATACTTTGTAGAAACCCAAGAGATTATATCCTAATGAGGACCTACCATAAAGATGTTTTTTCAGTTTATATTCATTGCCATTTCACCTAACAAAGAATGGAGTGTACCTTGTGACATTTATAAAAGGACTGTCATGTTGCATATTCCTTATTAGGAGCTGCAAGCCCATGTTTCTGCTGGTGGATCACCTAATGCAGATACAAAATGTGAGGCCTAGAGCAAATACAGCTTTAATTTAATTCTTGCCTTTTGGTTTATGACACACCAATCAAGAAAAGCTGTAACCTTATTTTTTAATAAAAGAGGCAACAATTACCAAGAATTCAGATGTATAGATATGAATAATACATTTTATTAATATATATTAATTATACATTATATTAAGAAAATTAATAATATAAGAAAAAAGGAAGAAAGGAAGGAAGCAATGAAGAAAAAAAGAAGGAAGACAGGAAGAAAATGTGAGAAAGAACAAGTATCAAAGGAGATAAATATAAACACATATTTTTGTGTATTTGCTCAAAGAAAAACTAGACATAGAAAAGAAGAAATAGAAACAAGACTTCTGAAAGAATACTATTTTATATAATTTTGATTTTTGAGCCATTTCAATGTCATTGCCACTCAAAAATAAAATTGAAATAACAGAAAAAAGCAAGTGCCCTAGAGATAGTTCTGCCTTGATTCAAGAGCAGCTCTGTCATTTATTAACTGTGTATCTCGGGCAGATTGCTTCAGCTCTCTGGGCCTCATCTGGCAAATGGGGATAATAAATAATAGTGTCCTTTCTGTGGGATTACGGTGAGAACTGTATGACATGATACATACAAAATATTTGCAACAATGCTTGGTAAACCATAAACAATGATGGCTATTGATGTCACAAATTCAGAATGTCCAAAACTGAATTCATTTCATTTGCTTCACCCAAACCTATGTTCCCATCGCATTCCTTCTTTCATTGAAAGGTATCACAGGTGCAGTGGATCTACACTTAATCATCTCCTTTCCGTCCTTCAATTTGCAATTTTTCCCAACTGTTAACTCTGCTATGGCTAATTTTTTGGCCTTTTTCTCAAATGCCAGAAAATGCCAAGCAAGGCAACCTCTGCTCGGGGCCAGGCCTTTATTGCAACGTAAAATTTTTGACAAAAGATAGTACTTCTCCATCCCCGTAGTAAAATCTATCAATAACATTGTTGCAATCAGCTGTCCCATAAGTTGCTAATAAATATTTTGTCTGGGTGAAGTAAATTTTCAAATTTTGATTTGTTTCCACTTAAGTTCATTTTTATTGCCATAATTTTTGTGATATAAAATTTACTTTGGTAAAACATTGTTTTGTAAATTTTGCATTCTTTAGCATATCATTGGGCCTTGCACATGGAAATAATTTTATACCTCAGGTGCATCATTTCAATTGCCTGGTTAATTCTCCACACTGAAGAAAATTGATTTTATTTTAGCAAAATGAAATCTGATAAAATGAGGGGGAAAGTAATACATTGTTATTATTCCTATAGGATATTTTTGGTTAAAATTTTTATTTTAGATGTCAATTATTGTTTCGCATAAATCATTATGAAGACAATTATTTTATGAAATTATGTCTATACTAGTAATTTGCTGCCCTTCAACAAGACTTTCTTTAAATCTAGATAAGGAGAAACATTTTTTACAAAAGTTATTAATGAAAAATATGTACTTCTTTCTTTAAATTCACATTAATGTCATTTTCCAAATCAGACAGCCTCTTTGAAAACACAGTCAAATATATTAAAAGTTAAGATAGTAGTTAACATGTTTTAAGTGTATTTAAGAAAACTCAAGATGTAGTAATTATTCTTTTAGCAGTAGAAATAAAGTAGTATGCACATTTTCTCATCTTATCTCTTACATCCTGAGAGAAGATCATGGCTTCCTGTAGACATGCCTGCTGTTAACAGCACCAAGCATACAGGCAGTTGTGTAGAATGATTGTTTTCAAAAGCCTATATTGGAGTCACCTGAAAGAAATGTTAAAATACAGATTTAAGGGCACCACCCCTAGTTTCTGATTCAGTAGGTCTCAGGAAGGCCTGAGAATTTGCATTTTTAACAAGTTTCCAGGAGATCTTGTATTCCAGGGACTGCACTTTGAGAACCCCTTGTGTAAAAGAATACATGCTTTGAGTGCTGGTTGTCTGTGTCTCTTCCCATATCCAAGTTCTACAGCATCATGCATGATGCTCACATTAAAATCAGCCATACTGGGAGTATTCCCACCACAAAAAATCAGCAAAGCCTACAAATCCAAGTTTTTGCTATTTTAACAGTACCAGTTGTTAAACGTTTGCCAACAACCTACTGGCTAAAGGGCTATAACCAGTATTGGAAATAGATGCTTGATGCCACAAAGAAAAATTAGCAGTGAGATGAAGGATTTTTCAGCAACACAATTTTTACTACCCGGACTGCAGTAAGGGTACCCTCACTACCCATTGTGCCACAAGAGCACAATGAACAAAGGAAAACACACAAATGTATCCCTTATGCATTTCAGGTCATCCTTACTGCTGTGTCTGATCTCCGTTGGCTTGAGCCAGACCTTACAATCTAAACTAAAACCTGATTGGCTAACAACTTAAAACTTTTCTAAACAGGTAAAGCAATGGAGAGCTGGGACATGCCTGTGAGCACATCCAGCACAGATATCTTGGTTAAAGTACAAGGACATAGAATGTACCAGGTACCTGCAAGCATGGCATGTCTAACAGCTATATAGGACAGGGCTTAAAAAGAGCTACTAGCACACTTATTCTTTAACAAGAAAGGAAAGTGTGAAAAAGAACTTTTCTACTTCCCACAACCAGCAACATAGATGAAATGAGCTGCCTAACAAGGGAATGGATTTGGAATATGGCATGCAGTCCTAATCTTTACAGTGCTTAGAGAATAACATTGAGGGACTCAGTAATTGTATTAGTTCATCATCACACTGCTAATAAAGACAACCAGAGACTGGATAATTTATAAAGAAAAAGAGGTTTAATGGACTTAGAGTTCCACATGGCTAGGGAGGCCTTACAATCATAGCAGAAGGTGAAAGGAATGTCTTACATGATGGCACACAAGAGAGAACTGAAAACCAAGCAAAAGGGGAAAACTCCAATAAAACCTTCACATCTCCTGAGACTTATTCACTATCATGATAACAGTATGGGGGAAACTGCCCCCATAATTCAGTTATCTCCCCACGGGGTCCCTCCCACAACACGTGGGAATTATGGGAACTACCATTCAAGATGAGATTTGGGTGGGGATACAGCCAAACCATATCAGTAATAGTGCCATGAATGAATGGAGAAATGAATGGCAGCTTAAATTTAAGCAAGAGGTCCTCAGACAGGGCTGAAGTATTAAATTTTTATTCTTAAGTAGGCTAATAATTTGCTGTCCTTCAAAGTGACATTCTTTTCATGTAGGAAAAGATAAACTTTTTTAAACAAAAGTTATTAATGAAAAACACATGCTTATTTTAGATTCATATTAATGTCATTTTCCAAACCAGACAGCTTCTTTGGAAACACAGCTAACTACTGTTTAAAAATGAGTAAATTAGGCTGGGCGTGGTGGCTAACGCCTGTAATCCCAGCCCTTTGGGAGGCTGAGGCGGGCAGATCACGAGGTCAGGACTTCAAGACCAGCCTGGCCAACATGGTGAAATCTCGTCTACTAAAAATACAAAAATTAGCTGGGCGTGGTGGCACGTGCCTGTAATCCCAACTACTCAGGAGGCTGAGGCAGGAGAATTGTTGGAACAGGGACCAGGAGGCAGAGGTTTCAGTGAGCCAAGATCATGCCATTGCACTCCAACCTGGGCTACAGAATGAGACTCCATCTCAAAAAAAAAAAAAAAAAAAAGAGGAAATCAGATGAACCACCTTACTAGTGTACAAGACTATATCATGCATGGATCAGTTTTCATATTTAGTCAACCTGTTCAAATTCAGGGGACTTTCTGTCACCTACTGTTACGTTCGATTGGCTACATAGAATTGTGCAATTTACAGGCTTACATTTTAACAAAAATACAAAACAAACTTAACAAAGAGTATCTCTGTATCTGAGAAGCTCAGTCTTATTGGGGAGACAGACAGTAGACAGAATCTATATGATCTTCTTGCTTTTAAGATGTTTATTCAGCCATTCTTGATATGCCATATGGAAAGATCCCCGCTACCTCGTTTACTAGCTTATAACATTGGACGAGTTGCTTCATTTCTTTGTGCTTCATTTTCCTCATCTCAATAAATGCAATTAGATCTGCTTTTCATGTTTGGTTATGAGAACTGAATGAATGTAAAGTACCTAGCATAGTGCTTGGCACAGAGTCAGCTCACGATAATGAGTAATGCTGATGATTCATAGATTCTCTTCCTGCTCAGATATCCAAATACTGAAGAATAGATATCCAAGTGGGAATTTTATAGCCTGACATCTCACTCTACAGTATGTTCAAGTTTAGAGGAGCCTTTCTAGTTTAGTGAATTTTATTCAAAGTAATCTGTTTTAAAAGTACTGATTAAAATATTACTTGAAAAACTATTTCATAAAACTTTCTTCTGAAAAATTCTTATGGGTATACCTAGATATCTTTAATCTCATTTGGCTTCCCATTCCTTTTGGCTTAAAGAGATATACAATAATTTTTTTTATTTTTTTGAGATGGAGTCTCACTCTATCATCCAGGCTGGAGTGAGTGGCGCAATCTTGACTCACTGCAACCTCTGCCTCCCGGGTTCAAGCGATTCTCTTGCCTCAGCCTCCCGCGTAGCTGGGAGTACAGGCACGTACCACCATGCCTGGCTAAATTTTTTTGTATTTTTGGTAGAGATGGGGTTTCACCATGTTAGCCAGGATGGTCTCAATCTCCTGACCTCGTGATCCACCCACCTCAGACTCCCAAAGTGCTGGAATTACAGGTGTGAGCCACCGGGCCTGGCCAAGAATATTTTTTAGTATCACTCCCACTTCAAAGGTGAAGTATCATCAGCCCAGAGATACCAAAATGTGATGACCAGTCCAGTTTGTCTGGTTTCCAGTTACTATTCAATGCACAGAGTATGCCAACAGATACTTTAAAATTTTAAGGCAAAAAGTTGGAGCACACATAAGGAAAAACAAACTGTTTATTAAACTATAGAAATACCTTAATGTTGATGACTGTGGTAGAAATATTCAAATATCAATGTTAATCTGTTGCGTGTAAGCAAAGTGGAGAAAGAAAATCAGAGACATTTTAAAGCCCCTCTTTTAAGCCCCAAGTCTCTGAACTATTTTTCTGGAGCAGACCACCAACAGTTGGATAACTGCTTTGTTTTCATGCATCCACTTATAGTATATAAATTCAAGAAAACAAATCTCAGGAAATAGGTGAGTGTAGTAAAACTAAACCACCTAGTAAGAGTAATAAATGCAATTCAAATTCCCAGTGGAAAGGCTCAAAGTTAAGTGGTTCGCTTGTGGATTTTGTGAGTCATAAAATATATTGTTTCCTAGGGGATGGTGAAAGAGAGTTTATGGATACTTATCAGAACCCAAAGGATGCCATGCATTGCATGTGGGTATGTAGGAGACAGCAGCGATAGACTAATAAGCGGATTATAGCTTGGGCAGTCTTACTGTGTAGCAACTGGTGTGTCAATCATTGCTTTAATTTTAAGTGAATGTGTAGACAAAGGATTCCTGGACATCCCTCAGTTTATCTCATGCTATGAAAGAAGCATGCAACACCAAGTTAGAATGTTACTAACTCTGAAAAATTCTCTTTAGGTCCCATGTGAAAATATCATCTTGAAAAACAAATTGGCCAGTCGTGGTTTACATCTGTAATCTCAGCATTTTGGGAGGCCAAAACAGGAAGATCGCTTGAGACCAGCCTGGGAAACATGGCAAGAACCTATCTCTAAAAAAAAATTTAAAAAGTAGCTGGGCATGGTGGTATTTAAATTTAAAAAGTAAGCTGAGGCAGCAGGATCACCTGAGTCCAGCAGGCTGAGGCTGCAGTGAGCAGTAATTATGTCACTGTACTCTAGCCTGGCTGACAGAGTGAGACCTTGTCTAAAAAAAAAAAAATCTAAAAACATGAACTTTACTATACTTACCTGTTAAAAGGTCAAGATGAGGCTTTATTTAATTCCATGGAGTATAAATGGACTTAATCTCAATGATAACTCTTATGAAATTCTGGTATGATCAGATTAGACATTTAAAGCTTTTAGAGAGAGAAAAGTATACTCAGTCTGAATCTCACTCTTAATTGGGAAAATAAAATGGAAACTCAGTTTTTAAATCCATGTAATTTATATGCATTCTTCAAATTCTCATTGTAAGATTATTACTTTTATTAACATTTCAGTGTTTTTTAGTGAATGAACCAAGTTTTGCTATCATATAAGGTTATTTACTATAGAAATTTATTCCCAGGCTATTTGGGGCAGAAATCACGTGTTAAAAGCTTGTTAGTGGTGAAAACATATGTTATTTGTCTAGGAATAGGTATTCCTCAGGTTGTTGATTATAATAGTAGTACATAATAATTAAAAGCACAGGCTGGGCGCAGTGGCTCATGCCTGAAATCCCAGCACTTTGGGAGGCAGAGGTGGGTGGATCACCAGAGGTCAGGAGTTTGAGACCAGCCTGCCCAACATGGTGAAACCCATCTCTACTCAAAATACAAAATATTAGCTGGGCGTGGTGGTGGGTGCCTTTAATCCCAGCTACTTGGGAGGCTGAAGCAGGGAAAATTGCTTGAACCTAAGAGGCAGAGGTTGCAGTGAGCTGAGATCACACCACTACACACCAGCCTGGGTAACAGAGCGAGACTGTCTCCAATTAAAAAAAAAGCAAAACAAAAAAGGGCACATACACTTGAGCCAGACAACCTGGCTTCAGAACTGTTTAGCCACTAACTAAATGTGTCACCTTGGATATCCTAAGTACCCACCTCTTGTTGCGAAGCTTTTATGAGGTAACACTTGTAAAGTTCTTAGTACCTGGCCCATAGTATGTGCTGTATAATCCTTTGCTCTTACTATTTGCCCTTCTCTTAAAAGGAAAAAGAAAAAAATAGACAAAGAAAAACCGCCTAAGGTCACACTAACCAAAGATGACACCTCTAATGAGAGCTAGGACAAGCTGAGCAAGATTGATCTCTCAGCATTATCCTTGATGAGACTGCCACTGAAAATTCCAAATATGTTTTATAAAATGAATTTTCAGAGGTCTTGTCTTAAACATTCTTGAAGCATAATGATTATCTATAGCTATCATCCAGTAGTATTGCTAAAATAAAAAACACTGGTTTATGTTATTCCTAATACATCTCCCTTATA
The DNA here is from genome assembly GCA_036589455.1 of Ateles fusciceps. Classification (NCBI taxonomy): domain Eukaryota; kingdom Metazoa; phylum Chordata; class Mammalia; order Primates; family Atelidae; genus Ateles; species Ateles fusciceps. Next base: position 4,711,719 of record JAZHEH010000051.1, read on the forward strand.
TTTGTGAACTGATGATGCAACTAACAACCTCCAGGTTCCCCATCTGACACACTGCATTAGGGTATGTAAAACTGTAAAGTGTGTTAACTTAAACCATACAACTGTAATGAATCAAACACCGTCATTGACAATGACATGCCTAGATTGATTGTCTAAGACCCATATGTGACCAAGAATCCATTCCTCAGTAATATATGGGTCTTCTTTTGCAATTTTAAAGAGAAAAGTGGGGACCTCATTATTAATATTTATTAAGGTTGATGTTGATAGGACATCCATATGAAACTACTTGGAGAGTTGCGTATAATGCCAAAGTAAAAAGGATTTGACTTCTGCTCTATGTCTACCTTTACTTTAATATTTTACATTAAAAAACTTTTAGTAACTTGAACAATATGCCCCCAATGAAGTTAATATATTTCTGCCAGGCTTTAACATTATCTTATAATTAATATTTAAAATAAAGCTAAATTAAATTCTTTCATCAAGAAGAATCAGAAATAGTATTGAATTATTTGTATCTTGATGATCATGGTTGGGTAGGGTGCTGATATGATAGTGATGGTGATAATAATAGGTCACATTCATTTTGGCTATCGTGTGTATCTTTCAGTCATTTTACATAGTCCTCAAATTAACCATGGAAGGCAGAAATATTTATTAGCATTTTCTGAAGAGAAAACTGAAATGTATTAGTAATAAAGTAACTTATCTAAATCAAATAACAAATGCAGGACCGAGATTCAAATCCAGGATTATCTGACTACAGAGTCTATCTGCTTAACCACCAGCTGATGTTACTACTTGGCACATTCTCTTAGAAGACAGTCATATTTAAAACCACTAATGGATGGTGTGTGACTTAACTTAGAAAATAATTTTCTGGTCTCTTTTCCTCTGCCAATTGTATTGATGTTAAGTGTTAGGGTAATTAAATGTGTAAAAGGCAAAAATACTGATGGACATATCTAACATTTCATTTTATAAAGTTGTTATCTGAGACAGGCTATCAAAGATTCCTGCACATGTGGAATCTTCTAACCACTTAAACAGAAAGAATGTCAAATGTTTTCACATTTCTGCAGAATGATTTCTGTTGTTCTCAAATCAAAAAAGGTTTTGTTGTCTGCCAGCATACAATGGAATGTGATTAGACTCCAGTGGTGAGAACCATGCAGAAATATGTTAATGCATTTCTGTTATTCCCTGGGCTTCGCCATTTTGCAAATTTAAATATCAGCACCTAGAAATTTAAGGAGTTATCTTGTATATGGAGTATTAAGTGTTCACATTTGGGAATAATCTATTACGTGCTCCCATGTTTCCATGTTGGAACCTTTTTCAGTCTTCCCAGTCAGTATCCCAGCGTGTTAGATCTTTAATAATCACTATTAACTTTTTGATCCCAACTTCCATTATGCCATATTTTGCTTGTACAGGGAAAGGTAAGTACGTTCTGACACCGCACTGGGTATTGGTCCCATTTCTTCTTTGGTCCTGTTTCATTGCTCTGTTTGCTTTTCTTGCCTGCTGTAACACCAGAGTTAGATTTGCAACCACACTTTAAAACCGTGTAACACGTATTTACTAATTGCACTCAACTTCGTCTTATATTTAATCCTCATTTTCCATTTACCTCATTTCACCTTTTTGTCTTTATTCACTATGTCAATTTCTATAAGCCCTTCCGAGGTTTTTGGAAGGTGGCAGTAATAATTGTTAGACCTGGACCTTGAAAATTACAGAAAAGAATCTAGAGAACCACTGTCACTGCAACATTTCCTAGATATGACCGTGTTGAGCATTTTATTTAATCTGTTGTTCTCACGTCTCTGCTGAGCATAGAATTCTTCACAGTAATGTCAGTTGATGAGGACCCTTCTGAAAAATGCTCAGAAAGTAAGAGGATATTACTAACAAATTTCAGAAAGTGCTGAGATCCCACCAAGTCGGTTCTCCTTGCATTTGTGTGTATGTTTGATTCTGGTAAGTCCTAATATACAGGTCTTTTAAGAGCAGAAGCCAGCAGTTGCCTAACGTCAATGTGTCTAGAGTGTTTTTGGCACTGGCCTATGTTCCTTGTCTTTTCAGTACAATTTGAAGTGACAGCATCTTGGTAAATAGAATTTTTATGGCGTTTAAAAGCAAATAAATAAATTATCCTTTGTAGTTGCTACCTATTGAGAGAATGTGGATGGACAATGATTAAATGTAATTATTTCTACTTCTCCCCATGAAAGAACAAACTTATTTTGTATTCAGTTCCTGAGAAGCTGAAATCAATCACATCTCCTTGAAAATATCTATTTTTGAAAAAAATTCAACTACTTGTCTTTATCTTCATTAATGTTGTCTTTATCTTAATTACTGTTAAATAGCCATGTTTTTTCCCAAGGAGCACTTATCAAAGTTTGTATTTTAACTACTTTGCTTTAATGAAAAGAAAATGGAAGAATCAGCCAAGTTGTTTTTTTTTTTTTTTTTTTTTTCCATTGTAGTGTGGAGACAATCAATGATGGAAACTTCCACATTGTGGAACTACTCGCCCTGGATCAGAGTCTCTCCTTGTCTGTGGATGGTGGGAGCCCCAAAATCATCACCAACTTGTCAAAGCAGTCCACTCTGAATTTTGACTCTCCACTTTATGTAGGAGGTAAGCTCCCTTCCAAATTCAGTTGGCCCTCAAACCCTGTAATTCTCATCATGGATGAATTCAGAAGTTTATTAATGCCTAGTGCATCAATATTTGTCAGTGACCAATAGTGATCAATCATTGAAAGATGGACAGCAAAGATAGAACAGAAAGATCTCTAGGTGGGTATTAAGGGATCATTTTATAATCCCATCTCTGGTTCTAACTAAATATAATCATCTGGGTAGAGAAGGACATTAATTAATATTTCTTTTGTAGCAATCACGTGGTAGGTGATTTATATATAATTTCATCTTATATTTGATCTGGTCTATGGAAAAGGAAAGCTGGTTAGAGGTTAAATCATGCAATAAAGAAAATGATAAAACAAGCTCGAGGCAACCTGGAGAGTAGATGACCCCACCCCAGCTCCCTTAAGGAGGCAAACCCTATCAGCTCAGTCAAATGTTACCATGCTGGAGCTTCTGCACTACCAGTTGCTAATTCATGTAGATGATAGGATAATTATCAATGTAATCTAATGATTGACTGAATGACTGAATGAACAAATTAAATGTACAAATTGTATTGGAATAACAAGAAATAGTTCTGTTCCACTAAGACTTTAAGGTGAATGAACAAGAGAGCAGGTTGGAAAGGTAGGTTAGGGCTTGAAATCATAGAGCGAGGACGCTGGGCTTTATTTTTAAGTGAAAAGAAGGCAGATGAGTGAATAAATGAGAGGAGCAAAGTTCTAAAGGAGCCCATCGGAGAGGACCCACAAAGGAGGGAGTTCCTAATCTTGCCTCTATTTGGAGGAACAAATATAAACTGGAGGCAGAGAATTTCAAAATTCTGGTAAAGGAGCAAGAAAGCAGTTAATGCTGAATTGAGAAGCATTGAATTAAATTAAAATGAATTTATTTGAACTGACTGGTAAAGCTAACTTATTTTACAGATAAATAAGTAAAAGCTTTGATGAACAGGTTAATGTACAATTTCATCACCATGACAGGTATTTTCATGAGTTTCACATCATTCTCTGAAAAATGATAACCTATGCTACACCATTATCTCAACCACCCAAAGCCTTGTCTTTTCTCCCTCAGTCCAGGGCATTTCTGTTTTTAATAATTTCAGTAGTAGAAAATCTTAAAACTTTGACAGAGTTGGACTGTTTTAGAAACAGTTTGAAATCTTTGGTTCAATTCTGTAAATATTTGTTGAGTACCTACCACATACTAGGCACTAAGTAAATGGATACATAAAGGATACAAAGTTGAAGAAGAAATTTCCATTCTACTCCGTAAAATTTGGGGAATGCAGAGGGATCTTCAAGTAACTATAATGCATTATAAATAAAGTATTGCATAGTGAGTGTACTCAGCAAGTTGACTAATTGCTTCATGGGAATCACAGTGGAGGGTCTCATTAAAACTGAGTCTTCCATTCTTGCTGGCACTCCAGTTAACAGGGTTGCTTTTGGATGAGGGAAGCCAAGTCACAAGTGTGTCTGTGATTTGAGAGAAATAACTTATATTTATTTAGTACATTCTACATAATGCTCCTTTTATGGCTTTAATCTTCAGAGATCTTAGGAAGTAGGTATGATTTTCTCTGTTTTGTAGTTCCTGGGGAGCAGTCTCAAGGATTTAACTTGTCCAGGTTCACAAAGCTATTATGTAGTAGACACCTCATTTAAGTCCAGGTCCACCTGACTCCATAGTCACCTGCATGGCCATTCACTTCTTAACATAAAGCAGAAAAAAGAAGAAATCTAAGTGTTGTGGCCTTTTGTTGTTTATATATGGACTTTTCATTCATTTGATTTTATCATGCTTTCATTGGAAACCATTTCATTAAATCTTTTGACCCCCCTTTAGAATGTGGTGCGAGACAAATTTTAAAAATACAGGGGGCTGGGCATGGTGGCTCATACCCATAATCTCAGCACTTTGGGAGACTGAGAAAGGAGGATCATGTGAGCCTGGGAGGTTGAGGCTACAGTGAGCCATGATTGCACCATTGCAGTATAGCCTGGGAAACAGAGCCAGATGCTATCTCAAGAAAAAAAATAATAATAATAACACAGGATGACATTGTTTAGGTCAGAACATTTTTCCAAAAAAATAAAAAGACAAAAAAAAATTTTAACTCCAAAATGAAGAGTACCTGTCCTTCCGAAGGTAGAGGGCCTGGAAAAATTCAAACAGCACCTCTGTCCACCTAGGCCTCAAGGAAGCCACTTGCATCCTAGTCCCACTGCCAGAGAACGCCATGGGCCACTTCCTCCCAGCTTAGAGTGCAGTCTCAAGGGTGATTCAGATTTTAAAAACACAAGAAACCTGTAAGACCACAGCTTTGAAAACTATGGAGTAAAGGTATGAGAAGCAGAGGGATAAAAGGTGAGCGAGTTAACTAAATTCCCTTTAAAAATGGTGACTACAATGAGATACCATCTCGTACCAGTCAGAATGACCATTATTAAAAAGTAAAAACTCACAGGTGCTGGCAAGGTTGTGGAGAAAAAAGGAACACTTATACACTGTTGGTGGGAGTGTAAATTAGTTCAGCCATTGTGATAAACAGTGTAGTGATTTCTTAAAGACCTAAAAACAGACCTACCATTCAACCCAGGAATCCCACAACTGAGTATGTAGCCAAAGGAATCTCAATCATTCTGTTATAAAGACACATGCCTGCGTATGTTCATTGCAGCACATTCACAGTGGCAAAGACATGGAATCAACCTAAATGCCCATCAGTTCTAGACTGGATAAAGAAAATGTGGTACATATACACCATGAAATACTATATACCCATAAAAAAGAGCTAATGCCCTTGGCAGGAGCATGGATGGAGTGGAGGTCATTATCCTTAGAAAACTAACACAGGAACAGAAAAACACATTCTGCATGTTCTCACTTACAAGTGGGAGCCAAATGATGAGAACACATGGACACATAGAGGGGGAACAACACACACTGGGGCCTATGGGAGGGTGGAGGGTGGGAGAAGGCAAAGGATCAGGAAAAACAACTAACAGGCAGTAAGCTTAATTCCTGGGTGATGAAATAGTCTGTACAACAAACCCCTCATGACATGGTTTACCTGTATAACAAACCTGCTCATATACCCCTAAATTTAAAAAAAAAACAAACCAGGGATGCTACCCAAGGAGGACTGCCTGAAGGTGATGCCTCAGCATCTGGGGAAAGGCAGCCCCTAGAGGAATATATGCCTTAGCCCCTTGGGGAGTATATGGGTATATGGAGAGGCAGCTTAACCCCTGGTTGTCAACTACCCATGATAGGTCCTGACACAAAATTTTTTTTTTCCTGAAACAGAGTTTCACTCGTGTTGCCCAGGCTAGAGTGCAATGGCATGATTTCGGCTCACTCCAACCTCCGCCTCCCAGGTTCAAGTGATTCTCCTGCCTCAGCTTCGTAGCTAGGATTACAGGGTCCCGCCACCACACCCAGCTAATTTTTGTATTTTTAGTAGAGACAGGGTTTCATCATGTTGGGCAGGCTGGTCTCAAACTCCTGGCCCCCTCACATGATCCACCTGCCTTGGCCTCCCATGCTAAAATTACATGCATGAGCCACCATGCCTGGCCAACACAAAATAATGTAATTTTCATATTTTTCTGTCTACAGTCCAACTGAGCCTTTATTACCTACTGGGGGAAAAAAATCAATAAATAAGACCCGTGCATGGAGATCCATGCATATGCGATAAATGCCCTCCTTGTCCTGGCATGGGACAGAGGACCTAGGCTTGATACTTGGTCTCTTTATTGCCATTTTGAGGCCTATAGAAATAGGGCTGAAAGCTGTCTGCTAAGTTATCTGCTAATTGATTGATTGACTGATTGATTGAATTCCAAATAGGTCCATGGCATAGAGGAGAGGCTTTAAAAAAATCATGGATCTACTTCTGTTTATCACTAAAGACCTAATTTCTTCCTAGCTAGCACATGAAAAGATTGACTCAGAATAATTCTTGATTTTATGATAGCCTATTGAAAGTCAAATGTATGTATGATGTATAAACATTTTCATTTACAAATTACTCTAGTCAAAGCTGGGCCTTTCTAATTGTTAGCTTTGGAACAAACAGGAACAAATTGACTAATAGTTTCTCTGTGCCATGGAACTTTGCCAATCTGTATTTAGTCTTGACATGTGCACGTATGTGTGTTGTGCCTATATCAAAATGAGCTATTAAAAATAGTTTTGGAAGAAGTTCATTTTTAACCACTGGAAAAAGGACCATAAATGTGTGGTCATTGAAGTCCTTATGATGGATGGATGTGATTAAATTAGAAAAACTTACCCCAGAGCAAGGAATTTTCTGTCACCAGTCCTCTCCTGGAAATGGTAAATTTCATCCTTTTGAACCCTGCTCTAGAAGGCAACCCAAAGCAAGAGGGACATAGACGAAAGGCCTGTACTCACAGAACGTCACAGCCAAGAGACTTCATTCAATACCTGTCAGAGTTTGACCATGGACTACCTGAATCACCTGAGCTGCATGTAGATATTTAGGTTTCAGCACTTCTTCTGTTCCTACAGGATCAGAACCTCAGAAGGGGAGAGAGTGGAACCTGAGAAGCTGCCTTTGAGTGTGCACTGCTGGTGGTTTTTACTTAGGACAAGTTCTCTGGTTCATATGTTCATGGTATATAGATGACAATACTAAGCCCTAGAGAGAAAAAATAACTACTCCAAGTGCACACAGAACCAGAAATCCTTACCCTCTAACCTAGTGGTTTCGTACATGTACACCTAGCTGTCTGACTTTGGTGCCTGCTTTGAATGCCAATGGATGAGTCATTTCTTGTGGATGGAAAAGGAGAAGGTGGCATAAGTTCAGACCCAGAGTGTGCTACAGTTCCTGGTCTTTATAACCAACAAACCCCCTAAAGAATGAGAAACTGATTCTCCCTCAGCCTAGAACTTCCAGCCAGTAGTCCAAAGTCTAGGCACAGCTAAGGCATAATTGGGGGGTTGTGGAGAAGTGGTGGTGGTGTGGTCAGCACTCTGAAAGCCTCCACCTCCCCTTCCCTTCCCTGGATGGGTGCCTCCTGAAGGATGCCTTCCAGGAACTATTTAAGGGTCTGGTTTAGGCCATGGAAAGATTCTTCCGTTTTGGCAAATTGAGGGTTACCAGATGACTGTCACCAGAGGAATGTATATATGCAAAGATTGCAAATACTCTGTTTTGAAAGAGGCTTCTTTTGTATTTCTGATTTCTTGGACAATGTAGTCTTCACTTTCAATTAGCAAGAAAAAAAATATTGTGAATGAGGTGCTGTCCTGAAAAGAATCAGGAGTGAGTTTTAGGCATTGGCATCACTGACCAAGCTCAGGGTGTTGCCAGGAGTGAGCTGGATTCGTTGCTAACTTAGGATGTGGCAGGGCTGTGGTGAATGGTCACTGTGAACCCCAGCAGTAAGCCTCTGAGACCTGGTAGGCCTAATCCTGGCTCCAGAGTTGGAGGAGGTTCTTCTCATCAGCCTGACTCTAACCTGAACTCGCTGGATCACACTGGGCATGTTGCCGGGGCTTCCTGGGCCCTGGCCCCTTGTCTTTAAGATAAGGGCTAGAGTTAGACAGAGCACCACAAATTGAGCTTCATGGAGGTCCAGACTTCCAGGAGTGTGTGCCTGGAGGTGGGGGTTGGAGGCAGAGAGGAAACATTCCCTTCCCCCAATCTTGCCTTATAAGGACAGTAGCTTTGCCTCTAGATTTATATATTTGTGTACATGTAAAGTTTTCTTTGACGCAAATTTTAAAAGTTAAAGATTGACCACCAGCGAACTAGGTATTTTATTCTAGTTGTGGATTTGAATTTCCTGGAGCATCTTCCAAAATACAGAACAAAACAAAAACACACATCTCTTGTCCACCTCACTCCCCTACCACCCTGCCCAAAAATCCTGCTACAATAGGTTGTCAGTGAGGTCCCAAGCATCAATATTTCTGAATAGCAAATGGCCTGGGAACTTCCAAAGAACCTGACCTCTGACCTGGCATTCCTCCCCAGGCATGCCAGGTAAGAGCAATGTGGCATCTCTGCGCCAGGCCCCCGGGCAGAATGGCACCAGCTTCCACGGCTGCATCCGCAACCTCTACATCAACAGTGAGCTGCAGGACTTCCAGAAGGTGCCGATGCAAACAGGCATTTTGCCTGGCTGTGAGCCATGCCACAAGAAGGTGTGTGCTCACGGCACATGCCAGCCCAGCAGCCAGGCAGGCTTCACCTGCGAGTGCCAGGAAGGATGGATGGGGCCCCTCTGTGACCAACGGACCAATGACCCCTGCCTTGGAAATAAGTAAGTTTCTGCTGCTTGATAGTTGAGCACATATCTGAAAGTCTCAAAGCCAAACCAAGAGGGAGGGAGGGGAGGGAGGGAGGAAAAAAGGAAGGGAGGGAGGGAGTGGAGGAGGGAGAGAGGGAGGGAGGGGAGGAAAGGAAGGAAGGAAAGAGGGAGGGAGGGAAGGAAGGAAGGAAAGAAGGAAGGATTGGAGTGAGGGAAGGATTGGAGAGAGGAAGGAAGGAAGGATTGGAGGGGAGGGGAGGAAAGATTGGAAGGAGGGGAGGGAGGAAGGAAGGATTGGAGGAAGGGGGAAAGGAAGGAAGGATGGATTGGAGGGAGGGAAAAGGGGAGGGAGGGAGGAAGGAAGGAAAGAAAGAAGGGAAAAAGGAAGGAAGGATGGATTGAGGGAGGGAGGGAGGAGAGGAGAAAAGGGAGAGAAGGAGGGAGTGAAGGTAGGGGGAGGAGGAAAGGAGGGGGAGGGAGATAAGTTAGGCATAGGGAGGGGAGGGAGGGAAGGAGGAAGGATGGAAGGAAGGAAGGGAAAGAGGATGGGAGGGAGTGGGGAGGGAGGAGGGGAAGGGAGGAGGGAGGGAGGGGGAGGGAGATAGGCACAGGGAGGGAGGGAGGGAAGAAGAATAGAAGGGAGGAAGGGAGGAGGGGAAGGAGGGGGAGGGAGATAAGTTAGGCATAGGGAAGAAGGGAGGGAGGAAGAGGAGGGAGGGAGGGAGGAAGGAAGGAATGGAAGAAGGAGGGGAGGGAGATGAGTTAGGCATAGGGAAGAAGGGAGGGAGGAAGAGAAGGGAGGGAGGGAGGAAGGAAGGAAGGGAAGGAGGGAAGGAGGGGGAGGGAGATAAGTTAGGCATTAGCACTCTATCCCTCATATTTTTTCAATCATCCTCCATTCTTATATCACCTTCGTCCAGTCTTACCTCCTCTTCTGAGCGCATCTCCCACTCCTGTGTTCCTCCTCCCTGCAGATGCGTGCATGGCACCTGCTTGCCCATCAATGCATTCTCCTACAGCTGTAAGTGCTTGGAGGGCCACGGAGGCGTCCTCTGTGATGAAGAGGAGGATCTGTTTAATCCTTGCCAGGCAATCAAGTGCAAGCATGGGAAGTGCAGGCTTTCAGGCCTGGGGCAGCCCTACTGTGAATGCAGCAGTGGATACACAGGGGACAGTTGCGATCGAGGTAGGTAAGCCAGCCCTGCTGGGCACCTCCCTCTCTTGACAAAGCAAGAGGGATCCTGCCTCTGAAAAAGAGAGAGAGAAGACGTGAAAAACAGGAGCAAGAGAGACAGAGAGAGGGGAGTGATAAGAGAGAATACCGAGTCCTCGCATTACTTGCAGTGCTGCTATTGATTTATTTTTAAGTGTTATGAAGGCACCAGATGTGAAATGGCCTAAACCTCCACCACAGGATTGTACACAGCCTTCAGATGCTTCTCACAACTTGATTTGCTGTAAAAGAAATATTCCTTTTTACCTGATAAAGAAGCATGTTTACTTTACACCTCTCTTACCTTTACTGGCTGTTCTCATTCATATATATTATTAATTCATATTCTGGCACAGAGAAGATGGTGCTAATAATTCTGCTCTAGTTTTAGTACAAAATGACCTTCGACCTTAGAACCGACTGATTTATCACAGCAAATCATGTGGGTGAGAGGAATGGAAACAGGCTGACTTCTTAGTTCACCTTCCTCCTCCTCCTTTGTCTGCCTGATCAGAGCTCGCCTTGGCTCCAGCTGGCACGGATTTTGTTTTGTGTGTCAGAGGGATGAGACAAGGGAACGTGCCCAAGGAAGCCTTTAGCAGATGTCTCTTTTTTGAACTACATACTTCACACTGGGGTAATTTATGAAGTTAGTGGATTGTTACTTGTATTAAGTAACAGATTGGATAATATTAAACTCCAGGTCTAATAAATTAAATTGCATACTCTCTGAAACTGCTCCCTGTGGTAAACAAAACCAGCTGTTCATAGTGTAAAAACAGAAGATGTGTATTTTTTTTCCTTTTATACAATGAAAGAAAAGATTTACTTGTCACTGCAATAGCATTGTATTTGTGGTCTACATATATAGCATTCACTTTGCTGAAAATAAAGAACAAAAAGAAGTATTTTTCAAAGAACAGGGGGCAGTACCACCAGCTAATAATATGTAATGCAAGTTACAAAGGAGAAACAAAGGCATTATCTCCTGAATTGAGCTGTGGGTTCACAGTCACTCTGCAGGACTTACAGTGACTGTTCTGTTTTTTTTTTACTTTAAGTCCTGGGGTACACGTGCAGAATGTGCAGGTTCGTTACATAGGTATACATGTGCCATGGTGGTTTGCTGCAACCATCCCCCCCTGTCATCTACATTAGGTATTTCTCCTAATGTTATCCCTCCCCCAATCCCCTAACCACTGCTATCCCTCCCCTAGCCCCTGACCCCCATACAGGCCGTGGTGTGTGATGTCCCCCTCCCTCTCTTCATGTGTTCTCATTGTCCAACACCCACTTATGAATGAGAATATGCGGTGTTTGGTTCTCTGTTCCTGTGTCAGTTTGCTGAGAATGATGGTTTCCAGCTTCATCCATGTCCCTGCAAAGGACATGAACTCATCCTTTGTTATGGCTGCATAGTATTCCATGGTGTATATGTGCCACATTTCCTTATCCAGTCTATCATTGATGTGTATTTGGGCTGGTTCCAAGTCTTTGCTGTTGTAAACAGTGCCGCAATGAACATACGTGTGCATGTGTCTTTATAATAGCATGATTTATAATCCTTTGGGTATATATCCAATAACAGGATTTCTGGGTCAAATGGTATTTCTAGTTCTAGATCCTTCAGGAAACACCACACTGTCTTCCACAATGGTTGCACTAATTTACACTCCCACCAACAGTGTGAAAGCATTCCTATTTCTCCACATCCTCTCCAGCTGTTCTTAAAATGCTTGTGCTTTTTGTTCTTTTCTAGAAATTTCTTGTCGAGGAGAACGGATAAGAGATTATTACCAAAAGCAGCAGGGCTATGCCGCTTGCCAAACAACCAAGAAGGTGTCCCGATTAGAGTGCCGAGGTGGGTGCACAGGAGGGCAGTGCTGTGGACCTCTGAGGAGCAAGCGGCGGAAATACTCTTTCGAATGCACTGACGGGTCCTCCTTTGTGGACGAGGTTGAGAAAGTGGTGAAGTGCGGCTGTATGAGGTGTGTGTCCTAAACGCGCTCCCTGGCAGCTCTGTCTGAAAAACGTTGTATACTTCTTGACCATGTTGGACTAATTAATGCTTCATAGTGGAAATATTTGAAATATATTGTAAAATACAGAACAGACTTATTTTTATTATGAGAATAAAGACTTTTTTCTGTGTTTGGAAAAAAAAAAAGAAGAAATGCTTGAACTCAAGCTTCCCCTATGCTGGAGAAGTATGAAGAAAGATATACCTGGAGGCATTAGAACAACGATGGGAACCATCGCTACTCGGGTCCATCTTTATAACATGCTGAAGACAAGCAGAAGCACATGCACGAGGGGCAGAGAAGCGACTGTGCGCTGATGTGAAATTGCCCAGAGCATAAAACCTGTGTGCCCTCCTTCACATCAACGAAGTTTACTAGGACATACCAAGCACATGCGTGTGAATGAGGATGCAAGGCAAGGGAATGGAACTCCAGAATTCACAGACAGAACAAATGGATGAGAAATACTTCATGCAAAATATAAAGTGTCCTGAGGATCTGGGTTCCATTCATGAGAGGAAATGAAAATGCTAAAATAAATTTTATCTTCCTTTTAAATGTCAGCATGTCCGCAGAAGCAGCACACAAAAGTCTTTATCTACCATTTTCCAGTATTAATTTTTTTGTAATATAAATGATAAAGGAGATGATAAAGAACCAATAGATTATTGATAAATAAATTAGTAATATGATTTTTTTTGTTTCTATGAGTTCTAAACAGCCCTATACAGTATTCAGTTTCCATGAGAAATATTTATTGTATCAAAGTACATTGTACTTAACATTTTAGGCCATCCTTTTACTGTTCCTTGATGCTTTAATATATATTAATTTATAATTATCCTGATATTTTTGTACATTTTTCAAACTTAAAAATCAGGATTTTTTTTTTTTTTGGCAATAGTACTGACATAGGGTTTTATCTTGGGATAAATATGTGTTGGTCTGTTTGTTGACCTTGACATCTGATCACTGATGTCACTGACCTACTGGCCACATTCAGGACACCTGCAGAGAGTGTGCAAAGTCCAGGAGAGGCAAACACAAATCTGTATGTGAGATGGTCATTGTCCAGAAAGAATTGGCCTCTCTGCAGCATGTCCTCACAGAAAAGAAATGGTGTGTAGCAATCAACACTAGAAAGCAGACCTTTTGCAAATTAATATGTCCTTGACCTTTTTTGCCCTTTTCTGGGGGTGGGGTGGGGATAAAAAGACTGTCATGTCAAGAACTGTGATTTCTTTTTCCCCCAAACAATAAAACTCCTTAATTATCTTAATGTTCCCATGTTAACATGTTTGCTGCTAAATTACAGTGTAGAGTTGATAATGATTTATAGTGGACTGTGCTCTTCCCTCATTAAAATCCCAGGGTGCCCTGTGAAGATGCAGATGTTTCTTCCTGAAAACTTTTTTTACAAAGAAAATTAGATGTACATGTATAATTCAGTGTGCTTTGTCTCTCTCCAGACTAATATCAGTTACACTGCTGATGTTTGTAAATTAAACAGATATTTACTTCATTAACAGCTTGGTGGTTTTCTTAGAAATTGCACAATAGGCCACTCCTTAAGAATTAATCAAAATGATAAAGAGTAAGGAAAAAAACCTATACCTTTTTGTTGCCAAAAATTGGTTTGAGATTCACATGTTGTTATTTCTTGCGACTGATATTGGAATGGTCACATAAAAGAGATGGATATAAAAACATACTATTTGCCTGAAAAAGGTATTCAATTAATTTTTTCAAAAATTATAAGATTAAGTCTAAGATGAAATATTTTTGTTTTTGTTCTTTGGTGCCCCCTCCCCAGTAAAACCAGGTGGAAAACAATAAAAGACAGCCACCCTTAGGCCAGGGTTGGTAACATTAAGGTGTACTATCCAGGACAGAGAACAACCTTGGCTGGGAGAAATAATCCTCATCCACCATGATAAGATGTCTTTGTTTCCCTGTAAACAACAACAAAAAAACCATGCATACACATGCATACACACACTCGGTCTCTCAGACAGACATTCCAACCATTTATTCATTCTTGTTTAAAAATGTCTATGTTTTAATTATAGAAACAATTATGTAGCTACTGTAAAATATTCTGATTGATTGCTTCTTGTTTCTAAGGGGTTTAAATCATTCATTAAACAAAGAAACATCTGTGAAGATGATGTGATTTAGACTTGCATTTATAGACATGTGTTATCCACATAGCCACTGTTTTTTGAGTGCTTCTTATATGCCAGGTACTATGCGCAGGGTTTTCTATGAAATCTCTTTCATCTGTATAAAACCCTAAGATTATTGTGCTTCCTGCTTTACACATGCAAACAGGGCTCATAAACAGAAGAGCTGGATTCCACCTCAGTCAGGTATTTCAGACCACATTGTCTGTAATTAAGGCAATAGCTTAGTAACTACCACCTCTACTAGGGGACTTTTAAGCCTTGGACCCTTATTCCACAGCCCAGTGATTTTTCCTTCTTGATTATGTAGGTTTAGGCAATCCAGACTAGAGACTTTGCTGTTTTATTTTTTAAGGAAAACAAAAGTGAAACCTTCATAGCTTCCAGATTGTGTTATTTCTCCTTCCTACTTATAAAGACACAAAATAAAATGATGGCTGTCTGGGATATGAGCTGCGTTAGCAAGTTTGTTAGGGGATTGTTTGCCTTGAGATACAACTACCTTCTGTACATGCACCATTTTAAAAAAATCCTATAGCCAAATAATTACCAGCAAACAAGATAAACTGAGGGTAATCATATTATAAAAGTTCCTTTCTTAGAAGGTCTTGCCAATAGGATTACTTTAAATAAGAAATTATTCTAGAGCATATCCAACAGAACTCTATGCATTACAACAAACAAAAATTTTCATGCATATTAGAATCAAAGATACTACCTGAAATAATGTGCATTGTAATCTGAAATGATAAAGTGGCTAAACATCTCTAAATGTGTTTAAATTCTCACATGAATGAGGCACCATCAGGAAATGGCATGGGGTTTTGACATGTGTTTGATTTAAGATGTGTTCATTCAATAATAACCATCTCAATCTTTGGAATTTGTTTTCACTACAGATTTTCTGAAATTATTTCTAAGCAATATAAATGAACCCCTGTTTTTTAAATTGCTCTGAGCATTTTCTTTTTTGGGTGATTTGCTTTGTCAGCAGCAATTCTTTCTGGAGAAATGATCAAAAGACTGTTGAAACTGATTCAGTACTTAAAGATCTGCAGCTTTATGGTGTCATTTACCTCAAAGTGACCATTATTTTAAAAATAATGTTTGTAAAAAAGGAAGCTATTCAAGGATATAAAGCTCCATAACAAAGCTTTACATTAAGTACATAAAGCTATGTAAAATACATGAGTCATCTTCATTTTCACTCCTGTGTAGTCAAAAATCAGTTATTAATCTATTATGTGCAAGAAGCTACACTAAACTTTTGATACACAGTTCACATGAAACAGACATCACTTCAGCCATTTTAGAGCTTTCACTCTATGCAGTTGGGTTTGGAGTTGAAGTGGGTAATAGATATTATACAAAGGTTCACACTAATGCATAATTCTAGATTGTGATAAGTACCCTGAAGGAAATTATGGGATACTAGAAGAAAGAATGGCAGAAGGATCCAATCAAATACATATAAGGAGGTTCGGGAATGCTCTGTGAGGAAATGACATTTAAACAGTCATGAAGGATCAAATCGAGTCTAGGATGGAGGCAGATGGAAGTCTGTGTGGGGGATAGGGGTTGGGAGTTCATGCAGACAGAGCAGCCCGTGTGTAGGCCTGAGGAGGAAAAGAACTCATGTAGTTAAGGAAACAAAAGAATTCAGTGTGGCTGGAGTGAGGTATACAATTGTTTTTTGTGTGTAACACAACAGTGGCCATTTTCAGGATTTCTTAACTCACCATATAGTCCATCTGTGTCTTCTGAGCATCTGTTTGCAGTGAGGTCTCAAAACATCAACTAGAAGGGATTTTCATTTTAGAATAGCAGCTAGTTGGCTGTGCCTAATTGTAGTTCCTCTAAACTTCCAAATGAAATATCTCTGAGGATATGGAAAATATAAATACTTGAAGTAGCACTGAAAGTTAAGAATAGTAGTGAATGTTCATGAACTGAAGACTCGATAAAGCTGAATAGAAGAAAACAACTGCTGGCCAATTCATGCTTTGAATCTCATGTACATTTTCCCTGCCCTGTTTATACTAAGACCAGAGGCTCGGGAAATGGGTCAACTGGAAATATAGCAGAAAATCCTGTGCATTAGGTGTCAATCCGAGTTTTAGTTACATCATGGTGACTGCATTGGGCTGGGAAACCCCAGCCTTCTGCCCTCCAACCCATCCTCTACTCTGTTGAATGACAACAAGGTATTCCTCTAGATTATTTGAAAAAATATCTATAACTCCCACTGTAGGATAAAATCCAAACTCTTTAGTTTGATATTCCAGATTCCTCACAAAGTGGTCTTCTCAAATCATCCTTGAGTATGTGCTCTTAGATTGGCAAATGCTAGGGAGGGATATTGTAAAGCAAATTCTTGGACTGGAATGGCCACCTTGTAGATGTGAGATTCAGCCACATACAGGTGGTAGTTGAAGCTAAGAAAATGGGTACGTTGAGTTAGAAACACAACAGAATGAACTTAACCAGAAAACTAACCCCACTTTAGAAGATACATTTCTGGAATGAAGTAGTCCCAGAATAGAAAGAAAGAAAGAAAGAAAGAAAAAGAAAGAAAGAAAGAAGGGACGTTTTAATAAAGTTATGGGGTAGTCACTGGCTGGTCGTGGGTAAGGAATAATAGGCTGCTCTCTTAATAAGTCTGATAACAAAAGAAGAGGGAGTGGCAGCTGGAAAAGTTGGTGAGGTCACAGTGTTGTCATTCAATGAATCAATAAGTATTGGTTTATCACCTATGGTCACAGCTTGAGAAGAAGTGGGGCAAACACTTGAGGTATACTCTGGGGATCATCCTGAGATCCAAGCTGGAAGAGCAAGACCAACACGAGTCATCCCTTACATGAGCCTGTTGATCAGTGGAGGTAAAAATCAGAAGCCAGATACAGTGAGGTTGAGGAAACAGGTGCCTGAGAGTAAGAAGTCACAAAATCACCCAGAGTTAAGAGAGCAATGTATATGCAAAAATTCTTTTCCAAATGGAGTTCTCTGTTGCCTTCCTCCTCCTCCTCTCACAAAGAGGATACAGCCTTTCTAAGGGCTTTGTCCAGACATATAAAATTCAGCTGAGTGGAGGTATTGCCATTGGCATTTGGAATTAGATCTTTGTGTCAGTAAATAGCCAGCTGAATTTAGACTCAAAAGCGAATCAAAAATTAAAAAGCACACACAAGAAAAACAGGGAGTGGGAGAAACAGTCACAGAGACCATTGTCTAGAAAATCTGCTATCATTAATCTTACTCTCCCTTCTTGAAGTGGCTAGAATTATTTTCATTGTTTTTTTCACATAGATGGTGTCAGAGAGAGTAAGTGACTTGCCCAAGGTCACACAATCCAGGTCTCCCGACTCCAACCGTAATGCAATATTGATTTCACTGGAATTGAAAGGCAAACTCCATAAACATCCCCATGAGATAATACTGGAAGAGAAAGTATTTCTCAAGGGGAGTTATTTTGGTTTTTTAAAATGCCCATGAATCACACTCACTTTCCCAATAAAAACACATTTTTTAAAAAATATCTTCCACTTAGTAAAGGAAAACAAAATAGTGCTTTTTACTGGAATTTGCTTCTGAAAAATGAAAGTGGAGAGTTGGAATGTCATGGTTGCTTCAGTATTTTTGGTCATTGTTCTCATCAGATAAGCCTTGATTGAGCAGGCTGACCTGGAGCAACTGAATTCTGTTGCTAACACAGTCACAAGGACAGGACCAAACATGTCCTAGTCCAGTTATATCAGTTGCAAAGTCACATCCTTGGACTTAATTCAACTCAAAAGATATTATTTGTAAGGAAAAAGGAGACAAGGCTAAAAAAACTATAGAGGAATTTCTACTTGAATGAGCATATCTGATAATGTGCCTTAACCATAATCTCAGAAGCCTGTGTTATCTCAGAAAGGAGAAAGATGAACATCTTTGAATTGCCTAATCTTCCACTTCCTTGATCCTGCTTGGTCCCTGCTCACAATATTACCATTCTATTACCTCCACCACTCTCAATTACATCTTGCTTTTAATTACATCTCTACATTGATTTTTTTCTTCCTACTATTCTGCGTTAGCCACAGTTCTCCTCCTGATATTTCTCAACTCTTTCACGGAACTCTGAATGAACAGGAACACATTTCTGAATGACACGCGCAATACCCTGTTTGGGAAATAAATCATTTATCATTTGGCAGAAAAAAAAAAAAAAGGAAAGGACCTGCTGGTCTAACAGTTGAGTAAATGAAGTCGGAATCATAGGAATCATTATATCTCTGTTTCCTCATTTAAACTTGTTTTCCATTTTTCCCCTTTTCTTGTAAATGCTTTCATATTTTAGAAAATTGGCACACAATTGTACCATTAGAAAAGAGTCTGAGAATGAGGAAGTGCAGTACAGCAATTCACATCCTGCTCTTTCCCAACTGGGCACACCCAGGAGGCAAGCGGCCCAGGCAGTGCAACTGAATCAAACCCAGGGCTGCTCCTGTGGACCCTGATGTACACACATACATCCATGCACAGACACAGGCACACATAAACACAGGAATGTGAAATAATGTAGGAATAAAGGAAAAAAAGTGGCTCAAAGAATTGACTCATTTCCAAATCTAAAAGGTAATAGTTTGTGTAGCACCCTCATCTCCTTCACTTGAATTCTTTTTCTTTTAAAAGCAGAATCTCAGTATATAGAAAACCAGTTTCAGTATGGGACCCAACCAGGGGGATCCATAATGGGAAAAACATCTTTGGCTGAGAACAATGGGGGAGTTACCTTTCCATGTTCCTTTTCTCACCCCAGCTTATGTCTTACTTCTTTTGCTTTACAATGTGATACAAGTGTGTATCCACCCCATTTCTCAGGAGACACTAGCATACCCTAGTCAGTCTCCTATGGACACTGTGATATATCTACCAGAAAAACGTCAGGACCAAAGGACTTATCCTGCCAGCTTCTGGCATCTCCCAGTTGACAGTCCTCAGCTCTTGGCCAACTTTGGAATTACCTGGATAAAGGGAAGCATCTCGCCCTACATCACACAGCTTTCTTAGGGCAGTGTGTTGCAGGGATATAAATATCTGACCCCTCTCCCCAATTTGGGATATTTATGAAGGGCCATCCCAGTTCACAGGTCCTCGTGGGATCAGCTGAAACCTTCTTTAACACAGCATCACAGTGCAACTTTTACCTCTGCCCAAGCCTACTTTCTTTTCTTTCGTCCACAGGTGGTGACCTCTAGAGCACTCCCTCGTAAACCTCATGCATGCAGCATCAGTATCTTAGGGAATACACCTGGAATCCTCCTGTCTCTGAGGTACATAGAAAGCAGGAGACTGTGTGAAGAAATGAGTTCTCCTTTTGCGATTCAGAAAGCAGCAAACTTATACCTCATAGGGCATTTGGGAACTTAAAAATAACATTTCTTAAAGTGTGATGGCCAGGTGGCAGCCTGCTTGGATGAGACAGTGAACCCTGAATATCTGAGACAGATCTCAGTTATTTTAGAAAGTTTGCTTTGCCAAGGTTGAGGACACACACCTGTAACACAGCTTCAGGTGGTCCTGGTGACAAGTACCTAAAGTGGTTAGAACACAGCTTGGTTTTATACATTTTAGGGAGACATGAGACATCAATCAACATATGTAATATGAACATTGGTTCAGTCCAGAAAGGCAGGACAACTTCAAGCAGGGAAAGGGCTTCCAGGTCATAAGTAGATAAAAGACAGATGGTTGCATTCTTTTTGAGTTTCTGATTAGCCTCTTCAAAGGAGGCAATCAGATAAGCATTTATCTCAAAGTGCAGAGGGGTGACTTTGAATAGAACGGGAGGCAGGTTTACCCTAAACAGTTCTCAGTCCCACTTTTCCCTTTAGCTTGGTGATTTGGGGGCCCCAAGATTGATTTTCCTTCATATTTTTCCCCTTTTCTTTTTAAAATATTTTGGAGAAAACGTTTTAGAAGAAAATGAGTCTCTGGTCTCAGTTTGTCTGATCTCTAATGGCTAGGATGTTACATTCCTAGATGGGTAGGTCCCAAGTTATTAGGAAAGCTCAGTTTTTAGCAGGTTGTGAAGTCTCATGTCCTATGAAGAGAAAATATGAGGGGGAAGGGCGAAAAATGACAAACAAAAGAACAATCCTGGAAAATTGATATAGGCCACGTTACACTGAAATCCACACATCAGTAGGCACATAGGAAAGTGGCTTATGTATGTAAATAGGTTGCTGTTATTTCCTTCTGAAGTTTAAGTTGTCCAGCTTCGGTTCACAGAGCTTTAAGAAAGCACAGATTAGTTTTCAATGACTCCAAATTAGGAAAATGGGGGGGGGGAGAAGGGGAGAAGAAGGAAAAAACTGAAAACATAATTTTAAAGACTTATAGTCAAAAAAATTAGAATTTGTTCCAAATTTTAGAAAATAATAAAAATTGGCCAAGCATGGTGGCACACACCTGTAATTGTAGTACTTTGGGAGGCCGAGATGGGTGGATCATGAGGTCAGGAGATTGAGATCATCCTGGCCAACATGGTGAAATCCCATCTCTACTAAAATACAAAAAAAAAAAAAAAAATTAGCCTGGTGTGGTGGTGCACCCCTGTAGTCCCAGCACTCAGGAGGCTGAGGCAGGGGAATCACTTGAACTCGGGAGGTGGAGGTTGCAGTGAGCTGAGATGGCACCACTGCACTCCAGCCTGGGGACAGAGTGGGACTCTGTTTCAAAATAATAATAATAAATAATAATTTAAAAAATTGAAAAACATTAGGCAAGAGTAGAATCTAACAAAAGGTATACTATAGACTTTGAAACATATTTTTTCTCTCTCTAGTTTTCCATTTTCGCTTAAGACAAATTATGGTAGGACTAATTTGCTAATACTTAGCCTAATTATTTTTCTACAGTGCAGCAAGAATATTTTTTTTTTTTGAGACAGAGTTTTGTTCTGTCTCCAGGTGCTAGGCTGGAGTGCAGTGGTGCGATCTTGGCTCACTGCAACCTCTGCCTCCCGGGTTCAAGCAATTCTCCTGCCTCAGCCTCCCAAGTAGCTGGGACTACAGGTGCGTACTACCACACCCAGCTAATTTTTTTTGTATTTTAGTAGAGACGGGGTTTCACTACATTGGCCAGGATGGTGTCCATCTCTTGACCTTGTGATCCACCTGATTTGGCCTCCCAAAGTGCTGGGATTATAGGCGTGAGCCACCACACCTGGCCAGAATAATTATTTTTAATACATAGGCTTTTAAATTGGCTTTGATGGAACTTTGTTCCATAGAGGGAATCTCAGATAAGACTTTTCTAAAGCTGAGTTGAGCCTTGGGTTTGTATCATCAAATACCTATGAGTTGGGTGAATTCCTCTTATCCTGAGGTCCCAAGATAAACTTGGGGCTCTTAGACTGTCAGAAAGTGACACTCTTTACTTACCACAGGTCAGGAACCCTGTATTAGGACTGTGAAGACAATGTATGAGACCAGTTCTCCCAAAGGGGTTTTATTGGTTCCATAAGTCAAGCTTGATTCCTTAAAGGAAAGCACACCATTCCAGTCAAATCCTTGGAAATAACCAGCTTGTCCAATTGTGTACTGTTACAAATGAAAACAGATTCTTTTTGCACTTACGCAAATAACTATATTGCCACGAGTTAAGAATACTCACAAATAGTTTTCAAATTCTGCAGAAATCAGGTAGAGAGAAATTTATAGTTTAGATTTGAAACAAAAATGGTAACAGTCCTTTCCCAAAACAAACCTTACTGTCTGTGGACTAGACTGCCTAAAGCCACAAGATTCTAAGTTATGGTAATCTTACTAAATTCAAGATGTAGCTATTTTCATTAAACATTACATAAGCAAAGATCATTCTGTTTGGGGCTAGGTTTATACTTTTGTAACGCTTATGCCAAATTTTGACACCTTGTAGCATTTGGCAAGGATTAGTATAAAAGTTCTTGATCAATAAATGCAAACAAAAATGTATGCTGGCAATTCTGAAGACATTTCTAATATTATTTTACCAATAATTTAAAGCTAGCTTATTTATTAAAGATTCTACTTGTTATGTGAACTTGAAAAAAGGATTTGACTAGTCTTTTATTTTTCCCTGATAAAGTATTTGATTCAAGCACTTTTATTTTCTTAAGCAAATTAATTAGAGCTCTTTTAAATATTTTGAGTAGTGAAACACTGTGTACATAACACATAAATACATAGATGTATTAAGTATGTTGATAGAAGTACATCTTATGGATTGAGAAAGACCTTCTTGATTTTCCTGTCTTAGACTTTCAATTGTTCATAACCTGCTTCATTACCCTAGGCAGTTGTCAGCTAAATAGCCTTAAATTTGCATATTAAAGGAAACAATTCAGGTGACAATCAAATAGCAAAATTTACATCATAAGATACAGAAAGAAAAAGCCTATTGCACTGGAGGAAAATTAAAATGAATTTAATTGCCAATTGAACACAATTATAGCAATTATAAAGGCCTTTTAAATGTACACTCACAAAGAGAGAGAGAGAGAGAGAGAGAGAGAAAACCTATAGCTTTTACTTCAGAACTTTAGCCATGAGATAAATATAAATTCACCGGCTTGCACAAAAGACCCTGCTAGATCCAAACACTGGTTTTATCTTATAGAAAAATAACAGCAGATTTGAAGCAGGCAGAAAAGAAAATAGAGAAAAAGAGAACTTAGGAACTCTACAGTCTGCAGGTCGACCTAAGGGGCTCTTTTCCTTTAATGTAAATGTGCACAAATACCATATTGCTTCAATTTTACATTAAACTCCAGCAAGTAGAGGTGCCATAAAACTTATAGAGTGCTTGAAAGAGGGTCATTCTTCTTTTTTCCTCATTCTTATGTTGCTTCCCACTTTTTTTTTTTTAAAGGAGGACCTGAGCTGTGGCCTAGGGTTTGTGTGTGGTGGATTGACATGTGCTGCTTTTGGACAGGACTCCTCAGCATGTCACCACTGAGTTGTTTCCACCCTCTTACATGTCTCACTTTCTCTCCCAGAGGTCTATAACCTCTGAGGGGGCTCAAAACACTGAGTGATCAGCCCTTATATGCATTTGTAGATGAGCTATTTTTTAAATTAGGGGGATTTTCCTGTAGGGCCACTGCACATCATTGGAAGTCAAACTCCCAAACACTCCCACCAGGTCCTCAGTCACCCAGGGGTGCCTTTCTGCTGGGAGGAGCAAAATGCCCTTTTTCATTTGGAGCTGAGAAAACTCAGTCTCTCATTTACCTATGAAAACAACAATTCAGTTCCTCATGCAAATACACACAGACAAGCTGAATCAAGATTAATTTTGGAAGAAAAGGTAATAGAGAAGATCCTTTAGAATGCATTTCTGAACTAGAATTAGGATCCTTAAACAACAACTTCCAGGAGAAAATAAACAACAGGAAGACCACTTCCTGTAAACTGTCCTCAGCCACCCCTAACTTTGTAGCTCTTGTCTGCCACTATACACACCAAGGTCAAATCCTCTCACAGTACATGGTACTCCAAAAGCCAAAGAGGTCAGGTCATGCAATACAGGAAAACAGAGCTGTCTGTGACTCTTGAAACTCAACAAAGAAAATAGAACACCCCCAAAAGGGTAAGTGGCAGTTTTGTTCTGAATTCTTTAAAGGGGTTGAAGTCATTTGAAACTTTCACTAGATTTTTTGGTACTACAGGTGGAAAAGGGGGAAGAAAGTATGAGGTGGAAGAAAAGTAAATGAAGAAACATTTTTTTTTAAGACAGGAAGCAAACACAGAAACCAAGCACTTGGTTTTTTGGGGTTTTCCCCCCCTTTTGCAGCTGCAAAGAACTTTAGCCAAATTAGAGATGCTTTCTTACCCATAATTTGGAATTCTCACTCAGATTTGACCAAGTCAGGTAGAGTTGGTCAAATCTGATGGGAGAAAGATTAGAAAAAACAACAACAAAACTCCAACAATATTATCTTTGAGTGCTTTAATTGTAAGGAGAAATTAAGATCAGCTGGTTGTTAACTTACCTACAAATGAGTCTCAGGCTGAAGACTGTTGTCTACCATCCTAGAAGCAGGAAAAAAACTCAAACTCATCTCCCCTGTTGGGAGCAAGCTCAAACTCCATAAAGGAGTTACCTGCCTTCCATTGTGATGGAAGCAGGAAATCCTGTCTTCCTTGTTGGAAGCAACTAAAACTAAAAAAAGAGGGAGTTGAGCAGCAAAATCAGCTTTAGATCTCAACTACATTTGAGGAGATAGGGATTCTCTGGAGGGGATACTCCCAGATCTTAGCAAATTGTCCTATTAGTTTGAGCCATAAAGTTAGCTCACGCTGGTACCAAATCTCCAGATAGGAGATTTGTCAAAGATCAGGGGCACCAGCACTCAGAATCCCCTTCATGGTTGCCAAAATGTGAACCCCAAAGATCTGAGACAGGTCTCAGTTATTTTAGAAATTTTATTTTTCCAAGGTTGAGGACACAGGCCTGTGACACAGCCTCAGGAGGTCCTGATGGCATGTGCCCAAGATGGTCAGAGCACAGCTTGGTTTTATATTTTAGAGAAACATGAGACATCAATTAACATACGTAATATGAACATTGGTTTGGACCAGAAAGATGGGCAACTCGAAGCGGGGGAGAGGTTTTCCACATCATAGGTAGATGAGAGACAAATGGATGCATTCTTCTGAGTTTCTGATTAGCCTCTCCAAAGGAGGCAATCAGATATGCATTTATCTCAGTGAGCAGAAGGGTGACTTTGAATAGAATGGGAGTAGGTTTGCCCTAAGCAGTACCCAGCTTGACTTTTGCCTTTAGCTTAGTGATTTGGGGTATCTAAGATTTATTTTCCTTTCATGAGACCATCATTACTCCCTGAGCCCCATGTGGCTAGTGTTCTAGAAACTTCCAGAAGGTTTCTGCACAGCTGTCCTCACATGTATTCCTTAGCCAGGAGCCCAGCCTGCTGTCTTACAGAACCAGATCTCCACTACTTTCCCTTTGTGCTTTTCTTTCAAGGTTCTGGCAGTCTCTGCACTCAAACTCTCAAACATAAAAAGAGACTATTACCACTTCTGCACTGGAGAACTTCATCTTCCCCAAGAGATGTTGACGTTGATACCCTAAAGGCCTCCTATAACTGTGGTCTTCCATTTTTTAAAGATCAAGAAAAAAAATTATCCAGTGTCTTAGTCAGTTTGGGCTACTATTGAAAAAAACATAGACTGGGTGGCTTAACAATAGAAATTTACTCTCACAGGCCTGGAAGCTGAAAAGTCCAGGGGCAAGGTGCTACCTGGTTTGGTTTTTGATGAGGGCTCTCCTGACTTGCAGATGGTACCTTCTCACTATTATAGTGAGCCCGAAGTTTCTCTTCAAAGAATCCCTGTCAGCTCTCTTATTCTTTAAAGTTTAACTTCTTGTAATTCCAGTAAACAACCTTCTCTACCAGTTCATCAGTAGTTCACATCTGTCCCCCCCTCCCCACCCCCTCATCCTGACTCATCCCCGGTCACATGATCACCCCTGTTTACCTGCTCTGAGATGTCCATAACTGTCCTTCCAGTCAAAACACCCAGCCTGCCACTCCAGCTCAGACCCCTGCTCTTTTTAAAATAGCCAATCGGGACTAGTCTAGTTTGTGCAGTCTAACCCTAGCCAATAGGGGACTACATGGCAGCAGGGACAACACCCGTCAGGCATAGGTACCCCTTCCCTCCTTGTCCAAGCATGCAGCGGCCTTCACTGCTCCATCCGTGTGCCCCGCACCCTTCTTAGAAGTAAACTGATACTTGCTGAGAGGATGTATCTTCGAGTGCTATTTCTTTTGTGGCATCAAAATTTTACTTATAACACTATGTCCCCACATAGTGTTATGGGGTGAATTTTTATGTTCCCTCAAAGTTTATGCGTTGGAATTATAACCCCCAAAGTAGAGAAGGTGGGGATGTTTTGGAGGTGATTAGGTCATGAGGGTACAGTTGTCATCAATGGGATTAATGCCCTTTTATTTATTTTAATTTTTTTGTGAAGGCAGGATCTTGCTATGTTTCCCAGGCTGGCCTGCAACTCCTGGCCTCAAGAAATCCTCCTGCCTTGCCCTCCCAAGGTACTGGGATTACAGACTTGCCTTCTTTCTACCATGTAAGGGCATACAAAATTGGCAGTCTTTAACCTGAAAGAGAGACCTCACTAGAACCAAACTATGCTGGTATTCTTATCTCAGACTTCTAGCCTCTAAAATTATAGAAATAAGCTTATATTGTTCATAAACTGTTTAGTCTATGGCACTTTGTTATAGCAGTCTGAACTAAGACTCATGGTCTTTGCTTGGTGCTTACACTTGGGTTGGTGGAAAGTTGAGTGGTGGCAAGATATGGGTTCCTCTTATGATAAGGCCAATAATCTGATCAGGAGGCTCCACCCTCATGACATAATCTAATTCTAATTGCCTTATATCTTAAAGGCCCCCATCCCCAAATACCATCACACCAGGGGTTAGGGCTTCAATGTATTTCTGGGAATAGGGGGATACATAAGCATTCACACTGTAACACCTGACATTTCTCATCAGGGCAGAGGCAGAAATAAAGTTATCTCTAGCATGATGCATTAGTTTCTGTTGGCCACAGAGAAGAGCAAGATAGGAAGGACAAAAAAGAGGCTATATACTTATTACTCTGGTGAGCCAGATAGTCACAGGAAGGAGAGATATTTTAGTTATTGATTGTTATATAACAAATTGCCCCATAACATAGTAGCTTAAAAATAATCATCTTATTCTTTCTCAGTTTCTCTTAGGAATTTTGGAACTAGACTATGATATTTATAGGCTGGGGCTGCTTTCATCTGATGGCTTGACTGGGGCTGGCTAAGGGCCAAGGCTTCAGTCCTTCTGCATATGGACCTCTCATAGCGCTTCTTGAATGTACTCATTGCATGGTAGCTGGCTTCCCCTAGAGTAAGCAGTCTAAGACACCACAGTGGAAGCTGCCTTTTACAACCTAGTCTTAAAAGTCACACAGCATCATTCCTGCAGTACTCTATCAGCTGCAGGTTTAGTTCTGATTCAACCTATGAGGCAGCTACACCAGGGCTTGAATACCAGAGGTGAGGTGAGGGTCATTAGAGCCCTCTTGGAGCCTGATTCCCATGAAAAGCATCTAAGGGAATATTTAGCCATTTACATGGAAAATGGGAAAGGAAGCACTGGCCAGTGATTAACCCAGGACCAAACTCTAAAGAAACCTGTGTCTGGAATCTGTTCATAAAACATATAGCTCTAGATAATTACTACTTAAACAAGTTATCACATTACTTTTGACTACTCAGATATTCGTCTTCCCTAGTAGAGGGTGTGTTACTCAATAGCTAATACTTTCATCCCAAAAGATTAGAAAAACTCCCAAACAGATAGTCTTTAAATAAATTTTGAATGACTGAATGTGTCAGGTGCTGGATATAACATATTGAACAATACAAAAGTGGCCTCTATCCTTGTGGAACTTAACAATCTAGCAGAAAAGACAAAAAATCAAGTAAAAAAACAAGGAATTGTACAATTCAAAATGGCAATAAGTTCTGTGAAGGCTACTGGAATAGGAAGTGATAGTGTGATGGGACTTGTTTTCTACAAGGTGGTCAGAAAAGGTTTCAGCGTGGAAGTGAGGTTTGAGTGGAATCTGACAAAGCACAAGAAGCTCAACTGAGAAGAAAGAGCATTCCAGGAAAAAGGACAATCAACCTGCAGAATCCTGTGGTAAGAAAAGTGTGCTTTAGCAATAGTAAGCATGTGGGGAGATCAAGGCTGACAGGGAGTTGAGCGGTGAGCTTGGATTG
Source organism: Ateles fusciceps (assembly GCA_036589455.1). Taxonomy (NCBI): domain Eukaryota; kingdom Metazoa; phylum Chordata; class Mammalia; order Primates; family Atelidae; genus Ateles; species Ateles fusciceps. The sequence continues at coordinate 4,739,932 of JAZHEH010000051.1, forward strand.
CAAGGGGAAGCAGGGGTCAGATCACAAAGGGCTTTGGAGGGGAAAGAATTTAAATTTTTTTAAAACTCAAATATAAAGTCATTGAATACACGCACACACACACACACAGAGAGAGACAGAGAGAGAGAGAAAGAAAGAAAGAAAAAGAGTTTTGCTCTTGTTGCCCAGGCTGCAGTGTAATGGCATTCAAGTGATTCTCCTGCCTTAGCCTCCAGAGTATCTCGGATTACAGGAGCCCACCACCATGCCTGGCTAATTTTTTTTTTTAAGAGTAATTTTTTTTTTTTGGTAAAATTTATTTTTTACCAAAGTTTTTATTTTAGTAGAGACAGGGTTTTACCATGTTGGTCAGGCTGGTCTCAACTCTTGACCTCAGGTAATCCACCCACCTTGACCTCTCAAAGTGCTGGAATTACAGGTGTGAGCCACTGTGCCCGGCCTAAAGTCATTGCATATTTTTTAAAAGAAAGATTGAACATTAATTAAAAGTGTAATTACTTCCGCAAACACTTCCATATTTAGAGGACCTATGGAAGACTTCTACATCCTTCCCCTGCCCAGCTTCCCACTGCCACTTCACCAGTCTTGGTCTCTGCCTTTCTCCTTCTGCAATAATCCTACCACTCCTTCCCCCTCCATGCAGTTGACCTCCATTTTCTGCTCTTGGTAACTATTATTCTGTAATGAGGTCATGCAGTCTTACTGCTCCTCTGGCATGATATGGATATCATGACAGAATAACTGTCCTCTCAGTGAAATGTTTCCTGTTCCTCTAGAGAGACCCCGTCAGTGCCTTGGCAGAGTTTACCACAGTAATGTGAGGGATTGTTTTTCTTTGTCTCTTCTCCTAGCCCAGACTTTACCTGCCTCTGGAGTGGCCACCAGCATAATTTGTTTAAAAAGGTTACTGTGCCATATTTGCAGTCCACAAATTTTTTTTTCCATAAATAACAAGATAGTAAATATTTTTTACCTTGGGGCCATATGGTCTCTTTTGCAACCACTCAACTCGGCATTATTAGTATGTAAATGATGGCCACAGATAATACATAAGTGAATGAAAGGCTACATTCTAATAAAACCTTATTTATGGACATGGAAATTTATATTTCATATAATTGTGATGTATCATAAATTGTTACTCTTCTTTTGATTTCTTTCAAGTATTTAAGAATGTGGAAACCATTCTTAGCTCATAGGCTTAAAAATAGGCAGCAAGGCAAATTTGGCCCACAAGCCATAGTTTATCAATGCTAGATAATCGGGAGCCAAAATAAATAAGCTATTGTGCTCTGTCCTGGAAGAACAAATGATTGTGCTGGAGACTTGGACATTCAATGAAGTAAATGCCCCATAAAATGATAAGTACTATAACTGCAACAGGGAGCTATGGAAGACTAGAAAAATTTTTTTAAAAAAGAAGAAAAATATGCTAGAATGACAATTTAAATAAATAAACAAAAAGAAGAAGGAAAATAATTCAGTTCAATGGAAATTTCCTGCCACTGCATCTTCTTACTGCTGTAGCCCTGGGATAACATGATGTCTAGTAAAGGCTGGTGCTCAGTAAACATTAATTGAATAAATGAATGCTTAATGAATTTATTAATTAATGAAAAAATCTCAAGGACCCTTCCTAGGGATTAAATAAACATAAATGAATACACTGAGATACAAGTCATTAAGTAATTGCTGCTTTGAGAAGGGAAACAGGTACTTAGGAAATTAATAATAGCACAGTGTGATAGGTAGAAGTAACATAATTAGCAGTAACAGAGAAAAGGGAGTGATATAATCAGTTGGATCAAAGGGAATTAAAAGAGGATTTCTGGAGAAGGTGGCATTTAGTCTGGCAGAAATTATGGGGAAAAACAATCCAAGTTATTATTCTGTCGTGGCACTGAGAAGAGCAGGTCATAGGCAGCTGGGGTTGGGATTGACAACTTGGAGAAGACAGATACCCACTGCGGGGCTAACATAAATGCTGTTCACCTGGGGATGCCAAACACAAAACAGGTGGGCACACCCAAGGCTGTACTTCTAGGGAACTGTTAGCCACAATTCCCAAGAAAGAATAACTTACAAAAAAGAGGGCTGTTGGCTTTCTATTGATCTTATCCTCCTACAAGTTCTTACCCATACACCTGGCCACTGCTGCCAAGCTGGAGCCTAGAAATTCAGTCCGAAGGAGCTGGAGAATACATTCAGTGCCTTTATAAAATACTGGAAAATTAGTACATTGAACATCTATCATTTTCAGAAATATTTTAGAAAAAAAAATACTTTGATTTCAATAGTTTTGGAGGAACAGGTGGTTTTTAGTTATATGAGTAAGTTCTTCAGTGGTACTTTCTGACATTTTGGGGCAAAACCACCCAAGCAGTGTACATTGTAGCTAATATGTAGTTTGTTATCCCTCATCCCCACCTCCCAACCTTCCTCTCTGCCCAGTTCCCAAAGTCTGTTATATTATTATTATGCCTTTGCATCCTCATAGCTTAGCTCACACTTATAAGTAAGAACATACAATGTTTGGTTTTCCATTCCTGAGTTACCTCACTTAGAATAATGGCCCCAGCTCCATCCAAGTTGTTGCAAAATACATTATTTTATTCCCTTTTATGGGTGAGTAGTATTCCTTGGTGTATATATACCACATTTTCTTTATCCACTCATTGGTTGATGGGCACTTAAGTTGGTTCTGTATGTTTGCAATTGCAAATTGCACTGCTGTAAACATGCATGTGCATGTGTCTTTTTGATATAATCACTTATTTTCCACTGGGTAGATACCCAGTAGTGGGACTGCTGGATCAAATGGTAGTTCCATTTTTAGTTCTTTATGGAATCTCCACACTGTTTACCATAATTGTTGTACCATTTTACAGTCCCACCAGCAGTGTAAACGTGTCCCCTTGTCACTGTATCTATGTTGATGTCTTTTATTTTTTGAGGTTTAATTATTGCTGTTCTTTCAGGAGTAAGGTGGTATCTCATGGTGGTTTTAATCTGCATTTCCCTGATAATTAGTGATGTTGAAATTTTTTTCACATGCTTGTTAGCTGTTTGCATATCTTCTTTTGAGAACTGTTTATTTATGTCTTTTGCCTACTTTTTGATGGGATTATTTATTTTTTTCTGGCTTATTTGTTTGAGTTCCTTATAGATTCTGGATATTAGTCCTTTGTTGAATGCATAGTTTGCAAATGTTTTCTCCCATTCTATCGGTTGTCTGTTTACTCTGCTGATTCTTTCTGTTGCTGTGTAGAAGCATTTTAGTTTAATTAGATCCCATCTATTTATTTCTGTTTTGTTGCATTTACCTTGGGTTCTTGGTCATGAACTCTGCCTAGGCCAATGTCTAGAAGAGTCTTTGCATTGTTAATCTTCTAGAATTTTTATAGTTTCAGGTCTTATGCTTAAGATTTTGATCCATCTTGAGTTGATTTTTGTATTAGGTGAGAGATGAGGATCCCTCATTCTTCTACATGTGGCTTTCCTGCTTTCCCAGCACCATTTATTGAAAAGGGTGTCCTTTCCCCAATATATGCTTTGTATGCTTTGTCAATGATCATTTGGCTGTAAGTATTTGGCTTTATTTCTGGATTTGCTAGTCTGTTTAGTTGGTCTACATGCCTATTTTTATATCAGTACCATGCTGTTTTGGAAACTATAGCCTTGTAGCATAGCTTGAAGTCGAGAAATAGGATGCCTCCAGATTTGTTCTTTTTGCTTAGTATTGTTTTGACTATGTGGGCTGTTTTTTGGTTCTATATGAATTTTAGGATTGTTTAGAAAATATATCTTTTAATTCCCCTTTGCCAAAAAATACCTAGATATAATAGAAAAAAAAAAGACACCCTTTTAAATTTATAGTCAAATATGTAAGAAAGTAGAGGAAATTACCAAGGACCAAAAACAAAGAGGAAGCTGGAAAAATCTGTAACCATAGGTCCACCTCCCTGTGCATTTGAGATTTAAATTTACATTATCTCTCAATAAATCAAAATGATCCTAATAGGTCAGAGGGGTCCTGGAAGAAGCAAATGTCAATACTCTCTAGAGGATGAATACTAGCAATTTAACTATAAGCTCAAAATCCAAAATTATAAACAATATAACACTAAAGGAAATAAACCAACATAAGTAAGATCAACTGGAATGAGTCAGCAGAATTAAATCAAGATATCATATATGTAGTAGAATTTATCAGTTATAAAATATCAAAAAATATATGTACATATTTAAAGAAATAAGAGAAAATTAAAATATGAGCCAGGAAAAAGACCAAGTAGATTTAAAAATAATGAAAGAAATATGAAAATATAATGGTTGGACTTAAACATCAATGAGTTAAAAAGCATACAGATACAACTGAAAAGAAAATTAAGGAACCAGAAAATAGATTTGAGGAAATTATTAATAACACAATAGAGGCCACGTGTTCAGGCCTATAATCCCAGTGATTAGGGTGGTCAAAGTGGGAGGACACTTTGAGGCCAGGAGTTTGAGACCAGCCTGGGCATTATAGCAAAATCCTGTATCTTTTAAAAAATTAAAAATAATAATAAATAAACAAAGAGAAATATTTCATAAAAGAAGAGGTAATAATAAATGGATGAAAGGATGAGAACGTCTAATATGCATCTATTAAAGTTTCCAGGGGAAAAAAGATAGATGGAATCAGAAAGAGCAAATATTAAAAAATATAATGGTTAAGAATTTTCCAGAATGGATCAAATGTATGATACTTTTAATAAGAATGACTCTACCTATTGTTTATGGTCTGTCAGGAGATGCTGTCAGTCATTGTCCCAAACTGTGGGACTTAGAATACTGGATCTTATTGGAGGAAACAACTCATCAGAAAGGAGAGCAGGTCAAAACAAAACTGGTGTCCAGCTGAATCCAGGGGAGATTTGTAAAGATAGCAGGCATCATTAATGAGAGAATGATAGCCCATTCATATTATCATTTGAAGGTGAAAGTGTTGAATTCTAGAACATAACATTTTGTTTCTTAAGCCAGTTACCAAAAAAGCAAATAGAAAGCTTTTGCAGTCTGACTATTCATTTCTTATTGGAAGCCTATTTAGATAACCTAGAAGTTAAACTTGATAAAAGCGTTTGAATTTAATTAGACACACCATAGGGAACCAGTTTTAGAGAGACTATTATACCTTAAGTGCATACAACATTCCTTTTATGAATTTCCTTTTACAAAATTTTTCATGAATTACACATACCATCTACAACATGCCTGAACTTTCTTGCTTGTCCTAAACACCCCTCTTTTTAAATAACCAGATTATATTCATCAAGGCAGTCCTGATCATTCATCATCAGGACTAGATTGGAGCTTCGACTCAAACAGACAGAGCAGTGTGCTCACATTGTGAATTTTAGCTCCAAATCAACAGTAAGAACAAACCAGCAATCCCAAGAGGACCCACAGACCCTCTGAAGGAAGCAGACTGCTACTGCATGACCCAGGAGATATCCCAAATACTGCAAGTGCCCCAACTGTGGCAGCTGGGAAAGGGAGATTCTCCTCTCTCAATACACACCTCCACTGGAGAAACTGAAGGTCTGTTTGCGGGAGAAGTTTCTGGCCTTACATGGTGCTGAGTCAATTTAGATAGCTGAGTGAAATACAGGGGGTAGAGCAAGCAACAGGAAAGGCCCTGGGAGCTCACTAGGTCCACAAGCAGGCCATTCCTGCCTGGCACCACGGGAATCCATTAAGAGGGCAGCCAGAGGAGTGACAAAAACACTATAGGGAGAAGAAAATCTCCAGTTGAACTTCATAACATTTTGAACTGGATGAAAAGCATCCTATCCAAAACTTAGGAGAGGGCATGAATTCTGTGTGCAGACTCACAGGCAGGAGAAGAAGCAAGCACTTTTCTTTCACAGCTGGGAGGTGGGTACCCTGGGGCAAGTTCTTCAGCCCTCTCACCCACTGCCTAAAAACAGATTCAGGACTGTTGAGGGGACCATGGTGGGAGTAAGACAGTCTCTTCAGTTCATGTGGGAGTTGGGTGAGGCCTGTGACTGCTGGCTTTTCCCCACTTCCCTGACAGCCTGAATGACTCAGCAGAGGCAGCCATATTCCTCCTAGGTACACAACTCCATTGGCATGGGAACCTCACTGCCATCCCCCCACAACAGCTGCAGCAAGACCCATCCAAGGAGATTTCAACCTCAGATACACCTAGCCCTATCCCACCTGATGATTCTTCCCTACCTTCCCTGGTAAACAAAGACAAAGGGCATGTCATCTTGAGAATTCTAGGGCTGCACCCACTGCCAGTTCCTCTCCATTCTACCACAGCTGATGCTCTCTGGAAAGCACCACCTCCTGGCAGGAAGCCAACCAGCACAAAAATAGAGCATTACACTACCAAAGCTAAGTACCCTCACAGAGTCTATTACACCCACTTGTCACCTCCACCAGAACACGTGCTGGTATCCACAGCTGAGAGACCCATAGACAGTTCAAATCACAGGACTCTCTGCAGACAACCCCCAGTAGCAAACTGGAGCTGGGTAGACTTGCTGGGTGGCTAGACCTAAAAGGAAAACAACAATCTGCATTTCAGCTCACAGGAAACCACATTCATAAAAAAAAGGGGGAGAGTACCATATCAAGGGAATACCTTGTGGGAAAAAAAGAATCTGAGCAACAGATTTCTGTCCTAGACCATCCCTCTGACAGAGCCTACCCAAATGAGAAGGAATCAGGAAAACAACTCTGGTAATATGACAAAACAAGGTTCGGTAACACCCCCAAAAAATCATTCTAGTTCACCAGCAACAGATCCAAACCAAGAAGAAATCCCTGATTTACATGAAAAAGAATTCAGGAGATTAGTTATTAAGCTGTTACAAGAAGTGAAGGGAGAAATAGTCAAGGAAATAGATATCATAAAGAAAAAGAAATCAGAAATTCAGGAAACACTGGACATAGTTATAGAAATGCAAAATGTTCTGGAAAGTCTCAACAATAGAATTGAACAAGTAGAAGAAAGAAATTCAGAGCTAAAAGACAAGGTTTTTGAATTGATCCAATCCAACAAAGACAAAGAAAAAAAAATAAGAAAATATGAACAAAGCCTCCAAGAAGCCTGGGATTATATAATCAGTGTTTCTGAGGAAGAAGATAAATCTAAAAGTTTGGAAAACATATTTGGGGGAATAATTGAGGAAAATTTCCCTGGCTTTGCTAGAGATCTAGATACCCAAATTCAAGAAGCACAAAGAACATCTGGGAAATTCATCACAAAAAGATCATTGCCTGGGCACATTGTCATCAGTTATCTAAAGTTAAGATGAATTAAAGATTCGTAAGAGCTATGAGACAGAAGCACCAGGTAACCTATAAAGGAAATTCTATCAGATTAGCATATTTCTCAGCAGAAATCCTACAATCCAGAAGGGATTGGCACCTCTCTTCAGCCTTTTCAAACAAAACAATTATCAGCCAAAAATGAGCCTCAATATGAACAACTTTATGCACATAAACTAGAAAACCTAGAAGAGTTGGATAAATTCCTGGAAAAATACAACCCTCCTTGCTTAAATCAGGAAGAATTAGATACCACAAGCAGACCAATAACAAGCAGTAAGATTGAAATGGCAATTTAAAAATTACCAGCAACAAAAAGTCCAAGACTGATAGATTCACAGCAGAATTCTATGAGACATTCAAAGAAGAATTGGTACCAATACTTTTGACACTATTCTACAAGATAAAGAAGAAGAAGCCCTCCTAATTCATTCTATGAAGCCAGTATCACCCTCATACCCAAATCAGGAAAGGACATACCCGTATGTTTGTATGATGGAACAATACTCAGCCATAAAAAGGAATGAATTAATGGCATTTGCAGTGACCTGGATGAGATTGGAGACTATTATTTTAAGTGAAGTAACTCAGGAATGGAAAGTCAGACATATTATGTTCTCACTGATATGTGGGAGCTAAGCTATGAGGAGCTAATACCCTAATTTAGACATTACTTAGGACTGATAGGAGAATGGTATTAGGTCCCTTAAGTAATATAAACGTGTGAATTTTTTCTTTTGGAGTGAGGGTGTGCCATTTACCCCCATTACTCCACAGGATTTGAAGTACAGTTGCTCAGAGAAAATTAGTATAGAGCAGGCAACTCCTGAACTCAAAAGGGAAATTTATAATTTTACATGACACCTCCAGAACTTCTCTTCACTTTGCCTTATTGATGACAATGTCTGATTTGGAAGCCAGTCAGAGCAGAGAGCCCCTTCAGCCCGAGGTCTTCAGGGGTTGGGAATCTGATGGGGGCCCTGACCCCTCAGATAAGTTCCTGTGGGCCCTGACCCTCAAGGTAGTTCCATTTTCAGTGGCCAAGCTTGCAGAAGAGGGAGAAAACTGTGTGGGGCTTTTTTCTGATGTATCCCATTGGGGCAGTTTGCCTTCCAGTAGCCTAACCTTCTGCACAAATGGCAGGTACCTGGAGGAGTGTTCTTAGGGCAACCTAGAATGGGGATGGGGGGTTGTAAAGCAGCCAACAGTCGAGCCTGCCTCTTGTCCCTGCGTTTTTCTTTCTCCTTAGACCTGTCCTTCTTATTCTTCTCTCAGTTATAAAAGACTGAGGACGCTAATTTGGGAAATTTTTTTGCACAGGGACCATGCTGCTTTACACAAGAAAATTAGATGTTTCTTTTTGGGAGTCTGGGGATTAAATATATCACAATGCTTTAAAATGCAGCCCAGGGGGTGACTCTGAGGGATGAATGAACTTTTCCATGGTGGAACCAGGAAAAAAACATCCACTGGGTACATGAACAGAGTTTCTCTTGGGGTGTCCCACAGAAGGAAAAGGGCTCCACTCACATCTACAGAGGAACTCTGAGATGCACTTTCCAAAGGGGCACCTTACGTATTGGAAAGAATCTCTGGGCACCAGGGCCTTATGCTGAATGAATCCTGGATGAGCAATCTCAGGTAAGTCTAGGTGCAAATTATGCTGGGGAGCCAGCCCACGTACAAGTTATGCTGGTGCTCAATCCAGGTACAAGGGGAAAGAATTGAGGGAAAACTTGCCATCCCTATGCAACAGCATTTGACTTAAGTGCTGAAATCACTTGGCTTAAGATGTCTGGACCAGGAGGGCTAGTGGGCATCACAAGAAAACTTAGAGAAAGGAGTCTTTCCTAAAACATGTGTAGGTTCACCTTGGGTGAGCTTCCACTACCAATCATACTATATGTAGGGATTGGGGATTTTTGATCAGAAAAAAATAGGAGAGAGCCTTCTTCCCTTCCAGCAAAGCAGCCAAACCTGTTCACTCCCTAACTTTCAGGCTACATCAGGGAGTGCCCCTGGCAGGTGACCCTCAATTACCCGAGGGATACTAAAGTTTGTCTGCCAGAAGACTGAAAAGGAAAGCAAACTCTGAACTCTCACCCAATTGGATAGCAGTGGCCAGACATCTTTCCTCTGGAAGGTTCTGGTCCCCCAAGGAGTACCACTTCCCGTATGGGCCACCAAAATGTCACAGATGCGATTGGATGGGGCTGGCATTGGGGATAGTGAAAGAATTAATCAAGACAGTCATAGGTCAAGAAAGGTAGATTAGAGGGAAAGTACGAAGATGCATTGCAAGTGTGCCACAGGAAGTATAGCAGAGAAGGGGCTGTCTACAAAGAGGCGGGGGCTGGAGGGAAGTTTTACAGGGTCATGCTGGAGGGACCTACATGCAGAATGAGGTCATGCTGCTGGAGCTGTGTGTGGAGTGAGGTACATGCCCTAGCAAGTTTTCTGTGGTTAGCTCTCTCTTGGAACAATTGTTCCCCCCAACCTGAGACTCTTTCCTTGTTGCTGCTTACTTATTAGTACTCCATAATGGGGGTAATCCGTCATGAATGGTTTAGAACCATCCTTTTGGTGCTGTTCTTTTGATAGTGAGTGAGTTAACATGAAATCTGGTTGTTTAAAAGTGTACAACACTTTCCCTGCCCCTTCTCTCTTGCTCCTGCACCAGCCATGTGAAGTGCTAGCTTGCTGTTTGCCTTCCATCATGGTTGTAAGTTTCCTAAGGCCTCCCAAGAAGCTGAACAGGTGCCAGAATTATGCTTTCTGTAGAGCCTGTGAAACTGTGAGCCAATTAAACTTTTAAAAATAAATTACCCAGTCTTGGGTATTTCTTTATAGCAATGCAAGAACAGATTAATACAGAAGCCTTACTATTTTCTTCTTCTATGTCCCTTTATAGAGCCATCATTTGTAGATAAATCTTCTGTTCACAGAAATTCAAGAGTGATAATGATCACTTCATGCCTATTCCACTGCTAACTCAATTAGATAATGTGATACTTGGAATCAGTTCAAGGCATCATTGTTGACTTTGTTGATCTCAGTATGTTGTAAGCATTTGTTATAAAGGTCTGGATTTAAGGGTAATATGTGTTTCCAAGAAAGAATTTAAAACAAATCTGGTGTGTTCACATGATGTGTCTTGGGGTCTTCATCAATTGTTAGAGGGCTGAGATCCCTGCAAGTATCCCTCTACAGCAATTTTTGACAGTCTAGGATGGAACATAATCCTCTCCACTTCCACCCTTTCAAGGTGCCACAAAACTGTAGTTCCATCTTTGCATCTCCTATCAGCTCACAGCAGCTGAAGACGAAATTCTGTATCTGGGGAGGCCTGCAGTTTTAACCAGTGAACCTACTCCATGTTTCGGAGGTCTCTGATAGCAAGCCAAAAAGGAAGATATATTAGTTTGTCCTCATGTTGTTACAAAGAACTGCCTCGGACTGGGCAATTTATAAAGGAAAAAAGGTTTAATTGACACATAGTTCCACAGAGCTTGGAGGGCCTCAGGAAACTTACAATCATGGTGGAAGGGAAAACAAATATATCCTTCTTCACATGGCAGCAGGAAGGAGACGTGCTGAGCAAAAGGGGGAAAAGCCACTTATAAAACCATCAGACCTTGTGAAAACTCACTCCCTATCATGAGAACAGAATGAGGGTAACTGCCCCCCATAATTCAATAACCTCCCATCAGTCCCTTCCATGACATGTGGGGATTATGGGTGAGACACAGCCAAACCATATCAGGTGGAATTCTTCAAGTCTTACCTACACCATCCCCTTGTTTCACTCACTCTCTCACTCACTCATCCATTGTTCATCCAGTCAAGCAGTATTTCTGGTAGCCCTCCTATGTAGCATGCAAACACCAGCTGTGTGGCTACAGAGGCCATAACTCAGTGCCAACCTAGACTATTGGTGTCTCACAGAAAGTTTAAAACATGTTTATTCACCCATCATTGTTAATCTTCATTACTGCTATAGTATAATTTTGAAAAAAGGTAAATGCAAGTCTCCCATACAGGTATAAAAGAAACATATGACAAAGATTTCATTTATAGTTTCCAACAGGGCACACATTTTCTTGAGCATAATCTAGGGTGGCAAACAGTAACTGCTGCAGATATAAGTGCAGAAGCTGCCACTGACAGTGTGGACAGATGGAAAGGGGTGAGGTCCCAAAGCCTTGCTTGGTTTCTCAATGGGGAAGCTCATGGCTTGGGGCAAGGTCTGAGTTTGGAGTAGAGGTGGTGTGGGAGTGAAACTGATCTCACTAACTGCATGGGAGCTGGGTGAGGCCTGTCACTACTGGCTATCCCACACTTTCCTGGTGAGCTATATGAAACAGCAGACACAGCCATAATTCCTTCTGAAACATAACCCTGTTGGTCTGAGAACCACCCCCAATCCCCCACAGTGGCTGCAGCAAACCTCACTCAGGAAGAGTCTGAACCCAGACCCACCTAATCTTGCCCCCCACCTGATGGTATTTCTCTACATACCCTGGTAGCCAAACACAAAAGACAGAAACTCTTGGGAGATTTATGGCTCTGCCCATCACCTGGGAAACCAAAATACTCACCTTGGCCAACTTAGGGTAATCTTAGATCCCCCTACTACTGCCATAACTGGTGCTCTCTTGAAAGTGACACCTCCTGGTTGGCAGCCAACCAACTCAGGCCATTACAGCAACTCAGGATGGAACAATTCTGATCCCAGGAAGGAGAAAACAAAAACCAATTCTACCACCTGCAACATCCCAGCTAACCAGAGGTTCTGAGTGTGTTCAACGCATAACCAACATTTGAGAGAGCATTTCTACAACCAGGGACTCTCACAGAGTCTACTTCACTCCTCTGTCACCTCCACCAGAGCAGGTGCTGGTATCTATGGCTAGGAGACCTAAAGAGAAATTGCATCACAGGATGTTTTGTAGACATTCCCCAGCACCAGCCCATAACCTGGTATCCCCAATGGGTGACTAGATTCAGAAGAGCAATAACAATCACTGAAATCCAGCTTTCAAAAAGCCCCATCCCTATGAGAAGCGGGGGAGAGCACCACATTGAGGGATCACCCCATGGGACAATAAATCTGAACATCAGGTCTTGAATTCCAGACTTTTTCATTGAAATAATCTACCCAAATGAGAAGGAACCAGAAAAGTAATTCTGATAATATGACAAACAGGGTTCTATAATATCATCAAAAGATTACACTAGCTCCCCAGCAGTGAATTCAAACCAAGAAGAAATCTCTTAATTGCCAGATAAACGATTCAGAAGCTGGATATTTAAACTACTCAAGGAGATGCTAGAGAAAGGTGACAATCAACTTGAAGAAATTTAAAAAACAATACAGGATATGAGTAAAAAATTCTCCAGGGAGAGAGCTATCATAAAGGAAAAGCAATCACAACTTCTGGAAATAAAAGACACCCTTAGAGAACTACAAAATGCACTGGAAATTTGTAACAGTAGACTAGAACAAATAGAAAGCACAGAACCATTTCTCTCTCCTAGATATCTGGGCCTGTTATGGGAGGGGCTGTTACAAAAGCCTCTGAAATGCCCTGGGGACATTCTCCCCATTGCCTTTGCTATTAACTTTTGGCTCCTCTTTACTTATGAAAATGTATGCAGCTGTCTTGAATTTCTCCATAGAAAACTGATTTTCTTTTTGAACAGAGGGAGTGAAGGGGGAAGTGCTACACACTTTTAAACAATCAACTTTTGCTTCTTTTTATAAGTTCTCTTTTCTTATGCCAATTAGCATAGCCAGCTGGGTCACATCTAAAACACTTTGCTTCTTATAAATTTCTTCTACCAGGTACCCTAAATCATCTCTCTCAAGTTCAAAGTTCCACAGATCCCTAGAGCATGGGCAGAATGCCACAAGTCTCTTTGCTAAAGTGTAGCAAGAGTGACCTTTGCTCCAGTTCCCAATAATTTCCTTATCTCCATCTGAGATCACTTAAGCCTGGAATCCATTCTCCATATCACCAAGCACATTGGTCAAAACCATTCAACAAGTCTCTATGAAGTTCCAAATTCTTCCTCAACTTCCTATATTCTTCTGAGCCCTCAAAACGGTTGCAACCTCTGCCCATTACCCAGTTCCAAAGTTGCTTCCAAATTTTCAAGTATCTTTACAGCACTGCCCACGCCTTGTACCAATTTTCTGTATTTGTTCATTCTCATACTGCTATAAAGAACTACCTGAGACTGGGTAATTTATAAAGGAAAGTTTAATTGACTCATAGTTCCACAGGCTGTACAGAAAGCATGGCTGAGAAGCCTCAGGAAACTTACAATCATAGCAGAAGGTGAAGGGAAAGCAAGCACATCTTACCATGTTGGAGGAGGAGAGAGAGCAAAGGGGGGAAATGCTACACACTTTCAAACAACCAGATCCCATAAGAACTCATTCACCATCATGAGAACAGCAAGGTGGAAGTCTGCCCTCATGATTCAATTATCTGCCACCAGGGTCCTCCTTTAACAAATGGGAATTAGAGTTCCACATGAGATTTGTGTGGGTACACAGAGAGAAACACCATATCAATAATACAATGAAAACAAAAAAAAACAGGGTATTAAGGCAACAACTAGCATAATTAGTAAAATAGTATCTCACATCTCAATACTAACATTGAATGTAAATGGCCTAAATGGTCCACTTAAAAGATACAGAATGGCAAAATGAATAAAATTCCACCAACCAAGTAACTGCTGTCTTCAAGAGACTCACCTAACATGTGACGACTCACATAAACTTAAGGTAAAGGGGTGGATAAAAAGGTATTCCACACAAATGGAAATCAAAAGCAAGCAGGTATATCTATTCTTAAATCAGATAAAACAGACTTTAAAGTGAAAACAGTTAAAAAGAAATAAAGAGAGATATTATGTAATGATAAAAGGATTAGACTAACAGGAAAATATTACAATCATAAATATATGTTCACCTAACACTTGAGCTCCCAAATTTATAAAACCATTACTACTAGACCTAAGAAATGAGACAGATGGCAACACAATAACAGTGGGGAACAGCAATACTCCAATGACAGCACTAGATAGGTCATCAAGATAGAAAGTCAACAAAGAAACAATGGACTTGAACTGTAGAACAAATAGTCTTAACAGATACTTACAGAACATCCTATCAAACAACTGCAGAATATTCTTTTTTTTTTTTTGAGATGGAGTTTTGCTCTTGTTGTCCAGGCTGGAGTGCAATGGCACGATCTCAGCTCACTGCAACCTCAACCTCCTGGGTTTAAGCAATTCTCCTGCCTCAGCATCCCACAAATATACATTATTTTAATTAGCACATGAAAAATTCTCCAAGTTGCAATATATGATAGGTTATGAAACAAGTTTCAATACATTTATGAAAATCAAAATTATATCAAGTATCCTCTCAGACCACAGTGGAATAAAACTGAAAGTTAACTCTAAAAGAACCCTCAAACTATTCAAATATATGGAAATTGAATAATCTGCTCTTGAATGATCTTTGAGTCAACAATGAAATAAAAATAGAAATTAAAAAATTCTTTGAACTGAGCAATAATGGATACACAACTTATCAAAACTTCTGGGATACAGCGAAAGCAGTGCTAGAGAAAAGTAAATTGCATTAAATGCCTACATGAAAAAGTCTGAAAGAGCACATATAGACAATCTAATGTCACACCTCAAAGAACAAGAGAAACAAGAACAAATCCAGAAGAAGAAAAGAAATACCAAAGATTATAGCAGAATTAATGAAATCGAAACAAGGAAATACAAAAGGTAAATGAAACAAAAAGCTGCTTCTTTGAAAAGACAAACAAAATTGATAGACTATTACTGAGATTAACCAAGAAAAGAAGAGAGAAAATCCAAAAAAGCTCAATTAGAAAGAAAATAGGATATATCACAACTGATATCACAGAACAAGAGATTATTCGAGGCTACTATGTGAACACCTTTATGTGTACAAACTAGAAAAATCTAGAGGAGATGGATAAATTCCTGCAAATTACAAGCCTCTTAGATTAAGTCAGGAAGAAATAGAAACTCTGAACAGACCAATAACAAGTAGTGAGATTGAAACAGTAATAAAAAATTGCCAACAAAAAAAGTGAGAATGAGATAGAATTATAGCTGAATTCTATCAGAAATTCAAAGACAAATTGGTACCAATATTACCAAAAGTATTCCAAAAAATAGAATAAGGGAAAATCTCTAAATAATTCTATAAAGCCAGTATCACTCTAATACCAAAACCAGGAAAGAACATAACAAATAAAAGAAAACTATAGACCAGTATTTCTGATGAACATAGATACAAACATTCTCAAGAAAATACCAGCTAACTGAATCCAACAGCTCATTAAAAAAAAAAATACACCATAATGAAGTGTGTTTCATACTAGGGGTGCAGAAATGATTTATCATTCACCAGTCAATAAATGTGATACATCACATACACAGAATTAGAAACAAAAGGCATGTGATCATCTCAATAGACACAGAAAAAAAAGATTTGACAAAATACAGCATCCCTTTGTAAATAAAACCCTCAGCAAAACTGGCAATAGAAGGGATACAACTCAAGGTGATACAAGCCATCTATGACAAATCCATAGCCAACATTATACTACAGGGGGGATGAAATGGTTTGGCTCTGTGTCCCTACCCAAATCTCGTCTTGAATTATAATCTCCATGTGTTGAGGGAAGGACGTAGTGGGAAGTGATTGGATCACAGAGGTGATTCCCCCATGCTGTTCATAACAACAAGTAAGTTCTCAGGAGTTATGATGGTTTGAAAGTGGCATTTTTTCCTTCATTCTCTTTCTTTCCTGCTGCTATGTAGGATGTACCTTGCTTCTGTTCACTTTCTGCCATGATAGTAGGTTTCCTGAGGCATCCCTAGCCATTAGGAGCTGTGAGTCAATTAAACCTCTTTTCTTTATAAATTACCCAGTCTCAGGTAGTTCTTTATAGCAGTATGAAAATATACAGAAAAGTCATTTATAGCACTGTCACTAATACAGACAATTGGTACCACGAGTGGGGCACTGCCATAAAGATAACCTGAAAATGTGAAAGCAACTTTGCAATGGGGTAACAAGCAGAGGGTGGAACAGTTTTGAGGACTCGAAAGAAGAGAGGAAGATGTGGAAAAGTTTGGAACTTCCTAGAGACTTGTTGAATGGTTTTGACCAAAATGCTGATAATGATATGGACAATGAATTGCAGGCTGAAGTGGTCTCAGATGGACTTAAGAAACTTATTGGGAACTGGAGCAAAGATCACCCCTTCTATGCTTTAGCAGAGAGACAGGTGGCATTTTGCCCTGCCCTAGAGATCTGTGTGTGTAACTCTGAACTTGAGAAAAATGACTTAGGGTGTCTGACAGAAGAAATTTATAAGCAGCAAAGCATCCAAGAGGTGACCTGGCTTTTTCTGAAAGTATACAGTTATATGCATTCACAAAGAGACAATCTGAAATTGGAAATTATGTTTGAAAGGGAAGCAGAGCATAAAAGTTTGAAAAATTTGCAGCCTGACCCTGTAATAGAAAAGAAAAACCCATTTTCTGGGGGGAAAATTCAATCCTGCTGCAGAAAGTTGCATAAGTAACTAGGAGCTGAACGTTAATAGCCAAAACAATGGGGAAAATGTTTCCGGGGCATGTCAGAGATCTTTACGGCAGCCCTTCCATCACAGGCCTGGAGGCCTCAAAGGAAAAAAATGGTTTCATGGGCCCAAAACCCTGCTGCTCTATGCAACCTCAGGACTTGTTGCCCTGTGTACCCCCCACTCCAGCTCCTGCCATGGCTAAAAGGGGCCAAGGTACAGCTTGGGCCATTGCTCCAGAGGATGCATACCCAAAGCCTTGGCAGGTTCCATATGGTGTTGGGCCTGCAGGTGCACAGAAGACAAAAGTTGAGGTTTAGAAGCTTCCACCTATATTTGAGAGGATGCATGAAAACACCGGGATGTCCAGGTAAAGTTCTGATGCAGTGGTGGATCCCTGATGGAGAACCTCTACTACAGTAAGGCAGAAGGGAAATGTGGGGTTGGAGCCTTCATACAGAGTCGCCACTGGGGGGACTATGTGGAGCTATGAGAAGCAGGTCATCATATTCTAAACCCCAGAATGGCAGATCCACTGACAGCTTGCACCACGCACCTGGCAAAGCCACAGACACTCAACGTCAGCTGGTGAAAGCAGCTATGGGTACTCTACCCTGAAGAGCCACAGAAACAGAACTGTCCAAGGCCTTGAGGGCCCATTCCTTGCATCAGAGTGCTCTGGATGTGAAACATGGAGTCAAAGGAGATTATTTTGGAGCTTTAATAGTTAATGAGTGTCCTGCTGGGTTTGAGACTTGCATGGGGCCTGTGGCCCCTTGATTTGGCCAATTTCTCTCATTTATAATGGGAACATTTACCCAATGTCTGTACCCCAGTTGTATCTTGAAAATAACTAACTTGTTTTAGATTTTATAGGCAACAAGGAATTGCCTTGTCTCAGATGAGACTTTGGACTTGGACTTTTGCATTAATGCTAAAATGAGTGAAGAATTTGGGGGAACTATTGGAAAGGCATGATTGGTTTTGAAATGTGAAAAGGACACAAGATTTGTAAGGGGCCAGGAGTGGAATGATATGGTTTGACTCTGTGTCCTCACACAAAGCTCATATCAAGGTGTGATTGGATCATGGGGGCAGTTTCCCCCATGCTGTTCTTGTGATAGTGAGTGAGTTCTCATGATATCTGATGGTTTAAAAGTGAAACTTGCCCCTTTACTCTCTCTTTCCCCTGCTGCCATGTAGATGTAAGATGTGCTTTGCTTCCCTTCCGCCTTCTACCATGATTGTAAGTTTCCTGAGGCCTCCCCAGCCATGCAGAACTGTGAGTCAGTTAAACCTCTTTCCTTTAAAATTACTCAATCTCAGTAGTTCTTTTAGCAGTGTGAAAATGGACCAATATGGGAGAAAAGTTGAAGGCATTCCCCCTGAGAACTGGAACAAGACAAGGATGCCCACTTTCACCACTTCTGTTCAACATAGTACTGGAAGCCCTAGCCAGAGCAATCAGACAAGTGAAAGAAATAAAGGGAAGCCAAAGTGGTACAGAGGAAGTAAAACTGTCACTGTTTGCTGATTATATGATCATATACCTAGAGTATGCTAAAAACTAATCTGCAAAAACTTCTAGATCTGATAAATGAATTCAGCAGAGTTTCAGAATACAAAAATCAATGTACAAAAATTGGTGTTACTTGAGAAGTTTCTCTGAGCCTGTAAAGCACTGGAAAAAAATTAGTAGCACTACTATATGCCAATGACAACCAAACTGAGAATCAAATAAAGAACCCAATCTCTTTTACAATAGCTGCCAAAACAAACAAACAAAAAAACAAAAACAACAAAAAAACTTACAAATATACCTAACCGATGAACTGAAAGATCTCTACAAGGAAAACTACAAAACACTACTGAAAGAAATAATTGATGACACAAACAAATGGAAACATATTTCATGCTTATGGATGGGTATAATCATTATTGTGAAAATGACCATACTGCCGAAAGCAATCTACAGATTCAGTACAATTTAAATAACAGTACCATCATCATTCTTCACAGAACTAGATAAAACAATCCTAAAATTCATATGGAACCAAAAAAGAGCCCACATAGCCAAAGCAAACAAAAAGAATAAATCTAGAGGCATCACATGACCTGATTTCCAACTATACTACAAAGATATACTTACTAAAAACAGCACGGTACTGGTATAAAATAGGCATATATACTAATGTAACAGAATAGAGAACCCAGAAAAATACTTACAGCCAACTCATTTTTGACAAAGCAAACCAAAACATAAATTGAGGAAAGGACACCCTATTCAATAAATGGTGCTGGGATAATTGGCAAGCCACATGTAGAAAAATGAAACTTGATCCTCGTCTCTCACCTTCTACAAAAATCAACTCAATGTGGATAGAAGTCTAAAACCTAAGACTTGAAACCCTAAAAATTCTAGAAGATACCATCGTAAGAACTCTCTAGACTTTGGCTTAGACAAAGAGTTCATAACCAAGAACCCAAAATCAAATGCAACAAAAACAAATATAAATAGATGGGACCTAATAAAACTAAAAAGCTTCTGCACAGCAACATAAACAATCAGTAGAGTAAACAGACAACCCATAGAATGGAAGAAAATATTTGCAAACTATGCATTCAACAAAGGTCTAATATCCAGAATCTACAAGGAACTCAAACAAATCAGCAAGAAAAATCAAATAATCCCATCAAAACGTAGGCAAAGAACATGAATAGACAATTCCCAAAAGAAGATATACAAATGACCTTTTTTTGGTCATTTTTTTTTTATATGAAAAACTGCTCAACATCACTAATTATCAGGGAAATGCAAATTAACACCACAATGGGATATCACCTTACTCCTGCAAAAGGGCCATAATTTAAAAATTAAAAAAATTAACATTTTGACGTGGACGTGGCAAAAAGGGAACAGTTTTACACTGCTGGTAGGAATGTAAATTAGTACAACCACCATGGAAAACATGGAGATTCCTTAAAGAACTAAAAGTAGAACTAACATTTGATCCAGCAATCTCACTACTGGTTATGTACCTAGAGGGAAAGAAGTCATTATGTAAAAGGACACTTTCACATATAGGTTTATAGTGGCACAATTCACAATTGCAAAAATATGGAAACAGCCAAAATGCCCATCAACCAATGAGTGCATAAAGAAAACGTGGTATATATACAGCATGGAATACTACTTATCCATAAAAAAGAAACAAAATAATAGCATTTGCTGGAACCTGGGTAGAGTGGAGACCATTATTCTATGTGAAGTAACTGAAGAATGAAAAAAGAGACATTGTGTATTCTCATGTATAAGTGGGAAATAAGCTATGAGGATGCAAAGGCATAAAAATGATGCAATGCACTCTTGGACTCAGAGGGAAGGATGGAAGGGGGTTGAGGGATAAAAGACTGTATATTGGGTACCGTGTACACTGCTTGGTTGATGGGTACACCAAAATCTCAGAAAGCACCACTAAAGAGCTTACCCATGTAACCAAAAACCACCTGTTCCCAAAAACTATTGAAATAAAACAAAAAAAAATTTTTTAAGATTTGATTCCTGCAGATAAATGACAGATCCCATAAAATATTAAACCAGCACATTTCAAGTGATTCTTAGTCATATTTGGCTTGTAGTTTTCCTATTGGCACAGATAAAGAACATTTCCATAATTACAAAAAGTGCCACTGCACAGAGTTGCTCTAGATAATGGTAGATACTATAGAAAACAAGCTGAAAAAGTATTCAGGGTGCAGAAAATCTGAGCAGGTTGAGGAGATTTGTGTTTACTTAGCAAGACTGGTGTTGCCATGGTTTCTCTAGGGGGACAGCATTTGTGTTGATGACAGAGTCATATTTGCAACCTAATGACAGATTATTTGGGCTGATAGCTTCTGTTAAAGTTCTGAGGCAAAAAGAACTGGAGAACTGGAAAAACAGAAGGCAGGTAGACACACAAGACATAAGGAAGATTCTAGAAGTATAGGCTATTTGCTTGTCACTGTAAGCTTGGAAGCCAAGTTTTTCTTCCCCTTTTTTCAGAAGGGATCACTTTGGTAAATCCTCCTGTCATGCATATGTATGTCAGGGGTTCTATTTTCTCACTTTGTGGTAGCCCTGCCTTTTGATGAGGAAACCCTAATTCAAATACCACAAACTAGAATGTGAAATATTTAATCATGTGAAAAGACTGGGAGGGCAGACAGAGTTAGTAGTTTTTCTAGTTAGGGTGGGATTTTCTGTTCTTGGAGATTTGTGATTGTTAAGATACTTCTAGATTTTTCTCCAGAGGTCAGGCATTAAGGATGGATTTAACGGCCTTGCCCCTGGAAAGAAACTGTAGGGCAAGGGACACCAATTTGAATAATACTGCACACTAAATTCTAAAGACAGACATGACCCAAAGAAAACCTGTGAGATGGAACCTGGCTAAGAAATGTTCTGAGAAATGAAGTCCAACAACCAGCTGAAAGTTTTCTGGGTTGTGATCTATTCCCTTACCCTATTCTAAAGTCTTCAGTGATACACAGTATCAGCTTTATGTTATCATTGCCTTTCTGAATAGAGTGTAGGGTGAGACAAACTAAGGAAGGCTAAAGCATTAGGAAGTGAAGTAAGGATGTGACCCATGGTAATCAGGAAGAAATGTGGGAAGAACAATCAATAAGAAAATGCAAATGCAGATTTCCCTACAGATACTCAGAAATCCTGGGAGGAGACTAGATTCTCTGAAAGACAGAGGGCTACTCAGAAAGCTGTACAACATGAGAATCCCTGAGTTAAGTAAAAATCATCACAATAATTACAATGACTAATGGAACACCTACTAGATCCCAGATAGCATATTTACATATATTGTCTTACTTAATCTTCACAATAACTCTGTGGAAAAAATACTCATTCTCTAATTTATAAAAAAGAAAACTAGCCACCATAAAAAAAAGAAAGAAAGAAAAACTCCACATCTCAAAGGCTTTCCAAAATAGAACTGTTTCTCACTCAGGTAAAACAAAAAAAGGGTGTTCTTCATGAGCATGTTACAAAGGCTGTAGAACCAGAGCCACTCCATCTTGAATAGTGGCTATGTATAAGGAGGCTGAAATGTGCTGGGGGTGCATTCTCAGAAGGTTTAGGCATTCTTAGGCACAGGATGAGGTAAGAGGTCAGCATAAGATACAGGTCACAAAGACCCCACTGATAAAACAGGATGTGGTAAAGGAGTCAGTTGAAAACTGCCAAAACCAAGATGGCAATGAAAGCGACCTGCAGTTGTCCCCCACTGCTAATTATATGCTAATTATAATGCATTAGAATGCTAAAAGACACTCCCACCAATAGCCATGACAGTTGACAAATGCCATGGCAATGCCTGGAAGTATATGGTCTTAAAAGGAGAGGAACTCTCAGTTAAGGGAGGGAAATTCCCACTCCTTTCTGGAAAAACTAATGAATAATCCAAACCTTGTTTAGCATATAATCAAGAGATAACGATAAAAATAGCCAACCAGCAGCCCTTGGTGTTGCTCTGTATAGAGTAGTTATTCTCTGGTTTCTTCTCTAATAAACTTGTTTTCACATACTCAGTGAACTTGCCCTGAATACTTTCTTGCATGAAATCCAAGAACTCTCTCCTGGGGTCTGGACTGGGACCCCTTTGCAGTAATACATGGATTTCTCAGCCATTGAGAAGTTAAGACCCAGACTCTTTCCCTGTGGCTCCATCATTCTCTACAGACTTTGGTAACAACGTGCGTCTCGCTGGAGGGAGGAGAAGCAGCACAGAGCATGTGCAGGGAGGGCTTTATGGGACATCTCATTGGCTAGAACTCAGTCACATGGTCACACCTACCTGCAAGGGAAACTGTGAAAAGAAATTTAGCTGTTTCCTGGGAGATAGAGGAAAAGAATTTGGAAACAGGTAGCTAGTCTCTGTCTTGTTAGGCAATTGTCCTGATGGCTGGTCTAGGAATGTCAGAGGAGGGATTCAAAATGACTTTGTTTGTTTGTTTTTTGAGACACTGCTTATGCATATAAGTTTAGAATTTGGGGACTGTTAGATTTATCCTCCTTGATTCATTGATTTATAAGCCTTGGTTTCTAAACTGAACCTGAGGTAGAAGTAGGTTAGCAAATGACATCTATGATAATAAGCAGGGAGCGAATATTAGCTTTGGAGTCAAACATACCTGGTTTTCCTCATCACTAAATTGTAGAAAATAGTATGTGTCTTAGAATGTAATTGTTAGAAATAAATAACACATGCAAAGTCCCCCCCAAAATATGCCTGGTACATGGTATAAGCTCAATGAATAGTAGCTCTCTTAATGTGATTTTTCTAATGAGATAAGTAAGAGTAAAATGAAATGAGGTTTGGCCAACGAGAAAAAATCAAAGTATTTAATGCGCAATTGTCTTAAGTTCTTGCAAAAATGGTAAAGAAGCTGATACATTAAATTCTGAGCAATCAAATGGCCCCAGAAGTGGGCAATGTGATCATAGCTCACATCCAGAAAATGAAAACATATCAGGTGTCCAGAGAAACCCAGAATTTCCTGACACTGAAACTTGAGAGAAATTTTATAAAGGGACAATGGTTTAGGAAGTGAGTCACATTCTCAACCAAAGTAACCTCAAATGAGTAACAAATTTTCTAGAACTGTCTCTTGTTGTAATTTCCTTCAGGGACATACTACCAAAACCAAATTTGAAAAAAACTCAATTCTATAAGGGTCAACAAAATGAAGGCCAAATAAGCAGCTCCCTGATTATTTAACTTGACCAAAGAATGACATTCAAAGATCCACAGGAATGAACAAACACACCCTTGGTGCCTGTGTTCCCCAAGAAGGGAGTCAAATGACGGAGGATATGTGCAAAATAATCCAGGAAGCAAGGGGGAGACAATATCTACAACTTTCAGCAATACTTAGGTTTATTTCATACTTTTGTGTTTTTACTTGGTTCCCAAGTGTCTGTATTTTCCTAGTGGGCATACTAGGAAAACAATCTATTTAAAAATAAGTATATCCATAATAATCAAATACACTAAAATATTTATTTAACTTACATGAAAAAACAGGAATAGCCAAAAAAAATGGACGCAACCCATGTCCATATCCAGATAAATAAAAAAGCGAGATGTATATAAAACATACGATGGAATACTATCAGCCTCAAAAGGGAAAGAATTTCTCATACATGCTTTAACATGGATGAACTTTGAAGAACTATGCTATATGAATAAGCCAGACCCAAAAGAACAAGTATTGGATAATTCTACTTATATGAGGTACTCAGAAGAGTCAAATTCATAGAGACAAAAAATAGAATAGTGGTTACCAGGAGCTGGTGGAAGGCAGAAATGGGGGAGTTAGTTATTTAATGAGTACATAGTCTCACTGGGGAAGATGAAAAAGTTCTGGAGATGGATGGAAGTGATGGCTGTACAACAATGTAAATGTATTCAATGCCACCGGATTACATACTTAAAAATAGTTAAAATGTTGAATTTTATATTATGTATATTTTACCACAATAAAAAAAAATTAACTTTGAGAGACCTCTGCTTTAGTTAATCATCCATGAATATTGAATTCCTTTTTTGTCACAGTTGAACTTTCAATGAGAATTGAAGAACAGGCTACTAAGGTCATGCACTCTGACCAGAGCCTGCAAAGTTTTCATTTTTAAATTTTCTTTTGCCTTTGTGTGATACTATGATATGAGGAAAAGGTACCCATATTAGAATAAAATAGACTCATGTTGAATGGTGATGCCATCCCAGTTCTATTTTCCTGAGGGGGATGGATGACCTTGATATTTATGCGGTTAATGCCCTAATCTGGGTGTTTGATGCATAGCAGCTGCCCAGGTAGGTACTCACCTCACCTTTAGCGCTAACGTTAAGAAATCAGCTGCCTTGTCTCAGTGTCTTAGTCTCCAGTTTATTCATCCCTGGAGCAACTCCTTCCCATAGAAATCTATGTCCAGTGAAATTTGGTTAGTATAATACATTTAGGGCAATCACATAGTAATTATTTCAGGATTGTGCTCCAATCCCTAATTTTTATGTTTCTGAGAAGCATAGTCACATGAAGTAAAAATTAAACATAATGATAAGGAAATACTATATGTCCTTCCTCACCCTGGAATGAAATTCTTTAACCTACTGAAAAGAATGTAGATTGAACAGCAGCTGTGTGAATGCATTAGTGCTCTAATATGCAATGGAAGCCACTGAGGTACGGTGGCTTAGTGAGCTATGTCTGATGTCCAGTGTCTGACTGTTAAACCTCAACTCTAGCACACATCTACCACGTGATCTTAGGCAAGTCAATTTACCAATCTTAGTGCCTATGTTTCCTCATCTACAAACAGTGTTCTCCTCACAGGGTTACTCTGAGGGTATAATGACTTCAACCATAACCAGTGATTAGAATCAGCACTTATTAAACACTCAATAGCTACTAGCTATTATTATAAGTGGTTCTGTCCCATATCCTATGTACCGCACTTATGCTGAAGAAGAATTTCTTTTTGGTTTGAGATTCTGCTGTTCTTAAAAGAGAGATTCCAAACCCAACCAGAGCAGTGAGAGCATCCTTATCCAGTGCCTTGGTTCGTTTATTGGAACCACCTCCCTTCACTGGTTTCCTACTGGATTATAAAGCTAAACTACCTTCTTAGAATTTCAGAATTCTTGGTTAACCAAGTTGCCCCCCTGACCACACAGACATCTGCTTCTTCTAGTTCACTCAGTGCCTCTAACCCTGGTCCCTACCACATGTGCTGTTAAGGATGACATGATGCAGGGGGCTCTTTCCATACCCAGCTCTCTGGACCACAATCCCCAAGCCACAGAGCCAGGCTCTCTTCCTTTCCAAAGCTCACCCCAAACGTTCCGCTTTGCTTCTTATGATGATTGCGGCTCAACTCTGCACATGTGGACTCCGGATATGTTTCCAGCTTCTTGATTCTTCTTGGAATTGAATTGAAAGTTTATTGTACTTTGGTCTTTGGTAATTTTTCTTTTTCTGAGTTTGACAGTATATAGAGTCACTTATTTTTTAAAGCTTCTAAATAACTCCTTGTTTTTTTGTCTTCCTATTGGAACCAGCATTAGGAGATACTTTCGTATGAAGTATTAAACTTAATGGTCCACTAATTGCTTGGGTGCTCGCTTCATGAAGTTCACAGGTTGGGAGTCCACTGGGCATTCACACCCAGCCAAGGGCCAGACCACAATGGCTCAGTGAGATCTCTCTACCTTGCAGAAACGTTCAAATGTTGGAAGAGACTTTCAAGAGTATCACATTTTCTTCAAAGTAGTAACAGCACTTCTTTTTTTTTTTTACAATAATTTTTTTATTGCATTTTAGGTTTTGGGGTACATGTGAAGAACATGCAAGATTGTTGCATAGGTACACACATGGCAGTGTGACGTGCTGCCTTCCTCCCCATCACCTATATCTGGCATTTCTCCCCATGCTATCTCTCCCCAACTCCCCACCCCCCGCTGTCCCTCCCCTATTTCCCCCTGACAGACCCCAGTGTGTGATGCTCCCCTCCCTGTATACATTTAAGCCTTCATAGTCTGTATTCTCAAACTCTGGATTCTAAAAGGGAATTAATCGAGATTAAGAAATTGTATGAAAGGAACTTGAAATTCAAATCCCAGTTAATAGCTGAGAAACATTGAGTAAGTCTTTCCCCTTCCTCTTTATCCATAATATATATAAAATGGGGATAGGAATGGCTGTGTCACAGGACCAGAAGAAAGATTAATGATGACACGAGCAAGGTACCCACAGCCATGACTGGTACATAAAAGGTGCTTAATCAAGAATTACAATTATTAATATTTTCCATCTTTCAGGTAGGTGTAATTTATTTTCCTGCAATGAGTCTGCACTTTCTTTCTTTTTGACTGGCAATTTATGAGCTTAGTATCCTGACACTGGTTACCTCATGCTGACCGAGAGCTGTGATCAGCAGTCATAGATGTCTGCACTTGGAATCATGAAAATAAATTATTTCAGGGGGTAGGGTGGACTAAATATTTCACAAGATGAAGCCCACAGGTGAAAGATTACACAAGTGAGCAATGACAAGTAGGTATTATTAAAGAGATGGGGTTTGGAGGTCAGTGTCTGACCACCAGTGATTCTCTGAACTGCTCTGAGATTCAGGCTCATCTTCTGAGAAATGAAGATAATATATCCTGCCCTCCCCAGAGTTACTGTGATGACAAACATTCAGATAATACATAAAATTCCTAGCACTGGCCCAAGACACAGTAGGCTGGCCACAAATGATCATTCTCAACTTTCCCTTTGTGGTAAAACAGTAGGAAGCACAGTTCCACCCCCCACACTGGCTCACTAAGGCACACACGCATGGGAAAAAGTTTTATTCCTGAGAATGACGGTACCATATATCACTAATAGTGTGTGATTAGGTTAGGCTGCAATCCTGAGTCGAGAGGATTCAGTGTCTGCTTCCAGAGATCTAATTAATCTCACAACTAAACAGGAGGCCACTCTTAAAATGACTTCAGAAAGCATTTTTCATGTTTTCCTTCTTTGGGCATTATTAACTTTTAAAATGTGCTTTGTTTTAGCTGAGTGCATCCCAGCCTCCTCTGCCAGCCACCACCTCCCCTCTTGTACTGATGGGCTCCTTCAATCCTCACAAAGCTCGTTTTTGTGTCCATCAGCTTTCAAAATCTCCCCTTTCTGTCCTTGCAAGAAAAGTACTTCTAAGAGCTGAGGGAGGAGCGTGCTGGGAAAAAAGGCTCAGAATTATCCTGGCTGCATTTGGCATTTGCTACAATCTTTGATCTCAGATGCAGTAAAGTGTCAGCCAGACCAAAGTCATTTAAATAGAGGTGTGCATAAGCGAAGTGGAGGGACTTCATGGTTAATTGATTAAAATGGTCCAAAGAAGGTGTGAGATCAAAGGGCTGCTTACTGGTTTTATGTTTCCCTGGGGTCCTGCAGGCCAAGTGGGTGACACAAATGACCTTGGGCATGAGAGCATTCAAATGCTGGTGTTTGTTTGTTTTATTCCAAAACACAATTTGTGTTTCCCAGGACTTCCTGATGACAGGTGGTATTGTGGGCTCCCCACGGCCCTCATCTGTGTTTGGGGGGGGGCCTCAAATGGAACAGCAACCATGAGCAGGAGGGCATGACCCTGTCATGCTGCCACCAGCGCCTCTTTCTGCCAAACCCCAAGGAAAAAGACTCCATTGCATTACTGGAAGGCAAAGACCACAATTTTTTCTTTTTTTTTTCTTATTTCCAGTAAGAGTCAAGAAAATGTTGTCAAAGTGCAGGATCAGTGCCTGGAACGAAGACAAAAGAGAGGCTAGAAAATTTCTTTGGTTCCCAACTGTCCTGATAAGAAGGGGCAGGAATCTATGGGGCAAACATGTTTATCAAAGAGCTCCAGTGATTGAAAACGTAGCAGAGAAGGAAGAAGTGATAGTAAGAGAAGATCAGCTGCCCAGAGAAGCATCATAAACTATCATTGGTAACACAGCATTAGCAATGGAACAACAGTTACCATTTATCAAGTAGCTGCAATTTACCGACACTAGCTAGTGCTAAGTGTAGCACATCCCTTGCAAAATCTCATTAATCTTACTTCCTAAAAAATATAACTGAGGCCAGAGACCCAAAAGATCCCTTCGGATCACACGGTTTGAGCTCAAATTTGAACCTGTGTTGGTCTGGTTCTGAAGTACACACCTCAATTATCCTGTGATGGGCCCAATTGTGTCTACCAAAAATTTATGGGTTGAAGCTCCAACCCCAAGTTCCCCAGAATGTGACTGCATTTACAGAAAAGGCTTTAAAGAGGTAATTAATTTAAAGTGAGGTCATTAGAGTGGTCCTAATTCATTACAACTGGCATCCTTAGAAGAAGAGAAAATCTGGACACAAACTGTTACAGAAGGAAGACCCTGTGAAGGCAGAGAGAAGACAACCATCTACAAGCCAAGGAGAGAAGCCTCAGAAGAAATCGACCCTGCTGAAACCTTGATCTTAGACTTCTAGCCTCTAGAACTTTAAGAAGTTTCTGTTGCTAAGCCACCCAGTCTGTGGTACTTTGGGAGCCCCGAGAAAGCCTAATGTACACCCTTAGGCTGTGTCTGATTTCCCAGAGGAACGACCCAGGAAAGCAGGTGCTTAAGAAATGCCCTTCCAAATCCAACTTGCTGGGTGTAAGACACAAACAATGCAGTTATCAAAGAATTGTGTGTGTGTGTGTGTGGTTTTTTGTGGGGGTGGTAATCGAATAAATTTCCTGCTGAAATAATACTGTTTTTTCTATGGGGAAGGTCAGATCAAAGTGTGAAACATAGTAAGTGAGAATTTACATCCTTTGAGAAGCCATATTTAACTCCATAGCACCCAAATAATTTAGACGAGTCTCTTTATTTGCTATCTGAATATCTGACGTGTATTTCCTCCCTAGCACTTAGCACCCCTCTCTGTAGTTACTAACTGTCTGCATCCTACACAGTAAACATCTTGAGATCTTCAGTTTGTCTTTTTCAGCTTTATGTTCCCAGGACCAAGTAACAAGCTTTATTCAGGAGAGTTACATGAAACAAATAAGGTGGAAAGACAGACATAACTGAATGAGGACGTACTCTACCGTGATTATCTAGTCAGATGCCACTGCCTGCCAGTCAGCTCAAGATGACATTCGTAGAGTTAAGAACACAAAGAAAGGGCTTGGGTTACTAAGTGAAGGAGCATGTGGATTTCATGTTGGAAGAAATGCCAATCTAGGTACTTAACACTCAGAGAAGAAAAAAAAACAGAAGGCAGGAAGCAGGAAGCAGGCAGAAGGGAGCTGGGAGAAGGGAAGCCAGACAACATGGCTGCTGAAGACCCCAGTCCAAAATGGGCAAGATGTGGGTGAGGAGATGACCAGAGTGGGTCCCTGAGCCTGGCAAGGTTGACACCAAAGCCCGTGCTGACACTTACCACTCTGTCATCTTCCAGGGCACTGTAATTTTAGAGACATTCGCACCTCACACTTTTCCCTTTTATTCTTTTTTCTTGTCCTTTTCTCTCTTTTTCCTCCAATGTTGTCTTTTTATATCCCTGAGAATTTAGTGAAAACTCTGTTGAAAACACCAGGCTTCTTCACTTGTGCTCAGATAAATTATGGACAGGAGCTGTGTTGATGGAGTCTGGCATTTTCTACAAAGAGCAGGCTCCTTGTATGAGAAGAGATATGAGTCCCCGAAGCAAAAGACCTCACCTTGCTTTTCCAACAGCCACACCAAACTTGTCCTGCTTTGCCAAAAACTACAGAGTCCTGTGTTTTGTCTTAATAAAGGTGACCCTGTTCTTTTGTGTGAATCTTAGAGATCAGTGTTACAAGTTCTCAACAGCTGTCTTAGTAAGTGGTGGGGTGTCAGCTAAGGAAGGGCTATTTTTATATTTAAGTTAGGCACATATACACCATGGCCTATTATGCAGCCATAAAAAAGGATGAGTTCCTGTAGTCCCAGCTACTCGGGAGGCTGATGCAGGAGAATTGCTTGAACCCGGGTGGCAGAGGTTGCAGTGAGCCGAGGTCATGCCACTGCACTCCAGTCTGGCACCTGGTGGCAGAGAGAGACTCTGTCTCAAAAAAAAAAAAAAAGGATGAGTTCATGTCCTATGCAGGGACATGGATGAATCTGGAAACCATCATTCTCAGCAAACTGACACAAGAACAGAAAACTAAACACCACATGTTCTCACTGTAAGTGGGTGTTGAACAATGAGAACACATGGACACAGGGAGGGAAACATCACACACCGAGGTCTGTTGGGGGATGGGGGGCTAGAGGAGGGATAGAGGGGGTGGGGAGATTGGGGAGGGATAACATTAGAAAAAAATACCTAAAGTAGGTGATGGGGGAGATGGAGGCAGCAAACCACCACGGCATGTGTATACCTATGTAACAATCCTGCAAGATCTGCACATGTACCTCAAAACTTAAAGTAAAATTTAAAAAAAAATTAATAAAAAAAAATACATATATATGAATGAGGTTATGACACAGCTTCTAGGACCCCTTTCCTTCTCATTTAGCTCTTGTTCCTCTGTTACCTAAGCTGGAACATTTGGACTGGGAATTCCACTATGACAGTCTATATCTGTGATGGTTAATGCTGAGTGTCAACTTCTTTGGGTTGAAGGATGCAAAGTAATGATCCTGAGTGTGTCTGTGAGGGTGTTGCTAAGGAGATTAACATTTGACTCAGTGGGCTAGGAAAGGGAGACCTACCCTTACTCTGGGTGGGCACCATCAGCTGCTGGTATGGCTAGAATATAAAGCAGGCAGAAAAATGTGAAAAGACTAGATTGGCCTAGCCTCCCAGCCTACATCTTTCTCCTGTGCTGGATGCTTCCTGTCCTTGAACACTGGACTCCAAGTTCTTTAGTCTGGGGACTCAGACTGGCTCTCTCCTTGCTCCTCAGCTTGCAGATGGCATATGGTATAACTTTGCAATCATGTAAGTTAATACTTAATAAACTCTTATGTATGTATATACATCTCCTATTAGTTCTGTCCCTCTAGAGACCCAGACTAATACAGTGTCTTCTCTTTATAGTCTTAGAACCTGCCAAGGAAGGGTATGTAGAGTTTTGCAACACCTTTTACATGTTGTGCTAAACCCAATGCCCATGGCACATTCCTTTTCATTGATATAAAGGCAACTTGAAGATGGTATACTATCGACAAGGTGTCACACGTACCCTCCACTCATTTCTCTATGTAGCCATCCAATGAATAGTTGCTGCACAAGAACTCAGTTGACTCTGTTGGATGCCATCCTAAGAACAGGATGTTCACTAAAGAGTAAAGCTCAACAGATCCAGATCCAAAGTAGCAAACAAGCCAGGGGTGGAAACTTCAAATCCTAAACAGCAATGCAAGGGTTCCACAGTCACAAAATATCACAAACATAAGTCTTTAGAAGCAACTTTTGATTCTGTACCAAGAAAATGAAATAGACAAGAAATAAAACATTTCATGATGGGGTCAGGTTTAATGCTGCTGTGTGTATGGATCAGCAGAAGGAACATTTTTAACAGTGGTAATAGTAAATTGCAAAGGAAGTCTAGCAATACATAATTTTTTTTTCTTTTGAGATGGAGTCTGATTCTGTAACCAGGCTGGAGTGCAGTGGTGCCATCTTGGCTCACTGCAGCCTCCACCTCCTGGAATCAAGTGATTCTCTTGCCTCAGCCTCCAACTAACTGGGATTACAGGTATGTGCCACTGCACTCAGCTAATTTTTGTAGTTTTAGTAGAGACGGGGATTTTCCCTGTTGGCCAGTCTGGTCTGGAACTCCTGACCTCAGGTGATCCACCTGCCTCAACCTCCCAAACTGCTGGGATTACAGGTGTGAGCCACCATGCCCAGCCCAGCAAGAAATAATTCTGCCAGGAAGAAGGATGCTCAGATAAGGGGCTTATCTTAATCTCTTTGGGCTGCTATAATAAAATGCCATAAATGGGTAGCTTGTAAATAACAGAAATTTATTCTGACTATTCTAGAGGCTGGGAAGTCTAAAATCAAGGGAGACTTCATGTCTGATGAGGGCCTGCTCTCTGGCTCATAGATTGTACCTCCTTGCTGAGTCTGTGTGGTAGAAGGGGGTGAGATATTTTCTAGTCCTTTTAGCTAAGAGCATTAATGTCATTCATGAGGGCTCTACGTCCATGTCCTAATTGTCCTCCAAGAGGCCCACCTCCTATTATCATCACATTGGGGGTTAAGATTTCAACATATAAATTTTAAGGAGACACAAATATAGTAGAAGTGGTAGAAGATGAGTGGAATTCAGCCCACATGAACGTAGTGGGCTGAACAGTGTGCCCCTCCACCAAACTCATGGCTATCTGAATCTTGGAAAGTAATCTTATTTGGAAATAGAGGCTTTGCAAACTTAAGCAGTTAAGATGAGGTCATAAAGGACTATGGTGGGCTCTAAATCCAATCAATGGTATTGTGGGGGGAAAAAGAAGCAGAGAGGATACATAAAGAGACACAGGTCAGAAGGCCATGTGAAGATGGAGGAAGAGATTTGAACAATGGGTCTGCAAGCCCAGGAGTGCCAAGGGATGCCAGGAGCCCCCAGGAGTTAGGAAGACACAAGGAAGCATTCTTCCCTAGCGCCTCCACATGGAGCACAGTCCTGCTGACACCTTGATTATAGCCTCCAAAGCTGTGACAAAATGAATTTCTCTTGTTTTGAGCCCCCTGTGTGTGATAATTGGTTATGGAAACCTTGGTAAACTAATGCAGTTAGGATTATGCAGATTAAGAGTCTACCCTGTAGTTAGATGCACCAGGAGTTATAACACAGCTCTGCCACTTCCTAGCTGGGAGACTTTGGACAGGTCAACTTACCTCTCCACATGCTAACTTCCTTAGCTATAATATGGATAGATAATACCTAATACATGTGGCTTCTGTGAGAATTAAATGAAATAATATATACGATGTGCTTAACATTGTACCTGATACAGAGTAAGCACTCCACCCATGTTTCTTATCATCTCCATTCTCATTGTTTTTAATAATATCACACTGAGTGGTCTCTATATTCGAAGCTCTACGATGGATGCTACAGGCAAAATGTAATTTAAGAACATATTTCTTACCCTTAAATTACTTTCTTGGTCAGCTCAGGCTGCTATAAAAAGTACCGTAGACTGGGTGGATTAACAACAGACATTTATTGCTCACAGTTTTGGAGGCTCAAAGTCCAAGGTCAAAATGCCAGCAGATTTGGCTCCTGGTGGAGGCCAGATTCCTGGTTTGTAGATAGCTGCCTTCTCACTGAGAGCTCACACGGCTTTCTCAATGCTTGGGCATATGGAGCGATAGGGAGATAAGGGAGAGCGGAGAGAGAGGAGAAAGAGGAGGGAGAGAGGGAGACAGGGAGAGAGGAAGAAAGAAAGGCACAGTGGGAAAGAGAGGAGGAGGAGAGAGGGAGACAAGAGGGAGGAGGGGGAGATACCTCTGTCTTTTTTATCTCAAGGGCACTGATCCCATCATGAGAGTCACACTCATGATCCAATGTAAATCTAATTACCTCCCAAAGGCTGCACTTCCAAATGCCTTCACATTGGCGGGTAGAGCTTCAACATATGAATTTGGAGGGGTGGACACATTCAGCCCATAACAATTGCTAAAACTAAAAAGAATTCAATCATCCACACCTCCACAGGGCACTACAGAGACAACTTCAACAGAATGACATTTCCTTTTGTCTACCATTTTCGCTTCTATATTATGCAGGCGGCTGCAAGGGTATGTAAACACATGAGAGACCTCTTGTGTTAGAAAATGCAGGAAATGTTTGGCTGTAGGACTAATTTTACTGGGAAAGAGCAAGTTGAGACATAGCTGAATCCATCCAGTGGGGGAAAAAAAAATGTCTGGCAGGCCAGCATCACCCAGACCAGGTTGGATCTCGATCGGTTTCTTAGGGTCATTGTTCAACTGTGCCTTTGTGGATAAAGTCAAACTAAATGTTTTAACAAGTGGTTAAAAAAAATGAATTTTTAAACCTGTTAAGTCATTGCTTCTTCCCATCCGGAAGAGACTGGGAGGCAGCGCTCCTGTCAAAGTCTGGCTGGTGAATTCCTCGGGGTTGCTCTCACAGCGCACAGAGCTATTCATCATTTTAGCGAGCATCCTCAGAGGGAGCCCCCCCAGTGATTTACATGCTACAGATAAATTATGATGCCTCTCATGATGTTATCATCATTTCAGCTCACGGACTTGAACACTTTCTGGGAGAGGACTTTTTTCACCCTTTCTTAAATGATGAACAACCCCCAGACAGATTATATTGTAGTTGTCAAGTAAAAAGATATAGGTATGTTTTCTTAAAGATAAACAGCTTAGCCACCACCGCTAGTCAGCCTAGCAACAGGAAAACATTGTCCACTGAGAGTTAACTGTTTATCCCCACCTGGAAAAGATCAAACTTTCCTGGTCTTTTAGTCTTATTCTATTTAATGATACATTTTCTCCTATAGTTCTGCCTGGTTATTTTGTTTCTAACAGGATATAAACTAGATCAAGCAAAAAGCCTCCTTCTTTATTCCAAGAAATTTGCAAAGTAGCACTGGTCAGATTTCACCTCATTTTACCTTGAATAGTCCCAGGCTCCAATTTTGTCCCATGCCACAAGCCAGTGGATGGAACAAAGATTTTCCTTTCTGCAAAGCTGTTGTGTCACGTGGCTTATGTGGGTGGTGCACTCTACCACGGTCTTTGGGTACTACAATATATATTTCTAAAACAAGTATGGTAAGCCGAATAATGCCTCCTTCTCAAATATGGTCACGCCCTAATCCCTGAAACCCATGGAATGTGCTACCTGGCAAGGGGGGAATTAAGGTTTCAGGTGGAATTAAGTTTGCTAATCAGCTGTCTTTGAGATGAAAAGACGAGCCTGGATTATCCAGGTTGGCCCAGTATAATCACAGGAATCCTTCAAAATGGGAGAGAGAGGCAGGACTTTCCCTGTGGAGTGATGTGAGATGAGAAAGGTTCTACTGACCATAACTGGCTTTGATGATGACAAGACAGCCACAAGCCAAGGAAAGTGAGCAGTCTCTAGCAGCTGCAAAAGGCAAGAAAATGGATTTTTTTCCTGAGATCCTCCAGAAAGGAATGCAGCCCTGCTGACGCCTTGATTGCAGCCCGGTGAGAAACATTTCACACTACTGACCCCTAGAACAGTAAAATAATGAATGTGTGTTGTTTTAAACCACTATGTTTGTGATAATTTGTTAGAGTAGAAATAGGAAACTAATAAAAGGAAGCATACGATTTTAATTATCTTTCATTTTGAACAACCTGCGTATCTTTGTTTGTGCTGCTATAACTAAATACCAATGACTGGGTAATGTATAAAGAACAGAAATTCACTTTTGACTGTTCTGGAGGCTGAGAAGTTTAAGATCAAGGCACTGGCAGGTTAATTGTCTCATGAGGGCAGCTCCTCTGGAGGGAGGAATGTTGTGTGTTCACATGGCAGAACGGTAAGTCATTGAACTGTGTGAAGCTTCCTCTACAAGGGACTTAATCCCATTCACAAGGGAGGAGCCCTCAAACGGCCTCATTATCCCTTAAAAAGCCCCTTGCTTAGTACGATCACACTGGCAATGCCTGCATTTTGGAGAAACCACACTCAAACCACAGCGAGCCCAGAGCTGGCATAGAGCAGTTACTTAATAAATGTTGGCTGAACAAATGATTTGTGTCCAAATATCCCAAGGCCAACTCCCTCTCGCTTTCAAAGTCACCAATTCCTCTTCAGTGCCCTGGCTTCTTAGTCCCCCTCTGTAGGGACTTCTCATTCTCCCTTCACTTGCTCAACAGTTCACGACTACTATTCCTTGAGCTCTTGAGCCAATCTGCTCACTTTGACAGCTCAGACCCTGCTCTCAGATTTTCTTAGTTGATCCATCAGTACTTCAAAAGGAAGCAGCAACGTCTTTCCCACTTTCCTAGCCTCATTCCTACTCTGCTTTATGCTGGGGTTCAAACCTCCTAAAATGCCTGGGGCTTCCAAATACATCATTTTATTCTATAGTCATAACATGTGTGCTGTTTGGGGGAGGAGAGTTGTTTGTTTTTTCAAGTGTGTGCTGGGAATGTTCTTGTTCTTTTGGTTCAGGTGACAAACTCATATTTCTCCTTCAAAATTTACACCATGGGACGGGCATGATGGCTCATGCCTGCAATCCCAGCACTTTGGGAAGCTGAGGCAGGCGGATCACCTGAGGTCAGGAGTTTAAGATTAGCCTAGCCAACATGGTGAAACGCTGTCTCTGCTAAAAATACAAAAATTAGCCAGACACAGTGGCATGCACCTGTAGTCCCAGCTACTCGGGAGGCTGAGGCAGGAGAATTGCTTGAACCCAAGAGGTGGAGGTTGCAGTGAGCTGTGATTACACTACTGAACTCCAACCTGGGCGACAGAGCGAGACTCCCTCTCAAAAAAAAAAAAAAAAAAAAATTACACCATGTAGTACATGTAGTACCTCTCAGGAGAAGTCTTTGACATCTTAGCTAATGTTATTCAAATCTTCTACTTTTAAGCTTCTTTACTGTGTTACTGGCACATTTATTGCTCACTGTATGTATAACTTTGCTTCCTCCTTTTCTGCCCTCATTTTAGTGTCTACAACCTTGCGTCTAAAAACAATGTCTATTACAGCAGGCTTTTAATCACTGCATCATGAGTTAATGAATAGGTCGTATTTCAGAATTTTATCTTTGGAATTTTAAAGTAAGAAGGCATTTGCATTTATATTAAAGAGAAAAGACATAATTTTCACATAGGAATAAAGCGACTTCTGTCATAGTGTCCTGAAATACAGAAAGGCAAACATCTTTATTTTTTAATAGTATGTATTTTTCACGAATACAAAGATCAGTATAGTGTTAGGAAAAAAATGTGCCCGTTTCCAGTTGTGAGGTTGGGGCTGAATTACTTAGCATTTGGTATTCAATTCAGAGTAGATGTTTTATATGATTAAGATTTTATAGTATGTGTTCTTTAGTATAAAGAAAAGAAGCAAAGCAAAAGAATTCCTAAAGGTAGTTAATTGCATTTAATGGAATCGCTTAAAATCACTGGCTTGTAAGACAGTAGATTTTGAGGAAAACATTACTGCTATTACTTCTTTCCCCCACATATCTGTTAAAATCTCTTTGAAATGAACATAGGTTGAGAGGAGGAGGTGAAGGTCAAGTTTATGTAACTGAATCATCTGACTAGATGATTATTTTGGCTGTCCTCATGATTGATTTTTCTGTGTCATTCAGAATTAATCAGGAGAAAACTCAGGTAATCAGATCAGCTGAGCCAAGTCTGGTTCGATGACCGTATGTGACATGGCTAAGGAGTTATTTTCTTCACATGCCATGTCTACTGATCATCAACCAAAAGGGGAATCATTGGATTTTCCTCTGGGAACTGTGATTAAGTGGAGAGAGGGGAACTGAGTTTTACTTGCATTAGAGTCTAACGGAAATAGCAACTATGCACTTTGCAAATGGTCAAGATCACGAACTTGTTTTCAGGATATTATGGGTTGATAATTTGAAACCAGAGTTCATGGCTACATTATTTTCGGTGGGGTAAATACTCCTAGAGATTCAAATTATTTTGTGAGTATCTCTTCATGACAGGAAAAGAGTTCATGAATCACAAAGAAAATATTCTTGCCAATATTATTTAAAAGAAATTCTGTATTAAAAGAGTTTGCAAATATGTAAACCTTGGAAGACAAGCACTAGGTTTTTCAGATTTAGCAAATAAAAATATACGACATTCAGTTAAACTTGAATTTCAGATAAACCACAATTTTTAAGCACAAAGCTTTCCCATATATTGCATGAGATATACTTTTGCTGAAAAACACGTGGTTTATCTGATATGCAAATTTAGCTGGACATCTCCGTGTTATTTGGCAAACTTCACAGGTACACTCTGGGATATACTATCTTTAATGTCTTTAAATAACTGCAATTTTAGCAGTAACTATGTGAAACCAACTAAATGTTCTTTTAATGACCATCTTCAATTATTTGATTAGAAGAGTTATAATTTAAAGATGATGAATATGGGTGAAGGCTCAAATGTGTTTACTAAAAAGTTAGTAAGTAGAGTTTGGAAAGAAGATGACACTAAGTAATGATTCTGGGAATTGTGCCGGAAAAATTTATAACAGTTGCGTAGTACTTTGTATTCTGCTTGATGTATTAGATAGGATTGCAGCTATACACTGAGAAGAAAAATATACCTTGTGGATATTTTGGTAGCTAAGATGATGGAATGAACTTGTTCAAGGAAATGTGGGAGTAGAGGAGGAAGCTTAGGGTTGGAGTTCATCAGCATAGCAATTACCCAAGCAGGTCAATTTTTTTTAGGAAAATATATTTTGATAATTGAAGTCCAGGAGGAGACCACCTGGCTCATCCACAATGACCTTCAAAATGTAAATTCCCAAGTGATTTATGTCATTTTTAAACTCTTTCTCTCCAGTTAATGGCTATTCTCTGGATTATTTGGGAGAAAAACAGCTGGTTCTTATAATTATTATTAGGGGATTTGGATCAATAGAAAGAAGACTCTGTTCTTTTAAACATTTCTTATGCAACATCATACACAACCTACTGCCTGCCCTCACCCCCTCCCTGGCCCCCTGGCTATCATATCGCTCTCTGCCTTTTAATCACAGGCTCTGTCTATATAACTCTACAAAACTCCAGCCAGAGAGCCAAATATTTAGCCAGTCCTCCAAATATTCTGTTCTCAGCATTTTAAATATCATTCTGTTAAAAAACATCTGGGTCCTTGGCCATGACGAAATGAGTTGTATCTTTTTTCATCAAGGATACTTGGCCTTATACAGCCAGAGAAATAAATAAATAGGACCAAAAGACACCTGAAAGTATCAACTGAGGAATCTCCTGTTTCTAAACAATTAACACCTAAATCAGGGTTTCTTAACAGCAATAGCGGCACTGTTGACATTTTGGACCAGACGATTCTTGGTCATGGGGGCTGTTTCACACATGGTTGGATGTTCTGCAGCATCCCTGGCTTCTATCCATTAGATGCCAGAAGAACATTTGCCTCCTAGTCGTGACAATTAAGTGGTCTCGAGACATTGCCCAATCACCCCCGAGAGAACAGTTGAGAACCACTAATCTAAAGTATCCAATTTCAATAGTCTTATCCTGTGCCAACTAGCCTAGAAGGTAGCTATTGAAGCTGAGCTTAGTTTAGAGAGCGTAACAGAGTGCCAAGAATAGACATAGGATCGGACAGCAGAGAGTGGAAGGATAAAGCAGTAGAAATAACGATAGCCAGTAGAAATTGCCATTCATTTATTCATTCTACACTCATTCATTCATTCATTCATTTATTCTTTTGACAGATATATATTGAAGACATACTAAATAGAAGAAACTGTTCTGAGGTCTGAGTATTTAGCAGGAAAGAAAACACAAATTTTATGTTCTCATGGAGCTTATATTCAAATGGAGTGTGGGGGAATTATGAATAAGAAGCTATCTAACGGACTTGGTGTTCACAGATGCTAAGATGAGAAGTAGTGCAAGAGAAAGAGAAAGGGATGAGGGAGGGTATTCTTCAGGGTCTGGCTAGGAAAACACCCCGCAATTTTAAGAGTAGAATGTCATAGAGGAAATGGGTAAACAAGGTATAGGAGGAACACAAAGGCTACAAAAGTGAGAAGAGGATACAGAGAGAGTAGCTTGAGAAAGTTGCTGCTACTCCCTCCCAGGGCTGGGGTACAAAGAGGACAGAATAAAGTTGTTAGGACCTAGAAACTGCATAAAGATGCCTGTGGCACTGGGATCCAGACCACTGAAGAGGTGGAGATGGCCCTGTCTGCCACTCTTGTGGCTATGGAACTGAGATGAAAAGTCCGGGAGCAGCTGGGTGGCTGACAAACTGGGGATTGTATCTCTAAGGAAGCAGCTAAGGCTGCTTCAGAAAGTTTGGAACGAATCTGTTTACCATAACCACCTGCTGAGCTGTCGTGACACCAACAGGACCAGCAAGCCAACAGAAAAGAAGAAACTCCGTTCAGCAGCTCACCTGCCTTCCAGTCTTCTTCTAGCATCCCTATTGGCAGAGTTTATTAGGGAGCCAGCAGCATAGGAGAAATGCTGTCTACAGAGACCCAGTGCCAGGGTTACAAAATAGAGTGTGAAAGGGAGGGTTGAGGCTGAGAAACAGAGCTTCATAACCAGTGCAGGGAGGCTGCTCTATTACACAGGAGGTCCTTCAAGCCTACCCCCACCCTGCTTTGGAGAACTTCTGGGTCATTTTGCTCTGTGCAAGGAAGTGCTTCAGAAGAATCATCCCCAAACCGTGAACTCCTTTAAGGCAGACGCAGGTTATTTATCTTATCACAAAATGTGTATTAAGCGAATGAGTGAAATGATACCTTTGATATAATGCTTGTAGCATTAGTGACTTTTTCAGCTTGGGTACTTCTGATTACCAGCTTGTGTGTGTATGTGTGTGTGTGTGTGTGTGTGTGTGTGTGCGTGCGTGCGTGCTTGTTCCACATTCAATCTAATTTTAATAAATATTAACTAGGTGCCCACTAAGTGCAGAGCTCTGCATCAGATGCTACACGAGACCCCAAAGAATTAAACCTGGTCCCTAAAGTACTCAGAATATCGATTCCTGTGTGTGCCATCTGGCATATATCACTATTTTTAAAAGGTCTTCTTTTAAATTTATTGAGGTCTTTTGAATCCCATTCTTGTCTGTTTTTAAAGATATTAACGATGCACATCTACTCCTGTCCCACTTTAGTCCCCAGCTTTATGTCTTTTATGAACAGAATTAAATAGATTTCCTCCCAGAAGCAATCCTTTGGTAGTAATTGTATAAAGAGAGAAATTAACTCTTTCAGACTCCCAGGGTGCTATTGCTAAATGTTCTATAAAACTCCTTCCTAATTACTACCTGGAGAGAGACTTGGCATCCAGAAAATAGCATCCAATATGTATGCATTTATTTTCCTCCTTGTTATGTCATGGAGGGGACATGAGTGCAACATGCTGCAGGAAAAGACGGCTAAGGGATGCTTATTCATAAATAAGCATAAGATGAGGGTATAGGCTGGGGGATTTTAGTCTATCAACACACTTTGAAGGTTTGGCTCCTTAGGTAGTCTGAGCATGGATTCCTGCCTTCTACTCCTATCTACTCCTGTAGAAGGTGAAGGGAGTGGAGGTTGCTGTGACTAGGACTATGACACTCACTTTGGCTGTTAATGGTGACCTTCCTTAGCCTATCTCCAAGAACACTGATGCTCCTACAAGTCACGTGCTGTTAGCCAAGTATTTTGGCCCTTTCCTTTTGAAGTGCCACTCTACTAAACATTAATAATTTCTTCCCTTGTTGCTTAAAAATGTTTTTAAGGGCCAGGTGCAGTGGCTCACACCTGTAATATCAGCACTTTAGGAGGCTGAAGCGGGCAGATCATGAGGTCAGGAGTTTGAGATCAGCCTGGCCAACATAGTGAAACCCAGTCTCTACTAAAAATACAAAATTAGTCAGGTGTGGTGGCACACACCTGTAGTCCCAGCTACTTGGGAGCCTGAGGCAGGAGAATCGCTCGAACCTGGGAGGCAGAGGTTGCAGTGGGCTGACACCACACCGTTTCACTCCAGCCTGGGTGACAGAGTGAGACTCCATCTCAAAAAAAAAAAAAAAAAATGTTTTTAAGATCTATGTATCCCATGGTCAACATCAGTGGTTTTTTCATACTTCCTCCTCTAGGTTTTTAGGGAGAAATACCTACATTGTTCTTTGGATTGCTTCATTATTGTTATTCCTCAGATCTTCTCCACTTATTAAAGATCCTAAGAATTTTAAGCTCAGACATCTGCCTCTGAAAATATTTAAAAAAAAAAATAGCAACATAATATTACCCATGGATCACATGACTCCAGAGCTCTACCTTGCAGTCCATCCCCAAAAGACCATCATAGACCACACACTGAATGTTCTATATAAGTTGGGAAAATCTAATGTTAAATATAATACAAAGAGACAACCAGTGATAAAGTTTAAATCCTAAGTCTCCAAGCACATTTTCTTAGTGGAATTCCTTTTTCTTCAGTTTAAGGTAAAAGACTCCAGCAGAAAGGATCTCTCTTGACAGTCACAAGCCCGAGTGATAGTGTTCTTGGGTGCAGGTGTCATGAAAATGCAAAGGGTTTCTTACATGTGATCAAAAACAATGTTTCAAAGCAGCTCAGCAGATGTATTAGGCTACAGTCATTCTCCTTAGCTTAGCATTTGGTCA
The DNA here is from genome assembly GCA_036589455.1 of Ateles fusciceps. NCBI lineage: Eukaryota > Metazoa > Chordata > Mammalia > Primates > Atelidae > Ateles > Ateles fusciceps. The sequence goes on from JAZHEH010000051.1 coordinate 4,782,842, forward strand.
AGATAAGCATTTCCAGTCAATGCTGATTGCATTTAGCCTGACCATGTTTTTGTACGTTTCAATGCTGATCCTATTTTCTCCTTTTAATCGTACAAATATATAACAATGAAGAAAATAATTTTGCTAGCAGTTGAATTACAAAATCTGCTCAACACTCCATTAATAAAATCTCTATCTTGTTCAACATCTCCAGTAAATAGCCTTTATATATTTCCTCTCTTCAATTTGCCAGCTGACAATAGAAAACATTAGCTGGAGTTGAATGCCGGTTAGCAAACTAAAAGATAGTTATTCACTGCCATCTAGTGGCTAAACCTTAAAATTCGACCACAGTTTTTGAATCTCTTTTTTCTAACGTAGTAGAGAAATAAATATTGGTGCATATAATTCTTTTACAATTTTGAATAAAAATCTGAACAAATAATAAATACATTAAAATTAAGTTTATTTTAACTCCACTACTCATATCTCAACAGTAAGACAGGTAAGATAGTTCATGTGGAGCAAAAAATGAAATGACAAGTATTGGGTTATCTTCCCAGGGAAAACAGCTAATCAGGAAGGTTTTCTCCTAGCTTAGACCTTCATCAGAAAATTATAGCAATCACTGATAGAGTCAACTCGTTGATTTCCCTTCATTCTGCTCTTTGGAGCTATCTTATTCCCAACACTGATCTCTTTCTTTAAACCAATGTGGGAGCCAAAGACCAAAGTCAGCCAATGCCTCTCAGCAGCAAACAAGTACTTCAGAGATTCTAGCATTGAAAGTTAGAGTTTGGGAACACAGATTAACCTTTTTACAGAGTTTTGATACTGCTATTCAAGGCTACCCTACTAGACAACTAGAATTTACTCAAAATATGGAGAAATCAAGTGTATTATTCTCTAAAGAAACAGAATCAATAGGGGTGTGTGTGTGTGTGTGTGTGTGTGTGTGTGTGTGTGTAAGATATTTGAGGAATTGGCTCATGTATTTATGGAGGCTGCCATGTCCAAAACTTGCAGAGCAGAGATCCAGAAGGGCCAATGCTACAGTTCAAGTCTGAAGGCTGTCAGCTGTAGAATTTCATCTTGCTTCAGGGAAGGTCATTCTTTTGTTCTATTCAGGCCTTCAACTGGCTGGGTGAAGACTACCCACATTATGGAGGGCAATCTGCTTTACTCAAAGTCTACTAATTTAAATATAAATCCCACAGCAAAAAACCCTCACAAAAACATCCAGAATAATGATTAATCAAGTATCTAGTCATCATGGCCCAGTCGAGTTGACACATAAAATTAACCATCACACCAGGTGAAATGTACAGAGGGAAAAATGAAAGATTTGGGAGAATTTGTTAAAAGTTTCAAAGTGTGCTATCATTCACCTGAATAAAATGATTGCTTTATGTCAGAGGTTCTATACAGCACCTGTATTTACCACGGACATGTCAAACACCATTAGATGTATTGGTTTATATGACCCCAGTGGCACAGCAGCTTGGATAGCAGCTTGGAGCTGTTGCAGAGCCTTCTCTTGCTCTGGTCCTCACTCAAAACTGGTAGCTTTTAGGGTCTCTCTGTAAATGGGCTACAATAATGCACCTAAGAGTCAAATATGTTGCCTCCAACATCCAAAGAGGCCCATTAGATGTCGTGTCTCTTTTTGTGGTTGTAAGAGAGGTCAGATGCGACAATGTGTCCTTTGCCTTAGAAGGACTATCTCAACATGCCACACACCACTGGATCCCTAGAAATTGTACTGAGGTGGAGGTACTTGAATTTTGGTCAGATTTATTTTCCACATTCTGACGTGTAAATGTCTTCCCAATAAATATACAGTAGTTGTTACTTCTTGCTCATTCGGTCCAATTATCATAATATCATCAGTACAAATAACCAGTGTAATTTGTTACGGAAGGTAAATGCTATCTAAGTTTCCATCAATTAAATTATGAAGTATGGCAGGACAGCCCATATAGCCCTGAAGTGGGACAGTAAAGGTGTACTGTTGGCTTTGTCAGATGAAAGCAAACTGCTTCACCAAGTCTTTACTAATGCATAGTGAGCGTAAAAGCATTTGCCAGATCAATAGTTGCATACTAGGTACCAAGGGCTGTGTTAATTTCCCTAAGCAATGAAACCACATATGGTACAGTAGCTGTGACTGAAGTCACCAACTGGTTTAGCTTTATGAAAATCCACTGTGTTTCTCCTAGTGTTGTCAATTTTCCACACTGGTCAAATAGGTGAGTTGAACGGAAATGTGATGGCAGTTACCATGTCTATATAATTTCAGTGCTTGTTGGTGGCATTCATCACTGATATCCCTCTAGGCATGTGATGTTGTTTCTGGCCTACTATTTTCCTAGGTAAAGGCTGTTCTAGTGGTTTCCCTTGGCCTTTTCTACTACTGTAGCCCTCACTTCACAGGCCAAGGAATGAATGTGAAAATTCTGCCAGTTTCTGAGTCTGTCTATTTAAATTATGCATCCCAGAAATGGGGAAATAATCACAGCCTGGGTTCAGGGACTCACTGGAGCCACTGTGGGATAGATCTGAGCTAAAACTCCATTGACCACCTGACCTTCATAAGCCCCTGTGCCAGCCAGTAGACCACAGTGACGTTTTAGTCTGCTGGACTTAGTGCCAATGTTTGCCAACTCCTATACTAAAAAAATCCAGTGTAGTCACATTTGTCCCTTTAAATTAGGATTCCTTGTTGCTTAAAGGTTAACATAAAATTATACCCATTTATGCCTTCTTGTTTAAAAACTGTGGTTTGACAGTCATATGTCTGCCCCATGACTTGCTCTGACCAGTGTGGCATTAGTAAATATGGCAAAGAAGAGCTTTAAGACATTGGTGCTGATCCTTTTGGAATATTCCTTCTTGGAAGGAGGTTGTACTACCCTTAGATCACCATGCTGTAAGGAAACCCACGCTCATCATGTGAAGCACGGAAGGGAACCAAGACAACTAGCTTTGAGCTAGACGCAGCCAAGTGAAAATCCCTGGCCAACACTATGTGGAAAGAAACCACATAGCAAGCTCAGCCCAAATTCCTGACCCATGGATCGTGAAAAGTAATAAATTGCTATTGTTTTAAGCCACTAAGTTCTAGGGTGGTTTACTTTATGTACAAAGTAGATGAAACATGATTTCCTTAGAATTTTCCATATAGTTTTCTAATCACTAGGTTTTCAACTGCTGTCTTCATTTTTCTTACAAATTCATTGCAGACTGTGGGCAAGTTGTGGATACTTTCTGGGCTTCATTTATCTAAACTTTAAAATAAGGGGTCTTTGCTATTTGGCCCCTGAGTGTATCTTTCAACTCTAAAAGATGAAGTATGGAAGATAAATATTATTTTTAATACACAGTGTTTTAGAACATATCAAGCAATTTATTTGGATAATATGTTTATTTTTTCTTTATAATAACTGGCTTTGAGAAATCATACATTAACTTTACAAATTTCCAAATATTTATAGGCTTTCTGTAATTAAGACTCACAATAGCATACTCCAGTTATGAGAGAATTCCTTTTTACCATATGGTATAGGATGAGATAAGAAATACTCAGATGGAAAATATCTCTGATCAACCTTCTCTTGAGTGTTTTAATTCTTAAGCTACATAGTAAAGTGTTTTAAAATCCCCACCATAAAAGAAACTAAATTTTTTCTATCTGAATTACAAAACTTCATATTTGCTTAAGAAGTAAAACAATGCAGAGATATATAAAGAATAAAATTAATCTTTCCCCTGCTATTAATTACACTCTTCAGAAGAAAGTGCCATTTTAAGCATTTCTCTAGACTAATAGGTAGCATTAGATAGATTAGATGGATTCATAGATAGACAAATGGGGGTGGATAGAGGCAAACACATGGATAGATAGGTAAATAAGATATGTCTATGTGTGTATGTTTATATATAAAAATATACATGTATTTTACTTTAAATTTCATTTACAAATAGAAGTCCAATTCATATGCGTCACTTTACAACTTCCTTTTTTTTCTCTTAAAAAGGATCATGGACACCAATGAAATCAATACATTCATCTCTTATTCATTCTTTTTAATAGATGAATAATGCTCAATAATTATCCAATTATTCTCCCACTGATGGACATGAAAGTTATTTCCTGTTTTGCCTGTCTCAGCTCAGGCTGCCATACCAGAATAGCATTGACTGGGTGGCTTACACACCACAAATCATGTTCTCACAGTTCTGGAGGCTGGAAGTCTAAGATCAGGGTGCTAGCATGACCAGATCTTGGTAAGGGGGTCTCTTCCTGGCTTATAGAAGGCTGCCTTCTTATTGTGTCCTCACTTAGCAGAGAGAGAGTCAGACAGAGGAGAGAGAGAGAGAGAGAGAGAGAGAGAGAACAAGAGAGCACACACACACAACACACACACAAACTCTATTATCTTTTTGTATGAAAGCACTCATCCCATCATGGGAACCTCACCCTCATAACCTAATCTCAACTTAATTATCTCTTAAGATCCCATCCTCAAATAACAACACATGAAAAAGTTTTGTTGCACAACAATGTGAAAATACTTAACACTACTGGACTGTATACTTCAAAATGGATCTCAGTTGGTAAATTTTATGTTACATGCTTGCGTTTTCTTACCATAATTAATTTAAAAAAGAAAAATATACATTTCAAGCTTGCTTTTATAGAAGATTCTCTTCTCTAGAATTGAACCTAGGGATTGAGTTAGGTTGAACTTACAGGAAAATAAACCACTGAAATTTAGTCAACTTATTTCTTTCATATAACAAGAAGTCAGGAAGAGAAATGCAGTTTAGAAGTGGTTTGACAGCTACTTGAAGTCCAAGTGCCCCAGGTTCCTCTTGCCTTCTTGTTCCATCATCATTAGCATATGGTTTCCGTATTTTTTGTCCATGTTTACTCTTGCATTCTAAAAAGGATAAAGAATGAAGCCACACGAATATATGGCACTTGCATCAAAAAAAGCACTTTTTTATAAATCAGCAGCATATACTCATTTGTGATCATGTGGCCACACCTGTGTCACACTGAGGACAATGGGAAGTATATTTTTTATTTTTACTTTTAATATGCATGTATATATTGTATTATGTTTTATATCTGTGTCACTGCCCTGAACAAATTGGGTTTCTGTTAGTAAGGAAGAAAAGGAGAACATATATAGGCAACTGGATATACTTGCCTATTGCTTGAATGAAACTGTTTATTTCAAAGATTCAGATGATTATCATAGAGTTAGCCTCACCTGAGATCCAGTCATCCACTTTTCTTGTTTTTCCTCTACTTTTTTATTCTACTCTATGCTTTTCCTTGTTCTGTAGGATTGCTTTCTCTGCCTCAACAGCATGCACTTGGCACAAAGCCCTACTGACAGGTGGTCACATAAACTGCTACACATTATGTTCTCACTGGACACAATCTATGTCTCTTAGTTCAAATTAATCAAGTAAAAATCTGACTGGGTTGCCTGGGAATGAATTGTGTGCCCAATTCTGGCCCATTCAGCTCACTAAATATCCACTCTGACACCTCTTGCAGTTAGATTGGGGCATGTGACTAGCTCTGGTCAATGTCTGGGAGGCGGAAGTGATTTGTGCCTCTCCTGGGCCGAGATGGTAGAGCTGGTGTGTCCCCTTCCTTCTGCTGTTGACCTGCTGTCCATCCTTGGTGAGGCCACTTCTTTTCCCCACACATCGAGCTACAGAATGAAAGGTGGCTATCTGACTTGCACGACACAATATGTAAGTGAAAAACTTTTATTTTCTTAAGCCACTGTGATTTGGGGATTGTTATGGGTCATATTGTGCCCACCCAAAAATTCATGTTTAAAACCTAATCTCCAGTATGTCAGAATCTGACCTTATTTGGAAATAGGGTTATTGCAGAGGTAATAGGATGAGATAACACTCGAGTAGGATGGACCTCTAATCCAATATGACTGCTATCCTCATAAAAAGGGGAAATTTGGACACAGGCACGCACATAGTGAGAATACTGTGTGAACATCAAGTCAATCATCTAGAAGCCAGTAAGAGAGCCTGGAACAGATTCTTTCTTCACAGCCCTCAAAAGAATCCAACCCTGCCAAGATCTTGATTTCAGAATTCTAGCCCCCAGAGCTGTGAGGAAATAAACAGCATTTTGTTGTTTTAGTCTTACAGTGTGTTGTATTTTGTTATGGCAACCCTAGCAAACTAATACGGCATAATTTGCTTCTGCAGCATAGAGCATTATAATTTTATTACATTTTTTTGCTATTATGTTTGTTTTATTATAATTTCCTTGCCTTATGGTTCACGTTTCATTACTGTTTCTTTTTAAGTTTACCCCAGTATATATATTTAAACATAGCATAAGCCTAGGAAAGTAAAGATAATACAATATTGTTCACAATTAGATAAAGGCTCTTAAGACAAAATAAACTGAGTAGAATCTTTGGGTCTGTTCATAATCAAGGAAAGTGAGAAAAATATATGGAAGCTCTGAAACTATAGAAAAGGCTTGTTAACTTGGAGTTTCACTGTCATGCCATCTACTGGATATTTTTTAAATGTCTTCCTCCTTGAGATGATCAGTTTACAGAGTGAAGAATTGTTTATTCTCCTCTCTGGAGAATATTGGACTGGCTGCCATTATCTGGACACAAGTTGTATGACAGAACTAAGGATTTCTGCACTAACTTTTGGGAGGCATATGGTCTCTAATTACTCTATTTTCAGTAGAGTAGTCACACTGTCACCTGTGCCTAAAGTCAGAGATCCTCTATTTTACCCTCAATAGAGAATACACTTACAGATTTCTTACTGAGTAGGAGAGAAGTCAGTCAGAAGTGGTTCAGAAGGGGAGAGAAGGATCTAGATTTCTAACTTTTCTAAGTGTTTTCACCTTAGTCCTCCTCATGTGAGCTGCACCTGTTTGCCACTAAGACCTTCAAGTTACTAGCCCTTCAAGTTTCGGGGGTGTAAAATGAGCTTTTTCTTAGCTTTCTTCACTGAGGTTTGAGGATTGGCATTCTGAGATCTGCTAAGCAAGCTGTTAAGGCTCTGATAACTAAATCGTGTTGTTGCTGTTGCTGTTGTCTCTTCCTCTGCTGTCCCTATCATTGTGTGGTTACGCATTTAAAAAAAAACATTTACTGTAGTTCTGGTGGTGTTTCAGCAGGTCAAAATTAGATGGCTATCTTTAGTTTTCCAACCAGACTCTTCTGACTTTTCTTTACCTGAAAACTCTAACTTAATCTTTATGGCCTAGTTCAAAGAAAACATTTTTGTAGCTTTCCATTACTGTTATTCTCGTGACTCTTAAGATAGAATTAGTTGCTCCTTTAGCTGGTTCTCTAGTTTGAATGTTCTCTGAAAAACTCACGTTGAAATGTAATTGATGGCATTAAGAAGTGGGACCTTTTAGAGGTTATTAGGCTATCAGGGCTCTGCCCTTATGAATGAATTAATGTAATTAGTGCAGGAGTGGGTTCCTGACAAAACCATGAACATAGTCTAATTTTCTCTCTGTCTCTCATGCTCACTTGCTCTTCCACCACATTTTGATGGAGCAAGAGGGTACTTATCCAATGCAGCCCCTTGATCTTGGACTTCCAGGCCTCCAGAACAATGATCCAAATATACTTTTCTTTACAAATTACCCAATCTATGGTATTCTGTTATCACACCAGAAAATGAACTAAGACAAGTAGATTACCAGTGTATTTTATATATGCTTCTATTGAAGTGCTAGTGTCATTGAATTATAAGTATTTGTAACAGATTAATTTCTCATTAGCTCCTTATGGACAAGAACATTATTTAATTGATCTTGGTATGCCCAGATGGCTTGTGTTAGTTTTTTGATTAGAATTACATTCTTTAAAAACAAGAGTAAGTTGTCTTTATAGATTTCTTATTCTCAAAAAAATCTACATGAATTTATCTATTATGTTATTTGGTCATTCAATAATTACTCAAATATTAAAATCTGAAATAGAATGAAATTTTAGAAAATTTGATGATTTAATTTTTTTAATTAAGAGAAGTATTTAAAGTTCCATATACTATATTTTTTAATGTACCAACTCTATGCATAAACCACATATCAATGAAGAGAATATTTTGAGTGATTCCTTTGGTTTTTAAAAATAAACTCCTTTTTTGTTTTTTGAGATGGAGTCTCACTCTGTCGTCAGGCTGGAATGCAGTGACACGATCTTGGGTCACTGCAACCTCCGCTCCCGGGTTCAAGCAATTCTCCAGTCTCAGGCTCCCGAGTAGCTGGGATTACAGGCATGTGTCACCATGCTCAGCTAATTTTTGTATTTTTTTAGTAGAGACAGGGTTTCACCATGTTGGTCAGGATGGTCTCAATCTCTTGACCTTGTGATCTGCCCAGGCTGGCCTCCCAAAATGCTGGGATCACAGCCACGCCCACCCCGCTAAAAATAAACCCTTTAACAAAACATGTATACAGACAGAAAAGTCCCCAAATCATGTATGTTCATTGTTACAAGAATGTGTCTACACATTCACGTAACCAACATCCAGATTCTCAGAAGCCCCTTAATGCCCCTTCCCAGGCACTAACTCCACTGAAGATTTGCTCTGATTTTAACCATCAAACTATTTTCTTCCATGAAAATCATTACTTCTACTTCTTCACTTAACACAGGAAGAGATAAAGCCATTCTTAGTCCAACGTCTTTGCGTTGTCCATGTGTAGCTGAGGCAGGAGACCCAAACATCTAAGATCACCTCCTCCTTGACTCCCATACTGCATTTCAATAGAAGAAAAGGGACTGGTGCCTCCTAAATCGCCTTCCTATAGATAGCAGGCATAGTATGGGGGAATCTCTCTGGAAGTCATTGTTTTTACTTAAACAAGATCAAACCCCTACCCCATTCCTACTCCATCGACCAAGACCCTTTCACATGTAATTTCTAAAACTGTAAACCCAAGACCCTTTCACATGTAATTTCTAAAACTGTAAACCCAAGACCCTTTCACCTGTAATAGCTAGTATTGTAAGCCTATATAAAGGCAGAGCTTCTCTTTGTTAAATGAGCTTGGCTGTTAGACAAAACATGTCACCTCGCTCCCGGCCGTAATAAAACACCTCTTCCTTCCTAGTTCGGTGTCTGAGAGGTCTGTTTCTCACGGCCAATCCTGCTTCTTGGTAGGCACAAAAACAGTCCCTTAAAGGTGTCAGCACCCTAGTCCACAGAACTAAGGTGTTACTTTGTATGGCAAAAAGGATTTTGCAAATGCAATTAATGCTGAAGGTTTTGAAATGGAAAAATTACCATGGATTATCCAGATGGGCCTAATCTAATGACATGAGTCTTTAGAAATGAATAAGGAATATGGTGCCCTCTGGAATTTGAGAAAGGCCTTCAGCTTATAGCTAACAAGAAGGGAGACTCTCAGGATCACAAGCAGGTGGGACTGAATTCTGCCAGCAACTTGAATTAGCCTCTTTCAGCTCCTAGGTAGGATAACAAAAGGCTCACTTTTGCAAAGTTTAGAGTTTTTAATGATTCTTGCTATTTGTTGCTATGGTGAATATATACATATGTAACTCTGAATCAAACCTGCAATGATTTCTTATATTTTCATAAATTTTGCTCTTTTAACAATATTTTAAAGATTTCCTTTGACAAATCTACACCCCCGGTTTAGAATAAAACTTTGTGTCTTTTATATAAAAACTATTTGAGGTGTTTTCTCAACATTTCTGGGTAATGGCAAAGATTTGCTCCCTCATGTGAGTAGGAAGAATGCTAGAAAAAAAAAAGCAGCTCCATATTTCCGACTACTCAATACTATAGTGAGAGTACTTCTTTTTATGACTTGGGTCAGTATTGTTATCATCACCTAGGAGCTTGTAAGAAAGGCAGAATCTCAGGTCCCACCTCAGGTCTACTGAAGTCATATCAAGGCTTTTTTTTTTTTTTTGTCCTTTGGCAAATGACTTAGTGAAAGAAGACTCATTAACCTGAGATCAGCAGAGCAGTAATTACTTAACATTTAAGGAACCGATTGTGCAGTGGTTGATGTTTTGCTTTTTAATGGACATGGGAGAAATGCCATTTCTTTTTTATCTACCTCTAACCGTCAATTTAATTGGCTGTACTGAGCTAAGTGGAATAAAATTCTCATTAAACAGTATCTTATTCTGACTAACACCTAAGAATTAAAAAAAATCTATAGTTGGGGGGATGAGGAAAATGAAGAGACCTGGGTCTCTTAGCCATTTAGGCAGGATGGCTAAGTCCTGGAGATACATTGTACATCATGGTACTCCAGTTGACAATGCTGCATTGTACACTTGAAATTTGGTAAGAGAATAGATCTTAAATGTTCTCATCGTATATGCAAAATGGTAACTATGTGAGGTTACCATTTTGTGAATATATATTAATAATTATATATTATATTAATTATTGTAATTACTCTCAGTGCAATCTCTGACTTAATCTCTCTCAAATTGTTTTGTTATACCTTAACAGATGACATTCCCTTTCATTCTGATATTATGGTTTCCATAATAATTTAAAAGTAATCCATAATATTACTATTAAGTATAAATATACATTAACAAAACAGTAACCTCATATAGTTACCATTAATACATCCATGTAAGGAATATATGTGTGGGTATATTAGTTCACAGGATTGTGGTCATCACTTTATGATGTATAGGTATCAAAACATCATGTTGTACACCTTAAATATTTACAATTTTTATTTGTCAATTGTATCTCAATAAAGTAGGCAACAATTCTATAAATGATTCTAAAATATATTATAAACTAATGTCATAAATTATTTCTGTAAAAATAACATTTCCTGCTACACCACAACATTTTTTCCATGCAGACTGTAGCTAAACTATTTTATGTTTATTGCCTCAGGGAAGACTGGTCATCATAAGAGTTCTGACACTAAGAGTTGAATTCTTGACTTTGGACTTTCAAAAGTTAAGGTCAAGACCAGACATTATTTAGAAAAGCTGGAATATGTCATCAGTCAGAGTCAAAGTCTAGATCTGAGAGCAAAGAGACAGTACGCCCTGTCCTTCCCATCCTCCAACCTCCTCCCAGGGCAATGCCCCAGAACTAATAAGGGCCTAAATACCCCTGAAACTAGAGTACAGGATGAGAAGAAATGGTCTTGTAGTGTGTCTAGACAAAAGACTCTAAGGTGACCTCACAGGTTCCCATGGTTTCTATAAGGTAAAAACCAACAGCTGAATTTCTTTGGCTTCAGATTGGAGGAAGAGACTACTTTCTGGATAGTTAAGAAAAAACTGGAATTAGCTCTCAGCGAAAACCTGGAATGAAAAACAAACATGAGCAATTTACATGAATGAAGGATAAATGACTGAGGACCAGAAAGACCAAAGTATGTATAGCCCAGCAGATGACAACAGAGGACCAGATGCCACACTCCTCCAAGCCTCATTCTCTCAACACAATTTCAAGGAGAGGAAGGGTAAGCTACTTTCACGGAAAGAAAAGAAATCTGTAAAAGAAATTGAAAACAACTATGAATCACAAAGGAAGCTGTTATTTGCACTGACTCTGTAGTCTGAGATTCATACCGAATTCATATCCTTTACATTTGGATTGATCTTCAAACATCTAATACTGTGTTCTACAAACAGTATGTACTCTGTAGCTATTTGACACATTTATTTACTTCATTCTATGTTTGCCCAACTCTCAGTGGCCACAGCTCTCTGTACTCTCCAATATGGTAGCCAGTAGCTATTTGTGGTTATTGAATATTTGAAATGCGGCTAGTATGAACTGAAATGTGCTATACATGTAAAATACACACCAGCTTTAGAAGACTTAGCACAAATAACAAGAATGTAAAATATCACATGAATAGTGTTTACTGCAAGTTGAGGTGATATTGTGGACATACTGGGTTAAATAAAAATATACTACTAAAATTACTTTCACATGATCCTTTTCACCTTTAAAAAAATGTGCCTTCTAGGCAATTTAAAATTTTATATGTGACTTGCATCATTTTTCTATCGGAAAATGCTACCCTATATGCTCACTCACTTTGATTTCATTTGCTTTCACCTGAGGAGCTATTATCATTGCTTAATTTGTTCCATGCACAAGTAGACACTCAATGACTTTATAACGATGGTGTCTAACATTTCCTGACAACGTGTACCGGAAATTATACAAATTTCTCGTACCTGATTTCTCGACGATGGGACTTCGGAATGAATAATCATTGGGAATGATTACTCTGTCTGTAATTTATACAAAAAGGAAGAGATTTTCTTCATAAAAATTAAGACAAACCCATTCATACTGCTAATATTTTCCTTAAAATGTTTGGTGACTTAAATGTAAATAAATATAAAATAATGAATAAATTATTTTTTCATAAGACAATGAGAACCAGGACCATGAGAAAAAAAAAAAGGAACATGTTTTCTGTTCATTTTCCAAAATGATGACAGAAAGTTTAGAAGAGGCTGTTTTAATTATGATGAGGAGAAGCTTAGGCTAATTGTGGTTATTATAAAGATCTGAAAAATCCATATCGTTGTCCATACATCAACAGATAGCATGAGACTTTTGCCACTAATGATGTCCTCCATGCCAGTCATAATTTGCTTTCACCTGAATAATTGCACTAGCTAATATTTATTGAGTACTTCCTTTGTGTCAGGTATTTAACTGTGCTCAAATAAATTTAAGTCTCACAAGAACCCAATGATGAGGAGGAAATTGAGGCTTGTAGGGGTTGTCATGCACAAGGACTCATAGCTGATAAGGGGTGGAGGTGAGTTTTAGACAGCTTAACTCCAGAACATATATGCATACCATTCCTCTGCGATACTGAATACAAATTATTCTTACAGTCCAAGGAGGAGGAGTTAATAAAAGGTCATGAACTGGGAGCTACTGAGTCTGACACTGAAGATGCTGGGGTAAGGAAAATACAGTAGGTCTTGAGGAGGCTGGAGAGGAGAGATTATTAAGTAAAAGTAGCCAAAGATACAAGATGTAAGACTTTTTTAAATTTCCTTTTTCTTTTTTAAAACATTAGTTAAGCATGCATTGTGCTAGGCATTATGGATAGAAAAGCAATGAAGACAATTTCAGTCTAGTAAGAAAGATTGGTAAATACATTATAATGAATTTTAAAATTAAGATAGATTTGTACACAAGGTTCACAGAACATTAGAGAAATTAGATATAGACAGAATTTATTCATTCATTATATTAATTCACAGGGAATTTCCTGAATACCCGCTACATTATGCTTGAAGCCGAAGAAATAAAAAGGGGAAAGATAAAGTCCTTATCCGGAAGAAACTCACAGTCTAATGAAGATGCTTCTGGGGTGGTAGTCAGGTGGCAAGGATGGAGCTACAGGAGCACAGGAATACAGAGCCTAGAGTGCTCAGACAATGCCAATTTAGTGTTACATAAGCCAGAAGTTAAGGCTTTGGGTTGGCAACAGTAGAGGATGCTAAAGAAGAGTGCAGTGGACAGGTTCAAAGGGCTTGGACTTAACTATGACAACCCAAATTGTTGCTAGTGGAATGCAATGAAAAGGGATATGCATTTTCCTGCAGCATCAGTTTTGTTATAATGTGTAGCATAAAATCGTGCTTTTTACTATTAAATATTTTTACTATTAAAAATAATGTGGTGCACAAATTGTGCTTTTCGCTATTAAAATGCGGGATATGCTGTGAAGAATTAAATGGCATATAAGACTAGTAAAATAACGACTGGAAACGAATTTTCACAGCTAGGATTATGAGTTAGCTAGATAGGACAGGAAACTACAAGGAAATCCCACAGCTGGGCATGCAGATGGCTTTGGCTCTCACACCTGAAGACTCGTGGGGAGGAGTTCACAGTCTTCAGCTTTCCAGGGATCTAGGGCAAGATAGTTGAGGAACAATGAGGATTAAGTGTGCGAGAAAAGCCTAAGAGTTAAGCTCACAGACTGGAAAGAGGTTAGGGAGCGGGTGACTGGGAACCTGTTATCTTCCCTCTGCTCTCTGCACCTCTTATTCGAAAAACGTCCTCCACCAGCTGCCCGTTTGTCGCGAAACACAGCTGCCCTCTGAACGCCAGGCGCCCGGTTGCCTGGGCAACCCTCTTCCGGGGCGCCTCCACGACCTCTTACTATTGGTTTAGAGGACGCAGCGGGCGTCTGACGTCATTTCGTGGCGCGACCAGATTCTGGGGCGGGCCTCGTGGACGCTCATTTCCCGGATCTCGGGCGGCCGGTGGCGGGAGCCGGGCTGTTGGGAGACCAAGCGCCGGGCATAAGCCCCACCGGCGAGGGGCAGGTGGTGTGTGGATCGCGGCGGGAGAGAGGCGCGGTAGGAACGAGTCCCCAGAGCCATGAACCGCGGGTACCGGTGTCCCCTCTGCGCTTTCGGACAAACAGGCTTGCTTCCAGATCTGTTGCTAGGGCCGCCGGACCCCGTTGCTAAGGATTCTTGAGAACCTGAGCGCTTGAAGTGTGCCCCTCCTTTCCTGGGGGAGTCAGTCGAGAGTAGCCTTCGTTAATTGAAACTGGTAAACTCTTTCTCCCTCGGTGTCTTTAAAAAAAAATCTCGCTTTTTTCTTTATTTTTTGTTTTTCTGTGTCTTCCTCTTTTGCTAACTTACAGCACCTTGGCCCTGGACTCGGCTTTAAGTATCTAGAAGTGAGTGTAGGAGAGATGGCTGGGAAGACAGAAAGCAGATTCTAAGACCCCCCTAAGCAGATTCTACGACCCCTAGTATTGTCCCTTTGGATTTACTTTATGATAAAAAAAGGGATTGGGATAATGACTGTCGGGCTCTGGGTCTGCCTTTTAGAATTTTACAGAGCTTTACAAATGGAACGGGGTTTCTTTAGTGGGGCTCTTACTACACTTTTGGAACTTTCTAGACCTGGATTAGAAAGCCGGAAAAACGTGGCCTCTGATGACTGAGAATTTAACAAGCAATTTAGTTCATGATCCAAAAGCTGAGTGCGGGGAGAACTAAAGTACATACAGGGAAAGATATAGGCTATATCAACTGTCCAAACAGTGGTAGAAAGTATACTTTCCTACCATTGACAGGGATTCCAGCAGTCCCTTGTAGATAAATGACCTGTAGCAGCCAAGGAAGCTTTAAGGGGAATGTGTGGATTTCATAGGGTGGTTTGTTTGCTTTCTGATATTGTGTCATAGATGAAGTGTTGCAGGTTAAGTGGATTTATGGATTCTAATATCTATAATTAGAATATCTTGTTTTGTAAAAGAATGAGCGATGACCTTGATAATATTTATAACAAATAGTTCTTACTGCTTCGCTTCTCCCCATCACTGCCCTTTTACACCGTCCTCCATGTTATTTAATGAAAAACCAGTTAAAAGAGTTACTGAGGATAAGATTTATTGCATTTTCTTTCACAGACAACTCATGCTCCAGGTTTGTCAGTGGCATGCTCCCAGGTAAATAGTATTTTAAAAAATTGACCACACTTCCAGTTTTTCCTTGGTGTCCATGGAGGATTGGTTCCAGAACTCTCTCCCTCCCCCCAGCCTCTTTCAGATACCCAAATACCCGCCCATGCTGAAGTCCCCCAGTCTGTTCTTGGTATCCGTGGTTG
Source organism: Ateles fusciceps (assembly GCA_036589455.1). NCBI lineage: Eukaryota > Metazoa > Chordata > Mammalia > Primates > Atelidae > Ateles > Ateles fusciceps. The sequence continues at coordinate 4,798,484 of JAZHEH010000051.1, forward strand.
GGTGAATCTATAGATGTGGAACCCGCATATATGGAGAGCCAACTGTAGTTTGTCCTTAAAGAATAAACATTTTTAACAAGTGAAAAAGCAGTTGTTTTGGAAAGAAACTAATACAGGATTTTGAAAGGGGATGTAGGTGTGTTTGCGTTACTGTATGTGTATTTGTTGCTGAAAATTACATTAGTATATTGTATATAAAAATTGTCCTGTTTACTCATGAACTGTAGAAGCTCAATTTTCAGAAATCTAGTCTGTTTTCTAATGTGGCCAGAGGATTGCAAGTGAGTTTCTAACAGTATATTTTGACAGTTTGAATGGAAAAAAAGTTTACTTTTGTACATCATTTTCTTGGAGATGATTATTTTGCTGTTATTGATACTATTGAAGTTGGCATAATTTCATGTTTTCTCATTAGTCTTTCTGGTACTTTGCTCCATATCATAACTTTTTAAATGTATCTTTTACTGTATTGTATCCTCTGTTATGTTTTTTGTCTTTATATTGATAATGAATACCTCTCCAAACAAATTTTGAAGTCAACTTTTTTTTTTTTTTTTTTACTGCAGGCGTGAAAGGGAAACAATGCAGAAATCAGAGTGCTCTGGAGGTACACAGTTGAAAAACAGAGTAGCAGGTATAGCTTTGCTTTTTAAGTGAAGAGGCCAAGTTTGTTAATGACACTATTCTGGGTTACAGGTGGAGGCAGGGTGAACTTTATTGCTTTTACCTGCTTCTTATTGATGTTGTTTTGTCCAGGTAACGATGATCAAAGGACATCATCAGGCACACAAATAAAACACAGGAATGCAGTTCAGCGAAACAAATCCTCATTGTCAGCCAGTTCTCCGGAGTCTGCAAGAAAACTTCATCCTCGACCAAGTGATAAACTGAACCCTAAAACAATTAACCCGGTAGGTCCAAAATGATTCGTAACTCACTAGATATTTTGAAGGCATTTCGCACAGCATTGAGCAATTCTGGATGCTGTCTTGAGTTTTGTCCCTTTGCTAGTTTTGAGCTAATGATGAGAGAAGGGCATGTGTTTGTTATAATGAACGGCGATAATCAGTCACAGGTGGCAGTGAGTATGGAGGTAAGCAGACACAGAAGTTAACCTGCTTGGGTTATCGCATTGTAGTGCATAAAAAAATGCATTTTAGCTTTAGATTTTATTTGCTGTGTTGTTTTGCTTTCTGATATCAATGAATAAACTTGTATTCAGTTGCCACAGAATGCTTTTCATGCTTCCATAATTGCATAAAGGTCTCTGACCATTTCTGTAAATTAGCTCCACCAGAAATCCTCGTTGTAGTGCTAGCCTCCTTTGCCCTCTCATAACAATTTAACGAGATTCAATAAACATGGGATTTATGCAGTAAAAATATTCAGAAGTGAACACACTTGTGCAACAACACCAGGTGTTATTTGCTCCAGGCCCAACTTTGGTAAGGTAAGATGTTAGTGATTTCAGCCTTCGAAGGGGATTGTGAGAGTGGCTGAAGCTCCTGACTGACTTTAATGGCAGGTAGAGTATGGCAGGTACTTAAGCAAGGAAGCAAGGATATAGTGAGCTCTCCAAGACAGAAAGAGAGTGTCTGACTTGATAAAAGAAAAGTGAAAAATAGTTTGAGCAGCTGTGTTCCTTTGCTTCTTTTTGTAATCTACAGTGTCAAGGAAATTGAATACCTGAAGAAGGCCCTGATAATCTTGTTGCTCTCACTTCCTTTGCTTATGTTTAGTTGAGGGAGTTTATGGTGACACTTCAATTCTTCCTCTCTTTAAAGAAGAACTGTTTGAATTAACATTTAGTGACCTTAGTCCTAAGTTTTAGTAAAAATTGAGGAAAGTTTTGGGAAATAATAATTAAATAATTTGACCTGAGAAAAGCATGTCTAAGATATGTAAAGGCTACTGATGTAAAACAAATGAGTTGGAAGTCAAAATAGTGTTTACCTTTGGGGTAAAAGGTGGGTAGGGATTTGGGAGAGGCACTGGAGGCATCTAGTGTGCTGGTAACTTTTAGATTTTTCAACTCATGTTGATAAACAAGTGTGTTTTTTGTGTGTGAATTCACTATTGTGATTTATGCACGTTAAAGTGTATACATTTTAAATATTTGAGTTAAAAATTTTTTTCAAATGCTAATTCAGTGTAGAATGGTATATAACATTAAGGCGGAGTTGAAATAATGGTCTGATATTGTTAAAAATTGAATGGGATAATGTTTTTCACTTTAATAGACTTGGTAAAATTTGGTTAAAATTGATAAAAGTAATCCATTCATAAAAAACTTCTGATTTTGTGGGACGTGGAAGATGAAACCATGATTAATCTCTAGAACAAAATTGAAATGCAAAGAAAGGAATTGTTTAGCATTTCAATCAGAAATTTAGTTTCTGTGGGGATTTTGAAAATTAGGGATTATTTTCATGGCTGTAAAAGCCAAAAAGATAATTTGCTTGTAAGTGGTAGAAGTAAAATATGTTGACAGTATAGTATGAATTTCTTAATTTTTTCCCCATATGTGTAGTACTTTTTCAAATAACTTTATCTGATACGCTTATTAGAAAATAATTTTAAAACTTGTATTTCTTTATCAGCAGAAATTGTGACTAGATGAGTGAAACATTCCTATTGTGAATTGTTACACAGAATATAGATTGAGTTTTGAATATGAATCTTTTATTATAATTTAATTTGAACGAATTTTCACCTGTGTGCTTTTACTCAAAACTCATGTTTTCTAGAGGAAAAAGAGCTGATTCTAAACTTTAAGCACATTTTAAAACTACCACTGTGTGTGATTAAAAGAAAAAGAAATTATATAGTTATGTCTTTAAAACAGGTCAATTTATACTTTGTAATTTAGACAACTGTTTTTCATTTGATTATATTAAATGCACCATGTGATAAAATATTTACTTAAATTCTCTTCAAGTCTCTGATCAATTATATTGAAATTATTTATGCTGTGATTGTTTAACTGTTGTGATTGATCATCTGTTAAATCATCTTTGAGAGTAGGCATAAAGTCAGTCTATTAAGGTAATATATAGCAAAACTGAAAGGTTGTGAAGTTATATATCTAAGAAAACACATCCAGGCATATATTTGTGAGAATCTTCTCCATCTTCAGTTCTCTCCCCTCCTGCCCAGTGCAATCCTTTGTTTTTTATAGAAGCCTAAAGCTGATTTGGAGAAATGACTACCCACACATCCATATTTGGCTGGAGGACAAGTAGGAGATGTGCAGGTGGCAAAAAACAAATATATTTTCCTGCACTTAACACCCCCTCTCCATTTAGTCCTCACCTTGAAAGGTCACAGTGGGGAAGAGGATAGAAAGAACTATTAATCCATATATGGTTTCAGCCGCCTTCAGGCCTTCTGAATCGTTAGGGGTAAAAGAGATATACAAAGTGTAGTTGTGGTATTCTAGTGAGAGGATTGACAATTTTTCTCAATTCTGTCGCTGAGTAGAAATGCTGCACTTTGATACCAGCTTGGCAGTTTGAAAAGCAGGATGGCTGTTTGCTTCTGACCTCAGAAGTACAGGTGATAGTAATATTTTCATTTTTTATTTTAGTTTGGTGAACAGCCACGAGCCCCTTCAGCATTTGCAGCTATTTACTCTAAAGGAGGTATTCCTTGCAGGTAAAATCAATATGATTTATAACTGACCAAATTACTCAAAATCATTGAGTAAAATCAATACAGTATTCAATTTAAATGTATTTAAAGTTTTATTTACTAGTGAGGTTTAAATAAAGGTGACTTATTCACACTTTGTTTTGGACTGGTATGGATTCCTGGATGTTGTTGAAGAAAACCATTTAATTCCAAAATACAGTTACTGAGATCTGTGATAAACCATCAGTTTAAGAAATTTGCTTGACTCCTTTTTCTAAAATAATCAATTTAAGCATTCACAGGCTTGGACAAGTTACAAATTAAAGAATCTTATTTTGTTGGTAAAATGAAAATTGTCAATTTAATGAAATTGTTTCGATTTCTTAATACATATGGCTGATTTTGCTTCCTTTCAGATATAATTCTTGCTACCTTTCTAGACAGATGTCAGAACTATTTTTTTTTAAATGGATAATGTATCATTTTAGGATTTATTGCTATAAAGCATTTATTTCTTCAGAGTACATTCAGTTTTAGCCTGTTCTAGGTGATAGAAAATTTTGATTGTGGAAAGAATCACATTTATTTTGTTCCAGAATTGAAGAAATCTAGATTTTAATGGTATTTTCAGATTTGGAATGAAAAATAAGCTCAAGAAATGTTCTTCAGTTTATTGTTATTTCATATTTAGATTCAGAATTGAAACCCTATTTTAAGGTTCTTAACTCTCTGCTCCCCCATCCCTCAACAATTTTTGTTGCAAAAATGTGAAAACAATTTTACAGAGACATCTTGCTCTTATGAAAATAATCCTCAAGAAGTTGAGAACATTACAAAGGAGTTCAAAGAAGCATTTAAGTTCACTACCGTAATTGTGATGATAGTTCCTTGAGTACATTTGTACATAAAAACTTAAAAGTTATATACTGTAAGCAGTTTATTGCATGTGAGTTATGCCTCCAAAACTGTTAAAAGAAGCAGAAACCCTAATTAAGGGGCCACCACTTTGTAACCCTTCATGGGCCATTTTACCTTCCCGGCCTCAGTTTTCTTCTCTTTAACAGAGATAAAACTTGGTTTTGTCTTCAGATTGTTAGTGTTAGGGTTACATGATCTATATCTGAAAAACAATGTTCCTTGTAAACATTTTTAGTAATTACTACATTTTTTGTTTGCGTTTTTCATTTCTGTAGATTACCTATTGTGTTCATATCACTGAAAGATATTACTTGGAACATTCGTGTTAAGATCCACAGATAGCAGCATGCTTAAGCACCAAAATTGTAGTCTTAACACATATGGCGTTACCAAACAATTTTGCTGAAAGAGTAGTAATTTGTAGGATTGTTGACATGGCTTTGTAAAATGTCCTTGTACTATCTTATAAAGTCATGGTATTCCTACATGTTACAAAATAATTCTATGGTTATAGTGTATGTTAGATGATCCCTGCTTAATATTGTTGCATTCACTGTCTTTTATATTTTAGATTGGTACATGGTTCAGTGAAACACAGATTACAGTGGGAGTGTCCTCCTGAAAGTCTTTCATTTGATCCACTTCTTATTACTTTAGCTGAGGTAAATATGCCATCTTTTCTGAATATTTATCAGAAAAAATACTTGAAAAGTTGCATTAAATGTTACTTTGTAGTTTGTCAGTAAATTTCATTCTGTCCCGTTGAAAAAGGAAGCACACAATAGGCATTGAAACACCACACCTCCTTAGGAATTTGTAGATAAGTGGATGAAATATTTATACTTATTTCAAAAAAATAAAAATATGTGGACTCATAACGAGGAGAAAGATTTTTTGGTACTGGTGAAATCAGGAAAACATCAGGGATTAAACTTGAAACTATGTCAGATAATGGTATAAGTGGTTCTGTATACAACCAATCGTGTTGACATGATGTGTTTCTTAGGGAATTGATACTACCTACCTAAATGTTCTTTTGGAGAACACTCCAGCTCTATGCTTTACTTGTACATTTCCAGTACAATATCATGGAGGTGGTTTTATAGATTATTTTTAAAAAGCTTGTGATAGGTTCCTTTATATAATGTAACATTTGTGTCAGGAAAAAAGTTGGTGGACTTTTAGCTTCAAGTGAATCATTGCTATCTTCTGTGAATTTTATTCTTAGAGTTAGAATAAAAAGTAGAGAAATGAATTAACCAGTTGTCTTGTACTTAAACTTTTAATTACTTGCCTTTTTAAAAGTTAAGGATAATTTCGCTGCTATTTTTAAGAAACAGAGTTTTGGAGATACTAGTAATAAAACATCTGAGTTCTTTCACTGAATTTTCACTTGGATTAGTTACTACTGTGTGACTTAATATGGTAGTGCCCTTTTAGGTTTGTATCATTTGCCTTTCCTAGAAAACCAGTGGGGAGGACTAAGTGGTAGCAGAACAGAAGTAAATAATTTTGTCAATTGAGATTCCTTAATTAAAAAACATCAAAATCTCTAGTTCCTCCTTTAATTTTCCAAATATGTTTACTCTCTTAAGAGTAAACTAATCAGTAACTATTAGTTACTTGCAAAAAGGGTAAGTTTTTGTTTCTCTTAATTTATCGCTCAATATTACAAGCAGGGTATTTTTATAGGTAGCCTATTTTGAAATTCATTTTTTGAAGTTGGTATTAAAGGTTAGGCTGGGTGCTGGGGCTCACGCTTATAATCCCAACATTATAGGAGGCCAAGGTAGGACGATCATTTGAGCCCAGGAGTTTGAGACCAGCTTGAGCAACATAGTGAGAGAGACCCTGTCTCTTAAAAAAAAAAAAAGCAAAAAAATCACATTAGCCAGGCATGGTAGAGTGAGATGCTGTCTCAAACACATAAACGAAAAATTAGTGATGTTTCCTTAGTTCTTTTTTAAACCTTAATCCTTTTATACCAGGTAGTGAACCATTTTTTTTTTTAGACTAATCAAAACTGGTGATATCTTTGAAAATATACTGTAGCTAATCACAATGTACAGGGAGCACTTTAATTTGGGATATCCTTAAAGGGACTCTAACTTCTGTTTAAAGTCAGCCTGTTACATACGTATTGTCCAAATGTCAATGCTTTTTTTTTTTCTGTATTGAGTAGATTTCTTTCTCCTGTCCTCATTTACTAATGGGTAAATAGTGACAGAGGAACCACTGTTGAAATCCACTTCAGCCTTTAATCTGAGATTTTTTCTCTCTAAAATGAACTGGATACAGGACACTGCTAAAATGATGGAATCTGTGATCCAAAATGATGCCCCTGTGGCTGGCAGGATATGATGGTTTTCAAAAGCATGACAGCTTTGAGGAAAAGAAAAAAAATTCTTGATTACTATTTAGAAGCAGATATTTAGGTCTGAAGGACAAATTAGTTGAAAATTAGTATTTCTAAGCATGATTTTGCAGCTGATTATATTTATTTACTTCATAATTAGTCAAACTGAAGGAGTTAACTTGATTTTTGTTTGTTTTGCTTTATCTTTTTTAAAAGATAAAGATCTTGACTTGCTGTGATTGGTTATATCATAAGAGTACTAACTGTTTCTAATGCTTTCACGGTGAAAGGCATAGTGAGAAATTACACAGTTTTTTTTAATGGTTTCATACTGCATTTCAGTATTACAAGTGACATTTAAAATCTTAACATGCCTTTAAAATGCACATAGTATGATACTTGCTTTCTCAGTATGTTAATAGAAAATATTTAAATATGGAGGAAATTTATTTTAGGAACTCATTAAGTTATAAAATCATTGTAAATTAGGGGAATCTCATAGTCATGCGTTCATAAAGGAGTATGTTATAAACATATTTTAGACTAATTTGCTTTGCTTTCAGAAAGTGTTTGTACGTAACAAAATGTGTTTATTATTCTAGTGAGTTTCCCTTCGTTTTTTCTCTATTTACCTCTTTTCCTCCTTCCATTCCCTGCTTTTCCTTCCTTCCTATTTTATTTTCTCATTCTTTGCTTCCTTTATTTTTTCTTGCCTCATCTGTTTCCCATTTCTTTTCTTTTTCTTTCTCATTTTTTTCCTTTTTCTTCTCCCTTCCCTTCCGTGGGTAGAAATTGCTCCTGTCTCATACACGGTTGGCCCTACTTATCCATGGGTTCCACATCTAGGGTTTCAACCAGCCGCAGATCAAAAAATACATTTAAAAAAAAATACAATGCAACAATAAAAAATACAAATAAAACAATGTAATATAAAAATTATGATAGTTACATTGTAATAGGCATTATAAGAATCTAGAGATAAAGTATATGAGAGTATGTCCAGATACTATGCTATTTTATATGAAGAACTTGAGTATCCATGGGTTTTGGTATCCACTGGGGTCCTGGAACCAGCCTCCCTTGGGATACCAAGTGACCCTTTGTCCCCCAGTTTCTCAGTATAATTGAAATTGTAACTGCTGAAATTATGATTAGGAAAAGAATAATGAAACTTTTGATTTTTGTTTAGGCAAGTAAAGACTGAATTTGTTACTAGCATAATGAAATGGGTAGTAAATCATGTTTCTTCTTGGTTTTTGGCAGGGTCTAGAGAGACTAAGCATCCATATACCTTTGTGTCAAAGGAGGGTTTTAGAGAATTACTTTTGGTCACAGGTGCTTCTGAAAAAGCTGTTCCTTTGCTCCCTAGACTGATTCCTGTGCTAAAGGCAGCTCTGGTATGTCATTTATTTTATTGTACTTTCTATTTCAAAACATATGATAGAGAAGAAAGCTGTAATATATTTAGAATATTTTATGCCTTTTTACTCCAAATTAAATGCAAATTAGTCCTTTACCTGTGATTTTGATATATTTGCAGAATTAGGCTACTGTTACTCAGGGCCAGATGACTACATACTTGAAGTCACTTTTAGAGGATGTACTAAAGGTAAATAGGGACATTGTAAGTAATTAGAGAAAATAATGAACGTCGAGTCAGTCTTTCTGTATGCTAGATAAGTTTTAGTTACTGCTTCAGTCAGATCAAAACTTTGTTTTTTGCTTCTAGATGTCCTGTATTGAAGGTTATTTTTAAAATTCTAGATTTTGTTGACTCTCTTCTGATTTTAAATGTTTAATCTTCTGCTTTTCTCCACCTGCTTGTCCTTTTTTCTAACTTATCTTTTCTTCTATCCTCTCTTCCCTGATCCCCCCTACACCCCCAACCAACCAACCTTACAGGTCCATTCTGATGATGAAGTGTTCGAAAGAGGATTGAATGCTCTAGTTCAGCTAAGTGTTGTTGTTGGTCCTTCTCTAAATGACCATCTGAAGCATCTGCTTACAAGTGTAAGTACTGCAAAGATTAGATAATGGTTGGCTGTATGTATCATTCACCATCCATATCTCTTCATGCTTTAATAGCTTCAAATCTTTAAGGTAACTTAAAACCTTAAAAACCTCATTTTTAGCAAAAAATATAGAGATCGTTTGTAAAACATTTTACTAATGGATAATATATGTATATTTTTTAAATGGAAAGCACCTACATGAGCAGGGTTTAGGGTTATGATAAAAAGTAAGCCGGCTGGGCGTGGTGGCTCATGCCTGTAATCCTAGCCCTTTGGGAGGCTGAGGTGGGTGGATTGCCTGAGCTCACGAGTTTGAGACCAGCCTGGACAACATGATGAAACCCCATCTCTACTGAAATACGAAAAATTAGCCAGGTGGTGGTATGCGCCTATAGTCCCAGCTTTGGGAGGCTGACGCAGAGGAATTGCTTGAAGAACCTGGGAGGCAGAGGTTGCAGTGAGCCAAGATTGTGCCACTGCACTCCAGCCTGGGTGACAGAGCAAGACTTTGTCAAAAAAAAAAAAAAAAAGCCAAAAGTTGAATGGATAAAAGCTAATGAACAGAGTAAGATGGTATTTTGCTCATGCTGATTAACTATGAATTATAAGCAGTGCTCATATACTGTCTTTGGTAGTTAACGTATTACCAAACGTGTTGTTTTTTTTATTAATGTTTTTCTTTGTTTTTCATTGTGGTGTTTTAGTGAATCTGTAAATTGCATTCAGGAAGAGACTTTCCTGTTATGTGTAACTTTAATCTTTACTATAAATATATACTGGGACACTATGCAGCTCACGAGGTTCCCAAGACCACTCTTAAGTCTGATAATTTGCAGGAAGGATTCGGGGAATTCAGGAAAGCTGTTATTCACTGTATGGTTTCTTACAACAAAACGATAAAGATTAAAATCAGCAAAGGGAAGAGGCACATAGGGCAGGGTCCAAGAGAGACCAGGCATGGAGTTTTCAGTTTTCTTCTCGCAGTGGAGTGGTTCATGCAGCGTTTATTTCTTCCAGCAGCAATGTGTGGCAAGGTGCGTGGAGTATTGCCAACTAGAGAAGCTCACGTGAGCCCTAGTGTCCAGGGTTTTTATTGCTGTCTGTCATGCAGGCAAGACTGCCAGCTTGTGTGGTTGACATTAGTCAACAGCCTCTCTAGAAGTCGAGCTAATACCCTCTGAACCAAAGTTCCCACCATAAATCACATTGTATAGACTGCCTGCTGTCGCCCTAAACTCCTATGTTGACAAGGATACTGTGTCTGGCAGGACATTCCAAGAGCTTAGAGGTTTTCATTCAAGAGCTAGGGGCAAGGGCCAAACATTAGGCAAGGGAAATTCTATACCACATACCGATAGAAAGATTAAAGTCTCAGGTAGGACCTCCCTGCCTGCATTCTTCTGTATTTCACAGCTGAGGCATGATTTTGATCATGGTTCCACTGTTTTTTCTTGGTTCCATCCATATGAGAGATACTAGAACTGTATTTTTAACTTCCTATTCCACAAATAGTGTAATACACCCCAGGAACCACCTGGTTGACGTAAGAAACAGGGGTGATGGTGACTCTATGAGGATAGGTATACTGATAGGTGGTAGATGAAATTCCACGAGGTTTCAGGTGGGGAGAAGACATCGTGAGAATAGATTTTCAAGCCTTGATATATGAGAAGTCTTAGGACAGAAGAAAGAGAATCTTGGCAGATATTTGTAAGCTTCAGGTCAGGAAGTGTGGCTGACCAACTGCAGGAATTTCACACTAGTGTATAAAGTGACTCATTCAAATATTCAGTAGTTTAATAATCTCTTGCACCCTATACTCTGCCCTTCTATTTTGTGCCAGGTATGCCAAGCATCGAGAATATAATGCAGAGCACAAACAGGCATGATGTCAGTCCTTGTGGAGATTGTTGATTTTGGCTTTTGTTTTTGTTTTTTTGTAGGTGGGTGGGGATGTAGAAATAAGCAGCAAGGACATCTGCTGAGAAAATTGGGATGGAGTCAAGGGCATGTGAGATGTAGAGAAAAGGAATCTGCTGGATCCTTCATCAAAGTCAGTCAAGCAAGGATCAGAACCTTGGCTTCCTAAATAGCCTCTCAGTCCCACCTCCAATGGCAGAAAGAAAAGGCCAGATTAACAATTGTATAAATCTGTTTTGTTTTTTAATCTTTCTGTGTTGGTGGCATTTACCTTTGGTCACTTGCATTCCTCCTCAGAGCTCTGCTTTTCCTAGTCAAGGACTGACTGAAAGGGCCTCTAGCTTTCCAGGGCTGTCAGCACTTTGGGAGTACTTAGACACCACCCTGACCTTCAGATTCTGGTGTTATATAAAGAGCTCTAGAAATAGGTTGTGTGAGGGTTAATTGCTGGACTGTCAGCCACTCACTATGAGACAAACACCACTGAGGATGTCAGTGAGGTGCTGTTGGACCTCCCTTCATCCCTCACCCCCATCTTCCACACCCTTCAGCCTCAAAGCTTTCATTTTTATCTGGTTTATACACTTCTACATTAGATATTTATTTGGAAGAAAGGGTACTCTTCTAGAAAAAGTTTTTTGAAACCAGTTATTGAACCTATATACAACTCACTTTTTCCTCTATGCAAAATAAACTATATCTTTTCTGAGCTGCAAATATATGGGACTTTAAAGAGGGAATAAATGACCTGAAAATCTTGCTTAATATGTAGAATCTGGGCTTCTCCCCTGAGATTCTGATTAAGTATGGTGTAAGACCCAAGAATCTACATTTTAAACAGCATCTCAAGTGATTCTGATGCTGATGATCCACGGATCTGCCTATGAACCTCTGTGCTATACAGGGTGTATACAGATTCAGTAGAGTAATGCAGTCTGAAGAAAGCAACTGAAAGACTGTAGAGACCTTGTCCATCCCCAGGGCATTCACTGTTACTAAATTACTTATGTAAATCCTCCATCCTTTGTCTCCTCTTCTGATTTTATTGTGGGAAAATATGTGTTTTAGAGGCAAAGCTTTCCATCATGGTCCTCTAAATGCTCTTGCAAATTACAAAATCGCAAAATATGCTATTTTATAGAAAACTTACTTCAGATAGCATATTGTAGCAGATTTTATAGGATTGGTTTTACTTAATGTAAATTCATTGTTTTTTAAAACATTACAAAGGTACCTCTTATATGTAAATTTCAATGAGACGCTTCCTAAAAAAGCCTTGAAATCTAAAACAAGGGATGTTCCTGAAGATTTACTTACGTGTATGGTAAACATGGTTAATTTTAAAGTCATTTCATTTCCCCCCCCAATCTTACTTTGAAAGCTTTCCAAAAGGTTAATGGACAAGAAATTCAAAGAACCAATCACCAGCGCATTACAGAAGCTAGAGCAATGCGGCGGAAATGTAAGTAGAACATTATTCCTTAAGAGTCTTTTTTTTTTTTTTTTAAACTTTCAGGCGTATTACTAAATTGACTATGTATTTAACATGTACTTCTCATTTCAGCCACAAGTAACTATATGAAATTGATACTGTTATTTTCTTTTTAGAGCTCAGAGTTTCTGTCTCTTGGTCACACTGTTTTTCAAGCCCTGCAACTCAGACTCAGGTTGAATAAACATAGGGCTTGTACACTTCCACAGTGCTTAATATGGCACTGCATGTGGCATAGTGGTACAGTTTTTTTTCTTTATTTTCAGTGGTTTAGTTTTGACCATTGACCATTGAAAAGTTCAGAAAACCAAAGGATTAACTTAGCTCATTGAGGAAGAATACTTTTTTCTCTTTCATTTGCTGTCTTTCTGCCTCAAACGTCCAAATGATTGCACTATTCTCTCTGTAAGTGCGTGCATACCCTCACAAGTGTACACACACACAGACACATGCTCACAGTGCTGGAATAGTTTAATTGATTATTCTGACTTTTCAAGGCACAAAAATATGCAGGATTTCATAACTATATGGTGTCAGATTACTAGATTAATTGAATTTTCAGCATTTGAAGGAAGCATTCAGATAATCTAGTCTTAGAAATATTTCCATAAAAGCAGTCTTGCTTTTGGAAATTTTGTTTAATCAGATCTTGATAGAATTGCATATGACTGTCTTAACATTGCAGAACTTAGTTTCATTCTAGGTACTTGCTAAAGGAATTGATTATAAGAAAATCTGTTTGATCATATACAGTTTTAAAATGACAGACATAAAGCTTTAGCAAAATTACCTAATTTGACCAATTTCAATGAGTTGCTTCATTGATTATATTCTTTCCATGATGGATGCCTAGAATAAAGTTTATAGGAGGAAGTAAGTCCCTAAGCCTACTAGATAATGAATTTATTTGTTGTGTTTCAGTCCTAGACAGAGAATTACCATTCAGAGACCTTGTTGGAGATGTGCAGAACCATCCTCTAGTTAATCCCATGTCAAGGAAATTCTTGTTTGCTCTTCTGAGAATTTGAAAGCAAAGTATATTTTTCCTTTCTTCTGTGGAGTGGAAGTAAACAGAGGCTAAATAATGATGCCACTAAATAATGATGCCACAGCTTTTCAGTGGGAAACCCTCCCTAGGTGGTTTTCCATATCCTGTAAGCAGATATGGGCGATGGGACAAGTAGAAAGGGACAGGACCAGCATGTTAGATTTCGTGGTGGGAGTGGAGGGGGTGTGGAGGAGGAGATGGTATGCATGTAAATGAAGTTTAGAAACAGCGCATTAAGATTTGGAAGGGGAACACAGAGGTGTAGTTGACCAATCCAGGATTCCAGAAATATGAAATTCTTTTGTTACTACATCTTACTAGCTTTGAGTGTTGCTAATACAGAATTTTTAAAAAGATTTTGTAGTTAAAAGCGCTATTATTTATTTTCTTCTGACTCGTCATGTTCCTTCTTATGTCCTACATAATATTTTAAGTAATGATTGACGTCATTAGAATAGAAGATTTTCTATTGCAATTACATGCCAAAGACTTTCTTGGCTTAATTGTTATTGTGCTAGCTTCTGTTACTTTGTAATCCTTCAAGAAATTAATGAATGCTCTTCTTTCTCTTCTAAAAGCTTATGTATCTCTTTCTTTAAATGTTAGAAATAAGTCTTTAAAAATGAGTGTTCTCAGTTGCGGTTTCTCATTTCTTAGGACTTGTGTATGTCAATGATGGAACTAGCCTCTGGTACATGACAATATCTGTTACAGTCACGGTGTTACTTTCTTAGAACTGATAGGCCTTAAATTGAAAAATCAGTTCATTCTTAGCCTGATTTAATTTTTTTCCTAAGTGAAATGCACATTTATTTTGGGAAAGGCACAACACAAACACTGATCTTTGTTGATTATGTGGGAACTTATTACATGGCAGGTACTCTGCTTGAGTACTTTTTAGATATGAAACTCATTTACTCTTCCTAGTCATCACAGGGAGATTTTATTGTTATCTCCCTTTAAAGATCAAGGAACTTAGGCACAGAGAGGTAATTAGTCCAGGTTTGACAAAGAGGTGACTAGTAGATGCTGTATTCAGATACTGGTACTCTGGCTTCTAACTACTGCTCTAGTTAGATACTTAAAAAAAAAGAAACAGCCTATATTTTATTTAACTCAGTAAAAATACTTATGTCATCATTTTGTTCTCATCCCTTTTTGTTTCGTTTTGAGTTTTGGATACTTTCTAGGCATATTCCTGCAAATACAATACCTATTAGGGGAACTCTGCATGAGAGTAACAATGCTCAATTTTTTTTCTGTCGACAGGGAAGCCTTAGTATCATCAAATCTAAAATTCCAACATACTGCTCCATATGCTGTTGAAGAAGGGAGCCAACAAACATTGTTTTTTTCTACCTGGTGACATATCAAACACTGACCCCAGGTACTCATGGAACCTTTATAACATTTTATTCATTTGTAAATCACAGCCACTATTTATTCCCTAGGTTAAGATGAATATACACTGAATCAAAGTTATTCATCAACAAAAAAGAACAGTTACTAATGGAAAGTTATTAAAATAAGTTCTATGATAGTATAATTTTGTGAGGTTTATTTTTTGTATTTTTATTATTTGTGTGAAGAACCATTATTGAGTTTGCAAGATAAGATGTATTTTCTAGTGCCTATTTATAATACTTTTTTTGTAATCAAATTTGTAGCTGTGCACTTATTTTTCTAGATATTTTGCCATTTCTTGGGTTTCATATTTAACAAGGCTGTAGAAATTTAAAATAGTGAACAAACGTTTGTGAATACACTATTTTAAACTTGTTTTAAAAGAGAGAAGGGGTCTTGCTTTGTTGCCCAGACTGGAGAACAGTGGCATAATCATAGCTCACTACAAGCCTTGAATTTTTGTGCTCAGATGATTCTTTCATCTCAGACTCTGATTAGCTGGGACTACAGGCATGTGCCACCCTGTCCAGCTAATTTTAAAATTTGCTTGTAGAGTCAGGGTCTCACTCTGTTATCCAGGCTGGTCTCGAAATTCTGAAAGCTGTCCTCCGCAATTGATTTCCAAAGTGGTGGGATTACAGGAGTGAGCCACCATGCCTGGCCCCATGAATACACTATTAATTATTGTTTGTAAGTATGTATTTTATAATGTATAATTCATGGAAAATTTTCAGAGTATTCTAGTTTAATTTTTTTCTAACTGTGAATTCTATTACAAGTATGTTTATTACAACTCATTACAACTACCTAAATTTTTGGTGTTAACTGTATTTAAGTAAATGTTATTTTTGCATTTCATAGCCAGAAAATACTGATGTTCACATAAAGATATTCAGCAATTAAAATCTGAAAACTCATATATGCATTCATTGATTTTGTTGTGCTTATGTTTAGCAATTAATTTTTAAGGGGCTTTTAAAATATAATTTAGACATAGTTGAGAATTTTGATGTAGAAGCGATTCCCTCTGCAAGAGAGGAGGAGAGGAAGAGAAATGGAAAACGAGAATAAGACGTTTTATCTTATGGACAGAAGGAGAGGCCATAGGGATTTCTGTAGCCACACCATATCCAAAGCAAAACAATACTTGAAAGGGATGGAAAGGAAAGATCGCTCTTGTATATAGGAGCAGCAGTGTTGCATCTCAGCTTTGAAGAATGCCCTTTCCTTGCTCTATTCCCCCAAACACCTGGAGTGAACTCTGTGATTCTCATTTCAGATATAATCTCACAACTGTAATTTGAAAGAGTACAAGTAATTTCTGAGGATTTTTCATGTAGAAATGCTCCTCCTCCCTCAGAACTTGTCTGTCCTGAGCCTTTGTCTGTCTGGCATGCTTTTTCTCAGGTCTCTACTCCCTTGTCACATTCTCTAGTTGCACTGGCTACAGCAGCTGTCTGTCTGCTCGCTGGCCTTGCTTTTACCTGTTTTCGTTGCATTTAGCATCATGCAGAGATATCTGTGATCTAGAAAATACTATAAGAAAAAGTATTGTTTAAATCTAATAATTACAAAATTTCTTGAAAAAGACCTATAACATAGACAGTAGAGTTATAAACACTTTATTTTGCTTTTATTTTTTCTTTTTTGAAATACAAAATGTGCACATTGAGTTTACACGAACACGCGATGGCAAATTTCAGTGTACATGTATTGTACTACTCTTAATTTCTACACTGGTGATAGCAGGGCAGCTTTCAACATCCTATCTCTACACCAGAATAGATACCTGATTTATTGTTGCAAAGACAGTGGCAAATTTCCTCCTTCTGTAGCCTCTTGGTGTCTGTGATATTTCTACAAAACAGGGAAGATGTGTGTGTCTTTAGTAATGTGGCAACTTTATAGTTTTGGCTAAGATCATTAAAAATAATCTGAATTGTTGGTATTTTATGATGAGCTAAATCATACTGTAATCTGGATTAGTTGTTGAGCACTTATTTATTTTCTACTAAATCTTGGTAGTAATTCTCAATGTAATGGAATCACTGGTGCTTTCAAAGTGAATTTTGCTTACTGCTGGCTCCTAGTAGACAATGGGGTAGTCAAGGTTTCTTCGTCCCTGAATGGCTTGTAATATAAACATGCTGTAAGGAAGTCGGGGAAAGAGGACAGATTTGGCCTTTAATGCTGTTAGGAGTACTTGTTATTAAGCATTACTATATACTGGCGGATAGATATCCTGACCCTTTGCATATGTCTGTAAACATCTTTGTTTTGTTTGATGCCGTCTTGAACTTCCACTTGATACAATAGAAAACAGCCTGTCAGGTTGAACAAATCCAAAATTTATATAGGCCTTGGCTGTAATATATTATGTAAAATTAATTGCTTATTAAAATAAGTTTTATTAGGCATATGCTGATATCTGATAATAAACTAATTGTTAAATGTTTTAAAATGCCAGATAATTTCTAACAAGATGGGAAGGGCATAGAAACTGGAACTACGTGTTTTTTTAAATGTCATAATCTTGTTTACCTAAAGTATGTATATAAATGGAATTACAGCATTCAAACATGAAAATTAATTTCTGGAAATTAAATGCAGGTGTCAGTATATTAGAAAACCATTCAAAATCCTAAGACTGAATACATACAAATGAGTAGCAAAAAACACTGGAATTTTAAAATCACTGATATGTGAAAGCCTCAATAATCCCATGGCTAAGGAATCAATAAAACTATATGCCAGATTCTGTTACTTTTGAATATTCACAGGGTATGAAATGAGTTAGAACAGCCCATGAACTCAGTGGCATTATGTAAAGGATGCAGATTTATAACTGAGAAACTCAAATCTTTTGGGGGATTGCTTTATATTAAAACAAAGCTTGTTTGCATAATACGCTTCAGTGTCAAGCTGAGCAATCTATGCTAAAAGTGGTAGCTCCAACTTTAAGTGTGGTAGAATCATTCACATTTGTCTGTTGGATTGAGGATCTATTTGACAAGTTAAATCACATTTTCAAAGAGCTGCATGGAGCGCATTATGTTTTCATCCTGTAAGGGAGAAACAGAGTGATTAAATTCAGCCTGTCTTCAAGGGAAAGTACACTATTTTGCCTGTATTGCCTCCCACCATCCACCTATGCCAAAAGCTCAAATATTAAGTGTTTGCAAATGTAAATGCCATTGTACCCATTTTCCACATAGATCTCCACATAGATCACTACGAAGGAGAGCCCATTTTATATATTGTGGAGTCTATTGACCAGGCATTAAACCACTTTATTTAACTCTTACTTGGTATGAATAGAGGATATTTCTCAAATCAATGCCAAAAAGGAAACTACAGAGGCGCAGAGGTAAGTCAAAGCAATGAAAATTTTGGCATTCTATGTAGATCGCAGGTCAAATCACAGAGATTTTTATATAGGTACAAGGAAAATTGTGTGTGTGTGTGTGTGATGAGCCAGCAGTTCATGAAGATTGGGTGCTGGAGCATAGGAGGCAGGGTATTGGATTAAGAGGGAACATGTTTGCAGTAATTATCTCTCTTTCTGTCTGCTAGTTATGGCTAAATCTATGTGGCCTGAAGGAGCCTTTTAAAATGAATGGTCTCAATTACAGAGAAAGGATTGGGGGAGCAGAAACCACTGCCCAGTGGCTGTGTTCAGTTGAGTATATTCTTTGAAATGAGTTAGGGGACAGACTTTGGGCATTATTGGAGTACTTGTCAGTTGCATGTGAATAGCAGTTACTGAGCTGTTTATGATAGTGGTAAATGGTGGCTAAACCAATAATAGCTTCCACTACTAGAAACCAAGTAACAACATGACCGTCAAGCAGCTTAATGTCACCAAATTAATTCTCAAAGACCACCACATTGAAATCCAAGTTGAGAAACAAGCAGACGTCCAGAAAGGTAAGAAAGAACGGCAATTTAAAAATAGAGAGAAAATCTTAAGAACGGATTTGTTTTCATAATGATGTGAAAATTTTTCTTTTTTTTTTTTTTTGAGGCAGAGTCTCTTCCTGTTGCCCTTCATTCTAGAGTGCAGCGGCACAATCATGGCTCAAATGGGCTCAAGTGATCCTCCTGCCTCGGTCTCCCAAGTAGCTGAGACTTCAGGCACATGCCATAATGCCCAGCTAATTTAAATTTTTTTGTAGACTTGGGGTCTTGCTATGTTGCCTACACTGGTTCGAAATCCTGGCCTTAAGCTATCTTACTGCCTCAGCCTCCCAAAGTGCTGGGATTACAGGTGTGAGCTACTGTACCAGGCCTTAAAAATTAATTGTTCTACCCACACATCAAGTTAAATAAGTCTAAGTAAGCTAACGCTGGTTTCTTAGACAATAGGCTACTACTTGGAGTTCTCTTCAAAGAAAATTTTCCACTGTTTATTTTTTGTGACTAAAGACCATTACTGAGTTCAGCCAAAGTTTCTTGTCTACAACACTAAAACAGTGATTTTTCCCTTACAAGTCAGATAAAAGCTTGGCCTGTTGTGATGCATACTGGGCTATGTAGGAATTCTATGGCGATATGATAGATAATATATGAGTTATGCTAAGTCTGGGCAAAGAGTAATTCAAATTTCATATGTTTTATCCTTCAGGACGAATACTCTCTAAGGAATTTGGGAATCAAAAACACAGTACATGTGCAACTTCTGTATCCCCAGGGCTTCGTACATAGCCTGACTCAGTAGGTACTCTCAGTGTTGATTATGTCAATTGGTGCTTATTTTCAGAGTGGTAGGCTTATGTTGCATGTTGTAGAAGTGGTAAACTTAGGCATATGATCTTTCTGTTTTGCTCAGTTCATGGTAGCTAGCTGGCAATCCTCAGTTTAGCTGAAGTGATAGTTCTTATAGATCCATTACTTACTTTTTGGCAGCTTTCAATGAACTCATCTATGGTGATCGACCCCATCTTTATTTTTGTCCATTTTCTATTCAGGAAAAAAACAAAAAATTGTATTTAGACTTAGCCCTTACTACCCTCACACCTGAACCAAATAAGCTGAAGCTGATAAAAAGAAAGCCTAGCTGCTTATTTCATGTGGAGGAACTGTTTCAGAGCAGGAACCAGTAGTTTCTTAGAGATAAAAATGTAGGGCCAAACCCTTTTAGGCTGTTCCCTTTTCAATATAGTGTGGTGAAGATTTAGAGTCACTCTGTCCTAGGTAAAATCCTACCTTCTAGATATGACAGAGCTTGGGCAATTTGCTGAAACGTTCACAGCTTGCTTTTTTCTCATCTGTAAAATGGGATTAATGAGGATTTATAGGATTCTTGTAAGAACTAACGAAAACACTTGTGAAACATGAGAAATGTTTAGTGTTGTATCATGGATTTAGTGAATGTTCAATAAGTGTAGGTATCAGCATTGTAAATTTGAAACCAAAGCTATTAAAAAGATGGTAAATACTGTTTTGTCTCAGTAAAAATTATTTTCCCTTTGCTTTCTCTTGAATCATCGTGGTGCTTGGCAAACATCAGGACTTTATCTCCTACTTTCATTCCCTCTTGACTTCTGTTTTCATTCCTACCTGAAAAAATGTTTCCACATGTTGTCTGGGAGCATCTTCTTTGAGGACAGGATATGTACATTTACCCATCATATCGTATATTGCTTTCATTATGTCAAGCATTTCCTGAAAAGTAAAAGGCACTCGCATGAGGCTGCACATATGTATGAACAAACCAGTCTAGAAGCTCTGACAGATGTTTCCTACTCAATTTTAAATTTTTGACTTTTTGTTTGTCGGATTCTTTGTTAGATGACTGTTTGTTCTCCTAAAGGAAAAGCCAACAGCTTTCTACCTTAACAGCAGAAGAATCAGAATGTAAGAATTAATTCTGATCTCTTAGTTTCAAAATGAAGCAAATTTCCATGTATTTAACATAGGAAAAGAATATGCTGGTTTAATGTTTGGATTTCTATAGACTTTAAGTAGACTGTATTTAATTGAATTATTATATATCTTATGTGTTGATTATCAGTTGCCATTTACTGAGAATCAAATATAATGCACCCCATATATTGAGAAAAAACACCTCTTAGAATTAGTGAAATTAATTGGTAAGTCTCAAAGACCATTAGGAATTTTGTTGTGTTTTTTTCTACTATGGCTTTAACTGAAGACATACCTGAAGACTATTCAAAATATTTTGACCCTGGGAAACACCTTGAAATTTCATTAACTTTTTATCTGAAACAGTCGAATTTTTGCCTTACCATTTTCATTCTTAGAATAAAAATATCTAATAACTTAATTTAGATTTATTGTTGCATATTTGTTTCACATTTAGGTTGATAATACAGATCTAATGCATATTTACTTTTAAGGGTATTCAATTCTATTATAAATGATAAAGTAATTTGTAAACAGATGAAACCTTTTAAGATGTTTTAGGTATATATAAGTAGCAAGTAGTTTGTTAGACACAGCCAGAATTCTTGAGATGTGTTAAACAGAAAGGAATTGAAGAACAAGAGATACTTAAAATTCCTGAGGTACCTGGGTAATATTCATGGTATAAAAATATACAAGAAGCATTAACTATTTAGGATATGCTCTATATATGTGAACACTTAATAGTCATGAGGTCTTAATTTGGCACCCATTGGTGACACCTATTCTGGCCCCAGGCGTCTTCTGTTCAAGAAACACAAATGAAACCCATTATTACTTATCAGGCTATACTTGTAGCCAGGCACACTAGTACCTGTGTCTGTACGGTAGAGCAAGTTCATGTCATTGGCCAGTGGCCCAGGGCACCTTTTGTCTGTGGGGCCACTTGCTCAAAACTCAATTATGGGGGAGGCTTGTGAGGCAGAGAGAGACAGGACATAGGCACACTGAGCATGCCCAGGATTCAGGGACTGTGGTCTTTCAGTTCCACTTGCATCCCATCCTGCGTGGTTAACTTACCCCATCCCTTTCCCTTTACTTCTTGCTATGTTTTAAATTAATTTAATAAACTGTGTAATATGAGTATCTTAATTTGGTCTGTGAGCCTTGTTTCCTGGATAGTCTGCCTCAAAGTGCATTTGGAGACCCCACCATTGCATCAGGTCATTCCACAATCCACATGATTACAAAATTGCATTTCATTATGGTTCACATGCTATGGTGAAAAGAAAGGCTGCAGGCTAAATATTGAAACATGGCTTGGATACATTTTCTTTCTATCTGATTCCAACCATGGTCTTTATTCCATTCACAGTATTTATTAAGATGCCAGCAGGAAACAAGGGTGTAATCTTTATGTGTTATATCTTCACCATAAACTATTTCTATTCCAAACTTTTAATTATGCATCTTTCTTCCCCTACATAAAATATTTTGGATTTCCTGAAGAAGACTATTTTCAAATTAATAATTTCAATTGATTAATATTTTAGAAATGAAAATGGTCCAAATTATAGCTGTGTTGGTGAGGCATCCCTTACCTCTTTAGTGATGTAGCCATCTTTATTTATGTCATACAGATTAAATGCCCAGTTGAGTTTTTCTTGTACTGTCCCCCGAAGTAAAATGGAAAGACCTTTGATGAAATCCTAAAAAGAAATAAAAATACAATTTTATATGACATTTCTAAAAGAAAAAGCAAAGAAATGATGGAAGCAAGGGCTACAACCCTCTAGATTTTGAACCACTTATTTAGCAAAATGATGTGTTACTGGTTGTCTATTTTTCAGAGTTCTTTGTGTGCATAAATCACTCCTTAGTCTTAACATTTTTATCTTCTAATTGGAAACTGAGTTAAATCAATGGTAGTACTGGAAATTGTATCAGTGGATACCCACACAGCAAGAAACTTGAGTATAAGTGATATTGGCTTTTCACTGCAATTGTACTAAAAGAATCTAATAGTACAGTCTTAAAGAAGAATACAAGTGCACACATAACACCCTTCAATGAAAAAAATTTGCTAACAAGAAATATGGCTGTCCATAAAAGATAAACCAATTGTGGTCCTTAATTAGAAATCCAGTTATAATTTACATGTGGACAGTGGGTAAGAGCATGGAGCTGGAGAGGCACAATGCCTGGATTCACCCTCCGGCTATGTCACTGGATGGTTTTGTGTCTTCAGGCAACTTAACATCCCTTTGCCTCAATTCTTGTATCTGTAAAATGGACCTATTGATAGCATCTACCTCTTCACAATTTTCTGAGCATTAAAAAAGAGGCTCTTTGAAATTGACAAATGGGATCTAATTAAAGAGCTTATGCACAGCAAAACAATCATAAGAGTGAACAGGCAACCTACAGAATGGGAGAAAATTTCTGCAATCTATCCATCTGACAAAGGGCTAATACCCAGAATCTACAAAGAACTTAAACAAATTTACAAGAAAAAAATCCCATCAAAAAGTGGGCAAAGGATATGAACAGACATTTCTCAAAAGAAGACATTTGTGCAGCCAACAAACATGGAAAAAAAGCTCATCATCACTGACATCAGAAAAATGCAAACTAAACCACAGTGAGATACCATCTCACACCAGTTAGAATGGTGATCATTAAACTCAGGAAACAATAGATGCTGGAGAGGATGTGGAGAAATAGGAACACTTGTACACTATTGGTGGGAGTGTAAATTTGTTCAGCCATTGTGGAAGAGAGTGTGGTGATTCGTCAAGGATCTAGAACTAGAAGTACCATTTGACCCAGCAATCCCATTACTGGATATATTCCCAAAGTATTATAAATCATTCTGCTATAAATACACATGGACACATATGTTTATTGTGGTACTGTTTACAACAGCAAAGACTTGGAACCAACCCAAATGACCACCAATGATAGACTGGATAAAGAAAATGTGGAACATATACACCATGGAATACTATACAGCCATAAAAAGGATGAGTTTATATCCTTTGCAGGGACATGGATGAAGCTGGAAACCATCATTCTCAGGAAACTAACACAAGAACAGAAAACCAAACACTGCGTGTTCTCACTCATAAATGGGAGTTGAAGAGTGAGAACACATGGACATGGGGAGGGATAGCATTCAGAGAAACACCTAATGTAGAGCACAGGTTGAGGGGGGTGCAGCAAACCACCATGGCATGTGTATACCTATGTAACAAACCTGCATGTTCTACACATTTATCACAGAATTTAAAGTATAATAATAAATTCAAACCTTAAAAAAAAAGAAAAATGCTGCTTATAACAATCCCTGGCAAGGACACAGGCTATGTAAGTTTTTGTTAGTAAATGGAGCCCTCTGTTTGTATACTGGCTAAGCTGGTTTGATTGCATTGCAGACTGGCCAGATAACTTAATTAACAACAAATCATTTAGATTGTTGTTGTTTTGTTTTTGTTGGTTGGTTGTTTTTTGAGACAGAGTCTCACTGTGTTGCCCAGGCTGGAGTGCAGTGGTGTGATCTCGGCATACTGCAACGTCTGCCTCACAGGTTCAAGCTACTCTTCTGCCTCAGCCTTCTGAGTAGCTGGGACTACAGGTGCTTGCAACCACATTTGGTAATTTTTGTATATTTAGTAGAGATGGGGTTTCACCACGTTGGCCAGGATGGTCTCGAACTCCTGACCTTGTGATTTGCCCACCTCGGCCTCCCGGAGTGCTGGGATTTCAGGTGTGAGCCACCGAGCCTGCTCAGATTTTTTGTTATGTACAGCAGGGTTAACATTACAATGTGCTATATTCAGTTTATAATCCAATTTTAGGTAGGAATGAAAGCAGAGGGAAAATCCAAAAGTCTTCTGGGTGAATTTGCATTATATCTCTCCTTTTCCACATTCCCTTATTCTATAGCTGTATTTCTGTCCCAATTTCTTGTTTTTTTTAATAGGTAACATCCATATAGTCCAACATTTAAAAATTATATAAGCTGTCTGGTGAAAAATCTTTATTCCCTTCCTGGACCCAGCCATCTGTCCCTTTTCCCTGTAGACAACTGGCATAAATAGTTCATATTTACATCCAAGGAATTTTTGTGCATATACAAATATAAGATACATTTGTTTTACTAAAAGATTTCTATACTTTTTTTCCCACTTAACCATAAATCAGGGAAACATTTCGAGTTTCCATTGTATATGTAAATGTATCATAGTTTATTTAGCCAAATTGTTCTTTCACATTTTTTCTCATTCTTATTTCTAGATATTTTAACCTTTCTGTTGCTGTTGTAAATGTTATTTTTTTCTATCATATATTCTAAATTAGTTGTCTGTATGTATGAAAGCTGTTGATTTCTGTATGACAATTTTGTACCCTGCCAATTTGCTGACAGCATAAGTTGGTTTTCTCCTGGGTTTTTCATGTGTGCAATAATATTAGCTGCAAATGGAGTTAATTTTACCTCTCTTTTCTAATTTTTAAATGTTTGCTTTTTTCTAATTATGTAGCCTAATATCTTTAGAACAATGTTACATAATGAAAATAATATTCTCAGTTTTTTCTTGAACTTGAGAATATTTCTATTCTCTTTTAAGCATAATACTTACTTTTATCATGCTAAAGAAGTATACAACCATTCCACTTAAGCAAATTTATCAAGAATGGCCATTGGCCTCTTTTGGGAGATGTGAGAAAGACAAAAATAAAAATAATTGTCAAATTCATATTGCCAGGGGCCCTGAATAATTCAGCCCAATCAATTTTAAGAAAGAAAAACAAACTTGGAGGACTCACACTACCCAATTTCAAAACTTAGTACAAAGTTACAGTAATCAAAACAGTGTGGTACTGGCATAAAGACAGATGTATAGAACAGTGGAAAAGAATTGAGTCTAGATATAAACCCAGCTGTCTGTGGCCAATTGATTCTTCAGTGATGGTGCCAAGACCATTCAATAACTATGGAAAGGATAGTCTCAACATATGGTGCTGTGGCAACTGGATCACTGTACTTAGTCTACTTCCCATTGGCATTCAGGGTAGAATGTCAAGTAGGAGAAAAAGAAGATTCCAGGGAAGGCCACAAATAATTCCAATATAGGCAGGCATAGAGAAGAGAAGCTGGCAAAGCATCTTGAAAAGAAGTTACTTAAGAAGGGAGTCAGGAGAACTGAGAATTTCCCTAGGAAAGGACTGTTCATTTTGCTGCTGAGGATGGAAAAACGTTGATTGGACCCGCAACATGGAGGTCACCAGCGAGTGATAGGGAAAGGTCCAGTGGAGTAGAAGGGGTGAAGAGTGATTTTTAATGAGGACCACTTTGAATACTGAAGGGAAGAAACTAAAAAGAGTAAGAGTCAGAAATGGGCTCATGCTCCTGAGAAGTTGTGGAGGATCCAGAACGCGGGTAGATGGGCCAATCTGAGAATGGAGTTGATACCAGAGACAGAGGACATGGTGTGGATGCCAGTGGCTGCTTTACAGTTGGAAAGATGACTGCGTTTCTAATAGCTTTAGCAAGTGTCAGCTGCTTGAGAGTGAAGAACCTGGTAGAAGAGGTAAGAATCGGAGGTTTGAGGAGAGAGGAGGAAGCTCTGCTACTAGGCAATAAAGTGATGTGCAAATTAGAGAAGGGCAAACTTCCCCTCAAATTATTTCCCTGCCATATTTTAGATAATTATTGATATATAATTCAGTGTAATGAAGAGGTAATGACAGGCCTTGGAGGTGGTGTGAGTATACATCTTGCACAACCAGCAGGTGGGCGTGATGGCTCATGCCTGTAATCCCAACACTGTGTGTGGCAGAGGCAGAAGGGTTGTTTGAGCTCACGAGTTTGAGAGCAGCCTGGGCAACATGGCCAGATCCAAATTAACAACAGGAACAACAAATTAACTGGGCATGGTGGTGCACATAATTGTCCCGGCTGTTTGGGAGGCTTAGATGGGAATTGCTTTAGCCCAGGAGGTTGAGGCTGCAGTGAACTATGATTGCACCACTGTGCTCCAGCCTGGTCAACAGAGCAAGATTCTGTCTCAAAAAAAAAAAAAAAAAAAAAAAAAAAAAAAAAACCCTGGCTTTTTCAGAGGGTATAAAATTTTCATTGCAGAACATAGAGCCTTATTCAAAGAAGATTGCTGAGCAGTTTTAAAAGGCTAGATGAGGTTGATGGTTATCAGTGTAGACCATATATATATTTTTTAATTCACAAAGTAGTAGTTATATGTCATTAATTGGAAGGGGAGCTGCCTACAGGGTCTTCAAAAACATGCTTAGAGTATTTGTTCTCAAAATATAATGTGCAACAGAATCACCTGGCAAGCTTACTAACACACAGATTTCTGGGCCCCACCCAAAGAATTATGATTCATTAGTTTGGATTGGGGCCCCCAGATTTACATGTCTAACATGTTCCAAGGGGAAGCCTATACTGCTTCCAGGGATCACACTTTGAGAACCACTGGCCTACAGCGATATCATCACTGGCATTGACCTCCCCACCACACAGAACAGCAGAGTAACAATGAGAGAGTTAGAGATAGCACTTTTAAGTCAAGCGTGGATTTGTGGTGTTTGCCTCCCTAATAGGTCCCAAATTTCCATTTGGCACTCCATGATGTTCTGTGAGAGCTCACTCCATCTCTCTGTGTCTAGTGATAGAGCTATGACCTGGGCAAAGTCAGGAAGCACATTTTATCCCTTTGGCCAGACAACTGGATCTGAGGTTGGCATTTGACTAAACCTAGTCCACGTCTAAGAATGACTCCCCACACTCAGGCTCTTGCTAGGAACGGTAGGACAGAGATGTGCTGCTTTCCTTGCACAACAGGAGCAATGAAGCATGAAGCCCAGGAGCTGTGGTCTCTTCTTGCAGCCCTAAAGGGTCCCACCCTTAGGTTGCAGCCAGCCCTATCTCTGGCCTTTTTGTTCCTGTGAGCCAATGAAATTATCATATTGTTTTTTGTCACCTAGTGTATCATTTTCTAATACTTGTGAACAAAAGTATCCTAATTCACATGCTGACATCTAATTCACATCTTAAATACTATATATCCTGAAACAATTTACATTAAAAGATAGCTATGGACTTTGAGCATCTCTCTCTTTATCTTGTGGGATGATATCAGTAAAGAGTTATTCAAAACAGGAATCTCTGTCTTATTTTGTACAAAAGAAAATGAGAAACTTAATATGGCTTATAAGATTTTTGCTCCATGCTTTTCTGAGTGGTAATTGAAGTCTCTCAAGTAGGAAGTGGCAAACTTAACAACAACTCTCAAAGAGGACTTCGCACAATTACTTTACTTGTAAATGTGACAGGAGGTTATATCTGTTTCCTAATGTACAAAAAATGACAAAGGGGTGGGGAAGGTCTATACTGAATTCTGGTTTCCATTCTCTTATTATCAAGGCAAAAGAAGGGAAAAGGCATAGAAATTTGACTTTATAATAACCTGGACTTGTTCAGCTGTGGACTCTGTTCATCTGCCAAACCTTTATTGAGTGCCTCTATATAGTGCCGGCCACTATGCCACGGACATTAGTCCTTCTGACCCCCCCACCTGCCAATCAAAGACTGCTATGGCTTAGAATGATGCATTTGCATGTAGTTGCCTTACTGGGTAATGAGATAACCAATGTCATTATTAATTGGCTTTGTTAGAAAAATCCCCCAACTGGTAACTGCTGTAGTTAACATCAAATAAACACTGAGCACATATTTGCTGCAAAGCACAGAGCCAAGCCCTTTACTGACATTTTCACCTCTCATTCTTATACTATCTTTCTAAGTAGCTTTGGTTGCTGATGTTTTAGAGGTATGAATACTAAGGTCACGAGGATTAAGTACTCAGCCCAGGGTCTCAGAGCCACTGGGTGGTAAAATGGAGATTAGATCCCTTCATATCAAATTCAGGGCCCCTCCTATCATATTTATTCTGCCTTTCAGGTTTAAGCAAATTAAGTGGAAAACTTCCATTACCCTTTATCATAGAATCAGATGGTATCTCTACTGGACCTCTCAGTATGCAATTGTTATTCAAAATGTGTTCATTCCCTAACCATTTCTGTTTTCTAGAGATTTCCCAGGTAGCTAATCAATTTAGAAAAGTAGCTGCAACAGCCTAGTTTTAAATTTGACTTTCATTCAAACTTTATTAATTTAGCCATTAGTCTTCCTTTAAAAGGAAAGGCATTTTACCAACATGCCCATCATATATAACAATTACAACTAATTTCCCAAATTATAATCAACATTCACTACAATTACTGGTATTTTACATAAACATTATAAAAGCTATGTTATGCATGGTTCCATATCATTAACACCAGACTAAATTTACATGTAAAATTGGATATAATGTGCCCTAGGAAATCGGTGGTGTATTTCTGCTACATAAGTAATTTCAAGTAATGGAATCACTAATAGTTTTTGCCTTACTCATCGTCTGCAATCCAGCTATAAAAGTTTATATTAGGTGAACTATATTAGGTCAAACCTTTGATTTCTATATTATAGCTAAATTAAGACTGTGCTGGAATTAACATTGTTCATAAAGTGAAGCAAACACAGATATGACATTATCATGAAATGATCAAAGTTCCTATCATGGAGTGACCTAAGCTGCCATTAGCAAAAGAAACATTATGAAGACTGGTACCCAGGACACTCTCCCCTTGACCATCTCCTCTCCCTCCACTAACTGCTGGTTCTACACCCAGGATAAACCTGCCTGCTCCATCTTGACTAAGTCCATTCCTTCACCTTAGTTCATTCCTTCACCACTCAGCTTTTATTTTTATCTTCTCAGTGATATTTCTCACTTAAGTTGTGGGAGATGGCCTTTTGGGATTTCTGGGCCCAGAATCTTTTTAATTGTGGTACCCAGTCTGCATGAGCATGGACTGTGTGTGAGGAGGCTCTTGGCTGCCCCTGTTCTTCCTGCCCCTGTGGCGACTGGCTGGATGACATCACAGAAGGCTGCACCCTTCTTTTTCATCTTAACTCCACAAAGCCCTTGCACCCAGATAGCTGCCTATGCCCATATGAACCTTTCTTTTAAACATGACAGTTCTGTTGAAATACAATTCTACCAATTCTGTTTTAATTTCTTTTTGTTTCATGCTTCACCTCCAATACCTTTACAGCAGTTCAGGCTTTCATCAGCTCCTGTCTGGACTCTTGGAATACTCAGCTGCTAATTGCACTCCATGTTGCCGGGAACATAGCTCTGATAAATTAACATCCCTGCCAAAAATTCTACAAAGACTCCTCACCTCCTACAAGGTAGTCCAGTCTCCCTAGCATCCTGCCTAAGACATGTCAAGATCTGGCCTCTGTCTCCTTCCCCAGCCTTCCCTCTTGGCTCTCCAATTGTGTATTCTATCTTCTTGATGATTTATACGTTTTTCCTTGGTTCCCAGGACTGATACACTCTGTCCAGCCTTTGCCCCGCTCTCCGTTGCTTCCCATTCCATCCCAAGCCTTCATTCTCTTAAGGAGCTCCTGACTGTCCTTTAGACTTAGTCCATCAATTCCACTGGGCCGGCTTCCCTGCTACAGCCCCTTCTGTGCAGGTACCATTTCCTTGCTGGCCCCATTCCTCTTCTGCTTCCATTTATCAGGACTCTCATCAAAATTTCTGCTCATATTTAAGATGCACCCTTCCCTACTTTCAGAAATAAATGCATCTTCCAAATTATCTCATTTCCATGTGTATGTGATATATATATATATTCCATAAATACATATGTATATATGGAAAAGAGAATCTGGAATTACAAAGCAAAACATGTATAATGCTACTTCTGAGAATAATCACAACCAAATCAGAATGTAACAAATAAATAAGGTATACATTTTTCATACCTTTTTTTCTAACAAAAATAAAAGCCTTTACAGCTGATCAGAGTTCATGTCTTGTTTATCTCTTAATATTTAAATCAATATACTACAATTTATGATCTATGTACCATTTAAATCATATGAATTACATATCTATATGAAATATATATAGCTATATATATATAAGCTGTGTGACAATCCAGGACATATTTTATTTTACTAGATGCTTATACACAGTAGTTCATGAACAAAATTAAATACTTTCGAGCCAAGTGGGGTGGCACGTGCCTGTAATCCCAGCTACTCAGGAGGCAGGGAATTTCTTGAACTTGTGGCAGAGGTTGCAGAGCCAAGATTACGCCACTGCACTCCAGCCTTTATGACAGAGCAAGACTCTCTCTCTCTAAAACAACAACAAAAAAACTTTCTCTACAGAGCACTTAAAGTTTGTAATTTAAAAAGATTTCCTCATAGAATTGTGAGGCTGGTGAATGTAATATTTTTCTACATTTTATTTCTTGAATTTCTTGCCTGTTTGCTCCACTTACTGAGACTTCCACAAAGGGGCTTTTGACTTTATTATTTTTGTATTTCCACTGCCTACCACAGCTACTGGCCTATAAGGAGGTGTCAGTAACAGTTACTTAAATCATTTGCCTTCTGGGATTTTTCACATGCAGTTGAAGAAAGGGACTCTCCTTGTATGAGCCAATTTAAAGCACTAGAAAGTAAACTAAATGTGGCCTGCAATTTGTACATCTTTTGAAAGATAATTCTTAGCAATTCCACGAGAGAAAGGGAATGTCCTTGGGCTTCATATCCCCTAGAGGAGAAATAATCACCAAACTCACATTTTTCCCTAAAAAGACTTAACTCTGAAGTCAAATGATAGGAAAATAATCCAGGACTTACCTCAAAACTCACAGCTCCATTGTGGTCCGTATCAAATGCATTGAACAGAAAATGTGCATATGTTGTAGAGTCTGAAATAGTGAAAAGGGAATATCATTAAGCCAGTGTTTCCATATCCTACATAAAACTTGGATAGCAGTCCAAGCTTTCTTTATCCAGAAGAATTAACTCTGCTGCCTTTAGTTTGTGCTTTCCTCACAACTGCTTACCCTCTTTCTGTAGAGGACTAGAGTTTGAGAGTCACAGAAATGAATGCTCAACACAGAGGCCATTGGTGACGACCATCCTCTACGAGTTTCTGGCTGGCAATGCTGTATTCTTGGGTGATGAGATTAACACTGGGACAGGAAATGGTCCCACAGGTGGGTGTGAAGATTAAGACTTGTCTGGAATTTGCTTAGTGTTTGGCAGAGACCATCTCTGGAAGTAATAAAAATACTACTAGTGAGACAAAGATGAGTTGCTGTTATTAGTGTTTCTATCATTATTAGAACTTTTATCGTTGTTACAACTCAGATAAGGATATTGAGACTTAGAGAGGGGAAAAACATGCCCAACGTCACACGGTGAATAAGGAGGAAATCTGGGGCATGAACTTAGGTCTTTCTGACTCTGAGAACCGGCCCAGCCCACAGTCAGTACCAGGTTAGCCCAGAACCAGCAAAGTTGGCTGATGGGCTGGGGTCAGTGGTGACTTGAGAAGTTTCTGTGCCTGTGTCGGAAGAGGACTGGGTGGTCCTAAATGTTCCTAGTTGTATGAAGTTGCATGAAATAGGGAACCCCTACTCCTGGGTGGGATTCCAGGATCTGGGTAGTGATGGACAGGTATGTCTTCAGAAGTCTAGCTTGTCGTCTTAGTTTGCTTCCATTGGGTATTCTTCCTTTCCCCTTTCTCCTTTGTCTCCTTAATCTCTGGGCTTTCTGCCATTTCATTTAAAAGTCTGTATTTTTTCCTTATTGTTTTTTGTTCTAAGTGCCTAGCTTTCATTCCTAAGGGCTTCTGTGCTTGACCCTTGATCAAATTCACATGATTATTTTCAATGTTTCATCTCCTGGGTTTTAGCCTTTTATCTTAACCTTTTTTGTCTTAAAAAAAAAAAAGGTAACCTTTTAGCTCATTGGCTGTAGCCTTTTATCTTCTGTTTTAAATCTCATCTATTTCTATTTTATAACTTTTAACCTTTTTTGGGTTTTAACTTATCATTGATTCACTTTTTACTTTATGAATTGCTTTTTATAGGCTGTCATGAAGCTAAGTCAGAGTAGCTGGAGTACAGAATTGCCGTCCCCAGATAAGAGAGGTCAGAGGTCATCTAAATTTCTGTCCTGGCTCTCAGAGTCCACAGCCTCCTTACGCGTTATTTTTCCTGAGTGCCTCAGTGCAGTAATGAACACTACTGAAGGCTACACATTTCATGAGGCAGACTGTGCACTCAGTTTCTCAAAATGACAGCGGCGTCTTCTCTTCTCTCTCACCTTTTTAATATGCTATGAGGAATTACTCATCTTTTAAACACAGGAGTTACTAACAGTTTTCAATGAACTAATCAAACACCAAAATTGGGTCTAAATAATATGTCAAACTGTTGCATCTAGAATGGATGTCTATCCAGTATTGAGAGGTTGCAGGAAGAAACCCTTTTGTATATGGAGCCAGGGGTTTAATTACCATAAACCTAGTTCTGTTTTTGGGAAGCTCCATTATAGAGTTATCAAGAATTGGCAGCCTGTTTCAACTTGCAAAGTTGTTTTGCTCTCAACAGTACTTTTTCACACACTTCTTGAACTATATAGTACCCTCTGTAGATGTGAATTGATAGATGGTGTGTTTTACTTTTGGAGAAGGAAAAAAAAAGAGATTTTGCATATTTTATAATGAGCGTCATTAAGCAAGTCTCTAGTTACCCTGTTTTTACAATCAGAGTAAATGCCTTTACCTTAGCAAACAGTACTCACCATGAATAACGGCTCAAAACAAATGATGTTTGCTATTTTTTTAATTAAAAAAAAATAACATGGGTATATGATAATTACTATTCTTCTCAAATGGAGTTTTTCTAGCTTAAAATTTGACGTGGGAATTATGCTCTCAAGGTTTACACTAATGTGATACAGAGGACACCCTGTTCTTCTAAATGTGCCTTGGCAATTATTTTGGAAGTTAAAGCAGCTTCCCAGTCTAGATAATCTATGCAGAGAGGTTTTTAGTAACAGCATAGTAGAATCAGACTGCCTGAATTTAAATCTCAGCTTTACCCTTCACCAAAGATTAAGTGCATGACCTCAGGCAAGTGGTTTTACCTTTGTGTGGCTCAGTTTCCTCATCTACAAAATAATAACAGTATCAGTATTTACTTCATAGAGATCTTAGAAAGTTTAAATGAAACACTATTTGCAAAGTGTTTAGAAATAATCCTAGGCACTTATTAAAATTTCAATAAATATTAGCTATTATTATTTCCTAGACAAGCCACTTTTATTTCAATTACCTTAAACACATATGATCAAATCTTTTACAAATACAGCATCTTTTCACCTTAAATATAACTTTCTGTTTTTGTAGGATTTCTGTTGTGTGTTTAGGTGACTGGAGTTCTCATTTTATGCAATTTTCCGCTCAATAAAAGACAAGAGAATTATGTCCTAAAAAGCAATGGGCCTTCTGATGGAGTTGAGATTTCTTCTGGCAGGCACTGAAGACAGTGGAAAGTTTTAAAGAAGAGGAACAAAGCTACTTGCTTTGATTGGGTGAGAAGAAGCAAAGGCATAGGAATATCCAGCTAGGCAGAAAACTGGATAAAATGATGATTCTGATTTTACTTGACTGTGTTCTTAAGCACCCAGTAAATATTTGTTAAAAGAGTGAATAACTGACTACTTAGAATCTAGATTTCAGTATAGTCCAGTGCTTAAACGATTTAACAATGATCTCCCTTCTCTGTCTATGACCTGGTGGTCTTCATGATCACGTTTCTTTACATAACAAATACTGAGTTTGTTAAGCTGGAGATTGACTCGGTTTCTTATAATTTTACTTGTAAAGCTGAAAAATAAATGTTGAGATTTTATAGTTAAGCAACAAAATTTACGGAGTCTTAGGATGGGAAGACATTTTGGATATTATTTAGCATTGTATTTACATTGAACAAAGGTAAAAATAGGTACTTTTACTGACATACTAAGGTCACCTAGTTAGTTCATGGTAGAGTTGGTAATGAAATCAAGATATTCCTATACAATCTCTCAGAAATAAAAGATACTAGAGTAGAAAAGAACCCCAGGATTCCTTTGGTGCGACTCCTACATTTTACAGAGGAACAAACTGAGGCTCAGAAAAGTAAACCACTTGGGGTTACATACCTTGGTGGTGGCAGTCTGTCCACAAACTCTGCACTATCTTAGTCCAAAGTTCTTAACCCAATTATATCCAGAACACAATGAATATACCAACTGACCCTTGAGTTGATTCTTCATAGTATTTGAACAAATATACTTGATTATCATGCCCCAGGTTTGCAGAATGAAATCAATCCGGTTTATTTCTTTTTCCTATCCCAAACCCCTACTCCCATTCAATTCAAGCCCAAATAATAGAATTAGTTTCATGTATTTGAATATACAATTCATGACATCGTTACTATGGTAAGGCAAGTTCATGTGCATGAATACTAGCTTCTGTCAATAAGTTCTCTGTAAATCACCCTGAAAATTGTTAGAAATATTGTCCTAGGACAAGAAGCATACTCAGTGGGTGATGTCTACAGAACTCATCTGACTCAAGTGCCTTCTACAGAAGCTGCTTAATAAATGTTTATTGACAGATTATTCTGACTTGAGCTTATTCATTCATTCATTCATTCAGCAGCTGTTTATGAGATGCCTAGTGTAGTCAACATAAGTGCATTCCTACAATATGAGCAGGAATAGCCCAGGAAACTGTGATTTTTTTGGGCTTTAAAAAATATTTCATGAGCTAAAAGCTTACACATGAAAGCTTCTATTGTATGTGGAGTTTAAAAGGTTTTTTCCTAACCATATAAGCAACAGTACCAACAAGGAGTTTCCTCTCTGCTTGCCTTATAGTAGGCATACTTTATCCCCTGCAAATAAGAGGCTTTTTTTCAATCCAGTTTTTCTGACATCCAGCTCACCAAACAAGTTGTGCTTGATAAACTGCTTCACAAAGCAATAGAAAAGGTAACTGCCTGACACGATACACATTGCAGAGAGCTCTGTAGATAAGACAAAGCACTTTCCTGGAGGAAATGGTGAGATGTTGTAATTTATGGACCCATGGCTGTTACCGTTCATAATGAGAAAACCTGTTGCATTCAGACCATCCTGAATAAATGATGATTCCGTGGAAGTGTAAGGATGGCCATACATGAATTTGCTTGCCATCAGAGATCACATTCTTCCTTAGGACATTTTTCCTTTTCTGGCCTTATATATGAAACAAGTTATATGTATTATATTATTTTTTAAAGTGCAAAACAAATCATAATTCTTTAAAATATTTCATTTCCTTCAGCGATGCCTCATGCGTTCAGATTTATGCATTCAATTAACATGAATAATCAAATAATTTTAAAGAGTGTAACCGATTTTTTCTCAAATCTCTAATCCCTTTGGATTTTGTAATAAGAATCCTTTGCAAAATAGATGTTCTCTGTTTAAGAAGATGTTGTCTAACATGGAAATGTTATTTTTCAAATAAAGGTACAATTTTAATGTGGAGCCGTATCCAAGTTTTGGTATGTAATAACTTTATTTGAAATGATCAAAAATAACAAAGGTTTTCATCTGCATCTGTGCTTTGATATAAATGCCTATTATGTTGGTGGGCACTCAGATATTAAATATAATTTTTCTTTAAAAAATCCATGGGTTTTAAACAATTCAGAAAAATATGAGTTAGTTAATGCCTCAAATTAATCTTTCATTAATGCAGACAGTGAACCCATTATCATCCTGGCATCAGGCACTATACCAATAGCTGTCTATGGTCTGTTAGAAGGGCCCTCCTCTCTGCACTGTAGTCATGAGATGGGATGGGAGAGTTTTCATCCAACGTATATCCAAATTCACTGAATAACAAGTCTTCCTGTGTTTTCTTAGTATTCTAATTTAATTCTTTTGAATGCCATCAAAAATAAACATGTGTTTTGACAAGTCAGGCACAAAATTGTTTTAAATCACTAAACTACCTAAAACCAAATGGATTAAAATCCAAAAGGAAACTTGACTTTTATATGAAACAACTAATACTTAAGTGCTTTATACTCTTCAAAGAGTCTTTTACAGATATTATTCCATTGTACAGTGATAGCCACCATGCGAGGTAGGTGTCATCTGTTCATTCATGCAAAAAGTATTTATCAAGTGCTATTACTTGTCAGCCACTGTCCTGTGACCTGTGGATACAGCAATAAACAAAGTGGAGAAATCCTCTGTTCTCTGCAGCTGACATTTGAGTAGAGAGAAAGACAATAAACAACAGTAGTACCAGTGAAATATATATTATTGGATTGTCTTGAGTGCTGAAGAGAGATATAAAGCAGGGGAAGGGGATGGGGAATGTTGAAGGCGTTGTAATTTAAGCAGAGTGGTTGGGGCAAGCTTCACTGAGAAGGTGGCATTGGAGTAAATGCAAAGGTGATGAGATATGGAGATGAATATTTGGGAGAAGAGAATTTCAGGCAGAGGGGAACAGCAAGTTCCAAGGCACAGGAGCAGCATCATGGCTGGTGTGCTGGTGGGATGGCAAAGGGGCCATTGTGGCTGGGTGGAGTGAGTCGGGTGGGAGAATGGTGGAGGACAAGGCAGGGAGGGGACCAGAGACAGTGGCCACCACTTGTAGGCCACTCCGTAGGTTGTGGCTTATGCCTATGGAATGGTATGGTTTTGAGCAGAGCAGTAACATGATTTGCTTACACTTTAATGGGATCGATCACTCTGACTCATTTTAAGAGTAGACTGTGGTTGGGGGAGGGGTCATCAGAATCAGAGAAGTCAGTTTGGAGACTACTGTGTTTATTTTGGCAGGAGATGACGGTGGTTCCTTTAAGTGGAAAGTAGTTTAAAAAAAAAAAAAGCGTTGGCAAGGTCAATGGCAAAGTCAACCGTGGCCATAATCACAGAGAGAAACAATTGTCCCCTATGTTGAGTAGCCGT
Organism: Ateles fusciceps; assembly: GCA_036589455.1. NCBI lineage: Eukaryota > Metazoa > Chordata > Mammalia > Primates > Atelidae > Ateles > Ateles fusciceps. The sequence continues at coordinate 4,836,092 of JAZHEH010000051.1, forward strand.
CAAAGTTGAAAGGAAGTACTAGATGGCCCCCACCTGACTTGAGGTAAAACCTTCTTCCTGAACTCCAGATTCATGGACTCTGCCATCCCATCCCATCACTATCTTTTTCCTCCAAATCTGAATCCTATTTGTCTCTTTTCCTTTCTGTCCTAAGCTATTAACATTTCCTTCTTTACCAGCTCCTTCTCTGTATATAAATGATGTCTAATCTTTTCTGTATTAAAAAATAAAGTATTCCACTGGTATCTGCCCAGCACTATGATCAGTTTCCTCCTCATCACTTCACTGTTCCAGCAGAGCTTCTTGTAAGTGCTGTCTCTATTGGTTGTCGCTGTTTCCCTCTCATCCTCCTTTTCACCCTCTCCAATTTGGCTTCTGCTTGTGTGCTCCACTCCCTAGTACTTCACCTAGGGCACTTGGGCTGTCCCAATCATGTCCAACAATGACTCCCATGTTGCCACATCCCAAAAGACCTTCTGATCCTTACCTTACTGGACTCGATTGTTTCATTTCCGAACTATCAATCTCTCTTGTGTTTATTTCCATAAACTGTTCATTCTCCGTATCCTTTGTGGACATGGACCATCCTTGACATGTGTTCTGGAATTTCATGCTGGCCTCATGGAGCTCACCACTTTTTATACTTCCCCCAGTAACATCATCTACATCAGGGATTTAACCACCACTTCTTGATTAATAATTCTCCAATCTCTGTCTCTTTCTCTGACTTGTCCTCTGAGCCTCAGATTTTTACCAACTTCTTGTTGAGTCTAAATCCCCACAGGTACCTTACATGTAACTTGTCCAAAACTGAGATCATTATTCCCTACTCTTCCTGTAATGAGTCACCTGGTGTCCTTGATGGAATCCTGGAAGGTATCACAAACTCCTCTCTCCACCTCTTTATGCCACAAAAAGTTAGTTCATCACTAAACTCTGCCATTTTGTCATCTAAATATATCTGTAATCTTTCCCCACTTCTCCATTTCTCCTAAGCATGTCCTTGGTTAAAGACCTTATTGTTTTTCCTCCTGTAGTAATCATCTAATTAGTCTTCCCGCCTGCAGTATTGCTGACCTCAGGTTAATCTTCCACAGACCTATCAGTGAATTGTATCCCAAACACAAATCTGACTGTAATAGATCCTACTTAAACTTATCTGTGGCTTTGCATCACCTCAAGGATAAAGTCCCATATCTTCACATGGCATCCTTGACTCTCTAGGACATTTCACCCTCCATTGTACACTCTCTACCTTAGCCACACCCAAATCCTGGCAATTTCCTGCAAATGCCCACCTTCAGGTCTATGCTGTAATCCTTTGCTTACACCCCATTTGCCTAAAATGTCATGTCCCTACTGCCTTTTAAAGCTGGAAGACATCATACTCAGAAGTGTACTTCTCCTGAGAGGTATAATGAGAGAGTGAAAGACTATATACTTTGGAAATAGATCAAACTCTCTGCACCTTAGTCTCCACGTGTGTGTGTATATATGTGTGTGTGTGTGTGTGTTGTGTGTGTGTGTGTGTGTGTGTGTGTGTGTGTGTGTGTGTGTGTATGATGAGGATTATAGGTAGGGTCATTGGATGGTGAGGCATGCCAGGGTACGTATTAGACAGGCACATATTAGATGCTTTCTGAATGGCAACAACTTCAGCTCAGGTTCAACTCATCTGTAGACTCTCTGTATTTCTTCTTCTCTATCCGGAAGCTAATTTAATCATGCTAGCACTGTGCCCTCAGAATATGACTTTTTTGACTTCCATAATCACAGTTATACTTGAGGCTGCAGAAAATCCAGGTTATAACCCAGATCTGCCACTGAGTCAATATGTGGCCCCGAGCAAACCATTTACCTTCTCCAAGCCCCAGATTTCATATCTGTAAGTTGAGGATAATTACATTTGTCCTAATTTTGAGAGTTGGGAGAATCAAATGAGATCTATAATGCATGTGAATGAGCTTTGTGGCATTTTGAGCACCCTTGTAATATAGTCAGAAAGCATTGTGCATTTCAGGGCCATAGTACTAGGCACACGGTCATACTTGTATTAAACTGAAGAGTAGCCTTTTGGATATTTGATAATTCCTAAGTCTCTGGCTTTTATGATACATAAAAAATTATATGCACTTGCATGCTGTGCATTACATAACGATTAAAAATGTAGCATTATGCTATGAAAAATTAAACTCAACACTGCAAGCATAATTGTAACTCTGATAGTATGTTAACAAATCCACATTTGTACTTACCTCCCTGTGGAAAGAACTGCGAGTAAATCTCTTTGAAGGTTTCTTCATTAACAACACCACTGGGGCATTCCTAGGGAAAGTGGCAGAGAAGCAATATGAGCAAAGTGTTCATAAAACTGATTTTTTTGCACAGTTTGAAACAGAACTGTCTACCACGCAAAGCTGCATCAAGAAAGTTAATCATTCATCCATTATTACAAAAGGAATAAAAAGCACACTAACTTATCTTTGTTCCAGTTCTCACCGAAAAAAAAAAGTAGATGTAAATATCTTTGCATATTCGGTATCAAAGTAGGTATGATGTATTCAGAAACACAGTGCTGCTTTTAAGAACACATATGTTTATCTTCCACATATTTTTATTATAAATAAAGTAAAAGGAAATTGCATTATAGTATGGTCTTTGCTGGATCTTGGTTCTGTCCTCTCAGAGTTTTCTGAACCCACATAATCTTCAGTTCAATGGCAAAATGACTCCATTACCATCTCAGGTGGCTCAAGAAGCTTCAAGCAGGAATAGATACTAATGCTTGTTAACAGGATGTCCAGGCATACCCAAGACATGGTTTTGTAACAAGTGACCTTGGGTGGGATAGAACCTCATGATTTTTTTTGAACTTCTGGAGAGGAGAGTCTGCAAAGAAACGGCCTGGCCTGGGCTTAATAGAGCCCCACCTTTGTCCCTGGATTAACTTATAGAAAGAACGATGGACATTCATCTTGGGAACTATACTGATGTTGGACTACTGACCTGCTGGGGCCATAGGGCAAGGCTAGCCCTCTGAGAGTGGTTTTGGCATATTTGCTTAAAAAAAAAAAAAGGAACTTTAAAGTGTAGACTAGGGGGCTGCCTTGGTACAGAAAATAAGGTTTGACCAAGCAAATTGTACCCCAGTCTCTGGAAATTCCTCCCATTTTTTGGAGTTATAAGAAACAGTCTGGTTAAGCGTGTGAGGCATAGAGGCCCCCTGAGTGGTGGAGACTAACAGTCACATGATGGTCCAGAATTGAATCACATGTGAGATATTAACTGTATGGTGATCCCTTGATTTCCACGGGGCATTGGTTCCAGGACCACCACGGATACCAAAATCCACGCACACTCAAGTCCCACACTTGGTACTGCAGAACCTGCAGATAAGAGAAGTTGGTCCTTCCTAGCCTGTATCTTTGATCTGCATTTGGTTGTGGATGCTGAAGCTGTGAATTCAGAGGGGTGACTGTGTTTGTTGACAAAAATCCACATATAAGTGGATTCACACAGTTCCAATTAGTGTTGTTCAAGAGTCAACTGTACATTGTAAGTGGAGAAGTGATAAGTTCTGTTTAAGCCCTTTTAGTAGATTCTCATGAGCAGTCCCATGTGATCGGAGCTCCCATGACTCTGGCTGTCACAGCACTCCCACGCTACCTAACATCCACCGAGGACTAAGTTCCCTGGGGAAGAATGAATGGTGTGCTAACTCCCCAACAAGCCTGACTTTAGACATGAATATTCTGTGTGCTTTAAATTCAGTACTGTTCCCACCATCTTTACCAATAACCTATGGTGGTATTTAAAACTTCACTTAACTCTTAAAATCATTGTGCCCTCACTAATAAACTGACTTTCTTAATTTGCTCTTTCTTTATTCCAATGAGTCAGTTACTCAACTGTAATGTGCTTCACCTGCAGAATTTTCTGTTTTCTCATTTGTTGTTTTAAAAGGTAGGACCTTTGATACATAAACAATGTTAACTACCAGTTTACATGTGAATTTATGTTTACAGAGCTTCTTAATATATTTTTATCCCATTTGTTCATGATAATGAGCTTAGGTAGGCAAAATAGGTCCATTCACAGAGGCAGAACTGGAGGCGCTGAGTGGCAAAGCACTTTGTTACATGGTAAGCCAGTGGGGAAGCTGGAATGTGGGCTTGGGACTCTCCAGGTCACAACAAGGTTTCATATTAGATGACCCCTGTGGAAAAAATGATGACCTCAAGGACCTAAGAGAATTGGAGCAAAGAAGAAAACAACCAAAAACAAATGACCAAGCAAGCAAGCAAGTGAACTGTGATGGTTGATTTTATGTGTTAACTTGGCTGGGCCATAATGTTTAAGTGTTTAGTCAAGCATTATTCTGGATATTTCTGTAAGGGGTGTTGTTGAGGTTTATTACATTGATGCAAAAGTAACTGCGATTTTTGCTGTTACTTTCAATACATTTAAATTGGCGGACTTTAAGTAAAGCACATTGCCCTCCATATTGTGAGGGGGCCCTCACTAAATCAGTTAAAAGCCTGAAGAGAACAAAAACGGACCTTCCCAGAGAAAGAGGGCATTCTTCAGATGTCATCTGTAATATTGGCTTCCCTTGTTCACCAGTAGCCTGCCTTTGGACTTGAACTGTAACTGTATTCTGAGGCTCCAGCTTGCCAGATCCCTCTAGTAAATATCAGGCTGGCTAAACCTCCATAAAGTGTGAGCCAATATCTTTATAAATCTCTTTATATTCACACATCCTATTAATTCCATTTCTCTGAAGGACCCTAATACATCAATGAATTAATAATCAACAGCTACAACTCTGAAAAGGAAAGAAGGTAGTATATAGACAGCCAATCTCTCAAATATTTTGACTATCTAGCTAGCACCAGTAGACCAATTTTAAGACTAAACACTTTGCAGTTGGACCCTCTCACACATGGAAATTGTCATTTATTGGCTATTTAACATTAAGCCATATGCTTGGGATAGTAAGGAGAGAGTAAAGATGTGGCTCTCTGCCATCAGGTGGTAAGCTTGTGCAAAGTTAGGGCTGGAAAGATGTCTGGGAGTTAAAGTTGGTGCTGATAAAGGAAGAGGATAGCAAGCAAAGGGACCTCTGCACGCAACAAATTTGTTAGCCGCCTTCAGTCTCTAGATACCTTAGATAAATATAATGTGAAATGAATTTATAAATTGACTATCTGATATGTGTGTGTTTTATGTTTCCTCACATTTCTGTGTCAGAGGAAATCTTTTCTCTGCCAACTGAAAACTGCCGGTCAAGTTTCAAGGTGGAAGGTCTCACTAGATACATTTGTCTCTATCCACCTCATATTATTACATTAGTTTACATCTCTACAAACACATACTGTATGCCTGTTATTCTTGGAGGCTTCTAGGAACTGGGACTGCTACAATAAACAAGTCAAAGGTCTTACCCTCATGGAACCTCTATCCAACTAGAAGAATAAAGACTGTCTTTGTTCAGGCTGCTTTAACAAAATGCCATAGAGTAGGCAGCTTATAAACAATAGAAATTTATTTCTCATAGTACTGGAGGCTAGGAAGTCTAAGACCACAGGGTCAGCCGATTCGGTGCTTGATGATGGCACATTCCGGGTTCATATATGGCACCTGCTAGCTGTGTCTCCAAATGGTGGAAGGGGTGAGCTAACTCTGTGGGCTCTTTTATAAAAGGACACTCATCTCATTCATGAAGCCGGTGTCCACATGATCTAATCATCTCCCAAAGGCCCCACCTCCTAATATCATTACACCGGGGGATTAGGATTTCAACATATAAGTTCTGAAAGGACACACACATACAGACCATGGCAAAGACCAAAAACTAGACAAAAGCTTGATTAAAAAATAAATTCAGAGAAGGATGATCTTTTGTTTACTCCAAGAGATTTTTTTTTTTATTGATACTAGTGCATTTTTTTAACCTACAGGTAAGAAAAGGACACTAGTGATTTACAAGATGGTATGCATTCTCTAACTTTTTCTTTACCTCTTTTGTGGAGTGATCTCTCCACAAAAGTGGTCTCTACCTCTCCGTCAAGAATGAATTTGGCCAGGCTGCATGTGCAGTGAAGTGTTAACCATAAACAATGTGCTGTATTAGTTAACTCTTGCTTTTGTAACAATCAGGCCTTCAAATATCCCTTATTCAAAATGCTTGGGAACAGAAGTGTTTTGGATTTCAGATTTTTTGGGGATTTGGTATACTCACATTACACTCACCAGTTGTATTAGTTCATTTTCACACTGCTATAAGGAACTGCCCAAGACTGGGAAATTTACAAAGGAAAGAGGTTTCATTGACTCACAGTTCAGCATGCCTGGAGAGGCCTCAGGAAACTTACAATCATGGTGGAAGTCAAAGGAGAAGCAAGGACCTTATTCACAAGGTGGCAGGAAGGAGTAGTGCCGAGTGAAAGGGAGGAGCCCCTTATAAAACCATCAGATCTCATGAGAACTCACTCACTATCATAAGAACAGCATGGGGAAAACTGCCTCCATGATTCAATTACTCCCATCTGGTCTCTCCCTTGACATGTGTGGATTATGGGGATTATAATTCAAGATGAGATTTGGGTGGGGACACAAAGCCTGACCATATCACCAGTTGAATATACCTAATCTGAAAATATGAAATGCTTCAATGAGCATTTACTTTGAATGTCATTTTGTCATTCAAAAAGTTTTGGATTTTAGAGTATTTTGCTTTTGTGGATTAGGGATATTCGATCTGTATAACATTTAAAAAGCATGTAGTATATTTCTTATTCACATTGTCTTGGGTGAATGTACAGATCAATTGATGGTTCTTCTCCTTGGAGTCAGTAAAGGACAGAGGCTAATGAAGATCTGGCAACCTTTGACACATGGCTCCTACAGTCTCTGTGATTGTCTCATCCAGAAAGAGGAAAAGAACATTGAAGAGAGTGCATGGAAGCTTTTTATGGGCCAGGTCTTAAAGTGGTACACAGCATTTCTATTCTCATTTTTTTGTTGTTAGAGATCACTTATTGTGTCTACACCAAACAAAATGAGAAGTCTTGTATGGCCAGGAAGAAGACAAGAATGCAGATTTGGTAAAGAGGAATATCTATCCCTGTGGCATGTTTGAACAGTAGTCCAAGTGTCTGTGCTCTGAAATATTTCTCCCATTGACAACTTATTTATTGATTCTTACTTTTTAAATTTTTGCAAAGATGAGATCTCACTATGTTGCCCAGGCTGGATTTAAACTCCCTGCTATAAGCAATCCTGCGTTGGCCTCCCAAAGTGCTGGGATTACAGGTGTGAGCTCAGCCTCCCACTGATGCTGTAACATGATGATTATCAAGTCATTTAGCAGTATAAATTGTCTCTATTTCTCAGGTGTCATTTTTAAAGACTATGTACTTGCTTCAGGTAAACAAAAACAATGAAGCTTAAACATCCGAGCATGAATTTGTTCATTCGGTTTTCCTAAGAAGGATCCAAGAAGCAGTAGGGTTCCCGGGTTTAGGGAAAGTGAGAAATGCTTCACTCATCCATCTTCTGAGAATTTGCTGTAACCTTCTATTAACCTTTATGGTTCTATTTTTTAATGAAATTTTGTCTGATTATTACCAAATGATTATTCCATGAAAATATGCCCTCTATAGAAAAAAGTTTAAGAAAACGAAAATCACTCATACTCCCACTACTGTAAGAGTATATTGGTCACTTATATAAGCATATATGCTGTAGAAATAACATTTTGATAAGATTATAGTATTTTATCTTCTTTTTTTAATCTTATGAAATATCCTGAATATTTTTTACATCATGATTCTTAATGACTGCATAATAATGCATCCATTGAACTTACCATACTGTTGCATATTGAAGTAATTTCAGCATTTTTGCACTACCTAGGAATAACGATGTAATTGACATTCTATGCATCCGTCTGTGACTGCACCTGTGGTTCTCTCCTTATGACTAATCCCAGAAGGAGAATCATAAGACCAATGAGTTTAAACCACTGAAGGCTCTTCCTATGCACAGTCACGTTGCTTTCCACAAAGGCTGCATCCATTTATGCTGCCCCCGCAACTTTACGAGGAAGTCTCATACCTAGAGGAGCTACTGACCAGAATCACATGGGGACTGGACACACACGCAATCCCACGAACAAACAGCAATAATTTGCTTCCGTCTTGAATCTAATCATCATTCTGAGCATTACTAGTGGACATTGAGGCATTTGTTCGGTTCCTTCAAGGGATACAGCAATTTGCATGTTTTTCACGCAGACAGGGTTGCTGTGATGGCAGTGAGCGGACCAGATCACCACAATCACAATGGTTCATGGAGAATAAAATAAACAACTCCATTGTTTCTAATGTAGACCACCACTTTTAACATTTTCATCAACCCTGAAAGATGAGTATTATTTAGACATGAGGACAATGAGCTTGGAGAAATGAAGTCACTTGTTTGAGTCACGTGGTTTTTGACAGAGACATCTATGTGCTCATTTATTCAATAAGTAGTTATTTAATGTCTTCTATGTGTCAGTAAATAGTTCATTTGCCTTTTACTATTCTGGGCACTGAGGATACAGGAATGAGTTTTTAAAAATTCCATTTCTTAAAAAAAAATTCCATTTCTTTTTTGCTCTTGTGGAATATAACATTTAGTGGGATCAAACTCATACCTCTGACTCCATGAACTGCAATGCTATCTTGCCTTCTAGATTATTACTTTTTCTTCTGTTAGGACTGAAAACATGGTCTCCTGGTGAGTTATCTGTGGAAATCCTTCTTTTGGGAAGATGCACAAGGTGTTTTTGTACCTAGAGGCACCTATCATGGCTGCGCTGGAGAGAAGCATGTACAAAGGGAAGCCATCAAAACTGGGAGCACCGATTAAAATTTATTGTGTATTGTAGCTTCAGAGATTTGAGGAAAATAAATTTTTCTCTTTAGAAATCTTTGGCCTTAGTGCAACAAGAACCTCCCCACCTTCCTCCTTGCCACATACACTTTACTGTAAATGGCTAGACACTAACGTGCTGAGAAAAAGCTTCTGGTTTTTAGGACTGGTCAAATGAACTGCTCCATCCAATGTTTAGGAGCTGGAGTTCCTTGGCTCTGCTGACAGGTATATTCATCTGTGATGACAATTCATTTCTTTTATTGACTCTGAAACCCTTCACTGTGATAGGATCACAATACAATAAATGTGGAATGAGGTCTTCTTAGCAATGTAACTGCCATGGATTTGCCAGTTGGTGAAGAAACAGTTGCCTTTTGGGGCCTTACCACTGAGTTCCCCTGATGAACCTTTTCAGTCCTCTCAGGCCATGTGGGGACACATGTGAGGTGAAGATTAGTTGTAGATATGCAATGAATACTATGCTACTACTAATGTCAATTCTAATAAGGCATTATTGCTATCATAATAATCAGCATGAAGTAATACTTTATTAGTATTGATATTTTATAACTACTAATGTGATGACAATGGTGATACTGATGAAGATAAGCTAATACACATGAGCACTTTCTATGTTCCAAGCCTTGCATTAAATGTTCTACATGGATTATCTCATGGGAATGGATAGATGTTAGTATTAACTCCATTTTACAAATGAATGAACTCTCTTAGAGAGGGGCCACCACATTCCCATAATTAGAAAACAGCAGATCTAATCTATAGATCACAGAATCAGGACACCTGAGTGTTTAAAGCAACTTTAGATGATAGGCACATTGGCTTATGCCTATAATCCCAGCACTTTGGGAGGCCAAGGTGGGTGGATCACCTGAAGTTAGGAGTTCAAGACCAGCCTGACCAACATGGTGAAACCCCGTCTCTACTAAAAATACAAAAATTAGCTGGGCATGGTGGCACATGCCTGTAATCTGAGCTACTCAGGAGACTGAGGCAGGAGAATCACTTGACTCCAGGAGGCAGAGGTTGCAGTGAGCTGAGATCATGCCACTGCACTGTAGTCTGGAGACACAGCAAAATGCCATCTCAAAAAACAAACAAAAATAAATCAACTTCAGAGACAATTCAATTCAATGGTCTCATTTTGAAGGTGAGGGGATTGAGGTTAAGGAGGTTACAGGAATTGACCGTAGCCACAGAGTGGGCTGCTGAGCCTGACCATGTGTCTAAGTTTCCTGAGGTCTAGGACTAAGCTTTGATACTGCAAATGTCTTCACGTCCATACAATAGCTGGCATTTTTTTTATCAGGTTGTATTTAGAGGAATCTAGTACAGTGCTTATATTCTTAGGCTCCAGAGTTAAGTAGAAGGCCTGGTTGAACCCCTGCTCTGCCACTTGGGAGATGTGTAGCTTCAGGCAATCTGTTCAATCTAAGTCTCATTGCTCTCCCCTGTCAAACAGGGACAGACATTGACCTCAAAGGGCTGTGAGAATGAATAAGATATGCATATTATGTATGCTGTTATCCTAGCTCTCTACCTTGCATGTTATATTTGGTCACTCAATATTAGCTGTTAGTACCATGATAATAGTTTAGGATTTGGTAAGCAGAACTCCATCATGCAATGAGTCACTGTAAGATCAATGCGGGTAGACCAAGGTTAAACTGTATTTATCAAAACGGTTGAATCTAGAATAACACAGGTCTGAAATCCAGTGAGCTTATGAAGCAGATATAAATTATGCCTTCTATTCTAGTATTATAAGGTGAACTTACTCTATCTAATATCATCAGAATTTACCCTAAAAGATAGGTATATTGTAGTTGTAAAAGACAGCTGAGAAGAATAAAGGCCACCATCATGGAAATAAATGTCCGCAGAAACCCAGGAGCCTCTTATTCATTAATTTAAATGAATGTTTTCCCCAGCGATGCTTACATGAGTATGCCTGAAATCATCATGGAAAGTGTCAGGAAGGGTGCTTTGGAGAAAGATCCATGTATGCACAGGAAATTGCTAAGAAACATATTTTGTGAGTGCCTCATGAGTTCTTATACTTCTTCTCATAAGGAAACCTTTCAGCATTTCCTGGAAAGTTTTCAGAGCTCTGTTGAAATGCATGAGGAATAGTTGCAGTGGTATGCAAATCAGATGTATAATAACATCATATAATTATAATATTGTCCATTCCAATAATATTTGCCCACTCTATTAGCTGAAATCTTCTCTTCCCCTAAATCTTTCTGTTCTGGTATGTGTCTTCTCCTCAGGACCAGAATTGTTATTAAACATTTAAAGACTTCTTCAGGAATAAAAAAAAGAATTACAGTAAAATATTTCATAGATAAAAACAAAACTAAGAGTGCTTGTGAAATAAATGGTTACTTGGGGATCCTTTCATGATACCTGTAATGCCACTTCTCTTAAGTATCTATGTATTTCATCAACTCTCACACCCGACCCTGGTGCTAAGGAGGCCACATAAGGTAGTAAGTATGCTCAGTATATCAGTCAAAATAGTATTTAGCATGTAGTATGACAATGCAGAGATTCTCTGGCATTCTATAATTGCAGGAGAATTTTCCAGATTTAAATGACACAATTCTACAACCTGTGCTGCTGATATCACCAGATTCTGTGGACTTCTCTGCTCTCTTTAGAGTTAGTAAATATCTTCAGGGCAGGGATTAACCTTTACAGTGTTTATAACAGGGAATACTAAAAATATGCTGAATGAATAAATGTTCAGTCATTTCTTAGCTTTTAACAAATTAGAAAATGAATTTGCTCTGGTAATGTCCTTCAAAACTTGTGCCTAAATTTTTAGAACTCCCAAGACCAAGACCAAGATAGTCATGGGGGATCCAATACCCCCGTGATTGCCCACAATGACTATGATCGCAGAAATTAAGGGGAGATGGCTAGGATCAAGAAAACACTTCTTATTTCAAAATAAAAAGGTAACATAGTAAAAAAGTGTACTCTAAAAATCTCATTTAAAAATCAGAGGATTAATCTTTCAGTTTTCAAAGCTTAAAAGCTGATCACTAAGAACTAGAACTGGCTATAAATTTCTGTTCTGTTATGGCGAGGTGTTTAAACTCATAGCAAGTCATTTATTGCTTCTCAGTCTAAATGTTCTCATCTGATATAACAGGTAAGGAACACTAACATCACAGGTAAGTAAAAGAAATGAAAATTAAGCCAGACTGGTGGCTCACACCTGTAATCCCGGTACTTTGGGAGGCTGAGGCGGGTGGACCACCTGAGGTCGGGAGTTCGAGACCAGTCTGACCAACATGGAGAAACCCCGTCTCTACTTAAAATACAAAATCGGCATGGTGGCACATGCTTGTAATCCCAGCTACTTGGGAGGCTGAGGCAGGAGAATTGCTTAAACCTGGGAGTCAGAGGCCGTTGTGAGCCAAGATTGCGCCATTGCCCTCCAGCCTGGGCAACAAGAGTAAAACTCTGTCTTAAAAAAAAAAAAAAAAAAAGAAATGAAAATTAAAATAGACAACAAATGAAAGAAACCCAACCAATTTTACAAACTGAATATACTCAACATGTTGGGTATTTTCATGTTTCCAAAATCTGCATTAACTACCTCTTCCATTTCCTGAACACACTCTTGGGGTCAAAGTGGTTAAACATGAATTGCAGATTAAAAAAAGCAACAGCCAATTGTGGGAAAAGACTGACCTAGATACAATCCTTGGAAAAGGAATGAGAGCTGAGTGACCAAGATTCAACTCAGCTGCCTGACTGCAAAGATATAGGCACATTCTGAGCCCCAGGCGGTCTCAAGGTCACCCAGGATGAAGCAGATATCCAAGGTGCGAGGAAAGGTTCTCTCCCGTTCTAGTTCTGATCTCTAACCATATGAAAGAAGGAAATTATATGAGACTTACAGCCAAAAAAACTGTCTCAAGTTTCAGCTCTACAACTAACCAAGAAATAATTGAAAAGTTCTGCTCTGAGTCTTAGTCTTTAAAAATGCAACAATAGCATCTTATAGTAAAAAAAAATGAGAACTCATTGACATTATGTATATAAAGATCCTAGCACAAGACTAAGCATTCTACAGATTTGATTTATTTTTACTATTCTCTCTTTGAGTAATTTATGTTGATTCTGCAAAAAGAGATTTTCCAAATTTTGTAGGAAAAGGCTTCCTGGGATTGGGCCCAATCCCTGAACCTTTAGTGCAACGCATGTAGAATTGTTTGATTTAGGGAGACTTTTAAAAGGATTTTCCCAACTTTAAGCCAAAGAGACTATCCATTTTGTCAGAGTCTTTTAAAAAATTATGATATAGTTAAATTCTATAGGCACCCAAAACCATTTAGTGGGAAAAAAAAGAGACAATGATATGCCGAGAGAAAGCCTATGTATCAGTTTCTATTGCTAGATACAAAATTACCATAAACTTAGTAACTTTAAACAACACACATTTATTATCTCACATTTCTGAGGGATACAAGAATCTGACACGGCTTAGCTGTGTTCTCTACTCAAGTCTCACACTGAAACTGGGTGTAGTTCTCATGCGGGCCTTGCAGCCCTCTTCCAAGCTCAGTGGGGTTGTTGGCAGAATTCAGCTTCTGAGGTTGTAGGACTCATTCCCTGTAACCTTGTAGCTGTTTATTGGGGGGCTTCTCTATCATTCTGTCTTCAAACCAGCAAAGCAAAGGCCTGTTGAGTCCTTCTCACACTCAGATTCTCTCTGACTTCCCCTTTGGTAAAGGACTCACCTGATTAGACCACGCCTACAAAGATTATCTCTGTATCTTAAGGTCAACTGCCCAGAGACTTTAATTATATCTGCAAAATCTCATCACAGCAGTACCTTGATTAGCAATTGACTGAATAACCAGGAGACAGGGATCTTGAGTGGCTACCTTTAGGTATCTATTAATACCTGCCACAGCCAGCTTCTTCTGAACACGAGTTGATTTTGGTTTTCATAGCAGTTTTTGTTTAACAGTCTTTTTTTTTACAGTTATACTCACAAGTGTATCCACCACAAGTAGCAACTATAGTTCTTGGCACTTGCCATGGTTTAATGTGATTTGAAAGGACTATATTCTATTAAGGCTGTAGACTCAGCAGTGGAAAGACCAGCTGTGAGGCCAAAATTCAATATTTTTATGAGTGCTAAGAATAGTATCCCTACGCTGAAGTGTTCCTTGTCTAGAGCATGTCTGCCTATATCCAGAGCAGAAATATTTTTTTAGATTTAATAGTTGATGAGATCACTTTCAAGTTGACATAACATCAGCCTAATGATACTGACCAAAAAAAAAAAACTTAGTAAAGAATTGTACTTACAAGAAACATGCAGTGTTTCAATCAGAAAGAATATAATAAAATACAACAGACACTCCATATCACAGATGCAGCATCCACAGATTCAACTAACTGGCTTGCAAATATTTTAAAAATTATACATAAATAAATAACAGGGTGGGCCAGTGGCTCACGTCTGTAATCCTAGCACTTTGGGAGGCCAAGGCAGGTGGATCACCTGAGGTCAGGAGTTGGTGACCAGCCTGGCCAACACTGTGAAACCCCACCTCTATTAAAAATACAAAAAATTAGCCAGGCATGGCGGTGTGTGCCTATAGTCTCAGCTACTTGGGGAGGCTAAGACAGGAGAACAGCTTGAGCCCTGGAGGTGGAGGTTGCAGTGAGCCGAGATCGTGCCACTGCACTCCAGCCTGGGCAACAGAGCGAGACTCTGTCTCAATAAATAAATAAATAATAAATAAATAAAATAAATTAAAAACAATACAATATAACAACTATTTACACAGCATTTCCATTGTATTAGGTATCACAAGTAATCTAGAGATGATATAAAGCACATGGAGGATGTGTAGTTTGTTTGCAAATACTATGCCATTTCATGTAAGGAGACTTAAGTATCCCCCAAGATTTTGGTATCCATGGGGGTTCCTGAACCCAATCCCTCAAGAATACAGAGGGATGACTTCCCCGGATATGATGGTATACACACACATTCATCTACGTATACATGGTTGTATAAAGACTTTTTTTTTGATGGAGATTTGCAACAGGCTATTCTCTCTCAGTCTGATTTCCCTTGCCTACTGAATTGGTCAGCTTCTGGCCCCTTGATAACTTCATTTAGACTATCCTCTCTGGACTTCTTATGTGAGATTACACGTTTTCCTCATGTGCAAGCCATTTTTTATTGATTTTCTTTGTTACCTGTAGTCAAAAGAATTCTAACATAAGCTACAACCTTCTTGTCATTGTATTACATCTTTTTAAAGAAAGAGAAAATAAAAATGAGTTGAGTTTACAGACTGCTGACAGGTTTGGTGAAATGTCTGCTGGACAAAGAAGTGTCATCTATAGATTACAGCAGTGGGTGCGCATATGCTGTTGATTTGATTTGTGTAGGTCCAGATTTTTGAAGAACGTCTTTTAAAGTATATCCAAAGACACTTTGAGAAAGCACAAGAATTGGGGGATGAATAAAACTAACTTTTACAGATCATTCGTGATCTGCTGGGCACTGAGCCATGTAGTATAGGAGATACATGTTCTCATTAAATCCCTGACAAGTGGAAGAGGTAGATGTTTTCCCAAATGATGTTTAAGAAATGAGCACAGGGAGGTTTAAAGAACTTTCCCAAGGTCAGTGGAACTGGGATTTGAACTTGAGTTTGACTATAAAGCTTTTACATCTTCCTAAGCTTGAAAGGTGAGTGCACCTGCGGGGGGAAATGTTAACTAAGGGGTAACTTTTATCCCAATGTCTTTCAATTCTATTAATCACTAAAACACAAAGTATTAGTCATGTGTTCAACAAATACTCATATACCAAGTACTTGACTTCACACAGGAGCCATAATGGTGAATCAACAAGCATGGCCCTCATCTGAAGGCACTTACTGTGGGGGAAGCAGTTAGTATTCAAATTCTGACATATATAAATATCATATTGAAACCCTCAGGGCAAAACAGTATGACAACTTGAATTGTTTTTTACAAAGAAATTGAAATGTTCCAGGGGAGGGGATGGAGGACAGGACCTCAAGTCTCTGGCCATCTGCTTTTGTGAGGCAGGTTCAGGACAGGTCAGATTTAGCTCTAAACACATTTTATTATACATTTCTTTCCATTTCCCTTTCTTTTTTTTTTTTTTTTTTCTTTGAGACAGAGTTTCAGTCTCATCGCCCAGGCTGGACTGCAATGGCACGATCTCAGCTCACTGCAACCTCCACCTCCTGGGTTCAAGTCGTTCTCCTGCCTCAGTCTCCCGAGTATCTGGGATTACAGGTGCCTGCCACCCCACCTGGGTAACTTTTGTATTTTTAGTGGAGACGCGGTTTCATCACGTTGGCCAGGCTGGTCTCAAACTCCTGATCTCAGGTGATCCACCTTGCCTCAGCCTCCCAAAGTGCTGGGATTACAGGCGTGAGCCACCGCGCCCGGCCCCTTTCTCTTATTGCCATTCTGAGGAAAGAATAGTTTTTCCATTTTGCACAGATTTCTCCCTCAGTGAACTACCATTTCCAGGAGCAGCCCTGAGTCTCCGAAGTAAAAACAAAACCAAACAAAAGGCTATTCCGTTGAACTAAGTTCTGTTTATTGCAAATACTTGAGAAGTTTCTACCTTCCTTTGCCTTCTCCTAGTTCTTCAGAGACTGTGAACGGAACAATTACCAAGGATCGCAGAAGCTGCCTAAAAGGAACCTGTGTCTAGGATTTCAATGCTTCCGGGCTCTCAGGTGGGACAGTAAAGGCTCCTTCTCCCCATACCACGCAAGATGACCCAAAAGGAAACTCCGCGGCCTGCTGACTCTAAGCAAGCTGGGGCAGGACACTTCCATTCTCAGGGTTGTATTATCACATTGAGGCACAAGGGGGCAGTAGTGTCCTCCATGATAGCTAGAAAAGCGATTTCTAGTTCTTTTTCTTTAGGGATTGTTCTTTTCCTAAGCTTGGTGCCTGTCTGGGTAAATTTCTTTCAAGAAATCTATTTCCTCTTTATGAACAGTGACTGCCTTATTCCTACATTAGATAATTTAGATATTTAACTATTTCTGGGAATGGGGCCCAGAGACTCTGATCGCCTCCATTTTGGATACTACATTTGGAATAGTCAGTCTGAATTCACAATCACGTTTTTGGCAGTTGGGCCACCCTTAATTTAGCCACCAAAAACCTGTAGATCTTAGAAAACAAATAAGCAAGACAACGCCACAAAAGTTCCAAAGCTTGAGCCTGAAAACCTTATGAAATGGTTACGTGTATGTGGGCTCTGGAGTCAAAGTTGCTTGACCCTACTTTGCTGTTTAACAGGAGAACATTTTAAACCTTTAAGATGAAAATAATGATACTACCCTATCTTAAGGTTATTATAAGGCTTAAATAAAGATAACGCATGTACAATGTCTAGCGTCGTGCCTGGATGTATAAACACCCACTACACATTCCCCACGGAGGGAATTGTTTCTACAATGACGCTCATTATGAACCTGTTAGCTTTTGTCATATTTTCATGTAATGTGGGACGTTATGTTTATCCTTGTTAAATATCATCTGCTTATTTAATCTCAGAGGATTTTTAGAACACCACACCAATCTTCCACTTTCTTAGTTATCACTCTCAGTTGTAGCTTTTGGAATTTAACAGCCCCTCACTTAATGAGCCACTCATATCACTTGCTAGCCTGGAACTTTGAAAAAGTTACTAAACTCCTTCCAGCTGGATTTTATCATCATTCATTTACTCAGGACAGATTTTTGATACTATATGTCAGAGAGTGTAAGAAATGGAGATAAAACAATCATGACAGATGATAAAAATCCCTCTTGGAGTTTGATGGCTATCAGAGAAGTCACACATAAAACGAAGTTCTGTGAAAATAATCATACAGTTCCAGTTGTGGTAAGTGCTACAAACCAAGTATGGAAGGCCTAATCCATAGGGTAGACTTCCCCTGAGGAAGTGACATTTAAGTAAGGACCTGAAGGATGAGTAAAAATTAGCAAGAGATAGATCTGGGGAAGAGGCAAAGGAACACTGTGTACAAAAACCCGTGATGTGATCAATGACTAAGGAGATGGCAAATGTGCCTGGGGCATGCGGTCTGAGACACGGTTGGCTAATTCGGGGCCTGCTTCTTATGTTAAGAATCAAGGTCTTTGCCATTCATAAGGTAGGTACAATATATCTGTTTTCCAGAGCTCTGGACAGAATTAAGTGATGATTTATACCAACTGCCCAGCAAAATCCCAATCACATTCTAAACGATCAATAACCTTCTCTTTTCTGTTTACCCTACCAGAGTTGAATTTTTGCCTCTGGTTTATTATTTATTCAATACATAATTATTTAGCATCTACTGTGTACCAGGCTCTCTGTTGCAAACTGAACAAACAAAAGGGGAAAAGCAGACATCGTCTTGCCTTTATAGAAACTCTCCACTGATTAGCTGTTATGTTCTTCGTGCATATGAATTTATTTCAAGTGAACAATAGTTTCGACATACATGGAAATTAAAGCCTTGTGCTCCCATCTCCAAAAAGTAAACGTAAATAAAAGCAAGCAAGCACACAGAGTAAACTCACATTGCCATGGATTACAATGTAAATAACACAAGATTATAAACTTGCATGTAGGAGTTACTTCTGCATTTTTCTTTGCTTTTGCTAATGATTAATAATAATGAGGCTGAGCCAGTCACAGTGGTTCATGCCTGTAATCCCAGCACTTTGGAAGATCGAGGCAGGAGGGTTGTTTGAGGCCAGGAGTCCAAGGCCATCCTGGGTAACATAGTGAGACCCAGTCTCTTAAAAAAAAAAAAAATTTAGCCAGGAGTGGTGGCATACTCCTTTTATTCTGGCTACTCAGGAGGCTGAGGTGGGAGGATTGCTGAGGTGGGAGGATTGCTGAGGTGGGAGGCTGAGGTGGGAGGCTAAGGTGGGAGGATTGAGCCCAAGGGTTTGAGGCTGCAGTGAGCTATGGTCACTGCTGCACTCTAGCCTGGGCAACAGACAGAGAGACTCTGTCTTAAAAAATAAATACATTAACTAAAAATAATGATGATGGGCATTTTTACAATGTATTATTGTACATGGTACATATGATTAGAATAAGTCTCTGTATTACTGAAAGTGCTAATAAGGTCTCCATCATATTACCTTAGGGGCTAAGAATCCTTCAGGAGGGGGAGAAGACTGGCCAGCTATTAGGTGCTATCTAATCTCCATATGGCTATGTTTTCACTGAAACTGAGGCAGTCTAACTCTTATTGCTCTCTGTTTACCTGTTTTAGTATACTGCTTATTTATCTATTTAATATATACAAATTTTGTCTTCTGATAAAGGTCCAGAATCTCCAGGCTTAGAAAAAGCCTCAAATCCCAACGATTCTACCACATTCACTTTTCATTTCCATCTGCACATTTTTCATTTTTAGAGCTCATGAGTAGTCTAGACATTTATTTGCAAATATGATGAAGGTATTATTTCAATCAGCAAGAGATTCTCTTCAAAACTTATAAGTTTATGATAACAATTCTTATTCTCTCTAGTGAGGCATAAAGCTAAAGGTTTTATGTTTTTTTTGCCACATAATGAAGGAAAAACAATGCGTGTTTTTTTCCTAGTATCTCACAGATATTTTCATTTTCTGGTTTACCAGTTATTAACCTTAATGTGTTCCAGAAGGAAAGTAGTATTTGGATTTAAATCATGGGTGCTTCACTTTCCGTTTCTTGTTATCTTTGTTGGGAGATGAGAAGTGTGGGGTGGTTTACTCCCTATATAACCTCTCAAAATTGTTCTATCGTCCAATATATTGAGAAAAATAAGGAGCAATTCCTTCAGTAGTTACAATGCTCATATGAAAATAGATACTTTTCTAAAAGAATTAGAATGCTGTAATTTATTGTTTCTAGTTATACTTTAATTCCAACAACTAATATCTCCTTCTTTAAGAACAATTTCCTTAATTCTACCCTTAGGAAAGTATTTGTTTAATTCTACCATAAATATGTTTTATTTTTTCCATTTTATGCCACTGGGCCAGGCACTGTCCATTTTATGACATATTTGTGTCAGCTAAACAAATCCAGTTCATCAGTTCCGAATCAACAACGAACCAAATATTATTGTAGATTATATGTTAATACATAAGAGCACAGTTAGTACATACATATTCCTCCATTTTAGTGACCATTATAGGATAATTATAAATGAATGAAGGCACGATTACTTTAGATCAAAACACAGGAAAAAAAATGGATCTTCTTTGGGGAAATGTTTTATACTGTAGACTGAAAATGTGTGTGGCCTCCAAATTCATATATTGAAACCTCATCTCCATTATGACTGTGTTGGGAGGTGGGGTCTTTGGGAGGTATATTAGTCGGTTCTCAGGCTGCTATAAAGAACAGTCCAAAATAAAAAAAGGTTTAATTGACTTACAGTTCCACAGGCATATAGCGGCCTCAGGAAACTTTTATAATCATAGCAGAAGAGGAAGAAAACATGTCTCTTATAAAACCATCAGATCTTGTGAGAATTCACTCATCATCATGAGAACAGCATGGGGCAACTGGTCCATGATTCAATTACTTCCCACTGGGTTCTTCCCACAACACATGGGGATTATGGGAACTACACAATTCAACATGAGATTTGGGTGGGGACACAAAGTGTAACAGGAGGTGATTAGGTCACAAGAATGAACTGTTTAATGAATGGGATTAATGTCCTTATAAAAGAGGCCCCAAAGAGCTGCTGTGCCTCCTCCGCCATGCCCTTGTGACATAATGAAAATATGGTCTTCCATGAACCAGGAAGAGGGGCTTCACCTCGATCTGCTGGCACCTAGATCCTGGACTTCCCAGTTCCAGAAACATAAAAAATTTCTGTTGTCTCTAAGCCACCAAGTTTATGAAAGTATGTAACAGTGGATGTTGTGGCTTACAGAAAAAAGGTACGGAGATGGATTCGTGCAGCTTATGACACCATGACGTTTGAAGTTCCTGAGGGATATCCCAGAGAAGTTGGAAAACCAGTATTAGAAAACGTCTGGAACTCAGGTCAGAGGTCTAAGCTTATAGCTATCAGTTTGTGCTCCTTTAGCACATAGGTATAGAGGTCTCCCAAGGAAAATACCTAATGAAAAAACCAGGGAGCTGAATGCACAGCCTTGGGGGGAGAGCAACATTTAAAAAACAAGAATGAGATGAGCAGTCCCTGAAGAAGACCAGGAAAAAGCAGTTAGAGAGTTATAAGGAAAAGCAGCAGATTATATCAAGGGAATCAAGGAAGAAGAGACATTCAAGTAACTCATGGCCTCCACTCCCAAACTCAGCAGAGACTTCAGTTAGGTCCAGAGAAGTCACAAGGAGAAAGTGCCAGTAGCACAAACTCTGAATCAAGCTGCGTGGGCTTGCATCACCTCCACTGTTCACACTAGCTGTGCATCTTACCTTCTTTGTACAAGTTGATTAACTTCTTTGTGCCTCCCTTGCCTCATCTGACCACCTCATGGAATCATTATACGCTTACGCCACAGAGTTAATACAACCATAACATTGACCAATATTTGTAGAACCTTACATTCTTAACTCATAGTAAGAATTAAATATATTTATTGAATTTAAATCCAACAATTCATAGATGTCAAGACTGGAAACTATTCAGTGGATTTGCAAATGAATGGTAGTTTTGAACACACACACACACACACACACACACATCAGTACAAGGAAAATGAGAAATCTGAATCAGATCAGTGATTACATCAATGTGAGTAACCTGATTGTGATATTGTGCTACGACTTTCCAAAATGATACTAGTAGGGGAAAGAGTCCCTGGTGATCTCTTTGCACTATTTCTTACACCTGCATGACAATCTATTGTTAGCTCAAAATAGCAAGTTTAATTAAAAAATATTGGCAACCATGGAAAACAAGATAGTTTTGACCTAAGAAAGAACAATTTAAATGACATGGTAGAGGCAGAAGCCAAGAGTTAAGGAATAAATGCAGATGAGGGGTTATATAGACTGAATTTAGACCACTGTTTCAGGAATTTTATATAAGAGTATAAGAATGAGATTTGCCAAGAGTTAGAGAGAGCTGTGTGTGCATGTAAAAGTTGCTGTTATGGGTGGCGGAATGAATATGTGTTTTTATGCATTTTTTAAGGGTGAATGAGACTTGACTAGCATTACAAGATGTAAGGAGGCAGCCAGGAAAAAGAGGAAGAGACAGGGAGGAGAAGGAAGGGAAAGAGGGAGGCAGAAAAATTATAGATATAAAGGGGAATCAAGATATCATAGGAAGTGCGATTAAAAACACTGGAAAAATGGAACATTCTTTTCTTTTTACTGAAATAAGCCAGTAAATAAATACCAATCAAGTGCCTACTATGCACTGGACTTCATTCTAGGAGTTAAGCATGTGGTTTTGATTGAGCAAGACAGATAAAATTCCTCTGTCCTGTGAGAAAATAAGATGGTTCTGTAGATACATTTACTGCTAGAATCAGAAGAGCTATAAGGATGTATAGGAATATTATTACAAATAGATGGGAAGACATTTGATCATGAAAAAGTGACAAGATTATCAAGCTGGGTGTAAAAATTGCTAATTATTAGTGACTCTCATATCTGGATTTTTGTTTGTTTTCAGCAAATAGTAGACAAGCAGGAGACAAATCATTGACTGATCCTGGAGTATGGTGACCCCAGAGCCACATAGGTATTGTGACAGGCTGGAAACTGGCTTCCCAAAATATACTGATACCCTAATCTCTTGAACCTACCTCACATGCCCCCTTCCCATCCCCAAAAAAGAAATGAAAAAGAAAAAATATTGCAGGTACAATTAGTTTAAGGATCTTCACAAGGAGAGATTATCCTGCATTATCCAAGTGGGCCCTTCAGGCCATCCCAATTGCCCTTACAGGAGAGAGGCAGAGAGACGGGACACACATACAGAGGAGGAAGTGATATGATGATGGAGCAGAGAGACATTTGAAGATGTTGACCTTGAAAATTATAGTGGTGCGGCCACAAGCCAAGGAATGGTGACAGCTGCTGGAAGCTGGAAGAGGCAGGAAAAGATTCTCCCCTAGAATCTCTCAAGGGAGCATGGCCCTCCTAATACCTTGATTTTGGCTCAGTGATATTCATTTCAGACTTTTGACTTCCAGACTGTGAAAAAGTAAATGTTTGTTGTTTTAAGTCTTCCAGTTTGTGGTGTGCTGTTACAGTTGCATTAGGAAACTAATACAGGCATGATGGTAGGACATGAATAAGGAAGAAGGGATGTTCAAGGAAGTATTTCAGGAGATCAACCATATAGTGCAGATTAGTATGGAACTTGTGACACTAAGAAAGGTAGTGATCCCAGAGGTCTTGCTTGCGGAGTCAATGAACAGAATGTAGTGAGATTTAGGGCTTAAGACAGTTGAATGGATAAAAAGTCATGGTCGAAAGGGTGAGACCATAATTTAGGGATGTCAGGAATTAAATCATTTCAGATAATAATAAAATCCAAGTGATATACATCAGAGTGAGAAGTGGAATGGAAAAGAAAATAATGGCATTTTAAAGAGTCAAAAAACACTGAAGCTCAGGTGAGTGGCTGGTAGGCAGGTCAGCTTCGTGCATATCACTATCAAGCCAATGAAAAAGATTTTCAAGTCAGTGTTCAATGTCTGGAATAAGTATGAGACAGAAACTCTGCAGGTAATAACATGAGATGCCCTGATTCTGGTTCTGTGTGGCTCAGCTCTGATAGACAATTTTTGTGCTTTAGGAAGTGCCAATCCCCACTTCACGTGATACTGGTGAGGCTCTAAATCCCAGTACTGACCATTTTCCCTGGTCACAGGACTGGGTCAAATGATGCAGGCTTGTCCAGAAACAATTCTCCATCCACCAGGCCAAAATGATTGGTTCAGTGTCATGGACTAAAGCTAGATCCTACCTTGCTAGAGTTATTAGTGTTGAGAAAAAGAGAATAAAAGAGACACCATCCTGATCCACTGTTGGAGCCTTGATCCAGCCATGCCTGATGCTGTAGGTATGAGAGTCAATAAATTCCTATCTTAGGTATGAGAGTCAATAAATCTTTAAGATACTTTGAATGGGTTTTGTTACATTTACTCAAAAATATCCTAATTTATATCAGAATGGCATTATTTTCTTGTTCTTTGTTCTTTACAGGGTGGCTACAAAGGAATCAATGCAGTCTTATAGTTTCTCTGGATGTTATTTCAGTGCTTTGGAAGATAACCACCAGATAAATGGAGAGTTTGTATTTTTCTTAGTTATTGTTTTACTGTCTAACCCCAACCACAAGAAAGGACATATTGGTTTATTTTACAAACTTTATCTTCACAATCAGAAGGACATGAGCTATAGAGCATTATTTTAAAGACTAGTAGAAAAATGAAATGGTGCAAAAAAAAATAAACTAATGTGCAAAACATTAGAATTTTCAAGAAAATTAAACTTCACAGTTATTTTTACCCATTTGAAGCAAATCTATTCACCATATCTCTATTGAATCCCTATTGTAAGCCAGGTACAAATAAATGAGATGAACAATTTGAACTGACTTCCAGTCGCAAAGTAACAATTATATTATATGATGAATTTCTTTCAGAAGCAAACGTTGTTATATCAGTCCATTTTCCCACTGCTGATAAAGACATACCCAAGACTGGGAAGGAAAAGAGGTTTAATTGGACTCACAGTTCCACATGGCTGGGGAGGCCTCAGAAATGTGACAGGAGGCAAAAGGCACTTATTACATAGTGGCAGCAAGAGAAATTGAAGAAGATGCAAGAGTGGAAACCTCTGATAAAACCATCAGATCTCATGGGACTTATTCACTACCACAAGAACAGTACAGGGAAAACTGCCCCATGATTCAAACTAAACCGCCCCATGATTCAAACTCTCTCCCATTGGGTCCCTCCTACAACATGTGGGAATTATGGGAGTACAACTTAAGATGAGATTTTTTTATTATTTTTTTTAAGATGGTGTTTCACCATGATGGCCAGGCTGGTTTTGAACTCCTGCCCTCAGGTGATCCACCCACCTCAGCCTCCCAAACTGCTAGGATTACAGGCATGAGCCAAGATTTTTGTGGGGACACAGAGCCAACCCATATCATTCCATCCCTGTCCCCTCCAAATCTCATGTCCTCACATTTGAAAGCCAATCATGCCTTCCCAACAGTCCCCCCCAAAGTCTTAATTCATTTCAGCATTAATCTAAAAGTCCACAGTCCAAAGTCTCATCTGAGGAAAGACAAGTCCCTTCTGCCTATCAGCCTGTAAAATCAAAAGCAAGCTAGTTACTTCCTCGATACAATGGGGGTACAGGTATTGGGTAAATACAGCCATTCCAAATGGGAGAAATTGGCCAAAACAAAGGGGTCACAGGGCCCATGCAAGTCCAAACTCCAGCAGGGCAGTCAAATTTTAAAGCTCTAAAATGATGTCATTTTATTCCAGGTGTCATATCCAGGTCATGCTGGTGCAAGATGTGGGTTTCCATGGTCTTGGGCAGCTCTGCCCCTGTGGCTTTGCAGGGTACAGACTCCCAGCTGCTTTCACAGGCTGGCATTGAGCGTCTGCAGCTTTTCCAGGCACATGGTGCAAGCTGTAGGTAGATCTACCATTCTGGGGTCTGGAGGACTGTGGCCCACTTCCCACAGTTCCACTAGGTGGTGCTCTAGTAGGGATCCTGTGTGGGGCTCCAACCCCACATTTGCCTTCTGCACTGCCCTAGTAGAGGTTCTCCAGGAGAGCCCTGTCCCTGCAGCAAACTTCTGCCTGGGCATCCAGGCATTTCCATACATCTCCTGAAATCTAGGCAGAGGTTCCCAAAGCACAATTCGTGACCTCTGTGCAGGCTCAACACCACATGGAAGCTGCCAAGGTGTGGGGCTTGCACCCTCTGAAGCTGTAGCCTGAGCTCTATATTGGCCCATTTCAGCCACAGCTGGAGTGGCTGGGATGTAGGGCACCAAGTCCCTAGACTGCACGTAGCATGGGGACCCTAGACCCTGCCCATGAAATCATTTTTTCCTCCTGGACTTCTGAGTCTGTGATGGGAAAGGCTGCTGCAAAGGTCTCTGATATGCCCTGGAGACATTTTCCCCATTGTCTTGGGGATTAACATCCAACTCTTCATTACTTATGTAAATATCTGCAGCCAACTTAAATTTCTCCTCAGAAAATGGGATTTTCTTTTTATGGCATTGTCACGCTGTAAATTTTCCCAATATGCTCTGCTTCACTTTTAAACAGAATGCTTTTAACAATACCAAAGTCACCTCTCGAATGCTTTGCTTCTTAAAAATTTCTTTTGCCAGATACCCCAAATCATCTCTCTCAAATTCAAAGTTCCACAAATCTCTAGGGCAGGGGCAAGATGCCACCAGTCTCTTTGTTAAAACATAAGAAGAGTTACCTTTTCTCCAGTTCCCAACAATTTCCTCGTCTATCTGAGACCACCTCAAACTGGACCTATTGTCCATATCGCTATCAGGGGAAAAGCCATTCAACAAGTCTCTAGGGATCTCCAAACTTTCCCATATTTTCCTGAAATCTAGACAGAGGTTCCCAAACCACAATTCTTGACTTCTGTGCAGGCTCAACACCACATGGAAGCTTCCAAGTCTTAGGGCTTGCACCCTCTGAAGTCATAGCTTCAAACTGTTCCAACTTCTGCCTGTTACCCAGTTCCAAAGTCACTTCCACATTTTTGGGTATTTTTTCAGCAACACCCCACTTCTGGTGCCAATTTACTGTATTAGTTTTCACACTACTGATAAAAACATACCCAAGACTGGGAAGAAAAAGAAGTTTAATTGGACTTACAGTTCCACATGGCTGGGGGAGGCCTTAGAATCATGGCAGGAGGTGAAAGGCACTTCTTACACGGCAGCGACAAGAGGAAATGAGGAAGATGCAAAAGCAGAAACCCCTGATAAAACTGTCAGATATTGAGAGACCTATTCACTACCATGAGAACAATATGGGGGAAACCACCCCATGATTTAAATCATCTCCCATGGGTCTCTCCCATCACATGTGGGAATTATGGGAGTATAATTCAAGATTAGATTTGGGTGGGGGCACAGAGCGAAACCGTATGAGTTGGCAACACACTGAACTAGGGCTCCACCATTAATTAAGCATACAGAAATACAAAGTTTGAATAAGGATAAACATAGGGAATAATCTAAAAACGATTCTGCTTAATAGAAATTCAGATACCTCTTAATTTTTTACATTATCTGCTAAGTAAGAGGGAGTGCTAAATTGGGAAACCACAAAGGATCCATTTCATCAGCACTGTTTTCTGGTTTGGTTGTTTGTTTCAAGCCCTTACATATGTCTGGCACTGGGCTAGGCTCTGAGGATACGATGGAAAAACAGCAGGCCTAGTTCCTGCCCCTAACCTTTGGTGCCTGTCAGGGGATTCTCTGAGGCATTACAGGGTTTATCCGGTTCACTCTTGATGTTTATTAGGTGATGCAACTCACACTCAAACACTAGTGTCCTAAAACAGTATAAAGCTGCCTCTCCTAAGTGAGCTCATTATTTTTGTTTTAGCCACATCAAAATAGAGTTCCTAATTCCTATCCAGCTTGCATCAGTTTTACTTGATAATTAATCCCAGAACATCAGTTTACTTGAATTGAAAAGGCTCATCACGTTCAAATGCCTCACTTTTTAATATAAGGCAAACTGAGGCAAAGGATGTTAAATGATCTTCACAGAGCAAGAGAGGTCGCTTTTCACCCTCAGGCCAGTGTTTATTTGACTAAACCACACTGTGAAAGATAACAACCAATGAAGAAAAAAGTTAGAAGGTTTAAAATCCTCTTACCTTCTTCCCCAGACAACTGAGAAAAATATTCTTTATGGTTGTGGTTATTGGACTATCAGAGTAGCCAAATTCAAGATGACTTATTTATTCTTAAAGATTGGGACTCTCATTATGGAAGTACTTTTAACTATTAAAGAAGGATTCCTCTTTCCCTTTCCTTCTTCCTTCCTTGTCTTCCTCATTTTTTCTATATTATCTCCTTTTTTTCTTGTATTATTTCATTATACAAATGATCATTTATTCCACACAAAGTTATGGAATGTACAGGGTGGGTATGTTGGATGCAAGCAATATAAAAATCTGCACAGCACCTTTCTTGCTCTCAGTTATCTCACAATTGAATGGAAAGCAAGATGCATTCAGTGAATCATTACAAAACATTGTGATGTATGTATTACGGTTTATCACAGAAGAAATTTTGGACCCTTTTGGAAAGAGGAGAATTAAGAGCTGGGTGACTAGGGAAGAAATGTAGGGAAGAAAATGGCAGAAGAGATTTTGAAATAAGGGAAGAGCATTCCAGCACGAAGAACTACCACTTGCAAAGGCAAATATGATTTTCTGCAGGTCTTCCAAAGAAGCATGCAGTAGCAAAAAAAAAAAAACCAAAAAAAACAAAAAAACAAAAAAAACCCATCCCAGAATCTGGGGATACATATCATTGGGAAGAGATACAGTTTAGTAGAGAAGAAACACTGTTGGACTATTCTCCCATCGTCTGTTCTCAAATGTGAGGCAGGGCTAGCAAAGCATCCCACATCAAGAGAGAATTAAGATGGGGGAAGAGGTAGAAGTAAGGCAGGAAGAATGTGAAAGGTAAGAACCGGTCCATTAGGTTGGACTTGTAGGTAGGACCAATTCTTAATTTTCTAAATGCATGCCGCTTTCTCTACAGATCAGTGACTGCTAGTACTTTCCCACTTGCTTTTCATTGGCTTTTTTTTTTCTTTTTTTTGCTACTGAATGTTTCTTTGATTATTGCTGCCAACCTTGGGAATGGATTGATGACACGCTTGCTTCTTAAACAGCTCTGCAGATACCACTTAGGAAGCTGGTGTTCATGTTCTCAGACCGAGGAAAAGCAGTGTCCAAAATCAATGACCTGGGATGGCGTGTGCTGATCCTCCTAGCAATGAACTCAGATCTTTTGAGCTTGTTTGATAACATGTGCATTGCTCAAGATACCCTGGGTTCTAAGTTTAGCGACGCTGTTTCAGAGGACAATGGGGTGATACATTTTACATTTATTTAATGTGAATTTTGGAAGAATTTGATCAAAAATGCCAACATTGGCTTTTTGACAAAAAAAAAATCACAATAAAAGATAGATAGTAATTAATGATTTTTAAAACTGGTTGACCATTTGCAGGAGGATAAAACTGGACCCCTACTTTTCACCATATACAAAAATCAGCTCAAGATGTATTAAAGATTGACATGTAAGTCCCCAGTCTATAAAAATCCTAAGACCTTAGTAGTACAATCTCCATTTCTTGGTGGGAATGTAACTTGGTGCAGTCACTGTAGAAAGCAACTTGGAGATTTCTCAAAGGATGAAAAATAGAATTACAATTTGACCCAGGAATGCAATTACTGGGAATATACACAGAGGAAAATAAATTGTTCTACTAAAAAGACACATGCACTCATATTTATCGCAGCACTAGTCACAGTAACAAAGACATGGAATCAACCTAGGTACCCATCAGTGCTAAACTGGGTAAAGAAAATGTACATATACAGCATGCAATACTGCACAACCGTAAAAAGGAATGGAATCATGTCCTTTGCACAACATGGATGCAGCTGAAGGACATTATCCTAAGTAAATTGACATAGGAACAGAAAACCAAATATTGCATGTACTCACTTATTCATGGGAGAGAAGGCTTGGGAACACATGGCCATAAAGATGAGAATAATAGACACGAGGAACTCCAAAAGAAGGAGGGAGAGAAGGGGGACAAGGGCTGAAAAACTTTCTATTGGGTACTACGCTCACTATCTAGGTGTTGGGATCGATAGAAGCCTAAATCCCAGCAACTCGCAATTATACTCTTGCAACAAACTTGCACATGTACCCCCTGAATCTAAAATAAAAATAAAAGCCAAAAATGAAGGTAATTAGTGATTCTAAATTTTATTATAATTTATTATAATTATTAAATTTATTGTAATTATGTTTCTATAATGAGCATAAATTAGTTTTGTAGTTAGAAAGTGATGGAAACATTATTATGAAAAGAAGATAATCATCACAGCCATTAACAAACTTACCTGGGTAAATTTCTATCCTGTTCCCTTATGAAAGTTGCAAAAAAAGAAAAAAAAAAAGACCATTTCTTGCTCATCTAGAATGTACACCATGCTTTATAAAATGTCTGGTCATTACCAATTTCTTGCAAGTGTGTTTTTCAGACTCTGGGAATATAGTGGATGGGTTGAGAAAAAAGGTACCATTTGTTGGAGAGAAAACAGTATTAGACTAGAAATTGGGGTAGGTTACAGTTCTTTATCTTTCTTTTATTGCTGATATGGCCTTGGACAACTCCCTTACCATCATAGCATCTGTCTGTCAACATAAGATGGGTCCAATAAAATATGCCCCATCTGCCAGACAGGATGACTGAAAAGAAGTATAAATATTTTGTAAGCTGTAAGGTGCTTTATCATTGTAAGCTGTTTTTCAGGCGATTATTCTTAGTCATAAATACTGCTTAGAAACTCAGTGTGGGCAGTCTTGGTCTAGAGACCTACTTATTGTGCAATTGGCAAAGGGGCCCTTCTGAGATGATGCATACGCAGACAGTTTAGATACACAGAACTAGAAATGGTCAAACTGTAATATCTATCCTTCCCCACGTTTTACATCTCGAAAGCAGTTTTCATGTTTCATAATAATAAGGGCATTTGCATCTATAAATTCCCTTTCAAATGCCTACATCTCTCAACCAATTTGCTACCACCGCATCTTATTTTTTAGATGGTGTTATTCAGATGAAAATAGTTTATTTGAGCACTTTGGAGTTGCTGTTTGAGAATGCTGTCTGAGTATTAAGTACTGTATTATAGTTCTGATGTTTTTTAAGGATTTTCTTTTCTGCCTGCAATTTAATTTTGTTTTTAGAGGCTTTTTCTCTTGCTCTTCTTATATTGATTTTATTTTTGGCACTATTAAAAAGTGCTCAATAAACAACCTTTATGGAATGAATCTAAATATGTATGTCTATGTATATGCATATTTTTAAGTGCATTAACTTTTAGTTTCACACTTATGTAATGATTAATTTGCTACTCAAATTCTAATTCTTATTCAATCAATAACCATTGCTCACAATTTTAAACACATTTTATTGATTTTTGAACATTTAGGTCATTAGTAGTTAGATCAATGTTAGCCATACTTCACCTTTAAATTTACAATGTTCAGATTATTAAAAATCATTTGCCTTTACTTCCAGTATAATTTATTTTTAATGGAAATTCTTGGGATTATTTTTCTTTTTAAAGCAACCATGTCTTCTTTATAATTGTCTGAGTGTCCAATTGCATTTTCTTACTTACTAAGGTTTTTACTAGCTAATCATATCTTATATAATCAGTGGCCTTTCTGTAAAGTGATCGTTCTTTTTCTCCTTTATTTATAGGGATTTTACTACACACTTCCACCCTATTTTGTTCTTTTTTAAGCACATTTCACCTGGTATTGACAGAGTTCATTTACTTGTATGTATTGCTCAGTACATGGTAAACTCTGTGGGGAAAGGATTTTTTTTTGCTTATCATGTTTGCTACATTATCCCTGCATTTAGCATAGTTCCTAACAAGTAGTAGTCTAGCAAGCATTTTAAATAAATTAATTAAGGAACCATAAACTACAAGAGACCAAGGAACACATGTGCACATAAATACATAAAGATATAATCTACATGACAATGAAAAGGTTATGTTAAAAATAAAACCCTGAAGTGCATTAGAATAAATATTTTAAAACACTATCTAGGACATATAACAATTGCTATTTTCTATTGAATAAGGTACATTTTGGATCCCAGTCAGCAAACAACTCTCTCTACCAAACGAAGCTGACTGTAGGCCAGCCTATCTTTGCAGTGACTGGCAGAATATAAGCAGAGAACACACAGGGTTCAGGTCCTCTGAGGAAGAGTCAGCTCAGAGAAAATAGAAAATCCAATCTCAGCACAGTAAACAAGTAGGAATTCAGCATCTCATAGAGGATACTGAAGGAAAGCAAAGAATCCAAAATAATATAGTTATAAATCATCCATGCTCTCAGAGAACTTTTGAGTGCATAAACAAAAAACTATAAATCTTATGCAAATAATAATAAGGCTCTGGTTAAAACAAAACAAAATGAAACAGAAATAGCCTAGTGTAATTGTTAAGAAGAGCAGGAAAAACATACCGCCACAGAGTTCAGTATGTAGCTGGTGAATTCAGAGCAAACAAAAATGGAAAAGTACACCTTCTCAGCCACATAAAAGAAAAGTCTTCTAAGGATTCAAATTAAGGGTATCACAGTGAGGAGGAAGGAGGAGTTGATTATTGCGCAAAATATTTTGTCTCTGTCAAGGCTTCAGTTCATGAATAAAAGGTGTGCAAGGCCTCCTTCCATAGTGTGCATTCAGCCCTTCTCAAAGAATTTATTCATTTTCACATTAAATTCTCAAGTAAAGAAATCAACTAAAAACCTCCCACATGTGTTATTACAGGTTCTACCTGGACTAGGTGGACAGTTCCTGTCTATAGAAGTTGCAAAGCTATTGCCCAGAGTGGAAAAAAAAGAAAAAGGAAAGGAGCTTCCCACAAGGTTTATTTCTTCATGTTAAAAACTCTTGCCAAAACCCTACCACACTAGCTTAAGGATCACATTTTGAATAAATAACACCAACATTTTAAAAGTTTTGTGCCATTTTTATCCTCTAAGAAATCTCGAAGAGATCCAGAATTCACATATTTAAAATTTGTCTCAGATAACAAATAAAAGAAAATGAATACCTTCACAGACAAAAAAAAAAAAGATACTCCAAGTAAAGCCAAAACAATACAACTTTCTATAAATAATGTAGGAAAACAGCTTTATGACTTGAAAATAACATAAGCCATTAGTTATTAGTATCAGATTGCCAAAAAAGTCACAAATGTCTGTCCTTCCTGAATCTATGCCCTTGGGCAGTCCACTTCCATATCTATGCTGGGCTTGGCCATGTGCTCGTCTTTGACAATTAAAAAATTGCTTCAATCAAAGGCCTGAAAATCACTAGTGCACTGAGGCTTGCCCTCTTTTGCTGCTCTCAGGACATGATCTTACCACTGCCATATGAAAAAGCACAGGTTAGTTTTCCTGGCTGCCAACCTGCCAACTATTAGATATTTATGAAACATCATCCTAGATCATCCAGGTCCAGCTGATGTAACTCAGATATTAGGTAAGCCATCAAAAGCAGAACTATAAATCATGAGCTAAATAAATGTTTGTTGTATTTAGTTCCTATACATGGGAAGGGTTTGTTACACAGCAAAAGCTAACTTTGTAGTAATTGGTACCTAGAAACAAGGTGCTGTTGTAACAAAACTTAAAATACAGTTATGTGTCACTTAATGATGGGGATACTTTCTGAGAAATAGGTCATTAGGTGACTTCTACGTTGTGCAAATATCAGAAAGTATACTTACACAAACCTAGATAGTACAACCTGCTACACACCTAGGCTATATGGTATAGCCTATTGCTTCTAGCCTACAAACTTGCACAGCATGTGACTATAACTGAATGCTGTAGGTAACTGTCACACAATGGTAAGTATTTGTGTATTCATACATAAAGTTAAACACAGGAAAAGTGCAATAAAAATGTGATACAAAAGATAATAAGTGGTACCTTTGCACTTACTATGAATAGGAATTGCTCTAGGTGAATCAATGAATGGTGAGTGAATGTGAAGGCCTAGGACATTGCTGTACACTACTGTAGACTTTATAAGTAAGCTACCCTAAATTTATTTAATATATGTATCTCAATAATAAATTAATTTTAGCTTGCTATAACTTTTTAAACTTGACATTTTAATTTCTAAAAGCATTTATATTCTCTTATAATAACACAGCTTAAAACACAGTGTACAGTTATACAAAAATAGTTTCTTTATAGCCTCATTTTATAAGCTTTTTTGATTTTTGATTTTTTTTTTCTTTTTTACTTTTTAAACTTTTTGGTTAAAAACTATAGCATAAAGACACTCATTGGCTAGGCCTACACAGAATCAGGATCACCATTATCACTCTCTTCCACTTCCACATCTTGGCCCACTGGAAGGCCTTCAGGGGCAATAACTTAAACAGAAGGTGACAAAGGCGTAAGAAGACTGCTTTAGCTGATTAGAGGGGGAAAAATGGTCACTTCCTGCAGTACCCCGGAGAAGAGACACATGTCAAATGAAGCTATGGACCTTGACAAGTTGGTTTTGTAGGCAGAATTTTGCAAGTGCCATTTGGATTATTTTAGTTGCCTAAAATGAAGGAAGAAAGAGAGAGCTTAGCCAAAGAAAGATGGCTTATTTTACAAGTGGACTTCAAAGAGAATAAGGAGGGACCAAAATTTGCTAGGTTGGAAAATAAATCGATTGTTCTCCTCAATCTGCTTCTAAAATATTTTGAAATAAAGGAAGTTCTGAGACCAGATGCAAAGACATGTTATATACACAGGGCCAACTATAAAGATGACAGCAGATTTTTTTCATCATAAATAATGCAAGTTAGATGACAATAGAACAAAATCTTTCAAAATAGTGAAAGAATAAAAATATTAAAGAATTCCTTATCCAGTAAAAATATATTTAAAAAACAAAGAAAAAATAAAGACATTTTTAAATGTCAACAGCTGAAAGACATAACTTACTACAAGAAATGTTGAAGAAAATCATTCAGGCAGCGGAAAACTGATGTCAGTAGAAGCCTAGTTCTACACAAAAAATGAAGACCAATGAAAGTAATAATTTCATGAGTAAATAAAATATTTGTCCTTATTATTTAAATCTCCTTAAAAGAAAACCAATTATTTAAAGCAAAAATAATGATAATTTGACTTTCTGTCATATGTAAAGATAAAATGTATAAAATCAACAGCACAGAAACCAGGAACAAAAAAATAGAAGTATACTGTTGTAAGACCTTTTTATTGCACATGAAGAAATATAATATCATTTAATGACAGACTGAAAAGTTAAACAGGTTTGCTATAAACCCTTAGAAAACCACTAACATGTCACAGTCAAACTTTATAATTAAAGTGATGTTTAAGTTTATATGTCAACTTGGCTAGGACACAATACCCAGATATTTGGTCATACTCTATTCTAGATGTTCCCTGA
Organism: Ateles fusciceps; assembly: GCA_036589455.1. Classification (NCBI taxonomy): domain Eukaryota; kingdom Metazoa; phylum Chordata; class Mammalia; order Primates; family Atelidae; genus Ateles; species Ateles fusciceps. The sequence continues at coordinate 4,871,344 of JAZHEH010000051.1, forward strand.
AGGTATTCTTGAATAGGATTAACACTTTAACCTTTGAGTAAAGTAGATTGCCTTCCATAATATGAAAGAGTTCATTCAATGAATTGAAAGCCTTAAGAAATAGATTGACCTCTCCTGAGAGAGAGGAAATTCTGCCACAGACTGTCTTTGCATGTGAACTGCAACTATTGCCTGGATCTTCACCCCACCAGCCTACTCTGCCCATACTGGACCTCCTAACCTCCACAGTCATGTAAATTAGTTCCTTAAAATAAATTTCTATATATACCTCTATACAAATGTTATCGATTGTTTCTCTGGAGAAGGTTGAATAATATAACTAAAAAAAATATCAGGAATTCAAGAACAAAAATGACTAAATTAATACAAAAGAATCAGGAAAAGAAAAATAAGAGCAGGCTGTAGAAAAACAAATAAATAGCAACACAATATACGTAAACCCAACCATATCAATAATCATCTCATATGTCAATGTTACAAAGCCACACATAAAAGGCAATGATTGTCAGATTGATAAAAAAGTAAGACCTAATTACTACCAACCTACTTTAAACATAGAGATAAAAATATATTAAAAGGATGAAAACATTAAACCACTCTACAGTAGTCAAAAGTAAGTTGAAGTGGCTAATATAAGACAAAATATAGATTTCAAAGCAAAAACATTGTCCATAATGAAGAAATGTCTTCTATAGTAAATTCGTCAAGAGTATAGGACAATCTTAAATATTTGTAGGTCTAATAATATAGTTTCAAAATATATGAAGCAAAATATTACCATATTATAAAGAGAAATAGATGCAGCTAAATAGAATTAGAAATTTCAACTTCCTTATCACAATGTTAGATAGAAATTTATAAATAAATTCAGCGAGCTATAGGACACTTTGAGCAGTACTATCCACCAACCTGAATGAAATAACTCAAATATTGGTGAGGATGTAAATAAACTAAAACTTTCATGTACTTCTAATGGAAATAAAAGCTAGTAGAAGTACTTCACAGAATAGTTTGGCAATACCTTAAAAAGTTAAAAAGTATACCAACCCTGTGATCTAGACATTAAAAATATATACATTTACCCAAGGGAAAAGATAGCATGTATTCATACAAAAACCTGTACATGAATGTTAACAGCAGCATTATTTGTAATATCTTTAAACTAGAATCATTCTAAATGTCCATTTACAGGTGAATGGACAAACAAATTGCGGTATATGCTATAATGGAATAGTACTCAGCAACATAAAGAAATAAACAACAATGATACATAAAACAACACGAATGAATCTCAAAGGATTAAGACTAAGTGAAACATGCAGATTTTTTAAAATAAAATTTTAGAAGCTGCAAATTAGTCGTGCTGAGAGAGTGCAGATCAATGGTTGTCTGGGAGTGGGATTGGCAAACAGGGGAACTAGGGAAAGATTAGAAACACAAGGGAATTTTTAAGAGTGATGGATATTTTATTATTTTGATTGATCATTTCATGAATGGGTATATTCATATGTCAAAACTTTCAAGGTGTACCCTTTAAAGATGTGTGGTTTACTGCAGCAGTCCCCCACCTTTAAGGCACCAGGGACTGGTTTTGTGGAAGACAACTTTTCCACAAATGGGGTGGGGATGCTTTTGGGATGATTCAACTGCATTACATTTATTGTGTACTTGATTTCTATTATTACATTGTAATATATAATGAAAGATTTATACAACTCACCATAATGTAGAATCAGTGGGAGCCCTGAGCTTGTTTTTCTACAAATATATGATCCCATCTGAGGGTGATGGGGAACAGTGACAGATCATCAGGCATTAGATTCTCATAAGGAGCTCACGACCTAGATCCCTCATGATAAGGTTTGGCTGTGTCCCCCACCGAAATCTCATCTTGAATTGTAACTCCCACAATTCCCACATGTCATGGGAGGGACCCAGTCGGAGGTAATTGAATCATGGGGGTGAATCTTTCTCATGTTGTTCTCACAATAGTGAATAAGTCTCATGAGATCTGATGGTTTTAAAAGCGGAGTTCTCCTGCACAAACTCTCTCTCTTTGCCTGCTGTCATCCATGTAAGATGTGACTTGCTCTTCTTTGCTTTCTGCCATGATCATGAGGCCTCCCCAGCCATGTGGAACTGTGAGCCCATTACACTTCTTTTTCTTCCCAGCCTTGGGTATGTCTTTATCAGCAATGTGAAAATGGACTGATACACCTCACATGAACAGTTTGAAATAGTGTTCATGCTCCTATGAGAGTCTAATGCTGCTGCTGATTTAATAGGAGTCAGAGCTCAGGCAGTAATGTGAGCAATTGGGAGTGGCTATAAATACAGCTGAAGCTTCGCTCACTTGCTAGGCACTCACCTCCTGCTGGGTAGCCTGGTTCCTAACAGGCATAGACCAGTATCAGTCAGTGGTAGCCCAGGAGTTGGGGACCCCTGGCTTACTGTATGTCAGTTATACCTCAATAAACTTAATGAAATTACATACTCTATAATTCCATTGATATAAAAATAAACACAGGCAATAGTAAACTATATTGTTTATGGATGTACACTTCAGGTATTGAACTGCAAATCAAAGCAAAGTAGGGATCACCCTGAAAGGATACTGAATAACTCTAAGATGGATGGAAAGATTTATCATTAAGAATAATATCTGGATTCTAGTGAAGTTCTATTTCTTGATCTCTGTGTGGGTTATATGATATTTGCCTAATAAAAATTGTTTAAGCTGCACCCGTATTCATGTTGCATAGGTGTATAAGGTGGAAACGTGTGGCTTAGGGCATTCAGAGTAGTCTTTACATAATCTAACAGCACAACACCGATCTACACATTCTCTAAGTGGGACATCTGAGTTTCATTTCTTTGAAATGTTCTTGAAAAATTTTGAGCAAAAAGTGTTAACAATTCTGTCACAAAGATTAAGACCGGGTTTGGTTAATCCTCAGGAAAGCAGAAACTTGTTTGTAACTACTTGAAAATCTCTTTCTGGCATTTGAGCTTTGCAAAAGGGACTTTTGCAGTAATTTACAGCTTGATTTCAATCAGGTTGCACTTTAATTTAACCAGTTGATTGTGGTAGGTTATGATAAACAACATGAAAAAAAATTTCCCCCATAACTGATAATGTACACATGCTGAGGAGAAAGTGGGACTCTGAATTCTTTAGGTGATCAGCCATTAAATCATCAAGAAGAGGCATCTTATTTGTGGGAAGATAGAATAGAAGCAAGATCTTATTAGGTGTGTGATCCTAGGCAGATGACTTTATCGCACTTCTGTGAAACGGTGCATCAGCAACTACTCATACTGTGGCTGTGAAAACCAAGTGGCTATAAATGTATTAAAATATATCTGAAGCCTGTAGCAATAAATAATGTAGGAATTCTCAAGTCGCTTTTATTAATATCAGTTACTATGTCCTAGTTTTCATTCTAACTTGTTTACTGATTTCTTATCATTATTCTCAGTGATGCAGTCTTTCTCTGAATCATAGCTTTAGTATTCTTGACCCAGTGACTCAAGCCAGCGTGTCTAATTTCTTAAATCTGAATTGTCTGCAAGATTTCATCTTGATTCTATCTTTAGGGTTGCTCTCAACCCATTGTGCCAATTTCACAATATCTGCTCATTGGTACATTGTTGCCTACCGTCTTTAAAATGCCTGCTCTGTAACTCTAGTTTTTGGTGTTTTTTTTTTTTGAAATCAAAATAATACCATTATTATAAAAGTTAATGACATAGCATTAACAAATCAATTGTCAGTGTTTATCCACTGCAGGTATCCAATATATCTTACTAACTTTTCATAGTTCATTATTTCCACTGTTGAAGTTCTTTTTGTTTTTCACAAGATGATTCACAATGGACGCAGGGCTCAACATTACAGAAGAAATTTTATCAGTCTTTAACATCTTATCTATAAATAATGGCATTGTAAATATACACACACACATCAATTATAATTGATATACCCTCATACACAGGCATTACTAAAATCTACAATATTGATACAATAATACCACCTACATCATTGAGTTCTGAGAATTAAATGAGTATATACATGCAAAAAGCTTACAACAAAGACTAGAAAAATGTATCAGATGTTTTCTTTTTTGACCTTAAAGATAGAGATAAAATTTACCAGCCTACTGTTAAGAACATATTTTCTTAGTTGAAATCTAACATTAGTATATATTTGTTAAGTTAATATTTACTCTGAGTCTTAAGCATTCTGAATTGTAGTGGCCAATCACTTGTCCAGTGCCACCCAGTTGGAAGGAGTCCGAACTGCTTTTTTGTTTTTTGTTTGCTTGTTTGTTTGGTTTTTGAGACAGGATCTCACTCAGTTGCCTGGGCTGGAGGGCAGTGGTGCAATCACAGAGCTGGTTTTAAAACACGTTTTGAGTAACGATACTTCACAAGAATGCTAGATGATTAAATGAAGCAGTGTGTGTAATGTGTTGGCTCGGTGGGCAGAACACTGAGTGCTCAGGGACCACATAGGAGGCTGACTCTGCCTAACTCTTCACCTTATCTAATAATAACACTCTGGAAAGCTCATTTATCTATACTTACCTTTAAAAGCAGACAAAGCATTTTTATTGCTTTCTTTTACCACTTCCATGGACTAAAATCACTTCTGTGTTGAAAACTTTAATTTGCAGAGTAAACAAGAAAGATAGAAATAACTAAGAAATAAAACCTCCAAACATTTAGGACCCCAAATAAAACTCATTTGAAATGTACATAAAATGCATAAAATAGGTACAATGAATAGTAATAGATGGAAATAATACAGATTCCATCATTGGTTTGTTACCTGAATACTAAAATTTTTCAATAATTAGCTATTATAATAATATCTGTGTTCAAAAAAACACAGCACTCAGTGCAGATCAAAATTCTAAAATAAACAACAGTTCTTCGTTTTCCGTTTTCTCTTGAGTAAGTCATGAGATGACCTCTATTGCTCTAATCTAGAAGATATGAAAATAGTCCCTCTGGCCCTAACTGACTCTGTGTTGTGTAATAACATTTCCCTTCACCAACCTTTACAATGAATATAAAAATTTAATTTCAGAGCTACAAGCTGGAAAGGGCTCAAGTGTCACCAAATTTTTCTAAGGGGATATTTTATGTTTTTGTCTATGTTTATATTTGACTCATTAATGGAGGGAGGTAACAGGATTCTTCTATCTGCTATAGAAGCTATTTCAGAAGTATACAGATATAAGGTCAGAAAGCGTGTATTTAAATCACAAAATAAAACAAAATGATATGTTGGTTTTGAACCCTAGGGTCTTTCAACATAATAAGCAAGCATGCCAGAGAATATCCAATTGTGACTTCAGAGAGAGAAATATAATAGCACACCCTTGAGTCTACTGCAACAGTCTTCCATGGCATGGTAGAAAAAGAATCCTAGGATAGCTTCCAAGACTTACTAGATACACACCTTGCGGTGTGTATGCACTGCATAATCTCTGGAATGTGAATTTAATGGATTGTACTCTGATTAAGTGATGCTATATACAGTATACAGTTAACCTTAAGACAGAGAATTTATCCAGGTGAGTGTGACGTAATCACACGAGACCTTTAAAAGTAGAGCATTTTATCTGGCTGACTGAAGAAAAGGAAGACAGAAATGGGAAGCAGGAAAATAATTTGAATCACTATAGTTGGCTTAAAGATAGAGGGGTTAGAGAGCAAGGAATATGTGCAGTACTCCAGGAGCTACGAGCAGCCCCTGGCTGTGGGTTGACAGGGAATTAGGAAACTCAGTAATATAGCCACAAGAAACTGAAATTTGCCAGGAGGAATGACCTTAAAAGTGGATTTTCCTCCAAAGTCTCCAGAAAAGAACTCCGTTTTGCCAGCACCTGGATTTTGGTTTTACAGTTCCTTTAGAAGAGAACGCAGTGATGCTGTGCTGGACTTGACCTACACAATTGCTCCCTAGTAAATCAGTGTTTTTAGCCCCTAAGTTGGTGATAATTTTCTATGCAGCAATAGAAAACAAACTCACATGGTTTGGATCCTACCCAAAGAGTTTTTGTTTATTATTTCATTAATTCATTTGTTCATTTCTATATTAATTTCTGAATGTATTTATTAAGTGCCTATCATGTCCCCACTCTAACCTTTATCACAAGTTTTTAACATACAAGACAAATTTATGACCCACATCTTAAAGATTGTTTTATCAAGATACTGGAATGGAACGTTATTTACTCTTTCTAAACATTATCAAATACAGATGCTGCAGATACTCTGAAAGTTAGGAAAGCTTTAAATAATTCAATATGCAGTTTGGTAGCTCATATAGAAAACATGATGGCTCTTCTGAAAAGCTGTAGTCATTGCCCATGTCTAAAGGGTAAAAGCAGTAGATGACAGTGTTCCATCTAATTATTTTGGCTGTCTCACAGGCTTATTGGAATTTTCTTGGAATGACATCAGCAAGATGGCCATCTAGAAGCTCCTAGCATCCTTCCTTCTACCACACACACACACAAAGCTATGAATAAGCAACTACATTTTGACCAAAATAATTAAAGGAAAGCTCCAGAGAATAGCAAAGAAGCAGCAGAAATCCTGTAGAGCATAAACCCAGGATGGCTGCATAGGGAAGGGAAGAATACACCTTGCCTCTGCCACTTCATTCCCTCAGTTGGCATCAGCTCAGAACCAGGAGGGACTCCTTTATGCAGGGAAAAAGTATGCAAGAGGACCCCAGCAATCCTGATTACCACTGCAGACATCTGCAGCCTTTGTTACCAGAGACCCCTGCAGTCCTCACAAGCTCTAAATTAAACTGAGGGAGCTCTCTAGAATCACATGCTGAATGAGTCACAATCAGAGAAGGTGACAACACTGTGCCCTGGCTTCGCTTCTCCCCACTGCCTCCTGTCCCTGATCCTACGGCTTGTACTGCTACTACATGACACCATTTTGGAACCAGAGACACTACTAGAGTGCTTCCTGCTCTGGAAGTGAATACCCCTTTCACCACCCCTCCATTCCTGAGACTTTGCTGCTATTGCAACATGCATACTCCATAGTGTGCCATACCTTAGCCAAGGTGCTACTGTGCTCTACTCCCTAGGGTCAAACTACTGTATAGCTGCCCTATCCTGCCCATCCTAGTTGCTGGTGCACCTCCACTTAAGGCCAAGATCCAGTGATTGTCTGCACCCAGGGAATTTCAGATATTCTGCACACCAGAACCATCAACTGCACTTCATCTTCTAACACTATGAATGAGGCAGCTTCCTGAAGCTAGAGGCTCTGATAACTCTGGCATACCAGACTAGTTGTATGCCCCAGCATGACAGCTGATACAGTGCCCTGCTGCCCAGGCATCTGGAGGTCCCACTAACCCATGCAGCCATGCTTTCTGGAGGAGACACAATACCTCAAGTTCCAGGGAATCACAGCCTAAGCTGAGCTGTGACACGTCACTCCCCCAGGCCAAACAGCCACAGTTCCTGCCTACCTATAACTGGACTAATCTTCATCCATCTGAGCTGCTAAGACGTCCCACCTTTCCAGGGAATGAAGTCATTGCTATGCTGCTCCACCACCCCAACCCCAGGCTCAAGCCACAATGGTGTCTTGCCATTTCTGAGTACTTGTTGCTCCTGTACCCAGGCTTCTGTCATGTCCTACCATCCCAGGGTCCAAACTCCACACTATGTGGTACCTCATCCCTCAGATCCTGAGCTGCTTCTATGTCCTGTTGCTTCCAGGATCTGAATTGCAGCTGCGTAATGTTCCTGAAGATTCAGTCTCTGGAACATCCCTTCTTCTCCAGAGCTGCACCAGTGCTGTACCCTGGTTTTTAGGGTCAGAACATATCTATATTACAGCCCCCTGGGTTTGAGCTGCTAGAGTTTGCCTCAAAGCAACAGATCCCAACTTTTTGGGAGAACTGCACCCACTTGGGCCTTGGAATGTGAAGGTGTTATAGTAATTTCACAAGACTCCCCCACTGTGAGGGAAGATAAGCACAGAATGATTCCCAAGGTTCTTGCCCTAATAACATACATAGCTACCATTACTGCCACAAATTCCTGTAGCCCAGCCCACCAAGGTACCTGCAGGCATCACTGACATTGATCACAACTGAAGAAGCTGAACAGAGACAATATACTGTGTCCACACAGAACCACAGCCACTGCACTTTGCCCAATCAGCATCCTCAGGCCCATCTTCAGGTGCAAGCCTTCTACAAAAGCTACTCTGTAAAGTTTGGAAGAGGTAACTACACAATCTGATATGCAGACATCAATGAAGGAACAAAAGAAACACAGAGAACAAGGAAACATGACATCACCAAAAGAATACAATAATTGTACAGTAACTGACCCCAATGAAAATTTACAAATTGCCTGAAAAGGAATTCATAATAATAATCTTTATTATTAGCAAGACACAAGAGAATACAAATAGGCAATTCAATGAAACTAGGAATAAAATTCACTATCTGAATGAGAAATTCAACAGAGATAGATATAATAAAAAAGAACTAAACAGAAAACTTAGAGCTAATGAATTTAATCAATAAAATAAAGTTTGAAGATATAATAGAGAGCTTCAATAGCAGATTAGAGCAAACAAAAGATTCTGTGAGCTTGAAGATAGGTCTTTTGAGACAACTTAGTCAGAGGAAACAAACAAAAAGAATGAAAAAGAGTGAGGATGTTATTGGGACTTTTGGGACATTATTAAGCAAATATTTGCATTATAAGATTTCAGGACAATAGACTAAAAAAGGGACAAAATGCTTATTTAATAAAATAGTGGCTGACAATCTCCCATTTGGGGAGAGATATGGACATTCAGATCCACTTAGCTCCAAGGTCCCCAAACATATATAACTCAAAGAGGTTCTCTCAAAGGCACATTATAATAAAACTGTCAAAAGTAAAAGACAAAAAATTGCAAAAGTAGCAAGAGAAAACATCAAGTCACATACAAGGGAATCTCCATTAGAATACATCAGCAGATTTCTCAACAGAAACTTTGCAGACAAGGAGACAATTGGATAATATATTCAAAGTGCTGAAAGAACGAAACCTTTCAGCTATGGATGCTATACCCAGTAGAGTTATCCTTCAGAAACCAAGGGGGCATAAAATATTACCCAGACAAGCAAAAGCTAAATCCATCAACATTAGACCTGTCTTAAAAGACATTCTTAAGGAAGTTTCTACAAAAAAAAAAAAAAAAGAAAAGAAAAGAAAGAACAAATAGACATGATAATTACCATCACAAGTATATATGAAACTATAAAACTCACTAGTGGAGGGGTAAATGCATAGTCAAGTCCAGAATACTCCAATACTATAATGGTGGTATGTGAATTATACATTAGTATGAAGGTTAAAAGTCAAAATGGTCAAAAATAACTACAGCACTACAGCTATGGTAAGTTAAGAAATACACAATATGAAAAGATGTAAAGTATGACATCAAAAACATAAGCTGTAGGGGGTGGAGAGTAAAAGTCTAGAGTTTTTGTATGCAATAAAAGTTATTAGCAGCTGAAAATAGCTATTTAAAACTATAAGATGTTTTATGTAAGCCTTATGGTAACCACAAAACAAAACAAAAAAATGTGGCGGATATACAAACAATAAAAAAAAAGGAATAAAAGCTTAATACTACAGAAAATTATCATACCACAAAGATAGACAACAAGAGAGGAAGAAAGGATCAATGGACCTACAAAACAACTAGAAAACAGATAATAAAATGACAGTAGTAAGTCCTTACCTATAAATAATAACCTTGAATGTAAACAGATTCAATCCTTCAATGAAAAGATGGAGTGGCTGAATGGATGAAAGACATGATCCAATTATATGCTGCTTATAAGAGACCCATCTACATTTAAAGACACATGTAAACAAAAGAGAGCAAGAGTGGCTATAGTTATGTTTGATAAATCAGACTTCAATTTAAAAACTGTCACGAGAGACAAAGAAGGTAATTATTTAATGACATAGTGGTCTGCCCATCAAGAAGACTTAAAAGTTGCAAATATATACATTTGCAAATATATGCATTTTGCATTATGCATTTAGGTGTTCCAATGTTGGTGATATATATACATATATATACATATGCTCTTCAGGTCTATAATTATTTTCATTATGCATTTAGGTGATCCAATGTTGGTGATATATATACATATATATATATATATATATACGCTCTTCAGGTCTATAATTATTTTCATTATGCATTTAGGTGATCCAATATTGAAGATATATATACATATATATATGCTCTTCAGGTCTATAATTATTTACATTATGTATTTAGGTGTTCCAATGTTGGAGATATATATACATATATATATGCTCTTCAGATCTATAATTATTTGCATTATGTATTATTTTACTTTTCAGGTCTCTGATTATTTGCATTATGTATTCGGGTGTTCCAATGTTAGAGATATCTATTTGAGATCTTTTTTCTTTTTTAATATAGGCATTTATTGTAATAAACTTTCCTCTTAGAAATGTTTTTGCTGCATCCCATAGGTTGCAGCAAAAGCTATAGGATATCTCCAGCATTGGAACACCTGAATACATAATGCAAATAATTATGGACCTGAAGAGCAAAATAGATAGAAATATGATAATAGTAGGAAACTATAATACTCTACTTTCAGAAATGAATAGATCAACCAGATAGAAAATAAATAAGGAAATAGTGGACTCAAATTGAACCTTTGACCAAATGGACAAACAGACATATACAGAACTTTGCATCCAATAGTTGCAGAATACACAACTTCTTCTATCACACATGGAACATTCTCTTAGATAGACCATATTTTAGCCCACAAAACAAGGTTTTAAAACTTTAAGAATACTGAAATCATACCTACTATTGTTTCAGACCACAACAGTATGAAACTAGAAATCAGTAACCAAGGGAATCTTGAAAAACTAACAAAATGTTGTTGTGAAAATTAAACAACATGTGTAAACAAAAAATAGGTTGAAGAAGAAATCAAAAGAGAAATTTAAAAAATATCTTGAGATAAATGACAATGAAATCACAACATACCAAAACTTATGGGATGCAGCAAAAACATTTCTAAGAGGAAAGTTTATTACAATAAATGCCTACATTAAAAAGAAAAAACATCTCAGTCTAACATTATACCTAATGGAACTAGAAAAAGAAGAAGCTACACCAATTATATCATTTTTTGAAAAGGTTGTTATTAAATGAAAGCACAAAATGAAAAGTATCTTTTAGAAACCTTCAGGATATTTGGGAATACTTTTTCAGAAAGCAGGGAAGGAAACACATTTCTATCTACTGAAAACTGTAGTCAGTAACTCATCCCTAATATCTGTGAGTCAAAAGCACAAACAGGCCATTACATGGTAGAGACACAACAATTCTTGGTACTAAGATTAAACAGAAATCTTTCCCAGGATTGTCATAAAGAGGACACGTGGAAGATAATGACGTACTCACTGGCGTGCCTGCAGTACATAAAACAAGTTTTACAGGGCCTTTTTAAAGACAATTTAAAATACAGCCTGATGACAACATTCAAAAATATAATACAGTAAAGGCAATTTTAGAGAACTTGAGAGTATGGGTCAGATATTTTGATTTCTATAAATCTGGCTCCATGCAAGGCTAGATTGTACACTCTGGACATATGAAGAAACTGGAAACCCTTAGGACAAATCTCTTCATTATTTTTTTTTTTGATAAAACTGCTGAATATATGAATAGACACCCTGTTGCACAACTAAAGGTCAGTTTCTCTATTTTGCCAGCTGAATTTACACCCATTTTATGTTATGTTATCATTATAGAAGAGCCTAACAAAGCAAAATTCTGAAGATAAGATCAAACATACGAATAACAACACTTAAGGATGCTATGAAAGCTATTTGAGACAGCTTTGAGACAGGACCTCTGTCCATATGATGCAAAAATGACAGAGGACACATCAGACATAACCCATCACAACAACTCAATGACATTCATGTCAGTGGATGCTGAGATGTAATCTCTGCCACAGTTTAGTTAGAGGGAACTATATGTAGCTCTTTCGATGGATCAATAAGTAGATTCATAAATCCTTGCACTTTGAAAGAACATAATTATTTGCATGTATTTATTTACAAACACAACCTTTTACATTTTATTAGTAAATGTCAAGAGTTGCCTGACTTTGTGCCCTTTATGCTAGTTTAGCTGATTTGCTTAAATCGGGATGCCTAGAGCCCAAGTATGTCCCCTTGTGTCCTGGGAGAGCCACTCTTGCTCTTTGTTATAGGAGTAGCAGTTACATACACTGGATGGATTGAATAATTTCTCATTATTGATTAAAGGTCAACTATACTCTGGGTTCTATCAAATAGGTACACATGAAGTTAATTAAGATGAACTAGTTAAGACAGGATCACCATTTGGAGCCACTTTCCCCCTTCTCCACCTCTGCATGCAAATCTTTTTTTTACAGAAGCTCTGTTCAGCTTAGAGTTTTAAATCAGCTGTCAGTAATTCACGCGCCATAACTGTTTACTTAGTTGTCCTCTCTCACTCTCAGCAAAACCAATGAGCTACAAAGATTAGGAACTGTCATTCTTTGCATTTCCAGCACCCAGCCCAGTGATGGTGTGAAGACACATCTGTTATTCCACACCTTCTATTCTCAGCACACCTTGAGCTAAAACAACTTGTGTTTCTGGCATAGCTACCGGAGGCTTTCAGGGGTGACAAACTCATATTCACTTATTTAATTGTCTAATTTCTCTAGCGTCAATAATAATCTATATTCTTGGCAAATCATTGGGAATTGCAAACCACGCTGACAGATTAAGGCCAGGAAATTTTTTAAAGAAGAAATGCAAGAACTGGAAATTACATATGTGATCATTGTGCCATTCAGTCTGTGAATGGAGTGTGAGGTTAAAAGGTTGTTAGGGTTGGGATGGAAGAATACGCACGGTTTTTGGAGAATGTTTTTTGTTACTGTTGTTTGGCCTACTTCATTCCCTTCAGACTCCAAGAGGTCATAACACATGATATAAAGTGCAAGGTTAATAATGAAGACAGTCCCATTCTGGGGTTTCTCTGCCTAGATGTGGAATTCGGGCTTTTAGGCGATTTCTTTCTGTGTGTGTCTTTCTCTTCACTCATGAAATAAGAAATTCTCAAAGACCTGAATATATGTTTTCCACCTTTCCTGGCCATCAACTGCATTATTAGGATGAGTTCCAATTACTGTCATTCTGGAAGTCATAGGGTGCAGTATCCTGTTTTCCTGTTATAGGGATGTTTGGGTAATAAACTTACTCTCTTATAATATCATACACAATTTTATTTTGACTGACATCTAAAAGCATGAAACCTTTCAAAGTTTGGCTTGCCCCATGGAGGTGAATGCAGCTGCAGCTCATCTCAGGAGTCTGCCCTTATATAAAACTGCTTGTTTCTACTCCTCAGCAAGTTGAAACTCAGCCCACACTCCTAAATGAGACATCCAAAGGCTCCTGCCTGCTGGAGTGCTGACGTGCATGCTGTTTAGGGCAGACTTAGAGGCAAAGGCAGAGAAACATGATCTCTTCAGAAGCACCTTTTTGCACATGAACCTGTGTGAACTCAGCATGACTCACTCAGGCCAAGGTGATCACTCTGATGTCAGTGACCAACTGCAGCAACCTGGCCACTGGGGCCAGTGTGCTTTCCTGTTGCACTCAGCAGAGACAGTTCAGGACTTGAAACAATTTTCCTCATTGCTGTTGTCACTGGAGAACAAAAACTGCAAACGTGAGCCATTGTTCACACTGAAACTCATTTTGTGGAGAAAATGAGAGGCTTGGACCCGTCTTTTTGTCCTTTCTTATATTGTTCCCTCTGACATCCGTTTATGGGTCTGATTTCATTTCTATTTTCATTTTGAGTCTTTTCTCTATGACCTCAGGTCAGAGACAATATCAAAGGCAATATGTTTTAGTGGATTTATTTGTCTGAGTCAACAAAAAAAAAGAGAGAGGGAAGGGAAATGAAAGAGTACAGGGCAGTGGGGAGGAGGGGAGAGAGAAAGAGACAGAGAGACAGAGACAGAGAGAGACCAACTGAGATTAAAGCTATGTCTGTATAAAAAGATGACTACAGTTGGATCTGGACTTCTGACTTCCTTCTCAACTAACACTGATGCCATTTACAATGTAACAATCAGCTTTAGTCTTCCATGTGACTGTGGATATTACGTGGTAATCTCATAACACTTTATTCCATATACATGGTTACCAGGATGAACAGCAAGAGTTAGATCTGGGTAGTAAGAACTGGGAGAAAACTAGCAATGAGAATAAATAAGACCAGATTGTCTTTTTCATAGAAATAGCAAATTTTTAAATGTATTTGAAATGATAAATACTTTTTTCTAACCTTTTGTAACCTTTCACAAAACTTTTAAATCAAATTTCAACTAGAACTTTGGTCTGCTTTTCTTAAATGCATCTGTGTGCTTGTTAAATTCCAAAGCCTGATGCCTTCAGGGATTTGGGAAGGTCATGTGCTGGGACTGAGGCATCAATGATATGTATGAAGTAGGTGAAGGAAATGAACTCAGCACATGTGGGAAGTACAGCAAGTGACCGCTTGTGGCCAGTGTCACCAAAAATGCCACCAAGGTAACTCAGGGTGGTCAAAGAAATGGGGCAGAACTGTTCTTCAGGTGAGTTGTTAGTAGCGAAATTTTTTATAAGACTGTTTGTCAAGTGATATTTGGTCCAGTTCTCAATCTTATCTTAGAGGCTTCCTTGTCCCATTTCCATAAGGAAAAAACCCTACAATTATTAAATGGAGAAATAAGTGCTTAAAAAGCGAAAAATAGGGAAATTCATGCTTATTTGAATCAGTTTTTGCTTAAGTATGCTATGTAAAGCCATGGCACCAATCTTTAGTGTGCATTTAGGATCACCTTAGATGCCTGTTAAAACTATACATATATAGTCTGAGCTAATCCTAATGAACCTGATTAAGTTGGTCTTGAGTGTGGCCTAGGAATTTCATTGTAAGCAAGTATCCCAGGTGATTTTGATGCAGATGGGGATATATTCTGATGTGAGAGATTGTGTGCACGCACACACACATGCACACGCACGCATGCACACATAGAGGGAAGATAATGGAAAGACTTAAAGTTAAAAAATGGGTTTGGGTTACTTTGTGAAAGAACTTGAATGGCATGCTGAGGAGTTTGTGTTTTTAAATAAAGAACAAATGTGATGAAACATGTACTTTTAGAAGTATAACTCTGGTGACAGGATGGTTTAAAGAGGGAGGGAGAGGAGTCAAGGAGACCAGTTAAGAAGTTTTCCAAAAGATGAGTGCTCTGCCAAAACCCTGCACCACACATTGTGCAAGTAACAATAATAACTAAGACATGGTCCCTCTCCTGAAGTTGCTTATGATCTGGCAGAAAAAAATTCAATGAATGAGGCA
The DNA here is from genome assembly GCA_036589455.1 of Ateles fusciceps. Taxonomy (NCBI): domain Eukaryota; kingdom Metazoa; phylum Chordata; class Mammalia; order Primates; family Atelidae; genus Ateles; species Ateles fusciceps. The sequence continues at coordinate 4,886,857 of JAZHEH010000051.1, forward strand.
AAAATGAGAAGTCAGAGAAGTGGCTTGGATGAGGTTGAGGCTGGGCAGATTTTGCAGAGCTTTAAGAAGCAAGGGAGGAGCAGATTCCCAGAAAAGAATATGCCATCTAAATTAGATGAGAGTTTGATGGCGCTGCTTTTTTCCCCCCACTGGGGTGGATGATAGACTCTACAGACTTACATGAATGAGCAGTGAGAAAGTATAAGTACCAACTATTGATTACTTCTGGGGATATGTTTGTGAAAGAGCGAGCTAAAATAGCAGCTTGAAAATACCAAAAGCTAAGGAAAGGCAATTTTTGTGTTGCTTTGCTTTTGCTGTAATTTTGTTGTGCTTTATAGGGGAGATTGGAATATATTTCCAGGAAAAAGGGGAAGAAAAGCCAAAACCTAGAGAAGCAAATGTTGGTGGGCCAAAGAGAAAGGCGAGTAGAAATGAGACCAGGAGAATGGATGAGTTGAAGAATTGGTATTGGGAAGGAAGAGACCAGAAATCTGAAGAGCATAGATGGCCTGCACGTGGTACCTTAGAGGCTGGGAGGAAGCAGCAGGAGAAAGAAGGAAAAATGAGAGATATGAGTTAGACACTGGAGGTCACCACCCACTAGTCATATTTCACCAAGGGAAGAGTCCAGGCTTAAACAACATTTTTCAGGTCACGATATGCTTAGGGAAGGCTGGCCCCTTCCCAAATCCAGGAGGATGAACCTGTGATTGATCTAAACTCAGTGTGGCCATCCCATTCTCTTCTATTGGAGTTCGGTTTGGGGATGGACAAGTGACCACGTTTAGGCCAAATATTAAGGAGATTTCTGCTGAGGGTACTTCTGGGAAGTATTTTGCTTCATGATACATACATTTTCTCCCTTGAACTCGATAGTATAAAGGTATAATGCTTGGGATGAGGGAACCATCTTGGAACCATGAGGTGCAAACTGAAGGACCCCAGTTAAACGTTAAGGATAGAGGAGGAGAAGAAATCTGGGTCTAATGATAACCTTCAGGCAGTGTGGTATCTCTGAAACTGCTTACCTCCAATTCCCTGTTTGGATGTGTGGATGTGTGTGTGTAATTAACAATAAAGAATATATGTATTTATTTCTTGTTTGAATCACAACCATTTTAATTTTGTGATATTTCAGTTAAAAATGATATTGAAAAAATTTGTCTCCATCGTTTTATTAAAGAGGTAGTCATCTGCTCAAGAGGGATGGGGGTACATCTGGGATTTAGGGTTGGGATCTGTGGGAAATATCTGAAGCTACCACTGAAGATACTGAGAATGGCAGGAAGCCGATGAAATAAATCAAAGAAAGGGAGCATAAAGCAGACCTTAATAAAGTAGGACTGGATGTGGACAGAATGACTTTGCAACATTGCCTACCTGCTACAAAAGGGCAAAAAAGGGTAGCGTACTTGTTGAGGAGGCTTTAAAATTGGATACCAGAACACAGCATCAACCCAAAGTCAAAGACACAAAGGTGCCATTGAGGGGAGCAAGGGCAGGTTTAAAATGTTTTCTGTAGGAGTAAAATCAGGATTAGGATTGGATAGCACTTGGACAACTCTTACAATATGTTTTCACCTTGATTTCATCATTGCTAAAAAGTAAAATTAACAACTAGTGCTTAGGTTTTTGTGAGGGTAAAATGGCATAATGTATAATTTATTTTACATGGTATCTTACATATTTTTCAGAACTCAACAAATGTGGTAATAATTAGATCCTGATCTTCTGTCAAAGCCAGGCAGGGGGACACTAAAGAAACTCACACCACATCAGAAATAATGTCAAATAATGACTTCCAAGTACATGCGATACATATATTTTTTTAAATCAGCAAGATGTATAACAATTCTCACCATGAATACTAGTAAGTTTCTTCAAAGTTGAACCAAGGAAACAAGAAAAAATTGGCACAGAACATCCTGTGTACCTTAACAAGATAAATTCCAAATAAATTGTCTGCTGGCAGTACCCACTAATTATTTGCTAACAATTTTTCAGCCAGCACACGCTTTTTTATTTAGCTGGACCAGCAAGCCACTGTAGTCGTAGTTATTCATCTTGTCACGGGACTGGGTAGAAAGCCAAAAGCAGAGGCATGAGCTGCCAAGTAACCCACTATCTGTGCAGCTGTGGGGAGGAACCAGGAAACCTCGAGACTTCTTGCTGCTTCCATTTTCCTAGTTTTTTTCTCTAGAACCTCATCCACATAGTATGATTCTGGGACAGGACCCACAGGGTCACTGATTCTGTGAGTTTGTTAAAAATGCAGACTCCCCAGTCCCATCCCAGGAGAAATGAAACAGAATTTGCTTTTTTAATTTTTTTTTAAGATGGAGTTTCGTTTCTGTTGCCCAAGTTGGAGTGCAATGCCACAAATTTGACTCATTGCAACCTCTGCCTTACAGGTTCAAGTGATTCTCTTGCCTCAGCCTCCCAAGTAGCTGGGATTACAAGCATGTGCCACCACACCCAGCTAATTTTGTAGTTTTAGTAGAGATAGGGTTTCTCCATGTTGGTCAGGCTGGTCTCAAACTCCCCACCTCAGGTGATGCACCCGCCTCAGCCTCCCAAAGTGCAGGGAATACAGGTGTAAGCCACCACGCCTGGCTGAAGTTGCCTTTTGATAAGATGTCCGGATGATTTGTTTGCACATTAATGTTTAAGAACCAGTGCTCTTTAGGACTTGTCTGAAGCCACCTCCCAGGATAGGCAAAGAATCGCTGTTTCACCCAAAGGACCGCTCATTTCCTTATCATCCTTTGGGTGAAACAGGACACTGGATGTGGGTTCTCAAGTGAGACCTCAGCTTCACTAAATCTCTCATTGCTGTGCCCACGGAAGCCAGCCTTCAGTTACCAGGGGAGCATCGCCTTAGACCACTTTAACCAGAGAGCAACAAAGCTCAAGGAAATGGTATGAACTCAGGTGCAAGGCATTCCTGGGTTTATTCCAGGCTCTGCCTCATATGAATTGACCTGGCACAAATTAACTCAACTCTGTGATTGCACCTCTCCTTCCAAGCAAGAGCCTCTGCTGCTCTTTGTTGTAACTGTTGACCCTTTCCTGATGGCCATTACTGACTGGACCAAGGGAGTACATTAGGAGACATTAGAGGAGGATACCTAATACAAGATTGGCCAATAAGCTTTGCTTCCTAGGACATCTGGATTTGGAAATCAGAAATATTACTTGCCTTCCTCAGTGTTCGAGAAAAGAAGAGTTACAGGATCACCTGGAGAAATTATTTCTCAGCAATGGGATCAGAAGATACAGAAACAACAAAGATAACATGGCTCTAGAAATATCAATCTTCATTTCTGATAGTTTTCCAATCTTGGATCCTACTGTCTACTGAAGTCTACATTCTGCTTCTGGGTTTCATCCCTTCATTCATCCAGTAATCTCTCTCTCTCTCTCGCCCACACTAAATTAAATTCCTTAAATCCACACAGTCCTAACAAAGCACTAAACTGTAATGAATGGTAGTTAAAATGATTATTATTGCTACTACTGGATGATCAACATAATCATTATGATTGGAATACCTCCTATATCAGCTGTCTTTTCATTCAGACATAGTCACTGATAATTGATCCTCAAAATGGCAAGGAAACCAGTCATCTGAATCATGAGGAAAAATAAGGAAATACTACTTTTATATATGTTTATGTATTCACTATTGATGTTCAAATACTTAATTTAAAATAGAATGATGTCTATCACAATTATAGAGCACAGTGGCAGCTGTCATTAGAGTACATTTTAGGCCTCAACCCCTGCACCACTGAGGGAAGGAACTGTCTCAGCCTTCAGGCATATCATGTCCTATATTATTACTCAGATTTCACAGGAGACCTAACTGAAGTCAGGAAAGCAAACTCAGTGACCTAGGAAACAAAACCGTTAAGTTATAAAATGATATTAGAATCCTTGATCTGGCCAGGCACGGTGGCTGACACCTGTAATCTCAACATTTTGGGAGGCAGAGGTGGTCTCAAACTCCCCACCTCAGGCAGATGACCTAAGCTCGGGAGTTTGAGACCAGCCTGACCAACATGGAGAAACCCCATCTCTACTAAAACACAAAATTAGCTGGGCGTGGTGGCGCATTAGTTACTTGGGAGACTGAGGTAGGAGAACCTCTTGAACCTGAGGGTAGAGTTTGCAGTGAGCCGAGGTCATGCCATTGCACTCCAGCCTGCACAAGAGTGAAACTCCATCTCAAAAAAAAAAAAAAAAAAAAAAAAAAAATTCTTGATCCCACTTGCTGCTGTGGTGCTCATATGATATACTCCTCTCCAAGCCCACAGAGCCTTATCTCAGCTGGCAGCAACATGGAAAGCTACCTGTTACTAATCAAAACATCTTACTGAGGTGCTAACTTCTTGCAAATTTCCAGCTCTTTTCAGCAAATCCAATTATGTATGAAATGTTAGACGTTGTCCAGTAGAAGATACATATTATCAACATTAATGATACAGATCACGACTAACATTTAGATGGTAGCACGTTCCAAGCCCGTTTGAAAAACACAATAGTATTTTGAGCTAGTCATCATTTTCTATGGTTTCCTAGTGAGACACATGAGACTTTGAGAGGTCAAATAACATTCCCAAGGTTCCCAGTTCACCCGTCTCAAATTATACTTCCTGACACATATGGATAGCTCTGTCCAGTGAACCCACACTTAGAAATGCTCTTAGAAACCTTTAAGTCTAGGAGTGGTGGCTCATGTCTGTAATCCCAGCACTTCGGGAGGCCGAGGCAGATGGATCACCTGAGGTCAGGAGTTCGAGACCAGCCTGGCCAACATGGCGAAACCCCGTCACTGCTAAAAAATAAATAATAATAATAGTAATACAAAAATTAATCAGGTGTGGTGGAGCACCCCTGTAGTTCCAGTTACTTGGGGAGGTTGAAGCAGGAGGATCACTTGAACCCGGGAAGCAGAGGTTGCAGTGAGCCAAGATCACACCACTGCACTCTGGGCAACAGAGTGAGACTCGGTCTCAAAAAAAACAAAAAAGAAAAAGAAACCTTTAAGTAGAAGGCAGAGCCTTTCTCAACATGCTACACAATTGAAATGTCATATGTTTCTTTTTTGAGAAGGTAGGGAGAACGCTTTAGGGAGAAATTGTCTCATATTCAGAGATGTGGCTGGCAGAGAGCAAAGGCAAGTGGGGACACTTTCCAAAAAAGCAAGCCATGTAGGGTGCAGACTGCGGGCAAGACAAAAGACCTCTCCAGCCACCATGAAACATTAAACTCAATACCTTATCCCCGGCAGGTATCTGGCTGTAAAGCATAACTTCGCATCATTACAATTTTCTAGTGTGCTGAGTTGGGGAAATGTTTCCAAAGGAAACTGGGTAGTTACCAGAGAAAACATTGAAGACACTTTGCCAAATCTCTTAAGGACATAGTAACTCAGACTTTTTAAGATAGGGAAGATTTTGCCTTTCAAAAGTAACTAGAGTTTTTGCCACCTTGACAGTTTTTAGCAACATTGAAAGAACCGTGGAGGTTGTATAAACCATTTGATTTTTTTAATAGATTGGCATAGACCTAATAATCAGGACTCTGGAATGGATTTCATCTTTTCTTACCAAAAGGGCAGCTCTGATGCTCAATCAGCTATTCTGTTTCTTTTTGAAACTGATTTTGTGTTAGCCGAGGGGAGTCAGGCATTGGATTGTCTAAATATTTCTGTACAGAACGAAAAATTCACTCTTGATGTTCAGGTCAGTTTTACAGAGAGTTGTAATTTAGAGGCATTCAAAGGAGTTTAATGGAGAAGGAAACAGGTCAATATTTTATTCAAGTCAAACATGAACCAACATTATTAACTCAAGGAATCTTTCTGAGAAGAAAATAATATCACAAAGGTTCAGCCAATCTCTGGGAGAGGAACGAGGATTCACAAAGACTGCACAGTTTACATGTGTTGGTGGGAATTTTAATTTTAGTAATTCTTGATGCAGAATTGGACCTGTGGAATTAGCCTCGTTTTACCTCCATGGGAAGTGTTAAAGCCAGGTTTCTAAGCAGATTTCAAATTCTGCCTTTAATAACAACTCCTAAAACCCTGATTTTGCACACACAGCCCATAATACTCTGGCTCTGATGTCTTTTTCAGCTGCTAGTTAACCCTTCTTCATCAGGAGCCCTACTGTCTACTTAAACCCAGCTGCACGCTGCTCCCATCCTACTAGGAATGTTCATGATCATCCCAGTGCCTGCAATGCCCCCGTCTCTGTCCAGGGAATGCTTTCTGACCTTTAATTTCCTGAATTAAATATCACCTTCCCCATTTTCACTCCTCGTATGCTGCCTAACAAGCTAAATTATTCTTATTCCTCTGTTTAACCTTTGCTATCACCTTATTGCCATTTATCATGGTGGCTCATTTTAGCATATTTTTCTCCTCCTTGATTACAAGTTCTTTAAGGCTCTCTTCTCTATTTTTTTTCTTTTTCCTGCCTGGCCAGTGGTCAATATTTACTGAATGACTTTATATATATATATATATATATACACACACATATATATATACACACACATATATAACATGTATATATATACATGTGTATATATATACATATATACACACATATATATACATGTGTATATATATACATATATATATACACATATATATACACACACATATATATATGTGTATATATATACGTATATATATACACAATATATATGTGTTATATATATACGTATATATACACACATATATATATGTGTGTATATATATATATGTGTGTGTATATATATAAACACACACACACACATACATATATATATATATTAGATAATGTAATTACTATGGATTTTAAAATCTAAAATCAAATTATTACATTTGTTGTATAATCAGATATTATCTTTGAAAAGTTATCATTTCTTCATCCAGTAATTCCTTTGAGCAAGTGGTGCAAGGACTGCTTACCTTCTTGACCACAGCGTAGGAGGACTGCTTAATTCCTTGAGCCTAGAGTATGAGGAGAATGTGTGACAACTACAGGAGCAGTTGAGTTCCCACAGTTGTCAGAAAACCAATAGTCTGAATTGTGGGGAAAGAAAAAGAAATGACTCTTTAGAACTATGCTTTTGGATTCATGGCAAGTTGATGTTCACAGGATTAACTGAAAATAAATATCTGCTGCTGTTGTGCACTGGTAAGTTGGGTGCAAGTTATATGGCTTCCACTGTTCAAGATATATGACAGATTAGAAAATGCTTGCAATGCCTCACGAGAGACCTCACCTACTCAGTTGTAGAGATGGGAAAGGTGAGGTTCAGAGGTGTCAAAATAATGTTTCTAATGTCAAATAGCTAACTAAATGGTGAAACTAAAAGGGGAGCCCACCCCCCAAGACATCCTATTAGTAGCAATAGAATAGCCAGAAGGGCAGTATTGGGGGGGGGGTGGTGGTGGTATCAATTTTCACGATTTTAATCCAAAATGACAGTCGAAGCAACAAAAGTTAGCACAGAGTACTCTGGTAAGTATCATGAAACTCCCACTCCAACTTATCAGAAGAAAAGCAGCCCTTTTCAGAAGCAGCGGATTCCAGCCCTTGATGTGTTGTGTCAGAGGACTGGCTCAGATCTCATCATTGTGCCATCCCTTGGGGGACTTGTTGGAAGCTGAAAACCTCCTGACGGAAGTGCTGTCTAATGAGAGCATCATTCCTCCAAGTGTTAAGGGCTGATTTTCAAGATTGTCCCAAGCATAGAGTCTGGGCAGAAGAATGTGTGTAGTGCTGTTGTGAGAGAACTGGTTGGTGCTCACACCTGAAAAAACTCTGCTAGCTTTTCTGCAAATTATGACATTAATCTAATATGTTTGAGTTCAGCCATTGGGAAATTAAACCTAATGTACTATAGATAAAGGTAAGATTCTAGCCCTTCTTCAAAATAAGATTCAGAATTAAAGAATACTATGCATGGTACTTCCAGAAACACTATCTATAATACTAAGTATGCCAGAATAATCATAAGAATGCAGCTCGCGTTTTGGATATTTATATGTGAGAGGCACTATGCTAATCATTCTATATATATTATCTCATTTAATCCTCACGAAGAACTTATAATATACACAAACACTATCATTATCTCATTTTAAAGATGAGATAACAAATTACACTGTTAATAACTAACAGAGTTAGAACACAAACTACACTATGCTGATCTACTCATTTTCCATTCAAATTCATTGAGGACTCAAGACCCAAAGATGAAGGGACACAACACCTGCTCCCACAGCATGACAGGGAAATGAATAAACAAACCAATTATTCAATGTAACTATGGCATAAGGGAGATATAAAAATGGTCTCGCAGACTAGGGAAGGGCAGGGGGTATTTCAGAGATATCTGAGACTTGGAATAATAAAAGGAGTTTCTAAGGTAGAAGAATCAAATTACAAACCTGGCAAAAGAACATAGCATATGCTCTGAGAATGATGTGTTATTATAGTTTGAATGTATGCGTCCCTCCAAAATTCACATGTTGGAACCAAATAATCAATGTGATAATATTAAGAGAAGTGGCCTTTTGAGAAGTGATTAAGTCATGAGTGCTTCACCCTCATGAATGGGATTAGTGGTCTTATACAAGAGGCTGAAGGAAGCACCCTAGGACCTTTTGCTCTTCCACCCCTTCCACCATGTGAGGACATAGTACTCATCCCCCTCTGGAGGATGCACTTCCAAAGCGCCACCTTGGAAGCAAAGAGCAAGTCCGTACCAGACACTGAATACCAGAGCCTTGATCTTGGACTTTCCAGCCTCCAGAATTTTGAGAAATAAATTTCTATTATTGATAAGTTACCTCGTTTCAGGAATTTTATTATAGCAGCAGGAAGTGCTGGCACCAAGCAGTGGGGTGTTGCTGTAACAAACACATAAAAATGTGGAATAGGATAATGCAGAGAGGCTGCTAGATTTTGGAACTGAATGTTAGAAAAGCGTATATTCTTGTGAATAAGGCATTAAGGCAATTCTGCTGAGGACTTGGAAGAGAACAGCTGTAGGGAAAGCCTTAATCTTAGGGACTACTTATGTGGTTGTCATCAGAATGCTGGTACAAATATGGATGGTAAAGGCAATTCTCATGAGGCCTTAGATGGAAATGAGGAACAAGGGATTGTAAACTGGAGAAAAGGCCATCCTTTTTATAAAGTGGCACATAACTTGGCTGAATTGTGTCTGTGTCATAGTGCTTAGTCAGAAGTTGTGAGCAATGAACTAGAATATTTGGTGGAAGAAATCTCTAAGCAAAATATTGAGGATATGGCACTACTTCTCTTGACTGCATATAGAAAACTGTGTGTGAGAGAAACAAATTAAAGATGGAATTTATACTCAAAAGGAAAACAGAACTTAAAAGATTTGGAAAATTCCCAGCCTGGCCAGATTATAAAGAATAAAAAGGTGTGCTTAGGAGGGAACCCCAGGGTATGACCAAGTGATGTTTGATAAGGAGATTAGTGTGGCTAGAAGGAAGCCGGATGCTATTCAGCAAGACAATGGAAGAATGACTCTGAAGGCATTTTGGAGAGCTTTGAGGCTGCTTCTCCCATCACAGACTCAGAATGCCAGGGCCTGGAGAGCAGAATGGGTTCAAAGGAGGGGTTCAAGGTGCCTGTGGGACCTTGGGGCTTACTGCCCAGGGCCAACTCAATTTCTGCTCCACCCATTTCAGTGCAGTGCTCCTTGGCTACTCCAGCATGGCTCAGATGGGTATAGGCTTAATGCAGGATACTGCTCCAGAAAGCACAGGCAATATATCTTGGAGCACCCACCTGGAGGTAACTGCAGGTACAAAGAGTGTACAAGCTGTGGAGGCATGGCTATCTCCACCTAGGTTTCAAAGGATGCCTTAGAGAGCCTCAGAGTCCAAGCAGAGAACTGCCACAGCAGTGGGGCCACTGCAGAGAGCCTCTACTAAGGTGATGCCTAATAGAGCTGTGGAGTCTTCCACCCATGAGAGCTGCTGTGAGGGCTGTGCCCAACTAAGCCATGGGGTGGGTCTTCCCTGGGTTTTGGGTCCCAATCACCAATCAATATGTCAAGAAGGCAGGACATGGAGTCAAAGAAGATGATTATCACGCCTCAGGAGTGAATGCTGTTTGCCTTGTTGGGTTTTGAATTTACCCGTGGCTTATTACCCCTTTGTTCTTTTCTAATTCTCCCTTCTGCAGTGTAAATCCCTACCCTGTGCTTTTTCCACCCTTGTATTTTGGAAGCATTTAAGCTGCTGGATGTCACAGGTTCACAGCTGGAGAACAATTTGCCTCAGAATGAATTGTACCTTGAGTCTCATCCATATCTGAGTTAGAAAATATTTAGATGAGACTCTGGACTTTATTTTTATTTTTTATTGGAATAGTGTTTGAGGTACAGGTGGTTTATTACATGGATAAGCTCTTTAGTGGTGATTTCTGAGATTTTGGTGCACCTGTTACCTGAGCAGTGTACACTGTACTCAACATGTAGCTTTTATCTCTCCCACCTTCCCACCCTTTCCCAACAAGTTCCGAAAGTCCATTATATCACTCTTTTGCCTTTGCCTCCTCATAGCTTAGCTCGCACTTACAAGTGAGAACATACAATATTTGATTTTCTATTTCTGAGTTACTTCACCTAGAAAAAATGGCCTCCAGCTCCATTCAAGTTGCTGCAAAAGACACTATTTCATTCAATTTTAGGGCTGAGTAGTATTTCATGGTGTGTGTGTGTATGGGTGTGTGTATGTGTATATATATGTATGTGTGTGTGTGTATATATATATGTACATATATATATATACACACACACACACACCATGTTGTAGACAAAAATTATGTGTGTGTGTGTATGTGTGTATATATACATATATATAAAATGGTCTGGTAGACTAGAGAAGGGCAGGGGGGATTTCAGAGATATATGAGACTTGGAATAATAAAAGGAGTTTCTTTATATGAAATAGCAGTAAGACTGCCTGTAAAACACAGAAGAAAAAGAAAAATAAATAAATAAATAAAAGCAGTTTCTAAGGTAGAAGAATGTGTGTATGTATATATATATGTATATATATATACATATATATATACACACACACACACCATGCTATAGACAAAAATTATATATATATATATATATATATATATATATATATATATATATAAATTTCTTTATCCAGTTGTTGTTTGATGGGCACTTATGTTTCCACATCTTTGCAATTGCAAATTGTACTGCTATAAACATGTATACATGTGTATTTTTCATACAGAATTCATGACTAGACCCCCAAATCAAATGCAACAAAAATAAAAATAAATAGATGGGACCTAATTAAACTAAAAAGCGTCTACACAGCAAAAGAAATCATCAGCAGAGTAAACAGAAAACCCACAGAGTGGGAGAAAATATTTGGAAACTATACATCTAATAAAGGACTAATATCCAGAATCTACAAGGAAGTCAAAAAAATCAGCAATAAAAACAAATAATCCCATCAAAAAGTGGGCAAAGGACATAAACAGACGATTCTCAAAAAAAATATATACAAATAGCCAACACACATATGAAAACATACTCAACATCACTAATTATTAGGGAAATGCAAACGAAAACCATAATGAGATAACACCTTACTCTTGCAAGAATGGCCACAGTAAGAATTCCAAAAACAACAGATGTGGGTTGGTGTGGATGTGGTGTAAAGGGAATACTTTTACACAGCTGGTGGGGAATGTAGCTAGTATAACCACTGTGGAAAACAGTATGAAGATTCCCTAAAGAACCTAAAGTAGAACTACCATTCAATCCAGCAATTCCACTACTGGGCATCTACTCAGAGGAAAAGGAGTCACTTAATTAAAAAGAGACTCTGAACTTTAGACTTTTGAGGAACAAAACTTGTTAGAACACGTTTTGATCTTTGGGCCTACAGGGATACAAAGAAAAAATGCATTTTGCATGTGAGAGAACACGAATTTTGAGGGGCCCAGGAGTGGAATGCTATTGTTTGAATGTATATGTTCCTCCAAAATTTATATGTCAGAACCTAATACCCAGTGTGTTGGTGTTAAGAGGTGGGACCTTTTGAGAAGTGACTAAGTCATGAGTGCTCCATCCTCAGGAACAGAGTCACTGCTCTTATAAAAGAGGTTGAAGGGAGTGCCTTAGACCCTTTTTCTCTTCCATGTCTTCTGTCATGTGATGACACATAATTTGTCCCCTCCAGAGGATGCAGCAACAAGGGACCTTCTTAAAAACAGATAGAGAGCAGCCCTCACCAGACACTTGATCTGCCAGTGCTTTCATCTTGGACTTCCCAACCCCTAGAACTACGTAGTCTGTTCCTGCTGCTATAACAAAATACTTTAGACTGGGTAATTTACAAACAATAGAAATAAGTTATGGTTTACCCAGTTTAAAGTATTTTGTTATAGCAGCAGAAGCAGACTGAAAAATGGATACATCCTGTATGACTGGAACACAGAACATGAAACAGAGAGTGACAAGCATGAGAACGGAATATGGGAAAAGGCCAAATCCTGAAGGTCCTTGTATATAATGTAAATGAAAATTTTATTTAAATAGAAGGATAGAAAGCCATTGAAGAATATAAATAGAGTTGGTATCAATAGAGTTGCTATTTATGATGATCATGTTATGGCGTGAATGAGTGTTTGTGTTCCCTAATGGCTGTAGGTTGAAATCCTAACCTGCAATGTGCTGGTATTAGGAAGTGGGGTCTTTGGGAGGTCATTAGGTCATGAGGATGTAGCCCTCATGAATGGGATTAGTGCAGTTATAAAAAGACACAAGAAAGCTTGCTTTCTCTCTCTGTTCTTCACCATGTGAGGATACAAGGAGAAGCAACAATCTGTGAACCAGGAAGCAGGCTCTTACCAGACGCTGGATCTGCTGGAAACTTGATCTTGAATTTCTCAGCCTCCAGAACTGTGATCAGTGAGTTTGTTGTTTAAGCCACCGACTCTATAGTATTCTGTTATAGCAGACCAAATGTACAAAAATATATCACTCTGACAAAGTGTACTGGATGGACTGATAATGGCGGGACTAGAAATAAGGAAGCCAATGAAGCTATTGCAATAGTCAAAGCTTTAAAATTGAGTAGGAGGGAGTGGGAATGGAAAGCAAATAATAAATTTGAGAGTATGGGTAGCATAGAATAGTGGCTAAGAATATGGCTTCTGGGCTAGCTACTGAACCCCAGCACTGCTACCTCCTAGCTACGTGTTCTTAGGGATCACCATTAGCTTCTGTGTTTGAGTTTCCTCATCTATAAAATTCATAATAACGGTATCTACCTCATAGTGTTGTTGTGTACACTATATGACATTTGAACACTATTGCTGAACACTACTGTACACTTATGCACTTTATGTGATGTGCCTAAGTGTCTAGCACAAAGACAATGTTACGCCAGAGGCATTTGTATTTGTGTGTGTGTGTGTGTGTGTGTGTGTGTGTGTATATGTACATACAATCTCTATATACTTTTTGCTGATCCTTACAATGAGCAAAATTATTTTTCTTGTTATAAAATTGTATCCTAAAGCAAATTTAATTTATTTAAAATTATATTCAGGCCAAGCAGGCATGAAACTTAGCCTGGTTTCGAATGACAAATATGTATAAAAATTAAAAATGTAGACCGAGTGCAGTGGCTCACACCTGTAACCACAGCAGTTTGGGAGAACGAGGTAGGCAGATCACCTGATGTAAGGAGTTCGAGACCAACCTGATCAATATGATGAAACCCCATCTCTACTAAAAATACAAAAATTAGGCAGAGGTTGCAGTAAGCCGAGATCCACCACTGCGCTCCAGCCTGGGTGACAGAGCGAGTCTCCGTCTCAAAAAAGAAAAAAAAAATTTAGGCCGGGCACGGTAGTGCACACCTGTAATCTCAGCACTTTGGGAGGCTGAGGCGGGGGAGATCAGGAGGTCAAGAGATCAAGACCATCCTGGCCAACATGGTGAAACCCCATCTTTACTAAAAATAGAAAAATTAGCTGGGTGTGGTGGTGTGTGTCTGTAGTACCAGCTAATAGGCAGGCTGAGGCAGGAGAATCGTTTGAACCTGGGAAGTGAAGACTGCAGTGAGCCAAGACTGCATCGCTGAACTCCAGCCTGGCGACAGAGCAAGACTCCATCTCAAATAAATAAATAAATAAATAAAAATAATAAATAAATAAATAATAAAATGTGATTCTTCAATATTTATGTATTTTTTGTGGTCCTTTTAAAGTCCTGTAGTTGCATGGTATAATGACTTTGGAGATAGAATGTTTCAGAATAGGTAATATTAAAAGATTGTACTATGTAACTGCTTTCTCATAGTTGCTTTTTTCTTTTATTACTACTTAATACATATACCAAAGATATATAATCCCAGATAAGGTGGTCTTGAAGAACTACTAATATACAATTTTATCTTTTACCCTAAACGTGGTTAGACTCTCTAAAATTATTGATTTTTGGATCCCATAGGCTCTGGCAATTTTAGTATATTTTAAAGCAAAATATAAGAATGTGAACTGAGGGATATTTTACTCTTTACAGCATGTTGGACCCAAACTCTCACTAGTATCTCATCTTATTTCCCAATGGTTTGCCAGGATAAACTTCAGAAGCAGACCGAGTGCCTTAGCTCAAGGATTTGAGAAATTTGGTCTGACAGAATACAGAGTCAGTAAATAATTAATTTCAATAAAGAATGGACCTGGTCAATTTTATGTTTTATTTGTAAAATCTGATATTGGGATGAAAAATAGATTGATCAGAAAAGACAGATGTATAGAGATAATTAGAACATTCCTAAGTACTTCGTAAGAGAGATGATGTAGGCATGAGCTATGGCATATAGGACTGGACTTAAGGGGAAGAGAAAGAACTGAGAAAGTAGTAGAAACGTTCTCATAGAACTTGACAGCTGATTGAATTTGAATTACTAGGGAAAAGAAGGAGTCAAGGATGATCCCTCATTTTTAGGCTGTATAACTGAGTAGATGATCATGAACCCCAACTGACAGAGAAAGTGGAAGAGCATGTAGTCATGCAGAACAGAATGTTTAGTTTTGGACATACTGAATTTCAAAGGTCTGTGCCAGAGTTGGGCAGACATGACTAGCAGATAATGGGACACACAGCTTGAAAGAGAGGTGTGGGCTGAAGATACTAATTTGGGATTTATTATCATAGGTGGGAGATGAGTCATGAACAAGGGTGTGCTCTTCTGAAGAGAATGCAAATTGTGGAGAACAACTGGTCAAGAACAGAACCCTAAGAAACAGAAGTGCTTAAAGAATGTGTGTAGGAATAAAACCCTTGAAGAAGAAAGAATTCTGGATTAGAGACATAGGAAGAACACCACAGAAGCCAAGGGAGTTAATGATAGTTTTGGGATAGAGGGTATATATTTTATGGTGTGAAATGTCCCATTAGATAAATACTTAAAACTTCCATTATGTTTTTTAAATAGGAGGATTTTTTTTTTTTTGAAAACCCTCTTATTCAGAACAGGTTCAGTGGAGTATTAGGGGTAAAAGCCATATTGTAGAGAGCTGAGAAACTAATTGTAGGCAAAGAAGTAGAAATTGCAAGACCTCATTTTCAAAAAGTTTTGATGAGAAGAGGAGAATGGTAATACTACTGTCAAGCATACTTTGGGAAACTCTGGGCCCACATGGGGCCATACTTTGGGACCAGGAGAGGCATGTGCCTATTTATTAGCTGAGAGGAAGGAATTTATAGAAAGTGAGCAGTTTAAGATACAATGGAGACTCTGGGCATTGTGGCTCACATCTGTAGTCCCAGCACTTTGGGAGGCAGGAGTGTGAGGATTTCTTGAGCCTAGGAGTTTGAGACCAGCCTGGGCAACATAGTGAGACCAGATCTCTAAATTTTTTTTTTTTTTTTTTTTTTCCAAAAATTAACCAGGCATGGTGGCCCACACTTGTAGTCCCAGCTACTCGGGAGGTCCACAAATCTAAAACTTTAAAAAGCTACAGGAAGTAAAATGTTATCAGTTTAATTCTATGAAAAAGTCCATATTGTGATAGGAGAATAATATTAAGTCACTTACAGAAGCCTGATACTCAGATACAATAGTGACCACCTACAATGAAGGGTGAATTTAGAGCTGTCCATTTCATCTCCACAATGGAATGGGAACTCCAACACCTTCTCCAAAGCTGAGTCACTCACTCACTCATTCTCTATTATTCTCTCGGTTTTCTAAGCAAGGTAGGAGGATGCTTGTGTCCAGGAGGTCAAAGTTGCAGTGTGACATGATCATGCCACTGTACTACACTCCAGCCTGGTCAACAGATTGAGACCCTATCTCAAAAGAAAAAAAAAAATACAAAAGAGAGAATGATGAGTAAAGGAAAATGTATGGAAATGAAGAATATTCTAGTACTCAGGTGCATTAATTAACTTTGACCCAGAAGAAAATTTTTTGTAATGAGAACCTGGAGGAGAAGATCAAAAGAATTAATGGATACTATCATTGATAGAACTTTCAGCAAAGAGGCACAAATTTGTAGCTATAACATTAGATGGAATCCATCTTCCCACTGAGATAGGAAACAAGGTCTTCTAAAAGTAAGAAGGACAGATTATTTAATGGAGGGTCTTAAGAGAAGCCCCTTCCTCTTCAACAAAGCCTGTGATAGATTATCTTCAAAAAGGACCATCATCAACTTCTCCCCTGGAAGCACATGCTGCCACATCACACATCAAGAGGTGGGATCTGTTTCCTTTTCTCTTGAAGCTGGGCAGACTTGTGACTGGCTTTGGTCAACAGAATACAGCTGTCCATTTTATCCCATCCTTTGCAATGGAATGGGAACTCCAGCACCTTCTCCAAAGCTGAGATTACAGCGGAAATAATGTTATGCCAGTTCCAGGCCTAGCTTTCTAAGCACTAGTGGATTTCCCCTTCTTCTCTTAGAAGTCAGCTACCATGAATAAGAAGTTCAACTATTCCGAGATCCCCAGACTGTGAGAAAAGCTAAGCTAGCTGAATTAATTTGCTAGGACTCCCATAACAAAATACCATGAACTGGGTAGCTGAAACACCAGGAATTTATTTTCTCACAGTTCTAACAGCAAGGCATGGACAGGATTGGTTTCCACTGAGATCTCTCTCCATGACTTGCAGATGGCTGGCCTCTTACTGTCTCTTCACATGGCTGCCTCTCTGGGCATACACATCCCTGGTGTCTTTCTCTTCTTATGAGGACACAAGTGATACCACAGTAGAGTCTCATCTTAAAGGCCTTAATATAACTGCCTCTTTAAAACTGTTTTTCCAAACATGGTAATAGCCTGAGGTACTGGGTGTTGGGACTTCAACATATGAATTTTGAGGATGCAAAATTCAGCATCTAACACTAGCCATGTACAGAGATCATGAGAGAGAGGGATATATATTTTCAACTGGTTTCCAGATTTCTTAACCATCCCCACCAGGAATTGATTTGTGAGTCGAGAAGATATCTTGGAGATTGCAGCTCCCCGAGACATCACATGCAGGAGAAAAACTTCCCAGTTGAGCCTTGCCCCATCTGCAGAATTGTAAGACTTCACAATCTGAATCCAGAGCATCCAGATCTTAATCTCTATGTTTCCCTGCTGCAGTTTTGGGAGTAGTTTGTTATGCAGCAATAGCTAACTGAAATAATAGATAATAAGCTAACAGGAGCTAACGACAATGAAGGTGCAGGACAGACAGGCAGTGTGGAATTTCACTGGTCATTATTCTGAGCTTTATATTTTCACACAGAATCACCCTTCACATAAGTCTATTTAAGTACATAGAGCAAAGCTGTATCAATCTCATGCTACAGGTACACCTTTCTATTTAGAATTTGCAAAACAAAATCAACCACCCTCTACTCTCCCTCCACCAAAAAAAAAAAAAAAATAGAAACACATCTACATCTCTTGATAGAACTAAATCTGATACGTGAAATGACTCAAGAAAAATCCCCAGCTAGTGAGACTGTGCTACTCTATGTTAGAGTAATAAAATAACCTGTTAATATCACTGGCTTCTGATACAATTGTGATGTGTAACTTATATAGGCTGGGAGACCACTGTGGATATTAATTTTTCTCTGATTTTTCCTTATATAACTTGGGAAATAGAAGGAATGGAAACTACAGTTTCCTCATGCTTTCATAATAGATTCTACACATCCTTTGGAAAGTCCACAAACTGAAACTTTAAAAAGCTGCAGGAAGTAAAATGTTGTCAGTTTAATTCTATGATAAGGTCCATATTGTGATAGGAGAATAATATTAAGTCATGTACAGAATCCTGATACTGAAATACAATAGGGACCATCTACATTGAAGGGTGAATTTGAAGCTGTCCATTTTATCCCATCCTCTGCAGTAAAATGGGAACTCCAACACCTTCTCCAAAGCTGAGTCATTCATTTTGTTATTATTTCGGCTTTCTAAGCAAAGTATGTTCCAGTTTCCATTTCATTCTGTATTTTCTTATGCACATTGTTTGTTGAATTTTTATATTTACACAGAAATGCACATGCACACCTCCATGCCTACACACACAAAAGATTTTTGATGTATGGAGGCTGGATGCAACGACTGAAGAATCACAAACCCTTGGAAGGAGAGAGTACCGAGAAATAGGAAAAACAGATTTTTCAAATCTCCTTTGCTGGAAAGGAGAAAATACCCTAAAGAAAGTGTCAGAAACCTCCCTTCAGGCCTCTTTTGTTATTCTCTCTAGCTTTTCAATCTGGGAGGTCAGTTGTGTGAGTGACGGCATAGGCAGGGCAAGGCAAAATCAATATAAAATTAGAGAAGATATTCTACAAATTGGCAGACGTCCATCTTTAACCCATTGTGAACGGGCCGGGGTTCATCTTTAAACCAATGTGAAGTTTGTCTTCTCTGAGTTAAATTTTAGTTGGGAGCCCAGTCTTCTCCAGCGGGGCCAGAAGCACAAGTTCTAGAGATAACCTAATCTCTGACTTCTTTGCTTTCAGGCCATGAAAATAAGAGGCGGGGCCCGTTCTTGTAGAATTTTTTTCTACAATATACTTTTAGTTTAGCTGGTGTTATATTTCTGTGTACACTCCATTTCTGTTATTACCATGGTTACTACTATTGTTTATTAACCTTGATAATCACTAGCTTAAACCACTGCAATAAGTTCAAAGCTGATTTAATAGCCTCTACTCTCAATCTGCTCTGTCAGAGTGATATTTCTCAAACATCAATGTGCTTGTCTTTTGGTGATCTCATCCAGTCTCATGGAGATAAATATGATAGAGATGTTGGTGTCATCAGTATTTATTTCCCAGCCTGGACCTCTCCTCTGAACTCCAGATTTATACATTTGCAACTACCTACTCCATAATTCTCCTTGGATGGCTAAAAGGCATCCTAACTCCCCAAGCAAGATGAGGCTCCTGATCTTCCTCTCCAAATGCTGTCCTCCCTCAGTTCTCCTTTCCCATTTCAGAACGTCAATCCATTCTTCTGACTGCTTTAGACAAAAAGGTCAGAGTCATCTCTGAATAGAAACTGCGATACATAGGCTAAATGACATCATGACATTCTCAAGTACATGAGTCAGTCAGCAACAGCATCAGGATATTTACTCAGGCAGAGTTAACTCCAGAGTCTTTGTTCTTTACCCCTGTGTTTGACTGCCTCTCTACCTTATAAACCCCTTTACATGTAATCCAAAAACTTCATATGGAACCTAAATGACAAATACCAACTGCTAACCTCAAGGCAAGCTTGCTACATCAAACAAGAACTATGAATTCTGGTTCTACCTAGCTGTCTGGTAAACAAAGCTGAAAATTCCCTTTGTTGAGGGCCAAGATCTTTTTGATTTATTTTTCTCTCTCTTTCTTATACCTTCTGCATGTTCTTATGGGAATCCTAGGCTGTGATTTTGAGATGGGAACTCAGGAGTTTCTGTTATAATTCTGTCTCAGTTACTAATTAGCTATATGGCCTTGGGAAGTTTCTAAACTTCTTGGTATTTTATCAGTACTCTGCCAAAAAATGACATGCATACAATAGATGGTCCAGAGTCCATAGCAATAGTATAGAAAAAAATGTAGAGAAATAGATAAACCAAGTAACAGGGCCTGTTTACTTCTTGAAAGAAAGAATCACATGTTTGTTTACTATCCGTCTCCCAAGTGTTTATTGAAGTTAGGTATTCTGCAGAAACCTAATAAATATGTGTGAATTACTGGTTGAAGATTTACGATTTGCTATATGGTATGGACAAGATGCCTTAGAATTCCAGAGGCAGTTTGAACAGTAGAAACAAACCTGAACTGAGAGGCAGACAACAGGACCTAATAGCAGAGAAGGTAGAGATGTGTAGGTAATTGACTTCAGGACAAATATCTATCATATAGTCAAGACTTTAGTATTTGCCTCTGTAAAATACGAAGAGTGGGATTGGTTGATCTCAAAGATATCTTAAGGGAGCTCTGACTGTATAATCTACTTTCTCCATAAAACCTGAAAAGTGTAAGCACGAAATATTTTTGTTTTTATCTATTCCATTGGAAGGGCTCGGCAATTGAGCATCAGCATCTAGCACATATAATCATCTGTTTCACTTCATTTGTATTATCCACTGTGAAGTGGATAATATCTCCATTTATGCATAAGGAAATTAAGGTGCAGGGAGACTTTTCAAGGTAAGAGTCAGTGCCAGAGCTGGGATTGGAATCCAGGATTAAGTGGCTCTCAGTCTCAATTCTCTTTGCATTGAAGCACACATCCTCCCCAAGTCTCTGGCACTAGTGATGCATATCAGGAGGCAATGCAGGGTTCTTCAGGGGCATAAACAGGGCTCCTGGGTACTAACACATCACAAGAAAGACATGACCACACCTCTTGAAGACCAAGTTCATCTAACTCTAACAGAGAGAGCTATGATTAGCCAAAAAAATATTCTAGTCGCACACAAAAAACTAATTAGAAAAATCTGATGATTAACTGCATGCCTTCATTGTTTTCAGTAAATGTAACCTGTCTAATAAATCAGTAACACTTAGTAAAAACAATACAAAGTATATTCAGTAATAGACTTGCCTTCCATGAGGAGACTAATATGGGGTTTTATATGGAGTTCTGAAAGAAACCAAGTAAATATCATTAGCATTTGCTTCATTGCACAGATTACATGGTGCCTTGATTCTGCTGCTGACAAGCAGTAAATTGCTCTGTTGTGTATGGTGGCTTAAACAGGTTTCATCTGCTATTATTAAAAGTCCATGAAGAATATGATTGCCTATCCCCATCCCACTTTCAACCACTGTGGCCAACATATGGGAACTCAGGCGACTAAAATAATTACAGACCACAAGCTCTAACAATAAACCACAAAAGGACAAATTATATCCTTTCTTGGAATTCACTTATTTCAAGTAGTTTGTTATTTTTTTTTCATGAAGAGCTCTATATTGGACCACATTTGTGATTAGAAGATCTAACTTGGATTTCAGCTGCAGAAATTATGCTATTTACTTTCTTCTTACAGGCATTAAATTGCTGTTTGGATTTTTCCCCCTTTCTCTAGATAGTTCAACAAATATATTTTATGGTCTCTTTATGGGACAAAACAAGATATAATGATTTTGAAAGTTAGATAGACTAAATAACTAGATAATTGCCTAGAGTTGAAGTGGTGTATTCAGGAACTTCACTGGGAAGAACTAAAAATAATTTAAAAATAGGAGAAATTGTCATTGGCCCATTTATGCAAAGCCAATGAAAAGAAAAGCTGAACACTTGACTTCTGAGAAGTTAAAGGACAAACTGTGGGGCCAAGTTACAGTAATTCCCTTGACCTAATTTTTGGTAAATTTAATTTTATCCTTTTTCAATGTTGCGGAACCTATAATGTATATTTTATTGGTCTTATTATATGCATGTCTCATGCAAGTTTCCTTCAGAACTTTTTGAAGATCAACAGGCAATATATTAAAAATGAAAATAGAAATTAGGTTGGATATTGGCCTACCTACAATGGTTGAAAAATCACCTTAGGAAAAAGTGGTTTTGTTTATTTCCTTTTTGATCTGTTTGAATGCTTTAAAAAAAGAAGGTCATTAGCATGAAGGATTTGGTAGGTGATATTTTAGCTCAATGTAAGCATTTTTTTTTTTTTTTTTTTTTTTGCTAACTAAGGATCTTTGAATGACAGAAGGAAAGGGTTTTAAAGAAGACAACCAGTTAGTCTTCTGTGGTAACATCTGTTCTAGCGACCTGGTTCTTTGGGGTTCGATGATTTAAAGGCATGCTTTCCTTTATTATTTGTAGATTATATTGTTTAAAGTTTTCTGCATGGTGAATAGAGGTTGCTGTGGGAACATAAAACTCTACACAGAGACAGAACTACGACTGGGTCCAGGTTCTATCACCAAATAGCTTGTGATACTGGGTCAGTCTCACAAATGTGTGGCCTGGTGTTTCCTCTTCAACAAAATGTTAATATTTCTCTTCATGTGGCTTTGGCAGTGATATGACCTATTGCATGTGAAGGCATTTTATGGTAACATGCAGTGTACATTATACATAAAACTTTGTTAACATATACCTCATTTGGTGACACTGTTCTTTTTCCTGTATTATCTTTCAATGATAATTATTAAAATCTTGATGGCCAACATGGTGAAACCCCTTCTCTACTAAAAATATAAAAATCAGCCAGTGTGGTAGCATGTGCCTATAATCCCAGCTACTCAGGAGGCTGAGGCAGGAGAATCGCTTGAACCCAGGAGGTGGAGGTTGCAGTGAGCCAACATCGTGCCACTGCACTCTAACCTACGTGACAGAGCAAGACTCTGTCTCAAAATGAACAAACAAACAAACAAACAAAAAACAACTTTATGGGTCACATTTGCCCCCTCCCAGTTCACCAACTTTGCCTTCCCACTAGATGCTTCTCATAACTTAGTAACTCTATTTCTACCTACTTTTCTAAGATGGTATTTGATAACATGCAAATTGTCCTTTATGGAAAATAATGTATATGTTAATGATTTGGTCAGATGGACTCAAATATTAACTCTTTCCTTGAACGTGCTAATTTGTTATCCCATTCACAGTGCAGTTAATATACTCACAAATGTCCTTCAGAAATGTTTCTAAGGGCTCTGCAGACTGAGTTTTAGACTCTGTGCTCATTTTTACTTGAGTAATTTCATTAGTAGTGTTTATTTTATAAATAGCTTTTAAAGTGTTTGAAGGTAGAAACATCTTTTAAATGTTGATATCTTTTGTTCCAAAGTATTCTGCAGACAAACAAATCCACAGAAGCACCTCTAAACTGGGAGTGTGGTGAAATGGGGAGAGTCCAGCCCAGGGCTGCAGATCTTGGGATCCAAGAATACACAGTAGGTAGCTCATGAGGAAATTTAGAGTCTAGGCCTGCACAGAATTCACCTGAAAAGGTGGAACAGAGACCAAGACTGAACTCAGGACCAAAAGAAGGACCAAACTCGAGATTCCACAGAAGAGTAAGTGGGTTCTATTGGTAAGAGTTGGGGATCAGCAGAAATTTTTGAAACCCAGATGTAGTCACAGAAGCCCCAGAGAACCCATGGCCCTGCCTAAGTTAAATTAGGGAGAGGGCTCAGTGAGGTGTCTTGAACACATTCACTTGTTCAAGCAACAAGTTGAGAAGCAACTGTGTGCCAGAAAAAATACAGGATACTGGGTATATGTGGGTAATCCAGGCAGCAACAACTCTGCCATCGTTCACCTTCCATCTCAGAAAACAATAAACAAATTAATTATTAGAGATGATGATAAATTTGCTAAGTAAGAACAAGCTGGGGGCAGCAGGGGTTTCACCTACAAGGAGCTGTGAGAAGCATGAGAAGGAACTCATCACACCAAATAGCAGGAGAGGTGTGTCCCAGGAAACAACACATGAAAAGGCCCTAAGACCAGAAGGGGCAGAAGCTCTTCTCCATGACTTATTTACAATACACAATGACTTATTTAAAATAGAGTAGCCATATAGAAATTAGGTTGGATATTGGCCTACTTACAATGGTTGAAAATCACTTTAGAAAAAAGTGGTTTTGTTTATTTCCTTGACCTATTTGAATGCTTAAAAAAAAAAGATAAAAAGGTCTTCAGCATGAAGGATTTGGTAGGTGATATTTTAGCTTACTGTAAACATTTATTTTTGCTAACCAAGGATCTTTGAACAACAGGAAGGGATGTGTCTTATAATAGTAAATAATAAATAGCCATGTATTTACCTATACATATTCTATATGTAAATAAATGTACATATAGAGTAGCCAATACATACAGAGTAGCCAGTGGAGGAGATGGTTGTTAGCACCATGATGGAAAGGTATTGGGGAAATGCTGGCAAAGCATGACATAGAAGTAAGAAGAAAAGGCCGCCCGGTGGCAAGGTTCTTGTGGGCTCCCCAATCTTCCTCCACTCCTTCAGCAGATGCCAGAATTTGGTTATTTCTCTGGGAAGAACTTGTGTTCATGAAATTGAAAGAAGCGCAGGAGGGCTGCAGCATAGAGAATGAGGAGTGTTTGTCAGACCTATAGTTGTCATTTACTGAATATTGTGGCCCTCATCTTAGTTTACTCCCAAGAAAATACCTGGAGCCTTTCAGGTGCATCCCTTTTACAAAGACTAGGTGCTAATGTTGCCATTCAGTTGTTTGAGCTTCCCTAGATTCTTCTAGGAACTTTTCTTTTTCCCGTTAGGTCAAGATTCTGTTGCATACCATCAAAAAGCCCTAGTTAATACAGTCATCTCTCTGTCCTTATCTTGCTTACTTATTAATCTCCCTTCCTCCAGTACACTCTAGTGTCTATCAGGTGAGAACAATTCTTTCTTTTCTCATCAATATGTATCTAATACTAGCAAAGTCCTTGGGATATATTAAGCATTCAGTAAGTTGTTGGTGCTCAATGATTAATATGTGTTTGTGAAAACAATTAATATGTGTTTATGAAACACAGGGAGCTTGAGATCAAAAGTTTTGACCCAATCTTCCAAAATTTTATGGGAGTTGGAATATCAGATGTTAAGCAAAATTTACTAAAATGTGAATAGATAAGAAAATAACTGATTATTTCTCATTTACTTTTGACACATTCTCCTCCCTTGTATTTTCCTGAAATTAAATTAGTCAACACTGATTTAAGAGGTCTTACAATCTCACCCACTCAGCCCAAATATAGCACTGAAAAGACTTCCAAAGTTTTGGCAACGTATTTTATTTTAATGAAGTGTTGAATGCCTGTAGGATCACTGGAATAATTGCCAGTTACACTTCTATTAATGAACACATTTAAGTGGAGATTGCGAAAAGCAGAAAATGATCTGATTTTATAGAGTACATTTACTGCCAGCAATGTACAGTGATGAATGGTGCCCCAGATTTGATTTTAGTTTTAGCCACAAAACAGCCAAAGTTGCACAGCAGGCTCTTTAAAAAATATCTACTGAATTTGCAAATTATTTATTGAGTTCTCAATAAAGAAATAAAATCTTCTTGGTATTTTGAGTCTCTTATATTTTCCTTTGAGACAGTCTCACTCTGTAACTGAAAACTCTGCCTCCCAGTTTCAAGCAATTTTTGTGCCTTAGCCTCCCGAGTAGCTGGGACTACAGGCCTATGTCACTATGCCAGCTAATTTTTTTTTTTCTATTTTTAGTAGAGATGAGGTTTTACCATGGTGGCCAGGTTGGTCTTGAACTCCTGACCTCAGGTGATCCACCCATCCTGAGTAGCTGGGACTACAGGCATATGTCACTTTGCCCAGCTAACTTTTTTTTTTTCTAATTTTAGTAGAGACGAGGTTTTGCCATGGTGGCCAGGTTGGTCTTGAACTCCTGACCTCAGGTGATTGACCCATCTGGGCTTCTCAAAGTGTTGGTATTACAGGCGTGAGCCACCACACCCGGCCTCAGTGATATATTTTTGTGAACCAATTAGTTCTTTCAAAAAATGAAGAAGGGTAGTGCTGCCAAAGTTGATCCACATAGCAGTCTTATTACCACCCTTGCATGGGGTCTGTGCTGTGAAGACTAGTCTCTATATACAACAAGTTCTATTAACAAGCCTCTTTGGATGAAACTGCTTTTGAATTTGTTATATATTCAGTTCTGACATACAGTGCTAAGGAAAGTAGAAAGTCTCAAAGGGTTCATAAGACAGAATCTTAGTATTATTTCTAAATGCTGGTTCTTCAAGTAGTATTTGAGTTTGAGGCATATCAGTTCATACTGCTCCCAGGCTAAAACCAAAAATTGTCTTTGGAGGATTAGCTGAATCTAAGGAAACTTTTAGGAATATTAACCAGAAAAGTTCAGTAGTAGCAGGTTTTACTGACTTTATCAGAGTGCTGTTTGTTTCCCCAAATCCAGCTTCTCCTTTACATTTATACACTGCTGTTCAACCAGAAGCTACATTTCCCAGCTTTCCCTGGAGCTAGATGGTCCTTGTGACTAAATTGGAGCCCTTAATGTGAATAAAAGTGACGCAGAGACTCTTCATGTTATCTTTACGTGGAGTAGAGTCACTTGCCCCTGTGCTATGAGTACTTCACTTTCCCTCAGGATCTGAACATGACAGTGACCCAGTTTACAGGATACAGATGGTAGCATGAGATAGGAGGACAATGTATTAGAAGGAACCTGGGTCCCTGAATGACATCCTGCTGGAGCAGACCTGTCACATCAGCCTGGACCAAACCAACTATGACTTGAAAGAGAAAGAAACTGTGAGCTTTCTTATAGGATTGTTGCAAGTGAATCAATAAAGAAAATTGATTGAAGTCTTCAGAAAGTCTTTTAATAAATTTTTACATTATTTAGAGGTTACTTTTACATAAATTATTTATAAAAACTACCTGCACTTTTATGTTATGTCTTTAAGATGTCAAAAATTATGCTATCTCTTTTGATTTTTGCAAAATCCTAGTGAGGGAATCATTGTGAGAAAGACTATGTTAGATTCTTGAGGAGCTCAAGGGACAGAATGAAAGTAACCACAATAAAGGCACTATTTTCAGATTTGTCCTCTGACAACACTTCATAGGGCTAAGAACAAATCTGTGTTTTCTGTTTTTGAGAGATGACTCCCAACTATATGTGTGTGAATATACGTATAACATTATCATTGTGATAAAACTTACAAAATGTTGTCCAACAAGTAAGTCATTAGACATCCAGTGCTTAGCACAAACCCAAATTCAGCTATATTCCAATTTGAACACAGCATACATATCTAGAGATATAGATCTATATAGATAATTTTTCAAAACGCAAATATCTATTATAGATATCTATATATAAGAAGATACCTCTAGATATAGATATAAGAATATCTTAGATTCCTCTCTTATTAGATTATTTTTCAAAAAGCAAATAGATATCTATATTGGATACAATGTTTATATCTCTATTGGATATAGACATATATATATAATTTTTCAAGAGTCAAATTTATATACACATATGTACATAATGTGGATCAATGTTTGAGAGTGGGGCAGAGAAACTTTAAGAAAGAACTCTAGATTATAACACAATTCAGAGTACTGGCATGATAACAATGGTGCTAACAGTGATAATGAAAATAGCAATAATAATAATAGCAGCTACATTTTGAGAGTTGTCATGAGACAGGTTCTGAGCTTTTTGCTTTATATTCATTATCTTTGCAAAGCATCTATGAGATGTTATTCTTCAATTTTGCAGGTGACATAGGAAACCCAGGGAGTATTTTGCCCCAAGGGTAACCAGAACTCAAATCTAATTACATTATACATTTTACCTCAACATATGTCCATTTCTGCACAGAAGAGTTAACATAACAGGTGTGAGATCACTGTCCTTAGAAAGGCCTGCTTGTAGGCTGGCTACTTGGATTTTGGGAGAGTGCCTGCCATTCTTTGAATCGAATGGCTCACTGTACTTAAACTGTTTGTGCAAACAATATGGTTTATTTTGAACATCTGCTTTGCTTCTTGGACTCTGGAATTTGGGTACATGCGAAGTACTGGACGTCTAATGGCTTCCTTGCTAGACAACATTTTATGAGTGCTATCACAATGACTCATTGCTTGGAGAATTAAGCATTTCCTATGAGACTTCACGCAGAAAGAACTCTGGGAAGCTTGCATCAGATTTCCTCCAAACATTACCCCATGTGCCTTTTCCCTTTGCAGATTTTGCTTTGCATTCTTTTGTTGTCATAAATCATAACTGTGTGATTGTACACTGAGTCTTGTACATCTCCTAGCAAATGATCAAAACTGGAGATAATCTTGGAAACCCCTAACATATCTATCTTCCATGTCATTCTCTCATTTGGAGGAGATAAAATTTTATTTTCTACCTGAGTACACGGGAAGACTGTATTTCTCAGCCTGCCTTAAAATCAGATTGGACCACAGGACTGAGCTCTGATGGGTGGAATGTCCATTAGTCCAATATAGGCCCATCAAATGCCCCACACCATCTTCCTGCTCTCAACTGAGGACCAGATGCAGATGACCCAGGGGTGGAAGCTAACACCATAGTGGAACCATGAGATGAAAGGAGTTGTTCTCAATAAATGAGTTGAATAGAGACCCCATCCTGTCCCCAACTGAATCACACAGGATTAGGAAATGAAAGATAAACAAACATTTGTTGTCTTAAACCACTGAAATACTGGAGCCGTGTGTTGCAGCATTGATCCTACTTTGTCTAATATTTATGGTGATGTGCTCGATACCAACACCCCAATCTCCTTCTTCTCAACTTTGAAGTATGTTGCAAAAGTGAAAGGGATTTTTAAGCCATAAAGATCCCATTACTCATTTGATAGAATAATAATATTTGATGAGCTAACACAAGACATGAATAATCTACCAGATGGAGACCCTTGCAATGGAATCAAAGGAAGTTCTCTGTTACCATTTCAGATTGCTCTTTACATTTTTGAGCAGTACTTGATAAAATCAATAAAAAGGTATTAAACTACTGTGTGTAGCTCCTTTACTAAAGGAGCCATGCTCTTCACTCCCCCTGTAATTAGATTACTTTTCAAAAAAGCAAATTAACAGCTCTTCAATTTTACTCAGTACATGTGGAAATAACTAAAAAAGAGAAAGTGAGAGAAGATATAAATTTTATTGGTCTGGCCTCCAATTGTTTTGCTTGGGGTCATTCATTTGTTCACATATATTTATTGATTACCTGTTATATACAAGACACAGTCTGCAGAACCGAGAATTCTGTAGTAAAGAAGGTGCAGCGCCTGCTCTCAGGAAGTGTAAAGAATAGGGGAGGGGTGCAATAAGTAAAGAGGAAATTCCAAATAAGCACTATGATGGGAGCTCAGAGCAGGGTCTCCAAACCTACTTTAGGAGATATCGAGAAACCTTTCCCACAAATAAGTCTTTCAATCCCAAAACTCTGAAGATAGCTCCAAATCCTCCTTAATTTCCCTCACCTTTTAATCCAAACCATCATGACATCCACTCAGCTCTACCTCCACCATATAGCCAAGCCCATAATTTATGTCTTCTCTACTTGCTACCACCATGGTCTAAGCCACATCTCCTTTCTGTCTTAGTCTGTTGGACCAGATTTCTAGAGGGTCTCCAATTTTACTTTCATGTCCTACACTCTGTTTTGCTTAGAGTAGCTTTCCAGTGCCATCTTAAAACAACAACAACAACAAAAAAAAACCAATGCTTTATTTGTATCTGGGCTTTTAAAAACCAGTAGTTCCTCGCTAACCTTAGAACAAAATACAGACGATGTTCCAGGTTCCGGCCACTCTTGCTCACTCCTGCCTTACGGTTTTGGACGGCTCTTTATGCCTAGAATGTCCTTTTTCTAGCTTTCCGCAGCTATGTCCTTCTTGACATTGTAGATACAATGCAATGCTACTTCCCCATCTAAAGACGCTCCCTGCTCTACTTCTTTGTAACAAATGTCATCCTCTTTCCACCACCACCAGATATTTTCTTATTTACTTAAGTGTTTGCTTTTTGCCTGTCTTTTTACTATCTTCCCCACCAGAATGTAAACTCTAAAGAAAAATTACCTGTCTTTTTTGTCGGTATATCTTAAATACCTGATACAGTGATGAGCCTGAACTCAGCACTCAGAGAAGAAATATTAAAAACATATATTGAAAGGAAGTCTAAGTACAGATGTGGAGAAGGGGTAGGCATTGGCCTGATGAAGAAGGAGGTTGTGGGAAATACCATTTCTCGCCAGAGAGAAAAGTCCAGGTCGAGGCCCTTCTGAGGAGTGCACTTCAGCAGCAGGCAGTTTCTTCTGGCCAGAGCAGAGTAAACACAGAAGAGTGAGGGGTGAGACAGGAAAAGTCAGCAAAAGCTGGTTGGTCAAGGCCTGGCTGCTCAAGGGCTAGTTGGGTCACAGCAGTACAGAGAGCATCTAACCCAGTATCTGACTTATCGTAGATGTTCAAGAAATATTTGTTGGATGAGTGTATTAAGGACGATTCAGTCTATCTTCTAATGGCAAAATAATAATAATAATAATAATAATAATAATAAAAGGAAGCAATTGGTTTTAAGTAGGAACTGACTGGTTTCTATTTGCTCTTTAGAAAGATCTTTTCAGGTACACAGTGGAGAATGATTCAGAGGATGACAGGACTGCAGGCAAGGAACCTGGGCCATTGCAGACATGTAGGTGAGAGGAGACAGCAGTGTGTGAGAGGCAGGGCAGTGGAGAGGGAGACGCAAGGGCAGACGTGAGCAATACAAAGACTGGAGAATTGGCTGAGCTTAGAGATTAGTTAGAAACAGAACGTTCTGAGTAAGGAGTCCAGAAAGAAAACTGGGTTTCTTCCTTTCCTTTTTTTTTTTGAGACAGAGTCTCACTCCGTCACCTAGGCTGGAGTACAGAGGCACAATCTCAGCTCACTTTAACCTCCACCTCCCAGGTTCAAGTGATTCTTGTGCCTCATCCTCCCAAGTAGCTGGGATTACAGGTACACGCCACCATGCCTGGCTAATTTTTGTATTTTTAATAGAGATGGGTTTTCGCCATGTTGGCCAAGCTGGTCTTGAACTCCAGACCTAAAGTGATCCACCTGCCTAGGCTTCCCACAGTGCTGAGATTACAGGCATGAGCCACCACCCCCAGCCTGGATTTCAAAGTGATTGCATAAATGAAGGTAACATTTACTGAGAAAAGACAGGTTAAGAAGGCAAAGGCGATGAGCTAAGTATACTGCATACATATTTCACTTAATAAAAGTAAAAGCTATTTTAGGAGTTAGGCATTATTTGGATGAATGCAAGATGACTCTATCTGTGACCAGGGCCTAGGCTTCCATTCTAAAGTCAGGTACTAAGTGGCACAATGGGCCAGGTACCTGGAATGAGGTATGAAGGATGCTATGATGAATCAGCCTGGGGACATGGGCTTTAGGAAGCTCATGGATTAAACAGATACAAAGGTCCTCAGCCCATTTCTATTTTCCTTTTTTTCCTTGGATTTTGTGTGTGTGTGAGAGGGCATGGTGGGTAGTGGTGCGGGGGAAGGGTTGCTACTGCCTTTCAATGGAAATTTGCTCATTGGAGTAAGGGTGGAGAAGGGCAGTGGGGCAGTGCTGCCCTTCCCAAAGGGGAGCCCAAGCAAACAAGAGCAGGCTGAGTGGTTGGCAAGTCAGCCCTCCCGAGCATCCACCAGGTCAGCCTCAAAGTCTCTAGCAACCAGGCACTCCTGCCCAGTATGGAAATAGTGGTTGTTTAAAACCAAATGTACATGTTCGTAATTAATTGCTAATAGAGAAGTAAAAATAATTTGTAGGATACACGTATGGCAACCCTTTTTATGTCAAAAGAATCTCTCCACACACACAGATGTATGTACGTAAACTATACCTGTGAGAATAAAGGAAGAAACTAACAGTAGTTACCTCTAGCAAAGTGGGATGAAAGGTTGACTGTAGCTAGGACACTTCAATATTTCAATTTTGAATCCTCTGTATGATTTAAAATGTTTATGAGTTTAAAATTTGAAAGAAGGCCGGGTGCAGTGGCTCACACCTGTAATCCCAGCACTTTGGAAGGCAGAGACAGGCAGATCATCTGAGGTCAGGAGTTCAAGACCAGCCTGGCCAACATGGTGAAACCCTGTCTCTTCTAAAAGTAGAAAAATTAGCTGGGTGTGGTGGTGCACACCTGTAATTCCAGCTACTCAGGAGTCTGAGGCAGAAGAATCTCTTGAACCCAGGAGGCGGAGGTTGCAGTGAGTGGAGATCGTGCCACTGCACTCTGGCATCCAGCCTGGATTACAGAGAGAGACTCTGTCTCAAAAAAAAAAGTTCTAAAGAAACAAATAAATCAAGAAGCATCTAAATGCCATTGAATATACTAGTAATTGTATATTCAATGAATATACAATTATACATTGAACATACTAGCAAAAGTAATTGCCGTTTTTGCCATTAACAGTAATGGCAACCACCCCCCCAATTTCTTTTGTACCAACATAATGCATAACATAAACTAATGCTTAACATATTTCAAGATGACATTACCAAGTCATTATGAATTTTTTATTACATTATGA
Organism: Ateles fusciceps; assembly: GCA_036589455.1. Taxonomy (NCBI): domain Eukaryota; kingdom Metazoa; phylum Chordata; class Mammalia; order Primates; family Atelidae; genus Ateles; species Ateles fusciceps. Next base: position 4,919,516 of record JAZHEH010000051.1, read on the forward strand.
AGTTTACTCTTGTATGTAGATGAATAAGGAAAGAACTGAAGGGCTTGATATCTTCTGACAGCACTCTTAAAGATATTAAGTAAAACATTTCTCATTTATCTTCTTATCTACATGGATATTAATATCCTTAATTTTTAAAGGATAGTTTCATGTCTAGAGAATCTAAGCCATCGTTCAAGCTCAGAAATGGCAGCGTAAGGTTTGAACCCCAGACAGCACTTGCACCATGTCAGTCTTTGGAAGTCAAAACAGAAGTCATATTAACTGCTTAAGCTTGTAGACAACCTTCCCTTCGGAAAGCCTGAAAGACAATTCTGTTAGGGCAAAGGAAACAGCATTTAAACTCTGTTCTTACCTTAATTCTAAAGTACATGAGTAATGTTTTGCACTTAAGGAAGGTCTTTTATCTGAGTCTTTCAAATGCTGAACAAAACCAATTATTACCCACCCTCTTTCACAGTTGGAAGAGATTTTAATCCCTAATTTGCTGACAGAGAGACTGAAGCCTGCAGGAATGAAGTGATTTACTGAGGGTCACACAGTCTATGAAAGTGTTTCTCAAGAATAACCCTGAGGGCTCATGTCAAAAAAGCAATTGTCTTATGCAATTAGCAGTGAATTCCTCTATCCTAATCACTGCATCTTACTGTTTCTCGTGGGAAGTTTCAGGGAACTACACTTTCCCTCTCTCCTTTCCCACCATAAATGGGACTTAGTGCTTTTTATGTAAATGTACTTTGTCAAAAATGTAGATCCCTATAATTTTATCCTCCATCTATTTCATCTGTTTTTAAAGATCTTACTGCAGAAGTTCCCAAACACTTTGAATGGGGTGGAAAAGGCCCATTAAAGAACTCAGATGTCCTGCTGGTTCCTCTGGCTGTAACATCAAAACTCCTGCAGAAATGAAAAAAAAGTATGGTTCTGCTCTTGATGAAATGCCCAAGGGGGTACCTGGATAACAAGCCAAACACTGAAGCTGGGGATTAACTGCATTGAGATGTGACTGCAGAGCACATTCAGCTGCTTTGCTCTACAGGGGTTGCAGCCTCCTCAGAAGCTCCAGTGTGATGGATACACCCTACGTGACTCCCGATAGTCATACCTTTTACAATCTCCTCATCTTGAGCGCTGAAATATGCAGACATGATGGGATGAGATGTCACACCTATGATCGTGCTACCTATTATAAGACTAGAGAGACCCTCCCTTGCTGGCTTTGAAGAAGGCAGCTGCCATATTACAAGGGAGCCTGTAAGAGGGCCATGTGGAAATGGACTGCAATTAGCCTCTAGGGGCTGAGTGGACCCACACTGACAGCCAGCAGGAGGGGAATCTCATATGTGCAACCACAAAGAATTGAATTCTGCCAACAACCACGTGAGCTTAGCAAAGGACTCCAGTATCCAGAAAGAAATGCAGCCCAAACAACATTCTGATTTTGGCCTTGGGAAATGCCAATCAGAGCACCTGGCTAAGTCATTTCTAAACTCCTGACCCTTGGGACAGGGTATTATGAATGAATGCTTTCTAAATCCATTTAATAATTGGCAAATACTTACATGGCAATAGAAAACAAATATAAATATCTTTCTATTTTAGGTAAAAAAGATAGTACCATAACATTTTATGTCAAAAGGACATTATCAGGTATTAAAGTGATGCCTTAAAGATATAGTTGATTCTAATGGATACTTTCACCTATTATAATCCAGAGCAAAGAAAGCAAATGAAGCAGGGAAAGATTCCATAGAAGAAGGAACCAGGTGTCTGAAGCGTAGAGGTCTAACTATTTGCAACTATCTCGCTCTCATCCCGTGCCTTAAAAATGGGAAGAATGGGCTATGTATTATTAATTAATGACAGAAAATGCCAAAGCAGCATCAGCATCACTATATTAAAACTTAATGCCCCAGTATATCATTTACAGTCATCTAAAACTGCTAAGTTATACCTGATTTTGAAAGACCACAGAGAAGCAAGATTATGAAACATGTATATTGATATTTATATGATCTTTTGACCATTTGTTCTCAAATGTGGTTTTCTGTTCGCTGACTATTATAATGTAAAATATTTTTAATAAATTAAGGACTTCAGATTAAAAGAGAGAGAGAAGAATTCCTAAGCATCATCCCAGAGTTAACTGAATAAAAGTCATCAAAAATAAGACCTGTTACCTCTCTCCAACCCCTACACACACACACACACACACACACACACACACACACACACACCCCCCTACCCACTCACATCCCAAAGACTTCATGAGGTTCCAATGTAGCCACCCTAGTCATTAGTATTTCACATGATAGAGCTCATCACTATTAGGTCACTTCTTTCTGTGATAGAAGCAATTTGCATATCTTTTTTTTTTTTGAGACAGAGTCTTCCTCTGTCACTCAGGCTGGAGTGCAGGGATGCGACCTCAGCTCACTGCAACCTTCGCCTCCTGGGTTCAAGCAATTCTCCTGCCTCAGCCTCCTGAATAGCTGGGACTACAGGCGCGTGCCACCATGCCCAGCTAATTTTTTATATTTTTAGTAGAGACAGGGTTTCACTGTGTTAGCCAAGATGGTCTCGATCTCCTAACCTCATGATCTGCCCACCTTGGCCTCCCAAAGTGCTAGGATTATAGGCGTGAGCTATAGCAGCTGAATTATCTTATATATCTAGTTCAATGGTTCTCAATCGTGCCTGCACATTATAATTACTTGAAGAGCTTTGTAAATCTTAATGCTTAAGCTTCTTCCCAGAGCAATTACAACAGAATCACCAAGCATAGTAGCCACTATTTTTAATTTGTAAAGCTCCCCAGATGGTTGCAACATGCATTTAAGTTTGGGACTGCTGATCTGTAGATAATAGTTTGCATTTTCCGCATCCTTTCTAATACATAATTCTATAGTCCAAAACCCAAACACTCCCTGGTAGGTATGTAGGCCAACCATGACTGTCCCACTTTGATGGAACATACAAATGAGGCTGACCATTTGGGGCCATACTATAATAACTTTTTCTAAATTGAACTTCATGTTTATTATATTTATTTCTTTAAAAAAAAATGCAATCTGGCTGGGTGTGGTGGCTCACGTCTGCAATCCCAACACTTTGAGAGGTTGAGGCAGGTGCATCCTGAGGTCAAGAGATCGAGACCATCCTGGTCAATATGGTAAAACCCTGTCTCTACTAAAAATACAAAACTTAGCTGGGTGTGGTGGTGTGTGCCTATAGACCCAGCTACTCGGGAGGCTGAGGCAGGAGAGTCACTTGAACATGGGAGGGGGGGGGGGCCAAGATTGTGCCACTGCAATCCAGCCTAAGCGACAGAGGGAGACTCTGTATTAAAAAAAAAAAAAAAAATGCAACCTAGTTATCATGATGCCAGTTTATAGACAAAGACAAGTGGTCTCCTGGGTCTCAGAGAACTGCCGAAATAAGTAATGTGACCTGAGTCTGAGTGACACTAAAGCTTATGATGCCTGCACAAAACCAGTGATTTTCCAGACCAGCAGCATCAGCATCACCTGGGAACTTGTAAAAAAAAAAAAAAAAAATGCAAATTCTGTGACCCAATCCCACCCCCTACTACAAGATGGGGCCCAGGAATCTGTGTCTTGACAAGCCCTTCAGGTGATTCTGAGGCTCCTTACAGATGGACAAATAGTCCTATATTCTTCTCTGTCTCTATCAGCTGCTCACCTTTGGAGACTCAGCTCAGCATCTGGCACGAGACATAAAAATGTGTGGGAGCCTCAGTGAGTAAGATGAGGTGAGGGAGGAGATTTTTCTCTAACTTCCCTTCCTCTCATTTCCAATTTACTTTAACAATTTGTGTTGAAAATGCAAGGGACGTATCAGAGATACCATATAAGGAAAGAAATGGTGGAGTTATGCTGCTGCTAATATTTATTTGCAGGGGTGTCTGGCTGTGTTGAGCTACTTTCACACAAGTGTGACCATTTTAATATGTTGACGCATGGTTTATCCTTTTAATCAAAGTATGGAGAGTTTTAAAATGTTTCATTAAAAATTAATATCCCAACTGTTTCTAGGGAAATGAGTTTGTGATCTTAAGGGCTTTGAGGTAACTGGTGTTCAGGAAACCAAGAGCAGTTGGTTTGCTTTCTCGGATGGAAGCTGCTTCAGTTGCTACCATGCTCTAAACCCAAGTGCTGTTGACCTGCTTAGTGTGTTTCTTGCTATGCTTAGGATTCATTTATTAGAATTGTACATTTGACTAGGGGGAAATCAAAATTAAAAGGCCAGTCGTGTTTGATTTATCAGAGATGTCGATTAATATTTTCTGAGCAAACTGTGAAGTTCTTTTTTTTAAAGAAGTATATAAAATAGGCTTTGGGGATATTCAGGTCTGATGGAAATGCGTCTCATGGGGCGGGGTGAGATGGGAGAGAGAAAAAGCAATAAAGATAGAGAAGATAAAAATAGGGAAGAAGGAGGATGGGAAAGAGCTGAAAGGAGACAGTAATTCACAAGGGAAAGAGACAGAAGAGTTAAAAAAGAGGAGAGAAAGCAGGAGTGAAGAAATAAAAGGTGGGGTCAGAAGGATTAAAGGGAAAGGAAAGAGTTTGGGAAAAGAGGGGGAAGAAGAGAAAAGGAATGAGAGAAGGACACATGGACAACAAAAAATAAAATAAGTAAAATAAAATGAAATAAAGCAATGAATGCAGACTTTGGAGCCTAGCAATTTATTGCAAAGTGCCACTTGTACTAGACACGCTGCAGAGATGCTGGCTCCAAAGGTTAATGATGGCAGTAATCATGATTCCAGTTTATAGCAAATGCAATGAAAGGCAGCCAGACCCCCAGAGAAACCTATGGGGATGGCAGTGGAATGATAACATAGCAGTGGTCGAGGAATGGAGGGATGCTGGGAGACTGGATTCAGTTCTCCTGTGTTCAACAACCATTTTGTATCTGATGTACAATCCAATGTTAAAAAGAAAAAAAATATGCTTATTACTAGATCTCTGAATTAGAGCAAAGAAGTTTAGGTGTTTGCACAAACACATTTGAAGTTTTATTTTGTAATTAGCCTCCTCTGAGCACTGACTTTTAGCCTAGGTTGGTCTTTCACGTCTCCTTTCCTTTCTTTCCTTGCTGCTCAGTGGTTTTCTACTGCCGGTGGTCAGTACTGCTGTTTCACTGCAAATGCCTGCTGTCTCTGAAGCCTAGAACCATTGCAGAATAGGCATAACTACTCATCCTCTTTCCTAGCTGTCAAAGCCCTTTCTCTCTCTCTCTCTCTTTTTTTTTTTTTTTTTTGAGATGGAGTCTTGCTCTGTCGCCCAGGTTGGAGTGTAGTGGCACGATCTTGGCTCACTGCAACCTCTGCCTTCTGGGTTCAAGGGATTCTCCTGCCTCAGCCTCCTAAGTAGCTGGGATTACAGGTGTGTGCCACCATGCCCGGGCTAATTTTTGTATTTTCAGTAGAGACAGGCTTTCACCATATTGGTCAGGCTGGTCTTAAACTTCTGACTTCGTGATCCACCCACCTCAGCCTCCCAGAGTGCTGGGATTACAGGCATGAGCAACTGCACCCAGCCAGCCCTATTCTCTTCATGCATGTTTATTTATATGTATTGTCTTGATAGATTACCCATCAAGATTTCTTTTAATCAGAGGTCTGTGTATGTGATGAGCACTCATCGTCATTCTAAATTCCTCTGCCTGAGTCTATTGCCAGGAAGGTCTAGGTCTTTGCAGATGATCAAGTTTTGGAGGAGAAACAAATTTACTCTGCATAATAGGGGGAGAAAAATTTAGAAAGGGCACAGCAAGGAGAGGCGGGTGAGGAGCAGAAATGGGAGAAAGACAGACCCCATTCATTCAGACAGATGGTGGAAACTTGTGTGCCTTGTGAATGTGGAAACCCTATAAAAATATTCTGCAGTGTCAACTACTGGCATGAATTCTCTGAGTAAATTGTTGTGTTCCCAACGAAGAGTCAGAGTTTCTTATCTGATCTGCATAAGGTTTGGACAAAGGCAGCAGCTGTGGTGGTCAGACGTGAAGAGGATGGAATTAGAATAAATCTTTGGACACCATAGACTTCTATATGGTATGGAACTGGGGGATGTTAGGGAATGGGTTTCAAAAGAGATCAAAGCAATTTAATTTGGATCTTCAGGGGTGCCTGTAGCTACTTTGGTTTCCATATGTATAAGAATAAGCTATATGTTGGAGTGTGTATGCTATTTGATACATAAACATTTGATTCCTTTAAGGATGAACTGTTTTCAAATAGATTCATCACAGCAAGTCTTCTCTCTCTATTCAGACCATAAGGTCCTTAAGGATAGAAGTATTTCTCTGGACTTTGAGTAACCTGCAGCATCTAGTTTAACCCTAAGCACATACAAAGTATTCAGTAAGGGACTGTGCCTCAGAGACTTCCTGGATCCACTCTCTTTCTCTCATTCTACCTTCTGGTGTTTTCTGGGCTCTCATTCCCTTTTGAAGGTGATTCACCCAGGGAGAGAGGGTCATCTGCATACCTGGATCACAGAGAAGGAGGTAGTGATGACCGACAGACACCTGTGGTTTAGAGAGACTGGCAGCATGGTTTTTTCTTTTTTTTTTTTTTTTCTTTTTGAGACAGAGTCTTACTCTGTTGCCCAGGTTGGAGTGCAGTGGTGTGATCTCGGCTCACTGCAACCTCTGACTCCCAGGTTCAAGCAATTCTCCTGCCTCAGCCTCCTGAGTAGGTGGGACTATAGGCACGCGCCATGCAGCCTGGCTAATTTTTATATTTTTAGTAGAGATGGGGTTTCATCATGTTGGTCAGGCTGGTCTCAAACTCCTGACCTCGTGATCTACCCGCCTTGGCCTCTCAAGGTGCTGGGATTACAGGCATCAGCCACTGCGCCTGGCCAGCAGCATGGTTTTTTGGACTATAAAAGTTATAGTAATTATCCTCCATTGCCAGGAATGAAATCCCTTGACAGGCCTCAATGTATATTCAAGACTCAAGTTAAGTACAAGCCTGTATTTAAAAAACTAAAAAAAAAAAAAAAGTTTATTGAAATTATGTCATTAGAGTTGACAGAGAAAATATTCCAACCAAGAACTGAATTGAATAAACCTTTCTCAACACCTCTCTTCGTTTAATTGGCAATTACAGCGTACCGGCATGGATATACCACTGTGAGTCAAAGCCCACAGATATTGACTATATTCCTATCTAGGAAGGATCAGTATGAAATACACATATGATGGGGCTCTCACAGAATGGGATATTTTCCCCTTTTCCTCTCATTTCTCAATGCTCCTATGGGAACTGTGTAAAAACAAAGTCAAAAAGAAAGTTCTTACATTCTTAAATCCTCTGTAAAGGATCTGAAGCTCTTTCTTGGTAAATTTGCTCTGGGCTTCCAGAAGCTCAAGGGCCTCTGGCCGATGCCTGACAGTGGCCATCTCCAGTTCATCTTCCACGCTGTCTGTAGAGGAAAACAAGAAAGAGTCTTAGGACCAGCCAGTGCTCACCGAGTCTTACACATATTAACACAGGAAAACAGAACATGTCTGCTAATGTCTATGATTGTCCACAGAGGAAGGACCCTCAGAGCACCAACAAGGCCTTTAAATTTCCTGGTTTAAAAGTATTAAGCTAAGACACTTGTACACACTTTTTTTTTTTTTTTTTTGCATATTTTAGTCATTAATACAGACATTACCACTCTAGCATTTTTTTAAAGATAACAAAAAAGCGCATAAATTTATTTCAGATAATGAATGGATTATATGATTACTTCAAATAAAAAGTTTAAGTAGCAATATATATATTACTCTATAAATCTACCAGTATAGTAACATATATATATATTTTTTTTTCAAAGTTTAAGTTCAGAGGTAAATGTGTAGGATGTGCATGTTTGTTACATGGATAAATGTATGCCATGGTAGTTTGCTAAACAGATCATCCCATCGCCCAGGTATTAAGTCCAGCATCCATTAGCTATTCTTCCTGATTCTCTCCCTCCCTGCACAGGTGCCCAGTGTGTGTTTTTCCCCCACCAGTGTGTCCAGGTGTTCTCATCAATCAGCTCCCACATATAAATGAGAACATACAGTGTTTGGTTTCTGTTCCTGTGTTAGTTTGCTGTAGGTAATGGCTTCCAGCTCCATCCATGTGCCTGCAAATAAAATGATCTCGTTTCTTTTTATGACTGCATAGTATTCCTTGGTGTATATGTACCACAGTTTCTTTAACCACTCTATCATTGGTGGGCATTTAGGTTGATTCCATGACTTTGCTATTGTGAACAGTGCTGCAATGAACATATACATGCATGTATCTTTATAGTAGAATGATTTATATTCTTTGGGTATATACCCAGTAATGGGATTGCTGAGTCATATGGTATTTCTGCCTCTAGGTCTTTGAGGAATCACCACACTGTCTTCCACAATGGTTGAACTAATTTACACTCCCACCAACAGTGTAAAAGTTTTCCTTTTTCTCTACAACCTCACCAGCAATTCTAGCATTTTCAAGATATGGTTAGAAAAACATAAAAGATCACCAATAGTCCAACCTGAAATTTGTTTCCATGTTACAATCACTAGTTATAACCAATGCAATTGCCGTTTAATAATAATCAGTTTTGTGCCCTATGTATAATGCAACTACAAGATAGAACTCTGTTAATGTTCTCTAAGGATTCCATTGAAATCACATGTTTTGCCCAGCTACTTGAGAGGCTAATGTGGGAGGATTGCTTGAGCCCAGGAGGCTGAGGCTGCAGTGAGCCGTGATTGCACCACTGCACTCCAACCTGTGTGACAGCATGAGACCCTGTCTCAAACAAACAAACAAACAAACAAATAACCTTAGACTGTCAGAACGGAAGGATATCTGAAGAAAGATATAAGGAGATTTAGGGAATCATGGCAGAGAGGAGGCAAGACTAGATTGCAGCTCCAGACAGCAGCATGGAGAGGCTTGCATTGTGAGTTTTAGCTCCAGATCGACTGCAAGAACAATCCAGCAATGCCGAGAGGACCCATATACCCTCTGAAGGAAGTGGACTGCTCCTGGCAAACACCCCAAATACTGTAAGTGCCTCAACTGTCGAAGTGGGAAAGGGAGACTCTCCTCTCCTGAACACACCCACCCACTGTAGAAGCTGAAGGTCTGTTTGCCGGAGAAGTTTCCAACCTCACCTGGAGCTGAGTCAAGTTAGACAGTCGAGTGAAATACAGGGGTAGAGGAAACAGCAGAAAGGCCCTGGGAGCTCGCTGGATCCCCCAAGCAGCCCATTCCTGCCGGGCACCACAGGGATCCATCGGGAGGGTGGCCAGAGGAGCAGAGGCTAAAACTCCACAGGGAGAAGGAATTCTCCAGCTGAACTTTGTAACAATTTGAACCTGGCAAGAAGCCTGTAAGGCCGGTTGCCTTGCCGGGAGCTCGGACACACCCATTCCTCTCAGCGTCTGGGAATTACTTCGCCACTCCACAATCAACATTTAACTCCTTCACATAGCCTCCTCAACACCCACCCCTAAAGTAAACTCCATACCCGACACCTAGCCCGCCACTGGAAACCCCCACCCAGAAATTTTCGGAAAGCCCCGACAAACCTTGCCCAATAGCACTTTCTTGCCTGATAGCACTCCCTTGCCCGATAAGCACTTTGCCCCATCAAGGTCATTTTTCCCCAAGGCTGCCCACTCACCAAAAATCCCGCCTGCCCACTAGTAACAGCTTGCCTCCTCCACGTCCTGTGTTCCAATATCCAATCAAGTGCCTTATGCTTTGTCTCCTCAGTTCCCAATTAAACGCCTTTACTCCCTATAAAACCCCTTGCCCTAAAAAATTAGGCGCAACTTCTCTGGCCCCCTCCCAGACCATAGAACCTCGCCTGGTAGCTAAATAAATTGGTTTTTCATTTTCTTATACTGGTCTCAGTTTCCTCATTTTAAACTCGGCAATAACCCTTACAAAGCCTCCTCACCAGAACTTGGGGGGAGGGAGCAAATCAGGTGTACAGACTTCACAGGTGGTGGAAAAACTAAAACCCTTTTTCTCCCAGCTGGGAAGCAGATAGACTTGGGCAAATTTTGAAGCCCATCTCGCCCTCCACCTGGAAACAGACTCGGGGCTGTTGGTGGGGCCACAGTTGGAGTGAGACTGGCCCTTCAGTTTGCCTGGGAGCTGGTGAGGCCTGTGACTGCCGGCTTTCCCCCACTTCCCTGACAACCTGCATGACTCAGCAGAGGCAGACATAATCCTCCTACGTACACAACTCCAGTGACCTGGGAATTTCACCCCCTGTACCCCACAGCAGCTGCAGCAAGACCCGCCCAAAAAGAGTCTGAGCTCAGACTTGCCTAGCCCCGCCCCCACCTGATGGTCCTTCCCTATCCACCCAGGTAGTGGAAAACAAAGGGCATATAATCTTGGGAGTTCTAGGGCCCCCCGCTCCCTTCTGGTGCCTCTCCATTCTACTATAGCTGATGCTTTTTAGAAAGTGCTACCTCTGGGTAGGAGGCCAATCAGCACAAAAATAGAGCATTAAATCACCAAAGCTAAGGACCCTCATGGAGTCCACTTCACCCTCTGCCACCTCCACCAGAGCAAGCACTGGTATCCACAGTTGAGAGACCCATAGACAGTTCATATCACAAGACTCTATACAGACAACCCCCCGTTCCAGACAGGAGGCAGGTAAACTTGCCGGGTGGCTAGACCCAGAAGAGAGACCACAATCACTGTAGTTTGACTCACAGAAAGCCACATCCATAGGAGAAGGGGGGAGAGTACCACATTAAGGGAACACTCCGGGGCAAAAGAATCTGAACAACAGCCTTCAGCCCTAGTCCTTCCCTCTGACAGAGCCTACCCTAATGAGAAGGAACCAGAAAACCAACCCGCGTAATATGACAAAACAAGGCGTTCAACACCTCCCAAAAATCACATTAGTTCACTAGCAATAGATCCAAACCAAGAAGAAATCCCTGATTTGCCTGAAAAAGAATTCAGGAGGTTAGTTATTAAGCTAATCATGGATGTCCCAGAGAAAGACAAAGCCCAATGCAAGGAAATCCAAAAAATGATAAAAGAAGTGAAGGGAGAAATCTCATGGAAATAGGTAGCTTAAAGAACAAACAATAAAAAATTCAGGAAACTTTGAACACACTTTTAGAAATGTGAAATGCTTCGGCAAGTCTCAGTAATAGGATTGAACAAGTAGATGAAAGAAATTCAGAGCTCAAAGACAAGGTGTTAGAATTAACTCAATCGAGCAAAGACAAAAGAAAAAAGAGAATAAGAAAATATGAACAAAGCATCCAAGAAGTCTGGGATTATGTTGAATGACCAAACCTAAGAAAAATTGGTATATCTGAGGAATAAGAATTCTAAAACCCTGGAAAACATATTTGGTGGAATAACTGAGGGTAACTTCCCCGGCCTTGTAAGAAACCTAGGCAGCCAAACACAAGAGGCATAAAGAACACCTGGGAAATTCATCACAAAAAGATCTTCACCTAGGCACATTGTCATCAGATTATCTGAAGTTTAGATGAAGGAAAGAATGTTAGGAGCTATGAGACAAAAGCACCAGGTAACTATAAAGGAAAACCTATCAGATTCACAGCAGATTTCTCAGCAGAGACCCTGCAAGCTAGAAGGGATTTGGGCCCTGTTTTCAGCCTCCTTAAACAAAACAATTATCAGCCAGGAATTTTGTATCCAGCAAAATTAAGCATCACATATGAAGAAAAGATACAGTCATTTTCAGACACACAAATGCTGAGAGAATTTGCCATTGCCAAACCGCCACTATAAGAGCTGCTAAAAGGAGCTCTAAATCTTGGAATAAATCCTGGAAACAGAACAACACAGAAACTCTTTAAAGCATAAATCACACAGGACCTATAAAACAAAAATACAAGTTAAAAAACAAAAACAAAAAACAAACAAACCAAGTACACAGGCAACAAAGAGCATGATGAAAGCAACAGTACCTCACATTTTAATTCTAACACTGAATGCAAATGGCCTAAATGCTCCACTTAAAAGATACAGAATCTCAGAATGGATAACAACTCATCAACCAACTATCTGCTGCCTTCAGGAAACTCACTTAACACATAAGGACTCACATAAAGTAAAGGGGTGGAAAAACGTATTTCATACAAATGGACACCAAAAGTGAGCAGGGGTAGCTATTCTTATATAAGACAAAACAAACTTTAAAACAACAGCAGTTAAAAGAGACAAAGAAGGACAATATATAATGGTAAAAGGCCTTGTCCAACAGAAAGTGTCACAATCCTCGACATATGTACACCTAACACTGGAGCTCCCAAATTTATTACAACAATTACTAATAGGCCTAAGAAATGAGATAGACAGCAGCACAATAATAGTGGGGGACTTCACTACTCTACTGACAGCACTAGACAGGTCATCAAGACAGAAAGTCAACAAAGAAACAGTGGAGTTAAACTATACCTTGGAACAAATGGACCTAACAGATATATACAGAACATTTTATCCAACAACCACAGAATATGTATTCTATTCAATAGCACATGGAACTTTTTCCAAGATAGACGATATGATATGCCATAACATGAGCCTCAATAAATTTAAGAAAATTGAAATTATATCAAGCACTCTCTCACACCACAGTGGAATAAAACTGAAAATCAACTCCGAAAGGAACCTTCAAAACTATGCAAATACATAGAAATTAAATAACCTGTTCCTGAATGAGCATTGGCTCAAAGACAAAATCAAGATGGAAATTAAAAAATTCTTTGAACTGAATGACAATAATGATAGAACCTGTCACAACCTCTGGGATACAGCAAAGGTGGTGGTAAGAGAAAAGTTCATAGCCCTAATGAAACTGGGTCCTCATCTCTCACCTTATACAAAAATCAACCCAAGATGGATTAAGGACTTAAATCTAAGAGCAGACACTGTAAAAATTCTAGAAGATAATATCAGAAAAACCCTTGTAGACATTGGCTTAGGCAAGGATTTCTGACCAAGAACCCAAAAGCAAATGCAATAAAAAAAAAAAGGTAAATAGCTGGGACCTAATTAAACTAAAGAGCTTTTCCATAGCAAAAGGAACAGTCAGCAAAGTAAACAGACAACCCACAGAATGGGAGAAAATCTTCACAATCTATACGTCTGACAAAGGGCTAATATCAAGAATCTACAACAAACTCAAATCAGTAAGAAAAAAATAATCCCACCAAAAAGTGAGCTAAGGACATGAATGGACAACTCTCGAAAGAAGATATACAAATAGGCAACAAACATTTTAAAAAAATGCTCAACATCACTAATGATGCAGTAAACAGGGAACACATCTATGCTGCTTGTGGGAATGTAAACTAGTACAGCCACTGTGAAAAACAGTATAGAGATTCCTTAAAGAACTAAAAGTAGAACCATTTGATTCAGCAATTCCACTACTGGGTATCTACCTAGAGGAAAGGAAGTCATTACTGGAAAAAGATAATTGCATAAGCATGTTTATAGCAGCACAATTCAAAATTGCAAAATCGTGGAACCAACCCAAATGCCCATCAATCACCGAGTGGCTAAAGAAACTGTGGTATATATATATAATGGAATACTACTCAGCCATAAAAAGGAATGAATTAATGGCATTTGCAGTGACCTGGATGAGATTGGAGACTATTACTCTAAGTGACGTAACTCAGGAATGGAAAACCAAGCATCGTATGTTCTCACTGATTTTTGGGAGCTAAGTTATGAGGACGCTAAGGCATAAGAATGATACAATGGACTCTGGGGACTTTGGGGGAAGAGTGGGAGAGAGGCGAGGGATAAAAGACTACAAATATGGAACAGTGCATACTGCTCGGGTGATGAGTGCACCAAATCTCACAAATCACCGCTAAAGAACTTACTCATGTAACCAAATACCACCTGTACCTCAGTAATTTATAGGAAAAAAAAAAGTTGAAGGACATCTGCTCATTTTACAAATAGAGATCCAGAAAAAAAAGACATCAGATATTTTGCCTTGGGTTACAAAATAAAATGTTCAGATTAAGTGCTGACATGAATAAAGTAATCAGCAGCCAGTTGGTTTCATGGATACATACTGGATAGACAGAGGCCTAGGGGATGTTCTATTTCAGTCTGTTTTGTAGTCAATAGAGTCAATAGGATAGATAAGCTTTAAAATATTGTACTTTGCTTTGTGAATTATATTTACACTATAATTTCTCAAAGGTGTTTATCCAAAAAGGAATTCTGGATTTCCATAGATGTTTGGAAAATGCTGTAAATATGCAATTTTGTCACAAAATATTAAAATACATAGGTTTGAGAAAATCTATTACGAGGAGTCCTGTTTAACTTTGCTTAGCCCAACTGAACCAAAAGGTATTTTTCCATAGACCCTTTTCTGGCCCAAATAACATCTGGTAATATCTGCACATTTGCCCTAAGGTCATGTAAGTGCAAGTCTGGAGGATTTGGAGATATATTAGGATTTAGGTGCTTATGTCTCAAATAATATCATCCCTCAGTCCAGCTCCTTTGAAGTGGTGTCAGATGGTGACTTACAGGAATTCTCTCTGTTGTGTAAACCAATCCACACCTCAGGTGAGGAACTTAGCAGGAATAAAAACATCCAGGCTCAGTATGAAGCCATGGCTTGCCCTTTCTATCCTTTCTTCTTGACTACAGATTCTAGACTCAGAGAGAAGGATCTAAGGATAACAGTCAGTTCCACTTGTCCCAGGGCCACTAGAACCCCAATCCCTTGTCCCATGGGTCAGTTGGAAATGTAGTCCTTTTTGCCAAAGTCGAGCCATTTTTGACACTAATAATGCTGCCCCTTGCTAGCATCTGCTCCTCTTTACTGCTCTGACTCACCGAGAGCATTGAGGGGCCAGAGTTCTCACTTAGCAAGGAAGAGAAGATCAGCGGCACTCTAATCTTAGCATATCTTAATTATTGGCCTCAAGGAGTTTACAAAAAAAAATGGTGATAAAACAAACACTCAGAGTGGTTATATTTGTGACAATGAATAATAGGAGATAAAAACAAACATTTGCTTTGTACTTTTCATATTATAATAACTTATCTGGAAAGAGTGAAATGGAAAATCTTCAGGATAGTGAAGGATGGATAAAAATAATGGAAAAGAACATTAAAAGATGAGAAGGCTAAGAATAAACTTAGTTGACAAGGATAAAATTGATGAGATAGTAGGTAGTTGTGCTCTTAAAGCATGTGGGAAGAGCTAAAAGTAGCTGGAAAAAGGCACCTAGCCATCATTGACAAATTGACCTGGGCTTTATAGCGAAATTCAAAAAAGCCAAAATAGGGCTCCTTCAATTTTCTCCTTCATTCATTTGAACAACTGAGTTGATTCTGTTCAATGGGTCCTGAGATAGAAAAGATGACAGAAAATATTGCTCCTAGACTGCTGCTGATCCAATGACTTCAGCTATGTTGTATTATTGTATTTGTCAATGCAGAAGTAAATACCATGCAACAGACCTCATGTAAATAGATAATATCAAATAGAAAGGCTGTGCTTTCTTGAACAATGTCTGATGTAAGCTTCTTTTAAATCATTTATAGTACAATGTCTTCAACTGAAAATGTTCTACTTTTCTTTTCTACATGTTAAAATGTATACATCTTTCATGATCCAATTTAAATATAAGTGCCTCCTCTCTGAAGCCTCTCTGGATTGTCCCACTATGCAGAATTGATGACCACCGGGTCATCGTTCCCACACCCTGTTTCCTGTATAGCATGTAAAACAGAATATCATGATCTGCTCCTTTGTTTTCTCCATTGTGAGTTTTTTGCAGACAAGAGCAATGTCTTTCATGTCTTATTTATCCTCTGAACCTAACAGGGAATCTGATATTCCTTTGTCACTTAAGAATAATCTGGCCAGGAGTGGTGGCTCATGCCTGTAATCCCAGCACTTAGGGAGGCTGAGGTGGGTGGATCATGAGATCAGGAGTTCGAGACCAGCCTGACCAACAAGGTGAAACCCTGTCTCTACTAAAAGTAAAAAAATTAGCTGGTCATGGTGGTGCATGTCTATAGTCCCAGCTACTCAGGAAGCTGAGGCAGAAGACTTGCTTGAACCCAGCAGGCAGAGGTTGCAGTGAGCCAAGATCGAACCACCGCACTCCAGCCTGAGTGACAAAGAGAGATTCTCTCTCAAAAAAAAAAAAAAATCTGGTAAACAAATGATGTTCCTGTTCAATCTTCTGTTCCTCTCTGACCCCTTGAATATTTGCTGGCCTTTAGGGAAATATTTTTCAAACTGAAATTTGTGGGCTGTTGGTATACCTCAAATGTCTTCTTTAGAATCACTATTTTCTCTCTTCATTGTTTTGAGAAATACAGCAAAAGTTGAGGGGATTTTAATTAGATTTTCTGAGCAGTCTTTCAATCATAACATAACCTTGTCTAGACCTAGTGACCCTCACACAGGAAAGAAACAAAACAGTGCATTAACTTCTGGGCCTTTGTACTGGGCAGCAGTATGAGCCACACTACCAACAGAGTTTCTTCCTCTGTAGGATGCCAAGTCTGAGACAAAAGACACGGGCCTGGAGGATCAGTATAATTGAATTAAGTGTGTGTGATAGGATGATCATCACATGCAGTATTAAAAAAAAAAAAAAAAAAAGCCGCACTTGAAGAGTCTGCCTGTGGGCGCTCTTGTTTTCCCAGCTGTCTGGTACCTTACTTCTTAATGACTCCTACCTGCCAAAGGGCTGTTTCTATTTCTAGGCAGCTGACAGGCTCTAAAAACATAACTGAAAATAATCAGCAATCACCAGCATATGATAAGTTAAAAAGACCGAACCCAATCAACTCTGATTCTTGGAGGCAAACTGTGGGGGAGCACAGCATGATTCCACATAGAACTATGAATTCTCCTTGTGA
Source organism: Ateles fusciceps (assembly GCA_036589455.1). NCBI lineage: Eukaryota > Metazoa > Chordata > Mammalia > Primates > Atelidae > Ateles > Ateles fusciceps. The sequence goes on from JAZHEH010000051.1 coordinate 4,936,458, forward strand.
CTCAGCCACCTTCTAAGAGCCTGCATTTTGGGTGGTTTTAACCCAGTGCCTAAAATTTATTGATCCCCTGTTGTATGGGCGAGGTGCTTGATGGGCATAATCCTAATCCTCACAATAACCCTGGAGTAAGGTATAATTATTTTTCACATACATGGAGACTGAGTCTCGTGGATGTGATGTGAAGAAATTCATGACCAGAAGTCAAATACGTGTGTATATATATATATATATATACACACACACACAAACACATATCCTGTTCCTACACACACACACACACATATGTATATGTATATGTATGTGTGTGTGTATTGTGTGTGTGTGTATATATATATATATATATATATATCACACACATATATTTATGTGCATAGGGACTAGGGACAGATTTATACCCAGGTCTTCGAGGCCACAGCTTATGTTCTCGCAAATTTGCTACAGTCTCTTTCAATACCAACAGAAATAATAATACCACTAATGATAACCTCTCTTCTCTCTTATTTTGTCAAACTCCTCAGAAAAGTTGACTATATCCATTAGATCTATTTTCTACCTCTTGCTCTCCCCTTAATCTACTGCAGTCTGACTTCTGGTCGTGGGTTTGACTGAATTATGTCCCTCCTCAAATTCATATGTTGAAGGTCTAACCCTCAGTGTGACTGTATTTGGAGGTGGGGGCTTTTAAGAGGATAGTTAAGGCTAAATAAGTCATAAAAGCCTTGTAGGCTGGTGTCCTTTTAAGAAGGGGAAGGCATACCAGGAATGTGGGCTCTCAGAGGAAAAGCCGTGTGAGGACGGAGTGGGAAGATGGTGCACGGCTGGTCCTTGACCTTGAACTTCCAGCCTTTAGAACTGTGAGAGAATACATTTCTGTTGTTTAAGCCACCCAGTCTGTGGCATTTTCTTACGGCAGCCCTAGCAAACTAATATATCCACCTATATTCAAATGACACACAACACTGATAAAAACAAGTCTTGTTATCCACAAAGTTTACCCAGTGAGTGCTGGGCAGTTTGCTAGCTAGCCAATTATGTCATTTAATCTTCACAACACCTTTCAAGAGAGGAATTATTATCTCCATTTTATAAACGAGAAAATTGAGGCTTGGAGAGTCTAAGTAACTTGGCCATAACCCAAGTAACTCTTAGTCAAATGGCTAGTTAGTAAACAAGGGGAAGACAGGTGTCTTCAGCAGCCCAAAGTCCAGGTTACTGAGCACTATGCTGGGAATATTAATAGCAACCATCTCCCCATGGAGAACTTTTTCTCTAAGCCTGGTTGTATATTATCTCATTTTAATACAGAAGTTCAGTGAGATAGCTATTGTTGCTGTCTCATTTTACAAGAAGTCACATAGCCCTCATTTTACAAGGAGTAAACTGGGACTCACATTTCTTAAATAACTCACTCAAGGTCACACAGCTTGTGACAGGGCTGGGATTTAATCCCTGGCTTTTTGACACCAAAGACCATGAGCTTAGTTAATACGCTATTTTAAGAGATGACAACAATTAAATTTTTTGGTTCAAAATCCTAGGGGATAAAAGATTTTAAATCACAAACTAGTTGGCCGCTGAGCATCCAATGTCTCCATTTCTCTCCAGGGAAATATGCCCGGGCACCTCCAGGAGATCACCAAGACAGCAGACAAAGCTGTGCTGATAAGAAACACATGGTAGAAAAGGTACAGAAGTGATGGGATCTCAGAATTGGAAGGAATAAGGAAGTTGTTTTTCTGCATTTCACCACTGAGAAATTTAGTTTTGGGAAAGATGAATGTTTTGTTTGAGACAAAAATCAGAACTAGATGGGACTCCGGCCTCTGGAGTCATCTCCAGGCCATGCCAAGTTATCACCTCAGGCATCTTGCAGAGGAGCCAATTCAAATGCACATTTGCATCCTGAGATAAGCGAAATATAAATAGTATTTTAATGCATATATCTTCTAACAAATTTAATTGTAATCAGACAACAAATTCCCAAACCCAGACACCCTTGAGCTTCCTGGCTATCTCTTTTTGTTTTTTGTTCTTTAGATTTTAGTCTCTCAGGGCCAAGTTTGTCCTAAGTCTGAGTCAACAGTCCCCTCAGGCCATGACACAATTGGGCTAGAAATTGGAATTCAAATCATCTGGGAACAACAAAATGAGTTTTAAAAATAGGCATCTTTCTCCCCTTTCTCGCAACTTCTCTTAAAATACAGTAGAAGCTTGGTACAGCTCAACTCATAATTATGCATATTTGAATCTATCTGAGGTCAAACCATGCTCCCCAGAACACTACTACAGAAAATCTTGCCTTACAAACAAATGTGAGTGTGAGTCCTGCCTTCTGAAGACATACATTTGTAAAACAAGTCTTCTAATGCAGAAACCAAATACTTTTATGAAGAATAATGTCACTTTTTGGGAAAGCTGATTCAGAACTCAGGCCATGAGCACAAGGTGAGTCCTTGCCTATAAAGCATGAAACACTGTGCGGCTGTTGCCTCATTTTTTACGTAGGTTCTGCCAACATACTGAAAGGATTATTTGGCACACTGAAGGTGCTCCATAAGAGAATGTGAAATAAATAACTATTTGAAGCATTCCAAGAATAGTGAGTAAGTATATCTACAACAGGTCCCATTTCTTTTTCTTTTTTTTTTGAGATGGAGTCTTGCTCTTGTTGCCCCGGCTGGAGTACAGTGGCACGATCTTGGCTCACTGCAATCTCCGCCTCCCAGGTTAAAGCAATTCACCTGCCTCAGCCTCCTGAGTAGCTAGGATTACAGGCATGCGCCACCATGCCTGGCTAATATTTGTATTTAGTAGAGATGGGGTTTACCGTGTTGATCAGGCTGGCCTTGAACTCCTGACCTCAGGAGATCTACCATCTCAGCCTCCCAAAGTGATGGGATTACATGTGTGAGCCACCATGCCCAGTCCCATTTCTAAATAGAAATACAACATGACTCTTCTTTAAAAATAAATGTATCCATTTGTCATTCTAAAAAGATTATAAATATTGTAACTTTAAAATTCTATTTGAGCTGAACTTAATTTGTCTAGACAAAGCCTCAGACTGCTTAGCTTATATTGCTTTAGCTCACTGATGAAAATACCCTCTGAGCCATTATTCCTAATGTTTACGTTTTATTAAATTGGCCAAACATTGAGTTGATCCATATGGCAATAACATCATATTGAGGTTGACTACTTTCTAATGATATGTTATATATTATTAAATATTTAGAAGCTTGGTCCAGCGGTGGGTATTGGAGGAAGGTTTCCAATGCTGGAAGATTCTTGACCCTATGGTTGATCCTTGACTCTGTTCGATACTATCCCTGAGAACCTCTAGGATAAGGAGGTGATGCTATTGTTTGTTTAATGTTCAAATATGATTCATCAGGACAAAGAAAAAGCTGCTTGGGGAAGATTTCCAAAGCAAATTTTCATGGCACTGATACAATTTCTTTCCACCCTTCTTTTCTACTGCAAAAACTTGTAGGTGGATGACAATATATTCATCATCCCATTCCTCTGTTCCACTGCTCACAAAATTCAGAGAGGTCAGCATGATAATTGGCCGAGGAAACAGTTTCTCAGGTGGTGGAATTTGCTGAAGTCCACACAGCTATGCAGCTGACGGGTGGGGGTGGGGGGAACCCAGGACCTGCCCCAAACCTGTCTTTCTTCTTCCTGTTACATCATTTGACTTCCTTAGATGGAGAGTTTAAACTGGGGCCAGGCCCTGTAAGCAACTCTTTAAACTTTGACAATTTTAAATGTTTTATTACAAGAATGAGGAGGCTGGGAACTCCCTTGACTCTTCCTGTCTTTATTACTATTCACCTGGCCACCTACCAAGAGTTATTTTGAGGTGCACATGGAGCATATATAAGCAATTAATTCCAAGCTGATCACACACAGGCTGCGAGTAGAAAGCACTCAATCCATCTGAAACACTGTGGGAGTCCTAGGCCTTCCCAGACCATCCTGAACAATTGCAACCCTGATGTTTTAGTTAGTTGGATATATGTATTTCTGCAACCCTGGCCCTGAATGTATGTTAGAACTGAAATAAAAAACAAACAAACAAACAGGAAAAACCCAACAAAACCATTTTTAATTACTACTTTATCTTATTTAATATTTGTATATCACATTGAAAATGAACACTTCTTGGAAAATGGTCATTTATTTTGAATGTCTTCTGTTACAGGTGCTTGTTGGCAATGACATTGCAATTTCCATTCCAGGAGAATGAGAATTGCTTTGCAATTTCATAATTGAATTCAATCACTTATGAAATATAACAACCCAGTGGTAAACTGCTGAAGCTATTTGTCACAGCACTTATGAAATAGATTGTCTCTACCTTATTTATAAATATTAATAACTCTTCAACAAGCTTAGATTTAAAAAAATAATCACCTAATTGGAATGCTTATTTTCAGCATTAACCGCATTATTACTACAGCATCATGAATGGCCCCTTATGGTAGAAGTTATTTTTTAGGTGGTAGGGTCTTTTGGTAAATGAGAAAAACAAAAATTATATTGCCAGTCATTACACACAGACAGAAAATCTACAATAGGCATGCTGAGGGGGCAGAGGAAGGAAACAAGAAATTTAATTGAACTTACACGTAAAGACAGACCAGAAAAGACTGATATTTTAGTCAGGAAAGGCAAAAGCTGAGAGGGATTGTGAGCAAAGAGAAAATTTTTAAAAAGCAATGCTACATGGAGAGAGATGAAGAAAGCCCAGATTAGTTCACTAAATTAAAAATGCCCTAACAAATGAGTGTCTCTTGAACTTTGATAGACTTTCTCCTATTTGTCCTAAAAATCTAATAATAAGACGTGTATGTGCATGTTCGTTACAACACTATTCATAATAGCAAAGACATGGAATCAATCTAAATGCTCATCAATGGTAGACTGGATAAAGAAAATGTGGTACACATATACCATGGAATACTATGCAGGCATAAAAAAATAACAAGATTATGTCATTTGCAGAAACATGAGTGGAGCTGGAGGCCATTATCCTTAGCAAACTAATATATAGGAACAGACAACCAAACACCACGTGTTCTCACTTATAAGTGGGAGCTAAAAGATAAGATACATAGAGGGGAACAACAGACACTGGAGCCTACTGGAGTGTGGAGGGTGGGGAGGAGGAAGAGGATTATGAAAAATAACTAATCAGCACTAGGCTTAATGTAACTGCCCAGTGGGTTCACCTTACCTGCTGCCTAGACAGAGACAATTTATCAAGACAGGGGAATTGCAATAGAGAAAGAGTAATTCATGCAGAGCTAGCTTTGCAAGAGACTAGAGTTTTATTATTACTCAAATCAGTCTCCCTGAGCATTCAGGGATGGGAGCTTTTAAGGATGATTTGGCAGGTAGGTGCTCGGGGAAGTGGAGAGTGCTGATTAGTTGCAGATGGAATCATAGGGGGCTCGAAGTGGAGTTTTCTTGTCTTCTGTTCCCGGGTGGGATCTCAGAAATGGTTGAGTCAGATTATCAGTCTAGGTGGTATCAACTGATCCACTGAGGGCAGGGTCTGCAAAATATCTCAAGCACCGATCTTAGGTTTACAGTAGTGACGTGATCTCTAGGAGCAATTTAGGGAGGTTCAGACTCTTGCACCCAGAGGCTGCATGACCCCTTAACTATAATTTTCAATCTTGTAGCTAATTTGTTAGTCCTGTAAAGGCAGACTGGTCCCCCAGGCAAGAAGGGGGTCTTTTCGGGAAAGGGCTATTATCAATTTTGTTTCAGAGTCAAACCATAAACTAAATTCTTTCCCAAGGTTAGTTCAGCCTATGCCCAGGAATGAACAAGGACAGCTTAATGACTAGAAACAAGATGGAGATCTCTTTCACTGTCATAATTTCCTTAAACTTTTGCAAAGGAGGTTTCATTAATACCTGGGTATTTATAAATACACAAAATAATCTGTACAACAAACCCCTGTGACACAAGTTTACCGATATAACAAAGCTGCACATGTATCCGTGAACTTAAAAGTTAAAAAATTAAAATTAAAGGAAAAAAATCAACAATCACTAATTTTTATTGCATTTGTTTTGTGTAAGCACTATATACATATATATATACACACACACGCACATTCATAAATATAGTGTAAGCACTATATATACATACACTCATAAAATCCCCCATCAGCATACTATGAATGCTATATTCTTGTTCTATAGATGAAGATACCAACACAGAAACACAGAGAGACTAAGTAAGTTGCTAATGGTCACGGAGAACCAGAGTTAAGGAATGAACTCTGGGAAGTCTGGTTCCAGGATTCATGTAATAACTATTTGGCTGTTCTGCCTCCCCCAGAAAAGGCGAGAGGATGATGCTCTACTTATCTAGAATTCATGCACACAAATAAGAATCAGAAAATTAGTAGCAGAAGGGCTCCAAACAGAAAATGGAGCTATGTGAGAATGGAAAGGGGTATTGAGTCCAGCCCCTTAACTTTGCAATTTCACGTCACACACAGAGCCTTAGCTGCAGTGGTTGTAAATCAAAAGCCACTGGACACATCAGTGGTAGAACTGGGCCTAAACCTTGATCTCCTTGATTCCTACAGCACTTTGCCAAATGTCTGCCTCAGTATCTTTTATGGATAAGAGTGTCTCCATCCCTACTGTACCCACAGATTTAGTAAGCTTCTGACTCCGTATCAGAAGCAGGTACAGATGATAGAGAAAGGGGCATATACTAGAAGGAGCCCATGAGCCACAGTTATAATATCTAACTTTCACTAGTGGCTCTCTATTATTATATCTAAGCAATGGGTATATTCTGGTATAAATATTGTCACCCTACTTTTATAGATAAAGAAATCAGGGTTGGAAGAAACAATGTAACTTATGAACGACATAGAAATTGGATGTTATGGAGTCAGGACTAAATCCCAAACTAACTGACTCTGAAGTCTAGAAGTGACTGCAGATTGAGAGCAAAGGAGGGAACGTAAAGTTGAAAAACATCATAAGTATATCAAAGAGTAATGATAAAAGTCAGTGGCTAACTTTTGATTCTTATTCTTTAAGAAAATGTTTTATTTTGCTTACTTTATTTTAGAAGGTAACAGAAAAGTGATACATTTTAAATATTATTAATTAAAAATGGCAGCATTATTCCTAATAGCCAAAATATGGAAACAACTATGTCCAGCAATAAACAAATGGATAAAGAAGCTGACATATACCATGGAAGATAACTCAACCTTAAAAAAGGAGATCCTACTATTTGCCACAACATGAATGAACCTGGAGGACATTAAGTGATTTAAGCCAACCACCGAGAAAAAAAAAATATTACATGATGTTATTTATATAAGCAAACTAAAAAAAAGTTGAATACACAGAGATAGAGAATAAAACAATGGTTAAAGCAGGAAGGAACTAGGGAGATGTAGGCAAAGGTATAGAAAGTAACATATAGGATGAACAAATCTAGAGATCTAACTTACAACCTGAAAATTATAGTTAATATTGTATTGTATTTGGGATCTTTGCTAAAAGAATAGATTTTAGGTGCTCTTGCTACATATAAAAATGAGTAAATTTAATTGACTATAATAAGTGTTTCACCATATACATGTACTTCAAAACATCGTGATGTCTACCGTAAATATATATAACATTTTAAAACATTTATACAATTCTGAAATTGAATCATCAATAAAGAACCTGCCAACTAAAAAAAGCCCTGAACCAGATGGACTCACAGCTCAATTCTACCAGACATACTAAGAAGAACTGATACCCATCCTACCAAAACTATTCCAAGATATCAAGGAAGAGGAGCCCTTCCCTAACTCATTCTATGAAGCCAGCATCAACCTGATACCAAAATCTGGCAGAGACTCAACCAAAAATGAAAGCTTCAGACAAATACCCCTTATAAACATAGACACTAAAATCCTCAAGAAAATACTAGCATATTGGATCCAGCAGCAGCACATCAAAAAGTTAATATACCACAATTAAGCAGGCTTTGTTCCTGGGATGAAAGGTGGGTTCAACAAATGCAAATCAATAAATGTGATTCACCACATAAACAGAATCAACAGCAGGAACATTATATTCATCTCAATAGACACAGAAAAAGCTTGTAGTAATACCCAATATCCCTTTATGATAGAAACCCTCACCAGACTAGGCATCTAAGGAACATCACTCAAAATAATAAGAGCCATCTATGACAAACCCACAGCCAACATCATACTAAATGGGCAAAAGCTCCACCCATTCTCCTTGAGAACTAGAACATGACAAGGATGCTCACTCTCACTACTCCTATTCAACATGGTATTGGAAGTCCCAGATAGAGCATTCAGATGAGAGAAAGAAAGAAAAGGCATTTAAATAGGAAAGGAAGAAGTCAAACTCTCTCTCTTCACTGACGATATGATTCTATACCTGGAAAATCCTAAAGACCCTTTCAAAGGTAACTAGAATTGATAAACAACTTTAATAAAGTTTCAGAATACAAAATTAATGTGCAAAATTCAGTTGCATTTCTGCACACCAACAATATCCAGGCTGAAAGGGAAGTCAAGAACACAATCTCAATTACAATAGTCACAAAGAAAATAAAATACATAGGAATATAGCTCACCAAGGAGGTGAAAGATCTCTACAAGGAGAACTACAAAATACTGTTGAAAGAAATCAAAGTGACACAAATAAATGGAAAAGCATTTCATGCTCATGGATTGAAAGAATCAGTATTGTAAAAATGGTCATACTGCCCAATGCAATTTATAGATTAACTACTATTCTTGTCAAACTACTAAGAACATTCTTCACAGAATTAGAATAAAACTATTCTCAAATTCATATGGAACCAAAAAAGAGCCAGAATAGCCAAAGCAATCCTATAAGCAGAAGAAAAAAATAAGACCAAAACAAAGCCCAAGATATCACATTGCCTGATTTTAAAAAGCCACAGTAACCAAAAAGAGCTTCGTACTGCTATAAATAGACACATAGACCAATGAAACAGAAGAGAAAATCCAGAAATAAAGTCACACACCTACAACCATCTGATCTTTGACAAGACTGACAAAAACAATGAGGAAAGGACACCCTATTCAATAAATGGAACTGGGATAACTGGCAAACCATATGCAGAAGATTGAAGCTGGACCCCTACCTTTCACCATATATAAAAGTTAACTCAAAATGGATTAAAGATTTCAATGTAAATCTCAAACTATAAAAATCCTGGAAGACAACCTAGGGTATATTTTTCTCAACATCGACTGGGGCAAATAACTTTTGTCTAAGTTCCCAAAAACAATTGTAACAAAACAGAAATAGACAAGTGGGACTTAGGAGTTTCTGCATAGCAAAAGAAACAATCGACAGAGCAAACAGAAAACCTACAGAATGGGAGAAGATATTCACAAATAATGTGTCCAGCAAAGGCCTAATACCAAGAATTTATACTGTAAGGAACTTAATCAGCTAAACCATATAACCCTTTTTAAAAATGTGCAAAGGACATGAATAAACATTTCTCAAAAGAAGACACAGAGGTGGCCAACAAACATATGAAAAAATGCTCAGCATTACTAATCATCAGATAAATGCAAATCAAAATTACAATCAGATACTATCTCACATCAGTCAGAATGACTATTATTTAGAAAGTCAAAAAACACACAGATGCTGGTGTGGCTGCAGAGTAAAGGGAATTCTTTTTTTTTTTTAAGACGGGGTTTCACCATGTTGGTCAGGCTGGTCTTGAACTCCCGGCCTCAGGTGATCTGCCCGCCTTGGCCTCCAAAGTGCTTGGATTACAGGCGTGAGCCACCACGCCCGGCCAAGGGAATTCTAATATATGGTGGGAATGTAAATTAGCCCAGCAACTGTGAAAAGCAGTCTGGAGATTTCTCAAAGAACTTAAAACAGAGCTACCATTCGACCCAGCAATCTCATTACTGGGTACACATCCAAAAGAAAGCAAATAATTCTACCAAAAAGACACATGCACTCATATATTCATCACTGTGCTATTCATAATAGCAAAGAAGTGGAATCAACCCAGGTGCCCATCAATGGTAGATTGGATAAAGAAAATGTGGTACACAGACACCATGAAATACTACACAGCCATAAAAAAAAAAAGGAAATCTTGTCTTTCCATGTATGGAGCTGGAAGCCATAATCCCAAGCCAATTAACATAGGAACAGAAAAACAAATACCATATGTTCTCATTTGTAAGTAGTAGCTAAGCATTGAGCACATGTGGACATAAATATGGGAGCAGTAGACACTGCACTTTCCTGGAGGCGGGGGGTGGGGGTGGTGGTTAACAACTACCTATTGGGTACTATGCTCACTGCCAGGGTGACAGGATCCTAATTCTAAACCTCGGCATGATGCAATTCTCGCATGTAACAAATCTGAACATGTACCCACTGTATCTAAAACAGAATTTGAAAAAGAACATATTGAAAATAAATAAATATATGGAAAATGTATTTATGCAAAATATGATACCTAATTCATAAGATGTTACTGTGTTGCTTTAGAACATAGGCAGTAAACAATGGGATTGATTACCTACGGAGTTAAATAGAGATTGGATAAGCATAGCTAAGTAAATTTTTTGTGGTATATAAAGGGGATGATTTGCAGCTAATATCAGTGATGACAATAGAATTCTGCACTAAAACATTTAAACATGGCTATGTTTAAAAAAAGCTATTAGGAAAACTGACCAGTGGTCTGGGGTTTGTTATGTTCTGTCTACCTTTAAGCTTTTTGTCCCCCCTCTACTTTAATTCTCCACATGTTTAATGGTGTAAAAATAGACACAAAATAGTAATTAATACTATAGAATAAGGTAACTATGGGCATTAAATGAGATGGTACATGTGTCTGGCACAGAGTAAACATTCAATTAATGATATGGTTGTTCATATAATTTGTAGTAGTATTAGCATTATTTGCAGTAATATCTAGTGTTACCTTCAACACGAGGTACAGAACAATATCTGGGAGTGCTAATTCTGGCAAATTACTCAGTTCCTCTCGAGCTTTCTTGGGTCTGTTTCCCAAATCTGGCACTGGACAATGTGTTTAATCTTTTCAAGCCTCAATTTAAAAATCTATAAACTGGGGATAATATTTATATCTATTTTTTAGATATAAAGTTGTTTTAAGACACTGAATTACTTACTGGCAGGCAGTAATAATAAATCACAGCAATGATAACTGTAATTAAAGTTGTTTTAAGACACTGAATTACTTACTGGCAGGCAGTAATAATAAATTACAGCAATGATAACTGTATTAATAATTATTGCATACATACTAATTGAGTTGCTATTCTAGAATATTTAGGCGTGAGGAGTCTAAAGCAGCACTTTAGAGTTTGAATCATTTTTCTGACTCTTGTTAGCTCTGTGTGACCTTGGGCAAAGTACTTAGTCTATGCCTCAGTTTCTTCATCAGTAAAAGTGGGAGAGCAATGGGACCTACTATATAATGCTGCCAGGAGGTTGAAATAGCATGTGTATACAACATGTAAAATAGAGGCTGGTGCATAGTGTTTAAAATATTTATTATTATGTCATTTGATTGTTAAAATGTTCTTTGAGATGAGTATTATTTTGCCTATTTTTGACAGGTACATTGAGGTACAGTGAAATTGAATAACTTGTCCAAAGACACATGGTGATATGGTTTGGCTCTGTGTCCCCACTCAAATTTCATGTTGAATTATAATTCCCAATATTTGGGGGAGGGACCTGGTGGGAGGTGACTGGATCATGCGGGTGCATTTCCTCCTTATTGCTCTTATGATAATGAGTTACCTCGAGATCTAGTTGTTAAAAATGTGTAGCACTTCCCCTTCGCTCTCTCTTTCCGACTCCACCATGTGAAGAAGTTGCTTCACCCTTCCATCATGATTGTAAGCTTCCTGAGGCCTCCCCAACCATGCTTCCTCTACAGCCTGTGTAACTCTGAGTTAGTTAAACTTCTTTTCTTCATAAATCACTCAGTCTTAGGTAGTTCTTTCTAGCAGCGTGAGAACCAAGACACACAACACTGGTAATTCCGTCATTTGAGAAATCCTTACTCTCCAAATTGTACCAAGCTGCTTTGTTTTGCAAGCATTCTTCACTGTTGAATTGCTAATTGTGGGATACGCTAGAAACCACAGCTCCCTGAGGATCTTTTATACTCTTCCTGTTTGGACTTGATGGGGGAATAAAGACCACCTTTTTGAATAGAATTTGAGGCAATAACTGAGCTTTATAGTCTGTCATTTCCTCCCACACACCTTATGATTTACTACCCTGGATAGTTTGCTATTCCCTGAATGAAGCCTGAATTGTCAACTTCTATGTTTTTGCTTATCCTATCCCCCTCTAGGTGAGCTTGCCATTCTTCCTCCTTAACCTTCTCTCTCTCTATTCTGTAAGGCTCATTTCAGTGGGGAAGGGGCTTCACAGAGAAGAGGCCTCCTGAGACATTCACCCACCCTGTGCATTTGTCAGCTTTGATGGCTTTATATATCAATGACCTGTTTGAATATCTGTAATTTCCTTTGTGATATAAACATTTAGAGGCAAGAGATCTATCCTGGTTATCTTATTACAACTAATGCCTTGTATGGCCTGGCCATTAGAGACAATTTATTCATTTATTCATTAAATATCGATTGAGTGCCTATTAGGACCCAGGCATTGGTCAAGGTAAAATGGATACTAGAACGAACAAAAACGACAAAATCCTTTCTCTCATGGGCCTGAAATTCTAATGAAAGAGTCACTAATTGGACATCTGAGTGGCGATGTCAAGTGGCTGGATGGATACGTGGTTCTGAAGTTGATGACCACAGTCTGGCTGAAGATGTAAATGTCAGAGTCATCACCATATATGTAATATTAAGACCATCAAACTCAATGAGATCACTAAGGCAGTATACACTGGCAGAAAATATAACAGTAATTATTTCTTTTATGGAATGAAGGAATACGTTTTAAAAAATTAAAAGGTCCAGGGAATGGCAGGGACTCCAGAGTTCAAAAGCCCAAATTAGGATCAACCTAGAAATGACCAGTTTCTAAGAATTACTTTTCCTGTGGGTTTGCTCTCCTGGGAGCATGTCACAGAGCTTCTTGTTCATAGTGGTATTTACCAAGAAGAAAATAACAGAGCGGCATGGCTATATTCATTCAACACAGCCACAGGTTCCATATGGTCTTTACATATTCTTCATGTCTTCAAACATTTGCCCAGGGATAAGCAGTGTCTCTCTTTGAGTTCTTTTTCCTCTTAGTCCAGGATCAGCTTACATGTAAACATGGCATCCAAGTAATGATGCCTAAACTCATCTTGATGTGACCAAGATGTGGCAGTCAGGTCGCAAGAATCTAAAATCTCCCATAGCATTATCAAGTGAAAAGAGTTGGAAGTGATTTCAGAGAACTCAGGAAAAATGCTTTTCAAAACGAAGTATGGAAATTTACTGTCCAGACTGCCCCATCTCTCCTATTAGAGTATAAGATCACGGTGGGCTGGATCCATGTCTGGCTTATTCATGGTTCCATCACTGGCACCTATGATAGTAATGTCATGTAGTCAGCATTGATAAAAATTTGTCAACTGATTAAATGACCTGGGCTTGAGTCCCAGCTTTGCTGCTTAGTAGCTATGAAATTTAGGACAAATCACTTAAAACCTCAAGTCCTTAATCTCTTCATCTGCAAACTGGTAATAATAGTGGCACTTGAACAACAACTCTGGAGAGTAAACAGAATAATGTTTTAAATAATTTTTCATAGTGTGTAGTGCATCATAGCAATGAGTCCACATACAGGCTTTCTATAATAATATGATGATTTTGACACTGATCCTTCTAACATCTGCTCACCTAAAGTATTAATTTTATACTGTTATTGAAATAAATATGATTTTTAATATCTTTAGGAACACTCAATGAAGAATATGCCTGCCTCTAAGCAGAGTCTGAAAACGTTACAATACGCGATAGCATTGTTTCTCTACCCAGCCTCAAAGGACAATGGTTTGCTGAAAGACAAATAAGGTTTTATACTGTCAGTTCATCTCCAGAACTCATCTTTTGTTCTTCTGCTTCTTCTTTTTAATGAAACCTTATAAGTAAAGATGGACCAATTTTTCTTTAAAGAACTGCTGCCTATCACACTTGCTGCTTCAACACCATTGGCAAAAGACGATTTGAAATGTAAGAAGGCTAAACTTTAACCCTGCAATCTAAGCAGATAAAAAAAAAATGCTCTGTATTTTATAGACCTGGTAGAGTGGAAAATTGAGGTTCTTTGAAGTATTAGGTTCCCATTTCAGCAGAAACCAGACTCATTGACCAGATTCATGTTTAGCCCAAATATGACTGCTTAGGTCAATGAAAATGGAAAACAGGTTGTATAGCTCCTATGAGAAGCTACCTTGGTGACCATCATGAAAGTATTAAATAAAACAAAGAAGACTCTCACTTATCTAACACTCTACACAGTGTTTTGTTAAGTAGTCACCATTTCACCCATTCTGGCCCAAATTAACAAAAGTGAAAAAGTCAAGTGGGAAGCAAAAGATTTAATCATATAGGTAACCTGAAAAAACAAAAGATACACTAATCAACAATGAAGTTTGTTTCAAAAATTTGTGTTATTCAAGCATTTAAAGCCAAGATGTCTAAAATAAAATTATCATCTCTCCCTAACTTGCCTTCATGGCCTTCCCTCTATGCTCCTTATCTTGATAAATTTCACCATTATCATTTTGGTGGAGTCTCTTCATCTCTTTCCTATCTTTCACTCAATATCACAAATTATTTTTCAATATTTCCCATTATGTACACCTTCACCATGTGTTTCAAATCTATCCTCTCCATTCCACCACTATTGCCGTATGTTTAGACGTTTGTAATCTCTTGTAGGCAGGGAAGTCTAGTAGTGGAGACACTAAGCTTTGGTATTACATCGCTGAAGATAAAATCCCTGCTTTGATGTGTCATAATTGTTAGGTGCTGGGTGAGTGATTTAATTTCTTTAGTTTTCTCTTTTAAGTGGAGATTATAATTGTCCCTTCCTCATAGGCTTGTAGTAAATATTAACAGTAATCGTTCAGGCTTAAAAATAGCATTATTATCAAGTGTTAGCTATTGATACTGCCTCGCATAGACGTTTTAAGCAGTTTCCAACTAATTTTCCTGTCTTCTTTCTCTTTCTCTCTCAAAAATGTGTCTTCTGATTTATTTTTGGTGTCATTTTATCACTCCGAGTTTCGGTTGGTTCATTGATTCAGAAGCCAATATCCCACTAAGTTTGGTTATTCGTTTTGACATCCTGTCTGTCTCTTGTCTTCAAATATTGTTCTTGATCCTTCGCTAGTCTTTTCTGTAACTTCAAGTTCATATCATCCCTTCTAAAATTTGGCTTACGTCTAGCTCCTTCTATTCTTGGCTGACTAGCCATCTCAAAATGCCAGACAAGACAAAGAATCACTCCTCAAGTTAAAAACCTCACTTAAAATCCCCATTGCCTCTCTGCAGAGTGAATTCAGCATAGCACCCAGGGAAGGTTTTGAAATTTGGCCCAGATCACCTTTCTAGCTGCTTCTTTTCCATACTTCTTACCCCCTCCTGATTGTCTAAGCTTTATCTTTTAAAGTACCTAGAATGCTCCTTCTTTTTATTTCTCTGATGAAATGATGATTCTTCTCTAAAAGGCCCTGATGAAATATTAACATTTTGTGAAATGCACCTAGGTGAGATTGAATTTCACCCATATCACTACAGTAGTTGTGATCATCGTAGTAGATGGAGAATAATAGCAAAAGCAGCCAACATTTACTGACCACTTACTAGCCAGTAACTGTTCTAAACACTTTACATGCTCATAAATCCTTTGAGCAAACTTACAGATTATTTGCTGTCATTTCTACCTTACAGATGAGGGAATTGAAGCCCAGAAGGGATAAGTAGCTTAGCTAAGTTTCTGTAACTAGTCAGTCATAGAATGAGGATTTGAACCAAATAGGCTAATCCCAGAGTTATCATGTTCAACTTCCTAACTCTAATATCTCTCTTGTTTTGCCTCTCACAGCATTCACAGCATTTTCCTTGTATTCATTGTGTTAGAGTGATCTACATATGTCTGTTTATTTCAGTACAAAATCAATCTTAAGATGTAGTGATCTGCAGGTTCCCCTATACCTGGAATGATTGCCATTCAAATAGTGCTCCATAAATGTCTGCCATATTGAAGTGAAATTCATTAAATTTGTCAACAGAAAACAACTGTCCTGACATTCCTACCAATAGCTTTCTGATACTAAAACCTATGCGTGATTTAATGATGATTTCTGGTAGATATATGATGGACCAGGAAAAAAATACACAACTTTCAAATTTTCACTAAATATCTAGTAACTTTGGGCAAGCCACTTAATTTTTCTTTTTTTTTTTGGTTTGGAAAATGGAAATTATAACCCTTGTGATCTGCCATTATTCACAGGAGTTTTATGAAGATAAAATGAGATATTCAAGAAAAATAATTTTAGAACTTGTAAAACTCCATACAAATGTAAGAAACAAATATTCTGATAGGTAAAATACATATCCAATATGTAAACAATAGGGCCAATTGGTATTACAGCTGGCTCAAATGGAGATTCTAATGTTTCCCGTGTTCTGCCTTTCATGGATAGTGAAATACCATGAAAGGAGGAAAGTTGTGTTAGCTTTGAAACTGCCACCATTTGTCACAGCCAGAAATAATTAATGCCATCTCAATGGCTCCTGCAATGCTAGATCTGGAAAGAGACTTGGGCACAGTCTCTATTTCTTATTCATGGATGGTGAGATTCAGGCCCACAGAGAAGAAAACAACTCATTCAAGGAGCTACCACCATCTCCCTGCACAATATGTGCTGCATATGAGTGTCCTATGTTGAACAGGTAAGTGGAAAAAGATCTAGTCTCTTTTTTTTTTCATGAAACTGACCAGAACATTGAATTTAACTAGAGAATTGTAAAGTACAGAGACTTTGCGGCTTCACTGCTGTGTTCAATCCCTCCCCCTACTCCCACATCTCTTACTGATGATGTGATTCAAGAAAAAATCCCTCATGCCTCAGTTTCCTATTCTGTAAAATGGGTATAATCGTGTTCATCTTACAGAGGTATTTTTAGGATGTAATTACTTATACTGTGCAAGCCACTTAAAACTGTACCAGGTACATAGCAATTGCTAAATGTTTGTTAAATAAATAAAAACAACATCTGAAATTTTGAACATAACACTTTTTGGGCTTAATGACATTTCAGGAACCTTGCTTTCTATTAAGAAATAGTAAAAATTAAATTTACATTCATGGGTTATGCCTCTGTTCTTCCATGGATTTTCCTGACTACACACCTAGGTCAGAGCCTTTAGCTAAATTCACCAAGGAGTTAGCATAAGATTAACTAACTGTCAGAGGTTAAACATAAAAAAAAAATCCTGGAGGTTACTCTTGTATTTTTAATTGGCAAAATGTTGGCAGTTCAAGTTGCTTTTTGCAAACAAATCCTCTAACAGCCAAATGCTGATGGGTTCTCTGCCAAGAGAAGCATCTAAAAATTTCTATGATCAATATGCTACCAGGAAAAACAAAGCACACTGAAATGTTATGCTATATTTGATGCCAAAAATATGAAATGCAGTTAGGAAATTGTGTTTTGTAGTTATGCAAGGCAATGTACTGATGGTAGCTTATTGATGAGTGTCTAGTCTCGCAATAACCTTGTCATATTCATGCTCCCATTTCTGCTCAAATCAAAAAAAAAACCCCTAGAATGAAGCTCTAATTTAGTGAATCAATTACTTTGATTGAATGAGGGCACTGAGATGGTACTGGGTGAATGTTGTTATGAGTCAAATTCAGATAAAATGTGAACACATATAAATACACAGATAATCAAGTGTTGAATGTTTTATCTTTTGTATTATTTCCTGACCATTATCTAGTAAGTACCTGTTTGTCAAATAATGTTCCTTGAATAAATAAGGAAAATGATTACTTCATTCTTTGGTAAAATAACTTGGGCATAGAGAGATACAATGAATTACTCAGAGTTATTCAATGAGAATATATAGCCACAGATTTGACAGCAATGATTTTTTTCTTTTAAAAGTGTTTGTGCTTACATAAAATATAGTAGTTAGGAATTTCTTGACACTAAGTCATCTATAAAGTAGCTAGTTAAATTCCTTAATCCTATAAATAGCTACTCAATATCAACGTACATTCATGAGCCAGTTGTCAGCCTCAAGATGTTATGGAATTGGGAAGAAATCTTACAAGAGGAATGTGACTCTAAGTCTGACTGACTTTAAGTGTGGCTGACTCTAAGAACTGTCACTGATCCTGTAGATCACAACACCTGGCTCCTAAGATCTACAGATCAGGAAAGCACCTTCCATCATTTAGCCTCCTTCTTTCTAAACTCTGCTATGGTTTTGGAAGGCTGACCTTTGTGGACAATATTATCTGGACCCCTTGCCCTCTGGCTTCCCATTGGGTTTGGCCACTGGAGAAGAGGAAAAGAAAGAGATTGTGGTACTTATCACTTGGGCTTCCTCTTTGACAATAGCTGCATTTCTTATCCAAGGACCAGAGCCCTCTCTTATTGTTACAGCTATAGCTATGGCTTTATCATCAACCTAGAAATGAAAACTTTCGCTCTTGCTAACACAGAATGTTTCACAGTCTTATTGATTCAAGAAACCCTGCACATACATTTGCAAATAGTCCCTTCATTCAACTCTCCCCTGTTGGCCTATTTAAATATGCCTTTTGTTTCCTTTCAGGACCCTGACTGATACTAAATCATAAAATTTCAGTGTTGGAAAATACTGGATTTGAAGTTGAGTTTCTCATTTTAATTTTTTTCAGTAGCTCTGTGATTTTGAGCAAATAATCTCCCTTCTCTAGCCCTCAGTTTGCTCATATCTAAAATAGCCTATATTCCTTATAGTAGGCTATTGTTTTTACTACTATTGTTATGATATACTGTAAATCACTTAAAATGGGATAACTATTTCTTTAGAAACTATCTAGTCCAGTTGGCCCTCTTGTGTGCCAACCCCATGACATCTTCTTTCTCTCTCCTTGAATCTTTCCAGTAAGTCTTCTTCTAGGGGTATGACAGTCTCATATCTTGCAGGCAGTAAGTGTATCTGTATCACTGGAGTAAGGTTCTTTTGGGTATAAGGTTTTGTTTATTCAACTCCTCAGTTGTGGGATTCTGCTCAAATCATGACAACCTTTTCAGGCCATAGCTATCTCAATTGTGAATTGGGGATGTAAAACCTACCCCTCTGCAGGGAAAAAGACAGAGCTAATGTTTTCTCTCTCTCTCTTTTTTTTTCCAATTTGAAGATTTACATTAGGAAAAACAGCAGCTATTGCAGACCTATAAGAGATTCCTCAATCAATATCAGAGGTCATCAGTGCAGCTCACCTGCTAAAGTGATGAAGACAGCAGGCTATGGAGTCAGAATTCTGGCTCTGCCAATTGGGGCATTTGTTTTTTTCCTCTGTGCCTCAGGTTTTTTAGTCATTCTATGTACCCACCTCAGAAGGTAGTTGGGAACCTCAACTGAGTTCATACTTGTCATTGATTCATGCTCATAATATTTCCTATACTAAATACTTTGCATGGATTACCTTATTTAGTTCCCATGACAATCCATTTTCTGATGATTGTAATCATCTTTCTTTGTATATCTCCAATAAACCATGCCCCTTTCCTCCTTATAGAACACTCTCCAGACCTTCACATTACTGGCTTCCTTTTATTTTAAGGACTTAAAGGACATCTCATCCATGAGGCTTTCTCTGACCCAGTCAAGATATCTTCCCTTTCTATCATATTACCACAGGTTTACTTCTGCTGTAACACTTATCACTTCCCAAGATTATCTTTGTTTTCTTGTTTATTCTCTCTCTTCCTGCATAAACTCCAGGAAAGTAGGGAACTGTGTTCTACTCTCACTAGAAAGTGAGTGCCTAGTATCATGGCTGCCCTATATGGTCTCTAAAAAATGTTGTGGAATGAATGACCAAATAAAGAAATTAAGAGGCAGAGTATTTACATAAATAAGTTTACAATAATAAACAGGCATTTTGTTTAGTAAGAGGTACAACAGGAGTTTAAACACATGCCAGGATGATGCTAAAACCCACACTGCCTCCCTTTGCCTCTTTTGATAGTTCTTGGAAGAGATAATGAAGGTCTGAGCCAGCTCAGAGCTATAGCACAAGAGATGTAAAGGAGACGTGAAATGAAAAGATATACAGGGAGAAAACTGACCAGAATTTCGTAGCCAATAAGATGGTGGGTGGGGGATCATTAAGCAGAGAGAAGATTCCAACTTCAGCAACTGGGCAGCTCTTGATGCCAATGAATGATATAAGAAGCTCAGAGTGAGTGCTACAGAGTGATGATGATTAGGATACCACATCTGGCTGAGCATTCATCAGCATCCTGGGTTGGGGGTTGAAGGAGCTGTGGGCAGTTGGGTGCCTAAGGGACAGTACGATAGGTCAAAAGTGTGAACAAGACAATTCCTCGTTCACAGCCCAGGTATTACCACCTCTATCCCTGTCTTATTTCTTATTCTGGTTGAGCAAATATTGGTGTCAGGTGGAAGACATTCAAAGTCCTAAATTAATTCTTATTAGAGCATATCTAATACTCTTGCTCAGCTGCCAGTCAGGTGGCTCTATGGGAGAAGGCCATTGGCTATGACATAGATCCGCCACCTCCTTTCTTTGGAGCCACGTGTGTTGTTCCCTGGTACCTTTCCAAGACGGTGAGGCTTTTTGGTATTTGTCCAACAGCCTTCTCAAACATCAAAGTCAAGATATGTGGTTTAACACAGTAGTTTGGGACTTATAAGTTTGCCTTTGACTTTTTAAAAATGAGAAATGCATTTAATTTTCAAACATTTAAGAATGTCTATGGTTCTTCAAGCAGAAAATCTTTGTCCTGTGCTGTTTCTTTTAATGCTTTCATTTGGGGCACAAACCCTAGAACTAATAGTTTAAATCCGTATTTAACAAATGGCTATAAAGGTATATAATTTCCAAGTATTGAGAATATTATGCCTAAATAACAAAAGACTCAAGAAGAAATATACATGCTGTGCTGAAAAACATTTGAAAGGCCAATTTGTGGAAAAATTTTCTAATATACATTGGGAAGCTTTCATTCAGATAAATCAGTTCTTTTATCCAATAATTTGAAATTTAGGGGAAAGTGACTTTAAAAGCACAGATAGATATATATACAGAGCCATTTATCAGAGTGCTATTTATATTAAGAGTGGGTGGTAAAAAGGGGAAAAATCTAAATATCCAAAGCCAGAAAATGGGATCAAATACATTATACTAGAACTATGCAATGTAGTATTATACCTGCCATTAAAAATGATGTTTACCAAAGTTTTAATAACAGGGTTGATATTTATGGAAGTATACCATGTCAATGAAATAAAAATTTGGTATAGATATGATATCATTAGTACACATACATTGAGGGGGAACAAACTTATGACTAGTTATTTGTAGTTACTTCAAGGTAGCAGATTACGTGTGTGGGGCATGCATGTGTGTGTGGGTTTTCATCTTTCTTTGCACTTTTCAGAATGACTGTTCTGAATATGAGAGGCTCTTGCAAACATGATAAATAAACCATTCACCTTTCCAACCCTGGAGGAGAAGGAGAAGGAGGAAGAGGGGGAACCAGGAGCCTTATGGGGTCCACAAATCATAGGCTAAGTCTAGCTTAGGTTCAGTATCAGGCAGTTCTGTACAACTCCATTAGGTTTTAAAGTCATTCTGATCATTTTTTCAGCATTTTCTATTTTTTTCCCCCTCAAAACATCCTTTTCCCCCACACTTAGTTGAAAATTGCATTGCATTCTCCGTGAACATTTATTTGGGGGGCACGGCTGTATCAGGCGCTGATGCAGGAAGAGTGCCAGCAAAACATGACAATTTTCTTCTTCTTTACGTGAATATAGAGATCTATTTGAAAGTTACATTTTACCTGTCTACATTGTACAAATGACTATATTTTCAGTAAGTACCTGATAAATTGGCAATGTTGATTCCAACCTGAAAGGAGAAAAGCAATGACTCTAATAACCAACAATCTCTGACAAATAGTGGCAATAAAAGTGCCTGCAGCTTCAATATCATGTAGGATTAGGGCTCAGGCATTTTTCTAGATTATGGCCTTCTGGATTGCCAATGACGTTATGTTTTATTTGTGATATGGTGTGCATGTGTGTGCAATGAAAGAAAAAGAATTCAGAGCAATGTGTCTAGACTATCATTTTAATTTTTGTTTGCACATGGGATTATTACTAATGAAAGTTATTGAGTTCTGCCTCCTCTCCTCACAGAATATAATGTAAGCTCTAACAGAAGAGGGTTTGTTTTGTTTTGTCTTTTAATCTGTTTTATTCACTGCTCTATCTCCCAGCACAACAAGGAGGAAGTGACAGATAATAAATATTTGTTGAATAAGTGAATTAATTAAATCTTATTATTATGATATATTGCCTTTGGTCAGTGCCATTGAAACAAACTGCTATTCTATTCTGAGACTTTTTCACTGAATGTATCATGTTGTTTGTGGTTCTTTCCATATTTTCTCATTTGTGTGGTGGAGACCCATGAAATTTTAGGACATTCATATTTTTAAATCACTAATTGAATCCATGAGCTCCTACAAAATGGTGTAGCATTATAAAAAGAGAGTAGGTGGAGATGTGACTTATAGCCCCAATACCTAGGGCATTCCACTTAGCTTTTTAATGTTCCATTTTCTCACTAGAACACCACCCTCTCTGTCTAATTCTGAGAGTTGTTTGATGCTTAAAAAATACACAGAGAATATTTGTAAATGTACATTCTAAGTTATATAGCATCTTTACAAAATAAATTTAGGATTTCCCTTAGATATCCTCGATTTTCTACTCTTTAAGAATGCCACAAAATAGGAGAGAAAGAAGATGGAGAGTGTGATGGTTAGCCTTACATGTCAAGTTGGCTAGGCTATGGTACACAGTTATTTAATGAAACCCTAATCTAGGTGTTGCTGTGAAGGTATTTTGTAGATGTGTTTAACACCTATAATCAGTTGACATTAAGTTAAGCATAGATTACCCTGAATGATGTGGGTGGGCCTCATCTAATCAGTTGAGGCTTCATGAAGAAGAAATCCTGGCTCAAAACTGTAACATCAAACCCTTCCTGAGCTTCCAGCTGCCAGTATATTCTATGAATTTCAGACATGCCAGCCCCCACAGTTGTGTGAGCCAATTCCTTCAATTAAGTCCCTTTACATATGTTTGCATGTGTGCATATGTGCATGTGTGTATATGCATGCATATGTGTCTCTATATATGTTTATATTTTTGTGTATGCTATGCACGTGAGTATGTATTGGTTCTGTGTTTCTAGAGAATCTTGACTGATACAGGGAGAGAATGAACAAAGAAGAAAAGTCACATTTATTTGAATGTCTGACACTTGGTAATATTTGTTCTAATCTAGCGGTATTTCTGAATTTTGGCAGTGTCTAAATTACACACGCAGTACATAAGAATCAAACAATGTGCAAGGTAATATGGTCAAAGTGTCCAGCTGCTCTGCTAACAAGTCAAACAATAGGAATTCCTAGAGTTACTTAGTCTCCCTCCCTCAGATCCAACAAAAATGTCCCGGTGTTTTGTAGCACAGGCTCCTGTCACTAAGACTGTGCTGTCAGTCTGCTATATGTAAAATGCCTCATAATTGCCCAAATGTTCTCCTGGGTATTTAGGTAAACACAAGTACATCAATAGAGTTGGTTTTGTAGAATATTATGTATTGATTTTTTGTAGAAGCAGAGAAGTGCAATGCATGCAGACCTAAAGAAACAAAACAAACAAGAGTTTTGGAGGAAAACAAACAAACAAACTTGCTTTGAATAGCAGGAGACGATGTTTTGGCAGCTGAGCAGGGCAAGAGCTTCATGAGCCGCTCTTTAATGCTGCGCTTGTTGCTGTTCTGAGCGTAGAGGAAACCTAGAAGATACAGGGTCAGTTCTGTTAATGCTGTCTGCAGGGAGAAATGGGATGTGCTGTGGGGTTTATCAGAGAAGCCAGGCAGGTAGGATCGGGGGATGCAGCCATCCACTCAGGCAATCACAGGCAGTGGGTTGGGATCCCAAAAGGAAAAGAAAGAATGTTTCTGTTTTTCTTCTCATTTAGTTTTTTTTCCCTAAATATTATATTGAAGGCAATGATTAGCAAGTGAAAGCACAATCACAAAATATATCTATTGAATGGCAAAATTAAATCTGGTGGCTTTTCTTGGCCCTTAGATCAGGGAAAAAAACAAGTGTCACCAGAGGAGTTGACTGGATTGAAATTTCAATATTCAAACCAGCACTAAGGGTCCACATGACAGTTTTCTGTTATTGCTCCCCATCTTTGATTATAGCAGAGATAGACGCTTCTCATAAATCATTCACACCACAATCACCTGTTAGTACCTTTGCCTTCCTGAAAATGAGAAAATAAATGTCCTTAATATGCAGCTTCATCAGCATATACTGACATGCCCAGACATGTGACAATCTTGTCCATTTTTTACATGTGGACACTAATGAATGGAACTTTTTCAAACAGAGTAATTCTGAAAGAAGCAAGGCAAGTTTGTCAAACATTAACCCAGGAATAGACGGAGCAGTATTTGTGACAGCAGATCACTGGAGAGAATTCAGAAAAGTCGAGAGCGGCCAGACAGGCGAGCTTGCAAACTGGTGAAACAACTTTTGGTGTCAGGAGTCAACTATCCAAGTCAGCATCAATTTACACACCCTGAGGTCTCAGACGCTTGGATGTCAGGTTAATAGGTAACCTGCCTCCCCCATATCAGTCTGGAAGGTGTCAAAGATAAAGCATCAGCACAGAAACCAATTTAAATTGAGGTTGCACCATCTTTATAACATGAATCTGGCAAATGAATCACCGGTTGCTTTTCTAATTCTTATCTTGGAATTATAAAAAAAGTCCTGACCACAAGCCTACTGATTTAGTTTCCTCTGGGGTTGTTACACTCACCAACAGTGTCCACTGGCTAAACTCCTATGTGTGTGCAGGGTGGGGTGACAAAACCAAGTAGTAAATATACAAATTAAATAAGGTCATTCCTTTGATTAAAAGCCCTTTAAAAGCTTCATGTTATCTTTCTATGAAGGACCCCAAGTATAATCTGGCTCTGCCTGAGTCTCTGACAGCATTTTCAGCCACTCTCCCTGTTTTCTGGGCCATCCACTATTGGCCACACTATCCTTCTTGCCTCTACCAGAACTCACAAAGCAGACCCTCCTCTGCCCTTGACACTTAGGTAGTACGAAATGTCTTATTCAACTGCTGGTTGGGGGTCTGGCACATAACAGAAGCGTAAGGCCGGTTGCCTTGCCGGGAGCTCGGACACGCCCATCCCTCTCGGCGACAGGGAATTACGTCACCACTCTGCACCCGACACCTAGCCCCGCTGAAAAACCCCCTCCCAAAAATTTCAAAAAAGCCACACCAAACCCTGCGCAATAACTCTTTGTCCCGTTTAGGTCATTCTTCCCCAAGACGGCCCACTCACCAAAGATCCCGCCTACCTACCAGTAATAACTGCCTTCACTCCACTTCCTGGGTCCCAATATCCAGTCAAGTGCCTTATGCTTTGTCTCCCCTATATCAATCAAATGCCTTCACTCCACTTCCTAGGTCCCAATATCCAGTCAAGTGCCTTATGCTTTGTATCCAATCAAATGCCTTCACTCCTTATAAAACCCCTTGCCCTAAAAAGTTAAGTGCGACTTCTCTGGCCCTTACCTGGACCATACAACCTCACCCAGGAGCTGAATAAATCAGATTTTCATTTTCTTATACTGGCCTCAGTTTCCTCATTTCAACTCAACAATATACCTTACAAGAAGGTCAATAAATGTCTGGCAAATGAGTAAATAAATTCACTTAGGATATCTAAAGAAGATGATTCATTTCTTAGATTAATATCTAAGTAAGCTTTTTTAAATATTAGTTTTGGGATACATGTGCAGAATGTGTAGGCTTGTTACATGGGTATACATGTGACATGGTGGTTTGCTGTACCTGTCAACTCATCATTTAGGTTTTAAGCCCTGTATGCATTAGGTATATGTCCTAATGCTCTCCCTCCCCTTGACTCCTCCCCCCGACAGGCCCCGATGTGTGATGTTCCCCTCCTTTTAAAGTTGTAAAATAAATCTGGTTTACATAAAACAGACCCTATAGTTTGCTTCTTTGTTTTCCATTTTTGGAAGGATGAAAACATCTACTCTCTCCTTTGAAAATTCCTCCAGGTCATGAGGGTCTTATTTTAGCTCCCAGTACAAGCATTCTGCTCCTCCCCTTTATGCCATTTCAAACCTTCCTGCCAGGTTATGTCCTCCGTCTTGTCAGCTGTTCACCAATTCTCAACCTCTGTATCCCCTGCAGCCTTTTTTTTTTTTTTTTTGAGATAGAGTCTCACTCTGTTGCCCAGGCTGGAGTGCAGTGGCACATTCTCAGTTCACTACAACCTCCAGGTTCAAGCAATTCTCTTGCCTTAGCTGCCCAAGCAGCTGGGATTACAGGTACATGCCACCATGCCTGGCTGATTTTTGTATTTTTAGTAGAGACAGGGTTTCACCATCTTGGCCAGGTTGGTTTCAAACTCCTGATCTCAAGTGATCCACCCACCACGGCCTGCTAAAGTGTAAGGATTACAGGTGTGAGCTACTGTGCTTGGCCTCGTGAAGCCTTTAAAACTCAGTTCAAACCCACATTCCTCTGGCCAACTTTCCCTCTTGTGTCTCCAACTTGCCCAAGAGAAGAGAGACCTCCTCCCTCCCCTGCTCTCCAAGCTAACTTTGGGAAATATTTAGCTTATAGTTTACATGATAATAGCCCTTTCCCAAAACTACACTGCCTTTGTAAAGCTAATGAAAGACCAGCAGGTTAGGAGGATGAAAGGAGTGTGAATTCTGCTAAGGTATAGCCATAAACTATTACCAGCCATTATTCCTGAGGTGACAAGATTCACAGCTTCTCCAATTACACCTGCAGATAAGAACATTATTGCAGAACCTAAGATTGACTTCTTAAGAGATCTTTTCAGGTTTTTGCATTTCTGACAATGAATGGCTTCACCCAGACCTGCCAAGTAGTCCTGTGACTCCACCCAGAAGCAGATTTAGAATGAGAACCATTTTCCATACCCCTAGATTGCATCCCCCACCAATCAGCAGCACCCATTCCCTTGCCCACCAACTATCCTTGAAAAATCCTAGCCTCTGAATTTTCAAGGGGGCTGTTCTGAGGAATAATAAAACTCTGGATCTCTTGCTCAACTGGCTCTGTATGAATTAAACTCATTATTGCAATTTTCCTGTCTTGATAAATTGGCTCTATCTGGGCAGCAGACAAAATGAATCCACTGGGTGGGTTACAGTATCTATTTCAAAAAGTTAGGATCGGATGAAATAATATATAAAGCATTTAGCACAGTGAAAGCCACATAATGCAGTCCCAACAAATGTTAGATAATCTTTTTTCTCACTTATTTGAATATACCATATTCCCCACTGTCTCAGGGCCTTTTCACATGCTATTATCTGCATCTAAACTTTTGCTTTACTTTCTCTTTCTCTAGTTAATGCTTGTTCATCCCTGAGATTTCAGTTCAATGTTAACGTTCTGAGGAAAACCTTATAGGGCAAACTAAACTAGATTATGAACAGTTATTACAGATGCCCATAGTTTTCTGTGTTTCTCCTTCATAGCAAGTACAATGAAAACAATTAATGATAAAATTACATATTTGACACATGTCTCCTCTTCTAAAATGGAAGATGGAAGATTTATACTTCTAGCCTTTACAGAATAAATGTTATTGTATATGCTATACCACTGTAAGGAATAATATAACTGGATAAGCTACATAAGGCAACTCTTTGCAAGAATTCAACATTAAGCAATATAGTACTGTGATGCTTGAGAGAAGAAAACCTAACAGGTATGCTCCACAAATGTATTGGCTCTCCCTGCCCGGTGACATGTTGGAAACAGGTGTATAACGCTGGGAAAAATCCACACTGAGACAATGGATCACTCAGCAAGGCTAGTTTACTTCCTGCAGAAAGGGTGCAACTCACTGAGACAGTCTTGCCACAAGAACACACCTGAACAAAGGAGATGGGGGACATTTATAACTTTCATAATCTGACACAATCACCCTAGTGCTGTGTCCAGTTTCCATTGGCCAGAATGAGACCTCACATTCCATGCTTGACCCGATTAGCTAAAAACTTGGAAATTTCCTGAATAGGTAAGTGGAAAGCAGAAGAGGAAGAAGACAAGGAATAAGAGGAAGCTAGACAGGAGAAGGTCAGGAGGGTTTCCAACTAAGGAATGACATGCACCAGGGTTTGGAGCTTGCCTAGTTCCTAGTTCTGTTCAGACATGCTGGAGTGAGTCAAGGTAGCTGATTTAAGATGTAGCTGGTCTACAGAATATATATACATGGGTATATGTTTATGTTAATAGCAGATAATGGCCATAGAGCAAGAGATTGTAACTTCTTATAATGTAGTCTAAGATATAAACTTTGAAGAACTTTCCCATCTCTCACGTGACATGTTCCTTCCATAGTTCAGAGAGGTGGAACTGATAGTCACTGAGCTAAAGTGGCAGAGATTAGAGTTCCAGGCTTCTGAAGTGGCTGGAATTTGTAGGCCAGAGCAAAGAGAAAATTGATGTATGTGTGTTTGTATTCTGTGAGTAGCTGGTGGGTTGGGAAGTTTGTGTGAAATTAAATGTGGGATATTGACTAAGGGCTGGGATATGCATGCTCAGGGTAAGGGTTTATAATACTTAGTAGGCAGGTCTGAGAATGGAATGAAATAACACAAGTCATGTAGTTCTGAAATGCTGTAAGGTGTTAGAGTTCCAGCTCTGCCACCCTTCCAAAAAAAAAAAAAAAAAAACAAAAACCTGCATTGAGCACCTCTGGTATTGCCCTAAGAGCTCAGAAAAACCATTTTGGGAGTAAGGATAATTCCCTAGAGTAAGGGGCATAGTATATCACTGAGGTAATAGCCAAAGTTGAACTATGCTAACAAAAAAAAGACCTAAAAGCTAGAAAGACCAAAGATGTTGCTGAACTGTGGAATGCCTTCTAAACACTATTCAATACACTTTAAAGGAAGGCAACATGATCCAAACTCTTACAATGTATCCTAATAACATCCCTTGTAGTATAAAAAACAATTACTAGACATGTGAGGAAGCAGAACAAATGTGACTCACAATCAAGAAAAAAGAGAAGTCAATAAAAACAGACATTAGATAGCAAAGATGTTGGAATTTGGAAGAAATGACTTTAAAGAAAAAGATAGCCATAATAAGTAAACAAGTGAAAAATTTCAGGAGAGAAATTAAACTACAAAAGGGAACTAAATGAAAACTCTAGATATGAAAATTCTAAAAGGAAAACTTCATTAGATGTACTTAACAGCATATTGAGAACTACTGAAGAAAGGATTATGAGCTTGACTAGAGATGCAAAGGAAGAAATCTGAATAATAGAAAAAGATTCAAAGGCTGGGTGTGGTGGCTCAAACTTGTAATCTTAGCACTTTGGGAGGCAGAGGCAGGTGGATCACCTGAGGTCAGGAGTTTGAGACCAGTCTGGCCAGGGTGAAATCCTGTCTCTACTAAAAATACAAAAAAAAAAAAAAAAAAAAAAAAAGAGAGAGAAAAAGATTTAAAAATAAGGAGAGCTTTACTCATCTGTGCATCATATCAAGAAGTCAAACACAGGTATAATTAATGAACATGATAAGATATGAGATAAAATTTTGAAGCAATAATGACCAAAATATTCCACATTTGTTTTAAAATACAAATGAAACCTGTTGAATCAAAGGAAGAAAAAGAAAAGAGAATCACACATAGCTGCAGGCAAAAATGCTGAAAATTAAAAATGGGAAAAGGCTTTAAAAAGAAAAGAGGAGAAAAGGACATGTAGATACAGGGGTCAAATCATGTAAGAATA
This sequence comes from Ateles fusciceps, assembly GCA_036589455.1. Lineage (NCBI taxonomy): Eukaryota > Metazoa > Chordata > Mammalia > Primates > Atelidae > Ateles > Ateles fusciceps. The sequence continues at coordinate 4,966,671 of JAZHEH010000051.1, forward strand.
ATTTTTCATCAAAAACAGCAGAAACACCAAAAAACAACGGAATAGAATCCTTAAAGTTCTCAGGGGAATACAGAGACTATCAACCCAGAATTTTATGTATGTTTTTGAGAATGAAGTTGAAATAAAGATATTTTCAGATAAAATAAACTTGTGATAATTCATAGCAAAAAGCCCTGCATGCCAAGAAATGCCGGGCATTGTCCTGCATTCCAAGAAATGCTGGAGGAAATTGTCCACAGGGCAGGGTTAAATGACATAATATGGAAACCTGACCCTACAGGTAGAAATAGAAAGCACTGGAAATTGAAAATATGTGAATAAACATATTATCCTTTTTTCTTTTCCTACTTTGTTTAAAACACCAAAAAAGTGTTGTGGAGTTTACTACATTTGTAGATGTAAAATTTCTGACAATAATAACATAAAAGTTGGGGGAGAGTCAATGGAATTTTAATGTATGATGCTTACATTTTACATGAAGTGGTACCACGTGAAATCAAAATAGTCTGTAATAAATGAAGGAGACATACTGAAATCTCTAGATACAAAGGAAACAGTAAAAAAATTATATATAAGAAGGTAGAGTCAAAACTCCAATAGTGGAATTCAAATGAAATACATAAAATATTTAATTAATTTAAAAGAAATCCAGGGCAGAGGAAGAGAGGAGCAAAAAGTAGATGGGATGAGTAGAAAAATACATAAGATAGTAAAATTATACTCCACCATACAATTAAATCAGAAACTGTATCTTTCTTATTCATTACTGTATTCCTAGTGTGTTGCACAGTGCTTAATATATAAAGCATTCAATAACTAGCTATTGAAAGCATGAAATCAGACTATATATCTTATATGATTGTCTTAGTATGTGCAGATTTCCTACTTGTAATTAGCAGATGCATTTAGAATTTACATCTATTCTTCCTCACAGTATGTGAAGCACCCCTACCCTAAATAGATAGCTGTGTGTGAAGGCACTCTACAAAGGATGATACTGACAGAATGGGAGGGTTGGACTGAATTCCCCAGCCAAACACACCAAAAGAAAATTGATGGTAAAGATGAATCAATCTCCAAACTGCCTTAGTATATAGGACATTTACCCTCACAGAGATAAACACTTTTCACTTTTATTAATTTATTAAGTTAATATGTATAGTCACCTACAATGGACAGATTAATACCTTTAATTAATTGGCTACATAAACTACTGAGCCTAACGAGAACATTCAAAATTAAGTCAACTCCCATATCTTTGCATCTAGAAGTCAAACCAAACTACTAGTATACTAGCACTTTAAGAACCATAAAACAAAGCAACACAAAAAGAGATTAAAAATTAACTACTTTTTATCTTATATTTACTTATTTATCAAAAAGCATTCTTTATAATACATATATCATAAGCATTATAAATGATGTTTTTTGTAGAACTGTAAATACATAATGGTTACATAGAAAAGAAATCCCTGCTCTCTAGATCTAGATCCCTGCTCATCTACATCTACTGTAATACCTATGACATTACAGAATTGATTTGTCCATTTCTCCTAATAAATCCTGAATTCCTTGAGGGGAAGATTCTGTTTGTTTATGAATTAACTCATTTAAAAGCATTTGTTGAGTGCTAACTATGTACTAGGAACTGTCTCAGATGCTGGCAATACTATACTGAATGAACCAACCAAAAACTCCTATTTTAGCATACCTTACACTATAGTTAGGGGAAGAAAAAATAGTTAACAAAAATAAATGGCAAATTATAAAGTATGTCACATAGAAAGCAGGGATAGGGCCTAGAGACGTCTGTTGGTGGACAGGGGTAAGAAATAGGGTGGGGAAAGATATAGTTTTAAATATGGTGGCCAGGGAAGATTTCATTAGAGATATATTTGAGCAAAAATACCTGCGTAAGATGAGAAGGTACCTTACCCTATTAATAACGAACACAGTTTATTTCATATATTGGGTACTAATATATATTTGTTGAGTAATTCATATTGCAAGGTTCTTTGAACTGACTGTACCATGGAATATACCATGGTGACCCCTGTGATCCACACTTACACTTCTAGATGGTCTCCCAGAGCCAGAAAGCCTAGGGTAACGGAAAACCACAAAAGAAGAAGACTAGCTAGCTCCTGCAGTGCCTGATTAACAGACCTTGCGACATTCCACCATTGCTCCTGCCTCAAATATTCATGCCTCGACTGATAAGCCAACCTTGTGACACTGGACATTGGACCTTGTGACACCCCCCTCTACCCCAGCAACACCCCCTGGCTTGTAAAAACTGCCCTGAACTAGAACTATAACTATGTAACTTTCCACTGCCTACTCTAAACCTATGAAACCAATTCCTGTCCCACTGCCCTCCGCTGACTCTCTTTTGGACTCAGCCCACCTGCACCTGAGAAATAAACAGCCTTTTTGCTCACACAAAGCCTGTTTAGGTGGTCTCGTCATTTAGAGTGCACCTAACACATATCACTCCTTTTATTAATTAATGTTTAGTGCTACCTACAATAGGCAGATTAATATCTTAAATTAGTTGGCTACATAAACCACTGAGCTCAACGAGATCATTCAAAATTAAGTTGACTCCCATATCTCTGCATCTAGAAGTCAAACCAAACTACTAGTATACTAGTACTTCAAAGATGATCAAATGAAGCAATACAAAAAGAGAATAAAATGTAAGTGTGTAAATATGTAGGCCATTTTAATTGTGCTCAAACTAAATGAAAATGAATTCATTTTTACTCATTGGAAAGGTTTTATCTTACAATGCCTGACATGACTGAAAACACATCAGCCCATCATCATGTTAATTGCTCCGTCTTTCTGGTCATGCAGACCTCAGTAGTGGTATATGCAAGTGGTCATCCTTCACTGGCTGCTTTTTCTGTTACATAAGAAATGTCATCACATGTCAATGTCATGTTTCAGTGCTGAGTGATGGGCCATGAATTATGAATTCAGCAAGTACTGACAGTGGCAATCACAGTGTTAATTTCACCATAATGAGAACTATGCTTATTTTCGTCCTTTTTGCAGTGCGACGGACAGCAAAAACTTATATTTCCCACAGGTTGGCTTGGAAATAATGGCTCACACTCCATTAATTCACAGTCCTGATCAGCTTCGATTTTGTGCTTTTGAATTACAATGTTTTTCTTCCTAATTTTAAGCATGTGGATGTCTGTTGGAAGAAAATGGCAAATAATCTTTCCACAGAATGGATGTCTTCCTGTGAATCAGTAACTATGACAAAAATTGGGCCAGGCGTGGTGGCTCACACCTGTAATCCCAACACTTTGGGAGGCCGAGGCAGGTGGATCACGAGCTCAGGAGATCGAGACCATCTGACCAACGTGGTGAAACCCTGTCTCTACTAAAAATATAAAAATTAGTTGGACGTGGTGAAACATGCCTGTAGCTCCAGCTGCTCGGGAGACTTAGGCAGGAGAATCACTTTAACCCAGGAGGTGAGGCTGCAGTGAGCTGAGATCGCACCATGGCACTTCAGCCCTACAACAGAGCGAGATTCCATCTCAAAAAAAAAAGATCACCAGGAGTTTCAGAGATACTGTGATCCCATCTATGTTCTCCTTTGAGTCAGTGACAAGCTGATTCATTAGCAGTATCACGGATTGTGGGAATAGGGAGTATGTTTTTTTACTAGTTGCAAATGTGAACTTATTTATTAGGGTTGAGTGAAAGTAATGGTGAATTTTACAACCGAAAGTAATGGCAAAAATTGCAACTACTTTTGCCCCAACCTAACACTACAATGTCTATTTTTAAAATGGACTTACAGCTCATAAATATTAGCATGACCACATGTACAAACACATACACACAAAATTCATTTAGTATTTTCAAATTCATTCCTGAAAACACAAGGCCCCAGATAACTTGGGATTCATATGCTGGTAACAATTCTTACTGCCCAATCATGCAGTTGTTATTGGATGTTGCAGTCAGCCCCAAATCATTCACTTTTTTTTTAAACTGTACTTTAGGTTCTGGGGTACATGTGAAGATCATGCAGGATTTTTGCATAGGCACATACATGGCAAAGTGGTTTGCTGCCTCCATTCCCCCATCACCTACATCTGGCATTTCTCCTCATGTTATCCCTCCCCAACCTCCCCACTCCCATGCTGTCCCTCCCTTAAACCCCCCAACAGACACCAGTGTGTGATGCTCCCCCTCCCTGTGCTCATGTGTTCTCATTGTTCATCACCTGCCTCTGAGAGAGAGCCTGCGGTTTTTGGTATACTCAAAGGATTATAAATTGTTCTATTATGAAGACATATGCACACGTATGTTCATTGCGGCACTATTTACAATAGCAAAGACCTGGAACCAACCCAAATGTCCATCAATGATAGACTGGGCAAAAAAAAATGTGGCACATATACACCATGGAATACTACACAGCCATAAAAAAGGATGAGTTCATGTTCTTTATAGGGACATGAATGAATCCGGAAACAAAATCATTCACTTTTTAGAAAAGAAGCAACAGTATTGGTGACTGAATATGAGGAAAATATCTACATTTCATTTTGTGACTTTTTGAATTTGGGTGGCAGAAAATGACCTTCCTAATTGACCTGTTTTGTTTAGCTCGATTGTAAAACAATTAGGTTGTCAAAATAAGACAGCTAGAAGGTGCTTGAATTTGCTGAAAACGATCTACAGATTCCAAATGCACACGGAATAAATTTGAGTCTTCTAGAGTGGCTACCTAAATAACTCTTGTTTCTCATAAAATGAATGCTAGTCTCTCTGTCAGCCTTTCCGTTTCTCTCCCTGTCTTCCTTGGTCTCTGTCTCACTCTTTCTTTCTTAGTTTGTGTCTTTGCTTCTGTCTTTGTCTCTTGGTCTCCCTCTTCTCTGTCCCTGAGTTTCTCTGGCTCCATGCCTCTCTCTGTTTCATTGTTCTATATCTCTGTTTGTGTCTCTCCTTTCTCTTTTTCTGCTCTGATTCTGTCTGTCTCTACCCCTGACTCAGTCTCTCTCTCAATCAAGGGAGGATCCTATTTAATCTTGTTTACCTTGGTGTTGACTATATCCTTCACAAAACATTTAGAGACAGTTTTGGTCAACTGAGTACAGAATAATTATTGTATGTTATTTGAGGGAAATGTTAGCAAACAACTGGATGGTCAAAAGCTGCAGTGCTTCCTAAAGCTCCTACTGAGTGTGTTTATAACACCTCTCTGCTCTACTGGAAGAACTAGCCACAGAATACTAGCAGAAAACAACATGGAAAAAGAATCAATTTTCCTTAGGATCTTTTAAGATTGATCATGGAACCTCGATTTTCCCTTGCTCCTCTGAACAAATTGCCAAAACTACTTCTACAGGGCTATTCTTTGTGTGGGGGTTTGGAAATTATCTGGAGTTCCTTATAAATAGGGTAACAAGACCTCTTACTTCGCCCAAGACACTGCCAGTTTATGAGAATTGTGCTAACACCCCATAGTTTGTACCCCCTTTTCATGTTCAAAAATGTTCTTGTTTAAATGGTAAATTATATGATCATGCAATATTAGCAGCCAGTATGGTCTGTTCCACAGACTAATGTATAGTCATTGACTAAGTGAATACTTCATAGCACTGTAAACAATGTAAATAATGCAATTTCATTTTAAAAAATGGTATTGGCCGGGTGCAGTGGTTCATGCCTGTAATCCTAGCACTTTGGGAAGCCGAGGTGGACAGATCACAAGGTCAGGAGTTTGAGACCAGCCTGGTCAATATGGTGAAACCCCATCTCTACTAAAAAAAAAAAAAAAAAAAAAAAAATTAGCTGGGTGTGATGGCGGGCACCTGTAGTCCCAGCTACTCAAGAGGTTGAGGCAGAAGAATCGTTTGAACCCGGAAGGCAGAGGTTGCAGTGAGCCTAGATTGCACCACTGCACTGCACCCTGGGTGACAAAGCGAGACGCCATCTCAGAAAACAAAAACAAAATCCAAAATAAATGATATTTAAAAAATAGCCAAATTAGTAGAGAAGATGAAATAGGAAACAAAAAATGTATTTGAGAGCCCATTAAAGCTAACATTTATGGTGGAAAGATTTAGCACTTTAGAGTTCAGGAATAACTAGTTTAAATCTAAGCACTGCCACTTTTTGTTTGTAAGACTTTGGAAAAGTAATGACATCACTGAGCCTCTGGATTTGTTTTTTTTTAATTGTTTCAAGACAGAATCTTGCTCTTTTGCCCAGGCTGAAGTGAGCAGCTGATTACAGCTCATTGCATTCTCAAATTCCTGGGCTCAAGTGATCCTCCTGCCTCAGCCTCCCAAATAGCTGGGACTACAGGCACACACCACTATGCCCCAGTATTTTTTTTTTTTTTTTGTGGAAATGGGGTCTTACGATGTTGCCCTGGCTGGTCTTGAATTCTTGGGCTTAAACAGTCCTCCCTACTCAGTTTCCTAAAGTGCTGGGATTACAGACATGGACCACGTCACCCAGTCACCTTGCCTCTTTGATCTCACCTGTATATGAGAATAATAATAATACCGGCCTTTGTTGACTCTTGGGATGGTTAGGAGGGTCAAATGAGGTTATATGTATACAACTGCTGGCCATATAAGGTTCTCCTCCCTTACCCAGTGGGTACTGGGGAGAGATAGGTTTATGGCTCAGCATCTAAAGAAAAAAGGAATCTTCCAAAATGACAGCAGTATCTTTTGGGATATAGCAGTAATAAAACATTCTCCATATTCAACTCTGGAGAATTGTTTCTTAATAATAATTTTATTACAAACATTAAACCTAAACCTAGTGTACTATTTCTTTTCCTCAAACTAACACAAATAACCCATATTTATTTTTGTATTTTTTATATTTATTTATTTGTATAAAAATATATTTTTTATATATTATATACACAAATAATATGTATATTATTATTTACATATTAATAATATATTAATCTATTATATAATATTGATAATATATTTGTTTATTTAGAGTATAGATATCGATTATTGCATAAATATATTAATATTTAATATTAATAAATATTAATATATTGATACAATAAATGAATCAATATTTATATATTCTAAATAAACAAATATATTACTATAATATAATATATAAAAATAATATTATATATTATACATAAATTTGTTATTACTATTTATAGATAATATAAATATATTATCAATATTGATATACAATATATAAACAAATATTTTATATATATATATATATATATATATACACATTTTTGAGAGAGAGTATTGCTCTGTCACCCAGGCTGGAATGCAGTGGCACAATCTTGGCTCACTGCAACCTCCTCTTCCCAGATTCAAGCGATTCTCCTGCCTCAACCTCCTGAGTAGCTGGGATTACAAGCACCTGTCACCACGCCTGACTAATTTTTGTATTTTTAATAGAGACAAGGTTTTGCCATGTTGATGAGACTGGTCTTGAACTCCTGACCTCAGGTGATCCGCCACCTTGGCCTCCCAAAGTGCTGGGTTGCTGGGATTACAGGTGTAAGCCACCACACCCAGCCGTTTTTTTTGTTGTTTTTTTTTTGAGACAGAGTCTTGCTCTGTCATCCATGCTGGAGAGCAGTGGTACAATCTTGGCTCATTGTAACCTCCACCTCCCAGGTTCATGTGATTCTCCTGCCTCAGCCTCCCCAGTAGCTGGGATTACAGGTGCCCGCCACCACACCCAGTTAATTTTTATAGTTTTAGTAGGGATGGGGTTTCAGCATGTTGACCAGGGTGGTCTCAAACTGCTGACCTCAAGTGATCTGCACATCTCAGCCTCCCAAAGTGCTGAGATTATAGGCATGAGCCACTGTGCCTGACCAGTTGAAGCGTTTTAAACAATCAAGTATTGTAACTTCAAACTTTCCTTTGGGATAAGCCAATCATGTCTTTAAGATCAGAAAGCAAGCAACAGTTGAGTAAGGTTGATTCTTCTGATGGCAAGAGACCACAAATAAAATTTACAAATTGATTCTTAATAAAATTTGGGATTATAAAGTTTATTTTCTTGCTGGAGTATTCACTATGTGATGAATCTTTCCACTCCTCCAATTTCACCCACAGTAACTAGTATATATTCTTAGGTATAGTCTAGGCTACCCTGTTCATTTTATGACGGGCCAATCACCTGACCTTTTTATGACACCTTTTAATAACATGTTTTAAAGGACTTTTCAGGAAAAAATTCACTCAATTTCTTTTCATTCTATTTATTTTCTCTTAGTATAAAAATCCTATAGAATCTCATAGTCCACTCTAAGAGCTTTGGCTTCTACTCAGAGTGAAATAAGGAGAAAATGAAAGTTTTTTTTTTTTTTTTAAGTAAATGAATGATATCACAATGTAATGTTTTATTCAATGACATTAATTGAGCACCTATTTGGCACTGGCAAAAACAAATATAGTTCTTGCTCTTCTGAAATTTATAATCAAATGGGGAAGTATTAACAATAGAACAAGAAATGACTTAAACAATAGAACAAAAATGTCCTCTAAATTTCACCTTGAACATGTTCTTGCTCTAAGAAAAGAGGAAGATAAATAATGCTTAAAATGCGATGCTCTAACAACAATAAGAACAAAGAGAACCTTCTATATGCCAAGTACTTTACAAACATCGTATCATTTAACCTTCACAGGAGTCCCAATTGTGGCAGAAAATATTAAGAAAGCCAAATTATAGCAGAAGAAATTAAGGTAGAGATGCATGGAGTTTGTGAGTGGCAGTATCAGGAACGTGAACACTTGTCCGTCTGTCTAACTCCTGGGTCTGACATTCTGATTCTGTACTGCACTAACAACAGCTCCATAAAATGGGATACTTACTGGATATGTCTAATTTTGTAGTTCTGGCTGCAGAAAATTTGTTTCCCTTTGTGGCATGGTTTTAATTTCCTTTTCTGCCTCATTGGTTAAACTTCCATCTTGTCTTGAATATAATTCTGAAAACGTGGTGTCTTGCATTCCTTTGCTAGAAATGCTACTTCTAATTTGACCTGCGGAAGGACATCCATCAAATTCTTGGTAGTATTAAAAAATAATAATGTGGTTTAGGAGAAAGCTGCACTAGGAGATTTAATTTTTTCATCTGAAAAATTGGGCTAATAATACATGACACTAATCTCAAGGAAGTTGGGAGATGAATGAAGTAATTGTTTCTGTAAAATCTTTCAAATGCCAGAAGAAATAACATATAATCCATTATAACTTCCAATGTGAGATAGTATTTTCCTTTCTTGAATTCTTTTGGGTCACTGTATTTAATCTTCATCTTTTAACAATGTATTTAAATTAAATAAAACTATTTGTTCATTAATTTAACCAGTAAGTATTTAATGGATATATTATAAGGTAGACCCTGTGCCAGGGACCTGGTAGGAAAATCAAATAGAATAGTCAATGAATCTTGCGAATATTACTTAGCCATGATTGCTCATTAGAATCAGCAAGGTGGCTTTAAAAAATTAGCCATGCCTGATCACTCCAGACCAACTGCATCAGGGAAGTCTAATGGGAGGCCAAACCTGAGAACCACTGCTCTGCTTTGGGAAAATATGATGCCAGATAGGTATTTTTAAGAACTGTAGATTTTTGATATTACAAGATGATTCCTGGTGGGCTAGAGTTGGAGCTTTTTAGCTCACATTTATTTTTTAAAATTAACTGAACCAACAACTAAAAATATACATATTTCACTTAAAACATTGCATTTCTGGCTTCTGAGGAGGAACTGGAAGATCTGGTAAACTTCTGTCTGCATTTCTATATGGCAGCAATTGAATGAGTCTGTAAGGTGCTGCGCCTTTAACACAGGACATGCATGCTCAGTTTGCCAGTTTCCTCTATTGCCTATCACAGTCCAACAATAAAAGGCAAGTCAATTGCTATTCATCTTGATTCACTTAACTCATTTACATCAGCTGCCTGGCCCCAGTGGGAATTTAACGTTTTTACTCCCCCTCTGATTGTTTACACATGGACATTGTAACCGGTGTGAATTGCGTCTTTTAAAAATTCATGCTCATCTGGAACTTCAGAATGTGGCCTTATTTGGAAAATAGAATTTTCACAAATGTAATTAGTTAATATAAAGTTATACTGGTTTAGGGTGTGCCCTATACCCAATGACTGGTATCTTTCTGGAAGGAGAAGACAGACACACAGAGAAGGAAGAAGGCCATGTGGGATAGAGGTAAAGGTTGAAGGGAAGCCAGCTAAGAGCCAATAAATGCCAAGGATTTCCCGCAATGACCAGGAGAGGGACAAGGATAGGTTCTCCCTCAGAGCCTCCAGAAAGAGCCTACCCTGCAGACACCTTACAGACTTATGTCTGTAAAGACTTACGGCTTCCAAAACCGTGAGATAATATGTTTCTTTTGTTTTAAGTCATCCAGTTTGTGGAAATTTGTTACAGCAGCTTTAGAAAAGCAATATATACAACAGTTAATAGATTTTTAAAAACACCAGAGCAAATAAAATTAAGCTATGTCATACATTCATCCCCCTGTTGTATATAGAACACTGTCTGCACACACAGAATCCCCCAAAATGTAAGACAGGGTGCACTACTTATGATGCCTTCTCGTTAGTACTGGTAGTTTTTTTTTTTTTTTTTTAAATTACTGCCAAGTGCACTCATCCCAGGCAAATTAGTTCGTCACACACTACTATGGAGTGGATTTCTACTTGTGTGACATTGGCATGTTTTAGGTTCTGTACTGTTAGCATCAGGTAAATATCAGTTGAGGCTGAGCATTCACAAAGAGCCAAGTATTATCTAGTTTTTGTTTAATTTAATTAATCACATATTTATTGAATAATAGATGACTTTCCATATCCCTGAGACTAACAGGCAAATTCCCTGTAATAAGCAGCAACATGTGTACAATACCCCCTCACCCTCCACTCCTAAATCTCATCTGTCTGTCTCCTCTCCTTTTTTCCTCTCCTAATTTCTTTCCTTGCCACCTCACAAAACTACTTCCTATTCCCGTTTTATTTTACCTCATAGATTGGCTAATGTTATGGCCTAAATTTTATCCCCCCTACGTTCATATAGTGAAGTTCCAACTCCCAGTACTTCAGATTATATGTGGAGGTAAGATTTTTAAAGAGGTAATTAAGTTAAAATGAGACCATTAGAGTGGGGCCCTAAGCCAACATGATTGGTGTTCTTAAAAGATAAAGAGATATTGGGATGTCCAAGCCCAGAGTAAAGGCCAGGTGAGGATGCTGTGACAGGGCAGCCATCTGAAAGCCAAAGAGAGAGGCCTCAGAAGGAAAGACACCTTATGACAGGTTTGTCAGGAGCTCTGATCTTGGATGTCCAGACTCCAGAACTGTGGGGCCAGTAATTTCTGTTGTTTAAGTCATTCAGTCTGTGATACTATGTTATGGCAGCCTATGATGGTAAACCTTGGATGTCAACTTGACTGGGCTAAGCGATACCCAGATAGCTGGCCAAGTGTTATTTCTTGGAGTGTCTGTGTTTCCAGATGTTAACATTCAAATCAATAGACCGAGCAAAGAAGACCTACCCTCACCAGTGTCGGTGGACATCATCTGGTCTTTTGAAGGCAGGAATATGAAGGCATAGGAGGGTAAGTTCCCTCTTCCTCAGCTGGGGATGCCATCTTGTCCTGCCCTTGGGCATCCTGGTTCTCAGGCCTTTAGTCTCCAGAACTTACACCAGTGCCCCTTTCAGATTGGAACTTGATTATGCCATGGACTTTCCTGGTTCTCCAGCTTGCAGGTGGCCTCTCCTGGGACTTTTTGGTCTTCATAATCATGTAAGCCAATTCCCATAATAAATCAACCTCTTTCTTTCTTTTCACTTATAGTCTTTGGAGAACTTTTGGCTGGACAAGATGGCCCTAGCAAACTGACAGAGCTAACCCCATAACTTACTGTCCAGTCTGGAACACCACTAAGAATGAATGAACGGGATACTATTAATAATGCTATCCAGACACTTGGCATAAGCTGTCACTTCCCATGCATATCAGGACTTATCCATAGTGAATACCTATCACTATCAATGCACAATGTACTTTGTTTAGTTAGATATTTATTGCCTGCCTTTCTTAATCAGACAGTAAATTCCTTGAGGGCAGAAGTTTTTGTCCTTTTACTGCTTTATATCTAACACCTAAGTATCTGGCACATAGATTCTCAATGATAAAAACTGAATAAATAAGTGTAAACTGTCAGGATGTAGTTAATGTTCACTGATGGATCTATATCTTATATATCTACCTATCTATCTACCTATCTATCATCTATTTATCTATGTCTATTTAGCTCATCTATCTATAATACTTTCTCAATGCAACTACCAATTATTTTGTACCTGCTATTGACTAGGCAAGGTACTAGGCATTTTACATATGTTATCACTCTATTTTACAACAACTTTGCAGGTGGCTTACAGTTTCTATTTTAAACTCGACCCAAATGCCTCAGAAATTTTAGGTAACTTCTCCTATACCCCTCAGCATGTAGCTGCAGATTCAAACTAAGATCTGCATTTCTTATTGCAAAAAAGATTTTGGTACTTTCTTGGCAGTTAAACGGTAACATAAACACAGATTTTGAAGTTAACAAATTAAATGAAATGATCAATACTTAGTTAGAATATTAACTGTACATGTTGATGTTTCAATGTTATCTACAAATTATATCAATGTGGGTTCAGAGTAAATTGTATTTATTAAACAGTGTGGGTAGAAGGATCCTTAATGCTTTAATCCTAAATCCTCTATCAGCAAAACAGAAAAATCAGGGACAACAAATCACTGTCCCGAAGATGGATATGAGTAGCTCTTCCTGCTAATTTGATTTTTAGTAACTAATTCTGAAGGCTGGCACACAATGTGAAATATTGTCCTTGAAAACAGGCAGCTTTGCCTGCTGCTCAACATTTTATTTATTAGAAACTGAGCCAGGAAAATCTAACGTTAAAATTTATCATAGCAGCTGAAGGGCTATATCCTGATGAAGTAAAATAATGCCATGACAAGTTGATAGTTGTTTTCTGATACCTTCTTATCACTGTCTTGACCACACCAAAATACTGCCTAAGAGCATTCTTTTGAGTTATGCAAAGTAAAGTCACATTTTGTATGCAAATTTGAAGTTGGACCCTATAAATAATCAAGTCTTACACTATTTGCAAGTTGAAAATAATGCAATACACAAGTTTTTGTTACACTTGTCAAGAATTTCGTAACTTCAAAGTTGGCAGGCTGGATGAACAGTGAGCTCTTTAGGATGTTGTGTTAAGGTAATATCCCTTAAAGCTTGCAGATAAACTCTGGCTTTCCCTATTAGCCTTATGGAAAAATCCATTAAGACCTTAAACTACTTGAGGTCTCCAAGAACATGTTCTTCAAATAAAACATGATCCCTGTGTAATTCACTCTGACTAGGCTCCATCCCAAACACAGTGGAACTAAATTTTTAATCCTGAAAATCCTAGCACCACTCAATTCCTTTCTACAAATATCTGTTGATGCTTATGACTTATTAAGTCCACACTGGTACTTTCCCTAGGGATCTTAGGGTTTTATTGGAGTGAAGGTGAAGTTTTTAGACATAAAACAAAATAATTTTAAAAATTACCTCACTCTGGATGCTAATCCTTTGCCTAACTCTGTCATTGAGAACGTGCTACTGGGTTGAATCTATTGGATAATCTGGTTCTCCAGATCTCCATGAAATGGAATATAGGGCTCCTTAGGAAACCCAAGACCACCTATTTTAGAAATATGCTATAACCAAACATTGAAAAAGGCACATTATAAATGCTGTCGGATATAAGCTTCAAAAGAATAACTTACAAAGGAAGAAACGAAACCCAGGGATGATCAGAAATCTAAAAACTGACAGAGTGTGTATATTAACCTGCTAGGGTGGAATACTAAGGCCACCCCATAAACTTGTGTTTCATTCATTTTTGTGTCCCCAGTGTCATGCACAATGCCTAGCATTGACTATTCAATACATATCTGTTTAATGAATGAATCAATGTTGGCTGAATTTCAAAGGAGAAAGAGAGGCAGGCTTCTCTTCATAAATAAATCATGACTTTTTCAAGGTTCCCAAAACAATTAGCGTTCCACTAAAGCAACTAAAGTGCCAGGTCCTGGCAAACCTATCTGTCCCCGGGAGACAGGATGTTCAGAAAGCAGAGCCTTTAGACTTGCAAAGCCAGCACATACTTGGTGGCCTTCTCACCTTAGGCTACTAGTTAGCGAGAGTTGCGGGAAGCGGGGGACGGAGCCCAGCACTGTCAACAAACTTTATTGGTTGAAGAAAACAGTGTTGTTAAAACACTCGCAGATCATAAAAAAGGAAAAAAAACTCCCCAGGATATAAAATTGAGAAAAGATATCTGGAGAAAGCAATATTGTGCTCTCAGGCTAAAATTTCATAGGAAGCTTTTGAAAATGACTTCCTGGGTAAGGAAAATTATGGATCCTATCTATTCTCTGGTTGAGCAAACACACTGAATTCAATACAATCTCAGCACCCCATGTGCATAGAACAGAGAAGGACAATTTGTCTGATAAATGCATTTATAGCAAAAATATTTATGAGATTTCTGCAGGTTTGAAGAAGTTTGAGCTGCATGTTAACAATGATAGCAACACAAGCCATTGTTTTATTTGTGAGCGCTTTACAAAGCACTGTCCAATTTAATAATGAAAAGAAAACAGTCCTATGAGATAAACATGAAAAAGTTTAGGAAGCAGAAAATGTTAAAGCTCAATTGCTGTTTAGTTGAAACTCCTTCTTATTTCAAGTCTTCTCATACTGGGTTTCTCTTTTCTTTACGTCCTTGTTACTTAAAATGTAATAAGTACATAAATAAAATGTAATGGTCCTTATTGGTCTCATCAGCCTCACCCGGTAGCTTGTTAGCAATTTACAATCTTCTATACTCACTCTTGAGCTACTGAATCAGAATTTGCACTTAATAAGATTATCAGGTGATTTGTATGCACTTTAAATTATGAAAAGCATTATATACATCATGTCATATTAGTCATCTGGAATGCCTCTGTTTTTGGAATCTTATATCAATTTGTTATGAATGAGGGATATGTAGAGGGCACTGTCATAAGAATAAGCTATCAATCTATGAATCTTCTCAAAACATAATCAGATTCAAATATTAATGGCACCAGTGATACCAATACAGTATGTGTTAAAGTGATAGACTCTGAATCCTGCTTTTCCACTTACTGTGTGACTTTGGGAGCACTTCTCAACTCTTTAAGCTTCAGTTCCTCATTTATAAATAAGTCTACTAAACTCAGGAGGTTTTTGTGAAGGTCAAATGAACTGAGTGGGCACACAGTGAGTTTGCAATCATGTTTATTCTTCAAGTATGATATGCAACAGAGATTCACTCTAGCTGTCTATCTTTCCAAGAAAGGAAAAAAAAAAAGCCTTTTAAAGTGTTTCTTTTAGATTTTCACTAAGTCATTCCTTTGAATACCATCATAGAGACCTGCTTTGTGTTAGCTCTGATCTATGGAATTCTGCAGTGGTACAAGGTCATGGTGAGCTTCCGGTGAATTATCCCACAAGGAACCCTTGACACATTTTCTGGACTTTTCACCACAGAGATCACTCATGTCTGCTCATACTCTGATTCTAAGAGGCCAAAATTATTGGTAATGGGGTGACTCGAATTCTCCCTTTTTTGGATACAAGTCTGGCCCTTCTAGAGTTTGATACACTTCAAAAATTATTCTTAAAATCTGTGGAACAACAGAAAAGAAGCTCAGATAAATTTTCTTTTCCAGGAGTTCTGGAGACAAGGGGACAGAGGAAGAGTGATCTGTGCAGGGATAGTGGAAAACACAGGGAGACTATAAGAATTGAATCCTAGATAAAGGATTGATTGCAGGAGGGTTAGCTGAAAACAAGGCACTGCAGCATACCCAGTGTAGTCCTCCAGCACCATCCCGGTGATGGATCAAGATATTAGGCTGGTGCAAAAGTAGCTGGTCTTGCACCAGCCTAATATTTTATTTTATTTTTGTTGTTACTAGTTTTTGAGATGGAGTTTCACTTGTTTCCCAGGCTGGTGTGCAATGGTACAATCTCGGCTCACTGCAACCAATACCTCCAGGGTTCATGCGATTCTCCTGCCTCAACCTCCCGAGTCATTGAGATTACAGGTGCCCACCACTACACCCGGCTAATTTTTGTATTTTTAGTAGAGATGGGGTTTCACCATGTTGGCCAGGTTGGTCTCAAACCCTTGACCTCAGGTGATCCACCCTCCTTGGCCTCCAAAAATGCTTGGCCTCCCAATTACAGGCATGAGTCATCATAGCCGGCCCATCTTAATATTTTAAAGAAAAGAACTAAGAATAAATTGAATGGTTGTGTTCTCTCTGGTATATGTAGTGGCAGTATGAAGATACAACTTTTGTTCTGAGTGAAACAAAGAAACATTGAAAACGTATTACACAGAGATTAGTTATTTAAGTTAATATTATGCCATTGTTTCTCACATGGGAACAATTTCCAATGTGTGTGTGTGCAATTTAAAATTAGATCTCATAAACTACTAGCATAAAAATATATGAGGCCAATAGCGGTATGCTGTTCCAGCATGCAGAATCATTATTCTTTATAGAGCTAACAAATTCCTAAAAGGCTGAGAGTAAGGATCTGAAAACACTGCAAACTGTCAAAGGCATACATGGAACTTCACAATGCAAAACAAAATTTAAGTGAACTGGCTTAACTCCTCTTCTTGCTTTCCTATTGAACAGCAATCCCATGTCTCTGTAGATATATTTATTTTGCACCATTTTCTTATTTGACACTTTGGTCAAATATTACTGCATATTTAAACATGAGACATCAATCAGATACATTTAAGAAATACATTGGTTTTGGTTCAGGACAACTCAAAGTAGGGGCAGGGTGGCCACTAAAAGACTTCAAAAGAACCTTGGTCTCCACAGTCTTTTATCTTAACCTAAACATTTCCTTTCTATTGATCCCAGGTCTTTAGACAAACTCAACCAATTATCAATCAAGAAATGTTTAAGTTAACCTGTAGCCTGGAAATCCCCCACTTTGAGCTTTCTTGCCTTTCTGAACCACACCAATGCATGTCTTAAATGTATTTGATTGGCATCTCATGCCTCCCTAAAATGAATAAAACCAAGCTGTGCCCCAATTACCTTCTCAGCACATGTTCTCAGGACCTCCTGAGGGCTGTGTCATGGGCCATGGTCACTCATATTTGGCTCAGAATAAACCTCTTCAAATATTTTATAGAGTTTGACTCTTTTAATCGACAGAAATTCATGACAAACTAGCAATGCCTTTAATTGCCTGAGCTGGTTACTTGAGCAGACTGTCATCCACGCCTCCCTCCTCTGAAGCCCTCCTTGCTGCCCCACTCTATTAGATTATCAATTTTAGATTAACCGCTGCAGGCGGTGCCTGGGTCTACTTGATGAGTTCCTCTCAGTTTGTCAAAGATTTATAAAAGCAGTGTTTTAAAGAATGGTGTTTACCTACTGAGCTAATTTTCCTCTCAGTTAGATTCCATCATTCTTTAGCCCTAAAGTAAAAAGTGAAAGGAGAATGGAATTAACTAAGTATAGAACTTTCTGTATTTTTTTATGTGACTGATGTGCTATCCTTCTTTAATAGAATAACTCTCTGCTCTTATGGTCAAGCTGGTGTCATCCAGAGATGAGATGCAAGAATCCAGAGAAATTTTTTATCAATGATTGATTTTTGTGTGGTGTTATTGATTTATAATGGTAACAATGATTTAAAATTACATACTATTTGAAACCCTAGGAAAGTTACATGGGCATCAAAACTTTCATTTGGAATCATTTATCAGTTTTGCATTGAAGATTTCAGAAGCCTTCTGGAATTTTCTGAACACAGTATAATTTCCATATTATTTCTCTTTTTTAAAGATGGGTGCTTAAGTATGCAGAAGACAACTTTATTACAGATTTTTAAATGAAATACAAAACACCTAACTAATGCACAACATTGAAACAACTCATCAATTTATCTGGCATCCTTGATTGCAGAGTCCTTAACAAAATGCTAATTTAATTAAGCCTTAACTGTTTTTTTCTTATACACTGATTAGAAAATGTCCAACTAATAATGTAATCTTAAATACCAATAATGTTTTAAATTTTAGCAAATTTGTGCCAGAACTCTTGATTGAAATTTGATTTTCTGTCTAAACCAATCTATGAGGTAGCAGTTTTACTCATGTTTATCCTTGGTCATCTGAGGATGTAGCAGTAAAGAGACAGCAGTCAGAAGGTGTTTTTAGGAGGAGGAGGAGGAGGAAGAGGATGAGGCATGGGAGGATTAGGATGAAGAATAGAACTTTTTTAGAAAAAAGTTTTCTAAAAACCCTTTTTTAGAAAAAGTGTTTAAGAGAGGCATTTTTTTTTTTTTGCCAGATTCCAAGACATTAGATGATGTTATTAGAACCTAAAAGGAAAAAAACGTTCTGCTGGCTGAAATGACATTTTGCTTATAGGGAGTGTGTTATGTTGCTAGGGCTGTTCTAATAAAAACCACAGTCTCACAGTTCTGGAGGCTGGACATCCAAGATCAAGATGTCAGCAGGTTTGGTTTCCTCTGAGGCCTCTCTTTTGGCTTACAGATGACCACCTACTCACTGTGACCTCACATGGCCTTTTCTCGTGCTAGTGCCTCCCTGGTGTCTTTTTTTTTTTTTAATAGAGGAACCAGTCCAACTGAATTAGGATTTCACCCTAATGACCTCATTTTAACTTTAATGAGTAAAATCACAGCCTCACAGATTGGTTTAGACTGAAAGAAAATCAGGTTGGAGTACAGTACCTCCCATCATTAGACATCCAGTTAATGATGAAGATGGCTAGGCATATCTCCCTTGCCCACTACCCCAGCATCTTGAGACTTTATAATACACACAACTTTCGAGTGCATAGCTTATGTAAGGCCACACAGAGCACGGGCTATCATGCCCCAAAACAGTTCAATGAAGCTTCCATCAGGGAGCTTTGGGCTCACATGTTCCCCTCTGTCATTCTGTTATTTGGGACACATTAGTTTGGACATATGAAGACCCGCCCATCCTAACATTATTTTTTTATGCCTGCCTCCACTATAAAGATTGAAAAAAGTAATACTCACTTCTCTGTCTTCTTGTCGTCTTTCTATTCAGGACTGGTGAGGTGATACAATAAGATGCTTACCAATGTTTATTTCATTTTTTTCATGGATGGGTGAAGGCATCTTTTGTGATAAAATGACAGTCATGACTAGAACATCCTTCCCTCTTACATGTCTAGAGAGTAGGTGCAATTGAGCCTCTGCATTTATCTTACAGCCTTAAGGGAAAAGCCAAAAGATTCCCACAGATGCCAGCACTGATATAATTGAGCCACTAAATCAATGTGAACAAAAACTTCTTCCTTCTAGTCTTCTCATTAAGTGAGGAAAATAAATTCCTATAGGTTTAAGCAGCCACTAGGCAGTTTTTTGATCACTGTAACCCCAAAATATCTTAATAGATAATGTTGTTCTTATTTAATACCACTGGGATCCAGACCTGATGCATATCTCTTTCAGTGTTTTGCTGTAATAATTATTTTCTTCATTCTGAATTAGCCTGGAATTGTCCTACTGGCTTACTTCACCTTAAAGTAGTAAATCTAGCACCCAAAAGACTTATTTTTCTTTTTTAAAGAGGGAAGGAGTTTTTGTGTGTGATTGTGTGTGTGTATGTGTGTGCACGTTACATGAAGGAGAGGAAGTTTTTAATAACAATGTACACCTTCGTCAACAGTACACAGCCAAGTACAACTACGCCTTCTCAAGCATCATTATCCAACAGATCCACCACACTGTGCCCAGCTCACCTTTCCCTTTCTCTTCTGCCTAGCCTCTTTCAACACCTCTCCAGGATGAGGAAAGTAAAACCTGGGGCTAAATCTGGCAAGAATAGTGTTCATAATCTAGATTTCAAAGAAGAAATGAAGCAGAACAAGCCTAATAAAAATTTCAGATAAAGTTTTTTAGTTCTTTTTCCCTTTCCTAACTGTTAACATCTCCCTGGTCCTTTTGTCCAGCAGTTCAGTAATTTCATGAAAGCCTCTGATTCACTGGAACTTGCAATGTCTTACCAAGGTTATCCATACCCATGTTATAACTCTGTTCCAACATAATTATCTCCAAGAAAACTTACCTCTTCTCAGTGTTTGGAAAGCAGTCTGATTGCATTGCACTGAAGATGCAGTTACCCTTGTTTTTGCCTTGATCCTCTAGCCCTATTTATGCCTTTTGAGTCTGACACAGCTCCTAAAGTCAGTCTTTGGACCTAGTTACTAATGAAAGCTTTTCCTCCTCCTTTAGCATAAGAACTTGATTTTTATCCCCCACATGTTAAAAAAGAGATAGCTTCACCTTTAATAATCTGGGAAACTTACACTGAAGATTTTTACCCAAAAGAGAAAAAATATTCTCCAGTGGAATGGACATTTCTAACATTAGAGAAAGCTACATCAGACAGATTAAGAGAAAAGTGAAACAAATTGTTTGTTTTAGCAGAATTGTCTGTCAATTTCTACAGGGCTACTCTTTACTAACAAGGAAATAACTTGCTTGACACTGAAAATTACAAATTACTCTTATTTGTAGAAATGACCTTATTTTATGACCAACATTACAATGTAGCAAGATGACCATTATGAATATTATTAAATAAGTGCCCAGTTAACTGTCACGTAAATTGTGTTTGCTTGTAACACTTACTTTATTCATCGTATTCAGTTTTCATGGTTCATTATTTAAGAACCATGCTTACAAATTGTATATAATATAAGGAACCCTAATAAAGTGTGAGTAGAAATAAGTTGGCTTTACTATGTCTGGTGGCTTGAGATGGGTTAAATTTATTTTCAAATATTATATACAAAGGAGGGTGGGTAAATTTTCGGTAAAAATTTTTGCAACTTTAGCATTTTCTGATCCCATGACTCATTTTAATAGACCAGTGCAGTGAGGTTAAATTGCATTGTTCTACATCTTCCTGACACCTTGACGACCTAGGTTGGCCGGGATTAGCTAGGGTTTTATTTCCTAGGCTATTCCTTTTCTCTGTTATAAGTAAATCTTCACTCATTGGATTCACACTCTACTTTAAACCCAGATAATACATTCTGACATTTTTTTATTCCAAGTATTTATAAACAAGTTTATAAGCTCATCGAACAGATTTTTGAATGACTCTATTATCTCCCAGGTTGCAGAAATGAGAAACTTGGAACCATTATAGAGGAATTTTCACCTTCAAAGAATTTTCCATGTGGATACCATACTGAAATTTCTGAAGCAATAATCTGCTCACTTTTTAATCCAGCTCACAATGCATCAATGCCTCCTCAGTACTACTATGCTTAGTGATAAGGTCCTGTTGAATTTTGTCCCTCGTTTACTTTGCAATTCTCATTTTTTTGCCATATACTTCCCCAAAGTAAGGCCTTCATAATCTGGCACTAGTGTGATTACAAGAAGGTAAATTATTTTACATTTCTGGGACTCTGACTAGAATTACTCCTCCACTTATCCTTCAGGTTATGTTATATTAACATACATATTTTTAAAACTCAGATTTATCCAGATTAAAAAGGAAGAAGCAAAATTTTCTTTTATCTTCAGATGACATGATCTGGTATGCAGAAAATCATGAGAGACTCACACACAAAAAAATTAGGGATAAAAAAATGAATTCAGCAAGTTTTAGGATGCAAGATCAATATGCAAAAATAAATGCATGTCTATGTGCTTCCAATAGATAATTCAAAAATGAAACTTAAACAAATTCATTTATCGGCTGGGTACAGTGACTCATGCATGCAACATAACTAGGTTTTTTATATATAACAGCTAAAGCATAAGTAAGCAAGCAAGCAATCAAACAAACAAATAAATTAAACATCATAAAAATTTAAAACTTCTGTGTTCAAAGGATATCATCAAGAAAGTGAAAAGACAACCCACAGAATGGGAGAATGTTTTTACAAATCGTATGTCTGGTAAGAATCTAGTATCCAAAATATCTGAAAAACTGTTATAGCTCAACAATAAAAAGACAAATAATCCAATTTTTAAAATAAGAAATTTGAATAGACATTTATCTAAAGAAGATATGCAAATGGCCATTAAGCTCCTGTAAAGATGCTCAACGTCGTTAGTCATTAGGAAAATTCAAATCAAAACCACGAGAGACCATTTTATCCTCATGGGTAAGGCTGTCATAAAAAAGGAGGACAATAATTTGTGTGGGTAAAGATGTGAAGATATTGGAATTCTCATTACTGCTGGTGAGAATGGAAAATGGCACAGCCTTTCTTGGAAACATTTTGGAAGTTACTAAAAATGTTAAACATGGAGTTATCATACGACCCTGACATTTCAATCCTAGGTTTATCCTGAAGAACAGTGAAAATATATGTTCCCACCAAAACTTGTCACAGATGTTCGTAGCAGCATCATTCACAGTAGCAAAAAGTGGAAATAATCACAGTGTTCGTCAACTGATAAATCCATAAACAAAAGTTGGTATTCCCAGCCAAAAAAAAAGAATGGGTAATGATATGTGCTGCAACAGAGATGGATCTTAAAAACGATATACTTAAAAAAAAGAAGTTCAACTCCAAATGCCACATATTTTAGAATTCCATTTATACGAGGAGTCCTGGTTAGGAAAATACATAAAGATAGAACACTGATGAGTGTCAGCCAGGAACTGAGGGAAAGAGGGAATGGTGAGTGACTGCAAACAGGAATGAGGTTTCTTTTTGGGGTGATAAAAACGTTCTAGAATTATCCAGTGGTAATGATTGCACAACCTTGTGAACATACTAAGAAACACTGGATTGTATATTTTAAAATAGCAAAATTTATATTATGTGAATTATATCTCCACTTAAAAAGAAATTTAACTTATCTGTTAGGTTCTCTGTGTAAACTTTCCTCACTTCTAAGGCCACTCCCAGCACTCCTCCAATTACACTACTGCAGCCCACAGTAGTAGTGTAGTGGTTAAGCAGCTGCATAGAATGCCCTCCTTACATTCCTCTCCAGCTGAACAACTGTGAGCAAGTTATTTAATCTCACCGGGCCTCAACTCTCTCATGTGTAAAACGGTGATAATAATATACCTCACTCACAGGGATGTTTTGAAAATTATCTGAATCAATATTGCAAAGCACTTGAAACAGTACCAGGCATTCAATAAGTCCTTAATAAATGTACTATTATCATTAAAGCAATTGTTATATCCATTATTATTATTGCTATAAACATTCCCATAAAATTCATATGTTAAAATCCTAACCCCAAGATGATGATATTACGAGGCAGGGACCTTGGTAGATGATTAGGTCATGAGGATGGAGTCCTCATGAATGCAATTAGTGCTCTCATGAATGCGATTAGTGCTCTCATAAAAGAGACTCCAAAGAGCTCCTGCATCCCTTCTGCATCTGAAGATGCATCGAGAAAACGGTCCTCACCAGACACCAAATCTACAAGTTCCTTAATGTGGGGCTTCCCAGCTTTCAGAACTGTGGGAAATAAATTTCTGTTGTTTATAAGCCACTCAGTTTATGATATTTTGTTATATTGCAGCCCACACTAAAACAATTAGAATTATTATTTGGTATGTCTCCCTAGCATTGCACCCTACTGTCTATCACTATAGTCACTTAGATATCATTGCTTCTGAATGGCTGGTCCCAGGGTCTAGTTGAAGTCACTCATGCCTCTTCAGGCTCAGCAACTCAACTATAGTCTGGTAATGATATCTTTGGCCAAACAGTATAGAAATAAACAAGATAGTGTGTTCAGATCCTACCAAGGATCTGAACGCTAACTCACTGAAAATATACCAAGAATGTTGTAATCTGCTTCTTCTAAAATGCATTTGCTTAAATGATCATAGAAGGAAGGAAACTTGCCTTTGCACTAGAGTCTTTGGAAATTAATAGAAAGCTCTGAGAGACAATAGTTCTGTGAAAAGGCTTAGATTTTTTGGAGGCCTGAAAGAATGTTTACACATCCTTGCAGTAAGAGAGTCTAAGAAGAAAAAAAGCTCGATCCTGGCTTGTGTTCCCTATCCTGAAGCTTTCTCTCTCCAAAAGACTGTTTTCCTCATCAGTTTATAATCTTCCAGCACGACATATATTTTTCAAAGTGCCAACAGATGCGGTTTATTCTCTACATGAACATTTCTCTTATGTACCCCAGGAAATAAAATATTATACTCAAATGAGTTCAGCTTCTCGTCCTATATGCCAGCCTTGACAACTGAGCCAAAAGCAATGCTTTTTGAAGTTCACCCTCACATCTACTCAGCGGGAGTGTAAAACAAGAGGAGGAAGTGGCTCATTACTTTGTTTAGGGAGGATGAACTACAGAAAGAAAATTAAAACCACAAAAATATTTTCCTTGGGTGACATATGTTCAGACTCAGCAAAAGTAACTAAAAGATATTTTTTTGATTTGTGTAGGTTTACAAGCAGTCTATTAAAATATTTCAATTAATACAACATATTAATTTTGTTCTGCAAAATAAAGAAAATGCCTATATAGCCACTAGATTTTTCCATAACAACAATCTACTAACATTAGCTTCAAGCCATTCTAGAGCATACTGAATTTTCTTCTTTCTTCAATAAAGGGTTTGATGTTGTCTAATGTTAAATAAGGAAGAAAATACATATACATTATATGTATATGTATATATATGTGTATATACACACATAATACATGAAACAATACTATTTGATCTACTAGCCAGTGAAGAATATTTTATGATTATAGACACAATATTTGGCACAGAGTTATCATTGACAAACATCACTCTAATTCTATCTTCTTACACAGACAAATGATAAAGAGCTTTCCCTCAGTTTAACATTGCAAACAGTCTGTGTGATTAAATGTTTCTTTAACACCAGAAAACAAAAGCAAACAGACAAAAAAGATCTTGGCGCACACCGCAGTTGAAAGCCCTTCTCAAACTGAATTTTTACCTCTCCTTTTTCCATTCTTTTCCCATATGGCTGGAAAAGGGGAAGAAATTTTGTAATGCCCTGAAATATATATTTTGGAGTTGATTCCTGAAGCAGACAGTTTCAGAGAAAAAAAATGAATGAGTTCCGTTTTCCATGTTCCCCTACCTTCTAAAGTCCTTCAATTAACACAACATGTTCCCTTACCTCCTAAAGTCCTTCAGGTTGCTTTGTGGTCATCCCACAATCAGTCTGTCTACCTCCGCTCAGAATCTCCTCTCTTATAAGATGTTCCCTAACTCTCTCGCGGTTCTATTATTTCTGCCCCAAAGAGCTCTCTTCTCTGACCTCCACCCACATTTCCTGCCCACGTAACCTCACAGTGGCTTTTTAGAAGTGTTTACCTCTTCGTAGCTGTCACAGTACACTTGTCTCATCCTGTAAAATAGCGGTGATGTTGCCTATTTTTCTCATGAGATTTTTCACTAGATTTACACACTAATAGAAAATATATGTATGGTCTCTGTGCAAGCTAGGAGAAAAAAATAGTACCATTATGAAATAGAGGAGTGAAACAGTGGGAAGGGAAAATGAATTTTCCATGAACACATGAGTTCAAGAGATTTTACAAGTTCATTTTAATTGGTAGCCCTTAGCATCCATTCAAAAAATCAGAAATAATAATACTTATAATCACAGCACGTTCTAGATGCAGCCTCTGTTAGCTAAATAGAAATCTAGTTTAAAATTGCAAAAATCTTTTTCCCTCCCTAGAGGAAAGTTTTGCTCACAGAAAGCATGGCTGTTCAGCTATCAACGCAATTTGTTTTGAGTCTTAACTCTCTTGCAGCAACAGTTAAGCCAAACCCATAATGGGAGGAACATTTTCCTAATAGCCTCTGATATGATTAGCTTCTCCAATGTCCCACACTAAACGTTTTAGCTTAATCCCAGTTAATTGTGGTCACATTCATTTTATTTTTCCTTGTCTCCCCTTCCCTCCCCCTCCTCCTTTCCCTTTGTTTTTATTTTTTTCCTTTTTTTGGTTCTCCCACCATTGACCATCTTATGTTTATGATTTATATTCTTTGAATGACTCTTGCTTCAACTCTTTTCCCTAGAGGGGTCATATATGTAGTTATTGAAATTTCTCTCATTGTTTTAGGAAATGTCTATCAAGTACCTCCATGCTAAACTGCTTTACCCTAAAATGGGATGATGAGGAAAACCAGATGTGGTCCTGCCTTCGGGAAGCTTATGGCCTAGTACAAGTGGGTACCTCATTCACATTAATGATTCTATAACCTCAAATGAGACAATGTCTTGAAAGAAAATAAATAGGGTTTTTGCGAAAGAATTTTTTTTAAATGGTCATGAGATTACATGTTTCTTTAACATTTAATGAAAAAGACACTGGAATAAGATCTAAAGCACAGTCTAAGATGACATCTCATGACATGTCAGGGCCGAGTAGGTTATTCTTGAAAAAAATCTGGCCGGGAGTGTGGCTTATGTAATCCCAGCACTTTGGGAGGCTAAGGTGGACAGATCACGAGGTCAGAAGATAGAGACCATCCTGGCCAACATGGTGAAACCCCGTCTCTACTAAAAATACAAAAATTAGCTGGGCATGGTGGTGTGTGCCTGTAGTCCCAGCTACTAAGGAGGCTGAGGCAGGGAAGTCTCTTGAACCTGGAAGGCGGAGTTTGCCATGAGCCAAGATCGTGCCACTGTACTCCAGCCTGGGTGACAGAGCGAGACTCCATCTTAAAAACAAACAAACAAAAAAACAAAAAGAGAAAGAAAAACAAATCTGATTAAATCCCACCTTCAATCCAATTACAATCTAACCCCTTCAGTGACGTCCATTGCTCTTATGAGAACTATCATAAATGCTGCTTATCGGTAGAGGTTCTCTTACACCAGTCCCTCATTCATTTACTTGCTGGTGTCTTCAGCATTCCTTCAATGTATTAGACACTCTATCTATCTCCTGATACGGGCATTGCAGCTGCTCTTACTTCTCTCTGGAATGATCTGCTCCCAAATTGGTGAGCAGCCAGTTCCTCTTTTATTCATGTCTCTGCTCCTTCAGGAGGCCTTCCTTAGACACCCTTTTAGGACTCTGTTACTCCCTCCTACCCAGAAATCATTCTTTATCACATTGTCCTGGCTTGTGTTTTTCTTCATAGCACTATATTGTATCTAAAAGTATGCTTTTCTTTTATTTGTTTATTTAGACTCTTTCCTCTACTGCAATATAAGGTCCAAAGGAGAGAGTACTTGGTCTGTCATCACTCAACACCTGAAGCAGCATCTCATAATGAATAAGTGAATAATAATAAAAAAAGACCTCTCCTTCAGTCATATCCAGTTAAATGACTCAGACATTTAAAATATTGTGTGATTTGGTTTCAGAACACTTGATTTATTTTAACGAACATTATTGAGTGTCTATCATATACTAAACACTATGTCAAACCCTAGGGCTAGAGAAGGTTTGGAAGGAAATTTACAGTTTGGTGAGATAGACAACCTCACAAACACTTTAAAACATTTTAATAGAGATGAATGTCAGGTCCTATTGGATTTTCCATGCATTCAACCATATAATCTTAACAAGGAGAACAATCACCAGGAAGTCATTACCTCTCTGTCTCTGGAGATTCATCTCTAAAAACTGGGCAAAATTACAGGTGGATAAAATTACATTATAAAATTTATTTTCAAGTAAAAAGACATAATCAGAAGTTTGGAAAATGAAAAGCTTTATTCCTCTGCCAGGTATATGCATGAAGTGTGTCACAGAGAGTAATGAGAGATGAAGGTGAAAACATATTCTCTGATCCTATTGTGAAATCCTTTATTTGCCAGACCTGTAGATCTTAGCTGCTAGTAGTGAGGAAATCCTGAAGATTTTAAAGAGAGTCAAGCTGGGCTCAGATATGTGGTTTTTACAATGCTCACTCTGGTAACATTTAAGATATCTTGTAGTGTCCAAGACAGATGGGATAGAGGAAGAGATATGAGTTGCTAGAGTTCTCAGAATGCACATGTTATAAGTTGTGCCTCCCCCGAACTTCTTAAAAATTCAAATGTTGAACTCCTACCTCCCGCTAGTTGAAATTGTGACCTTATTTGAAGATACGTCTTTACAGAGGTGATGAAGTAAAAAGAAGGTCCTTTGGTTGAGTCTTAATCTTATGTGACTGGTGTCCTTGTAAAAACGGAGATATTTAGACAAAGAAGAATGCATCTAGGGAAGATGATATGAAGAAACACAGAGAGAAGACAGCCTGGAACAGACCCTTCCCTCCCATTCCTCAGAAGGAGCCAACTCTGCCAGCGTCTTGATCTTGTACACAAAATTTCTAGAACTGTAAGCCAATACATTTCTGGTTTTTCAGCTACCTAGTCTGTGGTACTTTACAGTCTTGGCACACTATTATGGCATGCATAAATATTAGTAAGGGCCTGTAATAGAACAAGACAGAAGAGAAGGCAAGGAGGAAGGAGGTGTGCAAGAGACTTGTAGATTCTGAAAATGTGGAATGGTCCACTGGAGAGAGTAGAGTTCTAAAATCAGGTAAGCTGAAATTTGAATCCTGGCACTGATACTTCTGTGATACATGACTTAGAGATATCTAATCTCTCTGAGTCTCAGTTTTTCAATCAGGAATAATGCCTACTTTATAGGTGTGTTGAGAAAATTTGAGCTAGTATTTGGAAAATACCAAGCACAATGCTTAGGACATAGGAGGTGTTAAATAATATTGTTGATGTTGCTGATGATGGTGCAAACAGTATTTTTAAAAATTATTATTTGAGAGTTATCAGGAAGTTCTGAAAAGTTAGAGGTAAGAACTCAATATTGAACACCAATATTTCAGCTACTGCAGTGACACAAAGAACATTCCTGGGGGGGACGTTTGTTTATGAAGGAATACCGGCAGTCATATGAAATCACTGCAAATATTTTGTAACAATAATTCTAAATGTTAATTTTTCTACAGTCTCAAGAAATGAGGACAGTGTCATGGCCATTCTCTTCTATGTACCCAACAGAGAGACATTTGTCTCAGAATGTGCTGACATTTGTTTCTTTGGGTGTCTGCTTTCCTAGACCCTAATAGTTTTGGTCTCTTACTCCTGAGTACCCAGCATAATACACATAGTAGCAAGATCTCAGACATATATTATAGCTGTATCAAAAATGTATTAAAGTAGAATTCCATCTTTGCCTTCTATTAGGCAAAAGAAAACTCTCAATGATCTGTGAAGAAATTTGGAAGTGCTCTGCTAAACAGAAAACCTCCCTGAATTCAGATGATCTTCTACTAACCGGAAGCGTTGTCCACCAAACAGAGATAAAGTGTGATTCTTCTGTGAAAATCTCTTCTAGTCAGCTAGTGAACAACACATTGAGTAAAACCCAATACATGACAAGTGTGTAGAAGAGATTGCCACATTGCAGACCTGTTGTTTTAATGTGTCCAACTTGGCCCTCCCCCAGGATCAGAGCTAATTTTCACATGACATAACTCTAACTTTTTGCAGGTAAGGCCTTTTCATTTGAATATTCCTCCTTTCCAAGAAAAGTCTTGGGTGTTATTAAAGGCCAAAATACTGAAACTCGTCTGGTGGGATTTTTCTTCTGTGAATTATTTACACTGGGATGAATGACTCAAAATCAATAAGTTGCAGAGTTGAAAGGAATGTGAAACAAGCTCATCTCTGCTGTTCCCTCCAGACGGGACTACTCTGCTAAACTGTCAAACAGATGAGGTGCTAATCTTACAGAAGCTTTCTCTGTAAAATGTTCTAGGGCTTCACAACCTCTCCACTGGGAAGCTATTCAACATCTTCTGTTTTGCACTCTAGGTCCGTATTCCTCTTTATTTTAAGTATAGATGAAGAACTCTTCACATACTTGATAATAATTGGTTTCTCTGATATTTAAAAAAGTCATGGCTACTAGATATAGGAGTGGATCCAAATCTAGATGGTGTGGATTAATGTCAAACTAGGCATATCCTTTTTCTTTTTTCTAATACTTTTATGGGCTTTTAATTTTATTTCCGCCGAGAAGATTAAAAATACTCCGTAATCATGAGCTCCCCCATGGTTCTCCTTGCTCTTCCTAGTCTCTCAACACATATTTATGAAATTCCTGCTGGATTCCAGATGCCGTGCTAGATGCTGGAATTTGGCAGTAAACAAGACAACCATATTTTTTATCTTCCTGGTGCCTAAAGCAAGAGTAGTCTCACTCTGCCCTCTTCTCTTTTCCTCTCCTCCCTCTGGAATACATCATGGGTTTAGAAATGGAGGAGGTGGTTTATCACCCAGGAATGCACTTTACATCAAAATCAGGGACTGTATAACTGAGTCCAGACTCAATCCAAAAATCCACAGAGTAAAGAGTTAGGAAAACCAAATCGGTGAGCAAAAGTGTCAATGGCAAGTAGGCCAACTGTAAATATGATATAATCTGGGTGTAGGTATTGCAGACTAAAGCTCCCTTTTGCTAAGGTACTAACATGCCAAAGGGGCCTTTAGGTAAGGCATCCAGGTATAAAGGTCCAATAGTAAGAATAACCTATTTGCTTTTCACCTTTCTTCTTTTCTCTTTTACATAAAATGATCCAGAAAGTTAGAGTGATTAGGATTATTAGCAGGGCTGATGTGAGAGGAAAATATCATAATAGTTATAAACATACCAATAACAGGTATATCATGTTTTACAAATTGGCGTTCCTTATTCAATGTGTTGCAGTGGAAAGGAGTCAAGCAGACCTGAGTTTGAATCTGGTAGACTTAGCCCTTGAAGAGCAAAGGCTCTGGAGTTCTCATTTGCATTCCAGGCTCCTGTTACTGAACCAGGAGCATTGAAAGGCATTCAATGAATGTTTGTGAATGATGGATGACTCCTTGCTCTGCCACCTTTAAGCAGTTTGGCAGTGGAAGAGTCCTTTCTCTTTTCTTACTGTCACTTTTTCACCATTAAAAACATAGAAATATACATATGTATGTTTTAATATTGTTTGGGGGGTCAAATGAGAAAGTACCTGGTACATGGAAGATGCTCAATAAATGTATTTCTTTAAAGCTTTATTATTATCTCTGACTCCATTCACTTACCATCAAACCTTAGTGGGACTGACCTCAGAAACCCAATTTTTGGGTAACACATAGCCCTATATTAGTAGTTAGAATCCTCTTCATTTTCTGGGTCTTGCTTTGAAGTCTGAAGAGGAACTGCTCTCTACTTAATTTCAACTATGGAAATGTTTACTGAAAGGCTCTAGGTCATTTGAAATGAGAGAAGTATAAAAAATTTAAATTACAGTATTATTACACCATTCTTAAGTAATTTGTTCAGAATGTAATTTATAATATCAAATTATATGCAATTAGATGCAATTTACAAGAGATATGAGGGAGAAATCTATTTAAATTTTCTATTTTGCCAAAGTTATTCAGTTTTAAAACCATTCATTTCACAAGATTCTTTAATTCTTGCAGGCTAAATGACATACTGAACAATTCCTGGACAGTCCTAAAGATATGGACTAGGAAAAAATTAATTGTCACTGAATATCTGTGCTAAGATTTTGAAATGATTAAAATTTGTCCAATAACATTAATGATCATTGTAAAGTACAGTACTCCTCATCTTGAAGGGCTTTCATTTCCATCTTTATGCAACCCAGACATATTATGACATTCTGCAAGGAGAGGATAACAGAGCACAGGCTCAAAATCATGAAAAGGTGTATTTGTGGAACCATGTGAAGTTTAAAGTAGCTGGGGCGAAAGATACACAGTGGGCAGAGGCAGGGATACAGACCGGAATTATGTCTGATCATGTTTTTATAAGACATGCCTGGTACATGGAGGAGCCAAGTGATCCCTGTGGACAATGGAGAGTGACCGAGAATGACAACGATCCATTTGCATTTTTAAAAAGATAAGCTTTGCCACAGGATAGAGGAGGAATTTGAGTAAGAAAGACCTGGAAACAGGAATACTAAAGAAGGGGGTGTTTCTATAGTCCAGTTAAGAGCTGATGACAAACTGAAGAAAAATGTACTGGTGATGGGAAAAATAGTAAGATACCTGATTCAAGAGGTGTTCTTGAGGCAAAATTGACAGGATTGAAGGTGGAGAATTCTAAGTTAACACCAGTGTTTAAAAGCTTGTAATATAGGTTGATGAGAATGCAGTGAGAGCGTGGAGAGTGAGAAGTAGAAGGTTATTTTGGCTGCCATTTGCAATTTTGAATCAAAAGAGATACACTATGGATTAATGATGAGAACTATTAAAATGTTTTTAAAATTTCACAGTACTTTCAGATATATTTTCTGGTTAGAGCCACAGAATAACTCTGTAAAATAAGTAGGAATATAGATAAGAAAAGAAAGGCTCAGAGAAGTCAAGTCAGTTGGGTAAGGTTACATGGTATTAATTATAAAATTCTATGTTCATTATGTCATATTACTTTTTATTAAACAAAATCAGTGAAATAAAGGTATATGTAGGAATAAAGCTATTTCAAATTTGAGCATTTATGAAATATCTGCTGTGGATGCTTAATATCCATTATTTAATTTAAAAAATAGAATTGCAGAATTTAAATTATGAAAAACTGTGATTATAAATAAATTCAGTTGCCAATGCATAATATCCTTTTTTGTGTGTATGGTTCTGCATAGAACATTTTATCCTTTTGAATACAAGCAATAATGAATAAGCTTTGTTGAATTGCTAAAAACAACTATTGGTATGTCTATGTGGGTGATGTTAACAAGTTGAATATTAATGAATATCTCTATTATGTTTATCATGAGGCTATTGTATTTACAGTATGCTAGATTTATAACATCCATAACTACAGTAATTAAACAGGATGAAAACATTTTAGATCTTAATTAAAAATACACAAATACATACATACATAATTGCTCAAATTTATTTCAGATGATGTGAGCAAAAATAAATGGCAAAAGAAGCATCAGTTAAATAACAGTAGACTTGAATGCAGGAGACCCATATTCCAAGCCCAGCTTTGCAACTGTTACCAGTTTTAGGACCTTGGCAACTGTGATGGTTAACTTTATACGTCAACTTGATTGGCCTAAGAGATGCTCAGATAGCTAGTCAAACCTTCGTTCTGAGTATGTCTGTGAGGGTGTTAACTAGAAGAGATTAGCATTTATATCAGTAGACTGAGTAAAGAAGATCACGCTCACTAATGTGAGTGGGCATCATCCAATCCATTGAGGGCCTGGATAGAACAAAAAGCTGGAGGAAAGGCAAATTGTCTCTTTCTTTGGAGCTGTGATATCAATTTTCTCCTGCTCCTAGATATTGAAGCATCTGGTTCATGGACCTTCAGACTAGGAGTGATTATGCTACTGGCTATCCTGGAACGCCAGCTTGCAGATGGCAAATGGTGGAACGTCTAGACCTCATAATAGTGTGTGTATGTATGTATGTATCTATCCTCTCCCCCCCCACTCCACCTCCTCTCTCTTTCTCTCTCTCTCTTCCTCTCTATTTTCTATTGGTTCTATTTCTCTGGAGAACCCTGACTAATACAGTAAATAAATTTACTTAATGTCTCTGAACTTCAATTCCTTTATCTGGAAAATGAGAGCATGAAAATTAAATGACAAATATAGAAAAGTTCTTAGAAATTATAATGTATTCTATAAGTATAAAATATGGAAGAGCCAACCAAAAAAACTACTTGGAAATATTTCTCACAAGATGACTGCAGCATAAGATGTAGAATTCTTCAAAGCATTAAATGCTTTTAAAAAATATTGTTTATAGAATTTCTTTTTCAAGTTATGTTCTTCTGGTATACAAAATATCCCCCAGCTATCTCCAAAAACCTTATAAAAATATAATATATTACAGTTTGTAGTTAAACTTGTGAGAATGTGGTATGTGTGTGTATGTGTGACAACAGAGTAAAAAAGAAGGATTTTTCTTTTCTGGATTATGAACTTGCTCAGTAATTTCCAAAGGAGTGATTTTTCAAAAGACTACAGCAGTGTCACCAAAATCAGAGAATAGTTCTTTAAGGTCATCTTACTAAAGGCCAAGAACCATTTACATGTAGAAATCCTGGTGTATTTGCTAAAAGTTTATCTTTGTTTTACAGTAACAAGTTGTATTTTTATTTTTCCATTTTCTTAATGAGAAAATACTTTAACTCACACCTGGCACTGAGCTAACACCATAAGCAGACCAGCTACATGATGATATTTGAAACAAATTTAAAATCGACTTAATGAACTCAATTACTATGTCAGCTTGTAAATTTTCACCCATTCCTACCATTTTCTTGTCATTTTTTTTCTGTCTTGAGAATGAAATATCTGCAGTGGATACTGAATCATCAATATCTTCTGCCTGGGACGCTGTTTCTTCATTGTACTCAGTTATATAGATGCATCACAAAAAAGCTCATTGATACCTAGTTCATAATTTGTAACAGTTATTCTAAGATAGCTTCAGTGTGGCACAGTCTCAGAACAGTATTTCGAATGAAGCAAAAGATTACATACTAGAGAACTACCAATGTATAAGTTAGGACTAGTTTCTACCTTTCCATGGACTATGGTGACTTAAGCAAATACGCATTTATTTCTACAGAACAATAAATTCAGATGTAGGTGGTCCAATGTAAGTCTTTTTGTTTGTCATGTTAAACTGTGACTTACTTTCTCATGATCAAAAATGGCTACTATATCTTTAGGGGAAGAAAAGAGCATAAAGAGAAGCAATGTCTGACTCACTCCACTTTAACGTTGCATTAAAAACATTTTTTTTCAAAGTTCAGTGGACTCCAGTTATATTCCAATATATTCAATATATTTGTGATGACTGATCATGTACTCAATTACATGCCATATACTCAAGATTAAAGATTTACTCCATATTCTTCATTGTTTAGCTCCTAGCCCATAGTGAGAGCATAATATATGATTTATTATTTTCTCATTTTAGGTTTGAAGTCATTCTGGCTCTGGGATATATTAAGATGACTGATACATTGTAATTAATTTTCAGTATGTGTGGCTTGAATTATTGGGTCATTGAACGCTAACCACTTGATAAACAGTCTTGAAGCTTTTGCACTTGGAGCCAAATTACTTTGATCAGATTGAGAGCATAAAACAGTCCATATTATGCTTTATTATTTCTAGGCCATTGCTTCGGTGTGAGAAATCCACATACCATTCTTACTACCAGAAATGCCATGTATCAGTAATGCCAAGAATGGAAATCCTCCGAATGGTCATACCAAGTCTAAGCACAATCTTTATGTCAGACCAACTTTGGGATGCCCATAATTTGTTCCAAATATTAGTGTATGTGTTCATGTAGTCAGAGAATCTTCCAGTTTCATTCCCCTTTATACATTTTTAATAGGGTCTATTTCAATATATTGCGATATAAAAGTTTTCTCTTTGCCTTCTTTTTAACCTATATCCTACAGCCTAGCACAAGCCTGGAACATAGTCAAAAATAAATGTTGAATGCATGAATGACTTTGGGCCAGTTTCTAAGCATCTATATACCATAATTTCCTCATTAGTAAGCATATATGTGAAAATGCTTAGCAATTTGGGATAATGAACTGCATGAACTTGGGATTAGAAAGAAATGAGTTTGTGTCCCAGATCAACAATTTATCATCTTGTAGAAACTTCAAAATTAACTTTTAAATTAATGTATGCATTCATTTATTAATTTAACTCCATGGCATGGACTGTTGTAGACACTGGAAACACATAAGTGGAAAAAAGGTTTTCTAGTAACTCATAGTTTAGTGTAAGAGACAGAGACCAGTACATGATAAATGTTCTATTTCTTTACCTTCAGGTGTGTTAGTAATGCCTGCTTCCCAGCTTTGCATGGACTCAGTCAATAGGAATTCATGCCTACTATGCCTTAAAATATTCAAAAAAGCGCTTTGAAATGTTAAAATGATTTGCTAAATTATTTTAACATATTTTTTGAAATATTAAAATGTGAAAATGGTTTGAATCACTATTTTCTCATAAAACAGAGCTAGTACCATGCTAGATGTATAAGAGAGAGGCTAATTCATTATATGCAAAAGTTGCCTGTGTTGGGAGTTTCAAATACCAGCTCAGTGATTCACTATGAGGATTCACAAATCATATCCTTGGCTATTGACAGAGACATTTGAACCAGAGCAACTCCATCTTAAATAGGAACTGGGTAAAATAAGGCTGAAACCTACTGGGCTGCATTCCCAGATGACTAGGGCATTTGAAGTCACAGGATAAGACTGGAGGTTGGTACAAAATACAGGTCATAAAGACCTTGCAGATCAAACAAGTTGCAGTGAAGAAGCCCCCTAAAACCCACCAAAACCAAGATGGCTACGAGAATGATCTCTGGTCATCCTCACTGCTACACTCCCACCAGTGCCATGACAGTTTACAAATGCCAAGTACCCTATACTTTCTAAAAAGGTGAGGTATGAATAATCCACCCCTTGTGTAGCATATAATCAAGAAATAACCATAAAAATGGGCAACCAGCAGCCCTCGGGGGCTGCTCTGTCTATAGAGTAGCCATTCTTTTATTTCTCTACTTTCTTAATGAACTTGCTTTCACTTGACTCTATGGACTTGCCTTGAATTCTTTCTTAAGCAAGATCCAAGAACCCTCTCTTGGAGTCTGGATCGGGACCACTTTCCGCTAATACTATGACTTATTACATGGCTATAATTTATTATTACACGGCAAGAGGGCACAAAACATATCAGGAAAGGAAAAAGGCACATGGGGCAAAGTCCAGAGGAAACAGGTACAGACTTGCAATAACTCTCTGAGTGGAGTCACACAGGACTCACTTAATTCTACTAGCAACAAGGCGTTACAACCTTGAAATGTTGCTCCTGATAAAAGCTCATTAGAGACTCAGTGCGCAAAGTTGTTTTTTGGGACTGGTCAGGTAGATGTTCTCTGGCCAAGATTTTAGACTCCCAGGAGGAAATTAGGTGTTCGGTATAAATTATATTTTTTATATAAACATATTTTTTTATGCACAGCAAATTACTCTTATCAGACAGCAAATAAAGTGAATCCTCCTGAAATCCAGGTTCCCAGATGCCAGACACAGGTCAATCTTGCAAGCAGGCCTTTCTGTTTAGGAGTTTCAGGACTGCTCTGTTCATGCTTTTCTACATAATGCCTAAGGGCATTTGATTGAGAAAGACACCTGGCCTAAGTCTTTGCAAAACTTGCTGAAGGAAAGTATGACAGGTGAGAAGTGTAGAGATAAAGGCAGGAATAGAATGCAACTCTTTATCCTCTTCCCTTCTCTGGGCAAAAACAGGTGAGAGATTGGACAATACATAGATTAACTATGTCATCTGCTTGCCTGCCTTTCTGATTTTGCTGTTTATCACAGTATTCATCAGAGAAAGAACAGAGGTGATTTTAAAACTCCTGTACATTGCAAGACAACTTCAGCTGCTTTTCTGAAAAGTGCTGTTTATATTGTGTTTCTGTGCTTTACATGTACTGGAGCTTGCAATTTAAAGTCAACCACTGCAGAACTCTTTGGTAAAGCGAGAAATCCATTTATAAAGTTCACTTCTTAAGTCATTCATCCTGTAAGTTCAGAATTTAATGTTTTGAGATTCTTTAAAGTAAGGCACACTTGTAGGGCACTAGAACTTTTCACAGCTGAGTTTCCACATGAATTACTCCAACATACTGAACTGCCTGGACATTACTGAATTTAGAAAAGCTTCTCTTGGATTTCCTGTTACCATATGGTATTTGTGCTTTCAACTTAGTCTCTCTTCCTCAAATAATTTAGTTTTTGGACACTGGATATCATTGCATAGTCAAAAGTAAATTCTTACAGCTCTCAAAACAAAGCAGTAAATTATAAAAACAGCAATTAGTATCATGAAATCTTATTGTAGTCTTTTATTTTTCTTTGAGATGGAGTCTTGCTCTGTTGCCCAGGCTGGAGTGCAGTGGCGTGATCTTGGCTTACTGCAACCTCCGCCTCCTACTTTCAAGTGATTCTTCTGCCTCAATCTCCCAAGTAACTGGGACTACAGGTGCACGCCACCACGCCAGGCCAATTTTTGTATTTTTAGTAGAGACAGGGTTTCACCATACTGGCCAGGCTGGTCTCCAACGAGGCTGATTCGTCAACCTTGGCCTCCCAAAGTGCTGGGATTATAGGTGTGAGTCATAGTGCCCGGCCCTTATTGTAGTTTTCTGAAGATACTCTTGCTGGTTTTATTTTAGGAATGTGGCTAGATGGCCTTTATCTGAGAAAGTGAGTGATTATTTTAGGGAGTGGCAAAAGAAAACGAAGTGTGTGGGAATAAAATACTTAAATTGCAGTTTTCTTTGCAGCTATAGTCGTGCATGCAGCTGCCAGGACTACAATATTTAGAATTCAAGGATATTTATCTCTACCTTAAAATGTTTTGAAAATCATAATGGTATCATCTGCAGTTCTTTAAATGTGACAATAGTTGATCAAAAGTAAAAAAATATTTTCTTGATTCAACATTAATCCTTTCATGGAGTAAGCTTTACCCCCCCAAATATAAAAAAGAAAGGCAAAAGGTATTTTTTCTTGCTAGAATTTTAAATTCTGGAGGAAGATTTAAGGCTGAATTCTAACTATTTGTTTTTAGTATGTCATAGTTTAAGTTAAAATATGTGTGGGGTTTAGTCACAATGTCCTTAAATCATCTGTGTTGTATACAACTGAATAGTAACACTGTCATCATAAATGCTACATTTATCTAGATTTTTTAAAGGGTATTTTTAGAGCTAGACAAAACAATGCAACAGCATCTACCCAAAACTATTTTTGTCTAAGCACTGTTTTATTAAAATGCCTATGGTTTCTAGGGCTTGTTAATCTTGAAGACATGATTTATCTCTAGGGGACTAATTTATTCAATTCTAGGATGAATGATAGAAAGAAATACTAGAATAAAAGCTAATTACTTTATGGATATATGTCTGTGTGTAATTGGACACAAAGAACAATTATAGGCATAATATGTTCAAATAAATGCATTTTTTCAAGTATGAAAAAATATATGGCATTTTAATAAAACCTATAAAACTAGGTATAATCTGTAAATTATATTATCATTATTGGGACTATTCACTGATCATCTAAACAGACCAATACAAATTTTCTAAGATATTTTCCTTTTTTTTTTTTTTTTGGATTTTATTCTTCCTGTCCTACCTTGATTAACCGAGATATGAAACTAGAAATCAATAACATGGGGGAACCTTGGAAAATCCGCAAATACATGGAAATTAAACATATGCTCCTGAATGACCAAGAAGTTAAAGAAAAACTCAAAAGGGAAGTTAAAAAATATTTTGAAACAAAAGACAACACAATATATTAAATAACCTATGGGATGCAGCAAAAGAAGTTCTAAAAGTTTATAACAAAAAATGCCTACATTAAAAAAGAAGGTAAATTCCAAACAAATAGCCTAACATTATGCCTCAAGAAACTGAAAAAAGAAGAGTAAACTAAACCCAAAGTTAGTGGAAAAAGAAAATAATAAAGACCAGAACAAAATTAAGGGAAACAGAAAAACCATTTACAAACAGTAAAACCAAGAATTAGTTGTGTGGATAAGTAAACAAAATTCAGAAACTCTTAGCTACCTAATAAAAAAGACTCAAATAAATAAAATCAGAAATAAAAGTAGAAATATTGCAATAGATACTTCAGACATAAAAATGATTATAAGGGGCTACTATAAAAAATTATGTGCAATATTTAATCAGGAAGAAACAGAAAGCTTGAACAGACCATAAAAATTAAGAGATTGAAATATGAATTTAAAACTTTGCAACAAAGAAAAGCCCAGCACCAGATGGCTTCATGAATGAATTCTACTAAACATTTAAAGAAGAAGTATTACCAAATTCTTCCAACAAATAGAAGTAGAAGAAATATCTGCAAACACATTTTACAAGGCAAGCATCACTTTGATACTGACACCACAAAAAAAAAGAAAACTATAGGCCAATATCCCTGATGAACATTGATGGAAAAATTCTCAACAAAATATTAGTAAACAAAATTCAACATCACATCATAAAGATTATACATCATGACCAAGTGGGATTTATCCCCAGCATGCAAGGTTGGTTTAACATGCACAAATGAAACAATGTAATACATCACATTAACAGAATGAAAGATAAAAAATACATGATAATCTCAATTGACACAGAAAAAGCACTTGACGAAGTTCAATATCCTTTCCTGATACAAAGTCTTAACAGTTCAGGTATAGAAAGAAAGTTTCTCCACATAATAAAATAAAGGTGATTTATGAAAAATCCACAGCTAACATCATAATCAATGAGAAACAATTAAAACTTTTCCACTAAGATCCAGTGCAAAGCAAGAATGTCCACTTTTGCCACTTCTATTTCACATAATACTGACACTACTAGCAAGAGCAATCAGACAAAAGCAAGAAATAAAAAGCATTTAAGTCAGAAAGAAGTAAAAGTAAAATTATCTCTATTTGAAGATCATATAATCCCTTATGTAGAAAGCCCTAAAGAGTCCACAAAAAACTGACAGAATAAATTAATTCAGTAAACTTGCAGGATACAAAATCAACTACAAAAATCAGTAGTATTCTTATACACTAATAACAACCTAACTGAAAAAGAAATTTAAAAAAAAATTCCATTTATGAAAGCATGAAAAAATAGTTAGAAATAAATTCAACCAAAAAGGTGGAAGATTTGTATACTAATAACTATAAACCATTGATGAAAAAGTTGAAGACACAAATAAATGGAATGATATTCTGTGTTCATGAATCAAAAAATTTAATATTGTTAAAGTGTCTGTACTACCCAAAGCAATATACAAATTCAACACAATTTCTATCAAAATTTCAAGGATATTCTTCACAGAAATTGAAAAGAAAATTCTTAAAATTCATATGGAACCACAAACACATAAAAACAGAATAGGAAAAGGGACAACAAGAAAGCAAAACAAAGCTTGAGGCATACTTTCTAAATTAAAATTATATTACAAAGCTATAGTAATCAAAACAGTATGTAAATGGCATAAAAACAAAAATGTGGACCAATGGAACAGAACAGAGAGCCAGAAACTGTTAACTAATTTTCAACAAGGATACCAAGAGGACACACTGAGGTAAAGTTAATTTCTTCAATAAATGGTTCTGGGAAAATTAGACTACAACATGCAGAAGAATGAAATTGGACCCTTATCTTGCACCGTATACAAAAATGAACTCAAAATAGGTAGCAGACCTAAGTGTAAGATGTATGTATAACCGTAAAACTCCTAGATAAGAAAAGAACATAGGGGGGAAATTCCTTAATATTGGCCTTGGAGATGGTTTTTGGATATCACACCAAAAGCTTAGGCTACAATCAAAAATAAATAAATGGGACTACATCAAACTAAAAACTGTCTGCACAGTAAAGGAAACATTCAACAAAATAAAAAGGCAACCTATGGACTGGGAAATATATTTTCATAGGACATATCTCATAAGAGACTAATATTTAACATTTGTAAAGAACACTTACAAATCAATAACAGAAAAACAAATAGCTTGATTGAAAATGGGCAAAGGACCTGAACATACCTTTCTCCAAAGAATAAAAATGGTTAACAGGATATGAAAAGGTATACAACATCACTAATCATTAGAGAAACACAAACTGAAAACCACTATGAGATACCACCTTACACCCATTAGGATGGCTATTATGAAAAAAAGATAAGAGGTTACTGCTGGTGAGGGTGTGTGGAAAAGGGAAATATAGTACACTGTTGGAAGGAATGTAGATTTGTGTAGCCATCATGGAAAACAGTGTGGAGGTTCCTAAAGGGATTAAAAATAGACCAGCAATGACCCAACAATACCTTTCTTTGCCTATCTGGAGATTGCAGTGAGCCGAGATCGTGCCACTGCACTCCAGCCTAGATGACAGAGCCAGACTCTGCCTCAAAATAAAAAAGAAAGGAAAATAAAGAAGACATTTCATATATAAATAGCAAAAATGATAGAAGGCAAATCTAGGAAGTTATGATGTAATTGATGTAAAAATTTAAAGTGAAACAAGTTTATAAAATAATTTTACTCAGATTTCTTGTCCTTCAGTTTCCTCCTGTCCATGTTTTTCTGCCGCATAAACACACATCCGCACACATTTAGTTCGCTCCTCCTACATTTTATTAGCACAAAACAGTATGTTCTTTAACTTACTGTCATGTAGCATGGTGGTCACCTCATCCTATGAATTCCTCTCTTAAAGTTTATGAAAACTTTCTGTATCTATTCTCAATTTTCTAGATCATTCCACATCATGTGCCACTGGAGACTATTCCCTCCTTGAATTTCTCCTTGCTCTTGAATTATTGACACAATAACCTCCTGGTTTTCCTCTCTCGAATCCTTGGCCACTTTTT
The DNA here is from genome assembly GCA_036589455.1 of Ateles fusciceps. Taxonomy (NCBI): domain Eukaryota; kingdom Metazoa; phylum Chordata; class Mammalia; order Primates; family Atelidae; genus Ateles; species Ateles fusciceps. The sequence goes on from JAZHEH010000051.1 coordinate 5,009,321, forward strand.
GCCTATCTGGTTCTTGGGTTCCCCTTATTTCACTCACCCTTAAATTTAAATATTTATATTCCTGGGAGTTTTGTCATTGATTTGCTTCCACACACTCTGCAGGCATTGCAGATACAACAGTGAATTTTTTAAAAAGATAAAAATTTCTATCATCATGGAGCTTAAATTTTAGTGAGGAGAAATAAACAAAAAATAAGTAAAAAATATAAATAGTTTATCATACGGCTCTACATGCTATGGAGAAAAATAAAACTAGGAAGGAGGCTATATTATACTCATAGAGCTGCCTTGACAAATTACCATTCTCTTGGTGATTTAAAACAACTGCAATTTATTCTCTCACAGCCCTGGAGGCCAGAAGTCTGAAATCAAGGTGTCAGCAGGGCAGTGCTTTTTAAAAAAAGCCCTAGAGAAAATTATTCTTTCGCCTCTTCATCTTCTAGTGACTCCAGGCATTTCTTGGCTTTGAGTAGCATAACTCCAGTATCTGCCCCCATCTTCACACGGCCTTGTTCCCTGTGTATGTCCATCTCTTCCACGTCTCCATGTCCCCAAATTTCCCTTGAGGACACAGTCATTGGATCTAAAACCCAACTAAATCCAGTATGACTTCATCTTAACTTGACTGCATCTGAAAAGACTCTATTTCCAAAAAAGGCCACATTCATAGGTTCTAGGTGAACATACATTTTTGAGATACACTATTCCACCAGCTAGAGAGACTTAAAAATGCTTGTTGGAGAGGAGAGATTGATGGGGAGGATGAGGAAGCCAGTGAGGTATCTCTATCCAAATAGCTCATAGGCATCTCAAACTCAACATGTCCAAAATTCATGTCATCATGATTGTTTCTTAAAACCAGCTTCCAAGTGCTTGCCAAATCCTGTTCCTTAACTGGAAACATGGGGATTATCTTAGACAATCAAACTATCTCCATTTCCTAACAAACTCGAAAGGCTGTCAATCCTACCTCTTAGAAATGTATCAGGATATCTCCATACCTAATTCTACTACCTCTATCTAGGCCATTCTTGTTTCTAACCAAGTTTTCCACTCCAATTCTGTACACTGCCTTAAAGGAAACCTCTAACAGGAAAAATCTTATCATCTTATCATGTCACCTCTTTGTAAAATATCCTATAATAGCTCTCCAATATTTGACATAAACTATAGTTTCCCATACAAGTAAACAGAAATTCCACACAGTTTTTCTCAGCAGATACAAATAAAGAAACTCTCATGACTCAAACATCCTTCATGACTTCCATCAACCTTTTTCATCCTGCACCAACCAATAATCTCAGTTCTTCTCTTATCCAAATATCTATCCAAACATTCCTAAAACCAGCCATACTCAACCAGCTGTTACTTTTTAGCCAGCTTTGGGTACCAGCATCATCGCTCCCACCTCTTCATGAGCATCAATATGTTATCTGACAGTGTTTAGCACTTTGTGAACATAATTTTTAATTCACTCAACAACTCTAATGATGGAGGTCTTACAATTCCCAGGTTATACATGAGAAAACAGAACACAAGAACTTAAGTTTCTTTCCTGCAAGATTCTTGATCATATGCAAGATAGTTTTTTTTTTAACCTACAAATTGGAGTAACAGTATCTACTGAACTGTTATCCAAAGGATTAATTTAACAAGAGTCACTGCACTTTATAATCTTTTCATAGAAGACAAAGTGGTGCTGAAGGAAAAGGGGGCTGCCCATCGTAAAGTTGGTCCTGAGCCTGTAACAGAATTAAAGAACTGCTGTTTCCAACCTGGCCGACCTCTAGCCCTTAAACTTGGGGGGGTACTGCCTAACATAACCACAGTGTAGGGGTAGAGGGAGATGCTCCAATCATTTATTCATTTAGCAAACATTTCTTCTGGATTTTTCATGTACTAAGATTTATATATATATATATATATATATATATATATATATATATATATATATATATATACATAGAGAGAGAGAGAGAGAGAGAGACGGAGTCTTGCTCTGTTGCCAGACTGGAGTGCAGTAGTGCCATCTCAGCTCACTGAAACCTCACCTCCCTGGTTCAAATGATTCTCCTGCCTCAGCCTCCTGAGTAGCTGGGACTACAGGCATGCACCACTATGCTTGGCTAATTTTTTGTATTTTTAGTAGAAATGGATTTTCACCGTGTTGGCCAGGATGGTCTCCATCTACTGACCTCGTGATCCACCCGCCTTGGCCTCCCAAAGTGCCGGGATTACAGGCATGAGCCACTGCATCCGGTCATTTTTTTTTTTTTCTAAAATGGTCCTGTCTTAAAGATATCATCATGCATACAGGTGTATTGCTATATGACTCTACTTATAAATAAATAATAATTTTACTCCTTTTACAAATACTGAACATTTACTCTGAGTCCAGTACTCTAGTAGGTATGAAAAAAATTCCAAAATTCTAGTCTACCAGGGGAGAGTTTTACAATGTCCATACTCAGACTGTACAACACTCTACACATACTATCAGTCTGCCCTCATCCCTTTGTTCTCATGTATTATTTGCATATGTCTGTATCCTGAGCTCATCCCCAAGCAACAGGATGGAAAAAGTATGCTTCTTGTTTATTTTTGAATCCCTCCCCATGTCTCACAGGACACAAACTAAAATGGAATAAAATTTAGCCAAAGGCTGGTACCTGAAAAATGACTAGTAATAAAACCACAGTTATTAGAGTGCAGATTGCAATATGAATAACAGTTATCCATGAATCTGCCCTGTGGCTACTCTGGGACCTTAGAACTATCTAGGGCATGATCTCAAGCAGGCAGATCTGTTGGCTGAAGGAAAAATGTGTAATATTCTTGGTGTCTGTTCTACACTCTAGTATATTTCATATAACTGGTCTTTGAATTAGTCAATACCAAACTGGAAGACAAAAACAATCCAGCCAGTGTCCTGTGACTGTTCTTGTCACCTCTTAATAGCCAGGATCATCACTGATCCTTTTTATCAGTCTCCATCATTGTTCTGTGTTGATGACTAGCATTCTTGATCAGCTGAGGCATCAAAATGATAGGGCTTTAAGCTAGAATATTTAAGAGCAGGCATTTCCAGTCATGTCTCTTATGTGTACCATCATCGGTCACTGAGCACAAAACTGGTCCTTCCCACTCTTTGATGACATAACTGCTTCTAAACTGCCTAGACTGAGCCCCTCACAGCTTCACAATCTTCTCCAATGCCTCCCTATCAAACCCTTTCCATTGACATTTCTGAGACCCAGATTGCATCATAAAAATGAAACAAAACAAAGACACAGCCCCATTTCATATTCTAATTTTACAGAACAATCTTTCTATTGCTTATTTTTACTACACATGGCTTAGTTCGGTCCCAAATAAAAGACACACACGCCTCTGAAGACTCCTGCCCTGGGAGCTACACTTCAACCTCTTTATCCTAAACTTTATATAGAAACGTTTGAAATCTTGGCCAGGCACAGTGGCTCATGCCAATCCAGCACTTTGGGAAGCTGAGGTGGGCGGATCACAAGGTCAGGAGATCAAGACTATCCTGGCCAACATGGTGAAACCCCATCTCTACTAAAAATACAAAAATTAGCTGGGCATGGTCATGCAGGCCTCTAATCCCAGGTATTCAGAAGGCTGAGGCAGGAGAATCACTTGAACCTGGGAATTGGAGGTTGCAGTGAGCCAAGATTGTACCACTGCATTCCAGCCTGGCCACAGAGTGAGACTCCGTCACACACACAAAAATATTTGAAATATTATTTTATGCTTATTTCTCCTAATTTTCATTTCTCATTCACTATGCAGCCAACTAGAAATGATTTTACTCTTTATCATTCTAGCAAAACAGTTTTTGATACATGTATCTATGATCAACTAATTTTCAAATTCAGTGACTCATTTTAACATCTTTTTCTATTGGACCATTCTGTTGCATTAGACACTGGAAAGTTTGAAATCTCTAAGCTTTCCAGATATGTCACTCTAAATCTCTCACCATTCCTTCCTACCCTTCCTCACCTTTAGATGTAGATTTGATTCATTATGTCATCCTTGATCTCACTCCATATGTTTCCTGGAGTGATTGCTTCCCAACTCTACATTCCCATTTGCTAACTCTTTGCTGAAACTCACTCATCTCACAGTTTGCTTGGCTGATTCTTCATTTCCCATGCTTCCCTCATTGCTAGATGTTAAACTTTCAGCCTATGATCTTTTACACTAAACAGCACACACATCTGTGCTTCTTATCTGAATTGAATATACTACTTCTTTCTTACCCAATCACCCACACTGGAGGCATCTTGGACCATCTACAACCAGGCTTTCAACAAATCACCAAATACTGTTAATTTTAGCTCTGAAATATGTATAGAATCCGGTGTTTTCCACTTTATCCAAAGACCAGTGTTCTGGTCCAAGCTTTTAGTAATATCTGAACTCCTGAAATAGTACCTATCTTAGTTCTCAACCTCAAGCCTTATTCTTCTCATACACAAACTCCTAAGCAATGAGCTGTGAAGATACAAAAATGACTATTTCATTCCATTCCTAGACTTATTTCTTACAAATGCCGGACTTGTACTTTACGTAAATCTCTCAATCGATCAACTATTTCACAATGACGTGTCTCTGGTTTTGGGGTGGTCTTTTCTACCTAGAATGCCTTTCTGTTACTTCTACTTGCAATCAGCTATTCTTCGTCTGTCCATTAGGGCATAGTTCAGTTATTATTTCTTCTAGGAAGTCTCCCTGACCTTCCCTTCTTGCCTTAGATGCCATTTCTCAGTCATTCTGAAATGAGAAATTATAGCTGTCACTTAACTATTTCATATTTATTTATTCTTATGTCTGTCTCCCTAAACAGCCTTTGAATTCTTTGAGGAAGGTGGCTGAATCTCATTTATCTAAGTAATGTCAGCATATGCTAGTTGCTGGACACAAAATGGTCAATAAAAATCTTAAATTGACAACTTAGGAAGTCATCCAATTTTAATTTTCTTTTGTTCATGAAAAATAGGGATAAACTCATATTCAGAGATTGATGAAATTCATGGGATCTTTCTAAAGATCTTTATTTTTAAACATTCAGTATATAAAACTTATTAAATAAATTTCTTATGTAGTCATTTCCTATAAGGGATATCCCGGTCTGTTGTCTATTTTTTCAGAAAATAAAATTTCTTAGAAAATAACTTCTTTGGACTATTATCTAATTGCAACTTTCTTTCAAGCAGAAATTTTATCCAGGCTACAACTATTGATCCAGAGAATTATTCTTATGATTACCTTTTGCACCAGTCTTTGAGCTAACTTTGTCAATGTTGTTCTGCTTCCAGCAAAGACTAATTCATTATTAGAGGATAACATGGACATCGGCTGAACCCCTACTGTAAGAAAGTAGGGAAAGGTTGTGGAGAAAATATGAGCCCAGAGATGGACACGCTGGATTCCAATCTCAACCATTTAATGCCTGTGTGACAATGAGCACCTTTCTCAGCCACTCTGGGCCTCATTTCATATTTTTTTAAATGTGAGTAACAGTGCTATTCAGTATAATTATTTTGAGATGACATGAGTTAATGCCTTTAAAATACCTGGCATAATAATTTGATTTCCCCTTTCCGCATGAGAGTTGACAGGCACCTACCGGATAGGAAAGCCTAAAAGAAGCAAACACATGTTTCAGTATTCAACTGTTTGCATGCTCTCTAATTTCTATTGACATGTATAATGACAACGGGGTTTCTCAAAAGATGAATTCTCAGCAAAATAAAATAAAGGCAAATGCGATATGAAATTGTTTTTCCAGCCTTAGTAGTGAACTTCTTTCTGCTTTAGTTGACTAGTTGCCAAAGTTTTTCCTTGACTATATGAAACAAATTGGGTGAACTTTTCTTAATTGGCAAAAAAATCCACTCCAAAGCAAAAGTAATGATATATTCTCCTTCTTCAGAGAAAAGCTACTACAGAAAGGAAGTTCTAAATGGAACATTCTGGTGCCAAAGGAATGGAGAAAGAAGGACAAAAGAAGAGGAACTTTTAAAGATAGAAATTCTCATTATGATGATTGATTGTTTAAACAAGGTTAGTTTTTCGAGGCTTATGAACCTGGTAAGTTTAAGATGGCAAACAACAAAATGTTACTGCTAATTAGACATCCAATGAAATGCCACATGGAAAGGTTAACTATTTTAAAAAATGTTATGTATTCTTGTATTTAAAATGTCATCATTATTAGTTTTGTAATAGAGCTCACTGACAAAAAACAGAAATGAATACATGTTCCAGAGGGTGAAGTAGAAATATTTTATTAGTTGTATACTGTATAGAAAAATGAGAAAACTATTATAATAAATTTTCATCCTTCCTTTGAAATATTCACATTTAATCAGTTCTATACTACTGACGTTATTTTGATTTGGGCAGACCTGACCCTAGGCAGATTTGAAAACACCACCACAATATATGCATTGAGGGCCTACTATATGCTAAGCACTGCTCTAGACACCGAGGAAAGACAGTGAGCAAAAACAGGCAAGGTTTCTGGCCCCACAGAGGCCACATTCTAGAAGGGGAAGACTTGAAATAGGGAAATTGTAGTATAACGTGATGTCTAGTGGTAACAAATGCTAGGAAGAACGAGAGTTTCAAGATTGCTATTTTCCTGACCACCCTAGATAGTAATAATGGAAGCATTTGGCTGGGATTTTCTCCATGCATTCCCTGGTCACTGCTGCAATGAGTGAGTGAGTGAGTGAGTGTGGAAAGGATTAAGAATTACATGGTGGGCACTGGGTAAGTTCCCCCATCTTAACCAAGCTGAAGGCAGCCTGAACCACCTCCATCCTCCAGATAAAACAACTGGGATTTAGGAAACTGAAGGAACTCAGTCCAGGTCTATCAGCTAGTAAACTGTTAATGCAGTTTCTCTGACCCAAAGTTTGTGCCAATAGTGCAACCCTAAGGATGCCTGGGGCAACAAATCACATAAGTTGCTGCATTGCTTCTCTTTATTGCATGCATGCTAAGCACCAGGTGGTTTATATGTATTATCTTTTTGGTCCCCACCACACAACTAAGAGGTAGGGCTGTTATTATCCACAGTCTTCAGATAAGAAAACTCACACTGAGGGAGGGTTAAATAATTTATTCAAAGTGATGGTAGGTCTGTAACAGAAACTAATCTCTGCTATTGTTATTTCATACTTCTCTTTGAGACTGAGTTTTGCTCTTGTCTCCCAGGCTGGAGTCTAATGGCACAATCTCGGCTTACTGAAACCTCTGCCTCCTGAGTTCAACCAATTCTCCTGCCTCAGCCTCTTGAGTAGCTGGGATTACAGGCACACGCCACCATGCCCAGCTAATATTTGTATTTTTAGTAGAGATGGGCTTTCACCATGTTGGCCAGGCTGGTCTCAAACTCCTGACCTCAGGTGATCCACCCACTTTGACCTCCCAAAGTGTCGGGATTACAGGTGTGAACCACCACACCCGGCCTCTGCTATTTCATCTAAGGAACTGATGTGTCTTCCCTTGAGGTTGTTGACTTCAACCACGAATCAAGATCAATAGGTTTAAGAAATGTAGTGATCAAAATAAGAAAATTCCAAAGTACAGGTGTAGAATGTGTAAATGTAGGCATTGCGTTGATTTTTTTAAATTCAACCAATAATTATTCTTATTGACGTTTATTATTACATATCCTTCAAAATATAAAGAACTGAATTTGGTGAGGAATTCAGTGAGGTCATAACGGTCTCTGTTCTTCCCAAGATGTGTGGCTGCCAGGATAGTGGTTTGTGGAACACCAGATACAAATGCTCTTAGAAAGCAGCAGTGTGCGTGCCAACCAGTTCATAGCCCATAAGACTGTATTCTCTTCCTAAGAAAGTTGAGCATCTATTGATAGAGGAAGCTATCATTTGTGCAGATGCAATATTTTAATGTTTAAGAGCTGGGTTTCAAATCCTCGCTCTGCAATTTACTACCAATTACTTGCTGCCCACTGAAGCTTTCTGTTAAATGCTCATTATATTGCCAAATGCTCGTAATGGGCCAAGGACTACTCTGCGTACTTTATATTTCATCCTCCTAATAATCCCAGGATGGATGGCTAACCCCATTTTATGGAGGAGGAAACTGAGCTCAGAGAGGAAAAATGAATCATGAATGGCTGTACAATTAATAAACTGCCGAGCTGGCTTCTGAACCTCAGGTGTCTCTGATTTAATAGTCTTGTGTTTCCTCCACTACATGACTCTGCAGGACTAATGAAAAACAGTACTGAGATGATATAAGAAACAGAATGAGCTTTGTAGTAAGGGCTAAGCATTTATATTCCATACTATCTCTACAAGGCACTGCTTCCTCAGTTCTGTCAAATTATTGACAATTTTGATTTGTAGTCCAGTCTAGAATAAAACATGCAAGGGACATATGATTGAGAGCACTAGGAAGACTATGAGTGTCAGAGAGAAGAAAGGAAATATTGATTCTGCTAGTCTAAAATAGGGAATGAATTAGCTGAGTCAATCAATGTAATCACAGGAGGCCTTGACCAGTTGCTCCACCTGAAACTCAGTTTCCTCCAGCTTCCATAAAGTAGAAATAATCATACCCAGATCACTTGGGTGATTATGATCAAAAGTGTGAAAATAATACCAGCTTCTAGCTCCATTCCTGTACATGCCCACACTGACCATGGCCCTCAACTGAACCCCATGCTGAACATGCTCTCTTATTCTCAGTCACAGTGCCCCTGAAAGGGAATCTCTGGCTGCCATGAGCGATCTGGAGAAGCAATTTCATGTCTACGCTGAGGGTGGTTTCCAACCAAGCCACGGTCTTGAGGAGGACAACAGAGACATCTTGAAAGGGACTGGAGTTGCATGTCCATAGACCAAAGACTTATGAGCCACTATGTCTTTCACTGATGGTGACAACTGAGTAATCAGTGATGATTACACATGCCTCCATGACTGAGGATTCTGGGCCTAACAAGGCATAATGGAAAATTCACTTGTGCTTCACTTTACTACAAGATGAAACACTAAAATACAATGATTTGTTTTCTCTTTGTCAGCCTGATAGGTCCTTCCTAAATGCAGATCCACAGACGTTCCTCCATTGTGACAAGGTTCTGCTCTCATCATGGCAGAAACAAAGAAGGTTTGTGGGTTTGCCTGGCTGCTTATCCGAGGCTTTGCACTGGTTTTGGGAAAACCAAGTACCTATCTAAGCTTTAGGTTACCCATCTGCTGCCATATAGCCCTCCCTCTGCCTTCATCCTAAAATAAATCTGTTTTGGAGGAGCCAGGAAGCTTTGGGGACAAGATCTATTCATTAACTTATATGTACAAATGCCACCTACATCTGGCAAATCCAAATTCCTGTTTTCAGAGCATATGTTTATTATTTATTTATTGCCCCTCTTAGGTACAGTTAGATCTCCATGAACCAGCTCTATCAGACTTAATAACTTCCCCAGTGATCCTAGCCAAAATAAGAATGCACCTGGGAGGAGAATCTTAGCCTCAGAACTGCAGTTTCAGAAGAGCAGCTCTTCTTAATTCTACCACATGCCTTTCCATCTCAGGAGATCTTGGCCCATCAAAAATTCATTTGGTCCAATGTCTCGCTCTCCAGACTGTGGGTCATGAACCAGAAGCTTGGGCATCATTTGGAAGCTGTGAATAATTCTTACAAATGCCGAAGAGCAGGTCCTACCCAGACTGACTGATTCAGGGCAGCAATCTAACAAGAACGCACATTGTGAACACATCGAAGTTTGCAAAGTACTGGTGTGGAGGTCATTCAACTCCCTCATTTTCCAGAGAGGAAAACTGCCAAGTGACTTTCCAGAACATCCCACAGCAGGGTCCAGTTCGAATTCCAGGACTCAAATTCAGTTGTGTTTGACAAGAACATTTGGCAGTATCTTGAAATCCTCTGGGCTTTTGTTTCTGTTAACAGTAAAATGGGGACATTCACAACTGCCTTGCTTTCTTCTTGGTATATGATATGATAATATATATGAAAGCATTTTATTTATGTCAAAGCCTTATGCAAACAAATGCGTATGTTCTATCCAACCAAATTAACTTGAATCTTAAAAGAAGTGTACGTGTGTGAATGTGTGTGTGAGCAGGAGTTCTAGGTACAGAACTGGGCCATATATGACAAATTTTGCTCTACTTAATTTAGAATGTAACCTAATTCTCAGACTGCTTGACAAAAAAAAAAATCCTTCCTCCTCTGAATCTCAGAAGGGTTCTTAAAATGGATGGGCCCCCAGGGACTCCCCGATATGTTTCCCACTGTTAGTGTTCAGGCAGCCTGAGATCACCAGGTTTTATTTCAGATGGTATTAGATTTGGGGACATGAGCTCAGGAGGACACATAACAGGTTAGAGGTGAGTAGCCCTTTGTATGTTTAAATTTAAATCATGGCAGCTGCTCAAATCAACTGTAGTTTAGTAGGAAAAGGGAATGAGAAAGGTAAACATAAGGATGGAGAGAAGAGAAAGAGGATAAAAGTAAGGAGAAGGGTGTTGATAGAATCCACTCCTCATATAAATATTTATTGAGAAGTTTCTATACATCAGATACTACTCTAAATATTTTGGATGTGGCCATGAACAAGGCCAGCAAGAGTCCTGACCTTGCATGGCTTACGTTCTGGTGGTGGTGGGTAGGGGGACAAATTGAAAAGCAAACCTATGACCAGGACAGTTTGGGGTAGTAAAACATGCTTTGAGAAACCTAGTTACTGTGCAGGTTCTGCCTATGGCTGGAAAGCCAGAGTGACTACTCTGAGATGGAAATTCAAATGAAACCTTAAGAAGCCACGTGTGGACAAGGGGCGGTGTGAATGCTCCACAGTGAGAATGAGCTGGGGAATTTTGAGAAACAGAGAAAAGTCCTGAGTGGTTGGAAGGTGGTGAGCAAAGGCAGGAGACGAGTTAGGCAAGGTTGAGCTAAGTTGGACCCTACAGGGCCTGTGCGTGCAGTTAGGAATACAGACACCTGCCTGAGTGCAGTGGAGCATCACTGCCAGCCCAACTAGTGACCCACTGAGAAGCAGAAATTGGAATCTTGGAATCTCAACACAGCACAGGTCATAGACTGAAAGCAGGAAAATGGAAGTGTCTTTTCTCATTCCTCTTTCTGTCTTTGATCCTTTCCTCCCTTCAGGTTTTTATCAAATTCTTATCATATGTCAGGCATTGTGTCTCTGTGAGCAACGAACTAACCTTATGAAGTTAAAATACATTCACTGGTGTGAATTAGTACAAGAGTCCTATTCAAACCTAATCAAATGCCCCACCCCCAATCAAATGGGGTTCTAACCTGTGGGCCCCCATCGCCAACAGCAGTCACTCTTAATTGCAGATTGTTTCTCTGAAGACCTTGTTACATGCCAAAATATTAGGATTCCATCCAGATGTATTGAATATGAATCTTTGAGGATGAGCCTGCCTATATGTATTTTTAATGTACTGTGTAAGTGATGTTGAGAGCCATGAGCATCCTCTTCTTGAGCCTCTCTCTGGCCTACCTGGCATATCTTCTTTGCTCCCCCTAAGCTCCCCTTAGTCTTCAGGGATCACTACAAAGTCCATTGCCTCTGTTATCAAATCTCTCTAACCTATGTGATTTTGCCTGATATTCCTAGTTTTTGTTGTTTTTAGTTTTAGTTTTGAGATGGAGTCTTACTCTGTCACCCAGGGTGGAGTGCAGTGGCGTGATCTCCGCTCACCGCCACCTCTGCCTCCCAGGTTCACGCGACCCTTCCAGTGGCTCAGCCTCCCGAGTAGCTGGGATTACAGGCACGCACAAACACTCCCAGCTAATTTTTATATATTTAGTAAAGATGGGGTTTTACCACATTGCCCAGGCTGGTCTCAAACCCCTGGCCTCATGTGGTCCACCTGCCTCGGTCTCCCAAAGTGCTGGGATTACAGGCATGAGCCATTGCACCCAGCCAATATTCCTAGTTGTTAAGCCCTCACCAATCACTCATTCTCAGCTAGAGGTAAGCTCCTTGAGGACTTGAGCTGATTCTTTTTCATTTCATCCTCCTAGCACTTAGCCTACTTTCCATGCATTTTTTATATGCAAATGATTATTGCTGCTGATAAAAATAACCTCAATACAGAGAAGCCTAAAAGGGTAAGGATGCTCCTTAACTTTATTATGGTTCCTTTTGAGATAAGGAGAATGAGTCATATCAACAACAATCAACACTGACACTGAAAACTGTTAATATGTACTGAACACTTACCATGTGCACACACTAGGCTAACTACACAGGGCAGCTCATAATCTGTTATTTGCCATCACATCCCTGCATGCAGTTCCCTGGATTTGACCCTAAGCGGCCCAGCTTGGTGGGGAAATGTCCTCAGTAAACTTGGATCCCAGTTCCAACTCAAGCACTGATTAACAGTATAGTCCCTTTCAATCTCTCTGAGCCTCAGTTTACACATGTGGAAAATGAGATGGTAAACTCATGCCTTTTCTCTTTTCCAGGGTTGTCATGGAAAGCCAGTGAGGCCATACAGTCAGTGCTGTGAAAACACATGTTAAATGAAGAAGAAAAATAACTCCTGCCTGTGAGGCAACACCAGAATTCCAGAAGCAGCAGACCATTGAATTTTCTGCTCCAGATTTAGACTTTATTCATTTGCAATATTTCTAAGTTACTGGTTAAATCTGAACTTATCTAAGAAACAGGTAGTAAGTGAAGAGAATTTGAGTCAATGTAATATTGGAAGCCTGAAAAGCCCAGCAAAGCAAAATTCAATAAGTATTGACCCAAATCTTTCTAGTTCAATTTGATAATAACCTTTATTTTTCAGTTAATTCAGCTAGAGTTTCCCTGAGTCAAATACCAGGCTGGACTTCGCAGAATCTAGAGCTTAGTCATTGCCTCTGCCCCTATCTTTCCAGCCAGCTTCGAGGGGGCTCATATCCTGGAGAGGAGAGATATCGCCCACCACACCTGGCTAGAGGGAGCATCTTCATTGCACTCCTGCAGCGTGCTGACTGCCCACAAATGGCACCACATCGTGTGGGAAACAGGCTTTCTGCCTGGTGCAGCTTTGCTTAAGCACACTGTTCAGGATGTGGCTCCCTGAGAGCTAGGCCTGGGAGTCTTCCAAGGAATGGACCAGTAACATTTGAATGGATTCAGGAAAACCTGTTAGTCACCTTATCAACAATATCTGAATCACCGTTGTTCAAAACTTTATTATTGGAGATGACCCTGTTTGTTTCTCCTATTATTGACAAAATGATCATGGTCTTATCCCCCAAGAATGGTAATATATAACATATTAATATCATAAAACCAATTTACCAATTGGTTCCTTTTTCTGACAAGAAGGAAGTTATGGGCCTTTACAGAATACATTCCAAGCCTTGTGTAAGACCCTTTCACTGCACCATTTTATGGAATCCCTACCACCCCTTTTGTATGGCTGGAACCGAAGGTCAAGAACAGGGAGTAATTCCCCATGGGTCACACAGTTGGCAGGTGGCAGTGATTTTTTGAGCACGTGACTTCATATAAATGTGGCCTTTCTCTTGTTCCTCATAGCCCTTCTGAATAAGTGAGAGTATGGTAATACTGACTGCTAGCAAGAGATGGAGAGACTGAGATTTAGGCCTCTTTGAAAAAAATCCTTTGCAAATATTGAGGCATGGTCACAGTGTTTTCCATAGCATCTTGAAGTCCTGAATAAAACATATTATGCTTGTACTAGCTTAAAAAATAGTACCAGTTCCCCTCCATATTACTCTAACAGACTCTTTGCTGCAGAGCTGATGGTAGGGTTAGCCCTTTCGACTTTCTGCCTATGAGCTACATTAATTGGATGAGGCAAAGATTTGATCTGCTAACAAAGAAAATACTGGTCCTTTCTATGTAGAGAAGGAGAATACACATCTTCCTTACCAGGAAGATCTACAGCTATTAGCTAGCATGGCTCCCTATTATCTTAACTCATTAGTCTTTTTAACCTTTTGCCTTTGCCCTTGACTTTCAGTCATGATACTGAGTAGAAAGTGAAGAACTTGCTGAGGGGTTCATTTGATTCTGGTGGTTGTGGATATTTCATTCTGTCCATTTTTCCTGGCCAGAATGAACAAGCCTCAGTTCCTTTTAATCCCCATTGCTGTTCTTTGATACTAGAAAACATTCCACTCACAGTCATTCTGCAATCAAAATCCCCAAGCCACTGAGGAGAGATCTAACTAGATTTTTGGTGGCAATTTAACTCCAAGTTGATGCAATCAGTACTCTGCAAAGGCGAGTGTGATGCCATTAAAACTTTCCCCTTTTGTAGGTTCACACACTTAGCTTTTCCAAGTAGTAGAGAGGCATGCAATGTAGAAGCCAATGAGATTATAGCTTCTGAATCAGATTTCATACTTATTAATGCAATCATAGTCTTTTGCTCCAGGACTCTTACAAAACCATCTTGACTTCTTCAAACCAATTTGATGCTGAAATGGTTGAAAAGTAACATTAAATGCAGGGTGCACTCTCTGCTGTTTTTGCTTACTTTTTTCTTCCCCATTTTCCATTTCAATATATGCTCTTTCACAAAATATCACTCTAAAATTATGTGGGCATTTGGGTTCCCCCAAAATTCATATATTGAAGCCCTAACCTTCAGTGTGGCTGTTTTTGAAGATGGGGTCTCTAAGAAAGTAATTAAGGCTAAATGAGGTCTTAAAGTTGGGACATTGCTCTAACAGGATTAGTATCTTTATAAGAAGACACACTAGAGCTCGCTCATGTACTCCCGTGTTCTCTCTCTCTCTCTGCCTCCCTCCCTCCCTCCTTCCCTCCCTCCCTCATGTGAGGACACAGTGGGAAGGTGGCCATCCACCAGCCAGGACGAGAGCCCTTACCACAAACCAACCATGCTGGCACCCTGGTCTGTCTTGCAGTCTCCAAAATTGTGAAAAAAAAGTTGTTTAAGCCACCTATTCTGTCATATTTTATAGAAGTCCAAGTTGACTAATATATAGTTAATCCAGGAAATGCTAAATATTTTAAGAAATTTCGTAGAAATATTAGATGAATTATTCAAAAATCCTTGAAAATGGGATTAAAATTAATAATAAATGAATACCAAGCAGAAAAAGTTTGATCCTCTAGAAATGGTTGAGTGAATGATATTTTTTTGTCTTAAATGAAAATAAGCAGCTTCTGGTCATGTAGTTTCCTTCTTAATAAAAGACTAAATTCTATTCCCCCTCCCCACACACTCCCACATGCATACTCATACATCTTTTTTGAATAGGTGTCATCTAAGTCTGTTTAAAGGTAGACATGTTTCTATATAACTGAGACCTAACTATCAACATATTCTAAGTGTTTGAGTGTTAGGTCTGGACTACTCTGTTTTACTGAGCTAATACATTTACTTTTCTTATGAAAAGAAGCAAGAAAATGAGGGGAGAAAAATCTGGGTTTACTTAAGTAGTTGAAAATAGCATAATAGATTTTAATACTGACCAGTCAAAAGTATTTATTCTGAAGGGAGCATCTTTCCTTCCCTTCCTTCCCTCCCTTCCCTCTTTCCTTCCTTTCTTTTCTTCCTTCCTTCCTCCCCTCTTTCTTCCCTCCCTTCTTCCCATCTTCCCTTCTTTCTTTCCTCTTCCCTCCCTCCCTCCTTCCCCTCTCTCTTTCCCTTCCTCCTTCCCTCCTTTTTTCTGTTCTTTCTTTGTTTCTTATTTTAGATGTAAAGTAAATTTGCTAAAAAGCAAAGTTGGTCCCTCTCCAGCAACAGTAACAATGTACACTTTGCTTACTGCTACATCTCTTCCAGTAACATGGTGCCTAGCACAGAGCGGGTACTCAATAAATATAAGGGAAATACTTGTAAGTGATATATTGATGAAAAAATATTATCAGGGAAAAATCTAGCTGGACTACACATACATTTCTTAACAGGAAAAATAAAAATGTGACTTTTGCTTTTATTATTGATCTATGATAAACCTCAAAGTATAATAGATATAATATTAAGTATTTCAACCATAATCTATATCAAGGTATTTTTTTCTCAAAATGATGGTGACTCACAAAAGAAGAAAGTAAAGAAAGAGATTATATCTAGGCATTTATATGTATTCAAATATTCAAAGAACAAAGGGCATTTAATTTTATACAATTTAGAATGACATATTTATTATCATCCTAAAACTTCTTTATATGATAACAGTGATTCTGAATTCAATTATCACAATATATGTACTAAAGTTATTATCATATGTATTCTTTCCCTGGCCACCACCCTCTCAAATATAAAATTTTACTATCTAGTAATTGATATCTTGACAAGACATAAATTTTGCTGAATCAAAACTATATGTTCAAAGCTATAAAAAAAGTAAGTTTCAGAAATATTAAGAGACTGATTTCCCATTATAAATGATTTATATTAATAAAGAGCATAACTTTTCCCATCATCTGACTTTATGTCACTTTTGAATAACTGGTCTGTCACAATAATTTCATACCAGATCTAAAAAATTAATTATTAATTTTATATGACAGCATTCTTAGCAGATGAGGACTCTGATATTGTCAATTTACTGTCTTGGTTTTTTTTAGGCTGCTACAATAACATTCCTCTGAATAAGTAATTTGCGAACGACAGAATTTACTTGGTCACAGTTCTGGAGGCTGGGAAGTATAAGATCAAGTGCTGGCAGATTCTGTGTCTGGTAAGGACCTGTTGCTCATAGACGACACATTCTTGCTGTGTCTTCCCATGGTGGAACAGCTGAATAAGCTCCCCCAGTCCTCTTTTGATAAAGGCACTGCTCCCATTTATGAGAATGGAGCCCCTCATGACTTAGTCACTTCCCAAAGCCCTCACCTCTTAATACCATTATCTTGAGAATTAAAGTTTGAAAATACGCATTTTGGAGAAATACAAACATCCAGACCATAGCACTTGCCAAGGTTCCATGAGGAATGTGGATTTGAATTTTTGTTTAACTTAACTGTCTTTCCTATGCAGCGAAGTGCGAGTTACCTGTTCCTTTTATATTATCCACTCTAAGGGTTTCTGTGTCTCTCTCAGGGAACCTCATGGTTGCTTAGTCACTGCTTGCACATTTACCTTTTTGTAGTATCTATCTGTTTGACCTCATAATGACCAAAAGCAACTTGAGACTTCTATACGGTTAGAATCTAGCACAATGCATAATAAATAGTCAATAAATGGACTGGGTGTCATGGCTCACGCCTGTAATCCCAGCACTTTGGGAGGTTGAGGTGAACAGATCGCTTAGTTCTGGTTTTGAGACTAGCCTGGGCAACATGGTGAAACCCTGTCTCTACCAAATATGCAAAAATTAGCCCGGCATGGTGGTGCACATATGTGGTCCCAGCTACTTGGGAGGCTGAGGCAGGAGGATTGCTTGAGCCTGGGAGGTGGAGGTTGCAGTGAGCTGAGATTGCACCACTGTACTCCAGCCTGGGTGACAGAGTGAGACTCTGTCTCAAAAATAAATAAATATTCAATAAATACACTGTAATTTACTGAATGAATGAATGCTGTTAGAGCCATTTCTGCATTTTACAGACACACACGCTCATTCCCATCTTATCAATACTCCCCCAAACTCAAGAACTGTTCTCCATGAAGAGCTGTAAAGGAGAGTCGTTATCAAAAATGGACCAGCCCTAATTCTTCTTCTCCTAGAAATGTAATTTAGCCTTTGCCCTACTGAGAGTGGGCCATGCAGGTTAGCAAGTAGAGTCACAGTGAACACTTCCCTGTGTTGTTCTCAAGAAACAGGTATCCTTTCTGGGCAGGATTTTTTAAAAAGGCAACGTGCAGGAATCATAAATTAACGTCTCCATTTCGAAGCTAAGCTATGGGCATATCCATTCCATGTCATGTACATCTGCAACTCTCAGAGCAAAGTTATCTTTAAGAACAAGTATTAGCTCAAGTGAACCCAAGAGCTCAAGATCAAAAGTGATGGCAGGAAACCTGGAGGAGCTCAAAGTAACAAACGGAGTTCCCAATCCAAAAACAAGCACACCTTCTAAGGTATTCAAAATCAACTGCTTAGGATTCTGTAAGAAGAGACGTGATTTCATAGATGAGAGCTGGAAAGATTTCTTAAAATCTTGGATCTCACTGAGTCTGAGACCATGAAATCAATGTAGTTTTGTGCCAAGGGAATATTACATTAGTATTTGTTGATGGAATAATTGAAATTTTAAAGTCAAATCAACAGACATGTATTTAAGGTATATCAAGTACTCTGCAGGGTGTAGAGATGATTAAAATCACAAATAATTTATAGTTCACCATAGTCAAGAAGGTATAATCATTATGAGAATGCAAATATAAACCGATCAAAGTATAATGAAACAATAACAAGAGTGCCACAAGACATTACAAAATAATCTGCCAAGCGGGTCAGGCAGCAACTGAGTATAGGATACATGCGGCATTCATGCAACTCCGATAGTTTCATGCGCGTACTTCTGGCAGATGTCACTAGTCTCAGGGCTTTATCCTTCTGGGCCCAGGCACATTCTCAAAATCTTTATCAATTTTGTGATTTTGGCAGCCAATTAGCTACAGCTGGTTGGCAAGATAAAGTCTATTTGTCATCCCTGTCTTAAGCTATTCCTCACATGCCATGGTTTGGGTCATGTAATACTATTATGGGCCACCCTCTTCGATTTCTGGCAAATCATCTGATTGACTCATCTTTTTCAACTTCCATCTTCAGGGTCATCCTTTATTCTAGAGACCGGAAAGTTAAACACTACTTTAAATCCCTTTGCAGGTAGTATTCTGGATTTCAGCCCCACTTGAATTTGGTGTGGAAGGGAGACAGGCAGGGCCAGAGTAGAGGAAGCATGGTTCTGTGATTGTAACTCCTGGGGGATGGAGGGTTCTCCTATTGCGGTAACAGCTCCCTTGAGCATGGCAGAGGGCTGGTGGCCGGGGGTAGTTACTAGAAACCTCACCTATAGCCTGTTCATCCAGCCCTTCCAACTAGCTTCTATGCCACTTAAACTCTGGCAATACAACTCTTTCTTAAACATGGCAAAATGTATCTATTGCCTGTAACTAAGTCGTAATAAATATAGGCTTTGTCCCTCAAACAGCTATTAATATGAAGTCTTCCCAGAACAGAGTACAGTGGGTGTTTACTTCCCTCTTATCTAGAAACTAGATATCTGTGAATAAACACTGACACCCTGTTAAGTACTAGAAGCCTCCAGTCATCAGCTCTGCAACTGACAGTCTCCTCTTGTGTGATTCTCTCATGCCCTCTGAATCTCAGGTTCCTCATCTGCCAAATGAGGGGGATCGGTTTTGATTAATGATGGAGTCACTTCTATCTTGTGAGCACTCTTTAAACTTGATAAAATGATTTTCCAACATGTCTCATTCAACAGCTATTTATTCAAGACATTTTAAAAAACTACTTATCATCTACTGAGAAACTTTCTTGAATAGAGTGAAACAATTTTTTTGAGTAGACATAATTGATTACTTGAGAGAGGTAAGTTGAAGCTATTTCTGAGACAGAAACCTGACAGCTTAAAATAACTTTAGGTATTCTGATTTCATTTCACAAATCTGGAAATTGTTATTTGCCTAAATTCACACATCTATGGGATGGCATTCAGCTCTTTTAGTTACATATTAAGTAATATCCTCTTTTCATTATTTCAATTTTATTGCTGAGCAAAAGGGAATGTTACAGAGCTTATTACTGGAATGGAATGAAGAAGATAAACTGCAGTTTACATCACTTCTCAGCAGTGCTCACTTGTTATATGACCAGCCCTCATGCCAAGCTGTCTTGTGTATTCATGACACTTAGAGACCTTCTAATACCTAACACTTCGCACCTATGTGTGACTTTCTAAATTTGATTAGACCTTTTTTGACAGAGATCTGTCTTTCACTCTTAGAAATCTTCTATGTGCCTTGCATGATATGGGCATTCAATAAATGTTTACTAGTATTCAACTGAATTACCCTTAGGAGAAAATAAACTTTCACCTGTGTAAGAAATCAGATGTATAAAAATTCATGTTTTTTACAAGTTTTCTCTGACTTCATTATTATTATTATATAGTTATGATTTTATTCATTTCTTGCCACTTTATTTAAGGTGATGTTAAAAAATATATTTATTGCAGAATAAAACAATAGATTAAAAATGAGAGGAATCTAAGCAAGAAATACAAGCAGATTAAAGAAACATATTCTAAACCTTTTTATGATTAATAGATATGGGTTTTAAAATTTGACTTTGAGCTTTCTGTCAAGACAAGAAGTAGAACAATCTCTTACAAAAAAATGGCTGCTATATAAAAATTTATAAGATACTAGACAGTATAGCTTTTAATAGAACTGAATAGAATGATATGGTGAAAAGAACATGTATCAGAAGTTACAATAACACAAATAACTGCTAGCATTTGCATAACATCTATTATATCAAAACACTTTTATATACATTAAAATTCACTTTGCCTCACAATTCTGATGTATATAGTTTGATTAGTAGTGTTACTTTTTTTAAAGAAAGATAGAACATTAAAGAGAAGAAAGATAAAAGAAAGAATAGAAAAACAGAAAAAGTGGGAAAAAAAGGAAAAGAAAAGAATAAAGGGAGAAAAGAAAAACAGACTTATTGGGGCTAGGTAACTCACTCAGCATAACACATGTGTGAAGTAAAAGACTAAGAACTAGTACCTTGCTTTTTTTTTTTTTTTTTTTGAGATGGAGTTTCGCTCTTGTTACCCAGGCTAGAGTGCAATGGCGCAATCTCGGCTCACCTCAACCTCCGCCTCCTGGGTTCAAGCAATTCTCCTGCCTCAGCCTCCCGAGTAGCTGGGACTACAGGCGTGCGCCACCATGCCCAGATAATTTTTTTTATTTTTAGTAGAGATGGGGCTTCACCATGTTGACCAGGATGGTCTCTATCTCTTGACCTCGTGATCCACCCGCCTTGGCCTCCCAAAGTGCTGGGATCATAGGCGTGAGCCACCGCGCCCGGCCTTACCTTGCTTTTCTTTCTCCAGATTCCACATTCTTCCTTCTACAGCACAGTGACCCTCTTGAAAGTGGGTGTTCTATCTAGTTCTTGTCACTGACACCACGGTTGATTTATAATCTTATTAATATAGCTTATTGAATAGTTAGGATTAGCAATGTATGCTCAAATCAGACACACTGTACTCATCTCTGATCTTAACAGCAACTGCATAATGTATTATCCCACTTAATAGTTCTGGAAACTAAGGTTCAGAGAGGCTAAGTAAAAGGTCCAAGACACACAGCTTGTAAACAGTTGATCAGGAATTTAACCCTAAGATCTTATGCCTAGAAATGGCAGAGAGATATTATTTTATTCCGGGTTTGCTTGGCTTCAAAGCCTATGTCCTGCTGTTGGTCTGTAGCCTCCTCACAAACCAGCCATATGACCTGAAACAAGCTGTTTACACTCATTCATTTCAGTGTCCATGACCTTCAGATATCGATAAAGAGCTGTGCCTTGTCTGCCGTGAATGCGGTCAAATAAGGAGATGCATGTGGAAGCCATTTTGAATACTATTATAGTTATTTTAAGTACACTAATCACACTGTATATTAAGAACATTAATCATTGTAATTTAATCACCAAACTGATAAAATATAGAATTATCTAAAAACAACGGCTTAATTTGCATATGTGATAGGAGATATCTTTGGCTCCTCTCACGGTATTCTCTGCTTTCTGGCCTCACATCCCTTCAGAGGTACAGCCTTGATAGCGCAAAGACAGAAGGCAGGGGTTTGACCAGGAGCGCTCTTAAGAGATACTTGTGAAATGAGTCTTCATCTTCTGAGAAAATGACTCAAATCACTGAGTCTGGCAAAAATTACATTTGTACATTTTGTTAATCTTGGTACGAATTGCTACAACCTGGGTCTCGTGTTTCCTTAGTAATTTTCCTCAGTTAGTGTTCGTGGGAAAGTTTCTTATCAGAGTGTGATAGAAAGGACTCCTGGGAAATTCACGGGACTGAGGAGATTCACCTTTATGGCTCAGAGGATGTGGTAGGCGAAGTTCCTAATGGCCAGTGAAGTTCCTCTTTGGGAGAACACAAATCCAAAGCAAATTCTGCAAAATCTACCACTGTACTTATTCCTTCATCTAGAAAATGGGGTGCTTAATGGATAAATACATGGAAAAGGAAGACTTCTGCTAAAGTCAAAGGGCAATAGACACCCTCTGTGTGCTTTCTAATGACTTCACGCTGTGGAGTAAGTTTGGAGAGTTACAGATTCCTCTGGAGGGTAAAATAAGTACAGACTTTTTTCCTATTTCTTTACATTAAAAATTGATGAAGAGGAACACATGAAGTGTGGTTTCCCTTAAAGCAGAGTTCAGTGGAAGTAGCATCATACATAGAAGAACTTTCAACTAAACTTAGAAACAGAGACTTTTAAGCCAATCATATTCCTAAATATCACTTATTTTGTGGAAGTAAGTAGTAGCATTGTTCCTAGGCATTTGTTACAGAACCACATAAGGAGTTCTACTGTTTGGGAGATATGCAAACCTCTAAAATAAGCTAAATTAGAAAATATCTGTAGCTGACAAGAAGCTTTATATCTTTGACTTCAAACAGTACCTGGAAGAGCTGCGTTGGTTTTCACCAGCATGAATACCAGCAGTGGCAGACACCTTCTTACCAGGAGAGTAAACTGATGGACATGCACAGCCTATGAAAAAATTGACGTTGCTGAGTACAGCACTGGGGATTAATCCTTTACAGCTGTGGGATGTCGAGCAAAATTGAAATCCAACCATCCCGGAGCATGTTGAAATCAGTAGATGTATATAAATCTCTAAATTATTACTTTGGCCAGATGGAAAAGGTTCCATTTACCACCTGCTGGAGGGAGTTTAGTTGGTAACACTGAAGAGGGAAGGAAGATTGAAATAAGGTATTTTTCATGGGCACTAAGGCCACTAACCAAGAATAGCATAACAGAGGATAGTCACAGGCCAAATGGGTGACATGGTTCACCTCTTGGCCGCTGACTACAGGTAGCCAAAATAAATGACTGTACTTTGAAATAATTGCCTTTAGCAGCATGAGTTTACTGTCTTCTGTTATTACAATCGCTATCCTATAATGATGTGTACTTAGCACTTAACTTGCTGTGGTTTCAGACAGTGACACAAGTTTAAGGCTTGGCTCCAAAATGCTGAAATGTTATCCGCAAGAAAGGGTATGATGACAATTGTTGGAAGCTACTATATGCTAATTCACAGAGGAGACTGATTATTAAAATTTCCCTCCTTCTATCCTAAGTATTTTTCTTCTTTTTCCACTTGGAAAACCTTTAATCATCCCTAGAATCTCATGACATACACACTCTCACTGATGCTTTCCCCAGCTCCAGTAAACAGAATTAGTTGCTTTATCTTTTGTTTTAATTGCTCCACTATCATCACATTTTATGAGGTTTCTGTTTGTGTATATCTGTTCCCACCTTGAACCCTTCAGCACAGAAACCTTATCTTTAATGGAGTTGGATGTGGTTGCTAATAATGAGCTCTGCAAGGAGCTTATTATTAACTTATGCTCAAACCCTGATTTCACAGCTATGTAACCTTGGGTGCAATCCTTAGTATAATCTGTAAGATGAGGAAAATGGGAATATCCACTTCTTTGATTTATTGTAAGGATTAAAAGATAATAAGATATAAAGTGCTTTGGAAAGCACCAAGCACCGGGCTCAGTTAAGTGTTTGCTATTATTTCATTTTTCAATATCACCATTGTCTGGCTTCATATCAGGCATAGAGTAGAGAGACTGTAATTGTACATAAAAAATAAGAAAAATTCCATAACAAATAAATACTTCTAAAGTGTTTATTTTTTGCATATTTTTTAGTTCTTCAGATAGGATGAGATGAGGAGTGCATATGATAAACACTTGTGTTCAGGGACTGAGTTTGAATGCACCCTTATCCCAAATTGGAGTGTCTTCAATAAGCCTCCCTTTATTTTCCTAAAGTATTTTAAAAGGAGTCAAAAGTATCTGTAGGCATGCTAATGCCCTCAGAGTTTTTTAAAAAGAATTCAAGCAAGAAGAGGTGGGTATGGTTGGCCAGGTTTGTATTAAATGACTTTCTTCAGAAGCACTTTGACAAAATTAGGCACAGCCTGGAAAGCAGCAAAAAATCTGCTATTTCTCATTTGCTGAAAATGCCGTTAGCTGCCTCTTCTTGCCTTCCGCTGACGGACACTTGGCTCTCATTCCTGCTCTGCCTCCTGTGCCCAGTCTGGCAGAGAATGCACCAGAAAAGACTTCACCACATGCACAGGGAGTGGGAACTCACACAAGGAACTTTGCAAGGAATGGAAATCTGTGCAAGGCAATCCCCTCATCCTGAGAAGGACCCCATTTAGTAGGGGGCGACCACTCATTAAACTCTGATGAAAACATACTCATTCATTCAATGAATATGGAGCACCTACAAACTGCTGGTGCTGTTTTAGGTGCTAGGAATCCATTCGTGAACCAGAAATGAAAACAACTACTAAACGGATGATAAACAAAATCAGTCTATTAGAAGGTACTGAGGTACTATGAAGAAAAAGAAAGGGAGTCAGAGAGTCCTGGAAGAAGGGGCAACAGGTGTGCAGTTTTAAATGGAAAGATCAAGGAAGTCTCCAGTAAGACACTGGAGACTGATCATGAGTAGGAGGCACTTACATCAGAGTTTTAGTATTTTACATTCGGCACTTTGGTATAACTTATTTCACAAATGAGGGATGCTCTTAAATGTTTGCTTATTTACTAACTTTCTGAATACGGAGGATATTTTCTATTGCTTTCCCACTTTATAATTAAATATGAACTCCTCGGACAAAAACAAAAGGCCTAAGGAAAAGTAAAGTTGAACTTAACAGTTCAGTAAAAAACAAGTTTATTTTTTCTATATTTTCAAAAATAATATGCAAGGCAAATCACAAAATGTGAAAGAACAAATTCTCTTTATTTTTGGATTACTTAACAAGCAAAAGGAATGTTATAAAAAATCTCTGGGAGGTAGCTCAAATAAAGAAAACCTCCTGAATTAAAAAGCTATCTAACTTTATCAAACCACCATCCTAATGTTCTATCACCAATGATGCCTCTGTGCAAAAAGGCCTGATTTCTGAGAGTTTAAAAGAAGCTTATGGTTTTGAGAAATGAATACACTGATCTCTTGTGAAGAATGAAAAAGCCCCAAAACTCAGCAGAGGCAACAATTCAAACTACCATAGGAAATGAAAAAGAGTGTGCATTTGGAACACACGGAGAGTTTTAAAAAGAAAAGGAAATTGATATAGATAACTCCATTTCCATTAGTGTTTCATAAACTTAAATTGCCTTATGATCAATTGGATGCTTGTATAAACTACAAAGCGCTGGTGTGATTCCAAGATGAGAAGTAAAAGTAGAACCAGAAAAATCAACATGTGAATCAATTACCCTGAAGATTCTGGTCTCAGGGGTCCTTGGACAGAAAACAGTGGTCCCTGGAATGCCATTAAAAGAAACAGACAAAATATCCACTTCTATATAAAGAGATATTAATGCACCGTACATACAACTTGTGAATATCTGCATGTACTTTGATTAGAAGTGACTTTATAATGAACAATGCTCATGTGCTTTCGTTCATAATACAAACACTTTTTGTTGGAGATTATCAAGAGGTCAGTGATAGCCAAAGGCACCTTTTCTCCCACCCCTTCAGTTTCCATGACTACGCATCATTCCTAAACCACCCTGGCATCACTTGACTCACTTTCTTCATCCTTGGGGAGGAATGACTTTTCTGATGGGTAAATTTAGGAAGGATAAACTTCCTGCTGTGCTCAATTTCTTTCCTGCTTTGCTCAATTTCTCCTTTTTGTCCTTCTGGGAGCAAATTGCCAAAGAAGCAGAATTCTCCTCTGCTTCCAAGCCTAAGTGTACCCTGGGCAGGGCCACCCTCCCTGACACTGGGAACTAGGGGATCCATCCTGGTCAGCATCACTGCTGACTGACAGGCTGAGTCTGCCTAATAATGGACCTAGTTTGCAGGTCCTTGAGCTTCTCGCACTAAGCAAAGTCTTCCACTTGGCTTCCATCATGAACAGAGGCCACATTTTCTCCTTGCTGCCCATGTTTTTGTCTTAGTCCTTATATGTTCAGAACTGAGTAGGGGAAAAGGTGATGTTATTTACTGGCCCTCTCTGAGGGTCCCTGGTAGTCAGAACAAGAAAGGTTGTCAGACATACATGCAGATATCACAGTACTAACCTTGGTCACTGATGGAAGCATTAAAACCAACAAGCCAGGTTTGTCCCATTTAAAAAAAAATACTTAAAAGTTTTACTTCTTTTATCATTTTATTCATTTGAAAATAAATTTTAGGGAGGATCCAAGATGGCTGAATAGGAACAGCTACCCAGTGCAGTTTCCAGTAAGAACAACGCAGAGGGTGAGTGCCCACTGCATTTCCAAACAAATTTTCACTGCCCATAGACGAGGAGATTCCTGTGCCATGAGTCTTTAGCACAGTGGTTTCAGCCAGTGCCAGGTTGGTGTACAGAAACTCACACAAATCTGGGTGGCCATTTCAACTGGTGCCTGGAACACCTAGGAGACAGAGCCGCCTATTCAACTGAAAGGGAGGTGGCAGAGACAGGGAGCCAGGTGATCCGGCTTGGTGGGTACCACCCCCACAAAACAAGCAATCTGAAATGCTTTGGATTGAGAGTTTCGCAGCAAGTGCAGCTGGACCCAGGATGGTCCAGCTCAGTGAGGGGAAGGGTGACCACCACTACCAAGGCAGTTCACACAGCAGCAGGGCAGAGCCTGCAGCAGTTCAGCAACACGTCTGCTGACAGACTGTGACTAGACTACTTTGTGCGGGGCAGGGCATCTATGAAAAAGGCAGCAGCATGACAGGAACTTATAAATAAAGCTGACCTTCCTAGGACAGAGCACCTGGGGAAAAGAGGCGGTTATGAGTTCCACTGCAGCAGACTTAAAAGTACCTGCCCAGCAGCTCTACATGGAACAATGGGGCTCCCAGTACAGCACTTGAACTCCTATAAGGGACAGACTGACTCCTCAAGCAGCTCCCCAACCCCCTGTATACCCAAAGAGACACCTCATAAAGGAGAGCTCAGGCCGACATCTGGCAGGTACCCTTCTGGGATGAAGATAACAGAAGAAGAAACCAGCAGCAACCATTACTGTACTGCAGCCACTGCAGGTGATCCCCAGGCTAGCAGGGTCTGGAGTGGACTTCCAGCAGTCCTGCAGCAGAAGGTCCTGACTGTTGGAAAATTAAGAAACAGAAAGAAATAACTTCATATCAACAAAAAGGACGTCCACTCAGACACCCTATCCGAAAGTCACCAACTATGAAGACAACAGGTAGATAAAGCCACTAAGATGGGAAAAAACCAGCACAAAAAGGATGAAAACACCAAAAACCAGAATGCCTCCCCCTCCTCTAAAGGATCACAACTCCTCACAAGCTAGGGATCAAAGATGGATGGAGAATGAATGTGATGAATTGACAGAAATAGGCTTCAGAGGTAGGTTATAACAAACTTCTCAGAGCTAAGAGAACATGTGCTGACCAAATGTAAATAAACTGAAAACGTAGAAAAAAGGTTAGATAAGATGCTAACTAGAATAAACAGCTAAGAGAAGAATATAAACGACTTGATGGAGCTGAAAAACACAGCACAAGAACTTTGCAAAGCATACACAAGTATCAGTAGCTGAATTGACCAAGCAGAAGAAAGGATATCAGAGACTCATGATCAACTCAATGAAATAAAATGAGAAGGCGAGAACAGAGAAAAAAGAGTGAAAATAAATGAATAAGCCTCCAAGAAATATGGGATTATGTGAAAAGGCCTAATCTACGTTTGATAGGTGGGCCTGAATGTGACAGAGAGAATGAATCCAAGCTGGAAAATACTCTTCAGGATATTATCCAGGAGAACTTCCCCAACCTAGCCATTCCCCAGGACACCATTCAAGTCCAGGAAATACAGAGAACACCACAAAGGTGTTCCTCAAGAAGAGCAAACCCAAGGCACATAATCGTCAGATTCAACAGGGTTGAAATTAAGGAAAAAATGCTAAGGGCAGCCAGAGAGAAAGGTCGGGTTGCCCACAAAGGGAAGCCCATCAGACTCATGGTGGGTCTCTCCACAGAAACCCTACAAGCCAGAAGAGAGTGGGGGGCCAATATTCAACATCCTTAAAGAAAAGAACTTTCAACCTAGAATTTCATATCCAGCCAAACTAAGCTGCATAAGCAAAGGAGAAAGAAAATTCTTTATGGACAAGCAATTGCTGAGAGATTTTGTCACCACCAGGCCTGCCTTACAAGAGCTCCTGAAAGAAACACTAAACAAGGAAAAGAACAATCAGTACCAGCCACTCCAAAAACATACCAAATGGTAAAGACCATTGACACAATGAAAAAAATTAGTCAACTAATGGGCAAAACATCCAACTAGCAACAAAATGGCAGGATCAAATTCACACATAACAACATTAACCTTAAATGTAAATGGCTTAAAAGCCCCAATCAAAAGACACAGACTGGCAAACTGGATAAAAAGTCAAGACTCATTGGTGTGCTCTATTCAGGAAACCCATCTCACATGCAAGGACACACGTAGGCTCAAAATAAAGGGAAGGAGGAAGATTTATCAAGCAAATGGAGAGCAAAAATAAGCAGCAGTTGCAATCCTAGTCTCTGATAAAATGGACTTTAAACCAACAAAGATCAAAAGAGACAAAGAAGGACATTACATAATGGTAAAAGGATCAATGCATCAAGAAGAGCTAATGATCCTAAATATATACACACCCAATACAGGAGCAGCCAGGTACATAAAGCAAGTTCTTAACAACCTACAAAGAGACTTAGACTCCCACACAATAATAGTGGGGAGACTTTAACACTCCACTGTCAATATTAGACAGATCAACAAGACAGAAAATTAACAAGGATATCCAGGACTTGAACTCAGATTTGGACCAAGCGGACCTAATAGACATCTACAGAAATCTCCACCCCAAATCCACAGAATATACATTCTTCTCAGCAACACATTGCACCTACTCTAAAATTGACCACATAATTGGAAGTAAATCACTCCTCAGAAAATGCAAAAGAATGGAAATCATAACAAACAGTCTCTCGGACCACGGGGCAATCAAATTAGAACTCAGAATTAAGAAACAGCTCAGAACTGCACAGCTTCATGGAAACTGAACAACTGGCTCCTGAATGTCCACTGGATACACAATGAAATCAAAGAAGAAATAAAGAAGTTGTTTGAAACCAATGAGAATGAAGACACAATGTACCAGAATCTCTGGGACACATTTAAAGCAGTGTCTAGAGGGAAATTTACAGCAGTAAATGCCCACATGACAAGCAAGGAAAGATCTAAAATCGATACCCTATCATCAAAATTGAAAGAGCTAGAGGAGCAAGATCAAAAAAACTCAAAAGCTAGCAGAAGACAAGAAATAACTAAGATCAGAGCATAACTAAAGGACATAGACACACAAAAACCCTTCAAAAAATCAATAAATCCAGGAGCTTGCTTTTAAAAAGATCAACAAAATAGACAGACGGCTAGCCAGATTAATAAAAAGAAAAGAGAGAGAAGAATCAAATAGATGCAATAAAAAGCGATAAAGGGGATATCACCATTGATTCCACAGACATACAAACTACAATCAGAGACTACTACAAACAACTCTATGCACATAAACCAGTAAACCTGGAAGAAATGGATAAATTCCTGGACACTTGCACCCTCCCAAGCCTAAAACGGGAAGAAGTTAAAACCTTGAATAGACCAATAACAAGGGCTGAAGTTGAGGCAGCAATTAATAGCCTACGAACCAAAAAAGTCCAGGTCTAGACAGGTTCACAGCTGAATTCTACTGGATGTACAAAGAGGAGCTGGTACCATTCCTTCTGAAACTATTCCAAACAATCCAAAAGAGGGAATCCTTCCCAAATCATTTTATGAGACCAACATCATCCTGATACCAAAACCTGGCAGAGACTCAACAAAAAAAGAAAACTTCAGGCCAATATCCATGATGAACACAGATGCAAAAATCTTCAATAAAGTACTGGCAAACTAATTGCAACAGCACATCAAAAAGCTTATCCATCACGATCAAGTAGGCTTCATCCCAGGGTTGCAAGGCTGGTTCAACATAGGCAAGTCTATAAATGTAATCCACCACATAAACAGAACCAAAGACAAAAACCACATGATTATCTCAACAGATGCAGAGAAGGCCTTCAACAAAATTCCACAGCCCTTTATGCTAAAAACTCTCAATAAACTAGGTATTGAAGGAACATATCTCAAAACAATAGAAGCTATTTATGACAAACCTACAGCCAATATCATACTGAATGGGCAAAAACTGGAAGCATTCCCTTTGAAATCCAGCACTAGACAAGGATGCCCTCTCATCACTCCTATTCAATATGGTATTGGAAGTTCTAGCCAGAGCAATTAGGTAAGAAAAAAAAAATAAAGGGTATTCAATTAAGAAATGAGGAAGTCAAATTGTCTCTATTTGCAGATGACATGATTGTATATTTAGAAGACCGTATCATCTCACCCCAAAATTTCCAGAAACTGGTAAGCAACTTCAGCAAAGTCTCAGGATACAAAATCAATTGCAGAAATCACAAGCATTTTTATACACCAATAACACACTAACAGAGAGCCAAATCATGGGCAGACTCCCATTCACAATTGCTACAAGGAGAATAAAATACCTAGGAATACAACTAACAAAGGATGTAAAGGACCTCTTTAAGGAGAACTACAAACCACTGCTCAAGGAAATAAGAGAAGACACAAACAGATGGAGAAACATTCCATGTTCATGGTTAGGAAGAATCAATACCATGAAAATGACCATACTGCCCTAAGTAATTTATAGATTCAACACTATCCCCATCAAGCTACCAATGACCCTCTTCACAGAACTGGAAAAAAACACCTTAAACTTCATATGGAAGCAAAAGAGAGCCCACATAGCCAAGACAATCTAAGCAAAAAGAACAAAACCAGAGGCATCACACTACCTGATTTCAAACCATACTACAAGGCAACAGTAATTAAAATAGCATGGTATTGGTACCAAAACAGGGATATAGACCAATGGAACAGAACACAGGCCCTGGAGGCAATGGCCACACATCTGCAACCATTTGATCTTTGACAAACCTGACAAAAAAAGCAATGGGGGAAAGGATTCCCCTGTTTAATAAATGGTATTGGGAAAACTGTCTAGCAGTGTGCAGAAAGCAGAAACTGGACCCCTTGCTGACACCTTACATTAAATTAACTCCAGATGGATTAAAGACTTAAACTTAAGACCATAAAAACCCTAGAAGAAAACCTAGGCAAAACCATTCAGGACAAAGGCGTAGGCAAGGACTTCATGACTAAAACACCAAAAGCACTGACAACAAAAGACAAAATAGACAAATGGGATCTAATTAAACTCCAGAGCTGCTGCACAGCAAAAGAAACTATCATTAGAGTGAACCGGCAACCAACAGAATGGGAAAAAACTTTTGCAATCTACCCATCTGACAAAAGGCTAATATCTAGAATCTACAAAGAAATAAAACAGTTTTACAAGAAACAAACAAACCCATCCAAAAGTGGAAGAAAGATACGAACAGACACTTTTCAAAAGAAGACAAATA
Organism: Ateles fusciceps; assembly: GCA_036589455.1. NCBI lineage: Eukaryota > Metazoa > Chordata > Mammalia > Primates > Atelidae > Ateles > Ateles fusciceps. The sequence goes on from JAZHEH010000051.1 coordinate 5,041,168, forward strand.
TGAGGCCAACAAACATATGAAAAAATGCTAATCATCACTGATTATTAGAGAAATGCAAATCAAAACCACATTGAGATACCACCTCGTGCCAGTTCGAATGGCAATCATTAAAAAATCTGGAGACAACAGATGCTGGAGAGGGTGTGGAGAAATGGGAACACTTTTACACTGCTGTTGGGAGTGTAAACTAGTTCAACCATTGTGGAAGACAGTGTTTCACTTCCTCAAGGACTTAGAAATAGAAATTCCATTTCACCCAGCAATCCCATTACTGGGTATATACCCAAAGGATCATAAATCATTGTATTATAAAGACACATGCACGCCTATGTTCATAGCGGCACTGTTTACAATAGCAAAGACCTGGGACCAACCCAAATGCCCATCGATGATATACTGGACAAGAAAAATGTGGCACATATGCACCATGGAATACTATGCAGCCATAAAAAATGATGAGTTTGTGTCCTTTGTAGGGACATGGATGAATCTGGAAACCATCATTCTCAGCAAACTGACACAAGAACAGAAAATCAAACACCGCATGTTCTCACTCATAGGTGGGTGATAAACAATGAGAACACATGGACACACGGAGAGGAGCATCACACACTGCGGCTGTTGGGGGTGCCAAGGGAGGGACAGTGGGGGAGGTGGGGGAGGTCAGGAAGGGATAACATGGGGGGAGAAATGCCAGATGTAGGTGACAGGGGGAATGGAGGCAGCAAACCACATTGCCATGTGTATACCTATACAACAATCCCGCATGATCTGCACGTGTACCCCAGAACCTAAAGTACAATTTAAAAAAGAAAAATAAAATAAATTTTAAAACATAAAAATGCATACTATCAAATGATTCATTACAACATTGAAAATATGTGAAAAAATATATGGATAAGTGGTAACAGGAACAATCTGAGCTTTAGGACTTTTAAATTGTGAAATATCTAAAACCCCTAAAGTGTTGTTCAACTCATCTTTTATCCACCTGAGTTAGGCTTATCATAAAGTATAAATATCTAGTTAGAACATTTTGACCAAAGTACATTGGTGAGTCATTCAATTTCTGTAACCTTCATTTTGTCTGCAAAATGGGGGATAAAATTTTTTCCTTTCTCTTAAGTTGTACAAAGATGAAATGGGAGTACTTATAGTGATTTGCATATAGGCCGGGCACAGTGGCTCATGCCTGTAATCCCAGCACTTTGGGAGGTGAGGCAGGTGGATCACTTGAGGTTAGGAGTTCGAGATCAGCTGGCCAACATGGTGAAACCCCGTCTCTACTAAAAATACAAAAAAATTGGCCGGGCATGGTGGCACACACCTGTAGTCCCAGCTGCTCAGGAGGCTGAGGCACAAGAATTGCTTGAACCTAGGAGGTGGAGGTTGCAGTGAGCTGAGATCACACCACTGCACTTCAGCCTGGGCAACAGAGCAAGATTCCATCTCAAAAAAAAAAAAAAAAAGTACAAATAATAAAATAACATACTATTATGAATGATCATTCCTTTTGTGAACTATTATTCCTATTAAACAATTTTTTTTCACTTAAGAAGTCATTTAACTCTGCTATATATGTTTCTTCAAGTTAAATAACAATGATTTATTAATGATCTCCTCCATGCTCTTAGGCAAGGTGCTGCTATGTGTACTATGGATTAAAAAAAAGTAACACATGCTTCCCACATTCAAGAAGCTTTTGTTTAAGAGAACAGATGCAATAAACACAGTGGAAACTAAGTAAAAAGAAATTAGGAGAGTGGATTTTGTGCAGTAAAAGTCATAAGAGGAGGTTAAAAAAATAAGAGGCCAGGAGTGGTGGCTCATGCCTGTAATCCCAGCACTTTGGGAGACTGAGGCAGATGGATTACCTGAGGTCAGGAGTTCAAGACCAGCTTAGCTAACATGCTGAAACCCCGTCTCTACTAAAAATATAAAAATTAGCTGGGCAGTGTCGCGGGCACCTGTAATCCCAGCTACCTGGGGAGTCTGAGGCAGGAGAATCGCTTGAACCCAGGAGGCAGAAGTTGCAGTGAGCTGAGATCGCACCATGCACTCCAGCCTGGGCAATGGAACAAGACTGTCTCAAAAAAAATAAAAATATATAAGAGGGCACTAGACCTGATTTTAAGGATAACTGAGTTCAGATGGATGTAGGAGAGCAGGCTGGTAATTTCAGGGGAGACAAGTGGGCAAAATTATACAAGAATGAGCATGGAGAGAGTGCTGGAGCAGAGGGGCAAGTTGATTCTCTACCCCTCTGTTTAACAGCTCACTGAGCTTTGTTCTATTTCTTCTAGGTAAAAAAGGGAAAAAAAAAGATGGGTGCCAACTTCTCCACACTTTTTGGTTAGATGTGGCAAAAGTATGGTTTTTAAAATCTTTGTAAAGAACTCTATGGATTTCCAACTTAATATACTCTAAGTATAAAAACATTTGAATATTGATCATATGCTATAAAAGAATTGCCATTGGTAGGCTTTTTTAATGTCCTAGAACCTATAAGTGTTTTACATATTTATACATGTGAGTTCCTCAGCCCTCACATGTATAAGTCCATATAGCTTTTGATACATTAGCAGTATTTCTGTGGTTTCCACATAACACATAAATCAAGCCCAGGCCTGAAGACCATGGCAACATAAGGAAGTTCTCCCAGTGACACCATTTATAATGAAACAAATGTGTTCTCTAAGAGGAGGTAACTCATGGTGCAGCTGTCATGGTACAACCCTATGAAAATCAGTTGCTGTTTTACATAGAGAAGCTTGAGTTTCAGGAAAATGGAATCACTCATCAGAGAACATAGATTGTGTAAATGGTGGCACAAGAATTCAAACCCACATCTGACTTACAGGCTTGTCCACAATGCAGTCAACCCCTGAACATAGTATCCATTGATGAGGGGTGGAAATTTGATTTTGACATGAAGGTAAAAAGCACACCGGAACCATAAAGTATGTGGTTCAAATATTTAATCATTCTGAGAGCATCCTTCTTTACGGTCTCAATCCATATTCTCTTTAGAGAATAAAGGTATTACTGTGGCAACATTCAAAGAAAATACACTTCAGCCTGAAGCTGAGCAAGATATTTTTTTTGGTGGGGGGAGGAGGTGGTAATTAACTGAGTACCCTGGCCTTCATCCACATTTCTGATGATTTCTCCAGCTACTCAGGATTAAGCTTCTGTCACAAAAATTATCCTGAGCCATTGGTTTAGCCTGTTTGTTGCTCACTACATTTATTTTCCTTAGGCAGCAGCATCGTGAATGTTGACTATATTTAATGTGCTTAGCTGTACCAGGGAAATAATCATCTTTGGCTTATTTAAAATATCCAATTTTCTTAGCCTTTAAAGAAAAACTAGAGCTAATATGGAGTAATTGGTGATGAGACAGGACAGATCCAAGTGCAATTTCAAGGCCCCTAATTTTCACCTACAGAGTAAGATTTCTTTATTATGTTAGAAAATATTTTGGAGAGATTTTTTTTTCTAATTAGGAGACACATTAAACAAATATTGGCTAGTAGTGTACGGGTTCAGGAAGGGGGTAAACCTCTGAGTTGCTTACTTTCCTTCAAGACAAACTTTAAATAATTCTATTTAACCAAAGAGAAGATGGAGAGAAGGCAGTAAGAATATAATTAAGTTTAACTTTTAACCTTTTGCTTGGGATTTGCTTCTGCTCTTTCCCACCATAGCTAAGTGTGAAGATCGTCCTCATCCATATTTAGAAGAAGCCTCAAAAAGAAGCAAAGGAAGGAAAGGAAAAACAGAAGTATTTACTTCCTAGCCTATATTCCTGCCAATATCTGGGAGTGGCCTCAAAACAATACCCTTGCTATCTCAGAGTCCATGTTACTTTTGATACACTAGCAGTATTTCTGTGGTCTTCATGTAACACATAAGCCAAGTCCAAGACTGAAGACATGGCACCCTAAGGAAATCCCAGCACTGACATCATTTATAATAAAACAAACGTATTCTCTAAGAGGAGGTAACTCATGGTATAACTGTCATGGTACAAGGTCTCAATGCAGCCCTTCCCACTTGTAAAATTTCCCTCTACTTCCAATCTTAGCAATTTTACGAAGAAACTGGCCAAATTTCCTTAAATAATTATTCCAGGACTTAAGTTGCGCCCTGAAGAATAGACATATTCAGGTCTCTCTGGAATGTGAAGAGTGAGAAGATTTGTTTTCATGGAAAGATTTCTCCACTCATTTTAGACACCCATTGATAAGAATAGTTCCTATTACTGCAAAATGTGCGTATTTGAAATATATTAGCTAGGCAGGTCAATTCTGAACTTTACAAGGAATTTTGCAACTATAGAATTTCTTTGCTGATTTTGTGTTTTTCCTTAAATATAGCTGTAAATGCTAAGCTATATGTTAGTTTTACTGTTGATGCATTATAGAAGAGAGATATAATAATACTGAGGCTAGCTTACTATTTTGAGGATTAAACTTTTAGTCTAAAGTCTTGTCTGTGCAAATTCTTAATGAGGTACATTTTCAAAGAGCACTTTAGCTATACAATCTCTGTTGTCATGAAGAAATGCATCTGGCTAATTCCCTCTGTGTCTCCTTGAAACTTTACAATAACAAGAAAAGGTTAACTGACTTTTCACTCAAGTAATGTTTAGAAGTTTCTTCTAATTCCAACCTCAATGCACCAGAAATATTTAGGGATTGCTGAATATTGTAAAGACAGATGTAGGATTTGGATATTTGTTCAGGTGCCTCAGTCTTCTAATTATTTTGTCATTATGCATTTTCTTCTGTAATTTGTTTCAATTTGGAATCACATCAGCAATTACTTCACTGCTGTCTGGTCTTCAATATTCTCGTGTTTATTCATTAGAGAATTTCTGTGACAGGCCATTAATAACTATGCATTTGCAGACATACAAAGTTACATATCCTTAATTCTGTTCAATTAGATGTCTGGGGACAGTACTTGATTCTAAATGTACTATTCTGATCTTACTAATCCAGGTACCTTAGAGTATGTCTTCACTTACCATAGAGATTTAGAAAATTAGAAAAAAAAACCCTTAGTATTAAAAGGAAGATTAGCATAGAAAAAACTTGAGCTCTAACTTTAGAAGACTGTGGTTGATTCCACTTCTACTGTTTACTAGTTCATAATGTAGACAAGTTACTTAGAAAATTTGAAGAAATTTCCTTATCTATAAAAATAGAAAATACCTATGGACTATCTGACATGTAATAGAACTAAGCTTATTATAAGCTACAAGAGAAAAATATTCAAAATCAGCATAAAGAAAATTATGTTTTTGGCAACCCTGTTCATAATGTTTGGGATCCTTCCTTCCAATAGTTATGTATGAAGAAGCACACTAAAGTAACCATTAGAGAATCTGGGTTACAATACTAGGCATTTTTAATGAGTGCTTACTATTTAATGAGTGCTTACCATTTAATGAGTACTAGATGTGTGGCATGTCTCCAAGTTATTCTGTATCTCAGAAGCACTCTGTGAAGTTGGTATTATGATGATTTTTATCTTATGAGTAGGGAAACTGAGGTTCAGAGAGGTTTGGTGATTTGCATAGGACCACAACCAGCAGGCTTTCTGGAAAAATTTGACCTCTCTATCTGCAAAGCTCAGTGTGTCCTAACCTTAGTACCATTCTGCCTCTACAGCTAAGTTCTACCATTAAGTCACAAAGGGACTCCGGGCAACTCATTACTTCATCATGACCTATATCATGGGGGAGTTTGAATGAGCTTTCATGTCTTCTTGCTCAAAATATCTATAGTTATTGGTCTCAAACTTTGTCACATAAACAAGATATCCCACACATTTACTTGAGATGGACATGGGCATGCCTCTTATGAAAGAGATATTACACTCTCTACTGCCTCCCTGCTACTGAAATTCATCTAAGTAAAATATATATACTACTAAGTCTCAGGAAATATTTATTTGAATATGCATAGCAATTTTAGGCATGCCAATTTTCCTCCTAAGTACACAGACCCAGGAAATACTTCATCTGGTACAAAAATATGCCATGTTTTCTTTCAATGCATAATCTAATGCCTGCTCAGTACCCGGCTTGATGGTTAAAATGGAGGTGATAATTGATAAAAGTGTTAGCCCTTTTCTAAAGGGATTGCATCTCGATTGACAAGAGAGAAGAAGAGGAAAAATATTTTCAAGCTCCAGTGGAAATTTCATACATACAGAAAATTAAAATTCCTAATATTGGTTTAAAAGCCATTAGCACTCCAGTCCTAAGACAAAGTTTCTTGGAATCACCAACGCCCATTAACATTGAGCTTGCCAGCATGGCTTTAGGGCTCACCTGCAAAGTGTACCCTAATCAACCACATGTCCTGACACTGCAGTAAGCCCAAACCACTGGTTACTTCCCACATTAAACTGGGACAGGTAAATTTGCCTGACCCTTTTGAAATGCAAATTTTCTGTTTGTGTGTCAAAAGACTTGAAACAGTTCATTCTCTTTTCCCATTAATTCAACTCTATGACTCCATTCTAAAAACATAATTCTAAATATATAAGCAACTTCACACACAGATTATTACATAATTTTCCAAATATGAAAAAAATTAAAATCAGGATTAGTAAACTATATTATACACATTTATAAACTATTATATAGGTATTAAAATATTTATGAAAAATCTGTAATCTAATGTAAAAATACTTATGCTCTAATATTGAATTTAAATCTATATAAAATTTTATAGTAATACGATATTAAGTTTAAGAGATCAAACATACATAAAAAAACTGAAAATAAACAAATGAAAATATTATGAGTGGTTATTCTTAGAATGCTGAGACTGGGGCTATTTTCCTCATTTTTTTTTTCTATTTATAGATTTTCCTCAATGATTGTTTATTACCTTTGTAGTAATCATATACTTCCCCAACACTCAGGTTTGGTTTGCAATAATTTTCAGTGCTTTGATGTTTTCAAATTTAAATTTAGCTTTGTAATTTATGAATGTACATACATATAAAGGCTTACAAATTGTGTTTGCTTATACCTCAGTTCTACAGTTCTCAATGAGGGTGGGGGGAGTGCTCTCACCTACCCTGCACCCACTTGACATTTGGCAGTGCCTCGAAACACTTTTGCTTGTTGCAACTCCAGAAAAGGTGCTACTGGCATTTAGTCATTAGAGACCGGGGGATGCTGTCAATCATCCTACAGCGTAGAAAACAGCACCCAACTATAAGAATTATCTGGCCCCAAGTACCCAAGGTTGAGAATCCCTACTTAAAACAAAATGTTTAAAAATTATTAATAGATTAATTCAAGCCTGTTGAACAAACTCTGAATCATCTATTATATCACCAGAGCCTCTGAATAAACTTGCCTGTCCATGATCTACCTAACAGTTCACTCACTCCCACAGGGCATTGAGGATAGAAAGGTAAGTGCTCTACCTACGTGATACTTGAAATTTAGTAAAAGAGAAAGACATAGAAATCAAGAGTTTAATGCAGTTTGAAGTGCTATGAAATGGGCACTTGATCTAACTAGGTGGTACAAAGGAGGCTTTCTGGAAAAAATACCTCCTAAACTGAGCTTAAAGGATAAGAAGGAGTTAATCAGAATCATGTGAACACCTGAGAGATATATTCTAGAAGGAGAAGAGTTCATATTCAAGGAAAGGCATGAAGATGAAACAGTATAGAGTGTTTGGAAAATGATGGAGAGTTTTCTAGCACTAGAGCATAAGGCAGGCACAAAAAAAGGGAGAAGGAGGCATAGAAGTTTCAGGGCTAGAGCCTCTTTTTCTGCCCAAGAAAGTCAAGGTATACTTCTCAGTATGGGGATGAGGTTGAATAAGTATATTGATTTAAAAAGCATATGGATTTAAAAGGACAAGTATATTGATTTCAAAGGTCAATGTATTAAAGATGCAATTGAAGAACCCACTGATAAACACAACCATACCTCAAAGATAATGTGGGTTCTGTTCCAGACCACTGCAATAAAATAAATATCACAAGCGAGTCACACTTTCCTTTTTTGGTTTTCCCGTGAATATAAAAATTATGTTTACACTATACTGTAGTCTATTAAGTATGCAATAGCATTATGTCTAAAAAACAATGTGCAAACTGTAATTTAAAAGTACTTTACTGTTAAAAATTGCTCACAATCATTTGACTCTTCAGCAGTCTTGCAAAAAGATTAGCAAGTAGAATATTTTTGCAGGTGAAGTTCTGGCCTTAACATTGATGGCTGCTGACTGATCAAGGTGATGGTTGCTGAAGGTTGGAGTAATTGTGGCAATTTCTTAAAATAAGACAATAAAGTTTGCCTGTTTGATTGACTCTTCCTTTCACAAGAGATTTTTCTGTAGCATGTGATGCTGTTGGTAGCATTTTATCCACGGTAGAACTTCTTTCAAAATTAGACTCAATCCTCTCAAATCCCGCTGCTGTTTTCTCAACTAAGTTTATGAGTATTCTAAATTCTTAGCTATCAATTCAATGATGTTCATAGCATATTCACCAGGAGTCAATTCCATCTCAAGAAACCACTTCCTTTGCCCATCTAGAAGACACTACTCCTCATTTGTTTTAGTTTGATCATGAGATAGTAGTAACGTAATTAAATATTCAGGCTCCACTTCTAATTCTAGTTCTCTTGCTATTTCCATCACATTTGCAGTTTCTTCCTGTACTGAATTATTGAACCCCTCAAAATCATTCATGAGAGTTGAAGTCAACTTTTTCCAAACTCCTGTTAGTGTTATTTTAACCTTCTGTCATGAATTGTGAAAGTTCTTAATGGCATACAGAATGGTGAATCCTTTCCAGAAGGTTTTCAATTTACTTTGTCTAGATCTATCACAAGAATCACTCTTTATGGCAGCTATAGCCTTACAAAATGTATTTCTTAAATAATAAGATATGGAAGTCAAAATTACTCCTTGATCCAGGGGCTGCAGAATGGATATTGTGTTCAGAGGCATAAAAACAATATTAATCTCCTATACATCTGCATCAGAGCTACTGGACAACCAGGTGCATTGTACTGAGCACTAATATTTTGAAAGGAATCTCTCTTTGTGAGCAGTAGGTCTCAAAGGTGGGCTTAAAACTTTCAGCAAACCATGCTGTAAACAGATGTGTTGTCATTCAGGCTTTGTTGTTCCACTTATAGAGCACAGACATAGTGATTTAGCATAATTTTTAAGTCGGCCAAAAAGTTGACTTCAACTCTCATGAATGTGAGGGGTTCAATAATTCAGTAAAGGAAGTAACTGCAAATGTGGTGGAAATAGCAAGAGAACTAGAATTAGAAGTGGAGCCTGAATATTTAACTGAACAACTACAATTTCATGATCAAACTAGGACAAATGAGTAACTTCTTCCAGATGGGCAAAGAAAGCAGTTTGTTAGGATGGAACTGAATTCTGGTGAAGTCTAGGTTGGAATGGAATGAGCACTGGCTTCAACTTAAAGTCATCAGCTACATTAGTTGCTAACATGAGAGTCAGCGTGTCCAAGCTTTAAAGACCGACATGGACTTCTCCTCTCTAGCTATGAAACTTTTAGATAGCATCTTCTCCCAACAGAAGGTTGTTTCGTCCACAACGAAAATCTGTTGTTTAGTGTAGTCACCTTAGCTAGACCTTCTAGGTAACTTGCTGCAGCTACTCCATTCACACTTGCTGCTTCACCTTGCACTCTTATGTTCTAGAGATGACTTCTTCCCTTAAACCTCATGAAACACCCTCTGCTAGCTTCAGACTTTTCTTCTGTAGCTTCCTAATCTCTCAAGGCCTTCACAGACATGAAGAGCTTAAGGGCCTTGTTCTGGGTTAAGCTTTGAATTAAGGGAAGGTTGCTGCTGGTTTGATTTTCTATTCAGATCCCTAAAACTGTCTCCATATCAGCAATAAGGCTGTTTTGCTTTTAAATCCTTTACGTGTTCAGTGAAGTAGCACTTTTCATTTCCTTTGAGAATGATTTCTTTGTATTCACAATTTGGCTAACTGGCACAAGAGGCTTAGCTTTTGGCCAGTCTTGACTTTCAATATGACTTCCTCACTAAGCTTAATTCTTTCTAGCTTTTGACTTAAAGTGAGAGATGTATAACTCTTCCCTTTACTTGAACATGTAGAGGCCACTGTAGGATTACTTATTGGCCTAATTTCAATATTGTTGTGTTTCAGGGGATAGGCTGGCCCTGTGGAGAGGGGGGAGAGACTGGGGCACGGCCGCTCAGTGGAGCAGTCAGAACACACATAGTATTTATAGATTAAGTTTGCGATCTTGTATGGGTGTGGTTCATGGTGTTCTTAATCTGAATTCAATTACTTCTGATGTATGCAGTACAAAAATTTCTCTAGTAACACCAAAGATCACTAGTCACAGATTACTATGACAGATATAATAATAATGAAAATGTTTAAAATATTGTAAAAATTTTCAAAATGTGACACAAAGACACAAAGTGAGCACATGCTGTTGGAAAAATGGCACCAAAAGACTTGCTCAGCAGGATTGCCACAAGCCTTCACTTTGTAAAAAGCACATTATCTGCAAAGCACAACAAAGGGAAGTGCAAGAACACAAGGTATCTCTGTGTTATGCCTGTATCGTTGAGCCTTTATAACACACTCCATATAGCTCTGGACACTGTGGAAATACAGAGAAAATTAACACTGCTGAGGTAGAGTGTTCTCTCTTGTTCAGATGGAGAGAAAGTGAATGAACACAAATTAGGTGACTTGAGGGATAGTGCATCAAGGTTTATTATTAACTGTTGTGTTTGCTGTACCACATACCTCACAAGTAATTGAATTCAGATCAGGAAGAAAGGGTGGTATTAAAGAGAGGATGGGTTTCACTTAAAGTTGAAATGGGGGAAGAAGGTTGGCCTTTGTGTAGGAGGAGGAGTTCTGGGAATAATATAAGCCAGGAATTAGAAACTGAGATCAACATGAGGTGTTCTTGGAAATGCTAAAGTAGGTTTTATCAGTTGGCAGTGGTTCTCAGGGCTGCTTGATGCTGAGTGCTAACAGTGTGGCTGAGATTCAGGTCAAAGATCACCTCTGTGAGTCCTTTCTGATGCTCCCCACTTTTTAAATAGAATTGGTTATTCTTTCCTTTATGTCCCTCTAAAGTCTACATAGATGTGAGGCCCAGACAGTTTACTAAACTAATTGGTATGTTCATTTATATATAAACCCAACTTAGCCAAAATTATGTTTTTATGTTCTCAATGACTAGCAGTTCTTGGGACACAGATCACATTTGAAAACTTTTCTTTCCTGGATGATTGAGTAAATGATTATGCTAATAATAGGTATGATGACTATGCAAAGCAAAGATAGCAATGAAGTTAACACTATAAATAATATCCAATATTTATTGAGCTCTGTGAAGTAGGCACTGTGCTAAGGAGAATTTCAACAAGTATCATTTAATTTAAATTTCCAAATAATGCCATGAGGTAGCTGAGACTATTATTCCATTTTACAAATGAGAGAACTGAGGTTCAGGCAGTTATCTAACTTGTCCAAGATCACAGCCAGTAAAAGGAATAGCTAGAAATGAATTCCAAGTCTGTCTCACTTCAAAGACCATGATCTTATCCACTACTTATCTTTTATTTTTAAGAGTATAGACTTAACGGTGATTTTATTTTATTTTTTAACACTTGTTGATTGAATGTATGTGTCCTAGACTCAAAAGGTTCAATGTAGTGCAACTGTCTGAATAGCAATGTAATTTTAAAAATTGAAATGAGTCTTTAACAAATCTATGAAATAAGAGTTTACAAACTCAATAAAAAGGATATATTTCCAGCTTTTCTGAGATAATACTTAAAATGAAAACCAATAGGACAGGGCACTCTGGCATTGACTCATTGTATAATAATACTAGGCAGATGGCTTAATTTATATAACAACCATCTAAGTTAGTCCAGCAGTGCGAAATTAGGGAAGAGGAAGGCATTTTACTGAACAAACACATACATGCTAATTCAAATCACTTGACAATTTGGCAGACAATTCCACCAACCCCCTAAAAAGAGACTAGAGCCCCCCATCCCCTCAATAATACAGAAGGCACAGAAAAATCTAGCCAAATTTCCAAAAAACAGTAAGTCATCAACCTGAGATCCCTTTCTCAACTTCTCAATGATTCCCTTTATTACTAACTCTAGAACAAGGGTTGGCAAATTACAGTGGTGGGCCAAATCTAGTCTATTGCCAATTTTGGTATCATCTGCCAGCTAAGCATTGTTTCACATGTAAAATAATGGATTAAAAAGCAGGCATTAAATAAATATGTTATGACATATGAAAACAATGGGATTCAAACTGGAGCATCTACAATGTTTTATTAGAACATGGCCACACCCAACTGTTTGTATATTATATCTGGCTGCTTTTGTGCTACAGCAGAGTTGAGGAGTTGTGACCGACTGCATGGCCCACAAAGTCTAAAATGTTTACTGCTGAAAAAGCTGGCTGGTCACTGCTTGAGAATCAAGCTCAGCAGGTGTCAGACAACTCGGTGCAGAACACATTGCAGATACTATGGGTTTGGTCTTTCTGATCTATTACCTAACTCAATGGTTCTCAAAGTTTGGCCCCTGGACCAGCAGCATGATCCTCAAGTAAGAACTCATTGGAAATGCAAATTCTCAGACCCCAACCTCAGATTTAATGAATTAGAAACTCCATGGATTGGGCCCAACAATCTGTATCTAACAGGTCAGCTAGGTGATTCTGAAGCATTCATCAGAGAATGGCTAGTCAAACTCAAGAAACTGGGACATGCCACCTGTTGTTTCAATGCAGTTACAAGAAAGACACTTACTGGTTCCTATTTGTGGATGACAAACGGAGCTAGATATTCCACTTATATTTCAGTATTCCCTACAATACTCTTCAAAGATTAGGATTATTGGCCTCATTACACAGAAAGGAAATTGAAACTTGGGAGGATTAAGTAACTTGTTCATAGTTACTGAATTAGGACCTAAACTGCTTTCTAGTCTCACTCTGCTTTCTGCCTTATTATGTGAGAGAAAGACAAAAGCACCTGTGGGTCCCTGGAAGGAGCTGAGTGGTTTATTAGTTAGGTCTTGGTGTTTTCTTGTTGATTATAAACCATTTCATAGAACATGAACATCAGAAAACACCACTGCGGACCCATGGGTGATCAATACAACAAGAGCCCTCTATAATAATGTTTGAACAGAGGCAAAAACATGAACTTTTTTGAATGTGTTTTTTTTTTTTTTTTGAGATGGCGTTTCACTCTTGTTGCCCAGACTGGAGTGGAGTGGTGTAATCTCGGCTCACCACAACCTCTGCCTCCTGGTTTCAAGTGATTCTCCTGTCTCAGCCTCCCAAGTAGTTGGGATTATAGGCATGTGCCACCATGCCCAGATAATTTTGTACTTTTAGTAAAGATGGGGTTTCACCATGTAGGCCAGGGTGGTCTTGAATTCCCAACCTCAGGTGATCCACCCACCTCGGCCTCCCAAAGGGCTGAGATTACAGGTGTGAGCCACTGCATCCGGACAGACATGAACTTTAAACCACAAAAATAATAAAATATCCCCTATCCCAGCTAATACAAGTGACTACTGCTTCTTTACCTATTACAGCTTTTGCCTCTGTCTAGTCTTCACTGCTTGTAGATACAGGTAAGAACCCAATCACCGCATGACTCTGACTTCTTGACAGCATCCTGTCCAGGTCAATGACTTGCTCCCTTAAACCTTCTCCAAAAGCCCCAAAATGAGCTCAAACCCTGTAATAAGTCTAACACTCTCTGAGACATTCCACATGTCTCTGCAGTGTGTATTCTATCTCTCTGCAGTGAATAATAAATGAAAATTATTCAACCACAGGTGTGTTTCCTGATGATTTTGGCTGGAGGGCATGATAAGTATAAATTCCATTCCCCTTCCACTCTTCTCACTGTCCACTTAAAATTGTAGTTCTCCTCTTCCAGATGGGGTGAGGCACAGGTTTCCAAAGTAAGTAAAAATAATTAGAGCTGGAAAATAATTGTCCCCAAACTAATCAGCATCAAGCACATTACCAGGTCCAAGCAGAAACTTTGTATTTTAAATAATTAATGAAATTTTTAGTGCCAAACTGGTTACAAAAATGATTTCAGGAAACTGCCTTCTTTTAAAAACATCGTTCAAATTTCTGCTTTTAGTTTCTAGTCTTTGCCTGTCAAAGTCTTGGCTCTCTCAACTCTTGAGATTTCAAATGTCACTGTCTTCATGCAGCCTTCCCAAAAATCTTCTACATGGGTCTTGTCCTTGAGTTTTCTAAAGGCCTCACTCCCTCTCAAAAGACTTTTTCATTTTGGATTAGTTATTCATGAGCTGTCTGGCCTCTAACCAACTGAAAATTTCTTGAAGGCAATAAAACACCTGACTATCGTCCCTTCCCTTCCACACAGTAATACATATTTGTTAAATCTTAGCAATAAATCTAAATGTTTTTCCAGTTACAGAATTGAATGTGTTGCTTTTCTAGCAAACCAGAGATCATATAAGCTGGGATTCTGCAGCTCATTGTTGGTTATCTTAATTGAAATTGTCTCCCTGGGTCAGGAGTTCTAACAAACAGATATTTTTGGTGTTTCTTTACTTTGCAAGGGGATTTTGATGTGAACTCTTACTAACAGAAAAAATATATATAACAAAAATCTTAATCAATGAATCAACAGTTTTTAGGCTACTATGGAAACCTGAAAGTGATACTGGAGGTTATTTATTATGTGGGATAAGTAGAAGAGTACCGGCAATATTCCTGTACGGAAGCAAACGGCATTAAGGCCATAATTCTTCACTAACTTCCATACGCCAAGCACTGTGCTTAACAGCAAGGGTAACTGTACAGTCAAGGAGAAGGAATAAAACTGTCAACTCCTCTCGAGCTTATTTATTGTTGTTCCAGGAATTTCACACGGTGTATCATGGCCCTGTGCTTGTTCATGGTGTTACCTCACCCAGTGTTTTGCATATCGTATTTGCATGAGCACCATTCCTGCATACCAGTCTTAGACACTTCTCTTCATCCATAAAACCAGGATTACAGGTCACCTCCACCATGGAGTCATCTCTGATTGCTTTCACCTCCTTTAGTTGGACTTAATTACTTTATATTCTTCTTGGATTTTCTTGTACTGGTCTATTTACCGTGAAGTATTATTTTATTTGTTTGTGTTCTTTTTCTTCTTATGCAACTGAGAATTCCTTGAAGGCAGCAATTATCTTTAATTGATCTCTACATTCTGGAGCCTGGCCTAGTGCCTGACATACTGTAGACAATCAAGAAATATTTGTTAAATGCAAGCCATGTGAAAAAAATGGCAAAGTATTGGTAATTATTGAAGCTAGAAAACAGATATATGACCATTCATTACACTATTTTCTATACCTTGTTTTGCATGCAAAGTTTTTCAAAATAAAAAGCTTACAATAATTGAAGACCTTATAAGATATTCAATAAATCTATCCAAATTTATAAGTTCCTACCACAAATGGAGCAACTATACCTATAGCTATGATCTCTGTGTATTTCACATTTCTTTCTTTCCTCATTAGAAACATATTTAATATACCCACATAACATTGCTCTGAAATAAAGTATAACTATGTTGTTTCCAAAGAGCTGCAGGTCATGGATATCATATTAAATAAGAA
Organism: Ateles fusciceps; assembly: GCA_036589455.1. Taxonomy (NCBI): domain Eukaryota; kingdom Metazoa; phylum Chordata; class Mammalia; order Primates; family Atelidae; genus Ateles; species Ateles fusciceps. Next base: position 5,056,886 of record JAZHEH010000051.1, read on the forward strand.
CGTCTGGAAAAACTGGAAATGGACAATTCTCCCCATGTATTTTATTGAGCAGGGAATTCTGTGGATTTTTGTCCTTCTAATCTCCCAACTGAATTGCTACAAAAGCATAACTAGTATCTCTGCTTCCACTTTCTTACCTCTGAATTCATCTTCACCTACCCTCAGGTTGATCTACCTAAAACATGGATCTGTCCCACTTGCTCCCTCAAAGTCGAAGTCTCGAGACAATGGCTCTTCAATAGTTAGAAAACAAGTGTGCACTACTAGGGTTGAACCCCAAGTAACTTGTCCCGCCACATATTTTAATGTTCTTAGACCCATGTGCTACAAGCCATACCCAAGTCACTTTCCTAATCCATGCAAAGCACCCACTGTCTGTGATTAGAGTCACAGCTCAATTTCTTTGCTCAGCCTGGAATTGCCTTGCTGGATTTTTCAATTTGGGAAACCCTCTCCCACTCCAAGATCCTGTACAACTATTTTTTCTTCTCCATTAAACCTTCCTTGGAGTCCTTTCCAGAATGAACCATTCTACCTGTGCTTCTACAGGCCATGGCTTGGGCCTATGCCCAGCATTATTCCTGCTGTATTGTTTAGTAAGTAGCCTCCTTTACTAGAATATAAGCTTATTGAGGGGACGTTAATGTTCATCTTGCACTTTCCCACCCTCTCAGTCAAAACCCAACAGGGCACCCTGCACACATTAAAATTCAATATGACAAGATTACAAGCTAAAGTATGACATGATTAGATTAATCTTGTGAGTGTTCTTTCTCTTCCCCTTACTGAGTAGGTATGTGCAAAATTTCAAATCCCTATATTAAAATCACATTAGTGATTCTGATCCTCCTTACAAATTGCTTTTGTGTCCTAAGTCTTGAATTTCAACGAAAAGTTCTTTTAAAATAAGAGTTTATCAAAATTGGAAACTAAATCAGAGAATTGTTTCTCTTAACCCTTTCCTATCTATGTCTAATTCTCATCAGCATCAGAGATGAAAATATTAAGGCAATACTGCTTTATCTCAATATTAATATGGGCCCTCTTATTCAAATAGACTCAGAAGTACTTTCTAATGTATTATATACAAAATCACAGTGGAGTAAATGTTCCATGATGGTACCTTGAGGTATCACTGATTCTTGAGGACAACATGTAAGCTCAATGCTGCCTAAAAGAAGTTCAAACTTCTACTCTGGGCCTCCTTACTGTCACTTCACCACCAAAAAGAAAAAAAAAGAAAAAAAAGAGGCTAATTATCTGGTCTATTGTGGGTCATATTTTCTAGATGGTACAATCTTAGTGAAGAGTTTAGCAGTTTGCATTGGGATAACCCTGTCAGCCTTTATTATTTGTAGCTAGAAAGAATGAAGCCTCTGGTAATTTAATTTTTTATGTGTGGTTTGCACTTTAGCTTCATTTTTTTCTTAATCCTCTATTTGGTTACTGATGAAAAAGTCCAGGTTCTGTTTCTGCATAGACAATGTCATAGTCTAAAGAAGCAGGCAGGAGGCCTAGGACAGAGGGGTCACCTTCTCATTGGGCTTCATCATCGGACTCTACTTGAAATGGACATTCATCGTGATTGAATGTAAGTTACATTTGGTCAAAATTCAGTGCAGACCCTAGAGGTTTGAAAGGGGCTGAGGAGACCACGTGGCATGCATTTGTCCTAATCTTGCCTCTAATCTATGACAAAGTTCAGTGGTCTGGCTCAGCTCATTTATTTCCCATGCTTGGGTCCCATGCCTGGATTGAGGTCAAAACTTTGTAGAAATTATGTGCCTATTATATGATTTTATTTCTTTTAAATACATTTGCTACAAATATTTCACATGGTAATAACAGCCATTTCAGGATAAGACTCAAGAATTCCAGAAACTTCTCATGTGTATTTTCATTTATTCCCTTTCTCAATATTAAGGAAGATGTATAAAAGTATGTTATAGCAGGAAAAGCACTGTATAGGATTCAGTAGTCTTTGGTTTTGATCCTGCTTCTGATTCCAGTTACATTTGTTTTATAAGAAGTCAGTGAACCTCACTGGATTGTAGTTGTCTGCTATGTAAAGTAAGAGTTGGACTAGACGAGTATTTTCTAACATGTGTTTCAGAGGAAAAAGAGACTGACTCAACAAGTATATGTGGGTCTTCCCTTATGTATGGTGAAAACCTGCATCCTTGTATTTTAGCATCATCATGGATTCTATAATCAAAAGTTCTCCAGCTTACTGGACATTTCACATAATATCTATATTAATGTACATCTATATGTGTGTGTAGATATAGAAATATAGATTCGGATATGGATAGGAATATGATTTAGATATCTCTCCCAAGGCAGACATTTCAGACCAGCTCAAAATTTCTATGATTCTAGTTTGGGGAGTCAGGTTTCCAATCCTAATTTTCATTTTGTTGAAACTCAAATTTGAAGTTTGAATCTGCAGACCTTCAACTTTATTGATATGAAACAGACCTTGAAGAATAAAAGCTGAATCATTACCAGGGGCCTTACACATTGGACTTTTGATTTTAAATTTCTAAGTTATTAACACTGACCACATAAGAACTGTGCTCTATCCTCATAGCACTGTGAAAGTTGACTTCCTCAATACATTCTTGGAGGTTGCCCTTTAGAACCCAGCTCTGAAACCAAGTCAGCTTGAGTGCAATGCACTAAAGTTGGGGGCTATCACTCAATTAAGTCCAGAGAACAAAAACATGGTGACAAAATGAAACAGAAGCAAATTATTCCAATCGTAGAAATTGAAACTACTTGTACTATATTAAGACACCAGCATTTAGTGTATTGAGGCAGAAATCTCAAGAGAATGCAAATTGTGTAACATTGGAGAAGCCTGATTACACATTGATTTCCTTCAGGGGTTAAACAAAATTACTGTGAAATATAAGAAAAGGAAAAAGAACTAAATTCTGAGGTTTTCATCCCATTGCAGTATTATTTGTATTGTGCCTAAGCATAACTCATTAAGAATATTTTAAAGAAGATATGAAGATTACAGGAGAATGTATGTTCTTATAGTAGTCTAAACAGTTAGAACCTACTGAACCTATTTTGCAGGAAAAAAAAGGATTTTCTGAAGATAAGATACATTGACCATTATTAACATATTAACAGAAACAACCTGTATACCGGATGTGGTTTGGGATGATGTCATCATAGCTATCAGGTCTTAGCTACTGTAGTTAGAAAAATTACAGAAAGCATAGGCAAGTTAAAATATTTCCATCTTCCCACATTAAACACAATGTGAGAAGTAAATATTCATAACTTGGCAAAAAAAGATCATATCCATATCTGGAAGAAATATTAGCAAGTATCTCAGGGACGCCATTCTTTCACTTAGATAGAAGGAAGAACTTGCATGTAGAATTGATATCAAATGACCTAGGTTTAAATGATTCAAAGTATATTATTTTAATAAAAGCAGTATTTTACAAAAACATGTGTGTATGATACATACACATATATTCAAATAGTTAAAGCAAAGTTAATCAACTTTTTAAAACTCTCCAATCTTTGAATAACAAAATTCATTTTGGATAGCAAGAGTAAAATTTATATTAGATGGATCTAATACTTATTGATAGCAACAGTGCTGTCCCATGCTTATGAATTCCCACTCAGGAGACACATGAGCAATGAGACTCAGTGGGGAATACAAATGAAACACTTTTGCAGATTAAGCGTTCAAAGCACATTTTTGCTGAGCACCCATTAACTTAATTTTATATTAAAAGCTTACCCATTTTATATCATAATAAACAACCCGGGTTCACCCCATACCTCCTAACTAATGAGGCACACACAGATATTCTCTTCACAAATCAAGATATTCTTCCATAGGATGAAATCACTAATGACATTAAGGCGTGGTAGCCAACATGAAATTGACAGCCAAATACCAACCTGTATTATCACCCCATAGGAGAGAGTCCTAACTCCCCACCTTAGAAACATATTTAACCCACAAAATACTAAACCCAAGTAGATTTCAAATAGAAAGATAATAGCACAATATCCCTTCCCTTCTAATACCAAGTATCTGGATAAACTAAATGAACTGTCCAGTCGCTAGGATACTGTATGCCCAACATGCATATTTTAAAACTTTAACTTTGGATATTAAGCCTTCTCAACTTCTGCAGTTTCTGTATCTACTTCTAAACCTGACCTGCCCAACAGCACAGACTGGGAGCGACCACTTTACCTTCTGAAAAATCAATCAGTCCCAGCAAATGAAGCAGCTTCAGAGATGCACATATAATCACAACAATACCCACTGTTTGCAGTCCTTCGGACTCCCACTCCAGAGTCAACATCCTCTGAGCTGGCAGAGCATCCCAGCCTCCAGCCTCCTTTGGAGAGGAGGGAGTTAATTACAGAATCGTAGCAACGTCAGGCTTGGAACAAAGACTTGCAAGGGGAAAAAGTGAGCAGCTCCTCGCAGATACACCCTGCAAAGCCGGCGGCCCCCCCGGGGAGAGGACAGACCTGGGCTAAAGTCCAGCCTCTCATGCTGATCCTGGCATTTGGATGGCGGGGCTCTCCCTAACCACAGCGTGCGGACCTCTCCACTCCGCGCTGCAGCCAGCGGGCGAGTACTTCAACTTAAGAGCTGCTGCGAGGGAAACGTCTGTCGGAGAACTGGAGACTTTGCAGTGTCCGTGGCGAGAAGGGACACTCCTAGGAAACTTGCCCGGGAGAGCACCACGCGCTTCCCTCGCTGACGACGCGAGGCTGGGCAGATCTGTCTGCGCGCTAGTTTCCTGCCAGGGAAGCTTGAGAATGGCCCCTTTTTGCCAAAGCTGCTGCTCTCTCCTCCCAGAGCCTCCTCTGGGAGACAGCTCAGCCCCCTCTCTGAATGCTAGGAAATAATCAGTTCTGGTGGCTGGTGCCTACGGGGCCCTTTCTGAAAGCCCCGGTGGAAGTCTATGAGCAGCTTTTCCAGGGAGAAAAGTGCAGTAGCAAAGCTCCACGAGTCAATGACTGTCAAGCAAGAACACCTGAGCCTCCCCCGCCACGCCACTCCTTGTTCTGAGCTCCGCTATCACGTCAGGTGCATTATTAAGGGAGATTGATTTAGTCCTTATATTTACAAATGTGGAGGGGGGCGTGGCGGAGCAGTACCAGTAACACCTAAGATGTTCATAACTGTCCCCTGGAAGGTGTGTACCGCCATCATCCTTTAAAGTCTGGTCTCAGCCTCTCTCAAAGCAAAGTTTCACAAACTTCTCTGATGATAAAAATAACCTGGTGTTGTTTTTTTAGAAACTCGCTCATCAGAGCAGCCTGGAGTGTGTCATTAAGTGAGAAACCCAGGTGACTCTTATCAACTGGGAAGCGTGGACAGCACTGTCCGCAGGGATACCATCGGCGTGGTAGTCTAAACCAGTCCAAACAGACCCTGTGCTGCGCCAGGACCACACTGGCTGAATCACTCTGTTGGTTAGCTGCACTCTGCTGAAGTCCAACCTAAAAATGGCGGTGAAGAGAATCAACCGGGGCCCTGTATGTGAGCTGGAAATATCAGGGTTTGTGAGTAAAAGCTCAGACCCCCAGGGATATTTGCAAGTTCTGCTTCTTTTCTGCTATGTGATCTTGTGCAAGACACTTAACCACTCTAATAACAGGTCCTAGTCTATGAAGTCAAGATCATAATACTTCATTCATTTAAAATTCTCCATTTAAAGGGACTTACGGGAATTAGATGTGATCACAATAATAGTTAACATGTACTAAGCATTTACTATGTGCTCATCAATATTGTAGTGACTTATCAACAATTAACTTATCCTTACAGCTCTGTGTGATCAGTATTATAATCCTCTTAACTTTGTAGGTGAGGAAAACAAAGTGTGAAGAGGTTAACTAACTTGCCAAACAGTGGGCATAGTGACAGGAAGGCAACAGGTATTCATTCTTCTAGTCATTCATTCGCATTTATTAAGCTGCTATTATGAGCTATAAATAGTACATCAATGATCAAATAATGAACAATGCTCAGTTCTTCCTTTTGGGGGCTTATAGTTTAATGAGGAGGCAGGCATGAAATAAAATGTGACCAATAAACGCACCAACACTCGAATAGATGTCTCTGCGCAGTACCATGGGAACACAAGGAGGGGAAGATCAACTCTACTTGGGAAAGGGCTTGGTGGTATCAGGAAGGAGACTTTATAGAGGCGGTAACCATCCAGAATGGCAATGTGTATCATTACTAGAAGTATTATAGTATACTATGCTCAAGTTTTGAGGTTGGTAGACCTGGGTAAAATACTAGCCTGTCCCTTGCTTGCTCCATGACCTTGGAGAATTTGCTCCATCTCTGAATCTCAGTTTAAAATGGGAATGTTACTGGCCCCTTCTCATGGTTGATGTAAGAATTAACTAAGTCTGTGGGGAGGTGAGCCCAATCCCTGCGGTCCCCTGCTCAGCATATGGTAGTTGTGAGATTACAGTGGAAGTTCCAACTTTCTTTTTTTTTTTTGAGACGGAGTCTCGCTCTGTCGCCCAGGCTGGAGTGCAGTGGCACAATCTCAGCTCACTGCAACCTCCGCCTCCCGGGTTCAAGCAATTCTCTGCCTCAGCCTCCAGAGGAGCTGGGATTACAGGCTCAAGCTACCACACCCAGCTAATTTTTTTGTAATTTTTAAAAATAGAAATGGAGTTTCACCATCTTGGCCAGGCTGGTCTTGAACTCCTGACCTTGTGATCCACCTGCTTCAGCCTCCCAAAGTGCTGGGATTACAGGCATGAGCCACCGTGACTGGCCAAGTTCCAACTCTTTAGAGGCTCTGCAAGGTTTCCCTGAATGAAACTATTTTGCTCTTCCCCTGGTCCTGCCACCCCTGCTCCAAGGTCTAGTTCCAGTGTTTTTCCCATGAGGACCTGCTGATCATCTCAACCCACAGGTTTGTTCATTTCCCTTGAATACTAAAATAAGTTGGTCCTGCCAAAGGTGCTTTTCATTTTGAATAACATGTTTATAAGGGATATCTTTGTATCCATCTGCCCAATCACCCAACCATTCAAACATTTTCTTCTCAGTTATGTTGGCAAGCCTGGGGAGGGGAAGCAGGTTTTAGTAATTAGTGGGAAAAAATGTTTTAGGTAACCATTTTCTGAAATTTCCACCAACCTTTAGCTACAGAAAGTCAACAGTTAAAATAAAAATTACAGAAATTAATTAGGTCAATTAAATGTAAACATGTCTTTTAACCCTACATCACACCATATTGTAGTTGAAAACAACTAAAGTGCAGAGAGGGGGATCATAGGGTTAGAAAACCCAGAATTCAATCATTGCTTTGTCTGGCTTCCAAATTCATGCTTTTCCCGTTATTTCTATCAGCAGATTTCAGCAAATATTTGCCAATTGATCTCTTGGTTTACAGAGTTGGTAAAGTATTTTAAAATTGCCACATCTCATTTTCCAGGAATAAAATCCCTATCCTTTTTGAAATTCACATGAAGTCCCATGAATATGATTTTGTTGGATTTCAAGTAGGGTTTGCCTTCAGGACAATAGCATTCTCTGTTTAGAATCTGCCAGCTGATTGGATGTCAGGCCCCTTCCTATCTGCATTAGCTACCATTACCACATGCTTTCTGAGCTCTGTCAGCATGGCTACCGGATCAAATCTGCTGACTCCCAAGCATTCAGGGGTTCTTATACATGCACCCCCACCTGTGAGATTTTATAAGGTGACAGCACCATCAGAGGAGTTTCATGCTTCATCTGAGAAGTCTAGGGAATCAGGGGGGCATCTGGGGAATGATGTTTATCTAGGGCCACTCTGGGAAAGAATAGTTGCCTGCATAGCACTTTGGGAGGCCCAGGTGGGAGCATTACTTGAGCGCAGGAGTTTGAGACCAGCAACATCCAGATCATGGCTCAATCATTTTATTGCAGTAATTTGCTAGCCCCAACTCAGCTTTCTATATCAAAACATCTTGGCTTTCTCCCTCCTTCCCAGGCTCACCCCTTTCTTTATATTATAATGAGTGTCCGATAGAGGTCTGTCTTTCAGACCAAAGGAAGGGAATACCAAAGTTACACTAATGGCTTTTACCCGCTGACTCTAAGCCAGGCACTGTTTTATGTAGTTTACATGTATAAATTAGTTTCATGTCACCCCAAATCAATAGGTTAGGTGTTATTATCACTATTTCAAAGAATAATAAAAACTAAGGGGCATTGGGATTAATTTATTTTCACAAAATTACATTAAACAAGAGACATAACCAGGTTTTATATCTGATTTACTCCAAACATAGTAGAGAACTTCATGGAGAACTTTTAAGTGTCAGGCACTACTCTAAAATCTTTACAGATATTAACTAATTTAATCCTTTTATAATTTCCTGAAATCTATACTATAGTTTGGTTTCAAGGAGAAAATTCAAGGCTTTAAAAGGTTAAGCCACTTGCCTGAAGTCTCATAGATAGCAGTTGGTAGGACTGGGATTTGAATGTGGGTATACTTGGTACCAGGTTCTCCACACTTCATTATTCACCACTCCACTCTCAGGCCCCTCTGCCCCATGTTGAATGGTTCTTTAACTGGGACCATTTAACAGAGTGAGAGACTTCGAAAGGAAAATATCTTCAGAAACTCTTAGGCAAGTAAGAACTCACTCCAAGGAGGCATGTCCAAATCAACTGACCGGTCTGTTAAAGAGAGAGGGTCAGTAGACTTTCTGTTTCCCTGCCTCACTCTGTTGTGATCCTTTAAATAATCTCAAATGGGATGATTTATCTAAAACCTGAAATTGATCATTTTTCCTTCCTTGTTATAGCTTCAGTTTGAAATTTCACCCGGTGATAGTCTCAGTTAAGAAATGTTCCTCATACTATTTGTTGACATTATAATAAATGCAAAAATAAGTGTAGCAAGATTGAGGAAAACATTAAAGTCAGATATATTTACTGTCTGCCTGTTCTCTCCTCAAATACATAGAATAGCAATGCATATAGAAACAAGTTAAGTCAAATTTAAATTTAAGATTATTAGTCTATGAAGGGAATAGAAAACGTTACTCCAAAATATGTCACTTTGGCATAAGTATTATTTTCAACTGAAGGCAACTGAAACAGGAGACTCAGGAAAAGCTCTCTACCTTCCCCCTTTCTGCCTCAAGGCAGGAGATAGATATATAAATTTCTCTTTGTAAAGTATTCCCTTCTGCTCTCCTGTATCAGGAGGAAGAAACAACTATAATCACTGGTCAGAAAATTGGCACCAGTGGGGCCTGTGTAACAAATCATACAAATAAGCCTTATAGTCCATTAGTTTCTCCTATGCATTTTTCTTTCAACAATTTACCACTCTAGAAGCCCGAACCCTTTTTTCTTTGTCTTGTCACTTCAAAATTGATCACCCTTTATTAGAATGATTATATAAACCGACAATTCTAAGCATCTACTTGAATTACTTTTCATTGACTTCTCACATGTATATTTGCACTGCGCATGTAAATAAACTCTATTATCTATTTTTCCCATCACTCTGTCCTTTGCCAGTTCAATTTACAGGGCCCGACTACTAAACCTAAGAAAGAAGGAGAGAAAGTTTTCCATCCCTACACCCATATTTGTACAATCTTTTAGAAATCATTTAAAGATAAAATAATCTATTAAAAAAATTTACTAATGCATAAAAAGGAGGTATAGGAGCAGAGTTGTCTTGTTCAAGGCCAGGGACTTGAAAGTGGACACAGGTGGCTTTGAATCCTTTAGCTTTTCATAATTCTTGACTTGTTTAGTATAGGAGAAATCAGGATGATACATTGAAAAGTTAAAAAGTAGTAAAGTTCTAGAAGGAAAATTTCTTCTCTCAGTCAATAGGAGCTAAGAAAAGCAAGCCATCAGGATGGTTGGCATCATCTGGAAGGTTGCATTGAAGAGAGAAACCTAATCTAGGTCATTGAAAATGAGTTTGGAGAAAAGAAGTGACTGTCCCAGGAACATAAGTGGGCATACACAAAGACAGCATTGGCCAAGTGCTGTGGCTCATGTGTGTAATCCTAGCACTTTGGGAGGTCGAGGTGGACAGATCACTTGAACTCACAAGTTCAAGACCAGCTTGGGCAACATGGAGAAAATTACAAAATTACAAAAATTAGCTGAGCATAGTGACATGGGCCTCCCATGGGTGGGAGGATTGCTTGAGCCCAAGAGGCAGATGCTGCCATTACCACTGCACTCCAGCCTGGGCAACAGAGTATGACCCTGTCTCAAACAAAAAACAAACAGAAAAAAACAACAACAACAACAAAAGACTGCATACATAACAGTGGTAAAGCCAGATTGAGACTTCCAAGGAGGGAGAGAAAAATAAGATTTAGTTGTTGAAAGAAGCCATTTAACATCAGGACTTGATAAGGCAAGTAACAAAGACAAGGTCGGTGTATGACCCTTAATGTCTCTTCACATTGTGAGATTTTCTCATCAAAGTGATGAAAGTTATTCACCCTCAGGCACCCTCTACTCTACCCTCAACATCACCTCCCCATTAAAGTGTATCAAGCCTTTCTATCTTGGGGTTTCTCAATTACTTTGAAAATTCCTAAATGTTCTCTAGATGAACTTTCTGCCCAAACATGATCAGACTCAAGTGATTTCACTTAGCTGAAGGCTCATTTCTGAAAGGTTAGTAAATGTGTCTTGAATAGACTTCTTTAAAATATGTATATGAATGTCCATTAAACAACTAAGCACTGCAGCCTTCTGTTTTGAATGCCCTGTTGAATCCACAAGGTCGACTGGAGTTTCCAATAGAAAGCTGAGGGAAAAAATACCTTCCATCCTAAGACACTTCCAGCAATACTGCACTAACGTATCTTGAAAATAGTTCTTATGACTGTTATGATCAAAGCATGTGCAGTATGTACTTCATATAAACAAATGAGTAGACTATTTGGAAGTCTAACTAGAAAACTTGCATTAGAATATAAGCTTTCCTTAGGATTTATGACATTTTTTGCCATAATTTTCTTTTCCCAGCCTTTGTGGCCTAACCTGAATGAGTCCCTGGGTTTACCCATTTAATCCAGTATGCAATTTGTGGCTCTCCTGTCATATCCCTTTTGATGTAATCTCTCTATAATAAGAGTCTGTCACATCCCACCACACTGGGCTGGCTTTAGGGCAGTGATTCTCCAGGATAATAATAATCATTATCCCTTTTATGTATTATGGTTTGTGGTACAATAATATTGATTTCCTACCACATGACACACAGTGTGCTGTGTGCATTACATAAACCGTCTTACTGAATTGTCACAATATCTCAATAGAACAACTTAATTATTAACCCCATTACATAGATGAGAATGTTGAGATGCAAAAGTTTAAATAACTTGCCCAAAACTGCAATGCTAGCAGTTGGGGAGCTGGGACTGGAATTCAAGAATTCTCACTCAAGAGCCAATTTTCTTACATCGGAGGGGGAATTACGTGTCAAAGTCATCATTTTTGTTTTGTTTTAATTTATTTTTTACTGTGGTCCCATTACATAAAGAAAAACAGGATTTAAAAAGCAAATGACCTTCAGAAAAGTAGGATGTGACCTTAACCTCATAATAAAGTATAAATATTTAGTAACAAATTCTTTCCTGGGAACAAAGTTAAGAGAGCAATAAAAACGCAAATGAGAAAAGGGAAGGAGCTCCGGATAGAGGTGAGAGGAAGGAGAAAAGATGAAGGGAGGGGAGAAGAGAGGAATAAAGGGGAAAGGGAGAAATGACAGAGAGAAGAAACAGGCAATCCTTCACTCCAGGCACTGAGAAGTCCAAGGATACATAGATGAATGGGGCCTGTGTTCTGTTTGTGAGATTCTCATAAATGGCCAAGGAGATGTGATCTAAAATGAATAAAGAGGGCTCCAGGAAAGGGCTGATCAAGGGGATATTTCTCCTTCAATTAATCCTGCCTTTCTGGTCTACCAGTCTGTGGGGCTCTTATAACTAGAAACACAGAATCTTTTCAGCTTTACTTTCTTAGCTACAGCTTCAGATGACCTTAGAAATGGAGCAGGTGGTTTAAAAAGTATGACAAATGGCATCTCCATGGATGTTGCAGTAGCCATGGCTGGGCCTTGGCCCTACATCTAGATCTGTTCCTAGGCCCTGTGATACGTTCCTGCTCATTTGGGCCAAGGCCTCGCTGGCATAGATACATCACTTCTTCAGCTTGATCCTCCCAGTTCTTGGGCACAAGATTCCCAGAGACTGACTTGGGTGTTCTTAGAGCTGTGTAAGCTCATTTCTTGTACCATAACAGTACTTGGGAACCCAGCATGCTTTGGCTTAAATGCTTTCCAATTATGCAGAGAAACTGAATGAATATTTTTAGCGTACTTGGTTGTATAAGAGTTGTAGGGACTGGTGTTAGTCCGTTCTCACACTGCTATGAAGAAATACCCGAGACTGGGTAATTTATAAAGGAAAGAGGTTTAATTGACTCACAGTTCCTCATTGCTGGGGAGGACTCAGGAAATTTATAATTATGGAAAGAAGCAAAGGAGAAGCAGGTACTTTCTTCACAGGGTGGCAGGATGGAGTGGGTGCAAGCAGGGAAATGCCAGACACTTATAAAACCATCAGATTCCCCTGAGAACTCACTCACTATCATGAGAACAGCATGGGGGAAACTGCCCCCATGATCCAATCACTTCCACCTGGTCCTGCCCTTGACATGTGGGGATTATGGGGATTACAATTTAAGATGAAATTTTGGGTAGAGCAGAGCCAAACCATATCAAGATTATATGGAAAGAAAATTTGATATAGTTCCCAAAATTCTCTTTCTCAAATAAGTCCAAATTCCCATGTTTATCCATGTGCTCTCTCCTCTCTCTCTGCCTGTCTCCCTCTCCCCCATCCTATTACAATTATCACCAGGATCATTTTCCTCATCTATGAGATTAGAATGCATGAAGTCTCAATGACCTGGAAGTCCCCTTTGTGTCAACTTCAAAGCCCTGCATATTCTCAGTGGATGAAGAACAAAGAAAACACAGAGTAAATGTTTAGAGAATGCCTACTGGAATGCAGGTATGGGTCATGGTAGGTATTCATTCTCTAAGTGCTAGCTCTCTGAGGTCACGGCACAGGACTGGGTGCCAGACGTGTAGCCTGGCTTTTGGACCATTAGTCCAGTTCTCTTTCCACTGCAACAGGGTGTGAAGATGTCTACATAATAGCTAAGTTACAAGCAAGAAGGGAATATGCACTATAGAAGAGAGAGATTTTTTATAATGAGAAGATCAGGAAAATCTCAAAGAAGGAGAAGACATATGAACTGGCCATGAAGGCCAAGATTAATATTACCTGTGTCCATATTGCTGTCCATGAATGCAAACTCTTGCTAGTGCTCCCTAAATCAGAAGCATCTATGAACAGCTTCCAAGATTCATCGTAACCCAGCAATCAGTGAAGCTGGGGGTTATATCCCAATGAATCACTTTGACAAAAGGGACTAAGCCTTATTAAAAGAAGTAGAGGAAGAAGAAAAGTTATCCCCTACCTCAGCTTCAGATACAGAGGCCCAGAGAACTGGAAACGAAATTCTTCTTCTGGGCATGAGGTTTCCCAGAGCTCACGGTCAGTACTGCAGCTTATCTGCCTGAGACGGCTTATTTTCTATCATTGTACCCATTACTATAATGTTGAAATTAGTTTGCATTTGTTTCCTGTTGCTGCTGTGGCATCACCACAAGACTGGTGACTTAAAACAACACAAATTTATTATGTTATGGTTCTGAAGATCAGGGGTTTGAAATGGTTCTCACTGGGCTTAAATCAGGGATCAGGGTGTTCGCAGGGCCACGTTCCTATTGGAGGATCTAGGAGACAATCAATTTTCTTGCCTTTCTGGCTTCTGGAGGCTGCCTGCTTATCTTGGCTTGTGGCCCCTTCCATTGTTAGTGCCAGTAACAACCATTTGAGTCTCTCTCACATTGCATTGCTCTGACACTGACCCATCTACCTCCTTCTTTCCCTTATCCTTGTGATTACATTGGGCTCACCTAAATAATCCAGAATACTATTCTTATTTTAGGGTCATCTGATGAGCAACCTTAATTTCATTTGCAATACTGATTACCTTGTGCCACAAAACCTAAAACAACACAAATTTATTATTTCACAATTTTTGGATTTAGGATATGGACATCTTTGGGTTTTTTTTAATTCTGCCTACCACGTAGTTGTAATATATTATTTTTAACAGGAAACACTCTTTAAATAAGAAGAATAAAGATAACCTAAACGGAAATTCACAATTGGTTTATTAGGAACAAACCAATTGAGGTAAGCGCATGTGAGTGTGAGAGTATGTGTGGTGTGTTTTATTTTTAACATACAGAAAAAGGACCTTGTCTTTGAGAAGGAAAGGGCAGTTTTAATTAGCATCCCTATTTCTGAACTAATTTTCACAGAGAAAGGGCTCTGAGGACTGTACATTTCAAAATATTAAAAAAGGGAACACTAAACAATTTAGAATGTATAAAATAATGATCAGACCGAGGGACACTCTCCTTTCATTTTAGTGGTCAGAAACAGGTGCAAGCCAAGACATGAACTACGAGTTACAGGATAGAACCCTGGAGTATGCAGAACTGGGATGTATTCTTCCCTCAAAGAATTTCCTGGACAATTACAAAGGAAAATAGAGGAGAAATTACTACATAAGTAGAGAAAAGACATTAACATGTTATCAGTCCCATCAACTAGCTCAGCTGTCTTAGGATGGAGAAAACCAAAATGAACTAAACTCTTCAGCTACTGAATCTTTCATTTTTACTTGAAGTGTGCAATGCTCTGAACATGAGAAAGTTATCGAGTATGACTTTCAAAGACTGTTCTTGGTAGCAATTAACTCTAGGAAATGAGGGGCTTTATCCTTTGAAGATGTTACTGTCAGGTAATCCAGGTAGAGCTGCTGAGCTGATAATTTAAAATGTGGAGCTTTGCCCTGGGAGAAGGGCCAGAGCAAGAGAGAAGATAATCTTGGATTCATCCACATAAAGGAGATAATTGAAGTGACAGGAGTGAATGAGATATTCAGGAAAAAGACAGAAAGAGAAAAGAACAAAGAATCAACCTTCCAGGAGCAAGAGGAGCCAAGAGTGCCAGAGCAGGTTTAAAGTGAGATCTAAGGAGACTCTAGAAAGTAATGTTTCATGGGAGTCAGGAGAGGAGAGAGCTTCAGAGAAAGACTAGATCATTGAGTTCACTGTAGACGCCCTATCAATCTCAAGTGAAAGTTTGGTCCTAGCACCAATTAGCTTTAGGAAAGTATGTGTACAGGGGGCATTTCTATGTGTGTGTACATGTGCAGAGGCCTGATGAGCAGGGGTGGAATGTAAAAGATAATTGTTAAAGGGATTTTCAACCACAACATGTAATCTACAGTAAAAGTCTATAGCCATCACAGTATTGATTACTTACAAGGGAAAACTCTCATAAGACAACTAGATTTCGCTTTTAAATTATTTTGACATGGGTCAATGAATAGATAAAAGAAAAGAGATCTGAGGTCCGCTGGTCTAGTGAAGTAGTCTTCAAATCTGAAAGAGTGAAGGGCTAAAATTTTAATTCATATCTCATTCTTTAATAGTCTGGCTTAAAAATAAGAAAAGACTGGTCTCTTCATCAGTGACAAAAGATGAGGACAGGGTCATAAAATGAATAAAGATAATAGCTCTTTGCAAAGAAGAGCCCCAAGTGGAGGATGACTCAATGTCTTGACACTAGTGAGAAAAATTGCACAGTCGGTGTATTTAATCATAAAGTTCTTATGCTTTGCTTTTTTATTCAATCCAAGATAATTCAACAAGTATTACTGAGCATCCAGTAAGGGCCCAACATTGATGCAGGAGCTGGGAATATGGTAGGTACAAGTGAGCCAACTTTTGTTTTCTTGGCACCTACAGTCAAATGGGAAACACAGAAAAATAAAGAGGCAGTTGTTAAATACTACAGTGAGAGCAAAGGTGGTTCATCATGGGAGCTCATTTCACAGACACTTAACTCGCCCTTCATTCTAGACAGGTTTTCTGACAAAAAGACATCATCTGAGCAGAGATCTTAAGCATGAACAGGGTCAGACAAAGATAGGAAAAATCTGTTACTTATAGAGCAAACAGTAGTTTCAATAGCTTGGAACCTAGAGGGAAATCACACTTTATCTTAGACATAGGCAAGTGCTCAGTTGCCTGAGTGAGTGTGTTTGGGTAGGAACAACACAAAGTTGATGAATTGGGAATAAATGATATTTCAAGATTCAGGGCTATTAAAGTAAACAGAACACAGGTCATGAAGGATCCATGCAAAAAGGAGTTTGGATTTTTTTTTTTTATCTTGAGAGCATGAGGGAACCACTGACAGGCTGTAAGTAGAGGCACACAGCATCAAGTGTGTCCTTTAGAATGATCACTGTGGTTGCTTTGCAGACAAGTGATTGGGGGTTTAGGGGTGAGGGTGGCTGGTCTAAAGGCAAAGAGACCAATTAAGAGGTTCCAGAAATTCAGGGAAAGATGACTTAGGAATGTGGCAAACTGGCTGGAGAGACTTAGACAGATGTGACAGATACAGATGTGATGAAATCTACAGATACTGAAAACCAATGAACAACTAGAGCGGAAGAGGAAAAGAGTACAAGATGATATTCAATTTTTCAGAAAAAAATAACATTTCTAGTTGAAAATTAAGAGGTTATTTGCAAAACTAATTGTAGTATAAAAGACTAACAAACTGGTATGCAAAGGTTTAAAGCAAGTAGGAAATGGAACAGTCACGTCAAAATTTAGAATTTTCTGGTAGAGGCAACTTAATCTTCTCAGAGTATTCACCTTCACATTTGGGACATCCAGTCATTGCCAAATAATGGGGAAAAAATAATTGAGAATATGTGCCATGTGAGTATTTGTTCGTGACCATATAAAATCAAATGCAGCTGCAGTGTGGACTCTTCCTACCTCCCCTATCTTCAAATGGTGAATTTTCCAGGTAGGTGTACACCAGGTAGGTGTACATTGATTCCAGCAGCTGCCAAGTAGAAGGATCTTCAGCTAACATGCAAATCATTACCAAATGTAGTTTGCTAATTCTCAGTACCACTGCCAACTCCAGACCAAAGCCATCATCCTCTCCTTCATGACTCCTCTAATAAGGCATCTCAGCTGCTGCCCTTGCCTCCCCATATTCTATCCTATAGAAGGAAAATACAGAGTAAATCTTTTAAAGCATAGATCAAGTCATGTGACTCCTCTGCTCAAAAACCTTCCAATAGCTTTCATTTTTTTTTAATAAAAAAAAAGGATAAATAGAAGCCCATTTAAAGGCCAGGCTTGGTGGCTCATGCCTGTAATCCCAGCACTTTGGGAGGCTGAGGCAGGTGGATCACATGAGGTCAGGAGTTCGAGACCAGCCTGGCCAACATAGTGGAACTCTGTCTCTACTAAAAATATAAAAATTAGACGGGTGTGGTGGTGCATGCCTGTAATCTCAGCTACTAGGGAGGCTGAGGCAGGAGAATCAGTTGAATCCAGGAGGTGAGGTTACAGTAAGCCAAGACTGTACCATTGCACTCTAGCCTGGGTGACAGAGCCAAACTTCATCTCAAAAAAAAAAAAAAAGATAAAGCCCATTTAAAATTGGATATGTGCCTTTAATGATAACTCTTTGGTTTTATCTCTCACTATACATACACCGCTTACTCACTCCAGCCACAGTGGTCTCCACTACATGTCTTGATCATACAGACACGCATCTTAGGGATTTTGCACTTGTGTTTTCTTCTTCCTAGACCTTTGTAAGTCCAGCAGATACCTTCTCCCAAATGACACACTTCCACTCCCAATTCTTCCTCACCTCTTCCAAATCCGTGTATGCTTTTTAGCAATTACCACTACCATCTAAACTATATATTGTTTTTATTGATCGCGTTTTTCCCACCGGGATCTAAACACCATTAGGCAGAATTTTTAATCACCTTGGTTTGTGATTTCCAGCACCAAGAATAGATTTGACAAGTAGCAGGTGGTTGATAATGAGTTAATTAATGTTGCTGAAATATCTACTGGAAGGAACATTTACCTTCATGAGCACACATGGTTTCCCCTTAATTAACATAAATAGATGCAATACATCACTCTTAAATATTTTGTATTGCTATGTTAATAGAGAAAAAATGTTCAATTTCCCCTTGGGAGAAAACACTATGAAATTGCTTCATAAATTGCTCATGAAGAAACTGAAAATGTAATAAGTAACTCAAGTTCCAAAAAAGTTTGAGTGACAACAAAACCCCTTTAACCTGCCCTCCAAGGCAGGTGGGTCCTGAAATGGAAAGCTCTTAATGTTTGTTTGGGTGATGAGATGGATTTGGCCAGTTCATTCTGGATTTGACCTGGGTGGAGCTGAATTGCCGCATAACTGAGGAAGGTGGGATTTGAAGTGGCCTACCTCCTCCTGTTTCCTGACTCGGTTCTGTGGATGAAAAAAGGGATGAAAATGAAGAAGAGGAACCAGAGAATGCACTCTCCTTAAGCAATGACAAGAGTAATTTATTGAGTGCCTACTCTGTTAAAGATGTGGTAGGAGAGCCCTCACATATATTATCCCACTTAATTGTCACAAAGACTCTGTTAGGTGTATATTATGTGCAATTAGCAGATAAGGAAATTGAGAGAAGTTTAAAGTGCTTTCGTTTTTGCACACAATTTGTTGGTGCTGGGATTGAATCTAATCTGACCGTTCTCAGACCCTCTTTCTCCATGAAATGATGTATATTTGTTCTTGGACCCTCTCTTTCATTCTCACCACAAAGTAGAAGGCATTTTTCTTCAGAAATAACTTTAGGAATAATAATTTTGTTTCCAGGTAAGTTCATTAAAATCCATTGCAATGTATAATACAGTTGAAAGAGCAAGATTGTTTCTATGGAAGTGTGAGCTGGGAGCTCTAAACTGCAGACTTAACAAATGAACTTTGGGGGTATAATCTGTTTCCCTCTTCTCAGAGGAGATATATAGGCAGCACTGTTCAATTACTCAAACTCATTCTGTGTTTCATCTTTCCAGATAGCATTTAGCCTTGCTTTATTTTTTCCCACCATTGAAGTACAAAAGCTGCATGGTTTTTCACTGCACAAAGTAAATGATGAGCCCAGAGCCAATTTCTCATCTCAGGCACTGCAGTTTTCCATGTGCTTTCTGAAAGCTTTGAATACGACTATAAGCACATCAACCAAAACAAACTGTAATTTTTATAAAATAAGCTTCAGAGTATGTTTTGCTGAAACTTAACACCTTTTGTCTAAGAGAAAAGCAGAAAAGGCAGGAAGAGGAGAAACACTCGTACTCCATTCATTGGCAGTGCTGAATCCCATGCAAAATCTGGTAGGGCATAATCAAGACATATGGCCTCATCTTTCTTTGCCACTTTCCAAGAGTGAGGTGTTTAAGAAAGCTGAGAACTCTTCCTGGCCAATTCAGAACAGGGCTGTCTGCAGCTACGCTATTCGAAGTATGGCATCAGCAATATGTGCAAGAGTGTTAAAAATGCAAATTCTCAGGCCTACCGCAGACCTACTGAATCAGAATCTTTGGGGTGAGTGCAGCAATCTGTTTTACAAATCCTCTGGATGATTGCCATGTAATTTCAAGTTTGGGAAGCATTAACTAAAGGGAAGGAATTCCACTTGAACACAGAACAATGGGATTCAAGTCACCAGAACAAACCTATGCAACAATCTTCCATGTTCTTCACATGTACCCCCAAACCTAAAATGCAATAAAAAAAAACAAAACAAAGAATTATTTTGAGATAAGTCATTTAACCTCTATGGCTTTCAAGTTTCTTATCTATAAAATGAAGAAATTGAGGCAGGGTGCAGTGGCTCATGCCTGTAATTCTAGCACTTAGGGAGGCTGAGGCAGGTAGATCATGAGGTCAGGAGTTTGAGACCAGCCTGACCAACATGGTGAAACCTCGTCTCTACTAAAAATACAAAAATTAGCCAGGAGTGCTGGTGCTAACATGTAATCCCAGCTACTCAGGAAGCTGAGGCAGGAGAATCACTTGAACCCAGGAGGCAGAAGTTGCAGTGAGCCGAGATCACACCACTGCACCCCAGCCTGAGTGACAGAGACTCCTTATCAAAAAAAAAAAAAAAAAAGAAAAAAAATTGAACCAATTTAATCCTGGATTGCATCTTAACCTATTATCGGAGCAAATCATGGTTACCTGACACTGGTATAAACATCCCTCATATAATGAAAGATTTGGGTATCATTTTCTGACTGCTCTTATTTCTTCTAGCTAGTGTAACAGTGACAATAACAACGACATCGAGGGAGTGCCTCCTGTGTTCGTGTACCATTTCCCAAGTTGGACATGTTTGATCTATTGATGTCCTCTAGTAGTAACATCTCCACTTTAGTACTGAGGAAACATAAAGAGCTCGTGTCACTTCCTGAAGTTCACAAAGAAAGTAAATTACAGAGCCAAAATTTGAACCCAGGTCTGATTTCAAAATCTGCTCCTTCCTTTCTACCAAAGTCTATCTTCCCAGAATTGGTAACTTTCATTAACGAAAGGAAGAAAAAAATGAAACAAAACACTATGATCCACCAGGTGGGGGCCAGCAGACCTCATTTCTGTGAACAATGTGATCCCTTTGAGTATGTAAAGCAATGACTTTGAATATATTTAATACATGTATTGATTTCATATAAAAGCCACTTTACCTAAGAGTGATCAATAAACAACAAGGCTTGCTTGTAGTTGTACTTAACTATTGATTTATTGACAACTCGGAGATATTTTGTTCCTGGTGAAGAGACACAAAAAACAGAAAATGGAGAGAACTTTGGAAAGCTTCTAGCTTACAGAGGTTATCAGAGGCAAAAGGAAATTTAGAAGTAGAGAAGTCTAGCAATTTGTCCAAGGTCACACAGCTGGTTAGTCACAGAAATATGGTCAGAATGTATCTTCCTGCCCACATGAGTTGGTGTTATTGCCGATGTTATTTTATTAAATGAAACTGGATATTGTTTTTTCAAGAGGGGGATACAAATTCAAACATCCATCTTCAGAGGAAGACTATAAAGAAGGGTGCAGATTCTTAAATGACAAGCCAGAAATACAGTCAAGATGCTAGAGGCAAGAGCCTAAAGCAAAGGTATGGGGTCCTGGAATCACGTGATGTGTTTGGGGAACTATTACAAATTCTGTATTACTAAGAAATGAATAAGTACAAATCAGGAAGCAGCTGGAAACGAGGCTGGAGAGGTATGGAATATTGAGGTTACGAAGGACTGAATATGTCATCCTAAGGCTTTAGATGTTTGTAAGGAATTACTAAAGAATTTATGCAAGAGAATGGCACGAATAGATTAGTATCTTAGCTTGCTTTGGCTATAGTATGGATTTAAGGGGTGAGGAAAGGAGGAAGATATGGCATCCAAGACTAAAATAGTGAGGTGAGTTGGACTTATAATATTCCAGGCAGCAGACGGTAAAGTCCATGCAATGTCAATTTTATAAGCAATGAAGTAAAGGAGGAAGACTCAAACGATTTTTTGAGAGGTAAAATGACCATGACTCAGTGCTCATTAAATGAGAAAGGAGAGAGTATACAGATGACTCCTAAATTTCTAACTTGGAAAACCAATGGATGGTGATGAGATCAGGAGATGAATACACTGGGCCAAGTGGAAACAGTAAAATTAGTATTGAGTTCACTGTATTCCTCCAACATCACTGTCAAGATATCCTGGAGAGACAGTCCACACAGAGGCGATGGTCCACACCACTGCAATATGTGAGGCTCCCCAAGCCAAAAGAGTAGCACCCTCAAGGTCAGAGTCCTGGAGAATGTTACAGAAGAGGAGCACACAGCAATTACTATGCGAGAGAACAAAGAAGTTGGAAAAGGAGAGGGGAAAGCCAAAAATAATTTTCTTTTTCATACTTAATGAATTATAATCAGCTTCAAATGCATAGAGTCCTATGGAAGTTAAAAGTGACTTCAGTTTTGCAATTTGGGTGTCACTAGTACAGAAGACTAGTAAGGATGGAAACACAATCACATGGAGATGTTGATTGAAAACAGGTGTGTTTCTGTTTTATGGGATTAAAAAATGTTAAAGGGGAGAGGACAGGGTATAGGAACAGAGTGGCATAATCATGACAGATAAATATATTGAAGAGCAAGCAGAGAGGAAGAAGTGGATGGAGAGAGAGAGGAGGCAAGTGATGGAACATCTCTGAATGTGGAGGGGCTAATAAGGTATTATTTAGCTTTGGCTTAGAAAAACTTAAACTCATGTGAATAACAAAAGTATAGACCTTTTTATATTAAATATAGCAGTATTATGGGAGTTAATTCTTATATGACAGGAGACATACCAAAACAAAACAAACAAACAAACAAAAAACAGGGATTCCCAGATTATAATGTTAGCTTCAGATCAGATGTCTGGAAAGCCATGAGTCTGCCTGACATCTATCTGGTCACATGGAATGGCTCAGTACACAGGCAGAGTGAGCCATGTGCTTCCTCTGCTTTGGTAAGCCAGTTACCTGCTTCTCAAATAATCAGGAGAATATAATCTTTGGAATTAATTCTGGTATCATGTAGATAAAACTAACAAGTAATAATTGGGGCCCTCTCACTTTTTACCACTTACTGAAGTGTTTTCTGAATAAGTACCAAAGAACCTAATCATAGAAAGCTTTAATTGCTTCAATTCTAATAAATATACAGATGATTGAGGTAATTTATATTTCACATTTATTTATTAAGTGAACTTTCTTAAAACACAGTATCTATCCATCATTTTTTTCTATATATAACCTGTCTGAGAACTCAGACCAAATGGGTGCCCAAATTATGCTGAACAGGACAAGTTTGATGTATTTCACTATAAATATTGGCTGACACACTTTATTTGAAAATAGAATGATAGCATTTTAGAGGTCTCACATCCAGAATGCTTACATAGTTTGAATGCAGAGTGACTTTGGTTATAGTGAAAGAGGAAAGACAGGCCCTCAGTCAGGTGTCTCAAATACCTTCTTATTTAATCACAGCAGCATCTCTATCAGGGGAGCATTAACCAATTATTTTTATTCTAAAACATACTCTTTCCCCTGATATTAGCATTTTTCTGAAATTTGTATGTAAATTTTGGTTGATCTTCTCATTAAAAATAATGTTTATCCTTCCCACCCCATGCGCTTAAAAGTGTTTATATCAATAGGAGAGCAATAGAGAGCCTTAAAATGGAAATGATTGAGGCATAGAGAGACTACATATCTCAACAAGATACAAAAACTGGAATTAGTAGAGGCAGAATTTGAACTCAAGTCTGTCTAATTTGAAAGCTGCTGAAGAACAAATCTTTGCTATGTAGATACAGCCACTATGCTGGGTCCTGATGCACAGCAGTAGATAAGACGGCACCTGCCCTTAAGAAACTTGCATGCAGAGGAGGAAATGGACACTAAAGAATAAACAAGTAGATAAGAGAAATGTAGATGCTCCATAAATTCTACAAAGGAAATAAAACAGGGTAAGGTAATAGAGACAGATTGAGGAGGTGCTTCTTGCTGGCCTCTTCCAAGAGGTAACAATTGAACTTCTTTCCATTCTTGTAAAATTTGGCAACAGCACCTACCATGTAAAAAAGAGGACCTGGATAAGCTGTAAGACAGAAAGAAACTTGCTCTTGACCAACTATAAATCAGACACTGCCATTCCTTATTGTAAGCTCTAGGTGTCTCTTCTTTTCCTCTATTTTTTTTTTTATTATACTTTAGATTCTGGGGTACATGTGCAGATCATGCCAGATTGTTGCATAGGTACATTCATGGAAAGGTGGTTTGCTGCCTCTATCCCCGCATCACTTATACCTAACATTTCTCCCCACGTTATCCTTCTCCACCATCCCTCCCACTATCCCCTCCCGTAGCCCCCCCCAACAGACCCCAGCGTGTGATGCTCACCTCTCTATGTCCGTGTGTTCTCACTGTTCAACACCCATCTATGAGTGAGAACATGCAGTGTTTGATTTTCTGTTCTTGTGTCAGTTTTTTGAGAATCATGGTTTCCAATTTCATCCATGTCACTACAAACAACACGAAATCATCTTTTTTTATAGCTGCATAGTATTCCATGGTGTATATGTGCCACATTTTCCTTGTCCAGTCTATCATCGATGGGCATTTGGGTTGGTTCCAGGTCTTTGCTATTGTAAACAGTGCTGCGATGAACATTTGTGTGCATGTGTCTTTATAACAGAATGATTTATAGTCCTTTGGGTATACACCCAGTAATGGGATTGCTGGGTCAAATGGAATTTCTATTTCTAGATCTTTGAGGAATCACCACACTGTCTTCCACAATGGTTGAACTAATTTACACTCCCACCAACAGTGTAAAAGTGTTCCTATTTCTCCATATCCTCTCCAGCATCTGTTGTCTCCCGATTTTTTAATGATCACCATTCTCACTGGCATGAGATGATATCTCAGTGTGGTTTTGATTTGCATTTCTCTAATGACCAGTGATGATGAGAATTTTTTAAATGTTTGTTGACTTTGTATATGTCTTCTTTTGAAAAGTGTCTGTTCATATCCTTCACCTACTTTTGGATGGGTTTGTTTGATTTTTTCTTGTACTGTTTTAGTTCCTTGTAGATTCTGGATATTAGCACTTTGGGGTAAATTGCAAACATTTTTTCTCATTCTGTTGGTTGCTGGTTCACTCTAATGATTGTTTCTTTTGCTGTGCAGAAGCTGTGGAGTTTGATTAGTTCCCATTTGTCTGCTTTGGCTTTTGTTGCCATTGCTTTTGGTGTTTTAGTCATGAAGTCCTTGCCTATGCCTATGTCCTGGATGGTTTTGCCTCGGTTTTCTTCTAGGATTTTTATGCTGTTAGGTCTTATGTTTAAGTCATTAATCCATCTGGAGTTGATTTTAGTGTAAGGTGTCAGGAAGGGGTCCAGTTTCTGCTTTCTGCACATTGCTAGCCAATTTTCCCAACTCCGTTTATTAAACATAGGATCCTTTCCCCATTGCTTGCTTTTGTCAGGTTTGTCGAAGATTAGGTGGTTGTAGGTGTGTGGTGTTGCTCCAGAGGCCTCTGTTCTGTTCCATTGGTCTATGTCTCTGTTTTGGTACCAGTACCACGCTGTTTTGATTACTGTTGCCTTGTAGTATAACTTGAAGTCTGGCAGTGTGATGCTGCCAGCTTTGTTGTTTTTGCTTAGGATTTTCTTGGTTATGCGGCCTCTTTTCAGTTCCACACGAAGTTCAAAGTGTTTTTTTTCCAGTTCTGTGAAGAAGGTCATTGGTAGTTTGATGGGGATAGTGTTGAATCTACAAATTACTCTGGGCAGTATGGCCATTTTCATGATATTAATTCTTCCTAACCATGAGCATGGAATGTTTTTCCATCTGTTTGTGTCTTCTCTTATTTCCTTGAGCAGTGGTTTGTAGTTTTCCTTGAAGAGGTCCTTTACCTCCTTTGTTAGTTTTATTCCTAGGTATTTTATTCTCCTTGTAGCAATTTTGAATGGGAGTTCACTCTTGATTTGGCTCTCCGTTTGTCTGTTATTGGTGTATAGGAATGCGTGTGATTTCTACACATTGATTTTGTATCCTGAGACTTTGCTGAAGTTGCTTATCAGCTTAAAGAGAATTTGGGCTGAGAGAATGGGGTCTTCTAAATATACAATCATGTCGTCTGCAAATAGAGACAATTTGACTTCCTCCTTTCCTAATTGAATATCCTTTATTTCTTTTTCTTGCCTGATTGCTCTGGCTAGAACTTCTAATACTATATTGAATAGGAATGGTGAGAGAGGGCATCCTTGTCTATGCCAGATTTCAAAAAGAATGCTTCCGGTTATTGCCCATTCAGTATGATATTGGCAGTGGGTTTGTTGTAAATAGCTTTTATTATTTTGTGATATGTTTCATCGATACCTAGTTTATTGAGAGTTTTTACCATAAAGAGTTGCTGAATTTTGTCAAAGGCCTTCTCTGCATCTATTGAGATAATCTTGTGGTTTTTGTCTTTGGTTCAGTTTATGTGGTGGATTACGTTTAAGGACTTGTGTATGTTGAACCAGCCTTGCATCCCTGGGATGAAGCCCACTTGATCGTGATGGATAAGCTTTTTGATGTGCTGTTGTAATTGGTTTGCCAGTATTTTATTGAAGATTTTTGCATCTATGTGCATCATGGAGATTGGCCTGAAGTTTTCTTTTTTGTTGAGTCTCTGCTGGGTTTTGGTATCAGGATGATGTTGGTCTCATAAAATGAGTTAGGGAGGATTCCCTCTTTTTGTATTGTTTCCAGTAGTTTCAGAAGGAATGGTACCAGTTCCTCTTTGTATATCTGGTAGAATTCAGCTGTGAACCCATCTGGACCTGGACTATTTTTGGTTGGTAGGCTATTAATTGCTTCCTCAACTTCAGCCCTTGATATTGGTCTATTCAGGGTTTCAACCTTTTCCTGGTTTAGTCTTGGGAGGGTGGAAGTGTCTAGGAATTTATTCATTTCTTCCAGGTGTACTGGTTTATGTTATAGAGTTGTTCGTAGCAGTCTCTGATGGTAGTTTGTATTTCTGTGGGATTGGTGGTGATATCCCCTTTACCATTTTATTGCATCTATTTGATTCTTCTCCTTTTTTATTGATCTGGCTAGTGGTCTATTTTATTGATCTTTTCAAAACAACAAGCTTCTGGATTTATTGATTTTCTTGAAGGGTTTTTTGTGTCTCTATCTCCTTCAGTTCTGCTCTGATCTTAGTTATTTCTTGTCTTCTGCTAGCTTTTGAGTTTTTTTGATCTTGCTCCTCTAGCTCTTTCAGTTTTGATGATAGGGTGTCGATTTTTTCTTTTCTCGCTTCTCATGTGGGCATTTATTGCTACAAATTACCCTCTAGACACTGCTTTAAATGTATTCCAGATATTCTGGTATGTTTTCTCTTCATTCTCATTGGTTTCAAAGAACATCTTTATTTCTGCTTTCATTTCATTGTTTATCCAGTTGACATTCAGGAGCCAGTTGTTCAGTTTCCATGAAGTTGTGTGGTTTTGAGTTAGTTTCTCAGTCCTGAATTCTTGTTTGGTTGCAGTGGTCTGAGAGACTGTTTGTTATGATTTCCGTTATTTTGCATTTGATGAGGAGTGATTTGCTTCCATTTATGTGGTCAATTTTAGAGTAAGTGTAATGTGTTGCTAGAAGAATGCATATTCTGTGGATTTAGGGTGGAGAGTTCTGTAGATGTCTATTGGGTCTGCTTGTTGCAGTTCTGCATTCAAGTCCTGGATATCCTTGTTGATTTTCTGTCTCATTGATCTGTCTAATATTGACAGTGGAGTGTTAAAGTTTCCCACTATTATAGTGCAGGAGTCTAAGTCTTTTTGTAGGTCATTAAAAACTTGCTTTATGTATCTGGGTGCTCCTGTATTGGGTGCATATATATTTAGGATAGTTAGTTCTTCTTGTTGTATTAATCCTTTCACCATTTTGTAATGCCCTTCTTTGTCTCTTTTGATCTTTGTTGGTTTAAAGTCCATTTTATCAGAGACTAGAATTGCAACCCCTGCTTTTTTTTGCTTTCCATTTGCTTGGTAGATCTTCTTCCATCCCTCTATTTTGAGTCTATATGTATCTTTGTGTGTGAGGTGGGTCTCCTGAATATAGCACACCGATGGGTCTTGACTTTTTACCCAGTTTGCCAGTCTGTGTCTTTTGATTAGGGTGTTTAGGCCATTTACATTTATCGTTAATATTGTTATGTGAGATTTGATCCTGCCATTTTGTTACTGGTTGGTTGTTTTGCCTGTTGGTCAACGCAGTTTCCTCATTGCCTCATTGTTCTTTACCATTTGGTTCATTTTTGCCCTGGCTGGTACTGGATGTTTTCTTCTGTGTTTAGTGCTTCTTTCAGGAGCTTTTGTAAGGCAGGTCTGGTGGCGATGAAATCTCTTAGTAATTGTTGTCCATAAAGGATTTTATTTCTCTTTCACTTAGGAAGCTTAATTTGGATGGATATGCGATTCTGGGTTGAATGTTCTTTTCTTTAAGGGTGTTGAATATTGGCCCCCACTCGCTTCTGGCTTGTAGGGTTCCTGCCGAGAGATCCGCTGTGAGTCTGATGGGCTTTCCTTTGTAGATGACCTGACCTTTCTCTCTGGCTACCCTTAGCATTTTTCCTTCATTTCAACCCTGGTGAATCTGATGATTATGTTCCTTGGGGTTGCTCTTCTTGAGGAGTATCTCTGTGATGTTCTTTGTAATTTCTGTATTTGAAATGTTGACCTGCTTTGCTACGTTGGGGGAAGTTCTCCTGGATAATATCCTGAAGAGTGTTTTCCAGCTTGGATTAATTTTTCCCATCCTCTTCAGGTACACCGATCAAGTGATTAGGTCTTTTCGCATAATCCCATATTTCTTGGAGGCTTTGTTCATTTATTTTCACTCCTTTTTCTCTTTTCTTGCCTTTTCTTTTTTATTGCATTGAGTTGATCTTCAATCTCTGATATCCTTCTTCTGCTTGGTCAATTTGGCTATTGAAACTTGTGTATGCTTCGTGAAGTTCTCGTGCTGTGTTTTTCAGCTCTATCAAGTCGTTTATGTTCTTCTCTAGGCTGGTTATTCTAGTTAGTATTTCGTCTAATCTTTTTTCAAGGTTCTTATTTTCTTTGCATTGGATTAGAACATGTTGTTTTAGCTCAGAGGAGTTTGTTATTACCCATCTTCTGAAGTCTGCTTCTGTCAGCTTGTCAAAATCATTCTCTGACCTGTTTTGTTGCCTTGCTGGTGAGTCACTGTGATCTCTCTGGGGGAGGAGAGACATTCCAGACTTTCATGTTTTCAACCTTTTTGCACTGGTTTCTTCCCATCTTCGTAGATTTATCTATCCTTGATCTTTGAAGTTGGTGATTTCGGGTGGATTCTCTGAGTGGACATCCTTTCTGTTAGAGCTGGAGTTATTTCTCCTGCATGAGACTTGTTTTTTTAATGCAGGTGTCAGTGTGCCCCTTGAGACAGTCTGTCCATTGTCTGCCTGTGGAGGCGCTGCTGGGCTGCCTTGTTCTCAGCCATGTTGCTGTTTATTCTTTGCCTGATTTCTGCTTACCCCGGTGGGATTTGCCCCGCCTTCCCAATGGCTGGCCTCTTCTCCCTCTGCCGGCTGGCTTCTCTGGGATGGAGCTCCATCTGATGTGTTAACTGCAAAACTCTCCTGGGAGAGGGATTCTGGTTGCTGGATCTTGTGGAGGTGGGACCTGTCTGGCCATATCCCCCTCCCTGCTTTCAACTCTCCTTCCTGTGGGATGGGCAGTTCCTTCTTACAAGCCCTCTTAGTGTTAGACCAAGTCTCCGCCCTGGTCTGCACTGACAAGGCACCGGTCTGGCGGGGGCTGCCGGCCTGGGCTGCCGCCCGGGTCTACATCTTGGGGTAGTTTTCAGCCAGGCAGCATTTTCCTTGCCTGTGTGCTGCCGAAGTCTCGGAGTGAAGTGCTGTATCTGATTTGGATTACTGAGGAGGTGACGTCACCCACCCCACGCCATCCTGCTGCCAGATACACTTCCCAGGTAGGGCAGTGCCCCACCTGTCCTTGGCTCATCTCCTTTGGGCTGCTTTGCCGCCTTTTTGGGGTTAATCCCACTGTCTCAACCAGTTCCTTTGGAATGAACCAAGTACCTAGCTTGGAGATGTGGGTGTCTCTCTGGTTCTGTGTTTCATTCGGTGGGAGCTGCACTCTGGAGAAGCTCCCTTTTGGACACTCTTGGCCCCCCCCCCAGGTGTTCTCTTTTTAAGGGACCATAATCTTCTGGGGAAAATAGATAAGTCTATTTATATATGATGTTGTTATACATCAAGAGCTGTGATGGAGATGTGTTCAAGATTCTACAGATGCATGGAAGAATGGAGATTTGCTGTTGGTAGAATGAGGAAGTTTCATGGGCAAAGATGGGAATTAAGCTGGTCTTGAAAAAATAGGATTTGCCCAGGACCTGGGGCAGGGAATGGGCAAGTACATGCCGTGTTTGGGAGATATGTCTGTGTCATGTAATGCACCATGGAGGTCTGAGGAAGGATGGCATTGGCAGTTGTATTTGTCATGGTGGACCTAACTTGGGATTCAGAATGGGCATGACAGGGATATTCTGAACAATATGTAGCACCTGGAAATAATTTAGCTTGGCAATGTCTCACAACAAATTCTTCTCTCTGTTCTTCAGGACAATATCACCGAAATACGTCAAGTGAATTTCCTGGCAGTGCCTGGCTGACTTCCCAAGGTCTCTTGCTGAATAAGGTAGAAGAAACACTGTTTGAGTCAGTGGTGCTTAGTAGAATCACCGGTAGAAGTTAAAATAATATGAACACAAATGTAAAACTTTAAAAAAACACCCTTGAATAATTAAAATCGGCAGGTCTGGGAATAGAGTCTGCACATGGATGGTTTCTAAAGATCTTCGGGTGAATATAATAGGCATCCAGTGTTAAAAGTCACTATTTCTCGTGGTGGCTCATGCCTGTAATCCTAGCACTTTGGGAGCCTGAGGTGGGTGGATCACCTGAGGTCAGGAGTTGGAGACCAGCCTGACCAACACGGAGAAACCCCGTCTCTACCAAAAATACAAAATTAGCAGGGCATGGTGGTATATACCCGTAATCCCAGCTACTCAGGAGGCTGAGGCAGGAAAATTGCTTGGACCCAGGAGGTGGAGGTTGTGGTGAGCCGAGATCACACTATTACAATCCAGCCTGGGCGACAAGAGCAAAACTCCATCTCAAGAAAAAAAAAAAAAAAAAAAGTCACTATTTCTAGAAGACTTGGAAGGGAAACTGAGTTTTTCTGAAGTCCTAGACACCGTATGTGGCAGAACCTGTACAAAAATAAGTCATCCAATAAAAGGCAAGGAACCGGCAAGGACTAATCTCAGGACTGGCAGTGTCCATGTTCCAGGGTTTAGAGAAAGTCATTTTTAAAATTTTTGTGTTTACATAGTAGATGTATATATTTATGGAGTATAAGGGATATTTAGGTAGACTATTATCACCTTGTTATGCTTTCAAATACTAGATCTTATTCACTCTTTCCAAGCTTTTTTTTGTACCCGTTAAACCATCTCTACTCCATGCCCCCTATCCACCAACTTCCTTTCCCAGTCTCTGGTAGCCATCTTTTTACTTTAGAGAAAGTCTTTCTAAAAGCAAAGCAAGTAGAAGAAATGTAATCATTAGGCAACCAGGCTCTGAGGTCTAATGGTAAGATCTGAATTTAATGGTGCCCTCAACACTCCTCAGTAATTACCTCAGAAGGAAACAATGGCGCCAAAGGGAAGCCCTGATTTTGAACAGTCCCAAGCGACAGCAAATGAGAAGTAATCTCACTAAGAAACCAATTCAGAGTCATTCCTCCACTTTCTTTTCCGTAGTGACACCTTAATCACACTTGTTTATTCTGTAAACCTTAGTTAAACAAACTTACCCTCCAAGACACTGGGAGTTTGCCAGGGAACAGTTAGTTTAATTGGATCTCATCTGTTTTTGTTCCTAATGAGCCTCCCGTTTCATAGCCTGCTCCTAGCTTGAAATAAAATGTCCCCCCCCTGTCTGGGATGATTAAAACCTGGTTAAACATACAGTATATAGTAGCTGCCAAAATGTTTCCACCAGGCAATACTGCTCAGAACTAAGACCTGCAGGCAGGATAGGGAGAGAGAAATCTGTTGATTTTCCCAGCTGAAAAACAAGCAAACAAATCACATCCAACTACCTGAGCTGTATTTTATTAAAGAATCCACCTGAGAATTGCATTCATTTCTCAAGATTTGCTACCAAATGGTCTCCCCATTCTGTGTTTTAAACACTCCTCCATGCTTTTTGTTTTCTAGTTGGTTTGTAATTTAGAAAATATGATAAATAATTTTGGGGACCCATTAAGTCTTACCAGTGTTTCTGTGTGAAATTAGGCTACTATGTTTGCCAAAGAGCTGCTCTGTGCTATAAAATCTTTGTTTAAAATAAAAATATTGGCCGGGTTCAGTGGCTCACACCTGTAATACCAGCACTTTGGGAGGCCGAGGCGGGCAGATCACCTGAGGTTGGGAGTTTGAGATCAGCCTGACCAACATGGAGAAATCCCATCTCTACTAAAAATACAAAAATTAGCTGGGCTTGGTGGCACATGCCTGTAATCACAGCTACTTGGGAGGCGGAGGCAAGAGAATTGCTTGAACCCAGGAAGCGGAGGTTGCAGTGAGCTGAGATCACGCCATTGCACTCCAGCTTGAGCAACAAGGGCAAAACTCTGTCTCAAAAAAAAAAAAATTTACAAAATTATTAATACTTATGGATTAGAATAAACATGACTTCATCTTGCAGCTATGGGCATTGTCTATTTAAGAAACTGCAAGGCACTAATCATTGGGCATTTCATTAGGAGACACATTTTAAAAATCTAATTCTCCAAGCACTTTGTTCTTAGACTCTCACATCCCTTTCACCCTCCCCCAAAATCAGGATCACAGGATTTCTCCTATCTGTCTTGTATATTTTTGCAAGCTAACTATTATGATAGAGAAAAATCTTTCACAAATAATAAAGGGGCAGACGTTTTCTGGATCATAATGATCAAATAGACTGAGCTAAATTGCTCATTGATCTGTGAGTCCTTATTTGAAAATCTGACGAAAGGTGTAGAACTTTTAGAAAAGACAAATGTACACACACTATTACATACATCATAACACTAAGCATGAGGAGTGGGATTCATTTTATGAATACATAGTATTTGTTACGGTGAAGAGTGAAAGGTTGATACTCAACATATATTTATCCAATGAATAAATGAGTGAATGAAATTTCAGGATGGATTTGGATGGCCTTGAAAGTTAGTGTCAATAAACTCTGGGATCAGAGCCTCCACTATGAATGAAATAATTATGAAATTGAATTCTCCTGATTTCTTTTGGCCCTAGAGTCTTCCTTTCCTTTACTGCGTTAAGGGTTGACCGTTTCCTTCCTTTTTCAAACAATTAAAATGTATGGAGGGCACGTATGTTTGATTAGGTTTTCACATAGAGAATTACAGTTACTTCCAACCTGTCTCATGGAAGTTACTGGAGGTTTCCTTGATGGGATATTTGGTTGTTCCTAAATTCCTCTGGAGTGCATTTAATTACCATCTATAGTTTTTCTCCCACATTTCTAATATAATGCACTTTATTATTATAGCTTCATTCTCAGAAGGCACCATTTCCCCCCTTTATTTCCAAGTTCCTAGGGCATTTGAGTACATGTCTTGACAAGGACATATCCCATCTCTGCTGCTGGAATGGGCTGCCCTCTGAGCTTCTTCAGGCACACGTTCTGAAAAGACATTCACACAGGGAAGAATTCCATTCTCCTTCCTACTCATTCAACTGTCCTGATTTTGTCTGCATCATTTTAAAACACTTCTGTGCCTACTGTCTTTGTCAGCTATAGCTGCCATAAGAATATACCAAAGACTAGGTAAAATAAAACAACAGGTATTATTTCTCACAGTTCTGGAGGTTGGCAAATCCACAACGAAGATGATGGCCAGTTTGGTCCCTGGTGAGGGCCCACTCTCATGACCTAACCCAACCCTAATTACCTCCCAAAGGACCCATCTGCAAATACCCTCACACTGGAGGTTAGGACTTCAGCAGTAGGTCACACACCTACTGCTACTTACGCATGTCTCTGAAAGCTGTAGGGGTCACAGATGTCACTATCACCAAACAATGAAAAAGCACAAGGCATCTTCTTTGATTTGTTTTTATAGGGACATGTCCACACTTCCCCTCCCTCCCCTTTGCCATTCAATGAAAGAATACAGGATGTGACTATAAAGTGATGTCTCTGATTTTTAACATTTAAAATAAAAAAGAAATTATACCTTTAAAGGAAATATGGTGCCTTTTCAAGAAGTCCCTTGGGGAACCACACTCTTAGTATAATGATGCTTCTGAATGGCAGAGTACCTTTTTTTAATTCCCCAAGGAAAATGCCTGCAGACTTTGTGGCGTGTTCTTTTGAACATCCACTGCCAGGAAAATCCCTAACCTTTACGCGATGAATTTGATTTTGGGAAATGGCAAAATTGCATTTGGAGACAAGTTTTGCAATCAAGTTAAGTGATCACACCAGAGAATTCTGCTTTAGGAACAAAATTGGGACAGATAATAGACTAAAAAGAATGCCTTCACCACCAGGCTTGTAAAACTTGTCTTGAGACCAATTACAATACAGACCTTTTCAAACTGATTTTTAGCAATAAGAGCATAGTATGGTTAGTGTGTAAATTAAGGTGAAAACTTTGAAACACAAAATATACTTGAAAGCCTAAGTAATCCTATTTTTTAGTTTTACCTTTCCAAGGCTCTCTTTGAACACTTCGATTTTTATTTGAAAATAAGACCAATTTGAAATTCATATTAATTGATGCTTCAAGAGTTCATGAAACCAAGCAGTTTCAAGTGACTTTGTGTTGGATCACCCTGTCCTGAGATTTATCTTTTGGAATACATAACCTGCACATATGTCTCATTTATTCTGCTCAATGCCTCCCGATGAAATCAGTAGCAACAATATATGCATAGTAGGGAAATAACTGGACAAAAGATGAATAATAATTTTGATTGTAATTAAGGACAGGGAGAGAAGAGGAGGAAAGCACAGTCATTAAAAACATATATAAGTAATTGGCTTCTTTGCTTTCTTGTGAAATACACTAGCCCCGCAACATGATTCTTCCTCATTGACTTTAGAAGTGCTGCTTCTACCATGTTCAGTTCCTAGTGGCATTGCAGGAGATCCATTTGCAATTTGTGTGACTGACTCAAGATTTCATACAATTCTTGTTTCTGAAATGTCTTCTGATCACTGAGTCATAAGAGTAACAATTCTCAAGTTGTTATTGTTCTGAAAGTCTTCTAAGGGTCTGGGATACTTGGACAATGATATTATTCCCATTGGTACTTTCCATCCTTTTTGTGCGTGGTATTATTTCCAGCCAACTTTGGAAAAATAGCATTTCAACATCTTTACATATTCATATTGCACCTGCTTCTGGACTGTAAATAATTATTTATAATTTAACTTTATAGAAAATCTTCACAGGAACCAGATCACAGGGCACATATGTGATGACTGATTGCTTCTATTTCTTATTTCCCAAGTATAAAAACATATTTATAATGAAAAGCTTATCCTTGTTTTATCTCCAAATCAGCAAAAATGAAACCTCTTTGATATTATCCAGATAGACTGCTCTTTCAATTTTGACCTTAAAGAACAATAGCCAATCCCATTAAAATCCTATTTCCAAAGTGGCTTTCAGAAAGTCCCTACACTTACACTATCCCCAGATGCAACAGGTTTATTTTTGGATGCAATTAATGCTTTCGTTTATTCTTTTAGAATCTGATTTCATCATTCAGCTACTGTGGCATAATCAAGAAAAGCTGGATGAATTGTCTCCTAACTGGATTATAATGAAAGAAGCTCAAACTGGTCCTAAATAGTTTTGATGTTTGGAGTCTTTCACAAAGAGAAACGAAAGCATGATAAGAATGTGCTAATTTGCAAGGGAAGCAAGTCTGTCACAATTAAAAAAGGGTGTCCAATTATATTGTTTCCACACATCATTCCACCACTCCAACAGGACATGGGCTCATAGAGAACAGAGTCAAGCCTTGTGGTTCCTGTTGTGCCCAGCACCAAGCATTGTGCTTGGCATATAGTAGGTGCTCAATAAACATTTGAATGTAATTTAATCTAGGTTCTTCTAGGGAGAAAATATGGTTTGGGGTTCAAGACAAAGATCTAAACATGCCCAGTACAGTGGCTCATGCCTGTAATCCCAGCACTTTAGGAGGCTGGGGCAAGAGGATCACTTGAGTCTAGGAGTTCAAGATCAGCCTAGGCAGCACTCCAGCCCTGGGTGACAGAGCAAGACCCTGGCTTGAACCAAAACAAAACAAAACAACACAAAACCCAAAACATTTAAACATTAGATTCTCCAGATACAGTTATACCTAAGCAACCTTCTAAATTGAAAATGTATCAGTCTTTGAAAACACATCTGTTCTGTATTTCTCACAGTCTTATTGATGATGGGATAATGACATTTGATATATGCCATGATCTTAACAGGAAATGACAATGTAATATTCCAGCCCTTCTAGGTACCACATTTACCCTGGCACAGAATGCCTTAATTCCAAGATGTGATTCACTGTAATCCTAGAATTACAGTAATTTGGGGGGTATAATATTATGGCCAAAGGCAACGGGCCCAAAGGAAACTTCTCACTGTGAAGCCAAGAATAAACTGAAATGGTCAAGAATTGAATGCTTGAAGTCTTTTAATAAATTATAAGTAGAAGGTAAACTCAGTTACTTTCTGGGCTAGTGCCAGCAGGAAAGGGTCTAATCAGAGAAGGTAGCACAGATGCAGCAATGGAATCCTGATGAATCATATTTCAGTATCAACAGGGCTATCAGGAGACCACTCTGAGATGATACGACAAATAGTGACCTCAATGTCCAGCTTTAGGAAAAATGAAGATTGTAGGAATTAGGTTAGGAGGTCAAGACTTTCAGGGAAGTAGAGTGAGAACCAGAGGCCAGGGAGAGTGTTGTCAAGTATGCTGACCAGACACTGAACACAGAGGATACAGCTTGATGCTCACGAAGGCATTCCAGGCAGGAATAAATTCCTCCCAGTGACCCACTGACCCTCAGTTACCAGGCATGAGGTCAACCAGCTCTCTTAAGCTCTTATCCATTCCTATGGAAGAGAAGAAGCCTTGAAAAATGCTACCAAGCCTTTGGGCTCAGAATGAATCATGATGGAGGGCTCTGCAGCACTTGACCCTGGAAGGCATCTCAGTTCTGTCAACTGTTGCCTCAAAGGGATGTTCATTTCCTTTTACACAACATGTAGCCTCTCTGAGGAGGATTTATGTCAGGTAAAGAGGAATACTGAATAAGCTGTTGTGGTGGATGTGTCTATTCTGTGCCCAAAATTGGAATTTGGGCTTAGAATTTAAATACAGGATGTGGCTGAATGAACACAGTCCAGGGTTCCAGTATAAGATATAAAGAGACTTTGTTTTGAATCAGTTCTAGTATTTCTAGAAATTCTTGTTACATTTGATGCAGTGAAATCAGTAATTCCCTGAAACTCTGTTCCTTGTCAGTTTCCATAGTACTCTGCAGTTTTCATTATCCCTTTACTTCTCTGAGCCTTCACAGACTCCTCCTTATCTTCTCAACTTAGGTAAATATTGATGTTCCCCAATAATCCATCCTCAGACCTTGCTTTCTCTATGTGAGCTCAGCCATGCTGCTTCCTCCAATCATCAACTATATTCTGATGACATCTACATCTTTATCTCCAGTTCAGACTTGGGATTATTAAAATCATATAATTGCTTCTCCTTCTAGATCTGACTATCTCACAAATACTCAAATGCACATGATCAGGATTTACCTTCACATCTAAGAGATCCTTCTCCTACAGGACTACCACATGCCCCTTGAAAGCCATACTACAAACTTAGGAGGTGTCTTGACCTCTCCTTTCCCCTAGAACCCATCATATCTAATCTGTCAAGTCCTTCTCACATCCCCCACACTATTTATAGATGGGTCTCATCTTCTCCATTTCTGGCATCACCTCGCCTTAAATGAAACATCCAAATTTATTTTTAAAATGCAAATATACCCCTATGAATGGATTACAGGAAAGCAATAACAGTAATTCTTTAATATTTCTACATCACCTAAAGAATAACATTCAAGGTCGGGCAAGGTGGCTCAATTTTGTAATCCCAGCACTTTGGGAGGCTGAAGTGGGTGGATCACCAGAAGCTGGGTGTTCGAGACCAGCCTGACCAATATGGAGAAACGCTGTCTCTACTAAAAATACAAAAATTAGCTTGGCATGGGGGTGCATGCCTGTAATCCCAGCTACTCGGGAGGCTGAGGCAGGAGAATTGCTTGAACCCAGGAGGTGGAGGTTGCAGTGAGCCAAGATTGTGCCAGCCTGGGCAACAAGACTATAACTGTCTCAAAAAAAAAAAAAAAATTAAAATAACATTGTTTTCATTAGGGAAATGCAAATTAAATCACAATGAGATATTATAAAATACATATTAGGAAAGCTGATATCAAAAATGGAAAATATCAAGTGTTAACAAGGATGTGTGGATATTGCAACATGTGTACATTGCTGGTTGAAATGTAAAGTGGTGCAGCTACTGAGGAAAATGGTATAGTAGTGCCTCAGATAATTTAATGTAGCATTACCATTGACTCAGCAATTCTACCTTTACGTGTATGACTAAAGAATTAAAAGCAAGGACTCAGACATTTGCAAAGCAGTGTTTATAGTAGCATTACTCACAGTAGCCCAAATGTGGAAACAACCCACAGTCTATTGATAAATGAATGGATAAACAAAATATGGCATAACATACATACAATGGAATGTGATTTAGCCTTCAAAAAAAATGAAATTCTAACATATGCTATGACATTGATGAACCTTGAAAACATTATGCTAAGTGAAATAAGCCAGACACAAAAGGACAAATGTTGTTATTAGTTTTTCTCAGATTACACGTGTTTGAAATATCTTAGAAAAAGCAAATTCATAGAAACAGAAAAGTAGGATAGTGATTATAAGGAAATCTGGGGACAGAGAAACAGAGGACCCTTGTTTCATGGGTACAAGTTTTAGTATGAGATGATGAAAACATTCTGCAGATGGACAGAGTAACTGTTGCACAACACTGTGGATGTACCTAATGCCGCTGAACTGTCCACTTAATAATGGGCAGAATGCTAGAAATATATATATATATATATATATATATATATTATATATATAAGTAGGGATAGACGGAGAGGTAGAGAGAGAGCAGATGAGAAACAATGGTACTCTATTTTTTCTTCTCACAATTCCTTATAACCATAGGTTATATATATAACCACTATTCTATATGTCATGGTTAGAAAAATATATTTATATATAATATATATACACACAAATAATATATTATACATATATTATATACACATATATACATATATATACACACACACACATCCA
The DNA here is from genome assembly GCA_036589455.1 of Ateles fusciceps. Taxonomy (NCBI): domain Eukaryota; kingdom Metazoa; phylum Chordata; class Mammalia; order Primates; family Atelidae; genus Ateles; species Ateles fusciceps. The sequence continues at coordinate 5,096,104 of JAZHEH010000051.1, forward strand.
GAAAGAAAATAAAATTAAAATTACATTCCACTTCCTGCTTCACACCTCTGGCTCCAGCAGCTCTATTGTCACCTGTGTAACCTTCATTTGCATCATGCAATCTGTCCATACGAAACTGATGCCTGACTGCCTCTTTAGGACCCTTTTCTGCTTCCTTACAAACTGGATAAGGGCTTAGGTGGCTCACAATATTCTAAACATACCCTTTCTCCCAAATGCACTGTTTTGTAATTTGTCTGGATTTGACTATCTCATAAGACAGAGAGCTCCTGCAAGAAAGAACTGAATCTTGTACAGTCTGTATTCTTTGAGCATAATACCTGGCATGTAGTAAGTTTTCTTTTTTTTCTTTTTTTTTCAGTTGGAGTATCACTCACTCTGTTGCCTAGGCTGTAGTGCAGTGGCATAATCTGCTCACTGCAAACTCTGCCTTATGGGTTCAGGTGATTCTTCTGCCTCAGCCTCAAGAGTAGCTGGGATTACAGGTGTCAGCTACCATGCCCAGTTAACATGCAGTAGGCTTGCAGCAAACACTGAGGGAATAAACTCATGAGAGGCAGCTATTTTTACAAATATAAAATATTAACATTGTAAGAAATCTTAAAGTTTTATCCCAACTTTTTCTTTATTTTTATTTTTTAGTTTTTTTTTTAAAGGCTAGTCAAGTGAAAGCCTGGGAGTAGAGAAGGAACAAAGAAATCTTTAACTGGTTGTGATCAATTAGTTGTAAACTCCACTGCACTCGGACCAGTCATTGACCTCATCCCCAACTCTTAAGAAAAATGCTGCTTTGACATAGTAGACAAAATGGTGCCTTGCAGAAGCATAATTTCCATTTTTAATTGAATAGCAGCCTTTTTTTTTTCTCCTCTTTTCCCATCGATTCTACCATTTTATGAAACCATAGAAGGGTTATATCTGAATCACACAATTCATTATATTAGTGTTTTCCAAACTTCAATAAATCTCACCACATCTTCATAGTGTTTGCTCTACCCATGGACCAGCTGTTCTAATGTTCAAATAAATCCATCTTCATCCAAAGCAATGTTGTCAATAAAATATAAACTACTTTATCTTAT